>OW052190.1:50000-10050000 GCA_932527185.1 Ecliptopera silaceata
ATTAATTCAAACTTTGACATTTTTAGTAGTTTTTATTCGATATTTGGCAATTTTCGGTGGATTTCTCTGCTTCTTTCTGCTGGAACACGATCGCCTGGGGCGCCCGCGTGGACCTGCAAAAGAAAAACACTGAAATTAGCACATTAAAAATTAAAAAATCGATGGTCCGCATTTACTACGTAAGATTGCATCAAATTCTGACCAAGCATAATTAGAACATAAGACTTCTCGACTAATTTTGACTAAATTACCTTAGAAAAGGTAAATATATATTCAGACACGCTTTTCTAACCTAACTTGGTTACTCAAAAGCAAACACTAATTTAATTTAAGTATATATTAAAAATATTTTTAAAACTTTTACAAATCTTTTACTTTACATTTTTGTTTGACGTGTCCCTCTAACAACACCCATAAATATGTTTGGGTTTCGTACTCCGGCCAAGGGAGCTAAGAATACCGAAGATGGCCAAAAACCGACGACGTCAGGGCTAACACCGGTGGCAGCCGGTTCTCCTGGTAAAACTTCCTCAGTGCGTAGAAGCATTGGAGATTAGCATCGGTGGAACCCCCTAAACCTAGGAAACCCCTCTCACAAGGGAATAAGATAGTGGCAGGAGGAGTAAATGAGCCAACAAGTAGCCCCCCGATACAGCTGAAGGTTAAGTACGCTGATCGGTTGGCAGAAGCAAAAGCCTGCGTTACCAAAGCAAAGGTTAATCTGTCGAACTCGAGAAATATCAAGACCGAGATTAAGGCAGAAGTAACGCAGGCTGTCGAAAGGCTTTACCAACTGGTCAAAGAGTCGGAAAGCGTAAAGGGACAGGCAAGGAAAAAACCGGAGAAGGAAGGGGAACCTGAAGAGAAAAATGAGCAGGAGAAGGAAAAGGAATTGAGTAAAGAAGAAAAAGAACTCATTAATAAAATGGAAGAACATGCAAAGTTGATAAAGGAAAATACAGAACGGATGGAAAAACTTCAGGAAACTATGGAAAGACATGAAAGGCAGAGCTACGCGAGTGTTGTGGCACAAACCACGAAGCTTATCCCAGAGCAGACTGCGCTGCACTCAGTAGTAGTCTCTGCCAAGGATGATCGGGAAACAGGAGAAAATGTGCTTGAAAGGATCAGGAAGGCTATGAACGCAAAGGAAGGAGGAGTTGAGATAGAAAAGATAAGGAAAGCGAAAGACAGAAAAGTGATAGTTGGCTGTAGAACGGTAGAAGAAAGGGAAAAGATTAAAAATAGGCTGAAGCTAGAAGAAGAACACTTGAACGTAGAGGAAATAAGAAATAAAGACCCGCTTGTCATCTTCAAAGATGTGCTCACCTATAATAGTGACGAGGAAGTGCTCAAAGCGCTTCAAAAGCAAAACCCAAGTATCTTTGGAGAGATGAACAAGAATGAGAAGATGGAGATTGCGTTTAAGAAACGGACGCGGAACCAGCTTACAAATCACATCGTCATGAGGGTGTCCCCCAAAATCTGGCAGCGTCTGACCCAAGCAGAAACCGTCAAGATCGACCTCCAGCGCGTGAGAGTAGCGGACCAGTCACCATTGGTGCAGTGTTCGCTCTGCCTCGGGTACGGCCATGGTCGACGGTTCTGCAAGGAGTCGGTAGAAAGATGCAGCCACTGTGGGGGACCCCACATGAAAACTGAATGCGCCGACTGGCTCGCAGAAGTACCACCAGCGTGCTGCAACTGCAAGCATGCAAAACTCGACCGGGTGGAACACAACGCATTCAGTGGTGAATGTCCGATACGTCGCAAGTGGGAAGCACTGGCGAGGGCCTCGGTAGCGTACTGCTAAAGTGGCCCCGGGCTCAAATGCTTCCCAAATAGATGAAAAGCCCTACCTTATCGCACAAGCAAACCTTCAACGTAAAGCCCTTGCCACGTATGAAGTAATGCTCGAAGCGGACCAAAAGAGGATGTCCTTTGCACTCCTCCAAGAGCCATATGTGGGGAATACAGGAAGGGTCAAGAACTACGGGGCTGCCAGGATCTTTCAGAGCATAAACAAAGGAGATGGTGTTGTAAAAGCGGCGATTGCAGTTTTTGACAGTGGAATTGACGCGGTCCTTTGTCCTGAATTCACGACAAACAACATCACCGTTGTAAAACTCCGGACTGCTGCCTGGGAGATTCTGGCGGTCTCGTTTTATTTCGAACCTACTGAACCAATAGAACCATATCTCGAACATCTGAGAAAAATTAAGCAGTGTGCTGGAACAACAATGGTACTAGTAGGTGGCGATGGAAATGCCAAACACTCTTGGTGGGGCAGCCTACAAACCGATGATAGAGGAGAAGAAATGGCCGGGACCCTCGAAGAAATAGAGTTGCATGTTTTGAACGAAGGTGAGACTCCAACTTTCGATACCATCCGGGGCAACAAGAGGTACTCAAGTTTCATAGACGTAACCGCCTGCACGACGGAGTTGATGGACCTGGTCGAAGATTGGAGAGTGGAAGAAGGGTTGACGAGCTCCGACCACAATGTGCTAACCTTCAAAGTAAGATTAGTTAAATCAAAAGGTACAAGCATTAAAAGAACCACTAGAATCTACAACAGTAAAAAAGCAGATTGGATTTCGTTTCATGAGAAGCTAGACCAATTGCTACAGACAAATCACATAAACAAAAAAGAAATAGAAAACATCACTAACAAATTAGAACTAGACAGTCAAATTGAACAATACATACAAGCAACAATAGAAGCATGCAATAACAGTATCCCAAAAAAGAAAGAAAGTAGCACACTTACCTTACCATGGTGGTCGGAGAGTCTCGCCGCACTGAAGAAGAAGGTCGCCACGTTGAAACGCCGTATCCGTTGCGCAGCTCCGGTCCGCAGGCAGATGGTGGTCGATGAGTACCTGGAAAAGAAAAACACATATGAGAATGAAACAAAAAAGGCTCAGATCGAGAGTTGGAAGGCGTTTTGTGAAAAACAAAACAAGGAAGGATTATGGGAGGGAATTTATAGGGTTATTGGCAGGACATCGAAACGGCAGGAGGATCTGCCCTTGGTGGGAAGGGGGAAGGTGTTGGATTGCAGAGAGTCTACGAAGCTTATAGCCGATACATTCTACCCGGAAGACCTGAAACGGGAGGACGATGGAAACCATCGCAAAACCAGGGAAGCAGCTGAAAAAGTGAATGGTAGGTGTGATGATGAACATCATGACCCCCCATTTACTAGTGAAGAACTTAACCTGGCAGTTAAAAGTTTTAACCCCAAGAAGGCTCCGGGTGGTGATGGACTTACGGCAGACATCTGCAGCCATGCCATAAGCCACAACCCCGAGCTTTTCCTTGCCCTGAGCAATCGATGTCTCGCCCTAGGCCACTTCCCCACAAAGTGGAAGGAAGCCACCGTGGTGGTCCTACGAAAGCCCGGAAAGGAGGACTATACGAGTCCGAAATCGTATAGGCCCATAGGACTGCTACCCGTTCTAGGCAAAATCCTCGAAAAGATGTTGGTCGGACGTCTCAAATGGCACCTGCTTCCAAAACTGAGTACCCGGCAATACGGCTTTATGCCCCAAAAGAGCACCGAAGACTCCCTCTATGACCTGATGAAACACATCCAAAGCAAACTAGATCAAAAGAAGCTCATAGTCATTATCTCACTGGACATAGAGGGAGCCTTCGATAGCGCATGGTGGCCAGCCATCAGAGTGAGGTTAGCCGAAGCAGGTTGCCCCGTCAATTTGAGAAGGATGGTAGATAGTTATCTACGCGACCGAAGGGTAAACGTACGGTACGCGGGGTGCGAATACCAAAAGTCCACCAGTAAAGGCTGCGTGCAAGGATCCATCAGCGGGCCGATACTGTGGAACCTTCTCTTGGATCCTCTACTGCAGGGCCTAGAACAACGAGGCGATTACAATCAGGCATTCGCAGACGATGTGGTGCTCGCATTCGATGGTGACACTGCTCAGGAGGTGCAGAGGCAGGCCAATTCCGCTCTCGCCTACGTTCGGGAGTGGGGTATCAGAAACAAACTGAAATTTGCGCCGCACAAAACCAACGCGATGATTATCACACGCAAATTGAAGTACGATACACCACTCCTGAGCATGGGCGGGACCGAAATTGGCATGTCAAATAAGATGAAAATCCTGGGGCTCACGATCGACGACAAACTGACTTTTAATACACACACAGCGGAAGTATGCAGAAAAGCATCCAACATCTATAAGCAGTTGTCGAGAGCCGCCAGGAGCAGCTGGGGCCTCCACCCAGAAATAATTCGCACAATTTACACCGCGACAATAGAACCCATCGTGATGTATGCGGCGAGTGCTTGGGCGCCGGCTACAAAGAAGCTGAACGTGCGAAAGCAGCTGAACTCGGTGCAAAGACTTTTTGCCCAAAAGCTCACGAAAGCCTACCGAACTGTCTCTCTCAACTCAGCTTTAGTTTTGGCTGGAATACTCCCACTGGATTTGAGAATTCAGGAGGCTGCATACCTATACGAAGCTAGACGTGGAGTTCCGCAGCCCAGCCTGGGAGACAGGGAGGTAGAGCAAATGGTGGCTTACAGTCTGATCCCCCACCCAGCAAAGCATATGAGCCTGGAGTTTAAAAGCCTCATAGACCAACAAGATGTGGAAAACCACAATAACCAAGCAGTTCGCATTTTTACAGATGGCAGCAAGATAGAGGAGAAGGTTGGCGCAGCGTTATCCTTATGGAATAACGTTGCGGAAACCAAGAACCTGAAACTCAAGCTGCCATCTTACTGCACCGTATATCAGGCGGAACTCTACGCCATATGCAGAGCGACACAGGAGATCCAAAAACGCCCCGAGTCCAGCTTTGGAATCTATAGCGACTCGCGTTCGGCCCTAGAAACGGTAGTAAATCATGCTTCTACCCATCCCCTTGCAATAGAAACCCGCAAGAATATAGGAACCATCCTACTCCAAAATAAGGAAATATCCTTGTTTTGGATCAAAGCACATGCAGGGATGAGTGGGAACGAAAGGGCTGACGAGTTAGCCAAAGATGCAGCACTAAAGCTAAAGAAAAAGCCCGACTATGATGGATGTCCGGTCTCATACATCAAGCGGAAAATCCGGACGGAATCGCTTGAGGCATGGAACCGGAGATACAACACAGAGCATACAGCTTCCGTCACAAAGATCTTTTTCCCGAATGCAGTAGAGGCTTACCAAACTGTCAGGAAGCTCGAAATATCCAACGTACTTACCCAAGTCATAACAGGGCACGGCGGGTTCTCCGAGTACTTATCCCGATTCAAGTGCAAGGAGAACCCGGCGTGCATCTGTGATCCTGAAGTGTCGGAAAGTGTCGAGCATATTTTGTTTGAGTGTCCCGCTTCGGGACGAGAAAGATACGACGCCGAGTGCCTACTGAATATGAAAATAAACAGCAACACGTGTAAATACTTAATGATAAATAAAGAAACAAGATCCGAATACATAAAATATTGTATAAAAATAGCAAATATAGTAATAAATAGAAATAAGACGGATAGATAAGTTATGATATATATATATTATAAAATATATATAATATGCATAAATTTAATATAAGCAAAAACATAGGAATATGTACAAACTAAAATGTGTAATAGGATAAAAGAGCCAATGTCAACAAAAGAAAACGTATAAATACAATACCGTAGAAATAAGATAATACTAATACTTACCGTAGCAAGCAATTTATTATAGCAGAGAAAACGAAAGGAAAAATTTAAAAAAGAACTCTGATAATGTTAGAGGGACTAAAAAAAAAATAAAAAAAAAAAAAAAAAAAAAACCTAACCTAACCTAACCTAACCTAACCTAACCTAACCTAACCTAACCTAACCTAACCTAACCTAACCTAACCTAACCTAACCATTCCGCTCCCAACCGTGGTCGAGAGCGCTGCTAAAAACAGCCGCTCCACGCTCGAAAAAATCGGAAAAATAGCTATATACGCGTTTTACACCAGTGCGATACGTCAAAAGTTGCGGAATCACGAGGCGCACCTACTCGTGAAAACCGCGCATCGCGAAGTGAAGTGTACGCGAAGATATAAGCGTTTAAGTGCAATTTTGTGATTTTTCCAAGTTTCAAAGTGAATTATCTTTGATTTATCAGCGACGACCCCCAAATTTTTTGGTGCCTTAGGAAAGGCCTTCTGGAGATCTACGGATTGACACCTTTTGCCGATTTTTTCCGCGCAGGAGCGCGGAGATATCGGCAAAAAAACAAAAACCACGTGGCCACGAGGTCATACTTCCAGAACAGCTGGAACAAATCTGGAAACGAGGCTACGTGGACTTTTTGGACGACACCCCGGAGGCACCGGCAGATTTGAGAAAAGTTAAGTTTTGACAATTTTATAGACATTTAAAGTTTTAGTGCATTTTCAAAAATTAATAACTCTTTCTAGAGATCTGTGACATACACTTTTTTGTGTTCTAAATTGTAGACATTTAGGTCCTCTACCTATAATAAAAAATTGGACACTAGTTTATCAACTAGTTTTTTAAATATTAAATTTTTAAATTTTCGGTGTGCCATGAGGTACCCTCAAAATAAGAGTTAGATTTTTAGTTATAATTTATTTTAATAGTGCATATTTAGTAGGTACTTTCTGTATTTTTTGTTTTTAATTAGGACCAAAATTGAATTTTTTACAAAAAGTTTTGTAAAATTTTATTGTTTTTTATGTTTTAAAAATCGGGGGTTGTAAATTGTGACAATTGGTGGAGCGCATTAGATCGGGGTTAAAAAACCCTTTAACTCAAGCCCAAACACGGGGGGTTTTGATCAAAAATTGTGGAAGTTGGATTTTGGTCGGCCATCTTGTCCGCCATATTAGATTTTTAAAAGTCTTGTAACTTGAGTATTTGTCGTCCGATTTCCACGGGATTTTTTGTGACGAGATCGTCCCGGCCGTTGCTATTCTGCTATCTAATAAAAAGCTCTAGGTAGAGCAAAATTTTCACCATCACTTTTGACCAGCGGAAACGATAGGCTGCCACGATTTCGATCATACACCGAAAACCCCAGTGCGCTACGACCGAAATTGAAGGAGTAGCGGTAGTTTTAAGTTTCAGCGGCCATTGTGGCCGCCATCTTGAAAAGTTGTAAAGTCTCGTATCTCTCGAACGGAAGCTCGTATCGCTACGGGATTTTTTGCATACAGCTTGTAATCGTATGACCTATTACGTCGCATATAAGGACTGACTCTAGGTAGAGCCAAAACCTCTTTTTGACAAAAACTGTTTCTGCCGTTTTACACTCTAGTCAGTAAAGCAAACCGACCCTCCTATCGACTAAAAAGCCCAAATACCTAGGTAGAGTCAGCAACTCTACATAGAGCAGCTATAAAAACAAGCAGTTAGGATAGTTAAAATCTACAATACTTACCTGAGTATCGAATACACGGTCCATCAGTGTTGCGCGCTGTGTCGGTCGGTGCTGGAAGCTGCATCTGAAACAGAAAACACAATTAGAATAAGAAATTAATATTTACAAATAGGAACATTTTTATCATTTTATTTTATATATTGTATTTACAACTTTTACAAATTTTTTAATCTTTTATAAATTGTACTTGACGTGCCTCTGGCGTAAGCAAACAAGATGTTTGGAATACGCACACCCGCGAAGAAAGTGAAGCCCAGTGACAGAGATGCTGAATCTCAAAAATCCCCGGATCGGACTGAGCAGGCAGGACCTTCTCAAGAAGGACTAGAGTCGACCCAGAGTTCGAACGTTCGACGCAGTATTGGAGAATGGGAGGCTGGAAAGTCGGAGCCACAACCGCTCAAAACTCCTACCCCTCCAAAAAAGACCGCTGCCCCGAGCAAACCTAAGCCAAGAGCATTGGTGTCGCAAGAGGGAAAAGTGACAACCCGCAGACTATCGGTGGAAGTTGTCGGAAGCCCTCCGAGGCCAGAAAAACAGAAGTACGCGAATAGGACATCGGAGGCAAAAGCGTGGCTTACTAAGGCGAAACAGCATCTGAACAACTCCAGAAACCTCCGGACCGACATAAAAACCGAGGTCACACAAGCCGTAGAGCGTCTGTATGAGTTAGTGAAGGAAGGGGAAACAGGAAGTACGCGTGAAAAGGTGCCGAACAAAGAACTAGGAAAAGTGAAAGAGCAAGAAAACATCCAGGAAGAAGAAGACCTTAGAAAAGTGATAGAAAATCATACTAAACTGCTCAGAGAAAACAATGAAAAGATGGAGAGCCTGAAAGATGCTATGGATAAACAAAAAGAGATCCTGGAGAAAACCACATACGCGAGCGTAGCAGCAGCTGGCCAGCCCAGGAGACAACCCTGCGAGCAGGCTGTGCTCCACTCTGTAGTGGTGACCTCCAAGGATGAGAAGGACTCAGGAGATGAAGTCTTAAACAAGATAAGAGAGGCGGTGAATGCTAAGGATGGCTGGGTAACAGTGGACAGAGTCAGGAAGGCGAAAGACAGGAAGGTCATTGTGGGATGCAGGACACAAGAGGAAAGGCAAAAGATCAAGGAAAGACTCGGGAAATCGGAGACCCACCTCAATGTCGAGGACATAAAGAACAAGGATCCACTCCTGATCCTTAGGGACGTTCTACAGTTTAACAGCGACGAAGACGTCCTAAACGCCCTAAGGAATCAGAACGAGAACATTTTCCAGGGACTCGACAAAGAGGATAACAGGGTTGAAATCCGATACAGGAAACCCGCAAGGAATCAGCACATCTGCCACATAGTCCTGAAAGTATCTCCCAAGATATGGAATCGCATGATGGACGCGGGAGATGTCCGCATTGACCTTCAAAGGATTAGAGTGGCGGACCAGTCACCTTTGGTCCAGTGCTCGATGTGCCTGGCATATGGACACGGGAGGCGCTTTTGTAAGACCGCGGTCGAAAAATGCAGTCACTGCGGAGGGCCTCATATGAAGTCGGACTGCGCCGACTGGCTGGCCGGAGCGCCCCCGTCATGCTGCAACTGCCGGCATGCGAAACTGGACAGAACTGAGCATAACGCATTTTCGCAGGAGTGCCCAGTGCGCAGAAAATGGGATGCATTGGCCCGAGCTACCATAGCGTACTGTTAAGGGCACCCCCAGCAACACAATGGCAACCACCTCGGGCGCCCCAACCAACGAAAAGCGTTACCTTGTCATCCAAGCTAATCTACAGCGCAAAAACTTGGCAACAGATGAGTTGATGATCGAAGCCGATAAAAGGAGAGCAGCTCTTGCGCTGCTGCAGGAACCATATGTGGGTGGAGTAAAGAGAATGAAGGAGTATCGAGGATCGAGAATCTTCCAGAGCACTAGTCAAGGAGAAGGGACTGTAAAAGCGGCTATTGTGGTTTTCGATCATAGCCTGGACGTCATACAGTTCCCAGAATTTACCACAAACAACATCGTGGTGGTAAAGATCCGAACTAGTGCCTGGGAGATCTCAGTGATCTCATTCTATTTTGAACCAGACCTACCGATAGAGCCGTACCTGCAGCAGCTCAAGAAAATAGAGGGAAGGCTCGGACCGAAGAGACTCATCATGGGAGGAGATTCCAATGCAAAGAACGTTTGGTGGGGTAGTCCAAAAATAGACCATAGGGGTGTAGACATGTCAGGAGCCATTGAGGACATGAGCTTGCAGGTGCTCAACAACGGAGATTTGCCCACTTTCGACACAATCAGAGGAGGGAAGACGTATTCCAGCTACGTAGACATAACGGCTAGCTCCCTAGACATGTTAGATTTGGTGGAAGATTGGAAGGTCAGAGAGGACTTGACTAGCTCGGACCACAACGGCATCACGTTCAGCATAAGACTTCGAAAAGCTATAGGAATCAATATAACAAGAACCACTAGAATCTATAACACTAAAAAGGCTAATTGGAGTCAGTTTCATGAGAAACTGGCCCAATTAACAATAGAGAATAACCTAAATACGATAGAAATAGATAAAATAGAAAACAAAATAGACATAGATAAATTAGTAGAAAAATACACAAACACCATAACACAAACATGCACAAACACTATACCTAAAAAGAAAATGAATGAAGTACTTACCATGCCGTGGTGGTCCGAGGAGCTCGCCGATCTGAAGAAGACAGCCAACACCATGAAGAGGAGAATAAAGTGCGCCGCGCCGGTCCGAAGAAAGAAAGTCGTTGATGAGTACCTGCAAGCAAAACAAAAGTATGAGAATGAAGTTCAAATATCAAAAATAGAAAGTTGGAAGGGTTTCTGTGAAAGGCAAGATAAGGAAAGCATGTGGGAAGGGATATATAGGGTCATAGGAAGGACTAGGAAAAGGGAAGAGGATCTACCGCTAGTTGGCAAAAACGGTAGGGTACTGAGTCCTATAAGATCTGCCGAAATGATCGCTGAGACCTTTTATCCCGACGACACGGAAGAAACTGATTCTGAGGATCACCGTCAAATCAGAAAAGCTGCTGACCAAGTAAATGTTGAGGAGCAAACTGAGACTTATGACCCCCCATTTACCCTGGACGAGCTTAAAAACGCGGTCAACAGCTTCAATCCTAAAAAAGCGCCGGGATCAGATGGATTCACGGCGGATATTTGTAGGCACGCCATAGAACACGATCCAGGCTTTTACTTATCACTGGCCAACAAATGTTTACAACAAGGTCACTTCCCAACCAACTGGAAGAGAGCGACCGTAGTGGTACTTCGAAAACCGAACAAGGAAGACTACACACAAGCCAAATCATACAGGCCAATAGGGCTGTTGCCAGTGATGAGTAAAATCTTGGAAAAACTGTTAGTAAATAGGATCCGGTGGCACATCCTCCCAAAAATGAGTACTCGCCAATACGGGTTCATGCCACAAAGAAGCACGGAAGACGCCCTCTATGTCCTCATACAACACATACGGAGCAAATTAAAAGAGAAAAAACTCGTTACACTGGTCTCACTGGACATAGAGGGAGCCTTCGACAGTGCATGGTGGCCCGTCATCAGAATCCGTTTGGCAGAGGAACAGTGCCCTATTAACGTCAGAAGGCTTCTGGACAGTTATCTTCACAGTAGGAAGGTCAATGTTAGGTACTCAGGACAGGAAGTTAGTAGGACAACCACTAAGGGCTGCGTTCAAGGCTCCATTGGAGGGCCAATTCTTTGGAACCTTATTTTGGACCCCCTGCTCAAAGGGCTGGAGGAGAGAGGCGAGTACACACAGGCCTTCGCTGATGATGTTGTGATGGTATTCAGCGGGGAAACAGCTTTGGAGGTCGAAAGACAGGCGAATGCCGCCCTTGCACATGTTCGGGAGTGGGGTGTCAGAAATAAGCTCAAGTTTGCCCCACATAAAACCAACGCGATGGTAATCACAAATAAGCTTAAATATGACATCCCACGCCTGAGCATGGGCGGGGTCGACATTGGCATGTCAAGTGAGGTAAAAATCTTGGGGCTCACGATAGATAGCAAACTCACGTTCAATAGCCATGCAGCAAACGCGTGCAAAAAGGCATTGAACGTGTACAAGCAACTATCTAGAGCCGCCAAGATTACCTGGGGCCTCCACCCCGATGTAGTCCGCAGCATCTACACAGCAGTCGTTGAGCCTATAATAATGTACGCTTCTAGCGTCTGGGCACCAGCCACGCATAAATGGTGCATACAGAAGCAGCTCAATGCCGTTCAACGCGGCTTCGCCCAAAAGTTATGCAAAGCATACCGGACTGTTTCCCTGAACTCGGCACTAGTGCTGGCCGGCATTCTGCCACTCGACCTCAGAATACAAGAAGCAGCCGCTCTGTATGAGGCAAAGAGAGGAGTCCCCCGGCCGGCACTAGGAGACAGGGAAATAGAAAAAGTCGTAGCATTCTCCGAATCACTTCACCCGGCGCAACATATGAGCCTGGAATTCGTGAGTCTGGTAGACCAACAGCAGGTGGACATCCACAGCGATTACGCAGTCCGGATGTTCACGGACGGCAGCAAGATTGAGGATAAGGTTGGTGCGGCAATATCCATATGGAATATGTCAGCAGAAACCAAAACCCTCAAACTGAAGTTGTCGTCCCACTGCACTGTCTACCAGGCGGAATTGCTGGCCATATACAGAGCATCGAAGGAGATACTGAAGGGCACAGAATCAAGCTACGGAGTGTATAGCGACTCAAGATCTTCGCTTGAAACAATAACAAGGCACGACACCGCGCACCCGATTGCCGCTAAAATACGGTGCAACCTGCAGACAGCCATAAGAGACCAAAATAAAACTGTCGCTTTATTTTGGATTAAAGCTCACGCAGGACTACCGGGCAATGAACGAGCAGACTTACTGGCAAAAGACGCAGCCCTTGGTATGAAGACAAAGCCCAACTACGACCAATGCCCAATCTCCTACGTAAAACGGCAGATCCGGTTAGAAACCCTCAAACAGTTTAATGATAGGTACAAAAATAGTGACACTGCAGCCATAACTAAAATGTTTCTTCCAGACGCTATTAGAGCGTATAAAACGGTAAGGCAGATTTGGCCAACCGGAGTATTAACGCAAATACTGACAGGGCATGGTGGGTTCTCCGAATATTTAGCTAGGTTTAAATGTAAGGAGGACCCATCATGCATTTGTGAACCGGGTAAAGATGAGTCAGTCCCGCATATCTTGTTCGAGTGTCCGGTTTATAGCAAAGAGAGATACGAGGCTGAGCAGGAACTCGACATGGCCTTAACTGCTGAAAATGCGCATATACTAATGGAAAGTAAATATGATAGGGATAAATATATTACATATTGTATTAAGATAGGAAAAAAGGTCATAGCAAGAAATAAATAATTAGTACTTAAAAATGTTGAAATATATTTTGATAAATATATAAATCAGCATTAATTTATAAACTAAAGTAGATAATATGTAGATATATATAAGTTTGATGTAAAATTAGATAATAAACAATGTATTAAATAAGTATAAGTAAAATAGGCTAAGGAAAGATGTATTAGTATTAAGCTTTGTACCATATTTTATTGTTATAAAAGAAAATTACAAGAAAGAAACCAACCCCCCACCCCCCACACCCCATCCCTTGATGAATGAAAGAATAGTTGGACATAAAAAGATAGTTAGTATTTTTAGTAGAGATTAAATACCTTAGAAGTAAAGATAAAGAATAGAATAGATAGCTTAGAAAAGAAATGAATAAAATGACTCTGACACTTACTCGCCAGAGGAAAAATTAAAAAAAAAAAAAAAAAAAAAAAAAAAAAAAAAAAAAAAACCTAACCTAACCTAACCTAACCTAACCTAACCTAACCTAACCATTCCGCTCCGAACCGCGGTCGAGAGCGCTGCTCCAAACAGTCCCTCCACGCCCGAAAAATCCGCAAAAATAGTTATATACGCGATTTATACAAGTGTGATACACCAAACGACGCGGAATCACAAGGCGCACCTGCCGGCGAAATTCGCGCGGCCATAAGTTAAGTGAGTGCGAAGTTATTCGGGAAAAAGTGGTTTTTAAAATTTCAAAGTGAAATATCTCGGGATTGGCAGCGACGACCCCCCTCTTTTTTGGTGCCTTTGGAAAGGCCGCACGGAGCCCTACATTTTGACACTTTTTGCCGATTTTTTCCGCGCAGGAGTGCGGAAATATCGGCAAAAAAACAAAAAGCACGTGGCCAGGAGGTCAGTGATCCAGAGCAGCTGGACAAAATCCTGGAACGCAGCTTTGTGGACCTTGCAGCGGACATCCCGGAGGCACTTGAAGTTTTTCAAAAAGTTAAGTTCCGGCCCAGTTATAGACTTTTTAAATTTTAGTGTTTTTCAAAATTTTTTAACTTCGCAATAAGATCTTTGACATACATTTTTTAGTAGCTTATATTGTAGGCACTCAGGTCCTCCACCTGTGTGCAAAAAATCACCTCATGTTTATCAACTAGTTTTTGAATTATTAAATTTTTAAATTATAAAAAATAAAAAGCCTTGTATCTCAGAAACGGGCAGAGTTAGGCTGTTTTTGACAGCACCTGGAATATTTATAAATATTTCAGGAGTCTAGATTTTATAAATATTACCATACCCCCCCAAAAAACTTCCCCCCCCCGACTTAAAAAATTTTTTGTAAGTCTTGTAACTTTTGAACGGACGCTCCAATTTGGAAGCGGATTTTTGTATTAGATTAAGGAAACTTAGTTATAAGGTTTATTGACCAAAAAATTTTTACTCTATATAGAGTCACAAAATTTGTTTTATAGGATTTATGTACATGTCGTATCTTTCTTTACCAAAGCTCAATTGAGTGGTTATATTAACGACTGGCTTTTTGCCACTACATCGGGACAGACTCTAGGTAGAGTCATTGACAAGTGCGCTAATCAAGTTTTGTATTGGACTTACCTGAGTGGAGAGACGAAGAAGCTTATTCTTACACTTTCGGTTTCCGGAAACACCACCTGAAAAAGAAAAAATTGATTAGTATAGGAAATTTTTAGTGTTATATTGTTTTATTATTTATTTTTTTACAACTTATACAAACTTTTATTTTATTGCTTTTATTTTATATTGAATCGCGATGTTCGGTTTACGCACACCCCCCACCACCAAACCCCTTAACGTCACCGTAGGCGTCGATCGTAAATCTCCAGCACAGACACAGAAGGCAGGACCATCAAAGCCCGGGACATCGGAAGCAACAACAGCTTCGAAGGTCAGGCGTAGCATAGGAGAGTGGGAGGCGGGAAGAGCTGAGGCTACTCCGACATCCCATTCCCCTGAAGCAAAGCCGAAGAGTTCCCCTAAAAAAGCGCAAACGACTGCTACTGCTAAGCCAAAGCCAAAGATGGGACTCTCCTACGAAATAAAAGTGGGGACTCAAAAAGGCCTATCGGATGTTGCTGAGAAGTCGCCGTCTGGTAAAATAAAATACGCAGATAGGATGGCAGAGGCGAAGGCATGCGTGACGAAAGCAAAAGTCCAACTGGGAAGCGCTAGAAATCTGAAGACTGAAATAAAGGTCGAGGTGACAATTGCAGTTGACAGGCTCTTTCAGTTAGTAAAAGAGGCCGAGAGCGTTAAGGGAAAGAGCAACAAGGAAGTGACGAAAGAAGTGGCAATGGACGCGACAATGGAACCCGAAGGGAACAAGGAAAAAGAAAGGGTAGAGAGAGGAAAAGAGGAGTCCATGCTCCTAGAAAAAATGGCGAAGCACGTCCAACTCATAGAAGAGAGTAATGAGAAAATTGAAAAGCTTAGGGAAACTATAGAGAAGCACCAGGAGATCCAGGAGCGTCTAAGCTATGCCAGCGTTGCAGCGACGTCTGTAAAGAAACAACCGTTGGAACAGACGGCGCTGCACTCGGTAGTGGTTACGGCAAAAGACGAGAAAGAAACGAGTGAGGAAGTGCTAAACAGGATAAGAAAAGTTATAAACGCCAAGGATGGAGGAGTAGAAATAGAAAGAGTAAGAAAGGCAAAAGATAGAAAAATCATAGTAGGGTGTAGAACAGAGAAGGAAAGAGAGAAAGTGAAAGAGAAACTTAAGAGAGCAGAAGACCACCTGAGCGTACAGGAGGTAAAAAATAAAGACCCGCTAGTGATCCTCAAGAACGTCTTCCAGTTTAACACTGACGAGGACGTTCTAAATGCGCTGAGGAACCAAAACAAGCACATCCTCAAAGACCTTGGTGCGAAAGAACACAGAATGCAGATCCTGTACAAAAAGCGCACAAGGAACCCCCACACGAACCATATCGTAATGAGGGTTTCCCCAAAAATTTGGCAGCGACTGGTCGATGCAGAGACAGTTCAGATAGACCTGCAAAGGGTGAGAGCAGAGGACCAATCACCATTGGTCCAATGCTCCCTATGCCTGGGCTACGGCCACGGTAAACGTTTCTGCACCGAACAGATCGAAAAATGCAGTCACTGCGGGGGACCCCATATGCGTACAGAGTGCGCAGATTGGCTGGCGGCCAGCACTCCGACCTGCTGCAATTGTACACACGCAAGATTGGACAGGACGGACCACAGTGCGTTCAGCCAAGACTGCCCAATTCGGAAGAGGTGGGAAATGTTGGCTCGGGCCTCGGTGGCTTATTGCTAAGGTGGTCCCGGGCATCAAAACTACAGCAGACAAAAACCAGACGCAAGGTGGCGCGAAGCAGTATCTGGTGGCTCAAGCAAATCTGCAGCGAAAGGCTTTGGCCACAAATGAGATAATGCTTGAGGCCACAGAAAAGAAGATTGCCTTCGCGCTGCTTCAGGAGCCATACGTAGGGGGAATAGGTAGAATGAGGGACTACAGAGGAGTAAGGATTTTCCAATGCACGAATCCGGGCGAAGAAATAGTCAAATCAGCCATCGCCGTATTCGACGATGACATCGACGTCATTCAGCGCCCGGATTTGACCACCACAAATATTGTGGTGGTCAAACTGAGAACCAGTGCATGGGAAATCGTAGTCGCCTCGTTCTACTTTGAACCCGATCAGCCAATCGAGTCATACCTTGAACAGCTAAAAGACATAAAGCGTAAAATAGGGCCAATCAAGTTCATTATAGGAGGTGACTCGAATGCAAAAAGCACCTGGTGGGGTAGTCTTAGGATCGATAGTAGGGGAGAGGAAATGGCGGGAACAATAGAGGAGATGGAAATGCAAGTATTGAATGTAGGAGACACCCCCACCTTCGACACGATACGAGGGAACAAGACATACTCCAGCTTTGTCGACATCACGGCCTGCTCAGCGGATATGTTGACTCTAGTGGAAGACTGGAGAGTGGATGACGGCATGACGAGTTCCGACCACAACACGATAATGTTTAAAATTAGGCTGACAAAATCTAAAGGAATTAACATAAGCAGGACTACGAGAGTTTACAATAGCAAAAAAGCAAATTGGAACCTATTTCATGAAGAAATGGGCCAGTTTCTACTGGAAAACAATATAAATACAATAAATATAGAAAATACAGAGAGCAAAATTAATTTAGAAAACATAGTAGAGTCATATACAAACACAATTATAAAAGCATGCAACAAAACAATACCTAAAAAGAAAATAACAAACAAACTTACCTTACCGTGGATGTCGGAGGAACTCGCCATGATGAAGAGAGAGGTCAACACGAAGAGACGAAGAATCCGCTGCGCAGCGCCAATCCGGAGATCAATGGTGGTGGACGATTACCTGAAATCAAAAGAAAAATATGAGTTAGAAGTGAAAAATGCACAAACATTGAGTTGGAAGGAGTTCTGCGGGAGACAGGATAGGGAAGGACTATGGGAATCAATTTACAGGGTAATAGGTAGGACAACTAAAAGGCACGAAGATCTGCCGCTCGTCAGGGAGGAAAAACCCCTGGGGCCTAGGGAGTCTGCAGAACATCTTGCAAGTACTTTCTACCCGGAGGACAGGGAGGAGGATGACAATGAGGAGCATAGGCGAATCCGGAAAGAAGCAGACAATGTGAATGCCCCAAGACATGATGATCATGACGACCCGCCATTCACCGAGGAAGAGCTAAAATTCGCACTAAATAGCTTCAACCCAAAGAAGGCCCCAGGATCCGACGGGTTGACGTCCGACATCTGTGAGCAAGCGATAAACCAGGACCGCAGAATCTTCCTGTCACTGGCAAATAGGTGTTTGGATATAGGATATTTTCCCAAGATGTGGAAGGAGGCCACCGTGGTGGTGCTCAGGAAACCAGCGAAGAAAGATTATAGGGAGGCCAAATCCTATCGGCCTATAGGTTTACTGCCAGTGATGGGAAAGATTATGGAGAAGATGATGGTAAACCGGATCAAGTGGCACGTCCTCCCACGGATGAGTACTCGCCAGTATGGTTTTATGCCCCAAAGAAGCACCGAAGACTCCCTCTATGACCTAACACAGCACATACGCGAAAAGCTGAAACTTAAAAAACTGGTTACAATTATATCACTAGACATAGAGGGAGCCTTCGACAGCGCATGGTGGCCTGCGATCAGAACCAGACTGGCTGAGGAAAGGTGTCCAATTAACATCAGGAGGATGGTGGACAGTTACCTCAGCAACAGAAGTGTAAAACTAAGATATGCAGGCGAAGAGGTAACGAAGTCCACAACAAAGGGATGTGTGCAAGGCTCCATAGGAGGACCAATTTTTTGGAATCTGCTGCTTGATCCACTTCTCCAAGAGTTAGAAAGGCGCGGCGATTACTGCCAAGCCTTCGCGGACGACGTGGTCTTGGTTTTCGACGCGGATACCGCATTGGAGATCCAGAGGCAGGCGAACGCCGCCCTCGCCTATGTTCGGGATTGGGGAATCAGAAATAAGTTGAAATTCGCGCCGCAAAAAACCAACGCCATGGTTCTAACGCGGAAACTGAAGTACGATACCCCAATTCTGAAAATGGGCGGGGTAGGAATTCGCATGTCAAATGAGATCAAACTTTTGGGGCTCATAATAGACAGCAAGCTGACATTCAATAGCCACGTAGCAACAGCTTGTAAAAAGGCATTGAATCTTTATAAGCAGCTGTCTAGAGCCGCCAAAATAAGTTGGGGATTGCATCCGGATGTCATACGATCGATATACGTTGCTGTAGTTGAACCGGTGATTATGTACGCTTCGTCAGTTTGGGCACCGTCGGCAAGAAAATTAGGAACCCAGAAGCTACTAAATGCGGTCCAAAGGGGATTTGCACAAAAATTGTGTAAGTCTTATCGAACCACCTCCCTAAACTCGGCACTGGTGCTGACTGGACTGCTACCCCTGGATCTCAGGATTTTAGAGGCTGCAGCCTTATACGAGATAAAACGGGGAGTAGGCCAGCCGACGTCAGGAGACGGGGAGGTGGAACGATTGACCAAATTCGTGGAGGAACCTCACCCGGCGGAGCATATAGACCTAAAATTCATATGCTTGGAAAACCAACAACAAGTAGACACCCACAACACGCAGGCGGTACGCATATACACGGACGGCAGCAAAATTGACGGCAATGTTGGAGCCTCATTGTCTTTATGGAGCAATGAGGCCGAAACTTACTGTCGGAAATTGAAGCTGTCGTCGTACTGCACGGTTTTCCAAGCGGAATTATTGGCTATATGCGAGACCACTAGGAAGGTGATCAAACGCCCAGAAAACAGCTTCGGGATCTATAGTGATTCAAGGTCGTCACTTGAAGCGGTAGTGAACAATCGCTCTCTTCATCCCCTGGTCGTGGAAATCCGCCGTAATCTAGAAGAGTGCAAGCGGAGGAACAAACACGTCGCACTCTTCTGGATTAAAGCCCACGCTGGATTGGAGGGGAATGAGAGAGCCGACCAACTTGCGAAAGACGCCGCTTTAAAGCTCAAAAGGAAACCAGATTACGATTTGTGTCCAGTATCGTACGCAAAGCGGAAAATTCGTTCGGAATCGCTTAAAGTGTGGAACAAGAGGTACATGTCCGGAGAAACAGCAGCGACGACAAAACTTTTCCTCCCTGACGCAATAAAAGCCTACAACCTAGTCCGACACATAAAACCGAAAGGTGTTCTTACACAGGTAATGACAGGACACGGTGGGTTTTCCGCATACCTGAACCGGTTCAGGTGTAAGGAAGACCCATCGTGTATTTGCGAGCCGGGAATACCGGAAACAGTAGAGCACATTTTGACGGAATGTCCTGTCTTTGGTAAAGAAAGGTACGATATAGAGCAACTCATAGACTGTAAAATAGCAATAGATAGTATAAATAACATAATAGAAAACAAACATGTTAGAGATAAGTTCTTAGAATATTGTAACGCTATAGCAAATAGAGTAATAAACAGAAATAGATAGATAACTTAAGTTAAGATATAGGCCTGTCTGACCAAGGCCAAGCTCAACCTGGGGAACTCCAGAAACATCAAGACGGAGATCAAAACCGAGGTGCTACACGCAATCGAAAGATTGTATCACCTAGTGAAGGAGTCGGAAAGTGACAGTGGAAAGATGAATAAGAAAGATGAGGAATTAGAAAAAGAAAGAGAAAAGCCGGAGCCAGTGAAGGAAATGAGAAAGGAAGAAAAAGACCTTATAGAAAAAATGGAAGAGCATGCAAAGCTAATAAGAGAAAACAGCGACAGAATGAAAAAGCTACAGGAAAAAATGGATGACCAACAGGAAAGAATTGACAGGCAATCGTACGCGAGTGTAGTAGCGGCTCAGCCCGGAAGGCATCTTCCTGAGCGGGCCGCACTATACTCCGTGATTGTAACCTCGAAGGACGAGACTGAGAAAGGAGATGAAGTTTTAGAGAGAATAAGAGATACGATCAGGGCAAAGGAAGGAGGAGTTGAAATAGAGAATATCAGGAAGGCAAAGGACAGAAAAGTAATAGTTGGTTGCAAAACGGAAGAGGAAAGAGAGAAAGTTAAGGAACGGCTAAGGGGTGCGGAAAAGTACCTAAACGTGGAAGAAATAAAAAACAAGAATCCATTAGTGATTATCAAAAATGTATTTAAATTTAATAGTGACGTAGATATAATAAATTCCCTTTGGCTACAAAATTCAAAAATTTTAAAGGATTTAGAAAAAACCGAGAACAACATTGATATCGTCTATAAAAAGACGAGCAGAAACCCTCAGACGCATCACGTCGTCATGAGAGTGTCTCCCGCAGTATGGCAGCGCCTGGTCCACGCTGGGACCGTCGTCATAGACCTCCAGCGAGTACAAGTGGCTGACCAGTCTCCACTTGTACAATGCTCGCTGTGTCTGGGCTATGGCCACGGACGACGGTTCTGCGTGGAGACCACCGTCAAGTGCAGCCACTGCGGGGGGCCTCACATGAGGACGGAGTGCGCCGATTGGCTCGCCGGTGCGACCCCTTCCTGCTGCAACTGTTTGCACGCAAAGGCTGACAAGGCAGATCACAGCGCCTTCAGTCCTGAGTGTGCAATCAGGAGGAAGTGGGACGCACTGGCCAGGGCCACAATAGCCTACCACTGCTAAAGTGGCCCCAGGCAGTGAGATATGCGATCAACACCACTACCACCGATGTGCCAAGAAAAAAGCTGTCCAAGTAAACGGTCTGGGCCATGTTGAACATGGGCCGCCGATTACCCCTGAAATGCAAAAAATGCACTCGATGGGAAGAGCCTCGGGGGCACAAAAGAGAAGAGTGGCCATAAACTGTAACATAGTAAATAATAATAGTATAAGTAAACAATTAATAATTAGTTATATAAGTCTTGTTGGCCGTTATATATTAAAATATATAAACCAAACAGCAATAATTTTAAGCATAGTACTAATAAAAAACAGTAAAATAGGATATTAAAAAACCAGAAAACAACAAAAACAGATACTTTATAAAAATAGTTTGTATAATAGTTAAAAATTTAATAATTAGTCTTAAGTTGTAAATAAAAACACGTTAGTAAATAATTTTAGATTAAAAACACGTTAGATAGTAAACACATTAGTAAAACTGAACAGTAATTATAATCTCGATATCTGAACTAGTAAGTATTTGAACATAAAATATAGATAAAATTAGCACAAAATAGATATAAAAATTTAAGTCAAAATTTACATTAGCTATTTTTTTAGAAAAACAATCTTTGACATAAAAATTTATATACTTGCATTAAAAAAGACTCGGCTTATTGCTGGGGGACACTGTAATACCGATAGAACGGTATTGTTCTAAAAAAAAAAAAAAAAAAAAAAAAAAAAAAAAAAAAAAAAAAAAAAAAAAAAACCTAACCTAACCTAACCTAACCTAACCTAACCTAACCTAACCTAACCTAACCTAACCTAACCTAACCTAACCTAACCTAACCTAACCTAACCTAACCTAACCTAACCTAACCTAACCTAACCTAACCTTTTTTTTTTTTTTTTTTTTTTGTTGTCGAGGGGAAATCTGCACACAGACACCTTCCCGCGTTTTGAGGGAACGCGGAAAGGTAGTGTGAGGATGGCGACCGACTGGTCGCCGACTCACTAAAACCCCCCGGTGGCCGGCCTCGATGCTTGATGGGGGGACTCCGGGTCCTCGGAAACGACCGCGCCGGAGACCCCATCGCATATTGCCAATAAAAAGCCCGTCCCGGGATAACGGCACCCACAGCCGCGATCCCAGCACCAACGGTGCTACGGCTGCACACGCCACCATGTGCCAGCCGCCCTCCCGGAGTCCGCTATCGAGCTTCTGGAGCCCTCACTCCATCTGCTCACGGACCCGAAAGTCTCCCTGAATGGCAGGGAGATACCACTCGGCCCCCTCATGGGGCAGGCAGTGCGGGGCGGCCGTTGCCTGTGCCCCGCCGCCGCCTCCTCCGAGCGGGATCGGCCCTCTCCCGATCCCGCTCGGCGGCCTCTTTCCGGACTAAAACCGTCTCACAGAAAGAGGCCACCGCCGTCCACTAACCTAACCTAACCTAACCTAACCTAACCTAACCTAACCTAACCTAACCTAACCTAACCTAACCTAACCTAACCTAACCTAACCTAACCTAACCTAACCTAACCTAACCTAACCTAACCCGCCGCCTCCGGTGTCGCCGTACAGGAGAAAATTGATTGCTTGCTTGAGGAGGTGCGTGCTATTCGCGGTGAGTGTTTGCGCTCTGCGCCGATACCGGGTGGAGTCCCATCCCCTTCTTCCGCGGATGATGACGCAAGGGCGGCCAAGAAAAATCTTACCACCGTGTCAATTGGCGGAAACTTGGTGCGCGGCGGCTCCTCGCCCGCCTCGTATGCTTCAGCAGTGGGTAGGTTCCCGATACTGGTGGAGTCTAGTGACCCCGCTAGCACAGCCGACAAGATCATCGGCGCTATCAAAAATGGCGTCGATGTGATCGGCATGGGCGTCGGGGTCAGTGGGCTCCGCAAGTGCCGGGATGGCCGCGTCGCGATCTCGCTCGAGTCCGAGCGCGAGCGCGACGCTATGGGCTCCGCGATCGAGGGACTCGGCGGTGGCTACACGGTGAGCGAGCCGCGCGCCCGGGACCCGTGCCTGCGCCTCCCCGGTGTCATCGCTGACCTCGCGGACGCCAAGGTCGAGGAGGCGCTCGTACGGCAGAACGAGTCGCTGCTGCGGGGCATCCCTGAATCAGAAAAAACGGTTAAGGTGATCAGGCGGATCAAAAGTAGGAACGCAATGCTGAATGGTGTTGTAGTACAGGTGAGCCCGGCAGTGTGGGGTGCCCTTAGGGACCGGCGCGTCCGCGTTGGCTACCAAATGGTAACGGTGGTCGACCAGTCGCCGCTGGTGCAGTGCTACCGCTGCCTCGGGTTCGGGCACCGCGCGGGCGTGTGCCGCGCGCCCGAGCCGACGTGCGGGCGCTGCGCCGGCGCGCACGACACGCGCGAGTGCGCGCAGCGAGAGGGCGCGCCGTGCTGCGTCAACTGCCGCGAGAGGCGGCCGCGCGCGCGCCACGACCACCCCGCGTACAGCGCCGACTGCCCCGAGTGGAGGCGCTGGGACGCAATAGCGAGGCTGGCCGTAAGGTACTGCTGAGGGCACCCAACCTATTGAAATAAGAACAATAAATGTAGTACAATACAACTTAGGTAGAGGTCGGGCAGCAACGCACGAGTGCTTACGGGAGGCTACGCGGCGAAATATACAGGTTTTAATGTTACAGGAGCCCTATGTGGGAACGCAAGCGCACATGTCGGTTCCCACGGGATGTAGAGTAGTACAGAGCGCTTTCGGGAATGTTGATCGACCGGTTCGGTCTGCGATCGTTATCACGGATCCCAATTTAGTATATGTCGAAAATTCCAAATATGTAACTAAGGATATAGTAGGGGTCATTATAAAAATTGATAATTTGAAAATAGGTTTTATTAATGTATATTTGGATAAAGAATTAGATTTAGGCAACAGCTTGGTCTGTGTGAAGAGGATGGTGCAGACAATGGGTGTGGACCGGATTCTACTGGGAGGCGATGTTAACGCCCGAAGTCCCTGGTGGGGTTGCGACGCGGAGGACGAGCGGGGCCTGGCCGTCACGGAGGCGCTGGCTGAGCTCGGGCTGGAGGTGCTCAACGAGGGCGCGGAGCCTACTTACCGCGCGTATCGCTCGGGCCGAGACTGCACTGCCATAATCGACATCACGGCGTGCTCCTCTTCGTTGCTGGCTGGTGCGAGCGGCTGGTGCGTTGATGACTCCTTCGGCATGCTGTCTGACCATCGTCCGATCGCGTTCACTCTGAAAATGGAAACGCGAAACGGATCGTTAGCTGAAGACGGCAATGCTACACGAGTGTACGATACAAGAAAGGCGGACTGGCTCTCGTTTAGATCGGAGTTTGATAGGGCGCTTGATGAACTTGGCTTGGAGGGCAGACTCAACGACGTGGAGGACCGCGAGGGGATGAACGAGGTGGCATACCAGTACACATGCTGTATCACTAGGGCATGCGAGAAATCAATTCCCCTAATCCCTCGCAAGAGAATCATTAAGGCTTGCAAGTGGTGGTCGCCCGAGCTGATCCATCTGAAGGCAGAGATGGTGCGACGTAGGAGAAGGATCGCCAAAGCCAATCCGAGAAGAAGGCAGCTGGTGGTGGACGAATACTTGGAGGCCAAATTCGAGTACAAGGCGGCCATCGAATCCTGTATGACAAAGAGTTGGATGAGTTTTTGTACTGGCGAGGAGGTTGAGACGGTGTGGCAGAGATCCTACAGGATTATGAAGGCATGTTCGGCTCAAATTCAAGACAGATTACTGTGTTTGCCTGATGGGACGACCTTGGATGAGCGCGATTCTGCGTCACATCTTGCAGAGGCCTTCTACCCCTTGGATGATGCTGCGCTTGACACGGCAGAACAGACACTCAGGAGAGAGAGAGCAGCTCAAGTTATGGCGGCCGTCGAGGAAAATGTGATGCCGGGGGACATCGTTGCATTCACGGAGCCAGAGCTGGAGGCGGTTCTACGATCGATGGGTCCCAAGAAGGCACCAGGCGAAGACGGGTTCACACTGGATATCTGCCTAACTGCATACAGCTGCAACAGACTCTTGCTTCTCCGGTTGTTCTCACAGTGTCTTAGGTGGGGATGCTTTCCGCGTATCTGGAAGACGGCCATCATTAAAGTGATTCCCAAGCTGGCCAAGGAAGACTACAACAATCCGAAATCTTACCGACCTATCGGACTGCTGCCGGTCTTGGGGAAGATGCTGGAGAAGTTGTTCGTCAACAGGCTGCAGTGGCAGCTGGGCAGGAGCGGCCTCTTGAGTCCGTACCAGTACGGGTTCACTCCGCAGCGCAGCACTGAAGATGCTCTCTTCGACACCATGGCCATGGTCAGGAAGAGTCTGGAAGACAAGAAAATAGTGGTTATGGTGTCGCTCGATATAGAGGGTGCCTTTGACAACGCGTGGTGGCCTGCGATTATTGACGAGCTGCAGGCAAATGGAGTGGACTCAAGCTTGGTGCGACTCATTGCTAACTATCTCTCAGAGAGGAAAATAAGGTTGCGCTATGCAGGCGAGATAGTGGAAAGGGACACCAACAAAGGCTGCATTCAAGGTTCCACCTGCGGTCCAATCTTGTGGAACATACAACTCAGCCCAGTTTTAGAGCAAAGTCAGTACGGGGGAGTGCGGGTGCAGGCTTTTGCTGATGACATATTAATGATTGCGACTGCGGTGGATGGCAACGAGCTGGAAGAAAAAATTAACCAAGCATTGGCTGTGATAGTTCAGTGGGGAGGCAGACTTAAACTCAAATTTGCGCCAGGAAAGACTCAGGCCATATTAATTACTAAAAAGATGCGGTACCACACTCCAAAACTTATGATGTCGGGAGCTGAAATTGCTTATGGTTCCAGTCTTAGGATATTAGGGTTGATTTTGGATCCTCTTTTAAACTTCCGGCCGCACTTGGAGATGATTAATAAGAAAGCAATATTATTCTACAAGAAAGTTGCAAGATCAGCACGAGCACAGTGGGGCCTCAACTCTAATATCTTAAGAATGATTTACATTTCAGTAGTAGAGCCAACAGTCCTGTACGCCGCGAGTTGCTGGGCGGACATCTCGACAAGAGTTTATGCTGAGAAGGCGCTCAATAGCCTCACTCGAATCTTCGCCATCAAGATATGTAAGGCTCACAGAACAGTGTCCTTCACATCGAGTCTTTTGTTGGCAAGAATCTTGCCTTTGCCGTTGAGAGCTAGAGAGCACGCTCTTATATTTAATATAAAGAGAGGAACACCACTTGCCTGTTTACCTGGACGAAGCATGGAGCTTAGAAGGAGTCCGTTTTCCCTGCCTCATCCGGCCAAGAGAAAACGTGTGGAGTTTGGGCTTATTAGATCGCAGGAAGAAGTGGAGAGTCTTGGTGATGATGGGCCCATCCTTTATACGGATGGCAGTAAGCTGGAGGGCAGGGTTGGAGCAGCGGTTTCTTGCTGGTCTGGAGGAGTGGAAATTCAGCATTCTAGCTTTCGCCTCGAAGATTTCTGTAGTGTGTTTCAAGCTGAGCTTTCCGCAATACTACGGGCACTGCACATCTTTGGGAAGCTGAAACATAAGCAAGTGCATATAGCTAGTGACTGTAAATCAGGTTTAGAAGTTATCGGTGATCCTAACACACTCCACCCAATAGCAGTGGACATTAGGAGTGAAATCTGGCATTTACAGGAACAAGGCAAAGAAGTCGCTTTTTATTGGGTGAAAGCTCATTGCGGTATATTGGGTAATGAGAGGGCTGATGAGCTTGCCAAATTTGCCGCTTTGAACAATAGACAGCAGCCTAAATACGACAGGTTTCCGCTGTCCTTTGCCAAGCATTCCACCAGGTCCAATTCGCTACAAGAATGGCAGCAGTTCTATGCTTCATCATCTACAGGAGCCACAACCAAGTTGTTCTTTAATAATGTTGTTATAGCTTATAAAATTTTATCAAAGTTCTGTATTAATAATTATGTAAGTCAAATTTTAACTGGGCATGGGGGGTTTAATTATTATTTACACAAGTATAAAATCAAAGACTCTGCTTTGTGTACTTGCGGTGTGGATGTGCCTCAGACCATTCAACATCTGTTAGTTGACTGTTGCAAGTTTGCGAGGCTGAGGTATGAATGTGAGTGTGCTATGGGTATTAGCATTATTTTAGATAATTTGGGAGAGATAATGCTTGATAACGTTCACAGACTGAAGTTTCTCACTTTTGCGAGGTCCGTACTTCGTAAGACTGGGAAAGAGAATGGGTCCTTTGTGGAGATTGTTTAGTACTGTGTTCCTAGCATTAATTATGTTAACCTGCCTGCCTGCCTGCTTACCTTGTTATTGAGTTGGAGATGGGGATACTTATCATTATGTAATTATATATATTATCATGCACTGTTAGGTTGTTGCTGGTTGTTGTTTCGATTTTTGCCACTTTTTCGCTTCATTCACAATGTTTATCACATCAAAACACATCAGAATAACAGCTAGCATATGGCTTATCAGTAATATATTTTTCTTCATGTTAGTGGATGCTTGTTTGTTATTGTTTTGACTTTGGTTTGTTTCATTAATTGAGATTCATTACTTTTATCTTACACAGCAAAACAATAACAAGCAAGCGTCCATTTTATGTACACAACTTTTTGACGTTTCTTGCACAGATATAGGAACCGACCGACTTAACCAAGGAGAAGGTCAATACTTCACTTCACATGTTTTGTCAATGTCAAAGTCTTTGTACTGGGCACCTATTCTGTTCTCGGGTGACTTGGTCGGTCCCTATTCTGGTATACTTTTGCTTTATGTTCTTTTGATTTTGGTTCCCCTTTTTCAATGAATATTATTTGATCATACATTTTCCAGTTTAAATGGTTATTTAGCGGATAGGTGGGCGGGCACATAATATTATGTTTAACTTTTAATTCAATTTATTTATTTATTAATTTTGGATTTTTATATTGACATTTGGATTAATTCTATTTGTATTAATTATTACTATTTTAGTTTTGACATTTTAATTTGTATCATTCAATAGTTTACAATTTTGCTATTTAGGATGATTCATTTTGATATTATTTTGATTTTAATTTACATTTATTTATTTTTGATTAATTTTATTCTATATTTATTACTGTATTGATTTGATTTTATTTTGATTTAGGGTTTGTTATTTTAGGATGTAGAATTTTATTGTAGACTATTTATGTACTTAATTTATAGTGTAATTTTAATGCATATTGAGTTTATACCTCCCTTGTCCAATTTTGTGAATGAATTTTATGAATTATTTTCTTCTTATTTTCTGATTATGACATGCAAAATTTTGATTTAAGTTATTGAATATTTATTTTAATTTATTTGTATTTTTATTGTTTGTTATTAATTTCATTTGTTATTTTGTATATTATGGATGTAATTTTTATTATTGTTTAGGTTACGCTTTAATTAATAAAGTTTTCCTTGTTTTGTTTGTGTGCATGCTAGAAATAAGTAAGAAATTCAATGATATAAGTTGAGAATACTTATCATTAAAAGAGAGGTAATGTAAATGGGACAGAAATGTATGATAATGAAATTATAATGTAGAATGAATATATACTTAAAGGATATTAGTATTAGAACAGAAAATTAGAAATATAAGTCAAGATTAAATAAAATAGATTGTAATGTTGTTGCAATATAATAGCAACAGATAAACATAGGTAGGGAAAAAAAAAAAAAAAAAAAAAAAAAAAAAAAAAAAAAAAAAACCTAACCTAACCTAACCTAACCTAACCTAACCTAACCTAACCTAACCTAACCTAACCCGACCTTGCACCCAACCTAACCTAACCTAACCTAACCTAACCTAACCTTGAGGCAGCTGCCCTGTATGAGATAAAGAGGGGAGTGCCCCGGGCGGTGCTGGGAGATAGAGAGATGGAGCGGCAAACACCTTATGCCCGGTCCTGGCACCCAGCGATATATGAGCGCCTGAGCTTCGAGAGTTTGACGGACCAACAGCAGGTAGACAGCCAAGACCAGCAAGCAGTTCGTATATATACAGACGGCAGTAAGATTGAGGGCAAGGTCGGTGCCGCGCTATCCTTTTGGAATGCTGAAGCGGAGACCAAAGCCCTCAAACTTAAACTGTCGTCACACTGCACTGTCTACCAAGCTGAACTCCTGGCCATATCTAGAGCTGCCAGGGAAATCGTGAAGCGCTCGGAGTCTAGTTTTGGCATATACAGTGACTCAAGATCGGCGCTGGAGACCATTGTGAGCCAGAGTTCCCTCCACCCATTAGCCGTTGAAACCCGTAACCACCTTAGAACTAGCAAACTCCAAAATAAGGAAGTCTCCTTATTTTGGGTCAAAGCCCATGCGGGGATGGTGGGGAATGAGCGGGCAGACGAACTGGCGAAAGAAGCGGCTCTGCACACCAAGAAAAAACCTGACTACGACCGCTGTCCGGTTTCATTCGTTAAGCGCCAGATTCGTCTGGACTCGCTTGAGGAATGGAACCGGCGGTATCAGTCAGGAGAAACAGCCGCTGTTACAAAAATTTTCTTCCCCGATGCCATACAAGCGTATAAAGTAGTTAGGAAATTCGAGCCAACTAGCCTATCAACCCAGATAATGACAGGACACGGTGGGTTCTCCGAATACTTGAACCGGTTCAAGTGTAAGGAGGACCCATCGTGCATCTGTGAACCCGGAACACAGGAAACCGTCATGCATGTTCTATTAGAATGCCCTATAAACGCCCTCAAAAGATACGAAGCAGAACAGTTATTCGATTGTAGATTGACAATACAGAGCATAAAAGATATAATGAGTAATAAAGAACAGAGAGGTGTTAAAGTAAAATATGATAATTGTATATTATAGAATATACAAATTACGCATATATGAAAAATAGATATAATAAATTTAGATATATTAGTACGCTAGAATTTACGCATATATAAAATGAAAATACTTGTATATTGTTGAATATATAAACTATAAAAATGTGTAAATTCGATAAAACAGTTTTCTTTTCTTCTTTTAAATACAGTACTAAATTTGTAAATAGGTAATAAATTAATAATAAGTTGTAAAGTAATATATGATATTTTTTATATTAATGAATATAACAAATATGCATATGAGAACATTAGATAAGTATAAGATAGTATATAGTACAATTAGATATTAGGTAACAAATTAAGATGTAAAAGAATGTTAAATAACAATAGGAAATTAATATGTATAATAGATATATATAAGATAACATGTAAGCCCTCCTTAGTCTTAAAATATGTATTAGAAATAAGAAATAGATTGTTTAAGTTTTATACCCATAAAGGGTCTGATGATTAGGATATATTATTAAACAATAAAGAACCCAGTAGGAGAACGCAAAAAGTGCACATAAGGTCTCCTGATCCTTCAGAGGAAAGTTAGCCGCTCCATAGTGCCATTTCGAGATGGTGGTACGGGTAGGGAAAAAAAAAAAAAAAAAAAAAAAACCTAACCTAACCTAACCTAACCTAACCTAACCTCTAATTTGTCAGAGTACAGTGTTATACCCGTGTGATACATCAAAAGAAGCGCAAAGTTACGGCGCACACAATAGTGAAAACCGCGTGGTGATAAGTGCACGTTTCGCAGAAATATCTGCAAAAAACCAGTTTTGTGACCTTTAAACGGATCTTATTTTTACTCGAGATCTACAGCGACGACCTACACCTTTCTTTATACCCCGAGAAAGGTCTCTTGGAGCACTACAAGTTGGTACCCTTTGGCGTTTTCTACCGCGCATGGGCGCGGAGTAAACGCCAAAAAAACAAGTCCCACGTGGTCACGAGGTCAGTGACCCGAGGCCGCCAGGCGCCATCTGACATCACCATCGGCAGCGGAGCACCAAGAGGACCAGGGAGGCACTTCCAGATCTGAAAAAAGTTAAGTGGCTGCTTAGTTACAAGGATTTTAGTGTTTTGTGCAGTTGGATTAGAATTTCAAAAATTAGTATTTAAATATCTACAGCGGTAACATACATAATATGTAAATGACTAAACTTCTAAACTTTTAACTAACTTGATATAAGTATTGTATTAAGCTATTGCATAGCTTCTATCGCGGGCCTTGAGCGTGGAGATCGAATTCAGAAATTCCGTAACGAAAATAACCTAACATTGCACATGTGGAATCCAGCAAAAAATGCTATGCAATAGCTTGACCGCGGCATTCCCTGAGTGCCTCACGTTTTTTTTATTATTATTATGATTAATAAAGACATTTTAAAACAAAAAAAAATCTCTAAATGGATACTACAGCGCCATAAGTGGCAGAACAAAAATTCTTATGAGCAACAAATCCATTAATTCTCTAATACAGTTACCTACTTTAGTTTTAATACAGTTTAGTTATTTGTTCAAGTCAATATGGTTCCATATTTTTCAAAACTTTTTTATTTTTTCGTAATTAAAAATAAACATATTTAATTTAACGAAATATTTTTTTTTGGTTCATTACACGATATTTACCATTTGTGATACTTATATGTAGTATTATAAAAAAAGCATGCAGTATGTGAAAAATCATTTTCATTTATAAAAATTAAATAGGTGTGACTCGTTAGGATTTTTTTTTCCCAACGAGTTACACTGTAACTCGTTGCAACTTTTTTTTGAAGAAGATTTCCCAACCAGTCACACTTGCGTAACAGTGTGACTCGTTGGGAATATTTTTCCCAACGAGTCACAGTGTGACTGGTTGGGAACTCACCAACTCTTCGTGCGCACTTGCCCGGTTTTATTAAAAAGTATACTAAGTTTTCCTGCTTAGACTGCACTTTACCATCAATTTCTTTCAGAAGACGATGGTAATGGGTTATGCTATTTAACATAAAACGGCACGCGGACGAAGCCGCGGAAGCAGCGGATTATAAATATCGAATCCATCTTTAACCTTGATTTTACTCTTCGAACTAAAAACTATTTCAACATAAACACTTGACGCGAGTAAACTGTCTGAGCAACCTGTCCTGTTGACGGGCAGAGGCCATTATGTCATATAAAAAGAAGTACAAGTCAAGAAGATTAGGTATTAAAAGTTTTTTTATTACTCCCATTTTATTGCTCTCACCCAACTTGCCTGTGAATGCTTTTACAAGCCCTAAAAATCTAGAAAAAGTGTTTCTCATAGATTTCCCGCAATATCAATAGTAACTACTTGTGACACAGAAACAGTAATGAAAAATATGTCATTGATTTCGAAGTAAGTCGATTATCTTTTATAACAATTACTGGTTAAACATGTGACAGAAATTAGTATTTAATACATCATATTCTAACCTAAAAGTGAAGATTTTGCCTATCAAAAATGCCATAACACAAAAACTGTCTTCATAGAAAAAAAGAGTTTCAGGAATCGGAAGAGAAAGGAGAAAGGACCGGAAAAGGGAAGAAGATCCCCGTTCCCTTTCCCGTTAGTCACGAGTTTACGACTCTCGGCGCAGGTATCGGATATCTTTAGCCCAGCCAACCCCAATGGCTTATAAGTAGGCTAAGTTTATTATCTATACAATACTTTAGTGATGTGCTGGATTGACAAAAATGTATAAGTACGGATATTAAGTGTCAAGATCCACGGATAAGGAAGCGGATACGCATCTTTATTTTCTTACTGAATTGGTGGCGGCGTGTGTAATAGTGATTTAGTATCTTTGAGTGGTGGTAACATAGGCAATGTGACGTCATTGTTAGTTTGCTATGACAGAAAACAAAGGGCATTTTTCAGCCTGAAAATAAAATAAAAATAACCTAATAATTATGAAGTTTGGTATCGAATGAAAGGGCTTGAGATGCACCCATGTGTGTACCGATGTAGCATGTACCATGACAAGAAGTAAAATATTGTAAATAAAATATTCCAACTACCGCAGCACTTCCGCCCAAACATCGACATATTCAAAGTATTTTTGTTCAAAGTTTTAATCCAACTATGAAAAATACTTAAATTTATTTATTTACTGTAAAAAAATTCGGCTACCGCACCACTTTCGCCCATACGTCAACACATACCAAGGATTTTTGTTCAAAGTCCTTATCGAGTGTGACAAAAATACTGTAAAAATTTAATTTATATATATTGTATGGCCTACCCTTGCGAAGCCGGGGAGTGCTGCTAGTAATTATGTAATACAAATATGCAGTGCTACGCAGTGCTATGTAGTGCTACGCAGAGTTATGAAGTGCTACGCAGTGCTATGTAGTGCTACGCAGTGTTATGAAGTGCTACGCAGTGCTATGTAGTGCTACGCAGTGTTATGAAGTGCTACGCAGTGCTATGTAGTGCTATGCAAAGCTCAGTGCACAGTGTTATGCTTTATACATTTATGCATTATACATAATTACAATCAGTGGGACATTGTGAAAACCGGTATGAAAGAGAACAAGTCGTAGACGCATTCAGCCACTTGAATTCGTGGAACATATTTTCACAGAACAGCTTTTGAGCGTATTTAGTATTGTAGGTACCGAGGCGAGTGCGTGGAGCGGTGTGCCGTGGACGGGCCGCCGGCCGCGGGCGACGCGCCGCCGCCGCCGCCGCCGCCGCCGCCGCCCGTCGCGGACGACGGTGAGTGTTGTGCTCTTACGCGCTTAGACACTCTACCTTATGAGTAAGTATTTTTAACTTCATTTCATATTGATGAAAATACATGGGGGTTATATCGATAGGCATTGAGGTTCCCCATCGCCCTGTCACTTGTGGTCCACCTCTCCTGTTACGCCCTGTAAATGTAAATGTCAACCGGATGGGCACAGTGCCCTCCTTATCTAAATCACACTTAAAGCAGGTCCTTTATTCTACTTTTATGACTTTCAACTAGTTTTTACGTAAAGAAATGTGGTTCATTCCAGAACAGAATGAAGGCCGCAAACTGCGTTCCCGCTCATCACCGGTTCGGTAAACTAAACGTCTTATTTATTTGTGATAATGCTAACTTATAGCTCCTTTAATTTGTAGGTATCGGATGAAAATACAGGCGCCTATTAAAACATTATGATTAAAAGATATTTAACCTATTTACTTATAAATATTATGACAAACAGAAACCGTTAAATAATTTTATTTACTGCCAAAGACGTATCGCCCCGTCGCCAAGAAATGCACCAGGATGATAATGGCTTAGTAATATAAGTATTACTTCACAGCTATCAGCTACAGGCTACAGCTACAGTACCTATGGTATGACAGTAAAGTAGCATGGTTAATATGCGCGGCTTGGTGCAGAACACTTGATGGGAGAGGGTGTGTGTGTGTGTGTGTGTGCGCAGGTCGGCGCATGCGCACGCGCAGGCGGGTCGCGCTCGCAGCCCCTCCGCGTCGCCCCCCTCCCCGCGAGCCCGCGCCCTTCCTCGCGCCTGCCCCAACCGCACTGCCGCTTGCCTATTTTCGCCGGGACCGGAATCCTTATTGTGAGATCTTCTTTAAGCCTCAGTTACTTAACTTGATCGTTCGGTTGCTTCGAGTAAATATGCAGGATTTCTCATGGATGCTCCACGTGCGAGATAAAAATTTGACGCTTCGCGGTCGCAGGCGGTGCTGTGCGACAGGAGCGGCGGCGGGCTTGAGTGTCGAGTCGGGGGCGCTCTCGGCGCCCGCGGAGGGGGGGCGCGCCTTCTACAGCGCGCGGCCGCCGCCCGCGGAGGGGGGGCGCGCCTTCTACAGCGCGCGGCCGCCGCCCGCGGAGGGGGGGCGCGCCTTCTACAGCGCGCGGCCGCCGCCCGCGCCGCTGCACCTGCGCGCGCTGCCGGGCCGCGCGGCGCACGCGCGCGCTACTTCAGACGCGGCTACCGCTACGCCCAGTTTTCCGTTGCCTCAAGTAGGTACCGGTCTTAAGCAAATTAAGTAAATAATATTTACGATAATTACTTATCGGTGCAGAGTGCCGGACCGAGCGGCTTAGTCCCAAAATCACTATTAGGAAACCCCCCGGCATTAAAATAATATTTAACTTGGGGCACCAAGAAGTTCTTGGAATAATCTTGAGATAAAAAGTCTCATTATCTGCATTTCAGCATATGAATTGGCCTTATGTTTCTATCTTGTTCTGTCTCATTGTGAATACACATAAATAAATAAATGGCTCAGCTTCAGAGCCAGGCACTGTAGTCCTGCACGCGCTCCGCCGCGCCGAGTAAACAGTATCGAGAATGTCGTGTCAATGTGAGCCCGAGGAAGAGTGAACTGCACATTTATATTTAATTATGTATGACTTGTTACACCAACAACGGCACATTCACTCACTATATACTAATAATGTTTAATATAATTTTTTACTTTATACTTTTTTTTTACTTCGTAAGTTCGCACACTTTTGTAGAGGTTATAATTCGCCTCGACCTCAAACTCTTTTCGACCTAGGAAAAAAGGCTAGGTATTTAGGTGTCGATTATTCGATACTAAAGATGGAATCAGATGGTTCACTCAAGTGATTATTAACTCAAGTAAATCATCAGTTTTCATCCATTCCGCGTCTTAAGGTGACGGGTATAGCCAAATGCGTGTTTTTGGGGATGTTTTCTGAAGAAGTCATAGCATGTGGAGTTCTGAAACTTAGTATTTCCTATAACACATATATTGAACTAGTCAGGTAGGAAACAAAATGAGTGCTCTTGGTTATAGTTTACTTTAAAATGTAAGTTTAGTACCAACACCTTTTGCAGAAATGTGGCATCGGGGAAAGAGCAAGTTTAAGAGGTATGGTCGGGGAACTGTTTGATCGTCTGTTGTTGATTCCGTCAGTTCTAGGAGAATTTCTCCTGGACAGCATGACAGATACGTTTTCGGCTTTTATGGATCGAGCCAGCTTTTATTATAACTCTCCTCACTATTATTTTCCTCTTCTTTTTCTTCCTTGTCAACTTTATACAACAACTCGAAACTTGTTTTGAATAGAGCTTCACTACCCTTTGTCCCTGTCTGCCTGTCCATATCGTCGATAAGCTCTACCTTCTGCAGGTGGTCAGGCTTAAGATGTGAACTACTAAGCTATTGTCCTAGACACATGTGCCACCGAATCATGTGACCTGATCCCATACGCATACAAACTGTCCCTCCGGTGGATTTAATACGAGCTCCCTCCAACTCCCTTCCATTCTTAATAGGAGCCCGATTATACTGTGGTAAATTGACCTACGCGCATTTTGGATCCGTCCTTCAAAAATAACTTTGCTTATTAGAAAAAGAAAGCATCTCGGAATCATCGGCGAGTCAGAAGCATCCTGCGAGACTTGCTCACCTGCCTGCCCCTGGAGCCGCGCGCCCCCGCCCTGCCCGCCGCCCCCGCCGCGCCCGCCGAACCCGCCGCGCCGACGGACCGACCGCTCCTCGAATGTTCCATCGCAAGCTTTCGGTGAGAATCTAGGATAATAGGTACGTTCAATAAGTATATTATATTGAACGTACCTGAAGAAGAATGGGTGATTCTCTAGTTATTTCTCTGAGCGTGGGCCACGAGTGGCCACGACTAAAAAACAAGGTCCCACAAGGTTACCACATGATACGTATAAAAGGGATTTTACATGCCTACCTTTCACAATTTTGATTGTAAAAATCCATCCCATGGAAATCAAGATATTTTGAGAAAACAGTTTTTTTTTATTTAACGTCGTATTACTCCAAATTCTAAAGGATTGCATTTAAAAAGGCATCAAACGGACATTTGTATTCCAAATTGTTTAAAAATCCGAAGAAGTTGAGTTATTCCATGTCCACGCATGAAATTCATGTAGTATTGTAAAAAAAAATCTTGAGAGGTGTCAATTTATTTATTTATTTATTTATATTAACTAAAACGGTTATGACAACCAATTACATTAATTAATACTAGCACACAATATTCACACATTTTAAATACAGTTATAAAATTACAATCAAAATACATATTATTCGAATTATTAAAAAAATAAAAACAATTAAATGTACAAAAAAAAAAATGTATACAACAGGTCAGATCAAACATGCATGTCATAAATTAAATTAATTAATATAGCTATTAGGCATAGTTTGTCCAGACATAACTCGCCATAGAACCAGGCTAGCTTGACACTATGGTAAGTTACGCTCACAGAATCTGAGACAATCAGGGACATCCTGATGGAACGAAGTTCCTTTCGATGAATTGTAGTGAAGGAATTGTAATATTTTTTTTTTATTATAAATTCTATTATTTTTTTTTTTATTATTAACTAGATAATATAATGTAACTGTATATAATATGATATAAACATATAAACTTAAAGAATTTATTCCCACATTAACTCCCGTGAGCCCGTGACCGGCGCCTGCTTGACTTTTTTCAAATATGTAAGTACTTACATTTTTGAACTCGTGATTTCTTTCCAATGGAATGTCCGAATTGAATAATTTAAAAAGTTATATAAGTACTTAAAGGTATTAAAGCAGTTTTAATTATGTAAGTACTTTATTAAGAAGATTAATATCAAAGTAGTACAAATCAAGGACGTTTTCTAGGGGAGTCATTTTAATTATATTTTTTTGATATTAGGTACACTTATTTTGACATATCTATAATAGTTAGACATATGCTGTCGCTGACTTTTTTATGGATGATGATGTGTTTTAAAAAATCGTAGTAAGTACATATAATTTCTTTCTATCATCAATAGTTTTCACAGCGCACGCGATGTTAAGAATTACCTACTAAGGTATTTTTTTTTGCACCTTGGGAGGTTTTTACACCTTTTTTACAATGAAGGATCCTTGCTATAACTTCAAATATTATATTTGAAGGACCCTTCATTTTTTTGAAAATATAATAAAGCCTATCAGCACTTCTTCACAACAGTGTAGAATTTATTAAATTTATAAAATAATTCGATTCCCACACAGGTTAGATTTTCAAAACAGCTGATAGGAGCATAGCTCTTAAATAAGAAGAAAAAGAAGAAATGTATAGGTACTTCGTCTGTTACCAATAATAACGTATTAAGAATACATAATAATATACTTAGTAAGTATAGATTTTGTTAGGTACTTATAAATCTTCATAGCACGAAGAATTTGTGTGAAATTTAACAAATAAATGTCTGTCAATAAAAATGTTTTATTGTATCGCAGGGCGGTGGAGGGTGAGGGCCCAGTCGGGCCGCGGCCGCGCAGCGCGCCCTCGGCGCCGGCGCGGGCGTGCCGCCGCCTCGCCCGGGAGCCGGCTGTTCGGTTAGACAGATGGCTACGGGATGTGCTGTTATGTGACCGAGAGGAGTCTAGCTCTGGTTGTGTTGGTCGCAGGGCGGCGGAGGGCGCGGCGTGGGCCGGCGGCGTGCGCGCGCTGCGCGACGCGGAGGTGCGGCACGTGCTGCGGCTGCTGCGGCACCTGCGCCGGCTGAACGCGGCGGTGGACCGCGCCGCGGCCGCCTCAGCCGCCGCAGCCGCCGCAGCCGCGGGTGGCGTCAAGGACAAAGTATTATTTTTATGATTGGGTGCCTTAATTAAACGTTATTTTCGAATTAAATATACAAGTTCTTCTAATATCTATGTGATGATTATTATTTGTTATTTAATCGTGTGGGAGTTAGTGGGCGAGGGTGGTGTGTCTGTCTGCAGCACCGTAGTCCAGGAACAGGAACGGATTTCGATTTCGTTTTTTTTATGTTTAAAGGCGAATGAGTCTGAAGTGCTCTTAGCTGTTGTGTTCTATGTTTTTCATGTGAAGGAAAATATCAAGTCAGAGAGGCCGACGACGTAGAATTGAAACCACTGAAGTAACTTTCACTAGAGATTAATCGATCATCATTCCCCTGCCCTTTTCCCACGCTAAGTGGTGTCGGCACATGTTTTTTTCTTCCACTGACTCCTATCATTCGTCAACTCTGAGTCTACTCCTTCCACATTCATATCCTCTTTCACACAATTGAGCCACTTCTTATTCGGCCTCCCTCTCCTTGCATATCCTAAGTTTTTTTTGTAATTTGATTTTCATCCCTCCTCATTACATGGCCATACCACGCTAATCTTGAATTCCTCACTTTTTCAATAACAGGCGCCACTTTCAAACTTCCTCTGATTTAAGTAGGTACTCGTTCCTTATCTCTTCATAACCTATCTCGCTTCGTCACTCCACATATCCATCTTAACATTCTTATACTTTTTACAAGAAAGTTCATAGTCATGTAAGCTAGCCTTCGTCCTAAAATTTAAGTAATTTAATATCAAATACACAAAATCAACAATGGTGGCCCTGCCGCCGCGATTGTAGGCACGGAACGCGTTTGTACACGCCGCGGAAAATTAGCAGAAAATTATTGTTTAGGTTCGCAAAATAGCATAAACTAGTAAAAGATTTATAACAGTTCAGCCGCAATAAAAAAAACCCTAAAAAATTTGAATTTCCCGCTAGAGCGAGAGGTATCACCCTAAAGAAAAAAAAATTGCTACTAATTATTTCAAGAATATATACTTAGGTAATACAACTCTTAAATACATACTTACTTTTATTAATACGTATCTACCTAAGAGAGTGGGTTCGTAAGAGTGATAAGCTCTACCTCTTGTTGCATCATGGATTAATTAATCATTGCCAATATCCTTCACACGAAAAGTAGCAGTGATCGACAGGAATCATTTTGTATATCGAAAAGTAGCATTTGATGACGTAGCATGACATGCGTACTCGCGCGCGACTCGCGTCGGCGCGGCGCGGCGTCAGTCGGCCGGACGCCTCGCCTCGCGCTGGGCGGCGACGTCTCCTTCCACTCCACCTCATGACCTCACTCCAGGCCCCCACAGGTACGTTTACTCGTGAACACGACTATCTTATTACATATATTATGTAATTATGAGCGAACTTACCACCGCACCGTGCAATTCGTGTCCTGAAAATGGAGCCGTAACGACGCCCTATCTAAGGCTGAGAAATATAATTACGCAATGTAAGTAGATGATGTACTCGTAGCTCTAACTCTTTGGAGTGGAGTCATCTGCTGGCTGGCTTGTTCTGGAATCGTGGAATCGTGCCGGCCTGGATCTTGAATTATAACCAACAAAACCTACACAGGAGCGTTGAGCTACCGAATTCGGTTACCTATAGATCGGGGTACCCCCAAGCGTTGAACAACCAGAAATGGTTCTGAGCTGTAAATTAAAAAGATAAGTGATATATTTTTCTAATAAAGGAGGATTCTACCGAACAGTTGCTTTTGGTGTATGAAGTATGAAAACTTAAGGATGTCTAATAAATGGCGCCTCGGGGTTTATTGCACATTGCACCAACATGCACATTCACCGCACTGGAACTTCACTATTTCATTTTATCGTAAGTACTTAATTATTTGTAGGCCGTAGTTTCTTGCACGTTCTTCGCTAGCCTCTGGTCGCGTGGAACTGGCACCTAGAATCATCTAGTATATAAGACGATTCTAAATGATCCTTGTGATTTTACTGAATAAACTTTTGTTGATTTTGATATCCTCGATATTCTTTTCAATTTTGGAGTTGGATCCCTAGTTTGCTAGGGACCCAACTCCAAAAGAAGACAAGACTTTTTAAGGATGCAAACTCTTTTGAGAAAAAAGTTCAAGTACAGGATGGCTATCGACAATTTTAGCTCCAAAACGCTCAACATCAGCTTATCTTCTTCCGAAAGTAGATAGATCAACTGAGGAGAGGTCAATTAGGTTCAATATTTCATAGCAAACCTAGCATAACAGGAAAAATATAATCAAAATAAATGCTTTGTAAGAAGGAGCATCGATCGGGTGATTTAGCTATTCACGTAATAGACTAGGTATGTCACTTGTATTGGCAGACCTTATTTCATTTTGTCAGTGGAAGTCAGACTAGTAGGAAATTAATGGTCTTTGTAATTGTATTTTCTTAAAATGCCGGTTTAAACTACGCTAAAGTACATTTTTATATTTTTTGTGTCCCTTCAGATATTGTAAATAGAATACGCTGGGCCAACATCGTCCAATGAACACGCCCAGAGTATTGGAAACCAACAAAAGCAAGTGTCTTATATTCTGTTTGTGTGTGTGAAATGTGGTTATAAATAGAAGATTCACGAAATCAGCCAAATAGTATAACATGTAGGTACATTTTTTGTTATTAACAAGTAGCTTAAATTAAAAAAATAATTATGTCATTTTTCATTAATGTAATGCTTATCTTTTAAGTTTGTTTCATAACTAAGTAGGTTACGTTTCATAAAATACACGAAATCAGCACATAATATTCAATCAATTTCACTGCAATTTTAGTTTGCTTATTCTCTGAGATTTAGTTTTCTGTCGGATCCTATGTATCAAGGAAATACCGTACAGAGCTCTCCATTCCATAGTGTGGATCAACCCCACTGTCAGTGTCCACGTTTCAGCAGCATGGGTCGAAACTCGTAACGTAAGTGGGTTGAAAACTCACGTTTGGGCGACGAAAACAATTTAGAGATGTTTTCCACACAAACACAACTTTTGGAGGTAAACATTAATCATAATTTTCGTTTTATCTTAGTTCATGCCAAGACCAATAGTCCGGGGTAGATGCCTTGAAAAATGATAAAAAGATGAAGAAAATAATAGTAGGATGAAACCCATTAAAAACGGAGGGGAATATTATAAAAATGAAAGGAAAAATTATTTACAGGCGTTCTGAGCGCGGGAAGGGGATGGGGGTGAGCTTTTAAGGGTAAAAAACGCTTTTTCTCGATTTCCGGCAAAACTAAATGTCCTATGGAGAAAAGTCAAATGGCAAAGTTGTAGGTAATTAAATGATCTAAAACTTTTGTATACACACTTTTTTCACATAACCCTCAAAATTTATGTGAAAAATTCAAAAAACCAAGTTTTTGGTTTTTTATTTATATCTTTTACAAACGATTAGTTTTCTTCACGAAATTTAGTGAAAACTTACCTCTTTATGTTCTAAATACGCTGTAATTTATTTGATTAGAAATATTTATTTTGAAAAAATATCGAAAAAACATCCTAATTTTCAAGCGAAAATTCATCCGTCAAAATATCAGCTTTTTTCAAAATGTTGGTATGTTTTCTGTTCGTTGAAATCTCTACTTTCCGATTGTGAAAATATATATATATATGTTACTATAGTAAATCTTCTCAGAAAATACATAAATCGAACCCTATTATTTTACACTAACTACTTACACTATTATTTTCTTTGTTTTTAAAAGCCATCGAGCTTGGTGTGCAAAGCGTCGTGACGCGAGGTGCGAAGGGCGCTTCTCAAATTTGAACAGCAATTTTCGCTTGCCTTTTTCTTATATACATTATATTAAGTACATATAATTAATTTTGTACCTACCTACCTACTTAGTCCAGCCTTATCCAGCTAGATCAGTGTTTTGGCCCATAATGTGTCGTGTAGAATACCCCTTTTGTGGGGTTTTAAGGCTCATTATTAAACAACTTGGTTGTCCAGGTCTTTGGAGTCCCAGGTATATCCTGGAACACATTGTATGGATACATGCTTCAACGATATTCTTCCACTGTGAATTAACGATAAACGTTCTAGCACAACTCTTGAAGTCCATACTTTTACTGGCGTCATTATTTAGTACTTATTTCAAAATCCCAGATGAGGCGGTTTCTTCTGAAAATAGCTCAACTACGTCAAATGTGACGAAGTGACGACGCAGTGTCGTTGGGAAATACTTTTTACAGTTCCTACCGGCGCCGGCGCACTCGTGTCGTGACCGTGAGTCGTGTTTATAAATATGTGTATTTTTTCTGAAGAAGAAATGTAATGGTAGGTTCCTCATCCGCGCGAAGTTTCTGTCTGTCTGTTTGTGTGACCTAACGAGTTGTGGTGGAGCTCTTTGGCTCCACGATTGCGACCACGTCTCGAGGGCTCAAGCTCAAACGACGACTAGGACATACAAAGTCAACATTTCTTTATTCAATAAAATCACTTTGAAACGCCTTATGGCACCTGGAATCACCTAGTATGTAAGACTATTCTAAATGATCCTTGTGATTTTATTGAATAAAAAAATATTTGATTTGATTAAATAATCAGATAAGTATCTATTTTATAACATGCCATTCATAGGAGTTTTCGTTTTATTACGTTTTTGAACTTGTCAATCGGCAATTGACGAACAATTGACAAACATCGCTTGCGGTCACATTGCCCTTTAAAATATTTATTTACTTTGGTGAGCCTAGTAATGGGAACAGCGAATTTATTCCTATTTCTGGTGTTAACATTATGATTGTCGCTTTTTTTTAGCGAATAGATTAGTATTTTTTCGAACATACATTATAATATTTTTTCGAACATTGGTAGGTACCTACATTAAGTTTTCATAAATGCACGTCATTATGTTTATTTTTTTTTTATTAATTCGTAACGTTTCTCTGGGACCCATGTTATAGATTGCACGAATAGCTCGCTTCTGCGACACAAAACGGTATTTATATCTGCAGCATTCCCCCACAACAAAATGCCGTATGACATAATGCTAGTAGCTGAAAGTAGCTGAAATAAACTAGTCTAGCTGCATTCACGTCTGTAAGGAAGCGGATCTTTTTATGGTTTCATTTTTAATTTTGACATTAGCTAGTGATTGTGTGGCATTTGGTAGAACAAATCGTATACAATTTTTTTTTTCATTAAAGTTTTATACATTGTTCCAGTTTACAACTTTTGAGATTGTATTATTCACATCGTCATGTTTTTTTTGTCGTCGTTTAATTTCGAACAAGTGTGAAGTGTCATCTGCAAACAGTACAATCATGATCATCTTTCACTACTCGTGGTAGATCATTGATGTAAACTAGAAACAATAACGGTCCTAGTATTGATCCTTGTGGTGCACCTATTTTCACCACTAATCCCGGAGATCTTTTTCCATTTACGTCAACTCTTAGAGTTCTGTTGCTTAAATAAGAAGTCTAGAGCAACACCCCTAACACCAAAGTGGTTTGGTTTCCTGACCAACGTTTCATCATCATCATTATCAACCTATATCAGTCCACTGCTGGACGTAGGTCAACGTTTCATGATGCACACAATAAAACGCCTTCCATAAGTCACAAAATATACCCCAGGCGTCATTTGACTGCTCCCAGTTTTCATAAATATGTGATATTAACTCAACGCCTTCGTAAACCCGAATTTCTGTCAAGTAAATTATTACTTTTAAAATGTCTTTGCAACTGAAGAACCATAAAGATTTTAATCAAAAATTTTACTAAATGTTGGTAGTAGGTACTGAAATCGGTCGAAAGTTTGTAGGGTCTGAATGGTTACCTGATTTTAATAGCGGTGTTATTTTACTGTGTTTCATTAAGGTGATACGTCTCGCTCTAGCGGGAAATTCAAATTTATTTAGGGTTTTTTTTTTATTGTAGCTGGACTGTTATATCTTTTACTAGTTTAAGCTACTTTGCGAACATAAACAATAATTTTCTGTGTAACCCTGTATCAATATTTGAGATTGGTTCTTTATACATAATTATTAACTTACTTAATCCTAAAACTGTTTAAACACTTTTATAATAAACGAGGTTATATGGTCTTCAGCTTACACGTTGATTTTGAGAAGTTACGATGTTTCTAGAAGGCTGAATTTTTGGAGTCACAAATTATGCACTAAATCTAAATAACATAAAATAAATGCTGTTGGTGTGTGGCGTAACCTATGTGCTAGTCTTTAGCCTATAATTTCGAAAGAAAGAAAGAAAATACGTTTATTCAATCAAAATTTCGCTGTTTATGTCGTACATTTCGATCTAGATTTTCATGTTAGGTACAATAATTCTGCTGTCAGAAGAACCCTTACTGGACCTAATACCGAATAAATAGACTAACGTCATTTATATGAAGTAAGCGTTTTCCTGATAATAGAAGTGCAACCTAAATGCCATTAGGAGTTTTTGACTGAAAACGACGGGGTATGACCTCGGTCAACACCTAGAGTGGTTTGCACGGGCGCGATCCGACACACGTTGGGTAGCGATACCGACATCGCGCGTTTTGCGAGGCACACTCTATGGCGAGTGCGTCCTATCCTGTATCACTGATTGTTATATTCGTAGGTAACTACTCGGTTACTTGGTTGGTTGGTTGTGGTGCGGTGTGTGACTGAGTGGGCTTGATTGCCGTGGGCGCTGGGCGCGCGCTCCCGAGCGGGTCGCCGGCCGCACTCCGCCGCCGCACTCGCCGCGGCCGCCACGCACTCCGCCCGCACGCACTTCGCCCGCACGCTCTCGCGCCGCTTTCGCGCCGCTCACGCACCGCACCGACCCGCGACACTAAGAGGTAAGCAGACAGTTCACTGGCACCACGACGCCACTACTATTTCTGCAACCCTAAAACCATTCATCCCTTTTCGGTCGTGACGACTGTCAAATAATGTGGTTTTGGTGGTTGTGGTTGGTGTGTAGGACACACAAATTAATGTAAAAACAACATTAGTGTGATGTACTTAGGTATATTTATAAAACATAATATTTCAACCACTAACAAAGTAATAAATATTAAAAGCAAAAGTACTTTTACAGAACTTATTTGAAGAAGCAACAGTTTCACACGTTTTACTGTGTGTGCGCCTCTCAAACTTGAAATGAAATCCTCTCGTCTATTTGCCACCACCTAACTGAAACCGCGCCCGAAAAAAAATTTGTTCCTTAATACTTAGTAGTACACCACAAACGGAGAGGCACCCTAATATCGCGTCGTCGAATTTACGCAAAGACACTTCAAAACATGCGCTAAGCGATTTTCAAGCGAAGGTTTAGCAGTCGTTTAATAATTGAAAAAATGGTTTTCTAAATTTGCGGAATAAAGCATTCAACTCACCTCTGTAAAATTTTATTTGAGCATATACCTACTTCGTACCTATTTTTAATGTGATCTAATTAAGGTTATACGCCACAACTATTATTTGATATTACGTAGTGTAAAATACACTCGAGAGCAATGAATCCGGGTCACTTAAAGAATGTTAGGTTAATGCAATAAATTGTATTTAATAGACAATGTAATACTCCTTAAATGAAAGTAAAAAAAATATGAGTCACCATACATTTTATTAACACAAAATTACATAAAGAAAAAAACTGCTGATCTCTCCTTAAAACAAAAATAGGAAACATGAAATTTTTGAACTTTACTACGATTTTCTTGAATTTTAATACTTCGTTTTGCCTCCTCGTGCTTCCATTACTGCGTTTACGCGGTTTGGCATGCTGTACACCAAGTTCCTTATACGATTTTGGGGAATATTCTCCCATTCCTCTGTGAGAGCAATTTTGAGCTCACGAAGCGTGATTGGGGGAGGGTTTCGTTGTTTTACGCATCTGCCTAGCTCGTCCCAAGCATGCTCGATCGGGTTGATATCCGGGCTGCGCGCTGGCCACTCCATACGAGTAATGTTCATCTCTTGAAGGTAGTCATTCACAATCCTACCTGTATGAGGTCGGGCATTGTCATGCATAAATATAGCATCCTCACCTAAATTGACCATAAATGGACCAACGTGATCATTGAGGATTTCTTCCACATATCTTACGCTAGTTAAAGAGCCGTTTTCTATGATCACCAGCTCTGTGCGACTTTCAGAAGAAATTCCGGCCCACACAAGTACAGACCCACCACCGTAGGCTACTTTTTCTTCGATGCATGCTTGCTTGAATCTTTCCCCTGGTCTTCGATACACTCTGTGTCTTCCATCGTGCTTGTAGAGCATAAATTTTGATTCGTCGGAGAACATAACTTTTGACCAATCTTCAATACTCCAATTTACGTGGCTCTGGGCATATCTTAGTCTCGAAATACGATGCCCACGCTCCAGTTTAGGGCCGTTTGCAGGTCTAAGGGGTTTTAAGTTAGATTCAGCAAGCCGACGTCTTACTGTCCATGCACTTGGGTTACTTCCTCCGAGGCGTCGAAACTGATTGGTGAGTTCAGTTCCTGTGAGAAAGCGATTTCGAAGCATGGTGTTCACCAAGTATCGGTCTTCTCGTGCTGTGGTACACCTGGTTCTGCCCGTTCCTGGTCTGCGTAGGTTAGAACCAGTTTCTTCGTAACGTCGGAGAACTCTTTGTACTGTTGACAGCGACACACCGACAGTCCTGGCTGTATCGCGCTGACTCCGGCCGGTTTCCAGCATTGTAAGTATTCTGGTGCATTCTTCAGGCGTAAGCGACATAATTTCAGCTTGAATAATGAATATAGAGCACTATCAACATGGTTTATGTACCCACATAAATGACAGATTACAAACAAAAGCAAAACCAAATGCTGTAATTTCGTAGTTCCATCTTCGAAAGTGGCCCTTTTTCAAATTTGATTTTTTTATGATATAACTTTACAATAACTAAGAAGTTTTAATACCTTCATTTAAGGAGTATTACATTGTCTATTAAATACAATTTATTGCATTAACCTAGCATTTTTAGTTTCCGAGATTTTTAGGATTCTTTAAGTGACCCGGATTCATTGCTCTCGAGTGTATATTAGAGAAAAATTAACACCAGAGGTTTGAAGGTTATAGTTATTATGATGATTAGGTATTTTTTTTAAATGATACCTATGTACTTACATTAATGGTACATAAATTAATTGTCATTTATAAACATGAATCAGTTACTTGTAAAGCAGTTTCAATTGGCAATTGTAGATGTGAGTTAGTAGGTCGTCTCGTCACACGCGCACACGATCACGTCACTCCACTCCTCCGCAGTGCAGGCACGCAGCGCAGGCAGGAGCAGGCAGACCGCGACGTGCGGGACAGGCGGGGACGGCACGCGGGAAGAGGGGAACTCAATAGATCACTTTTGACAGCTGGGTTATGAACTTGTGACTACGCAGTTCATAGGTATACGTCAATAACCGGCCAAGTGAGTCGCACGAATACAATATTCGTACAATATGTACCTGTGGGCGTTTAGGCCGTGTGCGAGTCCGACTCTCATACGGACAAAATACGAAGGAGGTTCCCGATTTAGATAATTCTTTACTTACTTGAAAGACCAGTTTGAGTTGTTATTTGAATTAAAAATATGTGTAAGTACAGAAAAATCCGCAACCTGAACAAATTAACAAAAAAAAATCTACAACCTATGTTAAAAACTTTCTCCATTAAAGGAGAAGTTACAAAATTTCATTAACGAGCGAGTAACTTTTGAACGACTGAAAATCGCTGAACATACATAGACATATCGATAGGCATTGAGGTCCCCTATCGCCCAGCCACGTTTGATCCACTTCTCCTGTTACATCCTATATAAATTTAAATTAATCTATACTAATCTATACTATCTATACTATATTACTATATATATATATAATATTATAAAGAGGTAAAGTTTGTATGTTTGTATATTTGTTCAATTGTAAGGGGTAATCTTGGGATCTACTGAACCGATTTTAAAAATTCTTTCACCAATAGAAAGCCACATTATTGCTGAGTGTCATAGGCTATATTATATTTTCATAAACATTAGGAATCTTTACTAAAACTTCAATTATGTAACCCAAGGTGTAAAAAAAATACCTAAGAAATTCCTTACATCGCGTGCGCTGCGAAAACTATTAATGATAGAAAGATATCATGTACTACAATTTTGTAGAACACATCATCATCCACAAAAAAGTCAGCGACAGCATATGTCTAACTATTACAGATATGTCACTATAAGTGTTTTAATATCGAAAAAATACTAATAATATAATATTATAAAGAGGTAAAGTTTGTATGTTTGTATATTTGTTCAATTGTAAGGGGTAATCTTGGGATCTACTGAACCGATTTTAAAAATTCTTTCACCAATAGAAAGCCACATTATTGCTGAGTGTCATAGGCTATATTATATTTTCATAAACATTAGGAATCTTTACTAAAACTTCAATTATGTAACCCAAGGTGTAAAAAAAATACCTAAGAAATTCCTTACATCGCGTGCGCTGCGAAAACTATTAATGATAGAAAGATATCATGTACTACAATTTTGTAGAACACATCATCATCCACAAAAAAGTCAGCGACAGCATATGTCTAACTATTACAGATATGTCACTATAAGTGTTTTAATATCGAAAAAATATAATTAAAATGACGCCCCTAGAAAAGGTTCTTTATTTGTGCTTTGGTATTAATCCTTATCTAAATAAATTTCTTCATAATTAAGACTGTTTCAATACCTTAATATGACTTTTTAAATTATTCAATTTGGACATTCCATTCAAAAGATATCACGAGTTCAAAAATGTAAGTAATAGAAAAATGTCAAGCGGAATAATGCAGGTAAAATCTATAAGTACTTATAGCTAAGTAAAGTTTGTTTATTTGTTAAATTGTAAGGGTAATCTCGGGATCTACTGAACCGATTTTAAAAATTCTTTCACCATTAGAAAACCACATTATTGCTGAGTGTCATAGGCTATATACAAAACTGATAAATAAAAAGGCTTTTACGTCCGTTTTGCAAAGCGAATCGGAGAAAAAACGGTCGAATTATGCCCAACGAAGTGGGCACGGGTCAGCTAGTACTTATATTATAAAGAGGTAAAGTTTGTATATTGTTCAATTGTAAATTTGTAAGGGGTAATCTTGGGATCTACTAAACCGATTTTAAAAATTCTTTCACCATTAGAAAGCCACATTATTGCTGAGTGTCGCTATATACAAAACTGAAAAATAAAAAGGCTTTTACGTGGTAGTCCGTTTTGCAAAGCGCATCGGAGAAAAAACGGTCGAATTATACCCAACGAAGTGGGCACGGATCAGCTAGTTTTAATATATACCGAGAACATTATAAAAAAAGTACTTACGAGTTATGTTATTGTGATACAAAAAGACTATTATCGCTTTTCGCTTTGCCAACTTGGGGTATATATTGGCCATTTAACGGGCTATTACAGCGGTTTAGTCGATTAGGATTAGGAGACCGCTACTTCGAAATTGTAAAAGAGTGATGGCGCGGTCTGTATATGCGCAGGGTGTGAGAGGTGCGCAGAGGCAACACATAGACGGAGACGCGGAGAGGCCTCGCTCACCGCGGCGGCGCCATGAGCCCCGAGCTGGAGACCGTGCAGCTGCGCGCCGTGGTGGCCTCGCCCCCCGGCAGCCCTCCCGGCTACCCCGTCAAGTGAGTGCCGACGGGCATGACCATCTCTCTCCTGACCGGGCCGCTCACCGCTCGCTCGCTTGCAGGGACGGCGCTGACGATGGCGACGCGGACAACGAGTACGACCCGCACGAGCATCGCGTGCTGCCTAACCCGACCAAGTGAGTGCGGCGACGTCGCGTCCGGCTGCGCTTCGGCTCGCGCCGGACGTTCTCATGATACGCTCGTTCGGTGCGCAGCAACTGGGAGACGCTGGCGCACCTGGTGAAGTGCAGCCTCGGCACCGGCATCCTCGCGATGCCGCAGGCGTTCGCCCGCGCGGGCCTCGCGACCGGCGTGCTGGGCACGCTGGCGGCCGGCGTGCTGGTGACGCACTGCCTGCACGTGCTGGTACGCGCGCAATACGCGGCGTGCCAGCGACGCCGCGTGCCGTTGCTGTCTTACCCGGCGGCGATGGCGGAGGCGCTGGCCGCGGGGCCGCGCCCGCTGCGACGCGCCGCACGCGTGTCCGCACTCACCGTCGACGTGTTCCTCGTCGTCTACCAGCTCGGCATCTGCTGCGTCTACATAGTCTTCATCGCTGATAACATTAAAAAGGTTCGCGGCCGTCGGTTTTCGAATTCGTAAACTTCCAACCGAAAGAAGTTATCGTGCACAGACAGACGTCGGGCCGTCGTCGTCGTCCAGGATGATACCGTCCGACCGTTTGATAATAAACTTCTGACCCCATTTGATTTTCTTCGGAAAATAAGCCAAAAGACCAAAAGCCGTAAGCTCGACAGCAGTGGTAGATACCTTGATGAGTCACTCGAACAGAGGGGTTACTTTCAAGCGGTTTCCCCGCGACGTCGGACGGTCCGCCCTGTACGTCAGTGTCGACAGTCGACTCCGCCGCGTACTTCTTTCGACTTATTTTCACTTATAACCTATCGGGACCGGTATTTTCTTAAGAAAAGGTATTCCATTATTTTTTATTTCATGTCAAGCACCTTTATTTATTTACATATCTGTATACTGTGTTTATTTATTTACATATCTGTACGCTGTTGGTCTTCCTTAAATAAATAAATAAATATATGCAAAGTTTCATTATGAAATGAATATTTCCATCTTTAATTCATGATATTTCTCTAACTCTTGTGCAAGCCACAAGTTTGGAGTTGGCCATCAGCGTTATTTTCAAAAAAGCAACCTGTATATTATAAAATAACTTTTTGAAAGGCGACGACGGTTGACTTGTGACGGTGATGCGGATGCGAATGCAGGTGGTGGACCCGGTGCGCGTACTGCCGGTGGAGGCGTACATGGGCATGCTGCTCGTGCCGCTGGTCGCGTTCAACTTGATCCCGTCGCTGAAGCTGCTGGCGCCGTTCAGCGTGCTGGCGAACGCGCTGACGCTGGCGGGTCTCGCTATCGTGCTGTACTACCTGCTGGGCACGGAGCGTCCGGCGGAGGCGCGTGCCGAGAAGCTCGACCTGTGGGGCTCCGCCGCTACCTTCCCGCTGTTCTTCGGCACGATCTTGTTCGCGCTGACGGCCGTGGGCGTGGTGAGTGGCGTCTCCCCGCTGTCCGCGAGCCCCGTCCTCCGCCGACCCGCTCGCACGCTGCGCGTTCGTTGCAGGTGATCGCGCTCGAGAACAACATGGCCACTCCGCGCGCGTTCGTCGCGCCGTGCGGCGTGCTCAACTCGGGCATGTCGCTGATCGTGCTGCTGTACGTGACGGTGGGCGCGCTCGGCTACGCGTACTGCGGCGCCGCCTGCAAGGACTCCATCACGCTCGACCTGCCCACCGGACCGTCAGTATCGCCACCTTCACCCTCCCGCTCCACTCCTGCACGTTCGCATTCAATCATTGGGACTCGCTCACGAAAGCGGGGTTCGGTATTGATGTCTCTCCACACAAGTATTTGAAACTTTATTTCGCCGTTCGTAATCTTTATTGCGGCCACTCAGGAGTCTGAATTTGGATTATTTTTACTTTGACAAAGACTGCGCTTTTACTGACTGTACAAACTTTACGATTAGTGCATCATGCCATATTCTCTGCATGGATATGCTCAAATGTATTATTGTCATGGTGTATCGTATAGTAATCCCTAGTTTTTTAACAGAATCACTATAACCACCGAAGGAACAGTAGACCAGTCAATATTACACAGTATTCTTGAGCTACCCACAAACCTAATTGTTTGCCGTTCCGTTCACGTTCAATGCCACGGCATCATTTTAAAGAATAGCAATTTATGTCGTATTTCTGTAACAGTACGGTTGAATGTCCATTAGTAAAAATTAAAATCTCTTGCCATGCCGTCCCGGTCTGCGCAGGCCTTAACAGTAGGGCTTAAGACCTGTCGGATGTTTTATATTGATCCTATATACTTGCCTATTTATTTTGTCATACGATTTAGTGGTATAGTCTAAGTAGGTACGTGTCGTGAGATATCAATAGACAGAACGAGCGAAGCATCTCAGTTTAGAGATTGGCCAAAATGTTCTTGTCCTTCACTGTATAAGTCTGTTTAATTCGCAATAATAATTGTTTGTTTTAAACCCCAAATAAATAGTTTTAAAAGGTCGAAAACTACAACCTACAACAGTGTTTAACACTTCCATGCCGTCCCGGTCTGCGCCGGCCATTACTGTATCGAACTAAAAATACCTACTGCAAGTAGGTACCTACAATGTGAATACCTATATGAATATATCGTAAATAGCATGTCAGGACAATAAACAGGTCAATTGAAATGATCGTCAATGACGCGGCCAACGGCCAAGGAAGGGCCAAGAGTGATGATGTGCCGAGATTCCGGAGAATGAATAGAGATCATTCATAGATAGAGGAGAGGGCGCGCGATCCATTAAACGCGCGTTCGTTTAGGGCGCAGTTCATGAGAATTGGTTAGTAGGTACCTATTATTTTAAGTTTTCAAGAATCTTGTTTTTAAGATGTATCGACACGTCACCGCAATGTATACTGCATTCAAGTTACGGAACTTCTTTGGTGTACCAACTTTTTATAAATTAGCATTGGGTGCGCAATTTTCTTATCGCATTTAGTAATTTCCTTGCTGAGGTGAAAAGTTAGTTACCTACGTGTTGCAGTGTCGAGTGCAAAGATATAGAAAGTTGAAGAGGTAAAGGTAAGCCGCTGGGCATGTGAATTTAACAGAGGATCGAATCACAAATCCGTACATTTTAAAGGCTTTACTAATTAAGTAGGTAAATCTTGGAGTACCTCAGAGCTAACAGGTTCAAATTCAGATTAATGACCATTAAAGACAATCTTCTGCGTACTGCCACCGCCTCAAGTTAATTTCCGAGAAGTCTTATGAACCACTCTGTCTGAATCTATATTGGAGTCAAGGCGTTCAAAGAGATAGGATACGTATAGTATACCTACCTATAGCAAAAGATCGGTAGTGGTCGATCTAGGCTTTACAAACCCGTGTTGCTGTGGGATTATAATTTTATTAATTAGGGGTTTTCGCGTACGACTAACCAGTAGAGCGAAAATATCGTGTGGTTCTTATAGGAAAAGTTGTTCTTAGGGTTTTAATAGGTAGATAAAGTTTATTATCGTGATTTGCGAAAGACACTGCAGAAAAACTTGGATATAAACTAAAAGGACATTCTTATTTTAAAATTAAGTCTACCATCGACCCGGATGACAAAACCATAGTGTCATACACTCTCCTCTATTGCATAGACCAGTCTCGCTCTATTCGTTCAGGAACCTTTGTGGTATCTTTATAGAGCGGGCTGGCCTAAGGGTGGGTTTACACCAAACGAGCGAATGCTCATTCTATCCCCACTACGTCAAATTCTTCTAGTGTAAACAGGCGTAGAGCATTCTTTCGTTGTTCTTAGTGCGTTCGCAAAGATTCTATAGAATATTCTAAGAATGCTCGCTCGCTTGATGTAAACGGCGCAAGAGCGCGCGAACTGTTGCTTGGAGCATTCTATCGTGTTCGGACGCGCTCGCTCCACGAGCGAGCGCGTCCGAACGAATCAAAGTTCTAGCTCTTGTTCTAGCTCTAGCTCTGTGTTCGTTTGGTGTAAATGGATACCTCTAGTTTTCGTTTACACTAAAAGAATAGGAAAGAATGCTCTTGTTCTGGCTCTAGCTCTATGTTCGTTTGGTGTAAACCCACCTTAAGGCTTTTGGCACACGCTATAGAATATCTTGAGTTGCGGGCGCGCTTTTCAAAGAGCCAGAATGGGTAAAATAAATAAGTACCTATATGGCTATAGTTTTCTACATTTGATCCAACAAAACCTTTGAAAACTGGAACAATCCAGACAGACTTCCAAATACTTATAAGGATACCTTCACGTAAACATTTTTGTGATTTTGGTGAAAGAGATTATTAAACTGTTAGTGCAGTCAATATGGGTGGTATGTCATTTATTCTAGGACGATTCAGTTCTGCGTATGTTACCTACGGCTCCTGAAGGTTTCATTTACCTTGTAGGATATGAAAGTCGGCTCTAAAAGTAGGCGATTCGCACGAGAACTCGTTCCGAGGAGCGGCCTTCGCGATGGAAAAGTGCACGTGTTAGTTTCATGTTCCAGGCTGTCGATCTCCGTGATCTTGATGTTCGTGGTGGCCATCTTCATCAGCTACGGCCTGCATTGCTTCGTGCCCGTGGAGGTGGTGTGGCGCTACGTGCGAGCTCGCCTGCCGCCGCACGCGTCCGCCGCCGCGCTGCGCCGCGCCGAGATCGCGCTGCGCGTCGCGCTCTGCCTGCTCACCTGTGAGTGTGCCTCCCTCTCGCTGCCGGCCCCTGCCCCGCAAGGCGCCTGCTTGACGCCGTGCGCGCTCTCTGCCTGCTCACCTGTGAGTGTGCCTCCCTCTCGCTGCCGGCGCCGGCCCCGCAAGGCGCCTGCTTGACGCCGTGCGCGCTCTCTGCCTGCTCACCTGTGAGTGTGCCTCCCTCTCGCTGCCGGCGCCGGCCCCGCAAGGCGCCTCCTTGACGCCGTGCGCGCTCTGTGGTTGGTTGCAGTCGTGCTGGCGGCGGCGGTGCCTCGTCTGGGGTTATTCATCTCGCTGTTCGGCGCGCTGTGCCTGTCGGCGCTCGGGATCTGCTTCCCGGCGCTGATGGAGGCGTGCCTGCGCTATCCTCCACGCAGCGCGGGCGCACGCTTGCGCCTACTGAAAGACGCTCTACTGTTCGCGGTGGGACTGGTTGGGCTGGTAGCGGGCACGTACACAGCGCTGGCAGCCATCGTCTCCTCGTTCCAGCCCGTGCCCCCCGCGGCGCCCGCACCCCCCGCCTAGCGGTCCCGTCTCCACTCACGCCCCCGAGCCGCATCCTCCACTCCGGTTCGGTGACGAGTGTTCACCAAACGCCGCGATAGATTCTATCCAGCTAGCTAGGATCGTCAACGGACGCTATACTCGGTTCATGACTAGTTCTGTATTTTGACGAGAATTGTAACCGATCGTCTGTAAATATAAAAGTCAACTTAGTCTAGGTATCGGCCGCCACAGCTGCCTGCAGTTGCGCGCTTCGCACGGACCGGACGGTTCCCTGACATGTACAATAAAAATTCATTATTTATGATAGTATCTTATTGAACCACTTCTCTGAGTGTTAAGTAAAACTGCTCCTAGTACTCAAATCAAATCAAATTATTTATTTAAAACTTTTAGGTAGGTACAAACAAAGGAAAATATAAAATAAATAAAAATAAAAAAAATATATAAATATCTATTAAAGAGTTTCAAAATGGCCCCAACTCAGCATATGCAAGTTGTAAAACTTACGCTGGTCTTCCGTTGAGGCCGTCGAGGATTAATTAGGAAGTAATATTATAAATAAGTAAATGAACGTGATTACCATAAAATACAATAAAATAAAATTAATAATACCAAGAAACACAAGATCATGAAATATAGATAAAATATTAAAGTTATACTTAAAAGACATGAGTGATAAAAAATTTTAATTCTTTAACAAAATTACATAAGTATATTAATAACAATATAAAACGAGAATACCAGAATAACACAATAATAACATACAACATATTTTTACATTACCAACAACACATTCAAAAACGTGAGTACTAAGTAAGTATTTTTATTTTAAAGGTGCATAGTCACAGAAGGTTCCACTTAAATAGCACTGGTGTCTAGTCTAAGTAGTTCTTGCTAATTTTGCCAATTTAATAAATATTGCTTAAGCTTTAATTTAAAATTTTGAATATTCTGAAGGTTCCTCATTTAGTTGTTGCGTAGCGAAAACTACCTCTAAAGGCTGCAGTTTTATGTCGCTGGGTTGGAAGCTGCAACGAACACTGTCTACGTTGGCAAGATCTCACACTGAACTGCTCATTGAGCTTACAATATTGAGCTAGGCAGGTTCTTCATCCTTTACGACTCCAAAAAGAAGACACGCCAAGTGGATCTTACGTCTATGTCTCATCGATATATGTACATACATATTACCTACCAACGTCTAGTGAATGTAGTGTAGTCTGTAGCAGTTCCGTTTTTGTGCGATTATTTACAAAATCGTATGTACTAAAGATAGATAGATAACAACTTTATTGGACACACAAATTAGAAAAATACAATGCAGAAAACTAAAATTTTACACAGAACTTATAAGTACAATGGGCGGCCTTATCGCTAAAAGCGATCTCTTCCAGACAACCTTTGGATGGACAGGAATTAAAGAATAGAAAGACGGCAGTGTATATTGTTAAATTTAATGAGGTACGAGTTTGTTTTATAGAGAATACTTATAGTTTACACACATACATAAAATATTAATACAAATAAATACTTACTTATTAAAATAATACATATATAATACACATATATACATATTTTTATACAATACATAAAATATATACATATTCGAGTTAGAGGAAATTATGGTAACCTACGTAGAAGACAAGGAAAGGAAATGATTATATACCTTAGATTTAAAAATACTAGAAGATTTAGATAGGCGAATAGACAGAGGTAGAGAATTCCATAACCTTACAGCTTGTATGGTAAACGACTTACCATACATTTCAGAACTATGCACAGGAGTTATAAGCTGCAGAGTATCAGAGGAACGGAGACATCGATCATTAGCTTTGTGTAAAAACTCAAAACGCTCTTTGAGATAAGGTGGATAGGAGGGATTAATAAGAATATTGTAGAGAAGGAACAGAATATGAGCATTCCGGCGATAGCGAATGGGGAGCCACTTGAGTTTAGCGCGAAATTCCGAAACATGGTCATACTTGCGTAGGCCAAATATGAATCGAATGCATATGTTTTGTAAGCGCTCAAGTTTATTCAGCAACACTTCGGAGATATCCAAATAGCTGGCGTCTGCGTAGTCTAGTATAGGGAGCAAGAGTGATTGAGCAAGCATAACTTTGGTAGCGGTAGGTAAGAAATTACGAAGTCTACGCAAAGATCCGGATGACGCAAACATCCTACGACCAAGTTCACCAATCCAAGGTTCCCAGGTTAACTTTGAGTCAATGGTAATACCCAGATTTTTCACTGTCTGACTGATTTCGATTGGTGTTCCATCAAATATTATGGGTGGTAGTTGTAAGATGTTTATTTTAGGAATTTGTTTTCTACTGCCCAACAAGATTACTTGCGTCTTCTTGGGGTTGACGGTAAGTCCAAAAGATTTGCTCCAGTCACAAACTCAAATCACAGTTGAGCAGACTAATAGCACCATTGACATTTTCGGGAGTCGTTTGACAGTAAATTTGAAAGTCATCTGCATACAGGTGGTAGGAAGAAGTTAGAGTTAGTGAAATAGAGCGAATAAAAATAGTAAAAAGAAGAGGAGATAAGACGCCGCCTTGAGGGACGCCTGCAGACAGGTTGCACCACGAAGAGTAAGAATCTTCAGAACGAATGCGTTGCCGGCGTCCGAATAAGTAACTACGAAACCAGTGAATAGCCGTTGGAGATATGTTAAGAGAGCTTAGCACACCCAGTAGCAGGTCAAAATCACAGAACAAAAAATACAGTAGAAGTAGTATGTGGGCGGGGCGCGCGTACCCCGAGCTTTGCGTAGTTGCGCAAACTGTTTCTGCCACGCCCATTTCACGCACATCAGTCTAGATCGAACCGTCACAGTGATAATAACTTAAGAAAAATTACAAAAATGCCTTATTGCGCTGTCCTAGAGTGTAAAAACGGCAGCAGAACTAAAACTGTTTCAAATGGTTGTATATCATATCATCGGTAGGTCTTAATTTACTTAATTTTGATGAAAATTTTAAAAACATTATTTTATTGTACAAGACAAGTACAAATAGACTTTATTGTTTATTCTATAGGGTCTACTTTCTTTGAAACTCGATCATATTATTCTCGAAGATTCCAACTACTCACATGTCACAGTCCGCTACTCAATTAGGTATTGACGTTATCTTCTTCTTCTTATCGTGTCGATGCTACAACTGTATGTTGTTGTAGCATCGTGTTGGAAAGATTAGCCAGACTAGACACTGTGTTACCGTGCCTAGCTGTTACCGGTGTGCGCCACGAGGAGGCTCTTTCCTATCGATAATGAGTTATCGATATTTTAAACTTACAATGTTCTATGATGTATCAGAGTTCAAACTAAAAGGTCTAAAAACAGCTGTAAACCGGGTTGTCTAAATGTTATGTCAAGTGACGTATTGGACAAAAGTTTAATAGGCTTAGACGAATGAAAAATAAAAAAAATCATACCTAAGTCGTAGAACAAAATATGTTGTCCGCAATGACCTTTACTATACAAGGGGGGTATCGGGATTAATAAATAATAATAATAAATATATAATAATAAAATTGTTTTATATCAGGTATAAATGGTAAATACGATCTACACATACACCCATATCACACAAAAAAGAAATAAAATAAAACAAAAGTCAGAACATTAATAAAAGACAATAAAATCAAATTAAATACAATTCGGATCTACGTTAATATAGGTACCTACGTATTTATTTTACATTATTATTGAGGTGGATAGAAATCCAATGGCTATATTGGATTTTGTAGGTAGTCAAAAACAGCCCTCAGGATACGTTATTATTATAGATTAGAGGGCATGTTAAACAAAGGTTTGAAATACGTTTTCAAACGTGGATATGGGGGAATCTATTATGAATATTCAAATTGAAAAAGGTTTATCGACCTCAAGTCAAAGTCTCAATGTCGATATATAAAGCAAGGGCAGTAGTACAACCCTAAAAATGGACGAATAGCACAAAAATAGTAATGAGCGTTACGGAAATATCAATCTTATCTCAAAAGTAATAAAGATTTATTAAATGCATTTAGTGTTGTGACATCTAGCGGCGAGTAGCAGAACTTGGTAGTGAAAGTATTCCGTAAGAGGTAATACGTAAATAGATTAGATAATAAACCACTCTATCGTCATAAGATTATTGTTAATTTTCAAATGAACGAAGACTAATGTATTACTTACTTTCATTCAACCAATCACACGACGCTTTTCTTAGTGTGACGAAATACAATTAACCTGTGTCAGTGTTAGTTTGGGGTACGCTGGTTCCGATGCTGCTATAGCGCTATGCGCCTTCTACTGAGTTTTTTATGTTCTGTGGTCAAAATCGACGTTATTGAAGGCACTGCTAAAGTCAAGGAGACTTAATATGGTTATTTTTCCACAATCCATTCCGTAACGAATATCATCTGTTATTTTAACCAAAGCGGTCACGGTACTATGACCCGAACGAAAGCCCGATTGGAGAGGGTTGAGTAAAGAATTTTTAGAAAGAAATGAACTAAGTCTTGACAGTAGACTCGCTTTCTTGCAGTAGGTACCTAAATAGATTCCTAGTTCCTATTTAATACTTAATATGCACCTATATTAAATGTCCGTTGTGTTCAAAGTTTCCTTATTCATTAAATTACAAGGATCATTTAGAATCGTCTTACGTACAGGCATCCAGATGTCAAGAAGGTAGGTACAAAGACTTAATATTAATAAAACAGCAGATATGATGAACAAATTAGATATAAAAAAAAGGAAGTAAAAACACAAATAAAAAAACAACAATGTAATACTAACATTTGTCATTTATGTATGGATTACAGAATAAAAGAATAAAAACTTACTAGCCACTTGAATAGCTGGTGTTTAAATTGTCGTAATGGCAGGCTTTTAATTGATTCTGGGCCCTTATTGGATATTCTGACACACATTAGGTAGAAAGCTATTCCTATTCATATCTTAAACTTCAAACATAACGTCCAGGAATTAAAAAATAAACTTTCTAGCTTTACGATTGCCCTATCGAACTAAAAGTGACAACTGACCTTTCCAGTGCGTTAGCAGCTTACTATGCATTTGTATACAGGGTGTAACAAATGAGGTGGACCAAAAGCAAAAGGGCAATAGGGGAGCTCAATGGCTATCCATATAACCCCCATGTATGTTCTGCGATATTCAGTCGTTCAAAAGTTATTCCTACTTTTATGTTTTTTTTTGACGTGTCAACGTCTTATAATTCGATAGAGCCGGCTGCACGCACGAAAAAGTGGTTGTCTGTAAAGTCGGTTTACTGACGATAGTTAGAACGTGACAACGTCAATCGTATCTTATCTTATCTTGGAACGCCTCAGAACGCTGGAACGCCGGAACGCCGGAACGCTTCATGAGTCATGTTTTTTCGTGCGTGCAGCCGGCTCTATCGAATTATAAGACGTTGTCACGTCAAAAACATGACTCATGAGGCGTTCTGAGGCGTTCCATGAAGTGACGTTGTCACGTTCAACTATCGTCAGTAAACCGACTTTACAGACAACCATTTTTTTTCATTAACATATTTTAGGTTAGATTTCCCAAGTATACTGAAACTATCAAGGCTACAACCGTATTTTTTGACGTGACAACGTCTTATAATTCGATAGAGCCGGCTGCACGCACGAAAAAACATGACTCATGAAGCGTTCCGGCGTTCCGGCGTTCTGAGGCGTTACCGTATACCGTTCGTTGACGTTGTCACGTTCAACTATCGTCAGTAAACCGACTTTACAGACAACCATTTTTTTTACATCTTGTAGCTTAATAGTAGACCTTTCGTACTGCAATACCAGTTTGAATCGTTATTTGATTGATTTCCAAATAAAAAATACTAATCTTTGCAGAAAAATTCGAAACCTGAACTTCCGCAAAAAACTTTAGGAGCAAATAAAAAAAAAACTTGCTGAATATTTTTTTCCACAACCTATCTTAAAAACTTTCTCCATCTAAGGAGAAGTTACCCTGAAAATTTCATAAGGCTAGTGAGAAAGCATTCAGATTCAGAGATCACTAAGTATACGATCACGAAGAGTTCCGTACCGTACCTATCTATCTCCCGTTGCGCTTATCAATATCGAATAAATAAAAATGATGTTTATAAAATAAAAAATCAAGTAGATAGCGCGATCTAGGATTAACAAAATTAGACAGAGTCATCTAGTTTCACAGCCCTCCTCAAAAAACACCCTTATTATGTTTTATTACAAATATTTATTATTAATACTTGGATTATTTAGCAACACTTTAATTGCATTCTTCTATAGGTATACATATATCTCCCACATTGATACAATTAGAAAAACGAGCATCCAGAAGTAATTTCTGGATGCTCGTTTTTCTAGTTGTTTTTGGAAATTCTATTATTACGCTCCGATGAAGTACCTACTACATGTACGTGCGCGGAACACGCCCTCTAGCCTCTAGGCTCTATATGCAAAGGATGGGTTGAGCGGCTGCGTTGTATTGTACGAGTAGTTATATCGGCAATGAAATGAGTGACAACTTTCATTTTACCTACACATATACAGCGATCAGACGTTTTTTGGTAAATCATCACATTCTGTTGGATTGTCCTCCACTGAGGAAAGCTTGTAACTTACCTTAGGAATGAGGTGCTGATACAGTGCTTATTGGAATACCTTCTTACAATTCAAATTAGCATTCAATCGCAGAACATACATCAACGACTGACAGCACATTGCTGATGCCGAGACATTTTATCACACAATTGTTTAAGATGACAAATTAGTGAATGCAGTTACCGACCCGGCAATTGATTAATTTAGGTGTTGGGGTTATAAGAAAAAATCAACATACAACAATTTAACATTTATTTTCAATCCATAGAACCATATAAATTAAAGTCAAACGAAATACTACACGTAAATTAATATGGTTTTATGTTGTTGTCATTAGGAGGTGTAGGTACGACGAGAGCAGGCGCCCCCAATCCCAGCTTGGGGCTTGGGGGACCTAAGGGGTTGGGGGACCTAAGGGGGAGGGAGCTGGGGAATGGGGAGGGAGCTGGGGAATGGGGAGGGGAGAGGGGCTCTACTAATAAATAAGAAGCGGTCAAGAGGAAGGATGAGGAGGCGGAGCGGGTAGGTTACACCTTGCCATGCAAAGTTCTTACAGACGACTCCATCTTAACGTGATACCTTACATTATTATATCCCATTTACAATTTTGTGGGAAACAATTTATTTTATATTACATTGAATGTATAACATTTTAATTATATTATAGCAATAGCACATCGTCAATATTGAAAAGACAGTGTATATAATTTTATAACATACGTACAAGATGGATTATCAAACAGCCGCAGCCGTGACGTAACGTAACGTAACGTAACGTAACGTACTGATAACAATGTCATTTGATATGACGTGGGGGGGGCTCGCCTCATTATGTAAACCTTTCTACAAAAACGTATTATTGTTCTCGCTCTGTATTCATAAAATACTTTCAAATGCAACAACTTCTTAGTCTTACTTTATAAACATTACTTACTTTCTTCAATTCAATAAACATTCAATTGACTCAATATCAACGACAAAACGCTACAAAAATATATATATATATTATACATAGTATTATATATAGGTACACATAATATAATATATATGAGTAATAATGAACATCGGCACGAGTCGCGAGTGCGGCGATGCGTGCGGCCCTACCCGCGCGGACGGGAGACGCCATTCTATCGCGAATCTCTTCTAACTAAACAAAAAAAATTATAATATAAACTTTCAAAAACGTTAACAACTACAGCCATAACAAAAATATACTAAAAACGACTACTCTACGGAATCTACAGCCTACTTACACTATTCACTAAGTAACATTAAACTAGCTAAAGTTCGTTCACACTATTCCTAGAGAAACGACAGCGGTCGCGACATAGCCTAGGTGCACCCTGCACTACGGGGCCGGCTTGAGCAAGGTGCGACGAGCGAGCGCCTCGTCTCGCCAATAAATAAATAGTCATTGCATTATTGTAATATATTCCTACTGCGCACGCCGACGAGTGCGTGACGTGACGTGACGTGACGTGACGTGACGTGACGTGACGTGACGTGACGTGACGTGACGTGACGTGACGTGACGTGACGTGACGTGACGTGACGTGACGTGACGTCGGCGACGCGGCGCCCGGCGCGCGCCGCCGCCGGACTTTGGTAAACGTTCACCTCCTACGAGCTAGGTGGTTAAACTTACGGTAACTGCGATCCGATCATATTAAACCTAGGAGAATGATAGCTACGACGACGAGTCCGCGGGCCGACGCCAGCCTCCTTGAGCCGAGAAGGCAGAGCGGGGCGGGGCGGAGCGGCGAGCGGCGAGCGGCGGCGGCGGCGGGGGAGGGAGCGGGGGCGGAGGCGGAGGGACGCCGGCCCGCGACCTGCAACACGGACAATGAGATCACTCGGACGAGCACGGCGCAGGACAACCGGCGCACTCCGGCACAGGGGGTTCATCGACGGGTCCCGTAGCTCGTGAATTCGAGAGTGAGAGACACGGGAGCGGTGAGAGAGTAGGTACGTCGTCGATCGACGAGGAGTTCGACGATCGAAGTGACACGAGACCCGCACCGAAAGCTGACGATCGTCCATGTCTTATATCATCTCGTGGGGTCGGGGAGACCGGGCGAATGCCGACTGTCTCTGCCGCTATATTGACTAGCTCTAGGATGCAGACGGTGGTGGGTCGATTTCGAACAACTAAAAATAGCATTTTCCTCGCTGCCGATATCTTCCGCGCGCGTGCTTCCGAAGCACAAATAGTTGGAGCCGAGAGTCCCACGGAAGTGATGGACGCGGCTCACGGAAGCTATAAAGGACATCGAGTCGGAGATGGCGCAGCGCAGGAAGGTACTGACGTGAGAGGTGGCGCTGCGGGCTGGCGCGGGGAGCGGCGCGGCGCGGCGGAGCGCGGCGCGGCGCAGCCGCTACACGTCCGCAAACTTGGACAGCTTCTCGCGCAAAATGTGGTTCTCCTTCTTCAGCAATTCCACCTCCTGCCGCAAACCCATGTTCTGCAATAGACCATACGCCACATTCAGTTTCACGTGCTAACTTACGGTAAGTAGGTTCGGTAAACGTCGATTGCCGCCGAGAGGAAACGGAGAATGATCCGGGGAAAATGTGAACGTCGGAAGACGTAGATCGGGTCCGAGGTCCGAGGGTGAGCGGAGTACGCACCTCCTTCTCGAGGTATCCGGCGCGCAGAGCGATTTGGTTCTCCTTCATGCGGCGCGCGTCGCGGCTGCGCTTGGCCGCCATGTTGTTCTTCCGCCGACGCGCCCAGTACTTGTCGTCTTTCAGGTCATCCGGCACGAACTGTGAGCAGAGACAGCGCGTTACATTACACCACTCGCACAAATCTCGACCGCGGATTAGCTGCCAGAGAGTTAGTCTCGTCGACGCTATCATCGGCCTCCTCTTCTAAAGCATCGTATGTAAATCAACATAAATAGTAATGGGAAACGTGTTAAGATATTGCTGTATCTGAATAATAATGTAAGCGAGCATTTCCAGTGCGTATAGTACTGTACGTACGATGTGGTCGGGTTCATGCAATGGCACGGCCATTGGCACGGCGCCCAAGCGAATGGATAACGAGCTGATGCCTCGACTCGGCAGCGTACATGGTAAACACTTACTTGACGGAAGTTTCGAGGAACTTGTCTTTCAGCAGCGAAACTGTTTGATATAACGATAAACATATTGCCGACAACGCATTAGTATCTATTTATAACATGACGTAAATAAACGTAAAAATAGGAAACGGATACGGAAACTGGCACCCTAATAGAATGATTTATATATTGCAGTCGAGTATCAGCTGATCGATAGATGGCAAGGGTGCGTCGAAACACGTCATGGCCCATTTACCTACGCCAATTTGAGTATTGATTGTCCTACGCAAAGTTAATCTATTTCTAGTCTATATTTATTTTTGTATTGTTAAAATTTAATAAATATTAGTATATTGATATAAGTAGGAATACAAATATTAAAAAAAAAAGAAAAAATGAATTTCTGGCGTTAAAAAATACAACCGCTAGACTGGGGCTCGAGCTCCTGTGGGAAATGGTGGCATTATTTGCAACATCCTTCTAATATGTAGTAGTAATTCGGCCTAGCCCCGGCCCTGGTAACCGCCCCGAACCGACGCCATGCGCCATGCGCCATGCGCCATGCGCCATCGCGGCACTACTGACTAATAAAATAAATAGTCTCTTTATACGACTTTTCTCTAACTCTCGTCGATTCGGACTTGGCCATCACCGCTTTGCTCAAAAATCACCATGTATAATAATTAAAACTCCAATAATTAGTCGGCGTGTAAGAACGTGATATAGCGTATTGATAAAAGCTAAGTTCAGAGACTCGTGCCGGGTACATTTTAAAACACTAAACATTTTGACATCCGTTTCAGTTTACATATTATTAGAGACTTTAAAGTATGTGAGGTCAAAAAAAGAACATACAGTTAGAGGTAGCACCAACATTCGCACTACCCGAAATAAAATGACTCTGGATTCCATCTCTCATAGACTTAATTTGTCTGAAAAACTCCCGAAACTAATGGGACAAAAATTGTATAATAAGCTTCCACTTCAAATCAAACAAATTAAGCAGGAAAATGTTTTTGTCGACCATGTTAGGAATCTATTGCTTGACAAAACTCTATACACTATCAAAGAGTTTCTAACTAATGACTACAGTCATGTTAATGTGCATGTCGAACTAATAGTACACCAGTCTTGTGCACGTCTAGTGATGATAGTGATCAGTTACAATATTATATATTGACCTATTTTTATTTCATTGCGAGTACTTTCCACTTGACAACCGCCCCTATACAGCCAAATGTGAATTAACTTTTATTTTTTTATCTGTAAACATCATTTTATATATTATATTGAATAACTATAAGTACTTACTGAATTAAATTATCCTAATTTTTTTTTATTATAATTTCAATGTAAAACGTTCTTTTGATGTTATCTGAATGACAAGTCATATCCTGTATATTTTAATTTAAATATACTTACTTAATTTAATTAATGTGCCTTCATTTGTGACAATAAAGATTTTCTATTCTATTTCTATTGTATAATTACCTGATGCAGGATGTATACATACGCTGGCGGACGAAGTCGATGAGGCGGGGCGCGGGCGCAGAGCGAGCGGGGCGCGGGCGAGGTCCGAGAGGGCGCAGGCGGCGCGCGAGCGAGCAGCGGCCGCTCGCGCGCAGTGAGGCCCCGCCCGGGCGGATCGACAACTTCCGGATCCATGGTACTCACGTAATGGACTGACTTCATTCTGTATTCGTTACGGCGGTCATAAATGACACCGTCATAGTAAATAAAGGAGGAAACAATAGAATTGGCGAGTAGAAGACCAGAGTAGAGTCGTGGGCGAGAGTCGCTGGATCGTCATATCGAAAACGTCTGGAAGAATAGAGGAACACACGAAGGGTGACCTCATAGCACTTAAACGCCCACTACACAACAACTTATCGACATGCGTATCTTGCCAGTCCTAACCAACGGTGCTTAGACTTCTGAGTCAGAAAAGTGTCTAAGCTTGAGATTTGCCAAAGAGCAATGGAGAGTACAACATGTCACCTTAACGCATCGACCGGGTGCAGGATACATCGCGGCGTTGGGAGCAAAACAGCAAAGCACATATGAGAGTGGACGGGTCATGTTTTTTGGATGCCTGTCGCGAAATGAGCAAACGTCGTCAATCCATGGGTACGGTCGGTTGTCGGAAGGCAACGGAGAAGTTGGCCGAAAATGCTAGAGAGATGACCTGGACGTCCAGGAAAAAGACCGGGACAAGTGGAAAGCTTTGAACTAGAACTATTATTGGTGAAGCATCTAATGAACCATTCTGCTTTATACGAAAATATCATATAAGTTTCAATTTTTATATTTTTTATCAAATAAAAATACTAATTAGAACTTCATAAAAAATAAAATTGAGCGAGTCATATTTTAATACAAACAGTACAGTTGACATCCTAGTTGTCCAAAATTAAAATCTGACCACATTTAATTACTTTTAATCCCTAACGCAAATACGACAAGGTGTACAGTACACTTATTTACATGTAATTTACCTACCTTCTCTTAATTTTTGAAGGTTTAATGCCTAGCCTGAGCGCTTGGTGCTAACTTCCAGCGCGCCTTGCTTGTTCATAGCCACGGCACGGGAGGTTCGCTTTATGCAGACAACAAACAACACACAAGACACTAGTAGGTATGCGACTTGACGCGCTGCTTCTGTGTGTTTCACAAAACTCATAATGCTTGAGCAAATGTCAACCCACAATCTTTCACCGATGCCATCTCTCATGCATCCCCCGCATCAGCTCTCCATTCTGCGTAGGTAGTGCTCGTATACATTACCATTTCTGTAAGTCTGGCACATCCTCTCTATTTGAAAGCAACACTCAGTCTTTTCATGTAACATCTAGTTGAAGAAAAACGTCAGTAAATTCGAGCCATAACTTTTAAAAGTACCGCACTGGGACCGGTATAGGTACTACCTGGTTGTACTGCTTCTCCATTCTTAACGTCTGGAAAGGTAGTAAAGTTATCTGTAAGTCAGTTCACTGGATCACAAAAGGTACATACTTATGGGTACACCGCAAAAGTAACCGATGCTGTTACAGAATGAATACTAGCAACTCTTCGATTTTGTATACAAGCTTATCTAGATTATCTGTTATGAGTTTGGATCACGTGCTTTTAGTAGGAAACAGAGTAAATATTATATCAATTATACATCAAATTTGGTTTGAATAATTCTCAGTTAGCTCTGTTGGATACGTACATATAGGAACTATAATAAAACAATATCTTTTATAAAATATCGGTCTGATTGTCGCTGTCTATTAGGTACATTATATACACAAGTTGAAATGTCACTGAGCAGGCCGTTGCCGCAGCCGGTCCAGAACTTCCTTGCCGAACGCCCAGCAATTGCACGAAACCAATCCACATTCGTCTTTACTCAATATTACTCAAAACAGCAATCTTATAACTATACACCAAGAGCACGATTTTACTAGGTACTAGGAGATCCTGTGCTTGTCACCTGGAAGAGTTTGATTCAACTCTTCCAGGTGACAAGCACAGGATCTCCTTCAAAGTTTCGAAGCAGCAAAACAGGTAGAACTGTACAGTCAGCGATTGAAATGACAATAAGTACATAGAATGTTACGTTATCACCGTTAACTGTACAAGAACGTGTATTTATGTGAAGTGTTTAGTGGGCAAGTAGATAATAAATGTGCGTTAGTAAGTTTTGTAAGCATTAGATAAGCAGTGTGCGTGTGCTGTGTCTGCGGAGCTCGCTCGGCCGACGCACGCCTCGCGCCGCGCGCCGCGCGCCTGCCTGCGGGACCTTCTAATGAGTCCCTTTAGGAAATTAAAAGATTTGCTTTGTTGAGCTTCAAATACCTACTGCCTACATATTGCTAATAAGATACGCCTGATGCTATTTTTTGTAAAATGATTTACGCCTGACGCAATTAATAATTATTAACGGGGGTGATTTAGTTTGTTATAATTTAATGCATGTGATAAATTGAAAAACTTGACCTTGAGTAGAACTTGAACTCTTCTTTAACTCTTATTTTAGGGTATTTGTGTATATCTATTATAATACCAGAAACACTATTCGACTATTTCTATTTATTTATTCTTACATAAAGTACGTAAAATAAATAAGTTTATTATCAAATAACTCATCTATTGTTGTATAAGGCCTTCATTGTTACAAATTAGTGTCCGACCGAAATTACGGTTTCGGCCGAATTTTGGCCAAAATTCAAAGTTCGGTTGTAGTTTCGGTTTCAGCCAAAATTGGCCGAAACTTTTGCCGAAACCGAACTATTTCGAGAGTTGTCGTACACGCTAGTTAATTTAAATATTGAGTCAGTTACTTTGTTTAGTTACAAACAAATCAAGTTACATATGTATTAAAAAAAGATAATCATAATCATAATCATAATCATTTTATTGTTTGTGAAACCAGGTCAAAATACATTTCAGATGATATGAAACTTAAAATTAGCGCCACTAGCTTCTGCCATTAGGTATACAAACATCAAAAATACAATTAGTCTAAATTTAAATACAATAATAATTACTTTTAGAATGTCAAATATAAAATTAAATCAATTAAACAAATATAATAATGTCACATGTCTACTAAATTAAAGTTTGTCATTTAAAAAATCATTGATTGTATAGAAGGCTTTGTTAACCAAAATGTCATGCAATTTCACTTTAAACTCATTTATGGACAGCGAACGAACAGATAATGGTATTTTATTATATATAATGGGAGCCATGCAAAAGACACTCATGCGTAACAACTGAGTTCTACACGGCACATTACGAAGTCTTCCCTCCAAGCGGCTTCCAGGTGCAAATTCCTCAAATAGGTTTAAATTGCATTTAACAAATAAAGCAACCTCAAAGATGTAGATTGCAGGGAGTGTAAGTAGTTCTAACCTGACAAAGTGTTCCTTACAGCTATCTGTTCTTTGTAACCCGCATATTGCTCGAATGCAACGTTTTTGTGCCTTAAAAACTATGGATTTTCCGGTGGAGTTCCCCCAAAATATAATTCCATAGCGCAAAATTGAAGATACATGACCGTGATAGGCAGTCAGCAGAGCACATACAGGGTTACATGGAAAGTCGTGCTAGATCCGTTAAGGGCGTAGAGTACCCATCATTTCTGACTTATCTTACTAAGAAACACCCCACCCTAAACTTAACCCATGTCGAGATATTCGACTTTTAAATTTTTATTAAAAATTGCAGATTTTTAGGCAACTAAATTTATTTTTGTTTTTTCTGTGCATCTTATTATTATTATTTTTGCATTTTTACATGGGTAATAAGATGCTTTAGGACGTCAATTATTAAAATAGTGCATAAGTTAATTGAATAGATCGTAGTAGAGAAGTGAAACTTATGAAATAAAAAAATATTTTAGAAGGTTTGTTTTTCTCTAAGGGATATCTAAAAAAAATATTATGGCACTTGTTCGGCGGATGTTATAATAAATATCTACGTTTCAACAGCTATCTAACGACGTATAATAATCTAGGGTTTGTATTACATTTCGTGGAAAAAAAGTAGTTGGGACGCTCCAGGTTGCAGTTCTAACGGTCCCGCGCGAGCAAGACAAGTGAAGATTTAGGTAGATGCGAATGAAAGAAAAAATGTGTAGAGACCGGCTAGGGCTGGGAATACAACAGGGGAAATTGTTTTGGTTGTCAGTCTGCTTTTGTGCTTTGTACATAGTGAATGTGATATCGTTTTGCTCTTCTCCTAAACATCTGAAGAATATGCTGATATGCTTATTTGTTAAGGATACTGCGATTGTGTGTCTGCAAATAAAGCAAAGCAAGTCAAATAAGCATATCAGCATATTATTTAGATGTGTAGGACGTCATTTTCAACACTTCCGTATCACAGGTACAAATCAGAGTCCGGTTAACGAGCACAGTAGTCAAAATCAGAAGAAATAGTTCAGAATCACAGCCAAGTTGAGAAAAAGAGCAAAACGATATTACATTCACTATGCAGACTGACAACCAAAACAATTTCCCCTGTTGTATTCCCAGCCCTAGCCGGTCTCTACACATTTTTTCTTTCATTCGCATCTACCTAAATCTTCACTTGTCTTGCTCGCGCGGGACCGTTAGAACTGCAACCTGGAGCGTCCCAACTACTTTTTTTCCACGAAATGTAATACAAACCCTAGATTATTATACGTCGTTAGATAGCTGTTGAAACGTAGATATTTATTATAACATCCGCCGAACAAGTGCCATAATATTTTTTTTAGATATCCCTTAGAGAAAAACAAACCTTCTAAAATATTTTTTTATTTCATAAGTTTCACTTCTCTACTACGATCTATTCAATTAACTTATGCACTATTTTAATAATTGACGTCCTAAAGCATCTTATTACCCATGTAAAAATGCAAAAATAATAATAATAAGATGCACAGAAAAAACAAAAATAAATTTAGTAGCCTAAAAATCTGCAATTTTTAATAAAAATTTAAAAGTCGAATATCTCGAAATGGGTTAAGTTTAGGGTGGGGTGTTTCTTAATAAAATAAGTCAGAAATGATGGGTACTCCACGCCCTTAACGGATCTAGCACGACTTTCCATGTAACCCTGTATATTGGTTACTTTCTTTAACTTATATAGTGCATAGGCAAATTGTTTAAGTCGTTTACAAGTATTGTCCGTATGAAGATTCCAGTTTAACTTATTGTCAACAGTAAAGAGATAGTAATAAATAAATAATGCTGGACAATTCACTCATCACACTCAAGTCTCAAACTAAGTAAAGCTTGTACTATGGGAACTAGGTTACTGATAGAATACTTATATGTATATATTTTATTTTGTAAATACATACATAGTAATACATGGTAACACCCAGTGATAAACATAAATATTTGTTGTGTCTAGGTGTTACTATGTACGTATTTAAAAAAAACAAATGTATTTATGTATTCTATCAGCAATCAAGTTCCCATAATACAAGCGTTGCTTAGTTTTGGACTTGAGTTCCATGTGTGAAATGTCCATGATTATTTATATTTTAGGCCACGACTAAAAAAATTGTCTCTCAGGATTGCCACATACTACGTTTGAAAAGGATTTTACCGGCCTCCCTTTGCAAAATTTTTATTGAAAATCCGTCTCATAGAAGTCGATATGTTTTGAAAAAACTGTTTTTTATTTAACGTCGTAGTACTCCGAATTTCAAAGGCCCACAAAAATGCCTGTGATTGCGTTTGATTTTCTTTCTTTCTTTCTTTCTTTAAATTATTTATTTTTTTCAGAATGTTGGATTTCTTTGGGACGTATTTTTTCGTAATTATAGTAAAATTTAAGCCCTTTTAAGCGTACTAAATAGCAACCCTGAGGGACTATTTTTGTTGGAGGCCATTTTACTTTGTATATTAGGGAATTTTATACTTGACAACGTGAGTTTCGGTTTCGGTTTCGGCCGAAAGTGAAGCCACGGCCGAAATTTTGGTTTCGGTTTCGGCCGGAAAACCAGTTTCGGTCGGACTCTATTACAAATACATATATAAATAAATTAAAACTCATGATGTGCTCTCGTGAAGGCCTACTATTTTACAGAAAATTAAAGTAAGTAAGTACATAGATACGATTATATTTTCATTTGAGTAGTACACGACGTAACTTTTGGCACATGAATTATGAACAATACAGTTTTCAAGTCTCAGTAAACATACATATTTGTATAATGAGTAAGTAGGTACGAGTAGAATAGGAATGAGTGGAAGGACTTGGGGGAGATCTTTGCTTTGCCCAGCAGTGGGACAACATTGCAGAAGTTCTGATGATAATAATTCCATTTACTATGTACATTATGTTAACTAAACACAAGATAATCTCTATGATAAAAATACGAGTTAATCGCAAAAAAACGTACAATATTTCCAAAGAATACGTCCATTTTGGCACTGCAAAATGAATCCCGGGATTGTAATGGTGATGGAAAGTGTTAACAAAAAGGCATGTTTTAATTTATCTTTGTAGGTATAGACTATTTACGTTTTAAATCTTCAAAATGGCAGCCTAATAATTATAACAACCTAATTATACTTTTTTCTGATAAAATAAACAAACTAGGCACTTCTGTAACATGAAACTAACAATGAACATTAAAAAATCCACTTCTTAGACTTATTATTTTAACATTATATTATTATTTATTTAGATAAACTATAAAAATACACGATATGCTAAAGAGATCAATGTTTATAGGTACTTAATAATATTTTACAATAAAACTGTCCAGAAACTTCAATTATTTTTATTTAAACCACGAAAATAGAATGTAAGGAATAACAACGTCTCATCGGCAAGCATGCTTCTCGTCTCAACTTGTAGCACTAAGTAATGAACTGTATGAACAGGCTCAAAGAACGCGTTGGGGCTTTTGGTTTTAAATATAAGTAGGTATATAGATCAATCCGGAAAATTTAATTTTAAATTTGATCCCGAATCTTTTATGTACAAAATACAGTTGTACTGAACAAGACCATTATTCAGTTCGTGACATGCTAATGCTTTCCTCTGTGGGTGAGATAACGTGTAGTTTTCAATAGCAACGCTTACGGTAAGCTAATCTAAAATAGTACATTGAGGACATTTACAATATGCATGCGAACAAATTAATAGTGTACCTAATCATTAATAGTGTACCTACCTACTGATAAACCCTAAATGCGTAAGCTTGCGCCGCGTGCGCTGCGTTGCGTTGCGATGCGTGCGATGCATTGCCCGCACGGCGCACGGCGTACAGCTTTTTTGCTTTTAAATTACCAAGTAAGGCAGATTGTATCAACTCAGAATGAGACTATAAACAAATCGACAAGCTCAACTAAATCACTGAACAAAGTAAATGGTCTAACCGTGGCCATACACATTAGAAACATTTTATTAGTTATTTTTTTAATTAAGCGTCAAATTTATGAATGGCGAATGAACAATAATATTTAAAACCGATGATAATGTAGCTGTGTTTCCACAGTTGACAACATCGTAAAGAGTATATCATTTAGATAAGTACTTACAAAAAGACAAAATCGAATAATTGTTAAAGCTATATGACTATTAATTTTGAGTAGGTAGGTAATCTATCCGAAGTTCTATTAAATTAAAATTTAGAAATTTCTCTGCAATAAAAGCCGGAAGAGACTCATCAAACATAATGTGAACCAAGGAGGCGCAGTTAACATTTATCTACTACTGTAATGTTTGATGCCAAAATGTTGTATTTGTTAATTATACCCCTCGTCTGTTGACCAAGCTCCAGGAGCTCGGTGTCATAATTGCCCTATCTGTTGAGCGATCTCCTGGAGCTCGATTTTTTTTTTTTTTTTTTTTTTTTATTAGGTTCTCAAAACTGGATGTACACTAGGATACACATGTAAATAGATAAGTAAGAGGTAAATATGGATAAGTGTACGGCCTTCTAGATGAGAACACAGCATGCAAAATTGTTTTTGTCTTCTCGAAAACAGAAATAAGCTAAACTAAACTATTTTACAAAATTAAGTTCACAACAAATTTGAAATTTCTACTTATGTAATTAAATTGTACAACTTAAAAAACAAAAATACAAAGCATAATCTATTGCTTCTTAGCTAGTAGTCTTTTAAAGGAGGAGACTGGTGAAAAGAATATATCTATTTCATGGCAAATGTCGTTATATGACGAGCACATTCGATAAATTGGAGAGTGTTGGCTGTAGTTATTATGGTAGAAAGGAAGATTGAACGTTTTTCTATTCTGAAGACGACTGGAGGGGCGAGGGACGGCCAAATCAAGTTTATGTAGTAATTCAGGACTGTTTTCCGACTGCGACGTATTTTTTACGATAGTAAAACGTAAACAATATCTCGACTGCTCTAATTATGTTTCTATTTCTATATGTACGGTATATTATTTAAAAATAAATGCTGACACGTCAATTTCAAAACAGTAATACCAAAATATTAAAAAAATTGCGGCAGCTCTAGCGATGGTCGATCGAGGCTCGTTTGTTTTCCATCACAAACTCAATTAATATAACTAGAGGCAAATAAACTTCCCCTAAGATTTATGGGAAAAGGGAATGCTTCCATCTCTGTGATCGTTTGTGTTGGTGGTGCTTGTATGAGAAGACAGGAGAGGGGGAGAGATCGGTCGCCGAGCTCCGGTCATTATGTACATGTTAGTAAAGGCGTGCATTGGTCTGGTGGGTGGTCGTCGCCACGGGCGGCGGGTGTGTGCGTGCACGTGCATGTGTGAGTGCCGCCGTCCGCTCGGACATGCCGTAGGAATGATCAGCGCACTAACTTCATTTACCTGTTTCCGGGACTTCTTGATCATCGGCTGCGGCTTTAGCTCTTCGTCAGAGAAGGCGCGCGTTCGGGGGTCGAAGTCGCGCCCTGACGACGCCATCGAGAACGCTGAAACATCGATGGCGCATCGGTTAGCATGTGTTTTGCAAGGTGAGCAATACCTATCGATACGGAACCGATGAGGTTCCAAATATGTAAAATGAACTAAGGGTATCCGCCGAATACGCAAGTCCGAATCGAATGATTGAGACCGTCCGTTCGTCTAGTGGAGCACCGCGCTTGAGCCCATATCGATATAAATCAAACTAGAACAATACGAAAGGCTGTCTTCTTGATCGCGATATGGGCTAAGTTTCATGGCAGTCGACAGTTCGAATTCCGAGATCCGGCTCGACTCATCTATCTTGGACGAATACTGCGGCAACATTCTGGCCCCGCGCTCCGTTCGCGATGGGGAATATGAGCCGATCTTAGGATGACGAAAAGTGTAATGCAGGCAGGCGATACTCACTGGAGTCAGCGGGCGAGAGCGGCGGGTTGATGGTGTCGGGGCTCATGCAGTCGGAGGGCGAAGGTGAGCGCTCGCGCTTGGTGACGGGCGCGGGCAGGCCCAGCGGCGGGAAGGAGGCGCCTCCCGCGCCGAGGTGTGCGCCGGCCAGCCCCTCGCCAGGCATGCCGTTCTCCGACAGGAACTCGTCCAGGTCCACATACTGAAACACACGAGCGCATCGTCAGCCACGCCGAGCGCCTCGTAACAAGCGACGAGCGCCGCCGATCGTGCCGATCCACCTGCCGATAATCATTCATCATAACGGACTTCGCAACGCATTCGCACTATATGTATCCGATAGTTGGAACGCCAGCGATAAATACCTAATTATTAATTACGGCTATAAAAATACTGACAAAAAATGCGAAAGCAGAAAGATTGAGCAGAAGTGCCATATCGAGCAGAGAGAACAGTGTCGGAAGACGATACGGCGACTCTATTACCTAGTGCGGCGCGCGGGTACGGAGCGTAACCACGGGGTGGGATGGGGGAGCTAGCGGGACGCACACAACACGCAGTAGGTAATAAAGTTGCGATCACTGACTTCTTGTACCTTGAGATCAGGGTCGTAGGGCAGCGTCTTGTCCCACAGGTTTGGCCCCAGGAAGGCCGCTTGCGTCTCCCAGAGATCGCTGTCGTCCTTCTTGTCTTCGAGGGCATCTTTATTGTTCACCGACTTGCCTGCAACAAGTGGAGGAGGCGTCACGCCGACCGCCGCGCCATGGACGACTCACGCCCGCGGGCAAGTCGCCGACGACACGGCAGCCTCACTTCGAAATGCAGTTCAAAAAGATCAAACCGGCAGTTCGCAATGCACTCGCTCAATTACGCTATAGCATTCGCCAGGCGGAACTCGAACATGAACAAATTAAAGAAAGACAGAGGCGCGCCGACTGCAGTCCCTCCGGAGGTGATGCTCTCCCACACTACACCCTACCGGACGGTCGTGAGTAGGTATACAAATGCCAGTCGATGTGCTGTACGCTAGCAGGTATTGTTTGATGCGGTCACGTGCGTCGTCACGCGGCAATGATTTCGGCGAGCGAATAGTTTCCCATTATCAACAAACTAATCTCTACTGGCTATTTAATCGATACCAGTCATTTATAATAATGTAATTACAATTCTATATGAATAGCTACTCCCATCGTCGAAAAGTTCCGTTACATTACTGATCTGAAGATGCAACTCTGTTAATAGTAAAATGAATAAGTAGAAATCTTTGCTTTCAATTGTTGAAAGTAACTCGTCATACAATGAATGCCTTACAATAATTGTCGAAGTTCATAAATAAACAACTTTATTGTGAATGACGCTCCGTTGAGCGATTCTAGGAATAAGTGGCATTTAGAGATGCAATTATTATGAGTCAAATGCCAAAAGCGGTGGCGTAGTAAGTACCTTACGTAGAACAATTTCGTTTACAATTTAGTTAGTGACGGCCTAGATAACGTAAGTCAAACAGGACATACTATACTACATACTACCCATGATGAACATTAATACTATCTGCAGAGTGTAGGTGGCAAATACTGGATGAGAAGAGCAGAAGAAGACCGGGCTCAGTGGCGCGTCTTAGGATAGACCTACATCTAGCAGTGGACTAATACAGGTTGATGACGATAATAATACGATAAAATATTTGACACCTTGAATTGCAAACATTTGCAAATATTTATACTTATTGTAGTAAGTTACCATGCCAATAGTATATAAATCAAATATACATACATATTAAATAAATTATCTTAAGAGATCATTATTAAGGTGATACGTCTCGCTCTAGCGGGAAATTCAAATTTTTTAGGGTTTTTTTTTTATTGTGGCTGAACTGTTATAAATATATTTTACTACTTTAAGCTACTTTGCTAACATAAACAATAATTTTCTGTGTAACCCTGTATCAATTTTTGAGATTGGTTCTTTATATTAACTTAGCGAGACGTATCACCTTAACGCGCTGACATCGATAAAGTGAGAAAATAAGAATTTTAATATTTTTTGTAAACAAACAAAATTCGTCGCAGACGCACATCTTTGTATGACATTGACTTGATTTGAAACTTGACATAACACTCTTAGTTTCAATGATTGCTACTCGGTTGCGATGGCGCTATATTGTCGCGATAATTGCATTCAAACAATGAACGAGCGATTAGCAATGGGTTTCGTACGTAATACCAATTTTTTTGACATCTAGCAATCGGTCGCGCGTTGTCTGCGCGATAATTGTACAATTGTCGCTGATCGCAAATTTTAGCTGATAGGCCTGCCGTATCCGTATCCGCTTGATCCGCGGATATGCGTTTTGGACGATCCGGCACATCACTTGTAGTTATACATTAGGATCAGTGTGTCAACAATGAATCAACCCGGTTTTCCTACCCTTATGGTTAGATTTTTTTCTGGCTGCCATGTTGATTTTCTATTGTACAATATCTCATATCAATATCTATACCTATATCGCACACCCGGTGCGACACTGTCACTTTTGCAAAAAACGCAATAATGAGTTAAATAATATGTGAAAATGATTTCACTTGGTGCGATAACGCTACTTGTGTAGTACGCATAGTTTCCGTATGAGGACGTGCGTGTCACTGCCGTTTTGGCTCGAATCACGCGTCCCTTGGAGCAACATAGTTGTATTGGTCACATGTGCGCAGTCCCCCCGCCACTGCAATTGCGTCTTGGAGCTACCCTGTCACTAAGGAAATTGTGACACAATTTTTTCCTTGATTCTAGCTAGAGCAATATTGACATTTATTTTTAACTGATTGTTACACAACTACAGTTAGAATTTTTCGTTAGAGGCACAACGTCACTTCTGAGGGGGTTGGAAGGCTTAAATAATGGTATAATATATTTTTTACAATATAAAGTGATTATTATTTATCAAAAAGTAAAGTTAAAAGTTGACATGGTAGTATAAGCTGTTCATCTCATCTATATATTCTAAAGTCATTGTTTTGAGAGGGGTCAAAGTTTTAAATGCTTCTCCTAGAAAACTACATTTTTGCATAAATGACGTTATTTTATAACTCAAGAACGGACTCACCTATCCAAATCTATATTATATAATAATATATATAAAAGAAAGTCGTGTTAATTACACTATTTATAAATATTATTTATTATTTGACGACCAATGTGGCGCGGCGGGCGAAGGTCCGCCTGCGACGCGGAAGGTTGCGGGTTCGATTCCCGCCTTGGGATAAATGTTTGTACGATCTGCAAATATTTATTCCGGGTGTTCTGGGTATTTATATATGTATAATAAAAATATATAAGTACATATATATTTTTACATATTCGTGCACTAGAGCCGCCGGTCGGATATCCCGTCATGCTAGCCTCAACGACATCATCCGGCGGGCTTTTACCAGCGTGAACGTGCCAGCCATTCTAGAGCCGAATGGTCTGATGCGTGACGATGGTAAACGGCCTGACGGTATGACGCTTGTTCCGTGGGAGGCGGGAAGGCCTTTGGTGTGGGACGCAACTTGTGTCGATACCCTTGCACCTTCTCACCTGTCACAGACATCCGTTCGGGCTGGTGCGGCGGCGGATTCGGCCGAGGATCTCAAGAGACGCAAATATGCAGGTCTCGACAGGGCATACATATTTGCTCCTCTTGGGGTCGAGACTCTAGGTCCGTGGGGTACCGAGGCCCACCGCGTTTTCAAAATTATTTCTGGGCGTCTAGTCGAAGCGTGACCCGAGGGCTGGTAAGTATCTGGCCCAGCGTATCAGCATTGCTATTCAGCGCGGCAATGCAGCCAGTGTCTTGGGTACGCTTCCGATTGGTACTGATTTGGATCAGTTGAACTATCTATAGATCGTTTGCAACGGTCTGTAGATAGCTCAACTGTTTCTTATGTATTTTATATGACAATGTACATTTTGTAAATACTGTATAGTCGTAAGTTTGTTTATAAGTACATTATATATGTAATGTATTGTACTTATTAAGTATGTCAGTCTTCTAGTACCCATAACACAAGCTCTGCTTAGCTTGGGGCTAGATGATGTTGTGTGGATTGTCCAGCATTATTTATTTATTTATAACTCAAGAACGGCATTACCGATATGGCTGATAAAATTGGTGTGTAGGTAGCTTAGAGCCAGGAGATGGACATAGGATAATTATAATAATTATGTATGTATGTATGTATTTTCTAATAAAAAAAATGAATTGGACATTAGATCTGCAGGGAGTGGTAGTGGAATCAGTGAGTTGTGCTGTAATCGGCAGCGCACGCAGTGGCTGCGTGGAGGAGGGGTGCTAGGAAGCGGGAAGTACCCTGCTGGCACGCTTTCCTCACGCGGTTCCGCGCGTGCGCGCGATGCCGCCGCAGCCGCATCGGTCGCCTCGCGGACTGCTAGTGCACTTCCGCGGAGGCGCGGCATCTGTTACTTTCGAGCTGCAGCACAGACAGATCGGAGAAAGTGGATGCATGTCGTCACCAAGTACCGTGCGGTTCACCGACTGTTGAACGAAGCTTCCCGAGGAGCGTATAATGTAGATATATTTACGGAGTGTAGTGTGGTTGCAAGGGTCGAGAGGATCCTTGCCATCACACTACAACCCGCTAACTATTGACAATTTTCGAAAATATTTGATTTGTATTTAATTAATTAAACAAAATCGGCTCACAAAACAGCACATTAAAAATAGCAAATCTGATGAATTAAACTTAATCCACCTTTTATGCAATAGTTACAAAACGCGATATAATTGTTAATTCGTTTTCCCAAGTTATATTGGGCGTAGGGCGAAGCGAAATGTTGTCGAAGCATTCATTATGTACCTACTGCCGAGAAATGCCGTGCGAAGAACATGCGGTGTACTTAGTGTATCGCTGGTGGTGGAAAGGTATTGTTGCGCAACTGTTTACTTCCTTAATAGAAATATAGGTGAGGAGTGTCGGCGGCAGTAGGCGTGGGTGTGGGGGGAGGCTGAACGGGAAGTGGCTGCTCTTGCGCAATGGAGAAAGTAGTAGTTTTCCGGCGTCGACGCGCGATCATTTTCGTAAACGTGTGAATTGAGCGAAAGTGATCGAGAAAGTGTTGTCGGTGGAGCCACAGCGGTGACGCCGCTCGTTACCGAAGCCAGCTCCGGCCGTTCCGATCAATACTCAAATACGTACGAAGTAGGCAACAATATCTGCACGTTGGTTCTCATCATACTTGTACTGAACTTTGTTTATGTAAATGTTCTTTAGAGTTATTTAGTTCACTACCTATTCATATAACTAGTTTATTCAATCATCAAATAAAGAATCTGGTTTTCACAGTCCCACCTGCGATCGTTTGATGGTGCTGTGATTTAAATCTAATAAACAATATATTTTTCATCCCCCCATTTCGGAAGCAGTATTTTTGGTTATCGATATCTGAGTGCAAAAGTATGTAGTTTTCTAGAGTATTAAGTAAATGCTGCTTGCTATTTGAGTTTTTTTTTACTTTCTAGTCTAGAGGGTAAGTAAAGAATTTAGAACATCATTTGCAATAACTTTAAAACACTTGACATAATTTTAAACATTTTGCATACTTACTTATTAAGTTAGACATAGCTGGACATATTTTTAAACGGTTTTACTTATTAATAATTATCATCTTATACTCCTATGTTCTGCAAAATAAATGATTTCATTTGACATTTATTCAAACCATCATTAAACCTATTTACTTCTACTCTACGAAGTGCCGAATTTAAAATACAACTTTTTTGTTTTGTTGAAAACTCAGACTCGGAACCTTATTAATTTGCTTTGCGCGCTCAATTTTCTACTCGCATTTAGTCATTTACTCGCTGAGGTGGGATGAAAAGTTACGTGTTGCATACGAGTGCAAATATTTTTTACCCTGTGCTCTTTTGAGAAGCAAAATTGAGCCAAATTGAGAAGCAAAATTGAGACGACCGATTTAGCGCGGTGGGCGACGGTCCGCCTGCGACGCGGAAGGTTGCGGGTTCGATTCTTGCCTTAGGATAAATGTTTGTATGATCTGCAAATATTTATTCCGGGTGCTCTGGGTATTTTATTAAGTAGGTCAGTCTTCTAGTAACCATAACACAAGCTCTGCTTAGCTTGGGGCTAGATGATTTGTGTGGATTGTCCAGCATTGTTTATTCATTTATTTAATTGAGCACACGGTTAAAAAGCAACTTGCACTCTTGTACAACAAACAACTACATATTGGAATTGATCATCATCCCATTACGCTGCGCTGCGCGGTAAAGTTACAGTTTTCAAAGGCTGTTGCCGATCACCGTCGTTATCATCATATGTTTGAATATCCTGACCTCTAACTTTATAATAAGCAGTAACATAGTCAATGTCTTCATTTAAATCAAATACTACTCAACCGATTAAAAAAAAACATCATTCTGAAGCTGCATCTTTACTTACTAACAAAGGCCATATTAATTTTCAGTTTTCATATAGGATACCCGTGCGAAGTCGGGGCGTGCTACGCGATCGATTTCTTTGATCATGTATCTTAAACGATACCAAAGTTTTCGATAAGTACAGTATGTATGTACATATACAAATAGGCTCTAGGCAGCTGTTATAATTTTTTTTTAGTACGAAACTCTTCTTGTGCAAATCCGACTCGCACTTGGCCGGTTTTATTGAAATAACTGAAGGATAAAAAGGTATTTTATGTTAAATTAACAAATATTGTGTCGGCAAGTCGAGTGAGGTACAGCGTAGCACCAGTCGAGAGCAGTCGCGTCGCGCCGCGCTGCTGGAACGAAAGTAAAAGTTGAAAAGGTGCCAGTGGCGCGCGCCCAAGGGAAGGGGGGGCGGGGGGAGGAAACTCACCGGAAGAGTACTTTTACTCTCGCGCGCCGCGCTGCATTACTTCAAGTCGTATTACATTACACCATCACATCACGCATTGTTACCAATCATGAGATTCTGTCAGAACAATTTATTAATAATTAATTGCAATTTAGGTACCTAGCCGCTAGACTGAGCTGTTTTTTTTGTTGGCGATAAGTTAGTTTCCGTATACTTTTCTATACTTTAATAATATTATAAAGAGATAGATTTTATTGTTTGTTTGTTTGCATCGAATAGGCTACGAAACATCATTCTGATGTTAAAATGTCTCCTCGATGAGCAACTAAGGTCAAGCTGCTTCTAGTGACTTGTAACAACTGACCTGGACGAGTTCACTTAAAAAACATGGAAGGTTATCACGATTCGCGATTGCAGTGCAGAATCAAAATGAATCATTGTCACAAATAAAGACACAAGATTGTAAGATACATATCCAGTTTTAGATAAACTACGCCATTAACAACTGGGAGCTCATCTTACATTAGTTTTTGGAAGCTACCGATTGCGCTGAAGTACGAGTAGTAGTAGCCACCTACATTAAATATAAGTATTTTGAAATGTGGAATTAAACGAAGTCCTATAGGCGACACCTCACTTCATGTTTATGTGCCGCTTTATGTTTCCCCTTTATTTCGTTTGCACCTTTGCTATTTTACGAATAATACTAAGTAATCAACAATTAATCGAATCGCCGCGCCGTACCGTAATCGATTTACTCAGAATGTTACCAGCCACTCTTGACCTACCATCTAATATAATAATATTCGTCTAACAGATAAACTGTTTCAAAGATGTGCTCTTAAAACATACAAGCTGATATGCCCAAGTAGGCCAACCTTGGCCCGCCAGATCGAAATCATTACTGGAGTAGTGTCAGTAGTAGGCTCTGAACCGCTTAGTGTTACATTGTATTATGTGCTATTCCATTTATAAATATTATATCAGAATAGCATCTTTCATTAAATCAACCAGTGTTGAATGACTGAGGTTTCTAGCAAGCAAAGCAGAAACAACATTTTGACTGGTGAACTCAGGGAAATTGTAAGTACCTTATATGCCATACTTTTGATGGGAAAAATTGGGTACACTCGGACGAAGTCGTTATAGGTCATTTAAACAATTAACTTATTTTTATTTAAGACGATAAAAACAAGAGGCGAGTAAATATGAATTAAAATGAAAACAATGGTTCAGTGATACGTTTTGTACAACTGATAGATCGTCCGAAAAGCGCCGTCATCTTGGTGAGAGAGAGCCTGCTTCTATTACTTGTTCTGAACATGCGCTTTGTGAGGTGGAAAGTAAAAGTGGTGCGCGCACGCGGAAGTGAGCACGTGCTGGTGCGCAGGCGGCGGCGGGGGCGGGGGCGGGGGCGGGGGCGAGGAGCGGCCCGAGAGGAGAAAGTCGCAAAAAGGTCGCAACTTTTTCCCAAATATTCCGAGTGAAAGTGCGAGCAGCCACGCCGCGCAGCCGGTCAACATCTTGAGGCGGACGACTCACGCCGCCACCGGCCGCAGGCGCTGGCTAGGTCAGGATTTCGAACAAGAGCATCATTATCCACCACCCACCACTAGGTGACTAGAATTGACATCGACACGCACTCTCGAGCTGTCCTCGAGCTGTCCTCGAGCTGTCCTCGAGCTGCACCCGCGCCTCTAACTCGGCACGTGTCGTGTCTGTGACGTCACAACCGAAGAGCTGCCGCTTTAACCATAGTTACCAACTTGATCATACTGTAATTATTGGCTTCAAAATCATATTGAAGTTATTCAAATGCCACAGTAAAATAAACTAACTTGATCAGACCAAAATCTTTTTTAATACAGTTGCTCAAAAAGTGGCATATTGCAGGGACGTTTAGCGTTCGGGAAGTGGGCTATTACGCACTAGTGCTTTTTTTTTACCATTACCGCACTAGTGCTTTTTCTTTACCGACTGTCAAAATAATGTCTATTAAAAAGAAAAACCAACCATGAAGTTTTTACTAAAAAAATCAAAGAAGTTTTTATGATTCATGCAAAGACGTATATTTCTAAAAAGAAGCTACTAATTTGTTTCATTATCAGATTTAATGATTTGATTGAATGAGTTAGGTTGGGTTTCATTTGATTTCATCTCATTAAATTTCATTTTCATTTCATATCAATAAAAAAAATCTACTGTAGACTTGGCTGTATGGGCATAGTTACCTTTGCCTACCAGAATGAATGAAAAAAAAATCTCTTCTTATATTCTACGGCCATCTCCAAGATGGCGGGAAGACGTTGTAAATAAAATAATAATAAAGAAAATAAACTAATTTAAGAGAAAAACATTTACGTAAGACTAGGCGGTATGGTTCTAAAACTTTAGCCTGCTCCGAAGAGCAAATAAAAAAAAATCTACGGTTGGCGCCATTTTGTAGAAATTTTCTTTGCGAGTTTAGTTGTTTTTATTATTAATTTATAAAATTACTTCATTTTTTCGCAACTGTATTAAAAATAGTCGTTCAGTACACGTTCGGAACCGTCATTGCAACTTGTTCCGACTGTCAACACTCGCCTTCGGCTGCGCCTCGGCTCGTGCAGACATTTGTCGGAACTCGTTGTAATGACAGCCTTTCCGAACTAGTAATGAAATATACTATTTTATGGCTTGGTTGGCTTGGTTACTATGGTGTAGGTACTTTATTTTGTTTAACTTTGAAAGTCCCAGGTAAATTTTTACTTTTACTTTTTACTGGTATCGCACCGCACCCCACCGATTCTACACTGATCAGACCGAAGGCCGTAGGGCCAAAGGGTCAACATGTTTGTTAATTTTCGTTTTGGAATATTTATCCAATGCCGATCAAAAGTGTCTTAAACTCAAAGATTCTATAAGCTCTAATATCACAAGGGTCATTTTGAATCGCTTTACGTACCTACTAGGTGATTCTAGGAGCCGTTTCCTCGCGACTGGAGAACCTACAAGAACGGGCAATAACAGCCTGGATCCTACCGATTTTTTTTATTTATACATATTTATTGTATTAAGGCGACGGGTAGGGTGAAATTTTTCATAATAAATAAAAATGTCAATAACTTCCAAGTTTATTATTTATTTATTATATCTATACACACGTTAAACTTGTAACACGGCATAGTTTTTGCCGTGGTGGTTAAACTTTAGACATTCAGCGTGGCAACGTCACAATTTCAATTTCAACAAAAATGCTGACAACGGCGCAAAACACATAATGAGCCGCGCACAGTTCGGATAGTCAAACTCTAAAGCAGTGCCTTATGTATATTTGCGAGCACACAGCAATCAAACACTTATAATTCCTAAGGCGCTACTCTTCTTCTTCTTTAAACACCTTAATGTAGAAATGTTTTCTTTAGAGTCACAAGATACGAACCATAAGAATAGCTGTGCTGAGTTTGGTACCAAACAAATCTGCCAAACCCATAAAAAATGGGATCTTAAACCACACTTTTGCAAAAGGTGTTGGTACTAAACTTACATTTAAAAGTAAACTATATCCAAGAGCACAAATTTTGAGTAACAATACACTAGTTCAATATATGTGTTATAGGAAATAATAAGTTTCACAACTCCACATGCTATCACTTTTTCTGAAAACAGTTTTCGGTTTCCCCAAAAACACGCATTTGGCTATACCCGTCACCTTAAAGAAGTTGGAGCTAGTTCGTCCCAAGCTTGTTTGTCTTCAAAATAAACAGATATTATAGAATAAGCCTTTAGTAGAAGTTTTCGTTTTATAATGTTTTAGAATTTGCCAATCGACGATTGAGATTGAGATGCATCGCTTGGGACTTTGTTACAGAAGAGTACAAATTTCCCTTTAAAAAAATTATTTACTTTGGTGAGTCTAGCAATGTGAACATCGAATCTATTCTCATTCGTAGAGATTATTATGATCTCTTATGAATAGGTTCAGTGGACATTTGTACGATACACTGTTTTGTTCATGTCTCCATCCTGACCATCAGTGACAAACACACACAAAAACAGAGTGTTTTTGTATTTGATATAATCTTATGGTGTAGGTAAGTATATATGTATTTCCTTTTTCCATTTCGATGAGGGAGGAAAATGCTGTTCTGTCACAAATCAAATATTCACTGCTTAGTAAGAATTAAAGTGGAAGTGGTCAAATCCGGAATACCAGAAGTGTAGTGTAGTGTAGTGGTAAGGCGAGTGGCGAGCAGCGACGAGCTACGCGGACGTGCTTCTAGGGCTTCGTTTCTTCCGGGTTAATTGGTTCGCGGCTTTCTGGTAGCTCGCTGACAACGCGCTTCTTAATCTATTGGACGGTTTGTGTTGTGTTCACATAACACTAAGCATTCAATTTGCAAACGCTACTTACAAACTACCTACAAAATAGTTTAGTCTTCAGTTAGGTATCAATAATCAAAATCACTTATAATTATACATATAAGTAAGTACATACAATTTTTTTGAAAACAAGTCTTCTGCATTCTTTTAACTAATACCCTAATTAGTAGTTAAATTTCAACGGCAGTTAATCGAAAAACTACACATTTACTTGTACGTTCCGGTTATTTTGAAAATACTTAGGTGGCTGCTAAAAATCTCTCTGCATACAAACAGAGGCCCGACCTTGGTCTCAATCGAATATATCGTTAATTAGAGTAATCCTTAGGTAATTATTATATCGGAGAGGAACAAACATGAAAACTGTCTGTTCGCGGTCGAGAGGCGCAACGCTGCTGTGCCGGAGAAAGGACACCAATCACAGAAACAAAGAGCTCTCCATTCACCAAAATATTTGGCACGACCCACGTCCGCGTACTTTCTCTTTTTCGCGTTTCTCGCGGCGGGACATCGAACACGGATGGCGCGGAGAAAGCAGCGGGCAGGCGCCTCCCTGAACGCAGGACGAGTTCAATACTGAGACAGACAACTGACCGTTGACAAAGACGTGCTGCCTCCAGATGTGATACTGGCTCCAGCGGTCGTCATCCTGCACGTGTGCGTGCACGTGTCCGTGCTGCAGCTGCGGCAGCGAGGGCAGGGGCGGCGGAGGCGCGGGTGGCAGAAGCTGCGGCGGGGGCGCCGGCGGGCCCAGCGGCGCGAGCGGTTGGTGCTGGTACTCCATGCTCGGTCACTGTTCACTCATCGCGTGCGCGAGCGCGGGCGTTGGCGCGCGTTCCTGCACGACGAGCGGCGTGCGTGCGCGGCGGCGTGCGGCGCGCGACTGGAGGACGCGCCGCGACGCCACCGCGCCGCCCTCCTTTCGAGTCTCCCCCCCCATCCTCTCTTACACACACGCACACACATACAGTCGCAGGCGCTGCTGGCTGCGCTGCGCTGACATAACCGCGATGCGCTGCTGCTTCGTCGCAGCGCAGCCTGCGCCGTTGCCTCCGCACGGCACGTGTCGCCCTCGCATGTAAACAAAGCGGCTACTGACATACTTGACGCTGACACTTCACGTTATTATTTTGAAGCACACGGGTTGCAGTATTTTACGTTATTTCAGATAATTGTACTATACTTTATTGAGAACAATAAAGTTCACAGAAATACTTTATTTCGCAACATTGACAGGCAAAAAAATTAAACTGGTTTCTTCACCGGAACAGACTAGAAAAATTCGAGGGAATTTTGTATTGACAAATCCCTAGTGTACCTACCTGAATAAAGGGTTTGATTTTAATAACACAAACTGGTTATTTACACTTGGTAATAGTTGGGAATAGTAAATGAAATGGCGAGACGAAAGACACTTGACTTAGTTTATTTGTAATTCTTTGTAAGAAGGATCAAACGGTAAAATCATCTATACTAATATTATAAAGAGATAAAGTTTGTGTGTTTGTATATTTGTTAAATTGTAAGGGGTAATCTCGGGATCTACTGAACCGATTTTAAAAATTGTTTCACCAATAGAAAGCCACATTATTGCTGAGTGTCATAGGCTATATTATATTTTCAAAAATATTAGGGATCCTTACTAAAACTGCAATTATGTAACCCAAGGTGTAAAAAAAATACCTAAGAAATTCCTTACATCGCGTGCGCTGCGAAAACTATTGATGATAGAAATAAATCATGTACTACAATTTTGTAGAACACATCATCATCCACAAAAAAGTCAGCGACAGCATATGTCTAACTATTACAGATATGTCTCTATGCGGGTTCTATTGTTTAGTTACGTGGATTCAAAAGGAGAATATGTTAAACTATACTTAGTAAAATCTATATGTACTTATAGAAGTAAAGTTAGTTTATTTGTTAAATTGTAAGGGTAATCTCGGGATCTACTGAACCGATGTTAAAAATTCTTTCACCATTAGAAAGCCACATTATTGCTGAGTGTCACAGGCTATATACAAAACCGAAAAATAAAAAGGCTTTTACGTGGTAGTCGGTTTTGCAAAGCAAATCGGAGAAAAAACGGTCGAATCATGCCCAACGAAGTGGGCACGGGTCAGCTAGTATTATATATATATCAGGCCGTAAGTTTCTTGCCCGTTCTTCTAGGCTCTGGTCGCGTGGAACTGGCACCTAGGCTAGGTGCCAGAAATCGTCTCACATACTAGGTGCTAGGTGACCTAGCACCTAGTATGTGAGACGATTCTAAATGATTCTTGTGATTTTATTGAATAAAGAAATATTTGACTTTGACTTTGAAACAAAGCGTCTCTGAATTGGATAAAAAATGAATAACTTACTTTTCATTCATTCAATCATTTCATTTCATTCATTTTTTCATTAAATTATACTTACTTACTTACTTTTCTTTGATACTATGTACTTACTTAAGTATTTTTTGAAGTGAAAACTTCTTTAGCGGCGCTGGGTGGGTAAAAACTTTCAAACTCGCGTCAGGGTCACGTGACGTTGATAAAAAGCGTAAGATCGAGGGGAAGGGAGAGGAACTAGTATCTCCCACTCTTTCTACCGTGCCTGAGTGTGCTCTGTTTAGGCGGCACAGGGCGCTTGCGCGAATGTGTCTGTGTCATTGTGATTGTCATTGTCATTATGACGTCTGTGGTTATATTTTTGAAGTGAAAACTTAAAAGTGAAAACACAACGTTAATATTGAAGTTTTCACTTCTGCCGGCACTCCCGGAGTGCTACCTTTTTTTTTCATAAGTACCTATAATAACCAATGTACTTTAACTAGAACAAAAAAAGGTGGGAACCCTAAGCACACTATGTAATATGGACCTTGGTCAATGATTATTCAGGGTTGGCTATAGATATACGGTACCTGCGCCGAGAGTCGTGACTAGGTGGAAAGGGAAGAGGAGATAACAAAACGTCTTACCCTGAAAACATTTTTTCTGGGAGGGCTATAGTTTTTGAGTTACTTATGTAATTTTTTAAGACCCAAAATCTTAATTTTTAGGTTAGTTTTTTGTGCAACATACACTATTTCCCTTCACTGGCACTTCATCTTGTGCATGTCGGTTCTGGCTCGCGGTTTTGTATAAGTACTTATAATAATAATAAATGTTTTTATTTTTCAAATAGGCTTAAGATAAAAGAAAACAATGGTACTTAGAGCTAATACTAGAACTAAGCATATTCACATAAACACCTTACAGTTACCTTAGTAACTGGCCTGATGTAATGAATTATTTTAAATCTGTTATTAAAGTCTCCTACTGACTACTCGCTCTAACTAAGTATAAAGTATATCAAACTAAAATGTAAGTAAGTAGGTAAGACGACTTCGATGAACATAATGATCATTATCTACAAAAAATGACTAAATATGATAGTTAGCATTCTAACTTGAACATGCCGAACACAGCAGCATCTCTTGCTTCACTGCGCAGTCAGTGGCTTGAATGTGCTGCCTGCGCCGCCGCCGCCGCCGCCCGTCACGACGATACGTTTACGATTGTCACATTGATCTGCTCGCTGAGACTAGTGTCCCGTGCCATGGCAGCGCGCTCGCCAGGCTCACGCTCATGCGTACCTATCTACTATACTATGCCGCTCACAACCACAACACAACACTACCCAGTACAGTACGCATACGCTACGCCTTGTAGCCATATGAAACCAATGTACCTACAATCATTTTCGTAAAAGCGGCCTCGGTATTTCAAACGCTTTTGTAACTTAGCTAGCATAAGCTTAGCGGTTTAACTATTTTCATACGTCATCATGCCTTACTCGAAGAAACTAGAATTATCTTTCAACTTGAATATCATTGACCCAACAATAACCGGTAGACTCTGGTAATGAACCAGAATATAATACAAGTAGCTGTCCCGGCGAACTCTGTTCCGCCTTGAAAATAAATAAGCAGATTTTCTTATTAGAAAATACATACATACATACATCCTTAGAGCTGGTTCCCACTTGTCGGGTGTCGGATCCGAATATTAATCGGAGGATTCATTTTATATGAAAATCGGTTTCCGATAAGTGTGAACAGCTTCATATAAAATGCTCTGCTACTAGAACCTCCGATTAATATTCGGATCCGACACCGGACAGCTCTTACTTACATACCTACATACATGTGTATGTACACATTATATATTATCCTATGTCCGTCTCCTGGCTCTAAGCTACCTACCCACCAATTTTCAGCCATATCGGTACAGATGTTCTTGAGTTGAGTTATAAATAGTGTAACGTGTAAAGATAAAGATAAAGATAAAGATTATTTATTTGCATAACATGTGTAAATTAAGATGACAGATATTAGGTTATGACACAAACATGTTTTACCATCACTGGTGTGCAAATTGAGATGGCGCGTTACAATTAGTCTAAATATAAAATTCAAAAACTTAATTTAATTTAATTTTATTTTAGTGTAGCCTACACTAAAATAAAATAAAATTAAAAATATACAATAAAAATATTTACAGACATGCAGTTTTAGATAACAATTCAAATTTTATCGGACAAGAATTCTTCAACATTGTAATAACATTTGTCTATTAAAAATGTCTTAAATATACTTTTAAATTTACCTACACCTAATTCTTTGTAACATTTCGGAACTTTATTAAAAATGAGTGGAGCCATACATATAATACTTTTTCGCAAAAGTGTGGTCTTAGACACATGCCTGCATAGTCTGTCTTCTCGTCTGTTTCGAACTACTGTATCACACATACGCGGAAACAGATGAGGATTTGTTTTTACAAATAGTGCAACTTCCATTATGTATAAGGACGGAAGTGTAAGAATTTTATGCTCCAAAAATAATGGTTTGCAGCTATCAGTCGTATGAATTTTGAACATAGCTCGTAGACACCGTTTTTGCATTTTGAAAATAGTTTCGTAACTAACACGACTTTCTTTTATAGATTTACAAATATTTTTCAGCATAAACCACAGTTACAGCCCTGGGCTTGCGCTGTTGCTAAAATGAAAAAATTTGGAAGTACTTATCTAAGTGGAGGTAAAATGTTTTATGGATGGTTGATGGATGACATCCACTTCGCGCTTTGCTCTCGGCGGCGGGTGGAGGTGATTTCGTCATCTGGATCACCCTTAACTTTACGAGTCTGTCTGCGGCATAAGTGACATTTACATTATGTAGGTAAAATCTAGCTAAGTAGTCGATAGAAATAGGTGGATTAGTGCCATGAGTGTGTCAGCGGCAGAAGACAGTCTACAGCGCGTGGCGTGCAGTGATTGCACTCGCCCGGCTAATTACGCAGTTTGGCTGACTGACCGATTAGCATGACTCGGGCGGTAGCTGCAAGACGATGGTACAGAGGGAGGGGAGGGGAGGGCCACACGCGCGATAGCGGCAACAATGGTGTTTACCACCAGCACCCAGGTGCGCCTGCGATTTTAACATAACACATGACGTTTTTTTAGTAATTTCATAACAAATCACATGAATCTATTATACAGTGTCCCTGAAAGGTCCACCCTTTCAGGTGTGTCCACCCAAAGTGGCAGGTTGATGGCAAATCTCAATGCCTATCTATGTAACCCCATGTATTATCCGCGATATTCATTCGTGCAAAAGTTACTCGCACTTCTATGAAATTGCGGTCGTAATCCGATTTTAGATTAGATAGATATCCCAAGTGTCAATGTCATCCCAATGTCATGTGACGAAAAGAATGCTAGGTATGAATGTGGATGGATATAGAGGAAGAGGTAGGCCTAAGAAAAGATGGATGGATTGTGTGAATATGATAATGATATGGATATTAAAATCGGGCTACTTTGTCAAAAGTTCTGCTTAAACACACATAAATATAAAGATATATTATATACATATACACGTTGAATTGACAACCTCCTCCGTTTATTTCATCGGTTAAGATCAGTCTAAGTTCAGACGAATCCTCGTTGCCACGAATATTTGATGGTTCATAAAAAAAAGCAATTAAATGTTCTAACTCATATTACAATATAAATAAAGATCTTTCCGAAGATGGGAATATAATATTTTATAAGAACTAATGCCGGACAGCAGCTAAAATATGATTGTGCTTGAGGAAAGTCCGTGGTCGAGAATTATGGACTGGGAGAACTTGCGGGTAAGAACTAAATGATCCAAAATAAAAGCTAAACGATATGATGACGTAGGTACTAGATACCGATATCATATTTGATTGTAATAGGTACAGGTTATATATGTTCATTTTAATTAATTTATTCAATGTACAATTGTTATTAATATTTACACATCTATTTAAAATCTTAGAAAAACAGTTTTTACAATATACCTATCTACATTATAAAAAATACTTAAGTAAGTACATATATTATAAAAAAATAAAAAAAGGTTGCCGCCGGTAGCGGGGCAAGGCCCAAGCTACCGGTGGTTAGGGCTACAGATTGAGAAACCTCCGGACAATGCGTGCCGTTTCGAGGATCACTGCTTTCTGCATCTGCCCCTTGAGCCAACCTTCTAGCGAGAGCCTCTTTAGATGTTGGTCGAGGCTCTTCGCTATCAGACCGTTCGCCTAAACGACTATCGGAACAATGATCTTAGAATCAACATCCCACATGGCGGTCACCTCGAAGGCCAAGTCAAGGTACTCGCTAAGCTTTTCCTTCTCGGCCTTTACGAGGTGTTCTTCATGTGGGATGGTGATGTCTACGAGCATTGCCTTACGTTGGGACCGGTCTATCACCACGATATCAGGCATTGCAAACAATAGTCCTGTCCGTGATGATAAAGCGGTTCCAATAGAGCAATGCACGACCATTTTCGAGAACTGGCATCGGCGTGTACTGATAATATGGCACCTCAGACTCAACAAGACCGTATCGAAGAGCAAGTTGCTGATGGATGATTCTGGCTACTAGGTTGTGCCTGTGCAAGTACCCGTTAGCTTGCTAACGCTTAGTACTTGATTATTCTCTCTCCGGGACTAGACTCGCCGGGACGGCGGCATGCCCGACAAATGTCGACCGTACCGTCCTTCAGGATTTATTTCCGATAGTTGTTTGTCATCATTACCTCGTTTGCAATTGCACAAGCAAAACCCTCGGTTTCCCCAAAGAGGTCACCGAAGCGTAGCCAGTAGCCAGCCGAAGCGAGGAGGTCCACATCGGAACCTGTTAAGGCCCGATAGAACCTCCCTTGCTTTTCTATACGTCCTTGCCATCTTCAGTGCTCAGTACCGTTAGTTTACGCCAGTTCTCGTTGCCAAGGAGAGCGGTGTTAGGCCTTTGTCAACAGCCACCACACATCGCGATGCATCCCGCACTCATTGTTAAGGAAGTACTCCCTGAGACTGTTATGGAAGCTCAACTCTGAAAGTAGCCCAGGACCATACGGTATACCAAATGAGACCCTTACAACGTGAAATCTATTTGTTAGCACGTTCACTATCAGAATTGTTCAGCAAAGTTATAAACACGGGACAGATACCACAGAGCAATAGAAAATGTAGTTGTTAAGTACTTAATAAAAAAGGGAACCCTCAAGACAGGAAATTATCGCCTTATTACGGTCGGTTTCTCGAACGATGATCAACGAAAAAATCAAACAATTACTATGTGTCAAACTCGGATCAATCGTGATTTGGGTTTCCAGAAACCGGCCGTTAGTCTTCTACCACTTACAAACTTTTTACTTCGATATTCCTTAGAGACGAGGTAGTAGCTATAGCAGAAAAGCAGTGGATTGAACAAAGTAAAGACAGAGAACAAAAAGTGGTGGAGGTCTATACCCAAAGGGGGTTACAATCCAAGAAAACTTATAAATGATACAAATACAAAAATCAATAATAAAACACAAAACTAACTAGATATGTATGTAATCAAAAATCTAAAACAAAAGGGAAATTTTATAATATTAAGAGAATCGTGTACTTAGGTGATGGGAAAATATAAAGGCTTATTATTAATGGCTAAGAAGCTAAGAAGGTGGGACTCAAAATTAACCATGATAAAACGGAATATCTCTACATGAAACGCTTTAAAAATACCAGAGTATGCCGTGAGGATCTAAGGGTTGGAGATATCTCATATAAAGGAGTGGCGGAATTTAAATACCTAGGCTGCACAGTCACAGATACTAATACTAGGCAAGAGGAAATTAGCATCCGGATACAAAATGCCCTGAGGTGTAGTGCAGCTCTACATAAAATTCTAGTGTCTAGACTTCTTAACCGGAAAACCAAAATCCGTATTTACAAGTCTGTCATAAGACCCATTTTGATGTATGGATGTGAAGCCTGGACTCTAACACTTAAAGAGGAGAATCAACTTTTAGTAGCGGAAAGAAAAATTCTACGAAAGATCTTGGGGCCCACCCGCAGAGAAGATGGTAGTTGGAGAGTTTGAAAAAATGCTGAGATCGAAGAGTTAGTAGGCGAACCTAACATCATCGGCGAAACTAAAGCCCATCGACTCCGTTGGCTTGGTCATCTTGAGCGAATGGGTGAGGATCGCAATGTACAGAAAGCGTACCTTGGAATCCCTTCGGGTCGCCGGCCCGTGGGGCGCCCGCGGTACCGCTGGAAGGATGTTGTGGAGGCCGACCTGAGGGAGCTCAAAGCCGCGAATTGGCAGGCGCTTGCGCAGGATAGGAAAGGTTGGCGAATTCTCTTGTCGGAGGCCAAGACACACTTCGGGTCGTTGAGCCAGCGGAGTAAGTAAGTATTATTAATGGAATATCTAACGAGGGATGGTAGAATACTTTGCTTTAGCAGTGTGCCTGCCTTCGGCGAGAGTAGGTAGTTGGATAACCTCCGTATCGACGACGGTGATCTCGAACTTGACCCGTATCGCTGGCGGCCGCGCCGCATGCTCTTGTCGGCCGCTGGCCGCTATCGTTACAGGAACTAAGAGTAGGTACTAAACGCGTATTAATTACGCGTATCTACCTAGCTGCTGAAGATGAGCGGCTACAAGTGGCCGCTACAATATAATACAAACGTCCGCACGCCGCCGACTTCAACTCAGGCAGCGACAAATTTCACTTTCATAGGGGGCATGAAGAGGCGCGGGAGGTGCGGCCTTCTATAAAAAATGAACAACTTTTCCTTTCTCAAAAGAGTAAGCACTTTCACCTTCGCCGAAACCTGCGAGAAAATATTCATGCCGGCATTTAATGCGCTGTAACATAGATGCATATTCGCTATGTTTTCACTCTCGTTAGCGGGGCCGGTCCGCGGACCAGAGCAGAAGGGGAGCGGAGGCAGCGTAGCCGGACATTTATGTTATGTTTAGTTACACACGTTCACACATCACAACAAAATACACCACCGAACTGAGTAGGTACAGCCCACTCAACGGGCGCCCAGTGCCCTTAGTACGTCAAGTCGAGTGCATCATGCCATGCCATGCCCATCCGGCACCGAAGTCGAACCCCGGCTGAGCGAGTGGTTGGTATGGAGTGCGTTTATTGTTGACGCTGATGTCACGGTTCTACTTCGACAGCATGCACTTACAAGATTTATTTGAAAAGTGTAATGTTTTTTTTATTATGATAGTCAAAATGGCTGAGGCTGAGGCTGCGCTCGCGTCATTACTATCACTAAGGTAAGGGTGGGTACAAACACATTCTTGACATATTGTCTTAATTGTCGGTGACAGGTTCTCAGTAGTACTCAGGCGGGATCGGTTCGAACATGTTGGCGGTACGACGCTTATAAGTCCAGACAGACAAGCTCTGGAGGCTACAGAAGCGTGGGAGGGTGTGTGTGTATGTGTGAGTACAACACAAGGCAGGCACGGTACTCGTCGTCGAATATATCTAATATTAAACATTATATTACATATTCTATTAGGCACATTGGCATATCAAGCGGCGAGAAATCCTATTATCGACTGTCCTTGGACTCTGTTAAGAATAAGATAAAACCGGTATCTATTTGATGTTTGCAACAAAATACGTAGTTAAGGCTAAAGTTTTAGCAACTTTTTATGTTGATTATGGTTATGGGTTATATGTAGCTCCAACGTATGAAATCCCAACATACCACCCACAAACAAGGACGAATACAAGAACGGATATTACTTGCCCGTTCTTTTAAGGTATGGTCGCGTGGAACTGGCACCTAGAATCACCTAGTATGTAAGACGATTCCAAATGATTTTGCACACCCGCTCTATCATCAACTAATACTTTATTTCGTGGGGATCCCAGATTATTAGCCTTATTTTCTAGTTTCGATCTAACGAATGCATAAAACATGAAGTCTCATCACTTCGATCGTGACACGTAGGTAAAACGCTTCGATAGTGCGATCTAGGACACGACGTGATGATGCATCATCTTCAATATCAATTTGACTACTACATACATTCATGTCATGCGAGTGAAACTAGTAGTAGGTATATAGTAAAAACTAGTAGTGAAATTGAAACTAAATATAGCTTGACTCGATTGAAGCTCAAAATCCTCAGCTCTTACTTAGGGTATACGAAACATATCCTAACGACAATCGCTAAACTATAACTAATGCTGGACAATCCACACAACATCATCTAGCCCCAAGCTAAGCAGAGCTTGTGTTATGGGTACTAGAAGACTGACATACCGTACTTAATACAATATGTATTAAGTACGGTATGTCAGTGTGTACAATAATGTATGTAGGATACATTACATAGATAGATATTTTTATTATACTTACATATAAAATACCCAGAACACCCGGAATAAATATTTGCAGATCGTACAAACATTAATCCCAGGCGGGAATCGAACCCGCAACCTGCCTGCGACGCGGAGCGCAGGCAGACCTCCGCCCGCCGCGCCACATCGGTCGTCATAACTAAACAATTGCTTGTAATGTTTTAGGTAAAAGTGCTTTGTGTGTGGGGTGGGGGTGGGGGTGTTTGTGTGTCATGTGAAGTGTGTGGAGAGGGGTTCAATTCTGGTTCCCTTGTCTCACAAGAGGCTAGCTTATAAAGTAGAAAAGAAACCCCCCGGTTTGTAGTCATGAAAGTGTAAATTTAAAAAAGTGAGAGTGAATTTCTTTTGAGTCAATTTGGTGAATATATGACAATAATATGTAATGTACCCAATATTACATGTTACACAACTACATTATACAGGGTGGAATTTTGTAATGCCACCTGGAGGGGAAGTACTCTTAATACTTTAGATAGAAAATTTTACTCAAAGAAAACATTCCTTTATTTTTGAAAAGAAAGATAACGGAATTCAAAGATTTTTTAAAATTCTTAATTTTTTTTTTTAAATAACGGCATGTACAATCGCCGCAATAATCATTATTGGTCTCGACTGAATCCTCTTCGTGTTCATGAAACTAACAGTCAATAAGATTTTTTTACTCCTTCAGATTTTTTTTTGTGGGGATATGTAAAAAATCAAATTTACATTAAATCTTATGAGAATGTAAACGTTATTAAAGGTTACTAGAAATGAATTCGTTAGAAGAATAAATTTGTGTATTCAAGAAAATGGAGCCCATTTCAAGGAATGAATTAGTTAGTTACCATTTTTGGAAATAATTAAATTAATTTAAGATTTCATTGTTTTTATTTCATTCAATTTATGAAGTTTGTCAAAGATATTTCATCCTTATTGACCGTAACGATCGATGCAATAAAAGTACAGGGTGCAACTTTTACAGATTTTAGTCGGTTCGATTACCGTGTGCGGCAAGCGAATTTTTAAAAATCTTTGAATACCGTTTTCTTGCTTTTCAAAAATAAAGGAATGTTTTTTTTGAGTAAAATTTTCTATCTAAAGTATTAAGAGTACTTCCCCTCCAGGTGGCATTACAAAATTCCACCCTGTATATTACGCAAAAATAAACCTATAACATAATAAACCTATATCTCCTTCCAAAGGTTGTCTAGAAGAGATCGCTTTCAGCGATAAGACCGCCCATTGTACAATTAATTTAAACACATGTACTTATGTTTTTCTTGTAATTTTACATTAAGGGCCGGTTTCTCGAACGATGTTTAATCGCTCATTCAACTGATCACCGAGTTAACTTAGCAGCGCTATAAACTTTGATTGAATTGCAGAAAGGCGAATCAAACATATTTGGCTACAGATTAACTAATCACAGTTCTACGTTTGTTTGATCGAGGAAAATATTAATTGATATGGCAACAACGTTTCTTTTCACGTATTGTTCATTCATTTTTCGGTCTGTGTCATTGCTCTATCGTCTGTGGTTATATTTTTATTTATCTTGTGATTTCATCTTTGAAAGTCAAAACTTGATTTATTTAGAGGATTTTGGAGTATAAAATTAACTGTTGTTGAGGGATAAAAGTCCTATGAAGAACATAATCGATATCTAAGTATAATTATACCGTGTTAGTTCTCTTTACGTGCCATTTACAATTTAGTGACTTGTTGCAATGTGTTCATCTATTTTCAGAAATAAATCAACACAATAAAACCATTCTTACTTCATGTCGTTGGAGCTAAAGGACTCCAGAAAAGTACTACTAAAATGGGTCCTCAATAACAATTGAAATAGTTGCGACAGCGCTTCCTGATATTATGTTATTGGTAAGTAAAATCTTTCAAACTACAGTGTAGATACAATTTTACTTTTCGTATTCATTACTATACTACGCACACATCGGTACATCCCTACATGGAATTATATTACCTATTTACTCGACAAGTAAAATATATTTCAGATGAAAATACACTGAAATTAATCCAAGAATGTTATCAGGGTGGTGAAGTCTATGCCCATAATGTATATTATCCTATAAAATATGGTTCTATAAATTAGTGCAAATGATTATTCAATGTTTGTTTGCTTCTTTATTACAGATAAAAAGGCAATATGTCTCGCAGGATAATGAAGCTACACAGTACAGTCTTCTCCAGTTTGGCAGAAAGATGCCTACAACATGCATACCTGGAATGAGAAAAATTTAAAATGAAAATAGTTGAACACAAAAACACAAAGTAATAATACTCCCAAACAGTTTGCTTCGGTGTATTTTTACAAATAATGAGACAAAAATAAAATAAATGTAATATTTTAATGATTGTTTTATTTTAATGAGGTTACTTCAATTAGGGTTTCTATGTTATAATTTTTATTATAAATTCTGTGGTTGGAAACGGCTCATAAATAATATAACTAGAAATGTACTGAGCCTGTGTCATATCACTAACCCGCTGAGGGTTAGTCAGTATATAGTACATGCTGTTAAGATGATGATTCTTTAATTGGAATTAGGTACAATAAAATATATAATCTCACCTTACTACATATAATGATATTATAGGGGAAGCACACTGAAGTATCATTAACATTGTCCGCCACATTCACTGCCATTTTTTCTTCAGCAAATATTCAATAGCATCTTCATGCTAGAAAGCAATTATTATGTGTTAAACCACAAGATTCAAGTATTATTACATAATAGTGCTTCCTTTCTCGCTATTTGAACTCAGAAACATGATCTAAAACAACGTTATGTTGATTATGAGATTAATAAATCTAGGTTATCACATAATATTATAGGTACCTACTTATGTTTTTGTTATTACCTGAATTATTTTTCTGATCTATTATTACCTCAATATGTAATAAATTCATATCATTGCCCATAAATTATCTTCGAAGAAATAGTCATCACAGAAAATGCAGGACGTATAAAAAAAAACGTTATAAAACTCATCACAGGTCGTAATATTAGGGCATCTCATATCGGAGTCCGTCTTGTATATTAAAATCTTCAGAATTAGCGAAAAACATAATAAAAACTTCGAAAATATATTCAACAATTCGTCGCGATTACAATTGAACAGCCGCTAATCGCTCGATTTTTTAGATTAGTTGACATGCCAAGTTGACAACGGTTTTACCACGCATTCTACCCTAATCATCCTTCGAGAAACTCAAATTTGGATTTTACATGGCATTTTTGATTGCTTGCTTCGTTTAATGTCAAGTAATCTGGTGTCCAATAATTCGCAGTTGACAAGAGTTCGAGAAACCCAAATCACGATTGATCAGAGTTTTGACACATTGTTATTTGATTTTTTCGTTGATCATCGTTGGAGAAACCGGCCCTTAGTGTACAATAAAGTATTTTTCATTCATTATATACTTTGATATTCATTTTTTTAGAAATTATTGGAGGACTCTCTTCAGGAATACTTTTAATCTCCTTTCTGAATTGGTGCTTGGTAGTTTTTTTTTAAATATCAACCTTTTATTATAATTTCGGTGAAAACGTCAGAGGATTGCATTTTGATCATAAATTGTGTGTATATTCACAACAGAAAACAACGGATGGGATATTGATTATAAAAAAAAAAAACTATGACATGCAGAAAGGACATGTCAACGAGCATTCTACGGTGTGCAAGCGTCGCGTCGTGGGGTGGTGAAAAATGCAAGCTTCGCGATCGTCATCAAAGTTACAAAAATGACGAAAGTTTACATGTTTTACAAAGCTTTGTGTTCTTCCCAGACTTTGGGCATAAGTTACATACTGCGGGTTCCAAATAGAGCTACAATATATGTTATAATTATTGAACGGTTTAATGATAAAAAAAAATATAAAAAAAATGATAAATCTACGATTGTTTTCCTCTGGTTTTATAATAACCACATCCATTCCAATGCGTTATGATCTAGAACAGGGTTCCCCAAACTATTTTGGACAAGTGACCCCTTTTCCAAAATGAACTGTTACCTCCGACCCCCATGGCCAAATTACCTACTTTTAAGATCAACCCCCTTATTTGTAACGGTCCGCTAACTTAAAACAGCTGCTACAGAGTGTTTGTTTTCATTCTGACTTAGAAGAAGACAGAGTGAGTATTAGCAATGCTTTAAGCAGACTAAACTAACTAGACGAAACTAAAGTTAAGCCCCCTTATTCATAAGAATAAGGGGGCTTAACTTTAGTTTTTTTTCCTATTGATACAAAATGCCTAGGTACTAAGGTACCAATAAGAAAACTTGGCATTTGGTTAAGTGAGAAAAGTTGACTTCATTTAATCATCAAAATTTAACAAAATAAAAAGACATACAATTCAGTAAATATCATGCATTCGTTCGTGTTAAATCGCGTAATAGACCAGGCTCGATAGCTTTTAAAACCAAAGAAAATAAAAGTAGGATGAAACCCATTAGAAAAGGAGGGGAATATTATAAAAATGAAAGGAAATATAATTTACGGGCGATCTGAGGTCGAGAAGGGGATGGGGGTGAGCTTTTAAGGGTAAAAAACGCTTTTTCTCGATTTCCGGCAAAACTAAAAGTCCTATGGAAAAAAGTCAAATGGCAAAGTTGTAGGTAATTAAAAGATCTATAACTTTTGTATACACACTTTTTTCATATAGGTAACCTCAAAATTTATGTGAAAAATTCAAAAAACCAAGTTTTTGGTTTTTTATCAATATGCTTTACAAACAATTTTTTTTTTCACGAAATTTGCTGAAAACTTACCTCTTTATGTCCCAAATACGCTGTAATTTATTTGATTAGAGAAATATTTATTTTTTCACCTTATTTTGAATTAATATCGAAAAAACATCCTAATTTTCAATCGAAAATTCATCCGTCAAAATATCAGCTTTTTTCAAAATGTTGGTACCTATGTTTTCTGTTCGTTGAAATCTCAACTTTCCGATGGTGAAAAAATAAATGTAGGTTACTATAGTAAATCTTCTCAGAAAATGCAAAAAATCATACCCCATGAAAAAAATATATTAAAAAAATATATGTCAAATGTATAAATAATATATTTTAAATATATTTTTCACATAAATTCACAAAAAGTGTATAGACAAAAGTTTTAGATCTTTTGATTACCTACAACTTTGCCATTTGACTTTTTTCCATAGGACTTTTAGTTTTGCCGGAAATCGAGAAAAAGCGTTTTTTACCCTTAAAAGCTCACCCCCATCCCCTTCTCGACCTCAGATCGCCCGTAAATTATTTTTCCTTTCATTTTTATAATATTCCCCTCCTTTTCTAATGGGTTTCAACCTACTCTTATTTTCTTTCACTTTTTATTATTTTTAAAGGCTTTTTCTACCCTGGTCTATAAGCGTCAAATTGAGAGAAAATCAAAATAGTCCAGTCATTTCATATATTTGTAAATGAAAATGAACCGAGACCTTGACCGAATAACTTTGTTGAAAAAAACTAAATATAACCCTTTTTTAAGATGACGGAAAATGCACAAGGTTATTTTGGTCGGCAATTTGAACTTCACGTAATATCCAAAATTTGGCTTTCTCGGTTCATTTTCATTTCTAACCCAATTTTTCCGACGTAATGACGACTAAAACGCGCCTGAAAGATGCACGCTCGAACTCATTATCTTGCACAAACTTGTCTACACTGACTTGGCGAGTTTTTCATCTTGGACGAACTTGAGAAAAAAATACTATTTACATACTATTTTACAATAATGCTATTTCTTACAAAAATATTAATTATTCTTAGTACACTTACGTGTACACAACAGAAACAATACAGTACCTACCTACCTATCTTGAAAGTTTTAAATAAGAACTTGTGTTAATTTAATGGGGGTCGATTTTTAGACCTCGTCGACCCCCACAATCAGTTTTCGTTGATATCGACCCCTAGGAAACCGATATCGACCCCAAGGGGTCGATATCGACCACTTTGGGAATCCCTGATCTAGAATCTCTACAGCACGACACTTCTATTTATAATACCTACCAACTGATGAAACCGAAGACCAACAGCGCGTTAGTATCGTTTCGTCGCAGTCAATTTTGCAGCGGTACCATAAAGGTTAACAGAAAGTATCACATTTCATCAACAAAGGCGCCCTTCATTGTAACGAGTGTTTTGTTAATCTAAATAAATACAACTGTTTCGTTGTGATTCCGCGGGAAAAGATGCAAGTGTGGGTATGACAACTAGGCGCAGGAGTAGGTACGGAAAAGCGATATGGCGTTGGCGCTGGCGCGAGAGATAACGCGCGCTATCGCCGCGCCGCCGCAGGTATTGTGCAGGAGTGCAGGACTGGCAAACAATGCACGCATTGTGTGGCCTCGGCTCTCAGCCATTACGTCACCGATAGTAGCCCTGTGCCACCTGCGAGCAGGTGCCTGCAAACAGGACGCGGACGCGATACGCTGTTAGGTTGCGTTTGCGTGGCGTTGCTGGCCGTGAGTAGTCGACAGTCAGCACGCGTCCACCCGTGCCGATGCCGGCGAACTGAGCCCTTAGTCCGAAGACGCATTTTAAAACTCCCTACTCGCGAGCCGACAGTCGTCTCTCGGATGTCCATACATTTTTGTATGACTATCCGAGAGACGACTGTCGGCTCGAGAGTAGGGAGTTCTAAAAGTAGGGCTCTGAGAGAAGTCACAAGTGACGTTTCCGGCTCAATATCGAGATCTAGGATTAGATGCACTAGATGCAATTTCAATAGTCGAGACGGTTCACTGATTCGATAACTGCTTCCTACGATACCTAACTCGCAGTGACTTGCCTAGTGCTTGAGAACAGGGCAAGCACGACGTACTTACGTTTCATATACATATATGACAAGATTTGACTTTGATAAATCCCTTAAAATCGTGCAACTTTTCTGTATTAACCGTCGGAGGGTTTTAACTGAGATTCTGAAGGCATGTACTGACATTTACTACACCTACCTATCTTTTAAAAAACTTACTCGTTTGCGAAAAACTCAAATCCCGTGTAAGTTTGGCAAAGCTGAGGTTTTTATTATATGTGAAAAATAAAGTTTTCACCATATTCTCGACTATTCAAACATTCACATCCTTATAAGTAACAATATGATCTGTACCGGTACTCTCGAATCCGTTACCTGCAGACTTAGTCTTTCCAAAAAACAACCACAGGTTATTGGACCAAAACTATTTAATAAGCTTCCATTAAGTATAAGACAAATTACGTGTGTACATTCATTTCTAAACAAAATTAAATTACTTCTCCTTTACAAGACCATTTACAATGTCAGTGAGTTTTTAGAAAATGACTACAGTAGCTTTAATCATAACTGATAAGTATTTGAGGTACCTAGGAAATGAGTATTATTTTTATTTTTAAATGACGACGCCTCTTTACAGCATATTATTTTTAATTTAATTATTTTGTATATGAATTTACTTAATTAATCATTTTGTATATTATTTTAATCTTATTATTATTTGAACTTGTTGAACTTTTAAAATTGTTGTTTTTTGACTTGTATATTTAGATTTAACCTACATGAATTAATTAATTAATGAATCAATTGTATTTACCTTTTATTGTGATTATTAGTAAGTACCTATTTATGAGACGATTGCTTGATATTGTAATATTACAAAATGACGAAAGATCGATGTCACACTAACTCTGCTAAATTATTTTTATTATTGTTATTTGTGTACATCTTTGTTAATAAATGAAATTCTATTCTATTCTATTCTATTCTATTCGTTTTACAATAAACGATTCTTTCTTATTCTTAATTATTTTACAAAAGCTACAACGAAAATGCAATAAGTATCAGCTGACTCGATAAATAAAATGTAAACAAATAAAGGTGAAGACAGAAAGGTGAAGAGCTTTCTTGTACGATCTTCGTGACCCTAGTTTGTGTGACAAACTGCACGATGAAAGCAGTGCTTATTTCTTCATACTCAATGTATAAAAAACGGTAGGAACCAGGCCGTAAGTTTCTTGCCCGTCCTTCTAGGCTCTGGTCGCGTGGAACAATAATAGTTGAAAGGTGTTGTTTCTACTTCATTTTTCGCCTCTTCAGGTGTCCCCTAAGGTTCAAATTTAGGACCTGTTTTATTAAATATTTTTATTAATGATATAGTTGACTGTTATAAAAGTTCTTTGTTGATAGATGATTTAAAAATTGAGCAACCCTCCGACTCCATTCTGTTACAAAACGACTTAGAATTGTTTAGCAAGTTGGTGTTCGATTAATAATATAATAATATAAGTAAAAAAGCACAAGTCCAACCACATTTTATCAATAGTAATCAATTAACCAACACGAATCAATTACGCGACTTAGGAGTGCTAATTGATTCTAAACTCAAATTTGACGCTCACATATTTAAGACTATCAAAAGGTTTTAAGGTACCTACTAGTAGGTTCCGTTCGCAGTAGTAAAGATTTGAAATCACCATCAACCAAAATTAAACTGAGCCCTTAGTCCGAGCTTGTATTTTAAAACTCCCTACTCTCGAGCCGAGAGTCGTTTCGCGGACCTCTCTCTCTACTTCTTACAAAAATATAAGGACATCCGAGAGACGACTCTCGGCTCGAGAGTAGGGAGTTTTAAAATGCAGGCTCGGACTAAGCCCTCTATATGAAACACTAGTCCGCCCTATTTTAGAGTAGGTACTGTTCAGTAATATGGCACCCTCACTATTATGTTTACTGTAAGCGCTTAGAGAGCGTACAAAAAAGATTTTTGTATCACCTCGCGTAAGGTGACCGTCTTGCCAAGCGGCTAAATGGGTACAGCAGTCGTCTAAAACATTATAAAATAACAACATTAAAAACACGTAGAAAGATAGCCGACATGAAATTCTTACACAAGATACAGAATGGTAAAAACGACTGCATTGAACTTTCAAGCAGCCTCCAATTTAATGCTCCTTCCCGATTACTCAGATCAACCGCCTTCAACTTGTTTTGAACCCCGTACTTTGAACCAATTTGGGACAAAATGCTGTTTTGCCAAGGCTTTGTAAGCATTTCATTACTCTATCAAAAATCAACCTCCTAGATTTGAGTGATAAACAACAAAAATTCACAAAACTCTTGTCAATTTACTAAATTGATCATTATTATTATAATAACGTAAAATATAATGTAATACGCTTCAATAAATATTACCATAATAAAAATCTAATGATATGTTTATCAATGCAACACCTATTTTATTTTACTACATTTTATTATATTATACATACCTACACATATTTTTGAAGTGAAAACTTCTTTAGCGGCGCTGGGTGGGTAAAAACTTTCAAACTCGCGTCAGGGTCACGTGACGTCGAAAAAGCGTAAGATCTTATTTAATTTTTATACATTGCTCGTAAAACAAGAGACGACAAAAGAACACACTTGCGGTCACGCGACGTATGACTCAAACAATTAAATAGTGTTGTGGCGACATCGTACAAGGCGAGTACAAGGCGCTGCCAACACGCGGTGCGGTGCGGAGCGCGGGGGCGGAGGACCGAGGAGCGGCACTCGCGCGCCGGCAGCCGACAGACGCTCTGAGCACCCTCGCACGGGAAATACGTATCGCTCGCCGCGCGCGCATAACCAGATAGACGCTATTATATCGTACGAATCGTTTCGCCTAACTTGTATTTAACTGTATCGCTTCCATCTTATTGAAGTGAAAACTCAGTCAGGGTCACGTGACTCGTGACGTTCATCGAACGTGACGTTCATCATTCGTTGTCTTCGTCGTTGTGTCAATGTCAATGACATGACACAATCACAATGACACAGACACATTCGCGCTTGCGCGAATGTGTCTGTGTCATTGTGATTGTGATTGTCATTGTCATTGTCGTTGTGTCGACATGACACAATCACACTGACACAGACACATTCGCGCTTGCGCGAATGTGTCTGTGTCAGTGTGTCTTCGTTGTCTTCGTCTGCGACTGCTGCGATTTGATTTGCTGACTCGTGTTGTCAAGCACCACACTCGTTTTGGACAAGCAAATATTTTTATCGATATCGATAGTCAATAGTAAACTACATACACCAGTCACTCATCAATTGTACACATTGTAAATAAGAGAATAAAAAACGAACACGATGGGTTCCCTAGAAAAAATCGGTTTTGTATGGTAGTAGACCTTAAATATTTATTTTATTCAGTTTTTTAGTATTTGCTGTTATAGCGGCAATAGAAATACATTATATGTGACAATTTCAACTCTCTCACAATCACGGTTTACATGATACAGCCTGGTAACAGACGTACAGACAGACATACGGATAGCAAAGTCTTAGTAATAGTTAATTGTTTATTATATTGATGACTAGCTGACCCGTGCCCACTTCGTTGGGCATAATTCGATCGTTTTTTCTCCGATTCACTTTGCAAAACGGACTACCACGTAAAAGCCTTTTTATTTTTCGTTTTTTTATATATCCTATGACACTCAGCATGTGGCTGCACAATAATGTGGCTTTCTATTGGTGAAGGAATTTTTAAAATCGGTTCAGTAGATCCCGAGATCACCCCTTACAATTTAACAAATATACAAACACACAAACTTTACTTCTTCTTTATAATATTAGTATACATAGTATAGATGTGATATACAAAACTCTGGATTCATTACAAAACCTACACTGATCATCAATATTAATGTAATATCTTGAGACAGTGAATATTAGAAAACTAAATTATGTGAAACTAGACTAGAGTTAAAAGAAGTACAAAATTAATGTAAGTAATTTTAAGATATAACATAAAATGTTAGGTTACGGAATTATTCAAAAGTAAAAGTACAAAACAAAGTAAACAAATTAAAAAAAATGGTAGCACTCCGGGAGTGCCGGCAGAAGTGAAAACTTCAATATTAACGTTGTGTTTTCACTTTTAAGTTTTTTGCAAAGTGAATCGGAGAAAAAACGATCGAATTATGCCCAACGAAGTGGGCACGGGTCAGCTAGTCATCAATATAATAAACAATTAACTATTACTAAGACTTTGCTATCCGTATGTCTGTCTGTACGTCTGTTACCAGGCTGTATCATGTAAACCGTGATTGTGAGAGAGTTGAAATTGTCACATATAATGTATTTCTATTGCCGCTATAACAGCAAATACTAAAAAACTGAATAATATAAATATTTAAGGTCTACTACCATACAAAACCGATTTTTTCTAGGGAACCCATCGTGTTCGTTTTTTATTCTCTTATTTACAATGTGTACAATTGATGAGTGACTGGTGTATGTAGTTTACTATTGACTATCGATATCGATAAAAATATTTGCTTGTCCAAAACGAGTGTGGTGCTTGACAACACGAGTCAGCAAATCAAATCGCAGCAGTCGCTGCAGTGATTTGGCGGAACTTTTCTCTACACAAAATATAGAACATTTCTTCTCTACTGGGTATCTACTCGATGGCCTTTTTAAACCAGTCAACAACACATAGCAAGCAACTGGCAAAACGCATTGCATTTAGTCGATGCAGGCGAGGTGTGTTGGCAAGACAGGCTGGGCTTCACGTGGCGTGATACAAGCTCTACGAGAGCTTCTGCGGAGACCTTACTCTCGGACTCGTACGTACCTAGCTATAATGCGCTGCGTAGCTTGCGTAGGTCAAAGCTGTTTAGCTAAGTAACTTTGTGCAAGTTACTCTCCTGGCTTCGCTCGCTCACGTGTTTTAAACAAAGGCAAGCGCCCAGATTAGGTACCGTTGGTCCAGTTACAATTGGAGCACACGCGACTAGCACAGGAAACTGCTTTTTATAGGTTTCGTAGGAACAGCGTCAAACTAACTTACCTACCTACTACACGCCCACAAAAAGGCCGAGCAGCGACTGCGGGAGTGCCGTGACCGTGACGCAACTCTGAGAGGTAACGCCGCACTGCTACTGACTGGTGCTTTTTTGTCAGTTTCCATTAGTTTCGTCACAATTTGTTTGCATGAGTTATTTGCCGCGTCTCCAACGTCCTGATTGATTTTCATTTCACTAACTTACCTACATATAGTATATTGTTATTAGTTTCAACATTTTTACAAAAATGTAAAAAATCGACTTTTATCGTTATCGACCAGTTAATTAAGTAGAGATAGATGAGCTTAAATGCATTAACTACCTATGAACAAATAAATCGGGCACATGGCGACTAATATTAACATTAACGGGATAGTTTACTCTAACTTAACTGACACATTCAGCAGCACACAACGTGAATGCCAGTTCGGATTAGACTTCTGGCATTTGTTCATAAAACAGCATTTTTATGTTATACATATACACTGGCCTGCAAAACTAAGTATCACACTTTTAGAATTTATTTTTCTTCTAAACTATACAAGTTAGAGATTTCAAATAAAAAATGTTTTATAGCAAATTTTACCAGCTTTTTTAAAGCATAATACATATTAGTAACATTTTTAACTTAAAAAAAAAAGGTAGCACTCCGGGAGTGCCGGCAGAAGTGAAAACTTCAATATTAACGTTGTGTTTTCACTTTTAAGTTTTCACTTCAAAAATATAACCACAGACGTCATAATGACAATGACAATCACAATGACACAGACACATTCGCGCAAGCGCCCTGTGCCGCCTAAACAGAGCACACTCAGGCACGGTAGAAAGAGTGGGAGATACTAGTTCCTCTCCCTTTCCCTCGATCTTGCTTTTTATCAACGTCACGTGACCCTGACGCGAGTTTGAAAGTTTTTACCCACCCAGCGCCGCTAAAGAAGTTTTCACTTCAAAAAATTATAAACCAGAAAATAGCCATTTTTAGCTTAGTGTCTAAAAACTCATCTAACATTTTCTGAGTATGTTTTACATGTTATTTCATTTTTAATAGCTGGTATTGCCTCCTCGGACTCTGATTAGAGCTTTAAGCCGGCTTGGCATACTGAACACGAAGATTCAAAGCCGATTTTGGGGACCCATTCTCTTCTATCAGGGCCTGTTTTAGTGCCCTGAGGGTGGTAGGAGGTGGTCTGCGGCTTCTGACTAGCCTTCCTAGCTCGTCCCAGGCGTGCTCAATTGGGTTGAGATCAGAGTATATCTTGTTTACTTAAAAAGTTATTGCAATTTAAAAAGTGTGATACTTAGTTTTGCAGGCCAGAGTATTTATATTTTAATAAGTATTATGTAAAGTTTTGCCATCTATCATATAAAAAGTTAGCGCAGACTTTAAGTATTGGTTACCATACGTAATGTTGACATAAAGTCGACGCTAACTTTTTAAAAGATAGGGGGTTGTTGTCTAATTTTGGCGGAATTTCAACTAACAATACTTGAGGTCGTTGCGAAATATTTAAATAAAAGTGTAATAAGTGATATTGTCATTTGATGGAACTCGTTTAAAGATTTACCCCCTATCTTATAAAAAGTTAGCGTTGACTTTATGTCATCATTACGTATGGTAATCAAAACTTCAAGTATGCGCTAACTTTTTATAAGATAGACCGATACCCACTAAAATTTCAAAATTTTTATTATGTCATCATTTTATACTTTAACTTTTAAGATAGACCGTTAAAACAAAAAGTTCTCCGTCATTTACTCTTTAAAACAAATGACAGCCGACATGAGAATCCTCTGAGATATATTTCAAATAAACACTTGACATTGGCAGAAATGCCTGTCAGAAGCCACATAAAAAGAGAAGAAGAATGCCAGTTCAAATGAACACAAAGCTCACTATTGATTTATGTATTTAGCTGTGTCTTGCTATCAATCTAGTATTTTACGACTAGTATTTTGTGACTTCGACACGTTTAGTTGACAGTTCAAACCGTACCGTGTCGCGGTAGGGAATGACAACTAAGGCTTACGCCATACATTTTTTTCAGATTCCACGCCCGTTGTCTTGCCTAAGCCAAGTAACGCGCGTGGTTTGCAATACAATAGATAGAGAATAAAGCCCCTGCCGCGTTATGCTTCGGCTACATTAGCGGGCGAATATTCGTATCGTGTTGGCGCGACAAAAACATCGTGTTCGGATAAATAGTAGGGGAGCCCAAGAGGGGATTTCGGGATTTACTCGAGCGCGGCAGATTAACATACAGGGGGTACCTTGTACCCGGTTAAGTACCTCCACCAAATATGAGCTTCCTATGTATGGCCGCGCGTGAATTATAAAGGATCAGATTAGTAAAAAAAATTGATCATCTGACATTCTCGAGCGCGTCAGATAAAGATAGGGTAGGTTAATTACATGCTAAAAAGTGTATATTCCACTAATCTGACAATTTGGAAGTGACGAAAAGAAAGGGGAGCGCAGCAAAGTTGTAAAAAAAAAACGCCATCTGGACATTCTCGAGCGTAGCTAAATTTTTTTTTATTTTGAAGGATATAATTCAAGGATAACGAAAAATGTATAATCTGACGATTTCCGCAAGCCGAAGTAAGAAAAATCCGTCGATAAAGACCACAAGACCCACGCTTTTGAAATGATAGATTTTTCCGCGTCACGTTGTTTTGTGAGGTGAACCCATATATGAAGTGCTCATTTATGGGTGTTACTACGTACATAATGTATTTACAAAAAAAAATTATGTAAGTATTCTATCAGTAATCAGTTTCCATAGTTCCATAATTTCCATTTCTATTTCAAATAGTAAGCTTTGCTTAGTTTGGGACTAGAGTGTGATGTGTGAAATGTCCGTGTATATTTAATATTAAAATGTAAAAAAAAAAAATTTTTTTGTCAGATCAGGCGAGTCCCTCTAGATAATCGTCAGATTAAGAGACAGTACGCTTAGAACATAAAGATGAACTATATATATCTTAATCTGACGCGCTCGAGTATGTCAAATCGGCGATTTTTTTTTGCACATTAAAATAATGGCCACGAGTTTGCGTCACATCGAAATCGTCAGATTAGTGAACTACATAGAGCTTTGTTGTGGTGCACTTAACACTTCTTTAAAAAATCTGACGCGCTCGATAACTTTTATTTTTTTTCATTTTCAACCCTTAAGTACCTACAGCCACCCCCACCATGCAAACGATCAGATTAACATAGTACGTTATTAAAACGTACTATGTTACGTACGTAGGGAATTGATGGTATCAATATCTGACGCGCTCGAGAATGTCCATGCGGCTGTTTTTTTTTACTTATTTATAAATCTATAGCCGCTTCCCCCACCGATGAAAGATATATGTTATATAACATTTTTTTCTTCTTAACATCTAAGCTTTGCAACCCAATAGGTCTTCATGACGCTCGAGTAAATCCACACTTAGCATCGTGGGCTCCCCTACTAAAAGGCGATATACTAAGCTATGACACTTTGTACCCGGCCACATACATCGCGTTAACACGAATATTCGCCGTAGCCCGCTAGTGAGGCCCTTTGATTATGTTATTGTGAAATATTAATCCACCAAAACTTTGTAATGGCACCAAATTGGCAGTGAAAAAGTTGGTGCCAAATTTGATTGAAGCTACGATCTTAACTGGAAAATCAAAAGGGAAAGTTTGTTTGATACCGCGTATCCCTATGATACCAACTGATATGCCATTTTAATTCAAATGATTACAATATCCTGTGCTTTTATTATTTGCGATGTCCATCAACAAGGCCCAAGGGCCAACACTTCACGTTTTGGTGTGAATTTGGAGGAATCATGCTTTTAGCATGGCCAACTTTATGTTGCCTGTTCTAGAGTGGGCACCCCCAGCCGTTTGTTTATTTATGCTCGAAATGGAAAAACAAAGAATATTGCTTATCCAAATGTTTTAGATTAAGATTTAAAATAGCTAGCAATCGCTTAAATTTTTTTTATTTTAATAAATTAATTTGATGTTCCAATTACCTAATTTATTTTATAATTTCACTTTATACGTTGCGAAGCACGTACCGGGCAGCTAGTCTAATATATAATGAATTACAAAAAAGTACATAAGTATTGTATCAGCAATCTAGTTCCCATAGTTCACAAGCTATGCTTAGTTTGGGATTAGATTAGTGATGTGTAAATTGTCCATGAATATTTTTTTTTTTTTTTTTAGCAATAAAAAAAATACGTATTCTATCTGAAGTCTAGCTCTCACAGTTCAATTTAGCAAGTCTTATCTGTCTGTAGATAATATATGACAAAACAAGCCCGTAGGTTTTCAGCCCAAGAGTCTACAGACAGCTTACTTTAAGAGTTCTTTCAGCGTTCATGTACAAGGCGACCGCGAGTTCTCTCGATCGGCGACCTTACAAGCATAGGCTTATTAACTATACTATACGCATCTGTCTAACATAGAAACATGTACAGTTTTGTATTGCACTTGGAAGACAGAGCTACCCGCCCCAGCCAGCCCAGCCGCCCAGCCGGTCTGGTTCGGAAAGCTGCTGCGCGGGGGAAACTCCGTCACCTTTACCGCGCCGTGTACTTGTGTGGCCGGCTGACAATAACTTAGCAGTTATCATTTTAGACATATTATTATGAGTGTGTTTTGCTACAGTTTTTAGAAAATTTTTTTTGTGTAAAACGTAACATCGTTTGTTTTCCTTCCTAAATCATCTAAACCCATCCTAGTCTGGTGGTTGTTTTATTATGTTAAATGAATATGATTGCGATATCAGGCAGATGACGGCGGAGTCGGCGAGGTGCTGCAAGCCGAATGTCCAGCACCGCAGTACCTTGCATGGCCGGAGGTAGGAAGTCGGGCTGCGGAGTGCACAGAAGCGACGGGAGGCACGGCAACTGCAGCGGCGCCGGCGGCTGCGGCGCCACGAAGCAGCGGTCGGCCAGCGCCGAGCAGGCGGCCGGCGCCCACTCGCGGCCCCAGTCCCCGGCCCACGGCGCGCTCCGTGGCGCCGCCGCCATGTCGATGTACCCGTGCCGGTCCAGCCGGCGAGCGAGCCAGCGGCGCGCGCTCGCGCCGCTGCGTTCAGACTTGGCACACTCAATTGTCGCTGAGCCTATCCCGAGTCTCTGAACGATCGGAGGCGACCGTTCCCGAGGAGCAGCAAGCGAGAATTGAAGGAGAGGCCGCGTCGGCCTGGCTCGGCACGCGCTCCGCCACGTGCGCCGCACGCCGGCCCGCAACGTGCCCGCCCCGCGCGCACGTGTCGCCGCGCCGCGCCACCTACTCTATCCCCCTCTAGCATCTTCAGCTGCTTCTCACCAGCGCCAGTACAGCACCTCAAATACTGACTCAGCTTTAACTAGGTCTATCTACTCGTCTACAAATCAAACAATAAAAAATCGTAGAACCCATCACAGAGCAGCGCTGCACTAGATAAGATCAAAACACTGTACGCGGTGCCTAGATGAAGAGCCAGTCTATCACACAACCAAGGAAGACTCTGCTGCTCGCTCGCCTATATTTTTGATATGCCGGATCTTAGACCGGAAAGCTACCACTGAAAACCGCTATATTATGGAGCATCAAGCTAAACGTCGACAATGTGTATAAGAAAGAAAGGATAACTTTACTTTGTGTTGCTGATAAAATTAAAATACTAAAAACATATTTAAAGAAAGCGTAACACATGTATAATATCTGTGACAGCAAAACAGGCCATCAGTCGGCATGTACTAGTACAACGCTGATCCTCCGTGGTGCCAATGCGTCTCCAGGCAGAAACAGTGGCACACAGCATAAACTTTACGACAATTACAAAACAACTTAATACGAAAATACACGAATAAAATAGTTTTATAACTCTAAATATAAACCTGCTAATAATATTAATTTATACAATAATAAAAATGAAAATAAAACTATCAAAACAATGAAAGCTTCTAAACAATACAAAACAATCGATTTACTTACACAATGAAACAAACTACTTTGTTATTACTTAAAATACTGCTTTTAGCCTAATATCCTGCGTTACAGTATTTATAGACGCAACTTATAATCTAATCTACATATTACATAAAAGTCCAAAATTTCATAAAAGTGCAAGTAACTTTTGAATATCGCTGAACATACATGGGGGTTATATCGATAGGCATTAAGGTGCCCCAACGCCCTGCCACGTTTGGTCCCCCGTCCTGTTACACCCTGAATAAACGACTAAGTATAAGATATTTTGAATCCGGTTCCAATGTATTGGATTCGACTGTATTGGAACCTGGAACCGGACAGGTTGTTTTTATTTGTTTACTTCTCATATCTATTTCATCTTAACAAAGCTTTTTATGACATCAATTAATTTATTTACTTATGTAAAATAATTTGAAAAATATTTATCATTTATGTGTCTTTTTCCTAATTATACATATATAAAGGTTAATATATTTAAAAAAAAATGTGTAATAAATATTTGAGTAGGTACTGATCTAAGTAGCCTTCACTAAAACATCAAATAATATGTAAAAACGACGCTAAGTTATCGTCAACTCTTAATTACAAATAGCATTCAAGTTATTTTACAAATATTTTAGAAGTACTCGAACTTCTGTAAAATTCTGTTGCATGTAAGTACATCTAAATGTTAGTGGAGGTCTCACTGACTGACTGACTTTTAGTTATTTGGGAGCAAGCCTGCGCGCATGGTCCAGGAGTGCCTGCACGTGCAGAGCTTTATCAGATTAGGTATACTACGAGTTCAAAATATATCGTACGTCGCGAAACGTACCTACATACCTATATTGGATGACCACTAAGATGTTCCACCTTCAGAATTCTGTTTGACACTTAAGCTACTATTACACTTATACGAAAATGAATTATCAACATTAATTCAAAGTAACTCGTACGTATTTCAACATAAGATGTAGGTATTCTGTTAGGAAGCAGTGAGTTGCGCGAGTGAGTCCGCGTGTCGCCGCTATGTGCGCTCACGTGGCGAGCCAAGCCTCCCCCGCCCTCCGCCCTCCGCCCTCCGCCCTCCGGCCTGGAGCTCGCGTTCCCTCGCGCGTCATGCGTTCAGATTACAAAGCTCATACACAAGCCTGCGAAATCCTCTCCTGTGTGGAGGAGCAGCGATTCTTCGCCGTAACACACTTTTTAGCGCTTGGTCTAAGTTGTACTTATAAAAGCACAACGAAAAAGCTTATCAAATACTTTTGATAAGCTTTTTCGTTGTGGCTTTTTAAGTACAACTTTTTAAAATAACTGTGTAAGTATCTTCTTTGCAAATAACATCGGGACTGGTTCGTGAAGTTCCCGGGATTCAAAACCGTGCAGAAGTGGTAATCCCTAGCGGAGAGTAGATGGCGATTGTCGCACACAATAGTCTAAAATAAACTCGTCAGTACATCCTGGAATAGGTTGTGGATTCGCATTATTTTTAAGGTCAGAAACATCCGAAAACACGAGCAACTCGTCACAATTTTACCATTGTTCCAGAGGCTGCTATTTTAGGAGTTTGGATTATATGCACGAGGCGCGCCTGCGTCGTGCAGCGTGAGGCGTGCAGCGTGAGGCGTGCAGCGTGAGGCGTGCAGCGTGAGGCGTGCGGCGTGAGGCTGCCGGCCCGCTGCGAGCGCGGGTCAGCAGCAAGCGCTACACGACCAACGCTGGTCTCGGAGAAGGCGCACCCTTCTCTCCGGTTTAGAACAATAGGCTCGTTGTGCAACGCAGTTCATTGTGGTAGCTCACGAAGCCATTATATGCAACTCTTTTATTCACGTCTTCTTAATTACTTTAGTTTTATAAATTCATATACATACGTAACTTAATTTCAATGGCCAAAGTATCAAAGGTTATACCGTGGATTTTTTATGTAAGTAGTTCTTTCGAATAGGCGGAACATAGCTCAACGCTGTCTAAGTGGGTTTACGTTACCACTGAAGTACACGAATATATAACCCACGACTATGCTCACTCATACTCCGCCCGCCCCACATCCCCACACCGTCCGTGGATTGCAGTGGCACGTGCGTAGCCTCTCCGTGCGCCGTGCCATAGTCATATAAACATAGTCGTGGATCATATTCGTGTACTCCGGTGGAAACGATAACCCACGTTGTCAAACAAATGAATACACGCAGCTAAAATGCGCCGCGTGCCCGTGCACAGCATGCGCCGCGCGCCGCGGTGGGTTCGCGCCTTTATATCGTACCGCAGCGTAGCACGGTGTAGCAGCGCGTAGCTTCGTAGGGCTGCGAGCTGACGTCACAGCATTCGTAGAATGCTCTACTACATTCTACGAATGCTGTGACGTTACTAAAAGCTCTCGTCACACAAATGTTGGTAAAACATAAACATTCCAATAATTAATATATTTAAAATGATTTATGCATTATGGGATTGATTTGATGAGGTCTGACCATCTGTCTGAGAGCGACCACGGTAGTATAGCTCCCTCCAACCAATTGAAAACTATACATAGATAAAGTACTTTGTTCTTTTTGGACAATCCATTCAAAAGATATCACGAGTTCAAAAATGTAAGTATGTATTAGAAAAAAGTCAAGTGGAATAATGCAGGTGCCGGTCACGGGAGTACTATATGCGGGTTCTATTATTTACCCCACTACGTGGATCAAAAGGAAAGTTGATTGGATGAGTTTAATAGTATACATATGTTTAACTCATAATTAGTAAATAATTGTAACAAATTCCGGCTACCTCAGCACTTACACCTATACCTCAGCTAATTAAAAATAATTTGGTTCAAAGTCCTTATCAACTATGACAAATACTAAAATATTGTAAAAAATTCCGGCTACCGCAGCACTTCCGCCCATACGTCGACATATTCAAAGTATTTAGGTTCAAAATGTTCATCAATTGTGACATGTACCAAGATATTTAAAAAACGCGGCTACCGCAGCATTTCCGCCCATACGCCGGCTTATTAAAATTATTTTGGTTCGAAGTCCTTACCAACTATGATATATACTAAAATATTGTAAAAAATGAAAAATAAAGATAAAAAAAATAAAGCCCTTCCGCCCATACGTCGACATATTAAAAGTATGTAGGTTCAAAATCTTTTACAATTGTGACATGTACTAAAATATTTAAAAAAATCCGGCTACCGCAGCATTTCCGCCTAGATATATTTTTGTGTTTGGTCAAAAATGCTCTTTTGTCTTGTTCTCGCTTGTCTTGTTGCACCTAAATGCAACCTGCATTTTTAATCGATTTAGAAGACGATGTTGATTTTGGATGTTTCTTGTAGCCCTATTTATTTACTGTTTACACAAGATTAATTGCTAAGTTGCATTTTAAACGCTTGAGGAAACGCTGGTGTAATGTTGCAAAAGGCTATCGATCGGCTAGTGTTGTGTTCCTACCTGCTTCGCTTAGCAATCATTTTGTTTCGCTTTTTGATTGATTGTGTGCGCACGCGCACGCGGTGGTACCCTGGCCCTGTCGTGACTCGTGATGGGACCACACGAACCTGTAAATGTATTGCGGAAACCAAGCCCGTGTTGGGTATCATATCTTTATAAAAAACAAACTTATGTGTATTGAATGCATGCATCTGTCAATCGTTTCTGCCTAACCAAAGAGTTGGCACTTATTAAGTAAGTAAAGTTCTTTATTCAATAAAATCACAAGGATCATTTAGAATCGTCTTACATACTAGGTGATTCTAGGTGCCAGTTCCACGCGACCAGAGCCTAGAAGAACGGGCAAGAAACTTACGGCCTGGTTCCTACCGATGTTTTATATGATCCTTCTTACAAAAAAATACTATTAAACTAAATTAAGTACTGAAGTTTCAGTGCGGTGTCAATTTAACTTAGTAGGTAATAATACATAATATACAGTCATGTCAGGGACATATTAATTAGTAACCTTTATTCACAAACAAACTTACGACTATACAGTATTTACAAAATGTACATTGTCATATAAAATACATAACAAACAGTTGAGCTATCTACAGACCGTTGCAAACGATCTATAGATAGCTCAACTGATCCAAATCAGTACCAATCGGAAGCGTACCCAAGACACTGGCTGCATTGCCGCGCTGAATAGCAATGCTGATACGCTGGGCCAGATACTCACCAGCCCTCGAATCACGCGTCGCTTCGACTAGACGCCCAGAATAAAAAAAATAAAAAACAGAATAAAAAGCTATACCTAAATCAAAAAGCTATACTTACCTAAATCAAAAAACACGTTTCGTTTCAGATACAAACATACTACAATCTATTAACTACCAAGTACCTACATTAACAATTCAAGAGAACATTAATAACATCGCAAATCGACAAATTTGCTTTTCACGGGTGGAGCGACATCATGCCATGCAGTTTTGTCACTAATATAGCTGTTTATGGTATAATACGCCTTTTTTATAAGATTATTCTTAATGTATAATTAAAATTTTCTAACTGAGAGTTTTGTTGCATTTTCGGGAAGTTTATTATAAAAACGTACGGTATTTCCCATAAATGACGCATTTACCTTTTGAAGTCTAAATTTATAGGGGGAGAGCCCATGACGCCCAGACCTTCGTTATTTTATTAAGGCTGAAAGTTTCTCTGTGTGAGCCTCCAACACAGGTAAGAACGACCCCTGACTATCGAGTTTCGGTTTTCTTTCGAGTTTCGGCCATCTTATCGTACGAACAGCATAAGCAGCTGAGCTCAGCCTCCAATTTCGAATCAATAATAAGGCCTAAGAAGACAGTAGAATCAACAAGATTAAGTAATAAAATATTGGTTGGTCTTGGAACAACAAAATGCATAAAATTCACCGAGTCTTTGAATTCTGTCTATTTCAAATTCTTTAACTATCACGAATAATTAATATTAAAGGGGGCTTATACTTAAATGTGATTTTTATTTATTCGATATTGATAAGGACAACGGGAGATAGATACGGTACGGAAGTCTTCGTGCGCACTTGCCCGGTTTTATTAATAAGTATACTAAGTTTTCCTTCTTAGACTGCACTTTACCATCAATTTCTTTCATATGAAGATAGTAATGGGTTATCGCAAAATCTCTTAAAACGGCACGCGGACGAAGTATCGGCGGGAACAGCTAGTTTTGAATTAATATCGAAAAAGCACTCTAATTTTTAAAGTATCTTGGGTACGCTTCCGATTGGTACTGATTTGGATCTGTTGAACTATCTATAGATCGTTTGCAACGGTCTGTAGATAGCTCAACTTATGTATTTTATATATATTTCTTATGTATTTTATATGTAAATGTACATTTTGTAAATACTGTATTGTCGTAAGTTTGTTAGATAGTGAATAAATAATATATTTTATTTTCAATCGAAAATTCACCCGTCAAAATATCAGCTTTTTTCAAAGAGTTGTTATGTATTCTGTTCGTTGAAATCTCTACTTTCCGATGGTAAAAAAAATATATGTAAGTAGGTACTTATCTATATTAAATCTGCTCAGAAAACATGATCGACACAAAAAACTCGAATTCGTTTTGTTTTTTATTACTTACTTATTATATTCAATTTTGAGATTTTCTATTATTTATTCTATTTATAAAAATTTACACTTTAATTACTTGAAATAAGTCAAATTACTTATTAATAAAAAAAAATATTAATTAATTGATAAAAAAAATGCGAATCAAAATATACTACTATAATTAACATACAGATAAGTTAATAAATTTAATATTTTATAAGACATCTGCAATATTTGTTGAAAGTTGTCGAATCTTCTTTTATAATTATTATGTAAGTACTAGTAATTATTTAAATTATATGCGATGATGCCTATTTATAACTATTTTACGATACCCCCTCACCCCCATCCATTTCCCGACCTCAGATCGCTTGTAAATTATTTTTCCATTTTTCCTTGTCATTTTTGTAATAATTTTAAAGGCTAATCAAACAAACCCACACTTACCTCTGAATTAAAAATTAAAACATGAAAGTTATCAAATCTAAATATCTACTTCTGATCTAAATATGAACTAAAGGAAAATGTTATGAAAATATTCTGCAAAAAGCAATTGTGACTAAAGAAATATTAATAAGATTGAAACTTGAATACCATAAACATAATAAGAAATGATAAGTACTAACATTAATAGGTAGTCAACACTTAGTGAATAAAACTTGTCGTAGTGTGCTTTTAGACATAGTATTTACTGCCAGATTGTTTCTGGCTCATCCAGAAACGGCAGCGCAAGCGTCTCAAGCACGAGAGTGTGCCTTGATACATCGCACTCAGCGAGAGTGAGAGAAAGAACTACAGATATAAAGATAGTGAGGCCCACAAACCAGTACTGACCGTATTTCTTGTTGAAACTAGCCCCGTGGCACAGGAAATCTGAAATGAAAACAACGCAACTTAGAAATTAAGCAAATCAAATGTTTGTGGACGCAGCGCGCGAGGCCTCACGTTTGTACCTACCTTCTAAGAGGACTCGAACCTACCATTATTATTATTCTCTCTATGAAAAATATGTGTACTTTGATGTACAAAAAAGGTTTATGTAAACCGTGATATACATGGTACTTTGTTCTGCTGGTAAGCAGGAATCCCAACGCGAAACGTCACAGCAGCTTTATTTCCTGAACTAATAGTCTAAGATCCGGCTGGAGGATCACCGCGCTCATCTGTTTTTTGCTGAAAACGAAATATTTATGTATATTTACAATTAGCAGAATATATATCTATCAGGTTGCCTAGCAAAATTTGGCCGCCAGTATGTTTGATATGATTAAGAAACAGGTATGATTTCAATATATTTATTTATACGTTCATAACGTTTATTTATTAATTATATATCAAACTAAAGGCACGTCGGACGCAATTCAAACAATAAGAATGGTCATGCTGGAAAAAGCTAGATCTAACACTAAAAACTTACACATGGTTTTTATTGACTTAGAAAAATCATTTGATCATGTCCCACGCGAACTTATCTGGGAGTCACTCAGAAAGCAACTCGTCCCTGAGTATTACATTACATAGCCCTTATTCAAGACATGTACAAAGATGTTACAACTCAGGTACTATGCCCAGCAGGGACCAGCGAGAGGTTCGCAATAGAAGTTGGAGTTCACCAAGGTTCCACTCTTAGCCCACTGCTATTTAATACAACCATGGACCATCTGACAAAAAGCTGTCAAAAACCATTACCTTTGAACATCCTATACGCGGATGATGTTGCTCTTATTTCAGACGACTTAGAAGACCTTCAATTAAACTTTAACCTTTGGATAAAAGCACTTGAAGAAAATGATCTAAGAATAAGTCGAAAGAAGACGGAGCATATGTCCTGTGTTTTCGATGGCACAACGAACCCCGACAACATAAAGATTTCCATTGGAACCACACAAATACCCACAGTTAACCAATTCAAATACCTTGGGTCAATCATAAGCAATGACGGCAAGATTGATAGCGATGTTAATCATAGAACAACAACGGGCTGGCTAAAATGGAGACAGCTCACAGGCGTATTGTGCGACAGAAAAATGCCACTAAAAGTCAAAGGCAAAATGTAAAAAACAGCAATAAGACCAGCTGTTTTGTATGGGTCTGAATGTTGGGCGACTAATAAACAGCACCTCAACAAACTGCACACGACAGAAATGCGCATGTTACGCTGGTCAGCGGGCGTCACATTGTTAGATAAAATCCGAAACGATTATATAAGAGGAAGCTTTAGAGAGGCACCTATAGTTGACAAAATAAAAGAAAAGCGCTTACGATGGTACGGGCACGTACAGAGACGCCCAGACGACCATATGGTAAAACTTGCCCTAAATTTGCCTACGGCGAAGCGTGGACGCGGAAGACCACCCTCCACCTGGTTAACGACGGTCGAAAGAGACTTGAAAGAAGCTCAACTCGACACAAACACCGCACAAAATCGTGCGCAGTGAAGAAAACGGACAAGGAAGGCCAACCCCAAGTAAATGGGACAAACGGTCGAGGGATATATATATATATCAGATTAAAGCTAATAATAAATAAAATATTGAAATCATACCTGTTTACACCTGGCTGCGAAGAGGTGCGGCCAAGTGCGCAACGGCAACCGTGATTTTTTTGAATCTTCATATAAATTGCCATGATTTAGACGTTATTTTATTTAAAAAACAAGTGAACGATATTTTTTCCCAAAAAAAATTTAATTAAGTACACATACTAGCGGCCAAATTTTGCTAGGCAACCTAATAAATATATATTGTCCTAATTGTAAATATACCATAAAAATTTAGTTTTCAGCAAAAAACAGACGAGCGCAGTAATCCTGCAGCCGGTTCTCGTACTATAAGTACAAGTACAGTCAAAACGAATATAACGACATCGTTTATAACGACAGATCGGTTATAACAACCGAATGGCAAGATAAGAATCTGTATATAAACTAATAAGTAAACATACCGCCGTTTTAATTAAACATCGTTTATAGTGACATATAGCTTAAAACGACGAAACTTAATCAATATTTATCGGCTATAACGACCAACCGTTCACTTATTGTAGCAAAATAAAGCAATACGAACATTTTCAATCTTAAATTAATCCATGAAGGAATATTTTGGCTTGTGTACCCACCTTATCCTAATCTCTTGCCGTAGCCAAAGGCCCTTGACTTTGCTTATTTCAACTTATTTAGTGCGATAGTTGACCGCGTGAATGACAGGTTTTGCTTTAGATCGTGTGTTTAAGACGTTTCAAAGTGTTCCTTGTTTAAAGCTTGACCATGTCGCAAAAAAAGAGGAAATTGTTCAATATTGAAGAAACATCACATATTAGATGGAGATAAGAAAATGGCGAGTCAAATATATAGTAATAAAACCCATACTACAAACATACATATGACTATTAGAGTCCCCACAGACTGCAGACTTTTTATCGGCCGATAGTTTGGTCGGCTTCTTAATCAGTATGAAGACTGATTCACTGATTTGTGCGCATCTGCATACATCTTGATACTGATTAAGAGGCCGACCAAACTATCGGCCGATAAAAAGTCTGCAGTTTGCGGGGGTCTTTAATATGATTACTTGAATAAATTGCTTATTACAACTATCGGATATCACGTTCGAAATTTACGCTTTCTTCAATGTCGTTATAACCGGTTTTAACTGTAGTATTAAAATTACCAGTATCATGCTAAGGGGGCGTCCATAAATTACATGAGATGTTTAAGGGGGCGAGCAAATATCACGCAATTTTTTTCTGATTGAAACAAAAAAATTATACATATAACCGTTTAATCGATTTTTTTTTTCATTTTATAATAACAATCTAACGCGTTTACGTAAGAAACCCACATTTTGAAAAATCTCACGTGAGATTGGGGGATGGGGGAGAGGCTTGAATACAATCTCACGACATCTCACCAAGCGGGGAGGGAAGGAAAGAAAATTTAATAAACACCTCACGTAATTTATGAATTATTTAATTTATTTACTAAGTGATTTCGAAATGTATAACTTTTACTATAAAAGAACTATAGAATTGATTATTTCCATGTTAATCACAATAATAATATAAAATTAACGAGTCTCAACTTGATTTATTAAATACTGTTAATAAAAAAATCTCCTTTTTTAGAAAAACTATTACGTCGTAAAATAAACGAAACAACCAAGGGCGCGTTGACGTCTTCTGCACTGAGGGCTTAGTCCGAACCTGCATTTTAAAACTCCTTACTCTCGAGCCAAGAGTCGTCTCTCGAATGTCCTTATATTTTTGTAAGAAATAAAGAGAGAGATCCGAGAGACGATACGAAAACGAGATCAAATTAGGCGTGCCACAGGGTTCCATATTGGGGCCACTATTATTTTTAATTTATGTAAATGATGTTTCCGTAGTTTGTAAGGACATTAACATTGACATAGTTTTATTTGCTGATGACACAAGTTTAATTATCAAAGAAAAAAATGTTGAAAATGTAAGTAACCAGCTTAGAAACATCATCCCAAAGCTGATGATTTTCAGTTAACAATTTATTACTAAATGTGGATAAAACCCATGTGGTTAAGTTTGATCTAAGTAGAAATAACAATGTTATACAAAGTCATATCGACAATGTCCTGAATGACCTTTCCTTACCATGTAGTGATCATATTAAATTTCAAGGAGTATGGTTGGACTCAAAATTAAGATGGGCAGTGCATATAGAAGATTTGACAAAAAAATTGTGTTCAGCAACATATGCAATAAAAAAAATAAAAGAGCTGGGAGAAATACAAGTTGCAAGAGATGTCTATTTCGCATATTTCCACTCACTAATGAGTTATGGTGTAATGTTTTGGTGAGTTGCAGCAGTATGTAATAAAATATTTGTACTACACAAGCGTTGTGTTCGGTATATTCTTGGTCTTAAATACAAAGACTTTTGTAGAGAAAGATTTAGAGAAGTAAAAAATCATGACCATGACATGTGAGTTTATTTATCAAAATATTGTATATTCGTGAAAATCTTAAAACATAACATCTAAGTTTGAATCTCATACTCATAATACTTGAAATGAGGAAAACATTGTGACTCCTTCTTTTAGGTTAACGAAAACTTTAAAAGCTTTATGGGACTGTCTATTAAATTTTATAATAAAATTCCTATTGAAATTAGAAATAAACATGACAAAAAATTTTACAAATGTATAAAAGCCCATTTATTAAATAAGAGTTACTATAAAGTTGACGAAGCCTTAGCCGATAAATATATATTTTGTGATGACATGTCTTAATTTCTTTTACTTTAAATTTTTGGTAATTTTTGTGCTAACCTACTGTTACTTTATGTAGCTTTTATTATTATTTTTAAGAATACCTACTTGTTTAAAATGTTGTTTATTGTATAAGTATATTGACATATCTAAGAGCATGTGTAACGAGATTGATCCGAGATTGATCCGAGTTTGACACATAGTAATTGTTTGATTTTTTCATTGATAATCGTTCGAGAAACCGGCCGTCAAAGTAGCTTTCGATGGAATTCATTAGGTTTGATACTACCAAACTTTAGTTGATAGACGGAACTTATGCCGAAGGTTCGACAAGCCGTTAGTCGGAAGTCAAGAGTCGATGGTTTTGTGTGGCAACTTTCAGACTGGGGGTACAGAAGGGTACTAAGCCCGGCAGTTTGCTATCGAGTAGTAGGTAGAACCAGAGACTAGTATAAACAAGAAGACTGCCAACCTCATACAAAAAAACGTGACTCGGAAAAAGCTGAGATCCCGCAGATTATTCCCAGATGGCGCTGTATTCCGATTATACCTATGGTATAAATCATTGTTTACGATCACATTTTTCAGACCTAAAAATAAAAGAGATTATATATTAGGTACATATAAGTACAGATTTCTTGGCTTTTTGTGCTGTTAGGATATTTTTACGGCTATGTGGCAGCGCCATCTGGGAATAGCCCGCGGAATTTCAGCTTTTTCCGAGTCATGTTTTTTTGTATGAGATTGGCAGTCTATTGTTTATACTAGTATCTGGTAGAACCTAGATTAGGAAACTTATCATCGTCATCGGAACATTGACATGTTTGACTATGCCAATAACACCAACGAGAAATACCAACTGCATTAAAATGAGCTCCATCTATGAAAAGTTATTGCAATGAAAACAGCAACGATTGTGTAAACTGTTTAAAGTAGTTTTGAAAACAGCCACCAAAGTCGCTAGTATCGCAAAACTACACACGGAATAAAACATTATTGTGTATTTGTACTGATTAGCTACAAATTCGGGTACTTACCTTTACGATGCATTATCAGCCCGAATTATAATGCAATTAAGTCAAACCAAAATATCACAAGATTTATCATTTATAAGTTTGTTCTAAAGTTATTGGCAGCGTGAGGGTCACATGTGCGCACTGTGACCCGCGGATTAACGCGGCGCGCGTCGCCATTGGCTGGCTGAGTCACGTCGGTAAAACAGCCCGCGCTCTCATTGGCTGATAAAAACTTGAGCTGTGTCGGCTCAGCAGAGCGTATTCGGCACGTGACAACACCTATTTACGTCGTCGAGACATAGATGGCGCCGCAAGATTTATATTTAAACTGGCTTCGTTTACTAATGTTTACGATTGTTACGGTCAGGCCAGGTCATGTAATGTAACTTAATGGTGCGGTCCCTGTCCCTCTCACCACGCCGCGCCACGCGCCACGCAAGAGCAAAGTGACGCAGATGAGCTTGACCTTGAGTCGCGCATTACCTGCTTCGGCAACGGACAATTGTCAATCAAGCAATATGATAAACTCGCGAAACGACCAACATACGAGTGCTTTATCTCTACACAGAGGTAACTATCCATTTATTGTAAATCAGTGCGTGTACTTATCTACAAATAAATTCAAAGTAAATACATTATCTCCTTTAACGTTATTCAATTTATTTAGGTAAGTACTTGCTAGTGTAGAAATTTGGCAAAATAACTAAGAAGTGCTTACCTATCTTACATTTTACTATCATATAAGTACTGATAGGATCCTGATACCGTTTGTAATTTGTTGTAGCTTTGAAACAAATCTATGAATTAGCTTCCGAATTGTATCTCTCTGACCGACTGTAGGTAATTAGCTACATACGGCCATACTCGTATTTTTAGATATATGTACGTAGGTACATACAACATTATGTATGTACTTACATATAAATAGTCAGTCAAAAAAATAAGTAAGTACCTACCTACGTATTGTAATAGAAAATTTAAGCAAAAAAGAAAGGCAGGGAATGTGTAACTAATGCATAGCAAGTCCTCCGAAATACAGCTCATTAGCTAATCTTACGTTTTCGGTTTCTTTAACACCCTTGCTTGTGATGTGAGCCACGACATGGCACAGTTGTGCACATCCCGCTACTGCCGTTTAGGCACCTATTATATGTATGTAATGTACCTACAAAAAAAACTGCCTTGAAGCAGAGCTGGTCGATACGAACTTATTATGATCCAAAGTTCATAGTTTTGCTTGCGTGTGTTTATTGCCGAGTAATTAGTGAAGACTTTATACCTTGTATTGGGATGGAAAGCGGAGGTTCTGGACTCTCCGACCCTTCGGATCCGCGGGGAAGGGGCTGCGGAGGTCGCGAAGGTCGAGGACGTGACAGTCAGAATCGGTGGGTTTGTTTGTACGAGTACAGCGACTACATAAACCAAGGTAGCCATCAGACGGGAACGGGACGCACTCGCACCGCCACGCGGTCTCACATACCTACTCGGTCGTCAACATTTAAATTAATAAATATTCAGTTTAGCTCTTTTTCGAAGTTGTCTCTACCTAGCTAAATATTGAATTTAATCTACTAAGTACATATATAAAAATAAGTCGGGTTTTCCTTCCTGACGATATAACTCCAGAACGCACGAACCGATTTCCACGGTTTTGCATTCGTTGGAAAGGTTTAGCCACTGGCTCCGTGAGGTTTATAGCAATGAAATTTCTGGAAAAATTTCAACAGAAAAGCGGAAAAGCGGGAAAATATCCCGTTCTTCTTCTTATCGTGTCGATGCTACAACTGTATTTTGTTGTAGCATCGTGTTGGAAAGATTAGCCAGACTAGACACTGCTTTACCGTGCCTAGCTGTTACCGGTGTGCGCCACGAGGAGGCTCTTTCCATGCACCCCATATCCCGTGCGAAGCCGGGACGGGCGGCTAGTTATTTATTTAAATAATTAAATTTATATAAATAACATAATATAATATAGTGGAAATAAAAAGTACCTACTCTGAATTATAATTACATCGAATAATCTAAGATATGATGCAGCATTTCATCCTGTCAATTGTATTCGAAAATTAATAAAAGATCCGTAAAAGACCCGCAAGAAAAGTGACGGATACGGATCTATTTTTTTCCGCGGAGCTCCGCGTGTATACGGATACGAATATTCGTAACACATACACAAAAGTTAGGCTTCTCTGAGCTTAGGCCAGGTGCGATATATCGTGTCGTGGTCGCTGCGCGCGGTCTGACGTGTCGTGTCGTGCGTGACGCATCGTGCTTGTCATAAAGAACGATCCTCACAATGCGAGGGTAATAATATACATGCCGCGATAGCAGCTCCTAAAATACACAACTTGATGTACTTAGTTTACTCGAAGATACATCCTCTCGTAATAAAAAAAACTAGGGTTTTTTTTAAGATAATAACGTGAATTGCTATGTTGCTTAGTGTAGCGCCATCTATCTCGCTCCATGATGAAATAAAACAAAGTTATCACGGAGTTTGAACTTAAGTAATACGACTGAATACTATGCATTGGACCTCGGACTCCGAGCCAAAGGTCGCTCGGCGTGGAAGATCTTCCCTTTTCGTAGGAGATAACACTCCTATTAGACCAGGCTCGATAGGTTTTAAAACCAAAGAAATTAATAGCAGGATGAAACCCATTAGAAAAGGAAGAGAATATTATAAAAACATAAGGAAAAATAATTTAGAGGCGATCTGAGTTCGGGAAGGGGGTGGGGGTGAGCTTTTAAGGGTAAAAAACGCTTTTTCTCGATTTCCGGCAAAACTAAAAGTCCTATGCAAAAAAGTCAAATGGCAAAGTTGTAGGTAATTAAAAGATCTAAAACTTTTCTATACACACTTTTTTCACATAACCTCAAGATGTATGTGAAAAATTCAAAAAACCAAGATTTTAGTTTTTTATTAATATCTTTTACAAACAATTATATTTTTTCACTAAATTCGGTGAAAACTTACCTCTTTATGTCCCAAATACGCTGTAATTTATTCGATTAGAAATATATATTCTTTTCACCTTATTTTGATTAAATATCGAAAAAATATCCTTATTTTCAATCGAAAATTCATCCGTCAAAATATCAGCTTTCTTAAAAAAATTGGTATGTTTTCTGTTCGTTGAAATCTCTTCATTCCGATAGTGAAAAAAAATGTATATGTTACCATAGAAAATCTTCTCAGAAAATGCAAAAAAAAAAGTTTGTGAAAAAAAAAATTGTAGGATGAAACCCATTAGAAAAGGAGGAGAATATTATAAAAATATAAGGAAAAATAATTTACGGGCGATCTGAGGTCGGGAAGGGGATGTGAGTAAGCTTTTAAGGGTAAAAAACGCTTTTTCTCGATTTCCGGCAAAACTAAAAGTCCTATGGAAGAAAGACAAATAGCAATGTTGTAGGTAATTAAAAAATCTAAAACTTTTGTATACACACTTTTTTCACATATCTCAAAATTTATGTGAAAAATTCAAAAAACCAAGTTTTGGGTTTTTTTCAAGAAATTTGGTGAATACTTACCTCATTACGTCCCAAATACGCTATAATTTGTTTGATTAGAAATATATATTTTTTCCCCTTATTTTAATGAATAAAATAAAAAAATTATAAAATATTGTAATGAATAACATAATTCGAATAAAGTATCTACATTTAATAGAACGATTTACATTTTTATTTATATAAAATCAGATTTTTAAAAGATATTAATAGAAAACCCTGGTTTTTTAAATTTTTCACATAAATTTTGAGATATGTGAAAAAAGTGTGTATACAAAAGTTTTAGATCTTTTAATTACCTACAACATTGCCATTTGACTTTTTTCCATAGGACTTTTAGTTTTGCCGGAAATCGAGAAAAAGCGTTTTTTACCCTTAAAAGCTCACCCACATCCCCTTCTCGACCTCAGATCGCCCGTAAATTATTTTTCCTTATATTTTTATAATATTCTCCTCCTTTTCTAATGGGTTTCATTCCACAATTATTTTTTTTCACTTACTTTTTTTTTGCATTTTCTGAGAAGATTTTCTATGGTAACATATAATTTTTTTTTCACTATCGGAAAGAAGAGATTTCAACGAACAGAAAACATACCAATTTTTTTAAGAAAGCTGATATTTTGACGGATGAATTTTCGATTGAAAATAAGGATATTTTTTCGATATTTAATCAAAATAAGGTGAAAAGAATATATATTTCTAATCGAATAAATTACAGCGTATTTGGGACATAAAGAGGTAAGTTTTCACCAAATTTAGTGAAAAAATATAATTGTTTGTAAAAGATATTAATAAAAAACCAAAAACTTGGTTTTTTGAATTTTTCACATACATCTTGAGGTTATGTGAAAAAAGTGTGTATAGAAAAGTTTTAGATCTTTTAATTACCTACAACTTTGCCATTTGACTTTTTTGCATAGGACTTTTAGTTTTGCCGGAAATCGAGAAAAAGCGTTTTTTACCCTTAAAAGCTCACCCCCACCCCCTTCCCGAACTCAGATCGCCTCTAAATTATTTTTCCTTATGTTTTTATAATATTCTCTTCCTTTTCTAATGGGTTTCATCCTGCTATTAATTTCTTTATCTTTTTGTCATTTTTCAAGCTATCTACCCCGGACTATATCTCCACATATATAAGTAGGTACCTACTAATTTAGATAACTAAGTACATAAAAGCGTGTATGTACATATATGTATTCCGATATTTACACAACTGCGGTCGAGGGCCCTGTTTATGAAAATTATGGATTTTGAAAGCTCTACAAATTATCGAACCAGCGAGAGAAGCGATAGAAGCCTCTCGGTTTCGACATCAGGCAAAAAATGCTTTTGATCTTCTATCTGTCTGTTCTCGCCTTCAAAGGTCACATTATTTCTCTCTCACACGTGTTTCGGGGTCAGTCAAGGTCCAGTGCTGGGGCCTCCGTTATTTTTATTAATGATAAACGACTTGCCTTATCATCTTACTTTTACCAGCTCTCTACCTTATGCAGATGATCTGAAATTGTACTCGGCCATCAACTCTCTGGAGGATTGCTTGGCATTGTAGTGGCATTGTGACTATCGGTCAAAGTCAAAGTCATAGTCAAAAATTACTTTATTCAGTAAAATCACAAGGATCATTTAGAATCGTCTTACATACTAGGTGATTCTAGGTGCCAGTTCCACGCGACCAGAGCCTAGAAGAACGGGCAAGAAACTTACGGCCTGGTTCCTACCGTTTTTTTATATGATCCTTCTTACAAAGAATTACAATTAAACTAAATTAAGTACTGAAGTTTCAGTGCGGTGTCAATTTAACTTAGTAATGATACACTAATGAGTTAAAAAAAAAGAAGTATAATAAACCTGTACATATATCAAAAAGACAGCACACGCTTCGCTTCAGAAACAGATATACTACAAAGTACATAAGCAAGGCAAGAGAACATTACAAGCATCACAAATCGACAAATTTGCTGTTAACGGGTGGAGCGACATCAGGCCATGCAGTTTTGTCATTAATATAGCTGTCTAAGGTATAATACGCCTTTTTTATAAGATTATTTTTAATGTATGTTTTAAATTTTCTAACTGAGAGTTTTGTTGCATTTTCGGGGAGCTTATTATAAAAACGCACGGCACCCCCCACAAACGACCCACTCACCCTCCAAAGCCGGAACCCAGGGACGCACAATTTATATTTGCCTCTAGTGTTCACACCATGAACCTCACTCGGTCGGTTGTGGCATCCCATATCCTTCGATTACAAAATACACGATCACAAAATCCCCAGGATGATTGTGATGAAGGACTTTGGGGTCACATACCACTAACACTGCCATCTTGACATTCACAAAGCATTGACTGTCGGAAATTTGTAGCAGGTGAAAATTGGAATAGTGTTTTTGGAGTAAATAGTTTATTTTCGTAGGTTTCGTATTCTAAACTATTTTAGAATGTAACATAACAAAACTTTCTTTCAATGCAAATCGATTTTTATGTTGTCATTGTATTAGTTTATTATTTAACTCAGTAGGTTTAGTTCTGTGTGATCATCGTGTTGTGTTGTTATTATTGAACATGCTCTGTAAACCCGCTGTACCCACATATAAATAACACTAAGTTCAATTTAGTAATTACTCATTAAGTGAAATTGTAATTTCTTTTGAATAAATGAATTTAACCACAATTAAATGCATTTATTTATTTTATTGAAATAATTCATCTTCTTTTCGTTACAGTAATTGGTTAGGACAATAGCATTTTAGATTTGTACAAATTGCTTCTATAGCGTGTGCCAAAAGTCTTAGGCCCGCCCGCTCTATAAAGATACCACAAAGGTTCCAGCGAATAGAGCGAGACTGGTCTATGCGATAGAGGAGAGTGTATTACACTATGGTTTGGTCATCCGCGTCGAGAGATAGAGATTTTGCAGTTGCAACCATGAATTCGAGGAAGATAATAATAATATTTAGCGACGACGGTGAAAGGTCTGAAGATGATCTTAAGGAGTCAGATGCAGAAGATCATGAAGTTTCTAATGGAAATCGATAAGATTGCTCGAGAACACGATGCGTGTGGTGGCTCAAGGCAGAAGACCCACGATTGATAAATGAAACCCCTGTAGACGGAGAAGTGCCTCAGATTCCATTTCCCTCCACAAGCCAACCCAGTCGCCGAGCAACTATGAAAGGCCTTGTTTGGAAGGTAAAAAAGTTAGTCTTGAACTCTAACCAGACTGATTTTCTTGGCAGCTCTACTTGGCAGAACTAAGGGATCAAGCTGCTACGGGTACTCCGTATAGTATTTTTTCATAACATCTGAAATACTTGAGAAGATAGTGGAAGAATATAATAATAGTATAAAGTTTCCAACTTGTTTTAGTATGTTCTACGCACCGCCAGCAGCACCGTCTGGTTTGGGTTATGCGTTGTGAGTTCGTGTAATATCAAGATCTTACCTGCCCGGTTTCACAGTCAGCTGGGTGAGCTGACTGTTAAAACACGTAGGTACACGTTCAAATTGGATAGTCACGTGGAGTCTATATAAATGATGTAAGGGCTCTAGGTTCAGGGTCCTGGGCCCGGGGTGCGGGGCGCGGGCGCTGTGTTCGGAGGGAGCTGTCTACGAGCGCGACCTACATTCCGCAGCCGACTCCTTCCGTGCCGAACCCAACGGCCTATTAGGGTTCCCCGCCCTAATTAGATACTTTCGCTGTAACGTGTAACGCGGTAACGCTGCTACAATTCGTCAAACGGCTATACAAATATTGAAGCCCTACCGAAATAATACATTTGTTGAATCATTTTTACTTACGTAGTAATTTAAATTTTAACCAAGTGATAATACATTTTAAAATACTTAGCCAAGAGAGTCAGGCTGATACGATATGACCGGAAGGGAGGTGGGGGCCATCATGGTGCACGAAGTTAAAGTTACTTTAAGACATTCTGAAACTCGTCTGAAACAAGGTGATCCCGAGCAGATGAGATATCTAATGGCTCCAGCCAAAGCATGGACACACAGACGTAGAGGGTGCACTTATCACAAATGCTTGCTCTATTTTGAATGATTATAAGGGTTACACGATAAAATACGTTCTAATTTTGTCAATCACAGCAATCGTTCTTACTTACTGAAAGGATCCATGACCAGGAAGGGTCTGCCCTTGCTTCGGTTATTTAGGGAAGATAGTGATGCATGATGAGAATGTAGGTCTCACCGTGGTGGGCGCCCGGAGCCGCGGCTTATCGTGTGTGACGTCACAGGGCGCGCCTTGAACTCACTCAGCCGACATTAGAACGACCTACAAGTCTTTTAGATAACAGACTTGGATTGCGAGGACTTAAAGATGCGATTGAAGTGAACCAAGATGATGAGTCAACTTATATCTAGAGCGCAGCCGCGGAGCAGACACTCTCTTGCCTATAGGATATTTAGTTGAATTCATAACTGTAGTGATATCATAGGTCTTTATTAACATATCGTTGTTTGCGACTAATAATTATAACTTGAGATATATTCAGTTGAAGCTTGAAGCATGGTGCAGTAGGTAACCGTTACAGGTTGTAGAATTATAAGTGTTTTGTAAAATATCACCTACTAATACAGGTATATATATAACCTACGTGTAAAAAGAAAAATAAATGATTTTTTTTATTATTGCGTCACTAGTGTCACTACACTACTTACTAGACATCAAGTATGTACTTGCTGAGTGTTTGTTTTGTAAATGCTAGCGCGCACTCACGCGCACGCGCACTGCCACGACCGTTGTTCTTTACTACTAAACACTCCAGCTAATGTTCATGGTTTGAGCAGAAGGTACCTGGTTCATTCAAGCAAGTTACAGATATATTTAATGGTAGGTAGGTACCTAATTTCATAATACGAGATATTGACACTTTACATGTACCTAAATAGGTATTTACTCGAACAAGAAATCTTTAAACAATACTTATCCGATTCTTGGTGAGTATCTGGCCCAGCGTATCAGCATTGCTATTCAGCGCGGCAATGCGGCCGGTGTCTTGGGTACGCTTCCGATTGGTACTGATTTGGATCAGTTGAACTATCTATAGATCGTTTGCAACGGTCTGTAGATAGCTCAACTGTTTCATATGTATTTTATATGACAATGTACATTTTGTAAATACTGTATAGTCGTAAGTTTGTTTGTGAATAAAGTACTTATCACATTCTTGAAAATATTTGACTAATAAACAGACAAATTTCTTGGGAAGAGTGGTGATGGCCAAGTCCGAAACCACGTGAGTTTGAGATATATCGTGAAAGGAAACATGCCATCAATGTATAAAAATGTGATTAAAAATAATAAATAAATATTATTTTTTGTAAATAGGTACATACATAGAATACATAGTAACACCCAGACACAGAAAAAATATTTATGTTCATCATTTGCTCTGAGTAAGAATCGAACTCACGACCCACAGCATAGAAGGCAAAGCTACTACCAACTGAGATGTGACGCTTGTCACAATAAAAAAACAAGACAACCTGTACTAAACCATGAATTGCTTGTTGCTGATAAGAATCAATCTTCACAAAGAAACACATTAGGAAGTATAAGTACGAAATAAGGCCTACTTTTTTAATAGGCTAAATATTTTGTTTTTTTAATATTATTAAATATTTAATAATAATATTTTTGAGTAAATATGTTCATTTTCTAACTTTTGTTTGAATAGATAATTATGTTGTTTTTTATAGTATTTTTTATTTCTTGTTAATATACGACTTCAAGTCTGACTAGCAGTATAATATTTAGTCACATAAATTAAAAAGTTGTACGTCAAAGTATCATGAAAACATGATAAAAAACTCAGAAATACATCATTTTATAATGATTGATAGTTTAATAACAATATTCCTATACTTTAAATATGTAGGCTTAATTAAGTCACTAGTTTTGAAGTGAAAACTTCTTTAGCGGCGCTGGGTGGGTAAAAACTTTCAAACTCGCGTCAGGGTCACGTGACGTTGATAAAAAGCGTAAGATCGAGGGAAAGGGAGAGGAACTAGTATCTCCCACTCTTTCTACCGTGCCTGAGTGTGCTCTGTTTAGGCGGCACACAGACACATTCGCGCTTGCGCGAATGTGTCTGTGTCATTGTGATTGTCATTGTCATTATGACGTCTGTGGTTATATTTTTGAAGTGAAAACTTAAAAGTGAAAACACAACGTTAATATTGAAGTTTTCACTTCTGCCGGCACTCCCGGAGTGCTACCTTTTTTTTTTTAAAAAGGCCTTGTTTAATATTTAATAATAATTATGTTTAATAATAATTTGCGGAACACACAGACCACACATAGTATTTTTTATATATAATTTTATTATTGAACCCTCTTGTGATCTTGATGTGGGCATGGGAATAGCCGTAAAAGTCACTGTCAGAAATGACAGACGGGAGCGCGCTTAGCGCGGCTGCTGCCGCCAGCGGAGAAAAGCGACACTACAAAAAGATTGCTTGGAACGGACCTTCATGGCGGAAAGCATGAACCTATAAAAATCAAGACAATAAGAAACTACTGTGCAGTGCGCAATCCATTAACCGGATCGTGGCGGCTGGGGTGAGCCTAGGATAATAATATTTTATTTTAGTATTCCAATTCATATAGGCACACAATAGCACGAGGAAGCCGGCTCAATCCGGGCCTTTGGAAACCATCGGCGAATGCGGGTGGGGTAATCCCAGACAGGCCTAAAGCTAAGGTTTTACAATTATCTCATTTTAGTTGATTTTTTATTGAAGATTATAAAATGTTTACTTAATCTATATCTATCTATATCTATATCTTCTATCTATACTTATAATAAAACTGTAGAGAGGTCAATTCTGTACATGATATATTTAAAAAAAAACTATCAGGGGGTGATTAGTGATCGATACTGATGCCAAAAATGCAATCAGTAAAATTTTTGTCTGTCTGTCTGTCTGTCTGTCTGTATGTTTCTTATAGAAACAAAAACTACTCGACGGATTTTAACGAAACTTGGTACAATTATTCTTCATACTTTTGGGCAGGTTATAGGATACTTTTCATCACGCTACAATCAATAGGAGCAGAGTAGTGACGGGAAATGTCGGGAAAACGGGAGAAGTTACTCCGTTTTTTAAGCTTCCGTCGCGTGTGAAGCCTTAATGGTTAAAGTTACATAGAAATCATGTATGACGGAAATATTCTACATCAAATTGTCTAAAAAATATCCCGCAACAGCACATGTCTATCTTTTATGGTTGACTCACAATAACACGTGTAACTCCTGATAGCTTAGCAGTTCGGAGCATTCTGATTATATTTGTTTACTCTTACGTTTATAAGACTCTCAGTCATCCCAAATTTAAAAAAGTTAACATTATTACCTATTCAATAAAAAAAGAATCATGGAAATCGGTAAGTATAGAAACACCAAACTTATACATGAAATAAGCCATCGCGCCGTCGCACTTGAATACTCAAATCGAGTAAAGTTTGAAATTTGTTGTGTTTACCACTAGATGGCGCTACTGTGCACAAATCCTAGATCGCGCTATCGGTGCGTTTTGGCAATGCGTTATAAGTCGGTCGGTATTTAGCAATAGTTCCGTTAAATTGAGGTATCATGATAAGTTATTTAGGGTTGCGTATCCGATTACCGCTTTAATGACGAATAAATATTTAAAAACAAAATATCAAATATTCAAGGGGGTGCTCATAATCTCACACAAAAACATAATTTACTTAGATGGTTTGTTTTTTTTACTTATATATAATATTTTATAAAAAATATATTGTTGTTGATGAGTACATTTACTTGGACCAGTTAGCGAGCTTCGAAAACAGGCTGGATAAGGAGATCGATCGCCGCATCGAGAACGCCTGGAAGAGCTACTGGTCCATAAAGGAACACATGAAAGGCGACCTTCCACTTACGCTTAAACGCCAACTCATCGACATGTGCATCCTGCCCGTCCTAACCTACGGTGCGCAGACATGGTCACTGACTGAAGCACAGAAATCCAGACTCAACATTTGCCAAAGAGCAATGGAACGTATTATCTTTGGTTTCAAGCGCATCGATCGAGTGCGAAACACTACGCTACGTTCGCTCACTGGTATTGCAAATGTAGGCAATAAAACCGCGAGGCTTAAGTGGGACTGGGCAGGTCATATTAGCCGGATGGACCCAGAGAAATGGTCCAAAATCGTGACACCGTGGAGAAGAAGAAGAAAAAAAAAGAAGACTGAAGGCGGCGTAGAGGCCGACCAAAAAGGCGATGGCGGGACAACCTCGATGCTTTCGAGAGGGATTGGTGGACGAAAACGGAAAGCAGAGAGAAGGATTTGGGGGAGACCTTTGCCCAGCAGTGGGACGAGATAGGTTAGGAAAATAAATAAATATTAAGTTTGTGTATTTGTTAAATTGTAAGGTAATCTCGGGATCTACTGAACCGATTTTAAAAATTCTTTCACCAATAGAAAGTTACATTATTGCTGAAAAATAAAAAGGCTTTTACGTGGTAGTCCGTTTTGCAAAATGAAATGGAGAAAAAACGGTCGAATGAAAGCGTTTCTTACGAACGCTGCCTTAACTATGAAAGAAGTGTTGTAAAGAAAAGATCTTTTCGCTACTCGCCCGCGACCAGTTCCTTGCCATACCTACCTATGTAAACGAACGAACGAAAAAACATAATCGACACTCACAGGCCAAGCGCGAGTCGAACTCGCCCGCGACCAGTTCCTTGCCATACCTACCTATGTAAACGAACGAACGAAAAAACATAATCGACACTCACAGGCCAAGCGCGAGTCGAACTCGCCCGCGACCAGTTCCTTGCCATACCTACCTATGTAAACGAACGAACGAAAAAACATAATCGACACTCACAGGCCAGGCCAAGCGCGAGTCGAACTCGCCCGCGACCAGTTCCTTGCCATCCTACCTATGTAAACGAACGAACGAAAAAACATAATCGACACTCACAGGCCAAGCGCGAGTCGAACTCGCCCGCGACCAGTTCCTTGCCATCCTACCTATGTAAACGAACGAACGAAAAAACATAATCAACACTCACAGGCCAAGCGCGAGTCGAACTCGCCCGCGACCAGTTCCTTGCCATACCTACCTATGTAAACGAACGAACGAAAAAACATAATCGACACTCACAGGCCAAGCGCGAGTCGAACTCGCCCGCGACCAGTTCCTTGCCATCCTACCTATGTAAACGAACGAACGAAAAAACATAATCGACACTCACAGGCCAAGCGCGAGTCGAACTCGCCCGCGACCAGTTCCTTGCCATACCTACCTATGTAAACGAACGAACGAAAAAACATAATCGACACTCACAGGCCAAGCGCGAGTCGAACTCGCCCGCGACCAGTTCCTTGCCATACCTACCTATGTAAACGAACGAACGAAAAAACATAATCGACACTCACAGGCCAAGCGCGAGTCGAACTCGCCCGCGACCAGTTCCTTGCCATACCTACCTATGTAAACGAACGAACGAAAAAACATAATCGACACTCACAGGCCAAGCGCGAGTCGAACTCGCCCGCGACCAGTTCCTTGCCATACCTACCTATGTAAACGAACGAACGAAAAAACATAATCGACACTCACAGGCCAAGCGCGAGTCGAACTCGCCCGCGACCAGTTCCTTGCCATCCCTACCTATGTAAACGAACGAACGAAAAAACATAATCGACACTCACAGGCCAAGCGCGAGTCGAACTCGCCCGCGACCAGTTCCTTGCCATACCTACCTATGTAAACGAACGAACGAAAAAACATAATCGACACTCACAGGCCAAGCGCGAGTCGAACTCGCCCGCGACCAGTTCCTTGCCATCCTACCTATGTAAACGAACGAACGAAAAAACATAATCGACACTCACAGGCCAAGCGCGAGTCGAACTCGCCCGCGACCAGTTCCTTGCCATACCTACCTATGTAAACGAACGAACGAAAAAACATAATCGACACTCACAGGCCAAGCGCGAGTCGAACTCGCCCGCGACCAGTTCCTTGCCATCCTACCTATGTAAACGAACGAACGAAAAAACATAATCGACACTCACAGGCCAAGCGCGCGCGAGTCGAACTCGCCCGCGACCAGTTCCTTGCCATACCTACCTATGTAAACGAACGAACGAAAAAACATGTATCTGTATGAAACTAAAATAAACATACGTAAGTAAACATGTTCTGTTTTCAAATATTTGATAACCATGCCATAGCCCATCATTTTGCAATGAAGTTCTTAGTGCCTCTCCAACTTGATTGTACCTAATCGTCGATAAATGAAAAAAAAATGAAAAAAAATTATTTTACAGTAAATTAAGTACTTACATAGAAATAACGCTACTACAAACTTCCCCTTTTCCCCCACACTCCCTTTTTGGTTTTTATTGCAATATATTGTGTAAAATGGAGTTCTAAACATGGCTCCCAAAGAATGAACCTGTCGATAAATAAAGCTACAGAAAACTTACCCCAATCCTTTTTTTTTCCAATTTTTATTAAGATCAAGTCCTTATAAATGTGCGTCTCAATTTTCATTGAATTCCGTCGATACAGACTTCTACCCCCTTTTCTCTCTTCCCCCTTTTTTTTTGCATCATTTTGAGTAAATTGAACTCCTTAATGCGCCTCTTCAATTTGATTGAAATCCATCGAATACTTAATAACGCTACAGCACACTTGGCCCCTTTCCCCCGTACTTCTTCCCCAATCAAAAATCACGCTCGACAAATAATAGAAACATGAACAAATATAAAATGTAACCTGGAAGAACAAACAGAAAGACATAAGCATTTTTGACTGATGTCGAAACTGAGACGCTTCACTCGCTTCGCTCCATAATAATTGGGTATTTGAATTTAAAAAAAATATTGTATTTTTTATGTATTTTAAAACTTTATTATTACTAATATTGATATATAATGCAAAAAAACTTAAAAAAACATTTTTTTCAATTAATTATAAACAAATAAAAATTGATGAAATGTAATAATGATCACGTGACTATAAAACGCGCCATGATGGATCGCGATGGTTGTGACGTCAAAATGTAATAGCATTATATAGCTATATAGGTATTACATTTTGACGTAGGAGGTTCTTTAGAGTATGAGTATATGACGTCGGGTTTGTTCGGGAGTTGTCGGCGTGTTTTCGGTACTGGATTTAAAGATGAATTTTGACGTGACAACGTCTTATAATTCGATAGAGCCGGCTGCACGCACGAAAAAACATGACTCATGAAGCGTTCCGGCGTTCCGGCGTTCTGAGGCGTTACCGTATACCGTTCGTTGACGTTGTCACGTTCAACTATCGTCAGTAAACCGACTTTACAGACAACCATTTTTGAAGTGAAAACTTCTTTAGCGGCGCTGGGTGGGTAAAAACTTTCAAACTCGCGTCAGGGTCACGTGACGTTGATAAAAAGCGTAAGATCGAGGGAAAGGGAGAGGAACTAGTATCTCCCACTCTTTCTACCGTGCCTGAGTGTGCTCTGTTTAGGCGGCATTGTCTGTGTCATTGTGATTGTCATTGTCATTATGACGTCTGTGGTTATATTTTTTTTGAAGTGAAAACTTAAAAGTGAAAACACAACGTTAATATTGAAGTTTTCACTTCTGCCGGCACTCCCGGAGTGCTACCTTTTTTTTATTTTGAAATAACTTTTGAATTATTGCGTAAAACAATAAAATAAAAATAGTTTTGTTTCAAAACTTATACATGATCTTTCCATTAAACACAAAAAAAAATGATATTCAAATACCCAATTAAATAAAACAGAGCAATAGCGAGTCGGATTCTTCATTTCACCTTACTTACTATTTTGAACGAACAAAGTAAATCATGCTTTTGTATGAGACTATGAGAGCCCCCTTGAATAAATAGATATCTCGGAAACTATAATCTTACAAAAAAATTGCCAAGTTGGGGTGAACGGAGATCACTGTGTGGGGCTATAATATTTTTCCTCAAACGTGACGTTAAATTATTTTGGCAAAAAACTAAATATATAAATACCTACTAGCTGTCGCGGCGAACTCCGTATCGCCTTAGAGAATTTTTTTTTGAAGTGAAAACTTCTTTAGCGGCGCTGGGTGGGTAAAAACTTTCAAACTCGCGTCAGGGTCACGTGACGTCGAAAAAGCGTAAGATCTTATTTAATTTTTATACATTGCTCGTAAAACAAGAGACGACAAAAGAACACACTTGCGGTCACGCGACGTATGACTCAAACAATTAAATAGTGTTGTGGCGACATGACGTGACGATGACGTGGCGACATGACGTGACGTGACGATGACGACGAAGCCAACGAAGACACAGACACATTCGCGCTTGCGCGATGACGTGACGATGACGTGGCGACATGACGTGACGTGACGATGACGACGAAGCCAACGAAGACACAGACACATTCGCGCTTGCGCGAATGTGTCTGTGACATGACATGACACAATCACAATGACACAGACACATTCGCGCTTGCGCGAATGTGTCTGTGTCAGTGTGTCTTCGTTGTCTTCGTCGTTGTGTCACATTCGCGCTTGCGCGAATGTGACACAATGACATGACACAATCACGACTGTGGTTATATTTTTGAAGTGAAAACTTAAAAGTGAAAACACAACGTTAATATTGAAGTTTTCACTTCTGCCGGCACTCCCGGAGTGCTAGCTTTTTTTTCTGTGAGATTTTCTTATTTTTTTTCCGTAAAAACCTTGTACAGAGTATTAGAAAACTACAAAAAAAAATGAGCCAAATCGGTCAAGCCGTTTTCATGCTATGTCGTGACAACGGACAACGGGTTTCATTTTTATAGATAAAGTGCATGCATTTTTGTTGCTAACAGCAAATAAGTAAAACCAATTAGCAAAATGAAGCGATTTTGGTGTACGGTTGAAAACGCAATGAAAATACCGCACGGGGTGTCAGTGACATTGTCCTCTCCTCCTCCCGCCTCCTCTGGGAGGGAGGGAAGAGACATCGCGGCGCCTAAACTTTCTTACATTTCTATTCAAAATACTTTAGTAGATGCATGGCAGTAGGTACCGCACTTCTCAACGATAAGTTATTCAACATTGCCTGTTTGTTATCACACCACAGGTTTGTTCTTAGCTTCTGGATGAGGCCGCTAAGAAGGTACAGTCAACAGTATAAGTAAGACGCGAGCCAAAAGTACTTGGTACATAGTTCAAGTGCTAGTTTGTATCGTACGGCTTCCGACCGCGTCCGAGGCGTTTCTCTACACCAGCAACGCAACGCACCGCACGGCACCGCACCGCACACTGACGTGAACCGTTCCTCACCTGAATAAATCGCGTCATGCAAGTGATCGGACACCATTGTAACTAAGCATTTCACAAGTCATGTAGTCACAAACAAAGCAAACCTTTAATGGGAACTAGATTACATATAGGTAAGTATAAAAACTGTATCTTAAATGTGTGAATATTGTGTGCTAGTATTAATTTATGTAATTGGTTGTCATAACCGTTTTAGTTAATATAAATAAATACTTAAATAAATAAAAGAAATAAAAAATAATTGTTTATTGGTGAACTGTAAAATACTTTTTACAAACTTTGTTTGAGTGCAATAAAATATTGATTACAAATGTCACACAACAAACCCCAAGGTTTGTCATCACCTAAATGTTGGTTCTTTGCGAGAGTCGAACCTACCACCCACGCTACTGAACCATATATATGGTACAGTATCGTGGGTGGTATAAACGCGTAGTGGTCGACGGCACCGCATAAATTCAAATTCAACTATTCATACAATTATTAAATTAACATTTAATCTATACTTATAATAAAACTGTAGAGAGGTCAATTCTGTACATGAAATATATTTAAAAAAAAACTATCAGGGGGTGATTAGTGATCGATACTGATGCCAAAAATGCAATCAGTAAAATTTTTGTCTGTCTGTCTGTCTGTCTGTCTGTCTGTCTGTATGTTCCTTATAGAAACAAAAACTACTCGACGGATTTTAACGAAACTTGGTACAATTATTCTTCATACTTCTGGGCAGGTTATAGGATACTTTTCATCACGCTACAATCAATAGGAGCAGAGTAGTGACGGGAAATGTCGGGAAAACGGGAGAAGTTACTCCGTTTTTTAAGCTTCCGTCGCGTGTGCAGCCTTAATGGTTAAAGTTACATAGAAATCATGTATGACGGAAATATTCTACATTAAATTGTCTAAAAAATATCCCGCAACAGCACATGTCTATCTTTTATGGTTGACTCACAATAACACGTGTAACTCCTGATAGCTTAGCAGTTCGGAGCATTCTGATTATATTTGTTTACTCTTACGTTTATAAGACTCTCAGTCATCCCAAATTTAAAAAAGTTAACATTATTACCTATTCAATAAAAAAAGAATCATAGAAATCGGTATAGAAACACCAAACTTATACATGAAATAAGCCATCGCGCCGTCGCACTTGCATACTCAAATCGAGTAAAGTTTGAAATTTGTTGTGTTTACCACTAGATGGCGCTACTGTGCACAAATCCTAGATCGCGCTATCGGTGCGTTTTGGCAATGCGTTATAAGTCGGTCGGTATTTAGCAATAGTTCCGTTAAATTGAGGTATCATGATAAGTTATTTAGGGTTGCGTATCCGATTACCGCTATAATGACGAATAAATATTTAAAAACAAAATATCAAATATTCAAGGGGGTGCTCATAATCTCACACAAAAACATAATTTACTTAGATGGTTTGTTTTTTTTACTTATATATAATATTTTATAAAAAATATATTGTTGTTGATGAGTACATTTACTTGGACCAGTTAGCGAGCTTCGAAAACAGGCTGGATAAGGAGATCGATCGCCGCATCGAGAACGCCTGGAAGAGCTACTGGTCCATAAAGGAACACATGAAAGGCGACCTTCCACTTACGCTTAAACGCCAACTCATCGACATGTGCATCCTGCACGTCCTAACATACGGTGCGCAGACATGGTCACTGACTGAAGCACAGAAATCCAGACTCAACATTTGCCAAAGAGCAATGGAACGTAGCATCTTTGGTTTCAAGCGCATCGATCGAGTGCGAAACACTACGCTACGTTCGCTCACTGGTATTGCAGATGTAGGCAATAAAACCGCGAGGCTTAAGTGGGACTGGGCAGGTCATATTAGCCGAATGGACCCAGAGAAATGGTCCAAAATCGTGACACCGTGGAGAAGAAGAAGAAAAAAAAAGAAGACGGAAGGCGGCGTAGAGGCCGACCAAAAAGGCGATGGCGGGACGACCTCGATTCGATGCTTTTGAGAGGGATTGGTGGACGAAAACGGAAAGCAGAGAGAAGGATTTGGGGGAGACCTTTGCCCAGCAGTGGGACGAGATAGGTTAGGAAAAAAATAATAATATACTTACTTAATCTATACTAATATTTTAAAGAGGTAAAGTTTGTGTATTTGTTAAATTGTAAGGTAATCTCGGGATCTACTGAACCGATTTTAAAAATTCTTTCACCAATAGAGAGTTACATTATTGCTGAAAAATAAAAAGGCTTTTACGCGGTAGTCCGTTTTGCAAAATGAATCGGAGAAAAAACGGTCGAATGAAAGCGTTTCTTACGAACGCTGCCTTAACTATGAAAGAAGTGTTGTAGAGAAAAGATGTGGAGCTTGATAATGCCTACAAAAAAGCCACAAGTCAACGACAGCATATATGTCTTACTTTTTTATTTAATAAAAATTATTCCCAACGAAGTGGGCACGTGTCAGCTAGTAATTGTATAAATAAATTCACACATTGCTAAGGGCACTATCGATACCGTTCAAAAAAGTGCGAAAAAAGCTCCGCTGGTTTGTTGAACAAAACAAAGTGCTACTAGTGCGGGTAATAGGGCCGAATCACCGCTTACTCGCAGGAGGAGATACTGTTGGTCATCGATCGAGTGCAAGAGAGCCAGAGGCGAGTCTGCACTCGCGGAGCCGGCGGAGACGTCGCGGATTGTAAGGAGGTGCTACTTGGGCTTATCGTAACCGCACCTCGATCGAAATACTGATGCGCTTTAGTTTGGTATCAACGTATACAAATAGGTACAATAACTGGCTATAATACAAATAACTATGATAAAGTCGAGTTGATGCAAGCGCCGGCGAGGGCGGCGGCTGCAGCGCAGCGTCAGTAGTGTTCCGTGACTCAGAGAAGGGAGCGTGCGAGGCCTCCCCGCGAGCAAGCGCGTTTGTTGCCAAGCTGCGCGTGCTCCGGAAATAACCAGTTCTCATGACGTCTCGCCGTGGTGCGCGCGCGCTGCCAAATCACGTGATTCACATTTCAGGCAGGTCACGAGCGACTCCCGCGGCGCGGCGCGCGGCGGCCTGCAGTGCTGCAGCGCTGGACGGCTGGAGGGTTCTGTTACTCTACTAGCATGTTTACAGGGAAACAAGTAGCACTAGCGGTGTGGCTTTTGTCAATCTCCGACCACCACCCAGGCCGAGAAGTTGTACACTAGTTATATTCCGACGCCAAAACAGATGTTCCACCTGACGCAAAATGATAATGTTTGAGTCTGCTCACTGTGACATTACATAGGTCTGTGTGTACGATGAAGTCGTGTGCCAGCGACCAGCCTGCTCGCCGACTGTGCAGCTCGCTTGTACACCACATCACATCGCATTGTATCAGTTGTACATTCAGCAGTGCACTTTTAGTTCAGCCAATGAACAGTTCATCCTTAGTCAAAGTGCACGAATTGCACGACAATCAATGGACGAGTGGACCGCACTAAATTGCGTCCAGTGTTCTTCGGCTGCGTGTGCGCCGATCGCTATAATTAAATGCGCTCCCACTATAAATGTCACGGTTCTAAATTTGAGAGTAAATTATACCTACTCAATAACAACAACGGAACGCCACAACACTCACAACTACCGGCCATGTTATGTCTGCGTTGCCTCTTCTCGAGATCAACAGTTGAGCGCTACTGTCTAAGTTAAATTAAACATTGAAAGCATTAAGTGTGTAGTGACTGTGTATGTCCTGTGAATAATTATAAATCATCCAAAGTCAAAATCAAAAAATCCTTTTTTCAATAAAACCACAAGGTTTTTCAACAAACCTAGAAACACCTAGTATGTAAGATAATTAGATGAATACCCCCTATCTTATAAAAAGTTAGCGCAGACTTGAAGTACTGATTACCATACGTAATGATGACTTAAAGTCAACGCTAACTTTTTATAAGATATGGGGTTAGACGATAAATGATTTATCGTCTAATCATCTAATCGTCTTACATACTAGGTGTTTCTAGGTTCCAGTTCCACGCGACCAGAGCCTACAAGAACGGGCAAGAAACTTCTTCATCACGTTAATGAGTTGAGCATTTCACCGACACTTGTATTTAGTTGAGAGCTCCTTCAGCACGCCTCATCATGTCGGCGCCGACTTCAATTCCAACAGTTTTATTTAATAAGCTAGTGTTTACAGCAAATATAAGAACCCACCTAACTTCACTACGACTGATTATGTCGGCCAACGTCAACGTATTTCCCGCATTTTTTTTATCAAAAATATATCAAAAACAGAGTTACATTTCAGTAATTGTTTACAGTTCCATAGCCCACTACATCTACATCCCAAGCAACAAACATCTCGGTAACAAACAAAATATATCGTCGTAATAATGAATCTATCACGCTGATGGCGCCGACTTAAAATTACTAGGTTTACTCACATAAGTTTAAGAACTTAGTAATTAGGATAGAATAAAAAAGATATTATTTTCAGCTTTTCAGTTTTTTCGGCGGTTTATTGTTTTTGTTAAAAAGTTTTATATCTTACAGCTTTTTAGGTGCAATTCATTTTGAGAACATAGGTAGGTAGGTACTATGATTATGAGATTTTAAAGGAAAGCCACACCGGTATTTCAATTATTTTTACCAAATATCCACAGTTTGGTTTTTTGATGCACTTTAGTTATTTATTTCAGCTAAACTCTATACTTGTGGATTATAGGGTCTCCAATAACAAGTATTCTTCCTTCAGGTACTGAACATGAAGGTACTACATTCACTTCTGAAAACGAAAGTACATACCTATAGTAGGGGAGCCCACGATGCTAAGTGTGGATTTACTCGAGCGTCATAGAGACCTATTTGGTTGCAAAGCTTAGATGATAAGAAGAAAAAAATGTTATATAACATTATACCTTTCATCGGTGGGGGAAGCGGCTATAGATTTATAAATATGTAAAAAAAAACTGCCGCATGGACATTCTCGAGCGCGTCAGATTAAGGTAGGGTAGGTTAATTACATGCTAAATAGTGTATATTCCACTAATCTGACAATTTGAGAGTGACGAAAAGTTACAAAAAAACACAAAAATTTCATCGAGCTCGTCAAATTTTCTAAGGGAGTGTTAAGTGCACCAAAAAAAGCTCTAGTTCACTAATCTGACGATTTCAATGTGACGCAAACTCGCGGCCATTATTAAAATGTACAAATAAAATTCGCCGATTTGACATACTCGAGATACATATGGTTCATCTTTACGTTCTAAATGTGCTGTCTCTTAATCTGACGATTATCTAGAAGGATTCGCCTAAACTGACAAAAACAATTCTTTTTTTCAGATTTCTTTATAAATTATTCACGGACATTTCTCACATCACACTCTAGTCCCAAACTAAGCAAAGCTTGTACTATGGAAACTAGATTGCTGATAGAATACTCATATACATTTTTTTTGTAAATACATATTTACATAGTAAAACCCATATATGAAGTGCTCATATATGGGTTTATTTCACAAGACAACATGACGCAAAAAAACTCTATCATTTCAAACGCGAGGGTCTTATGGTCTTTATCGATGAATTTTTCTTACTTTGGCTTGCGGAAATCGCCAGATTATATATTTTTCGTTATCCTCAATTGTATCCTACAATATAAAAAAAAAATTAGCTACGCTCGACAATGTCAAGATTTTTTTTACAACTTTACTGCGCTCCCCTTTCTTTTCGTCACTCTCAAATTGTCAGATTAGTGGAATATACACTATTTAGCATGTAATTAACCTACCCTAACTTAATCTGACGCGCTCGAGAATGTCAGATGATCAATTTTTTTTTACAAATCTGATCCTTTATAATTCACGCGCGACCATACATAGGAAGCTCATATTTGTTGGAGGTACTTAACCAGGTACAAGGTACCCCCTGTATGTTTATCAGCCGCGCTCGAGTAAATCCCGAAATCCCCTCTTGGGCTCCCCTACTACTATATTAATGAGACTTCTGAATGTGTCCTTCCTAGAGCGCTTTTAGTACATTGCGTTATAAAATAAATACATTTATTTTAGCAACGATATTTATTTCTTGCCCCAGGAAGGAGATTTTCGGATGAACAAAAGTTAATTGCACTCGCCACTGAACTCGCTAAGTAGGAACTGTATAACATACCTTCTTAGTCGTAAATTTTTGTCAATTAATGGTTTGTGTAAAATAAAAATATCATGTTCTTTATTTTTTTAATCTTAACTCATATAATTTTAGGTAAATATATAATAAAGCTAAGAGCCACAAAAGCAAATTGCCTTATATCACTGAAAACCAGCGCTGGTGTTGAGCCCAATGGTTCTACACCAGCACAAGCTGAGTGATGTCCATTTTCAGTTATTTTAACATAGTATAATTAAATCGTTTAATATCCTATCATTAAGTTTTATAATAACTGAAATAAATGATTTCTATTCTATTCTAAAATTTCTGTCCATGCAAACAAAACTACAGTCTTGATAAACTAAGTATTCTACATTAAAAAAACATAAGTAAAAATCAAATAGCTTCCCGTTCAATTAGTCCTGCCTTTTTTTAGGTCAGCTGTGAGTGTGATGCGTAGCATCCTAATTCCTATTGGTCTGTGGTTGACTGGTTGACGTGTTTGTTATTTGCTCATTGTGCCGATACTATCTTTAACGATGCTGCAACCAAGACGATCAAATCTTTCTTAATTATTATTATTAATCTTTCATCCGTAATGCAACTAGGATTCGAAACATTGACAACGAAAAGACTGAACAAGACATTCAGGACAAGAAGTTGCACGTGAAGAGCGCCGTTACTAGGTAGGTATAGCTCCACTAGCTAGGGTAGGCTAGGTTAGGTTTTTTTTATCCATAAGTGAACAAGTGAGTGAGTTGGAAGAATGACGGTTTTGAAAGACACGCATCGTGCCTAGGCAGGATCGCGATGTGTACTCGGTTGCGTTGCGCGTGTCCAATACTGTACTGTATGTACTGTACTGTACTGTACTGTACTGGCTAGTGGCTGACCACTGATCAGTGACGAGTCAAGTTGCGTCGAGTTGACCTTAACGAGCCATTCATTGATAACGTCTCGAATAAAAATGTATAAAAATGTTTAATAAAAACATGAATTATGCTTAAATGGCCACATAATATTTGGCCTGAAGCAAACTAAGCAATAGGTACGATATACACAATACCTTAAGAAACGGTTTACTAAACGTTGTACCTACTATGAATACTTAAGGACTATAATGAGCATACAAAATTGGAAAAGCGAGTAAATATTGATTCAAAAGCAAAACCTAGCAAAATGTCAAACTGATGATTTCACGGTCTACAAGTGAAACGGTCATATTTATTAGCTACAAATACATAGTAATACAAGGATAAATATGACAGATAAAGATTCCTTGTAAAATTTCGAAATATTTTAAGACTGGATGTTTAATAGATGCCTGTGACTCCGTTCGTGTGTTCTAAATTTTCCCTTCGTATACCTACAATATAATTTCTTCGAGTTTCGCCGTTCATCCAAGGAAACCTGTACCTCGATGCTAGTCAGTTCAACGGACATTTCTTGCAAAATCTCCATTTGATCAGTAACCATTCTAATCAATCAGCCAATTACTATTATTATTCACCAAAGAACTTATGTATTTACGGTTTTTTTTTAATTTTACTATAGATATTTATTCACAAAGAAACTTACGACTATCCAATACATATTTACAAAAAGTACATATGCATATAAAATACATAAGAAACAGTTGAGCTATCTACAGACCGTTGCAAACGATCTATAGATAGTTCAACTGGTCCAAATCAGTACCAATCGGAAGCGTGCCCAAGATACTGGCTGCATTGCCGCGCTGAATAGCAATGCTGACACGCTGGGCCAGATACTCACCAGCCCTCGGGTCACGCGTCCGTCGCTGCGACTAGACGCCCAGAAATAATTTGGAAACCCGGAGGGTCTCGGTACCCCACGGACCTAGAGTCTCGACCCCAAGAGAAGCAAATATGTATGCCCTGTCGAGACCTGCATATTTGCGTCTCTTGAGATCCTCGGCCGAATCCGCCGCCGCACCAGCCCGAACGGATGTCTGTGTCATGACAGGTGAGAAGGTGCAAGGGTATCGACACAAGTTGCGTCCTACACCAAAGGCCTTCCCGCCTCCCACGGAACAAGCGTCATACCGTCAGGCCGTTTACTATCGTCACGCATCAGACCATTCGGCTCGAGAATGGGTTATTTGTGCATGATGCTTAGGTACATAGGCGGATTTAAGGGGGTGGGAGCGCGATGGCAAGTGTCCGCTTATGAAATCACATGTTTAGTTTTGTATTTTGCTCCGCTCGATGGTAAATACTACTATTGTTCAAGTTTAGCTCCGATTGAATCAAAAATAATTCCATTAGCTTTTTGTATAGCCTTTGGTATAAATGAACAAAAAATCCAGCCTTATCGTAGACGAAATTATATATAGAAATTCTGCTAAACAAATTGTGTTACAATTAATATAAGCAATAAGCAAGCAATAGCAATAAGTTTTCATAAAATCAATGAAACAAATGATTACTGGCCCGCGGCCAAGGTTCTACAAAAATATACACAAAGAATGAAAAATAGTAGAAGAGTGCGATTCTGGCGACTTCCGCCGTCGTGGCCTACTTTACACAGAGCCATCGCCGGCCGGACCCCAGGCTCTTACTAGTTTGGATGCACCCAACCAAAAATATTGTTAGCTTTCAAAACGAACCAACAAAATAGTTGTTATAGGACTAGACATTGTAATGTGCATTGGGCGCCGCGAGCGCCGACGCGACGCCGACGCGCGCCTGTAACGAACGCCCCGCGGAGCTTACGCGAGATACTAATTCATTGGATGCCGGCGCGAAACTCGCGTGATACATTATCTATAGTGACGTAAAACGTATATCAATGAACACTAATTATAGCGAATTAAAAGTTTGAAACGTTTTACGCGCGAGGCACGCGCCACGCGTGGCGCCGGTCCAACGAGCTTGCTTTAAAGAGCATACGCTGGAGCGGGAGCGGGCGCGGGAGCGGGCGCGGGCGCACAGCTGCCGCTATAAATACACGCACGCACGTATGTGCCCACCGCGAACGCGAACGCGCGAGTCGAGTCCCGTGACCGCTGACTGCGACTCTTCACAAATACACAACGCAACGTCGCCACGCCACTACCTGCCGCAAGCCGTGCTTAACAAGAGTTGCCTCTAATTAACAAATTAAGGTTGGCCCTCCGCCTCGTTACTGCATGGTAGGTATCATAGGAAAAAGTACATAAGTACCCAGTTTGTAGTTCCGAGTTAGGGTTCCGGGTCCAGTATAGTGGCAAGCAATACGATCGTTTCATACTTTCAGAGTATTTTCAGAGATTGACTGACTATTCTACATATTTGTCTTATGGGGCGTCTAAACGGGCCATATTTTACGGCAATTTGTGGCTGCAATTATTGGCAAACATTGCCCAGCCATCAATAAAACATTTTATGGCTGAGCAATCAATTGCAGGCAACATGTTGCAATATGGCTGCAATAGTAGCCAGTAGTCAGCCTTTGATTCAGAACCCTTTAATGAGCCACACAATCCAGCAACAATGGCCGACGAAATGACGCTCATCGCAGCCGCTTACATTGTTTTGGCAGAAATACTAAAAAAACTAAAAAAAAGGACACGAATGCGAGGCGATCGTTCGGCCACACGCTGGCTACACATAAAAACATTTTGACATATCAAAAAATATGTGGCTATAATGCCGGGCCTTCTTAAAATATTGCATATTGTGGCTGGTATTGGTAGCAATGTTGCCGGCCACAGTATTGCAGCCACAAATTGCCGTAAAATATAGCCCGTTTAGACGCCCCATTAGGTATCTAAACAAACAATGTATAAAACAATCATCAATTTTATTGATTGACAAGAATTTGAGTGAGAGGCGCGGAGAGCGAAGTCACCAGAAAACAGGATAAAAGAAATAAATAAGTAGCTGGAAGGCACGCGCTGCCTTAGCGATTCGCTAAGGGCAGCGCGTGCTCATACTTATACTTATACTAAATATACTTCATATTAATAAGGGTTTTCACTCTATGCATAATCATTTTAATAATCTACATTTTATTAAAGAGTCACACAGCGCAGCATCAAGCAAATCGTAAGGATAAATAATATTTTAATGTAAATCATAACTATGTATACTAAAGTATAACCTTTCACCGCGGCGCTCTTTGATGCAAAAATCCGCGTCTCTATTATGCAGGCTGCGCGGGAGCAGATTCGGCAGCCTATAAGCGATTGCTGATAAATATAACCGTCCTCTGGTATGGAAGCTCATCCAGAGGACGAACTCGCGGTTAGTTGTAAGTTACCAGCCTAGATTTCATAAGCTTTTTGTTACTAACATCATGGACTAAGTTGTCTGAATAAATAAACTATTATTATTTTACACATATTTGAGAGCAGATAATGAAACAAAGTATGTACTCACAATCTCTCCTTCGACGAAAAGGGGCTGAATGAATCTCACCTGGAAAAACGAAACAGTCGTTAATAGTTAGCAGCAACTTGTTACATTCACAGTAATAAGTTAAAGTGGTAAGTTAAAGTGGTAAGTTACAGGTTTTAAGTACATGTTTCTACCCGTGACCGTACCGACCGTACAATCACGAGGCGGTGTCCTGCTTGAGCATAGACTCGAGTACTGTCTTACAAATAAAGTCAGTAGAACTCCTACTCCGCGAAACGGTAAAATATCTATAAATATCTATTCATATTGACACAGTAAGTACCTAGTGTGCGGTGTGTATTACACCTACTAACACACCCTAGAACAAAGCTGTATTGAAAATCAAAATGTTAATACAAGTCTTTCACGCACTTATAACAATATATCCGGCCGGGCTCCTTGTAGAAAGAACCACGTATCACCACCTCAGCACTTCGCAGCTCGCTCTTACACGGAAGTAGTGATCGTGTAAGTTCATACTTGGGTCGCGAACTAACTTTGAAGCGGAACGAGCCGCCCAACAACTACTCGCCTATGCACAATAACGACATTATAATAATTATGAATATGGCTAGTGACTATCACTAATTATTATATTATATTTATTCAGTACGAAGTATGAGCCTCGCTAAAGTGTTATTAATTCGGAATTCCTAAAGTACCTATGAGCCCATAATGTAATTTAGTCTCGGGAAAATCCTAACGTAATTGTTCGCAAAATGAAATTCCTGTGAAAGCCAACGATGCGCAACCACCCCGGCTGCGGCTCCGGATGGCGCACGCTCGGCGCTGCAGGCGCGTCTCCTCAGCAGCGCCGCGACGAGTGCGACGACACACTTCTAAGCCAATCGATGCGTGTCATCAACATAAACATCGTTTTATGGTAACTGATGTTTGCCAACATTTCCTTTAGGAGCGGTTCGATTGATTTCAGAAAGAGGGTCCGTATCTTTTGCCTTTTCTGTAGCGCCCCCTCCTCGCCGGCTCCCGGCAGAGACACGAGACGCACCGGCTGGCTCGGTGTCCCCTCGCCCCTCGTCCCTCGTCCTCGCTCTCACCTCCTCCACGCACCCTCGCCAATATTTATGTGCGTAAGTCAGGGTCGTTTACCTCCGTGGAGAGCTGTAGCCGTGAGTCGGGTCGGGTCGGCCCCGACTCGCGACTTCTTCTTTTAATAGGGAGCCGCCTAGCGAGATACGCCAAGTAGATGTCGTGTTTGTCCCTTCTTCAAGCTGTTAAAATGTAGGTACCTGGTGTTCTACTTGTCCACCGTGTACTTCCAACGATGAATCGGATTTGATATTAATATGGATTTCAATTATAGATCTTGGAAATGGTTTTTTTAGATGATTCCTATTTAGAAAAATAACCTACGTTAAGAATAAATGTAGGTTACATTTCAAACTAAGAAAAAAATGATTTTAATACCCATGCCTAATAATTTTCGATTTGCGACTAACGACTTAGACATACATACATAGAGAATAACTATTTGGTTGCAAAAACATATAAGTATCTTGACAGCAATTATTTTTTTAAGCTATAAGTACATATTTAGATAAGCTTTTTATATTGTCCCACAGCTGGGCAAAGGTCTCCCCAAAGCCTTGCACTTATCCCGGTCTTTGGCGACATTCCACCAATCGATTTCATGGGCGTCCAGGTCATCCTTCCAACGCGTTTTCGGCCGAACCTAGCGTGTTTTATTACAACCTTTGTATAATTTAAGAAAATATAATAATAACAGTTTAGTTGATAGGCATAGTAGTCGGTAGCATAGTAACTAAGAGCCACTATACACGGATCGCTTTAAGCAGTCAGTGCCAACAGCTTCAAGCGGTCCCCGTTTGTTTATTGTACTGATTGAAATTGCTAACTGCTCGAGCAGTGATCAATGCTAGCTTCAAGCTGTTGACTCTTGACTGCTAGAGCGGTCCGTGTATGTTGATCACTGGGTAACTGCTCGAGCGGCCCGACTACTTAGCCGATACTATACACTTATAATTATATTTTTACAACAATAAACTAAACTAATTTCTTTCGTCATTGAAAAGAGATACAAGCATTACATTTATGGAGATTACTCAAAAAGTTCTTGTCAGATCTAAATGATATCTAGTACTATATTTAAGTACTTATGTTGTTTACTGATATTCACTTTCACTGCACACTGCACAATGGTTAGTTGAAAGTTTTTTATTTTATTATGTGCAATAATAAATTTTCTAATCTAATCTAAAATCTATATATATATGAGAGTACTTTTAAATTATGAAATATTATGAACCAAGACAAACCATCAAAATCAGTTCACAATAGGCGAAGTAATGTCATAATATAATTATGTTCATTAAAAAAACGTAAAGTCCAAAATTGAGAACCTTCTTTTTTGAATTTGCATGAAAATTATCCTCCACTGTAGATGCCATGCCAACCTAGTATTTTTGCTACCTCCTGCTAACAAAATTCCAAATTCAGATTTATTATTTAATGGCGAACCTAACATGAGAAGTGATACGAACTGCTAACGGTCCGTGCGCAGTGACTAACTGTGTGCGAACTGCGCGTGCGCGGCGCGGCGCGGCGGCTTGCTTGGCTTGGCTTGGCTTGGCTTGGCTTGGCTTGGCTTGGCTTGCAGCCGGAGAGGCGAATGTTTCGTACAACTAATCGTAGCGCTGCGCTGTACCGTACTCCAAGCCACCAACCACCCTCACAAAGTTACTTTCTTTATTTTACTTACTTAAATATATTAAAATCTGTACCTGAGATCAGACTATGACCTGAAAAGAAGGAAAAAGTATCATGAGCTTCACATTTGTATATACACAGTAAAGTACAGTAAGCAAAAGGACACAAGCAGGTCCCGTGATATGCAGTCTCACCGTGCGAAGGCTCTACTACTAAAATAAACAGAGTGAAGTGAAGTGGTGTTGCTTATATTAATATGTACTTGTTTCGCCTGTCCTGTGTACCAGTGTCAAATCTGACAAGTGATGCCTATTATTTGAAACATATGTCGATGCAATATTATTACAAGTTGATCTGGTTTACACTACACAAGAACATCAACAATAATAAAAACTAAGTGCTCCCATAATTAAAGGGTACCACAGCATGCGTACAGGATCATATTGCCCAGAGAGGGCAGATTTCTGAGTGTATTCGAAGGTGATGGATGAGTCATCGATCACTTGGGCAGCAGTGATCCCGTCATCCGAGTCGTCACGTGATTAGATCGGCGTAGAATGTTTTGAACGGGCTGATGTACCTACTGTATGATCCGGAATTTTCGATACTAGCGAATAAGGATGATGAGCGGCGAAATCCTAATATTACTTCGAGGCGAGTTTTATGAACGAGGCGATAGGCGAGAGTTCGCAGTCTCGATGTAGGTCGATAGTACGCATATTCGGTGGTGCTCTGGGTCGCCATGCTTAACAATCGATTTTGGACAGCTTGGAGGGGAAGCTATTATACAGGGTGGCCAAAAAGTCGTGGATCAAACGCAACTAGGAGTTAGATGGGCCCATCAGCTGCAAAAAATTGTTCTACGAGAGGACCTTAAGGTCAACCCCTGCAGAGTTATAACCCCTAGTTTCGTTTGATCCACGACTTTTTGGCCACCCTGTATATATAAGTAATAGAAGTAATAACATTTTATGCAGTGGAGCCCATTTGTTCGAGTCGAGAGAGCCTACAGCGCAAAGATGCGTCTATTTATTCCCGAAACCTTAGGAAAATGTTTTTGATCTAGATAACGAAACCAGCGGAGATCTTTATCTCCGCAATGAGGCATCCTTCCTCGGGGCTCGTCGATACTCGTCTCCCTGAAATGCCATCGTGTTCTTAAAATATAACTGGCTAATTATAATGCAACTCACGAATTCGTATGGAGTTATTATGCAATTCTTTTGTGTAGCTACAACGGATTTTGAATAACCTCTGCAATATGCATCACACTATGCACATGATTGTCATACAAATAAATATTAACGATTATGTTATAGTTTTAAAACTATTGTTACATTTTCGTGGTGCTAAATTATCTTCAGTTTAAACAGCAATCCATTCTTCTATTCTACTCAATTATCGCAAAATTCTGAAATAATGAGATGGGCGCAAGTAACCATTCCGCGTGCCGGCACGCCACCGCCCCGTCGCGTCGGCGCGTCGTCGGCCGCGTCGGTCTTGTCGTCGGGAAACTCAATTTAACTCTATTGAATTGCATGAGCTCTATCACATTTTCTTGAAGGCTAGTCTTTTGTATATTACTAAACTATACTATGAGGTGGTCAGAATCCACAGTCATTGAACTTCCGAGCACGATGCCGTTAGTAAGCTTCATCCTGCTGCCATCGATCTCACACGGTCGTAAGTGTCGCGGAGACATGCCTTGCATGCAATCTGAACCCTCCTCCCCCTCTCCTTACCTACACTCCTCACCCTTTTTTTAGCAACTACAGAAATTCCAGTGCTGTTTGCAACGTTAGCCCTTCCTTTGCTGAATACTGATGAGTTTAATGTATTTAGCGGTCAGGAACCGCAGAGCTTGTATTCATGTGCGACATTTGACGTCGCTGACTTCGGTGGCTCCTATTTCTTAAACCGGCACCTGATTATTTGAAGATCTTTGCCAAATGGTAGAGAGGTGGCGTCCGTAAGAATCTCGTTCGCGGAGTGCATGTGGGTTGGGCCGCAGCTGCTGTTGTCGGCGCGCGGACATGGGATCAGGAGTGGCGCGAGCGCAGCAGTCTGTTCGCGAAAGTTGAGTTAGAGCAGGCTTGGCAGCAGCGCCGAATGCGGCTCCATCTGGGTCATGAAACATTGTGAACGTCGTGTCATTGCCACCGCGCCGCATCCCGCTGTATCCAAGCGAAACACACAACACACAACAACTCGTCACTGTGCACTGTTGACCACGTGCCAAATAGCGTTTCGGAATCTATCGGGAAACATAGTTAAGATAAAAGATGTGTAAAGTCATTGAAGATTTACGGTCTATTGCACTAGCGGCCGGTTTTTCGAACGATGATCAACGGAAAAATCGAATAATTACTATGTGTCAAACTCGGATCAATCGGGATTTGGGTTTCCAGAAACCGGCCGTTAGTTCTAGCACTAACGGCCGGTTTCTGGAATGATGCGACACGCAAACTTGAATAATGAAACAGTAGGTAGGACGTATCTGCTTGCTCATCAAAGGGCGAGGTTCAATGAACAAGAGGCAAGTTCTAAATCCACGAGATCGTCTCTTTGGGGATGCTATTTGGTGCATTCATTGTTTGTTAGCCTATTATTATATAGGTACTCGAATCTTATATATTTTTGGTTTATTTACTAACTAACTAACGACTATTACTAATCAAAATATATTAAGTACATAAGATACAGTTGAGCAATATTCGTATCGAACGATCTATACATATAGATAGCAATAGTTGAACATTAAAATATTTCTGATTCTGATTCTCAACTGATCCAAATCAGTATCAATCAATAACCAGACCCGCCAGAAAGCAGGTCCTTTAGATGGTGTGGAGTCACAGCATCCAGGCTGCGGGCAGAGCCACTGGAACGACATGACAGGCACTTCTAGAGTGGTCGTGTCCACGTAGACGTCACTCTACTGTGGTGGATCGGGGAGGTGCAGGTTTGACCATCGCTGAGTTTACTCTTCACGATTTGAGATTTGAATTAATTTGTGGGACCTGATCTGCATCCAAACTAGAATATACACATATACAATTTTGTAGTTTTATTTTGTGGCAGGAAACACATCTATAATGTTAAACGTAAATTGAAAGAATTTTAATATAGTTTTTGCATTATAATTTTATAAAAGACTTCGTAGCAGTGTTTTTATTTTATTTACTATGTAGCAGAATTGTATTTGTTAAATACTACATAATTAAGAAACCCTTTACATTTGAAGTAACATCTACTACGCTCGTCTCAAAAATGAGTAGTTAATATAATATGAGTAAGTAAAATTAAGACAATCAGAATTGTTAGACCGAATGAACGAAGTGTTTCAGTTTCGACATTAGACATATTTTCACCGACGAGAGAGGTTCTGAAGTAAACATCATCATCATCATCTTCCTACCCTTGTCCCACATCATGTGGGGTCGGTACAACACGTCTTCTTCTTCCAATCTCTTCTATCTTCAAGCATAACTTTTGACAGAGTAGTCCGATTTAGATATTTTTTTTATATTAGAATGACTTTTTTTATACTCCGTATAAATTTAAAAAAAAACCAACCCTAAAAATAGGTAGGAAAACACCGGTTGATTGATTGTTGACACACTGCATTACTTTTACAGAGAAGTCCGATTTCGATGATTATTTTTAGCTTTTCAGTTTTTTCGGCGGTTTAATTTTTGGTCCCTATGTCTGTCTGTTCACACTAACAGGGCGCATTCTTCAGCAGATTTCAAATATGGCACACTTTTTCCTTGATTTATTAAACATTTATTGTCGGGCACAAAGATTGGTGCAATGCAAAAGGGCGGGGGAAAGGAGCCAAGTTTGTTGTAGTGTTATTAATCGACGGATTTCAATCAAATTTAAGAGGTGCACTAATGGCTTAATTCTACATAAAAAAACCAAGATGTGGAAGTGGAAGGGAGAAAAGGCGAAAGGAGGAAGTTTATTGTAGCGTTATTTATCAACGGATTTCAATCAAGTTTGAGAGGCACTAAGATCTTCATTATACCTAAACCAAATGTTGCATAATGATCCGCTATGGCATGGTTATAAAGGCTCGCGCGGTCTGCTAGTATTTCACCAGTAATTTTAAATCAATAACCGTTGAGAAGAGTTCCAGTGTAAGCACTGAACAAAATAATTAATCTATCTATGAGAGATAGATGGCAGCGAGCAAGTGATTGGAAAACTTCGTACGAAAAATGCAACTCAAATGTTATCTCGTAATGAAACGAACTGTTCGTTCGTTTCATTCGGAGTTGAGTGTCGAGGAACCTTTTACGTTGCTGGGTTTCCCGGCGTCGTACGTCGAGCGTCGAGCGTCGAGCATCGAGCGTCGAGCGTCGAGCGTCGAGCGTCGAGCGCCGCGTCTGCAGGCACCGGCCGGCCGACTTATCATTGATGCCTTATACGGTAGAACTTCGATAAGTTAAAGTCCAAGGGAAACAAAAAATATTTCTACTTATAGAGGTTTTAAGTTACAAAGGGTCTCTATGTTAAGAATAGGTTAATTAATAAAGAGGTAGGCATGTACAATAATGTTTGTATGTACCCTTGTTCCTATTTAGCTTAGCTTTTAATTTATTAGCGTATGTGAGTGTTGTTAGTTTTCTTTTGTTTTATCACACAGCTGGTAAAAAGATGTTTTCAGGACAATGACAAAAAACTTATGATCCAAGTAAGCCGTTATCTTAGGCTAACCGCCGCCGCCCCGCGCGCGCCGGTAGGCTTTAATGAATTTCAACGAAGCAAGCAATAGGTGACATGTAAGTATTGTTTATGTTAACAATTTAACTAGTGAACACGTGCAAGCAATAAATACCGAAACCTTTTGTTTTGCACACTATTTCAAAATGACTAATTGACAAACAATTTTATGTTATAGAGGTTGTGGATAAATGTCTATAAGTTACTGAGGGCTAATACAGAGATTTTTATTTAAGTTAAGTATAGAGGTTTTGGGCTCTGATGGGAAGGGAACATACTATTTTTTGAAGTTATAGAGGTTTTTAAGTTACCGAAGTTTGAGTTATTGAACGCCATTTTAGTCGTTCGATTCATTTTTAAGTTCGATGCTTGCCGAGGTTTAAAGATTGGAGAAGCCAGAGGTAAAGCGTTTTCTAGATAGGTAGAGTTGCAATAGTAAGCGAGTGCTTCGGCAAAGTCAATCACCCGTGCGACTCAAGTTCCTTATGAGGCAGGCCTCAATCGATAGTCTATTTTATATGCGATTCCTAGAAACAAAACCCACCATTAGTTCGGTTTTAATCTCAATATGTTAGCTTTGTGTTCTGATAAACATGCAAGTTGTTCAATGAAAAATACACTATTAACCCTGAAAATCCTAGAATCCTATAACTATATAAGATCCCACAAACTCTTTAAACCATTAACTTCAGACTACTAAAAACCCTTAGAAAACCGGCACGAATGAAAGTGAGTTACTGAAACCAACTTATTTAGGTGAATTAGTAGGTACGTGTAGATATTATACATATTAAGAAGACAAGCCTTGGGATAAATGTTTGTACGATCTGCAAATATTTATTCCGGGTGTTCTGGGTGTTTATATGTATAATAAAAAATATCTATCTATGTAATGTATTGTATTAAGTATGTCAGTCTTCTAGTACCCATAACACAAGCTCTGCTTAGCTTGGGGCTAGATGATGTTGTGTGGATTGTCCAGCATTATTTATTTTATTTATTTATTTAAGTCGCGTCGCATTGTCGTCCCAGCATTAATATTTTCATTAACTATAGATGAGTGAAATGACGTACGATCAGTTTCGACATTTATAAGATAAAAAACTAAGAATATCTAATTATGTGAACAACAAAAATATATAAGTTTATAGTAGCGTTGATAAGCTTACTATAGATCGACTAAACCGGCTCAAAAGAATAAATGAAAAGAGTACCTACAAATGTTCATGTACGGCACCTGGCTGTAATATTCATGGTCTGGAGGCGGCTGCGGCGGCGGCGGCGGCTGCGGCGGCGGCGGCGCTGCAGCGTGACTATCAGAATTGACAGTCACGAATGATTTGTTTGAGTATCGTATTGACGCATTATGACGCGCGATCCCGTCAAGGTAACATTATATGAAACAGCGACATTATGGCACTAATAATAATGAATGTCTAGATTGGGTGCTCAATTACCTGAAAATACGTGGCCTTATAAAATACAAACTTGCCTTCCGAGGCTCTGTTCTGATTATTTATAGATAATTATAAATATAAATTATGTATAGATTTAACTGTGTATTGTTTTTAAATTAAAAAAATCCTAAAGTGCTCGCATGTTCTCACCGAGCATATTATTTGAAACAATAGACGATCGCTGTTCGCTCATCACATGGTCACGCCGTCGACTGCTAATCACCGACAATAATGTCGATGTGAATGTGAATCGCTAAATGCACATAGCCAATAAACCGGCGCGCACAACGTCGGTAGCGTAGGTCGGGAGCGCGCTGCGTCGGCGGCCGCATTCATCGACGCGATCTGTTGGAAGATAAATCGATCGTTGAACCGGTGCCAACAGAGGGTGTAGTGTAGGTATTGACCGCGGGCCGCTATCGCCGCGCCGGCAGCCTCACGCCGCCGCAGCCGCAGCCGCAGCCGCTACCGGTCGGCTCAAGGAGCCATCGCTGTCTGCCGATACAACCTCGCTCGCTTTCGATCGTGATGCGTGCCCTCCTGTACGTGGAGGTTTCCCAAAACACACTTTACCTACTTGTAAACTGACGAAAAGTCACCAAAAGCTAAAAGGTGGCATAGCTTTTGGTGACTTCTCGTCAGTTTAAAAGTAAAAATTATATAAATGACATTGCAGAATGTTTTCAAAATTGTATATTTTACCTATTTGCTGATGATCTAAAACTGAAACTCAAGAGTGCATTGGATACAATACAGTGCTACTACAAGAGGACCTAAATAGGTTATCAGAATGGTGCAAAATAAACAAAATGGATCTCACTCAATGTCTCAAAATGGTTTAACATACAATTTAATCGTAATAAAAACAAGGAACAAAACGTATACCTACTGTTTAAACGGACAAGCACAAGATCTAGGTGTTACTTAGGACTCTGAACTTAAATTTGATAACCACATTCTTAAAACAGTAGCAAAAAGTTTCAAAATATTATTGGGTTTTGTTTTGCAACAGTAGAGATTTTAAATCACCCACAACTAAAATTAAACTATACGAAGCCCTAGTCCGCCCTATCTTAGAATATTGTTGCATCGTTTGGGATCCTCAGTACGATGTTTATAAAAAGCGATTAGGTATACATATTAATATACCTTCCAGATTACCCAGAATAAAAGCGTATAACTTTTTCAATGTGCCCTTTTCTAAAACTAATCTTGGTAAACATTCAGTTATCTCAAGGCTCTGCAGTCAATACAACCATATTTCGAAAAACGTAAATAAATATGTACATAATGTAATTAAATACCTATGTATTTGTATTTTTTCATTTTTTGTCGATGGTACATTTCAGAAAGAAGAATAAAATTGGATATTAAACGAAAGTAAATAGAATGCAAATATAGCCTCATCACTGAAACTGAAAGTTTATTGTATTTTATTATAATTCCATAAATTGTATGTATTGTTTGATAAATGGATTTAGTGTAGGTACCTACCTGTTTTATAATATAGGTAGGTACATTGATCTCATCTTTCATTCATATTATATAAATGTTTTCCTATTTATAAAAATAAGTTAAAATATAATAGTCTATATTTTTCAATATTTATCATTCTAAATTATTTTTTTAAACTTTTTATATTACTTACTTTAGTTTACGTAGTCTAGTTGAGTTTTTATGTGCATGCTGTGGCATTCTTTAATCGAATGAACACATAGATTTAAGATCTTAGCCATAAGATTTGTTTCAAATTGTGTTTTTTTCGTTGAATGTCCTATTTAATAAACAAATAAATAAGTAAAATTTGTTTCCACACTTTTCTTTCCGTTATTTACAGAACGATAACCGTAGGTAGGTAAATATATTTTAGAGAACACAAAACTTGATCAGCTAAGTTTGTGCGCAAGACAAATTACCATAACACGCTGTAATTGGCATAATGCCGGCGTTTATAGACTTGAATATTTTAAGGATGTTCTAATCAGCTACCGCTTCTTGAGAACAGGCTCTGGCTTGAACTAGTTTGGTGGATAGAAACCGAGCGAGTGGGCCGAGTGGGCGAGTGGGCGAGTGCTGTTCGCTGTTCCAGGATCAATGCGTCTTACAGTTTGGGTCTAGTCTGCCATCATTCGACCTATGCTCATTGCTTACTTCTCCAATCGGATCGTGTTCATTCGAGATTAAATAAATAATGCTGGACAATCCACACAACATAATCTAGCCCCAAGCTAAGCATAGCTTCTGTTATGGGTACTAGAAGACTGACATACTTAATACAATACATTACATAGATAGATATTTTCTATAGATTTACTATTCTACTAATATTGTACGAGACAGTCAGTGGCTAGGCTAGTAATTATGAGCCCCTATCTATTAGTTATTGCCATGTCCGAACTTAGATTACTGTGCCGTCGCCTCATCGATTAATAGAGTACAAATACAAAAAGTTCCATTCAAATATGAATTAAGCCATACGAATCATTCTTAAGTATGTTTAGCATTGTATGTTATATTGGTTATTTCATAAACTCCAGTTTGTAAGTGATGAATGAAGTGAGGTGAAGTTCAAGGAAAACAAACTTCGTTATTACATACACATAAATATCCATAATAGATATAGGATTCAAAAGTTAAAATTACATATTATTTTTCTCTACTTAAACTCAATACTCAATTCATTTATTGCTCTATTTTAAAAACTCGTTACTTTCAAGAGTAACCATTGAATCACATTATAAGTTCAGAATGTGATGGCAATGGCTCATGGTCCCCATGGATTCCCATGGATTTTTAAACAGGCCTTGAATACGTCATTACAAATGATACATGATTTCTGATAAATACAGAGTACTTAGTTGATTTTTTTACAGACATAGGGTTCAAAGGTAGAAACCCTTATTAACCGACAGGTTAAAGAACAACTGTATGTTTACTGATAAAATTAGACATGAACGCGATATCATAGGACCCATGTCATTAGATAATCGACAAATGAGGTTATTGCACTACCTACCTACATAGGTACACACAATGCTTTATCGCCACGCACGCCATTATCGGTATTTATCGGGGAGAATTCTAAAGAAAGAAAGATCCGCGTTCGTAAAATCTATAACTAGGTACATACGTTTGTTGTTAAACAAAGAACACCGGTCAGGTCAGTTGAACATTAACGACTATCTGACTAATTCGAACTTCAAAGTTTTGTTGGCAGAAATCTTATAAAACTGTACAATAAAATATAAACACTTTAATATTGATTAAAGCTGTGTCTACCTAACCGCAGGGTCTGCCCGAGGTAGACATACTCCTGCACAACTTCGTGCAGGAGTATGTCTACCACTTTTTTTTTAATAAATCATGGTGGACTTTTCTTTGTCTGATTTTCTTCAAAAAAACTAAAATGCTACATTGATAAATTTTGACATAATTGATATATAATAGGTAGGTATGTCAAATTATTATCATCTCTGACATAAATCTGTTTCAGCTTTCCCTTTTCATCGAGCGTGTTTTTTGACCAATTCTCAAGATTCTCGTCAAAAATTGTGCCGAATTGAAAACTCGCATGGATGCCAATAATAATAAAATCAATTTCACAGTTCTCTTCGAATAGAATATCCCAAACAACGGGCCCGGCACGCCACGTGCCAAGCGAGTGGTGCGGACTCAGAGCGGCCGCGGCCATAGCGCATGCTGCGGGACACAGTCCCGACTGTGCCTGGCCGCCCCCCCCGGCGCGGCGGCGCGGCACCATTCCACTGTGCCATGTGCCCTGCCCTGCCCACAGTGGACAGACATGTGGACTCTCTCAGAACAGAAGCAGACATCCGACCCGGCGGGGCGGCGGCGGCGGCGGCGGGGCGGTGCTTCCAATAACTTTTAATTTTAAGATAGATTTTAAAAAGAGCTTTTCTTACATGTGTTTTTTAACCAACGAAGAAAAACGGAGGATGTTCCCAAATCAAGTTTATATATATTTTTAATGTGTATTTAGGTAATAATTTTTTTTATTAGAAAGAGTACGTATACCTACTCCGAGAAAGGTACAATATAAATTTGAAAAAAAAAACCATTTAAGGAAAAATTGATTATTGACACACTGATTCTAATGCATAACGAATAACGACGCATAACTTTTTACAGAGTAGTTAGATTTCGATGATTGTTTTTACATAAAATGGGGCATCTGTTTAAGAAGCTTAATTTATTAACCCTAGCGGGACTCTACATATTTCAGGCAGGAATATTTGTCATGGAGCATAAGGATATGTTTGACCAATATAAAGATAAAGCTATATCTGTTATTAAAAAGAGGGATCCTACTAGACTTGTATTACCCATTTGTAAATCAGCATTATGTTATAAAAATTGCTATGTAATGACCATAAAAATATTTAATAAGATACCAATAGACATTAGAGAATTACCAATCAGACAATTTAAAAAGAAACTGTACAAATGGCTTGTTAACAAAGGTTTTTATGATGTCAATGAATTATTTATGTGATTTTATTTTATTATAATAATGTATTTTTGCACGCCTACTTAATTGGCGAAGTATGTGAAACTTAAAACTCTGAACACTTTCACCTGTATAACCATACTTCTCGCAAATAAACAATTTCATTTCATTTCATTTCATTTCATTTCATTTCATATTTTCACATGAGGTCACATAAATTTGTAAAAACCAACCTTATTGATGAGAAAATAGCGGTTATTTATAATTCACTCATAGACAAGATGGTTAATGCTAAGTTGTGTACCTACTAAGGTCGATTCTTCTAGTACCTACCTACACTACAAGAATTTGATGTAGTGGGGATAGAATGAGCATTCGCTTGTTACCTTTACAAGAAATATTTTTACAATTACTAAGTTCTTAAACTTATGTGTGTAAACTAATTTGAAGTCGGCGCGTGTGTGCCCGATCGTGTTGCTGTGTCGCTGTAATCTGTGCGATCATCACCTATCACGCTGATGGCGCCGACTCAAAATTACTAGATTTACTCACATAAGTTTAAGAACTTAGTAATTAGGATAGAATAAAAAGATAATATTTTTAGCTTTTCAGTTTCGTGGGCGGTTTAATTTTTTTGTAAAAAGTTTTATGCATGTTGATTTTGACCGTTGAAATTTGAGACCGATCAGGCTTTCGCTTGATACTTTTTATCGAGACACCCTGTGCACGCTGTCTGCTCCGTGTTGACGGAGCCTAGTGCTACTTGCGCCTGCATTATGGATTACGTCCCCGCGGTCTCCGAGCTTCATTCGCTTTAATCACACACTCACACAACTAATTGGATGGCAGCGTTGCTTAACTTGCCTCTCGCAACAACGCTCATTCGCGGTCGCGGCGATCGCGGCGATCGATCCGCCTCAGTATGTGTTTATTTTTTTAATCTATTGATGCCGAGTTCAAAGATTGATACGATTTACGTAATTCAAACTTAAACTTTAAAAATTTGATATAGAATGACTAATTTTGTCTAACCCATGGCGCTGACAATCGCGACAAGCGACCACCACCACATAGCTATAAATAATATGATGGAAAATCACAAAGAATCGTGTCGAGATGACTGACAGTCACTAATTATACACCGGTCTGTTAGCGAACGGGATGCTAATGAGCGCCGCGCCGTGTGCCGCCAACTGTACACGTACGAGTACCTAACCTACATAATTATTCAATTCAACCCTAACCTACACAGCAACATGCACATTATCCTATCTCATCTCTAGGTACTCTACTCTATAAAGAGAGATTTGAATACCTCCTAAAGTAATTTATATCTAAAGAGGTTGTCGCAAAACGTGATGAAAATTTATGAAATGCTATTAACTGGAGTTTCAAGTAATATCACTTAATCACTCATTGATTCTAGGCAGAGACCTGCCCGTGGATGTTTAAAAATGTCCATATTAGGGATTCGAGTTTTCCAAAGAATGTGGCGTCTCTTTGTAGCGTTTGTGCACGAACTCATTTGTTACGACGATATGTTGCCGGTCGCACGAAGTTCCTTATTTATATTTATTATGTACAAAAACCTGTATATACTCAACAAAAATAATCGTCGCGACACCACACTGTACAATGTACATGTACAATGCGAAACTGGCTTGCTTTCTATGAGAGAGAGATAAGTATATCTTTCCCCGTCCAGCCCCCTGAGCCCCCTTTCGCAACGCGTGATAAGGAACTTCGTTCCAATATCTTTTTTATTTTGTCCTAATTACGAAGTTCTTAAACTTTGTAAGTAAACAAAATTAAAATTAGACTACGAAATCAGAGGTAACATGTTCAACATATTTAATTTAAAACCAAATTCACTGTTGGTTTCTTTATTTATTTAACTTAAACACAGTTGTAGGAGGTTACTTAAGTATGTTAAACTGCATCATAACTAGCCTCCGACTCACCCGCGATGAGATTAAGGTCGGCCGGCGTGTGGGGTCAGAAAGTGTTTCAATTCAATTTTGACTCAAAACCTACTTAACCGATTTTAAAAAATTAGAGTAACATAGGCATATAAATATTACAATTATATATTTTTATATTATGAGAAATTACCATCCGAAGCCGTGGCGTGCAGCTAGTACTTATATCATTTTTTTTTTGAGATTACTCAGAACTTTTGAAAAAGTAGTCCTATCCGATTTTGATAATTTTTATATTGGATAGGGTATAAGTACTTTCAATTGAAAAACCAACCCTAAAGATGAGAAAATAGGAGGGATTTATAATTAACTCATGTGAGATATTAATGCCGTATGTATGGTATATTACAAAAACAAATGATTAATGAGCTTTAAAGCAAGAAGTCATTTTAGATTATAGCAAAAACTTGAGAGGTGTCAAGGGAACAACAACCGGATCGATTAATTAGCGTAGAGTTCCCGCTCCGCCACTAAACCATTATATCCTCCCACACACAGCACCATCTCCTTACACTCTGTTCGAATACAGCCGCGAGATTTTTGCGATACTAGTCTTACGTCGACGTTATGTCGTTACGTACCTACATAATTTTTTTGCAGTATCTTCGACCTACTAACTTTTGGGATTCACTTTATTATATATATACAGGGTTACATGGAAAGTCGTACTAGATCCGTTAAGAGCGTAGAGTACCCATCATTTCTGACTTATTTTACTAAGAAACACCCCACCCTAAACTTAACCCATTTCGAGATATTCGACTTTTAATTTTTTATTAAAAATTGCAGATTTTTAGGCTACTAAATTTATTTTTGTTTTTTCTGTGCATCTTATTATTATTATTTTTGCATTTTTACATGGGTAATAAGATGTTTTAGGACGTCAATCATTAAAATAGTGCATAAGTTAATTGAATAGATCGTAGTAGAGAAGTGAAACTTATGAAATAAAAAAATATTTTAGATGGTTTGTTTTTCTCTAAGGGATATCTAAAAAAAATATTATGGCACTTGTTCGGCGGATGTTATAATAAATATCTACGTTTCAACAGCTATCTAACGACGTATAATAATCTAGAGTTTGTATTACATTTCGTGGAAAAAAAGTAGTTGGGACGCTCCAGGTTGCAGTTCTAACGGTCCCACGCGAGCAAGACAAGTGAAGATTTAGGTAGATGCGAATGAAAGAAAAAATGTGTAGAGACCGGCTAGGGCTGGGAATACAACAGGGGAAATTGTTTTGGTGGTCAGTCTGCTTAGTGAATGTATTATCGTTTTGCTCTTTTTCTCAACTTGACTGTGATTCTGAACTATTTCTTCTGATTTTGACTACTGTGCTCGTTAACCGGACTCTGATTTGTACCTGTGATACGGAAGTGTTGAAAATGACGTCCTACACATCTAAATAATATGCTGATATGCTTATTTGACTTGCTTTGCTTTATTTGCAGACACACAATCGCAGTATCCGTAACAAATAAGCATATTCTTCAGATGTTTAAGAGAAGAGCAAAACGATATCACATTCACTATGTACGAAGCACAAAAGCAGACTGACAACCAAAACAATTTCCCCTGTTGTATTCCCAGCCCTAGCCGGTCTCTACACATTTTTTCTTTCATTCGCATCTACCTAAATCTTCACTTGTCTTGCTCGCGTGGGACCGTTAGAACTGCAACCTGGAGCGTCCCAACTACTTTTTTTCCACGAAATGTAATACAAACCCTAGATTATTATACGTCGTTAGATAGCTGTTGAAACGTAGATATTTATTATAACATCCGCCGAACAAGTGCCATAATATTTTTTTTAGATATCCCTTAGAGAAAAACAAACCATCTAAAATATTTTTTTATTTCATAAGTTTCACTTCTCTACTACGATCTATTCAATTAACTTATGCACTATTTTAATAATTGAAGTCTTAAAGCATCTTATTACCCATGTAAAAATGCAAAAATAATAATAATAAAATGCACAGAAAAAACAAAAATAAATTTAGTAGCCTAAAAATCTGCAATTTTTAATAAAAATTTAAAAGTCGAATATCTCGAAATGGGTTAAGTTTAGGGTGGGGTGTTTCTTAGTAAAATAAGTCAGAAATGATGGGTACTCTACGCTCTTAACGGATCTAGCACGACTTTCCATGTAACCCTGTATATATATATATATATATATAATATAAAAACATATAGAATATTCACGTAGTATCTACCCTGCCTTGTCGTCGGTAACTTGGTAAATATTCCAAGTCAACAACGGTGTCGTTGGTGTAGTGCAGGAAAAACAGCAATACATCGAACAACAAAACAAATGGAGGTTCCTAAGAACTTCGTTTCACACAAGACCACAAAAGGATCGATCATTGTATGGTTGTGAAGGATCGCGACATCTGCTACTCTACCGGTCATCGGCTCATGTCGTCGACATGGGCCACGTTCGGATGTTATCAAATGAGTAGTAGAGTTTTTTTTTAATACCACGTTTCGTCAAATTCATTGCATCTTTGCAGACGGCTCTACATAAGCTTTATATTTTATGGCGACCTTTGTCGTGCAACGGTTTTATTTTGTTGTGCAGCCATTATTGAAACATAAACAGTCGCGCCAAGCAGCGAGCGACGACAACAAACCCAGCGTTATGGCTTGGCGGCCGCACAACAGATACATTTAGCTGCGATAAGTATAACCTATAGTCGTTAATCTCCACAAGCGATCACTTGTGCATTGGGAAGCTGAATACCCAACACGAAGTGTTATTTTATTGGTACGACTTATATTCAATCACATAATGTTAAATAGCTCGACCACTTGCTGTATTTTACTTGCTTCGCACTTGTATTGCGTTAAAAAGACGCGACTTTGAAACTTCACTAAGCTTGTTCAATTTATTTTATTGTGTTTTTTGTTAAAAAAAACATCTGTTGATCATAATAGTATTATAAATATTGTAGATATCTAATCTAGGTGCACTACACACTCGTTCATCGCGGGAGACATCCCGAGTCTGAGGCAAATGTCACTGAGTTGGAGTTGCTACAGATCTACACAAATTAAAAGCGTTATTTAATTTATCAAGCCTTATCTTATTATCTTGGAAATTCGTAAGTCAAGTATTAAAAATTATCTTGCAGCCATGACTTCACGCTCACGACAATCTCGAGACTCTGCAAAACAATCCCCCTCGGTCTGGCCGACGCAGTAGAGACTCGGTGAGAGTCGGATTTTATGGTAGAAGCTGCACTTGTGAGGCCTACATCCATGTACGTAAACCCCATTACGCGTATGCGACATGCCATGTGGATGGAACTGGCTTAAGTCTAGCGGTAGATGATTATGATGTTCAATGAAAAATTACCGCTAAAGCCGCCTGCATCTTTTTCCGTTTTTGTTCAAAGATTCTGCCTGTGTCTAGGATGTGGGCGTTGATAGCTGCGCCACAGTTATTGTAACTTTTGTAGCCATCATCGTTTCAAATTGTGTTACTAGACCTAAGTTTTTATTGTTCCCAATAAACTATATTGTTTTTTTTTTGTCGTCTAAAATCTCCAACCGTTCTACCGAACTTGACAAACGCGTTAAGTTAGTAGGCGACTTTAGGCGGGTGATGATGATGCAGACGGAAGCGACCGCGGGACATTGCCATTCAAATGTCACGCGAAATGTGAGAGACAGCGTCCTGATTTACCGGGAGACTGCTAATTTTAGACGCATTTACATTGTCTTGTCGTCTTTAGAGCGCACCACGTCGATGAACCTTTTGATTCCAGCAAGACGCGATTCTTCTAATAAATATTCGAATGGTACGCTTTACCTTCATCGTTTTAACATTATACTATTATTATTATAACAGTAGATATTATTTTGGCGTTTTTAAATTTTATGTGTGACATCATCTTATACTCATCGACAGCGGGTATTGCTACCTAGCTTAATAATAGACATATAACATGTGTATTTATAGCCATACGCTTACGGAACGTAACTCAAAACCAGGTTTCAGGAATCGAAAATAATTTATCTAGAATTGTTCAGTCTGAATTTGACCTTTGACGGCGGCGGCTCAAAGCGTCAACCGTCAGCCGTAGGGGCGAGGTCCCGACAGGTTCGGCGTGCGGTGCCACCAGGGAGGCGCGTTTCAGTAAGTTCTGAACTTCCAACAGTGGCGGTGGCCGACCGCGGATTCGGCACATTCCTAAGGTAGCGGCGAAACCCGCGCGAGCCATGCTCCACGGAACCGAACGAGGAACCGTTAACGCTTCCCCAACTTTCCCCAATTATTCCTAGTGGATTACTAAGTTACCCGCAGTGTTGCGTTTTGTAGCGGAGTGCTAGACTGGCTAAAGATACAATTACTGCTCCTTTCTTCATTCAAACACAATAGCAGGGTCGATGGATATGCAGAGATCTTTGAATGTCTCTGGAAGTACAGATATAGAACACGGAAAGTGCAGCAATCGTGCCCGCGCCATACGCCGCGCCGCGACGCGCCGCGCGCGCTTTTCATTTGTTCATTATTTCTGAACCTTCTCGATCCGCTGCTGGCGTCCGGTGGTCGCTACCTACACAATAATGTGATACAATATCAGTAAGTACCTATAATCACTTATTGCTGGCTTAGAATTGTTGGACATCGACGTCAAACAGGCGCCGGTCACGGAAATGTAAATATATGCGGTGGTCTACCTAATAACCTTTTTACCCTACTTACGGCCGGTTTCTGGAAACCCAAATCACGATTGATCCGAGTTTGACACATAGTAATTGTTTAATTTTTTCTTTGATCATCGTTCGAGAAACCGGCCGTAAGTGTTTTTTTTCCTAACCTATTTCGTCCTACTGCTGGGCAAATGATGATATTTTAACATCAAGAATTTTGGCATTAAACATCAAGAAATTGCCTGTTGAGTGATTTTCTAGAATGAAACTGATTTGGGCAATCTCGCATGATTCCCCAGCAATATTCGGCCATTAGTCCAGTCATTTAAGCTTAAATTAGGTAAGAATGTCGGAATTCGAGATACCCAGCTGGAAGTCTGTAAATGCTTGTATATTGACACCCTAAAAGTTTTCTCAAAACCTACATTAACCGTTTTCGAGATAGAGGGCGGAGAGCGCGCGGTCACAGCATCACTTTTTCTTTATTAAGCACAAACAATCAAATCTTTCCTCTATATAATATTAGATTAGATTAAGTGGCTGACACAACTCCTGCGACATTAACGTAGATGGAACCTTTGACCCCAAGACGGCCGGAAGACGACGATGAAGAGGAAGAAGAAATTAATACTTTTCATGTAAACAAATGCTCTCCGCCCTTCATCTCGAAAAGGCTTCACGATATCAAAAAACATTTTAACTAAATTTGTACAGATATTTGAATTCCACAATATTGTAACGAATGTAAATAGCAAAAAAACCCATAGGAAATGAGATATTTACAAAAAGCGCAATTTTTGTGACCTTGAAATTTTATAGTTGTCAATAAGTAAGCTAAGATACCCAGCTGTAAGTTTACAGACTTACAGCTGGGTATCTCGAGTTCCGAGGTGAACTTACTGTAATGACTGGACTACATCAAATGAGTGTTCCTACTTCCTTGGTAACTGAAGATAGGTAAGTGTAGATGAAGAAACTATTCTTCATCGTTTTTATGTTTTGGTGAAAACGTTCATTTTGTTCCTCGCTTAAATCTCCTGATTGTGTTGGAATTTATGTAGATTACTATTGAGATCGTGTAATTTTATACTCATATTACCTACAGCCTAAATCTTTAAAACGAAACAGCACTTCCTCTACTTTTGTACATAGTTGTAAGCCTTATGATTTCCGATGAAATTTAGTGCGACTGCTACAAAAGATTTCCATGCAAGCCTTTCCAGATCATTCATATAATATGTAGGTCATAAAATTAGTGTCTTTCGTTAAGTTACGTATTTGAGGGCCATCAAAGATACTTTTTAGCTTATAATTTATCAGTACTTAAAAATACATAATAAACTGAAAAAAATGTTTTATTAGCCCTAATTTTATAGCAATGTCGGCAGATTTTTTTTTTTAAACTTTGGGTTCAGTTATACAGGGTGTAACAGAAGGGGTAGACCAAAAGCAAAAGGGCGATGGGGGAGCTCAATGCCTATCGATATAACCCCCATGTATGTTCAGCGATATTCAGTCGTTCAACATTTAACATTTTAACTTGGTGTCGAATTTTTATACCGAAGTAAGCAAAATACAAACGACTCACAGTGTTTGTGATCGATTTACGCCGATCTTTCAGTATGTATTCGTCACAAACAAAACAAAATTTATCAGGATCGTTAACACAACATCTGGACGTACTAGCCATATTAAAATAGTAGTAGTTTAAGCGATGTTATTGTACCTATTAATGATTTATTACGAAAAAACATACGAAGACCGGCAACAATTAATTATTTATATTTTACATTTTTCGACGGTAGAGCAGAACATGTCCAAAAAAAATGCTTTTGAAACCTATATGTTGCATTAGGTACTACATACCATTATTATTTGGCTTACATTTACATAATGTTGACTTGGACGAATTACATTCTAAACTATCTAACATATTAAGCATATCGACAACATATCATCAAGCCTGGAATTATGGCCCTGATTAAGAAATACTCGTGCAAGTTAAATGCGAATCGACCTGGTAAATAGAGATAGGCAATCGAGCGATACAATGACGTCAGATTGCTTGCGAGCCGTCGATGACCGAGTGAACCTGCTGTGAGCGCTGGGCACAAGTTGCTTCACCGCACCCATGCTCCCTCGAGTCGAAGGTGACTGGTGGCGTGACGTGGTGCTTCTTACACTGTTTTCTGTTGTTTTCTTTACCTGTTCTTGCCTACAGGTCGAATTTTTCAATAGATTCTAATTTTTAGCTCATCGCTGGGGAAGTTTGCTGCATCATCATTTATCGACAGATTTCAATGTTTGAGAGACACACAAAGGAATTCATTGTACACATGACGTTTGCCAAGTATGCTGTCCTCACAGAACCACCAGTTTACTTTTCTTGTACAGCTTTATGTTTTAGTTATCTCTTTTGAAATCCGTTTACGATCTCTTGTCCAATTTACCTGGTGTTATTATTATTTTGCCAGGCTTAAGTAAGGTTCTTACCTATGACTATGAATCTTTCGACCTACCCACTACATTTTATGTAGGTAATTCGGACACATGCGACGCCAATTTAAAGATTTTCCAAGTATAACTCCTTGCTCTGCCCCACTCTAGTTGGTTATTGCGGATAATGCCGCGTGACGATATTCATCGGACGAAAATGGAATAAAACGAAGGCCTCTGACGTAAAATATCAAAGTTGTGATAAGCAAAGATAAGACGAAGTCCATCACCTCGCGAGTCGCGGCCCGCGGGTGATACCGATACGCGATAGTGCAGCGCCACTCCGCAGCTCTCGCAGAACAGCCACTTCATTTGGCCGGAATCTTACCTATGACTTAATCTGCAGATGGATTTCACCACAGACATAAAAGCCGCTGTCTCTTTGCTCCGGAAATAACTAATTTCAACGCAGATTTCTTGGTAAGGTGAAGTTAAATAACAATTAAAAAAGAACTATGTATTGCATTAAATAAATAAATAAATGATATTAAGTAAATGAAATAAACGAATGAATGAATGAAAACATACAGAATGAAGTACAAAAGGACCACCAAGTCTGAAAAAGCGGTTTCAAAGGTACACATGCAGAATTCAATACCAAACTAGGTATTCAATTCTAGCTATTAACCTTTCAAAGCACTGTCTCAGACAAGGATTTGAATTCAGAGCTGTCCCTAAACCCCTTGGTTTAGGGATGTATGTTGCTATGCTGACCTGCATACACATATCCATGAAACTGATAGTGTAGGGTTTTACAAAATATTGTAAGAATAACGTTTTAAACGTAGTATTATTATTTTTCCTCTAGGCTCGTCTAGCTCGGCTCCAAAGTGCCGGTAAATATATATATATATATGTATTTATATAATATACTTAAATAACTGATACACACGGGCCTGAGCCAAGTGTGCATCAGTGGGAAGTGCTAATGATAAATCTGTTGAGTTTGATGGTGACATTTCAGTAGTAATATCCATTTGTAAGAATTTCCTAATTATTCTACAAGTGTTTAGTACTACAGCTTTTTGTAGTAAGGTGTATGTATTTTTCGGTAAATCTAATTGAGTAAGAGACTGAAACAATTGCTTTGGGATGACGCCGGTAGAGGATATGACTACAGGGATTATCGACACTTTGTTCAACACATACTTGTGATTTCGTCCTTAAGGTCGATGTATTTCGTAAATTTTTCCGCGATCGTATTTTGTAGGTTGTGGGTATTAGGGACCGCTATGTCTATGATTAGTGCTGTTTTATTGATTCGGGCTATATCTGGTCTATTGTAATGTGTGGTTTCATCTGTTAGAGTTGCTCTATCGAAATATCGTTTGTGAGTTGCATTTTCCAACACAGTCTCTTATACTTGTAATAAGATGTTGGTCTTACTGCTGGTGCTGTTTCTATGAGTTGGTTGGTATTTACCAGCTAGTTTCTGATGGATTATGTTTTCTACCTGGTCGTGTCTATGTTTATAATCAGTCTGGGCTATAGATTTACATGCCCCTGTAATATGCTGGATTGTTTCCGAGGAACTATGGCATTTACGTTACGACACATATCAGTTGGCAGGTTTTGGATCTTCATTATGTGTTTTTGGTAATTGCGTGTTTCCATCACCTGATCCTGTATCGCAATCATGAAGCCTTCAGTCTCTGGGAAAAGTTCCCCTCCAATGAGCCATTACTAAATTACCATAACTAATATTCATATTATATATCAAATCTTCCTATCTTTTTGAGCAAGTCTTGAATCTTTATCTCCAATCTCTTTTGCTCTTTTATCTTGACAACTGAAATGTTTTTGAACTATTATTTGATCAAATTGCAATTCAGTTTTCTTCTTCGTCTTTTATTGATATTTGGAATGATCGATTTTCATACCGTTTGATAGAATTAACGAAAAATCAGGTAGGTCATCCTTAAATCAGGTAGGCCATGCTCAAATCAGCTGAACCGCGGCATTGACGTCATTATTAACAGCTCAGACATAATTTTATAAAGCTCAGTCAGGTCAGTCCACAAAAATGCCACGGAATACTGACGAGTTACTATAGTAAAATCATCGAAAACTGAACTGCAACTTGTCGCGATCCTATTGATATTGTTATAATTTTGGCGATGGCAAACCCATCATAATGGAACAAGGTAAAAGTAGTAAATGTTTATGGTCGCTTCTACTATGGGCGCTACAGCATGCAAGCCATCGGGGGCGAGGGTAATGGGCGATGGGCGGCTCTCAGCCGGGGAACACAAAGTGAGCCCAACAGAAGATATAATCTACGACCCCAGACAAGAAGCCGGAGTACATCAGGCAAAGTATGTCGTAGGACGTACAGATACAAATAATGCGTAATATGAAATGACATTTCATATTACGCATTATTTGTACTTAGATAAGTATGTAAGTATTTACAAAAATACCACTGAGTATTGTAACAGTATATGTACTTGGATATTTTCGTTGCTTCTGTTTTAAAAATAGGTAATTCTAGCTAATTTATTTCTACTTTGTCAATCTTGATTCCACGAGAAGTTATCATCTTACCTTTAAGGTCCCAGTAGGTAGCAGGTAGTCTGGGCGCCATAACTATTCTGTTACCAGAACACATATATGTACAAATATTTTAGTTTAGGTAGATGAGACAGCGAAGCCGTGTAGAGGTACAGGTGCGCGAGCGGGACGGAGCGCGCATCATTACACCACACTCGGCATACAAGATGTGGAATGAAGCCGCTCGGAAGGAAGCCTGCATGTTCGGCTGGACCTCGACTCAATGAGAATAGTGGAGTTAGCCAGCACTGCGACACGTGGCCTTTTACATTCCCAAGACAGATAAGAAAGAACCCAGCGCTGCTATATCGGTCGCTCCACGTGGGCCGCGACGTCACCGCTCCGGTTCCGGAATATTTCCACAAAAATATCAGCCAACGCTGAACGCACTGCGCTGACACATTGCGCCACGTCACGTGAGACAACCAACTGCCAACGGAACGTTAACAAGAACCACTTCTTCAAGTTTCACTGGCACTTCTTTTTCCGCGGCTACAAATATAAAACCAGGTTTATAAAGCTATCGAATCTCATCACAATCATCGCGAATAACATTCAATTAATAGGCAACCTTCACATTACGCGAAGGTCATTCTACAATGTGCTACCACAGTTACGGTTTACACTCTTATAGCTTTTTGCTGGAATAACTCTATTAACGGAGACTTTGTTCGTTATTGAAATATTCGGAGAGATGTTAATAGGTGTCTTGACTCGGTTACTCATAACATAATGCAAACAGAGGGCATAGTCCGAGCCTGCATTTTAAAACTTCAAGAGAGTAGTCTCTCATCCGAGAGACTACTCTCCGAGCCGAGAGTCGTCTCTCGGATGTCCTTATATTTTTGTAAGAAGTAGAGAAAGAGATCCGAGAGACGACTCTCGGCTCTAGAGTAGGGAGTTTTAAAATGCAAGCTCGGACTAAGCCCTCGGAAATCTGTGGGCAACGCGTGTCTCACGAGTCACGATGCAGCAGCAGCAGCTAAGGTTCACCAACGTACGTATTTTGGTATCGCGATAAGTGTGTAGCCAAACACGTTCAACATTCGAACATTAGTAAGCCGAAGATTGTGACATAAAACGAAGATTGTGTATGGTGAACCTTAGCTGGTGCTTATACGAACCGTTTACGTTACAATTTAGCACGATCGAGGCTCAGGTACAGCAAGAAGGTCAAGATGCTGAACGCCGCGTTCGGCTCGTGTTGGACACGCTGCGAGCGTCATCATAATACATATTACCTACTCAGTGCACCATTGCACACAGCCATTGAGCACCACTTGCACAATCGAGACAGTTAACAACTATGTCATCCATGGCATAGCATGTGTGGCGTCGTTTACAACAACAAATAATAAATAGTAGAGCACTCGTACCGCATTAGTAGATATCTTATAGTATCTGTATATTTTTCTATTATTATTATTTTATCTTTTCCGTTCCCATTGTATAATGTGTTTTTTAATTTTTAATTGTTTATACTATTGCTATTTTAATTTTTAATTCATATATGTTGTTTTATACTTGTGTTGATTAGTGTAATTGGCTAAGGCCGTACTAATTAAATTAAATAAATAAATCTGCTGCTCGCTAAGCCACTTATTACTTAATAGATATTATTATATTTTTAGGCGGTTTATTTTTACAAAAAAAATAAACCGCAGCGAAAACTGAAAAGCTAATATTTAATATTGTACAAAAAACCTGTATACTTATAAAAAAACTCGTCGCGACACCACACGGTTCAATGCGAAACTGGCTTGCTTCTATGAGTGAGAGAGACAGACAGACAGACAGACAGAGGAACACGCGCACGCGCACGCGCACAGCTTACAACTATAGCAAAAAGTGTCGTTACTACTTTTGGTCTTTATTTTTTCCGTCTAGCCCTCTTTCGCAACGCGCGATAAGGAGATTTGTTCTAAAAAGAAAAATATACAGGTAGCATTGAGATTCTCCACCGTTTTTTTTACGCCGGTTAAAAAGAAAAAGCCTTCACTGAGATCCTCCTGGGGTCACATTACATCAGGAGGCACGCTCCTGGAGTTCTAAGGTACTTCTAGCAGACCTACAAGTTCCAAACCTGGACCTCAACCATGTTTGAGGTAAATAAGTACATACTAAATGTAAGTATGTAGATAAAATAATTACCTATATTTTTGACAAAATGAACATACAAAGGTCGCTCGGCGTGGAAGATCTTCCCTTTTCGTAGGATATACCACACCTATCTCCTCAAATGTAAGTTAGCTGGGCGTGCAAGTAGAAGAAGGCCGAAAAAGCAGTGTTGGATTGTGTGAAAGATATGAATGTGAGAGGAGCAGACTCAGAGTTAACGATTAATAGGAGTGGAAGAAGAAGACATGTTGAGCCGACCCCACCTATCGTGGGATAAGGGCAGGCGAATGATGATGATGATGATGAAAGAACAACATTACGTGAATGGCAGAGAAGTGGCAGCATGCAAGACAGTTCAGCTGCGGCATTCACCACAACATCATGGTCATATAGGTACTCGACTAGAGTAGGTTTGTTCATGCTGGTAGATTAAGCAAACTGATTATAAAAAAATATAAGTTAAGTATCGTCAAGAACGTAATATAATAGGATATAGTCCAGTCAAAATAGACATTCCAGTTTGCATTAATTCCCAACAAGCTGGATTTTTGTACAGGCACATTTTGTTTCAAGAAATACTGTTCGTTCTATGGCAATGAAGCAGATAAAACGGCTGAAATGAAAAAAACGCAGCATTTTAGTGGATTTTCCTGCGGTCTAAAGTCACTATATCTCGAAAGCGATGCTTTGTAGAAGAAAAGTGTTGAGATATTTTTGTAGACAATTTAAACTTTGCCTGAACCACTTTTCAATAGCTTTCGTTGTTTCAGAGATATACGCAAAAAAAGCAAATTTATGACCTTTGACCTCGAATAAAAAACAACGCACAAGCGGGATCGATGGGGACTTTTGACATATCATTTGTAATGACGTATTCAAGGCCTGCAAAAAAATCCAGCTTGTTGGGAATTAATGCAAACTGAAGTCATAATTTTAGTCTATTTTGACTGGACTAATAGTAGATATACGAAAGCAAAGTTAACATTTGACAGACAGTGCGTTTCAATGAGTCATTCAGACGCAGGCGTTTTATGTTAAATTGAGCATTGCATCCATCGGATGCCAAGCAGTAGTGCCAGCCAGTGGGGAGGGGGTGAGCATGGAGCAGGGGGGGGGGGGGGGGGGCGACCGCGACCGGACTGCGTTCGTTTCGAGTAGCGAGAAGCGAACCATACCTACAACATTTTGTCAACTAACTTACCACATTAATTAAATCTGCTTCGAGGCGGTCACGAGCAGACGAAGTATTGCAAGGCACGTACATATGTAGGTACCTACTCAGTTCGCACTCAGAGATTCCGTTAAGCGCAGTTATCCGAAGCGCCAGCGGGTTCTTATTATTGAGCCGATTTGAGCCAGCACACAAAATAGTTCTAACTTTCGTGTGGTACCTAACGTACTAAATTACAATTTAGTACGTTTAGTACTTAATATGGATGTGAAACGTGGACAATGACACAAAGGGATAGAGAGTTTTTAGAAGCATTTGAAATGTGGTGTTGGAGGAGGATGGAAAAGATAAGTTGGACGGAGAAAATAACAAACGTAGAAGTGTTGAGAAGAGTCGGAGAGGAAAGAGCCCTCATGAAAATGGTTGAGAACAGAAGGGGGAAGATGATTGGCCATCTTATACGACACGACAACCTCATCAATAACATCATAGAAGGAAAGGTAGAAGGAAGGAGAGGAAGAGGAAGGCCGAGGATAAACTACATGAGCCAAGTAAAGATGAAGGTTGCCCTCGTGTCGTATAGGGAAGTCAAGGAGGCGGCCCTGGAAAGGAAAAAATGGCGTGGATTGCATTGATTACGCAGACAAGAGCGTTGCTCTTAAATAATAAGAAGAAGTACTTAATAAAACGAATTAAAAATTAATTATCAAATACGTATAGTAAATCGAAAAAATCAGTGACCAAGTACCCCGAGGCAAAAGGCTCCGAATGATCAGTATCTGGAGGACAGGCCGCGCGACGCGATGAGTGACATCATCATCATCATTTCAGCCCGTTGGCACCCACTGCTGAGTATAGGCCTCCTCTTTATTATGCCATTCTTTACGGTCCCTTGCGACTCTCATCCACTGATTCCCGGCTAGCTCTATAATATCTTTGGACCATCGGGCTGGTGGTCTGCCTCTTGGTCTACGAGCATCCCTTGGCCACCATTCCGTACGAGTGACATAATCACACATTATTTCTGAAGTGGGCACGGGTCAGCTAGTATTTTATAAAAACTTACGAAAAGTTTTTCTTGTGGTCAATCTGGACAAAAGTCTTGGATTGCAATAAAACCTATTCCTCGTTGTGATCCGGAAACATGATTTTCATGATCATTTTACACAAGATGTAAGACGATTCTAAATGATCCTTGTGATTTTACTGAATAAAGTAATTTTTGACTTTGACTTTGACTTTGACTTAAGATGTTGCAAAATGATCGGCTATGGCATGGTGCCTAAAGGCGAAGTCTGCTGTTCTCATAGCACCACTAGTTTTAAAATGTAAGTACATAATAAGTTTTATTTAATTGATCCAGCGGTTCAGGCGTGATGCTTTATCTAAAAAAACATATGTACCATATGAGCAATATATTATTCTTAGAGCTGTGTTTTTGAGAACCTGTGAGCCGCCTGGTGGGTTCGAGAAACCACCGTCTACATCTTCGTAACATTATAAAAAAATAAGCGAAAACTGGGAGGACGCGAAATATTTTTTCCAACCACATATCGTGTTGTGTTATGAAAAAAGTTTAAAAACACTGACTTAGAAAATAGAATAAAACTTTGTTTTGTTTGTCATAACAAAAAATAACAAAATAGTGCACCTTCACATTTACTTTGACCATATCTTCATAGTATTGTAGTGCCATCTATATCGCTAGGTACATGACGAACTACATCGTAGTGTACGCAACAGACCAACAGATGACAGAAACAAATCCTAGATCGCGCTAACGAAGTTATCACGGAGTTTGATTATAAGTATTACGAGCAAATACTATCCATTGGTCCTAGGACTCCGAGCCAAAGGTCGCTCGGCGTGGAAGATCTTACCATTTCGAAAGAGATACCACACCTATCTCCTCACTAAAGATAAGGTGATGCAGGTAAATAATATTAGTCGCCAATCAGAAGCAAAGTAAGATTGTCTATGACTGATTGGTCTAATTACAATATATTTGTGGTGCGCTTGGCCAAGCAATGGCCTGTTTGAACTGTTGTATAATAGTTAAAATTGGTATTTATTTCGGTTGTTTTAAGCTTCTAGCTAGTTGTTATCTACGGCTGGATCCACTAGCCAAGCTTGCTATCTGTGGACTTGTAATGGAGATAAGAAGAAGAACTGCGCACTTCGAGACCGCGACCGGCATGACAACGCAACGCAAGCGAGGCGCACTCGCGCGCAGCCGACGCCGCCGAGTGCCTCCGATCTCGGAAAAGCCTTGGCGGCTGATAATATAATAAATAACATAATCGCTCCATCTGTGGCTGTTCTAGTAGTGAGTGCCCACAAAACTGAAGATGTTTCCGACAAATAATGTAACAGTAAACATGTTTTTCAACTGTGGTTAAAATAAACCTTGAAAATGACATCATGCAAGTCCTAGCTGATTTTCAGCTTAGCATTATACATACCTACCTATACAAAAACATTGAACATGAAAGAATACAACTCAATAAAGCAATTTCATGCCACGTGATTTTTACTTTTGAATACATATTCGTATATTACATTTTTCTCGAAAACTGTTAAAATGAAATCAAAGAAATAATAAATTATATAATGTTTACAAGGATGAACTTAAGGTGACGGGTATAGCCAAATGCGTGTTTCTGGGGAAACCGAAAACTGTTTTCAGAAAAAGTGATAGCATGTGGAGTTGTGAAACTTATTATTTCCTATAACACATATATTGAACTAGTGTATTGTTACTCAAAATTTGTGCTCTTGGATATAGTTTACTTTTAAATGTAAGTTTAGTACCAACACCTTTTGCAAAAGTGTGGTTTAAGATCCCATTTTTTATGGGTTTGGCAGATTTGTTTGGTACCAAATTTAGCACAGCTATTCTTATGGTTCGTATCTTGTGACTCTAAAGAAAACATTTCTACATTAAGGTGTTTAAAGAAGAAGAAGAGTAGCGCCTTAGGAATTATAAGTGTTTGATTGCTGTGTGCTCGCAATTATACATAAGGCACTGCTTTAGAGTTTGACTATCCGAACTGTGCGCGGCTCATTATGTGTTTTGCGCCGTTGTCAGCATTTTTGTTGAAATTGAAATTGTGACGTTGCCACGCTGACTGTCTAGAGTTTAACCACCACGGCAAAAACTATGCCGTGTTACAAGTTTAACGTGTGTATAGATATAATAAATAAATAATAAACTTGGAAGTTATTGACATTTTTATTTATTATGAAAAATTTCACCCTACCCGTCGCCTTAACTATAATATCATAGACAAAAGATACTAAAGATACTCCATACTAAGAAAAACTGTATTGTAACGCTTCATTTTGGGACCTGCCTAGACCAGCCAGCCATGCCATAGTCAAGCAGCCTGTACGGTCATCATACCGTGCCTTAGCCAAGCCAGACCAGTCAGCCTCTACGGTCGCCATGCCATGCCAAAGCCAAAGCCAAAGCCAGCCTAACCAGCCAGTATCACAGTTATTAATTATCTGTGGCCTTGTCTACCATGTGTCAGTGTGGTCTCGTCAACGAGTTCAGCCTGACAAGCCTAGCCGATTTTACGCGGTTATTAAAAAACTGGAATTAAGCAGAAATATTCTTGTACAAGATAGAGTGAAACTGAGCCTGAATAAACGAATGTTATGAACTAATTACTCGTCGTTTCACTCAGAAGTGGGATTAACAGAAATCATCCCGATATTTTTTTGCCGAAGTATCCATGATGAAAAGAAGGAGATGTGATCAGATGGAGTATTCCGTATTCGTATCAAATAGAACAGCAAAGCCACAACGATAACAATGAAGATCCTCTAAACAGAAAATATTCAAATCCCTGCTATGAAATGAACCTCAACAGAGCGATTCGCCATTTCGAAGTAAGTCACATCGTTAGACCTTGTCCAGATTGTTGCGCTGCGTCACTTGTCCCATAGTTTCAAGCAAAAAGAAGAAGATTGCACGATTTCAACATGATTGCCGAAATATTATCAAAGTATGGTCCCCGTATGTTTTCGTTGCATTATAAGTGACAGCTCCAGGCGTTTGCATTATTTGAAGCTTACCTCAGAGTATCCAGAGAGAGCATTTGACGCAGTTCGTAAGAAGCAATGCTAGCGATAAATATAAGCGACCAGGTGATTGTATGAAGCTTTCTTATGTGATCTCGATGTCTTCTGAGGATCAGCGCCAGAAGTTTGTAGAGCTTTCAAGAAGAGAAAACAGGGCACACGCTACCTATTTAGGACGCGCGCACACTGATTACAATACTACAGTGTTTCAAATGTGGCGCACAAAGATACATTGCCCAAGTATCATAATCATCATCAACCTATATTAGTCCACTGCTGGACGTAGGTCTCTCCCAAGACGCGCCACTGAGCCCGGTCTTTGGCCCTTCTCATTCAGTGTTTGCCAGCTACCCAAGTACCAGCATACATTTAAATGTTTCTGCCAATGATTTTTGGTTCCTGCCTCTTTTGTTGTGAAAAGCAATATCAAAGATATCACGATGATTCAGAACTATTATTCAAGAAAGGTGCTACAGAAATATTTTATTGCATAACTGTTGGACATAAAAGAAAAGATCAACGGTGTATTTGATAACGCCTGTATTGGTATGACAAGTCAATGACAAAAGCAATGTCAGAATTACAGTTATAGAAGTATTTATTGAAGCCTACCTACATCGGTACAGGAAGCCAAATCAATGTCTTGAACATACAAAGGAGAATGGACAATTTTCAATGAAGTGTGAGTCACGACTAAAAATATTCTCTAAGGGTTGCCACATAAGATTGATCAGCCAGATAAATGACGAAAATATAATGTTATGAGAGCAACGGCTAAGCTACGCTACACCGGAATTCAAATCTTATGACAGAAAATGATGCAGAGGATTTAGGTGAACACGTCAAACGAAGAATCCTTGCTTCCACGCGTAGCCATAATCAAAGTGCAAGTTCTGAGAAACAGAACAGACAATTACGTCTGCGTTACGGCGTACCACGTCAAAGCCATTAACACCTGTGACCAGAGCGTCATGTAGAGAGCGTCATGAGAGATTTTCTCATGAGTTGAGAAGAGTTAGCCAAAGCCAGGTTAGTTATCAGACATGCCATATAGCCAATTGCCTTCTTTGAAAGTTGACCTTAAAGCCGTTAGTTTTACTATTTGCCTGCCATCTTATTCTTGTGCCAAACTTAAAATCTTAGCATGGGGCTTTGCTAGTCGATACTGCATTATGTTAGCAGCGTTTGATGTCTAAGCCAAAACGTGTTGTAAAATCCTGTATTTAATAAACGCTGGTTCCATTCTGCACCAAGCTGGTATTTACCAGTTCGTCTGTCGCATTTGTCTTTTGGTGATTTGCACTCACTCGTCGTATTCCCGCCGTAAACGTACACATGACATTGACAGATCAAAAGCCAAACTGTGACAGTTTCGTTACCGCGACTTGTGCAGTTATGACAGTAAAAGCGTCTAGTTCAAACAAAGCGTGTCATTGAGTGAAACAAGTAAAATCGAAGCAGCTAGTTCTAGTATTTTACAAGCACTCATCAAACAGTTCTTAGAAAACTATGCGAATAACAAAATCAAGATGCCTAGCAGAAAATAGCCGAAAGAGTAATGGCGGCTTTTCTCCGCGCTAGTGTTGGGACACGCGCGTAGTGTTCGATACAATCGCCACAGTGTTTCTAAGGTTAATATTAAATTGGATGACTTATACGTTTGCCCAAGGTTTTGCCCAAGGCATTGGTAATGTCAGATAGGAGTACTTAGGGTTCGCGGTAGTTTCATGCAAGCCGAAAAGCGGTGCTTGCTTTACTTCACAGACTAGTAGGATGCTGATGCTATGTTTAAAATTCCAAGCCGATCGAAAACATTGACTGCCATACTCTACCATAATTTAAATTTTAGCGCGCCAATTCTTTCCTAAATTATATCTAGTAAGTATTCCGAACGAGCCCGCTAGCAACGTGATACGCGGGCGCATGCATCTCACTCGCACTCGTAGCTTGCAACGGGGCTTCGCGGGCGCATTTGTCTGTACCGTTCTAACCTATATATAAGACTGTAGTTTTTATAGCTGTTTGTATAGAGAAAAAGCTCTGCTGCTGCCCAGCCTGAAGTTCAAACAAGAATACTCTCCGTCTTCACCGTTTGTTTGATCATCAACATCATCCGCAGACAGATTTCACCCACTGCTAGGCATAGGTCTCCCATTTATTGTGCCACTCTCCACGTTCCTGTGCTAGTCTCATCCATGTGCTACCCACCACGTTAGCTATATTGTCAGCTCATCTCGCTGCTGGACGGCTAACACTTTTCTTTCCTGTTCTTGGTCTCCATGCCGCAACACCTCTACTATACTATACCTGTTAGTTTACATTGTGTTTGTTAGAGCCTATTTGTGAGGTTCTAAGGTTTCTTTAATAAATGGGTTTATTTGAAGATGACAAAATTATTTAATTACAATAAATTTATATGAGCGCAATATTTCTACAAGATGTGCGATGATGAACGGGATGTATGTGTGAGTGCGTCTGTGAGACCTCTTCTTCCTCTTCTATTTTTCTTGCTTGACGTTTGGCTGACGCCTGACAGCTGACTTGACGTTGACATATTGAACAGTGTTATTGAGTCAGTTCAGTTGATACTCTTTGCGTTTTTGTTGTAATTAAAGTGATTTTTGTGAGATTTTGAGTTAAAACTGAGTACAGAATCAGAATCATTTATTCGCATAAATATGTCTTGTAATTTACATAGATCGTCGTTGATAACGAATTTGTATCAGTACATTATACCAGCTAAATCTAGTGAGCGTATATTTATTTGTCTATTAATGACTAATTTATTAGTTTATCCTAATTTTTGTTTATCAATTTCAACTCAAGAAAATCCCTAACTGTATAAAACCCATGGTCTAGCAACCGGGCACGTAAAACACTTTTGATCTCCTGAGGGGCTGTACTTTAATAATAAAAGGTAATTGGTTGAAAATGTGTATGCTCATGTGATAGCAGCTTTTCTGTTATAGGCAAAGAAGTTCTCGCTTTCAAAACTTTTACTTTTACTCTCCATTCCCTTGTACCTATTACGCGAGTAAACATCAGTAGCCGTCTCGTACAAATAAATATGCTGCTAACAAAACATGTCGTTTCATAAATGTAGAGACGAGACATGCAGATACAGATTCTATTGTTTCTTGTAATGATCTTGGATGTGAATGTTTTAATAGGCGAGGAAGGTGATATTTATTATTTCACAGAGAATTAGAATGTTTTAGCAAAATCTACAACGGATTTGTGTATTTCGCGAACAAGATAATAAATCAGTGTACCTACTAATTGACTGGGATGAATTGGTGACTGCACTGTCTAACAATAAAATTTTAATAATTGTCGGTCTAGTAAAAGTCAGTATCAACATGCCTTCAGTGCCTCACTTAAAGCTGGCCGGCGACGGTTATTACTGAAGAGTTGCAGGACTTCAAGGGATTTAACAATGTCAGATCTAATCATAAACACAATACGTATGTCGGGCTTACCCTGTTCTCTAGCATTAGGTACGCGCACGCCACTGTTCGTGGGGATATAAATAAGGGTTTCAGCAGATTCCTTGCGGCCATACTAAAGCATCGCTCGTGTTACTGACAGTGCCAGCGGTTCTGATGGGCAGTTAGAGACTAATGATCTTATAGACCTTCCAGATAGTAATTCCTTCTTTGCTGTTCCCATTGCGGGAGCAATTTGTTGCAGAATGGCCGATTGTAACGCTTCATTTTGGGACCTGCCTAGACCAGCCAGCCATGCCATAGTCAAGCAGCCTGTACGGTCATCATACCGTGCCTTAGCCAAGCCAGACCAGTCAGCCTCTACGGTCGCCATGCCATGCCAAAGCCAAAGCCAAAGCCAGCCTAACCAGCCAGTATCACAGTTATTAATTATCTGTGGCCTTGTCTACCATGTGTCAGTGTGGTCTCGTCAACGAGTTCAGCCTGACAAGCCTAGCCGATTTTACGCGGTTATTAAAAAACTGGAATTAAGCAGAAATATTCTTGTACAAGATAGAGTGAAACTGAGCCTGAATAAACGAATGTTATGAACTAATTACTCGTCGTTTCAGTATGAAAGAAAAGTCAGTCTCTGATGTAAGTATGAAAAGAACCACCAAATGGCGGAGTAATAGCGTAACATACTTGTACATTATAAGAACACATTTAGTACAATTGAGAAACAAAAATGTTTTGGAATGGCTTTATTTAGCCCTTTTATAATTAGATACTTAGACATCTCTCATCTAGTGTTTACCTGCTACGCGTACGTCCGAAGATCGCTCCGTCTCGCCGTCGTCGGGTGCGTCCTATCCTACACTACACAATGCCTAAACGCAGTCTCCACACCAGTATCCATTTGCTCCAACGATGAATGAATGCATGAATGAAAATTCTTTATTGTACATCTTACGACTAAATGAAAATACAGATTCAAGAAAATTTAATAAAAAAAAGTACAATGGGCGGCCTTATCGCTGAGTGAGCTATTTCTCCCAGACAACCAACCAACGATAGTCGGTTCTTCGGCAAACATACCCATATTAATAATAATACGAAAAAATCATTGTAATCCGCCAACTTGTGGTTTTGTTTGCGCATGGCGGCTCTCTTGATTTAAAGTTTAGGTTACTGTGCCTCTACCATGAGCTGTCACAGTAAAATCGCCTGACTTTACTACAGTAGTTACGTCAATATTAGTATGACGAATTTTAGTACCCAACTATCCGCCAGAGGCGCTGTACAAATCTTCATACATTTTTTTAACTACAGACGATAGCGAGTATAGTAAAAACTCATGGTAGAGCTACTGTATCGTATTCTAATCGTCAAGCCCTTTACAATTTGGAGCGGTGGCCATTTTGGACCTATTTTAATGAAAATAAGTCTTTTTATCTTTTTTTACGTCGGGGTTTAAAAATAAACATGTTTAAGAGTATTTGTTGAGGAACTAGAGTTATCTGCTGTATCATACAGCAGATAACTCTAGTTCAGATAGATAACTTAGTACAGCCTGTATGTATCAAGCAAGTTTGAAGTATGGTCTGAGACCCGGTATGATAATATAATAATAAAAAAAATATTTAAAAAAATCCCTATCTGATGTTGCACCGTTACCGAAGCGTCATTGTGTACATTATCTATCATCGATTTCTTACTACTCATTAATAAATAACCTTTGCGGGGATTTGTTGTATTGAACCGGATCTCTTACTGTTCGTATGCGATGCGATACATTTCATTACGGCGACGAACACGAGCCTCGATCGAAGTATCATGTAGGTATACGAGACGACACCTAGTTGGAGAACTTGACCAGGTAGGTCGTAGGTAGATGTTACACTCCTTGCATTGTGAACGTCGACGTCCAGAATTAGGAGTTGACACACACACAGACCAGACAGACTGCCACGATATGATAATGAGCATGTAACGTACACAGATAATAGGTAGGTATTTATGAATTCATATTTATATGCCGTGAAGCTATAATCGTATGAGAAACACTTGCTGAGAGAATGCATAGATAACCACAACCACCCATTTGAAATAGAATTTGGTCAAGGTTAGCTTGTTTTGAATGTACGATCGCTTACGTTTAAAACGGTTTTTACAATGATTCAATTTAGCAACCGTGTTTTAGTAACGCCAGCGCCGCGCCGCCGCGCCGCCGCCGCCGCCGCCGTGCTGGAGCGCGTGCTGCTCGCTGCCGACGCGACGACTGTCCACGGAAATCATCAATTAATTACCTATCTACTAATGGTGGACGAGCCCGCCTACATAGTGTCTACTATATCAACTATTGTACAATTGTAAGAACCAAACATTAAAAAAGTACTGAAGGATTCTGCACCCAAAATCGTTAAACATTAAACGAATTAAATAAATAAATAGTAAGTGTATTTATAGGCGGAATTATCTTTCACAGTGGACTATCACTACAACATACTCTGAAAAGTACGAATTGCTCCCACTTGTGCAAAAAATGAGTAGGTAATTTTTTTTTAGTTAGTTTTATTACGATATAAATAGCTCAGACAAAAACAGTAGATCAGTTAAGCTCAGACAAAAACAGTAGATCAGAGATCAGCTGCCTGTACGTATAGGGCTATAAAGCCACCAAAGAAAATGTTTCCAAACACATAGTCATGTTTATGCCGTCGATACAGACGATAACAGACGATAAGGCCGTCGTCAACGATATCTAGTATAATTGTCTCTATACTTTTTCACTAAGATTTATACATAATAATTATGTAATGAAGAATACAGTTCCAGCTAACATCCGAATGGCTTTTTTCCGACGACTCAGAATTAGTGCGGTATTGTTAGTGTCGCAACTATTAGGTAAGTAATTATCGTAAAATAAAATGGATATTATTGTCTGCAGATTATTATTTTTTATTTATACCTTGGTGACATACCAACAACTGTGTTCTCTTCAATGAGGATATTGATTGACTAAATCGTTTGTAGGTAGGTACATAAAGGTACCTACGCAAATAAGCCATGCCTACCACAATCCCTATTGTTTGAATTAATCGTAGTTCATAATAATGTGAACGTGAGACATTACTTACTTATTTATTGAAAACAGGTAAGTTGAACTAACGGTCAGCGAGCATGTTTACAGTAAGTATATTCCTTACGAGACGAGATAGAGATGACACAAGATCTTTTTGTAGAGATCTGTAGAGTTGAGCACATGGCACACACAGCACACCGATTCCGACACGAACATTGTAACAGTTGCAGCGCCTCGACCGACTGGCATAACAGACAACTAGATAAATAACAAATAAGTTATCTACCCACCTAGTCGTGCATTTCATCAAACAGCGGACAGAAAATATCAGATGCTCTTGGAATGGCAAACATGTCATTGAAATATTTCTAAACAACATGCGACTAATGACTAAAGCGAGTTAAATATAGTTAGGCACATATATTATGTGAAATGTGAAGTCGAGCGCTGCCGGCTGCCTGCTACTTTCTTGTAGTTGATGCAAGAAATGGTTTAGTGAACTGAACTGAACACAACAGTGACAGGTGGTGGCGGGCTGGCGGGCCGGGCGTCTCTTCCTTCCAAGGCCCAGCAGTCGACGAGACGAGCGCGGCCCACGGGCACGGCGCACAGGCCGGTCGCGCCAGCGGCATCGCCACTCGGTCACACACACACAGCACACAGAACAGCACAGCGCCGCGCCGGAAGACAACGAAACATTGTCGGGATCCTCTACCCTTAAAGTTTCGTTCAGCTTTTGGGCTTAAGGTCAACATGTATCGATCCGCGGCAGCTGGAGACCGCACCGTGCCACCCATCTCGCTTTATCCGCATCGTCACCAACCCTACTGAGTAGTTAAGTATATCTACCTAAGTAGGTATATGTAGGTATGAGACGAAAAGGTTCGCACGCGACTCTATCTAGGTGCCCAACTAGTTTGGGGTAAATGTACTGTAATGCTTCGCGGTACAACCAGGAGGTAGTAATAGGGTTTTAGTAGATAGTAGGTACTTAGTATATACCTTACTTGAATTTCATTTTTTATGAATTATCTATGAGTAGGCTAGTTTCAAATTATATATTGCATAATAGGTAAGTCATTTATAAAGTTAATCGAAAAACACTGAAAGGTGAATGCCGCTGCTGTCGTCGGCCGGCGCCACTTTACTGGAATACATAGTACCTAATAGCGCACGGCACGGAGAGCACCGGGACCTCATGCAGACAATACATTCCGGAAAGGATCTGGAGCGGGTCGATCGAAGCCACCGCGGAAACTCACTGCGGCAAAGTTTATCAAAGTCAGCTGTCGCGAGCGCGCGGCACGCTGACCCAGTGCCGTGCCGCGGCCGGCGCGCGGCGAGCGCGTGACTCGCCGCGCCGCGCCGACGGCGTCCACTGCGACCCGACCGACAACCCTCGCGCTACCCTCCTCGACTATTATTGCTGAATGTGGACCACTTACCGTTTCCGTTTATAAGGGGGTAGTCGTCGTCGTGCCGGCCGATGTAAGTCTTCAGCGGAGTGTCCGTAAGGGAGGGCGAGGACCTGTCCCTGTCGCTCATAATAGTCACTGTCACACGCACGCAAAGAATGAACAACACCGGGACGGCAGACGCGCCGGCCCCACTCGCACCGCTGACCGCACCACGAACCACGAGCGACCTCCGGCCCGCGCGCCGCGGCTCGCGCGGCGAAATAATATAATGAACGAATGTCAGACCGGCACTCGCGTCCGCGTCGCGCTCGCTCGCGTTCTGCACTCGAGCAGTGTAGTAATAGTAACTAGCGCCGACACTCGACTCGGCTCCGACCGACCGCGACCCCGCGCTCGCTGGCCGCCACCGCTCAGTGCCGTGGGTTGGATTGTGGATCGTGCGTGCTATTCGTGCGTGATGCCGCAAGTCGCCGGCTGCGCGCGCCATCTAGTCTCTATACCGTCACCATTCCGCTAACTCTCTAGATGGCGTTGTCTGACTGACAGCTGCCTCAAAACAGCTGAACCAATTCAAAAAACTCTTGGATTTGAGTTCTATCATTTTTTGGTACACTAACGGCCGGTTTCTCGAACGATGATCAACGAAAAAATCTAATACTATGTGTCAAACTCGGATCAATCGTGATTTGGGCTTCCAGAAACCGGCCGTTAGAATTAAAATTTATTTATTTATTTATTTATTTAAAGGAAAACCAACAGCACAAATAATAAAGAATGAGACAGAACAAAATAGAAAACATAAGGCCAATAAAAATTTCAATTGTTGTTCTGATGTTATGTTGAGTTTTGCTGTGACTGCATGCATTTTATTATACTGTGACTGCATTATTCATTTGGCGACATTTGACGACGATCTAGACATTTGACGACCGATGTGGCGCGGTGGGCGATGGTCCGCCTGCGACGCGCAAAGTTGCGGATTCGATTCCCGCCTTGGGATAAATGTTTGTATGATCTGCAAATATTTATTCCGGGTGTTCTGGGTATGTTATATGTATAATAAAAAATATCTATCTATGTAATGTATTGTATTAAGTATGTCAGTCTTCTAGCACTTGCGTTTTTCGTTTCGTTGAATTTTCACATACATTTTGAGGTTATGTGAAAAAAAGTGCATACAAAAGTTTTAGATCTTTTTATTACCTACAACTTTGCCATTTGACTTTTTTCCATAGGACTTTTAGTTTTGCCGGAAATTGAGAGAAACCGTTTTTACCCTTAAAAACTCACCCCCATCTAGGGTTACCAGATGCACAAAAGTCCTGACAAAATTCCTGATTTTCGGCCAAAATTCCTGACATGAGCTCAATTGGGTTTTTGAATAGAATACATATATACTTTTTTGTCATAAATGGAAAGATTATGTAAAAGTTTTATAACAAAACTAATTTTATTCTATTTTTCCGCAATAATTCAAAAGTGATTTCAAAATAAATTTTTTTTTTGAATCCAGTACGTAATATTAAACGTACTGGATTCAAAAATATGTGTGAATATGTCAATGTTGATTGTTTGATGTCAAAATTGTAAAAAGTTAATTACGATTAATGACAATTTCCTTTTTGTTATTGTGACTAAAAATAATAGTTTATGTATAGTGTAAAAAAAAATATTGTTTCATTTATTTGCCGAGAAATTCCTGACATTTCCCTTTTCCGGCCGCATTCCTGACATATGTCCAAAATTCCTGACATGTCAGGAAAATTCCTGACATCTGGTCACCCTACCCCCATCCCATCCCCTTCCCGCGCTCAGATCGCCCGTACCTACATTATTTTTCCTTTCATTTTATAATATTCTCCTCCTTTTCTAATGGTTTTCACATCCTACTGCATATTATTTTTTTTGTTTTAAAGTTATCGACCCCGGTCAAATAAGTAATAGGAAACTCCGATAAAAAAAATTATGATGTTTAGTTTAAGTATACAATAGTAGTCCCATCATCGCTAGTAAATGTAGATTATGTCTTGAAACCACGAAATAAGCTCTAAATGAATATGTTCATTAAATTATGTACTTATAATAGTTTAGGTATAGTATAAAAGTAAAATTATTATCAGCTTCAATAAAACGCTAAAGACAGCGGGATAGGAGTAGTAGAGTTCTTACTCGAATCGAGTATAAAATTGTTGAAGGAGAAGAACGCAAAAAGAAGAAGAAGAACCTTCATTAAATCAATTGTTGGATAAAGTATTCCTATCTTACCCTACTTTTTATAGAACAACACGATGCTACAACAAAATACAGTTGTAGCATCGACACGATAAGAAGAAGAAGAAGATAGAACTATACGATGGGTCAAACCGAGAGCCCACCAGTGATGTTAGTGAGTGATGTTGGCTTGGTGTCAATCTACGCTATTAGTAACAGCAATGCATCATGAACATGTCAAGTTATTCTGTGGTATTAAATGATGCTATGTGTTTTTGTGTAGGATACCGTCACTACATTCTTCAACGCACTCTAGGCGAAACGTTGTTCTCGAAACATATACCTACAAAAATCTCTGTATTTACGAACATTTATGTTTGATTGTGAGTTTTCAATGTGTCATGCACATTCTCTTGGTTTTTAGAACTTTAGAACTTAATATGCGAGTAGGTATAGCGTTATTAAGTCCCTACTGGTAGCAATCAAGGGTACCTACCGCTTTAATAATTCGATGCTTATAAATAAACTCAGTAAAATAATAAAAGATGAAGGAAGGCTATCAGAGTACGCTGAGTACTTAATCTATACTAATAAAGTTAGTGTTAGGTAAAGTTTGTGTGTTTGTATATTTGTTCAATTGTAAGGGGTAATCTCGGGATGTACAGAACCGATTTTAATAACTCTTTCACCAATAGAAAGCCACATTATTGCAGAGTGTCATGCTATATACAAAACCGAAAAATAAAAAGGCTTTTACGTGGTAGTCCGTTTTGCAAAGCGAATCGGAGAAAAACGGTCGAATTATGCCCAACGAAGTGGGCACGGGTCAGCTAGTGTTTGATAAATAACACCATGGCAGGCGTCACAGCTCAGTTGGTAGTAACTCTGCCTTCCACGCCACAGCATGAGAGCTACTACAGAGCTACTCTACTACTAACTGATCGTGGATTCGCTTCCCACCCAAAGCAAATGTTTGTGTGATGAACATAAATATTTGTTCTGTGTCTGGGTGTAACTAATAAATATAATATGTAAGTATATGTATAATATGTATATTTATAATATCTATATGTAGCTACTGCACGCACTGCACTGCAGTACAATCGACGGCGCAGAGATGGTGCCTGCGGCGCATCCGGCTCGCTCAGCTGTCTCACTCAACTTTACATTCACTGCATGCATGCATATCAAAGCTTTTATACCACTGCACTGTAGAAATAATTTCAGATCGCGTTCATCTACATCTACTTAATACCTACCTACAAACTAGGCAAATCTCGTACGTCTACCTACTATCGGATCTATGTAGGTAGATCCGTATCTTCTCTTTCTTTCATCGAATATGAAATATCTCCGTAAGCCGTTTAATACTATGAAAACAATACAGGAGTAGGTCGGAAGTGCACGTTCACCGTTGGACGTCACAAAGGTGTTCCACTGGTGGTCGAGGGATGCGTCGACGGCGCTCGGAGGGAAGGCGGGCGGGCGGGCGCGGCGCGCGGCGGGCGGCGCGGAGGGCGGCGCGGAGGGCTGCGCGCGGCGCTGCAGCGCGTGCGCGCCGAGCTGCGCCTGCAGCTCGCGCTCGGCCGCGCTGCCCGGGGCGCGCGGCCTCTCCCGCGCGCGACCTGCACGCACACATCTTACACTATAATCTTAGTTTTACCATCCTCAACCCTGCTTCAAAGATTCACTTCTTTTAATGCACGCTGCGAACCGATTACGATTCCCGAAATACGTGCAACTATACAACAACTAAATATAGGTAGGTACGTAAAATAAGGCCCCGAGCCGAGATCTATATCGTATGATTTACACTGGAGCGAAGCGTCTCAGAGATTTAAAAATAAATATGCAGAAATTATTCTTGTCCTTCTATTGCTCTGAATGTTGTCGCCTACAGCTACCTACCAGTTCCCAGATTTATTAAATTTTTTTAGTCGAGCTCAATTTTCGAGTGATGCAAAGATTGTGGGAGAAGAAGGGCAAGTTTGCTGTAGCATTATTTATCGACGAATATCAATCAAAGAGAAGCACACTAAGAACTTGCAAAAGGATCGGCACAGAACCACTAGATGCACGTTCTCCGACGAAGCCGTCTCAGCTCAGTTGGTAGTAGCGCTGCCTTACATGCTGTAGATCGTGGGTTATATCACTACTGAGAGCAAACTTTGTGATGAATAGGTACTGATGCCTAGATGTAACTAAACTACCTATTACGTATTATTCTAAAAAAAATTATTTAGAAATGTACCTATACTTACCTAATACTTAATGTATTGTTTTGTATTTATAAATGTAAATTTTCTAAAGGTTCTAATAATAATCTAGTCTCCATAGTTAAAACTATTAAACCTATGCTTATAGATTTAATAGTTTGGGACTAGAGGGATCGTAATGTACTTACCTATCAATTGTTCGTGACTATTTATTAAAGCTCAATGTTCACTCTTTCACGGGACAAGTTAAAACTTAGAAGAAATATTTTAAAAAGGTTCTTAAAATAAAGCATAACTTAACTAAAATATAACTTTTATTGATAAGAAAAAAAAGTTGTGTAATGTTTTCTATTGGGCACTCTCTTTTAGTCGTATAAGAGAAGGGGAATTTTTGACCAGGACTTAAATAAATGGAAAAAAATCTGTCCTATGGAATTCAAGATATTCTGAAAAAATAGTATTTAGTTAACATCATAGCTACTATGAATTCCGAAGGCTCGCCAAAATGGTCTTTTTGTTTGTTTCTCAAAATGTTTAATAACCACAACGATTTTTGTGGGCCTTCAGTAGCTCTACCATGAGTTTTTACTATACTATACTTACTACACTCGCTAGCGTCTGTAGTTAAAAAAAAAGTATGAAGATTTGTACAGCGCCTCTAGCGGATAGTTGGGTACTATACTCAATACATTTATTGTTTTTCATATGGTGGTACATAACATGGTAATACAATGTAGGTAGGTGTCACACATGAACCCTGTTTATAGGGCATTACAATATAACTCGTAGCTGGAAGGGAGGCAGACCGAGGTTCGTCAAAAGTATTAGATAGTAGATAGTAAATAAATAAATCATTAGTATAGTATGCATGTCTTTATATTTATTCTAGGTATTCCTTTATATCATAATAGGCTTTGTCAATAAGAAGTAATTTCAGTGTTTTAGTAAATAGGGAGTCTTTTTGTATATTTTTTATTTCTAATGGTAGGTTGTTATAAATTTTGATAGACATAATGTATGGACCGTCACTATGCATTTTTAACTGGGATCTAGGTTTTATGATCTTATTTCTACCTGGTCGCAAAACGTACCTACGTGGCATATCGTCTAAGTTATTGTAAAAGTAGCTGTATTTTCTTACGAATTTGCACATCTCTAAGATATATATAGAAGGTAACGTCAGCATCTTAAGATTTTTAAAGTGAGGTTTACAGGTTTCTCTTCTTTTTATATTCGCTAGGATACGGACACATTTTTTTTGCAAGATAAACAGGTCATTAGCATCGGTACTGCTGCCCCATAGAATAATGGAAAATGATAGATGGCTATAAACAAATGCATAGTAAGCTGCTAGCGCACTGGGAAGGTCAGTTGTCACTTTTAATTCGCGGAGGGCGTACGTAAAGCTAGAAAGTTTATTTTTTAATTCCTGTACGTGATGTTTGAAGTTTAAGTGCGAATCAATATTGACCCCGAGTAGTTTAAAAGTATTAACTTGTTCAAGGGTGGTGTTGTTGAAAGTGGCTTGTATTTTTAGTGACGGCTTTTGATAAGGTTTGAATAACATGATCTTAGTTTTAGTGTAGTTTATATCAAGGCAGTGGGTCGACATCCAGTGTGATATATGTGTTAGAGTGTTATGTATTGTATCGACTGCGTTATCAGTGCGTCCGCACGGCATTAGCAGTGAGATGTCGTCGGCGAAGAGTATACATTGCGTGTTTATCATGTAGGTGTTTACGTGTTTTGGTAAGTCGTTAATGTATATCAAGAACAACAAACTTCCGACTACACTTCCTTGTGGTATAGAACTGGTCACTTGGTGGACGTCAGATCTCACGTGTTTGATACATCCCGTGATGTAGTCAAAACTTTCCACTTCAACGTATTGTGCTCGGTTATGTAAATATGTCTCGAACCATTTATATGCTAGTCCTCGAATACCTATGTCTTGTAGTTTTGAAGTGAAAACTTCTTTAGCGGCGCTGGGTGGGTAAAAACTTTCAAACTCGCGTCAGGGTCACGTGACGTCGAAAAAGCGTAAGATCTTATTTAATTTTTATACATTGCTCGTAAAACAAGAGACGACAAAAGAACACACTTGCGGTCACGCGACGTATGACTCAAACAATTAAATAGTGTTGTGGCGACATGACGTGACGATGACGTGGCGACATGACGTGACGTGACGATGACGACGAAGCCAACGAAGACACAGACACATTCGCGCTTGCGCGATGACGTGACGATGACGTGGCGACATAACGTGACGTGACGATGACGACGAAGCCAACGAAGACACAGACACATTCGCGCTTGCGCGAATGTGTCTGTGTCTTCGTTGGCTTCGTCGTTGTGTCACATTCGCGCTTGCGCGAATGTGACACAATGACATGACACAATCACGACTGTGGTTATATTTTTGAAGTGAAAACTTAAAAGTGAAAACACAACGTTAATATTGAAGTTTTCACTTCACTTCTGCCGGCACTCCCGGAGTGCTACCATTTTTTTTAAGAGAATTTTATGTTGGACTTTATCGTAAGCTTTTGACATATCGAGTAGTAGCCCGACCGCATAATCTTTTTTTTCTAATATACCTAATATTTTATCTATGTACTTAAAAACAGCTAAGGTTGTCGAATGATTTTTTCTAAATCCGCATTGGGCTTCGTTAAATAATTTATATTTTTCGCAGTAAGAATAAACACGGTTACACATAACTTTTTCAAAGATTTTTGATGATGTAGGGAGAAGCGCTATAGGGCGGTAGTTATTAGGATCAGTTTTAGAATGTTTTTTGTGTATTGGTTTTATTATAGCAATCTTTAACAAATCCGGGAAACGGCCTTCCGCAAATGACTGATTGACTAATAAGCAGTATGGTAGGGTTAGTTCGTCAGCACATGTTTTTATTAGATTGGGTGGTATTTCGTCTATTCCGCAGCTTTGTTTGTTTTTAAGGCTACTAATGACTTGGTGAATTTCTTTGTGTGTTGTTTGGCTTAAGTACATAGAATTAGAAGTTCGATTATATGTAGGTATTTGATTAGTTGAACTTGTGCCCGTTTCGCCTACTGAAGCAAAAAAAGTATTGAACTCGTTTGTAATTCTGCGTGGTTCTTTAATGAGTGTTCCTTTTACTTTTAATTCAATATTCTCTTTGTCTTTTTTTGTGATTTTGTTTGTCCGTTCTTTTATTATTCTCCACATGCACCGGATTGTGTTGTTTGATTTTTTAACGCGTTCTATGTAATGATTTTTTTTTGCTTTATTTACTGCTTGTTTTAATAATTTACTGTATTGTTTGTGATAGGTCTTTAATATTGCGCTTTTGGAAGTATTTACGTGAATTCTTAGAAGTCGTTTATTTAAGCAAGATATTTTTATCCCTTTGGTAATCCATTTATTTTTATTTGTTTTATTTAATTTTATAGTTTTTTTTGGCATGCATTTATTAAGTAATAATTGTATAGTATTGTTGAATAGATTTAGTCCAGTCAAATTACGAAATAAATAAACATGAGCGAATACAGTTTGGGGACTTTGAGGATCGATAGGGCGGTGTATTCTGAGCATAAATTCCAATTTGAGGGGTTGTACTGAGGTCAGCTCAAGGTCATTTCGATGGAAACGCGTTTCATTCGATATCTCGAGAATGGTTAGAGTTAGGCGAAAAATTGTTGAGACCTTTTCTTTTCCAAACAAAATTTACAAACTTTTTTATTTGAAACTTTTTTTTATAACATTAATATTTTTCAACTTATTACTCCCGCAAGGCAAAAATTTTACTTTTTTTCCATTTTTCGTCGTTTTCTCCCCAACCATTCAATTTTATTAAATTTTACCGATCATCAAAGTGTAGATCTTTTAATTATGAACAGTTTTGTCCTTAAACTTTTTTCCGTAGTGCCAATACCTTCGGAGTTATATATTACTTTACCGAGCGAAATCCGTGCCACTGTCGCAATATAAAAAGGTCAATCGATTAAACTATTTAAAAATTAAGTATTTAATTTGGGTAAATTTTAAGGTTAATTTGGGTAAGAAGTAAATTAACAATTAAAACTGTTTTACACATTTATTGATAGAAAAATAATTTATAAAAATAATAATATATCGGTAAACTAACATATAACTCCGAAGGTATTGGCACTACGGAAAAAAGTTTAAGGACAAAACTGTTCATAATTAAAAGATCTACACTTTGATGATCGGTTAAATTTAATACAATTGAATGGTTGGGGAGAAAACGACGAAAAATGGAAAAAAAAGTAAAATGTTTGCCTTGCGGGAGTAATAAGTTGAAAAATATTAATGTTATAAAAAAAAGTTTCAAATAAAAAAGTTTGTAAATTTTGTTTGGAAAAGAAAAGGTCTCAACAATTTTTCGCCTAACACTAACCATTCTCGAGATATCGAATGAAACGCGTTTCCATCGAAATGACCTTGAGCTGACCTCAGTACAACCCCTCAAATTGGAATGTATGCTCAGAATACACCCCCCTATCGATCCTCAAAGTCCCCAAACTGTGTTCGCTCATGTTTATTTAACTCGTTTTTAGCCATAATTTGACTGGACTAATTATAGTTTTTATTAATGTCATTGTTCTTTACTCAATTTTAAACTTTTTTTTCAAAACTCTTTACTCCCCGCGCGCGCGCGGCACGGACAACAGCTAATGGCGGACGCTTTTTGTAAATAATTTTCATTTTATTGTTTTAAATCCTAATTTAGTCTTTATAATGTGCTCATCTTCTCAATAACACCCTAGAGTATTACCAAACCTATCGTAATAGCAAAAAAACTAATCAACTTGTGAGTTTTTAATAGAAGCCAATGAAAAATTCATCAATATTTGAAAGTGTGTTTGTGCTTATACTCGGACTATTGGGTGCAACGACCGCGACGCGTACGTGTAAGTTGTAACTACTACACATTCTGTGGTGCCAGATTGAACATTTTGGCGCGGAACATTTTATCTCATTCTACCTACCTATGCATGGCTTGGTGTGGTGACGAAGTGAATCGTTTTGAACTTGATTGACTTTTGGTGATTGGGTTACGCATGTTTGTTTGCTTTTTCTGAGTTGACTTGTATTTGAACAATGGCACCAAACAACATTATAAATTGTACAAAATGCCGAAGAGTAATTCCGGGAAAAGAATTTCTTAAGTGCAGCGCTTGTAAAAATGTATTTGACATTGAATGTGCGAATATAAGCGACAAACTTTTTTCATCAATGACTCCGGTTAGGAGATCTGCTTTCAAATGTCGCTCTTGCATAGACGTATGCTTGATGCCAGCTTACACTAAGGGCCTCGTACGTCAGGATACAGCTTTGCAATCTGACGTCCCGGAGAGGAAAGCAAATGTTTCCCCGCATGCTACTCGAAGCAGGAGTCGACCTAACGAAGTAACTATATCTGCTCCTGTTGCGGACACCGCCACCACTGCCGCAACCGCTGCTGAGGGCTACATTACTGAAAGAAGACTCATCGAAATTCTTAAGCACGAACTAGGTACTACCATCAAGGAACAGGTTTCTAGTGAGCTGAGCATTATCAAAGAACAAATGACTAGCTTCCACGACTCGTTCACCTTCTTCAATGCCCAATTCGAGGAGATGAAAAAGTGCATTGATGAGAAAGATTCTGTAATCGAGCAATTAAAAACTGACAACGCTCAATTGAATTGTGCTGTTGACTCATTATCCTTTCGATTGGGAAGTGTTGAACAGCAAATGCGTGAGAACAACATTGAAATAAATGGTATTCCGGAACATAATACTGAAAATCTTGTCAATACAGTAGTCAATCTCGCAAAATCAATCGATTGTGATTTATCCGAAGACGATATCGTGCACACGACCAGGGTGGCTAAGATCAACAGGGATACCAATAAACCGCGCGCTGTCATTGTGAAGCTGCGCTCTCCGCGTCAGCGTGATACCGTTCTAGCTGCTGTTTCTACGCATAACAAGAAAAACTCCAAAGATAAACTTAGCTCAAAACATCTCGGGATCAGTGGAAACAAGTCTCCTATTTTCGTGTCGGAGCATCTGAGTCCTGCCAACAAACATCTTCACGCGGCCACTCGCCAGCTAGCCAAAGAACGAGCGTACAAATTTGTATGGGTCCGTAACGGACGTATTTTTATCCGCAAAGACGAATATAGCCAAGCTCTGCTTGTGAAATCTTTTGATAATCTTGAAAAGTTGAAAACACAGGTATCTTTGCCTGTTTAAAAAGTTGTGCGTAGGTATTTTCTTAGTGTTACTGTAGTTCTGTATTTAAGTTTAGTTATTTTATAGATATTATTTTGCTTATTTTTCGTTTTCATTAACTGTTGTTTTTCATACGATGATACAGATTTATTATCAGAATGTTAGAGGTTTAAAAACCAAAATTGATGATGTCTGCCGAATGATACTATCTACTGACTTTCCAATTGTTGCATTCACTGAAACTTGGCTTAACCCTAATATATCCAGTAATGAAATCTTTAGCTCCGACTATGTTGTTTATAGACGCGATAGGGATTTTTCAAGAAGTGCCAAGGAAGACGGAGGAGGTGTCTTGTTAGCTGTATCGAATAAAATAAAATCAAATAGAATTAATTGTTGGGAGACTATTCATCCCAATTATGAAGATTTATGGGTTACCATCGACATTTCTAACCAAGGTCTCATTAAAAAGTTTGCAATATGCTTAGTATACTTACCTCCTCCGGCTAAACTGGAATCACTAACACACTTTTTAGACAATGTTAGCACTCATATTAATGATGTTGATGATATAATATTATTGGGTGATTTTAATCTACCTTTCTTATCTTGGAGTCCTACCAATGATGTACCCAATTCAGTTGTGCCTTCTAATTATCATAATGCACTGGGTTATACACTTACTGACTTTATTTCCTTGAATAACCTCTATCAATTTAATAACATAAGAAACGAAGATAATAAGCTATTAGACTTAGTTTTTAGCAATGCATTTGATGTTAAAGTCACTACACCGTTTTACCTTTTAAGCAAACTTGATAAAAAACACCCCAATTTATTAATATCCGTATCAAACAAAAATCCCGAGTGTCTACGACCCAAAGCACGCGCCGGTCACAATTTTTACAAAGCAGATTATGAAAAGATTTTAGTTGAATTGTCTAATATAGATTGGAATGACAAATTTCTCAAGTGTTATAATAACGTGGATGATATGGTCTCCGTGTTCTATAAATTGATAAGATCAGTCATAGATAAGTTTGTACCAAAATTTACTAGCAGAAAGTCACAAGTCCCACCTTGGTTCCCTAAAAAACTTATCAAGCTACTACAAGAAAAGGAAAGGTATCGACTAAAATTTAAACGTTATAAAAACCCACGTGATAAGATCACCTTTGACATACTTAGGGAAAACTGTCATAAATTAATTGATATAAGTTATACAGATTACAAAAATAATATTGAGACTAGTATAATAGAGAATAAAAACCCCAAATTTTTCTGGAGCTATATTAAGGATAAACGTGGTGGCAAATCTAACCTACCATCAAAAATGTTCATGGGTAATTTAAAAGCTGACACTGGTAATGATATAGCTAATCTTTTTGTACGCCACTTCTCTTCTGTTTATAATAATGTTTCAAATAATATCTCAACTCCTACTAAACAAGAAATAGGCTTTACTAGTAATACGCTAGGTGGGATTGAGCTCTCAGAAACAGAAATACTAGACAAAATAAAGACACTTGACATATGCAAGGGTCCAGGGCCAGACTCCATACCCCCACTTTTTATAAAACGATGTGGCAAATTATTGGCATATCCTTTACACATTATATTTAACCAATCCTTGGCATCTGGAATATTTCCACAAGAGTGGAAAAAGTCTAGGATTACGCCTATTTTCAAAAAAGGAGACCCAAAAGATGTGTCTAACTATCGTCCCATTTCAATATTGTCATGTTTTTCAAAGCTATTTGAATCGCTTATTTGTCCTGTAATTACACGTCACCTTGACGTCATTATATCAGACTCTCAACACGGATTTCGAATAGGCCACTCAGTACAAACTAATTTAGTAAAATATGTTGCCGATATATCAGAAGCACTTGATAATAGGCAAGATGTAGATGCAATCTACACAGATTTCAAGAGTGCTTTTGATAAAGTAAAACATTCTCTTTTATTAAGCAAACTCGAATATAATGGTGTTCACGGTTCCCTTCTAAACTGGTTCTCCTCATACTTGCACAAGCGCTCTCAAATCGTTGCAGTGGATGGCTACGAGTCCCTCACTTATTATGCCAAATCAGGAGTTCCGCAAGGATCACATCTGGGTCCAATTCTTTTTGCTTTATTTATCAACGATCTTACTGATGTCCTAAAAAGTAATTGTTTAATGTTCGCAGATGATCTCAAATTATATAAAGTAATCAAATCTCAAGATGACACTAACCTCCTTAAAAATGACCTGGTCACGGTTGAAAATTGGTGCAATGACAACTTCATGGAACTGTGTGTTAATAAATGCTTTCATATCCGATTCTCAAAAAAAAAAAAAGTTTCTCAGGTTCCAACATATTCCTTATTAGGTAATAATTTGCAAACAGTACAAGAGATTCGCGACCTAGGTGTAATCATGGACAATAAATTAAATTTTAACTCGCATTTCGATCATGCTGTAAAAAAATCTGCTCAAATGATTGGTTTCGTCAGACGTAACACAAAAGGCTTCAAGCATGCTAAAACAAAAATAGTACTCTTTAATGCACTAGTCAGAAGCCACCTTGAATTTGCATCAGTTGTCTGGAATCCATTTTACACCGTCCACTCTCAAAGAATTGAAAATATACAAAGACATTTTACTAGACATCTTGCATTTATCTCACCTGGTATTTACCATAAAAAACCTTACGGTGAACGTTTAAAATATTTTAAAATGATACCTCTTAGAAACCGTCGAACAATCCTGGACCTGTGTTTTTTACATAAAATTATAAACGGCAGCCCCGGATGCAGTAATTTAATAAGTCGAATATCACTCTCAGTTCCATACAAATACCCTAGAAAACCTATCAGTAACATTTTTAACACCCCTTTTTCACGAACTAATCTTGGTCTCAATTCTCCACTTACTAGAATGTGTAAAGAGTATAGTTTTATATCACAAAAAGTTAATAATAATTTGGATCCATTTGGTGACTCTCTGTCAGTCTATAAGAATAAAATGTTTAAATACTTCTTTAATATGTGCCAGACCTCTCAATCTGATGACTTAGTTGTAGTTTAGGTTAAGTACTTAGTTTTAGTTTAGGTTAAGTAGCTGTAGTTTAGGATAAGTTTAAACAATACTTTTTCTAGTTTTAACTGTCTGTGTGTGTAATTATTTTTAAGTTTAAGTAATAATTTAGGTTTTTTTTTTCTTTCTTTTCTTTCTTTTTTGTTTGTGTAGATAGTTTATAATGTTTTCAGTTTTATTTTTATTTCTCCCTTTCGTCTCGCTCGTTGTATTGTGTATCTTCATTTACTTATTGTACTTTTATTTCCTGTTGTCCGTTTATTACGAATGTTGTGCATGCCTATAATTGGCACACATTGTATAGTTTAATTAGACCTGTAAGTGATAAATAAAATGTTTACTATGTGTGCTGTTGGCGTTGCCTATAAATAAATAAATAAAAAATAAATAAATTGTTTAAATTAATTATTTTAGTCCAATCTATTGTTTGCAATTCTGATTTAAAGTAGTTTATTGCCTTTGCACTATAGATACGCTTTTCAGTTTTCCACAGTATGTTTGGTTGTTTGTAATGTTCGTCGAGAACAACTGTGATGGCTTTATGATCAGAAAATCCGAGGTTTTGAACATTTGCGGAAATATTTTTTGAGTTTGTGTTAATGTAGATATGATCTATACAAGTGCAGCTGTGTGTTGTTTCGCGTGTTGGTGTTTTTATTATTTGTGTAAAATTAAATTCGGACATTGTATTCAGTAACCTATTTGTTTTAGTATTATTCTCTAGTATATTTACGTTAAAGTCTCCTCCTATGATTACTTTATTTTTGATATATTTGGTTGTTATATATTCTAATGCTAGTCTTATCTGCTTATAAAAAACATCGGTCTCTCTTCCGTTCCAATAAATATTTAATATTAAAGTCTTTAGGTTAGTTATAAGTTAGTTACTAAAATTAGTTACTAAAATTCGCCATACTAATATTGACGTAACTACTGTAGTAAAGTCAGGCGATTTTACTGTGACATCTCATGGTAGAGCCACAGAATTCGAAGTATGTAAATACGACGTTAAAATGAAAAACAGTTCTTCATAATATATTTATCTCCATTTCCAAGGGTCAGATTTGTTCCATAAAAATTGTGTAAGGTAAGCCTGCAATGGCCCTTTAAAACATACTATGAGTTAAGGCTATTTTGTCGTGGCCCACGCTCCATGGAAACTGGCCATTCTCCTGTACACGAGTTGAAAATGTTATTATAATATTTGTAACCAGTTTTGTCGTAGGCCTTATAAGTGCAAAATAATCGGGAGGAATATATTTGTAAATAAATTTAATACAACAAGTGGACTACACTAAATGATGTAAACGAATTCACCGTACCACAAACACAATCGCAAACAAGAGCCATGTTAGAGTCAGAGTGTCAGAGTGAGCGGCGGCCTCATCGAGGAGTGACACGTCGATGTAGTCGCACACTAAGTCGTCCCAGTTATCTGTCAGCTCCTGTATGCTCTTAGCGCCCGCCACCAGCTTGTGCCTCATCAGCCGTTTCACCTTCTCCAGCTTCTGCGGTGAATCGCCGGAGACGCGACGCGCTCCCATCCACGGGTCAGCTCTGGTCGGCGGCTCCACCATCACGACTGTTGCCATTTTGCTCGTAACCAGCAGCAGGACGGGTGGTTTCCTCGAAGGATCGCCCTTGTCGTTCTCTTTCTTCAGTGATTTTTTCAAAATCGATAGACGCGATTTCTCAGCTATCGATAATTCTGTCGTGAATTCCGAGATGTTGGAAGAAGTCGGTGATATTAAAGTGGCGGTGGTAGTTTCGGGAGGCTTAGTAGTGAGCGAGTGAGGGTCGATGTCAGACTGAGAAGCCGGTGGTGAGGAGGGCGCGGGGCGGGCGCGGCGTGCCGTCCACAGCATCGCCAGCAGGTCGGCGCCGGCGGTGGACGCGGAGGGCGAGGCCGACGGCGGCGGCGCACTGCCTGGCGACCTCGCTGGACACACAACACTCGAATCATACACTTTCACAAACACTACTTTAGGTTATGGAGTTTACCCCCTGGGGTTCGAGAAATATCACTGAAAGTACGTACTAGTACTCGTCACGTACTAGTACCTAACTGCTACATTGATTCAGAAGCTAAGTAGGTAGTTGGGTAAGTATTAAGTATAGAGTGCAATGTTTCCATTCCAACGTTCATGTACCTATCCAATCCCCAGCGAGCCAGATCAATTAGATCGATTTCTCCAGTAGAATACCTACTGTACTTGTTGCAAACAATTCGTAGGATTTCGATTACATGAGACCAGTACCCCAAGTACGAGTTTGTGCACACACAAATCTCCATACAAAATCTGTGGCGCTCGGCGATCGCGTCTCTGCGATCCGTGTGTGCAAAAACTCGTACTTGGGGTACTGGTCCTGTTATAAGAAGCAGACCAAACTACAAAAAGGTACGAACTTATTCTCACACAAAGTAATATTTTGAGCTTGTTCCTATACAGTTTGGTTTTTGAGAAGGGAGCCGATGGTCAAGTCCGAGACTACGTTATTTCGAAAAAAGTCGTCTATATAGTTTTTTTTTACTTATATAAATCTTTTAAACTTGGATATAATTGACCAAAATTATTTAGTACCTGTAGCCTGTTTTATTGAACCAATAGATTTAGTTTTTGTTAATATTTTACCAAGTAATACGTACGTAATTAATAGGCATACAACCTGACTTACTCAGACCATCGTGTTGGTCGATTCCAGTACTTGTACAACATGATGCTCTGGTACTAGCCAAATAAAGTTTTCAGGGTAACTTCTGTATTAAATGAAAGACTAACTTTTTTTTAAATTGCGTAGAATTTTTCTGTAAAGTTTATTTTTTATTTGCCAATCAATCAAATAACGACTCAAACTGGTTTGTATGTAGTACGAAAAATCTATCTATTAAAATACAAGGAGAAAAAATAATACGATTAAAGCCCTAGTTTTTGTATACTTGGGACATCTAACTTCAATAAGTACTCAATACATTTATTGCAATCACATGGTTAAAAAACTAGTTGTTACAATGAAATTTGGTACCTACAACATAATTATTATAAACCCTTTGAGGTTTTTTGAGTTTGAGGGCACTGCATAGGGTGGTAGGCAGACCGAGGTTTGTTTATAAAATTGTATGCCGTCAAAAATTTGAAATTGTTATTATTATAATTATAAAACCTAAAACCTGATTTTGATCAAAATTTCATAAAAGTGCGACTAACTTTAAACGACTGAATTATCGCTACTACCTATATATGAATACTGAATATACATGAGGATATATCGATAGGCATTGAGGTCAGCTATCGCCCTGCCACTTTTGTTCCACACCTCCTTTTACCATAACGAAGACTCCTTGTTTTTTTTGTATACAGGGTATACAAAAATAACAAGGGCTCCGGGATTTTCTCTGAGGAGAGCACATAGGGCGGTTGTGTAAAAATATAATTTATGATTAAAAGCGACTTAAAGGTAGACTTGCGATCAGAGCGGCTCCGGCGTCACTGACGCAGCGATTCGTACAGCGTTCGAACGCTAGTTCATACATTTCCGTACTGCTTATTACTATCGCTCTATCGCCGCGTTACTATCGCTGCGTCAGTGACGGACGCCGGAGCCGCTCTGGTCGAAAGTCTACCTTTAATCGTCATCGACAAGTAGCATCAACCACACATTTGAGACCCTGGGGCACGACTTGGCCATCACCGCCCTTCTCAACAAACCAATTGTATCGGTAAACCAAAGCTATCATAGCACTTAGGTAAACCCTGCATTGATTCCTAGTTGCATTAATGCATAAAACATTATTTAGGCATTTAGATAAGTACTCACTTGTGGTTCTTCGTACTAGCATGGGAAGCCTCCTCGCGTCATAGGCGTAGGCGCTGTCGTAGTCGGAGTACTCCTTGAAGCGCGATGGCACGCGGGGCCTTTCCTCCTCGTCGTCGTCCAGCGGCGGTGGTAGGGGGCGCTCCGCAGCCAGGGTCCCCCCGCGCCCCCCGTCTCCCTCTTGGATATCTTCATCATTCTTTAATTCCTCATTTTTTAAACTCCTATCCGGTATCAAGCCTGGCTCCAGATCCAGATCCTCATTCATTTGGGGTCTAGCAAGATTATCGAAGAATCTATTTCTAGGTTTTTTTTTCATAGTCAATTCAGTAGTCACTCTAGGTGGAAAGTCATCGTTTTCTAAAGTCTTATGCTTATCAACTCGATAGTCAGTTTTAGGTTCGCGTTCTACCGGGAAGTCGTAGTCACGGACGCGACCGCGCCTTCCGCGGCGGGAGCGTCGGCGGCGCGTGGGCTCGGCGGCGGCGGCGACGGGTCGCGCGCGGTGTCGCGGTGGCCACCTGCCGAAGCTCGATTTATACAACGGCACGGCATCTAAGCTATCCGTAGGTTCTTCACTGTCGGTTCTCAAGCCTCGTTGTATTCTTGCAGGTTCTTCCTTTGTGAATTTTTCTGTGTTACCTGTAAATATACATACTTAGACAAAAATTTATTTTTAATCAAACTTTTTAACAAAAAAATAAAAACACCGATTTTTTTTATTCTTTCCTAATTACTAAGTTCTTAAACTTATGTAAACCTAGTCATTTTAAGTCGATGGTACCTTACTCTTTCTATTAGGTATCTAATAAAAATAAATATCAAAATCGGGCTACTCTGCCAAAAGTTATGTCTGAACAAACAAAAAAAAACGTATAGGTACATGTTGACTTGAAAACCTCTGTTTTCGTCGGTAAAAAAAATATGTAAGTAGTTATAGGTACAATGCTTTCTCAAGTTACTTATATATAGGTAAGTTTGCTGTAGTTTTAATCAAGTTTGAGAGGCACTATGTAGGTATAGGTACTTCATTTGACATGTTGCAAATGAATCAGCTGTTGCAAGTTTATGAAGGCTCGCGAGGTCTGCTGTTCTTTCTTACAGAACTACCAACTAGTTATACTTGAAGCTAATGATTAAGACTAAGCTATTAGTTTGCGACCTCGATTGAAAGCCTCCGGTAAAGTAGGTACTTTTCGTTGAGTTCACTTCAAAACGCCATTCACAGAACCTTGCACCGACCACATCGTTAGCGGGTCTGTCTTTCGCATCCTATCGGAATTCCGAATTTGGCCTGAGGAGCACGATTGCAGAATGTTAGTGGTGTGGTGAGTGACCTTGCGAGTCCTCCTCGTACTTGTAGTCGAGCGGCGCGGAGGCGTCGGGCGAGTGGCCGCGGTAGTCGCCGCCACCGAGCAGCGCCGCCGGCTCCTCCAGCGCGTCGTACTGCGGCATGCGCGCGCCTCCGTACTCGTCGGCCGCCGCTCGCGCCAGACACACCGCCAGCGCAGCCACCACCACCCAACGCATGCCCGCACAGGCACCCGCGCCTCTCCGGGATCACCTCTTCGTTATGGTGAACTCGGTGGACAGCAATGTTGGAGTGCACAAAATAACTGCATATTTTAACGATCAATAAACATTTGAGAACTACGAGAATTTGACAAGTTTTACAATGTTTGACACAGGTTTGGCAGCAATAGTAATCCACAGACTACTTGTTGGATTTAATTTTAGTTTCGCTAGGTATTGGAGATATACGGCAGGTAGGACCTACTTAGCTAGATGCCGCTGCATGGATCTTCACTCAAAGAGTATACACAATACATAATTATGTTGTCTATCACGTTGACATGGAGAGAGACTTACACGGAGATCATTTATTGTAATATTGTTTTTAGGATTCCGTACCCGAAGGGTAAAACGTGACTTCGCCGTCCGTCTGTCTGTCAGTCTGTCACCAGATTTAATTCGCGGTTCCTTATTCGTTATGCGACATACTTGAACTTGAGTTATTGTTGATCTTTTTAAACACAGCCTCATGTTCAGGGCGGATGCGCTCTTGATCACAGATACCTATTTCAGTTATTGCTATAACAACAATACAGAAACCGGTCAAGTGCGTGTCAAAATGAAATCAAATGATAGATACCTAAACGTTCCTCACATTTGTTGCATTTAAGCGTTACTAAGTTAAATTGACACCGCGCTGGAACTTCAGTAAGTATCTTCGATCATTTAAGAACTAGATACACAATCCCGTGCAAAAACGAACTTAAAACTGTCCTCAAGAAGGTACGTAAAATAGAAAGAGAAAGAAAAAATAACGAAACATGAGTGGCCAATATATACCAAAACAAAATAAACCTTACTCCAATGAATTACAGTCGGATTTACAACGGACAAAAAAAAACACATTAAATTTTACGACCGTAGCTCGGCACTAGAACATAGAATGAGTGGAGTCGAACTAGATATTTTTATACAGTTATTTATAAATGATCTTTTAATATTTTTTTGGGTGTATGTAATTATGATTAATGAACATAATTGTAATCTCCTGAATGTAAGTATATAATATAATTCAATGAAACAAATATATACGCAATCAAAATTATTTTTGTAGTCTTTTGAAGCCTTTATTGGTCAGATATACATCACTTTCCAAGAAATGCTTTGAACATATCACGCTTCCTTGGGTTGGCTTAAAGAATTCTTCAGCTCTTTCACGCGCTACAGCAGCTATCCATTTTCCACACCGCAAAGGATCTCGAGGAAAGCTAAAAAAAAACAAAACTACACTCAAATCTTCTATATCGTATGACATATAAAATTATGTTTATAATAAAGAAATTTATTGAAACAAAAGTTACTATAGTGGTGCCAATACTCTGCCTAATCCTCCGGGAATTACATGCGTGATGTTTTAATTGAACAATAAAAATATTTATTTTAACAAAAAAAAAAAAAAACAATAGCGTCTCCACCAAATGGAACAGGATCAACACATGTTACCCGAATAAATTAAGTAGCTGTGCGACAATATGAATTGTACGTTTAGTAAAAGTCTTTTCAATTGAAGTGCTTTATAAACTTTGCTGATAATTTGGACAATTTAAAAATAAATGTTTTACGGCGATTTCTTGACGAAATATCAGTATTTATAATACAGTAATAGTAGTTATATATTGGTAATATTAGTACTTACCGAAAAAATGAAATTCCATCCTTTTTTCCCGTCCTAGAAGAGTGATTTTTGCACTTTTTAAACGAGCACGGAGGCATGTTTACGTTCCGAGCGTTTGAACAGTACTAAACTAAAATGATGACCAAATCTCGATTTGGTCATCCTTTTGGTGAGGACGTTTTTTGTCGCTGATTGTGTATCTAGTTCTTATATGATCGAAGGTAAGTATTTAATAATTGTAATTCTGTCAAAATACGAAAAAATAAAATGTTGATTTGTCAATTAGTGATTGACAGTGTCATCATGATTTTACCAAACTAAAAATCAAACAATTCCAATGTGAAATTCTTGTAAAAAATTAAAAGCAATCATGTATAGAAGTCCTTCCAACCTTTCCATAGCGATGCCAAAGTAAAATTGCGTGAAACGTTATGAGTGGGTCAAAAGATAAGAAAAAAGAGGAAGACTGCAGCTGCTACGCGGAGTCACGCACGCAGAAGACATGTCCTCCTGTGCAGAACGTCACGCACCCTCTGGTCAGTTCTGCGCCAAGTATAACCACCGTACATGGGATTACGTCTCGATTACCTCATACCTCGATTACCTAAGTTGATCCGTACCAATCCATGTGTCTGATAACGTTGCAGCGCTACTACGAGTTCACGAGTGACGAGATCAAAGCGCTCGAGGAGTGCGACAAGGAGAGCTTCTACCGTAGATGCCTGCCCTTCAGCACGCTCTTTGCAACCGCGACCTACGCCGCCATGAAGTATGGTGAGTCCCGGGCGAGAGCTATAAACAAACAAGCCGGTAGATAGATAGATAAATGCGAGCCCAGATGAATAAGAGGTCAGAAATTTTGACAAAGCTTAAAAAGTCACCCGTCGTCGGTAGGGACGCCATGAAAATCTTCATAGAAGTAAGAGCCGAAGTCTCGGTTTCCGTTAGCACAAGTGACGTCCCTCCCGACCGACGCCTTACTTCTATGAATGTTTTCTTGTAGGGTACCTGGGTAGGAGCCCGCACTTCGGCGCCGCGCCCAAGGTGCTGCTCGCTGCGTTCCTGGGCCACCTGTGCGGCCGGCTGGCCTACCTGCCGCACTGCGAGCGCAAGCTGCGCGCGCTGCCGGGCCGCGTCGGCCAGGTCATGCGCACCCACCACGCCAACAACAACCCTCCGCCACCCAAAAAATAACAATCTCATTTCGTTTAAGCCAAGGTCCAACTTCCTCTCCTTACCAACTGTTCTGCGCGTTGAAGAAATATTTTTTTATGAAAGTGCCAAATATCACAAAACCTGAAATTAAATAGCATTACATGACAGTCTATATTCCCATATATACTATATCCACTTATCATACTTATAACGGGTGGCGCAAAAGTAAGGGCACTAAAGAAAACACTGTTTATTTTTTTATATGACATTTCCTGTCATTCTATTGTTGAAAATTGTGTAGTGAACAAATGTAAAATACACTGAAAATAAACATGGACCGTTTTACTCCTCAAGAACGTGGAATAATCGTGTCAATGTTCTTACGGAATAATTCATCAGTGATAATAACACAACGTGAATTTCGTCAACGATTTCCCCACCGTCCGGCACCGATTGGTCGCTCAATTCGGATTCAACATTGGATAGACCTAAGTCTGGGAGACCAAGAACAGGCCGTTCAGCTGAAAATATCGATGCTGTGCGCGAATATGTGGAAGAGTGTCCAGAAACATCAGCGAGGCAACGTGCCACGCAATTGCGTCACTGGAGAACGCTACAGAACCATGTTACGTGAGTTTTTGATACCCAGTTTGGACGAATTGAGGCTGGAGCACATCTGGTTTCAACAAGACGGCGCTACGGCACACACAGCGCGCGACACTATGGACTTAGTTAGGGACGCTTTTCCAGGCCGAGTTATCTCTCGTTTTGGCGATTTGCCTTGGCCTGCAAGATCACCCGATCTGACCAGTCCAGACTTCTTTCTTTGGGGTTTTTTGAAATCTCGGGGTGTATGTGAACAAGCCACAGAATAACGCAACTCTAAAAGAAATCATTCATCAAGAAAAAAGGAACATATCGCAGGAAGTGTTACGGCAAGTTATGCAAAATGTCATAAAAAGGGCTCAAGCTTGCATCAACTCTGGAGGTCACTATTTAAAAGACATAATTTTTAAATCCTAATGGTACAAAATTTAATGAACCAAATATACATTTAAAAAACCTAAATCTATTTTTCTAATTTAGAAAAAAAGTTATAGCTGAACCAAATAGGGTCATTTCTTTTGCGCCACCCTGTATATCGTTGAGGTTTTGAACAATTACCTTTCTACCTACCAACTCCACTAAATGGGTAACTTGTATTGCCTAAGTAGTACCTACTACGCAATACAATTTACATGTAAGTATGTAGTAAGTAGATAAGTAGTCACTGATATTATCGAATACTTAGTCATAGTCTACGTTGTGAGCCGGGTAGGTACACCTGGTGTACCTCTGAGTACAGAGGCCCGACTCCCGACCAAGCACTAATAGGTAAATTTGACAAGCGCAACGCAGCGTATCCAAGCAGTGGCGTACTCGAGTGACACATTTATAGGTAAACTGGCGAGTCTGAAACTAGCGGGGATCCGCGAGCTGGCACCTTCGAGGTTAAATTTTTACCTACTTTTGAACCGACGAAAAAACAGGAAGTTCTCAAGACAACGCGTATGATATAGATATGGTATAGGTAAGTAAAGTACTACCCGCGAATTCGTGCGCTTATTTTTATTAAAAAAAAATAAGTAAGTACTTACCTAAACACAAAGTTACATAAGTAGTTTTAGCTTTGACGATGACGAACTTGCATCTGCTATTTCAAACCTTTTATCCCATATTTTCGAGATAAAAGAGTCTTTTTATGACATTACTAGCTGACCCGTGCCCACTTAGTTGAGCATAATTCGACCGTATTTTCTCCGATTCACTTTGCAAAACGTAACCACGTAGAAGCCTTTTTATTTTTTGGTTTTTGAAGTGAAAACTTCTTTAGCGGCGCTGAGCACTTTTTTTTGTATGGGTAAAAACTTTCAAACTCGCGTCAGGGTCACGTGATGCTGATCGAAAAAGCGTAAGATCGAGGGGAAGGGAGAGGAACTAGTATCTCCCACTCTTTCTACCGTGCCTGAGTGTGCTGCTCTGTTTAGGCGGCACAGGGCGAAAAATAAAAAATAATAAAAAATAAAAACATAAACATTGTATTCTACCTCATGAATGATAGTACTTTTATACTTATAATTAAACACAACGTTAATATTGAAGTTTTCACTTCTGCCGGCACTCCCGAAGTGCTACCTTTTTTTTATATAACATATAGTCCAGTCATTTTAGCTATTTTAAACCCCAATCAGACAAAAATTCAGCCCACTAGGAATTATTCCGCAGACAAAACCTAAAATGACTGGACTAATATGACACTCGGCAATAATGTGGCTTTCTACTGGTGAAAGAATTTTTAAAATCGGTTCAGTAGATCTCGAGATTACCCCGCACAATTTAACAAATATACCTATATACACAAACTTTACTTCTTTATAATATTAGTAGGTACATATATAAGATAATATCATATTTATAGAAACAACACAAAAATATATCTTTCTTATAGTCCAGTCAAAATAGACTAAAATTATGACTCCAGTTTGCATTAATTCCCAACAAGCTGGATTTTTGTGCAGGCCTTGAATACGTCATTACAAATGATATGTCAAAAGTCCCCATCGATCCCGCTTGTGCGTTGTTTTTTATTCGAGGTCAAAAGTCATAATTTTGCATTTTTTGCGTATATCTCTGAAACAACGAAAGCTATTGAAAAGTGGTTCAGGCAAAGTTTGTACATCGTAAAATTGTCTACAAAAATATCTCAACACTTTTCTTCTACAAAGCATCGTTTTTGAGATATAGTAACTTTAGACCGCAGGAAATCGTCGAAGATGCTGCGTTTTTTTCATTTCAGCCGTTTTATCTGCTTCATTGCCACAGAACAAACAGTATTTCTTGAAACAAAAAGACGATTCATTACCTCGTACTCTAGTACGAGGCGGACTAACCCATCGAACCCATCACCCTTTTCAGTACGATTTTCCTGCGGTCTAAAGTCACCATATCTCGAAAGCGATGCTTTGCAGAAGAAAAGTGTTGAAATATTTTTGTAGACAATTTTACGATCTACAAACTTTGTCGGAACCATTTTTTGATAGCTCTCGTTGTTTCAGAGATATACGCAAAAAACGCAAATATATGACTTTTAACCTGGGTATTTGCGTTATTTGGGTATATCTCTGAAACAACGAGAGCTATCGAAAAATAGTTTCTACAAAGTTTGTAGATCGTAAAATTATCTACAAAAATATTTCAACATTTTTCTTCTACAAAGCATCGCTTTCGAGATATAGTGACTTTAGACCGCAGGAAAATCGACTAAAATGCTGCGTTTTTTTCATTTCAGCCGTTTTATCTGCTTCATTGCCACAGAACGAAAAGTATTTCTTGAAACAAAAAGACGATTCATTACCTCGGAGGAGGACTAACCCATCGAACCTATCACCCTTTTCAGTCAATTTCAAGAAATACTGCTTGTTCTGTGGCAATGAAGCAGATAAAACGGCTGAAATGAAAAAAACGCAGCATCTTCGACGATTCTCCTGCGGTCTAATGTTACTATATCTCGAAAGCGATGCTTTGTAGAAGAAAAGTGTTGAGATATTTTTGTAGACAATTTTACGATCTACAAACTTTGCCTGAACCACTTTTCGATAGCTCTCGTTGTTTCAGAGATATATGCAAAAAACGCAAATTTATGACTTTTAACCAGGAATAAAAAACAACGCACAAGCGGGATCGATGGGGACTTTTGACATATCATTTTGTAATGACGTATTCAAGGCCTGTACAAAAATCCAGCTTGTTGGGAATTAATGCAAGCTGGAATGTCTATTTTGACTGGACTACATAGTTAAGGCAGCGTTCGTAAAAAACGCTTTCATTCCGACCGTTTTTTCTCCGATTCACTTTGCAAAACGGACTACCAAGTAAAAGTCTTTTTAATTTTCGGTTTTTTAATAGCATGACACAGCAATAATGTGGCATTCTATTGGTGAAAGAATTTTAAAAACGGTTCAGTAGATCCCAGTCAAAGTCATTTAACTTTGCGGTTAATTTGGTTGATGACATTGTCATAAATAGCGATGTAAATCAGCAAACGGACAATGAAACATGTTTACTAATTTTTATTATATGTGTTTCTAAACACACAGCATTGTTAATATATATGAAGAAGCAATTTTCAAGATCTTACCTTATATCAAGCGTTTAGTATGGCATTTCTTATCAAACCTGTCAATTCTTCACTCTTTCATCTGTAGGAATCTCCGCTGCTGAGTTATCTGTGGTCTCATAGCATTTTTAGATTTTACCGAATCGAGCGCGTTAAAATCTCTCAAAATTATGTTTTTCTAATATAGTGTTTTATTTTCTGTTTTTAGTGAGTAAAAAGTGTTATATAGTTGCGATACATAGCCTTGATAAGAATAAGTGCCAATCGGACCATAACTATGGTCAAATCAACGAATTTCAGTTGTTAGTGTGACGCTCGCGCAGTGCCTATAACATCTTCAGAGATGATGCACCGCCGCCAATAATCGCCGTAAGTACACAACAGGGCACACTGGACGTGATCCGTGGATTGGTTCTATGTATGATACATTAGCTGTATCTATCCAGATCAGGTATCCGCCTGACATAATTAATATCGCAACAGACAGAGCCGTCTTGTACCTACTAGACTACTAGTAGTCTAGAACGATCGTAGTTCTAATAACATATTTAAAAACACAAAATTCAATGAAAAACAAGATAATATATGTACCTAAAGAAGGCTTAAAAAGGTTGATAAGTTTTAAAAGTAAATAGCATTCCTTTGTAAAATTTGGAAAGTTTTTGCATTACATGCTCCAAGGACTTTAAGTTTTGTCCAATAATAAAGAATATAAAATTATAACAGGACTATTTGGCATAGAATATCAAATAACAGATAACCAGTTTAATGAAAGTTATATAAATATTTTAAGGGAGATACCCTCTTGTATTGAGCACCTATTTAGTTGGCAAACTTTACAGCCGGGCAGTTATTCAATAACTGAAAAAGCCAAGTATACCTATATACATAAAAGTTTATGAACGAGGAGCCAAAAGATCAGGTCTAGTTCAGGTTACAAACAACATAAAAGTATAGTCTATATGCTTTTAACTTGAATGAGTGCATTTGCAAGTGTACAAAAGCTAATAATTGCTTTTTCAGCTGATACACGGCAATAATTTAGTACGGATAAACTAGATTGACTGTTTGCAGCGAAGCAGATTTAGTTTGGTAAAAATTATTTTATTTGTAATGAAGTAAGTAGGAAACACATTCCATTCTGAATGATATATCTTCTATACCTTCATCCAAAATTGTTAAAGAATTTTGAAACAGATGAAAGCTGTAACTCAGTACTTATAAAATAGAGATAATAGTAAAACCTACAATCTTGGACTCCGGTTTTCTTTCCCAAAAGTTTTTTAAAAAAAGAGCTTCATAGAAAGGTATATCCTATTTTGGATGGTATTTATAAACATTTTCAATTGATGTCTTTGACAGTTGTAGCTACTAGATAGTGATTGGTTGACAAAGATAGACATCCAACAAGCTTACTTTTTATTGTCTCATTCAACAACCAAACCATCTTCTTATTGGCCTCTCATTGGCCAACAAAACCTTTCCGCCGTTGCAGAGGTTCTATGAGCCAGGGTAGTGCAACCCTTAGTACATATACTCATATCTAGATTATTGTATCATTACAAGTCCGGGCAAGAATATTAATTCATGAAAACCGCAACCACTTTGTCAAGAGTGACACGAATAAGAAGAAGAGACAAGCCAAGAAGTATCAAATAACAAGACAACACAGCGCCATATGGCCAAGCAAAGCATTGACTAGTGAAAAGTCAAGGCAGCGTTAAATCGCAACTCTGGTCTTTGAGACTGTAGGAACTTTGTAGTACTTGGACTGGTCCATCAATTATATTAATTAGTCAGCACCGACTCAAACTCAACACCTACTTACGTAAAGAGGCGTATTTTCATATTTTTTATACTCTAGAGAGAGAGAAATACAGAGCTTATAAGGGCCACCTAACATGTCAAACCTTACCACTCAAATGAGAAGACATCAAACAACAAGGTTTTTAAGCAAGTTTAATTAATACAAGACAAGATTAAAACTATTTTTGCCCTGCCCAGTACAACAACAGTGCAACGCAGTGGACCACAACATACAAAGCTACATAAAGAGTGGTTTGGCACAATAAGCAAGACCTCAGCGTAGCGGATGCTGGCTGGGGCGCTTACCCTCGCGAGAGGTACCTTACAGGCGGGTTGTACGCCATTGATTTTGACACTCAGATGCAAGGAGTTGTATACAGTGCATAGAGCCATAAGTTGCCACAGTTCTCTGCGGAAGAGACACAGTCAGGTATAATCTGATAACAGAACACTCGTAGCAAGGAAAAGAAACGATAAGTGGATCTAGATCGTTAACCCTACTCGAACTGATGACAATACTGGAGCTAAGCGAATGATTGAATATCACTCTTTCGGCGGCCTATCTCCCGGGGAGGTATAGCCAACCGCCTGTTCAACAATCATCCAGTACCGGAATGGTACTTGTTGCCCCCGGCCTCGGAGGCTGTATTCAGGATCTGGGGCGCTCCACCTAATATGACTGATTTACTCCAAGAAAGAAAAGCTGTTGTTGTTACCTGTTCAGTAGTCAACCAGTACCGGAAGGGTACTTGCTGCCCCCGGCCTCACTGGCCATATTCAGAATGGGGTACTCCAAACATAGAGAAAGGTTGCTGGCTTGACCTGTTCAGAAATCATCCATTGGTACCCCCGGCCTCGGAGGCCTATATTCAAAATCTGGGGTACTCTATATAGAGAATAGCTGATGTCGTAGCCTGTTCAGCAATCATCTAGTACCGGTATGGTACTCGCTGCCCCCGGCTTCGGAGGCCGTATTCAAAATCTGAGGCGCTCCATATATATAGACTGGTTCGCGTCGAGAAAACTGCTGTTGTAACCTCTACATGACATGGGGCTCGAGAGACAGATCAGCCAAAATTTTGAACGCATTCAGTCATCCTTGGAATTTCAAACTGGCTTGGGTGTTCCCACCAGTAAACCTGATTCAGCAGCTTCTACACTATCTAGATTCGTCAAGGAATATATCCATAGTGATAAAAGTCATGTCAGTGGACAGAACGTTTCTAGCTAGCAGACTTGAAGGCGCGGGTCAGCCCACCACTGCCAATAAAAAGCCTGAACAACAACCTAACAGACCTCACCTCTGCCCAAGTGATAAAGCTAGAGCTTGTAGCATAGAAAAAGGGGGGGGGGGGGGGTGATCAGGCATTGATATTTGATGTTAATAGAAAAATATCTCTTGGGGTTGACAAAGTCAACGCTCTCAACACATACAGCCCCAATTGGGAGCTATATTTTACGGTGTGAGAATACAAGTTTGAAACTTAGAACTATGCAGAGTCAAAGTCAAAATTACTTTATTCAGTAAAATCACAAGAATCATTTAGAATCGTCTTGCATGCTAAGTGATTCTAGGTGCCAGTTCCACGCAACCAGAGTAATAATGTAGCTAGATTCCTGGCCTAGCTGTAACAACCTTAGGGACAAACTTGCGAGTAGAAACAACATTTATTTCTATTATACTATTTGGAACTCTTACATAAGTTTGCACATACTCAAGTATTTAAACTGCAAAGATATCAAAGAATTTCTTTGTTGCTATTATGTATATTTTCTAAAAACATATTATTATACATGTGTTCTCTAAGGGCACTAACTATACTGTCTTACTTTTCAACTGGCCCAAAAAATACTCCATTTTCAAATACATATTTGATGCAGCTAGAAGAATAACAATTCTTTTAGTATTATTTGTCGAGTCTGGTCTGGTTATATTCAAGACCTAACACTCTTGTATCAATCTGCAGATAAATAAAAAATTAATGAGATACAGAATGAAATATTGCTGTGGCTTTAAGTTGACTCAAAACAAGACAGTGTCTTTTTGAACAGGTAATAATAAAGACATTATTATGAATCACTGATAAATAGGTTCTGATGAAGTTGAGATAACTAAATTATTAATATTAGTCTCTTGAAAGTCCAGACCAGTTAACTGTACAATGATAGCTAATTGGATAAATTCTATTTGCATAATTATGGATCTAAATATACGACTTAGTACCTAGCTAGGGCAGTATAAAATCAGAATTTGCCTTACAATGTTTTATATAAAATGAAAAATAATATATATACATATATATGTAGGAATATATAGAGGTCATATAGATCATTGGAGAAGTACCCACATACCCAAACATTTTTTCTGTCATTTAGCAGAAATTAACTTACTTAAATGTTAATCATTTACCATTTGTAAGAATCAGACACAGAATAAATTCTCATTTCAATAATTAGTTGATCACATTTGATTGTATGTATTCAAAGAAGTCTGACATGAGTTAATACATAAAGTTGGAGTTTGACTAAGCTGAAAGCTTAATTATTTATTTATTCTTGGGACTGATATTTATTGAGGGCCCTTTTTAAAGGATAAGTTTTCTGTTTAATTTAAGGCCTTTTTAGTTCAATATAGTTTTTGGATCCCAAAGAATTTTAAATTTTATTTTACAAATTTATTGTACTGTAATATAGCAGCAGAATTTAATTTAATTTTAAAAATACCTACAGTTATGTTATTTTTAAAGGTATTTCACATAGCATTTTCTAACTAACTCTTTCACCAGCAGATAACAAACAGGTCTTCATATATATTAACAATGCTGTGTGTTTAGAAACACATATAATAATACTGTTTTGCACTCCAACAAAACAGTTATTATGTGTGTGAGAAACACACAGCATTGGAGCAAGCTTCTTGCTGGTGTTATGAAGAATACTATGAGACCACAGATAACTCAGCAGCGGAGATTCCTACAGATGAAAGAGTGAAGAATTGACAGGTTTGATAAGAAATGCCATACTAAACGCTTGATATAAGGTAAGATCTTGAAAATTGCTTCTTCATATATATTAACAATGCTGTGTGTTTCTCACACACATAATAACTGTTTTGTTGGAGTGCAAAACAGTATTATTAATGCACATCATATGCGCGGCGCGTTGTGACATGACGTCAAAATCGGTCACGTGACTGTTTGCGGCCCTAGTAACATTCTTCATTGCCAAACCAGCTTTATTTTTTTTGATAGACTTCTATTTTATTTTTATGTACTTATATATATTTTTATATATTTTATGTATATATTTTTGTGTTTTGTTGTATACCTAATTCTTGAGGTCGTAGTGTAATGTTTAGGTAATCATTTTTTTTTTTTTTTTTTTTGTGGCTCGCACTTTTTGTGCATTTGCCATTTTCAAGTATAAAGGTAATCATTTTCTCTTCAAAACAAATGACAGTAACATCAAATCAAGTCAACATGACGATTGAACTAGGTATATTTCAAAGAACCACTTGTCTTGACATTGGCAGAATTGATTGTCGTATTGACTGACTTGGGTAATAAAAAAAGAAGAAGTTAAAGATTAATTCAGCAGTTTCAGCAAACGGTGAAAGTGTGAAGGAAGTGAGTGATTGTAAAAGTGAAGAGCGAATCATAATATAATAGGCAGTTAAAGCATGTTAGTTTGACTTTAAAACAGGCGAAACAGCTTTGATTAGGTAGTTGAATTCCATTGAAACAATGAATGATCCGAATGCGTTTGGTTACCAAGACAAGACGGGCGGCGCGCCGGCTCCCGGGCCCTCAGTGGCCAGCTCGCCGAACATGGTAAGGTTACCGTAATGGTGCTATAGTTTACGAAGGAGGAAGCTGAGACTAAGCGCGGCTTGTGTGGTGCAGGCGCAGTACAAGTTCTCCCCGGAGGAAATGCACGTGCTGCAAGAATGCAACAGAGAGAGCTTCTTCCAGCGCTCGCTGCCATTAGGTGTGGGGCTCGGACTGGCCACAGGCGCCGCCGTGCAACAAGGTCAGTAGCCTCTTAGACTGCCTGCCACAGTAATGCACTGTAACTTATTTTATTTTGAGACTAAGTACATAAAAGGTATTTTCACTTTTACAGTGATGAGAAAGCATTATTTTCTATGAGTTTTGAACTATTTCTGCTATTAATAAATATTATAGAATGTAAATATTAATTTTACTCAAGACAAAGATATTCCATCTTAAAATAGGTTAGTTAGTATGTACATTATAAACATACCGAATGGTGACATTATGTCACCTTTACATTTTATAAAATAATGAGAAAGTGTTATTAAGTCGTAGCTATGAACCTCAAATCTGGAACATAGAAAAAGTGGTACAAAAAATGGTTGCAGATTATCATTTGTGTGAATGGCATCTCATTCATATTAAAAAGTCACAGTCATAGATTGTTTATTCATTAGGATCCTTGTGTGATCGTCGCTATTCCCACTGGTAGGCTGACTAAAGAAAACCAACATTTAAAAGGCAATCAAAATCAAAAATTATTTATTCAGTAAATCACAAGGATCATTTAGAATTTGTCTTATATACTAGGTGATTCTAGGTGCCAGTTCCACGCGACCAAAGCCTGGAAGGACAGGCTAGAAACTTGTGTATTCTTACAAATAACCTCATCCTTAGCAATGTGTCTTTTTTGTTAAGTGACAATGACAATACAGTCAGCAGTGTAGTGAGGATGCGTTCAGCAGTGTAGCACACATACCTAAGAAATACCCATTCCGCATCTTGTTAAAATATGTCTCAATTCAATTATTGATTGGTAAATTCAAAAATGTAATAAATCTAAAACTCTTTTCAATAGCATAGCAATTTTTTAGAAGACAAACTAGCTTGTTTGTCAAACCAAATATCAATATCATAGAATACCTGTTTACTTTGTATTTGTCATGTTTGTATGGTTGGATGTTGTGTGAATGGTTGCAGGATACCTGAAGAGCAACCTGCGGTTCGGGGCGTTCCCGAAGGTAACGATGGCGGTGGTCGCGGGCTACTTCCTCGGCAAGCTGTCCTACCAGCAGGCCTGCGCCGACAAGCTAATGGCGCTGCCTGGCTCCTACATCGGACAGCTACTGCGAGATAGGCGCGATGGAAAGATTGGATCGTATGTACCGCCTTATCCAATACTCATTAGTGGGGATTTCTCTCATTGAGAATGATTTTTATTGAATTTATAAAATTGTGGCGCATCAGTACAATCTTTTTCTTATATGTATTAATATTTTGTATGTTTGGTTAAATACAAAATATCCTAATAAGATAGAGATCACGATCTTCAGACATGAAGTGCCGACCACAAAGAGACTGAGCCCTAACAACCAATAAATTACAAAAAGTAAACAAATGCTTAACATAAACCTAATCAAAACTCACTAAATAATTAAATTACCTTTACCGTAATAAAATAAATCAGGCCAAGTGCGAGTTTGACTCGCCCGCGATGAGTCCCTTACCATATGTAAATGAACAAAAAAAACATATTTTTGTATGACAGCCATATATGCATGTGCGTTTTTAAGTATTTGATAACAATAGCCGATCATTTTGCAACATCTCGTGTAAATTGAAGTTTTTAGTACCTCAATAAGTCTTTCTTTTTAGTTTTTATTGCAATATTTACCTTTTGGGTTTTCAGGAGATTTAACAAGTAATCACTTTTGGCCTGCTTATCCCTTCAATATTTAGTTGTGGTGCACAGACTGAAGGCTCGATATCCTTAATTAAAGAGCTCTGAGAAGGACTGTGTGTATTGGGGTGCTGAAAAGAGTCATTTGCAGTGAGGCTTAAAGAAGAGCTACTTGTGTACATTTTGGTAGTTAAGGTGATACCTCTCGCTCTAGAGGGAAATTTAATTTTTTTTGGGTTTTTTTTTATTGCGGCTAATAACTTAAAATTGATGATTTCGTGGCATAATAATAATGTTTCTGCTTATCAGCGTCCAAATAATAAATAAATAATGTTCACGTGAAGCAGTAGGTGTGCTTTGCTGACATAATGAGCATGTTTGTTGACAGGAGTTCTATGGGCGGCGCGAGTCAAGCGGGCGCGTCGATGCTGGGCGCCACGGCCGGCGACATCTACTCGGACGCGGGGCCCGGCAGCGCGCTCGACCTCGACTCGGACCGATCCGGACACGTGTTCAGCGAAGATCTAGTGCGACCCGATCACTCCGGTACACAAACATACATTCTACTGTTATTCATTATTTCGAAGTTTCTTTGTTTTACCATTCGAAGTCGGAGTCTGAATCTGGAGTTGTTCGACTGTCCGTCAAATGAGGCTAGATTCCCGCCCTTCTTAAGGCGGTGTTGGCCGAGTCTCAAATCATGAGAGTTCGATAAATGTCATGAAAGGAACCATGCCCTGATGTCAGGTGCGGGCGCGGGCGCGGGCGCGGGCGCGGGCGCGGGCGCGGGCGCGGGCGCGGGCGCGGGCGAGGCGCCGCGGCCGGCGCTCTCGTACGACGAGCTGCGGAGACGCAACCGCGGAGACCACGCCGACGCCAAGCAGGACCCCTACAGGTAACTATGTAGTGTACATTGTACCTACTGTACTGCTTTGTTATGATGGCCCATTCGAAATTTGGCAAATTTTTTGGTTGAGAGACCTCTCATTTTCTACATGTGGTTAACCTAGATTAACTTGATACCGAATCCCGAAATGAATAGAAGAATGTATACGAACCTAGTCATGGACGGACGACCGATGTGGCGCGGCGGGCGAAGGTCCGCCTGCGACGCGGAGGTTGCGGGTTAAATTCCCGCCTTGGGATAAATATTTGTACGATCTGCAAATATTTATTCCGGGTGTTCTGGGTATTTTATATGTATAATATAAAATATCTATCTAAGTATATAATGTATTGTATTAAGTATGTCAGTCTTCTAGTACCCATAACACAAGCTCTGCTTAGCTTGGGGCTAGATGATGTTGTGTGGATGGTCCAGCATTATTTATTAATTGTATTTATTTATGGACGAAAATTTGTGAATAATACGACTCATCGTTGATCTTCATATATTATCTTAAGTCCTATAACTTCAATAAATATGCGGATGATAATTCAATTAAAGTGATTTATTTAGTAACAAATAAAATAATCTTATTTAGTCTAACACATAATACGTAGTGGTATGCCGATAACAGGTAGTCGGATGCCCAACGTTTGCGCGAAAGGCATCCTTCAAAACTATCAGTCACTGAGTAGAATTTATCACACAGGTAAATACGTGCTATAGCGGCATCCAGGAAGAATTGAACGCAATGCAATGCAATGTGCAGACGACAGGCCGCCGACCCGTCGCGCTCGGAGTTTACTCGACGTAACGTTACTCATGTACAGTATTACATTACGTATAATATAACTTTCTATCTATAGCACGATGGACGCGTTATAGCACGTAAATACATACCTACGCATGAACATTAGGCGCACTGTGGCGCACCCAGAAAATTTCCAACCAGTTACACTTGCGCAACAGTGTGACTCGTTGGGAAAAAAATCCCGAGTCACACACAGTGAGACTAGATTTGGTGTGACCGGTTGGGAACCTACCCACTTTATTCGAACACGCAATTGTCGCTGTGTTCTATTAGGTACAGTTGATTAGGTAAATCCAATAGTAAATTAGTCGTCGCCCATATTTTTGCTAACATAGCATTAGAACTACATACTCTACAACATACATAATACTTAAGTAAGTATACGAAAGTATCTTAAGATATAATAATAATAAATTTATTTAAGTATATAATTTCATTTCAAGCACTTATACACTTATATATAGGTACAATATAATTAATTACATTTATACGGACATAATTAGTGTACATCGGCCTGATCCATATTTCATTTAGCAAAGTAGAACCTACACTAAGTCAAAATGACTTGTGTCGTAGGCCCTACTTACCTTCAGGGAATAGAAACGATCCGTGTAGCCCATACAGCATTTAAATAATAATTAGTTATATAAATTATATAACTAATTTTGATAAATTGAATGTAAAAAGGCATGAGTAGTAGAATGATCTGTCGTGGCATCGTTCTGCACTCGTTGTCATAAACCCTTGTTGTTGTTGGTTGTTGATACACGGACGTTTGTTTGTCTGCAGAGCGGCTGCCCCCGCGGCGCCCGCGCAGCCCCCGCGCCGCGCGCCGCCTCCTGCCACCAACGCATATGGAGACGTGGTGGAGTAGTCGACCTGCTTCCAGCTACAAACGCTTCGACGTTTGCTTAGTGTTCAAACTTAGTGAAACGACAGTCAAATCTAGAGTAGAACTCACACAATACATAATACGATACTCCCTGTAATTGACAAGTAGAAACACCAGACAAACATAAACCGGAGACACTGAGAAGCCAACCTTGCAAAACATGTGCCGCTGCCGTCCAGCGCCAAGCAAAGCTATCTATTCTGTTCTCAGTGCGACTCTGCGAACTGGTAAGCAAGCGAGCTTTGCAACTATTACTTCGCGTAATAAAACTCGTTGTGAGCTCATGTACCGCCTATGCAAGAATCGCTTACTACATTCACTTACACTGTTGTGAAATATAGATTCTTTGTTACTATATATTTGTTTCTTTACCTAGTACCTGGTAGAAAGTCTACGGTTGGGTGGGCATCCTCTGTGCGGTACTGCTGTCGAACAGCTTGTTCTAGAGCCTAGACCTAGGTATAAATTCCGGGTAAATTGTTTCTGGGCGTCTAGTCGCAGCGAAGCGTGGCCCAAGGGCCGGTGAGTATCTGGCCCAGCGTATCAGCATTGCTATTCAGCGCGGCAATAAAACCAGTATTGCTTCCGATTGGTACTGATTTGGATCAGTTGAGCTATCTATAGATCTTTTGCAACGGTCTGTATAGCTCAAGTGTTTCTTATGTATTTTATAATCTTGTACGACTATAAGTTATAGATTGTTTGTGAATAAAATGTAGCTTTACCAAAGACAGGCTGCCTGTTGTATTGTAAGTAGCTTACAGTTCGCTATAACCATCGCTACTCGGTGATCGCTTTCGCACCGATGAGGGTCGCTCCCAACTCCCAATCGCACTGATTCAGGGTTCTATTAGGTATGTACATTCATTTGAGTTTTAAATTCCAATATTTATTTCATAGATATGATACATTTATATCGATACGTAGAGTACAAGAGCCCATTTACTGGGCAGCTTCAATAAACATTACAATACAATATGGGAGATGTGTGGGAGATACGTTCGCCCAGCGCTGCGCTGACTCAACACTTAGAAACGAGTACTTAGCAATATTTATTTCTACATATAATGTAGATATACACTTTTATATATGTTTTTTTTTTACATTTTAGTACCTAATGTACCACAAGTACCTACCTACCAACGAAATAAAACTAAAAATTAACTAAAAAAAACAAATTAACGAATAATTATTTATTTCTAACAACAACCCAAATCCATGTTTAGTGACAACTGTTTATTGTTGGTGAGGATCGAACTCATAACTCACAGGAAAGCAGCGGCAAATTAAAAAAAGTCGGATTACAGGTTTGAAAGTCATGAATCAAAATATAATGTAGGTACTTATTAATATATTTTTATTTACCTTACAAAAAGGACTTAATTAAATAAATAAATTATATTATTCAGTTAATAATTATTTAGTTGACAAAGTATTTAGGGAGATTTTTTACACCATTAGATAAGTAATTATCTAACGAAGAAATAAAAATAGAAAAACATTTATTTGCAACACAGAAATATAGATAAAACTAAAAACAAGGCACAATAATTAAAATTGAAAAGAAACAATTACTAATTAAAAGAGAATACCTACCTTATTTATATGGACAAAACAATCTACTGTGCTGCAAAATGGATCCTAGCTCAGCATAATGTGGATTGAAAACAACGCACGCTAGAACCAATTTCAATGAGCGGACATGAAAATAAAAATACTAAGAAACGAATTATCAAACAAATGCAAAAAGAAAGAAAATTAAAGACAAACTAAATAAAACTTAAACAAACCGTACATACATAAATACTTGACAAATGACAAAGAGACTCCACGTACATTATATGACCCTAGGCGGCGAAACTACAACTAATAAAAAACTGTTTATAACTATTCAAGTTGGTTCTATTTTGCTGGTGCTTATTGTAACTACAATTCTTAAAACTAAAATCTTCAAATTGATATTTTACTTCAAAACTAGAAATTTACATTACATATCAATATAATATAATAAAATCATCATCTTCCTACCCTTGTCCCACATCATGTGGGCAACGCGTCTTCTTCTTCCACTCTCCTCTATCAGACAGACATAATGTCGATGTCATCATTCACACAGTCCATCCATCTTTTCTTTGGCCTACCTCTACTTTTACATCCACCTCCATCCACTTTCATATCTAGCACTCTTCTTGTATTATGGCTTTCTTCTTTCGGCATGACATGCCCATACCAGACTAACCTATTTACTCTTCATCTTGTCCGTTATTGGCGCAACTTAGACTTCCTCGTACTCATTTGTTATTTTATCCATTCTTGTCACATTTGCGTCTCTGATGGTTGCATGCACTCTCCTCTCATCCGTCCCTTTGGTTGCCCAACATTCCGCTTTATTCCCCTATATTGGTTGCAGTCCTGTACATCACCTATATTCTTGAAGATGGGCATCAGCGAACTGTTGCACCATTCATCTGGGATCTCTTTGTACAGAAATTTATTGAAGAACAAAGCTAGCCACTGCCATCCATCTGATTTCTCAGCTTCGGTGAACAGATGTATACCATCTGTTCAATGAATCTTCCTAAGTATATCATGCCGCTCCAATCATTCTCATCATTCATCAATCTTTCAAAATAGTCGTTCCAGCGATCTTTTATGTCTTCGTTATTAGTCAATACCTTTCCTCCATTATCTTTCATACATCACATATTAACAATATCTCTTGCATATATTATATTAATAGTATATAGGTACATCTCGTATTATTTATATAGGCACCTATATAATAAAAAGTATTAAATATACATTGGTCTTTGCATATCTAATAGGTATACTTAGATGATGACTACAGCATCACATAGGCCACTTTTGATTTATGTCCCGATATGCTCCTATGTGGATCGGAAGACAACGTTCTACCACGAGATCACTGCTGCTTTCATTTAGTTCATAACTTGTTGGCAACGCAAGAGTGGACCACATGTTTAGCATACTGCGAGAACTAACCCAATGATACTACAATACAGAATATACACATTGAATGTAAGCAATAACACTATTTGATTATCAGCGATGAAAAGAATAATCTATGTAGAATTGCACGACATTGATCAAAATTGTAACTACTGTTGTTTTTATATAAAATAACATTACTTAATATCGATAATGCATTGTTAAAGTGCGCTTATAGAGTAGCGACACACAGTTCTAGATAAACCAGCAACACCACACATCACATCATTGTGTTCCGAATGTAGAGTACATACCTACTTAAAAAGGAATGATTCGTTATTTTCGCGGTCATATTAATATCGATTCATGGATGTGAACTATGTTAAGGATTCCTATCTTCATTAGTGAAACGTTTCATATGCGGCTTCGTGCGCGGGCGAGTTCGGAGGCGGTGTGGCTGCAGGCGACGGCGGCGAGCTGCATCTCGCGTATGAACTCAAGGTCGCCACCCAGGCCGCGACCGCAACCATGGACGGCGCCAAGCCGGGCGGCGCGCCCGGGCCCCGCTCCCGAAGCATCTCGCCGGGCGGCAGCAGCGACTCGAACAGGGGCTTCATCGCCAGCTCGTCGATCGAGTCGCGGCTCGGCGGCGACGGCGCGGACACCGACGACGGCGGCGTGTACCGCATCGAGTCGAACGGACAGCCGCCGACCCGCTCCAGGAACGGGTCCGGGAGCGGCGGCCGGCGGCGGCGGCGGGCGCGGCGCGGCCGGCGGCGGCGGGCCGGGCGCGGCGCGGCGCGCGGCGGGGCGCGGGATCAGGGCAGCGGCCACGGGAGCCCGGAGAAGTTGACGGGCCCGCCGAGGCCGGCGTCCGCCTCCAGCAGACTCATGATGACGGCCATGGCCGCCTCGCCGTTGCCGTCCACGCCCGCGCCCAGCGGGGGCAGGGGCACGGAGCCGCTCAGAGACGCGCCGCCGCGCGCGTAGCTACTCAGATCCACGCCCAAAATATTGTCCACCATAGTCGACTGTGGAGTGGAACAATCGTACTTACTAAATCGCAAACATCATGAAACATGTAGATTGGAATAAAGTAGAAGAGTTATCTGTTGACATATTTCATAGATCCGCGAGAACTCTGTCCAGTAAGTCATGAACATTTATTCTTGGTGCAAAATATCAAACTTGTAAGAGGCTAAAACAAATGAGAGCTGTATTCGTAACGTGTTGTAACAAAATGCAACTCTCAGACATGAACATTCAAGTTTCATTGATGTAGAGGGCGTGTCGAGGAACCTAGCTTCTTTTTATGAACGAAACGATTCAGTCGCCGGGGGACGTTCAACAAGGCAACTAGCTGAAATCATCAGCATCAGCTCGAACGGCACCTGTGGCCTCTCGCCTGTCGCCTGTCGCCACAACAAATACTAATTGCGAATGAAAGCGTCGTCGTCCGCTGATGTAATAAATATCTGAGGGTGTAGCTCGGAAATGGACGGACAGCACGCCGAAGATGGTTCTGTGCAGTTTCTGTGCGAGTTAAAGTAGAGGCTGCAATGGCGTTTCGTCGATCCGTCGGACGTACTCACCGAGCCCAAGAGTGGATCGTGCATGAAAATGGGGTCGACGGAGGCGGCGGAGGGCGGGCGGCGCAGCGCCTCCTCGGCGATGGCGGCGCCTATCTTGTGCACCTCCACGTGCGACTCCACCAGCCGCGCCACGTCCTCGCCCTCGCCCTCCCGGCCCGCTGCCGCTGCACACCACAACACCACATACCGCTCAAATAACCAGCATATAACACCTTTTGGCTTAGCCTGTTCATTGTGTATGCATTGCTTTCATCAAATTAATAACCGCGCGCAGAATAACCTTTACCGACTCCAAATTGTGTTCGACACAATTTATAGGTACCGTCCTTCGATCATATAAGAACTATATGATCGAAGGTACCGTCCAGCAAATAATCAGATTTAAATATATACAGTTGACACTCAGTTAGAATCAATTTAATAATAACTTTTGGTTAGCAAATTATTAAATTCGTTTTGTTTATGAGGGGGGGGGAAGGGGTGCGTGTGTTACCGCGGCTGGCGTCGGGCGGGGCGCGGCGCGCGCCGTCGTCTTCGTCGTCGTCGTCGTTACTCGCCTCTTTGATCTCGTTCACATATTGCCTCCATTCGTCCGCTGTGTTTTCAAAAAATTAAAACACATACCAACGATCTACAATACGCATCGGAAGGAAGAAAGGGTTACCGGACCCCGTCAATGAGCAGTGATAAGTACATGTCATTTATTTTTTATTTGACGGGTGGGTTCTATTTTATTCATGACACTGTTTTTATATCTAGACGTTTAGGTATTGAATGAAAAATATCGGCACAATTAAGAACGCCATAAAAGACCTGATAATTACAGTTTCTCTTTGTACTGCACAGTTTAGAATAGGTATAATGTAGGAAGGTCGATAGGGTAGATGCCGCACCGCAACAGTAGGTACAGTACGTAGGTATAGCATGTATCGCTCACTCTGCCTGAAGGCCTCGTAGCTCTGCGTGACGCTGTCGGAGGGCGCGGCGTCCGACACGATGCTGTTGGTGGCCACCAGGCTCTCCACCTCCTTGGTCCACGGGTTCCTGCACCACAACACTCATCACACACACAGACAGACACCCCAGCGAGCTCCTACTGAGCCGACACCTAAGGAAATGGTCGGATAACAGTATTTCACAAACTCAAAAGTTAACTGCGCTGTCTCGATGGGACTCTTGCTACTCCCTGTTTGTAAAACACAAAAATATTTACTTGAAGCATTTTAACAAAAGTATTGTTTTGATATATGTAATAGAGTACATCGCAATCCCATTGGTAACGATGTAATGTACACAACGCACCGCGCCGCGCATCACAGGCAGTGAGTGTCCGTTGTGACTGTGACCGAGATGGATGGCTCATCCATCTCGGTCACAGTCACAACGGACGGAACCTCTTTCGGCTACCATTCAGCGAGGAAACTATATTTAGCAGCTTGCACCCAAGCCGGCGATATTTGGCTCACCTTTTGTCGAAGGTGAACACTACCTAAATAACAACCAGAATACTTTTTTTAAGAGAATAAATAATATTATAAGCGTGGCGTGTTTTTGCTTATGTAATAAATAATAATTGGCTGATGGTTTTTGGGGAAGTAAGACGAGTTTTCAGGAGTAATACAGAAACTTTATTTCGGAGCGCACGCACAGCCATTGCAGTCGTAGACAGAGAAGGAAGAACAGACATCTTCTTCTAACATTACAAGTGACATTAACAAACTTTGACAGATGAAGTTTACATATTATATCATAATGTTCCAACACTACCCCATAAACTTAATCTTATTTGCTAATTAATTCTTAGGCATAAAATATTAACATTTAATCTTATTGCCTAATTACATTAAACTGAAATACACTTGAAAAACACAGAAACAAATCTTACATGCTTTTCCCTAGTTAATGGTTTAGTTAACACATCTGCAATCATTTTATCAGTAGGAACAAAACCTATGCTAACAATTTTTTCATTAACCAATTGTCTTACAAAATGATGCCTAATATCAATGTGTTTGGTTCTTGCATGACAAATTGAATTTACACACAATTTCTGTGCTGACTGACTGTCATTCCACAGAGTTACATTACAATTTATGTTTACACATTCAGATAAAAATGTACGTAGAAAAACCGCCTCTTTACACGCATCAGAGATTGCCATGTATTCTGCCTCAGCGCTGGAGAGAGCCACAGTTCTCTGCTTACGACTTTCCCACGAAACCAATGAGTTACCAATATGGAACACATACCCGGTATAGGAGCGCCGATCTACTTCATTTGCAGCCCAATCCGCGTCCGCGTAGCCAGTAATCTGCATGTCGCCTTTCTCGAACGTGAGACCATACTCTACTGTACCCTTTAAATACCGTACTACTCTTTTAGCAGCCTTCCAATGCTCCTCAGAGAAGCAGTCGTTGAACTGACTCAAGTAGCTCACTGCAAAGCTGATATCTGGCCTGGAACAAACTGATAAATACATTAAACACCCAATTAAATTCCTATAATCAAGCTTGCAGTTTTTATTCTCAGATTTCTTGAGTTTCAATCCAGTTTCCATGGGAGTTGGTGCTGGATTACACTCAGACATGTGAAATCTCTCTAATATTTTCCTGGTATAGCCTGCCTGGTCCAGTGTAATTTTATTTTCATTCCTGGTAATTCTCATACCCAAGATATGACTGGCCTGACCCATATCTTTCATCTTAAATTCTTCTTTGAGATTATTCTTGATCTCCTCCTTCTTGTTCACCAAAGACCGAGAAGAAAACAACATTATATCATCAACATACAAAGCAATAATTATATATCCCCCTTTATGATGATATACATATACACAAGGCTCTGAAGATAATTTTTTAAATTTCAATTTCTTGACTAAAACTCCATTTATCTTCTCATACCATGACTTGGCTGCCTGTTTTAGACCATAAATTGCTTTATTCAGTCTGTATACTTTGTTTTCGCTTCTTTCCTTAATGAAACATTCTGGCTGTTCCATGAACACAATCTCTTCTAGATCACCATTTAAAAATGCAGTTTTCACATCTAGATGTTCCATTTCTAAGTCATTTTGTGCAGCCAGAGCTAGTAATATTCTAATTGTTGAATATCTTACTACAGGAGAAAAAGTTTCAGAGTAATCTATTCCAAATTGCTGGGAATAGCCTTTTGCTACAAGACGGGCTTTATATCTCAATAACTCCTCGTTTAGCCCTCTTTTCTTTGTAAAAATCCATTTACATTTAACCGGCTTCTTGCCTTTTGGTAAATCAACCAGGGTCCAGCATTGATTAGTAATAAATGAATCATACTCATCTTGCATTGCTGCCCTCCAGTGCTTGCTTTCACAGCTGTTCAGTGCTTCCTGCACTGTCTCTGGAACGTCTATTTCGTCTTGTAACATGCCAGCCAGCTGTGCGTACTCGTGTACATCTTGAAACTCCAGCTCCGAGTCCTCATCTGAAGAACCTGGAACGTAAGTTGGATCCGAAGAGTCATCTGTTTCAACTACCCCTGTTTCATCACTAAGTTCTGAATTATTAAGCCTAAATATGGCTTGTCTTCGCCTTCTATGGACTATGTCATCAGAAACATGATTTATATCAGGAGATTCCTGTGAAGCAGGACTGTTCTCTGGCAACCTACTATCAGAGCTATTTAAATCAATTGGACATTCATATATATCAGCTGAAATGTCTTTGTTATCATCATGTGACATATTCCCCTTAACAAATACATTTTCCAAGAAAGTTACATGTCTTGCTTTGATGCATTTCTTAGGACATGATGGATCAATCAGCCTATACCCTTTACTGTCCTCACAGTAACCCACGAATATGCATTTCCTGCTCTTGGAGTCTAGCTTTTTCCGATTTTCCTCCAAAGCATATGCAACGCACCCAAAAACTCGAATATGTTTGACGTCTACCTTTTTCGAAGTCCACTTTTCCTCTGGAACAACGCCCATGACCGCCTTAGTAGGCGAGCGGTTCTTCAGATAGACAGCTGCATTCACGGCCTCCGCCCAGAACTTCTTTTCCAAGCCCGCATCCTGGAGCATTGACCGAGCCTTCTCCATTATTGTCCGGTTGGCTCTCTCCGCTACCCCATTCTGGGAACTGCATCGCGGTACCGTAGTCTGGTGACGGATTCCGCTGGCTTCCAAAAAGTTCTGAAATGCACGGTTAACATACTCAGTTCCATTGTCACTTCTCAAACATTTTATTTTCCTATCAGTTTCATTTTCTACTAGGACCTTGAAGCTCTTGAATATATTGAAGACCTCATCTTTAGTTTTCAGAAAATAAACCCACGTTTTCCTAGAAAAATCATCAATGAATGTGACAAAATACCTTGCACCACTGAGCGATGCTGTCTGCAACGGACCACAAACATCCGTGTGCACAAGGCCTAAAAGAACCTTAGACCTACTTTTAGATTTCTTGGGAAAAGGCAACCTAGACTGTTTACCTTCAATACAAGCTACACATTTGTTGTAATTAATATCATCAAAATGCATACCTGTAACCATCCCATTCTTCATTAGGTTCATACTCCTGGAGTTGAGGTGACCTAACCTCTTATGCCACACTTCCTGTGTCACCTTGTCCGCAGCACGTCCTATGCATACTTCCTGTGACTCCTCAGGCTTCACCCTAGAACTCATGGCAATCCCTGACTCCCCAATAGTGTCTAGTTTATAGACCCCATTGTTGTATGATGCTGTAGCGACTATCTCATTACCTTTACGCAATATTTTACATTGTTTATTATCAAATTTAACTGTAAAACCCTTCCTAGTCAATTCACTTACTGACAAAAGATTAGTACTTAAATTAGGTACATAATAAACATTGCTAATCAATTTATCAGTCTTTTAACCTAACTGTCACACTTCCTAGACCGGCTGTTGCTAACTTTGCCCCGTTGGCAACATGCACTTCTAGAGGTTGAACCGCAACGCACTCACTCATTATGTCTTTTCGGTTACACATATGGTTTGTAGCTCCAGAGTCAAGATACCACTGATTGTCTTTCACGTTCACCGCAAGCGCCGTCAGCATTGCCTCCTTGGTGGAATCCTTCCCCTTGGTGCTGGTGTTCCTCGCCTTGCTGGTGTTGGTCAGGCAATCTTTCTTGTAGTGGCCAGGTTTCTTACACTTGAAACATCTCACCGCTTTCCTCACTGTCAAAGCCGATGCTTCTGGTGCCTCAACGTTGTCCTCTCGCCTCTGTGTCTCTTGGAGCAATCTTGACTTTACTCGGTCGGAAGTCAATTGTACATTTGAATTTTCCAAAGCCATGATGAGGGGATCGTAATCTTTAGTGAGCCCACTCAACATGATTACAGCTATAAATTCATCATCCAATGGTGAGTCGATTTCTCGCAGTTGTTGTGCTAGTTCAGTGATCTTGGTAATGTATTTTTCCATGCTGTCCGTCTCCTTAAGTTTCAAGCCAAAAAGTGATCGCAGCAAGCCAAGCCGCCTGCTCAATCCACGATCTTCATAAGCTTTTTGCAAATTGTTCCACGCTTCAAATGCAGAAGAAGCATTGCGCACATGCGGTAACACCTCCGCACTCACCGACAAGCAAATTTTTGCAAAAGCCTTCTGCTGCTTCTTCGCGTCCTTACATGCATCAGCCGAAGATACACAGTCGTACATATCTTCATGCATCAGATACATTTTCATGAAATTTCCACGTATTGAAGTCTTGCAATCCTTTCAGTTTTTCAATCGGAATTGATCCGCCCGTCGTCATGCTCGAAGCCATGGTTTAATGGATAAATCACGCCGTCCAGTATTTGGGAAATCCCTGGGCCCATAACCTGATGGTTTTTGGGGAAGTAAGACGAGTTTTCAGGAGTAATACAGAAACTTTATTTCGGAGCGCACGCACAGCCATGACAGTCGTAGACAGAGAAGGAAGAACCGACATCTTCTTCTAACATTACAAGTGACATTAACAAACTTTGACAGATGAAGTTTACATATTATATCATAATGTTCCAACATTGGCATGACACCGAATTCATCAAAATCACGTAGGAATGTTAAGTTAAATTTGCAAAATTCACATTAGACGCTTTCCTGAAAATATGTTTTCTAGAATCGCTATGTAAAAAAATGTGTACATGTCTGTTATATTGTTTATCCAAGAGTAGTTTTATTTTATTGAAAATCGTTTTACTATTTACGGTTTGACTAGATATTATTTTAAACTAGGCATCTAAGTTTGGACGGACGCTACCGACCTCAAACTACATCTACTGCATACGATACACAAAGCATCAAAACATTTCAATGAACATACACAACTAATAGTCTACCTACATAATATCTAACTAGGTACCTACTCGGCGTGCTTTCTACGTTCAAACCAAAGGAAAGAAGTGACAAATTAGGCAATGCTGAAACTCCTACTTATAGCTTATTAAATGTGGATCATTTATTAGTTATTAAAATTGTGTTTGATAATAAATCTCACCTTATCGTCACAGTTTGCTTTGGACAGGTAGTTGAGTAACATTAATAATGAGTATAATCGGTCCTGCAGGATATAGCGAACACGTCCTTGTCAATCACTTTATAACGTTAAATAATTAAAATATGTGAGCGAACGTACTTCATTGTCAATTACCATCATCATCATCATCAAGTGCGTTTCGAAATGTAAAGTAGCGTGAAGCGGTCACGATCATGTTACGATCGCGTCATGTTTCTAGCGCATCGTAGCACGAGTCGTCCGTCGCACGCAGAGTAAAGTATACTCGCGTGGTGGGCGACCCCGAAGAGACGGAGAGTGGAGTGGAGTGTACCTGAAGGGTTTGAAGTGCGTCTGCATGGTGAGGAAGGCGCCGTCCTTGCGGCGGAACTCGTAGGGCGGCGTGAGCAGCGGCTCGCGTGCTCGCAGCGCGTGCTTGTGCGCGCGCGCGAGCGAGCCCAGCGAGCCGCCGCCCACGTACTCGTACACGCTCGTGCCCAGCATCTCCTGCGGCAGGAAGCCCAGCGCCAGCGTCACCCTGCGCCACAACATAACACATCACATCACATCACATCACATCACATACTTGTACATATTATATCTTCAGTATTAAGTACATTTACATACGTATGAATCAATCAATAGAGAACAACTACACGTAACTTAAGAAGAATCAAATAAAATATGTGTCTTTATTCTCTTAAAAGTGTGATACTTCTAATATCACTATCCTAACTATTCGATATACATCTCGAACTACAACTACAAGCTATTCAAAAGAGCCGATTATTTTATTTTATTTTAAGAGATTGGATACCCAACTCGGGTTTACACTGTACATTTAAAAGAGCATCAACAATAACAAAAACTAAGCGCTCCCATAATTAAAGGGTACCACAGCATGCATAAAAGATCAAGCAGTAACTTATACTAAATTAAAACTAAGTTAAACAAGTAGGAAAACAAATGTCACAACAATATAAAAAGGTTCTTAGCACTAAAAATCAAATACAAAAATATACAATTAGGAAGGTTATTAATAGGCACATAATTATATACAATTAATCAATTATTAAAGGCAGACTAAACAAATTGAAGGCTTTGATCCTAGGTAGACGAGTTGGAGCGGAAATACTCCGTGTACTCAAGGCATTTGTGAGATCAATACAGTTTACGTTTCCATTAAATAATTTATGCAAAAAAACAAAGTCAATTACTTTTCGTCGACGAGATCGTGCAGACAACTTACGGCCGGTTTCTGGAAATCCAAATCACGATTGATCCGAGTTTGACACATAGTAATTATTTGTTTTTTTCGTTGATCATCGTTCGAGAAACCGGCCGTTAGTGCTTCAGACGCTCTTCATAACTAGAGAGAGACCTTCTTTGACATGTTACCTTTGTATGCTAGGTGGTGCATAAAACGCCGTTGAATACTTTCTATTCGCTTTGAATAGACTTCATATTGCGGGTTCCATATGACTGAGCAATATTCGACTACAGGACGGACTAAAGTTTCAAATATGTAAGTAGAATTCTCGTCGCTGGATGTTTAAAGTCTTTGCTGTTGCGTATGACAAAACCTAAGAGCTTGTAACATTTTGTCACCATTTTAAAAATATGAGTGTTGAAGTTTAGTTTGGGTCTATGATAATTCATAGGGTCTTTTACTACGTCTACATCTTGTAATGTTTTTTCCGTTTATATAATATGTGTTACGGGGGTGTGTTGTACTACGAGTGAAATGGATATGATGACATTTATCAATATTTAGGGACATCTTATTACGATCACACCAAGCGGATAAGTTATTCAGATCAGATCATCTTGTAAGAGTTTAGTGTCAGATGGTGATGAAATTGGGTGCATTATTTTTAAGTCATCGGCAAATAAATATACTTTGGAATGTAAAAAACTGTTTGGAATATCGTTTATGAAAGCGTTGAATTTATCATTATCATGACGTTTACATGTTTCTAAAAGCACGTAAGTACATAATAATATGTAGCTAGCCGAGGTAACTATCGAATCTTGTATCGAGTTTTCGTTTATTTATTGAATTTATAGTGCTTCAAACATAATATAGGTAACAAACAATAGATACATTTTCGAAGTCACTAGGGACTTACAGAGTATAACAACCTATGATAGATTAGATACAAAGTAGTGGAATTTAGCATCAAATGATGGCAACACAAAAAACGCCTTATCATTAGCACACTCGAAGCGAAAAGGTCAATAGCACTATGATGTGCTTTTTCACATGGTTTGCCCGTCGACACGACAGTCAATTCTGCCAATGTCAAGTGTTTATTTGAAATATATCAGTTAAGTCAGCCAATCGTCAAGTCAGCTGTCATTTGTTTTAAAGAGAAGAGAAGAAAAAGGTGGAGAATTTACCCTTCAAAATCTATGGGAAACGAGTTCCTGCAAAGGAGAATGGGCATTTTGGGCCACGACTTTAAAAGACGCCCCTCAGGGTTGCCACATAATACGTTTGAAAGAGCTTCAAAAGGCCTACGTTTCACTATATTTACGAAAAAATCCGTCCTGTGGAAATTGAGATATATTGAAAAAACTGTTTTTTACTTAATATTGAATTGCCACGAATTCTGACAGTCCTCACAAATGACTAAGGTGTCGTTTGAAAGGACATTTAAAGGACTTCATTTGGTTCTAGAAGTGTCAAAAAATCCAACCTGTGGAAATAGAGTTATTCCTGATAAACATGATTTTTTATAAAACTGACGTTTGGCTCACATTCAGCATTACCACAAATATGGCCGATACGGCATTTAAAAGAGCGTATAAAGGACATTTTTTTAAGGCATGTCAATCAAAAATCCATCCTGTGAAAATAAAGTTATAGTGGAAACACTTTTGAATTTATACTATTCGATTTTGCTTTGTTCTCTGAAACCCCACATCAATTAGATATAATACGTTTGAAAGAGCATTAACAGGGCATCATTTGGTTCTAGAAGTGTCAAAAAATCCAACCTGTGGAAATAGAGTTATTCCTGATAAACATGATTTTTTTATAAAACTGACGTTTGGCTCACATCCAGCGCTACCACAAATATGGCCGATACGGCATTTAAAAGAGCGTACGAAGGACATATTTTTAAGGCATGTCAATCAAAAATCCATCCTGTGAAAATAAAGTTATAGTGGAAACACTTTTGAATTAATACTATTCGATTTTGCTTTGTTCTCTGAAACCCCATATCAATTAAATATAATACGTTTGAAAGAACATTTACAGGATATCATTTGGTTCTAGAAGTGTCAAAAAATCCAACCTGTGGAAATAGAGTTATTCCTGATAAACATGATTTTTTATAAAACTGACGTTTGGCTCACATCCAGCGTTACCACAAATATGGTCGATACGGCATTTAAAAGAGCGTATGAAGGACATTTTTTTAAGGCATGTCAATCAAAAATCCATCCTATGAAAATAAAGTTATAGTGGAAACACTTTTGAATTAATACTATTCGATTTTGCTTGGTTCTCTGAAACTCCACATCAATTAGATATAATACGTTTGAAAGAGCATTAACAGGGCATCATTTGGTTCTAGAAGTGTCAAAAAATCCAACCTGTGGAAATAGAGTTATTCCTGATAAACATGTATTTTTTTTATAAAACTGACGTTTGGCTCACATCCAGCGTTACCACAAATATGGCCGATACGGCATTTGAAAGAGCATATAAAACAATTAATTTTTTTATTGTTACAAAAATCAAAAATCCATCCTATAAAAATAAAGTTATAGTTGGAACACTTTTGACAATTTTATACCGCTTTTTACATTTTATCGAAATGTTTCGCCCATCTGCAGGTGAAGTGTGTCTGCTTTGCTGTAGGTCAGTCTATTTACAGCGAAGATATACTCTATCTAAAGAACTTATTAATAATTGCCGCGTAGCGTCGCAAAATATCACGCCATATCAGGTTTGTTAAAATCTATTAGAGAATTTTAGAGAATAAAGTCACTCTTCCAGATTTTTCTTTACATGTACAGCATAAAGTCAAAAGTGTTTCAACTATAACTTTATGACTTCTAGACTTGGAGAGAGAACGCAGAGTTAGCATGTTGGCCCGGAGGTTTGCAGCGACCAGTCCACAGGTAAAGATAACCCTCTATAGAGCGTATTGTCAGTCCTTCTACACCTGCAGCCTCTGGAGCAGGTACACTCGAAAGGCCTACAGCACTCTACGGGTTCAGTATAATAATGCGTTCAGGGTGTTGATGGGGCTGCAGATGTTGATGGGGCTGATTTCTGCAGCGCATCTGGCATGTTTGCTGAAAGTAGAGTCGACGGCTTTCATGCCATCATGCACAAGAGATGCGCATCATTACGGATTCGTGGCAGCCCGAACAGCATCATCGTCATCAACCTATTTCAGTCCACCGCTGGACGTAGGTCTCTCCCAAGACGCGCCACTGAGCCCGGTCTTCGGCTCTTCTCATCCAGTGTTTGCCAGCTACACTACACAGATCGTCGCTCCATCTCGCCGGAGGGCGTCCTACACTACGCTTGCCTAAACGCGGTCTCCACTACAGTATCCGTTTGGTCCAACGGTTGTCGGTTCTTCGGCAAACATGGCCGGCCCACTGCCACTTAAGCTTGCTAATTCTTTGAGCTATGTCGAACACTTTGGTTTTCTGACGAAAAACTTCGTTGCGGATTCTGTCACGCAAAGAAATTCCGAGCATAGCTCTCTCCATAGCGCGCTGAGCGACTTTCAGCTTGTGGACCATCCCCACTGTGTGTGTTTCTGAAACGTGTCTGTGTCCACGTTTCAGAAGCATAGGTCATAACGGGAACATCATCGTGAGCGCATTGTCAAACAGATGAGACTGCTCGACTCTTAATTATTGGATGGCACACCAGATTGTAAATAAAGAAATATCACTATCAATAACAAACATTAGTCAGTAAGCTCTTATGATACAAACAAATATGGACTAAGGTCTGAAACAAATAAATATTATTTTATTATTATTACTTATATTTATAAGATGGATTTTTGATTTTTGTAACAATAAAATATTAATTGCTTTATATGCTCTTTCAAATGCCGTATCGGCCATATTTGTGGTAACGCAGGATGTGAGCCAAACGTCAGTTTTATAAAAAAAAAAACATGTTTATCAGGAATAACTCTATTTCCACAGGTTGGATTTTTTGACACTTCTAGAACCAAATGATATCCTGTAAATGTTCTTTCAAACGTATTATATTTAATTGATGTGGGGTTTCAGAGAACAAAGCAAAATCGAATAGTATAAATTCAAAAGTGTTTCCACTATAACTTTATTTTCACAGGATGGATTTTTGATTGACATGCCTTAAAAAAATGTCCTTCATACGCTCTTTTAAATGCCGTATCGGCCATATTTGTGGTAATGCTGAATGTGAGCCAAACGTCAGTTTTATAAAAAATCATGTTTATCAGGAATAACTCTATTTCCACAGGTTGGATTTTTTGACACTTCTAGAACCAAATGAAGTCCTTTAAATGTCCTTTCAAACGACACCTTAGTCATTTGTGAGGACTGTCAGAATTCGTGGCAATTCAATATTAAGTAAAAAACAGTTTTTTCAATATATCTCAATTTCCACAGGACGGATTTTTTTCGTAAATATAGTGAAACGTAGGCCTTTTGAAGCTCTTTCAAACGTATTATGTGGCAACCCTGAGGGACATAATTTTTTTCGTGGCCCACGCTCCATACAAAAGTGCCCATTCTCCTTTCGAATATTACTCTTTTATTTCAACGGTTTATACATTGAGCTACGACCTTATGTATTGTTGTTTAAAATTCTACCAAAATTAGACCACAAAATTCAAAATAACATTAGAAATACAATAAAAATGTTATGTTTTATCAAACAATTGCAAAACTTGAATCCGTTAAATACTCAAAACATCTTAGTAGTAGAACAATCTGTAATATTCACTGAACGTACATTATTTATTTATGTAAGTACTTGTCGTTGTGGTGGGGAATCGAACGAGAAACAAAATCGTCTGTATGGATCGATGGAGCAGCTTTTACCTCTGATCAACGAACAGGAACTTGCCGTCGATGGCGTGCCGCGACACGTACTGCATGCTGCGCTGCTGCTGCATGCCGCGGCAGGCGGGCGCGGGCGCGGGCGCGGGCGAGGGCGCGGGCGCGGGCGCGGGAGCGGGCGCGGGCGCGGACGGCGGCAGCGCGCGCGCGATGGCCACCAGGCACGACATGGTGGTCTGCTCGTCGTCCACCTCGGGCCCGCTGCTCGTCATCTCCGCGGGCGCCCACGACTTCAAGTATCCTGCGCATGCGCATTACAATGTTAATTAAACATTCAACTGTCACTTCTAGTAAGCAGTTCGGTCTTCAATAAAATCACAAGGATTACTTCCTCACAAGGTAATTCTAGGTGTCGATTCGTCGCGAAAGTTGTTTGTATGATCCTTATTATAATTTTATTTACTTACACATTTATTTAAAGTCAGCAAAAAGTTTTACATTTTTTTTTTGTAATTTTATTTATTATTATTAAAGGATTTGGAGCTTAGTTCGTCCCAAGCTTGTTTGTCTTCTAAATAATAAGATATTTGATGAATATTTATTTATTATGTTTTTAAATTTGCAGTCAACAATTGAAACATAATGCGTGGATTGTGCAGCATAAAAAATATCTAATTCTTGTGATAGCGATTTATTTCTCTTTGAGATAATCCAACCATTCTTTTTCCTTCGACCTGCACGCCCGCCACTTTTCAAAGGTATCACATCTTAGTCGTTACCTGTACACTGCACCACGCAGTACTTCCTATCGTTTTTCTTCCTATGTTTTGTTGCGAGGTCGGCCTCCTCCTTGAGAGGCGCGGGCGGTGCCGGGGCGGCTGGGGCGGCTGGCGCGGCGGGCGCGGGCTCCGGCGCGGGCGCGAGGCCGGGGGGCTGCTTGCACTTGATGCGGCAGAAGAAGGAGCGCCGCGCGCCCGGACACAGCCGCTGCGCGCTCGCCATCACGTCCGACTTCACGGGCAACATGGCTGCACACGCGCACACACCATTATACACAACAGAACTCAGCCGCCGCCGCCGCCGCCACCGCCGCTCGGTGGCCTACACTAGCCAGCGCAGCGTTGTAGCGAACACACGGATAGGCGAACGTCGCGGACTGCGCAACTAACTAAATATTGTACTTTGACACTACAATATGACAATGGACGAGGGTTATAAATGGAAATACTTACCGTATGTTCAACTTATTTGGTTTTGAAATTAGTTCGATATCCGTCTGCGTAAAGGTGACCATTTCTAGAGAAGACTGCTGGAACATGCTCCATAACCAATCACATAGATACAGTACAGTACAGTACAGTACAGTACAGGCACGTATACATCCGGTAATACGTACCTAGTTCTGAAGTCCGTGATCAAAACGAGGAATAATATCGAGATGTAGCTGAATACTTACATTACAAGCGGGTTTCCATTTCGAAGGATGATTTAAGACATTGACATGATTTGCTATAGACAGATCGGTAGGACTCAGCTCGTCGCTTTATTCTTTTATAAAGCTAAACCAACCAGTCGGGTCCCAAAGCGAATGATGTTAGATGAGGTAATCTTAGATGAGTTGGTAGAAATAACAATGAATCCCGGATGCCACCTGAAAACATGCCGTGATGAACACATCGCTCAACAAGCGTAGCAATTAGCAAACTTATTTAGGTAACATAATTATATTCGTACATGCAAGTAATCAGATCAATCAGACTTAAACCGTGTTATTATCTTTCCAGATCTATCTCAGTGTTATCGAAAAACCCTTCTTAACGCTGCAGTTAAAGTCCACTTTAACGATAAAACTCGGTTTTTTGATACATATTATCAAACACGGTCTAAGTCCATGGCCTACCTGAATTGATACGGCCAATCAGATCCGAGCATGGCCTACCTGTTTTGATACGACCAATCAGATCCGAGCATGGCCTACTTGATTGAAGCCGACCGTGTTTAAAGCAGGTAGACCATGCTCCAATTCAACTTTATTTTTCGTTAAATCTATCAAACGGTATGAAAATCGATTAAGTTACTTGTGTTCATTCACATAATGTGTCTGAACTCCCAAATATCATTATTTGTAATTGCTTTGCAATTATTTTCATAAAAATATTTCTATTTTGGTAGAATAGTAACCTGACCTTTGCTTATAATGACTGAAGAAAAGTGAAAAGCGCGGCAAACTCGCACTAAAGCAGAAAAAAATGTACAAAACGAATGTAAATCATGTGTAGAAATGATTTATTCGTGTAGCAATGTTGCATTACAAATTAAAACAAGTGATGAGAAAAGAAGGAAATATCTAAACATCAAAATTAGTGATAATGTGCTAGCGGCCGGAGATTCTCATTGTTGTGCTTTTTTTTCGCAATGGACATCATATCGCACGGCTTAATATTTGAACACACGGCTTGAACTGTGCTTATTCCTGATTTAATGTTTGTATCTAAAAGGTACGTGTACATACTTTCCTGAAAACAACTTCCAATAAATACCTACGGGTACCGATGCAGAGAAAAATCAGAAAATAAATAAAACGAGTGTTCGACTTAATTTTCTTGTATTTTTACTTATTTAGTTTCCTTGATAGGTAGGTGAGATCTTTATTTAATAATCATAAATGACGCCTAAAACTTTCAAAGATACCTACATTTAAAATGTTTTGATAGCATATAATATTAGGGACATTAAAATACAAATTCTTTCGAGGGTCATTTTACTGACAATTGTGAACCATGATCTACTAAAACCTTGCCTAGAACACGTTTTATAACAGCAGCGAGTAACAGTAGTTTGTCTGAAATCAAAGTCATTCTGATTTTAGTGGCAAAGCAAACACAAAAGTTGGTCTTAAATAAAAATGTTTTACATTTTGTAATAAAGATACGTACCTACTACAGAATGGAAAATAATAAAAAAGAAGTGATAATGGACGTAAAAGTAAGTACAAAGTACCTACTAATTTATACATATACCTATTTACCTTGTGTACACGGTACCTTTATAAAACCTAAATAAATAAAATAAATAAATAATGCTGGACAATCCACACAACATCATCTAGCCCCAAGCTAAGCAGAGCTTGTGTTATGAGTACTAGAAGACTGACATACTTAATATTATACATTACATAGATAAATATTTTTTATTATACATATAATACCCAGAACACCCGGAATAAATATTTGCAGAACATACAAACATTTATTCCGAGGCGGGAATCGAACCCGCAACCTTCCGCGTCGCAGGCGGACCATCGCCCACCGCGCCACATCGCCGCATCGTATTTTACTAGTCAAGCCCTTAATTTCATATCCACATAGAGGTAATTATGTAAAATTATGTGCTCCATAATTGCACATTTCATAAGATTTATTATTTTATAAAAATTGGTAACATTTTTATAAAATAATAAATAAAAATTAACGACATTTCACACATCACACTCTAGTCACAAACAAAGAACAGCTTATACTATGGGAACTAGATTTCTGATAGAATACTTATATATTTTTTTTGTAAATACGTAGGTACTTACATAGGATACATAGTAACATTCAGACACAGAACAAATATTTATGTTTATCACATTTGCTCTGGGTGGGAATCGAACACACGACCCACAGCATGGAAGGCAGAGCTAATACCATCTGAGCACTAAAGCCCTACGAAACAAAGAAAAGTATACAAAAAAAAAACACCAACATTTTATTCCAAAAACTTTACTAAATTCTTTAGCGGTGCCAGTTCGACTCCCGACTCCCAAGCAACTCCATGCCTTCTCGGTCCTCCAAATCGAGCAGCACGATGTTCAGAAAATCCATTAGGTACCTATATATATATAAAGTAATATTGCAAGCAATAAAAACGAATAAAACTACAAAACAAAGACGACAAGATCACAAAATGTGCTTGCACACAGCGAGTTAAAATTTTTAGAAAATGATTGAAAAACAATGACCAATTCCACAAAAATTATATTTGGAAGTTCAGAAAAATATCTAATAAAATAGGTAATTCAATCAGAACATGAGTGACGAAATCGATTTTCATATCAAATGTTGACTTAAACCTACCTTAAACTAGGGGTCAGCTAGGTTTAACTAAAATGTAGGGTTAGACCACGGCGGTGGTTTATCGTTGGGCCGAACTATCATTCATAATATGAAAAAACCAAGATTTAGCTTAACACTGGAGTTAAGAGCCGAGTTTTGGTCCGGCGAGATTTAAGTGTGGTCTAACTTTAGTCCACGGTTTTGCTAGACTAGGTTTAAACCATAGTTTAGTTCCGGTTTCTTAATTAGGCCCAAACAGTTTTCTTATAATGAACATTTGTTAGTAGGTACAAGTGTTTCGAACACGTTTGATGGGTAGTAAGTTTGGATGACAGGTAGATAGAACCCAAAATAATGTAATGATTAAACTAAATTATTATTACGAGTATATTATTGACGCAGCTTTCTTCTAATCATCAAAATACTTATCTTTTCGCATAAAAAGGCGCCAGTTGAACCTGGCGATCCGTGTCGTCCGGTGCAAAACATTAGGCGTACAATGTTTTATGAGTGATTTGTAGTAAATGTATATTCGGCGGCGTTCTATACGCGTTCTCGGATGCATGCGATCGGACCGGAAGCACACTCACTCTTGGCGTCGATGAGCCGTTCTCTCGGACTGAGGTCAGACGACGAGAGCTGCTCCTTCACCTTGGCCACGTCCTTGGGGTGCAGGATGTCGAACAAGCTCTGTCCGAGGAGCTCCGCCTGCGAGAGAGCAGCTCGGAACGAGTACAGAACGAAAAGTAAAGAGGGCATAGCAAAGGTGAAGCCGAAGGTGAGACGGACCTGTTCGTAATGCAGCATGGCGGTGACGGAGTGCGAGACGTAGAGCAGCCGGCCGCGGTCGCAGCTGACGACGAGCAGGAACGAGTCGGCGGCGGCGTGCAGGATCAGGTTGTTGAGGTCGCGCTCCGACACCACGGAGGGCCGCGGGCGCGCGTCCAGCGGGCAGGCGCTCAGCGAGCCGCGCACGTCGCGCAGGTGCTGCACCGCCATGCGCAGCACCGTCAGCTTGTCCAGCTTGCGCGACATGGAGCCGCACAGCGGGATCATGGCGCTCAGCTCGCCGATGTAAGTGTTCATCTTGTCGCGTCTCCGCTTCTCGATCTCGCTATGGTTCTGCCTGTTCGTCGAGGACAGGTCAGTGCGACGCCGCTGCCGCGCGGCCGCGTGCCGTCGCGAGCGATACTCTTTCGACGAACACCTACTTGGACTATGGAAATCGACGTCGAACGTGATGGTAGGGGTCCGACTCCCCGCTTATACTCTTCAATAATATGTAAAGTAACTGAATATACCAAGCATTATTTAATATTTGTTGATTTCCACCTTCCATGTAGCTGAATCTTGTTTCTGCCGCAACAGATTAACGCTCGCTTAATGCCAATGTAGTAGCTTAAAGTTATTTTGAAAAAAGCAGCATTACAAGATTTAACACATAGTTCAATAGAAGCACAGCCTAGAGTGGTAGGGAAACATACGACACACGACATGCACTACGCGCAAATATTAAAACATAAACATGTAAAAGCGGTCGGTCGGTGATTATAATTATTATTGTTGAACGACCTACGGGATCCCTTGCTATAAATATAAGTGTTTTTTTACAATATTACCTAAATCTAAGTTCCCAAGAGTGATTTATGATTGTCCCCAATACATGGGACACAAGAGTGTGCGTACGTTGCCGATGCCGAGCGCGGAGGTCATTTCCAAGTAAATTATTAATATTTTTACAATTATTTTTTTTTAGTTTCACCTGTCCCGGTGGACGAGTATGTCTGTAATCAAAATCATGCAAGTTCAATATCTTTTCCGATTGAGATTAAATTTTGCGAGCATATTTGAATATGGAATATTTCATTCACCCATTACGGTATGAAAACATTTGCGCACAGGAGAAATCTAACTGACATTGTGTCTGTTAGATCATAAAATAGTCAATAAAATATCGACAGTCCTGCAATACTACATAGACTTGATTTGGCCGTTCCTAGCCCCTCCAGTCGCCTTCGGAATAAAAAATCAAATCAAATCATTTATTTATTGCTTGTGGGTCTAGGTACATTCATAGATGGAGGGTGTGTTAGGTAGCGTCTCTAGATCCTGCTAATTAGCATACAAACAACGTTAAATCTTCCTTTCTACCAAAATAACTACAGCCAACACTCTCCAATTTATCGAATGTGCTTGTCATATAACGATATTTGCCATGAAATAGATACATTTTCTTTCCCAGAGACTGGTAAAGAGATAACAAGCAATAGCTTGTAATATTTGTGTATAATATTTAATAACATATGTAGATATTTCTTACTACTTGTTTACTTATTTACTTGCGGCCTTCTAGATGAGAATGTAAATGTATGTAAATTTATATTTAATGTATATAATTAATGTATTCTGCATGTAAATGTTTTTGACTTCACGTTTAGTTAGAAGTCAAAAACTGATTCACATGCAGAGTTCAGGCCGTGAATAAAACGCCGCAACTCCATCAGTTCGGGCGAGTTTCATTCATCTTGGCAGACTTTGTGTTTTTGTAACAGGTTTCAGTTATTATTATTCAGTTTAAGTAACTTCATAAAAATGACCCATTTTTCAAATAATTAGTTACATTATCGTATGTCTAAGCAGAATCGAGACAGTTTGTGTGTGTGGCTATTACATTATATATTTATATAGTAAAAATGGATGTTTTCTCACAGCTGACGCAAACACTACACGCGAGTTTGTTAATGTCCCAAGACAATACTGTGATTAAATCAATACAAAGAATACGAAATGTCAACAATACCGCGTCGCATCGGGTTGTGGTCGTCAATTGATGTGGCGCTTCCCCATTAAATAAGATGTCGAGTTAATAAAGGTAGTGCACTAGTGCGCGCGCAGGTCCATACTCACTTCTTGTCCGCGGCGCCGGCGCCGGCGGCGGAGCGCGTGGAGCGACTCTCGGAGAAGTCTTCGTCGTAGCCGCTGCAACAATGCCACCCGCCACCATTCAACACGACAACTACACATTATATGTGCAAGTGCAATGCTCTGCCGGTGGACATACATCACTTCACATCTTCAAAAACAAACTCAAACAGTTCTACTGTAACTATAGCCAGTTCTCACCTATAGTCACTTTTTAATATTAATAATATGTATAGCAATGTAAAGCTATTATTATTAGATACTATTTTTTATGGCATCATTTTATTTTTCCTTAGCATCGTACTAAGATAAATATGTATTAGTATATTTTATTTTGCATCTATGTATTAGTATAAAAGATTTTTTATCTTTCGGTAGAATATATATATTATTGTTTTATACATATTTTTAGCTACAATCCATTTCACATTGTTGTTTGTGCACCCACCCTTCTTTTTACTACTTCGCTCGTCACTTTCCAAGGCCGGTTTACACTTTGTCAAGTTAACACTGCAGGTGATTAGTGCAGGTGCTTAGTAATCAAGGTGTGAACGGAAGCGTGAAGTGATTAGTGTTAAATGTTAAGTGTCATTAGTGCTTATTGATTAGTGCGAGTGAATAGAATCAAGGTCTATTTTTGCTATTAAGTGACCTGTTAAGTGACCCCCTTGTACTGTTCCACTCCCCTCTCTCGCAGTTCGCCTGTACTAATCAGTGTGTGTGTAAACACGTTTGTGTTAAGTATGCAGTGTCAAGTTCAAAGCGAAAATGAAGTGGACGGAACAACATACTTTGAAATTCGTACAAGAATACATAAAGTATGAATGGCAGGCCTATTGATTTCAAAATTAAGTTCATTTTCTATATCAGATACCACAACAGATACAATCTCTTTAATTATTTGTTTCAATATTAAACGCTGTTCATCTTCCATTTCTAGAGACACTATGCACAGCGGACAGTAACACTACTTTGAGCTTGTTCCTAAACACTGTGTAAACGGAGTTGAAAAGACTACTTAACACTTGAGACTTATCGCGTTAAGTTAACGCTTAACACTTATCACTGCACACTTCGCAAAGTGTAAACCGGCCTTTTTAGACACGACACGACACTCTTTTTTTGAGCGAAACGTAAGGAATCCCTTTGATGAGTTTATTTTACCATCGTTCGCAAAGCTGAACGATGTTACATAACAAACTATAATACCTACAATCCATAAAAAGTAAAACAAATAAAAGCTTGCGAAGGGAGCGTAAAGTTTGAATGCTTTTGTCGAATTCAATCCTTTGATGCATTCATGAAAAGTTATGAAAGTAAACTAATAGCTGGAGAGCTAGTGAACCCTGCGAGTAACGGTCTTCCTGTAAGGCTAGAAATTTGTACACTTACGATTTATAGCTTGCTAAGAGCACTAGCCATGATCTGGCAGGCTTCAGCCCTGTACTTCATCAGCCACTTAATTTTTTAATTGTAAAATAATTTGAGTTTCAAAACTTGTTTCTGTAAGCTTAAAAATTTTATAGAATGGAGTTTATTTATACTAAATCTTGAAAAAAAAATTACAGACGATTACAATTAGCAATAGTATATGACAGATCAATTAGAAAATGCACAGTTGATGAGGTAAAATAAACTTTATCCTGTATACTTAAATTTTTTATATGTTTTCAAGTAAACGTTTCAGAGTAAATATGTACAATGCCAGACGGTTTTGAACAGCATAAGACCTTGCCAGGCGAGGAGACAGCTGCTAAAGGCGTGCGAGTCAGAGGTGTTGCTTGAATGCCTATCTTTCAGTTTTAGTTCAGTTTTCAATGATTTTAATTTTATATGACATATCTGGCAAGCTAGCTTGCGGGCCACCTGATGAGAAGTGGTCACCGCCGCCCATGGACACTTGCAACACCAGAGGCGTTGTCGGTGCACTGCCGGCCGGCCTTTTAGATGAAGAGCCTTCTTTTGAAGGCTCCCATGTCGAAGCTCCGGGGGAAAACCGCGGAGGGTAACTCGTTCCACAACTTGCACGTTCGAGGCCGAAATGACGTCGTGGAGAACCACCCGTCCAGATGGTGAGGATGAAACTTGGTTTCCGAGTATATATATATAAATCGAGTGTATATCAGAAGGCATTCAAATAATTAGGAAACGCAGAAATAGTCAGAAGAAAAAAAAATCCCGATACTAGAGACATTTGTATGCCAAATGTATGGTTGTAAAAATAATGTAGATTGCATAAAACCCAATAAAATACATTGCATTTACTGTATGAGCAGTATATGTTCAAAAAATTGAAACATTAACATTTCTTAATTGCACACCCATAGGAGCTGTCCCCTCGCCTGGCAAGGTCTTATGCTGTTCAAAACCGTCTGGCATTGTACATATTTACTCTGAGACGTTTACTTGAAAACATATAAAAAATTTAAGTATACAGGATAAAGTTTATTTTACCTCATCAATTGTGCATTTTCTAATTGATCTGTCATATACTATTGCTAATTGTAATCGTCTGTAACTTTTTTTTTCAAGATTTACTATAAATAAACTCCATCCTATTAAATTTTTAAGCTTACAGAAACAAGTTTTGAAACTCAAATTATTTTACAATTAAAAAATTAAGTGGCTGATGAAGTACAGGGCTGAAGCCTGCCAGATCATGGCTAGTGCTCTTAGCAAGCTATAAATCGTAAGTGTACAAATTTCTAGCCTTACAGGAAGACCGTTACTCGCAGGGTTCACTAGCTCTTGGACTATAATTGTAAAGCCTGTATTTTAGTAGCTTTAAAAATATTAACCTCAAATTTTGATTTTATTCCAAATGTTTTTGTATTTTATTTTGACAGTAGTAAGGGTTCTCGTCAAACAGCTCTTCCAAGAAAAATGGCCGCACATTTCTGCCTACATAGTGATGCTCGCATTGCTGTGCTCCACCGATTACAAGTTTACAAGGTATGGGTACAGACAGGTGCAATGCCACTGCATGTACCTAAGTACATGGGACTGACAGGCAGCGCGATGCTTCACCTACCTAGGTGCAACACATATTCTACTTTGCGATAAATATTAAATAAAGTTTCCATTGAAAAAATAAACATCCTACACTAAAATCGAAAGAACTTATCCCACTTCAATTATGAATTTGCACCTAGCAAATTCATAATTGGAGTGAGGGGTTGTGATCCGAGTGCGTCCATGGCAACCGGCGTTCAGCGCCCCTGGCAGGCGCTGCGCGTGGGTAGTGGGTAGTGGGCGGGAGCGGGGAATAAGCTGGCAGACGCTGATAAACTAATTAGTATCACATTTGTCTACCTACACTATATCTGATATCGTATCGACCAACGTACCGCGACGCGAGTGCTTTTGACATGAGCACAATATGTTATGTAGGTACCTATCGATGTAATGCTTTCTCGAACGTTCAACTACTCATTGCTGGTTGGTTTTCTTAATATTGCGTTGTTGAACACCCTCCACAGTAGAAACACAAGTCATTAATTATAACTAGAAAAAAATTTCCTAAATAACGGCGCCGCGCCGCCGCCGGTCACGGGAGTAGGTATATGCGGGGGGTTACATAATATAGGGTCTATATTTTTAATCATTTGGAAAATACATTTATACTGAGTAACATAGGCTATATTATAATGATATTTTTTTATATAGGGTACCCGTGCGAAGCCGGGGCGTACTACTAGTATCAACTAAATCCATGGCCTTCAAATCACGGCTTGGAAGTCAGTCAAAAGTAAATTTTAAAGATATTTAATTTGATATATGTACTAGGTGATTCCAGAAGCCAGTTTCACGCGTCCAGAACCTAGAAGAACGGACCAGAAACTACTGTAATGAACTAAATGAGACGCAGTGCTCAGATTAAATAATAACCTATGATGGTTTCTAACAATTATTGTTATAGTGTAGGTACTCAGTTTATTAACCCCGCGCAAAAACGACGGGGTGTTTAGGGTGTCTGTCGGGCTGTGTGTGTCCGTGGCATTGTAGCTCCCGAACGGATGAACCGATTTCGATTTGTTTTTTTTTATTTGAATGGTGAAGTTGTCCGGATTGTTCTTAGTTATGTTTGATGAAAATCTATCCATGATGGCCGCCACTGTAAAATGGCGGTTGCCATATTTTGTTACAATTCCCTTAATCTTCTATAGATAATATAAAAATCATCTATGGCATGGTTATCGAAAACATACTTAAAAACATAACTTATTTACGGGGCTCTCATACAAATACATGTTTTTTTTTGTTCGTTTACATTAGGTAAGGAACTCTTCGCGGGCAAGTCAGAAGCGGTAATTTAGTGAGTTTTGATGTTCTTTACGTTATTTATATTCCTTTTGTAATTTATTGGTATTTAGGGTTCGGCAACCAAAGGATACAAACGGGACCCTGTTACTGTGTATGTCTGTTTTTAACTATCTAACTATCACGATAAGTGACGTACCTACAGCCTGGCGACAGACAGACAGACGGACAGCGAAGTCTCTTTAACGGGAGGCCGTTCTTACCCATTGGGTACGGAACTCTATAAAAAGAATGGGCTTGAGAATGTGTTTTTTTTCGCAATATCCTTTATTATAGGTGTCAAATTAAATGATTTTACTTATGGAATGCTGAACAAGAAGTAATTTCAATTTGTCATAGTGTATAATATTATATATGTAAGTACTTATATAATTTTCAATTAATACTTAGTTTTTTAACAGATTTTTTTACAGTTAGTATGTTAATTTTAAGGACTACTCCTTAAAATGAAGATACGAACTGTAACTTCTACAAGTTCGGGAACTTTTACAAGTAGGTAAATGTAGTTATTTACAAGTACATAATTCTCACAAATTTCCACTCATCTACAAAATAGCTCTCTGCAATATAATTCTCTGAAATATTTAGTCATTCGACGTGGAAATCTACGGAGGTGTACTACATCTTCATAACATTAATGAATGACAGAGTATTGAATTTATTCTGTACTCTTTTCGAAAGCTGATTTAAATACAAAAATCCCGTATTTATTTTGAAGTCGAATCTTCTTCTTCTTCTTCCTGCCCTTATCCCACTAGGTGGAGTCGAATATTGATGGTTTATTAATTTACAGTTGATGCGGCCTAGTTGTATCGTCTCTACCAATTGGTGCCATCAGGAGACACTTCGCGAAGCTGATTGATAAATTGCAGCGTTTCACAACAGGTTCACAGGTTACATAATAGACTGCATATTAATCGATGTAATGAAAGAGATGATCAATTCACTGGCACTAACAGTATTTTCGTTTTTTGAATAATAAGACGAATGAATTGGCAACTCCTAAGCATTCTACATCTTTCCGTGGTAACTCATTTGAGGTGGCAGCTGTGGGGCTTTGGAACGCACTTCCTGGCAATTTGCAAAGTGCTCCGAATAAGTTAATCTTTAAGCGTTTGGTTCATGAACACTTCTTTAAACAGACCGCATCTAGCCATGACTATTAATCATACCTTATTAAACATATTGTAACCTGGTTTTTCTGTAAGTAAGTATCCCTCCTTAAGTTACTGTTTATTTATACATTTGTATTAAGTTAGCACGCCAACTATTTTCTCGACCTTTAAGGTCGGCAGGCAGAAAATGCTTATAGCATGAAGCCCACCTTTTGTACATTACATTTATTGTGCAATAAAGTGTTAAATAAATAAATAAAATGAATACTCTGGTACAAGTTCGTAGTCTGGCTAGATGGCGTTGTTTGAGTTGTCCTATTTACATAATTATTTATTATTTGAGAAGACCAATCGTATGTAGGCATTGGAATAAACACAGTAATCTATACTTATAATAAATCTGTAGAGAGGTCAATTATGTAAGTACATGAAATATATTTTCAAAATAACTATCACGGGCGTGATAAGTGATCGATACTGATGCCAAAAATGCAATCAGTAAATTTTTTGTCTGTCTGTCTGTATGTATGTTCCTTATAGAAACAAAAACTACTCGACGGATTTTAACGAAACTTGGTACAATTATTCTTCATAATCTTGAGCAATTTATAGGATACTTTTCATCACGCTACAATTAATAGGAGCAGAGAAGTGAAGGGAAATGTTGGAAAAACGGGAGAAGTTACTCCATTTTTTACGCTTCCGTCGCGTGTGCAGCCTTAATGGTTAAAGTTACATAGAAATCATGTATGACGGAAATATTCTACATAAAATTGTCTAAAAAATATCCCACAACAGCATATGTCTATCTTTTATGGTTGACTCACAATAGCACGTGTAGCAGTACAGTAACGTAAAACAGGCTTTGAAGTTTGTATGCAGAATCTTATCCCGTGAACCGATTGACTTGAAACTTGGTACGCATAATGTAGACACGAAATAAAATGGATCTGCATTTTTAGATTTTGCAAAATCATCCCCCCTGAAATTTGTTGTGTTTACTACTAGATGGCGCTACTGTGCACGAATCCTAGATCGCGCTATCGGTGCGTTTTGGCAATGTGTTGTAAGTCGGTCGGTATCTAGATTACCGCTTTAATGACGAATAAATATTTAAAAACAAAATGTTAAATAAAATCATACAAAAACATAATTTACTTAGATTTGTTTTTTTGTAATATAAATAATATTTTATAAAATATATTTATACTTACTAAATAATATTATATAATTATTCCGTGGGAAGGGGCGAGTGTGTTGTAACGTTATTAATTGACGAATTTTAATCAAATTATTTAGAGGCGCTCTATGACTTAATTTTACTCTAATGAATGCAATAAAAAGTGGAAAGTTTTCTGAAACGTTATTTATCGACGAAATTCAATGAAAATTGAGACGCACATTAAAGACTTGATTTTACACCAAATATTGCAATTAAAAACAAAAAGAGTGTGGGAGAAAAATGGAAGTTTGTAGTAGCGTTATTTATCGACGATTTCAATCAAGTTTGAGAGTCACTACTAAGAACTTCATTTAACACAAGATGTTGCAAAATGATCGGCTATGGCATAGTTATCAAATACTTAAAACAGAACATGCTTAGAGGGTTCGCATACAAAAACATGTTTTTTTTCTTAATCGTAGGTATGGTAAGGAACTTATCGCGGGCGAGTCCGACTCGCACTTGGCCTGATTTATTTACTTACTTATGTTTTAGTAGTTTACGTTATTGGGTTTTAGGGTTCGGTAACCAAAGGGTAAAACTAGACCGTATTACTGAGTGTTTGATTTCTGTCTATGTAGGTATTTTAAATTCTCTAACTATCACGAATAATTAATATTAAAGGGGGCTTATACATAAACGTGATTTTTATTTATTCGATATTGATAAGGGCAACGGGAGATAGATACGGTACGGAACTCTTCGTGCGCACTTACCCGGTTTTATTAATAAGTATACTAAGTTTTCCTTCTTAGACTGCACTTTACCATCAATTTCTTTCATAAGAAAATAGTAATGGGTTATCACAAAATCTCTTAAAACGGCACGCAGACGAAGTCGCGGCGGGGACAGCTAGTTTATCTAATATATCTACTTTTAGTGAAATCTGTAATGGCAATGTAAAATGAAATACTTAAATAATTAAATAAAAATAAATAAGGGCTAATGATTTAAGGTGACGGGTATAGCCAAATGCGTGTTTTTGGGGAAACCGAAAACTGTTTTCAGAAAAAGTGATAGCATGTGGAGTTGTGAAACTTATTATTTCCTATAACACATATATTGAACTAGTGTATTGTTAATCAAAATGTGTGCTCTTGGATATAGTTTACTTTTAAATGTAAGTTTAGTACCAACACCTTTTGCAAAAGTGTGGTTTTAGATCCCATTTTTTATGGGTTTGGCAGATTTGTTTGGTACCAAACTCAGCACAGCTATTCTTATGGTTCGTATATTGTGATTTAAAAAAAAACATTTCTACATTAAGGTGTTTAAAGAAGAAGAAGAGTAGCGCCTTAGGAATTATAAGTGTTTGATTGCTGTGTGCTCGCAAATATTCATAAGGCGCTGCTTTAGAGTTTGACTATCCGAACTGTGCGCGGCTCATTATGTGTTTTGCGTCGTTGTCAGCATTTTTGCTAAAGTTGAAATTGCGATGTTTCCACGCTGACTGTCTAGAGTTTAACCACCACGGCAAAAACTATGCCGTGTTACAAGTTTAACGTGTGTGTAGATATAATAAATAATAATTAAGTTGGAAGTTATTGACGTTTTTATTTATTATGAAAAATTTCACCCTACCCGTCGCCTTAAAATGTTACATATTTATTTTGACACGCGGAAATGCCCCGTCTTTAATATTCTGACACGCGTCACGATATAGCAATAGTTCAGTCTTTTACGCTGTGAATTCAATCACCACGAAGAACCAACACAGGTAGGTACGGTACTTACATTAAAATAAATATGCCCTTAGTAGAGAAGGTAATAGATATTTGGTTTGATTGACTTACTTAAATAGCACTGGAGACAAACAAATGGTGTCGGTGGCATTGTACTTACAGATGCGAGTCCTTCTTGCGCGCCACGTGCGAGGAGTGCGAGGAGTGCGAGGAGTGCGAGGAGTGCAGGGCGAGCGCCGCGGCGCGCGCGCTGCCCGCCGCCGTCGACGCCGTCATCTCGTACCCCGTTGCGCTCGAGGTGCTTCTACAAACAAACAACAAGCATTACTACACCACTACGACATACATTACCTTTCATTATGTATTTACAAAAACAAATTGATCATTCAACATAGCCATCCGACGTTATGTTTACGAAACTACTACTTTCTTAGGAATCACGTGCCTACAGCATTTTTTAAATAATATCGCATTATTGCAATACTTGCATACGTAGTCGACGTCAGCCATATTAGTTGCTAACATCATAATTATTATAAGGCCCTAGATATTAGTTAGTCAAATACCTACTAAGTATATCCGTAGCTAAAACACGGAGACGATTTCGATGTTTGAAAACAGATTGAATCCCGCGACCTAGAATAGCAAATGAACTATGTTTTTGGTTGCGATACGAATGTAGGATTACACAGTCACTCATGCATTATACATGAGCGAGGCCTCCTTACAGTCGCATGCATTCTATTATCCCAATAATTGATCCAGCGAGCCGTGTATATTTGTTTGTTACGTTAGAGCATAACTTTCGACCTAATATTTTGACTACTTAGTACCTACATTTCATCTCACACAAAATGTTTCTGAAATAAAAATCCTTAGTAAAGAGCCTTTTACCCCCAATATTTTGCTAGAATTTGCCCCGCGAGGCATTTGATCATTACGCTGCGGCTATGAAATAAATACATCATGAAATGAGTCGTTTTTTAAACATTCCAAACATCTTTCTTTATTATTAGAAGTTCAGGTCGGCAACTTTATTACTAACAGTAGGTACCTACGCCTAGTCAAGCAACACGTGTGCATTTAGAAAATTGCTTTAAAATATATTATTATATTTTGGGATATTTTCGAACCCTAAGTTAGATAGATGAGAATTAATGATATAAAATGTATTTACCAGATGTATGATTATTTCATGCGTTAGTGATTTTTAATAGATAAGTTGTAAACATTTCGCCCATTTAGTATTGAAATACATTTTAGAAAATGAAATGAATGAAGAAAAAATTGGATAAATGTCTATAGTAAATTCATTGAGATCGTAAAAACTCTTTAGCACTATTACATATATTATTATATTAGGTCCTTACATATAAACTTATTAATCGAAGTATGCACCGTTATTATCCATGCACTTTTGTCATCTTATAGGTAGTTCATTGGTACCTTTACTAAAAAAAAACTATGAGGGCGAGAATCAATGAACTCTTTGAAGGCGGTTTGGACTGCCGCATCGCAGTTGAATTTTTTTCCCTGTAAGAAGTTGTCAAAATTCCGGAAAAAAGGTTGCTATCTGTTGGAGCAAGGTCCGGAGTACGGTGGATGTTGCAGACATTCCAATCGGAGCTCATCTAACTTAGTGGTTGTTTGTTGTGCAGTGTGTGGTGCTGGTGTTGCGTAGTCGTGCAGAATTGGCCTAGTGCGATTGACCAATCTCGATTGTTTAGCAGCTAGTTCTTCTTTCAGGGTTTGCAGTTGCTGACAATAGATATACGCCGTAATCGTTTGGCCAGATATTAGAAAGCTGTAGTAAACGACACCGGCGCTAGTCCATCAAACACTCACATGTAACTTTTTCTGAGTATTTTTTCTCAGGGACAAGATTTGGCTGGGTCTCCAGGGTTCAGCCATTGCGACGAGTGCTGCCGATTTTTGTACAGTATCCACTTTTCCACATGTAATAATTCGATTTAAATGCCTTCATTATTGTGTCGGTTGAACAAAGTAACATAGCAGTCGACGCGTGCTTGCAAGTTCGATTCACACAATTCATAAGGTATCCATCGTTCAAGTTATTTTGTACTTTCCCGATTTGCGAAGTGGTAATACAATTTTGTCACTTACCCCGAAGCCTGCAGCTATCTTTGATGTGCTTTGTAATCGATCCGCTTCCTCATTGAGCGTTAAATTCTTCATTTTCCTTTTTGGTCTCCGGCCGTCCAAGGGAGTGGTTCTGAAGGTCGACATTTCCAAACCGAAATTTTGGAACCAAAAAAGTACCGTGCTTTCTTTCTTTAGTGACATCAGCACTGTACACATCATCAATCCTTCAAACAGTTTCTGCAGCACTGGCGCCACGGTAGAACTCATACTTGTAAATATTATTACAAGTACCGATATTTCCTGTTTTCCAATGCGGTTTATAAGCGACGCCAATGAAAAAATAATAGGAAAAAACAAATGAATCCCGTTTTCAAAACTCAAAAGTACCAGCTAAATGAATTTATAATTCTTAACCCAGGAGGAAATATTTCAGATCAAAGTGGTAATTACTACAAAACGCTAATTTCATATGAAAGGACCTAAATATACATAATTATCCTGTAATATTATTTATGATCATATCATAACAATATTTATATGAGCAAAAAATGAGCCTTCGTAGAGTTGGAGGTAAACTGAAGTGAAAAATGTACTTATAGAACAGATGTAATATTTGGAGATTTGTATTAACGTAGCATTTTATCAAAACTAAACACATTGTAGCTTTTACAATAAAGTACATATAAGTATAACGATAAGATTGACCGATTTAAAATAAAACTTCGGAACAATTAACAATAGTATATGTTATAAATATGATATCAATGGATAAAAATATGTGGTATCTACTTAAATAATTGTGAGACGTCCATAGCAAGTTCCGTTGTGAGGTGAGGAGTGCGGAGTGCAGCAATAGGTCGCGCGCGTGCTGCCTTTGCATTGCCTCTCGACTACATACCTACTTGTAGCTGACTACGTCGGCGGTCGCACTAATGTGTTGCCAACTTTTAAACCCATTTCAGCTAGAGCTAGGATTAAAAATGTATACTAAAACCTAACATGTTGAAGCGACAATTACCTACCAAGTTTTATTTTAATGTACTTTTATATAAGACGTCTGTGATAGCGATTAAGTATTAAGAATTAATAACGCATGATAATCCATAATTATTATCAGTCGTCTATAACATGACGTGATGGTTATTTATTCATCATTCACCGTGCTGTTCTGGCCGTGTGTTAGGACGACACCACACCGTTATAAATATGACAATGCTTAAGAAAATGATGTTCTTTGCAACTTATTTACTTACTTATTCCAATAAATAATACCATCCAAACTTTTTTATGTAACGTTATAAGAGTTTCCACCCCCTCTACCCGGCAAGGCTTTCTATCATTTTCTTCTTATATATTTTTAAGGCGAAACTTGACATCTATTATATAGATATAAGATTTCAGAAACTAACTTGGATCAAAAATACACTATCAATCTATAAGATGTGAAAATGTATAGGTAGTCTTATAATAATAGTCAGTTTTCGTTGGATAATTTTTGGCCATGTACCAAAGCCCTCAAAGGGATTTGCGTTGCCAATCGAAGAAGGCATGTGGCGCTTTCTAGCCAGATGTAACCTACTAGTGTAAATAATTATTATTGCAACATTATTGCACACGCGCAAATCGTATTGTGCGTGACGTGTGCCTTCGTTAGATAGGTACAATGTCGTAATCATAATAAAAGGTAAACCATAGTCGCAGTCTCTCATTTTATTTTTCAAGTGTCTTAATATATTTTTCAGTTAGTTTTCATCACTATTTTTAGTCTAGTTTTCTAGTAGGTTTGCAAAAAGGATTAAAAAAGGAAAATGAAAATAACACAAGGTTAACAAGGTCAACTGGTTATACGAGTAGATACCTACAATAACAATAACATGTGCTTGAAATGAACTAATTGAGTATTGTATCTCTGTTTTTGTTGGAATTTAGAGATGATGAATGATGCCATCTTTTGTTAGACACTCGCGATACAATCGAATTATGATTCGTATTAGGCTTCGCGTCTTTTTTTTTTAGAAAAAAAGGCGTTTTTAGCTTGTTTATTTATTCACAGTTATAGTTCTCTGCATCAATAAACAGACCAGCTACAGTCAGTTTATTGATGCAATGTGCCCTTTTAAAACGCCTCTAGTAGCAAAAGCTGTCTTAGCGTGTTACATACTCTGGACATGATGGTCCGCCTGAGAACTACAATGTAGTAGGTACATAGTTCCGTTCTGTTAGCGCACCGGCCACTGGGGTTGCTGTTGGTGAGACCCGCAGGGTTTACCAACATAATATTCGATAATGCCATCAAAACAATGTTTGCAAAATAATTAGGCTAAGGTTAAACGTGCTCTAGCTTAATGATCGTTTATCCTGGTTCTGGTTCAGTGTAGGCAGTGCTTTAGTTTTAGCAAAATATGTATATTTTGTGGGATCTGTGCAGATGATTGATTAGATAGATTTGTCTAATATTGCATTTTCAGAATATTTCATAGTTTAGTTCACATTATATGATCATATGTAGTAGAATTGCAATCTCCTTAGGATTGTTATAAATTTTCCATTGACGTCAAACGTAGCCCCAACCACGTCATTATGGATGTCTCATCAATTTTGTAATTAATTTAACATGTAACTAGAGTACCTACCTATCTACCACTGTTTGAAACTTTAATGTTTTAGTTTGAATCGGCAATGACAATGAGTCGCACTGGCACTGGCAGTAGTGGTAATATATAGATCGATGTAATATTAAGATACGTATAGTAGGTAGGTATAGTAAAGGAGGCGGCCGCGGCCGCAGCGGAGAGTCAAGTGCAAGGACGGCATTACCGCGGTTACACTGGTTATGCGCCGGAACGCGCATTGAGGTACAGCTACACTACACCTACTTACGACACGACACGACACCAGCACTAACTACTAAGTGGTGCACGCGATTCGTAACTCTCTTCCTTTTTCTCTTTCTTTCTTTGTTACCCCATTTTTATGATACATATAATATAACGGCCATTAGTTCCAATATATCATTTTATCAGACATCATTTTTGAGACAAGATGTTTGTTTATTTTATTTATTTATTTATTTGAAGTACTTAGATAATTATTTATTTACTTACTATGTTATTGCTAAAATTGCATATCTCAAATACTATAATATTATAAACGCTCATAATATCAAATTCTTAATTACCTATTCAGACAAAAGCGATCGAATGGATTTCAATGTTGGACTTTAGTTAAAAAACTAATAATCTATACCCGTGGTCGATGTACGGCACACCGGCTGTATACCTAGTGCCGATGGTTTTATACATCGAGTAGGCTTCCCTATAATGCTAGGAGGTGATCTAAATCCATTGTCACTGTGCATGCTAATAAATACTGACAATAAATGGATTGAGTTACGTCTGCCAGAGTGTTTAAGCACGTGCCGTGCCGTGCCGTGCCGTGCCGTGCCGTGCCGTGCAATGCCGTGTCCATGTGAAGGAGACTCGTTCTGATAACTCTATTATCAATATGCACTGATAGCTATAGGTACTACTTATCACTTTTAGAATAGGTTTGTTTTATTTATAATTTATACTAGAAGATAACGTCTATGATGCAATAGGGTAGGTACATATATAGATATTGTTGCCTTTAGGCGCCGTTTGTCTTGTTTCTGTTTAAGGAAGTACTTAGGGACCACCTAGGTATACCATATTGTATTATTAGTACGTACATATAATAGAGGAAAGTCACCAAATATGGAATAGTATCCAAATATGGAATCCCTTCATTTCTCTAAAACTAGAAGTATTAAACGCAACACTTGACCATCTTCTGTTTCATTTGGTCTACTAACTATCACACTGACACCATCGAGTCGGTTGCGCGAACGTTTCACGTGTGGCATGCGTGGAAATATTCTTCTCTAGTTAGTTCTTTTGTAAAAACAAACGGTCGTATATTGTCTTAGAATGATACTTATTACACAATCATATTTATTACTTGATGGCATGTAGGTAATTTTGACTTACGACTAACAATGCACAACAATAGAAGTTTCCTTGTCCATAGATTTGCCCGTACAATGTATATTTACGTAACTAGTCGATCGTTAGCACAGTATTTAATGAATAGTGTATGAGCAATGCTCGATATGCGTTCTCGATGACATAAGTTGAGCGGTGCGTCGCCGCACGCCGCGCGCCGCCGCCATGTGAGCGTGCAAACTGCATTCAGATTAACTTCAGCAATACTCCTCTTACAAGTTCATTCAATAACTTGCTTTTGACAATTCCTAATATTATAAAGAATCTCTTTCTATATACACACACGAGTGCGTGGTAAAGCAACACATACTAATGAGAGAACAGTCACGTAATCTCAAAAGCTGAATAAGTACCTACCTACTTACTAATAAATCTGACAAATGAAAACGGTCGGTTTGACATGACTTAATGCAGCAGGCTTTTTTTTACTTAGAAACTGTTTTGAACAGTTTCTGCACCTTTCCAGCAAATATAATGAACCAATCTCAAAAATTGATACAAAATTATTAACAGGTTTACACAGAAAATTATTGTTTATGTTCGCAATATAGCTTAAACTAATAAAAGATATAACAGTTCAGCCGCAATAAAAAAGAAAACTCTAAAAAAAATTAATTTCCCGCTAGAGCGAGAGGTACCTATCACCTTAATATCGAATCTAATTTTATACTCTTAACATTACACAGCATACTACACAACATAAAACACTACGCTTATATGCCCAAGCTGATCTAAATCTTTTTAACACTTCAATTCAGATATAATTGCACCCTTCTTACATCACGTATTGTATTTATAGGGAATTATGAATTGGATGACATGACGTGGCAATTACGTCAGGTCCGGGGCAGAGCAGACCAGTGCTATTGACAACGCAATCATTTCGTCCATAGTTATAGCATAGCCTACAGACTCAAACAGCGGGCGGGCGGCGCGCGCCCCCGCTTCGGCCCACGTCGCGCGTCGGACGGACTCGCCACCATTTAATCCCATTTAGCATTTAATCTGTCTGAACCTACAACACGAACAATAGAAAATTATTACCGATTAATCTCAAAGCAAAACACAAAAGCCGTGTTTTGCTTTTCATATAGCAAGTCAATAATACTGATAGTATAATGGAAAAACTGAAAACAACACTGAATGCCCGAGGCGCTCTGTATCAGATGACAGGTCCACTCTGGCACTCGGATTGATATGTGTAATGTAACTAGTCCGGCCCGCTGCGTCCACGGGAATCGTACAAACATGTCAACATAGCTAAGCCATGGGTTAAAGTTTTTACGTTTTTGCATGCATCATTTATAAGGTAAATTTGTCAATACGATTTTTTACAAAACTCATATTCGTAAATGTTCATTCAAAAAAATATATATTACATGATTCGAAACTTACTGCAAACGGCGGCGCACATAGGTAGATTTTAACGATTTTCGCGACCAAAATTATTATTGGGTTTATTTTAGTTCCAAGTTCCATTAAAATAAAGAAAACATATATATTTATAAAAAAATACATATATTTGTATGGTTTTAATGAACAGTAATATATAACAGAGCTATATTCACTAAAAATACACAACCTCCGGCTTGTGTTGTCATCATTGGTGTTGCTAAAATTGGCCTTTGGCATGTCAACGAGCAAACCGGTTTCATTTCGAAACCTTATCTGAATTTCTGGGAGTTTGTTTTCAGGAAAACGTCTTGGTGTTTGTTTGCCTTTCCCAATCGTTGCTTTATTTGTGATTTTACGTAAGAAAATCTTTTTTTTAAGTCTTCTTTAGCCTCTGTTGTGCCCATAGTGCATAAGGAGAAAATTCTCATAGTCAAGTTTTTCATTTAATGTTGGTAAATTTTGACTCTGCAGTTGGTCAAATATGTATTGACGAGTCACTACTATAGTACCCGAGGTAGTAGGTAGACCTGAATCAAATAATAAACAATTTTTATACAAAATATCGCACACTCAATATTTTTCTATATTTGGCAAAGAGCTTTTCAAATGGGCTTAACTCAAAAAAGCGCGATTTTGCGCGGCTATTTCTTATGAAATTAGTTAGTTGCATATATGGTCTATATAGTAAAATGAAAATTATTACAGGGACGGACTCATAAGTACATTAAAAACACACTAGAATTTAAATATATCTTAAAAAAATATTTTTTAACGGAGTGATGTTTGTCGTGTTAAAAATTAATGACAGAGAATGTTATTTAAATATTTCTGTAATGGAAACAAATTGTACTAACCTGTATTATCGGAATCCATCACAGTTAAAACTAAAATATTGGCTTGAAATTAATAATGCACTTGGAAAGTTAGAAGTTTAGGAGAGCGCCGAGACCCGAGATGTACACAATTGTTCACTGTCGAATTCCGACGGATCAAAATCGACTCCCGTGCTTCAAAGGCGAGGGGAGGGGATGTTATATGGTGCATAGACCTTTTGACTCACCAATTGTATAGGTACCATACCATTACATTGTTTTTTTTTTATATTTTTGGCCGCCTAAATCGTTCAAATCTATGTATGTGCGGCGTCAAAACCGTATCAAAACTCATTGCAAATAATTATCGATACTGCTAAATCTATAATTTTTACAATAGCATTTATCTTTTGCAATGTGTGAAAAAAGAAATACTGGCAAGAGCTCTTAACAAAATTTTGTCCTTTAAAGAATAGGAAGTAGGATTTCGCCCCTGAACTCGCACTCTTTAATATCGCAAGATAAGTTATTCTATATTAAGTGGTTTCTATCAAATAGCCTTAAAAAAATAAATAACAGTCACAAATTGATTATCTCAATTAATTATAACAAAAACCATAAATGTCAGGATTAACAACTCTTAACCCATTTGGGCATAATATCAGCCTATTTTTACTAATTAGACAATACCTACTGGAGAGGTGCTACCACCTCGACGTCTCGCAGCAGCTACGAGCATACCGACGCGACAGCTCTCTATTTATTTATACTCTTTTCGGTCTTAAAAAATCAACCGAGGTTATTTTTGCTGATTCTATTATATTGTATTTATATCAAGTGCCTCAAGTCTGACATCGATTCAGTGGTTTAGGAGTAACCCTAACAGACAGACAGGCAGTTATATAGTCACTTTCGCGTAGGTACATATTATTTCTTCAAGTATTTACCGTAACACTAGCATAGTGGCATTCATGGAATTTTCGAGAAAGCTTATTAGCTACGATACGACACAAAATACTAATATATTGTATCATTTATCATAAACAAAATAAAACGTCTACAATCCCTAGTTAAAATTACCCTTTATACATGTTATAGTATGCGAGTTATGAGTACCAAGGTAAGGTGAGGTCGAGGCAGCCCCTAGATCGTAAGCGAATTCTTAATCCTTACAAGGGTAGGTAGGGGTCAAGGTTATTAAAAACGTTGTATCACTCATAATTTATTTTAATGGTTATTACAAATCTGGTCTATCTTTCCATACTAATTTGATATGACAAGCACAGTGGACAATTGGCATAATACAAGTATCAAATAAAAAAAAATAATAATAACCGACACTTTAATACAAACTTTTATAATTTCAGTAATAGGATTTCTATATACTCTCAATATATACTGTACTAGCTGGTCCCGCGACATCGACCGCGTCCACTTTATGTTAAATAGAGAAGTAAGTAAGTAAAGTACTACCTACCGTCGCTGTCCCTCGGTCTGTCTATTGCCGGCTGTATCTCATACAGAGTAGTTTTACATATGTATTTACTTACATTAAACAGACAGATATCGAAGACTCAGTTATACGGTCCAGTTTTTACCCTTAAGTTACTGAACCTTAAACACCAGTACTTATATAACAAAATGAAAACAATTAACGTAAACAACTAAAACATACTAAAAATTCACTAAATTACCGTTACCGTAATTAAATAAACAGGCCAAGTGCGACACGGACTCGCCCGCGATGAGGTTCTTATCATGGGTAAACTAACAAAATAAAAAAAACATGTTTTGTATGGCCCCCTCTAAGCATGTATGATCACCATGCCATCATTTTGGAACATCTTGTGTAAAATAAAGTTGTTATTGCTTGTCAAACTTGATATTTAGGGCTCCGAAGCGTGATTTCAAAAATTCCTCTCTTAGTGTGCGTCCACGTCATTCCAGGAACACACTTTCCAATATTCAAGTCTCTAAGACCAGCGGTTTCGGTAATAAGAATCAAAGCCTTTGAAGTTTGTATGCAGAATCTTATCTCGTGAACCGATTGACTTGAAACTTGATACGCTTAATGTGGACACGAAATAAAAAAGATGTGCATTTTTAGATTTTGCAAAATTAACCCCCTTTCCCTTTCGAAATGGGGAGTAAAGCTATGAGTGTATTGAACTTCAACAAGTTGTTTGTGATTACAACTAAATGGCGCTACTGTTCACTTACGAATCCTAAATCGCGCTATCGATGCGTTTTGGCAATGACGATATAAGTCGGTCGGTATTTTGCAATTGCTTCGCTAAATTCAGTTATTTTGATAAGTTATTTTTAGGGTCGCGTATCCGATTACCGCTTTAATGACGAATAATATTTATGTTAAATATTCAAGGGGCGGTCATAGTCTCATACAAAAACATGATTTACTTTGTTCGTTAAAAATGGTAGCTAGCTAAATATTATTTGATTTTAAGAAATAAAAAGTATTCTGATACTCTGAATTATAACTACATCACATAATGTTAGTTATAATGCAGTATTTTATCCTGTCAATTGAATTCGAAATTTATAAAAGATCCGCGAGAAAAGTGACGGATACGGATATCCGGAACCTCATTAGTGTGTAACTAGGCTAGATTAATTCACGGCACCATACTACACCTACCAACACCCAAATTCTTTATCGAAATTAATTTTATCCTGTTGCTAAAAATATGTTTATTATTGGATTTATAATGAAAAATAACGTAAGAAATAAATATTACTTACATGCTTTTATATTTAACCCAAATTAATTTATCCATGAAAAGTTAGTAAAATTAGAAACTGTGAACAAATCATGCAAGATGTAATAGATTTCATAGCCTTTAAACTCGCATAGCGTTTATTTATATTGCGCCGCGTAATTGAAGATTTGGCGAACAAACTCCAAGATGATTTCGAACAATGCCTTGTGTGCTAATGAGGGATTTGGGCGTATGCGGTGGGCGGATCGGCCGCGACACCGCCTACGCAACACTAAACAATATTGTTTGACTGAGAGCCAAGTGGGACGATGAAAACAAAACCAACTATAACAAAAGTCCACCTAACTTCACCCCATTTGTTAGAAATCGACAATCAATATGTAGACGACATATCGGCAAAAGTACCTAATAAATAAATCATCATACATCGATCGAGCGAAGCATACGGTAAAGATCCTAATCACAACTTAGGCATCGGCGTTATATGTTTCTTATAACACAACTATCAAACCGCATATCCGATCAGTCCAAAATTTGGTAGTACACCGAATAAATCGACCAAACAGAGCATAAGTTATAAGGTCTAAAGAGAAGAAAGAAATGACGTGAAATCGATAAAAATATGCAAGAATATTCCTTTATTTTCTAAATCTTTAGAAATTTAGCAAGATCACAATCAGAGCGACCTAGTAGTAAAACGCAGGAAAATTCGTATCGGAATAGGGCACGAAGGGTTCCGTGTCAAAAAAATAAGTTTTTGATGAGAGCCCCCTAAAATTATTCTTCTATTCTAATTTTAGTAAGTTCAGTATTCAGTTATTTATTGCATCAATATAATATTTTAACATAGTCAGGTCTTATAACTATAGATTTGTACATATGAATGCAATCGGTGGTAGATGAGCAAACCGATTTTAAAACATGCAAAGGTTTAGTTATTAATTAAATTGTTAAGCAAAGGGAAGCTTCGTTAGTGAAGGTACGAGGGGAGGTCAAAAAGTTCGCGGAATGAAAGGAAAGGGGGGTGAATGAAAACATTAAATTATTTTTCCTTTTCAATATATTCTCCATTAATCCTAATACACTTCTCAGACCTTTCAAATAGATTGTTTATACCTTCGAAAAAAAGTGCAGACTTCACTTCTTTGTCATCTGTAAAATTATTTCCACGAAGCTCTTTTTTATGTTCAGGAACTAGTAATAATCACAAAGAGCCAAATCCGGACTTTAAGCAGGGTGGTTTAAAGTTCCGAAGTCGCACTTGTGTAAGACAGCCATCGCAACATGACTCTAGTGCACGAGTGCCTTCTCATGCAAAAGGAGCACACCTCGAGACCATTTCCCTCTTCTCTTTTATTGAATTCCTTCTATTAATTTTTCCAATAGTAGTATTTCCCCGTGATATTGATACCTTTATCTTCATAACCGATCAATAATATTTTTTTCCAGATTGACTTGTTTTTCCAGCGATATATGATATATCAAAGGTTAATGAATCGATTGGGCTGAAACTTACGGTCTATCTTATAAAAAGTTAGCGCAGACTTGAAGTACTAATTACCATACGTAATGATGACTTAAAGTCAACGCTATTTTTTTATAGGATAGGGGGTTAGTTTTTATAATTGTATTGAGTCAACAAGTAGCGACATTAGCGACAACAATAACTACCCCTTCTTCTCTCTAACCTCTCTATTCCGCGAACTTTTTGACCCACCTTCGTAGGTTAGTCGATTCTTATTCGATCATCTTAGTAAACCAAATAATAATTCAGTTAGTAGTAGGCTTTTTGAATTAGCAGGTTCGAAAGTTGCAATTTAAAAATATACTTGTTATAACGGCGACAGTTATACTTACATAATCTGTGAAAATTTCAACGATCTATCGACTCTTCCGGACGAAATATGTAATTGAGAATATAGGTATATTTCAATTTCACCGTTGATCAAGTTCAATGTGCACATACAATATTACGCGTTAATTGGCTGGTTGTGAACTGGCATTGTAAAGAAGCCTGAATTCGAAATGTGGAAGCACGGTGGAGGCTTCGCCCGTCAGTACCGCACCAGCACTACAATTAACTAATTTAATACAACAATTAGTCCTGTTATACTGTATATTCTGTGATACCATGCAGGGAGAGCACTACAAATGCTCAATTTCTAAACAAGTATTCCACTTGTTTAGACCGGTGGCACACAAATAACAATCATTCAAACTTAATGTCAGGAACGTTTATTGGACATATGCACTGACTAGAGTAAAAACGTGATAATAACCATGATTTATGAATGTTATTATTTGCCAATATTTTGACTGCGCCATGATCACGTATCACGCGTCAGGTATATTTAGCCAGTTCATTATTTTGTCGGAAATCGAGTTTCTTAAAAATCGAGTGCACGACACCTTTCACGGCTTTTCTTTATGTCTTCGGCTTCGGTTTCGAACTTGGCCATCACCGGCTCTCTCAAAGAACTATACTTACAGCTATTTAAGTCAAATATTAGTAAAGATTAATAAAAGTTGCCTGTATACGAGAATATGGGGCCGGAACCATGTCATCTGCATACACGCAGTTTTAACAAGGTACGTGTAGTAACAACACTGCTATTACATGCACACAGGGATTCCTTTTGGCAGGTTTGTGTTTGTTTTACTTTACCATTCAACAAATTGGTAGACCAAGAATTATTTTAATAATAAATATATATAACGGTATAGAAATACGCAATTAATGTGTATCTTGCGAAGAAGTACTTACCTACTTGCCTATGATAGACAGCGGGCCAAAAGTTTTGAAACCACTCGATGAAATCAAATATCGGTAAGTTTCAGAAAGAACACTCGGCCCACATCGCCCTACTCGGTCCACAGTTAATATGTAACGAAACCTACATTCTGAGACAACTTTAAAAGACCCTCGAAGGAGGTTCAGAAGATGCACTTTCAAGTAAAACGACATCCAATTATGAAAATAAAGGTAAGCCACTAAGGAATTAAGCGGACAATAAACTAATTGATAATTATGTAGTCATTGCCCTGACAAAGTTGTACTCGTATGTTAACAATAAAAAAAAAAGAGATATTCCAGTCCACCGAAAGTACGTACCGTGTAATACACAGACCCCACATCTTATCAAAACACTCACAAAAAGCCTTTGATCGACGCTTATTATTATCGAAAAGGAATTCAGCACGCAATACTTGAATGAATTCCAAGCATCGAAACTTAATTAGAACCGCTTCCCCTGCGTGGGGTGGCCGACGGGGAGCCTAAGCCTGTGCCTACAGCGCACTGGGTAGGACGGGACGTGCAGCGACGCTGACCCTTCCGAAATCCGATGCTTTCATTATTTTTTTAATTAATCCATGGTGCAAACATATTCAGTGCTACCATTAGCGTAAAGTCAGATTATCAAAATTATATCAGTTTATATTATAGCATCTATTCCGATACTTTGTTTTCATCAGCAGTACGACACCGAAGAATGTTTCCAACTAATGTTAGGTTAGATGTTTACTCTCTATTATAATAATATTTTATTATTTAGCTACTGTCGTCCCACTGCAGGGCAAAGGCCTCCCTTCCCTCCTTCCACTCCTCGCGATTCCACGCAAATTCAAATTATAATAATCAATAGAAGTACATATAAATAAAAAATGTAGAACTATCCACATCCGATTTTAAAATATGTCATAGTGATTCTAAAAGAGAAGCCCTTTCATTCGATACCCATTTTTAGGAAATTGCGAATAATGGTTTCTCCTATTTTGTGGTGGCGGCCATCTTCGATTTGAAATGTATAGTGAATCGTATTCTACTAGTCAAGCTAAGAATACTGAGTATTTTTAGACCTTTCAAACAGTTACAAACAAAATTGAAATCAGTTCATCCGTTCGGGAGCTACGATGCCACAGACACACACACACACACACACACCATCTCCCTCACACCTCGACACCCCAAACTAATAACACCCGTCGTTTTTGCGTCGGTGGGTTAAAAATGGGATTTAGTATACCTGCAAATGATATAACGCGCGGGTTTTGGTCATCAGTTCAGCACTACATTAATGATTTCATGATTTTATGGTGTTTAAAACACAGAACACACTTCGGGTTACTACTTTCTACCAAACAAAATAAAATCTACTAAAAATGAACAGAAGGGAGGAAGACGCGGGTTGCTTTAAAAACAAACTATAACAACTTACGTTGGCTGGTTGTATCAAAAAACCGATTTCTAAGAGCAAATAAAATATATTTTATAGAATTGTTAATGAACGGTTGCCAACTCCTAACAGGCTTCTCAGTTGTTATCAACTTGTTACAAGTTTGAAACTAGAGCTCTTTCGCAGCTATGTTGCTCCCTTGACAGGCGTCACAGCTCAGTTGATAGTAGCTCTGCCTTCCATGCTGTAAATTGTGGGTTCGATTCCCACCCAGAGCAAATGTTTGTGTGATGAACATAAATAAATTTCCTCTGTGTTGCTATATAATATACTAGCTGTCCGCGTGCCGTTTAAAGAGATTTTGCGAAAACCCATTACTATCTTCTTATAAAAGAAATTGATAAGTGCAGTCTAAGAAGGAAAACTTACGGCCGGTTTCTGGAAACCTAAAACACGATTGATCCGAGTTTCAGACATAGTAATTATTTGATTTTTTCGTTGATCATCGTTCGAGAAACCGGCCGTTAGTATACTTATTAATAAAACCGAGTTCAGTACCGTATCTATCTCCCGTTGCCCTTATCAATATCGAATAAATAAAAATCACGTTTATGTATAAGCCCCCTTTAATATTAATTATTCGTGATAGTTAGAGAATTTAAAATACATAGACAGAAATCAAACACTCAGTAATACGGTCTAGTTTTACCCTTTGGTTACCGAACCCTAAAACCGAATAACGTAAACTACTAAAACATATGTAATCAAAACTCAATAAATGACCGTTACCGTTAGTAAATAAATCAGGCCAAGTGCGAGTCGGACTCGCCCGCGATAAGTTCCTTACCATACCTACGATTACGAAAAAAATATGTTTTTGTATGCGAACCCTCTAAGCATGTTCTGATTTTAAGTATTTGATAACTATGCCATAGCCGATCATTTTGCAACATCTTGTGTAAAATTAAGTTCTTAGAGTGACTCTCAAACTTGATTGAAATCGTCGATAAATAAAGCAACTACAAACTCCCTTTTTTCCCCCACACTCTTTTTGGTTTTAATTGCAAAATTTTGTCGATAAATAACGTTTCAGAAAACTTTCCACTTTTTATTGCATTCATTAGAGTAAAATTAAGTCATAGAGCGCCTGTAAATAATTTGGTTAAAATTCGTCGATTAATAACGTTACAACACACTTGCCCCCTTTCCCACGGAATAATTATATAATATTGTTAAATAAGTATAAATATCATTTTATAAAATTTTATTTATATATTAATAAAAACCAACCATCTAAGTAAATTATGTTTTTGTATGATTATTTAACATTTTGTTTTTAAATATTTATAGCCATATACAGTAGCGCCATCTAGTGGTAAACACAACAGATTTCATGGGGGATGAGATTTTGCAAAATCTAAAAATGCAGATCCATTTTATTTCTTGTCTACATTATGCGTACCAAGTTTCAAGTCAATCGGTTCACGGGATAAGATTCTGCATACAAACTTCAAAGCCTGTTTTACGTTACTGTACTGTTACACGTGCTCTTGTGAGTCAACCATATAAGATAGACATATGCTATTGTGGGATATTTTTTAGACAATTTTATGGAGAAAATTTCCGTCATACATGATTTCTATGTAACTTTAACCATTAAGGCTGCACACGCGACGGAAGCTTAAAGAATGGAGTAACTTCTCCCGTTTTCTCAACATTTCCCTTCACTACTCTGCTCCTATTGATTGTAGCGTGATGAAAAGTATCCTATAAGTTGCTCAGGAGTATGAAGAATAATTGTATCTAGTTTCGGTAAAATCCGTTGAGTAGTTTTTGTTTCTTTAAGGAACATACATACAGACAGACAGACAAAAATTTTACTGATTGCATTTTTGGCATCAGTATCGATCACTTATCACTCCCTGATAGTTATTTTGAAAATATATTTAATGTACAGAATTGACCTCTCTACAGTTTTATTATAAGTATCTATATAGATAGATATAGATATTATAATATGTAATTGTTTACAAAAAAACAAATGTACATATCTAAGTATTCTATCAGCTATCTAGTTCCCATTAACTTACCAAACATAACGTAAGTCAACAAATAACTGGGATTGATGGTCTGGTTATTACTTACGGTCTATCTTATAAAAATAGCCTAAATCAGATTGTAAGTGTTGTTTAACAATAGCGAACTTTAGCAGTAAAGCGTGTTCTTTAATAACACATTAAGAATGATGTCTTATAATCGAATTTTAACAGTGCAATAACTATGGTCTCGCAATTATGTGCTTGATTCAGTTTTCATCCAAATAATGGCAACAATCAATTTTATTTTCTTTCGGAATGCATCGGTTTTAGTTTTATCCATCATTTTTGACAGAAACATAAATTGACTTTGGCACAATTGGCACGCTTTTGACATTAGAAAAGGTAAACAAAAGAATTTATTTCGTTTTATTTTACAGAAATCTTGCAAATACATAAAATCAAGAATAGAATTTTGTTTTCTGCTGTTTCATATTGGTTGTAAAAATACGACTAGCTGCTATTTCAGTACAAACACACACAAAAACCCTTTTCATTTTACGGAACCTGAAAATGTAACTGCAGTGTTGTATGTATGGTTTTTAAGGCTAGTCCTAGGTATATATTCTGGCGGAAAACAAAGCATGCGGAAGATAATATGAAACAAAGCATGTCAATGCTTCGCACAAAACACAAAATTGTTGTATTTGCCCAGACTCTTGAACTTACCTATACCAACAACCTCGAAGTTTTATCCCCAAATTTGAACCAAAACAGCTATGACGTTTGTCATAGATGTATGTTTATACAGAAGCATATGCCTAAATTGTTTGTAAAATCTTTGCTCTCTCTCCCCGATATATTCTTACCTATTATTAATTTTTATAATTTTTGACCCGTACCATTTTCTTTCTATTCCAGATAGCAATAAGTAAGAACTAAGAACAAGGAGAGCTGAAAATTAAAATAGACTGTATGGGTTCTCAGTTGAAAAGAAGAGTTATCATCACCTATTGTTTTCAGTTTGAAAAATAATAATAAAAGAAGATTCATTATTGATTTCTAAACAATGAGATCCACGTTCAACTGATTATACATGTGTTATATTTCTAGATGACTTTTATTTAATCCTATCTTCATATTTATGGTGTGTGTGTATGTACCTACCTGGTATATCATGAATAATCATGGTCAGATTCTAATTATTAATTGGCATAAAGTAAACCAAAATTTAAAACATAAGCTTATTATAAGCATCAAGACTAGTGTTCTAATTCTAAATGGGGGAATAAGATCTGCACTGACATCCCGCAATGGGGTGTATTGTGCATTGTCCCCGTGCTAACCTCACCCCAGCCAGCCCAACTCCTTAAAGTAGCGGAGAAGGACTTTGAATTGGTGGAAGCAGTGTTCCCCGATGGTGTGGTGGATGACAATAGTGATGAAAAAAACTAGTGTTGTAGAGATATAAGTAAATAGATTATGCATAAGTAGGAAATAATCAGAGGGTTTCCATAATGGTATCAGGTCAAGTCTTTAATATGTAGTATATTATGATATACTACCTAATAAAGACTTGACCTGATACCATTATGGAAACCCTCTGATTATTTATTATATCCCCATTGATCAGGTGATCAGATGATCATCTCTGTGCTGATGCAGTTGCATCTCCGTAAACCTGACACATAAGTAAGAAGGTGAGTAAACATTTACATATGTAGGTAGACTAGGCAGCTACTTCAAGAGACAAATGAAAATGAAAAACCTTATTATCCAACATAATGTATTTGCCTCAGCATTTAATTACTGTTAGCACATGATGTTTTGGTGGTATACCGGCTCTACGCTAGTCTCTTTCTAGGTCCGAGCATACCTATTTCCAAGATATTTGATTATTCTTTTTGAAGAATTTATTTAACAAGAAATCAACAAACAACAAAAATTTTCATCTCATTTCACCATGTCTGTCCTTTTTATCGGTCGGCATTATTTTTTACTCCTTCGCTGTATACTTTTTGTACCATCTAATGTCTCAATTACTTAGAAAGAAGCAAAATAAATTTAAGAATTTATTTTGACATGACGGCCATTTTTAAATATCTGCTAAAGGAGGGTTCTGAGCACTTTAGTTTTAGGATACACCAAAAGGATACGTTTGGCTTATTGTTCGTTTATAAGACGACAAAAATATCACCGAGCCTTTAACAAGTCTTTAATTCTGCCGTAACTTTTTATAAGATAGACCGTTAGTATCTGCACAAACACACCTACATATGTACATCTTTGCTATAGCCATAGCAGGGATGTAATGTATGTAGGTAGTCTGTATCAATATCGTTCAATAATGATCTCGTCTGGCGCGCTCTCTTTCTACTGATTCAGGGAGCGCACTGGACAACCCCTCTAGAACGGGGAAATTTATATGGTGTATATCTGACATAAGTAATAGGTGAAAGCTGTAGTTAAAGAGGTTATTTTAGTTTGAGTAACATATATAGCTACACAGTTACATTTTGATGTAATCATATTTTACACATATATAGACTATAACGAACGAAAACTCTTTTAAAAGGCATATTATTAAATATCTGATTAATTAGAAGACAAACAAGCTTGGGATAAACTAGCTCCAACTTCTTTGATTTACAATTATTGTAATAAGGATCATTTATATAACCGGTACGATTTAGACCTAGTTTCTTGTCAGTTCTTCTAGGCTAAGGTCGCGACGAACTGTGATAGAGTCAGTCAGTGAAAAATAAGTAAAAACTCATTGTAAAAAAATAATTCATTGAATACCGCTACAACTCATGAACATTCTCAACCGTAAAATTCAGATTCTTGGCCCAATGTTTTGCTAGAAATGCAAAATTGAAAGAATGTTTTAGTCGTTTCAAAAGCTTTAAGAAAAAATATTAAGAACCTAACAAAGTTATTTTTTAAGGGGGCTCTCATACAACAACTTTATTCTTTTGTTCGAATACGGACACCTTCGTGCGCGAGTCCAACTCGCACTTGGCCGCTTTCATTAATATGGTTTTCCAGAAGATGACAGTAATGGGTTTTACCAAATATAACAAAAGATAATGAGCATTTTGGGCCACGACTAAAAATAATGTCACTCGTTGTCGCCACATAGTACGTTCAAAGGGCTTTTATACGCCAATATTTTATTGTATTTACGGATTTTACGGTAAAAATCCGTCCCATGAAAAACGAGTTATTCTTAAAAAACTGTTTTTTTATTTAACTTCATATTACTTTTTTAATCGTGGCCCATAATGCCCATTCTCCTTTAAACCATTGTTATTATTATTAATCCTTTATTATTAAAAACTTAAATTATTTACAAAACAACGTTACTGTGTAAATAATAAGTTTTAAACGGAGTTAAAATATTTAATTTATATCTTAGCAGCTATGTATATTCAGACGTACATATGTATTTATTAGTTAATTCACGAATTTACTACGTATTTATTACATTGTGAGGCGTCACAGCTCAGTTGGTATTAACTCTGCCTTCCATTCAGTGGGTCATGGGTTGGATTCCCACCCATAGCAAATGTTTGTGTGATGAACATAAATATTTTTTCTGTCTGGTTGTTAAAATGTATTCTATCAATGTATGTATTTCCAAAAAAATAAAATATTTATAAGTATTCTATCAGCATCTAGTTCCCATAGTACAAGCTCTGCATAGTTTGGGACTAGAGCGTGATGTGTGATTTGTCCGTGAATATTTATTTAATTCGCTGGATATTCATAAAACAATTAATATTTTTGACTAAAATACCGTTTCATTTGATGATTTATATATAAAACCTATAACGATAATAATACTCAAGGAAAGAAATACTTTGATTTTACGAAATTTCAACCTACGATATTTTCAACGCTGGGTTTTTTGGTATCCCGATCCACAACCATATCTGGTAAGTAGTTGAAAGCTGTGATTAATAAGATGGGTTCGGGCTGCTGTTCCCCATGCTGCATTGCAGTAGCTCAAGATGGATTGTGCAACATATTGGTATACACTAAGTAGGGATTTGCGCAGTAAGACATGTCTCAGGTGTCATGCGTTTCATTAGTTTTCTTGTACGTCCGGATAATTGTCTTATCTGGTCTTCCCAATTCAGTTTTTAATCTATTATAACGCCGAGATATTTGATAATATCGGTATGGCTTAGGCTCAAGCATATACAATTTACAAGACTAATACATGTAATCGTGTGTATTGTTCTATTTAAATACCTTTTAGGTTGAGTGCATTTATTGTAAACAGCATGAATTTAGTTTTTAATATTTATAGTCAATAAATTATTTCTAACCAGTAACATATGAGAGCAGTGTTTGCGAAATGCTCGACGTCACTATAACATTATACTAGGGATAAATAATATGTTTGAAAACATTTAGAATTTTAGTTTAATGTGAAAGAACCGTGTCTAGCAGAACTTACAGCTGTTGCAGATGTTGCTGCTGCTGCATCTCGTAGGGTGTATAGTGGGGGTGATGAGACGTCGAGGTGAGCGGCGTTGGCGGCTGGTCATACATCATGTGCATGTACGAGCTGAACTCCGCAGGAGGCCTGGAGTCGCGCGACATCTCGCCCAGTCGACGGAACTAGAGCGAAGGGACGCAAGACGAGAGCTCTGTCGGGCTCGGTTACCGCGCGACCGCTCGCCGTGGCAGCACCGCTCGAGTGACGTACTCTACTCTACCTACTACTTCGATATGCCGATATGCACCTCATCTCGCGACCTAACATGGCGGGAATTAGCCCTTACCATGATTCCGTCGATATAGGAATAACTGAAACGGTCAAATGTTGCTGTTTCGTACGAAGCGGAAAATCTTTCGTCTTTCTTTTACAAATAACTTCTAAATGTTATTAAAAATAGACTCTAGCTTACGAGCCAAGACCTCTGCCTTGATGAGTTGTGTAGGTGCTCTTTCGCATAATATTTAAAGTGATTATTGGAAATATATATAATTGAGGAGGCTGTGAAAGTGATGCGAGTTAGTTATTATTTCGTTGAGCGTGGTAGCGCGGTCCGCCCACTGTGGGCACGCCTGCCGTTTTGGGCTCCACCTCTGGCTGGCGTGCGTTCTACATAGGTATACTGCTCTTCACCACCACACATTCTATTATATTTATTATTTATAAATTAAAATTGAATGTTATATTAATGTCAGATTGAAAATGTGCACATAATTACAATTATGATACCTTCTAATTTTGCCTTAAATAAACGATTTATTAATGAATACCTCTACAAATTATTTATTATGTGAAAGCCCAAAACATTATAATTGATTTTGTACAAAGGAGAATGGGCAATTCTCTATGGAGCGTGGGCCACGACTAAAAAAATCGTCCCTAAGGGTTGCCACATAATACGTTTGAAAGTGATTTTGAAGGCCTACTTTCACAATTTAAACTGAAAAGAATCGTCCTATGGAAAGCTTCAAATAAAAATATTTAACGTCGTATTAGGTACTCTTAATATCGCTACAGCAAACTTGCCCCCTTTCCTCCCGTCCTAAAAATCACGCTCGACAAAAAAAATATGTATATGTATCATGTGTAGCAAATTGCGTTGAAATCGGTTGACAATACGATCTGTAGGCAAGAACAGACCCATTTAGAGGCTTTTTGCCTAGATTGGGCTTCGTTGTTTTTCCATTGTAAATTAGATATAAGGTACCTCTTGTTTTTGTTAAAATGTATGTAAACCTGTGTTCTTTTTGGCAATAAATTATTCTATTCTATTTAGCATTTTTGCCCTACCGTCGAAACTTCGCGCTTCGCTCGCTCGGTCGATAAAAAAGTTTTTTTCAGAATATCTTGATTTCTATGGAACGGATTTTCTCGTAAATATAGTAGAATGTAGGCCTATAAAAGCTATTAGGTAAACCTACAAAGCGGCAACACAGATGGATTTATTTGTCATTGTTCAAAATGCTCGTTCTCCTTCACCAAATTCAGTGGAATAAGATGCTCAGATGGACGTAAGACTCATGTTAAGCTGTAGATCGCTCTATGAAGATAAAGCGGTCAAAATTTTGCATTCTCGACAAACGAAAATAGTGAGGGACAAAAAAACTCGATTGTAACTTAATCAATATAAAAACATCAACCTAAAATTGTTCAAGAGGGCACACAACCAACACTTAGTTGTAGATTGAAGTAAGTACTCCAATACTCAGCAGTAGCTAAAGTATTTGTAAGGCTTTATCAACCTCCCTTGACCCAGCCTTGTCGCCAGTGTCCGGTTTAATCGGACGAAGGCACACCACACATCGTTTTTAGGGTTCCGTAGCCAAATGGCAAAAAACCGGAACTCATATCGATTCATCATGTCTGTCTGTCTGTCCGTATGCCACCAGCCAATTTTTTTCGAAACTACAAGAACTATACTGTTGTAATTTGATCTCATTTTGTTTCATCAAACCCGTCCCATCAAATACGTGTATAGATAAGTCTTCAAAAGTGATATTGGTGATAGGTTTCTAATATCATATTTTTCAAACTGAATAGTTGGCGCGGGGCGGGAGACTCTTCAGAAGTGGTTATACTTATGTGTTGTGCCAGCCAGGTGTATGTTTGAATGCGTTCTCTTTTAACTTCTAAAATAAAAGAATGATAAAACTAAAAAATAAATGTTATGTAAGTACCTACTTAGTAAATTTTTTTAATACGTCATAAATCGTAAACAATCAACTCTTTGAGAGAGCTATGCTCGGAATTTCTTTGCGAGATAGAATCCAGAATGATGTTATTCGTCAGGAAACCAAAGTGTTCGTATACATAGCTCAAAGAATTAGCATGCTGAAGTTGCAGTGCGCCGGCCATGTTTGCCGAAGTACGACAACAGTTAGAGCACACGGTTACTGGAGTGGAGACCGCGTTTAGGCAAGCGTTGTGTAGGACGCCCTCCGGCGAGAAGGAGCGATGTAGCTGGCCAACACTGGATGAGAAGAGCCGAACATCGGGCTCAGTGGCACCTCTTCGGTGAGACCTTTGCCCAGCAGGGGGACAAGAAAAAATAAGGTAATGGTATTTAAGGGAGTGTAAAACAAAAGTTTAAGTATCTTATGAATGGGCTTGGCTTATACATTCGAATTCAGTTTTGATGTATGTTACTCATATAAGTTGGACACACCACCAGCAGAGCAGAAGGTATAATGTGGACTTACATTTAGTGTAAGAGTCGCGAGTAGTAAGGTCGCGATATCAATGCGATTTGCGAAGTTCGTTTTAGCTATAGTTGATAATAAATTTATTTTGTTTTAAATTCTATTTTGAGATAATTGCGTGTTAAATTCAGGTTGAATAACTAGATTGTAATTTATCCTAGGAATGCATTTAATTAACAACAATGCAATGACCGTAATTTCTGCACTGAACTAAAAGTGCACAGCTCGGTGATATCACGCGTCCTTGAACCTGCGCTGATATTCACCACGCGACACATCTACGCAGTTGTTTTGAAATAGTATCGGTCTCACTGTCGTATTCGCACCAAGACATCGCGGCCAGTGCCTTTCCGAACCAGCAATGTATTGCTAAGAGATTGGTACAGCGGCAGCGGCGCCGAATACCTTGGTAAGAGCTTACACGTGCCGGAGCGCGGCGTCATCAGTAGGTAGGTAAACATGCAGTGATTATGCAATACAACCAACGGAACGAATGCATCGCGTTTATAACTATGTACTCTTCTGGATTAGCGGCAATTAGTTACTTGTCTGCTTCAACACTTGAAAAACATGTTGATAATAATACCTTAAGCAGTTGCAAATGAAAGAAATCCAAACAATAAACGAAAATACTGATTTCTTACAATTATTGAGTACATGAAGCGTTTTGAACGAGTGCACACATTGTGATATCACATTGTGTTTTTTTTCTAAATCATATTAAACCGGAAAAGGATCTGCTATTAGCAGTTGTTGATGTAATCATCATGTGAAATCCACCCATGTGACCGAAACCTTATTATTAGAATCTATTTTGATCTTTCGTTAGTAGGTACACTTATTTTGGGACTAAGCACATTTGACAGGAAAATTAACCTTGCTAGTAGGTACGTACACCCGGAAAAATAAATAAGTACCTGTCTTTATTCAATGTTGATTTCTGACAAGAAATATTTTTTTAGACTGTTCTTAGCGTTATTGTTAGTGTCCGACCGAAGTTTCGGTTTCGGTTTCGGTTTCGGCCGAATTTCGGCCAAAATTCAAGTTTCGGTTTTAGTTTCGGTTTCGGCCAAATTTGGCCGAAACTTTAGCCGAAACCGAAACTTATTTCGGAAGTTGTCGTGCACGCTAGTTAATTTAAATTATTGAGTCAGTTACTTTGTTTTGTTACAAACAAATCAAGTCGCTTAAATTAAAAAGATATAGTAGGTAAGTAATTAATTAATAAATAATGCTGGACAATTATTATTAGTTTTATTTTTAATGGTTTGCAGTCAAATGCAGAATAGTTGGTAAAATGCTACAAAGGAGAATAGGCAATTTTCTATGGAGCGTGGGCCACGACTAAAAAAATTGTCTCCTAGGATTGACACATACTACGTTTGAAAGGGATTTTACAGGCCTCCCTTTGCAAATTTTTTATTGAAAATCCGTCCCATACAAGAGAGATGTTTTGAAAAAACTATTTTTTATTTATCGTCGTAGTACTCCGAATTTTGAAGGCCCACAAAAATACCTGTGATTGCGTTTAAATTAATTCAAATTCCATCTGTAAAAGTTTAGTTATTCCTGAAAACTATGTAGTATTGTAAAAAAAAAACAGTTTTTCAGAAATATCTCGATTCCCACAGGTTGGAATTTTAAACAATCTAAAAATGAAATGAAGCTCATTTAATGCCCTCGTAAACGCAACTAAATCCATTTTTGTGGGCCTTCAGAAGAAATAAGTTAAAATAAAAGTTAAATGAAAATTAAATGTTAAATAATTTTTTTTTTCAGAATGTCTGGATTTCTTTGGGACGGATTTTTTCGTAATTATAGTAAAATCCCTTGAAAGCCCTTTTAAGCGTACCAAATAGCAACCCTGAGGGACTATTTTTGTTGGGGGCCATTTTCCTTTGTATTTTAGGGTCAGGCCAGGTCTTATCCTGTGTTTAAGAGCTACATTCCTTGTATAGTCGCTCCATGTCGTCGGAGGGCGTCTTACACTTACGGCCGGTTTCTGGAAACCCAAATCACGATTGATCTGAGTTTGACACATAGTAATTATTTGATTTTTTCGTTGATCATCGTTCGGGAAACCGGCCGTTAGTATCATACGTAGGCATACCCATGCCTACCTTCTGTATTAATTTTAATATTCCTACTTTTTACTTGTTCTTTCTCCTTCTGTATTTTTTTTGTTAACGTATCACCTGTTATGTATATTTTTGAATGAATAAACGTTTTGTATTGTATTGTATCCGGTTGCTCCAACGATCGTCGGTTGCCAAACATGGTTGGCCCACTGGCACTTCAGCTCTTTGGTTTTCTGTCAGATAACTTCATTCCGGATCCTATATATCGATAGCACGCTGAGCGACTTACAGCTGGTGGACCCCACTGCTGACTGCGGGGTTCAAACAACAAGTCGTAACAAATAAGACGCACTGGTGGTAATTCTATATTTATGCGTAGTTTTCTAAAATCGTTTTATCGTATATTCTCGATAAGATAATCGGATTATCGAATGTAAATATTTTGTGTTTCAAAATATACTCAGCAGTGTTGGCATCCTATCCTAACATCCGCGGTCACTTAGAAGTTGTGCGGATGTAAAGTCATAGGGTAATATAATATGTAATAATAACTAATCAAGATTGCCAAACTTGACGCCCCACGGCGCGGCGCGGCTACGAGGACGAGGCGAGAGTTCTATCCCGAGGGTATTCCCTAATCGGTCATCAAGGCCGCTCTGTTTAATATATCAGCCGATCTCATTATGAAACTTACAGTTCATGTACATAGATAACTCAAAATTATGTAGGAATAAATGCTTATTACAAGTTTCCAAATACTAAAAGTTGTGTTATTGTTTTATGGTTTTAGGGTAGGTACCTACATTCTATATATCAACTTATTTTCATAAATACATTCTAAAGTCTATCAAATCTAATTAAAGCCATCATACTAGTTTTAGAGTGAATAATAAGTTAGCTAGAATAAAATGTAATGTTTTATTTGAGAACTGCCATAATCAGTCTGTTGTAGAGAAACTTTTATATGAATACATAATCTTCATACCTGGTTGGGATTGGCTGAAGCAGTCATAGGGCCGCGGTGGCTTTCCGGCTACTTGCACACTCTGCGGACAGAATACGACAACCTTATACCGACAGCATTATAGTCAACCGATACCGGCGTGAGCAGAGCCACTCTACGTTGGTCTACTCTAGGTTATAGGTTCAATCCTCTGCAGACAACCTTTTGCAACAATTTTGTTTTTTATTGTATAAGCTCAGATTATAAATCAATAATAAAAAGAAGATGAAAAAATAAATAGTAGTGTGCGTACCGAGTAATACAATAAGTTTAGTGTTTTCTTCGAAACGAATAAACCGTGTCTGGTATTCGGGGAGCGCAACAAGCTAGCAGAAAAAATCAAGTATAACTAGAAAACTTTGTTATTAATTTAATATACGTGGAAGGAGTGGTAATCCGTCTCGTGTCTACGAACTCTACGGATGCTTCAGTCGCTACGCCGCTGGCGGAGCGTAGCACTTCTTACAAGCGTGTTTAATAGTCCGGCCAAATTAGACCATAAATAGGAGTGAAGGTACATTAATTCGGATTAATTCGAAATATTCTCTCCAACAAATAAAACAAGACATAATATGTTTAGCAGAAATAAGACGTGAAGGATACGAAATACAAGAAGATAAAGAACACATATTCTGCTATTATGGCACAGAGAAAGGTCATCCTGGAGTTGGATTCCTGTTAAGAAAAGTATTTAAAACAAACTTTGAAAGTTTCAAGGACTTATCAGATAGAGTTGCGGTCCTCAACCTAAAATTCGCGGTGGAACATCGTAACAGAACCGACAACACGCGTTCTGAATTCTTTGTATGAGACGGGCAGTCTTCGAAGTTAAGTGTGGGCCATACACCAGGTCTCCATAATTTAACTTTGATAAAATCAGAGCTTCACAAACCTTAATTCTTATATCTTGACTTAAATATGAACATATTTTATATTTTTTATAGTAGCTTTAATTTATAAAAACAAGTTTTCATTAAATTTAAAATATGGCTTTCAAATCGGAGAACACTGTCAATAATTATTCCGAGTTTTCTAGCTTCATAGACTCGTTCGATATTTTTTCCATGAATATTCACATTTAAATATCTCCCTTTTGTGTCTTCTATAAATCTCTTTGAGCCAAGCAGCATAAATTTTGACTTAGTGGGAATTAAAAGTAATGAATTATTTTGTGACCACATTGCAATATCCCTACTCCGGTCACCACCGGAGTGGGTACCTAGAGGAAGAAGAATTTCCCGAGCCAATGGATTCTATTACTGATAGGATCATTCTTGCAAAGAATAAAATATCACTTATTTTAAAGGAAAACATTTTTAACTGTATTATCAATAGAAACTCACCTCCTGTTCAAACCCGACATCTGTGTATAAACCTGAGTTCTACCAAAACCTTGTGTCTAGTTAGTAAATACACAGGTTTCAGACATGACATACTAAATTTAATTTTTAATATTGGGGAGGGAGGGGAGTGGGGGGGATGGGACCAGCTGATTAATTACATATGTTCCAAGCTTGTGTGGACTCATGCGCAGCTGTATCGACGAGAGCAAGATATATTTGTACTCACTGGTCACTCGTTGCAGTTCTGAGCATGATGCCATAATCCTCCATCCGTTGATGAACAGCATGGAAACTTCAAGAAGAATTAGTTCTCTTGGAGCGTTGTCCACTCCGACTTCAAACTCAAATAAAAAACAACACGATTCTAAACACAACTTGCAAGAGTTTTAGATGGGTTAGTTCATTAAATTTACAAATGTGTACATATATTTATAAAACAGAACCCAGATGAAATTTGCTAATAGTCTGTCTGGAAGTACAGACTATATAGTACCTATACAATGTACAGAGGGCTTAGTCCGAGCCTGCATTTTAAAACTCCCTACTCTCGAGCCGAGAGTCGTCTCTCGGATGTCCTTATATTTTTGTAAGAAGTAAAGAGAGTGAATAAAAATACTTTACATTCTGTCTACTGACTAAGGCAAAGCAACAAATGCAAAATTCTTTCTAACCCTCACCTCCCGTTTTGAAAATATTATACAGATATAAAACATCGCTGACTTGATTATTAAGGTTGTAACACATTTGAACTATATCAAATATCGCTCATCACCTCCTTTCCATACATTTTGTATGAAAACTCTATGGTCGACCGCACACGCGTACTCTCAATTTACAAATATATGACGTCACGGGCCGATTTTTGTATAGTTGACTCGGTCCTGCCAACTTTGAAATCAGAATTTTCCCTAACTTCAGTGAAAAATATGCGAAATTTATCCATATTTGCACAGATTCCTTCTAAAAAAATGGTTAAAAGGTTTCCCGTTAAGTCATCACAAACAAATGTTTTACATTTCTCTTTTTTTTTGTGTCTGTTTAAATATATACCCCTAACAAATACCCTGAGCAATTTTTTATCTTGAAAAAAATCCTAAATTTCGGGGAAGCTACGCTAAGTTGTTAACATTGTTGGGACATTCGGATCTCAAGGTCAAATACAGTATGCTCCTTGTATGTGAGTGATAATGAGTGAATGATGGCAAGGCATAGGCATGCACGATAGTCATTCTTCAGTCAACTGGGTACGCCTTGTGATCTCATTGGGGAAACCAAGTGCTTTGCTTGTGTAACGGGGACAAAATAATGATGAGTAATGTGTATATAACTCAATAATGAATGTCTGTGAATTATTTATTTTATTTACTAGCGACCCGCCCTGGCTTCGCGCAGCACAAATGCTGATACTACAGAATGTCTTTGTATATTTTTTTTCATCTATCTATACTGTTATAAAACTGTAAAAGAGCCGAAAATTAAAAAAGAATATATGGAAAAAGTTAATATGCAGATGCACTAGGTAAACGATTTTGAGTCCTAAAATCGAGTTTGACTGTTTGTTTGTTATAACATCACGGCTAAGTCACTGGATGGATCTGCTTCATGAGTTTCATCTATAAAACATGCATGGAAAGAGCCTCCTCGTGGCGCACACCGGTAACAGCTAGGCACGGTAAAGCAGTGTCTAGTCTGGCTAATCTTTCCAACACGATGCTACAACAAAATACAGTTGTAGCATCGACACGATAAGAAGAAGAAGATCTATAAAACATTATAAAATTATATTATTAAAGTTTCATCCAGATCCATCCAGTGGTTAAGCCGCAACATCAAACAAACAAATTTGATCTAGATGAAACTTATATAAGTTTGTTAATGTCTGTGTCTGTTAATGTCTATATAAGTTTGCTAATGTCTATGAAACTTATATAAGTTTCATCTAAATACATAGACCGACTTCTAAGTGTATACTTAAACTAGTATTTTAAAGGTGCGCGAGCTGCAAAGGAATAATGTAATAAAAATATATTCGTTTTTAAACGAATGAATTCATTTATCTGAAACTACTAATAACATCAATAATAACTTATAATAAGTACGTCAATCGAAAAAGTACCGTAAGGTATTTTGCAGTGTACTGGACTAAATGGTATGCATGGCATTTGCTGCCCAGAGGACTCAAGCTCCACTGTAGTAACTTTTATTTTATTATAGACACCTAAGATATACCTAAGGCAGTGTTTTATTGCTTCACAGAACAAGTCTTTAGTGGACTTGCTAGATGAGAAAATGCATTGTTACCTTAGGCAGTAATCAATGATAAATAACAGTAGGCGGGCCAACGGCTTATTCTATCGTATCGTAGTTGAATAAAAAACGAATGTTTGGATATACACTTATTCATTCACTCTTACCATGCCATCGTTCTTAACAAATTATAGTCTGTTCTTTTTTGAAAAAAGGAGCACTCTGTTGGTAAAAAGAGCAAGTGTGTTAGAATTATAACTTATTTTGTAGTGATAAATCATGATTGTCATTTAATTACAGTTTGCTGCTTGCTATCATAGTTTTATAAACATAGTTTTATTTTAAAAGTATTGAAACATAAGTCGTTTTATCATTTTTAGTTCACGGAAGGAAATACTTGTTTATTTTTAAATACTATAATAGATACATGTTAAAATTACTAATTTATTTTTAATACTGTATTACATAATTAATATTATTTTTAATATTTAATTTAAGATCTAGAAATATTATCATTTTTGTAAAGAGAAAGGCAAGATGGCGAGCGAATGGACGGGCAGTCTGGATCGAGCCATAGTGTAGATAGGTTGTTCAATTTGTTAAATACAAGTGTGAAAAGTTATTATCCTCGAGTTTTACATTTCATCACCTGATTCCCTACATCAGAAGTGGCAAAAGGACCATGGTATGGTGCACGAAAATGAAGAAGAGCGTGAGGGTATGAGCTCTCGATCTCGACACCGAAAGAAACGCCGATATCGTAGCACCAGTTTGGAGAACAGTTTTTCAGATTCAAAAAAAAAACTCTTCTAAGAACAGAAGAAAAAGACGTCGTCGCCAACGCCACGAACACGAGTCGCATCGACAGCAAAGATCGAGACATCGGAGAAGTGCATTAGTACGTGTGTGAGCCCCTTGAGGGTGCTTACTTATTGGACAACTACCACTGAACGCCTCATTGTAGTGATGAGCGCGTTATGCAAGGTCAGATCCAATCATTTACTTTGATTCTGTACATCAATTCTAGTTCGCAAGATATCGATTTTTTTTAGTGTGGGTAGTAGGTAAAACGAACGCGTTAAAGTAAATGCTGGTCTAAGACAAGCAAATGCTGGTCCCGGACAGTTCGATTCTTGAAGGGCGATGCTTGAAGTCGACTTCGAGCGAGTAGTCAATGACCCACACTAGTTCAAAATGAGTTGAGCACATGTTATACGGTAGTAACATAATCGATTTCGTAAACATTCAGTAAAATATGCATTTATAGCCATACCACATATGTAGATTGTGCTAGGTGTTTTATTTTGCGCCTTTGTTGAGTTTAGTAGACTATTGGTGTGGTTTAGTGTGTGATAAAGGTAACTCATTAGTATGAGCCCCTGTCATTTGCAGCCCGATAGATTTTTTTTTTTTTGAACTTTTTGTTAGTAAAATGCAAAAAAGAAATAACGACTATCGCTTCAAGTCGTTTCTATAAGATCTTTTTTGATTATTTTGTCCGATCGAAAACTACCCGTTATCCGTTAAGTGTGATAAAGTTTTGCGCTAAAGGCTAAGTGTATGTTCATTTCTAGCAATGTGCAATGAGACAGATTTAGGTTTCGTTAGTTCTGCTTGTGATAACATCGAAAGAACATTTTTTTTTCTGTCTAAAACAAGTGACGTCATTTTCGTTAAGAGATAAGAGAACTGCGTCGAATCTCGCATTCTTTTCGTTGAAGGTTGCTACACATTTGAACTATATCAAATATCGCTCATCACCTCCTTTTCATACATTTTGTATGAAAACTCTATGGTCGACCGCACACGCGTACTCTCAATTTACTAATATATGACGTCACGGGCCGATTTTTGTATAGTTGACTCGGTCTTGCCAACTTTGAAATCAGAATTTTCCCTAACTTCAGTGAAAAATATGCGAAATTTATCCATATTTGCACAGATTCCTTCTAAAAAATGATTAAAAGGTTTCCCGTTAAGTCATCACAAACAAATGTTTTACATTTCTCTTTTTTTTTGTGTCTGTTTAAATATATACCCCTAACGAATACCCTGAGCAATTTTTTATCTTGAAAAAATTCCTAAATTTCGGGGAAGCTACGCTAAGTTGTAAACATTGTTGGGACATTCGGATCTCAAGGTCAAATACAGTATGCTCCTTGTATGTGAGTGATAATGAGTGAATGATGGCAAGGCATAGGCATGCACGATAGTCATTCTTCAGTCAACTGGGTACGCCTTGTGATCTCATTGGGGAAACCAAGTGCTTTGCTTGTGTAACGGGGACAAAATAATGATGAGTAATGTGTATTTAACTCAATAATGAATGTCTGTGAATTATTTATTAATTTACTAGCGACCCGCCCTGGCTTCGCGCAGCACAAATGCTGATACTACAGAATGTCTTTTTAAATTTTTATTCATCTATCTATACTGTTATAAAACTGTAAAAGAGCCGAAAATTAAAAACGAATATATGAAAAAAGTTAATATGCAGATGCACTAGGTAGGTAAACGATTTTGAGTCCTAAAATCGAGTTTGACTATTTGTTTGTTAGAACATCACGGCTAAGCCACTGGATGGATCTTCTTCATGCGTTTCATCTATGAAACATTATTAAATTATATTATTAAAGTTTCCATCCAGTGGTTAAGCCACAATATCAAACAAACAAATTTGATCAAGATGAAACTTATTTAGGTTTCATCTAAATCCATAGACTAAGTATACACTTAGAAGCCGGTTTTCCGGATTAAAACAAGGACTATGTCTTATTGCAATCAATGACTTCAATTTTTAGATATAGTTATACCATTCTTCTTTCTAAGCAAAAAAGCCATAAGCTATAAGGGTCGTCTTATATACATCTTATAATAAATAGATGTAGTTTATTTATAGTTTTGTAAGAGGAATAATGTAATAAAAATATATTCGTTTTTAAACGAATGAATTCATTTATCTGAAAATACTACTAATAAATAACATCAATAAAATAAATAAATAAATAATGCTGGACAATCCACACAACATCATTTAGCCCCAAGCTAAGCAGAGCTTGTAACATGGGTACTAGAAGACTGACATACATAATACAATAACATTACATAGATAGATATTTTTTATTATATACATATAAATACCCAGAACACCCAGAATAAATATTTGCAGATCATACAAACATTTATTCCAAGGCGGGAATCGAGCCCGCAACCTTCCGCGTCGCAGGCGGACCATCGCCCACCGTGCCACATCGGTCGTCAAAATAAATAATAATAACTTATACTTAATTACGTCAATCGAAAACGTACCGTAAGGTATTTTGCAGTGTTCTGGACTAAATGGTATGCATGGCATTTGCTGGCCAGAGGACTCAAGCTCCACTGTAGTAACTTTTGTTTTATTATAGTCACCTAAGTATACCTTAGGCAGAGGGCAGTGTTTTATTGCTTCACAGAGCAAGTCTAGGTGAGGAAATGCATTGTTGCCTTAGGCAGTAATCAATGATAAATAACAGTAGGCGGGCCAACGGCTTATTCTATCGTATCGTAGTTGAATAAAAAACGAATGTTTGGATATACACTTATTCATTCACTCTTACCATGCCATCGTTCTTAACAAATTATAGTCTGTTCTTTTTTTAAAAAAGGAGCACTCTGTTGGTAAAAAGAGCTAGTGTGTGGTCATGAACGTTACATTACGACATGTACGATATATTAGAGTACAAGTCTGTCATCACTTTCAGGGTACCTATCTTATAATGGTGAAACGTGCAATATTCTTTTTGTAGAAAAATTTCGAAAATATATTTGATGGCGAAGTAATCGTTTTATCTCTTTAGAGCATACTTCCAATCTATCCGGTAGGGTAGACAGCGGACGTAATTAGTTATTCTAAGTCTAGTAAACATTTCGTTAGCAAGAAATGTTCTTATCAAGTTTAGCGAGGTTGTTGATACCTAGGTAACTAAATCATCGAGTGAGACCGTTAGTTACAGTTTTTAAAGGTGTTGAATTATTTATCGTCCGTCAAAAAGTATTTAAGTTACAGTTTTTAAAGGTGTTGAAGTATTTGTCGTCCGTCAAAAGTATTTAAGTGTCCAAGAGTGTGTGTAAGAGGTTTGCAATCTGCATATTCGACGTACCTGGATAATTGTTAGTTAATTTAGTCCAGATATCCGTTTGTTTTTAGATCCAAAAATTTTAGACCTGGATACATAAGGTAGACTAGCTGGTACATACATACAGTTGTGTGTTTATTAATGCAAAGAGTGAACAGTACATAGCTTCTAGATAACGGTATGATCAACAGCGTGTTGTGGTGCTGGTCAACCCAATCATACCGCTTAGAAATCGAGAATTCAATTCAATTCAATTTATTTTTGTTCCACAAAGATACAATTATATGTACACTTGGAAAAGTCAAAAAAAATGTTACAATTTATTTCCTATATTATATGTGTTTCTAAACACACAGCATTGTTAATATATATGAAGAAGCAATTTTCAAGATCTTACCTTATATCAAGCGTTTAGTATGGCATTTCTTATCAAACCTGTCAATTCTTCAATCTTTCATCTGTCGGCGAAGCTGAGGAATGTCCGCTGCTGAGTTATCTGTGGTCACATAGCATTTTCGAATTTTACTGAACAAGCGCGTAAAATTTTTCAAAAATAACTTTATTGTGTTTTATTTTCAGTTTTTAATGAGTGAAAAGTGATAATTAGTTACGACTAAAAGCTTAGATAAGAATAAGTGCCAATCAAGACCAGAGCTATGGTCAAATAAACGAATTTCAGTTGTTTGTGTGATTGTGTGTGACGCTGTTTCGTAAGAGCTTTCTGTTAGCTCTAGAAGAATCACGCAGTGCCTCCTTCTTCAGAAAGATGAAGTAGGGTACGTTGCACCGCCGCCAATAATCACCGTAAGTACACAGGGCACACTAGACGTGATCAGTAGATTGGTTCCATGTTTGATACATTAACTGTATCTATCCAGATACCATGATCAGGTATCCATCTGACATAATTAATATCGGAACAGACACAGCCGTCTTGACCCTAGTAGTCTAGAACGAGCTTATTTCTAATAACATATTTTAAAACACAAAATTCAATAAAAAACATGATAGTTGTAAGGAAGGCTTAAAAAGGTTGATAAGTTTTAAAAGTAAATAGCATTCCTTTGTAAAATTTGGAAGGCGTTGCATAACATGCATTACCTACTCCAAGGACATTTAGTTTTGTCCAATAATAAAGAATATAAAATTATAACAGGACTATTTGGCATAGAATTTGATAACCAGTTTAATGAAAGTTATATAAATATTTTAGGAGAGTTACCCTCTTGTATTGAGCTTCTATTTATTTGGCAAACTTTACAGCCGGGCAGTTATTCAATAACTGGAAAAATCAAGTATACCTATATACATAGAAGTTTATGAACGATAAGGAGCCAAAAGATCAGGTCTAGTTCAGGTTACAAACAAAATAAAAGTATAGTCCATATGCTTTTAACTTGAATGAGTGCATTTGCAAATGTACAAAAGCTAATAATTGCATTTTCAGCTGATACACAGCAATACTTAGTACAGATAAACTAAATTGACTGTTTGCAGCGAAGCAGATTTAGTTTGGTAAAAAATATTTTATTTGTAATGAAGTAAGTAGGAAACACATTCCATTCTGAATGATATATCTTCTATACCTTCACCAAATTTGTTAAAGAATTTTGAAACAAAAATTTCATCCGAGATGAAAGCTGTAATTCAGTACTTATAAAATAGAGATAATAGTAAAACATACAATCTTGGACTCCAGTTTTCTTTCCCAAAGGTTCTTAAAAAAGAGTTTCATAGAAAGGTACATCCTATTTTGGATGGTATTTATAAACATTTTCAATTGATGTCTTTGACAGATGTAGCTACTAGATAGTGATTGGATGACTAAGATAGACATCAAACAAGCTTACTTTTTTATTGTCTCATTCAACAACCAAGCTATCTTCTTATTGGCCTCTCATTGGCCAACAAAACCTTTCCGCCATTGCAGAGGTTCTATGAGCCAGGGTAGTGCAACCCTTAGTACATATACTCATATCTAGATTATTGTATCATTACAAGTCCAGGCAAGAATATTAATTCATGAAAACCGCAACCACTCTGTCAATAGTGACACGAATAAGAAGAAGAGACAAGTCAAGAAGTATCAAATAACAAGACAACGCAGCGCCATATGGCCAGGCAAAGCATAGACTAAGAGTCAAGGCAGCGTTAAATCGCAACACTGGTCTTTGAGACTGTAGGAACTTTGTAGTACTTGGACTGGTCCACCAATTATCTTAATTAGTCAGCACCGACTCAAACTCAACCTATTTACATAAAGAGGCGTATTTTCCGAAGTTTTTATACTCTAAGAGAAATACAGAGCTTATAAGGGACACCTAACATGTCAAACCACTCAAATGAGAAGACATCAAACAACAAGGTTTTTAAGCAAGTTTAATTAATACAAGACAAGATTAAAACTATTTTTGCCCTGCCCAGTACAACAGTGCAACGCAGTGGACCACAACATACAAAGCTACATAAAGAGTGGTTTGGCACAATAAGCAAGACCTCAGCGCAGCGGATGCTGGCTGGGGCGCTTACCCTCGCGAGAGGTACCTTACAGGCGGGTTGTACGCCATTGATTTTGACACTCAGATGCAAGGAGTTGTATACAGTGCATAGAGCCATAAGTTGCCACAGTAGTTCTCTGCGGAAGAGACACAGTCAGGTATAATCTGATAACAGAACACTCGTAGCAAGGAAAAGAAACGATAAGTGGATCTAGATCGTTAACCCTACTCGAACTGATGACAATACTGGAGCTAAGCGAATGATTGAATATCACTCTTCCGGCGGCCTATCTCCCGGGGAGGTATAGCCAACCGCCTGTTCAACAATTATCCAGTACCGGAATGGTACTTGTTGCCCCCGGCCTCGGAGGCTGTGTTCAGAATTTGGGGCGCTCCACCTAATATGACTGATTTACTCCAAGAAAGAAAAGCTGTTGTCGTTACCTGTTCAGTAGTCAACCAGTACTGTAAAAGTACTTGCTCCCCCGGCCTCACTGGCCATATTCAGAATGGGGTACTCCAAACATAGAGAAAGGTTGCTGGCTTGACCGTTTCAGAAATCATCCATTGCTACCCCCGGCCTCGGAGGCCTATATTCAAAATCTGGGGTACTCTATATAGAGAATAGCTGCTGTCGTAGCCCGTTTCAGCAATCATCTGGTACCGGTATGGTACTTGCTGCCCCCGGCTTTGGAGGCCGTATTCAGAATCTGAGGCGCTCCATATATAGACTGGTTCGCGTCGAGAAAACTGCTGTTGTAACCTCTACGTGACATGGGGCTCGAGAGACAGATCAGTCAAAATTTTGAACGCATTCAGTCATCCTTGGAATTTCAAACTGGCTTGGGTGTTCCCACCAGTAAACCTGATTCAGCAGCTTCTACATTATCTAGATTCGTCAAGGTATATAGCCATAGTGATAAAAGTCATGTCAGTGGACAGAACGTTTCTAGCTAGCAGACTTGAAGGCGCGGGTCTAGCCCACCACTGCCAATAAAAAGCCTGAACAACAACCTAACAGACCTCACCTCTGCCCAAGTGATAAAGCTAGAGCTTGTAGCATAGAAAAACAAGGGGGGGGGGGGGGTGATCAGGCATTGATTTTTTATTTTAATAGAAAAATATCTCTTGGGGTTGACAAAATCAACGCTCTCAACACATACCTACAGCCCCAATTGGGAGCTATATTATACAGTGTGAGAATACAAGTTTGAAACTTAGAACTATGCAGAGTCAAAGTCAAAGTCAAAATTACTTTATTCAGTAAAATCACAAGAATCATTTGGAATCGTCTTGCATGCTAGGTGATTCTAGGTGCCAGTTCCACGCGACCAGAGTAATAATGTAGCTAGATTCCTGGCCTAGCTGTAACAACCTTAGGGACAAACTTGTGAGTAGAGACAACATTTATTTCCATTATACTATTTGGAACTCTTACATAAGTTTGCACATACTCAAGTATTTAAACTGCAAAGATATCAAAGAATTTCTTTGTTGCTATTATGTATATTTTCTAAAAACATATTATTATACATGTGTTCTCTAAGGGCACTAACTATACCTACTGTCTTACTTTTCAACTGGCCCAAAAAATACTCCATTTCCAAATACATATTTGATGCAGCTAGAAGAATAACAATTCTTTTAGTATTATTTGTTGAGTCTGGTCTGGTTATATTCAATAACACTCTTGTATCAATCTGCAGATAAATTAAAAATTAATGAGATACAGAATGAAATATTGCTGTGGCTTTAAGTTGACTCAAAACAAGACAGTGTCTGGTTGAACAGGTAATAATAAAGACATTATTATGAATCACTGATAAATAGGTTCTGATGTAGTTGAGATAACTAAATTATTAATATTAGTCTCTTGAAAGTCCAGACCAGTTACCTGTACAATGATAGCTAATTGGATAAATTCAATTTGCATATGGATCTAAATAAACGACTTAGTACCTAGCTAGGGCAGTATAAAATCAGAATTTGCCTTACAATGTTTTATATAAAATGAAAAATAATATATATACATATATATGTAGGAATATATAGAGGTCTATATTGAGATATTTCAGGTAGAGATCATTGGAGAAGTACCCACATACCCAAACATTTTTTCTGTCATTTAGCAGAAATTAACTTACTTAAATGTTAATCATTTACCATTTGTAAGAATCAGACACAGAATAAATTCTCATTTCAATAATTAGTTGATCACATTTGATTGTATGTATTCAAAGAAGTCTGACATGAGTTAATACATAAAGTTGGAGTTTGACTAAGCTGAAAGCTTAATTATTTATTTATTCTTGGGACTGATTTTTATTGAGGGCCCTTTTTAAAGGATAAGTTTTCTGTTTAATTTAAGGCCTTTTTAGTTCAATATAGTTTTTGGATCCCAAAGAATTTTAAATTTTATTTTACAAATTTATTGTACTGTAATATAGCAGCATAATTTAATTTAATTTTAAAAATACCTACAGTTATGTTATTTTTAAAGGTATTTCACATAGCATTTTCTAACTAAATCTTTCACCAGCAGATAACAAACAGGTCTTCATATATATTAACAATGCTGTGTGTTTAGAAACACATATAATAATACTGTTTTGCACTCCAACAAAACAGTTATTATGTGTGTGAGAAACACACAGCATTGGAGCAAGCTTCTTGCTGGTGTTATGAAGAATACTATGAGACCACAGATAACTCAGCAGCGGACATTCCTCAGCTTCGCCGACAGATGAAAGATTGAAGAATTGACAGGTTTGATAAGAAATGCCATACTAAACGCTTGATATAAGGTAAGATCTTGAAAATTGCTTCTTCATATATATTAACAATGCTGTGTGTTTCTCACACACATAATAACTGTTTTGTTGGAGTGCAAAACAGTATTATTATTTCTACATATCACTATGTAATTTATCTTATATATTAGATTAGAATAATAACGTTAATGAACAAAATAAATCAATTAATGACATTATAAACTATTAAATTCGTCAGCAAAAGCTTCGTCAAGATTGTAGTATGATTTGTTTGTCAAAAAGTTTCTCACTGTGCTACTAAAGTGATTATTGTTTGAGTTTTGTAAACCTTGAGGGAGCTTATTGAACAATTTAATGCCTATGCATAGAACGCTTCTACCTACTTTAGCAAGTCTATGTTTAGGGTTCGATATTTTATTTTTATTTCTCGTATCATAAGAGTGAGAGTCACCAATTAATTTGAACTTTCCATAATTCAATTTTACATACATTAAATTCTGATAAATATACTCGCCTACTATTGTCATTATTCCTAGCTGCTTAAACTTATCTCTACAAGATTCTATGTTCTTCATAAATAAAATAGAACGTATTGCATTCTTTTGGAGTATGAATATCCTAGATGAGTCAGAGGCGTTTCCCCAAGCTAGAATACCATAAGTCATGATTGAGTGAAAATACGCATGATAAACAGAGACTTGTAATTTTCGTTTTAGTTTTTGTTGGTACTTTGCAAAAATTTATATTGTGTTGACGAGTTGAAAAAAAAATATATATTTCATGTTAGCCAGTGTTGGTTACGAGTCTGTGAGGTTGTGTGTCAAGAGTCTGAAGTATCTTTGGTCTTTTGTTATTGTGTTGGCGTTAGCGTTTTTTTTTAGACAAAGCACTAGTTAACGTGCGTGACGTTTTACTTAGGTTTACAATACCAGGTTACAGATAAAAGTAACTTCACAACTAATTGACGTTGAAACCAAATATTTTTGTTTTGATTTGGATATACAATCGTGGAAATTGTTTACTTCGAATGTGTAAGTTTACGTATTGAGGTCGCATAATAAGCTGGTCGAATAATATTTTTACCATGAGATATGATAGACGAAAGCGTTAATTTAATTTCCTACTACATGAGTTTCGAGTTTTATAAGTTGAAAGGAGAAAGAATGGTTTTATGATTTACCCGCTGATAGTCATTTGATTTTATGTATCGGTCATACATAGGAGTTCTATGACAACTGTACTTATGCCATGTGTCTTATTGAAATAATTCTCAAGTCACGTCAGTCAATCGTAAAGTGTGGACTTGACGATGTTTGTTTTGAACATAAAGGTGTGTGTGTGGTTTCACTTATAACAAATTCAAAGTTGTATACTTTATGTCCGAATTTTGTTGTAAGAAAAAGTGACATCACGATGTTCCAACTCTCTTTGTATTCGAGTTTTTACGGTTTACTAAAGTTTTGTTTTAACTTCAACGTTGTTTAGTAGTGTGTAGTGTTTGCAGTGAAGCAGTCGTGCATTGCAGTGAGACACTCCCACTCTGCTAGTGTTTTCATAAGGTTTTATGATCGAACAGTTGTAGGTACAACTAAAAGGTGTGATTGAGCTTTGTTTTGCCGTTCCCGTTTCGAAATGTGAAAGAAAGTTCTTTCGAGTCAAATGTTGTTGACAATTTTTGACATCGAGTCTGACAATAGTTTCTTAGTAAAGAAAGTATTTGAGTACATGTAAAATATTCGAAATGTTGACAAGATTTTGTATGTTTTGCAGGTTAGACCGAGCGAGAGTAGTGTCAAAGATTTTACTGGCTTTTTGAGTCAACAATCGTAAATAGATCTGACAGTGGTTTTGGCGAATACCTTTGTTAACGGATACTTTTATTATTATTTGAACAAACTACATGGTTTGAGTGTAGTCAAATACTTACGAGCCAGCGCTTGTTATTTTGACGCTCTGTTACTAGCGGACTAGTAAACTAATCTGGTATGATGAAATAAATGAAACTAATTATTATTACAATTTTGTACAGGTTTTCAATGGAGATGTTAGATGTAAAGGATTTGACATTGCATAATGAAGTACACAATGGTAATTGGCTCTACTGTCTTTGCGACTGAACAATGGTTGCTTGGTGCGGAGACTGGTCATTCACTTGCACCCTTGATGAGAGGTGCCTCAGTCAACCGCGTGATGTAGCCGTCCCTGCAGTTCGTGCCTGCAGTTCGTGCCTACAGTTCGTGCCTGCTGCCTTCAGCTGGAGCAGTAGTAGATTAAGTCTGGTAGAGGCTACCAGATCAGCAGTATGGCCGGATCAGCAAAAATAACCTCGGTTGACTTTTTAAAAACGAAAAGAGTATAAATAGGACCTCTCCAGTATTGTCCAACGAGTAAAAATAGGCTGTTACTATGCCCAAATGGGTTTAGAGTTGTTAATCCTGACATTCATGGTTTTTGTTATAATGAATTTCTTATTGAGATAATCAATTTATGACGGTTGAATGTACATTTTGTAAATAATGTAAAGTCGTTAGTTTGTTTGTGAATAAAGTTATTTACTTGTAGTAATATTTCAAAGTAAAAAAAAAATAAAAAAATATATATATATATATATTGTTATTTGGCTGGCAGTCTAATGTTGATAGATCCATTGACTGAATTTATGTTTTATTTATTTGGATGGCAGTCTAATGTTGATAGATCCATTGACTGAATTTATGTTGTATTTATTTGGATGGCAGTCTAATGTTGATAGATCCATTGACTGAATTTATGATTTATTTATTTATTTATTTGGATGGCAGTCTAATGTTGATAGATCCATTGACTGAATTTATGTTTTATTTATATATTTATAAAAAAAAAAAAAAATAAGAAAAAAAGGATGGCAGTCTAATGTTGATAGATCCATTGACTGAATTTATGATTTATTTATTTATTTATTTGGATGGCAGTCTAATGTTGATAGATCCATTGACTGAATTTATGTTTTATTTATTTATTTATAAAAAAAAATAAGAAAAAAACGATGGCAGTCTAATGTTGATAGATCCATTGACTGAATTTATGATTTATTTATTTATTTATTTGGATGGCAGTCTAATGTTGATAGATCCATTGACTGAATTTATGTTTTATTTATTTATTTATAAAAAAAAAATAAGAAAAAAAAGGATGGCAGTCTAATGTTGATAGATCCATTGACTGAATTTATGATTTATTTATTTATTTATTTGGATGGCAGTCTAATGTTGATAGATCCATTGACTGAATTTATGTTGTATTTATTTGGATGGCAGTCTAATGTTGATAGATCCATTGACTGAATTTATGATTTATTTATTTGGATGGCAGTCTAATGTTGATAGATCCATTGACTGAATTTATGATTTATTTATTTATTTATTTGGATGGCAGTCTAATGTTGATAGATCCATTGACTGAATTTATGTTGTATTTATTTGGATGGCAGTCTAATGTTGATAGATCCATTGACTGAATTTATGATTTATTTATTTGGATGGCAGTCTAATGTTGATAGATCCATTGACTGAATTTATGTTGTATTTATTGGGATGGCAGTCTAATATTGATAGATCCATTGACTGAACTTATGTTTTATTTATTTATTTGGATGGCAGCCTAATGTTGATGCCTCTGTCTGTTGTCAAACGATATCCAGGTTGTCTGTATATCTTGGTTAGGATAATGGAATAGTCCTAACTGTATTTTCTGTTTCAGTTGAGGAACATCCTGTTGGTTCATCCCAGTTTGTTCCAGTCACCCTTGATGAAAGGTGCCTCAGTCAACCGCGTGATGGAGCCATCCCTGCAGTTCGTGCCTGCAGTTCATGCCTGCAGTTCGTGCCTACAGTTCGTGCCTGCTGCCTTCAGCTGGAGCAGTAGTAGATTAAGTTGTATTTATTTGGATGACAGTCTAATTTTGAAAGATCCATTGACTGAAGTTTTATTGTAATTGTTTGGTGGGCAGTGTAATGTTGATAGATCCATTGACTGAATTTATATCTAAGATTATTTTACTATCAAAGCATCGCTCTAAGTTTGAGGACAAACTTAAGGTCAGGAAAGGCCGAATGTTAGAATTATAACTTATTTTGTAGTGATAAATCATGATTGTCATTTAATTACAGTTTGCTGCTTGCTATCATAGTTTTATAAACATAGTTTTATTTTAAAAGTATTGAAACATAAGTCGTTTTATCATTTTTAGTTCACGGAAGGAAATACTTGTTTATTTTTAAATACTATAATAGATACATGTTAAAATTACTAATTTATTTTTAATACTGTATTACATAATTAATATTATTTTTAATATTTAATTTAAGATCTAGAAATATTATCATTTTTGTAAAGAGAAAGGCAAGATGGCGAGCGAATGGACGGGCAGTCTGGATCGAGCCATAGTGTAGATAGGTTGTTCAGTTTGTTAAATACAAGTGTGAAAAGTTATTATCCTCGAGTTTTACATTTCATCACCTGATTCCCTACAAGTGTGTGGTCATGAACGTTACATTACGACATGTACGATATATTAGAGTACAAGTCTGTCATCACTTTTACTGTTAATTGTATATTGATGGCATAAATGTGTACTATAAGCCATTTATTTAAAATCTTAGAAAAAAGTTTTTTACATTATACATTTTATAAATACATTATTATATTATAAAAAACTCTTTATTCACAAACAAACTTACGACTATAGAGTATTTACAAAATGTACATTGTCATATAAAATCCATAAGAAACAGTTGAGCTATCTACAGACCGTTGCAAACGATCTGTAGATATCGCCATCTCCAAGATGGCGGGAAGACGTTGTAAATAAAATAATAAAGAAAATGTACCTAACTTTATTTTGGTTCAAAATAAACGTTTTATACATTAATACTATACAGTATTTACAAAATGTACATGGACATATAAAATACATAAGAAACAGCTGAGCTATCTACAGACCGTTGCAAACGATCTATAGATAGTTCAACTGATCCAAATCAGTACCAATCGTAAGCGTACCCAAGACACTGGCTGCATTGCCGCGCTGAATAGCAATGCTGATACGTTGGGCCAGATACTCACCAGCCCTCGGGTCACGCGTCACTTCGACTAGACGCCCAGAAATAATTTTAATAAAGAAAATAAACTAATTTAAGAGAAAAACATTAACGTAAGACTAGGCGGTATGGTTCTAAAACTTTAGCCTGTTTCAAAAGAGCAAATAAAAAAAAAAAAAAAAAAAAAAAGTAACCATCTATCTATCTTGTGATATCAAGATTCCCGCCATCTTCAAGATGGCGGGAAGACGTTGTAAATAAAATAATAAAGAAAATAAACTAATATAAGAGAAAAACATTTACTGTAACAAACTAACTTACGAGAAAAGCATAACTGTGAAGTGAGTGCATGAAATACTGAAGAAAACAAATTAACTTAAGAGAAAAACATAACGTACGAAAAATAAGTGGACTTCCCGCCATCTTGGGGATGGCGGGAAAAACATATCTAAGTGTAAAGTGAATGCTGGATAGTCAGATAGAAGTGTAAAGTGAACGGGAAGACGTTGTAAATAAAATAATAAAGAAAATAAACTAATTTAAGAGAAAAACATTTACGTAAGACTAGGCGGTATGGTTCTAAAACTTTAGCCTGATAAAATCGACTTCCGGCTGAGCGTCATTCGCGATAAAACGTTATTTTTTGAAAATTTTGATTTTCAATCTGATTTTCGCCAGGCCAGTGTAGGGTTTTGTGTTTGTGTTCGTTAGTTAACGTTCTAATGAAGGAAGAACTTTATCATGAACGACCCCCCGACTTGTAATCCCGGACCGCCTCTTGCGGTCTTGGGGATGGATGCCGATATGTTACATTCGCCTCCATCCCCAGCTCAATATATCACCCTCTCATCTACTGTTGACTGTTATGTTTCACGTAACGCTAAAAGATCCAGATTAGATTCATCTAGCTCGGAATTTAAAGAAATTAATGATGACGATGAATTGCTCCAGGCAGGCCAAGTTACCCCTCCTAATTCGTTCTCGAAGGTTTCGGACTGTTTTTTCAGCCCTCAAGTTTCAGCTGCTGCTGAGTCGACCCAGCCAACTCAAAACCAACGATCCCCTAACTTCCAAGTTGGTCGTACATTGTATAACTCATCTGACAAAGGTCCATTTACAGTTCATGTCCAGAGAATCGAAGCCACTCAATCTTCAGGTACTACAATTCACCCTGTTACATTTGGTAAGTTTCTGTTCAATAAGTCTAAAGAATTTACTGGCATTATTGATGGCTCTGTGAAAAGCAATGGTAGAAATTGTATTTCGATAGATTTTCATTCAGTCAATTCTGCAAATATCTTTCTGCAATCCCCAGCACTGGGTGATAATAATTACAAAGCTTTTATCCCAACATTTAACGTTACCAGGATGGGCATTGTTCGTGGTATTCCAACTGATATGACCGATGATGAAATTTTAGTTAATATGAAGGTTCCGATAGGTTGTGGTTCAATTTTAAAGTTGAGAAGATTGAATTTTAAGGTAATGCTTGATGGTGTTCCTACATGGAAACCTACCCAAACCGTTGTCCTCACATTTGATGGTCAGGTTCTGCCCAGCAGAATATTTTTATGCTACTGCTCATTTCCAGTTGACCTATATACTTACCCTACAATTCAATGCTTTAACTGCTGTAGATTTGGTCATACCAAAACTCAATGTAGATCCAAACCCCGCTGTTTTAAATGCTCCCAGGACCACACAGCTGAATCCTGTAGAGTGGAAGAAATCTGTGCGAAATGTATCTTGTGCGAAGGCATTCATTTTGCTACAAGCAAAGTATGCCCAGAGCTGCTCCGTCAAAAAAACATTAAAAAAATGATGTCAGAAAAATGTATATCATATGCCGAGTGTTCCAAACTTTTTGCTTCATCTAAAAAATCTTACGCTGACATCACCTCCTCTGCCCCTACTTCTTCTTATGGTGCACAAGCACAACCCACCCAAACACCAAGCTTCACATCGTACAAAAAGTCTGTTCCACGTCGCCCCCGTTCCCCCCCACCTAGTAGGTCAGGTTATGATCGAGAAGCACATTACAATTTAATAAGCGAAGACCGCTCCGATAGTGCACCGAATGGCTGCGCACTGAATAATCCTACTGATATTCTTTCTAACCCCCAAACCTTATCTGAACTCATTAAATTATTAAATCTTATATGCTCATTCTTCAATAACTTTACTTCCTCTTCATCAAACCAACCGAACAACGCCGCTTCTATGATTAGTAACCTCCTTGCACTCCTTTCCAATGGATCCATCAGGAAAGATCCTACAGTGGAATATCCGTAGCGCTAGGAACAAAAAATCCGAAATTATATTTTTGATAAACAAATATAAACCGTGTGTTTTGTCTGTCTCTGAGACATGGCTGGCCCCCAATTCCAACTTTGGGATTTCGGGCTATATCTGTATCAGAAAAGACAGGCAGGACGCCTACGGTGGTGTTGCCATACTAGTAAAAAACGATATTCCATTCTCCCAACTTTCTGTCACTTCTAGTTGTGATGGTTTTGATGCCATTGTTGCTCGCGTCATGGATGTAACCATAGTTTCAGTTTATATCCCCCACCCCTCTAAACGCATTCTCAGTAGTTTTATCTCTGTTCTTCAAAGCCTCCCTAAACCACTTATGGTTTTAGGAGATCTAAATTGTCACCATCCTGTTTGGGGTTGTGATGTCACGGACTCTGAAGGAGTCTTTCTTTTAGATTCTCTGGATCATCTTAATCTTTGCCTACTAAATACTGGCTCTCCTACAAGAAGACAACGCCCTGGCGAGTCAACTAGTGCTGTAGATATTTCCCTATGCTCCCCTGACTTAGCCTCTTTATCCTCCTGGGAAGTCCTATCTTCTTCCTATGGTAGTGACCACTTCCCTATCCTACTTAATGTTGTTAGTAAGTTTTCCCGACCGTCTTTTATTAGTAATCCTCTCCTAAAATTTAACCTCAATGTTCACCATTCCTTATGGGAAAAATTCAGTGACTTAACATACGAGAAAGTCTCAGACCTAAGCCCTATTTCTTACAATAATATCTATCAATGCTCCAGTGATATCATTAATTCTCTTACAGATTGTGCTAAATCATCTTTCCCTGTTAAGAAACCTCCTTCAAAATATATTCCCTCTCCACCGTGGTGGGATAACGAATGCACTTCAGCTATCAAAGCTCGCAAAGCAGCTGAACTTACATACCGATTAAATATGACTAAAGAAAATTTCATTGAACTTAATAGAATAATTGCAAGAACTAAAATTCTTTTTAAGTCTAAAAAGAGCAAAGGTTGGAAAAATTACTGTTCTAATCTTAACCCTAATACCCCTTCTTATATTCTATGGCAGAAGATCCGTAGATACAGACGTTCTTGGATCCCCCCTACGTCTCACTGCTGCCCGACTCAATCTTGGGCTGATTCATTTATGGACTCTTTAGCTCCATCCTACTCTCCCCTTCCATCTGAACTCCCTGTTTTGGCCCATTTCTCATCAACAAACCCCCTTGACAAGCCTTTTTCTATGTTAGAATTTAAAAATGTCTTAAACTGCGTTAAAGACTCTGCCCCTGGGATTGATGGCATACCTTATTCCTTTTTTTTCATTGCCTCTGATCTTTTTGTAAAATATGTTCTCGATCTTATAAATATAGTTTTTGATTCTGGTTTCGTACCCAACTCTTGGAAATCACAGTTCATTATTCCCATTCTTAAACCTAATAAAGATCCTGCAGATTTTAAATCTTATCGCCCTATCGCTCTTTCTTCGGTTTTAACCAAGTTAGCTGAGCATCTCATTAAAAATAGATTGGAATGGTTCTTAGAAAGCAATAACCTCCTTGCAAAATCGCAATATGGTTTTAGAAAAGGCAAGAGTACAATGGATAGCTTGAGTATCGTGACAACTGATATAAGATTAGCTTTTTCCCGCAACGAATCAGTTATTGGAGCGTTTCTAGATGTTACAGCGGCTTATGATAATGTTCAACTTCCTCTTCTCAAAAACAAACTTGATAAGCTTAGGATTCCAGTGAAGCTGGCTAATTTCGTTATGAATCTGTTAACTGAAAGATTCTTACTATTTCGTTGTCAAGACCCTTCTATTTCTCCTTCTCGAACTATTTGGCGTGGTCTTCCTCAGGGTTCTGTCCTTAGCCCTATTTTATATAACCTTTACACATATGATTTAGAAATGTCTATTGGTTCCAGTCGCATACTACAATATGCTGATGATATCTTGCTTTACTATTCACATAAAAGTATCGAAATTGCTGCAGAAAATCTTGAAACTTCTCTTGATAAACTTTATCTTTGGATGACAAATCATGGCCTTAACCTCTCCGCCGGTAAAAGTAATATCGTTATTTTTTCACGAAAAAGATCTCCTCCATTATTAGATATTAAAATTAATCATTCTTCTGTTCCCGTCAAAGAGAGTGTTAAATTTCTTGGTTACGTTCTTGATCGGAAATTAAATGGTGTCGACCATTGCAATCAGCTAGCTATAAAGTGTGAAAAAAACCTTAACATTATCAGATGTCTTTCTGGTGTTTGGTGGGGTGCTCACCCATTTGTGCTTAAAATTTTATACAATTCCATAATTCGTAGTGTTTTAGATTATGGAACCTTCTTACTTGATCCTGCAAATAAAGCTTGTCTTAAAAAACTCGACCTCATTCAGTCCAAAGCTCTTCGTATTATTACAGGTACCATGAAATCGACCCCCATAAATGCATTACAAGTTGAATGTGTGGATCCCCCCCTTCACATACGTCGACAATTCTTAGCGGACCGCTATTTCTATCGGTCCCTTCAGTTTATTCATCATCCTATCATTCCAAAACTACAACTTCTCGAGCGTTTTTTTCGGACTTCACCATACTGGCGCAATAAAGATTCCCCTCTTCTCATCAAAAGCTTTCAAAATTATAAGTCGATCAAAGACCCCACTTTTAGATATGCTACTCTTCCTTTGTTCCAATTTGAATATGATTCAATTCTATTCCTTCCACGTGTAATCTTAAATTTTGGTATCTGTAAAGATGACGACAAAGCAAATGAATTTTTCAGACAAATTATTAGTAGAGACTGGCGAGGCTGGCACACTGTATTCACAGATGCTTCTAAACTATCTCCTTTGGGGTGTGTTGGATATGGTGTTTTCCATTCCCAATACGACATTGTTCAAAAAGTTAAGAGTCCTCCGGAATCTTCTGTCTTTTCAGGAGAATGTCTGGCCCTTTTAGAAGCGATAAAGTATATCCTTCTATTCAAACTTCCGCGTACTATTATTTTTTCCGACGCTCGTAGTGTTCTCCAATCTCTTATCTCTAACCCTTTCTCGTCCAAAATACATAACCTAATAATTTTTCAAATTAAACAATTAATTATAGAATGTAACGATAAAGGTTTTGATGTGGTTCTTGCCTGGATTCCTGGTCATACTGGTATTTCTGAAAACGAAAGAGCTGATAATGTTGCCAAAGATGCTGTTGTTTGCGGGGACAAAGTCCCTTTTAAAAATTATTGTCATGATTTGCTAGCCCTTCCCAAAGTCCGTCTTTCTCGCAATTGGACTTCTTATTGGAGTTATTCATCAAAAAGAAAGGGCACGTTTTATGCTAAAATTCAACCGATCATCCCATGTAAACCTTGGTTTTCAAAATTCAAAATTATAAAACGCCTTTCGTCGATACTCATTCGTATGAGAATGAATCATTGCTGCATACCATATCATCTTCATAAAATTCATGTCAAAAACTCGTCCATCTGCGAATGTGGTATCGACGAAGGTGATTTGAATCATATCTTTTTTGCCTGTCCCCTTTTAGACCATTTACAGTTTTATAAATCACTCATTTCTCTTAAGTTGTCTCTTCCTACTCATATTCAAGAATTACTTCATTCCATAGACCCTAAAATATTCAAAGTTCTCATCCATTTCATTAATTTAAATAAGCTAAAAATTTAATAAGCCATTAATACTATACTGGTCCTGATTATAATTTGTTTAATCGTATTTATTTGCCAAAAATGACGTGACGCTGGCACAAATGTCCGAAACGGACGATTGCCATTAAAAAAAAAAAAAAAAAAAAAAAAAAAAAAACTAGCCTGCTCGGAAGAGCAAATAAATAAAAAAAAAAAAAAAAATTGTGATATCAAGCGAAAGTAAAATAAATTGTAGAATAGATATATTCTGAATAATATTCTGTAATTTAGTAATGTAAGTACGAACGCGGGCGGGCACAACCATTATGTAAATAATATCGATTTACGCGGCTGCTTTGATCTCTTGCGTTGCGTGCGACCGGAACTTTGGGCTAGCACCTTAGAGAAGCAGTCCCGCATCAAATGGCATCCATATCGATAAATAGTTTAATGAGAACCTTGAAGATGCGTCAAACTAAAAAGAGAGCACAACGTGTGCTCTCAGAACCCGATATAAACCTGCCCGGGTGGAACCAGAAACAGCGCCATGACTTATTCGAGGGGATAAGGATTCACGGATTGAAAAAGCTCAAAAAACTGCAGCGTCACGTTGCTTCTAAGACACATGAGGACGTTAGGATAGCGACGGAGCTGTACAAGAAGGAAGTTCGTAATCGCGAGCTTTCTTTTGACATGGAGCGGCTGATCGAGGAAGCTGGTGTGACCAACGAGGACTACAAGATCTGGATGTACTTCTACATGGCGTCACAATCGCATTGCGGCGAACACTTGCTAACGGCGGCGCTGGAGGCCTTTCTCGAGCAGGTTACCCCGAGCTTCCATCAAACTACTGAGCTGTCTTTCCCAAACTGGCGTCGAGCCGAGATCAAAGACTTTCTTGCAACAGTAGAGCTGTCTGATATTATTAATGATAAATGTCTGCACATTCCAACCAAATCAAAACTTGAAATCACTGGGGCCACCAATGCTTACTCTATTATGTGCGAAGCTAAAAGCCTTGCTATCAGACATGGTCAACGCATACCAAGTTACGATGAGCTTAGGCCTGGTTACATTTATCTACAGTGCATAGTGGCGGCTCTTAGAAACAATGAAAAGCTGAAAAAATTGGAAATCCCAAGAAATGTAGATTCTAACATAGTCAAAGCAAAATTTGTACTCCAGGAATGGTTAATGCCAGACATTGGTCCTGTGCGGAACGGCTGGACTACAGACGACAAGTACTTGCTCATTGTTGCCATTCAGGCATATGGACCATTTGACATTCTGAAGATACAATCTAAGCTTGCATGGAAGAAGAGATCTGAATTGAAGTTTGCAATTAATGCTATTATGGAAGAAGCACAGCTCAAAGAAAATAATTATGAAAAGTCAATTGCTGAAAGATACCTATCACTTGCTAGTTGGGGCACCACATTTATCCAGTGCACAGAAGGTAGACAGCAAATAGCTGCTGCAAAAAGACTGCTCTCAGCACTAGAGGAGCTGCCAAAGCCACCTACCCCACTCAGTTTCATAAACCTGGTCAGACCAGATTTCACAATGAAAGAGATGATGGCTTCCGTGCTCAACAGCAGTATGGAGAGCGCTTTGACCAGTGGATCGCGCCTTATTCCCATGCTGAAGACGCACATCGTAAATGCACAGGCCAAACTATGCAGGCAGAGCGCGGAGCGACCTGGCAGGTGTGTGCAGCCCGACTTCGAGCCCGAGCCCGAGCCCGACTTCGAGCCCGAGCCCGAGCCCGACTTCGAGCCCGAGCCCGAGCCCGAGCCCCAGCCCCAGTCCGAGCCCGAGCCCCAGCCCCAGTCCGAGCCCGAGCCCGACGAGCCACAGCGCCGAATGCACTGCAACCTTCAATGTAAGCACCATCTTATGCCAAACACCAAATCCCAACCCCATCCTAAACCAAAGAGTAAGCCCAAATCCAAACCCAGAAATAAGCAAAAACCTAAGGGAAAGTAAGCGATACCAACTCCATGAATATACCAAAGTTGCTATTATTCTTCTTGACTCTATCTCATGTTTTCCTAGATTATGTAGATGTAGCTTAGCAGTTTAGACGTATGTATTGTCAATGTTTCATCTAATTCTATTTGGCGTTATTTATTCATAATAATCAAAATTCTTGTGAAGTAAGAATAAATCTTTCCTCAGTATATCTTAAAAACAAGATTATTTTAAAATATACTGAGAAATGATTCAGAGGAGAATGGGCAATAAGTGCAGACCACAACTAAATAAAATCCTTTAGATTTGCTATACATGTTAAAGGGCTTCTACAGACTTACATTTATTATTGGTACCTACCACGTTACTTTTACATTTCACAGACTTTCCATGTTTGGATTAGTACCAATGTTCAATCTGAACTCACAATCAATTCTACAAAATTCATTATCAACCTATATTAGTCTACTGATGGACGTAGGTCTCTCCCAAGACGCGCTACTGAGCCCGGTCTTCCGGTCCGGATGTGTTTTGTATCAATAAAAATAAAAAATCTATTTTATAATTCCATTTTTGTAGGTATATGTACTCACATGGATATACAGTATCAATTAGCTACATACAATGTAAGTTAATTTCATAATTACGTAGGTAGGTACATTTGACCCGATAATAAGCAAAATTAATTATCACAAATAAATATTATTAGGTATTATTTATCGGTATCTATTATGAAACATATCAACCATTTAAATTGTTACCTTGACCTAATTTAGGAGATAAGTTATTTCTTTGGTACTCATATAGTTAGTAGGTACATTAGTGGATATTAACAGGTTGACAGTCCAGAGACCACATATGGTCTTTAGAGCGACTTCCCTACCAGTCCACAGTCCGTACGTGGTCTGTTCGCCTATACAATTTCTAAACCATCTGACACTGTGGACGTAAGGAGAAAGTCTACTTATTAATACGGACTTGGCAGGACATATCTTAAGGATTATAAAAAGTGATGGGACGTACACAAAAAATCGATATTTTTTTTTTTAGAGCATGAAATAAAAAAGTGACCAAATTTTAATATATTTTTGGTCTTTTTATGATTTTTTATTGTTTCATTACTTAGAATTAGGTAAACGATGGGTAAGTAAGTAACAAAAACATGGGAAATGAAAAGAAAATGGATTATATTCAACAAAAGACAACAACTAAATGATTGGAATTTTACCATCTGAAATGTCAAACCATTTCAAATGTTTCAATCTGTCAATGTCTGTGTATATTTTTCAACATCACTTGGTAAATAACGAAATAAAAAGAAAAGTAGCGCATACAACTTATTGGTCTGTGGACTCACGAGGTCTGATTTTTACCGTACTGAAAGTGCTACAAGTCCACAGACCATATGTAGTCTGTGTTAAAAAAACTATTTTCGGGGATTTCAGGGAGAGTATAAATATTTTATAAAATATATATATACATTTTACCCACAAATATACCGACTTTTAATAAAAACATTACTGGACGTATAGGACCATTCCTACTCTGGAGCCCGGACAGTCAACCTGTGAATAAGAATGTATTTATTGATAAATTATTTCTTTGATTTGACTCATATAGTAAGTAGGTACGTTAGTGGATATTAACCCCCTATCTTATAAAAAGTTAGCGTTGACTTTAAGTCATCATTACGTATGGTAATTAGTACTTCAAGTCTGCGCTAACTTTTTATAAGATAGACCGTAAGAATAAGAATGTATTTATTGATACTTAAGTTATTTTGATACTCATATAGTAAGTAGGTACGTTAGTGGATATTAAGAATAAGAATGTATTTATTGATAAGTTATTTCTTTGTCTTTGATACTCATATAGTTTACGGTCTATCTTATAAAAAGTTAGCGCAGACTTGAAGTACTGATTACCATACGTAATGATGACTTAAAGTTAACGCTAACTTTTTATAAGATATAAGGGGGTTAGTAGGTACATTAGGGGATAGTGGATATTAAGAATAAGAATGTATTTTTTGTAAGTATAACTGTGTACTTACATAAATGTTATAAAACTAGGTTAGAAACAACAGTTTATCCGTTTTGGATGTACAATATTATGTCTTACTCAAGACTATAGTTATTATTATATTAATTATTGAATTACTTACTTAGCATTCTGTTAAATTTAAATTTGTAGGTAAATGGTTATAAACTTTTATAGCTTTGTTTTTATTATTTTTTTATAATTGTTTGTAATAAATAAATATCAGACACATATGGGCTTTTATGAAACATTGTGTTATTGATATGAGGTATCACAATATTAAATGTATGTTTGTTTCTAAGATTTTCAATACGGCTAGACTTCGCATCAACAATTAATAATTGCTTAATTTTTTTTACAAAAAGACAAATTTCTAAATTATATATTTATGTTAAAATGTGATTTTCCATAAAAGTAAGTACATCGAAGAGATTAAGTGTTTTCCATTTTATAAATTGCCCGAAGACATTTCTTTTGCATTATGAATGCAGGTTGAATATGTTGTTACTGCTAGAACATTTTTATTTCGGTTTATTTACATAAGTTACTTTTATAAACTGGGCTTGTGTTTTATTTGTTTTTACACAATGATTTCCCAGGTATGGTCTACTAGCTAGCCGACACTAGTGTTACGTGCTCGTAGTAGTATATAGTCTAGTGGAGCTTCGCATAGTAATAACTTTGTACTATGTGCTAGTAATTAGTAGTAATGTGCCGGATAGGCAAAAATGTACCTAAACTATATCTACTCTGATAAATTTTCAAATAAGAGGAAATGACTGAAACATTTTTTTTTCGCCATGGAGCCTGCCACTGCCCACCACACCCTGAGTCGCAGCTGACGGTCGCGAGTATTCATAAGTCCCATGCGTTTTACGAAGTTTCGCTCGAGAAAAAAAATGTAGTGTTCACACTGCAACGGCTTCTAAATAACTCAATCATTCATGATTGACATTCCACCTGCTCGCACCAAGCGTTTAGCTTCAACTTCTAACGTTAATGCGGTCAGTCAAATACATCACACTGTGACTGGTTGGGAACCCACCCCTGATTCTTACAATTTGGATATTTTTCAAAAACGAGTGAATGGTATTTTCTATTTTCTATTAGTATTTTCTAGGTATGTAACGTGTTACATCTTCCACCGCATCGTCACTTAACATCAGGTGAGATCGCGGTCAATAGCTTGCAAAACATTTACATGCTACGTCAGAGTCCACACAATGCGAACGGCTGTAATGATAGAGATACCATGAGCAATATCCCATATTTTGCAATCGTAACAATGATATATTTTTGTTAATTATCAATTTATTTGAACAATTAACACTCTTCTTTTTCATTTATGCAATTAATAGGTTATTTATTTATGCCCGCTTTCGACACTTGGATACCTTTCGCAGTGTAGGGTAAAATTAAATAAAACGACTTTATACTTGGATTGAATTTTATCTCAGGCTACATGTCAAGATTCTTAAACATTACATGATTTAATTTGAAATAAAAAGGTACATATATCTAAGTTATTTGATATCAATCAAAGATGTTCTATACATTGTATCTTATATAAATTAGAACGTGAACAATGTTTGTATTCAGTAAAACTAAAATATTTATCAACTAAAATAGTAATTTAGGCTTAATCTAAATTAAAATAACTTACTGAAAAATAACTCGAGTGTCAAAGCCTCTCTTAATTTTTAAATATCTAGTACCTACATATAATATTTTATAATAACTAGCGCTTTAATAAAATCGTTGAATTTTACAACCAAATAGAAGTATATCAGTAGGCCCCAGTTTTAAAAATAGCGATTTATCAATTTATATCTGTATAGTTTATATTTTTTGAAATAGTAATTTGAATGCTTTCGAACTGTTATAGATCGAGCCAGCGCAGCGAAGGGAGGGAACATCTTATTGCTAATTTCAATAAATACTACATATGTATTTTGTTGAGTATTTTTTCAATCACAATGAATTGTTTGAAAATCGAGTTAAGGAATATTTTAGCAAATCATATTTTTTGCGTATAAATGTTTCCATCAAGTATTTAATATAGCATTCATCTTAGAATATTATACAATACTAATTGTATAGGATGTAATTATATGACTTATGTAGCCTTGGTAGATAAAGGGGTCTTGGGTGGTGAGAGAGTGTGTTAGGCGTCGGCGCCGCAGCTGCCTTTGTTGTTGCCTCCGGCAGCGACGCCGGGCGCTCGGCCGCCGCCCTCGCCGTCGCCGTCGCGGGCGCGGCCGCCGTCGCCGGCGCTCGCTCCCTTGCCCACCTTGTCCTCGCGCTTCGGGATCTGAGAGCACAAGTTAGCGTCAACTTGGTGCATAAGATTGCTTTAAAACTGCGGTCGAACTCCCAACAGATACCTACATGCCACTCACTTATACTAAAAATACAAGAAAAAATACTTATTATAACTTTTTTGAATGAGTTAATAAGTTCCCTCTTCAATCTCCATGTAACATCCTACGATGAGAGACTTACCAAGCAGCGTTGATCATTGAATCGCGTGTCTTGTAAGTTCATTAAAGCAGTGATGAAGTGCTCATCAGGCTCGAGCTTGGTCGCCTTGAGGAGTGGGGCTGGCGGAGTCTCCGCCACCGGCTTGTTCTCCCGCCGAGGTAACTCCGCACGCTGGTCGTCTATGCGGGAGCCCTGACGCATACAACAAAACAAACACGCAATCAACATCAAAACATTGCCCTTCATAAACAAATTATTGCAGGAATCACTAAGTATTAGACGTAGTCTTCGCATCTTCATCACATTACAAAGCCTTTATTATATTTTAGGTAGTGGTGTAGTAAACAATTTTGTCTTACTGTTACTACTAGGTACATACGGATTAGAATCAATACTACCCATCACTGTTATTTAGTATGGAAAATAAATAAACATTGATTTATTATTATATTATTAAATGTAGTCTGCCATATTTATTATACCAACAAAGATTATCATATTTAAGAGTCGAACCTACAACCAGCAGGAAAGCAGGGAAGTTTTCCTAAAACCCATAGTTCTCCGCATACAAATTAAAACCTACTTACAATATATACTCACCCAATTCAAACGACGCTCCGGAGGCTGCATGCAAGGATTACGATTTTTACTAATTCGAGCTATATACAAGGTGTAACAGGAGGGGTGGACCAAAATCACCAGGGCGATGGGGGAGCTCAATGCCTATCGATTTAATCTCCATGTATGTTCAGGTGCACTAGCCATATGACAATTTCAAATAGGTTTTTTAAGATAAGTTGTTGAAAAAAACCGTTTTTTTTATGCGTTTAAAGTTTTTCATGGAAGTTCAGATTTAGGATTTTTCTTTACTTAAAGATTATTTTTCAGCTATTGCATAGCTTCTATCGCGGGCCTTCAGCGTGGAGACCGAATCCAGCAATTCCGTAACGTAATAACCGAACGAAAATAACTGCTTTACCGCGGCAGTCCCCGAGTGCCACACGTCTTTTTTGACGTGACAACGTCTTATAATTCGATAGAGCCGGCTGCACGCACAAAAAAACATGACTCATGAAGCGTTCCGGCGTTCCATGGAACGCCTCAAGATAAGAAAAGATAAGAAAAGTTAAGAAAAGATAAGAAAAGAAAAGATAAGAAAAGATAAGAAAAGATAAGAAAAGTTAAGAAAATATAAGAAAAGAAAAGATAAGAAAAGATCGTTCCGGCGTTCCGGCGTTCCATGGAACGCCTCAGAACACATCATGTGACAACGGTATACTTGGGTATGTGGTGCCCGCGGTGTAGTTGGGTATGTGGTGCCCGCGGTGTACTAGGGTATGTGATGCCCGCGGTGTAGTTGGGTATGTGGTGCCCGCGGTATACTTGGGTATGTGGTGCCCGCGGTGTAGTTGGGTATGTGATGCCCGCGGTGTACATGGGTATGTGGTGCCCGCGGTGTAGTTGGGTATGTGGTGCCCGCGGTGTACTAGGGTATGTGATGCCCGCGGTGTTTTTGGGTATGTGATGCTCGCGGTGTTCTAGGGTATGTGGTGCCCGCGGTGTACTAGGGTATGTGGTGCCCGCGGTATACTTGGGTATGTGGTGCCCGTGGTGTAGTTGGGTATGTTATGCCCGCGGTGTACATGGGTATGTGGTGCCCGCGGTGTACTAGGGTATGTGGTGCCCGCGGTGTAGTTGGGTATGTGATGCCCGCGGTGTGCTTGGGTATGTGGTGCCCGCGGTGTAGTTGGGTATGTGGTGCCCGTGGTGTACTAGGGTATGTGGTGCCCGCGGTGTAGTTGGGTATGTGGTGCCCACGGTGTACTAGGGTATGTGGTGCCCGCGGTGTACTAGGGTATGTGGTGCCCGCGGTGTAGTTGGGTATGTGATGCCCGCGGTGTACTAGGGTATGTGGTGCCCGCGGTGTAGTTGGGTATGTGTAGCCCACGGTATACATGGGTATGTGGTGCCCGCGGTGTAGTTGGGTATGTGATGCCCGCGGTGTACTAGGGTATGTGATGCCCGCGGTGTATTTGGGTATGTGATGCCCGCGGTGTACTAGGGTATGTGGTGCCCGCGGTATACTTGGGTATGTGATGCCCTCGGTGTACTAGGGTATGTTATGCCCGCGGTGTACTTGGCTATGTGGTGCCCGCGGTGTAGTTGGGTATGTGGTGCCCGCGGTGTACTAGGGTATGTGATGCCCGCGGTGTATTTGGGTATGTGATACCCGCGGTGTACTAGGGTATGTGGTGCCCGCGGTGTACTAGGGTATGTGGTGCCCGCGGTGTAGTTGGGTATGTGGTGCCCGTGGTGTACTAGGGTATGTGGTGCCCGCGGTGTAGTTGGGTATGTGGTGCCCACGGTGTACTAGGGTATGTGGTGCCCGCGGTGTACTAGGGTATGTGGTGCCCGCGGTGTAGTTGGGTATGTGATGCCCGCGGTGTACTAGGGTATGTGGTGCCCGCGGTGTAGTTGGGTATGTGTAGCCCACGGTATACATGGGTATGTGGTGCCCGCGGTGTAGTTGGGTATGTGATGCCCGCGGTGTACTAGGGTATGTGATGCCCGCGGTGTATTTGGGTATGTGATGCCCGCGGTGTACTAGGGTATGTGGTGCCCGCGGTATACTTGGGTATGTGATGCCCTCGGTGTACTAGGGTATGTGATGCCCGCGGTGTACTTGGCTATGTGGTGCCCGCGGTGTAGTTGGGTATGTGGTGCCCGCGGTGTACTAGGGTATGTGATGCCCGCGGTGTATTTGGGTATGTGATACCCGCGGTGTACTAGGGTATGTGGTGCCCGCGGTGTACTAGGGTATGTGGTGCCCGCGGTGTAGTTGGGTATGTGGTGCCCACGGTATACATGGGTATGTGGTGCCCGCGGTATACTTGGGTATGTGGTGCCCGCGGTGTAGTTGGGTTTGTGATGCCCGCGGTGTATTTGGGTATGTGATGCTCGCGGTGTTCTAGGGTATGTGGTGCCCGCGGTGTACTAGGGTATGTGGTGCCCGCGGTATACTTGGGTATGTGGTGCCCGCTGTGTAGTTGGGTATGTGGTGCCCGCGGTGTACTAAGGTATGTGGTGCCCGCGGTGTACTAGGGTATGTGGTGCCCGCGGTGTACTTGGGTATGTGGTGCCCGCGGTGTAGTTGGGTATGTGGTGCCCACGGTGTACTAGGGTATGTGGTGCCCGCGGTGTACTAGGGTATGTGGTGCCCGCGGTGTAGTTGGGTATGTGATGCCCGCGGTGTACTAGGGTATGTGGTGCCCGCGGTGTAGTTGGGTATGTGTAGCCCACGGTATACATGGGTATGTGGTGCCCGCGGTGTAGTTGGGTATGTGATGCCCGCGGTGTATTTGGGTATGTGATGCCCGCGGTGTACTAGGGTATGTGGTGCCCGCGGTATACTTGGGTATGTGATGCCCACGGTGTACTAGGGTATGTGATGCCCGCGGTGTAGTTGGGTATGTGGTGCCCGCGGTGTAGTTGGGTATGTGGTGCCCGCGGTGTACTAGGGTATGTGATGCCCGCGGTGTATTTGGGTATGTGATGCCCGCGGTGTACTAGGGTATGTGGTGCCCACGGTGTACTAGGGTATGTGGTGCCCGCGGTGTAGTTGGGTATGTGGTGCCCACGGTATACATGGGTATGTGGTGCCCGCGGTGTACTAGGGTTTGTGATGCCCGCGGTGTATTTGGGTATGTGATGCTCGCGGTGTTCTAGGGTATGTGGTGCCCGCGGTGTACTAGGGTATGTGGTGCCCGCGGTATACTTGGGTATGTGGTGCCCGCGGTGTAGTTGGGTATGTGGTTCCCGCGGTGTACTAAGGTATGTGGTGCCCGCGGTGTAGTTGGGTATGTGATGCCCGCGGTGTACTTGGGTATGTGGTGCCCGCGGTGTAGTTGGGTATGTGGTGCCCGTGGTGTATTTGGGTATGTGATGCCCGCGGTGTACTAGGGTATGTGGTGCCCGCGGTATACTTGGGTATGTGATGCCCACGGTGTTCTAGGGTATGTGATGCCCGTGGTGTACTAGGGTATGTGGTGCCCACGGTGTACTAGGGTATGTGGTGCCCGCGGTGTACTTGGGTATGTGGTGCCCACGGTGTACTTGGGTATGTGGTGCCCACGGTGTTGTGTGTCCCTAGAACACCGCGAGCATCACATACCCAAATACACCGCGGGCATCACATACCCTAGTACACCGCGGGCATCACATACCCAACTACACCGCGGGCACCACATACCCATGTATACCGTGGGCTACACATACCCAACTACACCGCGGGCACCACATACCCTAGTACACCGCGGGCATCACATACCCAAGTACACCGCGGGCACCACATACCCTAGTACACCGCGGGCACCACATACCCTAGTACACCGTGGGCACCACATACCCAAGTATACCGCGGGCACCACATACCCAAGTACACCGCGGGCACCACATACTCTAGAACACCGCGAGCATCACATACCCAAATACACCGCGGGCACCACATACTCTAGAACACCGCGAGCATCACATACCCAAATACACCGCGGGCACCACATACCCAAGTACACCGCGGGCACCACATACCCTAGTACACCGTGGGCACCACATACCCAACTACACCGCGGACACCACATACCCTAGTACACCACGGGCACCACATACCCAACTACACCGTGGGCACCACATACCCAAGTACACCGCGGGCATCACATACCCTAGTACACCGCGGGCACCACATACCTTAGAACACCGCGAGCATCACATACCCTAGTACACACCCTAGTACATACCCTAGTAGATAAGGATAAGATGAAATAAGATGAAATAAGATGAAATAAGATAAAATAAGATATAATAAGATAAAATAAAATAGAATAGAATAGAATAGAGTAGAGTAGAGTAGAATAGAATAGAATAGAATAGAATAGAATAAAATATTAAATTGTTTCGAACGACGCGCGACGATTTATTTTGCAGAACCGCTTACAATACCGTTCGTTGACGTTGTCACGTTCAACTATCGTAAGTAAACCGACTTTACAGACAACCATTTTTTTATTTGGAAATCAATCAAATAACGACTTAAATTGCTGTTATAATACGAAAGGTCTACTATTAAGCTACAAGGTGTGAAATTACCGTTGTAGTCTTAGTACTTTGGGTATACTTGGCACATCTAACCTAAAACTTTGACCAAAATTTCATAAAAATGCGAGTAACTTTCAACGACTGAATATCGCTGAACATACATAGGGGCTATATCGATAGGCATTGAACTCTTCCATCGCCCCCTTATGCTTTTGGTCCAACCCTCCTGTTACACCCTGTATGATCTAATATTGATTGTTTAGTAGTGTTAGCATCTTCTTCTTATCGTGTCGATGCTACAACTGTAGGTACTATTCTGTTGTAGCATCGTGTTGGAAAGATTAGCCAGACTAGACACTGCTTTACCGTGTTAATTTAATTTATTTAGTGTTAGCATGTAAAGTAGTAAAGAAATTCTTTATTCAATAAAATCCCAAGGATAATTTAGAAGCTTCTTACATACTAGGTGATTCTAGGTGCCAGTTCCACGCGATCAGAGCCTAGAAGAACGGGCAAGAAACTTACAGCCTGGTTCCTTCCGTTTTTTTATATGATCCATCTTACAAAGAATTACAATTAAACTAAATGAAGTACTGAAGTTCCAGTGCGGTGTCAATTTAACTTAGTAATGATACACATAATATACAGTCATGTCAGGGACATACCTACCAAATGACATACTAAAATAATTAATATAAGCTAGTGATAATAGAAATAATATTGAATAGCATTTATTTTGAATGACTTCGAAACAGTTCGGCATAATTCGGGTTCAAACGTTTGCGGATTTGTCGAATAGCTCTTGCACAAAAACAATATATCGAAATTTATGACAGTTATTTGATAAGCTTACCGACGGTATATTTTATTAATTGCTATCGGCAATGGACATCCATTACGAGCGCGACTCGAAGTGATGCGTGAATTAGTACACTGCACGGCTTAATCCCCTATAACTAGACAAGCGGTCTTTGCAGAAAATTACACGTGATAGTGATAGCGTTATTATTGACAACCTATACGAGGAATACGCTCGTCAGCCAGTCGAATTCGTAATTATATTCGCACGGATGATCGGTTTCTAATCGGTCTACAGATTGGTATATTCCTAGAATATCGAAATCTGTCAATGTAATTATACAGTAATTACCGATACTGCGTACCTCACTCCGAGAACTAGCAGTCCTAGAGTAGGAGCTCATCAACATCATCACATCAGCCAGTAAACGTACTTTACTAGATTTCGTGAAACAACGGTACTGGCTCCATCAAATCTACCATTACGCAATTTTAAGGAACAAAGGAACAGTATGGACTGATTGCTAAGGGTTTTTTTAAATAATAAAGTACCGGAGGCAAATAAGGCCAAGTATCAGAAATCGTACTTATGTCTTTTGCACTAAAACGTTACGCACACACATTAATAGTGTTCCGACAAGTCGCAACAAACTCACCGGCATGCTAAGTTTTGCTATATTTTTCTACTGGAGAAAAAACACTGAGGAAAAGCGACTGCGACCCATCAATAAGAAATATCCGTTGGAAGCAATCATAAATACCTATATTTTTAGTAAAAATACATGAACCGCCGCGGATTGGGTGGTTGTGCTCAGGCTGGCCGACATGAGACAATGCCGCGAAAGCGGCAAACGACACAGCGATGTATGCGTTGGTTTATCGCAAGAAAATGCTGATGCCTTTAAGTGTCCTGATGGCTGTTATGCGGAAATAAATATAATTTTGTTTAATGAGATACAACCGGAAAAGTGTTCGACAGTACATCATTGAACCAAACGCAGGTTTAATGAATAAGTGAGTGTTACCTGCACTCTCGCCAGCAGTTCGATGAAGTCTCGCTCCGGTAGCGTGGACGTGGTTGTATCTGCACGCGTGCCCGGCAGCGAGGCGGCCGAGCGACCGCCGCCGCCGTTACCGGCCTTCTTCTTAGCCGGCGGGGCTAGCTCCGCACGCTGCGAGTCCATCCTATCGGATTGCATCGAACTCAGTAACTCCACAAACTCCTCATTCGAACTAGAAAAAAAAACGATACATACGGGTTATCATCTCGGCAGCAGCAATACAGCAAAGCGCGCCAGTTGATTTCAAAACACATGCTTAAGATGAACTTGTTTCGCGATCGGAAGTCTATGAGCGCAGAGCAAGTCGCGAGCGCTCAAGTTGCGCGAAGGCTGACTTCCGTGTGAGGCTCAGGGGGCTCAGGGGGCTCAGGGGGCGGCGGCGCAGCGGCGCAGAGTGCAACCCTTGCGGCCGACACCAACACGATCACGCACGATCATTGACGACATATTAACTACTTTCTTCAAAATATAAACCTGTTCTTACTGTTATTAAATGTAGTTAATATATTGAAGTGAGTTAATTTTTATCCTTAGGTGAATCGGAGTTTACTCCGATTCACCAAATTCACCTACAAGCTTCGATCAACGCATCGTGAGAAGCCGACCCATGTGCAGCTGGGAGGCGAATAAATATAGTTTTTGTTTGCCGTAACTGGTAGACTAACCATTTGGCGAATTTGAGGTCAAAGGAAGGTATATTAAATAAATATTAATTATAAAAAAATATTTATGACATGTAATGAGAGGAAGGATGAAAACAAAAAAAAAATATGAATGAGAGTGTGGCTGGGCGCGCAAATAGAAAAAGCCGAAAAATAAATAGTTGAATTGTCTGAAAGGTGATATGGGATAATGTGGGAGAAGATAGATGCAGAGTTAAAGAGATAGATATACAGAGAAGACGAATTTTATTGGAGTGAGTGGAAGAAGACATGTTGTGCCGACCCCGCTTAGCGTAGGACAACGGCAGGAGAATGATGATGATAATAATATGTCATATTATTTTGGAAAGAGCGTGCCGCATATTGTCGTATAGCCACTGAAATGTTGCGCCTTAATTATTTTTATTCTTAAAAATATAAATAGAAATATAATCTCGATCGAGCGCTTCGGATTCATATACATATATAATTATATAGGTATCATTATCCTCATGCCTTCTTCTCTTCTGACTCAGGTTAACAAACCGATGGATAACCTGGTGATTTCAGAGTGGATAGTATAGCCATCAGAAGATTTATATTTGGCGTGGTTTTCTCGTCTTTTCGCAAGTGTGTGGTGTGGAGCGAATTTAATGAGATTTCTTGTGCGGCATGCGAAGCTAAAGACTTTACGAAGTTCTTTAATTATTGTTATGTAATTCTTTCATTATTCTTATGTACCGACTGGCAACTAGATTAAAGATAGGTTCACCCGACTAACGCACACAAAAAAAAAATGACTACACAAAAGCTTCAATAGCGAAAGCGCAGTCAAATTGTGTACTGATTGATTGTGATTAAAAATTCCTGGACACTCTCATGGTGACATCTTTTTGCTTGCAAGTCGTATTCACGCACTAGGTGATTTTAAAGTGGGCAATAGGGTGACGGAAAATGTATCCTAGTGTCCGACCGAAATTTCGGTTTCGGCCGAGTTACTTAACGTGAATTTACTTAACGTGAATTTGTAATCTTTATTTATTACGTCAGGGGTAAAAAAATGCGTAGCAAATCAGCGGTCTGAATTTGGATTGTTTTTACTTTAACGAAGACTGCGCATTTACTGACTGTACCAGCTTTGCGATTAGTGCATCATGCCATATTTTCAGCATGGATTACAAAAATGTATTATTGTCAGCTCAATAAAACGCTCGAGAGGTTGCTTGTATGTACCTACCAAAGAGCAATTGATTAGAAAAGGAGGCATACAACCTGAGACTTACTACTACCCCCCCCTTCCAACTACATCCTATAAATATAGGATGAGTTGAGTTGATACACAACAAATCGTATTTGAAATGATGATGATATGAAAAAAGTAAGCAAGTATATTTTTTTTTATTATCTATATATATAAAAATGAAACCCGTTTTCCGTTGTCACGACATAGCATGAAAGCGGCTTGACCGATTTGGCAGATTTTTTTTGTAGTTTTCTAATACTCTGTTCTGTACAAGGTTCTTACGGAAAAAAATATTAAGAAAATATCTCAGAAAAAAAATCTCTCTAAGGCGGTACGAAGTTAGTACGCCGGGACAGCTAGTATTAAATAAATGATTACAACAAACCTAATATATGTGTTTCAATTTCATGTTCTAATGAATGCAGAATATTGGGTAAAATGCACCAAATTTCAGTATTTTAAGAAATTTTATAGTTGACCACGTGAGTTTCGGTTTCGGTTTCGGCCGGAAAACCAGTTTCGGTCGGAGTCTAATTTATACACACACTGTTATGCCCGGATTACACGAGGCTTAAATTAAAGCGGCGCGCGATGGATGTGCGGCCGATATTCTCCGTATCGGCCGCACATCCATCCACGTGGTGCACTGTTCTTTATCATACTGGATCTAAACTCGACGCGATAGCGCTCATTTTCACTGAGGTTTGTCAGGTTAGGACATTTATTTAATGCAAATATGAACTTTACAGCATTTTAGACATGTTTTAGATCGAATGTGACACGAAGCGCATCGTAGCCTCCCCTGTTCAATCGCATCATATGGTACCTACTTAGGTACTTATTTATTACTACCTGGTAATTGAAAATATCGGTGGTGCGAATGGAAACATATGCATTGGAAAGTGACATTTCAAAGACACGTGCGACACTTTGATTATATGTACCTACCTACATTATTCGTAATTACTAGTCAATTTTTAGACTACAAGGTTTTTTCAAAGTGTGATCGTTTGTTTTAAAACATATGTAAGTAATCGTATTATATTTAAACGTATTTATAACAAACATGTATATACGTATTCTATCAGCAGTTACAAGTTTAGCTTGGTTTGGGCCTGGGCCGCCGCTAGTCGCGATGAGTGACAATTTTACTCATGTCAAGCCATCACGCGGGAAATTTAATGACCCTGAACTTATTTATATGTAATTATGAAATTAGCCTCTTCAGACATATTGTCATCGCAAAACGCATGAATAGAATATCTACAAAATAAATATTGTTCGTGATCTGCGTCTGACACAATCCATGTAAGTATGTACTATGTTGTCTACGTTAGGTAGGTATGTACTTTCTTCCTCTCTATGACATATTTACATAGACTTACTTAAAATATAAGATATTATATAAAATATACTTACCCGAAATCTTCATTTGTATTCATTATAATAAAACTCTACTTTTAAATCTTAAATTCTTCTCTGTATTTCACAGAAATAGAATAGAACCTGACCGACTAAACTATAATATAAGATAAGCGGTGTAAGGAAACGATTGATTGCGGTAGGAACGACGGTCGGAAACGGCGGTTTTGTATACGAAATCCGCATGTATTTTTGAACAGTCAGTAATTTAAAAGTCTTTAATTTTATAAGATGGATAGTAAATAAAAAGTATTCAAGCACGGTTCTTAGTTACAAAGCGCTCCGCCGCCATGCCACCAGAGGATTAGTATCCGTACGTACGACGTACCTACCTACCTACTGATAGTGAGATGGCGCGATAGCGCGGGAAGCCTGATAATTCGCATCCAGATGTTATCGCAACCATCCACTCCATTTTACGACTGCTATCTATTATTTCAAGGACTGTGGCAAAGCGGCTTGTAAACTACATTCAAATGATCACTTCATACGGTGTATCTGAAGCAGAGCTGTCAGAAAGCGATTGGATAAGTTTTTCATTTCTTAATTCACAGATCTCATCTACCTCGCTCTTATTTGAAGCGTCAAAGCTTTGTGCAAAGCATTGCAAAGCTATCCTTTTAGTTTATCTATCTACTGGCACCACGCCCCGGTTACGTTCGCACGGGTAGCTTAAATAAAATCGTACGAATATGTCGACATATGGGCGGAAATGCTGCGGTAGCCGCAAAGCAGAATGGGCAATTCTCTATGGAGCCTGGGCCTGGGAATTTTTTAAAATATTTTAGTATTTGTCATAGTTGATAAGAACTTTGAACCAAATTATTTTTAATGATAAGGAATTTACACCAAATTATTTTTAATATGCCGACGTGTAGGCAGAAATGCTGCAGCAGCCAGAATTTTATAAATATTTTAGTACAATTGATAAAGATTATGAACCTACATACTTTGAATAAGTCGACGCATCCGCCAGCGCTGCGGTATCCGGAATTTGTTACTAGGTTTTAGTATTTGTTATAGTTTATAAGGAATTTGATCCATAATAATGCACGCAGTTTGCATTTGCAAGCAGTATTACGTCTGCAGGTTTCATCAGTTTAATGTTATTAGTTAGATGCGGTTCATTTTATCCAAAGCATTTTATCCAACCCAAGGGATCCTTGAGTTTTGCTCTGTCCGTATGTTCTTGGTTAGTAGACCATGCTACGCTGAATAAATACATTGATCGAATTGCATGACAGTAGAAGTTATGAATAATTTATTAATGTTATTGTATGTTTAAAGAAATGGACATCAATTACGAGTACGTAATTGATGTCCATTTCTATATCGCAGGTGCATGCTTCAGAAGTATAGCTGGTAAGTATACCAGATATACTTCTGAAGCATGCACCTGCGATGCGACCCTGCATGAGCTATACTAACTACAATGGTTTGTAAGTTAAAAAATACACCACACATACTTTATTTATTATTCCAAACAAACTTATAAAATGATTTTTAGTAACGCACATTAATAAGACAGGATTGCAGGCATCCGACAGATGACAAAGGTGAATGCTCCAAAGCTTAAATGTAAATACTGAAATGGTTATCAAGCTACGCTACAGTACAATAATATTAAATTATGTATTCTACGTATGTACATATTTACAAAAAAATAATTATATAAATATTCTATCAGCAATATAGTTCCCATAGTACAAGCTTTGCTAAGTTTGGGACTAGAGTGTGATCCGTGCATCTCATCTCAATCAATGCATAATATTAATGAATCATGTGTTACTACCAAATCCCGACATACAATTATTCTCTTTATCTGCGATCGGCTATTTAGTCAAAAGTATTATGTTTAAGTTAGTGTAATGCTGTGTCCGGCTTGGTATAAACTTGGTGTCCAGCGAGCTGAAGCTAAAATATACTTGTTATATAAGAACTGAAAGTAATCTTTTAATTCAGAGCAAGTTGAGTTTAGTACATACCTGTTATTTTCTGGTTCACTGCTGAAACAAAGAGAAAAAGTCACCTCAGAATCATCGGAATTCAAACGTTATGATAGCAATAGAATTGAACCCGCCAATTCATAAATAGATTATCAACATTCCACCATCCAGCACTTTCGCGCAACGCCTGAATCAGCTTCTTATAAGCAAAACATTAAAATCTGATCATATATCCAGGAAAAAATATCAAACACGTAAGATGGATTGTCTCACATGCTAGTTTTGAGCTTTGTGATGCGAGCATGCTTCTTCCCGTGCTCACGTATGGACGCTGTGACATAAAAGATCTAAGTGTAATAAAAATACATACATCATTGTGTGAGTGAGTGAGTGAGAGGTGTGGGGTGGGTAGGTACCTGGCGTGCTTGGTGTGCGCGCGCAGCAGCTTGTGTGCGCGCGGGCGGTTCTCCTTGCCGAGCGAGGCGCGCTGGTCGTCCAGCCGCGCCGACTGGCAGCGGCTCAGCAGCTCGAAGAACGACTCCGGGCTGTCCTCGGAGTCGGCGCGCGCCGCGCTCCCATTGCCCTTCGCGTCCGGGGTTATCTGGGAACGAGCGCCCAATCAAATACGGAACTCATTCTAACTAAAACTATTCATACAATAAAAACGGACATTTATCAAACGAAACGATCCAAACTGCCGCCAGCTTAAATAACGCCATCTCTTTATTTGCGGTCCCACTACAATATAAGGTAGTACCTGAGAGGTTCTCAGAGGACTGCGTCGAACTGAGAACCTCTTCCGTTTTTTGGTTGGTTAAAAAGCATTTCTATAGTTTTTAGTAGATTCATAACACTCAGCGACATCTAGTACATTGTAGGCAATCATTTATCGATGGAATTGTTCTTGTATGAGATTGGTCGTTATGATATGGTAGTCTATTATATTGTTAGTTTATGCTGACAAAAACATAGGTTAGAAAACTGTTGAGGAGGATTCAATGAAATCTGATTGCATACTTGTATGAGAGATAGTTGTTCCATGCTCTGTCTTCGCACTCTGAGCGCGTTGAAGGGCGTCCTCGGGGAGTGGTCGGTCGGGGCGGCGGGCGCGGGGGGCGGAGACTCCGCCGGCAGGTTCAACACTTTGCGCAGGTCGCTGATGTTCATCTGCGCCGTGGCCATGCCCAGCACGTCGCCCAGCTGCAGAGCACGAAACAAATACTAATTCAATATCTACGAACGTGGAATGAACATTTTTAAAGATTTCCGTTATATGTAGTTTGTATAGGAGGTGGAAAGTGGAAACCTCGTACTGACCTCTTTAGAGATGGTGTGATGTTGATTCGCGTAGTAGAGTGCTTTCTCATGGTTCCCGAGCGCGGCGTGCGCGTTGCCGAGCGACCAGCACGCGCGCCCCTCGCCCACCCTGCGCGCACACACCAACACTTTACCATTATACCATGCGCGAGCACACTACACCCGGCCGGATGTGACCATTCAGCACGCAAAACGAGGGCGTGTTGCATAAGGGCATGCAGCACACGCCCACTTAGACTCATGCTGTTAACCTAGCTAGAACATGCGAGGTAACTGAGCCATGAATAAAACTAAATAACCCTATTATTTTGGTCTCTTCCTAAAGATTAACTCAACCGCATAATCCTAGATGAAAGCTTTTCTTTTGCCTGCAACCTTGTCATACAAATAGAAAAAGTGAAGAGTGCAAGATTAGCGTGGTATGGACATGTAATGAGAAGAAGAAAGCAATATAACAAAAAAAAGTTACGAATATGGGTTTGATTGGGTATGCAAGTAGAGGAAGGCCGAAAAAGAAGTGGTTGAATTAAGTGAAAGATGATTATGAATGTGAAAGGTCGTCTACTCCTTTCATATTCGTAATTTTTTGACGTGACAACGTCTTATAATTCGATAGAGCCGGCTGCACGCACGAAAAAACATGACTCATAAGGCGTTCTGAGGCGCTCTGAGGCATTTCATGAAGTGACGTTGTCACGTTCAACTATCGTCAGTAAACCGACTTTACAGACAACCATTTTTGACGTGACAACGTCTTATAATTCGATAGAGCTGGCTGCACGTCCGAAAAATCATGATACATGAAGCGTTCTGAGGCGTTCCATGAAGTGACGTTGTCACGTTCAACTATCGTCAGTAAAACGACTTTACAGACAACCATTTTTTTGTAATATTTCTGTCATCCCTTCTCATTACTTGTCCACTCCTATTATTTTTGCCAAATAATAGGAGTGGAAGAAGGAAACATGTCGTGCCGACCCCACTTAGCGTGGGATAAGGGCAGGGGAATGATGGTAAAATTCACAAGTTATAGTTCTTTATACTACACCTGCTCGGAAAGTACCTTGATACTTTATCAAATTTACGGTAGAAAGTACGTCATTGCATATCGAACAAATATGCGGCGAGAAAACGCATCTGAGCGGGAGAGAAAAGTGTATGAAAATCCATTTCTTACGTGGTTTTTCTTTTTTAATTTTGGGTAAGACTATGCGCTGGTAACCTAAATATCAAAAGCCAAAAAGTTTTTACAGTGAGTTTTTATCTCCAAGTTCGCAAAATGACACTGGCCACTAGCTGTGTGTTGGATGGTGTCAAACAATTTGAAAAAAGAACATGTGAAAATTTTAGTTTTTTATTTTCCTCGTAGGTGTAGTATAAAGCACTATGTATCACTCAAGAGAAAGTGCGATTCCCGATCTCGGGTGTTTTAAAGCCGACACCCTCGACGGTAATCGGTCACTTTCTCCTCTCGGTGAACAATGTACTATTGTGATGACTAAATATCTAGAGTAATGAGCGCTAGATAGATGCCAACAAACCTGAGAGTCTACCGTGCCGGAGGATAGCGTTTATGGCAGGGCAATAATAGTAGCATCGTGATGTATGTACCTAGTTAATAATATGAATGAGTAGCGCGAGTGGGTTGGGTAGGTGTGTGCGATACCTGTCTCTGAGCTTGGTGGCGGCGGCGAGATGTCTGGCGTGGTACTGCTCGGCGGCGCGGTACTCGCGCAGCAGCGTGTACGTGTTGCCGAGCGAGTAGCACGCCTGCGCCTCCACCGCCGCGTCGCCCAGCTCCTCCGCCAGCGCCAGCGTGCGTCTGCAACGCATCACACCTCATCAGCTTAAGTCTAAGTCAAAGTCAACATTACTTTATTCAGTAAAATCACAAGGATCATTTAGAATAGTCTTACATACTAGGTGATTCTAGGTGCCAGTTCCAGCTTACTATGTATTTACCTTTACTACATCTTGTTTATTTTGTTATTGTTTAGTTTTGTTTTGTGTGTTACTGTTTCGCAAATCAAAACTTGTCTATGTCTGTCACACATTGTCAGCCCTCGTCACACGACATAGCCGTGTTCCGTGTCCCACTAATACCTCACACTCGAACGCTACGCACATCTATTATTACAGTATTTAACAACCAGGCAAAATGGATTAGGAACCTGTGGATTCAATAACCTTGTAAACACAACATTATGACAATAAACGATTTTTGTATTTGTAAAATAACAACCTTTTAAACGTCATTGAGTTACGTATTTTGCTAGCACACGGGCTAGATGGTCCGTGCGATGAGTTTTTAAACCTAAAATGCTGGTAAACGCCTGACGAATGTCGCTATAGTAACAATTGATGCAAAGTTATTACTTGTAAATGCCAAATGCCTTCACACAAGGAATCCGGATAGGTAACTTGTGCACTTTATAAGCAGCCCTTAATTAGATGAGGGAGCTACATATGTATATTAAGATATACATATGGGCTAGATGATGTTGTATAGATTATCCAGCATAAAAAATATATAAAGATGACAGCTTCAATGATGCGCACGCCATAGCAGAATGAAAGCAGTCTCGAGGACCACAATAAGTACACCCTTATAATGGTATGATACTGAGCATACATGATGATTAGCTCAGATTTAACAAATAGCGCAAATATCATAGATTAATGTAATCACTAGGCATAGCTATACTATCGTGCAAAGACAAATATGTACAATAATATGATAGCAAGTTGCTCGGCATCATTATCATGGTTCCATACAATACAAAACCGATTTGTCAGGATATAGTTTTGGCGGTGAATATATGATTTGTAAATCAGGTTGTACAATACAGATTTCTAGAGGCATATCTAGCTCTAGGTAATATTTCGATCGTTTAGTTTCACTAGGCTGTCGGGTTGTAAATGCAAATAAAAAAACCAACGACATCTTACCAACGGCATTTGGTAAGATTTCAAAGGAGGGTCTCCGAATTCTCGAATGCGTAATAAATGGACGCTCCCATAATAACTGCTAGATTTATTTGTAAACCAAGGCGAACATTTGTAAACTGAATGCCTACAAGTGTACGGTTATATAATTGATGTTGGCAATTGCACAGGAGTCGAACCTGTCTTGCGTAAGGATAGTTGTCAAACTAGTAAAGTCTAAACAATATTGTAGTTGCTAGATGACCAAACATTGAGCTATGCATTCGATTCGCCAATTTTTGTATGATTGCAATATATGGCCCGGAATGAATTGTGTTTTCTTAATTCGATCTTCATGCTCCATTTGAGGTTTAAGAATTGATATTTCTGTTATAAGATGCATAAAATTGATTGGTTATAAACTAAAATTCGAAACCAAAATTTAAGCAATGAAAATCAGGTGAGCATTCGTATATATTCACCTATTCCTATAATTATAGTTGTATTACATAATCGCATTTAGCATACTTAATTCGCAGAGCACCTAACATTGCACTTGCATTAATGAGTAAGTACGTGATCGAAACCAAGGTTATCGATTACACAACCAAAACTTTAAATAAACTTAGATTAACAGACTTACAAGAAATATAAACCAAACTGGGCCTACAGAGTCATACTTAGCCTACTTAAAACGGTATGCCGCTGTAGGGCCATTAGTGAGCGCAATATCTTGTGTCAAATCAAGTTCCTAGTAGTGCCTCTCAAACAAGATTGAACCTTACAGAAAAGTACCCCTTATTCCTCTTACCCTCCTCGTCCCAGTTTGTATTGTAATATTTTTATAAAATGGAGTCCTAAATATGGCTCTTAAATTTGAATGTAGTCTGTTGATAAATAAAGCTACAGCAATCTTCTCCCTTCCCCACCCCCTCGACATATTTTTTTTGCAATATTTTTAGTGGTCTGTAAATGGCACAGATTCAAGCCATCATTTACGGCGCGGCGGCGTAGTTAACATTTCACAAATTTATTGTGGAACTGCTCAAAGTATTCAGTATACAAAGGATTTAACTGAAATGCTTGAAACGCACTTTACGTAACTTGATCGTTGCAAATTTATCTAGAATTTAATTCGAAAAAATAAAATAAATAAACAAACAAGTATTAATCACCCCGTGGTATTAAGCACCCCACAGACACGACAGAGCGATTACAGTGCGCCAAAGCTAAGGCTGGCTTTGCAAAACATACATATCTACTAATAGAGTAAAGAATACACAAATGTTGGTGGACTGCATGCCATGTAGCATCGCGAGCGAGAGAGCGACCAGATAGTGACGTACTTGTAATGATCGGCGGCGTTCTCGAACTGTCCGAGGAAGATGTGCGAGTTGGCGAGGTTGCTGTTGGCGCGGCGCTCGGCCGGCTTGTCGCCGAAGTGTTGCGCGATGCGCAGCCGCTCCGTGTGGTAGCGGATGGCGCGCGCGAACTCGCCCAGCAGGTAGCACGTGTTGCCGAGGTTGCCGCACGCGCGCCCCATGCCCTGCCGGTCCTCCACGCTGCGCATCAGCTCCAGGTTCTCTCTGCAACCGAACCGTTCACAACGTAACGTAACGTACCCTGCCCGGGCCGGACATTGCAACACTGTGCACACCACAGTCCGCACCGCACCGTAAGCCGTTTCGTCGCGGCTTCGTTGCTATTGAGGTGCCTTATACGGCGTACTCACGCAAATATAATGTATAAAAAAATGACTTTATTTGTTACGCTAGTCGTATTAGACCATAATTATTAGTGCCCGACCGAAATTTCGGTTTCGGCCGAGTTTCAGCCAAAATTCAAGTTTTGGCTGTAGTTTCTAAAATAATTCTAACGTAAGTAATTAAAAAATGTAAAGTGTTTAATTTTCTAAATAACGTTATAAAGGTAAACTTATTTCAAGATTTAAGTATGAATAAATAAATAAATGTTCATGGACAATTCACACATCACATTTTCGTTTATCACTGGGTGTTACTATTTATTACTATGTATGTATTTACAAAAAAATATGTATGGCAACCCAGTTTCCATAGTATAAGCTTTGCATAGTTTGGGACTTGAATGTCATGTGTGAAATGTCCATGAATATGTATATTTTATATTAGGGTTTTATATTTAATTGTTCTAAAGTAAAATTCAGAATAGTTGGTAATACATATATACCAAAGGAGAATGAGTAATTCTCTATGGAGCGTGGGCCACGATTAAAAAAAAAAACATGATGTTAAACAAAAAAGAACTTTTCAGAATATCTGTGGGTAAGGATTTTTTTCGTAATTTTAGTAAAATGTAGGCCTATATAGTGTGTAGTAGGCCCTTTTTAAACATACTAAATAGCAACTCTGAGGGACTTTTTTATGTTCCGTAAAATATAAAGGAGAATGGTCCCGCCATTCTCCTTTATATTTTACGGAATTTTATACTTGACCACGTCGAGTATCGGTTTCGGTCGAAACTGAAGCCACGGCTGAACTTTCGGTTTCGGTTTCGGCCGGAAAACCAGTTTCGGTCGGACTTTATTAAATTTATTAAACATAATATTACATAATATTAAATTTACGAATATTTATTCGTTCCGATAAATAAGTTATTTTTATATTATTTTTGTATTGTCTCGTTACCCGAAACGATATATGCGAAACGATGTCATATTAATTAGTAGCTTAAATCATGTACTAAATATATATTAGAAAACAAGTAATAGAGAGGAATACTGACTCGTAGTAGGAGACAGCTTGAAGCAGGCAGTCCCTGACTTCCTGCGGGAAGTGTCCGGGGTCGTTCTGCCCGACGCGGCCCAGCTGCTTGCCCTGCGCGTGGAACACGTTGCCCAGGTTGTAGAGCGCGCGGCCCTCGCTGAGCCGGTCCCCCACCTCGCGAGAGATCTCCAGGTGCCGCTTGCAACACTTGATGGCCTCCGAGAACATGCCCATCACTTTGAGAGTGTTGCCGAGGTTGCCCGAAGCCTTTGCTTCTCCGAGCTTATCATTCATTGTTCTGAAATATTGATATTTGCCATTAATATACTGGTTGTACCCTTGGCACTTGTTACATGGAAGAAGCACATACTTAGCTAAAGTGAGGTCGTGCTTGTGGTACTGCATGGCTCTATTGTAGTCCCCAAGGTAGAAGTATGCATTCCCCAGTTGGCTGTAGATGGCACTAAGGGTCCGTATGTCATCCGTCCCGGCCTGGATGGCTGCTTGGAAGAATGCCACGCCGGCGCGGCAGTCGCCGGCCTTGCAGAGCCGCTCCCCTTCGAGGGCCAGCTCCAGGCACATTGAGCCTCCATCACAACTCTACGAGTTACACAAGCTATCAGTCACATACTCTTCACACAACAAGCCTCAACACATGTACATACCTGATTCTGATCACTATTGATATTGCCTTGATTATTATTTTTACTCAACAAATGCGGCCGAAAACTGGCCCAATGTAGCTCCATTTACCCCTTTGGAGAAACAGGTGAAATGTTTAAGTACTTTAAGTATAAATCAATACATTCAACGAATAGACCACATAATTACTTATAACTTACTACACTACCTAATATACTAGTAACATAATGATCCATGTTCTGTGAACAATTCAAATACTTATTCATTAAATTATAAAATGGTGATGATTTATTTAAAATCATATGATGATCAAAATCTGGAATATGCCATTGAAAGTTATTATATTGAAAAAAATAAGCTAATAGGTATTTTAAGTCTGTTAAAACTAACACTTTTAGTTGATTTGAAGTTGCTACATTGACCGATACTAAAAAGATTTACTATTAAGTTCTTACTTTTTATTAGAAGCGTTCGAGTAAGTTTTTTCTATTAGATATTGAGATTCATTAGTTATTTTATTTCTTAAACAGAAACCTAGCAACAGGAATTAATAATAAATCAATCAGCGATGTGTCATTTAACTGTTTTTATTCTGTGGACGAATTTATGACTTGTAAGGTTTGACATTATTATAAAATTGACATTTGTAAAATTTATTTCATTGACATCTTTAGCATTCTTTATTTCACTTGACATTTTGTAATTTTTAGTTTTATTGTAGGATATTAATGTATATTGTTTTATTTTTAAATTATCACTGCTTATTTATTTTTATTGATGTATGTAATTTTAATGATATATATATTCTAATACGATTTATAATTGTTTAAGAATAAATAAATGAAATGAAACATTTCAACTACCAAACCAGGCAATGTGGCTCCTCCTCATATATATATTTACAAAGATGCATTATGTATGTGGTGCACTCAACTCAATTATATACTCATCAAGCAAGCATAATTACATAACTAGTCAAGTCAGCATCTCTATTTTATGATTATTTATTAAATATGGGTACATGTATGGATATTCAAATCAAATCAAATCATTTTATTGCTTGTGAGTCCAGTTTCATTCTCAATTTAATAAAACATTTAGTGGACTGTGCTTTTGTAAGAACTTTGCTACATTTTGTACTGTTAACACACAATTAATAAATGTCATTTTTAAAGTTGGGTACTTGTATATAATATATGTATATTAAGTGAGCAGTTACCACCAGTAGACTGGTTGATTACACATGCAAGCATGGCATTATCAAGCTTCAATAATTATTGAGCTCTCCAATGAATTATAATTTGGTGTTACAAGCAGTTATACCTCTCAGCAGTGTGCAGCTATGTGATTCATTAATTCATAGTCATTTATTGGTAAAAATGTTTACAAGTTAGTTTTTTTTTTGGCTCCTGTAACACAGTTTTTATAACTAGCACAGGAGCCTATGGATTCATATTATTCTGTTACAAAATGATTTTGTCAATAAAACAATTTTACTTTTACTTTTAGTTGGATAGAAAAAAGTAAAAATAAATAGTCATATAGAAGCTAATATAACTTACATACTCATGTCAATTTCAATACAACATGTTTACCTACTCTATAATTGAAAGGATCTAGTTATAATTGAAACATATTGCATATAAATTGAGATAATTTTAGCTGACCTGTAGTCTGTTGACCTAATTTTGAGTGCTGATAAAATTAAGCTACATGCCTAAATTTTATTTAATGAATAAGTTTCATACAAGGACAATTAGGGAGCGCAGGGCGTGAGTGACCCCTTAGCGGATGCGAATCAGGCCGCGGTATCCGTAACAGGAGCCCGAGAGCATGACTCACGCACGAACGCATCGCTCTACAAGCGACGACATTACCATTACTACTTATTAGAATCTACAACTCAACTCTGACGCACTATGCGAGCGTTATATACCTACATACCTGTGTGCGCGAATTGCAAACACTTAAACTTAGATACATAAAAGTACAAGGAAACTTTGTCAACTAAACTAAACTGAAATAAAAAAAACTCTTACCTGGGCATCAGTAGAAAGGTTCTCAGCGCTGGCACTTACGGACATCCTGTCCTCAATAAGTGGACAGAAACAAGACGGAACTAAAAAATTCTTTGTTTGGACGTATTTATTAGACTTTCATAGTTGGTGTTTATTGTTTGCCAGTATCGTTGGGAGTGTACAGGGCGGAACGAACGTTTGATATTATACCTACCTAACTCTTCTACTCAATCTAGTGTATTCTATTTGATACTATTCTTTGGACTTTTGTAATAGGTCTGGCTCAGTAAACTCACACACACCACACACCCACAAACCACAGAATAGAATACTAATTTCAGACTCACATACAAAAGTAGCAAACACAGATGTAAAAAAATACTGCTTGCTCACATAAAAACAGTGTTGCCGGCATAAAAATACAAAAAAGGGTCATACTATAGATGTACGATGTACCGCGGTACCTACGCTAAGAGTTGTGATTTGTGAATCAGATTCTTTGTTCATTTTCGTCTTTCATTTTGCATCTTCCACTACAAGTGACACATCGAAGAAAGATTGGATTGTTTGTTTGTTTGCATCGAATAAGCTACGAAAACACCCGAACAATGAGCGATTTTCCGAATAGCTTTTAAAAAAAAAATAGTTAAAAAAAAAGTCGATAGATGGCGCTGGACACATAGTGCCTATCAAAATCCCTCTCTTTTTTTATCTGTATAATCTATTGGTAGCTCTGTCGTGTAGCTGTCATTATCACCTTGTCACATCCGTTTCGGTGTATTCAGCGTTTTGATTTTTGTTTGCTTTTCTTCTAACATTCGTGTACTTTCTCGTGGATTTTACTTTTGACGACAGCAGACTGTATACTCGTTTCTGATTTCTGCTACGATTGAAGACATTTTGCTTTTGTCTAACAGTTTTGAATATTTTTCTAGGACAAAAATTTCACACCACAGATAAAATATAAAAACTTTTTGTTTTGACAATTGACATTGACAGGCAATTCGTTGAGCGCCATCTATCGTGTATTCTAAGAACACTCATTCTCACTTGCCTGGAAAATAGCTCATTAAAAAAAATTTTGAGATCTTTACTAAAACTTCAATTATGTAACCCAAGGTGTAAAAGGTGTAGTAGAAATTCCTTAAGTCGCGTGCGCTGCGAAAAATTCGATAAAAAAAACAACTACGATTTTGTAGAACATATCATCATCCACAATAAAGTCAGCGGCAGCATATGTCTTACTATTTGACGACCGATGCGCGATATAGCGCGGCGGGCGAAGGTCCGCCTGATAAGCGGTGGTTGCGGGTTCGATTCCCGCCTCGGGATAAATACGATCTGCAAAATATTTATTCCAGGTGTTCTGGGTATTTGATATGTAAGTATAATAAAAAATATCTATTTATGTAAGTAATGTATTGTATTAAGTAGTGTTGAAATATTAAAAAAATATATTATTATTTAAAATAACGCCGCTAGAAAACGTTCTTTATTTGTACTTTGGTATTAATCCTAAATATATCTGCTTCATAATTAAGACTGCTTCAATACCTTTACATAATTTTTTAAATTATTTAATTCGAACATTCCATTTGAAAGATATCACGAATTAAAAAATGTCGCTGATCACGGGAGTATATTCGGGGGTTTATTTTTTACCTTACAATGCGATCCAAAGTGATTGGGCATTTAAAAAATCTTTAACATTTGGAAGCTACATCTATACTGAGTATAGGCAAATATATAATTTGAATATTAATCTTTATAATATTATATAGGCTATCCGTGCAAAGCCAGGGCGTGCTGCTAGTATTGAATAAACAATTTCAGTTTCCTAATTGATTTTATTACTGAAATACGCTAGTTCTAGCGTTTCGCTGCACCCATCTGGCAAGTTCTCATTGATTCAGCTATTATGCTTGTTTTCCCGAATTGTACACTGACAAGTTATAAATTTGTCAGTGTCAAAAGGTTTTGATTTTCTTTCAATGACAACTTTAACTTTAACAGTCTACGTCAAGATAGACAAATAAGATAAAAGTGTTACTTCGAGTCGAGTTCTGTCATTTGTTGATAATTTTGCTTCGACTCCATAATTGGTAAAATGACGTGACGCTGGCAAAAATGTCAAGACACGGAAGATTGCCATAAAAAAAAATTGTTTACAAAACATAGCAATCTTTATTATTATTATTTTTGTATTTTTTGTGGAATATAAGAAAGTTGTTATGTAATTTAAACTAGATGGCGCTATCGATGTGCGATTCACAACATTCCCTATTTTAGGCTTTCAGACTGCATTATCCTCTACTTTATTACCTTAAGCTACAAGCAAGCAGTAGTTACGACGAAAATTCAAAACATGAGGTACATTTATTGAATTTAAGAAAACAGTAGGTAATTATTGTCGTGCTTAGTTTTCTTTGACTGTCTGGAAGATATTCATTCGCCCCCCGGTGCGTGATTTCCAAAATTCCTTTCTTATTGCGCGTCCATGTCGCTCCAGGAAGGAGCTACCGTCCATCAAGTGGTTTGGGCTGTGCGTTGTCCGTCAGCCGTTAGTAAGTGAGGGCTTTGATTCATATTTATGAGATAAAATAATTAAGTAGTGATTGTAGATGAAATGCTAGATGAGAATGAGATGAGAGAGAAAAATTCCTCTACATAAACAAACCCACAGTCAGTTCCTGAGGCTGGGGCGCGAGGGTGCAAGAGTGCGGGCTGCTGAGGGCGGCGGGAGGTTCGTTAGCTATGCAAATATCTGGCTGCGGGCGGCAGGAGCCCTCCGATTAGGAACTTACTGAGTACTCATTCAATTTTATTGGTACGTTACCTACCTACCTACCTAGGCGTATTTTACTAAAGAAATAGGTACCTACATTATGCATGCACTTATGAAGGTATATATGAGGTGAGGTAGCAGTGGAGAAGATAGGTGGATCTTGAATAGCTTGAGAAATAAAACGAGTGGTAGTCGATAAAAGTTAGGTAAGTATAAGGCTCTGGACCGGAAAACATGACATTTGTTATCTTAGTAGGTACTGTATCTGGGATACTGGAGGATACTTACTGGACCTGTCACCATGTATAGATCAGAATGTTGGGCAACGAAGAAAACGAATGAAAGAAAAGTGCATGCTTCTGAGATCATGCTAATGCGAATGTTAAGATGGATATGTGGAGTGACGAAGCGAGATAGGTTATGGAACGGTTATATCAGTCAGAGGAAGTTTGAAAGTGGCGCCTGTTATTTTATGAATGTGAGCGTGGCTGGATATAAGTAGGTACAAGTAGAGGAAGGCCGAAAAAGAAGTGGCTGAATTGTGTGAAATCGGAAATATTTTATTGTTTAACTGTTTTGTACATAAAATATCTTTATTTTAAGTGGTACAAGTTTATACAGTTTGTCCAATCCGGACGTACTAACACAACTAAAATACTTTATTTACAATATCTGATTGGTTACTGAAAAATCAGCCTTTTAATTTAATTCAAAACGAAGGTAAAGGGAGTCGAAAATACCTAAACTACATCAAGAAAAGATTGAGTATGAGTTCCGAGAGCGGCACGACCTTTATACGGTCGTGCCGCTCCTCGACGTGGTGAGGGCACTGCTGCATGCGCATGCCGTGCCCCGATCTGTAGAACACTCCGACAATAAACATCTAGAGACCCATACGCAAACACGTCATACATCAAGTTCACTCATCTCGATTACCGAAATCAAAATCGACAGTTATCGATATGATGTTTTGTTACAGCCTACTCATACATATCCTCCTTAAAAATCATGAAAATGCACCTTAGCTTCATATGTTTACAGTAGAAAATTCTGTGCTGCCTATTCCCAAATACCTCCCAAACCAAGCAAACTAATAAGAAAGCTAGATTAGTAGTGATAAAGCTCAATATTCCGTGTCGGAAAAGAAAGGCGGAGTGACTTGCAGAGGCTCGGTGGTCCTCACAGTCACAGTCACATCACAACTATTAGGTACCGATCGATTGCCGCGCGTAGAGCAGATTGTGACAGAGATATCAGAATAAAAAAAAACGTTTACTTCCATTCTAATCTCTTCCTGTTTCCAGAAATGAGTAATCACTATAAAATAATGAAATATAATTTACACATTTTTTATCGAAATTATAGCAAGTTTAATTATATTTTTGATAACATAAAATTAACTGTGTTTTTCCGATTTCTCGCAGGTAAGCTTAATTATTTAAAAATTAAATTAAATTGTTTAAATTTAAATTAAATTCCATATATTTATCTTGAAATATTTAATTTTTCGAAATCAGATCATTTTAGTCCTATTTTTCAAATTAGGACACAGTCCTATTGTTTAATATGATCATGCAAAATAAGTTGAAGTGTCAAACTAGTAGAGTAGACCTTCGTAGAGAGTGCTACTACGAATCCTATACGACGCACTTATCGCTAGCGACTTTTTTTTATTGATATGTAATTCACTTTGAATTTATCCAATGAACAATTATAGGCGCGGCCTAGATTGTACATTAGACAGTAGATATAGGTACTTACAATGCATCGAGGTATCTAAGCACTTCGAATCCTAAAGAAGTCAGGTTATGGGGTTGATTGCATCTGACGGAACACATAATATTGTTTTTAGGTAAGTACTTATCTAAATATGATCTACTTACTATAGCGGCTAGCATAATTTTAATATTAAACATAAGTACTTATACCTTATTCACAAACAAACTTACGACTATTACAGTATTTACAATATGTACATAGGCATAGAAAATACATAAGAAACAGTTGAACTATCTACAGACCGTTGAAAACGATCTATAGATAGCTCAAAAGATCCAAATCAGTACCAATCGGAAATGTACCCAAGATACTGGCTGCATTGCTGCGCTGAATAGCAAAGCTAATACGCTGGGCCAGATACTCACCAGCCCTCGGGTCACGCGTCGCTGCGACTAGGCGCCCAGAAATAACTATGAAAACCCGGAGGGCCTCGGTAACCCACGGACCTAGAGTCTCGATCCCAAGAGTAGCCCTGTCGAGACCTGAGCCCTTAGTCGGAAGAAGCATTTTAAAACTCCCTACTCTCGAGCCGACAGTCGTCTCTCGGATGTCCATACATTTTTGTATGAGAGTTCTAAAATGCACCTTCGGACTAAGGGCTCTGCATATTTGCGTCTCTTGAGATCCTCGGCCGAATCCGCCGCCGCCGCGCGCCGAACCATAAAATATTATAAGTATTGGAATTTGGAACTCTCCTGCGTTGCGTTGCATTGCATTGCATCCAAATAAACATCGCTAACCTTAAACGTCAGTTTAGAGTGGCAATGACTTTCTGAATTTGGCCCTTGTACGAACATTGTACTTAGGTAGGTACACGATGCTCGGGCCACTCGGGCCAGAGGTCAACATTCCTTTTGTGGTCAACCTTCAATATTTTAGTCTATTAACAATAGATCAAAATTACAAATAGTTTCTGCAGTATCTTACAGAAAAGTAAACGTACTTACTGATCTAAAAAAAGTAGTGGGTCTCCACATTTTGTTCAACAGTATTTCCTTTTGCTAAGCTTAATAAAATAGTCTTCTCATTAGTTTCAATGAATAGAGTATGCTGATTTAAGTAATGAATTAGCTATATTATAGTGATTGAGGCACGCCGCGCGCCGCGCGCCGTGGACACGTGCGTCACTGCCGCGCCGCCGCCGCCGCCGCCGTCAGCCAGCGCAGCACAGGCCGATAGCTTCCTTCCTATATTTAACGAATTATAACCACGCTTCGCCGGTTCGAGGGTGGCGTGTTGTGACAATCGTTTTGTTACTGTATCATTTAAATAACTCATGTTCATATTACAGATTGGTAAGGGTGCAATGAGCCTAGTTTGCTTTGCCTTTGCCATTTCTAAATACAATTGATATAAGCTCAACTTATTTTTATAATAGGTATTTATTTTGAAGTGTCAACGTTAAGAAATAGCTTCCTTCACAAAAAAGCCGTTTCAAATCCTATCGTTCAGGGTAGATATAGCATCACTTCACGGAGATACCTACAGGGAATCCTTTCTAGGGATCACAATAAGATCACACGGAAGTCCTACTTGTGATATAATGTTTCTGTTCCAATCCGAATGAACAAAACTGTGCAATATTGCTCTGCCACAATAACATTTGTTTGATTGTAGCAAGTACAACTTCAAAGCGTCAAATCTCCATAAGGGTAGGTAAAGGGATTTAGTTCTTTATGACCCGCATGTGTATGTTTGTCGGCAGAGGGCGCGGGGGTGGCGCCCCACGGAATCACTAATGAACACTATAAAGACGACAAATCATTCTCTTGTTGCTGCATTATCCAATTATTGCGATTGTAAAAGTCCTAACTCCAATTTTTCAACACTGGGCATGGTATAAAAAAAGTATACAAACAAAAGATTTTAATTCAAGTGTTTACTTAAAATTAATGAATGTGGGTGTATGTTTTCTCTTTCACACAAAAACTATTGAATGGATTTCTGTGAGACTAAGCAATAATATAGCATATACCGACTTATGACACAGAATATCGGCTATAATTTATAAAAATATTGAGTGAATTGTCCAAAATATAACGATAATACGAAGTCGCGGGTCGCGGGCATCGCTATTTTTATAAATTATAGCCGAAGTGTTGTGTATGCTTTACTTACCATGCTTACCTGCCGAATCAAGGCTTACCGCGATATGTTGCCCAAGTAATCAAACCGTTGGTCTCCTGTTTATTTTGAATCATGGTGGACTGGTAGTCTTTGCATAGCCGATGGTGGGTATCAAATTAGTTGTTTAGTTAGTATCTGTACAAAGCTATCTAATTCAACAAGGTAAGTAATCACATTGACTACATTGTCTGTAGTAGGTATCCTTTATTCATGCGTCATTTTATCATTCACGTCATTATCCCTTATTTATAGATAATTCTGGCTGGACTCTGACTAGCTTAGCTTATAGCTTCTTGATCTCATTTTGGAAACATTTTCGATTCTCTCTCTCATTCGTTAAGACTTTTATTCCAGACTTAGTTGCCGATGGTCGTACTTAGTTAGTGAGACCCAGCACGTGCTCAGTATTCAATGTGAATCAAGTACTAACAATATCTAACGATTTGTTCATATTGAAGCGCAATCTAATTTTCTGACGAATAACATCATTCCGGATTCGATCTCTCAAAGATATTCCGAGCATAGCTCTCTCCATAGCGCGCTGAGCGACTTTCAGCTTGTGGACCAGCCCCACTGTCAGTGTCCACGTTTCAGCAGCATAGGTCATAACGGGTAGGACGCACTGGTTGAAAACTTTCGTTTTCAGATATTGAGGGATGGACGACGAGAAGAATTGACGAAGTTTACCAAATGCAGCCCAACCTAGCTGTATTCACCGGTTTAGCTCTTTGTCGAAGTTGTATCTACAAAATTGGAAAATACCCCTGACGTTGAAATTTCTTATATCGTATTATACAAGTGAAGCCCTTTCATTATTTTGATACCCAGATTATGGAAATTGGGAAAAAATAATTGTAATCCACCATTTTTTGGTGACGGTTATCTTGGATTTGAAGTTATGGTGTATCCTACTTACCAATCAAGCCCTTTCATTTGATACCCATATTGAGGAAACTAAAATAGTTTTTGATTAATCAGTACCTCTACCATGAGTTGTCACAGTAAAATCGCCTGACTTTACTATAGTACCTCTACCATGAGATGTCACAGTAAAATCGCCTGACGTTACCACAGTAGTTACGTAAATATTAACATTGCGAATTTAAGAACCCAACTATCCGCTAGAGGCGCTGTACAAATCTTCATACATTTTTTTAACTACAGACGCCAGCGAGTGTAGTAAATATAGTATAGTAAAAACTAATGGTAGAGCCACAGTAGTTACGTAAATATTAGTATGACGAATTTTAGTACTCAACTATCCGCTAGAGGCTGTACAAATCTTCATACATTTTTTTAACTACAGACGCTAGCTAGTATAGATTGTAAAAACTCAAGGTAGAGCTACAGTTTTTTATTACGCATGAGTTTTTTTACATTTTATTTCTAGAAATAATATATGCTTTTCATGTTCCTCTAAACGATATATAAAAGTACTAGGCGATAAAGGAGAAGGGGCATTTTGGCCACGCACGACTGAAAAAATAATAAGTATTTAAAAATTCCAAGTTATATGTAAAATAATTTCTATGGGACGGATTTCTTCTGTACCTAAGTATAGTAAAATATTGGCCTGTAAAATAAAAGCCATTTGAAACCTACTGTGTGGCAGCCCTGAGGAACAAGTTTTTTAGTCGTGGTCCACTCTCTATAGAGAATTGCCCATTTTCCTTTTGCACAGAAGCTAACAGCTTGGAAATGTTAAAATGAAAGGAATTGAAAATTGAAATTAAAATCTTTTTTTGGCATGTCTTAACTCAACGTATTTCCTGAACCATTGTAATTAAAAACCATGATTTTTATTATAAAAACCTGAAATGAAATTAATTTTCATTATTATAATGAGTGTATATGGCGATATAAAAACTCAACAGCCAAACTTTCGAAATCTTGGGGTTTTAAGACTAACGCTCTGCGAAGGCGAAATCAACCGAAGGCCGATGTGAATACCAACTCGATGTCGGCTCCGGTCGGGGCACGGTGCTTCTCATAAAGTTAGGATTGTGAAGTGGAATGTTGACATTTATTCACACATCGCATCGCGGACGTAAGAAGGTGCTATATATCATGCGCCAATTCTTCACGCTGCGAGTGGGAGTGAGCGCGACTTTACTTTTTTGCCCCAAGTATCGTCGCATGCGCACGCTTCGTTACCAGTGAGCATGATTTAGATCAGTGACACTCTTGATCTGTTGAATCCGCAAAGAATTTACAATGTCTCTAATCAAATAAACGCTTGGATTTATGTTAAATGATAAACTTAATATCAAAAAAGACGTGCTGAGTAGTCTGGTAGAAATTACTAGGAACGTATCAACCACAGTAAGCAATAATAAATGAATGAATGAATTACAGTAACTCATAAGGTGTGCGCAAATCAGGCCAGCTCCAGCCAATACCGAACCACTTCATATTTTGTTAATATGTATTAACGATTTATACGATGATTATTAATATTGCTTCTTGCTAGGTACTCGATAAAAATATTATACATAAGTATTATCAAAAAACGCCTATTACAATATTTACGAAATGTACATAGGCATATAAAATTACCTATTATATTATTGTGTGAAGCTTTATCTATTGAGGAACTTCAAATCTCTAACTTGTGACGATGTGTGTTTTATTTTAATGCAGCACAACCTTGTTCGTCTGAGTTATGATCCTGTGCTGGTTTTTGAGTTCTCATAATGAAATATTGTGATTTACAGTCGGCGTGTGAAGGCCGCGGCGCGGCGGCGGCGGCCGTGGCGTGGTGGGCCCGCCCCGCGTGCGCTGCTGCGAGTCCTGGCTCCGGCCCCGACCTCCTCGCCACTCGCCACCACCTCTCGTCAACAATGTACGCTAATTGAAAAACACGGCTGGTTTCCTTATTCCAGAGGCTATTTAGATGCCCGCTTATTACATTAAAGTAATCATAACACAGGTAAACTCGAGATTAACGACCGATGTGGCGCGGCGGGCGAAGGTCCGCTTGCAACGCGGAGGTTGCGGGTCTGAAAATATTTATTCCGGGTGTTGTCCGTAGTGTTGTCAGTCATCTAGTACCCATAACACAAGCTCTGCTTAACTTGGGGCTAGATGATGTTGTGTGGATTGTCCAGCATTATTTTATTTATTAAGTATTACATATTAAAATTCTGAAACCTTGCCGACTTACTACGCGCGAGTGATTGTTTCTAAATCAGCTACACGATCCATATAAAATGTTCATGTACCAAATAACATCAAAGGAATAAATAATTATCGTTTGGATTCGCGGGTGGATAACAACCATTGCGGGCGTGGATTCGATTCCCGCTCATCAGCGCGGTGGCGCTCATTACATGCCGTGCCGCTATTCTCATTTATTCAGCTCAGCTTGCCGAGGAGGAAAGTTTTGCTCCACGAAATAAAACTAGACGTTACAAACAGTTTTAAGTATCAGTATACAAAGTGCTATTTCAAAAAACAAGTATTAACTATTTCAACAAATAATTAGGGTATAGCAAGAATTCTACTAGTAACGAAGTTTAGGAATAGTCTGTAGAATGTGTGACCGAGCTGTGCGAACGATACGACCTGACAATGGACGTCATGGTTTCACAGCGTCAAGCTGCGTAGCGTAGGTAATCAAAGAGGATCTATAATTTGAGTCGTCAGAAGTAACTTTCCTCAAGGCGGTAACTCGTAACGAATTGTTTGCAACTCACGGGGCAGGTAATCTAATCTTCCCTCCTCCCCCCCATCGGGCGAAACGAAGCTGTAGCGAAGCGATCCCCCGCTGTTTATTCCACTGTATCAGACGAGAGTCAGGCACGTGACTGGGGTGCGGACAAGCAGGGGAGGATTTTTATCTACATGATTCAATGAAGGTACCTAACCTACCTATATTATACCTGGATGGAAGGTCATCTAGTTTTATCCAAAACGGGAGGGATGTTTATAAATTATTCAATTTCACTTTGTATTGTTGCAATAGCTTGTAGTTTAACCTACCTACTAGATAAGTATATAGTAGGTATTAAAGGTAGCTATATAATTATAAATGTACATACTTTGCTATGATTAGATTAACAATTAACTAAAAGTAAAAAGTAAAAGTAAAAAATTACTTTATTCAATAAAATCACAAGGATCATTTAGAATCGTCTTACATACTAGGTGATTCCACGCGACCAAACTGACTCCAACTGTCGATGGATCTGCATAATCGTCATGTTAGTTTGTTAAGCAAAAGAAACGTTGAAAATGTGTACTTAGTTTAATTCGATTTCTATAGGTTTCAACCATTTTACAGATCAGGTGGAAACTCGCGAGTTCTCTATTCTGGGCGAGCTACTTTTACTTATATTAAAAAAGTACTTAGGTACTCCAGAAGTTCATAATATCTAAGATCTGATTTTCCGACCGTACTATGGGTACAATTCAGTATTATGGGTACCTACTTTATAAATTAGGAACTAGTTTATTTTTCTACATAATAGTTCTCTACTTAATAGCCCGTATTTGCAATGAATAAACTTGAGGAACCCTACTTTAAATGATTATTAAGTAGTTGAAAATAGTAGAATCCAGAGCAAGATGTTTGAATTTAAGTTTTAGGATGACGGCTATAGGGTCTGTTTTCAAAGTGAATCTGTGCAGTTCAGAGGCAGTAATGCATGGATGTGTCGATACAATAGTGTCACACGCGAATCGTTCGCTCGTCACTTGTTTCATTCAATAGTGTTGCCCACTGAATTGGTCGCTGGAGATATTCATTTAAAAATTATGAAGCGTGCCGCTCGTTAAAATGATTCCTTGGTCGCTCGCTTGGAAAGATAATGTTGCTTTGATGGAACCACACATATCTTTTTTGTTTTCTCATCACAGGTTGGAAAACAAATGTACCTACCAACTACGTACTACAGATAGAGCAGAATAATTTTTGATGAAACTTTCCAACTGTTTTGTATTTTTGTGCACAACTTATTCCTGTGCGATGTGCTGCGGCTAGGCACTCTTGCATAAAGAGAATGGTCCTCAGGGACCGCCAATAAGAATAAACACCCAAACTTGTAGTTACACACTAACAAGTCCCTCGAGACGCCATCCACACTGGTACCTAGAACATTTGGACAAACCTCCACACGCGGGTCCCGACCCTACTATCAATGCGTTGAGTCGCGAACTGCGTGCACTGATCAAAATGCGGATCACTTATAAGGAAGCCAAAATGTTGCATCTAAAGTGATGTATTTCGAGTCTTTGAAGGTAAGGTAATATTATCTATATCTAGATAAGGTATCTTTTACATAATTGTAAAAGATTTGATGTGTAACAATCTTCAAAAAATATTTAAAAAAAAACCAACCCAATCAATCTGACAGTTGATTGAGTTGGTATATAATGAGTTATCTGTAGACAACAGAGTTTAATGCAAATGCAAAAGTGTAAAATAAAGCAAACATTTTCTCACTGGAACTTTGATGAGCGCCATTTTACAGCACCTCAAAATGCTTGCAACAAATCCATTTACAGATCAAAAAATAGAAGTACGCTCCTGGGTCAGTCTCTTCGGAGTCAGGGGGAGATAATGAGATTGGCGCGGTCGGGTGCGCGCGCGCCCTAATCGCGTTGCACTAATAGTCTTACACGCACAAAGGATCATCCCGCGGACGACGACGCACCAATTTCATGCCAAATGTCTACTAAACTAAACTCTGGGATAATGATTACAATTCGTTGGATTCTTTTATTTAACCCTTCTGTGGTAAAAGTAAATAAAATGTAATAAGTATCTACTTACATATTTATTATTTTCCGATCGTAACTAGGTACCTACATTCTGTTATAAACTTAATTTATGAAAGCTGCAGAAAATATGAGATAATTTTAAGAAATAGTATTTAACCAACAAGTCAAAGAGCTTCCTTTAATAATTTATTTGTTCTTGTTTTAGCGCGGAGACTCTGAGATGATTGAGCTTCAAACGCGCAGTGTACCGTCAAATCGCAAAAGCCAATCGAATTACTAACTTCCAAGAAACGGCTTCGTTGAAAAATCTCTAATTAAATAAGGGGGCATGCCCGAGCGGTCACCGATGCAGCACGCGCACTATCAGTAGCATAAATAATAACTTTTAAAACGCTATTAGAATTATGACAAAAATGATTAACAAAGATTGTTTGTTACTAAAATGCTCAAAAATTATAGTTATTCGTGTTTGGTAGATGTCGCACAGTTCTATTGGTAGGTACAGGTAGGTACATAACGTTATTGGCGCACAGAGGCCATCACGAAAGAGAAATCTGTGCCTTCTCTGCACTGTAATATGTGTTTTTGAAAAGAACTATGTTGTGTGAAGTGATGATAAACATTTTACTCTTATTTTAAATGACTTATCTGTATGACGGTGTCTTTACGGTATCATTTTTTTTTATTGAGAACCTCCACCTAATATCGCTTAGTTTTATTTAGTTTGTGTTTTTATTTTCTTTTATTTTTGCATTTGTTTATTGATTCGTTTCATAGTTTTTTCATGTCCGCTAATAGATTAGTTCTAACGGAAGACCAGCGTGGGTTGTTCTTAATCCACATGCTGAGCTAGGATCTATTTTGCAGCACAATAGGTGTTTAGACGATATGACTAAAGTCATATTTCATATCATCCTACTGTGTAATATTTAATAAAGTAAGTAAGTACTTACTTAATATTTTAATTAGTTACTGATACTTTTTTTCTACTGTCATCATTACTGTACTTTATTTTTAGTTTAAATAAGTTTTTTAAGGTTGCAAATCAATTATTTTATATTTATTTAGCAGAAAAGGCTACCTGTATGTGAAACTGCGAAATAGGACAAATGCAAAAGTGGTGATACTGCGTGATGTTAGTGTGCCGCGGTCGCAGCTCAGATCAGGAGGGACAGGCGGGTCGGGCGGGGCGGGCTAAACGTACTTAATATGCGGACAAAAGGCAAGGGAAGCGTCGTCGCGTCGTCGCCGCGTCGTCGCCGCGTCGTCGTGCCGCCTAGCACGCACGGCACTCGACTCGACACATCACATTGCATGTGCTAGCAAACTAGTTAAATAAATTAAGAAATGGTTGCTTCAATAATTTCGTATAAAATCCCTGATTTTGTCTTCATGATTATTTACAATCTTAGTGTCTTGACCTACATGCCTTTGCTTTAAACAGTTTTACGCCAAACACATACTTACCTAACATTTTTTATTGCATTTCGTGAGACAAAAATTTAAAAAAAACCAATAAAAGTTCAAGATGGTAGAGCTATCGTATATCTATATCATAAGACACCTATAAAAATAGATAAATACACAATTTTAAATATAATTGTTGAAATATTTTTATTATAATTAATTACTAACGTGTTTCGTCATCATCGTGAAGCAACAGTCTCCTGCCGCGCCGTGCTACTTGCTGTGTAGGTACACCCCGTGATTGGTATCTACCCTCCGCCAGCAGTAGGTACAGTAGTGCGTTACTATGAAACGAGACCAGGGGATCAGGGGACCAGGGGACCAGGGGACCAGGGGAGCAGCGCAATTACAGGACAGGTGGAACGACTGAGATGATAAGCGATGCTGCTGAACAATGTAGAACCCTGATTTCAATTAGTTATTTGATTTATTTGTTGGCAGGTGTACTGACAATAACACGTGTTGCCCTCTCAGCTCAGTATTGCCAAATTACTTAGAACTTTACTAACAAATAAGCATACGTGTCGACTTCCACTCTCAACTGATAATAATTTTAGTGAACAGTTACTAGTTAACAATTACGCAATTTAGTTAACATAGTTGCCATGTATGTAGGTAAGTAGAGTATAATAAGCGAATAGGTGCCATTTGTTGCAACAGCATCATTACGATTCGCCAACTCAAACAAACAGTCCCAGCGCAGCAATAATTCGGACATTTCGTACAAACAGACAAATTGAATCATCTGTATTTATTCGATGTTTGCGTAGAACGGAGCGGCCCCCTCTGCACAGCGGCGGCGGCGGGAGGGTATTGATTTGGAGAACGTGACAAGAACCCTGGGGGATGCACAATTATTCTCTCGATTCAACGGTAGTTGGCATGTGTCTGTAGGATTCTTGCCTATCTGCTTATAGGTGCTGCGCTGACTGGGAAACTTTGAGCGCCATCCAGCCAGATGGAATAATAATTTTGTCTACTTTCAAAAACTCTAATACTAGATAAGTGATCTGGGTATCTCATCACGATCTACTTTAATCCGATTGTTATCTACGGTACCTACTTAGTTACTTCATGTTCTAAGGTTTAAAATAATGAAAAGTGAGCGTCAGGATGACTGGCCCGAGTCTCCGATGTATCATCAAGATGTAGTGCCTATTTTGCACCTTTGAAGTGGAATATACAGCGTCTACTTAATATTTCTCAAATTGTTCTAATCAACGTATAAAAATATTGACACAGAACGGAATTTACTACGGAAAGGCTCAATTGAAAATTAGAATTGCAAATGGCGGCTGGCGCCGAACTGATCTTTCCGGTGGCGTTTCCGTTCATATCGGAGTTCGCAAAAATCCCTTTGAAATTCAAAATTAAAAGTGGAGCTTTCATGCCGGAAACATCTCTCCGATATCGGAAAACGTTGAAAGCATTGTAAACCATTCACGTTTTCATTGTTTTAAACATACAGCGTTATTTAATTAGTAAAAGGTAGGTATCAATATCAATGAGCACACGACTCATTTTATTATCCTTGCTAACCATCTTATATTATAGAGCAGAGTGTCTTCTCAGCTTAAGACTTCTCTACTTCTTTAGAATATGTAAAAAAACCAACAGTAGAATGATTGCTTGCAGTAAAAAAACTAAGCTCTGAAGAATGAATAGTCTCGTTATGATTGGATTGTTCGAGACCACCGGACGGAGACCGGACACGGAGGCAGGAAGGCAATCATGCCACCCCTCAGGGGATGATAGGGTGCCCGAGTTTAGGTTTGTACTCATCCACCTAGGTACGCCTACTTGCATAACATGGATTACGTTGCCTAAGCTATCGATATTTTGGTACTTGTTAACAAAACTTAGGATCGCAAGTGTCGTTTTTATTGTAATAAGTTTGCACTGAAGTCGGATGTTAAATTGTTATGGTGTATGATAAAATAAATAAAAAGTTTCCGAAATGAAAATAAATACCTACTTTAGTTCAGAGTTTCTGAAGTTTTTGCCAATGCATAGACAAAACTGCTCAAAGTGAACCGTCATGTTGGTAATTTTAAAATATTTGATCGGTTTAAATACTATACATTTTAGACTCGAACATTTTCAAATGCACACTTTCACAATAGGTAAGTAATCCCTGGTTGCCACTTGAGTATTTTCATACATTATCTCGACACCATCGTTCTTTTGTATCTGTGACATGTGTGTGACCATAAGAACCCCGAAGTTGAAATAGATGTCAGTGAATCGGCACTCGACCGCTCGTTAAGCACTCGTCACTCGTCAGTCGTCTCGTCTCGTCGCGTCGCCGTCGCTGGGTGCGCGTCGCGCGCGACAAGCGGCTTGATTGCGCGACTTCGCTAATCCCTGTCATTACATGCTTCACACTCACACCACCGCACATCGCATGCCATGTTGGCAGTTGGCTCTTGTCTCACTCAATGCCCGAGATCCCGGCTCTCGGCATTTAACTCGAGTAGTAAATAAGTAGCGACTACTTAGAGTAGCGAAACCTACGTCATGTCTTGGTCAAAGTAATCGACCGAGACTAAGGGCGAAGCGTCTCACTTTTGAGATTGGTTAGAAATGCTATAGTCATTCTGTTAGTCGGTCTGTCTGTCTGTCTATACTCGCCTCCAGTATTTATTATTTTGTTTCGCCGGAGCAAGGGGGCAAATTAGCCCTAGCAATATTTATTGACTGAATTCAATGTTTGACACGAACACTAAGGACACAAATGTTACAAGAAAATACTAAAGTGATGCTAGGGAGAGTGGAAGGAGATGGTTTTCTGTATAATAAAGATATTTTTTATATTATTTATGTACAAAGTTTTCATTCAAGAACTTCATTTTACAGAAGATGTTGCAAAAAGATCGTCTTTTGCATGGTTATACAGTCTCGCGAAGTCGGCTGTTCTCACAGATATTAGTATTATAAAAAAAATACAAAAATCCTTTATTTCTATTATTTAGATGCGTCTTAGGTTGAATTAATCATTCAGCTCGATTAAAAGTCTGGTTATTCATCATGATGCGGTATCGCGGTGTCTATTGAATGTACTTACTCCATCTATTGGACAATTTGGGTGAACTTGTCTTGTCTTGATGTTATGTTATGGTCTTGGTTGCGGTGGGCGGTCGCTCAGTGTACCAACTCTACGACCGAATGGTTATTGAGTTTAATGCTTGGTCACCCAGTATCAAGACAATACAGCCAAAAGTGATTTATCTTAGAAAAAAATACCTAATTAAATATGGAATGTTAATTCTTAAATTGAAGTTTATAAAAAAATCCAAAAATCAAAATCATTTATTTCAATATTACAGTGTCGACTTAGTAATGGGTGGGATCTCTTTTATAGGTCGTGAGACCTGTATTAAAAGAGTCCCCTCTTAACTGTGGTCCAGCTTATAAATAATAAAAGGTAATGAAATGATTACAACTATTAAGTAATTCAGTCAATTAATTCAATAGTTTGGCCATCGTGAATCCAAAATAAACAATCGGGTCCATTCGATCGCAATTTATTGGAATTATTCTAAATTACCTTTCGATACTGACGAAAACAGTGATTATAATCAAGGATTTGGCAATCTGAACAATTAACGCGCTCGCGCAATTTATATCGAGTAAGCGGCGGGCGGTGGCCTCTCCGCGCCACATTTTGAACCGCTGATAGATCATTGAAATAGTACACGTCATGCAAAAGCCGGTTCGGATGTTATTAAGGGCGCGTACGGCGTACCGATACGATACTTCAGGCTGATGGTGGATGGATGCAGGTTCTTGGTGTGGAGTTGCTTACATACACGAAGAGGGCAGGAGTGGCGCGGAGGGCCGGGCCAGCGCGCGGGCCAATGGGCGCGCAGTTGGCGACTCTTCTCCCCCGGGCCCGCCTTCTTTGCCGTAAAAAGTCAGTCAGATCGTTTCAGCCAACAAAAGTGGTGGTGTGGTCGCGAGCGCGGCTCGACACAGGCCCGGCTCTTGCGCGCGCTGGCGTGAGCCGCTGCTGCTTCTAGTACCGATGTGGTTACTTTGTGTGCTCCATTTGAACATTTGAAAGTGTTGCCGTAAAGCTGGAGATGAAGGTGAGTCTGGTGATCTATTTATTGTGTTAAGCTAAAGGTTTCATTGCTACCGCTCTAATTCCATGGATTGGAATACTCACATCACATTTAGTTAAGATTATAAAAAGTTTTGTGATGTCTTGATTACCATACGTAATGCTGACATCATGTCAACGGGGGTTAAGGGGGGTTAGATATTACCCGTTATCTAATTTAGATTGCTCTGTATTTTTCTTTACTTCTTATAAGAAATCAATAACTTTTATAACACAATAAACCTATAAATTAACAGAAAAAAAAACTAAAAGCAATTAAAATAAAAAGCGCTACACCACAATGATATCTACTTATTTTAAATTTCAGTGGTTTGCTATAATGCAAACGGGTACAGAATGGGTGCATTTGCGTATAATCTGCTAAATAAAAAATAATGCTAAAATTTAATTACTTAATTGTAAAAGTTGTAATCATTTAATTGTTGACGCAGATTAAATTAGGTAAAAACCTTCATTTCCGAATAAGAATTACTTACACGAAATCACAAATGCAAATTTTCTTTTATAATTAATAAATTGAAAACAGCTATCAGCTCAAGTCTTTTTAATGAAACTATTATTTATGTCTTAGTACAATAGGTATTTGTTTTATTATTTGTTAGTTAGCCTTTAATGATGTTACAAACCGCAAGTAGAAGTGATGAAGTTAGTGCTAGTTCACGGCTCCATACAAAAGATTTGAACGAGCTGGCGCGCGCTTTCCGCAGGCCTTGCATGGCGCGGCGCAGCCCAATTACAGAATACTCAAGATCTCGTGCTGATCTTACAACTAAAAAAAACTGGCTAATAGGTATTCAGATACTGAATACTCATAATTATGCTTTCAAAAGGTATTTGAACTCAATTCTCTTGTCTAAATCATATACAAATAGATTTACATTTGTAATTATTCTACAAATGTAATTTGAATTCAAATCTATGATCTAACAGGGTTTGTTTATAAATAAAAAAATTAATACCTGTATTAATTAGATGAGCCGATTTGTTATAGATTATGTGCCAAACAGATTACATTATAGGTTCTGTTTTGTAAAAGAACCTAGGTAAAATCTTTTTTACTCTTCCACTTTCGTGAATCGCGTTTCGCTTAAATGAGGGTCATAGGGTCATAACTTCTACAGGCATCATCGTTTTTCAATTAAAATTCAGTTTAATATGAATGATTACTAGTTACTATAAAATTGGGTTATACAAATTTTCTAAAACGTCAATATTTTCCTAAGAAATATTTATAATTTTTGAAACACATGTACAGTAGCCGGTAACTTTATCTTGCCCAGAGAATATGGCGAATATTACAACTCAGATACTTATTAAGCAGATAATAAATATATCAGTTATTTACCTAGGTAACATATAATATTAGTGTTTTAAAGGTCGAGTAGGTATAACACAAATAAAAGCTAGACATAAACTAGTATTCCTTAGGGTTGCTATATTTTTCTGTTATTTTACATAAGTAATTCTAGATCATCAATAATATTCTATCAATAATCTTAAGAAACAAGAAAATGTTGTTTCAAACAACAACCTATATAATAAGCCTGGTCTTCACACAAAATAACAACTCGCTGACACAAACACGGAACACTCTCACTGGTCACAAACAACGGCCATCGATATTTTATTGCTACCATTTTATGTCAGCCGCAACCTGACCGCCAAGTGTAATGAAAATCTAATTTTTGGTTGCTATTTAACAATATTAGTGTAATCTTAAATATATTCAATATAAAATACAATAAAACCAGCCACAGATATCTCATACTTCAGATTAAAATTATTTGGGTGATACTAAGGTAGTAAAAATTACGACGAAAGTTTTGATTTCAAATATACTTGGTAGTCAGGCGACTGGTTGAAAATCATGTTCTTAACCAACTGCGAGATAATTTGATGCGGCATTTTATTGTTTCTGGAAATCAAAAACTATGAGAACAACTACTTTTGTTTGTACTAAGTTTTGTACCTTGGATAATAAATATTCAGGAACTTAATGACCGGTAATCATTCTGAAGTGCGGCATATACCGGTAAGTATAGTAACAATATTTTACCTTCCTAGTAGGTATACTACATACATAGATATACAGACCACAATTAAGACATAGGAGTGAGAATACAATATAATAATAGATATAGTAATACTACACAAGCAACGCAACGGTATATTGTATAATTATTTTATGTCGTGTGTACCTGTATATATATGTTAAGGTTGAATATAAAAAAAAAGTTTTTTAAATGATAGTACCTACTTAAGTACCTACTAAGTTATAAATAAACTAGCTGAAACCCACAACGTTCGAGAAACGTGGACCAAACTATCTGCTTCCATCCACTAGAGAACAGGATCTTTACAGCGTGCGGCTGCATTTGGATTAAAGGTCAATCATCTAAAAAATCAATAAAACCTAGCCCGTGTTTTTATCCGGAAAGCAGGCTTTTAAACTGCATAAGTTTCACGTAAATCTGTGCAGTGGTTTTGGCGCGATGCTCTAAAAAAAAAAAAAAACAAACAGACAAACTCTATTTTTGAAATTCAGAATCGTTTGGATCTACATTATTTAGAATTAGAATGGTACCTATCTACTAAATTACTAAATACATAGAACCTTGTTATTTATTATCACATAAGTAGGCGGTAGGTAATATATAATATTTAATGAATACTTATGTATGTCTCACTCCTATGTCTTTATATATATATATTTTAGGAAGAGCCTAGTTAGTTTCCCACTACACAGGGAATCCTAGTGCGGGAACTAATGTCCTTCATATAATGAACTAAATCACTCCGATTAATTTACTTTTTTTTGAACAAATAAAATACATTCATGTGTTCATTTTCTATTTTTGGCTGTAGTAGTTGTAAATGTTTAAAACTAGCTGATGCCCGCGGCTTCGTCTTATTATCGTTATGTTTTGGATATTTCACACATTATTGTTATAAATGATAGCCTATGTTCTATTCTGGTGTAAGGTGTGTTTACGTTATAAATTACATTGTACGATTATTTTACATTTCCTTCGATTTTATTTTTTCATACGAATATTATACATATAAATATTTTAAGATACCTGTGAACTAATTTATTTCTTTATACAAACAAATTACTTCTCGCTCACTCATCTAAGAAGTTGTAAAACCACGAGTCGCGATAACCAAATTTTGGAGTATTTTTGTTTCACAAAGAATGTGTCGTCCTTTTACAAACTCGACTGATGGAAAGTCATGTTGTGGCCGACGATGGAGCTGGACGATCTAGGAGACAACAAGGTTAGGGAAAGTATAATATACCTAAATGACCATTTCTAACGAAAATGTAAGGAATCTTACCTCAGATAGGGTGTTACGAAGATGTAGAGGCTCAGCAACGCTGCTGTTCCTGTTCGGCATGCACAAATTAAGAAAAAGTAGATGGAGTAAAGAGAAGTAAATAGGATTTTGGGCAACCGTTTTGTGCAAAATAGCTGGATTGTGTTCCTTGTGTCGGCGCGCGGTGCGGCGGTGTGTCGGCGGGTCCAGCGGGCAGGCCTGCGCCTGCCGTCTCCAAATCCGATTAGAGCGGAGTCGGGTGCTCGCGATAAATCCTCTCTGTCGTCGTCGATTCGTTACGTCCCGCTTTACCGAACTTAACGCACGCAGAGAGATATGGCGGCGGTGGCTTTGGGACTAATATGTTATTTAAGGGCCGCGCGGCATCCCGCGGTGCTGCCACCGGCTCAATGCGGATATTAATGGCCCGAATGTATCAGTTCTTCAGGATATGGCGAATGTCTTCTTCGATATGGATCACTTGACGGGTTAACCACCGCTAACCTGCACTCGGCCGACTCTCGCCTGCTTTGTTCACACTCCGTCTGCCTGATGAGGCTCATTTGTGTCTGTGAATAATACTTATTCCTTCCAATAAATTGAAGTTATTCGAATAACTTTTTGATTTATAAGAATTTAAAAACTGTTATTAAAACTCTTATGCTTTTATTACAAAAAAAACATAGCATGTTATTAAAAAATACTAGCTGGAGCCCGCGACTTGCTATCGTTATATTTTGACAATTCGTGCAATATCTTTATAAATTTTGTGTTAATATTGTAGTGCTACATTATAGCTACATTATCGTAAAGTTTAATTAAAATCCATTCCGTAGTTTTTGCACGAAAGAGTAACCAGCATACCTACATCCAGAATCCATCCATCCATACACACGTTCGCGTTTATAATATTACTAGGATATTATTGAAGGTACCTATGTAATATGGAAGGACGGAAATAGTGCACATATGTATACATATTTGTTTACAATATGGAACAAGTTGAATCTCAATAGTAAAACATACTTACTACTACCTGTAGGAGTTAATAGTTTTAAATTCAGTTGTTTAGATAAATGTATTCATCTAGTTAAGCTGCACCGAATCTTCATTAAGTCCTTGATTATCTTTTGAAACTGCTGATTTTCTGACCATAAGCTTGATAGGTATTTACATAGCTCATATAAAAATGTTTACTTACATGATTTAATTGACAATAATGAAAGCACACATGCTCATGGTTGCAGCGGCGCGGCGCTACATAGTACCCGCCGCCCGCGCCGCCGCCGCCGCCGCCGCCGCGCCGCGCCACGTGTGAACACGCCTTTCCAAACACAATGTTACGAAACATGCCAAATCAATCGATTTATACATTTTAGAAACTGCCCAAATGTTTTATGGTACGCGCCTAAAATAAAAATATAAAATTGATTTGTTTTCAATAACTTTCTACATTGATAACTAGCTATAAAATCTAAATATTTGAGTGAGAATCCAACTAGCACCGAAATGATAATATACGAGGACTATTTACATTATTTATTGAACCACCTCACGGGCAATTCCATAATAGATGATTTCTATTCTAGGGTTGCATCATAGGGTAAGTAGCATCCAGTTTCTGAATAACTCAGCTTGCAATTCGTCGTCCGGCGTCATATATTCGTAAAAAATGCTATTTCCTCTGATTTTTAGTAAAGCATTTAAAAAAATAATATTCTTATCAGCAACAGAATTCATTGGACCAAAAGTACTGGATGTATTTTTGGTCCAATAAAATTATGATTTTACAAGTAATTTTAATAATAATTTTATAAATAAATATTCCCGGACAATTGACACATCACACTCTAGTCCTAAACTAAGCAAAGCTGTACTGTGGCAACTAGATTTATTTATTTAATCAAATGGCAAGCCGTTTTGTAAAACAGCGGGTGACGGTAATCATTTTTTTATTTTATATTGTGTGTGAGAGAGGGTGGGTAAGTAGGTAGGTATAATATGTGTAAGTATGTATAGGTATTCAGTCGTCGTCCTTGAAGGTTTCCTGAAAGAAAACTATGCGTAGAGTTGAGCTCGCCAGTCTTTACTTTATTGTACACATCATGTACAATAAAGACTTTTAAGAATGATGTTTGTACGTACAAACGCGTGGAAAGAAAATGCGATTTCGATGGATTTAATGGAAATTAACTGGCGACCGTAAGCTCTACAATTCTGAGTTGGCAGTTTATGATATTCAGAATGTAACACAAAGCTAAGCAAAGGGCTTGCTTTGTGATGTCTACAGAATGACAGTGAATTCGTGACAAAATCAAAGACACTCAAAGTAGGATTTAGATGAATATCTTAAGATGCTACTGTAGTGCCATTGTGAAGGAGTAGAGGAGTGACATGACAGGCGGGGCGGGGCGGGGCGCGGGCTACGAGGTGCGGGTCTGTTTATTCAATAAACAAGAGCGGAGACTTCGGCGCGCCGCTTTGTGGCGCGATGACAAGGGCGAACGGAGCCCGGGGTCTCGTGGACTACTAGCAAACCCAATAAGTATTTTACAACCTTCACTAGTATTCAACCACTAGTAACATTTCACAGCCTCTCTAAGTAATTCTAAGTAATTTATTAATATAAAATTTTTGATTACATTTAAGGACATCGCATGATTAACAAATATCACAAATAGTCCAGTCATTTTAGCTATTTTAAACCCCAATCTGCGGAATAATTCCTAGTTGGCCGAATCCCTGTACACACCTTTATTATTCCCATTCTCTACTTTCACGAAGAAGCGCTGAAAATAAACTTGCATACAACTGTACAATGTCAACTTTAGCTCCATTAATTAAAAAAATCGGAAAATGAAGAAGCATTAGTTACTTATATTATTATGTAAGTACTTACATACTTTTATGTTAGAGCCGACGATTGTATTAGTACCTACTTAGAAAAAACATAAAAAAATTCGCTAGATGTGATTAGCCTTACAAACGAAACATGAAAACAGTTGTAAACGTAAACACGTGCTATTGCGTACGAACATCCCGCCGCCGATGCGCGACGCCCTACGTACGCCGCGTACGCGCGACGCGCGACTACTAATGATTACAACTTTAGCAACTTACATCTACAGGTGTGCTTCAATGAGATGCTTATACTACACGTATTTTGTAGGTGTACAACAAGCAACAGAGGTGGACATGATGGTTTCAGCTACTTACTACGACAAACCTTTATTGAAATGCAATAACTATATATTTTATTTAATTGCGTGTAATGTTTAAGTAACATAAGAGTTCGCTTGCTTTTTTATGAATCGTAGTTTAGCCAAATATTGATTCTGATAATAAATAAAATAATATATGGAACCCTCTCAGCTTGGGCGCGACTCGCGCGGTAATAAGCCGCCTGTCGACGTTATATGAACTTCACTAATCAATTGTCCTCTCAGAGGTCGTCATAAGAAATATCACAATAAAAAATAAAACGATATATTATTATTGTAAGAGCAGTACGGTCGGACTTTGATTTGAATCATTTTTTGTGGCGAGTCCTTTCCGAGCGAGCCTTTGAAAGGTGTTCGCGCTTCAAGCGGCCGATTGGCTGCCGACCAATTAATGTTTCCAACTTTATTTACACTTTCGATATTTATCTAACTTTTATATCGATATACTTAGCCAAAATATGCGGGTGCAATAAATAAGCAAAGTTTTCGTTCAGAGTTACGTCGCTCATCGAACTTGAAGTTGCAGATAGTAAATTAAAAGAAAGTCGTCACAAGATTTGAAAGCAATCGCTTGAAGAGATCGCGACGTGTGCGAGTGGGCGCCGTCTTTGGTAATTACTACAAACATTTATAAATGAAGTAGACATTCATACCTACCTATGTCTTTGGTAATTACTACAAACATTTATAAATGAAGTAGACATTCATACCTACCTATGTCTTTGGTAATTACTACAAACATTTATAAATGAAGTAGACATTCATACCTACCTATGTCTTTGGTAATTACTACAAACATTTATAAATGAAGTAGACATTCATACCTACCTATGTCTTTGGTAATTACTACAAACATTTATAAATGAAGTAGACATTCATACCTACCTATGTCTTTGGTAATTACTACAAACATTTATAAATGAAGTAGACATTCATACCTACCTATGTCTTTATCTGACGAATGTCTATGGCGCAATTGTTTATTGGAAAAAAATATTGTAACTGGTACAGTGTGTATTAAATATTCTTTATACTACACCTGCTCGGAAAGTACCTTGATACTTTATCAAATTTACGGTAGAAAGTACGTCATTGCATATCGAACAAATATGCGGCGAGAAAACGCATCTGAGCGGGAGAGAAAAGTGTATGAAAATCCATTTCTTACGTGGTTTTTCTTTTTTAATTTTGGGTAAGACTATGCGCTGGTAACCTAAATATCAAAAGCCAAAAAGTTTTTACAGTGAGTTTTTATCTCCAAGTTCGCAAAATGACACTGGCCACTAGCTGTGTGTTGGATGGTGTCAAACAATTTGAAAAAGAACATGTGAAATTTTAGTTTTTTATTTTCCTCGTAGGTGTAGTATAAAGCACTATGTATCACTCAAGAGAAAGTGCGATTCCCGATCTCGGGTGTTTTAAAGCCCTCGCCTGCGGCTCGGGCTTCAAACGACACCCTCGACGGTAATCGGTCACTTTCTCCTCTCGGTGAACAATGTACTATACCTAAATAAGTATCTACTCAATACACGTAAACTCGATTACTCAATTCTCGTAATTTTTTGGCAATATTGCATAGCTTCTATCGCGGGCCTTGAGCGTGGAGACCGAATTCAGAAATACCGTAACGAAATAACCTAACACTGCGCATGCGTAATCCAGCAAAAAATGCTATGCAATAGCTTTACCGCGACAGTCACCGAGTGCCACATGTCTTTTTTTATTGTAATCTTAATTATGATACTTATATAAACAACCCAACACAGATAAGGATAGCATTTTATTAGTTGCATAATTTGTTAGTACTTAGTAGGTAAATTGTTCCAGAAAATTAAAAAACATAGGTACTATTAATATATTTACTGATTACTCATTAAAAACAAAAGCTTTATTTAGATCGGACCATAAGGTTTGATGAGGTAATTTTTCCACAGGCAAGTAGGCAGCGAGCAGGGCCTCGGTTTTTTAAGATGAATGTAAATAAAAAGTATTCTCTTTGTTTTCCGGCCGTGAGTGTTGTTTGGACAGAGACAGATGGCGCGGCTCTCGCCTGTAAACATTTAACACCTCAGGATAATCGCGGCGCGGCATTAGTCACCGCAGCGCCTCGATATACAACAATATGCGAGTGATTGATGGCGCGGCGTGCTCTATGCTGTGCTGTGCAGCGCACCAGCCGACCACGTCGCCGCCACGTGCGCTCTGCACTGGCGGCCGTCATGTCAAGGAGACATGACGGCCGCCAGTGCAGACTAATCACAAACCTACACTATCCACAATCATCAAAATACTCGTTCATACAATATATATATATAATTATTTATTTCAACAAATGCATATAAAACTCATAACCTAACTTTAAACGTTTTACAAGCTATGCATATGGATCTACGTAATGCGTGCGATCGATAAGTTTGGTTACCTCCGCCATATCACAGTCGCTGCCTTATTAGAGACATCCGTAGACAACAGTAGGTAGGTAGGTACAGACAGGTAGAGCCTGGTCCGTGCAACTATTCCATATTTCATCCACCAGATGCGAGGCGATGTGGAATATTGATTGCCCTCCATCTCCATCCGGATCGATCGAGATGCCAACTCTTTTCGAAAAAAGTGTTTTGATTGTTCGTGGTTTACACGTCAAACATAATATTTCATTTTATGGCACTTTGATGTGAATGAACCATTTTTTAGTCTCATCGTTGGACAATACATTATAGTCGATATATTATTATTTAGCCAGCAAGGGTGTGTGCCTGGATAAAGAGACGACACCAGTGCCTCTGGTTGACTGGATGAGTCTCGATGTGAGGAGTACCATTATGATAGCAATCAATATATTGAGTTTTAATAAGTTTGCCAGTTTCGGTAATGTTAGATCTGTGGTACGTGAATCACCGTCGTTTGTTTTGTATTGACAATCACATCAAGATGGAGAATACAATAATTATAATAGGTATTTATTAAACAAGAGTGCATAATTGCTTTCAAACCGCGCTTTAATTTGATGACAACCACAAGTTTTCCAGCCAGACATCGAAAGAGCGCAAAACACTCTTTCCGGGATGGGAATGAAAATACTAGATACATAATTCCGATTCGGTGAAAATTGTTTTTTTATGTGACTTTGTGGTAGAATTCACGCACTTTAACAAGCCCAAAAACCAATGCACCAATGCAAAAGCTGTAACGTATTATAAATAATGCAAAGCGTAATAGTCTTGTCGCGTGAGCTTATAAAGCACCAGCGCGGTTATTTCGAGTTAACGCTTTCGGTGAGGCTTTATACGGCATGATAAATACGACCAGGTTCCAAGTATTTAAACAACAATAATACGAGAGCCCTCACATTGTTGTGGGTTGATTTAGCACCCATGCGGACGATGGGTCCTCGTTGGAGCGAGCACGCGCCCGACAAGACCGGAACGTTTTTTGTTGATCGAGCGAGCGGAGCAAGCTTCTCTGACTTCATGTCGTCTTAAGAATTGTCGGATTTGTATGTTAAATGTTGAGCAATGGATTATTGCAAGTGTCCAAAACAAAGTACAAAAGTAAATTCGTAGAAAAGTGGTCACATGAGAAAAATGTCATATTATGAGAGAGCTATTGATACTTTTTATCTAATACAGGTCAGATACGGACAAAATTGAAAAATAAGAGAAATACGGCCAGTTATGTAGTTCTCTTTGAAGAGGCTAGACTAGGCAGTAAGCTGCACTGCAGCAGGCTACAAGGGGCGCGACGCGGCGGCGGCGTCGGCGCCCGCGCGATTACACGCTCCGCGGTGTAGCAATCGGTAATTGTGGCGCTTGTTTTATCCCAAACGCAGTAATAGGCTACGGCTCGGCCGCTTTGCTTACAAATCAATAATAAACTTCAGCTTCGGGTTTATTACACATCCAATATATATAAATATGCATAATCTGTGAGTGGGTATAAACCCGAGGTCTACGGCCGATCGATTATTTGAACTCTTCGATTGAGTGCCTTATTTATGGCGACCGAGCTTGTTTTAAATGATTAAAATTTTTATGATGTTCTCATGGTTCGACTCGAAATATAGAAAATGGAACGGAATGGTTTATGCGTTTCCATCAGCGGCCGGTGCCTCTCATCCGACACAAACTGTCTATATTTCAAAGTCAAATTCGATACGTTGTACCTAATAAGTAGTCTCTACATTCAGTATTTACAACGCTGTAAGCTGGAATAAAACATAACGATTGGCATATCGTGTTAATTGGCCGCTTTATAAAAATTACTTGTTTAAGATTTTTATGCCCCACTTCATATTTTTATGATAATTTGATATAACTGGGATGTCAGCTCAAGACATAAGGGTTCCATGTTGTTATTGGTGGCCAACTTTTGGAAACATAATGTTTAAAAGTACAAGTGATTACTTTCTAAATTAATTATTAGTGTTTTGAGCTGACCTTACAGTACTAGGAGGAAATAGTAAAACAACCAAATCCTTGATCTAGGTAGCTAATTTATTCAAATAATAGACAAGTTAGTCTAATACACGCAAAACGCATCGATAGCGCGATTCAGGAATAAATACTCTACGGTGGCGAAATCTAGTTGCAAATTTGGAACTAATCATAATAATATTACTATGTGGCTTAAACATTCCGCCCACGAAGGACATCTAGTGAAATGTCCTTATTTACTGACAACAATACATTTTGATCTGACAAATTTAAACTTTAAGCTAATTGGGGTAGAACTTTACTAAATAGTCGCCATTACAATTTTTGCCTTGAGACATGAACTTTATAAATTATGTGACTTGTAATCTAATCTCTTCACTGATATAATCTAATCTTATTATTAACATTTTTTATCATTCTTTATGAATTCTTTTTAATTTGAACTTTCTTATGAACTAACACTTTTAATTTTAACTATCTTATGAACTAACACTTCTACTTACTTTATGTATGAACTAGTAATACAGATAACCTTGATGTTGATCTTTATAATTACACTTTTCCCGGTCTATAGAATACCATACGGATTACGTTGTCTTGACTTGGATGATTCTGCACTACACGACTACATGTAGGTCAAATAATAATTAGATGAAAATAATGATCAAATTGTCCTAGAACTTGTACTTGAAAAGTTAGTAAAGTGTTTGAAAGTGTTTTGTACTCGTCTACCTCAGCGACATGAGTCTCTGAGTACTTTTGAAATATATAATTGCGGAAACATCCGCCCACGCTGGTAATATATTTTTCATAATGGTAAGTACCTTCTTATTCTCCTATTTTCTTCAATGCAATAATATTTAGCTTAATCAATTTATTTTGTGTTCTTTTTATTACAGGTTTAGAGGTCTTCATTCAATGAAAGCTGCGCTGAGTTTCGCGATTCCAGGTAAGTACTTAATGGTTTACTCTTTTATTTTTACTCTTGTTTTAGTAATTTCAAATTCTTCTTTTATGTCATTCTGTTGTCTTTTGTATTTTCCTTTTTCATCTACATCTTGTACTATTTCGCATTTTCGATTCTCTTCTTCTATTCTGTTCTGACTTATTTTATTCTTGATCTATTCTATTTTGCTCTGTTTTCTTTCGTTCTTACTTTGTTCTACATTGTTCTGTTTTTCTTTGATCTGGTTTTGTCCTATTTTGTTCTGACTTAGTTTGACTTTGTTCTTATTCTTACATTTCCGTTTCAGTTCAACAGTTCTCCGTGTGTTCTTTTCATTGTTTTTCCCAACAGTTGGTTGCTCTAAAAGGTTTTCATGTCTGGTCTCATCGTTCTCTTCTACTTGTCTCATCTCATCTGATAGTATGTACTTATTTATAATTTGTTTATATTGTGTTTCTTTAGACTGGAATGTGCTGCTTTTTTTCATACTCTTTTCTAATAACTTTGATCTGTTTACAGCTGCGCTGTTGGAGTTCTCGTTATTGCATAGTGCTGCTTGCTCTGGACAGGGTAAGTTTACTTCACATTTTCTACTATTACTTTTAGTCTTGGTCTTTATTCTATATGCTTCATTCCTTTCTTCTTCCTTTCTTGATTGACTATGCATCTGTTCTTTTATGTTCTCAAACTTTTTCTGTAAGCTAGTATCAGTGCAATGCGCATGGAATGCAAATGTAATATTTGTTGTACTATTTTCAGGACACGGGGCTTGGACTGTTCCTGACAAGATCCATCCTAGTGAGGTGTTCTGCGCTACAAGTGTTCCATTTGGACTCTTCTTAACTCCTTCATTGATGATGTAACCATAAACGTCTGCTCCTAAGAGCATGTCAATCCTTTGTGGCGAGTTGTACGTAGGGTCTGCTAAGCTTAATTTTTCTAACTCGATCCACTTCAATAAGTTGATCTCTCGTTTTGGCTGATAAGATGTAATGTTTTTCAAAACGTATGCCGTAATCTTCATCTGGAACTGTGGATTGACACGAGACTTAATGGTTGTGTGTACTACGTGACTTGCCTTTATGTTGGTCTGTTCGTTTCCTAATCCTGATATTTTTCCATCCACAGGAATTTTAGTCAATCGCAATCGCTGAACTGTATCTTCGGTAATAAAGCAAGCTTGCGATCCTTGATCTAACAATGCTCTTACAGTCTGGTACGCACCATATTTCGCTTCGGCTTTTACTAACGCAGTAGCTAATAAAACCTGCTTATTGATGGCCACTTGACCGGTAGAAAGGCATGATACTATCGGAGTTGAAGTAACATCTGAACTATCCTTGACTTCAAAATCATTTGGCACTTCCTTTTCTTTAGCGTTGACATCCATCGAAACATGCAACAATGTATGGTGTCTTCTATGACATATCCGACAAGTAGTGGGCTTTTTGCAATTATAAACACTGTGGTTACTTCCTAAACAGTTGAAGCACATTCTGTGTTTTACTACGAACTCTTTTCGGCTATTTATGTCTTTATCTTGGAACTTCTTACAAAATGTGAGTTTATGGTTTTCTTCACAATACTCGCAAGGCATTGGTGAACTCTGAGCTGAGCTTTCTTCTGTCGCTACAAATGATTTTGGTGTGGACTTATAATTTGAACTACTACGCTGTACCTTTGAAGGTTCGACAAACTCTAACGCGCGAAATCTACTTTCCATAAAAGCTTGTAGTTGCTCAAATGTCGGTAACTGATTCTGGTCTTTGTCTGGACTCGATATTATTAATTCCCATTGTTTACGTGTCTCTGGGTCTAATTTTGAACTTACAATATGGATAACGATAATGTCCCATGTGCTAACATCTATGCCAAGACAACGCAAAGCGTTTAGACAATCAGTACTAGTATCTAACAGGTCTTTCAATGCCGATGCAGACTCAACTTGAATCGCTCGTTGTTTGAACAATTTGTTTAGAATAGAATTAGATAGAAACTTTTTATTGTTATAACGTTTATCTAAAAGTTCCCAGCAACGTTCATAATTTGAGTCGGCAATCGGGGTATGCCGTATTAACTGTTCAGCTTCACCAGTAAGATGCGCTTTTAAATAATGAATCTTCTGTACGTTATCAAGCGAAGAATTTTTGTGAACTAAAGAAATAAATAGATCACGGAAGGTGGTCCATTCTTCGTACTTGCCCGAAAATACAGGGATTGAGATCTTTGGCAACTTTGCTAGTGAAGTCGAACGAACTGAACTATTTTTTGAAACATCGGATTCATTTACAGTTATTATTGGCTGTGGACTTAAACTTTTCAACGTTGATTTCATATGTGCCCTACAAATGGAATAACTTTCTTCGGTTTGCTCATAAATTTCTTTTTTTACGTACGACGATTCATCTAAATCATCAGTACTACAAGTTACGTATAATTTCGAATTATTCTCTCTAAACATTAACCAATCCTTCTCTAAATTCTCAAGTTTTGCTTCTACATAAAATGCTGTTAATCTTTCTTTCGGAGATTTCTTAAAATTAATCAAAGCTTTTTCAATTGATTTACTTAGATAGTTCTGAATATTTAATAATGCTTCCATTTTTTATATTATAATTTTTGACTTAAATATAAAACTACTTAAAATATCTTTAATTTTACTAAGTCCACAGTCTACTCAGTAGGAACTTTAAAATTACTTAACTTAATAATAACAGAATATGAACTAAAATATGTACTCTAATATTATGTTGAACTCAAGAAATTGTTTGTCTTTTTTGCACTAAATAATTAAATTGTACTCACAGTTTTACACCAAAATTCACCTCAATTGACAAAAATGTCTGTCCTGTTACACCTGTCCTTGGTGCTGCTGTTCCGGGGAGTGCGGCCTGCACTCCACCTCGGAGCTCTAACCGGGGTCCTCCCGTCGGCTAGAGTTGAACTATTTCCAGGCGAGGAGCGCGAGAGGTCATTGACGTCCCGCTTGGCTTCTGTGCTCAACAGCTGGGGCGCGGAGAGAGGGGTAGCACTATCCCCACTCGTCTTCTGTTCTGTACTCTACTCGTCTTCTGTGTCGTGGGGAAAGGTAGTTCTATCCTTTCCTTCCAGGTTGTACTCTTTGACCAAAGTGCGGGGAGGAAGGTAGTACTATCCCACCCGTCCCGCACTGTACTTGTACTTTTTTGTTGTCTCGGGGCAGTTTTTGCCCGTGGTCTCAGAAGTGGGGCAGTTATTGGTATTGGAAGTGTTAAAGTGTACGTCACTCACTGCACTGAACTTACGCAGGAAATTTGAATTTCCCGCGCTCACTGCACAGTCACTTCACTGCCACTCACTGCACTGCGATCCAACAGATATTCTAAGAGATACGAATGGCATAGTTTCACCATTCGTACTCCTCACCGTACTTTATCTGCTGCGATCCACAGCAATCGTACAGCGGCGATCTTATCAAAAAAATGTTATAAGGTTCTTGGGTAGGTACTTTTTTCAAAATACCATCTGGCTTACGAAGGACCAATGTTTTGAGCTGACCTTACAGTACTAGGAGGAAATAGTAAAACAACCAAATCCTTGATCTAGGTAGCTAATTTATTCAAATAATAGACAAGTTAGTCTAATACACGCAAAACGCATCGATAGCGCGATTCAGGAATAAATACTCTACGGTGGCGAAATCTAGTTGCAAATTTGGAACTAATCATAATAATATTACTATGTGGCTTAAACAATTAGACACTTATTAACTGGTGTTTTAGTTCGGAACAAAAGTATTATTATTTGTAACAAAACATTTTTGACAAAGTCATAACTCTACGGCTAAGACACAACTGTGGCACACAACTTAGTGAAACGCATGAGCAAGCGCAGAGCTGGATCTTCTATCGGTCGACGGTTTTCATTAATTTCTTCAACGGCATTAATAACCATATTAACTGTTAAATAACAACATTTTTCATATTAAAAGTTATTATTACACAAAAGCCGTATATTTGAGGTTGGTTACAAATGCCCGAGGCGCACAATGGAAGCTATACATCATGTTCTCGGCGAGTGCGTGAGCTTATTCTCAGCCCTTTGCATTGTAGACCTTAGCAGCGCGGTATAAAGTGGTGGAATGAAGGTCGGTTGGCGGACATGTATCGGAGTAGGTGCCACCAGTAGGTAGGTACCAGTAGGTGAGGAGGTGGCGCGTCGGCTCTGCGACCGGCCGGTTGTAATCCTCCGGTAAGTGGTCGTTTCGTGACGATTACTCGTGTAGCCTCCTGTAATTTATCAATTTGTGTCTGTCGCTGCGCATCCTTTGCACTTGCGCGGCGACGACGTCACAATGGCGTCTCGAAGCCGGCAGCGCGGCGCGGCGCGGCGGTGGCCGTTACAAACTTGCAATCTTATTATGGAAGTAGGCATTACTAATTCCAAAAGATTGTAAACAAACCTATAAAACTTGTATCGTTCGGCTGTTAAAAGGTGATCGACTACGATATAATAAGTAAGAATTCATATTTGTTTATTAAAAATCGCTCGACATCATAAAATCCGTAGCGAAAAATATTGCGAGTCTGGTTTGGTGCGGCCAATTTATGATTGAACTCCAGTGAGAGGCGCGGCGTCATCGCCGGCGCGCTGTGCCTACCTACTGCAGCACAGCCTTTACGACCTTACAGTTATAGACTTTGTCATTTTGTGTTGATTTATTTAATTATTGGGCGCGGTGAACGCGGACAATTAATGTCTAATTTATTGAGCGAGAGTATTAGCATTGTAAATGAGAATGTATGAATCGTAGACATCTTCATTTTCAGTTCTAATAAAGCGTTTTCTATTTCTTGTACTATGTGGCGCCGCTGCCGAAAAAAATAATTGATTCAAGACGTCAACGTCACCTTTTAGTCCAGTCAAAATAGACATTCCAGTTTGCATTAATTCCCAACAAGCTGGATTTTTGTGCAGGCCTTGAATACGTCATTACAAATGATATGTCAAAAGTCCCCATCGATCCCGCTTGTGCGTTGTTTTTTATTCGAGGTCAAAGGTCATAAATTTATATTTTTTGCGTATATCTCTGAAACAACGAAAGCTATCGAAAAGTGGTTCAGGCAAAGTTTGTACATCGTAAAATTGTCTACAAAAATATTTCAACACTTTTCTTCTACAAAGCATCGTTTTCGAGATAAAGTGACTTTAGACTGCAGGAAAATCGTCGAAGATGCTGCATTTTTTTCATTTCAGCCGTTTTATCTGCTTCATTGCCACAGAACAAACAGTATTTCTTGAAACAAAAAACACGCAGCATTTTAGTAGATTTTCCTGCGATCTAAGGTGGCTATATCTCGAAAGCGATGCTTTGTAGAAGAAAAGTGTTGAGATATTCTTGTAGACAATTTTACAATCTACAAACTTTGTCGGAACTATTTTTCGATAGCTCTCGTTTATGACTTTTAAACGAAAATTTATGACTTTAACCTGGGTATTTGCATTTTTCGCTTATATCTCTGAAACAACGAGAGAAAATACTGTTTGTTCTGTGGCAATGAAGCAGATAAAACGGCTGAAATGAAAAAAATGCAGCATCTTCGACGATTTTCCTGCAGTCTAAAGTCACTATATCTCGAAAACGATGCTATATAGAAGAAAAGTGTTGAAATATTTTTGTAGACAATTTTACGATGTACAAACTTTGCCTGAACCACTTTTCGATAGCTTTCGTTGTTTCAGAGATATACGCAAAAAATGCAAATTTATGACCTTTGACCTCGAATAAAAAACAACGCACAAGCGGGATCGATGGGGACTTTCGACATATCATTTGTAATGACGTATTCAAGGCCTGTACCAAAATTTCAGCTTGTTGGGAATTAATGCAAACTGAAGTCATAATTTTAGTCTATTTTGACTGGACTATTTGTGAATGCTTAGTAGCTTTAACAGCTTCTAGCTAGGTATTTATTTTATAAAGAAAATACATGTACCTATAGATAATTATAAAACGTAGATCAGCAATGTGTAAAGTAAAGACTGAAAAACTTATAGGTAGTTGAACTGTTGTACTTATCTATTAAAATATTAAGTTCCTAACCTACCCATGATTGTTCTCAGTTCTTATTAGGTATTTTCTGCATGTTATCGTACGCATAAGTATTTAATTTATTTCTCCATTAAAAAAACAATGAAACATAACAAGTAACGAACTCGCAAGTAGGTATGATTTTAGACTTAAACTATTTTTAGTACTTACCTACCTACTTTCAGTTTAAGAGGTAATATTCTGCAACTCTGTCTGTATCTCACAACTTGAGTACATGAGTAGCAGCAACGTGGAAGGAATGTGGGCCATCACAGAAACGTGTGAACGGCAAACTTAGGCATTAAGTAATGACATCTACACTCATGTCTATATTATCGAATCCACATCAATCAAACGGCAACTTTAAGTGTTCACTAATAGACTGTAAATTACATTGGCATTTGTTCTATTTGCACGATACAAACGACACTTGTGTAAATGGTTAGCGACCGGCAAGGTGCCTTCAATGGCGGGCGGGTCGCGCCGCGCAGTACAAGCTGCTTGACGACGCGACGCGACGGGCGCGGGCGCCGGCGCATATCGAGCCTCTGTTCTTGACTATACGGTTTTGCGTTAGATCGGCGTTCTTCAAACACAAACAGACATATTTTAATTTATAATTTGAAGCGCCTTGTTCTATGTTATACGAACTATTTAGTATGGAGTTTATCGACCGAGCGAGCGAAACGTCTCAGTTTCGGCATTAGGCAAAAATGCTTTTGTCCTTCTGTCTGTCTGTTCTCGCCTACAGGTCGCATTTTTCAACCGATTACCTACACTGAAATGTGGTAGGTACACATGTTTCTTAATTATTTTTTCGAACACGATTTTTGTTTGTGGCAAAGGGGTTGCGTAAAGGGTGTAGTTTTCCGTAGTTTGATTTAGTGACAGATTACGAAGAGAGCCATATTTAGGACTTTATTTTACGAAGAATATTGCAGTAATAAAACTTTTTAACAAAAAAATCAAACCGCTGAAAAATCTGAAAAGCAACAAATAGCATCTTTTTTATTTTGTCCTATGTTCATAAACTAATGTAAACCTTTTATTTTTTCTGTAAAAAGCTATGCGTCCTTATACTTACGCATTAGAATCAGTGTGTCAACAATCGTCAGGCGTCACAATCACAACTCTCAGTTGGTAGTACCTCTGAGAACCTCCTCCGCTTTTTTCGTCGGTTAAAAACTGAAATGGAGGAGGGTGTGGAGAGTTAAAAAAGGGGAAGTCAGTTGTAGCGTTATTTATCGACGGATTACAAGTTTGAGAGGCACCTATGAACTTTCAATTAACGCAAGATGTTGCAAAATGATCGGCTATGGCATGGTCATAAAGTCTCGCGAGGTCTGTTGTTTCCACTCAACCACTAGTCTGTAGTGGTCACAGAACAAAGTTTTTTATGTTCTGTGGTAGTGGTGCTAGAACTTGTGAATGCTTTCCTGCAGATGAACCGGACAATAGCTTTATCTTTCGATTACATAGTTTTATAATAGTCAATTAGCCGATGAGCATTATACATCCATCACCCATCGGCATGTTTATAGTTCAGCCGCGGCATGAGGCACTACTCAAAGAGGATCTATATGCAATGGACGTAACCAAAACATCCCACAAATCTAAGTGCTATTGTGCAATCGAGCCGCTTATTATGACTGGATCTCTCAATATAGCGGCTATCATAACATATTAAGTAATAAACAGTCTATAAACACGAGGGCACAAGGCGGCGGCCGCGCGAAGGGCTAATTACAAACAATTAGCGGGCATGCCGCCGCCCCCCGCCGGCGCGGCCAGGTCGGCCAGCACGGCCAGCGCGCGGCGCCCGCGCGCGGTCTTACCTCGTTATCAACCTATTTATTGTGTACCTACCTACTCGGAACGATGCTCAGCATCAGCACCCTTATAGGCAACCCGTCATCGAATTCGTAGTTACGTTCACGTTACAGTTTAAACGATATAAGTACCTACTTACAGTTGATGAGCTTTTTCACAATAAAATGATGATATTCTAGCTATGACACAGATTATGTTAGGACTTACAGCCTCGATATTAATGTAAGTACATTAATATCGAGTAGTAATAACCACTCCAAAACTATATCACTAAGTAGATTAGTATTGTGTAGGAACGATTTCAGGCTCTCGAAAAAAATAAGCTTTAGAATCTCAAGTTTTGCGATATTGATAAAGGAACGTAGGTAAGTAGTGTTAGAGATAGACGTTCTGTTCCCAGGCAATTAAACAATTATCCGAAAGCGTGGAGTATGCGATTGTTTGATCAAATCGATGCAGTTGGCTAGACAAATTACTTAGTAGGTATGCTCGTGCTGGGATCGATAAGGAAAATCTAGATTTTAAATAGGTACACACAAAAAAACATTTTTTTATAACAATCAATTTGCACTAACAATGAAAAGGCATTGTCTGTTTTTATTCTCTCCTGCACAGCCTTGTGCGAGGTGTGTTTGTCGGTCAGGTTCGGTGCTCTTAGAAGCACCTATAATTGTACCTACTGTACAGACTACAGATGCAAAGCTCCGCACGCCACGTGACGTGACGTGACGGGTACGTGACGTGATAGGAACCTACATACAGCACACGCCGACAAATGCGCACAATACACGATGTTTTCTCTTATCTCTAATTAAATAACTCTCTATAAATTACACTTTGTATTCTAATATACATATTCGAGCATTTTATAAGTTCGGCCGGGCCCGGGCCGGTCTGTAGCCGCATTATAACTGTCCAATAACTCAAACAGTAATAGGAGCGGCTCTCCTTGTGCCAACTATTAATACTATTCACGTTTTACGATAATGCCCGATGCCCAACAACTCTTATTGACGTATAAATTCTGAGGTTTTTTCGGCCGAAGGCGCCAGTTGGCTCGATATTAATAACGCCATGCTAGCTCTGTTTTCGGTTTTAATTATAACAACGCAGTAACTATTGTGTGGACTGTGTTGCGTTGAGGGATGCCACACTTGCCGCCTGGCTAAAATACACAGCATTTACCTTTTATTTTGGGGATGGGTAAAAACTTAATAAATAAAAAAACTATTTTTGGGATATTTATTAATTTATATTTAGATTTTTTAACATGCGTCTGTTGGATATAGATGAGATTACAATATACCGTATTATATAGGTATAGTTAACTCTTACCTACTGTTCTCTCTCTGCTATAGTTAACTCTTATAGTTAACTTGTTCTTTATTAATTACGTACACTTTGGCCGCACTTGGTACCGAGCCGATTCGGTTTCAATTGGAGTTTTCGCAGCCCTAAACGTGATAGCTGATGATGGAGCCTGCGATTCGACACCGACGATCTTGGAGCAAGTACCGATTATTCTGTGACTGGAGTAGTAAATTAATCGGACCCTTTTAATATTCATAGCGTTATCAAACAAAATTTTAAACTAATTAAAAAGTTGCTTCGGTTGGTGCCGGTGAAACGCCGGCGGGTACAGACCGACGACAACGTGGCGTGGCGTGGCGTGGCGGAGCGGGGCGGGGCGGGGCGGGGCGGGGCGCGCTGTTTGCATGCGTTGTGTGCGCGGCAATCTGTACTTACATTTAGAGCACTTTTAGCTTCTATAGTTGTTTTACCTTCGATGGAGAAGCATACCTATGCATGGATGGTTACCTGAGGAAATATTAAGGTTGAAATAAAGACTTTTCGGCTATTTTCAGGAATATAACTTCAGACAACAAAGAAAAATAAAAAAAACAACGACACATTGGTTTGGATATATTCAACGACTAGCTGACCCGTGCCCACTTGGTTGGGCATAATGTTAATAATCCTTTTTTCGTTCGTAAGAAACGCTTAACGTATAAGTCTTTTTATTTTTCGGTTTTTATATATCCTATGACACTCGGCAATAATGTGGCTTTCTATTGGTGAAAGAAAATTTTTAAAATCGGTTCAGTAGATCCCGAGATCACCCCTTACAATTTAAAAAACACACAAACTTTACCTACTTTTTTATAATATGTATTAGTATAGATGTCAAAAAATCCAGTATCTGTCTATTAGGTTGTACATACCTACCTTCATACCAGATCCGGGCAATAAATGCTCTTGTTGTGTCATTTTCACTCAAACTGGAGGGTTTCTTCTCTATAAGTAGACTCTCATGTGATAGGCGTACCAGGAGAGCCGTCCAGACACACATACACACCTTGATGCAGGCATGCATTTCATTAACAGTACACAGTTTTTCACAAGGTATAGACCTTGCACTGTGCACTTGGCGCTGTTGTTCTGCCGAGACATCAGCCAATAGAGGCTGATGTCTCGGCAGAACAACAGCGCCGCGCCTAGTTGCCTAGGTGGTGACTGGTGTGGTGACTGTGGTGGGTGAGGCATACGCTGAGTCGAGACGAGACCCTTTTGCTGGCTGCTGTAACACTCAAACACTTACCACCTATGTTGACCGTCTCTCTTTTAGTTTTATCTCTCTTCTTACTTGTTAGTTTTGTTTGTAGGTGTATTTTATTTTGTGGGTTCATTTTTTAGCAAAAAAACATGTCTTTTTCTTAAACAAATACCTACACTGTATATTAAATATACTTATTACTTATGTATCATTTATGTACTTACTTATATGTATGTAAGTACGTAATATTCTATAATCTGTAATATTATTTAGTTAAGTTTATTATAGGCCTAGTATAAACATATAGTAAGTATATAGTAATATTTATTTTATGTACGACTACGTCCATGTAATGTTCATGTATTTTCCTTATTGCTTTTAGCAATAAGGCCTCCCATTACCCACCTTATGTGTTTCGATGTTTTGTATTACTTTTAGCTGGTGTAGGTACAATTAAATCATGTTCTATTCTATTGTACGTTGCGCATACTTAGATAGATACCTATATACCTAGACATATTTAATGCATCTTTAGTTTTTAGAAAGTAACGCGGACGCCCAGGACATGCAGGTGTGGACTAGTGATGTACCCATGAGGTCACCAATGGACAACTTGTCGATAATTGATGCAATTACCGAGTCGATGTGGCTCTTTTTATTGTAAGCTTTTTAGACCGATTGAGCAATTTGCCATTCATCAATGCATGCCAATGTTTTCGGCGCCATTGCTAGATTTATTTTCGATTTTACCTATTTTGTTTCTGATGGAATTGTTAAATTTGTTGATTATTTTAATAGTTTTATCGGCGCTAAGTGTACCTATACCTACACCTGTACACGCCGTTCTTATTGATCAAATCAATGGAAAGGTTAAACATCTTTGCGGCTTAGCATTGTTCATTGTTTTTAGCCACAAGCCAAAACACACCTGAAACGAAAGTATTCTATTAATACCTGCTACCAGCGTAAGAATTTGTTTGTGCAGCATTTTGTTTAAAGTTACTTTAGTAAAGCTAGCTCGCAGTAGTCCCTAAGTTCTTAAAGCGAAGCCTGTGCCGTCTTTTAGTATGTACCTATAGCTTTTTATTAATTAGTACCTATATCCCTGACATGAATTGTCATTTTGATGCATTTAAACTTTGATACGAATTAAAATATACAAACTATCTTTGGAAATGTAAACATCAATTTGATGGTGTTTTGCAAAGGTAGTATGTAGTATCGTATCGACATAGGCCGGTCCCTAGCGCAGCGCGGCGGGAGTTCGCGCCAGCACGCGCCGCCGCGGCCGCACCTGCCTGCCGCTGCCGTGGTCTCCACTTCTCACCACATTGTCTATGAGCTTCACTCTGCCCATTGTCGTACACACAAAGCATGTGCCAATACTCCAAACCTATTGTCAGACTTTTTGGAGCAATTAAAGGCTAATAATAATATTGACGCTTCTGCATCTTGACCAAATCAGTTTAAAATCCTTCGTTCAATGATTTATTTGTGATTAAAATATTACGCGCTACGCTAATTGAAGTGGTTTTAAGATATACGAATAATGACAGATAAATGTTGATATGTAGGTACTATTTGATTATACTTACAACAACATACACGAGTATTTATGAATAGTATAAGGGGTAGATAGGTACCTATATGTTTGGCTAGATTTTAGTCCGCAGGTGTTTATGAACGTGCAGTGGAAGGAAGGAATTAACTTGTGAATCTCCGTGCTCATTAAAGCACGGCTGCCGGGACATGGGAAGTCCATTTACGCACCCGCGTACACTTGCACTTATTTATTCATCACACATGACTCCACATATATTAGCATACTTAATCAAAGTGTTTGGTTTGCTCGGAAGCTGCGAGCGACATTAAACGGACGTTGTAGGTACAGCAGAGATCGCTTTTTGAGATCGTTTATTGAAAAAAAATGTCGTTCGGACTAGAACGTAGAGATCGTTATAAAGAAATTCATATTCTAACAGTGTTTTCGAAATATATTTTTGAAACTTATTGTACCTACATTCATAAAAATAAAGCTACCTCGTAGTTCTTTAAGCCTGTGCCGTCTTTTAGACTTATCTATAACTTTTTATTAATTAGCATGTCCCTGACATGAATCGTCATTTTGATGCATTTAAACGTTGACACCTCTCTGGAATTCTAATGGGATATGTAATTGTAATTATTTGTAAGAAGGATCACATAATAAAAGATACTGGCTGCATTGCCGCGCTGAATAGCAATGCTGACACGCTGGGCCAGATACTCACCAGCCTTCGGGTCACGCGTCGCTGCGACTAGACGCCCAGAAATAATTTTGAAAACCCGGAGGGCCTCGGTACCCTACGGTCCTAGAGTCTCGAAACCAAGAAGAGCAAATATGTACCTAGGCCCTGTCGAGACCTGCATATTTGCGTCTCTTGAGATCCTCGGCCGAATCCGCCGCCGCACCAGCCCGAACGGATGTCTGTGACATGACAGGTGAGAAGGTGCAAGGGTATCGACACAAGTTGCGTCCTACACCAAAGGCCTTCCCGCCTCCCACGGAACAAGAGTCATATCGTCCGGCCGTTTACCATCGTCACGCATCAGACCATTCGGCTCGAGAATGGCTGGCACGTTCACGCTGGTAAAAGCCCGCCGTATGTTTTTTTGCCGCTCAACTGTTTCTTATGTTTTTATATGCCTATGTACATTTTGTAACATACTGTAATAGTCATAATAAAACGGTAGGAATCAGGCCGTAGTTTCTTGCCGTTCTCCTAGCTAGGCTCTCGTCGCACCTAGAATCACTCTATTAGACGATTCTAAATTATCTATGTGATTTTACGTAATAAAGAATATCTGACTTTGACTAGAAGAATTTTTACTACTTATATAATTTAACTTGTCCATTTTTTTAAAATTTCAGATATGAAAAAATAATAAATTGACTTTGATTTAATTTAATAATATAGGTTATAAATTATACTTATCTTTTAATATATGTATATTTAGGTGTTAGTTCTGCGGGATCCTCTTTCGGGCAGGGTTTGGTTTTTGGAGTAGGTAGTTATTTAGGGAGGTACCTACACCTCTAACTACTAACAACTATGCCACCTATACAACCATAAACTTAGTGTAATGTTAGCCTCGTCAAATCAAACATATCTACTATTATTCCTTTTAAAGGTACTTACAAAATTGTTTGTAGATTCAGATTCAAAATGAGTTAAAAATAAAACAAAGTTTGATAGCCTCTTCCCAGTAAAACCATTATAAGGTAACCACTGCAAAACGAAGCACTGAGCATACTTGTCTAAGTACATAATAATGTTCCGCGGCTACGCTACTAACTCTCGCAAGTCTCACACACAACACAACACAAATGTACGCCTCTCCACGTAGGTACTCACATTTTCAAAACTATCAGCTCGGTGACGTCATATTGCAAAATAGCTCACTCACACAAACAAGAGAACGCGTCGTCACGTGCGCTCGCCACGCCCCGGCCCGCCCCGCTGTCGACAATCACTACTACGCCATGAGGTGGTACTCAATTACAGCCTCAAACCAAAAGAAATAAGGTACATTCTAGCGTGCTGCGGATATACCAGGGTCTGGTGTTCAAGTGTCAGTATTTGCGCTCGAAATTCCAACGATTTTGTTTTGTGGGGTCAAACCTTCGAGGCCTATGGAGAAGTACGTAGCTAATAATTTATACTACTAACAATAGCTTTCGTAACCACAGTTTGGTATCAAAAAGTTTTATAACGTTTTGACGATTATTACTCGTAGATGCCTATCGGGGTTACCTACGGATATCAATTAACGAGCTTTTGGGAATGGAAGGTAATTAACTGTTTGTATCCAGCTGCCCTTTCATTTCATTTGAGCTTTTCAACTGCATACTGAATATTATCTGCATTATCTATATATTAGTGTACATACTTACCTATAATAAATAAATAAATAATGCTGGACAATCTACACACCATCATCTAGCCCCAAGCTAAGCAGAGCTTGTGTTATGGGTACTAGAAGACTGACATACTTATTACAATACATTACATAGATAGATATTTTTATTATAAGTACTTACATATTAAATACCCAAGATCGCAGATTTGCAGATCGTACAAACATTTATCCCAAGGCGGGAATCGAACCCGCAACCTCCGCGTCACATCGTTCAATATGATAGTTGAATAAAAATAATAAAATACAATAAAATGACTTTTGTTTGTCAGGACTTACCAAAGCACTTACAGGGAACAGTTGCAATGCAAAGCGTTCAGAATATGGACCGTAGCGAGATGAGTTATGAGCCGAAGTACCTAGCTACTAAAAGATAACAGAACCAATATAATTAGAGAGACTTTTGAGTTTCCGGGAACCACGGTTATTGGTGGTTGTCGTGGATGATCGTGGATGAACGTGTCGTGGACACATTTGCGTGCGTAGTAAGTGCATCCAGCTCGAAGCCGGTCGGCTCATGACGGATGGTGCGATACAGCGCGACCCCCGTCACGCGCGCAGCCCGTGAATGGTGAATGGTGTGAAGCGAGGCCCCGCTGCGCTATTCTCGCATCGCATTGTGCGCTCGGAGCTTCGAAGAGCCTCACTGACGACGTGCACACATCATTTATTCACCATTTTTTGTCACACGGTTGATTTTTTCACTTTTTCCCAAAAATAACAAAGAACTCGAGATACCTTTTACGAAAACAAATAACAAAAGTTCTGCATTTGAAGTTGTTACAAATATTTTGAATAAATCGCGTCCGATTTCCGCATGATTTCTTCCGGCACCGAAAATTGTTTCCTCCTTGAATACGAAACGAGGCCCTAAGTCCCGTCAGTCGATCACTCGACTCGGCGAGGGGACTCGATTGCGGGCATTGTGTGGCCCGAGTCGTGATCTCATGACGTGTCTCGAGTCCAAATGTAGCGAAACAAAATACAATCAAATAAGTTTTGAACAAAGACGCGGATGGCTTACCAACCGCTTACGAGCACCTTACTACTCACCACAATGAACGCATGCAGAGTTCGATTACTTATTACAAACCTCAGACACATTCCACAAAATATTTGAATAGCCGCGCGCCCAGCGAAGACACCCACCCACCCACAGAACTTAATCTCCCAAATACATTTATCATGTTCGGTCGATAAAAATGCCATTGAGATCAGCCGAGCACAATGAGCGAGCGGCCTATAGGTACCTGATGCGAGGCCGAAAGTCAATTATATTCAAATATAAATCGGATTTGCAAACGTAAACCCGTGACAATGGAGTAGGCGCCTGATGGCGCGTCGCCCGGGCCCGGCTGCTGGCTAGCGCTGCGCTGGCAAGGTGCTCAAAGATGTCACGCCTGGGCAGGCGGCAGGCGTGACATCTTGCCTGCCCGGCGGCCCTGTGCCTGTCACACATCTCCCGATTCCGCCATTATGTGGATTATGAAGTCAACTTTGCGGTTTATTATTCAAACATGGGCCATGAGCCCCTTTCAATTTCATTCTGAATAAGTTTGACAGTGTTGTATTTTTTTTTACTTTATAAAAACACGTTTTTTCTAGGCTGGGAAGATCAAACAAACAGTAAATCTACTTTAGTATATTGTATCATACATACGTGGTAGGTACGTTAATCACTAGTCCTAGGTATTTTATCAGACCTAAAGTTTTCTTTCTAATGTTTTTATTTAGCATCTATTTTATTCTTTCTATTCTATTCTATTCTTAGACGGACGTCAAGTCGAGGACGTCGAGGTATGTGCCGAATAAGAATAACTACGAATAACTATAGTATAGTTCGCGCGCGGCGACACAAACTACTCGCAAAGCCCAAACAAAGCTAGGACTAATTTGCTGAAGGAAGCTCCTTTAACTGGTGCCCTTCGCCCTGTAAACAGCCTTTGTGAAGACGAAAAGTTTGTCGTGTTTGTGGTTTCGTTGACGAAATTTACAGATAGCGCTTATTACTAATCTAAGCTTTTGTTTACATTGTCGATTTAGTGAAACCTGTAATGGCATTGTAAAATGAATATATCTAATAAAAAATGTCTCTGTGACAACTTGTTTTGATAATGCTGCCACTTTGATTTGATGAAAACCTGAAAGTATCCGATTCTAGGACATCCATATTATGCATTTTTATAGAAAACGTAGATAAACATTTTTATCAGTTGATTAAATAGAGAAATAAAATAACGTAAGGTATGCGTTAGTGGTCATTTGTCGGGAGTGCGAGTGCGAGTGCGAGTGCGAGTGCGAGTCCCGGCCAGACCGGCGGCGCGTCACGCCCCGCAAATCACAAACGCACATCACAATGTGCGTTTTGCGATGCTTCTCATGTCACTCGTACGACTCTATTCAGAGGTGACAATAGCTTTGTACGTAGTCATTGGATATCGATGACTTTTGGATCCGATTATACTTTATGAACTCTACGAAACGGTTTTTTTGGTAGGTACCTATGACAGCAATTGATTTGCACACGGTTGGTTTTTGATTCACATCTTTTGGTTTGTAATTTATGATTGAAAGGGTATTTTTTGTGTTATACACTGTATTTAATTTATTTATTATCTTATTTATTTACTTTAATGTTTCTTGACATTTGCCAGTGTTCAATCTGCTTATTTTCCAATAGAAAGAAACTTTGCTAATCTGATATAGCGGTTAAAATTGGCATAGTGTTCTTTTGGTGAAAATGATGAAAATGTTAACATTACCTACACATTACACACCTTCTAATGTCGCATTAAACGCGATCCAACGACGTCATCTGCGCGACAAAAAACGTTATAAAAAGGAGATCAGCACAATGAGGCCACCGGGGATCCATTGTCAGTGCATGGAAGTTACGTTAAGATTGTTATGGTTGCATTGTTCGGTGTCCCCAGAGGCAGAGAGGCGGAGAGGCGGAGAGGCTGAGACACGGGACATATGGCGGGCCGGCGCTAGGCAGCCGCTATTATCACCGCGCTATGTTTATTGCTATGAATTTGTAGTTTTATTTGTTGTGGGGTTGACTTGACTGGTGAGCCGTTTCTAAACGTGCATGTTATGTGGTATTGTTGGGCGGCGGATCGGTGCCGGCTGCAATGCACTACAGACGGAGGGTGAAGTGTGACTTATGAACTCGAGACTCGAGGGCGCGTTATGTTAATTGCCTCATCATTTTGTACGCCATTTTAACGTTTAGCGTTAACTGATATGAAGTCATTTGAAGCCATGTGCATTCCATAGGTTTACCATCTAAATGGTTATGTTGGTCGATAGTAATGAATGACCTTAATTGGATATGCCTTTCTTTATCATAGCACAAAATAAGGTTGTTATGAACAAACCACGACAACCTATGTTAACTCTATTCAACTATGTAGTATCTACAGATAGGTGAGTACATAAGTACCTACTAATATATATTATTATAGAGTACTTTTTGTATAGGAAATTGTTCCGTATGTTTTGATGGAGATAAACTTAGAAGTAGGTAGCATTTTAAATAGAAACAACGGTTTATATAGAACATCGATACGTTCATTTTTAAAATGAAGTGCCTATAAAACTATACCTTTATATCCAGAAAATCAAATCAAAGGATCACAAGGGGCTGATAACTTTATTTTGTCTGCATGAATACATTCTGTAGACGTCAGCAGCGCGCCATCAGCGCCCTCCAGCAATTACTTGGAATTAGGATGCGGTGCGTGGTGCGTGCGACGGAACCAGTGCAGTGGCAGGCAGCCCGGCCGTCACCCAGCTTTACTTGCTGATTGCACATCATCCGATGCTTATTTTTAACCCAAGATGCAAAAACGACGGTGTTTTTGTGTCTGTTTGTGGCATCATAGCTCCCGAACTAAAACTAAACGGATTGAAACGATTTCAATTAAGTTTTTTTTTTGTTTCAAAGATGAAGATTTCGGGAGTGTTCTTAGCTATGTTTCATGAAAATCGTTCCAAGATGGATGCCGCTCTATGAAATTGCAAGCACAAAAATGCTCTACAAAAATGATATGTACACTAATTATTTGACAATTTCCTCGGTCGGGTTCCAAAGTCGGGGGTATTTTTAAATGATTTATTTATACTTATGTTTCTCAACTACAACATAATATAAGTTAAGGAGAATGGTGAATTATCTATGGGCCACCACGATTAATAAACTCGTCCCTCAGGGTTGGAACATAGTACGTTTTAAAGGGCTTTTACCGGCCTACTTTTCATTATTTAAAATATTTTATATATAAACATCGTATCACTTCGAATTCTGAAGAGCCACAAGTATGGCTGTGATTGCGTTTCAAAGGACATTATATCATATGGGCTTTATTTGTTTTTCAGAACGTTCAAAAATACCACCTTTGTGTCTAATTTTATGTTTTTTTTTTGTTTTGGTAAATAAATGTATTTGTATTTAGATATGATTATTTTGTTATAGATTTGTTTGAGATAAATTTGTTTGAAAAATGTTGAACCTCTCTCTGCGGGAAGTCTCGATGGTGCTGACAAGTTAAGTAAAGCTAGTAGGTAACTCCAGAGCGTCAAGGATATGTTTGCGAACTATAAAATACATATTTCGTCTGTCTTCATAGCTAAGCAAGATTCTACTTTTATTGCATCATGCATGAGTATGTTAGGTGCCACAAAAACCTTTTCGGAACCCTCTCGAGTGAGTTTCTATATATGTACTTCATACAATAGATTCCAAGCAACAGTACCTACCTACAGTACTTGAGGCCACTTCTATTCTAACGAATAAATTACACAGCATGATATTTAATTCAGACGACTTCAAATCTTTTGCAGTTGCAGCTTAATACGATGTATTAATATCTTATTTCGTAAATATAATAAAATATTGGCCTGTTTTTTTACCGTGGCCCAAAATTCCCTTGATTGAAGTCCGTCGATTAATAACGCTACAGCAAACTTGCCTCCATACCCCCCCGACCCTTTTGCCCCAATAGAAAATCGCGATGTATATTTTTTTAAAATAAATATTGTAGGTAACATGTGTACTTGTCGCATCAAATCGCATTTTTAAACCGATTTCAACGAAACTTGGTACATTCGTTGAAATCGGTTTAAAAATGCGACAGAAGGATAAAAGCATTTTTGCCTAGTAAGTTGTAACTGAGACGCTTCGCTCGCTCTATAATACTTAAGACTATGACTTGATGTTTAAGGTTTCCGTGTTTGAATAGCCTCAAATAAAATAAGAATAAAGTTGATTCCTCCACTATCTGTAACATAAGTCTCCCTTATGTATAATTAATAATGACTATGTTTTTTTTAATGTATGATATATCTACCCTGAGTACCCTGGAAGGTTGTACTTAGTTGCGGAGCGGGTGGCGTACAACGCCAGCCTCGCTCGCTGATTTCTGACGCGCTGTGCATCTAATACGTGCTGGAATGAGGTAGAATGCGTATGCAAAGCTATAAAAACCTTAAACATATATTTTTTTCTGAGAGAATTTTGGACGGGTTACCATTATACATACGAACACTGCAATTTAAATTTGTTTGTATAAAAAAATTAGGAATAAATAAAAAAATGTTTTAAGACCGACATGCGTTTTACCCTTTTTTAAAATAATTAATGTTAGAACCACTGTTTGCCACAGACTGAGCTTGTGCTGTTGATTACTTATGACAATGAAAGAGGCGCAGGGAGCTTTACTATGTATTTATGCAACATTTTTATTGGATTGCACCCCCGTCCTTCTTCCGGCAATCGAATCACCACCCCCGAGTCCAAATGGTACGATTGCACATGTTGCAACAAATAATACGATTTATAATTTGTTGTGTGTGCTGCAATTACAGTGCTTTACAGTCGCTAACTCGGTTATACGATGTGGGGAAGTAAACAGAATCAGCCCCGCTCCTACAATACTTCGATATTACATTAATTTTCAAATTTAAATACGTGTGAGAGGTCCCGTAATGCTTGTTTTAAATACATACATTCTAATTCTAATAATTTATGTAAATGACATAAGTATCTACTTATTTTAAATATGTCATAAAAAGTGTTTTGTTGTTGTCTTTATCATTATAATACATTTATAAATTTAATCTTAACACTTAGTCCCTACTTGTACTAACAATACAAAGATTTGTTAGCGTTCGTGCATAGAAGTAAATTTATTTGTGGCCAGTAGGAATATTCGCAACATAAAACGCTAGAGCTATCAACCAGGGTTTGGATATCGAAGGTGTGTGGGTGATGTGGGGCTTTCGCTAAGTAGCGTGTGTTGTTTCCAGACGGAGCACCGGGCGTGCTGCGCGTGCGGCGAGCCCATCGCCGACCGCTTCCTACTGGAGGTGGGCGGCGGCGCGTGGCACACCGCGTGCCTGCGCTGCTGCGTGTGCGCCGTGCAGCTCGACCGCCATCCCTCCTGCTTCCTGCGAGACCGCCAGGTCTATTGCAAGCAGGACTACGCCAAGTGAGTGCCGACTGCCGGTGTCACCTGCTAAATAGCCCCTTTTGCTTGCTTCCTGCGCACTGCCCGACGCCAAGTGAGTCAGTAACTAGTAAGATACTTTATACAGAGTCGACGGGTAGACTAGATAACTCGAATCGTTCATGCTTCCTGCGCCAGACATACCGGCCGACCGAGTGCCGTCTTCCGGTACTGTGCATGTCGCGGCATTGTAGTCTAACGATATATACTCTATGTGGCTAGTACTAAGTAACCTCCACTCTCTTTGCGAACGTCATGCCTATTGGAAAACTTGGTAGGTACTTAGGTACTGTAAGAGAATGTCGTTTGTCAGAAGCATCTTGTCTAGCAATACGATGCGGTACCGAACCAGTAGGTAGGTAGGTACTCTAGTGTAGACAACTATCCAGGTTCAATGAAGGTCTCAAAGTCAGAGCAGAAATAATCGAGTATTTTTTTCGGATGATTTCCTGGAGGAAATTAAAAGAATACAAACTTGTTTTGCGAAGAGATGAACGTGTAATTCATTTACAATAGCTGGTCGCGTCCAATTAACTTTATGTATCAGAAATATCGAGAGTCATCATTATTGGAGTGAGAAGACGCTGGAAGGGCAGCGGGCAGCGGGCAGGCAGGGGAAGGAATGCGCGAGGAATGCGCCGAGTAGGCGGTCCGCGGCCGCGTCACAGCTCGCGCAGCAGTCAGTCCCCGACCCCTGACCCGCGCTGTGAGGCTGGTCTCGTGATGATGCACTATCGACACCGTTCCTCAACCCCAAGCCAAGCCAAGCCGTCCACGTCCGCGTCTGTCGGCCCCTTCCCATTGTAATCTATAGCATAGTAGGTATCATAGCGCTTGGAATCGACACATGTTTAGTTTCGTTCTTTCGATTTTCGATTATCGACGGAAAAATATATCAAATTGTTATCGAAATACTGGCTCACTGGATCGTTTTGATAAAGGATTGTACTTACTTATTGTTAATTAGATACCTAAAGACTTTGAATTATTTGGAAGTTTTCGAAAGAGGCCATGCTTTTATATTTTCAGGCCTGCAAACACCAATAGCAGAAATATATAGTACAAATCGGATTTTAATTTTATAAATATAAAAACTCGAATAAGTAAGCCAGATACTGAATAGAATACCGTTGCTCTAAAAAGCATCATTACCATAATACTACCACTGACTGGTGGAAGGCAACAGGTGCGTGAGAACTCACTCTATCATCAAAAGAAAAAAATAAGGCCGATGTCCCTACGAGTGGTTTTATTGAATCTCCGTCGGTCGAGTCGAGTAGGTACGGCCTACAAAGAGGAATGCTAGCCCCACCGGCGCGGCGTGACTTGCACCAACCATTTCATTTGTCATTTATTTTGATTGTGATAACTGGAGGAACCATATATTTGAATCGGTGACGTGCAGACCTTGATACGGACAAGGGTCATGATGACAGGGTGGTCGCTTCTAGCCCTTCAGCGGTTATGATATGTAGGCTACAACTTTTCAACTTTTATTACCTATGTACTCGTAGGTAAGAAAAAAAAACGGCAAATCGATTGTACGTACTCAAATAAATATTTTATTTTGCTGGTTTTATTGGATGCATAATCCTCATTTAGTATTTTCCTATTTATAGGCATTGCGCTATTTGAGCTGAAAGATTTGTTAAAACATGTACTTTTATAAGAGTGACGACATTTACTAAAATCAGCCACTTTTTAGCAAATATGATGTCAGCAGCAAACTCTTGTTTTGGATATTGAAATAAAAGACGGGAACTTGTCTGGCGCCTACGCTACGCTACACTACACTACATTTCATCCCTTAAAAGTGCACCCGCAGGCATCTCGTTAAACTGATATGTCACAGCATTATAATTTGTTTGTTTGTTGTGCATAACGAGTGGTGCTGCGTCACAGTGCAAATGGAACCGCTAGTTCATTCCAAATCTCCTGAATAAGCTTGCATTTTAAACAGTACCTTTATTTTAAACATAAACTGGTCAGCATCATGAAAATGTACCTAATGAAAAATTTCAAAGCTAGCAGTTTTGTAATTTTAATTATTAACATAATACAAAAAAAATATTTTGAAGCGTTAAATAGGCTGTTTTGACAGAATTTTCTGGGTGTATGGCACATAATAAAGGGTTTGATTGACCTGTGCACTCGTCAGGCAGGTGGGCTCAGGCGCATCTCCGCATAAGGTTGTATATGTCTGGTCGGACGCGCCGGCCAGCTCTGGACTGTGACTGGACTGTAAATCCCGGCTCGCCGCCGTCGGCCGCCGGCGCTCGGGAGATTGCTCTCCGAGTATCAGACGATCAAACTCGTTGTTTATTTAACGCCCTTCCAATAAACATGCGTGCTGATCAAATGAATAAACTGTTCTATAATCTGTGGTGTAAGATTCATTAAGTACACCTTTGGTCTATACCGGAAGTCAACGTTGACTGAGTCAAACGGAAGCGTGGAGGTGGACACAGGTGTCTTTGAGGCAGAGCGAACCAACTGTGCCAAACAATAATTCATAAAATAAATATTGATGGACATTTCATCATCACACTCATATAGAGAAGAGTTATTACTTTACTAAGTGATGGGTGAAGAGGCGTCTGACGTGGCGACTGGCGACCTCAGATGGCAAAGCGGTGCCTGTAATGGCGTTAATTGAAACCTCTGTCGCGCTATCTATCCCCATTCACATAATGATCTCAGGCCCATATCCGAAAGTCGCAAATCTTGTCGGCACGCGAGCCCCGCCCACGCGCCGCAAATGCGCACTCCGTGTATATGTAAATGGACCATGTCCTCCGAGCCTTGAATTAATCTCTAGCGCATAAATAAGCGGGCCGTAAATCGATTCGGAATAATAAACAATAGCTATCGATTTTCTAAAACTATCTTCTGTCCGCCACTAGAGTAGGCACCTAGAGCACTACTTCCGCCTCGATCACGGCTCCGGTTAGCTTGCTGTGCTGATCATACTCAACTAGTCTAACCTACTTCCGCCCGCGGTTGTTTCCGCATTATTATCATTTGATCCATACTTTTGTCTAGATATTAAATCTGTATCAAGTTCAACATTACCTTATTGTGCTCGTAACTAATTAACAATTCCGACTTGTAGACACTTGCATATCCCACCTCCTACTTAGCACAGAGATAACATTATTTTGCATACTAGGACCTACTTAGAGCTCAGAAATTCAGGTATCATCAAAATAAAATAAATCATAAAAAAGAATCTAATCGGATTTTTTTTAGCGTACCTATATATTTGTTGTTGTCGTTAAGTTCAACCGAGAAACATTGGTACATTTCTGTTGTCGATAAACGTTATACAGATCTGAATGATGGAGTCTTGTCTATTTTTTGAAGAAGGTGTTATATTTTACAAAAATATATGTGAACGCTTCGGTGAGCATAAGCCCTATAGACAGCGTAATTAAAAATTATGTATGCGCTTAATCAGTCATCGATAATCATAAAATTTCGTTATTAGTCCGGCATTGTGCCGGCAGCGGCAGCGGCGCTGACTCGCCCGCGGCCGTCGTTACAACTGCGCTCGCGTTGGTGTTACATCTAAAACAAATAACTTAAATCATGTCATCAAATTGAAATGTGGCTGTTTGGAGTAGGGGTGGAGGGAGGAGAGCAATAAACGAGTGAGGATTTATGAGAGCCGCGGGCGCGGGCTCGGCTTGAGCGGCCACGCCGTCGCCTCCTGGACTCCCGGAATTAAAAACCATACTCGATAATATCTTCAAACTAACCACATACTCACTCGGACCACCTAATGGAACCCCCCGTTCCCGTACGTTCCTGGGACGTGACATCTTCATTACCGGCAAGTGTTAAAACTTGTTAATCTGTCAGTCGTTAATTATGCGAGAGCAGTTAAGTGATTCTGGCGACAAAATGTTAATAAGCGGTGATAAGAGGCAAGGAGAGGCTCAGCGCCGCGCGCCGCGCCGGCTTCCAATGCAAATCGAACGGATCCAATCACACCGCACCGTACGCAACGCAACACAGCACCACCAGCTTTATTCCACACTCATTATGGTACCTACTCGCTGGTCATCATTACCATTCCACATACTTAACTCATAAACTGCGTAGTAGGTAGGTATAAGCGTTTTAAGCTCATCTTTTAACTTTTCGAGTTGACCGTAGATACTTTTTGTATTTTATTCAATCAAAGCTGGTAGCCTGCCACTATTATACTGAAAAAAGTACGTAAATCTATGGTTCTCCTGTGGCTGCACCAGAAGAAAAAGTATGTGGAAAGCCAGTTTCGAAAATATTTTTAAATGACAGCTTCTAAAGATGAAGCCTCAACTTTTTGAAAATAAGGAATAGCCACTATTCTGTGTAGCCTGCTTTACCGGCGTGGACATTTCTGATAAGCGACGGGCTCCTGAATTAATACGGGTGGGACACGCGAGTTAGCACTTTGTGTAGCGCGCTATCTCCGCCGCCGCGCACCGCGCCGCCGCCGCGCACCGGCCGCGCCGCCGCCGCGCACCGCGCCCGCACGACTCGACTCGACGCGCACGGCACGGCACTTACTCTTACAAAAGTTGGAAATTATTAACTTTCATGCTGATTAGTGAAAAATATCTAATGTTACAAATCTCGCTACTCTAAACAACTATAAAACATGTGTAACTTGGTGTAGGTAATAAGGAAAAGGCTCTCACTGGTATACTCGTTAAGTTAGTTAGGTATACGTATACAGAGTTATAAAATCGAGTAAAAGACTTATCTCAGTTCTCAGTCTGGCACACTTCCAATCTGAAGAGTCCTGTTAAAGCAGGTATTAAAGCTGAGGTCAATTAAGGAATCGTGATGGATTGCTTTGCTTTGTAAGGAGTTCAAGGAACAAACAAGAAATAACATCTGCCTCTAAGCACTTATTGGGTTAATCTTCGAGTAACTCGCACCGTTCATTATTAACTGACTTATTAGAGTTATTATTAGACCTCAAGTAAATCGATTTTACCATTATCTATGGAAGTTACATTTTTAACATTAATTGTCGTAGTGATGCTTCTTCATTACTAGGACAGACAAGACTTCAATCCTTCTCATTTACGTAGAAAGCAGATGACTTTACCTGCACTTATATGAAATAAAAGTTATACGGTTATACTGTAACTTTATTACAGGTACTTATTGTGTGTATATTGTACTTGTGTTAGATACTTATTTTTTTACTACTCAGACATTATACAATTGTTCATTTATTTCGTAGCCTGGCTCTGGCACACACAAAGCAGGCGCCAGGAACGTCGGCTTTGGCCTAAAGTACGGTGCCGGTTTTATACATATATAACTCTAGAGCCTCTTAGGCGGTTTATACCACCAACATTAATTGATGTTGTTGGTAGGTACATCCACTAACACCATTTCAATTATTTTAATAAGTAATTTATTCATTGGCTCGGCGATGCACCGCGAACACGACTCCCGTTTGCATGCTTTAAAATAACATTTTGTTTATTTTTTCAAATGCTATTGATTCATGTTAATTTTTGGGTCAGAACGTGTTTCCAAATTGTAACAATCCGAAGTTATAAACATGTTAAGATCTTATTCAGCTAAATATTTCAGTTCTATTCAAGATAGTGTGACTACACTAAGTTCACAATGCTTAGTTTTATGTTTATACAACATTGTAGCTCTTATAGTATAACAGCCTGTGAACACCAGACCTTCGTTATTTTAAAAACGCTGAAAGTTTGTCAGCGGATGCTCCCAATCGCTCTTAGCTGTGCTGGGAGTCCCAGCACAGCTAAGAGCGATGGTTCATTGTGAAGCTTTGATCATCGTGGCTTTGGTTCACACGGTTCTAAAGGTGTGTAAAAGCCGCCTTAATTACGTCAAAGTATGATATTGTGCTATTACCTTCAAAATGTTAAAAAATCACATCTTTCAATGCCAGACAGTTTACATAGCGAAACCTCGCGCCAGGCTCTCCAAACATTAGTTACGTAATTAGAAAACATAAACACCTTTAAAACCGTGTAATTTAGGAATTCGACAGGCCCACATTTTACTAAACTTACGAAAAAATTGGTCCCGTGGAAAAGAGTTATTTTGGAAAAACAGTTTTTTTCCTTACGTCGCACTACTTCACATTACGCAGGTGCAATAGTGCAAGGTTTTGTTTGAAAAGGCACTTAAAGGGCTTCATTTGATTGTATAATTTAAAAAAAATACAATCTTTTAAAATTGAGTTATACTAGAAAAAAAACTTAAAGTATTAGTTCACAATATTCTGAAATATTTTGGGCAACCCATTTACAATATATTTACTGACACATTTAATTTTAAGTATATAAATTACTTTTCATCCAATAACCAGCCCGAAGAAGGTTGTTCTTTGGTGGGATCTTATAAGTACTATGTAGTATGACTTTTTTTTCAAAGATACCTTCAGTCCACATCAATTACGCTCGATCATTATTTTGGTTAATTAAATACTGTTGCTTGTAATTCATAAATTAGCTATAGCGAAATTATTATACAGTGCTTAATTTATTGTTTTCCCTCGTGTTTAGCATATATGTACATTAATTTTTGTTACCTATTATCAACCTACGACATAGTAGCTATATTATGTTCACAAGTTGATACTGTATGTTTTATGTGGTTAATTGAAAACGAAATGTCAATTAAGTTCTGTTTTCACTAAAACACTACGCCTAATATGGTAATGAACTGGTCAAATAACATGGTAAACATTTTAGCCTATTGTTTAGCACAAACACAACACACCTTCCACGATTTAAATAATTTATTTCAACTAATCCACTTAGAACGCATGTACTTACAGTGCAACAGCAAAGCAGGTCCACGGACTGATACTAAACTCTACCTACACTACAAAGCAGGTCCACGGACTGATACTAAACTCTACCTACACTACAAAGCAGGTCCACGGACTGCTACTAAACTCTACCTACACTACAAAGCAGGTCCACGGACTGCTACTAAACTCTACCTACACTACAAAGCAGGTCCACGGACTGATACTAAACTCTACCTACACTACAAAGCAGGTCCACGGACTGATACTAAACTCTACCTACACTACAAAGCAGGTCCACGGACTGCTACTAAACTCTACCTACACTACAAAGCAGGTCCACGGACTGCTACTAAACTCTACCTACACTACAAAGCAGGTCCACGGACTGATACTAAACTCTACCTACACTACAAAGCAGGTCCACGGACTGCTACTAAACTCTACCTACACTACAAAGCAGGTCCACGGACTGATACTAAACTCTACCTACACTACAAAGCAGGTCCACGGACTGATACTAAACTCTACCTACACTACAAAGCAGGTCCACGGACTGATACTAAACTCTACCTACACTACAAAGCAGGTCCACGGACTGCTACTAAACTCTACCTACACTACAAAGCAGGTCCACGGACTGATACTAAACTCTACCTACACTACAAAGCAGGTCCACGGACTGATACTAAACTCTACCTACACTACAAAGCAGGTCCACGGACTGATACTAAACTCTACCTACACTACAAAGCAGGTCCACGGACTGATACTAAACTCTACCTACACTACAAAGCAGGTCCACGGACTGATACTAAACTCTACCTACACTACAAAGCAGGTCCACGGACTGCTACTAAACTCTACCTACACTACAAAGCAGGTCCACGGACTGCTACTAAACTCTACCTACACTACAAAGCAGGTCCACGGACTGCTACTAAACTCTACCTACACTACAAAGCAGGTCCACGGACTGATACTAAACTCTACCTACACTACAAAGCAGGTCCACGGACTGATACTAAACTCTACCTACACTACAAAGCAGGTCCACGGACTGCTACTAAACTCTACCTACACTACAAAGCAGGTCCACGGACTGCTACTAAACTCTACCTACACTACAAAGCAGGTCCACGGACTGATACTAAACTCTACCTACACTACAAAGCAGGTCCACGGACTGCTACTAAACTCTACCTACACTACAAAGCAGGTCCACGGACTGCTACTAAACTCTACCTACACTACAAAGCAGGTCCACGGACTGCTACTAAACTCTACCTACACTACAAAGCAGGTCCACGGACTGATACTAAACTCTACCTACACTACAAAGCAGGTCCACGGACTGATACTAAACTCTACCTACACTACAAAGCAGGTCCACGGACTGCTACTAAACTCTACCTACACTACAAAGCAGGTCCACGGACTGCTACTAAACTCTACCTACACTACAAAGCAGGTCCACGGACTGCTACTAAACTCTACCTACACTACAAAGCAGGTCCACGGACTGCTACTAAACTCTACCTACACTACAAAGCAGGTCCACGGACTGATACTAAACTCTACCTACACTACAAAGCAGGTCCACGGACTGCTACTAAACTCTACCTACACTACAAAGCAGGTCCACGGACTGCTACTAAACTCTACCTACACTACAAAGCAGGTCCACGGACTGCTACTAAACTCTACCTACACTACAAAGCAGGTCCACGGACTGCTACTAAACTCTACCTACACTACAAAGCAGGTCCACGGACTGCTACTAAACTCTACCTACACTACAAAGCAGGTCCACGGACTGATACTAAACTCTACCTACACTACAAAGCAGGTCCACGGACTGATACTAAACTCTACCTACACTACAAAGCAGGTCCACGGACTGATACTAAACTCTACCTACACTACAAAGCAGGTCCACGGACTGCTACTAAACTCTACCTACACTACAAAGCAGGTCCACGGACTGATACTAAACTCTACCTACACTACAAAGCAGGTCCACGGACTGATACTAAACTCTACCTACACTACAAAGCAGGTCCACGGACTGATACTAAACTCTACCTACACTACAAAGCAGGTCCACGGACTGATACTAAACTCTACCTACACTACAAAGCAGGTCCACGGACTGATACTAAACTCTACCTACACTACAAAGCAGGTCCACGGACTGCTACTAAACTCTACCTACACTACAAAGCAGGTCCACGGACTGCTACTAAACTCTACCTACACTACAAAGCAGGTCCACGGACTGCTACTAAACTCTACCTACACTACAAAGCAGGTCCACGGACTGATACTAAACTCTACCTACACTACAAAGCAGGTCCACGGACTGATACTAAACTCTACCTACACTACAAAGCAGGTCCACGGACTGATACTAAACTCTACCTACACTACAAAGCAGGTCCACGGACTGCTACTAAACTCTACCTACACTACAAAGCAGGTCCACGGACTGATACTAAACTCTACCTACACTACAAAGCAGGTCCACGGACTGATACTAAACTCTACCTACACTACAAAGCAGGTCCACGGACTGATACTAAACTCTACCTACACTACAAAGCAGGTCCACGGACTGATACTAAACTCTACCTACACTACAAAGCAGGTCCACGGACTGATACTAAACTCTACCTACACTACAAAGCAGGTCCACGGACTGCTACTAAACTCTACCTACACTACAAAGCAGGTCCACGGACTGATACTAAACTCTACCTACACTACAAAGCAGGTCCACGGACTGCTACTAAACTCTACCTACACTACAAAGCAGGTCCACGGACTGATACTAAACTCTACCTACACTACAAAGCAGGTCCACGGACTGATACTAAACTCTACCTACACTACAAAGCAGGTCCACGGACTGATACTAAACTCTACCTACACTACAAAGCAGGTCCACGGACTGCTACTAAACTCTACCTACACTACAAAGCAGGTCCACGGACTGATACTAAACTCTACCTACACTACAAAGCAGGTCCACGGACTGATACTAAACTCTACCTACACTACAAAGCAGGTCCACGGACTGATACTAAACTCTACCTACACTACAAAGCAGGTCCACGGACTGCTACTAAACTCTACCTACACTACAAAGCAGGTCCACGGACTGATACTAAACTCTACCTACACTACAAAGCAGGTCCACGGACTGATACTAAACTCTACCTACACTACAAAGCAGGTCCACGGACTGATACTAAACTCTACCTACACTACAAAGCAGGTCCACGGACTGCTACTAAACTCTACCTACACTACAAAGCAGGTCCACGGACTGCTACTAAACTCTACCTACACTACAAAGCAGGTCCACGGACTGATACTAAACTCTACCTACACTACAAAGCAGGTCCACGGACTGATACTAAACTCTACCTACACTACAAAGCAGGTCCACGGACTGATACTAAACTCTACCTACACTACAAAGCAGGTCCACGGACTGATACTAAACTCTACCTACACTACAAAGCAGGTCCACGGACTGATACTAAACTCTACCTACACTACAAAGCAGGTCCACGGACTGATACTAAACTCTACCTACACTACAAAGCAGGTCCACGGACTGATACTAAACTCTACCTACACTACAAAGCAGGTCCACGGACTGCTACTAAACTCTACCTACACTACAAAGCAGGTCCACGGACTGATACTAAACTCTACCTACACTACAAAGCAGGTCCACGGACTGATACTAAACTCTACCTACACTACAAAGCAGGTCCACGGACTGATACTAAACTCTACCTACACTACAAAGCAGGTCCACGGACTGATACTAAACTCTACCTACACTACAAAGCAGGTCCACGGACTGATACTAAACTCTACCTACACTACAAAGCAGGTCCACGGACTGATACTAAACTCTACCTACACTTACTTTATTTATAGTTTTATATTTTTTTAGTATAGCGAACTTCAAGACTTTGTAAAAAATGAAGACCAAAAACACGACCAACTTGCCATGGTTTTAAATTTGAAAAAATTGGCTGCGCTTGTGGTCATACACGAATATGTTTATTTATAGTAATAGGTACATTTCTTTATGAGTTGTATATTTTTGTATTGATTTAAAATGCTAATCTCCACCTGATCAAGACCTTTCTCCACAGGAGCTTCGGCGCAAAATGCTCAAAATGTTGCCGAGGCATCTCCTCCTCGGACTGGGTGCGCAAGGCTCGCGAGCAGGTGTACCACCTGGCCTGCTTTGCGTGCGACGCGTGCGGCCGCCAGCTCTCCACCGGCGAGCAGTTCGCGCTGCATGAAGACAGGGTTCTCTGCAAACCGCATTATCTAGAGACGCTCGACGGGGGTAGCATCTCATCTGATGGTAAATATCTTTAAATATTTGTGAGGTGGAGGTGATCCATTTCAATCATGGATCGGGGCCACATTTAATAAACACTTGAATTGAAACCAAAGACTTTATTCACTTTTCAATGACTACTATACCTATGTCCTACTTTAATAGATCACTTCTACTTCTACACTTCTCACATTATTTTTGTATGTTGTTTATTAAAATCATCTAAACAATTGAACGGATTCAGTTGCTCAAAACTTGTACCTACTAAAATGTATACTCTAGACGGATGCGACTCGGAAGGCTACCACAAGAGCAAGGCGAAGCGGGTGCGAACGACTTTCACGGAGGAGCAGCTGCAGGTGCTGCAGGCCAACTTCCAGCTGGATTCGAACCCCGACGGACAAGACCTGGAGCGCATAGCGCAGGTCACCGGCCTCAGCAAGCGTGTCACGCAGGTCTGGTTCCAGAACAGCCGCGCGCGACAGAAGAAGCACCAGCACACGGGGAAGGGCAAGCAGAGCCAGTGTTAGTATGCGAACGGTATCTTATCTACCACTTAGCTTCTTTAGTTTGCATTGGACTACGCTCAGCACTAATCCATTGGACATTGACCACTGATACATCTAAAGCCAGGCGAAATGCTTTGCGAATTTATATTCTATATCTATTATTGTATATAGCTAAGCGAATTTATTCTTACCCCTATACGTCCCGATAGTTGAATGACCGATCCTACCTTGTCTGCAGTGATGTCCCGAGAAGACGCAGTGGGGTTCGGCCGCCCCATTAACCTGCATCTCACATACTCGTTCCAGAACAAGCCGCCCTTCGTGCCTATAGGTAAGATTTGTACGTACCAAACCACAGATACTTAGTATACCTACCATTATTCGTATGCTTGATACCCATATTTAAAGGGTGTTTTATAGAACTTGAAATGGATTTATTTAATATTGATATAAAAAAATTACTTTATTCGAAAGATAATTCTTTGGCATTATAATTTAAATATGACTTCTGGCAAATGACCGCCACGGTAACAAGATGACTCTCACAATATTTTTTTATTCCATTTACAGATGGAACATCTTTCACCGACTCCTCGATGGACGAGCTGTCTGAGGATTCCTCAATCCACTGCATGCAGAGCGAAGTCTGAAGCCACACTACATCTTGAAGTCTTTCTGTTAGACAGTGAGATCAGCTGATGCATGAGGTCCTGTTAAACTCCAGCTCATTCACCTTGGGTACCTGGACTTTTGCTTGTAATACTTAAAAGCAAATATGAATATCCGCAGTTAAGGAGACTCCTTAACTGCGATCCAATCGGAAGGTGTCCTGCATTAATGTTGAAATTGGTGTTTACGCGTATATCATACTGATAGTTATAAGATAAAACGGCAAATCTAGCTATCTTTATACAGTAAAGTTATTTATTGAGCGTGTTTTTAGGAAAACAAGACCGTTATAAAAATGTTTTATAAAAGTACGCGGAGCAACACGGCAGGTTCTATAGGTTATTTATAAATTCATACTTAGGATGCGGCGTGTTGGGTTTTACTATCATTTCATTACATTTATTCACATTTAAATTAAGCTTTTTTATAAAAATCTAATAATCTTGCGAGAGTAGGTACTACATCTTCGTACAGGACTTGTTATGATGTAGGTACCGCTTGTTTGTATTATAGTACCTACTTACTTAGACATGTTCAATTGCACATTAATTCTATATAATTTATATTATACTAGTTGGAACACATCGAGAAATTATCTAGGCACGCTATTTTTCAGACACGTAACATATCTACGTTTGAAACTATTTTCACTTAAAAAAAGTTGACGAGTCGTAGATCCGCACATCAATATCTGGCACATTACTTAGTTAGATAGTAAGTACTTATTTCAAACTATAGTGCATTGTATATACTTAGACATTCTTTGTACTTAATGTAAATGCATAGTTGTTCTATTTATGATCTTTAGTTAAGCATTTTATAGTAAATCTCGTCATTTTATTCTTATATGGTAGTGAACAAGTACTAGGTACTTAAATTTAATTTGTACAAATTATTAAAATATTATTATGTTGGTTATACAGGTTGTTTTATTAAAACTTGCTATAGTTTAAGTTTATTTATTACGTAATATACTTCTTATATTATAATTAATAAAGTTATTGGTACTTATTATTACATCCTATACATACACGCCAAATATAGTTCTAAAATGTCAACGCCAATTGTAGCAATGATTATCTTTAAAAGATAACAAAAGTACCAGAATTAAAAAATACGCGTTTAATAATAACATTTTAATTAAATTATTAATAACAAGAAACAACTCCTAGCACTGCGGTTTATAAAATAAAACAACGCTCTACCAAATAGTGTATTTGGTACCCCACTCCATCTACTTTGTACAGTTATATACCTGATTATACCGTCTTACCTAATTATACTTACGTAAGCTAACAAAATTGACGTACTTACTTAATTGTTTATTTTCTATTATATGGTATTTATGTTTTCACACTTTCAAATTAATTGATTGATAAGTAGGTACTTATTATATAGAAATCTTAAAAAAATGTTAATTACGTAGCTTTATGACGCGCAGTGGCTCCGCTACGCGCAGATAAACTGGCGGCACTCCTCTGCATTGTGTACGTGCAGTGCGAGTGAACAGTCTCAATTTATTAAAACATTCATTCAAAAATCACAAACATCGGTTTTTTTTGTACAACACACACTTTTATATCTTGATCATGGCGTTAAGGAGCAGTTCCATCTCCTGGTGCACTCCTCGGAGCAGGTCGGTCATTTGGCGCGGTGAGTCCAGGATGTCGATGCTCTGGGTGTAGGGGTTATAGCGAACAGCGAAGCCTCGGGGTATCGTTTGGGCGAATTTGCTGAAATCCAAATATGTAGTTAAGCATACCAAATGATATGTTTCGGAAAAAAAGTCTGTATCTGTATACTGTAGGTACGTGTGCCGCTCCGTTACCGATTCTAATTCCAAAAGCCTACAGATGTTTGCACAATTTAAAAAGCTGAATACTTACATCATCTTTTCTTTAGCATCTTCAAAGCTGTTTGCCACGAAGTACACGGGTTGGTACTCTGTGATGGGATACTTGGTGATGCCTGTGGCTTCAGGCTCAAAGGGTTTCAGCTCAGGCTTGTCCGTCAGACAGTACTGCAGCTCACCGAATGAGGAAAGCAAACCGGCCCCAAAAGCTTTTAGTTGCCCTTCTTGCCGACAGAGACCGAACTCTACTGTGAACCAGAAACACTGAAAAACAATTAGCAAATGAGTGATTGAAATTACCTATGATACGCGGACGACACGACGTTATTTGCTTCCTCGGAAGAAGAAATGACACGTCTTCTTCATCGCTTGGAAAAAAACAGTTTAGAATTAGGTCTGTCAATATATAAATCAAAGACTAAGCTGATGTATGTTGACCGTTTAGCCTCCATCAGCAGATCCGATGCGTTGATAGACTACGAAACGGTGGATCACTTTATGTACCTTGGATCAGTCATCACAAACAAGGGTAACAGTGAACCCGAAATCCGTCGACGCATCGGCATAGCTAAATCAGCCATGACACAGTTGAAAAAGGTATGGAAGGATAGCAATATAAGTTGGAAAACGAAAATACACATAGTTCAGACCCTTGTGTTCTCCATATTTCTGTATGGCTCCGAAACTTGGACTATTAAAGCTGCTGACAGACGGAGAATAGACGCTTTTGAAATGTGGTGTTGGCGACGCTTGCTAAGGATACCCTGGACGGCGTTTAGAACCAATGCGTCGATTTTAAAACAACTTAGACTACAACATCGAAAGCGATTGTCCTCTACTTGCCTGCACAGAATTTTAAAGTACTTTGGCCACATTGCCCGCAGAAAGACCGATAACATCGAGAGACTAATTGTGACAGGCAAATTAGAGGGCAAGAGACCAAGAGGGCGCAGTCCTAAGCGATGGGCTGACCAAGTGTCGGAGCAATTACAAATGCCGGTGCATGAAGCGTTCCATCAAGCTACCGACCGTTCCAATTGGAGAGCCGCTGTACACAAGACGTTGGATAGGAGTCACGATCCTCATCAGTGAGGGACCGACTATGGAGGAGGATTGAAATAAATCCCCGTAGCCAACTAAATACGCGACAATGTCCTATAATACTGTACTTAAGGGGTTTATTTATTGAACTTGTAGGTACCTAATAGTTTTTATCTAGTATTGTATTGGCCAAAAATTATCCACTAATATGCTTACAGTGGCCAGTTTTTCGATGTAATCATCAGGTGCTCCCAGAGAGGCCAACCCGATCTCCTGTGAAAACTGGGCGAAGGCCGGATCTGCAAACAGAGGTGCATGGCCTAGCAGCTCGTGGCACACATCCGGCTCGGGCGTGTACAGTGGCTTGGATTGGTGCCGAATGTACTGCGTGCTGTGGAACACGCGGAACGCGAGTCCGGCCAGGAAGTCTCGCGAGGAGAGCAGGCCCGCCACGGGGCGGAGGGTGAAGCCAGTGCAGTCTGAAACGAAAAATCATGTTTTTATTTGCTCAACTACATGCAAGACAGTCAATATGAATCAATTCTTACCTTTCAGGAAGTTAGATACGTCTTCCAACTGAGGTATATTGTCATTTCTGTAGCCGCAGTTCTCTATCAGCAGAGGAAATACATGGTTATGTTCCTTACAAGCATGCGTAGGATACAGTTCCGTCAATTTATCGAAAACCACTCCCCATGTTGAAATCTCTTCTTTCGTGTAATCAACGTGCGGTAATGGCTCTCCGTGCTTGTAGTTAAAGGCAATGTCGGCGAAGTACTTCCTGCGAGCTCGGTATACGGGGTCAGTGAACCCAGGGTGGTCAGAGTCTAGCTCTGCCCCGTACGAGAGGATTTGGTTGGCGAAGCGATCCAAGTCACGGATTCGGCGCGGGAACCAAGGCACGGCAGCTGAATTGAAATATGTACTTAGTTAACACTTTTTGAAACCTAATATTGTTTGGACTATTTATTTTAAAACATTCTCAAATTGCTACGATGGTAACTAGTTTGGCATGTCCACAAGTCTTGTTGACCATTATATTAAGAAGACGAAGTCAGCACAGTCAGGGTTGAGGTACGGTTTAAGATCTCTAATATTGACTAACTTAAGATTACAAATCACTTACGAGTACTAAACTATTTAAATATATAGTTATTTCAGATAAAAGTTTAGTTTTTGTATTAACAATAGTAGATGGCTTAATTTGAATTGCTATATTCTTACACAGTTAGAAAGTGTGTTACATATATTATGATGATGATAAGTTCAAATAACTTACATCTATTATCTTTGTAGTTTCTCGAAATAATATTCAAATATCCGACGTTCTTCTTCAGTTCCTCGAGAGCTCCTCCAAAGTCACCAGCTCCATGCAGGCACTCCACCATGAATTCATAACCAGGTCTTCGGGTTGAGGAGCGAGACTCGATATGACTGAGGTTCACTCCGTGCGTAGAAAAAATGCCAAGGTACCGGCCCAAGCAGCCAGCCTCGTCAGGATGTTCCGGCGAGAAGAGTAGCCAAGTGGACTTGCTGGAGTCACGTCCTTCTTTTATATAGTTGCCACCCCCCATTAGTTTAGGCTGAAAAATAACGTTTTCTATCAGACCAAAATATGAATAAACTTTAAACATCTCTAAATATAAAGAAAACATCAAAAATAAGATGGGAGTTTATAATAGACTGAGTCGACATTAGAAATACGTTATTAGCAATAAAAAATGGTTTTTTAATTACCTTGTGAAGTTCATCATCAAGTGAAGTGATGTAACAAACAAGAAAAATAGACAAGTTAGCTCCCAACCCCCCTCATAGAGAGCGTTTGTACGTTTGCCACAATTAATTCTAATCTATTAATTAAACTCTTTGGGTCTGCGCCGCCTAACCCTCATGGTTGTGACGAATACTCAATAAGGGTATCTTCAACCTGCCAACCTTCTTAAATTTTCTTTGGAGCATCAACTTTCAAGAATCTAACTAAACTTAGTGCAATAAAAAAGATGATAAAGGCCCTCCGACTTCTCAATAATTTCCGTAAAATTCTAATTCCGTAATACCAAAGTCATGTAGTTATGAAAAGTTATTTCACATAGTAGCCACATAAGCTTGAAACATAAATCATCTATATTACGTTTGTATAGTTAAACTCATCTGTCGCAGTATCTATCTCCATACATGACATGTGCTATACGTCTCTGCTATCGCTCACGTCGAGCGCTATCACCCGACCGGGTCATCAGATCACCGGTTCATCAAGTCTGTATGAACCCGGTTGACCACGACTTGCATCATAATATTCTGATAAGGCGCTTAGTGCAAAATCAGGTTCTAAAATGTTATGCGATACTTTAGCTAGACGATATCCAAAGCTTATACCTCGGGTCTGACGAAGTTGCCACTAATGGAGGTACCTAAGAGTACCTAGGTAAGCTTGTTATGCATATAAGTAGTACCTAGTAGGCTAGCTTCCAGCCTTACGAAACAAGCTCACTTACTAAGTATCACTGGCGATAGGAATATCCATGTCAATACTTAGTACATTTTAGAATGTAAGTAAAGACACTACTTGCTTGCCTAACTACACGAATATGTTACGACTAAAACTCTAATATACTTCAAAAGTCAATGAATATTCGTTTATGTTAAGTAAGTAGGTAAAAAATATGCAAAAGCTGCATGTTTGCGACTCTATCAGGTTAGACCGGTTTGAATGAAATGGAAATAAAATACATTTATTTTAGATCATATATTAATGAGGATTTATTTATATCCGGGTACTGAGCCAGCGCGATTTGAAATCAAGATTTGTTTAAAAAGTGAACACAAGTGTTATCATGGTAACGACATGGCCTTTGAAGCAATGCAATTGTTATAATCTGCTTACAGCCGTAATGCTGGAGATGGCAGTATAAACCCCATCTCCAGCATTTATGCTTCTTTACATTGGGATTATTTAGCGCTGCGAATAATTCACTAAAACATATACATAACATCTAAGTGACTATACACATCGTTAACTGTTGCATGGCTGGCCCGACGTAAGGGTCTCAAATAAAACGAGGATATTAGGTACTTAAGACTACTTAGGTAGGTACTAATCTACAAATAAATATGTTCACGAACATTTCACGCTCATAGCAAAACTTGTGCTATGAAAACTAGATTGCTGATAGAAAACTTATATATACCTACTCTTTTTAGTAAATAGATCGTAACATCTAGACACAGAACAAACATCAACTATGATACAAATGTTTGTTCTTGGTGGGAATTGACTGACCTTATCGGGAGGCGAGCCCGAGACCGGTGTACTTTGAGTCTGTCTTTGGATGTCCATGTTTTCTTTATTTCTATCAGCACAACAGTGCTCTCTTTGCTTCGCCCAGACGTCAACGTTGATTCAGTCGTCCGTGTAAACAAACTCGAAAGGCGCGTGCGCAGATTTTATGTAGAGCTCGTGCGTGACGCGTGACGTCACGGATTACAATTTACTAAATAATAATCGAATGGATGCGGCATATTTTTCGATTCGATTAATAAGTTGTCATTACCGTCTAAGTACATACGAACATGGTCAATACTTCATAATATTTGTAAGTTAGTATGTTTTCCTCTTCGAAATCATTCATAATTAATGTAGATACCTCATGAACCCAAAGTAAAAAGCATTTTTATCCGAGCACAGAGTAATATCACATAATTATATCTTCGATACGGAAAACGTTGCAAGCGAGCAATGTGCTCTCGATTAAGGGCATTTTGCGAGTTACAAGTTGTTACAAGTTGTTACAAGTTGCCGCAATTGTGGCGCTACAGTTTAAAATAGTAAAGATAAATGATACCGTCAAATATAGGTACCCTGCTTATATAAACTTATAGTAAATGTTTTTTATATTTATGCCCTACCATTTAAGACAGTTGATGCGCATGTTTCAATTTGTGAACCAATAATAAAAAAAAAAAAAAAAAAAAAATAAAAAAAAAAAAAAATAATATAAACCAAACTCACAAAGCCAAACGATCATTTTATTATAAGTTCAACAACCTGAAATTAACTACCAACGGATTTGACTTCAACTTCAATATATATAATATATCCTAGAAATATGTAAGTTCGTGCGAAAGTACCCTGACTACTTCCAAAAACAAATTGACCAACCGAGACGTTTTAAAACTAGATACGAACATAACCTTGTACTATCTACTTAGGTACATCAAAGCTAAACATCTACAGCTCGGACATAAGTAATCGCAGAAAAAAATATAATAAGATCCCCGCAAAAATCAAAGAACAATAAAAAAAACACATTTTTGAACTAAAACTGAAGGACATACCTACCTACTCATTCTAAAGTCCTATACTCTCTCACTGAGTGCTTTGTTGACGGATGTTTAAATAAGAATTAACTGACCAACCTAATACACTAACGAAGCTACCATATGCAGAATTATTTTTTAATTTTTTATGGAGAATGGGCAATTCTCTGAAAGAATTATCTCAAGAGCCGTGGGCCACGATGGATTTTTTCCTTAAATTTAGTAAAGTATTGGCCTGTAAAAGCTCTTTTTTGATATGAGCAAGGCCTTCGATTTCGTTGACCATGATGTTTTGTTACAGAAGTGTGAAAATTACGGCATTAGAGGCATTGCTCTCAGCTGGTTACATAGTTACCTTTTAGGCAGACGACAGTATGTTGAGGTGAAACGTATTAATGACAATCTAGTTAATACTACTTATAAATCAGATTTGCTATGCAATAATCTTGGTGTTCCACAAGGTAGTATATTAGGACCATTACTATTCCTACTTTATATTAATGACCTACCATTAGTAACTAAGCATCAGTGTGTTCTTTTCGCTGATGACGTATCTATTATAGTGCCAGATAGTAATATAAATCAAAATTACGAAGACCATTTAAATCAAGAGATCAACTCAATAATTAATTGGTTGGAAAATAACAATCTACGTGCTAATTTATCTAAGACTAAATATATTCATTTTCATAACTATAACAATCAAATAAACTTAAATGTAAAACTAACGTATCATAATGAGCCAATAGAAAAAATTGATGAAATTAAGTTTTTAGGATTAACTTTGGATAAACATTGTAATTGGAAGTCACATATAAGTATCACATGCAATAAACTTCATCGTTTCGTCTATGCTATTAATAGGCTTCGTCATATATCGGGGCAGAAAACGGCCATAACGGCTTACCACGGGTATGTTGCCTCGGTTTTAAGGTATGGTCTTTTGCTTTGGGGAAACTCAACTGATGTTGACAGAGTTTTTATTGTCCAAAAAAAGTGCATCAGAGCCATATGTGGCGTAGGACCACTGGAGTCTTGTAAACCACTTTTCAAAAAATTAAAATTATTAACGTTAACAGGCCTTTATATATTTCAAGTTGGATGTTTTGTGAGAGAGCATAATGGATTTTTTGAAAAGTATGATGATATACTTAATTCAAGGATTAAGTATAGGGATCCTACAAGGTTGTTATTGCCAAATTGTAAAACAGCTCTAACACATAAGAATAGTTATGTAATGACAATAAGGATATACAATAAGATTCCAAAAATAATACGAGAACTACCATTAAAACAATTTAAGACAAAACTCCACCGGTGGCTCGTAGAAAAATGTTTCTATAATGTTAAGGACATGATTAATTTAAAATGATGCAATAATTTATCTGTTAATTCTAATTTTATATAACCAAATACTAATATTGTTTTTAATCTTGATCTTTAAATTTATAAAAATGTGTCTATTTTTTAAATCTTCAAATTTTATGTATACTTTTTCATGTCGGTCTCCGACGAAGTGTGTGAGACATAATACTCTAATTACCATATTTTTAACCATACTTCAGGCAAATAAAGAATTTCATTTCATTTCATTTCATTTTAAACGTTACTATGTGGCAACCTTTAGGGACGATTTTTTTAGTCGAGGCCCAAAGTGCCCATTCCTCAATTATTATAAAATTTGGTCCGCATGCATAAAAGTTGGTCCGCTCTCTAATTATAATTATTGCAACACCCAAACTTGAGTAGGTAAGTATCTACATTATGTACTACAAAATAAGGTTTTTCGACATAAGACCTAACTGTGAACAAAATGACGACAATAAAGATACTGAATATTTACCAAATATCCATTCGATTCTGACTTGAACTCAAAGGTACACGCGTCTTCGTCTAACTAGCAATTCATTTTGTTTTAATCGTTTGATGAAAAGTCGCTTATTGCGTTTGATTAAACGGGCTGGATAGCAAGTGAAGTGGCCGTGCGTACCGCCGCCAACTTCACGAAGGTCGGACGGCTTTTTACCAATTAGTTTTAATTTTTATATAAATAATACAAAAACTAAAACTTACCTAAAAAAACCTGTCATCAAATTGAAACCTGTCGTGCTTATCTGCGTAGCAAAACGAGTGTTGCCACTTGTTTGGTGCTTTTATTAACACGCCTAATATGTATATCTACACAAGGAGGTTTGTTGTCACCGCATGTAGGTACATATACGTATACGCAATGATACATGTGTACGCAATGCACCATGAGCATTTCAACAGGCAGGGAGTAAGTGCTCAAACGAGGGTATAACTGGCGTGAGCCCCTGATGTTTTGATCGCTCGAAACATCAATGGGCAACATACCAAAATAGAAAATCTACCAAAATATTAGCTCTGGTTGGTTTAATGAACTAGATACAGTTAATGCATGCATCTAGTTCTAAAGATCTTTCTAAAGCTTACAAGAAGGAATTACAGGTATCAAAAACAAAAAAAAAATCTACGTCACAGCCTTACATACACTTACAGTTATTTATTTTTATAATTATTTGCTTGTAAATACGTACTTACGCCAAACTGCTGAAATGAAGTGGAGACAGGGATACTGCAAGTTTAGTTTTCTCGGATTGTACCTACTCCTTGCACTTGTTGCAATGTGCAATGTCTGCAGTGCAGCAATTATTCACATTCCGCTCTGCGCCAGTTATGCTCTCCTAGTGCTGTGTCAGCGTGTCACTGACGCGACGCGAAACGAACTCCTGCTCATCTAAAGTAAGCGACGTAGGTACCTACTTGTACAGGGTAGATACACCAAGTAAGGATGTTTTATGAGTAACGTCAGCTTTTATTGTAAAACAACAGGAAAAACTGTTAAATACCTACTTATTTCTGCTAAGGAAATACGACCGGTTTCACCTGAGCAAGACTTATAACAGTAATAGCATAGCCAATTGAAGTATTTACTTAGGTAAGTAAGTATACCAGAGGGCTTAGTCTGAGCTTGCATTTTAAAACTCCCTACTCTCGAGCCGAGAGTCGTCTCTCGGATCTCTCTCTCTATTTCTTACAAAAATATAAGGACATCCGAGAGACGACTCTCGGCTCGAGAGTAGGGAGTTCTAAAATGCAAGCACGGACTACGGCCTCAGAAAACCAAGTTACGTGGTAAATTCACTGGTCTAATCTATCACTGTGTTCCAGTGCAATTACAGGAACATGAGATGATATGAACTTTATAAAGTAGGAGTCCCTACTGGTGTTCGTATCTTGGGTAAAGTAAATTTACATTTAGAACATCGTGTGCACTAACTTTGTGAATTCAAATATCATTAAACCTTTACTCAATTACTTCTGACTACATGGTGCCAAAATATAAAATTTTTTTATTTGTTAAAAATCTCCTAGGAATTATGAATTTGTTTCGCGCGTGCAATTTTCTTTTCGTATTTAGTTATTAGTTCCTCGAGGAGGGGTTCCTCGAGGAGGGCCTCGTGGTTTGCGGCTCCTTCAGTGAGGACACGCCAAGGATCGCATCACAGGACGCCGTACTGATAGGTACCCTTTTTTTCCTGTGTAGTCTGTGCTTTATTTGCGCGTGACTGATGTTATCTGACTCAACAACATTCATGTCATGACACATCGGCGTCAGATTTATGACAGAGCGAGCAAACATCAACTACTACGTCCTTTCATATTTTGAGATTTTATCCAATTTAATGTATATTATCGCATCAACCAACATAATCCAACTTAATACCAGTTTTATGTAAAATTCAAGAATGGTGCAGTTAAAACAAGTGCAAATTCGCTTAAAGTCCATCAAGAACATTCAAAAAATTACTAAAACTATGAAGATGGTCTCCGCCAGCAAGTGAACTATTTTACTTATTTCGTAAACACTAATCTACTGTTGATGAGACGTCTACTTAGAGTAGGTATGGACTAGGTCTGTACTAATAAGTATTCAAATTATTTGATTCCCGCCGTAGATTCACAAAGGCCGAACGCGAGCTACATGCGGCTCGGCCCTTCGGCTACGGCCCCCGCAAGTTCTACGAGTCGTCGCACCTGGTGAAGGGCGCCGTGGACGCGGACCCCAAGAAGGACGACAAGGCTCCTCCGCCGGCCGCGCCCGAGCCGGCGGCGGACAAACCGGAAGATAAGGAGGCAGAGAAGAAACTCAAGAGGCTCTATATTGCCATGACTTCAGATAGAGGTAAACTTGTTTAAAAAGTTCGCAGATTTGCAAATATATTAACATTTTATAAAATACTTGATATCTTCCATGATTTTCACGATTAGGTACTTAAGTTAAAATATTTTATATCATATCCTACTAAAAATATAAATAATATCTACCTACTCCTACCTAGTTTATGCTTATGCAACTTGTTGCAAGTTAACTTAGTGCTTTATTATACCAAATTAATATAAAACCCAGCATCTTTACGCTGGTTATGCTGCGAATAGTAACACCCAAACACAGAACAAATAATTATGTTCATCACAACCCCCGACCCACAGCAATGAAGGCAGAGCTACTACCACCTGAGCTGTGAAGCCTATAAAACGTTTAACCACGGCTACTTGCTAACTTAACTAAGCTTTTTTGGTGTCACATCACAATATTTACGATTCAACCAACTTGGTAAAATTGGAGCAACAAACATCCGTGCACGATGTACGTCAAGCATGTGCCGAAACAGTTGGCGATAATCGTAGCCTGTCATAAGTCATGGTCTAGCTACAGATTGTAAGCCGAGCCTTGTCCTAAAATGAATCTAAGTGTCGTTAAACTAGTATACGTCGATGAAGTCAAAGATATTTTAAAAAACACGATATTCTAGTTTCTAACATACATTTATGTATTTGATTACAAAATAAAGTTGATATAATTATGATAGTTATTATTACGTAGGTGCCTATGTAAAACGTTTTGTTTGTAGTTGAATCGGATTGAAACGCAATCACATACAGTTATCGTGTATGTTTACATGAATGTGCTAAACTTTACTGTAAATACATATTAAACATATAAAATAAATATATAATATTGATAACTTATCTCAAACTTTTTCAATAATGTTTATTTAAAGTTTATATTTTTGAAATGTTTAGGCGGTGAGTAGGTACCTACTACCAGAGATGGACGTGAAGGTCACGGTCGTTAATAATATTATTGGCAAATTTTCTTTGTTTTCTTTTTTCAAACTAAACAATTTACCTACAAAAAAAATTAGTAAAATATCATATTATACAACTAAATTATTCATTTCGATATCCTAAACTGCGGTTATATTACCACAAAATATTTGAATTTAGTGTGATTTTATTTCCTTAAAATTGTTTTTGTTATTTATTAGATTTTTGCTGAAGTTGTAAGTACCAATGTATTGCTTGCTATTAGTAATTACTTGTTTGTTTGCAAACGGGGTTTTCCTGCATGTCGCAATTTACTCATATTTTTCATCAGAGACCCTAAAGCTGCCGAATGAAGGTCACTGCGTATATTAAGTATATCTTTCAATTGCGTGTTTAAAAGTCAAAGTACCTAAGTATATCAGGATTGCGTGAGTGACAGGTCAATATTTTAGGTTCACTGAACTCTCATAAGGTCAATAGGTATACCTACCTATTATGTATCTACATTTAAAATTCACAACTGAATAAGCGTTACCATATGAGTGAACGTACCAAACAAAAAAACACTATCTCATCAGAATCAGAAAGAATATTAATTGGAAAATAAAAAAACAAGACTGGAATAAAACTTTTGTTACAGTTACACATTTTGTCAGGCAGTTTGCAAAGCATATATGTCAAAGGTGAGATGGTACTTCACACCACGACAGATTCTCGTGAGATCGGGATCTCTCTCATCTTTGGGATGGCTCCGCCAAATACCAGCTTGAGGCCTTAGGGACCATTGTTCGACGAGCCAAAAGCCTCATAGGTGATCAATGGCATGTTGGTTGAGTCAAAGCTAGGTACTTAGTCTCGAGCACCGGCGTGAAGTTGGCAGTCTATCGCCTCTATCGGTCTGTTTTAGAATTCATTTTGGAGAGTGTGCGTTGGAAATTTACGACTTAGTTCTCCCATTGCCTTTTTACCATCGGACGATCGGAGATGAGGCATCCGTTCATCCATGGTTGACATTCCACCTGTCCGCACTAAGAGTTTTGCTTCTACTTTTATAATGCGGCCATCCAATAGTGGAACTCGTTACCGGCGCGGCGTCTGTGTTCCCCGATTCTTACGCTTTGGGTATTTTTTAGTTAAGCGTGCTGCATCGTCGACCGCATCGTCACTTGACACCAGATGAGATCGCGGTCATATGCTTGCCTATAACTTGTAATTAAAAAAAACTACGTATTGTATGATATTGTAGGGCTGTGCGGTGGCGTGCACAGCGGCGTGGCGCGTCGCATCCGGCGCGAGATGGCCGCGCGCCAGGCCGAGGGGCCCACGCACAAGCTGGTCTGCATCGGAGACAAGTCGCGCACCATGCTGCGCCGCGCCTACGCCGCCAGCATGCTGGTCAGCGTAAAAGACGTGAGTGCGCTTCTAATATTCACAGTAGCATGTGCAGCGTAGATTTATCATCACGAAACAATAAAATAGGTATCTATCCAAATATCATTTCTGGAATTTTAATTTTCGAGCTCGTAGTTATAATTTAAATAGGTATCAGTTAATCGCTGAGCAATCTGATCTCGCAGATCGGTCGCATAGCGCCGGTGTTCGCGGACGCCTCGATGATGGCGGCCGCTATCGCCGACTCGGGCTACGCATACGACATCGGCGAGATCTACTACAACAAGTATTTCAGCGCAGTCAAGTACGAAATGACTATTATGCCTTTCTTCAACAAATTCCGGATCGAGGTACCTGTTCACTGTTTTAACTTTCCCTTTGATCACTGCACTGCCGAAGCGGATTTGTAGTGTAACTTATAATGCTTTTCCTACAGACCGCGCCAAACATGAATGCTTTCGACGACGTAGATGCCGACCAGCTGGAGTGCTACGCTGAGTGGACGCTAGCGGCGCTGCTCTACTATGCGCTGAAGGTAGGTACTTACTTAACAAATATAATAAACGCCATACTAGGTAGGTATACTTACTATTATATATATATGAGCAGCTTTCTTGCTCTTCCACACACACTCAAAAGCGCATTTATTTTTTAGAATAATATTAAGACTTTAAACTTTTTCAAATTTTTCGTTTTATCATCGATGATAACGATAAGATAAGACGTTCACGTGTACGTCGGTACATTACTTGTTGTATTTATGATATGTAATGTAGTAGGTATCTATCTGATTTCTATGCTCTATTGATTGTTAAAGTAATTAAATTAATTTTAATGATCTTTTTATTAACAATGTATCTAGCTAACTATTTGTAAGCTCAATCAATACAATCCCTGGGGGGCTATCCAGCAAGGGGAAACTTGAGTGACCGAATATCCTTTCAGTTGCAGTTCAGTTTTCAATGATTTTAATATAGTAACTCATCAGTATTCCGTGGCATTTTGTGGACTGACGTGACTGAGCTTAATAAAATTATGACTGAGCTGTTAAAAATGACGTCAATGCCGCGGTTTAGCACGTGGCCTACCTGGTTTTTCGTTAATTCTATCAAACGGTATGAAAATCGATCATTCAAAATATCAATAAAAGACGAAGAAGAAAACTGAACTGCAATTTGATCAAATAACAGCTCAAAAACATTTCAGTATCCTGACAGGATACCCCCCTGTTGAGTAATAGAGCGACGTTTCAATGGTTTATCTAGCAAGATTGAAATATTTGCAGGAGGGCGCAGCATCGGAGCAGTCTGCGCGCATGGCCGCGATGGACAACGCGACGAAGAACGCGGCCGAGATGATCCGCAAGCTGACCTTGCTGTTCAACCGCACGCGCCAAGCCGTCATCACGCGCGAGCTCATCGAGATCATCTCAGGCGCCGCCGCGCTCAAGTAGTCATCACATCACATCACAATAGGCGCTGAATACCTATAGTTTTTTATTCAAAGCACTTTTGCTTGAGACTCCTCAATCCGGGGCACTTGATTAGCGGTTTACTGTCGATTTTGTTAACTACTTTTCGCGGAAAGCTAAGATATTGCAAATCCAAAAGAGGAAACACTAGAAAGAATACCTAGTTAGGCTACTAGTCAAAAACGACTTCACATCATAAAAGGTACTTTCCTTTTATGATGTGAAGTCGTTTTTGACGGTCAGCTCAAACAGCTGTGGATCTGAATGAAATTCAAGAAAGTAATTTTCCATAAGATCATTACTTGATTTGTTTAATTCATCGTGTGTACGTATGGAGGTAGGTAACTAATATTTAAAATACTTACATTGAAAAGATAAATAATTATGATCATATTTGGTTTTGTTTCATTGTAATGTATATTCTCTACTTTTATTTATGTCCTATCGGAATCTTACAGGCATCTCAAATAGGTATAGTAAGCAATAAGACACAATATTATATCTAAATGTAGCAGGTATACTTAAAATGAAACCGAACGTAACGAATAATTTATTTTAATCAAACAACTATGTTATGTAGGCAGCGCAGCGGTAAATTAAATACTAACATTTGAGCAAGAAACTCTAAAAGGAATCTGCGTGGAAAATCACAAGTAGGTACTTTATAGATTTTCTCTGTAGCTACGTCTACGTATCAACAAAACACATTTAAAAGGGGATACATAGGTGACCTAGGTAGAAGACTCTAAATGCAATAAGAAGTAAAAATAAATAAAAGTAACCCATTGGAAAACGAGGAGAATATTTTAAAAAATGAAAGGAAAAAAAATACGGGCGATCTGAGGTCGGGAAAGGGTTAACTGGTTGTTTATCTCGAATTTTTTTTTTGCATTTTCTGAGGAGATTTTTGATCTTACAACTTTTCTATTAGACTTTTTCCATAGGACTTGGTGTTTTGCCAGTTATCAAGATAAACCATAGTTACACTTAAAAACTCACCCCAGTCCGCTTCCCGCCCTCAGATAGCCCGTTATTTATTTTTCCTTTCATCATCATCATCATCATCATCATCAACCTATATCAGTCCACTGCTGGACGTAGGTCTCTCCCAAGACGCGCCACTGAGACCGGTCTTCGGCTCTTCTCAACCAGTGTTTGCCAGCTACACTCCTCAGATCGGACTCCGTCGCTCCATCTCGCCGGAGGGCGTCCTACACTACGCTTGCCTAAACGCGGTCTCCACTCTAGTATCCGTTTGCTCCAACGGTTGTCGGTTCTGCGGCAAACATGGCCGGCCCACTGCCACTTCAGCTTGCTAATTCTTTGAGCTATGTCGTACATATGTACATATGTTTTTCCTTTCATTTTTATAATATTCTATTCGTTTTCCAACGGGTTTCATCCTACTACTATTATTTTGGTTTAAAAAATTATCGACTTGGGTCTATAATTTAAATTATAGCTTCAAGTTCTGTCCTAAGCCATAAATACTATTACGAAATATATTTATGTAAGTGAAAAATCACAAAGATACCTCGAAGTTGACAGGTTAGTCAGGTTTTTTTTAAACTGAATACGTCGAAATTTGGTTGAATATCACAAATGGTGATATATCGAAATCGCAATTAGCTAACTGCTACGACACCGCTACGCGTGCTACGCGCCGCGTGTAGCCAGTCCTCGCAATAATTATGATTATATTTTAATATTCCGTAACATTTTAATTTTGAAGTAATAAGTTATAAATAAACTGGAAAAATATCAGAATAAATATGTAGTAAATCTCTTCGTGAGTATCTAATAGTGTTTCCATCCAAAAAGCTTTTCATAAAGCTCAGTGTGACTCCTCGAGGAAGTTGTCGTAGGCGGCCTGGTCCATGAGCTCGTGCAGCTCGTCCGGGCTCGCCAGCCGCACGCGGAAGAGCCAGCCTTGCTCGTAACACGACTTGTTGATCAGCGACGGCGTCGATTCTACAGCGCTGTTCTTTTCTATCACCTGTTAATAGTTTTAACGTTGTGTTTGATCTGTGCTACTTTGTTATCAATATAAATTGTAACTTAATAAATAACTAGATTCCACTTTCATCAGATATGAACAATCATTGATAGGTACATATATCATTGATTTATATAAGTACTGATGAGTATTTTACAGAATTCATTTTGGAGTGTTGAGAGAGAGAGTGTGCGTTGGAACTTTATAACTTAGTTCCCCCATCACCTTTTTATCATCGTACTACCAGACGATCGGAGATGAGACATCTATTCATGGTTGACATTCCACCTGCCCGCACTAAGCGTTTTGCTTCTACTTTTATAATGCGGTCAGCCAAAGAGTGGAACTCGTTGCCGGCGTCTGTGTTTCCCGAGTCTTATAATTTGAATATTTTTAAGAGACGAGTGAATGGGTATCTTCTAGGTAAGTGTGCTACATCGTAGACCGCATCGTCACTTAACATCAGGTGAGATCGCGGTCAAACGCTTGACTATAACTTGTAAAAAAAAGTTACGAAGTGTGTTGCAGCCACGACGGCCACCTAGTTGAACACAGCGAGTGCTGCGGTACCCACCGTGCCAGAAACGGGCGTGTACACCTCTCCAGCCGCTTTGACACTCTCGAGCGCGCCGCACTCGTCCCCTGCTGCTAGCTTCGTGTCCACTTCTGGCAGTTGAGCGAACACTACCTCACCTAACGCGTCCTAAAATAAACAATATAATGTTATAGTTTTTAATATACCTACTCCTCAATTATAATTTATTTTTATTTTCGAGTAATTCCATTTTTTTTAAATAAAAACTTTTATTCGAAGTGTTTTTTATGTATCATTAATACATTTTAATTATATCGAATACCTATTAGCAGTACAGTATTAATCCTATACGTCTGATCTAATAAACAGCAGCGTAGTGATTATATTATAAGGAATGATTAGTAAAGATATTGTACAAATATTGATCACAATATAACGAGCACCACTACATACTGAAATGAATATAAGTACAAGGTGATTGTAACAATACCTATAACATAATACAAGACCGCCAGGTGTAGTGTAGGTAGGTACATAAGACGTACCTGTGCGAAGCTGGATATGCCGACCGTGCCGATGTTGTTGCTCACCGATACCCACTCATGCTTTTTGGTGTAAAACCGAACTGAAAACAGGACAAACATAAAATTACTTACTAGCGTACCTATTGCTACGCTTGCTTGTTGCATTGCTGAGTGATTTATGAGCAGACAACTGTTGCTATCTCTTTGTTATATTATAAAAAATATTGCAAAATAAATGTTTTTTGATCTATGAATCAAACTTTTACACTATTGCGATCAGAATTCATAGTCAAGATATAAAATACACGTGATTCTATTTGCACTGTTTCTGTTTGTCACACACATGTTTCACTGACAAAGCCTTCATTCTGTGTGGTGAGAGTATTTCTACGATCCTCCGTTCTAAATGTGGAAGGTAGAACTTGTTAACTGTGGTTCCCGGATCTCGCTATCTTTATAGTCATTACTTATCATGTAAAGTTATCTACGTACACCAAGAGCACGTCACGTTTTTAATGTAAGCGGGAATCTACACTACACACTCGCTAATGTGAGTATTCAGTAGGCCAACGTGTTTGTAAGTTTTAGCTTACTGCGCATAGCGACGACGCGTCGTCGCGTCGGTAGCCAGCAGTATTCGAGTAGCGTAGCGTTGCCTTTCGTCAGACAGATGTGGACCTCATTAATGCCTTGATCACACGTACATCAGTTTGACTTGACTTCTTGGTTTATGGCTTTTGTGACATGTTGCCACAATTCTGCCAGCGTCGAGTTCGTTGAATGTTAGTGTCATAAACATTGGGGGGAGTGCGGAATAATAATATGGTCAGTTTTCAGAGGGAGATTCACTGTTGAACGTTGCAGCGTTAGCGCGCAGTGTATCTTAAATACGTCACTGTCTCCCTGGTTTACTCGGTACGTGTGATAAAGGCATAACGACAAGCGTGTTCATGAAGCATCACCAACAGAACCAATCACTAAGTACTTACTTACTAGGCAACAAGGGGGCGTCCATAAATTACGTGTGGTGTTTTTTCCAATTTTCTGACACTCCCTCCCCTCCTGGTGAGATGTCGTGAGATTTTATTCAACCCCCTCCCCCATCACCCAATCTCACGTGAGATTTTTAAAATGTAGGTTTCTGACGTACACACGTTGGAGTGTTATTGTAAAAAGAAAAAAAAAATTATTATATTGACGAAAATAGTATAATTATTTTTTATTTCAATCAGAAAAAAAATTACGTGATATTTGCCGAGACCCCCCCTCTCCCCAACGTAAGATTAGATGAGATTTGAATCGACCCCCTCCCCCCCTTAATCATCTCACGTAATTTATGGACGCCCCCCAACGCTACTTTTTATTTTTGCATTTGCCGTTGGTGAAACATTAATAAATAAATAAATATTTTTGGATTTATCCCTAAAAACCTATGTAATGAGCAAATTTATGATTTTGTAGGTAAAAACTCTTTCATTAACAGTGTAATTTATGCCATTCTAAAACAAAAAACAAAAACCAATGACTTTACAAAGTAGGTACATGTTCCTCAAAATATCACGTAGATGTCGTTATCTCGGTAATGTTGACCCCAGACCTTGGCACAGCTGATGTGGGTATTATAAATAATCATTACTACTGAACTAATCGAAATGTGATCTTTCTCTAACTTAAGTTAAAATCTCTAGTAGGGGAACCTGTTGTACCTTGGACAGAGTTGTACCTAGGACAATCGTGTTTTAAAAAAAAATGCGTTGGTTTTAGGAACCGTTGTCTATAGTATTTGAATCATCATTGATCAACAATTACGTCAAATCAGTTGTGGTTTGCCAGCTCTAATGGTTACAGCGAAAAAAAAAAATTTCGTTTTTTTCAATTAAAAAGTCAGTTTTTTAGACTTTTGTTTTTGCTATTTTTTTCAAAATGATGCATGTTTAAAAAACGGTTTTATTTAAAAACTAATCTTAGTATATATAGCTATTGGACAACATATGTCTCAGATCCTACCTCCAATCACAAGTGGGTGTACAAAGCTTGTGAAGTAAAGTAGTCGCGATGTTGTACCTTGGCGATCCAAGTTACGTTGTACCTTGGCCACCATCATTTGGTCGGCATTTATATGCATATTTTTTTTGAGTGCCAATTAATTGCAGAAATGGTAAAACTTATGTTAAATGATAAGAAAATTATGAAATAATTAGGTTGCAAGTTAAAATTACGTGATTAGAGACCAAAATAATGTCATCAAAAATTTGCTATAAATCAATTGGCGAAGCTTTTTACAAAAACAACCTTTTACCTATATATAGTTGTTAAAAACTGTTACTTTTGTTAATTGCTAATGCAAATATGATGAAATAATTATTATTTAAACAAAAACTAAATAAATTACAGCTAAAAATATTTTTTATCTCGATTTGAACCTACACTGGCCAAGGTACAACATACACTGTCCAAGGTACATCTGGTATGTTGTACCTTGGACAGTTTTGACTTTTTTTTTCAAATAGGTAGTGGTCACAGGTTTTTGGGAAAATACATAGTTTTATGAATGAATTATGTAGGTAATTTCATGATCTTTACATACACATACACTGGACAGATATAGCTAGCACCATTATTTAATTAAAAATCAAAATTCAAAAAACTGTCCTAGGTACAACAGGTTCCCCTACCTACTTAGTAATAGGTAGGTACTAGAGATTTTATTAAATTCGCTGTTGTCATCTCTATTTAAATCAGTAGGCCATCACTATAATATGCACTAGCTTGATAGTTGATGAATGAAAGACCAACCCTACATCACCATGTTCATAATGTTACTCTCTGCCCTCGGTCTCTGACTTGTCTCGCTTCACGCCTGAGCAGATCCCGGACCCAGTTATTGTAACAATATTCATTGAATTGCGTTGTATAAATAGCTTATTTTGAATGAATTATCACTCTCAGTCGCTGGTTTAAAATCTTACTTTTATTATCAGTGCTGTACTTAAGTCGTCTGCAGCTGTGTGTGACGCCAGTCCTCGTGGACCTGGGCACGTTTCTTAGTATACAGCTGAGCACCATTATGTGCTAAGTATGTCCTGAAATACCAAAATACGGATATTACAATTAATGTCTAAGATTGACCAAACAATCATTCGCAATACTTAGATACTTATAAATTTATATTAGTACCTGTGTAGGTATATGATAGCAGTGTAGGTAAAACACCTACAGTTCTGTAGGAGTAAAATAACTGACCAACAGAAGTTTTTATCTAGAGTACCAATAGGTATTATGTAGGTAGCTAGATAGGTATCCGCCGGAGGACCATGTCTCAAGCAAGTGTGCAAAGAGTAAGGAAACGCAGCAGCTAGGTAAATGATTTGCACTCACCTGATACTAGCGGATGGCGTACAATTGATAAGGAGGACGTTTGAACTGCGGCGCGAGCGACTAGCTAGTGAGGCGGACTCTTGTGTCAGCACAGCACAGCACCGCGGGTTATCTCTAGCCGGCCCGGCTTGCACCTAACTATTCGATGAGATATATTACTTTTGGTTCTAGTATCAGACATACAGATCCAAGCGAATCAAATCAAATCAGTACCTATTTAAGAACAAAAAACAATATAAATCTAATAAAAACATAAAAACGGAAGGAGGTAGGTAAGTACCTACATACTTAAAAATATGTAATATAACCAGGAAGGTAAGTACTTACCTAGTTACCCACTCGAAATGAAGGTAATGAATTGATTGGGAAACTGTCTACCCAGAGGTCTGGCAACCTAAGATTTTGTTTAGTTTCCTAGAAATTAATGTCATCTCATAAATTCCGTTGTTTTGAAATAAATCACCCTCTAATGAAGTCAAGGACATTAAAACTATAAATGGGGGAGTAAATAAATATGTGTTATTCGTAATTGTCGATAAGTTATCTTATCACCGAGCACAGTTCGCGGGGGGTCGTGAGATGATGTTGGTAATGTACCTACTTACTAACCACAATTATCGCGCAGTGTCATCATGCACTTAGCTACCTCAATACAATTGAGATACTAACGGCCGGTTTCTGGAAACCCAAACGATTGATCCGAGTTTGACACATAGTAATTATTTGATTCTTTCGTTGATCATTGTTCGAGAAACCGGCGTTACTCTTATAAAAGGCATATTGTAATTTTGTAGTGAATTTAAAATAAAACAACATAATATAAAAACTAATTTATTTAATAGACAAAGACAACAAGCAAACATTATGAACTATTTAATATTAAATCTGAAGGTAAACAATAGACTATGGCCAAACATCGTTTAATAAGTACCTACCTACCTAAAGTAGACGGAGAGTTGTGGATTCGGCGTGTATGGCCGTTTAAAACAAAAACCATTTAAACCTTATTTTTTCGGTTTTAAACCTTGTTTGGTGTATCATTGAGTAGTTTGGTGTTGATGACATTTTTTTCTTGATTTTCCGAGTAGGGATGTAAGGATGTAACGGAGTAGGATAGTAGATACCTAGTGTACCTACTCACTTGTAATGTTGATATAGTTAGTGGGTTTAGTTCTAATTGGTCCGTCCGACCAAGCGTAGGTATTACCAGAGACTAGTAATATTACTAGTCTCTGGTATTACCTACCTAAGTTGTATAAACTCTATTGATAACTTAAAACTCTGTGTTGGTAAATAACATTCATTTTTTAAACGAATTCAAAATAAACTAGATAATGAATTTTACATTTACCTAAGTATTTGAAAACATAACATAACCTATAACATAGCAAAATAAGGTTCAAAACTAAATAGTATCACATAGTATTGTAGAAATGGAATCAAAAGAAATTTAGGTATTACGATCGTAAGGGCCATTCGTCTGCATAGGCTTCATAATTCAAATTATAAAATGCTAAAATTAATGTAATTACAATGTTGTACATTTTGGCAAGAACTTGCATAGTGATTATCTACACAATGTTTATATCGACGAACACATTCGTCAAAGCACGCCAATAATGTCAGCATCGATACGAGAATAACTAGGTAGGTACTGGCTTTATTTTAAAGCAAATTCTACAATTAATATTATGAATAAATTCATTTAAAAAGAAAGCATTAATATTATGTTGGCTAACGATTCTACAATTGTATATTTGATGCAAGTATTTCGACAGATCGCATTGCGAGTACGCCCAGGAATTGTTACTTGCAAAACTTACTTCCGAAATACGTACATTAGATATACCAACTACCTAAATTAGTACATCCGATGACATTATCTTCAAAACGTTTGCAAGAAATTGATAGTTTTTAAAATTAAATGTTAGTAAGTATCACAATAACCAGGTTCCTTTAAAGACAAACGACACAACAAAGCCTTAGCTGTATATATCATCGTTAATGCAGAGGCTTGTTTACTAGGTAACTCGTCATATTCATTAGGCGGGTCCACACCGGACGATCCGTCGCGCTCCAATCGCACGCGGCAGGAGCGCGATCCAAAAATGCAGGCGGTGTGGTCGTGACGCGCGCGATCCATGCGCTCGTATTGGAGCGCGCGCTCCCTGCCGCGCCCGATCCAAACGTTGTCGGTTTTTTGCCCGCTTCAAAGGTGCCTCAGGTGCGTGGCGCGCGCGGTGTGGACGGGTGTGTGTTGTTCGCGCGATCCACCACATCATGGACATCTTGTCTTGTCAATCTTATCAATATATACAATATATATCTTTTTTGCGCAAATATTTAAGCAAAATAAAGGTTGCTGCTGCCACGGCAATTCGACGCCGCCGTTGTACGTATGACTCCATCTCCAACAAGAGTTCGACGGAATCAAGGATCGCCTATGGATCGCTTGGAGCGTAGTTCAGGATCGCAGTTTCAACAAACTGGATCGGCCTAGTACGATCCACGCTCCACGCATCACGATTTTGGATCGCGGATCGCGGGATCGCCGGATCGACTGGTGTGGACCCAGCTATTTATATCTGAGTTTAGTTAATAGATATTTATCGTTGAAATGAGCAGGATACAGGTTTATCTGTTATATGATAAATGACAGTTGTTTTGTATGAGCGCGGCTTGCAGTGGAGTGGAGTGGAGTGGAGTGGAGTGGAGTGGAGTGGAGTGGAGTGGAGTGCTCAGAGGTAGCAGGGCGTGGCCTGCGAGGTGCTGAAGAGCGCGGTGAGCGCGGCCCAGGTGGCCGCGACGCCGCCCAGCACGCCCACCGCGATCACCTCGAAGCACAGCATCTTCATCCAGCCGGCCGTCTCGCTGCAAGCAAACAACACAAAGTCAAAGTCAAAATTACTTCATTCTTCATTTACTACTTTATTCAGTAAAATCACAAGGATCATTTAGAATCGTCTTACATACTAGGTGATTCTAGGTGCCAGTTCCACACACATCATACTATTTTACTGATTCCTATTCTAATATACATGTGTGCTTATCAAACATACAGAACTGACCGCCACTTTATATGAGTTTGTTTCGTACATATTTATATTTATTTATTTATTAAACAAAATCCACAGCTCTTATTATACGATACACAAAACTTATAAACAACAATAATGTTTATGAAATGTTTTCTAAAAACGTAATTTCGAATAGCAACGCTTGCTGTAAGTTGTACTTCCATCCACGTAGGAGTGGCATTGCAGTTCTTATTTGGTTTAAGTTGTTGCGTTCAATTAACACCCAAGAAGAATAAGTTTAGATTAGAACTAAGTCAGTTTCAGAGCTTTTTCACTTAACATGATCGTTATTCGTCACATGTTTCATAATAATATGGCATTTATTGAACACAGAAGTAATACTTAGTTATAGCAATTAGATCTTCTTACATTCCAATTAAAAATATACAACTATGTAATATTAGGTGCATTCGTAAATTAGGACTTGATAGGAGACGTAGTCTTAACTAGAGCAATAATAGTTGGTGCATGCAGGTCGCACGGTCGCTCGGTGTTGCGCTTTGAATAATAGCTAGTAATAAATACAAATGGCAGGAAATCAGCCAAACTGAAGTGGGAGTGGGCAGGGCACGTTAGTCGGATGCAACCTGAGAAATGGGCGAGAATAGCGACTTCTTGGGTGCCCGAGAATATGAGGCGACGACCGGGCCGGCCGAGAAGACGTCGGAGAGACGATCTCGACTCATACGCGACGGAGTGGTAGATGGACGCAGGAGATCGAGATGAATGGAAGAGTTTGGGGGAGACCTTTGCTCTGCAGACAATAGGCAACGGCGGATCCAGGGGGGGGTCATGGGGGTCATGACCCCCCCCTGAGCAGGTTCCAGGACTTAGGTGGACCACTAATTGAACATAATTATTTTATTTATATGTTTTGTCACCATACAGATTTAATTATAATAAAAATAAAATTATAAGTTCTAGACTTGACCATGACTATGTGACCTCCCCCTGGCGCCAAAACTGGACCGTGACCCCCCCCCTGGCGCCAAATCTGAATCGTGACCCCCCCCCCCTGGCGTCAAAGCTGGATCCGCCCTTGACAATAGGTTAAATAAAAATACAAACATGGGCGTCTGTCCTTCGCGCGGCGTCTGCGCCACGAGGCTGAGGTAGCAGGCGGAGGGCAGCACGAAGGTGAGCATCGCCACGCTGCTGCCGCCCACCAGCGACAGGATCGTGTGGAAGCGCGGCACGCTCTCGCCGATGAACAGGATGCCGCCCAGTATGGACAGCCGCACCAGCATGCGCCAACCGGTCGAATCTGCATGCACATCAATCGTACATCAGCTTTACAACAAATATATAGTTCTTACCATACCATTATCAGAGCGTTTTAATCCAGGAATATTATTTGTCAGAAAATTATTTTTTGTAAATATTAAAACTATTATGCACAGTAAAAAAAATGTGCTCCGATTCTAATGGCGAATAAGAGGATCGTGACTCTGAAGCGTAGATTAATAAAGCATTGGCGACATCGCCGACAGTGGGATGCGTATTCAGTGTAGGTACGTATTAGCAGATGATCAGTGCGAGTTGGTTACCATGCGGCACATTGTAGAGTTCCTCCATCTCCTGGCAGACGGGGTTGATGAGTATGACGAAGGCGAAGACGAGATGCACGGCCATCAGCACGTTGGCGAGCAGCGTGAGCGGCGTGGCGGCCAGCGAGGCGGCCAGGCTCGGCGCCGCCGCGTCGCCGAACACCGCGTACCCGCCCACCGCCACCGGCAGGTACAGCGCCAGCACGCCTGCCACATACATACATACATACATACATACATACATACAACACTAACATCACGACATGCCCTACTTCAGCGATTCTCAACAGCTCATCATTAGGTATCATGCTTGTACAAGTTCGCTGCTGAATATTTACAGTTACGAGTTATTTTTATTTAACGAAGATTTTATTTTAATTTGAGCATGATTAGTAGTGATCTCGTTTTTGTAAACCGCGAAAGGTGCATTTCTTTTTTACAACACTATTAATACATCTGAGTACATTACAATACTCAAACAGGACTACTGGATAAAGTACTAAATCAGTTTCTGTAGAAAACACTCTTTTTAATCATTTAACGAAATCAAGCCTGACGACAGACATGGTTCAAAACTTATCAGCATTGAGGAAATACTCAAAATACAAAATAACTTTTATTACTACTTTAGATAAATATTTCAATATTTCAATATTACTAATTAATAAATATTTATAAGATAATTATTTTACCAATAAAGCTGTATTGGATGCTCTTGGAAAACTGACTCTTGTCCGTCATGTCATTCTGGATGGTGGGGAAAGTAGAGGCGCCTCCGAACGCAAACATGATGGTGCCGAATGCAAGGAAAAAGTCCTGAAAATTAAATCTGTAAGTTATTGCATGCAAGGTCGTCGAACCCCAAAGAAGTGCCACTTTATCGCTCAATATTATACCTGGAAGCCGTGGATACCCCAGCGGAATACAAAGGGACGGATTTCATTCATCATCTCGATGAAGTAGAAAAGGCAGGCCAGCACCGAGGAACCGAACGCGATCACACCGGTCCATCTGAGGAGTCACATTTGTACACAAGATGGTGACATTACCGCCTTCTGCTGGTGTGCCCATCGTGCCCTAACACCTGCACCAAAGAGGATGTGAACACAGCCACAAGTGGTGCTGTAGAGCTGGCAAAACACCTCACAAGACTTGTAAAGATAGCATCGACACTATAAGAAGAAGAAGACCGCCTTCTGAAACTACGGTCAAATATGTAAATACAGAGCCTGAACTAAAAGTACGACATTTCAAACTGGTGTCACACAATAGTCGGCTAAGTATAAACAGAATTTAGCTATACATATAAACAGTACAAAATATTGTCCGAGTTAGACGTAGGTCACGTAGAGAACTGACTTGAAGTCCTTCGGAGTGTTGAAGAACATAAGCGGCGTCATGGCCCCGACCACCACGAGGTACCAGCTGCAGATGGTGACGGTCGGCAGCAGCGTCAGCAGCAGCTGGCCGATGATCTGCGCCGCCAGCAGCAAGTACACCACCGACGCGCCGAACAGACTCACTATTATAGCCATGGACACCACCACGCTGGAATGTAACCACATTCATTAGTATATCTATCAATTACTATATAAAGGATACAAGTGGAAGGGCTAAAGAAAAATAAAAAGTATATCGATACCTATTCATGAACATCCCAAACTAAGCAAAGCTTGTACTATAGGAACTAGATTACTGATAGAATACTATAGAATACTGATAGAATACTGATAGAAACATTTTTTGTTAATACATAGGTACATAGAATACATAGTAACACCCAGACACAAAAAATATTTATGTTCATCACACAAACATTTGCTCTCGATGGGAATCGAACCCACAACCCACAGCATGGAATGCCGAGCTACTACCACCTGAGCGAACGTCTGACGAAACAACAGAACTTGCATTCATCTGTGAGCTTTGCTAGTTTATCATTTTATATTTTACATAAATGAACAAAATCGACTTCAATCGTCATCGACAGATTTAAAGGTCATTCAAAAAGTACTAGTCAGTTCCTAATTAAATTTATATGGTCTCTTCTCTGAAATATTATCTACCAAACAAATAATTATCGAAATCGGTTCGTCGGAGTTATTATCTCTCAACAAGAACGGCCAAATGCAAGTCAGACTCGCACCCGAAGGGTTTCGTACTAAAAAAAATATAGTTATGTTATCGGGACGAAATACATCATCTGTGAAAATTTCAGCCCTCTAATTACCACGCTTAAGCCTAGTGACAGACGGGCAGCGGAGTCTTACTAATAGGGTCCCATTTTACCCTTTGTTTACGGAACCCTAAAAGACAGCCGATTGAAAACCAGATGGCCATCTGCTTTTGTGCCACTCGTATTCAAAATGGATTGAGATCGTCACCTCCAAACGCGACCGAGGGTCTGGTCCGCGATGATGGCGTAGGGGTTCCGTTTCTTGGTCCTCATGGCGGGATCCCGGTCCTCCAGGATGGACCAGCAGTCGCCGAGTCGTTTGCCACTGAACGCGGCCACAGCGCACATCAACACTATTATAGGTACTCCGATCCATCCTAAACAAATACATTCATACAACTATTTACAGATTCCATTCAACTAGAGATATGTATCTACCTACTCGAGACACATATTTGACTTGTAACATGCTGTTATGAATAAATGATTTGAATCTCTTGACAAGGACACCTAGACAGTGTATAATGTAAGAACTAACATTAAACATAAAATTCATAAATTATTCAGTCTAGGAAAAAAACATTCGTCCATGAGGCAGCGGCGCAGCATGCTTAAAAAATAAATATCGTAGGTATACCTGCATAGGTCATTATAATAAATATACAGATATTTTAGGTGGAATCTGTGAGTGCTTAAAGCCATAATAATTTTTATTCGTTTAATTACTACAAAGTGGGTTTATTTATTTTTTGGCTTGTTTTGCTTATTTAAGTTACAGCTAAAATTAACATATAAAAAATAATGTTAACTCCGCCGCAATGACATAAAAACATTTCCGCATTCACGTTAGTGCAGTGGTCCATCGAATGGCGACAAAAACTAACACAAAATTAACTAATCACTTCTAAGTCTACCTCATTATTCGTGTTTGTTTCGAAACCGAAATAAATCGAAACAAGTTTTAAAACTAGTTTTTACGAACGACGGACACCGCGCGACGTGGCTGCCCTCGCGGTTCATATCATAATATTACACTAAAGTTCACCAACACAGCAACTGACAGATCAGTCATTAGTATTTCATATAACGTCGTCTAACTCTAATTGCTGCAGACTTGACGTGTATATGATCTAGGAATAGCATTTAGCGATAATACGCTGACTTAAAACTAATAAACATGGTTGGTTCAAACAACACATTTTCAAAAACGGGGATTAAGCGTCAGATGCTGTATCGCAGTATACGGGGCGCTCTGGTCAATAGGCCTATTGGTGCCAATGGGTTTTTGTAGGTGCCTAATGCCGGTGACCAAGGATAAAGTAATCTTTTTTTTATCGAAACTTGTAGAACTATATTTCACGATGATGTAGGTATTGCACAATGATTCAATGTAAAACAGGCCGTACCTACGTCGTTCCCCATTTTTGTATGGCGATTGACAAATATCTATTTAAAAAACTTTTACTTTATATAAATTAATAAGTGAGTCAATATAAATCTCAGATAGAACGTTTCAGCATGGAAAATAATCATAATCAGGTTTAGGTCATGTTTTATTGTTTGTGCTATGAGTTTGTTTGGAAAAACACTGAGACCGATGGCAGTTGGGCGAGTATCTGGCCCAGGCCCAGGCCCAGCGTATCAGCATTCCTATCCGGCGCTATTGCAGTGAGCATCTTGGGTACGCTCTACGGCTCAATCGAGCTATCTATAGATTGTTTCTTATGTTTTTTTATAAATATGTACATCTTGTAAATACTGTAATAATAGTGATTATCCTTGTGAATCAATATTATTAGATAGTAAAGACTTTATGAAATAAAATAATACAGTTCACCTGCCTGGCCCGAAGAACCCCCACCTTCCAGATTTTATATCGTTTATTATTATTAGACATCGAGGTCATTTGGTAAGGTACGTTAACCGGTTTACGTTTACGTACGAAATGGATAGAATTTTCCATAACTTTTTATTTTTATAAGTTAATGCCCTGATCACTTCTCACCCGAGAATTTCACTTTAACTGTGCTGACTTTTCTAAACGTTAATAAAAAGTAAATTAATATAATTATTTAAACAGACAACGGGCCAGATAACTTTAAGATTGGCTTTTATGTAGATTGTAGATGTAGAATTTGTTATCATGCAGGTAATTACTGTAGATTACAGGCAGGTTTTTGTGTAAATGTCATAATGATAACGATCTGTTAAATATATTCTAAAGCATTGATTGTATCACTAATTTTAGATGATTTGAATGTTTAAAATGACATTCAATATTAAGTATAAAGGTAGTTGCAGATTTCTTAATATATGTATATTGAACTCCAGAGAAACCCAGTGCTTGTCAAGCAATCAGACTTATACTTGTAGGTAATACCAACGAGAATGTTTAATTTAAACTTTCGCGAAACAACATGTTTTAAAAAAACTAAAAGGGACGGAGAGCGTTGGCTACCCTACGCGACGTCGCGGCCGTAGCCATACAAAAATGTATGGACATCCGAGAGACGACTGTGTCGGCTCGAGAGTAGGGAGTTTCAAAATACAAGCTCGGACTACGCCCTCTGTTTACTCGCATTTTTAAACAACCATTATAAAGTAAGTATGTACTTAATCTAAGTTAAAATCGTGCTTTTGTACTTTTGCTAACTGATTTTCATTGCAAAATAGTGACAAAAATCATCATTGAGTTAAATGCTATCTATCTATTTAATTACTTTTTAGCAGATGACTATAACCAAACGTTTTGTAAACAGTACCAACCTATGCAATAATGTACACTATTTAGTCACAGCAAATAAAGATAATATAAAATATAGAGCACTGCTTAAATAAGAGTACGTCTAGTTTGTACGAAAATAACATACGTAAACGTAAGTTTGGGATAAGTGTATGAAATGCCGCAGATTTTATACTTAGGTAGTAATTCATATATTGACGGTTGTAGGTCGTTCTCTAAGCAGTTTTAATATTTAATATTAATGGTTCCGCCTGTGAGTTACATTGTGTTAAAGTAGGTTACTAACTATAATCATATTCATGCCCGATTTTGGACATGGCGACTGTGGTCAACTGGATTCATGAATTAAACAATCAATTTAAAAGAGAAACAACCAACTTTGTATCACAGACACCTGTAGTCTGTCGGTCTGTAGATATAAGCTATCTACACTGGTTCCTATGTATGTATATGGATACACACCTATTTAGGTACATTTTGTGAATCCTGTAACAGACGTAACTTTATATTAGAAACCTATGTTTGGATGTTTCTCTGTTATGCTAATAGGATAATATGCAATAAATAAATAAATCATAGTTTACTCATGTTTTTATTCTATGACTTTAGTTGATATAGTTGAAAATCGCAATAGTTTAGACATGTCATAGATATGTCGCCAGTAATTGGTCACAATAATACATAGACATGTTCTCTGTGCTAGAATGAGAGGTTTTTATACCAGTCGGATGGCCAGTCTAGGTAAGATTAGTGCGTGTTTTGGGTAAGTTAATAAAAATTCGCAAAATTCGCTGGAATACCACGACCACGACTTCAACAGATCACCGTCGCATAATGTACTCCAATAAGGTAGTAATTAGATACCTACTTGACAACCTTCACAAACGAGTATTAGTTTAATCATCAAGTTGATATAAGTACGTAACTATAATGTTATAATGTTGAAAAAGTTAGGAAAGTTGACATCGTTTGATCGGCACCAAGTGAAGAGATGATACTCCTGAGAAGCTTAAGACTATCATAGGTACCAGTACGTGGAGCTTACCTGTCTTAACGAGAGCTCTAGGCAGAGCCAGCACGCCGCTGCCCGCCATCTCTCCGGCTACCAGCAGAGCGGCCTGCTTCATGCTCAGGCCCCCCGAGCTGCCATTCTTGTCGAGACTTCCATTTCCGCTTCCATCTCCGCCTGCCCCACCGCCCCCGTCACCGCCTCCGCCGCCGCCACCCTTTAAGCAATACATCGGATAAGCTACCCTTTTTTATAATAATGTATAGGTACATCAATTATAAAGCGATTTCAGAAGTCAATCTGATAAGATAAATATTGATAAATATTGCAGACCTGATCAAATGATGGAGACGAGCTTTTACGCTCTCGATCACATACCTAGGTGGCCTACCCAAATCCGACATGGAACTTCGAATTCGAGGTAGAGCGTTAGACAGGACAGGAGTCCTGGCCAATGCTCTACCTCGACCACCACCGACCAGCCTCCAGGTTAGAGTGGTGGTCGGTGGTGTGATGGTGGCCGAAAACAGGCCAACGTAGCCATCTAAATGTGCGATAATCGACATCGGGATGCAGTCACGGGAAACACATGGGTAGAGAGCGCACGGAATCGAGGAGGCAGGCATTACATTAAAGGCACTTCTAAATGCAGGGCGTATTTAAAAGTGGGTGTTATCGGGCTAAGATGATGATGATGATATAACCCCAATGTAAGATAAAAATGACAAAACATACTTACACAATACAATTTGCATTCATTTCAGCCGCCAGACGAATACATCAATACTTTATGTGAGCAGGTACCTACCTACTGTTTATTCCGCGACATGGTATCGAGTAAAGTGTGGGTAGCTAAACTTAAGCAATAATGTGATCAGATTAGGCATTAATTTTCCTACATATAAAAAGGAGATTGGTACATAGGCAGATATTATTGGTGCATGCATAGAAACTAGAATCCGATTACGTAAAATATTTTATAAGTTATATATAACTTACCTACTTACGTTCGCACAACTTAGATGAATTTTAAGTCAGGTGCTTTTTAAGCCTTGTCGTCTTCGAGCCCTCGAGAGTCTGAAGAAAGAGCCGTGGACAGAAGCGTAATCGTATTTATCTTTAAAAAAAGGGTGATCACACTCTTCTTATAAAAATGATAGACCCGTGGTTTCTGAGTTTGCAACGTATTTCAGCAATTGTCGAGAGCAAATTACAAACCGTGTTGCACGTCGATGAATACAGCCCACCCCACATCCAGGACTCACTGAGTTCCGAAAAACTTCAACATTACAGACCACATCGACACGCTCCGATAGCCTATATTATATACAAGACTGAAAAGTATAATCGGCCACTTTGCATACCAATGCCAATACTAAAAAAGTAGGTACTTAACTAGTAAATATATTCATAAAAAATGAAAAAAACATAGGGGCTTATCGTCAGAGATGTTTTGGAATTTAAATATGTAAGTATAAATTTTGATACATAATTCATAGAATAATGAGAATATTAAATTGAAGGATTTTTGGCGACGGCCGTCTGACTAGTACAAGCTGCTCAAAAATTTAAAAGCGATCTTAGGTGTGTGAAGATAGAGTTTGTTATGGCTATTAGCTATTATTATGCAATTATGAATCATAACATCATTGAATTTGATGAACTGACTGATTATTATTTTTCCTTTTAAACAATATAACCAACAAAATTGTGTAAATCCTACCTCTTTAGATAAACTCTTTAAAAGCTCTTCATCAACTGTTCACTCAGTTTTACTATCCTCACGCTGAACGACAGACGACAATTATAAGTAAATAATATTCCATACATTTAGAAAACGTTTATATAAGTATGTATATTTATCAGCCATTTAATATCGTTGTTAAATAGCTATTTTATGATTATAATTTAAAAAGCCCTTGTTTATTTTTATGGTGGGAAATCTAATGTCAGGACACCCTGTATAGTCGACCGCTGCATCCTAGAGTAAAAAAGAAACCAATGCGCCGTCTTTTATTGATTAAATTTATTGGTTCAGGAAGTATATAATAACGAGGCTTCTAGATTTTTTTTGTTATTAATTATGCAAGACAGGTTTTGTCATTAGCAATATTAGTGGGTATTCAAATGCTAGTTCAAAATTAACATTTAAAATATTTTTTTTGGGTGACATTGGATATTGATAATAATTTGCGTTTATTATGAATAATAATTTAGGAGTATCAAGCCTAATGCTATTTAAAGATATGGTCTAAGCTTGCTAATGAAAGCTCACATCAACGGTAAAACGTCTTTTAAGGGCACGTGACTTGACGTACGTTACGTTTACTATGGGTAGATATCGATCGGAGTCAAGTAAACTATCTTACTGCAGTCTTGTTGTTGGTTTGCGCACACCCACGGATGGCTTATAATACATAATAATAAAAAAAGCCCGCGACTTTGTCTTGAATATAGATTCTTTGTCTTGAATAGCCTATGTCTTATTTTGATGTATAAACCACATTATTGTAAAGTTTCATTAAAATCCATTTAGTAGTTTTTGCGCGAAAAAGGAAACATACATCCACCCACACACCCTTCCATACAAACTATCGAGCGAAGCGTCTCAGTTTCGACATCAGACAAATAATATACTTTTGTTCTTCTGTCTGTCTGTTTTCTCCTACCGGTCGATTTTTCAACAGATTTTAACGAAATTTAGTGCACATGTTTTACATTTTTTTTAACAAGTGCCATTTTTGATTGTAAAATAGGTCGAAGGAAAGAGGGCAAGTTTGCTGTAGCGTTATTAATCAACGGATTTCAATCAAATTTGAGAGACATCAAGAACTTAATTTCACAAAAGCAAAAAGATCGGCTATTGCATGGTTGTAAAGCCCCGCGAAGTCTGCTGTTTTCACAGAACCTCGGAAATGGTAGAATCAAAATATGCTTAGCTTAATCAGCTTCCGTTCATCGATTGTCAGTTTTTGGCTTTTCAACAATTGATATACATCAAGATATAAACCCGATGTATATGAAACTGGGTTTGACGATACGTTTTTATAGTTAGTATAATATTGTAGTAAAATGGCTTAAAAAAATCATATTATTATGAAGTACATTTTTGCGTTTGTTGCTCTATTTTTATATGTACTTCCCGAAAAATAGTAGAAACATCAAGAAATGGAGGATTCTAAAGTCATTTATTTTGTGTTACCTAATATAAACTAGTTTCTAGATAATACGATTTGAAGATTTTTTATTTACTTACTTAAAACTTTTGTTTGTTATTTTCTACTACTAACTATTGGTTAGATTTAGATCAATCTACCTATAGTTTTTAAATTTTCTTTTTTATGTAAGTACCCATCGATATTTGTTGAATGACATATTAATTTGTTGTCTAATGTAACGGTATGGGTGTCTATTGTGCTATGACAAAGTCGTGAGGATTTCATTTTCATTTTATAATTACTTCATTTATTGATTAAATTACGATCATCATTATATTTTATATGCGTACAAGGTAACAAATAAAGACGGCGTGTAATTTCATCTAATCTCTACGTCAGCCGATTTGAGTAGATACCCAATAGTTTTATTTCATGAGGATACCTTACCTAAACGTGAGATCTTGTCATAATTAAGGGCTTTATTAAAAAATAAAGCCAACTTACTACTAATAATATCCATATATCTAATTTCAAAACAAAATAGGCTCACGATACAAAAATGACTTACATTTTTATCTGTGATAAGAGGGGTTTTTTCGGTGACCGATTTGGCGTCCAGACCTTTCTTCGACATGCTGCTTCTGAAACAACTGGTAAAAAGACTGATAGTTACTGCGATATATCTTGAGGCTGTAGTTATTTATCTACTCCCACACACGCTTTAAAAGCACCGTGCTGGAACCGGTCTCATTTTAGGAAGATAAGTAGTCAGGTATTACAACATAGATGAGTAACACGATACTTATTATCGATCCAGGCCAGCACCTTAGAGTTATGCGCCCGAGCCGAATCGATATTTGTTATTTTATTAGTATTTCCTGTCGGCAAATTGGTAGTAGGTATATGGCTTCTACTTACATTCGTTAGAGTAGAGCGCGAGCGTCCGCGTCTGGCTTCGGGTACAAACTAGCACGGCTCGCCTCGGCGGCCGGCGCTCAGTTCAAGTCGGTTCCTTCATCGGCACACAAGGCTCCCGCTCACGCTCACCACACCAGTCCCGCCACCGCACCGCTACGAACTAGTATGCAGAGAATGCGCGTACAGCGACATTACACGCACAGTGCAGATACAGACATGAACACGATACGCAAATTGATCATTCAACTATCGATAAACTATGTCTACATATAAACAAGATTTCATAGTCATATTAAAAAAGGTAATCTATGTAGACTACATCGAAACGAAACTAAGTATAAGACTGTTTAGTCGGAACTCGGAACTATCCTAAATACAAACAAATTACACGTCTAGTAGGCTGTTTTAAAACAAAAACAAAGGACTATTTTAACCTTTATTGATAAATCATCATATCGGTTCAATTTGCAACTAATATCGAGAGTCTTGAAAATAACTTACCTACATTAAGTAAACATTCATATTATTTAAGAAAACATCAAGAATATTTTATTATTTTCGTCTATTTTTTAAGTAGGTACATGGGTAAATTGCAATACACCCCCTACATACAGGGTGTCTTAATCATATGTGTCGAATTGAAGTTTGAAGATTGAGTACCTACCTCTAATCTCGGACCATGTTCGTAGTTCTCAAAATCTTTTGGTCTAATTTGGCCATGATTAAAGTCGAACTTTTACAACAATTTCTAGTAATATTTACACTTACTTTTCTAGATTACTACTTTTTATTAGGACACCCTGTGTTTTTACTTTTATGATAAATACATCTATTTTTAATATTAAAGTGTATCCTGCACTTAGGAAATCACATAACTAATACTTAGTCGAACAGGATTTGAGAATTAGAATCCTATGTAGGTTAAATGACTTTTAACAAGTATTTTAAATAAGTTACATTAAACATTCATATGATTTATGCTAACGCCTAGATTTTTTTACCTAAATAAATACAATTGTAATTTGGTATACACTTGTTATCATAATTGTATGATAAATACATATAATGTATGGAATTTAACATTAATATTTTCTATTTAATAAATTTATTTATGTTCTAAATAGTATTTTATTATTTTATTCACAAACAAACTTACGACTATACAGTATTTACAAAATGTACATAGTCATATAAAATACATAAGAAACAGTTGAGCTATCTACAGACCGTTGCAAACGATCTATAGATAGTTCAACTGATCCAAATCAGTACCAATCGGAAGCGTACCCAAGACACTGGCTGCATTGCCGCGCTGAATAGCAATGCTGATACGTTGGGCCAGATACTCACCAGCCGGGTCACGCGTTCTAAATTGAAAGTACCTACCTATAGGTTGTTTTAAATACTAGAGTATAACTAGAACTTTTTAAGCTCAATTAATTTTATAACTCGAACTATTTTTATAAAACGGCTCGCCATTTGATTGAGCGTCTAAAAATAATATCAAACGGAATTATTTTTTGTAGAATATTACGTATAAAAAAACGTTTTTATGAACTGTCCGTGTCCACTGTGTCCAGAGGCATATACAAGGTGTAACAGAAGGAGTGGACTAAAAACAACAGGGCGATGGGGGAGCTCAATGCCTATGTTAAATATCGTGTACGGTTATAGATTAACAATTTCCAATAACCGATTTCTTAAAATATTGTAACTTAATCAAACATTTATATTATTTATGTTAACATCAAGATCATTTTCGACAATTAAATTAACAACGTTGATTCCAACGTACACATTTCTAGTTCCATTTTTATGATAAATATTATATGATAAGTACGGATACAGAATATCAATCGCAACAAATATTGAGTATTTTAAATGACTCACAATATGGAATCATTCATGTAACATCAAGATGATTTAATTATCTTCTATTTAAAATCAGGAAGGTACTAAGAATCAGGTAACGAAGACATTTATTTACATATACCACAAAAATATTTTTTTACATTTATTACGTATATTGTGTAATATATATTTGTAATATATATTATATTTAATGTAATATGTACAGTACTGTCAGTTGTCATAATCACGAACGATTCGTAAATAGTTCTTTGCAGGAGCCAATCCGCTTCGTCAAATCAAATCAAATAATTTATTAGCATGAATGAGGTTTAACAGTTGTCATAATTGTATAGATCAGCACATTACTATAACTAGCATGCAAATTATAATAATAAATAAATGTAAAAATAATGTCACATTAATATAAAAACAATTACATACAATTCATGACCAAACACCGAATACAAATACTTATAAAATTACACATCTATAGACCAAAATTGTAATACCCAATAAATTAATACACAATGTCAGAAAATTAAATTATACAAATGTCAAGACCGTATCAGTGTTCATTTAAATCTAGCCGCGAATACATTTTTTTGTAACAGTAGACAGCAGCGCACACGCACCTCACCCGCCCGCACTTAGTCATCCCCGACTCCCGACCCCGTGCCGCGTTATACACCATTTACTACTTGTTTGGCACTAATCTACAACTAGACATTAAACATCCAACTCAACATTATTTACAAAACACTCAAGTCACACAAACTTATATTTTCATAAATGAAAATGACTTTTGCCACATATTATATGCTTAAATTGGTAAAAGGTATTGTGGAATGGTACCGAAAAAAAGGTGTGGTTAAATTTATATCCCCATATCTTATTAAAAGTTAGCATTGACTTTACGTCACCGTTACGTATGGTAATCAAGACATCAAGTCTGCGCTAACTTTTTATAAGTTAGACCGTATAATATGTTTATTTATAATTACGAAAAGTATAAAAGTTTTGAAGAATAAGAACCCACAGTGATGACTTGAAGAAAAAAACTAGATAACTGTATTAGGGGAATCAATGGATTTGTTGCTAATAAGAATTAATTTTTTAAAATTATATTAATTTTCATTTTATTTATTAAAATATAAATAGGTAAGACTCGTTGGGATTTTTTTTCGAGTCACACTGTTACTCGTTGGGAAAAAAAATCGCAACCAGTCACAGTGAGACTGGGTTTGGTGGTTGGAAACCCACCCCAGGGTCGCGTGCACTTTGTGACCATCCATATATTACGTCACAAGTTAAGGGGGAGTGATGGGGTCGGGTCGTCGAATTGGGGCCTTATGTAGCAAGGGTGTGATTGTGATGGATGTCAATTTTTTTCATAACGTTTTTTAAATCTTACAACTACTATATACATATATACAAGACTACTACCAACGATTTCCCATTACGAAGATAAGGCCTCAAAGAATTACCTACTGGTAGAGTTTTGGACGTGCCAGATCTTTTGATTGTTTGTTTGAATGATGATAACATGACTGATACTTTATGGTAAGATGAAGATGCCACAGTGACGGCCGGTTTCTCGAACGATGATCAACGAAAAAATCAATCAATTACTATGTGTCAAACTCGGATCAATCGTGATTTGGGTTTCCAGAAACCGGCCGTGAATGTTTCTGATGTTCACTGTCTAAACTCAACACTCAAGATGAATTCTTTACGTTTTGTTCATTTTCATGGCTACCTACGCTACGTTTGATTTAACATTGTTTTTTGTTTTTAATAATTAATAAATTAAACTTTTTCACGAACAAGCCTACGACTAATACAGTATTTATAATTTGATTTTATTGAAATAAATTTAAATAGAAATCTGCTGTTTTGATTTCTTAAACACCTACTAAATTCGAAATGGAATATTGCTTAGTACCTGCGTGACATCATTCTGTGGGTCTCAGAAATGAGTCCAGCAGTAACAAGGACGGGGGGGACAAAAAAACATAAATATCGTGACGTAATAAGTAGATGGTTCCTTCCTTTCAGTGTCAAAAAACCATGTGTAAATATAGCTCAGCCAACCATGGCTTACCCATTATTTTTGACACTGAAAAGTCACGCGAAATTATTTAAGTCATTCATAAACTACCTATACAATAAATCACTGTCGAGACCTTTTTGATCTCTTAAATTGCAAATGAAACTGGATATCCATGTAAGACGTAATAATCTGGATGAAAGCGGGGATAAAATATAGATATGGACAAGAGTCTTCATGGAGGCTGAAGACTTAGCAAACGCTCAGTGATCGTGACCGCGGATAACCATGGAGTTGCTCGGATTGGCTGGCGGAGGGAGGGGGTTGCGGGCTTCGGGTGCACTCTCGTCGGGTGAGGTGCCGAGCTCGTGCTCGCCGGTAGCGGAAGTAGGCTCACACTCGCTGTCCTCGTTCAGAGGCCCCGGCTCGTTTGCAGTGACACTGTAAGTGGCAGCCGCGGCACTGGGCTCGTTCGACTCGGTCGCGGTGTCTGGTGCGGACAGCATGGACGCCGTAGCGGCTGGCTCGGTTACTTCTGCCAGAGCGAAAGCGCCAACAACTGGGACCAAGTAATTGCTCTCGACCGAAGCTCCGAAAGTGTATGAGGATGCAGGAAACTCACCTTTTACAGTCACCGGCTGATAACTTTCCGAAACCTGGCAACATTTTATACATGAATTTAAGATTATATATTCCGAGTAGAGAATAATAAGCATCACGCGAGGAAGGCATTTACATATACTATGAAATATCTATGTTGGCAGGAATGCCGCTCGGTGTATTTTATCATCGTGAACCGACTACACCGAGCGGCTAGATTCAAAGAGACATTTCGAAGTTTGTGAAGGGCGTGCATTCCTAAAGAATAACTCAGTGTACCTGATGAATGTACCTACCATATTCGCATCAACTCTACAAACAAAGTTGTCGTTGTAAGCGAAGTTCGTTTATCCAGTTGTATTGTTTGGTACCGTATGGAGTTGAGTTGGGTAGCGAACCTGTGGCTCTAGGTGTGCAAAGGCGGCGTACGCGCTGCGCAGCACTTCTGCGACCGTATCCTGTTCATCTTCTGTATCGTCATTGTCTGGAAATCAACACATTACCATTCAACAAAATTATACAGTTTTTTATTGAAAATTTACTTTAAATCGTATCATTCTCCTTTAGCAAAAATATTTTAAGAAGAATTTTTATTTGAAAGATTGAAAACTTGACGTTTTGCTTTGATTTGATTTATATGTAGGTATTATATTGGATTCCCAGATTTTATTTAAAGACTTACCCCCTTATATAACGTAATGATGACATAAAGTCAACGCTAATTTTTTATAAGATAGGGGGTAAGAAACCGGCGAAGACACTTTCGGTAAAACCATATTAGTCAAACTAACCTATGTATATGAGTTATTTTAAATATTACTTAGTACCTACTCAAACCGCAAACCATGCAAGAGCCGAATTCAGGATTTTGGAAGTAAAATAACACTTACAATTTTAGAATTATTGTATTCCATGTTTTTTCTTCTTTTATTACCTAATGGCAAAAATTAATAGTAAGACATAATTGTTTACAATCACTTCCTTACAATGAATATACACTTATTTGGTAGGTGCTAGTTTAACTAATAGATTGTTTGGACTTCACGCTTGACTTGCCGCGCACCGCGCACCCGCCTGGAGCCCGCGAGGAGCCTGCTCTTCCGTCCGTCTCCTGTTCCCTGTTCTCTTCTGCTGAGCTTTATTCTCCCATTTGGTCCTGTTCTTTGATAATCCTTTTCGACATATTCGTTTGTTTGTCCTCAAAGCTCATTTCCAAGCGTTCAAATTGTCCTTAGATGCAAACAAGGCAGCAACAAATATCCCACCAGTTGTTTTTTTTAATCAATTCGTTAATATGTACTGTACTTTTCGTGCGCGCGTTGGACTCGCGCACGAAAAGTACCGTACCAAACAATTCTTTAGTATTTGTTGTTATAGCAGAAATACGACATTAGTAAAAATGTCAACTCTCTAACTATCACGGTATATGAGCCTGGTGACAGACAGACAAATAGCGGAGTCTCAGTAAAACTATTGGGTAGACAATGTGATGTGGTTAGTCGAGACCACTTAGGTGTTGTACTCACTCAAAATTGTTCCAGGTTCTTTGCGAGGTGTAAATGTGTTAATAAACATGCAGAGGTGCGGAAATGACGAGCGGCATATTTAATTTATTTCAGTTTATTACTGCACTTACAGTGTTAACCAACGCGTGCATTAAACCATTTAAGTAGAAAATGTAAAATAAAATAGATATGGTTCCTTACTACACATTATCTTAAAAATAAACTAAATTTTGAAGAAATATATCGATTTCTGGCAAGAAAAGTGTTAAGCAGATTGAGGGTTTGAGCAGTAGGAGCATACCGGACAGTTTGCGTTCGCACATATGGAGCCGCGAATAAGGGTGGCGCGCGTAGCCGCCGCCGCCGCGCCGCCGGTCTGGGGCGTACAAGACGCAGCGAGCAAGAGCGGTCGGGTTAACAATCTTCTCGTTAAGTAGCAAGTAGTAATGCATGAGCAATGCACACTTGCGCCTCAACTCTAAAGTGTTGATGACCACCATTCCGATAACAAACAGTGACGGAAATAGGTACGTACGGGTAGTATCCAAACATTTTTTTGTACATACCTGGCCAATTTACCTCTATATATGACTCTACTCTACCTCTATAGAACCTATATATTATGTATATAGTACCTCTAGGTCCCAGTAGCTGGTCGAGCATGTCCGAATGCAGCGCGGCGGGCGGCGACGGTGGCGGCGCGGGCCCGGGCTCGGCCACGGCGCGGCGCCTGTCTCCCGACGCGCCAGCCTCCTCCGAGCTTGGCTGGCGACAATTATCGGCCGTATAGTAACACATCACTACTTTTTTTTTAAATTTACATGAGATACCATTTTCATATTCTGATATTGATCATTATACATATATTAAAAATAGTATTTACTCATGGCAAGTTCCAAGACAATATAGAAGAGTGTAAGATTTTTTGAAGAAATAATTAGTATTATGTGAATGCAGATGAGACAAAAATACAAATACAAAACAGTCAATTTGTGGCCACTATTTCACTATTATTAATAATACAAAAACAATAAAGTTATAAACAAAAATTGATTGCTATGGGTACCAAGTAGTACCAAATAAGGTTATATTTTCTTATATCGGTATTAAACCGACATCTAATGTAGGTACTTACCTACTTTTAAAGTAATGGCCAAATAGCCAATTCATAGTTGCGTGGCAGGATAAGATAGAAATTCGTTAAATATGTATAACGATTGTCTATATCAAGATCGAAGGACACGCTTACCTCAATCAGCAATGGCGGGAGATTAACATAGCATGTGCGAGGTTGCCCTTCCCCACCTGCAAAAAACAGGATGTTCAGTAACCACCGGCACATACTCAGAGCGCTCTACAGTAAAACCACAGCGGCCACAACCATGTTAAACATTTTTTCAAAACATGCAATAGGGATATCATAGTAGTTACAATCGATGAAGACAAATAAGGCCCTCTTCAATGGTCAATATCGAAGCGTGGACTTGACAAGTGCACATGCACAATATGTTAGATGCTGCAGGTATGTAGGTACCTCCGGGGTACAGCTGCACGGCGTGCGCTCGCGGGCGCGCGGCGGCGGCGGCGGCGGCGGCGGCGGCGGCGGCGGCGGCGGGCGCGCCCGACTCGACCTCGTCCTCGTCCTCCTCCATGAATGCGAAGGCTTCATGCTGGATATCTTCCAGACGGAACCCACGCTGTCCCAGCTCAAACAACTCCGACTGAACATATATAAAAAACATATGTCTTACCCAAAAGAGAAGGCAATCCTACTTGAAGCGTGGGCCGGTGGGCCACGCACGAATAAAAAAATCTTACCTCAGGGTTTCCCCATAGTAGGTACCTACGTTTTAAATGACCGGCCTACCTTTCAACTAATTTATGGCAAAAATCCGACCTATAAAAATAGAAATATTTTGAAAAACCTGTTGTTTTTTAACATTGAATACATAACTCTGAATTCCGAAGGCCCACAAGAATTGATGAGGTTGCGTTTCAAAGCATTAAACGGACTTAATTTGTTTCAAAATGTTTTAATCAAACCTGTGGAAATTCAGTTATGCTTGAAAATCATGTGGTAAGTAGGTATTATAAAAAAATACAGTTTTTCGGAAATATTTCGCTCGACTCCCACAACAAGTTTGAAAATCCAACCTGGATTTTCAAATAATTTGAGAATCGAATTATGCTCTTTAAATATTTAAATGAAACTACAGGCATTTTTGTGGGTCTTCAGAATTTAAAGTAAAGTAAAAAACAGTGTTTGATATATACCTTGATTTCCAAGGGACGCATTTTTTTTTAAATATGTATATCAAAATGTAGGCCTAAAGATCTTTTAAACGTGGCATCCCTGAGGGACATTTACTTTAGTTGTGGCCCGAAGTGCCAATTCGTCTTTATTATTTTACGTGCCTCCATAAAGCTTTAATTACCTGAAATCCAGCCCTATTTTCAGAATATCTCGCTGATGAAGTACCACCTGAAATATTACACATACCTACATCATTGAGCTAAATAAACTCAGATCAAAAAACACATAATTTCAATTAATAACATCATCTGTTGTTAAAGTTAAAAAAAAGAACTCATAAAATATATTCTTAACTTATAGTTGGAGATAATAACCATCAAAATCATTCATGTGCCTGTTGTACTTGAAATTGAGTGTGTGGTACACGGTCAGGGCCTCCAGGTCGGCGGGCTCCGTGAAGGGCTTGGCGGGCGGCAGCGACGGGGGCGTCAGCGGCGCGGGCGGCAGCGGCGGGGGTGTCAGCGGCGCGGGCGGCAGCGGCGGGGGTGTCAGCGGCGCGGGCGGCAGCGGCGGGGGTGTCAGCGGCGCGGGCGGCAGCGGCGGGGTAGGCAGCGCGGGCGTCGTCGGCGGCGCGGGTGGCAGCGGCGGCGCGGGCAGTTGCGCGGCCGGCGCCGGAGCAGAGTCCACGGCTCGCTCTAGAGTCAACTCCGCCTGAGGAACACACCCTCATTCACGTCTAATTCACCAACTCACCGTACCCAAAAATATGTATACCTACAGTTGCAGGTTGCAGGTAATACACTTCACATTCTTCTTCAAAGCAAGACCTTCGCAATACTTCTGCATAAATTACAACAGTCAACATAATCATGTCCAGGTCGCCAAATGATGTGTAGGTATAGGTACTTAGTTTTAGTTTTGGGAACATACTATACAACGGCTTAGCAGGTTGACTCTAATGAGACCTAGTAGTTTGAGCTTGAAGCAGGCATTAGTAGCTGGAACAAGCGAGCGCTTGACCACGGCATGCGAATATTATTGTCATGTAATGGAGTGCTGACGCTGTGCAATGATTCCCCTCCAAATCCAATCATCAATTTACATTGTAATAATATTTGCTAGTAAATGAATTTGTAAGCTTTTGTCTATGAATACATTAGATACATATTACAGATAGTGAATAAAATGTGATGTTAAAAAGCTTACTAGTATTATTTATTAAGTTAAAAACAAACTTTTACAATACTTAAAAAGGTATTTTGTACTAATTTAAATACCTAGCAAATCTTATAAACCTACTTATAACTTTGTAAATGAAATAAAAAATTGATACCCAACATCAGCTACTACGGAAGGTCTCCTCAGTTCTGGGCTGCAAAAAAACACTTATGAATAAAAAAAAAACATAACAGGAAACAAATAATAAATACAAAACTGAAAATAACATAACATTTGTAAAATAAATAGTGTGTGTGTAGATAGGGAAGCATACTTCATCCTCCGTAAAGTCATATGTCTGTAGATTGTGCACGACGGCACGAGGCGGCGGGTTCAGGTGTCGCTGCGCAGCTTGACTGCGGTACGAGTAGACGGGGCAGGGCCGCGGCGGCGGCGGCGGGGACGAGGACGTGCCCGGCCCGCGCTGCGGCGCCTCGCCACTTGGACTGCGAGCAGTCGCAGGCACAGCTCCAGACGATTTCTTTCCACTCTCTCCCTGTAGCAGCATATGAGGTCTGTGCAAACTCTGCTCAACGATCTTCAACAATCATAAAGATCTTTGTGGCTCTTTGATTCTGATCAGATGGTAATGTATCATCAGAGCCACAAAGAACCATTGTGACTACAGTACAGATGTATCTGAGATGGCTACCGGAAACTGGGTTGTAGCTCTTGTATTTGAGAAGATTATTCCTGGTTTTCTTTTACGGTGGGTTCCTAACCAGTCACACCAAATCCAGTCACACTGTGACTAAGTAGTCGGGATTTTTTGTCACACTGTTTGTTTGTTACTCATTGCAAATTTAATTCAGTGTGACTGGATTTGGTATTGGTTGGGAACCCACCTCTTTTACCTATAATATACATGATAATAGTTGCTAGGTTGTTAAATCTTTATGACAGCTTAGTAAAGCTCGTTTATTTACATTGACTAATAATTTTCACCAGAAAGATGTGGGTAAGTATAACAAAAACAAGAATTACAAGAATATTTTAATAAGGCATTGAAATTGGTCTAGACAGAGGTCTGTCTTTTAAGGCCTTTTTTTATTTTTATTAACCTAGTAAAATATTTATTCCGGGTGTTCTGGGTATTTTATATGTAGGTTTAATAAAAATATCTATCTATGTAATGTATTGTATTATGTATGTCAGTTTTCTAGTACCTATAACACAAGCTCTGCTTAGTTTGGGGATAGATGATGTTGTGTGGATTGTCCAGCATTATTTATTTATTTATACTTTCCCACTGCTGGGCAAAAGTCTCCCCCTACTCTTCCAGAACTTCCGGTCAGCTGCCTCCGCCCACAAGAGCCCATGTTGGTTTTCATTACTAAACTACAGTTTAGTACCATCAAAAAGTGGACTCCATAAAGCATTAAAGTATGTCTTAGTATCCATAACACAAGCTATGCTTCGCTTGGGGCTCGATGGTGTCGTGGGGATTGTCTAGTATTATTTATTTATTATTATTTGGAGACTCAAGAGAAAGGATGTCAAGCTGTTGTATGACCAATTATAAAGTAGAGCACCCCATAATACAAAAGGGTGCTTTGCATGCTATTAACGACAAAACATCTGCTCACAGTATCTCCAACCGATAGCAGAGAAAATTGGAAAAAAAAAATTACATAAGTACATGTAATTATGTATTTATTTTAAATCTTAGTGAAAGTTTTATTATTATTACACTGTTTGAAGTTTACAACCTTTTGTCGTTTCGTTGGAGGTTCACCCTTGGTTGTATTCCAGTCTTGCATTTTGGATAAACTCAGCTGCTGGCACTGTGAACAATAGTCTTATGATAACTCAAGGCAGAGTATTTCTATATTGTTGTACTTACTGATAGCTAAGACCAATGGTCAAGTAGGTCTCTATGTAGCGCAACTTGATTCCTATTATTTGTTAAGCAGGTCATTTAAATATGTGCCTTTTATTAATAATCAGAGCTCAGTAAGGAGTTTTTTGTTTGTACTTCAGAGATTTTATTTTTATCGTTTGCCCCTTGTGACCTACCACCTGCACATAATATCATTCCGCATCATTCACCCACACCTCCCCAACTTTTTTCTAGGCCAAGCACAGTGCATCTGCTCCATCACATTATTATAAAAAGTGTACAAAAGGAACCCAATTTTACATAGTTTTGTTTTATTAAATACTTTATTTTATTTATTATGATTTTTCTATACAATCCATTAATCCGAACATTCCAATACATCGTCACTCTCTAGTTTTAAATTTCGAGATTCCCATGTATTTACTTTTACATCATTTGGAACACAGCATGCACTACATTGCTATGCGCTTAATTTATATGAGATACTAGAAGTTGCAAAATCCCAAAGAGCACACGCTCAATGTTGCCATTTTTGTATGTATTGCTTTGGTTTTTATTATTATTTCTTTGTAATATTGTTGGCTACATAGGTTTGTCAATTAGAAGTCCTGGGAAGATCCTGATTAATATCAACATTTCAATGCAAGTACAGAAATAAATTTACCTAATTCTGATCTGTTAATAATTGACTTTGTCTTTACAAAGCCAAGTCTAAGCTAGCTTCCTCCAAGCCTTTTAAACAGAACACATTCAAGACTCTTGAATAATAACTATTTTCCACTTCAATGCACCTATCAATAAGAAATGGGATAAATTATAAAATCAATTTTTTATTTTTGCATGAAATGCACAAAATGGAGGCACTCAGAAATACATAGGTATTCAATGAATTCTAAAGTTCAGTTTTGTAATGCAGAGTGCATTGATGCTAACTCTGATGCTGCAAAACTAACATGTTGACTTGCACCCTAAGTAAGTACCCATGGCAATTAGATGATGTAGGAATTAGGTAAGATGTCTACAAGTAGGTTCATAAATTTGTAAGTGCTTATTTAGACATAAATGTAGGGTAATGTTTTGTTTCCTTTATGTATCTATAACGATAAGAAAACTTACCGAAAGACCCAGGAAGTATTCAAGACTTTCTAGGAAAGATTTCACGTTCTTCAAGACGGCAAAATTTTGTTCTCCAGCTAGATTACTGGGAATTGAAAATCAATAAATCATTGCAGCCAGAGAGCAACAGAGTGATAAAAGATTACATTACATTGTGAAAAACACAGACACAGGTGTTATGGAATCGAGCGGGAATGGAATGGACGAACTGGGAAGGAAGAAGTGCCGGGAAAATGCATCATATCATATAGTCTAGTCTTCTAGGTAGTCTGTGACCGGGAAACGTTAATGTCTAGAAACTACAAAGTCATAACGACAATACAGGAAGTATAAATCAGGGATGGGATAAAATGAGACTTAGGCTCGATAAATATCGATGTTTAAAACCCCTGATGCAAAATCAAAGGAGTGTCACTAGTTGAAGTGTTTTGTAACTCACGGACGGATAAGATAAACCGATTTTGATATTGTTGTTTTTATTTCAAGGGTGAAGTAGTCGGGAGAGGAGTCGGGTGTTTTTCTATACTAATATTATAAAGAGGTAAAGTTTGTATGTTTGTATATTTGTTCAATTGTAAGGGGTAATCTCGGGATCTACTGAACCGATTTTAAAAACTCTTTCACCAATAGAAAGCCACATTATCGCTGAGTGTCATAGGCTATATTATATTTTCAAAAAAATTAAGGATCTTTACTAAAACTTCGATTATGCAACCCAAGGTGTAAAAAAATACCTAAGAAATTCCTTACATCGCGTGCGCTGCGAAAACTATTGATGATAGAAAGATATCATGTACTACAATTTTGTAGAACACATCATCATCCACAAAAAAGTCAACCATAGCATATGTCTAACTATTACAGATATGTCACTATAAGTGTTTTAATATCGAAAAAATATAATTAAAATGACGCCGCTAGAAAACGTTCTTTATTTGTGCTTTGGTATTAATCCTTATCTAAATAAATTACTACATAATTAAGATTGTTTCAATACCTATAAATGACTTTTTAAATTATTCAATTTGGACATTCCATTCAAAAGATATCACAAGTTCAAAAATGTATGTATTAGAAAAATGTCAAGCGGAATAATGCAGGTGCCGGTCACGGGAGTATATGCGGGTTCTATTGTTTAGTTACGTGGACTCAAAAGGAGAGTTATGAGTTTAACAGTATACATATGTTAAACTCATAATTAGTAAAATCTATACTTATAGAAGTAAAGTTTGTTTATTTGTTAAATTGTAAGGTTGTAATCTCGGGATCTACTGAACCGATTTTAAAAATTCTTTTACCATTAGAAAGCCACATTATTGCTGAGTGTCATAAGCTATATACAAAACTGAAAAATAAAAAGGCTTTTACGTGGTAGTCCGTTTTGCAAAGTTAATCGGAGAAAAAACGGTCAAATTATGCCCAACGAAGTGGGCACGGGTCAGCTAGTAGTTTATATTTGTTAAAAATTGGTTCAAGATAGCTGATGCTACATATTGGCGGATCACTTATAAATTTTTCGTTACTCCCTCTTTATGTGTACCTAACAAATGAAAGGGCTTGACTAGTAGAAAACGATACACCATGATAAGTTTGAAATCCAAGATGCCGTCAAAAATGTAATTCAATACAATATTTTTTTTTTCACAATTCCCTAATATAGGTGACAGATGAAGGTACATAATATACTTGGCTATTAAAGAACTTTAAACTTTGTAAAATCTTTAAGTTGGTGGTTTAGATATCAAATCGTAATTACAAATTAAAAAATAAAATGTTCTATTCTATTCTACACTTAGATCTGATCTGCGGCGTTTGTTTGGGTGATCTAGTTCTGTCTAACAAAAAATTTAGTTAATGGATTCCATAATCCACGCTTCCACGATCATATATAACGTTGAACCTAAATTACTTAAATAAATTAATTAATTGTAGCTTTTTTCTCCTTGTGATTGAGTTAAACCAAAATGACACAAAACAAATAATAGCGGGTGCTATGAGCGAGTCAGAGAGCATCCCTATTTTAACACCTGTCAGCAGTTGACAGCACAACATAAAAGTGAATGGCCACAGATAGTACTGTAGAAGTGCTTACCTACCTCGTACATGGAATAATTGCTATCTTGGAATCATAAACTCTTAGTGAAATAATTCATTTCTTTCATGATTTTAACATTGCTAGGAACACTCTCGACTACTTAACATTTCAATAAAAAACAATATCAAAATTGGTTCATCCGTTCGGGAGTTTTTGTATTTGTATGGATTGGATATCCGAGAGACGACTCTCGCTCGGCTCGAGAGTAGGGATTTGTTATAGGCAAGCTCGGATTATGCCCTCTGTATTTATATGTCAAAATAAATTTTAACTGTCATTGTCAATGAAACCTTGTTAGCTTTTTTTTTTTGTTTTTGCAAGACAAGACAAGACAATGCAAAACGAAGATAGCAAGTTTGCTTGATTTGTTTGTGAAAAATAATTTAGAAATTGTTTTCTTTCATATCAAGTTTAGATTCTTTCAGCCTTTATCCAGGTATTATTATTAGTATATGTATACTCTACATCTATCGTTTAATGTTAAGAAAAAAGGTAAAAATCATTGCATGTTATACTGTGTTCCGGTAATTTTAGGCTGAAACGAACTGCTTATTGTCAAAAAACCTGCTAGTTAACTGCTATACCTCGAGCAGTACTTATGTATCTACATTTACGGTTTCCAAACCTTGGTCTTGGTCATCTCAATGGCAGTTTGTATGTGGTTTTCTACTAGATAAGACCTAGCTTAATTCAATGTATTTTCACATCTCTGAATAACATTCTAGGTTGCAAACTGATCTGTGTAATTATACTATAAAAAATATATTTATAATTCCATGTGCCTTCAACAATATATAATATAGTGTATCTCGAGCACACTAAAAAATGGCAAGTTAAAGAGGTATTACTACCTTTATTGATTCATAATAATTTTCAAAGAGTAGTTTCCTACTAAACAAGTAATATACAGCTATTTTACAACTATACTTTCTAATAAATATAGTTGTTTATAATAAAATCATTTAACCCCGAAAATTGGTTCTATTTACTGAACATGTAACAAATATTAAGAATGGTCTCTCTGCTATATGGGATTAAGAAGGTGTCTGAACTGATTTAGATTATTTTATTTTATCTACAGTGTATGTTTCAGTACCTATAGAGAATATATATTTTTTCTTTTTTGACTGACACTAATATGGAAGTAAAAACTTAACTTTGGAGGGTTGCCAAGTACTGTTTAATGCTTTAAAGAGTATTTTCGTCATATTTGTGCCAGAATTAAATTAAGACAATTAAAAAAATATGTGATTCAACTTTATTAACCTTTGTTTTTATCATTAATTTTAGTTGATCAAGTGATATGTTAACATATCTGTTTAGTGAATGATGACAACATTTCAAAAATGAATTGTTTTACAATTATTTGATAGGAACATTTGATATATTTAAATATACATTATGTATTGCGATATCTGTCTAAAAATAATGATGTTTTTTATGACTTAAAACACTTCTGATGCTCAGTGCACAATCTCACCTAGTTTTTATAAACATTATTCTTCTAGAAAATATTTCTACAGTTGTATATTTTTTGGTCTTTCAGTGCTAGACAATATAATGTTGAGACACCACCTTACCAAAAAAATATGTAATAAACTAAATAATTAAGACAAATTAAATTAAAATCAAATAAATTTATATACTTAGTTGTAATTCAATTTAAGGTTGTAGTTATTACATAATAATATCAATTATTTGAAACCATATCAAAATAAAAAAACCAAAACTAGGGAAGGTCTAACAAAACAGTGTATGATGAGGATGTAACATAATGTAGTTTATTTGGAAAGTGGGGTGCCTGTCGGTATACAGGGTTACATGGAAAGTCGTGCTAGATCCGTTAAGGGCGTAGAGTACCCATCATTTCTGACTTATTTTACTAAGAAACACCCCATCCTAAACTAACCCTATTCCCAGCCCTAGCCGGTCTCTTCTCTACACATTTTTTCTTTCATTCGCATCTACCTAAATCTTCACTTGTCTTGCTCGCGCGGGACCGTTAGAACTGCAACCTGGAGCGTCCCAACTCCTTTTTTTCCACGAAATGTAATACAAACCCTAGATTATTATACGTCGTTAGGTAGCTGTTGAAACGTAGATATTTATTATAACATCCGCCGAACAAGTGCCATAATATTTTTTTTAGATATGCCTTAGAGAAAAACAAACCTTCTAAAATATTTTTTTATTTCATAAGTTTCACTTCTCTACTACGATCTATTCAATTAACTTATGCACTATTTTAATGATTGACGTCCTAAAGCATCTTATTACCCATGTAAAAATGCAAAAATGATAATAATAAGATGCACAGAAAAAACAAAAATAAATTTAGTAGCCTAAAAATCTGCAATTTTCAATAAAAATTTAAAAGTCGAATATCTCGAAATGGGTTAAGTTTAGGATGGGGTGTTTCTTAGTAAAATAAGTCGGAAATGATGGGTACTCTACGCCCTTAACGGATCTAGCACGACTTTCCATGTAACCCTGTATAATGGTGTTTTACATTAGAACACTACATGGACAACTTTGTACTGTTCTAGAATGAATAGTGTTTTTATTCGTACCAAAAAAATGTCTCTCTGTAAAGTCGGTTTACTGACGATAGTTGAACGTGACAACGTCAACGAACGGTATTGTAAGCGGTTCTGCAAAATAAATCGTCGTTCGAAACATCTTGGAACGCCTCAGAACGCCGGAACGCCGGAACGCCGGAACGCTTCATGAGCCATGTTTTTTCGTGCGTGCATCCGGCTCTATCGAATTATAAGACGTTGTCACGTCAAAAGTTATATCCATAACACAAGCTCTATCTTACCGCTCCCTACCTTCTCCTGCACAAGCAATTACAAAATTTATCTTATATTATAGACATGTTCTGTTTTAGGAAGTCCATGAAAATGGAAGCTGCAAATATTATTTAGTTTAAGGTAAGACTGATTATAGTATTTTATTTAATTTATTTCCTGTTGTGTATATGATGTGTTCACTATTAGTTCAACTGAGTTCCTGCTTATTATTATGTATTTCCAAACCAGTAGTTTGTTAAACCATGCAAGCCTGTAGAGCATTTTAATAGTTACACATAAAACAAATACAATACCATAATGGAGAAAAGTAATGATGCAAAAGTTGTTTTTTGCATTACAGTGATCAAAGTATTGCTGAAGGAACAAAACAAAATGATAACCTCGGAGGAGACAGACTCGCAGAGCACGGCGCAGTCAGATGGCCATCCTGAAGATGCATCAGGTAAAATTTCGCAAATACATAATTAGTTGTATGTCAAGCAAATAATGAGTAAATCAACATTTATTTATACATATACAGAGACATTACATCTGTAGAAAGAGTTAATTTCGGAAAATGTATACTTACCTATAGGTACTAGGTACTTACTAAAACAACACTCAACATGTGTACTATGCGTTATCTATAAGGATATTTTTAAAATAACTAATGATGACAATTTTGTTAAATAGCAATGAGCTGACTATGGCTCGCACAACTGACGATTAGGATAATATGCCCAAAAACGACATTTGTTAAAATCCATGCGAGAACCCTACTAAGCGGAAGGCATGATGCTTTGCCTGGAAATGGTCAGTACACGTGGATCTTCCACGCGTACCTACTAACGTGGCCTCCATTTCCTAGGTGGAAGTCGATGCCCTCGAGCTAAAATTAAAAAACAAGCTGCGAAATCTTTCACGAAAATGTTTTATTCATTATATACGATTTATACGAATGATGCCATATATTAAGTGCACCATACATTCGCACTAAGAATGGCTAGTAATATTTGCAGGCACAGAGGAGGCTCCGTCGTCGATGGTGTCTTCCGAAGCGGACTCTGAAGTGAGCGCTGTGTCGGGCTGCGAGGCTCCTCGAGATGAGCACACGTCGACCGACGTCACAGAGCCGCCGCATACTCTCACTGATAGGACGCCACAGATCTCTGATTGGAAAACCATTGGCAGCTGCATATCATCCTTTGTGTCGACTAGAGGTATCTTTTATTGTGTTTTGGAAGAAGGATCATAATGAAAAAACGGTAGGAACCAGGCCGTAAGTTTCTTGCCCGTTCTTCTAGTAGGCTATGGTCGCGTGGAACTGGCACCTAGAATCACCTAGGAAATAAGACGATTCGAAATGATCCTTTTGATTTTATTGAATTAAGAAATATGTGTTTGATTTGACTTGACTTACGTCCAGCTGTGGACTGATATAGGTTGATGATGATGATGAGATGTTGGAAGTTGAGCTTTGAGGTTTGTCGCAGATAAAGTCGCGAGCATTCCTTTTGCCTCCCCGAGACCCTATCTCTCAGATTGGCGCGGTTCAATGTAATTTGAGCACGTTCTATGAGGCAATGTGTTGTTACAGGTAAAGGTTACCACTTAACAACTCCAGTCCGGACATGCAATAATATGTAATGAACGATGTCAGCATGTCTTTTAGTTGTTTAACAAACCCAATACTTTTTAAAGACAAAGATAAATGAAGTGGTTTCGAAGAGGTGCAGACATCACAGACCTGATGAGCATTATGTCATCAGCGTAAAAAATAAAATGTTGGTTGGTTTGGTTTTTGTAGGTTCCATGTTGCCATGGGGCTCGCACAAAGGCCCAGTGGTGCCGCCGGCCGACTCAGACCTTCGTCCCGGCGAGTATGTGATGAGGCTACTCTTCACAGAATTCACGGTGCAGGCGGAGCGTAAGATGGAAGCCGTTATGGCTGAACCTCAGGTAAATATCACAAATAATCTTATGCTAATTCAACTAGTCACTAGTTTGTGTATTTTTTTTGGTTCCTATGGATCGGTTGCACCTTTTACCATTCCACGTTATACTGCTTAATTCCATAAACTCTTTCAATGTTCACTTCGAATTCCCATAGTGCAAGGCTTCTGCTTAGTTAGGGACTAGAGTGTGGTGTGTAAAATGTCTGAAAATATTATTTATTATTATGTTTGCTAGCTCGATTTAGTGGAATGGTCCTGTTATCTCACTGTACTGTTATCTCATATTATAGTATGCTCTATCACTTTTAGGAGAAGCCTCTCAATAAGACCCTTCAGCGCGGTGAAGACCCACAGCTTGACCAGATCCTGTGTGCGTTTGGAACCGTTGCCGAGCATTGCCTGCCGTCACTCCTGCGCGCGCTGTTCGGCTGGCTGGAGCGACAGATGGCGGACTCGCCGCAGCTTAGCGAGCACACTAAAAAACCGCATCAAGATCTCCGGAACAAAAGGTTAAATCTCCTTGCTCATGTTTCTATTGTCTGATTTTCCCAGTATATCGTTTGGCCGAGCACACTCAAGGGCTTTCCAGCTATGATGTAATAGTTTCGAGTTCGTTAGGTTACCCATGTAACATGTAACATGTAATATTCATATTGTTGTCCTTGTTCCAGTATAATATACATAGTGTCGGGCAGTGGCGCTGGCCCAGAGACGGTGGAGCGAAGTTGCGAAGAGTTGCAGGCCGAGAGACGAGACTTGGCGGTCGAGTTCCTCTTCTGCCTCGCGCTCATCGAGGTGCTGAAGCAGCTGCCATTCCATCCGGGCCACGAGGACCTGGTTCAGTACATCGAGAATGTGGCCTTCAAAAGGTTCAACTATAAGGAAGGGTGAGTCGAGCTTTACCAACATCTTGCTTGTTATAATATTATTAATGCAATAATATACTCTTAACTATTAGGTTAGATATCTTAATATTTTTAACGTTCGTATTACAAAAGTTATTTGACTGCAGCTCCCATATCAACACTGAGAACATTCATTGTAACCCAAGAAAATTAATAAAATCAAGGGAAATAATTAATTATTTGATCGGGCTAATTGTGAATATGTGCAACATAATAATTTCAAGTTTAAACATTAAGGATATGCTACTACAATTTCGTAGTTGAACATAAAGTCAACAGTACTTAATTAATTATTTTCTTATTTTATTGTAAAACATAATTTGACGGGTGATTTAAGTTGAGTGCGATCTTACCAGGCTGCAGTCGAATCCCAATGCTGCCAACGTGCACATTATTGCTGATTTGTACGCGGAAGTTATCGGTGTACTCGCTCAGTCCAGGTTCACATCCGTCAAGAAGAGGTTTACGGCTGAACTCAAGGTAATACTTAGACTGGTGTGAATTATTTTTTTTAAATTTGATAACTCAACATTCATCTTCATTATTGGGATGTGGTGTATGCAGGAGCTGAAGAGCCGCGAGCCATCTCCTCACACCACCCAAAGCATCATCTCCCTGCTGATGGGGATGAAGTTTTTCCGAGTGAAAATGGTTCCAATCGAGGAGTTCGAAGCCTCCTTCCAGTTCCTGCAGGAATGCGCGCAGTATTTCCTCGAAGCTAAGGATAAGGATATCAGGCATGCCCTGGCTGGACTCTTTGTTGAAATTTTGGTGCCAGTAGCGGCGGTGAGTGTTCGAAATAAACGAGTAAATGTTGTCTCTCTAGGTGGTGTTCTCCACCGTTAGTACATGGTAATGTATCCTTGTATTGTGTTATCTCCAGACGGTGAAGAACGAAGTCAACGTACCTTGCTTAAAGAATTTCGTAGAAATGCTATACAGCCACACCCTGGACGCGAGCACCAAGTCGAAGCATCGCCTAGCATTGTTTCCGCTGGTGACGTGCCTGCTCTGCGTCTCGCAGAAGCAGTTCTTTTTGGCGAACTGGCATTGCTTCCTCGCCATGTGTCTGTCGCATCTCAAGAACCGTGACCCTAAGATGTGCAGAGTCGCGCTAGGTACGTCATGGTCCTAATATTATTAATTATCTATCGATGAACAGATAATAATAGCCCCTTTATTTTTTAGAATCGCTGTACCGTCTACTCTGGGTGTACATGATTCGCATCAAGTGTGAATCCAACTCGGCCACACAATCGCGTCTGCAGAGTATCGTCAACTCCCTGTTTCCTAAAGGCTCGAAAGGTGTTGTTCCCCGAGATACTCCTCTGAACATCTTCGTCAAGATCATTCAATTCATCGCACAAGAGCGGCTCGACTTCGCTATGAGGGAGATAGTTTTCGACTTGCTGATGGTCGGAAGGCCCATAAAGATAATACTCACGCCGGAGCGAATGTCGATTGGATTGAGAGCGTTCCTGGTCGTCGCCGATAGCTTGCAGCAGAAGGAGGGCGAGCCGCCCATGCCTCGGACGTCGGGGAGCTTACCTTCGGGAAACACATTGCGCGTTAAGAAAACCTTCCTGAACAAGATGTTGACGGATGAAACCGCACGTTCCATCGGAATGAGCGCCTACTTTCCGTTCGTTCGCCGCGTTCTAGTGGAGATCCTTAGGGCGTTGGATGCTCACTACGGCCGGCCTCTGATGTTGACGAACACTCAGAACGTGACTAAGGAACAGGAGATCAATACTGGAGAACGGAAGCCTAGGATCGATCTGTTCCGGACCTGTGTCGCCGCTATACCGAGGTTGATACTTTCACTAATTATTCTATGCATTCGCAAATTTTTCATGAAATAGCCTACTTGTAGATTCACTAGAGTCACGGTTAGGTACAGTGCGGGATAGCACGTTAACACTGTGCAGATACGTAACGTGACGAGTTTGTAAGTATCGTAACGCTTGCAGGCTGATACCGGAGGGCATGAGCTCCAGCGAGCTGGTGGAACTGCTGTGCCGCCTGACGGTCCACATGGACGAGGAGTTGCGCGGCCTGTCGTTCCAATCGCTGCAGACGCTCATTGTGGACTTTCCGGAATGGAGGCAGGACGTGCTCGCCGGATTTACGCAGTTCCTCGCCAAGGAGGTGCAGGTATTGATGCGATTCATCGATTAAATGATTATTTATCGGACTGTTCCGTGAAGTAAGATTTCGTGCTTCTTGCAGGTATTCATAAATAATTTCAAAATCACTTCAGACGTAACGTTTATTACCAGGATACGTCCCCTCAGCTAGTGGAGAACGGTCTCCGGATGCTGCTGCAGCTGGTGACGAGCTGGCGTATCGGCGAGCCGGGCGCGGCGGGGGGCGCGGTGGGGGGCGCGGGGGGCGCGGCGGTTGTGCGCGCCGCGGAGGCGCTCGCGCTCGTCATGCTGTGCCAGTGCCGCGCCTACCCACGTCGGCTGGCGCATCACGTGCTCAGGTACGCGACGCGGCGTCCTCATTACTGACATTGTGAACGGTTTTATATTTGCATTAAACGACACCATCTCACCATTTCATCTCACTCGCTTAAAGATAACAACCACCGCCGGGGCTAGCTTCCGAAAACTAGCCAGGTGATAAATTTATCTTTCCGTTTCTTTTTAACCTAGTCCATCACTTAACTCCTTTCCTTAGAGTAAATAATAAAGTTCTCCTGGTATAAAATTCAGTCATGAAACTAAAAAAAAACCTCACTTTTATACTAAATAATACATTGAACATGCAACAAAAAAAATAAAAAAAAAATCTTTTATGCCGCTATATTATGTACTTCAAAGCTATGTTTTATACATATTACTATTGAATAGAATCCAAAGCAAAGTGACGTCATTAAACAAGAAAAGACAACAAGAAACATTAGAAGAAAAGCAACGTTTTGTCAAAAATTAAAAATTAAATACTGACCCGTGCCCACTTCGTTGGGCATAATTCGACCGTTTTTCTCCGATTCACTTTGCAAAACAAACTACGACGTAAAAGCCTTTTTATTTTTCGGTTTTTATATAACCTATGACACTCAGCAATAACGTGAGTCAAATCATTGAAGAGTACCGAGATGATATCGGGAATGAATTCGGTCCGATCAGGGAGTCGAAGCTGCTGCTGGAGAAGCTGCAGCCGAGCCGGTCGGAGCCGGCGTTGCTGGACGCGATCGACGCGCACGTACCACTGCTCGCGGAGCGCTGCCTGCCGCTGCTGCCGCCGGCGGAGAAGCAGGCGCTGCTGGCCGCCGCCGCGCCCGACCTCGCCTGGCTCGCCGACAGGACGCACCCCGTGTGGACCGCAGGTACCGCCCCGCACGCGCGCGCGATACCGAGCTCGGTCTTCCACGTTGCACTATGATCATTAATTTTTTTATCGACTTTAAAGGGTGATGCCCGGATGTAACACGATTACCCCGTCAAGTATTAACTGATTTAAATGATTTTTTTTGTAATATTCTTTGTAATCCGTTGGCCTATAACTGACAATGTTATTGCAAGATTTTGGATAGCGACCAGTACAGAGTACACAATTCATCGCTAATATAAACGATGACCATATTTTGACGTAACTCTCCGTCTCCAGGTCTTCAACATGATGAAAGCTCATCGAGGAGCAGCTGGAGCGGCAGCGCCTCGAACGGCGCTGATCCTTGGGAGGTAATTGCGACAACTGCTTATGTTTCTAAACACAGTATTGTATTGTATTGGTCGCGTTGTCCTCTGAATAGCTAGTAGGTTGATGTTTGTTTGTTTGTTTGTTTGTTTGTGCAGGTGGTGTTGTTCGGGCTGCTGGAGCGCGGACGCGTGCCGGCGCGCTGCCCGGCCGCCGTGCTGCAGGCCTGGCCCTTCCTGCACGCGAGGATCCACGCGCTCTTCACCATCATCGAACCTGCGTCAGTGAACAAACTCACCCATCCCACTCGCTTTAACATAACATCTTGCCGATGAAGTCGTCGCGCACACTGAGCCGCTGTCGATTCATCTCGGTCGTTGCTTATTTCAGACCACCGAACGACAATCGGGCATCCCTTCTATCGAGAAGTCCAGCTCTACCGAGGAAACCGGAGAAGGAGCGGGATGGATACATGCAAGTGAGTCCTAGCCTAGTACTGTAAGATGAGGTAACGAGCTTAAAAAGTGAACGCCGGCATTCTATGGGTGATTCATAATGTAAAAGTCTTATCCTATACCTTCAGGTATGGAAGTACTACATGATGATGGCATACCTGGTAGTGCCGGCAGTGCCAAGTCCGGTCATTCGCTGCGCCAGTCCCGACCTTAGTCTGAGGTATGCAACCACATACGAATCCACTACTCTATAATGAGAGGTTGTGAACATTTAACATTTTCTACACACTAAATTGATTGTAAAGTTCATATAATAAAGTATTGCTCGTTTAATTTTTTTTACTTATCTATGTAGTATAAATCAATGTAAATTCATAATAATGGTTCAATGTTCACCATTTCTACGGAATCAACAACCAACTACTCGTGTTAGATATGTAGAGGCTTTTTCAAAATTATTTATATATCTATTATGTATTGGCAGTAAAGTTTGATGAGTATGTAAAGTTAAATGTCTAGTATGCGCAGATAATAATGTAACAGTTGATTTGCTAAGTGTTCTATAATATATGGACGTCGATCGAAACTTCCTTGTGAACGTAATCATGCACTTTCCTGTGCGCGCTTAGAATGATTAAACACAGACGTGTACGTGAGATATCGTGCTCGTCGCTCGTTCTGTAAGTAATTATAAATGTTTTATACGTGGAAGTTGATCAACGTTTATAAACTTAACAATTATAACTAGTGAGTATGTAATTTTTCATATGAATTGTCTTCTTAATACGTAAACTGGAGTTTCTTGAACGGTATGCGTTCACTAAATCAATACATGTTTTGCACATTCCGCTCTAGAAGCTCAGGTTAACTTGCATTTTGATGTATAAACGAGAATCCAAGTTTCTGGCATGCATACTATTTGCCCCTTATTAATTAAAAGTATATACGGTTCGATTTTAAAATATACTCCACATATTTTTTTAAATCTACACTTTTTATACAATTTCTCTGGCCCCTAACATATTGTAGGAGAATGGTGACTACGAGGAAAAGTTTTTTATCGACGTTACGATAAAAAAATTGCCTTATTATAAGACAATGGTAGCGAGTAGGTACATAGTGTAATATTGAAGTGAGATGAGTCGCCGCAAGTGAGTGTCGAATGCATGGAGTGCGATGCGCGGCGGCGGCTAGTGACGCGCGTGTGTGGTGTGTAGCGCGGAGCCGCCGGCGGAGGGCGCCGCGCTGAGTTCGTCGAGCGAGAGCCTGAGCGCGCCCGCCGCCTTCTTCACCTTGCCGCTGTCGTACGCGCGCGCCCATCGAGCCCACAAACGAACGAGGTTCGGTTCCACCCGACACGAGGCGCCATGTAGCTCGCTCACGATCACCTCGCCCATCGTCCTTGTCCGCGCGAATCTAATTCTCTCGGACGGCGCGAATCAATCTCTCTATCGCCTATCGCTATCCGCCTCGCGCGCCAACGATACCCCGCGATCGGAGGCGGTCAGCACGAACAAAATGTGACAATCGTAAACGTATCATCGTCCGGCAACGAACCCGAGATACCGACCGTGGCTTGGCTACGCGGAGACGCCCCACGCGTCGGGAAACGGATACGCTTTCACTACGACAGGGTTGGATTGTCACATTTTTTCGTACTTGCGCCTCCTATATCGTGCAGTGTCATTGTGCACGTTACTTTTATTTTATCTAGGCTGTTGTCAGATTTATTCGTGTTTACCCCAGAACATAGAGGACCGCCTAACACTCTCTGTTCTAATCTCTCCATCCACACGATAGGCCGACACTCATACCATTGTGATGTTACTTAGCGCCTTTAATGTTTTTTTTATAATTTCGGACACTGATACACGGAATGATTAGTTAGTTCATACGTTCGTATCTATGTAATGCATGGTTGCCGTAGCATCGAATTCTCCCTCTGCGATGACGAGGAGTGAAGACGCGTTGCTTTCTGTGAACTCGTGTTTCGAGCGTCTTGCGTGGATAGCCTTATCGACACGCAGCCACTTTTGTAATTCAAACGTTTTATGCTAGTGCTGTTATTTATTGCCCAAAACTAAACAATATCATTTCATTTAGTTTATTATTAGTTTTTAAAGAAAGATCAAAATATTTTATTAACTTTGTCGCGAGCATTTCAATCGGTTTCTATAAGTATACAGAATAAACTGGCCGGACAGTGCATTTTTTTATCGGCTTGCCCGGACACTCTGCGGGGGTACGAACTTTGACTCGAAAGTAGAAACTAGTGGACTGTTGACTATAAACTCATATCCATTACTTATTTCAATCTCAACTTAGCAAACTGAAACTAGTTTTTTTTAAACATATATACTATTTATTCACAAACAAACTTACGACTATTACAGTATTTACAAAATGTACATGGGCATATAAAATACATAAAAAACAATTCAGCTATCTACAGACCGTTGCAAACGATTTATAGATAGTTCAACTGGTTCAAAAACTAAATTAAATTAAATTGAAACTAAATTGTACAAAAGGCATCAAGTTATTGGTATCGGAAGCTTAAGCTAAGCTTTAGTCATAAGGCACTTACCTTCACTTATAAATACCTGCTCGAATGTGCTTCAAAATAGAGAATTAGTTTGTATTATTCTATATTAGGTTTAAAGACATTTATTTTCTCATAAAAACACATAGTTCACTTATAATGAGATTACAATGAAATCTTAAAACTATTTATTTGTTTGCCTCTTGATGGCGCTATTGTAATTTTTACTTAGATTATATTATTTACTTAGACAATGTGCTTACATATTCCTTTAATTTTAATTTATATACTTTTATGGACTCTCTTTCTTTAATGCTATTAGGTAAATTATTGTAAAGTTGGTACTCCCTCAAATAATATTGTTTTTTTCCCGTAATTAGTTCGTACTGTAGTTAAATTTAGTTTGTGTTTATTTCTTAAATTGTGCGTATTTTCTTTTTTGTGTATTTGTATATTGGATTTAATTGAGTTAGTTGTAATGTTTCTTATAAGAAGACAAGTTGAATATATATAAAGTTGATGGAGATTCAAAAGTTTAGTTTTTTCATATAGTGTTTTAGTTGGCGTTAGATAATGATAACAATGCAGTATTTTAATTATTTTGTTCTGGGTTCTTTGCAATGGGATAAGATTGGTTGGTGCGGCGGAACCCCATACCTCGATTAAGTAGTCTAGGTGCGATTTTACTAAAGAATTATATATAATGGAGCGTACTTTAGTTGGGATTAAGTTCGTTATTTTTCGTAATGCTCCGAGTAATGCGGATAGTTTTGTTTTTACGTGATCAATATGATAGTTCCAAGTTAGTTTGTCGTCTACCCACAGTCCAAGATATTTTTCTTTTTTTGATTGTTTTAGTACCTCATTATTAATGGTAAGTGGAGTGAAAACCGGTATCGTCTTGTTTTTGGCTGCAAATATCATAAATGATGTTTTTAATGTGTTGACAGTAAGTAGGTTATATTTAAACCATTCATTGAGGATGTTTAGGTCATTCTGTGCATCAATTATTATATCATGGATAGATTTATCAAAGTAAAAAAGGCATGTGTCGTCCGCGTATAGTGTTAGGTGTCCTGTAAGTCCAATTGAATTTATGTTATTTAAATAAATTAAAAAAATTAGGGGGCCAATTATGGAACCTTGAGGAATGCCGCATGTCACGTTTTGGGGAGTACTTTCGAAGTTATCTATTTTTACTACTTGTTTTCTGTTTTGTAAGTATGATACGAACATATTGAGGGCTGTCCCTGTCACACCAATGTTACATAATTTTTGAATTAGCTTCTTATGACTCACAGTATCGAACGCTTTTTTCAAATCAACAAATATACCTAAAGCAATGCTTTTTTTATCTATATATGTTTTAATTTTAGTCACTAAATCGATAGTTGCTGTTAGGGTACTCGATTTTGGTCTGAAACCGTATTGCTGGTCAATAAAAAACTTTTTTTCCTCAAGGTAGTTATTTAGACGGTTATATAACACACGCTCAAATACCTTTGACAAAACCGGCAAGACTGAAATCGGCCTGTAGTTACTTGGATCGGTTTTAGTTCCCGACTTGTAGATAGGACTCACCTTTGCTATTTTGAGTGTATCAGGGAAAACGCCTTGAATTAAGCACGAGTTAATACAATTAGATAGTCTTTCTGAAATCACAGGTTTTAAACATTTAATCGCTTTCGTACTAATCCCGTCCAATCCTGTACTAGTGTTACTATCCAGACCGTCAATGATTTTTAGTACCTCGTCGTCGGTACACGGTGTAAAACTACTAAGCGTATTTATATGTTGGTAGGTATCCTCATACATTAAAATATTGCCTACGCTTTCGTGATAGTGTTTCGGTATTTTGTTTGCTAAGTCTTCACCTATTGACGTAAAAAAAGAATTAAATAAGTCGCAGATTGCATTACCATCCGTAATAGGTCCAGAGACCGACAATAGTTTTGAGGGAATACTGTTTAATTTATTTTTATTTTGTGCTAAGTTATTAATTACCTCCCACATTTTTTTCGTATTATTGTGATTATCTTGAAACAGTTTACAAAAGTAATTATTTTTATGTGTTCTTATCATACAGGGTGTTTGGAAGGGAGCTGTACATACGCCTAGGGTAGCAACTAGGGATAGTCTGCTACCTACCCCCGCCCATTATATTGACCTTGGCCTCAAGGTTTTTTTTTAATTTATTATTATTTTTTATTTGACTTTTTTATGATTTTTTGACTAAAACTACCTGTAGCTCAAAATCTATCCATGGGACCGGTCGGCTAATGGTCTTGTTTTAATCGTTAGAGTCTTAGGGTCCTGCAAAAAATTATTTTACACCAGAAAATTGTGGAGAAGAAAAGTTATGGGGCCTGAAGTACCGTAGTAAGGTAAAGAAATAATTTTAAGGGCAACTTTCTATGGGGTTTAAAAAAAAACTAACAGGGTTGGAGTTCTTCTGATTTTTTTAAAACATCCTCAGTCCATGCCCTTTCTAACGATATGCTAAAAGTGTATTTATCACTTTTAGTTTTAAAGTTATTAATTAATTTCCGCAACTAGGGCACTTCAAGCAAAAATTTCAACTAATGAAAATTAAATGTGTTCGATCGTAAAAGGATGGCAAATGAAACAAAAAATTTGGTAATGACTAATGTCATTAAATTACAAATTTTAATTAATTACTAATTTTAATTAATTAAAAATTTTTGGCCCCCAAGGTCGCCTGACCTTACCCCACTCGACTTCTACGTCTGGGGAAGGGCGAAAGAGTTGGTGTACGCAGAAGAAGTACCAACAAGGGAGGTTCTAATTAACAGGATCCACGCCGCATTCGATACAATGCGCGAGGAACTGCTGCTTAGAACGGTGACCGTGGAGATGAGGAAGAGGTGCCGAGCATGTTTACAGGTCAATGGTCATCAATTTGAACAAAATTTGTAATTAATTAAAATTAGTAATTAATTAAAATTTGTAATTTAATGACATTAGTCATTACCAAATTTTTTGTTTCATTTGCCATCCTTTTACGATCGAACACATTTAATTTTCATTAGTTGAAATTTTTGCTTGAAGTGCCCTAGTTGCGGAAATTAATTAATAACTTTAAAACTAAAAGTGATAAATACACTTTTAGCATATCGTTAGAAAGGGCATGGACTGAGGATGTTTTAAAAAAATCAGAAGAACTCCAACCCTGTTAGTTTTTTTTTAAACCCCATAGAAAGTTGCCCTTAAAATTATTTCTTTACCTTACTACGGTACTTCAGGCCCCATAACTTTTCTTCTCCACAATTTTCTGGTGTAAAATAATTTTTTGCAGGACCCTAAGACTCTAACGATTAAAACAAGACCATTAGCCGACCGGTCCCATGGATAGATTTTGAGCTACAGGTAGTTTTAGTCAAAAAATCATAAAAAAGTCAAATAAAAAATAATAATAAATTAAAAAAAAACCTTGAGGCCAAGGTCAATATAATGGGCGGGGGTAGGTAGCAGACTATCCCTAGTTTCTACCCTAGGCGTATGTACAGCTCCCTTCCAAACACCCTGTATATCTGGCTTTGTTTTGTTCCGTGTAAAACGAGTTTTTAATAGATTTATTTTCTGGATAAGCTTTTGTCTGTTCCCATAAATTATTTCTTAAGTTGATTGAGTTAAGTATATCTTTATTTATCCAGTCGTCTTGAGGTGGATTTAAAATTTTTATTTTATCGATTTTATTTTTTTGTATATGTTGTAATAAAAAAGTTTCAAAGACGTCGTAGTCGTTATTATTGTTTAGGTATATTGAGTTTAGTGTACTTTTGTAAAGAGTCTCGTAGTTAAGTGATTTATATAGAATTTTTTAAATTATTTTTGGAGCCAACTTTCCGATTTCAAGATATATATGTTTATGGTCCGACAAAGAAGAATCAATAATTGACATACTAAAAGAATGGTTCTTTACATTGGTACATACATGGTCCAATAGGGTGTTTGTTGCTGTAGTTTCACGCGTGCTGAACTTCCTATCTATTTTATTTAAGATTTCGTAACCGGTTTCTTGAATATCCTGTAGGTATTGTGTGGCTACCTCGCTATTTGCTCTCAGTAGGTCGATATTAAAATCTCCAAAAGCAAGAGTTCTTTTTCGCTGTTCTAGCTGCGACGAGTATATCTCCATAAACTTGCTTACACTGGTATCTCCGGGTTTATAGATAGCGCCAACATTCAATGAAAGTTTTTCGATGTATATCCATAGGTAATGGTTTCCGTTTTCGAACAGCTCCTCGGTAACTTCATGTTTTATACTATTGTGTACATAGATAGAAACACCACCGCCTCTGCTATTTTGTCTAAAGTTGTAGGTATGAGTGTAGTTAGGTAGGTGGTATAGCTTGGCATCACTTTCTGAAGTAATCCACGTCTCGGTGAGTATTAAAACATGCGTAGTCCTCGGTATCGCCTTCAGTATGCATTTTATTTCGTCGAACTTTCCAGCATTCCGAATGCTTCGCATATTGGCATAGAAGAATCTCAATGACGATGATTGTAGTGTATGTCTTCGTATTTTTTTACAATTTGGTGGTGTATTTTTTCTGTATTATTTGAATTTTGTAAAGGTATTTTTACTGGTTTTTTGAATTGGCAGTGTTCACTACGATTTTAGGTGTACCTCTTATATATTTGATAATAAGGTCGCTTTCGCCGTTCTCTAAACGCTTATTTAGCTCCTCTTTTAAGGACTGCATGAAACGCTGCTGTGTAGGTGTCTGGTCGGAGTAGATTTGCATATTTTCAGGTGTCTTCGATTTGTTTCGTAGCAGGTATTTCGGCGCATCGGTGTTGCTAAAGCTTACTTTTATTAAACGATTTTTATTAGGTACATATTTACCCAGCCGCATGCATTTTACTGGTTTTGGGCAGTCTTCATACATCGTTTGCAACATGTTTGTAACTTCTTGCATATCATAGACTAGTCGCGTTCTGTAGTTCGAGTCGTTTATTTCAGAAATACCCGCAATTATAATGTTTTTCTCGCGGTCGCAACGATCTTTTACCTCAAGGATGAGGTTCTCGTGATCGAGCGCGGGCGGGCTCGCGTGTTGAGATGTCGAGATTTTTGTGTTTTTTATTTGGGTTATTTCATTTTCTATGTTCTTGATTTTATCTTGAGTTATTGTGTTGTTAGATTTGATATTCTGTATTTCAGTATTTATTTGTGTAAATTGTTTTGTAAAAGTCTCTGTTGTTAATTGTATTGATTTAATTTCATTATTTATATACTTATCGGAAAACTTTGGTATGTTTTTAAACAAAATTTGAGTAAATCATTTTCAATCAAATTTTTATCGACATCTTTACTGATATATAGTGCATATCTGTTCAGAAGAGTCCGCAGCAATAAACGAGCCAATCGTTAATGTAGTGTATACCACTGTGCGTTGACGCCGCAACGTTGGACAGCTTTGACGCGCAGTTAAGACTCGAATAGGTTAGGTTTACGTTACTCAGTGAATGTCAAATTGGTTCTTGTAAACTCAGTAGTAGATTGATCGAAACAATAACCATACATTGAGGCGGTAACCATGTGATCATTGTAATGTTGTTTAACCCGTGTTGCGCATACTAGATTCATTCAATGTTTGTGTTGCATTTTGAGCTTGTGAATATGTATGTACTACAATTTGGGCTTTTTAATGTGTTGCTAATATAAAGCTTTCGGTGTTCTATATTTAAGCATACTCGTATAAGTAGCTTCGGCTGGATTGAGTAAAGGAAAAGCATTTTAAGATTAATATGCAAACATCAGTAATAAAACGAATTATAGATTGATGATCAGAGATGCTTGAACAAAAAAGCTTTAGCTACACGCGTAGCAGTAGTATTTTATATTATATAATCTATTAAGAAACACAGGTCAGAACACTTCAGTTTTGGAAGTATGTAGTTATATGTTTTGCTAGAAGAAGAGGCTTGGGCAAACTTTAAATATATAAACTATTAAGTTAAGATAACTTCCAAACGCGATGTAAATTTGGCTCGTTTACAAAGTGTACTTTCAACATCACTAGGACCTACCTGATAAGCCAAGTTTCATTTTCTTTTGTGTGAATAAAAACTCCTAAAGTTACCTTGTGAAACCCGATCACACTTGAAAAAGCTGATAATTGGTTAATGGTATGTAATGAGCGATGTATGGTATTGGTATGCAGCTCGTCGCCGGACTCGCTGAGCGAGCGCAGCGGCGGCGAGGCGCGCGGCGCGGCGGCGGCGCCGGGCGCGCTGCACAAGCTGTGTGTGCCGCTGGCGCGCTGCGAGGTGCCCGAGGTGCGCGACGCCGCCATCCTCGCCTGCGGGAACATCAACCCCCACGCACTCAGGCAAGTTTCTACCTACCGAGTCTACCGACACCCGACTTACGTAGCGAAGCGAAGCGATATACCCTACCTACCTACCGCTCACAACTATTCCTTTTCATCTTATTCTAGGTCATTGGTGAAATTATCCTTCTTACTGTTTTATTCGGAAAACAATCTGTATTAAAAATAACTAAAGAAGCTGTGATTACCGATCAGATGTTTTTTCATCTAAGTCATAATTATTTATGGTCCAAAGTAGTCGTTTGTATAAAAAAGGATTATGACAGAGTTATTTTAGTTTCGCAATATTACACGTACTGAAAATCGGTCCATCGATCCTCAGTCACCATCGACCTATATAATCCTCAATGATCCATTGCAAATAAATAATAGATGGATGTATTGTCCAGGGATCTGATGGAGGAGCTGGTGCCGCTCCTGCGGGAAGCCGTGGACAGGAAGCAGGAAAACATGCGCCGGCGCAGGCGACGCGACGCACTCCGGCTCAACCTCAACAAGATGCTCTTGCTTATCGCGCAGAAGAAAACCTTCGCCAACAGGTAGGTACATATAAGTTGCATAACCTCATGTCGGCCGTGACTAGTCAAGTCAAAGTCAAGTCAAAAATTACTTTATTCAGTAAAATCACAAGGATCATTTAGAATCGTCTTACATACTAGGTGATTCTAGGTGCCAGTTCCACGCGACCAGTACAACCAACCTGTACACTTCATAAACAAATTCCAGAAACCTTTTGCTATATGTACTTACTTAAGTAAGTAAATAAAGGAGAAAAGTTCTTTATTCAATAAAATCACAAGGATCATTTAGAATCGTCTTACATATACCAGGTGATTCTAGATGCCAGTTCCACGCGACCAGAGCCTAGAAGAACGGACAAGAAACTTACGGCCTAGTTCCTACCGTTTTTTATATGATCCTTCTTACAAAAAAAATACTATTAAACTAAATTAAGTACTGAAGTTCCAGTGCGGTGTGATTTTAACTTAGTAATAATAATACACATAATATACAGTCATGTCAGGGACTATTATGAGTTAAAGAATAGAATCAAAAGCTATACATAAATCAAAAAGACAGCATACGCTTCGCTTCAGATACAACTTATATTATGGTTTTAATTATTCGGTGTCGGAAGATCATTTAAAATTCTCTACCTCGTGATATGCTAGCGGCCGGTTTCTGGAAACCCAAATCACGATTGATCTGAGTTTGACAAATAGTAATTATTCGATTTTTTCGTTGATCATCTTTCGAGAAACCGGCCGTAGGAGTGACATTTTAAGCGATTCTTAATTCGCAAGCGATAAATTCAATATTTTACCCTAATAAATAAATGAGATTATTACCGCATTTTTGAAGGAGTAAATGTAACGTGTACGTTGTCAGCGTGTTCGCGGTGGAGGGAGGCAGCCTGCCCGCGGCGCTGGCCGAGTACCTGGACGGCGTGCGGCTCGCGCTCGAGGCCGACGCAGACAAGGACGCGCCCGCCGCGCGCGACCAGCGCCTCGCCTTCGCCGACTTCGTCACCGAGCTCATTCGGAGCTTTCCTTGTAAGTCCATTCGCTCACTTACGTAAAACTAAGTTTGTCGAGTGAACGTCGAGCCCGGCTCCTCCTCGCATATAGATTGATATAGAATCCCCCAATTATATAATTAACAGTTTTTTATTCCTATCGTTTCATTTTCTCGACACAAAAGATCATTTTCGAGTACTATCCCGGCAATGTGCCGCTTGTGCTTACGGTGCGCGCTCAACTAATAAACAATGCGGCAGTAAAGCGCGCGTGAGGTAACGGTGCGTGAGTTGAGCGTGTGGTTGTCGGCAGTGGAGTCGCGGCAGTCGCTCCTGCGCAAGGAGCTGGTGCGGGCGCTGTTCTCGCTGTTCGGCGCGTGGTGCGGCGGGCTGGCGCCGCAGCTGCCGGCGCCGCCCGCGCCGCCGCCGCCGCCGCCGCCGCCCTCGCCGCCCGCCGCGGCGGACGACCGACTCACGCTGGCGGCGCTGAGAGTACGTCCGCACACATTATTGCACAAACTATTTGAAAATCGGTGGATTTTCACATCACTCAGGTTGAAGCAGCATAATACGCTGACTCTTTACCTAGCCGGGGACGATCGTACGGAGGAATATCAAATGCTACTAATCGATACAATCATGGGATGGCCAGCCGGTTTGATGTATAATTGACTCAAGTTATTAGGCAATTTTTATCGATAGTGTAAGGTTCAATTGAAACACATTCTTTTGTTCACTGTATTTTTAATAAAAGGAACAAGATATAAATTGGATGTCGACTTACATTACGATCGTTCTACCGAGGGGAAGCTTCTCTTGTAAAATGTGTTATTTGCGTTCAACGAGAAATTGAAATGACGACGAAAAGGATGAAATAATTCATCAAGTGTTGATTGAAAGTAAACAGCATAATATGTGTCGTGCAGGCGATGAGCGCGCTCGTGTGCTGCGGGCCGTGCTTCGCGCCCGCCGCGCTGGCCGAGGACGGCTCGCTGTACCCCTGGCTCCACGAGATGCTCAGCTCCACCGACGAGAAAGTAAGCTCCCGCACAACTGAACACTAAATGCGATGCACTTCCTGACGGGTGCTCATCTAAATTAATTAAAAGGAAAACTTTTTCCGTAAGAATAAGAAAAATAAAATATAAAAATCATTCAAGTTGAATGAAATTCTCTTTCAACAATAGAATTATTTTTTATTCAAATATAAGTTATTATGAATTATAAGCATACTAAGTAAAGTTAAAACGGCCCTTGCACATTGACCGTGTTCAAGAGAGCTCCGCCCGGCGTGGGCGTGGGCGTGGGTACTGTGTGTGACGCGTGCTGTGCTATGGTGCAGGTATACGGCGTGGCGCGCGAGACGATCGTGCAGCTGCTGGAGTGCAACCCGGACGTGGGCCCACTGCTGGACTGGTGCGTGGACAAGTGCTACACGGCCGCGCCCGCGCTCGCCGACGGCTGCTTCATGGCGTTGGCCACCGTGTTCAGTGCCAGGTCAGTCCCGTCGGCGCTTAACTTACGCTATCCGCTATTAACACTTTCGTTACGTTTTATTCCAACTTTAACGGCTATTATTCGTCCCTTTCATTCGCATACAAAATTCAAATCCTATGAATGTAACTTATTTATTTATTTAACACTTTATTGCACTAATTTACATGATTTACAAACGGTGGGCTTAATGCTATTAGAATTTTCTGCCTGACGACCTTAAAGGTCGAGAAAATGGTTGGCGTGCTTAAATAATAGTAAAGTAAAAACAGCAACATAAGTGATACAGTAAAATCAGGTAACTTACGTACTTTGTAGCTGATAAAACTAAATAAACTATTATGAAAATGGGAATTTGGGGTTATTTAAAGAATAATCAACACATTAGTTGTTAGATATGTATATTTCGTTGTATATTAATGTTCTGTACTTCATCTATGCTGGTGTAAACCAGTAGTTGTAAAGAACATTATCCAATTAGTAGGCTGGACTGCGTGAAATAACATACCCCCTATCTTATAAAAATTTAGCGTTGACATTATGTCACCATTACGTATGGTAATCAAGACATCAAGTCAGCGCTAACTTTTTATAAGATAGACCGATAGTCTTTAAAACTGAAATAATTGAACATAATATAGCGTGGTCGTTCGATCTGCAGCGCCATCTAAATAAGCATTAAAGCATTTATCTATGTAAGCATTTGCTAATCATGTTCATGGACATTCTATTTAGCGCCATCTATTCTCTAACTAAGCGAACCAAAATTCTTGTGGAATCAAATCAAAGTACTGAGATGTACACCTAGAGGGCGGTAGAGGGCCGTTTTTGAACGTTATAAATACTATTGTGCAGTACTATGATTAAAGTTTCGAGGAAAGAAACTCCGATCAGAACATGGAGTCGTATTCGAGCGAATAACGATATTTTGAGACACAAAACTATATTATGAATATATTTTCCTCTCGAGCGAAACTAAGTAAAATGCATAAGGGACTTATACTATGAATACTCGCGACCGTCAGCTGCGACTCCGTGGGTGGGGTGGGCAGAGGCAGCCTCCTAGCAACGGAAAAAAAAATTTTTTTTTCACTCATTTCCTCTCATTTGGAAATTTATCAGAGTATATAAGTATATACATATATATACAGGGTTACATGGAAAGTCGTGCTAGATCCGTTAAGGGCGTGGAGTACCCATCATTTCTGACTTATTTTACTAAGAAACACCTTACCCTAAACTTAACCCATTTCGAGATATTCGACTTTTAAATTTTTATTGAAAATTGCAGACTTTTAGGCTACTAAATTGATTATTGTTTTTTCTGTGCATCTTATTATTATTATTATTGCATTTTTACATGGGTAATAAGATGCTTTAAGACGTCAATCATTAAAATAGTGCATAAGTTAATTAAATAGATCGTAGTAGACAAGTGAAACTTATGAAATAAAAAAATATTTTAGAAGGTTTATTTTTCTCTAAGGGATATCTAAAAAAAATATTATGGCACTCGTTCGGCGGATGTTATTATAAATATTTACGTTTCAACAGCTATCTAACGACGTATAATAATCTAGGGTTTGTATTACATTTCGTGGAAAAAAAGTAGTTGGGACGCTCCAGGTTGCAGTTCTAACGGTCTCGCGCGAGCAAGAAAAGTGAAGATTTATGTAGATGCGAATGAATGAAAAAATGTGTAGAGACCGGCTAGGGCTGGGAATACAACAGGGGAAATTGTTTTGCTTTTGTGCTTCGTACATAGTGAATGTTACATCGTTTTGCTCTTTTCTCAACTTGGCTGTGATTCTGAACTATTTCTTTTGATTTTGACTACTGTGCTCTTTAAACGAGCTCTGCTTTATTTGACTTGCTTTGCTTTATTTGTCGACACACAATCGCAGTATCCGTAACAAATAAGCATATCAGCATATTCTTCAGATGTTTAGGACGTCATTTTCAACATTTCCGTATCACAGGTACAAATCAGAGTCCGGTTAACGAGCACAGTAGTCAAAATCTGAAGAAATAGTTCAGAACCACAGCCAAGTGGAGAAAAGAGCAAAACGATATCACATTCACTATGTACGAAGCACAAAAGCAGACTGACAACCAAAACAATTTCCCCTGTTGTATTCCCAGCCCTAGCCGGTCTCTACACATTTTTTCTTTCATTCGCATCTACATAAATTTTCACTTGTCTTGCTCGCGCGGGACCGTTAGAACTGCAACCTGGAGCGTCCCAACTACTTTTTTTCCACGAAATGTAATACAAACCCTAGATTATTATACGTCGTTAGATAGCTGTTGAAACGTAGATATTTATTATAACATCCGCCGAACGAGTGCCATAATATTTTTTTTAGATATCCCTTAGAGAAAAATAAACCTTCTAAAATATTTTTTTATTTCATAAGTTTCACTTGTCTACTACGATCTATCCAATTAACTTATGCACTATTTTAATGATTGATGTCCTAAAGCATCTTATTACCCATGTAAATATGCAATAATAATAATAATAAGATGCACAGAAAAAACAATAATAAATTTAGTAGCCTAAAAGTCTGCAATTTTCAATAAAAATTTAAAAGTCGAATATCTCGAAATGGGTTAAGTTTAAGGTAAGGTGTTTCTTAGTAAAATAAGTCAGAAATGATGGGTACTCCACGCCCTTAACGGATCTAGCACGACTTTCCATGTAACCCTGTATATGTCCCTTCTGCATTTTACGAAGTTTCGATTGGGAGGGACTTGGTCATGAAAATCTGTCACTGGCTCCTGTTATCTGTCACTGGTATATCGAAACAGCGTTCATATTATTTTACCCACATACACACAGCAGTATTTAAAGTCAATTTATATTTTATTGACAACTAACATAAGGTTGAAATAGTCTTTAATAAATAAATAAATAAATACTTAAATAAATAAATAATAAATAATGCTGGACAATCCACACAACATAATCTAGCCCCAATCTACGCAGAGCTGGTGTTATGGGTACTAGAAGACTGACTAAGTTCTAGCGATTAGAACACTTGACAGGGAACTTAAAGCTTGGTTTTGTTTTTTATCATTCTTCTTATAAAAAAATAACCAGAATGGCGAAGTGCGGTGCCGTCTCGGTAACGTTTCAGAGTTAAATAATGAAACAAAATCTTTTGTAACGTTTCAATGTAATGTAATGGACACCTCTTACAAATGTGTTTATCTTCAGTTGAAATAGAAGACAAATCAAATCACGGTGCGCTTTGAGAAACAAACAATAATGTTATATCTAAAGTGTCGAGAGTTTGAGTGGTAAATATTTTCATTTTGGTATCTGCACGTAAATACTTGGTGGGTGTATACCGAATTCTTATGCAAAATAAATACTAATATGCTAATTCTGTAACAACAATTTACAAACATGGTTGCCGTCCCTGCACAAACTATATTTCAATTCAATTTATATAGATACAATTGCATTCAATTAAGCTTGAAATTTATTACAAACTAATGAATATTACGATGAAAATTTTATAAATATCAAATATTTAGCCAAATAAACCAAAATGTGAATAAGTTATTCACATTTTGGTTTATTTGGCTGTGAAATATTGTCAACAATGCCAGTGCTTTAATGTGAGACGAGACTCACTGAATATAATGACAAATATGTACCTACATCTATTAATTTATCTACGTGCTGATAAATAAGTTTATATTATGAAAATGTACATAATAACAGATTAAAAGTATGTAACTGTCTAATAAATATCTTCCTCGATTGAGCCGACGATGGGTGCCGATTGTAGCAGGAGGGTGGATTCAATGAAAGGAATTATGTATCGACAACATTCCTAATTATTGGCATATGCTTTCAATTATGACAACTAATGAATAGCTCACAAGATGTCTTGTAACATATATTAAACGATAGGTACATTAGTAATAATACATGTTTAAGTCGTTTTAGCTTTTGTGAAGTGACAGTAAAATTTGTAGATAATTTCATTAAGTACAGAATTTTGCTTCAAGTTGTTATTTAAGGTGTAAATTCAGTGTGCGATTAGATTAAGGTTATAAATTATAAGGTATTATGGTATATATAATATACTGTCAACTATATTATAACTGGTTTTGATAGTAAACTAAATACAAACGGTCTCTTTTAATGTAAAGCTTTATTAAATACTATTCGATGCAAACAAACGAACAAACAACCAAATCTTTCCTCCTTATAATATTGATTAAATATTGTATACTTCCCTAATTTGCCATTGTATTGTCTTAATTGTCATGATTAGAATGCGCAACTAAACTCCCAAAGCTCCCCTTTCGCAGCAGAGTACACAAGGTAATTTGTCAGTTGGCGGCGCGCGGCGCGACGCGACGCGGCTGACCTTAGCGCTACTCTCCTGTGCCCCTGCCCTAGGCCCTAGGCCCTACCTCCCCAACCCAACTTCGGGACCCATTCATTCTGTACTTAGCGCTACTCTCCTGTGCCCCTGCCCTAGGCCCTAGGCCCTACCTCCCCAACCCAACTTCGGGACCCATTCATTCTGTACGCACGTTTTCCACAACAATGATCTCGATAATCCCTCGCTCCTCAACGGCTTTATCATTCAGTTTGTTGCACCAATGCGAATTTATCTGTGTCATGTTTACTTGTAGATGTTTAACATCAGAACAAAGAACATTCAACATCCTTTATAAGTACCTACGCTATGATTTTATAAAGTAATATCTCAGCTGCGGAGAAGGTAATTTAAGCAATGCATTGTGAGAGTGAGTGGAATGTCCCCCTGGCCCAGATATTTGCTAGGCGCGTCCGCTGAATCGGCTAATGGTGACATGTCTGAGCGATGGCCGTGTGGCTGGTAGGCATCGGTGTTATAGAGAGCGCCTTGCGACCACAACTACCTAGGAATGGCACCATTCTCGACATTATAACATACGAAGGGAAAATACGTCGCGTGAATTTACTCGACGAAGAACTGAAGTAAATAATATTAATAAATAAATATCGGTAGTTTTGACACAACGCCATCTTGTCCCAAACTAAACAATGCTCGAAATATGAAAACCATTTATGGTATATTGAGTTGTAGCTGTATTTTTAGCCCAAAAAAAAAAACTTAAAGCTCATGTAAAAAAATTGTCTGGTATAATATACAGCAGTGTTTGAAAGCAGCGCCTCTCGTTGCTAAGCGTAACCGCGACAAATAAGTACCTTTGTTGAATTAATTTTAAATTGAAATATTAATATATAATATAAATATTAGCAGTATTATTTTGCTTTATAGAGCTGGTAATGACTACCAGCAATGTACCTACAGCAAAAAGCATGGTAAAATGCGGTTAGTCGGCTTTCAGCGTCAGAGTGATACCTAAAGCAATGTAATATTGTTACTAAATTATCTGATACAGGATACGTACGAGTCTAAATGATACATTCTCGTTTGATGCAATTACCGGATTCTTTGATTATAGAATCACGTTTCGCTGTAGAAACATAGATTATTATTTTATTGCATAAGTACATAGTTTTTAAATGTCAGTCATAGATTAAAAACAGTTGTTTAGCGTTACTTTTTTTTTTAAATGTCGTTCGATTATATTTCGTTATTTTGAAATAAGGAAAATAGAACCAATAAGCCGACTTGGTTGTGAAGTTCATTGTGAATGGAAAGCTTTTATAGGATGTCGAGAAATCTGTTGACCAAATAATCTTTTGTGCAACAAACAAGTAGACGTGTTAAGTAGACATAGACATAGATCGTTCGAACCCTATCCTCACTCGCACGATGAAATCAGTCCCCTGACTAAAACCCGTTGCTAAACGGATAGATAAAAGTATATCAAGTATACTAAAGATACCATATTCATCTCTTTGCCATCACGAATTATATCAACAACAGATATTAATGAGTTTTCCACCACTACTACAATAACATGAAACCTTGATGAACAGCATGACCCTGCTTGATATGTTTACCCACAAGTAACGCTTGAAGTGCCAATACTTGTAAGGCCTTCCCTCTGGCAGTAGGGTTAGGGAATGATCCGTCCGATGTTGCCCTCGACACGGACCGGCCGCCTTTACGGACACGTGCATAATCTACTCTAAGTATGTGTGCAAACACTTTCTAATACCTGATGTTCCAACTTAGCACAAATAGGGGTAAACAGTACAGTGATTGGCACTCTAAGATGACCTTCAACATATAAGTAGTAAATTCTTTGTTATAATAATATTTTTATGTGTCTAATGTATATCAGATAACAGGTATACCTATAAGCATAGATAATAAATCTACAAAATGGTTCTTTAAAAAAAATTGCTTTATTGCTTATTAAGTAACATAAAACTTAGTGTTATTGCACAATCATTGGCACTGAAGTATAATTATTGGCACAGTGAATTTGGTATAACGATTGGCAGTTAGCGATAATAAAATAGTATAACGATTCTTGAAGTTGAGGACATATCGTGTGAGCTTCTCGTCTTTTATTGGGTATGGCATCTTAAAGCCGGGGTGAGTTCCCAACCAGTCACACCAAATCCAGTCACACTGTGACTCGTTGGGAAAAAAATTCCCAACGAGTCACACTGTTACTCGTTGCAACTTTATTTTTAAAAAAAGTTCCCAACCAGTTACACTTTTGTAACAGTGTGACTCGTTGGGGAAAAATTCCCAACGAGTCACACCAATTAATATTTCCAAAAATGAAAATTACTTTTCACTTAAAACGACGTGTATGTTATTTTATTTTATTTATTTTTATCAAAAATGGCAGATATAGTGTATTGGTAGAAAAAAAGTGCTTTGCAGAAAAAGATAACATCTGATATTTAATACTACTCACTGCTTCTATAGTAAAAAAAAAGACGTGTGGCACTCGGGGACTGCCGCGGTAAAGCTATTGCATAGCATTTTTTTTTCCCAACGAGTCACAGTGTGACTGGATTTGGTGTGACAGGTTGGGAACTCACCAAAGCCGGGCACCTACCTGAAAAAGATGCAGAAGAAGAGGAGGAAGCCTTAGCGTAATACTTACTGTTCTTCAGGGTGTATTCATTGGCACCCAAAAAATGTATAATGATTGGCAGTGCCAAGAATTCTAATATAAGCAAAAACAGCCTTATTTAGCAACCGAATACGGTCTATATTGATGGAAATGTAATTTAAGTATGAAATTTAACACATGCCACCAGAAAATTAAATGTACAATCATTGGCATCCAAGCCAATCACTGTACCACTATACAAGAAAAAATACAGTGATTGGCACCAAAGAAATTACCGGTACGCTTATTTTTCAACTCTGAAAACGATAAAAATAGCAACATATACACTAATTTAACATAATCAAATATAAATTGGTGTAGAAACTTACCCAAAAATCAACTTTTCACGTGCACTTCTATCCTCCAGTACTAAACTTTTTGATAAAAAAACAACACGATCGCGACGACTTGATTTCCATCTAAACTATTCTAAACTCACAAACTGGTGTGAAAGAAAGTTGGCTAACAACAGTTTTGCCTCTTAAAGATTATTAAATATTCTACCAAATAAAGTATTGCAACAGTAAATAAACAGGATGTCTCTCTTATTATCTGAATTTTTAAATCAGAGTGCCAATCACTGGGGGGGTGCCAACAATAGTATGGTTTACCCTATTAAAGTGAACGTAGCAACGCCGCGGACAAATCTCGAGCTTACATGGTTTTAACTCAATACTCAATATATTTATTGCTCTCATAATGGTACATGTCAGGTTACAAATGTTGGGAATGTCAGTTTCACACATGAACACTCCCTAAAGGTATTACAATATTAATGTCAAACTTAAAAATAAAATAAGCTTCTATAGAATAAAAACAATGACCAATAAGTAATTTGAATGATGTTTTAATCGAAGGTTGCGGGTTCTTGGGCCAGTAACAGCCGTTTTGTGAAAATGAGCGTTGTCGCTCCTAAAAAAGAGATTTACAATGCGAAAACGCACCAACATCGTTTTACAAAAAAAATTGCGTAAATCAAAATCAAGACTCTTTGATTGATGAAAAAAAAAGTTTTGTTCTGTTCTTTGGTCGGCGCTCTCGCCAAGGATATTGCTACAGGATGTTCAGCAGACAGAGATTATTAGATTTATGTAAGTAAGTAATATAATCGTTCTGAATAATTTTATGAGTTAAACTTGAAGAAAATGATTTCAAAAAAATATATGAATTAGTTTCATAAATTTGATTCGATTTCCTTGTCAAAATTTGGAAACAGATTGCATCATAATTATTAGGGAAACTTAAATAAAAGTAAATCTTTGGTCGATTAGTGTTTATTTTTAATGCAATCACACTTGCTAGACAATTTTTCAAATGCTTAATGCATTGGAAATCGTCTAGTATAGAGGTCAAAATAACTTGACGTTTGCTGAATTACACTGGCTCTGGCATTATAGTAAGCATAAGTAGGTACATAAACATGCACCTGCCAGCTCTAGAAGTCGCGAGGCGCCTATCGCACCCTATGAAATAATCTCGATTTTGCAGATGAGTCAAGTATGTCCGATGATGCACGTGTGCCTGGTTTCTTCACCAATATAAACAAAAATAATGTGAGATAAAAAAACTATTTCATTATTTTTATGTTATTTCCTGTATAATTTAGAAAAATACGTAAATGCGATCTAAAAATATTGTATCTAGTATCATAAACAATAAGGATTTTGTAGCTTATAAGTATGTATTTATTAATAATAGCGGTCTGTGCCGAACTATGTAGGTATGTTTACATCACAGAAATCGGGTATCGCATGCCCCGGGTGCAGCGCAGTACCGGCGAAGTATCGTATATCGAAACCATTTCAATGAATAGACTATACGGCGACTGTTCGTTTGTGTTGTGTGTCAATACAACCGCCAATTAATAAATAAACAGTCATGGACATTTACAACGGTGTCTAATCCCAAATTAAACAAAACTTGTACCAATAGAACTAGATTTTTGATAGACTAATCATTTTATTTAGTAAATACCTTCTTTGAATTCATAGTAAGTACACAATACTCAGAAACAGAACTAACATCTGATCTGATGAAGAACTCACTACTACGGTAGTGAGGTGGCTACCACGAAATGATTGCCTGTCGAATTAAACATTCAGCCCACGCAGTGCGCACACTCGTGTGTTTAGTGTCCAAGGGATTTATGAGGGGGATGCTATTGTGCAATATGGACAATGTGCTCACCTCTATCGATGTATTTAGGGGAAATATTATCTACAGTGCACTCTGCTGACGATTACAGTACAATTGTAGTTAAATATAATATGCTGCTCGGGTTATAGCTTTGAACTAGGCTAGAGGGGAGCGGCTCCAGACGTATTGCGAACTACCGGAATAGCATTGTGCTTCTCTGCTGGAGACTACGCTTGCCCGGTTTGGCATAGATAGTCCAGTCAATAGTCAATATATGCATTTCACCTCGGAATTCGAGATACCCAGCTGTAAGTCTGTAAATACTTATATATGGCCACCCTAAATGTTGTCTTAAAACCTACATATGGTAGGGTGTGTGCAACTATAAAATTTACAGCATCACTTCAGGTCAACCAGGAGGTGGTCAAATTGTCATGATACGCTCCAAATAACCGTTACGCATTGCCCAACCGCATACAGGGGTTTTAAATCATGCCCTGACCAAGAAAGAAAAAAAATCATGCAAAAAAAGTGATGCTGTGACCGCGCGCTCTACGCCCTTTATCTCGAAAACTGTTCACAGTATAAAATTTTTTTCTTTACAAAATTTGTAGAGAATTTTGTATTCTACAATATTGTAATACATACAAATAGCAAAAAACCCATAGTAAATGAGATATTTACAAAATAAGCTATATTTGTGACTTTTGACCTTGAAATTTTATAGTTGCACACACCCTACCATATTATGTAGGTTTTAAGACAACATTTAGGGTGGCCATATATAAGTATTTACAGACTTACAGCTGGGTATCTCGAATTCCGAGATTCTTACCAAATTTTAGCTTATTTGACTGGACTAAGATCAGCGCACGCTAAACTGGTCGATGTAGCCCTCAACGATACGTTACGCATAATTACTGGGTGTCTCAAACCGACGCCTCTGAATATGTTGTACCCCTTAGCAGGCATTTCACCACCGTGCGAGATGTGGTCTGTTCCACTGAGAATTGCAAGCAAGAAGGTGACGGTCGACACCCTTTATATGGGCAGCAACTTCCTTGAGGTCAGCTCTAAAGCAGCAATAGTTTCCAGCGCACCACAAAGGCAACTAAATACCACCCAGCCATCACAAGATGCGAGTTATGGAAAGAACGTAACCCCCCTCCTTCAGATTTTATTGCCCCACAAGAATAGTTCCTGGACATGATTTGCCTTGGCCTGTGTGGAGGTCACTGAATCGTCTCCGCACTCAAGTGGGCCGCAGCAGAGACAACATGTGTAGGTGGGGGTTTAGAGATGCCAACCTTACTGCGTGTGACTGTGGCGCTACAACACAATCAATGCAGCATCTGCTGGTGTGCCCACCGTGCCCTAACACCTGCACCAAAGAGGATGTGAATGCAGCCACAAGTAATGCTGTAGAGCTGGCAAAACACCTCACAAGACTTATCTAGATAGCATCGACTAAACAGAGGTTTCATTTGTTGTTGTTCGACGAATGAGTTGTAAGTACTTCTGTTTCTCAATCTCTCTAAATCATTGGAAATTGGGTGCATGGAAAGAGCTTCCCCGTGGCGCACACCGGCAACCGCTAGGCACGGCAAAGCAGTGTCTAGTGTAATCTTTCCAACACGATACTACAACAAAATACAGTTGTAGCATCGACACGATAAGAAGAAGAACTAAATCGCTGCATTAGATAACTGTTGACAATATACGTTATATCACATAACATTAATAAATAATAATGTATCGGATATTTTCAATAGCAGTGCGAATGAATCCTGATCAGTGCTCACCGTTTGTTCCGCCGCGCCGCCTAGATAAAAACTGATGGTCTGATGATGCACCGAACAAAATAAAATAATAACATTTATTACAACAACTTAAAATCTGTTCCCTATTTGCGATCACTACTTTGCCTAAAAGCTTTGCAGTATTTGTCAAGGGCGGAAATTAAACTGAATACTCGGACACGGCACTCTTTGAAGCGTCACACAAGTGCGGAGGGTGTCGCGTTGTGTAGCGCCCCGCGCAGGGCTCCGAGGGCTCGCCAGGGGGATGGAAGCTGACTATACCGGGCCCATCTAGATACACTATCCCGCATCTGTGTAATACTTTGAAATTAAATCAAATGCAATCAACTCGTATATTTTGCGAGAAGTATACAGGTGATAGTGTTCTAGTTGTTCATTTTCACATACTTCGCCAATTAAGTAGGCCTATAAAATACACATACCTACACACATTTAAATAAAATAAAAATGACATTAATAAATTGATTAATATTATAAAAAACTTTGTTCACGAGCCATTTGTAGGTACAGTTTATTTTTAGATTGTCTGATTGTAATTCTCTGATATTCTATAGGTATCTTATATTTGTCGGATTAGTAGTTACGGAGCAATCATCCGATTAATTTATCGATAAGATATTAGTACTGAGATATTATCGATAAATTAACACGTGCGACTACGGGCGTTCCGTTTCACTAGTGCTTACTACTAAACTACTGGTCATAAGAGTGACACACTTCTGTGTCATTTTCACTAACAGTATAAGTAGTCAACTTATTCTTTTTTAGAATTCGAGTGGAAGCACTTTTAATTTTTGTAGTACCTAATCAAAATGACACTGAAATACTACCGGCTGTACTGTTTAGTAGTAGGTACTTGTGACACGGAACCACTACTACAACGGGTGTTTTGTAACTCCCAGGAAATTAAATGTAAAAGTTATAATAACGCACTGATTTTGAAGCATTATTAATAGTTACGAACGATAATATTCAAAAGCTTAAAACTTTATTTTCCATTAGCCTTGTAGAGGTACCTACTATTATTGAGTAGTTACAAACATGTATGATATTTAAAAAAATATACAGCTTTTAAAGAAGATTTACGTAATATGTATACTAGTTTGACATTTATATTTTATATCATGAGAATCATTTTCAATCACTTGCTTTCACACAATGTGGTTCATTTTACTTTCTTCCCCATAGTACAACTGCATGGACACACCTGTGTGGGTATGTCTAACGGGAGTGGCGGGTCACATTAATTTGGTTATGGTCCCGCTGCATCGCTTTTGCATCCTTTTACAGTTTTAACGACAAATTTGAAACTCACCGCCACAAAGTCACCGTTTCATTGCCCGACGTTAATAGTCTTGATCATGTTAGCGATGGTTAAATACCGACCTTAAATACGTTAAGAGGCGGCTGGCTAGTTGGTTTCTACAACATTACAGGATTTATATTATTTTACATTCCGCTTCATATTCACGCCAAGAATATATTTTATTAAATATGTAGTTGTACTAAATACTTCATCTACCAATAAATTCTATGTATACCTATCACAACAGATATGCTAACATCAATTAAATGTTGAGGCAAGTAAGTCGGTCCGTAAGGTGACTTTTATTCCTCACTTGAAGAGGTTACCTACCTATATGTTTACTCACCCTCCTACTTATGCGCAGGTTTAGGTGACAACTCTTAACAGAGAATATACATATTTTATTTAAATTTTCAGCTCTCCTTGTGCTTATTGCTATCTGAAATAGAGACACGGGTCAGAAATGATAAAATTAGAATAAAATAGAAAAACATTTACATGCAACACAGAAAACTATATAAAACTAAAAATATAGTACAATAATGAACAGCAGAAAAGAAAAGAAACAATAATTAATTAAAAGAATATCTTATTTATATTGACTAAACCACCTATTGTGCTGCAAAATGGATCAAACCAGATAGCTAAATAAATATTCACGGACATTTCACACAGCTTCTCCGTGGTGCTAATATATTTTTAATAGTCAAATCACGAACTGATCTAACACTGATCTGATCACGCTTGAATATTAAAAACCCACCATATTCCAGATATCCAAAAGCAGTGAGGTGACGAGTGGGTTGTTAATGAGGTATTGTTTGTTGTGACAGGGAGTATCCGTGCGACCACTACACCGCGATAATAAACGTGACGCTGATGTGCACGGGCTGCCCGCGCGCGCCGGTGCACGAGAGCGCGCTGCAGCTGCTGCAGCTGCTGGACAAGAGGTTCTTCGGCGCCGTGGGCCCGCTGCCGGCGGCTGAAGACGACACCGGTAAGTCTACTTCTTATGGGGCGTCTAAACGGGCAATATTTTACGGCAATTTGTGGCTGCAATTATTGGCAAACATTGCCCAGCCATCAATAAAACATTTTAGTACATTTTATGGCTGAGCAATCAATGGCAGGCAACATGTTGCAATATGGCTGCAATAGTATGGGCCTTTGATTCAGAACCATTTAATAAGCCACACAATCCAGCAACAATGGCCGACGAAATGTCAAAAAATATGTGGCTATAATGCCGCCGGGCCATCCTTAAAATATTGCATAGTGTGGCTGGTATTGGTAGCAATGTTGCCGGCCACAGTATTGCAGCCACAAATTGCCGTAAAATATAGCCCGTTTAGACGCCCCATTACTTTTCTTTGCCTCCGGGCTTGTTCGATACTACTCGTCGATTCTGACACTCACGACAAAATAATGTATGAATGTTAGAGTATTTAATTTTACTTAACTTGTGTGCCATACCCACTTACCATTACTTTACGACCCTTAATAGAAATACACTCCTGATAACGCCGGTTCCTTATTAAAACTATGTTTCGATTCAATGTAAAAGAGAAGGGGTAATTTGAACCACGACTAAAAAAAAAGTGTACCTCGGTGTCACACCGTACATTTACCTAAAAGGGCTTTTACGGGCCAATATTTTCTGTAGGCCCACAAAAATGGCTATGTTGGCATTCGAAACAGCATTAAACAGGCTTTATTTGTTGCTCAGATTGTTTCATTTTTGTGTGCCTTCAGAACTCTAAGTAATATGATGTTAAATGAAATCGGAATATTTCGATTTCCATGTATTTTTTACCTACGTATTTTTTCCGGAATTATCTTGATTTCCAAGGGACGGATTGTTTTCATCGAAACAGTGAAAGGTAAACCTGTTAAAGCCCTTAAGAACAATTTACAATGTGGCAACCCTCTTTTGTTTTAAATGTAAGTACAATTTTGCGTATACTTGCGTACTCTTGAATACGATTAAATTCATAACGCTTATACTTTCTTAATCCAATTTAGATAAACTAATTAAGAGATATACCTATTGAGATAGTTTTACTATCGAAGCTCCATCGTTGAATCGAAAACCGCATTGTTAATTTTAATTAAATTCAGCTAGACGGGCTCATTTTACAGAATTATGCTTCAGAAAACACGACGATATCGAATTTGTCGTCTTATTTGCTATATTGTGCTAATGAAACAGTCACGAAGCGAATATTATATTGTTTTCCTTACTGTGAACATCATAATTCATTATAAAAGTAGGTACAACTTCGAAAACATTATTAAAACTAAAAACACAAAACACAGAGGTGCGTAGATATAATGCACGAAGCTTTGTTGTGTCCGACTTATAAATTCATACTAAATCCAAATTTCAAAACTTTTCAAGTTAATGAGCTACATACTGATTTTCATGAGCTTTAATTACCATTGCAACTTGTGAAAATATTTATTAAGTTTTCATAAAATGATACAATTTTTGAATATATGTATATAATGATTTTTTTGATGCATGTGGTGCACAAATTTTATAAGATCTTATTAATGAAATCATCAAACAGACAAAGAAGCGAGGCCGAACATGATTCGCATCGTGTTCCACAATTTATTTATAAAATTAGATAGTAGCTTTATGTTGTCTGAAGCGCAGGTTGAGGGTGCGTTGCGTCCGACACTAATTGGATCAAATTGGTTTCCGGGCGTGGAGCGGGCGCGTAACATTGTTATACGCGTCTACCTTCAAATTTGTTCAAAGATATTCCGTGTTCGTAAGCCCAAGGGTCGCCCGCCCCTGGATTTCGACAGTGCAGCGGTATCGGCAAACCTCGATACCCTTTCATTTACAGAGTCGACGAGTTTTTAGTTTTAACTAGCACAGGAAAATTGCGACGCTTGAGAAATCAGGATCATGCAGATTAGCAAACATGTTTTTTAAAATTGTAGTCCAACACCTATGCGATAAATCTATTAAATTACGTATTAAATGTTAAATGAAGTAAAATTATAGCTGTTGTCGTCGATACATTTTTTTTTATAAAAAAGTAAGGAAATAATGGAAATGTATTTGTAAAAGGACTGCAATGTTTTTCTTTTGTCTACTTATGTTAACAATTAAACTGAATTTATACTAATATATTTTACCGTAAAAATAGAAAGTTTGTGAAGACGCAATCGGATGCTTTGTATTACAGTTATGTCTGTTTGTGTAAGTACTAAGTAGGCAGAGTAGGTAAGCCACATACTACGACGACTGGTAGGTATCAATCAGTCGAGAATATCTCACTAAATATGGGACCTTTTTCAACTATTAGTATTTGTTTTTATGTAATTGCAAATAAACAGTTTGAGATTAAAAATTATATAAGTACATTGATATGATCCGTCGATTTGAGTCCATTTTTGTGAAGATAACTTACTTACATTAGATTTTTCTTTGTTGCGTTAAGGTATTTATAACAATAATAATTACATCGACTATAGTTCACGGTTAGCTGGTTCGCTTCCGCGTCTTGTTTATTTACCTCTAATTGGATGTTACGAGAAGTGGGCAAACGTCGTCACCCCATGGGTGCCGGAGGTCGGAAAGCGACGGCGGGCTCGGTCGACAAGGCGTCGGAAGGATGACCTGGACGCCTACGAAAAAGATTGGTGGAATGTCGTCAAATGCCGGGATAAATAGAAGGCTTTGGGGAAGACCTTTGCCCAGCAGTGGGATAAAAAAATAATAACAGAACATCCGAGTATTTAACGTGACTTGGAAAGAATCGAAAAGAATGGAAAAAAATGATTTGAATGTTTAAACAAAGCCCATTTTGTTTTGTTTTTTTATATTTTGTTGCCCTTTCATTCTTTATAGCTTTACTACCCAACTTTACTATTCAAAAAAACATACATATATACAAACAGACAGACAAAGCCGTTTTGCCCAAGTTGCAACTAAGATCATCGCTCACTTCGTCTGTTCAATCAACAATTAATTAAGTATGAAATAGCTTGTTTAAGTGTTTATTAATATTGACGACCTCGTATGAAATCTATAAGTACTTACCCAAGTTTATAGTTGAAAATTGCGAAATTTAATTCTAATTTATCGGTTGACTTTATTTATGTATTGAATTTACCTAATTTCTCACAGCTGTTTTGGCGACGAGATACGTGGGGAAAGGTGAGGGTCAATAGCTTGAATAGATAGAACATTGAATAACGTCGTCGTATGATACTCGCGCCTATTCAAAGGTCGAGGCCTTAATAGGCACTCGGCTGCATTTTCGCGCTTTCCGACCCTCTACTTGTTTGCGATAACTAATGTACGAAGCTTAGATTACACGTATATATCTAGTGGACGAAAATAACATGAAAGCTAACATTTCAAGTGAATTTTCATGTGTGGTTAAAAATTTACCTGCTTTCTTTAGTTAACATAATAAATTAAACATACAATGTATTAGGTTATTAAGACTTACATGATTCCACACAAAAATACGTAAAATTAGAAACTTTGACATCCTGTACGAAATCTACCATGCTATTTTGCAAATAAATGATTGATTGATTGAAAACACCCACACATTAACTACAAAGTGACATTGCACGCACTCAGCGTTCTAAAATATTCTGTGTGATACACAAACTTGTAGTTGATGTTTTTATTTTCCGTGATAAAATAGTTAAACGTACAATTAAGCACTAAAGCGCAAGATAACTGCATTTGTTGGTTGACGCTGGCTACGGGTTAATATTTAGTACAAACTACAAGTAAACGCGACTCGTTTACCTCTTGACTTAATTGTGTTTACTTATATAGAATTAGATCAGTTCTGCTGGCGAGACCTTAGGGCTCGGCCACAACCACGTTCCTGGTCTGCGTTCCGAAGGCTTTACTCTTTACAATTGTTACTACGAAAACCATGTTAAACATTACTACTGCGTATGCTCTTTGATCAATACTATTAACATAAGTTCGATGTGATTATACTAGATATACTAGATTATAGAGATACTTTTATTTGACAATAACTTTATCATTGTTAATATTTTAATAAATATTCAAATAAAAATGGCACTTGTATTCGTAATTGAGTATTTAAAGGTGCGAGTAAACAGTGCAGGACACCATTTCGAGGTAAATGAAGGTGAGGTGCAGCTGGAAAGCAATCAAAGAATCTGCAAATAGTGGCAAGTAGTTGGCTCGATGTAAGAGGTTTTCTAGTGATCGACGCTGATAGAAAAATCGCGTTTACATTTTAGAAATCTATTACCATAGAATAGAGGTATACTTAGTATAAACAGTTGCGTTCACCAATTTAGCTTTGAGGTAAGTTTCAATCCGGTAACATCCTTTAAATTCAAAATAATGCTTGTGATTTTACTGAATAGACTTTTATTGATATTTTTTTTTTATAAACTTTGTTTGTGTTTACGTTGTATAATAATAGCATTAAATAAATACACTGCCATTTTACTACACAATAAATAACTACTATGTTTGTTGGTACTATGTTTATTGGTATAACTAATATAATATTGTCCACGCTAAAAACACGTGAATATGTATTTTGTTGTTAAATTAGTATTTATGTACTTAATGCGGACTAATTATGCTTTCATTTATATACATCTAAAAATGCAAACATAATGTAAAGATGTAAAAGCGAGAACCATTAGTTTACTGATATTTACATATTTCGTAGTTTATCACATGTAAGTACCTACTCTAGTGTAGATGACAGATAGTAAGTATATACAATGTATAAGATAAGTATAATAACTCGTAGTCATTCTAATAATATAAAATGTTTATTGTACCTACATAATTATTTGTTATTGATGATTAATTTATTTCAGGTAAGTTCTTACAAATACAAAGTGTTTTGTTTATTGTGTAAGGTTTATTCATAAGGTTTCTGCTTAAAATGAATTGTGATCGGTATTCATATTTAGAGGCTTGTAGAAATATTAACTCGTCACAAACAATGCATCAAAAATTATAACCGAGCTCTTTAAGGTACTTAGAACGTGCTCTACTAGACTTGCTGAGGGTTCCACGATCCTACTTACTTTAGAAATAACTAATTGAGTATATGTTTCACTTACACCATTTTAAACTTGTTTAAATTTTTATCATTTTAAAATATAGCTGTAGATCTAGATTGATGAAACAGGAGTGTGAAAGCTTTTTGGATTAGAATGTTTGTACGGTATTAAAAGTTCAGTAATATATTATTAAATGCCTGAACCTTGTGTGTGGTGCGTGTTTTTAAATACACTGTTTGATTTAAGCGCAATTAAATAAATTTTGGTGAAACATGTTTTTACATAATGTAGTTAGACCCCAGACCCCAGTGAAAATGTAAATTTGACATTGGGTCATGATTGCGGATGACGATCAAAGCATAATTATCTCTAGCTTTTATAAAATACTAGCTGACCCGTGCCCACTTCGTTGGGCATAATTCGAACGTTTTTTCTCTGATTCACTTTGCAAAAAGGATTACCACGTAAAAGCCTTTTTATTTTTCAGTATTTTTTATATAGCCTATGACACTCAGCAATGATGTGGCTTTCTATTGGTGGAATATTTTTTTAAATCGGTTCAGTAGATCTCGAGATTACCTACCCCTTACAATTTAACAAACACACAAACTTTACTTCTTTATAATATTAGTATAGATATACCAAAACTACGGGTGGATCTTCTTATTTACACTTAATTTAGTTTTTTTAGCTACTACCCAGTATGTTAGAATTACTTAGCATTAAGATCGATGTAACTTAGGTCATTGTAACAAAATAAATAAATAAATCTTGAAGTGCAAAAAAGAAAAAAAATATGATTCATTTAAGTTTAAAATTTTATCCTAAAAATGCAAATTATAATCAACCTTCTATTATTTTACCCCAATTACTATGTATGGTTTTTATATAAGTAAGTATATATAAACCATAACCAATAATAGTTGGATGAAACAGGAGGAGAATATTATAAAATGAAAGGAAAAAAAAATACGGGCGATCTGAGGTCGGGAGTAGGTGTTTAGTTTTTAAGGGTAAAAAATGATTTATCTTGGTTTCCGGCAAAACTAGAAATTCTATGGCAAAAAAAACGGAAGTTGTGGGTAGTAAAAAGATCTACAACTTTAATCCATACGCGACTTCTGAAGACCCACACAAATGCCTGAGGTTGCGTTTAAAAGGACTTCATTTGATGTTCAAAATGCTCTTAAATTCGACACCTAGTTATCAAGATATATCCGAGAAACTGTATAATCTTTTGCAGGAATAATTCGATTTCTACCGATTAGATGAATAAGCACTTTGAGCATCAAATGAAGCCCTCTTATTGCCCTTTCAAACGCAACCTGAGCCATTCTCGTGGCCCTTTAGAATTAGAATCTTAACGACGTTAAATAAAAATCAAGTTTTTTCAAAATATTATTACTTCTACGTGACGGATTTTCGTAAATACTTATAGTTATATCTAGGTCTTTCAAACGTATTGTGTAGCATTCCTGAAGGATTTTCTGTCATGGTCGAGGCTGTAAAAATGATTTCTCCTTTGAATAAACAAAGTCAACCTACAGGTGCTTGTGTTTAGAGTAAAAACAATGTTTATTATTTCAAAATTTTCTTTATTATGTTTCCTTAACAAAGATTCACATAGGTAGAACAAAGCTTTACATGGTAACAGACGATACATACAGCTCTGTTAGCATAAGCTCTTCCTTCCGCGCCGTGGGCTGTGGGCTGTGGGCTGTGGGCAGTGTGTTCGATCCGCCAACTAACTTTTGTGTTCGCACACATGAACCCGCGCTATCACCGACCCCAGATTATAAACAGTTCTATATTGTATGTAAGTCTGGGTTTGCTCAAATTTGAGAGCTCCGAACATGTGAGCTTGCAAGCTACTGTAGATATATTTACATCTATTCAGTAGCTCCACCATAAGTTTTTACTATACTATATTTACTATACTCGCTAGCGTCTGTAGTTAAAAAAATGTATGAAGATTTGTACAGCGCCTCTAGCGGATAGTTGGGTACTAAAATTCTTCATACTAATATTGACGTAATTACTGTAGTAAAGTCAGGCGATTTTACTGTGACAGCTCATGGTAGACGTACCTACAGTGTTATCCTCGATTTAATTCATGCACATTTCGTACATTTTTATTTCTAAGTCCATTATTGTGGTGAATTTTCTTAATTATATCTAAGTGATAAGAAAAATAATTTCGAATGGCAAGAACCAACCCATAAATGTGATTAAGTTAGCACAGACTTGATGTAAGTAAGTTTATTGATTAGGTACCATACTAATAGGTAATGATGACATAAAGTCCACTATAACTTTTTATAAGATAAGAGGAAAGTCTCGAACATCACTTTATAATTTGGATAATTCATAGACTTATACAAGCATCACGGCCTGTGCTATCTTAAAAGTAGTTGAGTTAAAGTTAGGTTAGGTTAGCTTACCTACTTTGTAAAAAAAATCTTAGCCAGAAACTACTTCTTCTACTACATAGGTATTAAAAGGTCTTTATTAATCATAAAATACAACAATAATACTTAAATATAAATACGGTTTAGTCTAGTACATCTAAACTAATATTAAAAAGAGGAAAGATCAGATTGTTTGTTTTTTTGCATAGAATAGGCTCTGAAACCACCAAACACATTTAATAAAAAAAAATACCGTTGTGAAGCTACACTATCTGCGTTGAACATAGGCTATATTATATTTTAAATATAAATTAGGGCTCCTTACTAAAACTTCGATTGTATAACCCAAGGTGTAAAAAAATATACCTAAGAAATTCCTTACATCGCGTGCGCTGCGAAAACTATTGATGATAGAAAGAAATCGTGTACTTACTACGATTTTGTAGTAACACATCATCATCCACAAAAAAGTCGGCAACAGCATATGTTTAACTATTGTAGATATGTCACAATAAGTGTTTAATTATCGAAAAAATATAATTAAAATGACGCCGCTAGAAAACGTTCATTTTTGTACTTTGGTACCTTTTTTTGTCCTTATCTAAATAAATTACTTTAATATTAAGACTGTTTCAATACCTTTATTTAATTACTTATTTAAATTATTCAATTTGGACATTCCATTCGAAAGTTATCACGAGTTCAAAAATGTAAGTTTTACAAAAGTCAAGCGGACCCAAGCGGGCGCCTGTCACGGGAGTATGCGGGGTTCTATTTTTTACCATTTGGAAGCTACATTTATCTGAGTAACATAAGCTAAATTAAAATTATACTTTACTTATAATAAATAGGCTACCCGTACGAATCCGGGGCGTGCTGCTAGTCTATGAGAAATTTAATTATGCAGACTAAAGCGCTTTTATAAGTATTTTTAACAAAGGAGAATGGAAAAAACTCTCAGGGTCGTCACATAATAACGTTTTAGAGGGCTTTACAGGCCTACCTTTTACTAGTTTTATGAAAAGATACCGTCCCATAGTAAAAATATACGGAAATCGAAATTTTTTGAAAAACTGCCGACTTTATTTGCTTTATTTTCGTTTGAAAATCCAACCTTTGCTTTTGTACAATACAACATGTTTTTCAGGAATAACTCAATTCCACAGGTTGTATTTTCAAACGATCAGAGAAATAAATAAACGTCTTTGAATGTTATTTTAAACGCCACCCATTCTTATGGGCCTTAAAAATACTTAGTAATATTTTTTTTCGGAATATTTCGATTTCGATGAAACGGATTTTTTCCGTAAATGTAGTAAAATATTGGCCTGCAAAGGCCCTTTTAAACTTACTATGTGGCAACCCTGACGGATATTTTTCTTACAATATTGTATGATGGACAAAATCTCATCGAGGTGGATAAAACTAAGTTCTTAGGTATTACAGTAGACCGGCATTGCAATTGGAAAGCTCATATAGATGAAGTTTGCAAAAAACTGAATAAATTTGTATAATATGTCTTATATATAAACTGTGAAAGACGAAAAACATAAGGTTTGTACTGACAGCATACCTCGGATATGTTGCCTCAGTCTTAAAATATGGGTTAGTTCTTTGGGGTAACTCAACCGGATCAAGTAAAGTCTTTATCGCACAAAAAAAATGTGTCCGTGCCAATGTTGGCATACGTCCTTGGGAATCTTGCAAGCCTGTCTTCTCTAAGCTAAAGCTCTTAACACTGCCTAACATGTTCATTTTTAACGCCGCTAAGTTTCTTAAAAAGCTCTACATAATTTTTAAAAAGGCAAAACTCGAGATGTGTAAGGAACGCTGACAGAATAGTTATCTCTAAAGTTGCTAGAACCACATAATATATGGGCCTTTCTCTACTAACTGGTAACTTGTCTAAGGAAAGTTGTCCCAAACCCAATTTTCTCGAAAATTAAAAATATTATATGTTAAATCGATAGATAGTTATATTATAAATACATATAAACAAGAAACCATTGTAATTTTCCCTTTTTTTCGAATAATAGGCAATTTGGTAAAAAAAATTTTTTTTTTTCTTTTAAGTGCTCTCATTTTACAGTCGTTGATATTATCCAAAATCCATAATAATAGAAAACAAAAGACCTGAATTAGCGTGACAGGCCAATGTAAGAAAGAAAGAGGCTATCGACAAGTAGTAGGTTAGTGTAGACTATAAATAATATTAATAAAATACACGGACGTCAAATAAAACAGTCCTCTGTCACTTTGAACAGTCCTCTGTGTTATAAATTTCCAGAGGACTGTTATTTTTACGTAAAAAATGTCATACCACGTATCAGTTTAAATATTACTTCATAACACAGAAACAGCTTTAAATTTATCACACTGAGCAATGTTTTTGTTAAATAAATATAATTATAAAACATAAAACACCGTAAAAAATACTTACCAGAGGAATGTTCACTCAACATTACAGACGTGGCCCCACACAGACGTGGAGTTGTTACTGCGCAAAATTGCGGTGACTTGTTTAGCATGGCGACCGATTAAACTTTATACTGTTAACGTCCCGTTTAATGTGACAGAGGACTGTTCAAAAATGTATGGACAAAATTCGAACACCAGTTAATAGTAGTAAAACATTCTCTAAAATTATAATTGTTTTTTGTTCACATGCATTTAATGTTCTTTATATTCATGGGTTATTCATTTTACATTTTTAAATACAAGTAAGTAATAAAAACCGAACCGACAAATGGCTAATCGAAAAATCTTTCTACAACATTGACGACTACTTAGGCTGTGACTAATTAATTATTTTATGTATTAGTTATTGTATTTTGTTGTATAATTTATTGAATGTGTGTTTATTGTGTGACATTTTATCTTCTTTAATTAATAATTATAATTTGAAGAAATGACCGAAGATTTGTTTGTTGTTAAAAAACAGTAAAAGTATATATGTAAGTATATCAAAGTAAAACAATTATAAAGAAAATGTTTTCTATACATTTGAGAATACCACAGAATGCTAAAGATTCCAAACAAAACGTTAACTCCAACTTTACTAATTACCTTTACACAAAAAAAGTTTAAAGTCAAATGGGCGAATACTATATAATATGCCAAACCATGTTTATATAACTGTACCTACCTACAGGGTAGCTCATTTACAGCGGCACAATATGTATGGTAACAATTTAAAGCAGTTGTTTTTTTATGTATTAAATACTTAAGAAATAGCTATAATATAATATATATATTTATCTATGTGTAGTATTACACTAAGTATACAATAATAATAAATGCAATACATACTTTCTTTTCTTAAATTTATAGTGCACCTAGCTGACCCTCTTTTTGTAGGCTTCTTTCCATCCAAAATGTCTGGAAGAAATCGCTCCCTAGCGATTAGACCGCCCATTGTACTGTATTTTGTTTTTATGTATTGTTTCTCAATAGTTGTAAGGTGTACATGTACAATTAATCATTTTCATTTCATTATAACTTGCGGTGCACGGTTTGAGGGTGGGTTATGTGTGTGGATTATGTATATATTATAATAATATATAGGTACCACATACGTAGGTATACATACTTATTTTATTATTACAGCTTAAATGTACCTAAAAGACTAAAATAAATTGATTCGATTTAACGGGTTGTCAATAATTACTTAAATATAAAGTGTGCTTATATAATTGATGGTTATAATACAAACAGGGAAAAAATTAGCGCTGGCTGTAAATCACTTTAATGAAGAATGTTACTAGGTATGCCAAATCGCTTGAAATGTTGTCTCAGTAAAGCCTGTATGTATACAAATAATAGTTTTTGTTGTAGTCAAAATTACCTAGCAGTTTAGATTTTATAGGCATTCAAAGTTTCGAAAAATATCGAGTCCCGCAAACAGTCACGTGACCGATTTTGACGTCATGTCACAAAGCGCCGCGCGGCCCGCCAAGGGCCTGCGCAGACCGGGACGGCATGGCAAGGGATTTTAATTTTTTAAAGCATAACAATTTATGTCGTATTTCTGTAACATTACGGTTGAATGTCCATTAGTAAAAATTAAAATCCCTTGCCATGCCGTCCCGGTCTGCGCAGGCCTTAAGAATCAAGTCGCCAACGGTTGTAGGTGTAATAGCTTGCGCAGGATTTTGTTGTTTTCGTCCACGTAGGTATGACGTGAATAGTCTTATATGTAATAGTAAATATTGATATTTACTCATTAGACATTAGACTATAATTATTAGATACTTATATTATTTTTTATTATATTATTCGACTATAATTGCGAATTGGTAGTTGTATTTTTACATTTAGGCACAACACATGATGTCCGTCCTATGTCCATGGTTACATCTTGTTTTACTTCTAAATCGGAAACGAATTCACGTATCGAAGTAATTCTTTCACTAGCATTTTTTATTTTTGTCAGAGAATGTGGAGTGGAGTGCTAATAATCAAAATTAGTTAACATTCTTCATTATTTCACTAACAGCAGTCTTGGTCTCTGACTCTTATAGTTAATAAGTTATAGAATAAAAATAAGAAAATTATTACGTAAGGTCCTAGTAAAGCTGATATGATTTATTTGATATTATTTGGTTGGTTTGCCAACAATTGATTGTGGCTTAGATGCGTCTATATCTGACGAATGCAGACGAGCGCGGCTGAGGTGAGCGGGATGGACTCAAAGCTTCCGTTCCGTTGGAGGCGCTATGTCACGAGGCCACGGGCGGTGGAGCCAGCAGGTGCGCCGGCTGATGGTCGCGTGGCACTTCGCGTGCAAACGGTGACATCTCCCATGTGGGTGATGCATCCTCGCTCTCGATTACATGCAACTGATGCGCAGGCAGTGAGAAACGTCGTACTGGTTGGACGCGTACAAATGGCGAAGGACAACGATCGGCTGCCCACGCAAAGCTTTCGATAAGGTCCGGCGAGGACGGTGAGTCGGGCACAGTTGCTGGTGCGGACGCCGCCGAAGATGCTATTGACGAAAAAACGAAAGGTAGCCTTGAAGCAAACCAATGCGGTGGTGCTGTTAATTCTGAAGGAGACACACAAACTGACGAAGCTGAGAGCGATGCGTAGCTTGACACTGAATACGATGCTCTCAGTTGCGCAGATGTCGAATGCCTTGTTTGGGATGGTGGTTCTGAGGATTCCAAGCCGGACAAAGTAGGCGTGAGACAAACATTAAATGCTACCTGTCCAGGAACAAGATCGTACGGAATGGGTTGAAACAATTGTGAATGGATTGCTGTTGGCAGAGCTGTTGTATGGGCGGCTGTTGGTGGATTTGAACCCGATGAACCGTCCAGACGTCGCGGTATTGGCCGCTCGAGTTGGCCAGCTGGATACATAAAAGCTTGGGCAGGGTATGCTTGCAGCTCGTGATGCATTGTATGCTGTTGTAACTCCTGACGCGCGTGCTTGAAAGGCCATAGTTTCAATCTGCCGCTGACGTTGACTGTTTCGCTATTGTTGTTTTTGTTGTACAGCACTCTCGATGTCCTTGTATTGGTTGGTGCCTCGGTATTGATGGAGAGGGAGTCTAATGAAAAAAAAATATTTATTAAAATTAAGGAACCACCTGTGCTTTGCAATACTTAAGTATTGTAACTGTTAGTAGAAACTTTTGCATAGTAAGCATTTATCAAGCATTATATATTTTACTATTTCGTAGAAAAGACATGCAAACGCAACGTTATCATAACATGCTTCCAAATAATGGGCAAACAACTACTAATATGTTCAAGTTTAGAAACTGATAATGATGTTGATATCTACAATAATAAAAAATCCATCACACCTAAAGTTTATTATTTTTGTTCTCGGAATATACCCTTTCCAATTAAATAAAGTATTATCAAACTCGGACTACTCTATAAAAGTTTATGTGTGATGTATGTATCAATGTAAATAATATATTGATAATAATTGCTTTATTGCACATTTCAGTGCATTGTTTTTAACAAGTGTTTATACAACGACGGATCGTTGTTTAAAAACTTGTGAAAAACAATGACAAATTTTGCTCTATTAGGATTCCGTAGCCAAATGGCAAAAACGGAACCCTGTCTGGCTGTCTGTGCGTCCGTCTGTATGTCACAGCCATTTTTTTCCGAAACTAAAAATTGTACTGTTCTCTCTGAGGCAATCGGGTACTTAGGTAAAGGAGAATGGGTAATTCTCTATGCAGCGTGGGCCACGATTAAAAAAGTCATCCCTCAGGCTTAGGGTGACCAGATGTCAGGAATTTTCCTGACATGTCAGGAATTTTAGGCATATGTCAGGAATGCGGCCGGAAAAGGGAAATGTCAGGAATTTCTCAACAAATAAATGAAACAATATTTTTTTTACACTATAAACCATTATTTTTAGTCACAAAAGCAGTTAACAAAAAGGAAATTGTCATTAATCGTAATTAATTTTTTACGATTTTGACATCAAACAATCAACATTCAGTAAAATAACGTTAAACGTACTGGATTCAAAAATTAATTTTTATTTTGAATTAACTTTTGAATTATAGCGAATGAATAGAATAAAATTAGTTTTGTTATAAAACTTATAAATGATCTTTACATTTATCACAAAAAAATGTATAATCAAAAACCCAATTGAGCTCATGTCAGGAATTTTGGCCGAAAGTCAGGAATTTTGTCAGGACTTTTGAAATTTGCATCTGGTAACCCTACTCAGGCTTGACACATAATAATAATAAATATTCAAGGAAATTAATTCATTAATTCATTCATTTCACACATCACACTCTAGTCCCAAACCAAGCAAAGCTTGTACTGTGGGAACTAGTTTGCAGATAGAATACTTTTACATTTATTTTTTGTAAATACATACATAGAAAATACATAGAAACACCCAAACACAGATTTGTGTGATGAACACACAAACAAATATTTATGTTCATCACACAAAAACTTTTGCTCTGGGTGGAAATCGAACCCACGACGAACCAACGTGCTATGTGGCAATCCTGAAGGATATTTTTTTATTGGTGGTCCTAAGCGCCCATTCTCCTTTAATATTTTTATTCTTGTCAACAACCTAGGGACTATGTGTTATTAATAAAAAAAAAAAAAAACTATTGTATGGTTTACATAAAGCATCCGGACTGACCTGGGCGAATTAAGTCTACTTAATAATGTACTTAGTTCACCCAGGTGAATTAGGTAGTGTAATATTAACAACAAATAATCAACAAAAATGAGACGAAAACGAAGTGTGGGCTTCATATTATGTTAAAGTGAACAGAGTAGTGTAAAAGTTTACTTGTAACGCTCGGGCAGGGGCGCGGGCGCGGGCGGGGCGGCGGCGGCGGCGCGTGGCGGGGCTGGCCGCAGCACAGTTGTATGAGCGAGCGCCAAGCGCGCGCGCCGTCCGCCGCCGTGTGGCACAGAGCGAGCCGGAAGTTCTGACCGGTCATGCAGTACAAAAAGAAGTTTATCCCAAAGTTTACGTTGAAAAACAGAAGGCAGATCTGCTGCAATGCCGCCCACTTGCCTCTGTACTCGAAACTGCTCTGTAAACAAAAAAAAAACATATGTTCTAAACAGATTCGCAATTAAGTACAACATCAATTCAGTAACGAATTATGCTTGGGATTAAACTGATTTTAACTTGGTATTTTTATTAAAATCTTACATCTATCTAGCAAAACTACAGTACCTACAACTTAGCAAGAGTAATAACAAGCTTCAATGGTTTTAATCATGGAATATCTATGTGGAAATCTAATGTAGTCATATCAAAGCCCGGCTTATCTAATAGCTGTCATTGTGAGTGACCGGTGCAAACAGACATCTTACTCTAATCGCATTGAACCCACCTGTCATAGGCTTAATCAATCTGTAGGAAGTACATATAGGTAGGTTACTTAGTTAGAGTATGTAGTGTCTTAGGCCAAAAATGCTTTTGTCAGTCACACATTACAACCGTTTTAAACGAACATTGCAATGTTCGATGTCCTTGATTTATTATAACATCTTATCGAGTGCAATTTTTGGTTTGGGCTCTTGCTCCAACCAAAGAAGGGCGGGGGGAATTGAGGCAAGTTTGCAGTAGCGATATTAATCGACGGAATTCAATAAATTCAAGAGAGGCGCTCTATGGACTTAATTATACCCAATATGTTACAAAAATAAAACTAAATATGGGAGAAACGAGGGAAGTTTTCTGTAGCGTTAGTTAGCAACGGATTTCAATCAAGTTTGAAAGGCACTAAGAACGGTTGAAAGATATTGCAAAATTATCGGCTATGACATAGGTATAAAAGCTCGCGAAGTCTGCCGTTCTCACAGAACAACTATACTGGCCTGCAAAACTAAGTATCACACTTTTAGAAAAAAAAAATTTTCTAAACTATACAAGTTAGAGATTTCAAATAAAAAATGTTTTATAGCAATTTTTATCAGCTTTCTATAAAACATACATTAGTACCTACATTTTTAACTTAAAAAAAATTATAAACAATAAAATGGCCATTTTTAGCTTAGTGTCTAAAAACTCATCTAACATTTTCTAAGTATGTTTTACATGTTATTTCATTTGTAATAACTGGTATTGCCTCCTCGGGTTCTGATTAGACCTTCAAGCCGGTTTGGCATACTGAACACGAGGTTTTGGAGCCGATTTTGGGGTTGTTTTATATAAGTCTTACTCGCAGTAAGTATTCATTCAATGTATTGGAGAATAATTCTCAGACGATTTTATTCATTATTAGGAGTAAGTACGATTCAAAATTATAGTTTTTTTTTAAACGGTTTTACTTAGCTCACCCCGTTTGTTTTCTTGGGTCAAATTTAGTAATTCAAATTTCACCCTCTTCCTGTCAACCGATTAATCTGAAATTTTGTATACACTTTGGATTTTGGTGACAATACAATTATGTTTATTCATTATCATTATAAATTCAAGATGGCCGCCGCTACAAAATGGCGGATAATTTATGTTTTATTAATCCCATCAATATGGGTATCAAATGAAAGGGCTCAACAAGCAGAATACAATATACTATAAAAAATTGAAATCCAAGATGGCGGCCGCTACAAAATGGCGGATAACGTAGGTTTTATCAATTCCATCAATATGGGTATCAAATGAAAGGGCTCAACAAGCAGAATACAATATACTTACTATAAAAAATTGAAATCCAAGATGGCGGCCGCTACAAAATGGCGGATAACGTAGGTTTTATCAATCCCATCAATATGGGTATCAAATGAAAGTGCTCAACTTTGGACTACGTATAGAGGAGTTGGACTGCAATAAACTAATGGGCAAGAAACCTTGCAATAATGAAGCACTAAATGAATTAAACAGAATGCGAAATAAAAACTAAAAACTAGAAAATAAAAATAGGTAAAATTTTTTTTTAAGTTAAACGGTTTTATGTTAAACATACATTGCAATGTTTAAGATAAATGTACTAAAAACCAAAAAATAATAAAATAGATACAGTCGTGGGAATTATAAACATATGCATAGACTAGACTAAAATAAAACCGTGGGGCACGTCAATTGTCTACAATCGTTGATTAAAATGTTTGTAGACAATTGACGTGCCCCACGGTTTTATTTTAGTCTAGTCTATGCATATGTTTATAATTCCCACGATTGTATCTATTTTATTATTTTTTGGTTTTGAGTAAGTACATTTATCTTAAACATTGCAATGTATGTTTAACATAAAACCGTTTAACTTAAAAAGTTTTTTTACCTATTTTTATTCATGATTTAATTGAAGAATCGTTCTTTACAAGTCGCGAGAATATTCGTCTGCGATACTTTGGAGAATCAATTTTAATTAGTTGCGTTTGTCGATGGCCGTGGGCACTCCCAAGGACATGAAAACTCACTAAGAACTCGAGAGTTGGTGGAGGCCTTTATGCGTAATTGGAAAAAACCCGTAAAACAAAAATATAAATAGATCACAGGCAAAAACAGTTACAGTATTTGTTAAAATCTTAGAAAATAGTTTTGTACAATATAGAATATAAAAAACATATTATTATAAAAAAGTTAAAACTAGATTGCTGCCAGCAGCGGGGCAAGGTCCAAGCTACCGGTGGTGAGGGCTGCAAACTGAAGAACCTCCGGACAATGCGTGTCGTATCACTGCTTTAATCTAATATTTAACTCCATGTTCTATCGTATATCTTGATCCAGATTCTAATTCAAAAAAAATTAATAACTCTGATATTTCTCTAAAGTAGTGATTCTGACTAAATACCTCGGGATATGATAAATGTTCCAATTGTTTAGACAGGTATTAGGCGTGCATTACAAGACCCCTAAACATAGTTTTATCTAAGCACGGGATATTTAACATGATTCGTGAGTTTTATTATTCCCGATAGAATGCTTTAGAGCAAAGTGCGTTGTATTACAGATGCTATAAGCAATCTGAGGTTCGTAGTTAAATGCTTCGTTCAGGACTAGAGTGCGCTGTGTTCAATAACCATAAATATATACATATTTCATTATAATACGTCGCTGATTATAATTTGTAAATGTTACTTATAACATAACGCATCAATTAGCTTTTTGACAATTGTACATTTTGACGATGGAGCGTATTAACCCACGTTAAATCAGTCTTCTAATCGTTTATAGTTAAAGAGCTTACGGCACTCCACCTAGTTCGACCTGACTCTCACTATAGACGCGTATTTTATAGAAGAACACTAAATGCCTATTCTGTAATGCTTATTCCTGCTGCTTATTCCTCGAAATAGGAAAAGGATAGTACTATACGTAAGGATAGTACTATACGTAAGGATAGTACTATACGTAAGGATAGTACTATACCATCTAGTACCATCGACTTCCTAAAAATAACAAAGCTCATTCGAAAGATTGTTTATTTCTGTGTAATAAAATCCACTGCTGCATTTCTTAAACAGTGGCGAAAGTGGTTGCTGCAGCGATTAAAGGTCGCCCTCCACGCTTTTGAAATATAAGCATTTTCAGTTTTTCAGCGATATATTACTATACACCACAGTTTGACTATCTTCACACCACACATTGCAGATATTTTTTTTAACAAATTATTACGTTGTTTGCTAGTTATACGTACCTATACATACAATACATACATAGTCATCAATCCCTTTTTATTTTATTCTCCTATCAGTATAGTAAATTGCAAAAACAGTCTGATGAACTTACTGACATTAATAACTCAAAATTGATGGGTGAGTGGCATGATACCTTTCTGATTATTAATTGATCTAGCGAAGATTAGGTGTCATTTCGGGCAAATCGGTGTTGCATATAATAATGTACATAGTTTTGGTTTTTCTTAGTATATAAGAGCACATAATGTCATGACTTATGTGGTCTTATATAATTATTATTATTATACGTTAATGATAGCCCCGACTCTTGTTTTGGGGAGTGGTGGCGTGCGAGCGGGACCTAAAGAGGCGCTTTTGCCGAGAAGAAAAGAATATGCATTATGAAACAGATCCACATGTCGCTCTAAGTGGCAAAATCGACCTCTAAAACGTTGAGAGGTTTTACTTGAGCTACATTTCTGAACAGGCGTTAGTTCACAAACCCAAACACAGCTTTTTATAGCTGTCTGTGTATGTATACTCTTAAACATAATCTGTATTGATTAATGTTTTTCTTAAGATTATTATAAAGGAAAAATAGCTTTCAAAAAACTTCATTGTATATAAGACGTCAGCAATCCAGTTCCTATAGTATCCTAGTTTGGATGTTGGGAATTTGAAGTGCCATCTTCTGAATTTGTGTTTAACAAAAACTTCTTTGATTTTTTTTTTAGTAAAAACTTCATGGTTGGTTTTTCTTTTTAATAGACATTATTTTGATAGTTGGTAAAGAAAAAGCACTAGTGCGGTAATGGTAAAAAAAAGCACTAGTGCGTAATAGCCCACTTCCCGAACGCTAAACGTCCCTGCAATATGCCACTTTTTGAGCAACTGTATTAAAAAAATATATTTTATAACATTTAACATGAAGAAAACAACTCACCTCCTATTCAAACCTCTTGGTTGTTAGGTATGTGTGAAACTAATTTTTTACCAATCCTAGGTATAACAATATTTTTCTTAAATTATAAAATATTAATTCATTATTGAGAATATTTCTTCTTCTGCCGCAAACAGTTGCGGGTAAAGAATAATATTTCCGTTTTCGCAACTAGTTACGAAAATTAGTTGCGAAAACGGCCGGAACGGAACGAATGATGTCAAAATGCAGTCAAGTAAAAGTTTTCAATAGGGTTATCTCAATAGGGTCAATCTTTAAATAGGGTTAATGAAGGGATTTTTTTACGGAAAACCGGCAATCAATTCCACAAGCGAACAGCTTGGACACTAAATTAATTGGCATTGAAGCTAGTTGTATGCCAGTTTTTTTTCGGATTCTGTTCTAAGTATGCTTCGGTTTTAATTCCTACTGTTACAATTTGCCCCAAAACTGTTACAACTAGCCCCGAAAGGTAATATGTAATTTGTTATTTTTTTGAAGTGAAAACTTCTTTAGCGGCGCTGGGTGGGTAAAAACTTTCAAACTCGCGTCAGGGTCACGTGACGTCGAAAAAGCGTAAGATCTTATTTAATTTTTATACATTGCTCGTAAAACAAGAGACGACAAAAGAACACACTTGCGGTCACGCGACGTATGACTCAAACAATTAAATAGTGTTGTGGCGACATCGTACAAGGCGAGTACAAGGCGCTGCCAACACGCGGTGCGGTGCGGAGCGCGGGGGCGGAGGACCGAGGAGCGGCACTCGCGCGCCGGCAGCCGACAGACGCTCTGAGCACCCTCGCACGGGAAACACGTATCGCTCGCCGCGCGCGCATAACCAGATAGACGCTATTATATCGTACAAATCGTTTCGCCTAACTTTTATTTAACTGTATCGCTTCCATCTTATTGAAGTGAAAACTCAGTCAGGGTCACGTGACTCGTGACGTTCATCGAACGTGACGTTCATCATTCGTTGTCTTCGTCGTTGTGTCAATGTCAATGACATGACACAATCACAATGACACAGACACATTCGCGCTTGCGCGAATGTGTCTGTGTCATTGTGATTGTCATTGTCATTATGACGACTGTGGTTATATTTTTGAAGTGAAAACTTAAAAGTGAAAACACATTCGCGCTTGCGCGAATGTGTCTGTGTCATTGTGATTGTCATTGTCATTATGACGACTGTGGTTATATTTTTGAAGTGAAAACTTAAAAGTGAAAACACAACGTTAATATTGAAGTTTTCACTTCTGCCGGCACTCCCGGAGTGCTACCATTTTTTTTTATAAGGTGTGTAAGGTAGGCCATTTTTACAAGTACCATGCAGGTTTGATTCATTTGACTTATTCGTTAACTCGCGGATTTCGTTAATTGTTCCATAGCCAAAAATTATTACATCCTGCTCCTCACACCCCTGCAAAGAGTTTACATGCTGTCATTGAGATCTCATTCAAATATACTTACACAAATTAAGAAAACTTACGTTTAAAATATAGCTTTCCACATCATTATCAGGAGCATATGGTATTGGTAACTACTAAGCTAAACCTTTTTAACCTGCCGCTTATTCATGTTTCTTTTTAATTTTATTACTATATTTGAAGTTTACGATATCGTGTCTTGTAGACTTTTAGTTTCATTATTTTTCTACGGCAAGAGAGTTAACAACGCTGAGGCCTAGTCTATCTATCATATTAGGTACTTGTACCTACACAACGTAAAGACACATGCGTAATAAAAAGATCCAAAGTAATCAAATGAATGAGTAATTGTCTAGCTTCCTTGCTAGACATGGCTTGGCGCTGAATCGACAGATTTTGTTTTTAAAACAAAATATCCTAACCACCTATCTTATAAAAAGTTAGCGTTGACTTTATGTCATCATTACGTATGGTAACCAATACTTCAAGTCTGCGCTAACTTTTTATAAGATAGACCGTGAATCTTTAATCTATAAAAATCACAAGGATCATTTAGATATATCAATACCTACCTAATTGGTTTATTAATACACGATGCCTTATTTTATTCAAAAAAATTGTGTCGATTTTCTCCTAAACTAACAAAAATATGAAAAAACTAAGTATGCAGCTACGAGTATTATTTGTCTTGTAAATAAATGGAGGGCATGGTTGCTTTCACGACATTTCTCTAACTCTCGTGGTTTCGAACTTAGCCATCACCGCGCTTCTCATAAAACCATATTACCTATGTATTTTGTTTTATCAGCAAAGTACCTATGTTTATTGATATTCACTTTCATATTTTAGTTACTCATTAAAGCACTAAGTTTAACTCCACATCACACAAAGGTTAATTCGAAGAAAATGCTTATCAGCATTAAGATCGCTTCTGTACAATTTTTTATGAGCCATAAATAATTTTTCAAATCAACTTATATTTAAAAATCGGATAAACGGTCCGGAGATTTTGTTCTAACAAATACCTACCTACATACAAAGGTTCAAATCCTATTTACCCAAGTGGTCGCTACTTGCCTAGCGCGTTAAAAATATGCATGGTGGTGCTATTGTAGCTGGGCTAAACGCGTGTCATCGCGGCAGTGGCGGTGGCGTTTGGCGGGCCAAACAATTTTATATTTTATTTTATAATGATTATATTCATGTATATACAATACATAGTACCCACCTTACTAACAAAATTCAATAAAAACGTATTAGTTTACACAAAATATTACAGTACAATGTTCAGTGAGGCAATGTATTGTTATAGGTAGTATTTCACATCAGGTGGGCCATCGTCTTGTCCCATTGCGTAACCGTGTAAAATAAATAGCTTATGAGCCCGGCATCGCGAAGGGCATTCGACAGATCGGTGAATGTTATGCTCGTATATTAGACAGTAGGTAGGTACACTCACCATATTATGCGCATATGTAATTATTCTCATGGAGTATGCCGGCAAATTGAGCAACACGAAGACCGAAGAGACGATGAGCAGCATCTTAGTGATGCGTTGCTGCGAGGTGCGGGAGCTGTTGCGGCGCTGCGGCTGCGTCTCCTGCTCCTTGATGAGGCCACTGCGGGCTCGGCTCAGCCGGCATACTCCGACGGTTATCCAAATGTTAAGAACCGTGATAATGGTCAGGGGCAGCGTGAACGAGAATATAGTATCCACTACATTAAAGCGAGCTGCGTGATCCATCAAGTCGTTATCTATGTTGCAGTCGTAGTGTTTGGGCACAGCTAACTTGAGAACAGGCGTGTTGATGGCCAAGCAGGAGACAGTTATGGAGAGGATGAGCAGACGCGCGCGGCGCACCGTGCACATGCGCGTGCGCCGCAGCGGGTACAGCACCGCCACGAACCGCTCCACCGTGAACGACACAACCAGCCACGCGCTGCTAGAGCTGCTCACGTACGTTAGATATACGAAACATTGGCAGAAACCGTCTCGTACGAGCACGCGCGACAAGCCCATCGCCTTCAGCCACGGAGGAATCAACTGGAGAAGGAAGATCGTGTCCGATATGGCGAGCGTCGACAAATATTGCGAAGTCGACTGCGCTCGCAACTTGCTCTTGAAGAACACGATTATGGAAAGAAAGTTTCCCGCGGTGCCCATGATGACTAACGGGGGCGTGAAATAAACGTTTAACACGTATGCTAGTTCTTCTGTAAAAATATCCGTAAAAGTCATGTTGAAATTATCAAAGCTACTTTCGTTTGCGAAATAACTTACTAAGTTTGTAAAGTTATAATCACTTGTATTCGCGGTCGGTTCGTCGTTAGGGTACGTCATACCGGACGGCCGCGCGCGTTTACCGCGCCGCGCTTGCTGTTACTAGACAGGCTACTTGAGCTAGACGGAGTCACGAACTGCCGCCCGCTCCGCTCCGCTCGCCGCTGCCAGTCGACAGCGATGGACTCCGCTCCCCTCCCCACCCTGCCTCCGCCCCGCTGCCGCTGGCTGCAGACACGCACCCTGCACCCGCACCCCGCACTCCGTGCTTGCTCCGCTCACACCCACACGCCCCTTCCGCTTACTCTCCGCCTACCATACACCATTATAATAATAATACATACTTACTAGAAACTTTTAACAAAATAAATAAACCGCCAAAAGAACTGAAAAGCAAAAAATAATCCTTATTTTTATTTTATCCTAATTACCTACTAAGTTTTTAAATGTATGTAAAAAAGTTTTTTTGTTTCTATACCTACTAATAAAATAATACTTAAATATAATCTACTAATTATTAGGTACTAGTTCAAAAAATTATTTTTTGTGAGGACTTTATTTTAGTAATAAAAAGGTACACAACTCAGCATTAATATCTATGAGTGGAATATAAATCACCTCTATTTTGTAGCCTAAAGGTTGGCTTTTTTTCTTTATTTTTTGTTTAAACTAAAAAAAGCGCACGGGGGAAAAAGGTGAACTTTGTTGTAGCGTTATTTGTGGATGGATTTCAATCAAGTTTGAGTGGCATTAATAACTTCATAGCCGAACGTTTTGTGTAAAACAAGATGTTGCAAAATGATCGATTATATTATATATTATATTTATTTTGAAAGTACAAAATAGCCTCTGTCACTCGCGGATTGTGTAGCCTCTCAACGGTGATAATTATTTTTTTCAAATAGGTCTAGGTAGTAGTTTCGGAGTCTATTCGATGCAAACAATCAAATAATTTCTTATTAAAATAGTAGTTTAGATGGAGTTATTATCCACCATTAGCGTAATTATTGAAAATTATTTGCATAAAAATTATGGATTTATGAGAATAAAAATTATATTTTTTGTGCGCCGACCTTGTGACCTCATCGTTTCTTTATAAAGTAAGACTAGCTGACCCGGCAGACTTCGTACTGCCTCAATCGATAAATAAAGTTCAAATTGACTCTACATTTTATTTTGAAAACGTTGTATGGGAAATAGAAAATGGCTATTTTGAGGGGTTTCCCGCTTTATGGTTGAAATAAATAAAAGAAATAAAGACACGAGTAGGTTAGGTAGGCACAGCATAGGTATAACTTTATCTGGCTCTCCTCGAGGCGAAGAGATGCGTAGGCATTTTCCCATCGTTAAAATGTTGCCATGTCTATGATGTAGATACAACGTACACACCACGATTTCCACTTTTATTTATTTATTAAAGGGACCAACAGCTACAGAATTATGGCTAAATTAACATAAACATTTGTATAAAACAAGCCAATCACATTATACCTGAACCAGTTAGGATATTATATAGATAGTTAAGAAGTAGATAATTGTGTGCAACATTTGGATAAACGGTTTGTACCTAAGTAATAGTTTATTTAAGAATCACCTCCGATGTTGACTATGTTGGCCCTTTGCTTGGTGGCTGAGTGTTTATGCCGTGCTTGTTTGTTTGTTTGTTGGTGGGCAGGCGCGGAGAAGGGTCGCGGCACGCTGGACGCGCTGCTGTGCACCACCTACTGCCGCTCGCAGCTCTACCTGTCCCGGCAGCTCAGCCAGCTGCATCCCGAACTCACCATGCCCATGTTCTCAGGTACCATCACTTTCTTCATCTTGACTATTACCTACCCATACGGAACCAGCCTTTTCGAAACTATGTGGTTTCATCTTTTGTAACTTACTCGGAACTTTTTTATACTTTTTCGCTTCCTTGTTGGCAAAACCTATAAACAGATTGGGGCTTCAGCGTCCAATCTGTTTACCTACTGGTTTTGCGAAACTTGCCTTTTAACCATTGCTGAAGAAGAAGTCTTACCTATAAACCGAGTTTGACACAGTAGGAGAATGCTATATACAATAGGTTTTTTTCTTGTAATAAATTGTTGATATGATATATGAATTAAATAAAAAATAATATATGTAGCAGTTTACTCATAACAACGTTGTTTATAAGTCAACATGTCGAAAGCAAATATCGCAAAAAGACATATTGTAAGTTGTGCGCGCTCGGTCTAATTAAACGTCCCGTCCACCTTAACTCACTTTTCCATACAAAACGAGTTTGTCTATCCCGAGGCTTTTGACTCATTTCATTTTACAAAGTACTTTTTTAATATACTCAAAAATATAATGTAGGTAGACACCGCTGTGTCCACACTGTTTCTGAATACGTTTTATATTTGATTTATGCACATTTTGGAATTAGATACCTTATCTAATTCCAAAATGTGCATTACCTATACAATTTCACAAAAAGACGCCGCTTTTCTGTTGACCGATAAAATGGGTATGAAATTTTTTTAATAAAAAATTAAACCGCTGAAAAAACTCAACTGCAAAACATAATAGCTTTTTTATTCTATCCTAATTACTACGGCGCCGAACGCTATACGGCGCCGACTCAAAATTATTTTGTTTACTTACAGTAGTATAAGACTTCATCAATTAAGAACCCTTATTTCTTGCTCTTTAGTTTTATCGGTGGATTATACTTCTTGTTATAAAGTTTTATTTATTAATTTATTGTTGCTTTAACTAGGTAAGTACTAATTATGTACTTGTTGCTCTAAAGCTCATTAATCGTGTGGACTTGTTTGTGTAATACACAACTCGGCATTAACATCTATGAGTGAATTATAAATGACCCCTATTTTCTCAACCTTCAAGGGTTGGTTTTTCAATTCTAAATGCATGTGACCCTAATTTGGAAGTATCATCGAAATTGGACTAGGTACCTACTCTACAAAAAGTAATTCGTCGTTTTGCATTAGAAACAGCGCGTCAACAATCAATCAACCCCTGTTTTTCAATAAAAGATACTCCGTCAAAAGTTCTGCGTGTCTTACACGTTGTCTTGAAACCCTCCTCCGTTTTTATTCGTCGATTAATAAAATAAAATGTACCTAATTTAGTCATTTCAATGTAAATGTTTGTGCTTGTTATGAGTTAATAAAAACATTCACCTAACATTGCAGTGCATTAAATGAATTTCCACAGTACACTTATAACTGCAATACTGCAAGAATAACATATACATATTTTGGTGTCTTTTCGGTTAATTCACAGTACGAAAACAAAATCTTTTGAAATGTATGGTACTAGAAATAGTATCGGCGCATCGACAATAATAAAATATCTCAATATTTTCTTAAAATAAAATACATTTTTAACGGGTAAAAATGGAGGTTTTAAAAATACATATTTTCATCGAGAGGTGCACATATTTTCTACATAATCTGATAACCAACCGAGATGGTGCATTAAAACTTTTTCCACGTGTGTTGATCATATCAACATCGTAAAGTGGAAGTTTAATATACTTCAAAAATAAAGCCTTTTGGAATGAGCGGATGAAAAACTTTTTTGAATATGTAATTGTTTTTCTCGGATGCGGCTACCTTTACATTTTTTGCCCAGTCACTAGCATAGCTTCAATATACAGGAGCTTGAAGTTTGAAGGTGCAATACAGAATTGCAAGGCTTCCCCGCGTTCAGCGATTTAGTTGTATCAAAGTTATATTAGAGTATCGTGATCATCAAAAACCACTGACTTTCTAGACTAATAATAATAAGGTGATTACTATTCAACTATGTGGGTACCAAACACAAGGGATTGTGTTACAATGTATGTTCTGTACACTGAATATCCTTAATAAACAGAATATATGTGACTAATCGCGCAAAAAAATAGTTATGAAGTTTGATATCGTTGAAATTTTGCATTTTTACATAACGATAGCGTTTTGATGGTCATAGTTGCTGATTCTTTTTTATATGAACTACTTACTATAAATGATCTGCGTATTGAGAGATATTTATTCTCAAGGTCTCATTAATCAAGCTATTGTTATTAATACAAAATAGACTTTCGGTCTATCTTGTAAAAATTTTGCGTAGACTTCATGTATTCGTAATGATGACACAAAGTCAACGCGGCTATAAACTTGTTTGTATGCAAAATCTTATCCCGTGAACCGATTGACCTGAAACTACGCATAATGTGGACAAAAAATAAGAGGGATATATATTTTATTTTGTCAAAATTTGTTGTGTGTTGTTTATTTTTACAACGAGGTGGCCCTGCCTAATTTCTGCAGATCCTAGATCGCGCTATCGAAGTGTCTCTCGACAACGATTTAAGTCGGTTTATTAGTTTCTTTTTAAATTTTAATAAAGTAATTTAGTGAGTTTTGTGCGTGTTTTGGTGGTTCTCGTTCATTTTATTTGTTTCCCTTTCTATAATCTATTGTGTTTTAGGGTTCCGTAACCAATGGGTAGAACGGGACCCTACTACGAAGACTTCGCTGTCTGTCTGCCTGTAGCATGAACCGTAGTTAAAGAGTTGCAATTTCCACAGATGATTTTAGTTGGTTGCCGCTACAACAAGAAATACTAAAAAAACAGTTTGAGAAATAAATCAATATCAAGAATGGGTGTATAGTAGGTATAGATAGATGTATATACGTTGAAATACATTCCCCGAAATACGAGACGCTCTTGTGCCTGGGACACTTATTTAAGTTGGAGTAGGCTTGCCCAGCACCTCTCAGCTTAATCGGCCTTATCGATAGGAGAGACAAGGACAATACGAGCAGAGCTAACTAAGCCGTGGTTTTTCTCACAATGTTTTCCTTTACCGTTTAAGAGCACGGGTATTGCGCACATAAATTTTCCGAATAGAAAAATCCATTGGTGCGCCTCCGGATTTGAACCCACGACCTTCAGAAAGGAAGGAGAGGTTACTACCACTAGAACACCGTTGCTCTTTTGCTTTACGATAGCGAGTGGATAATTGCTTAGCCGCATGCTATAGTATAATCTTATATGCCATGAGAACTGAGTAGGTAGTTCACTGGGCTAGCTGATTAGTTGTGGTTTGCAGAGATCACGGCGCGGTTCCAGACGGCCCGCACGGAAGTGCGCCAGCTGTTGATCCAGTACTTGTTACCGTGGCTCGTCAACATCGAGCTGGTCGACCCGAACGTGCCGCCGGCCAACCCGCTCTCCTACATACAGGTACTTGTCAATTAAGCTGCTAACTACCGCATTATGACTCTAAATATGGTCTTGGACTTAAGCAATAAGTTAATAAAACATACACTGAAAGTGATCATTATTTAGATATTAGATACTATAGAATTTGATCTTATATAACCAATGGTTGTAACCTTACATGTTGTATTGTTTGAGATCATCCAAAAAAAACTCACTCAGTGGCTTTTTTAATGTTGGTCCATAGACCGTCTAGTACGTTTGTCCAATGTTACTGGAAGAAACCAAAAGTCTGGCTCAAGTCCAGTAACATTGAGCAGTATCACGTCAGGCTTGTATGTATGCCAGTATAGTCTGAATTATTTACCAATAATGTAATGTTTGGGCAGGAACGGTGGATATACTCGAAATAAATAGTTTATTTTAAACTGTGTTATATTTTAGTATATTATTAAAAACTACAACAAGAATTCGTTTTTTTCAAGGTTGAAAAGGTTAACGTATCTAATAATTCGAATGTAATAGACTGCTGTCACTTGCAAATGACAGCTCGCATGAAGGAATCGTGTGAATGTCAACGTCACATGTCTAACGTCACACATCAATATTGCGCTCACGGCTGGATAGATGGCGTTGCCTTCGCGAACACATACTTATTTTATTATTATTGATTTATTTATTATTTTCCGTAACTATAAGAAACTGGTAGATGTATTTATGAACCGCTTTATAATTTTGGACTCCCCTAAACTTAAAAAGAAAAATATTCAAAAGGTGAAACGAGGAGATTATTCACGTCGCTGGCCAAATATTGAGAAAAAGGCAAGAAACAGAGACGAGTCTATGGAAGAGGCGGCCCAAAAATAACTTTAATTTAACTTTTAAAAAAATATAAAAAATAAACAATAAATCTTCGGGTTCAAATCAAATATTTCTTTATTCAATAAAATCACAAGGATCATTTAGAATCGTCTTACATACTAGGTGATTCTAGATGCCAGTTCCACGCGACCAGAGCCTAGAAGAACGGGCAAGAAACTTCTATTGCACGCATTCTTATATAGAGCAATCATTAGGTTCAACTACATAATAATAATAAAGAAGATTTGAGAAAAAAGATAGGCAGACTTACACAATATATAAACGGGAATCGAAGCAACGCTCTTAATAAACAAATAAATAGTATATTAGAACTGTATAAAACACACACATACTACACACGAAGAACCCAACTCAAATCTTACAGAATATCTTGATACATTAAAACAAAAACAAAACTTACAGTCATTAGCAGTCGTCTAAGACGTTACAAAGCATGTTCACACCGAAAAACCCAAAATAATCAGTTCAATAACAACGAGAAAAAATTCTATCAGTCATTAGCACAGTCAACCAGGAATTGCACCATCAGTGGCAGTAGACAAGCTACCAACACAGTAGACCCAACAAAGCTCAGAGAATTCTGGGCCAATATATGGGAACACCCTGCAGAATATACAGAAAACACTGATTGGATCAAGAAAGAGCAGGCTAATCAGATCGGCATAGAATGTATGGAATATTCAAACATCCCTGTAGACGTTTACCAAAAAGTTATTAAAGGAACACATAACTGGAAAGCACCTGGAACAGATCACATACATAGCTTTTGGTATAAAAAACTAACCAGTATACAACCTTACATTTACAATCACATTAACAGTTTCATACAGAACCCTCACACGTTACCATCGTACATAACAAATGGCATTACCTACATGCTACCAAAAGATGCCAATGATATAAATAACCCAGCAAAATATAGACCAATCACTTGTTTACAAACTATCTATAAAATTATGACAGCTTGTCTGTCTCAGCTCATTTACAGTCATGTGGATACGAACAAATTACTTACCGAAGAACAAAAAGGATGCCGAAAGTTTAGCCAGGGTTGCAAAGAACAGCTTGTAATAGATTCAGTCATTCTAAAGCAGGTTCAACGTAATAAAGAAGACTTATATTCTACTTACATAGACTATAAAAAAGCATATGACTCTGTTCCACATACATGGCTTTTAAAAGTCTTAGATATCTACAAAGTCCACCCACAACTCCTCTCATTTTTGAGTGTCGCAATGATTAACTGGACAACACAGCTTCACGCTCAGACTTCCGATAAAACCACAGAAATACTACCAATCAGGATACAGCGTGGCATATTTCAGGGAGATGCACTCAGCCCTCTGTGGTTTTGTCTTGCTTTGAACCCTCTTTCAAATTGCCTAAATGCATCTGGCTTAGGATATACTATAGATAGTAAACATGGCAGAGGCGACGAAAACACAGAAATTAAATTAAACCATCTTCTCTACATGGATGACATCAAAATCTACGCGTCTACCCAAAATGATTTGGACGTACTTATAAATATTACTGAACAGTTTTCCAATGACATCTCCATGAACTTTGGTATAGATAAATGTAAAATAAACTCAGTTAGAGCAGGTCAAAATTATCAGCACGCATATCAGCTGCAAACTGGTGAGATCATAGAGCCACTGAATGAAAATGAATCGTATAAGTATTTGGGATACCACCAGACCACACTAATACACTATAAGCAAATAAAAGCCCAACTTTCACAAAATTTCAAACATAGACTGAACTCTATTTTAAAAACACAGCTCTACTCAAAAAATACTATTAAAGCCATCAACACCTACGCTATCCCGGTACTTACATACTCATTTGGAATTATCAGTTGGACTAAAAAGGAACTAAAAGATTTACAGAGACTTATTAATGTCACAATGACAAAACACAGGAAACACCACCCTAGGGCATGCATTCAGAGGCAGGTCCTACCCAGATTAGAAGGAGGAAGAGGACTTATAGATATAAAAAATTTACACAACCGGCAAATTTCAACTCTAAGAGCATACTTTCTCTCCAAGGCTGACACGTCAACCCTACATAAAGCAATAGTTAAATTAGACCATAGACATACACCACTTAATCTACACAATCACGAGACACAAACAAACGAAGAATTGATTAATAATCAGACCCTGATTACCGAATGGGCCCGGAAATCTCTACATGGAAGGCACCACCACGACTTGAGTCAACCCACCGTCGACAAACAGGCGTCGAACGAATGGCTCAATCGTGGTGAACTCTTTCCTGAGACTGAAGGGTTCATGATAGCAATACAGGACCAAGTAATCGAAACGCGGAACTACCAAAAGTATATCATGAAAGTTCAAAACTTACAAACAGACCTTTGTAGAAGATGTAGCAGCTCTTCTGAGACCATCCAACACATTACAGGGGCCTGCAAAGCGCTGGCTCAAACAGATTATAAGTTCCGACACGATCAAGTAGCCAACATTATCCACCAGAGATTAGCTGCCAAATACAACCTGAGTGACAAAACTGGCAAACCAACACCCTACTATAAATACATTCCTGAAACCATATTAGAAAATGCAGATTATAAACTCTATTTTGATAGAGCCATCCTAACTGACAAAACAACTCACTACAATAGACCAGATTTAACCCTTTTAGACAAACGCAGTAAAACAGCCCTTCTGATCGACATAGCCATCCCCAATACTCATAACCTCCAGAATACTATTTCAGAAAAACTTTCAAAATATGTCGATTTGAAGAATGAAATATCTCGGATGTGGCGTCTGCAGAAAGTATCGATAGTACCAATAGTTTTGTCCAGTACAGGTGTTATACCAAAACAACTGTTCCAATCTCTTGCTTTACTGGACCTCCCAAAACACACGTTTGCTTTGATGCAGAAAGCGGCTATTTTGAACACTTGCAGAATAGTTCGCAAGTTTCTCCAAACAGACCTGGCTAATCAGAACGTAGCCACACAATCACACGTTTCTGATTTGCACTTGGCTTAGGCCCGTGCTAATCAGTTTTTCTTTCCGGTTTTTACCGAGTACTAAAAGTAAAAAACCAAAATAATAATAATAATAAAGCCTTTTTATTTCCTTAAGTTTTTACAAAAGTTTTATCTTATAACTAATTACTTACTAATACTATACTGTATAATTTAATTTTTACACTACTTAATTACTTAATTAAAGCGTGCTGTGTGCTCGCCAGCTTAAGGCCCCTTGCGGGTATAGGCCTCCTCCAGGAGGTTCAACTACATACTTCTAATGATATATAGATAGATATACATATACATGTATTTTACGGTTTTTACGTTACATATTTTATAATGAAACTACCAACTAAAGATAGAATAGGAATAAAAACTAGTGCTCCAGTCCCGGGCGTTGAAAAATTGTTCCGAATGAGTGCCGGCTATCGCTAATTGAATTCCGTTTTTAAATTAAACTTTTACTAGTAGTTTTACACAGAACAAAGGCACTAAAACATTCTGCGTGGAAAGTTGTATAAACTAATCTACAAATCTCTGACTTCCGCCCATGCAGTGCATTCAAATTGGAAGCATGCAAATTATTAATACGAAGAGCATTCCTCGGCCAATTATTTAGTTTAGTTACGGAATAATGACCAGCTACCCCATGTACCTCGCGAGCAGGGATTACGCAGCATGTTTCTTTATTATTAACAAAACCCAAACTTTATTAAATTTGCATGAGAACATAATAGAAAGTTTGAAAGTTGCGCCAATAACGGATACGTAGAATAGGTTGGGTGGTATGGGTATGTCATGCGGAGGGTAGAAAACCATATTACAAGAAGAGCATTAGATATGAATGTGGGTGTATGTAGAAGTAGAGGGAGTCCAAAGAAAAGATGGGTAGATATGGTAAAAAAAAAACTGATGACAACATATCTCTTGTTACAACACATAAATATTGCTCAGAAATATAGACGGCCAAAATACGTATCAAAATATCAAACGATACGAAAAATTAAATACAGCTTAAATTGGCGTGCATCTAAAAATTGGTCAGGTACCGGTCGCTGCCATATTCTTCTTTTTTACATGGTCTCAGCCCGTCAATACGACCGGCGATTCTGCCAGTGCTGTGTGTCAAGTTATTGACTGCCAAATGTTTACTGGCAGAATTGCCTGTTTGAAATATTTTTCAGTCAAGTCAGCTGTCATTAGCTTGAATCAAAACTAAAACAAAGGTAGTGCAAAAGTACTAGACCTATCTTCATGAAAGAATATATGGGACCACCTCTGAAGTACTCAAACATGGCAGGACTCGAATTTTGTCATGTTGCCTGCAATCTCATGTTGCCTGCGGTTTCATAAATGAAGATATAAATAAGGGGTGGTTTGAATGTAGGTAATCCTGTTATATGGTATGAGCAGCTCGCCGCCAGCTGCAAATGTAGCTTTAATGCAATCTCACAATGCAGATGACCTGACCGTCACTGATCCGGCCACCTTATTTAAATGGAGAATAGAGCTGCGAACTTCTATTTCAAATTAGAGCCCGCTGACTGTAGCATTCAACGTTTCAATTATAAGGAAATTATGAGTATGCAGATTTGTAGCTTTTTATTTTTATAGTCTGATCAAAATAGACCGAGATTCAGAGATTTAAGATTACCTACCAAAAAACACGCGCTAAAGGCCGATACATGCTGTGACGTTATCGAACATACAAGCGTTATTCTGAACCCATATTAAAATGCACTGTTTTGGTGTTTACCTACAGGGCTTTATCTACGAAAGTACTATACACAATTTATTTAGTTTTCACTTTAATACAGTTTTTTTTATTCATTTCTGTTATTTTCCTAACCAACATATTATATGTTAGTGAAAGAATAAAATAAAATTTTGTTATATCCGTCGTTTTCAAATGACAATGCCCAATGGGCTATGGGAATCTGTACCAACTTGCATCAGTTTGAATTTACTCTCAAAGGTCTAATTTTTATTTACCTTTTCGCTACCAACAATATTTTTTTCAATGTTTAACCGCATTTCAAATATTTAAAAATGTATTTCATTTTATTTTTTTATCATTTTTGCCTGCTCAGCTAAAGCTTACTTGACAAACAAGATTTTTATGCGCAATGTCCACTCACGAAAATAGGTGACAGCTGGGATCGGAACAAAATAGTTGACGTGCTTAGTCCGAGCTTGGATTTTAAAACTCCCTACTCTCGAGCCGAGAGTCGTCTCTCGGATGTCCTTGTATTTTTGTATGGATATCCGAAAGACGACTCTCGGCTCGAGAGTAGGGAGTTTTAAAATGCAAGCTCGGACTAAGCACTCGGAAGTAGGAAATTGATAATCATGTTATGTATAATTAATTTTAATTTTCTAAACCCGGTTAAAAAGGACGGTTAAAAATTAACAAAGTACACGTATAAATAAAATATTAATTTTGATGATAATTAGCTTTTGATGCAATCTGGTACAGGGTTTGGGCATGATTCTTTGGATATAACTATGTTTCTGTATTTCCTTAAGAATGCAATCATTTGTGTTTACCATTGTTTTTTTTTATTTTTATGTTTCCGTTTCATCTATCCTTCTATGAAATATTTTTTTTTGCTGTGTTCCTTTCATGTACCTACTTGTCGCATTCTATTTTATCACATTCTACCATGTTTTTTAAGGAAGTATCATTATTACTGTGTGTGTGCTATAGTTGTAAATAAATGTATCTCTATTGTCTTTTGTATATTGGGTGACGAAGGTGTTCTTCAAGAACAAGTAGACAAGTAGATTTGTTCTGTTCAATTAACACTGGTTCGGTCTTGTTAATATTTATCATTATTATATTATTTAGTACTTATATTAATAAATATAAATATTCTATCAGCAATCTAGTCCCCACAGTACAAGCTTTGCTTAGTTTGGGACAAGGGTGTGATGCGATAAATGTCCATGAATATTTATTTATAATTTATTAATTAGCATTTACCACAAAAACACTTAATGAACGCAGACAAAGTTGAGAGTGACAACTACTCGCAGTATTGTACAAGAGGCGAGTCGGGAGCGGTAGCACTTGCTCTCAATTCGCATTGTTCTGTGCACGAACTTTAACATCAGTCCTTACATTTTAAACTGCATTCATCAGCACTAATCGTAACTCTCGTTTATAATAAGCACTGAATGTGAGTGTCAATCTATTTGATAATAAAACCGGGATTTCTCTTAATTTTCCTTTTGTGTAGTAGATACCTATACTAAAATAAAGTTCGCGAGATAATAGCTATTGAATGTTGTGTTCGTATTTAGCCCGCGGAGTCTAGAGACAACTTGGACGGAAGTCTTCGAGTATTCGCTCAATTAAGTTCTTAGCAGTAAAATAATACTTGATCAAAACTAAGCATTTATCTTGCGCACACAATGTTGTGGTAGGTACGCTTAGCGCAGGTTGCATTTAAGGATACAATTATACAATTAGCATACGAAATGCAATGTTAGGTACATGTTAGGTACTTGAATGTTTAAAACAAAAGCTTTTGTATGAAATGCTTACGTCTTTCATTTATTAATTATAATAAAGGCGTAAGCATTTTCGGGTCAGGCATATATTTGGAAGGGTTTCACTATTATTAGTGTTTGTATTCTTAACCAAAATATAACTGGCACGAGTGGCACGTCACCACGTACCCGCCTGCGTCATCGACACTTAGAAGTTGATTTGATTTACTTACTTTATGTATTTTATAAATATGAACATAATGTTCATTTTATTTGTAAGTTTCTATTAAATAAATATCAGTAGCGAACAGTTTAGTGAGTGGGTCATTAAGGACATGCATATATGTATACATAACGTTTATGATAATACTAAACGGAGCCCTTAGTCCGAAGGTGCATTTTAGAACTCCCTACTCACGAGCCGACAGTCGTCTCTCGGACAGCCATACAAAAATGTATGGACATCCGAGAGACGACTGTCGGCTCGAGTGTAGGGAGTTTAAACAGTGGCGTGCCTAGTGCTTGAGAACAGGGCAAGCCCGACATACGTTTTATGTTTATGATTAGATTTTACATTGATACATCCCTTAAAATCTTTATCTTCAGTAATTACCTTCGGCGAGTTTTAACAGATATTCTGAAGGGGCATGCACAGACTTTTACTAGACTGAAAGTTATTCGAATTTTATTATTGGACTGAGTAGTATCTACCACCAATCCATCCTTGCCAATTAGTACCTACACTGATTTATTATCTCTTCAAAAACTTACTTGTTCGCGAAATATACAATTCCGGTGTAGGTTTGCCGAATAAATAAAAAAATATTTACAAATATTTCACCATTTTCTCGATTATTAAAACTTTCACATCCTCACAAGAAACAATATGATCTACATATATCTGCACTCATTTTAAACTCAATACATACTTCTCTCACACAAATCACGAAAGTTAGAAATGTTTACAATGAAAATGCAAAATGTAAACAAACAAATATTTTTCTAGTACGAACTTCGTGCGTGACCCTAGTTTGTGACAAACTTCACAGTGCAAGCCGTGCATAACGCTCCATACAAATCGGCCAAATTGCTATACAAATATATACAGAGGTAGATCTGTACTCTATAGCACTTTTGCATAGGTTAGAACGAAACAGACATATGCGCCCGCGAAGCCCCGTTGCAAGCCCACGAGTGCGAGCGAGATGCATGAGCCCGCGCGCGCGGCGCGGTTCACTTTGCTATTTTATTTAGTAGGATTTCGGCGCGTTCGGAATTTTAACTAGTTACGTACATAATCAGTAATGAAGTGAAAGAATTGGCGCGCGAAAATTTAAAAATACGTTAGTATGGCAGTCGATGTTTTCGGTAGGTTTGGAATTTGAAGTAGAGATGCGTAGCATCCTACTAGTCTTTGAAGTAAGGCAAGCCCGGCTTTTCGGCTTGTATGAAGCTACCGCCACTGAGTTTAAAAATGCACTTTCGGACTAAGGGCAGAAAACTTTCACGTCATTACCGATGCAAAGCCGATTTCCGAATATTATTAACCTGTTAAATAGCAATGTTGCATTACATCATAAAAGCTGCCTTGCAAACTTATAAGAATATTTTATTTGATGTAAAAAAAAAACCAACTCGCACTTGCACGAATCTGATCTCGATCGAAACTTGTGTGAGTTTTGTGATAAATGCTAGGAAGAATTCATTTTCGTAGTTACAGAAGTGTTGTGATGAAACTCGTCTCGGGAAGTGCCTGCCACTGCCACCGTACCTAGTGAAAGTTTTAACCGTTGCGGGATAAAAGACATTCTGATGTATATAACTTTTTTATATTATTAAATTGTCCTGGGTTTCACACGATATCCTCGTCTATTAGGCTATTTAAGATTCAGAAACGAGATGACGAGGCTATTATATCAGCTCAAAGATACCTGAGTGTTACCACGTGCTATGTTAGAGGGAGTATATAAATAAATAACTATATTAACGGACAAATCACACATCACACTCTAGTCCCAAACTAAGCAAAGCTATGGGAACAAATACTATGGGAAAGATAGATTGCTGATAGAATACTAAAAATATTTATTGTAAATACATACCTACATAGAATACATTGTAACACCCAGGCACAGACACTTAATCGGCTATTAGCTATACATAAGCACCCGGCTTCAAAAATTTGTTATAACTTTTATTTCGATTACGACTTTTTTTTCATATAATTCAGGCTTTTCTTCAAATGCAAAAGATTAAAAATATATCCCTACAGTTATTTTGTATAAATCTGTAACCCGTGTTGTATCATTCGGATGTACCAGCGCCCCTCTCAAAGGGCCACCCTGCATTGCTCCGTAATCGCTTGCATATTCAACAGAGCCTGAAATGGCTCACTGGTATGTTCAAAAAGTAAAGCAAATAAATTAGTGGTATTTATTTGCGTCGCGTCATCGTCAAACGCATGTTTACTTTGTAATATTTGGCAATAAATGTTGATTTTGGACATGAGTTTGGATAAATTTATTATAGTTGGTTATTTAAATGAGCTGAAATGTTAAGCTTGTTTGAGCATGCAATTATAGTAAGTAATGAATATTGTTTATTGGCAGTACTACACGGCGGAGTGCGCGAGGAGCGGCCGGCGCGAGGGCCGGCGCGAGGGGCTGGGCTCGGCGGAGGGCACGGAGATGGTGCTCAACAACCTCTTCTACATCACCGCCAAGGTGAGCCTTCGCCTTACGTGTGCGCCATTTACACACAATGTATAGGCGACCAAGAAATTGGTTTACCACTTTTGATGACATCTCCCAGTAACATAATTATTCGCTAAGGATTACAGATTGACAGATTCTGACGTAGCAGTTATTAATCTGTCAAGCGAAAATAGCCCTTGATGTTTTGTACGTGCAAATGATATTCAGTCTTAGAGTGGTAAACCAATTTCTTGGTCGCCTATACAACGTTCGCACTATACTATTTCGGTTGCCTGGAAGAGATAAGGCCGCCCATTGTGTAACTATCATTTTTTTCGGTGTACCAATAAAGAGTTATCTATCTTTCTACCTTTACCTACTAGCATGATATTTCTACAAGCTTTCATTTTGGTTCTGTAGTTATTGTTGATTTGTCTTACTAAAAAGTGGGCTATTAATAATCCAGAACATTTTTTCCGTAACATTTCATGTCGGTTTGTAAAAGTGAGCGATGTTAAACAATATTGTTACATATGACATCTCACTAAGATGGTGGAGTGATTACAGACGTGGAATTAATTTATGAACGTATTTTATTTTCTATGTAAATAAAAGTAGATAATTTATTTAATACTAGTAGGTGGTTGGCAACTTTTGAACTAGCTACGAGTTAAAACTTAAAAGCTTTGTTTGTTCGGAACTACATTCGCATGAGTTTTTATCTGTATTTAAATTTTCCAGACGCGATCAGTTATTTGCAAAAGGGATTATTGTTTAGAGTTCAAGTCTGGCGCCTCGGGCGGGTCTGAAACATCTGACATTTCTATTATTTTCAAACTTGTGCATGATTGATTTTTGTAATAGATCGCAATAATGAAATGTTTCATTATTGTAATATTTTATGTTTGTGTTTTTAAATCAAGGAAATCAAATTTTTGTGAGCAATTTACCAGGAAAGCTAATTAAACAAAAGTACTTGTAACAAACACATAAGCACGTGGCCTGTCGCTGCGTTTAACCACGAGGAGTGGAAGGAGGGAAGGGAGGCCTTTGCCCAGCAGTGGGACGACAGTGGCTAAATTATAAAAACTTGTAACAAAACAGGGTTTTTCAAAAAAACATTGTTTTTAATGAGGGACTGGAATTATAAAGATATATAAATAAAAACAGTTTTAAACGGCCACAGTAAAATAGATCAGCACATGCTGTATTAGATATTCCTAGGAGTTTACTTCAAAGTTTATTATTGTTTGTACCGAGAGCCAACAGTCGCACTAGCAGAGTGTTGAAAATGCATTTTATAACCTATTTGTTGAATTTAGTTAAATTAAGAATAAGTAAGTGCCCCGGTGTACAAATACTTAGTCAAGCTTTTTCATTTAATACCCATTTTTCAATATACCTAGGTATGAAATGAAAGAAATTGACTATAGTGAAAAAAATATTTAATTCGCCATTCTGTGTTGCCGGCATCTTCGATTTGAAATGTATTAGTCTAAGATCCGGCTGCAGGATTATTGCACTCATCTGTTTTTTGCTGTAAACCGAATTTATATGTATATTTATAATTAGAAGAATATATATTTATCAGGTTGCCTAGCAAAATTTGGCCGCCAGTATGTTTAATTAAATTATTTTTAATTATTTATTTTTTTTAAATATCGTTCACTTGTTTTTTAAATCAAATAACGTCTACACCATGGCAATTAATATGATATTCTCCTAATTATAAATATACATAAAAAAACGGTTTACAGCAAAAAACAGATGAGCGCAGTAATCCTGCAGCCGGATCTCATACTATATCATTTAGACTAGTGAAGCCTTTTGTCAGCCATGTTTATAAATACATAGTATGTATATGTATCGTTAGCTATTTATGAAGTCAGCCACAATAAAATAGTAAAACAAAAACAAATTAACATTTCATGCCAAATCGTCCCTGTGGGCTTCACAGACCTACCTTACGCTATTTTTTTATGTAAAAATCTGTCCCTTAATGGAAATCGAGATATTTAAAAACACTGTTTTTTATTTTAACGTCGTATTACTCGGAATTTTGAAGGCCGACAAAAATGGCTATGGTTGCGTTTAAAAGGGAATAAACCGAGATATTTCGTGTTTACTACATGTTTATAAATCTTGTTAAATGCCATTTTAAACAATACCACAGTCATTTACGTGGGCTTTCAGAATTAAAAAACTATTTTATCGGAATATCTCGATTTCCATGGGACGGATTTTTTCCGTAAAAACATTGGCCTGTGAAAGCCTATTTAAACGTACTACATATATGGCAACTCTGAGGGATTTTATGTTTAGTCGTCGTGACCCAATACGCCCCTTCTTTTCATTTGATCAAAGTACATTATTATTATTAGTTTAAAAATTAATGGTGTTTTTAATGAATCATTGATGCAAGTTTCCGCAATGTGACGCAGGCTTAATTATTAAAATCGTAAAAAATATTATGATTGCTTACAAATGTCGTAGCGTATCGATTATTTTCGGTTGCACACTGGTGCCCTTGTAGAGTGCCGTCCGGCGTCCATCGGTAGGGTTACTTAGTACAAGGCCACGAAGGGTGCGCTATTTGGGCTCTGGATTGCGCACCACACCCTTATTTGCAAGCCATCGCTCATGCGTGTCCTTGCTCATATCTAACTACGTAAAGCCGTTTTTAGGGTTCAAAAGGTAAAACGGGACCCTATTACTGAAACTCCGTTTTCCGACTCTGTATGTCTGTCACCAAGCCGTAACTCTTGAATAGACACCATTAAGTAAATATTTAAGAGGACCCTCATACAAATCCGTGATTTTTGTTACGGAACCCTTCGTGCGCGAGTCCGGCTCGCACTGGGCCCATTTTATTTATACATATGCTACCGAGTTTGCTATCAACATCAGGTCCACCGGCATTTGAAGAATATTCAAATACCTTTTTGTTTGACGAGAAGCTAAAAAAACTGTATATTCGTGAATATTTCACTTAACGATACTTAGCTCGCTCTTGCGTAGTTCCGTAATGTGACTCATTCAATTTTCAATTTTCATGAAATGGGAAATTGTGTGCATGTTATTGAAAACCTAAGCTGAAGGTTTTTTTTATTAAATCTATATAATCTATATATATAAAAATCAATGCCACTTTTCGTTGTTATTTTATAACTCTAGAGAAATTTTGACCCTACCTTGTATATATATTCTTCAAGCATCCATATTTGTTAGGAAACACAAGCAGTACTTCAAATCAAAATTAGACTCAAATGTAAACTATAACAGACGCAACAAAAATAAGTTATTGATACCACCTACAACCCTACAAATATTCGCCAAAAGTCCATATTTTAGACTAATAAGACTTTATAATAAGCTTCCAGAAGAATTAAAATCTGAAATAAAAGACTCACTATTTATAAAAAAATTAAAATGTATTCTGACAAAAAAAGCCTACTACTCCATTGACGAATTCATAGCAGACAATATTTTGGGCTAGTTATTGTATATTATAGTATGTGAACGAATATTGTGTAATTAGTTATCCTTGTATTTTTGACATAGCAATTCTAAACAATTTTTAACGACTATAGATTTAATTTGACATTTTTATTATTGTAATTTCTTCTAGTACTTTTGACATTTATATCACATCCTTATTTATCTGTTTGACATGTATTTAATCATTGTAGCAAACTTAGTAAATAAACATACATACATTGCAGTGCCCTTGCAGGGTGCATGTACTCACTTATAGCTACTAATAGACCTAAGCTAAAATAAAAATGTACATGTAGGCAATAAATAAATAAACTCAAGAACGGGCTCACCTATCCAAATCAGTCGAGTGGTTCTTCATTTATCACATTTTTAGCGGAACAGAGTTCGCCGGGTCAGCTAGTTATGTATATAAAAAAAAGTCGTGTTAGATATTACTATTTTTAACTCAAGAACGGCTGTACTGATATGGCTGAAAATTGGTGGGTAGGTAGCTTAGAGCCAGGAGACGGACATAGGATAATATATAATATGTATGTATGCAAGTAGGTATGTAGGTACATATATAGATACGTAGGTATATAGAAATAAGCAATTTATTACGTTTTTTTTTATAAGAAAATACATACAATTTCTAATAAAGAAAAAACTTAATAAATTGCTTATTTATTGCCTGTAAGGCGGAACAGAGTTCGCCGGGACAGCTAGTGTTAGATATAAGTGACGGATTAAATAAAATGTATATTTATAGTGGTCGGCATGTGGCACAAAAAGTGGTGCACACAGAGTAGTCAACTTTGTTCTGTTGTGAACAGTTCTCGGACCAGCACCCGAAGGAGATCGAGGAGCTGTGGTCGACCCTGTGCGCCTGCTGGCCCAACAACCTCAAGGTCATCATCCGGTACCTCATCATCGTCTCCGGGATGGCCCCCAACGAGCTGCTTCCTTATGTAAGTCCCGTATACCACTGTGTATCACTCATTTATTATGTCAAATGTTATCAATATAATGGCCCATTCATTATGGACTTAAATAAAAAGAAGTCAAATACTGTATAGTCGTAAGTTTGTTTGTAAATAAAGTTAAGTATATATTTTTTATTTATATTAAAAATTTTCTTGGTTTTTAATATAATAACAATTAAGAACCCTTGTTCGGTATATCAAAGCAATTGTTTTGTTTTGGTATTCATAAGCCAGTTCAAAGGCTAAAAGAAAGCAGAGGCAGAAATATGCTTTAGTAGATTTTAATTGTCTGGGTATTACTATGTATTCTATGTATGTATTTACAAAAGATGTATGTAAGTATTCTATAAGCAGTCTAGTTCACATAGTACAAGCTTTGCTTAGTTTGGGACTAGAGTGTGATATGTGATGTGTCCATAGATAATTAAAATGATTGGTTTTGATACAAATTCTAATGACTTGAATCTGTGATGAAATCGATTCATCGAATCTTTTAAAATTATTTTATCATGAAGTTAAAAGCCCCATTTGAATGATGCCTACATCAAGGCGATTCTGTGAGTCCCAGTTACAGTTAAACTTATATTTTTGTTTGTGGAATTGTATATGAGTATTTTTACAAGAATTTCGATGACCTTCTGTTGAAAATAAAAAACAATTGCTTGACAGCTACACTCTTATGAAATACTTTGACATAAATAGACCTAGCAAAGATGTGTGAATGTTGATGTATAAAAGTTCCGAATGCAACCGTGCAACAGGCGTTCCACTAATGTAAAAACAATTGAACAGGCCAAGCGTGTGGTTTTGTACCTGGCGCGCTCACGACCCGAGCGGCTCCTGGACGAGATGATGACAGAACTACAGACGGTGGAGACCCTCAACTGCCTCATCGAGCGCACCGAGACTCCGCCCTTCTACCGCCTCACCTCCATGCGCAAGGCCACCTCGGGACACAGCGACGGGCCTGGCGCCGGCTCGCAGGTACTGCCCATACCATACCACTACATCGGTGGAACTCTGAACGATCCAAAGTTATTTAGCTAATCCTTGCGAATTCAGTAAAACGATCATATAAATAAGGAAAATACTTATACATTATGTGATGTATAATCAACTTTTTGGTTTTTTTTTTCAACCTATCTTGTCCCACTGTTGGGCAAAGGTCTCTGAGTAGCACAGACCGAGAGCGACGGCCCCGAGCAGCGCGCCAAAAAGCCAAAGGCCTTCCACTTATCCCGGTATTTGGCGTTTTTCGTGGGCGTCCAGATTTTCCTTCCGCCGCCTGCTCGGCCGACCCCGCCGTCGCTTTCCGACCTCCGGCACCCATGATGACGTTTGCCCACTTCTCGGCTGGCATCCGACTAGTATGACCTGCACTTTTTGATGTATAATCAACTTTATACATCACAAATGTATAAGTTTTTTCCTATTATAATGTTGAATTACTTCAGCAATTAATTTATTTTCTATTATTATTATATTTTAGTATGTGTATGAATGAATATGATTTAATTGTTTGTGTCCTAAAAATGCACACAATTTTTTTTTACATTAGGTAATTAAAGGTATTGTAGGTAATTAAAGGATTTTTGACCTGAGATAAAAAAGATATAGTTTAATTACTACATATCACAATATATCTCTCTCGAATGAATCAGTGACAAACTTGGCACGCGAATGCATTATGCGAATGAAGCAAAGTCCTCCTCAATTCTAATTATGTTATGTTTTAAGGTTGTCATCGCGACATTGGCACTGCTTTACCGGCGACTGTAATTTTTACATATCTTCAGCATACGAGCGATCAAATATATCTAATAGTGACCGTTGAATGTTGTAAGCTCAGGCTGGAGGTCGCTGCACTGGTAGACTGCTAAGCGAATCATTATACTCAAGGACACATATACAGGCTTTGTATAGCATATTATACAATACAGGATTATTTAATTTTGTATGTCAATTAATATGCCTAAACTTAAAAATATATAACATAGGTTCTTGAAACCAAAACACACCTATACAAGTAAACTGCTTAGCGCTAGAAATATGCACGACAATAGGTATTACGCTTAGATCTTTCACAAAATACTAGACCAATATTCATGGAAAATTGACTCTCCGCACTCTAGTCCCGAACTGAGCAAAGCTTGTACTATGGGAACTAGATTGCTGACAAAATACTGTCTTTAATTTAGGTATAATAATAAGTGCAAGTAAGACGAGCGTATTCGATGATCTTGGATAATGATAATACTACATGTTTCGATACTGTTTACATCAGTGAAAACGTCTCCTTTATAAATCTATGCTAAGAAGGTCATGTTTCTAAGTCGGTAGGGGATACTATCTGGATGTACTGAACCGATTAAGACAACTCTTAAAGCAATAGAAAGTCACGTTATTTGTGAATATCATGGGGTATATAATTAACTCGACAGAATAAAAAAAAGGTAGCACTCCGGGAGTGCCGGCAGAAGTGAAAACTTCAATATTAACGTTGTGTTTTCACTTTTAAGTTTTCACTTCAAAAATATAACCACAGACGTCATAATGACAACGACAATCACAATGACACAGACACATTCGCGCAAGCGCGAATGTGTCTGTGTGCCGCCTAAACAGAGCACACTCAGGCACGGTAGAAAGAGTGGGAGATACTAGTTCCTCTCCCTTTCCCTCGATCTTACGCTTTTTATCAACGTCACGTGACCCTGACGCGAGTTTGAAAGTTTTTACCCACCCAGCGCCGCTAAAGAAGTTTTCACTTCAAAAATGGGAGCTTATTATTTTTTTATATATTTTATTATTATTTTAATGGGTAGATTTTCCGTAACATCACTGTACGGCCCTGACGTAATACCAGCTGAGTCAGGGTATGTTTTACGATACTTATTTGTCATTATTCCTAAGCGTGTGCGTGTATCAGTGTAGTAATTTAGTAGTACGCCCCGGCTTCCCACGGATAGCCTATATAAAAAATATCATTATAATATAGCCTATGTTCAGCACAGATAATGTAGCAATGTAGAATTTTTTAAATCGGTCCATTAGTTTCGGAGCCTATTCGATGCAAACAAACAATCAAATCTTTCCTCTTTATAATATTAGTTTAGATTAGATAGATGTTTTTGGTATTAATATAAAACTGCACTATATGCTATCACTTTAGTCTATCCTAACCACAATTATACTTTTTAACACGGTATCACTATTTCACGACTATGACTTGACCGTTCGAAGGCTTAAGGAGCACTCTCTCGGTACAGCCACCTCTTGCTTTTATATCGCCGCATAAGCGTAAACAACAAGATGGCGGCGGCGTGCCGGATGTGACGTTTATTCTTTACTAAAATCTTCACAAATATCATCATTAAAATAGTTAACAATATTTTATAATTCTTAAATAGATTTACCAAACTATTATATTAAACAATTTCAGAATAATATTTTGGAAATCATGACAGTATTTTATTTAATGATCGCACCTCTACAGCGTGTAACAATATATGCCTATAAACCTGAAAGGGAGGTATAGTATACGTCATTGCGAACAACATTTGTTCTACGACTTTTCATTTTTTTGTATTTTTCATTCATGAAATCAATTTTTTACTTTTGTTCAACACGTCACTTGACAAAACATTTCGACAGCCCTATTTACAGCTGTTTTTATAACCTTTTAGTGTGAACTCTAGATAAAGTAGGTAACAGAACGGACACTAGTTAGTTAAGTATTATGTAACTTCTGGCCTTTTAAAAGCCTATTTATACCTACTTTGGTATTGATCCAGGTACCTAGACGCAAGGTAACATATTTTCCTGACTGAAATCCCTAGGCACGATAGACGTCTTTTCACAACTCTTGGTTAGCTAGTAGGTAGAAAGTAGCCTACCCAACTCAATTTTACCTTCTAAATTTTCAACTTACCTACTCGAGCACTAAAGCTACTTTCGTAACCCTATTTCAATGTTATTTTTCAAATACTTAAAAAAAAATCAAACGTTGTGTCTACTCTGTTTAATAATCTTTGTTTATGTTGGAACGGCTTGAACGCAATGAACATAATGGTGCTGTCCTTTTCTAAACTTGTTTACTGGCCGAGTAACGTCTATTATTAATAGATAGTCGCCGTTTGCCTTTCTTGCAACAAACATACAATTTCTCGATTTTTTCGGTTCGCGGTTTTTTGATGTAGTTTTCTGTGTTAGTAGTGTCTCTGTACACAAACAGTGAATATTACGACTGTATAACTGAAATAACCTGTATACTCACCTCTAAAATGGAACCCTCTGTAAATGAGACAGATATTTATTTATACCTGTATATCTGAGACACTGGGTAAGTGGAATATCTCTATAAGTGAAATGACATTGCAGGTCCCTTGATGTCTCAGTTAACCAGGTTTCACTGCATTTGATTAGATTAGAATGTGTATGTAGTGTATTGTTGTGTCGCAGGAGGGGGCGGGGCGCGCGGCCGAGTTGGCGCCCGTCGAGAAGGGCACCATCCACACGAAGCGGCACAGCGGCGAGGACCCAGCCAAGTGCAGGTGAGCACGCTCATCTTATTGACATTACTTATCATATTGGATTCCCAATAAATCTAATATTCCTTATTCAGTTAAATCACAAGGATCTTATACACTAGGTGATTTTAGGCACCAGTTCTACGCGACCAGAGCCTATAAGAACAGGCAAGAAACTTTGATGAATATATTGATGTTCAGTTCCTACTTCGGTCTATAATGTTTAATTTTGAACAGAAAATTTGTAAAAAAGTACTAGAACGACGAAAATTCGTTATTATATTTGAATTTTTTTACGGAGAAAGACACAGGAAAATATTCTTCTGGAATCCTAGAACTCGGGATTTTTTCAATTTCTTTCATATTGTTGCTTTTTAAAATATTATTATTATGTTATTTAATAAGTCATATGTTATACTTAACATAAATATGATATTTTTTTATTTTAAGTGTGCTTGCCACAGAATACAATAATAGTGCTACCGAGCAATTATTTGAGGTAGGAAATGGCACTAACTCTTGTAACAGCATCTAACGACAATAATGCCGTATTTATTCAACTAATTTGATAAAAAACTAATTTGTTAAAAATATCTTTAGTTCAAAACACTTTCTACAGCGTTTTACCTGGCAGACAAAGAACAAGAAATACACATGTACTTATGTAAAGCTTCAACGAATGACTACAATGAATGGCTACAGTAGCTTATTTTTTACAAATCAATAAACCTATCTTAAAAATAACTTCAACGGAGTTCGCAAACTTATAAAAAGTTTAGTCGAATTGTTTTCATATGACATGAAGTATTAAAAACACACTTGAAACATTTGAACTAACTACAAACCAAAGCTAATAATTAAATGAAGTCTAAAAATATAAAGCTTGTAATAAATGTATTTTAATATATTTCTTGAAAACACCAGACAAGCAACAACAATTCATGTGTTGGAAATACTATTAGTGATATTATTAAATTTTGAGAAAACTCAAATAATCTAAAATACTTTCCATGATTCTTATTGCATTACTGTCACTGTTCGACGGTTTGTGGATACTACGAGGAGTTATCCGATACTACGAGGCTCCTACTCGAAAGTATTCTACAAATGTCGTTCTTGTAAAATATGTACAAACGAGGACATGATCATACATTGGAATTCTAAAAATGGGGGCGCTATTATTATCTAGGTATCGCATTTTTTAAATAATTTATCTAGAAATGACGAAGATATTAATGTTTGCTTTCAACTGTTACAAAACGCGCCCATTATTTCCGTTAATTCCCGAACATACCACCGGGTTTCATCCCACTGCTGCACTGCTGGGACGGTAGGAAATAGCAAAATAAATATTCATAATAACTTTTACTGTGTTTAAACTGTAAGTATTATGTGCATGTTCCAGGTGAAACCTTAAAATATTCACTATGAGTTACTAAGTACTAGTACCCGATTAATTGGCTCTAGTTTAATATGCTACAAATACCTACTAGGTAGTCCGTAAGATACTTTGACGTTGAATGTTTTTCTCATTTGGCACAAACACATGCCTATTTCGATTGGATGGTAATGCCTTTATGGTCCGTCGCTGCAAACAAACGATGACTTCCAATATCCTGTGGCACCGAGGGCTTCAAAACGCGTCATTTGACACTCCAATTGTCAAAGTCTATTTAGTGGTTTACGAGCTCGAAGCGAACAGCTAAACACAGACATAGGTTGTCGCGTGGTTGGTTTACAATAGGATTGAAAGATGTTCTATATCTATAGCTGGCTATCTATATTTATCGAAAGATTCCGTACACACGGCAACAATCAAAATCAACGCATTCAATGCTTTCACCTCTTCTTATTTTATTTTCACATTCAATAAACACAATGAGAACGACAAAGATTTATATTATTGATTTTTACTTTAACTTTATTTCTACGTAGGTTGAAAACACAAAGAAGTATTTTTTCTGGACAATCCACCCAACACCATCTAGCCCCAAGCTAACTAAGCAGAGCTTGTGTTATGGGTACAAGAAGACTGACATACTTAACACAATAAATTACATACATATTTTATAATATACCCAGAACACCCGGAATAAATATTTGCAGATCGTAGGTACAAACATTTATCCCAAGGCGGGAATCGAACCCACAACCTTCCGCGTCGCAGGCGGACCTTCGCCCGCCGCGCGACATCGGCCATCATGGAAGGTTCTAGTCGCAGACTAAGAAAATATTGGCTATGATCATTATGGCTTTTATACTTATCAATCCTAATTCAATCTTTTATACCTTTGCCATACCAACCATTTAGGATTTACACGATTTAAATAGAATATTTGGTAATTTGAAATAAAAGTAATTAATAAATCACAAAATTATGGGCTTCTAATCTGTTTCCTTTGTATTACTTGATAATTCATACAGTTTAATAAGCTAAAACATTCAAATCATACAACTGGTATATACTTGTATTAACAATTATTCCGATGAATACTTATATTATAATATAACGATATTGCTATAAAAAAGGGCAAAGAGCAACTGCCCTTTGTTCCGTGTCAGTCGCCGGTGTTTAATTACTATTTGCTGGATGTTCCAACTAGTGCATGTAACCGGTAATTCCTGGTACCGAAAGTACAGAGATACCGGTACTTTAAAAAAAACACCGGTACTCACGAAGAACTAAAGAGGTAAACAATAACAAACCTTTTTTTATTCTATCATAATTGCTAAGTTCTTATTAACTAATGTTATATACTTCGTAATTTTAACGGCGGATCGAACACACGAGCCGACTAAAATACAATCTAATTCATTTAAGTATGTCCAATTATGGCATTCAGTATACAAACCACGATAACGAAAGTACCGGTAATTCCCGGTACTGGTGTCCGTACCGGCCAGAACTTACCGGTTCTTCGCTTTGTGTCGGTACTGCAAGCCCTATATCCAACTAAATGTACAATAGAGGATCATAATATGGAAAAGTGTTTGACAATTGACACCTCATGCGACGCCAAATGATTCCAATAAAAAATGAGCGACGACACGAATAATAGCCCAAGAGCCTGCGACTATCAGACCGCCGTTACTTAATAAAATCTGAATGCTGCTCTATGTATGTATTCAATACAGGTAAGTATCATTCTCAAATACATATAATAGAACAGGGTAGATCGTTTTTGAATCTAAAAAAAAAATGTATTGAGGTAAAACACATTGGGAAGAAGAATAAAAATGAAAGCAAAAGTAATTTACGGGGACGAGGTCGAGAAGGAAACAGAGGTGAGCTTTTGAAGGCAATTTCTTTATTATGTATGTCTATCGATCGGCACACCCATGGTTGTACTACTATACTCTGACGTATTTGGGGTGCAACGCAAGTTATTATAACTTTCCTACATGCCACTTAACCTGCTAACTCTCATGGTACTTCCATGTGGTGGTTCTCATTTTTCTCATTGCGACACAAGACAAGCTTTTATAAGATACAGTAGGTGTAATAGAAAAAAAGTTTATTGAAATGTGTACCTATATGTAATGATGACGGCCGATGTGGCGCAGCCGGGCGAAAGTCCGCCTGCGACGCGGAGGTTGCGGGTTCGATTCCCGCCTTGGGATAAATGTTTGTACGATCTGCAAATATTTATTCCGGGTGTTCCGGGTATTTTATATGTATGATAAAAATATCTAAGTATCTATGTAATGTATTGTATTAAGTATTAAGTACGGTATGTCAGCCTTCTAGTACCCATAACACAAGCTCTGCTTAGCTTGGTGATGTTGTGTGGATTGTCCAGCATTATTTATATGTATATATACTTATATTTATTTATGATCGCGGGCTCTTGCTCTATAACAAAGTATGTCGTTTGGAATGTGTTTGATCGCACATTCGGCATGTCGACCCGGGTCCGAACTAATTACATGTACAGCGGGTGTCCGTTGCACTACACTACCCTAAGTGTGTGGAATTTGTACTGACTATATTTAAAATAGTGATGTTCTGGATATCCGTATCCGCGGAGCTCCGCGGGGAAAATGAGATCCGTATCCGTCACTTTTCTCTGATCTTTTACGGATCTTTATTATTGAATTAATTGGATTAATTTTTGAATTTAATTGACAAGATAAAATGTTGCATAATTGCATCTTTTATTTCTTAAAATCATATATTTAGTTAGGTAGAAACAGCTTCAAGAAAAAAGCTAAACCAGAAAATTTAGCTGTGCTGGGCTGCATTTAAGAAACTTCGTTTTCTCGTCACCCATCCTTTAATGTTTGAAAACTGACGAGAGTCTTAAACAGTGCGCCCTACTCGTTATGACTTATCTGCTGAAACGGAGACACTGACAGCGGATTAGGGTGACAAACCTTATTTGGGTACATTATGTAATTGTACCTAACATAGTCCTAAGATCAGATAATATTTAACATACATAATGATAACAATGAATAAATAAATATTAGGGCCACAAGCTGAAAGTCGCTCAGCGCGCTATCGAGCAATGTATTTATAGGATCCCGAATGAAGTTATCTGACAGAAACCAAGGACGACAGACACAGCTCAGATAATTAGCAAGCTGGAGTACTTGTGTACCGACCTCGAACGCCCTCCGGCGAGATAGAGCGACGATTTGCGAAACGTAGCGGGTAAACACTGGATGAAGAGCCAAAGATCAGGTTCTTACATCCAGCATTGGACTAATATAGGTTGAAGATGATGATGATGAAATATTTAGCAACTTTATGTGCCAACTTATATTTATATGGTAAAATATCCGCGGATATGCATTTTTGACGATCCGACACATAAGTAATTTAAACAACCAGGAAGAAAAATGGTTTCTGATTCAATTCATAGACTTAAAAAAAAACACTTAATTTCATTAGAACGCCAGAAACCAATTACTTGAATTTATTTAAAATGTCATCAATTAGTTATAAAGTCACAATAGTCAAAATAATATTTATTAATAATAGATAATAAATGTCAGCAATAAATTAATACTAAAAATAAATGCAATTTAATCTTAAATCTCACAGACCTTACCATTGCGTCTTCTTTAATGTTTCTAAACCTTTTATTTAATGTTTCTTTGCCCATTTATTAGCAAATCTTTATTATGATTTCAATATTTACTAGGACGTGCATGAAACCTTATAACACACGTTTACAATACACATTTCAAGCGATTTCAAACCTTATATCAAGCGAATACGGTAGAGAGTTACTAGAGCAGAATCGTATATGTAGCCTCAAGCGTTGCTACAGAGGACCTTATTCTGACTATTTCTGATACACAGGAATATTTGTGACATGATTATTATATTCTATTGATGTGACTGCAATCTTAACAAGCATTATTTAACTTCAAGTGCTTCCACTATAGATCATAAGTGGCGCAGTGCACATCAAATAGTACCTACAAAGAGTGGGACAAAAAAGTGTAATGGAAATGGTGTGTCTATGTAAAAAAAACAAGTTTTTTAATGTATTCTCTATGTATGTATTTACATAAAAAAATGTTATAAGTATTCTAGCAGCAATCTAGTTCCGTTAGTACAAGCTTTGCTTAGTTTGGGACAAGAGTGTGATATGTGAAATGTCCCTGAATATTTATTATTTAACCTCCGACGCAAAAAACAACAGGGTGTTATAAGTTTGGGTGTCGGGTGAGTGTGTCTGTCTGTGACTCGTAGCTCCCGAACGGATGAACCGATTTCAATTTTGCTTGATAGGTGAAGTGGTCGGGAGTTCTTTACTATGTTTGTAGCCATGAAAATCGATCCAAGATACTACAAAATGGTGAATGGCTCAGTATGGGTAGCAAGTAGGTTGACTAGTAGAATACGATACACAATAATACATTTAAAATCCAAGAAGGCCGCCACCAATCCAATTCCCTTGGAAAATTAAAACATAAAATACTTTATATACTTATTGTTTAAACAATTATAACATCCAGGTAAATAAATGCAGAGATTAAATATTAAACTACTACACGATTCAATATAATGTGGGCTATCCATGCTATTGTTTCATAAAAATATCACGTTAGCAACTGATAAATTTCGTACGTAAGTTTCTGAACGGAATACTTGCTATGCTCGAGAATAAACTCGTCGCTCTGTGATTGACTAATGCGAACGCGAGCATGATAAAGTCACCTTTCGTATTTAAGTATATTCGAGGTACACTGCCTGTGGTGCGATGAAGCACGAGCCGTTGACTCGTAATTGCCGCGTAGTGAAACTCAATGTATATCATACGCACATATTATTTGCCTCTTAAATTGATTAGTATTACAGAGGTAGTGTTGGCTTTGGTTAGATTTGTTTATATCAGAATATATAAGTATTCTAAGTAAATCATGCGACCCGTTGAACTAAAGTTTCTTAAGTAGGTACCTACAGATTGATGCCGATTATGAACATAGATGGGCATTCCCTTACGGGATTTTAGTTTTAGGATTTCCTATTGTGTTCCGGAACTATTCTTGTGGTGCGACTTTTACGTCTACCGCTGGCCACAAAACTGATTATACCAGCAGTTTCTGCCACTGACGTTTAAAAATTAGAAAAATCAAATATTGTTTGTATTTCAGGAGATAAATAGAAAGGTCCAAAATTCCAAACTGGATCCACTGGATTGAGTAAGATCCTTAAATTGTTTAAGGATTTATTACTTACGTCACTTTTACACTTAAATTGTTTTTGAGAGTGCCATCTAAGTTGTACATAGGTATATGTAGTGCATTCTTTGTAAGTACTCCACGATTTTTATTGTTCTAGTATTGGTTTGTACTGTGAATGTCATAGAATTTCAACTTATCTAGTAAAAATATCTAGATGTGTAAAGCTTTCGGTTGATTTTTACATTTACTTTTCTGTTTAAAGAAGGATCTACTTAAGGTACGATTTTATAATAAAACATTGCACGTACCATTTCGTACCACAATTTTAGTTAATAAGAACTGGCTTGGCATTATTCACACATTATATATTAGTTGGTCCTGGAGTTAGACTGCTACAGCGCAGTCAAGTCATCGGGTAGCATCGCAACTGTACTAGAAGCTTTCTGACCTCATATTCATATGTCCATAGCCTGAGATCATAGTAATAGAAAAATCGGATAATGGTTTGGACTGATTGGCACTGTCTACGATTCTTAATTATTTAGTTTTTCGTAGAATTTACAAACATTGGTGTCATGATTCTTCAAACTTTGCCGCTGGTGAGTGGTGGGTAACAGTTACCCAGATCCATTGCACATGTGACATGGCGCACATCTGTAATCGTATATACCTACCTACTCGTTCGCTTTCAGAGCTCAATAATGACAATGAAATGATGAGATCGACGTACTTATACACTGCACAAAGGCCCTAACGCATCAGATATCGAATCACTGATTTGATTACAAAAGCCTGCTATGCTCACAGCATAATTTAAATAATTATTTGCTTCATTGCGTTGATATTCAATTTCACAGTTGCACTCTTGCTGCAATCACGGTTATTATGTACGTTATTCAAAGCCTTAATTAGTTAGTTATTCGAATGTGCTCTGCAAAGCAACGCTCCTCTGTGGCGACGTAGCGTTGCTGTCATTTCTAAGAGCAAATGTTTGCATAGTCTGCACCTGTTTGTTCCGAATTCTAAACCATGTTCTTTTCGACTCGAACCTATGTTATCTGTAACACAGTTTGCAATAATGTTGCAATAAAGTTCCACTTAGGTACTTGTCGCAGAAATGTGATTAAATAGTTGATCGCCTTTTATGTTCAGCGTTGACAGCTTTGAACGCTGAAGAAAGATATAAAGCGATCAACTATCCAGTAACATGTAGTGACGTAGTCCTGGTTCCAGTGGCAGTGGCAGCAAGGGCCCCGAGACGCCGAGCTCGAAGCGCGCCTCCGCCGTGCCCTGCTCCACGCCTCCTGCTGATGAAGACCTCGCGCCGCTCTCGGACGGAGACGCCACGCCGGTGAGTTATACAACCTGACATACTTAACTTAGGAAATTAACTTTTATTAGACAAATTGAAGGTTTTTCCTTTATTAATTTTTATATAAATGATCCGTATTTTTCAATTTTTTAAATATCTTTATTTAACATAACTTATTTTATTTGTACAAAACCAGTGTGAATTTAGAATGTTCCTAGAATGTACAATATTGATACAAGATTTTAATATTTTAGACAAATTGAGCTACCATACTATTCTTCTAATGTATTACTAAAATGAAAGGAAACAGCATTTATTACTAATTAGTTTTTTTCATATTTCGATTTATCCTTTTATAAGGATGGTTTCCATTGAGTCCTATGCATAAATGAATACGTCGTCATAAAGGTATACTACATTTGATCTGGGGATCGAGGAAATATCGAACCATGAGCTTTGTCCGCTCTCAACTGCTTTCTAACTAGTTTTGTAAAGTTCGTTCTTGATGTTTCTTCTTACATGTAAGTTTCCCGCTTTTAACAAAAAAGCGCCAAGTGCGAGTCGGACTCACCCATGAAGGATTCCGAAGCAGCAAGTAACATAATATAAAATTTCTTGTAGTTCGTTGTAACTTTGATCGATGTTTTTTTTTATGATTTAGGCATCTTTTACAGATTTATTATAAGAAAATAATGGTTCACGGTTATGCATAAGGTTTATAGGGGGAGAGCCACCCTCAGCCAGACCTTCGTTATTTTAGTAAGGCTGAAAGTTTCTCTGTGTGAGCCTCCAACACAGGTAAGAACGACCCCTGACTATTGAGTTTCGGTTGTGGTTACTTTAGCAGATCTCTCGCGCTCGCACTTACAGCGGGCTTTCAATGTGTCTGGCGATAGTAAATTGCTGTTTACGATTTATGACGCATTAAAACAAATCACTTACTAGATCTCATTCAAACCAATTTTCGGTGAATGTTTGCATGATTATGTACATTCACAAATTTTAATGCTTTTTCCTGAAAATATGACAATATCTCAGTTTGGTGCTTATAATTATGAAATCATCTATTACAAGTTTCGCTCCAAAATTTTGAAAATTGCGAAACTAAGTTTTGTGATCTCAGGTTTTAGATTATCTTTAAAACAGAACGCTACATTCGCTCACCCTCTCATCGCCTCTTTAGCTCAGCGGTAGAGCACTGGTCTCGTAAACCAGGGGTCGTGAGTTCAATCCTCACAGGAGGCAATATTTTTGTCTTATATCTAAAATAGCATTAATTTAGTGAATCGGTAAAATGACGCTCGTTTACAGTATTTGCGAATGCAACGATTTGCGATACCTGTAGTCATGGTCATACCGCATAGATGTCAACTTATAAAACCATAAAACATTTAAAATATCATGAATTATGAATGAACTATTAGTAGATAGATACGGTCTATCGTATAAAAAGTTAGCGCAGACTTGAAGTATTGATTACCATACGTAATGATGACAACGCTAACTTTTTATGAGATAGGGGAATAGACTTTAAAGGACGACAAGTCATTCTAGTCGGTCTACAAGTCGTCCTATAGAGTTGGTTAGTAAATAAGTGAGATAAGTAAGTAGGTAAGTATGTTAGGTTGGAAGTAAGTAAGTTTGAAGCTCTTCAATCGGATTCGCCAATATCCTGGATTGACTCCTCAACGCATTTAAGTTTCACATCTTGTCTCTGTGGACACAGATTCCTATTAGTACCTACCTACACTTTCTTTGTATATATTTTTAAGTAAAAGGTTTAAATGAAAATGATATTCGAATAAATTATTTTGTCATGTATAATTGCGCAAATAGCCTGGCCTATAAAATACAATTCATTGACTAGATACACTATAAACAAATAAATGGCAATTTAAAGTTTCTTACTTGACTAATTTGTATAGTCAAACAATAACAGTCACAAAGACGGATTGTAAATATTTGATGATCTTGATATTGATACGCCCACCTCCATAACCAATAAATAATGCTGGACAATCCACACAACATCATCTAGCGGCTAGATGATGTTGTGTGGGACTAGATTCTAGCCCCAAGCTAAGCAGAGCTGGTGTTATGGGTACTAGAAGACTGACGTACTTAATACAATACATTACATATAGATATTTTTTATTATACATATAAAATACCCAGAACACCCGGAATAAATATTTGTAGATCGTACAAACATTAAGGCGGGAATCGAACCCGCAACCTCCGCGTCGCAGGAGGACCTTCGCCCGCCGCGCCACATTGGTCGTCAATTTTAAAAAAAAATAAAAATAAGTTTATTGATCAACCAAAGAGCGTACAAAGTAACAGAAACATAACATACATTAGGACACTAAACAAATAAAAACAAATAGTACATGTCAGTATTTGATGTGGGCTCCTTAATTTCCAAACTAAGTAAAAACTTGTATTTTGGAAATCAGTGATCCTCCTTAAGTGCAGTTACTATAATAAATTTGGCTATTATACTTAGTAATATATTTTAACATTTGAGTTTGTACGCAGTTTGATAGGGTGTGGGTGTGTGGTATGAGTGAGGGTGTGAGGGTGTGTGTGTGGGGGGGGGTGTATGTTTGTGTAGGGCATGTGATGTGTGTTGGTGTGGGGAGATTTATTTAGAGTTTAGCATAATCTTTTCGGTGTCCTCATAGCTTAAATTCTGTAACCACAGTTTGATCTTCTTTCGAACTTCATGCTTAGAGAATGAATAAATAGAAAGGGCTCGATGAGCCTTATTGTAAAGGAAACAACTAAATTAAAATTTCAATAGAAAGATAAAAAACAAGTATAACATTTTTAATTTCAAACCTTTATTTATTTCACTTAAACATAGTTGTAGTTACTTAAATTGAGTTAAATCATAACTAGCCTCCGACTCAACCGTGATGAAATAAAAGTCAGAATATTTCGATTTGACTCAAAAACTATTTCACCGATTTTATACCATTTGGCTACGTGCTGCTCGTGTTTAATAATAGAGGCATAGAACAAAGTAATGTGGTAAGTGGTGGTTTTGTTGGATGTAGTTGGATGTAGTGTAGCGAGTGGTTTGTTTGTTTGCAGACAGGCGCGTGCGGCGAGCTGGGCGCGGCGCCGACGCCGACGCCGCCGCCGCCGCAGCCGCAGCCGCCGGCCGAGCCGCAGCCCCGGCCGCTGCCCATGCCCGAGTACGGCGGCTTCTTCGCGCTCCTCACGGAGTTCCTGCCCGACAGCAGCCAGCCCATATCCGGCTTCCACAGGTAAGCAGAAAACCAACAAACAAGTTTTCAACCAGTGCGTCCTACCCGTTATGACCTATACTGCTGAAACGTTAGCTCTCTCCAGAGCTATGCTCGGAATTTCCTTGAGAGATCGAATTTGGAATGATGTTATCCGTCAGAAAACTAAGATGTTCGACATAGCTCAAAGAATTAGCAAGCTGAAGTGGCAGTGGGCCGGCCATGTTATCCGAAGAACCGACAATTGTTGGAGCAAACGGATACTGGAGTGGAGACCGCATTAAGCAAGCGTAGTGTAAGACGCACCCGGCGATGAAGCGACGATCTACGATGTGTAGCTGGCAAAAACTGGATGAGAAGAGCCGAAGACCAGCAGTGGGCTGCTATAGGTTGATGATGCTGATGATGATGAGGTAAGCCACCTCGTCCGGCACATTAGAAACAATGTTTCTAATGTGCCGGAGAAACAATGTTTCTAATAGATACAAATTCATTCAATATTGTAAAAAAATTGAATTAGTTATATTTTCAACTGTGCCAAATTCCTTAAGTACATAAATATTGCATTCATCATCATCATCGACCTATATTAGTCCACTGCTGGACGTAGGTCTCTCCCAAGACGCGCCACTGAGCCCGGTCTTCGGCTCCTCTCATCCAGTGTTTGCCAGCTACACTCCGCAGATCGTCGCTCCATCTCGCCGGAGGGCGTCCTACACTACGCTTTCCTAAACGCGGTCTCCACTCCAGTATCCGTTTGCTCCAACGGTTGTCCGTTCTTCGGCAAACATGGCCGGCCCACTGCCACTTCAGCTTGCTAATTCTTTGAGCTATGTCGAACACTTTGGTTTTCTGACGAATCACTTCGTTGCGGATTCTGTCTCGCAAAGAAATTCCGAGCATAAATATAAATATTGCATTGGTAACATCGAACTATTAAGTAGTAGACATGATTTTAACGAGATTTAGATTGTTAATATTTATTTTATGTAAATGTAAAAATAATCGTCAAATACTTGAAATCGGGTTTGGTGATGTTTCTAAAGTCCGGGTACGTCCTCGGCTCATGGAAGACATCTTTATGTTATTTGTGTGTTTGACACAGGGCAACCAAAATTGCTTTACAATTTATTTGAACATTGATTTAACAAGCGTCTATGAAAGGCTCGGTAATTTTTTCTTTGAACTTGACCTACATATCAACAGCGGGTAGGTTTCTATTAATAAATGTTCTGATTGTCAATTCGTTCAAAATTGTGTTGTCGAATGCATTTGCGTACTATAAAATTCACTTTGAATATTGTGTAGACGAAGTGCTCAGACATAGCGTTCATACAAGCTTAAATTCTCCTCTAAAGAAAAATGCATTACATGGAAGCTAGAAACCCGTTTTGATAAAATAAATTGTATAATTTGCAAATGTTGTTGAACGCTAGAGTCGTCCATGACAGGACAACCCCGATGTCTCTAGAGATGCCCCGCCTTAACACTTTTGCTTGATACTTATTGTACTATAAAAACCGTTAGGAATTTATAAGTAGTTTGAGGTAAAAACTAAAATGGAAGTAGTTTTAACTCAAACTAATATTTTTACGTAAATCATAAATCATAATTTATTCATATTGGTAATGGTAATACATATACGTCAATTATAAAACTAAAAATAACTTCATATAATTTGCATTCATAAGAAAGTAGATTTAAGTAATAACATGTCCTAATTAATTAATACAATGTTTAATATTTATTGTGCATTTGAAGATGTCATAAGTTTCTAATCAAACTCACAAGTCATGGTAAATACATATCCCGTTTATAAAGAAAATTATGTCATAAGTTTGCTCGTGAATAAAGTCATTAAAATAAATATACATAATTGTTTTAATTTCTTACTGCCGGTTTCTCAAATAATTACTATGTGTCAAACTCGGATCAATCGTGATTTGGGTTTCCAGAAACCGGCCGTTAGCCTTAAAAACTCCTCTACTGTATAGAAGGACTGCCCAATAAGCCAAACTTTAAGTTGTGACTAAAAACAATTTACACTGGGTGCATGGGTTATCTTTAAAGGAATTCTATTGTAAACTGCTGGACCCATAGCGTAATAACTAAAATCGTATTATCTTTAAAAACGTAACTGTAACGTGTCGGAAGGGATTGTAGTTGGATCCTCATTACGTCTCTGAGTGTGCCTCGTGCCTCTACGCTACGCGCATTAAATGCACGTTAAAAGACCAAAATTCAAAGACTATGCTTCCTTACATAATGAATATCCCGTTACAAGTCTTTGTTTCGATAAAACTCGTTAGATAAAAGTGCAATGTTTTTATAAAATATTTAGCTTCGTCGACTCACAACAGTATTATCTGACACGTGCGTCGTGCACACAATACAGTTCCTTTGCCCAAAGCTGAAACAACGCATCATGTGCTACAAATGCACGAAAACATTTTTAGAATCAGACAAATATTTGAGATTTTTTCAGTTCCCTTATTTTCGGATAACTGTATAAAATTGTAAAAGAGTCTAAAATAAAAAATCAAGGTATAAAGAAAGTAAAAATGCACCCACAGAGAAAAAAACTGTGAAGATAAATGAAATTGTACAGTTTAGAAGCTTGTGTTTCGGATTAGAACATGAACGGCTCTTGAGTCGGCTCTCTCGCTGTGATCCCTAGGGTTCAGTTGTCCTAATGCTTTATTTTATTCTATTACATTTTATAATTTATAATATTAATCTTGTCCAATTTCAAATCCGTGTACAGATGTGTACAAAACTCACTCAAGATGAAAACAATGAAACAGAAGTAATAAAGCATAATATATTAAAGAATAACATTGTAATAGTCATCATTGCTTCCTAAATCAGCATGAATTGTGTAAAATTGATAATTTTTTTAGGGAAAAGTCGCCAACGACAAATCTCTTACATACATACAACATACAAAGCCGATTTGCCCAAGTTAGAATCTATCCAAAGAAAATTTGAGTAGTATTTCGTATGTATATATAAATCCTTATCCATTAAAATTATTTATAATAAGGTGAATCTAATTTAACTTTAAAATCCGAGAATAAAGACACTGAAATTATCTTATTAACAATTATCTGCAGTAAATATACTTATTAAGTGGGAAGTCAAGTGCACTAAAAGATAAGATATTTTAAGAGACTTTTTAAGGAATCATGCACTAAACCATTTGTCGTTCAGTTTTATTATTTATTATAAATACAGATATTTGACACAACACAACAGCTATAGTAATATTCTAAATTAAAAAATCAGCATAATATTTAATTAATTCAAAACGTACAACATTAATTTACTTTTGACTAATTATTTTTATTTTAAGCCTACATGTAATATTTTGCAAATACTTTTACCAGAACTTGTATGCTTCTAAAGTAAATAAATTAGAAACATTCGATAATTCTATTTTTTTCTTAACATTCTTAACATTAGCAAAAGATCAGCAATACATTGTTATATAAATAGTAGGGGAACCTGTTGTACCTTGGACATAGTTGTACCTAGGACAATCGTGTTTTAAAAAAAAATGCGTTGGTTTTAGGAACCATTGTCTATAGTATTTGAGGCATCATTGGTCAACATTAACGTCAAAACAGTTGTGATTTGCCAGCGCTAATGGTTGCAGCGAAAAAAAATAATTTCGATTTGTTGAATTAAAAAGTCAGTTTTTTAGACTTTTGTTTTTGCTATTTTTTTCAAAATGATGCTTGTTTAATAAACGGTTTTATTTAAAAACTAATCTTAGTATATATAGCTATTGGACAACATAAGTCTCAGATCCTACCTTCAATCACAAGTGGGTGTACAAAGCTTGTGAAGTAAAGTAGTCGCGATGTTGTACCTTGGCCATCCAAGTTACGTTGTACCTTGGCCACCATCATTTGTTTGACATTTATATGCATATTTTTTTTTAGTGCTAATTAATTGCAGAAATGGTAAAACTTATGTTAAATGATAAGAAAGTAATGAAATAATTAGGTTTCAAGTTAAAATTACGTGATTAGAGACCAAAATAATGTCATAAAAAATTTGCTATAAATCAATTGGCGAAGCTTTTTACAAAAACAACCTTTCACCTATATATAGTTGTTAATACCTGTAACTTTTATTAATTGCTAATGCAAATATGATTGAATAATGATTATTTCAACAAAAACTAAATAAATTACAGCTAAAAATGTTTTTTATCCCGATTTGAACCTACTCTGGCCAAGGTACAACATACACTGTCCAAGGTACATCTGGTTGGTTGTACCTTGGACAGTTTTGACTTTTTTTTTCAAATAGCTAGTGGTCACAGGTTTTTGGGAAAATACATAGTTTTATGAATGAATTATGTAGGTAATTTCATGGTCTTTACATACACATACACTGGACAGATATAGCTAGCACCATTATTTAATTAAAAATCAAAATTCAAAAAACTGTCCTAGGTACAACAGGTTCCCCTATACAATAGAAATTATACTTTTTACAAAAATGAACAAAACCGACGAGATACTTAAATGTATATTTTATTATCTTCTATACATGTTTCTTATGTAGAATATACACAAAATACTACTTTGACACATCTAGTTTCGCGTAATATTAAACATGCAGATATTAATTTTAATGCAAATTTTTGCGATCGTTACGACTTAATTATTCAAGATATGTTAAACCTACATAGGCTAGGGTATAAATCTTTATTAAAAAAAAAAGTAGGATGAAACCCATTGGAAAAAAAGGAGAATATTATAAAAATGAAAATCGAGATAAACCATTTTTACCCTTAAAGGCTCACACCACACCCCTTCCCAATCTCGACCTTAGATCGCCTGTAAATTATTTTTCTTTTCATTTTTACAATATTCTCCTCCCTGTCTAATGGGTTTCATCTTACTATTTTTTTTTGTTTCAAAAGTGATCCACCCTGGTCTAACATAAATATGACATCAAGAGGATACTCGTATTGAGCGTCTAAACAACAAGTAAATACATATAAATGACTATCGCTTATCTGATAGAACTAGGTGTCCATAACTTACTTTAAGCATTATAATTACACACACAATTAATAATTTCGCCACGTTTAGTTTTACGTAATTTTAAAGTTTTATTTTGCTTATTTTTTTATTTTGTCGACTTAGTCTTTGGAGATTTTGGAGGGTGACGTTTCGGAGCTTTGGGAGCTGAAGCATGAGCTCTAAGGCAAGCCTGCACTTGCGAGCTCCCTGGTTGAGAGATGAAAGACACCATGTCGTCATAAGCGGCTGCGGCATGACCTGGTGAAACCGGCGTAGCCTTGAATTTGCGAGTTCTTCTTAGAGAATTGAGCACTTCCAGGTTCCATCTCAGACTTGAAGTCACAGCCGCGTAGTTAGTCGGCCTCGATACCGACGTTTGATTAAGTACGCGCTCTGCACTTATAGCTCTCTCCGTTTTTTTATATACCTCTTCAGCTGTGATCGGACATAGCTGTTGTTCGCTAGAAGCACGTCGTTGTTGAAAAATAGCCTTCACTGCAGATTCGTGCCGCAGCATAGTTGGGCATTCAATTTTTAAGCAGTGTTTCACTTTTACTGCTACCGCTAGATTATTAACGATTTCGTACAGTAATCGTATTTTAGGGTTACACTTGTGAGAGGGTTCTCCGGGTATTTCACTAAGCGTGACAACATCCATGTAACTGGGGCCATATACCCAGTGCAAGGCTTTCACTTGCGTTCGTAGCATCTGTGAATTTTGTTTTAATAGATGGCGCTCCTCGGATGTATATTCCTCGAAAGGAGCAAAGGGCCTCGGTTGACGTTCTGTCGCACGGGGCATTCGTTGCTATAAATCTTGACAGCGCTTAATGTCGTCCATCAGTAAAGCCGTCAGCTTATCAATTATGTTCCATAGCAATAGCTCCTCGGGGTTATCCTCGTGGAGCTTCTTCTCGAGACGCTTATCCTCGTCCGTCATGAGCAGCAGGTCCTCTGGCTCGCTGGGCGCCGCGGCCGCCTCGGCCATGTCGCTATTTACGAAAGTGGCAGCGCAACTTTGGTCCACCCGGCGAAATTGCTCTACAATTTCTTGTAACTGGTCGGGAAATTTTTTCGACGTCTTTGTTCGAAACTTGAGTCTTGAGTTATCTTTAAGAATTCGGATCGCCTCTAGTATTTCTTGAGGAGAGTGATTAAATATTATTTTTTGCACAATATAGTCCTTGTGCATACAACTGGAAAAAGTTTGCAAAAAATACAGAATATTATTAATTACATGTTTCTTTGAAAGGTTTTCGTCCATTTTGATTATTAATTTATTAATTGAGATTTGTATTCACAAATTTCATAATATGTCCACTTGAACTTTCACTTTTTACTTAATAGAGGTATAGTGCGGCTTAACTTCGTAAGTCCGGTGCCGAACAGCACTCGTTTTGAAGAAGGCTCGCGCACATAGGTCCAAATCCCAGCAACAAGTAGAGCGCCGTCCTAGCGAGTACCGTACTCGCAAAACACATTAAAAGCATAAAGTTTCTTGTCATTTTCACCATTAGGTCGAAATTGTTTTAAATAAGTTGCACTAAAATTCACTCGTATCTTGGTGATCGGACAATGGAATTCGCTCGAATTGATTTAATTTAGAACGTTGTAAAATATAGTTTTTCTTAGAAGATAGATGAATTTAGCATGGGAAGGTAGATGATGGCAGTCAGTCCACGAGCCTCCGTTCGACTGCCGCGAGGCGGAGACAACGGCGGCGGCGGCGGCGGCGGCGGCGGCGGCGGCGGCGAGGCCGGCGGCGACGGCGCGGCGCCGCGACCCGTGTCGTCCCGTGCCCCGCGGCCCGCGCTTACCTTGATGCAATACAATATCTATATACTTACTTCCATCTTTATTTTGCTATTGTCTATTAACTTTAATATTAATCTAATCTTTGTTTAACAGGCGTCACAGCTCAGTTGGTAGTAGCTCGGCCTTCCATGCTGTGGGTCGTGGGTTCGATTCCCACTCGAATCTTAACCCGAACATAAATACATGTTCTGTTTCTGGGTATTAGTGAGCTTTCTATTTATGTACATATTTAAAAAAATGACCGTATATTACAAATTATCTCCAAATACTAAAATGTTGCTTATGTAAAAAACTAACGCCAATGATAAAAATATATACGTTGACTCTTTTTTTCGTCGTTTAAATAAAATAGTCTCTAATCACCTACCGTCGTCGTACCGTACTGTCAGATATGCAGTCAAATCACATTAGATAGATAACTCTTTATTGGTACACCAAAAAAATTACAGATAACGAAACAAAAAACATAAATAATGGTTACACAATGGGCGGCCTTATCGCTGAAAGCGATCTCTTCCAGGCAACCGAACATTCAACATAAACTGGGCGCTTGTTCGTACTAAACCGATCTTATTAACTGGTCGAGATAATAAGCCAATTGTTTTGTCGAGAATAGGATCGAATGTATTTCTGATTGCAGGTGCAACGTGGCCGTGATGCTGCTGTGCGACGTGGTGCTGGACGGAGTGGAGCTGGACTGGTCCATCCACGTGCCGCTCATGCTGCATATTGTCTTCCTGGCCATGGATCATACTAGGTAATTGTATACCTTCTTGTTATTTATTGTTAGACTTGCGTTATTTTTGTTAGTTTGTGGTGATTCGTTACTAAGGGGATAAATTCCCCTTAGTAACGAATCACCCCTGTTCCCCGAAACCCATTTTATTTCGATCAAAGGTCATGTTATGAGTGGCGTTCATCACTTAGAGACGTAAGATGTATTAACTTACGAGATTACTATTTGTTTATTTTCATAAAACTCCAATTAATTAGATTCAAAAATTAAATGTCATTTGCAAAGTAACTTCTCATCTTTCCACTTTTTTTTATTGTCGCAATTAAAAATTACGATTATCAAAAACGTTGAATTTTAGAATTTTGTGTGCCAATTTTCGTTAAAAATTGCGATTTAAGGGCGAGATTAGAAAAAATGTTAAATAGAATTATTTAACATCGGCTTACATCTAGTTTCTTGTTGGTAAATAAGAGGTTAGAAGTAGCTCCCTTGAATGTTCCGTAAACAAAAACTCCTTATCGTACACGACAAAGATATTCCAGCTGAATATTAGCAAAGTGAAATGCAATGTGTGAGGGTGTGTGTGTGTGTGTGTAGATGGATAGTGCACCAGCACTGCCGGCAGCTGCTGCTGAACCTGCTGGTGGCGGTGGCGGCGCACCACGACCACCTGTCGGTGGCGCGCACGCTGCTCGCCAGCCGCGCCGCGCACCTGCATCTCGCGCCGCGCACCATGCCGCTGCATCTCACCAACTTCACAGGTACCCCATCTACACTACCCCCTACACCTACAGGCTTCATCCACACGACTGCAGGTACAATCAGGACGATCACTGCTCGAATTTGATTCATGTTTTTTGTTACCAGTCAAATGTTAAAACTCCCGTGAGATTACTAGTATTTTAATATTTTGCATCATTGGAACAACTGCTGTGTAAAAACGATTTTAAAATAGATGAGGGTCTAATTGAAATAGCACTTCATGAAAAGTAGTGTTAGGGTAATTAAAAAAAACGAACACCCAGGATACAGTGTGGGTTTTCCAGAGCCTGAAGAGAAACCGGAAACCCGGAAGCCGGCGTGCGCGCACTCGCCGCGCTCGCACGCGCGCTCGCTCTCCTCCGAGCCGCAAGTCTCGCCGGAAGGTAGCCCGCCCTATCACTCTCTATCGCTCATTACTCAACCAACACAACACACCAACTAATGTATATATATGTATAACCTCTACTAATTCAAGGAGATAAATGTATCATTTTAACGTCTCATTATTTATTGTTCATAGAAATTAATATTTCTTTATCAACAAATCAGTCTATAGATATAAGAAAGCGTTCTTTCATAGCAAGGCTAATTAATGTCACCTCTACGTGACACTAATGGAAGGTCCAACATCAAGTAACACGAGCTGACCGAGCTAAACTAGTACTTCTTTTCTTTTAACTTTCATTGTTTGCGTGTTACTCTCGTCAGATGACTCTTTGTGCCGCAGACATCTATCTATTCATTAAATCTGGTAGGGTTTCACCACTATTAAGTATTATTTACAACGTGGGATACGTTGTGTTTCTCTAAAAATAGATTTTTTTAAATGTTATTAGTTAGTTATAAAGCACCATTGATCTGAGAGACCCCGCTCCAATCCAAAGGTCGTGTCGTGAGTTCAAACTCCATCGTAAAACTCAGAAACAAATGGCGTTCAGTGTCAGATGACATGTGAATATGTGATGTGCTGTGTAGTGTTGGGATAGATAAGTATAGGTAGTGTGTATGTGTGTAGGCGACGTCGGAGATTACCCGTCCCTGGCGGTGATCGTGACGGACGGCGAGCCGTCGTCCGAGGCGTCGGCATCGGCGTCGGCGTCGGTGGGCGCGGGGGTGCCCACACACGCGTCGGACCTGCCCGTAGCCGACCTCATCAAGTCGCTCATCCACTTCCTCGCTAACAGACCCACGCACACGCCTCTTTGGCAGTACGAGGATATCACTGCTAAAGGTTAGTCAAACTTATTATTTATAAAAGTTTTTCAACGCTTTAATAAAAACAATAATACTTGTTTATTGTTAATATGAAGTACCTATCTAGGTAAGTACCTACAACATAATTTTCTTAAAATTACGTTATTTGTGTATCTGGAGAAGTGTGGTGTGGGAAATAATACTTCAAATATCTATATATATATTAAAATGAAACCAGTTTTCCGTTGTCACGACATAGCATAAAAACGGCTTGACCGATTTGGCAGTTTTTTTTTGCAGTTTTCTAATATTTTTTACAAGGTTCTCACGGAAAAAAATATTAAGAAAATCTCTCAGAAAGATTGAAAATATACATTTAATTTTGCATATTTAAAAAAAAGCGCGTTACGAATGTCAACGTCATTCAATTTAAAACAAAAAAATATGTATAGTAGTGCATCAAATTTACGCTAAGGCGGTACGAAGTTCGCCTAGTGTAATTATGAATATCAAATACTTACCACTTTCTTTAGGATATTATTAAAAGAAACAAACTAGATCCTAGAATGTAAAGTTTCCAGGTTTACTTTATTTTATATTGCATTTAAAATTCTATTTGAAATCCGGTATTTTATTCCTGGCGGTTGAAGAAGGAAATTGATGTTCGTAAGAAAATATATTGGATGATACGAACAGCAAAGATTCTTCGCTTCTCGCAAGCAACAACCCTCGCGCCTCACCAGCCTTGTTAAATACACTTAATATGTTACTCAAATATACATATTACTAAAATTATTTTATTTTTTCTCAAAATAAAAGTTCACTACGAGAGCAGTATAAAGAGTCATCGAGCGCGTCCTCTACCTAAAATCAACGTTAATAATTTCTACTACAACCTATTACTTAGACATTCAAAAAGGCATTCACAAATAAATCGTGTCGTACTCGTATGAACATGTACAATACATATACGTAACGTAACCAAACATACCAGCATAATTATAGTCGGTACTATTCCAACCCTCTGAAAATACATAAGATTCCCGACTGCGCCAAGTGAGGAGAGGTGATGTGAGGGCGCGACGCGATCGGCGGTTTACTTGAGCGATCATGCGACAGGAGCGCTCGCAGCTCGCATTCATCTATTCACACATCCACTTTTACTTAAGTTAAAATATCCAAAATGTTCAGTTTATTAAACGTCAATTGCCTGTTTCATTCCACGTCAACATTCCCCAACTAAATAATCAATGTTATAAGCCGGACTTAACGCATACATGAGGGATCTTCCGCAAACTTCAGAACCCTAAATTAAATAATACAGTACCTACACTTATTTAATTTTTTTGCAGTCTCATCGGCGGTAACCGTAATTCGGAATAAAATAAATAAATAATGCTGGACAATCCACACAACATCATCTAGCCCCAAGCTAAGCAGAGCTTATGTTATGGGTACCTACTAGAAGACTGAAATACTTAATCCAATACATTACATAGATAGATATTTTTTATAATACATATAAAATACCCAGAACACCCGGAATAAATATTTGCAGATCGTACATTTTTTTTTTCACTAAGTAAGATGTAGGTATTTCGCATTTAAAAGGATTTATAGAAACGCAGTAAGCGTACTTACAATATTGAAATAATAATAAATTCATAGAGCTCATCATTAAAATATTTGTTGGTAAGGTTATGAGCTAGGTAAATCTCTAGATAGTTAAAAACTTATTCCAAAAAAGAGCTAAAAAAAATACGTGGATGTCTTTTGTTAGAGATTTTATTATTGCATTCAATTGATTATTTTTTAAAGCACATTTTATAGTTTATTTGAAACAATGTTGCATTGAGTATACTTATTATATTTTCCGAGAACATCGCGAGAGCACAGGGCTAAGTAGATTTCTTCGAAGCAGTAGAAGGAGCTTAAGAGTTTCCAGCAGGTTTCCAGGAATACGAAACAACACGTTCCGGGAACTCGTTGTTGAATAAGTCCTCCTGAAGATTGACATTCGCCTATTTATTATGCATACACAGGCTTAAAAAAATTTGTATTTTTCCTGTATTATGATGTATAAATAAATAAATATTAATTTACCTACTTTTCAAGTCTGTAGTTCTCAAATAAGCATAGCTTAATTAACTTGTAACTAGATTACTGAAACATATTTTTTGAAACCCCGTCTTAAAAGCGACCAGTTTGGAGTGTTATTTTTTGTGTCTGTCTGTGGCATCTTAGTTCCCGAACGGATAAACTAATTACAATTTTTTTTTATTTTAAAGTTGATGTTGTCTGTTGTGTTCGTAGCTATGTTTTATGAAAATCGGTTCAAGATAGCTAATGTCATACTTTTAAAAAATTTCCTTAATATATGTATCAAATAATAGTCCAGTCAAAATAGACATTCCAGCTTGCATTAATTCCCAACAAGCTGGATTTTTGTACAGGCCTTGAATACGTCATTACAAATGATATGTCAAAAGTCCCCATCGATCCCGCTTGTGCGTTGTTTTTTATTCCAGGTTAAAAGTCATAAATTTGCGTTTTTTGCGTATATCTCTGAAACAACGAGAGCTAGCGTTTGTGGGGGGTGCCGTGCGTTTTTATAATAAACTCCCCGAAAATGCAACAAAACTCTCAGTTAGAAAATTTAAAACATACATTTAATATAATCTTATAAAAAAGGCGTATTATACCTTAGACAGCTATATTAATGACAAAACTGCATGGCCTGATGTCGCTCCACCCGTCAACAGCAACTTTGTCGATTTGTGATGTTAGTAATGTTCTCTTGCCTTGCTTATGTACTTTGTAGTATATTTGTTTCTGAAGCGAAGCGTGTGCTGTCTTTTTGATTTACGTATAGCTTTATTATACTTCTTTTTTTTTTAACTTATTAGTGTATCACTATTACTAAGTTAAATTGACACCGCACTGAAACTTCAGTACTTAATTTAGTTTAATTGTAATTCTTTGTAAGAAGGATCATATAAAAAAACGGTAGGAACCAGGCCGTAAGTTTCTTGCCCGTTCTTCTAGGCTCTGGTCGCGTGGAACTGGCACCTAGAATCACCTAGTATGTAAGACGATTCTAAATGATCCTTGTGATTTTACTGAATAAAGTAATTTTTGACTTTGACTTGACTATCGAAAAATGGTTCACACAAAACTCGTAGATCGTAAAATTGTCTACGAAAATATTTCAACACTTTTCTTTTACAAAGCATCGCTTTCGAGATATAGTGACTTTAGACCGCAGGAAAATCGTCGAAATTTCTGCGTTTTTTTCATTTCAGCCGTTTTATCTGCTTCATTGCCACATAACAAACAGTATTTCTTGAAATTTACTGAAAGGGGTGATGGGTTCGATGGGTTAGTCCGCCTCCTACTAGAGTACGAGGTAATGAATCGTCTTTTTGTTGCAAGAAATACTGTTTGTTATGTGGCAATGAAGCAGATAAAACGGCTGAAATGAAAAAAACGCAGCATCTTCGACGATTTTCCTTACGCGAGATTTAAATCTATAATTTGTTTTAATGATCATTTATTTCGTGCACGTAATGAAACAAGCTCAGATGAGCAACAATCTAATTTGAAACGTTAACCACTATCTATATAGGTACAGGGTATTTCTATTTTGAGAAGGGCGGTAATGGCCAAGTCCGAAACTTATGTACATTAACCCTCGTGGAGTTACAGAAATGTCGCATTTGAAATAACTGTCACTTTGAATTTAAACATGACCGGTATAATAATTTAGCGGAGACTTGATGTCTTGATTACCATACGTAATGGTGACATAATGTCAACGCTTACTTTTTATAAGATAGGGGCGACGTCTGTTGGATCAACTGATCTACTTACAACGATGCAGGGCTATAGGTACATACTTGTTTACCCGCGTACTTACCCCTTACTTAAGGTGGGATCAGACAGTTATTTATTTGTTCGTTTTTCCTTTCATTGTGCATCTTTCACTCCAAGTGACACATCTAAACACAAAATGAAATATAAGCGCCGCCATATGAATTAATTAGTGAGCTGATCTAACAGTGTTGGATCGGTGAATAATCAAAGCAGATAATGATAAAGATAATTTATACAAACATCCATGAGTATCCAAAGAATAAGGTATGGGTTTAGTTGTAATTCATGGTTGGAGAAACATAGGTACCCAAACTAGGTAAAAACCTGTATGACGGCATCCCTATCCTTCCGCCAGTGAAGGTACATTAAAATGATTTGGCAATACTTCATAAAACCAAAAGTAAACTAAAGTTGAGGAACTTAGAAAAACTAAAAACAAAATTAAAGCTATGACGCCTAGAACGGTCTGAACACTGAGTGAACATTCATCGAATCTTTATTAATCTGTAGACGAATGACGCACGACTTTAATAGATCACATATAATAAAAAAGATCAATGAATCTTCTTTTCTATATCATTCCTTATAAGCCGTGTAAACATAAAACGAAAGAAAAATAAGGTATTTATTCGAGTGAATAAACACCTGAGTGAACCTAGCTTTAAACCGTCTCATCCCCCCTTCAGCCTTGCTGTGGGACGAGTTCTCCCTTTACTTAAGCGTCCGTTTTCTGTTCATTCGAGGTGCATCATCAAAGATAACTTAATAATTTCCGGTGTCTTTCAAAACGAACAGTTTTAATTTATCTATTACTGTTCTTGTCAGATACTAAGTACTAATTACTCGATAAAATTCAAAATTAAATATTTAACAATTTTTGAAATGAAGTAATAACTAATTCTTGGTGTGAAGTGAATAGATCAGGGATAATGTTCAAAGTGGGTTGTGGTTGTGTTGTCAGTGTGGTCGGTGCGCAGCTGCCAACAGATGTGTGCGTTGCTGCGGCCGGTGCTGCGCGTGTTCCGCGAGTCGCTGCCGCTGGCGCTGGTGTCGGAGCGCTGGGCGCAGACCGCGCTGCAGCTCGGCCTGGCCTGTCCCTCGCGACACTACGCCGGCAGATCCCTGCAGGTGCACTACACTACACTACACTACACTACACTACACTACACTACACTACACTACACTACACTACACTACACTACACTACACTACACTACACTACACTACACTACACTACACTGCACTAACACAGTACTTATCAACACCAACACTACACCTACATTTAGCATCAATTTGCTTTTCTTTAGCATCAGTGTATGTTGCGCTCATGTAAACGTAACCGTCATACCTTTTGTAGGTTCATATTCGAATTGTAATTTTAATAAAAAAAGTTTTTCCAAAAATCTGCATAGGTATATGGCGCGCGTAATAGCCTAAGAGCCGGCCTCAGCCAGACCTTCGTTATTTTAGTAAGGCTGAAAGTTTCTCTGTGTAAATAAACGAAACTCGATAGTCAGGGGTCGTTCTTACCTGTGTTGGAGGCTCACACAGAGAAACTTTCAGCCTTACTAAAATAACGAAGGTCTGGCTGAGGGTGGCTCTCCCCCTATAATAACGATTGTCTTCACGGTCTCATATTTCTGTTAACTTTTTATGAATTTACTTTAAATGTGCCGTTATTCAATGACGATTAAACTATCGTTCCGTACTCAATGTGAGTTCGCATCATTGAATAAGTAATTGTCGGCGTCCGATTGTAAAACGGGTAGTGATAGTCCGGCGTACGTTACAGAAGAACAGGTGATAATGCGGCGTGTGTTGTCAGGTGTTCCGGTGTATCGGCGTCGCGATGACCGGTCGCATGGTGTCCGACATCCTGTCGCGATTGGTCGAGACAGTGGCAGAACAAGGAGAAGATATGCAGGTGAACGACCTATGTCATAAAATCATTCATCTTTCATTTTTAATGAACATGTACCAAGAGTGACGTGTATGACGTCAGCACACGCTCGCTTACCTCTTAGGTTATTAAGTATGCAGCGCTGTGCCCTTCATGAATCCCGGTGTCGAATCTATTTATGAACACAGTAATGATTTAGCCATAACTAAATGCGCTATCAGTTTGTATGTTTGCTAATCCAACTTTGAAAATAATGTTGTTGATAGATACCTACACTATTAAATTAAATACAAAACAGCGAGTGTTGTTAAATCAATCGTGAAAACCTACTCAAATATTGTATTTCTTAGAGAATGAAATACATTTTCTTATTGTTTGAAGTCCTAGAATCGTTCTAGATGAGCGAACACAAATTGCATTGTAGATACAAAGCCGTGCTGACTGATAACAAAGGAATGTTCAGAAACACTACTTAGATATTCTAGTGGCATTTGAAGAAATGCATAAATGAAAATAAATCGTTTATTACCGAACAAATAAAAGTTAAATGAAATGAATGAAAATATAATCGTATAATTACCAACTTATGTAATGTCAAGTTATATTATCGACGCATTCACAATCGCAGAACAGACAGGCTTGTTCGCGCTTTACCCCACAATATAACCTAATTTATTTTTAGCCTAACAAAGGATACTACATTTGTAGCATTGTTGATTTGATTCTGTTGGTTGATTATGGCCAGTATCGGCAGTATCTCTCAACGGTGTAGGTTAGAGACTAGCTTGGATTGGACATTTAGTTGAGAAGCTGTTCTCTCACGCCACGCAGGGCTACGTGACGGAGTTGCTGTTGACCTTGGAGGCTGCGGTGGACTCGCTCGAGTCCAACTTCAGGCCGCTCGACTACATGCGAGATATCTTCAAGTCCACGCCTAATTTGAACAACAAAGATGGTGGAACTCAAAGCAATGGCGTCGCCTATTCAGCTGGTAACAAATATTTTAAATCTGAAATTTTGTACATACACTCGTTTTTTTACTTTTAAACTATATTGTCCGACTGCAGGGCAAAGGTCTCCCCAAACGCCTTCCACTTATCCCGGTCTTTGGCGTCATTTGGTGTTTTTTTATATTATAAAAAAAATCTTACAGGCATATGCTTTCAGTTATGTTTAGTTCACTCGGAAATACCATGTAAATGTAATGCATTAACAATAATGAACATTTTTAATTGAATTAGGGTCACTTTTGGCTCATTGAATGATACAAGCCATCGGAGCCGGTCGCAGGAACCATTAATATGACAATGAACATAAAGAAGGCATTAGAGGAGAGCGGCGCGGCGGTGTGTGAGTAGGTATAGGTGTAGACGTGTGCGTTGTCGCAGGCAAGCGGTCGCCGGGCGGGTGCGCGGGCTGCGCGACCAACCACACGCGCAGCACCAGCTACTCCGTGTCCTACTGCGTGCGCAAGAGCAACGCGCCGCCCGCCGCCGTCGCCGTCGCCGTCGCCGCCGCCGCCGCCGACAAACAACTACTCGGTATGCCACACACACACACACACACACACACACACACACACACACACACACACACACACACACACACACACACACACACACACACACACACACTCTCTCTCTCGCTCACACACCCTCCCTCTCTCTCACACACACACTCTCTCACCCACCCTCACTCGGTATGCCATACACACAAACACACACCCTGACGCACCCTCACAAAACCCCCGACACTACTGTTTAACTAGTTTTAATTATTTGTCTTGTAATTCTTTCAAGTGTTTTTGAAACATAAGAGACAAACTTCAAATAAAAACTAGTTTAGAATTACACGGTATTTGCTATTCACTATGAAGGCTGAGTATGTGGTAAAACTTTTCATATCGAATTCGAAACTTAAAAAGATTGAAACCGTTATTACGTGAAAAGTCCCAAACCGGAGATGCGTTATTCAGATGTAAAATGCTACTGATTAAAAGTAGCGAATACCGTGTAGGTGTAAACCTTGTTTTTGTCATACAGAGCGTTCTCGGGCGTGCAACGAAGCGGCTAAAGGTGCCTGTTCCAATCTATGTCGGTCGCGCTCCGCTCAGTCGCTCAAACTTCTCGGAGACTCCGCTACGCAGGTAAACAAAATATACCTACCTACCGAATGTGTGTTTTGTTGACAGCGTAGATATGATATATATACGATAATACATATAATACGCTACATTAATGATACATAGATATAAACATTCAGTAGATACATAATATTTTTTCGCAGTTTAACCGTTAACTTCAGACCTTCATTATATTATTTTCTTGGAACTCTAATTCAATAAGGTCTTACTCAATCGAAACCATACAAATAAAATAAATAAGTTTCACAATAATGTTTACAAAGGTAAACTTTTTACAGATACTTAAAATTTTCGTAGAAATGTTGTTATGAAAAGTGTTTTTTATGGTTTCTCAAAACATGTTTCTTTTCCCACAGGCTGGTTACAATAAGGTGCGTTTTAGCTGTATTCGCGATACGTACTAGTGGCGGTCACGTTTATCAACTCAAAACAATTCTAATGGAAAAATTGACATAAACACAGCCTTGTTGTTGTTGTTGTTGTTTTATCTACCTGCTCAGTTGCATTTTACTTAGATAGAGTTGTTTTGAGGTAGGTTTCCATGATGTTTCACAATATGTATTGTTTCCATAAACAAGGGGTGAACTTATTGAACGGAACACGATTTTGCAACCCCTCTCGTCAACTACGTCGCAACGTTTTGTAAATTGCGTTGTTGACAAGAGGGTGGATAACTTATGAGTTATGAGTGATCATTTGATAGAATACATATTTTGGAATACACTGGTCACCATCACTCTGTGACGTAAGAATGCCTGTCCAAATCAAGGGAAATGTGTACAAACGGGCAGTGAGACCAGCACTTCTGTATGGATCTGAGTGCTGGGCCATGCGCAAAGCCGACGAACAACCTTTGCACGTCGCAGAGATGCGCATGTTGCGCTGGGCTGGGGGAGTTACCATGCTTGACAAAATCAGAAACGAATTAATACGAGGTACATTTAAAGTAGCGCCCATTCAAGAAAAGATCCAAGAAAACCGTTTGCGCTGGTATGGCCATGTCATGCGTAGAGACGAAACTCATATGACCCGGAAAGTCCTCACAGCGGAACCAACTAAAAGGAAACCAGGCAGACCCCTGACTACTTGGATCGGTACGGTCCAAAAAGATTTGAAGACGATGGGCTTAGACCCAGATACGACGCAAAAACGCTCTGTATGGCGTATGAAAACAAGGAGGGCCGACCCCAAAAGAAATGGGACATAAGGCCAGGACAAAGAAGAAGAAGAAGACTGGTCACCATCACCATATTTTTATTATGAATGTATTGTGCTCGTTGTGTGCGCTGATTTTTTAATAACTATTACTGGTGTTAGCCTGGTCGATGACCTTTTGACATTGAATATACAGGAACAAAGGGTTTTCTGTATTAAACGGTGGAGGAATACATTGAAGGCATTAATGATTCATACATAAATTTACAAATTGTGGGTGTTAACTGTTAATATAATGTGCTCTTACAAATCGCACTAAATTATTTCACACATAACTAAACTGACTTAACTTTATTAATTTTATATTTAGTTTGAATGTTTTAATTTTTATTAAGTTTAACTAATGCTTTTGTTCATCAACGTAAAATTCTGATAGTTTTCAAGATGCACAATATTTATTTAGGCAAAATATTTATTTTTGGTCATATTAGTAGGCACTTATTCATCATTTTTGGTTATAGCAAAAAGGTTTCGGTTCCAAAATCACGGCTTGTTTCCTTAAATTGTTTTGTAGGATATTGTTTCAAAATCGTAAAACTGATTTTCTATTGACACTTGCATTTGAAAGGTAGCGGCAGTCAGTAAGTAGATTACCGTTTTTGCGTCTGATAATGCAATAAGTTCTTGTAGCTACATACGGGTTGGAACAACTGTCTCGTCACTACCTGTACCAACTATGGCTCAACACGGCCGCTGAGGACGGAGCTTGTCTTACATTGCACTACGCTCATCAACTAAGTGAGAGCGCATACTGACAATAAAACATTATGTAAAGTCACGTGACTTGAAATTTAATTATCTGTATCTGGGGAAGGTTAAGTAAAATATCCTATTTTAATACAGCCCTGTCATCGGTGTGTGCACACTCTAAGACGTAAATCTGTAAAGTCTCTAGTCCTTTATTGCACCTTTCAAACTTGCTTTGCGGTCGAATGGACACCACGATTGTTGACAGATAATGTAACCCACCACCTACTGGTGGTGGGTTACATTATCTGTCAACAATCAAAAACAGTCAAATCTACTGTTTAGGTACTCCTAAACAGTAGATTGTGGAGGAAGCAGTAATGTGTGTTGAGCAGGACGACAAGCTGACGCTGCTCGCGACGCTGTTCTGGGTGGGCGCGGCGCTGCTGGAGTCGGACTACGAGCACGAGTTCCTGCTGGGCGTGCGGCTGCTGGCGCGCGTCATGGCGCGTCTGCCGCTCGACCGGCCCGACGTGCGCGAGCGGCTCGACCGCACGCAGGCGCACACCGCGCCCTCGCTGCACTCGCTGCTGCTCAAGGTATGCACTATTTTAGGAGTGTTTTTATTTCTGTTCGTTCTAAGGTCTTGTCTAATGGGGCGTCTAAACGGGCTATATTTTACGGCAATTTGTGGCTGCAATACTGTGGCCGGCAACATTGCTACCAATACCAGCCACACTATGCAATATTTTAAGGATGGCCCGGCATTATAGCCACATATTTTTCATATGTCAAAATGTTTTTAATGTGTAGCCACGACAAAATACAACATATTGCAACATGTTGCCTGCAATAGATTGCTCAGCCATAAAAATGTTTTATTGATGGCTGGGCAATGTTTGCCAATAATTGCAGCCACAAATTGCCGTAAAATATTGCCCGTTTAGACGCCCCATAACAATCGTTGGGAACCTTGTAAAGTAAGATGAATATAATATGTAGTGCAGATATGAAGTTGCGGTACGTTTTCAGGGTTGCACACACCCCAACACGTACGAACCGGTGGTGGGCGTGCTGGGGGATATGATCCCACTGCTGGAGTTGCAGGTCATCGACCCCACCCAGGCGCTGGCCTTCCCCATGACGGTGGTGGCTCTCCTGCCCTACATGCTGCTGCACTACGAGGATGCCAACGAGCTCTGCGTGCGAGCAGCCTGCCATATCGCACAGGTTTCTTACAACTTTACCGACACATTACGTACTTAATTATATTTGTATTCTCTCTGTTTGAAAATCGTTCGGTTAACTGTACAGAGATGACACCTACACAAGTGGCGATCACGATAGGATATCTAGGCTGCAACGATATTTTCTATAGCCGAAATCGGCAAATAGTAGGTATAATCGTTATAATGTTTCAGGTGTAGTCGTACGTGGAATGTGTTAAATTAACACTAAAACAACATTATATGTGATTTAAAACTTACGCATAAGTGTTTTTTTATTTCAGCGAATATATTATGCATACTGTTTATTTGCTATTATTGTAGCATATGATCAGGTATTGTAAGCACAAAGGGTAATCAGAGTATAAAAATATAATAATTAAATACCGTGTAATATATCTATTAGAAGCTAATGATAACGAGCCGTGTTTATAAGTTCCTTTTTGTTTTATTATTATACCTTTGTATTATACACCTACTATCATTAACCGACGCCACCGCTGAGTTGTAGGGGCTCTGTCTTCGATTTCGTGGTCGTGGGTTTGATCCCCACCGAAAGCATATAAATATACTTGCATGGATACAAATATTTGTTCAGTGTTACCATGTAAGTAGGTACACCATGTATGTGTTTACAAAAGAAAATTTAAGTATTCTTTCAGCAATAGCGTTCTCGGTTTTGTATTAGAGCGTGATGTGTGAAATGTCCGTGAATATGAATTGATTTGCGTGGATGCAGTTCACGGCGGAGAAGAGCAAGAAGCTGGAGAACCTGGGCACGGTGATGACGCTGTACTCGCGCCGCACCTTCAGCAAGGAGAGCTTCCAGTGGACCAAGTGCGTCGTCAAGTACCTGTGGGACACCTACTCGCATCTCTCGCTGCAGATGTTGGCTTTCCTCGTCGAGGTCTTGGAAAAGGTAGCCTTCTTCTTCTTCGTGTCGATGAAACAAAACTCAAACAGTGTTTTCCCAAAACTTGGCCACTTCTATAGCGTTTTCAGTGGTAGCGTACAGATAAAGATAGCCTAAGGTTTATACATAACTAACGGCCGGTTTCTGGAAACGCAAATCACGATTGATCTGAGTTTGACACATAGTAATTATTAGATTTTTTCGTTGACCATCGTTCGAGAAACCGGCCGTTAGTGTTATTCATGATTTTTCTAAATAATAAAATTACTTCAGTTTTTTATATTATATGTTATATTACCTCTTTACATATGTAGACGGTACTTACCTACATTTTGACTTTGATATTTTCCCATACACTTTAAATATTTATCAAATATTTTGATACCTATCCTCTCTTTGTTTATGGATTAAGGAGTATAGTCGAACATGGTTCTTGGCACCTGCCTACCCTTTGCGGTAGTTTGTATGCCACACGTGAGTCGCAATGAAGGCGGTCGCCGGTATCACCGATGATGATAATGCACGTAAGTTGAGTTAGTTGTTTGTGTGTCAGGGAGCGTCGAACCTGCAACCGGCCGTGCTGTCGATCCTGCACTGCATGCTGTACTACGTGGAGCTGAACGCGCAGCCTGTCAACGCGGACTTGCTGCGCGCCGTCGCCAAGTTCATAGACGTGACTACCTACTACACATTTATTTATTTTTTTATTTATTTTTATTTATTTATTTAGGACAACCAACAAAAAAATCACATGAGAATTAAAAATTAAAGTAAGAGAGCGTGTTTCTTCAATTAGGGTGCCACGGCATGCGTTAAAATCGAGACCCAATTAGACAACATGCACGTACCTACACGTACACAACTACTTTACGAACATCATAGGTTTGATCCAACTAAAATATTGTTATAAGTAGGTTTTAATCTCTGGTCGCGCGGAACTGGCACCTAGAATCACCTAGTATGTAAGAGGATTCTAAATGATCCTTGTGATTTTATTGAATAAAGAAATTTGAATTAGTATTTACGTAAATAGTACGCGGTGGTAGTACTTCCCCGGACGCGCTATCACAAAGAGCCGTACATATTCCAGGACGGCAATAACTACAAAGAGGCGATGAAGATCCTGAAGCTAGTGGTGACGCGCTGCTCCACGCTGGTGGTGCCGCCGCACTGGGACACGCACGCCTCCTGCACGCTAGACGCCGACCTGCACGGCAAGAAGGTTACCTACTTTCTACTCTGCCTTTTCTATTCAAACTGCAAAGTCACATCATAAAATGTTCCAGTATCCACTGACTGTTTAACGATGAAAGTTATTAAAAGCTGGCAGCTTGGTTACGTATGCACAGTAAGGTATACCGACCTAGGTTCTATAGGAACCGGTTAACTACTGCATTTAGAAGATAGAAGATTCTGCGAACAAACTGTACCAGACCACACTGTGCCAGTATGCTCCGCGAGCTTTGACTGTTTGTGAAAAATTTAGATTGGGCCGTGAATAGAAGCCAATGTTTTAGCATAGCATTGCTTCCAGGAACTGCCAGGCCGCACAATGGACTTCACGTTTGATCTCTCTCAGACGCCCGTGATAGGGCGCAAGTATTTACCGAAGGGTGGTTCCAACCCTGCCACCGGCCCGAACTCACTCTCCACCGCCTCTAGCACTACGCCTAATGATAAAGGTAACGTATTATTAAAAAATCAAGCCGATCACATCATCACTTTTCTAAAAATCTTTTCAGAGTATATCTGGTATTTATAATTATTCGTTTATCCTACGCGTAGTGTTTTGATTCTATTCCATCAGAATAGTTCTGGATCAAAGTGTACGATGAGCGCAGTACACTCTGATCAAGTTCATCCTCGGACACTACAGACTCACAGCGTGAACTACGTACACGATCGCACTCGCATAAGGTTTGTACACATCTCTGTACAAACGCTAGGTTACAGCGCTACAGAACAAGTGTCGTCTGCCCGAATGTAATTTAATAGATAAACCAGATCCTATCCTCCTCTCAGCACACACGATAATGATTGCGGTTACGACAATTCTTCTTTGCGTGGCATATTGTTTGATGTCCGTGTTCGTAGATGCGGTATTTTGTAGTGCAGGGGTTACCAAATGGCGAACCGCGGTCTGCATGCGGACCGCCGACCCATTGTATGCGGACCGAAAAAATATATCCCACGCAGTATTTTTGTTCACGTTAATTCAAAAAAAATCCGGGCGAAGTAACGAGTAATGTCAATAGTTTGCACCAATTCACACCAAACTTCAGACAGATAAATCAACAATAAAAAATGACACTTTTCTCATAGATATGTAAATAATAATACCTTTATAATTTCCGTAATTACCTTTGTTCAATATTTTTTTTATGAAATGTGTGGACCACGGTGGGCTTAAAATGGACCTCGAGCGAAACTAATTGGTGACCCGGATGGATGGATGTTTGCGTGTTGTAACAGTGTTATAGTACGGTGTGTGTGTGTGTGTGTGTGTGCAGGGTCGTGTGCGTCGGCGGCGACGGTGGTGTTGGGGGCGGAGGGGGCGGGGCCGGCGCCTCCCCCCGCGCGCGCCGCCTCCCCGCGCCGCTCGCTCTCGCTCTCGCCCGCGGACGCGCTCGCCGCGGGCTGGAAGCGACCCTGGATGTCTCAGGTATCACCACCACTCGACACCAAATCAAACCATAATCACTTTGTATTAATAATTATGTTGTATAGACACGAACATGACGTCCGTGAAAATGCTGTCCCGACATTTGATATCAAAAACTATTATAAAGTTATTAAATTATATTTCATCCAGGAGATAAAAAGAAAACGTTAGTAAATTGTGTTTTTACAGAGTCGCGTGCGAGAGTGCTTAGTTAATCTACTGACCACGTGTGGCCAACGGGTCGGTCTACCGAAAAGCCCATCTGTAAGTAACCATATATACCGACATACACAGGCTTATAAAGGAACTATATACCTACATATTTAAATAGTTAAATTAAACCAATAAATAATAAGTACCAATATAGAAGTAAAATTTAAGAATCATTAGTACGGGTTCGATTCCTGATTAGGAACATAAGTTGGTTCCTTATTCGACAGGCTGAAGGAGATGTAAAAGCTGAATTGATAGGCTGACATTTAATTATAACTACACTGTACAATAACAAATATTTTTACCCATCGCTGCGTATAGGATGATTTATTAACCACTTTATGTTCTAAGGTAACGCATCCATACTGTACATACATAAAGTATATGTATACATACTGTATAATGTCACGACGCTTTGCTCTCACTTCTGCTATTACGTGTATTATGTATCTACCAATACAGGGTGTTCAACAAGACACAAATATCATATTATACAGAACGTTTGGTAATGTGATGCAAACAGAGAACCTGTAATTACTGTTTTATACCTTACATTATGTCAGTCGCATTATCATTAATTATCGTGACTATGAGCTTAATTAAGTAACACAATAACACATACCTAACTGTTAAAATATTCATTTATTTATTTCATTTACTTACATCTATTATCACAGGCATATGCTAATACAATAGTGTAGTCATAATTTCATCAATTAAGTAATAAATAGATTGCAGAAAATGTTTGCATCGGGTTACCAGCATGCTATATTAATAAACTTTATACGCGTTTATATGTTTAGCATCAAGTTCAATCAATGGAGATACATGAACTGAATACATGAGCTTTCTTCGACTAACGTGTTTGCTTACTGCTTTGTACGCGTCAACTACCTACATTACATCATGCTCAATTGGTCAAGCCATTTCAAGTCAAGATTATTATAATAATAACCAAACACACCATACATTTGTTTTTTCAAATACACGGACGTTTTATTGTAAAACAATCTAAATGTCATCCAAATATTATATATTATTATGTATTATTCGCAACCAAATCACTATAAAATAAATAAGAACAATCTATCTCTCATTTTTATTATTTTTGCAATGTTATTGTTTGCTTATCCATCTTGAGCGATATAGATATCACTGATCTGCTCTAATTAGAGATATTCGATTACAATAAACACGGTTATTATTGTTGAACAAAATATCATAATTGACCCACACACACGTAGGCAATCGACTGTAGAGTATACATATTGTTACCTATACAACGTATCTCGGCTCGGTGACCCTTACACAACGCACAAAGTATCGGACTCACTTTTTTAATTTGTTGTTTTAAGTACCTATTGGCATATTTCACAGTTGACATGGTTTATCCACACGTAAGGCACAAAATTGTAACACAATTAAAAATCTTATTAAAAACTTAAGACAATATGGCACGTAAGTAAACCACTAAACTTAACTAAGATATTTCTCGCAATGATTTTGTCTTGTATTTTTGACAACTCAATAATTACTTAAGTGTGTATTCGCCTTTAGTATAAATAAGTGGTGAAAGAAAAGGTAAACATGGTGAAATCTGAACAAGAATAAGATGAAGATACTTGAACATCAGCCTAACTGTAAATAATGTATGCTGTTTACATAACGCGACCCGCATGTCTCTTACATGGACAAACAATAGGTAGGACCTTTATATTATAAACCCCTTGTCAATCTTTTAGCTCTGATTTAAAATGCACCTATAACCCTTCACCTACCTAAATGTAAAAGTTACTTAAAGTAATTGAATCCGCGAGCCGGTCATAATTATGTTTTGATCCTGGTAGGTACACCGTGCCTCATGCCGGCGGCACCGCGCTCTGCCCGAGTGGTCACTTCAATACAAACTTTATTCATACGAGAATATGGTTTGATACAGGCATTCGTGTTAGCGGCTGAGCCGAGTCTGAGCCGGCAGACAGCGGTATTTTTAACATTGCCAATGTTCAGCTCTATTATTTGATCAATAAAGTTAAAACTTGGTCGATGACGTACCTATAGCATGAATAAGCCTTGAATATCCGCTCCCCTTGCATAATGAAATAAGCCTACCGTCCTCTACCTATAAATCGAGTTTATTAATCTTGCGCCCACTTTGCATCTCTGTAATTAGATCGTAGTCCACATGTGACCGGGTTGTGTGCTAGAGAAATTTTACATATAATCTAATCTCTATCGCAAATTCTAAAATTGACTCGAGCGTATCTATCCTAATAGTCATGTGGGGTGTGGATGAAACGGATTTAAGTGAAAGTATTTTTATTTGAGTATTTATAAAGACTGCATTAAATCGCAAAGAGTGGAAGAAGGGAAGGGAGGCCTTTGCCCTGCAGTGGGACGACATTGGCTGAATAATAATAATAATTTCTAAAGGATCATTGTGTTTTACTGAATAAAGTTAAATTGATATTGATTTTGAGTATCACGAAGTAATAATTACCTGCATTTACTTATTAATGCATGTTCCTTATTGTGTAAACAGTATCTTCTCAAACGCAAAAAAATATCATGTTTATCAGGAACACGATAGATCTAAACTACGTAGGCTACAATACAAGGCATGTTTTTAGAAATCTGCTAGATATTCTGCCCGCGACATTCCTCTGCCTCCTAATCTTATCATACAAAAGACTCCACCGTGAAGTCCGTTTGTCGCGACATCTCACTGCAGGCACGGTGTGAGCTCCTGAGAGATCGGGAATATGAAAGGAGTTGTGTTTGCAGGTGATATTCAGCCAAAGCTCTGAGCTGCTGGAGCGCGAGTCGTCCATGGCGTCCTCGCTGGAGGAAGTGTCCGGGACCCCGGGCAACGAGCCTCCCACGGACCACTTCGGCGTCTTCAAGGATTTCGACTTTCTGGAGTACGAGAGTGAGAGCATCGAGGTAATAAATATGTTTACCTTTTACACTTTTGTGTCGAAGGTCGTTTGACGACTTCTGTAACACTACCGACCGATTGCCGTCCTCTTAGATTCGATCCAGTTGTTGACCCTCCGAGCGTAATTTTCCGAAATGGATCGAGTCCCGAGCGGATCGAATGCGGCTTAACGAATTAAATTTACTTTATCCTTGCATTTTTTAGGAAAAAACGTCAATGTGAAACAACAAATTTGTAGCATAATGTAACTAGTACAAGTTGTTTCCAGGGCGAGAGTTCGGATAACTTCAACTGGGGCGTGCGGCGGCGCCTGCCGAGCGAGGAGCGCGGCGAGCGCGCGCCCGAGCGCCGCGCCGCGCCCCGCGCGCCCGCGCCCGACCGACCCAAGCCGGTGCGTACTCTCACCGCGTGCCACGCGCCACTGCTGCAACCCCACTCCAACTTAACACAATGCTCCAATACATTTTATAGCCAATAGCACCAACCACGCGCGTCTAACCATAGACATAGTTTATCGGTTAGATGCCAATAAAACTCAAATCCCACCGTGCTCTCTGCTTCGGTGCTATGTCACGTACAAAACATTTAAATAGTGTATAGATACCTACCACGTCTCCGTCTGCACTCTGCATACTCCGCATCCTATCGATGTAGGTATGTGTGGGTGTGTTACATGTGTTATATATAATATACAGATTGGTCACGAGGACTCGTCGGACGAGGAGGGAGGTTGGGAGGAGGGAGGAGGGCGTGGGGAGGGGGACGCGCACGAGCTCGCGCTGCGCGTGCGCACTCTATCTTTCTCCAGCGCGTCCAGTGGGGAACCAGATGGTAAGCGAAATAAAATATTAACGGTCTATCTTATAAAAAGTTAGCGCAGACTTGATGTATTGATTACCATACGTAATGATGAGATAACGTCAACGCTAACTTTTTATAAGATAGGGGGTTAAACTTTTATTAAAAGATGTACGAGTAAGGTTCGAATGATCGACGGTTTTAATTTGTTTATTAAAACCGTATTACTTAAGTTGAGGCTATTTTATATTATAGAAAAAAACTTCGAAAGATATTTAAAACAATCGCGTATCAATGCAAAAAATGATTAATTGTCTCGCGAAAGCTCCCCCATTTGTAACAAAACCAATATAACATGAGCTCCCATCCCGGTAAACTTTGGATTGTATTGGGTGTCTAATGATTCTTATACAATGTGATACTCGGTAAATTGGTAGTTGATCGAAACTTAACTAAGTAAATAATATTCATAAAGATGTAGTCTTTTCGGAATTATCTGATTATTTTTACGTATAAGCCAGTTCGTCTAGCCGTCTAGACAGGATAGTTTTGGATGTTCATACATCTAAGATACTTAGTATTCCCGCTGGGAGGCATAATCGGAATGGAGACAAAGTCTGTTCATTAGAATATGGTATCCTACCGGCTGTTACTATGAAACGTTATACTCAAGTCGTGATAGGAAGTACCTGTACTGTAGCTCTACCATGAGTTTTTACTATACTATATATACTATACTCGCTAGCGTTTGTAGTTAAAAAAATGTATGAAGATTTGTACAGCGCCTCTAGCGGATAGTTGGGTACTAAAATTCGTAATACTAATGTTGACGTAACTACTGTAGTAAAGACAGGCGATTTTACTGTGACAACTCATGGTAGCGGTACTGTACCGTACCTTGTATATTATCTATAGAGTTAACTTACGTATCACACAGTTTAATCAATCGTCATAATCCATTGTTCAGTTCTAAGTTCAACAAAAGCAGCTAAATATGTGGAGTACTTGCGTTTATTGATTGGATTAGTTATGTATTATGATAGTATGTAAAACACGGACGTAAGTAAGTATGAACAGGCGTCACAACTCAGTTGGTACTAACACTGCCTTCCATGATCGTGGGTTCGATTCCCACCCAGGGCAAATGTTCTGTGTCTGGGTGTAACTATGTATTCTATGTATGTACCGTATAAGAAAAAATGTATAAAAGTATTATTTCAGCAGTCTTGTCCTCATAGTAGGTACAAGCTTTGTTTAGTTTGGGACTAGAGTGTGTTGTATGAAACGTGTTTTAAATATATAACATAGTATGTGTGTAATGGAACAGAAACAGGGGAAAACCTAAAGAAAGATGGATAGATGAGTTAAACAAGCCGGCGCCGGCGTAGACTGGATGGCAAAGGCTAAATATAGAGATACTTAGAGGAAAATGGAGGAGGCCTTTGAGAGGTCCTTAACAAATAACAGAGAGAAGAAGTTAATTATTTTATTAAGTGTAATATTATATTAATTTATTTTCAATTATATTCAAACTGTCATCTCAATATCATATAATTAATTTTTTATTCCATATTATGTATTATTTAATTCTGTCAGTATTCGTAAGGAAATAAAAAAGGTTTTATTATTATAATGTGTGTAATGTGAATGTATACGATGTGTAAGGCGAGCGCGGCGACGTGACGCCGGTGCCGCAGTCGGGCGGCGGCGCGGCGCGCGACGCGTGGCGCGCCTCCGTGGCCGCGCTGCTGCGCCACGCCGCGCAACTGCCGCCGCTCGCGCTGCTGCACGCCGTGCACACCGTGCTCAAGGTACACATACACATACACATACATGTACACCAACACCATACCATGACTACTTGTACAAACAAAACTAATCATACATACGTTAATAAAACCCTTCTTCTTCTTCTTCCTGCCCTTATCCCACTAGGTGGGGACGGCACAACATGTTCTCTTCTTCCATTCTCCTTTATCATCCGTCATCTCAGTAATAACTTTAATAACGTTAATAAAACCCATTAACCGGTATTTCATTACCATGGTTTTAAATACAAATACAAATGATTTTATTGTTATCACATCGGTAACAGTTTTGGGAATCTCCTTTTAAGTAAAAAATACTTGTGTTAGAACCCGCTCTTGCCTGGGTGCATTTGCTTAAACTACAATTAGAAAATAAAAAATATTTAGTACAAATGAAAACAAAGAGTTTATTCTAAAGAGCCTGGGCAACAGATGGGACTCTATTATGGTTTTAAAGATCCTACAAATTCCATTTATCGTATTTTTTTAAACATGTGTTTCCTATAATGCGTGTTTACAGGAGGTGACATCGAAAACCGTATCGTTATGTTCCGAGGCGAGCGGATGCATGGGGCCGGGGGCGGGCGCGGGCGCGGGCGCGGGCGCGGGCGCGGGCGCGGGCGCGGGGGGCGAGCTCGCGCTGGTGCTGGACAGGCTCGGAGCTGAAGGTATGAGAGAGAGAGGTGTATGCAAGACGAGAGAAATTAAGCTGACTTTCTTACTTAAGGCGACGGGTCGGGTGACATTTTTCATAATAAATAAAAATGTCATAAACTTACAACTTTAATATTTATTTATTGTATCTACACACACGTTTAACAACCACACGTCTGCAAAAGGTGTTGGTACTAAACTTACATTTTAAAGTAAACTATATCCAAAAGCACACATTTTGAATAACATCATACAAGTTCAATATATGTGTTATAGGAAATAATAAGTTTCACAACTCCACATGCTATGATTTTTCAAAAAACATCCCCAAAAACACGCATTTGGCTACACCCGTCACCTTAAGGCCTCGACGATGGATATTATATTCTTGTTCTTATTGGTTTTAATCATATCTTTTGATGTTTTCTTTCATTCATTTATATTGTCGTAGTTAGTGTGTTTAAGTATGTTCTAGTTCCTAGGTGAATTATTTTTGTGATGTAACCATTATATTGGATATAAGTATGTTTAAATAATGAAACTTTCTTTTGTAAAGAGCCGCCGCTCCTGTGGGCCGGTGCAGCAGCCGCCGACTGTCCTCGCGTGCGAGATGCCGTGCGATACGCCGCGCTCGAGATCACGGAGCATCTCGAAACATACTTCGACAGGCGAGAACATGCATTAGAGGTAACATTGTGCAACCTGCTCTTATTTACTCTGGTTTTACTAACGGTGTTTGTGCCAAAACATTATGACATATTACTAATTGAAAGGAATAATCTATGGTGAAAAGGGCACTTTCTGGTTGACAGTACCTTCAAGCCGTTTCTTCTAAACATTTAGTAGTATGTGCCACATATAATCCCGTATCTTATAAAAAGTTAGCGTTGGCATTATGTCACCATTCGGTACGTATGGTAGTTAATCAAGTCGTTATATCCGCGCTAACTTTTATTTTCCTAAGATAATACCGTATACAAGTAACATATTGTATTATGTGATTGTAATACTAGCGAAATATTATAATGGAATATATGTTATGTAAATATTTATTCCTCAAAATAATTACAAATTGTTTAAAAACATTTCATTATAATGTGATAGTTACAACTTAATAGTAGGATATTCCATCATCAAAGACATGAAACTTACTAGCACAAAGTAGGTTCATCATCATCATCATGATCGACCTATATTAGTCCACTGCTGGACGTAGGTCTCTCCCAAGACGCGCCACTGAGCCCGGTCTTCGGCTATCGGATTCGGATATCCTCCCAAAATGAACGGCAAAGTAGGTTAGTTTGGTTTAATTTACTGTTCTTTAAGATACCTACATATGTTTTTAAAATCAGCAAATGTATTCAATGTAAAAGTAAAGAAACGCGATCATCGGACTAAAAAAAGGTGCTAGTCTGAATGAAGCTCTCCCTACAAAATGTACCTACTGGTGAATTAGTCTTGAACTCTCAATAGTGGTGCATCGCACGCATTGCATCGCAGCCGAGAACCCTTACCTTAGGTTTGCGTACTCATATTGCGAACATCTAAACTAATATTATAAAGAGGAAAGATTTGATTGTTTGTTTGTTTGTTTGTTTGTTTGCATCGAATAGGCTCCGAAACTACTAGACCGATTTCAAAAATTCTTTCACCGTTGTGAAGCTACACTATCCGCGCTGAACATAGGCTATATTATATTTTCAAAAAAATTAGGGATCCTTACTAAAACTTCAATTATGTAACCCAAGGTGTAAAAAAAATACCTAAGAAATTCCTTACATCGCGTGCGCTGCGAAAACTATTGAAGATAGAAAGAAATTATGTACTACGATTTTGTAGAACACATTATCATCCACAAAAAAGTCAACGACAGCATATGACTAACTATTACAGATATGTCACTATAAGTGTTTTAATATCGAAAAAATATAATTAAAATGACGCCGTTAGAAAACGTTCTTTATTTGTGCTTTGGTATTAATCCTTATCTAAATAAACTTCTTCATAATTAAGACTGGTTCAATACCTTTATATGACTTTTTAAATTATTTAATTTGGACATTCCATTCGAAAGATATCACGAGTTCAAAAATGTAAGTATTGGAAAAAAGTCAAGCGGAATAAAGCAGGCGCCGCGCCGGTCACGGAAGTATATGCGGGTTCTATTGTTTATCCCACTATGTGGATTGTGGATCAAAAGAAAACTTATGAGATTAACAGTATGTACATATTATGTTAAACTCATAATTAGTAAACTATTGTAAAAAATTTCGACTACCACAGCACTTTTGCCCATACGTCGGCATATTAATAATATTTTGGATCAAATTCCTTATAACTATGACAAATACTATCCCTCTATCTTATAAAAAGTAAGCGTTGACTTTAACGCTTTACGTATTAGTACTTCAAGTCTGCGCTAACTTTTAAGTTAGACCGTATAACTTTAAATAAAATACCGGCTACCGCAGCACTTCTGCTTACACGTCGGTATATTAAAAATAATTTGGTTTAAAATCCTTATCAACTATGACAAAAACTCAAATATTTAAAAATGTATGCTACCACTTCCGCCTATACGTCGGCATACTAAAAATATTTTGGTTCAAAGTCCTTATCAACTATGACAGATACAAAAAAAACTGTGATATGTACTAAATACATATTTAAAAAATCCGACTGCCGCAGCATTTCCGCTCAAATTTTCGGGTTCAAAATCCTTGTCAACTGTGACATGTACTTCAACATTGTAAAAAAATCCGGCTACCGCAGCACTTCCGCCCATACGTCGACATATTCAAAGTATGTGGGTTCAAAATCCTTATCAACTGTGACATGTACTTCAACATTGTAAAAAAATCCGGCTACCGCAGCACTTCCGCCCATACGTCGACATATTCAAAGTATGTATGTTCAAAATCATTATCAACTGTGACATGTACTAAAATATTGTTAAAAATTCCGGCTACCGCAGCACTTCCGCCCATACGTCGACATATTCAAAGTATGTAGATTCAAAATCCTTATAAACTGTGACATGTACTAAAATATTGTTAAAAATTCCGGCTACCGCAGCACTTCCGCTCATACGTCGACATATACAAAGTATGTAGGTTCAAAATCCTTATCAACTGTGACATGTACTTCAACATTTTAAAAAAATCCGGCTACCGCAGCACTTCCACCCATACGTCGACATATTCAAAGTATGTATGTTCAAAATCATTATCAACTGTGACATGTACTTAAACATTGTAAAAAAATCCAGCTACCGCAACACTTCCGCCCATACGTCGACATATTCAAAGTATGTAGGTTCAAAATCCTTATCAACTGTGACATGTACTTAAACATTTAAAAAAAAATCCGGCTACCGCAGCACTTCCGCCCATACGTCGACATATTCAAAGTATGTAGGTTCAAAATCATTATCAACTGTGACATGTACTAAAATATTGTTAAAAATTCCGGCTACCGCAGCACTTCCGCCCATACGTCGACATATTCAAAGTATGTGGGTTCAAAATCCTTATCAACTGTGACATGTACTTCAACATTGTAAAAAAAATCCGGCTACCGCAGCACTTCCGCCCATACGTCGACATATTCAAAGTATGTAGGTTCAAAATCATTATCAACTGTGACATGTACTAAAATATTGTTAAAAATTCCGGCTACCGCAGCACTTCCGCCCATACGTCGACATATTCAAAGTATGTGGGTTCAAAATCCTTATCAACTGTGACATGTACTTCAACATTGTAAAAAAAATCCGGCTACCGCAGCACTTCCGCCCATACGTCGACATATTCAAAGTATGTAGGTTCAAAATCATTATCAACTGTGACATGTACTAAAATATTGTTAAAAATTCCGGCTACCGCAGCACTTCCGCCCATACGTCGACATATTCAAAGTATGTGGGTTCAAAATCCTTATCAACTGTGACATGTACTAAAATATTGTTAAAAATTCCGGCTACCGCAGCACTTCCGCTCATACGTCGACATATACAAAGTATGTAGGTTCAAAATCCTTATCAACTGTGACATGTACTTCAACATTTTAAAAAAATCCGGCTACCGCAGCACTTCCACCCATACGTCGACATATTCAAAGTATGTATGTTCAAAATCATTATCAACTGTGACATGTACTTAAACATTGTAAAAAAATCCAGCTACCGCAACACTTCCGCCCATACGTCGACATATTCAAAGTATGTAGGTTCAAAATCCTTATCAACTGTGACATGTACTTAAACATTTAAAAAAAAATCCGGCTACCGCAGCACTTCCGCCCATACGTCGACATATTCAAAGTATGTAGGTTCAAAATCATTATCAACTGTGACATGTACTTAAACATTGTAAAAAAATCCAGCTACCGCAACACTTCCGCCCATACGTCGACATATTCAAAGTATGTAGGTTCAAAATCCTTATCAACTGTGACATGTACTTCAACATTTAAAAAAAAATCCGGCTACCGCAGCACTTCCGCCCATACGTCGACATATTCAAAGTATGTAGGTTCAAAATCATTATCAACTGTGACATGTACTAAAATATTGTTAAAAATTCCGGCTACCGCAGCACTTCCGCCCATACGTCGACATATTCAAAGTATGTGGGTTCAAAATCCTTATCAACTGTGACATGTACTTCAACATTGTAAAAAAAATCCGGCTACCGCAGCACTTCCGCCCATACGTCGACATATTCAAAGTATGTAGGTTCAAAATCATTATCAACTGTGACATGTACTAAAATATTGTTAAAAATTCCGGCTACCGCAGCACTTCCGCCCATACGTCGACATATTCAAAGTATGTGGGTTCAAAATCCTTATCAACTGTGACATGTACTTCAACATTGTAAAAAAAATCCGGCTACCGCAGCACTTCCGCCCATACGTCGACATATTCAAAGTATGTAGGTTCAAAATCATTATCAACTGTGACATGTACTAAAATATTGTTAAAAATTCCGGCTACCGCAGCACTTCCGCCCATACGTCGACATATTCAAAGTATGTGGGTTCAAAATCCTTATCAACTGTGACATGTACTAAAATATTGTTAAAAATTCCGGCTACCGCAGCACTTCCGCTCATACGTCGACATATACAAAGTATGTAGGTTCAAAATCCTTATCAACTGTGACATGTACTTCAACATTTTAAAAAAATCCGGCTACCGCAGCACTTCCACCCATATGTCATCATATTCAAAGTATGTATGTTCAAAATCATTATCAACTGTGACATGTACTTAAACATTGTAAAAAAATCCAGCTACCGCAACACTTCCGCCCATACGTCGACATATTCAAAGTATGTAGGTTCAAAATCCTTATCAACTGTGACATGTACTAAAATATTGTTAAAAATTCCGGCTACCGCAGCACTTCCGCCCATACGTCGATATATTCTAAGTATGTAGGTTCAAAATCCTTATCAACTGTGACATGTACTTCAACATTGTAAAAAAATCCGGCTACCTCAGCACTTCCGCCCATACGTCGAGATGTTCAAAGTATGTATGTTCAAAATCCTTATCAACTGTGACATGTACTAAAATATTGTTAAAAATTCCGGCTACCGCAGCACTTCCGCCTATACGTCGACATATTCAAAGTATGTATGTTCAAAATCCTTATCAAATGTGACATGTACTAAAATATTTCAAAAATTCTGGCTACTGCAGCACTTTCAACCATACGATATTTTGTGTCGGTTTTTTTGGGCGTTCATAATTCGGAGTAAAACAATGTTATATTAAAAATTGTTTTTAAAAAAATCTCTTTGTCAAAATAGCAAAAGGAAAGTCTGTTAAAAGGGCTATTAGGTGGCTACTCTAAGGAACGAGTTTTTTAGTCGTGGCCCAGGCTCCACAGCGAATTGCCCTTTCTTCTTTGCGGTTACCGCAGCACTTCCGCCCATATGTCGACATATTTGTACGATTTTATAAAGGCTACCCGTGCGAAGCCGGGGCGTGCTGCTAGTGATTATATAATTAAAAGATCGCGTGCATTATTTTTATTTATATGTTATAAAGGCTAAGATATATTTGTATTACGATGATGGAATTCTTGAAGGATTTATGTATATTTTTTATGTAAGTATTACATAACATTAAGTCAAGATTAAATTGGGCTTAAAAATAACTCCGAATCTGGAAACCCTTGAAACTTTTCAAAAGTTTTGTTTTTTCTGTTGAAACATTTCTTATGCTTAAATTCTTTTTGATTTACGTAACCGAAGGAGGTAAATGAGAAACACAATCATTTTAGGCATAGAAACAAAGCGTTTATTGAATACTTATTTGTAACTTCTTTGGAATATAAGTTAGAGCTGAAATTAGGCATAATATATGTAATAATACTCTTAGGTGCTTAAAATTAATATAAATAATCCAATGAAAAATGAATATAACAAAAAGTTTTTCAGTACACAAAACACAATCATTCTACTTTTAAACGGCACTCATTATACGTAGAAATAAGAATACTAAATAGTCTAACATGTATTCAAATAACATAGTTAAGATATTACTGAGAGCGGCATAGACGAGAAGATATAAGAAATTGCGCGTGGTTTTCGAGATGAAGGTTTTTAAAAGTCGGGGAAAAGATTGCATACGTGGAACGGACCGCTGACTCCGGCGACGGCTTCCTCCAGCGTCATCGTGTCCCAGACGGGGGGCGCGGGGGGCGCGGGGGGCGCGAGCACGCGGCGCGCCCACGGGCCCGCGCGCTGCGGGGCGCCCGGCGGGCAGTGGCGGTGCGCCCGCAACGCACACACCGCCTCGTGCGTGTCGTGCCGCCACAGGAGCGGGTTCGAAGCCACCCCGTCCAGGTGGTCCACCACGTGCGTGTCCCAGTAGAAGTGACGCGGCAGCACCACGAGCGCGCGGCCCAGCTCCCAGGTCAGCATGAGGTCGTTGAGCAGGCGCAGGTCCTCCGCGCGCAGCGAGTCCGCGTCGCCGCCGAACACGCGCGCCAGCCCCTCGGCCCGCAGCGCCAGCAGCACCTGCTCGGCGCGCACGCCGCGCCCCAGCCGCGCCGCGCGGTTCACCACCCAGTCCCTCCAGCCCGGCGGCAGGTGGTGCGACACCTCCCGCACCAGCCTCCGGTAGTAGAACTCTCGCACGGCGTTCAGACCTTCCGGGATCTGGTCCGCCATGGTGCCCATCGTTATGTAACTCTTCATGTCGCTTCCGGAAAGTCAGTGTAACGTGTGGACCGGTCGGGGCGGCCGTCGGCGAAGCAGTGATGTGCCGGAGGCGGGTGGAGGTGCAGCGCGGGGGCCGGCGCGCGCCAAACCGAATGGGCGTGCGGGCAACGCCTCCCACTCGGATCTGACACTCTACCAACTATACTTCTTACAACTTTACAACTTTTAATTACAATATATTGCTTTACCTAACTTACAAATATATATCAATTCAGTAAATAAGGTAGAGCGCAAAATAAACATTTTTTTTATCAATTCTTTTGTTACGGAGATTACACATTTTCGAATTTTTTATTGAAGTAAAAAAAACCCTTAATCGTTTAACAAACAATCATAAATATTACTGGTATGAAGTTGCATATGTACCTATCTATATAAATTAGAAGACAATTATTGTGGCTGCCTGTACTTGCATCCGACGAAGCCGAATAGTGGGTGTATCCAGGATCATTTGACCATGGGGCGTACTTAGCACGCTAAATCAATATCCGACTTGCATCGCACTTCACATAGTACTCGTACAGATAATCACTGTTGCTACCCACATCTAGCTAGATCATTTATAGTTTTAGCACGCACAAAGGATTTACAGATACTTACATGTTGTTACAACGTGTTCTCTGTACACATTTACAAAAAAAAAAAAAAAGGCATACGAGTATTCTATCAGCAATCTAGTTTCCATATTTATTTTATATTAAACTAAAAAGAAAAATCTCAAGTAATGGTTGCAAGAAAAATGATTTTATAGGTAAGTATTTAGAACTGTTTGACACAACTTACTGTAATAATTTATTTTCATTTATGTTTGGTATGTAAAAACTGTATTTGTTAATTTTGACTGTCTTCTAGTGATTTTGCTTGAAATGTGTTTTTTTTTAATATTATTTTATGTAAATGACGAAAACCTCTTAAAGGCCGAGAAGGAAAAGCTTAGCAAGTAGGTACCTTGACTTGGCCTTCGAGGTGACCGCCATGTGGGATGTTGATTCTACGATCATTGTTCCGATATTCGGCGAACGGTCTGATAGCGAAGAGCCTCGACCAACATCTAAAGAGGCTTTCGCTAGAAGGTTGGCTCAAGGGGCAGATGCAGAAAGCAGTGATCCTCGACACGGCACGCATTGTCCGAAGGTTCCTCAATCTTTAGCCCTAACCACCGGTATCTTGGGCTTATTTTTTTATTAATATAATTTAAATTACTCAATTTTGTATGAACATATTTTTTTTGACATTGTATCGACTTATTTATTGAATTTTTTTTAGACATTTCAATTTTTATTTAAAATATTAATTTTGTATACCGACTTCGGTTAACATGGATGGACTTTATCTACTATTAACTTATGTTACACAATAAAATTATTCGATTTGATTTTAATGATGTGAGATCAATGAAGTTTTTTGATCCTAGAACTTATTTTTCTAATTCTTACAATCACGGTTGATAGCACACACTCTTTATACGAAGCGTGATTGTAAATGTTAGTGCAGTCGCTTAATTTGTATAAGTACCTAGTATGTAGTAGTATTCATCACCTTTCGATGCCAATTGTGAAGGTTGTTAGCAGTGTGAACGATTTGGTTCATCATCATTCCGATTGAAAGTGTTATTAATGATGATAATCACATTTGATGAAAAGCTTCTACCTAAGGAGTACCGAAAGTCGCAGGGTTACATTTTTTTTGTAATAATTACTAGTTTACTTACATGTGTAATGAAACGGAAGTAGGCATTTCTGTGTTTTGAAAGAGTTAATATTGAAGGATTACATTTTCACAAATAGGTACCTACTAGGTGTCGTTAAATGATAACATGCAGATAATATATGTGACAAAACTATATTTATATTAATTATAAAAAAAAACTAATTATAATAAGGTATCGTAAAATAAGCAAGTGTAGGTAGTGCCGCAATCTCATTCATAATAATTAATGCTAAAAGCTTTCGAATTTAACGCATGAGTAGGTGCACTCGCTTTATTATCACAGTCCACATATTCTATTCATTTCGCATATTTTATTCGGGGTTTTAGTAATTTTCATTTCGCCAGAAACTGTGCTTTTTATTGCTGAACACACATTTACCTAATAATAAAACAGGTATTTGCATGAAATAAATTATTTGCATATGATTTACACAAGCATGGCTTTATTCAGAACTTAGGTACGTACCTACCTGGTGGAGCACAGTACCGGCATCATGACTTGTATTCAAACACTTGTGCACCACTCAATAAAAACTTCAATCACAAAAGTATAAACATAAAAGTAAATAGAAGTGTAACTTATTAGACACGTCGTTGATTAAAATGTAAAACTTGAATAAAACACTGCACACTACACTGAACAAAACACTGAATGAAACGTTGTTCTTTAAGATGATCCCTATCCCTAGTGGTCTCGACGTGCGTCTGACGGCTCGCGAAACCTGTGGACATGTGTGATGTTCCCTTCTGGAGCCACTGGCACAGAGCCAAAGCACTGGCAACTCTCAAAGCTCGATCATTTCCGCTCTCGTAAAGCCGGCTTTCGGCAAAGTTCGACGACCGCTTTCGTACCGTACCGTAAGGCACCCAAACAAAGGCAACAGATAGTACGTTGCGACCTTTTTGGGGTTCTTGGGAATGTAGGTCACGGTCTCAGACGAGCCCCTACTTCAACGGCATCTTGTTACTACCTGTCCCATGGATACACAACAAATATTCACACAACTCACAAAAACCACGAATTCCGCTATTTGTTAATTGTATATACAAATTAAGAATTAAAACTGGTAATAAGTAGGTACTCACAATAATTTTATCACATAGCAAAAAAATCATAAACATTGAGATATTATATGAACTTGGTGAAGTAACTAACACAAATATTGAAATAAAATAGTCGTACATGTAATGAACTAAACCAACTGTTTAGGAAGCTGGTCCTACTAACACAATACTGTGATTACCGAACGTTATTTTGATCCCATTTTTTTGTTTACCATAGAAACATTTTCAGTCGTTGGACGCGGCCCGCGGGGGCGTGCCCGGAGAGGAAACCACACGATACCTTTACAAGCTCATCTTCCAACTGCTGCTACTGCTCGAGACCAACAATAAAATGGTGGTGGCGGTGTACCACGCGGCGCTCGACAACCGGGTGAGTGCATACATATAAGTATTAAGTATAAGTTAAATATTTATGATATAATCTAGATATTGTACAACTTGCACAAGTTTACTTAGCATATGTGCTCAAAAGTCCTCGCGAATATGTAAACATTAGTAAGACGCGTGTCTGCAATCATTTTGCTATGCAGCACAAATCGTTTATGTTGCCGTAACAAATGATAAATGAGCCTCACGGCGAGTCCCGCGACGCGATCGATGGCTCGGAGGACATCGAGAGCAGGGAGCACTCCTCACCTTTACTAGACTAGTTGTTGTTAGGTATAATGTGCCTTAGGGTGGCAATACGTCGCTCCCCAGTTACCATGTCAACGGGTAGAGTAGGGTGCCAGACAGGGTGTCATTCAATATTGAACCCGCTTTAATGTTTACAGTTTGAATACTTCGAAATTATAAAAAGTGCATAAAATGTTGCCACCTTTCTATGCAAAAGTTTTTAACAAGGATAACAAGTATTCGGTTTGTTAGAATCGAGTTTACAAGTCCCGCTCATATCATACGCAGTTCAAATAATCAAAGTTGAGTTTTGCTATTGAAGCGAAGGAAAAAAATAGAATGACAAGTTACACACAAAATAAATAAATTATGTATAAGCTTAGTAAAGCTTTTTAAATATATATATACAGATAATACATATGTAGTAAAATATTAGCCAAGTACATACTTAAAAAATATTCTTCTATTTTTTTGAAGGTATTAATATTATTGTTTTTATTTATTGGAGGGTGGGTATCGATCGCGCGTGACCTTGGCCGCGAATCTGGCCACGGTGCTTAATCGATATTATCCTGAGTCGACCCTACTCGTCGGGACTTTAGACGAACCCCGGATCGAGATTTCTTATTTTCATTCATTAACAAATATAAATGCAGCAGAAAAAAGAGAGATAATACCCAATGTTTGTTTAGGTTATTTAATATTTTAAAGAGAATTTGATACTATTTTAGTCTTCATGTCTCAGCTTAGTGTTATCACAGAGGAGGGAGTAACAGTGGCGAAATTCTACTCGAACTTGGTATGAGGTTGTTTGTGTTAGCCATTGACACGATAGAAGAAGAAGAAGTGTTATCACGGCGTTTTCATTATTTGATGCCAACTAATTCGAATCGTAAAGTAGCGTAATAATTGTTGCGTATTCGATATACACTGCGCGGTGACGCAGCAACGTTTGGCGTTCGCGCTGGCGTTGACGCAGTGTGATTCTATCGTGATTGCCTCTACTGTCCGCGTGGAGGATATGAGTGACGCAGGTGCATATTGCAGGGCGTGGAGATGAGCGGCGCGGTGTGCGCAGTCCGCGGCGCGCTGGCGGCGTGCGCGGGCGACGTGTGGGCGGAGCCTGCGCCTGCGCCTGCGCCTGCGCAACATGACGACGCGGCGCTGCTGCATCTCATGCACAGGCAGAGGTAACACACACACACACACCCTCATACATGAAATACACGCAAACATTGTACTAACAACTCTTTGGTATAGATAAAATAAGGATAAATAATGCTGGACAATCCACACAACATCATCTAACCCCAAGCAAGCAGAGCTTGTATACTAGAAGACTGACATACTTAATACAATACGTTACATAGATATATGTTTTTTATTATACATATAAAATACCCAGAACACCCGGAATAAATATTTACATACACAGAAGTTCTAGTCACGTTATCCACTGAATATTATTGGATTCCATAAGTTAATAATTCTTTATTCATAATATGTCTATCATATAATACCGAAAATATTGTCGGTTATTGTATGTAATACTTTTACAATAGAATTTAAACGTAACCGATCATATCATAACACAAAACTACGCACTGTAATATATCGCGTACGCACCTTGTTGTTACGCTGTCGCAAAGTACCCCAAGCGTCGGAAAAATATCAAAGCATCCTATTGTTATTTAGCACGGGGAATTTTCCTTATTAAGCCTCCTATTCAAAATGTCCGATTCCCCCTGTAATACCATAACAAAGGTAAAAATACCATACCATAATAAAGGGACCTACAACCTATTTATTATTCTGTTTTGTTTGAAGGTTGTATGTATAGGTAGTTGGATTGGGACCATCGATGACGCAATAGTTTATTGCAATCGCAATTTGAACTCTAAGTTAAGGAGTGCAGCATTCAGCTTACACTGCCTGCATCGTTGACAGGGGGAATTGATAATAGGAACCTAAGATGTAACATGCATAATTGTAATTGTAAAAATATTTTGGGATTGGTCTGATGGTTTTTATGTGGCTGATTACTGAATGACGTATAGCTTACGACAAGAAAGGCTACTAAGGGAAGTTTTTAGTATTCAATCTTATCTCATACGTGTGCCTGTTGGTTGGGAAAACTAGAAATACCTACATACTGGTATTAGTAAAGCTGTCTTCGTTTCATTGATCTAAGTCATGTTGTAAATGACATTTTAGTCAGCTCATGCACCTCGCACCATCGAATCACGGAAACATGTGACTGGGCGAACTCCTCGACAACCGTCGCCAAGCAACATTATATTTATATTATTCAAAATAAGTTCCGATTCAAGCGATTATGAGGCTAGAGTATGTACTGGGAAGGCGAGCGCACTGTGGGCTTTCGGAGATCAATTCATTGGTTTAAAAGTTAGATTAGATTTGGTTGAATAGCGTCTGTCTGTATAGGCATCGTACCCCTTGAAACGTGTCTTTTAAATTAAGTCTGATCGTTCAAGAAGTGGTCCCTGGAGTTCTTTCAATAAGGGCAAGTTGAATTTCGAGACGAAAATATAAGCAACATTATTTTAACGTCGCATGTTTCTGTGAGGTTTGTTTTCACGATTATTTTACCGCACGTTGATCATAAAAATGCTTCCACATTTTTTCAATGGAGATCGCGTCGTTGTTTCCATTCTATGTTCAAAGCTCATGCCGACCAGCATACGAGAGCTTTACGAGGATTTTTTTATCCGAAGAGAAAAACGTAAATGTAAAAAATGAAAAAAATAGGTACATTCTATATTGATTTTGGGTTAAAGGTTTAAGCCAGGGGTCACCAATTAGTTTCGCTCGGGGTCCATTTTAAGAAATGAAATGACCGCCGCGGTCCGCACATTTCATAAAATATTGAACAAAGGTAATTACGGAAATTACAAAGGTATTACAAATCAATTAAAAAGTGTCATTTTTTATTGTTGATTTATCTGTCTGAAGTTTGGTGTGAAATTGGTGCAAACTATTTAAATTAATCGTTACTTCGCCTGGAATTTTTCAAATTAACGTCAACAAAAATACTGCGTGGGATATATTTTTCGGTACGCATACAATGGGTCGGCGGTCGTTTACTCCCACCTGTTCTGTTGATTAGTTCTGTTGACAGAACTACTGGGATTTTTTCCCCCATTAGTTCTGTGACTTAAAAGACTACGCTTTACACCTGACTTTTATCTGTACTAATAATAACACTACTGGGTTTTTTTTTGTGATAAGTTATGTCCACAAAGCAAATTGGAATACAATGCTCTGAAAAAAATAATTTCTCTTCGCGTAAAAGAGCTCTTGCAAAAAATCAAAATACATGCCTTCGGACTCATCATTATTACTACATTTTAGGGAGCCAAGTACCAGGAAAGCAGAATTATATAAGAGGTTCGTTAAGGCTATACGATCCATACTTATTATTTTTTGGAATTCATGAAAATATTTGAATAAAAGAGTATTTGAATCAAAAGTACCAGGTGAGCAGAACTTAGTAAGCGGTGGTTATAAATATATTTTAATGAATTGAATTGCTAAACCACCTTATGCTTCTGCTAGCCTGGTAGGTACTTTTGGTTTTAAAGGTAAAATCCAAAAACATTGATTTACCAACAGAACAAGTGAGCATTGTATTCCCATTTGTTTTGTGGACAGAACTAATGGGGAAAAAAATCCCAGTAGTTCTGTCAACAGAACTAATCAACAGAACAGGTGGGAGTAAACGTCGGCGGTCCGCATACGGACCGCGGTCCGCTATTTGGTGACCCCTGGTTTAAGCTATTGTTTACTCCCTGCCCTATGGCCGAGGGGTGCGCGTTTTATCAAATGAGTCGTCGAACCATTAATAATTGTATCAGTCTATTTCGCTCGCACTCCTAGGTCTTACACCGTGTAACGCACAATAGTATGAAGTGTGAGTTACACTACACGGCATACTGATGCTCGTAATAACAGTTTCATTCGATAAATAAATAAAATAATTTTATAAATATTACACACTCTAGTGTGATCTGTGAAATGTCTATGTAGTAGTTTGTTATGTGGTTATGTGGTAGTTTGGAACTAGAGTCCCAAACTAAGCAAAGCTTGTACTATGGGAACTAGATTGCTAATAGAATACCTATACCTATATGTATATATTTTTTTGTAAATACTTGTGTTTTCGATTCCCAGAGCAAATGTTTGTGTGATGAACATTAATATTTGTTCTGTGTCTGGGTGTTGATTTATTATTATTTATCACTCCCACCCGGGAGTGGGGAGGTCCCGCAGTATGCAAACTCAAACTTTAATAAAATTTATTATTATTAAATTTATTCTATCAAAAGATCTTCGTCTTGCATACTAGGTGTTTCTAGGCGCCAGTTTGTCGCGACCTTAGTCCAGAAGAACGGGCAAGAAAGTAGACCTGGATTCTAGCAGGCATGTGTTATTCTAAGCTATTTTTTTTTTATTTTAATATATGCCAAGTTCCATCCAAATCCGTGTAGAAAAATTAAAATTAAAATCAGCATAAGTGGTAACAAAAATAATCTATTCATCACATTCAAACTTTTCGACATTAAAAATGTCTTTAGACTAGCAAAATCTTAGTGAGGTGAAAACCACACAGGCGAAATGTTCTACAGCGCCATCCCGGTCCCTGTTATGCCAAATCCATAGTAAACGCGACCCACGGCGCACAAGTCACTTCTGAAAACATGTCTGCTCTGAGGTCACCGGTGGCCAACGTGGCGCCTAGATTAAGGCAGGGTGTGGTGATCGCTGCCCTACATGGCGTTGAACGTGTTAATATGTGGTGTTGCGTCAGATGGGGCGCGGCGCTGGGCGTGGCGCGCGCGCGCAACGCGGAGCGCATCCTGGAGCGCGGCGAGCTGCCCGACGACGACGTGGCCACGCTGCTGCACGTCTACTGCCGCGGACTGGCGCATGCGCATCCAGGTACACATGTGTTGCATTCAACTCATTTTTTTCATTTCATTCAATTCTGGGCGTCTAGTTGAAGCGACGCCGAAGCGACGTGACCCGAGGGCTGGTGAGTATCTGGCCCAGCGTATCAGCATTGCTATTCAGCGCGGCAATGCAGTCAGAGTCTTGGGTACGCTTCCGATTGGTACTGATTTAGATCAGTTCAACTATCTATAGATCGTTTGCAACGGTCTGTAAATAGCTTAACTGTTTCTTATGTATTTTATATGACAATGTACATTTTGTAAATACTGTATAGTCGTAAGTTTGTTTGTGAATAAAGTTATAAGTACGTATTATTCAACTCATTAACTTATTCCGTTTTGTGTAATTAAGCGATTACTTGTATGTTTTTATGTTGATTGTTTTCTGTAGTTTATTTTACTTTGACAGTTCACACTCAGAACAAATTATAAAATAAAAATCTATTACCAAAAAAAATGTTATTAAGTATAAATATTGTTTGTTACCTTCGACTTTTCATTTAATTCGCATTTCATTGATCAATCGACAAAAACAATGATTATCTGTCACAGTTCGCACATGAGTTGTTAAACTTTAGTCCTTAACTTAGTTTTGGGCCTAACCAACATCGTTTACGAGTTTGAAATTGAACCTAATTTAAATAAATTAATTTCAGATATGGTGGCCATTACTCGACCTGTCCACGAACTGTCCCAGAATCTCTCTTTCATGATGGAGAGTCTCTACAAGGTTTCCGTGGCCCTACAGCGGCATGACGGTGGATGAATCACTGCCCTATTACCATAGTATAGAGCCTAGTTTCACATAACACACGCTTATACTTTACCTAATATACTTTTAGTCTAATACCTACTGTACATCAGTATACTGTTTGTCAATCTTTAAAAAAAACACAATGAATCTTTGTCATTATAAATTAGAATCAGTTATTAGTCAATAGGCGTCACCAAACACGGCTTTGTTTAACAAAGTATTGTAGTGCAGCAGACCTCGCGAGCCTTCATAAGTACGCCATATCGCCCCGGTCAGTCTGCAACATTGTGTGAATTGAAGTTCTTGGTGCCTTTTAAGCTTTATTGAAATCCGTCGGTAAATAACGCTACGACAAACATCCATCTTCCCCCACACCTCTTTTTTTGCAATATTTTGTGTAAAATCAAGTCCTTAGTCGATAGATAAAAAAAATTACAGAAAAAAAAACCTTTCTCTCGTCTACTTCCCCTTCTTGTTTTTCTTCTATATAATTTTGTGCTGCATTGAGTTCTTAGTACGCCTATGAATGACAAGGAATGGGCAACTCTCTATGGAGCGTGGGCCATGACTAAAAAACTCTTCCCGTAGAGTTGCCACATAACTAATACGTTTGAAAGGGAATTTTCAGTCCTAACTTTTACTATTTTCATAGAAAAAAGATTTCCATGGGACGGATTTAATCCGTAAATGTAGTGTAATGTAAGCCTATAAAAGCCCTTTATACGTACCTACTATGTGGCAACCCTGAGGGAAGAGTTTTTTTAGTTGTGGTCCAAAATGTTCATTCTCCTTTGATTGAAATTCGTTGATTTATACGCTACAGCTTTTAAAAACAAAAATTCACGCTCGACAAAAATATAACAAGGATAACAAAATATAACGACAAAAGTATACCATATTTGGTTGAAATCAGTTGAAAAATGCGACCTGTAGATGAAATGTTTATGAAATGTTTATTTTTGACTCTCAAACATACAGTGCTTAATCTAATTAGCCTACGTATCAGTAACAACAGACAGGAGCTCAGCCTGTCCGTTGACATCGACAGCATGTTACATAAAGCACATAACTAAAGTATGGTGCACTACGAACCGGACTAGATTATCTGTGCCCCGGTGCGTAGTGCCCTCCTGCGAACACATATATTTCATTGGTAGAAATTTACCCTGTCGATCGAGTCTACACTGATACAAATCTTAAGATTTGGTCTAGATGAGAACAGACATACAGAAGAACAAAAGCATTTTTGCCCAATGTAAAAATGAGACGCTTGGCTCGCTCGGTCGATTAACTGAATTAATTCACACAAAATAGCGACCTTATCACATTGTTATAAAGCTTAAATTCACACACGCATTCAACCTACTCAGATAAGGTTCAGCTCTACCTCTAGAGGACAACGTAGACCCAATTATGTAATAACTTCTATTTTTATAAACAAGCACCACTTATTTTTCTCTCTGTGTAAAATTAATATAGTGATAACTAAAGAATTTATACCAAAATTGTATTATCTTTTTTACTTTAAATTGATTTATAAATAATATGTTTTTAATGATGTCCCTAGTATATTGACGAATGGTGGAGGGGTGGGACTTGCTATGAAAGCTAAATGTGTTCTTTTGTTTAATTGCTATTTACTTTTCTTAGATTCTCGTACAGCTAAACACATGTGTTGAAGGTATCTGTTGAAGCAGTTCATATGCACGTCCGTTCATACTTGTAGCGATACGTAGCAAACGCCGTGTTATGGTTACCTACTCCACGAATACCTACCGCCCACTTGTTTCCAGAAACCTTTTTCACGATTGCTTTAGGAAAATCTGCTAACATATTTTTTTGCGTTAATATTTATAGTATTAAGCTAAGATTATCAATTATCTAGGGTCAATGAATGCTGAAAGTTCTTAAAATCCTTATATTAGAATTTATTGTAATAAAATATTAGTGAATTAAATATTATTTGGTGAGCTTTAAAACTATGGATGCAAGTCAACTGAGCTTGGATTATGTAATCGCTCGATTGGCGCCGCCCGCATCTGCGTCCGCGTCCGATCGCTCAGGTCCAGCGCTGCTTCCTCGTTGGAGTACATCGAGGCGCTGCGAACGCGGGCCGCCGCGCGCCGCCGTGCTCGATGTTCCACGCGCTGTGTACAAACTAGAACAATATTTACGCGTACTTAGATATTATCGAATTTAATAGGAGGGTGGGGCTGCTGCGATTAACGCGTATTATTAAAAGATCGGCGACAATTGCCCTTACAAACGTAATACCAAAATCAATGGACATGTTTCTACAAAATTTTGAATGTACATATTTATCTATGTTCACAAACATTAAATATTTTGTATTAGACATGTTTTCTATTACGGAGAATAAAGTTACTCAACGAGGTCGCCGAATCTTTAATTTGTTCCCGCGTCTTTTATATATTTTTATTAAATCGATGATGATTCATCAACTCTACCTACGCCCTGCCCTGAAATGAGGTGCCTTCAATGATTTAAGAGAATTTACGTTCCTAACTTGTATATTTGGAAAAGGCACAGGGAAACGTATCACAGGTTCAAGTAAGTTTTTAAATACCTCAGCTGCGCCAAGTAGGGCTCCCTCAACAAATCGGAAGAACTAGCTAACCGTCACTGAAAACGTTGATCCTTTTTTTCAAGTGTACCTATAATATATTTAGGAAAAATGAACAATATATTTGATACATTAATGTCGTGAGCACCTGCATGACCACAATTGCAAATCAGCCATTCTTAAATTGAGTTGGACGAAATAAATAAAATATTGCTGGACAATCCACACAACATCATCTAGCCCCAAGCTAAGCAGAGCTTGTGTTATGGGTACTAGAAGACTGACATACTTAATACAATACATGTAATGACATACCTAATACAATACATGTAATGCATTGTATTAAGTATGTCAGTCTTAAATAGTCTATAGATAGATATTTTTTTATTATACATATAAAATACCCAAAACATCCGGAATGAATATTTGCAGATCGTACAAACATTTATCCCAAGACGGGGATCGAACCCGCAACCTCCGCGTCGCAGGCGGACCTTCGCCCGTCGCGCCACATCTGTCGTCATGAATAATGATAACTTCATATCATTTTGCGGTTTTTTATGAGTTTCACCTTTTTCCCTTAGCTATGACGATGTCAGGTGGGTATATACATATTTATATATTTATTCTTATATGTAGGACCACCAACATGTCTGGGGGTCAATCGCGATATGAAACAATTACCGCGTTCCGTAAACATTACCTACCTACGTATTAGAGTGACACTGGATGTCAACGCCGGCTCGACTACCCAGTGTTGCAGTAGCACCGCGCAGTTTAAATCCGATACGTGACCGTTGCAATACTTATATGATATGATTGTGTATTTATTCGTGATTACCCTTCTGCTCAGCCCACTTCACCTTGCTTCTCCAAAGATTGTCGCTTTGTTTTTTAATAAATTTTCTAATGGCACTCCTTTCCACTTGGTACTGCTTAATGGATGGAACACTTTGCGTTCTTACTCGCATAATATTTTACTCACTTGTAACTGTCACTTGTTATGTTTTCTATGACAATATTTCTTTTGTTATTTGTGTATTATTTGATGTCTTATTTGCATTGTGTTTTCGTGTATAACGTACCCAGACAAACCAGACACCTATGTTTCTGGCGTAGCCAGTAGGATAGGATTTCCTTCGATAGCAGAGTCTACTTGTTCACGTAAGCGAGTGCGCACACCAAGCGGCAAAACAACAGTATAGCACACTACTTTTCACTTCTAGCAACACAACAAGACAAGACGTCCAGTCCTAGGTATGCGCACGCGCTAACACTAAACTAACAAAGAATTTGTATCTATTAGCGAAAGAGCCTTCTAACCACTTAGTGTTAACACTGATGTTTGTAATCACTTGTAAATGTATTTATCTAATGTAAACTACGAATAAAATATATGAACTTAATTCTTCTGTGTTTATTTGAGATTCCGACTCGCACGTCTGTTAGGTACTCGATATTAAGCCTTAGTTTGTCATGTACCTACTGATTAGTGAATATCATATCATTTATTCAATAACAATTAAAATCGTTTTTGAAGTTATATCTTCTCATTAATAAGAATCAAAGTCCTGACTGACTCGACGGCTGACGTACAAGCCACAGATTCTGCGTACAAACTTCAAAGCCTGTTGCTGTGGCCCACAGCCCAAATAAATATTTCTAATCAAATAAATTACAGCGTATTTGGGACATAAAGATGTAAATTTTCACCAAATTTCGTGAAAAAAAAATAATTGTTTTTAAAAGATATTAATAAAAAACCAAAAACTTGGTTTTTTAAATTTTTCACATACATTTTGAGGTTATGTGAAAAAAGTGTGTATACAAAAGTTTTAGATCTTTTAATTACCTACAACTTTGCTGTATGACTTTTTTTCATAGGACTTTTAGTTTTGCCGGAAATCGAGAAAAAGCGTTTTTTACCCTTAAAAGCTCACCCTATCCCCTTCCCGCGCTCAGATCGCCCGTAAATTATTTTTCCTTTCATTTTTATAATATTCCCCTCCTTTTCTAATGGGTTTCATCCTACTATTAATTTCTTTGTCTTTTTGTTATTTTTCAAGGCATCTACCCCGGACTAATTAGCGTCGGGCGACAAGTTACGATAACGCACTAATAGTCCAGTCATTACGTCGGAAAAATCGGGTTATAAATGAAAATGAACAGAGAAAGCCAAATTTTGGGTATTACGTGGGGGGAGGCTAGAAAAGCTTAAGTTCAAATTGTCGACCTGTAGAACCTTGTGCTTTTTCCGCCATCTTGAAAATGGTTTAAATTCAGTTTTTTCATCATAACTCGGTTCCCCGTTGAGATACGAAATTTTTTATTGAATACATTTTTGTTGTTCTTTGTACGATCTACAATTAAAGTCTTATACATTTTTCACGTATCGATCATCGTTATCGAGATATAGATCAAAATAATATGTATAGTTTTTCGCTTTTTCCTTTTTTCTCGTGAAAGATATCGAAAAATGTCGTGAATAAAACTTGTAGAGCGTGTTCAGACCTACATATTTTTTATTTTTGACTAGAATTTTAAATTAATTATATTGTACCTATATGTTATGTGTATAAGTGCTTGAAATGATATAAATAAATTTATTATTATTACAAAAAAAAAAAAATTATGACCTCTATGGCGTCACAAAGTCGGCCCTAGCGCGCCCATCGCCCATACCACCGAACATGTATTTCTCATGTATAGCATGCACTACTAGAGCAGGGGAATAAGAAAGGACGACCTAGGGGGGACAAAGTGGACGAGGCAATGGAGGCAATTTACTCCTTTCTGAAAAAAAAATCCGACGAATGTCAATTTTCTATTCTAGTTTATAGAAAATTGACATTCGTCGGATTTTTGATGAACCAAATAAATGGAGATTTCTTTCCTCACATCAGAACGGTTAATTTATTTTTTTATTTTATTTTATTTGGAAAACAAACAACAATGGTGCTTACATGACAAAAACTAATTACTAAGGCATAATCCAATAAAGTTTCCACTATTAATTGTTACACACACGTAAAAATCGGTGGAGAAAATGAAAAAGAATCTAAACATACAAAGAACAAATAAACAGATTGATTTAGAACTTAAAATTAATTAAAATAAACTAACACTATGACAAATTCAAAGTTTTTAATTCCTCACAGATGGCGAGTTTAAATTTGGAAAGAGAGAGGTCAAAAATATCAAACTTAGAGAACAAACTATTGTTACAATTCATGGAACGATTAATAAATGAATTAGATGCATAATTGGTACGAATGGTAAGAGGCTGGAATAACTGATTCTTTCTAGAGCTGATTCGGGGACATCTCTAAACCTAACCTTATTTAGTAAATAAGGGCTATCAATAAAACTATTTAAGATTTTATACAAAAATATTTGGTCGCGCAGTACTCTCCTATCCCTCAACGGAACCAAAGGCACCGTTAAAGGTGACCCAAGTGCTGGAAAAACATTTGCAAGAGAAGTTTGGAGACGACATTCATGATCGAAAAACAAGGACGTGATTGCGTGGTGTGCTTTCGGGGAAGGCCTTTCTGAGGAAGATCTTCTACAGCCATGACCTTCAAAACGGTAGGTCTGAACACGCTCCACAAGTTTCAATCTGGACATTTTTCGATATCTTTCACGAGAAAAAAGGAAATAGCAAAAAACTATACATATTATTTTGATCTATATCTCGATAACGATGATCGATACGTGAAAAATGTATAAGACTTTAATTGTAGATCGTACAAAGAACAACAAAAAAGTATTCCATAAAAAAATTCGTATCTCAACGGGGAACAGAGTTATGATGAAAAAACTGAATTTAAACCATTTTCAAGATGGCGAAAAAAGCACAAGGTTCTACAGGTCGACAATTTGAACTTAAGCTTTTCTAGCCTCCCCCCACGTAATACCCAAAATTTGGCTTTCTCGGTTCATTTTCATTTTCAAATGTATATAATGACTGGACTATAAGTTTTGATGCTTCAGAGCTATTTGGATCGGCGCACGACAATCCCCGAACAGGGTCTCCAGCGTCCGCCAAAGCGTTGCCGCGAGAAACGAAGTTAGTCGAGCGTGCACGACAAGTTTCGGTTTCGGCAAAAGTTTCGGCCAATTTTGGCCGAATCCAAAACTACAGCCGAAACTTGAATTTTGGCCGAAACTCGGCCGAAATCAAAATTTCGGTCGGACACAATTTTTTTTCATTTATCGATCAAGACGTTTTCCTTTTGGAAATGATTCTAAGCTTGAAATATTTTCAGTTATAGATTAGTAGATAATATTTTCACAGAGGAGCAAAACTGCAAAAGCAAGCGAATTATTCATATTAGAGATGTAATGGTAGCTCTACGAGATTGAGGTGCTACGCGCTACGCAGTATTTCATAGACATTTCGTAGGCAAAGTTCGTAGCACCGTAAAATGTTACCACCCTGGCATGGCAAGTCTGGCCATTTTATATCAGTGTGTTCTGTGTAGGGGACTGGGATAGACGTAGACGGCGCGCCACCACCCGACGCGCCCGACGCCCCCGACGCCGCTCCGCCGCTCCGCCGCCGCTGCCGCCACCCCTGCTCATCGATCGAGCCCTCCGCCGTGTTCCCTGCCTGTGCTATATTTGCGATACAAATAATAGAAGCGACGCTGTGGCATTCACGTATATAATTATAAAAGCTCAAATGAAAAGCCGGAGGCAGTGCTGTGGGGATACTTGGCTGAATAACATACAGTGAAGGTAAGCATTATTTGTATACAAAAGCGCCTATGTATATGTAAATATAAATGAAAGACTACTGTCATTTCTCGAGTACGCTAAGCAAGCAAAGTCTTTGAATGTTGTATAGTGAAGCAGTAACTTAGTAGGTACGGGGCTTACTTTCGCTAATGAAGTACACAAAAGTGTGCCTTAACGGCAATAATGCTGTAGTGCTCCATAGGGGTAATGTTTGGCTCTAATCTTAATCAAAGACCTATAATATCAACCAACATGATACAATAAATAAATCTATCTATCTATCTACCTGTATAATGTGTGTTGAGCCTTGAGCCCTTATAGGTACGGTTCATAATGAGCTTAATTGAAAATCATACGAATATGTCGACGTCTAGGCGAAAGTGCTGCGATAGCCGCGAAATTTTACAACATTTTAGCACTTGTCATAGTTGATAAGGAATTGAACCTACATACTTATGTCGAAATATGTCGACGTATGGGAGGTAATGCTGAGGTAGCCGTGAATTTTTTACAATATTTTATTATTTGCCACAGTTGATAAGGGGAACTGTACCCCAAGTAAGTACGAGTTTGTGCAGTGTGCACATACGCAATCGCCGAGTGCCACCGATTTTGTATGGAGATCCAAGCTTCTCAAGAAATCTGCTTGGATGTTTGCGATAGTTTGCGTCTCTGCGATCCGTGTGTGCACACACTCGTACCTACTTAAGGAACTGAAATCCTTCGGATGTGTATGGGCGGAAGTGCTACGGTAGCTAGATTTTTTTACAGTATTTTAATTTTAGTCATAATTGATAAGGACTAAGAACTATTATACTTAAATATTTTGAATATGTTGACGTCAGGAATAATGAGCATAAAATTCATTGAATTAATAAAGTTATTAAGTTTTAACCTTCTGTAAAACTGGATCTATTGAAGATACGCACTACGCAGCCTTTAAGTATGGTAGATTCGCGGATTTGCACTATCCCCGACGATAATTATGCTGTTGCGACCTTTTTTGTGGATGATGATGTGTTCTACAAAATCGTAGTTCATAGTAGTTATTTCTTTCTATCATGAATAGTTTTAGCACCGCAGGCGATTAAATTTTCTTAGGTATTTTTTTACACCTTGGGTAACCTTATTGATTTTTTAGTAAGGTTTCCTATTTTTTTGAAAATAAGTATGATATAGCCTATGTTCATCGCATATAGTGTAGCTTTACTACATCATCATCTTCCTACCCTTGTCCCACATTAAGTGGGGTCGGTACAACACGTCTTCTTCTTCCACTCTTCTCTATCATACGTCTAAGTGCTCACTTCTACTCCTTTCTTACACATGTCATCATTTACACAGCCCATCCATCTTTTCTTTGGCCTCTACGTCTACATCCATCCACATCTAACACTCATATCTACTCATATCATATCTAACACTCTTCTTGTTGCATGCACTCTCCTCTTATCCGTCCCTTTGGTTGCCCAACATTCCGATCCATACAGGGTCGCACTGTATGGATCGGAGAGATCTATTAGTCGGAGCAGACTGGAAGGGGTAGGTACACCGGTTAAGGCTATAGGTACGAAACTAGATGAACCACCAAAGTCGCAAAACAAATGCTCTGTTCTGCTCATCTTAAGTCCGACACTCTCTAATCTCTCCTGCCATTTACCTGAGAAAAATAGTCACCATTTCCTACAAATTTACTCTTTGTACAGGTATCCGAGCCATTGACGAAGAAAGAAAACTAACACAACCGACATAAAAGAAGACAACACTTGCCAGTGGAGGGTACAAAAGACGACTCTTCTATGTCTGCTAATTTCGACACTATGGATGAAGGTCCGGAAACAGAAATTGAAAACCTAGAGTTTTTTAATATTCCGAGTGAAAATACTGCTCTAGGTTCCAACGTTAACTACACAGCGTATGATGACACCTTGGAAACACATGGAGACAAAACTATGGAGCCTATAAATGCTACAACCGAAGGAGCATCTACCACAGAGGCTGTATCAGCGAGTGGTGCCGGGATGATACACCCAGTATCAGGTGAAATTCCATCAGATACGAGAACTTCAGACGAAAAGGAATCCGTTACGGTAATATCTGGAGAACATGTATCAAGTGAGGTGGTCCCATATGTAGGGGCACCAGATGAAGGGGCGCGGGCTACACCGGATGAAGGAGCAAAAAAAAAGGATGCATATAGTGAGGGTGCATCAGGTATAGGTTTGTCAGGTGAAGAGGCATCAGGTTTTTGGAAATTTGGTGCGGGTACATCGGATGTCGGGACTTCGAGGGTATGGAGGTTTGGAGAAGGGACATCGGATGCGAGAACATCAGGGGTCTGGAGATTTGGTGAGCGTATATCTGGTGAAGTTGCATCATGCAGCGATTCATCAAATAGGGAACCGTCAGTAATGTGGATATTTGGTGCAGGGTTATCGGATGTACTTTCATATGATGCCAGCACATTCGGTGCCAGCACATCCGGTGCCAGTACATTCAGTGCCAGTACATTTGGTGCCAGTACATTCGGCGCCAGTACATACGGTGTCAGTACATTCGGTGCCAGTACATCCAGTGCCAGTACATTATGTGCCAATACATCTGGTGCCAGCACATCCGGTGCCAGTACATCCAGTGCCAGTACATTATGTGCCAGTACATCCGGTGCCAGTACATTATGTGCCAGTACATCAGATGCCAGCACATCCGATGCCAGTACATTCAGTGCCAGTACATTATGTGCCAGTACATACGTTGCCAGCACATCCGGTGCCAGTACATCCGGTGCCAGTTCATCCAGTGCCAGTATATTATGTGCCAGTTCATCCGTTGCAAGTACATCCGTTGCCAGGACATCGGGTGCCAGTACACTATGTTCCAGTACATCCGATGCCAGCACATCCGGTGCCAGTACACTTTGTGCCAGTACATCCGATGCCAGCACATCCGGTCCCAGTACATCCGGTGCCAGCACATCCAGTGCCAGAAAATTACGGGCTAGAAAATCGCGCGCCAGCACTTCGCAGACCACCACTTCACAGGCCAGCACTACGCAGGCCAACACATCCAGTGCCAGAAAATTGCGGGCTAGAAAATCACGCGGCAGCACTTCGCAGGCTAGCACTTCGCAGGCCAGCACATCGCAGGCCAGCACATCGCAGGCCAGCACTTCACAGACCAGCACATCGGGTGCCCGACCGGATAATCTCCTAGACGATGATAAGTGGTTCAGGTACCTCTGCGAAGACTCCACCGACATTTCATCAATTCCACCGAAACCACCAACACCGCCACCACCAACACCGCCACCACCAACACCGCCACCACCTCCGAGAGTTGAAGATACGTCTGACTCCGAAGACTCAGAGTATGAAAGACGAATGATGGCAAAGAATAAGACACTCGTCGAGTATTGCTTTGATTTAATTAATGGTAGACTCTCGGACTCGTCAGATGAAGATGAAGTGGACGAGCGCATACCAGGCCCCGAACACCCGCGATACCTTGAGAATGACCCGTTCTTTACACCATCAACTGAGCGCAGACGTTTTCCTGATATCAGGGTATTTACTTTCATCAGTTACGTTCACGTAGCGGTAATCGAGCCGGATCTGGCATTACCTTTCAATGCAACGTACCCTTTGGATTTTGGACCACGTGCGTTCCCAGACTACGCCATTGAAATGGACTCTCCTGAAGAAGCTGAATATATCAGTCACGTACTGAGAGCAGCACTCGATAACTTCTGTAACATTCGTATGGTAATGCAAGAACCTACCATTAGCTTTTACTGCGACTTGTTGAACTTTCTGACGGACACGAGCCCAGATGGGATCTTACATCAGATCCATGTGATCCGAAACCAATATAAACAATTCCTACGACGGTCAGGCAGGATACAGTAAAAGGCTTGTAAGGGCAATGTGAAAACCAGCCCTTCTTAAGAGTAAATAAACGTAAACCCTGCTGCAAGTATCATAAATTAACAATATCAATTAGATATAAGTCTGTTTAGGTATATGATTAAGTTTACATATTAATGTAGTTCTTACATAATTGGTGTTAAGATTATATTCACATCTGTCTAGCATGTTAAGTGACTTAGATTAAGAAATAAATGTAATCTACAGGAATCGTAAATGTAGAAGATGCTACTTTACTCACCCGAGTTAATCTTACTAAGACTTTGATTACGTTTCCTAAATATTTTTATACAAATTAATGATAGAAGCCAGTGGCCGAACCACTAGCTTTACAAATGTACATTCTAATCTACGTGAGTGTTTTTTTTTTTGTAATTTTGTAGGTATGTATATATTTTTATCTGTAAGCTTGGCATTTTGTACAATTTAATTTTTTTGAATATATTATTTAGAATAATGCTTAAGTAGGTACCTATAATCCAGAATAAGTTGAGTGGTCGTAGTGTATAGAACATAGTTTGGTCAACTCAGTAGGCAAGTCAGTTTTATATCCAACACGTTTCTATATTTATTTTTACGAGTCTGTATTTCGCCCTGAAGCCTATGGTAATTATATATTATTATTATTATTTTAAGAGTATTTATAAGGTAGTTGTAATCACTAATTACCTACCATAATATCAAAATTGTGATGTGACATGTATTCGATGTAGTTTTTAATAAAGTGCATTTAATTAAAACAGAGTTTTATGTGTAACCAAGGGATTTAAAAAAATATTTAGGTATATTTAGACCAACGAAATCGCTCAATGCTCCACGCCACGACGACTAACATCCTCCACAAAACCTCTTTATCTTCGTAGGTACTCAGGTACAATTACTTTTCTTCTAGGCTCTGGTCGCGTGGAACTGGCACCTAGAATCACCTAGTATGTAAGACGATTCTAAATGATCCTTGTGATTTTACTGAATAAAGTAATTTTTGACTTGACTTTGACTGATTATGTTTTAAGCCAGTAAAATCAGTATAGCTTCTTTTTTTGCTGGAATATATGGAATAATAAATAAATAACACATTTCCTTTTAATTTAATTATATTTTTCTTAGACTATAAACGATTACGAAACAAGAATTCAACTAGTAAAGGTAGGTTTCTGTCGCTTGGCATGAGAAAGTGAATCAGAAACGCAATGAGCGACAACCAACGCGTCCGAGCTTTACCCCGAGCAAAACTATTGTTCGCTCTAGTCGCGACCAGTCCGCCCTACGAATGTGTATAAAAGTATTTCAATGCTCTTTACTGTACAAGAAAAACTACAATGGCGCAAATATTATAGCAAGTGTGAACAATGATTTTACATAGAAAGCACCATTTTGCTCGGGGTAGAACCTTAACAATGAATGATCTTGACAACGCTACGTACTTACAGTAAAACAAGTGATATTTCGTTACAATAAGACTATTCGATTATTTATCCACTTTTGTTTATACTCTTAAAATATGCAACGAAGATAAAAGTTATTGTAAAATATAACGATTTATACAAAATATGATTGCATGCAGGAATCCAACTAGTCAGAATTAATTGCTTCTTACTTAAAATCGGAAAAAATTATCATGTTTCATGAGATACAGAATAAAAACGTAGGGCATCTTTTAACAATCTTCATTTTGGTATAACAATACATAATATACAATAATTATGTATCAAACTCTTTATAAATACTTTTCAATAAGTTACGATTTTATGTACAATAATATAGGATATTTACAAGCAAGCGCTCCTCGCGCGACTGATGCGGCGGGCCTTGTTTTTTGAATTCATAAGAAGATAGCGCCGCGCGCCGATCGGTTAAATATTGACTATTACAACATTGCTTAATCAAAATTTAAATTCACAACAGATCACGACAAGTTTCTGCACTAACTAGAATTATAATTGGATAAAATATTCGCAGAATAAAGTAAAATACGTTATATGAAAACAACGCTTTGGGACTTAACTTGTGCTTACAATATACACTTATGAATTATACACGAAATGAGATACAATATTTAAAAATATGCAAAGTAAATAATACAAAATAAAGTAAGATTCGATTATACAAAATATTTTAAAATAAGTTAGTAAAAATAGTATTACTAATAAATAAATAAATAATGCTGGACAATCCACACAACATCATCTAGCCCCAAGCTAAGCAGAGCTTGTAGTATGGGTACTAAAAGACTGACATACTTAATACAATACATTACATAGATAGATATTTTTTTTATAATACATATAAAATACCCAGAACAATCGGAAAAAATATTTGCAGATCGTACAAACATTTATCCCAAGGCGGGAATCGAACCCGCAACCTTCGCGTCGCAGGCGGAACTTCGCCCGCCGCGCCACATCGGTCGTCAAACAAGTTACTGGTTGTCTACATTTCATAAATTACATCGTTGATATAAATACAGTAATATACGTCAAAAAAATAAGTCTCGCCCCCTTTATAATATCATATGAAAGAATAGAAGTTGAAGACATGGACATCGTTAATTAGTAACTAACATTCGACATCACTTTTATAAATATCACACGATGTGATATAACATTAACTTTAATCCTTGCTATTTCAAGAAAAATAAACTCAGTGAATATTTTTTGTGTATGACTAAAACGAATCAGCTTTGTTAATTCCTACATTGCGACCTAGATTATATATGTACACACTTTGAAAAAGAAAAGAAGCGTAATGCCATTTTTTATATAAATACTAGCTGTCCCGCCTCCCGGCGAACTTCGTAACGCCTTAGAGAGATTTTTTTTCTGATATATTAAATTTTGTTTCCGTAAGAACCTTGTAGGTACAGAGTATTAAAAACTACAAAAAAAATCTGCCAAATCGGTCAAGCCGTTTTCATGCTATGTCGTGACAACGGAAAACGGGTTTCATTTTTATATATATAAAAATATATTTAAAATCACTTTCATCTGAGCGCCTAATTGTATTACAGTCATATATATTAAAGTCATCATTAAGATCATCCAAGAACTCCACATGCTATGACTTCTTCAGAAAACATCCCCAAAAACACGCATTTGGCTATACCCGTCACCTTAAACAAACACAATCACGCTATTTTAACTTTATAACTCATTAATGACACTTAGATGAATAAAAATGACCTATGTATCGCAATAATAAATATAATAGCCGCCGTAAACTCGGCAACGTTAAAACTCACAACATCGTTGCGACGACTTTAGTTCATATTCATTTATTCATTGCTCAAAACTACATTTTAAACAGCTTAGGTGTAATATAGCTAGAGTAAGTACATGTACCCTGCAAGGGCGCTGCAACATAGTATAGAGTCATGCATTTAAAAAAAACTAATTATACATAAACATAAGCGACATGATATCGCTTATGTTTTAGATAATCGTCATTTAAGTTATTAACGGTATTAGTAAATAAAATGGTTAACTAATTTGCCAAGTCAAATAAAATAAAAATATATTATGTCAAGATGCGTAATAGGTACAAGATTCCAATCAGTAAAAATAAATTAATAGGAAGGCAATGTCAAAGTAAAACACAACATAATCTCAGACTTAGAAAGTACATTGATGCTAGGTAGGTAGGAATAGATTATAGCAGTTGGTCAGAAAGGAATTCTTCAACTGAATAATAGCTTTTGCTTATCAATAGTTTCTTACAGAATATGGTATCCTTATCTTCATCTTTCATATGCTCGGGTAGTTTATTATAAATTATAATAATTTATACATAATATATAATAATTTATATCATTATATCAGCTACGACTACCGACAAGTTTCCAGGGCGCCAGAGCCAGAGCCAACATCGCAGAAACCTTTAATTGTTGGTACAAAATAGTAACGGCTGGTTTCTCGAACGATGTCATAGTCATAGTCATAGTCATTTATTCCAGAAAACAAAATTACATTGTATGCGGAAATATTCAAAATACAGAAATCATAAAATACAAATGTCAGAAAATAATAATTAAAATAAAAATAAAAATCCATAAAATATAAAAACACAATGTCCAAGAGAGATAATACTTATTAATTACATACATTCATATTTCAAAGCTCCTCGATGATCAACGAAAAAATCAAATAATTACTATGTGTCAAACTCGGATCAATCGTGATTTGGGTTTCCAGAAACCGGCCGTAACTCTTGTAGAAGAACGTGTTAAAATTATATATCTTGTCTCAAACCGACGACAGCGTAGTAAATATCAATTGAATATATTTGGCCGAACTACTCGTCAAAGAACCGAAAGATACCACACTTTATTTATAAGAATGTGAAGATGCGGCTCCTGCGTCAGTTGGTCGGCTCGCGGCGCCTCAGTTGAACAGCACGGAGCTGGGGTCTTCGTTGTCCATCTGCTTGACGTGGCGGAGGACATCTTTCTTCGTGATCACTCCGAGAAGTCGTCTGCAACGTCGGTAATGTATTAGGTCTAATTTTACTCAAGATTTCTTTATTCAATATAATCACAAGGATCACTTTGGAACGTCTTACATACAAGATGATCCTAGGCGCCAGTTAGTCGCGACCAAAGTCTGTAGAATTGGCAAGAAACTAGACTTGGAGACTAGCGTTTTTTTTATATGATCCTTCTTACAATTGTTTAATAAAGAAGTTGGAGCTAGTTCGTCCCAAGCTTGCTTGTCTTCTAAATAATACAATTAAATAGATAAGATACAAGCAAGTTCTATCTTCAGATTAGGGATTTCCGTTACTGATATAGGACGGTTACCGCTACATATATTCTACGATGTGTGACAAAGCGCAAATGTATTATCATTATTATTTACAGTTACAATAAAGAAGGGAGTTACATTCGGTAATATATTCCTTATGATGAAACTCCGTGTTTTATTTGGAATTGGCGTTTAACTCTAGTTAATTATAATTATATACAGTGAGCTATAATCAAGAGTTCTAGTAATTGAAAATGAAAGTGTAGTGAATACATAATCTAAATATAAGCTATATAAGCCCATTGCTAGATGTAGGTCTTTCCCAAAACACGCTACTGAGCCCGGTCTTCGGCTCTAATCTCCTAGCCACCAATTAAACCTGGTTCAAAACGGCATAATTTGATCTTATTCGTCGGCAAACATAATATAATTGAAGATGCTAAAGATGCCTAGCTGCCACCAACCCAATTTTTTTTCCGTTACTCTCCGTACTCCGTTGGGCTGGCTGGGATGAGTTTGTAGATATAACAGATTTACACTACACCCTAATAAGGGATGTCAGTTCGATTTATTAAGAGGGTAGTGTGGCATGTGGCACTCACCCATTATGCGTGACCAGGGTCTGCCTCAGGCCAAGCTTGCGGAACATGTCGACGACCGTCTCCATGGGCGTCTGGTCGGTGACCGTGATGGGCGCCATGTCGAGGATGCGCGTCAGGTTGAGGGCTGCGGCCGCGGGCGGCGCCGCGGCCGACGGCGGGCCCGCGAATATCACCACCGTCTGACCAGACACGCCTTCCATTGTCCGACGCGCGTTACCTGCACAAATTCATTATTTTAAATACCTACTCATGTGTATTTTTTAGTTATCTAAGCACAAGATAGAATGGAAAACCCAAATTATTACATAACCATATGTGTTAAAGGCAAAACGCTAGTTTTCAAAAGGGAAATCATCAGAAGTACTTGGATGGGATATAAATACTAAGTATTCCTGGACATTGATTATGGGAACTAGATAGAATAAAATACACATTTTTGTAAACCCATACAATATAATTGAAAATAAAAAACAGAACATTATATTTCCCAAACCATACAAATGTTTTTATTTCATTGTGATTTGTTTGCAAGCTACTTGTACAAGTACGTAATCAATTTGTGAAACACTGTTCGAGAAATAACAGAAGAAATTTCAAGAAACGCACGTCATCACTTCGGGAATTTAATCATATTTTAAGAAATTTTAATTACATTTTTCTTTAATCTTCTAAGAAACCCATGAAGCGCTATTCACAAACTTTAACAAAACGAGATTAAGTACCGGGTTACACAACTTAATATTTCTTGATTATATAATCATAACTCATTTATTTAGTGTTAATGAGCTAGTTACTACAGATACAGATATAATGCGACTACGAAAATTTGCTAATGAAAAACATTTCGAAACCATCGCTTTTTAGAAATTAGCTGTTTCATCATTAAATTATTATTTGGACGCCTCCTTACGTAACTGAAACTCGACTTGGCCAATTTCACAGAGTGGAAAATAACAAGTATGTTTCGCAATTGTTTTACGGGCGTAATTGTTTTAAGGGCAACGTTGCGCAAACAAACTTACAAAAGTAATATAAAATGAAAGTAAAAGTTTTTATGAAAACAAATGGTTTTATCAGGTTTCAAATTTGTATAGATTTGTTGTTTTTGTTTTGAAACGTTACGAACGTTTATTCAAGTTGTATTTTTCGTAAGCTAGGGTTGAAGGTTTCGGCAACTTTAATATTTCGGAGTAAGACAATCAAATCGTTAAGAAGCTTTATAAATTTATAATATATCCAACTAAATACGTCACACCAAATCGCCTACGAAACTGTGTTTCAACTGTAGATAATCCCGAAACTCCGGGATTATCTACTTACTAGTAGTACGCCCCGGCTTCGCACGGGTAGCCTATATAAAAAATATCATTATAATATAGCCTATACTCAGTATAAATGTATTTTCCAAATAATGAAAAGTAAAGACCCTTTATTATGTAACCCCCCGCATATACTCCCGTGACCGGCAGCGGCGCGGCGCCCGCTGACTTTTTTCTAGTACTTACATTTTTGAACTCGTGATATCTTTCGAATAGAATGTCCGAATTAAATAATTTAAAAAGTAATATAAAGGTATTGAAGCAGTCTTAATTTTAAAGTAATTTATTTACATAAGGATTAATACCAAAGTACAAATATAGAACGTTTTCTGGCGTCGTCATTTTAATTATATATTTTTTATATTAAAACACTTATTATGACATATCTATTATAGTTAGACATATGCTGTCGCTGACTTTTTTGTGGATGATGATGTGTTCTACAAAATTGTAGTACATAATTTCTTTCTATCATCAATAGTTTCCGCAGCGCACGCGATGTAAGGTATTTTTTATACACCTTGGGTTACATAATTGAAGTTTTAGCAAGGATCCCTATTTTTTTTTAATATATAATATAGCCTATGTTCAGCGCAGATAATGTAGCTTCACAACAGTGAAATAATTTTTGAAATCGGTCCAGTAGTTTCGGAGCCTATTCGATGCAAACAAACAAACAAACAAACAATCAAATCTTTCCTCTTTATAATATAATTAAATATATAATATATAATATATATATATATAAATATATAATATATAATATATAATATAAAAAGCAACGGGGATCGAATCTTCTACATCGGAAGCATCAGCTTACCTAAAGCGAGGTTGAGATCGCGGCGCAGTACGAATCCGACTAGATACTGCGACTCGCGCGAGACGACCACGGGGTATCCGTTGTGCTCGGTCTCCTTGAGAAGGGTTTCCAGATCATCCACAGCCATCGAGTCTTGCGTTATCACGGACAGAGTTTCGTTGCGTCTGAAAACATTCACTTCTGTCTCATTTTGTCTATATTTGGAATGTTTTTCAATGGCATCTGAAATCACGCATTCAATTCTAGACTTTAGATTCTTAATTAGGAAAATGGACAAACGCGTTAAATAAAAATAAAGTGTTTTAATTACTAAACAAACCTAATTCGACGTCAATAAAAATGTGACTATCGTATTCTTAAAAACATAAAACTATTTTAGTGCTGTGCTTAAAACACAATAAATAAGTAAAAACTTATGAACTCAACACTATTTAGTCTCAAACCTAGAAAGTAGTAACTAGATTTCTAATAGCATAAATAATATATGTAAATAATTGTGAATTGTTGAATCGCAAAGAGTCGAAGTGTGGTTAATAAAAAAAAAAGTTCTATAAAATTTAAAATTATTTTAGAAAATTCAAAAACTACTATGACATTAAATTATTTTACGTTGAAGTAGGCGTTCTTATTAGCTATCTGTCGCAGCTTAGTAATCGACAACAATGGCAGGGCTAGATTAAGAGACAGCAATGCATTACAAACTCGCCAAATACTCGCATAAGATAGTCTTTTTTTCTAATCATAGACTTTAGATCGAAGACATTTTTTCGCAAATGCACATAGACTTGATAGAAACGGACTAAAAGGATCAAAAAAAACCTAATAAATATAAGAAATCTACATTAATGAATACAATAAGAATACGTAGTTTGCACAGGCGTGTCGTTTTTATAACCTATATTTTGTGTTAAAGTAACTCGGGGCTCAGCATATTGCCTAGTAAAATGTTTAATGTGTAGCATAACATAATAAAAAACATGCTTTGCATTTTTATAGCAAATCATAATCGCGAAGCTTAAGAAATAAGCACTAGGTATTACAATAACTACTAACTAAAGCTAGGATAGTAATTTTTTGAACAATCCTACAGTATTTATCATATACATGTCAGTTTCGTTGTGGGAATCGAACCCGCACCGTTTTTGCAGTAAATCGTCAACTCAATAAATCGGCACATATGCTTTATCATACACTAGTCCCAAATTAAGAAAAACTTAAACTGGATAGCTGTTGAATAATTTTTCCTATATTTATGTAAATTTAGATGACAAAGTAGAATACATGTACACGTACATGTACACATGTATTTTATATTATTCTACATAGCACATGTATTTTTTTTTAATTGAATTGAGTAGCACATTACAGAACTACCAACTGCGCCGGGACGCCTGTCATCAAAAGCTTTTTTACAACCTTTTGATATTAGACAAAAATTGCCTATTAATCATTTAGCCAAAACTAAAATTAAATTGAATCAAACTTGGAAAACATTCCAACATCCAGTCACAAAACAATCTATGTTCGTTCTTGGTAGTTGAACGCACAGCGAAGGAAGAAAAAAAAAGTCTAAATCAAAAATTCTTTATTCAGTAAATCACACAATCATACAGAGGTCTTACAGCCGGTTCACACTAGTCGTAAGTTGCATATGACTAAAAGTCGAATGCTCTGGTCACCACACACTTTATATGGAGCTGTTCACATTGGATGAGACGCGATTTTTAACGATTATGTTAGTATTAACTTTTAGTCATATGCGACTTACGACTAGTGTGAACCGGCTGTTACAGAGGCAACATCAATCAACTTAAAGATGTAATGTAAACATGAAGTGTACTTACTTGGGCTGCATCACATCGGCGGCCAGGCTCGTGTGCTGGAATTCATCCTTGGAGTCGAGGAAGGGATACCCGTTGAGCGCGATGTGCGCGTCGTATATGCCCTGCCTGCCGAGCGCGTCGCCGACCCACTTGGACGCCATGGCGGCCGCCATCAGGGGCACGATATATCGAACCCCGCCGGTAAGCTCGAACATTATCACCACCAGGGACACTGCAATATTCACATTGTTTTAGTGTTCACATACAAATCATCCTCACTTATATTATACAGGATGTGACAGCAGGGGTGGACCAAATGTGGGGGAGCTCAATGCCTATCGATTTAACCCCCATGTATGTTCAGCGATATTCAGTCGTTCAAATGTTTTTTTTCTAATGTAACCTAAAATATGTTATTTCAGGTTAGATTTCCCAAGTATACCCAAACTACTACTTTTGCTTTTGGTCCACCCCTTCTGTTATACCCAGTAGAATAGAATATTTTTATTGTCATAGATGAAAACACATTAACAACATATGTAGTGTAAAATATTTAAATTAAAGTGCATGGACTTATGACTCGTCATTTCGTTTATAACTGATGTTATAAACGAAATGACGAGTCATAAGTAAATATCGTATTTATGTAGTTTTACATCAAAATTATAATAAAAAACAATTAAGTAAGTATAAAATGATGTTTTTTTATTATGAGTATTATTCAGGAAGGTCGGCCTGGTGTCCCATCAAACAGGTTTTATTATAAAACATTTTTAATCTATCTTTTGAGTTTTTAATCTACTATTAGTAGATAAGAGTTGATTTAAGTGTGATAAGTCACATAATTATTTTTTTCCAATTTTCAATTATCAACGTAATAAATGTGTTTTGTTTTATTACCTGTCATTCTAGTGACGCCTCCGAGCACAGCCGCGGCGCCCACCATGGCGTAGAGTCCGGGAGTGATGCAAACCTTCCCGGACGAGCACTCGCCGCTGAACATCCAGATCTTGGGGTACCGGTAAGCCAGTAGCTCAACACCTGGAAATTATTGAGCTTTAACTCTTGTATATATCCCTGACAATATCTCGTCGTATAAGTTTCGTTACAATCTGTCTAGTGGTTTAAGCGTGATGCTCTAACGAACGAGCACACAAACTCAAGTTTTGGATGTAGAATCGTCTTCATGAATTTTTTCGTATCTTCTTTTGAAATGTCTCGCTTCACTAAACCATCACTTTTAGTGTACTAAGCCATGCTGTAAAATTCTTAATGATTATTCTTATTGGGTATCGGACTATGTTTTTCCCATTGCGATGTGTCTACGCGGCACCATTGAGGGCGCTGCACCGCCCTTAAAAAAGCAATGTACGCGGTATTCACTCTCTCATTGTTGCATTTTGACTCTATACTAGCTAAATGTAATTATGTTATTTACCTACCAACCGGTCGTTATTTAGTCAGCTAGATAGCGATGAAAAGTCAGTAGATCCAAGATATTCAGTATAGTCTGGCCGCACAATTGCCGGAGTCGTAACACGGTTAGTTACAATAGAATTACCGATTCCGACGATCCTGCCCGCGATGGCCCCCAGCGCAAGAGACGGGATGAACAGCCCGCAAGGCACCTTCATGCCGAATGTGAACACGGTCATGGCCAGCTTCACAATGAGCGCCAGCAGCAGCAGCCACATGGCGCGGTACACGCCCGGCCCGGCCGGCGCGTTCTCGATGGCCGCACTCACGTCAGTGAAGTTACGGCTGTAGTCACTGCAAGCAAGTCTTACGATTAAATAAGAACTATATACATATCGTTATTTTTGTACACTTGCAATTTTACGAGCTACACCAAAATCTTATGAAAACGTAAATGTGACACATTGTGGGTTGTAAACAGCGAGAAAACTCGATTTTTAAATCAAAATTAAACATCCCGCATCAAGTTCACAGATATATTTATGATCAACTCCTAACTCCTCATATTGAATGACATTTATGTTAAAAAGCAGAACCCCAAGTACGAGTTTGTGCACACACGGATCGCAGAGACGCAATCGCCGAGCGTCGTCACCAATTTTGTATGGAAATCCAAGCATCTCAAGAAATCTGCTAGAGCCGCTGCTTGAATTTTCATACAAAATCGGTGGCGCTCGAAACTCTAACTTGGGGTACAGGACGTACTAGTACGTACCACAGTGGATCAGTTGAGGAGATGCCACACTGGTTGAAGAGCAGGTAGATGAGCTCGCTGGTGTTCATCCTGGTGTAAGGGTTGGGGTACGCGATGAGCGCCGTGAGCAGTGTGACCGCCAGCACCTCCGTGACGGGGTAGTGGCCCAGCGCCGAGTGCTTGCGGTACCGGCACCAGTAGATGTTGGCCTTTATGAATATCGTCGCGATGCAACCCTGGCAATTGTCATCACATTACACGCATCTTACATTTATAGATATAAGTATTATTTTTTTTGCATTAATAAATAATTATTTATTCACAAACTTACGACTTTAGTCTTAGACTTTAGACTTTATACAGTATTTACAAAATGTACATTTATAGATACAAGTAATAAACTTACGACTATAAAGTATTTAGAAAATGTACATTGTCATATAAAATACATAAGCAACAGTTGAGCTATCTACAGACCGTTGCAAACGATCTATAGATAGTTCAACTGATCCAAATCAGTACCAATCGGAAGCGTGCCAAGATACTGGCTGCATTGCCGCGCTGAGTAGCAATGCTGATACGCTGGGCCAGATACTCACCAGCCCTCATAAGTTTTTGATATGGATTGACTATATATTGCCTGATTAACCTATAAACTAGAACTTATAACATAGAAGTCTACTATTTATAAGTTATTACTTTTGAATGTATGGAGTACCTAGTTGCTAGTTAAGCAACAACAAACATATTTTTCAGTTTTATTTAAAATTTATGTAACCAATTATTGTATCTTTATACCAGATACCATCATATTATTGTTTTCTGTCTGAACATTTTTTTTTACATTTGAAACTATATTTATTGTAGCTATATAGTTATAAAACATGTAAGTCTGTCTATATGCTATAAACGTTAGTATTACATGACATGTATGATGTAATAATGCTGTTAAAATTATAATTTGGTCTCATTTAAGTACTTACCCCAATAATTCCCAGTCCAACGAACGGGATGAGCTCGAAGAATATCCAAGGCTTGTTGTACTCGACGAAAAACAGCACGGAATGTTCGTTCCCGAAGGGGTTGATGGAGCGCAGAATAAACGCAGCTATCAGCGCGCAGAAGAACGAGCGCCACAAAGTTTTCAGTGGAAAATAGTACGACACCTGGAAGTAAAAACAATTACATACTAAATAAAACGAGATGGCAAAGAGAGTCAAAGTCAAAATTTCTTTATTCAGTAAAATCACAAGGACCATTTAGAATCGTCTTACATACTAGGTGATTCTAGGTGCCAGTTCCACGCGACCAGAGCCTAGAAGAACGGGCAAGAAACTTACGGCCTGGTTTCTACCGTTTTTTAAATGATCCTTCTTAAAGTGAATATACTACAGGTTCGTGAATAATGACAGTTTTTGAGGTATTTGTCATGTTACCAATGCTGCTATGTTATAAAAGGAATATTTTGACCTCTTTGATCAATTTTATTTCTAGATCGTCAGGGGAATTTGTCACTCTCTTCTTCTCTAATTTGTCTAAGTAAAGAATTACAATTAGCTATTCAAGTTCGTTTGAAAGTTCCAAACGAGATATATTTCAGATAAAATATTCAGTGTATCAGAACTTCGCCGCCTGCTACTGCCTAGATAAATGCTATCTAGATAGTGTAATCCTCACCTCTTCTAAACTGAAGAGCACACCACCTATTGGCGCACCGAAGGCCACGGAAACTCCGGCCGCTGCGGCGGCTGACAGGATCTCACGCTTTTTGGCCTCATTGCGGCCGTACTTGGGAAACAGGTACGAAAGAATGTTACCTGTATAAAACAATTATATCAGTTAAAAAACTATTTATTTACTCAAGTTATATATGGACAGGCGTCACAGCTCAGTTGTTAGTAGCTCTGCCTTTCATGCTGTGGGTCGTGAGTTTGATTCCCATCCGAAGCAAATGTTTGTATGTACATGAATATTTGTTTTGTCTGGGTGTTACGATGTATTCTATATGTAAATGTATTTAAAAATATAGTTTGTTAAGTTTGAGACTAGAGTGTGATGTGTGAATTTCATACATGAATATCTAAGTTTGATTAATTTATTGATTATGCTAGTAGAAAATTTAATCACTCTAGTGGGTTTCTAAATTATAACTGCATAAAAAATGGTAGTAACATCATACCTAAGCAGCAAGCAATGTGGACCATAGGGCCTTCCTTGCCTAGCGAGAGGCCTGAAGACACGGAGAGAATAAGACCAACTACTTTGATGATCAGTGTCCACTTGCCCAAGTACCCTCGGATGATGAAACCACTGAGGATTGTCTTGATTTCAGGGATACCTGCAATTTTAATAATGATCATGTATTTGCTTAGCCACTATTGTCTTTAATTTTAATGCCTTCTTAAAGATACATTTGCAATCATCAATTACAATGTCTCTTGATGAATGGCAGATCCGATTTTTGTAGCCTACCAAACTTTCAAAAAAAATCTTCTAAGGACTTATGTAGTGTGTTAATTTCATCATCAAATGGCTAATCTTCTAAGTATTTATAGAAAGATGTTAAATTTGGTGAAAAAGTACATAGCAGTTCTATGAAAGTGGTATAAGTATAACATACCGGATCCACAAGCATATGGCGCGAACATCCTCACAAGCGAAGCGGAAAGCGCCGCGAACAGTAAGGCCCACGCGATGTAGAACAGGTAACTGATGATGTATGCGCCCGCGCCCTCCGCGCGGTCTCCAAACACTTGCGGCCACGTCGACCACTGTCATAACAACAAATTACATTTTTAGTAACTCTGTTACACAAACTAACATAAGAAAGCTTTCGACTAATTAAGTTTTCATCAACATCACTCATTTTTAAATTATGTAGTAATAATATTGACCTGCGAGCAGTTCCCTGGTTCAAAGTTAGTATTGTTGATGTCTGACCAGCAGCATTGCTCGCGGTTGAGCCAGAACGCCTGGCATATGCCGAACTTGAGGTCGGTCATCCACGATGCACCGATGTCAATGACCCCGGCGACGACGCCCGTGCAAACTCCCACGAGAAGGACGCAAACCCATCCTGACCACGCGTCGTGTGCGCCCTAACATAAAGCATTCAATCAATCAATATAACAGAATACATGTTTAATCAACAACAAGGCAAATGACACAAGTAAGCTTAAACCAACTAAATGTTTTTTTTGTTAGTACATAGAATACGTAGTAACACCTAGACACAGACATTTGCTCGGGGTGAGAATCAACCCACAACCCCACAGCATGGAAGTCAGAGCTACTCCCAACTGAGCTGTGACGCCTGTCTATATAAGCTATGTAATCATTGGATACAAAAAGAAGGTCAGTCTGTATAACTGTGACACAATGCCCGCACAACCTACCACAATGTTCACATAATATGGTGAGCACTTACTATGTGCAGCGAGGCCATTTGCTTTGTATAAGTCACTCAGAATTATTTAGCATCATAATCATAAAATTTTACAAACGTTTATTCTTTTGTTTATCACTTTTTTGAGCTCTATTTTATTTATTTATTGTTTTAGGGACATTGACCAAATCAGTGAGGACAATGTCTTTAGGCAGTATGTTCCAGTTGTGGAAACATTTGTTAATGAAGAAATAATGTACCATGAGTATGGCCAAAGCATAAAATCATATGAAATTAGTTCTTATTACATATCATTACCATTATTTTTCTAATAAAACTACTGGTACCTTATTAGTTTACATACCTTTACGAGATCCCAACATGAGTCTTGTCGCTTCTTGACAATGTATCTGTGCCTCATCCGATCCCGAGCGATGTCTCTCTGCCAGTCAATTGTGTGAAAGTCCTCATACTGTCCAATGCCCGGGATGTCATCATCTCCTAAGTAATAATTAAACAATAACAAGTTAAGGTAGAATAAATGTATATGTACTGATTTGTCATATCCATACTCTTTTATACAATTAATATTGTCATTCCCACCACTAAGGCAAGGACTCCCCTTTTTCTCCTTATCCAGTGTGTAACCTCTTTTTGACTACGTAAGTACGACGTACGTAAGTATATAGAAGGTTAGAAGGCTTAAAAAGGATTTCAAATATTAACTTTGTCATAGATATCTATAAGATTAGTTTGGTTATCAATTATTTACGTGACAGATATGAATATATGACTGCTCTATATAATACAAAAATGCACCAACCTTGCATTCCTGAGAACATGATCGAGTCCCCTGAAACAAATTTACACTATTTTACGAAAAAGATTATTTTTGCGATCGGTCTGACATGGGCACAATGATGAGTCTACTGCACTGCACTCCGCATTACATCTTGCTACGTGGAACTTTTTGGCAATATCGTTATGTATCTTTATTTAAGTAAAATACGTAATATAAACAAAAGAACCGTGAAATTCTTTAGTTAAACGTATTGAATTGACTTGAATAATGATTAGATCGGATGCTAAGCAACTACGATACGAAATTAAACGTCATGCTTGTGTTATTTTTGAGTTTGACAGCTAGAAATCCAATAATTTTTTTTTTTTTTTTATTTGCTCTTCGGAGCAGGCTAAAGTTTTAGAACCATACCGCCTAGTCTTACGTAAATGTTTTTCTCTTAAATTAGTTTATTTTCTTTATTATTTTATTTACAACGTCTTCCCGTTCACTTTACACTTCTATCATAAAGCATTCACTTTACAGTTATGTTTTTCCCGCCATCCCCAAGATGGCGGGAAGTCCACTTATATTTCGTACGTTATGTTTTTCTCTTATGTTAATTTGTTTTCTTCAATATTTCATGCATTCACTTCACAGTTATGTTTTTCTCTTGAGTTAGTTTGTTTTCTTCAGTATTTTATGCATTCACTTTACAACTTTACAGTTATGTTTTTCCCGCCATCCTCAAGATTTTTCGTACGTTATGTTTCTCTCCTATGTTAACCCGTTTTCTTCAGTATTTCATGTATTCACTTCACAGTTATGTTTTTCTCGTAGGTTAGTTTGTTACAGTAAATGTTTTTCTCTTAAATTAGTTTATTTTCTTTATTATTTTATTTACAACGTCTTCCCGCCATCTTGAAGATGGCGGGAATCCGAAATCCAATAACGTCAAACTCAGGTCAGGGTTGCCACGTCTTCATTTTTGTAAACTTCTTCATTAGTGACATTTATTTACAAATTAATAAGTAGATAATGTTAAAAATAAATATTCATTTTTTTAAGAACGTTTACAAAGTTTTTTACTTAATTACTGACTAAAGCCTTAGTTATCTTTCTTTACAAAATATTTTTTTTTCATTCAAACACACTTATGCAACTAATGAAACAGGTCCAACCTTGAGAGTGACGAAAATATTGCGTTTTGTGACGTTACACGGTCACGTGTTTCGGTTTTTATTGAACATTTCACTTTTTATTGAACCGCATTTTGAAAAAAACTTTTTGTTTATAAATAGACAGATACCTAATTAAGCTCCCTAACGTTATTTGAAGACATTTTATATATTTGAGAGATGGCAACCCTGTCTTTCTTGTCACGTGTCACTTTTTCTGGTCCCTGATTGGTTAATCTTCCTTCTCCTTTTGTCTCCCCTTTTTACCACCAGAGGGCGCTTGTCAACTTAGCGCACTGTGCAGCTTTTGGGTCTCTTTTTAACGGTTTTTACCGTTCGGATTCTTTTCTTTGTGAAATTAATCGTTTTTTATCCCTAGATATGGCGGATTCGAGTTCAAGTGAGTCGTCCTCCGATGATGAGGGTAGACTTCCCGCCTCACCTAAACGAAAGGCTTCTTCTAAACCTGCGGAAGGACCTAGCCGAAAAAGGCAACGCAATAGCGATGCGATACGGCAACTTTCGGACAAGGTTAGTGAGATATCGAATTTTCTCAGCAATTTTTGCCAACCCATAGGCCACTCGAGTGCATATGGTGAAGATCTAAATGCTGATGTGAGTCGCGAATTGTACACTGATGCAGATCAGGAACCTCCTGTTCCTTCAGAGCCTTCAAATGTTTTGAAACTATCGCTAAATACAGTTTTAAAGGAACCTTCTATTCCGAAATCCACGAAGGCTCATGTCGAAACTATTCAATCTATCCAGCATTTTGACTCTGATGATTGGTCGAATTTGAGGTATGCAGAAGTCCAAAAGCAATATTGTTCTCGACCTGGGTTTGTGGAACTCGAAACGAATGAGGAAATAAAGCCATATGATAAGTTTACTCATTTAAGCGTTACGGAGCGAGGATTTGCAGCAATTACTCAAGCTCTTATTAAACAACAAGAGGCCGCACAAAATGCTTTCGATTCCTTGGTAACGTGGTCAGAGTCACTAGCAGAATTTTCTCCCCTATCACTCAAAAATAAAATTAAAGAACTGTTTGTAGAAGGGGATTTTCAAAAAATATCAAATGATGTTCTACAGCTTGCTTGCGGACACCGTGCTGATCTAATTCAACAGCGTAGAGATAGCATTCTTAGGTCAGTAAAAGATAGATTTTTCAAAGCAACTCTCCGCAAGATTCCCCCGAGTACAGAAAGCCTGTTTCAAAAGGAAGTTTTTTCTTCGGCAGTGGAGAAAAATGGGGGTAGTTCTAAAACTTTTTGGCCAGTTCACAAACCATATCAAAATAAACCTGCTGCGCAAGCGGGGACAAGTCAAGCTAACTCTAAAAAGCCTGCGCAAGGCGTTTTTGACCCCATGATGTTTTATCAGAACATGTACAATATGAATTTACCTGCGCAAGGTAATCAACCACAATTTAACCCTACAAGGTGGCGCGACATGTATCGCCCTCAAACAAGGCAGACGAACTTTCAGGCTAACCCCCCTCGTCAGCGAGGGGCGCGATCTCAATTTTCGGAAGGTTTCCGGCAAAGTAATGCACGAAGCCAAAGCAAAACCTCTGGCCAACCTTACCCACGCAGGGAATATAATCAAAATCAAAAGAGAAAATCATGACTATGTGAATTTTCAAGCAGGCCGCCTCATCAGGTTTGTAGACCAGTGGCAGGCGCTAGATGCCCCTCCTACCATTATGAAGATAATTCAAGGCCTACGAATACCATTCTACAGAAAACCTCCGCTTGGAGCACCGAATCTAAATCATCAAACCCCTTTTTCGAAGGAGATGGAAGAAACAATAAGATCTTTGATAGAAATGAAGGTTTTAGAACCCGCGGTTTCGGGCCCCGGCTTTACGTCTCCGATATTTCTGACCCCAAAGAAAGACGGTTCAAATCGACCGATTTTCAACTTGAAAAGACTAAACAAATATAATATCTAAAAGTTCCCAGATTCCGTCTGATAAATATACAGAAAATTCCATCTTTTCTTCAACCACACGACTGGTTGATAAAAATAGATTTGTTAAATGCCTACTTCCATGTACCAATAGCAAAGTCGCACAGACGTTTTCTTCGCTTAATTTTCAAGGATCAAGTACTTCAAATGTCCTGCCTGCCATTCGGCATTGCATGCGCCCCAAGGATTTTCGCCTCCCTCACAAATTGGGTCACACAGATAATGAGGGACAGAGGTCTCCGTGTCGTTGTCTACCTAGACGATTTTTGCATAGTCAATCAGGATCCTCTGCTTTTACAAGAACAGGGTCGGGACGCTGTACAACTTCTCCAACAACTAGGTTGGCTTGTGAATATCGAAAAATCGATTCTGATACCACAAAAAGTAATAGAGTTTCTAGGAATAGGCTGGAATCCACATACCAACAGCAAATTCTTACCGATCAAAAAGTGCAAGGAGTTAGATCAGAAAATCAACAAACTATTAGTACAGAAGGTAGCAAATGTAAAGCAAATCCAGAGCATAGTCGGTTCCCTGAATTTTGCCAGTTTTCCAGTAACACGAGGTCGACTCAATCATCGAGCTCTTCTAAGACATTGTCAAAGCCTAACTCGTTATCACCATCCAAATCAACGGGTCTCGATTCCCCAACGAGCTCTCGACGAGCTAAGTTGGTGGCTGGAAAACATCTCAAACAGGTCATTAATTCACTACCCGCCCGTGTCTCACTACCTAGTAACCGATGCGTCAGAGTTAGCATGGGGGGCACAGCTAGACAATATCGAAGTTTGGGGACAGTGGCACCAAAGTCAGTCTGCTCTCCACTCAAATCAACGAGAAATGTTGGCAGTGTTGTACGCTCTAAAAGAACGCGGTCTCTTCCTGACAAATTCGTCACTTCTAATACAAAGCGACAACAAGACTGTGGTGGCATTTCTGAGAAACGAAGGGGGCACGAAGTCGCTTCCTCTTATGGACATATGTTACGAGATTTTTCGGATACTGGACAACTACAATATTCACATCGAGGTTCATTATCTCCCGGGACGTTTCAATCCAGAAGCAGACCATTTATCCCGATTATCCCCTCTACCGGAATGGCACCTATTACCTCGGTTAACGGAGAAGGTTTTTCGCAAATGGGGAACTCCGCAGATCGACCTTTTCGCTTCAGCGACAGCACACGTGGTTCCTACTTATACGTCTTTGGATGTGACAGACTCCCGAGCTCATTTTCACGATTCTTTCAGCCAAACATGGAATTACAGCCTGGCGTGGTTATTCCCTCCTCCATACCTAATACCTCGGGTGCTGACACATCTCAATACAGCTACAGGGGTCTTCATGCTGGTAGCTCCTCGATGGCCAAAAGTATTTTGGAGACCAGATCTACGGAATCGCGCACTGGCGCCTCCATTCACCATTCACAACCTGGCGGAAGTTCTTATAGACACTGTGACAGGCCGACCTCCACCCCAAGTGCAAGAGATGATTCTGGAAGTATGGAAATGTGGGGGTGGTCAGAAAGCTTAGAACACTGGTCTCAAGAGCAGAAAGATTTCCTGTTCTCCGGTTGGAGGAAGTCTTCACTCGGGACCTATAAACCAGCATGGGAAAAGTGGACTGCATGGTCCGGAGGTAATTCTGTCAATACTTTCAAACCATCCGGTTCTGACTTAGCAAGATTTTTAATAGATCTACATCAAAATCAATCACTATCTTATTCTACTATATTAGTTTACAAATCCGCAATTTCCACTCTTTGTGATCCTGATTCGGTTACTAGATTAAGTTCCCATGTCCTGGTCAAGCAAGCATTAAAGGCTATATGCAGTAAAAATCCTAAAATTGGTAAAGCTCCCATATGGGATACTGATTGTTTAAAAGTTTGGTTACAGAACACTCCTGTCGATGAAAATAGCTTGTTTGAATGTTCAAAAAGAGCAGCAATATTACTTTTACTTTGTTCAGGTCGTCGGGTTCATGACTTGTCTTTATTATCAATTGATCCCAATAACTGTATAATCACTGAAGATTCAATCACACTATGGCCTTTGTTTGGATCAAAAACAGATTCATATACTAACCGACAATCTGGTTGGAGGTTACTTCAAAATAAAGATAGTAAAGCTCTAGATCCTACTTTATGGCTCAAAAAGGTTATATCTTTGTCAACTGAAAGGCGTAATATATGTAAATCAAGTAATTTATTTTTAACAGCATGCGGACCACCTAAAGCAGCAACAACAACCATCCTTGCGAATTGGGTGAAGAAAGTTTTAATGGATGCAGGGATCAAGGCCAGCCCTGGGAGTATTCGCCCAGCTGTAGCGTCCAAGAACTGGGTCCAAGACTGCTCTCTCGAAGATATCCTGGCTCGTGGTAACTGGAGATCACAGAATACTTTCAAGAAATATTATTGTAGGGCTATCAAACCTACAGAGCCTCTTTCATGCACAAGCAGTTGTTTTATTCCAATCAAGTAATGGTTCTTAAATGTATTGTACTTGTGTGTATGCAATAATTAATATAATTTTTGATATGTATAGATATTCAATTACAAATCATTAAACTGATCTGCCCACTAAAGATAATAATAATCTTAGATAATACTGTAATATTCCTCCGTACTTAGAACATTTTTTATAATTTGTTCATGTGTTATATTGTTCTTCATGGTGTATCTACATAAATCATTGTTTGTGTACCTATAAATCATTTCAACAGCCCTGTTTTTTGAAATAAACAATATTTTTTAAGGTTTTTACATTTTTTATTCTTAAAATAACATTTAATAGCTTATGTACCTGTAACAAATAGTTTTGGTTAGACAAAACATCAAATGTTAGCTCATGACTAAGTACCTATTTACTTACTTAGGAACATCCTAGGGCCTTTATTTTATCATCCATCGATTGATATCACAGAGTATTTTTGTTCAAACTAACATATCACATTGGCGTGTTTTACCACCAGGCGATAACAGACATATCTCAAATATATAAAATGTCTTCAAATAACGTTAGGGAGCTTAATGACGGCGTTTTACCTAACAATAAAACGCCTATTAAGCGAAATAACTTATTTGAAGACACATTTTATTCCTGCCTGGCTAAAATTTTTATTGTTACGATGATTTTATCAAATCTAAAATAAACAACTCACATTTTTGCTTATTTTCTTCTTCCTCTTATCTTTCTACCACAGAATACCTATTATATTGCCTACCAAAGACAAGTATATTAGTTATTCCACAGAGTAAACTACTCTATTTTTATCTTTTGTTAATGAATGAAAGTAAATAATCTTTACATCATATCAACTGTCAAGAGTGCACAGATAACAAAATTGGAATAAGAGGATTTATCATGACTTCTATCGTCTCAAATTTTTTAGAATAAATACTTTAAACATGAAAATGTGAGTTGCATCGTATCATCGTTTTTTAATCATTTGAGATCCAATGAGACCCAAAAGCTGCACAGTGCGCTAAGTTGACAAGCGCCCTCTGGTGGTAAAAAGGGGAGACAAAAGGAGAAGGAAGATTAACCAATCAGGGACCAGAAAAAGTGACACGTGACAAGAAAGACAGGGTTGCCATCTCTCAAATATATAAAATGTCTTCAAATAAGTTATTTCGCTTAATAGGCGTTTTATTGTTAGGTAAAACGCCGTCATTAAAACTTATTTTTACCTACATCTTCACGAATCAATGGTTCAGTATCTTCTGAATCTAAATCTACGTGATCCATTGGCGCAGGCACTTTAGACTCGCGCTTCCGAAACTGTACTGACCGCGTGAACCAATTTATACCTATATATTATACTACTTACAGTTACGCTATTGACTTATCACAAAATTAATCGATAAGGTTTTTATCGAAGCATCTACGAGTAGTTTAAGGCAGTGTTTTTCAACCTTTTTCGTGCCTCCCTAGAATGAAAACATATTCTGAGACCCCCGAGTTTTTCCTTTTTTTTTTTTTTTTTTAATTGATCAATATGGTCTCAGTTTCGAGATAGGTCAAAAATGCTTTTGACCATCTGTCTGTCTGTTTTCGTTGATTACGGATAGCATTTTTGATCCGATACGGGGTAGGAAAAGAAATAATTTTTTGTAGCGTTATTTATCGACATATTTCAATCAAATTCGAAAGGTACACTAAGAACTTCATTTGACAATGCAAAATGATATTGCAAAAGAATCGGCTATTGCATGGTTATACCTAAAGGCTCGCGAGGCCTGCTGTTCTGTTACAAACTTATTGTAGGCGCTGAATACCTACTCATATTCATGTAACAAGTTTATGTATTTGCATAATAAGGTTCCTGATAAATGCAGAATTGAGTAGAAAGTAAAACAGATTTAATACTGAGATAGTGTTTGTGAAAACCCTCTACAGAGGCATCGAAAACACATGTTGAAAAACACTGGTTTAAAGTATTTATCATGCCTGAAATTGTAGCCGGTCAATGAACTCGTATACTATACAAGTATAAATTCGGTGGATAAAGTAACTAAATCTAGTAACTACGTCTATGAATGGAATGAGGTCAAATGTATCGAAGTAGTTTGCAATCGTGTATCTTATTAATCTGATTACCGCAAAAATATTAGTTACTATCCTACTTATATAATGACTCTAGTGATCTTTTTGGTGCTGCAGGATTTAATATTTGTGAATTTTACAATGAAATTGAATACAGATTATGAATATTATTAGAGTAGGTACTCGCTTACCGACAGAAGAACTGAAGTACTGCGTGATGTCAGCTTGAATAAAACAAAAATTTCGTTAGTTCGTACGTGTTGGTGTTTTAAAGTCGAGGGACAACGCGTTGATGGAATCGTTGGACCCTCAAATCATTAATAACATTGACTATACTGACCAAGCGAGCAAATATAGGGGTAACTCGGGTAAACCAGCCTTAAATGTCGGTCTGTTTGTTTGTTAGAGTATAACTTTTGAACCGCTATCTGTCTGGAAGGAATATTATGTATGAACAGTCGACACTAGCACTTTTGCATTAAGCATTTGCTTAAGCATTAAGACACGGACATTTGCTAAAAGATTTGAAAATTGGCTGAAAGTTACTTCTTTAGGTCAAAGAAAACAAAAGATGGTGTATCGAATAAAACCGTTACACTTATTTTACAAATTAAATTTGAATATTTTTTAAGTATATAAACTATGGAAAACAGAAAAATGTGTGTGGCACTGGCAGTGCAGGTTAAATAAAGTATATGCCTACGATCCTGATAAATTATAAAATATAGTAGGTACTTACACCGCCATAAGCGAGAGCGGAACGCCATCTCGTAACTAACACGTTGCGTCAGTAGCAAATGTCGATGCCAAAGTGAAATAGAATCAGAGCATCGTCTTAGAACTGGACGAATGCAGATTTAAATAATGCCATTGTTATCCTATTTGCGCCTTGCTGCGGTCATTCACTGCAATCAGCGACCTGACCCACTATGAACCATTCGCACGGTTCTCAATCATGTGAAGGACTTATGGATAAACGACAGACTCTCAAGAGCCTTCGACTAAATGGTTTGAATCAGTGCGTGCCTATTTGGGTTTGCTACCTATGGTTAATGGTCTCAACATACCTACTTTTTGTATGTTTGTTTTCATAAATCGCCTATCTCTTAGAAATACACGGCAGGTACCTAATGTATTACATTCACTTTGATCACGAAACAGTGAACTAGGGAGTACGAATATACGGAACGTTATATTGGTCTCAACATAAATGCTGGATCTTATAAGAAAGCACTTAGGATCAGATAGATATAAAAATGTAGATAAGCTTAAACTATGTTATACTCCATTATACTACATACTCCATATTTAACTGACTTCATAAAAGACTTTTAGAAAAAGAGTTCAGTGGTCAGAGTTTGCTATACATGTTAAAAAGAAAGTAGAACGTACAATTGGCACTAGCTGTGGAGTTTCTGCCGTGGTCGTAGAGTTGGAAGGTGCCGTGGTTGGTGGGCGTGGCCGAGGAGTCGGAAGCTTGCTGCAGCCCCGGTGTGATGTCTACCAGGTCTTCGTCACCCGACACGTGGATTCCATTGCCACCTCGTCCATTTGACGCATTACCCTGCGCCAAAGATAAACGAACGGCAATAATACTTGCTGGTTAGCATATAGTCTGTGAAAGAGGACTTTGAGTGTTCTTACGTTAAATATTAACTTATTTTTAAATTTATGCACTGCTTGAGCTTCTCCTTGCCACTTTCTAACCATAACGAAATGGCAATAACTAAAGTTTTGACAGGAGATTCAATTAATTAAGAGAGGCGATTCAATTTAAGATGATTTTAAGTAAACACGATCTTACTTAGAATATCCTGTCAATTGAGAGACGTTTAAGCAAGATATCAACAAAATTCTTACACAATTCTCGTGCTTAAAAATAAAACTTAGAATTTCCCCAAAATTATCTATCACGAAATATTCCAGAACCATCCCAAAGTAAAAATAATTCCCAAACCGTTTTCATTCATTCGAGTTTCATTGTTTATTGTTTGTATAGATCATAGATGAATCATGCATTACTTTAGAATTTATTGTAAGACTAGCAATTTCACGCTCGCTAAGAAAAACGGCAAATAATCCAATACTATGTTCCGCAGTTGTGGGTATTCCATGCCATTGATAGAGTACAGTACATAGCGACCATACTTCAATAACTTAATCAGATTCATCCGGTTAATACTTTTATTTCACTTGAGTGTTGGCAAGATGTCAATAACAATGCATAGGTTCACCAAGCTCGTACATTAAGAATGTGCCATGCGTAGCATACCACTGCGTCCATTTGAAACATAAGGTTAAGTTTTATGTTCCCCTAATTGCACAAGCGACCATACCCTTGAAACAGGTGCAAGTATTATCGCTTAGCGGCAAATATAAGTTTTTTTTTATATAACTGTTAGTACTCTGGACTAGCATTTTCACAGGAAAGCTCTTTATTTTAAGACGATTTACGATTCGTAATTACAAATTAATTTGCCACATAAATATTTACTTTAACTTAGGTACCTAGCTGTGCATACTTTTGTCAATTTACGGTCTCAATGCGAATAAAATATAAATACCTATAGTTATATTTATATCACAGAGGATCTGTAATATGTCATGTGAAATACTCATGAAGCGGCTATAACTATCTTAATTGGATAAGTGTATGTTGATCTGGTCGGATCCAAAGTGATCCTAAAGTGATAGGTGTGATAACAGGGTTAACAGGGTAATTAAGACCGAGATATTAAATCAATGAATCATTAAATAAATAATCACATATTCATGAACACAGCGACTTCTAGTGCCAATGAAAGGTGAAGGACTTCCTAAAACACACAATAATTTGTGTTTGCTTGAGCACAGAATCAAAGGATTTAAATAATCTTTTTCAACATAAGTAGCAAATTCAGTTGGGTTGAATTATTTCCGTCATAACATTATTCTAGTAATGTTTATAAAACATCTTGCATGTTGATTAATTTTCAACGATTCGCTACTTATGTTTTAAGTATAGAAGTAGGTAATAGTTACTTACATTACAGTAAAAAAAAATATATAGTGGGGATGGACTTGTATTGCAACTTATGATGTCTGGAATACAAACTACTAAAAAATGTTTTGACATGCCTCTGACTGCCCCTTCAGTCATCTACAACGTAGCAAAGTATTGATACTAGATACCAATATACCTGAGAAAATGCATAGAAAAAAATGCTATGATTTTTATGAAAGATAGACCATGGGCAGAGGATTTATGTTTGAGTTGTCTGTCACTGATAATATTTTTATAGAGGCTTATCAGTTCATGTGTTGCATTAGACCTAGACCAAACTGCATATTTTTTTTTGTCAGACAGATATATAATTTATTTATTTCCCTAAATGATCCTTTTCTCATATTGGAATATCAATGCAATACAATTTCTGACTGAAATCCGATTTCAGTTTCGTTTTGATATCTGTCTCATGCCTATTGCAAGTCCATCCACACTATATTATTTTTTTACTTTTACATTAATGTAGGTAATTATAGGTTAGGAAAAAAAAATGATCCTTATATTATACTCTTTTGTAGACATAGATGTCTAGAGTAGTCATGAATTTGTCAATTTACCTTCTTATAGACTGACTGGTATGTAGAAGCTGCTTTGACTGCTGAAGATTTCAGCGGAAACCGTTCCATGTTTGGTCTGAAACAAAAATACAGCAGTGTACTATTGTACAACTTATTATCAAATGTAGTTTCTCAGAAATGTATTTGAATTTACAAAATTAGGATATGCAAGTTAGATTCAAACTTTGTTTTCTCTAAAAACTAGTCATTGTACTTGTTATCATTAGGTTACTTACTAACAACTTGTTTAAACAATATCTCTTACTAACAGATAAAGTCAAACCATAATAAAGCCAATGAAAATCAGCTGTTTAGCTTGATCAGTATTTGTACACCTGTGACTTCTACTTCAAAACTGTCTAGTTCTTCATAAGTATATGACACTTATTAAACATATTATTATACATTTTCTAAAAGATGGTTTATCCTAACAACATTTTCACATTTTCTGTTCTTGCTGTCATATATGTTTATAGTCTTTGTTTATTCTGGCATATATTTGAAATTTTGCACTCAACATGATATTATTGAAACAAAATAGAACTCCTACCTCGAGTGTACAAGTGATTGTAATGATATTCTATCAAATCTAAGTAGATTAATAGGGTCAGGATCTTGGATAAACAAGTACCTACCTACCGCCCAGTGATTAATGAAACTTATATCCGCCCCTTCATACCTATTTTTTTGATAAACTCTGATCTCAAACCTACAGACACATCCTGTAATCTACGTAAATAAAAAAGAAAGTCTTAATTTTTGGTTCGAAAACCTGGAATATTAAGAGCGCGAATCATTATGAAATAAAATTGGCAAAATACGAACCTAGTGTGTTTGTGGCATCGTTCGGCTAGTGCATTCACAATAACTTTAGTGGTTTCGAAAACCTTTCTTTCGATAACCCTTTGAGGGATACAAGTTGTAATAGAAAACAAGAATAAATCCAAATTCAATCGCAAACATTAATCCTTCGAGTGAAATGGAAATTATGGAAAGTATGGAAGCCCTTCGTCTAGGCACTTACGTTGTACGTGTGTCATTTCTGACACTGACTTTACGACATGTGACAAATGACAACTTTGACGTTCTTCTCCTTTGAATTTGACATATGACATGAAATTTACAGGTCTCAAATAAACATCGAATAAGTAGTTAATTATGTTGAACTATCAATAGATTGTTTGCAACGGTCTGTAGATAGCTCAACTGTTTCTTATGTATTTTATATGCCTATGTACATTATGTAAATACTGTTAAAGTCCTTTTTGTTTGTGAATAAAGTTATAATGTATCTAAATCAAAAATAATATTTCCCACAAATAAAAGAAGCAGAAATAACGATCTATCTACCAAAACTTTATTTTTTTTCATAGATTTTACTCAGCTAAGTGTAAAAAAATGATATACTGAGAAGGGTTACTGTCTTTTGGTATTGGATAATGAATTGACGTCTTCCTTGGATTAACTTAGTACTTACATTTTGATGTAGAGCGGGACGGGAGACGGGAGTATCTGATTTGAGTTCCATCAGACAAAATACCTACTTAGTCGATAGATTGTGTTACTGTGCTGTGTGGTGTGGTGTGGTGTGACCAAACGAGCTCTCCATCTTGTAAAGCGGTTATACTTAAATGTTCTCGTTTCATAAATCTCAACTCAACTACTTACCTACATTTACTTGCAAAGGTGCATGTTTTTTAGATTTTATGATTATACCGGCCTATAGGAACTTCAATTATGTTTCTCATGAATATTCTTTCTCAAGATGATAATCCACTTGCCTTTAACGATATGTACACTCAATATTAATGCAACGGAGCACGACGGACGTGCTCGCAGAGGTTTTACATACTTACTGGGAAACCAGCAATGCGAGTATCACTGCTTAGCGGATAGTAGATAATTATAAAAATAACAAAACTAGTCGATAGCAAAGTATAAAAAATTAGTAAACTTTTTAACAAAAACATTAAAACGCCGAAAAAACTGAAACGCAAAAATTAACATATTTTTTGTTCTATCAAATCAAATCAAATCAAATCAAATCAAATAAATATTTCTTTATTCAATAAAATCACAAGGATAATTTAGAATCGTCTTACATACTAGGTGATTCTAGGTGCCAGTTCCACGCGACCAGAGCCTAGAAGAACGGGCAAGAAACTTCTACTAACTATCCTAATTACTAAGTTCTTAAACTAACATAAATAAACCTAGTAATTTTGAGTCAGCGCCGTATTAGGTACCTACTGTGATACGTGATGATCACAAAGTTAATGTCAGCGAGACAGCAACCAGATCGGGCAACACGCGCCAACTTAAAATTACTTTTAGTATTATCGGCGGTTAAATTTTATTGTTAAAAAGTGGGCTGGCGACCGACTACATTTTCATTAGGTATGTCGTCGATGCATCAGACAGACCGCTGTCGGAGGATGTTCTTGTGGCTGTAGTGTAGATAATGATTCTGAGATCGAACCCGCGACACGCATTACCGTGAAGTGAACCAGCATTTTGTCGCGAGGCACAGGTATGATATGTAATCGTATTTTCGGCGCGGGCGCACGATCTCTGAGTTAGTTGCGAAACTGCAAGCACGGCGGCTGGTGCGCATGTGTGGCGTGCCTTAGCGGATATTAGTGCGCGCGTTCACAATCGTTGCCAAACAACCCGGTATGTTTTTTTTTACTGTTCTCAAATAGAGTTTAAATGATAGTCACATCTATATACAGCATCCTACAGGTGTATAAATTAACATCCTCAAAGGTGAAGTAAGTAACTTGGTATACTTACAAGTATTAGCAAAATATATTTACTTAGCAGTTAGGTAAGTGCTACTTAAGTAGGTAACAGGTAAATCGCATAGCAGGTACCATTAGCAATATAAACTTCTTGTTATAATGGTTAGGTATATCCAGGGTAAACCTGTGATGATCGATGCTAGGACCTAGAAGATAGTTTGTATTTTTTAGACATCTAAATCGTTAAGTCGTATCCTAGTCTACATAGATGTCACACAGTCAGAGGTACTCACCTAACCTGAGCAACCCTAACCCTTTCAGGCTAGTCTCGTGTTTGTCCCCGCCTCTTTCGTTTACTGCACAAAATCTGCTGAGCAAAAAATTTGCGCATGCGGAGTTAAATGTCCTTAACTTTTTCTTCAAAGTGATGTTATAGTGAACGTGCTTTTGTAATTTGTAAATATAAGTAACCTAATAATTAGTAAGTATGTAAGTAGTAGTATTCTACATAATCTTAGGCCTTAGCATTTTATTTATGAAGATAAATAAAAATATTTCATAATATATTCGTTTTTGTTTCAAATACTATTTTTATAATTTTAAATTTCTAAATTTAAGTTTTCAGAGCAATTTTATTTTGTTTTTTTGGATATGTTTACGCGTCAGCGGGTTTCAGACGCCCGCGCCCCCGCCGCCGCCGCCGCCGCGCTTCATTCATAAGGGAAATATTCGCCCAAAACTAACAACTTGCCCTGCACTGTTTTCACACATTGTATAAAAGTCGACATTCTGAAAAACCAAAAATGAATTAATATAGTAAGACATTAGACAAGACACTGTGCGATCTGAATTTTAATATAAGCATTGTACTATAAATTGTGAGCTTAGTGATTCAAGTCTATTCTGCTAATGAACTAAAACTAAAGTAACATATTAATTTTATTATCTATATACTGAGCTAACTGGTATTCTGAAAAAATGCTTAAGTTGAATTGTTAATCATGTAATTTCGGCAGTTGTTTATTGAGGTGGTTAAAAAGGATATTTTAGTATTTATTTATTTAGTCCATTATATAACATAGCATAGATAATATTGTATAGACAATAATCTGTAAGTGGGTACATTATAAAGCGTCAGTCTTAGTTACAACTTTTTAGTAACAAGTCTAGATAAAGGTACTTATCCAAGTAATATGATTGCTACTGAAAAAACCTACCTAAATGTAGAGCCAACGATTGTGTTCACCGTGAAATATTGCCTAATACATTGAACCTGGTATGAAATAAACTGTTTGGCACGGAGCGTATTGAGCCATTGTCTAAATAAAACATTCGTAAGTACGTCTGACTACCTATATTTCACTATACTTATAGTATGCATAAGTATCTACTGCAGCAATATACTCATACAGCTTTAATAACAGAAAGTGGCTGCTGTGTTTTGTTTTGACGTGACAACGTCTTATAATTCGATAGAGCCGGCTGCACGCACGAAAAAACATGACTCATGAGGCGTTCTGAGGCGTTCTGAGGCGTTCCATGAAGTGCAAGCGAGAGCGCGGATTATTTTGCAGAACCGCTTACAATTCCGTTCGTTGACGTTGTCACGTTCGACTATCGTCAGTAAACCGACTTTACAGACAACCATTTTTTTGAATAAAATGACATCAGTGAGCGTGAATGCTAGTAAAGCCAGCTAGGTAAAGAACTGCGAAGAACCGCGAGGGTAGCGCCCTGTTCATCTCTAACTATGTACCTACCTACAAGCGCAGATCAAAATCTTTTTGTCACAAGTTATACATTAGGTACACAGTTTAAAAAACCGGCCAAATAGCAAATACTTATCATCTGTTTAAGTAGATGTGAACCTCCTTAAATAAGTATTAATTTAATTCGGTTTTAATATGTGTTGTTAAAGCGGCAACAGAAATACATCATCTGTGATAATTTAAAGCCATGCCATTATCATGGTATCACATACAGACAGACATTCTATCTCAAACAGTCTGTCTCAAAAGATTCTCAGTAATAGGAATTGCGTACGGATCCTTAAAAAGTATGTGTGGATGTTGCTGTGTATTTTCAAAGAAAAATATGTAAGTAGGTACTTACTTATTTGGTTTTTAAATGTATGCTTTGCTCAGTTTGGAATTCCATGTCGTTGTGCGAATCGTTCAACACCGTATATGCACTACTGTTATACATAGCGGACTGGATGATCAACACACTTCATAGGCACAATATAAAATAAGCCGTGGTAAAATAACCAATTATCAGGCAGAAATTTTATTATGTAGGGCAAGAAATACTGACCTTTTATAACGATCAACGTTATTTTTGTGGTCGTGCCATTAACATAAAAAGAGCTCTAGAAAACTGCAATTTACCTAAACTTATCTGACTGTCCTTAATTTCCCGCTAATCATATTTTAAATGCCTTAGAGCACGGTGTTGTTTAAACAAAACGGTTTCAAGAATTAACAACAAGAATTAAGAACCCTGTGTCGACAAGATACGTGTAGCTAAATCCTCTTTAAGGTTCCGTAACAACGATTTAGACTTTCCTAGTAAAAGCAGGATGCGCCTAGTAAGCGCTAGCATAAACCAGGAACCTTTTCAACTGAGCCGAAATTTTATGTGAGCACAAGCAAGTTAAGCGGCTCATAAATAAATCACAGAACCACAACGCTACTAACTACTGCGGATAAAACGTGTTAGCCTTGGCTTATAATAACGTCCGATCATGTTCTTCTGTTTATCCTTAACTTAACAAATTATTACCAGCAATAACTTAATTTAAAAAAAACTTGGACTTACGCTTGCCTACCTACGACTGTTATCTAGGGTTATTATTAAAATATCTGTGGCGTCCACCGAATCTATAATTACTTCTTTAATGTTTACATTATCATTCACCACAAGAGGTGATTGTTTCGATAAGTTTCTGTCAACTCTGCTTCCAGATTACGGTGGATACTTATATTGATGTGGTCTAATATCTCCGAGGCTAATATGTACTTACCTAAATAAATATTTTCGAACACAACATATTATTTAAAATGAGTTGATGGTAAAAAATAAACACTACACTACCTACAAACTTTATACTTAATCATTTAAAATACGTTTGAGGTAAACAGCTTTCAATACTGGTTTACTAGTACTAGGCTACATACATATGAGAGAGATTACCAAAATAGGTACCTACTTCCTTTATACGTAGGTATTTACGCAGTAGGTAAGCCTTTTCAAAACACGTTTTATGCATGTTCGACGGCTTAGATCCCTCAAGCAAGATAAGCAATGCGTATTAATTAATAATATAAAAATATTTTTGAATGATTTCATTTATACAATCAGAGATTTTACACACCTCTCGAACGTTGTAATGCTTGGCGCCTTATCGTTAAATATAGTAAACTTGCTCAATATTTATTTTCTCTGTAAATGATCCGAGAGATTTTACAGTATAAAATATTTTTTCTTTGACTCTTCTATATCTGACTAATTTAGACCACACAGGACAAACAGGGTCAATACGTGTGATGTGAGTCACATTATGACGTGGAAAGAATATTGTGGTAGTTTTTCCACTAGGAAACCAACTATAAGGTTAAACAGGTAGAGGGTAAACAAGCGACCACTTGAATCACGATAAACCTAGAATATACCCTACTGCAGGTTGACAAAATGAGGTTGGTGCAGCACATTTTAATGATGACCATTAATTAGTCATGAAATCAAATAAATGGCTGCATCAGGTAATTATCAGATGTATAATCTATCATCAAATGGTTTTTTTTATATCATACTTAATCGCAGGCCACACGCAAGAATCAAGGAATTGACAACTAAGGCAATTGTACACAATGCATGTGCCGATAGTAGTTTACACACGCTACCCGACTACGTTACGCTACACAATACAGACATATAATATCGGTTGCTGGAATATAAAATATCAGAAAGCGTAGTGTAGCACATAAAATGTATGATATGTCGTGAAGATGTCGGGTCGTTAGCAGTTCAGGTACGTGGTACTAACGCGAGACGAGGTCTCAAAGCATCACTGCACAAAGCATTGCGTTTAGCCCACGTAGCGCGAATGCCCACCGCCCACCGTCCACCACGATCAAGGCTAACTCTATACAATCGGGAAATTGGCCCTACATTTTCCGCTACGCATCGCTACATTCGCTACATAGTGTTGAATAGTAGTTACTAGTCACATTATGTACCAAGTTACAAACTCAAGAGAGCACCTATCAGTCACAAATTAATTTAAAAAAAGACTTGTGGCACTCGGGGACTGCCGCGGTAAAGCTATTGCATAGCATTTTTTGCTAATTACGCATGCGCAACAACGCCGATAAATAGAGGCGAGTTGCTGAACTAAAGAGACAAGCGTGATATTTAAAAAGTCATTAAAAGTTCTGTTATTTATCGATAGATGGGAAAACTAAACGTACACTAACGTTCCGTAAACTTTTCGTTACGGAATTTCTGGATTCGGTCTAAAGGCTCATGGCCCGCGATAGAAGCTAGGCGATTGGCGATTAGATAAACATACCGTTTACAAATTGCAAAATCATTATCCATTAGTACCAGGCAAAAGAGGCAAGAATATAAAATGGTTGATTAAATAGACGCAGACGGCATGGCATGCCCTTGCCTTGCTCTACTTCATAGATTGATTGCCTCTCTTGTCTGTTAGTTTGCACTTAGTACCTATGTAAGTTGTGCTTCCCGAGTAAGTCCTGTTTGGTAATACGATATAACCTTAAATAAATAGAACTTGGGCAGGTAATGCTGCCCCAAATATTGCGATCAACTTACTAACCAACACAAGTTGACAAACTTTGAATGTAGTGTGTGTGGCCGCTCTTTCACGAAAATGTAATAGTTAGTTAGGTAGATAAATAAAATGATCGATCGAGAAGAGGATTGATTTTAGATTTATGTATTACTTACACTCATTTTAACTTTACAAATAAGCTTATATAATAACGTTCAAACTAATACTTACTCTATTTTAAACAATAAATTTGAAACAATAAAAATTCCTTACTTCAAATATATTATGGGAACATTTAAGTTTTCATTATAATTAGGCAGAATTTGTTGTTTAATAATTTTAACTGATTGTGAATAATATGTCAAAGTTGAATATGTTTGTATTCTTTCGCTCGATTCAGCCAAAGGATATTTAGAGAGATGAGTGATCAACTTTCTGTCGCCTAGAAACATGATCCATTCACTAAAGGAAAGCTGAGGATATGAACTTAATTCGAAAACCAGTTCTTTAGAATTATTGCTAACAATTACGATGGGATTAAACTTTAAAAAAATACCTTGATCTAGTTTATATGACCGGAACACCGAGGCCTAAAAGGCTCTACTTATTTACGAAATGATAACATCATTTTAATGAAACTCAAGACCGGAGTCCGAGATAGATGTCCCTACTTGGTTATATTTTGTAAAAGAGGTCGAAGGTCGAACCAACTCGCTTTTGTATGTTTATTATTTCCCATACAAACTTCGGGTGGTTCGATCTCACTTTTCGAGAACGAAGCCGAATAAAACGAGCAGAGGTCTTAGTCCGAGGTTGCATTTTAAAACTTCCTACTCTCGAGGCGAGAGTCGTCTCTCTGGTCTCGTTCGTCTACTTTACCTACTACGTAGGTATACCAAGAAATTGGTTTACCACTTTTGATGACATCTCCCAGTAACCTATTTATTCGCTAAGGATTACAGATTGACAGATTCTGACGTAGCAGTTATTAATCTGTCAAGCGAAAATAGTCCTTGATGTTTTGTTCGTGCAAATGATATTCAGCCTTAGAGTGGTAAACCAATTTCTTTGTCGCCTATAGGTACTTTTACCTACTTGTGTAGGTAGGTACTTCAAGTAGTTTAATTTACTACTACATAGTTAGTACCTATATACACGTATCAATAATAAATATAATACCTACATCTACATCGCTGATGGTTAGTAGGGTAGACATAGGTATGTAGGTAGGTACTAATAATTAGTAAATAAGTACCGTAAGTAATAAGTAAGTCATAATATTATAAACATAGTGTCCGCATGAAGAAATACCAGAATATTAATGGCATGTATTGTATATTGGATTATCCTTTTATGCCATTCTCCGTGATGTAGGTAGGTCAACAACACGGCGACCGCTGCGATCTCACAGCATCTGATTAAATGGTGTGCGCTGCGCACACCGACGACAAGACTGCAGTAAGACATTTTATTTATTTACGTCACTCTTTATTCACCCGTTCGTTACCCATAGTTAAACGACTCTAAAATACGTTTTGCAGTCCGTCGGTGTGCGCTCTCGCTTAGCTTACTTCCTGCATCGAAACAAAATGCTAAGGAAGAAAACCAAACCGAAGTAAGTTTAAAGCTGTGACACTTTTGGTAAGACGGAAAGACGACATAATGACATACCTAGTTTACTTCTACAAAATCTAGTTTACTTGATTAAAAATAATGTGTGCTGTGTAGAGTAGAGTGGACTCTATATGCTGATTATAACCTCCAGGATAGAATCAGTCCTTGTAGGTATACCTACCTACTTAATATCAGAGAGTCTATAATCACAGGTAATTCCAAAATGAGCGTCGTACCCAGTAACTGTGTGAAACTAGGCGTTTTAACAATAAAAGGTACATTATCTCATCAACTCGTCAGTCGCACGTGGGAAGCCGGTCTTAAGTGTGACAATCCGGAGCTGAATACCCGAAATGACCCCGTTACTACCTGCTGGTTCTTGAGCAGAAGAAAGAAGCTAGTTCGCGAAACGATCGCGAAAAACCGGCAAACAACTAAGTACATAGGTACGTAATAGGTACCTATATGTGAAAAACCCAAGATTTTTATAAAATATCTATGACTTTATTTATTCCGTCATGGGAGGTTGCCTACGAATTAAATCTGTTGGAAGTAAAATTATCTACTTATTTAATTTACTGATTTTGGTAGGAAATTAAAAAACCAGTTAGGCGGGACTAAACAGCATTTTGTTTTTGTGTGCCGGTTTTATTTTTATATACCTAAAGATAATTAAGGATTTCGTAAAGATGGCGGCGTTTTGAACTATTGAATTTCTCACTAGAATTATTACAAGACAAAAACTAGGGTGTGTTTTTATTACGAACATTCCTATAATGTTTTTCTATTCAAATGTCATTGTTTCAGGTAAAATGAAAACAAAGGAAAAAGTGAATATAAGCCACATCAGCGGCAGCGTGGTTTCCTTCACCCAAGATGACAGGTTGGTAAATAATGGATTCGGAATCGTAGACAACGGCGGATCCAGGGGGGTAGTCATAGAGGTCATGACCCCCCCCCCCTGAGCTGGTTCCAGGACTTAGGTGGACCTTTAATATAAAATTATAAGTTCTTGACTTGACCACGACTATGTGACCCCCCTGGCACCAAAACTGGATCCGCCCTTGATCAGATCTTGATCAGGTTCAGATAAACCATTCTAAAACTGCACGCGCACTGCGGTTACACTCGCATGCAAAAATGGTGCACAGATACTTTGTTAAATAAATTGGTTTATCATTGGTTGGTCAGTCACCTTGATAAAGAATAGCCGGATCTGTCGGACGCGAGTAGGTACTTCTTTTAAATGGTTTGCGAATCTCTAGCTCAGAATATTCATGTAGGTAGGTACCTATAGACATCAGTTGGTAGGTACAGCAAGCTTAAAAAGCTAGGTTATTTGTTCATTGGGTGGGTGACATGCATGCATATGTCTATTTAATTTTTTAATCCTATTTAAACATTTTTGCACAATGAAAAAATATGTAGGTAGCTTAAGCTGTTAGCAGTTGTGTCTTTAGAGTACGTTTACTCAAGGCTGTGCCGTGAGAAGTCGCACAACAAGCACGTGCCGTGCACGTGCGGGTGCTTGGTTCGTAAAACAACCCATGATAGACCAACCTTTAAGGAAGGTTACCTACCTACTGGTTGACCAAACATATTGGTTTTCTATTTTAAAATACACATGATACTAAATTGGCCAACACCTGTGTCCTTGGTTCTATATACAACTTATACAAGTCAACATTCACTTCACACCACCAAAGTTAAATTCTAGAGCCGGCCTTTTTAGGATGTTCATTTAGATGTCTTATTTATGATTCATTTCCAAGTATATCAAATCAAATAAAAACAAAAAGTCAAAGTACGCGATACTAGTTTTTAGGTGGTGGTAAAAAAAGGTAGGTACATCCGTAGATGACATACCTTTTTCCAGTGCCCAACTGTATTTAGAATAATTTTACGGAGGTTTGATTGCAAACTTTAAATTATCTTCAAAACTGGATTTTGTCAATCTCACTATACTTATGTGATATATACTTAATTCATTATGAAGCCTGGTTTTACATAGATACCTATTATAATTAGGATAGCTTACGGAATACGGATTGCTTCAAGAGCCGAGTCATGTCGTAGGTTGCGCTAAGGCTGTATTGTAACACTATGTTATTACTTTCACTTTTGGGCTCGAAACAGCAAGGAGACGCCAGTGTTCTGCAGACCACGAGGTCCACCAGCCGGAACACTGTTGTTATTAAGAAGCACAACAATGGTAAGTTACCTCTCTGTTTAATCGTTTAAGTAATTTAAACATTATTGTAATAGAGTGTTTATGCGAGTAGAATAGGCTAATAATTTGAATTGATTTTGCTCAGTACCTACCTACTCAAAGAATGGTTCAAGTACATTGTATTCATTAAAAGCTATTAATTTTTTATTCCAGAAAACAGCAACCGTTATCCTACTTCTCCAATGCTTAGCATTGCTAGTGGCAGCAGAAGAGGGCGAATCCAGAGATCTCGATCTTGACATTGACGACGCAGATCTAGAGAGAAAGCACAAGCACAAAAAGCGAAAGAAGCAACAACAGCACAACCCTTGCGGCTATGGACGTACCTTTGGATTTGGAGACAAATTGTTTGGGCAACCAGATTACACTTATGTTAATGCCCCAGTAAATAACTATTACATTGGATGCGGAGGAGGTTCACAATATGCCCCACAACAAGAATATCAACAACACGGGAACGGTGGTCATGGCAGCCACGGTGGCCACGGTGGCCACGGAAACCATGGTAGCCATGGAGGACTCGGAAGTCATGGTGGTCACGGAAACAACGGAAACCAAGGGTTTGGGGGGTTCGGCGGGCAGCAGTTCGGAGGTTTCAACAGCTATCCCCAGCAAGACTACAACCAAGGTTACGTCTCCCAGAACCGGCCTGTTCAGAGTGCTGTCTCAGCGGCAGCGTCAGGATTCGGAACTGCGCTGGCGAATTATATCACTCGACCAAGGAAGGCACAGAGGCAAATCAACCAGATTCTCAGGCCATTTTACAGATTGTTTTAGGAACTCAAGTCTTTGTAGGACAGCAGTGAAATATCAAGCAATTATGACTTACAGAAGAGAGCTAAAATGTATTCGGGTGGGGCATTAATATGTGTGACTCCAGGTGCAATATGGTGAACAATGTCATGAAAGTAGATGTGTGTACAAATCGATCGATAAGAAACTTCAAGCATGTTTTGGTCATACTTATCTCAAATCTATGAGCACTGCATGCACGTAACATTTACGTGATATTACTAGACTAGGACTAGGACAAATTTATTGGTGTCGTGGACATATCACTATTGAGAACATCACTTCACAGAGATAAACAATAGAATATTTCATTATAAGTATTACCTTATAGTAAAACGGTAAGTTTAGGCATATTTAAAATCCGTTTAGTTTGCTATCTGGTAATAATTCCTATATACTTACTTACCTATGTTTCTGAATTTGTGGTGAATTTTTTAACATCGGAACACTTAAAAAAAATAGTAGGTTCCGATCCGCGAATTGGCATATTTAGCGAGTACGAATTCGGACTCAGGTAGATGTGACGTTGCACCTCCCTCACTCGACCTCTCAGAGTGATGCTGAGTGCAATCAATACAAATAGGACACGTTGTCAGAACTCGTTTCACGCGCTCACTAAGGAGTAGATACCTATAATAGAAAACTTTTTAAATACTTTATTACTTAATTGTATATTAAAAAGTTTTCTAATTGTGAAGCATACGCAAGGCGCAAGCACAGGACACTTTACTTCTGCCTGGGGTCTCGAGTTGTGTTGTGGTCGGTCACTGCTCTTAAAGTCTATATTCAATACCTATTCAATAATTTTATTGCGTAAATGTTGTTTAAACAGGTTTTCGGTAAGTATAGGAATATTTAAGTTTATATACCTACCTACTTAGTTTATCAGAACATAAAACCCAATAACAAGGATGTTCTAAAAAGCGTGGATGTAAAAATACGGATGATTATTTTTACTTACTTAAGTAATCGTTTGTTGTAAAATAGTAACTAAATAAAGTACTTTAGGTGGTTTACCTACATAAGTATTTTGTGAATACTGAAAACACTATAATGTAAAAACTAATATTATACTTACTTATTATTTTTATAAAATGCTGTTTTATTTCATCGTATCGAACTCGAGTAATACAGAATTTGTAGATGGTAGAGCAGCGCCAAAAATACTTATTTAGGAAAAACCCGATAATAACCGATTTATTACCGCTATGAATTAGAGTGTCCACATAAAGCTATTTGGGTGGTTGCAGCATATCGGAGGGCACGGGCAGGTTTCAGTCGCAGGAGCAGATCATCAAGGGTCAGCACGACGCAGAGCACGGGAAGACTTCAGCTGAACATGTGCCGCATCAAGTCACACACCCTACCTCGTGAGTGACTATCGCCATACATTATATAACCTCAAACAAAACTATATTTGAATCTCTTCTTCTTACTTATTCGGACACTCATGGTAGAGTGGTTATGATTATGAGTCAAGGTATTTGAATACTCAATACATATGTTATACTTATTCGGTTTGTTTGCACAGATACGGAGACACAATGCTGCATTTATTCCGTGGCAACATCGGCAGTGGACTGCTGGCCATGGGCGATGCTTTCAGGAACGGCGGGTTGGTGTTCTCGCCCATCATGACGGCGTTGCTTGGCGTTATTTGCGTTCACGCACAGCACTTGCTGGTTACTATCCACTTTATTAGCTTGCAAGTATATGTTCGAAGATCTGCCTCAGATGTCCCCGCATTAGGATATATTGTCTGACTCCCTGCTAACCTCACCTTCATCCCAGCTCAAGTAAAGTACTCAAGAAAAAGTTTGAGATACATGTGCCTAAAATAACTTCATAAAACAAATCTAGAGTTATATATAAAACAAATATAGAATCTCTCCTTGGTCTTGAATTTCATTTGTGCCTGGTTTCAGCTGAACTGTTCGGAGGAAATGCACCGACAAAGCAAGCGAGACAAGGCACCTGGGTTCGCAGAGACGGTGCAGTTAGTGTTTGCCAGCGGGCCCGCTCGACTGCGCCCTCTTGCGACCCTCATGAAGGTTCTGGTCAACGGCTTCCTGTGCATAACGCAGCTCGGCTTCTGTTGTGTCTACATCGTCTTTATAGCCAACAATGTTAAATTGGTGAGTCGAACCTCTATCAGCTTTTGCCTAGAGATTTTTGCACTATGTTCATCTAGGTTTACTTTGTATAATAATAAGGAAAATCCAATGTAGATGCTTCTACTTGAATTATGGACCTTACAAGTAGGTAAACGGTGTTGTCTTTTTTGTCTTATTTACTTGCCATTACGTAAGTGCTCTCAAGAATAGCGCGAATTGTCCAGTCATTATATACAGTTCACCCGAAGACTGCTGGTTGCTTTGTCGATATGATGTACGATAATCTTTCGATTGTCACATTTGTCACATTCTGTCGTGCTGTGTGTACCTATAACTATACATATATCTTTCTCGTGGAAACTAACCCGGATAATTATTTCATGTCGATATTTAATTTGAGTATCCAATGCGGAATCGTAGCAGAGTCTTGGCATAAAGCCACTTGAACAACTTTGGTTTAATTCAGTGATTGAAGAGTGAAAAATTCAGAGATGCTTCATTCTATTAAATACGTAGGTACTAAGGTAGATACATACTTACATTACCTACGTAGTTAAATACTTATGTTACCTATTATACTTTATTCATAAGTAACTTCTGTTACTTGAATTCTTTGTACCAGACACGTTATTTGAATGAAATTTTTCCTTTATTAACTTTTATTATTAATCCAAACCACTTGAACAAATTAAAAATTCCTCACATGTAGGTAGGTATTCAGGTATACTGCAACACAGCTACCTATTTTGCTACCTATGAACTACGCTATGAAGTATTTAATAAAGCTACTAACCTTAATAAGAAACTAAGCGAAAATAATTTTCATTAAACTTATTTTTAAAACATCTTATACATACTATGAATACCGACACAACCAACGGGTCGCATTGCGAGATATATGGATAATGACACTATACTATTTAATAACCCACCTTGTCTACCTACGTATATTTACTTACACAATGCGTTCGGCCTTGGCGAAGTCTTATTATTGAAACAAATCTTATTATAAAGACATTTTTTACGATATCTCCGTGTCTCCGCAGACAACATAAACAGTTGACAACCAATTTCAAGGCTTTTGTCGCGAAGAAATAAAGTAAAAAACTTACTAACTTAATATCTAATTAGTTACAAAATGATCCTTTAGAATTTAATGAATGAATGAGGTTTGACTTAGGTATTATTTTCAGATTTGTGACCAGTACAATATCCACATAGAGTTGTCCATCCACATGATTCTCGTCATCATCCCCGTACTGCTTGCTTGCATGGTTCGAAACCTCAAGTACCTGACGCCATTCTCAACAATTGCCAATATCATGATGGCAGTGGGCGTCAGTGCCGTGGTGTACGAGGCGACGCAGGACTTGCCCGCATTCAGCTCCAGAGAATACCTGGCCTCCTGGAACCAGCTACCGCTGTACTTTGGGACCGCTGTTTACGCGTTTGAAGGCATTGGATTGGTAAGCTTGATGGTACCTACATCAACATAGAATTAAAGGCCTACTTTGTTGAATATAAGGTTTAATAGAGACCTTACTCTATGGTTACTGATATTAAACTTTGGTGAAATTTCAGGTTCTGCCATTGAAAAATGAGATGAAAAAACCAGAGCTGTTCCAGGCACCACTGGGAGTGCTCAATGTGGGCATGTTCTTTGTCGGAGGCATATTCATCACAGTAGGATTCTATGGTTACTTGAAGTGGGGGGACGATGTCATGGGCAGTCTCTCTTTGAACTTACAACCAGGAATGTAAGAGGACATTATCTCATAAGTTTAACTTTAACAGCATAGTGAGTTTAAATGATGTTTGCATTCCGATCGGGTCGATGTTATGATCAATCATCGTAACGCACTGGTAGAGAAGTCTGCGTCTGTCGTACTTATTATACGTGTTATAGAGCACTTTGATGTTACTTTTTTGAGCTCGTAGGTATAACTTTACCGTGCATATTGTAGTACCTATGTAATTCAATAACTATACCTAGGCCTGACTAGTTCTTTAAAAACAACTTTGTGGAGCAAATTGCAATTACCTATGTTCTTGAAGATATCTTAGTAAAATATTATGATGTTTATTACAGTCTAAGCAACGTGGTGCAGTCGCTAATAGCATTAGCCATTCTCTTCACATACCCGCTGCAGTTCTACGTGCCAGTGTCCCTCATGTGGCCATCTCTACAGAAGAAGTTAGCCACCACCTCGCCAGTCGTCAAAGAGCTCATGTTTAGAGCTTTACTGGTCATTGTTACTTGTAAGTCGACATGCTACTTATAAAACAAAATACCCCAGACTCAGACGAACACAAGTTCATCTCTTTTTAGAGTTTTTTTAAATACTTCAATACCTGTCCGTGTTTAAAGTTGTTTTCATTTGTCACGGTGTTCAAATACCGAAGGGAAACGAGTCAGCCGTGTTTTAACAAATGTAAACTCTAGATTTGTTTCTCGTCTAGATAATGTCTAGATTATGGCACTAGACCAATTTGTCTATTAAGACGAGAACTTAACAATACAGGAAACGTTTGTATAAATAACTGTTGTACCATCCGCATTTAGTGTTGATGTACCTATCTATTTATAGCATGGGCTAAAAAATTACAAAAATAATATATTTTTATATTTTTTTGCAGTTGCTTTAGCCGAGAGCATCCCACAGCTGGGTTTGTTCATTTCCCTGGTAGGAGCCGTCAGTAGCACAGCGTTAGCACTAGTCTTCCCACCAGTCATCGAGTTAGTGCTGGCTTCGCAAAGAGGAACGCTTTCCGTTCCAGTGCTGCTCAAAGACCTCATTATTATTTTACTTGGTTTGTTTGTATTCGTTACTGGAACGTATGAAAGTGTTGCTTCAATCATTCGGGTATTTAGAGAGTAAGTCAGTAGTAGTGTAGGTATGTGTAGGTGATGAAATGAGAATTATTTGCGAGCGAAAAAACCCTCAAAACTACATATTTGAAACTAACGAGGACAAGGTCATCCTGAAAGCTGATGTCTTAGGGTAAATTAAAATGAAAAAAATATGTGATATGTGTATAAATCAAGGCTATCCTGCATAAGCTTCTGCTAAGTCATTGATATTATATCACAGCTCAGTTGGTAGTAGCTCTGCCTTCCAAGCTGTGGGTCGTGGATAAATATTTGTTGTGCCTGGGTGTTACTATATATTCTATTTATGTAGTTACAAAAAATATGTATAGTAAGTATTCAGCAGTCTAGTTTCCATAGCACAAGCTTTGCTTTGCTTGGGACTAGAGTGTGTGATGTGTCAAATGTCCGTAAATATTTTATTTATCTTCGGTCATATAGAAGACTGATAGCCTTGAACTGATGGTTACAAGGTTGATGGTAAACGATTCAGTCCGATTCCGTTACGGTTGGTGGCAAAATATAATGTTAATATTTATTTTCCACATGGTAGGTATATATGAGCACTTTCATTGTCAGACCCTTATCTACTTTGTGGTAAATATCTTTTGAAACAACTGACAATCAAGAAGAAGGAAAACCTGCATTTTTTAGTCGGCTTTTATGTTTTCCTCGTATGCTAGAAGAGGTTGCATGTGCCTATTTTAGGTTTGTGCCAAACATGACCTTAATAGTACGTGATAAAATTAAAAATATTCGTTTAAGGACTACGAGACCATTGACAGACATACCAAACTTATTAACCCCTCTTTTATCACTTGGGTTAAAAATAGTAAAATCAAACCGATTCGCTCGCATAGAATAGGAATTAATAGTATAACTATGATTACGTACACGTGTTTTATACGATATAAGTTATGCAAAACATTCAATGATTAAATACATAGGTACATGTATACCACACATACTCTACGTTATTCGATATGTATTAACAAACCATTGATATTATATTGTATGGTCTGATAATTGAAATAATATTTATGATTTGTTTTGTATTTCTACTATATCTATTACTCAATGTATTATTTACCTACATAGGTAGGTACTCATTGACTAGAAACACGAGGCAACAGCTGTTTGTTGTCCACCTAAATCATGTTTTTTAGTTCTATATCCTATATATTTAGTCTTGTCCAATAGGTATCAAACGGAATCAGACTAGACGGGTGCCTTTGAAGCCGTGAGTCTAGTACCAGTTTTTCTAATCTTAGTCGCGCGTAACCTGCTTAACTAGTTTTAGTTTGTTTTTATATCACTTTTTTACTTAATTTGACTCTACCGGACGGTTGAACTGTCATCCTATAGTTTCAGCAGAAACGTTTTGCAGTGTTCATAGGCTATCTCGAACACAAGAGTTTTACCGAAGTACAAAATAACTTGACTACCATATTGAATATGCGAAAACGAACATGCATAAGAACTCGTTCGCAAAATTCTAATCAATATATTTAAAGACTTATAACAAATACTTTTACGTATGGTATAATATATTATATATAAATGTTGACTATGTGATAGGTACCAGGACAGGTTTCAAAGTTTAAATTAAGAACAAAATGTAAACAGGGTAAATTATGAACTTAAGTTTGCAAACCAGCTCTGGGACACTTATTTTTAACGCACTTAATTATCGGTCAATTAGTTTTTAAGTGTTTTTTTCTGTGATGTGAAACTATTTATTATATAATAAAATTTAGAGAAGAGATATAACATTCTATAATAATGTCATTTGCTGTTTAATGCTTTCATTCAGACACATATTTTTTCTGTAAAAATGTAAAATAAAGCTAAAAAATATCTACACAAAGTTAATGCTTAGCTCAGCTAGCTCCGTACCAGCCTGAAATTAGATATATTATAAACAGGAATAGAAGGCAGGATAATGAAATCAATATAATCACCATTCTCATAAAAGTCACTATTCAAAAATGTGCAATAACATACCTTAATAGTTAGTAGACTTTTGTAAGTAAATATGCAAATATGTAAATGTAATAAAAAAATTACTTATTACCAATTTCTTTCAATTCATTTGAGGAACTGCGTTAGGATATTGTCTTCAAGAAGGATTTAATGTGAATAAATAAACTATATCGAATGGAGTTCCAAAAGTTTTATTTCATACTAATAATCTTACATTAATAAAATTAACTGAAAAATACAAATGCAAATTAAAGTTGACACTTTCTTTTCATTGGAACAGACCAATCAGATCAGAAAAGTTGGCGAATTTTACATTAAATACTGTTATATCAATTAAGATTTATGATTTTTTTTTGTAATTAATAAGACAATTTACCCGTCCTGTTGAAGGGCGCTAAAGGAAAAACATTCATATTTTTTTAAATCAACAAATAATTATAACAGATAATTTGGTAAGTATCTTAAAATACGTACATGTAAGTGATATTTATACAGATTATGAACAAAAAATACAAATAAATAATAATACATATATATCGAGTGCTTTTTCAATTATAGGCCACTACAGCATGCACTATTAATACAAAAGTAACTACTTCAAGATAGGTCTTTAGATACTCAATACATGTTTTACAATTAATTTGTTACAAACGAAACTTATTTAAGTGTGTTTGCAACAAGATTATAATTAGTCTGCCTTATTCAACACTATATCATGTCGATTGTAGGCTAACTAATGTTTCATTTCTAAACTCTCTCTTATACGTCGTAAACTGGGAAGTACATAGTATATTTTATTCTATAGTACATATTATTATATAAATTGATAAGCCGAATAGTGTCAATAATTAAAATTAGTTACAAAAACGTGTTTTGTATGTTATACCAAGGTATATAGATAAGACGCAAGGTACGTGTTTTTATCCGAATACATACATTTAACTTATTCTAATTCGGTTATCTTGAGTAAGTACCGTTTACATATTTAATTGAAAATTTGATACATATATTTAAAATTTATCAATTATAAAGGAACTTTTCAATCAAAAACCTAAATAGTATTCTAAAATAACTCTAAAAAAAATCCATCAATCAACACAACACGGATAATTACCAAATAATTTTAATAAATTCACAATTTTATTTATCAGCCAGATGTGTACTCTACATATTTTGGACCCGACTCTACATAACTACATTTTGTATTTCCTTCAATTTTTGTTACTATCCAAAAAGGTAAAATAAAATACTACAAAAACACTAAAAATATAAGTACAATATACGCGTAAAAAGAGCGCACTTAATACACATTATACAGGGTTACATGGAAAGTCGTGCTAGATCCGTTAAGGGCGTGGAGTACCCATCATTTCTGACTTATTTTACTTCTGATTTTGACTACTGTGCTCGTTAACCGGACTCTGATTTGTACCTGTGATACGGAAATGTTGAAAATGACGTCCTAAACATCTGAAGAATATGCTGATATGCTTATTTGTTACGGATACTGCGATTGTGTGTCGACAAATAAAGCAAAGCCAGTCAAATAAAGCAGAGTTCGGTTAACGAGCACAGTAGTCAAAATCAGAAGAAATAGTTCAGAATCACAGCCAAGTGGAGAAAAGAGCAAAACGATATCACATTCACTATGTACGAAGCACAAAAGCGGACTGACAACCAAAACAATTTCCCCTGTTGTATTCCCAGCCCTAGCCGGTCTCTACACATTTTTTCTTTCATTCGCATCTACATAAATCTTCGCTTGTCTTGCTCGCGCGGGACCGTTAGAACTGCAATCTGGAGCGTCCCAACTACTTTTTTTACACGAAATGTAATACAAACCCTAGATTATTATACGTCGTTAGATAGCTGTTGAAACGTAGATATTTATTATAACATCCGCCGAACGAGTGCCATAATATTTTTTTTAGATATCCCTTAGAGAAAAATAAACCTTCTAAAATATTTTTTTACTTCATAAAATTCACTTGTCCACTACGATCTATTCAATTAACTTATGCACTATTTTAATGATCGATGTCCTAAAGCATCTTATTACCCATGTAAAAATACAATAATAATAATAATAAGATGCACAGAAAAAACAATAATAAATTTAGTAGCCTAAAAGTCTGCAATTTTCAATAAAAATGTAAAAGTCGAATATCTCGAAATGGGTTAAGTTTAGGGTGGGGTGTTTCTTAGTAAAATAAGTCAGAAATGATGGGTACTCTACGCCTTTAACGGATCTAGCACGACTTTCCATGTAACCCTGTATATAATCCTAACGACAATAAGTAGGTTAAAAATATATTGCTCGAACGCAGCACTGAGTTTACATTATTATTCAGAAATATATTTCTAAATAAAACTTCCAAGGAGGAATGTTACCAAATACCAATGATCACTGAGCATAAACAGAGACACTGAATACTTACAAGGGCAGTAAAATATTGACGTGTTAAAGCGAAAAAATAAAATAAAAACAATGGTAAGCATAATTCTTTTCTGAATTTCCTTAATTTCTATGTTATATAATACTGGTTACTAAAATCATTCGTATAAGTCGTAATAAGTAAATAATGATATAAATAAATGTATTATTATTATTAACAAAAAATATTATTATTGAACCTCACATTATTATTTATAAATATTCAACCCTTTATAAAAGCAGTTAGTAACTCGACTTATCTCTAATCCTTGTATTTAACCTCACTTTTAAATGAATTAAATCTATGGATAATAGGATAATACACCTACATATTAAGACACTAAACTACTACGCAATACAAGCGAAAACTCTTATGGTAACCGTATGACTTAAATTTAACCCTTGAATTTAACAAAATCAAAACAACTGTAGATGGTTGTCACCTCTCAAAGCCGACAAGTTACAAGCGAAGTTGTCACGGATTTGATGAACACATATACTAACGACCGGTTTCTTGAACGATGATCAACGAAAAAATCTAATAATTACTATGTGTCAAACTCGGATCAATCGTGATTTGGGTTTCCAGAAACCAGTCGATAAAGAATGAACTGAACAACAGCCTCACAAAATGTACCAATGTGTGGCCAATACCTATCTCTTTTCTGCATGTCTGACTGAAGTAATCATCTGGAAAGAGACAACTACAGGTCGCACGATTGTTTTGTCTCTCTCACGCTTTGCCGCCCATTCATTGCTCATTTGTTCAGTCCATTTTCTGTGTGTTCGAACTCCGTGATAACTTCGCATGCCTCGGACGCCGAGACTAAGGTTCATCATATCATATTATACATCATTCTAAACAGAAATACTACACTACGACATCTATCTATCACTTTAAACATCGCAATAATGCGTACTATATAATATGTACCTTGATAATAATTATTCAAAAAATCACTTTTTATAAATTTAACTACGATTATGATTTGTGAGAGCATAATCTTCTACTATAAGGCCGATCGATTGTTAAGTATCATTATAATCTAAAAATCACTTTTTATAAATTAACCTACGATTATGATTTGTTAGAGCATAATCTTCTACTATAAGGCCGATCGATAGTTAAGTATCATTATAATCTAAAAATAAATAATAATCCTAATTAATTCATCTACATTACGTCTACTTCGGAATAATAATACTGTGTACGTTATTTAGATATTAAGTGCTCATAAAAAAATACATTTAAAAGTGATTAAAGAAAGACATTATATAACAATAAAGTTATCCAAGCCCAGCAGACATCCGATCCCTACACAAACACCTGCTATGAAGATACCTTGCAGGTCTATAAGGGGCAGTCAGAGGCACTTTATACATACATACTACACATAAACATACCTACCTACAACACATCCATCAACATTTTTTACACAATATCTGGCATGAGGGCCATCTGATGGGAAGTGGTCACCACCAGTTCCTATATACGACTTTTGTTATAAATTATTTCTAATACTTTTACTACAATAAGTAGTGGTTAATCTATACTAATATTATAAAGAAGTAAAGTTTGTGTGTTTGTATATTTGTTAAATTGTAAGGGGTAATCACGTGATCTACTGAACCGATTTTAAAAATTCTTTCACCAATAGAAAGCCACATTATTGCTGAGTGTTATAGGTTATATAAAAAACCGAAAAATAAAAAGGCTTTTACGTGGTAGTCCGTTTTGCAAAGTGAATCAGAGAAAAAACTGTCGAATTATGCCCAAGGAAGTGGGCACGCTAGTACAATATAAAACTTTTTTTAAATTTTAAATAAATAATGTCTTCATTGTACTTTTGGAGTTGACAGATGATCTTATACAATGTATATATAATTTCTAGTGTTTGTGTATGTACCTACGGAAATTTCACAAATGACACTGAATAAACACTAGCGACTAACGGATAGGGGGTAACGCGCGTGCCATGCTTCTCACAGACAAAGTCGTTTTCATGATTTTAAAGTTGCAAATTTCTAAAGTCTGAACTAACATTCGCCTCACGACGACTTAATTCAGGATTTATAACATTAATAATTTACAACCTATGATTAAATATACCTAAGTGGTATATGATTTAACTATGTGAACCGAACCGTCTGGCAACACGGCACTACTCTACACGCATCGTTATTATTTATAGCCTTTGATACCTAGGACCTAGTCAATACTCAATACATTTATTGCTATCATATTTGTAAAGTTTCGGTGTTACAATATGTAAGCTATAACAGGATGCAAACAGAAGTTTGTATAAGACTTCTGTAACGCGGGCTTTATTTAGGAACCACAGAGTTGTGCACGAAACGCATCCTTTAGCAGCGCGAAACTAGCGCCGCCCGCCAAAACTCCTGTCAAAACAGTTGACCCGAGACTCGTCCGCCGGCCGCATCACGCGCCGACGCATTTAGTAGTTTTAATTAGTTTTACGTGTCTTTTACCTCATTGTTTGCCATTCCCTGTGTTTATATAAGTTTTACAATATAGTTTATGATAGTATTGAACCGTGCATCGAACTTATTTACCCCAAAACACCTCCCTGAGAAAATACCATCCTTACAGTGACGCCCAACTCGCGGGCACGGTTTAATTCAGTGAAAATCGTCATAAACTCTCATATAAACTAATAAGTGCAGTGACCTATCGTGCTAACACAATATCGTGGACCTTTTACCGATAGTGCATTTACCAGGAACTTTTCACAAACAGTGCAAACACGTAAATCTAAACGCTTGGGCGAGTCAATCTCACCACGCGCGATTCAAATACCTAACGGGCGAGTCGAAGTGAGCGTGGGTGAGACCGCTGTGCGCGCGGCATTTTTCTACGCGTCATCTTCACAGCGAGATTTCAACCTACCATCTTGTCGAGAATACCGTAGAGTACCTACGACGGATACCGACAGATAAAAACGTACGTCGAACCTGCGGGCAAGTCCACTGTGCACGCGGCATTTTTACGCGTCCCCCTCACAGTGAAGCTTGCGCTGCCCGCCACCGGCCTGGATATTTACTTCTATCACCGGCCGAGAAGTCGATTGTACATAAACCGGATCGGATACCTACTTTTATCTCCGTGTTACCGCCGTGTACCGAGCGAAGAACTTCGTGAATATGCCGAAGACACGAGCAAATAAAAATTACGAGTCAGGTTCCGATACCGACGGCGAAGATATTAATAGAACCGTGATGGAACCCTCACCAAACATCACGATGTCGGAACAAATGTTTCATACCTTGGTCGCTAATATCACCAAGAGTCAAATGGAATCAAACCGAATTCTGATCGAGAGCATGCTGGCCAGTAACCGAAGCCAGTGCACACCATCACCGATATCCGAACCCCGAGGTCATTCACCTCGGATGGGCAACTTCGCGAAGTGCACGGCGCGCTTTGACGGAACATCTAAAAACGCAGATGAGCTCGAGGCATTCATCGACACCATCGAGATCTACCGGGACTGTACCAACGTCGGCGAGGAGCACGCGCTGCGGGGTCTACCGATGTTGCTGACGGGCGAGGCCGCCATCTGGTGGCAAGGCGTCAAGTCGTCGGTCACATCGTGGAGTGACGCTCTGCAGCGACTTCGTGGAATGTACGGAGTGCCGCGTCCCGCGTATAAAATCTTTCGCGAGATTTTTTCTACCGAACAAAGTGTCGAGCGGGCCGATGTGTTTATATGCAAAGTGCGCGCGTTATTAGCTAAATTACCGTATGTTGTGTCGGAAGTGATGAAGTTAGATATAGTGTACGGTTTACTGGATCGTAGGATAAGAAAGCGTGTGTCTCGTGATGCGGTGGACGGATTGGAACAGCTGATCACGAAAGTCAGGTCAGTCGAGGAGTCTTTGGCGGAGGTGAGTTCATTGAACCCTTCTAATAATAATAATACAAGCTCCGATACATTCGCGGCCACTAAGGATTATTCGGGCACAACTCTGTGTGTTAACCCTTCAAGTAGCGTAGGTAACCCAACGAGCGCGGCAAAACCCAACGCGAGGTCAACGCCCGAATTCCGCGCGTCAAATGCGAAGCGCGACGATAGGGAGGAACAACAGAAGCGTGTTCGACCAAAGTGTGCCTATTGTAAGCTTTTCGGTCATTCCATCGACGAGTGTCGTAATAAAGAGAAAAAAGTTGATACCTGTAGTAATGTTTTTAATAATTCGAGTAACGTTACTCAGTTACGTTGCTACGGATGTGGTCAACTGGGAGTTATTCGTTCGAAGTGTGAAACCTGTAACAGCGCGCCAAGTACAAGTAGGCCAGATACCACCAATTTTTATAGCGCTCGCGTAACCAATAGTGACGGTTCTCTTCCGCTATTGGAAATCTACGTAGAAGATCGTAAGGGCGTAGCTATTTTGGACACCGGGGCTACTCACTCTTTAGCAGGCCCCACGTTGTACAGCCTACTTGTAGACGCAGGCGTAGAGTTTAAGGAAACTTCGAGAACCATAGGGCTTGCTGACGGTTCACAGCAAGTACGTACCGTACTGGAGTGCGATACCACCGTCACCTTGAAGGGTCGCGCTATACCCACTACTTTCTTGGTTTTACCAAACGCGCGGACGCGAACTCTTCTGGGTAGGGATTTTATAATAAATGCTTGTATCCTGTTGGACTTACCACAGAGCAGCTGGAGTTTTAACGATGAGCCACAGCGCTGGCATCCGTTCATCACCAGCTTCGAGCTAACTACCACCGGCCAGACGGAGCTGATGAATAAGGTAGATACGACGAACCTAGAGCTAAGAAATGAAGAAAGCACCAAGCTTACCTCGAATCAGAGAGCCCAGCTGAACTCTTTGTTGATAAAGAGAGCCGACCGTGTTGCGAAGGAAGGGCCTTCAACAGTTTACGCCACGCACCGGTTGAAGATCGACGCTCAACAGGAACCCATCGCGCCCCGCAACCCCGAGTAGATATCCGGGAGAAACAACACAAGGAACCCGAAGTCGTCGAGAATCTGAAGTCAGCCGACGATCCGTTCAGGGGGAGGGGTTGGTCAGGCCGAGGTTTTGTGAGGTCAGATGGCAAACCATACAGGTACGGACCGGAAGATTGCGACGAAGATACCGCATGCCTAGTCGTACCTAGACACGAACGTGAGAAAGTTATGATGGAATACCATAACGCACCGCTGGCAGGACATAACAGGAAGCGCATATTTGGCAGGGCGAAGCCGAAGTTTATACCCCGTAGAGAAGGACCGGATAAACCGTCTAATCAGGTTTTAGGAAGGTATCACGTGTCTCAGATGACCACATTCGTAGGCGATGTACAACAGCCAGTCAATGAGAAACGGAAACGTGGTAGGCCTAAAACATATCTTGACTGACCAAGACGCGAGGGCGCGTGTCTAGGTCAGAGGGGGAGGTTGTAACGCGGGCTTTATTTAGGAACCACAGAGTTGTGCACGAAACGCATCCTTTAGCAGCGCGAAACTAGCGCCGCCCGCCAAAACTCCTGTCAAAACAGTTGACCCGAGACTCGTCCGCCGGCCGCATCACGCGCCGACGCATTTAGTAGTTTTAATTAGTTTTACGTGTCTTTTACCTCATTGTTTGCCATTCCCTGTGTTTATATAAGTTTTACAATATAGTTTATGATAGTATTGAACCGTGCATCGAACTTATTTACCCCAAAACACCTCCCTGAGAAAATACCATCCTTACACTTCTAATTAATAGATTATAATTCTCTCATAGTTTCTCTACGTGAATATAAGCTAAATATTGCATGGTGTTAACCTAAGGAGTTTTCACCTAAGAACTTTGAAAGGTTATCTAGAATATATTCCTACCTTACAAAGATATACCTACACGGGCTATTCAGATCTAGTCCGAACAGCTAGGATGATTTACTACAAACAGGGTGTCTACCTCCAGATGATGGCGACATTAGGATCGTCCTCGATGATCTGGTCCAGGGTAGGCAGGTCTACACGCGCTAGACAGCAGATCTCATCAGCGCAGTGGCGGCCGGTAAATAACCGTCGGATGCCGAGCGCAGGCTCCACAATGCCGTTGAAGCCGTTGGGACGTCCAGGGTTACGGATGTACACCGGATAACTGAAAACGAAGTATAACGGATAACTGGTAGGTTTTACATAGATGTCGGTCAAACAGTCCTAGTCTCTATAAACAATTGCTTGTTGCAGTCTCAAAGATATTACTAAACTAAGTCACAACAAAAGTAGTTAATCATGTTAATTTAGCAGTGCATAAAGCTGAATGTCTTTCGCACTCGTCACGCAAAACTAAAACATATTAACGCCAATAACATACCGTTTGAGGCACTTGATGAGATCGTGCACTTGTGCGAATACGACCAGTCGGCGAATGTCGAACAAAGGCGGAGTGGCAGAATACCGCTCGCACACGGCGCGCAAAGATGAACCCTGTTGCAACGCACTTAGAGTCTCTAATACTGACGACAGGTGAGGCTGCAAAAAATAACTGTGCTATTATCCATCTAGATAAAAGCTGCTGGCGCGATATACTAATCGTATATAGGATGTTTATTGAGTATCTCACGCAGGGAATCACAAATAAATGTGACAAACGTAAACCATTCACAAGATGCAGGACAACGAATCCTTTAATTAAAGAATCTTTTACATTCGGACCAAATATGTCCAACATTGTTTATAAGATGATGTACCTTTTCTTTGACTTCAGCTCCCCGAGTAATGTATGCCAAGCAAGCTCGCTGCAACTCCTGATCGCCAAACAGTCTGTTCAAATTCGGTGTGGCTCGGTACATATTACTGAATTTCAACAGGGGAATTAGTGTTACCTGTAACAATTTAATTATAAGCAGATTTGCATAATATACAGTCAAAAGTTCAGGTGCTGGCCATGATGAATTAGACCATTTCAAAAACGTTCAACACTTTTTTTGGTTTTCCATAAAAAGTTTTTTTACCATCTTAAGAAATATGAATTGGTACATACCACACCATAGTAGACCAGGTTTTGAATACAAGACTTGACAAGAGCTTTTTCGACGTTAGTATCTGAAGCTATTTTTGAAACGTGGTTGTAACCGTTTATGAAAGGTAATAGCTGAAATAAAAGTATACATTATATTTCAAGTAGTAGGACCCATTGCTGTAATATTAGCTATTTGTTTGTGTTCCATCACAATTACAATCATAGTAAAAGTACTGTGTCATCAAAAAGAACTAAAATTCTAAATTTACATATAAGTTAAACTTGATAGTACTCTCCACTTTACCTACTTCACTAAACTCCAACAGAAAAGAACAGTTGTTTCATGCACTGAATTAGCACCACTCTTTCAAATTTCAAGATCGGTTTAGGCGTTTCAGAGATTACCCCCCTACGAACCAAACCCGCAATTTTTTTTCCATCATATAAGTATAGATACAAACTAACTTGTCGCGTAGTGAGATCCCAGTCAGCATCCAGATCAATCTCAAAGGGTTCATCATCATCATCTATATCCAGATGCTCCTGGCTCTGTATCTCGTCGCCTTCAGAGGGCGCCGGCGCGCGCGGCCTGCCGGGCCGGGGCAGGCCCACTGTCGACACGAGCACTGGCACGTCGTAATCATCCACGGGCAACGGATCTTTGCGGACTTCCAGTACTTTCAGGTGCATCACTGTATCACCCTCTGTGGAATTATTCATCTCATCATCAATCTCCCTGCCCTTATCCCACGCTAGGTGTGATCAGCACAACGTGATAATGAATTATTATGGAACTTAATAAACCCCATATATATTTTACGTGAAACTTTAGTCTTCTGTCTTATTTCATGTATAGGCGACCAAGAAATTGGTTTACCACTTTTGATGACATCTCCCACTAACATAATTATTCGCTAAGGATTACAGACTGACAGATTCTGACGCAGCAGTTATTAATCTGTCAAGCGAAAATAGCCCTTAATGTTTTGTACGTGCAAATGATATTGAGCCTAGAGTGGTAAACCAATTTCTTGGTCGCCTATACCTATGAGGCTTTAAAAATAAGTATGTATCACTAAACCAAAATATGAAACATTTTCAGATCTTAATTTTACTCAAAACTGTTACTAGCTCCGTTCAACTCCATCACATAATCATCATAATAAACTTACCAACTAGTGTAGCTTTCCGATGCGTGTTCAAATCGTGAAGAAGATGGGCCAGTAGAGTTGGAAGTTTGCTGGAGCCTCCGGACACAAAACCTGTTTCTTCCTCCATTATAGTCTAAAGATCAAAATTGTTTTGCAAGTTTAATAAAAAATGTACACAAAAAAAACATAAGTAATTAGAATAATTATGAGATCAAAACCGTAGTTATCACAGCGTAATTCAAGAGTCTAGATGTAAGATAGATAAAATTTGATATAGACAATTGACTACTCACAAGATGTTCTCCAAGTTTTTTAACAACAGGCTCGTACTGCACAGTCTTGGACCAGCTGTCGCAGACAAAGCAGAGGTTGAACAAGTACACATTGCGTTCATAGCGGGAGTTGTCTATGCGGATCGGGTACCCGACTATCTTGTGGCCGAGAGCATTTCTGTAAGTATTTCATACTATATTGTAATGTAAAAAGAGGTAATGAATGTAGTTAAGTTTGTTATGTTCACAACTCAACCGATACTAAATCTGTTAAGATTACTCTGTGTTATGTATAAAACTATCCTGTCTCGGCTCCACACATTAACACTTTTTTCATCAGTTTCAGATAAATAGCCCATGTTACCTAGTATGTACAATATGAACCTGACTTTCAACATTGTTCAAAAATACTTACATAGTCATTGTGCAATGCTGAATTTGCGGTTTGGGTATAATGTACGCACTGATTGAATCAAATAGATCCTTTGAGATGTAATCTTCCGGAAACTGAAACAAAAGTAGGAGGTTAGTAACCGACATTTCATCTTACACAATTTAAAGGCAATTTTGTTGCTGTGTTATTTAAACCTTGTTTTTTAGTACCATTGCCTTAAATACACTTATGACCAGTAGATAATTATTTAAGTGACACACAAAATTGTTGTTCTTGGTAAGGATCTAACGTAACATACTAACTAAGGCCCAAAAAATGATAAGGAATGATGATAGAGTACATGGAATAATGAAATAGGTACAATCTTTACAGAAAAATCACGACAAACTTTGTTTTGATGACTGTACAATTACTCACCTGGCATGAAATCTTGGGGCCGGCAACTGGGTGAAACTCTCCTAGGAAAATGCACCGAATCGGGCCTTCTCTTCCGCAGCCTTCGTAGTACCTGGTCTCCATTTCGGTTTCAGAATCCAGCCCAGAGACAGGATATGAGCTCAGATCCTCCACATACTTCGCATCCGAGACGAATAATAATCTTGGCACTTTCATTTGACCTGGGCTATCGCTGCATTAGGTATTTAGGTAGCTGCTGTATAAATAAGCTCTGTCGATTTAAATATTACTCTCACAGACTATTCCATAAATTGGTTGTTACAAAAATGTAGTGTGGAAATGTGTTATTTTTCGTATTTTTTTTTATTGCCTGTCTTACTTGCTGTGTTGCCAGCTCTGAATTTTGATTTTCGCCAAGCGCAGCGCACTTTAAAAGTTTATCCATTCAAAAACTTTCTGAATATGTACCTACCTATTTCTATCTAACTTTACTGAAGAAAAGGTATTTTAGGCCACGGCAAACATATTAGCAGGGCTATTACAGGCCAATATTTTACTATATTTCCAGCTAAAATCCGTCCTATGGAAATCAAGATATTACATTAAAATTACTTCTTATTTATCATCATTACTTAAATTCTGAAGACCTTGTGGGTCTTATTAATTGCTGTGATGGCGTTTAAAAGTGCACAGGCTTTATTTGTTTCCAAGATCGTTTGCAAATTCTACCTGTCGAAATCGAGTTATTCCTCAAAAACATGTAGTATTGCAAAATAGAAGTATATGTAATATTATTATGTAGGTACAGTTACTGGATTTTCGACCAATATGATATAGAAAAAAATATCGTATATTGCCCTTTAAAATACAACCACAGCCATTTTTGTGGAGAAATACGACGTAATATAAGAAACAGTTTTTTCAAACTAGTATTTCGATTTCCATGGGATGACTTTTTTTCATAATAATAGAGAAAGGTAAGCCTGTAAAACCCTTTTAACTTTCTTTTTGTGGCAACTCTGAGGGACGAATTTTTATTCGTGGCTCACGCACCGTAGAGAATTGACCATTTTCGAGGGTTCTGTACAAATCTAAAAGTATCTACATGGTTCATGTCATGATTGAATACAAAAAAAAGTCCAAAATACAATACAACATAGCTATGACACTAGGTACACTAAGTATCTACAGATTAAAAAAATCATTTCATTCCAGAAAAATTCCAAGAAAACATAAAAGTTTCCAATACTTTGTTTTTCTTTTATGGTTCAGAACTCTAAATACTGTGTATGACATCATCATCCTAAATACTAATATACTAAATCATCATCATACTAAATACTAATATGTCTAATAATAGTATTTTCGATATCATATCGCTATCATACGATTGCGGTTTTAAACTGTTTCAGTCTTCAATTTACACGATTTAGATTTCGACTGCTCCAAAACAAAATTCATGAAAGAATATGACGTAGGTACTTACCTACCAACTTTGATGATATTTTTTTTAATCCTTATTAGTTTATAAGCGAACCCCATTATGGTAGCATATGTTAGTATTTTCAAGGCCATAAGTGTTTCTTTGGTTTGCCGATGCGTTTGTTAAGCTTTCTTTGAGATCAGGATTCAGTTGGCGTCCTCTATTATAGATACGTTGACCTATAGGGTAGGTGGTATGCCCGTGAACCAGGAAGCTTCCTCAAGGCCAAAGTGACGCAAGCGCTGTCACCATTCGCACCCCTGCTGGGTGTTATGACGTTGTAGTGAGGTGGCTATTTTTTAACGTTCAGTCTTCTTCAAATTTTTATCTAAGTAGATAGTTTGTAACATTTTCTCAACTGTTATTTTTTTCTATAATATAAACTACCTTGTCTTTGGAACGTACTAGAAATGAATAGATACATATTCTGTATACTTACCTATAGATTATTTTCTATTTAGATTAGCATCCCTGACTGTATCTTATAAACTTATATTCATTGATAAATATCTAACGTTTTACAAGGCCCTATAACGTACAACATTCATATGTTATGTCATACAGACTTTCGTTGGGCCCCGCTAAATGCCTACCACAGATTTCTACTTTTCAACTGAAACTCGCGAAGTACCTACATACCTACCTACCTAAGGTCGCCGGAATCTTCACTAAAATACGGAAGTGGCATTTATCAAAATAAATAGTGACAACAGCTGGTAGGTAATCTTACTGAGGAACTAGTTAAATAAAGAAAAAGTTATGAAAATTCGTAAATTAATGCACTGTTCAGTGATAGTGGAGGCGACCAGCTCATCGACTGATGATGACCTGTACACGTAAGTTTATAGTTTATTACTAAGTAGTACAAATATAACAAACTGTTGTTTGTGCCAGCCTACTGTGGTCTCGGAGATGATCGTGAATCGATAAACAGCTGAGCCGGTGGCCTTGAGCCGCGTCCTTGAGCTTCCGGGAACTATAAGCAGGAACATAGGTAAATAAATAAATAGGTAGGTTGTTGCAGTAAATCTAGTTGCTTGCTACTATGGCTACTGGACCACAGCATTCGTTTTAATAGAAAAGCTTGAAGTGTTCTCGCTGATCTGCATATATAGCATATCTTCGTCGTACCTACGTCCAATCATGAAGTTTTTATTGTAGGTACCTTAAATGCTCTTGTTGAAAATGCAGTGCGATTTATAGTGCAATATAATTAAATAGAATAAACCTATTTAGACTAACATTGAAAAAGGCCTTGTGAAACTCCACAACAAAATGTTTTTAGTGTGATAAAAAGACAACGTTTATAAGAAAAAAAAATTCATACTACAAATACAATGATTTTAATTTAAAAAGAAATGACATTTTGGTTTTATGAGTTTGACTTTATTATAACAACGATGTTCAGAAAATAATTTTGGGTTTGACGGATCGTGTTGACAAGTACCTACTCGTAGGCTGTTTAGAATAAGTATATCATCAAACTGCAACTATAGAATTTTACCATTTAAAATCTTATGTGTAATGTTAGGTATGTAAGTACGTATATATCAAGCTTTTACTGGGGTGGGCAGCGAAATCGATGGTGCCCTTGGACTTGACTAGCAAATAAGGTCAAGGCAGGCTGGCTTAGAGCTCAAACGCACTAGGCAGCTTGTACGTCGGCCAGGGGTAGTTCCATTATAACATGGCCTTGAAAATATTTATGTCAAAGCGAAGGGTGATTACGAGCGTAGTCATATTTTTTCAAAGGTTTTATCTATGAGTCCATTATAATATTATCTTCTACTGAGGAATTGACAATATTAATTTATTTTATAACTAACAAATCCCCTGTTTTATCGCAATTGTAGTTTGAAAATTAGTAATATGTACCAATAGTATAATATGTACCAATATGTACCAATATGTACCAATATGTACCAATATGTACCAATATGTACCAATATGTACCAATATGTACCAATATGTACCAATATGTACCAATATGTACCATAATATGTACCAATACCAATTGTATCAATAGCTTCATGCATGCGTATGATAGTGATTCAGGAGATTTGAATTTAAATTGTTGCTTATCGTACTTATGTGAGGGAGATGAGCGGTATCCGATAAAAACATTTATAGTAGTACCTACAACTTTGTTCGAAGGACAGATATAAGGACAAGACAAAACTATGGGTCTATTTTCCTGTAGAGTGAGAATGACTAAGTATAAAGTAGAGTGGTTCCAACATTCCCAGGAGGACGAAGGACTTGGTTTATGAAAAATTGTATACTTAACGTTAAATTAACTTATTCTGTATTGAGCTAGGTGCGAGATGCAGAAAACATTAATTGCGTCAAAGTTAAAAAACGGTCTATCTTATAAAAAGTTAGCGCAGACTTGAAGTATTGATTACCATACGTAATGATGGCATAAAGTCAACGCTAACTTTTTATAAGATAGGGGGAAAGTAAATTAAACTTTACCTGTTCTATAAAATAACAAAATCATTTAGAATCGTCGTACGTAGTTACTCATTTCATGCACTTTGGCATTTGATGATTTATGCACGTTTTCATGGATCATAAGAAATCTTAAATAATATGCGTTTCATGTTCATGGACATGTAAAAAAGCTTCTGAAAAATCAGTTTTTCTTTAAAAACTAAATTGAATGTGCGATTACCTACTTACCATATTTTTTGTGGCTTTCATGTTCAGACTGTGTAGCCATGTCGTTGCCTATGTATCGGAGCTGTTGACAACAAAGTATTTACATGATATTTTAATCTCAAAAAAAAAAAAATATTCGACACCGTCACGCGTCGTTTTCACATATTTATTCCAATAAGCTTTTTATTTGCTTCGGTTGAATTTGTAAATATAATTGGGTGGCCCGCGGCTGGCGAGGCGTATAATGCATAGGTAAGTGATTTTCGTCAACTCTCTTTGCAATTCTAATGGTCCTGTTTCGCTCCCCGGTATCGTCCGGGCTGGTTGTACAAAAAGTCTAATAAAAAGCCAATGTCGTCCTTGATGTTGTGGACTCCCCAATAACCCAGTGACCGGGATTGAGCGATCGCCGACGGTCTGCTTCCACGCCTCCACCTGATCAGCTCCCGCCCAACAGGCTCCGGAGCTAAAACCTTAGGATTCCACATACACGATGATGCGAACACAGTTAAGTTGGTTCATTTGTTTCTTTTATTTATTCTCCGTATACCTACGTTCTAATCTTTGATCACTCACTTTGATAAAATGCGAAGACACTATAAGTGCTAGAAGAGAAGTATTATTAGTGTGTACATTATTAATTAATACTATTATTTTATTAAGAACTAGAATTTAAATTGACGTGTCTAAAAAATATGAATAAATGATGATTTATGATTTTATGATTTAGTTTTAGAAGAGAAGTTAAAGTGTTTTCTCAGCAAAGTAATTTGTATGTATTCTTTCAAACAGTTGGCACAATAAAACCTTAAAATATAGTTTCATTTAATTTCATTTTTTCAAACATACATGTACTGAATACGTAATGGCTACATGATAGTCAAAATGGGATTAGTTTTTCTCGTGAATTTAAATAATAAATTACTATTTGACCATTTCTTATATGGTAAGCTTAATCAAGGTAAAGTGAGAAGATGAACAATATTGACATCCCCTCCAACATCGAAAAACATAGACAGACATTTAACATCCAAGCAATGCGAAACAAGCGTCCTGCAAAGGTCAGGAATATTTTGAAGAGTTATAATCTCCATAATATTAGTTTAATAAGTAAAATATTTTGTGTAATTTATTTATTTTTATGTATTCTTAGGTATTTTATTTTATTGTAGTAGGATTAGGTATTATATTTAGGTAAGTACAACTTGTTTTTCTCTATATAACACGCCTCACCATCTTTCTGCACATCCAGGAAGACTGGCAGACAATGCTCTTAGCATTAAGTCCTCCTAGCACTAAAGCTTTGTGTGAAATTTTAAAATACATAAATAAATTGGTATTATATTTATAAAAGATTGGTAATGAGTGTGTGTTGTTCCAGGTTCAAGGAGGAGCCAAGCTCGCCGGCTGCCGTCGCCGCCAGTTCGCCTGGTATGTATATGTAACCTAGTTATTTTTAGGGCCATTTTTCACATTTTTGATTTCATAATATAATGTAAAAATTATTTTGTAATATTATGTTCTTAATGCTGAAATACATGTTGCCATTTATTTTTAACATACCCAAATACATTCTAGTCGATGGTAGATTATGTTGGTTTTCTCTAATACTCAATCAATTTAATATAAAATATAGATTTTCTTTAAAAAATTAAAAACATCTTAGCAGTTTTAAAACTGATTTTCAAAAACCAGCTTTTTATTTAAATTTCTTGACCATGGTAATTATTAAATCGAAAACTGTCACAAATCGAAAACCACAATTTTTACAGGAGAGCCTCATCATAGTTATTTTATAGCTTTTTTTTTTTGCGTTATTTTGAAAACCCTGTTTTACATTTGAAACTATCACGGTTTTGAACATAGTTTTCATATAGACTCACAAATCATGGTAAATATCCCGTTTATAATAAAAACTACCCTGTTTTATATTGACGTTTGATATAACATGCCGTTATTTTCCTCTACCAATGTTATATTGATAGATAGGTACCATTATATAAATATTTTATAAACACAACACAAATCAGCACAAAATTATACCTTAAAAATACTAAACATTAGTTTTGTTAACATTCGATGGTATATTTAGTTAGCCCATAATTAGTTTACCAATAAATTTCATTTCATTTCATATGTCCCCAACTAAGGCATTCACAATCCATAAATTTCTGAAAAAATGAAGTAGTTTTATAACTAATAAATAGGTCGGTATACTAGAACTTTTATAGCTTGCTAAAACAATAAGCGGAGCTTCAGGCAGTCAACTGTTCAAAGTTTCATCCAGCAAGGCCGGGCGCCGTCGAAGCGGAAGTACCCGCCGGGGTTGCAGCCAGCGCAGCGGCCTAACTATATCTAGCCGCCATGCATTGTTCTAAACAAACACATATACGAATAAAAGCATATATTATTCAGCTAACAATACGAAGCTCCTTTTAATTGAAACTAATAAATTAATAATAAAGTAAAAGATCTTGTGAGTAAAGTAAAGTAAACATTTATTCATAAATAATGTTTTGGTACACTGGTTCTGGTACATAATTACAGTAATTGTAACGAATGTTTGATTATAAAAAATACTAAGTACTATCAAGTTGTATACCAATATTGCAGCGAACATCGATCTAGAATATTTAAGTATAAACACATTTTGTTTTTACCTTAGAAACTATGTTGCCCTTTAAGTTTACAAAGTAAAAATTGAAATTGCACTTTAGAACAATCTTACGCTCAACCGGACTAGAAGTAGGGGTGTCGAGCAGAGGGGTGACCAGTGACTACAAATATGTGACGATCGTAAACGTGTCGTAACGTGTGTTCGATTTACACTGCGCGTCTTCACCAGCTTGACTGTCGAACGATGAGCCATCACCACGTAGTATATTTCAGATGTGATACGCTTACGATTGTCTCTTCTTCTTCTCATCATCGTCTTATCATGATCGATCACCCTTCACTTGTAACTACTTATTAGATTAGCTTTAAAAATAATATAAGGTCAGATCCTATCTCCTAGCTTGGTAGACCCTCTCTTGGTAACTATTAGGAAATTTTATTAACTACCTATCTTTATAAAAATACCTCGTGAGATAGATTAACTACTTATAATGGATAGGGTTATGTAAATAGAATTAGTTTTACAAAACTGGGATATTTCACAAGATTTATTAAACTTTTTGTAGGATGTTAGTAATAACTTTAAAAATAAATAGTCGAATAGAATATAATAGAATAAATATCGAATGGAACGCGGTCGAAACAACGGCGATCTGGATCCGCCCTTGGGTCGAAATCGCAGGTGTCACTGGTGTCAGCTAGTTAGAGTTATTGATATTAAATATTCAAAGCTTTTAAGGCTCTTCCCTCAAGGACGAAGTGTGCACTTAACACAAAGAACTTAAAAAAAAAAGTAGTCAATATTTTTTTTTGTTCTGGGATTTATAAACGTTGGTGCATCCGCGGTGCATAACATAAAAGTAGGTTCAAGGGCTCGTTTTGAATTTCAGAGTAATAATGAATATTAAGCCATCATCGCTTCATTCACAGTCGAATAACAAGTATTATCTGAAAAATATAAAAATATGTTTTTCTAAACTTAGGTACTTTTTTAACGAGCTGATAACCTGACTCAATCAACAAATCAGCTTTCTGACATCATGAATTTTCATTGTCATCTACATTTAGATATCTTTTTGGATAAACTGCAAATAATACTTTTACAGAGTTTTTGTTTTTTTTACAACGTTGGATTTTTTTATCAGTTTCCTGATATAGTACAATTTATATTGAAGTCTATTATTACATAGGATGTTATCAATAATGGTGATGGAATATTGCTTAATATCAGAACGGACGAGTTCACTAATTTACTAAAAATCCTTTCACTAAGTACTTTTGATATACTAATTAGATGTTATACTTAGTTATACCGTCGTATACATAGTGCAAACGAAGTTATTGTAAGTTACCTCTGCCTATCAGCGAATCTCATGAGACAGCCTGGCCAGTTTGCTAATGGCACAGCTTTATAAATCTTTGCGTGCTTATTTCTAAAATCAATCGTATAACCTCGGTTTAGGATTCGTTTTCACTCAACACATGTGCAAAACACGTTTGATTAGATGTTAGTATATATGATACAGAGAAATGTGGCTTTGCCATGTTTAGTTAGAGTTCTTTTTCGTATGATTATAGTTTCTAGCAGCTAAGCTCGGTTCAGCGACCCGAAGAAGGTTCACTTGCGTCTGAGTTGATGGAAACTATATGTTTGCAGCTTTTGTAGAAATACACAACTAACAAAGAAAAGGGTTCTCAATGCGCTATCGCTATCGCATTGAGAACGCGTCTAATTTCCACACATGCTATAAACTGTTCGAATGAGGCTCCACACGAGCATCATGTTTATATTTATTGTCTCACCGGTATGACAACCATCTCCCGATGAACATATATCATATATGTACGTATGAATATTGCATAGAAAAATAGGTGCCTTTCGGTACATAAACATTTCCTGTTTTTGGGCTGTACATCCGGCCATATCTTTCTATGTACCAAACTTAATTCACATTCTTTGAATATAAATAAGACTTCCATTTACTAGTACTTAGTTCTGTAAGAACAGCAGACCTCGAGAGACTTTATAACCATACAATAGAGGATCCATTTTGCTGTGTTAAATATTCACGGACTTTTCACACATCACACTCTAGCCCCAAACTAAGCAAAGCTTGTAATATGGGAACTAGATTGCTGACGGAATACTTATATACATTTTTTTTTGTAAATATAGAATAACCCCCTTTCTTATAACAAGTTAGCGTTGACATTATGTCACCATTACGTATGGTAATCAACACATCAAGTCTGCGCTAACTTTTTATAAGATAGACCGTAGATACATAGTAACACCCAAGCAAAAAACAAAAATATTTACGCTCATCACATTTAAAAATGAAGTTCTAGTGTGCTTTTCCAATTTGATTGTACCTAATCTGTCAATAAATTAACGCAACACCAAACTTTTCCTCCTTTTTTAAATACACTCGAGAGCAATGAATCCGGGTCACTTAAAGAATGTTAAAAATCTCGGAAACTAAAAATGATAGGTTAATGCAATAAATTGTATTTAATAGACAATGTAATACTCCTTAAATGAAAGTAAAAAAAATATGAGTCACCATACATTTTATTAACACAAAATTACATAAAGAAAAAAACTGCTGATCTCTCCTTAAAACAAAAATAGGAAACATGAAATTTTTGAACTTTATTACGATTTTCTTGAATTTTAATACTTCGTATTGCCTCCTCGTGCTTCCATTACTGCGTTTACGCGGTTTGGCATGCTGTACACCAAGTTCCTTATACGATTTTGGGGAATATTCTCCCATTCCTCTGTGAGAGCAATTTTGAGCTCACGAAGCGTGATTGGGGGAGGGTTTCGTTGTTTTACGCATCTGCCTAGCTCGTCCCAAGCATGCTCGATCGGGTTGATATCCGGGCTGCGCGCTGGCCACTCCATACGAGTAATGTTCATCTCTTGAAGGTAGTCATTCACAATCCTACCTGTATGAGGTCGGGCATTGTCATGCATAAATATAGCATCCTCACCTAAATTGACCATAAATGGACCAACGTGATCATTGAGGATTTCTTCCACATATCTTACGCTAGTTAAAGAGCCGTTTTCTATGATCACCAGCTCTGTGCGACTTTCAGAAGAAATTCCGGCCCACACAAGTACAGACCCACCACCGTAGGCTACTTTTTCTTCGATGCATGCTTGCTTGAATCTTTCCCCTGGTCTTCGATACACTCTGTGTCTTCCATCGTGCTTGTAGAGCATAAATTTTGATTCGTCGGAGAACATAACTTTTGACCAATCTTCAATACTCCAATTTACGTGGCTCTGGGCATATCTTAGTCTCGAAATACGATGCCCACGCTCCAGTTTAGGGCCGTTTGCAGGTCTAAGGGGTTTTAAGTTAGATTCAGCAAGCCGACGTCTTACTGTCCATGCACTTGGGTTACTTCCTCCGAGGCGTCGAAACTGATTGGTTAGTTCAGTTCCTGTGAGAAAGCGATTTCGAAGCATGGTGTTCACCAAGTATCGGTCTTCTCGTGCTGTGGTACACCTGGTTCTGCCCGTTCCTGGTCTGCGTAGGTTAGAACCAGTTTCTTCGTAACGTCGGAGAACTCTTTGTACTGTTGACAGCGACACACCGACAGTCCTGGCTGTATCGCGCTGACTCCGGCCGGTTTCCAGCATTGTAAGTATTCTGGTGCATTCTTCAGGCGTAAGCGACATAATTTCAGCTTGAATAATGAATATAGAGCACTATCAACATGGTTTATGTACCCACATAAATGACAGATTACAAACAAAAGCAAAACCAAATGCTGTAATTTCGTAGTTCCATCTTCGAAAGTGGCCCTTTTTCAAATTTGATTTTTTTATGATATAACTTTACAATAACTAAGAAGTTTTAATACCTTCATTTAAGGAGTATTACATTGTCTATTAAATACAATTTATTGCATTAACCTAGCATTTTTAGTTTCCGAGATTTTTAGGATTCTTTAAGTGACCCGGATTCATTGCTCTCGAGTGTATTTTAACATTTTAATAAATTGTTAAAATCTGTTGAGAACTGCGAGAGACAGACAGACGACAAAACAAACGGACAAGGCATTTCTTCGAGATTAGTCTTTTCTCGGTCTATTCATGAAACCCGTGAAATTAAATTCTAACAAATAGCCTAAAAAGAGTGATCCTTCGATGTTATCACTTGGTTAATTTGAGTAGTGTCGTGTTATACGCACATTGGACGAAATCATTGATTATTAAATTATTGTTTATGACATTTGAGGGACCTTGAGTACATTGTTTGTTTATTTATTTATTACATTGTTAATGCAAATGATCTGTACCTAGTTATGTTTTGTTAATACATACCCATGATCGGTATGACCATAGATACCGATCATGGGTATGAATTATGAGCACATTTGACTTACCTACTTTGTAAACAATATTTGTATATAACAATATTTGAGCTACATCATTCAGTTAGATGAATTTGCATGTTTTTAAAGTAAATAATGCTATTTGACAGTTGGAAAACAGATGAGCAAGGGATGGTAATTAGCGCTGTCAAAGATTACCTACTAGAAGAATATTAAAAAAAATTGTATTGCTACCAGTGTCTAACTTTCTATGACTTCTATGAGCTGGTCTACAGATTAGAATAGCTCATTAAGTGAGAGCGCAAACCGACGACAAAACGTCTTTCAAAGTCGTGATGGATGCGCACACCCTTAGGTCGCAGCACATGCAATGCAAGTAATATCATATAATCGATAGACATGTTATGTAAGGCGAAATCGGACGTGAATCGAACTATGAAATTCACTCAATTATTCTGACAGCCCAATTGAGGGAGAGACTGAATAATAAAATCACAGACTATTATAAATTTATACCAATCTGCACTCACACAAAGGCACTATAAAACATAATTTTGATTTTTACTTATGTATTTTTCGTTGTACTTAGTCGGGTAAGCAATTTTTGGAATATCAGAACTACATTATTTAGGACCACATTTAATTTTAGATATTTCATTTATTTTCGACAATTTCCAAAATAAAGACTAGGTGCTGTTTCCGAATATATTTTTGTGTGATTGAGTTGACGCTTTGTTACAATTTGATTAAAAGCTGGCAAGAAGTGTTTTTTGATTGACACAGCACCTACTTAGGTATTATTAATAGATTCGACTTTATTTTGACTAAGTACTTAGTTACTTGTAATAACGAGGATCATGTTTCATAATCTAACAGCGCATGTAAATTGTAAATATGCTAGACATTGCTTTTGGAAGTTTATTTATGAATGGAGCGGATGAAAACCGAGTGACGTACTAAATTGTAAATAAATTCAAGTCAAAACTATTGAAATTCTAATGACCGGCATGGCTACCCAAATCCCTGCTGCCGGCTCGGGTTTGTCTGCGTGAACACATTATCCGAGTTCTTTAGGTATTTGATTCAATTACATTTTAGAACGTCTTTGGTCTAAGTTTTGACTGCCAACTTCTCTTTGAGTCTTGGAAAAACCTTCATATCTAAATCTAAATGAATAAATGGACTGATGTAAATATAACTTTATTCCACCTTAGACGAGTTGAAGGAAGGTAGGCCGCGTGGCTTTTTGGTTCTGTGCGGTTTGCTCAGGGCTTATCAGCATTGCTCTGATCTTCTATTGAAGGTGGCTTCTATTATAACCGTTTGTCGCGTAAACAAGACTTAATAAGAATTCTAAAAATATATAAAATGCTACCTTCTTTTGCATATATCGGTGTGTAAGTATTATGAAAACAGTAAGTAACAACAGTATGATTACCCAAGTACCTACCTAACTTCATCTTCTATTATTCAATTAATAAAGTAGCAATAATACAAATAATAAAAAGCGATACTTCCGATAACGGAGGCTGTAGCGTGCGCCGGCGCATGGCATGTCCGGGGCAGTCCGGGCAGCTTTAGAAAGCTTAGTACGCGACGCGGTGCGGACGCGAGCGGTAGGGTCTTCACGGACTCGCGGACATGCGCGCAGTATGGACGTGTGGAGCGGACCCCCGGCGCACCCGCCGCTGACGCTGGACGGCGTCGATGACATCGCCATCGGCTTCTACGAGCCAACCACCAAAGATAACCCGCCGCCGCAGCCCAAACAAGGTATTTTACCTATAGGGCTTCGCGTTTTTACACAGTCACTAATAGGTTACCTACCTTTTACTGCTAGAAATGTGAAAGGAACGGTGGCATTTTCTTGTTGTGTTGCTTGTGAAATTCGAATGTTCTTTTGCGCCAAATAACATGATCCACAATATGAGGGTAATGACCTCTTTATATGATTCGTTATGTACCTGTAGTAAACATCGATTCACAAAAACAACATCGCTAAAAGAGTTTTAATATTTCTTGAATACCCGTTGATTCTGTTTACCTTTAGATGTTTTTATTAAACATTAATTACGCAAAGGCTATTATTTTGATACTTGAGAATGAAATATCCGGATGTAATAAAAAAATAGCATACTTACATAACTTATTACACACAATAAGTATAGCACCATCTGCACAGATTGTTAAAAAGACCACTCAAGTTTTGGGGGTAGGTAAGTAAAAGTACTTACCATTTCAAGCTTGGCAAACATATTGTTTGAAGTAGCAGATTTATAAGTTCCAAAACAGTTGTTTATATTAATGAATATTATAAAAAATACCTATTATAATATATATTATTTACCAAGTCCTATTCCATAATCTACAACTTTATATAAAGTTAAGCAGAAAGCCGGGAAGTCTGTTATTATTAAAGTTAAATAATAACAAACTTTCCGGCTTTCTGCTTGATGTTATTTTTCTTTACGAACTCTTTCGTTTTCTTATAACATTTTCCGATCATTATAATCGTTAATTGCTCTCTCGGGAACTCCCTTCGTTCCTCTCGGCGACGACCTCGTGCCAATCTTTGTATTTGTCTTCCAATTTTATTTAGTTGTTTTTGATAAAACTTTCATGACTGTCATTATATATCATTAATAAAAGCATAATAAAACCAGGCTAAAATAGACAGAAATTTCAAGACTTGAAAAATCAAGATTTTTAAGGATTGTGGACGATTGTCAATGTTCATTTGAATGTCAACGACACGATTACGGCAGAGAACTAAAGTCGTGCAACTCGTCCTTAGTGCAATAAGTTCATTATACAAGTAGATGTGTCGGTGTCGATATCGGACATTGTACAAAAGTCCATCATTTTTTTTAATATAAATGGACATTTCACACATCACGACACTTTAGTCCAGAACTAAGCAAAGCTACAATGGGAACTAGATTGCTAATTGAATACATTAATATACCTACATTTAATTATTAATATTATTTTTTGTAAATACTTAAATACATAGAATTCATAGTCATTCATGTTTATGTTCATCACATAAACATTTCCTCTTGGTGGGAATCGAACCCACGACGCACAGCATGGCAGGCAGAGCTGCTACCTACTGGGCTGTGTCTGTCAAATCATCGACACGAAGAGGAATCTTAGTGTCAATTTCTCATTTATTCTGCTTAGGAATTTTCCGTGGCAGCATACAAGATACCCAAAGTACAGGATTTAGGGCATTATGACCAGGGGGGGTATCCTGACAACTGAAATGTTTTTGAACTGTTATTTGATAAAATTGCAGTTTAGTTTTCTTCTTCGTCTTTTATTGATATTTTGAATAATCGATTTTCATACCGTTTGATAGAATTAACGAAAAATCAGTTAGGCCATGCTCAAATCAGGTAGGCCATGCTCAAATCGTCATTTTTAACAGCTCAGTCACGTCAGTCCACAAAAATGCCACGGAATACTGATGAGTTACTACAGTAAAATCATCGAAAACTGAACGGATGCAACTGAAAGGATATTCGGTCACCCAAGTTTCCCCTTGCTGGATAGCCGCCCAGTACCACATTAACAAAACTACTTTTAGCTTTTGCAGGAATGACATTGCAAGATGTGTATCTTAAAAGTAAAAAAATATATAGCTATTTATTTCATTAAAAGTATTTATGTATATTTGTTGCTAAAAAATAGTGTTTAGTGCGTTTTTGTTAGTAATAACTTTAGTTGAAATATGTAGTTTTATTTGTCTCATCGAAGTACAGAAAGTGTTTTCGTCTTGGTATTTAAGCAGAAATAAAAGTTATTTGCATAAGAATTATTCTTATTATTGTCTCAAGTTACATAATAATTACGGATACTTAACTAAAGTAAACCATACATTAGCTGATTTATTTAATCTTAGTGGTTTTTGCGAACAACGAAATCTGCATACCTATATTTTAAGATCTTTATATTAGTCAAACTATATTGAAAATACAAGTAGATAAAATAACCTAGTAAATATATATACATTGCCGTGTTTCTGCTGTGGTACTTTCTAATTTTAATATTGAAACTAGCTTTCATCAAGGTTCCATTTGCAATTCCCGTTGTAATGATCATACACATCATCAAACAACCTATTATATAAAAATGAACCAGTACCTCGTACGAGTTTGTGCACACACGGATCGCAGACGCAATCGCCGAGCGCCACCGATTTTGTATGGAGATCCAAGCAGCACCCCTAGCAGATTTCTTGAGAAGCTTGGATTTCCATACAAAATCGGTGGCGCTCGGCAATTGCGTCTCTGCGATCCGTGTGTGCACAAACTCGTACTTGGGGTACAGTACAGTTGAGCGAAAGATTTGTACCTACCTTATATTGTCTAGCATATTGTTTAGTAAAGGACGTGATATATTGGATGTTCATAACTGATTGTTAACATTGTAAACAACTTAACTGTCACAGACGTATTTTGTAAATAATTTCGTCTGCTGAGTTGACAATTTTTTATATGATTCTTCTTACAGAGAATTGCAGAGAAACAGTATCTAGATAACAAAAATAATATAATAATAATAAAACTTTATTGAAGTATTACAGACTTGGTACTTGTCACGTTTATATAAAGTAACATTTCTTCAAAAGGCAGTCTTATCGCATGGAGCGATTTCTTCCAGACAACCGTAAAATGGATTAAAGTAAAATAATTTTGCTAAATGCTTAAGTGTACTTACCTATAAGGGTTTCAAATTAAAATTGTATAATCATTCTGATGTAAACACTAAATTAAGTAATTATTAATAAAACACCTAATGCTTTTATTATATAAACAAATCAACGAAGATTGCCATGGAACATGACTATCGGCTCAAATGGGAACGCTGGAAAAGGTTTTCTCCTTTGAATTTCCTAACGTCAATTATTGCTTTCCCTGCAACTTGGATGGCTACTTGGCTAGGTTTATTGGATAAAGCTTTGATGACATCTCTACGACATTCACAGAAATATCGGTGGTGTACTATAATGACTCTTTCTCATCGCTTCTTCTCCGATAACTATAATATTTCTCTGTGATAATCTGACAGGTCGATATCGGCTAGTGTGCAAACTCAAACGTGGCAGTCCTGCTTTCCACTGGACGCTTTAATTGGATGATTTTAATTTGATTGAGCTATTGAATAAGACAGTTTTGAGCACAGCATCTTGGGATTAATAAATATGATTTATACTACACCTGCTCGGAAAGTACCTTGATACTTTATCAAATTTACGGTAGAAAGTACGTCATTGCATATCGAACAAATATGCGGCGAGAAAACGCATCTGAGCGGGAGAGAAAAGTGTATGAAAATCCATTTCTTACGTGGTTTTTCTTTTTTAATTTTGGGTAAGACTATGCGCTGGTAACCTAAATATCAAAAGCCAAAAAGTTTTTACAGTGAGTTTTTATCTCCAAGTTCGCAAAATGACACTGGCCACTAGCTGTGTGTTGGATGGTGTCAAACAATTTGAAAAAAGAACATGTGAAAATTTTAGTTTTTTATTTTCCTCGTAGGTGTAGTATAAAGCACTATGTATCACTCAAAAGAAAGTGCGATTCCCGATCTCGGGTGTTTTAAAGCCCTCGCCTGCGGCTCGGGCTTCAAACGACACCCTCGACGGTAATCGGTCACTTTCTCCTCTCGGTGAACAATGTACTATTTACTATGTATTAATATGATTTTACGAAAATGTGTTTGTCAAATATCTAGTTCCCAAAGTACAAGTTTTGCGTATTTTACTTTTATGTAAATGTCATAACTAGGATGGATTCATTGTAACACAAACTCAGAACAAGGTTTGTTTAAGATACTTTTTTTTTATACGATATCGTGTAGGTGTCGTTGTCGTGCCGTGTGCAAATACCCATCAACGCTATTATTATACTTGACGGCACCCTCAGCAGACAGGTTAATAAAACTAAAATAGACTTTCTTTGTGAATTCATTTTTAATAAATGTTTACAAAAAATTTAACATACTTGCAATATTTTACAGGATAAAATTCTTCTTTTTACGTCAATGCGTTGCGTAGATAAAAAATTCTTTTTATAAAATGAAATAAGTATATATTTTTTAACATAATTGCAATATTTTATGAGATTAAATTCCTCGTTGAACAAAGCTTTTAATGTACAAAACAGATATTAGTATATATCACACAACCACCTAATCCCAAGCTAGACAAAGCTAGAATACTTGGACTACTCTTTTCTAAATTTACATACATTCCACTAACATCAGCCAATCCATATTTTTATAAAGGTATTGAGTAAAATAATAATTATGCAAATTAAGACAAGTTAGTTTATAAATATATCTTGTAAAATTAAGAAATACTTAGTAATAATAGATTTATTTCGTACATGGTGCGCTCGTCAATTCACATTTAACACTCTGAAGGAGTCTGTCGCTTTATTCTCATCGAATAATAACATATTTTGCGTAGGCAGCATCACACTTGATAAAACATGCTGAAATTTCATAAATTCATATTTAAACTCTATTATCAACGCTCAACTTATGACGTTAGTCAAATCACTTATGCTGGGGCCACATTAGCGGGCTACGGCGAATATTCGTGTTAACGCGATGTACCTATGTGGCCGGGTACATCGTGTCATCGCGTAGTATTTAGACAAGAAGATCGCCTATACCTAGGGCTGCCATCCGTCCGGGTTTCCCCGGATTTGTCCTAGTTTAGAGGGCGTCCGGGGAGCGTCCGGGCGGGGTTGTTAAAAAGTGTCCGGGTGAAACCCGGACGCTTTTAGTGTCAGGGGCATTCCCGATTAATTAAATAGTTATTGTGTAATTAGATAGTTTGGATAGGTACTTAACCTATCCGACGGAACTACATAATATATGTATATGACTTCAAATTTGTTGAGACATAGTATGTAGTTTATTTGTTATTTAAAAAACCAAAAATTATAATTCTATTTTTTTAAATTATATCAGAAATAGAAGAGTGTAAAATTTTGACTATTTTCTTTTCGTTTAAATGAATACATTTTATTTTTATTTTTATTGTATTTTTTTTTTCTGGGTGTCCGGGGAAAAAAACTGAATTTTATCCAAATGTCCGGGGTTTTTGAAGTTTTTGTCCGGCGTCGGCGATTTAGGTGATGGCAGCCCTACCTATACCCGAACACGATGTTTTTGTCGCGCCAACACGATACGAATATTCGCCCGCTAATGTAGCCGAAGCATTATAAATAAGTGATAATATTCAAACCTTTCAAAACCGATTTCAAAGCCTTGGTCTGATGACTATGACGTAATGACTAAATGTAACACTTACCTACAGTTCATTACTGTGCATCCTCTCGAGGAGAGGAAGGTAAATCTAAGCTTTTTCAACTTCATTGTTTAATGGAAAGAGCCTCCTCGTGGCGCACACCGGTAACAGCTAGGCACGGTAAAGCAGTGTCTAGTCTGGCTAATCTTTCCAACACGATGCTACAACAGAATACCTACAGTTGTAGCATCGACACGATAAGAAGATTGTTTAATTTGCCCTTATTTAAAAAGTCCAGCCAAGAGTCTAGGCTAGACCATTAGTTTCACAAGAACTCGGAAGCTATTGCAAATCCCGTGCAATGGACCAGCATCGGCGCAGGCGCGGGGTCACCGACCGCGCGTTATGCAACTTGATAAAACCGCCGTGATCACAACTATTGCTGCATCTGTGGCGATGGCACGGAACCGGACCGGAGCGAGCAGAGCAACTGTTAGTGTAGGTTAGGAACTATTCTCCTATGTCCAAGGAGTACTGTACATTGAATAAGATGTTACAAAAACTCGATTGTGTAAGACAGACTTATAGTCAGATTATATAAAAAAAAATAAACACACACACTCAAAACGCAAGTGATAGATTTCGTGTTTTGGGTCCTTTGGAGCTTATTATTACTTCTGTGGTGTTACTTATTACTCAACATCGTATCAAAGAACCATCTCTAATGTTTCCAATTAATACTTTCACTAGGGAAGTAATAATGTCTGTTCTTGCCCTAATCTTGGAGTCCCATCCACGATTTCAATTTATTCATATATATATCAAGAATCTTCTACAACAGCGACCTCTCGGTTATGACACGGTTTTTTCCCCTTCTGATGTCACATTTTGCCAGGACAAGGGTTTCGACATAGACTATACCCTCTATGATATTGATATATTCTAAGCTAATTGCATTAAAAATAGTGGGTAGCTGGAAAAGCATAAATAAATACAGTTATGCAACAATTTGTACGTCAATCCGCTACGGTTTTCAGCTATTTCAAGCGTTATGCAATTAAAACTTTGCCAGCTATAATGGAAACCATTAGAAGTCCTACATGCCGTGAGGTCGGATATAGGATATGTTTGTGACATTATTAACTGCAGAATTTAGTTTATATAAAAACTCGTTGTCTCATTTTGAAAGATAAATGCTATTATGTGTGATGTAGGTATGTACAGTCACGAGCTTTAATTTGGGACCCTTTTCCATTAAATGTTGTTCGAACATTCATAATGCAATAAGGTCGAAACTTCAGTATGACGTATGACATACGTTAGAATATTTGCACTAAATAACGTCAGTTTGCCACACGATATTCAACCTTAGGTGGGTCCCAAATTAAAACTCGTGACTGTACCTCGTATATAAATGAAGATTATTACTGACTTATGTGAATTTTGTTAATACAATAGGCTGGCGATCATAACATAAAATCTGCTGTGCGAATGTATGATAGCATCTGCGTTGCTTTTATTTCATAAATCTTTCTAGGATTTCTCAAGGTTTCTGCAAATAATGTCACTAGCATCTCGACAGCCATATCTCTAAACCCGGAACTCAGTAATGCGACATGATACATCGAAAGCGATGGGATCCATTCGTAAAAAAGCGTACCCAAGACACTGGCTGCATTGCCGCGCTGAATAGCAATGCTGATACGCTGGGCCAGATACTCACCAGCCCTCGGGTCACGCGTCGCGTCGTTAGATGGTATATATACCTACCTGTTGTTAATTGTTTTAACTGGCGCTGAGCCGAGTCCTCGAGTCCCGGCCACAGTCAAGTTCTATATTTACTAAATAGGTCGACGACTCGTGTTGTTCTATTTTCCGTGTAGCCTCTTCAATTAAGTATGTCTCAGTGGCTCTGTTGGTAACCCCTACAAACTAATGATGCGACTATTCATACTCTCATGCAACGCGTTTCACGTTCAGAAAAAGCTGGTAAAAATCTTGTGAAGACTGTGAAGTAACATAATTTTTATAATTACCAAAATATCTGTCACCATCATTCGACTATCCTTTTTTTAGCTTGGTTACTAAAAACATGTTTTTATTATCTAGAAAACAAGGTTAGAAAAAAAGCTTTTTTTTCTTCTGTCAACTAAGTAAACAAAATCATTATGAAAGATCTTGTTTCCTAACACACGGCAGAATTTTTATAATAAAAAAACATATGAATACAGTAATTAAAGTTGTTGAAAATTTCAATGTTTCAAAGACTTCCATTCACAATCAAGGAGAAGTTATTTTCCTTTTATTTTTTGTTTTAAACTAATTACGTAAAACATTATGTTTTGAAAAACGTATACCGCTTTATTGCGATCGTAATAGTTAGTTTTTTAATCTGTTTATAATAATTATGCCTGTCCATAAGATGTCACACAAATACTCGTTAATTTTATAAATATGTATATGAATGAGACTAATTAACTTAGATGAATATAAGAAAAAATGACTAGAATAATTCCAAAGAAAAGATGGATGGACTGTGTGAATGATGACATGTGTAAGAAAGGTGTGAGCATTGAGATGACGTCTGATAGAAGTGAGTGGAAGAAGAGGACGTGTTGTACCGACCCCACATAATGTGGGACAAGGGTAGGAAGATGATGATGATGATGAATATAAAAAAAAAGTTTAATTTATTACGTTTTAAATTTGGTTTCTATGTATTTACATAAACATTTATAGAATTTTTTTTTGTAAATTTTCTATCAGTAGTCTAGTTCTCATTGTAGTGATGTTTGAATTTTCCGTGAATATTATTTATTATATTTACATTTATTATGCCCCATATTTATTATAGTTATCAAGGTCATAATGATGTTAAAATACAATTAGTTCGTGATCATGTGTTTTAAAATGATTTTTGTGTTCACGACCGTCATAATACAGTGAACTTATTTTAGAAAACTTTGTGAGGTAGGGTAACCGTGCGTTCTATCGCCTTTGTACGGTTTTACTTTATATTTTAGGGTTCCGTATTTTTATGGGCACTAAAAAAGGTTAGAAGACATCTACCTTATTTTGTATGTTTTACTTTAAAAAACAATTGAATTGTTTTTTCATTTTGGTGAATATGTATATGAAATGCATATAATTATGAAATGCATAATTATTATTTATTTTTAAATCTTGTACAATCGAGGATCATCCGCATTGTGTGAATAATATACTTGATAGTTGATTATGAAACTTGAACTAATTAACACGGTTATTATGTTATTATTAGCCAGTGTCTTGGGTACGCTTCCGATTGATACTGATTTGGATCAGTTGAACTATCTATAGATCGTTTGCAACGGTCTGTAGATAACTCAACTGTTTCTTATGTATTTTATATGACAATGTACATTTTGTAAATACTGTATAGTCGTAAGTTTGTTTTTTATAAAATTAATTATAATGTTATTATGTAAATATACACATATTGCAAATACTATAACAGTAATAGTATTTGTAATTAAATCACTTTGATTAAAAAAACCATAAATTATTAATGTTTAATAAAAATATTAATACAAAAAATTATTAATGTTTGGAACCCTCGATGGGCCTGTCAACTCGACCTTGTCCGTTTAATATTTCACTCTTTTGGTGCGTAGGTAAATGTTTTTTGTTTATAAAGCTTCCTTCACCCTGTTTTGTTACAAACAAGAATTCTTAATTCTAAGAATTAAAGCCAATGTTGTGCGGTATTTGCCTATAATTCTGAAAAATATCGCTAAAATAATCTTAACAGCGTTTTGTACTACAGGTAATTTTTTTTAACCTATACTGTCCCACTGCTGGGCAAAGATCTCCCCCAAAGCCTTCCACTTATCACGGTCTTTGGCGACACTCCACCAATCCCTCATGGGCGTCCAGGGGCCCTATCCAGAAGGGGCAAACTTGCGTGACGGAATATCCTTTCAGTTGCAGGTCAGTTTTGTAGGCATTTTTTGTGGATTGACGTGGCTGAGCTGTTCAAAATATGACTGAAATGTTTTAAATAATGACTGAAATGTTTTAGATATGACTGAACTGTTAAAAATGACGTCAACGAGCTGGCGCATGCATCTCGCTCGCACTTGCAACGGGGCTTCGCGGGCGCATATTTCTGTACCGCTCTAACATGTCTTCATACTTGTTCGTTTTAGGGGTGTCCATTTTGAAAAATCATCGTTGTTTTTTTAGATTCGATAAATCAGAACTAACATCGATGTCGTCCAATTGAGTTTAAGAGCTCACACAAAGATGAGATTTTATTGTAATGAGTTGGTATATAAATATAATATAATTATACAATACACAATCTACTTCAATTTTATTTCGTCCACAAAACCAAAATATGTTATTCACAATTCGTTGTTTGTAAACATTGAAGCCCGCCATTTTTTTAGTACACATATTTACATATTTATAGACAATATTTTTATTATATTGTCAGTCCAATAATAAACTTTTCATTTTTAAATAATCAAATAGGAAAAAAATTAGTAAAATTATAATGTTCAAACTGGAATTTTTATGAAATTATTTGGATATAATTATTGACTCGATGTTTTTCTACTAAAAACTGAAAAAACATCGATATTTCGAGTATATCAAAAGCATTTCAAAACATCGGATCGATTCGATGTAGGTATCGCATTGTAAATATCGATGTTTTCGATGCATCGAAGTTTATCGAATATTCCGTCCCTATAGTTTGTTTACATTTATTATTTATAACCTAAAGATTTTGCATTTTCATTGTAACTTTCGTGATTGTTGTATCATAATATTGTTATGTGCCATCATAATATTGCTGGCTGCCTTGGACTCGATTGAGCGAAGAGCCTTCAGGATAATAGGTAATACGCTGCCTGCGTCTGTTTTTCCCAATCATTACAACCTAGATCAATTCAAGGCCAATATAAATAGGTGTCTTCTAGACCATCCTGCTCCATCGTCGGCTTCATCGGCGCTTTCCATCAGGCGAGATTGAAGCCAAAGGATTATAAAAAAAAATATATGTGAGTATGTGAAAGTTTTAATACATACATAATTGAGAAAATGGTGAAATCTTTGTAAGTATTTCACGGAGAATAAAAACCTCAGCATTGGCAAACCTACACCGGATTTGCGCATTTCGCAAACAAGTATGTTATTGAAAAGTGAATAAATCAGTGTACTACCTAATTATGGAAGATTTTAATGTCAAATCTAATCATAAACATGAAACGTATGTCGGGATTGTCCTGTTTTTCAATACTAGGAGACTGACATACTTAATACAATACATTACTTATATAGATAGGTATTTTTTATTTTACCTACATATAAAATAACCAGAGCACCCGGAATAAATATTTGCAGATCGTACAAACATTTATTTCAAGGCGGTCATCGAACCCACAACCTCCGCGTCGGAGGTGGACATCTGTTGTAGAGTTTCTAACATGTTTGGTCACCACTTATTCATGTTTCAGATGCACACAAGATGCTGGTGCCCAGTATGGGTTAGCAGATCAGAAATCAGAACACAACAATTTAAGACTAAGACATGAATCATTCTATTTAATCGTCCAGGTAGTTGATTACTTCACTTGATAGGTTCATAAATATACCTATAACAAACTAAATCAATCATTGCAATAGGCATCACAGCTCATTTGGTACTAGTTCTGTCTTCTCTGTGGGTTCCATCCCCACCAAGAATAAATATTTTTTAAAAGTTCAATAAGTCTTTATTGGTAAAACATTTTTTTATTACTATTAGTAAATATTAATGTATGTTCTGCTTTTGGGTGTCAACATGTTACATATCTATGAATTTATTCATAAAACAGTATATGAGTATTCTAGTTGCCATACAAGCTTTGTGAAATGTTCATAAACATTTTTTTAACTTGTTTAAGTGTAATGAAATAAAAGAAAATGATTTATGTTCAGATTTCAAGACTGTAAAATATTTTAGTATTGAACTCTATGCGTATTAACTCTATTTACAATACACTTCATTTTATTTCAGGTATATCTGGGATGTGACACAAGCAAATTTCGGTTGCCAGGAAGAGATCTCTCTCAGCGATAAGGCCACCCATTCTGATGCCTATTACTACTTGTTTAAGCTCTTTGTTTTTATTTATGTGTGATGAACAATAAAGAGTTATCTATCTATTTAGAAATGTTTTAATAAAATAATACTGAAACATGGTTTTATTGAATTACTATATTATTTCACAAATGAAAACAAAGATTAGTTTAATAGTCATAAACAGATTAGGATAGTGAAGTAGTACCATCATGGTAATTTGCATATTCTGAAACAAAATAATATATACTTAATAATATATATATCTCAGCTCAGTATTGGCATTAGTTCTGGCATCTATGCTAGGATGGTGGGTTCAATCCCCACGGTGAGTTCCCAACCAGTCACACCAAATTCAGTCACACTGTGACTCGTTGGGAAAAAAATTCCCAACGAGTCACACTGTAACTCGTTGCAACTTTCTTTTTAAAAAAAGTTCCCAACCAGTCACACTTTTGTAACAGTGTGACTCGTTGGGAAAAAAAATTCCCAACGAGTCACACCAATTTATATTTACGAAAATGAAAATGACTTTTCACTTAAAACTAGGTGTATGTTATTTTATTTATTTTTATCAAAAATGGCAGATATAGTGTATTGGTAGAAAAAAAGTGCTTTGCAGAAAAAGATAACATCCGACATTTAATACTACTCACTGCTTCTATAGTAAAAAAAGACGTGTGGCACTCGGGGACTGCCGCAGTAAAGCTATTGCATAGCATTTTTTGCTGGATTACGCATGCACAGTGTTAGGTTATTTCGTTACGGAATTTCTGGATTCGGTCTCCACGCTCAAGGCCTGCGATAGAAGCTATGCAGTAGCTTAAAAAAATTAAGTTGGAGTGTTTAAGATACTGATAGATAAAACGGTGGTGATGACCAAGTCCAAAGCCACAAAAGTTTGAGGTCATGAATGTGGTCATGCACGTGCCTTCGGCTTACAAAATACCAATAACTGCATCGTATTTTCATAAATCTTGTAGTTTAGGAAAACTCGATACTTACTTATATAGTCTTATTAATACATATAATGTATCTTTATTAACTTTTGATTAGTACACCACAAGAAGAAGAAGAAGTACATCGCTCAAATATATTATAAAATGTACTCATATAAAACAAACAACAAATATTTGCAGATCGTACAAACATTTATCCCAAGGTGGGAATCGAACCCGCAATCTCCCGCGTCGCAGGCGGACCTACGCCCGCCGCGCCACATCGGTCGTCATCAAATTTGTTGTAAATAAATATACATGACTAAACTTACTAAACTTTTAACTAACTTGATTTAAGTATTGTATTAAGCTATTGCATAGCTTCTATCGCGGGCCTTGAGCGTGGAGATCGAATTCAGAAATTCCGTAACGAAAATAACCTAACATTGCACATGTGGAATCCAGCAAAAAATGCTATGCAATAGCTTGACCGCGGCATTCCCCGTTTACTCCCACCTGTTCTGTTGACAGAACTACTGGGATTTTTTTCCGTTTACTCCCACCTGTTCTGTTGAATAGTTCTGTTGACAGAACTACTGGGATTTTTTTCCCCATTAGTTCTGTCCACAAAACAAATGGGAATACAATGCTCACTAGTTCTGTTGGTAAATCAATATTTTTGGATTTTACCTTTAAAACCAAAAGTACCTACCAGGCTAGCAGAAGCATAAGGTGGTTTAGCAATTCAATTCATTAAAATATATTTATAACCACCGCTTACTAAGTTCTGCTCACCTGGTACTTTTGATTCAAATACTCTTTTATTCAAATATTTTCATGAATTCCAAAAAATAATAAGTATGGATCGTATAGCCTTAACGAACCTCTTTTATAATTCTGCTTTCCTGGTACTTGGCTCCCTAAAATGTAGTAATAATGATGAGTCCGAAGGCATGTATTTTGATTTTTTGCAAGAGCTCTTTTACGCGAAGAGAAAATATTTTTTTCAGAGCATTGTATTCCAATTTGCTTTGTGGACATAACATATCACAAAAAAAACCCAGTAGTGTTATTATTAGTACAGATAAAAGTCAGGTGTAAAGCGTAGTCTTTTAAGTCACAGAACTAATCAACAGAACAGGTGGGAGTAAACGGCATTCTCTGAGTGCCACACGTTTTTTTTATTATTATTATGATTAATAAAGACATTTTGAAACAAAAAAAAATTCTAAATGGATACTACAGCGCCATAAGTGGCAGAACAAAAATTCTTATGAGCAACAAATCCATAAATTCTCTAATACAGTACCTACTTTAGTTTTAATACAGTTTAGTTATTTGTTCAAGTCAATATGGTTCCATATTTTTCAAATCTTTTTTATTTTTTCGTAATGAGCGATTTTCCAAATGGCTTTTAAAAAAAAAAAATAGTTCAAAAATAGTCGATAGATGGCAGTAGACAAATAGTGTATCAAAATCCCTCTCTTTTATAACTGTATAATCTATTGGTAGCTCTGTCGTGTAGCTGTCATTATCATCCTGTCACGTCCGTTTCGGTGTATTCAGCGTTTTGATAAATTTTGACAACAGACTGTATACTGGTTTCTGATTTCTGCCACGATTGAAGACTTTTAGCTTTTGTCAAACAGTTTTGAATTTTTTCTATGACAAAAATTTCACATCACAGATAAAATATGAAAACTTTTTGTGTTGACAATTGACATTGAAATGCATTTGACGTTGAGCGCCATCTATCGTGTATTATAAGAACACTCCCTGGAAAATCGCTCATTATAAATAAACATATTTAATTTAACGAAATAATTTTTTTTGGTTCATTACAAATCATTTTCATTTATAAAAATTAAATAGGTGTGACTCGTTGGGATTTTTTTTTCCCAACGAGTTACACTGTAACTCGTTGCAACTTTTTTTTGAAGAAGATTTCCCAACCAGTCACACTTTCGTAACAGTGTGACTCGTTGGGAATTTTTTTCCCAACGAGTCACAGTGTGACTGGATTTGGTGTGACTGGTTGGGAACTCACCATCCCCACCACAAACAAACATTTATGTGATTAGTTGTCATTGGTAAAATATTTATTTATTACTATTTGTGAACATAAATATGTGTTCTGCATTTGGGTGTTAATATGTATTAATTTTTAGAATACTTACTTATAATAGTATTCAAGCAATCTATTTCCCATACAAGTTTTGTTTAGTTTGGTTCAAGTGCATGCCTTGGGAAATAAATAAATATTTTTGGACAATTCACACTTCACACTCTAGTCCCAAACTAAGCAAAGCTCTTTATGTATGGGAACTAGATTGCTGATAGAATACTTACATACTTACATTTTTTTTGTAAACACATTCATAGAAACACCCAGATTCAGAAAAAATATTTATATTCATCACACAAACATTAAAATTTGCTCTGGGTGTGAATCGAACCCACAACCCACAGCATGGAAGGCAGAGCTTACTACCAAATACTTACTGTCAAATGTTCATGAATACTTGTTCAAGTCTAATGAAATAAAGGAAAAAAAAATTAGATTATGTACAGATTTTAATATCATATTATAAACTATGTAATCATTCTTTACCACATATATAAGATATAATAATAATAAAGAATCAAAATGGTTTTATTCCTTGAATTCTAGTCATTTTACAAATTACAACTTGCAGATTAATTTTATATAGTCTTATACTGTCTACTACACAAGTAGAAACTTCATGGTAATCTGCATAGTATTCTGAAACAAAATAATAGGTAAGAAAGTTTTGTAGGTATGTACTATGTGAATGTGAATGATGACGTGTAAGAAAGGTGTGAACATTGAGATGACGTCTGATAGAAGTGAGTGGAAGAAGAGGACATGTTGTACCGACCCACATAATGTGGGACAAGGGTAGGAAGATGATGATGTACTATATTCTTATCTTATGTTATTGTACCTACATTTTAGATGTAACTTTATGCTACTAATCTCAATGATGGTTTATCTTAGCAAAAATTTATTTCAGGATAGGTACTGAAATTATGTTGTCTCTATATAAATTTGCCATAAATATTTTAAATATGATGAGACTAATAGGATTTATAACTACGATTACATACAACTAGTTAGGCATTTATGTTCCTTGTTGTCTTAGACTATTTAAAAACAAGTGTTATGTAAGAACTAAAAGGATGAAGCGATGATATTACTTTGAAGTTATCTTGCCCATACCTACTTAGGTTTTTTTCAGAAAATGTGTAGATGGTAGTCCTGAAAACCTATAAAAATTCACAGGTCAGCATTGAAATCGCAGCTAATTGCGTTTTAATTTTAAAACTACTTTGAAATTGTCACAAAACATTATAATTTTCGTGTTTGTATGAATCCATGAATTCTGCAAAATGAAACCAAAACAAACTTCGGCATGTCACAATTCTGTCAAAGTTAATTTACAGTCAAAATATCAATAAAAGACGAAGAAGAAAACTGAAATGTTATTTGATCAAATAAAAGCTCAAAAACATTTCAGCGGTCTGGATAGGCCCCCAGATCAGCCTTCCAACGCCTCTAGTTATATGAGTGATAGTAATATGAGTTATTTTTCGGAGCATTTCTTCATTTGTAATTCAAGTAGGAGGAATGCAGACGAAGTTGCAGGTTCAGTTAGTGGCGGACTGGCGGATTTAGTACCAAATGTCTACTATTATCACTAACATTAGGAACATTATTAAAAAAAAATATCTAGTATTTTTGAGCTTTGAGACCGACAAGTATAGAATAGTTTTGACGCCAATCGCTTGTGGCGACCGACTTGAAGTTAATCATGGCTATTCACTACCGATAAACTTATTCCCGACAAGTCTTGTATTTTTTCAAACGAAGCGTGCTTGGATATCTTCAATAGCGCAATTTCACCCGTCTCTTCCATAACGTTGGAATGCAATCCAGTAAAAAACGATTCTATCAAATCATAATTTATTCGTATCTAGTTAACTAAGTACGTTGGTTTTTATACCTACTGCAAGAAAAATATTGCAATATTAGTAACTTATGTTTAATACATGAAAGTAAAAGAGAATGGTCGAGTGAACTCTTACATGTAACTTGGGTTATCGCTCAGTCGCAGTAAGATTTAGCAGTACATTGCTCGGTCGCTTCCTCGCTCGTAAATTCCCATAAAAGCATGCCTGCGATGGTCACCTTCTAGGGCGGTCTAACAATATGGCAACGCGGGAAGAGCATGATGGTACAGGCTCACGCGTGGGAAAGGGACGGGCTGTGCTTAGTCAAGGTTCAACGATCGACTCACGCGCAGTTTGTTGAACTGCAATCATTGCTTTGGAAAATGGTTAGGGTTGGTGATTTCACTGCATTGCACTTGCGTAATCAGTGTGTATATCTCATCATCTGTATAAAACATTAATCGGCCATGTATGTGGACATAATCCACTGTATAAAGCATTTGACTGACAAGTACCTTTCATCAAACCAACTATTATTGAGACAAAATAAAGAAAAATTCAAAGTAGTGATAAAAATCAGGAAATATTTTGAAAATGCGTAGAAATGCTATTCTTGCATCGTTAACGTACCTACGAAGAATCCTGTATTTCTAGGGATCTCGTTATATTTTAGGGAAACATTACTAAAACTCATACATAAGCTTACATCGTATGCGTGACAAATTGCAAGCTTGTGACTGAAGAACACTGCACATTTTTCATGTTACATAAGTATTGTGCGACAGCCCTATTCTACAGTCTCCGGGCGAACGCGCATCTCTCTTTCCAACCCGTAGACAAAGAGCAAGACATAAGATTCGCGGAAGAAAGCTTGGCTAGTTACGTAACTGGTTAGTTTATCAGCAATCACTGACTATACTTGCACGATTGTCAATTTAATACGTATTTTATTGTTATTAGACACTGGCTGAGTTGAGTGCACACTGGCGTGGGTGAATGTATTTCTATTTCATAAAATAACAGCTTTTTTAAATACTGTTTGGGAATTGAGACAATGCTAGTTATACTGTGCATAAAACATAATTTTCTTGTGTTTTATGAAGCCTAATTGGCAATATGCTAACAAAATGTATGCAACAGACTAAGGTTTAGATTTGAGTCTGTGGCATGAATCGAGCCTCATATTCTTTTGATGGAACATCATTTTAATTATGATTTTATTTTAATTGTTTTTCTGATGTTCGTTGTTGAATGATGTTTGATGTAATTTCAACTTTATATTTGGAGCTATACGTTAAGTTTAAGGAGGAAAGTATATACCTAAGTAATAATAATCACAATAACGAGGTTCGCGTTTATTAAAGACTTTGAACAATGATTTTATTCATAATCAAAAAAAAGTAATAAACCTACTCGTGATTTTTGTGATTTTACGGAATAAAGAATATTTTGACATTGACATTGACTTTGAACTTTATTATAAAATTATCAACTAGCAACATTATTTGATTTGAAACATTTTGAATAGGAGGTTATACTTCAATATTTCCTTAATATACTTAGGAATACCTTGTATTGTAATGTAACCTATTATCGCTCGCTTTGCTCGCTCGTTCAATTGAAATACGTCTTCACAATCGAATATTAATATAAAAAAAATAGAAAAATTAAGCTGATTTCAACGTCAGTGAAGAGTTTTTTAAAATATGTATATCTATTGAATACTCTCCTTGTATAAAAATATCATTTATTCCGGGTAAGTAAATGAATCAAACCAAAGGAGTTTAGTTTTAAGATTCATGCAATTTTTTTCTAAGATAGTGATAATAATTATGATAATATATTATTTTATGTCAATTTACAATAAAAACTATTTCCAAGTCACGGAAATTAACTTTGCTTAGAATAAAGAAAATAGGAAATTAGAATTTCCTATTCAAGCAAATATTCGTTTTAGTTCATCCCAATACCCAACAAACTTCACTTGCATTATTTCAATAAAATCACGCGGATCACTGTGAAACGTCTTACATACTAGATGATTCCAGGCGCCAGTTCGTCGAGATTTATTTTGTATAAATTCCCTTGCACGTCGTAAAATTGATTATTTTTGCAAAACTTACTCAACTAAAAACTCACCCATCAGTAGTTATTAGTTCTGCATCCATGCTGTCGATGTCGTGGGTTCGATACCCTCCAAGCATAGACATTTGTGTGACGACGTTTACAATAAACTCGTCTTCAATTCCCACCCAGAGAATTTTTTTGTGTGATGAACATAAATATTTGTTCTGTGGCTGGGTGCTACTGGGTATTCCATGTAGGTATTTACAAAAAAAATTATATAAGTCATCAAAATAACAGAAAACAGGACATGTACAAAGGCGAGCTTAACCCTAAAAAGAGTATTCCCGTAAAACTTTGAGGCTAGAGAATGGTGATTACAGAGGTAAGTTCGAGTACACAAATGAAATAAGAAGATGAAACAGTTAACACGAACTTATAACAAATACACGTTGTTGCCGTATACAAATTTTTATAAATATTTATTTTTATTGATCGCGACTAACTGGCGCCTAGAATCATCTAGTATGTAAGACGTTTCAAAGTGATCCTTGTGTTATTGAATAAATGCAATTGTAATAAATTTGAAGTTTATTGAGTATTGGGATGAACTAATACGAATATTTGCTTAGGAATAGGAAATTCTATTAAATTCTTTAAAATATTTATATTTTTGAGATACTTACCTAAATAAAAATTAAAATCCATTCATTATGTTAAATTATTTTATTTTTTTGAGCTATGACGCTCAGTTGGTGGCTCTGCCTTCTATGCTGTGGGTCGTGGGTTCAATTCTCACCCAGAGAAATTGTTTGTGTGATGAACATAAATATTTTTTCTATGTCTGGGTGCTACTGTGTATTCTATGTATGTATTTACAAAAAAATATATAAGTATTCTATCAGCAATCTAGTTCCCATAGTACAAGCTAATAGCCTAGTTTGGGAATAAAGTGTGATATGTGAATTCTCCATGAATATTTATTAATTTTATTATGTTTGTATGAGCTATATGAATTCGCCGGCCTTAACTTAATTGTTCGTAGCGGTATGTGCTTCGGCGTAGCAAGTGCTACGCGAGCCCGTTGAAGTCTTTTGTGGGATTGTGGGCGGACGGGGTGCTACGAGGGCGGCCGCGTAGCTTCAAGACTTATCAATTACAAGTAATTACAACTCAACAATTAATTGAGCCAATGACCTTGATCGTACGTTATTGTGCTAAAATATATTTTCTTTATATTCAAACATACTGGTAATGATTAGGATCAGTTCAACTATCTATAGATCGTTTGCAACAGTCTGCAGATAGCTCATTGTTTCTTATGTATTTTGTAATATCTATTAACACTGTAATGATTATGGGAATGGGAATATTTAAATCACTTAGCGCCGTTGTGTGTAGCAAGGCTTTGTCTGCACAATTTGACTAGCTATAAGTATAACTTATTAACTTATTAGCTATAAGTTAATTAGCTCTTAGAATAAGTCACAATAATGGTTGTCTGGAAGAAATCGCTTTGCGCGATGAGACCGCCTATTTTAGGGCTAAATCTTAAAACCGGCTAAAGCTAAACCTAAATGCTAAGTGTTTGTTATTTAATTTATTAGCCCTCATTAAATAATTTATTTATTGTTTGTTTTTCTATTTATTATTTATGTTTTTCTGTATATCTAAGAAAGATAATCACAACCGTACATAGGAAGTTAAAATGGTGTCAGGGCTTCGCGATGCTAACTATATTACTGTTAAATGTCGGGAAGTTCGTCGCTAGCGTTTTAAATTCAATTGAGAAGTGCAGATTGCGCTGTCCTACTAGCTTAAATGTTTTATTAGATCATTTACTGAGGATTGCTAACCTATTTCAGCTAGCTTTTAATATTCAAGGACTTAAAATATGTAGATATTTTTATTACGCCGAGGTAGGTACAACATGATTTTTTTTTTTTACATACATAAAATAACTTTATTCACAAACAAACTTACGACCATACAGTATTTACAAAATGTACATTGTTATATAAAATACATAAGAAACAGTTGAGCTATCTACAGACCGTTGCAAACGATCTATAGATAGTTCAACTGATCCAAATCAGTACCAATCGAAAGCGTACCCAAGATACTGGCTGCATTGCCGCGCTGAATAGCAATGCTGATACGCTGGGCCAGATACTCACCAGCCCTCGGGTCACGCTTCGCTTCGACTAGACGCCCAGAAATAATTAATTGGATTAATTATATTCAATGCGCTCTCTACTTTTCGAAATAAAATTAAAATATAATATTTATGTTTAAAGATGTTTATTTTTTTCATAAAGAATACACAATTCACAATTTCTAGCGCTTTTTATCTAACACTGTGAACGAATACGAACGACAATTACAAAAAAAAATGTATAAAATAGTAGTTATATTTTTTTTCAATAAAATAACTTATTATTATAAATAATTAATAAAATAACTTATTTATTTTGTATTTACAAAATAAATACATATATAAGTATGAAACGTTCGTTTGTTAAAGCTCTAAGTATGAAATATTGTCTAAGATCGTCATGTATAGTTTTAAGCTAGTGTAAGATTTTTTGGTTCAAATAAAAATTCATTCATTCATTCATTCATAAGTATTCTATCAGTCTAATTCCCATAGTACAAGCTTTGCTTAGTTTGAAGCTAGAGTGTGATGTGTGAATTGTACCGTACACCGTACAATTTGTACGTGAAAATTTATTTATTTACGCGTACTTGTTCGTCTCTTGAAACATTGTTTATAAATTCTAGGGTTAAAAGCACAGGTATCCATTTTCAGGCTTTTATTATCATGTACTTACTTATTGTTCTTGCACTATTATGAAAAATACAGTAGTGTGCTTCGACACTCAATCCATTAGACCCTTTGGAAAATATAATAGACGTATTGACTGACCGCGTATTGTGGTGCTAGTCATATTATTGTCTATAAATATTTTCAGATAAACAGCTTTTACGTCAGTACCTAAGTCTATTGCCCGTTCTTCTATATGAAATAAATAAATATTCACGGACACATCACACTCTAGCCCCAAACTAAGCAAAGCTTGTGGGAAATAGATTGCTGGTAGAATACGCATACAGTTTTTTTTGTAAATACATACATATAATACATGGTAACACCCAGACACGTAGGTATGAGCTGGTATATATATAGCTAAACACGGCGTACACACCAATCAAGAAGGATATAGACATAGACATAGACAGTTATGTAATTACTACACATAGCACACAAAACAAAATACACCAAAAAACAATAACAAAACAATACAAATTAAGCAACAATCATTTTTGTGTGCTACAGCAGCAAAAGGGCCCCGACTCAGCATAATGCCTAGCCACTTGTAGGTAGCTAGGCGCTGGTATTCTGTCGAGACCTATCGACCAATAGGCCTTGATATCGAGACTCGTGTTTCATCTTTGAAGTTTCTTTGTTTGTAAAATGTAATTTAAACCTATTCGAAGAATTTGCTCCTGGAGCCGCTTAGAGGGCAGGGTCCGTAATGTATCATGTAGAACTCAGTTGTTGTGTATGGGTCTATTTTGCATGGCTCCCATTCTATATAATAAAATCCCATTATCAATATCTTGTGCTGCCAATAAATGTCTTTAGGCGAACGCTACACGTCAATAAATATTGTGATAATTATCATGATATATACTTATGTATCTTGGTTTTTGTATCTTATGTTTGTTGTGATCCGTCAATACATTACCCTACACGTCAATAAATATCGTAATCCGATAGTATAGATATATATTGACGGATCACAATATGGATCTTGCGTGTAGCCTTTGCCTTAAAGTAAAATAATATGACATTCTGGTTAAAAAGGGCACTATCAATGATTTTTTGAATGACAAAATTTTAATTTACTACGAATTTGACAGATTTAACAGATCAATTTGACAGATTTATTTATTTCGACATTGTTATAATTAATTACAATTGTTTTATTTTTTAAATTTATTTTGTTGACTAATGGCAGAAACTAGTGATACCTAATTTTAATTTTATAAGATTGGATGTATTTTTTAAACCTAGTTTCGCAAACAATTAATGATTATGATTAAATACGAGCCTAAATCATCCGTGCAATCACTACATGTGATATGCCTACTTATAATTTTAAAGTTTCTTTTTGAAAGAATCCAGTTCAATGAGTGACGAAACACAGCTCTATTGTAAGTGGAAATGTATATTCAAGCGACTTTGAGTTCTTGTACGTATCGAAACAGTGACGTATTTCAGATACACTGCGCGTCGACATCAGCTTTATTGTCGAACGTTGCAGCGTTAGCGAGAAGTGTATCTTAAATATGTAACGTTTACGATTGTCACATTAATTTGTACCCATTGATTATGGCATAGAACTGACAAGGAAATCGTTTATTACAATGAACTTTATTATCCGAATTCTAAAAAAACCTTCCGATAGGCTTTTTCCAGGATTTTATGAAGTTTATAGTTGCGTCACTTTTATTATGCGCGATTTTGAAAAGCAATAAATCCTCTGTCTATAAACTAATAAGTATACCTACTGTGAATGACTTCGTGTAAATTCATAATAATGTGCCTATATTTAGCGCGACAGCTCTGACGTGAGACAACGCACAATTATTTAGCACGATACTGATTTAACTATCACTCATCATATTTTTATACTTTTGTTCAAGCATGACGAAAAACTAAACTCTTGGTTTCTGCTTTGTTTTAATACCCTGGTTTGTTTGTCAAATATCGAAATTAAACGATGTTAATTACTTAATATATAACTGTAGATTCCAGTGTACATAAAAAACCTTCCTGGTAATTAATTTATCTAAAGAATCTCGTTTTTATTTTTTGTAGATACCTAAGTACAATCAAAAATCAATCTAGACTCTATGACAGAAAAGTCACACTCATAGAAACATACTGATTGCCGAAGAATTATAAATTCAAAAATATTAAGGCTCCACGCACAATATCGCTCCGTTAAGTAATAGTTAAAGTCCGTCATTTTCATTCTCAATAACAAATTTATAATTTCGGGGACCACGCAAATTGCAGTCACATCTATAAAAAGTGTCCATAGTTCTCCATATTGTACAAAACCAAATAAAGACGAACACAAATCATTCCATTGGAACCCTGAAACTTAAAGACATGCGTGCATCTAATATGAATCTAATACCTGTGCCTTATAAGTAATTGTAGAGTGCGGGCTGGTGGACGGTAGGTAGAGATGCGTCGCTCGCCGGCCCTCTGCGCAGCGAAGGAGGGCCGCGGCACTCGGGCCATCCATCGCCGCACGGTGCATCACTGCTCCAGGTGACTTCAGGACTCGCGCCCGCGAAAGCCGCTCCCGTATTTTAAATATCCCTTTTCTTGAAAGTGAATTTTTGAATTTTAATCGCGCCGGTCGGTGAGGCCTTCGGATAATTCGGTGAGATCTTGCTTTATTCTGTTGCATTTATTTTGAAAACAATATTACAGAGCAGTATTTTTACAAGACTTCGTTATTAAATTTCAGGCATTCTTCAGGCATACATCCTTTCTCTATACTTACTATATTATACTTACTATTTATGTCGCTTTGCTGTGTAGGTAGACTAATGCCTAACCTATTTTCGTAGAATCCGTCCAATAGTATTTATGCCGTTAAATATGTCAGTCGGTCAATCTATTTACGAATAAAAATCGTTCATTGAAAACTTGACACGGAAAATGATTTTGTTTAGTCATAGTGGCTTTAATCAGGTGTTTCGATTTGTTTTCATGTTTCGTACGTTGTAATAAATGAAAGTTTTTACTTATTTCAATATATAATTGAATAGGAACTTAGGTTGCTAGATATATTAAGTCAATTTATTTGAAACATTATTATCTGACGAACAAAGTACGGTTCAACAAGTGTTTTAGCTCGCATATCAATCAGTTTTGTTAAAAAGCTTATATTGTAACGATTATTTAATTTTGAAGTAAATAAAACTATACAGATTAGTAAACAGTAATTTAAAGATAACAAAATATTAAATAAATATTTTATTCACAAACAAACTTACGACTATACAGTATTTACAAGATGTACATTGTCATATAAAATACATAAGAAACAGTTGAGCTATCTACAGACCGTTGCAAACGATCTATAGATAGTTCAACTGATCCAAATCAGTACCAATCGGAAATAAATAAATTGTTTATGTATTATAATGAAATAAATATCAAGAAAATCAGTTTAGATCTACATCTAGTGGTCCGTCCCGCTTCGCATGGGTAGACTTGTAGAACGGGAATATACCTATAGCCTATGAAATTTAAAAATAACCTGGCTTTCTATAAATAAGATTTAGTTTATATTATATCATATGTGTACACAGCAAAGTGATGACATAAATAGTGAGTATACTACAAAGGAAGTATGCCTGAAGAATATACATAATATATATATATAAATACATATATATATGAGATAAGTAATATCAGTATTTACAAAATGTACATAGTCATATAAAATACATAAGAAACAGCTGAGCTATCTACAGACCGTTGCAAACGATCTATAGATAGTTCAACTGATCCAAATCAGTACCAATCGGAAGCGTACCCAAGACACTGGCTGCATTGCCGCGCTGAATAGCAATGCTGATACGTTGGGCCAGATACTCACCAGCCCTCGGGTCACGCGTCGCTTCGACTAGAATATATATATATATATATATATACATATATATATTATATATTAGTTTCAGTAAATATTCAGTCTTTTCAGTAAATCCAGAGTTTACACCTATAACCTCATAAACTCCTCTTTACCTCTTAAGTAGCCAACATTTCCAGCAAGATATTCTTTCACACGTTGTAGGTAAGTATTTATAAAACTCTTAACGAGATATTTTTCGATAAAATGTTGTTTTGCAACAATTTATTATATCAATTTATTAATAATTGACGACCGATGTGGCGCGGTGGGCGATGGTCCGCCTGCGACGCGGAGGTTGCGGGTTCGATTCCCGCCTTGGGATAAATGTTTGTACGATCTGCAAATATTTATTCCGGGTGTTCTGGGTGTTTATATATATAATAAAAAATATCTATCTATGTAATGTATTGTATTAAGTATGTCAGTCTTCTAGTACCCATAACACAAGCTCTGCTTAGCTTGGGGCTAGATGATGTTGTGTGGATTGTCCAGCATTATTTATTTTATTTATTTATTTTGAACACGTAATTTTCGCGAGGAATAAACCGCTTGCCGTTTTGAACTTTAAGTTGATGGATTTTAGAACCAATTTTGAAAAAATGTCAGGTTGCTCAGCTTAGTGATAAACGTTAGTTCATTTTGTTGATTGAGTTACATTGCGCGGCAACGCGGTTAATTCGCAAGAGTTAATGAACATCAGACATGATGAACATCTCCCGTAAGAACAGCTGAAATTATTTTTAATAAACCACACCACACTTCTTAAACAGAAGTTCGTAGTTTTTTAGAAATAAATTTATTATGAAAGTTTATCTTGGTTACGCTACCGTTACGATACGTTTACGATAAATCTAATATTTTTATTGTCTGGGTTCATAATTACTTTATTCGATATATTTCTTCAAATTTTTGAGCATCTTTCGAAAAGTCGTGTCGGTATCGTGTACTATACATGTCGTGTCTGTGCGCAAGCCTATTAATGTGTGCACAGAACAAACACATTTTAATATACTATGGTGCTTTGCCTGTGTGTGTGTGCATTTCAAAGCGCATGAGTTGAATAATGCGTTGAGATGCAAATCGGGCACCTCTCACCTTAGGAGTAAAAATAAATACCTTCTTTGTGTCTCTCTTTGCTCTGTATATTTCCAAGGAACTAAGTACATGCTCATATAATGTTATTATATCGAGGCTCATAATTGAGTTTTAAAACCAAATTATTTAGATTCAGCCAATCTATTCAGTTTTATTTTATATTTTATGAAATAGGACAACCAACACGAATTCACGTTTTTTTTTAATTAGGTTCCGTGGTGTATAACAACAGAAGAGGTTCTAGCAACCTATTTACCTACAGTAGAGCTGCATGTTCATAAAATGGTCCAACCCATGCCCTAGATTTATATATATAAACATTTTATGATTATGTTGGTACCTAATAAGAATCATGATTTACAAAGGAACGTATTGCTAAGAATTAAAGGAAATCTGCACCTGTCGAATATGTACGGTGAGGCTCTTGGCTCTCGCGTTCGTTTGTCTGTACTTTCGAGCTAGCTACATTTCTTACGATTTTATCATTGTCCCTTCCATCATTGACTAGCATCAAGTAAAATTAAAAAAAATAAAATTAAATTTCAGAAAAGCGGTAAGTATCTAATCTTGCATATTATAATATAACAGATAGATATAAATTAGTTTCAGTTTTTGTTAGAAAAAAAATCTAGTTTGCAAAACGCCTCCAGTACCTCAAGTACGAGTTTTTGCGCACACGGATCGCAGAGACTGAATCGCCGAGCGCCACCGATTTTGTGTGGAAATAATATAAGCTTCTCAAAAAAACTGCTAGAGGCGCTGCTTGAATCTCCATACAAAATCGGTGGCGCTCGGCGATTGCGTCTCTACGATCTGTGTCTCTACAAACTCGTACTGATTTCAGAAAATAAGCTTTGAATATAAAAAGAAAAAATTACATGGATTCTTCCAAAAAAGAAATAATTTTTAATCTTCCTGAAAACAACTTGAGCTCATTGTGATAAATTACAATTTTCCCATACTTTCTCACCATATAAAACTTCTCCGGACTTATTTTACACCCATTTTGAGACCTAAATCAGTCAAATCGTTCCAGCCCTACTAGCCTGGGCACTCATTTCACATGATTGTTTGAATTTCCATGCAGCAAATCTCAAAAGTACGCATGTTTTTTTTACAAAATCATGTGTGGAAATAAATTCAGTAGCCTTCCCTTGCAGTGCATTTAAAACTGGCTGTCTGGATCGGTTTGCTTGAAGGTTGTCAGCTTGAAGTCAGGCCGTCCAGTCTCACGCCAACTCTTCTGGCGATAAACCGGCTTTTTCATTTGACTCCAGTTTCAAATCAAACTCTTATAATATCGCGAGTATATTTAACGTTTCGTTTATTTAACTACAATAACCCGCGACTTTATCTGCATCTTCGATTCCATCTTCGAGTGTTACCATGTTACGAATCGACAACCTTAGTCCGATACTTTATCAAGCGTTGACGTTTCCGAAGCCTCATAAAGGTATGTTTTTTTTAAGTTAACTGAATCCATCTTTTTCCGTTTTTTTTCTTCTACTAATTATTTTGCAGTGTATTTATATCTATATGTTTTTATATACTGAGTTTTTATGTCACATCAGTAAATACACCATAGATCTCTTACCTAATACCAGTATCTCTATCATCATCCAGGAATGAACTAACTGCGGCATAGCGAATATCCTTAGATAATACAAATACAAAAAGTTTTATTTCGTTAACGTAATTTACTATAGAAACAGTGGTTGGAGTAATACCTGTGTTAAGAGATACCGCTCTTCCTTATCCGTATCTAGTATTACGAAGTACTAAGTTACATGAAGTAAATTAATCAAAACATTTGAAGCAAAATGAAACAAAATTAAAAACTAGGGTAGAATTGAAATTGTTTGTTCGGTGTGAGTAAGCGTAATAATAATAAGGTACCTGGGTCGAATATGGCCACCTTAAGGTTTGTTATCCTTTTTTAATAATAATAACGCAAAAAAATACAAGTTTTAGCACTCATTCATGAAGAATGGCTATTTAACTTTACAACAAAGCCAAAAAAACATAAAGACTTTAAACGTTAAAAATGTATTTCCAACATTTATAAAAAAATAGAAATTGGCCATATTTCCGAGGGGGGAGGTAAATATGCCCATACATGTGGCCATATTTAATGTATGAATTTACTCGTTTAAAAATATTTTAAATAAAATGAAAGAAAAATGAATATTATGTTTTAACAGAGTATTTATTTAAAAGATATTCTTTGGGCTACATTCAGTACAAATTAAGAACTATCTTAACAAGAAATATAAATTGAAAGATATAAAAATGAACAATGAGATTCAACAAGTTTTTCTCAATTTTAAACTTAAAATGCTACGCGTAGTTATACCTTCTTATATTCAACAACAAAATTACCTCGAATACCTTCAGTTTTATAGCGTGCCATGGTCTAAAACAAAAAAAAAAGGTTTATAATTTCCTACCGGAAATATGGCCAATCGGTGGCCATATTTGCAGTCTTGGATTTTTTACGTTTTGATATTCACAAATGAAGTACACACTATTACTTTGATAATTAGACAAAGAAATATCAAATTACAATCGTCACACAACATCGTAATGTGATTTACAAAATTTCTTATATAAAAAATAACGAAATACAGGACAATACTTACCAAATGTTTTTATAACCTCAACAGCGTGTTTCACTTTAATTGACACTGGGCGACTAGCGGGTGCGCGGGAAGGGTGACAGGTACGCCGTTCGGATACATGCGACACTAGCGACAATATATGGTCGCGTTCAGGTTATTACAATATTTCGTCTTTGGAATAATGGTATATGGCCATATTTTTCGGCTGGCCATATTCGACCCAGGTACCTTATGTGGTATGGTACAAGTGATAGCGAAAGTGAGTTTTGAATTCGTAGGGAAGCAAATCCAAGATAGTTTATTCACTTTATGTTTCTCTGCTACTGCTGCATCTGCGAGTTTTAATCTGCTGTCCATCATGCGTGCGAATGTATTGACTGTTTTGTAAGTAGTGTGTTTGTAAGTTGTAAGCTAGCAGCTTTCTTATTTCTATACAGATAATATGGGTATAGATAATAACTTACACTTCATAACTAATATTAAAAAAGCACTTTACAAAGTTTTTGTCCACAGAACAATACGCTGCGGACAGTGCGAGCGGCGGTGGTAAGGCTGCGGCTCCTTGTAAGGTCTGCGGAGACAAAGCTTCTGGGTACCACTACGGAGTGACCTCTTGCGAAGGTTGCAAGGTCAGTGATGTTCGGACATGCCGTTTCTGATATGTCCTAATCCCAAATCCAGTCTATGCTCTTTGGAAGCACTGCTGATATGTCCGAATGCAATAGAGAGTCCTTGCCCGATTTGGTGTTTATCAATGTAGCATCAGTTCATTACTTCTGGTGTACGTAGTTGAAGGTAGATAACTCTCGCAGCTCATGTAAACCTTTGACGACCACGCTGTACACGGTTTTGGTTAGATGCGAGTGACATAGATGATTTCAAAATAAAATTTGCCTAAACTATGAAGATGGAAGAATCACAACTTACAAAACAAAAAACTTCAGACAGACTTATAAATTTGACTTTATTTTGTATCGCTGTTTATTCCATAAAACATGAGTAGGTACATTATTGAACCTTGAAAAGATCTACATAAATTTTCATATCCCGATACGCCGCGACGGTAGTCACTAGCCGCTGAGATATGTCACAGCAATCCGATCAAATCATGTAGACATGTATTTTACTGTAACCTGTCGTCTATCCCGTCTTATCCTTTAGGTACTAAGTACAATATTTGACAGGCGTCACAGCTCAGTCGGTAGTAGCTATGCTTTCCATGCGGTGGGTTGTGGATTCGATTCACACCCAGAACAAATGTTTGTGTGATGAACATAAATATTTGTTCTGTGCCTGGGTGCCTATGTATGTATTTTCAAAAAAATGGTTGTCTGTAAAGTCGGTTTACTGACGATAGTTGAACGTGACAACGTCACTTCAGGGAACGCCTCAGAACGCCTTATGATTCATGTTTTTTCGTGCGTGCAGCCGGCTCTATCGAATTATAAGACGTTGTCACGTCAAAAAAAAATTGGTTGTCTGTAAAGTCGGTTTACTGACGATAGTTGAACGTGACAACGTCACTTCATAGAACGCGTCAGAACGCCTCAGAATCAGAACCCCTCATGAGTCATGTTTTTTCGTGCGTGCAGCCGGCTCTATCGAATTATAAGACTTTGTCACGTCAAAAATACATCTGCAATGTAGTTTCCAAAGAACAAGCTCTGCTTAGTTTGGGACAAGAGTTTGATGTGTGAAATGTCCATATTTTCTGACGTGACAACGTCTTATAATTCGATAGAGCCGGCTGCACGCACGAAAAAACATGACTCATGAGGCGTTACCTCGCTCTGAGACTCATGCGGCGTTACCTCGCTTTGAGGCGTTCCATGAAGTACAAGCGAGAGCGTGGAACGAGCGACAAAGAAGCACAACCGGCCTTTGCGTTCGTTGTCACGTTCAACTATCGTCAGTAAACCGACTTTAAAGACAACCATTTTTTTTTCAGCAACATTTATTAATGTTTTTGAAAATTACTCATTTTCATAAAAAAAACAAACCTCTTTATTCAAATCACGTAGACGTACTTGCGAAACGTGGAAGTACCGTGACACGAGGCTGAAAGTTTTCATAAAAGCTATTTGTACCTCTGAGGAAAAATTGTAAAAGATCACGTGTTGGGTGGGGATCAGCTAGCGGCGCGTGACCTCAGCTCCTGCACCCCCTCCAACGACTCCAACCCTGTCACTTGCAGGGTTTCTTCCGACGAAGCATCCAGAAGCAGATCGAGTACCGCTGCCTCCGTGACGGGAAGTGCCTGGTTATCCGGCTCAACAGGAACCGCTGCCAATTTTGCAGATTCAAGAAGTGCATAGCCGTCGGAATGTCGCGCGACTGTAAGTATTTAATGTTTGTTCAATCATATATTTATTGTATCATTTTACGTGCTGTTTCAATTTGTTGCAAATGCGGTTGAGTACCGGTAATGTTTAATGAGTACCTAATAATCCGTGATAATCTTTAAACGCTACTTAGTTATTAAATAAATATAATATTTATAATACAATATTATTTTTTAAGCAAAAATTTGAAATAAATATTTTATTAATAAATATATAATATAATATAGTCTATTAAAAATCACAAAAAAAAACTCGTATATTATCATTCTTGGATTAATATCGTAAACATATTAGGTAGTCAGTCTGCTTTGCAACTTAGTACATATTTATAGTTAATTTTTTTTTGCAAAGGGTGATGGCCAAATCATAAATTACGCGAGTGTATAACATAAAAAGAGACATGTCCTCGATTATAGTACATTTTTCTTGTTTCGTTTTTTATTTTAAATCTATTTATTTTGTTGAAACTAAATCTTACCTATGACGATTCAAAATGATATTTGTGATTTTGATTGAACGCACTAAAAACGATAGTCAAATCGTTTTTATTTTAGTAATACGTTTACTCGTAGTTTGATTTTTTGGCCAAGAATCAATTATTGCAAAGAAATATATCACTGCCCTTCTCAATAAAATAGCCTTTTATATATATATTCCCACTACTTAATTATACAACGAAGTGTGAATAAGTAATAATATAATGAAAAAATATTAATTATTATGTGTAAATTAATAGGTAATTAGTACATGCTTATTTTTATTAACGGGTAAACTTAGCAGTTTACTGATACCTCGGTATCCGTACAGAACGCATACCACATGGGTCTGAACAAACATTTTGTGGCAGGATTGCTGCTGATAACTGCACAAAGTAGACAATATTGTTATGCTCCATACAAAATCATACATATGTACCATGCTCGAATGCAAGTAAGACTCTGAATACGGGCTCATGAATGTCGTTTGAAATATAGGTTAGTTTAATATCGACGCAACATGTAAATCATTTTTGTATCTGTATTCGGCCCAAAAAGTTAGTGAATCTCTACTAACAATACGCGGTTAAAGACACAAGTAGCAACTGGTATACCTAATGGTTACATAGTATAAATAAATCAACGTTTCAAAAAATATTTGAAATATGTATTAGTTTTAAATGAGTATGTAAAATTGTTCGGGGACAGTCTAGACTAGTTGTAAGTCTGTGGAGAGAACGTTTTTCAGGATTCAAGGTGCACCGGTGTTTTGGTTTTGCATAGTGCCCACTTGTAACGCAAAACGCATTATCTATCAGTGGGAGCTTGTGTCGGTCGCCTCTCACCGTCGGTCTTGTTGTAACTCCACGTTATTTCTGTGTTGTATCATGAAGTTCAAAAAGTGCAACTGCTCCTTGATTCACAAGCTCGTTATTATAATTATCACGATACGAAGATTGATAAATCTTGTCGTGCTTGCGTGGTACATAATGATGTTTGAGATAAATATTGTGTGTTGCTCGGGTGCGTGATTGTATTCGCCGATCTTACGAATTGGGTCGTGCAACGTGCTAAGATCCGATCCTGGTTCCAAACTCTGTGGCGCTTGATTACAACTAAGTTTTTTATTATAGTGATGTTCTTTCTTGTAAGAGTGGAACGCCGCGCCGTAGAAGCTCATGTACGTAAACTAACTTAAACTTATAAACCTTTATTTTAAATACGGCTCTAGTTGTACGGTTTACAGAAAAACATAAGGTTATTTATTTGTATACTTGGATTAGGAGTCTCCTGCTCCATCTTGAACTAGTTGTACCAATTTATACCTACAACTTTGGCCCGCAACTAAAGGACGGACTACAAGTTCATTTTTTATCTTGTGACTGAATTGTAATCTAATACAAAGAAACTTTTTCCAAACCATACTGTTGTTTGCAAATTTACTTATTCCACCCCAAAAGGGTCAATGAGCTATTTAATTAATTTGATTGATTTGAACATTTGAATAAATCCTATAAAAGTAGTGCGCGTCAAATTGAGAATTTCATCTTCTATTATTGGTAAACAATTCGAAGAAATTAACCTTAATTTTTTTTTGGTTCTATTGCGAGGTGGAAATTGACTTATATCGCCGGCCAATCTTTACCAACAACTTTGTAAATGATACTTGGATATAGGTCCTTATATAAATAATAAAACTTACTGTAGGTATGTATGGTTTCATGTTGATTACAAATGTTACAATAGGTCTCATGTAAATTTGATCTTTCTGCGAACGTCCATTCATTAGTAATTGTGAGCATCAACGTCATTTGGGTTGTAAACAGGAATACACAAAGTTCGTAGGTTTGATCAACATGCGGAATGGCTTGAAAACCGAAATATATTTGAGCAGTCGTCGAGATTGCAGATGAAATCGCGGGTTGTAGATATGGATAATATAGGTAGGTATAGCTATTGTGGGAGTGTATTGCGGCCGTGAGAATGGTATCAAACATTAATCTAGCAGCACCAACATCCCTCCCAGGCAGGCGCAGACAGAGCAACGCACGACCGGCCATTTTCCAATTGGCGTACGCGCAGCGTGTGCGAAACGCAGTTCCGCAAGTGCATCGGCCTCGTTCGTGTGTGCTCTACCTGCGCCCGTTGTAATATGGCTCACATTCCAGCCGTGAGGTATGGCCGTGTGCCGAAGAGGTCCCGGGAATCATGTAACGACAACAATATGGCTGAAGTGCCCAGGAACCTGACGCCGCCGCCGGTGCACCGTGGGGCTCAGGCGGGCCCCGCGCCCGCTCCGAAGGTCGCGCCCGTCGCCGCGCCGCTGCCGCCCCCGCCGCCGGCCGGCCTGCCGATGCCGCTGCCGACGATGCAGGAGCTGGCGGAGGACGAGCAACGGCTGGCGATGGCGAGGGAGCTGTGCGTGCTGGTGGGCAAGGTGCACGACTCCACCTCCAGCTACAACGAGGCGCTGCGCGAACAAGCGCGCGGCCTGCTCGTGCAGCTGCGTGACTACGACCATGACGGTATGTGCGATGCTAACGAGTGTGTTTACCCACATTTTGCCACCACTCTAACCCACCAGTCTTATCAGTAGATCAGTCACCACGATATAATTATTAAAACATCATGCCTTACACATTCTGTACAAAATATGCTACTTAGGTACGTGCAGCAAGCGGAAGGAAGGTACTTGCACGAGTACGTCAGTAAGAAAACTCTCTCAATAATCCATTGCGAAAAGCAATTAATTGCAGTTCGCACGTACCGAACCAGTGGTTTAGCTAACTCGTAAATAACTGCGTAACCTAAATATTTTTTTCTAAGAATAATCTGGTTAAAAAATTCTTTTAAAATAATAAAAAACTTTTAAAATAATAGGTACCTTTAAAAAATGTACCTATTACTGGTAATAGGAATGACTGGTCATTGCTAACTGTATAATAAGTTACTTGATGATAATTGAACTGGACCTTTAGCATGCTAATTAGATTAAATGATTCATTGAGCCATTAGTTTGAGTAAGCCTGTAGGATAAGACGCTAGGAGCAGTTGGGAATGTGGGACACAGTAGGTACTCATGCTGCCTAGCGCGCTTCTAAATGAGGTGCTAAAACCTAATTTAAGAAGTTTTCGTTTACGAAACAATGACGGATCAAGATGATTATCACCTTTATGCATCACCTCACAGACGCATTGCACTGCATCCATTGGGTAAGTAGGTAGGTACTCTCAAGCGTAAAGGTAGATACTTTCTTTACTCGTGAAAGGTTAAAGTGGATAAATCTAAATTTTAGTTTTTTGTGTCTATAATCATAGCTGATAACAGTGATAGTCTTTCACCACAGAACTTTTTCACGAGGAGCACTACATTACTGTACAAAAAATGCTGGATGGAGTGGACACTCGTTAACTCTTTCGTTATGCGTCTGTCTTTGATGTTCGAGTAGGTATCATTTTGGGGTAGTATGAAATCGATGTGTTCTCATTGTCATCAGGGTCAGGAGGCGAGGAAGGAGCGAGTTCTACGACGGACCGCTTGACGGATGCGCGGTCTCTTCTCTGGACCGCGGCCGCGATGCGCTTGACTCCCAGCGTGCAGCAACTCGTGGAGTTCGCCAAGCGTCTGCCCGGCTTCAACAGCCTGCCGCAGGATGACCAGCTCATCCTGATCAAGGTGACGATGATGATGGATGACTAACTAGATACCCGGTCGCCAGTTTCGGTGTAGACTTGTTCTTGATCTTTTTAATACCAAGTTGCAAAAGTTGGATGTTGTGTTTAATTAGTGAAATGGACATAGTTTTTTTCATTTCAAATAAATAGAAGCCAGTTTTATTCTGAATCCTCGTTTTACGTAATTAGGTACATTTTTTTAATAATCTGAGTGCAGTCACTCATATATGTAGCGCTAGATGATCACTATCACTAATCATATTACTATCGGGTCATCGAAATATGCCATCAGGCTTTCATTATTGGTTGAAATTGAAACCACTCAGAGACGTAGCATCAACAAGATACAGTAAAGCAGTGTCTAGTCTGGCTAATCTTTCCAACACGATGATACAACAAGATACAGTTGTAGCATCGACACTATAAGAAGAACAATATACTTACAACATATTAATTTTGCCAAAATAAGTGTTACAAACATAAATAGATAGTGTTTAAAATAACGGCATTACCTACTGCTTATAATGATAAAGTACGTGTAGTGTAGTTATATTTGCGCAGAGTCTTATTATCTACTTACTCACATGAATAACATCAATAACTTAGTATCGAACCAGTGCCCGAGTAGTCTGTAATCTGCTTTATTGAATCGAATCAATTATTGAATTATTAATTTAATAATGCAAATTGTCCCTGGGAAATAAAGCATGTGTGTGGGTGTACTACATGTGCCCTTGTGCTATTTACCTGTGTTGCGGTTAGGGCCGTATTTTTGATTGACTTTTGAACCTAGTTTTTTATTTCTTCTAAATAACTAATGCACTTAACTAAAGCCTAGCTAGTACCTACCTACTTTATCTTGTACCATCTTATAGGAGTAGTTATGTACATAACTAATTTAAATTCTAAGTTGAAGACTCATTTTAGCATTAAATCTACAAACCTTGTGGTTTTCTTAAGAGTCCCTTCATTGAGTTCTGTGAAATTGGCGAGGTTTCGAATAAGATTTTTATTAACAGAAACGTTTCACGGTTATAAAAAAATATGTATATCAAAGAATGATTCTTCAAAAGTTGTATGTAGGAAGCAAAATTTTGATTTATTAATTAACAACTGAGAAATTAATTAATTTGTAGACAAGGTTTGCGAAAATTAGCAAAAATAGCGTACTTTCGATCGTGATTGTGGTCAAAATAATAATAATGAAGTAATAGAAAGTACTTATGTTAACTTTTTAAATGGTAAATAAAAAAATAAAAATAAGTGACTACCGTATTTATTTATATCAGACAAGTTAATTTTCAGAATATAGATAATAAAATTGAAGCGCGCATATAATAATACGGAAATTAATGGTAGTCATAAAAACTTGAGAGTCATCAAGGGACACTCGGATGGAACAAAGTTCCTTTCGATGAATTATTATTATTTATGAGAGAGAGAGAAAGACAGAGAAACACGCGCACGCGCACGGCTTACAACTATAGCAAAAAGTGTCGTTACAACTTTTGGTCTTAATTTTTTCCGTCTAATCTTTAAATCTTTTATAAATCTTTTTGCAACGCGCGATAAGGTGATCTCTCCAAAACTTCGTTCCGAAAACCATAATATTTTCTGTTACTTTCTCATAACCAGGTTTTTTTTAATGATTATACTTAGTTATGACACTAAATCCAGCCTTAAAGCCAAGCTTATATGTACCAGTTATTTTATGTTTGTAACGTTTTTTTTTATGATTGTGTGTCCAGCTTGGGTTCTTCGAGGTGTTCATAACGCGCGCCCACCGCGCCTGCTCGCCGGACTACCTGCTCCTGGACGACGGCTCCATCATCACCCAGGCCCATCTCGGCCTCATCTACACTGTGAGTTAACTCAAATTTATTGATTATTTACAAACCTTACTGTTATGTGATGACCAAACAATAGAACAACAATACAGAAATATATAAAAAATAAATTTGAATAAACTTTGGCGTCCTCAAAATACTTACGTCGTAACTAGGATGATAAGTTAGTAGGTATAATGAAATGCCATTCGTTGCGGTGTTGTGTGTGAGTGTGTGTGTTGTTTGTTGTCAGCCGGCGTTTGCGGCCGAGATCCTGCAGTACATGTGGTCGCTGTGGCAGCTGCAGCTGGACGACTCGGAGATGGGCGCGTACACGGGGCTGCTGCTGACGTCGCCGGTGCGCGCTGCGCTGATCGCGCCGGCCGCCGTGGCCGACATCCACCGCGCGCTGGGCGACGCCATGCGCATCGCCGTGCTGGAGCGCGTCGTGAACCCCGCGCTGGTGGAGCCGCGCCTGCAGACGCTGGTCTCGCTCGCGGGCCGCGCGCGCATGCTGGGCGCGCGCCACCCGCATGCGCTGCTCTGGTGCCGCAACAACTGGCAACGTCTCACTCTGCCGGCGCTGTTCGCGGAGATCTTCGACATCCCCAAGTCGGAGGAGGAGGCTCGCGAGGCGGCCGCGGCGCTCGCCGTGCCCGAGCCGCTCCACTACTACCCCGCTATGTAAGCGGCCGACCGTGTCCTTCGCGTGCCCGCACAACGCCACATCTACATTTACATGTTTGCCCGTAGATTTCCGGTTAATCTTTAGAAATTCATCTACGTTTCAATGTTGGCCCGTACATTTCCGGTTACCTAATCTTTAGAAATTGCATCTACATTTCAATGTTGGCCCGTACATTTCCGGTTAATCTTTAGAAATTGCATCTACATTTCAATGTTTGCCCGTAAATTTCTGGTTATTTTTCGAAATTCATCTACGTTTCAATGTTTGCCCGTATATTTCCGGTTTATTTGTAGGAATGTCATTGGTTTTTCTTTAATGAAACTAGCCGTGTAAGTTGACTCTTGGTTAGCTCTAAGAACTGACACAGTACCGCCCCAGAGCCCTAGGGCCGGGTAGGTATGACGCTGTATGATTAAGTATCAGAGTCTAGTACCTTTATCGTGGAAATAAATCCATGTCTGTTTTAAGTGTCGCATTAAGTATAACATATTTTATTTATAATATATCTATATATTACATATCGATTATAGCATCAGGTCACTGTTGACTTGATGTAGGTAAATTAATGAAGTATTAGATGTTTCACAATGTTTTTATTTTTATAGGTAAGCAACATTTCTTTGATTTCTAATTGTTTTGAGACTGTTTCTTGTTCCTGAAGTGTTATATTTTATTTTGTATGTTCTAATGTATTTTGTTTTTTTTTTCTTTTAAGTTTAAGCCAATAGTGAAATAATTACATATTAAGTTATCTTTAAATTTTAAAGACATTAGGCCCATCATAGTAGTCTGATCAAGATAGATTTATAATTACATAGTTTTAATATTATATTATTGCACAAATAATTTTATTTACTATTCATAAAATATAACGCTGTTTTCATATTATGTTAAAATAGGTGCATGATAGAACTTAGTTGCAATGGAATAATATACGTACCTATATAAAGTTATCCCATCCTTGTTAAAGTTTGACAGCTGCACATAAATGAGTTACATTCTTTAAATATTCGTGAATCAACTTGAAAAATTGTTGCTAGAATGCAGTCGAGAGAACCACCTGGATGTTATAACAAGATTTGTGATTTGTGCATTTAGTTACGAGGTATTATTGTGTTTTTAAGATAAAAGTTGCTTTTCTCTGTCTGTTTACTTTTATGACAAAAGTAGACGCTGAAGGGCACTGTTTCCGCATTTTATGGTAGTGTATAAAATTTATTCATTATTGGAACCTATTAAAAGTATTCTAACTGATTAATCAATGTTTACGATCAAATATTTACTTGAAAATAGTAATAGTCTGTAGTCGAACCTGCGAGTCGAACATTGAATGATATTAATGATGAATAAAATAAAAAGTCAATCTTGAGTTTCATTTTAACAAAATCAATGTTCTTTGGAACCTTGGACCTTTGGAATTTTACTCCCAATACCGTATCGATTACTTTAATTTCTCTAGTAGCATTATTTATCAGGTACTTTTTAGACTATTATTTTATTATGACTTTTTTAGACTTCAACTTTTTCGTGTTTTCTATTTAACAAATAAATAAGTCACAATTTTTCCGCAATAAACTTTAAAAACTTATGAAATTCCTACTCTCTATACTTACTTAGGAATCCAAAACAAAAAGTCAATTCAATTTCATATCGCTTTAATGCTTATCATATTGCCACTTCTTAATCACATGGAAGAAACAAAGTATTAAACAAAATACTTTTGAAACTTATAGATAAAGAAATTAAATAATTAATATTTATTATTATTTTGAATAACAATAACAAAGCATAGCTAAGATTTATGCATGGTGGCACCTGCGCACTTAATACTGCTATTACTACATATTATATTATTATTGCAGATAGGAATATTGGTTTTACTGAAGTGATCCACTCTTGTTATAATAGATCACAACATTATAAAATTAACTAAGTAAATATTTTCTTTGTAACAATAGTAGTATTAGTCATGGCGCCATATGCGGTTCAATTTCAAACACTCGACACAATTAATTATCTACGTTCAACATTTTACAAAACAAAATGTACAATGCAGTGAGCATAAAGTCAAATTCTTGGGTTGTTCGTTTCAGATGTTATTCATTTTATGTGTTTTATTTAGGATGAAACTCTTGTTGAAATGAAACCTTTATCAAGACAACTTGGTTTGATCCTTTAGGATAAATCTTCATGAAGTTTTATTAGAGGTATAAAGATAAAAAATAATAAGTAAATACTCTGGGTAAAATTATAATTCAAACTTTTTGTTTCCACATAAGCCTGGATAATTTATGGATCTCACAGCTTATATAATCTTCTAGGCAACCGGAAATTTCGGTTATTTAACGTAAAATAACATGCTAAAATAAAAAAAAACCTCAACAAAAACTTGCTAAAACATTCAAAATTAGCGGAACAGGGTAAGCCAGAATAAATTTGTCAGTTATAATGCGCATCAACGCCAGTGTATATGTGGAACGCCGCGTCGTCACCGCGAAGAGTCATTATGATAAACAACAACATTTATTCGTGCTGACCCCAAAGATTTTATCTACCCGCGCACCAGAGTGAGCCCTCGGTACATTTTGTGATAGTGATCGTCGCTCGCGTCTTACTTCTTTCTACTGCACCGTCACCACTATCAATTATATTATTTATATTTATGTTTTGTTGAAAATAACAGCAAAACCAATGCTCAGTCCAAGCTTCATACTTGAACAGCAATGGACATAATGCTATGCTTTTAGTTGAGACGCGAACGTTTCGAGCCCCTCTAACAACACGCATCGAGTCAACACTATATACAGCCATCAAAATATTCAAAATAATTTAACTAAAACTGTTTTAGTATCTACAACACATTACACCAAAACATAACATAAGTATTAAATAAAACACCAAGATCAAAATTATACAACACAAACTCTAAAGAAGCGGAGCACACAGCGTGCGATGTACTCGTACCTACTCGATGTACTCACTAACGTACAGAGAATTTATTAGTTTGTACATGTCGTTACGTAATGACAATTATGTGTGTATCTTAAAATAGTGCAAAAATATTTTTTTTAACATTTAAAAATATTAGTGATAGTTCAGAGATATCCGTCTTGTTACGTATCGCGATAGGCACGTTACGTATCTAACCTTCGCGCCGCGCAGTGTTAGCGAGGACATACTACAGTCACTACACCATCTTATTTAAAAAATATATTTCTTGAACGTATCGAATGAGTAGCTGATCTACGACGGCATACGAGCGCCCGCTGCGATATACACGAACGCTTAAAGAAAATTCTTGTACTTAAACTACCGGCAAGATTTTCACTGAAACAGTCCAACACGAGCCAAACTAGGCCCAGGTAGAGGCCCCGGTAGCACCGAGAGACGTCCAATGCAATGCCTGCATTGTGGAGTCCAGCTCGTGCAGCACTGTCCGCGGAGCTGAAGCGATCAACGTCTTTGCCATATAACAGCAGACACATACTATTCTGAGATCTTACGCTAATATAGAAATCTTTGTAAATACATACATTTTTCACATCGTTGAGTGAGAATAACTATTTATTAAAAAGTAGCAAAATTACTGTTTATCTGATAAGGAAAGCATGTGACAGGCGATTCACTACTTCGACTATAAATAACATTATTTGACAGGCGATTCACTACTTCGACTATAAATAACATTATTTCCGAGATAAACAGTGCAAACTTTATAACATTTAAAAGAGGTCACAAGGTGCGGGCAGGCTGGCTGCATTTGGCACCACGACACGATACGACATGACACGACACTACACGACGCGTGAATAAAATAGTGAACTCCAACTCGCCTCCCTTGCCGGGCACATCCACTGATAACTTCAACTACATATTCATAAGAATTTGTACGGGCAAACGTTTTTTGCTCCAGCTTGGATTTTAAAATAATTTAATATGCCATTTGGTAACATAATTTTGGACGGAATACTTTTGTATTTTCATTATTTGGCGTGGTATAAGATCGGTTATGATTAATTAGCGACTCGGTACTCAAAAATAAATCATAAATAAATTGATAAGATATATAAGACTATAATTGAAATTCAATAATGTAAATAAATAAGATATTTAACACTGAAATCATGTGTAACAGTTCAATATAATTTGTATATTAATTTTATTAGTATAATACTGCTATGTTATTTCAATATATATTTAGCGCAATATAAACTTCTACACTGTAGTAGATGAACCGCTAAGAGAGGCGAGCAAACAACGAAATCTACGTATTATGCAATTGTATAACAAAGACTGGTAGTAAAATTCTAGGGACTTACCTAAAAATGCATCTATAATAACTAAGTTGATATCGACATAGAGTAAAAGAATACTCTCCAAAACACACGACACTGCTTGACAAAACCATCGTGAAACATAGCTTTAATTAACATCACCTGATGTAAATGTCTTTCGTAAGCTATCCCTTTAGTGCTAACTTATAATATTTGATGTATAGTTAACGGTGTTTATTTATAATTAAGTTCTCACGCTCAAAGAATTAGTTTAACATCATATTTGATAGAACCGTCGCATTATTCAAACAAAAAATACAGCAATATTTGCTCGATACATTTCTTTAGTTGGTATCATAAAAAAGCATAAACAGCGAAGAATAACATCAGAGCATACCGATCTTAATTTACTTACTCGGGTAAATTTATTGCACCATTTTGCTAAGTAGTTATTTGATCATTTGAGCAAAAATAAGTTAAAACAATTTCATTTAGCTTCACTGTCTTTGATATATTTTATTCAAAAGTAACTTGCACCCGTGGCTTTCTCCACGTTCCGTTTGTTCGTCCTTTGCAGTATTTTGATCATTTTTAGGACAAAGTTTTATGTAAATCGGTTTACTCGATGTGCACCTGAACAATAACACATCATCAAGGAATTTGATATAAACGGAACGTGCCAGGAGTCACAGGCGAAGTTAATTTATAATATTATGTAGGATTAAGCTTGACGGCCACTTGGCTACACTGAACACATCAGAGGGTGCACTATGCAGCCTAAGGTATATACGGTGACAGGTAATCGATGACACATCTATATTACAATTTACAGAATAAATAAGTGTTTATAATACACTAGACCTATCTCTCAACCCCAAAATACAATTCCACACTTACGGTCTTAACAATTATACGATAGCGTCGTATTAGTCAACAGACGTTATAAACCATTCATCTAATTCAAATGCTTTATTTTCGAACTTGGCACACGAGCTCACTTCATTATTTATTTATGTATCTGAGCTTGTTTTATTATTATGCTTTTTTCCATTTCAATACACATAGATTTTAGTAAGTCTTTTTCACAAATGAATAATAAGAAAGTGTATGTTACAAATGTCTGGTAACTAATCGACAATATCTAGCGATTATGACAGGATAAGGCATAACACTCCATCGTCTAATCATTTTTAAAGTCGAGCTTCTAGCAAGTCGAGACTAGTAGTTACAACTAGTGCCCAACTTACTGCAGTCCTTACTTTTCAAGCCCATACATCTACATCGTATTCAACAATATAGGCACATACAAGGCTAAGTAAGTATGAGACAATGGCCCAGTCCTTTATAGAAACCTAGACCTTTATAGGAATTAAGTCAGTAAAATCACTGCATAGTCTTAAATCTAAGTGATCTTAAGCCACGCGCAAGCCTTTTAAAACTGGCATTAAACTTATGTCTTAATTTCTGAATCTGTATTACAATTGAATAAACTGAAGTTCAAGGTTCAAGTTCATATTCTATTAGCAATCTTTAGAGACGCACATGACTTCATTCCTTACAGCACTCAGTAGTCTTATCTTAAACAGCACGCCACAACTAAGATTAGGTGCTATATACATATATCAACACAAGGATCATTCGGCTGAGCTGAAAGGGCGTACCTACGTTTGAGACTCTACGGCCGGTTTCTCGAACGATGATCAACGAAAAAATCAAATAATTATTATATTATGTGTCAAACTCGGATCAATCGTGATTTGGGTTTCCAGAAACCGGCCGTAAGAGGAGCATTGCAACATGCTAAAGGCAGCTTACTGATTTTGAGAGGTGTAACGGGCCTCTACACCACACTAAACCAGCATGCTAACTCAACTAGCGTACTGCATCTAGCATGTTAATGCGCATCTAAGAATAGGAACAATTAACAAAGAGTTTTTATTTTGGTGAAGAGTACTATGACAACATAACTAACAAAATGCATAAGTTCCACACACCACTTGTTCTAAATTTTTATAAGAGAACTCATTATAAATATATTAAGACTGGTTGTTTAAAATGTGCTCTCAAAAATATCAAAAGTTACATGTATCGAGTAACTGTAGCATAAAATGTATAGAATAATTATATGATTTATCGAAAGGCTGAATGGCGAAGAATGAAGAGAAGTTTTTTTCGATGCAAACGTTACCATTACACTTAGTGTGAATATAATGTAGAATAGTAATTGACATGATGTGGTAAGGACGAAGGCGGGAGAAACCATTCACAGCTTACAACTAAAATATCAGTTCTGTAAATATAACTATAAACTTGCTGTTATTAAAACATTGTTAAATATTTTCGCATATTATTGCATTGAATTTTTTCACGTTCGATAATACATTTACAATGATGCAAAGCGTAGCACACATTCACACCTAATACCCTACGCTATTGCGGAGCGGAACTTAAACGACTTTATACCACTCCATCTCGTGTGGAGTACTTTACGAATACAAATACGATCGAAAGAAACGACATGTCACAGCTTGTTTGGTCGATTGCCTAATTAACTTACAACACAGCGAAATACCTACCAAGTATCAGATGAATGTCACAACACAGTACGATCCAAGATAGATCAAATAGACGATTTGTGAGGTCACAAGGCGAGTACAAGCTTACTAAAACGCCGAGTAATTCACAAGGAGGTGAATGCCTTCCTTAAATCTAGAAAATCAGGGTAGAACTTGTTAAGAGTAAGCTGATGAAAAGCAAAGCTGATAAGTTACCTATTGACAATAATACCGTTGATGATCCTTCCCAGACTAAATATTTTTTAACGAATCCCGCTTGATCATTTTTTATTTGCAGGTACTTTCTGTATCTACGAATCGATACGCACACATTGGTAAATTTCAAATAGTACGTAGAAAGCAAACAAATTTGTAAAACATGTTCATGAAAATGCCTAGGGTCGGTATTTCAAGCGTGATCCCGAAACATCTTTGTAGTTTGCACATATCCTCGAGCATATCTTGCATCCTTTTCACATAGAAATACAATGATTGTGTTGGTATTGTGTGTAGCGGCTTCACTTCTTGGTGGGAGTGCCGCGTTGTGTGAGCCCCTCGAATCGTTTGAACGTGTAGTTTATAAATACCCAGTCCTTGTATGCGACTTCACCGTCCTGTGTTATCGGGGCAGCGGCTGGAAACACAAATTATAAAATATGTTACTTTATTTTCCTCTACCGGTAACGATCTCATTTATATAACTATCACAGGTAGCTCTAATTTCAAATACAGTCGTAAATTCTTAATGAATAAATACATTAAATGACTCCCTAAACGCTCGGGAAGTACGAAAATATAGAAAATAGCAAATTTCTTGAATTCCCATAATAGGCGCTGAATATCTTTTTTAAGTTTTATGCTGAGTACTCTTGTTGTACTTAGGCGTGTCAGAAATTAGCGCGTCACCACGCATTCTGATGCATACGTATGTTGGCTACAAGTTGTAAGCACAGATGGATATACTCACGGATCTCTAGTTTGACATCAGGGAAGTCATCGAAGTTGGATGTGTCGTCGATGGAGCGCACTTCAACACAAATGGCGGCGGGGCGCTCGCGCACGTGACTCCAATCAACTCCACGGAAGAACTGAACTGACTTCACGTCGTCTATGCCGCGCTGAGAACCCAATCTAACAAAAATATACGTTTTAGTGGCATCCCAATCTAAACCTTACTAGAGTGTATTAAGAATGGAATTTGAATATCAAGAAAAACTCGAATGTGCTATTGAAAACAAGTGAATTTTGTGATGAACAGTAAAAGGTAATTTTAGTACAGCGCTAAAAACCTAATCTGAAAAACAACAGATAAGGTGCCGCGCTTATTCTTAAAAACGAAAGAAGAATGCTTTATTCTTTATTGTACACAATAAACTTATAAAATACTAGCAGCACGCCCCGGCTTCGCACGGGTAGCCTTTATAAAATCGTACAAATATGTCGACATATGGGCTGAAGTGCTGCGGTAACCGCAAAGAAGAAAGGGCAATTCGCTGTGGAGCCTGGGCCACGACTAAAAAACTCGTTCCTTAGAGTAGCCACCTAATAGCCCTTTTAACAGACTTTCCTTTTGCTATTTTGACAAAGAGATTTTTTTTAAAAACAATTTTTAATATAACATTGTTTTACTCCGAATTATGAACGCCCAAAAAAAACCGACACAAAATATCGTATGGTTGAAAGTGCTGCAGTAGCCAGAATTTTTGAAATATTTTAGTTCATGTCACATTTGATAAGGATTTTGAACATACATACTTTGAATATGTCGACGTATGGGCGGAAGTGCTGCGGTAGCCGGAATTTTTAACAATATTTTAGTACATGTCACAGTTGATAAAGATTTTGAACATACATACTTTGAACATCTCGACGTATGGGCGGAAGTGCTGAGGTAGCCGAATTTTTTTACAATGTTGAAGTACATGTCACAGTTGATAAGGATTTTGAACTTACATACTTTGAACATCTCGAAGTATGGGCGGAAGTGCTGAGGTAGCCGGATTTTTTTACAATGTTGAAGTACATGTCACAGTTGATAAGGATTTTGAACCTACATACTTAGAATATATCGACGTATGGGCGGAAGTGCTGCGGTAGCCGGAATTTTTAACAATATTTTAGTACATGTCACAGTTGATAAGGATTTTGAACCTACATACTTTGAATATGTCGACGTATGGGTGGAAGTGCTGCGGTAGCCGGATTTTTTTAAAATGTTGAAGTACATGTCACAGTTGATAAGGATTTTGAACCTACATACTTTTTATATGTCGACGTATGAGCGGAAGTGCTGCGGTAGCCGGAATTTTTAACAATATTTTAGTACATGTCACAGTTTATAAGGATTTTGAATCTACATACTTTGAATATGTCGACGTATGGGCGGAAGTGCTGCGGTAGCCGGAATTTTTAACAATATTTTAGTACATGTCACAGTTGATAATGATTTTGAACCTACATACTTTGAATATGTCGACGTATGGGCGGAAGTGCTGCGGTAGCCGGATTTTTTTACAAAGTTTAATTACATGTCACAGTTGATAAGGATTTTGAACCCACATACTTTGAATATGTCGACGTATGGGCGGAAGTGCTGCGGTAGCCGGAATTTTTAACAATATTTTAGTACATGTCACAGTTGATAATGATTTTGAACCTACATACTTTGAATATGTCGACGTATGGGCGGAAGTGCTGCGGTAGCCGGATTTTTTTACAATGTTGAAGTACATGTCACAGTTGATAAGGATTTTGAACCCACATACTTTGAATATGTCGACGTATGGGCGGAAGTGCTGCGGTAGCCGGAATTTATAACAATATTTTAGTACATGTCACAGTTGATAATGATTTTGAACATACATACTTTGAATATGTCGACGTATGGGCGGAAGTGCTGCGGTAGCCGGATTTTATTACAATGTTGAAGTACATGTCACAGTTGATAAGGATTTTGAACCCACATACTTTGAATATGTCGACGTATGGGCGGAAGTGCTGCGGTAGCCGGATTTTTTTTTTTACAAAGTTTAATTACATGTCACAGTTGATAAGGATTTTGAACCTACATACTTTGTATATGTCGACGGATGAGCGGAAATGCTGCGGCAGTCGGATTTTTTAAATATGTATTTAGTACATATCACAGTTTTTTTTGTATCTGTCATAGTTGATAAGGACTTTGAACCAAAATATTTTTAGTATGCCGACGTATAGGCGGAAGTGGTAGCATATATTTTTAAATATTTGAGTTTTTGTCATAGTTGATAAGGATTTTAAACCAAATTATTTTTAATATACCGACGTGTAAGCAGAAGTGCTGCGGTAGCCGGTATTTTATTTAAAGTTATACGGTCTATCTGATAAAAAGTTAGCGCAGACTTGAAGTACTAATACGTAATGATGACTTAAAGTCAACGCTTACTTTTTATAAGATAGAGGGATAGTATTTGTCATAGTTATAAGGAATTTGATCCAAAATATTATTAATATGCCGACGTATGGGCAAAAGTGCTGTGGTAGTCGAAATTTTTTACAATAGTTTACTAATTATGAGTTTAACATAATATGTACATACTGTTAATCTCATAAGTTTTCTTTTGATTCACAATCCACATAGTGGGATAAACAATTGAACCCGCATATACTTCCGTGACCGGCGCGGCGCCTGCTTTATTCCGCTTGACTTTTTTCCAATACTTACATTTTTGAACTCGTGATATCTTTCGAATGGAATGTCCAAATTAAATAATTTAAAAAGTCATATAAAGGTATTGAACCAGTCTTAATTATGAAGAAGTTTATTTAGATAAGGATTAATACCAAAGCACAAATAAAGAACGTTTTCTAACGGCGTCATTTTAATTATATTTTTTCGATATTAAAACACTTATAGTGACATATCTGTAATAGTTAGTCATATGCTGTCGTTGACTTTTTTGTGGATGATAATGTGTTCTACAAAATTGTAGTACATAGTTTCTTTCTATCTTCAATAGTTTTCGCAGCGCACGCGATGTAAGGAATTTCTTAGGTATTTTTTTTACACCTTGGGTTACATAATTGAAGTTTTAGTAAGGATCCCTAATTTTTTTGAAAATATAATATAGCCTATGTTCAGCGCGGATAGTGTAGCTTTACAACGGTGAAAGAATTTTTGAAATCGGTCCAGTAGTTTCGGAGCCTATTCGATGCAAACAAACAAACAAACAAACAAACAATCAAATCTTTCCTCTTTATAATATTAGTTTAGAAAAACAGAAAACAGGACATGTACAAAGGCGAGCTTAACCCTAAAAAGAGTTTAGAAATTTAGTTTAGAATCATATTGTTAATCAAATTTTTGCGGAATCCAGCTTCTGGTAATAACTGATTGTTACATTTACCTGCGATCTGGTTCGGAACAGAAGCGAAGAATGGTGTCCCGTGCCTCTTCGCTGATAGGTATTTCCGGAGGAAAGGTCAACGACTCCCGCCAAGACATCACCTTGCGGTATGTTTCTTGCGGCGATTCGGAGCAGAAAGGAGGGTAGCCAATCAGCATTTCGTACCTGAAACATATCTCTTACATTTCATAACTGGCCGTCATCTATGTAATAACTTTTACAGATTCTATTAAAACAAAAACTATTGCAGTATAATGTTTTAGGTTACATATAAGGACAAAGCGCTCGACAAATAAACTGAAATATTGCAGTGATTTGAACCGCTTTATTTAAAGGTACAGAATTCAATAACTTTAAATCAATTTGATCATAATCAAATTTTATAAAATATTTAGCTTTACCAAAAACACTAAATTAACATCTTAATTTATTGGAAAAAAGACAGAGCGCACAGCCGTGTTGGGTTTTATTATAAACTAGCAGCACGCCCCGGCTTCGCACGGGTAGCCTTTATAAAATCGTACAAATATGTCGACATATGGGCTGAAGTGCTGCGGTAACCGCAAAGAAGAAAGGGCAATTCGCTGTGGAGCCTGGGCCACGACTAAAAAACTCGTTCCTTAGAGTAGCCACCTAATAGCCCTTTTAACAGACTTTCCTTTTGCTATTTTGACAAAGAGATTTTTTTTAAAAACAATTTTTAATATAACATTGTTTTACTCCGAATTATGAACGCCCAAAAAAAACCGACACAAAATATCGTATGGTTGAAAGTGCTGCAGTAGCCAGAATTTTTGAAATATTTTAGTACATGTCACATTTGATAAGGATTTTGAACATACATACTTTGAATATGTCGACGTATGGGCGGAAGTGCTGCGGTAGCCGGAATTTTTAACAATATTTTAGTACATGTCACAGTTGATAAAGATTTTGAACATACATACTTTGAACATCTCGACGTATGGGCGGAAGTGCTGAGGTAGCCGGATTTTTTTACAATGTTGAAGTACATGTCACAGTTGATAAGGATTTTGAACTTACATACTTTGAACATCTCGAAGTATGGGCGGAAGTGCTGAGGTAGCCGGATTTTTTTACAATGTTGAAGTACATGTCACAGTTGATAAGGATTTTGAACCTACATACTTAGAATATATCGACGTATGGGCGGAAGTGCTGCGGTAGCCGGAATTTTTAACAATATTTTAGTACATGTCACAGTTGATAAGGATTTTGAACCTACATACTTTGAATATGTCGACGTATGGGTGGAAGTGCTGCGGTAGCCGGATTTTTTTAAAATGTTGAAGTACATGTCACAGTTGATAAGGATTTTGAACCTACATACTTTTTATATGTCGACGTATGAGCGGAAGTGCTGCGGTAGCCGGAATTTTTAACAATATTTTAGTACATGTCACAGTTTATAAGGATTTTGAATCTACATACTTTGAATATGTCGACGTATGGGCGGAAGTGCTGCGGTAGCCGGAATTTTTAACAATATTTTAGTACATGTCACAGTTGATAATGATTTTGAACCTACATACTTTGAATATGTCGACGTATGGGCGGAAGTGCTGCGGTAGCCGGATTTTTTTACAAAGTTTAATTACATGTCACAGTTGATAAGGATTTTGAACCCACATACTTTGAATATGTCGACGTATGGGCGGAAGTGCTGCGGTAGCCGGAATTTTTAACAATATTTTAGTACATGTCACAGTTGATAATGATTTTGAACCTACATACTTTGAATATGTCGACGTATGGGCGGAAGTGCTGCGGTAGCCGGATTTTTTTACAATGTTGAAGTACATGTCACAGTTGATAAGGATTTTGAACCCACATACTTTGAATATGTCGACGTATGGGCGGAAGTGCTGCGGTAGCCGGAATTTATAACAATATTTTAGTACATGTCACAGTTGATAATGATTTTGAACATACATACTTTGAATATGTCGACGTATGGGCGGAAGTGCTGCGGTAGCCGGATTTTATTACAATGTTGAAGTACATGTCACAGTTGATAAGGATTTTGAACCCACATACTTTGAATATGTCGACGTATGGGCGGAAGTGCTGCGGTAGCCGGATTTTTTTTTTTACAAAGTTTAATTACATGTCACAGTTGATAAGGATTTTGAACCTACATACTTTGTATATGTCGACGGATGAGCGGAAATGCTGCGGCAGTCGGATTTTTTAAATATGTATTTAGTACATATCACAGTTTTTTTTGTATCTGTCATAGTTGATAAGGACTTTGAACCAAAATATTTTTAGTATGCCGACGTATAGGCGGAAGTGGTAGCATATATTTTTAAATATTTGAGTTTTTGTCATAGTTGATAAGGATTTTAAACCAAATTATTTTTAATATACCGACGTGTAAGCAGAAGTGCTGCGGTAGCCGGTATTTTATTTAAAGTTATACGGTCTATCTGATAAAAAGTTAGCGCAGACTTGAAGTACTAATACGTAATGATGACTTAAAGTCAACGCTTACTTTTTATAAGATAGAGGGATAGTATTTGTCATAGTTATAAGGAATTTGATCCAAAATATTATTAATATGCCGACGTATGGGCAAAAGTGCTGTGGTAGTCGAAATTTTTTACAATAGTTTACTAATTATGAGTTTAACATAATATGTACATACTGTTAATCTCATAAGTTTTCTTTTGATTCACAATCCACATAGTGGGATAAACAATTGAACCCGCATATACTTCCGTGACCGGCGCGGCGCCTGCTTTATTCCGCTTGACTTTTTTCCAATACTTACATTTTTGAACTCGTGATATCTTTCGAATGGAATGTCCAAATTAAATAATTTAAAAAGTCATATAAAGGTATTGAACCAGTCTTAATTATGAAGAAGTTTATTTAGATAAGGATTAATACCAAAGCACAAATAAAGAACGTTTTCTAACGGCGTCATTTTAATTATATTTTTTCGATATTAAAACACTTATAGTGACATATCTGTAATAGTTAGTCATATGCTGTCGTTGACTTTTTTGTGGATGATAATGTGTTCTACAAAATTGTAGTACATAGTTTCTTTCTATCTTCAATAGTTTTCGCAGCGCACGCGATGTAAGGAATTTCTTAGGTATTTTTTTTACACCTTGGGTTACATAATTGAAGTTTTAGTAAGGATCCCTAATTTTTTTGAAAATATAATATAGCCTATGTTCAGCGCGGATAGTGTAGCTTTACAACGGTGAAAGAATTTTTGAAATCGGTCCAGTAGTTTCGGAGCCTATTCGATGCAAACAAACAAACAAACAAACAAACAATCAAATCTTTCCTCTTTATAATATTAGTTTAGATATACCGACGTGTAAGCAGAAGTGCTGCGGTAGCCGGTATTTTATTTAAAGTTATACGGTCTATCTGATAAAAAGTTAGCGCAGACTTGAAGTACTAATACGTAATGATGACTTAAAGTCAACGCTTACTTTTTATAAGATAGAGGGATAGTATTTGTCATAGTTATAAGGAATTTGATCCAAAATATTATTAATATGCCGACGTATGGGCAAAAGTGCTGTGGTAGTCGAAATTTTTTACAATAGTTTACTAATTATGAGTTTAACATAATATGTACATACTGTTAATCTCATAAGTTTTCTTTTGATTCACAATCCACATAGTGGGATAAACAATTGAACCCGCATATACTTCCGTGACCGGCGCGGCGCCTGCTTTATTCCGCTTGACTTTTTTCCAATACTTACATTTTTGAACTCGTGATATCTTTCGAATGGAATGTCCAAATTAAATAATTTAAAAAGTCATATAAAGGTATTGAACCAGTCTTAATTATGAAGAAGTTTATTTAGATAAGGATTAATACCAAAGCACAAATAAAGAACGTTTTCTAACGGCGTCATTTTAATTATATTTTTTCGATATTAAAACACTTATAGTGACATATCTGTAATAGTTAGTCATATGCTGTCGTTGACTTTTTTGTGGATGATAATGTGTTCTACAAAATTGTAGTACATAGTTTCTTTCTATCTTCAATAGTTTTCGCAGCGCACGCGATGTAAGGAATTTCTTAGGTATTTTTTTTACACCTTGGGTTACATAATTGAAGTTTTAGTAAGGATCCCTAATTTTTTTGAAAATATAATATAGCCTATGTTCAGCGCGGATAGTGTAGCTTTACAACGGTGAAAGAATTTTTGAAATCGGTCCAGTAGTTTCGGAGCCTATTCGATGCAAACAAACAAACAAACAAACAAACAATCAAATCTTTCCTCTTTATAATATTAGTTTAGACAATAACAACTTTGCTTTGTTTTTGTGCTAAATAGAACTCTTTATTCGAAAGCCACTCAAACATTGGTGCATGGTTTAAATTACATACTAAAACCATGCTCTGAAAATTTAACTCCGAGTTTGTGAGAATATGCAAAACAATGTACTTTTCGATAACAATGGGATTTTGCAATGTATTGTGATAAACCATGATTAAGAAATCTGGCGAAACCCGTAAGGGCCTGCCTTGAGGGTTTTAGCGACGAAATATTTTGTAAATTATTAGAGCTTAACATTTTGACCTAAAAAAATATTTAAATAATAAATAAAAAAAAACATTAAAAACTGCAAGATGTAAGCTTAGCCAATATCGCTGTCAGAACAATAAAAAATCAATAATAAATATATCGGAATAGATAATAATGGCTTGACATTAAGAGGCTTAGCAGCATAAGCATTTGAAGCCTGGCTCCAGCTAATTACGCGCAAGCCGCTTATAAAAACAATGGATATCCTAAATTTAGATTATCCATGTATTTGACAGGCGTCACGGCTCAGTTGGTAGTAGCTCTGCCTTCCATGCTGTGGGTCGGCCACCGACGACAAACCTTTGTATAACTAATGTCTGTATTTATATGTATTCATTTTTTTACATGTATTTACAAAATCAAATCCAAAGTATTTTAACAGTAATCTAGTTCCCATAGGAACCAGTTTTACTTAGTTTTAGACTAGACAGCGTATCAAATGTACATAAATATTTATTTATTTCCTGTAGCATTTAAGAAATAAACACTAGAGAAACGAGTTCGATTCCCAAGAAGTAAGGCATGAAAAAATATAGCTGTACACTTTGTATTAATTTGAATACCTTAGATGTTGGTCTTGTACTAAACAATGTTTTAAGCTAAAGCAGATTGCACCTTAGTGACTTTTTTCTCTCTCGAGTCGACTCGAGCGTAAATTCATAATCCATTATTGTTGGTATAGAATAGAGTGTAGTAAGGTGTTATCTTATCTACAATAATCTTTATATACAATGCTGTGTATTCGCAGATACATACTTCATTTTAAAACCACCTTTATTTAGAAGATTTTAATTCGCAAGGTAACATATTAAAAATTAAAAAAACAACTGCATCGCGACGCAAGCAAGCACAAATTCAAAGCAAGTTTTTTTGCATTGCATAGGACAAAAAATAAAAATAAATAGTAAAAAATCCAGATAACATATAATAGGTATACAACTAAACAAAAGGGTATTATTCGCGTAGCTTTAATTACACACATTTAAAATATTTAGGTTAGTTTTGTGATATTTATTATTTATTTATTAGGAAAAACCACAAATAAAATGTAAACAAATTAAACAGGTTTTAAATAAAATAATAATAAAAAAGTAACTCACATGATGACGCCCAAACTCCACCAATCAGCTTGCGGTCCGTATCCAGTCTGCAAGAATACTTCTGGCGCGATGTAGTCGGGGGTGCCCACAGTGGAATACGCCAAGGCGCGTCGGTTACGTTTCCAAGACTCGGCTCGTCGCTTCGAGTCCATCGCCGACGACGAAGTGGACACTGAAAGGTTGTATAAAACTTCACGCTTTACTGTTGTGCTGCTCTTTGTTACAATCATTGGTTTTATTAACATTACATAATCTATTCAATAAATTTAAAGTGTTAAACTTATTAGTTATTATTAAACAAATTCAGTTTTTAAAGATAAGTTTTTATGTGTTATTTGATTTAGCACACGCGTATAATTTAATTCGGGTGTGAAAAAAGAATCAAAATTATCCTTGTACTTTTACAAGACGTTGACTTAGAAAGTTAATTTTGTATGTAAACTAGTCGCCATCTTGGGCTGTCACTAATCTTGTATCGTTCTCTAAAAAAAGTGTGCAAACAAAATCTCATATATTTCGGTTTACATCCAGATTTTTCCACGTAGCTAGATTTGACTCGAACAAACATACAAACAAAAATATTGCAAATCTAGTTTTTTAAACGAATGAAAATAGCGTACTCACTGAAATCGGAGGGCGTTGCACGTGATAGGTCTCTGTAGAAATCAGTACGATGACTCTTTTTGAGGCCGGTACAGAGGCCGAAGTCACTCAGCTTTATGTGGCCGCGGGCGTCTAAAAGGAGGTTGTCTGGTTTTATGTCTCTGAAAAATACAAGAAAATACTAGTGACATACTTATTTTTATTATTAGTTGCAGCACTGAATTGTATTATACACTTATACACATTGTTTTCAACATAAAATGAAGTATAATCTCTACCATTAGACGATCAGAGCTGCACATAAAAAGAATAGGTTTTCTTTTGAAATACTAAATAAATAAATACAATGTTATATCTAATAACAAAACAAGTTGAAGTACGATCTGCGGAAAGTAGCAGGCAACACTGTAGGACATGAGACGAAGACAGGGCTCAGTGGCGCGGTAGAGACCTACGTCCAGCAGTAGACTGATATAGTCATATGATGATAATGATCTATTAACCTACATGAAATCATTAGTTGGCTGATGTGATTAATCACCTGTGTATGAAGCCTAGTTTGTGTATGCTGTCTATAGCCAGTGCAGTTTCAGCGACGTAGAACTGTGCACATTCCTCGCTCAACGTATCTTTCTTCATGAGGAGCGTCATCATATCTCCGCCAGGTAGGAACTCCATTATGAGATACAGGTTCATAGGATCCTGAAAAACAGAAGGTAACTATCATTACAATCTTCTAAAAGTTTAAAAGTCCACATGAAATCTAATTTGATTACATCTTTCAAACATACAATCACTGCCATGAATCATCAAGGATTAGATGCAAAAATAGGTCTATAAATACAAACAGTGGGACTGTAGAACTTCTAGGTTACCTGGAAACTGTAGTACATCTTGACGACCCACTGATGATCTGCCTCGACCAGGATATCACGCTCTGCTCGCACGTGGGCAACCTGAGAGAAACAATATTACTAAATAAGTAAGCTAACAGCGTATATTTTTGGGAACCAAATTGTCAACCAAATCGTCATAAAATAGGATCGAAAAACAATCTAAAAAGGTTTAGATGATGCGCGTAAATTTGAAAGTGTTTGATTGAATGCTTTTCCAACGATGTCACGCCCTTACTTTTTACAGCAAAGCTGCCGGCGAAGAAAATTATATACAATTAAGTTCTACAGTGCGTTGTTAAACGAATGATATACACCCAGAGATACACACATAATGTTCGACGACAATGCTGTCAACGTGTCATATTCACTGACAGTACCAGCTATAATCAAGCCATCAGCCAGATGTGACAGGTTAATGCCACGTTCAAATGTACTCGTAGTGCGCATTTGACAAACGAATAACGTTAATATAAAATATAAACATTATTATTAAAATATGATATGATAAAAGCGCTATTCGACAAAATATCTGTTGGTTTAAACCGGACTTTATTGCTTCTTAAATAATATATTTTCGCATCCCAAATTATCGGTTGAAATAACTGATTTAAATGTACAAAATAATTCTTCCCTAAGGATTATGTGTTACCAAAGTAGAAGCTAGCTAGACTATACGGCTAGCGGTAAGCTGTTCAACTACTGATCCTTCAAATTTCATGAATATAGACAGGTACATTTGAAAGTTCGTTATTTTTGCTCAAACAGCTCGCGTAGCATGCACTGCTCATCCTAGTTTATTGCCAATAATACGATAAAACATACTCTTTGTTTCACACGTCGCGTCGACTGAAGACATGTAATTGTTTTTATCTTTTAGCTAGTAGACAGATCATACCTAGAGCGCTGATGCCAAGCAGACAGGATACTGAGCTTACAGCGAGTCGTCTGAAGGTAACCTAACTGTTAGTTACGCTGCTGGTCACGGACACACCATAATGAACGCGATTATGTCACGGCGAGCGCGTCGCAACCACAGGGCATCTAGTGCTATGTATTTACTTAGCTTAAGCCCTATGTTTATATGAGGAATACAATCTGACTATCGTAATGTAACCCTTACTTTGCGATCGCAGATCATTTGCGAGCATCGTCATGGGCTAGACGTAATGACGTGACAAAACTCCGTGGCCAAGCGAAATACTTTGGATATAAACGTGGTCGAAATCAATACAATATAATGCGCCTGACTACACCCTTTTTATCGTATTTGGTCATCATAGCATAAAAATAGTATTTGAAGTAAGTTTTAGTTTTGTTTATAATCCATTTTTTATTTCTAATTTATAAATTGCACTGTTTTTTGCTGCTAAAAAACACAAATTATCACTTTGACATTTACACAAATGTAAGTCTATTTTATTTAAAACCATAACGTTGCTCACCTGTTCTTTTTCAAGCATATCAGCCTTCCTGAGTATTTTCATAGCGTAAACGTGCCCTGTGTCTTTTTTCTGCACGAGTCTAACCTCTCCGAACGCTCCTCGGCCGATCACCTGGAATTCATAAAGATAAAGTAAAAAATGGTTGTCTGTAAAGTCGGTTTACTGACGATAGTTGAACGTGACAACGTCACTTCATGGAACGCCTCAGAACGCCTCAGAACGCCTCATGACTCATGTTTTTTCGTGCGTGCAGCCGGCTCTATAGAATTATAAGACGTTGTCACGTCAAAAAAATAGCATTACAACTACGCCTGAAACGGCACTGCGGCGGAGGAAGCATAAACACGGTTGAGTAGATATTTTGAAGTCATAAGATTGTTTAAATTCAAATAAAAACGAAACGCGGTAAAGCTATTGCATAGCATTTTTTGATGGGCAGTATTAGATTATTTTCATTCGGTTATTTCGTTACGGAATTTCTGGTGGTTTCAGGTTGGTCGTTCCAGAGCAAATGTGTGTAAGTGGGGCTATCGCAATTCCTCTCTGGGCCAATGTGACTGTGGGGGCCCCATACAATATATGTTCCACATGCTCGTTTGCCCTTTGTGCCCTAATACCTGCACAAAGGGCAAACGACCTCATCAATAGTACAGACAAGGGGATAAATGTGGCAAAGTTCTACATGAACTGCGTTTAAAATCTTTGTTGTGTTCATTGACACGAAGAAAAAGAAGAAGAATAAGTCTCTACCAAATAAAATTAAAAAACTTAAAGGTGTGAGATGAGTCGAAACCCTTTTACTGTTGTAACAATAACCTTAGTAGAAACTACATAATTTACTCATCTTTTTTTCCACTTTATGTTGTTAGTTTTATTTGGTAAATACATATTATCTTTAGAGCTAATAAAAATCTGTGTCAAATAATAATATGTGAATGACCTTCAGAGGTTCGAAGTCTTCCACGCCAAGCCTCGATCGTTTGAGTCTGAGGAATTCCGTCTCTTTCTGTGCATGTTGCTGTCTTTTTTCCTGTTTCTGCCCTTCCGTGAGACTTTCATCTTTGAGGGACTCTTCTAGCTTTTCCAACCTGAAAGATAAAATATAATGAATTTTAATTACCTTGGTAAGGATACACTTAATATTGAGTTGACCATTAAGTTAGCTTTATGATACGTTCACAATGGAACTTTAATAAAACATCCTATTATAGGATGGAATAAGTACAGTCAATTGAGTACCTAATAATAACAGAAATTTATAGTTTGTAGCTAGCTGTATGTAATATACCGTACCGACGTAACATTCTTAATAGTACAGTTCAATAAATTCGATTGTCTCAGAATATCAAAGAGATACGATGTTGTTATAACACGTGTTAACATTCTGCTTCAATTTTTTATTTCTCGACTTTAAATAATTATATCTTCAGATTACGTTTCACGCATACTTGCTATATCTATTAATGGTCGAGAAAATACCTACCTCTGCTTTCTTTCTAGGTGCTGTGCGATAAGGTTGGTGTAGAAGTTTTCAAGCGTGACCTTCGCTTTGGTGGCCTTGTCGAGCGTATGCCCGCTAAACCGAATGTTGTCCGCCCCTGTCATTTCCAGCACCCCTGCAAACAAATACAAACAAACGTAATGGTAAATCTTAACCTTATTTCGAGTGCATAAACATTTTTCAAACTGCAATCGTTTTGATAAAACGTGCATTGTTTATTTGCATTTATCTTACAACTAGAGCTCGCACACGACTTCGTCCGCATCTCGTTCATCCGTTCCATTATGCTTTAGATTTTTCGGGATAAGTATTAGCCTAATGCTATATGCGACGTGCCAAAATGTTTCCTAATCTAAGATGCCTTCAAATATGTTATGTAGGTACTAGATATTTTATTGAAGTAAATATTTTTAGTTGGTTATTCAGTGACATTTAATTACTAAATGGGAAGTGAACCTACCTACTATTCTACTCGAGTAGTTACTTTACTATACAACAGGAGCACGATGAGCTATCAATTGTAATGACCGAGAACTCAAGTGTGCATTTATTTTGAAGTAGGTCATTAATATTCCGAAAATACTAATGACAAATAATACTGATAATATTAATTAAACGAGTATACCTACTTATTAATAGCTTTAGTGTTTCAAATAAATTAATGATTTGTGTTTTTAAAATATAATATTAATTTGATTGCTCCACTTAACTAATCAAATCTTGCTGGACCATTTTAGTTTATATTTAATGTCGAGTTATAGACCTAGGTTGGTACTGTATTGACATTGTAGTCAGTATTCGTGCATCGCCATAATATCATCAGAACGTAACGAGTATTTGTAAGATACCTTGGAATACAAGAAAGAAATATACAAATCCTATAAAATATTGTTTCGAGCTCCTCGGCGCAGCGCAGTTAAATAAGCAGAACAACGGCGGCGTATCAACAACAATAAATCATACAAATATCTTCGAATAAACAATGCAAGCGCGGCATCAACTATTTCAATAACTGCAATCGATCGAAACAATACGATGGATACAGGGACGTGTCTATATTTATATTATCGATCATTATTAATCGAATTTTAAGTGCGGGCCGTAATTAAACATCGCATATCAATAACTTATCAGCGTGTGCTATACACATCGTGCTGTATGGGACACTCAAAGCACGAGGAAATTTGACTATAAAATAATATTACAACAAAGAAATTGCCAAAGCTGATGTTTAGAGGTGCCTTTGACTATCTCCTTATGAAGAAATAACAGACAAAGTATTACATTCATACATCAGAAGATCCGCTATGTAAAATATTAAGTTTTAGATATCTTTGCGAAGATTTTTACATATCTAGAGCGGTATTCAAAATGATCCATAACCTTGTTTAGGAAAATGGCGCAAGACAATAGAGCCTACTTTTGGTATTTAGTCAGCTTGCAAGTCCGAACACCTGTCTTGTATTGCACGGTCCCAGCTCAACCTTGAAGGTTCTGCAAACGCTGTTTAGACGATTTCAAATAAACACTATGCCAACGAATATGTTATGAAACACACTTTTAAATCGCCTTCTTTACTAATTCACTTTCATAAGTTTTATTTTACAAATAAACATTGTTAACTAAAGAATTTGGTTTCCATTAAATAGCGAACACAAAATCAACATCGAGGTGTTCGATTGCCTATAATATGTTTCGTCTCTGTTATTCGACCTTGGACCAGCTCGTCGTCACTTCTTTATTACTAAAATATCATTGTTTCGAATCTCAGGATAGAAAATGGGTGGTTTGGTTACTGATTTCAAGCCACCACACAAAGTTCTGTGACTTTGTACAAACCACGCGAAAACAGTGATGGTATTGTTTGTAGGCGCGTCGAGCGCGTCTTGTCACGGCATCGCAAATTACATTTTGCCAATTACTGTAAATCAAATCGAAATACTGCTTAAACTGTTTACTGCCGGCGAAGTAATCAACTGCAAATGTCATGCTTGTACGGTTACGGTACTGTGTATAATTTGCTGTAGACTGCTGCTTGAAAAATATTTCTAGATCCAGTAATAACATCACAAAACAAACACTACACAATGTGTATAAATAATAAATAACAACTAATAATCACGTTCTGCGACATTAGTTTTTTCTGTGTCTGGTTATTCGATTTAAACTTATTTGTCAAAAGACGTAAACCAAAGTGAAATCATTTAGAATTTATTTATCATGCAATACTATATCGTAATCACGGCGAGTAGAATGATACCTCATTCATTAAAATCCATCAAGTCGTTGGGTGATACAAGGTAAAGCATACCTACGCTCACATTATGTGCCTATACATAAATCTACGCGATATATAAGTAAGGCCTCGAAATCGGCCGAAAAGTCTCCTCGTTTCCATATTCGTTAGACTTTTCGAATTGTAAGTAAACGGTTGGCTCCCGCGCTGTTTCAGTTATATTGACAAGTAAGTAGGGAGTCCCCATGAGTTCGTTGGTATTCCCCAGTCAATTACATTGATTTTGTAAAACGATGGAGGGTTTTTGGTTCCGATTGTTTGACATATTGCTTTAAAGATATCACAGAATGCTTTCTGTGATAACAGATCACAATCAAAAATTTTGAGAAAAGGTCTTATGAATAAATACGAAAGCTATATTCATGACCAATGTACTTTTTACGATCCATGGCTTCCCATTTGGTTCATACTCTCATGAGATTTTAAAAAATAATCTTTATTTTGTTTTGGCCTTTCAACACATGATCAAGACACGAGAGGTCTTCGCTTATTTAAATTTCATTGAAATATTGTCGATTAACGTCATACGGCTTAGATTTAATTCAAGGTAAGTTGATCAGAACTACGAGACAAGTTACACAATGAACTGTTTTTTCCAAAAGTGACTGATCCAGATCAGCGTCACGTCAACGTTTCCTTCTATTATAATGATCATTGTGCTTTATTCATGGGAATAGCAAATAAGGGGTCGTTTCAGGTCGAACGACACTTAGTGAAACTGTACCACGTGCGTATGTTCACGTCATTGACAGAACTAGGTATTCTGAAATTCTACATAAATTTACTATTTACTCATATACTGACATAAAGTGAAGGTATTTAACAATTTTAAAGATAACGCATAGTAGTTTGATATAATTATTTGATAGAATAAGGCTGTCATCGTACCTGCTGCTAAAATGAACAAACCAAATACCGTAAGAGAGTTTCAATGCACGTGCGGGGACAGTAGCTAAGCTACCTAAGAACCCGATTCTCACGGTCGCAATTCAACAAATAAAACTATCAATTACCAGTACTTGTCCTTTTGAAGTTCGGAAAACACTTTTTAAACTTTTGGTAGGTTCCCTCACTCATTACGGAGCGCGGTGATGAAACAGAGTTATAATTTGCGCGTAACTCGGTGATGCAGTCAGCGTGTTGCAAGCACGGTACCTACTGCTTCTCCATCAGCTGGCTGCACAGATCGCGGCTTACTCAGCTATCGATTCAGCCGAAGCTAAATAAAGAATCTTCGCCGCAATGAAGTTCGACTGCGATCTCACTAGGTGGCTTCGAACCTCATATTTTTAGACCTCATATATTATTGCGGTAGTGATACTCCAGTTCTTCTTATACTGGTTTTTCTAAGCCGGCCTGCTTTAGTAATAGTGTAAACTACGATAAACCAATGCAATGAAAGGATCCACACACACAATATAATAGTTCTCCATAAAATGAATGGGCTTCTCTGTCAGAAAACGTCTCATGTAGACGTCGCGTCGCTACCGTCGCATTAAATCATGATCAATTTTCCCGCGGAGATTTTGGAAACCCAAAACAGTTGATGATTAAGCGTTATGAAAATGACGTCAGCAATCGGTCAGCACTGTTCGAAATGAGCGGTCTTTAAAGCCATGACATCATGTATGGTACTGTTTACGTGCGCGGACAATAAAGCAATATTTTACGAGATGGCGCGCAGCTGGCGCGGCGGGCAGGAGCGATTGACAATGCGCGTTGTGTGAGCGATGCCCGGCTGTTACTGCACGGCACGAGCTGACCTAAGGCCTTGCTCGCCGGGGACGAGCGGAGGCGGATGCGGATCGTGCACACGGGGACACCTTACTAATCACTCAATGTGCATTTACACGCATGTGCTATACGCGACCTATTAAACTATAATTTTAATATATGTTGCTTGTGAGGTCTATGATGTTGCGACTTCGCTAGATTAAGGTAAAATACAATCAGAACACAATAAAGCACGAGGTTCACAAAAAACTGAGGCACTGGAGCATGTCCGTCGTCCACTCGGCGTGTCTCCACAGGTCACACAAGACAGCTGGTATTGTCTGACGTAAAAATAATTAATTGTAAAATTAAAAAGTACTTAATTGTCGTGTCCTAAAAATCAAAACCAAAGTTTTTTTAGCATATTAGTTTTAGTTTTCTTTGGGAAGGTAATCATATAAATGATAATCATGTCTACTCTATTAAAAAGCAATTGGTGCTCGTGTATTTTTATTTCGGTTATAATATAATTTAAATGTTATTGGGCCAGTGTGATACAACGAGTTATTGAGGGCGTGTGCACGTTTACCATGACCAACGCCTTAGAAAGATAACTCTAGGCTATATCTGCCAAAAACTGCATTAGACCTGAGTTTGCGCAGTTCAAGTGAACTGGATGTGTAGCTAGGGCTGTGGTGTGTAGTATAACATGACGGAGCCGCTGCGGTTTCCGTTCATCGTGACCTCACAGACCCGATGCTTACTTCTCAGTGAACAAAAATGAAAATATCAAAAAAAACCTCGGAAGTTGATCAGCTTTACGCTGCGAACACTTCATTTACTGAGAAATACTCGGAAGACTCGGAACTAACTAGTATCGTATAGCCGTGACGAAGGCTTACATGCAACCTTCAAGGCTTAGTAACAAGTTGCTCTGACATCATCACAATAATGTCAAAGCTACTAAAATATCAATGTCGAAAGAATCGGGAAGCAGTGCATTAAAAACTTCAATGGACTTTAATAATGGTGATATAGTGATAAGATCTTACTTAACAACAGCAAATTGCAAAGTAGAAGTATAACGAGGAGCTAACCGTTTAAATGCTCGATTGTTTGGCCGTGATTGGCCTTTTAGATTATGGTTTCGAGTTGATAGGTTATACAAAGAACTTATCAGAAGGGTCCTAGTCGCGTGACCTCGGTCCTCGCGCATCACATCAAGTATGGTTGTTTACTGAGGGTCTGATTAGCGGGCCTATCGCAATTGCCCGTAAGTGATGCCAGCTATCATACTGATCGTTAATTGTTCAGCTGCTATTTAATATCACTACTTTAGTTACGGAATGCTTTCACAATAGAAACTATCAATAGGGAGTAATGGTATTAATCTTCGTTATTATTCTACACTTTTCGCGAGTACGATCATCCCGTGATTGGAAGTGCACAACAATCTTTTTTGTTTTAATTCAAAATAAATGTTTACCTATCAAAATAAGATGCTTATAAGAAAATTATAATTCGAGAACCGTTATTATTGTGAAATAAAAATACACAATAGAGGCACAGTCAGACATAGTTGGCGACACTGGCGAGTTCACACCTAAGATGACGTCACCGTATGACGCGCCCGGTGGCGGTACTCAATTAGAAGAGATTGAGTAATCTCTGCCAATAAACTTAATGTTTTGTTGAATGATAATCCCTGCTTATGCTTAGTTTACGTATCGCGGCGCATTGGACCCTTGATACGAAACATGATATTTAAAACTTTTGATTTAAAATGATGAGGCATATTGTAAAATATCTAATTATTTAGAAGACAAACAAGCTTGGGACGAACTAGTTCCAACTTCTTTAATAAACAATTGTAACAAGAATCTATAAAAAATGCTATTATCCAGGCCTAGTTTCTTGCTTGTTTTTTCTCTCGGAACAAATATTTGCAGATCGTACAAACATTTATTCTAAGGCGGGAATCGAACTCGCAACCTTCCGCGGCGCAGGCGGACTGTCGTCGCCCGCAGCGCCACTTCGGTCGTCAATTTACATGAGAGTTGAGTTTGACGGAGCGAGTCGATAACCCACTGCCGTGCCTAATCATGCAAGCTCAACTTACACAACTCGCACTATGCTATGCGAGTGAGATGTTAATCCTCAAAACATGCCTCTTCTCGTGCCCTAACTTTTGAGCTTTGGGGGACATATACATGTCGCCAAATACATACACGCTGCCACCATAAGGTAGGACAGATTTTGGAAACGCATTAGGTACATACATATTTAGAACCATCATTGGCTAGAGGAAGAAGAACGCTTTACAAATGGTGTATTAAAGGGTCTGCTGTTAGTCTAGTAGTACAACAATAAGCAAAACCGCGACCTTTATGTACCTTTCACATTTCTTTTTACTCTTTTTTTCAATTTTCCTATAGATTAGGCCTGCTGAGGATGATTTTTCATCTAGCGACATGTCAATAAATCATGTCTTTGGATGTATAGGCTATTTAAATGTTTAACTAAAAATAAAGGAAATATAATTTCTACCTAGGCTATTATTAGTAGGCAAGTATCATTGGTCTTGTAATTGTATTGTAGATTTGAAATGCGCAGACGCACGTGTTTATTACTAGGAAGTAGTTGATTACCGATTTTATTATGTCAAGTGGAAATCACGATTATTGAACATAACTGATACGAATTGGTATTTATTGGCAATCAGCTACTTCAGTTGCTAATTGTTTTGAACTTTTATTGCAGAATTGTTTTATTCCCGTCGATCGACGTACAATCAAAAATCGGTTTATGTTAAGTTTCTTGTATATACCTATCTACTCTATACTCCTAAATAAAAAACTAGAAAACACCGATAAAGAGCACCGGTGGTCCAGTGAGTAACCTCGCCTTCCGATCGATCGTGAGTTCAATACCGGTCGCGCACATAATAGATTTTACTGTTTGAAAAATGTATGTTTGCAATACCAGTGCTCTGAAACGGTGAAGGAAAACATCGTGAGGAAACCCGCGGAAATTAAGGGCTCAATCACAACTAAGAATATTTTATTCTTGCCATTAACATTGATGTTTATTCATGTTTAGGTGTTAGGTGTATCTATTTAGGTATTTAAAAAAAACTGTTATCTAGCTCCCATAGAACAAGCTTTATTTAGCTTTGGGCTAGAGTGAGATAAAATAAATTATTGTGTAAGATGTCTATGAATATTTATTTATGTACTCACCCGGAGGCTGGGGCGCTGGGGCCGGTGTGTCTGGGGCCACCGTAGTGCCCGGGTTGCTTTTCCCCCAAGACACGGCTCAGACTGCACACAAAATAAATGAATTAAATATACAAACAGTATTTTAGTAAATTGTGATGACTCATGTAGGTATGTTTGATTTATATTTATTGTGAAATCAGGTACATATATTGCAAATAAAATAAAGGTAAGGAATGTCATCCAATCATGGGTAGGTTCTGAGTCAGAGATAAAGCATGGTTTATATGAGTTTCAATGATAAATAACCACTCGTGAAAATACCTGCTAAAATACTAGTTGGATATTTATTTGTCTTAGTAGCCTCTAATCTAATACTTTTGTAATGCCAATGAGCAATATAAAAACAAAATGAGAAATACATTAATGTATATAAATAATGGTGGCATATAAATAAAGTATTATTTCAGTATAAAGAGACACAATGATTCAATTCTAGGAAACAGGGTCAACTGAGGTTGTTTACCTCCAATGATGATAATTTAACAACAAGTCTTCAGAAGCATGAAATAGGGCCACTTCAGATTGTATAAATAATAATGTAATAAATCTGTGCTAGTTCCGTGCTCACAGTAACTGGAAACAATATAATGTCACCAATTCAGCTTCATTTACATGATAAAAACTCCAGTGCAAAAGTCAATTAGAATGTGCCTACTTGTTAGTTATTTGACACAATAAATTGTATATGTAGTGTAATTTTGATTGCATCTCCAGACAGTAGCCTGGACACAGTTGTTAGGTATGTCTCAATCAAAATGAAAGTCTTTTTTAGAACAATGAGGAAATAAATTGAGGTAATGCATGGTCAAGGCCTATTGCAATAACAACTGGCAATATCTTTACAATAACACTACTGACATTAACAAATAGGTATTACTGCTCTTGCGAATATGACAAAGACTTGGCTAGCACAGTGATATAACCACCTGTTCTGGCACATAAGACAGAGAAGCAGAGTATCAGCGCTGAGAGTGAATCCATCACTTGTCACAACACTAGGCGCCAATGCCCGCTATAAATAGACACGCATGATAGATAGATAATCAAACAGGAGGCGGCAGTGCATCAGCGAGTAAGGCCCGCGCTGTCACGGCGCCGTCGTGCGTCACGGAGCGATGCCGCCGCCGCCGTCCTCTCCCTGATCCGATAAATACCTTGGCTTGTACGGTGACCCGAAAATTGTCGCTCGCACACTCTTCAACCGATGAAACTAATAAATAAACAGCATGAAAACAACAATTCTTTGCAGCACGTTGATGATAATCGATAATAATCTGTCGAAAATAACTTGGTGGCGCGGTGTCACTGTGCTCTGGACGGTTTCTTGGTGTTGGGCTACCGATCGCGGTCGTCACACTCTAGCACAAATACCTTTGTTATATGAAATTACGAAAGCGAAATAACGGGAATTTTCGTGAGCGACCCGACAGAAATTGCACAAAGAAAGATATCAGCACAGAATAAAAATAATCTTTAGCAAGAGCACAGACTTGGAGAATGTCAGAAAGTTCATTCAGTTCACAATCTTTGCATTAAACCATTCAATTTACGAACTGTTGACAAATGTCAAGTAGAGATGTGATTAGTAGAACGGATTATGTACCTACAAAAGTTTATCGAGAACATACCGTTAGTTAGTAAATTATATGAACAACGATTCAACGCTTTCACGAGTCGTTACCGCGTCGCTAGTTCTCTATTTTCAACAGTACGGTCACATAATGACCAATTGAAATGAATCGCGCGTTGCGAAAAAATTAAGACCAAAAGTAGTAACGACACTTTTTGCTATAGTTGTAAGCTGTGCGGCGTGCACATGTTACTCTGTCGGTCTGTCTCTCTCTCTCATAGAAAGCAAGCTATATAGTTTCGCATTGAACAGTGTGGTGTCGCGACGATTATTTATCGAGAAAACTATGGCAACTCTCATACAACGTATAATATCTTCTTGACAGATGGAAACTTGAAATATCTAACTTTTATTATAATTATTATAAATAGTACGTATATATAATAATAAAAGTTAGTTATTTCAAGTTTCCATTCGTAGCATTCTACTAATCTGTGTGCCTACGTAACAACCTAATCGAAAGGCTCGATTAGTAAGTAGGTTAGTTAGTATCAATTTCGGTAGTAGTAATAGTCACTAATTTGAATAGCCTACTAGGTACCACTAATAAAATCATCATTGGTCATTCTTATAAAAATAGGTAGATAGGTACTTATCAATAAAGTACTTACCCAACTTTTGTCTAAGTCGATGGGATAATCTAGGCAAAAAATCAAAGGCTTGTATAGGTATAAGCAGTTTAATTTAAAATATTTAATATTTAAAAATCTTTTTATTGTTAGATTATCACAGGTTTTTGCCGTGCTCGAAATTCGCCTGGATCTGAGAGTCGTGAAGCATCGGGTAACCAGCGCCGCCTTCACCTGCGTGTAAAAATACAAAATATTAGTCTTTTTAATCAAGATATAATATAATTCTACATAATCTCTTGTTATATTAAACAAGTTCAATAAAAGAGTAGGTTTCTGATTCGATATGAGTTATGTTTAAAAACGAACGGGTTTCGTTAGGTATATTTTGTGCTATCTAAGAACATCACACTACATGACGATGATGTATGAAAGGTTTAAAATTCGAATTAAAAAAAAAAGAACCTTCTGCAGCCATGCCGCCGTGACTGAGGATTTCCTCGCCCCCTCCGTCACGTGAGTCTGATCTGAAGTTCGCTGGCTGCACCTTTATAAACAGAACATAACGTCAGATGGGCCATCTTGTCACACCATATCATATAGCGTAGGTACACTAAACTCATGGGTAATAACTTTATTATATTATTTATATTGTACCCAGGTGTAGCACCCGAGTGCTAAGCTCTGCTTAGCTTGGGGCTAGATGATGTGTGGATTGCCCAGCATTGTTTATTTTATATTTATTTATTCTCTTCATTTGTTTTCAACAATTTCTTTTATTTTTTTATTGACATCACACTCAAGTCTCAAACTAAGTAAGGGTTGTACTATGGGAACTAGATTGCTAATAGAATACGTAGGTAAGTAGGTATATAATTTTTGTAAATAGGTACTTACATACATTGAATACATACATAGTAACAATAGTAACCCAGACACAGAACAAATATTTATGTTCATCACACAAGCATTTGCTTTGGGTGGGAATCGAACCCACGACCCACAGCATGGAAGGCAGAGCTACTACCAACTGATCTGTGACGTCTGTCCATTTAAAAAGTACCTATTCCATTTTTACCTGTCCATCATTCCGTATGAGGTCTGGGAACACGTTTCCACTAGAGAAACGGTTGTAAATGCCGTTTAGATTGTAGTGCAAGTTCATATCCGGCCCTATGTTTGCTTTTAGAAGCTGTTCCCAAATGCCACCTGAAAATCAATACATTTAAATAAATCTATTAATTATAGTTTGAGCTTAGTCTGCAGGTCCAGGTCATCATCGACTAAAATATCTGAGAAAAACTTTACCAACCTTTGTCAATGGATACGATAGGCCTGTTGGACTGCCAAGGATACTCCCCATGCGCTTGGAAGTAGATGGCGTATGTAGACAGCTAAAACAACAGTAATTAAATAAAACATTTCGATCATTGCAATATCATCACTTATGCCGTCGAATATCCGCTGCTCAAAATTGACTGCAGGCCAAGTTACGAAGATTTTTCTACAAAAATCATCGGTTTATCCGTATCAGATCTTTAAGTCTTGACTTCGGTTAAATATCCGAGTTTGTCAAATCGGAATGCTTTAATATAGTTTAAATGTTCCTGCTTTTAATCCATTGATAACTGGAGAAGGAATGGTCCTTCTGAATGGTTTAAAATCTGTACAGCTCCAAATCCCATGATTTGGAGCTCAAGAGCTGTTCCGATTTTAAACTAAGAATCACATGTACCACGATCAGACACTAATGACTGATATAAGAATGACCAAACCTGGGTGTAGTACAAAGCCAGCCAGTACTTCCCGCCATGACCGACGAAGGCCGTCTCATTAGCATCCATCAGCGCAGATGGTAGCTCTTGATGGATCATGTCGGGAGAAATGCGAAGATTACAGCCATACCTAGAATCACACCATTATAGAAGTCAATTGAATTAGGTACCGTAGAAACTAACGGCACGTCCCAGTTTCGGCGTACCTATACTTTTTTTATCCTATCGAGTTATTATAAATAAATATTTACGGACTTTTCGGACATAACACTTCAGTCCCAAACTAAAATGTCACAAACACTATACACTCACAAATACCGTGGCAATTTTCAAAATTGGGTCAGTACATCTAAAGATTACCCCTACAACCTCACAAACGATGGCGATGGTTTTGTGAGCAAGTTCTACGTGAAGTACTAAAATGTATCGCGAGTCTCACCAGTCCGGACACGCTTTGAGGATATCGTAAGGAGCGCGGTAGTACTCTGCGCGCCTCACCACCGGGTTACGTATATTGAACCGTTCGTTGGGATCGGTCAGATTGATCCTTTTAATCTTGATATCTCTTCGCTCGCAGATGTAGTCGTAATGGAACTTTGGCACTGATTCGCCTCTTGCACAGAATGTTTCTGCAATGTCATGTTACCAAGGTTGATGAGCATTAGAAAACTCAAGAGTTAACATAGAGTAGTTAAATTACTAACTTTTGTAAGTTCCATCGATTGAGCTGACCGCTGCATACTTGTCGATACAGTATCTGTAGCCCAGCGGTGTAGGATACCTCAGGAAAGGTACCTTACAAGAAAACCTGCCTTCCTGGTACATTGCACCCTGAAAACACCATTTGCTGTGTTAATCCGAACAGAACGTGGTAAAACAGTTCGACATCGTTTATATTTTTGTACCAAGGTAAAAAGAAATAAATTTAATCTTATTTGCAACTGTAAACCGAAATCGAATAATATTTTTAGGGGATATTATAAGGGTTAAATTCATGAGACACGTCTTTAGGTACCACGGTCACAAACGTTGTAAGTATTCAAATAAAATTATATATCTACCTTACAAATGACGCTCCGTCTACCCGGTGGTCGTGAAACACCACCAAAGCAGTAGGTCCTAGTTCCATTAATCATTATCTCAGTGACGCCTATGTGTGAGATCAGGGTAATCCCGTTGATGCCGGCTAGAGCGAAACGCTGCAAGCCAGCGCGCTTGCGAACCTCGACGTTATTCTTCATGCTCATTGTGTTAACTATAGCTTGCCAGCCGTAGACGAACTCGTGCATTGGTCCTAGGAAATTTTATTACGTTGTGTAAAAGAGTAGGCGTTCACGCTACAGTTACGGCTAAATTAAAAGCTTTGAAACAGTAGTCAAATCGTTAGTAACCTACCGATGCCAAAACTGTCCCCATCTAGGAAATTAAACATCTCGCCGAAAGAGTCAGGCATGAGCCCCGCGATGACGGTGGACTGCTGGAAGCCCTCATCCGGCAACGCGGGGCCAATCTCATCGGCAGGGGTTGTGAACTCTTGCGCAGACATGTTGTTGAAGTGGCCTCGGGTGCACCATACCTGGAAGTAAGAACACTTATAGATAGGTAGGTATATATACGAAGACGATATAAAAAGTACATAAATAATGGGCAACTATCCTAGGAAATGCTGCAATCGTGCATTGATAATTTTGGGAAAGTGTAGATACCTATTAATAGGGGTTAGATTAAGATAAGCTTACTGTTTTCAACCACAAGATCGTTATCAGTCCAAAAATAGTTAGCCCCATGTTTAGTGAGCTTGGGCAAAGCTACCACTAAACTACCTATTTTGATTAATAGGTAGGTAAAATAACGTTAAAAATTGCTTTCAGTTTTGCTAATTGCCAATTTGCACTAGGTACCTATAGTTTGATTGGTCGTTAGCTAAACCGATTGTAAATGTATATCACAGTTTCAGACATCATATTAGGGCTAAATGGCATGGATGGCGATAATTTATTACTTTTTTAAATGATCTCTACCATTATAGAAACAGAAAGTATCTACACATAGACCCTATATTTTAAACGCATTATTTTATTCTCTAATCTCATACTAGGGTTTGGGGCAGACATGGTGCTCAGAGTTTCATACTGAGACTATAAGAATGTGCCGTAAAATAAACACCTTCCCACCATATAGGTACCTACATAATATCTTGGATACTTTAGTTTAGATTGTTATACTGATTTGGATTAGGTAGTTGAATCAATTGATCTTAGTATAAAGTCCTACGTTAAATATTTTTTGTGAGTTCATAAATGTTTGAAAACCTTCTTTCAACGTTCCTATAACATAAGACATGACAGGTTTGAAAATCGAATGCCTAATGTCAAAATGAATTGCAAATGTCTGTGAATTTCCCAGTTTGCTTTCACAAAATTGAAAATAATTTATAAAAAATACCAGGCAACAGAACTTAGGTACCTATACAAAGGTTGGTATCAGATAACGTGTATCCACCGTAAACATATACAGAATTGATTAAATAAAACCCACCAATGTATTTTTAGATTTCTTACTTACCACAATGGGGGACCGCGGTCCCGAGATAAAGCCGGAGGAGCAATATCCTCTCTTGAAAGTCGACGGTGGTGGTGATAACCCTCCCATGCAGACGATGCTCACCCCGGGGTGGGGAGTGCAGGTTCCCAGGAAGAATTCTTGGTGCTCACGATGGCCTGGTTAGTTAGTTTGGCGCACGTAGCTTAAATTACCAAACTGTGGAAACATGAAACTTAGGATATCAATGTAACAGATTAACTACTTACTAATGATTCGATTTTTTTTAATTTAAAACTAGTTTGGAATCTGCTACATTACATGTCATTGTTGTAGAACTAATGTCTACCTGTTGGATGACTATAGTCCTCTTCGGTATATCATTCCTGGTGTTCTACGCGCTGGGCATGGGCGCATACCGCCGCCAGCAATTCGTCTTTGTAAAGTGCAACTCGTCCCGACCAGCCAGCAATGTGTTCTACCACCATATCATGCAGCGAGGAGATCAGGTACCTATTGCTATTGATTTGAATGAGGAAACAAGAGGAATCATAAAAACGCTTGCATTAAGTCTTATTTCTTGATTGATTTTTATATTTTGTGCAGGTACCATTTCTGCGACACTCCGAGTACTTATCCAATATGGCTGCACAATACCCGTACCTGCATTTCAACGTCTTTTTCCTAGTCGACGACTCGTACACTGCGCGTGGACCAAGGCAGAACCGTTTCATAAATAAACTGATTCCATACTATCCCTACGGACCATACAACTATAAAACGGACGAAAATTATCAGCAAGCTTTGGCGGAGTTCCAGAGGAGATTTCATAATGTGAATGTAACTGTTATGCCGCTTAGCAAGTACATGTCTGGGACACCGCTGCGCTACAAGTGGAGAACTATTCCAACAAACTACTTATCGTTCTATGCGCGTGTCTTTTCTGTCTGGGAGAACGGAGGTATCGGCATGGACCTGGCACTCCAGAGCGTATCGTATGATGACAATCTTGCAAGTAAAAAGAAAACTGCTATCCTCAAGCAACACAATGACGGTATAAACCCTGTGGCTTACGCAAACGCTTTGAACAGAATGGACAAGGAGGTGGAGATACCTTTATTCGCGGTGTTTTTCGGATTGGTCAATAGCTTCTTGAATGAAACTCGATCATTTATCAACCGAACCCTCACTTTCGCACCACCGGCAGTAGAACCGAAGCCCAACGTCCTGATACGAACTCATAGGTCCAAGCGTGATGTTTCCAATGACTCTATCGAAAGTACATATCTGCCAGAAGTTTTGAACTCGTCTGTAAACGATGTGATGCAAATGAATAATTCAGATCTACTAATTCCGCCAGGCCTGGAGCTGTTGAATGATTTCCAGTCCAATGAAACCCATATGAATCCTAACGCTACTGGTCCGTCTCAAGTGATTCTGTTTTACGACTTTCAAATTGTCTCGGACAACATGGGACCATCGTATGTTGCTTCACAACCTTTGGTTACACTGGATGGGCCAACATCGGGGGCAGTGAAGACTCGTGGCGGTAGAGATGAGAAGCGTTCGCCGCTAGCTCATTTGCTCTCTATCGATGCCGAAGGAACATTCGTTGCGGCATCTTCGAAGTTGCACCCGTTCTTAGGGCACTTGATATCATCTGGTTGTCAACGCATGGCTCCGAAATTTGCGATACAAGACGGATTTTTAACTCAGTGTTCTGGTTTTCTTAGAGAAGATGTATATTGTAATAATATTTTCATTTTGTAATTTGTATTTAGATTTATTATAGCTTAATTAATATTTCTTTTGTTGCATTCTGTTTATTAAATTCATTCATAACTTAAATACAATTTTATTAAATAACTTGTTTTTAATTTTTAGTTAGGTACTCGACGAAAATTATTCAACTTAGTTGGCTCCCTTAGAGTGGGGACATGGAAAGTAACGCTGAATATCTCAAGAATTTGAAACGGAGGCTTGTCTTCCTTGTTCCTCTCCTAGGGGGGAGACAAGGAAACGTTTTTAAAGTACTTAGCTCCCCCGGTGGAGACAGTCATTTAAATTTCGCGTTATGGATGTAAGAGTCTGCCTCTATTGTTGAAGATAAAGGAACTGGGAGAGCCCTAAGCTATTTTATCAACTGCACATATCTACATATCCCATATTGAAAAACTAATAAAAAGAATTAATAAGACGTTCATAAGATAAAAATCATTATTTATTCACGATATACATATCACCATACATAAAGCATTTCAAATCAGTTACTTGGCACGTTTTAAACACATTTTAATTCGATATGTAAAAATTAAACAAGAAAAAGACATTCTTATAAATGAATTGCCATGTAAACTGTGCAAATCTTATACAGAACTACTTATAAAATATGAAAAAACAACTAAAACTAAAGAAAACGTGATGATCGGGTAGGATTTAAATATTTTGTAAAAAAGTATAAATCTTATTACTATAATGAATTCTAGATCTTGTATAAAAAGCCTCTTTTCCTTTGTTAAGGCACAGTCATTAAATTTTATCTCAGTCAGCTTAAAGCAAAACTCAATTTAGAGAGACTAGATTAGAAAGATTCGCGAACATTTTACAGAACCCAGTCTAGTCCGAAGCAATGCTTGTACAAATAAATATACATAATGTAAAAAAATACACATCTAGAATACCCAGACATGTAAACCTAAACAGAACAAACATTAATGTTTGCTCTTGGCCACAGTAGGGAAGGCAGACCTATCACTGACCTGTGACGTCCTTGTTTATGCTTTTGACAGCTATAAGAAAATGTAATAGTCAAATATAAATCCTATCACTTTTTTCTTTTTTTGAGATTCAATCAGAAGTTTAACACCCGTATTCACAAACATTACTGTGAGGTCTCATAGTGTGCACGCGCGCACAGGGCTAGCGAAACCAATCCAGAAACAATACTTAAGTGTCAGAGCGCACTATGCGTCCGTCAAAATGAACGAACAGCTAAGGAAACGGGCTAGTTTGAAGGCTTGCCAAAAGGAACGCACTGCAAAATGGCATTCTTTGCATAGTGTTGATGCTATACTTAAGCAAGTACTCTTTGTGAATACGGGTGTAAGGGTCATAAGTACATTAGTTTGCTGTCAACAGTAACGGGACGGGTTAATGTTGGCGTTTTAATTCCTAAATAATCAGCAGATATGGCAAGAGATTAACATAAAAAAATTAACCACCAAAAAACCAAACACCGATTTAATCTTAGTCGAATATATAATATCTACTAATTAATACAAAAACAAAGCAGTAATATACCGAGTTTCAGATCTAGGAAATATAAAGTAGCTTATTCAAAATAATTAATTGTACTGGCAGGTAGGTAAAGTTTAATATTATACTTGTGATTTTACCGAATGAGCTATTATTTTACCACTGACTTTAAAAGATAATCTATTTTAATTATTCATTGTTGGCTTGTTTCACGATCGTATGATGTTTAACAAATATTTATCAAAACTTTGTAAAATTTATACTTAATTCTACTTTTAGTGGATCTTAATAATAAAGCATTTCTTTGAAATGCTGTGTTTTTTGTTTGAACTTTGAATATACCATAATAACAATATTAAGGTACAGAATATATTTATTTCGTAAGTAGCCTGTGTAGGTTAGGTACTACTATTTGGTCATCTTCTATCTATGTAGAAAAGAATATGATGAAACTTTATTTCGATTATCATGACATAAATAAATATGTTTCAAATACAAACCGTACCGCCATCTAGCGAAAGTGCTGTACAACTCAGAAGCTGCGAGAACCTTTTAACCTTTCCCATAACCTTAAGAGGTAGAAATCAATAAAAATCTACATTAATAAAAAAATAAGCAATTCAGAGCAAAACATTCACGAATCAAACTTAAACACAAAGCGTCGAAATCATGCAGATAGTCGACATTCTAAATATATAGTCGAGGTCAGATAAACAAGTCGAGATTAATAGAGAGCCTAGATTCTGCAGCGAGTAAAGGTTCATTCTTCCTTATCTTCAACTGCTGAGAGAAATATCTTCTGGCACATGTGGGTGAATTTAGCTAAAAAGAAAAGTTCCAAGTAAATAGACGATCTCTTCATATATCCTTCTGAATCATACATTATATACTTAGAATACCTACCGTTAGTCTTAATATACCAAAAAATATGTTATAAGAACTCGTTTCTCAAAAAGTCCAGTAATCGGGTTAGTTTGCCCAAAGACAGTGGTATTTTTGAGAATCTAATTTTTATTTTTACTTAATTTGCAATATTTTTTTTACGAATATGTACCTACCTACTAGTTATTTTAGTCATCTTTACTTGAGCTCAACTAGTAAGGTGCAACACACCTCTATCAGCAGTCAATTTAAACTTACCAGAAACTGCTGGTAGCCAGTTCGGAGGTGCCCGAATCAGTGCGAAGTAAACGGGTACTCCGGCCAAGGTCATCAGAGCACCCGTCAGCACGGCGGTCGGCTCAGACACTACAGGAACTACTAGTAGAATGCAGGATACAACTACGAAAATCACGGGCATCCATGTTTGCACCTGCGGTTGAAAAATAATCATGTCACTATTTCATCAGACATATAATATTTTATTTCGGATTTGACGAATGATAGGAGTGAGTGGAAGAAAATGACATGTTGTGCCGACCCCACTTAACGTGGGATAAGGGCAGGGGAATGATGATGATGATGATATAATATTTTATTTTAGAGGAGGGAATTAAAGTGGCAGAATTCTACTCGAATTTGGTGTAGGGTTGTTTGTGTTGGCCATTGACACGCAAGAAGAAGAAGATCGGACAAATTCTAGTTGGTATTAGCTCTAACTTCAGTATGTACTGTGAATCGTGGATTTCACCACCGTCTACAACAAACCGCAGTGACAGTATATTTGATGTCTTATTTTTTTGTATCTAACACCTAGACACAAGAAAATGATATCTATTAAAATTGGTAAAAAAAATCATATAGTGCAAGTGTTGCTAAGGGGGCGTCCATAAATTACGTGAGGTGTTTTTTCCAATTTTCTGACACTCTCTCCCCCCTGGTGAGATGTCGTGAGATTTTATTCCACCCCCTCCCTCATTCCTCAATCTCACGTGAGATTTTTCAAAATGTAGGTTTCTTACGTAAACACGTTGGAGTGTTATTGTAAAAAGAAAGAAAATGATTATATTGAGGAAAATAGTAGGCATAATTATTTCTTATTTCAATAAGAAAAAAAATTGCGTGATATTTGCCAAGACCCCCTCCCTCCAACGTAAGATTAGATGAGATTTGAATGGACCCCCTCCCCCCCTTAAACATCTCACGTAATTTATGGACGCCCCCTAAGTTAGTTAATTCTATGAATATTTACAATTTATACTGCAGTTTCACACTTTGCCCATTAGTAACTATATTTTACATCGTATCGACACATTTGCCGCGTTAATACTCACAGTCTACATTGTACAATGCATGTATGGCACTACCTAAAAACCTATTATAACTTCAATATATCTTGCTATAATTTAACTACATCCATAATCCATTCAACTCAATAAATTAATATTATATTCAAGTGCTTCCATGCTCAGCAGGATTTGAACCCATGACCTTGTCCTAGACACGAAGGTGTACCAACTACGCCACAAATCCTGACTCAATAACATGAAGGATATATTGATAAAAAACAATATATTTAATCACCAACTATTGGAAAGTTTCCATGTCCAATTGTTTATTACCTTGATAGGTCTAACAAGATGAGGTCTCTTGTACCGCAGCCACAAAACAGCTGAGCAGCTGAGGGTTGTGAAGAAGGATTCCACCACCGTGCAGTAAGTTATCAGCGACGTCAGGTTTGAAGGTATCAGCATAATCAATGATATCAGCATCTGTAGAAAAACTCCCATAATAAATATTTTCGATTTTGGTAAGGTTCCTTAGGTATACTTTATTTGTTGTGGCACTCTTACCAAATATAAATTATATAAAAATAAAAATGCAGATCATGGAACTGATCAAGAAGCTATTTCACTTTTCGCGATTTAATGCTGTTACAGAACGAGATATCAGGTGTGCATTGAGTGCATCAAGTCTCTCGTTGTGTGAAAATAAGATACATATATTAAATGGGAAAAATATCTCACCAGGAAAATTAGCGAAGGTAGCGGAGACATGCATTTCGTGTTAATATGAGCAAGTAACTCCGGCATGTGACCGTTCCTCGCGCCCGCGAAGCACATTCTCGAAGACGCCATTATGTGCACCGATAGACCTCCCACAATGGCAACTGCGACGAGAGTTGGCATCGCCCAACGGAGCCAGCCGAGGGCTGATGCAGCAAAGTCCTGAATTACAAAAATTTTAATAAATTACTGTCCTTTTTATGATGACGATTAATGGAGCATGCTTGGTCCATTCGTTTTTGATCAACTTTGCATCATACAAAATGCATACACTACTTTTTCACCCATAGTAGGTATACTTCATATCAGTTAAAAGAACATGCCTCCCAAGATTACTAAGAATATCGATTTAGAGTTGTCAAGCCGCCGAGAGTGATAGTGATCTTTCTGATATTCATGAATAAAGTTTATAATTGCTTACCACAGCGATAGCCTCTGTGGCCATAACGCCATTCGGTCCCAGTACAGCCAGATAAGACACGTTTGCAAGTAGGTATATAACTGTCACCATCGGCAGTGACACATAGATAGCTCGTGGAAGGTTCACGAAAGGATCCCGCAGCTCTTCGGTCATGAAGTTTAAGTAACTCCTGCAATATCATATTATTGGTTTCAATTAAGATGAAGAATGATGAAGTTGTTATTTCTACAAATATATTCTAAAAAAAGATGTCCTAATGAGACTCTATAGATTGTTGTGATAGATTGTAGTGACTCACCAACCAGAGTAGGAGAAAATGCCTGAGTAGAATGCAACGGACCAGTCGCTCACTGAGGTTTTAGTGCCTGCCCAGCCATCTTGGAAGTGTTCCACATTACCTAATAAATACACATTTATTACTGTATATTTCTTTTGTGACATGTGACCAGAAGCATAATAGATATTAACGTCAGAGAGACAAGAGTCACCGTTTTACAATGCAGTTTGGCTTTGCCTACATTTGCTTTGTATGATTTTGTTACAGCTGATGAATTTTTGATTTTGAAGAGTTTTTTTGGATTTGTAGTGTGTAGTTTGTATCTGGAATTGGTAAGGTTTGTAGAAGTTGAACTAGCTGTAACTTTTAAAGACTTAAAAAAATGGTTTATTACTTACTTACTATCTTTGGGGTACTTATATTATAATGATCTACCTTGTCCCAACCACACAATGCCACCAACTATGATGATCACAAGCGCAGTTATCTTTGTGAACATGAATACATTCTGGATCCTTGTGGTGAAACGCACATCATACGCATTTATAAACGTCAGGAAACCTGAAAATCGATAATGACCTGTACAGGACACTGATTCATAACTAGGCTAAGGAATCTCAGTGATATGTAGCGGACTGACTTTCCATGCATGGTAATAGGTAGATATGACAGTGTTTAAGCTATAAGATTGATAAGCACTAGGTTGTAGTTCTCATAGTACAAGCTTAGTTTGTTCCTGAATGTATAAAAATGCATGTGCATTTTTTTTTAAGATGATATTCGCTTTATCGCAAATTTTGACTGAATATAGTGATATTACAAAAACAATACCCATTTCTTACTGACGATTGAAGAATTATGGAATTAAATTATGGTCTACCATGGGCAGTTTTATTGCTATACATACAAATAACAATCACGTGCAAATACATGGAATGTGCTAATGTTTTACTAAATAGATTTAAACCAATTAAGAGTATGTTTATGTGAGTGACAACATAATGTAATATTAATATTCATAGTGCCATTGTTTATGAGAATAACTTAGATTTCAAGTGTTTTGTGGTAACTTACAAATAGTGACAGCAGCTATAAGTTTCTTGCATAGTGGGTCTATAGGACAGTCCGGGAAAATAGGGTCCAGAACATTACTAGCAAATGTCAGTGCCATAATCGCATTTGTGCTCGGTCTGCAAATAATAGTGATAGCAACAGCTATGGTGCGTTGAGCGATAGAGATCTTAAGGATTTAGTATTATTGCATTCAGATTACACTAGGTTACAATTTAGTAGGTCCCATGCAGACAAGCCACATTCTGGATGTAGTAATAATACTTCTTATAATTTTAACTTCCATGAGACAAGCATGAAAAGTTATTACACTGCATTGGTTTCACATTTTTGACAGGATGAACCAAGATAGATACCCATTTAAGAGATGTTTAAGAATTCAATTGATAAAACGATGTAGCCAACATAAAATAGACATGAGATATGAGTACTCACACAAACACTAGGTTAGCATCCCATAGGTATAAAAATGCAGGTAATGGACCAAAAGCTTCATTAATGTAATGGTAGTCTCCTCCACTCTGTGCCAGTGTTGTGCCTGTAAGTAGCACAGACAGAGCATAAAGATTTGCAATATGTAAATGAGAAGAAAGTGTTATAGGTATCCTAGACAGATGTCATAACAATTAATGGCCTAGTTTGCAAAAACTTACCTAATTCTGCATATGACAGGGCACCAAGAGTGGCCAGGCCTCCACAGGCGGCCCAAACTACTAGAGCACCCCATACAGAACCAGTTTTCTCTAGTACTTCCTTCGGCGATATAAAAATCCCACTGCCGAATATAATTCCGAGAATGATCGCTACCCCTTCAAGTAGCCCCAGCTGCTTTCGCATTTTCACTTTATCCTCAGGCATGTTTGCTATGTTACAAAACTCTTTTTGAACTTATATCCGCTCTCTTACGATCAATGAGATACAGTAATTCTAAAGTTGATCTACTAGTTCTATTATTGGTTATAACCTATGCGCTTATTTAGAAAAATTAACCTTTCACATTTTTAATTGCTAGCAATTGAAGTCCGTATTGTTAATTGACTAGGTTGATTGATCACGCTTCAGTTTTAATTGATATGAAAGGATTAATAATTGAAAAGAGCGTGTATATTTTACAATGTTTCACATTCAATCATTTCCACATCACATCACTCTCACAAGTCTCACATGGACGAAAAATAAACACAAGTGTTTTGAAGACAGTTTTTTTTTCTTTATTTCTGGCGATTTAACAATTGACATTTGACAGTGACATGACAGTAATATTGCTGTGCGTTATTGATAAATCGCTAGAAATGCCTCATTTCATAATCGACTAATGATTTCGGTTAATAATTATATTTTTAAATCGAATATTAATAAAACTAATTAATCTTACACAATTTGTTTCTTGACCACTAAGTGGTTTATCTAATTCTTAAAACAATCACAAGTACAAGCTTTACTCAATTTGGGAAAAGTTTACATTTGTCTATAATGTAAATTACTTTGAACTGATTTTACGAAATGTAAATAAAACGCTGAGTACCTATTTTTTGATAATGCCTGAAATGAACTTGGCAGATCGCAAATATATTTAAGAACAATCTAGCAATATTCAGTCTTCCTAAACAACGTTTTTATAAACTGTACAATGGAAATTAAGCTGGTTTGACACTAACAATTTTATTTCTTTGATGTAACATTTTGCTTTTTAGGTTCTACTGACAGTGGCTCATGACTATGGAAAAAGGATGAATCCGCATTTTAGATGTATATACCATTTAATTCTTATTACAAATAATTCTAGAACTGTTTTGGAGATATTTCTGGATCTGGATCAGGATAATACTGCAGTAAATCTGCAACAGGTGACTCCTGATCTTCGTAAAAATCACATGCCAATAAGTATTCCCTCTTTGAATAATCGTCTCCTCTGCAAAACATTTCACCTGAAAATAAGATTTAAACAAACACAGTGTAATACCTAACTTTAGTTATGTGTTTTAGTTGAGTCTTTCTTATAAAGACATAAACAAAAACGTAGCAGGTAGGTACCTTCTATATCCATAACATGCACAGGTGTCTTGGATTCTAGTGCCCCTACGCAGTAATGCTCTTCTGTGAGATCTGGGTGCCAGTACATTATAGCATCTCTGCATGAAGTTCCAGCAATAGGTAGAAGTATCCTATCCTAAAAAGAAAACAAACACATAAAACTCTTTCATCTTTTATGTAAACAAAATTTGATGATACGGACAGCTCACGACCATCACTGTAATCTACGAGCGTTTGAACTATCTTCCAATTAATAAGGTACAAAAAATAATAGTAAATCCAACCTTGCATATTATTTTATTATTGACAATAGGTTCCTTGACTTCACTGGTGCAGAAAAATTTTCTTTTTTTTCTCATAATAATCGTGCTGAGTTCCAGAACAGTTTTAATACTATTTCCTAAAACAATACGAATTACAATGGTTAATTGAATAGCCGTTTCTAATATTATTATAGTGTCACCTTGTCACAAATTCTTTATATCGTAGATCACGTTTACCTTTTTCTCCATTTATGGCATCTAGTTCTCGCATACCCCTAGCTTGCGTTTCTCTGCTATTTTGTTGCTTCATATAATTAGCCAATCGATACATTGCATCGACAAACTCATCAATAGGACCTTAAAAACAGTAAAGTTGGAGTAGATCTTTAATATGATGAGATATAATTATGATCTATGAGAGTTATTAAATTATTATTCCTAAAATTTTAATATTTTATACTAACACTAAACATACCTGTTCCAAAACTTCCACCATCCAGATAGTTAAGAAATTGGTAAAACCTGAGTGCTTCGTCTGATTCTATCTCATCCATCACTGGCCTCTGTAATATTTTTGTTGGTGCGAATTATTAATTTAATTATTATTGATAACTAATTGAACCCATAGAGGTATACAGCTCTAAACAATCTGTAATTTAATGTAAACGTTCATACAAATTTTCCACTCCAAGCTCCAACATCTGAATAAAGGGAGTTCACTCTACTTGGCATCCAATCTAGCGATGATCGAGCAACCAAGACAGGATGCTGAAAAGTAAATTATGTAGGTATAGAAAAGTTACATATTTACATCCCTTTTAAAAACGTTTTTATGTAACGCTAAGTAGGTAAGTACTAATTTAATAATCAACTTTACCATTGATGGCGTTTTACATTTACCATCTTGGATAAATATGTTGAAAATAAGCAAAAACAAAGTCACAGAAAATATCATTGTACAGCGAGAATTCAACGAATGGAGGAAAGTTTATTTCTCTACTATCAAAGTCATTATTTTATTTTTTTAATTGGCCACAAGCCCATGGTAAATTGGCAATATATAATTACTTCTTGTAGGTACAGTACCTAATACTAACTAGGTAGGTAACTTTGGTATGTTAGCAAATATTTTTCATTTCCATTATAATAAAGTTGTAAAGATGATGTACCTATGTGTCGAATATAATTCAGAATTCTTTATTGCTTTTTTAATGAAACAACATTACAGATATTTTGAATACGTTATTCTATTAAAAACTAAGTAAGTATTTAAAAACATAAAAGTAATAAATAATAATATCAACCTAAAAACTTGAAAATAGACATACTACCAAAATAATAAAATTTATATAAAACTAGAAAACATAGGTGGTAGGTATGTTTTCTAGTTTTATATAAGTAAGTATACAAAGTTAATACATATAAATATTATCCCGAAGTTACGAGTTGATCGGTTGTTCTACATCAGCGGACTCTATATTAAGGATACACGTTTTTTAGTCGATTAAAAAATGTAATCGATTATAAAAAATAATAGTACATAGTAGCAACCAATAATAGAGGAACATCCGTTTTTCTTGCCTAAATTTCGCGCCATTTTCTGTTGTCATTTCAATCTGTGAAGTCGTGTTCGTGTTTGTCTCTCCCTCCCGGCCTCCCGTGTCGTGTTTAGCGCAGCGGCAAGTTGGCAATTTTACGCAAACTTCTGTAAAAAATGCACGTGCGCGTGCGGATCTTCGGAAAACCCGATACAATAGTGGTTGTTGATTCCAAATTGACAAAAATAGAAAAGTTTCGTCAAATACTTCAAGACAAGTTTGATGTGAAGCCGAGCCTGCAACGACTGTTTTACGGAGGCAAACTGGTAACTATTTTATTTAGTTAAATGCTGTTGGCCGTATCGTCTCTTCCTTGGCCGGAAATACCTGGTAGACGTGTACCACGTTGCCAGATAAGCATAGAAATGCCCTCAATGATGGACTGCCTTTCTCTATCTAGGTCAACGATCTTTCAGATTTATCGAGAAATGCTTTGTAATAGATCTACCAGCATTGTCCAGCGGTGCAGTGAACTAAATATTAGAACTTAAACTGGCAAATAAGAAACTTTAGTTACTTTTATAAATTTGTTTACCAAAACAAAACTAATGTTTGCTTTCTACTGATAAAGAGTTTCACAGAAAAGTGGAATTTCATTGAAACTCAAAAGTTGCCGCATTTCTCTTGCAGTTGTCAGTATAGCAGTCTTACCACTTCAGAATCTACAATTGTTTGATGCTCATTTGTCTGTTTCAGTTAGAAAATGGCTACACATTCCATGATTACAACATCAAGCTCAATGATGTCATCCAACTCATGGCCCGGATTCAGGCCAGTCCGGAGAAAGAAAAAATTGACACAGAGATTAGTGAAGATAAGAAAATTGAAAACAAAGTAGAATATAAAGGTACCTTTTTGTCTACAAGATTGAAACAATGGGATTTTTATTGTTTTCTATTTCTACCTGTTTCTCTCTTTTTCTTTAAGTGTAATCAAAATTAAACACTACTAACATCTTTATATTCTAAGAATTATATGACCAATAAGAAATATCTATAAAATCCATATTATTTCTGTAGTACAAGTTTTTGAAGATGAATTGAAATTTATTTGGAATGTATTTTAGATGCTACAAGTATGTTGTATGCTGTTGGAGACTTTGTAGACATGAGGGACAAGGAACAAGGTGCTTGGTTTGAGGGAAAAATCATCCGAATAGTCCATGATCCAGACACACAAAACACAAGCACAGACAAAGAATCCACACAAAACAAGGAAAACAATCCAGATAATAAAAGATCAGAGAGTAATGAAGAAAAACCCACAAATGGTATCGCAAAGTTTTTTAGCAAAACCCCTAAACTGCGAACACAGTCAGAAAATGGGAATGCAGAGGCAGACTCTGATGTAAAATTGCTATATGAAGTGCAGATTGAGGGCGGGTATGTATGCAAAATGTAAACACCCCGTTATGAAATAGATGTCTCAAAGATGACATACATTAATTTATTAGACATAAAGATTTTTGGCAGCAAATACTAAACTAGTAATTAATTTTATACTACAAACAAATACTAAACTATTTAAGGAAAACATAACTTAAAAAAATTGCTAACAAAAAGAACAGTGACATTATTACACAATTCTTGTGTGATGGACACATCAGTGAATACTACTTATATAAAAAAATGTATATACATAATATAATAATAGACTTTTTCACACATCAGTCACATCACACTCTAAATAAAATTTTCTTACTTTTTAATTTTCTTTATGTTTGCAGAGAAGATGACTCAAACACATATTGTAAAGTAAAAGAGTTGCGGCCTCGAGCCAGAACTGTGGTGGATGTAAAAGAACTGAAAATAGGTCGGAAAGTAATGGTTAACTATAATCCTGAACAACCCCGTGAAAAAGGATACTGGTATGCATGTTTTCTAAATACATATTATGAATGTTTGTTTATCAGTAGTATATTAATCTTTGAATCAAATGGATTCTGATTTAGACACAACTTTAAATTTTATTTGTTTGTATCCATAATTAGCATTTAACAAATAAAAAAAAATTATAAATCTTAGTACTTATAAAAATCTTGAATCCAAATACATACCAATATTTGTTGCTATTTTTTATTTCTATAGATAGGATTTTGTATAAAGTGTCTAACAAATTCTTAAAGGTATGACTTCAAAGTAAGCGAAATAGTGAAAAAGCTTCGCAACACATATGAGCTCATCGGTACAGTGTACCTTGGACCTGATGCAGTACCGCAGAATGACACCACAGTGGCGCTACATGACAAGATATTTGCTATTGAAGAAGTCATACCATTAGCTGATAGGACCGATGAGTATAATGAACTTATGAAAATACCACCTGAAAAAAGTAAGACATAGACAAGACATACATATATTTATTTGCCACACACAATAAAAAACATAAAAATAAAGTTTATTGAAACATAAATTTCATTAATTTAACCAAACATAATCAATAGAAATTAGATTTAACAATTAAAAGTAATAAAAAATTATCATAATTAAAATAAAAACAATGGCTAAATGGACTCGACTCAGCATCTACTGTTGTGACAGCAGACACTTATATTCTGCTGAATCCATTTTCCTAAAAAGTAAGATATTTCACTAAGATTGACTTTCAAAGTGAAATAAAAGTTAACTTAATTTAATTTGTTGAAGGGTCATGTCCACTAAACTGCTTGACCTGTCGCGACGATGAAGAAGCTCCTTGCAAAGACTGTGGCTGCTACCTGTGCTCTGGCAAACAGTTCCCTGATAAAGTATGTACCAATAAGCCACTTCCTTTAATTCCCATTAGACTTTCCTTATATCGAGATCAACAAGAATAATTAAATTGTTATTAATCTCAGCTCAGTCTTGTGAGGGTTCAACTCCAAAAAAATACTAAATACTCATTAAATGTTCATTATAAAAAATATCCTTTCACAGATAGTCCTTTGTGATGAATGTAACAAAGGTTATCACATGTCGTGTCTCGAGCCGCCAATAACAGAGCTCCCCGAAGAAGACTGGTACTGCCCCGATTGCAAACGTGATCCCAATGACGTCATCGCCCCTGGAGCCGCCAAGCAGACGAAGAAACGACAGACTAAAAGCAATCGGGATTGGGGGAGAGGCATGGCTTGTGTTGGTGAGTAGGAAACAAGTGAAAAATCTATGCATACAGACTTAGCTAGCATTTTAGAAAACACTTTTGACTCTTAGTCGCACACTCATGGTAGAGTGATCGTGATTATGAAAGGCACGAATTAAAAGCGGCTCTAGCTTTTCGTTTCCATTGATATCTGTAGGCGGCGTTGTGAAAATATTCCGTCATGGCAGAATGAGTGATTAATTTGATGAGGTCTGACCATCTTGTTGAACGACCATGGGACCTCTTGACTGTTTGGTTAGAGAGATAGTCTCCTTCTTTTGTTCGGTGGAAAGCGAGACGTTAAGTGCGCAGAATTTTGGTGAAGTTTTTGACGTCTATGGAGAGTTCACATATACAACATGCTGTAGAGCAAGTAGAGATGTAGATGACCCTCATTCATTCAACATGCTGTTTTGTTTATTTATTCAGGAAAAACGAAAACTTGCTCAATGCCTCCAAACCACTTTGGGCCTATTCCTGGAATTGAAGTTGGAATGTGCTGGAGATTTAGAATACAAGTGAGTTTTATTTACTTATTGTAATAATATAATAACGCAAAATGTTCCTCCGAAAGTCCATACATTACACTTACATATTTTGATTACAGCTTTCAGAGTCAGGGGTACATAGACCGCCTGTGTCGGGCATTCACGGCAGAGACGTGGAAGGAGCTTATAGTATTGTTCTATCTGGTAAGCATCGGCCTAATACAAATTGGCTGTTATAATCAATTAACATAGGGCGTCTAGTCGAAGCGACGCGTGACCCGAGGGCTGGTGAGTATCTGGCCCAACGTATCAGCATTGCTATTCAGCGCGGCAATGCAGCCAGTGTCTTGGGTACGCTTCCGATTGGTACCGATTTGGATCAGTTGAACTATCTATAAATCGTTTGCAACGGTCTGTAGATAGTTCAACTGTTTCTTATGTATTTTATATGACTATGTACATTTTGTAAATACTGTATAGTCGTAAGTTTGTTTGTATTAACATAATGACAGAAATCATTAAACTCACTTGACTACTTACTTATCAAGTATTTGGTTGTTGTTGTCAGGTGGCTATGAAGATGACGTGGACTACGGCAATGAGTTTACGTATACGGGCAGCGGAGGGCGCGATCTTTCGGGAAATAAACGTACCGCGGAACAGTCTTGTGACCAAACACTTACTAGGGAAAATAAGTATGTTCTATTTATAAGTTATATAAGTTGCGTCTAAAACTCTAAACGCTGCGCATATAAAGTGGTTTTTCTTTTGTTTTATGAGTATTCTGTGTGAAACTTGGCATCTAGCGCCTCAGCGATTTATAATTATACATTGCTATACCTTAGCGTTAGTTATTTACTCATTTTTGCCTAACAATGTCATGTTTCGTTGACTTCTGCTCAGATTAAGATAAACCTAGATTTATCTTTAAAAACCGGATCTTATTCTTGAAGAGGAATATCCAGTAAGATCCAATTGCATGCGAAATGATCACGGGTTGAACTGGTTTAAGGAAAATTATGTTTATGCACTTAGTTCATGGATTCCATGATAATTTCAAACAAACCAAGAGAAGACATGGACAGCCTCTTCTCCGTAAAATCAACAAGTTAGAATAGAAAAGTGGTGTGAAGAATTTGACTAATGTTTATGTTTTTAGGGCGTTAGCACGGAATTGCGCGGTGAAGCGTGTTTCCGACGACGGTGATGACGCAGGGGATATGTGGCGCGAAGGCCGGCCAGTTCGCGTCGTGCGCTCCTACAAGATGATCAAGCATTTCCCCAAGTACGCGCCTAAGGAAGGCATCAGGTATGACACTCACCCTAAACATTATGAAATTAGGAATGAGTGAATTAGACTACTACTGAGAAAATTAGGAGCAACAGGTTGTCATGGTAGGGACATGTTATACGAAGAGAGTGTTAAGCACCCCAGCCAGCCCAACTCCTTAAAGTAGCGGAGAAGGACTTTGGGTTGGTGGCCGCATTGTTCTAGCATCCCCGATGTTGTGGTGGATGGTGATGGTGGGTGTTAAGTATGAATGGGGGTGATATATAGGATACAGATAATTTAGAAATGTCTTAAACACTAGCGGTCTATCTTATAAAAAGTTAGCACAGACTTGATGTCTTGATTACCATACGTAATGGTGACATAAGTCAACGCTAACTTTTTCTAAGATAGGGGGTAAGTCTCACGGTCTTATCGCTTATATCTATATCTTTCAGGTAACTTAAACTAAGTATTCACAGACATGCCGGTTTTTTAGCAATATAATATATGTTTCTTCAGATACGATGGCATCTACAAAGTGGTCAAGTACTACCCAGAGAAGGGTATCTCAGGATACCGCGTGTGGAAGTACTTGTTGCGACGAGATGACCCTACGCCCGCGCCCTGGGAGCCCAATGCAAAGCAATTCAATATTATTGTGAGTATGGAATATACTGCAGCGCTAATATTCTGTATTTTTTTCTCCTTGAACATATGAAAAACCGCAAAAAAAATGTTACATAAATGGTTAATCGCACCCTCGTATCAATTTGTCAGCATACTTACAAAAAATAAAAAAAAATGTATGTTGTGTTTGTTTTGATTCAGTTACCGCAGTTTTTTTTATTGACAAGATTTTGTTCTATTTAACAGTATCCAGACGGTTACCTCGAGGCAGAAGCCGAAAAGAAGGCTTTAAAAGAGAAGAACAGTAAAGGGACCAAGGGTTCCAAAGGTCCCAAGCCGAAGAAACGGGCCCTAAGAGAGAGTAATCATTTCGATGATGAAGAAACCTCGCCGCCCGCTAAGAAACAGAAAAATGATAAAGATAAAACTCCAAAAACTGACAAAACCAAGAGGAAAGGACGACGTTAGTTTAATAGTCGAAATATTTTATTTTCTATATACGTTTTTAGTTATTTTATAAGCTCCTAATACCATTTTATAATTGCTTTCAGCTGCGAAAACTAAATCGCCAGCAAAGAGTCCAAAAACACCGGCCACCAAGAACAGTATTATCGATATGTTCAACAAATCTCCCAAATCGAAGTCCCCGAAAAGTGGAAATGAGTCTAATAGTGGAAGCGAGATAACTATAGATGCGAGCGAGAAATCTACAGGCGCGAGTGGGACGGCACTTACCTTTAAGGAAATAGAAGTTATCAAGGCGGATACTTTGAATAAAAAGCTTTGGGATGAGTGTTTAGACGTGTGCCAGAAACAAGGCAAGAAGGTAAGCCGATCAAACTGAACGCGATCAACAAGTCCCATATTTTTTCCAATAAAAACCTAAAGTTTAGAGTAAATCAGTCATAACCATTTTAAAATTAGTTGCTGATAACCTGTTGTATTTTCAGGAATTCGTGGAGCATGTCAGTCAAGTGTTCCTGTGTATAATTTGTCAAGAGGTAGCCGTTACTCCAATCACGACACCATGTCTGCATAACTTCTGCATGGTGAGATTACATTTTTATCTCTGCTCTTTAGTTAAATGCGATTTGCAATATACAACGCTGAAATCGTGTTTAGTTTTGATATCGCTCGTTTGATCCTAGGGCTTTGTCTAAATAATTTTTATCTTTTGTTTTCTTAGCTAATAGGCAGCTAATATACGTTCGAATTTGTAAAATAAGCGCGTGTCGCTTAACTTATTTTACAAATAAAAACTTATACAGCTGTCTAATAACTAACAAATGACGCTCGAACTGCAAAATTTTAGTCTGAAACTTTATTAACCTTCTTTATTCTTTATTCTTTATTGTACACAAAATAAGACAAACACAAGACAGAAATAGATGACATGTACAAAGGCGAGCTTAACCCTAAGAAGAGTTCTCTTCCAGCAAACCTTTGAGGCTAGGGAGAGGTGACTATAGAGGTAGGATTGTGTACATACATAAACATAAAATAGAATGAAGATAATACTTAACTAAGATACTAAATACAATACAATAAAATACACAAATACTTTATATAATACACATAATAAATATATAATAAATATATATAAATACATAATAACAGTTAGCAAAGGGACATATAGTGCTCTTTAACTTTGCTCTTAAAGATGTTTAGCGATGGACTGGCCCGAACATTATGAGGTAAGGCATTCCACAATTTGACGGCAGAGACTGTGAAGGAGTTACCATAGCGACTGGAAGAGTGAAGAGGAGTTTTAAGAAGAAGGGACTTAGAAGATCTACACGGCTCACCCCTGGGAATAAGGTATTCAAAGCGCTCACGAAGGTAGGAAGGAGAAAGTGGACAGTGAAGAATTTTATAGAGAAATGCCGTTACGTGGAGATCACGACGACGGCGAATAGGTAGCCAATTTAATCGAGATCTGAACTCAGAGACGTGATCAAACTTGCGCAATCCGTAAATGAAGCGGATACACAAGTTTTGAAGACGCTCGAGTTTGTTAAGAAGTTCCTCCGTGGCATCTAAAAAGCAGACATCAGCATAGTCAATGAGAGGCAGCATTAAAGTCTGAGCCAGAGTGATTTTGGTTTCAAATGGAAGAAAGTTTTGAAGACGCTTAAGTGATTGAAAGGAAAAATGAACTCTTCTGCTGATCTCATTGACATGACTGAGCCATGACAAAGTGCTGTCAAAAACAACACCAAGATTTTTGGCCTTACTGGAATAGGGTAGAGGTACACAATCATAAACACAGGGAGGAATCGCAGATATACTCACCCTATTTAACATGTACGGAGTACCTAGAACTATGACCTGGGACTTAGTAGGATTGACCAACAGACCAAACGTTTTGGCCCACTTGTCAATATGAATAAGGTCAGCGTTAAGCTGAGTTATGCCGACATCTATTTCGTTTACACCAAAATGTCGATATATCTGCAGATCGTCAGCGTACAGATGGCAGTTAGAAGATATGACTTGGGTGATGGAGTTGATAAACACGGAAAAAAGAAGGGGAGAGAGAACGCCTCCTTGTGGCACGCCGGCAGTTATGTTACACCAGTCCGAGTATGACTCATCCAAGCGAACACACTGCGAGCGCCCAGAGAGATAAGATTTAAACCAAGAGATTACTGGGTGAGATACATTAAGGGAGGAAAGGATAGCTAAGAGGATGTCATAGTCAACTGAGTTGAAAGCACTGCTGAAGTCGAGTAAAACCAAAACTGTGATGCACTTGTTCTCCATGGCCCAGCGAATATCATCAGAAACTTTAATTAGAGCGCTTGCAGTGCTGTGACCAGGGCGAAACCCGGATTGTAGTGGACTCAACAGGCTGTGTTGAGTGAGGAACAGCGATAGTTGATTATGAACAGCAATTTCTAGGATTTTAGATAGAACGGGAAGTATGGAGATAGGACGAAATTCGGAAGCATCGGACGGATTGGATGTTTTAGGCAGTGGTAACACATATGCTTTTTTCCAAGCAGACGGAAAGGTACATGTAGAGAGAGAGAAATTAAGGATATAGGTTATGATAGGGATAAGTTCAGCGGAAAGAAGGTGAAGCATTTGGATGTAAATACCGTCAGTGCCAACGGCTTTCGTAGTAATAGACTTAAGTGATAACAAAACTTCTCTCTCAGTAATCTCTTTGAAAATAAATGGGGGACAGTCGGGCATAGGTAAACGAGACAAGTTGTCCAAGGAAGTACGTTTAATATTGTAGTCAAAAGAGAGAGGGGATTTGGAAAAGTGCGAGTTGATAGAATTTAAATCAATAGTGAGACCCTGAGAAACTTTTACTTCCTTTCCCAGCCCAAGAGATTTTAGAAACTTCCACATATTTGAGGAGCTACAGTTCTTTATGGAGTTATGTATGTGGCGTCTCTTAGCATTTCTGCACATCTTAGTACACCGATTGCGTAATTTCCTATAGATATTTAAGTTCTCGTCAGTGGGGCAGCGTTGATAGGTGCGTTTGGCCTTATCGCGTTTAGACATAGCCTTTTTTAAAGACTGCGTTAACCAAGGAGCGGGGGGATGCTTAACTTTGATCAATTTAAGTGGAGCATGTTTGTCGTATACGGTCGTCAGGATAGAATTGAACGCAGATACTTTATCGTCAACGCAAGTAGCTTTGTCGACTGAAGACCAATCAACATTATTCAAGTCTACCTTCAAGCGCTCCAGGTCAACGTCTTTAAAACTTCGTAATAAAATTGTTTTGGGCTTACGTTTAGGACAGCGAATTTTGTACGAAAGAAACAAAAGATCGTGGTATGAAAATGGAGCATTAAGTTGTCCATGAGTAGCAACGCGATCAGTGTCAGAAACGAGAATAAGGTCTAGAAGAGAGGGAATAGAGTGAGGAGCATGATGTGTAGCCGTGAGAGGAAGAATGTGCATATTGACAGAAGATACTAGAGAGATAAGTTTTCGAGCACGCACATCATCTTTTAGTAAACAGGTATTGAAGTCGCCAAGAATAATAGAATGATCATACAGAGGAGAAAAGGATTCTAATTTTGATTCTAGAGAAGAGAAGTAATCGACATTCAGTGATGGAGGATAATAAACACCGAGAAGAATTTTAGAATGATTTACAACAATTTCAATGAACAGATGCTCAGCGAAATTTTTATACTCACTAGGCGATTGGTCAACAACTTTAAATGGGATATCCGAACGAAGGTAAATGGCAACTCCACCACATCCTTTTCCGATTCTGTCGTTCCTAATTAGTATAAAACCAGGTAAAGGGTATTGAGTAGATGGCAGACCGGGTTTCAGAAAGGTCTCCGAAACTAAAATAGCGTCAATACATTTGCCATTAAATGAAGTGAGAATATCAGCATAATGGGCAGGGATACTTTGGGCATTAAAGTGAACTATGTTAAAATTTTTAATATGCCCATGAAACTTACCTTCCAGTTGATCATATAAGAGAGCAGAGTCATCATTAAGCGCACTCGCAAAGCTATTGTCCGAAGAATAAGAAGACGAGCAAGAAAAAAAGCTATCATTAAGAGCAATATCATTCATATATAAAATAAAATATAAAACCTAAATAATATAATAAATAAATTTATACAAAAATAAATAAATAGTACCAAGGCTGTCTGTATAGCACTGACCCCCCCGACACTCACTAGTTTGCTAGAGAGAAAATGAAAAGAGAAAAAAAAATTTAAATATATTAGATAATAATTACACAAAACAAAACTACCAGCAAAATAAACTAACTGAGCAAAACAAAATATATATAGACACAGATGGAAGTACATAACATTAACTCTGCTAAATAGAAATATTTACAAACTCCTACGAAAAGTATTACAATATTAAACAAATAATATAGTATAAAAAGCAAGTTCTTGCAAGATTGGCCTTGGATTGGGTCTGTCCTGTTAACTTGACGCAGGCAACAAAAGGTTGCTAATGTCACTGAGTTATGACAGATTGTTGTTTGACAAGACAAGCGCATGACAGTTTCTTAGCTAATGGGTATGACAATCTATAATGTTTGTGAAACAACAAAATTAATTATGTTATCTTTGAAAAGAATGAAACAAAATAGTTTTTACAGAGAAAAAAAAAAAGAATAAACCAAGTGAAATAATTATCTACCTGCCGCAAGCCAACAAAATATATTATATGCTACGGGAACGGAGTAAAACGCACAGATGTTACGACACTTCACTTTACAGCTCGCCTCGCTCGGGGCTCAGCCTTCTCAGCTTTCGTTGCCAAGCTAGACGAAGCCTTGGCCTTATCTACAGATGACCCAGCGGTTTTCTTGTCCGGGCCAGGCTGCACTGCGGGGAACTCAGCAAGAAGCGGCTTGAGTTCCGAGAGGGTTTCAATCCGGCGCCGTTTATTATCGGGCAGCATAATGATGATTCTGCCCTCCGTTGTCCAGCACCGTTTCATGCCGAAATGTTGGCGTGCCGTCATAAAAACGTTGTGCCTAGGCTTGGTTAGGAACTCTGAAACTGTTATCCCAGTGTTCTTCAGTGTACTTTTTGAGTTCCATACTGAACTGCGAAGCCCATAGCTAGCGAATCGTACTATAACGGGCCTAGGCTTACTTGTGTTTGTGCCTAGACGGTGGCAAGCAGACAGCTGGTCCGCTGAGATATCAGACAACTTAAAATGTGAGGTAAGCAAGTGCAATACAGTATTCTCAACCGCTGTCTCTGACGACTCAGCAATGCCGTGAAAAAGTAGTACCTTTCTGCGCGACGCTGTTTCCTGACGGTCTAGTCCTTGAACAAGCAACTCCAATTGAGACTTCATTGTAGCCATTGATTTCCACATGAGATTCTTGAAGTCGATGAATTCACGTGACAGGTCTTTAAGGTCCTTGTGGGGTGGCTGCTCACCACCAGAGAGCTTACTGATTTCACGTTCAAATTGATGCATCCTGGAGTCGAAGGTACCCGCCATGTCTTCCATGTTGGATGCCAGCATTGCATAGAGATCCATGCTGGTAGTGTTGCAGTGTTGTGGGTGAATTCAGAGGAGAAATTATATCACTAGGTAGTGTGGGGGGGGTCTGGTGCTTAATTAGCACACACCAGTTTTATTAATATATTATATATTATATTAAAAATGAATATATAATTAGGAGCTGAATTTATAAGATGTTGACACTCCTACCCTCAAAAAATATACCCCTTCAAAATATCATCATTCGCCTTTTTTTCTATTTACTAACTACGTTAGTAGGGTTGACAATAATTAACAGTCATTAATTTTCGTAATTTCAGGCATGCATAAAACAAGCGTTTAAGGCCACTGGCAGTCAAATCTGTCCGTGCTGTCGACACAAATTCTCCAAATATGATCCCGAACCAAACGAGCAGCTTAAGGCCGCACTCCGACAAGTCATGGCGGGCTATGACGCCGGTAAGAAGTGACAAACACGTGCTTCATACATCATGTACCTTATCAAGAATGTGTAGTGATAATAAAGTTGAATTTACAATGACAATCATGATGAAATAGTGAAAGTACCTGTGAACTGTGGTTATACTTTTTGTTTTTAATTATTTAGCGTGAATCAATCAGATTGATTTGATTTTAGTTTTATCAATCTTTTACTACATTCCCAAGTAAGATTAACTTAAGTTTTGTGTTAGAATTGCTTTGCCTTTTTATGTTTATTATGCCTAATTAAAGTGTTAGCTCATCTACGTAACGACAGTTCCCCTTTGTCATTATTTTAAGTAAAAATGTGTTTACTGTTTAAACTACTTTTGTATGTATTAAGAAACATAAACTACCTCAAGTCAGGCAATGTTAGCCATTAGTATTTAACTTTAGTGTTTAATTTCTAAACGATTTTAGAAGCTCTATTTTGGAAGCTTAATAATGCAGTTGCACTAAGAACTTCACATTACAGAAGATGTTGCGAAATGATCGGCTATGGCATGGTTATAAAGGCTCGCGAGGTGTGTTTGTTCTCAGAGAACCACTAGTTATATGTTTTCATTTAATATAGCGACATTTTCATAGTTTAAGTAAATACCAAAATCATGTAATCGAGAGTCCAACAATTTTTTGGTTTCGATAATTTGAGTATTTGAAGATCTGGCGAAAGGAGAATGGACAATTCTCTATGGAGCGTAGGCCACGACTAAAAAAACTCATCTCTCAGGGTTGCCACATAGTACGTTTTAAAGGGCTTTTACATTTTACACAATAACTTTGGGGATATATTTTTTAGTCGTGGCCTATAAGTTATTTATTTTTATTTTAAGTTTGAACTAGGTTCATAAAAACGATTCCACTTAGATTTTAAAATCTCATTTTAAATGTGGTACATATTTTATATTCCATGGCCGTACCAAACTGGAGTTTAAATATTGTAATACTCATATATGTACCTTCTACGTTCGGTCATATCACACGTAGTAACGACCGACAAATCAGTTTTATTTATACATTTCAGTACAAATATGTATAGCTTGAGGTCATTTGAACTACCGTTTATAGACTACAAGAATTATTTGTGGCTTAATTGTCCTAAACGATGATAATCGATGACGAAATGTTTGGAAATGCTAATTTTTTTGTAAACATATTCTTTTATTAAACACCACCTTATTCAAATTTGCTATAATACTGCTCTAGGAAATAAGATTATAATACGCGCGAAAAACATTTTTATCGTGAGCGTGACGGGTTCAATTAATAGCAGTCATGCCGTCTTGTCTTGTAAAGTGACCTTTAGGTCTAGAGTAGTCTAGACATTGAGTACAATCAATCAATCAAATATTTCTTTATTCAATAAAATAACAAGGATCATTTAGAATCGTCTTACATACTAGGTGATTCTAGGTGCCAGTTCCACGCGACCAGAGCCTAGAAGAACGGGCTAGAAACTTGTAAAATGCAGTCTTATCGCTTATTGTCGGTGTTTGGTACGTCATTGGATTTAGGTCTTTATTACAGTAAAATTTGTGCCTTAAGTAGTTCTAGAACTTAGCTATTCTTAGGTTTCAAACTTGTTAAGTTTTCGCCGTAAGAGTTTAATAGGATATGGTCCCCCATTCGATGGATCGATGATATAGCTCGGGAAGTAGAGTCGACCTAGGGTTTTTCATCCATCGCTGGACTTTAATCTTGTTTTCTATTTTAAGCTGAGGATTTGGTTATTTGTGTAAATACATTTTAAAACGATTCATATATTTAATTTATTTTAAGATATAATTGTATTGGTTCAGAAATGATGTTTGTAGGTATTTATCATTATTATATAAGATTGGAAGTGTAGACAAGTGATTTTTTGATTTCATAGCGTTATTTCTATGCATTCGAGCGAGTTTTGTCAAATCCGTTCTTACCCCAAAATTATTTCTTCAAATTCTCGTATATTTTTAATTTGAATTAATGTCATGACATCATTTTGAATTTTAAAAAATAAGCTATTTTTTTTTCTATAGTACCGTAATGTACCCAAGTTTGGGTGTAGCAATAATAATTGGAGAGCGGACCGACTTTTAGCATATAAATACTTAATTAATTTTAGTAATTCTGCTCATAGAAGCTTCGTTAGTGTAGGTTGGTTAGTTAACTCTTATTTTGAACGTACCATTAAAACAAATTATTGATCATTAGAAATTCGTGTTTAATTTTAATATCAAAAAATATAAATGATATGATGGTAAAACTGATTCACGCTTGAAATAACGTGTAACACTATTTACTAATAGTCCAGTCAAAATAGACTAAAATTATGACTTCAGTTTGCATTAATTCCCAACAAGCTGGATTTTTGTGCAGGCCTTGAATACGTCATTATAAATGATATGTCAAAAGTCCCCATCGATCCCGCTTGTGCGTTGTTTTTTATTCGAGGTCAAAGGTCATAAATTTGCGTTTTTTGCATATATCTCTGAAAATACGAGAGCTATCTAAAAGTGGTTCAGGCAAAGTTTGTACATCGTAAAATTGTCTACAAAAATACCTCAACACTTTTCTTCTACAAAGCATCGCTTTCGAGATATAGTGACTTTAGACCGCAGGAAAATCGTCGAAGATGCTGCGTTTTTTTCATTTCAACCATTTTATCTGCTTTATTGCCACAGAATAAACAGTATTTTTTAAATTTACTGAACGGGGTGATGGGTTCGACGGGTTAGTCCTCCTCCGAGGTAATGAATCGTCTTTTTGTCTCAAGAAATACTGTTTGTTCTATGGCAATGAAGGAGATAAAACGGCTGAAATGAAAAAAACGCAACATTTTAGTAGATTTTTCTGCGGTTTTAAGTCACTATATCTCAAAAGCGATGCTTTGTAGAAGAAAGGTGTTGAGATATTTTTGTACACAATTTTACGATCTACAAACTTTGCCTGAATCATTTTTCGATAGCTCTCGTTTATGACTTTTAAACGCAAATTTATGACTTTAACCTGGGTATTTGCGTTTTTCGCGTATATCTCTGAAACAACGAGAGCTATCAAAAAATGGTTCCGACAAAGTTTGTAAATCGTAAAATTGTCTACAAAAATATCTCAACACTTTTCTTCTACAAAGCATCGCTTTTGAGATAAAGTGATTTTAAACCGCAGGAAAATCTACTAAAATTCTGCGTTTTTTTCATTTCAGCTGTTTTATCTCCTTCATTGCCATAGAACGAACAGTATTTCTTGAAACAAAAAGATGATTCATTACCTCGGAGGAGGACTAACCCATCGAACCCATCACCCCTTTCAGTAAATTTCAAGAAATACTGTTTGTTCTGTGGCAATGAAGCAGATAAAACGGCTGAAATGAAAAAAACGCAGCATCTTCGACGATTTTCCTGCGGTCTAAAGTCACTATATCTCAAAAGCGATGCTTTGTAGAAGAAAAGTGTTGAGGTATTTTTGTAGACAATTTTACGATCTACAAACTTTGCCTGAATCATTTTTCGATAGCTCTCGTTGTTTCAGAGATATACGCAAAAAACGCAAATTTATGACTTTTAACCTGGAATAAAAAACAACGCACAAGCGGGATCGATGGGGACTTTTGACATATCATTTGTAATGACGTATTCAAGGCCTATACAAAAATCCAGCTTGTTGGGAATTAATGCAAGCTCGAATGTCTATTTTGACTGGACTATAAATTCAATGGACGCCGTGGGTACAGTCAGCGTAAAGTTACGACTTTAACACTATTATGTTACAATACCAAATGTGAATTTGTTAAATGAGTTTTTAATGTATTCTATCATTTTACAAAATAAAAAATATTTTTGCTGACTGCACTATTGTTTTTAACTAATTAAACTGAATCGTGTTAAATTTCAAACACTTACGGCCGGTTTCTCGAACGGTGATCAACGAAAAAATCAAATAATTACTATGTGTCAAACTCAGATCAATCATGATTTGGGTTTCCAGAAACCGGCCGTTATTGTTATTCCACCTGTCCTCAGCCTGTTTTATGTGTTAAAAGTTTAAAATAAAATAACCAGTAAATTAATATTTATTTTATTGTTTACTCGGGTATAACCTATCGCTCTGAGCATAATATCACGATGCAAACACATCACAAAACATTACGTTTTAACACAACATCACAGATATCCTGCGTCTGTCGGGATTTTCAAAGTCACTCGATTCGGTTGACTATCCTCATTAGAACTCGTTTAGTTAAGGATAAAATTACTAATAATGTAGTCGGCAAGCCAGCTGAATCGGAAAGATATACAGTAGATTGTATAGTAGGTGGTTAATTATCGAATTCATAAGAATGATTTGTACATTGTACAGTATTAAAAAAAATCTATAGCAAAAGAAAGGGAGAAATGGAGGAATTTGGGGGAGACCTTTGTCCAGAAAGGTAATTAGTGATTTTTTACTATCCCGACAGACACCTTTTCATGGCGGCACATGCTCGGCAACCCTGCGGTCATTGACCTGCGACTGAAATTCACGTGGATGTGCTGAGACCAGGGTACACGTAGCCCAAGCATTTACACAATACTTTGTACATAATTTTGTGATACACTTTGTCACTTAAACGATATGGAACATTCGATTTGTACATTTTTGTTCATTAGACGGTAGGTAACAGAGGTTATTATTCATTGTCAAAAACTTAAATAAGCAGTAATTATACATTAACATATAATTTCATTTCATAATTGTGAAAAAGTAATTCGATGTAAATTTAATAATAGTTTATAGTAATGTTCCAAGACGCGATTAAAACACGAACTAGTTATCAATATCGATATCGATAACAATGCATGCGGCTTTGTATCACTTTGAAAACGAGATTTACTCTAACACTAATAACAGTTTATAATATTTTATTCGACTATCAATATTGATAACTAATTTTTAAGCTCTGTTTAGGGTTCTGTAGTTTCTACACCCTTATATAATAATCCGCAAATGTGTCTCGACCTCACAACCATACTACTCGCAAACTAAGTGCAATACAAAGCTCTTCGACATTATATAATGAGCCTTATTTAATATTACATCGTCCCAAAATACATAAAAATAATAAAATCTTAAAAATATATACGAACGGTTTCAAAATAATTAATGTATTTATTTTATTATACCTACTACTTGCTACATCTATACATGCTGGACTAAGTTGATAGGACCTATAACGATATACAGTAATTTAAAATAATGGCAATTTGCATAAATAGTTTTTTAGGGATATGTACATTCAGGTAGGTCTTCTAGTTATGAGTAGTAATCGGTAAGATTATTGTAAAGGGAATTTGGGATCTATAAATGATTTATATACATATTTAATTAAATTAATATTCTAAAAATGTACCTAAGAGTTATGGCTTCCAGGAGTACACAGTGACTGCTTAAACTCAAGTAAAGATACAAATTTCAAACTTAAGATCCTTAATCAGTGTAAAACCTCCTGCCCGAGTCAACTCTTTAACACAGGTTTTGGTTTATTAATATATTTGCGTAATTTGTAAAATGTAGGTATAGTTTTGCTGAATAAGGACCGAAAATGATCTTAATATCGGTTCGTTTGCATGCATAATTGTTTTGCTGCTACTGGAACTTGTATAGTCCTAGTTAGGCACTTACGCTAATATTAATATTAATATCTCACCAATATGACGTCATTATAACTAGTTGTACTTACGTTAATCTTAACCTAATGAAATGCCATGCTTTACTTGACATTATCTCACTATTGTGTAGCCTTACTTTAAACGCATTCAAGGCTACTGGTGGTTTGCTAATCAGCTTTATTCACTAACGACACTGTGCCACAAATTTAGAGCATCTGGTGCAAGAAATAACTAGTGTGAAAAAACGTCTAGAAGATGTAGGAAAAAAGCAAACGTAAGTAACACCTACTTAGCGCTGATAAAACGAAGGCGATCAAGAAATCCATCGACCGATATATATTCTAGGTAAGTGTATCTATGTAAACTCCGCTTACGTTATGATTGCCGAAGGTTATCTTATAAACAACGACAAATCATTTCATATCAGCATCGTTTGTGAATAAGACTGTTGTTAGTATAGAAACGCAGAATAATCCTGTTTTGATCGAAAAATAAATTAATACTGTTAGTTATAATTATAAATCCAATGTAATAGTCTCATTACAATACTAATAAAAGCTGTCACATAGTCAATAATATATTAATCTAACAGCTGAGGCCTGTCTTGTGACGGACGTCGATCCGACGCAAGATAAGGCATTACTTAAGCTACGTTAGCGATTGCATGGAAAACTAGGAGCTAAAACTTAAAAATATTCATTTGTTTCAGCGTATCTGGATCTGAAGCCAGAATAAAGGGAGGCTCACATTACACGCTCATAACTATTACTAATGCTAAGTAGCAGCTGTTTCTGTAACTATTTATTTGCTGCGAGAAAACGAGTGATGTTAGACGCTGCATATCAGGAAACTACTAGCTGCATTTACAAGAAATCGCTGCTGTTGTACTACGTTTGTAACAGCACAGCTGTTGAGTTGCCTTCGGCCGGCATTTTAATGGCACTTACAACAATAACGTTCATTCTTAAATACTCTCTGTTAAATTCCCAACTGTCGCGTTAACGGCTGCCACATGGCTGCCGGAGAACTTGTCGATGATGCCTTCGAGCGACGTCCACGTGCCTACAATGAGGCCTAGGACTCCGAAGAGGACAACTATAGCGTTCTTTATTATCATGCGAATGCGTTCCGATCGTGAGACATAGTACCAATAGGTGCAGGTTTGGATGATGGCGGGGAAGGCTAGGCCGAGTGCGGACAGGCAGAGAGCACCGAACAGAGAGATGAACAGGTCCAACTCGGGCACCGCTGCTGCAATGCCGACTGAAACAACAAAATAAACGTTTGTTTTAAAAATCTGATGACATAAAGTGATGCAAATTAGTGTCACAAACCATCATGTTAGAAACTTACAAGTGAGAGCGACTATAGTGGTCCTCAGTAGGTACTCCCAGAGAGTGCGATGCTTGCTGTTGAGCATGCGGTTGCCGATGTACTCGCTCCACAGGATGTCGATGGCTACGTAGCATGCGAGGCCGTGCGTTATGAAGATCGCAAACGCAAGCAGACCCTGTACTACAGCGGCGAGACTGGAATAAGAATTGTACTTTTTAGAATAATTGACCAACAAATGTTGTTTGAGGCCATAAATATTCAGAGATAAATATCTCTCAGAACCATCTTAAATGTCTGATGATAAGATTTTTGCAGAATTTCGAATAAATAACTCACACGTCAGTTTCAGAAGGCAGGTTAAGAGTGATGCTGCCGAGCGCACCGTTTCCGTACTGCAGGTACCCGAACAGCCCCATGCCGACGTATAGGATGATGATGGAAATCATCGCGCGGTTCAATACTCCAAACTTGCCGACAAAAGCTTTGGGCGTCTTCATTTCGTTCTCCAGAGGCAGGATCTGAGAACATATAGATAGGGTAAGTTGATTTACTGCACGACTTGACAAGAAAGGAGGCACCTACTCGCTCTTAATAAATCTTTAGAAAAGTTTAAAGTATTTAGCAGATAATCACTATCAGTAAGTTATATTGAGTAAACTCACCACACCAATAGCTTCCAATGCGAACAGCACCGTCCCAAAAAATAGCGGGAAGTCTGCCAGCTTCCCCGCCGGGACTTTCCCTTCTAATGTCGGCGTCTCCCTGAAGATGTAGTAGCAGATGATCCCAAAGCTCACAATTGTCACTGCATTAGCTATTGCGGAAAACGGTGCCAGGTACTTCAAATCACGGACCCAGTTAATCAGGATCAGAGGTAACAGGATGCACAGCATAACGTTGAACACTCCGATGTTTATCTTGAACTGCTTCGATAGAACAAAGTCGATATTCTCAGATACGAAGACAACGTAAACGCAGCATGTTCCAATTTGATATACCAGGAGAAAAGCGTTCACGACATGTCTGTAAAATTAAATAATTTTAGTTTACTACAACTATACGACTATAATTGTTTGGCAGAATTCAGGTCAAAACAAGGATGCCTACAGAGTAGATGTGAGGTAGGTACATGTCACTTAACTCTGCATGCACTGAATATCAAGTGTAATTATTATTGTTATAGTTATACCTAGGCAGCCATAAATTAATGTGCTTTTATAGGTACCAGTACTTACAACAACATAATAATGGATTACTGTCAAGTGTTCTCGAGATCCTATCAAGCAAAGTGAACTATTTGCAATAAAATGTGTAGTTCTCAATACAAATTATCGGTAGATATTTATTTACTAAACAATTTATCTTATCTAGTGGACACTCGAGATGCCGTTACCTTTACTACGTGGCGTCAATAATTACCCTGAAGTAAAGACTACCTACTTTAAGTAACAGTAGAGTAGACAGAGATGATATAGGTACCTAATACCTACTTATGAGTAGTTTTTTTAATAAATAAATAAATAATGCTGGACAATCCAAACAACATCATCTAGCCCCAAGCTAAGCCGAGCTTGTGTTATGGGTACTAGAAGACTGACATACTTAATACAATACATTATATAGATAGATATTTTTTATTATACATATACAATACCCAGAACACCCAGAATAAATATTTGCAGATCATACAAACATTTATCCCAAGGCGGGAATCGAACCCGCAACCTTCCGCGTCGCAGGCGGACCTTCGCCCGCCGCGCCACGTCGGTCGTCAAATAATGTTTATGTACTTACAAGCATTAACAAGCACCTTGAAATAAGTATACTTAGATAATAATACGTGCACTATATCAAATTAAAAAGAAATATAAATAATTAATTCTGAAAAAAAGTCTCAGAATTGCATTCTTAAAAGCAAACCTATCTACTGATTTTCTTGGCTGTTCATCCACATATTTAGCTAGATTCAGATTTCTTACTGGCTTGATGGTCAGAGAGACTATTTTCATTTTCTCTTGAACCTGAACCTGAACTGAACGCCCGCTTAGCACTAGCAGCTAGTGCTAAGCGGGCGAATAAAGGGCGAGAAAAGGACTTACGCAGCATAAGGTGCGCAGGCCTTGCACCAGTCAGGTCCTTCCGATAAAGATGCCTCGGCCGCCGCTGTGTATGACAAACTGGCGACTTTCCGCCGTTTGCACAGCACATAGCACGAGTCCAACAGAACATGGATGCAGTACGTGCACAGAACTCCGATCACGATGGTGCCGATGCTCCCGACCACGTATCCGGAGTGGGAGAAGGCTTTCGGCATCGCCAGAATGCCTGTGCCGAGACTGCCCTTGAGGAGATGGAGGAGTGTCTCTGTGTTGCTGTAAAATAAAGTTATTTATGGCAAGCGGTTCACACTCGTGTTGAACGTTATTGTTCAAAATAAACAACAAATCCCTTAGTCTAATTTTAGGTTTAATACTCAAAAAGGGACTTTGAAAAACCCATGCGAAGAAGAATGGTTTTCGAATAGAGGGTGTTATGATAATAAAGTACAGGAAATAAAACATTTAGAATGCATAGCTTTCAACTTGTGCATAGAAAAGTAGCAGTTTCGATACCCTATTTAACTTATCGAAATAGATTTGCTACTATAAGGGTTTGATGAAATTGTAATTAGTTGTTCAAACGGAGTTCAAAATCTCTTTGTGTTAATTAACGTAAACGTAAATTAACGATGGAAAACAAAGAGAATACTTTAACTAAGGGAAAATATACCTAGTTCCCTTTTATAAACCACTAGCTGACCCGTGCCCACTTCGTTGGGCATAATTGAAGTTTTAGTAAGGATCCCTATTTTTTTGAAAATATAATATAACCAATGACACTCAGCAATAATGTGGCTTTCTATTGGTGAAAGAATTTTTAAAATCGGTTCAGTAGATTCTGAGATTATCCTTTACAATTGAACAAATATACAAACTTTACCTCTTTATAATATTAGTATAGATAGAAGAAGATAATAGCTACATCATATAGGAATAGATAGTAGGAACGGTAAAAGCTATAATAAAATATCGGAAAAAATAAAAATAAATGGAATAGTAAGTCCAAAAAAGGTTGAGTACGAAAGTACCTACTCAGAGTATCTACCTAAGTAATAACGAACCAGGAAAACTAGCCGCAGCCAACTTATGTATTCATCAGCTGTTTGTATCAGTACCACAACTGGACAGGACAGTTTTGGGTTTTCCTCGATTTTTCAACATTTAGCGTGAGATAAGTAATTTAGCTCCGAGTTACTACGACCTTCATAAAACAAGCATTAACTATTAACGCAGTATTAAAACGTGTCACAATCACACGTGCTTCTATTGTATGTAACGTAGCTAAATCTGTACCTAAACGTGTTGATAATCTCCACTTGACAAAGTTGTAGCTAGGTAAAACTGAACGTAGTCTGGCCACGCTAAGTCTGCAAAAACATAAATGGATAACTCCTAACTAAAAATATTTTAACATGGTGTTATATTATGTTTGTTACAATTATTATGTTTCCCCGTAGCAGCTTCGAACTAATCTATGTTATAATTGTACCATGTTATGTATGTTGCACACATAGCGTGGCAAGACTATCTAACTAGAGATTACTCAACCTAAAATAACAAACATGCATTACACATGAAATTACAATGCTGTTTTCTGATGACTTCATATTTTTCACATCTCTTATAATAGATGGTAAAACCTGGTAATATTTTTGAAACAATGTGCGGTGACGTTGGTCGTATATTAACCACCGTTACGCTTTTTGAACCTAATCACGCTTCAGGAAAAAACCTTGCCGTTTTATAAATGATTGTCCGATTTTGCTGGAAACTAGGAAGTTGCAGAGGTCAATGAGTCACCATCATCTCAGTGAAATACAAATACTAACCCCATGAATCAAACCAAGAACGAGGTCAGCGCATGTTTACCTACCATCGGTGTAAAGGGGGGTATATATATATATATATATATATGCAAGGGAATATATCCCATAGTTGGGCTGATGCCAGGTAGGAGCCAAAATGGAACTGATTGATGGTTTTTGATTTCGATTGAACAGAAGCTTTAATTAGCTTGTGTAGTCTAACTGTCAAGTATATTCAAAGGAAGTTTGTTTGATGGAGCGAGGTTACGTGCTATGAGCCCAGGAGCGGTGATGACGGTTGACATCTAGTTTCCAAACAAACATGGCGCTTCTAATAGCCACGATTCAGATAATCCAAAATGTTTGTGTCGAATGTAGGGTTGCGAGGAACTAATACTTAGAACACAAGATTTTTCAAAACTTTGAATGAGACTACAATTACTTACGTGGTAGGATGGTCCACGACTCGGTTGTCATAGGGCTCATATTCCTCGACTTCCGTGAGGTTCTTTTCCTTCATGTTGACGAGGAAGATGCCTTTGTCTCCGGGCCTTTTCTTCTCATCCTTCACCGGTGATAGGCTGTTAAAATAAAATGTGTAAGCTATTTTTAAAACTATTTTCTTTGGACTGCAATAATCGTTAAAGCGTAGTGCACTTTGGTGAGACGCATTATACTGCCAGAAAAAAGGTGAGATAGCCATTGGCTTAGCTTATTCGCAGCAGGACTAGCTGGTAAGATAAGGCAGACGACAGCTGGACAAAACCATTTTCATCACAACTCTTTTGCTGTCACTTTTTGGCCTTTTGCTGAATAAACACTGTAGTAGTTATCTAATAACCTTTTAAATTTTGAGTAGGATTTATTTGGTTTTAAAAAGTATGTAAAGATATAATTCTGTGAGATATGATCTTAGTCTCACCTCACAGTTACCAACGAGGAAATTGAAGCCTGATCGCACATAAGACTCCTTAACCTTAGACTAGATGTTCCAGGATAAGTTTGCATGAAACTTTATGCATCAGCAGCCTGATATTATCACTTAACTTAAAAACTGGTTACTAAAGTTGCCGAGAACTTTAAAATATCCAAAGGGAATTTCCAATTCGAAGGACACATTTGCTTAAAACTGTACAATCTTAATTATGGCGCGCTTAATCAATAATGTTTCATTATAAATGTTCAGAACATTTTTGAACACTGTCAGTATTTATTCACTATTTTTCATAAAATATTATTGTGACAAAATAATAACTAACTAAATGTTCAATATTGTTTTCAACGCGGTAGCAGTGTGACGAATAGTAAATATTATGAAGGTATTTTAGAATTTCGCTGAATTTTTATTGGCCTAAATAAATATGGGTATAATTCACAACACCTCGCAACACAAATATTTGAACACGACAAATATTTCAGCTAAATAGGTATATTAGGTTTTCGTTTAGACTAAAGCTTTTGGTATTCTTCGCGTGTTTATTTAATGCCTGCTACACTAGACTAGACTCCAGTGCATGTGAGAATGCCCAACTACATTATCACAATGGTCTAGTTGCCCAACTGTGTGCGGAGTCGGACAGTACTGAAGAGGGGGGTAGTTAACTGGGGGTTGTTTGTTTATTGCTAGGCAACCGCGTTTTGCTATTGATTTGCCATAACCCTTTCATGGCCTATCTTTTCTTGATTTAATTGAAATACGGGAAGTTTTGTGGTCTCATGCCAATTTGATGCATATAGATCGTACGTAACTTTTGGTTTTGCGATAAGAACCAGATGTGTTCAGATGGGCTTTTGAACTAAGTTTTCCATGATTTATTTATCAATTTTATGACAGATGTTGACACAAGTAGGATGTCTTTATTTGGGACAGTATGACGACAATAGTGAGTTAGTTGGTTTCATGGTATGATACAATAGGTGATTATAAAGTACAACGGCTATGTGAGTAAAAACTTTTCAGAGTGACGCTGACACGAGAGCTGCGGTAGGTTTATAGGTACTACGCCTGGGTCGAGGTCACCTCTATTAATTAGACATCATCAATTGAACTAAGTCCGAACACTAGAACTCAATTAGCAATCATTTAGAAACCAAGATGAAAATCGTAATGCGAAAACAAACATGTTTTGCGCGAACACTAAGAAGTTGAAACAAATGTGTTTCTAAATCCTTTCGAAACATTCGATGTCCAAAAGGTGTTCTCACAGGACGTCGTATTGGAGGGTCAACTGAATAAATCAATGTTACCTTTGTGGCAAAAAGTCGTCTGGCTCGAAGGAGGGGTTGACCATGGGTCCGCTCTGCCGTCGCGCCCATTCCTCTGCCTCCTGGAAATGAGAACCAGTAGTTAGTTAAACTGATATGTACCTAAGTTAGTCTGATGCATGCTGGCAAGAATGCAGATAATCTGTACTATGAAGATGGTGAATGGAGATTTTGTTAAGCATGACTAATTCTCCATTCGAGTGGTAGTTTAACATTTTGATAATGCATGGAAACTTCCTTTCTACAAAGTAAAATATACAGTCGGTGTCTAATTATGAACTAGTGGCAATCGTGACTGGCGCGGTTTATGGCAAAGCACTTTGTGGTTCATAGGTAGAGGATGCGATCCCGGGATCCCGAAAACCGGGATCCCGGGATCCCGGTCATATTTTAGTCCCGAAAATCCCGGGATTTAATTCAATGAATCCCGGAATTTTCGGGATTTATATATTTTTTAATAAAATCAACAAAAATGAGCGTCAAACAAAACGCACTTACATACTTTCATTTGACGTTAAAAGTCATATTTGTGCAATACATTAAGAAGTTTGCTTTCGGATGAGACGTTGGATGCGTTGTTATTTCATCTATACTAGTCTATACTAATATTATAAAGAGGTAAAGTTTGTGTATTTGTTAAATTGTATCTAATGGGTTATCTCGGGATCTACTGAACTGATTTTAAAAATTCTTTCACCAATAGAAAGTGACATCATTGCTAAGTGTCGTAGGTTATATAAAAAAACGAAAAATAAAAAGGCTTTAGGCTTAATCCGTTTTGAAAAGTGAATCGGAGAAAAAACGGTCGAATTATGCCCAGCGAAGTGGGCGCGAGTCAGCTAGTAGATTTTATTTTCGTGGCTTACATAAGTGAATAATAGTTTATAGTCTTTTTTATTAAAAATATGAGTCCTATTAACATTAATCTCTTTAGACAAATTTTAAGAAGTTTTTAAGTTTATTGTAAAATAAAATAAACTAAATTTGCGATAATTCACTAAACTATTTTATAAGAGCCTACTTTGTCAATTTTATTAGAAGAAATTATAATTTTGTTTTGTTTTGAAGATTTAAGTAAAGATATAAAATAAAAGTTTGATTGTGATATGTTTTACTTTTATTTTGCTACCACTGTCTATTACCAATACTATCCCGGGATTATCCCGGGATCCCGGTATTAACTGTTGAAAATCCCGAATCCCGGGATTAGAAAAAATCGACCGGGATCGAATCCTCTATTCATAGGCCACTCGAACAAAGCACTCGCACTCGCTCGCGTGAACGTGACTTGGAATCCAAAAATCAGTCCTGCTGATAAATGATGCTATTGTAATATTTGGATCAGGTAGGAGACTCCTGCTGTCATGCAAACGACATATTTATCGTTTGTACAAAATGTACTTGGTAGGTAAGTAGGTATCTATCATTTTTTCTTGTACCTCTGTGTATGCTTAGATCTTGTTTACTTCGTCGAACAATAAACTCAATGAAAAATTAACATGGTGCGAAGATTTTGAGGTAAATTTAGATTTTTTGAGAATTTGGTGGTCACGATCCACTTTGAACATCTAGGTGTTATTCTGTAGGTAGGTAGACACTAACTGGTTAATATAAGTAGCTGATATATTTTGTACTTCTACCTACTCTTCTATGCTGCCGCTGCTACGCAGGCCCTGCGCATGTGTCAGGTCAATAATTCTAGTTCTAAAGTGATGTCATATCCATATTGTGTCCTTTTAGGAATTACGTTTTGTTTATTGTGCACAAAATTGTTTATTGAGACCTAGAGATAAGTATTTGGTATCCAAGATTAGGCAGAATACCTACTAGCAGACGATAAAACTAGACGTTATTTATAATCTGGAGACTTGGCGCGTCTTGGCATTTGAGTGGTGTTAAAGTCATCACGAATAAATTTATTCACATGCATACTGCAGCCAGGTACAGATGACAAAGTAAACATTGGTTGGCACATAAATATACATTCGATCTATCAAACCAGCTATTTTCGTAGATGGTATAATAACTCTCAGGTTTGGATTTAGATCTTTAACAACAGAAAACTCTACTTATATAATATCAGACTCTTTAGAAGTCGACTAGCCGATCGATGTGGCGCAGCGGGCAAAGGTCCGCTTATGGTTGTGTGTATGTGGAGGTTGCGGGTTCGATTCCCGCCTTGGGATAAATGTTTGTACGATCTGCAAATATTTATTCCGGGTGTTCTGGGTATTTTATATGTATGATAAAAAAAATATCTATCTATGTAATGTATTGTATTAAGAAGTCAGTCTTCAGTCCCATAACACAAGCTCTGCTTAGCTTGGGGCTAGATGATGTTGTGTGAATTGTCCAGCATTATTTATTTATTTACTGTGCATACTGAATCTGAAACCACCACTTTAGCATAGAACAATAGAACCCTTGAAATAGGTCAAGTTCCTTAGATGGTCTCATCGTTAAATCTAAAGTTAGCAAAATCGCAGCGTCCGGTGCTTTATTTTAGTAACTAAACCATAATCTGCGGTCTCGAGGGCAGTCTCCGACCGAGTGATCCTTCCTGTCTAGCGGGATCCTGTCGAGGATAGTCGAGAATTACCAACGTAAGTTGAGTGATGTGAGAACTAGCGGAAAGACAAATCATAACAAATATTCTAGGTTTATAGAAGAGAATCTATATTTGCAATGACGTTTATTTCTTGCCTTTGGAAGTGTTTGTAAGTCTTTATACGTAATTTTATCTATATTTTTTTATTTTATATCAATTAATAAAAGTAAACAAGAATTAGTATGTATAGTAAGGAAGAATAGAAATAAAGATAATCCTAGACAGGTGAACATACTAATGTCGAAGAATTCTAAAGTAGAACCCACCTAGTCGTATAGATATAGGTAGGTACTAATTTGGTAGGTAGTTGGTGCTACGTATCTTGTACATAAAGTAGCTCTTCTCAGAAGTTGATATGTGATGATTCTAAATAATTTTCCGTAGTACAAATCGACTGTTTACTCACTTAAGAAAATAAACTTTATGTGGAAAATTACCCACTTTGCTAGTAGGTACTTTATTGATTTGATTTTAACGTAGTTTATGTAAGTTTATCCGGTCAGCTACTTGAGAAATAATTATTTCTTGTACCAATGGGAAACAATGATTATAAATATAAACTAAGCAGTGCTTGTAGGTACTATGGAACTAAATTGCTGATACAATACTTATATAATATATATTTTGTAAATACATACATAGAATACATAGTAACACCCAGACACAAAACAAATATTTATGCTTATCACAAAAACATTTGCTCTGGGTGGGAATCGAACCCACGACCCACAGCATGGAAGTCAAAGCTACTACCAACTGAACTGTAATGCCTGTCATTTTACGTACCTCCACCATGAGCTGTCATGTCACAGTAAAATCGCCTGACTTTACTACAGCAGTTACGTCAATATTAGTATGACGAATTTTAGTACCCAACTATCCGCTAGAGGCGCTGTACAAATCTTCATACATTTTTTTAACTACAGACGCTAGCGAGTATAGTAAATATAGTATAGTAAAAACTCATGGTAGACCTACCGTTTATGTATGGGAAGTAGATAGTAAAGACTTCGTAGTAACTGTATTATATCGAACTTAACTAACTTATGTAATCGGCATTAGACGATACATAAGTTAGATAAGTTCGAAATTGATGTACTTACCTACTTTAACTTGACTAAGTGCTTAAGTAAGACAACAAATTTAATAAATAAATAAACACCGATCCGATAAATAAATAGATCCCGTCCCGTCGTCGTCTATCACTTTATTTTATTTTATACTAAAATGTAAAAACATATTACAAACAGAGAAGTAATCAAAATAAGAATCCCTTATTTTTCTCCTTTTCTAATTGCTCACCCTAAGTTTTTTTGCCAAAGCATATGTAGGTAGTATATGTACTTGAAGAACGGGATTTACATATGAAGAGTCGTTGACGAATTTACCTCCTAAAAAGGCTCACTTGAATGCATCAGGTTCACTCAGTGCATCATCGCACTGGGGTCGAAAACCCAAATCTCGTTTACGAGGTAAAAACCACGTGAATGTGGGTCCCGCTACCGTGTGAACCAACTCCAACGAACGGGTTTTATTTTTTTTGCAAAACATTTGGGCAATATTATGTAGTGAGTGACGCTACACGCGCTGGCTGCATTTATGTAGGAAGCAGGTTGTCTCAGCACCACTGCTTGTAAGTATGCAGCGAAATCTATATAGGTAATCTAGGTTTATAAAGTTTTTATTTATTTTTATTTATTTATTTATTTATTTTTATTTATTTATTTTTATTTATTTATTTATTTTTATTTATTTATTCCATTTACTTACATCTATTTTAACAGGGTTATCCTAATGTAATAGTGTAGTTATATTTTATAAATTTAATTATTAATACATTACTCGTTGTCATTATGCTCAAATAAATTATACAATTACAATAATAATAATATATGTCATGCAAATCAAATTCTATACTTAATAATAAGAATTTAGTTAAGTTTTGATGAGGAAAACTTCCAAAACCTAAATCGTTACATGGACATTTTTAATAATCTAAATATTTAAAGATCACATAAAGGTGAGCAACATAGTTTTTATTTATTTAAACCGTTTTTTTTTAATTTGTACAAATCTGACTCTACGGCATGATGAGATGAATGTTCCTGACCACAAACATAGCCATTTTCGTGAAAACAAAGAGATTTCTGAATCTAAGAACCAGCACCACAGGAGTTATACCAAGTACCTGCTTACCTTATATTATACTAAGTACTTATTTATATGTATGGCTTACAAAAAAGGCACATTTTATTTCACAACAACCACTGGTTAAGCAATCTGCTAACAGAGGGCTTAGTCCGAGCTTGCATTTTAAAACTCCCTACTCTCGAGCCGAGAGTCGTCTCTCGGATCTCTCTCTCTACTTCTTACAAAAATATAAGGACATCCGAGAGACGACTCTCGGCTCGAGAGTAGGGAGTTTTAAAATGCAGGCTCGGACTAAGCCCTCAGGAAATTTATCGCACGGTGACTTTTGGCAAGTTGGCGAGTTTGGAGAGTGGACACCACGAAGGAGGTACCTGCACCTACCTACATCAACCGGTACGGGACTGCGCTAACCTACACTGAAACTATCAGTCACTTCTTTAATACGATACACGATTGCTCTTCATCCTTCCTACAAGAGGAACCCATGCGCAGAAACTGGAATTTAATATTTTAACTTAGAATCTAGACGTTATTTCTGCTTTAGTAGATAATTATATTGGATCATGCCAAAACTGTAGACCTAAATCTAAGTATATGTATGTATTATGATTTCAGAAAAGTCATGTGGTGCATGAGGTATTGGTAGGCAAGGTACTCGTATGTTTTCATGTTGGTTTTCGCGGTAGCACTCATGTTGCAAATTGGGTGCATGGACATGCCCTGCGGCCTCAGAACCGGCTCCAACTGGATTGCTTGATGAGACTGAGAGTCGACGCATTACTACCGTATACCTACTACTGCTACTTTTACTGTGGGCCTTTGACGAGGGACGGTAAACATTACAGAATACACAACATAGAGCTAAGCAAATAGTCTCGCGTTTTTTCATAAAAAACAGACATCTATAATTTGTTTCAGTATAAGTACATATGAATAGACTACCTACCTAAAGGAAGGTAAGTCATTTACAGCAACGGTACCTTTTTTATAAGCTAGAATCTGCTAGATGATTTCGATGTTGCAGAACAGGTTTTGTTGCGTTTGACTACGGTAATTTAGTGATTTTCGAAACCCATTATAAACGTTTTGCTATTTAAAATATGACAAAGCCAACCTTTGAACAAAAGCTGGTAAAAAAGCCTCTTGGTGTAATACCATTATTGATACATTATACTGTAACTATCCTTAAAAGTTTATTTTTAGCTACAATAAGATGCACAGGCACTCGGCCAATAAAGCTGGTCTGATCATTCCTAGTTGGCAACAGCACATCCTGCAGTTAAACAAGAGCGACAGATCTTGCACGTTGCAATTTCCCTTCAACTGGAAGATTGGTTTTAACGAGCAACATTCAGATCGGATTGAATATTACCTACAAGCTAAGAGTGGGAACCGGGAAGCAGAGCAGTCTGTTATGTTATGGACCATTGAATGGATTCAATTTAATAATATGACCTAGCACGTGCACAAAATGATCCTTGTGATTTTTTTTACTGAATAAAGCACAAGGAATTACTTAATTAAAAATTATCTAAGTTATAAGTACTTATTAGAATAAAGCTTGATAGAGCAATAATAGATTCAATCAATGTGAAATATAAATGTGTACAAGTGAGTGGCTATTACATCTAAAGCAATAAAGATTGCAATGCAACAAGAACAGCAATTCTACAATTCGCGACAATACTGCACAAGCGCGCTGATGTAATAATTTGAATGAGAAAGTACCTACCTATGATGAACATAGACGAAAACGTATAACTCTTGATCTGAGTTTGGCACTAAATAAGTATGAACTCTAAATGTCGAAGTCATAAAAACAAAAATAAGTTAAACCATGGCTAAACCTTTCGCATGTCGAATCATATTTACAATGCTTGCGATTATAATACAACTGTGGGAATTTTCTCATTCAATTCCAGTGAAAATATTGGTGGTATACCTATATCATTCTATAGCTGTTTATTTCTGTAGTATTTTAATTGTAGTATTCGATTGTGATTAGGTACACCCTAAATAATATTGAAATAATTGTTATTAATTATTAATCAGCCATGGCTGTCCCACTGCAGGGCAAAGGCCTCCCCTCCCTCCTTCCACTCTTTACGATTGAATGCAGCTACAGGCTAAGATTTAGTAGTAGTATTGAAGTAATAGTATAAAAATGCAATATTGATATGAAACTTGTGTGAAAGTCTATATGGTGCTTGAAGTTAAACTTTGTGTTATAACATTAGTTATTATATTGAAAGAAACGCAGGCGCCACCGCTTGGCACGCGGCACGATAACATTTGCCCATTCAGATTTACGCCAAATTTTAAATAGGTATTCTATATTTGTCACCACTCTAAACAAACCACAAAAATATGATGTTTGTATAAATCTTTTTAGATCGAGTGAAGCAACTGCGCAATATCTATCTATGTAGATGTAGGTACGTCATAGAGGAAAACGGTTAAGGTTTTTAGTATTAATCTTAGATAAAAAGTAATCAAATCTTTTCAATCTATAGAAATATTCTAAATTTTGAGCTATGAATATATTTGTTGATTAACATTCTCTTATTTTGTTGCAAAATTTATAAATATTGGTGAGTTACTGCATCTATTCAAATATTCATTTATGATAGATTTTCCTTGTAGGGGGCATTTATATTATCGAGAGATAATAAACTCTAATACATGTGGGATATAACCTAGATTCCTTAAACGTGCAAGACTGGAAAGCGTGGAAATTCCCCCTGAACCGGTCTGTTGCGCCGACCGGTCTGCTCTGACTACGCCAGTAGGCGAGGTGTGCATGTGCACTACCTAATCTGCTACAAGACTGAAACCGCTATTCATGCTATGCAAGCTAAGATGCATTGTAAGCTTACTGAGATACAATCCATAAAGAATCTCATTTTAAAAACATAGATATTTATCGTTAGTTTAATTAGACGTGCCTGCGATAAAGAAGTCATCAACAATGTAATTGTGGCAAAATACTTACAAATCATTACATATTTCAAATACTTACCAGAGTTCTAAGAATCTGAATGGTTTTAAATAAGTACCTTTCACAACAACAACGGCAAATAGTTTTTTTCTTAATCAAGGTAGTCACGGCCCTGAAGACAAAGGTTAGAAGCCGACCGACCTTGCGTTACAGAAATCACACTTCACCTAAAATTGTTAAGTTTATTCGTTAACTTCCTCTGTCATAAAAGATACGTTTACATCAAGAAATAAAAAATGTGCAATAAATATATTTTTTACATCCCACGAAATGCGATAATTAGATAATGCACGTATGGTGCTTAGTATGAAGTAATTATTTTGAATATGCAATTAAGTAAATTAAATTCGCAACACTCGCAAATGCATAAGTAAATAGCCAGGCATACATTAAACAAGTTAACCCACAAGTTTATTTATTCAGGTACAAGTGCAATTGTAGATACATAATCACATAAGTACCTACCTGCCTTGGTAGATACTTTACTTATGTCGATACCAGAGCAGCTATCATTTCAGTTTAACGACGGTAAATTAAACACCTTTCACGTGGCACAATGACGTGTGAGATCAAGGAAAAACCCTAAATAAATGTCCAATCTTTCATTAAATATGGGTACATACTTGATAAAAAATGAGACATTGTCTAATATTTGATACATAAGGTAAGTACTTGTAAAAGTAGGTTTAACGACAGTTCCTGTATTGAAAACCATTTGCTTCGAGTAAGTAATTATAGAGCTGAGGCCACTCAATCAAGTCCACCAGTAAAGCTCTTTAGTCATAAAATCCAGTTACAACTGGTTTGGTGGCCGACTGAAGACGGTGGTTAATCAGAAGTTGCACTCTGTTGATTGATCAAAGTGCCTCTGTCGTAATTGTTTCTGATGGTACAGATATATCATAGTTTTTAGAAAGGTGTCTTTACTCAGTTAGAATAGTCAAGAAAATACATATTTCAAAATGATAGTAGATATAAAGTTTTATGGAAGATGGAAGACTCTTCACATGAAGGTCAATGACACCGATATAATTTTATGATCAGAGAGACATTCGGAGGAAACAAATACACATGAGGAAAACGGCAAGATAATGTGCTCTTACGAAAAGAGGGCTTCCGAGCGATGGACAGTGTTTTTGAAAACTTCTAGAAAATCTTTTAAATTTGGAACTTGTTTTTATATCAAAAAATTATTAAAAGCGACTGATTTTATGTAGCGTGCTATGAATAATAATAATAATTGCATGTCTGAAAGCATTCAATTTATTTTCAAACTCAAACGTAAAAACTTGTGTTGCATGTTTAATATTTAATTACGTAATATTATTATCGCCTTGGTGTCTTAGCTGTAAGATAATGATATGTTATATTCAATAAATTAAATAAACGTAAACATGTCTGTATTTCATAATATTGTGTACGCAGAAAGATCCAAAATTCTAAACTAATGATTTACCGGAATTTCAAAGTTTGTTAATTAACAAATATAGCTTTCCATATTTTCATTTAAATCACTAGATATATGTTACGGTATTTAAATATTTAGATTCTAATAAATTATAGGTTTCTTTGCATTTTAGTGTATATTGTGTCACCGGACCATTTAAATGGCCTTTCTTTGACGTAAGGTCATCATAATCTTAATATGGACAAGTATTTGTTAACTCTAATAAATGTTCAGTGTTGTTTCAAAATTTGCTAGTTTATAGATAATGTCCTTCATGAAGTAAATTATTCAATCATAAATATATCTAGCTACGTTTTTGAGTCTGCTTACTATTTTATCTACGTGTGAAAAAAAAAAATGGTAGCACTCCGGGAGTGCCGGCAGAAGTGAAAACTTCAATATTAACGTTGTGTTTTCACTTTTAAGTTTTCACTTCAAAAATATAACCACAGTCGTGATTGTGTCATGTCATTGTGTCACATTCGCGCAAGCGCGAATGTGACACAACGACGAAGACAACGAAGACACAGACACATTCGCGCAAGCGCGAATGTGTCTGTGTCTTCGTTGGCTTCGTCGTCATCGTCACGTCACGTCATGTCGCCACGTCATCGTCACGTCATGTCGCCACAACACTATTTAATTGTTTGAGTCATACGTCGCGTGACCGCAAGTGTGTTCTTTTGTCGTCTCTTGTTTTACGAGCAATGTATAAAAATTAAATAAGATCTTACGCTTTTTCGACGTCACGTGACCCTGACGCGAGTTTGAAAGTTTTTACCCACCCAGCGCCGCTAAAGAAGTTTTCACTTCAATAATACGCAGACTCCAGCAGTTCAATTGTACTGTTTTAATAAGAATCATTGTTAATTTTTTGTCAATAAAAGATCATTAGTCAAAGGCATTGCTTTGTTTAGATTAGGTAATCGAGACAAAACATTATTATTGGGATTTGTCATGTTGCGAGTATTAACAACATAGATAATTACTATCCAACGATAGTTTTTAATGTACGAAATATTTCGAAAGCCACGCTAAGGTCATCATGGCATAGAATATTATATTAGTCTAAAGATCAAGAAGGCCGTTTGTTTGCGTCTGCGCATGATAATTGCAAGGAAGCCGGTCCACGCCCACACTTGGGAAGTATGCTGCGAGATACATTTCCTCGGATCAGGTGTACCACTTATTCACCTTCCATTTCACACTACATTTAATATACTACTTATCATGCATCGTAGAGTTGAGTCATTATCGTACCGCTGCGGACAGTCTAATTTGCAGTCAAGTATTCCTGACTCAAAAAAAAAATGTTATTCCTCATTTCTTCTACATACTGTCACATACGTAAAGTGATATAATATATCTATAAACCATGTTACGGATAAAATATTAATTAAGGTATTTAACTTATATCTGTGGTTAAATCCATTCGCAGCGATCACAAACACACAAATTAAAATTGAGATCATAATAGAAAAAAAATACAAAAAAAATATTTGCCGATGTAAAAACTGAAAATCAAAAAATAATATTTCTTTTATTCTATCCTAATTACTAAGTTCTTAAACTTATTGAAGTAAATTAAATAATTTTAAGTCTATTAAAACTTTTTTTTTTCAAATTTTGATGGGTGTGTACTCTTTCTTACCTACTCAAAGAAATATCAAAAGTTCTGCGTAGACACACAAAAAAAAACGTAATCATTTGATAACCTCCTCCATTTTTTTCATCGGTTAAATATATACATATAAACATCTAAATATAAAAAGCAAGCATGTAGGTAACATAATATGATTTGTTTAAATAGAATTTGAAGTAAGTAGGTAAGACTTCAAATTCTGGATCAAAGTCTACGTCTAGTCTAAGGGATATTTAATGGCTTTTAAACAACGTGAACTGAACCGTCTCTTAAGAATGAGATGGATAAATATGTCAGTTCTTAAAGGTACCTAGGGAAATAAATTAATGTAAACACTGAAGGCTCAATTATTGTTTTGTTGTTGCAGTCTATTATATTGTTTTGAAATCAGTCACATTTCTATGCATGCATTTACGTGTAAATAATACGTTGTGTGTATCATTGATTGATTTATTGAAGATATCAGATACAGGACTTGGTTCTTAGTCCAAATGTTATCCTATTTCCTACTTCTTCGTGTCGATGATGGTCTCAAACATTGTTTTCCCAAAACTTGGCCACTTCTATGGCGTTCTCTGTAGCAGCGTACAATACGACCAAAAAAAACTTCCTACTAATATGATGGATGTGTGGATGGATAGATGATTCTATGTTTGTTACTCTTTCACGCAAAAACTACTCAATGGATTAATGAAACTTTACAATAATGTACATTATACATCAGAATAACACATAGGCTATAATTTATATCGATATTGTGTGAATTTCGATTATCGATATTTTCCAAAATTAGATATTAAGACGAAGCCGTGGGCATCAGCTAGTTTATTACAAGGTTTTAGTTGACTTTACTCTCGGCATGTAAGTTGAGTTAAGTACTAGGTAGGTTAGTTAAATAAATAAATAAATAATAATACCTAAGCCGAGCCTGAATAAGACACAGTGGACGGATGTGGCTTTAACAGAACATTCCTTTAGTTCGAAGGATAACTGCTATAGCATCGGCAATCGGTTCCGCGTTCAATACATTATTGAAGTTATATATTATTAATAGCCGACGTATTAACGTACCTTTAGGCCAGACCAGGATTAAAGGTAAGTTTCAGGCCCGTTTTTCTAGGCTCTGGTCGCGTGGAACTGGCACCTAGAATCACCTTGTATAGACGATTCTAAATTATCCTTGTGATTGTACTCAATAAACTATTTTTGATTTTGACTAATGTAAGAAATCATGTCGCGTCGTCGTATCAAAAATATAAAAATGACGTGACGAGACGTGATGTTCAAGTAACAATCAGGGATTTGTATTTGTACACTGTTATGCACGATACGGATATTTTGATTATGATTATCTTATTAAAGCTTTTCAACACTACCAAGTATTTCTTGGGTCTTGTAAGTTCACTCAGTATATAAGGTAACTAAAATGAAACATTATTTCCCAGCTACGGAATCCTTAAAATTCCCCTCAGTGGAGGAAAAACGTTTTCCTACATTAGACGACGTGTGCAACGCGACATGAATATATCGGCAGAGATTGCAATAATATTTATTGCGTAACGTTACATTACATGCGTTGTTGTGTAGTGCCGACTGCCGGCCGACACACGATAACTAGTCTATGTAAGTAGGTATTCATTACTTGGAGTTCCTATTATCAGCCATCTTAAATATAATCTGTGACGCTGAAATATTTTATTTAGAAAGTTCCTAAGCACTAAAACTTCAATATATCATAAGCTCTTCAATAAATTAAGACAAAGCTATTTGATATATTTTTAGACTCGAAACAGGAATGTGATAAAGAACGTAGCAAAAACTAATAGGATGCTAACGCATATCCTAAAAAGCCTGGCGCCATCGCCATCTAGTTAGACTTGACTACGAAAAGTCCTAACTTATCAATCGTATCGCAATTGCACTGCCGTTGCTGCCTGCAGCAAAATAGTCGCGTTTGAAACAAGCAATAATGGAAAACTCAGCACTGACGTACGATAAAAAAATGTAAGTATTTATAAAATGAGGGTGTGTTGTGTTGAACGTTTTGCCGGTTGTATACGACATCGAGGCGTCGCGTCGTCATGCGAGTGACGCGCGACAATACCAAATACTTTAAAAACTACAGCGAAGGTCACGTAAATAAGCGAAATGTTCCTAGAATATCCACTATTCTCTGCCAATTCCGTATTTTGTCGGTCGACCACGCGCGGCACGAGCACCGCTCCCATTATGAGTAGCTCTTTGAAAGGGGATCCCGGTGACAGCTGGGGCGCATGCCATGCCAGCAGCTCAAGATCAAGGTACCCTGTCTAATAAAGGAGAACGGATGAAAATGGTACAGCGATAATGAAAGTCGAGCTTATAACAACATATGAGTTGATGTAGTATGTACAAAAACAAAATTTGTCCCTAGCAACTAAAACTTGAACAAGAGAAGATGGATTGAAGGAAATGAATGGGTCTAAAGACACCAGCATAGTCAGCCAGTAATCAAAGGTCGCGAGCGCAGTAGCACAAAGCTTGCTTTTAGTCGCGTAGTTTACCTAAGTACCTACTTACTATTATTTATTGTGTCAATAGCCATTACCGGAGCAGGCATACCTTCTTATACTATATTATTTAAAAGTATAACTAGAAAATATTTTTTGCACGTTTATTGCGCGTGGCGCTATTCTTTGTTGTGTCAACTACCTACCTACAAGATACTTGTTATTTTGCACACGACACCTCACATAATAAGTGTTAATTTTGCTACCAGTGAGAGAAATCAAGTCTTATAGGCATAGCTATTCTCAAGTTAGCCATTTAGTCAAACGCACAGAACATTGTTTTATGGACGACTATAAGCATTGATAAAATCAGTGGAATATATCGTCGGAAAATTTTAATAAAAATTTCTTGACATTCAGATACCAACAACAGAGACAGTTCATATCTTTTATTGGTTGATTTATTTGAATCGATCGTCCATCATACTATAAGATATTACAAGGAAGCTACGAGAATGTACTGATAAGTGTCTACCTAATGCCCAAGAGATCCCCATCAATGATTCCTTTACGTGGACTGAATGTCTACAGGCTCTCATCATAATGTATAGTCAGGCAGCAATCAGTAGGTAGCAGTAATAGATAACTATTGTTATTTAAAGTAAAGTAATAAAACCGTGCGAAAACGTGTTTCTTTTACAAACCTTCGGAAAAATAGTTGTTGTAGATGGTCTAACCATATGAAAATTACTCACCTAATATGGTTTTTCCATACCTACAAGTAAGTGACATTATATTGACATAAGTACATGATCTATTCCACAATATAAGAGGGATTCATTTCATGCAGACCATGCATATTCGGCAGGTAATAATGAACCTACCCGCAATAATCTACCCGCTAGTTTATAACTTTGTCCCATTTTAAATGCTTACCTACCTATTACATAAATCTCACTCAAAGAGCACACAATATGATCAATGAAAGCACAAGACGGGTGTAAGAAACCGCGATTTGTGTCGAATATTACCTACTTGCCGAGGTGCCGAAGGAGTTTTGTAAGAGAGTTAATTGGTACGGTCTACATGTTCTTTTTTCACTAGGTAGGTGTAAGAAATTCAATATTTTTGGAGCTGAAATTTTTGAGAAGTAATTAGGTAATAAGTTGAAAAGTTCGTTTACCTTGATGTTAATAATTATCGTTTAATAAATTATTGAAACATCGTTTTGATTGGGTAACTCTAGTGCCTGTAAGTGGAGCCACTTCAAAAATTCCATTCATAACAAGAGTTGCGAAACGGCCGTTGTATGATAGCATGGTCATTGTCGCCAGAGCGTTTTCTATAAGGTATTGTATGTAGGTTATAGATACGGATTAGGTACATTTCATATTACCAGCAAGGCGACGACAGCGAAGCGGACGTGAGCGTAGGATTTTTTTGTAAAAGGCCTTCAAATTAGAAGTTGAACAAGAACAGGTAAGCTAGACGTCTTGGGAGAGACCTACGTCCAGCAGTGGACTGATATAGGTTGATGATGATGATGAGGTAAGCTAGGCAGGTATTTAATCACTGGTCATTCGTTCTTTAGATGCAATCAACATCATACCCACACAGACGCAAAGATCAAATTCACAGAGACTATTTTTTTGAATATTTTCAAACATGCTGTGCAATCATCAATTTATTTATTTATTAAAGGATACCAAAAGCAGTGCTATCTTATAAACTAGATTTATGATATAAAGCCAGTTATAGGTATTTAACTTTTAGAAGGATAAAACGGAGTTTTACTTCGATAAATTTCCAATTTATCGAGCCCGTTTTCCGAGTTTTATTCGAATCGATTTTGGAAAACTGTCACGCAGGTATGGAGCAAACTAAAATTTCGAGTGACCTGCCTAGATTGTTCGTTTTGCTCCGTGAGAGAATAGCCGAATAGGCGAAAAGGCTGAGAGACTGAAAGGATGGTTTATGTGAGCAAATATAATCTATTCTATATATTTATTTACCGGTGTCCCATGTGCTGCACAATTTCGTACATTGAGAAATGAGTGAAAAATACCTTGATACTGTATAAATATTCTAGGCTATGTTTAGTGTTTATACTTATTATTTTGCCTCAAGAATCGCGTCGCGTCGGTAAGAGGTAAACTTTAAATATTAAATTGAGGTAAATAGGAAGATTTACTTTTATTACCCAACTATTGCGAAACCAGTTATTTTAACACATTGTATTTGTATTATAAGTAGGTAGAAAATGTAAGAGGTAGGTACTAAACTAAGGACCTATACTTTCTATTTGACTTGGAAAAGAGAAGAAATACAGAAACATTGTAACCACCTTCTCAGTCCGTACTACTTAGAGTATTTTTTTATTTTCCTATATGACGGGGTTCAAAATCTAACTGAACTAAACGAAACTACAAAGACAAGTTTAACATAATAAAGTGGTTGAATTAAACTGGCATTTTGCTCTATTTATACTTCTCAAGAGAGAACGGAAGAGCCAAATAAAACGTTTTAGCACGTTTGCTGTCTTTCGACTAGGTACGTGGTATCTCCTCTCTGGGTAGCAAACCGACCAACTCTGCCAAGCATTGAGTTACGTAAACATAAACACCTACTAGAAGGACAGACCGACATGATCATTATGTTATTTTTAATAGACATTTAGTTTATCTCCAATCTGGTGAAAATGTACGTATTGGCTAGGAATTTTGGCCGTCTGCCGAATGCTTTAAAAGACCACATCAGGTGCGGGAGCGGGCGCTGCTATTGATTCATTCCGACGTGCACGTGCCGTCGACGTGCACGATCGATTGGAAACATTCACATTCAGAGTTTAGAGATGGACAGCGCACTTTACTCATTAATGCGTTAAAATTAAATAAAACTTTTAATGGAGCATTCCAAATAATACACTGAATATATACAGTATATTTTTTTTTTAGATGAACATACTTTATTAACAAACAAACTTACGACTATACAGTATTTACAAAATGTACATTGTCATATAAAATACATAAGAAACAGTTGAGCTATAATTAATTTAAGGATGGTTACGTTTCTTACAGTAAAATTAATATTTTATTTACATGATATCCTCATGCGTAGGCAAATAAAATAAAATATTGAATTTAAATCTTTTCTTCTTTTCTTAATTAATGACTAATTTATTAGCCATTTCACAATAACGTCATTGAAATTTTAATAACTAACGAGGGTGAGCATGGATAAATGTTAAAACGTAACCCATTCGATTCACATTGCGTGTCAAACGTCAGCTCGACTTCCGAACGACGCTGCGTCATCGAGCAATGCGAATCGAATACGCTGCGTTACGTTTACTTTACGATTGTCACTTTTATTCGTCCTCCCTCACCCATCAATTACGTCAACAAAAAACTACACCGACTATAATGAAATAATGAAGAAAATCTCATTATTGCAAGTTTAATTAAATAATCTACATAAGTGAATCTAAATATAAAAGTACCCACTAACAGAGTAACACTTATGCAGATAGCTCCAACTTCAGCTACCACCTAGATACCCAGCTTAGGTACTCGAGCAGCGTTTAAATTAATTACGTAGTTAATTAACATATTATATCTATTAGTAGCTTAACGCGAGTTAAGCACAGTTACTCAGTTTGTACGTAAGATATTAAAAAGTTTGAATGATCGTAGATCTGGCACGTTGCAAGTTGCATATGAGCACGTAGAAAAAGATAAGTGACTTAAAATATAGGGACAGTGCAATACAGGTTAATGTTAGTATAATTATTTAAATAACAAGTATAAATAATCTTAGATTATCACTTTAATGTGTGAACCAGCTAAATATTTGTAAGCTATGTCTGCTCTTAGTCCGGCCGGTCGGCCCTGACATGATATTGGGTTGCAATACAAGAACAGGTAATTCTCATCTGTACACAAAATATTACACCTACTAAGTACAAAGATTTTTAATTACATAGGTATGTACCTACTAATAAGTATGCATAAAAAAGTTGAAAAGTTTAACTTGTACCCTTATGCCCTTTGCCTACAAATTACATATACCTATTAAACTGATTTAATTTTAATATACTTCCCATAGTACCTACAAGCTTTGCTCAGTTTGTGACTAGAGTGAGATGTGTGAAATGTCCATGAATATTTATTTATTTATTTTTTATAGGATTGGCAAATATTTTTTTATGATAGTCATTTAACTGATGAGGGTAGTACGAGTATGTTCAGGACCCTTGAATTGTGCTTTGTGCTCGACGGATGTACCTATAATAAATGTTACTGTAGGTACGTCGGTTTGTATAGATACTAATTAGAACTAAATGCTCTAAATAGATGTTTTTTTTCTTCCCTGGTAACGACTTAAGTAACTATAATCGCACCCCTGATTTTTTTAAATAAATGCAATTATATTAGACGAGCGTGTAGATTTTATGTTATTTATTTTATGAAATGTAAACAAAACGAATGTCAGTCTCCTACAAACAAAACACGCAAATCCACTAGCTAACCTCTAGCTACAAGGACTAATCCGATAAAACTTTTGTACCTGCCTATGATTCGAGAGCCTAGTTAGAGTTTACTTGTAGTATATCGGTGTCGATGTCGTGCTGGGCGCCAGGCACCGTACTAGTTTATGCACTAGATTCAGATTTCGATTCATTTATTGCTTCTTGTTGGTGTACGAAGGTCTTAGTAAGTAAGTAATTAAGTTTCAAAACATAACCCCGGCGGGGCACTACAATGTTGTAGTTTAATGTTTTACATAATGACTTAAAATTATCTAAACTAATATTATAAAGAGGAAAGATTTGATTGTTTGTTTGTTTGTTTGTTTGTTTGCATCGAATAGGCTCCGAAACTACTGGACCGATTTCAAAAATTCTTTCACTGTTGTGAAGCTACATTATCTGTGCTGAACATAGGCTATATTATATTTTCAAAAAAATTAGGGATCCTTACTAAAACTTCAATTATGTAACCCAAGGTGTAAAAGAAATTCCTTACATCGCGTGCGCTGCGGAAACTATTGATGATAGAAAGAAATTATGTACTACAATTTTGTAGAACACATCATCATCCACAAAAAAATCAGCAACAGCATATGTCTAACTATTATAGATATGTCATAATAAGTGTTTTAATATCAAAAAAATATAATTAAAATGACGACGCCAGAAAACGATCTAAATTTGTACTTAGGTATTAATCCTTATCTAAATAAATTACTTTAAAATTAAGACTGCTTCAATACCTTTCTATTACTTTTTAAATTATTGAATTCGGACATTCCATTCGAAAGATATCACGAGTTCAAAAATGTAAGTACTTATTAGAAAAAAGTCAGCGGGCGCCGCGCCGCGCCGCTGCCGGTCACGGGAGTATATGCGGGGGGTTACATACTATAGGGTCTATATTTTTATCATTTCGAAAATACATTTATACTGAGTAACATAATTAGCTATATTATAATGATATTTATTTATATAGGCTACCCGTGCGAAGCCGGGGCGTACTACTAGTATTTTATAAAATTGAAGTCAGTTTAATACTAACTAATTATGTACTAAGAATATTGATATTTCTTTTAAATATCGATGTAATTAAACCTTTAGTTTTATTGTACTGCGTATAGTACTTTCTAGTACTCCGCAATACTCGTAACAGTCTCACTGTGCCTTGCCGGATAGCAGCCCAATCCTAATAATACGGACATCTTCACTCCATAGCAGCGTCTTTCTGTTTAGTACTTACAAACCAAGAATCGAGGATCCTATCCCAATAATTGACTCTCATCTGCATCATGGACTCGGGTCCGAAGAATAAAACCTGCTCTTAAGTTGTCAATTTTACGTTCGCGTTCATAAGAAAAGTAACATTTCGTTGCGATTTGATCATCTGGATTAAAATTATCGATGATTTTTTTAGCAGAAAGATGTGGGTGGTTTCGTAAACAAATTGGTAAAATTCCACGTATGTAGATACTTAATTATCTAGTGCTTGTGAGGAAATCGTAAAATAGTTTAATCAATGTAGAATTTAAGTAAACGATGTAAAAGAAAATAAAAAAATATTTGATTATTAAAAAAATAAGTCCAATGAGCGGTTTGCGTCGCGTGCGCGGGAGATGCTGCGCGGCATTGACATTGCGGCGAGCACGCTGCCGCCGCCGCCGCCGCCGCGCCGCCGCTGCTGGTTACATGGTTTATTTTAGTTCGACCGTGAATAACGTCTAGCCATTCATCGGCCACCGAACACTGTCGAACCCAAAATATCCACCATCCGCAATGCGCGGGGCATTAACGCAAAATTCGCTTAAAAATACGCGTCTTTACTGAAATTCAAGTTTTTCGACCTACCTTCTTATTTTGCCGCGCGGGAGTTAGCCCCACTTGGGACCCCATCTCAGCTAGTATGTTCTTCGGCATTTTGTCACTGAACAGTTCCACTTAATAAAGTCTAATATTTTTTTTACTTCCCGGTTGCAATATTTTTGCGATAATGTTGTGTCAACGCGGTGAGCGCAGCGTGCGCGCAGCAAACGAATGAGCGCGCGTTGTGAGCGCGCGCAGCTTTGAAGGCGTGCGCAGCGGCGCGTGACGTCACGCGCAGCCTGCTGCAGCCCGGCAGCCTCGCTCGCTCGCCTCCTGCAGGAAAACCCTGATACGTTAGGCAGTGCGGGCTACGTCACTTCACACGTCACATCAAGTTGCCAACCCTGAAATTCAAATGTTCCCCGTTCTAAGTAGGTACATATTACAATTTATACCCTAAATTCATCGAAAGTCACATTCCCAAATTTCTTAAACGTCTAAGTTTATAGTTTTATTACCGATAGATAAATTTTAAAAATAATTAACCAATTTGTGCGGTAACAATTTTATAAAATATTATTATCAACAAACAGCAATCTAGGTCCTATCCTATTCCATAGTACTTAGCTTAGTACAAAGCTCGTACAGCCTAGTAACATCTTTTGGTAGTATTTGGTACCATTGATAACACAGTGAGTGGAATTCATTAATGCTTGTTTGTGACTGGCGCTCATAATTATTACTGTTCAAATATACCCTAGACATTCAAAATAACCCAGAACTCGGGGAAAATAGCATAGGTTGGAGATCAAGCTGCGGTTTAATACCAAGCGCTTCACCACTGAAACCACAGGAACTTTACCTATTGCGTGCTTTTCTTCACATTGTTCAATAACGGTTACTAAGCTCGGTAGGCTAGTAAACTTTGGATTACGCTAAGTCATCGATGGATTATTATCTAAACCGTTGTTTAGCTCACACACTTTTGGCACGTAGGTATACAATAGGTATGTTTGGCAGATTTGTATTTTACGTACCTATGCACCAAATTAGGCATTGTACCTACTTGTACTAACATCTCGTATCTCGATATTCTTCAGAGTTACTAACTTACCTATTATAGTTATTAATTGACTTCAATAAAGTAAGAGATTCTCAATTAGACTGTAAGTTTGTTTTTCACGTGATTGTTAATTTCGAAAGATTCTTTTTTGGTAGAAGTTTGAAGCTAGTTCTGGACAATCTATGTACCTACCTAATGTGCACTACATGTGTTCGTAAGTCGTGTCTTCTGGAATTTATTGTAAAAACACTAAAATTCGCCGTTTATGACGTCCTTAATTTTCAATACGACCATAACCATTTTTTCCGAGACTCGCTCGTTCATTGGGGGCGGTAAAAAGTATTGAGCGCGGGGCCTTAAATTTGTAAATACGGGTCCTGGTCGCCAGCATACAGAGTTATGCTGCTTACATACTGAGTGCTTAGTCCGAGGTTGCATTTTAAAACTCCTTACTCTCGAGCCGAGAGTCGTCTCTCGGATATCAGAGGGCTTAGGCCGAGGTTGCATTTTAAGACTCCCTTGCCGCGAATAGTTTTTTTAGCGAATAGTCGAATACCGATTAATCGCCATTCACTTTGGCTAATAGTCGAATAACTCGACATTAAAATTCGACATAAAAAAACATACATTAAAAATACTTCTTTCTCTGTTTATTCAGAAAGACTATTTTCCGAGGCAGGTTTAATTTACGAGGAAAAACGAAACCGAAAACCTAGCTCCAGAACGTGCAGAAAAAAATGTTTTTTTGCACCACAATCTGCCTCTGTTGGATTTTAAATATTAATTAAAAAGCCTTATCTAATTTAATTTTATGAATATGATAGGCACAGGCACATATTACAGATAATAATTTATATTGTGTAATGTTTTATTATGAAAATAATTAACAAAAATGATTATTTTTAACTCATTAGTTCTTTTGTTCGTTAAAAGTTTATTTTCGACGACTGTTCGCCGAATAATACTATCTATTATTCGGTACTCGACAAATATAAAAAAAAATTACGAGTAATGCCGAATATCGAATAATAGCGAGTATTCGCGGTAACTCTACTGCCTACCTACTTTCGAGCCGACAGTCGTCTCTCGGATGTCCTTATATTTTTGTATGGATATCCGAGAGACGACTCTCGGGTCGAGAATAGGGAGTTTTCTCGGACTAAGCACTCTGATAGCACTTTGGAACAGCCACCCACCATACATACACACAATCCTATCTAATAACAGAATACTTTAATGTTACTGACTATTGCTACTTTATTTGAGTTGTCCAATAAATCAATGGACACTGTTATACGCTACCTATAGGAAATTTTATTTTATTCAGAGGACGGTGCAGAGACGTAGGTACCTTACCTATACACGTGAGTGGCAGTTGTACAAACGGAAAATGTTTTTTCAATCTATTTCTGAAAGGCTAACTACCAACTTAAAGGATGTAAACGTAAAGGGATATTTTTTTCATAATGACCTAATCTCAATTCATATCACTCACTTAACATTTTGTAACGCAATCTATCCATTTATCTATGTATGTACTTAGATAAATATAAACTACAATGATTTATTAAGTAGGTCATACCTACGTAGTTGGTGGTTTTTTTACTCTTCTCTAATCTCTTCTAATTGATTTACTTAATTACTCTTACTTAGGTTAAATGAAATTCAATACATGTAAATTGGTAAATTGGTAGGTATCTAATTAATACCTATGTAATTCCTACCTTTGACTGTTATAGGTGATACTTACAAGAACTTGGATAATTAGCTGATCAACAATTAAAACTGGCTACTTTCCTAAGACAATGATACATTTGCATGCTCATTAGACATTGAATGATAAACCCGAGGATAATTATGAAAATAATATTTTCCGACTATTGGTTTGTAGTAAGTATCTAAGTGCCCTACACATGCACAATCTTGTCGTATTTGCTTCGTTTGATAAAAAAAACTCTGCAATTCGATACCTACCTAAACTTTTTAAGCATTCTTTTGGGATGAATTAAGAATTGTCTTCAATAGGTATAAGCTACTGGGCTAAGTATACAAACTGTTCTCCGATCCGAAAAGCAGCTATCTTCAGCTTCCGCTCCTCGCTCGCAATCGACCACCACTTGCTTGACCTACACTAGCCCCATCTCTTCATAACCGCATCAGACCAGATTTCGCCGGAGTCAGTTATTAGCGACCGGGCGGGCAAGCTCCATGCGATGCGACCCGTCGCAGGTGTTGTGATTGCCCAATACACACATCTAGACCTGCAGGTCTTATTATTCAATCCGTTCCGATGAAAGCCCCGATTCCATTATTTTGAAATAGAACTTTTTGATTAAGAAATAGAATAGGTACCTACATACATTTATCTACAGAGAATGTACCTAATTCAAAAATAATGACTCGGCATGCATGGTTCTTTATGTTTTAACAAAATGACGGCCAGAGTATGATCTGTGGCTATAAATAAGATCTTTAGAGCTGGTGGTCTCATTGATTAAAGCATAATAGACCGGTCTTGTTCAAGGTTAATATTGTAGGACGGCAGGAAGACACTGATTGGCGCAGACCCTGTGTTGCAAGTAGGGATTGACATTGAGCTGGTTGACAAATAAAAGCAGTAAGTGATTGTGGTCATAGGTAGTAGATCCTAGAAATAAACGTCGTAATAAAAAAACATTCGTGAAATTAAAACAAATATAATTCAGTAACACAAGGAGAACAAAATCATATTTCTAAAACATAGTTTTACCAAATCTTAAAATAAACAATATGTGTGAATTGCCGTGCGAATTACTTACATCATATTAAAAAGATATTACCAAATAACAAACAATAATATGTACCTATTTAGCTGATTAAAAATAACGACATACTTTGTCAACGTGAAAAATCAAAGTAAGTAGATATATTATTCCAAGGAAAGGAAAACCAATAACATACAGAAGAATTGCTACACAATTTTACAAAAAAAATCTATGTCTCCTAACAACATAAGTATAAGACAAATACAAAAGTAACAGTTCTAATATACGTGACAATGATGTTATATTTTACAGAAATATAAATCAAAAATATAATTCTGTACCTTTAAAAAACAATGTCGTTTATTGAACCACACCTACATAAACACAAGTTATTTCATCAAAACTAATATACAAAACGTATACATTATTATAATAGATCATAGATCCTGTATAGATCAGACTTTGCTCTAAGTGGGTGTAATGTAAACTCGTCAATCATAGTTTTTACTTACTAATAAGTTAAACAATAGGTACAATAAAAGTGAAAAACATGGAAAATGTCATGAGTAGGTAAAACATTTGAATAAGGTACCTACATTAACTACGTGATAGACACATACGTAAATTAGGCATATTTTAAATGTACCTATAGTATTTGCTTGGTAAGTTGTAATTTCTTGAGAGTTATTCATCTTCTCGCATTATTATGGATTCGTTCTTCTTTTACACCCTTCGTCTGCTATATTTAATTAGAAACTTTCGATCCAACACGCAATATGTCTGTTCAACGCATAAAATGTCTGTATATTTAACATTTTGAATTGTTCGTCTGACCTAGTGAGTAGTGCAGACGGCCTGCATTAAGACTGCTAGTTAGCTGCAACAAAACAGTCCAGTTGCAGTATTTGTGTCGCAGCACAGTACCGTCTATTAAAACCCTCAAACGTATACTGACGTAAGATTTCATCCCAGCTTAGTGCAAGTATTTTAAACTAACCATTGGATAAAATCATTTATGGATGCATCTGTTCTTCTTTTACTTAATACTAGTGGAGGCATTCATCGATAAGACTATTTAGATTTAAGTCGCCGAAAGTGAGAAATCTAAAACTTAATTTGACCTCTCGCATACAAGATAATAAGTAATTCCGAATTCCTTCCCAGCAGTTCTAGCGGCTCTTTCGAGGCATCACTTGAGTTATCCAACCTTTTGATACCTTTATTTTATAGCCGTTAGGATGCTAAATCCTTCTGGCAGGTACTGGGTGTCTTAAGATCATACGTAATTCCTATCCAATCATTGACTTAAACCTAGCCTCACGATCGCCCAAGTCACTCCGTGATCTGCGTCAATGTTTTCTACACCTTTTCGTTTTTTGGTTAGAAAATATTACCGCAGACCACTCACAATTAATGAAACTCGCATAATTGCGCCCTTCAAGGAACTGGCAGAAATGTTTACCTGATGCAGGGGCGTAGCTACCGCCGTATTTGCCGTATCAATTATACGGGGCCCCCGGGCCACGGGGGCCCCCAAAGTGTGTAAGGAAAAAGAATAAAAACTTTCTAATTTATTTTATTTTACAAATGACAAAATTCTATAAAGCAATTCCTTTTTTTCCCGCCTTAAGCGTGCGTTCAAAAGTTGGCAACACTATTATCACAAGATGAGAGAATTTCCGACCCGGAATCCTATTTCAAAGTCAATGTATACTATTGCTGTTTAGATATATTAATTTCTCAAACTAAAGAAAGATTTCAGAGCCTTTGCAACCTGAGTAGTATATTCGAAATATTACAACCGGAGAAACTCCTATCTTCTTCAAGCGAAGAGATATTAAACGCTTCCGGAAAACTGTCTGCTAAATACAGTAAAGACATCTCACTTAATCTTTGTGACCAATTAATGATTACAATAATGATTACAATACATTAAATAATAGGATAACTTGGAATTACATAATTTGATACTTTGATATTATTCTAAATAAATATACTTACATAATTTTTGATGATGATTATGAATAACTAGATGATATACTATTGCCATACTAATAGTTTTTGAATTTGCCGCGATTTATCAGGGCCATCTTTCGCTTGACAGACTCTAGTAAAATTCAATAGTCTTGCATCCAGTTTTCCCGAGGTAATCACAGCATGCTTTTTATTTTTGACCCTTCCAGTTACAACCGCAACGGCAGAAAGAAGTTTTTCAAAATTGAAACTAATAAAAAATTACTTAAGAACTTCGATGGGACAAGAACGGCTGTCAGACATCTCACTATTGTCCATAGAGGTAGAAACTTTAGAAAAACTAAAATCATCATCAGCCATAAATGATTTAATAAATCAGTTTGCCGATAAAAAGGCAAGGAGAGTGAATATTTAAATTCGATTTTTATTTGTAAAATGGGTAAATTATGTGATAAATAAATATTACTTCTCACAATATTTTTTTTCTTTGGTGAAAAATCTTTACCTCCATATAAGGGCCTCCAAAAATATTTTTATACGGGGCCCCGACAAGGCACGCTACGCCACTGACCTGATGCTTATTGTTATGTTTACCATAACGATACCTTCACATTGCCACGATAGTACGAGCTTGCTCCATTGGCATTGCTTCTAACACACATAAGTATGAAAGTCAAACATCAAGTAATACGTCTACTCTGTCTCCGGCCCAAGGCCCAGGCTTCGCCGAGCCAGATTCACCAAAGTGATATATTCTACACGTTTCTATTGACATATCTACTTTATTTTTTAAAATCACAAGGAACGGATTAAATCGCCTCATTTAAAGAAAAAAAGAGAAAAAAAGAGAATACGGAAATACTGGACAGCAAATGATGTGTGTTTCGATTTGAGAAGTTTACAAGTTACAGAGGTTGGCGTACAGCTGTAGTGATCATTGTTATACTCTGGTGAACCTAACTTGTCTCTACCTAAATTTGTGATTTTATCTCGACTAGTTACACTGCTGGCGGTGCAACCCACCCAGCTGAAGGCAGGTGTTCAGCTGGGTGGGTTGCACCGCCAGCAGTGAAGTCAACTGACTATTATCAGAAATAGGTTAAAGCAATTTTCTGATACAAAAGTCAATACTAAGATGTTACTGAAATAAGATGTCGCTTAAAAGTGCAGTCATTTTGGCAACAGAACTGCGCATTCAGGTCTACACATTTCGTGCACTTCTTTATGGATAGTTCTTCTCGTTAAAAAGCCTCCTCGTCCCTGAGCATGGTCAAATTATTCCGATGCTCAGGTTGAGATAAATTGTAGTCGCTTTGTATGCACCTAGGCAGTTTTAAGTGCTATTTGTACACAAGATCCAAGAAACATCAATTTATCCCGACTAAGAGATGAATAACTCGCAAGTATTTGTCTAACGACATAACGCTACCATATTAGTTCTCTGATACAGTAGTTAAAAATTGATAAACTCAATAAAAATTACAGGGAATGATAAGCACAATAATGTAAATAAATAAGTGTAATAGCATGATGGTACCAAAAAATTGAGGATAAGCAATCAAGAGAGAAGAAATCAAGTTATAATAGTTACACTATCATTGTAGTGTAGTTCTGACCTACGATGATGTTAGGTATCTAATACGTGACGAAACCCAGGTGTTCTTGCATCACGTTCCTGAGACTTGATGGTACGTCTCTTTGTGGGCATATTGTGACCGGCGTCATTGTGAACCGACCGCTAAATTGTAAACAATGACATATCGACAGCTCAGCGGGCGAGTTAACAAGGCGGTGGTACCTCCCCGGACGAACCTTGCCCTTAGTTCTACCACCTGGAGGATCATTAATAATAATTCCGAAGTATCGGATAATTTTGACAGTGGTCGCGTTACTTATACAACAAGCTCAACTGCATAGCGTCGCAACGTCACCAAGCAGTGTATTCACGATCGTTTACGTTTGTCATATTTAGACTTGATTACCTCTCTGCACGCATACGTTTCTCTCATACAAATGTATTCCATTATTTATATCTTCTGATAAGAACTTCAGCTCATGTTTTGCGACATTTTTTGGTACCAACTGTTACTTGTCGTTAAAATATAAACACTTTTAACAAATTAATATTAAAACATTCACGATTTTTATTTTCTACATCTTCAGTAATAAATTAATGTAACTTTTGCGCGAAGAGCTTGCAAAACTTCTTTGAATAATACTTTTAATATTTACGATAAAACTACCCGACTTTTTAAAATAACCTTTTTTTTTCAATATTACATTAATTTTAATGTCTCCGTAATACAGTTGAACATTATTATTAATTAACATTATTGAATATTATTTTTATAGTGTTTCCTTTAGATAAGAGAAGACACACGACTAATAGAACACTATTGGTAATCAATGTAAGACGCCTTTTGCATTGACACAATTGATTTCCCTAAAGATGACTAACATCACTACGTCTGTATAATTCGTCTATATAATTTCCTAGAAATAATTGCTTTCAATTTCATAAGACAATGATTTAACATTATAATACTAATTAAGAATCTTAAATATGTCACAGATTCTACATTGAATGATATACCTTAGAATACTCAAAAATATTTGTATGGGACATATTATTATATTCTATAAATATTATTTTCTAATAACGAGATAGAATAAAATACAATTTTGTGAAATTATCTGGATCGAAGATTTCTTATTCAAGTGAATCTGAAAAAAAATAAGAATATATTTTTGTTTGCCCTTCTATATATTAAAACAGCATTTTGTGTTGTATGAAAAGCTTTATCGCAACATAAAATTAAGATTTTTTATTGTACCGACCTGATATTTGCGTAAGTTCTTTGGAAGCTGCGGTAGCTAGAACAATAATAAAAAAAAAAACAAATTGTATGAAATATATGCATAGTTGGCCTCAACAAGTAATTATTCAGAAAAACTGTTCAGAATTCACGAATAGTATATTTTATAGCTATAACATAATCATTCATTGTCTCAATATAAACAACGCTTGTACGATTTGATTAGTAGGATTAATATAAATAATACTTACTTAGAGTTAATGTTCCGAAATGAGTCCAGGAGCTTGCAACAATATAGCACACAATTCAAAACTATTCTATAACAGATGTATTGTTAGTATTGTTATTTACAACTTCAGATAGAGTTTTCTTTGTAAATCATCTTTTTCAATAGTAATTTTTTTAATCATGTCCATAAAATATAGTGCGATAGTCAATTACAAAAACTTCGGAAGTCATGTTGATAGATAACTAGTGTTTCCGGGAAAACAGGAGATCTCGCGAACCTTTATAATTATGCAATAGCCGATCCTTCTGCAACATTTTGTGTTCAATGCAGTTCTTAATGCCTCTCAAACTTGATGGAAATCTGTCGGTTAATAACGCAAACTTGCCCCGTTTCCCCCCGTCCTTTTAAATCCTGTATCATAGAAAGTAATCGACATTTCCGAAATTTTTGTGAACACACTTTAAAGGTTTAGGTACTATATTTTTTTGCAAAATATGTCATACCTTGTTACAGCATGGGAAAGTGATTCGGCGAGTTGTGGTGTATGGCGGCTTGTATGGCGGCGTGCAGGGAGGGCGCGCAGCCGGGCGAGGGCAGGAGGGAGAGGACCCGCGCCTCGCCCCCCGCGCCGCCCGCCTCCGCGCCCGTGTAGCGCGCCACGCGTGCCATGGCAGCGGCACTTATCTGTACACAACCATAGCCCTTAACCATATCATTTTTATCTAAACTAATATTATAAAGAGGAAACATTTAATTGTTTGTTTGCATCGAATAGGCTCCGAAACTACTGGACCAATTTCAAAAATTCTTTCACTGTTGTGAAGCTGCATTATCTGCGCTGAACATAGGCTATTATTATAATGATATTTTTTACATAGGCTACCCGTGCGAAGCCGGGGCGTACTACTAGTATATTAGGGGAACAGAGGGTAATGGGAGCCAGAGGGTAATAGGAGCGGTGCGACTAGAGACAAAACTACTGCTCGTATTGACTTGGTTGCCACTGGGGCGCCTTCAGAACGCTGCGATCGTGTTTGTTTGCGTCGCTAGATTCGCCAGTGCCACGTGTTTTGTGACGACGGACGGTTTTCCATTCTTTGTTCCGTCATTATAAAAAATTCAAAATTTCATACGATAGGTATGTGTGAAGTTAAACTTTTTTTGTCATTTAAACCTGTTTTATATCATAGCTAATATCATCAATTTTGAGTATCTGTACGCATAACTTCGTTAACGGCTAAATTCAATTTATCATATTATTTTATTTCAAAATGGTGGTAGTCGGGTAATCAGAGCGCATTTAAACGTGACCGTATAACAATGAATTATAAAGTTAACTTTAAAGTTAATTGATAAACGGTCACGTTTATATTAAAATTTGTATGAATAAGTGAGATTTCAGACATAAAAAAATTTGAAGCTAATTAAATAATTAAGTAGCTCCCATTACACATAAATGGGAATTTATAGGCTCTTATTTCCCGCAAAGTGGGGTAATGAGAGCGATTCTGTTTTTTTCTTTAAAGTTTATCTGTGGCCAAATGCCCAGTAGTATAACGCTAACGCTATGATTTACTGATAGTCAAATAAGTAAGGATTAAGTTTGTAATAAAAAGATTCCATAATAGGCAAAGATTTGACTTTTATGGGTTTTTTTCCTTAGTAGGCTCCAATTCCCCCCGTCTCCCCTAATACTATAGTACTACGTTAAAATCATATAAGACAATATAGTTTTTTTTATTTAAAATCACAAAGATCATTTAGAATCGTCTTATATACTTTATGATTCTAGCAGCCTAGAAGAACGGGCAATATCTATAAGCGAATTCAATTTCACTCAAGATTTTTTATTTTATTTTTTTTTATTTAAAAATTTCACACAAGCTTAGTGCTAGGAGGACTTAATGCTAAGAGCATTGTCTGCCAGTCTTCCTGGATGTGCAGAAAGATGGTGAGGCGTGTTATATAGAAAAAAAAAAAAACAAGATGTACTTACCTAAATATAATACCTAATCCTACTACAATAAAAACAAATAAAATACCTAACAATACATAAAAATAAATAAATTACACAAAATATTTTACCTAATAAACTAATATTCTATCTGTTAAATAAATACCTAACAAATATATACATAAATATAAATGACATACATAATACCTACATTCATTTACCCATATAAATATAAAAATATAAATATAAATCCGTATCATAATCCAGAATGTTAAGGAAAAGGGAACTTAATATAACTTCTTTAGGAGGTGCTCACGCACCAATCTTTTGAAGGACTCTCTGGAGTCCGTTTGTTTGATATTCAGCGGCAGATAATTCCAGAGCCTTACCGCCACGACAGAGAAGGAATTGGATAAGACAGAGGTGTGATGGGACGGGGTAAACAAACGGAGATTGTTATCTGACCTTAGAGATCGACTATGGGCCTCTGTCAGAAACCCAAAACGATCCTTGAAGTAACACGGTGAGAGCGGATCCCTCAAGACAGAAAAAAGAAGACACAAAGTTCTAAGGTTTCTGCGTTCGCGAATCGGGAGCCATTTAAGTTTGGCACGAAACTCACTGACGTGGTCGTATTTCAGCAGGTTATAAATGAAGCGAATACAAGTGTTGAGGAGACGGTCGAGCTTATTAAGATGTTCCTCCGTCAAGTTCAAAAAGGCAACGTCGGCATAGACGATGATTGGGATCAGCAGCGAATTGACAAGAGATATTTTTGAAGAAATAGGTAGGAAGTTTTTAAGGCGTAAAATAGAATGTAGAGTGGCATAGAACTTTCTAGATATCTCTTTCACATGAGGTGACCAGTTTAGGTTATTGTCAAATAAGATTCCAAGGTTTTTGACTGTGGATGAGAAGGGTATTAAAGAGCTATCGTAATAGAGATTATGGACACTAGAGAGACTTACTCTACAAAGCTGACGAGAACTGCCTATCATGATGGCTTGACATTTATTTGGATTGACTTTAATGCCAAATCGAGTTGACCATGCGAGCAAACGAGAGAGGTCGTCATTAAGGACATCAATGGCACTGGCTAGGTTAGCTACAGAAGCGGGGTAATAGAGTTGAAGGTCATCGGCGTACATGTGATATTGGCTGCGGAGATTTAGAGAAAGAACATTAATGAAGAGGGTAAAGAGCATTTTTCAGTAAAAACTTGAGATAACTCGAAAACTAACAGATAGGTCAAATTAAATTTGCAAGTTTGGACAAACATACACCTATACAATTAAAATATAATACTTGAATGACCTTTAATGTCACATTTAAAATACTTCGAGGAACTTAATTTAAATACACACCTGATATTCATCATCTTCATCGCCTCTCGTTTCTATCACCTTGGACTGTCGACGTTGACTTACACTTAACTGAAAAACGTATAAAAAATATATTTATTGTGTACATACTTCGACATTTGTTTGTTTGTAACATAATATAGTAATAAGGAAAATGTTAAGGTAAAAACTGTGTTGTAGTTACCAGTACCTTTGACAAAGAGAGGATAACGACCATCATCATAAAAAAAAACAATGAAGTAGGACTCTAGTGGCAATCGAATTCCCAGAGTATAAGGTTAGTTTGGGGCTTGTTAGCGTTGTAATATTTTATAATATTGGGTGCATGGAAAGAGCCTCCTCGTGGCGCACACCGGTAACAGCTAGGCACGGCAAAGCAGTGTCTAGTCTGGCTAATCTTTCCAACACGATGCTACAACAAAATACAGTTGTAGCATCGACACGATAAGAAGAAGAAGCGTTGTAATAAAAATATTTTATTGATGAAGTTAAAAATAAAATGGTATCTACATATTTTAATGCCGATATTTTGTTTACCTCAATAATTTGTCCTTGATAAGGTCCAACACTGCAGAATCGGAAGTCTATCATTTCAACGATACGCTCTGATTCAGGGTCAGCGACCACTAGGAACTGGGAAAAAACATGATAATAAAAAAAACCATCGACTAATAATGTACTTGTCGGATCATGATCCACTTTATATGGCACCACATGAGAAGCACCACAAAACAAGCTTTTTAATTAGGGTTCCGTATCCAAAGGGTGAAACGGGACCATATTACTAAGATTGCGCTTTCTGTTTTTTCCAGGCTGAATCTCGTAAACTGTTATAATGGGAGCGATGTCTTACAAAAACTAGTTTTTTTGTACGGAATATTGTAATAAAATAATAAAACCGGCCAAGTGTGAGTCTAATTTAGCTGGTTTGTATAAATAAAATAAATAAGTAAATAATGCTGGACAACCCACACAACATCATCTAGCCCCAAGCTAAGCAGAGCTTGTGTTATGGGTACTAGAAGACTGACATACATAATACAATACATTACATAGATAGATATTATGTTTTTATTATACATATCACATACCCGGAATAAATATTTGCAGATCGTAAAAACATTTATCCCAAGGCGGGAATCGAACCCGCAACCTTCCGTGTCACAGGCGGACCTTCGCCCGCCGCGCCACATCGGTCGTCATAGTCGTATAGTGCGTACCTAGGTACCGGTAACAGCTAGGCACGGCAAAGCAGTGTCTAGTCTGGCTAATCTTTCCAACACGATGCTACAACAAAATACAGTTGTAGCATCGACACGATAAGAAGAAGAAGAAGTGCGTACCTTATGCGTGAGCAGCAGCTGCAGCGGCGCGGAGTCCAGCAGCACGTGGAAGCCGGCGATGGCGCGCAGCTCGGCCAGCCGGAACGCCCAGCGTACGCAGTCGCGCCGCCACCCGCCCGACCCCACCCACCACACGCACCACGTACTACGAGCCTAATTACGTACACACACATTTATATAGCACCACGTACTACGAGCCTGTGTACATACACACACATTTATATAGTACCACGTACTACGAGCCTGTGTACGTACACACACACATTTATATAGTACCACGTACTACGAGCCTGTGTACGTACACACACACATTTATCTAACACCACGTACTATGAGCCTGTGTACGTACACACACACATTTATATAGCACCACGTACTACGAGCCTGTGTACATACACACACATTTATATAGTACCACGTACTACGAGCCTGTGTACGTACACACACACATTTATATAACACCACGTACTATGAGCCTGTGTACGTACACACACATTTATATAGTTTTCTATCACTCTATCTATCTCCTAAAGTAAAATGAGGAGTATTGAGCAACACACACGCACATTTATTTATTTAATTTTTCATTGCACAAAAATTATACAAAGGCCGAACTTAATGCTAAAGCATTTTCTACCAGCCAACCCAAGTGGTATTTGTAGTGAGGTTGGCGTACGACAAAAAATAAACAAATACATAATAACTAACTTTATAAACTAATACATACTAATAAACTACATACTTATATAAAATAAATAACTATATATATATATATTTTTTAGTACCTGAGGCACCGGGTCCCATCCCGTCTGCGTGAGCAGTCCGTGTCCCGCGAAGGCGACGAGGTCGGCGGTGGCGCTGAGCGGCTTGGCGAGCGCGCCGATGAGCCCGCGCCGCAGCGCCGCCGCGCCCGACTCCGACTCGCCCACCGCCACGCCCACGAGCGGGTGGTGCGCCAGACCCCCCACTGCACCTACAAACATACATCAAATCAAATCAAATATTTCTTTATTCTATAAAATCACAAGGATCATTTAGAATCGTCTTACATACTAGGTGATTCTAGGTGCCAGTTCCACGCGACCATCACACTTGGAACGACGTCCTTGTTACTCTTTATGGCTGGGTGAGACCAGATGCGTATGCATAGACGTAAACGTAGACGTCTACGTTACGCAAGCAGTGGTCCTGTCTCATACGTTTCCATACATTACAACTCAGTGGTACGTGCGCGTCTACGCTTACGTCTACGCATACGCATCCGGTCTGACCCAGCCTTTATCCATGTAAGAAATTCACGCCCGATGAGTTGGATGTATTGCATCAACACGAGTTTAACCTAATGAGACTGCGGAGAGTAGCACAAAAGAGAGGCATATGCTCAGCGGAGTAATGATCATATTCATAATAGAGAGCACCACAAAACAAAATATCATACACAATCAACAAAAAGTATCAGCTTGTTTGATATTCTGGTAATTTTGGTTATACTAAGCGGCCAAGTTGTTGTTATATATACAAAAATAATCGTACAAAATGTGGGATCATATGAAAAGGCCTTACCCAAAATATTAATAGCAAAGTTAGTGATCCCCGCAGTTAAGCCGGCAATGAAACTAGGCGGCGGACGACGCCTAGCCGCAGCAGCTCGTCTCGCATGCTCCTCATCGCCAGCCAGTAGGTCTAGGTTCCTGGCCAGAGAGCCGGCCCAGGCGCTCAGGGACCTCAGTAAAGCGGCCGCGGCGGCTGAGGCCACGCCCCTGACGCCGCCGGTGGCGCCACCTACGCGAGCCGCCAACGCACCCGGCGCTCCTAGGAGCTCTAAACCACCTACTACCCAACCTGGTCAAAACAATATAATTATTTAAACTGTCATCCTTATTTTGGTGTTTATTTTATGTATAGGCGACAAAGAAATTGGTTTACCACTTTTGATGACATCTCCCAGTAACATAATTATTCGCTAAGGATTACAGATTGACTGATTCTGACGTAGCAGTTATTAATCTGTCAAGCGAAAATAACCCTTGACGTTTTGTACGTGCAAATGATATTCAACCTTAGAGTGGTAAACCAATTTCTTTGTCGCCTATACGATCAAGTTTTTTTAAGAAGTAAGTTATATGAGAATGGTTTTGTTTTTTTAATTATCAAATTTCATAGTGCCTAGTGTGTAAAGTGGGTTGATTACCCACTTCTACTCACGGCATCATACAATTTGAGATGGCTACAATGTCTGGGTATAAAGTTAAGCACTTATTTAATTTAAAGTAGCATTCACCAAGTTTCTTGCCCGTTCTTCTAGGCTCTGGTCGCGTGGAACTGGCACCTAGAATCACCTAGTATGTAAGACGATTCTAAATGATCCTTGTGATTTTACTGAATAAAGTAATTTTTGACTTTGACTTTGACCAAAATAGTATACTCACCAGCTCCCAATATGGCGGCTGACAAATAATGTACGGTCAGCGCATGCGTAAGTCGTTCCGTTGACGTCATAACGTCGTGCAGTTTGAAAGCACTGAGCCGCAGTGGACTTTGGTCTAGGGCTATGTACATCCGGACCTGACAACGATACGTGCTTAGTTTAGCTTTTAATTTACAAAGCCATAACATGCTGTGTTGTTTGTTTTTTTAGATTCATAGATTGATATGAAAAAGCGCACACAATTATCTAAAGTAAGACATGTTTTAAATGAGAATACTCACAGCAGTGTGCAGTGTAAGTGTAAGATCCAACGGATGGACGTGCAAAAGCCGCAGTCGCAGCGGCGACCTGAGAGCGGCTTCCTCTAACCGCAGCGGATTTCCTTCTCCACCAGCGGCCGCAAGACGAGCAAGTGCCGCTAGTGCTGTTACGTATGCATCCTCTATGTACAGCGCTAGCGGACCTAAGCGGACTTCTACTTCGCTCAATTCTGTACAAAAAAGTGAAGACAATCAGATATCAAACACTTCGCTTAAGTATTTCAATTTAATACCAAAAGGAAAAGAAAAGACACAAACCTCTGTATCTATAATTATGTACGGCCCAAGTGTCATGCGTCAGTCTCAGCAGAGCTCTCGCTTGTTTCTGTCTTGCAGAGTATACTTTCTCAACTCCAAAGGGATTCCACAAGGGAGGCCAGTGGGCGAGTGGCGGAGGGTCACCTCTGGTGCTCGCCACAACAGCGAAGTCAAACTGACCGCTTTCGTATTGGAGATTGTCGATTTGTACGTCCGATATCGCGAGGGTAGTTTTCGTTCTCTGTAATATTACACATTACACCTGTAGTAAATACAACTAAATAATATTCTGTATGGTTATATGACCTAAAAATACGTACCCTGGCATCTGAGCGCACCAATAACGCAGCGCGGTCTAAATGCAAAGCGAGTAGTGGTCTCGAATCTGCCGCCGCCGCCAGTTCCACGGCCACCGCCGCCGCGACCAGACGTAGCCTGTCGCAAGCTGCCCACGACGCTGTCTCGTCCCATTCTGAATTATCATTATGAGTTATTCAAAACGCAAATATAACTCTATACATGCATAATCTATGGAGTTAGAGGATTCACTGGCGCGTTTTATGAACTGTCTATTCATTTATTTTAAAGTCTCAGGCAACTTCACTTATTTTATTGACAAACTTAATTTCCACGTGTACAAAAGGCTGAGAGTTAACTTTGTCTAGGAGTAGGACAAGATAGGTTAGACAAAAAATGTGTTTACCGGGGTCAGACACGTCTTGGAACACACTTTCAGCGGCAGAGTCCTGGCTCCCCATTCGGAAAATACGCCGTGATTGTTGATCCATATCTACAAGTAATAAAATAAATTAATTTAAATTATTTGAGAGAGAGGGAGAGAGAAATAAACACATACCTATACTACTCCTTGTAGCATCTGAGTACAACACGACTGTAGATGACACCGGCGTATTCTCATCATTCGTGGTATTATCGGCCAGCGGGTCGGTCAACATAGCCGGCTCGGATGGCACAGTCACGCCCGTCGGGGCAGAGGGAATCGTCGCGGTGGAAGTAGATGGAACAGTCGGATCAGTTGGTATAATTGGAACCGGTGCGGTTGTGGCCGTTCGCACATTGGAATTTTCACTGGCTTCCGTTGGTTCGATAGGAACTATAGTTTGAAGGCTAGTCTGTGACGGGTTGAGAACCAAACCCGATTCAGTTCTTTCGACGATATCTAGCACTGAAATATACATTTTTTATTTAAACAGAACAGTTTTTTTTAAAGTACATAAGCTAAAATAATAAACTTACATTTTGCATCGGCATCGACGCGTGTTAAATTTTGAGGCACTGACAATGGTTGCTGAAAACAATATCACTTTTAAAATTATTGAGTATTTTATATTTTTGAAGTAAATAATTAAGTTCAGTTCAAATGAAATCAAATGGATCCCAAATAAGTTCTGCAAAGTTACCCACAATACAAGCAAAAACAGACAATAAAAGTTTATTCAGTAAAATCACAAGGATCATTTAGAATCGTTCTATAAAACTAGGTGATTCTAGGTGCCAGTTTCAAGCTTTTTTGGGACTAGCATGTGAGGTTGTTATGTTATTTTGCCAAGTCTACATATTTCACCAAAACAATATTTGACTTAGGTCGGATATAGTGGTAGTAACTCACTTCATTAAACATTTTCATTTGATTTTCGGAGGAGAAAGCGCCCAAGAGGCGTCGTCTTATGTCGCTGGCTGATATATCGTGCTGAAAATAGTCGTGTGATTACTTTCTGTTACAACATCAAACACTCTGTATACAGAGTAGAATTGCTTACAAGACATTAAAGCTAAAAATAAGGTTCGATATTTAAAATATTTACAAAAATGTTAAAACCTTAAAAATAATTAGGTAGATGTTTCACAATTTGACTATAATTATTATAATGTGATATCTCATAACTTTTTTCTAGGAGAAACTGCTTTGTTGATTCTTTTTTTTGAAAACTGTTACTAGTAATTTTGATTAATGTATAATATGCGTCAGTATCTAATATCGATCTCAGTTCGGTTTATTTGTACCTACCAACAGGTAGGTATAATTTTTTACAAAAAATATATTTTAAAATATGTTTAGAAATATATTTTGATCAAAAAGTAAAAATATAAAACATTATATTTTTACTTTTTGATCAAAATATATTTCTATTGAACTTATATACTCGTGTTACTGTCTTACAAGCAAGTCTACTCAGTATATTAAGTAGTATGTTGTTCAAACCTGGTCGACGTCCCTAAGCTCGAGATGCGTGGAGTGTGGGTGGGTCCTCACGCGCAGTTTGACGGTGACTCCCGAGCACAGTTGCAACAGTTGCTCTCCGTCCGTGATCGCTACCGGCGGACACCACTCGTGCTCACCTTCCTCTGCAAAGGTATAAAGATAAGATAAAATACGACCGATGTGGCGCGGTGGGCGATGGTCCGCCTGCGACGCGGAAGGTTGCGGGTTCGATTCCCGCCTTGGGATAAATGTTTGTATGTTCTGCAAATATTTATTCCGGGTGTTCTGGGTATTATATGTATAATAAAAAATATCTATCTATGTAATATATTGTATTAAGTATGTCAGTCTTCTAGTACCCATAACACAAGCTCTGCTTAGCTTGGGGCTAGATGATGTTGTGTGGATTGTCCAGCATTATTTATTATTTATTTATTTATTTAAAATAAGATACATTTTTATTTGTCCCCAAACAAACTTATAACAAAAAAATAAAAATAATAAGTATAAGGTATCTTATAAATACTTAAATCAAATATATTTTCACCTAACATTATATTCTTAAATATAATGCCAGGTGGAAAGATATTTACAGGTCATGTAAATCTGTGTGTCATACCTAAGAAAAGACTGTCCATACAGGACTGTGTGAAAAATGATATGGATGTGAAAGAAGTGATTAATGAGATGACGGATCATTAATTCACACTGCCACTAGGTTGGTAGTGGCATAAAGGCAGGAAGAAGAAGAAGATCAAGCAGGATGTTTAGTTTTTAACAGTGAAACATTGTATATTTTTAACGGAGGTACTTATAATATCCCGCAGTACATTAAATACTTGTTCATGAGCATAATGTCAAGTTAACTTACCTTTAGCTTTGGCGAATGTGAGGAATGAGACCGCGTGGGGGGTGGGGACGGAGCCCGGGGGGGGCGGGTAGCGGCTGCAGTGCGCCGGCGTGGAGTAGTGCGTCATCGCGTCGGGGGGCACCGAGCAGAACCAACGAGTTCCTACACACTCAGGATTCACCTGTAACACATGCAATAATATTAGATCCTTTACACTTTCTTACGTGGACAAGTGGTGGTAACTGTCACCGTCAAGCTTCTGAGCTGTCAATGTCATGCATACCAGGCGGTAACAGAAGAATCTTGCTTCAGATAGCAGGAATGACATGGTCGCCAGCTTGGTGTAGCGGTGGTTGAATACAGGTTTTTACACATAGTTCTAAATAAATGCTTTGTGAAGATTACCATAAGTTTGGAGGTGCTCGGTTCGTCGCCGGTGCGCGCCGGTTGGGCGACGCACAAGGTGGTGTTAGTGCGGTTGTGCACCAACAGCTGCGGACACGGGTCTCCGGCGACGGTGATCACCCACCGGCCTTCGTGCTTTATCTGAGTTATCACTACCGGTATCTGTAACAAAATATTATTATTATATTATTTTATAAAGGATACCCAGCACGGCTTTTTTCAGCCTACGTCCAGCAGTGTACTGATATCAAAGTCAATGAGTGATTTATAATTGTTACTATCTGGGCAAAATTGATTTGTGACACATATTAACAAAAAAAAATATGGAATGGGTACCATATTTTTTTTTCTTGAAATTATATTTGTTGACAGAACCTCTCTAGTTATAAGTTGTTACGCCAATTGTTTTGTCTCTTTTAAAGATGACTACCAAAAAATGCTAAAGTAATAAAAGTTATAATCACTTACAGAATTGTTGTCTTCATCAGTAAAGGCCAACGCTCGACGGAGGGGGGGATGGCTGAGATGGAGGGGGGATGTACCTTTCCCCCCGCCCCTCAGAGTCACGCACAGGTAGAGTCGTAACTCCCCCGGGTCACTGCCCCGCCAGCGACCGACCACGTAGAACCGACAGAGAGGGGTTCCGATACTAAACAAAATAAGAATAAATTATATTTTTGAAAAAAATTGCTTATTACTGCTCTTATTCCACAAGGTAGTCTCGACATAACCAAAATTCAAATCATGTTTTCGTCCTCTACTCTCTTCTATGTTCCGTCAACTAATTCACTCCCTTCAAAAAATAGTTCACACGTACAGTGTTAATGGTTAAAATTTAATAAGAATTTCGTGTACCTTGAGACACTTTTAGTTAGTAACTAAATTAAAATTTAGTTATTGCTTTTAAGATTTGATACCCTTGAGCTTTGAGCTAGGTAAAAATAACCTGAGGTTTGTAACGTACCTTCCTTCGGCGGTCGGTTCAACGACTTTGTACGTGGTTGGACGCAGCACAGTGTCATCGTCTACCTCGCTTGGTACTGCTATAGCGGACACCTGACAACAAAATTAAAAGACCAATTAAAGTAAGGTGCTGCTTTGATCAGTTCAGCTTGCAATGGTCTGTTTATATATCAACTGTTTCAAGTGTATTCTATAAATGTGTATTTATTGTAAATACGTGGACTAGGAAGAAATAAAATTAAGAAATTTTACGACTGTGCAATTTGATGAATATAATATAAAATTATAGAGTAATATATCCTGTAGAGCTAAATATATAGAAAACTTACCATGATATCAGATTTCATCCGGTTTACAAGCACGTAGGTCGAGCTCATGCCAAGCACGTTGATTTCTTCCTTTATCTCGTAGTACATTGTGAGTAACGCCACCTACAAGTTTTAATAATTTTTTTCTCTCAAATTGCAAAGGTAAGGTAAAATTGGTTTAAACGATATTCATATCGTAACAAAAAATGCTAGATTGATTAATTTTGAGTACCTTATGATTGCACTGCACTGCCAACTCGGTTGCGTGGTCAAGTGCGAGGAGGCCCTTCGGTGGGATTCCGTAGCGTCCGAGTTCGGCGCCCGACAACGCAACTTCACCGCTCACAAACGTCTCGCGACCCATTTCAACTGATATGAAAAATGGTTTCTAAAACAAATACCTCAGATATAACTCCAGAAAACACATAGGTACACAAAATCCTTTATATATTATGATAGTGAACAGGACTATTGCTCAAAAGTGACCTCGATGACTATTTCGTATATGACCTTGACAATCTTTAACAAGTTTATGACAATTTACTTGTGATAGATAAATAACTTTGGTTTTAAGGTTACTTTTGACAACTCAGATATTTTTTGACAGACCAAATACTATCGGAGTAGTTTTGACAACTTTTTTTTTCATAATACCAGTATAAGTTGATACGTACCTTTAGCACGGCTGAAGGCGGTGTGATAGCGGTCCCCGGGTCTAGCTTGCACAGCGGTGCGGCATCATGGGCGCGCAGAGTCAACGCTATGGGGGCTGCATTGCAAAGCAACACCACGGGACAAATCTGCACTTCCAATGAACAACCACCGCCTGCACGAACCGCTTGATACCTAACCTATAAAAACAGCTGTGTTATGCTCTTATTTTTCTATTAAACAATCATCTAATATGCAAGATGATTCTGGGTGCCAGTAAAAAAAGTAATAGTTGAATGTAGCCGTTTTTTTTGAACACCAATCAACACTTTAATTGATGTTATTTATCAAAACGGTACCTAATGTTGCCCCCTTAAACAAACCAGAGTAAAAGGCACTTAAAACTGGTCAGTGATGGAAGGGGCAACACTTTTATAGTTCAAAATTTAAGAAAATTTTGATATAAACTGTCTTCATACAAAAGTATTGATGTGTTTTAGCAAGTATTAAAGCGATAATAAATAATTGAAGCATTGATAGAAAGTTGACTTCTATATGAAACAAGTTATATATTTTTATCCATATATACTATACACATACAATAGTAACTATATAGGCGTACAGTCTGTCGATACTTACAGTGACATCGCACCGTGGTTGCAGTAAGGCAGGTTCCCAGCGCCCCGGCCAGTGCTTAGCGACGATAGAATAAGGCCAGGCTGAATTAGCACCGAGTCCACATCGCTCCAGCCTACGTAATAAAACTTACCGTTAAGGCACTGAATCAATCGCGAAATAATGCTAAATAAATGCGCACTAGCTTTTCCTGATCTGACATTATCTAATGCTTTGAAGCAGTAGGTATCCATGATGGATTTTTTTACACAGAGACAGACGGTAAAAGCACATTGACATCATAACGACATTTAAAGAAACCTGCAGTTTAAATGCATTAACGTATATTTGGGAATAATATTTATAGTATGTTTTAGTGTATGTATTTAAAGTACGTTAAACGTAAAAATGTAATAGTCGACTATATACAATGTCTTTGAACGCTCACCACTGTGTAGTCTCCGCGAAGACTTCGTCGAGTGACGTCACAGGCGTGCGCTTGTCAAACACAGACGTGTCAGTTACTCCGTAGTGTAATGGTATAGCTTCTCGAGTTACTGGACAATCTAAATCTCTGTAACAATTACTTTTGCTTTAATACGTTAAAATAATAAAAAAACCCGTAATTGATTAAAAATAAAAAAAAAGGTAGCACTCCGGGAGTGCCGGCAGAAGTGAAAACTTCAATATTAACGTTGTGTTTAATTATAAGTATAAAAGTACTATCATTTATGAGGTAGAATACAATGTTTATGTTTTTATTTTTTATTATTTTTTATTTTTCGCCCTGTGCCGCCTAAACAGAGCAGCACACTCAGGCACGGTAGAAAGAGTGGGAGATACTAGTTCCTCTCCCTTCCCCTCGATCTTACGCTTTTTCGATCAGCATCACGTGACCCTGACGCGAGTTTGAAAGTTTTTACCCACCCAGCGCCGCTAAAGAAGTTTTCACTTCAAAAAACAAGGAAAATGTTGCCCCTTGTCAAAGAAAGGAGAAGCAGCCTAATTAATGATTGTTGATTCTAATGTTTTTTGATTTTATTTTGAGATATTTGAAGATATTTTAATTTTGAAGAAAAACATTTCGTTCATAGTCCTCATCAAGTAAGTACATTTGACTGTAGGAAATGTTCTGCTGAGCACGTTATACTTATACTCTTTAGCCTGTATCTATAGATCGTAATCTTATTTGGCATACATTTTGATAAGTACGCTAAACAATAAAAATAATTTGACTGGTTCAGAGTATGAACAGTACCTCTACAATGAGTTGTCACAGTAAAATCGCCTGACTTTACTACAGTAGTAACGTAAATATTAGTATTACAAATTTTAGTACCCAACTAACCGCTAGAGGCGCTGTACAAATCTTCATACATTTTTTAAACTACAGACGCTAGCGAGTATAGATTGTAAAAACTCATGGTAGAGCTACAGTAGATAAGTACCTGTATTGAAAGGACAGACTATGCCTCGCCGCGGTAGTGCCGGGCGCGAGCAAGTGCGTGCTAGTGCCGCGCCCCGGCGTCACTTGCACCAGCGCTGGCGGAGCTTCACTCACGTCCGGGTTGGATGTGCTCCTCTCTGTCGCTATCAGCACCTTGGTGAGCACACAGCATTGTGTATTATCAAGTTATCCGATGTACAGGGTTTTTTTGAGAAAGGTGATAATGGTGAACTCCAAAACGAAGACGTCATTACAAAAATAACACAATAAAGTTGATAGGGTAATAACAGGTTACTGTTTTTGTTCTCAAATGGATTAAACTAGCCGATGGCCCAATATCATTGCCTCACAAACTCCTCTGTGATCGCTGCACTCACTCTGATACATAAAAAACATAGTAATATAAAAGCGTACTAATATAAATACTTATAGAAATGGCGAGATATTGTGAGGCGTGCCACAGCCCATGATAAGAAAAATTCATCATGACGACCACGACCACTCTGTCAAGAGTGACACGAATAAGAAGAAGAAGAATATAAATACTATTTAGAAGACAAGCAAGCTTGGGACGAACTAGCTCCAACTTTGTTAAACAATTGTAAGAAGGATCATATGAAAAAAACGTTAGAATCCAGGTCTAGTTTCTTGCCAGTTCTTCTAGACACTGGTCGCGACGAACTGGCGCCTAGAATCATCTAGTATGTAAGACGTTTCAAAGTGATCCTTGTGATTTTATTGAATAAATGAATTTGAAGTTTGAAGTTTGACTCACATCAGTATCCAAGGGCAGGTGTGAATATAGCACGTAGAGAGGCCAGACGCTCGCTAGAATGCGGCCGTCGGATCTGGCACGGACGACGCGACACCATACGCACATGAATGGATTCTCACCGTCGCTGGGAACTGTAATCAGATGATTCGTTTATTCATCATTCTGAAAAATACATAACATTAGTTTACAAGATAGGTAGTAGAAATTGAACTACTAAGTCTGATTTCAGAAAGTTTTAACCCTTTCGCAAAAATGATTAAAACTTATATGAAACTGAGTTTAAGACTAACGGAACTTTCTCAACAAGCATTAGTGTGATGAATACAGATGTTAGTTATGTGGCTGGGTGTTATGTAAGTATGCATTTACAAAAAATATATTAGTAGTTTATCAGCAAGTTCCCGTCGTACCAGCTTTACTTCGTTTGAAACTAGATGGCGTTGTGTATAATGTCTATGAATATTGTTACTACTAGATAAGAACGTACCTTTCACTAACCAAGGAACGTTTTCCTTAGGGCATTCCTTCAGCGGTATGTCACCGGACCAACCGGTATCGTGCGAGTTAAACTTGATTCTAAAACAAAATATGATCATGCTCACTAACTTACTCTTTTTTAAAAATGAATCAGACACAATAGATAAATAGGTAGCCCAACTAGTACTTTAATGAGCCAAACGCTCGAAACAGCGGACGTGTCATCCAAAATAATAGCGCGCTCTTCGTCATACAATGCCTACACCAGGACTAACTGCACGATTAGTAGACTTAATTGTGGGTGGGTATGTTTTGTGAAGGTGCATGCTATTTTAAACTCTATCTCTACGTACTTAAGTGCCATTTCATGGTCCGCGCCGCAGATGACGCTGTTGCCGATGGTTTCTGCGGCCATCTCGCCGGAACAAATGGTGCGCCACTGATTCCCTTCGGAGCGGGTTCGAACCTGTTATAACTCACTTGTTTATATCGTTCAATTTTGCAAGTTTGGACATGCATGTGCGTGTACTGTGTAGATAAGTACCTTGTAGAGTAGATTGACCCTCAGCATGTTAGTAGGGCAGAGCCTGCCCGCTAGATGTAGGGTCCGCCTCGCGCCCTGTTCGTCTACGTTCGCGTGTAAGAAGACGCCGCTGCCGGGAGCATGTTTACTGCTGGTGGCCTCAGCGTCAGCTAACCTCACGCGGTACGAACCAGCGCAGAACGGTATACCTGACGAATTTATATTTTAATAAATAATAATAAAGACTATAGACCTTTGCCCAGCAGTGGGAAAGTATAGGTTAATAAAAAAAATAGATTATAGACAGAAAAACAACAGAACATCAATACATAGAGCGTCATACGTCATTACGTCATAATCATGATTGTTGAGCTACAAGTAATTCATTAATCTACTGAGTCACTAGTAGGTAAGACTACTTAAAAGACAAAAATAATTGTGCAACAATAACTAACTGATGGTGTAAAATATTTTATGCTCTAGCCCTTGTACAATTTGCTTTTGTAAAGATTTAAAGGTATTAAAGTGATTAAATAAAAAGGCATAAATAACTTACTGCTAGACCAGTGCCAGTCAGTTGTGGGTCCGGCGACTGAGAATCTCAATTTCTTAGAAGCGGTCGGACTACGCCATCTATATAAAAACATTACATCTATATATAAACTACAGCAACAAAATCATATGAAAAAAGTATACAAATATTTTAACAGCAATCTAGTAACAACTTTGAGAATAGATAATTTTGAGTGAAATAACTCAGAATATGAATTTACAGTGCAATCCTTATTGACTGAATAAAAGTGGATCTAGGTGAATATGATAGCGTTGCCCGTTGCGTGGACAACGACTACTAGGTTGTGAAAAATACGATAAAACTAGAGTGACGTAGTCTATACCTGTAAGCTAAGCTGGCTCCAGGACCCAAAGGCACGACTTCATCAGTTCCTTCTTGTCCCACACGCAGTGCAGAAGCGCTGCTATTGTGGATCCACAACGAGATTCTGCCCTCCAAAGCGGCTGCAGTCACTTTAGCTAGCTCTCTTTTAGGTTTCACTACTTCAACGGGCTTCACTATTCCCGGAGATGAATTTCCTAGGAACTGTTAAAATTGGAAACGTTATTCAAGCTTTTATACAATGTGGAAATTTTAGAACCCATTTCAAAGCCAACATGGATAGAGCTGGTCCAGTCTCAAATTGCACTAGCTAATTTGATCCTTGTACTGTTGTTAATAAAGATGATTTTGAGTGAAGCGAGCAATTTTATAGAGGACGAGCTCTACCATCTGTTATGTTTTCCCGTAGAAAAAGAGCCAATTTACATTAAATTGATCCTAGAGGTTCGGAAAATTTGCTGTCCCCTTGTTAGTAGAAACCAAACGCAATATAGTGTCATATGGTAGCTTGCCAAGGGTTATTTACCGGTAAAATCGTATGACTTTAGCCCTAGGGGGTGACTTTGACCCTAAATTGGTAAAAGTTTGAAATACGCGCCACACCTCTCCTACAGCCTGTTACAAAAAAGTACGTGTAAAAATCAATTTAGGGCAGCACATATAGTCGGTAAAACAGTGTTTCGAGCTTGTGGTCTTTTCTCTGATTGGTTGATCTAGCTGTTTTCGAAAAGTTTGTTTATTGAGCAAAATTTTGTAGTGCAAACATTCGTCTATGTCTATAACATAAAATTAAGGTGAGTTTGCATTTGTTAATATAAGTATAAAAATATTTAACTAATATTAAAAAAAAGTTACTCTATTTGATGTAGTTTTGTATTTTTTCATCAGTAGATATAGTTTTTGGAGTGCAACCTTGCGAATTCAGAACAAGAAAATGAGCCAAAGTCACGCAAGCCCTAGGGACACTTTGGCCCAAAGTTTGACAAAAAAAAATATACTAAATCTTTTAAATGGCTACCAAATATTTATGTGTATAGTTTCCTTATATCCCCAACAATGCAGCTAATTCAATAAAATAAAAAAAAGGACAAACCCCTTTCAACTGTTAAGTGAAAATGAAAATATTGCTGAATATTGGGTCAAAGTCATACAACTCTACGGTACATAAAAAGCGAGTTAAAAATTAAAACAATTAAAGTTATATTTTTATTTCACACTAGTAGTACCCCGGCTTTGCACAAAAATATCATTATAATATAGCCTATGTTTAACGCAGATAATGTAGCTTCACAACAGTGAAAGAATTTTTGAAATCGGTCCAGTAGTTTCGGAGTCTATTCGATGCAAACAAACAATCAAATCTTTCCTCTTTATATCTTAATATTAGTTTAGACTAAAGCATGCACAGTGAATCATATATTGTACCGTGTTAGAAGGACATCTGTGTTGAACACATAAAAATATATGGGTGCATGGAAAGAGCCTCCTCGTAGCGCACACCGGCAACAGCTAGGCACGGTAAAGCAGTGTCTAGTCTGGCTAATCTTTCCAACACGATGTTACAACAAAAGTTGTAGCATCGACACGATAAGAAGAAGAAAAAGACATAAAAATATACCTGTTCCACGGGAGTCTTCCAATCCATAGCCAATGCGTGTAATGTGCGTAGCCGAGGCACGTGCAAGGCGGCATGCACGCGGGACAACGCCACTCGCGCGCGGCACGCGGCCGCCGCGGGGACTGACACCGCCGCTTGGAAACGGAACTCGTCGATCAACTGCTCCATCGTACCGGTCGCACAGTCCATTATGTCGCTCCTGTATCAACAATAAATACATATGGAATAAATAAATAAATAAATAAAATTATATGAAAATAAATAAATAAATAAATAAATAAATTATATTAATATATAAATAATGCTGGACAATCCACACAACATTATCTAGCCCCAAGCTAAGCAGGGCTTGTGTTATGGGTACTAGGTGACTGACATACTTAATACAATACATTACATAGATAGATTTTTTTTTATTATAGTTACATTTAAAATACCCAGAACACCCAGAATAAATATTTGCAGATCGTACAAACATTTATTCCAAGGCGGGAATCGAACCGGCAACCTTCCGCGTCGCAGGCGGATCTTCGCCCGCCGCGCCACATCGGTCGTAAGGGTTATAACCAGTCAGATGGAGCAAACTACTACAGAATATGGGTATATCCAAAAAGTTTCTACGTACAACTCCTTTAGTAGATAAGTCAGTATGTATAGTTAAGCAGTAGATTCACTCACGATAAGTTGGTGTGTAGCAGTAGTAGAGCTCCGGCTGGTGATGCTAAGTTAGCGTGGACGGTGGCGTCTAGCGCGGCTAACGTCAACACTCGATGACAACGCATCAGCGGCTTAGACACGTAGTAACCCTCCAGAGACGTCGCTTGGCTGTACAGAATTAAGTGGTGCTCATTTACGGAGTATTTTGTAGCTGAGTAGTGTCAGTTAGTTTGGAGCTTTTGTTGAGGTGTATTAAAATATTTTCAGAGCTAAATGGCACTGTAAGATATATGAAAGTTTTGAATGTTGGATACAACTTGACAAGCACAACATAAATATATTATTATTTTTTTACTTAATTAAGGGTTAAATTGAACTATGCCGAGCTTTAATAACATTAATTGCATGTTATCATTGTGTATTATTTATTTATATCATTATTTTAAATACTCAATCAAGTCTACGTTATGTGAGAGAAGTATAGTCAGAAGTGACGAATGAGAGCAGAGAGTGGTGTAAGAGGGCAAGTTGTGCCGACCCCACTTACCGTGGCATAAGGGCAGGAGAACGACTCAAGTCCGAGTCTTCTTCTTCTTCTTCCTGTCCTTATCCCACTAGGTGGGGTCGGCACAACATGTTCTTTTCCTCCATTCTCCTCTATCATCCGTCATCTCAGTATTCACTCCTTTCACATCCATATCATTTTTCACACAATCCATCCATATTTTCTTGGGCCTACCTCTTCCTCTATATCCATCCACATTCATACCTAGCACTCTTTTCGTCACATGACATTCTTCTCTTCGCATAACATGTCCATCCACGCCAACCTGTTACTCCTCATTTTTTCAGTCACTGGAGCAACTTTCAGACTTCCCCTTATCCGAGTAAATGTTGTAATTAAAGAAGAGTTACCTAGTGATAGGTGGTAGATCGTTATGCACATGCACTCGCAGCTTGGTGAGACGGCAGACGGTGCTGCGGCGCGGCGCGGCTCGCGGCGAGAAGCACGAGTCCACGCGCAGCACGCCCGACAGCTGCGCCGCCGTGACGCCGCACGCCGCCGCGCCGATCGCGGGCTCGGGTGGACTCTCGGACATCTAACATATCAAACCTTCTTACGACCAGTTACGTAGACAACAATGTTTCAAAGTCAAAGTCAAAATCAAAATTGCTTTATTCAGTAAAATCACAAGGATCTTTTAGAATCGTCTTACATACTAGGTGATTCTAGGTGCCAGTTCCACGCGACCAGAGCCTAGAAGAACGGGCAAGAAACTTTATTTTTTAAACTTTGTTTCAATTAAACTGTTCCATTCAAAGGTTCAATACGTTTCGTTCCTTAACCTATCTCATCCCCCTCCTGGGCGAGGTCTCTCCCAACTCCCTCCACTCATCCCTGCTCTCCCTGCTCAATATGTTAAATTTTGTAAAATCACAAGGTTCATTCGTAATATATTCCGACTTAAAAGAAGTCTTAGAAGTTTCTATATAATATATCAAAAATGTAAGTAAAGAAAGAATGCGAAAGTCCTTGCCTTGAACTCTTAACTGCTGATAAATAACTATTAATAAAAGCAAAACAATAAATGTTCACATTCTTAAGTTCTTAAGTGACTTTCCTGGACTCCTTCGACCGGGAATGGGCAGAGTTAGCCAGGGATAGAGAAAGATGGAAAGAAAGGGGGTGACCTGTCAAATATTCAACCTGAGGGACAGCATAGGTTGATATAAAAAAAAAAGCTAGCACTCCGGGAGTGCCGGCAGAAGTGAAAACTTCAATATTAACGTTGTGTTTTCACTTTTAAGTTTTCACTTCAAAAATATAACCACAGTCGTGATTGTGTCATGTCATTGTGTCACAATCGCGCAAGCGCGAATGTGACACAACGACGAAGACAACGAAGACACACTGACACAGACACATTCGCGCAAGCGCGAATGTGTCTGTGTCATTGTGATTGTGTCACGTGATGTCGAAAAAGCGTAAGATCTTATTTAATTTTTATACATTGCTCGTAAAACAAGAGACGACAAAAGAACACACTTGCGGTCACGCGACGTATGACTCAAACAATTAAATAGTGTTGTGGCGACATGACGTGACGATGACGTGGCGACATGACGTGACGTGACGATGACGACGAAGCCAACGAAGACACAGACACATTCGCGCTTGCGCGAATGTGTCTGTGTCTTCGTTGGCTTCGTCGTCATCGTCACGTCACGTCACAGCCGACGAAGCCAACGAAGACACAGACACATTCGCGCACGCGCGAATGTGTCTGTGTCTTCGTTGGCTTCGTCGTCATCGTCACGTCACGTCATGTCGCCACGTCATCGTCACGTCATGTCGCCACAACACTATTTAATTGTTTGAGTCATACGTCGCGTGACCGCAAGTGTGTTCTTTTGTCGTCTCTTGTTTTACGAGCAATGTATAAAAATTAAATAAGATCTTACGCTTTTTCGACATCACGTGACCCTGACGCGAGTTTGAAAGTTTTTACCCACCCAGCGCCGCTAAAGAAGTTTTCACTTCAAAAATGACCTTCCTAACCATCCAAAATTACCTACATATACAGAAATTACCGCTTAAAATATAATTGTATTGTTAGGAAGTAGTATTTTTGTGAACTTACTAGAGGATCGCTTTTAGGCAGAAATCGGCTGCCGTTGAACTCGAGCGGTGGCGGCGGCAAATCAGATTCAAACACACGGTACCGCCACATCACAGCAAAAACCGCGTCTGAAAACAAATCACAATGAAAACTCCTTTACATATCCATTGTGCAACAAGTAAAAAATCCAAAAGATTTATGTTTAGAAAGTCATGCATGATGAAAGATGTATCCTTTGTTTATACACACGGGACAATTTTATAGTAAATTAGTATAGATAAGGAGCCTCAAAGTTGCAGAGTGGAGTGGAAGCTAGAAAAAGGTAGCGCAGGGCAAAGTGTAACTGTTAAATACGTCAGTAGTACAATATTATATGATAAGAGTAGCTCAGGTAGCTAGAATAAGAAAAACCATACCTTTGAGAAGATGCCCTTCCGAAAGCAATGATACAACCAAATTATAAGTATGCTAACTAAATCTCGAATTTATTTAACGTATCGAATAAAAAATTGCTTATTGTTCTTCTTATTTGTATTGTACTGTATCAAGTCTATGTAGATAAATATACAGATAAAGTATCCAGAAGAACATTCAGTATTTACAATATAAATGAGTGTTAGCGTCACACAATTTCATTAGTTTTTTTTTTTCAATTCATAAATTATTTACTATTCATAAACTGCAATCATATATAAATAACAGGAACACCCAGCAATGCTGTCACTTACATATACAACACCATGAACAAGATCTAAATATTGTCATAATAATAGTATTATGACAATATCTATACTAATATTATAAAGAGGTAAAGTTTGTATGTTTGTATATTTGTTCAATTGTAAGGGGTAATCTAGGGATCAACTGAACCGATTTAAAAAATTCTTTCACCAATAGAAAACCACATTATTGCTGAGTGTCATAGGGTATATTATATTTTCAAAAAAAATAGGGATCCTTACTAAAACCTCAATTATGCCCAACGAAGTGGGCACAGGTCAGCTAGTTATTTATAATTAAAAAAGTACTTAAAAAGACAAACCTGGAGGTGTGACATATAGTTGTGTCTCCATAGGTTCCCCGACGGGTATCACAAAGTATGTGTGCGCTTCCCATCGGTTCAACAAAGGATTGTATAACTCGAGCACGCAATCTGTTTCAGTATCCTAAAGAACACACGGCTTTTATAGACTCTATTATTGTACACATAAAGTTTATATTCGTGTGACTTTGACTTATATTGAATAGATATTGTGTAAATCAATCATTTACATACTTAAGAGTTAATAATATTAGTAGGATAGGGACTAGGATTTCGCTAAGAGTGCGAGCTCACCTGACTTGGCAATGGGAATGCAACGAGCCTAGTGATCGCCCTCGGATGCGGGTATCGCCACGACACAGCGTTGTTGTGAAGAGTTACTTGGTAAGCCATCGGTAGCTGACCTCCAGAAACTATCTTGAAAGCACCGCTCCTGTGATTATGTCAGACGAATTAATCTCTATACATTTTAAAGTGAAATTAAACTTTTTGTCGTCAAATAATTTTCAATGTAATACATTTTGTAGTGATACTGATTTACCTAAATATAAAAAAATTACGTCACTGACCTCAAATCGTCCTTATAGAAGTGGTCATCAAGCGCTCCATCAGCGTTCATGACCGATTGCCGTTCGCTGAATGCGACTGTTGAGGGCAATGTGTTTTTAAAAACACTCTCAGTACTGGGAAACACGTCTGGTTTCTAAAAAAATAACAGAATCTTATCATACTTCTGGCATATAAAGTTTAAAACAAAAAAGTGCCGCAATTTGCTAGCGGACTTGACATTAAAGTACGAAGGGAGAACGAATAAATGTGACAATCGTACACGAATTCGTATATCAAATTGACAAAACTTTGGCCGAATCTCCCTCTTGAACCAAGAAGTCATAAGTCAAGTTGTAAACGTATCGTAACGTTAACACATTCAAAGCACACTGCGCGGTGACACTGCAACGTTCGGCATTCATAGAGTCAGCGCGTAGTTACTCGAATACGCCACCTTTCGGTACGTGTGCGATCACATATGAAAAAAACGCTAGAATCCAGGTCTAGTTTCTTGCCAGTTCTTCTAAACTCTGGTCTCGACGAACTGGCGCCTAGAATCATCTAGTTACTAGATTCTAGTATGTAAGACGTTTCAAAGTGATCCTTGTGATTTTATTGAATAAATGCAATTAAAGTTTGAACATTTGTACCAGGGCCTCGGATCTATGAGAAACTATCTATATAATAAGTGTATACTTAATAAATAATGTACAAACCTGGTGTACAATGAGCACTTTGCACGCGTCTCGTAGTCGAGCCAATGCGTGCATATCAGCGGGACGTAGGTCGAAGCACGCGCAGTCCATCTCCGCACAAGCCTGCACCATCGGCTCACTAGCCGAAAGCCCACCTTCCGCGCGCCTCCACGCCTCCCAAGTAGCTTCCAGTTCCAAGCTGTATACAAACAACATTCTCTATACAACTGTTCTCACAGTTACTAACCAACCACTTGTTACAACTTGTTAAGGATAACAAGGACTTTAAAAGGCACAAGAAATATTCCATGATTATTAAGAGCTCGCTAGGTCTGTCCGCACAGTAACTAACCACCCACTAGTTACAACTTGTTAAGGATAACAAGGACTTTAAAAGGCACAAGAAATATTCCATGATTATTAAGAGCTCGCTAGGTCTGTCCTCACAGTAACTAACCACCCACTAGTTACAACTTGTTATGGACAACAAGGACTTTAAAAGGCACAAGAAAAAGTATCGGATATTCCATGATTATAGGAGCTCGCTAGGTCTGTTCTCACAGTACTAACCAAACACTAGTTAAATCTTGTTTATAAATACTTATAGCATAATGTTTTTAGCCTCTCTCAAAAGGAAAATTGGCACTTTGGGCCACGACTAAAACAAATATCCCTCAGGGTTGCCACATAGTAGGCCTATAAAAGCCGAATATTATGTGTGGCAACCCCGAGGGACGAGTTTTTTTAGTTGTAGCCCACGCTCGATGTCCGTCCATAGATAACGTTAACGCAAACATCCCCCTTTTCTCCTTTATTTTTCTCTTTATCAATTTTTTTTATTTCCTCACATTAATCATAAGTAGACTGTGTTTTTTTAATGGTGTATCTGTACATAATCTAGTAACACTTACCCTAGCATCATAGGCTGCAATACAACATGCCTCGCGTCCCCCGACGGGCCTGCACTGATCACGGCGGCAGTGATGAGCGCTCGCCCACATAGCCTGTCGGGCCTGGAACCGGCCCCTACCTGTAATAATCATAACGTTACAACTAGGCCCTGGAAATCAACAAACGAAAATGTTTGAAAGTTCTTTATTCTCTATTGCTTATTGTACACACAAAAAGTTATAAAGAAAAAATTTAATAAATTAGATGTACAGAGGCGAGCTTAACCCTAAAAAGAGTTGGCGAGAGTGAGATGTACATAGGAGAAGTAGAGGGGACTTGTACAAAGAAAAATGTTGGAAATAAAATGTTCGACACGTTTTACAAGACTTGTATGATGATAATTTTACTTAACAATACTTCTTATTATTATTTATTTATATAACAAACCTGTAACGTCATAGAATCCCATCCGATAGCGCCTTCAGAACCGCAAACACAGACCTGACTGGCAGCCATAGTCACGCTCTCAATTGAATGCTGTACTGTTGGAGGATAAATTTTACAATAAAATGCACATTTTAGAAACAAAAAATATCTTTGTCTGTTTAATCTACTCGTACATATAACTAAAAAAATAAATAAATAATAATTATTATATATATATTTTTTTTTATTATAAACATGATAACTAAAGAATTGGATGGAAGTCAACCTTTCTATTAGTAACAGCCTGAATAAACAAATCTTTGAAGAAATTGATGACTTTCTACTTTGTTGTTGTTTTATACATACCCAGCAGCTTCCTTAGCCGGTAAAGAGCTGGTGACACCTCGGTTACTACTGGTTTTTCTTGTACCTCGGGTGCCTTTAGCGTTTTGCTTGCAACCTGTGAACAGTATAAAACTGTTAGTATTATTGGTCGCTCCCAGAACGGAGAATATATCTGTATTGCTATTGTACATCGCAATTCATCATCAACCTCTCTCTTGGGAGAGACCTACGTCCAGCAGTGGACTAATATAGGTTGATGATGATGATGAATTCATCATCATCATCATCAACCTATATCAGTTCACTGCTGGACGTAGATCTCTTCCATAACGCGCCACTGAACCCGGACTTCGGCTCTTCTCATCCAGTGTTTGCCAGCCACATTCCGCAGATAGTCGCTCTATCTTGCCGGAGAGGGGTTCTACATTAAGCTTTCTTCAGCCTACTAAAGTTAATTTTGACTGATATTATTATAATATGAGTTACCAGGTTGTATATGAGCTTCAGTCGTCGCAAACTGTCCGTGCATACTTCGAGCAGCACCGGTCGCTCCACATCGAGACGAACAGAGCCGCGTGCCGTATTACTCGGCGATGAACCTACGGAAAAACTAACTTTACAACCTATCTACCAAGGAAGCTCTGTGTTGGCATAATAAACGGGTTACTTTCGAATCAAAAACTAATCGTATGTTAAACTGCTTATTTATAATTTACATAAATTAAAAGACCGTCTTACAGATCATATCCGTAATTATTTGTTGCAACTTAGAACTTGGATTTTGGGATACAACATGAACACTAAAAATGTTAAAATGAAATTTAATTCAATTTGTTTAGTTTTGCAGATTAATGAGGATTTTTCACGAGCTTTTCCAAATTTGACAAATAACAGTTAATTTTGCAATAAATTACGCGAAGCACAAAAGCTTTCAAAGCTTCATGTACTTGTTTAAAACCGTACCCGCGTTTTGTAGGCACTTCGCGTATTTTTGTGCCATACTGCGTTTTGTTCCAACAGGCTACGTAGTATGTAACTCACCGACAGTGGGCGCTATAAGTTTCATGGTGGCGAGCGCGGGCGGAATGTCAGTGAGCGGGTCGCTGGTGCCGGCCGCTGTGGACAACAGCGGCGCGCGCCAGTGACCCGCGATCTGACCCGCGCCGAGACCGATCCACGCGTTGAACAACGACACCTGTACAATTTACATTTTTTTTGGATTGTGTGAAAGAGGATATGAATGTGAAAGGAGTGGACTCTGATTTGACGAATGATAGGAGTGAGTGGAAGAAAAAGACATGTTGTGCCGACCCCACTTGACGTGGTATAAGGGCAGGGGAATGGTGAATGATGATGGTATCTAGATAGTTAAACAAATCATGGTGCAACATTTCTCAAATTTGTAATAGGGACCTTGTATTTCTGACTAAGTGAAAGCACGCAAACGACAAAACGTACGTTTGACGTACGGGTAGAGAGTGACGTAGAAAAAATCCTGAAGTACAGATTTTATTTTATTAGTAAAATACATTCATAAAACCTTACCTGGAAAGTCCTCTGTGATTTCTTCCGCCAGTAGTAAAGGTTGGGTTGGGATAGCGTTACGTGTATCAATGGCAGGTTTCCTTCGCTTCTTCGAGCGTGTGGGAAGACCGTCTGAAAAAATTGTCATATGCCTATGATTTTACATGCAAATATTTGAAGAAAATAAAGTAGAAACTGATCACTTTTTACCGTTATTGATTATAAAAATAAGTCAAGAGCAATTTGCTCATGAGAACTATAATATTCGTTACAGTGGTTTAAGATTTATATTATTTGTGTAAAATAATGCTTAAGTTGATAGATTCGTGACTAACCGGCAGTTCAAGTTTCGTCTGGCCGATATCATTATTTCGTATGGTCTCTGAAAGACTCTTCGATCCCGCCGCTGAGTCGAGCTCGTCCTTTTTGCTTCTTTCAGGTTCCTTCTTCTCGTCTTTTTTGTTTCCAGTATCTTTTGTTTCTTCTTGTACTACTTGCTGCAAATAAACAGTCAATTTAAATAAAGTATAGATGTTTTGAAGTCAGATTTGAGCACTAGGTCTGGTTCCGTACCATACGGGTACGAAAAATCCTAAAAATGATATTTCTATTACCTCGTCCAAAGTTTCTGGTGCGTTTTCTGTTTCCCATAAATCAGGAGCGCGAAGGGCGATGATCTCTGCTGAGTTATCATCGGCCGTGTACAAGGATAGCTCTATGGTGCCCATTGTTACAAACACTTCTAGGTAATCCGATGTGTCGTCACTAAACACAAAAAAAAATCTATTTCAATTACTATTTATTAATTATTACCTCATAAATTTAAACGTAAAAAAATCCTAATGTCCTAATAGCAGAAGCAGTGTATTTAAATATTGAAATGTCTACCCGCATAAAAAAAACCATCACATAAACGTTCTGATGTTCTTCTTACGGGACTATTTTATACCCTCCGACACGCCTTGCCAAAGCGATATGTAGATCGTTTCAGCAAATATTTGAAGGGATTACAATGCGTCATTTGATTATGCAGAGTGTCAAAAGCTTTTTGGTCCAGTAGTTTGTAATACGTACACTTTCTCAAAAAAAGCGACGGATACAGACTTCTTGATGCCAGCATTGTTTAAGTTATCTTCGAACTGACGGAACTTCGCTGAAGTTGTGGCAGTGTCTACTCCGGAGTCGGTGGTGCAGCGGCCGAGTTCACTCGAGCTTTTACTGTAATCTACGAAATTTGAAACTGTGATACTTGAAATAAGAACTATTTGGTGCAGCATGATCAATGTATATTGCTATATACTCAGTATAGACTACTACGAGTGTAAACTATATGGTAGCATTGAAAGATTTTTAATGTTAGCAAGGAAATAAAGCTGGACCCTTATGGTGCTCTAAATAAGATCTAATACATTACTTTTTCAATATTGAAATTTCATAATGCTCTACTTTTACCATGTCTTAAAAGTTTATTTTCAAGCAGTTTCTTTTAAGTTAAACATAGAAATCAAAGTCACTTTACAAAATAGCTACCTTCAATAATAGGCCCTTCGCTAACAGATGATTGAAATTCCTCTTGTTCCCGACTCATTAGAAGTGACGCGTACGGACAAACCCCATGTTTTTCTTCGTCGAAGAGCATGCCTTCGTCTTCACTGTTAGAAATATACTTGTTGAATGGAATATATTTAATGAAATACATAATTTTCAGTTCAACATTAGTTAATTAGAGAGTAATATGTAGGCAATTCTAATTTGGAATGCAGTTTTGATTTATGCACGGTCAAAATAAACAAACACTAATCTCAGAGGTCACATCAAAATAGTGACTTATAATAAACAAATGACAGATTTCTTCAGGTAACATTCTTACCTCTGTTTAAGAGCATTATAGACATCGCCCATAATTCGTTTAGCCAGCAAAAGTTGGTCCATGCTCAGTTCAACTGCGCAATCAGAGACTAAGTTCAGTTCTATGGCCGGTCCGCAAGCTAGCGTACTTCTTATGTATAGTGGCGGAGCTAACACGCAGCCCACGTCAACCCTACGAAAAATAAATGAAACTCGTTTTTAAACGTTGTAAGATCATAGTTGTGCAAAGTTTTATAGTCAAGCTGAAGTTGTTGCGTAATGTAAGTCAGATACGCCATCTTTATTTTCGCATTACAAAATCTCTGAAAGACCAAAATATCGACATTTACTATTTAGAGCAAAATATATTTCATAATTATTAAGCAATTCAAAGTATAACTAAAACAGTAAGTGATACGTACGCGTGTAGCATAGGCGTTATGTTCGGAGCAAAAACAGGGCGTGCCCACTTAAGGGCTGGGTTATCGTTGCCTCCTTTCTGCATTTCCGCTTCACTAGTCTTAAACAAGCATTTAATACCATTTATTATAGTTATTTGTATACCTTCATAATTACACCAATGGTCGTGAACTGAAATTGTAATTAGCTTTCATAAAACAAAATATTTAGTTCCTATAATTTGAGAGGCATTTTCTACCTAAACATAAGAATTTACTCAATACCTGAGAACTTGTGCCGAAAAAAAGTTTCGGAATAAAAGTTAATAAAAAATTGAATAAGTACTAACCTCTTGATCGACAAGTTGCCGGAACTGTGCAGAGCGTATGCTGACATTCTTCGCGAATATTTCGTACTGACGTCCATCCATTCCCCCAGCGGCCGTCAACCAGCCGCCTTCATTGCCAGAGCTTATCGACCGTCTGATGATACAAATCGACTATTCAGTGGGTTTGACTCTCAAACATACATAATTAAATATAATTTACTATAGGGACTGTCCTTGTCTGTGACACCCAACAAGTGATAGCAGTTATATTTTTCATGAGAGATTAAATAAATAAGTCCAGTCTATATTAGTCTGATAAATACATTTTGAGACAAGTTACATATTTTACTTATAAATTTATTATTGAAACCAGCATCAGCCAACATTATTATTTTAATAAGAAATCGTTTACAATTTTGCAATAATAATATGATTTCAAGTATAGCATAACTAAGTTTAATTATATGCAACATAAAAAAGACAAGACTGGAAAGGACATATCCAAAATACGTATTAGAAAATGATAAATAATTACCTGCAGATAGGATTTTCCGGGTGTGGACTAACGGTAACCTTGCCAATCTGTGAACAATGAATATTTTTTGTTAGCACATGAAATCTAAGACATAATCCCTGCCATCCCTAATTCCCATTCCTAATTCCCAAGCTCTGCTTAGTTTGGGACTAGAGTGTGATGTGTGAAATGTCCAAGAATATTTATTTTATAAATAATATTTGTAACTTACAACAAACATGAAGGTGTCATCTGTGTCTTTGCTCTCCTGCTCCTGCGTCAGCAGAAGCCTTAGACCTCCAGCTGTGACGTAACAGAACGGCCATTGCCACGAACTCGACCTGTTGACAACAATAAAAATATTATAATGAACAATATCATCACTGTTTCTAGCAAACTAATTCTTCGAGTTTAAAAACTTACGAATTTATTGGTCATGTTAAAATGGTATAAAAGCCTGAAGATAATGTCGAACATGTCAGTAGCCAATGGCAGTCCAATGGCAACTGAGCGGACAATGTATTCGCATATATGATGTAATCTTCAACGAGACTTTTATCTTTTATAAGATTCAGAGAATAATTTTCAGATTTACACAGTTTATACATTCAAATTGAATGTTTTATTTATTTGGAATACAAAATACGACGTTGACGGACGACTGTCTTGTCTCGACAATGAATATAAAGCATGTTTTCAAGTTGTTACAATGTTGTAACTCTAAAATGTATACGAAGCTTTTGCAAGCTTAAGGTTGGTTAAGTATTTAGATAAGAAAAAGGGTAACTATAAGGATTCTTACATCTGTGGAACTTCTTTTTGCAGCGGGCAGAAAGATCGAGGCGCCATTTCTTGGACGAGTGCGACTATTTGTTCCAAAATCTCCGGCTGCAAAACCATTTCTAGAGGCGCTAGCGTCGCGTATATTTCCCACATACTGTCTACATTCTGTGGAAGAAAACATTTTTATTATTATATTTAATTAGCTATGCAAGCAATATTAGCAATACAACAAAATAGGACTTACGTTTTTGTGTTCAAGTAATTTAGGATGAAGCTCTTCCTTCCAACTCGCAGGCAAATTTGATATCCTAAAAAACAACTCAGTGTAAACGAAATCATTCTATTCGTTCTATATCCAAGTGACAAACAAATCAAACTGCGTTTAAAATTCACAAAGACAATGAATAACTTACTGCGCCTGCGTGATCGTAATGGAGAGAAAATGGTTGTCTTCTTTAGCGTTCATTGGTTCGCGAGCTTCAAGTACTCTCCCGCCCAACACTCCTGCTGTCCACTCTTCGCTACCACTCCTGTACATAAAAAAATCTTATATTAATGTACAGAAGAATAAAAAGTATATGCCAACACGTTAAGAACTAAAACTGACTTTTCATAATGTCTGATAGACGCACTGGCCACTTTGACCTTCAGCTGATTGTAATGGCTCTGCAGATCCACTGTTGCTATGATGTCATCCACGTCAAATGCGAGTTTCACCTGGGACAAAATACACATGTGTTTTTTTTATTTTACCTATAGGACACCCTTTAAGATATAATTTCATTTACAATTTCATTTCATTTATTCTTAGTATATATGGTACTTTTAGAATATAAATTTATGTCACAGTGTTAATACCTGGTGTGTGGCGACGACCAAAGTAGCACGGCTTACTACCCATTGGAACCAGAAGAAGGTTTTCAAGTTGAAGGTTGCTGTGGGAGAGACAACATTATGACATACGTTTATTATTGTACTTAGTTTGTTGGCTTTCTATTGTAGTGGTACTTACTATCTCGTGCAGAATGCGCTTCGTAAATAGATATGAGTTCAGACCGGTTCTCACTGGGGGATTCGTCAGACGGAGTTTGCAGTTCCTCCATTTGCGACACAGATCTGTTTATTCAAACATTGATAGTCAGTTTTATTGAAACGTGTTTAATTAGAGTTTGTTTTGGTGAAAGTTTGATTAAAGCGCAGTACTGTTCGAAATTAGAAACGCAGAAATAAAGTAGGACAGACAATTAGAAACAAAAAAAAAATTGCGAAGCAGCTACCGTGACCTTTTTGTTACAACTAAAAAGACTATTTAATCTAAATATAAATTTGTATCATTTAAAAGCTAATCTAAATAAGAATTTAACATAATGTACCTGATAAGTGAGCGATGCGATCCACCCAGTGTAGTGTAGCTTTGTTTTGGTACAATTAAAGGCGGACGTTGCAGTAACGCTATTATATGCGTGAAACAGTGCACCGCAGCCGCTACTATGTGCACCTGTCGAATTATATACCGTTTAACAAGTACCACAAACCTTCAACTCTTTTTTTAATCGTCCCACTGCTGTTCTATAATATCCCTTCAAATTTTTCATTCATACCGCCTATTGGTCATATTCTACGAACCCATTACCCGGACATCTAAGTCGGGTCTCTAACGTTTTTAAAGCCAATATATTTTTTATTAGTAAACGCTTAATCATGCGTCCATACGTCCACATTTTTTTTCTCGTTGCTAGTTAGTATTAATAAGTTACTTGAAAAGCAAACAAAACTGTAAAACTATGGATAGTAAAATCATTGTATAACATTACCTGATCATGGTCCAGTCTGACTATAAGTGGTGGTGTGTCGGCGTGTAAATGAACCCCTAGAGACACGACGGGTCCACTCTGTGTCGGTTCTGGAGATACGGTCGGTTCTGGCTTTTTTTCCGGGACCTACATGTCATAGAACAGGATCATATTACAATGCAAAGTTTATGGTAAGTACTAGGAAAATGTGGGGTGGATCGAGGTTTGATATTAGAACCTAGTACAAGTAAAAGATATTAATTTGGCCAAAAAAGGGGTTACAAACTTGGTCCAAAAAAGTAGGGGGCATAAAGCATAAAGCATTTTAAAACTTATTCACCCTTCCCGGGTATCGCAAGTACCACAGGGTGTACTTGCGATGTATTCTATCTTCTACATTATTTAACAGTCAAAAGTAATGTGCGTCATATGCCAGTAGTTATACCGAACCGTCGAGCTCAGAGCTATTCAGGAATTCAAATGTATAATATTCTTTTATTAATTTACTTTGATTAAACTGAAGTATAATATGAATTATATTGTATTTTGATCACGTTTGGACCGGTAGCTACCATCATTGTATCAAACACTATGTGGGGTTAGAATAACGCATCTTCCTTCACACTCTCCCCTACAAACAATCGATTTGCTGTCAAAGATAACAAATACAAAATGGTACCCACATTTTGCCACTGCTATTAATAAGGTCTAATAGTCGTCAGCTTTTATAACACTAAACTTACTCAGACTTCGATCCTTACAAACAAAAGTTACAAACTTACGTCTGGTCCTTTTTTACGTCTGAAACAAAGCAAAGGCGAATGAAAATGAAATCAACTTTGAAAAATATGTTTAAGTCTATTGTCAGTTACAATAGATTTTATGTATAAAATATGTTATATGACCCATAATGGTGCAATCATATTGGAACTCTAACTTACTTGGCCGGTCCGCGCACGAATTCTTTCAATGTAGTCGGCTTGAAGTCCATGCCTTTTGTGAAATATTTCATTCTCTGTCCTTCAACGTCTGGTTCCGTATGTTTCCGAGGCTCTCTTTTAGGTGCAGTTTTTATATGCAGCGCTTTAGTGACCACTGACAGAGTGACTGTCGTTGTGACTAGTTCGAGTACAGTGCGCGGTGTCGCTACTAACGGCGTTTTCAGTTGCGAGCGAAGAGCTGTCATAGACTTGTCTCGCCCAGACTTATCCGTGCCAGCGCGGACTTCGAGAGAGTAACATGAAACGTCGGCGAGGCGCATCTTCCAAGGAAATGAGTCAGGTGGCGTGGCTACAAATATTTCAGCTGAATTGGTGTGTCCTCCACAAATAACAGACAAAGCAGCGCTGTGATGATGTTTGACGTATTATATATAACACATAATAAATAATATATGATACATAATACATGATAAATGATACGTAATAAATAATACATGATAGATAATAAATAAATTATCATTGGGATTGATGATAAGATAAGGGATGATTTTGATATGCAAAGCTCATTATAAATTATTGAATATTTAATAATTTTAAGCCACGTTTCATTTGAACACATATAGAATATTTTAGCGAGTATGAAAGCAAGGATTTTTATATAAATATAATGGTAAATGATTGTCTCACGCTGGTCAGCTTTCGGTGTGACGAAGGTGGGTCCATCGTGTTTGATGTCGTGCCAGAAATGTTTGGTTATCGTGCTCGAGTACATCGATATCCGTCCCAGGCTGTAAAACAACACAAATGATTACAGGTCAGTTATGTAAAGCTCGCACGTTCACAGTATTTGTGCGAGTGAGAAGTGAAGAAATGTAAAAGTGTGAGTAGTGTGAACGAGCCAGCATTAAAATGAACGGTCTGAACAGTAAGAGACATTCATCCTTGTTCGTCTATTTCGTTTGGACCGGCACCGAAGAAAAAGGTGAACAGTGAATGGTGTATTCTATATCATTGTGAATACACTATCCGTGAATACACAGAACTATATCTTTCGAATGAAAAATGAAGTAATCAGTCGAGCGAACCGTCTGATATCACGTATTGACGTCATATATCAGTTGTATGGAGTGTTACCTGAGCGCGAGTACTCGCTGCGAGGCGCTCGCGTGCCGCTCCATCGCGTCCCGCACGGTGCCGCAGTCCAGCGCCGAGGCGGGCGACATCGTGACGTACAGCAGAGTGAGGCCGAGCTCCACGTTCACCAGCATGCGGCGCAGACGCTCGTGCAAGCGCAGCAGGCGGTCGCCGTGCCACCACGGCTCTACTGGCTTAGGCTGCACAAACAACAGTGATATATCTACTTAATTTACTCCAGACAAAGCCTATGTCCAGCCGCAAAAGTTTAATGTTAATTAATTACAAACCCAAGTTTCCAACACGATGCTACAACAAACTACAGTTGTAGCATCGACACGATAAGAAGAAGAAGAAGAAGACAAACCCAAGTGTCCCAAATGGTGAATAAACAACTGATGATTGTGCATGGGGAGACGCAATGAAAATTCCCAACTTGATTTAGATTCGTATAATGTTCTTCTTACAGTGAAATTTTGATAAAATGTTATAAACAATGTTTCGCCTCGTGAGTCTGAGATTGAAGTGACACAATACTACACAAAAACACATAGCACTGTTTTAATATTAGGAGTCACTTGAGGTATTATGAAGTATTGCTAATCCTAATAGCGTAGGCGTTGACAACTACCTATCAACTTACGAACCAATGTAAGGTAAGATAACATTCAATATGTACCTGAAGAGAGGTTTGTTTGTTGTCTCTGCTCTCAGCTTTTTCACTGGAGCCAACGCTACGAGTCCTCACATGAACTAACTCGGCCGACGCCTTGCTAGCGCCGCGGCCACTCGACGACTGCGAGAAAAACGTCATTTAACTTTTTTTTAACTATTTCTTTGACTTTCAAGTGTTACCATACTCACCGGTGGAGTGACACGCCGTCTCATAAAGTATTGCGTTGAAGGCATAGTCATGCTTTTTGAGCTTATATGTGACAGTGATTCTGAAACAAATATAATATAAAATCGAAGAGATTTATTACTTGCATCATTATAGAAGTCGTAAGCTTTAGTACTAACCATAATGTTTTAGCATGGGTTTGTAAGCCAGCCATGTTATAAATAGTGGGTCGACACATATAGCAGTCGGTTCTGTCCACACTCCAACATAGTCTAATGAGTTTGATAGCGGCTCGTCGCACCATTGTATCGCTAAACGGAGATACGGCCTGCAAATAAAGTTTTTATGAGCTGGCAACACTATTTGAAGTAATTTCTGAAACTGCAACTTTTTTCTACTCCACAAAAGTAAATAAGTTACAAATAAACTAACCCACTAATGTATGAAATACTTACGTAGAGGTCGGGGCATCGGGTGCAGAGAAAAACCAAGCTTGTTTCAAAGAGTCGCCCTCTGTGAAAATAAAATAAATGCCGATTAGTTTAAACTTCGGATAAATGTAAGAATTCAGATTACGAAATTTTTAAATTTGATTTTTGTTAATTTAAATAGTACCACCGGCCATCACCGGCATGAGGAACAAACAGTCACATTTATATTTTTACTTTTTATTACTATAACGATTGTAAATTAACCTCCTAGTAAAGAATTTAAATAATGGAACAAAGTGAATGTGTATTGTTTATTTAATTAAAATAATACTAGCTCCTGTTCTCCTTTAGAGTTGTGAATTTGACTTACTCGGTTCATGTAATGCAGTCGCTTTGGCGGATTGCAACGTCATGATGTGAGTGTTGGTGTTGCTAGTAACATAACCACGGATCACAAACTCCTCGAAGGTTAGGTCAATGGCCACAGATTCTAAAAAAAAATACATTATGTTGATTAGCCTGACTAAACTCCAGTTAAAAACTAGAGTTTAAATCTACTGAGAATTACAAAAAATAATTTATAATTAGGTATTATTTAATTTTAGATAACATATTTTTTCTGCTATTATCCTAGAAGGGTAAGATCGGCAAACGTTCGGAACTTCCATGTTCACTTATCGTCCTTCATCTCAGTATTCACAAATTATTGTGTAAATACGATAGAGAGTATAATATGTTATCTATCTAAAAATTTTGAAATTTCAGTTTCAATTCATTCAGTTAAATCTATAAAAGATTAAGAATTACGAAAGAATTAAGAGAGACGCAATTAAGAATAAAAAAACTGGCATCACGGAGATAATGTTGGAGCCTTACCTTCATCGTTCAATGCATCGCTAGGTAGTGTGGTATGTCGTAATGGTACGGATGGTTTTTCTGTCACCAAAGACATAGGCACTTGCCAGGCCGCGTTCAATCTGGCAGACGAACCACAAATATTCGCTTCACCTTAAAAACAAAACAAATGATTATCTAAATAATTTCAGTGCCATGTTCTGATGGGAACCCTGAGTAAATTAGATATCTAGCATGCTGGTAATACGGTACAAACACTTTTTTAAATCTTGCCTATTACAAGTCAGCGAACACGGTGCGAAGATTCAAATAAAATAGGAAAATTTTCAGTCGTCGACTTCAAAAGAATAAAATAAATGAAAGAAAAAAGTTTAACAATAAAGGCTAATCAAAAGTTTCAAACAACAAAACAGATTTCAACCAACAAACAAAACACTACCAATTTCAAATGTTTCAAAAGAAATTCTTTACACAAAACTTGAGCTTTGAAGTCGGCAAAGCCTTAGAAATAAGCAAACAATTTGATTTCGCCACAGCCACGACCTTTTGAAATATTGCTAAAGGCTAAAAAAATCTGCTATTGCCTTAAAGACGGAACAGAGTTCGCCGGTACAGCTAGTTGCATTATAAAAACTTACCAATTTTCAAAGAATAACTGAAGACAACACTCTCTCTCCTCGTGAAAAAATCCCTGTTCAAAAGTACATGCGCTACAGCGCGTATGTCTGCTCTCGCACACGGCTTGGCTTGGCTATCAGAGAGAGTGCCGAGCCGAGCCTGGATGGAGGAGATGGTGACCGTCGTGTGCAGACGAGCGCCTTGCCACAGCGGGCCGGTGTCGTCCGGCATTTGACATGCCGCCGAGCAAACCCTGAAATTGTATGCCACATGTACGCCTTATGCCTTTAATTTGTGGCTGAATAGTACTTTAGATCTGATTACATCCTACCATCATCATCATCCGCAGCCAGTTGTTTATTCGCCCAATGCTGGGCATATCCCACCATAAACGTAGTTTATTTAGAAAAAATGGCAAATCAAGCTCTCTCTCACACTGAATTATTTATTTCAAATAGGGCGAGATTATAATGGTTTCGAAATACGCGATTTCGATTAATCTAGGCTAAACAGTTTGCAATCTAGTCAGGCTAACTTTAATTGTTATGTTAAATCAAGATAAATAATTAAATAAATACTCATGGACATTACACTCAAGTCCCACACTAAGTGACGCTGGTACCTACTATGGGAACTACAATATGCTAATAGCTAATACATATATATTTTTTTTTTGTTAATAGATACATATAATATATCGTAAGATATTTCATTCCTAACCAATTTAAACGATTACAATAAAATTGTAGGTATAAGTTCTATTTCAGAACTAAACAGACGGCTCTAACAAGTCGCAAAACACAGACGGGGTACATCAAAAATCAATGATCTCTTTGAAGGGTCGCTCCCCCTGTCCGGCGTCCCCTGTCTACTATATTAGAGTACCTCTGATTGTAATCTCAAAAGGTAATTGGTATTGCTACAAAGCAAAACGCTCTCCCCTTCAGACATGATCAAATTGTAGCGTATTAGCGTTTCAAATTATGTTTGGTTTGGTTTGGTGCTTGTTTTGGTTATGGGTTCGAAAATCATTAAAATTATTTGGTCTGTAGACTTGTGTTGTATACGTTTATTAATCAAAACGTTCCAGATTCGCCTGTTGAATATTTCGAAGATCAGGCGTGCGTGCTACCTTTCAAATATTTTTTATTCTATTCATGGATAATCTTTATACCTGTGCGTGTACATTGGGGCGAGCAGAAGCGTGTTATTATATTAATATATAATTATTAAGTACAGCGGGGAATTCTTTAGAAATTCCGGGGAAATATCGGAATGGACTTACGTGTGTGCAAAATATGTATTTATATTTTTAATTACGAATTTGGACGATTATCTTTTTACGCGATCGTTACTGTCTATCCCTAATTATCAAGCGCTTCTTTGTTATGACTATATTAAAATTCATAATGTTTTACCTTCTTGAACCATGTGAGCTTACTTTAATCTGTTCTCAAGGTTATCAAGTTTATTGAAAACACATTGATGAATGAATTTGTTTGGTAGTTTTAATTTTTTTTATATATTATACTAAACAGAGGCACGTCCGCCAACTATAAAAGTAATGAAAATAAAAAAGTTGTTGCCACTCGGCGTTGGCGATGCTCACTCAATGTTATCACCATACATATAGTTGACGGTATACATTAGCTTAAGCTCATGTACAATAGGATGGCGAATTCGGTGTGATTAAGAAAGGCCTTTTGAAAGAACACATTGAATTCGAAAGAGTATTATACTCAATCCAGTTTGATAATTTAGATTTTGGTAAAATAATTTGAACATATACGCGTGTGTCATTGTTTTTGAACAATACCTAATTGGCTGCAAATTACTTTAGAAAGATGAAATATCAGAGTAGTAGAATATAATCATTAAAACCTAAACCGAACGTTTCATATTGCATAGCGAACTAATACAGGGTGATTGGTAGATGGATGCAAAGCTGAAAAGGGAAGGTAGTCTAGACCATTTGAAATGAAATGAAATGAAATTTTATTTAAGATATGACAAACATTACAGATACATTAATAATAAAAATATAAGATGTGACTAACATTTTAGTGTTTCCTGGTTGGACAACATTGATACCCAAACTAGGATTAGCCTGTGGTATGGCGTATCAATGCCCTCCGCCAGACAAATTGTTCATTTCCTAAATTAACATAACAATTCGAATTTAGAACCATTTAGGCCATAGTTATGTTAGGCGAAGTCCGACCATTTTTTTTTTATCGATTTATTTTTGTTTTTGCTGATAACACCCAAATTTGTACAGTTAATTGCTTATAACTGCCAGTTTGATTGATAAAGGTTTTTTTTTATTTTTTTTTCAGTATAAGTAATGTGTAAGCCATCTAAAAAATCATAGTTTAAGCGTCTGCGTCATCAGGTATTTTTAGTACAGACACTTTGAGTTCACAAAAAATTTCAAAGATTTCAAGAATCAGGTTTTTGACGCTTTGTTAAAAAAAAACTAATGGTGTTTTTTTTGTTCAAACCTTTTTGAAAACATGCTTGGTTATTAATCTTTGATTCGAAGTATCATTTACGCGGATATGTTACAAATTGATAAAATTAGGACCTACAAACCAGGTTGAGGGAGAAAATTAAACATTTTAGGTATTTGTTTTATTAGACAAATACGGGTTCAAAATCAGTACTCAGGTACTCAATTCTAAGAATCAGTGCACGCGCTAGAACCAAATTGACAGTATTGTCCAATCAAAGACCGCCATGGGCAGTGCCACGGCCATAAAGCATATTTCCAGGTAGCTTGCCCCCCCTCATGATTAGAGAATAGGGATACATTGGTTTATTTTACAGCAAATCCGTCTTAGTTCGTATTCGCGCTAATTCTCTATTAATCGTGTCCAGTTGTAGCCCTTAGCGCTCCTGCATGTGTTAATCTTTATTTTAGACAGTTTTGTTTTACCGTGTCCAGTCGTAGCCATTGCCCTAGCTTTGCGCTCGTGCACGTGTTTTTCCCGGCCCATTGGTTTAAGTTGAGTTGACATTTAGAGCGCTCCTACACCACATTTGTGAAGTGACTATGGCTACTTTTTCCAATGAGGAATATGCGGATATCATTTTTATGTATGGCAGATCAGATGGCAATGGTTCTTTGGCACGACGGATGTATCAATATGCGTTTGAAACAATGAAAGTGGAGATGATGTTAAAAATAACTACAACAGAAGTGAGACGACGGGCCCGTGCTTGTGTAAGAAATCGCGGCACTCACTTTGAGCACCAATAATAAATAATAATAATAATAAATAATGCTGGACAATCCACACAACATCATCTAGCCCCAAACTAAGCAGAGCTTGTGTTATGGGTACTAGAAGACTGACATACTTAATACAATATAATACATAGATAGATATTTTTTATTATACATATAATACCCAGAACACCCGGAATAAATATTTGCAGAACATACAAACATTTATCCCAAGGCGGGAATCGAACCCGCAACCTCCGAGTCGCAGGCGGACCATCGCCCACCGCGCCACATCGGTCGTCACCAATAAATGAAACACTCTAATTAAAATGTTGTTTTATTAGAATGCCTAAAAATTCAAATTGTATCCCTCAACCTGGTTTGTAGGTCCTAATTTTATCAATTTGTAAGATATCCGCGTAAATGATACTTCGAATCAAAGATTAATAACCAAGCATGTTTTCAAAAAGGTTTGAACAAAAAAAACACTATTAGTTTTTTTTTAACAAAGCGTCAAAAACCTGATTCTTGAAATCTTCGAAATTTTTTGTGAACTCAAAGTGTCTGTACTAAAAATACCTGATGACGCAGACGCTTAAACCATGATTTTTTAGATGGCTTACACATTACTTATATTGAAAAAAAAATAAAAAAAAAACTTTATCAATCAAACTGGCAGTTATAAGCAATTAACTGTACAAATTTGGGTGTTATCAGCAAAAACAAAAATAAATCGATAAAAAAAAAATGGTTGGACTTCGCCTAACATAACTATGGCCTAAATGGTTCTAAATGGTCTAGACTACCTTCCCTTTTCAGCTTTGCATCCATCTACCAATCACCCTGTATATTCAATTCTCCTACAGAAAGGCGATCAAGAAGAAAGGTGACGACGATCGTAATCGGAATGACAGCACTCGATTAACACTGCGCGTTTACGTCAGCTCGCATCAAACTTGAAGAATGATTTACGTAGAATAAATTATTGTAATTCTCCGATTACAATAACACACACTCCTACTAAGCTTAGATCACGGTTTATTTATAGTTACGATCAATTAATATGAAGGGGAGAGGTATCGAGGAACAAAGCGTGGGCAGGTGAGGAAACAAAGGAGTGGGTATCAGGTATAAAACTATAGATTTATCTTTGATAAGTATTTATGAATAATACTGTTGGAGCCTAAAGTGTAATTCCAAGAGCATAGGATAAAACTTCTATGGTCTGAGAACTACCTAATTACCTGTGAGGGTACAACGGACCGTTGACAACCACGCTGCTCTTAGGTAGCTCAAGGTCCAGCACTAATGGAGGAGGCGTAGGCCGTTCTGTAGCTGAATGATCCCAGGGAATTATTCTTATACGAAGACCACGCGCTTCAAAACTAATTCGCCGTTGCGGCAAGTTTTCACTCAGAGCGTCGCATTCTTCCACGGTCAAGATTCGCATGGGAAGATCTACGAAGAACAGTTTGGTATATAAAAACGCACTTTATACAATATTATATTGTTGGATTGTATAGTTGAATAGTATTACCTGGTACTGGCACCGCTGGAAGATCATGGTATATAGTCCTGAGGGTCGAGAGACGGTGTAGAAGTCCCATGCAGACACGAAACTCGATTGGTTCTAGAACGAACTTCATATCGCATTCTTCCGCCCAGTCACTACAAACAGATTTTTTTTCGGATTGTGCTTATATTGGGAATTAAATGATTTATTTTTACAATGATAAATAATGAGCTTACCTGTACTGAAAGTCAATCGGCGGACAGTCGTACGGATTGGTGTTTGAATCCGGCGGGGCCCTTTCATGGCTGAACTCGACGTAAAGCTGCGGCGTGAGCTTCTGCCAGAACTCATCGCTGTCATCTTTCAACTCTTTCTGTTCGAGGATCGGTTCCTCCGGCTGGCCCGGGTCTGAATGCTGCTTTTCCGGTACTTCTTGCTGCTGTTGAACGACTTTGTTTTCAACCACCGGCAAAACTAACAAACGTGCTCACAAAAAAAATATCGAAATATATGTGATATTTTTTGAAAATATTACACGCATATCGAGTGCCATGTTGTTCTTATCTCCAAAAGCTCAATATTTTTTGTTTATTCATAATGATTACTGAGATAATAGCGGATTTAAAAAAAGGTCAAAGGATTTTATCGCAGTCGGTTATTTGAATACTTACAATAGAATCCAAACATCTCTCCGAGTTTTATACAACGAATTAAATAATTATGGATATTTTAGTCCTAGATCGTACCTCTTTGCGAATAATTCAAAATCTTTAACCGACATTGCACCGCACCGCCATTTTAGCTTTCTTTCAAACAGAGCCATCTTGAGTTCAAAAATTCAGAGCGAAAATGCAAAACGACCGTTCGTGGCTGTGGTTCGGACTCGGCTGAGCAAGCGAAACGACGAGGTAAAGGACGTGTGAGGGGTAGGTGGGTGTTTATGCGCGCGCAATTTATTGATTCTTAGTTTGAGTTCCAAAAATGTACCTTATGCGCGAGGAAGGATACAAATCAAAGTCTGAGGGGTGCGAGTGCCTAGCCGATGATCAAGTTACACGTCAAAAAGGGTTGGACGTCAAGAGTATGTTTGCACAATGAACGGTTTGCGTTTTGAGGGGAGATATATTGATTTTCTATTATTTAAACGGATAGGAAATATTTTGAGAGAGAAATATCATAAAAAAATAATAAAAATAAGAGCTTTACTGAAGATAAACAAAGAAAAAATTCGTAATTTCTGTGTTTCTAAGAAAGAGCTTTTGGTAGTAGGTATGAATGCAAAGTAAAATAAAAATAATGAAAAAGTAATGGATACTAATATTGCATACTAATCCAGCAGGTTGTTCTAAAGAAGAGGTTACCAGATCAGGCGTGGAGCGGTACTGCTCATCCACAGCACGTGCAGTTTCCACTCCATCCAACTGCTCATCAGGCCACTCCCACTGCTCAGCAGCTTCTTCGTCTATTTTGCTGAGGTACACTGTTGGCTCATCATATACCTGTAGGAAAAACTTTCAGTGACGGATCTTTTTTAGGGGGATATAAGAAGATCAGAAAAATCCTTAATAATAAATCATAGAGGGTTTTTCTGTTCTACTGCGGACGAGCATCTAATAGAAACATTTCCTACCACTCAGTATAAGATTTATTCTTGGATTTTATGGTTCAAAACAAAAGGCAAAGAACAGAATCTAACTAAACCAGTAAAATTCTGCTTAAAATGTTTGTTATATGAACAATTATTCTTAATATAGTTTTCATTATAAACGGGATATTTACCATGATTTGTGAGTTTGATGTGCGAAAGAGGGTAGACCGGTATGTCTGCCAATGACTTTTATATCTACTTGCAAAGACTTCAGTTCGACCCGTGATCATGGCGCATGCAACTGTGCCGAAATATCGGGAAATAATCAAACTCACAAATCATGGTAAATATCCCGTTTATAATGAAAACTATGTTCAAAACCGTGATAGTTTCAAATATTAATTATTCTTAAATCCAATAAAACACTTACAGCGCAGTAATCAGTATGTCCGCAAACGCATTTTCCTTTGGAGAGCACCGTAAATCTTCTGATACCGAAGCGAATCTTGGAAGAGACAGGCGCACACGCGAAGCTCTTGACGGCAGCGTGCGACGCGATGAACTCTAGCACGACCCGAGCTCGTTTGCGAGTCCCACTCTCCAGCTCCATCACCTGACAAAATACAACTAGCTCACAAAAGCACTAATATACAAAACAAACTCCGAAAATAAAAACTTTTCATCATAACAGGTTTTAACCGACGCGTAGCGCTTTACTAACTCTTTTATCAAACTTGGGGTGGAAGAGCCATCTGCAAACGTGGGGTATATCAAGGCCATGACAGATGTGGAATTGCTACAAATTACGCATACTTATGATTATAAATGATTTCACTTGAAAGAAGGTTTTGAATTTGACGACACGTGTACGCCGATTCATACATTATTTCGATTCGTCATAATAATTGGTCCAACTAAACCAATAATCATAATTATACAGAACGATAGACTTGCGCAAGTAACATGATAAAATAACAATTTGCTCTCATAAAAAATAAATTAGCAATAAAAAATATTTAAGTACTGACAACAATTATTACAAATATGTAGGCAAGTTACTATAGAATCTGCTGCTGATGGGAATTTTTGTTTAGTTTAACACAATTTGAAAATTAATCGAAATTAAATGAAATTTATTAGATGTGTTTGTATTATTATAAAAACGATGTCTGTAAAGTAATAGTTACTATAAGAAGACATGCCTTAGAGATTAGATAATGGTATGCAATACAAGAGGTCTTAGACTACGCTAGCATTCAATCATCATATTCAACCTACGCCACTACGTCACTGCTGAACATAGGTCTCTCTCAAGACCGGTCTTCGGCTCTTTTCATCCAGTTATTGCCATCTACACTCCGCAGATCGTGACGTTCGATCGATTAGTTCGTGGAATAAACCAAATAGGCGGCTCCATAAACCAAATAGAATAGAGAGAGGTTTGGAACCAAAATGACTTGTTGCGTTATACGAACAAAATGGCTGCTTCAGTAAACTTAGAGACGAGCCTACATCAGTGCGGGGTTAGTTCATTTGATAATAAAAGCCGCCCTTAGCTGAGCCGGGCCATAAAAACGAACTTCGTAAACGCCCCAACATTATTAATGGCTTTAGACCGAACCCACTGCCAAACCGAAAATGGTCTGTTTTAACTTAACTAGAGCTAGGTTCCACAGATACTGACATGTTAGTTTGAGTGCAAATTAATGGCATAATCAAAGAAGCTCCTTCAAGCGGGCACAGCTGTTATACGGTAGTAGCAAACTCTTTTATGCTGCGATATGCACCAAAGATATCCGAGGACATAATATTATAATATGCAGAGGTTAAAAACAATAGAGTCAATTTCGCTCATCTTTTAACTAACAAGTTCTTGTTTATTTGCAAAACATTACGTGCAAAACTGTGAACTTTGTTTTAGGGAGTTTTGCTTAAAGATTTCTCGTAAGTCCAATCAAACTGACGATAGGTTTCTAAATAAACAATTATCTTATCGTTTCTTATTGAAAGATTCTAAAGACACTAATGTTACAAAAAAAAGTAGAATGGTAAATATTTTGCGAATTGCTTCTTACTGTATAAGGAGCAGTTTTATATTATATAGTTTTATTATACATATATTTAGGCAAAGACAAGAGTTACGGCCGGTTTCTGAAACGTTGATCAACCAAAAAATCAAATTACAATGTCTCAAAACTAGGATCAATCGTGATTTGGGTTGCTCAAACGCTTGTCATCGGCGAAATATTTAACAACAAATTAGTTAACATTAAACGAAGCAAGTTTTGACACATTGTAATTTGATTTTTTGACACATTGTAATTTGATGTTTTGATTGATCAACGTTTCAGAAACCGGCCGTTTGTGTTACAAAATAAATCATAATACCACAATCTTGACTTAGCGCAAGCCGAGGTGTTCTTTTATTCATTAATGTCTGCTGAATAATACATTGACATGTTTATACACTCGCAACATGATCTCAGGCTTCAGGCTGTCAAATACAATTTTGTATGGCTTAGCTTTTCAGAGGTCAGCAAGTAATGTATTTTGTTGTTCACTACGCTGTCTCAGTTATATTTTGGTTATATTAAAGTACGATATAAACTAGCGGATTCTCAAGGCACAGTTGATTTCGCAATGCTCTATACTTTGCCTTATTTAATTTTAATTTTTAAAACATAAGTAATATATATAATTTCTGTACGTCACTACCAGTATCAGTAGCACTACTGAATTAAAGAGGATTGTCTGTGATGATATGAGCTTACCTTAAACACCAGGGAGACGTCATCCAGATATGCCGCAAAGTGCACCGGCAGAGGAGTAGGAGACATCAGAGCGTCATCGACTCCGACGCGGTCTATCCACGTTGGCAGCCACGACCACGCCCATTCCGACCAACTTTCCGATCGCGCTGGCTCAGCCGTGTTAGATGATGTAGAATCTAGATAAAACCAGTTTAAACGTAGTAAGGCCTCGCGGTAGAAGGAAAGAAAAGGAGGAAAGGAAGATGTTGATGAAAAATAATGACTCAAAATCTATAAAACGTCTGGCAACTTACTCGTCCGCAGAGATTGGGTAGCTTGTGTAGCGTAACCAGTGTTAGGAGTCTTCGGCGATGGTGTCGGTGGTTTGAGGCCGATAGCGTGCCTTTCTCTGTACAGTCTGAGCAGTAGTGTCAACTGATCACTGGTTACGCCCCACGCGAGTTTAGACGAACGAAGCTGTATGCTGAGACTGCTTGCTCTTCGAGTGTTGGCGGAAACTAGACGAGTCAGTACCCTGATTGAAAAATAAAACAGGGTGTTTTCAAGTTTATCTAGAAACGTGGCACCAGTTTCTTCAAGTGTTATTATCACCTTAAATCCAATTGACATCGATAGAGCAGAGGTTCCTGATAGAATCTTATTTTTCCATCAGAGTCAGCACGATCTAAGCACAATGTTAGATCGTCCAATCGCATCAGTCTTCGTATTACCGGTTGAGCTTGATCTATGTCTGAAACACACTCAGGATAAATACATATAAGATTCATAGATTAGAAGATAAATGATATTGAAAACTTACCAGCAAAAGATGCTTCCCAATTCGGTCCAGCGCTGTCCACAGCGAGATGTTTCACGTTCAGCGATAAAACAATATCGTCTTGCACGTACTTTACGATGAGATGATGTACTCGAAGAGCTATGTTGCTGACAATCCTCCGAACGAGCGCTTGCATGTATCCTGGTGGTGCTTCCACTACTTGTGTTTTGCGGTTGCTGTTATAAAGAACGAGTCTTTTTAGAAACTAGCAAATACTACGTTGAAAGCTTTGTCGAGATGCTAAATTAATCAGATAAACGCGTAACAGTGTTGAGTCCTTTAAGCTTACCAAAAAGACAGACAGTCCTTTAAAAGTGCCCTTGAGCTAAAAAGTATTTAATGAGTTTTAAGAGTCTCACCTCGGAGATTCGGGAGGAGGTCCATCATCGGTTGTCGCTGGCGGATTTAGGCTTAACACGCATTCTGAAAGCAAACTCTGAAGTTGAAATCAACTATTTTCTGTCGCAATAACAAAGGTTAGCAAAAACACAATCTTATACCTATGGTATCAATTGTGACAACTATAGGCTCCGACATGATCTTCGTCCACGGGACCTGGATGAGGAGCTCGTGAATGCGCCCAGATACGAGCGTGAAGGGCAAAGCCACTTCCTGTTGCAGCACATCTGCTTTGAGCACCAGGTTGTGGAGAGCAACCCCTCCGCCCCATAGTGACACCTGTACACCATCATGAGTTTTAAACTTAAAAGACAGTCACGTAAAAACAGTTGTTTTTAAAGGTTTTGTAAATTACCTGTGCGTCTGCAGGTTTGAAATCACGCACATACTTGTCGACATAACTCAACAATATGGGTGTCACGTATGATTCGATTTTGAACATTGTATAACTTGCAGCGTCATAGCATGTTTTAGTATTTCTGAAAAAAATAAGATGTGTTAACCAAAAAATGATTCTCAACAATATAGTTTTTAGTATTTCTGAAAAAATTAAGATGTATTAACAAAAAAAATATTCTCAACAATATAGTCTAACAGTATAGACTAAGCTTAACTTGGGACTGCTATGTGAAATGTTCATGGAAAATACAGAAGAATGAATACACTATAATATTTGAATTGTATTTGGTAAAAAATACTTAAGTATTTCATAAGTTTTTGTATTTCACACATTTGATGATCTAGACAAGTGTGTCTTCATGCATCTGCATATGCTAGGTTTATAAACAGTCTTATAGGCTAACCTAACATGTGTTTAACTTTTTTCAAGTGAGTATATTGTATTCTATTAGTCACTCAGCTGCACTCGAGAACAGCTAACATATGTAAATTTAGTCATTATTAACCCATTTTTAAAAATCATTGCCGAAAATTTGAATTATAATTCACCCTATTACTAAACACACTACCCTATCACTAAACAAAATCGAAGGCACTTCAATCATAATTCTTCTTCTCCTCCTTCTTGTCGATAATCTCAAATGGTGTTTTCTCAAAATTTGGCTACCTCTATGGCGTTTTAATAACAATTAAAACAATTATAATATTAATCAAAAAATTGGTAACTATAATTTATTGCAAATACAATGTTGCAGTGTATCAAGTACCTACTAGTAGTACTCCCCGGCTTCGCACGGGTGGTATATAATATAGCCTATATCAGCGCAGATAATGTAGCTTCACAACAGTGAATGAATTATTGAAATCGGTCCAGTAGTTTCGGAGCCTATTCGATGCAAACAAACAAACAAACAATCAAATCTTTCCTCTTTATAATATTAGTTTAGATACGCGGGCGCAGAAGGGAGGCATACTTCGTCCCCTTCAGCACTTTGCCCGCCCCGTTGCAACCAGCCCGCCCCTAGGCCATGCAGCTATCCCGCCCCATCTGCTGTCCCTTTCGCTTCACCCCGTGTGACAAGCACCTTTTGGAAATTTACACTTTTTACACGCTAGCTTGCACACGCTTGTCAGGGTCTATCAAACCGTAAAAAATGTATAAATGTGCAAAATTGAAAAACCTGCGTTTGTTGCACAGTGACTTAAGCCAATGCACTTTAAATTAATTAGGAAAACGAAAGTGAATATCACTGTATTTACAAATGTTCATATGCATTTATTAAAATCTTCTGTGTCGTTTATTTTTTTATATTTGAGCTATATTTATCTTAAGTCATTGTGTGTTCAAGAGCACGTAAAAATGTTTGAATTGGTATAATTATACCAATTCAAACATTTTTACGTGTTCTTCGATCATAAGTTATACATCAGCGTCGTAATTTTACTTTAATATTATATATATTTGTACGCCCTTCCAACTTATATCCTATATTAGACGCGTCTTTCACGAAAATGTATTCAGTAGGTAGGTACATCTTGACAAAAATATAATAAATCGTCTAAAAAAGTTTAACAACAGCGATCCTACGTCCGCAACCGTCTTCCAGACGAGATCGATAGCATTCAATCCTGTGTGATCTCGCCACAGTGCAACCCATAGTTTACGTCTGGCACAACACTTGATTTAATGCTAAGATTTATTTATACCGCACAAACAGTCCATCTGTATGAAAAAGTAATTTTATGTGTATTTTTTTAAATTGAATCCTTCAGGAAATCCTAATATTATGTAGGAAGCGAAAGGGGGTGAAATATCTTGAGGGGCGCATCTGAATCACTTCAGCAAATTAAGTGGTATTTTATCTAGATCGAAGCTAGATCGCAATAGATGTTAGTCATAATGTTACATTTCAAAGCCAAAAAAATATTTGTTCAATAAAATCACAAGGATCATTTAGTATCATCTTACATACTAGGTGATTCTAGGTGCCAGTTCCACGCGACCAGAGCCTAGAAGAACGGGCAAGAAACTTACGGCCTGGTTCCTACCGTTTTTTTATATGATCCTTCTTACAAAGAATTACAATTAAACTAAATTATATACTGAAGTTCCAGTGCGGTGTCAATTTAACTAGTAATAATACACATAATAATACAGTGTGTAAAGTCTGTAAAGTCTGGGACATACTAATGAGTAATAAAAAAGAATGCTAATTTTAAAGGTATATTATTCACTGGACGAGTATTTTGACGATAAGTATTTGACATAAACTACAAGACATTTTCATAATTATTATTATTCTTATTAAATTTTGCATGCCTTATTAAGTAATTGGTCCGCTCTAGTAACACTCTTTATTAGGGTACATTATGTATTAGTTCTAAGTAGTCCTAAGATCAGACAAAGTGTTATTATACATAATGATGACAATAAATGAAATGAAATAAAAAAGCTATACGTAAATCAAAAAGACAGCTTTGCTTCAGGAACAATCAATTGCTACAATGTATTACCTACCAAGTACGTAAGCAAAACAAGTGAATATCACTAACATTGTAAATCAACAAATTTGCTGTTGATGGGTGGAGCGACGTCAGGCCATGCAGTATAGTTGCTGTCTAAGGTATAATACACCTTTTTTATAAGATTATTATTAATTATGTTTAAATTTTCTAACTGCATTTTTGGGAAGCTTATTATAACGTACAGTATTTACCTTTTGAAGTCTGCATTTAGGGATATATAATTTATTTTTGTTTCTTGTGTAATAAAGATAGCTTTAGCTATAAGTTAAGGATCAAACAGAAATGTAAATCTACATTGATCCACATGCTTATGATTGTGTTTCTATAATACAAATGGCATGAGAGAAAAAGTAAAGCTGATCTAAAAATGTTACCAACAATATTTTTCACTATCACTATTGTAGATACAGTTGAAAAATTTAAACTACCACCAAAAATTACAGACTGTAGTTTGGTTGTGACACTTTTTCTATGCAACCAAAACTTGAAATTATACAATTAATAAATTAATAATGCTGGACAATCCACACAACATCATCTAGCCCTAAGCTAAGCAGAGCTTGTGTTATGGGTACTAGAAGACTGACATACTTAATACAATACATTACATAGATAGATATTTTTTATTATACATATAAACACCCAGAACACCCAGAATAAATATTTGCAGATCATACAAACATTTATCCCAAGGCAGGAATCGAACCCGCAACCTCCGACAATACTTTATGTTAAGTGGTATTTCTAATAAAAATGTATTACTACAATGAACATAATCACTGAGAACTTGCTTAGTGACCTTTTGTACTGCCCATTACACTGAGATTTCAAAATAGCGCTTATTATAAAATTGTCTTGTTTGTTCATAACAGCGACCATATCCTTTAAAATTTAAATTATATAGCTGATACATGGGATACTGCAATACAATCATCACTACAAGGCAGCAAAAATAACTAATGTACTAAGTAATACATACAGAATGAACACTTCCTCTAACTAGGTATGTTTGCTCAAACATAACAAGGTTTGGTTAATTGTTTTTTTTTTTTTGTTTTTGCTAAAAAGTGATTTAAGTAAGTATCATCCTATAAGATATCAGTTGGATTCAAATAAAAAAGTGATTTAAGTTAGTATCATCCTGATATCAGTTGGATTCAAATAAACAATGGCCTAAAATATGCATGTATTGTTTTGTAATGTTTCACACAACATTATTCTTAACTAAAGTAGTGTAGCATGGTTGGATAAAAGTCACCCTGACCTTATATAAACAAAAAATATACAAGTTATAAGGAATTAAATAATGTACTTTAGTGATGGATCTAGGGAGTTGGCATATCCTGCTACTTAATAAAGTTTGAAGGCACGATTGTTTCTGCTCATGAAATTATTGCAATATTTAAAGAATATGACGATTAACCTTTTTGGTGTTGATATGGTTGCATGTTACAGGTAGGTAGATAAATTCAAACGGAACAGGGAACGAAGCCGCGGACGGACAGCTAACTACATATTATTAATCTTATCCTGCGTGATAAACACATCATGTAATCTCACATACCTGTAGACTTCTTGAGTAGAAGAAATTGAAGACCCGAAGCTAGTCGATATATGAATGTAGGTTTCACATTCACAAAGATAGCACAAACATGAATTTTACGCCGAACAAATTAAAATTCCTACTTGATTTTTTGCACAACAACAAACAACATCATGAAGTGTCATAAAGAAGAAGAAGCTACACATCTGCATACACCACAGACTAGTACGATGCTAAAGGTGCTCACACGCCTGATAGATAATTTGTGTAAAATATGTAACATAACTACGGTTTATTTATGTATTGTAAATAAATGAACACTAACACAATAGTTTAGGTAGATGCCGTCAAAGTCAAAGTCAAAACTACTTTATTCAGTAAAATCACAAGGATCATTTAGAATCGTCTTACATACTAGGTGATTCGTTAGCCAATCTCGTACTTTTCTGCAAAATCTCGTGTTTTGAACCAACTTCAAAAAAGGAGTAAGTTCTCAATTCAATCGCATGTTTTTATAGTTTTGGATTGTTTGAAACTCGGAATTTTAGTTGTTTTAAATGAGGAGCCGGTGTACACCTTTAACAAAAGAAAAGATTATATTCTATTGTATTTCCATTATTTAACAACCCATCTCAGAAAGAATTTTGAATTTTTGAATTTTGAATACTCAGTAATTTGTTGTTCTGCCATGGCCTAGTTTTCACATTGGCTCATCGCGCATCGTGACGTGAGCCACTGAATACTTTTAAACCGAAGCTGGTTTCATTAAGATTAAATAATATACATTTAATAAAGCGCAGGTACCGGATAACTATAGCCAACCCCTAAATTTTATATGGTAATAGAATTATGGAGCTGTTGCTTGTTTTAGTAAAGAATCCAAGTTCGCTGATTAAGACGTACAATTTTTAAAACAAGGCGAGAATATTGCAACCTTGTATTTTATTTTGATGGAAACACTAACAGTTGACATAAATATAAATATAAATATTTTAAAGATTTTATCTTGAATCTCGGTATGTCAAATACATTATCTGTCAGATGTTTGATGTATGAGCAACTTTAGTATTCGACTAGAGTCTGTCAAGCGAAAGATGGCCCTGATAAATCGCGGCAAATTCAAAAACTATTAGTATGGCAATAGTATATCATCTACTTATTCATAATCATCATCAAAAATTATGTAAGTATATTTATTTAGAATAATATCAAAGTATCAAATTATGTAATTCCAAGTTATCCTATTATTTAATGTATTGCCATACTAATAGTTTTTGAATTTGCCGCGATTTATCAGGGCCATCTTTCGCTTGACAGACTCTAGTCTGTCTGTCTGTGAGAAAAACATAACGTAAGACTAGGCGGTATGGTTCTAAACTATAGCCTGCTCCGAGGAGCAAAAAAAAAAAAAAAAACTAGTCTGTCTGTGCTGTGCCGTAGGGGTGTCCACTTAAAAAATACATCGATGTTTTTTTCGATGCAATACATCGCGACTATGCATCGATATTTTTCGATACATCGGTTAGAACAATCGATGTTTTCTCAAAATCGAGTACTTTTTCTAACATTGCATCACAAGCTGTAGTCGGCCTTCTGAACACATTTTTTATCCTATTTTATGTTGTTATGTAGGTATGCACATCTATGACACAAGTAAAAACATTTATCGTTTTTGTTTCACAATAAATCTGACGCAAAACCAAAACAAACGAAGTTTTTTTTTAAATTCTCTCTGGCGCAGTATTGCCCATGTCAATTTCCAAATTAGCCAACTAGTGCCAGTAAAAGAAAAAAAGATTCAAGTTTTAATTTTATTAAATCAGAGCTACTGAACAGTAATAGATGTACAATGATCAGCTGGTTACCATTTCAATGGTCGAGTCGATGTTTTATGAGAAAACATCGATGCATCGAGTAAATCAATACCTTTTCAAAGCATCGAATCGTTTCGATGCATCGAACTATAAACATCGAGTGAATTCGATACATCGATGTATATCGAATATCCCTACTGTGCCGTCAGTCAGTCAGATGAGCTAGGGATGGGCAAACCGAAAAAAAATATCGATATATATCGTATCGATATATTTCAAATATATCGATTATATCGTCCAAGAAATATCGATATTTCGATATATCGATATTTTTTGCCCAATATGCAAATATTTATAAAAATTGCCAAAATATTAGAAATTTTAAAGCAAATATACATCTGGCTGTTTTGACATCCGTTTTTTTATTTAAAAAAAACAGTATTATCATTGCTTGACTTAAAAAAAAACAAATTAAACATAACATTACTCTAAAAGAATTTGTCTGATATTGACATCAGGAGCACTCGTTGTTTAGAACTTTAAAAATATATCGATTTTGATATCTGAAAATAAATATCGAATATCGATATATCGCTGGAAAAAATATCGCCGATATATATCGATATTTTTCAGAAAAAATATCGATATTTTGATATATCGATATTTTTTGCCCATCCCTAAGATGAGCTCACGACACCGAACGAAATTGTTGCCTTCCTTGTTTCGGGTCAGGAAATTATTTATTTTCTATAGAAACTAAGTGCTCGTCATGGTTTTTGCTCGTTGCCTTTACACCTCATAAAATAATGCCTTTGTTTTGCATGTAAGTGGTTACATTATTTCATAAATTCATAAAACATTATTAGGTTATTTTTACTTGTCGTATGATCATTGAATGTGTCGAATTGTTTTGTATTGTTTGGTAGTTATATAATTACTATAAAATACCTCGTCATTAAGTAGTTTACCTACCCGTTAGTATTTGTTGGTGATGGGGATCCCTAGGGTTTATCTATCATGTAAATAGAGACTATTGATGATTATGATGTTTATAAAAAATAAATATGTCATAGGTCTGTGTTCACCACACTCATACATGACCTAGCAGTTCATGCATCTTTTGCATGGAACTTTTCATGGAAGTTGACTGTTTATTTTTGTATGGGTAATTCAATAAAACTTACAACCCTGGATGACTGTGAGACAGGTGCATGGTATTTGTTGGTGGGCATGCTTTACATCCTAATTCAGCCACGGCATGTAAAGATGTTCCCATCCCACTTCACAGTAGCTATGGTAAATCTGCTTCAAGCAAATACTACAATCATCCATTATACCAATCAATATTTTTGTTTCAGAATAAATAAATTACCTACAAGAGCAAAATCCATGCCAACACACCCAACAAAAATTATAGTAATGCATGACCAAAACTGCTGTACCTAAAAATTGGTGATATAAATATGTTGTAAATTACTAACATACATTTATAAAAGCTATGCTTAAATTGACAAACAGTTTTTACAGATATTTCACGGTCACATGTGAAAGACTGGACTATAATAATGCACATGTAAGAAAACTTGCCCATTTGAGTTGTAGAAAGGAGAAATGTGGTTTGGGCTATATAGATTTGGAAACCAAGAGACAATTCCACTGCAGTTTGGGCCTGAGGAAGTACAACAAAAAGGTTCGGCCCCGGATTAAGATACCTCCTCTTACCTCCCATGAGTTTGATCAAACCGAGTCAATGAGTGAGTCAGTGGAACCTACTAGCAAACATGTCAGCTATGGTGGCAACTTTGAAATGTAAGTTCTACTTTATCATTTTGAATGAGTGCTGACTGAAATTGCTAGAATAATTTAATTATAAATAAGCGTTGTACTTAATTTATTATTATATCTGTAACAATACTACTTAATATTATAAGTACATGAGTGTTTAAGTGTGTATTTAGATGTATTTTTGTCTATGAAATTTAAAATCCGGGGCCTTATTCTCTATTTTATTGCAAACCCACGCGCGTTACTTGGCTACGGCAAGACAACGTCGTGGAATCTGAAAAAAAACGAATACCGTCAGCCTTAGTTGTCATTCCCTACCGCGACACGGTACGGTTTGGCCACGGTTTGAACTGTCATCTAAACGTGTCGAAGTCTACCGTGTTATGAAAACTATTCGTTCCAAAACGAGTCGTGAATGATTAGCTAGCACCTAACTTACAAAATTTTAATGTGATTTAAAAATTTCGAGCCCAAAACGAATGATTTGTATCTATTAAATAAGATATATAAAGATAAATAGATCGAAATTTTTAAATCACATTAAAATTTTGTAAGTTAGGTGCTAGCTAATCATTCAATGCATCTATTACCTACTATAATAATAATAATCGCGTTTGCGTTTTGGAACGCGTTGTGACGAAACACGTTTTGGGCAAGGAATCTCTTATAATAGAGAATAAGGCCCCTGATTTCTCAGGATTCATTGTCTTACTTGCAATAGCTATTAATTAAGCATACATATTTATGTAACAATTTTAACAACAAACATATATATCTATTACTGAATAAAAATGTAGTTCCTCAGATGAGGATTCTGGTGTAATTTGGCAAAAAGATGCTAGTGTTCCCTCTGATGGAAGTCAGTCCAGCGCAATCCCACCTGACTTTAGAGTGTGGGAGCCTGTTGGGAATGAAAGCAACAACAGAACCGGTATGTTACCCGATATTAATTTTAATTCTGAATGATCACTGTAACTTTATTAATTAAATGACAAGAATATGAATATAACTATGTATTTCTAAACTTCATTTTCTGTTGATGTTTAGAAAACGATACTGTTAATGCTCACATAAAACTTCATTCAGATTAATTACAAAAGGCCTTTCAAAATATCTTTAAACTCTGTTTATCTAAAATATATAAATAAGTTCAGATGTGTATGTGTAGCCATCAGTTTAAAAGCAAGAGAAAGTATGGCTGCCTGAATTGTCAAAAAACAGTCACTGTGGCCAGAAAGAGACATATATATATATATATATATATATACATGTCTCTTTCTGGCCACAGTGATTGTTTTATTGATTTTTCTTTTCTCTCCTTCTTCTGGCATACATTACAGCCATGGGCATTGGTACTAAGAATTACGTTACGTAATATTTACGTTATTTTATGGTGCAACAATTTATATAATCTGTATTTTGATATCATGTCAATTATAAGTAATTACCTAAATAAATATTTTAATCTATTCCAGGTGGTACATTTAGATTTAAAGTGGTATCCTACAATGTGCTAGCGCAATACTTACTGGAATGTCATCCATACCTCTACACAGACTGTACTCCAAGAAACCTCAAGTGGAAAATCAGGGCTGAATGCTTGTATGATGAAATTGTCAGCTTGGAACCTGATGTGAGTATTTAAGCTATAAGTTTCCTCTCAGTTAGGTAGAGTAGGCCAAACATAATCCTATCCTAAGTAAATGACATTCAACCATATCTCGTAATGAGATGTTTTTGAATGTCATTTATGTTTGAACCGAACATTATGACATATGTTCGGTTCAAACATATCTTGTACATAAATAAAATAGGTTACCTAGTATGTTATTAGTATTTTATAATAACACACAAGTATGGATGTTTATTTGGTTTTACTATAATTAGATAGTAACTAAGAGAATAATAAAGTATGATTTTCAATCTTTTCATTTACAGATTCTATGTCTACAAGAAGTACAAGTCTCACATCTGAAAAATTTCTACTCCAAGTTTGAAGAGTCTGGCTACTCCGTTATATTCAAACAGAAAACCGGGTCTAGGCAAGATGGCTGCGCGATCTACTATAAATCCGCTCTGTTTGAGTTGCAGGATCACATCAGCGTAAGTTGAGCTTTCAAATACTTTTTAACCACTATAAATATGCTACAATTCAAGAAGAAAATAGAGGGTTATGCTTTGTTAAGACGATAGCATACCTACCTCTAATATGGTTATGCGAGTTCCTCTTTTATTTTTAGCTCTGCGAAATTATAAGGAGTCTTACGGCAGGTTTCTGGAAACCGAAATCACGATTGATCCGAGTTTGACACATAGTAATTATTTGATTTTTTCGTTGATCATCGTTCGAGAAACTGGCCGTTATTCTCATACAATGCTAAGTGCAAATTGTAGCGTATACTCGTATCATATTGTACAGCGTGTAGGATTGTACGAGAAATAAAGATATATACCTACCTCATTTGCTAATGTTCTTTATCTTGAAGTAGGCATTCAGGTAATTTGTTTAATTTATAGTTTACGCTGTGTGATCATAATTGATTTGTAGTTCCAGTTAATTTTTGGATTAAGAATAGCCTCTAAGCTTATCCTGCGAGTTAAGAGAATTGCGAGCCATATTAATGATTAAACTAAGCATTTTGCTAATATTACATGGTTTGTTAGACCGAAATAAGGATGATTTATTTTATATCCCAGGTTTAAACTAAATCGGTTCTGTTCGAGTCAGTACTGTTTACGTGATTGCTTACACATTTCTGATGTTAGTAGGATAACCGCGGTGTTTTCCTCTATGAGTTAAAACACAAAACTTCGATTGTGATCAACTTTATTCAAAAGCTGAGCTTTGGGCGAGTGTTTAGTTTTTATTTCATTTCAAATGTATTATTTGTGTATCTCGTATTTTTAAGAACGATGCGGAACATCTAGGATCAGACAGGGTCATGTCGATTTAAATCTGACGACAATGAGCAGCCTTCGGTATTCGTAGCCAAAACTGATTTCAATGTTATCTGATGATTTTTTTGAACTATTGACAATACTTACAGGAATACAAAAAGGAATTCAGTTTCAAAAGTTTGCCATTATATTTGAGTATTGTATTGTAGATTTCTTACGATACACTGATGGTGGCATCAGCCTTGAAATATGCGAATGTTTTGTTGAAGTATTACTAACCGTTCTTACTAGCATTCGTAAGCTAACTAGCGGTGAATTGTATCTATGGTCTGTTTTACAAATAAATGAAAAGCCGTTACTCCTGCTACCCAATATGATCATTAAAACATCTACCTTCCACACTGAACTAATATAGTCATAGATTACTATTCTACTAAACAAATTAATTGACGCTATGAAATTTTCTACAAAATATCAAAATAAATGATGTTTGTCTGCACTGTTTTCCTTCTATTTTTTCGTTTGATAGGACTAAGCGAAATTGTATCGTAATAATAAGATTGCGAATTAATTTAAAATATTTAAGATTTAATCCATCCACATCTTGCGATTGAAATTTTGAGCGAAAATCTCTTCTGCAGCGCAGCAGTAGCCTTGTTGTTGGTTTGTGCACCTATCCTGCCATCATGTACATATGATGCAATGAAATTGCAACTTTATTTCGTTTGCCGTAGGTGGAATACTACCAGCCGGACCTGCCGATCCTGAATCGCGACAACATCGGCGTGATGGTTAAGTTGGCTCCGAAAGGCTCTCAGCCGTCTATCGTGGTCGCGACCACTCACCTGCTTTATAACCCGAAACGGACTGACGTCCGATTGGCGCAAATGCAAATACTTTTAGCGGAAATTGACCGGTTCGCTTTCTTCAGCAACGAGAGAGGGTGGGTACCTCAACTGACAGTCTAGTTTCTAGATTAGGGTTTTTAAGCTAGATTAGTAGCCTATGTATTTGTTTACGTGATCTATCTCGCTCACTGCTGCTTAAAGACCTCATTATATCGTCTGGCGTTATAGCTGAATGTCAGCAAGATAAAATTACTCATGAAATAAAAAAAGTAAGTAAGAAGGCTTTTATAGCAGGTATTTTGGTTAAATTCTGATGTGACACTTATTGATGGAGCTTAATAAATTTGGTGTATTTGTGAATCGTGTATAAGTGTATCATCCAAAACGTAGTTTAGAAAGGTTATAAATAACTATTTTATTGAAATATTTTTCAGATCGGGACACCTACCTATCATCATGACCGGAGATTTCAACTCGTTACCAGAGAGCGCTGTGATAAAGTTATTGGACAGAGGGCATGTAAGGTGAGATTTATATTAGCTTCCAACCACGCAAGACCAATACATCATTTTGGTCCTAACATGTACTACGCATGGATTCTGAAATACAGCTTGACCTCTCAAGAGTTTTTTCTTAACGTCCAACGCGTTCAAAGTCGCGGGTAAAGGATAATAAATAATATTATTTTGTTTTATTTACTTGTAGTGCCAGCAAATTCCGAGATGATTCTGACTGGGAGCGGATAGGCGTGATGGATAACTGTCAGCACCTCGCGGTGCATCTGAACCGACAACATGGCATGGAGACGGACTTTAGCAATGTTAAGGTAAATAAATAGCCACGGATATTTCACACATGATACGCTATTTCTCCCATTTGCAATACCTTCGAGGAGAAGGAGCGACGATCTGTGGAATGTAGCTGGCACACTGGATGAGGAGAACTCTCGAGAGACCTACAGTAGACTGCAGAGGTCCTGGGAGGAGGGCTGGGAGGTCCAGCAGTAGACTGATATAGGTAGATGATTATTATGTCGATGGCGCAATTTACGCGCATTTTTCGCGTTTTGTACATTATGTATTTTTGTGCAATAAAGTGTTAAATAATAAAATTAAAATATAAGAACTAGCGGGATAAGGGCAGAAAGAAGAAAAATATATTAATAAGATATTAATAACGCCACCTACCGGCATAAATAAATCAATTTGTTTGCCCTCTACAGATCTTCAACTCGGAGTACAGCGCTGGCTCGCAAGGAAGCCCACATTATCCTCAAACGCGCACACCTTTCAGCGATTACTTCAACAGCGGCCAGATTGGACACAGTTTGCGACTCAACTCGGTCTACGACAAGTTTAAACCGGATGGAAGCTGTGAGGCTTCCACTTTTCAAGATTACTGGGTTACAGTCGACTACATCTATTTCAGGTACATCCATTTCTTTGTGTGATAATAGTAGCCATTCATTTCATTTTTTCAATTCATTAGCTCTATAAATAAATATTTCTAAAATAAAGTGAATATAGGCACTCTATGGGTGGGAGTCCACGACCCACAGCATAGAAGGCAGAGCTACTACCAACTGAGCTGTGACGCCTGTCAAAAAATATATACGAATGATAGGAGTGAGTGGAAGATGACATGTTATGCCGACACCGCCTAGCATAAGATAAGGTCAGTGAGATGATAATGATGATAAAGATATGGTTGTTCTGAACAGTTGCTGCAGCAACCTGCGGTTAGTGTCTCGTTTGCGGCTGCCGACGGCGACGGAATGCGAGGCGCTGAGTCGTCTGCCCAACGAGATGTATGCGTCAGATCATCTAGCGCTTGCAGCGTGCTTCGAGCTAACACCACTCTGCAACTCTTCCATATAATGTATGTCGATAACTTTTGACACGAACTATATACGTAACCTGACAAATTCATGCAAAAATTGCTTTGAAATCCTTCGAGATACCTCAGGTACAAATACTGTAGCTTTCCGTACGTAACAAAAATTCCCATTGTAATTCTATAAATTATTTAATTTCTATAAGTAACTTTTGTACGCTGCAGACTAAACTTCCAGCTAAATTCTTCCAAGGTTAATTATCTTCTAGAACGAACTATTAACTAGCAAATGTAGTTCTTATACACGTCCTCTTTCAAGGTCAAGCATTATTTTTAATAGTTTAGTACAAACTTAAAATCGTTGAATCTTTTTGACACAACAAGGGTCGTTGTCTGGCTATGGCATCTCTTAATCTAAATGTTATGCAGTTTTTTTATTATTTAAAAGCTGACGTGATCGAAATGGCTAATATCTACGTTAGCAAATTTCAAGATCAAGCGACCCTTTTGTTAGTTTATATCGTATAATGGTTATGCGTACGTTTCTGTAGACTTTTTTTCAATTAGTCTTAACTAATCCAACTAATAGATGTATAAATATCAACTTATTGATATTAATACCCACCGAAGTACAAGCTCCCTTTCGTTTTAGACAAGGTAATTAATACAATATAGAAAAAAGATATTTTTATTTTCTTATTATATATTTTTAATTATTTAAAATTTTATTTTAACAGTTGATTTCGATAAGATTAGACACTAACATAACATCTAGTTTGTGAATACTTTAGAAATGAAAATTTGTAAATAATGGTTTAATATCAGTTAGATTATGTAATAGTAATTTCTGGATACTTAAACATATTTTTAGATTTGTATACGTTGTTTTATACTCGCCACGGTTATAGTTTGTATTACATATTTCACAATGGGAAATCGGTCGGTAACTTTATATTGATAACTACGTTTGTTACTTGTTCATACATGGTCCTTTAAACCTCTAAATTTTAATTTAAAACTATAAATAAATAAACTCTCCTTTTGCTCTGCGTAGTCGTTTATACATTACTTTTAATTTTGTGTCTGTATATATGCCGATAAAAGGTGCGTTAAATAACTGATGTAAATGATTTTAAAACACATGAAAATTCTGTGTAGATTCATGAATGAGATTGGTCAATGTTATAGATGCTCTAACAATGTCACTAGTGCAGCAGTGGTCATTACTGGTAATCCTTTGTTTTTATCGCTGGCGAGTATGATAAGTTTTAGTTAATTTGTGATATACATTATTAAACTATTTTAGGTTTTGCCACAAAGGTTTTTTTATTTTTAAATAAAATGTAAATTTAAAGTTATGCTAGTTTTATTACTTGCTAATCCTCCTCGAAATAAAAACTAGTACATATTAATAATGTTATTAAAACTTTAAAGCATTAGTACCTTCATAATTAAATAAAATAAGATCCTTGAGTAGTCAAACATGCCAAAACTGAAATATAGAGTGCGCTATATGAAATTACATCATGCGCCATCTATTGCTGGATTCTGTAAATAGCCGGAACTTTGGTTCTAGTATCATTGGTCCGGGTAGAGGTTTCATGTCGTGCCGAAAGGGGGCATTTGAAGTTGTGGAGACAGTTGATCGGCTGTAAGGTTACTACTGTACCCTACGTACGAGTGCCACCGATTTTGTATGGATATCCAAGCTTCTCAAGAAATCTGCTAGGGGCGCTGCTTGGATCTCCATACAAAATCGGTGGCGCTCGGCGATTGAGTCTTTGCGATCCGTGTGTGCACAAACTCGTACTTGGGGTACTGTTCTCAGCTCAGTTGGCCAGCTTTGCGTTTTATGCTGTGGGTCGCAAGTTCGATATCCAACTTAAGTGACAACCTAGTTTTAATAAATGAGTGCAATAAATGAATTGAGTATTGAGTGATAGATACACAAAATTATGCGTTATCATTTTATAGGAGTATATTTAAAATACTGATGTCTATGGCTATCTTAGCAATCTAGTTTCTATAGTACAAGGTAAGGCGCGTTTTACACCATGCTTAACTGATAGTTTAGTAAAGGACAACTACATAGTTTAAAGTGCGCCTTACTTTAGGACTAGATTAGATGGTGCCGTGTGAAAGGTCCATAGGTATTTATTATTTAATTAAAGTAAACGGGTAAGGTACTGAAATAAAACCACATTTAATTTTTATTGAATCATTTATACAATGGATTCATATCTTATTCGTTAGAGGAAATCATTCATTACAGCGTAGCACTGTCAGTTAACTCAATACAAAATTGGAAAAGCATCCAGACATACCATGGAATTATATAAAGGTAAGCAATGGTATCCAGGAGGTTTGGACGTAAGACTACGAGCGGTATCACGTTCGTGTTACATGTCTTAATGAAACACTTGCATGCTTGTATATGTTGAGGACCTACGCTTGTAATAATTGTCGAGATATGTCTGTAAGTATATCTCGTAAAGCTGACAGGAATCCGATTACAAAGCGATTTTCTGTTATCCTCATTTTTCTGGGATCTTTGCTATATTCTTCGCGATATTTGTTAAAAATCGGTGCAGCCTTTGAGATATCCCTCAGCTCCCTACCTTGATATTGAAGGGGTCGCAGACATACAATTAGTTCATCAAGTTATTGTATTGATTAGTCAGAATGTAAAGAATGTGTGACATTTTGACAGATTTAAGATTTTATTAATTTCTCTAAAATTGACTTGAGTCCATGGGAAATAACAATAATTAAATGAGAACTATGCTATGACTCTGGGTCTAGTCACGTATCTATTTTTTATTATCTCAGCGGCCTTAACTGAAATACTTTGAAAGATTTTGGTCCGGTAATAACCTGAACATCAAAGTATATTTTTTTAATATATTATTTAGTAGGTGATAAACTCATTGTTAATTGGAAATTCCTTTTGTTCTACAAAATGCATGTGACTAACGTCATGCAGTTGTGTACAATTGAAAAATGAATTCACAATTCAAACAATGCTGGTTCAGACGTTCTCAATCCTATTTAACTAGGTAATAGCTAAATGTGGATTTTGGATGTTGAAAAGCACGACGTAACCCAATTTAAATTATATATCATGATTATATCGAATATATGAATAGTAACCAAGATCAAAGTAGATAAAACGGGGGACGAGAGACGGTCGTATGGTTTTCTTAGTGTTTCCTTCTCATGGATATGCTTCGGAAAACTACCTCGCTTTGAAGAAAATTCAATTTGTTCTACAGAACGCATGTTACTAACGCCATGCGATAATGTACAATTGAAAATGAAGCCAATTCAAACCGAAGATCAACTTCGGAAACGCACCTCCAATATAGCATCCCCGTAAATATGCACCAAGGTAAAAATATTCAAACGTATAAGTAATGTTTTGTTTGAATGGTTTAACTACAGCTTTATCTGTCTGTTCTTTAAGTACAATTATCATTTTGCATGACTAATATATTTTCCTTCTTTTTTCCTAGTAGTCTTATGCCCAAACTATTAAACTAAAAATGATTTATAAAGATTTTCCTACAATAAGGTATTCTGAAATGTAAAACTCTTAATTCCACATTACGTCTTCCCTATCAGCGTCGACAGAGCGAGACAAAACATGGCATTTTTGAAAGAATAGTGGTCAAAACTGCCATTATTCGACTCCGCAGTGAGGCGCGTTTATCATAAGTAACATCTTACGGCTTAGTTTTACAAATATTTAGCCAAATTTTGTCTCATTCGCATGTCTGACGCGGTCATCAACCACCGTGTTATACTTTTACATTCCAAGTCGGCCGAGCCTTCTCTTATTTACACGAAGCGCCAAAATATGGCCGACTTTTTCTAATTCAAATCAAATTGTGTCCCGAATATACAGTGAAGTAAACCAGCGGGTTCGGTCGAACGCGCAGCAGGGGCGGCGTATGTGTCACCTCGTCCTTTCATTTAAGCTCTCCACATTTTGCCAACATTTTAAATTTTCTCGATATTTTATCTCAACACCTCACGGATTCCTTAGCTTAAATCTTTATTTGTTTATCGCATTTTACTTGTTCCACTTAATGCAGGGCTTAAAAAGGTCTTACAATAATTTAGGACCACCATAGAGATATTTCATGTACCTACAACAAAAAAATTAGTGCTTTCATATATGTTGTTTTGCATCTCATATTGCATTAACTAACAAAGTTAAACTCAAAAATGGGTTTATGCAATAAAGCCTCTATGTTTGGTTTTGGACAAAGTGGTAGGTATTTGGTGTGCATGACCCTCTGTAAATGGAAGATGGCATTTTAAACCCTGTATTGAAGTCTATCCTCCTGCTGTCCATAGTGATAAAGAAATTAAAATATTCTAGAATTTAGATATGTTCTAAAGGTTTTAGAAGAATGCATACGGCATGGGCTACATTATCACAGCACATTTCATGTAAAAGCCAGAACTTGGCTACCATTATCCTAAAATTGGTGTTTATTATCCGAATCCTTATTATACTAGTCCATAACAAATATGCTCTTCATAATTTAATTTTCACATAAAAAGACTCGAGTCTCGTCATGTTGTTCAGATAACGGATTTTATAAGTTGCCTTTGGCATGCGACAGCGATACAGGCTTACCCCCTATCTTATAAAAAGTTAGCGTTGACTTTAAGTCATCATTACGTATGGTAATCAATACTTCAAGTCTGCGCTAACTTTTTATAAGATAGACCGTTATAATTTAGCCACTGTTGCAGCAGGCTCACAGATGTTTTACTATTTACTTACTCAACATTAAATGAAGCCATTTCATTTAAAGATGTATTTTTTTACTAACTGATGTTCTTCCCAAAAGTTTTGATGATTTAACTTTCACTGATAATATTATAAAAAAAGTATTTAACACGCTCCTTTGGACATATATAAAAGCAACATTTTTGTATCGACAGCAGAAGGAACCCGGCCGTGACACATACCCAACACCCCGCATCTTTATTATATTCAAATAAACATTTAAATATTAAAAACAAACAAGTTTTACAAGATTCTACTTACAGGATCGTTTCGTATCTACGGTTGCTAAGCGCGTTTTGAAGGTCTTCAATCGAACAGAAACATGCTCTGATTATAATTTGAACATAATAGCTATTCTCCATTATCATGGAATTTTTTGTATGAATAATAGAGAGACTCAACTAAATATAATGAGAATATATTGTACGGATAAATATTGGAACTTGGCAAGAGCCCTGCCGCGATTTGCATAAAGACTTAGTAATGTTATATTTGAAGAGTATTCACGAGCGATGAGGGCCACATTGAAACATAACTTTGGAACAGTTAACTCTTAAACTAACTTATTTCTTGGCCAATTTAGTGATCCTATGTTACATACAAGGAGCTAGAAAACGGCTCGTTATCAACAGTACACCTATTTATCTAATAATACTGGATGGATATTAAATTTAATAAATTATCGCAAAAATTCTGAATATTTCATAAGATCTCAATTTTGTAAGTATACTAGTCGAAAAGCTCTTAGCATTAATAAATCCTTAAAGATATTGTATGAGGATAGTGTAATTAAGTTCGCAGAGAGCTCTTTGCCTCCGCGAACTAACTCAGTAGTGCTCCTTCACCATACGATCCATTACTCGATTCTAAACAAATTTAAGCTCATGTAGCTTGCATCAGTTTTGTGTAAATTGTAATCAAAAGATATTCGTAATAATTAAATGAAATGAATGCATCTTACAAGCCATAAAGTCCATAAAATTGACTTTAAATATTCATAAATTTTCAATAAAAGCTTAATAAAAGTAATATAAAATGTAGGCAAACTTTACCGAAGCTAGTTTATGATATTATTAAATAACGAGAAAACATTTGACAATATGAACACGGTTCATTTGGACGGAGAGGGGCTTGTGAGAGGAAAGTATACCTAACGGGTCGCGCGGCCACTTCAGGTCCGTACCGGTATGCTGGTCAAAATGCTTGAGTCGCTGCAGGCAACACACAAATAAAGTACGCTGCAAGTCTTTCAATCGAAAGTGAAAGCGCAATAAGCGCGACAAGGCAGGCAGCCATCAAGTTAAATGTCACTTACGAGTAGAGTAGGTATGAAAGAGGGATGTGGCCCCATCGCGCGCAACGAGCTTCGCGCCGCGCCAAGCTAGTACGAAACGATCCAAGCCAACTCATAGCGAGCATGCCTTCGGTATTAGACAGCTCTACCTTAAACATTTATCGCAGGTATCACCTATCAATCTTAAAAACAAATCAAATTTAAATTTACAGTATTTTTTACCGAAGTTGATTTTCTCAATACTTCGACTATATTTCATATAGTCTGTCGGACATTTTCAGACTTTACAATATTTTTTTCAACTCGATCCTAACTACAAGGTTGATATAGGTTTATGGTTTCAATTCAAGAACACATACAATGTTGATTTCCTCGCCGAAATCTATGTGGGTTCTCTAGTAAACATTTAGAAGGGGTTTGTACGAAGTGTATCGAAATGAAACCTTTCTGTTCGCACCGGGCCCGTGTTATTAACCGCCGCATTGGGTACATACACTACGTACGACAAAATATCAACTAATAATACTGAGCGAAAATCATAATACGCCTTGAGCGTGACTACAATTTTGGCCATCGCGAGTAATTCACATTGTGGTGGCTTCCGGTTCCCACTCGCGCTCGATGGGGCTTCGGTCCAATGTACCCATTCGTGTCTTTGCACTCTTTACCGATTCGTTACGCGTCATCGTTCCTAGTTCCTTAATTTGAAACAAAGCAAGTACATTTGGTGCGCAGAGAATCTGTTAGCGTTACCGTTGATGCGCTCAACGCATTCCTCCGCCGCCGCCAACTGAGCGCTGCTGCCGGACGGACCTCGTGGCGCCCACAGGGCTCCGAGCCCCGGCTGGTTCCCACCAGTACCCGAGTCATCTTTAAACTATTGTGCCCCCATATGAACGACGACGCAGTTACTAAATCCATAAAGATTGCAATCGTTCAATACATACGTACAGTTAAAGTTAAAGACTACAGAGACACAGATATCTACATTTGGATAATACACACAAACAACGACACGACACGAGTCGTTCTAAAGGATTCAGTAATCACACACAGAGGGACTGATGAATAAATTGTATAATATTTAGACATCGAGACCAAACCTAATGTTTGGCAAAACAGATATTGAGCCATAGTGATCTCATGAGAGCAATGCAGTCTGCACGGATTGTCTAGATTTGTTATTATGTTACATCATATTTCAATACGTCTATGTTAAGACTATTTGATCAGTAGCGTGATAACTGATGTATTGTTCATCACTCTTTAAATGTTGATAATGACTGTATGACAATTGCAATAAAGCTCTGATTTAAGCATAATATTCGAACAGAGCGAAACATGAACTTTAAGAGTCCCAATAGAAACTCATGATATAGGCTAGATAGCTTTGATTATATATTCACCTATGCATGACTGTAAACAGTAAGTGGATTTAATGGTATTTTAATATAATTATTATTTTTTGTTTTGTCAATAGATTGGAACTAGACAATTCGTGTGGCAGATGTTAACCTTCGACATGAGTTATATCGATTGCTATCATAAGATCTTACTTTGGAGGATACACGTTATATATTAGTTCTATTTATTAGGATGGTTCTTTAAATAATGTACTGTAACGTTTAAAAGAGAAATTATCAATATTTTTCCAACCCAACTTTTTCTAACCTAGTAACAATAAATAAAAAAAATCGAATTGTATAATTAAATGTTTATAAATATATTGTTATTAATAAGCTTAATTGCTTTTTAGCTGGGTCAGAAACTGGATGAATCTGTTTAGCTTTATGTAGATGAGTCGTAATTTAGTCAATGTCAGTCTTAGCCGTTTACATTTTACAATATTGGTAATACTGACATTGATTGTAATATTACAATATAAATATAATGTTTCAACTCGCTGATGTTTTGTGTATTCATTAAGATTTACATTTAATTAAAGGGTTTGTTAGCAATAATTTAAAGAACCATCAGAATATCTATAACACCGACTACGAACAGGACCCGAGTGCTATTTAATTGAATAAACATCTAGTTATGTTTGACTTAAGTGCGATTCGATTATACAGACATTGAACACCGATTTACGAACACAGTTACCTACGCGCGACAATCTCGACTTTACCACGACCCGATCACATAAATAATTAGTATAGTTAAACCATTATGAAATTGCACGCGCATTCTACTTTTTAATGCACTAGTGAGCCGACAGATCCAGTCAATTTGATGGTAACGTGTTAACACGGTGAATAACAAATGACAAACCAAGTTATTTATACTACACCTGCTCGGAAAGTACCTTGATACTTTATCAAATTTACGGTAGAAAGTACGTCATTGCATATCGAACAAATATGCGGCGAGAAAACGCATCTGAGCGGGAGAGAAAAGTGTATGAAAATCCATTTCTTACGTGGTTTTTCTTTTTTAATTTTGGGTAAGACTATGCGCTGGTAACCTAAATATCAAAAGCCAAAAAGTTTTTACATTGAGTTTTTATCTCCAAGTTCGCAAAATGACACTGGCCACTAGCTGTGTGTTGGATGGTGTCAAACAATTTGAAAAAAGAACATGTGAAAATTTTAGTTTTTTATTTTCCTCGTAGGTGTAGTATAAAGCACTATGTATCACTCAAGAGAAAGTGCGATTCCCGATCTCGGGTGTTTTAAACGACACCCTCGACGGTAATCGGTCACTTTCTCCTCTCGGTGAACAATGTACTATTGTATTGTACTTGTAACCATTTTTGCATGTGAGTGTAAACGCGGAGAAGGCGCGTGCATTTTAAGAATGGTTTACCTCAACTGTCATCACATTTATTTAGGCCTTTTCAGAAAAATCGGAACATCTCTTCGTCCTGATGTTATCCTTCCAGTACGTTTTTTTATAAACAGTCGCATTTCAATTTCAAAATGATCTATATATTCAATGCTCCTAATTTTGACTTTGTAATTTTTATTCGAATACGAGACATATTTTCAGTAAATAAACGTATTGTTATCAAAGATTGTAATTTGTATCAATCAAATGTTGTCTAAGGTACCTGGGTACGTCTACTTATATAATTCATCTATTTTGTTTCGGTAACCACTTAGTTGAAATAGGCCAAAACTTTTGTGATGACAAAGAATTCTCTTATCGGGCGCCGTACTGATACTGTACCCTTTTTTTCTTAACCGCAGTCGGGCTTAGTTTCCTATATTCAACTCGCCCCGAGCAGCTCAACGAGACAATATTATCGTAAAAGCCAAATAACTTGAAGATCTAATTGACAGTTTACTGATATCAACATTAAACAATTTAAATATTTAGATTACGTATCTATTCCACTTTATAACACCGAGTATATAATGGTGTCGACTAAATGCTATGAGATGTGATGCTATTGCTGAATGTTTTCGTTAATCTAACACCGATTATAACAAAGTCCTTTATAATAAACACCGATTATTATTATACATGCTACTGAATAATGGAATGTTGATTATAATGAGATGTACCTACTATTTGTCTTGAAGGCTGTACTGCATCTATGTGCCAATGACTTGCTAAGAAATGTATAATTAGTATAGTTTTATTTGAGAACTTTTTACATAGTTGCAAATATTGTTTAGTTTTGATTGCGACTTAATGTTGCGCTGTATACCTCCAGAAGAACGCGGTCAGAACAGCTAGTATAGCGTAAAGTAAACCCTAAGCCCAGTATAAGGGCTGCTTATACTAGAATACGTAATCCTAAACCTAATTCTACAAATATGGCATAAATATGTCTTTTCATCTAGATGTTAACGCTACGAGATGTTTTATAATGATATGATGAGATTATATCGGGTGTACTTACGGTCGCTGCCCCGAGACTTATATTACAAATAGCCATGGACAGACGTGACTAAAACAAAGGTAACTGCTGGCGCAAACTTGTACAGAAAGCTTTGCGATGCGACTCTTATTTGTGTGGGTGTCAATTTATTGGATGTTCGTTGATATCTAAATGGGACGGTGGAATAATCGTCGATTTAAGACCTTGGTGTGTCAGATCCACTCAATAGACTGTCAACAAATTCAGTAGTTTGAAATGAAGGAGTAAACTCTACCACGGGCACTACGTACAAATGATAAGCTTGTGGCGGACGCGGCCGCGCTTCGGGAGGCAAGCCTGTCGCATGGCTAACTTACAAACAAACTTTCATAAATTCACGTTTATCTGGATATGTTTTAAATGTAACATCGTAAAGCTACTATGTTAATCGTATGCCGGCAATCGCTGGAACCCTTTGCATTGTGAGCCATCTCTGCCCGCGCTTGTCTGCTCGTTGCACTCTTATCCCTCTGTATTTTACTTTATATATCAATAAACACCGATTATTTTAAATTAAGTATGAATTATCCGTAACATCGAACTTTTGTATTTTAATAAACACACTACGACATTTAGATATTGTTAAAACTAGCCGAGACTGTCGCGCGCCTCTAAACTATTGTAATTGTTTTTAACTTGTTATTAAATTATTACATAACATAAAGTCATCGCTTCTTGCATCTCGCCATTGTCTCTGATAACCGTACTCGCACTTCGGACCGGTGAGTCCCGATCGAAACCAAAACTGAGCTCCGTAAGTCCGTAGTCCGGCGCACCGCGGCGACGCCAACGCGGCGCTAGGCCGAGGCGCGGCCGTGACGCCAGCGCGACGCGAGCGCGACGCCAGCGCGACGCGAGCGCGACGCCGGCGCGCCGCCGCCGCCGCCGCCGCCGCCGCCGCTCTCCGCTTGCACTATACACTCCGCGACCTGAAGCTTCGCGACACGTCCTTGGAACGCACAAGACCGCAGACCGAACGACCGTCTCTTAACAACACATGTGTTCAAAATGTAGAAAGTGGTATCAAGCAGTATTCAAGCTGTTCCTTATTTACATTAGGAGCGGGGCGCGCTCACATCCAAGCTTATAATTAAAGATTTTTTTGGAATTTTTAGTTTTTTTGTACGTTGAATGTTCTATTACTATATTATTTAGTCGAACTCGATGAGTTCCATTGAGTCGAGTGTGGGGGTGGGTGGGGGTCGCATCAGGAAAGGGTTGGTCGAGGTGGATGGTTCGTCGAAAGACCGGCGGCGCGACCATCCGCGGCCGCTGAACTGCCGGCTCGACGATTCTGCAAAATCAAACATTTCATTATTTTGATGAAATAAAATCTAGACTCACTGTGAATTTCTGTTACACCTCAAAGTCAGGTATGGTCTATTGCAGAGTTTTGTTATTTTATTATGACGATTAGGCTACAGCCACCAGGTTCATATAAAAACTGCCTACGACGAATGCTCGGCTAAAAAAAACCCTCGAATCAAAATCGAGAGATTTACCACCGGAATACAAGGCCTTTTCTAGGCCTTATTACCTCCAAGCATCTGCGGGAACATATTTCTGCCGCGAAGAGTGATGCTTGCATTGCTGTATTCCAGTTTGAAGGGCATTTTTTCCAATGAAATGCCAGGCATATGAATTTAACGTGTCTAACTTTCAAAGCGATGGAAGCAGTTGGTGCACTGTAAAGTGCGTATTTATACGCAAAACGTGCTAACAATCATTTAAGAGCTAAGAAGCGAGTAAAGTAATAGAGAGTTATAAAAAATCTCAATCAAGTGTTGCCCAAAGAACAATATCTAGCCGAGTTTGCAAGTTAACCGGCAGACTGCCCTCAAGTGCTCTGAGGAGAAATCGATATACTTGACTCTTGAGTAGCCGAGAGCAAACCTGCTTCCATGTTCAATATTTACTGTTTTTTAAGACTTCAAACTTCAAACTTCACAAAAGCGGTTAGCGTTAACTAATTGACAGTTTACTTTCGAATTGCAGTATTATTTAAAATGTATCGTCACTTGGAGGTTGAGATTGATTAAGAAACGACTATATCTTACCAAATTGGATGCTGACAAATAGTCGAACGATATTAAGGACGATCGGATGATATTTTTAAACAAAGTTATGTAAAAAGAAAAATTTCGAGTAGAAGGCTAATCCGTTAATCCGTAATATTTTTTTTGTTAGTTAAATTTGTGTTAGTTGTCTCGTTGTATGTTACATAACATATTACAAATCAAGACATTATCTACAAATAAATGTTTTCCTAATTAGTCGAAACGGACGTGATAGCTATATTATCTTAGTTTTTTTACACATAACATCCTGTTGTTTTGTTTCCTTAAAATGTTGTTTTTCTAAGTTTTTAAGTAACAAGGTTGTTCAATTTAAAGCAGCTGCAGTTAGCTTAGTTGCGAACGATTTAATGCACTATAATACCCTATTACCGCAAAATTTGTGCAAAATGTAAGCCTTATTCGACAATATTAGCCTGCGGTTATCGGTAATGTTGCGGTGATGGCTGCAACCAGGCTAATTCTCGATTTCCTGCACCACCCCTACCATGGATTGCGATTTGCGGTATCTATGATTTGCTACCAACGTCGTTGCAATACTGAGCTATATATAGTACGGTCTACGTTTCAAGAAATCCCATGAATATTTTTCTTATCTTTCTTTCGGTGAACATTCTAAAAATACATCTCATTTCTGGTTTTTCTCACAATAACGTTACGAAGGTAAGTAACCAGGAAATATCATTTTTCAGCTCATTTTTCCTGCTTAAAAATACTTGTGCTGGTGTTGGTTGGCGTTAGCGAATAATAATGTTTTATGCCTTGTTGAATATATAAAAAAGGTGTTGTGGTTGGTTCTCATGGTGTGGTTAGAAACAAGTCGAAATTCTGACTCTTACGCCTTGTTGATATAATAATAATAATTTAAAACAAGTTTATTGAACAATAGAAGAGCGTACAAAGTAATTAATAAAACGAACATAAAGCTAGGTCACAATAAATAGTACATATTTGATATTGGCTCCCTAAAAAAGTAAATATATGGGATATTCATTGTATACGCTTCACTAACGAATAATATAATAACTGGCAAATAAGTAGCGAGTAGTAACGATAAACATTTACGGTCTATCTTATAAAAAGTTAGCGTAGACTTGATGTATTGATTACCATACGTAATAATGACTTAAAGCCAACGCTTACTTTTTATAAGATAGGGGGTTAAAAGTTTACCAATAACAGCAAGAAAGACTCCAAGTTTGAAATTGATTTACAAACTCTGTGGGTGTCTGTTGGGTATGAGATCGAAACTGTACTCTTTTCTTTATGTTTTTCAAATTATCAAAAAGGCTTGTTTGTTAGTTATTTTAAATAGTTTTTAGTGTATTTAGTACAATATTATCTTAACGTAGTTGTGACGGTATAATGTGTGATAAAATGATGCAAATTATTTTTGACTGTTTATTATTAATGCGCATTGAATATTCTTTGAAATGAAGAACAATGAGTTTATATATAAATATTAAGTAAATTTCTGTAAGCGTTACTTATAAAGAAAACTGAGAGTACAACGGTTTAACGATATTAGTTCTTGACTTCACCACTAACGGCCGGTTTCTGGAAACCCAAATCACGATTGATCCGAGTTTGACACATAGTAATTATTAGATTTTTTCGTTGATCATCGTTCGAGTAACCGGCCGTAGAGCGCTGTTAAAAACCTAGCGATAATCTGAGACGCTCAGTTGCGCTTTTTGTGCACAAATTTGGGCGTATTTTTGTTTCTAAGAAATATTTTGATAAGAGCGCGATATCTCAATAGAAAGTTGACATGGCTGTGGGAGCGTAGTAACGCGTAGTAAGGGGATGACGTCACGGGAGGGCGGCATGCCGCAGCGGGTATCGATCCCCGAAACTTAGGAGACCACCCGAAATTACGAGCAGGAGTGTTCTAGCGGCCGGGCCTTAGTTCCGTTTCGAACTAACGGGCGGTTTTAGAAAACATTGTTTACTTGAAAACATTATTTACAGACTTACGATGCCAACAGGTAGTGATGGTAAAAATAATTTAATTTTTGACGCTTTAGTATAAAATATTATTTGATCAATATCATATACTCCTGTCTCCTGATAAAACAACTTAAAACTCACATCCTGTTGCGCTTAAAATGTTATTAAATTCTACAACACCACTCATCAAACTATGAACTAGGTGCCAAGTTCAAGATGAATTTCGTCGGAAAATATTTGAAAATGTAAATCTTTTCGAACAGAAGACTATAATAAATCAAACTTTCCCCTCACGTTCCTCCGTGCGATCCGTTTGGATGCCTTTCATATATCAGAGGAATGTACGATATATAGAAGAATGGCAATCCCAGCTTACCGCAGCTTTGGAGTCTGCACTCCTTTCTTTGTGTCAAATATATCTTACCTGTCAGTATTAGTAGCCTGAAAAAGTCATTGTTGAATTTATGAGTTTCTATTTTGAACTAGCTGTCCCGGCGAACTTTGTACCGCCTGAGAGATTTTTTTTTTCTGAGACATTTTCTTATTTTTTTTTCTGTAAGAACCTTGTAGAGTAAAACTACAAAAAAAATCAGCCTAATCGGTCAAGCCGTTTTCATGCTATGTCGTGACAACGGAAAACGGGTTTTATTTTTATATAGATATCTATCGTCAAACCATGCTATCGGGTCATCATTAAGCGGGAACCATTTCACTTTCTATCTGCCGTTGAGCTTGTTTTCAGTTATTAGTAAGACTTTGCCATCGGTTTCAACTTCTTATATAATGTTACATAATATGTGAGACTTGTAGAAAACTTGTGTAAATCGAAATGTAATTTGTATGTATTTTGAGCGCTCAAAAGCTCGTTGTTGCTATAGCTTAGTCGACAGCAACTTTAAGGTTTATATGGAACGGAAAATAATAAACTCTCCTTCTTTGATAACATCGCAAATCCCGGCTGGTATGAGAAGTTTAGCTCTCTCATCGCTATTCGTTTAACAAAGGCCGACGTGATCCAAACTAAACCGGGCAAGAGAAGAAAAGGGTATTCAAAGCTTTATATCTTCCGTATTGTCAAACTTCGAGCGATGCTTCTATTCGCGCAGGTTTTCATTTGAATAACTCTACCTGAATTGCATTTCAAACTTGCAAACTTTCTAAGACGACTTAGGGTGTGCATGCACACCTGCAGTCAGATCGTTAGTATGCATACTAACGATCTGACTGCAAAGACTGCACTTTATTTGACGTCACTCTCTACCCGGTACCCATAGTCAATCAAATCACGTGAGTTTAAAAGACGTTTTGACATTTACAGCCGGTTTCTGGAAACCCAAATCACGATTGATCCGCGTTTGAAACATAGTAATTATTTGATTTTTTCGTTGATCATCGTTCGAGAAACCGGCTGTTAGTCTTCGTAATATCAACAATCATTTTCTGAAACTTTCATATTAAATGCTCATTCTTACTAATTTTGAGTATTACTTGAGTATATTACTTATGTGTTATGCACCACGAGTCTCGGAACGGATTAAAATGGAAAAGTAATACATACAATTCTTGCGAATTCCTAACGTCACAAGGGTAGTATACAGTAGCATAAGTCTCTCTTCTTCATATTAGGTTGTGAGTTCAATCTTTACCATGTACAAGTTCAAAGTTTTGATAGTTTGCTTAGTTTGAGATTACTTGGCGTTGGAGAAAAGACAAGAAATTTGAAAATACTGCAAAGCCGCACGTGCGGTTTGCGCGGTTTTTTGTATTACATGACCGAGTTGCTTCTTCTTTGAGTTGTAATTAAAATCACTTAGCTATAGATATTTATGAACTGAATTCTTACATCAACAGCGAAGAGTAGAACCGGAAAGCGATTAGGTCCAGTGTTCTTTTAAAACGGCGTTTACTGTTTTAAAGCTGTGACAAAATTTTAGGGTTGATTGAAATTATCGACATGAAGAAGAAGAATGGTGCATGAAACTTAACAATCCAATAAAAGACACGTGTTTATGTTAGAGTACCACGCGTACCTTACTGGCTTTTATTTTACTTCGTACCGCCTTAAACAATTTTTTTTTTCTGAGAGATTTTCTTTATTTTTTTTCCGTAAGAACCTTGTACAGAGTATTAGAAAAGTACAAAAAAAAAAACAGCCAAATCGGTCAAGCCGTTTTCATGCTATGTCGTGACAACGGAAATCGGGTTTCATTTTTATATGTACAGATCTTTAATCTAAAAGGATTTTATTTCAAGCAGTTATGACTTTTTGAGAGTACTTGAACCCAGACTGCATCTCACAGGCTAATAAAAATTCGTATTTGAACACTTCAAGTCCGTAGCCCCTCTACGTATGTAGTCTACGCTCGTAGCTTCATGCTACGAGAAATTTACATGCATTCTTATCATCACATCATTTGACTTTCAAAAGTGTTCCTGCATAAACGATGTTGATGTTGTATTAGTAAAGATCTTATTCTAAGGTTATTTTTACCTATCAGTTATTTTACATTTGATGTTAATTTTGTAAATAAAAGTTTCATAGAAAAAATAATGCTTTTTGAATTTCACGTAATTTTAATCTAAAATAACTGAAAGTCGTTTGTGCTTAGCTTTAGCTTTTATCATGTTTAGTAACTATTATTGACTTGTATTTTCTTAATTTTTGGTCTAGTAGCTTCAGTAATTGTATCGGTAATTTTCGACAAATGATTGTACAACTTTTCTCTAAACTATCGCATGTGTTTTGCGAAATACCCATAGAAGGAATATAAAAACTTTATAAGTAATCAAACAAGTAATTAAAACCGGTATTTTTGACAAAGCTTCTGACTGATTGAGTAATATTGGTAATACCAAAGACACTTTATATAATCCATTTATTTAAAAATGCAAAAGGAATGCAGCTGGTGCCAAGGTACGGGTTCAGAATTTACTTTAATTTAAAAATCTGCAGTTGCAATGAATAAAGAATTAACTTCCGCTGCTGCTCGTAGTCCCGGCCGAGTTATTCCAGAATTCCAGAAATGTCATTTAAATAGATGAAACTACGTTTCATTTTGCGACAGTCTTCAGTCGGCGACGTCGCTTCAACTTTGCGGTTTTCACATTATCCGATCCGATATTGGCGTCTGACGCCGATCCGATATCGGGGTTAGTAAAATGTATGAAATATGTACCTCCGATATCCGATATCGGGCCGGACAATATGAAAGACAGGTACATATTTCATACATTTTACTTACCCCGATATCGGATCGGCGTTCGACACCGATATCGGATCGGATAATGTGAAAACGCTCTTAGTATGGAAGCTATGAGTTGTTTTATTTATTTATAGATAGGTGTTAAAACTGCTAAATTTCTGTTAAATTAACTATAGTCTAATTTGAATAAAAGTATTTAAAAAATCTCACTTAATGTCGTTGAAAGTGGCCGAGGCACTGAAGCTATATTAATACAAAGTGAAAAGTTTGTTTGTGAATACAAAATTGTTTAAAAAAAAAAGTCTGTTCAATTGCTGAAAATGTAATGATAAAATATATTTACTATAGTTTCAATTTATTTATTTCCATGAACAAAATACATTGTATGCGGAAAATTAAAATAGCATATGCATTAAAAATTGCAAAATGTAAAATAAATATAAATTAATTTAATATTAAATAAATTAATTATAAATTAATGTCTCAATCAATTTAAATATAAATTAAATTAACTAAAAATAAAATTAATACATAATTATTAGCCATTAAAATTGTTATCACTACAAGCTTTACTTCATTTTGAACTGGGTAGCGTTATAACGCAGCTCATTAATTTAATTTATATATTTACTTATTGGTTAAAATAACAAAGTCCTTCGATCCATACATTAGTCGATGCAGGCGGAGTCGACAATGCATATTATAAAGCAGCCGTGATAGCCTCAATCATATACCTGTCGCCACATAGTTATTAGTTGATTGCTCGTTTATGCTTCATTTGACATTAAAAAATCATTTAAGGGCCCCCGCAGACTGCAGACTTTTTATCGGCCGATAGTTTGGTCGGCTTCTTAATCAGTATGAAGACTGACTCACTGTAATGTGCGCATCTGCATACATCTTCATACTGATTAAGAAGCCGACCAAACTATCGGCCGATAAAAAGTCTGCAGTCTGCGGGGACTCTAAAAGTATCGCATTTTGCCCTGTAATAATCCACTTTTAATGTACGACTGGTAGATTTTACGTTTAAATAAGTCAAACTTTAAAAAACAATTTAAATAATAACTTCGTCTTAGCACATTATAACTTAAATATGCTATTTTGTTGCCCTTGAGAAAGTGAGGCGCATCTGAGAACTTTGCATATATCTCGACGATTCTTTTACATAATGGCCTCACATTAAAATGCAAGCTCGTGGGAGATTGCATGCATTTATATCCCTTATTTCCCAGCACGATATTTAAAATTTATCTTTCGTGTTTTATACCCACTAGCGGATTTATCTGGCGAATGTTATTTGTAAAATAAATATGAAATGATACATGATTTTTTGAAGAGTGCGAAAACATTTCAGTATATAATATCTTAACAATGAAAAAAAATAGTTACATATAAGACATTTTTGTTAATTAGTAATAGGTTTTTAATAATGATTTTAATACATATTTTTTTTAGTAATACCACCATATCTTTAACTACTAAATTCATTCGCACATTCTATTCATGCTTAAAAATGTACAAAATAATAACTCTCATCTTAGTTAAACTAGTATTGTGTTTGTAGTACTGTATGTTTTCCAACAAATAAATAAATAAATAAAAGTAAGTTGTTGCATTATCACGATTATGAAAATACAAATAAAATGTGTTGCTGCAAAATAAAGCCAACCACTACAGATGGCCTTCACTTTGATGTGAGCACTTACAAGTGTAGCACAAGAAATCACCAGCTTAGCCGTCGGAGGGCGAGTAATTTTATTACTACACTCGTGAAACTAATGAAGTGCAAGGTTCTCAGTACAACATTGCACCAACATTAACATTAATGTTGGCAGTTCTGTTTTTATCCGGCTACACGACTCAAATAGAGTTTTATCGTATTCCTAGTTTGGGTACCAATGTTTTCCAATCTGCATAAGTATCTGCAGAGATACAATGTTATTTATAGATCTAATGTTTGTATGATGTATGTTAGTACAATAAATAAATTTCAAATTACAAATTATTCGAAATGTTCATATTTATCTGCTTCTTAAAAAATGAAGTATCAACAAAAATAAGTCAACGCAAGAGAACGTCTTGGATTTACGTCACGGATGACGTATTTGTTACATTGAGTAAAAATAAATAATATTCTAAAATAAAAATGTACGTAGTAAGGTCTTAGCTATACAATAATCGTGTTTAAATCTAGTAGCATTGGAATCCAATGAAACCGTGTCTTTGGTCTGCAGTGTGCGAGTGGCATGTCTGGTATTGCAAGCACTCATCGTCTGCGGTGGCCACTTATTAAAGCATTTATTGACGGAACATACAATTTACAACAATTCTGTTTGATTAAAAAACTAATGTAGTTACCATAATTGTGATGAAGGATCTTATGATAGGTATTATTACATTTTTCCTGGTAACCTACAAATATTATAGACGTAAATGTCATTTGAAAGATGATAGAAGTTTGGATGTTTGTTTCTCATGGAACAAGCGCATAGTTACTGGTCTGATTTAGGCGAAACTTAAAATGTTAGTATCGATTTTACGTTCAAGTTCTACGGTACTGGCAAAATTAGTTACTTTCTAAGTATCGATAAAATTACTAAGCAAAATATCGATATAGTAGTGAACTCGTTATCGATAAAATGACAAACCACACGGGCTAAACTGAGTTACGAAGTTACGTAATAAAGACAACGTTCAGGGTAGTCTAGTTAAGTTACTCGCAGTGGGGATAAGTTACCACATTAGTCTGCTAGTCTGTAAATCAATCGCGACAACACAAAAAGTTATGCGGCAGAAAGAAAAGTTGGATAACTGCGAATGTCGAAAGCCTATTATTAATCCAGTGATAACATTTTTTAATTTTTCTTTTAACTATACATTGTTATAGTAATGCCATTCTAAAATGTGTTATCTCTACTCATGTTAATAAGTATAAAGTCATACCTAGTTTACTGTAGTAATTAGCAGTTTCCGTACATCGGACAAGATTAATTTGCAGGTATCAGTTGCAATATTGATAAAACTATTAATTGTAGCAAACGAATGAACTGCAGCAGCTCACCGCGGCTCCTGCCGTACCAGGCACGAATAGATTCCATGAACCCCTCTATTACAGAAGTCGGATAACAACATAAACTCCCATTTTACTGTCGCAAATAAAATAATTGAGTCATTGATAGAGGCAACGGTATATTCCCGCAGTCACAAAAAAACCTACTAGTTCGGCTTTACGTAAGCAATGGAAGCTAAAACGAGTTTAGAGGGGTCCTTAGTTCGTAAAAAAATATTCAGTTGTTTAATTTTACCGAACATGATACAATATACTAGTAGCATTTTACTCGTTAAGATGCACGCGATGTGGTTTTGTTTAGTCTTAGTCTTTAGTCTTAGTGTTTAGTCTAAGTCTTAGTCCTTAGGCCATTGCTTACGCTCATCCTCAAAAAGATTTGAATTTTAAATACCAAACTATCCCATCATCAATAAATCACAATCAACATCGTCTCAAATTGTATATTGGTAACAAATTTAATTCATCTAACGTACCTAAGTCTACTTGTAGCCATATTTCGAATGAAGTTCGTATAGGTAAGTTCGCGTATGAGAACGCTGAACAGCTGCGGTCACCGATGTCGATGTGACATTGGTATTGTTTTGCTGGAACTGGCACTGTTTACCTGCAGTTGACCTACATACTAGATTCGGTCGACTCGTCGGGAGCCGCAGCAAAAGCTTTGTATTGATCAGTCGACTGCAGCGAAGGCTTGATTGCATTTGGCGTCAGATTTGTTTCCGCAAGGTAAACTAGTCAAATGCTAGTAGCTATTAACTACTTTTCAACTGACATCGAACAAAGAGGTTTTTAATTCAGGACTTTACTCTAAGTAAACCGACACTGGTGTTTCTTTTAAATTGAAAGTTGGTTCTTTTCGTATGATTCTGTTTGTTGATCAAAACCTGACCAGTAGCTTATAATAGGTCCGCATTATATAAGGCGTAAGGTGACGATGCCGTAGTTTGTCTTGCATTTTTGAAAAACTGGACTTGAGAAAAAGTACAAAAATAACGGTACTTATAACGGTAATTAATAATAATTACTTAATAAATAAATAAAAAAGTTTGTACAAAGTAAATAATAAAACAAATATAAATCTAGGTCACAATAATATGATTTTGAAATTGAAAATATTCTGCAAGACCTTTGGTCATTCGAATGAGAGTCCAATATCCAATAACCAATTAGCCGCTAAAAAGAAACAAACATATTTTATAATAAATCCACTTGAATCCTAAAGATAGTTTCAATTCTGCTTACAAACTGTGGACTTGAAAAAAAGATTTTATATTCAAAGTAATAAGAAAAGATACTGACCATTTAGTCAGACATCAGTCTCAATAGCATCTGCTCCTGCGACGGCGTGCAGATTGTTCACGCGTACGGTGCAGGGCCGGCGGCGCGGCTCGTCGCGGCGCGGCACGGCGGCGGCGGTCTCCGCCTCGCCCTCGCCCTCGCCCTCCGCGCCCTCCGCGCCCTCCGCGGCCGCCAGGCGCGCCAACCGCGCCGCGCGGGTTGCTGCCAGCTTCTTCAACTCGCGCTGCTGCAGCTGTACGAGACGACCACACTTGTATCTCTATAATGATCCTAAGGACACCTTTCAATCAAAGACGCGACGAAGCCCCGGGCTTACTGTGGCTGTATGTGTAATGTCTGTAACGTTGCCCCAATGATAAATAAAGACTTTGATTGCAAGGTACCCTTGTACAATTGTGGTTATATTTATATACAACATATCTACATAAAACATTAATGCATTTTGGTGAAAAAATTACGAATTCTGAATCAAAATTACCTTTGTTTTAGCCACACGCACCCACTGTAATCCGGCAGATGAAAAGCAGACACAGATAGAGGTAGCACAATATTTCGCACAGTATCGCTAGCTGCAAAAGTCACAAGATCCGTACCTGGTTCAAACGGAGGAGGTCCTGGTGCTCCAACGCTGCGATGTCATTGCAGTTGCCAGCCTCCATGTTCGCTTGCTGCTCGAGCAGGATCTTCTCTTCATCTCGGAGGCGCTGCAGGTTCTGCTCCACGTTGGGGTCTACAACCATCGCTTCTTCTTGCTCCATCGCGTCGGAGGACGACTCTTCGCTCATTGATGATTTTTTCTGAATGGGTCCTGAAACTGTTTTCAACGTTCGATTATTTAATATTTTTAATATCACATGTTTTGTATTTATGGTTATTTCTACTCACACTCTAAGTTTTGGTTAGTATTAGGCAAAATTATTTCAATGAATGCTCGTAGTGAAATTCTATGATACCGAGCGTAATATTTACGAAAACATTTTCGGTCTACAAAATGAAAACAGTCACACATTTTAACGAGCAGGATGTAATAGTATCGTCGAACCAATAATCACGAATTTGCAGTGTTCATTTTCAGTCTAGCGTAATACGGCGATAATAAACTGAAGTTGGAATTTTTTTGATTGGAGTGCATCGTAAAAATCCACATTTACGCAGTCAATAAGTTACAAAGTTGCAACGAACTTTGGAACCATACAAACTGCTCAACCGTTCTGGTGTAAACGAGTGTAAGGAGCATCCAGCTCCGTCTTGCCAACAATAACAGTAGCTCTACCATGAGTTTTTACTATACTATATTTACTATACTCGCTAGCGTCTGTAGTCAAAAAAATGTATGAAGATTTGTACAGCGCCTCTAGCGGATAGTTGGGTACTAAAATTCTTAATACTAATATTTACGTAACTACTGTAGTAAAGTCAGGCGATTTTACTGTGACATCTCATGGTAGAGGTACTGTTACTTACATTAAGTTATTATATGGTTAGTAACATGATTCAGTTACGGAGAAATTAAAATGTAGGTAATGCACCATGGCGATGGAAACGACAGTGTCTTATTATATATTTATTATTCAGCCGATGCTTGACTGTAGAACAAAGAACTTCATTATTACCTTTTGTGTTTGGATACCTACAGTTATTTATTAAGGTAGTGTAAGGTCAAAGATTTAGTTTTTTTTGTATATAAATATATCTACTAATATTTTATGATTCTACCTACGTGTAGCTTTACACTAACCATGATTTCCTGGTAATTAACTAAAATTAATTTAAGCAAACAACTAAATGTAATCGTCACTTGTATAGTTTATTTTATTTTTAGTTACGAATAAACGCGACTGTTGAGCGGCACTTTAGCATTTAACTAATTACTTTTGACAGATGTTTACATAAATTAGATGTCATAATAACCGTCAACAATGAAATGAACATCAGATAATTCTAACGATAGTCTGTTTTTTTTTAAATTATCTAATCTATAACATTTTATATTTTTTTCCTTTAAACTAATAACTAAAACAGTCATCATTTAATGTATATACAGTCGACAGTTATTATTTAATACAATTAATTTACTGTATAATAATATGCTCTCAAGTAAAGTTCGTGAAAGCAATAGCAATAATATAAAAGGCACCATTGTTGGGAGTGACCACTGACATGGAATTCTATTTCCACACGCTTGACAGGCTGCAAAGTGCCTGTTATCGGCTAAACCATACAACTTATACTTACCGACAAATGACAGGTAGATGTTACTAATGCCTTGATCACACGTACCGAGTAAACCGGCGAGACAGTGACGTATTTGAGATACACTGCGCGTCGACATTAGTTTTACTTTTGAACGTTGCAGCGTTAGCGCGCAGTGTATCTTAAATACGTGACTGTCTCGTCGGTTTACTAGGTACGTGTGATCAAGGCATAAATGTCCTGTAATTTGTTGGTAACTCAGTTGATTTACCGACCTGATATAAAGCAGCTAATTTTATACGTGACGTATAATATTATTTAAACTTTTGATTTTCTCTAGTCGAAGCGACGCGTGACCCGAGGGCTAGTGAGTATCTGGCCCAGCGTATCAGCATTGCTATTCAGCGCGGCAATGCAGCAGTGTTTTGGGTACGCTTCCGATTGGTACTGATTTGGATCAGTTGAACTATCTATAGATCGTTTGCAACGGTCTGTAGATAGCTCAACTGTTTCTTATGTATTTTATATGACAATGTACATTTTGTAAATACTGTATAGTCGTAAGTTTGTTTGTGAACGAATGTATACAAAAATGTATGGACATCCGAAAGACGACTGTCGGCTCGAGAGTAGGGAGTCCTAAAATGCACCTTCGGACTACGGGCTCTGTAAGTATTAATTAAAATTGGATTCGGTAAGTTAAACAACAAACAAAAATCATCTTATGTGTGTGTGTACGCACGCATTACGTAATGTGCAGCGATTTTTTTGTAAAAAGCACGGTATTTGACAGAATAGAATTTGTCCATCGTATTAATGATTTTGTGAGTTAATGTGGATTGCAATCGATGCCATTCGAATGTGTCCAAGGTGAAAGCTTCAAGGCGAATGCCGTGTGTGCTTAAGGTGAGGGAGGTTGCATATTCAATAACATTGTTTTCTTTATTTGATAAATAGCAGTATTGCGTGTATGGTCATTTAAAATAATGTCTGGGAAAAAATTTAATGCTTATACTTGATATTTTATATAAAAAGTATATTGTGTAATCCTTTTCAGTTTTTATAATTACGGAGTTCAAGAAAATCAATATTGTAGTGACTAAATGCGAATATTCTGCTTATTGTTATTTTGTGTGCAATTTTTTTTATGTTGTTGCTGTGTCTGATTGCATCGGTTTAGCCGCTTATAAACTATTGATTAAATAAATTAAATTGAAGTAATATTTGGATAAAGTTGATTGTTCAATATTAATTAAAAAAAATCAGAAATTATTATATTTTTTTTCCAGAATTCGAGTTTAACCGAAGACCCTGAGACACCTTGTTTTCTATTTTTGATTTGTAAAAATGTGAACCTTCTTGTAAGCACTGTTTTTGAGATGTGGACGAATATTTTCAACCTAGCTAATTATACTTACTCGTATAATAATTAAAATAAATTTTAGCAATATATAAGCAAACCAACCAATAAAACAGAAAAATAACTTACATTCCACGGAGCATGCTAAAACTTAAAACGACACGTAAAATAACAGTGAACATAAAGCTTGTGAGTGAGATGTGATGAAAAACAATGTTCTAACAATTTTACAGTGTTTTGTTTACAAAGATCCATTAAAAAGTCTGGAAAAAACCATATCAGTCAATCACTTTGTTAGTGATCCCTTCACTCAATACTATCCAGTAGCTTAATAAAACCTACATATACAAAAACTGGCACAATCTCCAATAATCTTTACGTATCGGTACGTTTATAACGAATCTTGTTACATATATGTTGTCGTTCTATACCGATTTCTGTATAGGTACATTCTAAAATAACATTTTTATGTTTCCTAGAAGATTGACAACCGCCCACTCTTTATTGGTTTCTAGTAATTTCAATGAAGTAAGGCGTGCTAATAAATCTTTATGATTTATAAAGAGCCCGAGCACTAATTTGTGAATTTACGAGTCAAGTCTGTACGAGCGATAACTTCATAGTTTACAATATTAAGTAGATGACACATTTATTTATCACAGGTTTAATTTATCTAAACTAATATTATAAAGAGGAAAGATTTGATTGTTTGTTTGTTTGCATCGAATAGGCTCCGAAACTACTGGACCGATTTCAAAAATTCTTTCACTGTTCTGAAGCTACATTATCTGTGCTGAACATAGGCTATGTTATATTCTCAAAAAAATAGATAAACATATGAAAATTATAAAACCCCATCAAATAAACCATGAAGTATGTCCGTCCATAGCATGGTAACATAGGTTACCGCAGAGCCACCGCTCTCGGCAAACGCAATCTGCGGTTTAAATAGAAAACCGATAATGATCTTAGCCGTCATTAACCATTGGTGTATGCAATTATGGAGTTGGTCTGCTAGATGCAGCTATTATTAATTAAAGAAAAACAAACGTCAATGAACTTTGAGAATTTAAAACCTATACTGGTATAATGTCATATTTTCGGGTGCCTTTATTCAATATAATGAGCATGAGATCTAAGCGCAGACCAAAACATAACCAAAAAGAAAATAAATAACAATTTTATTCGGCTATCTTTAAACTTATTGACTAGATATTTACACGAAAACACTTGTTCCTTACACATTAATATCACAATGATCGTCTCTGTCGATAACTATTAGTATACAAGTTCATACAAAATGTTTTAACACTAAGCAGTCACGGGTCAAATCCGACCTTATCTTCGTCATCGTCCTTGCTACCTGAAATTACCGAAATTCAACATAAAACAAAACAACTAAATATAACTGAAATTGAAACTAAAAGAAAACTAATTCAAAAACTTGTAAGTGCATAAAAAATATCTTAATAATTAATAATAAAATAATGGATAATATAATAATAATTTATTGATCAGAAAAGAAAATGAAAAATGAAAACTAAACGTTTTGCATAAAAGAATATTGAAATTGAAAAAAATCTTTTATGTACATAATGTACTTACTGAGATATGGTTCGCCCATAGTCCCTGGCAGGTAGGGGCAACTGGTGACATGATTGAAGTTCTGGGACTGCATCTCCTCCTGGTCCGTCTCTCGGTGGTAGAAGTAGTTGAAGTTGGACACGATGACGGGCACCGGCAGAGCGATGGTGAGCACACCGGCGATGGCGCACAGCGAGCCGACAATCTTCCCCCACACGCCGACAGGTCTGTAAAAGGTAACTAGTGAACCCCCGCGCGCACGAGCGCTTTTTCAACAAAACGATGCCGTTCCAATTTAACATTTCAATATCAAAGGAATAGTTGGCATCATTACGTTGAAAAAACGCTCGTGCTAGTTTTAGCTAGAACTAATTCACAAAGAAGCCACCGCTGTGAAACGATCGAAGGGCAAAGCGTCGATTTAGTGCGGTTGCTGGACTTAAAAGCAACGTTGCGATTGTCATTTAAAATATAACTTTATTTTAAATGGACTGCGAAGTGATCAACAACTTTATTTTGCAACCTTCATAACGTATAATGCATTATTGAAGGATAAATAAATTTGTTATCCCTTCGTTGTGTATTTAAAACAAGGTATTGATACCTGCAACTTATCTGCGTTCAGTTGCCTAACGAGGAACTATTTATAACACATAATTTCGCTTCGCAGGTTATGTTAAAATATTGTGTTACCGAAAACTGAACCGATAAGTTGGCAGTACTAAAACTAAAGGCGCATAGCTCGACAAACGCAACGTTGTATTTATGCAAGAGGCTGCTACAAATTATTAAGAACTTATATTATTAATATAAGTTCGTAGTTTTTTTTTAAATAACAGTGATTTTAGGCTGCCCGTAAAAATAATTATTTCTATAAATCGACACTTTGCTCAGTAATTATTTGTACGAATGAAGTCTCCCAGTTTGTTAATAAGCAATAAACTGTTGGTTTCTTCGATGGCTTACCCACGGCACATGTTAAACGAACACAATGTAATGACGTGCATGCATTTAGGTTAAAAGAAACAAACATTCTACTACTAAATAAAAGAAATCTAAGAATGAGGGAACCGCCTATCTTGAGTAGTCAAAGGTACTTCGCACAGGCAACGAAATAAGAGAGTCCAATTTCATCCATCACCAGTCACACTCGCTAGCTGCCGCAGCGAGTCTGCGACTGAGCTCTACTCGGATCTATCGCTTATATGTAGGCTTTGCATTCGAAGACGGTTCGCAGCAGCCTTCGCATCCGAATCAATCTAAAGCTTTTAAACTCAAGAACATATCAATAACAGATTAATCAAAAATAATATATTTACAGTTACCAATACATACCGGTTTATTGATACACTATTTTCGATAGCAGTGTTTTGCTTCGGATACGAACGAAACTATTATTTCTAGAGGAAAAACAAAAGTAAAACCGACCTCATGAGAAGACATCAAAACTACTGTGCTACCTCTAGAACATGGTCGACATGCACTAACACCAAACAAGAATCGTGAGACAATCGAAAATGGTGTGCAAGCTTGTAAACAACAGCCAGTCAACAATGCGATGGGATGACTGAACACCAATTTTACATAGTAGCAGTGACTTGTCAAATATTAGTACGATGATCGTCGGTTCGTCCAAAGAATCGCGCCCAACTCAGGTGTATGATATAGAGGAAGTTGCGGTCGGAACGCCGACCGAATACTAGTAATGAGTTACGCCCTCTAATGAAAATTTGTGATGGTATGCAGTGGATGACCAGTGACCACCATTTTCGATAAGCTAAGGTGAACAATACATCACCACAACACCGATACATTAACAGGTTCACAGTGACAGTCAGACAACAGTGAAGAGGGATAGTAGCGAAGCAGACAGAGCGTGGCGTTCGCGTCAACCTGGCAGGAGAACGCTCCTCGATCCTCGGCGCATTTCCGCCTGACATCATCCATCACCCTTGACGGTGGGCAGACCATCTCTACTCGCGGCTATGGGCGATTGTAACATTGAGGACGGTCGTGACGTCTAGTCTGTGTAAACTCTACAGTACCCATATCGGATACCTGTTTTTGATATATTTTACAACAATGAATGCTTCCATGTAAAATTGCAACTGTTCAGGAAGAAAGATGACAAAATATTGATGAAAAATATCCGCTTGAATAACAAATAAAACCAAGACGATATAAAACTTCGTAGTTCGTGCAGTATAAAGGTGGATCGTAAAAGGTGTGAATAATAAAGTGTCGATGATCTGTTCAGTCGAAGCGACTGACAATATAATCAATCGAAACGATATTTTGTGTATGTGTTTTGAATTTACAAAATGCGGCAGGATGGATAAAGGATGACAAAACGTGTTAAAGAGGCCGTTGCGAGATCGTGGTATAAGATGCATGAAGAGTATTGATGCAGGCAGAGATGAAATTAGGGGTGATGTTTCTGAACCATACGTCATGTCGCCGTATCCTACGGTCGTCATTGTCACGACCGCCCACCAAAATGCGTCTGGGATCGATTTGAAGAAGCTGTTCTCGCTCCCGGCTTCCGCGAAGTACACCGCAGACGAGAACAGGACGACACCTATAATGAGGAGCAAACGACGAGATGGGAGACGGGTAGAGTGCGACACAGAGTAGCGGGGGCAGGGGCGGGGGGCGGGCGAGCGGCGAGGGGCGCGCGGGGCCGGGTTACCTCATGTCTCCGTAGCCGACCGTGGTCATCGTAATGACGGCCCACCAGAACGCATCAGGGATCGATCTAAAGTTGGTGTCAGGCCGTTCTTTGTCAGCAAAAAATACGGCACTCGAGAATACCACCACTCCTGTGAACACAAATATAAATGTGCACCGGCGCCCGCGCTGCCACTGCGCCGCCGCCGTATGCTCCGCTGCCTCACCACTTAGGGACCTCAAATTCCTCTTCTTGTACTATAAAACCTATGCTCTATTAGCCTCATATTAATTTGTCCACTATCATTCCATATACCTCTCTGAATGCAATACGTCCTTCACTGTAAATTAGTAGGCATAATATAATGTTGGGTAGTTTTTCGTAGTACTATTGATTTTTGTATGCCATGTCTGCAATGCAGTGGTGTTTAATTTTTATACATAGTATTTAAAAAAACCGATATAAATATTTAAATTAGGAACAACGTTAACACTTATGTTATAATTATAACTTATTTACTAGCACGAAACTATTTGGTGAAGCCAAATTAGTATCATAAAATGCATAAGGTTCAAGTATGTTATGTTTACTTAAGTACCAATGCAGTCACCTACAAGTTAAAGTGTTAGGTATACTGCGCACAAATTTCAGTAATCTTCACCGAGAGAAGTACACTTAAGTTGTATAGCTGACTGAAATATTGTTACTCGTTAAAATCATTAAATTGTGTTACCCTGAGAAAATAAAAAAAAAGTTAAATGCTTGTTAACAATTACCTGCATTAAAATCACTTTCAAAGATATTGATCATGAGAAAACGCATTTGATTAGTTTTATTTTAAATAGCTTATGGATGATGAGGTAAGTATAATCTATCTAAATCAAATTTGATTTTCTGAACAATAATGTGAAACGTAAAGTTTGAAGTGGGCTAAAATATAGAGATAAGAAAAAAACATTTCTAACTAAAAATGTTTCTTCTCTCGATGAAAATACTAAAATCTCTAGCACGTAATTTCTAATGCGGGCTAACATAAGCTAATGAAAAAGAGGTATCCATTCTTTTTACATTAGAGCTGTTACAATGAAGAATTTCTACAATATGTATATTTATATCTTAAACATACATAACAGCATTTTTTGGACTAACATGTCATTTAAAACTGCTGCAAAATCCATTAAAACTATCATAATACTAAACTTACCAATAAATAAGAAGAAAATAAGGAGTCCAAGTTCTCTCATTGATGCTTTTAGTGTCCGCCCCAGGATCTGCAGGCCCTTCGAGTGTCGAGACAGTTTGAAGATTCTGAAGACTCGAACCAGTCGTATGACTCGAAGTATGGCCAGACTCATAGCCTGGTTGGTTGATTTGTCTTGCGGCGACACAGGAGCGCGCGGCAGGTTCAGCGTGTCTTCTTCTTCGGCCACAACGGTAGCCAGGGTGATGAAGTACGGGATGATCGCAATAATATCGATTATATTCATAACGTCCCTGAAGAAGTTGAACTTATTTGGACACGCCAAAAACCGCACTATCAGTTCGAACGTAAACCAGATGATACAGAGCGTCTCTATCAAGAAGAAAGGGTCGGTGATGTCAGGAACCTCGTCCTCCTCGATCTTGGTGGCGTTGGTGGTGGTGTTGAAAACCTTGTAGTGTTTGAACTCTGGGAGTGTTTCAAGGCAGAAAATTACGATGGAAAGCAGGATGACGAAGACGCTGATGATGGCAACGACGCGGGCAGCCTGGGAGCTCTCAGGGTACTCGAACAGCAACCAGATTTTGCGCTGGCGCTCGTTGCAGGGCAGAGGCTTCTCTTCCTCCTTGATGAATCCCTCGTCCTCACTGCGAAAAACAATCATAAAAGTTTACATCATAACATTTTGTTATCGTCTAAAATATAAGGTACTTCTTGAATCTCGGTGCTGATATTTTTTTTAGCTTAACGATATAATAGTAAATGTTTATGCTTAAGTTGCAGAAATACGTTTAATCCTTTTCATGACCCTCGCTTAAGGTCTTACCGGAACTTGTTGGTGGCCTGTTCTCCCAGCTCGTAGAACTTGATCTCCTCGGAGAAGACGTCCAGGGGCACGTTGACGGGACGGCGCAGACGCCCACCGCTCTGGTAGTAGTAAAGTATGGCGTCGAATGACGGCCGGTTTCTATCAAAGAAGTATTCGTTCCTGCAATAAAAATACTTCGTTAAACGTCAATTGATATACGCTAGAGGACTGACTAGTTATAGTATTGTTTTAGTTTGAAACACACGGCGTTTTTTTACCAAAATTTATTTACATGGGTGCAAAGTGCGTACCTTATTGGATCGAAATATCTTATTCGTCTTGCAGGGTCTCCCAAAAGTGTTTCTGGAAACTGGTTAAGTGTTCTTAGTTGGGTTTCAAATCTTAATCCGCTTATCTGTTGACAAAGAAATCATAACGTTACGTACGACTCTGGTTTATACAATGTATAAACCAAATAAGTTTGAAGACATCAGAGAGTCAAAAAAAGTTTGGTCGAAATAAATCATCATTTGCATTGCACATTGTCATTGTGAACTATACCATGCAGGCTCGCTATACCTAACAACGGTCGATAGTTCTATCCATAATAATCTATAACTTTAATAACTTAATATTTGTTTAATGACAAAGTTCTTGTAACCGAGCTCAAATAGCCATTATTATGCTAAAGAGTATTAGAGCTCGAGCTGTAACCGTGGCCTCGGGCAAAACAGCGCAACTTCTCTTAACAACAGATAAAGTAAGGATGAACGAGAGAACTATCGTGAAATTTAAATGCTTTAGTATCATTACTCTGATAGTGTGAACTGGAGTCATAAAATTCCAAGTTCAATTTCATGCAGCGCTATCTTTGAAGATGCTTACAGCCGAGCGTCTGAAATAGTCTCTTCGCCTTGACCTTTGTATATTTTTGTTTTCGCGTCGTGTGTTCATAACATAAAAGTTTCTAATGTTGAGTGAGACCGCTGCTCAACAACGATGTCTCCTCCGATCGAGGCGCCCCGAGCGCCGCTCTACACTCTACCCCGGCCCAGTTAGACAGCTGAAATATTAAAACGAGACTGGAATATACAATCTGCCATACGAGCATTGCTTGAGATATGAAAAAATAACTGTCACGTTAGAAAATAAAAAGTCGGTCGAGCATCGATATTGGCGGTACACAGAAAGGTTTTAGAACCTGTCTTTATAAAGTTCGTAACCAGGACATTTGGCCATCACCGTTCTCAAAAAACCACCCTGTGTAGAAATAACTTGCCATTTTTGGAGCTGTGATCGAAGGGCTGTCGACCGAAGATAAGCAAAGGGCTGCATCATCGCGAGTACCCGTGTCAATGTCAGTGTTACGAGAACTAATGGGCGCTTGAGACTGTGCTCGAGACGCACGTTGTCGACTAGCGACTTTCAATATCAACCAACACTCTCGGTTCGTTGGCATCGCTTCTATTATGAATATGCTATGCCGATTGCCGCCACTTATTTTAAGCGCCCCTCCTGTTCCACGGGCGCCGGTGCCGATTTATATATGAATGATCATTACGCTTGATTACACTGAACGGCGCATCTCCCGTCCCGCTCGCCGCATTCCGCATTTCTTCGCGCCGTGTGCGTTGCAAGTTTTTGCAAGTTTCCGCAACTTTCGACGCACAGGTGCTGATGGATATAGGCAAATTTTCGAAAATAGATAGTGCAATATATTTTTGTATATAGGTAATTGACCGGTTGACGGATGCCGCTAGTGCAACAGGTGGTGGAAACTGTCGAAAGGTTCCACCGGAGTCGAAACGTTTATGGAATTTTGATCGAGTCTGATAGCGCGCAGATTCCTTCCGCTCGTCGCAGAATGCACGAGCAATGTCGGTCGGGTACGTACGTACTACTTCATGAATATAATATCCACGTAAGACGCGTGTCATTCTACATCCTAAAAGTAAACAAACCAGAGTTATGCGGCTGGGCTATTTTTGATATTTGACCTACTTATTATTTGCAAACGCGCGTCAACCATTCGACTGAGTGAGGAGTGAACGCCAAACAGTAGAGAGCAGTTTCGAAGCCCGCGAATAATTAATCGAATCATTATTTACTATCGTCGCGAATAATACGTTACTCGCATAAATTTTATTTTTACGATTCCCGCAGCAAACGTGCGTTTCACACAATATTTCTTTCGTTAGCGCGGATGTTACTCCGTGGCTGGCAATGGACGCGGCCAGAAATACATTTTAGTGCGTGTTTCCCAAGGGCGCGCAGACGCAGACGCGGCGCGGCGCGGCGCGTCCGTTGCAGCGCCCGCGCGCTCCGCGCTTACACTTTCTATTTTCCGCTGAAAAGCTGACCGCAAGCTGCCATCGCCGCGTCAAACGAGCGCGCGTGCGTGGCGCGGCTGCTACTGCTGCGGTCAGCTCGCGGCTCGCGGCCGCACGGCTCGCGGCTCGCCGCTCGCGGCTCGCGGCTCGCGGCTCGTGACGTCGTCGCGTCGGCGTGCGCGTGCCGCACCGCGTGCTCTGCGATGGTTGTCACATTGCATACCACGAATTATTAACATTTAGTAGAAATCAAAGATTGTGTTTTACCACTTAATCAGATACATGTTATTCCGAAGTATTCCGAAACAGCCATGTAATCAGTCATGTAACTGCCTACTGATGTACCTACCTAGTAACTATTTTTTCGGAAAATACGACGATAAAGAGCTTGAACAAAAAATTAACCCAAATAGTTCGACGCGATGCCAATCAACTGCTGAGTCAATTAGCGCAGATTAAAAACACAACACTTCGATCTCATTCGTCAATGAGATATGGGCTGTCGGCACTTTGCACTTGAATCAGCCCAGTGTCAATCATAAATACTCCACACAGGATCGCCGCCCACCAAATATAAAATTGAAGTAGGTAAGTAATTAAATTGCGAACACATCTTCACTGACAGTGAGAAGTAGTTAGCTCGTTTAGTTTTGTAGATAGTTTGTACCTACTAAATTATCTTATAAGCGACTCATAATTTTACGTTTTTAATTACTCATAATATAAATAAAACACATGTCGTAGGCTTGTCGAAAAATCGTTTCATAATATATAAATACATAGCACAAAAAAAACAATACAAATATCCTCAATGTTTGAAGGTTAAATGTGTTTATAATAAAACTTTATGTTGAATATTATTTAATTGAAATAATGCTTATTATTGTTAATAAACTTGGCATAGCGTTTTGCTAAATGGCTAGGGGATGGCTGGCGCGCGTCGCCGCCGCCGCGTAGCCTAAAGTTCGGGACCGACCGACGCCAATCCGTCTCGCTGGTCCCAGGGCGGCGCCTTGACCCACATCCAGCAGGAACGCCCCACTTACTCAAGGACACACTGCCTTGAACAGGATCGAAGGGAGACCCGTGTGAGTGAGAAGGCGCAAGGAAGCAGGACGGCAATGTAGGTTACGGTCAAACTGACTTGATAATGCGTACAAAATAAAGGAACAGCCGCTGTCTCGCTTATGCGCGACCGATTGCGGTTTTCTCAAACGTAATAGCATCTAGTAAGAAACTTTATTCGTATTTCTTGGCTACCTGGGTATAACTGGTTTAAAAGAAAAATAGATTAAGGGGGTTTTTCAGCGCTTGGTTACGCTTTGCACTATATTCTTGAAATATGAAACAAGATTTTCAATGCATGTACAAATAGTTTGAACATTTGATTTCAATGGTTTAAATGACTGAAAACTATGTATTTTACACCTAATCAATGATTAAATATATTACTTACTGTAACAAACTTCTTAATCCTAATGTATAATGTAATTTAATCAATAAGAACCTAACGGAATTCAATGAGTCGGAAACGAAAGAATGTTTTCATTTGAAAAAATTTATCTAAGTATACATGTTTATGCGGGTAAACTTTGCTTAGTTTGTAACTAGAACGCAATGTGTGCAATGTCTGTGAGATTATTATATGATTTTATTTTTCTGTGTTAAAATAAGTATTGGTCATCGTTCTGTTCTGTTTTTGCAGTAATCAGAATGCTCGATGTTAACAATTACTCGACAATCTGTGTTACTTACGATTGTTTATCTTTAGATTGATTGCTTGACTTGGCTTGATACTTAGCGTTTTATGTCTAGTCTAGCTGTTGAATGATTTTGTAAACAAACCTAGGTCGTTGATTCTCGCTCATCGTCTTGCAAATTGTAATATATATGTAGTTGAATATTTCAAAGAAATAAAGAGATAAGAATAACTAGCGTTTTGTTTTGCTGTTGTGATAATTTTATAAGAATAGAAAAGTGTATTTGGTTTTATTTATAGGTATGTGGTACGTATAAGAAAAATATACATTTTATATTATAAATTATAAATCTCAGTGACTTCTCTATCTAGACCACTTTTCAAGTATATATAGACCTTTCACTTATCATGCTTTGTTATCACAAAATGATATAATCTTGCAGGTTGGTCATAAAATACTTATATTTATTTTGTACACTCCTATACAGAATACATAATAATAAATTATACACGGTATTTTCTTTCTCCCCTACCGACAAGCATTATTTTCACCACATTCATCTTAAACCTTTCCACACACATCCATCATCGAGTCTCGACTATCGATCGTGTTCACTGAAGCAAGTGGTTTAAACTTCAAACGCGTATTTACCGACAAAACCAGTACTGAAATACTGGCCATAAATCAACAGGTACGTACCACCACTCAGTCACACCACAATTAAAAGCTTACCATCGCTCATGAAGAAGAGGTTACTGTGCTGCGACATGCAATCGCTTTATGTACTGAGGGGCAAATCAATAGTTTGGATTCCGTTTGGCCAAACTTGACATATATCGTCGTCGTCTTCTTTTATACATGGCATCTGTCCGTCTATTCAACAGGCAATTTAGTCAGTGTCAAAAAATTAAGTCAGTCGTCAAGTCAGATGTCACTTGTTTTCATAAAACTTGAAAGATATTGGAATTCTGCAAAGTGTAGATAAGAGGAAAACCACAAAGATTAAACAATCTCAAAATGATTATACCCAACATTTTAGATTCAGTGGAGTCCGGCACCCCCCATATCCAGGGGAAGGGTTAAAATCCTACTAGACTCTATAACTTTTCAGATTTGCTAATTACTGGAATTTTTCTTTCCTTTTTTTGCCTCAACTCCACTCAAAATTGTGCCAGTGCCAAGTGTTATATTTGACATAGTTTGGACAAAAAAATGAATAGCTGTCATTTGTTTCAAATCGGTCAAGATTTATCGATAGACTTCTAAAAAATAATCCTATGATAATAAAACAGTTTATGCTACAACCTCAAATGTTTGTTTCAAATCCACCAAAATTAACACTATAAGATTAACCTAAGCTACTTTTTACCTTAAAAAAAAGATCCAAAGTCCACCTAAGTGAAATATATTATGTCCATACTCTGGGAATGCCATACCTTTTGCACTTTAATTGATAAAAAGTTAAAATAAGTAGTGCAAGAGCTTTTACACTGACACTGACATTTAGCAAGATAAAGCTTTATCCCATTGAGGAATAACGTAGGGATGGATAAGCTGAATTACTAATGGATCACGTTTTCAGTTGTAAAATTTCGTGATATCGTTAAAATTTTCCTGAGCGAGAGCAGTGACGTCATGAACGCATGTATAGGTTAAAATACTTTATAGCAACCTATAATGAATATTATGTTATCGCAAAAATTGGTAAAAGAGTACTGTACTACTACCACCGTACCTATTTCTGCCACAATGTAGTGATGTTCGCATCGGCTTGTTCCGATTGGTCGTGCCTCACAGCGCACGTCAGTGGGCGTGATCAATGAGTTAATGCATTCTGATAGTAGCTATCACTTAACATCAGGGTATACCGGATATAACAAAAAATGGTTGTATAAAATAAATTATTATCTAAACAAAAATGAAAAGAAGCGGGACTGCCATATCCACTAGATGTCGCTCCGGGCCGTCGTAAAGCCCGCTGTTATAGCGTCCGCGGCGTACTAAACACTTTGCGTTTGATGGTTGGGCCGCCTCCCAAACACGTACTAATGTTAATTATTATTATAAATAGCGGTTCGCGGAAACACTTGGAGCTAGCTCTGAACGTTCTTATTTTACGAGACCGCCGTTCAACTGATAACTTCTTAATTTTCACCACTGCCCGTCTTACGGCATCACAATGCACGGCAGGGTTTCACATAACATGTCTGACGTATTTTTAAGGTAATATGATGGTAAGACAGAATATCAACCAATTTTCATCAAAGGAAACATCTCTGTCTTTCAAAGTCAGTGTCTTATTTAGAAGACAAACAAGCAAAAGACGCACTGGCACCTAGAATCACTTAGTATGGAAGACGTTTCAAATGGATCCTTATGATTTTATATAATAAATTATTATCGTTGAGGTTGAGTTTAAGACTAATTGCATAACAATTTAAATTAATAGTTCCGTACATATACGCGGAAAATGTGTTCCTTTTTCACAAATGAATGCGCAATCACCATGTTTCATGTATTGTCATTTGTTGGTCCATTGTTCGACGACGAAATCAAAAAGCCGACGAAATGTCAGACAAACAATAGCTTGCGGGCATTTCGTGGAAATTCAACTAAGTATCAGTTATTTTATTTAAAACAGTTGTAGAGTTTTGTTTATTTTATACGATTATTCGAATAGTTAATTTGATGTTAAGTGGTAGCTTTTATTTAAAATAATGCATTGCCTCACCGTATACGTCCATGGTAGTCCATGGTAGACCTAGAGTCTAGGTTAATTGTTTTCCAAACAGTAATTAGTGTTCATTTAAGTAAACCTATATTTCCTTCTGTTTTTTTATCCAATCTAATTCATAACAATGCAATGCGCGGCAATGCAGCCAGTGTCTTGGGTACGCTTCCGATTGGTACTGATTTGGATCAGTTGAACTATCTATAGATCGTTTGCAACGGTCTGTAGATAGTTCAACTGTTTCTTATGTATTTTATATGACTATGTACATTTTGTAAATACTGTATAGTCGTAAGTTTGTTTGTAAATAAAGTATTTATAACATAAAAAAAAAAAAAAAAAATCATAACATAGTGTTATTTGATTTTGTTGAATAAATAATAAAGCTTTGTATTAACTCCCTCGCGAACGTTTGAAGCAAACTTATTTCATTGCAACGATTTCCCTAGCTCCAACTATTGTATACTAGTGATCCTGTATCCCCAGATTAACCCGGCGTCAGCACAGTCAAAATATGCAACAACGACAGTAGGGTTGGGTCGACGGGACCCGTATAAGAAAACGCCATAATTACAAAAGTTAAAATAAATTTGGTTTGTGGTTGTACTATCTGTATAATACGATTATCGTTATAGCTTTTGAGTAGAAAAAAAAACAACTTGATACGAAACTATCTTTTTAATGATTTTTTTATAAAAGTATCACAAATAAATAACAAAATAGACAACCTCTGTCTTAAAGTAATAACATTTTAACAAAACAAACTTTTTTCTACAATATAAACTAATTTGTTACATAGTTATCAAGTAATTAATAGACTAATAATATAACACCATTTGTATCAGTCTTATACGTCAGTCATGGTATCCTTATCATTTGCGCAATCTCGGCAGTACATTTAGGATGTACAATTTTCGTATTCGGAGTCGGATTCTCGCAAAATACTTAAAATTCGCTGCCGTTCACGTTCTTCGCGATTCATAATTGCAAAAGTTCTGAAAATAACAAAATAAACAATATTATAAAACCAAAAAACATTTTTTAAAACGGCGCAAAATTACGACACGAATAGTATGGTTGGGTCATATTTACCTTTTTCGCGTTTGACCGTGTCTATCACCCGCTGCGGCCGCAACACGACTAATTGGCGATATCCCGCACTAAGTGGGGACTGTTAGCTCCAGCTACTGAGAAGTTTGGCAACGTCGCACACAAATTCTAAGAAACACGCTCATTTGAAAACTGCTCGGGTCAAATAGACCCAACTGTGCGAACGCCGGGTATTCCACATATATCTGTAAAGACATACCTCCTACAAAGGTCTAGCATCGTTTATCCGTCTACTTTGGTATCGGGTTGCTCTACCAGCACGGGTTCAATAGAGCTACTTCGAGACAGCATCTTATTGAAAATGTCTTTGAGATCAACCTACAATAGTCGCATTCAGTAGCAGGTTCATATTGAATATCTGTTTCGTCTGAATGTCTTATTACTGTCCATTTGGTAGTATTGGTACATCAGAGAGAAAATGTACGCCTTGAACGTGATTTAGATTGAAACTTACCGAACAATGAAATGAAATGGTTTATTTGCTAGAAACATTAATAATATCGTAATCATATTTTTAAAAAATAACTAAACCGTCTTTAATCGTGACCGACAAGTAATATTAAAAACGTATTTCAACAATTATTCACTCACTTGTGAGATCTTAATAAAATATAAAATATACAAAATTCCGCATACAATGTAATTTTGTTTTCTGGAATAAATGACTATGACTTAGTAAAAAATATCATCAAAATCGGTTCACTATTGGCTGTGTAATCGCGTACATAAAAAAATCAGTACACCTCCATTGAGAAACTCCTTTTTTAAAGTTTGTTGAAAATATTGTGACATTCATAGAATACCAATACATAGTATTAAACTTTCATAAATGAAAGTTAAATACCGCGGTATTGGCTTCGTTTAAAATGAACAATAAACAGTAATGAAGACCGAGTGCTGTGTTCGTTGATAATTGGTACGAATCGAATATCGGTGTCCGTGCCACGATCAATTCTATTATAATAAATATTCAGGGACACTTCGCAATCTCGTCCAAAACTAAAAAGTTTATTTTATAGGAATTAAAATACTGGACATAAATAAATAGGATACAAAAATAGGATAATGATTTACGCAAATTTATTTACGACGACCGATGTGGCGCGGCGGGCGAAGGTCCGCCTACGACGCGGGGGTTGCGGGTTCGATTCCGGCCTTGGGATAAATCTTTGTACGATCTGCAAATATTTATTCCGAGTGTTCTAGGTATTTTATATGAATAATAAAAAAAATATCTATCTATATAATGTATTGTATTAAGTATGTCAGTCTTATAATACCCAGAACAGAAGCTTTGCTTAGCTTGGAGCTAGATGATGTTGTGTGGATTGTCCAGCATTATTTATTTATTTATTTGGTTGTTTATAACTTAAATGATGGAGAAAGCTGACCTGATGCTATGTTGTAACCATTCTCTATGCATAACCTTCTTGAGCATGACCACTGACTACATGTCCTTGTATTTAATTCAGTCCATTTGTCTAAGACAAGGTGTTAATGAAAATCTCATGTGCCTGTAATTGTAGCGACAAACCGAAACACAAACATACCTTTTCAGTCTTTAATTTGATTATTTCACGTAAATCTCGCATTGTATATTGTGTTATTGTTCGCGAGTTTTGCGGCGATGCGTCGGTTCTGCATAATTACGTCCGGCGAGGACGGAATCGAGAATCGCTTTATTTGTAAACTTTTACCCGCGATAATTTCATTTGTGGAACAACATTGCATTAATTTTCCAGCCCGGGATTTTATTTGTCGGGTTATGTCAAATAATACATTCATGGACACGAACTAAACAATGCTTGTACTACGGCAACTAGAACACTGTTATCATTATTTGTAAGCATTTCAAAGCAGTGTCTAGTCTGGCTAATCTTTCCAACACGATGCTACAACAAAACACAGTTGTAGCATCGACACGATAAGAAGAAGAAGCATTTCAAAAAGTAACCTTGAATTCAAGCACTTTTCAAGCTTTTTGAGCTTTTCAGTCTGTCTGCATTTCGCATTTCACTAACTGGACTCTTGGAATGAAAGCGTATGTAGCTTTATAACAAATACGTATATCAATCGAGATAGAAACTTTTCCTTTGGAGAGGAAACTTCATTCAGCTCTCGACATAATAGTGAAAGCTCCTATGTAGCTCGGCGACGTTTCCGCGGACAATAGAGAAATGTAATCTATCTAGTTGCGATTTGGAAGCAAAAATCAAGTTTATATACAAAAATTGCATGTTTTTTACATTAGGCCTTGACAGTCCTTCCAGGTGACCTTCCAGGGACGACGCACAGAAACAGACGATGCAAAAAAAATAACAAAAAAGAATGAAGTTTAAAGGAGGAGGCAGTTGCCTATTAAGGGCTGCCAATGATGATTATGAAATAAATGTTTGGTTGGTCATTTCACACATCACATTGTAGTCCTAAAGGAAAGCTTGTAACAGATTGCTAAAATAATGCATAAGTATAATAGTGACACACAGACATAACGATGTCTATGACTTACACAACTTTTCCATTAGCCTTCTTTTGATATTATATGTTTTTCTGTAATTTCATGATGTTTAATAATTTTCTATATTTGTTCAAAATTACGACTATACAGTATTTACAAAATGTACATTTACATATAAAATACATAAGAAACAGCTGAGCTATCTACAGACCGTTGCAAACGATCTATAGATAGTTCAACTGATCCAAATCAGTACCAATCGGAAGCGTACCCAAGACACTGGCTGCATTGCCGCGCTGAATAGCAATGCTGATACGTTGGGCCAGATACTCACCAGCCCTCGGGTCACGCGTCGCTTCGACTAGACGCCCAGAAATAATTTTGAAAACGCGGTGGGCCTCGGTACCCCACGGACCTAGAGTCTCGACCCCAAGAGGAGCAAATATGTACGCCCTGTCGAGACCTGCATATTTGCGTCTCTTGAGATCCTCGGCCGAATCCGCCGCCGCACCAGCCCGAACGGAAGTCTGTGACAGATGAGAAGGAGCAAGGGTATCGACACAAGTTGCGTCCCACACCAAAGGCCTTCCCGCCTCCCACGGAACAAGCGTCATACCGTCAGGCCGTTTGCCATCGTCACGCATCAGACCATTCGGCTCTAGAATGGCTGGCACGTTCACGCTGGTAAAAGCCCGCCGGATGATGTCGTTGAGGCTAGCATGACGGGATATCCGACCGGCGGCTCTAGTGCACGATAATCCGTGGTGACCAAGCTGTTCGACAGCAGTACCGCACTGGCACAGATGAGGTGCGCAGCACCGCGCGCCCAACCGTAGACTTGCTGCAATACGGAACGTGACAGGATCCATTAGGGTACCAATATGATATGAAGGAAGTGCTTGCAGCCAAAATCCTGACTCCCTTTTAGAGACGGCAAGAAGACGGGCACGATCTGCGGAGCTAGAACACGTTTGTAACAGACAGTTCCGTGATAACTCGCACAGAGGCCCGTCCCATTGCCGTTGAGACGAAAGAGAGGTAGGGGGAGCAGAATCAGGGCAAGCACTATGCCAAGCATTTCATGTTTAATTGTTTTACTTTCACCAAGATTATTTATACTTACTCTTATAAAAAAACATTCCTTTATTGCATTATTTTTTTATATTTATTAACTATACTTACCCACTTAGGGAAAACGTCTCCTTCCTATTTTACTACTCCGAATTAAGTAATTGCATATGTTCGTTATTTTATAGTGTTTGCAACGAGATATTTAAGAGATTTTACTATCGTTTAACAGATACGATAATAAACACACATCAAACTCAAGTCTAAATAAACTCGGGTTCCAAATCGTGGTGAATAATAATAATTTTATTATAAAACTAATGAAGTTTAAACTCTGTTAAGAAGTGAATAAATATTTTCTATTTCTATTAATACAATTTTGCATATCTATCGCATAACTGTGGAAAGTTTCCAATTATCCCTATAAATATAGCTAAAGCTAAGGAAGGAAGCTAAGGAAGGAAGCTAGATAAAGCTAAGGAATAATTATGTTTCTAAAAATAAAAATATGAAGAGCAATAATATAAACTGCAATGTGATCTTACTCCGAGGTCATGGAATGCACAAGAAAATGTTGTTTTATTTTTCAAGGTGCTAAGTTCAGGGCGAGGCTTTGTAAATTGTGCACTTCGACACCGAGCCGGGATATAAATGGACACTTCTTGGTGTCCTTTGTAGAAAGCCACTCTATAGCTTGTTAACGAGAAATAGAAGTGTCCGACTTTGACCTTCATTCTTAACAAACTGTACCGAGGAGCTATTTAATAATAAAACACTTGAGAGGTATCAAGGGACCCCGGATGGAACGAAGTTCCTTTCGATTAATTAGTATTTATATTTATTATGTACAAAAAATCGGGATACAGTCAACAAAAATAATCGTCGCGACACCGCACGGTTCAATGCGAAACTGGCTTGATTTCTATTTGAGAGAGAGACAGACTGAGAAACACGCACACGCCGCACGGCTTATAGCAAAAAGTGTCGTTACAACTTTTTGTCTTAATTTTTTCCGTCTAGCCCCGCGCGAGAAATAACTTTGTTCCAATTTTCTTCAATTTTTTTTTACCAAAATGAACAAACCGACTTTTTTAAATTAAATTATTTAAAAATATAAATTTTTAAATAATTTATTTTTATTTAATTTTTTTTATTTAAATTAATAAGTCACTTTAAAAAAAATGTTGATGTCAACATTTAAAAAAAATGAAAATAGTGTAACTTGTCGAGGGCGATTCAAGTCGGTTTGTTCATTTTACAGTCGAATTGAGATAGGTACTTCTTTTGAAGTCAGTTGAAAAAGTATGTACTTACGTTAATAACAACTCTCTCACAGAAGTCGTGATCGTGATGTATGGGCTCGAACGTGACCACTCCACCTTGCGGCGGCCTGCCCGTCTCCTCCTCTGGGTTGCTGAGTTTCGGGAGGGACCTGCGGACAAAACGAATTCAATTAGAATGGTAGAATGGACATATTTATACAACGCTAAGTAGTTCCAAAGTAAGCAATCCTTGAACTATGGAAACAATGAACAATGCTGCTGATGGAATACTAAAATAGTGTACTTGTACTACCAATGTTGGCTTTTGTAGTCAAATATTATATTTAAGACCTGTTTCATTGAAAGGAAGTCCCTTAAACAGGTATGTTTACAGTAGCTACATAAAATAAAGAAAAAAAAAGTTGTGTTGACTTTATTATTTTATTTCGAACTTTGTAACAATAACGTCTTGATAATTTTAACAACTGACCTTAGTCGGCCTTTTCCAAAAATAATATAAAGACAATACGTGCGGAGCAGCCCCGGATACCCTCTCGGCTCGAGAAACAATTCGAACAAACATGGCCATTTGTTCAAAGTTTATTTTATACTAGCTGTTCCCGCCGCGACTTCGTCCGCGTGCCGTTTTATGAGATTTTGCTATAACCCATTACTATCTTCTTATGAGGGAAATTGATGGTAAAGAGCAGTCTATGACGGAAAACTTCGTATCTATACCTACTTATTAATAAAACCGGGCAAGTGCGCACGAAGAGTTCCGTACCGTATCTATCTCCCGTTGCCCTTATCAATATCGAATAAATAAAAATCACGTTTATGTATAAGCCCTCTTTAATATTAATTTATTCGTGATAGTTATAGAATTGAAAATAGACAGAAATCAAAGACTCAGTAATAAGATCTAGTTTTACCCTCTGGTTTCCGAACCCTAAATACCCAATAACGTAATGCTTCCATCTTGAACACATTCTCGTATAAAGAATGATCGTATCCTTTTGTGTTTGGTCTTTTGGTGAAATTCTGGTGGATTCTTAGCCATCTTAATTGCTGATTCGTTATCAACACATGCTGGACATTCACCAATGATATCTTTCATGATCTTTCGAAGCCAAATAATTTCTCTAGCAGTTTCACTTGCTGCCACTATTTCTGCCTCGGTGGATAAAATCGCTACTGTGCTCTGGCGTTTACTTTTCCAGGATATTAGACCTCCAGCATACATGCAAAGAATGCCTGAGGTAGACCTTCCAGTTTCATGATCACCTCCGTGGTCAGCGTCACTGTAACATCCTAAATTATGACTATTTCCTGGCTTGTAAACGATGCCTTCTTCTATAGTCCCTTTCAAGTAACGCATTATCCTCTTGACATTGATGATGTTCTCCCTTGTAGGTTTATCTAAATTTCGAGATACAACACTGACAGCAAAGGCTATGTCAGGCCTCGTGCTTGTCATCAAATAAGCTAGTGATCCAACAGCTTCACGGTACGGGAAGTTCATTGAAACTTCATTAACATCTTGAGCATTATTTGCTTTTAAAATTGGTGTTGGCACTGGCTTACATTTCTCCATGCCAAACCTTTGCAATATGCGAACGATGGATGCAGTAAAATAGAACCATCAGGGTACCTTAACCACACTCTGCTACCATGTTAAAGTAGATATAAGTACTGCAGGATCGAATAAAACCAGTTACAATAAATAAACGAATATTATTAACGTATACTGTAAAGAATATTTTTTAGTCAAGAGTGAAGATAGTGACATTGATGACAATCAACAACGTTTGGTTGCTATGGTAACATCTAAGGTTGGTGATAGATATTAAAGGAGTATCTATTCCTAACAGTAACTTCTCCCGTTTTCCCAACATTTCCCTTCACTACTCTGCTCCTATTGATTGTAGCGTGATGAAAAGTATCCTATATGTTGCTCAGGAGTATGAAGAATAATTGTACCAAGTTTCGTTAAAATCCGTCGAGTAGTTTTTGTTTCTATAAGGAACATACATACAGACAGACAGACAGACAGACAGACAAAAATTTTACTGATTGCATTTTTGGCATCAGTATCGATCACTAATCACCCCCTGATAGTTTTTTTTTTAATATATTTAATGTACAGAATTGACCTCTCTACAGTTTTATTATAAGTATAGATTACATTTCATTTGAAAAATTCCTTCTCGTCGCAATAATTTTCTTTCAAGCACTTCCTTTCGCTACAGCGATTCTGCTCAAGAATGCAGTCGAAGAGCACTAATTTATATTTTTCATATACCAAGAAAATGTTGATGTTTGATATTTAGTTATATCTATTTCATAATATTTTCCATAATAGACAAAATAAAGTATAACACACTAATATTTAAGTAGGGTGTATCCAATTAGTATCTACCATTATTGCCGATAATTCTATAAAATTATATGTATATTTTTACAAAAAATAATTAAGTGACTTCAACAACTAAAAGTTCAAAACAAAAAATTGACATTTAAATCGATTGTAATAGTCAAAATTATCGCGTTACATACATACATACTAGATTTTAATTTCTGCAAGCTTCATTGTTATCATAAGTACATAGTATGGCATATAAGTTTCAATTCCAAATAAAGATTGATATGATTTGATTTCAATAAAAAAACTATTTAGTCGTATTGGTAACCTTTGCTCGTTTTATAAGTCGTATAAAAATGCCTAAGGTTGTGCGAACTGGCAACGTAACTTTGTTACGAGAAGACAGACGATGTTCCAGACATTCTTGTCAGTCTCCCAAGTTGCTGTTAGTTTCGTTTGCAGTGAACGTTTATTATCCATATTAAAATTATTAAGTTAATTTATACAACTTCAACACAAACTTCTTATTGCAATCCTATTTGAGTTACTAAGGCCAACTAATAAAATGAAGAACTGCATTTAAACGCGAAGAAATCTCAGAAAAGAGACTCAATTTAAAGTTGAAGCGGGAATCAAAAGTCAAGGTATTTAGCTTTCAAAGCTCTATTATTCAATGTCGCGATAAAAACTTCTATAAAACCCTCTGACCTATCTGTCTTTGAAGTCGACTCAGGTTTTGAAGTGAGAAAAGTAATAAGTAGGGATCTTATTAAGATGTACTTGGTATTAATAAACTGCGTCAGGCTTCGCGCTGCAAACTGAACCTTAGAGTATTGCAATACATTTATTATAAAATTAAAAATACTTAATCTGAAAGTGTTTTTATTTACCTTCATTTTGAGATAGTCATATTTAACGCAACGGTAATTTGATTGAGATAAGTTTGTATCAAAGGGAATATTAATGTAGTTATGAGATATTGCATTACGAGTAAACCGGGTACTATAACCCTTTAGCTACGAAATACCTAACAGCATCACATGCATCGGAAAATTGAATAGAGCTGATCGGCCCCTACATCCGATTTAACTTAGTTACCGATGCGGTACAGCCCAAGGGTTAATAAATCCGCTTTTCCAGCTAAAACTTGATACTAGCAAATTGGTTTTAAGTTGATGCTTTTAATACTAAAGCTGTTCGTTTATTATTTTATTTCCACTTACATTATAATTTCCACTAATAGCACTTTCTAGTTGGCCAAACGCAATGTTTGTACAGCACTCTGAATGGTTAGCAATCAAAATTAATAATATATTTGTAAAGCATGTTATCAATATTGCTATAATTAAATTTAATTAAACTCTGCCATTGATTAAACTCATTAACATGATTGCGTAAATACGCTTCACAAATATATACATGTAGCTTTGTTTGGTTTGGTCGGCCTGTTTCAATGATCCTGAATACTAAACAACATAATATACAACGTAAAGTAAAGATTACGCCGTACGGATAGGTTAGTTGAGGAGGGTGCCGCTCATCATTTAAACCTGCTTCATCCTTTTATTTTTATTTCGTAATTAGCTTTATTACAAATTGCGTAAATCTCAAAACTTTAGGAACAACAATGTTCTATATTTTGCTAAAACAGCTGGACTTACGTACGCACGTACAAATCCTCTAAAATAAGGTTGTTCTAATAATAGCAGTGTATGTTTAGCGTGTCAGTTTGGTAAATCACAATAAATATAAAGTATAAACTGAATGGCGTAGGACGGAGATCGGGACACGAGACGTGAAATTAAAGCTCCGTGTGTGACTCTCTCGGACAGTAGCTCTACCATGAGTTTTTACTATACCATATTTACTATACTCGCTAGCGTCTGTAGTTAAAAAAATGTATGAAGATTTGTACAGCGCCTCTAGCGGATAGTTGGGTACTAAAATTCTTCATACTAATATTGACGTAACTACTGTAGTAAAGTCAGGCGATTTTACTGTGGCAACTCATGGTAGAGGTACAGTAGGTCTACCATAAGTTTTTACTATACCATATTATACTATACTCGCTAGCGTCTGTAGTTAAAAAAATGTATGAAGATTTGTACAGCGCCTCTAGCGGATAGTTGGGTACTAAAATTCTTCATACTAATATTGATGTAACTACTGTAGTAAAGTCAGGCGATTTTACTGTGACAACTCATGGTAGAGGTACTGTTTGTTCCCGCACAATAGACGCGGCGTAGGTGTCATCCCGACGAAAAAACATTGAGTCATGCATACCCAGAATATTTAAAATCACAACACGTGAACGTAAGTAACATTTACCAACAACTAGTGCTTTTTTCGAGTTATTATTCATATAAAATAGAGTACCCCGTTGCATTCTATAAAAGTTAAAGAAACTTTAATAGTAAAAAACGTTGTAAACGTGGAATAAAGCTTAACCTAATACAGGAGGCTGCTGAAAACTCATATTAGATATCTATCTAGTGTAGATACACTAAGGTGTATCTAGATAGATATCTAGATACACTTTTTAATCCAGAAAATATAGACTTCGTACTTTATAATGAAGTACAATGAGCAGCATTGTCGTTATAAGCAATCTTTTCCAGGCAACCTTAGTATGAACTATACATAAATTGAACAATAGTGACGATGTATTAAATATATATTTGTTACATCGTCGCTATGCGTCACTGTGCGTAGTTTGCAGTCGGTAATAAAATCATATTAAAATTTGAGAAAAATAATTATATATAAATATTCACGGACATTTCACACAGCACACTCTAGTTCCAAACTAAGCAAAGCTTGTATTATGGGAACTAGACTGCTGATTTAAGATGTGTGGTACTTAGCTTGTTGAAGGGTCAAAATTAATCAAATCAGTCTCTAAGCAGACGAAACCAGTTTTGAAATTTTTACGTCTGCAGGTATGTGTTGAGATAGGTAATACTAGAGTTATAGAATAAAACAAATATCAAAGTTATTATCAGTTTCGGATTATAATGGATTTGTGGTTGATGCTAAATGCATCGTTAAACCACTTAACCAGCCTTTTATGAAAGCACTAATTACAGCACTTTAATAAAGTGATAAATAATTATACCTTTTACCGAACTTGCTATTTCTGTATGGTTTGACATTGTAGTCAAATACACTCGAGAGCAATGAATCCGGGTCACTTAAAGAATGTTAAAAATCTCGGAAACTAAAAATGATAGGTTAATGCAATAAATTGTATTTAATAGACAATGTAATACTCCTTAAATGAAAGTAAAAAAAATATGAGTCACCATACATTTTATTAACACAAAATTACATAAAGAAAAAAACTGCTGATCTCTCCTTAAAACAAAAATAGGAAACATGAAATTTTTGAACTTTATTACGATTTTCTTGAATTTTAATACTTCGTATTGCCTCCTCGTGCTTCCATTACTGCGTTTACGCGGTTTGGCATGCTGTACACCAAGTTCCTTATACGATTTTGGGGAATATTCTCCCATTCCTCTGTGAGAGCAATTTTGAGCTCACGAAGCGTGATTGGGGGAGGGTTTCGTTGTTTTACGCATCTGCCTAGCTCGTCCCAAGCATGCTCGATCGGGTTGATATCCGGGCTGCGCGCTGGCCACTCCATACGAGTAATGTTCATCTCTTGAAGGTAGTCATTCACAATCCTACCTGTATGAGGTCGGGCATTGTCATGCATAAATATAGCATCCTCACCTAAATTGACCATAAATGGACCAACGTGATCATTGAGGATTTCTTCCACATATCTTACGCTAGTTAAAGAGCCGTTTTCTATGATCACCAGCTCTGTGCGACTTTCAGAAGAAATTCCGGCCCACACAAGTACAGACCCACCACCGTAGGCTACTTTTTCTTCGATGCATGCTTGCTTGAATCTTTCCCCTGGTCTTCGATACACTCTGTGTCTTCCATCGTGCTTGTAGAGCATAAATTTTGATTCGTCGGAGAACATAACTTTTGACCAATCTTCAATACTCCAATTTACGTGGCTCTGGGCATATCTTAGTCTCGAAATACGATGCCCACGCTCCAGTTTAGGGCCGTTTGCAGGTCTAAGGGGTTTTAAGTTAGATTCAGCAAGCCGACGTCTTACTGTCCATGCACTTGGGTTACTTCCTCCGAGGCGTCGAAACTGATTGGTGAGTTCAGTTCCTGTGAGAAAGCGATTTCGAAGCATGGTGTTCACCAAGTATCGGTCTTCTCGTGCTGTGGTACACCTGGTTCTGCCCGTTCCTGGTCTGCGTAGGTTAGAACCAGTTTCTTCGTAACGTCGGAGAACTCTTTGTACTGTTGACAGCGACACACCGACAGTCCTGGCTGTATCGCGCTGACTCCGGCCGGTTTCCAGCATTGTAAGTATTCTGGTGCATTCTTCAGGCGTAAGCGACATAATTTCAGCTTGAATAATGAATATAGAGCACTATCAACATGGTTTATGTACCCACATAAATGACAGATTACAAACAAAAGCAAAACCAAATGCTGTAATTTCGTAGTTCCATCTTCGAAAGTGGCCCTTTTTCAAATTTGATTTTTTTATGATATAACTTTACAATAACTAAGAAGTTTTAATACCTTCATTTAAGGAGTATTACATTGTCTATTAAATACAATTTATTGCATTAACCTAGCATTTTTAGTTTCCGAGATTTTTAGGATTCTTTAAGTGACCCGGATTCATTGCTCTCGAGTGTACCACATTATTTACTACTAGTAGTACGCCCCGGCTTCGCACGGGTAGCCTATATAAAAAATATCATTATAATATAGCCTATTTTTAGCGCAGATAATGTAGCTTCACAACAGTGAATGAATTTTTGAAATCGGTCCAGTAGTTTCGGAGCCTATTCGATGCAAACAAACAAACAAACAATCAAATCTTTCCTCTTTATAATATTAGTTTAGAAATGATAATAAAACTATATATTTTCCCTCTGATAATAGATACTAGGTGTTTGGTCCACACTGTATTTTAGGTATGTAGATTATGGTTATTTGTACATTTTGTTGCGTGTATAATTTTACAAAGATTTGTAAGCAATTATGATAATAAACAAAGGCTTAGGTTCTGGAATAGTGTCACAGCAGTAATTAAGCAATTCAAACAAAAAAGACAGACCATTCATTAAGCTAAAAGACAACATAACCGAAAAAGTCTGTTTAATCGTCAAGTTTCTTAAAAAATATTATATGTATAAGAGATTAACCAAAAATGCATAAGTTCGGCCTTCCATATAATCAATATAAATAATAATAATAAAATAATAAATAAATAATAATGCTGGACAATCCACACAACATCATCTAGCCTCAACATTGTGGAACAACCTTAAAAAATTAATCTACTCATTATCGCGGACTAAAAAAAATGTACCTACATTGTTAGTTTAATTAAAATCCCTCGCTCGTAGTTTTAATTGATAAAAGAAAAGTTCAAAATAGAGTTCAACAGAACAGAATGAACAATTTTCAGTGAATATACAATAGAACGTCGGTAAATACAAATACTGACGATACAATAACGGTTCTATGAAAGTGAAGATAATTACTTACATGTCATAGCCGTCTTGCAATATTCAACTGGCTTTCAAAGAAATCGATACCATATCATGAATTTATCGTGCATTAGTGTACTCTTAGTATGTTACTGTTTCTTTAACATTTGACTTTTTTATGCTGAAACTATATGTATTGAAGCAAAAAATGTTTAGATTTTTAGCCTTTAACTGGATTCTAAACACTGCTTATTTAAATAGCATTCTCAATAAATATATCAACACGATGCTACAACAAAATACAGTTGTAGCATCGACACGATAAGAAGAAGAAGAATAAAAATATCTAATATTAATCTTATAAACTTCTCATATAATTCCAAAAAAATCTCATACAAGAAAACAGTTGAGTACTAAATTGAACTTCACGAATTCTTAACCTGGGGCATTATTCTCTATTGTATTGCTAACCACGCGCGTTACTTGGCTTAGGCAAGACAAGAGCGTGTAATCTGAAAAAACTGTAAGCCCTAGTTGTTATTCCCCACCGTGACACGTTACGTTTTGGCCACAATTTGAACTGTCAACTAATCGGGCCGACGTCTGCCGTGTTATGAAAACTATTCGTTTCAAAACGTGTCATGCGCGATTCGAATAATTTACATACAAATCAATCATTTTTGAAGTTTGCGTTTTGGAACGCGTTGTGACGTAGCACGTTTGGGGAAGGAATCTCCTATGTCATAGAGAATAAGGCCCCTGTTGATATGTTTTACTTTGATTTTACTCTAAAACAACCTTTTTTGTGTATCTATGATGTTGAAAATATGTGTCCCAGGCACTACAGCGTTCCGTATTTCGGGGCGTGGGTATATATATCATCTAAATAAAATGCAAATAGATGTTTGACTTTAAAATAAATAGTTTTCATATTGAACGCGTCGAAAGATTTTAAAGTGTTGAAGCAGGAAACGTCGAATAAATTATCACATTTATTTATTCTTACCGCGAAAGCCGATCTCTATTGTTGAATTTGGCAATAGCGTCAAAAATTGCGAGAAGGCCCGGCACGGAAGAATCAAAATGCGGATGTCGGTCTGCACTTTGGCGATTCCGCTCAAACGAGCCGTAGGTTGGCTGTGCTGTGGCGGAGCGGGACGTCATTACTGACGTCCTGCATCTGCAACAGCTCGGACCGAACTGGCCGGCTCCTAGGCAGCGGAGCCTTTATCAGGGCCCTTTCGCAGGGGTGACTACTCCCCACCATTAGTATTATTTGCTAGCAACCTAGTAGTTCCAAGGATCACTCACGCCTTCTCTGACACAATGGGTGTTGGTGTTGCATTACGGAATTTAATTCAATAAATAATTAAATGGAATTATTGGAATACAGCTATGTTTATTAGTTAAAACAGCCAGGTTAGGATATTGGAGGTTATATTATATAAAAAAAGTATAATTCAATGACAGTTGTTATAAGCATTACCTAACTTAAAAAAAAAAAACACATACTTTTTAGTTTTTTTGCCTAATTCATTATAATACCTGTCTCTTTTCAGTCCACTCGCCACTCGCTTAGTAATTGTCAAAAACACCTAGATAGTCTCCTTTCCACCGCTTTTTGGTGTACTAACCAGCGATCCACTCCGCGCTGGTCCATCTTACAGATTGCACAGGACAGATTTGCCTCACTAATTGTATAATGTGGCAATTGTGAATGTGTTCATTGTGACAATTTATGGTTAAAAGTAGTAATTACCACTTGACATCAGGTAGATCATCAGCTGGACAGAACCAGCTATAATTGTATAAGTTAGTGGCCGCTGGATTTTAAGTTGTATGATTCTATTGGCACACGAGAGCTAACTAGCGATCATACTAAGCTTGAGAACGTGCTTCTTGCCGCCTCCTCTCTAATATTTATGTACAATGCTAAACAGGATTTAGATATTTTATTTATTCACAATATCTTTGATATTAATATATTAAATTATATATTTTCTTTCTAGTAGGTACTTGCTTTTGTCTTAGCGTATAATACATTTTATTTAATTATTTGAAGCCTCAAGTTATGAAAACCATTATGATATGATTTTAGAGGTACAAACCGGCAGTCAAAGTGACCTTAGTTTCCCAACCAATTAATTAGTTTACCAGGTAAGAGCATTACCCTGCACAAACCTCTAGTTTGCAGTAGGTACACGGTATTAGTTGAAATAATTTAATATTGACAGATTAAACCTAACTATTCATCTGCGTCTGAATTAATCACAGATAATATATATTATTAAATTAACGGACGGTACCTAGGATTATCATCAGAATAATTAATACAACTAAAAGCACGTATTTAATAAATTACCAGTATTTGATGGGGATCTAGCGATCAGAAACGTCTCTATTTATAAATCTTTCGATTGCTAGTCCTTTGGTAGTAGTATGGTCATATTCGATTTACATTGCGTGTTAAACGCTCCATGCAGCGTCCAGCTCGATGCAGCGTCATCGCGCAGTGTGAACTAAATACGCTACGTTACGTTAACTTTTTTATTGTCACATTCCCTTTGAACCCCTTTTAACTACAAAACATTTTGATTGTCTATATAAGGAATGAGAAATAAATAAATAAATAATGCTGGACAATCCACACAACGTCATCTAGCCCCAAGCTAAGCAGAGCTTGTGTTATGGGTACTAGAAGACTGACATACTTAATACAATATAATACATAGATAGATATTTTTTATTATACATATAATACCCAGAACACCCGGAATAAATATTTGCAGAACATACAAACACTTATCCCGAGGCGGGAATCGAACCCGCAACCTTCCGCGTCGCAGGCGGACCATCGCCCACCGCGCCACATCGGTCGTCGACATACATACAAATCATGCAAAACTATTTTTTGAACATGTTTTGGAATGTCTAAGCAAAGCCCTTTCATAACATCACGTCACATTGGTGCTGTCCGTAGATTTATTAAATTATATGCAGAACAGAAAAGTGGTTTAAAATTTTTCTCTAACAAACATTCAGTCCCGATGTACCAAGTTGTTATCAAAAATGTATGTCGCTTCGCTCACTCCATCAATTATGATGCCTAAACTGCAATATGTTGAACCATTTTAATGGAAGTAGAATAAATAAATAGGTACTAATTATGTAACTAATAGTAGCATAAAATCATCAAAGCATTACTCAAATTAAACAAGAATATTTTATGAAAACAACTCATGTACGGTAAATTGATTTATCTTATTAGCTATTAATTCAGAGTTTGTTTATGGTATTAAAGAGCTGCAAATGATGATGACGGTAAAAGAAGGTAGTCACAGTATTCCACAAATATAACATGATATTGATCAGCTAACTACTATACAATATTTACAAAATGTACATTGTAATATAAAATACATAAGAAACAGTTGAACTATCTATAGATCGTTTGCAACGGTCTATAGATAGTTCAACTGATCCAAATCAGTACCAATCGGAAGCGTGCCCAAGATACTGGCTGCATTGCCGCGCTGATACGCTGGGCCAGATACTCACCAGCCCTGAGCAAACTTGACTTGAAAATAAAAAAAGAAACAAAAGCTTTTGCTCCTTGCAGTAGACGCTTGCAAGCAACTTTGGGGAGCAAACCTGACAAGTAAACCTGCTCTTTTGATAGCGAACTATGAGCATGTGTGTTACGTACCGCGCTGCGTCAGAACTTACCTAGAAATAGTTATATAGAAGACGCGTATGGTTTCCAGTTTAGAACTCTCGGCAAAGTTCAGCTATAACATTATTAGTTTATTAAACTAAAGCCGAGACGGAATTACGAATATAAGGCTGCTTATAGTCAACGTTATTAGTTTTTTGGATGATGTCCGATGACATCTCATAGTACCTACTGATTACATACGATTGAAGTGGTTTCGAGTAAAAATTATATATCGAGACGATATTCAAACATTTAGTGCTAAACGATATCGTGAGTCGTGTCGTTGACTGTAGAAATGGCTGTAAGTAAATATTCATAGGTCACCCAAGACGCGCTACTGAGCCCGATCTTCGGTAACTACTAACTAGTGTTTAAGCAGCAGATCGTCTCTCCATCTCGGCTTCCTTACCGCGGTTTCTCTCAAAACAACACCATATATAAACTATTAAAGTTATATTATATAATATGATTCAAAACTAGATTACAATAAAAAAATGTCTAGGCGTAGGTACTTCAGTAGTTTTTCAATTTATTTGGTTTTCATCAGTCTGCAACCTACAATCCAATTTCACATTTTTTATTTATTCAGTGAACAAATCTACCTTTGTTTGCTTCGTCTCCAATTACCTACAACTCTTAATAAATAAACTTTTCTACCATCCAATACTTCTACTAATGGATTTTGAGATGTTTGTTGAAAAACTTGATTATGTTTTACAGATAAATATAATACTATTATAGATAAATATATATATAATATAGATAGCAGGACCAGAAAAATATTTAGACCAGTATACAATATAACGAGTATGTTTTACAGCGGAATGTTTCAGCGTCACCGCGCAATGTAGAACGGATAGTTTGCCGTTTCTATATGTATATTGTCACAGTGCTGTCCTGCACTGTTGCTTATATCTGAGCCCGTCTAGTTATATTCCCAAAAAGTTACACGACAAATTTATATGAATGTAAATCTGTAGTTATTCACCATTTGCCAAATACATAGATGTTAAATCACATAAACATTATAGATACTTAGTCTGACGTATGTCTGTGTTCTACCATTAGTACACCCACGTTGTTATACTCTAGAACAGAGATAGCATAGCTTGGCGACTATGACGTTGAATGTACTATCTTGAACCAGCTTTTGGACAAACTCAACGCACATTAATAAGAATAAATCTATACACACATTTTACTTGTCAATGTAAACTCACTTATTCTGTAATTTCGTTTTGCATTAACGCAAATACTAAAACTGAGTCGACAACCGTATAACTCTTACGACGTACGCAAACTTATTTTTAGCTTTAGTAGAACACATAGGTATAATAATAATATTTTTCAATGGCGCTATGATATTTGTATATTCTGTGTCAATATGACCGATGTGGCGCGGCGGGCGAAGGTCCGTCTGCGACGCGGAGGTTGCGGGTTCGATTCCCGCCTTGGGTAAATATTTGTACGATCTGCAAATATATATTGATGATGTTGTGTGGATTGTCCAGCATTATTTATATTTGTTTATGTAACAAACCGTTGCTCGTTGGACTGTATTATGTATTTTATCGTCTGTTAAATAAGGTTTCTAATTCCAGATAATGAGTTAGAAAATCTACTCTGAAACCTATGATTGCAAACAATTTGATGCTTTTTGATACGGGTTTGAAGTTTGTGGTTTATAGCTCTTTTAGTGTGTTTGATGCCTATCAATCAAAAGTTTGTATAAGTCAGGGGCTAAATCGAGAAACTCCTATAAGCTGGTCAAGGGACCTTCAAATTTAATTTGCAATTGGAGTCAAAGCTTGATCCAGGACTTATTAAGACTTTCAAAGTTCAGACTAGGGAAGTAGAATTTTTAACGTCGGATTTTTTGTGAAGTATTAGTTAACAACGTGTCGACCGCTTGGCTTGTTACATCTTCAGTTGTTATTGTTGATTGAGCTAATAAAGATCTTTGTGTTAACTGTGGCGAAGTTCTAAGAAATTATGTGATTTATTGAATTCTGATTCAGGTAACGCTAGTACATAGTCCGTCTTCTTCTTATCGTGTCGATGCTACAACTGTACTTTGTTGTAGCATCGTGTTGGAAAGATTAGCCAGACTAGACACTGCTTTACCGTGCCTAGCTGTTACCGGTGTGCGCCACGAGGAGGCTCTTTCCATGCACATAGTCCGTGAAATAGATGATCCGGATTTCTTGATTCAAAATAGCATAGCAACTAGCAAAACGCTAACTGTTCGGAATCACACGAATAGATAAACAACTAATAGAGTCATTCACACAATCATATTATAAGGAAATTTTCTCTTAAAATTGCGACGGCAAATCGTCTTTTACAGTGCGCGCAAACGAACGATAATGCTGCATTAAGACAACTTTTTGTCTTTCCCGATTACCCAAAGACATCAAATTAGGTCAGCCAAAGAGTGGAACTCGTTGCCGGCGTCTGTGTTTCCCGAGTCTTATTTTGATATTTTTAAGAGACGAGTGAATGGGTAAAAACGTAATAAAACGAAAACTCTTATCAAAAGCATATTATAAAATATCTGACTATTTAGAAGACAAGCAAGCTTGGGACGAACTAGCTCCAACTTTGTTAAACAATTGTAAGAAGGATCATATGAAAAAAACGTTAGAATCCAGGTCTAGTTTCTTGCCAGTTCTTCTAGACACTGGTCGCGACGAACTGGCGCCTAGAATCATCTAGTATGTAAGACGTTTCAAAGTGATCCTTGTGATTTTATTGAATAAATGAATTTGAAGTTTGAAGTTTGGTATCTTCTATGCAAGTGTGCTACATCGTAGACCGCATCGTCACTTCATCAGGTGAGATCGCGGTCAAATGCTTGCCTTTGCCTATAACTTGTAAAAAAAAAAAGAGTATAATATGTCTTTTATTAGGTGTGTGCTAACCCTTAATATATTTCTACCTTCTCTCATATACCGTTGGCTTATCGAGAGGAAACTGCCTGAATGGCATTACCGCCAAGTTTAAGTTAGTGCTCCTGTAGATTTTCCGCTATTCAAATACTGAATCATAAAATCAAACAATGAGAAGCTTCCTCCAAAGTTTGTTGAAACTTTGCAAACAGTATTATGGACGGCTAATATTCACTATTTGAATGTCGAAATGAGGTTTTTATATTATAACTACCCGGCAATCTCTGTTCTGCCTTATGGCAATAAATAAGAAGATTTTTGAACTTATTAATATTTTTTGTTAGAAAATACATACATACACTAATTCATTTATTACAAAAAAATTGTTAAATGAAGAAAAACTCGACAGATTATAAACAAAATTCACTTAAAACATCTGCTAATTAGTCTGAATAAAGCCTAAAAATAAGGCTTGGATAGGTTTGGATAGCCCGTTGAGTTATAAAATAAAATAACAAAGAAAAGTGGCATTGATTTTTATATCTAAAGAAGATTGGCAATTAACAGCGATACAAAATGTACAGTTGATGGCATTATTCCAGTTTAATTAAAATGTGATTGAAGTTGAAGGGTTTTTTTTTTCAGCTGTTTACTTTTTAATTAAGTTGGTGTCTATCAACCACGTAACAGATGTTAAATTATTATTTTATTTGACGGTTTGTATACGAATTCAGTAAATAATTATTATTATTTATCAGCAAAAGCTAGTCTTTCCATAGTTAACTATACGCAACGCAATAAAGATGAATAAATACATAATAAATGCATCATTAATAATAATATGTCAATTAGTAATGTACAGCGAACCAAACCACTAACGTTAAAAAAAATATTGAAAGGTCGGGAAATGGATAATCTTTTATTATAGTGCTATCTATCGGTTTTATAACGAATTTCTAAGCTTGAAGGTTCGCTGAAATAACTTGGAATCGTCAAGGGTTTCACTTGGTGAAGTCGATACAACTTTGACCTAATAGATGGCATTACTAGAACGATTGTCGATGGTTATTAGAACTGGCTGGTTTTGTATTCGATGGAGTTTGAATGAGTAGAACACTGTGTCAATTATCAAAGGTGCTGAAAATGGAACAGGGATTGTTGTTGGAAAATCTCTTAAGCCCCATACATACGTAGCGATTTCAGACTGTGCAGATACATCGAACGTTCCTAGTGCCTCCACACGCCTCCGATATCAACGTCGATCGGGCAGTTCTCCGCAGAAACTCGCGGGAGATACATAACAACAATGGAAGATTATGACGCACTTGCTATATTAGGCCTGGTTATGAGTTTAAAGAAAAAAGGAAGCGGAGTTTATGGTGTAAAAGCTCATGAAAAGGAAGCATTAGAGAACGGTCGTGGAAAGGGAGTAGAATTGCGGTATCCTGGTTGTTCCGAATTCACCGCTGTTCCAAGCTAAATCTCGAACTATTCTTGTTATTCTAATTCAGAAATGGTTGTTAATAAGGAATAAACCATTGTTACGATTTGTAATACCATAATGATGCTGTTTTCTGGTAAGCTTCCTATCCCTATGAAATCCCAAGACAGGACTGCATGAGCCTTAGAAATCACATAGAATCTACGTTATGCCTCGTACCACTCTGATGTTGCAAATAGGCCTCCTGACAGCCTGCGATAGATATAAAATAATGTATGCTTATTAAAATCTTTAAACTTAGAATTGCGAAAGTCTGCAACGTATCTACAGTATAATAACAAAGTAAGTATAAAAGATCGCGGCAGGTCACGCCACTACATATTCCACTGGAATGTAGTTAAAATCACATAGAACTGAAATTCAATTTCTCAGTTAAGTCAGTTATTCGTCAGTACTAATATGTTCTAGTCGCAAACTATGCAACGCTTGTACTTTGAAAACTATTGTGTTGATGTAGGTATTCCACACATTATATTTTGTGATCAAGCGAGCAAAACAAGAGAAGTGTCTTAATTTCAAGATTGGCCATATACAGTTTCGATATCTGTGTCGGTTTATGCCTACAAATCGCATTTTTTTTTATATTTAACTGAAATTGGCACACGATGATCTAATGCCAATTGTGCACATTTCATGGATTCTTTATTTTTTTGGTCGATTTTCATTTTCAAAACAACATTTATTTATCTTTCGATATAATTGATTTGACCAAACTTTTTCGAAGGCATACTCATATTTTCTCATATTTTGTAACTTTTATATTATGTTGCAGAAGAGTTTCGTTTCTAGTACAATAGTATTTTATCTATCTGGGGTTATCAACTGTATGCAAATATAACCTAGATTAAAGCGGATCTCTCAAAACATGTGTTGTTTATCTTTACTTTATTTTCATTTGCAGTATTATACCTACTAAAATGGCTCTTTAATTATGCCATTAATTAAAAGTGAGTAACATTTGCACTAAGATATTTGACGAAAAATAAACTTTATAAAAATATCTAATAAGTATTTCTATCTCAAAATGTATTTTTATGGTTAAGTAATGTTTTTTTTAATGTTTGCGTTCGTATAAATAATGATGTTTATAAAACCAAACAACTGTCCTGTATTTGACGTCGATGAAACCGCACAGTAAATTAAATAATCGTTTTCAACGAACCTTCGTGCTAAACAATATTTTTATCCTATCTTTAGGTAAAAACGCACTTGGCGACAAAGTAGCGATAGCCAGCGTGACCACTATTTTTTATTAATTTTAAAATGTTTCTCGTCTTTGCCTTGAAACGTCAACACGACATAATTTGGTCAAACATCAAGTAGTCAGAACTGTCAAATTCAGTCGCAGCGATTGCTTGCGGACCATTTGCATGGCAGCGTAGCAGAGACGTATGTAGAGAAAAAAAAACAAGTATTCAAAATACTGAGCACGAAGTAATATGACAATCGTAAACGTTACGTATTTAAGATACATCGCGCGAACGCTGCACCGACAGTAAAGCTGATGTTGACGCGCTGTGTATTTCAAATACGTTGCTGTTTCGATTCGTTCATGATTGTTACATTCGTGCCTATCAGCGACCGGCGACCAGCTCGGCGACCAGGGGTTCGCTGCGCTGGTCGCTAAAGCGTTTGCAGCTTTAGAAATGTTGTCATCGATTCAACAGAGCTACAGTGGAACCGCATAAAAGGAAATGCGTCATAATGGATTTGCAAGGATTCGCTTTGACAGACGTTTAAGTAAATAACAGCTTGACGATATCTAAAATAGCTATTGAATAATGAAATACTGTAAAATAGTTCACAAACTCGTATAGGTTAGACACTACAGCCAAGAACATATCGACAAAAAAATAAAAAAATGTTCATATTTTGCAAAACAGTCCATAATAATGCTCTGTTTTGCAAAGTCACGTGACTAATTTCATAGTACTTTTAGCGTTATAAAAACAATGATAAAATTCAATACGTACGTGCCATCGGTTAAAAATCCAACAAAATAAACAACTAACCTTCAACATGACAACAGAAAACCAATTAAAATACAATTGATATTGTTACATCAAAAATATACTGAATTCGGATTGGATTTGTATATTATCACAGTTTTCGCCATTTCAGTGGTTATAGAATAACTAGCTAGTGAGGTTAAAGTTTGCTCGAAACCATGCTCAGCATACAAACCTCGACTTTTAAAGTCATGTGATTGAAGTTTGACTTTAAAAGTCGTGGTTACGTAAAATACTTTCTTTTAATATACTCCAACTGCAGTTCTGTCGTTGGCGTGCGCACAATCTAAGCGATAAGATGCCGTTTACCTGATACGATATGCAGATCACCGTTAGTTGATTTATTTTGCATCACAAAACGGTGTTGGTTAAAACAATTAATAATAATAATAAATTCTTTCCCAAAACATTTACACTTAAAAAATATAACAAAATAGGGCACTCAAGATTGACATTTGTATTTGGTTGGTTTTTAGGTTGTATTAGTTTTAGTTAAATGAAATCAACGCTTGGTTTTATCACAAAAAACTATTATTAGAAGTTTCTAAGGAAAAGTGCCAAAGACCATTGTGTTGTTCGAGGATGGGTATAAAGAAGTACTTATAAGCTCAAAGGTTTTAATCTGAATGTAATATTTTGTACGTAATATTTTATATAATAAATAACAAAAGATAAATACAATTGAACACGAAACTCTTCATACAAGATACGAGCAATTCATCGCACAATGCGATGATATCAGCCCTAATATTAATAAAACTCAGCGGTAACGTTACGAGGACGCGAGTGCTTTGTGATACAGCCACAAAAAGGTATGGGGCTGTAAAATTTGCTGAAATTGCACCTGATTCCGCACTAAATCCTTATTTATTTAACGCTCTGCGCTCGCCCTCGCATTCCAATTACATGTCAGGCTATTACAAACCTTATTATGTAATATGTATAGTTGATTTTCAATAATATTTTGGTTATTTTCTGATATAGTATAGCGATATGTATAACATTGCAAGCTATTCTTTAGTAGTGCGGGGAAACTTATTGCATTTCTTTGTTTTTTTTTTGTATGTTTTGGAATTGATGCCGTAAATTTTACATGATGTTACCATACCATAAATAAGCGGTTAAGAGAGATCTTGAACAAAGTTGTGTTTATCATCATCCGCACCTAGATTTCGCCCACCGCTGGGCATAGACCTCCCTTATCTTGTGCAACTCTCCACGGTCCTGTGCTAGTGTAAGACGTGTTATTATTTCTAAATTTAATTACTTTTAATTACTTTTGACGCAGTGCATGTGAAAAAGATATGATGTGGGCTAAAAATTGATTGGTCTTTAGCTATTTTTAACACTTACCTATTGTTACGCGTTTTTATGAAGTGGTTATATTAGCATGGTATGCTGTTTTTTTATGCAGTACAATCCGGGTTAAAGAAATATCAAGTTATCTCTAGCCGTTCAATAAATAAGTTAATCAAATAAATCAACAAGCGCTTGAAATATTTAATTAAACACACTAGTCGGAATTTAACTTCACAACGCAAATAAACTATACAAACGAGCTAATCCGCAAACCGAACGTGTAATACGTGTACTCGTGTGATACATGAAACTCTCAGTTTAACAATCACGAACAATCAAAATAGTTACCTGGGCAATTTGTCAAAGTTTGCCTCTTTGGAAGTTCGAGGCACTGCAGCGACATTTTGGTAAAGTTGTACGAGATTGGATCTCTGTGCCTCGTATTGGCACGACTGGTTATGAACTGGTAACTGGGTTACATACACAGTTCTGGCACGATTACAATGTAAAATCGTTTTTTTGTTCAATAGTGCTTTTTATCATACTGCAGAGATAATTGAGAGTAGAAGCCTATTTGTATTAAAACTGGACTAATGTAACGTTATACATTTTTGGTGAACGTGTTGAAAAACTGCAGTTTAAACCGTAGTGAGCTAAGAAAGATTACGAATTCCCGGAGATAGCTAGACTACGACGATCGGCGTCAGATGGCGATATGTCAACTCTTTACCATAACAATGATAAAGTCTCGCTGCGAAGCGCTCTGTCGATTGCACACTTGAAAGCTGATAGTGAATTATTCATGACGGTTCTTTGCAGCTAAACTGGCCTTCGGAGGCAAAGAGAATCGGGAATGAGTTGTGCTTTTTGATTGAAACGCAGTGCTTTAGCTAATTTCGAATAATTTTATTAAATAAATAATTAGATATAAAGTTTTGACAAAACTTCATAAATTCATAAATCTGGAAGATCATTTCACGTTATGAAATTAGTTATTCCATACGAATATCAAATTCTACATTAGAATGCATGAGGGTTGGATCCATTAGGCAATCTGGAAAACGAAGAGTACGATTAGCACGTCATACGTACGTGCTTATCCTTGATACTTGCGATCCAAATACAACCAAAATAACCACTGTTTTTAATTATCTCGTCTTAGTAACATAGTGGTATTGTAATCAAACTAGTGGCGATATGGTTAATGAAAAAAAATGTATTTCGTATACCTACGTAAACCACTTTTTTATCATCATTTATTCACTATTTTAATTGATGTGTGAATTGTCCGTGAATATAATATTTTATTTATGTATGTGAGAGTTATTTACGTTATCATGACGATGACAAAAATATCACAGTGGCTTCTATTTTAACTACATAACCTACTTATGTCATTTTTAGTTAATTTCCCAAAGAGATTATATACCTTTTGTTTCAAAACAAGCCCAAAAGAGTACTAATTCACACGAATGTGAACACAATCCAGCGGAACGACGTAATATGTATACATTTTGCGTTGTTTCTCATTCCTGCGTTGTTTTCAAATAGTAAAACGTGAACTATTTGCACCATTTGTTTTAATATGACTTCATCGACCTTTAGATACGAGGAACTGATTTTTGTACTAAATTTCCGTCCGTGGTCACCGTCTTACCAATTTCGCGATTTTTTAAACCCAACATGTTGATTTAAACAATAATTTCATAGACATAAACTATAATAATAATAACATGCTGCTAAATAATAAGGTACAGTCGCCATATATCGTCCCTTTTTTGTAAAAAAATTCTTAAAAAACAAAAAAAATACTACAGTAATAAATGAAACGTCAAACTTTAGCTACAATATTCCTTTATTCTTAGAAATAATCAAAAATGCGTTAACGCTTTTAGGAAAAGTATACAAATAGCTTTAACAAAAATACTCATATTATCAAAATATTTTTTCAGGCTCCTAATTACGTCCCGGGGACGATATTGAGATCACGTACGTGAACTGGAGTTGTACTCCTAACAATATTTTATAAAAAAATTACTTAACTATCATATTTACTTCTAATCAGTGCTTCTTTAATTATTTTAATCATTGGTAAGGTACAAGTAGGTACTTCTAATTCTCCAAACAAATAGAGCAGACAAATTTTGGTCCTGGTCCCGGGGACGATATAAGGTTCACGTAAGGGGACGATATTAAGAAATTTCAATTTATTTTGGCGCAATTATTTAAGCAAAAAACGTGTTATAACCTGAAATTTTTACTTAATCGATTAACATCTGAGGTTATAATAGTTAGTTTGGCAAAAAAATTGGATCAATAAGTCAGGCATCTCAATATTTTACGGAATCCGAGAATATTTCATAAAAAAACTCATTTTAAACACTTTTTTTGATTTTAAAATTTCTGCCGGTACGAACGTCGTGACGCCCTCACTTCTTCACAATGGCCGACTGATGCAGCTAGCTTCTAGTTCGTATCACTAATAATAGATGGCAGTTTTTAATAAAGTAGATATCGAAGGGGACGAAATTTAGGTTTGGGGACGAAATTTGGCGACTGTACCTTAATAATAATGATGCAGAAGGCAGTGATCCTCGACACGGCACGCATTGTCCGGAGGTTCCTCAATCTGTAGCCCTAACCACCGGTAGCTTGGACCTTGCCCCGCTGCCGGCGGCAACCTAGTTTTAAGTTTTTTTATGTATTTTTATAATGTATGTTGTAAAAAACTTTTTCTAAAATTTTAAATAAATGTGTAAATAACATGCTGCTAAAACAAACCAAGCACATTATTGTTTTTCGAAACGTTACATACGTAGTAGCAGATATACAGATTCAAAGTTAAATATCTTCCTACACAGTTCACAAAGATATCTCACAAAAGTGAAAAATAGACGAGTTGAAAGGAAAAAATAATGCATCAAAAACAAACAATGTCTCGAGTTGAATGAGGGCGACCATCCAAGTACCCACACTACCCACACGAATTCAAAGCTTTTGTTCAAAAAAGCCGTCGACCAAAATTCAAATTAAAATAATAAGAGAAGTTTCAAACCCCTTGCTCTTTCAATATTATAATAATATACACGATAAATGAACATTTATGTATGATGAAATGTAAATTTGTCAAATTAGTGAAGAATACTATACATGGGTGCTAAAAATAATTTACAAAAAACTATATATGTACAAGAATTCTTGCTCTATCAACTTACTAGTTCCCATAATATAAAGTTTTGCTTAATTTGGGACTGGAGCGCAATGTCCGTGCCTGAAATGTGTGAAAAGTCCTTGAATACTATTTATATTCATTTATTATATTTAAAATACAGTATTTTATTGATTTATCTATTAGCCAAGATGCTTATATCAGGCCAACGTGAATATAAGTTTGTAAAAATATTTTTTTAGAATCACCAAAAGTTGTAGTAAGTTGATTTTACTATAGAATTTCTCCATTACATGTTTTGGGAGAACATTAAAAAAACTTAAAGGACACTTGAAATGAATAGCACTTATATGATATGATTCATCAGTATGATTGCATAGATAATGAATTAAAGCGCTTGTCTCATCGACAAAGTAGTAAGTAGGCTCAACCCTTTTCATGTCAAAATTGAGGTCACGACGACTCGCCATGGCTGTGATTTAGCACCGTAATCTAGCTGTCATTTCCATGCAGTTGCTATTGTTACCTAACATAGTATTATGTAAGGTAGAACTTAGTTGCTAGCCTATTAAACGAACCTACTAAAGTATAAGATACACTTTCTATAAGATGTAAAACTATAAACAAAGTGCAGTAGGTAACGTTAGTAAAAACAGTGAACAAATGCACTGATTACAACCAACTAAAATAAATAACATGCTAACAGCTCTCATTAATAAAGCATGAGTATCCGCGGCCGCGCGTTATCGCCCGAGACTTTAATTGTACCGCATCGCAGAACCACGACCTATTGTAGCCACTCTAGTTACCAACAGGAACAACTTATTAAACTTATTAAATGCATACCTTAGTGTGCAACATTTTGGTTCCAAAAACTATTTCATGTAGTCACACCATTTGTTTTATTTGAATTACGGTTAAAAAGCCGCATCTTTTGGAATAAATATTTTATCATGACACACCAAAAGGCATTCAAGCTCTTCCGATTGTCTTTCGGCACGCGCTTAGACTCGCATCATATGATATTATTAATATCCAATCGAATTCCTACGCGATCTCACCATCCGTTATAACAACTCACATTTCAGCCATTACTTCAAAGATTGCTCCAAATCGCTTCAGATAACGAGCCGCTCTTGTAGCCGTTCCAAAAATCTCAATCCGCGTCGTAAACCCTCTCCTGGTTCAACGGTCTCTTGGTGATAAAAACGTAGAATCTGCAGTAATCGATACTCTCTTTGGCGTGAAATTCCGCATTGTGAACATGAAATCGCGGGTGGATGTGGCGTCACTGATATCTAATGCCAAGTGTGCCAAGCACGTTGCGAAGCCGCAGCCGACGATGCGGCCCTAAGCCGGCTTCGGTGCATCTACTGAAATACACGTGAAGTGGGATCATGAAGAGCTGGTCGACTCGGTGACCCCGCGCGATCGGCGCGGTGCAGCCGCCTGCGCAAATCGCGTCACGGCTCATGCTCCCAGCTTGATACAATCCAAAATGCCTAAGTATTTTGAGTTTCGGCAGTTTTTACGCCAGACTCGCCTTCGTTTTATTGCTTCTTTAAAGTAAAAATATTGCGTTTACGTTCGCGATATGAAGACATAATATTTTGATCGAGAGTTAATTAAAAAATAAAAATTATTTTACGAGCGGATTGTAATGTTTCCGGTAATTCGGCTGACCGCTGATCACATTGATCTATTCATAATTTAATGTGTGCCTTATATATTAAAGTTGCTGATTGAACGCGATTTGGGGAGTCACGGCGCATTGCGGAACATTCATGATTGCTCTGAGATCGGAACGATCACAACAACGCGACTGATTGATAGAAGTGACACGCACCCTCGCTAATCATTCTCGGTGATTTGTTTACACTACTATACGTATTTGATTGCAGTAGTTATATTCCGAGATGTGGCTTCGCATGTGAGGAGCAATGAGTGTAGAGGCGTCGCTTGCGATGCGACGGCGACGCACTGTTCTGGCGCGTTAGGTTTACGACTTCAATCATCGATATTTTTATAGTTGAGATTGTATTAACGCATGTCTAATTCTTGATTTTCACGAAAATCGTAACCCTACTAACCATCTTAAGGCGTAACGGCTAAGTAATGAAGTGTAAAAGTTTGGTGATGTAATTATGATAGAAGACACCATAAAATCACAAAATAATTGTGAGAGTTACAAATTAAATGCTTTAACATTATTTTGTCAAGATGTCACTTAAAATTTTAGCTCTCAAATAGTTAAATTATTTAGGAAAAGTAATTTTAAATGACTCGTTGACAAAACCATGGAGAATATACTAATCAGAACTTACCTTTGCAAGAAAGTGTCAGAATCAGAGGTTAGTCAGAACAACGCAGAGTCCGGTAGAGCCAGCAGTTAGTGGAAGTCAACACGGAGGAGTGTGGTGCACTCACCAGCACAAGACGTATAACGCCATGGTCGGGCGCACGACCAGGCGGCGGCGCGGCGTGTGGCCGTGGCTGCGGCGCCGCCGACCCATTGTGACGCACACGGGACATCCTGGCCACGAACTGTTTTACGAGCGCCACACGATGACGCCGTGCCCGCCTCCAGCGATCCACTATTGCAGCGGTACGTACCTTTGGTCTCCGCCTTCCTCCTGGGCTCGGGGGCATTCCTGCCTCGGCCTGAGGACAGGCGTCAGCCCCCATTTCTCGACCAACTCTATACGAGCAATGGTGGCTGCTCGAGTTCAATCTGTCATCGGGTCGGTGCGTCGGCGGTGCGGCTGCGGGTTCGTCGCGACAAGCTGGCCGGTTAGCGGCCCCCCGGCCGGCTGGGGCGGCGCTCCCGCCGCGTCACGCGCGCTCCATGCCTCCCGGGGTCTACTACCGAGGATGCATGCCGGAGCCGGGAGATTCGGACTCCGGCACTCTGCAGCGCGCCCGACCCGCACCGCGCAAAGCTGTCGCACTTCGTAACGGCCGGAGCCCGACCGGAGGTGCACGTCCCGCACACGGTAAAGACGCGGGACCGGCTTTTAGTATTTAGGCTTTCGGACCACAATTTATCTTACGTTCAAAAATGTATCATTAAAAAAAACGAGTGAATTATATTTCGGACTAAAATGGCGCGAGAAGCGGTTGTGATTAACGCGGATGATCACCGGGACGAGTGTCCTTATGTAACGGTACTGGAGGACGCTGTCGGTGGCGCCTCACCGGGACCGGCGAGTCATGATCTCTCGGAACCGCGCGAGTACGATCGCTAACGCGTGCTGACGCGAGTGTCGCACGTGCGCAACGGAGGCGGACTGGAGGGGCGCGCGCGCGTCTCCTTCTTCCTCCCCGCCCCGGCCCCCGCACCCGCGCCCCTTGCTGGCGTGCTTCGGCCCCGCAGCGCGGCGCGATGCCGCACGCGTATTGACACCCGTCCGCGACCACTGCATCGCGGCCATCCCGCGCGAGCTACGCTCTACGCACCCGCAGCACGCCGCGTGCCGCGTCTTTGCCCGACCCCGCTCGCACCCGACCCCACTCACGCACGCAACTTCGCCACGGGCACCCACTTCCCGGGGAAACGTTTGCTTTCGCTGCCCTTATTACCGCTTTCTAAGAATCAGTCTTTTACATGTACGAATCGAGTCGATTTCCAGTCTAAAGATATTTTTAAAATATAAACTGATTTCAAACCGTTTTAATCATTTTGGAATATATTGTGAACTTTTATTGGTTTCAATCATTTATAATTGAAACGAAAATAATAGCGAACTAATTATGTTTATAAAATATTTATGCAAGAAAATTACATGAGCTATCCGCCGATGGTGGCTGCAGCAGGTAGATGCACGACATGTGGTGCGTCGCCACCGCTCACTTAAGGCGGCGCGACAGGCGCGCGACCGGCGACCGGCGACCGGCGACCGGCGACCGGCGACCGGCGACCGGCGACCGGCGACCGGCGACTGGCGACCAGCGACCGCGCGCGCGACTTGCGACCGACACACGACCGAGGAGGGCGCGCGCGCTCGCTGAGTGCGGCCGTGCATCGCCGAGGCAGCCGGCGAGGTGCACTTGCCGCTGCCAGCTCACTAACTAATCTAGATCAAAGGCCGGCGATGCAACTTGAGCCAACTTCGATCTCTTTTTTAAAGGTCTGAAGTCATACTCTTTAAGATACTGCAGGTTGTCTGCACCGCCAGCTTATCAATAACTTTTGACCTCACCCGCAGTACGCATTCAAATACCGTTGAAATGTTATTATTTATCCTAATATTTCTGCTTCATCAGTCAGTGCTTTACACACTGATATTTGGTTAAAATTTTAAAAACAAATGTTATTTTCTAAATATGGCCTCAGGCGAAACTTCAAATTCAAGAAATTAAATAAATAAATTACGATTTAGAGAATAAGATTCCATTGAACGGATGATAATTTAAAAATTCGTCGTGTAAAATCGAACTTCATACTTCTAGGTAATTCAGAAGCTTTTCTGTCCACGTCGAGGATTACAAATGGCTTCATCACGGCAAGCATAGAATAAGATGAAATTTTCCGACGCAGCGGTCCCGTTCTAGGGAGGGACAAAATAAGACTTTCAATGCATATTTATGGATATATAAAACTTTGCATGACCTTGCGCTTGTATCGCACGGCACTTTCAGTTTTTACCTAATGGAACAAACCCGTGCCAATTTCTATGAGCTGAAGGTTCACCGGGTGATATATTACTAGCTTGTTTTTTTTCTGTTCCATTTTTGCCAATTCTTATTAGGTCAAAACATAAATAAAATAAAGTTTATTAAGACTTGTTTGTTGAAATATAAGTCATCATTATCGTGTCTGATCTTAACTTAAAAGTTCATATCTTGAAATGCATATTTTTTATATTGGACAATGCAGCTCCTAAACGGTGATGAAAAACATCGCGACGTGTCGTATTGACTTTTTTCCTTGTTTTATCAGTCGATAACATCAACTAAATGATAAAAAAGTACATCCTACTTCATTAAAAAAATATCAAAAGTAAGTAGATAATATTACAAGTACCAGCAAAAATCGGTAATCGTTTTTTTTAACATCACGAAATACCAACAGTGTTCAAGAGAGGATATAATATCGCGAGTCTCGTCAAAACCGTAAGATCGGAGTCCCATCTCTAAAGTCCTTCGGGAGTGCTTATGTAGAAGACTATAATCTTCCTCGCCGGCCTCAGGGACATGTATCTAACTTGACCTCCAAGAAACCTGCAATTTGCATTGCAGGCTATACGATATTATACCTAGCATAAAGAAGTCTGAAATTGTGTTTGAACAACATTATTTATATCAGATTCTTTACGGACAAGTTTATGAAGTAGGATTCTGTTGAATTTTTTGGTAAATATAAACAAAGAATATACAAAAAGTAGGGGGGAGACCTTTGTTCAGCAGTGGAAAAGTATAGGTTAAATAAATATGTATATATATATATATATATATTTATTTAACCTATATATATGTATATATATATATACAAAGAATAGTGATAGGTAATTATTGTATTTTTCCGCATAACTGCCGACATACACGTTGTCGGAGAAAAAGTAATCTCATTAATTGAGTGCCATCACACCCTGTGCCTACCAATATTTTTCGTTAAGTTCTTGACCCTGAGACAACACGGAAAAGCCCAATTAGCAGAATCACTATGATTGGATCAATATTTGTACAGGGAGGTATTTGAGAAACGTTCATGACTTAAGTCGAAATCATGAGAACTAGAGAAAAGTCGTGAAAAGAGTCATGCCCTCGATTTATAGAAATTATTCAGGCAGGCGTCACAGCTCAGTTAGTAGTAGCTCTGCCTTCCATACTGTGGGTCATGTTAGATTCCCACCCAGAGCAAATGTTTGTGTGATGAACATAAATATTTGTTTTGTATCTGGGTTTCACTGTATTCTATGCAAGTATTTACAAAAAAAATGTATACATATAAGTATTTTATCAGCAATCTAGTTCTCATAATACTAGCTTTGCTTTTGGGACTAGAATGTGATGTGTAAATTATCCGTGAAATAATAAAATACCTAGTTTTTTAATGTTATTTTACTTTGGAGAAATCGACTCGAATGATAAAGCCCTTCAAACACCATCCTGTACCCTACTAGTCCGGTCAATTTAGACAATTGAAATAAAGAAAATTCCGACAGAGCCAAATCTTCGTAGAGACCTTAGGTTTACCATAAAGAATAAAGTATCAAAAGTCCCCATCAATCCCATGTGAGCTTAGGGACTTATTCGGGGCCCAAGGTCAAAATTTTAGCTTTTATGGATTTTTCTCGAAAACGGTAAGTTTTATCGAAAAAGTACCTTAGAGCAAGTTGTAGATCTTAAAATTCTCTCTAAAAGTGCTCCCAATAATTTTTTTCTCTAAGACCCACTATTTCCCAGACATTGCGCTTGTAAGAATCAGACAATTGAAATAAAGAAAATTCCGACAGAGCCAAGTTGTAGATCTTAAAATTCTCTATAAAAAAGGTCTCAATGACTTTTTAGACAAAAAAATCTTAAAAAAAATTCTTAGAGAAAAAATCATTAGGACCATTTTTATAGAGAATTTTTAGATCTACAACATTGCTCTAAGGTACTTTGTCTATAAAACTTACCGTTTTCGAGAAAAAACCAAAAAACCTAAAATTTTGACGTTGGGCCCCGAATAAGTCCCTAAGCTCACATGGGATTGATGGGGACTTTTGACACTTTATTCCTTGTGGTAAACCTAAGGTCTCTACGAAGATTTGGCTCTGTCGGAATTTTCTTTATTTGATCACTATTTTTATGTCTAAATTGACCGGACTATACCGTAATATAGCTAAGTGTCATTCGAGAGTTTTGACAGACGGCACAACGAAGTAGCTGTGCCTTCCATGCTGTGGGTTAATCCCTACTACGAACAAACATTGATGTTTCTGTGTTTGGATGTTGTTCTTTATTATGTTACCGCTAGGGTCCAATATTGGTTAACTCATGTTAGTACTTTCAATGTGTACTGCAGAATTTTATTTAAGTATGCCACAAGGACTTATATAAGTTTTGGCACACAGAGAGTTTAAATTCGGAGGTAAGTGCGCTACTTGACATGACATTGACCTGAAGAATGCAGGGAACCTTGCCTACTTTACTAACTTATTTTTGGACTAAATAGTTAATATTCAACAAAAATATACTATTTTAATGGAAATTAAAACTGAATAATTCGATTTTAGGAACAATACGGTTGTTATGACCGCTTAAAATAATAAAGAAATATACAGAGATTTAACACATTGCAAAAAAAATAAGCTATTACAACTACATTGCTGTTTAAATACTTATATATGTTTTTTTAACATACACAGAATACATCAATGTTTGCCAAGATTTTTTGATGCGAACCCACGACCCACAGCACAGAAGGCAGAGCTCCAACCAACTGAGCTGTGACTCATCTTAAAATTCCTCCTTGTATTATAAACTATTGGACGAACTTAAATAGAACAATGTCGTAATAAAAATATACTGCCTGCTGCCACACAAATGCATTATTCAAATGTGCTGCAACCTTAGCCTCACTATATCTCACAGCAAAAGCAGCAAATGTATATTAATAACATCACTACATTGTCAACAATCCATTTTGTGGTTTATTCATCGTGTTAGAAGGATTGGCCAGCCTAGACACTGCGTTACCGTGTCTAGCTGTTTCCGGGGTGCGCCACGAGGAGGCTCCTTCCATGCATTGCTCGTCTGACGCACTAACGGCCGGTTTCTCGAACGATGATCAGCGAAAAAATCAAATAATTACTATGTGTCAAACTCGGATCAACCGTGATTTGGGTTTCCAGAAACCGGCCGTAAATGTGGCTAGCTATTGGTCAGGGGTGGTCTAGACTTGGTGATTTACTTAAAATGGTTTATCAACGACACGAAGAAGAAGAATTGTCAACAATTTTGATAAATCTTATTTATTTTAATTACATTTAATAGACGCACTCTATTCTCAACTAAAGCAAAAATAACAAAAAAACTACTAAAAGTGTGCCGTTTTTTGTAACATAAAATAAAAATAAATATTCATGGACATATCACACTCTAGTCCCACACTAAGCAAAGCTTGTACTATGGGAACTAGATTGCTGATAGACTATGCTATGAATATACTCTTGTAAATACATACATAGTTATACATAATTATGCATCTGACTTAGGTTATTATTTTATTTATTTATTTATGCATACATGGTATTAGTTATAGCTCAGGTGTTATATCTAGCTAATTGTACAGTCATGTACCTTATAAGGGCGCAGCAATTTTGTTATTTATAAATGACAATGTTTCAATTTTAATACAAAAAATAATAATAGTCGAAAAAGATGTCAAAGTAGCAAATCAAATAAGTAAATATACAGTCAAAAATAATCTATCAATGTCAAAATAAAATTAATTACTTATTGATAGAACGAAAATATATATTAAGCTATAAATATTTTGAGTATTGAGTATTATAATATAAATGTTTGAATAATTTTGCAGTAGGTCGGGTTTGTAAGGAGGTTTTGTGGTGACCTTCAACTTGCGCCAACGGGACAGGCGGCGCTGCGGTAATCTCTACAATTACCATGACAATGTGGAATGGCTTAAAGCACGCGCCACCGCCTCAAGAATGAAACGTACGAGGTTTTGCAAATACACAGCCGTCAGCACTGTCGGTATCACCACTGTCTTGGTTAGGTTTTGTTGGTAGCAATATAAATAAATAATAATTTTCATTATAAACGGGATATTTACCATGATTTGTGAGTTTGATTATTCAATATAATATTAATGTAATATAAAAATATCAATATAATAATCAAATAATCAAACTCACAAATCATGGTAAATATCCCGTTTATAATGAAAATTATGTTCAAAACCGTGATAGTTTCAAATATTAAATAAATAATGCTGGACAATTCACACAACATTCTCTAGCCCCAAGCTAAGCAGAGCTTGTGTTACAATGTTGTGTGAATTGTAACACAAGCTCTGATTAGCTTGGGGCTAGAGAATGTTGTGTGAATTGTCAGTCTTCGAGTACCCACTCGAAGACTGACATACATGGCACCTAGAATCACCTAGTATGTAAGACGATTCTAAATGATCCTTGTGATTTTATTGAATAAAGAAATATTTGTGTCGATGTAAAAATATTTACTAAACAATTTTATTAGACTTATCGTAGAGCCTACGTAGCACTCTGTAGCTCTACGTCTACGCAGCGTAGACTCTCGTAGAACTAAGTGAACATGCATGGCTTCACTTAACTTTATAACGTAACCTAGCTTAAGTAAGCATCGGATATGGTAACTAAGTAGTTTTCTAAGTAGATTATAATATTATTTTTTTATCGTCAAAAACGGAGATCGTTTTATAACTAACTCTGTATAAGTAAATTAAGTAATGTGTATTTTATTAGTGTAATTGTACATAAATATTATATGTACTTACGTAAAATAATAAGTTATTTACTCTTCATTGTTACTTACTAGATTAATTCTTCATAAACGACCGATGTGGCGCAGCGGGCGAAGGTCCGCCTGCGACGCGGAGGTTGCGGGTTCGATTCCCGCCTTGTTATAAATGTTTGTATGATCTGCAAATATTTATTCCGGGTGTTCTGGGTATTTTATATGTATAAGTAATAAAACATATCTATAAATGTAATGTATTGTATTAAGTATGTCAGTCTTCTAGTACCCATAACACAAGCTCTGCTTTGCTTGGGGCTAGATGATGTTGTGTGGATTGTACAGCATTATTTATTTATTATAAAAAAAAATCTCAGTTAAAATAATAAAATTATGTTCATATTTAGCTTCCCTAGAATATAATAATATATCGATGACTAAGGAAAACTGCTTCAACATTTACGAAGCGCATTTAATGAGTGCAGCAAAATATTTGCTTTATCTTGCAGCGCTGTATTTAGGTTGGCGCAGCAAGTTGTACTACAAAGACTTCTGCACTGGAGCAAATAAATAAATAAATATTCGTGACATTAAAATCTTCTTCTTTTCTTAGGGGCTTTTCGCAGGCTAGGGTTGCCGCGATTTTGCCAATGTCAGAGTTTATGGTGATTTACGTTTACTAATCTTATAGCAAAAAGGCGGAGATCTGAGTAACGGCCAGTTTCTCGAACGATGATCAACGAAAAAATCAAACAATTACTATGTGTCAAACTCGGATCAATCGTGATTTGGGTTTCCAGAAACCGGCTAGTGTTCAAGGGAGACTCTAAAAGTTGATTTGTTAAGTGACATTATACTCAACACCGTCACTTCGTCACTTAACTCGTCACCCAGGTGAGATCGCGGTCAATCATTTAATTAATTTACCTATAATTAAAAAAAAACTGTTAACTTTAAAGTTTCATTAAAATCCATTCAGTAGTTTTGGCAGCTAAGAGTAACAAACATACATCCATCCATCCAAACATCCATACAAAATTTCGCATTTATAATATTACTATTACTAACCCGAGGGCTGGTGAGTATCTGGCCCAACGTATCAGCATTGCTATTCAGCGCGGCAATGCAGCCAGTGTCTTGGGTACGCTTCCGATTGGTACTGATTTGGATCAGTTGAACTATCTATAGATCGTTTGCAACGGTCTGTAGATAGCTCAGCTGTTTCTTATGTATTTTATATAACTATTAACCACTGATACTATAGTAAATACATTACTAAAGTATCAGTGGTTAATAGTTATTATAATTTTAAATTAGAAATGACTTATAGAACACTGTTTGTTTTCAATAGAAATAAAAATAAATAAATATTAGGAAGGTATGTAATAAAATAATAAAAAAAAACTAAAACCAACACAATATTATACAGGGAATGATTATGTAGGATGTGTAATAAAATAACGTACGTCTTAAAACTAAAACCTACCAAACAAGGTACCGTACTTACAGGAAATAATTTAGTATTAATAGGATGTATAATAAAATAGAAAAAACTAAATAAAGATAAAGCACAGGAAATAACATCAGAACTTATTCCATTTTTCTTGTTTACGGGACACCTGGAATAACTTCTCTCTCGGGGTGGTTTTAAATTCTGTGATGTCAGATTCACAAATTGCACCGTATTGCAGTGTGTGACGTCACTAGCTCTCGACACCCGGATAAAGTAATAATTGTTACTTTTAAATAATAAAAGATACTTTATTCACAAACAAACTTACGACTATACAGTATTTACAAAATGTACATAGTCATATAAAATACATAAGAAACAGTTGAGCTATCTACAGACATAATAAATAATAATAATTGTTACTTGTCCCGGATATAGTAATATTTGTTACTTGTTCCCGGATATAGTAATAATTGTTACTTGTTCCCGGATATAATAATAATTGTTACTTGTCCCGGATATGTAATAATTGTTACTTGTCCCGGATATAGTAATAATTGTTACTTGTCCCGGATATGTAATAATTGTTACTTGTCCCGGATATAGTAATAATTGTTACTTGTCCCGGATATGTAATAATTGTTACTTGTCCCGGATATAGTAATAATTGTTACTTGTCCCGGATATAGTAATAATTGTTACTTGTCACGGATATAATAATAATTGTTACTTGTCCTGGATATAGTAATAATTAAAGGCTTATTATTTATCTTTCTCCTAGTTGATATAAGAACTTAAATGTTATTTGCTCACAAACTTACGATTGTAGTATTTACAAATGTAGTATTATGATATAATTTATTTAAATTTTAGACTTTATTTTTCTTCGTGTCGATGATCTCAAACAGTGTTTTTACAAAAATAGACCACTTTTAGAAATTAAAAAGATCCAGTATTTTGTTTACATAAAATATTTGATAAGTGACCAGAGCCTAGAAGAACTGGCAAGTAACTTTATGCTTTTTGCTTTTATTAAAGCCTGTTTTTAATAAATTATTCTGACAATTAATTAATACTAATTAATAGAAGCCTGAATGCTGCAGAAACTAAATTTTCTTTCGTAATTATCTGATAATACGAAAGGAAACTTTGTTTCTACAGCATTATGCATCTGCATAATATGCCAAATCAGATGCATAATATTATGTGTTCTATCCAAGTGTTATATAATCTGAATGGGCTATTTATAGTCCACTAAAATGAAACCTCAGCGTGTTTAGCGCTAAGCAAGGGCTGGGACGTGCCCCATCTCTTCCGTAGCTGACCTAAAAACGCGTCTGTTCCTCGGAGAAGTCACGCCGCACTGCTGTAGCATTTAGAGGGCAAAGGGGGGCAAAAGAGGAGTAGAAGGGGGTAGAATGGGGCCCCCCTAACCCCCCCGACGGCGCCACGCCGCCTCCACCGAAATTTGCGCCAACTCAACTTTGCCTAGCACTTGTCTATTGGGGTTATCGTCTGCGGTATCGTGCTCAAGCCTTTTTACGTCGCTTAACTTTTTATTTATTTATTAAAAAAACACACAAACATATAAAAGTAAAAAGGAATATTCTATTATTATTTTATTTGTGGTATCATTAGGTGTTTACCTAATGATACCACAAATAAACATGCAAACAACTGATCTATAAAATATATAAGATGAACAAAAAGACAAAATATTTGCTGCTATACGTATTAATAAATGAAAGATGAATTCTGATTGGAGCATACTTATTTATTGTTTAATATTATTCTGCTAACCTTGTAAAGAATTGCTCGTAATAGCCACTGTGTATTTTACTTATTATATTTTTTTAAAATAGTTCCTAGTCATATCATTGACCGAGGCGGTCAAATGTAATTTGTTTTAAAAATAAAATGGCGCGCGTTAAGAAAGGGGGCTAGACGGAAAAAAATAAGACCAAAAGTTGTAACGTGTCGTTACCACTTTGGTCTTAATTTTTATGCTGTAGTTGTAAGACGTGCGGCGTGCGCGTGTTTCTCAGTCTGTCTCTCTCATAGAAAGCAAGCCATTTATTAAATTAAGAACTTCGTTCCATCCGGGTGTCAAGGGTACATCTCAAGTTTTTTTTTCCGAAATCTTACGGCCGGTTTCTCGAACGATGATCAACGAAAAAATCAAATAATTACTATGTGTCAAACTCGGATCAATCGTGATTTGGGTTTCCAGAAACCGGCCGTTAGTGTTATAAATACTGGCATGAAAAACAACTTACTTTAAAAATAAATTAAAAATAGACAAAATCTTAATCCTACTGTTTTTTTGTATGTTCAAAAAGATTCACAATTGTGGAGTAATCACGTTACATACATTCATTCAAAAAATACATACAGCCGAATTAAGACCCTCCGTTTTTAAGTTGGTTTAAAGGAAATTCGTAGTATTTTAAATAAATGTATTTTTACAAACGATTAAGTACATTTTGTGTGGCTAATTAAATATTTTACCAACATTTTTTTAAATATTTTAATTCACATTTTGAGCTTCTTAGAGATCAAAAATTACGTTGGGTACTTATATATATATATTGTGTTTTATTCTTCTTCTCGTGATATAATCTTTATTGTATTCCATTATATCCACAACATTAGAAGCATAACTAACTGCCTATTGGAGACATCGAACCTACTACCCATAATATTGAAGACGCAAGCCGATTTCGGTTCTATACGTTTCTAGCTCGAGTCTGCATCTAACGAGTGTAATTGGAAGGCTCGGGACAAACAAAGGCCGACAAAGGTTAGCTTCGTTAAATCGAAGTCGCTCGTGTTTTTCATGCTTGGCTGCAGAAATGAGACGGAGATACATTTCGTACTACAAAATGTACGAGTGGAAAAGAGAGAGAAGATGATGTGCACAAACGATCGCCCTAGTCGCTTCATTTGGCTCGTCTGTTTTATGCGGACATTTGGCAATACTTACCGTTATGGACCGAAACTAGAAGAATCTACTTTTTATGTAACAATATTTTTTTTAGTTTTCGTTATAAACATATTACCATGATTTGTGAGTCTGATTATTTCTGAGTTCGACCCGTGATCATGGCGCATGCAACTGTGCCGAAATATCGGGAAATAATCAGACTTACAAATCATGGTAAATATCCCGTTTATAATGAAAACTATGTTCAAAACCGTGATAGTTTCAAATATTAATATTTTTTTTCCAAATATTTTTTATTTAAATTATTTCGTGGATAGTTGAACTATCTATAGATCGTTTGCAACGGTCTGTAGATAGCTCAACTGTTTCTTATGTATTTTATATGGCTATGTACATTTTGTAAATACTGTAATAGTCGTAGGTAAGTCTGTTTGTGAATATTTTTTTATTAAGTAATTATTCCGTTACTCTAGTTTAGCCCAGCAACTCTGCGGTATAATTTATAAAAATAGACAATAGAATAAAACTTTATTTTGTGTCACAGATAAAACGAAAATACAAATAAATAGAGTTTTGTAGTAGTAGCATAATTATGTACTACTACAACGCTGATCTTCTGTTCCAATACGTATGTATTTTGTCATTAGATACGTTTTATTATTTATGATTTTAAATAAATAAGTATGTCATTTATACAAACATAATTAATAATTATAAAATATCTAAATATGTAATGTATTGTATTAAGTATGCCAGTCTTCTAGTACCCATAACACAAGCTCTGCTTAGCTTGGGGCTAGATGATGGTGTGTGGATTGTTCAGCATTATTTATTTATTTATAACTGTATTTATTTCTACATTATCAAAACTGCTACGGCGTAGAACATTTCTGCTACGAAAGGCTACGCGCGTAGCAAAATGCGTAGACTTTTTGTGGTTGACGATCGACTTGAATTCTACGCGACTTGTGACTTAATACGTTTTTGATTTGGAAACGTAATGATAAGTACTCTATTTATAATGTGTGAAACCAATATAAATAGAGTACTTAACTTATTACTCTGAGTCAAGTAAATCTCATGTGCCTGTATACTATAATAAAAAAGTACTATCCAAGTATGCTAAAGTTAAATAATGTGACTTAAAAATCAAAAGAAAGAAAGCACAAGCCTTATTTTCAAGTTTACGTAACCTGGTACCAAGATTGCTCCGCAGAATAGCGCTCGGAGCTCAAGCATCAAACAAACAACTCAGGACAGCAAAAAGTAAAGAACCCCATTTTAAAAATGTTGAACAAACAATCTAGTGATTCCACCTGGTGGAAATACACCTCAACACACAGTACAGTACAGCGCCATCTTGTTACAGGTTTCCGCAACACCCTCTGTGGTGAAGCTAGGAAACTCACTAACATCGCAGTGTAATATAGTTCTGCTAGTTACCGCTAGAGGGCGCTGAGCTGTAAAATATAGAGAATTCAGAGTTCAGCTTATTTCAGTACGGTGGTACAAACTAGTTTAACTCTCTAGTCGCTAGATGGCGCTGGTATAAAGAACAACGAGGTTTATGCTTTGTGCTCGTAAATAATTCATGTTAAGTTTTAATGACCCCTTTTACAGCCCACAAAAAAAGAGTTTTTACTTATTGTCTATCGTATACGTTGATGGGTAATAAAATGGCTTAGGTGCATGATTTATCATAATAACTGTCGATTAAAGTGACTAAAAAACTAAAAACAAGAAATAACAAAACGTATACCTACTTTACGGTTGATGACATATTATAAAATAATAGGTAGCATTACATTAAATAAATATTTAAAATTCTTCATCTAAACTTGAAAAAATAATTATTATCATGAATTCGCATACATAGCAGTAGGTAGTTAGCAAAGCGTTAGGCAGTTGATTATTCAATAGAAAACAAACATACTAAGTTAAGCTATTTCCGATAAACACAACGCGAACAAAACTAATTGAAACAAAGATAACATATTATGACAGCCGTCCACAGCTTACGGTATCATTGTTCTCTCAGCTAGTCGGTCGTGGGTTCGATCCCCACCTAAAGTATACACATATAACGATGATATTAGTTGATTTACATACTTAAATAATTTTTTGTATGGGTGTTACTAAGTATAATTATATAGTCATACTAGGTATAGTATAAACATAATTATTAATATATTTATAACTTGTGTCTAGAAACTGATACTCATAACTTTTTGAAAAACCCAGATGTATAAAAAAAACAATGTTTAATTACACAGAATTGTTTGAATTGTTAAATTGTCTCTTTGTTGGGTATCGAACGCGTGACCCACAGCGCGGACAACAAAGCTAATGCCAATTAACCTGGGACCCATTAGTAGATACTTTCCAAAATGTTCCACACAAAACTTTTAAGTAAATACACGAATTTCAGTGGATTTATAAATAAATAAATATAAATAAATCAATAAATAATGCTGGATAATCCACACAACATCATCTAGCCCCAAGCTAAGCAGAGCTTGTGTGGGTACTAGAAGGTACTAGAAGACTGACATACTTATTACAATACATTACATAAATATATAATATTTTTATTATTTTTTTATATTTAATATTATACTTATAAATACCCAGAACACCCGGAATAAATATTTGCAGATCGTACAAACATTTATCCTAAGGCGGGAATCGAACCCGCAACCTCCGCGTCGCTGGCGGACCTTCGCCCGCCACGCCACATCGGTCGTCATTTTATCAATGCTTCGTTACGGGTTACTGCTAAGCACGCAGTGTACGCATTTCAACCTAATTTTAACCACCATTTGTTAAAAAAAACAATCCTGAAATGTTTAACTTAACATTTAAGTATACCTAAAGCCTTGATTAGCTTTAGTTAGTCGATTAATTGACAGACATCTCTTAACGGATACAGGAGGATATAGTTTCTAAAACAACTTAACTGTTACCTACTTTCTAATGGAACCTTTAAGCAATATATAACTTTAAGGCCTGCGCAGAACGGGACGGCATGGCATAGGATTTTAATTTTTACAAATGGACATTCAACCGTACTGTTACAGCAATACGACATAAATTGCTATGTTTTAAAATGATGCCGCGGCATTGAACGTGAACGGAATATATATGGTTGAATGTCCATTAGTAAAAATTAAAATCCCATGCCATGCCGTCCCGGTCTGCGCAGGCCTTTACTGTTCGGCAAAGCACTCTGAGAACATAATATTTGAAAGTTATACTTGAATTTGGATGGATAAGCTTCAGAAGATTTGCATCTTTAATTTAGAATTGATAAATAATATATAATTAACCTTTATTTGAAATATTTTTATGAATAATGTGATTTTAGAATACTGTAATACTTCTTAAATTCTTTATTGTAGATAACTTATAGACTAGGTATTACAGAGCTATGTACAAAGGCGAGTTTAACCCTAAAAAAAGTACCACAAAAGGTTGTTGCAAAATAAAATTTTGATAAACTTTAGATATTTGACTGTTAATACGTTTTAAAATAATAAAAACGCAGCAGTTTATCGCAAAATTGCATTTGCCTTAGAAAACCAGTTTTCAGTTAAAAATAATGACTTATAAAAAAATCCCGAAAGCTGAACCGGAAAGTATATTTTTTTGCCACAACCTTGAAACTTTGTTTTAAAAGTCGCTTCCATATCGTGTTGGACAACAATATAATGATAATATATTTGAAATTTTAAATTATCAGTAGCATTCGTATATATGATTTTTGTATTAATTTTAGTTAAGAATTAGTAAAATAAGAAATCACGCTTAGCTTAATATAAGACCGCCTTTTAAAAAATATGTTAAAGAAGTTTCTAATAAAGTTCTTATTTTTTTTTTAATTTAAGATCACGATATACGGATAGTATAGAATAATCAATCTTCTAAATAATCTAATTGAAAATACCAGCTTGTACTATTTCAGTCTGAGAAACAATTAGCTCAAAGCTACAAGATAAACAGTTTACTTCGAATTGAAGTTGTAAATCTATTGACTAGTTTTCCAACAGGTATACAGGGGGGTATCCTGACAACTGAAATGTTTTTGAACTGTTATTTGATCGAATCGCAGTTCAGTTTCTTCTTCGTCTTTTATTGATATTTTGAATGATCGATTTCATACCGTTTGATAGAATTAACGAAAAGGCCATGCTCAAATCAGGTAGGTCATGCTCAAATCAGGTAGGTCATTCTCAAATCAGGTAGGTCATTCTCAAATTAGGTAGGCCACGTGCTAAACCGTGGCATTGACGTTATTTTTAACAGCTCAGTCACGTCAGTCCACAAAAATGCCACGGAATTCTAATGAGTTACTATAGTAAAATCATCGAAAACTGAACTGCAACTGAAAGGATATTCGGTCACGCAAGTTTCCCCTTGCTGGATAGCCCCCCAACGGCACAGCAACGGAAACTTCAAACAATAATAGATTCAATCTTAGAGCAGAGGAGGCTTTATCTAAAGTTAAAAATACAAACTGGAACTAAAAATACTCATTGAACATGCTTTTAGTAGACGATTTATTTTCCGTCGGCATCTCTAGTCCGCTAGTGAAGCCAATCAATGAACTCGGTGGTAATGGGCGTTGTTTTAATGCTTCCGATACGATATTGGGAAACCAAATATATTTAGCTCTAGTCACTGTCACACCGATTTTTCGAGCTACTCACATTAAATATCGGCATCGTACCAGTGTACAAGCGACCAACACTCAACCATTTTTTATTTCAATTCAGTGAAAAACTATTTGGTTCAAGCGAACGTTTTACAATCTAGACAGAACGAACCGAACCTCGGAATACTTATGGCAGGTTATTTAAAGAAGTTATCAGCAAAGATAATTTTTTTTGGTTGTTTTATAAATTGTATTTAAATGACCATATTGTTTCTAGTGCTCATGAAGTATAAGCACTGACACCTAGTATCAAACAGTTTAAAGATAGTTCATCGCAGATTATAAGTAAATTTTAAGCTTCTATATTTACAACTTACTTTCTCAAAGAGAAATAAATCCTATAACACAGAAAGATACATTTATTCATAACAATCATTTGTACATGAAAGTAACTGAAACATAATGTATAATATTACAATAATTGAGTGTTCACAAAATGTCAAAAAACTACTGGAGTTTCCTGTTTATTTATTCGTCACAGCTCTATTAGTAGTAGCTTTGCCTTCCATGTGGGTCGTAGGTTCGATTCCCATCTAGAGCGAATGTTGTGATAAGAACATAAATATTTGTTCCGTCTGGGTGTTACTATGTATGTATATACAAAAAATGTATATAAGTATTCTATCAGCAATTTAGTTCCCATATTACAAGCTTTGCCTAGTTTGGGACTAGAGTGTGATGTGCGAAATGTCCGTGAATATTTATTTATTTATCTTTCCGAGTTTTCTGTAAATTATAATACTTATTATGATTAAGACATAGATACACGCTGCCTGGCTCGAGTGGCTTGTGCCATCTGGAGAGCCTATTACCGTTTCCGAAATATACTAGATTTATTGGGGTCTTTGTGTATAAAACATGAAAGCCGAAAGTATCGTCTCTGACCATATTATATCTTTTACTTTTCTAAACTAATATATGACCCAAGGGCTGGTGAGTATCTGGCCCAGCGTATCAGCATTGCTATTCAGCGCGGCAATGCAGCCAGTGTCTTGGGTACGCTTCCGATTGGTACTGATTTGGATCAGTTGAACTATCTATAGATCGTTTGCAACGGTCTGTAGATAGCTCAACTGTTTCTTATGTATTTCATACGACAATGTACATTTTGTAAATACTGTATAGTTGTAAGTTTGTTTGTAATAAAACTAATATAATAAAGAGGAAAGATTTGATTGTTTGTATTTTATAAACATCTATAGTGATGAGAGGTTTACAGACTGCCACTTGTAGAAAATTACTGTTAGGTAAATAAAACATTTGTTTATCATTCTTTATGAATCGCGATCATTGCAAAATGATCTAATTACGCAATTAAAGAGCGGTTTTAATAATACCGTTGTTCTTTTGTTTCCTTTATAACTGACGGAACGAGACGAAGCTTATTATTTTGTACTGCTATAAAAATAAAGTGAAAACAAAAAAGAACTTATCGCGTAATTGTCTTTCACCACTCGCCAGCGTCGGTTTCGCGGAAGCTTGAGAAAGTACAATAAATAATAATAAATATTCACAGACAAATCACTTTACTCCGAAACTAAGCAAAGCTGTACTATGGAAACTAGATTGCTGATAGAATACTTATATACATTTCGTAAATTTGTACATACATAGAATACATAGTTAACACCAGGACACAGAACAAATAATTATGCTCATTACACAAACATTTGCTCTGGGTGGGAATCGAATCCACGACACAGCAGCATGGAAGGCAGAACTACTACCAACTGAGCTGTGACGCCTGACAACAACAATAAATAAATAAATATTCACGGACAATTCACACTTTAGTCCCAAACCAAGCAAAACTTGTACTATGGGAACCAGATTACTGATAGAAAACTTATAAATACAATAGTGATAAAATAAGAATATAAAACATAAGAGGCTTATGGTTTAGAAATGCGATGTAAATGCTACAGACCGAGGCTTCAACCGCTATGAATATTTCAAAAGTACAGCATTTGACACCTGGGGCCTTATTCTCTATGACATAGGAGATTCCTTCCCCAAACGTGCTACGTCACAACGCGTTCCAAAACGCAAACTTCAAAAATGATTGATTTGTATATAAATTATTCGAATCGCGCATGACACGTTTTGAAACGAATAGTTTTCATAACACGACAGACGTCGGCCCGATTAGTTGACAGTTCAAATTGTGGCCAAAACGTAACGTGTCGCGGTGGGGAATGACAACTAAGGCTTACGCCATACAGGGGCATTATTCTCTATTGTATTGCTAACCACGCGCGTTACTTGACTTAGGCAAGACAAGAGCGTGTAATCTGAAAAAACTGTATGGCGTAAGCCTTAGTTGTCATTCCCCACCGCGACACGTTACGTTTTGGCCACAATTTGAACTGTCAACTAATCGGGCCGACGTCTGTCGTGTTATGAAAACTATTCGTTTCAAAACGTGTCATGCGCGATTCGAATAATTTATATACAAATCAATCATTTTTGAAGTTTGCGTTTTGGAACGCGTTGTGACGTAGCACGTTTGGGGAAGGAATCTCCTATGTCATAGAGAATAAGGCCCCAGTTTTTTCAGATTACACGCTCTTGTCTTGCCTAAGTCAAGTAACGCGCGTGGTTAGCAATACAATAGAGAATAATGCCCCTGCTCGGTAGGACTTGCACGGCGACAATTCCTTCGTCAGATTACAAATGTTTTAATATGTATTTACAAATTCTTTAATTAATCACTTAGCCTGGATTATCAGCGAATCGAAAATTAGCCACTTCATAATTCGTTAATATTTTTATAAGGCTTCAGATAATAAAATAGCTCTCATCTAAATAATCAATCAAGGACACGCTAACAAAGCCCGTGTTTGATTGTCTTATCTACTAATAGTTTGTCATAGATATTATAGAAGACACGTATCAAGAATATATTCCATATTGTTCTCAAGAGCTCTGAGTTGTTTATTTAGTTTTTGGGTTTGAAGGCGAGTCGGCGAAGTATCGAAAAACCATTTAGAGCTACCAGAGGGCTTAGTCCGAGGTTGCATTTTAAAACTCTCTACTCTCGAGCTGACAGTCGTCTCTCGGATGTCCTTATATTTTTGTATGGATATCCGATAGACGACTCTCGGCTCGAGAGTAGGGAGTTTTAAAATGCAACCTCGGACTAAGCCCTCTGTGTATGTAGACAAGCAGTCGCGAGCGAATTGCTTTTAGTCCCAAATAGTCTGGATCAATCTTGACCATCTTTGTTGTGACACTTACATTGCTCGATATACATGAGACTAGTTCAAATAGATGGTTTTAGATAGTTTAATGTGTTCCGAGATTAACGCACTTCACGGCAAATTCGCTGAACTTCCGTAGACGTTTTCTGTTTTTCTGATCTCAATAAAACTTTTATAACGCTTATAACAGTATTAAGTACTTACCTTGTTATAATTAAATCCGGAGTTGATAAATACGTCGTCAGCTCTCCTTGAAAACTTTAGAAATATATTGGGGCACTTACCTGTAAAGAAAATAAAATGAGTTAGCGGTTTCAAAATCACAACAATTAATTTTATATTTATTTCTATTAATAAGGTGGTGAAACAGGACTTCTGATTAATAAACCTCTATAGATATAAAAAGTTTATTCATATTTTTTAAACAATTCACCATTTTTAACATAAACGTATATTATTCGGTGGAAATTCGAAATTCTCTCCTTCAATTTATTCTTATTGTATATCTTAATAATGAAGATAATATTCTATTGTGGCGAACGTACCTTAAGGTGTTAAAAGTCTATGTTTTGCAATTTGTACGCATATAAAACGTAGAATTTTGAAACTAATTCTCCTTTGCAGTTTTTTCACTTCAAAAATCTTTATTTTTACATCCCCGACCTGCCTTGGACTAAAGAGTCAAGTTTACAAGTTCCGGAGCCTGACAGGTAGCGCACTGTACCAAGCTGACGAGTGTTTGAAGACCCAATGGGTTGAAGGCATCCGGCAGTCGCAGTACTCGCCGTCAAACGTTAGCGTTCATAGACGTGTACGTTACGTTGTTAAGATTTTAGTGAAAGTTCTTTTTGTAGAGCTCTCGTTTATTCCTTTCTTTTGAAAATCTTCATTATACGTAACATAGTTTAAAGGCTGAGAGTATTTTGTCATTTATTAGAAAGTGCTTCAGACGATATTGTATGCTCCTATGTGAAAATGGGTAGCCCGAATTCAAAAATTCTGAATTGAAGATAATAAAGTATATTTATATTCTAATGTAAAAAATGTTTACAAACCAAACGACGACCACAATAAACATTGTTCTAATAATTCCTTAAAACCGATCTTGTTTCTTTAATCCGCAAACATTCAAGTGAAATTGTTAAAATATAATACCGAAAGCCTACCCAGTCCAAATCGGCTAAATCCCAAATCCTCTAAATATAACTTCAACAAAAGGGGGGGTAAAAATAATTGCCGCCCGGCGCAATCATTACCCTCGCCTTGACCTTGGGTCACGTGACCTGACCTCACTGGATTACGCAACAGCTATGCCTCGCCAGCGTTTATCTAAGAAAACATTGCGAGGTAAAACAATGCACAAGTTTCAAATGAACTGCAGTTGGATGCAAAGGTCTTGGCAACAAAATCGCGGCGATGTGAGACCAGATTTTTTAATAAGAATGCTTTTCGATTGAAGTTTACACATCGTATTGTGACAATAACTTTGTCTTAGAAAGGATAACGTTGTTTCAGCAAAGAAGGTGGGGTGCTTTCGAAAAAAAAGACACTCACGGTGTACCTGACAAATATTGTATATTACCTACATCCCAAAAATGAGCCAATCAGGGGATCTTCACGGAAACTGAACGTGTTTTCTAGTCTCTCATTAGCAGAAAATTAGGATCTAAGTTATTGACTAAGCCATGTGTGAACATTATAACAATTTGTTATATTGTCACAATTGTCAAAACCCTTGTGAGAATGTCGTGTTAATGTCCATCTCTAAATCCATTTATTGATCTTACAGAATAGTAAAACAATTTTGAAAAAATCTGTGAGTTTATTTGTGATTAATTAAATTGTTGCGAAGTGTCATAGCTTATGACTTGTACTTTTCTGATTTATAAAGACATTCATATGAAAGACATTAATATACCGTGTAAATCTATATTAATTACCGATCGCATTAATTACATCTGTACCAATGGAATGTGCCGTGGCTACAGAATACCGCGCCCGGAATGTAGTCCTGACCAAAGCAATGCTATTGACGTAAGCCATCGAGAAAAGTGAACAAATTATGTCGCTCTCGACTAGACGCATTTTAAAAGATTACGGGTACTAGTCAGATCTTATATGCTCTCCTACTATATCTATACCAATATCGTAAAGAGGTAAAGTTTGTGTATTTTTTAAATTGTAAGGGGTAATCTCGGGATCTACTCAACCGATTTTAAATACCTTTCACCAATAGAAAGCCACATTATTGCTGAGTGTCATAGGCTATATAAAAAACCGAAAAATAAAAATATATATAAACATATTTTTGTGTTCTAGAGAAAAGATGTGGAGCTTGAAAATGCTTACAAAAAAGTTAACGACAGCATATGTCTTACTTTTATATTTAATAAAAATTATGCCCAACGAAGTGGTCGGCTAGTTTATTATAAATCTACATCATGTTACTTTCCACGGCTTTTCTATAACATTGTCAGTTTCCACTCTGTATAGTGGATAAATAACGTAGCGACCAACTCCTACTAGGCCCATGTCCCTTTTGACTTGATTAATTTTTAAAGGAATCCGAGTTAATCGGAGTATATATCCTGTCGATTTGTACTTCCTTCCACGATCGGAAGTTACTTTTATTTCTGCGGACGGCATTATGTATTCAGGCGGTCGGCTCCAGAATGTTCCGCGCAAACCTACGCCGCAACCTCACTGCATGGACACCACACCACAATGAATTACTGTAGGCCTATCCAAACCTCTCAAATTCTGCTAGGTTTTAAACCTAATTTAGCTTAAAACTGTTTCTGCTCTGCACATGGTATAGTTATGGCAACTGCAAAACCTAGCTTTTTACTAATCTATTAACTTAATTTAAATCCAATCTGCCGGCGTATCTCAAAACCTGCTAGGTTGTAAATACGTTTAGTTTCTATAGTAACTCATCGGTATTCTGTGGCATTTCTTGTGGGCTGATGTGACTGTGACGTTATTATTGATATGATTTAATACAGCTGTCTTATCAGTCCACAAAAAAAGAGGATGACTACCGACGAGTTACTATAGAAACTGAACGTGTTTTAAAACCTGGCAGGTTTTGAGAGGCTAGGATAGGCCGGCTGGATGGCTTACATATACATATTTAAATGTCATTTGATTATAGGAAAGACCCCTTTGCAACACCCTTATTTGCGTATATTATGTATTTGTTCTAAATAGTCCTACAATGATGACAATGATTTTGTTTTATAAAAGTTTCATACACGCCAATTTGTAGAACAAACATTTAAAAGTAGGTATTAACCTAAAATGTTCGAGTCAGACTTTGTGTCAACGTTTGCTCGACCACCAAAAATTGCAATGTTATACCATATTTTTTAGTTATTTTTTTAATTAAGTTAACTTTTTGTTTGTAATTCTTGGTTACATTGCAAAAAAAATACAAAGAAAGCATAAAAGCTAGAGAAATTTTACTCATTTTGAAACAAATTATCTCTCGTTGCAGACAGAAGGCATCTTGTTAAAAAAGAAGAGTAAATTTAATAGAAAGCTGTGTCGTAGACTATCAACGACAAGCACTGATTTATGCAATAATGTTTTGTTGAATAACTTTTGTAGAATATTTTTTTAAAGTCCATTTTGTAGTATAGCATATTAAAAGTTATTTGTAAGTATAAATATATTTTAAGTTCTAGATAGAAGTTAAGTCAACCTACAAACTGAAACTTAGTCAAATACTAAAAACCCCCTTGTGCCAAATGAACTTTTTATAATATTTCAGCTACAAAAAAAAACAACTAATATTTTGCTTAAGCCAAAGCGCATAATTTGTAATATATCCATTTCATGAAATAAAAAAAAAACAAATTGAATAAAATAAACTCCATTTACCGTCTCAAACAAGAAACACTTTGTATATACTATTTGTAGAAGAAAACAAACAATTATTAGACTATATATGTTCTGAGAAAATATAGTGGTCAAAAATAGTCTCTTGCTTTATAATAAATATCAGTTTATTTTGAGAACCTTGAGGTTGATTTTACTCCCGACAAACGAAGTTCTAAGTTCGGCGTTCAAGAAAATCTCAAGGAAGATGGATATAAGATGACGGATGATGGTATCAGCTAAAAGTATTAGAAATTGTCTACAATATTATTTTTATTCCATGTCTTGAATATATCGAATGTCCCTTAATCATATACATAATTGTATTTCAAAATGCCAGTTCAGGCAAGAACAGGTAAGAAACTAACGGCATCAGATTTTGATGATTATGTTTTTGTTCGGAAGATACATCGGAGGTGGTCCTATATTATTTTGATTAAGGATTAATATAGGCTTAACACTAATTAAGACTAATTAAGTAATTAAGTAATCCTAAAACATGACATCTATGGGCAGTCGATTTGTTGATTTTAGTAAAACAAAATATACAAATACAAAATACAAAATTCTTTATTTTTAAAAATACATGCACAAAAATAGGGTTCTGTTTTAGTTTTAGGAAAAACTGTGTTACAGAAGAAACATCGATTTATGTTACACCCAATTCTTATGACTCGATATTTCCGGTAAAACACATATTAGTAGCTCCACTCTATATAGCTGGTGCAAAACTAAGAATTAATAAAATACCAGCACTAAAAATGCGGCACAAAATAGCACTGAACATATCTCTTGCTAGATAAAAAGTAATCGAGTTTAAAAATTTATTTTTAGCTTTGGCCACTGCGAACCGCGCTCAATATTCCGCGAAAAGATATGAGTAATTTCATTTCTGCTATATAGCTTTTTTCCTCTACACGAACAGATAGTTGCAGCATCATAAGTTAATTTTCTCAGTAGATAGCGGTCATAAATATCCGCGCAACAAAAGACGGAATATTTTTTTTGATTCGTTTAGGTTTAGTGTTTGCAAAACCTATATTTTTTGCTGAATTAAAGGATTTCTATTGAGTAGCGGCATAACAGCGTCCAGTTCATAGAGCCAAAAGGATGAGCACGAATAAATTTGACTATCGTAAACGTATTGTAAAGGTAGCATATTTAAGACACACTGAGCGGTGACGCTGCAACATTCTTCAGTTATGCTAGTCTCAACGCGTAATGTAATTTAAATACACCGCCCTTTCCATACGTTTGCTTGGCACAATTATTAGTCCTAGTTTGATTCAATTTGAGATCACGAAATGTTCCAAATAAATTAATGTTAATTAAAATATTTTTTTCAAAAATTCAATAGAGTTTTGAAAGTCTAAACATAACCCGTAACTTTCTAGGCTCTTTGCTAATCGAGTTGTTCGAAAATATACTCTAACATACTAAAATATGAATCCGCTTTGGCATAAAGATCTCCAATCGCTTTGCCCGCTTCATCAATAAATCTATATCTATATATATAATCTATGTATATAAAAGAAAGTCGTGTTAGTTACACTATTTATAACTCATGAACGGCTGTACCGATATAGCTGAAAACTGGTGGGTAGGTAACTTAGAGCCAGGGGACGGACATAGGATAATATATATTATTTATGTATGTATTTTCTAATAAAAAATAATAAATTCAAAAATCTGCTCATTTATTGCCTTTAAAGCGGAACAGAGTTCGCAGGGTCAGCTAGTTAATGTAAATAGTATACATGAATTGATATATGACAATCAATTGCCATTTGGAGTTTTGAAACAGTTTGCATACTGTTCTTGTTATACCGAATGACATATTGTTTGTGTTTGATATCTCAAAGGAGTTCAAATCAAAGCCAGCATTTGTGCCGACCGCAATTTCTCATTTGAGAGAGGGCAGTGACGCGGATTGCTGTGTGATACAGGGTGTAACGGGAGGGGTGGACCAAACGTAGCAGGGCGATAGAGGACCTCAATGCCTATCGATATAACCCCTATGTAACTATATTCAGCGATATTAAGTCGTTCAAAAGTTACTCGCACTTTTATGATTTTTATTTATGTTTTTTATTCAAGATCAGATTTTCGTTTAGATTTCCGAAAGAGAAGTATACCCAAACTATTAAGGCTACAACCGTAAATTTTTCACCTTGTAGCTTAATATTAGACCTTTCGTACTACAACACCAGTTCAAGCCGTTATATTGATAAATTTCCGAATCAAAAAAAAACTTTACAGAAAAATCCATCGCCCTGTTGCTTTTGGTCCCCTTCTGTTACACCCTGTATATAAGTATGAAATACTAGCAAATCAGAGTTTCCTTAAATGCAGTTCACGTTTGAGTTCCCAGAGTATTCTACGAAGCAACCTGAAGTTCTATTGTATTGTAGCAATAGTGTAGAAACTGCAGATACTACAAAACATATTGTATTCCAAGTTTAATAGAAAGCTTATTGTCTTGGAATCAATTATTGATTGTTTTATATCATTTGTTAAAACCATTTTGTTTATTAATTGGTGTTCTTTGTTTAATAAGTTATAATATCATGTCGAGTACTTTTTGCATTATTGGTATAAAATATTCATAATTTACTTCTATTGAATTTAAAAACTACAGAAATACTTATTTTTTGTTTAGTAGACGTTTATTTCGAAATCTTAATTATGTACAAAAAATATCTATTACAATGCCCTTTAGACGACCGCTGTGGCGCGGCGGGCGAAGGTCCGCCTGCGACGCGGAGGTTGCGTGTTCTATTCCCACCTTGGGATAAATGTTTGTAGGATCTGCAAATATTTATTCCAGGTGTTCTTGATGTTTTATATTTATAGTATGAAATATCTGTCTATGTAATGTATTGTATTAAGTATGTCGGTCTTCTAGTACCCATAACACAAGCTCTGCTTAGCTTGAAGCTAGATGATGTTATGTGGATTGACCAGCATTATTTATTATTATTATACCATAACTTATCAATATTATACATCTATATGTATTTATAAAACAATGTGTAATTAGCTTAAGACTTTAAAAAGGTATTTCGGTCAGTCGTGGACGTTTAGGTATTATCAGTATTCGGATTCGGACACGGAGAGGTTTTGGAACCGGTTAAGTGGCCAATAACGAGTTTGTGGATGCTTAAAGTAACGTTAATGCCTCGTTGATTGTATCCACGCGCTTTTACAGCTGTCATAAGCGCTTTACGGTTACAAACATGTTGAATATACATTTAAAGCTAATTTTTTTTCCCTATCAGCTAAATTTTTTCTCTAACCTATCTCGTCCCACTGCTGGGCAAAGGTTTCTCCCAAGTCTTTCCACTCGTCCCTATTCTCCGTTTTTTTCCACCAATTCCCCTCGAAGGTGTCTAGGTCGTCCCGCCATCGTCTCCTTGGTCGGCCTCGACGCCTCATCAGCTAAATAAGCTATATCTCTTGTTTTATCTCAAGTTTATGAAAGTCCCAAGTGGAACTTTTATCCGTGTAGCAAGCCGACAAGTACAACTTGGGTACAACAATTCGCGGAGCGGCACTGATACTAACTTACAAAAAGGACTAGAAGCAGCCCGCAACTTCATCCGACTGCGTATATAGTTTCTCCGTCGTAGGTATGACTTAAGAATTTCAAACCAATTATTTCTGATTTCACCATGCATTATTACCATTCCTTTTGTAAATTGTTTTATGCTCTAAGATTTTCTAGTATTTGTTAAGCAGCAGTACCTACTCTGAACCTCAGTGTTGGAAAAGTCAAAAGACCACGATAGACATTATGTTTTTTTGTACTTTCCTAAACTCAAAGGTTTGTATGTTTGTACTCTTTCACGCAAAAACTACTGAATAGTTTTAAATTTAATGAAACTCAATAATAATATTGCTTATACATCAAAATACTTCACTGTCAGTTCTTTCTTGTGTCAAAAGATAATCGATAATGAGACGAAGTCGCGGGCACCAACTAATTAAAAAGTGAACAGTAGGCTAATCCTAGCCTTTCAAAACCGGCCAAGTTTTAAATCACGTTCAGTTTCTATAGAAGCTATTCTGTGGCATTTGAAAGAAATAAAGAAAATCAATTATTGCCTAAAGATAAAAAGGCAATAATTAAAATCCCTATTATATAAGCTCCTACCATTGTTGGAGCTTATATGATAGGGATAAAGTACATAGGTACATTCAAATAATAAAATTATATAAGTGTAGGTATATGTGCATTTCTTGTGTTTGTATAGAAACTAAAAGTGATTTAATCTGGGAGGTTTTGAGAAGCTAGAATAGGCTATCAGTTAATGTAATAAGATAAATAATAAATAAATAAATAATGCTGGACAATCCACACATCATCTAGCCCCAAGCTAAGCAGAGCTTGTGTTATGGGTACTAGAAGACTGACATATTTAATACAATACATTACATAGATAGATATTTTTTATTATACATATAAAATACCCAGAAAATTCGGAATAAATATTTGCAGATCTTTTAAAGATTTATCCCAAGGCGGGAATCGAACCCGCAACCTACCCGCGTCGCAGGCGGACCTTCGCCCGCCGCGCCACATCGGTCGTCATATCTTTTCATGAAGGGTACTGAAGTTAGGAGGAGATCCTTAGAGAGGCTTAGTGTAAACGTAAACCCGAAAATAAATAAAAAAAAATGGTTGTCTGTAAGTTTACTGACGATAGTTGAACGTGACAACGAACGCAAAGGCCGATTGTGCTTCTTTGTCGCTCGTTTCACGCTCTCGCTTGCACTTCATGGAACGCCTCAGAGCGAGGTAACACCGCATGAGTCTCAGAGCGAGGTAACGCCGCATGAGTCATGTTTTTTCGTGCGTGCAGCCGGCTCTTTCGAATTATAAGACGTTGTCAAGTCAATATAAATAGCAAAATATGGATGTGGTAGTGTAATAAAGGTTTGTAGACTTACGCTTCCGTGTTGTCGTCCCTGGAGTCGGAGCGGTCGGCGGCGTGCGCGGCCTGCCCGCGGCGGTGGCGCGCGCGCTGCTCGTCGCCCAGCCCGTACAGCCCGGCCACGGCCGCCATCTCGCACCACTCACCACTCACCACTCACCACTCACCACCTCACCTCACGCTTCTCTCCCACTAGCTACATCTACCTCCATCACAACCACTCGACAACTACATTACTTAACTAACCTATCTAATTTGGACGCATGATTTACAGTACATCATCTAAATCACAATTTTATTGTAATCCGTCATATAGTTTTTTGATCTTATCTATACATTCGATCGGTTTCACCTTTCGCCAGCATCTGCGAAGGAGTTTTTTAATCACGGAACGGTAGAATCGATGGTTTTCAGCGTTCAGTATTATGTTATGTGCATTTAGTCTCTTAATACGCACTCCCGTCGAGAATGGTGGTTCCTGCGTTCGCGGACAGCCCGCCTCGTCGTTAGAGTTTATTATAATGATGCTCAAAGCAGCAAAAGCGGCCGCCCACACACATATGTTAAAATGCATTATTAAGAATAGTTCAACAGTTTAATTCGGCGATTGATCACATTAACACTCAGGTAGAGCGAATCGGTTCTATCTGGTAGTCACAACAAGCACGGCATCAAAAAACAAAAGGCTCTTAACACACTGATACAATGAAGATTCAAATGAGAAAAAAAATATATTTTATTAGAATTTTTTTTCTTAAACCAATAATAATTATAAATAATTACTTGCTTGATAAAATTTCAATTGTTGGTGTAAATAAAAAAATAATGAAAATGAAATAAACTTTGCATGTGCAGTATATAAAATTAGCTTAGGCTCGATACCCAGCGATGGGTCACGTGTTCCGATTACAAAACCACGTCTCATATCTCAAATTTCGAGCTATTCGTGCAATCTATAACATGGGTCCCAGAGAATCGCTACGAAATAAATTTAAGGAAATAAACATAATGACAGTGCCTTGTCAGTACATTTACGAAAACTTAATGTATGTTCGAAAAAATATTAATCTTTTTGCTAAAAAAAGCGACAATCATAATGTTAACACAAGAAATATGGATAAACTCGCTGTTCCCATTACTAGGCTCACCAAAGTAAATAAATCTTTTAAAGGGCAATGTGTACGCTTCTATAACATAGTCCCAAGCTATGTTTGTCAATTGCCGATTGGCAAGTTCAAAAACGTAATAAAACGAAAACTCTTATCAAAAGCATATTATAAAATATCTGACTATTTAGAAGACAAGCAAGCTTGGGACGAACTAGCTCCAACTATATTAAACAATTGTAAGAAGGATCATATGAAAAAAACGCTAGAATCCAGGTCTAGTTTCTTGCCAGTTCTTCTAGACACTGGTCGCGACGAACTGGCGCCTAGAATCATCTAGTATGTAAGACGTTTCAAAGTGATCCTTGTGATTTTATTGAATAAATGATTTTGAAGTTTGAAGTTTGAAGTTTGAAATAATCGCTCAAAAACAGTTTGAATCATTTGCATATTTCATAAAATATTTTTACTAAACTTTACAAACTTAATGTAAGTTACATACGTGATTTTAAACACTGAACTTTCAACGGTCACGAATGCTTAAACTTTCATTGTATTCAATCTGGAACCTTGTGTTAGTTGAAACTTCCGAGCGCAATGTCAGAGCGAACCTCCCTCTGAAATATGGGTTATTGCAGCGAGATGTGAGAGCCGACTGGCGATTCCTCTCTCGCCTCCCTGTTTATACGCGCACCTACCGCCCGTATAGTTACCTACTAAATTGATATTTGTACTTTAAACGTATGCTGTATTTCAAATTTTGATAACTTAGTATGTGACAACATGTCCTATAATTGGGGAAACACTAGATTTAAGTCCTTTTTTTGTATTTTTATGTGATTTTTCCGTTGGATACTATAAAAAATAAATATACATTAAAATAATTCACAGGCAATTAGTTTCAGGTTGATGACATCATAATATTAGTATATAAAAATTCGTATAATTAGAGAATATAAGACGATTTTAAATTACTTTCGATTTTACGGAATAATGAATAGTTGCTTTGACTTTGATCTTTCATAAATAACATTCTTCTTCTTATCGTATCGATGCTACAACTGTATTTTGTTGTAGCATCGTGTTGGAAAGATTAGCCTTAATTTAAGAGAATTTAACTTGAGAGAAGAATCCAAGTCGAAATCGAAACTATGTATTGCTTAATTAGATTAACATTAATTTTAATATAAGTTATATAGAAAATTGACGGAAGTTTGTAAGTAGCTAGTTTTATAAACTTTCGGAATTGGCACATTATCAAATTTGTTATATTCGCATTTTCAAAAGCAAACATAGATTTATTTGTTTATCTAAGCAATTAACACGTTAAGCAATTAATTAACAGTCACGTGCATTTTACATTTTACACGTTTAAGAAAATAATGGTAAATCTTTGAAAAAAACCAAGTGTTTAAAAACTGGTCTACGTCTACGGTCAAGCTTTGCTACTTTTTTCAAAGTCAAACTTTTAAATCTTTTTTTTTTAATCGCAAAGATTATTTAGATTAATCTTATGTTTGGTGATAGTAGGGATACTAGGTGCCAAAGATTTAGATCCTGTGAATTGGGAATTGCACTTATTCAGTCGATATTTATTTATAAACTAGCTGTCCCGGCGAACTTGGTACCGCCTTAGAGAGTTTTTTTTTTCTGAGAGATTTTCTTAATTTTTTTTATTCCGTAAGAACCTTGTACAGAGTATTAGAAAACTACAAAAAAAATATAAGTCAAATCGGTCAAGCCATTTTCATGCTATGTCGTGACAACGGAAAACGGGTTTTATTTTTATATATATATCGTTATATGTAGGATCTCGTATCTATATATATCGTATATTCAATGTGGCTGTAGGCTTGCACCGTACAGTAACTCACAGTAAAAAATAAAAAAATAAAATAGAAGAGTTTTAAAACTTATTTTTTATTTACAAATCATGCTTCGATTCTTCTTGAGAGAAGAATCCAAGTCGAAATCGAAACTATGTATTGCTTAATTGGTCTGATGAGGACATGCTCAGTAATGCTTTGTTTGAGATAAAAATGCTTCAGATTTTCATACTTTTCGAATCAAAACACGATATGTTCGCAACATTTTTTAGCAGTATATATTTACGTGATACTTCTACTAGAGTTTTTTGACAAAAACAGTTACAACTAACGACCGGTTCCTGGAAACCCAAATCACGATTGATCCGAGTTTGACACATAGTAATTATTAGATTTTTTCGTTGATCATCGTTCGAGAAACCGGCCGTAAAACTAGGAATAGATGGTAAAATCAATATTGTTTTTGTCTTGTTCATTGTACCGCACCACTAGAACATATTTTTATCCTGATTTTGACCGTTTCATATATAATGCCCACACGCAAACCCAGTCATACTATTCATAATCGTGCTATTATTCAAAAATACCTTATAAATAAAAAAAATACGATACGTTAGTAATATTTTTTGAAATGCTTCTCGACGCTTTGTTAACATATAACACGCCTTTAAACTATTTACAGAAATGAAGTTACAATAACAAAATATCTATGATTTTCAAAGTAAACTTAGGAAAGTTTGTTACATGTTAATCATAAAAAAAAAATGTTTGTACATTACTTGCGTAGCAGGTCTACGACATCTCGTAGCACTCGCTCGTAGCTGACGTAGCACCGCTACGGCACTAACTTAGTAACTTTGTGGGCAAATGCTTTGATAATACGTTGCGAGTTAGTGGGGACTTAAAACGAGTATGGCTGCCAATGCACACTTTAAACTAATATAACACAAATTTTATAGTAATATTTATCTATAATAAATCAAGCAATATATTTACGACTATTCAGTATTTACAAAATGTACATTGGCATATAAAATACATAAGAAACAGTTGAGCTATCTACAGACCGTTGCAAACGATCTATAGATAGTTCAACTGGTCCAAATCAGTACCAATCGGAAGCGTGCCCAATATACTGGCTGCTATAATATAATATTTTTTATATTATAATTTTTTAAAAGCACTATAAACATCGTTCATAAATTTTAAGAATCAAACGTTAAAATTTTTATAGGTTGGTTTGTCAAATTTTGTCGTGGCGCCACGTTAAGCGGCCTACTTACAAAATTATGAGGTTTTAAATACGTCATGTTTGAGCCTTGGGGCACGTCGTTATTTTATTACTTCAATTTGGTACGAACCGCTCCTTATGAATTCAGGAACGTACGTGTCCCAGGTTAAAGGATTTTATAAATATGTGGTGAAGACATTTTGCTTTTTGGTCTCTCGTGAAATACTCGGATTATGACGGAAAATAGTTGGTTTTCATATGGTTGGAAAAACATGTGTGAAAATTTTAATTTTTTATAAAATCTGGGCCAATTACCACCCTCTTAGATGTCCTTTAGAAGTTAAGTAAATAATAAGAAACTTGTATGTACTCTTAGTAATAACAGTTGGTGGCAGCTCTGCCTTTCATGGATTGTGGGTTCGATTCCAGAACAAACGTTTGTGTCATGAACACTGGATGTTTGTTCTGGGTGTACCTATGTATATATTAACAAACTATATATACAATCATTGTACCAGAAATCTAGTTCTCATAGTACACAGTCCTGTTTAGCTTGTGACTAGAAAGTGTGAAGTTTCGTGAATATTAATTCTTTGTAAGAAGGATCATATAAAAAACCGGTAGGAACCAGGCCGTAAGTTTCTTGCCCGTTCTTCTAGGCTCTGGTCGCGTGGAACTGGCACCTAGAATCACCTAGTATGTACGACGATTCTTAATGATCCTTGTCATTTTACTGAATAAAGCAATTTTGACTTTGAATTTGAAAAAAATAATTTTATGTATATTATACGGTGGTAATAAATTAAATCATACGGCGATCGTTTAGCTCTTTTACAATAAGCGCAAAAACTAAGCACAAAAAAGCCTGTAGGTGTTATTGTTTTAAATTGTTCGCAAGTTGTAAATATCCAATTATTCAGATTTCTAAACTAACCGTGCTACTAAACTGCAGTTCCTGACGAGAAAAAACGACCAGCTGGACGATGCACTGGGCTTTGCCTGAAGGGGTTAACACCAAAGTTTGTTCATTTTTTTAGTTTGTACAGAAACAGAACGTACGGTGAAAAATTTTGTAGGGAACGGTGTTACCGTATATTTCTGCCACCGAACTTTGATGTTTGCGCTTTATTTTAGACGCTGGGCCTTTTCTATTTAATTGATATATTTTGGCTTTACTGATAAAGGTGTGTAGATACAAACATGTCTTTTTTAACAAGTTTGATAACTTAACATAGTCTGAGAGCCGGCCGACTTTACGGTTTCTTATTTACTTTTTATTAGTTTCTAATGTCAACCAAATAATCAACTTTTATTTGTTAATTTTTATCTCAATTGTTTTTAATGTATTACTACGGTTGCCTGGTCGAAATTGCTGTCAGCGATAAGGCCGCTCATTGTACTAAATTAAGTTAGTTCTAAGTTTTTTGTATTTTCCGTTGTGCAATAAAGTGTTATATATTTATCTGTCTGAGATGGGTCATTTTGTAATATTCTAATTAAAAAAAAAGGTTATTTTACTTTACTAAACTTTAAACAAAAACGTCTAATTATCATCATCATCAACCAATATCAGTCCGCTGTCCGACGTAGGTCTCTCCCATGATGGCTAAACCCGGTCTAAGGGCTAAAAAAAAAACTAATCTTATTTATTTGCTTTGTATATAGCAGTTCAGTTTTTTTTTAATATATTTTAGGCAAACGATTGACTGCAATCACACCTGATGTTAAGTGTGCAGCGCGTTTGCCTAGATAAAACCTTTATTTTTCTTAAGTTTAAACGATAAACCGCTCTTCTTATGTATTTTGAGTGAATGATATCAACATTAAACGAAGCTTAATGCTTTTTATTTGTCCGTTACAAACGTTAAAACCGGTGCCCTGTACGGCACGTCGTAAGTAACAGGCTGCAGCCGAATGCAATGCGGGTTTTCACAGTTTGATCAAATTTTATAGTTTTACTAAAATATGCAGTATTTAGCATATTTTTGATTGTTTTTACTCAGTATAAGTATATTACAGTTAAGAAGTGACATTGTTTTTCGAACTATAACTTGTTACATGACAGATAATAAAAATAATGAATTTATCAGCTGTAATTTTATTTGATTTTAATATCCCAAAGTTATTAATCGCGTAGGATGTGAATCCTTTAAACTTTGAAACTTCTTTGAACGTTTATTTTATTGGTTAAAATGTGTGTAATTCTACTAAATTTTTTATTCATAAAACTTCCTTATTTGCAGTTATATAAAGAACTGCAAACACAAAGAAATTTTCAGTCAGTTTCAGACTTTTTTGTAACTAAAAATTCCACTTCACTCGCTGAAGTCGTTCCACAGTATGAAGCCAGCACGTAATCGGCCCTCCGAGGACGGGGGATTAGGCGAGGCGATTAAGCATCTACAAGCCGGATACCGGCGCTCTGCAACACTACCTATTATTTTCCACATAACCCGTGCTTTAAAAGGGTCAACTTGTGCAAATTAAGCCAAAGTAGTGTACCCTTAAAACCCTTGTATATTTATGCCATAAAAACTTATTATGTATCATATAAATAAGCAGTACTTTTATTTACGCGTATTTTCGCGATAATTGATTGCATTATTGGCAACAATGAGGACAAGCGAAATAACTTTAAAGTGGATTAACAATTTTGTTAATGCACATTTTAGCATGAAAATGATGAATTCCGGGCTTTTTGTTTCAATGTTCTCGATGTGACGTCACGTGCGTAGTTAAGTGAGGCATATTTTTTTGACATTAGATCGCTTCCGAAGGCACCTAGAGCTACCACTAGTCTCTTATCGTTGAAAGCTCTGAGCATTTTATGTAAAAACTCACTTGCCATACGTAATATGTTACAATACGGTTGTCACTTAAGATTCATGCTAACCAAACTGCACGATTCGAGATACTACATCTACTGCCACTTCGTCACAAGGTGAATTTACTTATAAATTACAAATCAAGCGTTCAGTTTCATAGTTTGAACACTTGATTAGATTGAATACTGAATTCTGATAAATGGATCGAGATCCTAATTGAATTCGACTGGCACAGTATCACTCTATTGATTTATGTGATAAATTTAATTACCTATGCACAATATCTTCATCGTATCAAATTAAGTCTTAGAGGAACTGAGTTAATGCTTCATATGCATACAAATGGTAAATATTAATCTAATAATTAAATATTAGTAAATTTAAAATAAATAAATAATGCTGGACAATCCCCAAGCTAAGCAGAGCTTGTGTTATGGGTACTAGAAGACTGACATACTTAATACAATACAATACATAGATAGATATTATTATACACATATAATATTAGTCTAATATTTTTATCTTAAACATTATGTTTGTGAAGTTAATTTAAATGCAGTGTGTCAAACAAATAGGTTTTCTTTCCAGCCGCATTGTTTGAGCGCTTTGTACGAAGCTTCTTTTGTGTTAGATCACATTTTGATGAGTTCAGATGGAGGCTATTATGTTTGCGATGCTCTTCACTGCCGATTTAGATACTGACAATGCGAGATTATATTCAAAATCTTAGCTGAGAATTAATTGTTTGGTTGGATCTAGGAACTGCAGGAAACCACACATATCAACAATCTATTTCGTTATAAATGTCTTACAATATACTTACCTTTGAAAGAAAGAATGAATAAACTTTATTTTGTGTCTAACACATGAGATCAAAAATATACATACAATTAAAAATAAAAAACCTTAATATTAACATGTTTGTGATCACAAAACAGGCCATCACTCAGCATGTGTTGTAGTAGTAGTAGCAGTACAGTACCTATGTACTACTACAACGCCGATCTTCCGTGATGCCCATGCGTACCCTGGCAGCAACAGGCCAAAGGTATTATTGTCGACACCACAGTTACTTAATCTATCGAGCTAGTGCTTTGTAACGCAATGCACTGCATTCTTTTCTTAGAATAAGTCTTGTGTTCTAATCTTTGCCTACATCACAGTTACTTCATCTATCGAGGTAGTGCTTTGTACGCAATGCACTGCATTCGTTTCTTAGAATAAGTGCTGTGTTCTAATCTTTGCCTACATCACAGTTACTTCATCTATCGAGCTAGTGCTTTGTACGCAATGCACTGCATTCGTTTCTTAGAATAAGTGCTGTGTTCTAATCTTTGCCTACATCACAGTTACTTCATCTATCGAGCTAGTGCTTTGTACGCAATGCACTGCATTCGTTTCTTAGAATAAGTGCTGTGTTCTAGGTGTACCGGCACCCATACCTGGAACTAGATCATAAAGATGCATCACTGGTTGATGCCAAAAGTATGGGCGGATATTTAGTTGACCAAATTACTTACGAGTTCATTGCTATTGTTTACAACGTACATTGGTTTTACAAACCTCGTCCATACTTATAATACCTGCCTACATAACGCAAATTAAGTGGTAATTTTGCAGTGTATTTATTCAATTCATATAAACATTATACCTAAGATGAATGAAATGTTCTCGTACGCAACAAACAAGAAATATTTCAACAATCAAAATAGCACATGAAAAAGTATGCCAAAGTTCAGCAATATTCAAGTTTTTTTAAGTTTATTTTTATACAAAGTATACAAAACAGTCTTGAGTGCTGTCCTGATTGAAAACAGAAAACTTGAGCACTTTCAGTGACTTTAATCAGTGTTTCACATCGATTCGATATCAATAAACTATTCGATATCAAACCACTATTTGTAGAGAAGCAGAACAGCTATATCAAGCTCATGCGGCACCGAAAAGGTTATTATTCTCGTACGTGCTTCCAAAGACAAAAAACTAGTGAACTGTAAACTTGGTCAATGCAACGAACATTTCGGTAGAAGCCTGCATACTCCGGCACATTGCACAACTGGCCCGGACGTGACCAACCGGTAATGTCTGCCAAGTTATTCTTTAGTGGTTCTGTCAAATTCTTGTGTACGTATAATATATTCGCTATATGTTATAGTTTACTATAGCTTTCATAGTTTATCAGCAACACAATAAATTATTACAACTTAATTAAAATAATTAAATTCTACCCAATACTACTTTTTTTAATCTCAAAATCAAGTAACTTTTGATGATAATTTTATCAAACCACTCTGCCAAGGGTTTATGTGTTTGTAAATAAACACATGTTTAGTTAATTTTAGTAAGTAGGAACTTTAGGTATTACCAAAGTACCTACGATACCAAAGTAAAGCCACATTTAAGACCATGGGCTTCCTAAGCCTCGTGTATGCACTAGGTACATACTACTCTGTAAGTCAGTAACTGTATAGATAATATTCTGTAGCACCTTCGATGTCAAAGTACATTAATTACGCAAGCCATTAAGACTGCATAAACTACATACTTCAGTATATAATATAACCAAGATTGTATAGTAAATAACGCTGCATTGCCGGAACTGAAACATTTCGTAGGTGTACTTCCAACCGGCCCTCATTAACCGCAGCACAGCAACACTCTCACCAAATATGCGGGGGTGGCAATAAATCCTCATAACGCGACAGGTCTTGCAATTGTTCTCCAAAATGTACCGCAGCACACGGACATAACGTCTTAATTTGTACGACAAGGCGTTTAAAAATCGCGTGTCACCGGACGGAAGTACGGCTGTTAATCTAACTAATGACGGTTGTTCGCACCGCTGCACTCGATAGGTCGTTCTACTGGGATTCGATACTTAATGTCTTTGCTCGGAAAATGCAAACGTTTACATGGAGATGTTTCGGCTCTCTGACTGCAAAATACGTATTTTTGTCGCAGAGAACGGAGCGTGAACGTTGTGCATAATGAACCAAGTACAAAGCAACCAATTTTGAAACAATTCGCTTGCAAGCAGTTAGCTACCTCCATTTTTATCATCTTATTTTAACCTATAAAATAAATATTATGTTTATTTAGGTGAAAGCTTTGTTTCTATCAACTTCTGCATTCTATTACAATAAATAGTAAAAATTATAAATCTGAACTTTAGGCGATATTATATTACTTGGTATTACGTTTACAGTATTATAAGTAGGTACTACCGATATTGTTCGAAAGAAGAAAAATAAAACATAGCTGAATGTTTGTTCGGTCTGCTCTGTTGAGTTTGAGTACCATTATGAGCCGTTTGTTAGTACTTCATATATGCGTAGGAGTTAGCAAATATGTTAAATACCCTTTTTGACAAATATTGCTCAACTTTTTACGGTAACTTTGTTAAGATCTTTTAAAAGCAACCACAATGTTTCAGAACCTATAGCTAATGGCCTTATAGACAAGTATTACAAAGTATACTATCGTGGTTAGTTGTTTCAAGATATAATAAAATTATTATATGTATTAGTGTGAATAAAATAAATAAACAAGTAAAATTATTATATTTTCGGCGTAGAGGCCGACCAAAAAGGCGATGGCGGGACGACCTCGATGCTTTCGAGAGGGATTGGTGGACGAAAGCGGAAAGCAGAGATGAGTGGAAGGGTTTGGGAGACCTTTGCACAGCAGTGGGACGAGATAGGTTAGGAAAAAAAATTAATTAGTGTGAAAGTTATTTGCTATTTAATGAAAAATTTGCATTAACTAATATTTAATTTGTTAAATAAAACTAAAAATATGAGTTTACAATCAGTTAAGGTATACAACTTTCTAGATAAGTATATTAATTATTTATTATAAGTTTATTAATTATATATATATATAATATAATATTTAATATTTGTATATAATATTTGTATATATAATATTATAATATTATAATATTATATATAATATTTGTATAATAATATCGTGATTACAGCGAGCGACAATTCAATAAGACAAAACTTAAAAAGAGTTTAAAAAGTTTCAAAGCGACTTATTTTAAAAGCAACGATAGTATAGACTCGATATTAATTTTCAATGTACTTTACAAATAATTACTAGGTTTAAAACCACTTTAAGTTCAGAAAGGTTAAACTTAAATTTTTACAAATTACTCTGACTAAAATAGTCTTTTTTTTTAAAGTAGACTAACGGCCGGTTTCTCGAACGATGATCAACGAAAAAAATCAAATAATTACTGTGTCAAACTCGGATCAATCGTGATTTGGGTTTCCAGAAACCGGCCGTAACTAAGCTAAAATCATTGAGCTTATTAATACAGTTACTAGATTTAAAACTGCTTAAAGCTTAGAAAGACGAAACATAAACATTGACAGGCGGCACAGCTCAGTTGGTAGTAGCTCTGCTGTCTATGTGGGTCGTGGGTTCGATTCCCACCCAGAGCAAATGTTTGTGTGATGAACATAAATATTTCTTCAGTCGCTACAGACGTATCATACACTATTAGTTATCTACCAACCTAAAGGCACCTAGTTGCTGTTTTTAGAAGTAAATCAACAATATGTCAAACTGTTATATCCTGCCTACCAATGCCACTTCTAACGGCTGGTTTCTCGAACGATGATCAACGAAAAAATCAAATAATTACTATGTGTCAAACTCGGATCAATCGTGATTTGGGTTTCCAGAAACAGGCCGTAAGAATAATGATTGCACGATGAACAGCCATCCGAATTCGTAAAGAATACAAAATACCGAACGACAAGTCTTTGTAGTCGATTTACAAAACAAAAGCATAACAAATTCATCTGATGGGCTCCGAAGGCTCTGCCGCGGCGACGTGTCGGCCTGTTCAACATCGGCCAGTGATTTATATTTATAATTTATTGCGCTTTTCACTAGCTTCGGAATATTAATTTTGTTCAGAACGCCTATTTGTTTGTGTAGAGCGTTTACTAATTATGCAGCGTTGATAAGGAAAAATTGCCTCTTATTTAAATTAAAAACATTGTTTTGCACGAAATCATTTCTACTAAACCTAGTTAGAGTATTATTAGTACTCGCAATTCGTTTACTAAAAATTCTCTGGTCTTTGTCTTTATAAAGAGACATTTTAAATATTATAATATTGTAATTAACTCAACCAAAATACTTTAATAAAAATAGAGTTGTAAGAAAGATTTTGTTTCAGTGAAACTTACCAAATATTATATAATGTAGATGTATGTTTACCGAATATTTGAATTTATTTGTACGAACAAGGCATACAGTTTATTCTCATATTTATGCCTCCGGACCTTAAATGACAACCTTTCTCATTATCTTGCGGTAATACAACATTACGGCAGCTAACCCAAATATTTTGCGATGAAATCGAGCATCGTTACGGTAATTTTGTTGCCTTACGTAATAAGAAAAACTAAGTAAATTTTATATATCATATTCTATCAAATTAAGAGAATAATTTCGGCTTAGGTATGTTTATCTAACTAAAGCTTGCACACTAATGTACAGAAGGCCTAGTAAGAGTTTTGGTGTGTAATACTGGTGTATGCTTGGCACCTAGCACGCCAGCGTGATACTCTGCAAAGCCTTCAGCGATTCTTCGAAAAGCTTAAGCTCTGCATACAAAATCACCACACGCTGTCGTACGCGCCAAGCACCTTTCATCGGTTATAATCAACAGAACTCTTACTAAGCCCTCTGCTCGTTTAAGACCCAAACTAATCCTTCATGCAGCTTGACTAATTTTCATACAGTGTTTTGTTTACTTGTACCTAAAACAAGATTGCAATAAGCTTGTATCTACAAGAGTGTTTTGTTTTGAGTGTGTGTCACTCATGCATGATTCTTTAGTATTCTCTGAATTAGATTCAAAATCAACAAATGGAACCAGTAACTTAAATATCAAAAGATCCAGCGTAAAAAATATCATCCTAAAAGGGTTTGATTAATCGCTGCCTTTGTAAGTCTATTACTGTATTTAGAAGACAGGCAGCTACTAACGATATAAAAGTCTTATTAAATTGTTTCACCTTTCGAAATAATCCCGAGATACTTTTATCCTATTAATTGGAATGAAAACGTCTATCTCGGCACCAAATTCCAGAAGCAGTAATTAACTAACTCAAATAAGTTAAGTTAAAGCTTGTTATTTTGGGATAAATGGGTTTTAGCTTTGGATTCTTATCACGGTTTCGTGACTTAACATGTTCTCATGGAGTGGAGGGACCATAAATGTGTTGATACACATAATTTGACATACAATTTTGATGAAACTAAGTAATAAAATCATCATTATATCGAGAAGTTATGTCAAATAATAATATAATGTGCTATTAACATAAGACATACTGTTGAAGTGCTGATAAAATGACAACCAATATTTTACTTAATACTAAACTGCGTCGCAGCTTTTTTTTTGTTTTCATAGAACAAGCTTTGTATTAATTAACATTATTAGTATGAGTATATAGTATTGCATAAAATAATGATAATATAAACACATATTACAAAAATACATTAAGTATTTATGTAGTCATATTCTGCATTTAATGCAATAGTAACTTCTAAGCTTACTATTAATAAAAGCTTACGGTAAAAACCCACAATCTTGAGCGCAAAGGGCCGAGCTTTAGAAACCAAACAGTGACATCTATCAAGAACCAAGCACGCGACTGAATCGCTTTAAAACAAATTTAACTTTACGAGTCGAATGCTGTTACGAGTTGGTGCATTATGTGTATAAGCGTTAACTGTTACCCAATTCTAGGGCGAGCGGGTTGCATGCGGACCCACTGCGGAATAACTTTAGGTTACTGCATTGCTCTTCACTTGCACGGTTTAGGTTCAAAACAGCTGTTACGTTTTGGAGCTATTATTTGCGCGTTAGCACTCCTCAACCTGAATCTTCCATATCAACATGCCAAAAAACGGATGGAACCAGACCGCTAAGCTCTGACCGAAAGCTGGCTTTTACAACCAATATATAAAGGAATAGTTTTTAGAATTGTAATCATGCATCAGTCTTTTTCATTTTGGCCAAACATTACCTTTTTTTTTTACTTTTAATTTTTGTTTAGTATGTAATTTATTGTAAAAATTTTCTTTGTGATATGGGTCTGTGCCTGAAATAAACAAATTTTATTTTTATTTTATTTTTTTTCTCAGAGTATCCTTATTTCTTATATACAACAGTTTATTAAATTCTTAATTCGTGTTTCAAGTACCAAATAAGGAAGATTCATTAGCTATCGTTAAAGACTTCACAATCAATAGGTACTCAGGCCCTCCTAAAGTTCCTCTTAAGTATCGCTCATCGCTACTTGACGCAACCTATCAAATGCACTTTGACCTAAGTCTCTTCGTAGAGTTCTCTAACTCTGCTTTACAAAAATTTTGAGTTTACAACTTAACATAAAATATAATGGAAACTAATAGAACTAATGGCAACAGAACCATTATATTGATAAAACTACAAAAGAAATGTACGTTCTTTCATTGACAATAGACAGACAAAATGTATGCTTGATCACAACACAACAAAATCTTAATGCAGTTAAATAAAAACTTTTACCATTAACTCAATTGCGTTGATACATTGGAAAAATTAACTTTTTTTGAAAATTATTCGAAAACGTCGAACGTTTGGTTTTTTTTATAATTAAGTTTAACCACTTTATACTGCCAGACTGTTGTCTAAAAGCACATTACAAATTACTATTACATTGTGATATTACAAAACAATAAAATAATTTTGAACTCGTAAAAGTATATGTAACTTCAAAATGAGTATTTATTTATTTGCTAAACAAAAATCCAGTGAGAACCCTAATCATAAATCTACAAAGTTTGAAGGCCTCTTGTAAGAATTCGTAGTCCTACCACGTCTAGTGCTTTTCCCGCTCAGTTAATTTCCCGAACTCACAGCATCCGAAGTAATTTTTTTCAAAAGTTTTGTTTCCGCTTTTTGAAACTTTACTTTGCAAAATACCGGTGCATTTTATGAAACTTTATCGACTAAACTGAAAACGTTTGGTTTTACCATCTAACAGCACTTCAGTACTTAATTTAGTTTAATTTTAATTCTTTGTAAGAAGGATCATATAAAAAAAAATGGTAGGAACCAGGCCGTAAGTTTCTTGTCCGTTCTTCTAGGCTCTGGTCGCGTGGAACTGGCACCTAGAATCACCAAGTAGGTATGTAAGATTCTAAATGATCCTTGTGATTTTATTGAATATATATTTTTTTTACTTTTTTACTTTACTATTTAACAATATTTAAGATAATATATGTTTTTTTTTATATTCTAAGTTGTCAACTTGACCGTTAAAGCTTTGTGCATTGTCAATACGGCCACCTGTCGAACCAAAGACATTTTAGTTAAAGTGGGACTCCATTTTTTCCTACTTCACCCAGATCAGATCCCATATCACGTAGAGAGTCAGTTTAAATGTACCGTAACGTGAGGTGAATTGAAAAACATAATAAATAGCAACAAATTCGTGGTATAGTTTCAGCTTCTGTTTTTTGGGACATAGATAAAAAAATCCACCGTTATGTAAAATATTTTGTAAATGTGAGCAAAATCCATATCTCGAAGTTAAGTATTTAAACGTGTCGTTGATATTCCTGAATGCAATAACAAGCTGAATTAGAAGATATTTTTCAAAAGGTCCCTTTCCGTAAAGCGGCAAAAAACCTCCGAAAAAAGAAGAACCGGATTGTTTATATCATTTGCTTTTATAGCTTTATTTTGTTCAAATTATAGTTTGTGTAACTAGTTCAATTCACCAAACTTCAGTAACTTGTTCGTTTCGATTGGCCAACTAGTATTGAATAAAAAACCCAATGTTTAAACAAAAAAGGCAATTGAAAATCGTATTCGAGACTGGCAGTGGCAGTATCGAAACTAGAAAAGTGTTTTCACTAGTGACTAGCGTAACTGGTGGGTTTTTGTTTGTTTAATTTATAGACACAGGTGCGAAGAATGTAAAGCGAATGATGGAAGGATTTTAGAATTGTAGATTTTGTGAAAAAGCTTTTCTTTAATAGTGCTACAATCGTATTTTTGTCACTTAGCAGTGATGCTCGCATTACAGTGCAATTACAGGCACATGTAATAGATATTTTTTTTTTCCATAACCTATATCGTCTCACTGCTGAGCAAAGGTCTCCCCCAAAGTCTTCCACTCATCCCGGTCCTTGGCGACATTCCACCATCTTTTTCGTGATATTATATTTTTTTATTAGATGATTATAGGTAGGTATAAAATAACGTAAGGTGTAATATATGTAGTAATTTTAGGTCTCGTAAAGATCAGCTCGTAAAGACAGAGTCAAATGGGACTTTCAGCTTGTTTCATAATTATGTTGGATAAAAAAAATAGGAAATCGTAAGCGTAAAATTTCCAACCGTATCTTTCATAAACTATATTATTTAAAGCCATCAGTAGCCGCGCAAAGTGCATTGAACACAGTATTAACCTTTGCGTGTTCGCGCGGTCGTTTAATGACGGACGAACCATTCAACTTTAATTCTAATTCTACGTATTTAAACTAACAATGTTTACATAAGTTATTCCTGAGCTGAAATCGTATGCATACATTTAAAACCATCCTTCCAGATCCAACACAAAGTGAAACAAACTTACGCTTGCACAACTTGTTGGTGGCTTTATTTATACACACAAATAGTTGGTGCAAAGATAAAGAGTGAGACTGTTAAAAATATAATGCACTGTAATAAAATAAAAATAATGTTTTTGCCTGAACTGATTTTGACGAACACTCTTTAACAAAAGAAAACGTTTGATTGAAATCTACTAAGCGAATCCAGAATTCGTTTATACAACTAAAATGTATGACAAGACAGCAGCGCTGCAAGTAACTGCTGGAATCTTTAAAACTTTTAAATGAATGTTTGGTGAGAATTAATTCTCTTGACCCTGGTCTACTCGTTATTTATTGTCAAAATGAGACAAGTCGAGTCTCACATGTCATTGATCGCTGTTATGTTTACAAACACAACACTTAAAGGATAAATATATTATTATAAAACGTTCGTATCGTAACCTAAACAACCCAATATTGTTTATTTATTTTATCTTTGTGTTTATGGGTTAATAAACGTTTTTTCTTTCCTTAAAATGTTTCGTCTATAATACAATATCACCTTTATCACAATATTGAAGTAGTACTTGGTAAACTAAAAGTTAGTATGTTATTATCTCACTTCACTTGCGAAGCAGCAGCCAGCTGAAAGCAATTTTAATAAAGAGCTCTGAGAAAGCTAAAATACGAAGCATTTATATACTGGTTTACAAAAAGTTCGTAGTCAAATATTTACAGAAGCTACTTTAATAATAATTCGCATTTTATCAGAGTCTGTACAACTTAAAATTTAACTATTAATACGTAAGAGACAATAATTTTTAGTTTGGTTGTTTGACTTATTAATAAATTTTATGCTTATCGGTACCGTTTATGTAAAGTTAATACATAATATTATACTAATCTACAGTGGAATGAGAATGTATACGGTGATATTCGGTACTTTTGACGGTATGTAATAGGTACGATACCCTATTATTTAAAATAAGTGTCATTTGTCATATGATATTTTCAATTTCTACGTTATATTTGTTTATTGTTCAATTCGTTTATTTTTATACAAAACATATCGCTTATAATTGAAACAATAAACAAACATTATTTGTTAAAAAAAATAAAGTTACTCGTGCATCTGTCGTTTTATTTGACCATAATAACTCTTGAACCTAAGAGATGATCCAAATATACCTATTTAAAATGAAACTTGGGCTGCTTAAGCTACTATCCAAATCCAGCTGCAAATTCGCTCCTAGCTCGCTAAGCTATTGCCGTTCTCCGACATAGCTCAGCGACTGCATAATACGATCTTTAAAGAAGAGTTTCAGGAATACGAGACGTAAATTCAACTTAGTATTCAAATGTTTACGAAACCTAGATAACATTTGATCTTTTAGAAAATATATTAAACCTCTTATTATTAAAACTGCATGTAAACTGTACGTAAAAATACAAGGTAATGTGATAAATAAATAAATAAAAATACATGGACATTTCACACATTACATTAGTCACAAACTAAGCAAAGCTTGTACTATGGGAACTGGATTGCTGATAAAATACTTATATCATTACTTTTTTTGTAAACACAAATATAGAATACATAGTAACACTTGGACACAGAACAAACATTTATGTTCATCACACAAACATTTGCTACTACTTTACTAACTGAGCTGTGACGCCTGTCTGATGCAAGTAGAACAATGTTTTCGAAGTCTTCCAGATTCGGGCGTCTGGTATATTTCAATAACAAAAGCTTGGGTTTAATTGAGTTGCTTTGTGAGGTAATGCATTGTTATAGGCTGAGGTTCTCCGTTATAACCTCTCAAGAGGCAGGCGTACCAAGAAAACCTTCCACAAACCCAAACATTACACACACTCTTATAATGTTATGTGCATACAGGTGTTTTGCACACCCCTTTGTATTAATGGCACACTTATTGTTTTACGGTAAAAAGATCATGTCTGCGTCAATGTTTTTTTTATATTCTATGCTGTTAATGTTTTAAACCTACCACCTGCACAAGGGATGACCTTATCAACGCCACAGATAATGGGATATTAGTGGCAGAGTTCTACTTGAACTCTGTCTAAGTTATTGTTGTTGTGTACCATAACACGCAAGAAGAAGAATGTTTTAAAAGTATATTTTCTTATTTGTTTTATTCATGTAAGTACCAGCTTGATTCGTCACAAAAATAGTCTAAATGTAGAATACGACAGTGTGAGTATTTGATAGCCTCCACACGATGCCCAAAGCTTATAAAATATGCATACTTCCCGGCTTCCTTCACACCGTGACGCATTTACTGCGTACTGCTGGTCCACTCCGGCTCTACAGTATTTATTTAGTGGTTTAGACCTTCATCACATTACCGACTTAGTTTTACACTGGCCGATACAGATACCAAAATAATACATGTCTAATGACTTGAACAAAAACTCAATATTATGTCGTGTCGGTGCCGACTCGGTGTGAAAACGATTCCCATTAAATGATATCGTGTAAGTGTCACGTCGCGTCGGGTGTGTTAAAATAGACATACAACGTAGTACCTAAGTGTTAGGAGCATTGCGAAGTTAGTTACGTAATTGAATGTGGACAATACAATAATTAATTAATATTGAGCAGCAAACGTTATGTTGAACGCCAAGATACGTTTACCTACAAATTGGTTTCACGGTCCAAAGCCGCTGGGAGCCTTGCGATCGGAGATGGAACGTTTTACCATATGTCATTTTCAGGCACGGATGCGCTGTGTTGGAATGAAATAAATAAATATTTATGGACATTACACACGACCTAGCCTACAACAAGCAATGCTTAAGGGAACTAGATTACTGATATATTTTTAGTATAAATAAAGCCTTACAAACAAATATTGAAAAATAAAATATTGTTGTTCAACAGTCTGCAGCTGAATTGTTTCAAGGATACTTTGTAAACTTTATTGTCCAAATATAAATAGTATAAAAATATTATAGTAGTCACACTATTCAGTTAATAAATAATTTTATTAACTTTGTGGTAATAAAATTCACTATTATTAAACAAATAAACAAACGTACAATGAAAGGGTATTGAAAGTTTTATCATCAAAGCTGCTATAATAACAGAAAATAGAAGGCCGGGTTTTATAAATTGAAACTTTTACGGCGCGGTAATCGCTATCCCAGACAAAAGCCAAGTGAGGCCGTTGCAACCTCAACATGCTCAAGGCTAGTTCATTCACACCGCATAGATACAATAGAGGTGATAAATGGACCCTGAGGTACACTTTAAAATATTTTTTTTATTTTTGCGCTCTGAAAACTTGTTATCCGGAGATGTGTTGGCGCAATTCCAGGTACGTGTGACTTAATATCTTTGTGCTAGTAATGGACAGTGTGAGGTTGGCGTGAACCAATGCATTATTATTATTATGGACACGTCTGAAATAAATATTATTTAATTTAAATTAATAAACATGAATTGACATCAGAACACTGCCTTAAAAAAATTGTTAAAGTGCCAGCTTCATTACGCCTTTTTAGTTTACATTTACTTTTTTACATTTTGCATAAGTAAGACAAACTGGTAATATATTCAATGAGCGTGGTTTACACGGAAGGTAGTGCATTTACCTTAAATTTTGTTGGCTTTGGTGAACAGCCAAGAACTCAACATCTGGGTTTGCTATAAACGTATAGCAGGACGTTTTGCTACATCTTGTGGAGTAATTCAGTAGCCCGGATATCCTGATACCACTGCAATGCGCCTAGCGCTCAGTATTCCGCTCAGCTCAGCTCTTAAAACTTCTGTCCATGAATGTACTACAATTTTAATTAAATAAGTTCAAGCATATTTTTCTAAAGCTTTTTATATAATTGCTTATATTTTGGGGAAAAAATAGTGTTTTAGAACGAAATATAATTAGAGCTTTTGTGTTATAACGAAAAGGCGAAACACATTAAGAGAGTAAGAAATTAATTATTTAGACTTTTTTTAAGCAAAGCACATATTTTCAAGTTCGTTCATTAAAATGGTATTTACTAAGTACTTTGGATTTAACACCTACGATATAATAGTAGCCGAGTTTTGAATTATCTTTTTACACAAAACAAAATATAACTTCTAAATGTTGAACAGATCATTACTTTGTTTTATATGTCACTTTAAAAGTTTTGTGGTTAGAATAAAATTAAAATTATTTTCATGTTTATTACATTTTAAAATATATTTACTGTTAAAAAAATTTTTTGTGCCCTTTTTCTTTCTTTCTTCTTTCTTTTACTCTTTGTTTTCAAAAAAGCAATTTAATATAAGTTTGTTTGTGAAATTTTGATAAAAGTGTGTCTCGACATTAGCCTTGCATCAAGGCATGCTCGGCTACCATCAACTTCTCATAACTTAGTCCATCGTGTTGGAAAAATTATACCCAACATGGTAATTTTACGAGATAATTCCCCGAAACCAGAATCTGAAAAAATGGACAAGTTGGCCTATTTTCCCAACTGTTTTTCGTTTGATCTTACAAACAATAATATGAATTGCTGAAATTTCAGTAACAAGAAGCTTAGTAAAATAACTTATAACTAACAGCGATTTTGATGAAGTATGGTAATACTTGCGAAAATACTTCAAGTAGTAGTAACGTTTTAAGTAAATTCCTTGAAAGTTTGATGAAATCAATAATATGTAGAGTACTTACAGTTGGTTGTTTTAGTTTGCATATGGTTCTTCCATCGATCTTCAACGTAATCCGTTCTTATAAGGTTTCCTAGCCTTCGGTCAGAAGAAATTCAATTACGAGTACAGACTATCGACATAAATCTTTTAGGATTTGTTTAGTCATGTTTTCTTGTGGGCTTACTTGAGTATTTTGACGGTTCTATGCGATTTTATAATGGACATCGTGAATTGAACTCAAACAAGTTAAGAAACCACCGAGAGTACGATAATCACAGACGGGTAAAAAGTAAACAAAAAATCATAGAGTACCTAAATAAATTCTATAACTCATGTTGTTTATTTATAATACCGGACATTCATGTATCCTCAGTTAAGATTTAGAGAGTAATTTTGTAAGTCTGTAATTAACTAAACTATGTCTAAGAAAATTCAATCATGGTAAGTTTACTTTTCCAAAAATAACCCAAATCAATTTTACAACTTGATAACAAGGATCGCAATTAGGTACTAAAAACTTTGCAAAATTTGAATTTCAGTAACTTAAATTCCAAAAGAAAATGTTTTAAGTTTGTTGAAGTTAATATAGTACTTAGAGTAATTATTGTTATTGTAGTTAGAGTTTGAATGACTACATTTTTATTTACAACATATTTAGAGTACTAAGCGCCAATAGACAATATGCTGAGTCGGGGCCCTTTTGCTGCTGTAGCACACAAAAATGATCGTGTTGTTTAATATTTATTGTTTTTTTTTTGTTTTTTAGTGTTTCTGGTTTGTGTGGTATGTGTAGTAAATAAATAAATGTCTATGGTTGTGTCAATAGATAAGCTATCTACCGTAGCGTACCGTATATATATATTTAATATTTATTGTTATTTTAAATGTGAAATGTAAAACTGTGTGAATAAAATAAAATATTTAGATTGATTAGATTTAAATAGGACAATATTTTTGGACAAGGACATATTTTGTGGGTATGACTCTGTTCATTACCCTCTTATTGTACGTCCGGACTGGACAACTGTATAAACTTGTACTACTTTACAATTAAGATCTTTTATGTACAACAGTTAAACAATTAATTTATCTTTATCTTTATCCGTATCTAAGAAAATAAAGTCATTTCTCTATTTCATATTTCTTATGGCACTATTGCTTATGTGTTCTTGAGAACTGTAAATCCAAACGGCAAAGTCGCAGCTCAACTCTGAGCAATATATTGGCGTCAGTATGTGGCGCCAACAAGAACGGATTCCATTCCCAACGCTTCACAGCTGATCCGGGAATTCAATAGAAAGAAGAGAAAAAGGTACAAATCCGTGTGACATTCACGGAGAAAACAGGTTACGCGATATACCGATTTAGAGTAACCAAATGTAGCTAAAATCTCTTTAGGCATTGGTGCGCCATATCACATTTTGTTTCTTGCCCGTTCTTCTAGGCTCTGGTCGCGTGGAACTGGCACCTAGAATCACCTAATAAGACGATTCTAAATGATCCTTGTGATTTTACTGAATAAAGTTTTGACTTTGACTTTGTTCGTTTGGGTACCAATTGTCCTATTTGTATTATTCTTACGGCTGTTTATTTTTGTCTCGTATAATTACACTCGAGAGCAATGAATCCGGGTCACTTAAAGAATGTTAAAAATCTCGGAAACTAAAAATGATAGGTTAAGGCCCAAGCGCTCAGTCAGGACGGTAGCCCAACAACAAAAGATGTCGCTAGTTTAAAAAACTGCGGTTTTTCTTCTGATTTGTTAATGGTTTTTTGCGTTTAATTATCAAAATTCACCTTTGCGAAAACTTATTAATAGATACCAATTAATCAATACAAAATACTATAATTTTAGTAGGAAAAACGTGCAGAGGCTGGCGAGGAATTTCAAGCTTGCTATCTACTTTGACACTCAAAAATGTTTCCGATATTTGAAACGCGCTAGCGTTTCATAATTTCGACGTCAGGTAATAAGAACGAATAGCGCAGTTCAAGGTACTGTGGACTGACAATCAGAGTATTCGAGTTCAAATCTCCGCCAGAAATGTAACTTTTTGTTGCTTCCTTTTTTTGATATTTATCTGTGTCTTTCTGCAGAGCAGAGGCTCTGCAGAATTTTTACAGACTACTATAAAACCTACTTTATTGGATTTTTTTTTGAACTTAAATGCAATAAAATGCAGTAGATACCTATTACATAGGTTACCTTCTAATAAAACTGCTAATATCTTCAGGAAAATGTTTATATGTATTTAATATTTTAATAGTAAGACTCTCTACAGCTCTATAAATTAAACAAATAAAACACATGAATATGTTTTGCCCAAAAACGGGCTACGGGCTATTTATGTCGTTTTCTGTGGCGTCGCTAAGATTCTTCAATTGCAGTTGTTGGTGCATTGTCTTGCCTGCGTACAAAGGATATAGATTGTTTGTGGGGCAGTTACATCATAATGCTTGATCGGAGTGATCGCAAAGCGTGAATGTTTCTTCGGATCCTTTCTGTTACCACAATGAGTTTCTAATTGGCACAATTGATTACTATACTTACAAGATAAAATTTCATCAAAAACAACTATGTACGACTAAATTGACAGACAGCTAGCAATGACAATTATGTCAGCGAGGTTGCCTTACTACAGGTTTTATTTACTTTGACAACAAAAAAAAAGGTTTTATTTACCTATATTTCAATGCATTATTTGGAAGTTTGTAATTTTTCTTACAAATAAACGTTTTTTTTTTAATGAAATAATTTTTCTTTAAGTATATTTATAATTACAGAACATTAAAAAACGAACAGTTTGATAATAATGTTTGCAAGGAAATACATTTATGGCCACACTTTTATAACCAAACTTTATGAACATTGACATTTATCAGTTATTTATCAGTTATTTATTATTAGCAGTAGTGAGACTGACTACTAGTGACCCGTGACACGGCACGCGTTGTATATTTCGGCTCGGCAACGTTTTTGGCGTTCACCTTATTTTACATTGAAACGTTTTTTTCATATTGCAATTTGTACATAAAATAGTCTATGTTACTCGGTAAAGATATTACATCCTTATGTAGAAATAGTTTTAAAATAGGACGTGTACTTTTGAATTAAATAGTGACCAACAAACAGACAAATCTTATCCTTTCTAGAATTTTAGTTTAGATAATAGATTGGCAACGTAGCATTTTCAAGAAGAAAAGGGATAGGTTTAGTTTTGTTGTCTTGTTTCTTTTCCTACGACTGGAGAGCTGACAACAAACCTTAGAATTTTGTATTTGATAGATAATTGTAAGTATTCGAGCGAATGACGTAGTCGTATACTTACTAGATACCTAAACATTGACGACCGATGTGGCGCGGTGGCATTGACGACGTAGAGGTTGCCGGTTCGATTCCCGCCTTGGGATAAATGTTTGTACTATCTGCAAATATTTATTCCGGGTGTTCTGGGTGTTTATATATATAATAAAAAATATCTATCTATGTAATGTATTGTCGAGAAATTACAACACAGGTGGTTCATATATTACGTGTACAGTACATATTTAATTACCGCTAGTTTTGTTTCATACTAAGTACATACACTTTTTGATTTTATTATGGTGTAGAATTATGCGAACTTTATTTTCATACTGTACAGTTAATAATGCTACAATATCCAGCTGTTCCGAACAGGGTAAAAGAGGTTTATTATACAGGGTGTAACAGAAGAGGTGGACCAAAAGCAAAAGGGCGATGGAAGAGCTCAATACCTATCGAAATAACCCCCATGTATGCTCAGCGATATTCAGTCGTTCAAAAGTTACTCGCACTTTTATGTTTTTTTTTCATTAACATATTTTAGGTTAGATTTCCCAAGTTTTCCCAAACTATCAAGTACGAAAGGTCTACTATGAAGCTACAAGGTGTAAAAAAATACGGTTGTAGCTCTAATAGTTTGGGTATACAAGAGAAATCTAACCTAAAATAAAATTATGAAAAAAAAACATAAAAAGCGAGTAACTTTTGAACGACTGAATATCGCTGAACATACATGGGGGTAATATCGATAGGCTAAGAGCTCCTGCATCGGCCCTGTTGCTTTTGGTCCACCCCTTCTGTTAGACCCTGTATATTTTTTTTTTTAATATTTAATTCTGCACAAAATGATGCAAAAAAACAATGCCGCGTTAGCGCACAGTATATCTCCTATATACGTTACATTTACGATTGAGCTACGAAATATGAGTAGGTAAACAAAACTATACTCATACAATGTGTAGCAAACTTTTTGTTGTTACGTGGTACATTTAACTTTTTTCTTGGTTGTCATGACAACTAGTAGTAAGTAAATAAATATGTCAGTCATAAACACCCAACATTTTGTTGTTAAAAAAATCTCAAATAGTTTGTAATATATCTCAAATAGTGCCTATTTTTAATGCAATGTAAGCTAGATTTCATGGAAGCTGTCTGGGCAGTCTAGCCCAGATCCTGGCATTCAGTTACTCGCAGGCAGAAATCCTTGACGCGAAGAAAGTACTACAAGAACCATAGGCTGAGACCACCGTGACCAACATTCACCTTGTGATAAGAAAACATCTTCGTGAAGAGACCGTTGCCGTATCATGAAGGATTGAAGTAGGAAGAAGGCGACCAACTTCAAGTCATACATCCTTACCTCTAGTATTCTGGACGTCTGGATTAGTCTAGCGGTAAAATAGGGGACCATTGCCATGAAAGATCAATATGTATTACTTTTGTGTACTAGTGTTATTTTCATTTTATATAAGAAAAGTGTATGCTAGCATCTAAAGTATACTTTACTATTGTTGTAAAGTGTGTTAGTCAGTAAGGTTTATCTATGAGCCGTTTTATAGTTGTAAAAATTTAAGTACTAAAATAAGTATTTTAGTACTTAAATTTTTACAACTATATTATGGTAAAAAATATATTTACTTTTCTTACAATAAATTGATTTTTTTCCACAGCTGTGGAAAAAAATCCAAAGCTATTTTTTTTTGTACGTTATTATCCACCTATGCTATGTAGAATGCATTAAAATTATAAGAAAGAAACCAGTTTGGTTCAACCAAACTTCTTTGCACGGGAGACGGGTGCAAGATATTACAATCTTTACGCTGACAAGTCCGCTTCGAATGTAAATATGACAAAGTACGATAAATAAAAGAATAACTAAAAGAAAAAGAGAAAAAAGATTTCCTATTTCTTTCTACACAAGTATTTAGTTCAAGTAACTAGATGGCGCTCTAGATACTTTTGCTATAACTTAATACCTAGTGCTTCGCACAGATGGTGCCTTTTTTTCACAGTTAGTTCATTTTTTGAATACGCGTCACGAACCACCTTAACTCCTTAAATGAAAGTAAAAAAAATATGAGTCACCATACATTTTATTAACACAAAATTACATAAAGAAAAAAACTGCTGATCTCTCCTTAAAACAAAAATAGGAAACATGAAATTTTTGAACTTTATTACGATTTTCTTGAATTTTAATACTTCGTATTGCCTCCTCGTGCTTCCATTACTGCGTTTACGCGGTTTGGCATGCTGTACACCAAGTTCCTTATACGATTTTGGGGAATATTCTCCCATTCCTCTGTGAGAGCAATTTTGAGCTCACGAAGCGTGATTGGGGGAGGGTTTCGTTGTTTTACGCATCTGCCTAGCTCGTCCCAAGCATGCTCGATCGGGTTGATATCCGGGCTGCGCGCTGGCCACTCCATACGAGTAATGTTCATCTCTTGAAGGTAGTCATTCACAATCCTACCTGTATGAGGTCGGGCATTGTCATGCATAAATATAGCATCCTCACCTAAATTGACCATAAATGGACCAACGTGATCATTGAGGATTTCTTCCACATATCTTACGCTAGTTAAAGAGCCGTTTTCTATGATCACCAGCTCTGTGCGACTTTCAGAAGAAATTCCGGCCCACACAAGTACAGACCCACCACCGTAGGCTACTTTTTCTTCGATGCATGCTTGCTTGAATCTTTCCCCTGGTCTTCGATACACTCTGTGTCTTCCATCGTGCTTGTAGAGCATAAATTTTGATTCGTCGGAGAACATAACTTTTGACCAATCTTCAATACTCCAATTTACGTGGCTCTGGGCATATCTTAGTCTCGAAATACGATGCCCACGCTCCAGTTTAGGGCCGTTTGCAGGTCTAAGGGGTTTTAAGTTAGATTCAGCAAGCCGACGTCTTACTGTCCATGCACTTGGGTTACTTCCTCCGAGGCGTCGAAACTGATTGGTGAGTTCAGTTCCTGTGAGAAAGCGATTTCGAAGCATGGTGTTCACCAAGTATCGGTCTTCTCGTGCTGTGGTACACCTGGTTCTGCCCGTTCCTGGTCTGCGTAGGTTAGAACCAGTTTCTTCGTAACGTCGGAGAACTCTTTGTACTGTTGACAGCGACACACCGACAGTCCTGGCTGTATCGCGCTGACTCCGGCCGGTTTCCAGCATTGTAAGTATTCTGGTGCATTCTTCAGGCGTAAGCGACATAATTTCAGCTTGAATAATGAATATAGAGCACTATCAACATGGTTTATGTACCCACATAAATGACAGATTACAAACAAAAGCAAAACCAAATGCTGTAATTTCGTAGTTCCATCTTCGAAAGTGGCCCTTTTTCAAATTTGATTTTTTTATGATATAACTTTACAATAACTAAGAAGTTTTAATACCTTCATTTAAGGAGTATTACATTGTCTATTAAATACAATTTATTGCATTAACCTAGCATTTTTAGTTTCCGAGATTTTTAGGATTCTTTAAGTGACCCGGATTCATTGCTCTCGAGTGTATTATTCAAATCAATTCCAATTTATTTCATTGTATACTAAAAATGCATACCTACTACCAACTGGTTTATTGTATTGTTTATAGAATAAGTCAAAAGTCAAGTCAAAGCCATTTCTTAATTCAATCAAAATCACAAGGATAATTAAGAATCGTCTTACAGACTTGGTAATTTTAGGTGTCAGTTCCAAGCGACCAGAGCCTACAGGAACCTAGAATGTACGATTAAAAAAATCATCAACTCAACCTAAAATTTAAGGATTTGAGCTAAAAGTACGTAAAAAACATGTTTTTGTGTAAATTCAGCTGAATGTATTTTATTTCAATACGAGATTGCGTATTCGTGAATCGAAACCGCAGTGTTTTGGAATTCAGTAACTATTTTTCAGACACGTAAATGCATCCAATATATATATCGTGAACGCGTCAAATATCATGGTCGATTATATTTAAATCTATTCTGTCTTAAGTTAATTTTAATTTACTTTGTTATTAGCTAAACACAAGATACTACGCTTAAATATAATCTAATTGAATAAAAATTTCAATATTTTATTTTTATCATAAAACACTTCATCTTATTGGGCTGGTGAGTATCTGTCCCAGCGTATCAGCATTGCTATTCAGCGCGGCAATGCAGCCAGTGTCTTGGGTACGCTTCCGATTGGTACTGATTTGGATCAGTTGAACTATCTATAGATCGTTTGCAACGGTCTGTAGATAGCTCAACTGTTTCTTATGTATTTTATATGACAATGTACATTTTGTATATACTGTATAGTCGTAAGTTTGTTTGTGAATAAAGTTGAAGAATCTTCATCTTTACATAATAAATAATGTGATAGCTTTGATGTTTGGGTGTGTATTATTCAATTCGCGACCAAGTCCAGTGAAACTACATAATAGCTCGTTAAAATAAATAACATGCCATAAGCTGGTCGCTACGAGTAATCAAAAAGATTTACAGTAAAAAAAGAACGGGACGGGTACGGAACGCGGACAAAGAGGCGGCTTGAAGCTGGTAACTAATAAATTATCTTTTCCGACAGCTATCTCTGAAAGCTCACCAAAAGAGATCTAAAAACAATACTAAACCAATTACTTTCCAAGTGTTTTTGTTCTCTTTTCATCGTGTACCCATTCAGCTACGAAATTCAACTAGCCAACAGAAATGTTAAGACGTATAAAACAATGCTAAATTCGAAATTGTTTTTCTGTTTTGTCTTCAAGATAGGCAGTATCTCACTTTTGAACAATAATATTTGTATTCAATCGCAAAATGAAAATCATTATTTATTTTACTCTAAATAAATACCGAAGTAAGACATTACAAATTACAACATAAAAGGTTTTTTGGAACAACTGTTGCTTGATATACAAAATACAAAAGTTGATAATGGAGATATTAATGAGAGTGGGTTTGAGGTCTTGCCGGTCAACTAACTAGAGATCAATAAAAGGTATTTCATCATTTTAATGATGCAGACTCGACTGTATTGGTTTTATTCATCAAAATAATACATCGTCATCTAGTCCCAATTATTTTAGTTAATTTTGATAGTTACTTTTGTTGTATGAAAAACATACAGGTAATATCGCACACGTTGTTTGCTGCCCCGCAAAAGGCAGAGCAGCGCTGTTTTTCAGACTGAGCCATGGAAAAGTGTGACGTCAAAACTATTACATACATTAAGAAAAACAGGACAAGAAGAAATAAATAGGTACTTAAGATAATAATATAAAATAGGTACATTTATAAATATCATCCATTACAGATTTAAAAAAGTTATAGATACAGAATACACAGCAAAGTTTAAACATATTACTTTGAAAAAGTTTATAGTTTTCTGGTACTTAAAGGTTAAATAAAGGTTATAATAATAAATAAGGTAAGTTTAAGTTTTTAAGTTTTTTATAATATATGTATTTTTTTTTTTTAATCATGTATATTGTAAAAAACTTTTAGCTAAGATTTAAAATAAATGTGTGAATAATAAGGTAATATTAAATAAAAAAAAATATATTAAATAAGGTAGTAAAGCAAATAAAAGTTGTTTTTATTTTTATTATGCTGCAAAACCCTAACATCTTATGTATATCAATAAAACAGCTTATACCTTTGTAACGATGAAATAGAATCCATTTACAAATAAGATTGTAAGCACAATCCAGGTGAACCACGCCCCGGGAATGTCCGTGCAAATGTACAAGAATGTATTGGTGATTTCCTCTTGGGCGACCAATAGAGGAATTGATTTCGAGCTTTTGTTCTAGCCGAAATCGAAGATTGGGATCAAGATTTTTATATGAAAAAAAAAAGATTGTCTATACATAATCATACTTTATACTTTTCAGTTCGGCGCTTGAATGTTACTCAAGTATACTCTTAATTCATCTTCCAAAAACGTATGAGGAAATGTTGAAAAATAAGAATAAGAACTACGAATTCGAGATAAAAATGATGTTTTTGACACTCAACGGTAAATTATCAATAAACCTCAAGGATCCTACGTTATCGCCGTGTTTGTCCCAAGTTTTCAATAAAACTCTATCATTTCAGTATCTGAGTTGGCAGCAGTCGAGGTGTGACGTCACACCCTAATCCTCAATATTGCAAAGACTAGACTGGGGAAGAAAACGGAGCGCTCGCGGTGACATTGATTTAAAACGATTCGGAATAATGCTTGCGATTATACTTAAGACGGAGCTTCTTCTATCACTCGAATTAATTAAAATGGAGTATCCCACTAGAGTTATCAACAATTTTACAATCATGTTAGGGAATACCACAACTTTAGAATTTTATGGATTTATTTTTTATTACTGCACGTAAGTTGGTATTCTAAGAGAAGTAAAATAAGCCAGCTTCTAAAGAACAGCAACTAACTTATAATTATCCCGAAAAGTCTAAAAATAGTACTAGCTTTACTAGGTTATTGGTTTGTAACTAGAAAGTGTAATAAAACACTTTAATTATAAACTACCGACATCGACTGCACCGTCAACGCTATTTAAATTTTTTAAACTTTTGTAGAACTTCCAATAGCTCTTAGCCAATCCAAAAGAATATCAATTCATAGTGTAAAAAACGTAGTCACTAATAAAAGTAGTTTTAATATATCTTTCACCTGGAGTGCTGAATCATAGTTCGGTGAGTCGTATTTAAACGTCATAAACTGAGGCAGATTGAATGTTAAACATTTTTAATCCAACGAAGAATTAAAAAATACTTGCATCGTAAAAAAGTGATTTATTGATGGTTGTAATGTGAATGTTATATGCGGTGTGACCCATTCTAATGTGGCGTAAAAGTATTGGGTTGGCTCTAGACGCAAAATGGCGTAGGTGGTATATTATAGTATATTATGTAGGTGCTAAATATCTAGTGTACCTTAAATTATTATAAAGCAGGTGCGCCCGCAATTAGGAATGATATATTTGGTTGAATGATATATATGGACCGAGTAAAGCGAGCAATGATTTTTGTGACAACTTGGACGACAATTTAGCGTTCTGGTGTTACAATATCTATTACGGGTTACATTATCTAGTAAATTGTACAAATAGTCAAGTGAAATTTAAACCCAATTAACCATTTTTTAATGATTTAAAAAATGGTTAATTTTTTTTTTATTTATTTACCATTTAAAAAGTTTACCTAATTACAAAATCTAAATAGCATTAAGAAAACCACAAGGTTTTCAGATTTAATTAAATTTGTTTGGGACTACCTCTGCCGTATGATCTACCAAAAAACGTAAAAATCAGTTTATTATTAGCGAAACAATCTTGTGACTTCTAAGCCCGAACAAAAATTCAGTACCTTCTATTTAGAGGTCTGTCTGATATACATTTTTCTGAAGACAACTGTATCTAGGCAGAAATTCGGTAAAACTTGGCTATGTTTTTAAAGATAAACGGTAGGAACCAGGCCGTAAGTTTCTTGCCCGTTCTTCTAGGCTCTGGTCGCGTGGAACTGGCACCTAGAATCACCTAGTATGTAAGACGATTCTAAATGATCCTTGTGATTTTACTGAATAAAGTAGTTTTGACTTTGACTTTGATAAAAACAAAAATATCGTAAGGGCCTTCTTGTCAATGGTACCTACATCATAAACAATAATAACAAGTCTGCAACCTTGGTAAAATAGAAATGAAATAGGCTCATGACGTGCGTGTGACAAGTTTGTACCTACGCAAGCATTACGTAGGAATATGAGATATCTAGCAAATAATATATTAATCTACACAACTTTGTAACAGTTGAACAGAATTAAAGCAAAAATGGCTATTTGTGACGAAAAAATCAATTCACCTAGTAATCGATCTACAAAAAAGTTATCGAATTCCAGTAGTGGTAGTGGAATTTGGTTTATTTTGTATAAGTATCTACTTATTTTACTACATTAGATTATGATACTACTTTTATTAATATAATTAATATGCCTACATAATGTATGTGCATTTTACTTTGATCAATAAATCTATCAACTTATATATTTGACCTAAACTAATGCATAGAGAATGCAAACGAGTTTATTCGCGTTGAAAAGAGATACTTACAGATTCATCAATCTTTATTCAATCGGAAAGATTTGATCTCTTCTCGATACTTGATGATTGATTACTATTCGATGATATTACACCAGACGACTAGAGATTTAGTTCTTTTTTTTTTAGGTATGTATTGTTCATTCTCAGATTGGACGCCCAAAAACGCAAAACGACCTCGCGGTAGACCACGGCACAGGTGGAGGGACGAATTCGATGCCCATACAAAAGATTGGACCACAATAGCCCAGGACAGAGTGAACTGGAGAAAAGGAAGGGAGGCCTTTGCCCTGCAGTGGGACACCACAGTCTGAAAATGAAAATGAAAAATTGTTCTTTGTCCGGTACCTTCCATGCTGTTACTGGTGTGTTCGTTCCAAGAACAAACATTTGTGTGGTGTTATTGTAGCACCAGTTTACAGAACACAACAGAAAATTGCTGTAAATGTATTATACATATGAATATACAAAAAAAAAAGTATTGTATCGATGTGTAAAATGTCCAAGAATATGTATTTATTTATAGTCGGACGATACGATTGTGTCTGTTTGCCGTGACTAAGTATTAGAACAAAATAAATGTTTTGAATATTTGGATATTAAAAAACAGCATTAATAAATAATTTTCACTACTAGTTCACTGAAACTTCATTCTCTATTTCCGAAACGTGCGTTTCAGTGATCCAGCGTTTTCATTAAATCATGCCACGAATACAAACAAACGAACAGTGCTAATCTTATCTTATCTTTATCTTATCTTGTGTGTATCGACAGCGATTTACATTTTAAGCATTATTGATTAACATGCAACATGCTTATTTGTTTTCTAGAGCTGTTTAGCTCATATTGTTTTTAATATGAAATCTATTTTATCCTTTGAACATTATGAATGCATGTCTCGCTTTATACAATATCGAAATCAAATCAAAACTTGTCTTTCACAGATAACGGAAACGTGCCAAGCAATTCTCGTCTCTTCTTCGAAATCGTATCAGACGAATGGTTATGACAAATATATTTATACGCAATGTAGCAGAAAATGTAGAAGCTAAATCTGTTCCGAGTGCAATGTGCATCTATCGTCCCGTGTGGCTATGCTCTAAAGATGATACTCGGACGATTCGAAAAGCCGGAAAGTCTAAAAATATTTTGAGTAATGTTTCTGCACAGAAATATTGTTTTGATTTGTGTAAAAGATGGAACAAGAAAATATCTCAAGCTAATACCAATGTTAAGTTGCTTCACCGAGTTCGGCTATATAAGACATGTCCTGTAAGACATCACGCGATAAATCATAACCAAACATTTAAACACAGAGTTTTAATTTATTACTAAATAGTCGTTTTTTTCTTTTACTAATTTAAACTTCAGATATTACGTTACGAACCTTTAAGTTTAAAAACCTGAGTGAGTCGTATTGCAACCCTACTCTTAGACTAGAGGCCATATTTCACGCCGGTCATTCTGAGCCCGGCTCAAAGTGGCTCGGGAATCTATTACCCATGACAACTTTCATATTATTCCCCGGAGAATCAACTTATGGCAACAATCACTCAGAAGCAGTCATTATGAAGGTTCCGTACATTTACTTTAGCTACGATTTTGTACCGTTTGTCTTCGTTTCAACTGACTCCAAAAAGTGCTTATTTATGTTTTTTGTGTATGTTACGCGATAACTTCCCCATTGTGAACCGATTGTGAATCGATGTTTAATGAATCGATACATGTAAGATGATCTCATATTAATATTATTAATATGTAATTAATACTTTTTGATAATCTTTAAAATTACATTTTATCATTAAAAGTCGATGACGATTAAACAGGTCTTGATTATTTTTGTTATAAAATAATTATAATTATTGTACAAGTTCCAAAGTATAACGTGATATGGGATACTATAAGTAAAATTAAAATGCTAGCTAATGTTATTAGACTAATTTGACAGAATACTAAAAAGTGAGATAAAAATTACGTTCTTAAAAACGACAGACAATTTACCTTATCTTGAAAGAACCGAGCATTACTGGATTAGATTTATTTCAAAAAGCTCATGTTATGTGACTTTGACGGCATATTAGTGAGAAAAGAAATTACGTTTTTAAATACGGCAGACTATTTACCTTATCTTGAGAAAACCGAGCATTACTGGATCTTTATTTCAATCTGTTATCCTACGCTATCCAGAAGCAGACAAGAGCCGATAATAAATTGTACAATTTATTAATAATCTCGTTACAACTTTCACAAAACTGGAGATTATATATAAAGTGAATTTCATTTACAACCATTAGCAATAACAACCTTTAAACTTGAACTGATATTAACAGAAATGACAATACTAAACTTGAAATATCATCTCATCGTTGCGATATTTCGAAATTTCTCATTTTCGTTAAAGTTTTTGCTAGTGAATCGGGACCGGTGCTCGGGGGGGCTATCCAGCAAGGGAAAACTTGCGTGACCGAATATCCTTTCAGAAGCAGTTCAGTTTTCGATGATTTTACTATGTACTCATCAGTATTCCGTGGCATTTTTGTGGACTGACGTGACTGAGCTCTTAAAAATGACGACAATGCCCCGGTTTAGCAAGTGGCTTACCTGATTACCAACCAGATTTGAGCATGGCCTACCTGATTTTTCGTTAATTCTATCATATTATATGAAAATCGATCATTCAAAATATCAATAATAGACGAAGACGAAAACTGAACTGCAATTTGATCAAATAACAGTTCAAAAACATTTCAGTTGTCAGGATACCCCCCCCAGCTCGGCAAGTGGATGAAGCGGCACGGATTTGGTAATAATGTCATTTGATAGCTGCCGCCGCGTCGGCTCGCTACATTCGCCTCGCTGGCTTTAGCGGCCTGAGCAGCTTTAATATTCAGTTTTGAGGATTTATTTTTTGGACATAATTTGTTTTGTATTACAAATTAAACAGTTAATGTCGTAGTTAGTTAGTTAGTTAGCGACGCGTGACCCGAGGGCTGGTGAGTATCTGGCCCAACGTATCAGTATTGCTATTCAGCGCGGCAATGCAGCCGGTGCAATGCAGTGTCTTGGGTACGTGTATAGATCGTTTGCAACGGTCTGTAGATAGCTCATCTGTTTCTTATGTATTTTATATGACAATGTACATTTTGTAAATACTGTATAGTCGTAAGTCGTAAGTATGTTTGTGAATAAAGTTGTTAATGTCTAAAATGGTTTAGGTTTAACTTATATCCATAAATAGTAATTTCGTGTGAACTGTGTTCAGTAAAATACACTCAATCAAATTCAGAACTGAACCCTTTCTCACCTTTAATTAGAGTTAAAACTAAGAGTGCTTTTTGAATTAAAGTAATAATGTACTAATAAAAAAATCACATGTTTTATTCACATTTTTACGTAATTTTTGTGATTCTATGTATTTTATGTATGTATTTACAAAAAAAATGTATAAAAGTATTTTATCAGTAATCTAGTTCCAATAGTTCAAGCTTAGTATGGGACTACAGTGTGATGTGTCCGTGAAAAAAAAAGTCTAAAGAATCTTAAACGCAATCTAAGACGTGCAATATAGAATACTCCATTCGTGAGGGTTAAACGGACAATCCCCCGTGCAGGGTTGACGCTGATTAATGTGATAGCTTCATGTTTTATGTTCAGGTACTACAACATACTTATGCGCTGAAGTTACAGAGAATACATATATATCCGTTTACATTCATTCGCAGGATAGTTTTATTTAAGTATATAACTTTCTCAATGTGTACCTACTCTAGTACCAATTTATTATGAATTGGTTTTTATTTTTTTATAATTTAGTATCTCACACATCTTTCAAATAATTCGACAGTTTTTACTGTAACCACAAGATTGTTTTTTAAAGTAGTGTAAGTTATAGGATCTAATATAACAAACCACAGCTTTTAGGAAATCTACCCAAGTTAGACACTCTACAGAGATAGTGCACCTACTCTTAAGTGGTAATGATAATTTCCCACTGAATATCAAATGGTTTATGGGTTTTTTCTATCATTAAGATTGGTTTGAAAAACAATTTTATAAGGCAATATTATATTAAAAATGTAAAAGACCTGAAACTTGTGCTAAGTAAGAAATCAAACTTCAATCACAGACGCCGGCGGTTATCTTAATAAAAGATGAGATATCACCGAGCAAAAGGAAAATTGTTATTGGAATGTGGAACTCTTTTTAATATTTTTAATCATTTCTTTTGCGCTTGGAATACAAAAAACTTAAAAAAATGGGCATGTCAATATATTTTTGACTTACGGCCGGTTTCTAGAAACCCAAATCACGATTGATCCGAGTTTGACACATAGAAATTATTTGATTTCTTCGTTGATCATCGTTCGAGAAACCGGCCGTTAGACTACACCGTTAGGTATCAATCAAAAATATCATCCAAAAAAGTTACTCTCTTTTATTTATTTTTCCAATAGCTGCTTAAATGAAGGAGTTACCATTTTCTCGTTATTTGTCTCAGAAAAAATATATTAACAACACAAGTTACTCAATTAATTATCAGGTTTTGGCTTATATCTTCGCAGTGGGGCACTGTGCTAATTTAATAATTGCCGAAAAATCTGTGCGTTGGTGGTGTATTTGAATGGATATGTATGCCAATATGTATAAAATCTGTGCGTTGGTGGTGTATTTGAATGGATATGTATGCCAATATGTATAAAATCTGTGCGTTGGTGGTGTATTTGAATGGATATGTATGCCAATATGTATAAAATCTGTGCGTTGGTGGTGTATTTGAATGGATATGTATGCCAATATGTATAAAATCTGTGCGTTGGTGGTGTATTTGAATGGATATGTATGCCAATATGTATAAAATCTGTGCGTTGGTGGTGTATTTGAATGGATATGTATGACAATATGTATAAAATCTGTGCGTTGGTGGTGTATTTGAATGGATATGTATGCCAATATGTATAAATTCAGGCTTATGAGCTGTGAGCAGTATAACATGGATGTTCATTTTAAAAAGTTTAAATGATTTTGTATGTCAGGTACAACTGGCAAGTGCCTAGATTGTGCATTCGGTGCGATTTGCAAAGTTTTTCACTTAAATATATCTACGAACATCGAGTATCGAAAATCTATTAACATAAAACGCTTTGAAAACAACACTGTCTTTTGTTAAGCACCTACAAGCTTAGTTCCATCTAGCTTACTGCCACACTCAGTGCCGTCACATAAAAATAAGTGTTACTTAAAATATACTGAGTGTTTATCCAGGTAAGTGATGTTGGCTACTAAGCTTTAACTATCGTGTAATGCTCGTCTCTGAGTGCGGCAGAAAGACTAAGCTCCCGTATAGGCAACCTTATCTCCTGTATTGGGACGGGACACGAGGCGCGAGGCGAGACCCAATTGAATGCCGTCGCTAGAATTGTACCATGAGCACACTTTTTCAACATACATTTTAAATATCCCACAGAATCGTTAAAAATAGAGAAATATTCAATCGCCATTGACAATAAGTATCTATTAAATTCAATAGACGAACCTTTGGCTTCAATCTCGCCTGAGGGAAAGCGCCGCAGAATTTTATAATAATGTTAATTTTTAATCGTTAAAAGAAAAGTTAGCAATATTTTAAGTTTAAACAGGGAGTTTAATTTATTCCATGTAAAGAATCACCTATATTCAACGCTTGGTGACAAAAACTGTGGTCTAAAATAAATGTGTGATGTAAGATTTATCTGAAAAAAACTATTGCTAAAGGTACATTGCATCGATGCAAATAGACAAATTTACGTCGAGTTATCGGCACAATAGCCTGTAATTGACTGGGGAAATTGAATGTAAACTATGTGCTTTGTTGAATAATAACTGTATTGTACTTTTGAACAACCACTTCGTTTAAAGCTGCGTGTCTGGAAAAATGGCAATCATAGAAAATAAGGAGCAATAAAAACTTATGTTGATAGATTATTACAAAACTATCGAACTAAAATATCTGTTATTTCATGTGATTAAAGTAAGGTATCAGGTAAGGCCTTATCGCTGTGACCATCTCTTCCAGGGCCCTTGAATAGACTTTTATGTAAAAAAATATCCTTTGTTTAAATTGTTATCATGTTTTTCGGGGGATGCTTTAAATATGGACTGATATAAGTAACAATTTATGTGCGTAAGTTATCTTAATACGTTTAAGATTGGCGCATTTATTTATGCTCAGCCTTTCGTATATGACTGTTACTACCATGTACATGACAGAACATCAAAGGCGAGGTAATAAGACTTTTTTTGCTGTAGGGTTGCTAAATAAATATACAATATTGGCCTCGACCTTTTAAATACTATCAAACATTGTTAAAAATTCCCTCTGCCTATCACTGTCAAAACAAAAAAGAGGGATCTTTATGTTGGCGACTAACTTTACCTTGAAATTGAGAAGCAAGTAAAAATAAAAAATGGCAAATGTAATTCGAACAAAGATTTTCTATCTATTTAAGAAGTCAATTATTAACTAACGGTATGTATATCTTATAAAAAGTGCCGCAGACTTGATGTATTGATTACCATACGTAATGATGACATAAAGACAACGCTAACTTTTTATAAAATAGGGAGTAAGTATTTACACCTTACTAGTTTATACTCTTGCTTTATTTCTATAAATATTTCCAATTCTTGTGGGCATTGTCAAAAATATAACGATAGCAAGACAAAGTCGTAGTCGCATCAGCTAGTATCACTATATTTACAAAGTAGATGACCCTCACAAGTACAAAGTAGTCAAAAAACCCCATTTATAAATCCTTTTGAACGTTTTTATCCGAGCATGCCGGCTGACGTCATCACGCGATTAATTTACTGCAGTTCCACCACCAATTAATTCGCAACATGGAATAAAATGTTTTACGTCGATCTGTGTGAATGGCATTTCGCAATTTTTTTAATTGAAAACGTATTTCATCCGTAATTTTTAACTGACCATTTTGCGCATATTTTTACGTTTTAGTAAAAATAATATGCATATAAATATTTGGGAGCTTATCTAGCACTATATATTATAAATTATGTATTCCGCACTTAGACACAGTGTACATATTATGCGCAAGTCATATAAAAATTTGTAAATAAATAGCCGTACATAAAATAACTCCAACACCACAAACAACTTAAGAATTCAACTATTGGTCATCAAATGTCAGAAACAATCGGTTACCTTTCTGTGAGAACAACCCGCGCATAATAAAACTTGTACAAGTGACGACTCTCAACAAGTATTATGCGGTAAAAGGAAAATAAATATATGAATATTCACGGAAATTCACACTTATTACTCTTAGCTTACTCATCGCTCATTAGTCTCATTTTGAGCAAAGCTTAGCATAAATATACCTAGGTATAAACAAAAATACATATTTAAATATTGCAGCATGTTACAGCAGAAATGTGTGTTTAGTTATATGAATTCATTTGTTTCTTCCTATCTCAATACTGTTTTAGCGCTCACCGACTATAACTTTAAATATTTTCTAGTGAACCTTTAAGTAACATGTTCCCCTGGCGTATTATTTTGTACAATAGTATAATAACCGTTCACGCACAAACCACTCAAAGAAAACGACCGTGCGTATCGATTTGTGTTTCAGCGTGCTACGAACTTGCTATTGATCGCGAGGACTACAAACTTCTTCGTGCTTTAACTGTTTAAATGAAAAAGCGTGAACGTTGTCAATTACGAAGGAGTAATGAATGTATACAATTGCTAAGTAAAATTAAATTTTCATCATTTTCTATTTTCTCAGATCTAATATTGCCAATTAATTTTACAATCAAGAGAGTAGAGTAAATTAGTAGCTTGTGCTCCGAAATTAATCATTAAACTTGTGCTTTATAATTTTAATCTTAAATTGTATATAAGACTTATTACAGGAAAGCATGTAATTATCATATTTAAATTCTACTTTATTTAATCCCAGAAGAACGAACATAATCTTACGGCCTAGTTCCCACCGCTTGTATATTATGTCGATTAGATAAACTGTTGACAGTCGCCTTACGCAGGTTTAGCCGAGAAGCTCGTCTATTGCTTCAATAATCTCAAATAGCGTTCATCGAGCACGTTCTCCGACTATTCTTTAAACTTTAGATAAAATAGTATTCCCTAATGAACCAGTAGGAATTTGAGCGCGAATGGATACACAGTGCGGACTGCGAGCTGACGTAACGAGCTCCCCGGGGGCCCAGGGCTGAGGAGCGGAAGGTCGAAGTAACCTATTACATTCAACTATTAAATATCATACACTAACATTTGTGCCAGGTAGGGTTTTGGCTAGTCCTATTCATGAAACGTTATATTTTATTTTCTTTGACATGAAAACCGTTACTCATCGTTTTCTCAACATAATACGTAATACCGATTTTTTATGTTATACTACATAGTTAGTTTTAGTATTGTTGCTAGCGTAAAAAAAATGTAAAAGTACGTCAACGACGAAATATGTATTATATTTAATTTGATTTACATTTTTATATTATATCCAGAACACATACACAGGTAGTAAAACGAAAACATCTGCAAAATGTAATGCTTAGCTTTTGACTATTTTCATAATTGCTACTACGAACTACGTACTAAAAATCCGAGAAAAATTCAATCTTGTATCATGTTTTGAATATGTTACTACATTTATCATAATTATTAATAATGTTGAATATGTTATATGGCTATATACATCTAATTTTAAAGATTTATACATTGTTAGGGGCCATTTTTACCCATTTTTGTGGCATTCGGGATGCTGTAGTGCCTGGGACACTTATCTAAAGATAAGTGTACTATATATATACGATAAGACCGCCCATTGTACAAATCTATTATTATGTCTTTCATTTGTTATTTTCTTTGTGTACAATAAAGAGTTTATCTATCTATCTAAAAAAAACAAAAATGTTCATTACACATACAGGGTCTAACTACGCAATCTCTACTTTCTCAATACGAGTAGGTATAATGCTTTAGCTGCAGTCGCAAATCCCTGTTGGCCTACTCGCCAGGTAAATGGGGGGTAACCATAATTACTCTCCCAAGAGCAGCAATCAAAGCAAAGCTGTACACTGTACTAATTACAGGCACACACATACTATCTGTACATGTATATCGAACATGTGTGGGAACAATGGAACTGTTAAATTAATTCTTGGGGGTAATTTTATTTTGTTCAATCAAAGTTTTACAAGTACTTTTTATCAATAAATTTTGCTTTTTGATTACTTATTTTGAAAGGTGCATATCATTTTATTAATGAGAAGATAATATAGTTAGTGAATAAATTCATTCGTTGATTTTAGGAAATATCCGTGAAATCGCTAATTTTAAAAGTAAATATTATTATATTGATCTTTGGTTTACTAAGTAAGTAATATTTCATTCCTATATTTTACCTATATTTTAAACATATCTCAACTCACATTAAAAGAGATAAAATTCGAGATTTACGAGTTATTTTACAGAGATAGTTTTAATGTCATATTATGTTGAAAGTTTACAACTTAAACAGTTTGCGATGTAGTAAAAGTCTTCAGCATTATCTTTTTTACTGTTTGTAAAAACACTTTTGTAGATTTTAGGTAAAATGTCTTTGGAAATCAAGATTTCAAACCTTTCTGATTCAGTGATAAATGTGATAATAAAAAAGGAAATAGTGATAGATGAAGCGCTTTAAAACTATCGTTGGGACGATAATAGTCTACCTTGAATAAAACATAAATTTCAAAACCGTCTTTTTATTTAAGGTGACGGGTATAGCCAAATGCGTGTTTTCGGGAGTGTTTTCTGAAGAAGTCATTGCATGTGGAGTTGTGAAACTTATTATTTCCTATAACACATATATTGAACTAGTCAGGTAGGGAACAAAATGTGTGCTCTTGGTTATAGTTTACTTTAAAATGTAAGTTTAGTACCAACACCTTTTGCAAAAGTGTGATTTTTGATCCCATTTTTTATGGGTTTGGCAGATTTGTTTGGTACCAAACTCAGCACAGCTATTCTTATGGTTGATATCTATACATCCAAGGAAAAAAAAATCTACATTAAGGTGTTTAAAGAAGAAGAAGAGTAGCGCATTAGGAACTATAAGTGTTCCATTGCTGTGTGCTCGCAAATATTCATAAGGCGCTGCTTAAAAGTTTGACAATCCAAACTGTGCGCGGCTCACTATGTGTTTTGCGTCGTTTTCAGCATTCTTACTGAAGTTGAAAATGCGACGTTGCCACGTTGACTATCTAGAGTTTAACCACTGCGGCAAAAACTATGCCGTGTTACAAGTTTAACGTGTATGTAGCTATAATAAATAAATAATGAAGTTGGAAGTTATTGACATTTTTATTTATTATGAAAAATTTCACCCTACCCGTCGCCTTAAGAGCTACGCTTTTGTCTGCGTAATGAATGAATGCAAGTCACGCCTTATTTCTTTCGATTGAAAACCGTAGTGAGCCTAAATAGTATTTTACTTGTTTGAAATTATGAGAAGCTGATTTTCCGTTCATTTCTGATTTGATTCTGTTTGGATAAATGAACAGTTATTTAACAAACTTAGTCAAATGGGGATACTCCAAGCAAGCGCAATGAGACTGTGGAGACCCACAGACGATGCCTCATCTGTTATCTTGCCCAGAACGCACCAACACCTGCACTATAAAAGAACTTTGCGAAGGCACAGAGAGTGCCATTAACATAGCCTGTTTTTGGGCAAAATACATTTGACAAGGGTGAAATGACGACACGAAGAAGAAGGAGATGACGAATTTAACAATTTTGAGTGAATTAGTGATGTTTTATAAATAGCGCACATACGTAAAAAGTGTATATTGTTTGCACTTCTGAACGTCAACCCGTTGTCAAGATAATATTCTATATTACGAAATAATACGATATTATACAGCATGGTTGCATTAAATGTAAGTATGACGATAGACAAAAAACTTAAAGAGATTTAATAAATCGATTGGAATGAGAATTTCAATGGAATGTAATAATTTCTACTGAAATTAGTTTTGGCTCCCGAGAGAGGGGAAGAGAGAGTTTCCACAAACTGAAACCGGAAGGTAGATTAAAATAGTTTCCTTCGAAAACACCATTAGTTGTCTGTGAGCAATTGTTCGTATTCACTTATATATGGACTAGTTTAATGATATCTCAGTACCATACTTCTATTATTTGTGTTCTATCATGAGTATTTCTGTTTGGGATGCAAATATGAATATGTATTACAAATGTACATAAATGTTTTTATTTATTATGGATATTATTATTAATAAAACAGTACTTTTGTGTACTTTCAGAATACTGTATGAAATTAATATAATAATAAAATGAAACACTAAAGTTAGACTGCGGTGACAGGCTACGTCGTGTGCTAAGTTAGTTTGTGTGCGCTAAGCCTTTTTTGAAGGGATTATTACTATTAGTACCTTTGTTGTCCCTCTCTCATGTGGACTGCGCGAGCATTCGTGGTGTTATTAACAAAATAAGTAGAGACTTTGATATCAGAGTTTTAATGTAATATTCTTATTTCTGTATCACAAACGGAAAGTCAGTGCGATAAACTAAACTAAATGTTTATTCAGTCGTAATCCGCTCCGCTGAGCTGAACTTGCTATTTACTGTGTTCAATTCCACTGCATCATGTTACAGGGTGTAACAAAATGGCTGAAAGAATTTACAATTTTATATGCGAATCTTAGTATTTTTATTTTAGGTTGTGTAGAATCAAAATAGATAATGATACAAAATATAAACTCTATTGTCGAACTTATTTTTTTATTTGACCTATTGTGTCGTACCTTCTACGAGGCAGAGGTTTTCCATTCATACTCGGTATGCCATAATAAATATGAAACTAAAAATGGACTATGCTACCCAATCTCCAAGAATTAATTCTTCGCTTGTAATAGAAGAATTTAACTAATTATTTAATGTTTGTAACTTATTATAATAGGTCTTTACCTATGAAATTGCCGTTTTGTATGAAAAAATTTGAACGAATTTTTTTCATGTATTTTTTATTTGTATTAATCGAAGTAATTACCCATGCAATCAATGCATCTTTGCCAACGCAGTGGCAGTTTATTGATGCCCTTCTTCAAGAAATCAGCTGGACGGGAGGCAACAAATTCTTCAAAGGCATTTAGAAAATTCCAAAACGGAAGCGAGCAAACCAATAACAGGTGGTGCGTTGGTTTGTAGTGTTAGCTCCGTAAACGTCGTTGATGTTGTGTGCCGCTTGTGCCGCGTTGCTGCCACGACGGTACTCATATTCCATAATTACTCGAATTTTTAACGAATTCATGATGACGAAAAAGATTGAAATGCGATGAAAATGTAACACTAATCAATAAACAAATGACTACTTTTTGAAAAAAAAATGTTTTTAAAATAAAATTAATTAGAAATTATAATTCTTAGCCAAACAAAAATAATTTTGATTTGAAATGGCCAGTACTGCAGAACGGCAATTTCATAGGTAAAGACCTAATATTATGACCAGAAAAAGGGATGCTACAAAAAAAATTGTTTGTTCATACTGTTCTTGAATTAAATAAAAGATTAGACTATTGTCACTAAACTGAAGCACCTTGTATTCAATCGGGTAAAAGATTTTATCATTATTATTTATTTGCCAAACAAAATGAAAAGTTAAACACGACGATTGTTCAAATTGTTTAATTGTATGCTGCAAGCTTTTCGATATCAGCTCAATAAACATGGCATCAGTAATTGTATTTAGTTTATGATATTGACGACCGACGTGGCACAGCGGGCGAAGGTCCGCCTGCGACGCAGAGGTTAGGGTTCGATTCCCGCCTTGGGATAAATGTTTGTACGATCTGCAAATATTTATTGCCATTGGGTATTTTATATGTATTTTAAAAAATATCGATCTATGTAATGTATTAAGTATGTCAGCCTTCTAGTACCCATAACACAAGCTCTGCTTAGCTTGGGGCTAGATGATGTTGTGTGGATTGTCAAGCACTATTTATTTATTTATATTGCAAACAGAATTACTGGATCTGACTGCTTACTTGCTGTCGTGTTGGTTTGTGAAATGTTTGTTAGAATTCTGTTTGAATCACGAATAAGCTTAGTGACTTCTACAGCATGAGACTACTTGGTTCGCAAGGCGCTGACTTCTACTCACAGAATAAACAGTTGGAATTAGAACAAACAGATACTTCTCCTATTTCATATATATTCATGGATTTGTTACTCAACGCTACCTAGTCACAAAATCTAGGTAAAATAAGAACTAGAATATTTTTTTTTAAACATTTTGTTTAGTTAAATCAAGTCAAAGTCAAAGTCAAATATTTCTTTATTCAATAAAATCACAAGGATCATTTAGAATCGTCTTACATACTAGGTGATTCTAGGTGTCAGTTCCACGTGACCAGAGCCTAGAAGAACGGTCAAGAAACTTACGGCCTGGTTCCTACCTAATATATGAAACAGTAACATTTACAACTAGTTTTTACATCACCACACACAATTTAATAAGAACGTGTCTGGTGCGTTTACTCTGAGACGAATGTTAAGTTTATGAAATGTTTATCTATCTTATCTTCACCAACACTCGAAACCTTTCTAACTGAATCTCAACAATGCAAGTATCACTGCAAATAGTATACTTCCTCGGGCAAGTTCTTTAACAAAAGCCTTAGAAATTAAATAGAAATATTTACAGACATTTCACATATCACACTCTAGCCCCAAACTAAGCAAAGCTTGTAATATGCGAACTAGATTGATGATGGAATACTTATTTACATTTTTATTTGTAAAAACATACATATAGAATACATGCTAACCCCAGAAACAACTAATGTTTATGTTCATTACACAAACATTTGTTCTGGGTGGGAATCGAACCCACGACTGCATGGAAGGCAGAGCTACTAACAAGTTAGCTGTGACGCCTGTCCTCCGACCTACCAACCAGTCTCCACTATCCGTAACAACCTTGTCAGATCTTTAAAGATAGAATGAATGAAGAAACAACAGCTCCCCCTCCCGGTATCCCCAACGCGTAGTACTATTATTTATTCTGTGTGTTGCAGTTATGAATGAACTTACGTGTGTGCGTGTCTGACTCGTAAACATTCCTTGGGTGAATTGACTGTTTTGCTTACATACCGCAGATGGTGCATGGAAAGAGCCTCCTCGTGGCGCACACCGGAAACAGCTAGGCACGGTAAAGCAGTGTCTAGTCTGGCTAATCTTTCCAAAACGATGCTTTTTTTTTTTTTTTTTTACTTAGTATAGTTCGTCCTTTGACCACAAACTCACCTGATGGAAAGTGATGTTGTGGCCGACGATGGAGCAGGACGATCTATGAGACACCTGTTCAATTATGCTACAACAAAATACAGTTGTAGCATCGACACGACAGTAGTAGTAGTAGTACCGCAGATATTCATACTTAAACCATATGAAATAAACTAATATTTATGGCAAAAACAAACAGTATCACTTAGTCTTAATCTGAGCATAGTTTTTGCAATTGGATCTAGACTACCGAAAGTGACTAAAAATTTTATATTGTTTGTCCAATTAAAATAATGTCTCGCCCTCCATTTTATAAAAAAGTTGGCGTGGGCTTTATTACCATTACGTATGGTAATCAAGACATCAAATCTGCGCTAACTTTTTATAAGATAGTCCGTTAATTCGTTAAGATTTTTTTTTATCGAACTCAAATTGGTAATCTGTGAAAGATTCAACGCTTGATTTAGGCATAGTCTATACCTAGCTGAAGACCGAGTATTTTTCAAGCACTAACATGAAACATCACGTAGATGAAACTTTTAGCTGTGAGGTTGAATCCATCACATTTTGGCTCAAGCTGCACTCTGCGTGATTTGACACGAAGAGCATGCACCAGTAGCGATAGCAAATACATCAAAATATAGATTTATGTTCAATTCAATTTTGGGTTTAAGACAAAATTTATAAATAAATAGGACTTTTCCTTGTTCACATTCAATAGTTCTATAGTTGAGATTTTTTATTATCAAACGGTTTTTGCAGAAATCAAATTTTATATGCCAGTGTACATTTTGTAATTACTGTGTAGTTATAAGTATGTGTGTGAATAAAAAAAAATGTACTAAGTATATAATATATTTATTATTCTTATCACATATCAGTGTTAGAATGTGTAAGACGAATACTTAGTTTTATGTAAATTCATTTACATAAATGTATTTTAAAACTCAGATATCTATACAAACCAACTTAACAAAACGAGACAATATTTAATTACTAGTTCAGTGAAGTTTCAGACAAGCTCTGTAGACTGTTTCGCAATTGTTGATTGTTGCAAAGTGTTTTACACCGTTCCGATAATTTAAACAAAGACGTAGACAAAAGTATTTCTATCGAAATACATTCCAAAATATTTTCGTTAGCCAAACACATGTTTATAATATCTTTGCAATTGGCTATAAGTCCACATTAATAACAATGTTTTTTTTTATATATTAAATGGTAAGAAACATTTCTTAAATAACTTTACTATGATAAAGTTCTTTAAGAAATGTTTCTTTATTTATAATTTCAACTAAAACCTTCATTCCAGTGAACGTCTAACGAACAAGCTAACACCGTTCTAAGAGCAAAGTAGCATTTTAGTAAATATATTAAAATTATATACAAAATATCTCTTTGAAAAACTTTCTCCGGAAGTTGTATATTAATCCATAATGTGACAAAACTTGAACATTTTCTGTACGTACAAAGTCTGGGAAATTAAGATTGAAACTTGTTGGAAAACGGCTGACGCGACGCGATGTCAGACTACCTTGAATCACAGAATACCTTGTACGAGTAACTGTTGATTTCGTTTCCTTAATTATACAGACTCAGAACAGTTTGTATAATTTTACTTGAGCAGTGAGGCTTTGATTAGGTAACCCTGCAGAAAAATCGGTTAATTTAACCAAACATAAATAAAAACTATTTATTCACAAGCAAACTTACGACTATACAGTATTTACAAAATATACATTGTCATATAAAATACATAAGAAACAGTTGAGCTATCTACAGACCGTTGCAAACGATCTATAGATAGCTCAACCAATCGGAAGCGTACCCAAGACACTGGCTGCATTGCCGCGCTGAATAGCAATGCTGGTACGCTGGGCCAGATACTCACCAGCCCTCGGGTCACGCGCCGCTTCGACTAGACGCCCAACATTAATTACTTAACCATTTTATAATGAAATCTTAAGTTACCTAGCATGAGATAAGAGCAGGAAAATGATGATAATAATGACGATCTTATTAAGCACATTACATCTTCAAACTTCAAAATCATTTATTCAATAAAATCACAAGGATCACTTTGAAACGTCTTACATACTAGATGATTCTAGGCGCCAGTTCGTAGCGACCAGTGTCTAGAAGAACTGGCAAGAAACTAGACCTGGATTCTAGCGTTTTTTTCATATGATCCTTCTTACAATTGTTTAACAAAGTTGGAGCTAGTTCGTCCCAAGCTTGCTTGTCTTCTAAATAGTCAGATATTTTATAATATGCTCTATATCTAAACTATATATATCTAAACTACGTACCCCGCAGGATATGTATCACTATTTGTCAAACACGTATGGTACCTTGGCCCCGCACCATTGTGGCTGACCGCGGCCGATTTGCGGTTCAATCTGATGATGCACGTACCTACGTAGCAGTTGCAGTTTACCCACCAACTGCATGCGCTCATCTGTGCCAAGCAATCTGTTACTGATTGTACAGGATTGGGTAAATTCGCTCTTACATAAGGCCTGAGCACATTTACACATGTGCACTTTACGTTTGTAGATGTATACTAAATAGTAAGTTTTTAACCTTACTTCTGCCATGAAGCTGTAAAATTCGCTTGCTGTTTTTAGTTCGAAGAGTACCTATGTATACTAGTGTAATTCAAAGCAATTATGACTGAGCTGTTAAAAATGACGTCAATGCCGCGGTTTAGCACGTGGCCTACCTGATTTGAGCATGGCCTACCTGATTTAAGCATGACCTACCTGATTTTTCGTTAATTCTATCAAACGGTATGAAAATCGATCATTCAAAATATCAATAAAAGACGAAGAAGAAAACTGAACTGCAATTTGATCAAATAACAGTTCAAAAACATTTCAGTGGTCAGGATACCCCCCCAGGTATAAAATAGTTAGTAAACCGATTAAAGAGCTTACAGATACAAAAAGAATGGAACAATTCCACTTCATCGCAAGAAGCCTAACCAAACACCGGACGGCCTGGAGCGATCGACACCCGACACAAACTACTCCCGGTTTGTTCATTCTTCATTGAGTACATTAAAGTGCCAGTGTAAATTGAACAGACAATCGGCTGCAGTTTGTTTACTTAGGTAAAGTTTACTTCTATACATTATCGAGTTTGTTATTAAAAAAGGATAAATTAATATCTGTCTGATTTTACGTTCACTTAGCTACGCTTTTCTACGATCTGTAGTTAAATAATCACATTTCACTCATTTTGTCTTTTAAATATATATTTCGTAAGTAATTCCTTTTAAATAAAATTCACGAACATTTCACACATCGCGCTCTAGTCCCAAACTAAGCAAATATTGTATTATGTGAACTAGATCGCTGATAGAATACTTATATACTTACATCTTCTTTTGTAAATACATACATAGAATACATAGTAACACTCATACACAGAACAAATATTTAGGTATATTCACCATACAAACATTTGCTCTCGATGAGAATCGAACACGCGACCCACAGCATGGAAGGCAGAGCTGGTAGTAGCTCTAACTAACTAAGCTGTGACGCTTGTCAAACACCATCACAATCATAAATAAATTTTGATCGACCACGCGTTTCGTAAACCTATCGTATTTAAGTCACATTATTATACCTAATAAAGAAAAATTAACTGCGCGTCAACGCCAGTTTGAACGCCGAACATCGGAACGTCTCCGCGCAATGTACCTTTGATACGCAATCGTTACGATACGTTTACGACTCTCACATTTATTCGTGAACGCCCTCAGCAGTCTCGTATTCGTATCCGGGCTCATTTTAGAACTGCAACGTAAATCTGTCGTCATGAGCTTCTTGAAGTATTCGCGTAGACTCCATTCAATCACTTTAATTATAGGACATTCAATGGTTTGACAGCTTTATTTTCTACGGTTTAAAATGCTGGTATTAATATCATTTACCATTTCTAAGAGGCAAAAAAACAACAGTCTATTAGGGCTACTTTTTTCCGAGCAGTGCATACTTTTCATGAAAATCGCTGCTGAAGCACACATTAAGTGTATCTCATACCACATGAGTCTTATTGGCACAGGACAGTGGTTGCATAAACAGAATTTAAAATACAAATTTTATTATCAAGAAACACGATACAAAACTCAATTTATACAATTTTAATTTGTTGACGAGCGAAACGAATTCAATTTGACTAATAAGCGGCTTTTATAAAATTGTATTTTAATCAAGTATATAATTATTTTTCACAAATTAATTTATTAATAATTCGGTGTTGACAAAATTTATTATAATCCTACGGTAGCAGGTGAATACTTCATCATCACAGCTAGAATTACTAGTTTTCTAGATCATCCAGGGCTTTTCCTATTGCGTTAATGTTTTTTGGATAAAAAATAACGTGTGTTTACATATTTTTCTATTTCACTGTATCCTATAAATATTCGTAGTCCCTGAACAGTGTTGCCATGAATAATATTTGAGTAAATCAACTGGTAATATGCAACAGGATAACTGAAGCTCGATTACAATATAAATATATTACAATATAAAAGAACTTTCTATTTACATATAAACACCATATGATAGTTCATCTGATAGCTCGTTCGGATTGATTTTGATTTGAGTTCATTAAATAAATGTGTTTTATTCGGTATGGAATATTATTCATGAACAAATATTGAACAAATATTACTGGAGATTTAACACAGCGCCATTTAGTTCAAATAAAATAAATCTGTTTAAACTAAACCACTATAAAGTATGTTGGAAACTAACTTTTTAAGTAATTGAATTATAATCTAGATGTAAGATGTTTTCAGTTTTTTGGTGAAAAAAAATTCTTTAAAAGCAAAAACCTATTGTCTCACTGAACTGAGTACAGCAGAAAGCAGGTAAGCTTACTGCTATACAGTACCTACTTGGGTCAAACTTTTTCAAAACTGTGTGTATTATTCAATGACATATGAATAAATTTATAGTATCTTTAAGTTCTGTTATTATTATTCTCCAGAATCTAATAATTGTCACCAAAAAACTATAAATTATGCTAAAAATATACGTCATTGACTATTGTGTTTCATTTGCGTCATTCGTAACGTGAAAAATACGCTTCGTCTTCAGTTCAATATCAAAACTATATTTTAATAATAAAATCTTCAAGTATGATGCTATATTTTTAATTATCTAATAATGCTTACCACACTTTGGTAAGATGTGATAAAAAAACGCATTCGGCAGAAAATGGGGTAATGTAAGTAAATAATAATATTAAATACTAATACAATCAATTTTATGTATAAACTTGTTTACGTATTAGAAAAGAAATTAAAGATTCATTTTATTTATTATATTTTTCTTTTTAGTTATATTTAAAGTTATTAATACGCTACGGCATTTGTCAAAGCGGTTGCAACCTTCTGGGCGGATTCAATTTGAAAGGATGCTGACACGAAAGAAGAAGAAGAAGTTATTAATTTTCGATTTAAAGTTACTCGTATTTGTAATAACACAATAAAAGAGCGATGACAACAGGTCATCAATAAAGTCTGACTCATACAATGTAGATAGCTATTAATGAAAATTGATACACAACAAACCGATTAATACATTGAATGTAACATTTGGAAACAATTGAGGGCTTAAAATGTCACGGGTTGATTCGGGCCCGAGTATTTCACGCCGACCCAAATCCGAACAGAATGTCAAAACGGAATATCTGCCTTATCAGCTATCTAGTTTTCATAGTATAAGCTTTAATTTGGGTCTAGATATCGTTGTGCGAATCCCATGTTTTTTTTTTCTTTTGTTGTTGTAATATTGGGGTAGCTCTTCTAGGATGGTAAGTCGTAGGTAGTTTTCCCGAATTGTACTACAGTGTTTGCAGATCATGTAGACTTTATCATGTAGAGTCGAAGAATAAATTGTTCGCAGTATAGTAAGAACCGCGCGGACCGGAAAGAGCAGAGAGAGGCCTATACCCAGCAGTGGGTCAAGTCAGGCTGTGGATGATGATGATAATAAGAATAGCATATTTGAGGAATGGCTTTATAATAACTGTACTTGTAACAAAGATACTGTCGTTTTTACTTAGCAGTTGACTGAATAAAATGCAAATTTTGAAGTAGCTTGGTTTACCCGTTGCTTCATTTTCATAATTTTAGCTCTTTTTGTGTTCTGTGTTGGTCTAGATTCTTGTTTTATGCTGGTAATAATAGGACTGTATTTTTTCACATACCTAATTATATTTAATGTATAAATCAAAATATGAAATTATATCATCAAAATATGAAAATATATACCTAACCTCGAGCCTAGAATATTTTATTTATGTCCGTAATGCACCATGCATTAAAAGTATTGACTTTTAGCTTTTAATACTTTAGTATTTTCTATTTAATTTGTTTTCAATTTGTATAATATGTCTAAATATAATCATCTTGTTAAAGTTGTAGCCAGTGGCTGTGATAGGAAGTGAGCAATTGAGTGGATTTACGTCATTGCAGCTTAACATTGGAGTTGAACTGCCTTTGAGGGATTACAGCCTTGTCTACACAGACGCGATCTATGGATCTATTTCAACCTTGACATATCCGAGAGGTCAAAATCACTGATCATGTCTCTGTTATCTCTGAGACTCATCATCGTCTTCCTACCCTTGTCCCACAATATGTGGAGTACAACACGTCCTCTTCTTCCACTCTCCTCTATCAGACGTCATCTCAATGCTCACACCTTTCTTACACATGTTATCTCTGAGACTATTTGAGTAAAATAAACTTTGATAAAGTAATTGAAGTTATGGTCATTGAAACATACTAGACACTCTAGTAAATATTTTCGGTACAAAAGCTTTTATATAAGTTATGGTTAAACCACGATGTTTACTAGCAAAATAATGTCGCCGCATCGAGGACGGCCCAACTTTATGAGGCCAGTAGTTTGTAACCGAATGAGTATGCAGTAAATATTGGCGACCGAGCCGCAATCGTGTGCTGTGCATAACAAATGCAATGCAGGAATGCCAAATTAAAGTTTTGCAACTGTATAATCAGTGGATGAGAGTCGCAAGGGACCGAAGGGAATGGCATAACAAAGAGGAGGCCTATACTCAGCAGTGGGTGCCAACGGGCTGAAATGATGATGATGATGATGATGATGATGATGAACCGTATAATATAACAAACTTGTAACTTCACCGTTCTAATCATGAATGACAATTAGTACATCTATCAGCTCATCACAAACCGAAAAATGAAACAAATGTTTGAATGCATTAACTTTAATTTTAGTCATGGCAATCATGACAAGGAAGTAAGTAAAGTTAGTTAAAATATATGCTAATGATCGCTATAAGTTCAGTAAATATTTATTTAGATCCCTTGGACGATGGCGCATTGCGTCATCATAAAAAAACTATAGCATAGTAATTTGTTCAGAAGTTACAATATATACATAATAGTGTTTTGAAGCCAGCGAGCGTGAAAATTCGACAATCCAATTCCCAGCATAAATAGACAAACTGCTTTTTAGTTTTTCCATTTTCTGCATGACATTATACACTTATTTATACTGTAACAAGTCAAAAATTTAATGGAAAGTTTGCAAATAAAATAAAACATAAATGCTACAAAACATCGTTCTTTAGTCGCATTTCAAATGATCTAATTATAAGAAATATAATCACAAACCACAAGCAATAACCAAGTAGAATAATAACTAATGATACACATTAAATTTCCATGTCGTTCCATTTATTAAAATTGTTAAAGTTAGATCGCAGAAGACAAGAAATAGATCAGATTGCATGCATCCAATAGCTCTACCATGAGTTTTTACTATACTATATTTACTATACTCGCTAGCGTTTTTTTTTTAAGATTTGTACAGCGCCTCTAGCGGATAGTTGGGTACTAAAATTCGTAATACTAATATTGACGTAACTACTGTAGTAAAGTCAGGCGATTTTACTGTGACAGCTCATGGTAGAGGTACAGATGTGAAGAGGTGTAAGTGGTTCAAGAGGATGTTCCTGTCTGGAGTTCTTGTGAAATGATCGAGTGTGTTGTGCTGCAGGTAGCCCAACTCAATTTATGCAGAATACCTTGGGCCTTGCTGTCTTGCAACCTGAACTCCTCCACAAAGAAGTGCGGAAGTTAGTTTTTAATTTAAACTTACTAAAACGTTAACTTGTAGGAAGAAATGCTTCAACCCGTATTTCATATGTATTTGCAGAAAAATACCGGAATCGAATGTAAACTGGGGCGCACAGCTCAACGCTTAATAAGTGTTTACATGGGACAAATAGGTACAAAATACTATGAACGTATAATCATTTTCATAGAACCGCGCCGACTCACGCACACGCAAAGTGTGGCTTTGTACCTTCTACGCGTGGAATTATAACTATTTACCAAACTGCCCACGGATAGTTCTGCCGAAGGCATTTATTTTACATATTTTCTTTCTAAGAACGCATGTCCGTTTGTTAAATATGATTTAAGCAGATAAAATCACATTAAGTAATTATTTTATTGATAAACTTGTCAGTTATGATACCCGTCATGAATTATATATGGCTTGATTTCTCCACAATGGAAAATACGGACAATACAGATTGTACTGTTCTGAAAGAATATGTGACAAAGCAAAGAACAAAAAGTTAATCTGATTATACTCGTAGCGACTGTTTATTATGCTTTCTAAATCTCGAAACCTGTGTTAAGTAGGATTTTAGTTTAGCGACCGAGACAACGACCGTCAATGTCACACATCTGGGTCGCGCACCCCGAATCCTACCTATATTGAAACTCCAAAGCGTCGCGTCACATGCTGACTTGGCAGCGCTAAAGTACCGCCGCGGCAGCTCTACTAGACTGTCAAGCAACGGTAATGAGTACTCCATATGTTACACGAGCCGAGCCGAGCCAAGCAACCGTTTTCATATCGCGAGATCCGCGGAACATAATTATTACCATAAATAAATACCTACTTGTTTGTACTGTCTCTGTATTTATTTTACTAAGTATATTAGCAGTGAGAATGAATTTTAAATGTGTCTATTTTAGACTGGGATTTATTTTGTAAAATGTGAAGAAAATATAAACAATTTTATTTGACTACAAATATATTCAAGCGCGTTAAAGAATTTTATTTTAAAATAAACAACTATGATATTGGTAGCATACGAAAATAATAATTATTGTTTTAATGACAGAAACCAGACCAAGTAAAGGTCAATAAATGAACATCCGGTAACAAACAGGAAGAATAAATAATAACATTATTTATTTCTTTATTCTTATTTATCCACGAGAGTTACTTTATTATGATGACATGTCTTTCTTCTGCTTACTAGTTACATTAAATGATTTCCTGTTTCGATTATAATATAATTATATTGATGTACTTCGCAGTGAAATTTGATCATCCAAATACACACTGCTCACAAACAAAAATACCATTTTGCTAAAAATAAATATCGTTACCTAATGAATGCAAGATATTACATTTTCATAATGCCTTTTAAAGCTCCAACTTAGGTATTCATTATTAAAATTTCATACTAAATTATGGTAAAGCTTCTATATAACTTCTTTTTTTAAGAATTTGCGACGAAATTTCAACTCATTTAAATAATTCTTGAAAAACTTCGACGATAAAATGTCGATTTGTCACGATTACGATTTTGCTCAGAATTTGCCGAATTATCGGATCAAATGATGCAGGCGTGTTTCCATAATGACCCATTTTTATGATAACTCCACGATCTACTCCTAGGAGTCGGAAATTTTCACTACCTTGAATGACTGTATTCTACATTGAAAAGGTATGGATGCTGGTACAGTGTAGGCTTACCACCTTTGTGTAAATAGCGATGGACGCAGTGGTATGAATTACGGATTTACTAAAAATCGGTATGTCCTTTTGTTTTTTAGCTTTGTACATCTATAATGTATTTTTTTATATTGTGGAAAGCTTGTGTAGACTAATTAGTATTCAGGTATGTGTGTGGGCGTTTATTTATGCCAGGATTATACTATTTTTTTATTAATATTTTCCCTATTTGAAATCTTGTTGAACAACAAAACATCGTAAGCACCGCAAGACTTTTTAGGGTCTATTTTCTTGTAACGTTCCTTGAGTACTTATCCTACTAGGTGATTAAGCTATACAATTTCTACTCTTTAAATTTTAGATAACACAATATTATTCTAATATACATAAAGGTAATATAATATATCATAACCCTAACTCATCAAAATAATTACTTTGTATACAAAACTCGAGCCGTTATTGTGATTTCATGTCATATTGTGCGTATTGTTAGAAAGTAATACCGATAAAAAAGCTTTTATTTTTTTTGATTTACATAAAAAATGTGGCGGCTGAAACAAAGTTTGTAATATCAATTTCTGTTATCAAAACTCAACTCCAATTTTGACGAACTTTCGGAATAAATTGATTATTATTTCGATGAGAGGATGGAACATTTTAAGATTTAACAACTGTTCTCATTTGTAACTTTATTTGCAAAGAAGTTCGTCGGCATCTTGCTAAAATTGAATTGCTTCTGTAAATTACATACGTTGACGAAACAGTGTTTGTCGAATCGGATGCTCCTATTCAATGATCATTACTATAACCGTATTATAATATTGACTTACCAAACATTGACCGTTCAACACTTCCCGTGGGTTTGCTCGGTAACCTCAACTTGTGTTTGATTTTGCGTAAGCCTATAATCTAACCACAGCTCCTATTTGCAAGGTAATAGATTCTATTGTTACTCCTGACGAACCGATACATATCACTCACACGTGGCCACGTTACCAAACAATAAAGCTTCGCGTAGGGAAGGCTGACTGATCGACTGTACGCGAGCGAACTACCTCTATTTTCAAGCTCGTTTCAATCATATTTTATTGTTTTTTTTTATTGCTATAACTTTCATTTATTTTAAGGTTATAAATCGTCAGATCTAAGAGACATAAACCCTGCCATTTTTTATAAAATTACGCGTAATCTAACGGGCTAAATCAAGGACTAACGGCCGGTTTCTCGAACGATGATCAACGAAAAAAACAAATAATTACTATGTGTCAAACTCTGATCAATCGTGATTTGGGTTTCCAGAAACCGGCCGTAAGACAATTATTTTGATAATAGAGTGTTGTAGATTATTGTACAATCGAGACTTATATTTCAAACCGAAAATAAAAACATTAAAGATTTGCAATAACCGCCCCTTTTAAAATTTGCATAAGCAGCAGAGGCAGTAAATAGAAATCCAACTGGAATGAAAGGCTCGCTTGAAATTGCCTGGTGTATGGACTTTAGCGGTTAAAAGTCGATGCAATCGTACTAATGAGACTCAGCCTGCTTGTTAATAGAAAATGTCAGTGAAATATGAAAATCCTTTAATCATAGCTGTTATTTCACAGCGACATAAGAACCCACAATAAAAATATCATTTGAAAATTTAACTATCAATTAATTACAAAAATAAAAAAAAGTATTGTACAAAACTTTATGCTAAAATATTATATATATGACGTAGAGGGTCTATCTTTACTTTAATGGCGCATATAGCGACATTAATACTTTTTAGATGGTGATTTCTGTAGAAAACTTGGCGGGATTTCAAATACTACCGCAAAACTAAATTTAATATTAAAACAAATCGGTTATACCTATCATTTATATTAAAGGTATTTTAGTAAGTGTGTGTGGAGCGTGGCTGCGGTGAAAATCTTGCGGTTAGTAATAAACTAGTGCGTTCGCTTGATTGCATTCATTGTGTGCCGACACGGCGTGCGGCGGCCGGCCAGCCTTCCTCCTCGTCGCGTCTGACCACGAGACTAATGTTCACTGAACAATATACCTATTCAAAAACTACTACCATTTTCATAAACCTAGCGGGAGCTTTTAGCATATCAACTGCTGAAATTAACATCTGTCAAAGCAGGTGAAACAATAGAACCTCTACCTTACAACTTGAGGATAACGTAAATATGTGAACTCTACCGAGAGGGCTCAAGGTGACGTTCTCGACTACGACTTCTTATACTAGACTCCTTAAAATTTCAGAAGTCAATGAAAAAAATTAAAAGTTTAGTGGCGGCACTCAAACGAGCGGCGCCGCACCGTGCGAGCGGTCGCGGTGCGATCGGAACGCGGGAACCACCATCGAGATTTCAGTCAGCGGATTCACGCTCGTCTCGTGACGTCGCGTCGCGTCGGCGTCAGTGGCGGCGGTGGCGAGCGGCCGCGGCGGCGCCTCCACGCTACTGCGGCGTCTGCGGCACGCGCTTGCCCGCGCCTCGCCCCGCGCGTCACCGACGCATCCCCCGCCCTCACCCCCTGAAGCCCCGCTCCCCTGCCGCACCGGCACCCGCACGCACGCCCGCATTCTTGCGTTCGGTGGTGACTCCCCCCCGAAGATCCTACCCGCACGAAGAAGCGACTCTCCGCGGCGACGTCACACTCAGTGACTTCCACGCTTCCTGCAATGCGAGCCGGCGAGCCTCCACACTGCGGATGTCGGAGCGCACACCACTCGTTGCACCATTCAACAAAACTTTACTTTCTTTTGCCTGCGGGCAAATTAAGAATTAATCGAGTAAAGTTTGTGCAAAGCCAGTAATCTCTGCTTGAGCCGTCGCTGTCACCGTCCACAAAGTTCCACTTGCGAAATCAATCAAACTTTAGACGTTCAATTGAGACTAACATTTTAAAGTTAACATAGGACAAGGATGCTGTAAGCTAAATCTGCAAAACCTCATAGCACATCGATAATACTGCGAGTTGTTACGCATTTTGTATCTTTTAAGAAAAAAGTAAACAACGAATGCAAAGCCAGGTGCACATAGAGCTAACTGAAAGTCAACACAAGTCCGAAGATTGAACAAAGACAATACATGCTCGAGTGGTAGATGACGGGAAATGATTAAACTTATCTTATCTACATCTGAATAAAAAATGCTCAATGACTATAAATAATTAAACTTTACATTTGACTTTAACGACGAGAAGCTAATCCTATGGGTGAGTATTTTGGAGTAATAGTTCCCATGACTTAGAGTATCTAGTGGTTCTAGTTCATGGTTCAAGTTTTAAAGCACAAAAATGATTGGCTGCATATAAATCTTATTGCATTTAACTTTTCTGAATAATTTAAAATACACGTCTGATTTCGGTTCAAAAAACCATTTCGGTTACAAATCATGCAATAAAAGCTTGGCTGAAGAATCATAACTTCTTTACTGGGACATTAAGTAGCCATATGACTGTTTTATTTTCACTTAAAACCCGTTTGTTCACAACACTTAACGTCATAGTTTATCGCAAATCATTCCGCTTTATAATTCGAGAAATACAAGTCCATATTTTTTTATACAATCTAAAGAGAATTTGTTCACAAACAAACTTACGACTATACAGTATTTACAAAATGTACATAGTCATATAAAATACATAAGAAACAGTTGAGCTATTAAATTTCTAATAAAGACAATTCATAAAGCTTTGCCTTAGAATACTTTTGTACTATAGGGCTGTAACCTATTTGGCCTATTTTACGCCTGGTGCTACTACTTTTACTAAGACATTTCTTAGTATTATTTTGGTTGCCTGGAAGAGATCGCTCTTAGCAATAAGGCCGACCATTTTACTGTAGGTTTAATGTTTCTTGTGTGTAAAATCTCTATCTGTGTGCAATAAATTTATCTTTCTATATTTTGCCCCTAATAGGGGGAGCTCTGAAAGTTCAGAGTCGCAATACTCTAACAAACAAACAGGCTAACTCGAGTTTGGATCAAGAATAGTTGACTTAGTGGATCTGCTAATTTTCTTTTTCAGTTTTCAACATGTAAGTTTTACAGTAGTTGAGGTTGTTATAAATAGAACGTTTCAAAATACCCGATTTTTTTTGAATGAGTTAAACGATATTTATATTGAGATAAATTGGGAAAAATGATTTAAGAAACAAAAATATGAATATATAGGGGCGTCTAGTCGAAGCGACGCGTGACCCGAGGGCTGGTGAGTATCTGGCCCAGCGTATCACATTGCTATTCAGCGTGGCAATGCAGCCAGTATCTTGGGCACGCTTCCGATTGGTACTGATTTGGATCAGTTGAACTATCTATAGATCGTTTGCAACGGTCTGTAGATAGCTCGACTGTTTCTTATGTATTTTATATGACAAAGTACATTTTGTAAATACATATATTTATATGAATATAATATTTATAAGTACATAAATGATAAAAAATCCAGATTCCTTTCAAAGATTATGACTTAATCCTGTAATCTTAATTTATGAACTGAGGGGAGACATCTGAATAAGCAACTGGAATTAACATGAACGAACCTCATCTTCTCTAGATCTTATTTCAACGAGTTAAGGTATACTTTGGTTTGGCAATTTAATGTTGTATAGGTTTGATGTAATTCATCTTGAAGGACGAACTATCGTCTTCTCTAGACCTTATTTCAACGAGATAAAGTGCATATCAGCTTGGCAATTTATTTTGCATTGTTTGGCAGTAATACATCAGTGTTGAAAGAAGCTGTGGTGGCTACATAAGTAACCCTTTGGCATCACACGTCTTGTGAATATCATGAAAATAGAAGCCAAGGTAAAAATGGTCTCCATTTTTATAAATGATGAAAAAATATGTTTAAAAAGGCTATAATTTACTTAATTATCAATACTTATGTACCTCGGTGAACGAGAGTTGTTCCTAATTTGCCTTTCGTTGTAGAGGTTCGAGGACTCTCTGGGCACGGCTTATATTAAATAATCTCGTAGTACAGCCTGAGGTTTTCTAGTCAAGTATTCCTTTTTTTGTTCCAAAATGTATGGTAGCTATACAAGTATTTAGAAAACTTTTGCCGGTTCTAAAGAAAAGATAATTCATTATAAATCTTTATTTTTATTAAAAACTTTGAATAAATAAATATTAATGGAATATGACGTTATATACCAACAACTAAGCTTGTTATATGGGAACTAGGCTACTGATAGAAGGGGTTCGTAAGATTGTTTTTGTAAATACATAATATAGAATACTCATTTGCAATCACACAAATGTCTGTTTTTGATGAGAATAAAACCCACAGGAAGTAATCGATTAACTTCTCGAAAAAAATTGAAATCAGGTATTAATTTATTGAAGTTAATCGTGTATAAAGATTTTATTTTATAATTAAAACTAATTTAGCTAAACTTTTTAATCGTTATTCTTGGTTATGTAGTAAGTAGGTACTAGTTGTAGTAGACGCCGGACACAACAAATCAAAAGTCTCGCGTAAGTGTTGAGTCTTGCCAAAAATATTATGACCCCGTGACCTGGAGGTATATTTATACTAACCGACACACCCATCAAGTTCCAGACATAAAACTACATAAAAAAACTATATTAAATTACATACTAAAATTACATATTAAAAAAAAAATGTTGTGCCTAAGAGGCCACACCACAAGGCAGTTACTACAAACTTGTTTTTTTTTTATAAATGAATACCTAGTATGTTTTAGATCGTTATTTCGACTTAAAATAAATGTGACGTCAACATCTTAATAATGCATCTAGCAATTAGATACTAATTAAACAGTGTGACTGTTGATGTATGAAAACATTTAAAATATTAAACCATGATATTGTTTTTTGGCAAAATTAAACACAAATAATTGTTTATTTGAATTCCAAGCTAGCTAAATTTATTCGTCAACATAAAATGTGCAAGCTAAGATGACGTATGTCTACAGAATTGGCAGTGAACTTAGTGGGAGCATCTTGATAGCTGTACCTCTACCATGAGTAGTCACAGTAAAATCGCCTGACTTAACTACAGTAGTTACGTTAATATTAGTATTACGAGTTTTAGTACCCAACTATCCGCTAGAGGCGCTGTACAAATCTTCATACATTTTTTTAACTACAGACGCTAGCGAGTATAGTATATAAAGTATAGTAAAAACTCATGGTAGAGCTACAGTTCTCGGTCCAATGACCGTTATATCGTAACTTATTCTAAGTAAATTAGAGCATTCATTGACCTTATTTGCTTATTACTTCAGCCTTACCAAAACTTAATTAATGTTTTTGTATTGTTATGAATTTGATTTATTGAAAATTTGTTAATCTTATAGTTCCCAAAATAAACAAAAGACAATCAAAACACTGTAAAATTAAGTTAATTTCAATAAAATTATAAGCAATTACGAAATTTAGGTATTAAAAAAAATATTAGGCACTGTTCCATAAATTGATGCATTTATTAAATAAATAACGACGTAGTAAAAAAGATTTTTATTTAAACTAGATCTTGTTTGCAAAATACGAGATCGCGGTTCCATTTATAAGCTGCGGATATAATTCAATGATGATCGGCGGAAACGATCCGCCGATCTTCATTGAATTATAATCTGCAACGACGTTTAGAATTACAAGTAAGAATGAACAGATTTTTTAACAGATTAATGTTTCAAGCGACTTGAACATAGTGTCGTAAAGTGAGGTTGGTAATCAAACGGGCAAGGATACTATGTTTGATAACGAAAAGAGTTAAAGTATAATGGGCATTCTGGACCATGTCAAAAAAATTGATCGTCAGGGTTATAGGGAAATGGGGATTTTTTTAAAGTTATGGCCCATGTTACCGATACTTTCTTTTAATAACCTATTTTGACCCATTACTGGGTAAATAAGCTTTTCCAAAAAGTTTTCTCCGAACTTTCAAATCAAATTTGAATTAATAGTAATGTTTTTGAGTCACCAGTCATAAAAGTATGTCATAGTTTACATTTTTTAATATTTATTGGTTTTCAGCCAACTTTGGTCTCAAGAAAGCAACATAATTGAGGACAGTTATTGTTGCAGTCTTTGGCGCACGCTAACGATCGAAGAATACATAAATACTGAAGTTTTGAGGGTTCCGTAACTCAAAATGTCAAAAGGAATCTCTACTATTATAAAATTGTAAAGAGTTTAAATGTAGATCTGTTTGTTTGTCAAAGCATCACGATGCAACAAACAAAGGCGTGCCTTAACCTCTGGATTAAATTATATGTTCTTCAGATTAGTTTCCCGTTTTCTGGATCACAACATGAAACTATGTTATATTGCGATCAATAACTTTGAATTTGAGAAACAGAACATTTTTTAACCAAAAAGCAGTCATACGCCAAAAGGATCATCAAGCCGTGACAGATATTTTCTTTACAATATCTGTCTCTGTAATTATCTGTATAAATAACATAATTATTCTGAACAATGCGATCAAAGGCGATCACTTTACTTACATCAAAGCAACGTACCCGGAAACTGTCCCATAATGAACATAAACTTTCTGTAACACGATCAAATGCGCCTGTGGCCACAACTAAAGTGACGAAGTCGCCTAGCATCAAAGTGAAATTTGCAGGTATAGTTGGTTTGATATTTTATCTGAAAGCTGTCTGAAAGTTCCTACAGTTTAAAGTAAACAAGATTGTTAAAAAAATACTGAATAAGTAGGCACTAAGGCTGAACTGAGAGATAAACAAAACGTACCGCAAACTTGTCAAATCCAATAATACGGCTATATTACACGTATTCACAGCTAAAATTTAACAATAGAAATATAACACTTCAAAATGCATATAAAGAAGTTAGATTTAACAAATGCGAAGGTCAGTCCACTCTTAGTTTAGTCTCTGTATCTCTAAGAAGTACAGAAATACTGTTAATGTTTGAAGAGAACCTTAACGTTGCTCAGACTCACACCTCCGCTGGTGTTTATTCTAAACGACTTTTAAATTGCTCTTCACAATTGACTTTTCTACTGCGCACTCAGCTGCATTCAATGGCACGTGAGCTGGTGTGTGCTCGAGAGACATTCGCGTCTGTGACTCAAATAGGTGTAACAAGTTCCTAGTGAAGTATTTCTTGAGCTCCGTGTTGTGTTGGTGTGTCAAATTAGTATTATTTTTTTAATTGACGCAACGTTGTATAAAACACTTAAAAAGCTCTATTAAAGTGTATTGTTTTTCGAAACTTGAAACACAGAACTGATGCTATCAGTGCTTGATAGAGCGATAGCCTACATTTTGCAATACTCGTATTATTTGTTACGATGAATTGGGTATGTGTTGTGTTGATGCATTGGTGGTGTGGTGATGTGATGGGTCACTTCTGTTGATTTGGTCTGTCAGCATAATGTTTTGAAAATTGGACTAAATCATCAGGCCAAAGCTCTACTTCGTAGAACTACAGGGTAAGTGATGAAATAATACATGCATTTTAAACTATATTAAAGTTTTACATCATCGAGTTTCTTAAAAAAATGGTTTATAATTAAATGATATAATGAGTGCGGTGCTTATTAAAATATGTACTAACTGAATATTGATTAACGGACAGTACAACAAAGCCGTCTTTCCGAATAAAATGACTTGAAAAAAGGTCCTTTTAAAAACTCTGAATTACCAAAAACTTTATTGGAAAATAAGGTTATCTAAAACGCGTTTTCAAAATTATTTCTGGGCGTCTAGTCGAAGCGACGCGTGACCCGAGGGCTGGTGAGTATCTGGCCCAACGTATCAGCATTGCTATTCAGCGCGGCAATGCAGCCAGTGTCTTGGGTACGCTTCCGATTGGTACTGATTTGGATCAGTTGAACTATCTATAGATCGTTTGCAACGGTCTGTAGATAGTTCAACTGTTTCTTATGTATTTTATATGACTATGTACATTTTGTAAATACTGTATAGGTTATCTAATAGTTACTTATATTATTGAATGGGATAAGAAACAGGGACTACATCACAGAGGCGACAAGGTCGGCACGGCAGTTTTATTTAGCTTGCGCGTACGCGTCATTCTATCATTTAATTTGACACATATTTGAATGTTTGACGCGCCGTCTGCTGCGTGGGACTGGACTCTCATAATAATATAATAGCATAATATTATTTTTTATTCAAAATTCTGGCTTATGCTCTAGCGCAGTTGGTCGATATTTGCCAGGACTCGAAATCTTGTTTTAAACAATATTGAACTGGACAAACTATTTTAAGTGATTTAAACTATTAGGAGTAGACGTACATATATATTTGGTATTGGTCAATAGATATGGTTTATAGTCGACCACGCGGAACAAAAGACGGTTTTATTAATAAATACCCAGTAAATAAGACAAGCATAATTATCTGTAAAGGCTTTTGTGTCAGTAGATACAAAAATATTGTTATTTTAATAATAACCTGGCTGCTTGTGTAGTTACTAGACTTCAACTAAAAACTTTGCCTTTATTTTATTTTTGCTTAGGTTGGAGCTAGAGTGTGATGTGTGAAATGTTCGGAAACATTTATTTATTTTTTTAACTAAATGATGCTGGTCAAATCAGTCACATCAAACAAAACTATTACTAATACATTACATAAACATTGACATATGTTATATATCTGTACACTGGTAAAATATCTTAGTGACTGGAAACAGTTTAACTTATAGTAAAAGCCTACAAGCGGCCTCAAAACTCTATAACCAATGAAAGTTCGCTAGTAGCTCATACTAACTTAAGTACTTAGCAGCTTTGCGACTTTGGTGTTGCCGCTCCTTTACTGGCTCTGTAACTAATAAACGTTGTAATGAAGTTTTCAAACTTTTGATTCAAAGGTTCTTGAGGTAGTATGATATCAGCCATTTAACGCTTGCAATACGTTAGTTGGCTAAATCTTAGCTAGGTCAATAATTTTAGTTAAACAATATGTACTTTTTAACAAAATGACGACTATTACAGTATTTACAAAATGTACATAGGCTTATAAAATACATAAAAAACAGTGGTATCTATAGACCGTTGCAAACGGAACAGTACTTTTAGTAATTTATAAACAGGCTTCAAAAAAAAAGTTTTTTTTGTACGTATATAACGCGCTTACTTCGCCTATTGTAAACTGTTTTAACCATTTTTTTTTTGCCTTTCAAATACAGATTTTGAGTTTTTTCGCGGGCGTTCGGCAATAATTCGCTTCGGTTTGGCAATGTCGGCCGCAGGCGGTATTGCACGTCAAATACAGTAGCCTTTGGAATAACATTTTTTAACAAAACGTATACAAAACTAGTCGTTTAAAAATGTTATAGATACTCTTGCTGATATATATTTATGATAAGTAATTTGTAACACTTATTTCAAGTACCTACTAAAACATAATAGGGAACACTCTCATATTATGTTTTTGTAACAAGAAAACAAAGTTAATACCTATATTTTTTTCAAAGTTTTTAGTAGTATTACAGCAAACTATAAAAATAGACTTAATTTATTATTGACTTACCTTTATTGTCCTAGTGAGCTTTAACCCATAAAAGTCCAACACTTACCTGTAAATGAAAAAAAAAAACATTATAATTGCGCTGTAATACCTACAGATTCATTAAGATGCCAAGTTTTGTCACCTCGGTTGTCTCTCGCTAGAGTCTATCATGTATTTTCTCGTCTTTCCTTTAACTCGTCTAGTTTAAAAATGTATTACTTTGAAAGTACATACTTTAGTAACACATACGCATGTGTATTTTATCAGCAATTTAGTTCCCATAGCACAAGCTTCGCTAAATTTGGGACTAGAAAATGATATAATAAATAATGTCCGTAAACATTTATTTATAAAGTAAGTCGACGTAAAAAACAGTATTGTGTATAAAGCATTATTATTACGAGATCAAAGAAGGAGATAAATACACAAACGTTTTAAACTTACAATATTCTTCTCTTTTCATATTAAAATACAAATTTCAACCCAGTTCGATAGTAACTAAAACGCTTATCCACCTCAGTATTTTGAATTATTCAAAAACATCAGAGCTGATACTTTGAAGAAAGCACCAGTTTGGTTATTGAAAATAAGGAAAAAAACTCATAATAAATCATTTTGCTCCGTTTAGTGGGGTAATAAGTAATGATCTTTATGTACTTCTTCTTCTTGTCGTGTCGATGCCACAACTGTTCTATATATGCTTACATAGATATTTGGCCAACTCGACAGCACATATGTACTGTAGCCCCTGTAGTAGTAGTAAGGTATAATACGATATCGAATGAATACTACACAAAATGACTGATCAAGTACTTTAAGCATCATAAAAAATAAGCGTTTAAGCTAACATTATTTTGTTTCATAATAAAAGCTTAGAAGAACAAAGCAAGTTTTTTGCACTTACTATAATAAAACAGAATAAGAGATAATTAAATTTAAACGAAAATGAAATTGTGTCCCTCCTTAATCCCCAGGCTCGATAGACAGATATCCTTTCAGTACCTCTACCATGAGTTGTCACAGTAAAATCGTCTGACTTTACTACAGTAGTTACGTCAATATTAGTATTACGAATTTTAGTACCCAACTATCCGCTAGAGGCGCTGAACAAATCTTCATACATTTTTTTAACTACAGACGCTAGCGAGTATAGTAAATATAGTACAGTAAAAACTCATGGTAGAGCCACTGATATCTTGGTACGTCGTACCTTCTCAAGTACTAAATTTTAATAATACTACTAAACGTTTTATCTTCCAAGCCTAAAGGTATATTATGTAAAAATGCCACTCACAATATCTAAAATACATTTTGTAACACACAAGAATTTGAGTTGAATATTCAGTAGCTCAAAAGCAATTTATTATTTTATATGAGATACTTAGTAAGTAAAAGATAGATAACTTATTTAGGTCGTAGAATTTCAGAGTGAATAATCCTATAATGTAACAGTAACACATTATTTAAGTATTCATCAAGCTTTAAGTTGAAAAAATACAGGAGAGATACTAAAGTAATTTAAAAGAGAATAACAAATGATTACATAGCGCGCACTGGTGCTATCGGTCCGGTTAGGGAATGGGAAACGATTTCAAGAAAATTAATTGAGGTCGAATTTTAACTTTGATGAATAATAAAATGTTGGCACAATGTTCGAGAACAAAAGCTATCTAAAGATTGTGTATGGTATGAGCTTTCCAGAGTTTTATACTTTGCGACGATTTTCTACAAGCTTATTTCATTTCACTTGCTTGGCTTAAGCAAGTTTTTTTACTTAAATAGTACACCAATATAACAATTTGTCGACAAAGGTTAAAACACATGAGTTTCATGTATATAATTATTATCGAAAAATGAAAAGGACCAACCAAGACAATGGCTAAATTGCCGCGTTGTATAGCAAAAAAGTGTTTTAATAAATAATTTGTTCAAGTTATGACCACTTAAGCACAAACCATAACGTCAATGTAAGCCATAAATCCTGGAAGAAAAGCTTGAAACAGAATTCTTCAGTAAATCGTAGCAATAGTTTTCATTCAGCGTTTGATAGAATAATCCGCCGGCGCTAAGCCCCTTGCAACCCGACGGATGCCAGTGCACAAAGCTTCAGAACCAACTTTATTGTTGGGTATTGAAGACTTTCTTTCTTTATGAATCGTAACGATATTACAGTCAATTCACCTACTTATCCATTAGTCTGTGTCTTTTATGCTTTAGGTGGATTTGGATGTTAAATTCAATGTATTTTTTAATTCAGGTATTCTACAACGCATCAATTTTAATTATTTAATTATCTACCTTCCATGCCGTGGGTCGTGGGTTCGATTTCCGCCCAGAGCAAATGTTTGTGTGATGAACATAAATATTTGCTGTGTGTCTGGGTGTTACTATGTATTCCACGTATGTATTTATAAAAAAAAAAAAAAAGTATTCTATCATCAGTCTAGTACTATGGGATAGTATATGCTTTGCTTGGTTTGGGACAAGAGTGTGATGAGTGAAAAGTCCGTGAATATTTATTTATTTATTTAATTCAGATTTTTAGCTTAGTGAATTAAGTTATTGCTTCTTAGCAATAACTTAATTCACTAAGCATAATTCACCTATAAATAGCTTTAAGCGCTGTATGTACTCTTGTACATACAGCGCTTAAAGCTATTTATAGGTGAGACATTATACATAGACATAATCATTAACACTATCAATGTCTAATTTATTTTGAGAGTATTTGGCATTAAGTACCTACATGCTACTTATTTTTTTCTATTTAAACTGCGTAGTTTAATTAGCTGCTTTTAAACAAATTATTTACTTATGGGAACAGCTAAGTCTTTGCAAGCGTCCAATTATGTACATCCTCAGTATGCGCTAATTTTGTACACGAAAGGAATAAATTGTATGGCATAAAAGAAAACCACGTTGGCAGCACAACGTCATGTCTAGTTTTACATTTCAGTAAACTGGAAATGTTTAATAGTATAGTAGTAAATGCAAAATATTTTGTTTCCTAGACTGTTTTTAAAATACAATTTCTTTTCAACAAAATACTGAGAGAAATACCGCTCTTAAAATGAAGTTAATATATTACCAGGAACAGAACTTTCTACAGTAACAAATACAAAAAAAAAAAGGTGTGTGAGAAGCTTTATCTTCTGTTTATCTGCTCAATATTTTTCTGTAAAGCTTTTTGTGAATTTGTATATTATTGATTTGAATTATTTTAAGGATATTGAGCTTTTTAAAGAATAACTCATTTGGTGATTACAACCAACGTACCTATTTCTGCCGCCAAAAAGTGACGCTCGCATTATTGTTGCCTACTTTGTATTTAAAAATTGATACAACCATCATGACATATCAATGCCCTCGGCCAAAAACAAGTGTATAGAACAACTCTTATTATAAACCGCTTTTCACCTAAAATTAGAAGACAATAAAATATAGAAATAAGCGTAACATCTTGTGGCTTTCAATAGCGTTTCATCTACGAACAAAACCGCGGGCATTAGCTAGTTTGTAAAAGTATTAAGTGCGAAAAGGTCGCGTGGCTGACGCCGGAAGAGAAGGAAGTGACGATTACCGCGGCAATTTGCCGCCGATAGCCGCGACAACCGACTAATGATGCCTAATAGTGTGTTTTGACCCTTGCTTCTATTAAGAAACCGGCGAAATAAATAGAGTATTCCAACTATAAAAGCTTTACTAACCTTTTAAAAGTTTGCTTAAGCAAAAGCAAGAATCTTGGGCGTCTAGTCGAAGCGACGCGTGACCCGAGGGCTGGTGAGTATCTGGCCCAACGTATCAGCACTGCTATTCAGCGCGGCAATGCAGCCAGTGTCTTGGGTACGCTTCCGATTGGTACTGATTTGGATCAGTTGAACTATCTATAGATCGTTTGCAGCGGTCTGTGGATGGCTCAGCTGTTTCTTATGTATTTTGTATGTCTATGTACATTTTGTAAATACTGTATAGTCGTAAGTTTGTTTGTGAATAAAGTTAGAAAAAAAAAGAATCTTGTGTAAAAGAAAAGGTACGCACGACTATAACTAAATTTTAATTTAACTTATACTCGTGACTTTGAGTAAGTTTTCACGCGATAAACCCAATTATACGTTTTTTTCAATAAGAATTATTTAGGATATATCGTCAAACCGGAACGGCAATGTGAGCATCATTGCTTACTACAAATAGGTACGGTGGTAGTACTGCCCCAGAAGAGCTCCTTCGCTAGAAGCTTCACTAATACTAAAACCTATAAAATACACTGATAATTTTAAAAAACAAGTAGGTACTTATTATTTTGAAGTTTTATAAAACACGTAATTGTTGTTTTGAGGTAAATAATTTGTGAGATCGGCTTGATCAATTATTACATCAATATTCTTAAGGTTGATATAACTGCCATACAATCACAATTAAATTAAAATATATAGCAATTAAGTAAAGCTAAAACTTATTTCACTTTCAAATAGCACGTGCTATAAGCTCCACTTTACCTGAAGTCAACTTGTCCTCGTGATTCCCAAATTAATTAAAACCAGCTCAGAACTTGTAGCGGAAAATTTCTGCAAAATTGAAAGCGACACGGTTGGCGGCAATATATTAATAATATTTTTAAGCCGTTCTTGTCCCGATGCGGAGTAGTGATCAATTAAAATAATTGATTTTCATGTTCAGATTATCTATATTAATCAAAAAAACGAACTGTAAAAGTAGGGGGGAGACTATCTACTTACTATACTTTACTATACTTTCGCTTTCGACTATACTTTCGACTATACTTTCCCTCAGCTGGGCAAAGGCCCAGCTGAGGGAAAGTATAGGTTAAAAAAAACAAAAATGCAATGATTTTCGCAATTTCGCAATGCTATATTTTCTATAAAACATCGCATTATAAATAATATTTTTCAATGCTTCAATAGATATTTATAGCATAAAGACACACACACAACCCAGAATAATATTAAATTTTTACATTACCAATAAATTTCTTAAGTTGTGTTGTAGAAAGGGGGGGAGACTTCAACACAATTAATATATAATATTTTTATCTTAGACTTAAACTAATCTTTCTAAATAAACTTAGAACTATAGATAAAACTAGTCATCTAATAAATAATAGGAAAAGCTTAATTAACAGCAAAAATAAGCGTATATTCCGCGAGCTATTTTTAAACAAAAAGCACTTGTACGTTCTTGAATGGAGTAGAGATGATATCTCTGGGCTTATATTGCCAATTTCCAACAACGTCCGAAATAGCCATTGGAACCACGTAGACACTTGGAGCACCTTTGTTGAAATCATTCGACCGTTTGAGCGAAAAAGAAATAACGGCACTATTTTCTATTTTTTTATACATGAGCATGGTTGAGATCCTATATTACTTCCTGCGAATCCTACATTTTATCTGTCTGCTATATAAACACTAATGTTTGTATGTATGTTCAAAATAGTCAAAGTCATTTAAACAATTACCTTTATACTGTTGTATAGACAACCTATTTTTAAAGATTATATTTCATTCATAGGATTAATTATTCTATGTCTATGTCTATGGATATTGTAGCGTTAGTAGGTATTTAACAATTAAATACCTTTGATTCAAAAATGCATATTGAAGTACTGCTCTTGGTACAGTCAACTTATTGTATACAAAAACGTTCTAAAATTAACAAATATTATTTTAAGGAAAATATTTATACCGTATATAGACCCAACAACGATCAAAATGGCTTGGATCGGCTTCTCCGAACCTAATTGAGGCTGTAGTGCCTGTTATACATGCTAATCCGGCCTTTGGTAAACCATTTAACTAAATTAAGATGATTCACGATGATGGGTTATGCTTTCTGCATCCAAGCTATAGATTCACATACATTTCCCGCAGAATTAAATAATATGCAGAAGTTAATAAATTATCACATACATCATTTAATTAGAAAAAAAATAGTCGAAGTGTTAGGTATGTAGAGGAAGGCCGAAATATAAATGGTTGGATTGTGTGAAAGAGGATTTGAATGTAAGAGGACTAGATTCAGAACTGATGAATGATAGGAGTGAGTGGAGAAAGAGAACGTGTTGTGGGATAAGGCAGGGGAATGATGATCTATCATTTAATTAGTATAGTACAAGTATATAGCATAATGTACACTCAACATTTTGTACTATTGACGCTATAAATAGTTACATTAATGAGTAACCAACACAATCTACAAACAATACAAGACTGCTGCAATTAGTTGCCCAAAAGTAAGCCATTTGGCAACAAAAATAATTTTTAGAAGCTTTTTTAGCTCGACGCTGCCAAGCCTTTTGAACGAATAAACTCTAACGTACCCAACTGTACGGAATAATTTCATTTTATTTTGAGTTTATACCTAAAGTTATAACATCATTTTGAACAAGTATTTATAAAAACAGATATGCGTTTGAGAGGACACTAAATGGGTTTTGATTAGTTCTAGGAATTAAAAGAAACCCTACCTCTAGGAATTGCTTAATTCCTGAAAAACGAGTATTTTTATTGGTCTATGTTAAAATCTATCGAACCCACAATACCTGCTGATAACTTTGGGTACGATAGTAAATTAAAAAATAATAGCACACACATACATTTAGAATGAATATGCAATATACTTTTTTTAGAAGAATAAATACTTAAATAAATATGCACGGACATTTCAAACATCACACTCTTGTCCAGAACTAAGCAGAGCTTGTACTATGGGAACAAGGCTGCTGATATAATTTCTTAAACACATACCTTTTTTTATATTAGCATACGTAATACAAAAAGGTGGTCTAGATAATAATAAAATACTAGCATAGTATATTACTGCATAGAGTAGGTAAGTCCATAAAGAAAGTATCCTGTAAGGCTATGCAAAAAAACAATAATTGTTTTTTTTACCTAATGTTAAGTGACGATGCGGTCGACGATTTATCACGCTTGCCTAGAAGATACCTATGAACTCGTCTCTTGAAAATATCCAAATTGTGTCCCTCCTAGGGTTGTACAAACAGCTACAGTAGCGTTGTAGGGTCTCACTTTAGTTCAAGCACGCTATTTAAGGAGTGTTAAGTAATCTACGGTGAAGTGTGAGCAAACATTGTCGGTGGCTACGCGACCTATACGTAAACACTACAGTCGACGTGTCGATAACCGTCTTATTGATGTCCTGTTACCACAAAGTCTAGTACAAGATTGCGGGTTTCGACAACGCTACATATTTGCTCCGCTGGGAATCAAGATTCTGAACCAAGGTACTCAGGGTATTTATCTATACTATGTATTATAAAACTGATGAAATCACGTCTTTTCAAACATATCGCCAACGAATGAACTAATAAACGTTTAAAAAGCATATTTTCTGGTTATTAGGCTATGTTTTATAACGATTGAGAACTCAGATTCTGTGATACAGGTTTTTCGTATGCTTGGACTTTCCAAGCTTTTCAAACCAGCCACTAGTCTCCGAAGTGTCTCAACTTTTTGGAAAATGTTGTACTCAACAAGAGATACTTCTTCTTCTTATCGTGTCGATGCTACAACTGTTGTTCTGATATGTTGTTGTAGCATCGTGTTGAAAAGATTAGCCAGACTAGACACTGCGTTACCGAGCCTAGCTGTTACCGGTGTGCGCCACGAGGAGGCTCTTTCCATGCACCCTACAACGACAAGAGATACTTATTTGTATTTAATACGCAAAATAAAAATAAGTATCTCTTATCTTGTTGAGAGTGATTAAATTTATGATCAAAGTGACATTAAAAAATAATTTATTCACAAACAAACTTACGACTATTACAGTATTTACAAAATGTACATAGGCATATAAAATACATTAATTACATGACACTATACTGTTTTAAAATTATATAACGCCTACTGGACGTGATGGGTTAAATAAATATAGGTGCCTGTTATTGACTCGAAACAACTGGAACACGGCATTGCGTACTCTGTGAGGTAGCTAAAGCTATCACATTGGTACTCTATTGGTTTAAAAAAAAAAATTACAAGACTGAACAAACCGACTTTCATTGTCATTAGAATATAATACTAAAAAATATTTTTTAATTAATTTCTACTCATAAAAGTACATTATGTACTTGTAGGTCTAATTACAGACTTGAAATTCATTTAAAATGTTGTCAAGAGTTGTCAGTTCGTAATGACAGGCATCTCAGTTGGTAGTTGCTCTGCCTTCCATGCAGATCGTGGGTTCGCTTCCCACCCAGAACAAATGTTTGTGTGATGAACACAAATATTTGTTTTGTGTCTGGGTATTACTATGTATTCTATGTATGTATTCACAAAAAAAGGATATATAAGTATTCTATCAGCAATCTAATTGTAGTTTATCGTAACATAATATTTCATTTCATTTCATTTATTCAATAACAATTTAAATCGTATTAGAAATTATTACACAAGTTATGCTTAGTTTGGGACTAGAGTGGTGTATTATAAATCCATGAATATTTATGTATTTTTTGAATTACATTTTTAACTATTTGTTGTTGAATATGATCTAATAAATTGATTTACAATTAGCATGCCAAAAAAAAAATAGAAAAATCACGTAGGTACAATTTGAGAATATCCGATTGAACCTAGTTTGCAGGTATAATAATTGTAAATGACTTTGTATGTAAATTATGTAATAGCTTAATTCTATAAACAATTTACTGTAATGCGCCAGTTTATAGTTGAGGCAAGATGTCTTTCGCTCGGAATGAGCCATTAGGTATTATAGGCTCGACTGGAAACTGTCAAACTTTCAATCTTTTATGTCTATGTTGGGTTTGGAGGATACTATATTTTGTCGTGGAACATTTACTGTCTATACTTTTATCAACGTTATAAAATACTAGTAGTACGCCCCGGCTTCGCACGGATAGCCTATATAAAAAATATCATTATAATATAACCATGTTTAGCGCAGATAATGTAGCATCACAACAGTAAAATAATTTTTGAAATCGGTCCAGTAGTTTCGGAGCCTATTCGATCCAAACAAACAAACAAACAATCAAATCTTTCCTCTTTATAATATTAGTTAAGAAATATTCTAATTTACTTAAGTATCTTGATTTTTAAGTTGCTGAAAAGCACCAAAAGTTTTGCTATATTAATAAAATCACAGATAAATCATCAATACGTATTAGGAGAATAAAAAATGTCTTAGCCGTTCAACATTAGCCAATGTTTTAGCAAACATAAAAGAAGCGAGAAAGACTAAGTATCTTCTAAGTTATGAACAAATAGATCCAACAATTTGCGCTGGAATTTATACTTAATGCACTTAATTGTCAAACGAATCTGCAGGAGCCAATATACGTCTCAAACAAATTTACTGGGAAAACTGCATTTACCCCGTGACGTAGTAAACTTGATTTAAACCCCGTATTCGAGCGTATTCCCTATAGGACCTGTGGTGTAATGGTTAGCACTTTGGACTTTGAATCCAGCGATCCGAGTTCGAGTCTCGGTGGGTCCTGGTTGATCATTTTGGTGAATATTTTTGAATTGAACAGAACTTTTCCAATACAAGATGAGACTGAAGCATATATTTCGTTGCAGATAAACCGAAATCGTGTCTTGAAAAATTGCATTTCTAAAATGAAATAAGAAAGATATACATTTTTTATTTGATATGAGAATTGAGAATTGCTGAGCGTTTTTGTGCACTAAACACTATACCGATACTATCAATAATCAAGAAATCAAATCTGTTTGACACTTTTAAGACTAACCTTTATGTACTTTTGTTAAATGTTATTGTTTTATGACGTTTCTAGTGACCTTGAAACAGTAGAAAACAAAAAGGAAACTATCGACCGGCAAGGATGAAGGTTCAATTAGTTCAGCCAAAGCGATTAGCGTCGTATACAAATCGGTTCATTTCTAATAATGCCTCTAGCAGAACAATTCATGCTTCAATAATTGTTAAACTAAATATATATTTTTATTTAACCTATTGTGTCCCACTGCAGGGCAAAGGTCCCCCCTAAACTCTTCCATTCATCTCGATCTCCTGAACTAACTATTATAATTAAAAAATCATAGTCATTTTACACAGAGCGCTTTAGTTTCCATCATGTGAGTTTGTGGTCAAACGTCGACCTATTCTTTATTAAAAAAAAATTCCCAACAAACCAATGCACCCAATAAAATCAAAATCAATTAAATTAAGTTTAATAAAAACACACAGACTATTTAGAATCGTCTCATATACTAAGTGATTCTAGCTGCCAGTTCCAAGCAACCAGAGCCTAGAAGAACGGGCAAGAAACTACGGCCTGGTTCTAACCATTTTTAGGCATGCTATAAGAACTAGATTGCTAATAGAATACATAGGTATAATATATGTATGAGTGGACAGTTTATCCCCATTGGTACGCTCACCTATTTATTACAGGAAATCTCCCACGATTCCCTCACGAAAAGTTAAGATAAAGAGCATCTTAACTTTTCCTGGAGGAATCGCGATCTATTAAGTCTGAAGGAGCATCGGCGTTAACGTTAATAGATTTTTTTATGAGAGATCCAGCAGCGCTTATCTTTAGAATAGACATAATGTACTGATTAGTTGTTCGCTAGAGTGTATTATATTCAAAATATAACTGGGTAAAGGATAAAATGCGAGAAAGCTGTTACATTCATTACGTGCCGCTTGCAAAACCGCATTGATTTTTTTATTTATTTTTGCGACCTTTGTATTGAAACGGAAGCGTATTTGAGTGACACGACGAGTAAGTCTTGAATGTAGCCGTTACGATACGTTTACAGTGAGGGTTTTTTATATTTTTTCTGCCACTAGGGCGCTACGTAGGCGTCAGGTCCAAACATCTGTCAAATAGCACAGAGTCGTAGATACTGAACTTAAATTATTGAAAAAAAAATAAAGGCATGATTTTAAGAATAAATAAACCAAAAAATATATACTTAGAGAATTACAATGAGGGTTTTCTGAAATGATCTCCGTGAGATGGCAGGACTGTAGCGTCAAGTCCAATCTGTCTGGGCTGTCAAAATACATACAAAAATTATAGCGCCGCCTAGTGGCAGAAAAAGTATAGAAAACCCTCATTGCCACATTTATTTGTGCTCAGGTTCTTGCTTGCCATTAGTCAATAAACGTGCCGGCTATATGACTATTTTATTTTGATTTATCTAACAACACCATATGTTAGTAAACACCATATGTTAGTAAACACCATATGTTCACCAACTTTGTTCGTATACCGTGCAAGCTCCTCGGGTGATCAATCAATTCCCAAGATACACAATGCGGTCAACACTGCACCAGCGCCAATATGATAGCGCGTCGTGTCTCACGTCACGAACTAGGAATTATGGGATCTAATAATTCTCAAATTTCATCTCAGACACCAAGTTTAGTCTTAAGTAACCTCTTGGAACAACATAAAAATGTCTTGCTAGCAACTTGCCGATGTAATACATATTTCAAAATACAAGGTGTAACATACAGACAGCTTCAGAGTAACATAAAAAAAATACAATAAAATAAATAAATAGCCACACAGTTCAAACTTATTTTTTTTAATTAAATCAGGCTCTAAATTGAACAATAATATTTCACAAAGAACATACAAGTAAGGTTTTTTTATATCCGTGTTCTGAAAAATTTAAACAAATAGCTGTCCCGGCGAACTTCGTACCGCCTTAGAGAGATTTTCTTATTTTTTTTTTCCGTATGAATCTTCTCCTAATAATAACTAATACAACAAAAAAATAATTAGTGAAATCGGTCCAGCCATTCACGCGTGATGCCGTGACCAAGGACGGGTTTCATTTTTATATATATATATATATATGTAGATGAGTTGTAAATAGCAAGCCAACAGGACAAAGTTTATTTTGCAATAAACCTATAGGAAGTATCAGAAGCTTGCTGGCTTGGAGCGGAACCCAGATGTGCACCTTAGTGGGTTGCGGTAGAATTAGTAATGCTATCGGCCGGCCATATCCGCACCATACACAAAAACAAATTGTATATCGATTTTAAGAGGCGTCACAACTCAATTGGTATTATCTTTGCCTTTTATATCGTCGGCCTAGATCCTTAAGAACAAACGTTTTTACATTGAAAAATAACAGTTATAAATATATTAAAATATTTGCAATAATAAAATATTTACAAATTGACAATAATTACTAGATTAATGGTGGAATCGTCCATTGGAAAATCAATAAAAATACCTCGTCTGGTTGTTACAATAATAAGAGGAATTGTTATAATTATCTAAAATACCGGAACCTATTTGTTTAATCGTATGACACTAAAATAGGCGTTTCAAAAACAAGCTAAATTACTACACAAGCAAAAGCTACCTAGGAGACGCATAGAGATACTACATTATTAAATACTTTACGCAAGTTGAAAATGAAATCGATACCTACTCTGTTTTCCTACCGAAATTAATATCCAAGTAATAAAACGTTCGCGCAATATCTTTGGCAGATACATCATCGTGATAGGATTGAATGTTGAATCTGTACCTAACTGTTAGCTGATGGATATGCCAGAGCATGCTATGAGAATATTGTAAATCCATATAACAGGATGTGGGATGACTGCATTCATCAAACTTCAATTGCATTTATTCAATAAAATCACAAGGATCACTTTGAAACGTCTTACATGATGATTCTAGGCGCCAGTTCGTTGCGACCAGAGTTTAGAAGAACTGGTAAGAAACTAGACCTGGATTTTAGCGTTTTTTTAATCATCATTCCCCTGCCCTTATCCCACGTTAAGTGAAATATTATAATCGCTAGCTTTCATTCAAAATAAGCTAGATGTGATGGATGAAGAAAGTTTAGTAAAGATATGTATCATCATTTTCTGAGGAGCCCAAATTAAAATGGACTTGATAGCATCAAATATTTCAGATAACAATTTTATTTGATTTTAGAAAAATACGAATAAATTAAAACCTAAGTCAAGTCTATCTGTTACCGTCAGGACCCGGGGGAACCTTTTCATATATTAGCTAAAGATTAGGGGTAGCTCTTATAATAAAACATATAAAATAGGGAAAGTCTCCCGGCCATGACAACCTTAGCATTGAGTATTTGCGGCGTATATCAATAAATGAATGACACAAACCAACAAACGGGAAAAGAACAAAGAAACATTTTTACTCAATCGCGTCGAGTGACCGGGTTGTTAGCATAATGGCTGGATTTGATTAGACTCCACGGGTTCGGGTTCTAAGGCAAAATCCTTTATTTAGATAACCAAATTTTCTTATCCGAAAGTGTTGTAGGTACCGTTTTGGGGTCACCAGTTTTACATAATTCAAAGTGACTATGTACTTTCTAACATTACAACAAGCTATTCGCCTATGGTTCGTCGATATTTTTACTGCATACATTTAACGCCATCTATAAGCGGGTTGAAGGACTAAACTTTTAGCTTTTTTCAGAGAAAAGTGCCATCTGTAGTGTAATGCTCAAACTGGAAAAGTATTGTTTTAGTTCCAGAATATTCCATGGCTGAAAAGCAGATTTGTGATAATCCACGCCATTACTTCGTGAAAAATCCGTAAGATGGCGCTTATTAAACTTACATCCTTTCTGAAACCACACACTGTTCTGATTTGTGGAATTAAAATAAATAAATAAAGCAACACAAAATTTGTCAATATCATATTTACACTGTTAAACTTCAAATATTCCTCTATTGTAGGCTACGTTTCTGATTAGAAGCGCCACCTATCTCAAAATAATGAACTAGGAAAGTTACATTTTAGTACCAGAAAATTCCGCAAGCTGCGGTGAAGCCGGGATGGAAACATACATAGTCTGGTTTCTGGAAATTCATCAAGCAAACTTCCAGAAAGCCCTGTTAGAGGGCGCTGACTGAGAATAATGCATTTTTTCTTCGTGTTTTTTCTACAAGCTCCATTAAAAATAATGTGTAAATACGTCAAATTTTCGTTACGTTAAAATTTTTTATTATATTCACAGATCTTCTTTTATCTTATTTTTTATTGAAGATTCCAATATTTCATTCGTAATAGATGGATTAAACTCGAACCTATGTAATTACGCTTTTAGTGCTCCAAAACATTTAGCTGTGATTAATTCAAATTAGATATCACATTAAGCAAAATAACGCTACTTTTCATAAAAAAATTATTATAAGAACAAGAGTGTGTCGCTTATCGTAGATCTCAATATGTTTAGTATTAGTTTAAGTTAAGTTTTGCACTTGGTCTGAGTAACAATGAGTGGTAATAACAAATGTTAAGTACACATACATATAATTAACATTTTCTATAAACTAAAAAAAAAAATTAAAAAAAAGTTTCACTTAACTCTGCATTATGAAAATACTTTTTAAATAAGTCATGAGAGAGGGAGAGGGCGTACTCTGGATTTTGAAACGAAACAAACTCTAATTGGGATGCTGCAAAACTAAATTCATATCAAAGTTACGCGTCAAAGTATGTTTTAGGTATAAGCAAAAACTAGAAAAAATGTATATTAATGTTTATTTATTTATTTGAAATTTTCGACACCACTCCTGAATAATATCAATTTCCACTTGACTGTCGAGTTCTCCAGTTCTCCCACTTTGCTTGCGCTCAGTACCTCTACCATGAGTTGTCACAGTAAAATCGCCCGACTTAACTACAGTAGTTACGTAAATATTAGATAGTATTACGAATTTTAGTACCCGACTATCCGCTAGAGGCGCTGTACAAATCTTCATACATTTTTTTAACTACAGACGCTAGCGAGTATAGTAAATACAGTATAGTAAAAACTCAAGGTAGAGCTACTGGAATTCGAGATAGAATCCGTCTCCAAAACGATTAAGGCCTCAAATCAGTTTGACAAACTATCGCATGTTTCATGTCATACACGCCGTGCAAGCAATATCAAGGCTGGCATGCTGCAGACATGTTGCAGATGTCATCAGCTGGCATCATGCTAGAGTGGCTTGCCAAACCACCCGCCGACCAAGCTGGCAAGCAGATGGCCAGACGATTACATTTTATGGCACTTACATTGCCATAAAATGTATTGCACATACATCTTTTAAATACCTTTTTGCGGTAAAATCATAACGTAAGTTAGTGAAACAATCTAGCGTTCTAAATTGTGGAAGACTGCTAAATATGTACTGAAGTGTAACATTTAGGAAATGCATTTGATAGCATACAATGACACGATTTTAATTGAAATTAGATACTATTTTTTTTTATTTACCTTTTAAAAGATTTACATTAATTACTTAGTTAAGTAGCATTTCGTAAACCACAAGGTTTGTAGATTTAAAATAAACTATGGTATTAGCGCGAATACAAAACAAACAGACTTTAAAACGATGGACTACAAATGAATCCATTAAATCTATGTAAGTATACATTTTAATTTATTCATAGTAACATATTATATTAGTGCCCTAGCTAAGTTCTATTAAGTTTTTATTTGTTCTTATGCATAATTAGTTGTACTTAGGTATAAGATTGCATGTATAGTTCTAAGCTAAAGTAAGATTATTTTTCTTTGGTTCCAATAAATAAATTCTCATTCTCATTCTCATTCATGAACAAATTGTACAAATCCTATCACAAATTGTTTTCTTTATTTTATTCCTTTATCATCGAATTCTCTATACTAAATGCACTAAAAATAAAAAGGGTTTGCACGTTATATAACACGTTACTGTTCTAGCTATAATTTATTTGTTCTACATTCTATTATTACTTTGTATTGTTCATTAAATATTCATATTTCTAGTTTATACTTTAAATTTTCTTAGCAGTACACTATGTTATGTTAGGTTCTGTTTTAAACTGTTAATAATTCGTGTCTGAAATTATTATATGTACTATAATTGATATAGTTATTATATTGTAAATACCTCAAAAATTTTATTGAATATATTTTGATATGTAGGTCTACCATGAGTTTTTACTATAATACTATATTAACTATACTCGCTAGCGTCTGTAGTTAAAAAAATGTATGAAGATTTGTACAGCGCCTCTAGCGGATAGTTGGGTACTAAAATTCGTCATACTAATATTGACGTAACTACTGAAGTAAAGTCAGGCGATTTTACTATGACAACTCATGGTAGATACAATGCTTACAGCCATGCCGTACGTATCTCGAAAACGTCACTGTTGCGATACATTTACGATTGTCACATTTATTCGAGCTCACTCGCTCGTAGAACGCTCTCCGGCGAGATGCAACGATCTGGAGATTGTAGCTGGAAAACACTGGATGAGAATAGCCGAAGACCGGACTCAGTGGCGCGTCTTGGGAGAGACCTACGTCCAGCAGTGGAATAATATAGGTAAGTATAAAATATTGAATTACTGCGATGGATTTCCAATAAAGTATGATTATTTTCTAAAAACACTAATTTTAAATTACGTTTTACTGAATAATATAATGTTAAGTTTTATATTTTTTTACTTAATTAGAAACTGATTATTAAGTAAAATTTGGTGAACGAAATCCAGCAAACATTGCCGTGCTGAAACTTGAAAATCGTGCAAGATCGCGTGTATGTATTTAATATATCAGTATATAAATATATACAAAGGTTTTGTCTGAAAATAATTAGCATTATAAACAGTTTTCAGTAGCTACAAACCGCACAAAACATTTTAGTACTTAAATTAAAGGTTTGTTTATTTACATCAACCTTTTTTCGTGGAATCTCATAAAAAGCTGCAAAAGGTTACCTTCACTTCACTCAAAAGTCCACACCGCAGAGAAAACAGAACTTTTTTATAAATAAAAGTCGCCAAGGCATAAGCATAAAAATGTTTTGCTATCTCTATCCATTAGTATACGAGTGAAGAGCACAGAACATAACCTAAAACTATAATTGTGAAGTTAACATACATAACTTAATGCGGCGTGATATCTCGTTATCACATACGAGATACGCGATTCATGCATATTCATCGCATGAGATAAAATGTTGGAACAAAAGTGTATTAGTTTATAATTTTATCATGCTTTAATGGCATTTATATCTTAAAGATTACGAGAGATTTCTACCATTTTGAAACGACGAAATATTGACCACGATTAATAATAATTCATGTTTAAATCTAATATGATTAAGAGAGATGCGACAAAAAACGTCGGTAAGTAAGTACATAATATACTTGGTTATTTTCTATCGGTCTATCTTATAAAAAGTTGCCGCAGACTTGATGTCTTGATTACCATACGTAATGGTGACATAATGTCAACGCTAACTTTTTATGAGATCGAAGGTAAGATATGACCCTGACAAGGGATAACCTTGCTTGGTTATAACATGTTCTTGCCCGCACCCAGTGCGTGTCGCTAGTATGAAACTGAGATGGTAGCTTACACAAGCTTAAAGATATCGAGCTGGGGGAAGGGTTTTTTCGGATTTTTCCTCGCGCACCGCTATCTTCCTCGCACATCTCTAGTAGGACGATCATTGATCTTATCAGCAACAAGAATAATTATGTAAAACAAATTTTAATTGCAAAGAGTCATTTACACTTCCGATTACGATGACGACATAGATTCATCCTATCGTTTATAATGTCAAAGTTGACGTTATGTCAACCAATACGATTGTTAGACGTAACTTGATAAGACCCTAGGTGTCTATGGTACCTATAAAAAGACGGAGTTGTATAATTTTATTTTCATACGTAAACATACGAGTTCATGTTCCCATAATAGCATTTCCAGGAAAGTAAGAAATAATACTGTAAGAGTAAATAAACTTATATCTACTTTAAAACAGTAAGTACGAATAAGGCACAAAAATAGAATAATAAATGTTTTTAGACAGAGTAATTAAACAAACTACTTACCCTCCACCAGCTGCTAAGATCATCTGCATATTGCGATCCTTTTCTCTCACTCAGGTGAGTGTGTATTGACATCACTTGTTGTTTCACTCACTCATTATTGTACACACAATCTGCAATGATCTCTACTGCTAGTCGAGAAAATGCCAGAAGCCGTTGAAGGCCGCTAATGACTCGACAGCTGAATATGGTAGCATATGACTGCTACTGTACCTAAAAGCATGAAAAATAACTGATTCTACACAATTCTATAATACACTTCAGTAAGAACACCACCTTACTATGATACAACTATACAATCATTTACAACGGAATATGTGGTAAAAAAAAGTAGAGACCAAAAACGCAATGATATTTATTGTAACGATATATTTATTTTTAAATATTTTGTCTGTCTGCTTCATTAGTTTCAATACTTTACAGAATTTTAAATTTAGTATAATAAGAAATGTCTCTGTGTGTGTGTACAATACAGAGTTTTCAATCTCTCTATCTATTTTTGACTGGTTATTAATAAAAACAAAGTAACGCAATACTACATAGCGTTTGATTTAATTGTCGACAATGTAGTATGTCAAGCAAATATGAAGTCTAGCCGCTCAACTTTAGCACTGCAATTACCTACTGCAACCCAAGGGTAAACAATACAATACCTATTACTAATGAGCGCGGGCCGGTCAGAGCGTTCTGAATCTAGGATTAGTGCTTAATGAGTTTTCATTATAAACTGTTAGGTACTGAATTTCATAGAGCACACACATCTTGATGTAAAACACGACATCAACAATTATAAATAATTACATGTGCTGTTATTATTTTAATTATCAGCACAAGTAATTATTTATTATTTTAAGGCAAGTGACGTCACATGTTCTATGATTCTTTACGTCACGTCTATTTCTATAGAATAATATAGTAACATAAATGTCACCAAAAATGATGGCAATATTTAATAGAACCTTCAGCGACTAATACGATTAAGAACGATTGATTCTGTAGGATTCTGGAGGATAAAACACCGAAACATAAAACAGAAAAAAAAACAAAAGAAGCTCTCTGTCGTAATGTACCTAATCAGTAGACGCCACAGCTCAGTTGGTAGTAGCTCTGCCTTAAATAATGTGGGTTGTGGGATCGAAACTATTAACTACACGCCCAGCTATGGACATGGATAGGTTGTTGATGATGATGACGACGACGATGATCAATGCACACATCGGGTCAGACATATTCACAATCATGCCACCGTTTGTTATTTTTTTACAGTCTAACAAAAAGTTTACAACTAAGTTCTACTCGTATATAAAATTTTATTATTAATTGATTGAATTGAGAGTTTAAAAGAAATCCAATTCAATATTATTATTATTGAGTTTCTAGATTTTATCTACTCGGCTTTAAGGAAAAACCGGGGTAAACTAAGGTGCACGGGCCTAAGCATCTTATTATTAATTAGCCATGGCTGTCCCACTGCAGGGCAAAGGCCTCCCCTCCCTCCTTCCACTCTTTACGATTTAATGCTACTACAGGCCAAGATGGTAGGCACGCATCGAGTTCGTCGCGCCATCTCCTCCTGGACCTTCCACGTCGTCGGGTTGCGTTGGGTGGGATCCAATCTGTTGTGGTTTTTGCCCACAAGTCGCTTGGCATACGGCAGACATGTCCAGCCCAGTTCCACTTCAGGTTGGCGGCTCAATTCAATAACAATTTAAAATATAAGACATCTTCTTTTCCTGTTAAGTATTCAGTTCTATAAAAACCTTATTATAGTACATGAAATCAGTATCTCTACCATGAGTCACAGTTAAATCGCCTGACAATACTACAGTAGTTACGTAAATATTAGTATTACGAATTTTAGTAGGTACCCAACTATCCGCTAGAGGCGCTGTACAAATCTTCATACATTTTTTTAACTACAGACGCTAGCGAGTATAGTAAATTTAGTATAGTAACAACTCATGGTAGAGCTACAGAGGTCTAAGCATCAATAAATGTGATAATCGTAAACGTATCGAAACTGTGACGTATTTGCAGCGTTAGCGAGAACTGTACCTAACATACGTTACGTTAACAATTTTCACATTTGTTCATGCTTAGCACTCTGATTTCATAATGCTGTATTCCCTTATATGTCAGTTTATCAACCGCAGAATTTCTAACTCGTTTGATGAGTGAATTTTCCGGTTTAACTGCCTTCACTTCGTTATCATTTTCCAATAACCTAACCTATTACCCGCCGCATATTTGAGCGATCAGTTAAGTTTCACGTGGCAGGTAATTACAATTTTATCGATAAACGCAGGAATAATAATTAAATATAAGCAAAGGCAGGTCAGTTTCATCAGTTAATAGCCATCTCATTTTCTAGCTGAGCCGGTAGTCTGAGATTTAACCAAACGAGTCTCGAAAACTAAAACGTAAATTTTGTATGGAGCAAAACGATATTTCGAGGCGGTTGTCCCGGCGGCGGCGTGGCCATTGAGGTGCGAACGATATTTCAAAATGTGTTTCGTGGAAAGTGGACATTTTAGAAATACGGCGTCCACCTTCGTCACAGGAAGCTATTACCGGTTTTCGCGATGAGAGTTTAACCTCATTGAAAAGCATTTTTATTTTGGAAAAATTGGATCCATATTGGTATAAAATAAAAAGTATATTAGTGTGACTAAACAAACTAATTTTTTACATAAAAGATAACCTACCCAAAAATTACACATAGAAGCATGCTGTAAAAAGAAACGTCGAAATGAAAAGATTCAAATTGACATAAGACATCCTTTACATGACCCAATACATACCGTACTATGAGCGCATTACATGAAATGTTTCTTATTGATAACATTATTGAAGTGAAAACTTCTTTAGCGGCGCTGGGTAGGTAAAAACTTTCAAACTCGCGTCAGGGTCACGTGACGTTGGTCGAAAGCGTAAGATCGAGGGAAAGGGAGAGGAACTAGTATCTCCCACTGTTTAGGCGGCACAGGGCGCTTGCGCGAATGTGTCTGTGTCATTGTGATTGTCATTGTCATTATGACGTCTGTGGTTATATTTTTATGTGAAAACTTAGAAGTGAAAACACAACGTTAATATTGAAGTTTTCACTTCTGCCGGCACTCCCGGAGTGCTACCTTTTTTTTTTAATTTAGGCATTAATAATACCTAAATACAGAGTTAACAAAATGTAATATAGCCACAAAACTTTGATTGTTAGGTTCACTATTAGTTAATCTGTTAATTGTAATTAAGTAACTTATATCAGACCGGAATTAAGTCAGTGTTCTGAAAAAGTGACTTATCATGTCTAAGCTAGCCTTATTATTAGTATATTCTCATAAAGTTATACTATAAAGCTCTCAAAGTTAAGGACAGTTTGTTTTTGTTTATTGTAATAAAGTGAAAAAATATATTTCGATCGACCTGATTTTAATGCATCACAACTTGTGTTGTGAATCACAACACAACACTTTCAGAGTAGCTTTGACATCAGCTAAGTGCATCATGACACAATGTCCAAAGCACTCAGAGTTTGAAATAGCAGTGCTAACTTTAGCAGCGAAAACTTACATATTGAGGTAAGTTTTAATTAAAATTATGGTGCAAAAATAAAAAATGTAGACCCCGAACTTGTTAGAGCTTGTGACGAAACTGATGATAGACGTGCCTCTGTCTACTCTTCTTAGATCTACATGATATGAGGTGATATTAAGCACTCGGAGTTCTGAGAGGATGACCGTAGGAATAAAGTCATATCATGTCAAATTTAATACGTAAAGCTTTGTTTATAAAAGTAATTTTGAACACTAACTGCTTATAATATGAAACAATAAGTAGTAAGCTTTGACTTTATTCACAAACAAACTTACGACTATACAGTATTTACAAAATGTACATTGTCATATAAAATACATAAGAAACAGTTGAGCTATCTACAGACCGTTGCAAACGATCTATAGATAGTTCAACTGATCCAAATCAGTACCAATCGGAAGCGTACCCAAGACACTGGCTGCATTGCCGCGCTGAATAGCAATGCTGATACGCTGGGCCAGATACTCACCAGCCCTCGGGTCACGCGTCGCTTCGACTAGACGCCCAATTTACTATTTCTTCTTTAGTAGTAAGTTATTTAGAACACCTCTTAATGATTCAAAAAAGTGTATAAAAAAACTTTTTTTTTCAGATCTTTTTAACTACGCTTATATAAATTTGACGCTGCCTGTACTTGTAGTTGTGTATGTTACAAAGTTTTACTGTGAATTAGTTAGTGAACATGAATATATAATTTTACAACTTACCGAGCGTTATGACCGCTCCGGACACAGCGATAGAAGACTTACGGCCGGTTTCTCGAACGATGATCAACGAAAAAATCAAACAATTACTATGTGTCAAACTCGGATCAATCGTGATTTGGGTTTGCAGAAACCGGCCGATAGTATGTTAAGGCCTGCGCAGACCGGGACGGCATGGCAATGGATTTTAATTTTACTCATGACATTCAACCGTACTATTACAGAAATACGACATAAATTGCTATTCTTTAAAACGATGCCGTGGCATTGAACGTGAACGGAACGGCACATTTTAAAGCATAGCAATTTACGTCGTATTTCTGTAACAGTACGGTTGAATGTCCATTAGTAAAAATTAAAACCCCTTGCCATGCCGTCCCGGTCTGCACATGCCCATATTGTACTTTAACATCTTTTTCATCGTCCCATTGCACTTGATGGACTCCTTGCTACTTTGTTTGGAAATTTAATAAAATAGGTTTAAATACACAAAGTTTATAAAAAAAAAACTAATAATAACTTAATATTAATATTTGTGTGTTTTAAAACTGATCCCACTCAGTACATGATGCCTTAAGGTTACCTGAAACAAATTGCTCTTTAGGCAATAACACCGCCCATTCTACTCATATTTTAAATCTATTTTTCTGATGATTTCTTATAATATTCATTTAAAATGACTCATACGCGACGAAGTTGTGGATAAATGCAAGAGATCGAGATGTGTGAAAGAGATTGGGGGAGACATTTGCCCAGCAGTGGGACAGTATAAAAAAAATCATAAGTTTTCAAGTTCTATAAAAGCTATCCTTTAATTTTATTAATTCTGATTATAATTCTGATTGTACTACTACGATTACTTTCTGTGATTTTTGGCAACAGCGGCACACAGCTCAATATTTGCTATAAACCTAACTGCAGTCGATCGACAAGTATCTCTTCCGTTAAATAACGAAGCTGAGAAAACGCTATAAGTTTTGCTCTAAAAACCATCACATTAAAAACTACTTAATACAACATGCATATAGGGTGTGGCACTAAAACAAAAAACTATACATACTATTGTTTTAGGTACTCTATGAAGTACAAAAAAATGTTGGTCTAAACATAGCAATAAGGTAAAAGATAGTTCATGAATGTAAAAACATAACCAAATTAAAACAGCGTCAAAAGAAAGATGGACCAGGATAGAGTCATTTTATATTGAAATATATTTTTAATAATGTTTTAGTCATCGCACTGACTTAAAAAATGTATTATGGTGACGTAAAGATGTCTGACGGACATAGTTTTAATCCGCACAAAGTCGATAACTTTATCTTAATACAAACATAAAAAAAAATGTGTATTAAAAATAATTGACCTCATTCGTAAGATTAACTACAAAGTACGAGATATAACAGTAAATGATCAAACCGTGGGTTTGATCCCTTATCCCATTCTAGGTGTGTTTTCTTCCATCCGTCCTCTTATTATACTAATTATATTCGTTTTAGTTTCAACTGATCCTTCACATAGGTAATCCAATTTATTTCTTTTTCGTCTTTTATTCGTCTTATATTTACAGGGCAGGGGAATGATGATGATTCGTCTTATATTTAGTCTTCATCAAATCTTATACATTCATAACTTTTTTTGTTATAGTTTCATCCCTCCTCATCACTCCATACCATGTGACACGTATCACCCCTATAATCTTGCAATGTTTATTTTTCAATAGTAGATGCATGGAAAGAGCCTCCTCGTGACGCACACCGGTATCAGCTAGGCACGGTAAAGCAGTGTCTAGTCTGGCTAATCTTTCCAACACGATGGTACAACAAAATACACTTGTAGCATCGACACAATAAGAAGAAGAAGAAGAATAGTAGATCGCAATACAATTTAAACACTCATTTTAATAGTTTTTTTTTATCTTAAAATATCGCTTGAACTGTAACCATACCCTCACCGGCTTAAGGCGCCACTGAGTCTGTTCTCGTGGGCGTCGGCATGTCTGAGTTTTTATGCGCGTATCGAAGATGAATGAAAACAGCCTGCAGTGAAACACTATCAAGTTTACAATGAAAAGCTTCGTTAAACTACTCAAATTACAAAGTATCTAAATTTGTTTTGTAGTTAAGACTTTGAGATAATCTTTGCTGGAAAAATACAGGTGGCAGTATCTTCTGGGGCGAGCTTTTTCACAAAAATACGAATATACTTGCCTTAGCAGACTTTTTGTACAAAGGGTCGACAATCAGATGGTTTTTTCATTTGGTCTAATTAAAAATTAATGAAATCTTAATATTTTTACTTTGTCAAAATAAGTATTTTTTCTTGATCCGGATGCCATTCTTGTGCTTCGCTTTGTACTTTTACTAAAAGAAAACAAGAAAGCCATTGTTTTCCCCAATTATGCGTCAAATCTTTGTATTGACAAGAACTCAATAATTGAAAATAAATAAACATCGATATACAATTACGAGAAGACGTTGGAGAGACAATCTCGACTCATACGCGACGGAGTGGTGGATGGACGCAGGAGATCGAGATGAATGGAAGAGTTTGGGGGAGACCTTTGCCCTCCAGTGGGACACAATAGGTTAAATAAAAAAAAAAAAAAAAAAAACAATTACTTATATCATAACTGTATTCCATTTATCGTAAAATACTTATAAATAACTTGACACAGTTTGACACGTCGCAGCTCTAGTTCCACGCGACCAGAATGAATTGATTTATGTATAAACTACATAGGTAATTGTGTCAATTTTTCAGTTTCTCACGACCTTCTAACATGGACGATTCAACTTCGCATAGCCGCCAAATGTCTTAAACTTTCACCGGATTTGTTTAAATTTGGAACAATTTCGCTTATGTATTCGGGTTTTGGCACTAGATTTGAAACATAACGGTTTCACTTGTATTATACTACACCATATTTAATAACATACATACCTATACTACTATTTAAACTTTTTCTTAAAACATTGTGTATAAAAAACTGAAAAAGATGAAACTTATATTCGTAATATATATATTATATAAGTATATATTTATTAAGTATATGTAAAAAATAAAGATTATTATTTTGCTAAAAACCTCCAATTTTAAAAAGCTGTACCTCTACCATGAGTTGTCACAGTAAAATCGCCTGACTTTAGTAGCTCTACCATAAGTTTTTACTATACTATATTTACTATACTCGCTAGCGTCTGTAGTTAAAAAAATGTATGAAGATTTGTACAGCGCCTCTAGCGGATAGTTGGGTACTAAAATTCGTCATACTAATATTGACGTAACTACTGTAGTAAAGTCAGGCGATTTTACTGTGACAACTCATGGTAGAGGTACTAAACGAGTCTCGAGAACAAAATCGCAATTTTTCAAGGAACAAAACTATAATTCCGGGCGCAAAACGTATTTTGACCTGAAATTCAGTTATGCTCCATACATTTGTGTAGTTTTCGAGACTCGTTGGAGTATTCTGAGACTACAGGCTCAGGCCTTAAAGTATTTGCAGATCCACCAAGCTTATTGTGCCCCGCGGCGCAAATATATATAGTTTCTTTCAGCTTGCAAATTGCTCACATTTTAATAAAATTGAAAACTATTGTGCGTTTCGTATTATTTATATTATTTTTAAGTAAAATTTTTAGAATAAACTTTTATCAAATGCAGTCTTAATAATGACAGTGAGCATTTTAAGAATAATTGTACTTAATTATATTGTCGGCAACAACCGTACATTAAATCTATAACGAAAGGAATACAATAATAAGTTATTATTTAAGGTAACTCAAGCCTAACTAAAACTTGTGAGAAAAAGGGAAGAAGAAAATGGTGAATTTTAATATTTTATAGCAAAGAACAAAAGCGTTGTTTTTGGATGACGACGTAGTGATTCAGCTTGTCTCGATATTGCAAGCACTATGTGTGCGTGCCGTAAACAGTAGAATCAATAAAATGTATTGAGTTGTATTTAGAGCAACCACAGTGCTGTAAGCGCTAGCAGCCGAGACCGGTGGTGAGATCACCATGATGTATTTAGCAATCACTTATACAAATATAAGGAGTCAAGTTTGTGAGGTTGTGAAGCGCAATCTGGAACATAAAAAAAAACGGCGAAAAGGTAGAAATAATTAGGTTCAAATTTCATTTCCAAAATTATACCTCACAATATCTAAAAGCAAATTGCTATTGATTAACAGCAAAGTACAAACATCATTGATTTAAAAACTTATCCACAATCTATAAATGTCAATAGCAACAAGTAGAAAGAAGAACAGATAACTTAAGTTGAGTGTACAAGTCCAGTAAATAAAGTTAAGTAATAGGGGCCATTGATTGAAAGCTATCTTAGAATTGCTATGAGTAGTATAGGCTTTAAACCATTCGCGATATTAGATAAATGCAACTTAGAACCTTTTACAATTACTTAACTATTTTCGTAAAAAATTTAAGTGTACACGTGTAGTTTAGGTATGCACTATTTTAAACTTGTATCAAAAAAATCCCATTACACAATATTCACTTTGATACATGAACAAGTGTTTTAATACTAGTTTTAATGCTGAAATAAGTGTATACATATACACACTAGTTTTAGTATTCTCCAATATCAGATACTAAAATTAGTATCAATATCATACCAGCAAGCGAAACAATAACCGCAAATACAAATGATTTACCTATCGTTAACTGTATATAATCGAACAAATATGTCAAATGCTCCTAAATCCGTCGGTATTTGATGTCGACAGTTTATTAATCATCCTATGTTAATACTGTAACGTATAGGTATTCTTTTTATAGGTAATCTTTTATTATTATCTGATTTCAGAAAAATATTTGTATGAAACAGTGTACAGTGCAAATTTTGTACTGTAGCTTTCGATTCAATTCTCAGTAAAACACTTATTTTTAAATAATAAATAACATCCAATGTGACCAATGCTTTTACTTTAAGCCCCACAACGTAATATTTATAAAATAAACAATTATATAAAGCTGGAACGCTTTATTCATGTTATTTTACACAATAAATAAATGATGTATAAAATATATTAAGTTATGAATTTTCCCCAGAGTAAAGTTTGAATCATTCTCTCATATTTCAAATAATACAAGGCAATATGGCTGTGTTTTTATATCACACAATTCCGCTAGTCATTTTATATAAAAACTGTTTGTAAAATGACGTTAACGTGCCTGGTTTAATGGCAACCAAATATTATCCTCATATAATTTTCATATAAGGTGCCACCGTGCACTATGATTGTTTATTATGACGTTGCTTTTATTAGAATACTGCGTTAAAGTCATAAGGCAAGCCTCCCTACTAAATCACATACGTTATTACGAAGGGTTTTGAACCGGCATGTATGCTTATGAAAAGTGTGGTTACACTGCATGCACAGTGCCTTGTACATTGTGACAGCTTCCAACGAAACAGAGCAATGTAGCTCGGAATATAAATACATCCATTGTTTCGAGTAGCTGAGAGATTTCGATTTGGTTCGAGTTCGGGAGATTGGATACTGTGTGAAGTAACGGTTTATTTTTGCTCTTGTTTTTCAATCACAATGGAATATCCGTTTTACAGGTGATCAAAGACAATACTGCTATGCAGAAGAGTTGGAATTTTGCAATTGTGTTTTTGTTGGGTCTGGGTGAAAAATGCAATATGCTTTAATCGGTTTTACAGTAGAGTTTATTAGTTTCTTTTGTATTTTTGTTCACAGGATTTTTTCGTTAAGTTCAGTTTTTGACCTTAAGTTTGACGCGAATACTTCTCGTATCTTAAACACTCCTCTGAATGTCCCCTACAAACTGTATCTTTTGAAGACAACATTAATATTTTAAGAGAATTTGTTTCATAAAAAAATTTTAAACGCCTTTGTTATGGACTAAAATATAAGCCATAACCATTTTCGAAGTAAATTAAATGTCAACCACTATCGTTAGCGAATTGTGTCATTGGCTACACCGTCACAGTCACAACGTGCGCTAACAAGTTCACAGCGCGATTGTGCGCGGTTGCCCACTGATCTACGACATCGCAGAAAAAGCTGTTACGACACTTAGGCAGGAACTGCTCACCACAAAGGAATAACAGTGCGTGCTATTGCAAACAGTGCTTTACATCCGGTGAAGTAAGATTCAAAACAGCACGCACAGTTGCGATTAAAACCTCCGCGATAAAATACAATATTCGAATATTTTTGAAGATCGCACGCACTGCATATTATTATGTGAACGTGTGATCACATTGTATCACGATTATAAAGCATTGATGTGTGCTAGTTATATAAATACTGCTACATAATCTAAAGTGCGTTATACGTTATTTTCAAAACGTGGTATAGTGGAAAAGAGACCTGTCCATAGTGACTGACAGCTTTTGACAGCCAGTTAAAACTAGTTCTTTGAAGCGAGCTGTGGAATAAACACAAAAATATTGTTGGTGAAGTGCGAGTATGTCTCGCATCAAGAATTCGTCGATATTGGCTAAACATAGTATCGCGAAAACAGCATTTTTTTTTCTGTTTATTCAGATTCAACATCTAGATTAAGAATATCTAAATTTCAGGATTTTCGATCAAAATAGCAGTAATCAGGTCAGCATGTACCTGAAAAGATTTTTAGTCGATGCTAATAAAAGGAAATATGCCTTCCGGGCTTACAGAGAGCAACCCCCCCCCCCCACAAAGAGTTTTAACAGCACATTTTCATGCACGGAACTCTAAAAATAAGAATTTACCTCTAAAAACTAGTTAACTAGTTCGTAGATGCAATTTAGGCTTTTTTATTTGAATACATGATGGAATACAAATATGGCCGAGTTATAACCACATCATAATATCCAAATAACTGTTGAATTGTATAAAAGTTAGCGAAAAGTAACTTCATGACAACTAGTTCAGAAGATTGCGGCTTTGATTTATAGCATCAACTGAAATTTATAATAAGACAACAAACCATACATATTATTATACTTATTATGTAGTTCCACGTTGAATATTATATTATTATGTTTATATAAAATTCTGTAAGTACAACTTTGTTTTGAAATATATAAATCTTTAATACACCATCGTTAAAATATGTATATTATTATGTACTTACAATGGTATGAAGTTCTAAATGAGTGGTATTTTACCCTGTATTTAATAAAGCACGGTTTGTGTTAAGGTAAACGGCATAGTGAATTGCACATTAAGTATATTTATAAATCTAAACTACCAGTCGTCTAAATATATCACATGATAACATAAGTTAGTAAAGACAGTAAGAAATTTATAATTTATTTTACGATGGAGGGTATTTTAGAATTTGTAATATTGTGATAGAAAACCATATGTTAAGTAAACCATTTTAAAATTCTAAATGTTGACCTATTTGATATGCTGTCTGTAGGTACGGTAATATTTCCGGTCGGATAATAACGCACTTTCATATGCGAACCAAAGTGACAATATTGTTCAGTTTTGTGGAATAATCACGTTTAATTAATTTTAAATAGCAAAACATTCGAGCCGGGGCTTACGCTACGTAACCACCGCACTATTATAATTTACAGAATGCTGGAAATGCGGCCCAATTAACGATGCACCTCATCCAGCTGTCGGCAGCCATTGGGCACTCACTATAAATATAATGCCGGTCTAATACCCGACAAATGTAGCTTTCTATTGCTAATTATTTCCATTGGAGCGCTATGGAATTTAATGTCTTTTTGATATTATCAAAGATTTACCAATATTTTGAACCAGCTGTAATTTTGAGTTTATCCTTTTAAAATTTTTAGACTAAGCATCTAAAAATCTTGTACCAGTAGAACGCCTTCAGCAAAGTGGGGCAACAATCAGCCTAATGTAGCTGTCTTACACAGGATGAGAACCGAAGACAGGGCTCAGTAGTGTGTGGGAGAGACAGCAGTGGACCGCTATAGATTGATAGTCTTCTTCTTATCGAGTCGATGCTACAACTGTATTTTGTTGTAGCATCGTGTTGGAAAGATATTGATAGGGAGGAGCGTATTATAGGTTCAATCAGCAAGCTGGACATTGAACTAGCCGAGTTTGTTGAGTTACTCCCTATTTACGCATGACTATGTGGAAGTTAATAAATACTGACACGTTTACAGAGGCGTGCTCGGCTCCCCACGGCTCGGGGACCTAGTTATGTATTCCACTCCACTGATCAATGCACTCTTTAAAGTATTATCGGAAGCCTTTAAATAGTTTCAACAGAATATTGTTGCCCTTATAAAAACTATGTTACGAAGTTTTTAGTAAGTATATTGTTTTACCTATGTTTTCTCCGATTTTGAGATCTTTTTACCATTAAAACTATAAAAGCTATATAATACGCTAGTAAAATCATCAAATTATTTCTATTTAAATAATTTTTACCAACTCCAGTTGTCTTGTAACAACTTTTAGCGTTGAATTCAATTGCTAAAGTCAAAGTCAAAGTCAAAAATTACTTTATTCAGTAAAATCACAAGGATCATTTAGAATCGTCTTACATACTAGGTGATTCTAGGTGCCAGTTCCACGCGACCAGAGCCTAGAAGAACGGGCATGAAACTTACGGCCTGGTTCCTACCGTTTTTTCCTACCGTTTTCTAAGCTATTTATGAACCACTAGCTACCACCCACGGCTTCGCCCAACGTCTGCTTATCATCAAGTTTATGATTTATCATCTAAAAGTTTATGTTTTAATTCATACATAATGTATATTCCATTTAAAAGTTTTTTTCTAAATAATTTCAAAATAACATAAGTAGGGCTAAATATCAACTATGTACGTATCAAAATCGTAACTCATCAAAGTTTCTAGAAACAAAATATAAAATTAAAAAGATATGTTTAAAAAAACTGTTCTTTATTCGCTCCCCCGTTTATCATGTGTCTGATCCGACAAAATGTCGGTTGCCCGAACGGCAGATCCTATTGTATGAATATATCACACAAATAGGCAAGTAGTGTCCGACAAGAAATGCCAGCATCGCTAATCGCGTTGAATCTCGCTTCAGTACGTTAGCACAACGTTCGCGAGTGTTTACGAGCCGTGGTTAGGCTGTGCCTTGCAAAGTGGAAAATAAAAAGAGGCAAAAAACCAATTTCGATGCGGCTTTTGTCAGAACGCTGATAGTTCTTCGATGTATGTATCGTCGGATTTTTACTCAACTACGCTCGAAACTAAAACGCAAAATTTGTAAAATAATTAAGAAATTTAGGGCCAAAATTTACTATTTTAGTTTTCGAGACTAGTTCGAATGAAATACAGACAAGGGGCTCAGATCTCATGTGAAAATGAATATTGTCATTTTTATAACATATTTTTTCTAACACTGTAAAAGGAAATCTTTTGAAGTGTGTGTAAGAGGACTACCATTTTTTTGTAAAATGCACTCTCAATGAGCTTTATTTATTACCTTTGCTTTGAGAACGCAATAAAACATTACATACCTATTTACAAGGTGTAGACATAAGCCAAATGGACGCTCTTCCGACACTACTCATAGTATACCACAAGGTATATTCAATCAGATACTAAAGAGCTGAGGAAAATCTGACGTTAGTTAAATTTTCAGTAAGTATGTTTCGTTAACGTGCTCCAAAACAAAACAAAAAAAATTTTTTTTTATAAATAGTTTTTGAGATTAGTTTGGTATTTCGTGGTTATTTGTTTAGTGAGGGTTTTTTTCTGAAGCAAAGAAATATTCATGAACATTTACACACCACTAAGTAGCTAGATTAGTGCTCTTTGTCATAAATACGAGATTGCGAGGGTAAAGTCTATAATACAATTACCACAGCCTATTTGGTACATAGAACTATGCTGGGTGAACTAGTAAATCGTACCAGTGACTTGGAAAAATGCCACAGAACTCTCACTAAGCGACGTTGGCTGAAACGTTTCTGTGTTAACTGAAACTTACGCAATTTAGTTTTTCAACTAAAGACTCGCGTTTCAGCTCTTACGCCAGTTAAAAGTATAAATTATATTTAAGAAGGATTAGTTACTCATTCAATTGTACTTTCGGTATAAAAATTATATCAATTAGGACGTAACAATGTATAGGTAATATAAAAGATTTTGATTTGTTAAAAATATACTTTAGTATTTTTTTTATTAAAAAAATCCTATATTAATATGTTACCTTTCTAAACATAAGTCAGTTTATTTTTTTACCAATTTGTCCCACTGTAGGGCAAAGGTCTCCCCAAAAAAAATGCTTATCATTTTAATACTTTTAGTTGCTATGCACTGCAACTCCACTATCCAAAACTAACCAACTTCTTACGAGAGTGTAAATGCTGTTTAACGCTTAAATATCTAGATAAAATACATACACATAAAGTCGCTTAGAGAATCTGTTAACGAAGTGCGCTACGTCCTTGCATGGCTTGCCAAGACATCAAATTTAATGACAAAAATAGATGAAGTTAGTGTAACTTGTAATGGAATATTATTTTGATACCTACTTGACCAAAACATATGAATATGTGAGTACTGTCGATGTCAATTGAAGTCCATTAAACTTTCGGTTTTAATAATTACTTGTAATTTATATGTTGTTTTTAAAAATTAAGACAAATATTATTTCACCATTTCACAACAAAAAGATGCTCGAAATAAACAGTATTTCATATCACCCGTACTGCTGAAACCTCAATTAATGTTTGTTAAATATAAATAACTTTAAAGCTACCGTTTCAGTTATTTTCAGTGGAATTTTTCGTATTATGACTTCAGTTACGTTTTTGCGCTATAGTTTCGGGTTTATGCATTCTGGCGCAAACTGTGAAAGGCAAACAATTTTATTGTTGTTTTTTAATAACTATTTTTATGAAAAATATCCTTTTAAAGACAATGTGTTGGAAATATATTAAGAACATGCCATAACATGTTATTTCGGGACTACAATCATTTAGTTGTTGTTTCATAGTAAAAATTCATTAAATCTGTACACACGTACAAACATTTTCTATTCAGCAGGTAATTATAAATTCATTCATAAGTTTCTGCATATCGCATCCATTTCCAGCGTGTTTTTACGTGTTTTTGCATGATTTTAGGAAACTTATATTATAAACGTATTTGTCACATTGAAAAAATATATCACAATATATATGTGTAAGTTACACATAATATATTTACAAATAACGAAAACCGACTTCAATCGAACAAAAACTTTGATCAAATTCGAATGAAAATTATGCGAGAAATATTATCAATCAAATAAACTAAAAAGTACAGACAAACAAATTACAATCGCATCTTCCGTAGGTACTTTAATAAGGAGATTTTATAAGAAGAAATAGCTTGAAATAAACATTTATTTTCTGATACGACGTTAGGCTACAACTCCATAAGGCTATTAATTTTATGGGAAAATGTCCTTTTGCAACTGCACCACATTCCTTATCAGTTTGTGTAACGAGCTGTCCTAATTTGGGCTCCGGGGAGCCGCACGTTCGTCCGCCATTTTGTGCGAAGCAAGCTTGCTGGACTCACGTTGCGTAAATAGGTATTCTTTTCCTTAGGGTAAGGGCCTGGCTACACAGTCTGAGTACTAATGGGATTGAGATAAACTATTCTAAAATGCACGCCCCTCCACCGTCGCTACACTTATGCATAAATAGTTATAGATTAAACAAATAAATACAAAAAAAAGGTTTTTTATTACTGGTTGTTTAGTCACCGCTAACACCTGTCAGAGCACGGATGACTCCAAGTTTCGAGTGAAGTTTGCAGCACACAGACAAATGACGCATTTACTCGCACACATTGAAACTCTACTCGCGCGATGTAACTCTGTCGTACAAGTTTCAATCCTGTACGAGTGAGTTGGGTATGCAAGCACACAGGTCAAACAAATCCTTACTGAAAAGCAAACGCAATGGATCGTTATAAGCTTTGGTAACTATTACAATATCATCGGTTAGTCTCAACATTTCTATAAAAAAAGAGTTATGTAACTTTGCTCTTAAAAGTGAAGCATGATATTGAAAATACATCTTTTAGGTAGATAAATGTGTTTCATAAATTATTTTTATGAACAAGATACAAGAAAATATATGTGCGATAGAACGCGTATTTAACCAAATAAATATCTCAAAGTCAAAGTCAAAAATTACTTTATTCAGTAAAATCATCATTTAGAATCGTCTTACATACGTTTTATATCTGTGTAACAATACATTGTCCTTACCAAGCACATCCATTGAAAACGTGTCCTACGAGGCATCACCATATCTACTAACCTAAAACGTAAGGAACCGAGGCTCTCCGGGTTTTCAAAATTATTTTTGGGCGTCTAGTCGCAGCGACGCGTGACCCGAGGGCTGGTGAGTATCTGGCCCAGCGTATCAGCATTGCTGTTCAGCGCGGCAATGCAGCCAGTATCTTAGGTACGCTTCCGATTGATACTGATTTGGACCAGTTGAACTATCTATAGATCGTTTGCAACGGTCTGTAGATAGCTCAACTGTTTCTTATATATTTTATATGCCATTGTACATTTTGTAAATACTGTAATAGTCGTAAGTATCAAAACAAAACAAAAGTCCCAAAAAACTAGTGTAGTGTATTTCGATAACTTACTGGGTTCATTGCTTCGTAGCGCTTATGTATTAGCCATTTACATAATAGGTACAACCTTAAACAAAAACGTCTGACCCATTTTCGTTTTCGTTTATGGTATAATAAAAAGAGTAACTGTACGTTTAGTTACAGATAGTTACATAAGATTATTTTTTACCAGACTGGCTTGGCTACTTCAGTAAGGTACGGCTCTACTTTCTATACTGTGGGTCGTGGGTTCGACCCTCACCGAAAACATTTATAGACCTGTAAACATTGGTGTTTATTCGGTGTGAATAATACTTCATATTATCAATTATTAACAGCAGAGTTTATAAATATGAATCATAAATATTTAAGTATATTTTATATCATTTTAAAGTTTGTATAAATAAAGTCGCATATTTCTGATAATATTTTCGGAATATTTTATATTCAGGTGTGCAACCGAAAATTGGTAATTATAGCGCAAAAACGTGCTGGAAATATTTTTGTTGTACAATATTTTGCATCCAATAAACAATACTATTCAAGGAAAAACCGAATTATTTTGTAATTTACGTACTTAAATTATCACAACAATTTCAAGCATCAATAAGTAAATAAATCTAGCCTCAAACTAAACAAAACTTGTACAAAGACCCCAAGATTGCTAATAATATTTATCACTAGCTTTTATCGGTGCAAACAGAACTTATAGTACCACTAAGCCAAGGAACACTCATCAATAGTTACCATTACTTATGACAAGACTCAGTTCTTAGCGAAGTAAGAGTGATCTCCAAACCCACACATGAAAGGCAGAACTAAAACCAACTGAACTGTGACGCATGTTCGTAGATAGAAGAATAAAACTATACCTCTACCATGAGTTGTCACAGTAAAATCGCCTGACTTTACTACAGTAGTAACGTCAATATTAGTATTAGAAATTTTAGTACCCAACTATCCGCTAGAGGCGCTGTACAAATCTTCATACATTTTTTTAACTACAGACGCTAGTATTGTATACATAGTATAGTAAAAATTCATGGTAGAGCTACTGAGCCCCGAGCACGATCAAATGTGACAGTCGCACACGTATCGAAACAGTGGCGTATTCGAATGACACTACGAGTTGACGCTAGCTTGACTATTGAACGTTGCAGCGTCACCGCGCAGTGTCATGTGCTAACATTACGATATAAAATCAATCATAATCAGTTAGCAACAATATCAATAGTACTTAATAGCACAAAGATAATTTAGAATCGTCTTATATACTAGGTGATTCTAGGTGCCAGTACCACGCGACCAGAGCTTAGAAGAACGAGCAAGAAACTACGGCCTGGTTCGTACCGTTTTTGTCGTGCGTTTACAATTACCACATTTATTTGTTCTTACCCTCTGGACTGACAATAGTGCCTTGAGTACCTACTGATGATCAATTTAAAGTTTCTAGAAAACTTGCAACTGTGCAAATGAAAAGTTTTCAGTTAATCTGTTAACTTAAAATGAAGATTAATTACCATAATTTACTGAATTTTTCACTTTTTTGACGTTAGCTTTAAAATGAGTGATCTTAAAACACATTTTTTAATTGGAATATTAACAAATTATAAGTATAAGTGAAAATGTTTGTATTATTTCATAAACTATACATAAAATTGGTTTACCGCAATTGCAAATATGTATTCCTGTTTATAAAAATAAACTCAGCTAACAGTATGGCGATCGAAGTGGTAAGCTTGCCAAAAGTAAGTTTGGAGACAATCACGGACAAAAAAACATTGCTTTGTGGAAACGCAGTGCGTCTAAATACACTAGATATAGAAACATATATATTTTCTATAAAATATATTAAATAACTATATTTACTTAATATATATTATGCATAATAAAGAGGAGGCCTATACTTAGCAGTGGGTGCCAACGGTCTGAAATGATAATGATGAATGATGATTAAATATATTTAAGTAATATTTAATAAAACTCAAAACATTTAAGTTTATTTTATGACAAGCGTCATAGCTCAGTTGGTAGTAACTATGCCTTTCATGGTCGTGGGTTCGATCCCCACCGAGAACAAACGTTGGTGTGATAAATAGTAATGTTCCATTTGTGTTAAGGTGTTACATATTCGACGTATAATTAAAAATAATGCATTTACATATTCTATCTAGCAATCTACTTCATATAGTACAAAATTTGCCATGAGAAATTAACGTGATTTGAAATGTCGGTAAATATTTATTATCGGAATGATGATGATCATTTAAGTACTTAGATTTAAAACAATAAGAAAATGAAAGCGAGGTAAATAGTAGTTTGCTTTATTTAACTACTAGCTGACCCGTGCCCACTTCGTTGGGCATAATTCGACCGTTTTTTCTCCGATTCACTTTGCAAAACGGACTACCACGTAAAAGCCTTTTTATTTTTCGGTTTTTATATAACCTATGACACTCAGCAATAATGTGGCTTTCTATTGGTGAAAGAATTTTCAAAATCGGTTTAGTAGATCCCGAGATTGCCCTTACAATTTACCAAATAAACAAAGGACAATGCCCAATGGGCTATGGGAATCTGTACTACCTTGCATCAATTTGAATTTACTCTCAAAGCCCTAATTTTTATTTACCGTTTCGCTACCAACAATATTTTTTTCAATGTTTAACCGCATTTCAAAATATTTAAAAATGTATTTTATTTTATATCATGTTTGCCTTCTCAGCTAAAGTTTACTTGGCAAACAAGTGTAAGCGTTCGAAGTTGTTTTAGTATAATTTTAGAACATTTTTAATCAATTATTAGATTTCATTTTATTTTTACATTATTCAGTTATTTTTAAAATATTAAAAACACAATTGACAGGAAATAGTGTGGAATACTGTGGAACTAATTATTGTCTATTTTTATTCTGTTAAATGTAAATTCATAGGAAGTTGAAAATAGTATTTAAAAATTATATATAAATTTATGGAATCATGATATGTTAAAAATACTGAGTTTTATAAAACATCATTTAAATTATTTCGCTGTCAACTACTTGCACGATAAGACTTGCACGCCATCTTTGAGAACAAAATGGCGTGTGGCGAACCTGCGAGTAGGCAGTGGCAAGGGGAGCTGGCATTCGGTGTTCAGACTTCAACTAGTAAAGTAATCAGCAGTAGCTACGCAGAAATGCTGTGCGATTTATAAATTATAATTCTTTATAAGTAATTTCTAGTGGAAAGTGAATAAGTTAATACTGATTAATCAATAAACTCTAGTGAAAAGTTCTGTGTGGTTTTAATTCTACATCGCCGGCCCTATCTGACTTGTTAGATTCTTTCAAGTCAGAAGTGGGATACTCCAAGTGAAAGGTACGTAACTAACAGTTTTTTAATTTCCAACATAAATAGACGTTTAAAAAAAAAAAAAAAAAAAAAAATGTACCTTTCTATAGTAATATTCATGTTTTTAATTTGCATGCTTAGTATATTTCGTGTGGCTCATGTGACCAAGGCTACTCTTTGGTAGTGTTGTCCACGCGATCTTAATAGTTTCTTTATCTGTAAATACATGCATGTAGTGTCCTGTATCGTGTGGCGCACAGTGCCAAGGCTACTCTTTGGCTGTGCTAACCATACGATTTAGAGGACTTCATTTGCATGAATATAATATTTTAGTGTCCTGTATCGTGTGGCGCACAGTGCCAAGGCTACTCTTTGGCTGTGCTAACCATACGATTTAGAGGACTTCATTTGCATGAATATAATATTTTAGTGTCCTGTATCGTGTGGCGCACAGTGCCAAGGCTACTCTTTGGCTGTGCTAACCATACGATTTAGAGGACTTCATTTGCATGAATATAATATTTTAGTATCCTGTATCGTGTGGCGCACAGTGCCAAGGCTACTCTTTGGCTGTGCTAACCATACGATTTAGAGGACTTCATTTGCATGAATATAATATTTTAGTATCCTGTATCGTGTGGCGCACAGTGCCAAGGCTACTCTTTGGCTGTGCTAACCATACGATATATATATGTAGAATGCGACTTATCTTAGTGTGGTGCACGTGGCTAAGGCTACTCTTTAGCAGTGCTACCCACACTGCTTTGTTTTATGGATGTATATGCTGTTTCTCGAGTGGCGCTCATGGTCAAGTCAGCGCTTGGCAGCGCTCCTCGCGAATCTAGTCATGTATATTTTAGTAGATGCTTTTCGTAATCATGTGTATTTTTGTATTTTATCGTTAACTCTAAAATTTATTTTCCCCATTTATGTATGATCTATTTATATCGAGCAGTTGATGTCCCTTAAATAAAACTGTTACAGCTTGGGAGAAATAATGGACGACGAAGAGGAACCTACTGCACCGTCGCCGATGCGGATTGGAGAAGTTCCCTACTCCGTACCAGAGGATGCAACAGTCGACCGCGGACGTCGCAGCTCTCGGGCCTCACGACGTCGCGTTCTACACACGCCGCCAGGACCTGTGGAGTCTAGGATATCGAGAAGTCGTACGAGAGTTCGCAGCCGATCACCACTACTACAATCCCGAGGCAACCGGACGAGGAACTACAATGATGGCCATGGACCATCTCGTCATCGCAGTAGGGAAGCTAGGCAAGGTAGGGCCCACTCTCCAGTCCAAAATTCAACACATGAATTTATGTCTCAGTTTACAAAAATTTTGACTAACCTCTCTTCAAATAGCAAAAATAGAGAAAATTTTTCAAATATAAATGTAGTCCCAGAATTCGACCCTTCCTTAAAAAACCAAACCATTAATAACTGGCTCACTAAAGTAAATGAATGCGCTGTAATATATGGGTGGACTGAACGACAAACCGTGCATTACGCATTACCGAAACTCGTAGGTGTAGCGAAAAAATGGTACGAGGGGTTACCTACACTTCTATTTTCTTGGACTGAATGGCAGTCCAAACTCAGGTCCGCATTCCCGTCTGCGGAAAATTACGGCCAAATGCTTGCCGACATGCTGGCAAGAAGGGCTAAATTTGGGGAGTCGCTTGAAGAATATTTTTACGAGAAAGTATCTCTACTTAATCGTTGTGAAATAATAGGTAAAAGGGCAGTTGAGTGTATATTGCACGGAATAGATGATAGGTCAGTACGCTTAGGTGCTGAGGCAGCGCAGTTCGATGATCAGGATAAATTACTGTCCTATTTACGCAACGTAAAAACCGCAACCTATAGGAGTTTTAATACTGGAACTTCTGGAAATAGGAAGGCACGAGATTCAAAGCAAGGTAATTTTCCCAATGCTCAAAATAAAACAAATGCAAACGTGCGGTGCTATAATTGCAAACAAGAAGGCCATTCAGCCTCCAGATGTACGAAACCGGTCAGAAAATGCACAAATTGCTCATTGATAGGTCATGTAGAGTCTGAGTGTTTTCGCAAAAAGAAGGAAGACGAAGGCAGGGAGAAGGAAAAAGCAATTTTAGTGATTAAAGACTTTAATAGAAATACGTTGTCAAATAAATATGTACAAAAAGTTGTGATAAATGGGCATGACTCTGTATGTTTTGTTGATTTAGGTAGCGAGCTAACTTTAATACAAGAGAGCGAAGCTAAAAAAATATTTGATAAAATTGACAGTCGCGAAAGTCATCCGATGGTAGGATTTGGAGGCGCGGTTGTTAATTCATTAGGTTCGGTTATGGCTGGTGTACAGATCCAAAATGTAAACGCCACAGTCGCATGCGTTATTGTGCCGGATCATTTTCTGAAGTATCCATTATTAGTAGGCCAAACCCTTACCGAACAACCGCACATTCAAATTCTCAAAACAGAGAAAGATCTCATGTTTAGGACAAGTTATGATGTAGGAGAGGAATCGAAACGGTTATTACAACTTAGGGTGGTTAGTGACGTCACAGTTAAAGGATCAGATCTGATAGAAGTCTGTAGCGGTACTAAATTTGATGGAGACGTTTATGTGCGCAGTTGTTACCGAGGACAGCCGGGTAAAGAATATCAAGTGGAAGAAGGAATTTATACAATAAAAAATGGTAGGAGTGAAATATTAGTAACTCCATTAAATTCTAATCCAGTCACATTAAAACGAAATGATTTGATTGTTCGGGCTGAAATCGTGTTAGAGTCTTTTGGGTTATATGAGGTAAATAGAATCACAGTTAAAGAACCACCCCAACCTTTTACTCTACAAGACTTGAATGTTGGTGACATTTCTGAAGGGTATAAATCTAAATTACTGACCTTGGTTAACTCTTACCGTGATTGTTTCGCTACGACATTAAACGAATTAGGCTGTACAGATCTAGAAAAAATGAATATTGACCTTACTGACGATCAACCGATAGTTTACCGCCCGTATAGGCTTTCTCATAAAGAAAGGCAGGAAGTCCAAGGTATGGTGGACGAGTTGTGTGATGCTGGCATGATTCGAGAATCTAATTCTCCCTATGCAAGTCCAATTATCCTAGTAAGAAAAAAAACTGGTGATAAACGCCTTTGCATAGATTACAGAGCACTAAATAGGAAAACTATAAAACAGCATTATCCCCTTCCCTGTATGGAGGATCAGTTGAATAGGCTGTCTGGTAATAAATTCTACTGCACGTTAGATTTAGCAAGTGGATATTATCAGTTACAGTTGACTGAAGAAGCGAAACCCAAAACTTCTTTTGTAACTCCTGACGGGCAATGGGAATTCAATAGACTCCCTTTTGGTCTCGCAAATGCTCCAGCAGTGTTTCAAAGAGCCGTAAATAAAGCTCTGGGATCACTTCGTTTTAACACTGCCGTAGCTTACATGGATGACGTTTTGGTGCCGTCTAAGACTGTAGAAGAAGGATTGGAAAAGTTACAGCAAATTCTAGAAAGGTTAAGGACTTACAATTTAACCTTAAAACCAAGTAAATGCTATTTTTTTCAAACATCCGTTGATTTTCTAGGATTTGAAGTAACTGCAGACGGTGTAAAGCCAGGTCTTAAGAAAACAGAGGCGGTAGAGCACTTTCCAACTCCCGAAAACGTTCATAACGTTCGTCAATTCCTTGGATTAGCTAGTTTTTTTAGGAAGTTCATAAAGAATTTCGCAACTATAGCTAAACCACTCACTTCCTTGTTGAAAAATGATGTTCCTTGGAACTGGGGTAGTGACCAACAAGGGGCGTTTGAAGAATTAAAGAAAAGACTAATTTCCAGACCCATTTTGGCTCTGTATGATCCATCTCTTACAACCGAATTGCATACTGATGCAAGCAAGTGGGGTGTAGGTGGTATATTGCTTCAGAGACAGGAAAGTGGCGATTTAAAACCAGTTGCTTATTTTAGCCGTCAAACTTCACCGATAGAGCAACACTTTTCATCCTACGAACTTGAAACTTTGGCTGTAGTGATGTCTCTTGTAAAGTTTAGACCATATTTGGTAGGTATGCCCTTTACGGTTGTAACCGACTGCAACTCTTTACGAGCGACATTTATGAAAAGAGATATGATCCCAAGAGTTGCTCGTTGGTGGAGTTTGATACAAGAATTCGATTGTGACATAAAATATAAATCTGGTCAAGGTATGTGCCATGTTGATGCGCTTAGCCGAAACCCCGTTTCTGGTGATTCAATAGAGGAATTAGAATTACCTACTATATTAAATATTACTGACGATTGGCTTAGGACAGTTCAGTCAGCAGATGGAGAGATAGAGCGCATTAAGCAAGTACTATTGGACCCTGAAAGTAAAAACGTGATCGACATCAAACAAAACTTTTGCATAAAAAATAACAGTGTGTATAGGACTACTGATCATGGACTCAAATGGCTAGTACCGAAAGGTGTGAGGTGGCATATTCTCAAAGCATGCCACGATGACATTGGTCATTTTTCGATAGAGAAAACTCTTGATAAAATTAAAGAAACTTATTGGTTCCCAAAAATGAAAAAGTTTACAAAAAAATATGTTCAATCCTGTTTAGAATGTGCTCACAGTAAAACTCCAGCAGGTAAAAGATCTGGATATCTACATCCAATACCTAAGATCGCTAAACCATTTCACACCCTTCACGCAGACCATTTGGGCCCATTCAATGCAAGCAAAAGTAAGAATAAATACTTACTGGTTATAATCGATTCTTACAGTAAATTCATTATTTTAAAACCCGTTAGGAATACAAAAGCTTTTACAACAATAAAAGTCTTCAAAGAGTATTTTGCCACCTTCGGGTGCCCTGTGAGGTTAATAACTGATAGATACTCTTCATTTACCGGAAAAAAATTCGGTAAATTTTTAGGAGATGTGGGAGTAAAACATATAATGAATGCGGTTGCCACTCCACGAGCAAATGGGCAAGTGGAAAGGTACAACCGCACCATTCTAGACTCGTTGACTGCAATGAATCACGGACGAGATGAATCTGACTGGGATACTAAGGTCCTAGACGTCCAATGGGGATTGAATAATACAACCAATAAAGGTATTGGACGTACTCCAGCGGAAGTATTATTCGGTACCAATTTAACTAGTATGGCGGAGGGCATTATAAAGTCGACAGTAGTAAATGAAAACGAGCATTGTAATATAACTGAGAATTTAACTAATATTAGAACAGAGGTAGAAAAACATACAGCTAAAACACAACAAAAACAAAAAGAACGTTTTGATAAATCTAGATGCGAACCGCGAAAATTTAAAGTTGGAGATTTGGTTAGGGTAGAAAGATCTATTTTATGTCCAGGGAAAAGTAAAAAACTAATTTCAAAGTGTTTAGGACCTTACAAAATTATCAAAGTTATGAGTAATGATAGGTATACTGTGGAAGATACTTCCATTACTAGACGCAAAGGAAAGGCTTTGTATAGAGGCGTATACCCGGTAGAAAAGGTACACCCATGGTTAAACTTTAAAAGATCTTATGAAAGTGATGAAAGTTCTGATGAAAAAGAAGAGTTAGGAATCAGTGCGGACGACATGAGTGAGGATAATGAGAATGACAATGAAATTTTGGATATAGATGAGTGTGTTTAAAAGAGTTGATACATAATGTCCAATTAAAATTTGGACGCGTATATATAAAATGGATATAGATCGATTAAATGATATTATTGTGGTACACACAATAACTAAGAGCCTATAATGAAATATTCGTATTAGCTTTAGATTTCTATCTGCTGATTTCTCTTTCTTTTTAGAATTATTTCTCCTTAGATTTCTCTCTCTCTTCTTAGATTTATCTCTCTTTTCTTCTTAGTTAGTTTGAATATCAGCATTGGTTAGTATTGGATAGTATTGGTTAGTATTGGTTAGTATTGGTTAGTATTGGTTAGTATTGGTTAGTATTGGTTAGTATTGGTTAGTATTGGTTAGTATTGGTTAGTATTGGTTAGTATTGGTTAGTATTGGTTAGTATGGATAATATGGATGATATGTTTCATATTTGTTAGTATTGTTAATAAAGTGAAAAAAGAGTGAAACATTGATTAAATAATGTAAATGAATAGTCAATTAAAATAATTGACATAGTATGGATAATATGGATAATACATATATATTATAGATAATATGGTTCATATTTGTTAGTAAAGTGATGTAACATTGATTGAATAATGTAAATGATTAGTCAATTAAAATAATTGATATACTTAGTATGGTTAGTATGGATAATATGTTTCATATGTGTTAGTATTGTTAGCAGAGTGATGTAAAATTGATTGAATAATGTAAATAATTAGTCAATAAAAATAGTTGACTAATGTAAAATCCAGATTAGTAATTGGATACATAGAAGGATTGTTATAAAATTGTGTTTTTATGTTGTATGGATAAACTATAAATTCAGTAAAAAAATAAATCATATATCACGAGGTCGTGACTGAGAATCAGGATGGACGAATTTGTAAGCGTTCGAAGTTGTTTTAGTATAATTTTAGAACATTTTTAATCAATTATTAGATTTCATTTTATTTTTACATTATTCAGTTATTTTTAAAATATTAAAAACACAATTGACAGGAAATAGTGTGGAATACTGTGGAACTAATTATTGTCTATTTTTATTCTGTTAAATGTAAATTCATAGGAAGTTGAAAATAGTATTTAAAAATTATATATAAATTTATGGAATCATGATATGTTAAAAATACTGAGTTTTATAAAACATCATTTAAATTATTTCGCTGTCAACTACTTGCACGATAAGACTTGCACGCCATCTTTGAGAACAAAATGGCGTGTGGCGAACCTGCGAGTAGGCAGTGGCAAGGGGAGCTGGCATTCGGTGTTCAGACTTCAACTAGTAAAGTAATCAGCAGTAGCTACGCAGAAATGCTGTGCGATTTATAAATTATAATTCTTTATAAGTAATTTCTAGTGGAAAGTGAATAAGTTAATACTGATTAATCAATAAACTCTAGTGAAAAGTTCTGTGTGGTTTTAATTCTACATCGCCGGCCCTATCTGACTTGTTAGATTCTTTCACAAGATTTTTATGCTCAATGTCCACTCACGAAAATAGGTGACAGCTGGGATCGGAACAAAATAGTTGACGTGCGGAAGGAAGGCTTAGTCCGAGCTTGCATTTTAAAACTCCCTACTCTCGAGCCGACAGTCGTCTCTCGGATGTCCTTGTATTTTTGTATGGATATCCGAAAAACGACTCTCGACTCGAGATTAGGGAGTTTTAAAATGCAAGCTCGGACTAAGCACTCGGAAGTATGAAATTGATAATCATGTTATGTATAATTAATTTTAATTTTCTAAACCCGGTTAAAAAAGACGGTTAAAAATTAACAAAGTACACGTATAAACAAAATATTAATTTTGATGATAATTAGCTTTTGATGCAATCTGGTACAGGGTTTGGGCATGATTCTTTACTTCTATAGTATAGATTTTACTAAATATGAGTTTAACATTATGTATACTGTTAAACTCATAACTCTCCTTTTGGATCCACGTAACTAAACAATAGCATATACGCCCGTGACCGGCACCTGCATTATTCCGCTTGACATTTTTCTAATACTTACATTTTTGAACTCGTGATATCTTTTGAATGGAATGTCCAAATTGAATAATTTAAAAAGACATATAAAGGTATTGAAACAATCTTAATTATGTAGTAATTTATTTAGATAAGGATTAATACCAAAGCACAAATAAAGAACGTTTTCTAGCGGCGTCATTTTAATTATATTTTTTCGATATTAAAACACTTATAGTGACATATCTGTAATAGTTAGACATATGCTGTCGCTGACTTTTTTGTGGATGATGATGTGTTCTACAAAATTGTAGTACATAATTTCTTTCTATCATCATTAGTTTTCGCAGCGCACGCGATGTAAGGAATTTCTTAGGTATTTTGTTTACACCTTGGGTTACATAATCGAAGTTTTAGTAAGGATCCCTATTTTTTTTGAAAATATAATATAGCCTATGACACTCAGCAATAATGTGGCTTTTTATTAGTGAAAGAGTTTTTAAAATCGGTTCAGTAGATCCTGAGATTACCCCTTACAATTGAACAAATATACAAACATACAAACTTTACCTCTTTATAATATTAGTATAGATTTTTAATAATTGTATTGAACCTCATTGCGTGCTAGTTTTTAATAGTAAAACCACATTATTGTTACCTGCTGATCCTCTTGGGAACCATTGATATGTGGTGACGTCACTATTCAGTATCTAGTGCTGAAATTTCCATCGGTTTATAAATACTAAATACATTATTGAGTATATTTTACCGTTCCTATTTATGAAATCAGTTTCGATCCTGCTCTGAACCATATAATTACAGAGAAAAATTAATCACCTTGATGCTGTAAATAACTTTAATATATTATTATTTTGTCAGTAATATCAGCTGCATAGCACACTTATGTTTGAAAGAGTTAAGTTTTGTGAGTATGTGAGGTTTTGAGAGGGTAATCTACCTACTAAACAGATTTTGAGATTTGTATTATGATACGAAGTCGGGCCGGGCCACTAATAATGTAACGTTTAATCGCTGAAGGTTCCTCATGCTGAAAGTACAGATCTGTTGCCATCTCAGTTTGTAGAATCACTAGTAGTCTACTGTATATTCGCTTGAAGTTGACAGAGAATACGAATAAGGGCCTTAACCTTTTAGTTTGCATAATAAACCGCGTTTATGTCCCAACTCTTTTACGTCAGAGCGCGCCATGGGCCCTGTCAACCCATCATAGCATTAGTAAGTTTTACAGTTGAGCAAGCATTTTTTTGACGTGACAACGTCTTATAATTCGATAGAGCCGGCTGCACGCACGAAAAAACATGACTCATGAGGCGTTCTGAGGCGTTCTGAGGCGTTCAATGAAGTGACGTTGTCACGTTCAACTATCGTCAGTAAAGCGACTTTACAGACAACCATTTTTTCATACGAAAATAACGTTTTTCTACTCGTTGTCAGTGTGCAAACGGTTTGTAATACTAAAAAAGAAACAAAACAAATAACGCGTCACAAAAATAAAACTTACGTTTTAAACAAGCACACATATCTTACAAAAAATATTTCACAAATAAAAAGCATTTGTTGTTAATTTAGTTGTTTTTGATTGTAAAGTATTTACAGGTACTGCTGTACTTAGGTAATCAGTATTAAAATTAATCCAAACAATACTACGACAAATTATATTTAACACAATATTTCACAGTCAACCTACACAAGTAGATAAACTTCAAAGTAAAGTGAAGGGTGCTCCTTACAGTGCGGGTTGACAGTAAAATACTATGTTCTCGTGGCTTTTATTTATAAACAATATTACTTACAAGACGATATATACACTGCTCTAGATACACACAAAAAGTTATTCATTATAATCGTGATCATTTGAAGTTAGCTCAACTTCGAAGGCCTGATCAGGAAGGGGTTCAAGTTCTGGTTCAAGAAGACCTTGACTCACTATTATGTACAGGTAAGTGGTGATAGAAAAAAGTAAGTTAAACAAATAAATGTATTTTAAGAAGGCATCAAAAGCATCCTCATCGGCATCAGCGGGGGTGATGAGCTTGGCGACAATCATGATAGCAAATTACAACGTCTATTAATGATCTAAACAGTTTATGGACATTAGGTGGACAAGCACTGATGGTTTTTAGTGATAAAGGGAAGGACGTTACTTTTACGCGGGAAACGGTAAACGAGCGCCGAGCGAGCGGGCTAACACGGGCTTCTGGGGGCACTGGAGAGGCGCAAACCCCGCGTCGACTCTAAGTGTGCGCGCATGCGTCGCCACAACACTGTGCCTAGTCATTCATTTAAAGGTGGGTTAAGAAACTTGCGTAATTTTGAAAAAGCAATCCCTCTAACACTAGTTATGTAAAAGTTAAAATGTTTTTTAATCCCGTCGCAACTAATTCATCTTCTTTCGTAAAACTGAGAAGGGCATAACATTTCCGGTGGCTTAAAATAATTATGTCACGACATTTTGAATTATCACAAATTTTAAATCTTTTAATATATTTTCTGAAAAAGAAAAATATTTAAACGAAAACGTCGTGCAAAAATGCAGTTATTGGTTGTTATAAGGACATGACTTTCGAACTTGGCTTTTACCATCCATCTCAGAACCACCTTGTATACGGTAACGTTTTACGCTGAAAAGGCGTCAGGAACTATGCAGCAGAAGGGATAAAGAAAAGCGAACAAAGTCGTGGGCGTATGCTAGGATCGAATGTTAAAGAGCACAAGTGCTGACTTACTGATTGTCTACAGATACTAGATAATAAAAAAATAAATAATCCTGGACAATCCACACAACATCCAGCCCCAAGCTAAGCGGAGCTTGTGTTATAGGTACTATGTAGAAGACTGACATACTTAATACAATATAATACATAGATAGATTTTTTTTAAGTACCTATACATATGTTATACCCAGAACACCCGGAATAAATATTTGCAGATCGTACAAACATTTATCCCAAGGCGGGAATCGAACCCGCAACCTTCCGCGTCGCAGGCGGACCATCGCCCACCGCGCCACATGGGTCGTCAGAGATACTGTAAAATCCTTATGTGGGCGAATACTTAGAAATGTTTTATATTGAAACAAACTTTATACATCTCAAATTTATAAATGTTTATGATTTTCCAATACTTACGGACTATCTTATAAAAAGTTAGCGCAGACTTGATGTTTTGATTACCATACGTAATGATGACATAAAGTCAACGCTAGCTTTTTTATAAAATAAGGGGTAAAACAAAACTCATGCTATGCTGAAATAAGCTGTAGTATTTTGGTCAAATCTTGGATCTAAAATCACCTAGCATGTAAGACGATTATCTAAATGATCCTTGTGATTTTACTGAATAAAGTAATTTTGACTTTAGTTCATCAGCTATCTACCGTCGTACCTCTTTGCGCCTTATCAGTCATAACCTAAAGAAAGCTAGTTTCAAACAATATGAACGCAAAGAAAATATAACTACTTAATCTAATGTGTAAACACACATCAAAAAATACATAAACACATTTTATGATTCCATAACCAAAGGGCATATATGATGTGTTAGAATAAAATATCTTCAAAACGAATTAGAACACGGTTTCAAAACATATCACATAATATATTTCCTATCAATGTCTACATAATACCTACCTACAAAAGCAAAGACGGATTTTTTTTAAGCTATTGCATAGCTTCTATCGCGTGCCTTGAGCGCGGAGACCGAATCCAGAAATTCCGAAAATAACATAACACTGCATGCGTAATCCAGCAAAATACCGCTGCAGTCCCCGAGTGCCACACGTCTTTTTTAGCCGTGTCTCTAGTACTACGAAACAGAAACTAGTTCATAATGTGATAAAACATAAATATAAAGATATAATAAAATAGATAATAATTATTTAGACAATTTTTACACGGGCACCTAGACCTATAGCAGTAAAAATTAACTTGTGTCACCAGTATTACATGTTAAGTTTAAAATGTTTTAAAGTATGTTTTCTATTAATAAAAAAACAAACACAAAAAAATCTCGTAGTAGTAGGTACACGTTCTCGTTGTTAACATAAAATATATAGCTCAACCATTGCTTACAACTTCTTTATATTTTTAGTCTCAAAAACATACGGCCGGTTTCTGGAAACTCAAATCACGATTGATCCGAGTTTGACACATAGTAATTGTTTGAATTTTCGTTGATCATCGTTCGAGAAACCGGCCGTAAGAAAATCCTTACCTTGGGATTTTTAAATAGATTGAAACTAATAACTTGAGTAGCCCAGTTTGTTTCAAGTTAAAGTAAAGTCTCAGCAAGCTGGATATTTTCAATTTCACTTGTCAACTGCAGAAACTTTCTCGGTATAATTTTCTGATGTGATCATAGAACTATATGAACTTGGTCCTAAAACTTAATATTTAATGAAATATCGACGGTAGCTCTTAACGATGTCTCATTAAGCATATCCATTAAAAACGTCAAAATCATGATGATTTTGACGTTTTTAATGGATATAATGGTCATCTAATCAAATTATTTATTTCCAAAAATATTTCATAACATATTTTCATAACAGCATAATTACAAATTACACCTTTACATTATCATGTCCACACAACTGAATAATGGCAACATACTTACTGTATGCAAGCCAGCATTTATTTTGGAAAATTAATTACGATGAAGTTCCAGCGAGCTGCTTTTCGAGGCTAGCTGTAATGAGGCTTATTAAGAGATAATTTAAAAATGAAACTATGTCAAGAGCGTAAACAAAACGCATGAAAGCATCAGCTGTGTGTTGAATCTGTTTGTAAATTACTTACAAAAAAAAACGAACCTTTACTGGTACTACATGATGTAACATTTTACCGCTTTGTGTCTTTATCGAAGAATTCTTAGTCTCAGTAGACAATTCTAAGTTCTTTGATAGTCGATGGTTAAGACACATTGACACTATTATATTCCATAAATATAAACTACAAGAATGTAAAATAAATTATGTACTATTAAATATTTTTATGTAAACCTTAAATCAGATTTTCAGAGAATAGTTGTCGGTCATCACGGAACCATACAAGCGGCAAACATCGGAACTTCCAGTTAACAATACCCTCCAACAGATGGCGTTGAAACAATGTAACTTACTACAACCTAGTTCAGTTTTATTCCGTAACGTAGCGCCACTGGTGGCATTGTGGAACAGACACCGAATAGAATTAAGAAGTTATCTCTTTTTAGGCTTTTCGAGGATTCAAATGGAGCTTAACTACGAGTATTGAAACTTGTGTCATTGCGTTAGAGCTTATTTTTCTATGACTTTAACAACGCTTAAAGCCAGGCTTATGAAGGTACCTACAACAGAGAAATCTGTTGAATACACACAAAGGATTTTGGAGCTAAAGACAAGGATATAAGGTATTGTATGAGTTAGCAGCACACGATTCGGCAAAATAAGGCATAATGGGGAGTAGTAGAGTAAAATGGAAAGCGTGTAGCGTGCTAACTTTCACTTATGTTTTCCTAAGCCATTTATAATATGGTTCAAGGTTTTTCAGTTTCCTTGTAACATTATTTCTGGTTCGGATTTTAGTTTGAAACGACCTAAGTACACATTTTGGAGGTTTTATTCTGTCTATTTGAAAATAAATAAGACTTTTAACGTAAAGTGTAAATTGACAACTAAGAGGTCTATGATTTCAGTTTTCACCAGATTTTGATTGAGTAACATTTTTTGTTTTTTCTATAGATTTTATATTAATTTTCAGAATATTCACTCATGATACAAATTACATAACTTATTGTATAAGATTTTTTAAGAAAATTATACACACATCTTGAAATCTTATGTCTCAATGAATCAGTGGCTTAGACTATGCAATTATGTATCGTATAATAAAATAAAACTTTTATTTATAAGTACGGAATTTACAACGGAATATACTTTCACCTTTATGTAAATATTAAATTATCTTAAATTAGAACACAACTCAAAGAAGCCACGTGAGAATTTCGCAAGTTGTTCTAACGAGCCATCATCAGAACCTCGAGATGGTTGCCATGACAACGGGACCTACGTGTCCGTCACCACAGACTGTAGCATAGTTTATATTATCCCCGAATAAGGGCCTGAGTGTTTTTAGATTAAAGATAGAGATACAGACACCCAAAATCACCTAAAATATCAGACGATTCTTAATGATCCTTGTAACCTTTGTAGTTTCTAATGAACGAAGTATCTCTGACTATGAATTTGTCTATATTTATCTATACTAAGGCTTATTTAAATCTAAGTAGGTATATCTATACTATATTACTTCGTATCTTTTGAAATGAAGATGATTACGCCTACCCTATCACTAAGATCACATCGAATCTCAATCAGATTTAACTTAGATTAGGATAGGAAAAACTTTATCATAATGATGTTGATTTTTGATGAATCTGGAATACTAAAAAAAACTATGGTTTTGTAATATCATTCTCGAGGTCATCTTATGTCGGACTTTGGGTGCCCAACATAAAATGACCTCGAGCAACAGCTAGTAAAAACATAATGATGCATGCGGTCAAAACACGATTTGACCCTTATTCTGTGGTAGTTCTCACCTCGTAAAGGGCTTAGCTTATTACAAGCTCGTAAGAAAAGGCCAGCTCGAAGGCGTGCAAAAAGCTAAATTTCCTATTTGAGGCTTGTCTGTGATAAAAATAACTTGCGACTCAATGAACACCAGACAAAAGGATACAGACGTCCAAGGTCGTGTCACAGATGACATCGCAGTAGCCCCCGCAATGCGGCCCGCGCCTTGTGGAATGATAATAAAGTCCTGATGAATTCAGTGACAATTCCAACCCGCAGCAACTCTCGCGCGGTTGCAACATTGTAAACATAGTTATGAACACTGCTCTAAAATATCAACCAATATCGGTGTCGGACGCCGATCCGATATTGGGGTAAGTAAAATATATGAAATATGTACCTCCGTTATCCTCCGTTATCCGATATCGGACCGGACAATATGAAAGACAGGTACTTACATATTTCATACATTTTACTTACCCCGATATCGGATCGGCGTCCGACACCGATATCGGATAATGTAAAATGTAATATTATAAAATGTAAATCCATAATTGGCTTTATGTTATTTTTATAAGTTTTGTTTTGTTTTTATATTAAGAGCTGTGGATTTTGTTTAATAAATAAATAAATACATTTTACTTACCCCGATATCGGATCGGATGATGTGAAAACGCTCTAAAGGTAGTCACTAATTGAGCCAGCCGTACTAAACCCGGAACAATGCAATGTGAGCTTCACTGCTTGGCGGCACAAATATTACAGTAGTAGGTACCATGGGGTACCTACTACAAGCTCCACAAATTAATAAAATAAATAAGCTGGACAATCCACACAATGTCATCTAGCCCCAAGCTAAGCAGAGCTTATGTTATGGGTACTAGAAGACTGACATACTTAATACAACACATTACATAGATAGATTTTTTTATACGTATAAAATACCCAGAACACCTGGAATAAAATATTTGCAGATCGTACAAACATGAATCGAACTCGCAACCTTCCGCGTCGCAGGCGGACCTTCGCCCGCCGCGCCACATTAGTCATCAATATGTACAGACAAGTTGAGAATCGATACATGATTGCATGATAAGACTCAATCAATTCCTGCAAAAATAATTATGTAAAAGCCACTTACCTTACCAATCAGTATGACCACTGTAGTTGAAGGTATAACTCGGAACTTACCTGGAAATAATGGCATGGTATGAAAACCGTTACGTATGTTAAGGCTGTTTATAATAATAGCATTTATTTAGACATCATCATCATCATCGACCTATAGTAGTCTACTGCTGGACGAAGGTCTCTCCCAAGAAGCGCCACTGAGCCCGGTCTTCGGCTCTTCTCATCCAGTGTTTGCCAGCTACACTCCGCAGATCGTCGCTCCATCTCGCCGGAGGGCGTCCTACACTACGCTTGCCTAAACGTGGTCTCCACTCCAGTATCCGTTTGCTCCAACGGTTGTCGGTTCTTCGGCAAACATGGCCGGCCCACTGCCACTTCAGCTTGCTAATTCTTTAAGCTGTGTCGAACACCTTGGTTTTCTGACGAATCACTTCATTTAGACTACTTAATGTTTAAAGTTTAGTATTATTTATAGTTATCGGCAAATATGTATTCGTTTGTCCTAGTTTCGCAAAAGCCTCTTCCAAATTCCACTTTTCTAACTTTGACTGTTTTAGGCCATATGCTTCAAGTAACTTTTATTTTGTCTTTCCGTCTTTTAAAATAGGTTTTAGGCTACTATTCAAAGTTGACAGGCGTTATAGCTCAGAAAAATAGTAGCTTTGCTTTCCGTGCTGTGGGTCGTGAGTTCGATACCCACCGAGAACCAATTTTTGTGTGATGGGCATTGATGTATGTTCTGTAAATAGGTTACCTTTATACTCTAGGTACATATTAGCAAAAAAAATACATAGGTAAGTACTAGCTGATTTCCGCGACTTCATCTTGAGGCCGTTTTAATACTACTTTATTCACAGGTACAATATCCATACATACATATACCTAGTACAAGTATCCTTATATTTTAGACCATACGCACAATATATTCCCTATGCTATGCCTATTCTGATGTGCAACTATTGTAAAATTTCGTCAAAATCCATTCGGTAGTTTTTGCGTGAAAGACATGACTACGACATACATACATCCATCCATACCAACTTTCGCGTTTATAACATTAGTGCGTTTTTATCATAGTTTGCTTACTTTGAGACTAGACCGTGATGTGTTAATAGAATAGAATAGAAAAACTTTATTTCAGTACTTAAAGCTAGAACATATAAAAAGATACATCATATAAAAAGATATTTAATGCTAAAATACTGAAAAAGGTAATCACTCAGCTTGTGCTGGTGTAGAACCATTGGGCTCTACACCAGCGCTGGTTTTCAGTGATACCTGATAACTAACTTTAGAAATTTAAATTAACTAACTAACTTTAGAATCTTAACTTAATCAATTACTTAAGACTATATATTAATGTCCGTGAATATTTATTTATTGAATTATGACTTTACTTTAGATGTTTATATCAACAGTATTCTTTTTTTTTTTATTTTAACAATAGAGATTTTATTTCCGAAAAAATAAACTTACGACTATACAGTATTTACAAAATGTACATAGTCATATAAAATACATAAGAAACAGTTGAACTATCTTAAACAGTATTCTTATATGCAATCGTTTTGAACTTATATTAAATCATGCATATATATAGATCGTTTGCAACGGTCTGCCGACAGCTCAACTGATTCTTATGTATTTTATATAAGCCTTTATGCATTTTGTACTAAAAGCTCAAGTTTGTATGAATCATTCAAATGGTAGTTCATTTAGTAGGACTATTTTAGTTTGCTTAATTATGCAGCAGTGGCAGGTTTTAATTAAAAGCTGAACAATTTAAAATGCATTAAAGACTCAGCGAGACGGTGGCTGCCCTCATGAAATATTAATTAGGCGTTTAATACCTGAAATCTATTAAGTGCATTGAATTTATTACCGCTACCTCAAGTAATTCTTTTATTTTTTCTTCTCTTATGTATTTTGAGTATACCTACACTTTTTAATAATGTAAACTGATTTGCTTTGAAAATCAGCCTGATTAAAAGTATTTTTTTATTTAGACTATTATAAGTCTTGTTTGTGAAATCCCGAAAGGATTAAGGTATTTTTAAAACATCGACCTTAAGCTTAGTTTTAATTGGTGTTTTTCCGATGGATGTCGTAATAAAAATATATTTACAAACAAACAAATAACGACTGTAAATATATATATAACCTTATACAACATAATCATAAAATATTGCAGATCATTGAAATCAACATAAAGATATCTCAACTTATCAAAAGCGTCAATGGTCATACGTTCGGTCAGATATTCGCCGAATATTAATTGGTTTTGTATAAAACGAATCTGATCAAAATGAATCTGCGAAAATTGGTACAAAAATCAACGAACTGGGCAAAATACGAAAACTAACCATACGCTTTTGGCCTAAGGTTCATAGTTCCGAACAACTTTTGCCGTACAGAAGTGGTTGTAGTTTCGTGATGTTCAAGTATTCTGATTGCAGTATTTTCACACAGATGGCGCAACAGGTGCTATATTTTTTTGTTGTTTTACATGTTACTGTCATGTTGGTAGTTTTTATGTAGTAGATGAATTATGTTTTTAATAAAAAAGTATATAGTAAAATATAAGTATCGAAAACATTATTGTTCTATTTAGGGATTACTACAGAAACACGTAATATATCGTTATCGTTTCAATATCCTATCAAATTGAATTATTAATAGTGTAGCTTGACTAAGAGCTTCATACAAAACATAACACAGTACACACACAATATTTCCAAGATGTGTATTTCCTTGACACTTTTTTCTGTTCACTCGTAATGCAATTTGCATTAAATCTAATTACTGCTTGCACTTGTTCTGCCTCGCGACAACCCTCACTAAACATAAGTGGATCCAAGCAAAGTCTACAAATCTGTAATGCTGGCCACACACCATCCTTCCTATCGTCCAATCGGCATGACGCTACTGATTGGATCAGTTAGAATTGACCGTGTGTGGGAGTGGATTGGCATGACAGTTAGAATGGATAGCAATTGGCAGTTCAATTCTTTTGGCTTGATCACATCGATTGGATACTGCCGATTGGACCGTGTGTGGCTGTGGGCGATTGGCAGTTCAGTTCGTAAGAAGGGCTTTGAAATTGAAAAAAGTAAAAATGCAGATCGACTAAACAAGGGGGGTTAGTACCAGAAAAATCCGAAATACCCCCTTGTCGTCCCCCCTCTTTAGGTAATCGCCTCCAACTTTTTTTCCAGCAGTCCGATTGAGCTCAAATTAAAAAGCATTGTAATAGTGGCCACAGACGATCCTTCCTATCGTCCAATCGGCATGACACTGCAGGCTGGATCCAATCTGCAGTACGTCCATATACACCACACACGATCCAATCTATCGTCCAATCTATCGTCCAATCTATCGTCCAATCTATCGTCCAATCGGCATGACACTGCAGGCTTGACGACGATTATGGCTTTTTGCTTTTGACAGCGTGATTCATGTCGGATTTTGAAAAATTTTTCGACGGATTCGGATAGAAAATTGCACAAATAACAATGCTTTTTAATTTGAGCTCAATCGGACTTCTGGAAAAAAAGTTGGAGGCGATTACCTAAAGAGGGGGGACGAAAAGGGGGGATTACGGATTTTTCTGGTACTAACCTCCCTTGTTTAGTCGATCTGCATTTTTACTTTTTTCAATTTCAAAGCCCTTCTTACGAACTGAACTGCCAATCGCCCACAGCCACACACGGTCCAATCGGCAGTATCCAATCGATGTGATCAAGCCAAAAGAATTGAACTGCCAATTGCTAAATCAAATCAAATCAAATAATTTTATTGTGTAACATAGGTTAATAGTTGTTAGTTTAATTTTATGATTAGATCCATCTATGCTAACCAAAGTCGGTATACAATATTCAATTTATAAATAATTCCTAGAATATTAAAATGTCTATAAAAAAATCAATAATTAAGTCACAATGTCAAATATTCATACAAAATTTTATACAGAAATTTAAATAATAATAAAATAAAATTTAAAATTCAAGCAATAAATGAGTCAAAATTATGGAATACATTTTTTACATACCTAACATGAAGGGAAATAAATTATACAGTGAGTTTATTTGCGAGTGTCAAACAGTTCTGAATACTTATAGAAACCTTTTTCTTGCAACCATAATTATCTATAATCATCTATAATCATAATTATCTATAAATCATAATTAGCTATCCATTCTAACTGTCATGCCAATCCACGGTCCCACACACGGTCAATTCTAACTGATCCAATCAGTAGCGTCATGCCGATTGGACGATAGGAAGGATGGTGTATGGCCAGCATTATTTGTGCAATTTTCTATCCGAATCCGTCGAAAAATTTTTCAAAATCCGACATGAATCACGCTGTCAAAAGCAAAAAGCCATAATCGTCGTCAAGCCTGCAGTGTCATGCCGATTGGACGATAGATTGGACGATAGATTGGATCGTGTGTGGTGTATATGGACGTACTGCAGATTGGATCCAGCCTGCAGTGTCATGCCGATTGGACGATAGGAAGGATCGTCTGTGGCCACTATAAGCAAAGTCTACAAAAGTACAATGACATATGCAATGTACTTTTGGTTACTTTAAATCTCTTAAATCATTTATTTGCCACCAGACTTATTTCAAAGTTCCAACCTTTTAAAAACAATAGCAGCAAAGTATTGGTCCTATAAAAATAAAAACGTAATCACGGCTACTGAAATTGAAACCAAGGTAATTGTGATATACTCGTATGTATGAGTCGAGGCCATTTTGCCATTGTAGCACACATGATTCATTTTTATTTTTGATTATGATTAAACTTTTGTTATTTTTATTTTTTTTAATTGCAAAATGTATTGTTATTATTTTTTTTCTATTGTCTAATTATTTATTTACATTAATGAAATTGTACTTTTATTATTATTTTTTGTGTGTGCTTGTGTGGCAAATATGTCTATGTCGATGTATTTTTCATAAACAAAACATAGTAGATTAAAATGCAATTACAAAATAATCTTACTAACAAACTTACGACTATACAGTATTTACAAAATGTACATTGTCATTTAAAATACATAAGAAACAGTTGAGCTATCTACAGACCGTTGCAAACGATCTATAGATAGTTCAACTGATCCAAATCAGTACCAATCGGAAGCGTATCCAAGACTGGCTGCATTGCCGCGCTGAATAGCAGTGCTGATACGCTGGGCCAGATACTCACCAGCCCTCGGGTCACGCGTCGCTTCAACTAGACGCCCAGAAATAATTTTGAAAACGCGGTGGGCTTCGGTACCCCACGGACCTAGAGTCTCAATTACAAAATTAATATTTCGTTGGACATTTAAAACAAGAGACTCCAACATCCTGATAATGGTCCACTAAGCTACCCAGAAGCGGCAGAGGCTCAATGGCGGAAGTGGTTGGCTACTTGCCAATAACACCCTTGTAGTACAGACGGGCAAGGTCGCTATGCAAAACCTTCCATTCACTTATTTATGAATGGAATAGTCACATTCAATTATGCACCGTAAAACGAGTAAACTTTAGTGTAGGAATGATTTTAAGACGATGACTATTCATAAAACAATTTAAATAATGCTGGACAATCCACCCAACATCATCTAGTCCCAAGCTAAGTAGAGCTTGTGTTATGGGTAATAGAAGACAGACATACTTAATACATTACATAGATAGATATTTTTTATTATACGTATAAAATACCCAGAACATCTGGAATAAATATTTGCAGATCGTAAAAACATTTATTCCAAGATTATATTATTTATTTATTTATTTATTATTGAAGAAAACCACATGCATGGCTTAAGTTTCCAATAATCTCTACTGCTTTCATGGATCGTGATGTTAAATAATTTGACGTAACTTTTCAATACACGGATGCATCGAAGTACTTTTTACCGAGAAGTTATGTTAAGTTATGTTAAGTTATGTCAAGTTATGGCGATCAACACATAATGCACAGCAGACTAATGACGACGGACATGGGTAAAATGATAAGACAGGTAAAAATATGATAATGCTGTCATCATCATCATCTGACCCGTGTGTCACGGTATATGAGGTTGGAACAACATGTCTTCTTCTTCCACTGCCCTCTAGCCCGTCATGCTCTTGCCTACTCTTATTTTACTCATGACATTATTATGCAGACTAATAACAGTATATTTTAAAATTCGTAGACATTTTGTTACAAAACTTTGTTATGTAGGTACTGACAATGACTGATTGGTAATATTGTTGATCGTTTCAATGAACTGCAATTTTACTGATATTAACACAAATTCTGTCAAGAGGGTTATTTCGTTATAAGTATATAGGTACTATCGTATATAACTTGTACTTTTAATATTATAAGTACAAGTTAGCGAATCCTTTTATCAAATTGGTTTACGTTATACAATCGTTTTTCTTTTATAAACTAATTTTCAACATGGGTTCGTTCCCATTTATTGTTAAAGTTTGTTTTTTGTAAACAAATAAAGTTTAATATTGAAGCCGTCAAAGTGAACAAACATATTACGTAAGTTTCATTTAGCTGGAGCTGCAATAAATGCAGAATAACATGTTGTTACAAGGAAGTGATGTTGGCAAATCTTCAAAACCTGGCTTTATTGGATTTGGCTTCCTACAAATGTTGATTGTTTTCCACACGATTTTTTTAAACTAGTTTTAGAGGTTATTACTTAAACACTCGGGGAAAATATACTACGTATTTCTTTAAAGCTGTTATGAGATATTTGTTGTACTGTGTATAAACAAGTATTAAAAATAATAATAATAATTATAAGACTGATAAAAGGCACAGAAGTTTCTTTATTTAAGAATTTTAGAGCGAAGAGCCTTTCGAAGCGCATTGCAACACTTTTAAAGTAAAATCAGTATTTTAAATTAAAATGACCATGTAACTGGTTCGTCAATTTACTCACTGTGTTCATCGGTGTATATACTGTGAGCTGTTTATATTGTGGTTGATATGCATCGCTCGTGACCCCCTTTGATAACTGGGAAATGGCTCGACAAGTATGCCATGGTCAGAACCGACTAACAGGAATTGATTTAATCGTAGTGTTAAAGCAATTTTCATAGAAAAATAATAATCGGCTTAATACAGACGTCGCGATAAAACTGCAATTTGTAGTTGCTTAATCTCGTAGATAAATCCTTCTAAAATGCATGCGTCTCCAACGCGGCCTCACCCGTAAGCACAAGTGGTGTACAGATACAATCAAAATAAATTATTTCTTTACATTATTTTGATACGTTAGCATTTATAAAGAAGGGCAGAATCTGTCTACTCATTTACTAGTTGGCCAACTAGTGCATGAGTAGAGCGCGCGTTTATTTTTAATATGATTTATATGTATAGGCACAATAACTCAATAACCGATGTGCTCGCTCAGTCTGACATTTGCGTGCAACTTTGAAAAAGTAAGTACTAAGAATTTAAAAATGTACCACAATTTCCAATACTATGATAAAATAGAACCAACGTTTTCGGGCTTTCAGCTGCACTGATGCATTGATGATTTTTTTAAATCGAATTATCTCTAAAACTTTATATCAATAATTGAATAATATATATACAAAGTCATCAAATACCAAACTAAGCATAACGGCCACGAAAGGAAAAAGAAGTTATCATATTTACCTAGAATTTATATTATTTATAATTACATTACTGCTACAATGCTGTGTGTGCTAAAGTTGCAAATAAACGTATGTCTATTGACCATTAATAAGGGTGATCTGGGTGTTTTATATGTACTTATAATAAAAAGTATCTATTTATGTAATGTACTGTGTTATGTATGTCAGTCTTCTAGTACCCATAACACAAGCTCTGCTTAGCTTGGGGCTAGATGATGTTGTGTGGATTGTCTAGCATTATTTATTATTTATTTTATTTATTTATTAATAAAATCATAATCTGGTAATGGCTGCCCGAAGTAAATATCTAGTCCTTACGGCTCAAAATCGTGTGACCAATTCTGTATCTTAGAATTCGCCAATCGAAGTTGAATCGCAATAATACTTCACAAGTAATAGAACCTGTGACTGCATGTAGCAAACATTCTAGTCTAGTGGCGTGTCTGTCTCGTGCACATATCAATAAAGCTGCATGTTCGAAGCAACCGCAATTTGAGCAGTGGCTCTACCATGAGTTTTTACTATACTCGCTAGCGTCTGTAGTTAAAAAAATGTATGATGATTTGTACAGCGCCTCTAGCGGATAGTCGGGTACTAAAATTCGTAATACTAATATTGACGTAACTACTGTAGTAAAGTCAGGCGATTTTACTGTGACAACTCATGGTAGAGGTACAGATGACATATTTATCTAGCACATCAATACTCCGAATTCATGTTATTTCGAGACTAGTAGTTCTGTGTGAACAGTATACCTAGCAAACATCTTGTGTCGAAAAGAATCAAGTCAGTGTATCTTAATGTTTACTGATTTCCGTACATAAACGCTGCAGACAACCTCCCTCCTAAGGTAGGTAAAGAGCCCAACCAGATGCAAGATATCTTACAGAAACGCTTTTTTTTAATTAAGTAATATTCAAAAATGTTTATTACTGTGGATGACAAAATGACGTTAGATTTTTTAAATTTTGTATTATACTTATTTTAAGATAAGTTCTATTTCTTATTAGTTCAACGGTAAAATGCGTAATTAATTATAATTTATTTTTCAATTGGTGCTGTAACGATCGTGGAGTGAAATAACATTATGATCATAATGTTATTTTAACTACAATCCAGAAACAAGTTAATCAAAATGAGTTCTAGTTTACATTTATTTACATAGTAGTAATGTTTTTGTCCAAATTTGTACAAAATCATAAACAAAATAAACACTACTTTATTTTAAATATTTGTTAATGTGAATTGCTGCAACATTTTCAAATTCGCAACAGTCTCTTTGCGGAGGCGAGTCAGAGCGAGTGTTGTTTTGAATTTTAACTCAAAGTTTTGAGCCAACTGCATCTCTCAGCCGGGATGCCTTATGCAAGACGAGCCAATTATCAGATCGCAAACTAACCAACTTCGTTTTTATTCCTCACCTCAAAGGAACGCTGAAAATTGAAAGAGCTATGCTCTGCATTTTTCAGAAATATAAGATTCAAAAAGAAGCTCTCCTACAGAAATTCAAGTTTGACATAGCTCAAATAATTAGCGCGTTGAAGTGGCAGTCTGCCGGCCATATTTGCGGAAGAACCGACAATCGTTGGAGCAATACGGATATTGGAGTGGAGACCGCGTTTAGCTCTTTGGCGAGATAAAGCGACGATCTGAGGAATATGGCTGGCAAACATTGAATTACAAAAAACGTAGACCGGGCCCATAGCCGTGTCTGCAGAAATACCCACAGCCCGTAGTGGATTGACACTGGTTTATGATGATAAAATACATAAATTGTTTTCCTCGCGATTTGACAACTGAGCTGTAACGTTGTAGCTCATGTAACATTAAAATACTTGTATTTAATATGGCTAATAGAAAACATGAAAAATAGTAAAATCATACCTATATTACTAAGACCGTGACACAGTACAAACAACGCCGTAAGAAATCAAACCCAGACGCCGAGCTAATTGTTGCGATGCTTGTAAAGTTTAAAGTAACTTATATTTTAAGTGTATAAAGTAGGTACTACAAATTGTATTATTCTCGCCAGTCTTCTGAGATATTTGTTTGAATAAAACATAAAAGCTCTTTCAACTAAACAACAAAGCAGCAAGGAGGCGAGATTAAGTTGTGCAAGTGACAAAGAGGTCAGCCAGGCTAGCGTAGAATTAAATATAGTAAGTCACTCACCTTCCGTTCTATGGAACCAATATAGTATTATACTAGTGTTTATGTGAAGTGTTCTTAGACGTCTACTTGCCTACGTGATATTTTTGACAGGCTTCATAGCTCAGTTGGTAGTAGCTCTGCCTTCCATGCTGTGGGTTCGATTCCCAAAATGTTTGTGTGATGAACATAATTATTTGTTCTGTGTCTGGGTGTTAACTATGTATTCTATGTACGAATTTACAAAATATGTAAGTAAATATTCTATCAGCAATCTGGTTCTCTTATTACAAGTTTCTTCGTGTTTCTTTTATTGGTGTGCAATAAAGTTATTTTCTAATCTATTCTATTCTACAAGCTTTGCTTATTTTAGGACTAGAGTGTGATGTGTTAAATGTCCATGGATATTTATTATTTATTTACAATTGTTTAAGGTTTTTTCTGCATTAGCAATCAATAATCGTTTTGCTTATTTTTTAACTTATAATTTAAAACGAACTAGATTATGATACAAAGGTTTATAAAATTCTAAAAATTATATATTCATATATTGATATACAAAATGTACCAGCTCCTAAAATTTGCACAAATTGCAGTTAATAGGTGTAATTATTTTGTGTTTAATAAATTGTATTTTTTTTTTGTATTTTAGTAAACAAATAAATTTAAGCATATTGGTATTCTATACAAGAAAAAGCAATTTCTAAATACTAGGAAAATTCTATTTATTTGTTTGAACATCTAATCAAGTTGGTTCTTTTGTTAATTCTGAATTCATAATGGCGATAAGAAGGCACGCAAGCAAATTATCGCAGGCATCAATCAACCGGCTACGGACGTAGCTTCGTAGCATTTCGTAGCTTCGTAGCACTATTTGTTTAGATAAAACAGACTCCACTTTTAAAAAGAGATTTTTCTTACTTGAAACATTTTAATAAACCCTTATTTATTTAATAACTATGTCTGTGTGGAATAATAGTTATTTGATTCTGAGCGTACCTACTTATTTATAATTTAATTTAACTTGTCATGTATACACGTATAATTTGCATGCTAGATATAGTGATGTGCTGTAGCTCTACCATGAGTTTTTACTATACTATATACTATACTCGCTAGCGTCTGTAGTTAAAAAAATGTATGAAGATTTGTACAGCGCCTCAAGCGGATAGTTGGGTACTAAAATTCGTAATACTAATATCGACTTAACTACTGTAGTAAAGTCAGCCGATTTTACTGTGACAACTCATGGTAGAGGTACAGATCTGTAAAACGACAAACCCAAACAACTGTAAAACCACATTCTGCAAATAAATTATTTGATTTTATTAATTAGTGTTCATTTTTGTTTCAATGATCGCCTGATTGTGCCGTCTGCACAACGATAATCGGTTCAGTTACAGGCTGTACGGTGCAATCTACTGGATCAGTCTGTACTTAAGTGACTGCTAACAAGACGAGTGGCAGTGGGCTGGCCATGTTATCCAAAGAACCGACAATCGTTGGAGCAAACGGATACTGGAGTGGAGACCGCGTTTAGGCATTGTGTAGTGTAGGACGCCCTCCGGCGAGATGGAGCGCCGATCTGCGGAGTGTAGCTGGCAAATACAACATGAAAAGAGCCGAAGACCGGGCTCAGTGGCGCGTCTTGGGAGAGACCTACGTCCAGCAGTGGATTGCTATAGGTTGATGATGATGATGATGATGACAAGACGCGCTTCTTTCTTTGACACGAGTTCTGCCTACCATTTGGACACCATCTTAACTGAAAATTTCATGTAGACATGATAGATTTAATTGTTAAATGGAGCGATAGTCTTGTGAGTTTTATGACCCAAAGTCCGTACGTCAACATATATAAAATAATATATGTAATATATATAAAAATATATATAAAATCCACCATGAGTATAATTGAGTGAGTAAAATAATCCATCAATCACCGCAACTTCGTCTTTAATTATGAACCAAAGCTAGTACTAAGGCGTTGATAACTATAGCCAGACCAAGTCTTAAGGAGGTTACGTAAGTCTTGCGTAACTTTCGTAGTTGAATTTTCCTTCACATTGCTTAAGACAGCGGTTTTGTGAGGGATTTGAATTGAAAATAATTTAAAGTCGGTGATTTTAGATCCAATAACATTGTATGAAAGTATGAAATAATTTTATTTGGACCAAAAAAATAATCTTACATTAGCTTAGGACTATACATGCAATCTTATACAATAGCACCTAAGTACAACTAATTATGCATTGTATACAAATAAATTATTATAAAATGTAAATCCTATAATTGGCTTTGCGTTGTTTGTAAGTTTTGTGTATCGTATATTAAGAGCTGTGGATTTTGTTTAATAAATAAATAAGTTATAAAATCTTTGCAAATGTAACGGTATAATTGCGTTCAGAGTGTAAGAACACTTCTGTACCTCTACCATGAGATGTCACAGTAAAATCGCCTGACTTTACTACAGTAGTTACGTCAATATTAGTAAGACGAATTTTACTACCCAACTATCCGCTAGAAGCGCTGTACAAATCTTCATACATTTTTGTAACTACAGACGCTAGCGAGTATAGTATATATAGTATAGTAAAAACTCATGGTAGAGCTACTGGTTATACATTAAGGACTTCATTTTCTAGTGTCAAAATCAAACGTAACGATTCAAACTTGTCAAGCTATTAAAACAGTACTAGTTTTTATATTTTAGTAAAATCAATCTTTTTTATTACTACCTACCGTAGGTAGTGCTTTGTGTAAAATGAAAATACGAAGGAATAAATCCTAATATTATAGAGTATTTAATGTTTTATAATGCGTCTAAACAGTTTTTTAACTAAACGCTTTAAATATTATTATTTACTATCTAATATATAAGAAGATTCTAAATGATCCTCGTGTCGAAAAAAAATCCTAAATGTGACAAGGTAATTTCTTTATTATATTGTACACACAAACTAAAACAGAATAAATAAACTTAAATAAATTACATGTACAGAGGCGAGCTTAACCCTAAAAAGAGTTCTCTTCAGCAAACCTTTGACAAACATTTATTGTTTTTTTTATTAAGTAGGTACTATGCTGTCCCGGCGAACTTCGTACTGCCTTAGAGAGATATTTTTTTTCTGAGAGATTTTCTTAATATTTTTTCCGTAAGAACCTTGTACAGAGTATTAGAAAACTACAAAAAAAATCAGACAAATCGGTCAAGTCGTTTTCATGCTATGTCGTAACAACGGAAAACGGGTTTCATTTTTATATATACTAGCTGACCCGGCGAACTTCCGAGAGACATTTTTTTTTGAGAGATTTTCTTAATTTTTTTTTCCGTAAGAACCTTCTCCTAATAATAAAAAATACAACAAAAAAAGAATTAGTGAAATCGGTCCAGCCATTCACGCGTGATGGCGTGACCAAGGAAAACGGGTTTCATTTTTATATTATATAGACAAAATGAAAGGATAAGTTAATCTTTAAGCGTTTGGTACATGAACACTTCTTGAAAAAGACCGCATCTAGCCATGCCTATTAATTATATTATTTATAACATATTGTAACCTGATTCTTCTGTAGGTATCCCATAAGTAACTGTTTATTAGTATTAAGTTAGCACGCCAACCATTTTCTCGACCTTTAAGGTCGGCAGGCAGAAAATGCTTGTAGCATTAAGCCCACCTTTTGTACATTAGTGATATTTGTGCAATAAAGTGTTAAATAATAAATAATAATAAAGGACCTCAAATTCATGACCTGCGGTGCGGTGTGAGATAATAAAAAATACTGTAATTTTGTATTTGTGACACTCCGCTGGTACACTGCGGCTTCGTGATAACAACTCGTGAGCCAGTCACAACCTCAGCACAAGGTCACCGCATAGTTGTGTAACAAAGATACTTTCAATAATTACTATACATGTATTTATGGATACAAACACAACGCCATCTAGTACCCAACTAAGCAAAGCTTATACAAAACCTCATGGTATGGCCATATAATTTGATTAAATATTATTAAGGCTGTTAATTATTAATCGCATTTACAATTATCAGGGAGATGATATATTTAGTATCTTATGAACACTTGGTTGTGAAAGGCAGTTCAAAGAGGAATTAGACCAACAGGGAAGTTGACGAAACCGGTAACTAGACGTAACTGTCAAACTTGACCAAACGGGAAACTGGTCCAAACGGACCTGATGGATTCCAGTTGGTATTAATTTGGCCCTTCTGTGAATCGTTGAATTGATCTGCACCGAGGACCAACATTTGCGTAATAACATATTTTATTATGTGTAATGACCAACATTGATAATTTTCTGTGCCTGGTTTTTGTATAAATTGATACAAAAAAAATGGATTTTATCAACAATCTGGTTTCAAAAATACAAGTTTCACTTAGTGGGACTCTGGTTTTTTTTTAATTTAAATAGAAAGAACCTAGCACTTCTGTGGTTCACTGTAATTCTAGAATATGCATAATTACGCTAAACCGTTAATTATGGTCAATAACGATGCCGTGTTTCGATATAATTAAACACTATTTAGGTTAAGTTGATGCTCATGTCATATGTAATAAAATCAGGTCATTCTATGTACAAAAACAGATATCTTATTGTTTATTTCACTGTAAAACCCTAACCATATTAATATTTAAAGCTTGTATAAAAAAAATATATATTTCATGCAATCAATACAATACATGACGACCGATGTGGCGCGGTGGGCGCAGGTCCGCCTGCGACGCGGAAGGTTGCGGGTTCGATTCCCGCCTTGGGATAAATGTTTGTACGATCTGCAAATATTTATTCCGGGTGTTCTGGGTATTTTATATGTATAATAAAAAAATATTTATCTATGTAATGTATTGTACTAAGTATGTCAACCCATAACTCAAGCTCTGCAGCATTATTTATTTATATATAAATGCTTATTTGTATAAACAATTATATGATGCAATAAATCGACGTACCATCTGATGATATAATTAGTAGTAACGCAATTCTGAGGATGTACTCTGTAGTGCCAAACCGCGCAACACCGCGCCAAAGACCAAAGGCGTAATATCAGCGTATGAAAACAACTCAATTGACATTTCCATTTCAAAAGTAAGTGAAAAAAAAAAATTTTTTTATTAAAAAAAAATTTTCATTCTGTGTCGTTTAATAATGTTGTTTTGCAGTCCACCTTATCAATAAGTGTGCAAAAAGTTGTTTAGGATATTTTATCAGCTAGGTTGTAGCTACATTGCAAAAGTACCTACATAGATTTTTTTTTTTTTTTTTTATTTAACAAAAAGAGTCAAAATTCTATAAAGTGTCATTACTTATACTTTCTTATTAAAACATGATAGGTCTTTGTTAAAACTGCTTCATCAAAAATGATCATTAAAAGTTTATAAGTTACAAAGTTTTTCGTATTATAAAATTAATATAAAATGTGCAAGCAAGACCGTTAGAGCAAACGGATACTGGAGTGGAGACCGCGTTTAGGCATTGCGTAGTGTAGGACGCCCTCCGGCGAGATGGAGCGACGATCAGCGGAGTGTAGCTGGCAAACATTAGAGCCGAAGACCGGGCTCAGTGGCGCGTCTTGGGAGAGACCTACGTCCAGCAGTGGACTAATATAGGTCGATAATGATGATGATGTGCAAGAAAGAAATATCAATCTTTGCATACGTACGCATTGTATTTTGCAAAATATTGGAAGAAAAGGCAGGTGGTGCAGCATTTTCTTCAATCAAAAGAATATTTATTTTCTCCAATTTTATAGCAATTCTAAAGCAAACTTTTAGACTGTGAAATATTTGAATGGACCGAAAAATACTTTCAAATACCTACTATGTTCAGCATCTATTTTTATTTATATCAACAGCGTCACACCTTAGTTTATTTAAGCTCGGCCTTCAATGCAGATGCTGGGAGCAATTGTCTTGGGTTCAATTCATATCAAGAGCAAACATCTGTGCGTGGGAAAACATTGATGTTGGTTCGGTGTCAGCGGGTAATAACAAATTATATAATAAAGTGCATTCAAAAAACAAGGATTTTAATTAGTACCTACTCTATTAGCAATCTTGCTCTCCACAGCTCTGCTTGTTTGAGACTAGGTAGCAGTGTAGTATGATAAGTTTAATGATCTTTACTATTGTAAGGGTTTGCATTTGTGGACAGCAAATATTTTAGAAATATACACTATATTGAATATTTGTTGTGATCGAACATCACATAAGAAGTTCGTTATCTATACTAATATTATAAAGAGGTAAAGTTTGTGTGTTTGTATATTTGTTCAATTGTAAGGGGTAATCTCGGGATCTACTGAACCGATATTAAAAATTCTTTCACCAATAGAATGCCACATTATTGCTGAGTGTCATAGGCTATATAAAAAACCGAAAAATAAAAAGGTTTTTTCGTGGTAGTCCGTTTTGCAAAGTGAATCGGATAGAAAACGGTCGAATTATGACCAACGAAGTGGGCACGGGTCAGCTAGTTAATCATATAAATAATTCATTTAGATATTGTAAAACTGGACAAAGCTGGTGTTAAGTTAACCCTGAGGCCAGGGGCAAGACCTTGTTGACCGCGCTCGATGGCGTGAAACACACAAATCATTACAAAGTATCGTGCGGGTAGATGCGGAAATTGAGTGACTTGCTAATCAACGCCTGAAGCTCTACCATGAGTTTTTACTATACTACATTTACTATACTCGCTAGCGTCTGTAGTTAAAAACTGTGAAGATTTGTACAGCGCCTCTAGCGGATAGTTGGGTACTAAAATTCGTAATACTAATATTTATATAACTACTGCAGTAAAGTCAGGCAATTTTACTGTGACAACTCATGGTAGAGGTACTGATAACAACACTGATAGCTAAATACAGAAACGGATTAAAAGTCACTATTTATACATCTATCCTTTTTTTATATACCTACTGTATTGTAAAAAAGCTCGTTCAAAAAAGTTGTGATGGAAAAATTCCTGTATATTGGCCGCCATTTATACTGCTACTGAAAACGTCATAGGTCGTCAAATTTTGGTAAAAATTGATTGAATTCATCGCCACGACGAAGAAAAAGATTGTAAAATGAATACAAAATATGTAAATAATGTACGACAAACGTAGGTAGAGCTCCAGTTTCAGCTTTTTGGAAGCCGGATTTTTCAATAATTATTTTACCATATTCTGTCCGTCAGTTTTCCAAATCAATATACAACATTTCCAAACAGTTTTCTTTGCCGGTTTCCATGAATAAATAATTTTACGTTTCAAGTCCATTTTACAATTTCCATACCAACATACAAATGTCACAACCTTAGAAGAAGGAACTGTCAACAAAATGAAAAAACGTAATCATAACACGGCTGAAATGATTTCCAGCGGAATCCAAGATCGCACGCCCATCACCACCACAGCCCGTGTTCTGTGAGTTCGTACATGGGGCTACAGAAAGGGGAACCATCCTGATTGCGTAAACCGACGGTACTGAACACTGAGGATCGCAAGGACATATATAAAAGAGCAAGGAGCTGCATAGAAGGTTTTATCGGGTTCCAATGTTGATCTTTTTGCTTCGGTGAACTGGCTACGCTTCGGTGACCTTTTTGGGGAAACCGAGGGTTTTTCTTGTGCAATTGCAGACGAGGTACTGACGAACAACTATCGGAATATATCTTTAAGGACGGTACGGTCGACATTTGTCGGGCATGCCTCCGTCTTGGCGAGTCACTCAGGCATATTATTCACAGGTGTTTGCATCTTGCTAACGGTGAGTATTTGCACATTCACAACCTAGTAGCCAGAATCACCCATCCAGCAACTTGCTTGTCAATATGGTCTTGTTGGGTCTGAGGTGCCGCATGATCAGTAAGTTTACGCCGATGTCAGTTCTCGAAAATGGTCGATTTTTATTATTTTAAATAAATATGGTGAATAAATTTAATATTGATAGACATTTTTTTATAAAACTGTTCCATAAGATATTATCCGGTCTCTAATTTATCAATTCGATATATGATGAAATCATTCGCAATTGAACTATAGTGACTTATCTAAACTAATATTATAAAGAGGAAAGATTTGATTGTTTGTTTGTTTGTTTGTTTGTTTGCATCGAATAGGCTCCGAAACTACTGGACCGATTTCAAAAATTCTTTCACTGTTGTGAAGCTACATTATCTGTGCTGAACATAGGCTATATTATATTTTCAAAAAAATTGGGGATCTTTACTAAAACATCAATTATGTAACCCAAGGTGTAAAAGAAATTCCTTACATCGCGTGCGCTGCGGAAACTATTGATGATAGAAAGAAATTATGTACTACAATTTTGTAGAACACATCATCATCCACAAAAAAGTCAGCGACAGCATATGTCTAACTATTATAGATATGTCATAATAAGTGTTTTAATATCAAAAAAATATAATTAAAATTACGACGCCAGAAAACGTTCTATATTTGTACTTAGGTATTAATCCTTATCTAAATAAATTACTTTAAAATTAAGACTGCTTCAATACCTTTCTATTACTTTTTAAATTATTGAATTCGGACATTCCATTCGAAAGATATCACGAGTTCAAAAATGTAAGTACTTATTAGAAAAAAGTCAGCGGGCGGCCGCGCCCGCCGCTGCCGGTCACGGGAGTATATGCGGGGGGGTTACATACTATAGGGTCTATATTTTTTATCATTTCGAAAATACATTTATACTGAGTAACATAATTAGCTATATTATAATGATATTTATTTATATAGGCTACCCGTGCGAAGCCGGGGCGTACTACTAGTATAAAATATATTGGAGATAGACATTCCCTAATTTTCTCGACCGTAGGTACACCTCTTTGTCCTAAAGGCGATATACGTTACTTGGGTCAAGGGCAGTGTTGCGACCCGCCAGTACCTTAGAATAGTAACTTTTTACGTGCTATGTTTCACTTTCATCAGAAAAGTAAGCTCAATTATCTGGCTGTCAAATTCAGCCTTAATATTTTCACGGACAATTGACACATCCCGCTCTAGTCCTAATCAACTAAGCAAAGCATGTAGTATGGGATTTAGATTGCTGAGTGTTAGTATACATTTGTAAATACATATATAAATGCTAACATAGTGACATCCAGACATACCTATCAAGTTTTGCTCATGACCAAAAAGAACGTCAGGCAGGAATAATACCAACTGAACTTTAGACCTATAAATATCTCTCATTTATAGAAGTGTACCTATGTCTTATTAATAACAAAAGTTTAATAATAACATTTCAACTACCGATATAAAAATACATTAACGAATCACTTATCATGATAATTAAGTCACACCTCACAAAGACAACATTTTAATGTAAAAATCAAGAACTTCGGCACGTGTCGAATTTTTCAGCCAACAAAGTTTTTCACACCTGCCATTTTGTATCGTAATGCCACTAGAACACAGCTCATTTTACGTTGCAAGCTCATTTTAGATGACAGAAGACTGCCGCTACCTCTCGCAAGAAGCTCGTGCCCACTTTATTATTTCGAATGAGTACACCGAAATTGAGAATTTCACCTCTGTTTTTTATGGCCCTGCTTTTATTGCTGCGCCGTGTTTGTAAGTTAGTTCAATGCTGGTTTATTTTGGAATATCTGCAGAGCATATAGTAGGCAGCGCAGACAGGGTGACTAATCTAAACTAATATTATAAAGAGGAAAGATTTGATTGTTTGTTTGTTTGTTTGTTTGTTTGCATCGAATAGGCTCCGAAACTACTGGACCGATTTCAAAAATTCTTTCACCGTTGTGAAGCTACACTATCCGCGCTGAACATAGGCTATATTATATTTTCAAAAAAATTAGGGATCCTTACTAAAACTTCAATTATGTAACCCAAGGTGTAAAAAAAATACCTAAGAAATTCCTTACATCGCGTGCGCTGCGAAAACTATTGAAGATAGAAAGAAACTATGTACTACGATTTTGTAGAACACATTATCATCCACAAAAAAGTCAACGACAGCATATGACTAACTATTACAGATATGTCACTATAAGTGTTTTAATATCGAAAAAATATAATTAAAATGACGCCGTTAGAAAACGTTCTTTATTTGTGCTTTGGTATTAATCCTTATCTAAATAAACTTCTTCATAATTAAGACTGGTTCAATACCTTTATATGACTTTTTAAATTATTTAATTTGGACATTCCATTCGAAAGATATCACGAGTTCAAAAATGTAAGTATTGGAAAAAAGTCAAGCGGAATAAAGCAGGCGCCGCGCCGGTCACGGAAGTATATGCGGGTTCTATTGTTTATCCCACTATGTGGATTGTGAATCAAAAGAAAACTTATGAGATTAACAGTATGTACATATTATGTTAAACTCATAATTAGTAAACTATTGTAAAAAATTTCGACTACCACAGCACTTTTGCCCATACGTCGGCATATTAATAATATTTTGGATCAAATTCCTTATAACTATGACAAATACTATCCCTCTATCTTATAAAAAGTAAGCGTTGACTTTAAGTCATCATTACGTATTAGTACTTCAAGTCTGCGCTAACTTTTTATCAGATAGACCGTATAACTTTAAATAAAATACCGGCTACCGCAGCACTTCTGCTTACACGTCGGTATATCTAAACTAATATTATAAAGAGGAAAGATTTGATTGTTTGTTTGTTTGTTTGTTTGTTTGTTTGTTTGCATCGAATAGGCTCCGAAACTACTGGACCGATTTCAAAAATTCTTTCACCGTTGTGAAGCTACACTATCCGCGCTGAACATAGGCTATATTATATTTTCAAAAAAATTAGGGATCCTTACTAAAACTTCAATTATGTAACCCAAGGTGTAAAAAAAATACCTAAGAAATTCCTTACATCGCGTGCGCTGCGAAAACTATTGAAGATAGAAAGAAACTATGTACTACGATTTTGTAGAACACATTATCATCCACAAAAAAGTCAACGACAGCATATGACTAACTATTACAGATATGTCACTATAAGTGTTTTAATATCGAAAAAATATAATTAAAATGACGCCGTTAGAAAACGTTCTTTATTTGTGCTTTGGTATTAATCCTTATCTAAATAAACTTCTTCATAATTAAGACTGGTTCAATACCTTTATATGACTTTTTAAATTATTTAATTTGGACATTCCATTCGAAAGATATCACGAGTTCAAAAATGTAAGTATTGGAAAAAAGTCAAGCGGAATAAAGCAGGCGCCGCGCCGGTCACGGAAGTATATGCGGGTTCTATTGTTTATCCCACTATGTGGATTGTGAATCAAAAGAAAACTTATGAGATTAACAGTATGTACATATTATGTTAAACTCATAATTAGTAAACTATTGTAAAAAATTTCGACTACCACAGCACTTTTGCCCATACGTCGGCATATTAATAATATTTTGGATCAAATTCCTTATAACTATGACAAATACTATCCCTCTATCTTATAAAAAGTAAGCGTTGACTTTAAGTCATCATTACGTATTAGTACTTCAAGTCTGCGCTAACTTTTTATCAGATAGACCGTATAACTTTAAATAAAATACCGGCTACCGCAGCACTTCTGCTTACACGTCGGTATATTAAAAATAATTTGGTTTAAAATCCTTATCAACTATGACAAAAACTCAAATATTTAAAAATATATGCTACCACTTCCGCCTATACGTCGGCATACTAAAAATATTTTGGTTCAAAGTCCTTATCAACTATGACAGATACAAAAAAAACTGTGATATGTACTAAATACATATTTAAAAAATCCGACTGCCGCAGCATTTCCGCTCATCCGTCGACATATACAAAGTATGTAGGTTCAAAATCCTTATCAACTGTGACATGTAATTAAACTTTGTAAAAAAAAAAATCCGGCTACCGCAGCACTTCCGCCCATACGTCGACATATTCAAAGTATGTGGGTTCAAAATCCTTATCAACTGTGACATGTACTTCAACATTGTAATAAAATCCAGCTACCGCAGCACTTCCGCCCATACGTCGACATATTCAAAGTATGTATGTTCAAAATCATTATCAACTGTGACATGTACTAAAATATTGTTAAAAATTCCGGCTACCGCAGCACTTCCGCCCATACGTCGACATATTCAAAGTATGTAGATTCAAAATCCTTATAAACTGTGACATGTACTAAAATATTGTTAAAAATTCCGGCTACCGCAGCACTTCCGCTCATACGTCACGTCGACATATACAAAGTATGTAGGTTCAAAATCCTTATCAACTGTGACATGTACTTCAACATTTTAAAAAAATCCGGCTACCGCAGCACTTCCGCCCATACGTCGACATATTCAAAGTATGTATGTTCAAAATCCTTATCAACTGTGACATGTACTAAAATATTTCAAAAATTCTGGCTACTGCAGCACTTTTAACCATACGATATTTTGTGTCGGTTTTTTTTGGGCGTTCATAATTCGGAGTAAAACAATGTTATATTAAAAATTGTTTTGTCAAAATAGCAAAAGGAAAGTCTGTTAAAAGGGCTATTAGGTGGCTACTCTAAGGAACGAGTTTTTTAGTCGTGGCCCAGGCTCCACAGCGAATTGCCCTTTCTTCTTTGCGGTTACCGCAGCACTTCAGCCCATATGTCGACATATTTGTACGATTTTATAAAGGCTACCCGTGCGAAGCCGGGGCGTGCTGCTAGTAGTCTATAAGACGAACGTAGGTGACAGGAAACCTCATCATGCTGCTCTTTAAAGCCACGATTTTCGCTTATTGGCTTTTTTATTTTTAAATTGTTGACAACATTTTATTTTAAAATTGTTGCTTAAAGTATAGGCGGCGCCTATTTAACTTTCCGGGAGTACCTACTGCCTAAGGCACGGCCTTCGATTTCATAAAGCCTAGCCGCGCTGTCATTTTGATGTCTATTACGGTTCTTCGAAGCCGCCATCGTACGTCGATAAATTCAATAAGCGGTAGCGATATGCATTGTTACATCAATGTAGTGTCAGAAACACAGTTAGTTTTTTAGGTCAGTTATCTAATTACCTTAAATATTGCTGACGTTAATAAAACGTCCAACAATCGGTCTTCGGTTCTTGATCCGAACTCAGGTTTAGTGTGGCATCTTTTGTCTAAACTTCTTACAACTTTTAGAATGATTTTAAAACTTTTATGATTTATGTTTAGTGCAGAACTAAATACAGAAGATATTGCACCATGAAAATAAATTCATAGGATCTAGTCCTTAGATGCCAGGATCTGAAACTACAATCAGATAAAAGTAGATAATACAGATCATTTGAAATTTTGCAATTGGATCTCAAGATAGGTTTTCGATACCACATATCAGAAAATGTCTGGCACCCAGTCATCTCATCAGCCCCGATGTAAAATATATCTACTTATAATTATTTATTTATCGGCCACCGATTACATTTGTGGTTGGCTTTATTATGGTGCATCGTAATAAGTACTATGACGTAGGTTTATTCATATTTTAAATGCATTAAATATACGTAAGAATGTGAGTAATCAAAACTTACCAAAGTTTGAAAAGCACGTGATCGGGTACAATATGTACACACATAATAAAACAGAAAAATAAGAATTATTTTTTCACGAGGCACGTCCATTGTAGACTTGCTCAATAAAATAATGCATCGGCCGTGACAATCTTTATCTATAACCAGAGTAAAATAAAAATTCGTAAAGTAATAGTAGTAAAGACGTAAACAATAATTAATTGGTATCTCAAAATAAAGTGCATTATATAGGTGCAACTACGCCGACAATCTATTGCAGCAACAAGATAAAAAATACCGTTTACACGAAATAAGTGGTTTGTAAACCTAATCAAGTTTGCAGAGCACTTCTGACAAATTCTCATTCCGACTAGGTTTAGTTGGGATTAATTTGTCACAGTAAATAGTTTACAGATCCACTACAGACTTACTCAAGCAGTGACCCGCATTTAATGGATGTACACTCTATAGGTATTAACCTCATTAGTATAAATGTTAAAGTCCGTATAATTATATTTGAATCTGTGTTTCACTTGTTTTTGTTATGCTGGGGCCACATTAGCAGTCTACGGCGAATATTCGTGTTAACGCGATGTATGTGGCCGGGTACATCGTGTCATCGCGTAGTATTTAAACAAGAACATCGCCTATACCCGAACACGATGTTATTGTCGCGCCAACACGATACGAATATTCGCACGCTAATGTAGCCGAAGCATTATGAATGTAACTGACTTGCCACTTATCATCACAGGCCTGAGCAAGAATAAATGACAAACTCAAACGTATTGGAACGGTGGTGTTTTCGAGTGGCACTACGCGTTGGCGCTTGACTGCCAAACGTTGCACCGCGCAATGTGTATCGAATGTGCTAAGGCTACATTAAGTTCTCGCCTACCCTGTATGTTGATACAAGGATCAATCCGACATTGACAAACAGCTTTGGCTGGCTTTACCGATGGCGCGGTTAGACTTCCATAATTTCCATCAAGCTCTGCTTTAATCTGTTAAAAAGCTCCTAGGTGTTGGTACAAAATGAGACATCGACGGATCGATAGACGGAGGCCGATGCGGATTTCGCAAACAACTTACTATTTCAAGGTGAGCTGAACATGAAAGTATTTACGTGAGCAATGCTCAATGTCGTAGGGACCGCAGAACTAAATTGGTCACTAAATTACACTGCTTCACGAGAAAATGGTTTTAACACGGTCGATTGCCGGCAAAACTATAAAATTTCATTACAAAATATGAAAACATCTAATGTCTTAGATAACAGAACATTCAGTGACTAGTGTATAGCAACTAGTGGCCTGTAAATACTAATAATATAAAACATAAACGATCAAGTGACTTGAGTATTTCATTTATTTACCAGTACAGCTTTATAGGGAGCTGACATGTGCCAATAAAGATTAAGAGTAAAATGGACAGGCTGACATATAAAAGTGGATAATTAAAATTAAATTTATTGCTGAAACTTTAAGTTGTAAAATACTTTTAGTTGCCTTTTCCCGCTAGCAGGAAGCCCTATATTGTGGCGCGGCAGCTTCTTCCGAGAAGTTAGGTACGCCGTCAATCAGTCAGTCGTCTTAATGGCCAGTTTTGCTTTCGTCAAAGGTTTATGGAAACCCAAATCACGATTGATCCGAGTTTGACACATAGTAATTATTTGATTTTTCGTTGATCATCGTTCGGGAAACCGGCCGTAAGTTAAGTAACTGAGTACCTTCTAACTTGCAAGATAGTCAAACAGATTTGTCAAATATTGTGAACAACCAATGTCGTTGTTATTTCAATTTTATATGTTATCATAAAATTTTTTTTTTATTGAATTGAATTACAATTATATATTTAACATTTTAATAATTTATGTTTGTGTTTGTGTTTATAATTTTATTTGAATTTTATTAAAAATGGTTATTGATATCTAAGTTGCATGTGACATGTCTGAAGATATATAACATTATGATTATGTTAATGATTAATGACTGTCTCGACAGGGCATACATATTTGCTCCTCTTGGGGTCGAGACTCTAGGTCCGTGGGGTACCGAGGCCCACCGCGTTTTCAAAATTATTTCTGGGCGTCTAGTCGAAGCGACGCGTGACCCGAGGGCTGGTGAGTATCTGGCCCAGCGTATCAGCATTGCTATTCAGCGCGGCAATGCAGCCAGTGTCTTGGGTACGCTTCCGATTGGTACTGATTTGGATCAGTTGAACTATCTATAGATCGTTTGCAACGGTCTGTAGATAGATCAACTGTTTCTTATGTATTTTATATGACAATGTACATTTTGTAAATACTGTATAGTCGTAAGTTTGTTTGTGAATAAATTTATTGTGTAATAAAAAAAAAATACTGTCTTGACACGTAATCATTCATTACAAATGGTCGGATATGACGGCCAACTAGAACATGACGGAGACGGACGCGCGTTCATTTTTAAAATAGTTTGTCAAAGTCAAAGTTAAATATTTCTTTATTCAATAAAATCACAAGGATCATTTAGAATCGTCTTACATACTAGGTGATTCTAGGTGCCAGTTCCACGCTACCAGAGCCTAGAAGAACGGGCAAGAAACTTGTCTATACCTAGAGTTTTATGACTTTAACAACCACTGTGGTAGTAAAACTTTACTTTTGTAGAAACAAAAGTTATATGTAGATATTTTTCGGTAATAATATTATATAATACTGAATAAACATAAAATAAAGTAGTTCTGCACAGACACTCTATTTCATTTTCACTTGATATCCTCATTTATTTTTTAATCTTCAAAAGTTATGCCACCACTGAATAGCAAATAAGATTTACGAAATAAACATATACAAAACCAACCAACAAGCAAGGTTTCAGAACTCCAGGTTTAATAAAATTAAAAAGAAAAAATACTGAAAGTCGACGAGATAAGACATGTACAGCTATCAGATAAGACATGCTTCAGCGTCAGCTGAGGAAGATTTTTGACTTAAAAAATAATATTAAATATTTTATTAAGTTGATGTTGAAATATTTATACATATTTTTATGTACTAACACTTGGATCCTAAATATGAATTTCAAAACAATTAATCAACATCTAATACCGATAAAATGTCAGACAAATAACACTTTTACATGTCAGAGGTCAACGGACGCAATGTGATGCTTCACAAATCTCGTCTTCAATAGATACGTTCTGTGAGGAAATATATAGGCGGAAGATACGACCTAACTATCAACGATAACATGTGCTTTCTGCACCAAAGGAAAATAAAAAAGATTAGGAAATCCCAAAACTTATTAAGTCGAGCAGAATTTGAACCCGCGATTCCCCTGATACGGGGTGAGATAACCAACTACGCCACCATCTAATTTCTAATACATCAATTATGTTTTTAAAGTTTGAGATTAAAATGTAACTTTTTGAAATTGGTATTCGGCTATAAGAGTTTTCAAACGACAATCAGTATTCAGTCCGAAAAAAACTAAAAATGTTACTGTACAGGGGGGCTATCCAGCAAGGGGAAACTCGCGTGTCCGAATATCCTTTCAGTTGCAGTTCAGTTTTCGATGATTTTACTATAGTAACTTATCAGTATTCCGTGGCTTTTTTGTGACTGAGCTTTGTAAAATTATGACTGAGCTGTTAAAAATGACGTCAATGCCGCGGTTTGAGCATGGCCTACCTGATTTAAGCATGACCTACCTGATTTCAGCATGGCCTACCTGATTTTTCGTTAATTCTATTAAACGGTATGAAAATCGATCATTCAAAATATCAATAAAAGACGAAGAAGAAAACTGAACTTCAATTTGATCAAATAACACTTCCAAAACATTTCAGTTGTCAGGATACCCCCACAGAGGACGGTGTTGGATTCAAAGGAACATTTCAGCCGTGGACAAGTGAGCCAATCAAACGAATCAATGGGTTTGAATTTGAGCCCTGCTACGGATGTTATACAGTCTACTGCACAATCTAGGTGCCAATTCACAGGCGTCACAGCTCTGTTGGTAGTAGCTCTGTCTTCCATGCTGTGGGTCGTGGGTTCAATTCCCGCACAGAGCAAATGTTTGTGTGATGAACATAAATATTTGTTCTGTATTTGGGTGTTATTATGTAGTTATTTACAAAAAAAATGTACTTATATAAGTATTCTATCAGCAGTCAAGTTCCCATAGTACAAGCTTTGCTTCGTTTGGGCCAAGAATGTGTGAAAATGTTTATGAATATTTATATTTAATTATACAGTTCAGTCTTTGACGACCGATGTGGCGCGGTGGGCGATGGTCCGCCTGCGACTCGGAAGGTTGCGGGTTCGATTCCCGCCTCGGGATAAATGTTTGTATGTTCTGCAAATATTTATTCCGGGTGTTCTAGGTATTATACGTATAACAAAAAATATCTAAAAAATATATATCTATGTATTATATTGTATTAAGTATGTCAGTCTTCTAGTACCTACCCCTAACACAAGCTCTGCTTAGAGAAAACATTTAATCCCTTTCCTTAGTTAGAGAATGCAGTGCATTGTTTCACAACACCCGTCTAAATAAAATTTATCTTTGCAGTAATTAGTGTCCAATCCATTACTATTTTTCGTACAAGTTAGTTTTTTCGTTTTTTAACAAAAGTTTTTAAAATAAGTATTTCATCTTCAGTAATAGATAGTAAACTTTATTTATAAAACCTATATTGTAAATGTAAGCTTAATTAATATCCGCCAAAAAGATTCTGGAAATAATTTATGATAGAATGATAATAATTATCAATTTGTAATTACGGATCTCTTTTAGTAATGGTATAGAAAAATAAAATAGTTTGAAGAAAATTGTAAGAACAGTTTAAAGTTGAAATAAAAAACGATTAGGAAAACAATTCTTGAAACTTTTTTCATTTGGTGCTGAAAGTACGTGCGCCCACTTCTTCCAAGAATCGCGATTCAATGTTGGAGTAAGATTAATCGATGTTTCTAATTGTATCACCTCTGAGTACTTATATAGATTATCAAAAACTTATTTTATTTATGACTGACTTTTGGTTTTGTTATGGTACCTATGTCAATATATGTAATATATTATATGCATAAGACTTACTTTTTCCTTGGTCTCTTCCTCGGGCGACGGCGCTCGCCCTCCATCTCGTTGTCGAGGCCGCGGCGGCGAGGGCCCTGGTTGCCGCGGCGGTTCATCTTGCGGTCCGGCGGCGTCTCTCGTAGCGGCTCCACCACGGCCACGCGGGGCACACAATCATCTTCTTCTATGTGCTTAGGTGTCTGCGGTGCGCCCATCCGAAGATGGCGTTGTCGCCACCACAGCACCCACGAGCTGATGTTATCGCGAATTTTGCTGGAGAGCGACGCGTCCGAACCAAACTCTCCTTCGGGCGGCACCGTGACGATCTATTATTTATCTCAGTCTCAAAATACGGTCGGTATACCTAGCCTAATCTTACGCTATCGGAAGGCAGCGTGGCAGTGAAGCGGTCGCGAAGCGATGGTTTGTGAACTCAGCTATTGCGCTCGAAACCGCGATCGGAGGATGCCCCATCGTCCCGAGTCCCGTCCACAAGCAACAAGCGTCGAGTTCTCTACTTAAAACTAAGCTTAAACTTTAATTGGCAGGAATGTTTCGGCAGTTTAAAAGTTTGATTCTACATGTTTTAGGTATCGTTCGGGTGGCGAGTGGTAGTCGTGGGGACAGGATCGTCGTCGGCGTCCGCGGGTGGCGACATGACGTGCGCGAGATGGTCTGCGGTGCAAGCGTGCCGGCGCGGCGGTGGCTCACTCAACAGATGTCGAGTTGGTGTTACGTAACGGACGGGCGTACCGAGCGCGGGTGGAGGCGCGTCGGCGGCGGGCGCGCGAGTGCCGGCAGCCTGCCTGTCCGCCAACAGTTTGCTTCCGAGGACCCCCGCCCGAACACCCGCGCCCCGCACCCCCACCCCCGACCCGCTCTCCGTAAGCTCTCTGCTACCTGACTACCCACTACCCACTGCCCACTACCCATTCCGACCATACATCATTTTCTTCCAGTAATTGCATGGCCGTAACCTTCGATTCCTGTAATTCCCAGCATACTTCAAACGCTTCGAATACGGGGTAAGATCCTGTGGACAGACGCTCAAGGTCGTTGGAGCGTTCCTTTTCATTTTTTGTTACTTTTTTATCGGACAGACTTGTTATTGGACGCATTGCGTAATGCTTCAGCAAGCTTGGGGTCAATACACTGTTTTATACGTTTTTATTATCTGACTGCGTCTTAAGTTTAAAGCTGCCAAAAGTTAGTTGTTGCTCTAACATGTTGCATTTTTGGCAGATCTATGTAAATTGATGAAAAATATAGACACTAAATCAAGCTGTCTTAAAATAAATTTATTTTCATTAAATCGAAATTATGATTGAGTTATCGCATAGTCATTGTTATAAAAAGTTATTTACGCATTTAGAATATTTATTTTTTAACTTAATTTACTTTTTTATAATTTAAAATTCGTTAGATGACATTTTATAAAGTTTGTACAAATTAGGATTGTTTACTTCGTTTCAATCTACGTTTTTGTATAAACAAAATGTATTGTGAAAGAAACTAAAATGTCCAAATTCAATAAGAACAATGTTTTTTTGTCCTTCACACCGAGTGTAAGAGTGTAAACTACTGTTTTTAAAAATAGTTGATTCAACAAAAAAACTATAACAAAAAGCTACCATATATTTTCCGTTTTTCCCTTATTTGAATTTAATGGCCAGATTGCGATCAAAGTGAGATTACAAAAATAAATTTGGTATTCGAGGGCCATTACTTACTAACTAATGCTGAATATTTTTGTGTAGAATAGAAACTATTAATACTTCCTTCAAATCTTAAAGTAACATATTCGTACAATAGGACAAACGCAATTAAATAAAAAAATATTTTATTAATTCATTGCACTGAACTAAAAACGTCATCCTACTAATATTATAAATGCGAAAATTTTATTAATTTTTTTATTAAATAGGATATTCAACAAAAAAAAACAGTTTTTATGGATGTGTGGATGGATGTATGTTTGTTACTTTCTACTAAATAGATTTTATTGAAATTTCTACAATAATTTGACATATACATCAGAATAACACATAGTCCATAATTTATAAAGATATTGTACGAATTGACAAAAATATATCGATAGCAAGACCAAATCGCGGGTACCAATAAATAAATAATTATTTTTAAAATTAGTTAAAATTAACTAATATTCACATTTCGATCAAATTTAAAAGAATCATCAATATACACTACAAATAATACAATCATTTGAAAAGTTTTTGAAGTTGAATTAATATAGTTGCGTTTCTATGCGTTAACTTTACGCTTAGCTTGAAACAATTATAAGGGTAAGAAAACCTCAAAGTTATCGTTTTCCGCGTAAGGTCACGAAAGTTATAGCTTTTCGCCGTCAAGGTCACTTTGGTCCGATTTAGCAGTTTGGCACCATTCCACAGAGCCACCGCACGAACGTACAAACTTGTAGCTTTGTCAATACAACTGAAATAAACTCAGTACCTCTACCATGAGTTGTCACAGTAAAATCGCCTGACTTTACTACAGTAGTTACGTCAATATTAGTATGACGAATATTAGTACCCAACTATCCGCTAGAAGCGCTGTACAAATCTTCATATTTTTTTTTTACTACAGACGCTAGCGAGTATAGTAAATATAGTATAGTAAAAACTCATGGTAGAGCCACAGTTATCTGGCTATCCCATACTTCTATAATCATTATTTTACATGACCATTATGCGCTAAATATCTATACTAATATTATAAAGAGGTAAAGTTTGTGTATTTGTTAAATTGTAAGGGGTAATCTCAGGATCTACTGAACCGATTTTAAATATTCTCTCACCAATAGAAAGCCACATTATTGCTGAGTGTAAAGGTTATATAAAAACCGAAAAAGAAAAAGGCTATTACGTGGTAGTGCGTTTTGCAAAGTGAATCGGAGAAAAAACGGTCGAATTATGCCCAACGAAGTGGGCACGGGTTAGCTAGTAGACGTATGAAGTTACGTAATAAGTACAATCAGACAGACACACAACAGACAATAAAGCTAGTACAGAAAGTAAAGCTAGTACAGACAGTAAAGCTAGTACAGACAGTAAAGCTGGTACAGAAGTAAGAAGTTGTGTTCCCACCACTGCTTCATAATTAAAAAAAAACAAAGTAACCGCAAAGCTACGAATCTGCTACGAGAACGTCTACGAAGGTGCTACACGGGTGCTACGCAAACTACCTTAGTTATGTAACCGCTTCACTGCCTGTAAACAGTAGTGAATTTTGTTTGACAAAAACTTTTCTAATTAGTTTAGTTAGAAACGTATTTGAATTGTTTATATACTTTAGGAAACTTGTACGTAAAATTTATATAAGGTTAGTAGGACCATAGGTAAACGCAATAAGTGTATAATGATGAAATGATGAAGCGACGATATAAACAAGTTGAATACAGATATTTAATAATAATAAATAAATAAATAATGCTGGACAATCCACACAACATCATCTAGCCCCAAGCTAAGCAGAGCTTGTGTTATGCGTGCTAGAAGACTGACATACTTAATACAATACATTACATAGATAGATATTTTTTATTATACATATAAAATACCCAGAACACAATTTAAGGTGTTTATACATGTGCTTTAAATGCTTGATCTAATAGAGTTGTTTTAGTAATTGTGCAGAACCAACCTAATGTTTAACCTTTCGACATATCCGACAGTTTCAGGGCGTTTAAAATAGACACTCTAATTTGAAATGCATTTAAACTGGATATTTAGATAAAAAATTATAAAGAAAAATGTTTGAAGAATTTTTTTTTTCATACGAAATATTAAAATATGGTTACTTTCAAGTGAATGTTTACAGTCCTACATAATATGTGTTTAAAAAAACTTAATAAGAATTATGGATGACACCACTATATCATAGTAAGTAGGTAACTCTTACTTCCATGCTGTGGGTTCGATGAAAATCTACAATTTACCCATTTAATATGTTTAATTATAAGCTCTTATCTAATTATCCTATATAAACATTTTAGATTGACCGTCAATCCATAAATTAGATAGATAAACACACCCACAAAGAATCACATCTAAGAGATAAAACATCCGGTTCAATGGGCGGTCTTATCGCTAAAATCTAACAAAGTTTCCATCTATTTTGTTAAAGATATAAATATACTAACGGCCGGTTTATGGAAACCCAAATCACGATTGATCCGAGTTTGACACATAGTAATTATTTGATTATTTCGTTGATCATCGTTCGAGAAACCGGCCGTAAGTATAAATAGACTATACATATAACATAGTTTAACCAAACGCTGACTTGTGCATAATTCATAAAGCTCTACCTACAATCAGCTCGCTTCTGTCAACTGTTCACGAGTGGGTCACACGTGCTTTGAACCACTAAACTCTATCATCTGTATCTACATATCTGTACTGAAATAAATTGTTCAAATTCATAGGTAAAATAAGATTGATTTATCAATTAAATCTATGCATAAATTGTTGTTGTTTTATCCTATTTATATTGTACTACTTAAGTGTGTATAGAAAAAAAGGACGTGTGGATTTGTGGAATAATTGTAAATAATGTTCGATAAAAAACGATTTTCACGTATTAATGGATGAAAACGTTAGTTAGACCTATTTAGCTGATCTGAGTTCTATCAACTACTGAACTTATCTAAAATGAACGATAATCTTTCGTGACTTCTCGTTCAACTTAGCTATAATCTTCCCTTCCACCAAGGACTTTAAATCTACGTTGCTTATAAAATATATGGTGCTTTGCCTTCGCCTAGGGGAGCAATGACTCTTAAGTCGCTGCCAAAAATATATTTCAAAAAGTACTAGTTTACTTACCTCGTCTGCCGTATTCAGAGAAGTAAAATTTTTGTCATTAAAATTAAACTAGCGTCGACTTTGTTTACAATTACTTACTACTAAAGTTTGTCGATAGGCTAATTATTAATTAATATCACTAATGAAGGTAGTATAATAATTAGATTTAATTTTCTTTTATATTTACTATGTGTACAATAATGAAAAAGTAATACTTATCTTTTTCTCAGTCAGATTCAATATCTACCAGAAATACATATGTCATAGTTACCCAATTTCTAAATGATCCTTGTGATTTTACTGAATAAAGTAGTTTTGACATTGACTTTCAATGAAAACTTGCGTCTCAAATGTAATATTCCAATTTAATTTTATATTTTACTAGCTGTCCCGGCGAACTTCGTACCGACTTAGAGTTTTTTTTTCCGTAAGAACCTTTTACAGAGTATTAGAAAACTACAAAAAAAAAACAACCAAATCGGTCAAGCCGTTTTCATGCTATGTCGTGACAACGGAAAACGGGTTTCATTTTTATATATATAGATTTAAAACCCGTTTATAATCGAACTACGACTTAAAAGCTACCAGCCATGGTCCTCGTTCGTCCCGATACGACCCGCTAAAAGATTCAAGTCAAAAACCCCCTATTCGCAAACGCGTGGGGCACTGACTCAAGGCCGCCGTGTCAAGAGCGAGTCAAGGTCGCGGCAACTGGGGCGGGCGATACAATCAGGATAGCTGAGCCTCATTTGAATTTCGATTTTCTACAACCCTGAACGTACGTTTTCTGAAAGCTAGTTACCAATTCTAAATTAACTGTTATTTTTCGAATAAACATCAAAAACTGTACATAGTTAATGGTGTTTGTGTTTTATTATCTTTTATATCGTAACCATTTCGTGTTGTTCTTCTACATTTTATTATCAAATTACATAACGTAATTATTCTTTCAAAAATATGTTCTTTTTTTATGGCTTAAAAAAAGGAATATATTTTTTAAAAAACGCTTCCTACCAGTAATCAAAATCATTGATCAATCATTAAATTACCGTACATAGTTACTTATCAAAAAAAATATATTTAGCACATTTTTATAAATTAATCACAGTCTAAGAATCAAAAACAATTAAATAGATTGGATCCAAATCTGGTGATCAATCGTAAAATGAACAAACTGGCAGCTGGCTGCCAATGTATTAAAAAATTTATCATATTTATATCAAATTAAAATTCTATCTCTATTAAAAAATCAACCCATTTTTAACTAACCTTTAGCTTGTAACAAAAGGTACTGACACGAACGTCGCGTTCCAGGAACATGCTAGTAAAGCTAGTCTAGATTCAGTCAGTAGGTCATCTTACTGACTAAAACATCCATCTGCAGACATAGAAAAACAAATCCATCAAAATAAAAATAACTAAATAAAAAATATGAGACTAGCACAGGACCGCGGAGAGTGGCACGAGAAAAAAGAGGCATATGCCCAGCAGTGGACGAAATCTGGGATGATAATAAAATAAATAAAAATTAATACTTGTTAAATAAAGCCTAGGTACTTTTGCTAGCGTGCACATAATTCAAGCAAAGCTACTGTATCCATTTACTTGCTACTAAGTTATAAGTATGTCAGGGATGAAGCGAGGTCAATACAGCATGCTAAGCTTACGTAGCTTTTTCACGACTACAAAAATAATCCTGGATCGATACTTGAGTTTATCATAATATAGATATAGAACATTCTTAAAGTCGCTCAGCGCGCTATGGAGAGAGCTATGCTCGGAATTTCTTTGCAAGACAGAATCCGCAACGAAGTTATTCGTCAGAAAACCAAAGTGTTCGACATAGCTCAAAGAATTAGCAAGCTGAAGTGGCAGTGGGCCGGCCATGTTTGCCGAAGAACCGACAACCGTTGGAGCAAACGGATACTGGAGTGGAGACCGCGTTTAGGCAAGCGTAGTGTAGGACGCCCCCCGGCGAGATGGAGCGACGATCTACGGAGTGTAGCTGGCAAACAATGGATGAAAAGAGCAGAAGACCGGGCTCAGTGGCGCGTCTTGGGAGAGACCTACGTCCAGCAGTGGACTAACATAGGTTGATGATGATGATGATGATAGAACATTCTGCTTACATAGAGAGATCAAATCTGCTTACATAGAGAGCTAAGAATAATCCCATCTACTTATGTATATAGATCAGTCCTAAGATTGAAAGCATACAAGGTATTCTACGGGACTCCATACGATTATATACCCTAAAAGTATCGCAACAAGATACACTGTGGTGAGAGCTTGTAATGCTGGGGCCACATTAGCGGGCTACGGCGAATATTCATGTTAACGCGATGTATGTGGCCGGGTACATCGTGTCATCGCGTAGTATTTAGACAAGAACATCGCCTATACCCGAACACGATGTTTTTGTCGCGCCAACACGATACGAATATTCGCCCGCTAATGTAGCCGAAGCTTAAAGGAAGATAAAAAAACATTCGAGCTACGAGGTATGGAAAAGTCACTCGATTTTGAGTGTATTCGAAGAAATAGGAAGTTTCTTTCCCGTTCTTCTAGGCTCTGGTCGCGTGGAACTGGTACCTACAATCACCTAGTATATAAGACGATTCTTAATGATCCTTGTGATTTTACTGAATAAATATTTTTATTATTTTTTAATTTGAATTCATCCGCAGAAATACATACCCAACATTAGAAGGAATATTTAATGTAGGTACTGTAACATATTTTATTTTAATTATTAATTAAAAAAACAACTTTACGTGACGTCACAAAACTCAAGATAATATATCAAAGACCGATGCCTGCGAGGCGGAGGTTGCGGGTTCGATTCCTGCATTAAATTGGGATAAATGTTTGTACTATCTGCAAATATTTATTCCGGGTATTATATGTATAATAAGTGTAGTATAATAGTACCCATAACACAAGCTCAGCTTAGCTTGGGACTAAATGATGCTGTGTGGATTGCCCAGCATTATTTATTTATTATTTATTTATTTTATATATATTTTGAGCCGCAGTGACTAAAAATGGTATAACCTACTAGATAGCTTTTGATCTGTGGGCTTTTATAACCTGTGGCAATAGCGTGTCGTAGTGTACGATCGTTGATTTGATTGACGTCATAAAACTGCAATGCAATTCGCCTGTTCTGTACATTACAATTCAAATCAAACTACACTTCATCGCAATCTACAAGCGCTAATAATCAAAGTTTCAAATAAAATAATCAACAATATCTAGAAATAAGTTCTAGGTTAACCCCCTATCTTATAAAAAGTTAGCGTTGACTTTATGTCATCAATACGTATGGTAATCAACACATCAAGTCTGCGCTAACTTTTTATAAGATAGATTTAAATCTTGAGTAACTTTGTAGACTAAAACTTAATATACACAAAATTGTATAATAATCTGATGTAGTTGAAGTCTATGGTTTTCTTACTAGAGTGGCGTATGAGGTATGAGTAAGCCAATCTGGTAATGTAATCTGGTACCAGAAAGGCTTACTAATTATAAGCCGTTCTGGCACATAGGTATTTGTGTAAAATGCAATAAAATTATGGATAGAATCAGCTTCTAAATACAACTATATCTCGTATTTAGGAGTAGATTCATCCAACACGCTTGAAGAATACCTAAAAAAACTAAACTTGGTCTATTTAGACTTGGTTTTGAAACCCGTCGGTATGTGGTCTTATGCGTCTCGTAAGCTGACACAATACAATTGGATATTTTTATATATACGCAGACTGACAATCAACGGCCGGTTTCAAGACGCTAAACTACAGAATACATGCTTCTAGCTGGCGCTTAGACTAAGGGCCCCGCAGACTGCAGACTTTTTATCGGCCGATAGTTCGGTCGGCTTCTTAATCAGTATGAAGACTGAATCACTGTAATGTGCGCATCTGCATACATAAAAAGTCTGCAGTTTGCGGGAGCCCTAACTATCTATCTTATAAAAAGTTAGCCTAGACATGATGTCATGACCATACGTAATGGTGGCATAATGTCAACGATAAGATAAGGGGTAATACTTTAATGTGTAGTGCTGGAGGATGTGATTAAGCCCGACAACCTTCGCTTATTGACCTGGTGACCCAGCATTGTTGAACTTTGTGCATGATACACACGAAACCTCTGCAATTTTATACATGATGGAAAAAATATAAAAACAATGTTAAGATATAAATATCACTAGTAGTACTCAAATTGTTGGAGTTTATAATACGAGGAGTTCAAATACTAACAACTAGCTTCTCCATCTCCTTTGTAAATCACGTTTCACACGTGTCAAATTATATTTTCAAATAACATTTGGACAATCGTCATGTTCCATCAATAAATAGTTTAAATAGTTTATACCAATTAATATAATAGATTAATTAATATTAATATATTAATTTAATAGCTGATGACAGCGAAACAACGCTTCCAACAAAAAAAAATTTTTCGTGACGAAAACGATAAAAACGATATGAAAATAATTTCATCAAAATAATTCAATTTGATTGCAACGGTTTTCATTTTAAGCTGCAAACTTTTAATATTTTTAGTCCAAATTTCACCAAAACTATAACAACACAAAAACACAAAAAAACAGTTAATAAAAAATACTCACGTATTTTATTTTTTCTTAGATTCTGACAGTTTACTTTTTATTCATTTTTTTCATTCGAGAAAGGAGATTTCATTAAAATAAGTTCGGAACAAATTTTTTTAATAAAACAATATTTTAAAAATTATCATTAACGTTTCTTAAAAAGCATACTAACCTAAACTTTGCAATAGTTTTCTATGAGTGGAAGGATTTGGGGGAGACCTTTGCCCAACCGTGGGACAAGATGGGTTAGTAAAAAATAAACTATTATTTTATTATAAAAAATGGTCGCACAATAATGTTTTCATTATTCGTGCTAGGCAACAGTGGATCGTGACTTCGTGACTGAACCAAGGACGAAGGAATAAGTAGTTTAAAATTCAGGGTTTGAAAAACAAATGATTTTCCTATTATTGTCAATTAATGAGTACCGATTTATGTTGTATATAAAATTGTCTTTAATGTTAGCTAAGCGTCTGATACTTTTTTAACTAGAGACACTTGCACTGGTTTATTGGATCAAAATCTGGACCATTACCTCTACCATGAGATGTCACAGTAAAATCGCCTGACTTTACTACAGTAGTTACGTAAATATTAGTATTGCGAATTTTAGTACCCAACTATCCGCTAGAGGCGCTGTACAAATCTTCATACATTTTTTTAACTACAGACGCTAGCGAGTGTAGTAAATATAGTATAGTAAAAACTCATGGTAGAGCTACAGTCGCTTTTAAAGTGTTGTTAAAATCTAAAGATGTAGTAGAAAAGTGACATCTTTTGCTGTTTACTTAGAACAATAAAAGATGTGAAAAGTAAGGCATCATACTTTTTGAACCAAACTCACAAGCTCTCAAATTCTCCCCGGATGAATACCGAGCATGCTGGAATAATCGTACATAAATTATCCGCTAGAGGGCAGTTTCATAAATTTCTGTTTCAAGGAGCTTACGGTTCCACCCACTTCCAATGACTCCTAATCCTATCTACAAAATAAAATAAACACTGGCAAAGACAAACCACAAAAAAACTTTTTGGTCATAAAATACACTACCCAGCATAACCTACTTAATATTTCAATCAAAAGCTCACGTACAGGTACTACCTCTAGGTACTGAGCTTTTGATTGAAATTATCTAGGCGGATAATAAGATCTGTGATCAAGGCAAATCAACAAAATGAGTATTTTTTGTCTCCTAAATAACTAGAATTTAATTTGTAGGATTTTTAAACTATTGCATAGCTTATATCGCGGGCTTTGAGCGAGAAGACCAAATCCAGAAATTACGTACTTAACGAAAAAACTTAACGAAAATAACCTAACACTGCGCATGCGTAATCCAGCAAAAAATGCTATGCAATAGCTTTACAGCAGCAGTCACCGAGTGCCACACCTATTTTTTTTTATTATCACGTGCTACTTCCAAAATCTTTTGTGTTTGAGATAGTTAAGAACAAATATTTAAACGCCCTTTAATAGTTTAGTTTTCATTATTGCACATTATCTTATCGTTTAAAGATAATGCGCAATAATAAAAACTAAGTTTAGTCTAATACAAGTAGGGTATCTAATCTTTAAAAAAAAATAACTTTTTAGGTAGTGACGTAACGTAAGTTTGCTTATCAAGCGCCATCTATTGTTCAGTAGCAGTTTTACTAAAGCGCCATCTGTTGTTCAGTAGTTAACTACATTATAATTTCAAGAAATAAAATAAGAAAAAACTACCTACTAGATGACGCCACTACTGAAAAAACTTAAAATGAAGTTGCTTGGATAAAATTGTCATGTAAGTATTGTTTGTACGATCTGCAAATATTTATTCCGGGTGTTCTGGGTTTATATAATAAAAAATTATTATGTATAATAAAAAATATCGATCTATGTAATGTATTGTATTAACGGCCGGTTTCTGGAAACCCAAATCACGATTGATCCGAGTTTGACACATAGTAATTATTTGATTTTTTCGTTGATCATCGTTCGAGAAACCGGCCGTAAGTATGTCAGTCTTCTAGTACCCATAACACAAGCTCTGCTTAGCTTGGGGCTAGATGTTGTTGTGTGGATCGGTGTCCAACATGATTATTTAATTTAATTGTTAGGATAGAATTCAATGATGCTATTTTTACTAATTACTAATTTAAAGATGCTATTTTTACTTTTCAGTTTTATTGGCGATTTTTTTATAAGTTATATTAATAAAACTATACAGTATTTACAAAATGTACATTTACATATAAAATACATAAGAAACAGTTGAGCTATCCAACCGTTGCAAAATATTGCAGGAGCTCTTACTTTAAACACGGAAATTGTAACTTTACTTTAAAACTAACAAACAAAGCTTTCGATATAATAAATTAGTGAAAAAAGGGATCTTAGGAGATTAGCGAATGCAATAGCTATTAAAGTTTTATTTTATATTTAATCCATACATAATTAATCAGTGGCGCTCGGCGATTGCGTCTCTACGATCCGTGCCGTGTGTCCACAAACTCGTACTTGGGGTACAGATGGGACATCTTGTTCCAACAATAAATTAAAAATCTTGAAACCGAAGTACATGAGGCCTCACTAGTGTTTTAATTTATTAGTATACCGGCGAGATCTTTTTGCAAGAGCTTCCTATGTCAGTCAGTAAAGTAATCTATACTTATAATAAAACTGTAGAGAGGTCAATTCTGTACATGAAATATATTTAAAAAAAAACTATCAGGGGGTGATTAGTGATCGATACTGATGCCAAAAATGCAATCAGTAAAATTTTTGTCTGTCTGTCTGTCTGTCTGTCTGTCTGTATGTTCCTTATAGAAACAAAAACTACTCGAAGGATTTTAACGAAACTTGGTACAATTATTCTTCATACTTCTGGGCAGGTTATAGGATACTTTTCATCACGCTACAATCAATAGGAGCTGAGTAGTGAAGGGAAATGTCGGGAAGTTACTCCGTTTTTTAAGCTTCCGTCGCGTTTGCAGCCTTAATGGTTACAGTTACATAGAAATCATGTATGACGGAAATATTCTACATTAAATTGTCTAAAAAATATCCCGGAACAGCATATGTCTATCTTTTATGGTTGACTCACAATAACACGTGTAACTCCTGATAGCTTAGCAGTTCGGAGCATTCTGATTATATTTGTTTACTCTTACGTTTATAAGACTCTCAGTCATCCCAAATTTAAAAAAGTGAACATTATTACCTATTCAATAAAAAAAGAATCATAGAAATCGGTATAGAAACACCAAACTTATACATGAAATAAGCCATCGCGCCGTCGCACTTGAATACTTAAATCGAGTAAAGTTTGAAATTTGTTGTGTTTACCACTAGATGGCGCTACTGTGCACAAATCCTAGATCGCGCTATCGGTGCGTTTTGGCAATGTGTTATAAGTCGGTCGGTATTTAGCAATAGTTCCGTTAAATTGAGTTAAATTGATAAGTTATTTAGGGTTGCGTATCCGATTACCGCTTTAATGACGAATAAATATTTAAAAACAAAATATTAAATATTCAAGGGGGTGCTCATAATCTCATACAAAAACATAATTTACTTAGATGGTTTGTTTTTTTTATATATAATATTTTATAAAAAATATATTGTTGTTGATGAGTACATTTACTTGGGCCAATTAGCGAGCTTCGAAAACAGGCAGGATAAGGAGATCGATCGCCGCATCGAGAACGCCTGGAAGAGCTACTGGTCCATGAAGGAACACATGAAAGGCGACCTTCCACTTACGCTTAAACGCCAACTCATCGACATGTGCATCTGCCCGTCCTAACCTACGGTGCGCAGACATGGTCACTGACTGAAGCACAGGAATCCAGACTCAAGATTTGCCAAAGAGCAATGGAATGTAGCATCTTTGGTTTCAAGCGCATCGATCGAGTGCGAAACACTACGCTGCGTTCGCTAACTGGTATTGCAGATGTAGGCAATAAAACCGCGAGGCTTAAGTGGGACTGGGCAGGTCATATTAGCCGGATGGACCCAGAGAAATGGTCCAAAATCGTGACACCGTGGCTGCCTGAAGACGGAAGGCGGCGTAGAGGCCGACCAAAAAGGCGATGGCGGGACGACCTCGATGCTTTCGAGAGGGATTGGTGGACGAAAGCGGAATGTAGAGAGAAGGATTTGGGGGAGACCTTTGCCCAGCAGTGGGACGAGATAGGTTAGGAAAAAATATATATATCTGTAATATACTTACTAAATCTATACTTATATTATAAAGAGGTAAAGTTTGTGTATTTGTTAAATTGTAAGGGGTAATCTCGGGATCTACTGAACCGATTTTAAAAATTCTTTCACCAATAGAAAGTTACATTATTGCTGAAAAATAAAAAGGCTTTTACGTGGTAGTCCGTTTTGCAAAATGAATCGGAGAAAAAACTGCCCAGAAGTATGAAGAATAATTGTACCAAGTTTCGTTAAAATCCGTCGAGTAGTTTTTGTTTCTATAAGGAACATACAGACAGACAGACAGACAGACAGACAGACAGACAAAAATTTTACTGATTGCATTTTTGGCATCAGTATCGATCACTAATCACCCCCTAATAGTTTTTTTTTTAATATATTTCATGTACAGAATTGACCTCTCTACAGTTTTATTATAAGTATAGATTACTAGCTGCCCCGGCGAACTTCGTACCGCCTTATAGAGAGTTTTTTTTACGGAGAGATTTTCTTATTTTTTTTTCCGTAAGAACCTTGTACAAAGTATTAGAAAACTACAAAAAAAAATCAGCCAAATCGGTCAAGCCGTTTTCATGCTATGTCGTGACAACGGAAAACGAGTTTCATTTTTATATATATATAGATAGATTAACTTAAAGGATCATCTTATGTTGGTCAGCTAAGCATATTTTCTGTGCCAACTTCACATAATATACTACGTATATGAAAAGTATCATTTGCGTGGAGCAACAGGTATGTAGGTGTGAACATTCACACCCAGTTCACAAACAAACAACATGCTTAAGACGCTGTTAGACATTACAGAGTAAACTGTAAACCTCCATGCGACAGGTTTCACAGCTCAGTTGGTAGTAGCTCTGCCTTCCATGCTGAGACTCGTGGGTTCGATTCCCACCCAGAGCAAATGTTTGTGTGATGAACATAAATAAAACTGTTCGGTGTCTGTAATATGTGTATTAATAAAAAAAAAGTATTCTATCAACAATCGAGGTCCCATAGTACAAGCTTTGCTAAGTTTGGGACTAGAGTGTGATGTGTGATATGTCTATGAATATTTATTTATTTAATTATGTACTACAATCAAAGTAATTCATCATAAGCTTACCACTTTACACTGTCTATTGAGACATCTTCTCTTGTTTATATTGTTTTATTAATTTATAATTCCTATCATGGAACTTATTAGGAAATATTGCTAATCCATAGATGTTCCATCATTATTAAATATTTTATACACATAAAAGTCAAACTTAGTTATTGGGATAGAACTCTTGAAATCCTTATACATAGATCTTTATACTCAACGGTGCCTAGTCCTAAGCAAAGCTGGTCAAAGAACTAGAGCAATAGTACTTACCGCGAGGCTAATTACTAAATTAGCGTACAGTATATTATCTCTATACTATACATTATTTTATACCAGCCCGATGGTCCAAAGACATTATGGAGCGAGCCGGGAATCGGTGGATGAGAGTCGCAAAGGACCGAATAGAATGGCATAATAAAGAGGAGCCTATACTCAGCAGTAGGTGCCAACGGGCTGAAATGATGATGATGATATTATCTCTCAAACTTTTTCGATAAAACAAGCAAATATTTTTGTTATAATGTTATGAACTAGAATAGTAATTATTAGAAGATATTAAAAGAAAGATTGGAAAGACCAACTATGAAAAATAAAATAACAAAATTTCAAACCATGAAGCGTGAAGTATGAAAAGGCCAAAAAAGAATTCAAAAATTGTTTACTCACTATGAAAAATGTTTCTCACGAACAGTACCTCTACCATGAGTTGTCACAGTAAAATCGCCTGACTTTACTACAGTAGTTACATCAATATTAGTATTACGAATTTTAGTACCCAACTATCCGCTAGAGGCGCTGTACAAATCTTCATACATTTTTTTAACTACAGACGCTAGCGAGTATAGTAAATATAGTATAGTAAAAACTCATGGTAGAGCTACAGGTTAACTGGCGTATCAAAAACAGAAAACTTTTGACAGCATGCGAGCAAGAGCCCCTTTGAAGTTTAACCCTTTGTAAAGTTTGTTCATTCCTAACCTGTCAATTCAAAAAGGGGGCATAGACTGAAAAACGCAGGCACTTTTTCGCCGCTGAACTAAAAATAGATATAGCAAATTCTTTTTAATAAAACACTATGAAGAAACCATTTTATCCACTTCCCACTTCATTTTTGCACCTCGTTAATCGGGAGCTTGCCTTTTGATTTACGTATAGTTTTTTTATTCTTATTTTTGAACTCATTAGTGTATTATTACTAAATTAAATTAACACCGCACTGAAATTTCAGTACTTAATTGAGTTTAATTGTAATTCTTTGTAAGAAGGATCATATAAAAAAACGGTAGTAACCAGGCCTTAAGTTTCTTGCCCGTTCTTCTAGGCTCTGGTCGCGTGGAACTGGCACCTAGAATCACCTAGTATGTAAGACGATTCTAAATGATCCTTGTGATTTTATTGAATAAAGAAATATTTGACTTGATCTCATTTTAATAGTGAGTAGGTTTTGTAACAAAAAATATTGTTGATCTCGAACAAAGTGTGAAACGAAGGAGTTGCACTACCAACTGGAATTGATATAGACTTTCTTCAAAATTACGAATCAAGGATAAAGTTTAAAAAAAAATCATTGCTTTAGACTTTCACCTTAGAGCTAGCTTATGATCAAAATATGTGCAAAGTAGTGAGTAGTACTTAGTATCTTCATATTGTAGCAGCATCTTGAAATGATGATAAAAATAAATGAATAAAATGATTAAAAAAAATGATTTTATATCCTACCGTGTATGTACATAATAGTCATGTAAACCTATACAAGGTGTTAAAGTGTGTTTGATTGAAAAATGAGTTTTTTAATAATGGTTGAATACGATGCGTCTTGGTTCTAATTACTAATATATACGCTAATATTATAAAGCATGTACATAATATAAATATAATTAAATTATGTTTACTAAGAATAAAGCTAATTAAGATTCATAAACTACGTAACTTAAGTCTATGGGGGTCTCTCATCGCTTTGCGCATGCCCTACAAGATACGTGCAAGGTGGGGTAGTGGTGAATGACCTCTGATTTAAAATCAGGATTTTTTTTTAATAAAATTAAACAATTATTTTATAGATTTTACAATTCAACTAACCTAACATTATTATTAATTAAATGAAGATTATTATTATTATAAAATAAAATATAATGTTTAAATCCTAGTATACCTACTTACTTACTAGTACACATAATTATATGTATAAACAATAACCGACACTATTTAATACATACCTAATGTGTTTTAAATGTATTATGTAATCTATATCCTGCCCTCCGGCCAGTGAGTGCAAGAGCTAGATAGAGATTGTATATTACTGTTATACTGAATTTTGAAATTATAAGCTTTCTCTATTAACGTATTTAGATATTTCGAAGAAAAATATTGCAAAAACGTATCTGAGAGTTTTGCTGCTTCATAGTAACAGTTTCTAGATAAATTTTATTATTTCTAACAATTTTTTACAAAAAAAAATAATTTGACATTACGAAATCAGTTTAGGGTGATTATTATTAATAAATAAATATTTAAATGCCATTTTTTTTAATGCCGATCATCTGTTTTTTGTGCTTTTTTCATGATTAGTAGTAAACAGCTGCTAAAACAAATAAAAAATGTTTCTATTGCAAGCTTTCAAATATTTTTTTTGTTAATTGTAACGATAAATGACTATACATTAAATACAAAACTACACAAAACAACAAAAATATCATAGCAATTGAAGCTCTTGCTGTCTAATATTTCATATTATTTTCGCGCAACTTGCTCCCGGGCTATGTCAGGGTTTTCGGTCGTTGAACCGGCGAACTGAGCGGCCTTCGAAAGCTTCGACTCATCAGTATAGCTCTGACTGTGGCTACTGCCTTGCAACCACAAGGGAGCGGCAAGTTACTCGTGTCTTAAAAAAAATCGGATACAAAAATTATATTTAAATGATCAACTCGAATTGTGTTCTTGAGAAAGTTTTTGTTTAGTTCCCATAAATAAGTTATTATCGATATGTGAATAACTCGAGCCGTGTTCTAAAGTTTTTTTTTTATTTTAGTTTCAATAAATATCGAAGCTAATTAAATAAGTTTTATAAATTAAAAAATATTATTGAAAGTGAAAATTAAAAAGCGAAAGGTTGCATTTTTTCTGGGCAATAAAAACTGTTGTATAAGTAAGTATTAAAATTAAACTATTTAAACTGTATTTTACAATGTTTATTAAATACTTACATAAAGTATTCAGCGATAATAGTAGATGCTTAAATATTTAAAATTTACCTAATATTGTATTTTAAAACAAATATTAATTAATAAATATTTTTGTAATTATATTTGTTATTATTATTTAAAATTAATAATAAATATGTTATGTATTATATGTATTTTTTTATAATCCATGTATTTTGTAAAAACTTTTTGATAACATTTTAAATAAATGTGTAAATATAAATTAGTATACTTATGTATTATTTTATACTAGAACATATTTTGGACTTGATACGAGAATAATTATTTGCTCGCTTTGCTTAATTACATACGAAACCATTCGTACCCCATTCATATTTTAAATCGACTTACTTTCAACCAGAGTTTATAAACAGTTTATTTTTTTTCATAAATAATCTTAAAACAAAATAATATATTAAGGTTGCAGCGATAATTATTTTATAATAAAAAATTACTATCAGATAGTACTCTTAGCTATAAAAAGATACACATATATATGTTTGCATTACAAATTAAATAAGTTACTTATAATAATGTAATATTCCTTTTTTTTCTCTGTAAACAACTTAAATAAAGCATTTAGTAATTTAAATAACCCCGTTAAGTGGTTATTAAATTTATACGCAAAATTAATGTAACTCAGTTAAAAGCAAAATGTTGCCAAAGTTATAACCACATGCTTTTAACATGTCCATTGTATAATGCGACTCAATTAGCGTTTCTCCACCCTAATATATTTAAAGTGGGGGACATACCATCATAGTGAAAATATCAATTTCACGGGCTTTTTAGTGAACTTAATTATTATATTTAATATTGATAATACTTTTAATAATGATCGAGCTTCACATGTAAAGTTCGTTTTATCATAATAATAATAATTACAACACTCTGTCATAATTCCATTACATAAAAATATAAAGTGAAAACCTGTGTTGGGTATCTTAATTTTAAAATAAATTTAAAAAAATATGAGATTTAAAAACTAAAAGATTATTCTCGACATTACATCTTTCCATAATACATAGATATATGTTATATAATTATATATATATATATATATATATATAAAGTATACATATTATATGGTAGGTAACGCTGTTTGCAAAAGTAGATAGACATAGTATGACCGCATTCCATAAATAAAAAGGTTGTATTGCTTTCCTGTATTTCAAAGATGCCGTAGCATTAACTAGAGACTTTGCACCTAAGAAACTCATTGCACAGCTACAGAGTATGCATATGTGAATAGTATGTGCGTGTACGCACCTATGTATATGTATATAACGATCGACTGCTAGACTTATTGGCGTTATAAACTGTGAGTATTTACAGCGGCCTTTGTAGTACCGTATCAGATCTTTTGATTTTTTACTGTATTTCAATACAAAAATAGAAGTATGATCTACTTTTGATACGCGTATTCTAGATTCATTTTGAATACTAGAACAAACTTACATAGATGCAACAAAAAAACTTTGTAAATTGTCACATAGTAGGTACTATTATAACTAGTTCCAAAGATAATAAGGTTTCAACAATGAAAACTAGAATATATTTATTATAATATAAACTAGCTGACACGTGCCCACTTCGTTGGGGATAATTTTCATTAAATAAAAAAGTAAGACATATGCTGTCGTTGACTTGTGGCTTTTTTGTAGGCATTATTAAGCTCCACATCTTTTCTCTAGAACACTTCTTTCATAGTTAAGGCAGCGTTCGTAAGAAACGCTTTCATTCGACCGTTTTTTCTCCGATTCATTTTGCAAAACGGACTACCACGTAAAAGCCTTTTTATTTTTCAGCCATAATGTAACTTTCTATTGGTGAAAGAATTTTTAAAATCGGTTTAGTAGATCCCGAGATCCCTTACAATTTAACAAATACACAAACTTTACCTCTTTATAATATTAGTATAGATTAAGTAAGTATATTACAGATATATATATTTTTTTCCTAACCTATCTCGTCCCACTGCTGGGCAAAGGTCTCCCCCAAATCCTTCTCTCTGCTTTCCGCTTTCGTCCACCAATCCCTCTCGAAAGCATCGAGGTCGTCCCGCCATCGCCTTTTTAGTCGGCCTCTACGCCGCCTTTCGTCTTCAGGCAGCCACGGTGTCACGATTTTGGACCATTTCTCTGGGTCCATCCGGCTAATATGACCTGCCCAGTCCCACTTAAGCCTCGCGGTTTTATTGCCTACATCTGCAATACCAGTGAGCGAACGCAGCGTAGTGTTTCGCACTCGATCGATGCGCTTGAAACCAAAGATGCTACGTTCCATTGCTCTTTGGCAAATCTTGAGTCTGGATTTCTGTGCTTCAGTCAGTGACCATGTCTGCGCACCGTAGGTTAGGACGGGCAGGATGCACATGTCGATGAGTTGGCGTTTAAGCGTAAGTGGAAGGTCGCCTTTCATGTGTTCTTTCATGAACCAGTAGCTCTTCCAGGCGTTCTCGATGCGGCGATCGATCTCCTTATCCTGCCTGTTTTCGAAGCTCGCTAATTGGCCCAAGTAAATGTATCTACTCATCAACAACAATATATTTTTTATAAAATATCTAAACTAATATTATAAAGAGGAAAGATTTGATTGTTTGTTTGTTTGTTTGTTTGTTTGTTTGTTTGCATCGAATAGGCTCCGAAACTACTGGACCGATTTCAAAAATTCTTTCACTGTTGTGAAGCTACATTATCTGTGCTGAACATAGGCTATATTATATTTTCAAAAAAATTAGGGATCCTTACTAAAACTTCAATTATGTAACCCAAGGTGTAAAAGAAATTCCTTACATCGCGTGCGCTGCGGAAACTATTGATGATAGAAAGAAATTATGTACTACAATTTTGTAGAACACATCATCATCCACAAAAAAGTCAGCGACAGCATATGTCTAACTATTATAGATATGTCATAATAAGTGTTTTAATATCAAAAAAATATAATTAAAATGACGACGCCAGAAAACGTTCTATATTTGTACTTAGGTATTAATCCTTATCTAAATAAATTACTTTAAAATTAAGACTGCTTCAATACCTATCTATTACTTTTTAAATTATTGAATTCGGACATTCCATTCGAAAGATATCACGAGTTCAAAAATGTAAGTACTTATTAGAAAAAAGTCAGCGGGCGCCGCGCCGCTGCCGGTCACGGGAGTATATATGCGGGGGGGTTACATACTATAGGGTCTATATTTTTTATCATTTCGAAAATACATTTATACTGAGTAACATAATTAGCTATATTATAATGATATTTATTTATATAGGCTACCCGTGCGAAGCCGGGGCGTACTACTAGTTATATATAAAAAAAAACAAACCATCTAAGTAAATTATGTTTTTGTATGAGATTATGAGCACCCCCTTAAATATTTAATATTTTATTTTTAAATATTTATTCGTCATTAAAGCGGTAATCGGATACGCAACCCTAAATAACTTATCAAGATAACTCAATTTAACGGAACTATTGCTAAATACCGACCGACTTATAACACATTGCCAAAACGCACCGATAGCGCGATCTAGGATTTGTGCACAGTAACGCCATCTAGTGGTAAACACAACGAATTTCAAACTTTACTCGATTTGAGTATTCAAGTGCGACGGCGCGATGGCTTATTTCATGTATAAGTTTGGTGTTTCTATACCGATTTTTATGATTCTTTTTTTATTGAATAGGTAATAATGTTAACTTTTTTAAATTAGGAATGAGTGAGAGTATTATAAACGTAAGAGTAAACAAATATAATCAGAATGCTCCGAACTGCTAAGCTATCGAAAGTTACACGTGTTATTGTGAGTCAACCATAAAAGATAGAAATATGCTGTTGTGGGATATTTTTTAGACGACTTTATGTAGAATATTTCCGTCATACATGATTTCTATGTAACTTCAACCATTAAGGCTGCACACGCGACGGAAGCTTAAAAAATAGAGTAACTTCTCCCGTTTTCCCTTCACTACTCTGCTCCTATTGATTGTAGCGTAATGAAAAGTATCCTATAACCTGCCCAGAAGTATGAACAATAATTGTACCAAGTTTCGTTAAAATCCGTCGAGTAGTTTTTGTTTCTATAAGGAACATACAGACAGACAGACAGACAGACAGACAGACAGACAAAAATTTTACTGATTGCATTTTTGGCATCAGTATCGATCACTAATCACCCCCTGATAGTTTTTTTTTTAATATATTTCATGTACAGAATTGACCTCTCTACAGTTTTATTATAAGTATAGATAAAATAAAACATTTATACTTACCCAAAAAAAAATTGTCTAATTACAAATACCAATAAAATAATTCATAGGGCAATTTGCAATCAAATCAAAAGGTGATCTTGTCACTGGAATCACAGAAAATGTATCTTAGTGTATTAGAATAAAAAGTGATTAAAATTCTAAATTAGTGATCTCACTAATTCATCACAATTTCACAACTTCACGCCTCATACTCAGAAATATAACAAAAGAGTTAGAAAAACCTTCAGCACTCACCAATTTTCTGTTCACTTACCAGCTTGGAGAGATTTCGGAATTATTCGTGTTCTCCCAAGGAGGCTTCGACTGTTTTTGGAAGCCAGCTCCTCCGCCCGCGAACATCTCTTCTATCTTACACTACACTACACTTGTACTGGCTATGTATTCAAATACATAACATTCACTTTTCAATTAATCTCTTATAGATGAAGCGTTAGATAGTTATTTAGTTTGAGCATTGTTTACTTGTGATCGCGTTGCCGCGGGCGCGCTCTATCTCAATTTTGCCGGAATATTTTCGGAGATACATTCCCGGAGCGTCTCGCCGACGGTGTGTCTGGACGCCGGCTGCTAGATTTATTTTTGTACTCATTTTTTTCACACATTTGTGTAATTATTACGCTCCCTTAATAAACGTTTGATTGGATCACATCACTTGTAACTTACTAATGAAGCTTTTTTTGAATTTATTGGTGTAAATAAAGATGTTTCTCGTTCTGAATATTTGAATAGGTCAATGCCGAGAATTAGTAAATGATTGTGGTAAGATTAGAATACTGCGCGACTCGTGAAGCGCTTCAAGGTTGGGTCACAACGTTGAATGAGGTGTCATACAATATAATCATTTGTATTTCGTGTTTGATTAAGTATTATGTATTTACATATTAGAATATGCAACTAAAATTGTGAAATAACTCAATGTTATGGCAAAATGAAGGTATTTAAAGATTTTTATTACACGCGCTTTTTATTTGTAGGTATCGTGGATCAGTTGCGTTATCAAAATATATATAAGTATATAAACTAGTATAAGTATATATATTGTTTGCAGAAATTGTAATTCATGTGTATTTTGTAATCAAAACATATAGTTTTAATACTGTTTACAATTTTGAAAACTGACATACTGATATTTAAAATATTGTTTTACAAATCCCGATCTAATCTTACTTCTATACTAATCTTTTCACAAAGCTACGTTTCCAGAGCTCGGATTAATCCAATTTTCATAAGTGGCTTTATTTTATAGCATCCTAGATATATATACCTATATCAGCCCTTATAAAATATATGTTTCTAAAATAAATACTTCTAAGCTTCATCATTAAAATAAAACGATGTAGAATTTAAATAAAATTAACTACACTTGTTATCCTCTTATACAGGTACTTCGGAAAAAAAATATCTGAAGTGTTCTTCCGATTTGTTTTTTATGATGAACTTATTTTTAAATCAGAGCAAACTCTTTAGCTTTATTATTAAAAGCATTTCATCGGAAACAAATAAGCTTAGCTAATAATCTGTTATGATCCTTTAGCAGTAGCAATCTCGTTTCTTAGCAAATAAAACTCAAACGAATCGGAACATTTATCAGATTTTTAAATATTAATAGATACCGATTTTATAAATAACAATATTTTTCTTAGTAAAAGTCATGAATTAAGCAATTAATCAGGAATCTAGTTAGTTGATTTAGATGAAATGAGACTTTGTAATTTATATAGTTCGTAATAAACATTTTTCAATATATCAATATATGAACGAACGCGTTGTGTATGTTATTAGAAAAGTATTTTGATAGAATGTTTTATCAAAAAATTCGTAACATTTTTGTTAACTTAAAGTAATGTAGAGCAAAAAAATATTTCGATTATACACACTAGGTATAGATTTCGAGACCCGTTCTGGATGAAACTCGGGCTCAGAAGGTCTAAACTTAACCTAGTTTCTCTAAACTTAACAGATTAAAATCTGTCAGGTTTTGAGAGACTAGGATAGGCCAGCAGTTCGAATGCAAAGCAATGTTACGTCACTGCGCAGTGTATCTTTAATACGGTGACGTTACAATATTTTTATGATTGTCACATTATTTTGTCTCACCCCTGCGTATTAAGTTTATAGAATAGTCAAAACACGCTATGATTTGCCGCTGCAGTTCTTTCATGTATATCTATGTATAACCAACCACATGATATACTATTCGCAAGGAAGAAACAATTTTCAACCTAAAACATAGTATAGTCAACAATATTTTGGTAAATAATCTAAATATTTAGTATTTACATTTTTTTATTAATCTATTTATTAAATATTTATTCACAAACAAACTAACAAAATGGAATATATAAAATACATAAGAAACAGTTGAACTATCTACAGACCGTTGCACGATCTATTGATAGTTCAACTGTTCTAAATCAGTAATAAATATGTTTTATATTGTTTGGTATTAGCATTCGCTTAGAAAGTGCTTGCTGCGCCGCAATGCTGTTTTTTTGAATTATTACGAAAATTTAACAAAACGTATATTTTGAATTATTTAACTTTATTATAATCAAAATTCAAATAATGCGTTTGGAATATTTTTTAAAATTATTTGTTTTTATTTTCGTTTAAACACGGAGTAAAATAAATAAATAAAAACAGAATGTGTTTTATTTTTTTATTACGACATCAAAGACGAAAATTTTATATTTCTAGTTTCTAGAAAGAGGCCAACAGTGTAGATAATAAAATTTAGCCTTAAAGCTAATCAAATGTACCTTAAAATAAATGAGATCAGATCCCGGGCTTTAAATGAGACCACAAGAAAAGTACCATCTTATAAATAAAATAATTTAAATAAATTAATTAAATGATAAAAACATATAGTAGATTCAAAAGAGAGAAGATAAGAAATTAAAAAGAAACTGTATCATTGACCTCTTATTCACTAATTACTTGATCTACATTTTAGTTACTTTTTAAAATATTTGCTGATTCAATTAACGATTTATAAGCATATTATTTAGTAACAAGAAAATATAATTTTCAAACTTAATAGATCATTAAACATGTTTATAAAATTAGAATAAAGTTTCAACCGGCATTTGAACCTTAATAGTTAACTTAAAGTACGTAAAGTTTTTCTTAATATTAACAAAACTAAAATAAGAAGAACGCACACAAAATCTTAAAAGACAAAAAGACAACGTCTCCTAAACATATATTTCACACTTAATAACATATGTGTGAAATGATATTATTATCTATTTAATTTTATACTTTCAGATAATTAATGATCTAGTCATAGACAAACATACATTTATTATCTTAATTATATTATCTGAATATAATATGTAGTTAATTATTGAAAGAACGCCTCTGTACCACTAGTAGGTAGGTACAACTAAACTAGTAGGCATGTAGGTATATTCTTAGATAGGTATAGCATTTTTGCTTATACTTGACACTACTATAATCTACTACACGACTCTACTATAATTTTAAATATTTTTCTTAAATTTAAAAGTTTAATAATAAAATAGCGATGCGCGACTGTTTTTGATACATATTATCATTGCAATGCGACAGGTAGACCATGACCGATAAGATTGATTCATGAACCGGAAATAGCGTATTTTCGTTAAACTTTGTGATTTTATTTAAACGTCTTTTTATTTATAAACATAAACTAAACTAATAATATAATTAGCAATATTTTACATGATAGATATTATGTGAATGGTATTAAGTTTACTACCGATTTTAATTTCACTTTAAGTATTTGGTATTCTTTTCCAAATATATGTATCGATAGGTTTATTTTATTTTATAGGTACTTTGTTCCAATAATTATTGCGATTCCAATAATGACTAGGACACCGCTTCGTGACTCCAAAATTAACTAGTTTGCGATCACTTTTTTGACCCTTGTATCTTAGCATGGAATGATAGAATATTTATATTAATGATGGAAAATCGGCAAATCATACTTTATTAATATATATATTTTGTCGCATAGGCAAATTTTATCAGATAATTCGCCAAGGTCAAAGTTAAATTAGTCTTGTTACCACATTCGCAGTCGCGCATCACTATATAAACACACATTTATTATAACGGAGCATAATTATATTCAATTACAATATATTATCAATATTAGTTAAGTTAGAGCTGGCTCAAGCATTTAAGGTACTGACAGACGTGCTCATTACTAGCACGAAAGCATGCTTTTATTGAGCAAGTGCTCATTAGTAGCACGTGTGTAATGTAATGAGCATGCTCAAAAATCAAACGACGTTTGATTTTCGAGCATGCTACCTGAGGCGCGGGTAGGTGGGGGGCACGGGGCACGTGCTCGGAGCACGTCTGAACATGTTTGCATGCCTATTTAGGAGTACTATGCTTTAAATAAAGCATGCTTATTTCTGGCGAACAGTTTGCAGAGCATGCTAATTTTAAGCAAGCTTATTAGCATGCATTTTTTTTAAGCACGTCTGTCAGTACCTTTATAGATCTATTGAGAAGCAAATAGACTTTTATCCGGTAAACTATGGGATTTTTATTAAACATTATAATTACGATATGGGTTCTCCAATAAGTGTTTTTTATATGAACCCTAATACATATCAGTAATGTATTTACTATCGTTTTGATTTAACATTAATTCAGTAATTATAGAAAACAGGTCCATCAGGGTCAATGTAATTTAAATAGTCATAAAGAACATTGACAATTTTGATGTTCCAAAAACAAGGTAAAAGTATTTCCCGGTAAGCATTTCTATGGATTATATTATAATATTCTTGCCTAAGTCACGGTAAAATATCGTGTCGTTTACTATAAGCGATGTTACACAATGTCCTATAGAATTAAAAAGAGTGTATCAACTCTTAACATTTCAAAGCTTTTCATCTGCCTTTTAAACTTTCTTAAAAATAGTTTCGTACATGCGTGTATAAGTGTGAGTGTGACGTGATGTAGAGTTCATTTGTTTGTATAGGCGACAAAGAAATTGGTTTACCACTTTTGATGACATCTCCCAGTAACATAATTATTCGCTAAGGATTACAGATTGACAGATTCTGACGTAGCAGTTATTAATCTGTCAAGCGAAAATAGCCCTTGATGTTTTGTACGTGCAAATGATATTCAACCTTAGAGTGGTAAACCAATTTCTTTGTCGCCTATACTATTATGCTGAAGACTTACGTAAAGTAAACAAAGAATTAGAATTGTCGCAAACGCCTGTCATAAAATATATCTATTAACCCGGCGTCAGCACAGTCAAAATTTGCAACAACGACAGTAGGGTTGGGTCGACGGGACCCGTATAAGAAAACGCCATAATTACAAAAGTTAAAATAAATTTGGTTTGTGGTTGTACTATCTGTATAATACGATTATCGTTATAGCTTTTGAGTAGAAAAAAAAAACAACTTGATACGAAACTATCTTTTTAATGACTTTTTTATAAAAGTATCACAAATAAATAACAAAATAGACAACCTCTGTCTTAATGTAATAAAATTTTAAGAAAACAAACTTTTTTCTACAATATAAATTAATTTGTTACATGGTAATCAAGTAATTAATAGACTAATAATATAACACCATTTGTATCAGTCTTATACGTCAGTCATGGTATCCTTATCATTTGCGCAATCTCGGCAGTACATTTAGGATGTACAATTTTCGTATTCGGAGTCGGATTCTCGCAAAATACTTAAAATTCGCTGCCGTTCACGTTCTTCGCGATCCATAATTGCAAAAGTTCTGAAAATAACAAAATAAACATTATTATAAAACCAAAAAACATTTTTTAAAACGGCGCAAAATTACGACACGAATAGTATGGTTGGGTCATATTTACCTTTTTCGCGTTTGACCGTGTCTATCACCCGCTGCGGCCGCAACACGACTAATTGGCGATATCCCGCACTAAGTGGGGACTGTTAGCTCCAGCTACTGAGAAGTTTGGCAACGTTGCACACAAATTCTAAGAAACACGCTCATTTGAAAACTGCTCGGGTCAAATAGACCCAACTGTGCGAACGCCGGGTTAATTGGATTTAGAAAAAATAGATCAATTATTTGATTAAACTATACCTAATCGGAACGAAGCGCTCTTTCGGTTAATGAGGACATTATGTAACATGTTGTACTTAGATACCTACTTTGCTTACTAATTAATTACAATAAGTAATCACGCAGTGACGCCTATTCTACTACAGAGGTTATAGTTTTACCGAATTTGATTAGACCTTCTACATTAAAACCTTATAATTTGGATCTCCCGTTGTTGAAGTTCTTCTGAAAAAAAAAACACTTGTAAGCATAGAAATATTACATCTTTTTCAATACAAAACTTTAAGCAAAAAGTCAAAATCAAATCTCTATGTATTTTGTGTGATTTGGTAAAGTTATAAAAGTGATTGACTACTTTTATAATATCAAAAAGTACAGTTTATTGCACATTTAAGTGTTCTTACGGCAGATGAATTAATGTAAATTTTGATTAATATATCTACAATGTTAATCAAATTAATTGAACACTACATCATTGGTACATTTTTATAAGCATTAATCCCACATCTTGTCACTTAACACTATTAATTAAACGAAGCGACAGCGTGCATGTTTTTCAATTTACAATAATTTATCTTAGAGCTACTCGAGTTTAGAACCAATTATTAGGTTCACCCTCTGTGCCCCCTGTCTGTGATTCGGAATCACCCCTCCCGTTCACCTTTATTAAAACCTTTGACAATCGCCAGTCGCGTTTCGGTACCAAAGAGAAACACGCGTATAGGCGTTGCTTAGAACATTTTCAACGTTTAATCTTTATTACCACGGTTTTATTTATACAATTTTATTATTGTTTTTGCTTGTGATGCTCCTACGCACAGTGGATGTTTATTGTTTGGAAAGTATAATTAGTAATTACCAGAGCTAAGCGCGTATTTAAAATATCGGTAAGTGGCTATCAACGTTTATTGTGAGTGATAGGTTAAATAGACATGTTTTACTCGGTTTGGCTAAGTAAAGCATATTTTGAATTCAACACACTATATTATCATATATTTTGTGTTAACTTTAAATTGAAATTGAAAAGAAATTACTTATCGGTTACTAGAAATTTATATTGCCAGTGGCTTTTGCCTAGCAAAAGAAACATTGCTCAGTTTTAATGATTCTGATCAACATTTGAGGCATAACTGAGACTAACCAGAAGATATAGATGTGACTTACATCGATATCGCTTCTTCTTCTTCTTATCGTGTCGATGCTACAACTGTATTTTGTTGTAGCATCGTGTTGGAAAGATTAGCCAGACTAGACACTGCTTTACCGTGCCTAGCTGTTATCGCTAAAATGTTCCGATTATAGAACAGCTCATATTGCAACCATTTATTTTTGCTAACACTACCATTGTTCTCGATAAAGATTGTTTTTTTTATTGAATATACCCTGTACAGGTGAAAATCGTTTGTCCCTTGTGCCCTACTACCTGCACAAGGCTGGACCTCAACAACGCCACAAATGAGGGAATAGAAGTGGCTAAGTTTCATTCGAACTTGGTTTGAAGTTGTTGTCGTTGTACCCATTGACACGTAAGAAGAAGAAGGTGAAAATAAAGTTCATTTGCCCTTACCTAGTGGTAGTCCACTCTACCACATGCAGCCGCAGCAATTCTGTTCCTCTTCCTCAGTGGCGGAGGGCGTCGGCTCGTCCGGGCTCTGCGGGCGCACCACCGCAACGTTACTGAATCTGCTCCAATACTCCTCTCTTTGCTTGTTTAGGTCCTGATTTTGCTGAGACCACACCTGCAGCAAATTTACCTGTAAAATAAAAATTCAATAAGCTTCAGTAACACTACTATTACTACTTACTTTAAAAAATAGATAAGTACTGATGTACCTATGCCGTAATATATATGCCGCATATGAAGCTAAATATAATTAATTAATTAATTTTGTGACTTAAACAATAGTCGTAATAAATTAAATCTCTAGGTAACTTTATTTGAACAACTTTAATAAGTCGGATTGTTTAGTTACATGGTGTGTAAAAATCTCCAAACAGACAAGTAAATATGGTAAAGATAAAACATTAATGCACGTCGCTCCACAGTGGTAACACTCGCATAAAAAAGTTGTAACATCCATAAAACAAATAAAATGGTTCGGTCACAGTCTTGCCATGTTACCAAGGATAAAGAATGACTGGATCTGTCAGCCAACTAGTGAATTAATTTGGTACTTAATACTAGCCGTTTCTAGTTAAATTCCTACCTCTTTCTTAGAGGCTGCAGTTGGCACAGCACGACGAATGCGCCTTTGACGACGCAGGCCCTGTTATGACAAAATACTTTTGACTCACTGACTGATTTTTTTAAAACCAAAATTGTACTATATGATCACGTTACATAATAACACGTTACATGTCCTAATGATGTTGATAAGTAAAATAACAAAACTTGTGGTTGATTTGAATTACAATTTAAATGTTTGTGAGTGAAACAATACGATCTGAAAAAGCTTCATTTTAGTTAAAACGTTGCCCCTTTCTTTTAAAGTTTAATATATTGTTTTGTATAGCAATGTGACGATTTAACTCTTTTGGTATGTAATGTACGTGCCTATGAAAGAGTGAAAATAATTGAATTGTAAAGTTCTACATGAGTAATAAAGCTCTCTAAACCGAAATTACCTGCGATGCAGAAGCCCTTTCGTCTTCCGAATCAGAAGACTCCACTCTGAAGGCCACGGCACGAGCAGAGCGTGACGGCTACAACAAAACCAATATACAGGGCCCCGATCGTGCTAAATTGTAACGAAAATTGGTTCCTCTAAGCAGCAGTTAAGGTTCACCAACTTAACGTGTACGAAGCGTGTGCAACTTCGTATCGCTGTAAACAGCTAATACAGGGTGGCGCAAAAGAAAAGGCCCTATTTGGTTCAGCTATAACTTTTTTTCAAATTAGAAAACTAGATTTAGGTTTTTTTAAATGTATTTATGTGTCATTAAGTTTTGTACCATTAGGATTTAAAGATGATATCTTTTAAATGGTGACCTCCAGAGTTGATGCACGTTTGAGCCCTATTTATGACATTTTGCATAACTTGCCGTAACACTTCATGCGATATGTTCCTTATTTCTTGATGAATGATTGCTTTTAGAGCTGCGAGAGTCTGTGGCTTGTTCACATACATCCGAGATTTCAAAAAACCCCAATAAAAGAAGTTTGCACTGGTCAGATCGGGTGATCTTGCAGGCCAAGGCAAATCGCCAAAACGAGAGATAACTCGGCCTGGAAAAGCGTCCCTCACTAAGTCTTTATTGTTTTATAAAATAAGTGTTTTTACGAAATTCACGTTGTGTTTTTATCACTGATGAATTATTTCGTAAGGACATTAACTCGATTATTCCACGTTCTTGGGGAGTAAAACGTCCCATGTTTATTTTCAGTGTATTTTACATTTTACACACAATTTTCAACAATAGAATGACAGAAGATGTCATATAAAAAAAACAGTGTTTTCTTTAGTGCCATTACTTTTGCGCCACCCGTTACATCTTGTTTCTGTTCGTGTGACAAGCGGCTACGTCATAATCTTCGGCTCACTAACGTTCGAATGTTATTTGGCTACACGCATATCGCGATGATACCCAAAATGTCTATAACGTTTTTGGAGCAGCTTATATAGAAAATTAGCGCAATCGGCTCCCCCAGCTCTGCTTCGCATATAGGTACTTTTTCAGGGCCTCGGGGCAGTTAATATACGTTCATCAAAGGATAAACACGTCGTTTCAATTCCTCAGTACTTCCTTTCCACCCACTCCGCAAATCACAATCATCTTGTTTCTAAACTAATAATACCAGCAGAAATAAATACGTACGCGTACAAGTATATTTACGAAACTAAAATTTAAACTAAACTAATACGACAAAGAAGAAATATTTGTTTGTTCAAACAAATTACGATTTCAAAAAAAATTAAAGGAGAATGGACAATTTTATTTGGTGTGGTGGGCCACGACGAAAAAATGGCCCTTAGGGTTTGCCTCATAATACATTTGAATCGGTAGAAATCCCGAGGTTATAAGATTTTTTTACTTAACATCTTGTAGAACATTTTTGCGTCGCACAGCAGTCTACAAAACTAAAAACTAAACTGCTTTTGAAAGGGCATAGAAAGTCAAGCCCGCTCTAGTCAGACCGCTGACACTGCGACCCCGCTCTAGCCAAACCCCTGACACTCCAACCTTGCACTCAAAATTTTAAGAAATACTTTAAAAAAATTGATTAAGAATATCCCTATTTCCATGGGACGGATTTTCCCGTAGATATAGTAAAATGTGGAAACCCTGAGGGACGTTTTTTCAGATGTGACTCTAAATGCCCATTCTCCTAGAAAAAATATTTCAGTAATAGAGAGTAAAATAAGCAATATAGTTTTTTTCACGCACTTTTAAGTAAATGCAGTGAACATTAAGTTTACAGTACCGTAAATGCAACGCGGACAAAGTCGCGTGTAAAGTCATACCGTATTAGCAAAAGCCCTTGCAGACTTGAGAGGGCCCTGGCAGGCTCTAAACGCCGGAAGAAGACGATCAGGCAGAGAGGGGGCCTAAAAAAAAATTAAACATAAAACACACACATTAGATATTGTAATTTATTTACAAATCATTACACAGCTAATCGAGCTCTATAATTCATTTGTATTTGCACGATATGTGTACAGCACACATCAAAGCCCAGATTCTACACTCACTGCAGTTTCAAAGCACTAATTAGGTAAGTATGTGAACTAGACATCAAAAAAATAAACTCAATAAATAAATCATTTTTATATTTTTATTGGTTTACTTGTGTAATTTTTACAATCGCCATTTGAAAGGCGTGATGCATTTTTGTTATTGCACATGATAATTTTCTTGTTTGTGCGTCGTCGTGCTAACTCAGAAGTGTATATCATCGCAGTAAAAAAGATTTCTTGATTTATATATCTTTATTAACAACATTGAAAATGTATAAAACGATTTCTGGGTGTTTAATATTTACACTGTCATAATAACTAGTTCCTGGTCTAGCCGCGTCGAACGGCTTCATCTAAAGCAAACACAAACCGTTTTCATAGCTTATATTACGAAACATTATATCTACAGTGTAAACTCTTTATAACGGTATCCTTTAAAACGATAAACTCCCTATATAGTTTTCCCAAAGCGATTAGTGTTGACGAAAATTTGGTTGTTTTTTTGTTCACTCCTTAAAACGATAACTCTCTATAACGACAAAAAATGCTCAGTCCCTCGAGTTTCGTTATAAAGAGTTTACACTGTATTTGGCTTTCTAAAGTTACACTAAGTAACAAAACTTTTTATCTTATCATTTGTGGTTCTAAATTACTAAAGTATACTTAATAATTTATTTTTATGTAAGTACCTCTTTATTTTATGTAAAATGCTTTATTATTTTATACTTCTTTATCAACAACAATAATAATCAACAACATTGAAAAATGGAATAAATTGTTTCTGGGTGTTTAATACTTACATTCTCATAGCTAGTGCCTGGTTTAGCCGCGTCAAATGGCTTCACCTAAAGCAAAAAAAAACCATATTCTAAGTTACATTATAACTATTTGGCTTTCTAAAGACTCTTACCATACCGTTTAATCTCACAAGTCCGTTATTTTTTTCAAGTCACGTTTTAAACTGTCTAATAGCTTCATTCGGTTTGAAATAACAAATATATTGATAACCGAAATTAGAGGTTTATTTCTAATTTAGGCAGACGTACCAAACCTTTCTACACTATTTTCGTGATTATGGCAACGAAATTAAGTGGGCTTATGAATGGAGATTAAATGGTGTACTTTTTATCAAAATATTCATTCCTTCTAGTTTCGGTACTACTGGCGATTACTTAAACTTTAAAAACACTTGAAATAACCGTGAAAGTGTAATTCTTACATGCTGAAGCTTTGCAGGTGGAGTAGCCGGCAAAAGACGCCTAGGGCGATGATCCTAAATACAAAAAAGGCGTACATATACATTTGTTAGTACAAATATTCCTTCCCAGCAACATCATGATTGGAAAAATGACAAATGTTTGGGCGGAAAACAAAAAAAACTCGTTTCTGATTTTATCTTGAGAAAGTGAAACATAGACGTATACATAGATATTCATTTATTCACATATAAAACCACATAAAAACAACACATAAAAACACTAAAGAATAATAACAATATTTAGCAATTTACTACTACTTAAAGAATTTAGCAATAAAATAGCTGGCAATTGTGTAATTTCTGTGTTACAGCGACACAGCAGGTCTTATAACTGTTGACTTGCTGACCTGGGTTTCTGCTGTAAAATTTAATTTAGTTTGTGATATATCTGTCAAATAAATAATATTATTATTTCAGGTACTACTGCACGCTTTCGAGACATCCCTTTCATATCTCCGAGAGAAGTTCCTACATGTAAGTATTTATTTTCAAGAACTAATTACGAATTAGTGTCATGTGAAAATTTTGCTAAATAATGCTAAGACAAAAATCGAATAAAAATAAAAACGTTTTTGACACATAGTTTTCATTATAAACGGGATATTTACCATGATTTGTGAGTTTGATTATTTCCCGATATTTAAATCATGGTAAATATCCCGTTTATAATGAAAACTATGTTTTTGACACAGTAAATTACTTAAGCACTTCTATCAGAAAACTTAGTAAATAAAATAAATAAATAAAAATAAAATAAAAATAAAAAAAATAAAAATAGCCTTTATTTCCCCTTAAAATATTCTACATCTATTCCTATATCTACTTAATCTAATAAAGTGGGGTTTATCCATTGTCGGATGAAGGCCTCCTCCATATCTATCCATTCTTTTCTATCTTGGGCCATTTGTGTCCACTGGTTCCCCGCTATTTGCACGATGTCGTCTTTCCACCGACGGAGCGGCCGACCGCGTGTTCTTTTTCCATCGTGTGGCCACCAGTGAAGGATTCTCTCGCTCCAACGGTTGTCCTTCAGTCGCGAAATATGTCCTGCCCATTTCCACTTCAGTTTTGCAGCCATTTTGTTTGCGTCTACAAGCTTTGTCTTAGACCTGATTTTTGAGCTCCTAATGCGATCTTTTAGTTTTAAGCCCATCATGCTACGCTCGATCGCTCTTTGGAAGGACCTAAGTTTGTGTTTGTTGTCCCGCGTTAAAGCCCATGTTTGACAACCATACAGTAGCGTGGGTAGGATAGTAGAGTCTGCTAACTTTTTCTTTATGCTGATTGCAAACTTTCCCTTGAAAACCTCTTGTAGTGACCAATATTTTTTCCACGCCAGCGCAGTTCTTCTGTCTATCTCCTTGCTCGTTCTGTTCATGAAGCATATACTTTGTCCTAAATAGGTATAGTTATCTACATATTCTAGGGTTTGGTTGTTAACATAAATAGGCAGCTGTGATCCGTTTGTCATGGCTTTTGTCTTGTCACAGTTCATCATAAGTCCGCATTTTTGGCTTTCCTCATCAAGGCTGGATATCATTGTCTGTAGCTGTGTATGACTCTCCGATATTAGAATTATATCATCTGCGAATCTCAAGTTAGATAGATATTCCCCATTAATATTTATACCGCAGTCTTTCCAGTCCAACTTTCGAAATATATGCTCAAGTAAAGCTATGAATAATTTTGGCGATATGGTGTCACCTTGACGTACACCTCTTTCTATATTGAAAGGTTTTCCAGGTTTTTCTAGTTTTACTTTTGCTATACATTTTGAGTATATATTTTTTAATAATGTGATATATTTTTCATCTACGCCTTGTTCTTCTAGAGCTTTCCAGAGTTCTGTATGTTTGATAGAATCGAAGGCCTTACTATAATCGATAAAAGTTAAATAGATTTTATTTCCATACTCTGTAAATCTTTCAAGAACTTGCGTCAGGGTGAATATGTGGTCTATAGTAGAGAAGTTTTTTCTGAAACCCGCCTGGTCTCGGGATTGGTTCTCCTCAATTGTTTTGCTAATCCTATTAGATATTAAACTTGTAAATATTTTATATATTGTAGAAAGCAAGCTTATAGGTCTATAGTTATTTATATTTTTGGGGTCTCCTTTTTTGTATAGAAGAGTTATTGTGCAGCTTTTCCATGTATCAGGGATGTGTTCATGTATTAGCACTTGGTTATACAGTTTAGTTAAGATGGGATAAATAGCCTCACCAAATGCTTTCACGATATCGTTCGTTACTTTATCTTCTCCTGGACTTTTGTTGCTTTTTAGATTATGTATGACTGCTTGAATTTCTGAGTGTAGGAACGGTGGAACATCTACTTTTTTGTCGGTATATTGTTTATCAGTTTCTTGCTCTCTAACTGCTGATTCAGCAGTTAAACATTCACTATATAAATTCTTATAAAATTCAGTGGCTGTTTGTATGAGTTCATGTCTGGAGGTAATCATTTTGTTAGATTTGTTTTGTTTCAATTCCATAATCCATTTCTTACAGGTTTCTAGTTTTTTGAATGCTTTTTTGCTAGAACCCGATATTTCTAGTTCCTCTTTTAATATTTTAAATCTATGTCCTTTCTGATTTTCTTTTAGTTTATTTTTTATTTTGGTGTATAGATTTCGTAGACGTTTTTTCTGTTGAAATGTTCTTTTGTTTATCTTTTTTAATTCTTCTCTTTCTTTTATAAGTTTCATTATATCGTCTGTAAATATTTCGTTCTTTTTAGGTATTATTTTAGAGTGGGGTAAGTTTTTAACGCATTTGTTTATAGCGTTCATTATGTTGTTGTGTGTGTCTTCTGGGTTGTTAGCGAGGGTGTTTGTTTCCTGAAGCATATCTAATTTGAGTGCTTCTTTCTCTTCCTCTGAAAACATTTTAGTTTTAGGTTTTGAGTAGTTTTTCCTGCTTCTTTTTGACATCCCTTTTAGTTTGATTTCACATCTAACCGGGCGGTGATCTGAAGAATAATCAACATCAAGAACATGAATGTCTTTCACAAGTTTAAAGTTTCTTGTGGTGATAAAATCGATTTCATTTCTAAATTTTCCGCACGGAGTATGCCATGTCCATCTTTTTCTATCTGGTTTTTTAAATTTTGTATTTATTATCGTTAGCTGGTTCTCATAACAAAAATCTATAAGTTTTCGGCCTCTTTCATTACGACTTCCATAGCCAAATTTTCCTAAGACATAACCTATTTCGTCTGCACCAGGCGTCCCGATTTTTGCATTAAAAATCTCCCATTACGAAAGTATTTTTTGTTGTTTTTTCCATAGCTCTTCGTGTGTCTTTATAAAATTTGTTTATTTCTTTATCCTTAGCTTTTGTAGTGGGGGCATAGACTTGTATTATTGTTAGGGTGGTTTTATCAAATTTCAAGTCTAAACGGGCAACTCGATCTGACAAGGCGGTAAAATTTTCTATATTCCTTTTTAGATTTGTTTTTATCATAAAACCTACACCATTTCGTCCGTTTTTTTCCCCGCTGTTAAAAAGTATATAATCTTTGTTTTCCTCGATTTGTTGACCTGACTTTTTAGTTTCAGAAAGGCCGATTATGTCCCATTTGATATTTTTTATACTGTTTTCAAGTTGTAGAATCCTAGTTTTTTCTACTAGTGATCGTACGTTATATGTCAGGAGATTCAAACAATCGTATTTTGTAGATGGAGGGTTTTGGTCGTTTACCCCCGCGGCGACCACCCGTTGTGGGGGTTGGTGAGAGAGTATTTTCTGTAGTTGCTATTGTTGTATTGTAGGTTGCTGCTGCTGTGTTTTCGCGGTTTCTGTTGTTGTTCCGGTGGTTAAGGAGCTGTTCCAGTAAGACGAAATTTTATTTTTCTTCTGAACATGTGTTCCTTTGGTTTCATTATTGGTCCTCAGTTTCATTTGCGGAGGTGTGTGTGACATGGCGCGTTTTGCATTACGCGTTTTTTGAGATACATGTTCCTTAGCGACGGTTGGTAGAACCACTAGCTTATCGTATTTAATAATGACTTTGTTTCCTTTTTCTTTCTCATGTCTTGCCTGTTCATATAGGTTCTTTCGGATTTCCAAAATCTTCGGTGGATAGTCTTCAGATATGGAGTATGAAGTGTTTGTAATGTTTTTCCAATTCTTCAGTATCTCGATTTTTCTTCCCAAGGTAGTAAGTGTGATAACTACTGGTCTTGTTTTGTCCCCTTTTTTTCCGATTCTCCGTAGGGCTTGGATTTCGAGCATAGAACACTCTACTTTCATAACGCCGTTTAAAAACGAGAGCGTACTAGACGCAAGATCTTGGTAGCTACGTTCTTCTTCTGCTAATCCAAATACAACTACGTTTCGCTGTCTCTGGGTTCGTTCTAATGTATCTAGTCTGCGTTCTTGTACTTCTTGTCCTTCCTGTAGTTGTTCAATTTTAATTTGAAGATTGCCAACCATTTCGCACATGTTGCTGTTAATGTTTTTGGTGATATTTGTTTCCATCTCTTTTAGAGAATCTTTTGTACTGTTTATATCAGCTTGTAATTTCAGGAACATCTCACGAACTTCATCCATTTTCAAACAATTTATTTTATAGTCTGTATTTGTATAACATACAGCTACCGCCACCTATGGGATATTATTAGGTATGTCCAGTTTATTTTGTACCAGTAGTTGCACGTTTCTACGCTAGACTGCGCTAGTAGATCAGACAATTTATAAACTGATCTTTAAAATACTTTTTTTATTACAAAAAGAGTTTCTCATTTGCTCAGGCTTGAACTCGTGACCGCAACATCTTCCGTTAGTACTTGTAGTACTGAACCGCTAGACCAGTGAGTTCTTAGATACTGCGACGAAAATTGTCTTTGGACTCAACTTGAGTAGCTTTGTTCGTTGAAAGGCTACCCACAAGTCCCACAACAAATATAAACAACTGTTGACTTGCTGACCTGGGTTTCTGCTGTAAAATTTAATTTAGTTTGTGATATATCTGTCAAATAAATAATATTATTATTTCAGGTACTACTGCACGCTTTCGAGACATCCCTTTCATATCTCCGAGAGAAGTTCCTACATGTAAGTATTTATTTTCAAGAACTAATTACGAATTAGTGTCATGTGAAAATTTTGCTAAATAATGCTAAGACAAAAATCGAATAAAAATAAAAACGTTTTTGACACATAGTTTTCATTATAAACGGGATATTTACCATGATTTGTGAGTTTGATTATTTCCCGATATTTAAATCATGGTAAATATCCCGTTTATAATGAAAACTATGTTTTTGACACAGTAAATTACTTAAGCACTTCTATCAGAAAACTTAGTAAACGCTAACAAAATATCTTATTTGTATTTTATTCAACAACAACAACATTCAAACAAAACATAAATTACACACAACAATAAAATAAATAAATAATGCTGGACAATCCACACACCATCATCTAGCCCCAAGCTAAGCAGAGCTTGCGTTATGGGTACTAGGTGACTGACATACTTAATACAATACATTACATAGATAGATATTTTTTATTATACATATAAATACCCTTCTGGGAATAAATATTTGCAGATCTAGTAGAATGTCTAGTTCTTTCAGCTAAGCTACTTTGTTTTTTGAAAACAATAAATAAGATGTGCTTTAGCAGGCGCGCTAGGTTGAGAAAAGATTTGTATTTTTGTGTTTGTAATGAATAAACTCAAATACTACTGCGCCGATTTCCAAAATACTTAAACCATTTGAAAGCTACATTCACCTTGAGTAAGTACCGTTTGTCCACCGCCGCCGTCACCGTCACGTCACCGAGAACGAGATGACGGCGCCGAAGTAGTGGTACATACAATTACTTAAGCCGCGTGTCCACCGCACATCCGTCACCCGAGCGCCGTCATCGCGGCCGCCATACTAAACTCGGCCCGAAATAATCTCGTTCTCGGTGACGTGACGGTGACGGCGGCGGTGAACAAACGGCCTAACAAAGGCAATTTTTATTGCTAGAACAGTTAAGGGATTCTTGTTCACCCGTGCAAAGCCGGGACTGGCCGCTAGTGTTAAATATATAAATATAATTAATGCTGGACAATCCACATATATATAAAAAGTACTTAATTCATAATATTGATTTTGCAAGTACAAAAGTAAAATATTTTTTTTTTAAATAATTGTTTTCTTTTTGAATATTTTTTGTTAAAGTAGCAAAAGAAATAAGTACATCATCTGTGAAAATTTAAACTCTCTAATTATCACACTTCGTGAGATACCTTCCGGTGTCAGGCGGACAGCAAAGTCTTAGTAATAGGGTCCCGTCTAACCCTTTGGGTACGGAACCCTAATAAAATAAACATACCAGCGAAAACTTTAACTTTTCATCATAACACCTTACATAAATACCTATACAAAAATCAAACCAAAATTAAATATTAAATCTTCTAAATTTTTTTTATATAACGTCACACCATCTTTCTGGACACCCAGGAAGGCTGGCAGATAGTGCTCTTAACATTAAGTCCTGCTAGCACTAAAAATATGTGTGAAATTTTAAAATAAAATAATAGAAAATTAGACCCACAGTGTGTTTTGAAATAAACAATATTAAAACGTTGATATCATCAAAACGCAATAGAAGTCATCACAAAACGCATCGATACGCGATCTAGGATTTAGAAACTTGGAAGCGTCATTATAGTTATTGTAAAAAATCAACTCTTGGAATTTCAATACTTAACTCAATTTGAGAGAGATTTTGCAAAATCTACAAATGCAGATCCATTTAATTTCGTGTCAGCATTATGCATATCATGTTTCAAGTTAATCTGTTCACGGGATATGATTCTGCATACAAACTTCAAAGCCTATTATTAAGGCTCCTGAGCGTGATTTCCAAAATTCCTTTCTTAGTTCGCGTTCACTCCAGGAATAAACCCTTAAAATTTCATATCTCTAGGACCAGCGGTTTGGGCTGTGGCTTGTTCGTCAGCCGCCAGCCAGTCAGCACTTTGATTCTTATTAATGAGACAAAGTTATACAGTTGGGATTGATTGGCACACATGGGCTGATAGTTACACAAAAAATTAAAAAAGTAGTACTGTTTGTAACATACCCTATACTAAAAATTTGTCAAACGTGTACGAGTACAGGTAAACTGTAAAATACCTGAACCTTTTTTATGATCGGTGGAATGTCTTCGGAGTCGGAGGAGCTGTCACTCCAGACCGGTTTACGACGCAATGGCTTAAACAACACAAGTATTAGTATCAATTTACAATTATTTATCAATTTATAAATTTACAATTATCAATTTATCAATTTACAATTAGCAATTTATCAATTTACAATTTACAATAATATAAGTAATTAAAAAATTTTTTATTCAAATATTTCGCTATGCATGATCAGATGTAAAATTCCAGTTTACTTTGTTTCTGTTTATTGGTTCGCACAAAGCGGATATAAAAAGAGTATAATGATGATCAATTATAACACAATTAATTTGATCACTGCACCAATTAATAATATACGTAGTCACTTTTAGCTTAACATATTTTATAAACGGATGTAAGTTTTCAAAATATTATGTTGTTATATTAATAAATAATGTCATGTGTCACTATTTATTATTATATTATAATAATAAATAGTGTCTTGGGTACGCTTCCGATTGGTACTGATTTGGATCAGTTGAACTATCTATAGAGCTCAACTGTTTCTTATGTATTTTATATGACAATGTACATTTCGTAAATACTGTATAGTCGTAAGTTTGTTTGTGAATAAAGTAGTATCTATAAATAATAAATTAATTTGAATTTGAATGTTAAGATGTGTCTTAAATACCTGCATGGAAAAACATTCATTAATTTCCGAATTGTGAGAGCCATTCTGGAAGTTCGGGACACGATTGCGGAACCGCTAAAACAAAAAAAAATATCACACGTCACTATTTGTAAACAAGAATTTGAATAAGTATAAATAAATATTCACGGACATTTCACATATCTCTAGTCCCAAACTAAGTATAGCTGTACTATGAGAACTATACTGCTGATATAATACTTATAAACATTTTTTTAAATTCATAATATAGAATATATAGAAACACCGAGACACAAAACAAATATGTATTTATGTTCATCACACAAACATTTGCCTGGGTGGGAATCGAACTCACGACCCACAGCTAGGAGGGCAGAGCTACTACCAACTGAGCTGTGACGCCTGTCTATAACTAAAAGTATTAAAATGTACATTAACATAGGTACACTGGCCTGCAAAACTAAGTATCACACTTTTTAAATTGCAATAACTTTTTAAGTAAACAAGATATATTTTGATCTCAACCCAACTGAGCACGCCTGGGACGAACTAGGAAGGCTATTCAGAAGCCGCAGACCATCACCTACCACCCTCAGGGCACTAAAACAGGCCCTGGTAGAAGAGAATGGGTCCCCAAAAGCGGCTCCGAAACCTCGTGTTCAGAATGCCAAACCGGCTTGAAGCTTTAATCAGAGTCCGAGGAGGCAATACCAGTTATTAAAAATGAAATAACATGTAAAACACACTTAGAAAATGTTAGATGAGTTTTTAGACACTAAGCTAAAAATGGCTATTTTATTGTTTATCATTTTTTTTAAGTTAGAAATGTAGTAACATTTCTATGTATGTATTAAAGAAAGCTGATCAAATTTGCTATAAAACATTTTTTATTTGAAATCTCTAACTTGTATAGTTTAGAAAAAAACTAAATTCTAAAAGTGTGATACTTAGTTTTGCAGGCCAGTGTAGTTTACGTACCGAGAATAAGAGCTCGCTCAGCTGCTCAGAAGCCTCGTTGTCCGTTCGCATCCGCGGCATCACATACGTAGGGCGCGGGGGACACTGCAATTATATTTTTCTGTCAGTTTATTTACGTGTTTTATTTTTGCTTATTGCCTAAGATCCCACTATACAAAGATCTTCACCGACATGTTTATTTAATGAAACATATTTTACATTTAATTTAATATGTCAATAAATATATTGCTTATGGGTTGCCTAGCAAAGGATATGCCCAAACCCTGTACCAGATTGCGTCAAAAGCTAATTATCATCAAAATTAATATTTTATTTATAAATGTAGGTACTTTGTTAATTTTTAACCGTCTTTTTTAACCGGGTTTAAAAAATTAAAATTAATTATACTAAACATGATTATCAATTTCCTATTTCCGAGTGCTTAGTCCGAGCTTGCATTTAAAACTCCCTACTCTCGAGCCGAGAGTCGTCTCTCGGATATCCATACAAAAATATGACATCCGAGAGACGACTCTCGGCTCGAGAGTAGGGAGTTTAAAAATGCCGGCTCGGACTAAGCCCTACGCTCGTCAACTATTTTGTTCCGATCCCAGCTGTCACCTATTTTCGTGAGTGGACATTGAGCATAAAAATCTTGTTTGCCAAGTAAGATAAAAAAATAAAAATAAAATATATTTTTAAATGTTATGAAATGCGGTTAAACATTGAAAAAAATATTGTTGGTAGCGAAAAGGTAAATAAAAACTGGACTTTTGAGAGTAAATTCAGATTGACGCAAGTTGGTACAGATTCCCATAGCCAGCTGGGCATTGTCCTTTAGTCGGTAAAAGTCTTTCTATGGTGGGATCTTATACTATTAGAATGTGATCGCACTTAACTGGAACCGTACCAGACATTATAAAGGTATTCAAACAATATCTGCTATACGAATTGACAAAAAGATCAAGTGTCCAAATATGTCTTATGACTTGGCCTGATGACTTGGCTATAGATTATAGCTATTACTTGATGTGTAAGTGAGGAATGAATCTATTACTTGAACTTGAAGTAATATATTTTTGTCCACGCAAAACTGTATCATTATATCGCTCAAAACTGAAACCACACAAGTTATCATTTTATTTTTTTTAACGATTGATCTTTTTCAGCATCAGAATCAATTGCTTTGGTAGTACATTCCAACTTTTTTTTAAATTATTTAAGTTTATTTTTAACATAATAATAAGATTAAAATGAAAACGAGATGTAGCAAGGTAGGTATTGCTTAGTAAATCGAAGTCATGACTTTCATGTAACTCTCGTAGCTCAAAATCTAAAAACCTATTAATATTAAAAAAAACTCACTTTAATATGAATAGTCTAATAATAAGTAGGTAAACCTTTACAAAAATGCACGCATCTCCTCCGCGGTTGGTAAAAGTAGTTAGTATTTGGTAAATGGTATACAGATACAATAAAAATAAGTTAGTTTTTGTCATTGGTTGTTCAGTCTCCATCTTGACATGTTATCATTAAATAAAGAATGGCTGGATTTGTCGGACAACTGGTGCATAAATGAGGCGAAAGCGCGTGCATTTTCGAATTAGTGTATCTCTGTGTACAAACTAAACATTCAACTCACCATTTCCCAAACTATAGGTATCGACGACATCTTGCCCTTATGAAACAAAAAATAAGTACGATTTTATAAATGAACCAGTCGTACGCCCGGGTAGCCGGTAAGGAATTTTTTTAGGTATTTTTTTACACCTTGGGTTACATAATTGAAGTTTTTGTAAGGATCCCAATTATTTTTGAAAATAGAATATAGCCTATGTTCATCGCAGATAGTGTAGCTTTACCACGGTGAAAGAATTTTTAAAATCGGTCCAGTGGTTTCGGAGCCTATTCGATGCAAACAAACAAACAAACAATCAAATCTTTCCTCTTTATAATATTAGTTTAGATATAGTTCTGGTAAGCTAGTGCCTGTGGCTTTGCTTGCAGGTTACAAAGTTATAAAATAGCCAGTTACAATACTTTTCATTGATTAAGATAAGGCGAGTTAACTTACACGTAACTACTTTAATATTAGTTTATAAAAAATGTTTTAATATCAATACTGTAGTAGCCTTAATTGTCTGAGTAAGTTTGATAATTTAATATTAGTACAACCAACTTCATACATGAGAAAAAAATATATAAGCCATACTGTACACTACTGTACCTCTACCATGAGTTGTCACAGTAAAATCGGCTGACTTTACTACAGTAGTTACGTCAATATTAGTATGACGAATTTTAGTACACAACTATCCGCTAGAGGCGCTGTACAAATCTTCATACATTTTTTTAACTACAGACGCTAGCCATTATAGTAAATATAGTATAGTAAAAACTCATGGTAGAGCTACTGTACAGCTAGTAGAATTGGCTTTATGTATAGCTTTTTTTTTTTACTCATTAGTATGTGCTTGACATGACTGTATTATCATTATGCTCCATATAAACGTTACCAAGTTAAATTGACACCGCACTGAAACTCAGTGTTTAATTTAAGTGTATAATAAAACGGCAGGAACCAGGCAGTAAGTTTCTTGTCCGTTCTTCTAGGCTCTGGTTGCGTGGAACTGGCACCTAGTATCACCTTTTTTTTTTACAAAGAATTGGTCGTCGCTTGACCACAAACTAACCAATCACCTACGGTCTATCTTATAAAAAGTTAGCGCAGACTTGATGTATTGATTACCATACGTAATGATAACATAAAATCAACGCTAACTTTTTATAAGATAGGGGATATATATATTTATTTATACCACCTATTTATAGACCGTTAGTATATAAGACGGAACCAAATGACCCTCCAGTACTACAAACATAATAACGACTTACAAGTTTTCACTTATTAAAAGTTAGTAAGCACTTACAGATTATAACAGAGATAGATAGATACAAGTAGTGAAATTAAATTTATAATGATAGCAACAAGCGCCTTATCCTTTGAACAAACGAACCGAATATAACGATTCTAAATCATCCTTGAAGAATGAATATAAGACTATTACTTAGTTACGACAGATGTGCCTAGCCAGGAAAAAATCTAAACTAAGCTAAAAAAACTAACTAATAAAAACAAACTCACCTGAGTTTTAAAACTCAACTCTTCAAAAATACCACTTTATAACTTTGGTTTAATAGTCTGATATGAACGAAGAATATTCACTGATATTTCATGAAATAAAATAAGCTGTTATTTGTAATTAACTGTTTCGTAAGAATTTAGTGAGAATCTTTGACCCAATTTCGGAGGATCGAGGAAGATGAACTCGCCCGCTTCCACATGCACCCTCAGATGCCTCCAGCTCCAAACTACATCATAGCCTACCTTAAAATCAGTCCCAGACCTAAGTACTGTCAGCGACATAAATATCGAACAAACACTAGTTTGTACAACTCAATAAATGATTTTTGTTGAACAATTCAATACTGCTGAAACTTCAGTACCTACTTAATTTAGTTTAATTGTAATTCTTTGTAAGAAGGATCATATAAAAAAAGATAGGAACCAGGACGTAAGTTTCTTGCCCGTTCTTCTAGGCTCTGGTCGCTGGTCGCGTGGAACTGGCACCTAGAATCACCTAGTATGTAAGACGATTCTAAATGATCCTTGTAATTTTATTGAATAAAGAAATCTTTGACTTTGACTAAGTTTACGCCTTGATATAACTGATGACAAACAGCGGATATTATTTCTCTGTTTTTTTGCTATTAAAAAGAAAAATAGTGTGTTGAAGAACGGAAGTAGTTTACTTATTTTTGTCGCTAAGTGTACTGCACAGCCTCCACTGCGCAGGACTGAGAACCAACAGCCTTGACCTTCTAGTGCATTTAGCTTATGAATTTAGCCTAAATCGATGTTATGAATTTATTTTGAATATTCTGATTAATTTGATTTGATTTGAAAATACTTTATTGCACATCATCATCATTCCCCTGCCCTTATCCCATTATGCACATAATAAAACAAATGTACATAAGCGAGCTTAATGCTAAAAAGCATTTTCTTCCAGCTAACCCTTGTGTAATGTGGAATTAAGTAGTGCTTTAAGAGGATAAAATAAGAAAAGAAAAATAAATAAATAAACAACATACTTATAATATTATACCTACACCAAATATTTGTGATTTATAGTGATGTTTTGTATGACTACTCTTGAGTTTTTAGCTGATTCGTTTTTGATGAGCGCAGATAAGGAAAGTTAACTGAGGTTATCAGTTATTATCATAGAAATAGAAATAGAAAAATGTTTATTGTCACTTATATGTAGCAAAGTTAAATGTGAGGCCCTGTTTCTTGGAAAAGCGTGAGCTGTGGCAGTTCTCTCCCAGATGATATCTGTAGTAGGTACAATATTAAATAGGTCAATAAAAGTTTAGGATTGATTAGGTTAGTATAAAATAAGTATGCAAAACCGTCGTTGGTTAAGATGGCAACAAAAAAATTGTTTTTATAACTGTTAACTGCCTTCACAGTTTCATAAAAAACAGTATAATATTTGATAGTTGATTTGACATTACCTCTCCTTTAATATCGTGTAATCGTCGTGTCGTCAGCATTATAAAAGCGCTATTTCTAGGAAAATCAATGTAATTTATATTAGTGATTACGAAGAAAAAAGATCTGTGAATACATTTCAAATGAATTTTAATGATTTCAAAGGTTTCTGAGTCAAGGGTACGTTGACTAAGCTTTAGGTATATTTTATAGCTTGTGGGAGGTGAAAATAGTCGACACTTGTTTGCTGAAGCTTCACAAGAAGTAGTATTGTCTCAGCCATGCGCGTGTTAAATCTATACTTTTGTCTCTTTCTACACTAAAGAAGCCTTCCCGGCCCACTTGTTGAAGAATCCCTTCTATAAGAGTATTATAGAGCTGTATTTGTGTGTTCCTAAAAAAGTGATACGTTTTAAATAAATTGGTTAAAATAAAGTTTACTGTAAACATCAAAATAAAGTTTTTTTTATGAATTGCATCAAATTGTTTTTGAGCCTTTTAAAATTAATTTTACATTAGCTATAAGCATGGTTTTAGTACTAGCTAGAAATATAATTTAGAGATATTAAATGCAGTATTTTAAAGGTCATTTAAGAAAAAATATCTAGAGTAATATAACTTCTTTCAACAGTGTTAAACAACATTAGTGTTCATAGATAATATATACATTTATTAGTCCAAGGAGTGTGAAAACACTTTAGATCCTAAAATTTTGAGTAGGTACTTAAAATATTTAAGCCTACAATACTTATTTAAAGACATTAAATAAAGCATAAAATGAGTATTCCATGCAATAGCTGATAGGATATTCTATTATTTTTGGATATATAACCAATTACGTTCAGGTTTAAAACAAAGTAAAAATATTGTATATAATACCCGATGGGACAAGCAAATGGCCCACTTAATGTTAAGTAGTAATATCTACCTACATTGCATTGTCTTACCGAACACTTTCATTGTTGACGTGCACTGCGTCCATCACTTTGAGACATGAGGATGTTAAGATAAAATAATGTACTATTACTAAGTTAAATTGACACCGCACTGGAACTTCAGCACTTAATTTAGTTTAATAGTAAAGGAACGATCTGCAAATATTTACTCTGGGTGTTCTGGATATTTTATATGTGTAATAAAAAATATCTATATATGTAATGTATTGTATTAAGTATGTCAGTCTTCTAGTACCCATAACACAAGCTTTGCTCAGCTTGGGGCTAGACGATGTTGTGTGGATTGTCCAGCATTATTTATTTATTTTAATTTTATTAAAACTTTAGCGATCTGAACTCATAGTAAAGAGATAAGCGTACCCTCTGTCTGCCCGCGACTATTGTTACTTAGCCAAAACGTCGGAAATAATAATAACAAGGTACGTGATAAATTCCATAGAATATGTGTCTTTACTAAAAGTGCTATCGTGATTTGTCCCATAGGTTTTGAAGAGAAAATTCTCCACCATTTTTTTATTTAAAACAAAATACAGCTGACTTGACAGTTGATTAACAGAATTATTAAAAACATATTATACCTGTATTTTATTGTACGTTCAAAATAATATAAGGATAATTCACGAGTTTTCAAACAAATCATTTAGGTACATATTCACGGAAAACAGCAGGAATCGAACTGAAAGTGTCTTTACAAAATGTAATACGCCAGTGCGTGTTTATTGTGTGCGTAGAACTGATTGAAATCTAACAAAGTTTGATGATGTTTGCAGTTTACAATGATCAACGCAATTTGAAATTACATTATGAGATTATGAGCGTTTGTGTGAGATGGCATTACACCATTGACGACCGATGTGGCGCGGTGGGCGAATGATCTGCAAATATTTATTCCGGTTTTTCTGAGTATTTAATATGTATAATAAAAAATATCTATCTATGTAATGTATTGTATTAAGTCTTCTAGTACCCATAACACAAGCTCTGCTTTGGGGCTAGATGATGTTGTGTGGATTGTCCAGCATTATTTATTTGTCTACTTGGGCCGGATAGCATTCGTAGAAGTCGACCGACGCATAGAATACCTGGAAGAGGTTCCGGTCCATGAAATAGCTTTGAAAGGCGACCTTCCACAGTCACTAAGGCGACCACCCATCAATATGTGTATCTTGCCTCTCCAAACCTACGGTGCTAAAACGTGGTTGACTAAGCTAGGAGTGTGCCAAAGAGCGATAAAACGCAGTATTCTGTGAGTAAAGAGAACAGCGGGGCTATCCAGCAAGGGGAAACTTACGTGACCGAATATCCTTTCAATTGCAGTTCAGTTTTCGATGATTTTACTATAGTAACTCATCAGTATTCCGTGTCATTTTTGTGGACTGACGTGACTGAGCTTTATAAAATTATGACTGAGCTGTTATAAATTACGTGAATGCTGCGGTTTAGCACGTGGCCTACCTGATATTTGAGTATGGCTTGGATTTCTTGGATTTCTTCGACCGGGAATGGGCAGAGTTAGCCAGGGATAAATAAATAAATAATGCTGGACAATCCACACAACATTATCTAGTCCCAAGCTAAGCAGAGCTTGTGTTATGGGTACTAGAAGACTGACATACTTAATACATTACATAGATAGGTATTTTTTATTATACATATTAAATACCCAGAACAGGATAGAGGAAAATGGAAAGACAGAGGGAAACCTTTGTCGAAAAGTAGGACAATATAGGTTTATTTATACTTTATTGTACACCACGTTGAGACAAAAAATACATATGGAAAATTATTTATAAAGGCGAGCTTAACCCTAAAAGAGTTTTCTACCAGCAAACCTTAGAGGATAGAGAGAGCTGATTATTAAGTGGGTATAGGTGTATACAAAAATGAAAAAGGAAAGATAATTAAATTTTATAACTAACATACAAATATAAATAAAGTTAAGCTAAATAACTAGATGTAATACATACAAATATACATACTATTAGAAACAAATATACATACGATAAAATATAAGTAATAAATACAAACAATAATAATATATTATAAGGATAGATAGTGATCTTTAACTCTATCCTTAAAAATACCAAGAGATGGACTTGCTCGAATAGAATGAGGAAGAGTATTCCAAAGCTTTACCGCGCGAGCTGTGAAGGAGTCACCATAACGACTGGTGGAGTAGGAAGAAGTTTTAAGGAGCAAGTTAAAAGTTAAGTTAGAGAGTAGGTTGAAAAAAGAAATCATCAAAAACGGTATAAGCTAGCTTTGAACTCAAGGCTGCACTCGTTAATATAATTATTATATACAAGTAAAAACTATGTTGAATTTTATGTTCAAGAAACTATGATCTTAGTGTCGAAATTTTTAGTACCCGTAAAACTCTTTGGATTTCAAGTTTCTTAAAATAATGTGGTATGCAGCATTCTGTTTAATAAGTCAAGGACATATAATTATTATATTTATTTTGTACCTAAAATAAACGATTGTATAGCAAACCCAAAGTTGCAATGTCGATCTTCAATTGTTGCTTTCTAGAGACGGCTTTCAACAGGCGTCACAGCTCAGTTCGTGGGTTCGATTCCCACCCAGAGCAAATGTTTGTGTGATAAACATAAATACATATTTGTTATGTGTCTGGGTAACTATGTATTCTATGTATGTATTTACAAAAAAAAATGTATTGTAAGAGCGTTTACACATTATCCGATTCGATATCGGTGTCGGACGCCGATCTGATATCGGGGTAAGTAAATATCGGATCGGATCATGTGAAAACGCTCTATCGCGAATTCACTTCAGTTCTGAGAGTGACCGTGCTACGCGAGACCGCTACGAAGCTGTATGCGCTACGACCTTGCTACGAAGGTCTACGCTCGCCTCCATCAAAGGAATGAAATGAAAGGAATGAAACCAAGAGAGTGTATTACTTCAACTAAAATAAGTGGTGCTTATGAACTAATTCTTCTTACAGTACAAACAAACATCATGTATAAGTACAAGTGTATCGAATTTTATTGTGAAACGATCATATAAAAAAAAACTGTAGGAACCAGGCCGTAAGTTTCTTGCCCGTTCTTCTAGGCTCTGGTCGCGTGGAACTGGCACCTATCACCTAGTACGCAAGACGATTTTAAATGATCCTTGTGATTTTACTGAATAAAGTAATTTTGACTTTTTTTTAAACCCTTTATAAATAGAAAAAAAACCTCAAAACAGGTCAGAAAAATTTAGTCTCCTATTCAAAACATTTCAGTTTGACAGATAATTGTGGCGGAATACGAGTTGAGCTTGTTCATATTTGGTTCAGTTTCGTCACGTAGTGCATTATTATGACGTCATTTTTGACATCAAAAATATGGAAATATATAAAAATATACATATTTTTATGTCAAAAATGATGTCAACAGTTCCGTCAAATACACACGACAGAAGCCACAGAATAACTACGAATAAGTATAGAATTACTATTGAAACTGTACCTCTACCATGAGTTGTCACAGTAAAATCGCCTGACTTTACTACAGTAGTTACGTAAATATTAGTATTACGAGTTTTAATACCAAACTACCGCTAGAGGCGCTGTACAAATCTTCATACATTTTTTTAACTACAGACGCTAGCGAGTATAGTATATATAGTATAGTAAAAACTCATGGTAGAGCTACTGAACAGGATTTAGCAAAGCAGGATAGGGCTTCAGGGGTGAGTTGATTGTAGACAAACAATATCGCAATCCATCTGCAAATCTGGTTCAACGTATTTTGTTGATTCGACAAATACATTATTAATATTGAAAGTGGAGTGAAAGTGTGAAACGAGAGTGAAGTGAGAGAATGATGTCTTTAATTGACATCGAAATGTAACTTTACTTTACAGGCGTCTCAGCTCAGTCGATTTATTGTTTTTTGTATGTATTTACAAATGCAAAACAATATCAATTAAGTACTGAAAGTACAAAATTAGTATTTCTGGGCGTCTAGTCGAAGCGACGCGTGACCCGAGGGCTGGTGAGTATCTGGCCCAACGTATCAGCATTGCTATTCAGCGCGGCAATGCAGCCAGTGTCTTGGGTACGCTTCCGATTGGTACTGATTTGGATCAGTTGAACTATCTATAGATCGTTTGCAACGGTCTGTAGATAGCTCAGCTGTTTCTTATGTATTTTATATGTAAATGTACATTTTGTAAATACTGTATAGTCGTAAGTTTGTTTGTGAATAAAGTACATAGTATACTTTATTGTACTACAGATTAAGTACTATTTACAGTATTTACAAAATGTACATTGTCATTCAAAATACATAAGAAATATCTATCTACAGATCGTTGCAAACGATCTATAGATAGCTCAACTGATCCAAATCAGTACCAATCGGAAGCGTACCCAAGATACTGGCTGCATTGCCGCGCTGAATAACAATGTTGATACGCTGGGCCAGATACTCACCAGTTATATGTATAATCAACCAAGATACTGGCTGCATTGCCGCGCTGAATAGCAATGCTGATACGCTGGGCTCACCAGTTATATAAGTAATCAATTAAGTATTCTATGTAGGTACACAATCTATTTCTCATATAATCTTTGCTTGTGGTTAGACTGAGTAGTGTAATACGTCCGTGAATATTAAAAAAAAGACGTGTGTCACTCGGGGACTGCCGCGGTAAAGCTATTGCATAGCATTTTTTGCTGGATTGCGCATGCGCAGTGTTAGGATATTTTCATTACGGAATTTCTGGAATGCCTTCGGAACAGTATAATAAGTATCAAAATTAGTAAAAGTAATCTAATTAAAACCTCATAAATATTTTCTTACGCAAAGACAAAGTCAAAAATTTCTTTATTCAATAAAATCACAAGGATAATTAGAATCGTCTTACGTACTAGGTAATTCTACGATTCTATACAAACTTAAAGTTAAAGCAACAAACATGATACAGTATTAGGTATTTCATTGTACATTTGGCGGTAAATAAACCGCACCAGTAGGTCTACCATGAGTTTTTACTATACTATATTTACTACACTCGCTAGCGTCTGTAGTTAAAAAAATGTATGAAGATTTGTACAGCGCCTCTAGCGGATAGTTGGGTACTAAAATTCGTCATATTAATATTGACGTAACTACTGTAGTAAAGTCAGGCGATTTTACTCATGGTAGATACACAGTTCTACGAATAACACGACTTGTCCTTGAAACATCCTTCGAGCTATGAATGAAACTCGTTCAAAGGTCGGTAACGAGGGCATTGAACCCGAACCCCGCCGAGCCTGTACGAGCCCTTGACCTACTGTTTTGTTTAGATTAGATAAAACGGGTCGTTGACATAAAATGATACATTTACGTGAATAATGTTTTATAAGTATAAAAGCTTATATGTGATCGCGTCTAGTCGTCAATACTAATTATTATTGATTGTAAGATGGATCATAAAAAAAAAACGAACTGAGTGGCAAGTTTCTTAACCGTTCGTTTAGGTTCTGATCGGAACTGTCTTAAAATCGTTTCATCATCATCATTATAAGGCAGCCCGTATCAGCCCACTGCTGGGTACACTCAAACGTCACTCTTTTCTTACATGAGCTTTTTGCATCCAGGTCTTCGTTCACGACAACGATGTCATCCATCCACCTGGCTGATGGTCTGCCAAGGCCTCTTTGTGTTCCCTAGGCCACGATTCTGTTAAGGCCTTACTCCACCTGTCATCACCAAATCATGCCAGGAGTCTTGCCCAACCTCGCTTTTTTCATTCACCTCGTCCCGCGCCTACCTCTCCTCCGTTTTAACACTGAGCTTAGACACTAATACACCTATTACATAGAATTTTTATTTTATACGTTTGGGAAAAGAGGTCTGTAATTAGTTAGCTATTAATTATCTCCATTTTTATGAAGAATGTCAAAGTCAAAGTCAAACATTTTTTTATTCAATAAAATCACATGGATCATTTAGAATCGTCTTACATACTAGGTGATTCTAGGTGCCAGTTCTACGCGACCAGAGCCTAGAAGAACGGGCAAGAAACTTACGGCGGAATACAACAGCATGTGACCGCCTGATAAAATTTTAGCATAAAATGTGAGAAGCAGATTCAAAGATGGCGGCTCTAATAGTTTCACCGTAACATCGTTCTCTCCGGGTGCTCCATCATTTTTCATTTCGTTGGAAGCCCATTCTATTTCCTTAGCTAAATTGGTGGTATTCTACTCTCATCGTGGGTTTGAGTGATTGAAGGCATTGGATCCTATGGTACTGAGGTTCATCAATTATGGAGGCGTACAATCTAAAATCTTAGTTTGTAATAAATAAATAAATCATGAACGAAGTGATTCGTCAGGAAACCAAGGTGTTCGACATAGCTCAAAAAATTTGCAAGCTGAAGTGGCAGTGGGCTGGCTATGTTTGCCGAAGAACCGACAACCGTTGGAGCAAACGGATACTGGAGTGAACCGCGTTTAGGCATTGTGTAGTGTAGGACGTCCTCCGGCGAGATGGAGCGACGATCTGCGGAGTGTAGCTGGCAAACACTGGATGAGAAGAGCAGAAGACTGGGCTCAGTGGCGCGTCTTGGGAGAGACCTTCGTCCAGCAGTGGACTACTATAGGTAGATGATGATGATGAAATAAATCATTTATTTGTCACACCTGACACTCTAAACTAAGCAATGCTTGCAGGTACTATGGGAATTGCTGATAGAATACTTATATCTATTTTTTTTTAATATGTACAGAATACTTAGTAACACCAAGACACAGAACAAATAATTAAGTTCAATCTCGGAAATCGAATCCTCGGCAATGCTGCCGTGGGTGCCTTTCATGCGAAAGGCAGAGCTACTACCAATTGAGTTGTGTGTGACGCCTGTTATAACACAATTTGAATAGATCATTGAAATACTGAAATTGATAATAATACTATAAATATTGCACGCTACATGTTTATAAGCCTACTTGTTTTTCTTTATTGATTCCACAGATATAGTCAATCATCCCTTGTAAAAATTTCCTCCCTCGGTTGCGAGTCTCAATTAGATAATTGCGTAAGCTACTTGTCAATAAACAAAGCAAAGACAACCGTTTTATATTTTTACCCTTAAGCCCATTCGTTTAATCCAATACGTTACAGCTACAAAAATATTGGCGTAATCTTTAGTAATTGAGATTTAGTTTATTAATTGCACGGCTTATAATATCTTATCGCAGCCAGTATTTTGGATACGCTTCCGATCGGTACTAATTTGGATTAGTTGAACTATCTATAGATCGTTTGCAACGGTATGTAGATAGCTCAACTGTTACTTATGTATTTTATATGCCTATTTACATTTTGTAAATACTGTAATAGTCGTAAGTTTGTTTGTGAATATAGTATATCTTATTACACATTAATATATATAATTTTGTCAACACCAAATACACAAAATACCCATAACCTATATTTTATAACCTACATGGTGAACTTCAATTAACGGCGACCACAAAAGCACTTTAAAACATTGCATTTTAAAAGCCTATCGATAAACATGTTAAATCCACGCTGTTGTTATTTTGACATTGTTTATATTCCGGGAGAAATAATAATGTACTAAAATAAAGCACTAAATTAAAGTGCCAACCTTTTGACAGAACTCAGCTTCAAGCCGCAACCGCAAACTACTAAAATTGATGCAATTTTCAATATATTCAATTTATTTTACAATATTTAAGCTTGTATCTGGCCCAGCGTATCAGCATCGCTATTCAGCGCGGCAATGCAGCCAGTATCTTGGGTAGGCTTCCGATTGGTACTGGCTTGGATCAGTTGGGCTATCTATAGATCGTTTGCAACGGTCTGTAGATAGTTCAACTGTTTCTTATGTATTTTATATATTCCTATGTACATTTTGTTAATACTGTTATAGTTTTAAGCTTTGATAATAACATAATTATAATTGTAGGTCGAAGTTTCTTGCCTGTTTTCGGGTGGAACTTACCTAGAATCACCTAAAGTATAACACGATTCTTTGTGGTTCTGATATAGAATATTTGAGTTTGGGTTTTGTAAACTTTGATTTTGTATCTAGTATTTATCAAAAATAATACGCTCGTATGTACATTGATTGCAAAATAATAATCTATCTACTCTATATATGTACCTGTTAGTTAATCTTAATCAGGCTTATTACTGTAGCAACATAATATTATATTTTAATGCATGTAATATGAAACTAAGGTTGGGAATAGAGTGGGAGTCGGTCTAATTACCTATTTGCACAAAGATGGCTTTAGAAACAACAATTTTAATAGCAACCTGATGATGGATTGAACATGAGAAATATATAGGAACCTTAAAGGTCTCTACCCATTACACCGTATCATACCATGACCGTTGTATTGAAAAGTATGGGACTATGCTTACTAGACCGTTCCGTCACTAACTAACAACGTCACGAGTCATGCACGGAGCGGCAACTATTCTCGATGAGAATATTTTGCCGGTGCTGATAAGTTCCGTGCATGACACACGACGTTACCAAACCGCTGTGCGCAGGCGGTGAGCAGGTGAGGAAACGAGTTCTTGTTGTACGTTCTTCTTCATCCAATATTATGGCAATCATTGCCAACTGTCTAGCGGTTCTTCTAAAAGCCATACTTATATAGTGACATAAAAGCACACGTCCGCTACAGTCTGATATGCACATAAGAATCGTACGGGTTGTATGCGGTCATCATACGCGTTACAAACGGGTACAGAACGCCGTCGATCCGTACAAAGGGCAAGGTAGACCGTGTCGTATTATTTTCGTGTTTGACACATTCATAGCACGGTCATGGTATGATACGGTGCAATGGGTAGAGACCTTCATTAAAATAAGTTTTAAATAGTTTTGTTCGGAAGCAAAACTTTCAGTGATTCAGTCTCCATACTGATTAAGAAGCCGACCAAACTATCGGCCGATAAAAAGTCTGCAATTTGCGGGGACTCTAAAGAGGATGCTTGTAAGTTGTTTTTTAGAACTACAACGACTTAGAAGACCAAAGATTGTATCTAGTTTTATGAATACAATTAGTTTAATTAAAATAAGTAAATTAGAAATATTAAATCCATATAGTAAAATTAGTTTGGCATACATAATAAATATTTGAGGGTTCCACTCATTTTGACACACCTGATATAACAGACTGCGCGTACGCAAGCGATGGTGGGGCGAACTTACATCTGAATTAGTGGAGACAATGACACACTGAAGAGCTAACGATACCATTGCTCAGCAGTGGGACAGTGTGGGCTAACCAAAACAACTAAACATAATATGGTAATTTGAAAAACACTTAAAATTAATCTTGTTGGACTTTCATACTTCTTCCTATCTTATACTTAGCATATTCACATGGAGTAAGGTTTTTTATTATGTTTTCATTAATAATACAGCTTAATTTCTATCAAACATACGTTTAAAAGCTCGCAACGCTATGAAGCGTTCTCTGGCTATAATTTGAAAAATAATGAGGCTACACTGAAGTTCATGAAATTTTCTATGAAAATTGATTTTTTTTACTTTTTTTCTAATAATTAATGAAACGCTATACTTAGAGATTGGTAGAAATGTTTCTTTCGTATTATTGCGGATTGGTTAATAGGCAGCGGGGCGGCAAATGCACCACCAATCGAGTCGCAATTACCTCCTGAAAAAACACTTATTTCAGCTGAAAACCCACTGAAAATTGCCTAAAAATTGCCTAAGTCATGTACAATATTCTGTAAACTTATCAAGATTCTGGAGAATTATCTAATACATTAGGTTTATCGTAGTGCCAGCTCCTCGCACACCAACCAAGAACGATAAACAGCCTGTCTTTTTACAAAAAATTAGGTACTTAGATTGTTTTGTTAAGTGTTTTTATTAAGCAACAGTTACCACTTAATAACCGGTTAGACATTTGTCAAACCTTCTTTTAAATGAAACAATTTCAAAAAGATAGCTATTTGCTATTCCCTAGTTTAACGCTTAAAAAATTCATAATATCATATATAGATAGACTGCAGCGCGTCCGCGTGCAGTATGTACCGCAGTGCGTACGCGCAGCTTACGCAAAAAAACCGCATCTCTTTTATGCAGGCTGCGCGGGAGCAGCAACAGCATCCTAAATGCGATTGCTGATAAGCATAACTGTCCTCTGGTCGATTGCTGATAAGCATAACTGTCCTCTGGTCGATTGCTGATAAGCATAACTGTCCTCTGGTCGATTGCTGATAAGCATAACTGTCCTCTGGTCGATTGCTGATAAGCATAACTGTCCTCTGGTCTATTGCTGATAAGCATAACTGTCCTCTGGTCGATTGCTGATAAGCATAACTGTCCTCTGGTCGATTGCTGATAAGCATAACTGTCCTCTGGTCGATTGCTGATAAGCATAACTGTCCTCTGGTCGATTGCTGATAAGCATAACTGTCCTCTGGTCGATTGCTGATAAGCATAACTGTCCTCTGGTCGATTGCTGATAAGCATAACTGTCCTCTGGTCGATTGCTGATAAGCATAACTGTCCTCTGGTCTATTGCTGATAAGCATAACTGTCCTCTGGTCGATTGCTGATAAGCATAACTGTCCTCTGGTATGGAAGCTCATCCAGAGGAAGAACTCGCTGTTAGTTATAAGTTACTAACCTAGTTTTCATAAGTTTTCTGTTACTAACACTATGGACTAAGTAATGTGTTATGCCCAAAAACGGACTACGTTAATGGCACTCTCTTTATTCTTTATTGTACACAAAATAAGACAGAAATAGATGACATGTGCAAAGGCGAGCTTAACCCTAAGAAGAGTTATCTTCCAGCAAAGCTTTGAGGCGAGGGAGAGGTGACTATAGAGATAGGATTGTGTACATATATAAACATAAAATAGAATTAAGATAATACTTAACTAAGATACTAAATATAATACAATAAAATACATACATACTTTATATAATACACATAATAAATCTCTGTATAACTCTCTGTGCCTTCGCAAAGTTCTTTTATAGTGCAGGTGTTGGTGCGTTCTGGGCAAGATAACAGATGAAGCATCGTCTGTGGGTCTCCACAGTCACATTGCGCTTGCTTGGAGTATCCCCATTTGACTAAGTTATGCCTTCAGCGGCCCACCTGGCTCTGAAGTCGGTTCAGAGACTTCCAAGTGGACCAAGGAAGTAGATTCCCCGCGGAAAGTTCTTCTGCTTCTTCTTCTTATCGTGTCGATGCTACAACTGTATTTTGTTGAAGCATCGTATTGGAAAGATTAGCCAGACTAGACACTGCTTTGCCGTGCCTAGCTGTTACCGGTGTGCGCCACGAGGAGGCTCTTTCCATGCACCCACACTTCTGCTGACAAAAACAAAGTCTATTGACTCTGCTTTGCCAGCAGTGTGTTTCTGAACTCACAGTTTTAATCTTGAAAATAATAACAATCTTAATAACTAGTTTTTCCGGTTGGTACTGGATAAGTTGACCTATCTTATAGTTTACAGCAGTTTGCGATAGCTCAACTGTAAGTATTGTGTAAATACTGTAATTGTCGTTTTAAGGTTTAAGATACTTTGTTCTCAAAAAGACGCAAATACAGACACTTACATGAGAACAATACAAACATCGTGAACACAAACTATTGTTTGGTAATTGTCCTTCTTATGCTAGATATCATGAATTTGATAAAAGATTTTAAGAACTTATTGCGGGTAGTTTAATAAAGCTATGCGCCTTCGTAGGTATTAATTTTTTCCGATGTTTTTTCGGTTTTAGGTAAGACCAGGAAACTTGAAATCTGTTTGTTTTACAATAAATATATTGTAAAACAAACAAATATATTGTGACACCGAGTAGCCGAGTAGCCGAGACACCGAGTAGTATAGCAGTATTTGAACCGACTACCTTCCTCTTGATGCGCCTCTGATTCAAAACATTTTTGTCATTTGCTGACAACTTGGTGACTACCGTAACCACTGATGTTTGACGGAGGTCAAACACCAAGCTTTAACTGTGGCTATACATTTGCGTGTTGAGCACAGACGTAGAAAATGGACTGAGCCATAACTTCAAACAAAACAGCTTTCGGTTTAGTCAACTGTCTGTTTTCGGAATGGTAATAAATAAATATAAATATTCACGGATATTTCACACATCACAATCTAGTCCCAAACTAAGCAAAGCTAGTACTATGGGAACTAGACTGCTGATAGAATATATACTGTTTTTTTTTTCAAATACATACATAGAATAAATAGAAACACCCAGACACAGAACAAATATCTATGTTAATCATACAAACATTTGCTCTGGGTGGGAATCGAACCCACGACCCACAGCATAGAAGGCAAAGCTACTACCAACTGAGTTGTGACGCCGCCCGTCAAAATGACATACACATGACAAAGGTGCGGTGACAACAGCATCGATGACAACCACTGGCCGCATGATGGTTTTCTCTCACGTTTAGCTACCTTTGCTTTTGCTGAACGTACAGTCCATTCTCTATGTCTATGGTTTCAACTCTGGTCGCTTTAAGCGGCCCTGAAAACTGGCATTTTGAAAAAGAAATCTATTGACTGCGAAGCAGGAAGCCGTCGTAACTAGACCTCTTAATAAAATCATTTTACTATATTAAAGTCAAAGTCAAATATTTCTTTATTCAATAAAATCACAAGGATCATTTAGAATTGTCTTACATACTAGGTGATTCTAGGTTCCACGCGACTAGAGCCTAAAAGAACGGGCAAGAAACTTACGGCCTGGTTCCTACCGTTTTTTGTATATGATCCTTCGTACAAAGAATTACAATTAAACTAAATAAAGTACTGAAGTTTCAGTGCGTTGTCAATTTAACTCAGTAATAATACACTATATTTTGATCCATTTCAAAACAATAAAGCTTAGTAAAAAGCCTTAGTTTTTGAATTCTAAAATACACAATCCGAATCACAAACGAAACACAATTATTACAGTATTTGCAATACCTACATATATTATAAAATTCATAAAAACCAGTCGAGCTATCTGCAGCTCATAGCAAATATTTATAGATAGCTCTATACATTCAATTAGTGCAAATATATGATTCGGTACACGTCGGCAAAAGCCTTTACCTCGAACAATAATTCTATAAACAAAGGAGAATGGGCATTTTGGACCAGTACTAAAAAAATGTCCCTCGGGGTTGCCACATAGTACGCTTACAGAACATTTTATAATATTTACGTAAGTTATATGTTTTTCAAAATATTTTAAAATCCAATACATACAAACCGAGTTCGGAAATATCTCGATTTCCACTGGTTTTATTTTCAAATAATCTCTTTAGAAGCAAGCCTTTTTCATTTGCTTTTAAAAGAGCCTTGGAAACCTATGTAATAATGATGTTAAATAAAAAAAAAGATTGTTTTTGTCAAAACATCTCGGTTTTCATAAGTCTGTTCATTATTCGAAAAAAAATGGAACGTGGCCCTCCATAGAGAATTGCCCATTCTCCTTTACCTTAGTACTGAATCTAGAAATCTAGCTATAACGGCCCATCATTACTCCTCCCTCCAACTAATATGTAGGTCATCAAGGCCCTGGATGACCTACATATTTCATCGTTTTTTTACTACACAATTGTTACTTTATCTGTTAATTATCCTTAAAATAATCTTAGTCCTAGCTCATATTCCAATAATTACAAAGTCTAAATTAAATAATCTAATTAAACTAAAATCATTTTAAATAAAATGTTTAGTAAAATCTAATTAAAAGATAAATCCACCTTCAATTCTGATTCATATTAGACTTGCAAGTTACGAACATTTTTTTCATGTAAACATTATTATTCAATACAAACAAAGTGATACCATCAATTGTTTTATTACAAAGCGGAAATACAGAATAACATATCAAGACAATTGTCAAAAAACAATTTAAAATCAATATTTTCAAAACAGATTAAAGTTTAGACATCAAATATTTACAATCTATCCCTCACACATTGCTTGGTGGTAATTATTCTGGATAGATAAAATTATTCTGATAACTAGCCACATTTGTTAACAAAAACTTACATCTTAAAAATATTAATACTCACTTTTTTTCTGTTTTAACACCACGAACTGTTGCGATTAATAAAGGTATACGAATTTTAAATACCCGATCTAATATTTAAATTTTATAAAACTCGCAACAATGTGCAACTCGCAACGAATAAATACTTTTTAGTGACCTACCAAATTCCCGGGGCTCACGAAAGTGAATCTGTGTGAGGTCCGCCACAGGACTGTTGCATCTGACGGAACACTAGAGGTGCGAGGGGCGGGGTATGTGCGGGATGGAGGGAAAGCACTAGGGGTGGGGGCAATCTAGACCGCGCGGCAAACACTGACCACTTTCACATATGGGAATATGTGAAAGTGGAAAAACTAGAAAATAATGATTTGTGATTTCGGGGATGAAATCACAAATCATTATTTTTTAGTTTATATTACAAATGTTAAAAGTAACAGCAGGAGTTTTTCTAGCGTATTCGAGCCTCATATCGCGATCAACTGTTCTTCCGCTGTGTATTTTAGATACAAAACAATGTAATCTTTCGTCTTTATAATATTAGTTTAGATATATTTAATGAACACTACTTTTTATAAAGATATATACACGTATAATATATATATTTATGTGCTTATATAATAAATATAATATGCAGGTTTATGAATTCAAAAAAGCTAGGGACGTTGACTACGAATCAGATAAGAAATTTTTTTACCAAAAAAATTGAATAAACCGATGAACGTCTACTGAGACTTGCTTTATGATTCAATAGATTCTGATATAAAGTACTTCAGTTTATATACCCAATAAATTCATTATCCGCTAGTTTTTAATTTTCTCTTTCGTTTAAAAAGTTTTTTGCGCCACAATATATTTTTACTGAAGCCGAAAGCTCTTTATGAAGTTTATCCGTCCATTAATAAAGTTAAACAACCCCATAGAAAGAGTTACGGAAAACCTAAATAAAACCAACAGCATCCAATGCAATGCCGTAAAAAAAAAAAAACTATAAACCATTATATACAGGATGGTTTCTTGAGAAAAGCAGTGATAAAAATTATGTAAATTAAAATATTTCTATTGCATAGCTTCTATTGAGGGCCTTGAGCGTGAAGACCTCCAATTCCGTAACGAAATAACCTAACACTGCGCATGCGTAATCAAGCAAAAATGCTATGCAAATATGCAATAGCTTTACCGGGGCAATCCCCGAGTGCAACAAGTCTCTTTTTTTAATAGAATTATGTTCCAGAATTCTAAAGAGTTTTAAGTTTTTCAATGGTTTCGAACCTTGAGTTGAAATTGTGCCAGAGTATCGGCCGCTACCTGTACGTGTATGCAACGCACCACTCTCCGGTTGACAAAGAAGATAATTGTGTTTGCTTGCAAAAAGGGGTTGACTGAGCCGGGCACTCCCAATAATTTTAACAAACTTTATTATATGTAGTACAGATGCTCTCAATATTTGGACCTCGCTAGAGTATTTGTACAGTTTAATAAACATTTGGTTGAATAATAAACAATGATGTTTGTTCTATGATATTGCTATGTATTTGCATGTTATTTTATTAATCTTATCTTATTTTTTTTTGATGTTTAAGAAATATAAATATACTTTCTGTAATCTGGTTGGCATTGAAAAGGATTTGCTTAGTTTAGAACAAGAAGGCGTTGAAAAAATGCAAATTTATTTTTTCTACTTTGTTGAGAATATTATACTAATCCTTAGCTCCGGAGCTACATAAAAGTTATATTATATTTTGAAACGAACACTCACCTAGAGTGTAGAATAGTGTGTATGAGTGTGTGGAATAGTTATTTTTATAAAATTTTAATTGTTTTATTTATTAATACTTTGAAAAAATTACGATACTGATTAGAATCTATTTAGTAAGTGTATTTTAATTGGAATAGTATAAGTCAATCTATTTTTTCACACAACCACACAAATCTACAATGCCGTACACAAAATGACGGAAATGCTACGCCGTAGACCCTCTACGAAACTAAATAGCTTGGACATCTCTGGTTTGGATGAGTGGATTTCATTGTAAAATGTAATAGTGTTATTGTGTCAATGTACAGTCAAATAATTGGAACCAAAATACTTGGAATAAAGCTTAATATATTAACAACTAGCCTACCTTACCTACAATTCTTAAAACTTTTTATCAATATTTGACGACCGATGTGGCGTGGCGGGCGAAGGTCTGCCTGCGACGCGGAGGTTGCGGGTTCGATTCCCGCCTTGGGATAAATGTTTGTACCATCTGCAAATATTTATTCCGAGTGTTCTGGGTATTGTGTGTGTATAATAAAAAAAATATCGATCTATGTAATGTATTGTATTAAGTATGTCAGTCTTCTAGTACCCATAACACAAGCTCTGCTTAGCTTGGGGCAAGATGATGTTGTGTCCAGCAAAAAAAATAAAATATCAAGTAAGTTAAGTTTTTCTTTAAGTTGGCTTCAAGCGAATTTGGAATATTCAGATTTCAATTTAATTTTATGTTTTTTTATTATTTTTGAAGTTAAAAACTTCCATAATATTACTTATCTTTTGATCGTATAAGCATTTTAAATTAAAGGGAGCGGAAAAATACCTCACAGTCTAGGCCATGTTCACCTTCGTAAAGAACTTCCGAAGAAGTTCTAAGAAAGTTTGTCGACGTTCAAAAGTACGAGGAACTCGGTATTTTACGAATACTTACGTTTCCTACGTTAGGTACGAAATCTCTAGTATTTTGTTTTGCAATGTATGTTTTTTTTTTTGGTCCTACTCGTGTTTTCGGCCATTTATTATTAATATTTTTCAGTCAAGCCAGCCAATCGTCAAGTTGGCTGTCATTTGTTACTTAACTCATAATCAGACAGACGCCAACTGACTTAAAACCTTTTGTTGAAAGTAACAAGAAAGATTTTGAAATTTTATGAAAACATCAAATTTCAAATAATTCATTTGAAATTGATATATGAGTATAATGTCAGTGTGATTGAGTGAGATTTTTTAACCGACAGAATAAAATGGAGGAGTTTCGCAAGTTTTTTTACGTTAAATTTGTTTAATCCCTAGCCATAGCACTGCACCGCAATGCTATTCTGAACTGTATGTGGAACGCATAAAGTTCAAATTTACGGAAATGTGCAATAATTTCCAGGTATTAGTTTCGTAAGGTCGTATTTAGTTTATTGCGAATTGCAAATTGAGCTTTAACCGATGGACGTAACGTTTAATTTTCTAAATGAATGTAATGTTAGCGCGCTTGATGCTCGGGCAAATTTTATTGAATATATTTATGATTGTGTGATTGATGTCAGATTTAGATTTTTTTTACAACGGATTCGGATGTAAAATTGCAAAACTAGCAATGCTTTTTAATTTGAGTTCAATCGGACCACTGGGATAAAAGTTGAATACGATTACCCAAAAAGGGGGTGCGAGAAGGGGGGTTTAGGATTTTTCTGGTACTTACCGGCCCTTGTTGAGTACATGGCATTTTTACTTTTTCATTTTCAAAGCGCAAGTGGGAGAACAACTTTATAGGTCAGTCAGTGATTTTTTCAAAATCAAAAATCATATCTATAAATAGTTTTGGGAGTATTCCAAAATGTGAGTGAAACACAAACTAGTTTTGTAAGCCCTTTGAGTAAACACATCCTAACGTTGGATATAGATTAATTGGCATGCGGGAACTCAAAGGGATGCTCTGACAACTGTATTTAATATCAGCAAAGGGTCACAGTGCACAAATAGATGCACAATGTACGATATTCTAACTGGAATTTCTGTTTGATTATATCTAAATGTCTGATATATCTGCTCCGAAATGTTTGCAATGTGATTTAAATTACAAAATGTAATATTTTTTTATATTATAAAAATGGTTACCCAGATTCATTTTGAGTACAGCGATATTGTTACATTATTTTAAAAGCTTTTTAAGAATAGTTACGTTTATTTGATTTATCTTACGTGTTGTAATTACGTGTCCATAACATGATTTGATATACCGTATTGACCGAACCCAATTAACCTAATTTGGGTTTTACCGAGAAGTTATGTTAAATTTAGAGTTCGACCAGTGGTTTTCCGGCCGAAACCGAAACCGAATGTTCGGCCGTGGCTTCAATTTCGGCCGAAGCCGAAACTCACGTGGTCAAGTATAAATTTCCTTAAAATATTGCAAGGAGAATGGGCAATTTAGGCCACGACAAAAATAAATGTCCACCGGGGCCACATAGTACTTTTAAAAAGTAAGTAAAGTAAGTTTAAGTCGTGGCCCACGCTCCATAGAGAATTGAACATTCTCTTTTGGTGCATTTTACCTACTATTTTGCATTTTACTTTAAACAATTAAAAATATATATTGTTGATGGAATGCCTACTTACTTATTTTACACTTTTTACTTAGGTACCTATGTACCTTTTTTTGTAAATTCAGAAACATACCTACATAAAAAATGATTATATTCATCACACATTTGCTATGGGTGAGAATCGAACCCCCGACCCTCATGGAAGGCAGAGCTACTAACAACTGAGCTATGACGCCTGTCCAACTCTTTCATCAATCTCTTTTACATGTGACTTGATTTACTTATAACAAAACATCATGACATGTATTATATATATGAAGTCAAGTACATTTGATATATATGATATGTATATATTAATATTATTATTATAAATAATTCAATTACAGAAAACTAAAGAAATACTTGCTTCTTCAAAACATAACCTCTAAATAATATTTGTGTCGGGCGATAAGTACAATAACGCATTAAGTTTTGTTGCTATCCGAACAGCGCACGACAATTCCCGAACAGGACTGACTGCCAGTGTCCGCCAACGCATTGCCGCGAGAAACGAAGTTAGTCGAGCATGCACGATGACTTCCGATATCAGTTTCTGTTGCGGAAAAAGTTTCGGCCAAATTTGGCCGAAGCCGAACGTTCGGTCGGACACTAGTTAAATCACATGTTCTGTGGAGTGTTATCTCAATAATTGAATGTATAATCTTCTGAGAAATAATATTGATAATTCGAAATTATAGTATAGATAGATTGACGACCGATGTGGCGCGGTGAGCGATGGTCCGCCTGCGAGGCGGATGGTTGCGGGTTCGATTCCCGATTTTGTTTTTTTTAAACTTGCTGGGTGGGTTTCTTTACAAAATCGACGGGTAACTCAAAAAAAAATCGAACGTGGTATAATTTTACACTAACAATATTTTCTTGTAAGACTCGCAGTAAAACCATTTTTCTACAATACTTTTTACAATACAAGAAATATTTTTAACTCATATTAAGTTTTTGAATTCTATTATTCTTTCGTCATCCAGATTTTTGTATTAAAAGTAATATAAGAGCAGATTTTTTTTTTATAAGGACTTGATGTGTTTTTTATTCATTTTTAATTTTGTATGGGTTCAAGTGTGTTAGCAAATGTGTTAGTTGTACATTTATGCATGCCCAAAGCTACGGACATAATACCTTATACATACAACGAGATAGATCTAGCATTGATCTAAATTTATATAGTACTAACTAAAGCCTATGATTACGCATGTCATATTAATCTAAGATCATAGTTTAGTCTTGTGTTTCAATCACAAAGCGAGCCTTTAATCAGCGTCCCTTTGAAACTATAGACCTAACATCTCGATTGATTACAGGTCGTTATAAACGGAGTGACCATAATGACGTAATTAGTTCATAGTCTATTGATAAATGTTCATCAGTCAAAATTTGACAAATAACATGTCAAATTACTCGTCTTGTTTACGATTACAATTGTCACATTTATTCTTGCTCCTCCTTCTGATGACTTCTCTTAAGACCGAAAAAAAAACTCAACATACTGTATTTAAATTAAAGTTAAAAGTCTTTGACAAGACACTACACATTTATAAATAACAAGTAGGTATATATAGGTGTATAGGTACATTCGGAAACTATACTATAGTTACTTGTATAGTGTATCACTACGCTTCTCCATAACTTCCGCTTGTTAAACACACATCGTCGATAGCTGTTTGTCCAGTCAAGCAAATTCTATAATTGGTACCAAAATTACACGTGTAGGTATAGCATTGAGAGACCTCTTGTCCAGTAGCTCTACCATGAGTTTTTACTATACTATATACTACACTCGCTAGCGTCTGTAGTTAAAAAAATGTATGAAGATTCGTACAGCGCCTCTGGCGGATAGTTGGGTACTAAAATTCGTAATATGTACTAATATTGACGTAACTACTGTAGTAAAGTCAGGTGATTTTACTGTGACAACTCATGGTAGAGGTACCGATCGCTAGGCACGTGACAGTCAGCCAACCGATGAGCCAAGGCTAGATATATATCACACGTCTCCGATATACTGGTGACTATGAAATTCATGTCCACTCAGGCATTTGGTTCATGTAAATTCAAACTGAATCTTAGAAATTCAAATACAAAATGTTATGTTTCAGTAACATTAATGAACTAAATGAAATATGAAACTAAATAAAATCAGCATTGCTTTTCAGCGCGGCAATGCAGACAGTGTCTTAGGTACGCTTCCGATTGGTACTGAATTGGATCAGTTGAACTAGCTATAGATCGTTTGCAACGGTCTGTAGATAGCTCAACTGTTTCTTATGTATATTATATGACAATGTACATTTATTAAAAAATGAAATTTAATGATATATATTTATTTTGACAACACAGAGAAAACATTAAAAAGACTTAAAAGTGCTGTTACTTAATTTTGCTTACATTTCACACTGCTTCGGAAATGTCCATTTATGCAATACAAACAAATATTTTAGCTATTGGCTATTTCACCTGGGATTCAAAGAAACCAAACAAAAATAACTTAGTGGGGTCCACAAGCGTACTACTTTTCTTTTCAATTTAATTTTCTAACGCAAAAGTTTGCAACTCGTCATCCGGCTTCTCTGGTGTTGACAAAGTTGTTCAAAAGATGTTGTTAGAGAAATATATTTCAAAACATTCAAATTCATTTAATATTCCTGTCTTGTGGATAAGTTTATTTAGAGAACGGTATATACTCGACTTTTAAACTTGAGTAAAAAACTCAAAGGTGTAATAATTTAGAAAATAAATAATTAAACTTTATAAAAATAATATTTTGCTAAGTTGCTATATCATGTCAAGTTATGGCGCAAACATTTAAAACTATGATTACTTTAATAATAGTTAACTAATTTAATTAGGTACCAGAGTAATATAATACTAAAATCTATAATCAGCTTATAAATTTTGAAACCTAATTATAAGTTTGTAATTATTATTTTACCATACTTACATTACTACATATAGATATGTTTATTTGTAAAAACTTTTCGATACCAATTGCGACTACTACCTAGATATAAAGATTCTATTCAAACAAAATCTTAAAATAGAAAATAGCAATATCGGTTTTTCATATGAAACGAAACGTAAACACAACATCGTGAGTCAACACAGCATCTACACTCACATGTTAATATCGAGTGTAAATCTGCAATCCATCCATTCATCGGTATTAATTTTTCGTCCACCCGGTCAACCCCACATCCCATAACGCCAAGCGTTTGATTACACTCTTTTGAAAAGAGACGCGGCGGGGTAGCGGACCGTGGCCTTTGTCGGCTCAATCAAAAACATGATACGGAGGTAGGGTAACATATTATTAATCACATAATTTACGACTATTACAAAATTTACAAAATGTACATAGGCATATAAAATACATAAAAAAGTTGAGCTATCTACAGACCATTGCAAACGATCTCAAGATACGTCCATCTCAACTGGTCCAAATCAGTAAGTACAAATCACATATAATTATTTCGCATAATATATAAATAAATGAACTTTGTTGAAAAACTTTAGTGTTTCATACATTTCTCCAAAATACTAAAACTAACTTATTATAAACAAATAAAATGTTTTTTTGTTCAAAAAAACATTATAGGCTTAAAATTAAAGAAAATAGTGGTACATAAAGCTAAACTTAGAACTAAGCATTATTAACTATTCTAGATTTGACTAGCACTTTTAGAGTAAGCTTTTTAAATGTTTTTTAGTACTTATCGATGATTAAATCGGGGCTGGTATTTTTTTATAAAATATAATGATTAAATTAATTATAAAGTCATGCCGTCGTAACAGAAAGTGCACCTGCGGACCTTATAATTAAGGCTACTTATTGTCATCCCCTGCGGCTGACGTGATATAGTCTGACAGAGGGTTGCAAGCCGAATAATTGGTCACAGGATCTCAGTTTGGGGTGAAAATACACGTAGGTGCTTAGTTATAGGTGTTAGGGTAAGTGTAGCATGCAGGGCCGTATTTACCCCAACGCCATGGGGGCCACGGCCCTGGGCACAAGTGGGTATGTAAACTTTGATATCTTTGTTGCTAAGTTTTGGGTCAGCTTTTTAACCTTACATACGCTAAGGTAAAGCTTAACACAAACGTATAAAATGCAGGACGTCTTGTGCCACTCTTTGAGCTCGTCTTTGTTCCTCTTGTAATTCTGTCGCACAACCATTGACAATAAACAAACATAAATTTTCTATGTTTATTTGTTACTTATGTATATTGTTTACCTATGTTTAAATATCATGAGGTCAAAACCTCATGATATTTAAACATAGGTAAACATAGGTAAAGGTCTCTACCAAAGTAGAGAACACAAAAATCTGGCAAATCTAAGCTTTGTTCGCTCCTATTATTTTCTTCGAGACTTGGAGGGCGGTAAAGAGTATTGGGCCCCGGGCGCCAAGCTCTCAAATACGGCTCTGTATAGCATGCCCCTTTCACCACCCACCACCCCGTTGGCAGCTAGCACCATCGGCCTCCGACTTGGGGTATCAACCTCAACTTTGTTAGAGCACTTCACATCTGGATTAACATGTAAAAGGTATTCAATAGTAACACGACCGGCCGCTAACCCTCAAATGATTGAGTGAAAGAAAACATGCTGTTCTGATTCCATCTAGAATAAGATAATATCTTAGATAATCATTTTGTAAATTGAACTTAGCTCTTGTGGTGAAAACACAAGAAACAATAAAATATTAGAGTAAGTGGGCTATGTGTTCCTTCAATTATAGGGTGCCACGGGCATGCCTTAGATTAGACTCAATTAGACAAAAAAAAAAAAATACAAACCATTATGTGATTTATTCGATTTGGAATTCATACTTATTTATTGTTTTGTTTTAAATACATATACCTACCTAAATATTTTTTTTGTATCATATATAAAGGGGAATACCCCTAGCATAAGGGGCAAGGTAGTAAATTACTTTTGTTTTGCATCAACGCAACGTTTAGTATAGTTAAAAAAAAAAGTGTAAAAGATTGGACTAATTACTCATGACAAAGTCGACATAGGTAGCTAAATGCAACTTATATTAATAGAGCATGACGTTTCCGTGTGCGAATAAAATAAAATAAAAATAAGCCGTGAACCGAATTATTTCACCCGGAGTGTACCGGCACCGGAACTGATTTTATTATCTCCTGGCCAGGAATATACAGGAATACAGATATATGTGATTTTAACAGAATATGATCGCGGTTGACAAACTTGATGGACGTAGGACATTATAAATGTAAGTATAGGACTTTTGCTTGTTTGTTTTTACAATCTGAGAGGTCAAATATTCATGCTTATACTTTGCACATGCGATGTAACGTTTCCGAGAATAAAACTTATACTTAAGTACTTAGGTTTTTTCAGGCGTCAACCTCAAAATGGAAGTGCCCAAAGCAAATGATATTAATTAAGTACCTACTTGTGATCTTATTCTTCTTCTTCTTATTAAAGAGCTACGCTCTTGTCTGCGTAATCAATGCAAGCCACGCCATTTTTTCCTTTGCAGGGCCGCCTCCTTGACTTCCTTATACGACACGAGGGCAACCTTCATCTTTACTTGGCTCATGTAGTTTATCCTCGGCCTTCCTCTTCCTCTTCTTCCTTCTATCTTTCCTTCTATGATGTTACTGATGAGGTTGTCGTGTCGTATAAGATGGCCAATCATCTTCCCCCTTCTGTTCTCAACCATTTTCATGAGGGCTCGTTGCTCGCCTGTGATCTTAATAAATAGGAATAAAATAAATACGCTCTAATTCGCATAAAAAAGTTATAAGATTAAGTTTTAAGTCGACGAATTCTTGTAGAAGGCGGTAAAGGCAGCAAATGTGGAATTCTTCTTTAAGAATTCAAGTTCAAAAAGTTTTGAAATCTTGAGAAATCCTTGTGAACTTTCGCGAATCGTGATGGAATGTCAAGGGTATGTAAAATGTACGGTACAAAATTATTTTGTTTTAGCTTAGCTTTACTAATTAACGCACACATTTTAGATGAATTAAGGCTTCTTTTATAGATAAAAATACTATTTAATATGAGATTTGTTTTTTACAATGAGGCTTAAGAATAAGGAAAATAATAGCTGTATAGGTTAAGTATTTTTAGATTCTTGAAATATTGTTGCTGCCATCTAGCGAGTGGATTGATTAACATTTGGTATTTCTACTCCACGCGAGATGGCAGTGCAAAATTATATTAGACATTGACAGAACGATGACGGCCCCGAAAAGCAAGAAAATAAAGAAGTTGAGTAGAATAAGCCGAATAAAAAATAAAGAACGAAATTGATAACTATATCTATCCTAACCTAAAATTTTGTTTTGCTTTCGCCCAACATAACAATACAGTAGCTGAAACTTGAAAAGTTATTAAATTTGTAATTACAGGCCTCTGGCCAGCCCAGGTCTTCAACTGTTTCTTTAGAATTCACCTGTTCCTATGGTCGAACATAGAAAATGTTGTCAATTAAACGTTTGCCCACTTTATCTGCATCCAAAATTCAATCTAGACTGTGTTTTGATGTGAGGAATGCCGCTGCTGAAAAACAACTAAATATTCATGACGGAACTCTTATAAAACTGTGCAGATCGTTTTCGGTTTTTCACCAATTGACCAGCAAATCCAAACACCCGGTAAGGCTTAGGCAAAGATTTATTACATAATATTATTTAAAAGTTTTCAAAACATGACTCAATCATAGATTTTTTGAAAGAATACCTCGACTCAGATTTGGATATCAATCTGAGTTTTTATTATTATAATTCAAAACTGAATCTATTAACTTCTGTAATTACTCAACTCTGGTCAATAATAGCAGGCGTTGGCAACTGTGTGACAGTTTTTTGTCACTAGAGTTTGTCTTTATTTCTTTTTACCTTTAATTCATTGAGTTTTTATGTTATATAGATGAAAATATCAATTTGTTCCCAGCAACTTCGTATATTCAACGCAGAGTATAAAGCAGCATGTGCGCTATTAGCTCGATCCAACTTGCCGACCATCAACTCTAATATATTCCGAGGTGTTCACACAACACCAGCTAGATTCAACCGAAATGAGCCCAATGAAGGGGATAAGGATAAGGTATGTATTCATCATCATCATCATCATTTCAGCCCGTTAGCACCCACTGCTGAGTATAGGCCTCCTCTTTATTATGCCATTCTTTATGGTCCCTTGCGACTCTCATCCCAGTGGATGAGAGTCGCAAGGGACCGTAAAGAATGGCCAAGAGAAATAAGAGTAATAATATTATTTTACTTATTTATTTATTTCTCTCTTAAGAACCAATGACAAATAACAAGTACCTTAGAACATAATCTTATTATATTATCTTAACTAAGTACCAAAATATAGTTTCGAGAGCAGGTGCTCAAATAGTATTATGTATTAGCTTTGGCATAAATTCATAATGTTTTTGTATTTTCTTCAAATACTTACATTACATTGGTGTATCAGAATAGTACTTACTCATAAATTATCATCTGCATAAAAATCTAGGTCAATATACCCAACACATACAGAACTTATTACCATTCTAATATATATAAAAGTCCAAAGATAGTTCCATAAAACATCCTACTTCTGATGAGTGACACTTATTTATATTAAGTAAGAATTGAATACAGTAATAGTCTTTTTGGTTACGCTGGATGTGAACCAAAACACACTTGAATAAAAATAACAAAAATAATAAAAAACCTAATTAAAACTTCTTTTTTTCAGGATAAAAAAGACAAGAATAAAAATGAAGAGATGTCATCTCTATTAATGAAAGCGGCTTTCTGGATGATGACTACAATAATACTTATAATGACGAGCTCCTTACTTATGCCAAGCGATAACACACAAAATGAGGTATGCATCCATATACAAACTTTTTAGTTTTCTGACATTATGAGCACAGATTCTAAAACCTGTTTGAAAGTTTTTTTTTTCAACATATGAATAACCCAGGTGTATTGTGTTTTGGTGAAATACTGGCTGGTATTGAAGTTTTTGAGTTACTAAAATTCTTTACAGCCAGCATTTGAATTGTCGACAGCTGTCAAGCCATTTAGCTTGATCAATGCTTGATTGTTGTTTGAAATCAAGCTATGTAGGCTATTAAATACTCCTGTCGTTAACATACTTAACGGTAGTCTGTAAGAGATCGCGCCAAGCGATAAGACCGCCTTTTAAGAATTACCTTTTGTTTTCTTAAGAAAGTTCTTTTTATTTATTATCTATACTTCAAAATATTTCAGTTAATCCGATATGTATCATGGAATGAGTTTGTATACTCAATGCTATCTAAAGGTGAAGTTGAAGAGTTGATAGTGCGACCTGACATGGAAGTGGTCACCATAATACTGCATGAAGGAGCTGTTCTCAAGGGGAAAAGGGTATGTAGAACCATTTTTTGGATTAATTACAATTGCCGTTTACCTCCTCCGGCGAGATGTAGCGACGATCTGCGGAGTGTAACAAACACTGGATGAGAAGAGCCGAAGACCGCGCTCAGTGGCGCGTCTTGGGAGAGACCTACGTCCAGCAGTGGACTGATATAGGTTAATGATGATGTTTACATATTAAAGTATCTTCTAGGCATGTGTGCTTCATCGTAGACCGCATCGTCACTTAACATGAGGTGAGATCGCGGTCAAACACTAGCTTATAACTATAAATAAAAAAAGCAGGAACCTAATATTTTACCTTACTGTTAACGAGGTGATCATTAATTAATTGTTACACATTACTGGACTATAATTGATATGCCATTATAAATAAGCCATGATAAATCTCTATTTTAAATAAAAAATAAATAAATAAATAATGCTGGACAATCCACACAACATCATCTAGCCCCAAGCTAAGCAGCAGCGAGCTTGTGTTATGGGTACTAGAAGACTGACATACTTAATACAATACATTACATAGATAGATATTTTTTATTATACACATAAAATACCCAGAACACCCGGAATAAATATTTGCAGATCGTACAAACATTTATCCCAAGGCGGGAATCGAACCCACAACCTCAGCGTCGCAGGCGGACCTTCGCCCGCCGCGCCACATCGGTCGTCGATTTTGATTTATATTTCTTGATCCAATGGGTTCTTATAAATAGTACATGAAATAAATGTTTTTATTGAAGAGGATATTTAATTATCAATTTGATTATTGTTAATCTCTTAGAGGTCATGTTAATAATGTAATAAATAAATAAAAGTCTTATTAATAGTTATCATGTTTTCAGGCTTCTCATCGAGTATACCACATGAATGTTGGTGATATACACCGCTTTGAAGAAAAACTACGGGAAGTGGAACAAAGTTTGGGAGTCAAAGAAGGTACGTAATAAAAATAAATATTCACGGACATTTCACAAAGTATCAGCCCAGGGCCCTACAAATTTACGATCAAATCAAATATTTCTTTATTCAATAAAATCACAAGGATAATTTAAAATCGTCTTACATACTAGGAGATTCTACGTGCCAGTCCCACGCGACTAGAGCCTAGCAGAACGGGCAAGAAACTTACGGCCTGGTTCCTACCGTTTTTTTATATGAAGTTTCAGTGCGGTGTCAATTTAACTTAGTAGTAATACACTTGTTTACACAAATTAAATTAAATGAGAGTTTCTCGAACGATGATCAACGAAAAAACTAATAATTACTATGTGTCAAACTCGGATCAATCGTGATTTGGGTTTCCAGAAACCGGCCGTAAGACAGGTAATGCTACAACTTTAAATCAATAAAATTACAGGAGTGCGAGTGATATATGACCGCAACGGCAGCGTGGCTGGCAAAGTGATAACTTCTCTGTTGATCGGAGCCGTCATACTCTCGTTCTTATATTCCACTAAGAGTATGAAAATGAATATCAATCTTGGCGGGTTTGTAAGTATTCATCACACACAGAGAATGGACTGAAATAGACTATCGAAATTGACATGTGCGGCTAATACCTGTCAAAGTCAAATATTTCTTTATTTAATAAAATCACAAGGATCATTTAGAATCGTCTTACATACTAGGTGATTCTAGGCGCCAGTTCCACGCGACCAGAGCCTAGAAGAACGGGCTAGAAACTTACGGCCTACCGTTTTTTTGTATGATCCTTCTTACAAAGAATTACTAAATTAAGTACTGAAGTTTCAGTCCTGTCTCTTGTCTGTAGGTGTGGATCACAACTGGACAACTAATGGCAGCAGTATTGTTTTGTCATTTTCGCACTTTTCTGCCATTATCTATTATACCTATCATAACGAATGCTCAGTCCATGCTCTATCGGCCGGTTTCTCGAACGATGATCAACGAAAAAAACAAAAAATTACTATGTGTCAAACTCGGATCAATCGTGATTTGGGTTTCCAGAAACCGGCCGTATGTCTACGTATTTACCTAAAGTTTGAACACAGACTCTTGTGTAGGTATAGGTAGTACATTTCAAAGCGACTTTACTATTTGTAACTAAATATAATATGATGTGTGATTGATTAGAAAAACTATACAATTTAAATTTTCTACGTATTTTTATTTTGCTCACCTCCAGACAACATTTAAGGTAAGAATTTCCTAGACGAGAGTATACCAATACTTCAAATACATTTTATTACGTCGATGGTTCACAATAGAATAACATACTTAAAAAATTTTATGATTATAAAATCTGTTTTAAAATAACATACGATAAATATGTATTTTTTCCCAAAAACACTGCATTAACAATTAAACAATTTTTGCTGAATAAGGCTTTCTATAAATATTATAAATGCAAAAGTTTGTATGGATGGATATTTGTTACTAATTCACGCAAAAATTACTGAATAGATTTTAATGAAGCTTTGAAATAATACTTTATATTATACATCAGAATAACACGGGCATCAGCTAATATTATATAAAATGTTTTCAGAATCAGTTGGGCCGCGCTAAGTTTACCCTGGTGGACTCCATGACGGGACAGGGCAAAGGCGTCAAGTTCGAAGACGTGGCCGGTCTGAAGGAGGCCAAGGTCGAAGTGATGGAGTTCGTAGACTATCTGAAAAGACCTGATCATTACAAAAACTTGGGGGCTAAGGTACAACTTATTATATTATCAGTGAAACTTAAAAGTCGACCTAGCAAAGTCTAGAACGATGGAAGCTTAATCCATCTATTTATATTAAGTTTGTTAGAACTTTCTGAACTTGAACGTACAAAAACGATTTGTCCAAGTTGTCACTACGATCACTTTTTTATGCGAAACATACTGCTCTCACTTCTTTACATTTTTTTTGGAAATAAGTACATACATAGAATACATAGTAACACCCAGACACAGAACAAATAATAATTTTCACCACACAAACATTTGTCCTGGGTGGGAATCGAACCCACGACCCACAGCATGGAAGGCTGAGCTACTACCAACTGAGCTGTGACGCCTGTCAAAAATGCAACAATATGTAATTTTTGCTCGGGTAATAATTAGTAATTATAAGCATGAATGTTAAATTGTTATTTTATTTATTAATAAGTAAATTATATCTTTAATGTTTGCAGGTGCCAAAAGGTGCGTTACTGCTGGGTCCACCTGGATGTGGTAAGACGTTGCTGGCGAAAGCCGTCGCGTCCGAAGCAAACGTCCCATTCCTCTCCATGAACGGCTCCGAATTCATTGAGATGATCGGTGGTCTGGGAGCTGCCAGGGTTAGGTTAGTTTCTTCAAATTATATTCATTTTATCTATCTATGTAATGTATTGTATTAAGTATGTCAGTCTTCTAGTACCCATAACACAAGCTCTGCTTAGCTTGGGACTAGATGATGTTGTGTGGATTGTCCAGCATTATTTATTTATTTATGCTTTGGATGATATATGATATACCTTAAAACAGTAGGATTCTAAGTTTCTTAGTATATAAGGCGAATTTAAATGATCCTTGTGATGTACGGATTAAAGTAAGTATAAACTATGATTAATAATCGGAAGCGTTACAAGTAATTTGTTATTCAATTAAAAAAAAACTGTTATTCTTGCTATCTGGTTCCAGTCAAATAAGAATGCTTTATTATATAAAATCACAAAGATAATTTAGAATCGTCTTTTAGGTATAATAGGTGATTTTAGAGCCAGTTACACGCGACCAGACGGACTCTGGTCGCGTGGAGTTTAATTATGATCAACGCAAGGATTTCTTGAAAACAAATTAATCTTTTTTATTGTCATTAACGTACATCTACTAATATATTATATTACTATAATTATAAGCATGAATGTTTAATTGTTATTTTATATTACATTGTACGAGATAGAAACTAAACTGTAGAAATGAATAAATTATCTTTTATCTTTATCTTTTTTCAGGGATCTGTTCAAAGAAGCAGCGTCACGCGCTCCATGCATCATCTACATAGATGAGATGGACGCTGTAGGCCGCGCGCGGTCTTCGGGTCCAGCGTCTTTGGGTCCTGGCGGCGGTGAAGGTGAACAAACCCTCAATCAGCTCCTGGTGGAAATGGATGGCATGAAGACAAGGGAAGGTGTTGTGGTACTCGCCAGCACAAACAGAGCAGATGTGCTTGACAAGGTATTGGACACTAGCGCCTGGTTTCGTCTGCATTATTATAACAAACTAGCGGCCCGTCCCGGCTTCGCACGGGATATTTTCCCGCTTTTCTGTTGATTTTTTTCCAAAATTTTCTTTGCTATAAACCTCACGGAGCCGGAAACCTTTCCAACGAATGCAAAACCGTGGAAATCGGTTCATGCGTTCTGTAGTTATATCGTCAGGAAGGAAAACCCGACTTATTTTTATATAGTAGACAACAATTATTATAACTTTACTTATTGGAGCAACATTGTTTGAGGTTGAACCATTGACACGTAATTGACACGAACATTATTTTATATGAATTAAACTTTACAATGTGGTTTATTTGAGGGTCGGTGGTGAAGAATCCACTAAAGTTATGAAAATAGGAGTGCCCTCGATTTATAAAAACACATAGTTTTTTTAATAAAACATATTAAAAAACTAAGATACAGTTGTTGTTTTTTTATAAACCGACTTTTGTCATAAAATAGATTCGCGTTACTTAAAAAAAAATATATACCCTGTATTATTTAACCAAGGGATTCTGTTGCTTTTATAAGAATAAATCTATGCCAAGCATAACTACATTAGCTGCATTTTTTTAAAATATCTCTACAGTTTTAGCAACTGTTTTTTTAATTGTCGCCAGGCGCTGCTACGGCCGGGTCGATTCGACCGACACATCTTGATAGACTTGCCGACGCTGATCGAACGCGAAGAGATATTCCATCGACATTTGAAGTCGATCGTGTTGGAGGAACTACCGAATTACTATGTAAAAAGGTAAGTAAGTTATTTTATTACTGGTGAGTATCTGGCCCAACGTATCAGCATTGCTATTCAGCGCGGCAATGCAGCCAGTGTCTTGGGTACGCTTCCGATTGGTACTGATTTGGATCAGTTGAACTATCTATAGATCGTTTGCAACGGTCTGTAGATAGCTCAGCTGTTTCTTATGTATTTTATATGACTATGTACATTTTGTAAATACTGTATAGTCGTAAGTTTGTTTGTGAATAAAGTTTATATGTTTTATTATTTATTATGCATTCTATTTTATTACAAAGAAATTATTTCTTCTAACTCCGCTTATAATATGGAAACTGGATGACAGAACGCTTAAAATGTATATTTCGAATAATAGTAAAGAGTTACATTATAGGGGATTTTATCACGTACCTTATTATTATTCCCGAACGTTTCGGCTAAGTTGCAATAGCCGTGGACACCGGCAGAATGGAGCATAGAATTGTTTGAGTTATATAGATTAGCATACATCTTAAATTCTTTATTGTACACATAAAAGATTACAAACTAGTATGACACAAGATATGTACAACATCAATATGATATACTAAATTAAGCAGGGCCAATCTAAGCACAAGGCTATACAAACTTCAGATCACAAACCTGTAGTCAGAACTGACACTAAGACCACCAAATAGACATTCTGTAATTTTGTATGTTTCAGGCTAGCATACCTTACCCCAGGGTTCAGTGGTGCGGACATTGCGAACGTGTGCAACGAGGCCGCCCTTCACGCCGCTAGGCACAAGCAGACCATCGTTAAAGCTCAGGATTTAGAATATGCCGTCGAGCGGGTTGTTGGTAAGTTATTCAACTTAACTTAATCTATAGCGAATCACTGTGGAATGGCTGGAAGCGATTTCTTATAGGAATAAGGGTGCCTATTATATTCTTAATAACCGTTTTAGGTATTTTTACGATTTTTTTTTGTTTTTTTTTGTATTTGTGAACAATATTTCGTAGATTTTTGTACAACAAAATGCTCGCGATTTGTATTTTAATTCATTCGTTTAAAAATAATGATCTATGTGATGTGATGCACTGGAATATATTGTTACTGACAAAAATATTTACAAATAAATATTACTTCTATCAGAAATTTTGTAATAATCCAATCTTTTCTGAGCATGTAGGTACTCAATACAATCATTGCTTTCACATTATACAATTTGGTCCTATAAACTCTTCATTTGAGATTGGATGCTCTGTTAAATACGCATTTTTTTTACATATCTCGTCCCATTGCTGGGCAAAGGTCTCCACTCATCCCTGCTCTTCGCTTTCATCCACCAATCCCTCTCATAAATAAAAAAATAAAATAAAAGTATTATTATGAAACAGGTGGTACAGAAAAACGTAGTCACGCAATGTCTCCGGCTGAGAAGAAAATAGTCGCATACCATGAGTCAGGACATGCCCTCGTCGGATGGCTGTTAGAACACACAGATGCATTACTTAAGGTAAAGTATACAGGGCAAGCGTTATAATCGCCTCTTTTAAGTTCAGTTTTGTGGCCTCACAGCTCAGTTGGTAGTAGCTCTACCTTCCTTGCTGTGGGTTCGATTCCCACCCAGAGAAAATGTTTGTGAGATGAACATAATTATTTGTTCTGTGTCCGGGTGCTACTATTTAGAAAAAAAAATGCATATATATGTATGCTATCAGCAATCTAGTTCCCATAGTAAAAGCTGTGCGAGTGTGATAGGCATAGAAATTGTTTTATTTGCTACTACAACACACATTATTACAGTTTACACACAAATTATAAAAAGGCATCAAAATTGCTCGCTAAACTAATAACAATTAAGGAAATAAAAACAATAATATTGAAACAAAAATAATAATAAAATTACTAATACATGAACACTCATTAATAAGTGTATAAGTACACTTAAGTGTGTATGTGAAGTACACTTAAGAACTACTGACATTTAAACAGGAGTGCAAAAACTAATATAAATGTACCTACTTGAATAATCAAAACCATAAAAAACTACTCTAAAAATAAATAATTGATGTTTTTTTCATTTTCAGGTGACAATTGTACCCAGAACTAACATGGCGCTTGGTTTTGCACAGTACACAACATCAGACCAGAAACTATACTCCAAAGAAGAGGTGAGGTTACTGCACTGTTATTTTACCTACATTTAAATATGTTTAAAAGTTATAAGAGATACGATGTAACAAGGACTTGATGACTTTGAAGAACACTATATATATCGACTCTGAATGAATTTTTGTCTAATAAATATAAAATACAATTGTAGTTTAAAATATTTTCTAGCATATATTTGTATAGGTACCTACTGTTAGTGCAAGAAAATGTAGGCATACTTAGTCATAAATTATTTATCTAGTCAAATCATTATAATTAAGAATCGCGATTAAGTAGGTGATTCTAGGTGCAAGATACTCGCGATTCTTCGAGATTTTCATTCTTCCATTCATAATTTATATGCACATAAGTATTTTTAATAATTTGTTGTTTTGTGGATAGTTGTTTGATCGGATGTGCATGGCGTTGGGTGGACGTGCAGCAGAGGCAATCACATTCAACTCCGTCACTAGCGGCGCTCAAAACGATCTGGAGAAAGTCACCAAGATTGCATATGCACAGGTATAGTCAAATAACTAAATTTTTTCACAAAAATGAACAAAATCGACTACTAAAAAACTACATAATATCCGTAGTACCAAAATCATTATTTTAGATAGACAGAAAACTCTTTATTGCACTTTGAGTAGTGTATACAGGCGAACTTAATGCTACAAATAGGATTCTCTACCAGCCAACCTTTGCGTAGTGGGAAAACAATTTTGGTTAGTGCGCAAACATAATCGGCACTGAAAACAAAGCTAATGAACTAAATATACCTAATCTAAAAAAAACAAGTAAATTTTAAAGATTATTTACTTACTTGCACAATTCAGATCTTAATGCCTGTAAGTATTTGTATTTATTTATTGCTTACATGTACATTTTTATTTTAGCTTAGGTCTAATAGCAGCTACAAGTGAGTACATGCACCCTGCAAGGGCACTGCAATGTACCTCAATAAATGTAATAAATTCGGTAAATAAACCTTCATTTACCGAATTTATTACATTTATTAAATACATGTGAAATAGATAGAGGGATGTGTTAAAAATGTCAAAAAAATACTAGAAAAGATTACAATAATAATAATATCAAATGGTAAATCTATAATCGTTAAAAATTCAGAACTTCCTTTTTGAGAAGTTTATTAAAAAAAAGGGTACCTATAAGTAAATATAAAACAGAGAAATGACAAATTTTATTATTTATTTATTTTTGATTTGTGACACTTAAGTTTTTTTTTTTCTATAATTGTTGAACAGTAATAAATAAATAAACAGTGTAATATTTTGTTTTACAGATTCGTGTGTATGGCATGTCACCATCAATAGGGCTTCTATCTTTCCCGGATCTGAAGGAGCATGGTCGAAGCCCCTTCAGCCGAACCCTCAAAAACTTGATTGATTTAGAAGCGAGGAAGTTAATCGCTAGTGCCTACTACAAGACAGAGGACGTGCTTAGAAAGAATCAGGATAAACTTGAAGCTGTGAGTGTATTCTTTATAGTACACGACAAAAAAGACGACAAAATAACATTAAATATGTCCGTATATGTATTATCTAAACTGTGTATGTTGAATGTTCCTATTCTCACAATATTAGATTATTAAATTAACACATAACATTCAATAAAACTCCATAAAGGATAGATAAAAAGCAAACATGTATTCTATCAGTAAACTAGGTTCACTATGCCTAGTTTGAAATTAAAAAACGTTGAGTGAAATGTCGATGAAAAATATTAACTTACTAATAGTACGCCCCGGCTTCGCACGGGTAGCCTATACAAAAAATATCATTATAATATAGCCTATGTTCAGCGCAGATAATGTAGCTTCACAACAGTGAAAGAATTTTTGAAATCGGTCCAGTAGTTTCGGAGCCTATTCGATGCCTATTCGATTCGACAAACAATCAAATCTTTCCTCCTTATAATATTAGTTTAAAAGTTTAGATTATGTCGTTTGCCATAATACCCACGGCACATTTGCTTTATTTTTACCTGTTTTTATTTTCAGCTCGCACAAGCCCTTCTCAAAGCTGAGACGTTAAACTATAAACAAGTGGAAGCAATTCTTGGTCCGCCGCCTTTCAAAGGCAAGAAGTTCATCGACCCCGTCGAGTTTGAGAACAGTCTTAAGAATATGAAGAAAGCTACTAACGATGATAAGACTCCTGTAGGCGCTCCCTCCGCTAAACCAGAAGCTCAGCCGGGGATTTAGATTGTTATGAACTCAAAGACTAGCTCAAAGAAGCTAGGTCTAAAGAAGCAGCCAATTAACATCAAACATACATAATACTTTTGCATTTATGATATAAAATTTGTAACATTTGTAGGATAAAATATGTTTGAGTTTGAGACTGGCTTAGCTTCTAACTTCCACACTCGGAGACGCACAAATATCAACTATTAGTGTACTAAGCAATATGTATTGAAGACTTGATAGTGCCGTATCTGAGTGTATTTAATATTTTCGGTACAACCTGCACTAGCGATAGCCAATACGAAATTTAAGGAATAACTTCCTTTTGTAATAACTATTTTTATTGACTAACATTAAATTGCGCTAGGTAAAGTTCTTGTCAAAGTATTACCGACTAGTTATTTTGCGTAGGTAACTCGAAGTAGGTATATTTATTTTTTAAAGAGTTTTTGTGACTTTGTGTATATAAATCCTAAATCAAATTGTTATAATCATTTTAATGTTTTGAATCGAGGAACTTCGTATAAGTACATATTTATGTATGTACCTCCATTCACAGAATGCGAAATAATCCCAAACTAAAGATTCCTGATATTGATGAATTCTTTCTGAGCACGATTTCGTTAGCTTAAAAAGACTAATCAATTTGTAAATATACCTGTAACATCCAGACACAGCAGAACAAACATCAAAGATTCACACAAACGTTGGTTCCTAGTGGGAATCGAACCCACAACACAAAAGGCAGCGCTAATACCCACTGAGCTTTGACGCCTGTCTTGTCATCTTAGTCCAGTCAAATTACGAAATAAATAAACATGAGCTAACACAGTTTGGGGATTTTGAGGATCGATAGGGGGGTGTATTCTGAGCATAAATTCCAATTTGAGGGGTTGTACTGAGGTCAGCTCAAGGTCATTTCGATGGAAACGCGTTTAGTTCGATATCTCGAGAATGGTTAGTGTTAGGCGAAAAATTGTTGAGACCTTTTCTTTTCCAAACAAAATTTACAAACTTTTTTATTTGAAACTTTATTTTATAACATTAATATTTTCCAACTTATTACTCCCGCAAGGCAAAAATTTTACTTTTTTTTCCATTTTTCATCGTTTTCTCCCCAACCATTCAATTTTATTAAATTTTACCGATCATCGAAGTGTAGATCTTTCAATTATGAACAATTTTGTTTTTAAACTTTTTTCCGTAATGCCAATACCTTCGGAGTTATAGATCACTGTACCGAGCGAAATCCGCGCCACTGTCGCAATATAAAAAGGTCAATCGATTAAACTATTTAAAAATTAGGTATTTAATTTGGGTAAATTTTTGGGTTAATTTGGGTAAGAAGTAAATTAACAATTTAAACTGATTCACACATTTATTGATAGAAAAATAGGTTATAAAACTCGGTTTACGCTCGGTAAAGTAATATATAACTCCGAAGGTATTGGCATTACGGAAAAAAAATTAAGAACAAAACTGTTCATAATTAAAAGATCTACACTTCGATGATTGGTAAAATTTAACAAAATTGAATGGTTGGGGAGAAAACGATGAAAAATGGAAAAAAAAGTAAAATTTTTGCCTTGCGGGAGTAATAAGTTAGAAAATACTAATGTTATAAAAAAAAGTTTCAAATAAAAAAGTTTGTAAATTTTGTTTGGAAAAGAAAAGGTTTCTACAATTTTTCGCCTAACACTAACCATTCTCGAGATATCGAACTAAACGCGTTCCCATCGAAATGACCTTGAGCTGACCTCAGTACAACCCCTCAAATTGGAATTTATGCTCAGAATACACCCCCCTATCGATCCTAAAAATCCTCAAACTGTGTTAGCTCATGTTTATTTAACCCGTTTTTAGCCATAATTTGACTGGACTATCTACTTACTTGAAAATTTACATATTGTTATCTTGAAGCTAGACAATAAAAGTGATTTATATCAATCGATAGAATCGCTTTTTAAACTTTTTGTTAGTGGTTGTGAGATATAGCAATACAGCGTATTACTATTGTTAAATACTGTCAAAAATGATTGTAATTATGCTTGTTGTGTTAGCTGTAAAGCTGGGAACATGTTATGTGACCATTTAAAAGCAATAGCTATATAGTTATATAATATGACCTGTAAGATATAATAAAGAACATTTCATTGTTTATCTGTTTTTTATTTATGCATCTTACCTAGTCTGGATACCTTTTAAAAGGAAAAATGTGTTGAGTTAAAATGTAATGTTTGGACCTGCCTCTGACTACTCCTATCACATTGATTAGGTGTGAGTTAGGTGGGATCACAAGACCAGGTAGGATGTCTAGTGGATCCATCATCATTGACAGCCCGTATTTAGCCCACTGCTGGGTAGGTATACGCCTACACCACAAACGTTGCTCTTTTCTGTTTAAGGATTTTTGTATTTAGTGGATTAAGGAACTCTAACAGCCCGTTCACACTAGTCGTAAGTCGCATATGACTAAAAGTCGAAAGTCTGATTTACCTACCTATAAATTGCGTCTCATCCAATGTGAACAGCTCCATATAAAGTGTATGGTGACCAGAGCATTCGACTTTTAGTCTTATGCGACTTACGACTAGTGTGAACCGGCTGTACTTAATTATTAATTTATATTCTATGATTTTCAGTTGCTATGCTAGGGTTAAATATCTAAACTCAGTAGATATGAGATAAGTACTATTACTTGCCTATCATAATGACAAATACAATAAAAAACAGTAATTCTTAGAAAAACCTTTATTTAAATTAACTTTAAGTTGTAAGACAAATCTGCAGTCAAGTTATACATAAGTAGGTACACTTGTACCTATTGATTAAAAGCTGTAAAATATTATATTGTGCTCTTGGAACAAAATTCGAGTTTTTAAGAGACAAGTTACAAAAGTGGAACGAATAGGTATCCGATACCTATCGAAATTATATATTATCATGTTAGCCGCGATCTTGTCCAACTGCCGAATTTTATTTGAAGAGCACAGATTGCACAATAAACCAAACGATAATTTAGGTTGTGTCCTGATCAGGCGAACGGTAAGATGGCCGTTGATAATAGCGGATTCGACAACTCTGTCGAATGAGCGGTCAACAGTAGAAAATTAGTCAACTTTGACAAAATAAGAAAATTTTATATTAGTGCACTAGACCAGTTTGTAACAACTATCTGCGTAGTAACACATTATCAATAACTTGGAAATTGAATGAGGGATTTACTGTAGACTTCAAATTAAAGTGGCAAAATGTAAGCAAACTGAGCAGTAGTAGAGAACAATAGTTCGACTAATTAGGACACTCGCCTCAAATGATCTTTGATGTAGCTAGAAACAGTCTAATCTAAAAATGATGCACATATGAAGATTTAAAATAATTGTAGTGCGTATAAAAAAATATGTCATATGCATTAGAATTTTACCTACATACAAGTACAGCATGTTTTTGATGATTATTTTCATCAATAACCATACTTCTGTAAGTGGTAAACGGAGAAGGAGCAATAAACATTAAAACGACATCTAATTTTACCAATTAACTTTTGATACAATTTCGTTACCAGTTAGTAGCATCTGTTTTTTTAGTTACTCATTGTCGATGATCGGGCTCTACATAACTGATACACGAATGTATAAATAAATCATTTTAAAAATGCACATTTTGGCAGACCACCGACCAACCAATTTATTTGTATGGTATTTGTACACCATTTTTGCATGCGTGTGATCGCATTGCGTGCATTTTTAGAATGACTTGTCTTTATCTAGGATATGTTCCTCTATAGCAGGGGTGGCCAACTTGATTAGATCCAAGATCTCCGGTTTACTAACGAAACCCTGTGCGATCTACCAATTACATACTTATATTATTATTATTATTTTATTATTATTTTTTTATTATATTATATTATTATTATTATATATTATTATTATTATTAATAGCCTGTAGTGTCCCACTGCAGGGCAAAGGCCTCCCTTCCTTCTCTTCGCATGTCGGATGGGTTATGGGCCAAATCCACTACGGATTGGGCACCAAAAAACGGGAAACGACCTCGCGGCAGACCACGGCGGAGATGGAGAGACGAGTTAGACGCCTTTGCAAAGGACTGGCAGGCCATTGCTCAAAATACTTATATAGTATGACTTTATTCACAAAAAAACTTACGACTATACAGTATTTACAAAATGTACATTGGCATATACAGACCGTTGCAAACGATCTATACATATCTACTTATTGAAATCTTAAATGAAACAGCATAGGTCAGTAGAAAATCAAATCGTTTTTTTGTGCAGTCAGGTCTACGTATTTACATTTTTTGCCTTGTCACGATCGACTGGACTAACAGTCGCGATCGACCTGTTGGCCACCCCTGCTGTATAGGTATTGTGCGAATAACAATTATTTTTATTAATTAGGCCAGTTAATCATAGGCATATCGCAGTTGATCGGTGATACGATGCTACAACAAAGTACAGTTGTAGCATCGACACGATAAGAAGAAGAAGTTGATTGGTGATATTTTTTCCAAGGTCTCACGTCAGTTTATCCTGGGCCAATCTGTGTTTAATATTTTGACTAGATTTAATGGGTTTATCCGTTTTGGACAGATTTCTTACTTGTAAATGTGGCAATCTGTTTGCCAGATTTAGCAATGATTTCGCATCATAATTGTTTTTTTCGTACTAATTTAAATTAATTACAACCGAAAATTTTCATTGTACTAGTTAATCGAACATCGGTATACGTCCTAAACGAACAACCCTGGTTCGAGATTCAAAAATACATCTGAATAGGTACGTAGAGATAAACTTTTTTAAAAATTGATAATGTGAGAGAATAGTGTAATTAACTTTACTTGAAACATGAAAGCTTTCGTGCGCTGACAAGTCTAGACGGTGACTGATATAATGATAAGAACCAATTTATTATAATTATTGTATTGGACTGCGAAAGTACATTTTTAGGTTTATCTCTACCGTCTTACTCAGCGAAATAAATTGTGGTTACTTATCGACTACATTAATACTTATTCGGTACAAATATTCGGTACATAGTCTCACAAGTTGAGACAAACGTTAAAGTTACTACTGCGGATGTCTTAATAGACAATTTGACATAACTTCTTGATAAATCAGAATGTAATGTAAAACTGTACTTATATCAATAAAATAATATAAGTACTTACCTAATATTAATCATGATGACGTTATAATGTAATTTACAATGGGTCATTTTTATATAAATTTAACTAAAAGCAAAGCTTTATGAATACGCCGTTGTATTTAAACAGTGGAAGTAGTAATGACTATGTATTTAGAATAATACAAGATCGTGAATAATATTTTTGTGGCAGTTTCTTTAGTAAACAATTCCAAGTCGGCTGATACAAAAAAAACTTGAGAACTTATACATTCAATAGTAAATAAGACAAATTACATACTTACGTTAAAATGTACATAAAACGTAATTTTAAAGCTAAATTAATAAAATAAGCCAATATATTAATTTATGTACAAAATAGTAGTCGACAGGTCTTCATGCCAGAGCTACTACTATACCAACTTCTGCCGCAATGCAAAGATGCTTACATTACTGCGTTACAGTTTATGGATATCGTTGCTTCTTCAAACTTTGTGAGTCGTTAGATATTATAAGTTAAAATCATGAGCCTTAATATGGCACTTTAATAACTATTTTATATATACTACTAGCCGTCCTTAAAATACATTAAAAAAATTACTATACAATAATTAAAGCAAGCAATAGTTTTGTGACATTCAAAGTTCTATTGTGTTCTTTTGTTCATAAAACACTTTCAAAAATGTACGAAACTAAATTTAAATTAACAATAACACTTTTGTTAGCAATTTAGTAAACTGGAAACAAAACTGTTGTCACTTAAAACTATTGTACAAATGATGATTTAATACACTGCCAACACATTGTTGTCATTGGTAATTAATATCCAAATTACGATTTAGTACACAGGGAAAGAATTGTTGTCACTGGTAATCATTGTCCTAATTACGATTTAGTACACTGGCAACAAATTGTTGTCACTGAAATCACTAAACTAATTACGATATAGTACACTGGCATGGAAAGAGCCTCCTCGTGGCGCACACCGGTAACAGCTAGGCACGGTAAAGCAGTGTCTAGTCTGGCTAATCTTTATTTGTGCTATTGTTTATTTGTGTCACGTGTCTTGTTGTTGTTGTTGCTGATTAAATGTATATTCTATTCTATTCTATTCTAATCTTAACAACACGATGTACAACAAAATACAGTTGTAGCATCGACACGATAAGAAGAAGAAGTACACTGGCAAAAAATGTTGTCACTGGCAATCATTGTAAAATTACGATATAATTCACTGGTAACAAGTTGTTGTCACTGGCAACCATTGTCCAAATGGCGATTTAGTACACTCACTGGCAACAAATTGTTGTCGCTTACAACTATTATATACAATTATTATATAACTAGCTGTTCCCGCCGCGACTTCGTCTGCGTGCCGTTTTAAGAGATTTTGCTATAACCCATTACTATCTTCTTATGAGAGAAAGAGAAAACAGAGCAGTCTAAGAAGGAAAACTTAGTATCTATACCTACTTATTAATAAAACCGGGCAAGTGCGCACGAAGAGTTCCGTACCGTATCTATCTCCCGTTGTTGCCCTTATCAATATCGAATAAATAAAAATCACGTTTATGTATAAACCCCCTTTAATATTAATTATTCTTGATAGTTATAGAATTGAAAATAGACAGAAATCAAAGTCTAGTACCCTTTGGTTTCCGAACCCTAAAAACCCAATAACGTAAACTACTGAAACATAAGTAATCAAAACTCACTAAATTACCGTTACCGTAAGTAAATAAATCAGACCAAGTGCGAGTCGGACTCGCCCGCGATAAGTTCCTTACCATACCTATGTAGGTAAACGATTAAGAAAAAGGATATGTTTTGGTATGAGAACCCTCTAAGCATGTTTTGTTAAGTATTTGATAACTATGCTCACCGCCGTCCCGTACCCGTGTCGAGCGCGGCAACCGTTACACAAAAATAATCCTCATAGCATGATTCAGTATTCACGTGCGACGGCGCGATGGCTTATTTCATGTATAAGTTTGGTGTTTATTTTTTCAAATTTGGTGATATCTATGATTCTTTTTTTATTGAATAGGTAATAACGTTAACTTTTTAAAATTAGGGATGTGTGAGAGTATTAAAAATGTAAGAGTAAACAAATAAAATCAGAATGCTCCGAACTGCTAAGCTATCAGGAGTTACACGTGCTATTGTGAGTCAACCACAAAAGATAGACATATGCTGTTGAGGGATATTTTTTAGACAGTTTTATGTAGAATATTTCCGTCATTCATGATTTCTATGTAACTTAAACCATTAAGGCTGCACACGCGACGGAAGCTTCAAAAATGGAGTAACTTCTCCCGTTTTCCCAACATTTCCCTTCACTTCTCTGCTCCTATTGATTGTAGCGTGATGAAAAGTATCCTATATGTTGCTCAGGAGTATGAAGAATAATTGTACTAAGTTTTGTTAAAATCCGTCGAGTAGTTTTTGTTTCTATAAGGAACATACATACAGACAGACAGACAGACAGACAAAAATTTTACTGATTGCATTTTTGGCATCAGTATCGATCACTTATCAGCCCCTGATAGTTATTTTGAAAATATATTTAATGTACAGAATTGACCTCTCTACAGATTTATTATAAGTATAGATAAAATCACCAATATTCGAACTGTTTGTTCTAGTGATTTCGGTTATACTACGTTATTCAATTTAGTTAATCTAATCGTTACTTAAAACATTTGTTCAAGGTGGGCTTTGTGATGCCTTTAGTTAGACTCTGTGTCTAGGATCTAGCTTGTTTGGCAGTGTTTTTCCACTATTTTGTGAATATGTATAAAGGCTTAATGTGCGCTTTAAACTGTATAATATCGTATTTGGTTTGGAACAAAATGGTAGTGGAAAGTCGCCCTCCGGCGAGATGGAACGACGATCTGCGGAGTGTAGCTGGCAAACACTGGATGAGAAAAGCCGAAGAGCGGGCTCAGTGGCGCGTCTTGGGAGAGACCTACGTCCAGCAGTGGGCTGATATAAGTTGATGATGATGATGGTAGTGGAAAAAAGCAATTGTTCTTTCTTACTACCTTTTTGTCTTTCTTTTCAATCGACTATACAGTGTAAAGTGACTTTATCGCCTAGATCATGGTCAGAACTCGTCTATTTCTTCTGTTCCTTATCACGTTGAAATGTCTGAAAAAAATAATATAAAAATTAATAAACAATAATAATTATGAAAATTAAAACGTTACATATAATGTCTACAGATAAACAAAGAAATATTTATATTTTTTTAAAGCGCTAAAGTAATAAAAAATAACTGAAATGATACGTAAATAAAAATCTAATATTTTAATCGATGTTAAGTAAAAACTGTAGTTCATATTGACTCAGACCTTCCTGAAATTTCCTGAACTTTTCATGAACCTGAACATCTAACGGCCGGTTTCTGGAAACCCAAATCACGATTGAGCAGAGTTTGACACAGTAATTATTTGATTTTTTCGTTGATCATTGTTCGAGAAACCAGCCGTAAGAGTTTCAAAACGTAAAAGTTATTTTTTAAAGAATTCAAAGGTGACCCAGTTGAGAGTAGGTACAACAGAGTAATATTTTTATAAATCCGTTCAAATGTCATATCGATGAACATAGAAAATACATTTCAAATTATGAATATTTTAACGGTCTATCTTATAAAAAGTTAGCGCAGACTTGAAGTATTGGTTACTGTTTGCGCCCCCTAATTTGAATTTGGCGGCATTTCGCTGATTGGCGACTTGTGGGTGAAAGCCGCCCGCAAGAGGCGCTGGCGATCAAGATGGCGTGTGACTGAGTTCGGCGGCTAACGGTCGGAACGCACACAAGAACTTTTTCTTCATATAATTTGTGAAATATTAAGATTATAATATATTCGGTGTTCAGTGTTCTCTCGGCATCAAAATAACTGAAGAACCAAGGATATTTACTGAAGCCGGCGTCGTCACGAGGCACGCTGGATCCTGCAGTCAAAGGTGTAGTGACTTATCACCTATTCTTATTTTGTGGAGTCGCAAGCATTTCTACCACCAAAACTATTTTCCCTTGTTCTAGCGAACAGTTACTATACGTAATGATGACTTAAAGTCAACGCTAACTTTTTATAAGTTAAGGGGTTTAAAAATAACTTAAAAAACTAAAAAAATAAAAAGCTGTTTTGCATACATAAGCCTGCCATCACCTCGACGGGCAAGGAGCCGCGACGCGCGTATGCATTCACCGGAGTTTCTTCGACCGCCACTCTCTGCAACAAAGTATATCTAATCTAACCTATCTTTAGACAGGCGTCACAACACTCACAAATACGTGTCCAATTTGTACCTACCTACACCCTTATCTACCTAATAAGTACCCAAAAAAGTAAATAAGTACTTAATTAAGTTTGTAAAATTTGGTTATAGATAAATAAATAAATAAACTAGTAGCTTCCTTCCATGCTGTGGGTACTGGGTTCGATGCCCAACGAGACCAATTCACACAAACATCTGTTTGTGAGATGAATATACATTGGTTTTAATATGGGTGTTACTATGCATTTACAAAAGTATTCTCTGAGCAATCTAGTTCCTATAATAAAAGCTTTGCTTAGTTCGGAACTCGAGTGCGATGTGTGAAATGTCCATGAATATTTAAATTGGTTTCTTATAAGTATCAAATCTAGATGATCTGTTAAGCGTCGTTACCACCTATTTCACGATAGTGTCTGTGTCGTTTTACCTACACAAAGACAGACAGACAAACAAGGTCGATACGGAGTTGACTAAGTCATTTGTTCCATCGCGATGTTTATTTGCACCGTTTGAGAGCATTGACATTGCATTCATTTTTCGAATACATTTTTTTTTATGTACATGAATAGATGAAAGCAGAACTTAATGCACAAAAAAATGACAACTTAAGAAAACAATGACAAATCATTGTTGTTAGATGCCGAAGTCTCACTAAAGAAGTTGCTCACTGCTCACGGACAAAGGAGTCAAGAATATTTACAAATTAAATTCGACTACAATGACCAAATTTAAACATAACAATAAAAGGACTAATCATCAGTGTATTTTTGTTTATTATAACACAAATTAAAGGCAATTGAACGAGCAAATAATTTTCCTTTTACTTTTAAAAGACAGCGTTGTGTATATATATATATAATAGTAGTTTTCAGACGTTACAACTTATATATATAAAATGTATACTTCCACGTAAGACAAAATTTCGTTATTTATGCGGCGGCACATAAAAGTTCTCGATTCTTACTTGTTGACATGAGGCGCTCTGCCTTCTAATTCCCAGCTGAAGCGACAAGCTCGAAGCCAGACGTTGCAGGTCGGGCACGGCGATAGGCGCCGGAGCTGAGCCTCGACGACGTTGGTACATATCGGAGATCGACAGTTGAGGCAGCAGAACGTCTGTTATCTCGTCGGTAACGTCTTTTCCATGCGCGTATTGTAACATTTCACAGCTGCTGGCCACTGCTTTGGCAACTGTGAAGTTTTACAAATCTTATACAAATGTACTAGTGACAATAACGGAGTTAGATCTTTAAGGTGACGGGTATAGCCAAATGCGTATTTTTGGGGAAACCGAAAACTGTTTTCAGAAAAAGTGATAGCATGTGGAGTTGTGAAACTTATTATTTCCTATAACACATATATTGAACTAGTGTGTTATTAATCAAAATGTGTGCTCTTGGATATAGTTTACTTTTAAATGTAAGTTTAGTACCAACACCTTTTGCAAAAGTGTGGTTTTAGATCCCATTTTTTATGGGTTTGGCAGATTTGTTTGGTACCAAACTCAGCACAGCTATTCTTATGGTTCGTATCTTGTGATTTAAAAAAAAACATTTCTACAATAAGGTGTTTAAAGAAGAAGAAGAGTAGCGCCTTAGGAATTATAAGTGTTTGATTGCTGTGTGCTCGCAAATATTCATAAGGCGCTGCTTTAGAGTTTGACTATCCGAACTGTGCGCGGCTCATTATGTGTTTTGCGTCGTTGTCAGCATTTTTGCTAAAGTTGAAATTGCGACGTTGCCACGCTGACTGTCTAGAGTTTAACCACCACGGCAAAAACTATGCCGTGTTACAAGTTTATCGTGTGTGTAGATATAATAAATAAATAATGAAGTTGGAAGTTATTGACATTTTTATTTATTATGAAAAATTTCACCCTACCCGTCGCCTTAAAGTGATAATTTATAATCCAAATAGAAGAATAAAGGACAACCAATTATCTAGTTGTAATCGACTTTGTCATCTTAATAGATCTCTGTCAAGCTCTCATACTGACCATGAGTGCTTTCCTCCAGCTGGCGATCCAGTCTACCCTCAGAGCTGGGCGCAGAAGTAGTATGTGTCGTAAGTAATGGCATCAGGAAACGATTCGCGTTGTTAAATTCTGCCGGAGTCAGCTGAGACCCGGAAGACATACTCGACTCCTCGATTATAACGGATCCAATCTTCTTGCGAACTGAATGAAAATAAGGATATTTTAAAACTGACCAAAACATAGAAAGACAATATTTTAGAGAGCAGCTAGGTACCTTTATTTTCGATACTGGATTCCGGTTCGGAGTCGTCGCTGTCTCCTTGGATAGTGTACTCCACGCCCACCAGGCGGCGAGGGGAGCTGAAGCCGATGAGCTCCTGTGAGGGCGCGGGTTCATTGGTTGGAGGAGTCTCCGTACTTCTCCCTGAACCAGCCTGATCCGGGCTTCGTTCCTTTGCGTAAGCTACGGCGATTTCATACATAGACATTTGTCGAGGCTTCGAATCTTTAGTAAAATTGAGGGCATTCTGGGAAACACCCTGGAAGTCTTCGCGGAGACGCACCTCCGATATGGAACTTCTTGGGCGGCTTCGAGGCCGCGGCTCACTAAAGATTTGTAACGGGGCCGAGTATCGCCGGATCGCGTCTTTAAACGTAGACGATTGGATCGGGCTATGAGAACCGCGTCGAGGCACGCGCGTTCCTGAACCGAAGCCGCCCGAACCCAGGGAAGTCGGTATCAACATCTCAGAACTTCCCGAAAGGTTAGTACTGGTTTCTAACTCGTTCTCGACCATATCTGCGTCGCTGATGCCAGGCGCGGATGATTTGGAAATTTGGGAAGATCTTTGATCTTCTCGTGCCCACTCCGCTTCGTTGTGAATCAAATTCTTCAGCATATTTCTCGACAGGTCGGAACGAAGATAGTGATGCCACTCAGTATACAGTGGCATTACAACGTAGCGGAAAAATCCTGGAAAAATATAGTAATAAGCACTTATTCAAAACATCATGCACTCGGCTGACTAGTCACATTGATTCTCACCAGTTTGTATCTTTGGAACCGTGTCTTTCTCGCGATCACATAAATTGGATATTTTCATGTTGAGATTGCGCTCTCGGTCTCCTTGAGCAAAAAACTCAGAGCACACCTTTTGGCTCCACTTATGACTGATTGTCCAGGTCCGACCAGGATTGGATATGTCGGCGGCTTTAAGCGCCATTTGCAGAACCATTTGCCGATGATCGGCTCGTTCCATGTCTATCGAGTTACGTGAGAGATGATCCTGAAAAAAAAACGTATTATTACTTATCAACGCACTTAGTATGAATACTCCAAAAAGCGATGAGTTATAAGAACAGACTAAAACTATCGTGTTCATTTTTGTCAAACGTGAGGGACGAAATTTCTTTAATCACTTTAAGCCGCTAAACATCTTCTCTTTCTACAGTTCTCAAACTAAATGGGTATGACTCCTGTAAAGATTATTTCGATTCGAGAGCAGGTGTGGAGCTAAACTTGCATTTTATTGTACTTTTACATGATTTGATGGAAACTTCGAGAGTTTGAAAAAATGATGGCGGCATTCAGGTTGACGCTCACTAAACAAAATTACAAACAAATGATTACTAAAGTTACGGTGTAAATTATACATCGTAGCTTCGATGTAGTTTTCACGTTACAAGTGGCTACTTATTATCCTGTTTTGTATAACGTCTACAATAACACGCGTTACGTCGCATGACCGCATTTAAAGGTTTCAAAAACATTGTTCGTAATTTATTTATTATAACTAAAATAGTAGAAGAGTAACATCGGTTCAACTACTTAAAGTTACGAGAACTCAAATATGTGCTAAAATTACAATAAAGATTATTTATGAAGTAGGTTAGAAATGCGCATTGTGTACGCATTTAAAATCGATTTAATTTGGTCTGGGCGGCATATGTGGGATTTAATTTTAGATCGGTTTCAAGTCTATAAATATATGAACATATTGTCAATTTTGTTCGTTTGGCATTGTTTTGATGACAAGATCTTTATATGAAATACGTACCTATACTTAAATGAAACTTTATAAAAACACAAAAATCAGTAAAATACAAACATTAAAAAAGAACATTGAGCAGCCTTATCACTAAGAGCGATATTTCCCTTTGTGTGCAAAAATAATATATTTAATGTAATTTACAGTGCATTGCCATTTTGTAAAATTTTCCTGTACAAATAGAAGCGTCCTAATTTATTAATTACTGTTTTATTACTTAATCACAGAATCAAAATTAATTATTATAACAATAAAACAGTTTGTTATAATTTGTACTCGTATTTGCTCTAACAACACTTTTGATTTCCATAGTAACCTTTGCTTGATTTGGGGTTAGATAGCGTTGGAAATGTTTATAAATGTAATTATACTTTTTTAATTTAATTAATGAGACGTGCCTCTATCTTCTTTATTCATAAAATATCTTCAGTAGGTAACCGTGAGATCTGTGCGAATATGTACCTGCAGATAAAATCTTAACTGTATTTCATTGAATTTTTCATTTAAAGCTATCATCATCTCAGGCTGTGAGGGTACCCGAAAGAATAGCCGGTATTAGAATGAGTATCATCATCCCAGGCTGTGAGGGTACCAGAAATAATAGCCGGTATTAGAATGAGTCGTTGGCTTAAGTGTTTATGAATCGATCTAGTTCTATCTGGTGAATGGAACCCAGTCGGGGTCGCGGCCAACCACCTGTTAGCTCTTTCAAGTCGGTTTTCTTGCTGCAAAGCTTCGTTTTTATAATTAATGTTTGAGGACTTTTCTTACAATGTCCAATTTCATTAGCAATTTTTAAGCTATATTTTCTGTTTTATTTATACAATATAATTAATCTATAACTTTAACGACTACATTATTTTTAGTGAATTAATAAAAGTGTGGATTAAACAAAGCACATTTTCTGCCATGTCACTAAAGACGATTTATAGAAACTAAACTATGATTTGATTTTGAAGTCCTTTACGATTTTGAACTCATGCATTTATAATTTTATTTTTGTGTAATCACGCACAATAAGTTGATTCCATTAAAGATCAGTTGTTTATACAAAAACGTCAAATGAGCGGAAAAAATACCATTCAAATCGAAATAATATATTTTTAGCTAAGTACTTATATTTAAAATTGTTTGTACTTAGGATTAAGAGTTTCGACCTTACACATCCACCATATATTAATGTACCTGGATTCACAAACAATAAATTGATTTGATTTGATATTATAGAAATATGCTCGCTAAACAAGTCTGCGAATACCGTTAGTATGAGAACCTCATCTATCGCAAATAACCATAGTTAGGGATACTCGAAGATTGTTGAATAATGTAAGCTCACACGTAAAGTTCACGGTTGCCTAGTATCGTAGGGCTAAGCTAGTTTCCGATGGAAACTTCGTATGATTAGGTCCCCGAACGGCTTTAGAAACAGTGTAATTACAGTGTTAATAGCTTCCTCTGGGACGAGAAGACCTCCTTGATATTGATACCGGATATGAAATGTTAGCGCTAATGAATAGAAGCTTCTTAGAGCTTAAACGATGTGGTTTAGCTGTCACGTGTGTCATTATTTATGGCCATTAATATATGTTTTCTTTACCGTTTGAAAGTCTGGTAAACTAGGTAAACTGGTAAAATAACGTGAAGAGACGCTTTTTACTTTGCGTTATAAGTTTTTACGCACACACAGACCACGCGACATTTCAAATGTGTCAATTTCTTAGATTTATAATAAACTATTAAAAACCATAAAACCTCGATCTGGGACATTAATCAAGCTATGTTTAAGTGATCATAAAATTTGTGTTGATTGCCGAAAAACTACATGAATCTTTGAAAAAATTATATCGTATTTACTGTATTTGTATAGATTACTTTTAACAAGAGTGATAACTCTGTTTGTCCATCAATATTTCTTGTTTTATTTTAGTGTCAAAGAATTAACCCAGTGTCTTGGGTACGCTTCCGATTGGTACTGATTTGGATCAGTTGAACTATCTATAGATCGTTTGCAACGGTCTGTAGATAGCTCAACTGTTTCTTATGTATTTAATATGACAATGTACATTTTGTAAATACTGTATAGTCGTAAGTTTGTTTGTGAATAAAGTTATCGATAATTACCTTATGGTTACCAAAGAATTTAATATTTATTTTCTTTGTCACACGAACACAGTAAAAAGAAGTATAATATTGTGTTTGATGGCGTGATTCCAAAATAATGAGGCGGTAATTGTGACAATGGTTAGCGCCTCATTATTTTGCACCCATTATAATGTCACGTAAGTCTCTTCAGCTATACAGGGAAGCAAAATTGTATTAAAACTTTAACAATCTGCTCGAGCGTTGCGAAGTGTTCCATCTCATTAGTGAAGTGACATTCAAGTTATATCTAGTTGAAAACTTAACTCTTGTCATCTCATCTGAATACCTGGTGTATTCAGTCGATTATATTATTCAGTTTAGGAATAATAGGAGCTTTCGTGGAAAAGCTTGTTCGGTGAAGTTCTATCTATGTACAGAGCAGCGATACTCGTACTCTCGTGTTTCAGTTTGTAATGTGGTTTATGAGACTGGACATTTTACTTCTCAGAGAGTTTGACGTAATGACTTACAGGAATTGTCAGGTGATTACTGTACAAAACAGTTAAATAATTAAGTAAGTTAATATAAAGAGCCAATCTCTAAAATTTATACAGGGTTACACAGAAAATTATAGTTTATGTTCGTAAAATAGCTTAAACTAGTAAAAGATATAACAGTTCAGCCGCAATAAAAAAAAACCATAAAAAAAAAATCCCGCTGTGTATCACCTTAAATAGTCATGCTCGGTGAATATTATATACAGATAAAAAAAAGTTACTGCATCAGGTTGATATTTTGTTGGTTTCATATACATCATAGAAAGTTACTTGCATTTATATAAATAGAAAATATTTATTTATGTACACCAAGACACAATTTGACATTATAACATACAAATAGAAGTGTAACAAGTATTTGTTTTATATTTTCACGGCTCAAAACCATTGATGAAAAATAATCTGTATTTATGTAAGTAATTCAAAAAAGAATTTGTAGAAATATTTTTCCCCTTTCTTTTCTATGTATCGATAGTAACACTCGAGGTTGGAGTTGATTCTCAGAGTTCATAACATACCTAAAAAACTGACTCTAAAATAAGTCATCAGTTATTATAGAATAAATAAAGTATGACTGTACATAAGTGGATGTAGATCCAAAGATTCCCGATTGCTCAATCTCGTGGTTCAACTTCGGCTTTAGGTGCTGTTGTTATGTGTCAATGAATAGATCACGTTCGTCACGCCAAGTACGAGCACACCTAAGACCGCATTCATAATGTGTTTAAATGTATCTGTGCTACGCATATTATACTCAATACATGCACATAATCGGTCGCCCTAGAAAATCTATTGCGCGCAAAAATTGAATTTAATATTAATAGGTTTTATTGCGCAATGGAAAGTTATGACACAGAAAATGATAAATAAAATTATCATGATTCAATCACTACTATCTTTTAATTCTCAATACGTAGTTAGAATGGTAGGTTTTAAACAACGTCTTCTTACTGCCCTACCAGGCCTTACTGCCTCAGCACAACATGTAGATTTTTCCGTTTTCCCTTATCGTTCTTTCTTATCATAGAACGACTCTTAAAAAACAAATGAATTAAGCCTACTTTAATAATTATTAATCACTTATCACTTACGTATAAGGTGGGCTCAGAAACTGTGTGAAAATTGCTAAAACATTCAGTTTACACGCATATAAAAGCGGCTTAATGTAATCACCGAATATTCATCGTCAAATTTATGCCAGAAATGCTCGGGGCAAACCTCACATGCGACCAGACATTTTATTAATAAGTTTATAACATCGTGTGAAAGTGTCGTGGATAGTGGAATGTTTTTACTTTATTCAACGAAATCGAAACAGAAAATTGTCAGTAAAGCTTTAAAAAAATAGGCTTCGACAGTTTTTGTATATATACTACGGCAGGCGGCAATTTGAATAGAAGCTACATGAATGTATTACGCATGATTTCGATTGTGCACCTATCTTCAAAAAATGTATAAAGTTATGGGACTTGAAGTTACCAGCGGGGATGGAATAAGTAAACAAGAATAAGTTAAGTCAAAAATTATATGGTTGCCTATGATAAAAAGAACACTAGATTAAACTATACTCTAAAATTATAGAGAGAATGAAAAATGACTGCAAAACAAGAACAACAGCAGAAGCGAGAGAGTCCAACTCTGGTAGACACAAACAATGGAAAAAAAATACGCTGTACGCCGGTGAAAGAACGACATCGTCCGGCGTAAACAAGAGACACGTCACGTATAGTCCAGGACAAAAGTAACTGGCAAATTATAGAAGAGGCTTAGCTAATGGAAAGGCTTTTAATCCTTTTAAAGTATGGACGTACATAATATTACTTTTTTGAAAGAGTTATTTTTATATTTATTTAAGTAGAACTCTTAATAATTTCGAATAAATAGCTCACGGCGCACCAGAAAATAGATGGCAACGCCGCTGTAATGGATAAAAATCACGCAGTACATTTTCCTCACATCACAAATGGAATGTTCTCAGTCAAAGGCAACAATATTGCATTTCACACCGATATTCGTTCTGTGGAAATACTATTTCGGGAAATTTTATGGGGACTTGCGATGTAAAATTGGCATAAACTCTATAGAGAGCTTTCAAGTTGCACGAACGTATAAAAAATAATATATATATAGGAACAATATGAACCACGTCTCAACTTTTGCTATTTATGTAAAAATGAACCACCATATTTCTTTTCTATAGACTATAGTACAGTATATTTTATCGGGATCAAAATTACCTTTAAAACCTAATTATAGTTACAAGTTTTATATACTTCGTGTTTCATCAGCAAAAAATTTTTTTTTTTTTTCATAAATACAATAACGTACGCGTAAAAACCTCGTGTAATTTATCTTTTTACTGTGAGCACTGAAATACCACAGCAATATTTGGTATATTGCTGTAGCTAAGCCGTGACGCTTGTCAATAGTTGGAATTAGTTATTCAATCCGAAAACAAAACGTACAAACCTATCTAAAAAACAAACTGGATTGAATATCAGCATCCATCGTAAGAAGATTAACTGGAGCGCAATAAAGATTATGAACATCTATTTATATGACTTGTTATTTGTTTAGATTTTATTATGCTTGTGTCTTATTGGAGTAGGCTTTCCCCTTATTATTTTTATAATTTTTTTAACAAATTATTATATTCCATTCATTTAATTGATATAAATGTTGGGTACCTTATGTAACAATAACAAATATTTTTGTTTTTCCATTTCATTAGAAAAATTTTTTTTTAGCACATTTAAAATGTAAAAGTTTTTGATCTTTTGTTTGAGAACTTTAACATTTAAAACTTTCATTTCATTCGATTGAGGTATACTTCATATAAACTTTGGCAGCAGAAGCCTTATAAATAAAAGAAAAATTAGAAACCAAAAATTTGAAAACAAAATATTAGTTTTTTATTTATTTATTGTGAGCACTGCCTTACACCACCCACTTTCCTTTTAGCACCACCAACCGCGGCCAGTTATTGCGTAACGCCAATCGATTTGCCAAACAACTTCTAATTGGAAGAGCAACACGAGTTCACGCCGTGACAAAACATAACCCACCTCCAATCGCCTTCAATTCTAACCATCGAAAAAATCAATAGGGTCAACTTTATCCCTAGGTACGGTAGACTAGGTGATACCTTCATCTACCCGTCTTAGGTACATAGTCAAAGACATGTCCTTTTCGTAGTAAAGGCTATAAAGTGACAGGTTACAAGCTCTGCCGCCGCTAGAAAATTAATTGGTTTTCTCAGAATTTTTCCTTCAGCGTTTCAGATCAATTAGCTTGTAAGCACAGTTTGTATCTATTAAAGTAAAAAAATATAATATAGTATATAAAATACGATAAAAAATCTACCGTCCCTGTTAGTGGCGAGTTCAAAGTGTCGATATTTATTTTCAAAAAAAGTCGCTCGTTCGCGTCCTATCAATAAGTTAATTAAATTTTTATAGCGGTTCCAGAACCGCTATAAAAATTTTCGAGCGACTTTTTTTGAAAATAAATATCGACACTTTGTACATGAAAGACCTTTTGAATTTTGTTGGCTGAGTCTGGACTCAGCCAACAAAATTCAAAAGGTCTTTCATGTAGCGTCCTTTCAATTCAAATGTAAAAGCATTTCGTAGTGAAATACATGTTTAAAATTATCAGTGTGATATGTCAGGAAACTCTAGTCTTTATAAAGCGTATCATGCAGTTTGTCAAAGCTATTTGAATTTGAATGAAACTGAGAGATTTGTGCATGAGATAACATAGTCACGAACTACATTTTACCGAGTTCGCATTGCACTACTACACATCTCTTCATTTTCCCTGCTCGTTGATTTTGAATAGAAATTAAAATGAAGGCGCCAGTTGACGGGAAATGGATCCTTTAGTTACATGGTATAGCATAGGGGGTGGCGTACAAACGGAACTTTAATTTATTAAGTAATAAATATTAAAATATCATCAAGTCTTGTTCATTATTTCATCAATGGCACTGTTTTACATACTTATTGGTTTCAATCCGGCAGCATAAAGAAAAATTCTAAAAACGATCGCATCCAAACATTATCCTTGACAAACACACACTTTGAATGATGAATAGAATGAAAAGTTAAATGTTAGATGTTCTCAGTCTTGTAAAGACCATCGCAAAAGGAAGACTCAAACGTTTCTCCAAAGCGGAAATGGACCACGATTGGCAATACGCGGAAACTATTCACAATGCCAGTCGGTTCTTCATTCAGCAATATAGAGAAGCTTAGTAGATTTAAGCTCCGCAAACTTTGTAGACAAGCTTGTGGCTGATGCATGCTTTGATAGCATCTAATACCACAGTGGGCATACGAATGTTCTTGAATTGTTTTAGATCGCACTTGCGGTTTTTGATGGCTACCATTCGTTTTGATTCTAAATGTCGTGGATTAATGGATTTTTCTATAGATATATCTATTATATTGCCCATAATAGATAAGTGTTTAACACAAGCTGAAAATAAATCTCCAGGAAAGACCAAAACTTTAAAATAACCACTTTGAAAGCGTCCATTTTTAATAAATTCGGCGGTTTAATTTTTTGTAAATGAAATGAAAAAATGAAAAATGAAATGAAATTTTATTGGTGAACTTAACAGTAGTTAAAAATTTTTAACGAACACTGGAAACTACTATAGTGTAAACTGTGTTGCAGTTTCCAGTACCCAACCTTTGACAAAGAGGAGACAGGCGTTCACAACGTGTTTAGTACCTGTGAGGTACCAAACTTACAAAACTAACGAAAACAAACTTAGACTTAAAAATAACAAGTTAAATCAAACGTCAGAAAAACAAACATGTAAAATTGTGGTAACTAAATATATGTGTATGTGTGAGAGGGTGTGTGTGTGTGTGAGTGTAAGAAGTGAGAGGGTGTGTGTGTGAGTGTAGGAAGTGAGAGTGAGAGGGTGTGTTTGTGTGTGTATGTTGTGAGTGTAATATAGATGTGGTCTTAGTGTTGTTCAAGCGAGAGTGTGGGAAGTTTTGTGAGTGTGTTTATTAAATATGGTGTTGATAATTACTTTTTAATTTTGATAATTTCTTCACATTCCTCGTAGTTAAGATTGAACAGGTATTTCCTAACAATATTTTTACATTTATTATAGGGTTGCGCATGAATATTTAGAGTTGTGTTAATCCTGTTATAGACAATGGGGCTTAAGAAAATGAAGTGTCGAAAAGCAAGCACCGTTCGACATGGTCTATTAGTAAAGAGACTCTTGGTTCTACGACTCGAAGATGGGATAGGGAATGCACTTGCGTGGGTGCGATGCACACGTAAAATGATATTTAGAATGAATAATTTGCGCACAGATAACATACCACTTAAGTTATAGAGAGCGACTGTAGGGAACAATATAGGTTTGTGATGTACAATTTTTAAGAGGGCACGTTGCGCTCTTTCGACGCGAATTAAAGTGGTTTTTGGAGCGCCCCCCCATACTGCAATACAGTAGGACAAGACTGACTGAGCAAGCGCGAAGTATACAGTTCGGAGAGTGGCGTAATCTGAGCTTGATCTCAGTTTTTTAAAAATATATATAAGTTTGCGGAGTTTGTTTGAAGTTACGGATGTTTGGGGCTTCCAGCTTAGGGTTTTATCTATTGACACACCTAAGTATTTGATATTTTCTGAGCGAAACAAGAAAGTGCAAAATATCTTGTACTAATATCCAATCTATCTCCAATTTTACTTTACAAAAGTAGATAATGATTTTATACGTCTGTCGAAAATATAAGGTTTGAGAAGTAATGCCGATAGTTTTTTTATAATGTTTACCCTACCTACGGCATGTCAAAAAAATACATATAATAAAGTTTTAAAGGCGACTAAGATTCATTTGACATTTCAAATCCGCGAATCGTAACCATACAAGAACAAAAGAGACGGCATGATTGAAACTAAGAGAATCGCGAATCAGAGACTGAGAGATTATTCCCAGACACGGTAGACATTCTCTCAGTTCTGTTGAAACCTTAAGATACCCTGTGAATATCTAATTGGCAGGTCTTAGACTACATAGTTGTGAAGCTGTGTAGTGCGCTCGAGCCAAGCACACTTTGATCGAGACTATCGAGTCTACGCGCCTTCAGTAGCTCGTCCTATTATAGACGATAACAGACTCGTTAACCGATTGCCAATTAACCGCATCGATTTGAGTCCCCCGCCAGAATGTTTGACTTGTCTGAACAGAGAGCAATTGGCATAGTGAATTGGCTTTAGACACAGATTAACAAAGTTGCTAGACATATATGACAGTCATTTCTATCAGGTTTCGAAATTGTATGAGCATAACTATCACAGTCATTTCATAATAAGGATAAATCTTTTTCAAACCATGCGCAGGTGCACTCGCATAACGGAATACTGACGTACTATAAAAAAAAGATCTATTAATTCTTATGTAATCTGATCTTTATTATATTTAATTATATAATTAAAGAAATACATTACACATATACCTATATGCACTAGACATCTCCGTGACTTGCTGGATTAGGGTATTATAAGCATAATTATAATAAAATATATGCTCTTTGCGATACTAATTTAGTGGGTATTATGGATTTTTCGAAAAAAACACTATTCAATACCAGTTTTCTCAATCGGTAACTGAACATTTTGTGAGATAACCATGGCACTTCATGGGTCAGATCCGCACGTATTTCTTTGCCTTTAGCCGACTAGGCTGGAAAAATGGCACGGTTTATACGAAGAACTTTATCAAAAAAACAATCAGGCTCTAAAAGGTATATCAAAAACTGGCCTTGACGTTATGATAATCATCTAGATCAGATACAAAGGCCTTTACATTTTACATAAACCGTCCATATCTTATTTTGTCAGTAAGTTAGTATTTTTTTATTGCTATATATACTTATTATAATATCTTATTCATTTGATTTATTAATAACTGTAATCTGACAGTATCTTATTTAATTAATCATTAATTTATTCATCAAATACATTGCGTGCTTTGCTCATATCACTCTAATACGCAATACGGCTCATGAGTCTTTAATTGCACCTTTTCCTTAAAACACAGCAATGTGAAGAAATATTTGAAAGAAGTGATGTTATCTTTGATAATCAGTTTGACAGAAAAAAAATATATATACCTACTTATTTTTATACAAATCTTAGATATACTCGACAAGGCCCGCAGATAATATAGGTAGATTGACTTCACTTGTATAAATTGCTCTTTCCGTTCTATTGTGCGTAATAATAACATCCAAGTGGTCATCGACTACTGTTACTGTGCTAGCGAAAATATACATTATGTGCTGAGTACATGAGCTTAAGGCATTTTTAGTATCCGCGGATTCTAAAATAAGACTTTACTGTGACTTTTATAAAAAAAAACAGAGAAAGTTTGTGATGTTTTTTATACTTCATTGCTAGATTTTAACACAAATCTCGGATCAAAATGAGAGCTGTAAGTATTTATAAATCGGGAAAAATCATTATGCTTATAAATAGACCGATGGTGAAATAGTACAAGCTTAGTGCTATAGGGCTGTATTGATCGATTCTATAAATGGAAATTCTCTTAACACTTCAGCAATCGTATTTCAAAGAAAACAAAATGTTATTCCAATAACAGTCAGTGAATACAGCTTACCGACGACGTCTCCACTCTCTGAACAAGCAACAGCAATATAAAATAATAGGAATAAAATGTAAAAGAGAATAATACAAGACTTGTAAATTGTGTTGAGTTTCTATTTTTAATGCAAATATCATATAACCTTTCTGAATTGTAGCTTCTAACTTGACAAACTAAACTTAATGAGTATTTCTAACATTCTTGGGATAAGCATTTATTTTTATAAACACAGTTTATTCTTAAACTAAAACAGAATTCAGGGCCTACCCTATTTTTCGCGCATCTTAACGAACTCATAATGTAAGTATGTGAAAACGTTATTTTAATTATAAATACAAAAAACTTAATAAAAAAACATTAAAATGTAGCCAATTGATTTGTAATCTCTTAATAAAATCTCTAATATAAACCCCCTATCTATCTTATAAAAAGTTAGCGTTGACTTTAAGTCATAATTACGTAAGTATGGTAATTAGTACTTCAAGTCTGCGCTAACTTTTTATAAGATAGACCGTAAATGTTTAGGATCTTATATTTGCTTGAAATGTAGTTAGGAATTATGTGTACAGTTACTTATAAGTAATTCTTCAAAAAAACCTTTTTGAATTACTTTTAGACGCACCTTTATTAATTAAATTATCAAATCAAACTGAAAAAAGTTGTAATTTAAATATTAAAATACAAATCGGTACGTGGCAAATTAGTCGATATGATATCCATACATTGCGTCTTCTAAGTGTCGACCGTGACTTAAAACGTGCGGTAAAATATATTGTTTGTTATTTATTAAATATATTGGTTGTAAATGACTCAATGGTACGTAGCTTAACATTAGCTCATACTGCGTCATAGAAGGGATGAGTAGAATAAATACGCGGAAGTGTAGGCCCACTACGAAATTCTTCCACGGGGCAAAGTCAAAGGTATTTCCACATTTTATTCTGTGGAACTGACACCTAGAACAGAATTCATTTAAAACATACAATGAAATTAACTAGAAACCATGCCAAAACAATCAAATGTACCTAATAATAAGTTTAATTCCATTCCGATCGTCCACCCTGGCCACAACCCAAGCCTACTCGCAAGCTAGCATATTCATAACATTTTGACCATGGTTTAGAGGTCTGCTCTCCCCATGGCCAGTCATAACACTAACGGCCTCGTTTTCTCGAACGATAATCAACGAAAAAGTCAAATAATTACTATGTGTCAAACTCGGATCAATCGTGATTTGGGTTTCCAGAAACTGGCCGTAACTGTATAATCGTCGTATGGTAATTTTTACACCGTTTTGAGATTTATAAACCGACTAACACTTTTTAATTTGAAAGAAATTCGGCAAACTAAATGCGCTTAACATTATTTTACATTATGCGTCGCTGAATCATTTCAATGAAACGTATTAAACATATGCATTAATACTTATAATAATATAACAGCCCCGGGGTCCGTTAATGCAATTCACTTAATTGGAAACACGATAATGTACACATTCACGAATCAAATTATATTGCACACTTTATTGACATTGTATGTTTGTGTTCGGCAAGACGACTAACTAGATTTGCTACAGACACTGGGCACTGGGCAGATGTATGCTTCCATCGCGGTAGTGCAATTCATGTAATACATACTGATGCTAGTTTGCACTTGCTATTAGCTTTTGACAGTGTATTGTAATTAAAGGAGAATGGGCCACGACTAAAAAAATTGTCCCTCAACGTTGCCACATAATACGTTTAAAAGGGCTTTTATAGGCCAATATTTTACTATAATTACGGAAAAAAACCGTCCCACGGAAATCGAGATATTTCGATGAAATTGTTTTTCATTTAACATCATATAACTTAGAATTCTCAAGGCCCACAAGAATAACTGTGATGGCGTTTAAAATAACATTAAATTATTTTTTAGATTGTTTAAAAATCCAACCTGTGGAAATTGAGTTATTCCTGAAAAACTGTAGTATTGCAAAAAATAAATACAGTTTTTCGGAAATATCTCGATTCCCACAGGTTGGATTTTCAAACAATCTGAAAAACAAATAAAGTCCGTTTGAAGCCCTTTTCGACGAAACTGCAGGCATTCTTGTGGGCCTTCAGAATTCGGAGTAATACGACGTTAAAATAAAAAACTGTTTTTCAAAATTTATCGATTTCCATGGGATTGATTTTTAAAATAAAAATAGTAAAAGGTAGGCCCTTGAAAGCCCTTTTAAACATATTATGTGGCAACCCTGAGAGACGTATTTTTTAGTCGTGGCCCACGCTCCATAGAGAATCGCCCATTCTCCTTTCCTAGTTTCAAAGGCGCAGAATATATACCTACACTACGCATCGTAAGAAGAGTCACAGCTCATTTGGTATTAGCTGTACCTTTCATGTGGATTGGATTGAACCTACGATCTATGAACAATTCTTAGAACAAACATTTGTGTCCTGTTGTTTATGTATATCATCGGCAATGTACATATCTTGGCTTAAGTTTAGGACTAGATAGTTTTACGTGGAAATGTTCATGAATATTTATATTTTTTAGTAAAAATACATATAAACCTAAATTGCCAATATATTTTAAGAAGAAGCACACGCGTGTTTTTAGACGCGAAGATATGATAACACAAAAACACGCATAACAGCGATAAAACACAATACACTAACCGATAATTACCAACGATTTACCTTGAGCTACTCGGAAATTCATAGTGATTTCAGATGATAGAAAACATCCTACCAAAATGTAAGAACAACAATACATTTTAAGCAACAAATAAATAAATCTAGTTAATGTCTATGGGTACTTATCGTTACTACGTAAGATGATACTTAGTAACTAGGTACCTACCTAATTATTAAGGACTAACGGCCGGTTTCTGGAAACCCAAATCACAATTGATCCGAGTTTGACACATAGTAATTGTTTGATTTTTTTGTTGATCATCGTTCGAGAAACCGTCCGTAAGTGTCTCACAAAATTATCTTTTGTGAGACACTTAGTCCTCCTCCTTCACTCGTGTTCCTCATGTCTGAGGGTCGTGAGTCGAGCAATTTATCAACAAAATAAAATATTTAAGAAAAAGGTTAGGTTACTGGTTTAAGATAATTTACAGATTATGTTAATACATACCTTGAACACGTTGAGATAAAGGTTTTGCTGCGTGATGTCAGTCGCCAAGATCAATGACTTTAACATTCGTTTGATTTCAGGCAGTTTCTCTGGCATGTGGCTGAAGATGCCACTTTCGATGATGCAGCTGTATGCAGCGCGCCAATGATGGTGTTCAAGAATCGACTCCTGTAAATATTTTTAGATAAATATTTTTATCGCGGTCGAGCGTCCGCTGAAAGCGTTAGAGTCCCCGCAGACAGCAGACTTTTTATCGGCCGACAGTTCTTAATCAGTATGAAGACTGAATCACTGTAATGTGCGCATCTGCATACATCTTCATACTGATTAAGAAGCCGACCAAACTATCGGTCGATAAAAAGTCAGCAGTTTGCGGGGGCCCTTAGTGTGATGACCAGACTCTTTCGAGCAGGAATGGGCAGTTACCCAGGGTTAGAGGAAAGTGGAAGGATAAGGAAGACCTCTGCTCAGAATAGGTTGTTAAATATAAAATATATACAGCTTATACTATTGAGATATATAAGTAGCAATACAGTATAGTTTTCATTATAAACGGGATATTTACCATGATTTGTGAATATTATAGTTCAAATATTATAGCAATACAGTAGTTTTTTTTTCTCTGTGACACACAATATGAAGGGAAAAAATTGCCGGGAATGATATGAAATGCGTTATGATTAAAAAAACTAGACCTACGTCTAGCTGTAGACTGCTATAGGTTGATGATGATGATGAAAAAAACTTGCAACATTTCATATAAAAAGTTAATATCCAAATAGTGTAGAGTAACCATACCGGCTTGGTTACTCTACACTATTTGGATATAAGAAACTTACACTACACTACACTATAAGAAAGTTACTTGTTTCTCTTTTACGAGACGTTTTTAATTGACAGGATATTGAGTGAAACTTTGCTAAGAGGATATTTACACCGTAGAACCGATACAGCGCTATTTGTGATGCAATGACGGGAACTAATGAAGTTGCGAACGAGAAGAATTCTTTAATGTCTGGATATGGCGTTCCTGACAGGAACTTTCGAGCTTTATTGTTCGCTAGCGCTATACGGTTAGTCAGAACATCGCTCGGAGTATTCCGGTCCAAACTTGGTCTATTCTCTTCACTAGTGATTTAAGTTTTAAAAGATTTATATTAAGCTTGAAAATGATTTGCAATATTTTACTATTAAAGCACACTTCTACCATAATCACAATTTGAAATATGTTTGATTTCCCCATTCGATCACAACATCTCCTGCCCATATCCTAAAATTATAAAACCTATCTTATAATTTTACCACCTCTGAATATTCACAAGTCAACGTAAAGGTGGCACGAGATAATATAATAACTCATAATTATATAGGTATAACTGTAATGGTGCAGTATAACACTCGATTCACTATCTTTTTTTAATTATTTACATTAATAGGTAGTAGATATAATGTGTGTAGGAACTCACTACGGGTGGTGATTCCCTGGTGGTCTTGTCGTCGGCAGCACTAGTGCTCGCCCGGGGCAATTCCGGTGAAGATTCTGATACCGAAAACTGTTGAAAGAGGTAAAAAGTTTGAGTTTGAAGAACAAGTTCCTAAGTCACAAAAGAAAGCCCACTTATAAGTTACCTCTAGAACAATTTCTATATAAAAGAAAAATATGGATGGTCTTCATGAGAAGTCGGCAATATTCAAGTATATCTATACTTACTTCAGATCTTGTTGCTGCAAGTTGCCGCAGCATCTCTTTCAGTCTCTGCGAAAGATACGTGTATGATAAGAGATTGAAATTCTGCTGCAATAAAAGTACCAGTTTCGAAGAGAGATTAATTACTACTTAATTACTTACGCGGCCTCGTCTTCCCCTTCGAGGTAGAGGCGTCCGGTCGTTATTACCCTGTACAGAAAATACATTTTGAATTCAACCTGTTTCAAAACCAACAAATACCTCTTTGATGTAATAAAATATGAAATTTCATATTAATCGTTGAATATGTTTCGAATAAATACGAAAAAGCATTGTTATTTCTTTTGTATCGTTGCAATTTTGGAAACCCCGCGAACTTCAATAGTTCATATAAAATGATTTTGTATGTAACCCAACAGAAAATGAAACATGGATTTAACGAATATTTTTCTTTGTTAACAGCAACGCTCAGTATTGATACTTGCAGATCAAAGGGACACGACCGTACGCAAACAGCAACGTTAAAATAATATGAAAAGCGATGAAAACCTGACCAACTCAATTGCTTTATTATTGATGTGAAAATTGTATTTTCATCATGTTTGTATGATTCATATCATTTACAAGCTTCATAAAGGAAATAAATCAAATACAGGTACCTACTCAAACATAAAATCGACATTTCAAGGGAGTGCTTTATCACTAAAACTGATTTCTATCAGGCAACCAATTAAACAGAGCTGCACTGGGATAAAATGGATGAACATATTGAGTAAAGATAATCTAGTAAAGTCCGCTAACTTTTAAAACACAATGTTACTTACATATTCCTTATCTTTAAACATTATAGCCAGCGGGTGATTCGTCGAAACAAGGTACGAGTGATTTACCCCCGGGTGGTCCAAATCGTGTGTGATGGCTGCTAATAGCACCACCATTATCTCAAAGCGATTCACGCTGTTGATCAGCTATGGAAAACAAATACTAATATAGACTTTGACAGTTCTGTACATACTATACTCATGTTTTATAGCTATATCAAAACTAATATTATCAAGAGGAAAGCTTTGATTGTTTGTTTGCATCGCATTGCCTCCGAAACTACAGGACCGATTTCAAAAATTCTTTCACCGTTGTCAAGCTACACTATCTGCGTTGAACAAAGGCTACATTATATTTTCAAAAAAATCAGGGATCATTACTAAAACTTCAATTATGTAACCAAACGTGTAAAAAATGCGCGTGCGCTGCGAAAACTATTGATGATAGAAAGAAATCATGTACCTACTTAGATTTTGTAGAACACATTACCATCCACAAAAAAGTCAGCGACAGCATATGTCTAACTATTACAGATATCTCACTATAAGTGTTTTAATATCAAAAATATAATTAAAATGACGCCGCTAGAAAACGTTATTTATTTGTGCTTTGGTATTAATCCTTATCTAGATAAATTTCTTCACAATTAAGACTGTTCTGTTTTAATACCTTTATATGACTTTTTAAATTATTCAATTTGGACATTCCATTCGAAAGATATCATGAGTTTAAAAATGTATGTAGATATTAGAAAAAAGTCAAGCGGAATAAGGCAGGTGCCGGTCACGGGAGTATATGCGGATACTATTGTTTACCCAACTACGTGGATCAAAAGGAGAGTTATGAGTATCCGGCTACAACAGCACTTTTGCCCATACGTCGGCATATTAAAAATATTTTGGATCAAATTCCTTATAACTATGAAAATACTTGAAGTTTATATAAAATGCCGGCTACCACGGCACTTTCGCCTATACGTCGGCATATTCGTACGATTTTATATAGGCTACCCGTGCGAAGCCGGGGCGTGCTGCTAGTCTGAGATATAGAGAATGGACACACCTCACAAAATTGATATGTACCTGTCTTTCCGACAGCACAGTTGTTTTGTTCATATCTGGATAGGAAACGCTCATGCCATTCTTTATGTATATGATCTGAGTATATGCGGACCGAAAATTTAGTTTTTTTTTTATTGCAATATATTTTCTTAAAATTTACTAGACACGCATGCCGCAGGAGATACAAGTCATTTGTAAAATAAGCCTAAGATATTTTCAATGTGAGTTCAATTCACCGAACAACAGAAACAAAACATTTGAGGATTAAATTTATTTCTGAAAAGTCCGTAAAGCTCCAAATATTACAATATTTTTCGCGTATGATTATTGTGAATATTTATTTTGATTTTGCAATGAATGATTATAAAATAGTGGATAGTGTTGTATCCACAATTTCATTTTGTATGAATTCGCAATCTATTTTGAAGCTTTTAAAAATGCAGCATCGATCGATTACAATGTAAACACAATAAAAAAACATTCTGTCACAAAGCCATTTCACTCAAAGTACCAGTAATTTGACTGACTGAACCTGCCAGGTCAATATGCACAGGTACCAGTAAACATTTGTTCAAACGGTGGTTGACTGATTAAACGGCTACGCTCCCTCACCTAAACTGTGAAAACATGACATATGTATGTGGATATGTGGATATGCGGATAGTGCGTATGTTCGTACAGTTTCCACCTACGGGCGTACACTTTGTTTATTTTGTTGGGTGGAAACTGAAACTCTTTTAGCAGCTTATAAGATCATTTTAGCTTTTGAAGATATTACTATTGAGTTAAAAAATATCGTAAAAGTGAAATCTGCTGACAATGTAAATATTTATTTACATTGTCAGCAGATAAATATCAGACAGCTTAATAATTTTGTTTCCGCATCTAACTAGACAAATGTTCCGAATAAAAAAAAGTATGACGAATCATTCTACTAGGCTATTTTTCCTATGAATATGTAGAGGAGATTCGCGATCCCACTGATCACTGGTACACACTGGTTTATATATAAAACTTACGCGAGGTTGTTGAAGGAAGCAATGTATGGCCTGCGTGACATCAGCAGCGTGCACCGAGTTGTGATATATGTTCGTAGCATGATAGTTTTCTTCAATGATTTTGAACAGTTTCCAGCAGTTACCAGGTAATAACTTGAAAAATTTTAACAAGCCATATACGTTGAACAGATGCATACAGAGAACGGGCAGACATTGTCCTGATAAAAAAATGTAAGTATAAGTTAGATCCACATCATAAACATTACAAGGGGTATTATCAGAACGCTCCAAAGCACGTAGTCTGAGGTTTATTGGGTTTGATTTTTAATAAAAGGAAAAGGTTGTCGAAAATGATTCATAAATACACCAAATTTTCGAAATTTCAATTTAGTTTTTGGAGAATCATACCATTTAAAACTAAGTCTACGGGCTCACGGCAATTGATTACGCTTGATGTGTCAACACTGTTACAATTTATTTTGTCCACACGTATCATAGAATTGTTTATAGCTGTTTATTGTTGTTTTCAACCGCCATTAGGCACAAGTTTTGTGGTACATTAGTACACATACACAATGTGCAGTAATCAATACATGTCATGTTATGTCGTTTATAAATATAAAACAGAAAACAACAAACGAAAGATCATAAATGGTTTTAAACATATTAAATGAGTAAATTGTTACTAATTAATATGCTATCAGCAATTTCGTTGCCATATGCTTAGTTTGGGACTATACTGAAATGTGTGAAATTATTTTTTGTCATTATTATTTTATTTTCTAGAATGTATTGGACAGACATCATCGTACTTTAGGAACGTAAAGCGCGCCGAAGCGTATTTTTATCAGCATTATGGCTATTATATATTGAATTCAATGTAAAATAAGTAGGTATCTTGTATTTTATTCGTGTGTACCTACTGATAAGCAACCGTTTAGACGTTTAGTGCTAAGCGATTATTTAAGATATTCTAAAAAGTGATTTATAAAGAATTTCCAGAAATAAAAAGTCGTATAACACAAGTTTTTCGCCATAACTGCGAAATGTCCTCTTTTTGGGTTTCTACGGTTACTTTGTAACTTTGTTTTATTTAACCAGTGCTTTCCCACAGCTGGGCAAAGGTTTAGGGCCCCCTTTTTGAGTTTTTTATTGTAACACTGTATGTATTGTTATTTACAGAAGTGAAACAATAAAGGTCATATAAACAGTAATAAATATAACTCATGTTGTCGACACAAACGCAAAGGACCTTCGTGTATAAGGTAAATGGCTGAGAGTAACTCATTAGAATTTATTATTCATTTAGATATAAATATTTATACACGTAACAAACAATATCGAATTAAGTTATTAATCACCAACAAACAGAAATTTACAATAACCGAGCGATTATGTATGCAAGCAGAGAATCGTCTTTATCTTATTTGCAGTGTGTTTTTTGTCATAATTTATTCTGACGTATAAAATTTTCCAAGGTTAGTTAGTTGATAAAAAAAATCCAAACAGTAAAATATGTGAGTTTACTGGTGTACCTACCTAACTATATTACTTAATCAAAGCTGTTATTTGAAATGTGAAATGTTTCTAAAGATAAAGAGTACCTAGTGAGACCTAAAATAATCAAACAAATATACTTATTATTTAATATAAAAGATTTTAAAAATGTATTTCTACTTTTTCATGTGGTAAGCCTGACGAAGATTACCCATTCCCAAAAGGATATTTACAGTCAAGCGTTTTTGTTAACATAATTTGGTTATTGCAGCAATTGATCTTAATTGCACTGCATGTATTAATATCTGAATTATTTTCTTAAGGGTGAGAATTATCAGCTTATTTGGGATCAGGGCTTTCCCAGATTGTTGCTGACTTTTTACATTAGTGGTCCGCACTCTCTTAGCAGGTGAAAAGGCGTCTTCAGCCTCAAATATCAAAGCTTATGAATTTTTGCGAAAACCGCAGCGCAGTATGAGACTAATCGAATTCTATTCTACTGCAAACTATTTAAGCCAGTTTCTATAATCTTTAAGCCGATAGTAAAGTTACTATCGAATTTCAGCAGGTAAATACCACGTAAAGTTACTACGTGTAAAGGGTTTATTTTGTTTTCATACTTGCTGCGATAAATGTACCATATAGGACGCTGATAAGCAGAAAGGTATTATGCCACAAATTCATCAATTTTGAGTTATTAATGGCAACGAAATAAGGACACTTTTCTCTACCAATTTTGTCAAAATAATGCACTGAAATGCAGAAAAATACGATCGATTTGTTGTTGTGTGTGATTATTTTTATGGTTTGAAGTCAAATAACGTTCATTTTGAAATATTTCGTAATATGTCGCCGAAAAACTTAAAATGCTTAATATATCTTTGATCTCAAAATGGCCGACACGAGGCATATTACTTTTCTGCTTAATAGCGCCGATTTATAGATATACTAAAATTTAAATTCGAAGGGCCGTAGGAAATATGATTAATTACTCACCGCCCGTCGCTCGATCCAAATCGTGGGTATCGAAGTTCCATGCAGTGGAATTTGCGAGAATCAGCTGTGAAAGAAACAGTGTATCACATTTTTGATGCAAACGCATAAACGGAACTAAACACATCGTTCACATATGACGAAATCCCTGACGACAAGATTCAATTTAACTGCCGTTTTCTATACTAAAAACACACCATTTTAAAAGCCGATCTGCATCTTCAAGTAACTTTTAGATTGAAATAGCTTTTTAAATAAATGACTAGGTATTTATAAATAAAATTAATACATATATAATCAGCATACACAGGTAAACTATAATTTACGAGACTGGGCCGGTTTCTGGAAACCCAAATCAGGATTGATCCGAGTTTGACAAATAGTAATTATTAGATTTTTTCGTTGATCAATAAAAAATCCAGTCGTCAGGGGGACTGCTTATGACGTTATGATTTATGACTCGTCGAGATGTTATGTTCAGTAATGTCTACGGATACGTGACGTCAAAAAATCATCCAGCTGTTACCAAGAACCGTCTGAAATGTAATTAATTTGTTTTTAAACAAGATTTTTTTATTGACGTTTATTTTTCTAGTAAAAATAGTTGAAAACTTCCTTCAAACTAAAAATTATTTATTTAAATGTTAATTAAGAAAGAATACAGAATAATTTCGTATTTTTTTCTCAACTTTATACAGCGTCGGTAGGATTGAGATTTGAGATAATTATGGAATGTGCATAGTACGCCAAAAGGAACAAGTCATAACATAAAGGACATTATCGTTTGTTGTACGACTTGAGGTAGTTCGACTTATTTCCATACACATCTGTCTGGGGTCAAATGAGTTCAAACTCATGAATCAACTGGCTGATACTGTAGTATAGCAGTATTTATATTAAACTTGCAGGGTGTTTTATACATACCAATATATAAATAGTCAAAAGCATTTATTGGTAATAAACATATTACAGGTTACAGTATGAACATTATTATTCATATTATTAAACATAAGAATTTAATAAAAAAAAATATGTAACATTTGTTTCCATATCGCCAGGATACATAGCAATATGGATAAAACATAGCTTTGAAGCACGTATATTAAAATTTAAGCTGTCAACATTATATCTAAAATACTAAGCAAAATATGTCAGCGGCATAATAGTAACTTTATTTTTTTTAACATTATAGAGACTCAAATTCTTTAAAACTATAAAAGGTCTGTTCGATCAATCAACGTTTAAGTTTGGATTGAAATGCCGGCAAGGAATCTGCAGACGTAATACTGATAGTCCAGTCAAAATAGACATTCCAGTTTGCATTAATTCCCAACAAGCTGGATTTTTGTGCAGGCCTTGAATACGTCATTACAAATGATATGTCAAAAGTCCCCATCGATTCCGCTTGTGCGTTGTTTTTTATTCGAGGTCAAAGGTCATAAATTTGTATTTTTTGCGTATATCTCTGAAACAACGAAAGCTATCGAAAAGTGGTTAAGGCAAAGTTTGTACATCGTAAAATTGTCTACAAAAATATCTCAACACTTTTCATCTACAAAGCATCGTTTTCGAGATACAGTGACTTTAGACCGCAGGAAAATCGTCGAAGATGCTGCGTTTTTTTCATTTCAGCCGTTTTATCTGCTTCATTGCCACAGAACAAATAGTATTTCTTGAAATTTACTGAAAGGGGTGATGGGTTCGATGGGTTAGTTCTCCTCCGAGGTAATGAATCGTCTTTTTGTTTCAAGAAATACTGTTCGTTCTATGGCAATGAAGCAGATAAAACGGCTGAATTGAAAAAACGCAGCATCTTCGACGATTTTCCTGCGGTCTAAAGTCACTATATCTCGAAAGCGATGCTTTGTAGAAGAAAAGTGTTGAGATATTTTTGTAGACAATTTTACGATCTACAAAATTTGCCTGAACCATTTTTCGATAGCTCTCGTTGTTTCAGAGATATACGCGAAAAACGCAAATACCCAGGTTAAAGTCATAAATTTGCGTTTAAAAGTCATAAACGAGAGCTATCGAAAAATAGTACCGACAAAGTTTGTAGATCGTAAAATTGTCTACAAAAATATCTCAACACTTTTCTTCTACAAAGCATCGCTTTCGAGATATAGTGACTTAAGACCGCAAGCAAATCTACTAAAATACTGCGTTTTTTTCATTTCAGCCGTTTTATCTGTTTCATTGCCATAGAACGAACAGTATTTCTTGAAACAAAAAGACGATTCATTACCTCGGAGGAGAACTAAGCCATCGAACTCATCACCCCTTTCAGTAAATTTCAAGAAATACTATTTGTTCTGTGGCAATGAAGCAGATAAAACGGCTGAAATGAAAAAAACGCAGCATCTACGACGATTTTCCTGCGGTCTAAAGTCACTGTATCTCGAAAACGATGCTTTGTAGAAGAAAAGTGTTCGAGGTGTTTTTGTAGACAATTTCACGATGTACAAACTTTGCCTGAACCACTTTTCGATAGCTTTCGTTGTTTCAGAGATATACGCAAAAAATACAAATTTATGACCTTTGACCTCGAATAAAAAACAACGCACAAGCGGAATCGATGGGGACTTTTGACATATCATTTGTAATGACGTATTCAAGGCCTGCACAAAAATCCAGCTTGTTGGGAATTAATGCAAGCTGAAGTCATAATTTTAGTCTATTTTGACTGGACTATGACTACACTGGTAGTTTATTATACACCGTCGGACCCATCACATGGCTAAGCTTTGAAGATTTCGCTACGATCGTGACACAGATGCGAGCTAGCTTGCGTTTCGTGTATTGTGCGAATGCATGTCACAATGCCTTATAAACTCCTCCATGTTCAACCTTACGTACACCACTTGCATTATAACAATGCACGGCAGTGTAAGTAAACTCTCTGAAATAAGGCTTAGCGGAGATAACGCGTTTTATTACTACTAAAGCACGTATACCACGTTTTTGCATACGAAAAGCGCGCTCCCATTCGGCAGCACGCCCCCATACCCCGTACTGTAGAGCCGGGTGCACCGTCGAGAAGTAACAAGTGCGCGCCACCTCTGCCGGCACCACGCGGGCCACTCGGCGCAGTGCGAAGCAAGCGCTTGCTATTTTGCCACATAATTTGTCTATGTGGCTTTCCCACGTTAGACCTCTATCTATCTCGAAGCCTAGGAATGTAGTATAAAGGACCTGAGCGATTTGGGTCCCTTGGTCATGTACCGCTAAGGGTCTCATCGATCGCCCGGAGAGACAGAAGTGTACTGTGTTTTTTGTAGAAAGACCCAGCCCATTTATTGCGGCTGTTTCGTTCAGTCTCACTTCCAACCGATCGACAGACTCTGCAGTGACGACGCTGCCACATCATTCGAGAGAATAGAGAGTTTCAGCGGGTTAATTGGCTCTGCCTTTGATTCTGTGGGTCTCGGATCGGATAAGCACCAAGGACAACCAATTATGTGGTAACAAATATTGATAATCGTTTCATTCTATCCGTTCGATATACAAACGTTATTATAGTCTCATACTGCTCAAGAATATTACTTTATAAATTTATTTATATGTTACAGAAGTTTTTATATTAATCACTTCGTAACCACGGAACCGATTTGGACAAAACTACACCCATAAATCGTAATTACGTGTATTCCTTTCGGCAGACTATTCATATTCCAGACATTATCGAAAATTCGCAGCAAAGCGTTTGTAATATCACACGCGCACAATTTCTAATCTTTAATATTCAGCCTTGATGGCATCCGCCAGCCGACGTTCGGTGAAAATCTATTTTGTGAGAAAACTAGTAAAGCAGCGCCTCTTAAGCCATCTCACACTTATTAACTCCGAAACGGATCAACACCAGTGTGACCAAAGTTAGTAGATTTCTACTTTTTCGGTAGATTTTGAGGAACTTGCAACAGCTGCTAGTAGGAAAAAAAATATCAGTATATTTTGGTAGAATTTGCAATTTTTTGGTATATTGGTAGTATTTTTTCGAAAGAAGATGGCAACTCTCTTCTATAATCTATTCTTTTATGGGAATTCCCCCATTATGTGAATCAGAATCAGTCTATCTCTTTCTAAACACACGTACTCAAAGAACAAACACTCAAAGCCTAGCCGGGGCTTCCCCCGAAGGTAAATAATTGTTCAATCTATTTTCATTCATTATAAATTTATTTCTGTTGTTCATTCGCTATCATAGCATCATCTGTTTCTGGTGTTGTTTGACTTCGTGATGAAACGTAGATATATTCAAGGGTATCGCGCGGAGTGGGAGCAAGATCCCTTATTCAAGCAATGGTTGAATAAATCAAAAACTAATGAAGCGAATGCACACTGTAAAGTCTGTAATTGTGACATGCTCAGTAGAGTGGCTTCTCTGAAGGAACACATGGCTACATCTAAGCATCTAAAAAATATGAAAGGATTTTCTGGAACCTCACAGGTAAGCAGCATCTGAATACTGTCTTACAGCGCATTTAGATTTAATAATAGAATAATAAACCGAAGTATGAAAATTTGTCCCGATTTGCAAAACAGATGACAATCCTGCCTGTGTCAAACGCTAAAGTAGAACGAATATTTTCTGATATTAATAGAATTAAAACTCGTGACAGGAACCGTTTTCACAATAAAAATGTAGCTGCAATCATGCATGGGAAAGAAGGTCTTCGACAAATTGAAGATGGTTGCGCAAATTTTGTCCCAGACAAAGATATGCTAAAATTAATGGAAGCTAAAAATCTGTATGATAATATAAATGAAGATTCCTAAGTGATAGTGACTGACGAATTCCTGAAGATAAATTTATTTGATTTGTGTGATTATGATGAAACTCTGATGTTTAATTTATTTGATTTTTTTGTTTGATTTGTGTTATTGTGATAAATGAACCTTCATTGAGAATAAAACCTACCTATTGTGACTGAATTCCTGATGTTAAATTGATTGATAACCCAGTTAATTTTATAGTAGATTTTTAGTAGACTCCAGCTTATTATAAGTAGATTTCGGTAATTTTTCACCCTATGTTACAGTAGATTTGTCAATTCAAATCTGGTCACACTGATCAACACCGTCTGGCCATATCCCTCGTCTCGCCGACGTCGGCTGGACAGAGGTAACTGGGTCCATTTTACCCAACCACGCAAAGCAAGAAGGATAAAAATAAGGATAGTCTGGGTATGTATAGAGTCTCGAGCTAACGTTTGAGCCACAGTCAAAACGTTGGAACAATTGATTGACTATTAAAGGCCACACTTTTATAATACAATTTTTATAATAATGTAGGTTCTAAAATTCTATTCATAGAAATGGTTTGTGAAAAAAAAAACTCGAGTACGAGAATAAATGAAGTGATGTTCGTAGTCTTTTCAGTATCATCCAAGTCCGAAAAACAATTAATAATTCTAAACAAGTCATTAAATATCTTACAGTTAGTACATGAGGCAAGCAATCGCTTAGGCGCATATATTGGCAAAAAAACACAGCAGTGCAAAACAATTTCGCAGTTTAGGCTTACTGATAATGATGCTCTGCGAACCCACATCAAGTCTTAATCGATCAAGCATTGGAACCTCGTTTAATGTGGACATGAGTTATTTACTCAAACGGCGGGGTTCGTCTCGAGCCAATTGATTATTAGTTCGCAGCAATTCAAATTCTTTGAATCTGTTGGTTTAAATCTAACTCATGGTTTGTTCTTATCTAAACAATCAAGGAATGACTTCAAATGACTGCAATGAAATGACTTTTTATTGCCGTCATTTTAAGTAATTCCTTGATTGTTTAGATAAGAACAAACTCAATGTGGATACGCAACATAATAAGTGTGCTACACTAGAATTTTGATAAATTAAATAATATTTGGAAACTATTTATCGGCTTCTCCCGTCAATACGACAGGGAATGTTGCCAGGGTCAAGTGCTTATCTGAATTATATCTGTCAAGTTAGTCAATCGTCAAGTCGTCTGTCACTCGTTTTAAGGTGAAAATAGTAATCGTAAATGCCACCAAAATAAGACAGCAAAACTCAACAACATTAGAAAAACACCAATAATAAAAATGCTATGTTTTATCAAAAAAATATGATTAGACAGATAGATTTCAGAGGACATACAATCAGATAATACAGTCATCGTACTCTGACGGAACGCATTTGACAAGATAAATAGAAACTCTAGAATACGATATCTCTTGTCTTTTGTTTCTGATTCAGTAGCTCTACCATGAGTTTTTACTATACCATATATATACTATACTCGCTAGCGTCTGTAGTTAAAAAAATGTATGAAGATTTGTACAGCGTCTCTAGCGGATAGTTGGGTACTAAAATTCGTAATACTAATATTGACGTAACTACTGTAGTAAAGTCAGGCGATTTTACTGTGACAACTCATGGTAGAGGTACAGGTTAAATGTTTTACGCGTGCTACCTGTAATCTTTCTTGAGATCCTACGCTTCACTCAGTTTGCTTTGTTCCTTCGCTAACTCAAATTGATATCAATTGATTAAGCAATCTTAAGCGGCTTTTTTGCTTGAGAAATGATACACTCATGTTCGTGACTTATTTATTTGTTATTATTAATACATTTCTATATCCAACTGACTACGTTTGTCACAACGCAAGTCATATTGCCAACGCAGCGAGGCATCACTGTCAATGATCATCATTCAATACAGTATACATCGAAAGCGGTGGGCTAGTATAACTAGTCTCATGTTCCAACACGTCCAACCAATTATCGGGTCCTCAGACCGAATTATATGCTCGTATCAGCATAATATTCGGTTAATCAAATGGAAACTATCCAATTTCATGTCAAATTAGATTGTTTATAAGACAGAGCTGGTGATAAACATTCTCAGAAGGCGGAATGATTTTGTATTAAACTTAAGACTCCAAGTCGAGCGATATGAAAAACATTACAAATTAAGTCATAAATGCATACTGTCACTTATAAGAAGCACACATCCAAGTGAACTCGCAAGAGAGGTTAAAAATTGGAAGCGAAAATCACTTGAGAATATAATCAAACGGCATCGAAATAGGATAGATGGTAGTACACAGTACTTACCACCATTTAAAATATATTATGAAGAGATAAAACGGATATCCGGTAACTATCCGGTATCCGGCCTTGTTTTCACTATCCGGCCGGATACCGGATAGTAATACAGTATCCGGCCGGATACCGGATAGTAAAATTATTTAAGAAACTCAAACTTCTAACCCTACCCAGTATGTACATTTTAGAGTCGGCTTTTATTTGTGAGAAAGAACCCAACTTTATTTGTAAAAGCCAACGAGATATATCTCAGAAATACTAGAAATCCGGACAGGATTGTGTTACCTAAATTACCTAGAACTTCAATGTACCTCAACAGTAGTTATGCAATGTGCGGGAAAATATACAATTCACTACCCAATGATATAAAGAAGCTTCCCCACAATAAATTTGAAACCGAACTGAAGTTATGGTTGCAAGAAAAATGTTTCTATGTACCTATAATTTATTTCCATTTATGAAAATATAGAAGCGGCTCAAGACAGAGACCGATGGCGTTCTATAGTGTCGGAGGCCAAAACCCACTTTGGGGTTGATGCGCCAGGATAGTAAGTAAGTAAGTATGAAAATAGCCTTTCACTGCGCCAATATTCAAATCAAACCAATCGCGTCAACGCAATAAAAGACCGAATATCCGGCAGCCGGATATCCGGCGCTCCGGCCTAGCAGCTTGCCGAATATCTGGTATCCGGCCAAACTACTATCCGTTTCATCTCTAATTATGATCCATTGGTTCAAAGACAGTTTGGCACAAATATTATCGTAAAGCCTACAAGTAGGTACGTTACGATGCAAGAACTTACTGTGAAGATTATAAATTTATTTCTCAGAACGTCCTTGCCCAAGCTATTTAAGAAGCACCACGATAAGTCGCCAAGAAACGTAAAACGGTGCGTAAGAACGTAACATGAATACAAATGAACGACATTAAAGCTAACAGAAGAATCGGATAAAACAATGCAACTACGTAATGCCCGTGATAAGTTAAACAATGTGAAACGCCCAGTCAAGCAATAACGAATCAGTCTCGGTCACACGCCAACAACCTTACCGCAAAAACCTATGCTAATAGATGGACTTCAAAACCAATTAATCGTCCCATTATAGTTATTCAAAAAACGTTCATAACTCTTATAACGGACTCAAATTACTACATACTTAAACCATATTAGCAAAACTCATAAGATCACATTGGATTCAAACATCTCGCAACCGATAGACCTAAATTAGTAAGTAATTTAGGCAAGGCTAAAGTTTGATGTTGATTAATATGACTTCATAGACTTGAAAAATAATAACTGCGTAATGTGAACAAACAATTCAACATAATAAGGCGATCTTGAAACGATTTCTATTATTCAAAATAAAACAGTAAATAAAAATTCTTTTCTCTTGAGAAAATCATAGGAACAAAGCATTCAAATAAATACTACAAAGCTGTAGACACTTCGACATTGTTCGACGATTCAACAATATCACTTTAAGGGGCTGACACAGTATAAACGATGTCAAATCACTGAATATATATTATTTATTCAAATCGTAGCGTCCTCGGATGTGATGTAATAAAAGTATTGTGTTTCTAATTACATATATGAAAAAAAACAAACTATGAAAACTCGAGAATACCTAGCTAAAAATGTTATGGAGAATTCTAAAAAGATAATTGATAGTGCACTTACTTGTATATTTAATGAATAGCAGTCGTCTAGTATAGTTAACTCATTTTTGATGCCGGACAATTTCAATACCCGACGTTTTTTTCTTGTGGAGTGAAACCTTCCAATCGCTCTCTTCCGATTGATCCATTCATTCGCCAGATTGTCAGCGGTCATATCAATAACCTCTTCTTGGAATGTTCTACCTGTGAAATGAAAATAATTGGTGTAGCATTATCAATTACTTACCAATTTCTTTTTGACTCTGATAAAACTAAATTTGGCTTCTATATTATAATACTATCAAAGTGGAAAAGCTGTACTAACGTAACCTAACCAAAAATATTTTCTTCGGTATCCTTTATCCTTAAGATATTTTTCAATATCCGACCATTTCTGAATAATTGGTTTTCGTCTGACATAACTTGCTTATATTAATCGAATGTGAGGCATTCTTTTATGTTAAGCTTCTTTGTCTTCCATGGCAATCGATAGAACAACTTTAAACTAAGTTCAAGTAGAATTTCGCTGTTTTTGTCTAAAGCAAAAACAATCATAAAAACTGTTACCTGAGCGCTGTCAAATATGTAATAAGTTTAATAAAGAAATGTTAATGATATCAAGAAATGCATGACAGAATAGACACCGAAATCTACTTCATACACTAACCGTTTACGTACTAGAAGCTTAAGAGCTCGACGTTGATAAAATAAGCTGTAAGCTAATCAACTCGTATGAAACTCAGCGTGCCGTATGAATGGCATTAAAGCAGTTTCACTATCAGTAGTAGCAACCTGTATTAGTAATTGTTTTAGCACAACACAATGGGAAGCTTACAGACGTGCGTAGTTCATAAACCATACAAATTAAATGACACGCATCACAGCTTAGTTGGAAGTAGCTCTGCCTTCCATGTTGTGGGTCGTTGGTTCGATCTTGACCGAGAACATACGTGTGAGGAACACTTATGTTTGCCTGGACGTTACATGTATTCTATGGATGTATTTTTTAAAAGTATATAATTATTCTATCAGCAATTTAGTTCCCATAGATTTGCTTAGTTTGGGACTACATGATGTGCTAATATTTATTTATGTACCGGTCACTCCAAATAATACTAGTCGATTATAAGCTCGGTAGGTACAGCTACGAACGATTTCTCGTATTAACTAGCTGATATGAACACTAAATACACATGAGATATATCAGAGTCAAGGGTGTTTTATCAAGGACATTGTTTACAAAAGCGTTGATAAAAGTGACGGAAAAAGCCGTATGTACGGACATAAAGCGCTATGAATAATCAGCACTGACCAACTAATCAGTATACTAATTTCAACAACCGTTTAAATATAGGGAACTATGAAAAAATATCTTTCCCCTGTAAATCAGCTGTATGTTCTTCAAGATTGTTCCAATATCAATTCTTAGAAAGCGAACACAGCATTACCTATCAGAATTATTTACTGCCTGGCACAGTCTGATTTTGATATGAATCTATAAGTAGCAGCAAATACACCGAAGGGGTCCACCGGGCATGCTGCCATCAAGAGAGTAGCATAAAGCTCAAGTACTTATACCTATTATGTAAATATTTGTTTTTTTTTTTACAAACACAGTAGGCCGAATCTCTTGTATTCATTCTTTTGCGGCCTTCTTGCATGTCATTTGAGTTTACATACTTTATAAACTGTTACCCGACCTCGTACGCATTGCGTTTTGAAAATGCTTGTGAAAAATCCTCATTGTGTAACTTATTATTTTTTTCCGACAAAAATATCAGTCATCACATTCAATGATCCGAGCTTTATCTCAGAATCAGAGTTCTCAGAATCATTGATAAAGTTAAAACAACAGAACTACAGATTTAAACTAGCAAGTTATTTTTATTTCTTGAACAAACTTGAGAAAACCGGGCCATGAACATCAAAACCATGAATAGCTTAGTTACTATGCTTTATGTGTTCGTTGACCGTAACTCTAATTACTGTGAAATGATGAATCGATTTGTCGCTTGTTTTATTATACATAATAGTTTGCATATTTAAACCTACAGCTACAAGCAAGACAAAATATCAGTACTCCAAACGTACATCACTGCAAAGCCAGAGTGCGATATTTTCTGAACTTCGTTCTTACTCATTTGTTCGCTGCCTCGAGCACCCATCGCTACAGGAACCTTTGGCTCCTATGACTTATGCTGAGTGGTAGCTTTTTACACTTCTATTTACACTTTTATTACCGATTTATTCGCATTTGAACTTTCAGCTTATAATAATTTGTATTTTGTTGAGTGTTTAATTATTTTGTATTCTATTCAAACATAAACATGAGAATTTAGCACACAAATTTGCCTAGAGTGTAATGAAATCATAAGAAAACCCTATTAATTTTCTCGTATCAGGTCTCTACATACGTTCAAATAATCACATTCTAGCATGGGTGTAGTTTCAGCTTAAGACGATGTAATCAAGTACCACCGCTTCGATTATGTTATCATCAGAACAAGTGAAAAACTAGTTTATCAAAACGTAGAATAAATTGATTTATCAGGTTACTGACCCAGATTCCGTATTCGATCTCGAATCATGTGATCAAATTATTCGTTATCGCTGATTACACGACTGCCGGCTTTATTTATATCCAATGTTTATCAGTGTTTATTGAGCGAACTTCATATTATAAAATTATATTTTGATGATCTTCATCGCGGAGAGAGTAAAAATATTTTTTCGAAAAGATTTATTTCATTGTATTCATTTCATTGTAAGTACTAGCTTGCTTATGTGTATACAATAAAAATATTATGGAAGTACTTTATCTGCTAGCTTTGTTTCTAGTTTTTCGCCGTGCAATAGTCTTGTCTTTAACGAGGTTCCAAGACGTTTCAAGAGTTACGTTAGAGCACGAAGCTTTAAGATGATTTTGTGTCGCAACACAACTGTTTTAAATTGCCGGAAATTTTCACTCAGACGTTTAATGTACAGTAGCTCTACCATGAGTTTTTACTATACTATATTTACTATACCCGCTAGCGTCTGTAGTTAAAAAAATGTATGAAGATTTGTACAGCGCCTCTAGCGGATAGTTGGGTACTAAAATTCGTCATACTAATATTGACGTAACTACTGTAGTAAAGCCAGGCGATTTTACTGTGACATCTCACGGTAGAGGTACAGTACCTCTATCATGAGCTACGTCACTATTAGTACATATTACGAATTTTAGTACCCAACTATCCGCTAGAGGCGCTGTACAAATCATACATTTTCATACATTTTTTTAACTACAGACGCTAGCGAGTATAGTAAATATAGTATAGTAAAAACTCATGGTAGAGCTACAGACCGGTAAAATCTGTTCAAAACTCAGAATGATATACCGATCGGGCAGGTTTTTAAGAAGATGCATTCAAAAAGATAAGAAGTTTAGATATTAATTTCAGTTAAATCAAAATTCGTATACTTAATATAGTATCTCAGTTTGTTTTAAATCTTTAAACATGAATCTATTGCTAATTTATTAAGAATTAACAATTAGCTATATTTTAACGATAGCATTGAAAAAAAAGACAACATATGAATTTGCTGATGATTATTCGATATCGTATTCAATTTATTTTATATACAAGCAAGTTGTTTTTAGTTCTAGAACTAACTTGAAGAAACTAGGCCATGGGCATAATCACCATGTAAGGCCTTAGTTACTATGCTTTACGCGTTCGCTGTGACATTAACACTATTACATACTAAACGTCATGCTTATAATTATATTTTTTACAAAAACGGACTAAAACGACTTCCAATCGGCATCGACAAGTAATATTAGAAACATTCTTAAACATTTCTCAAAATTTATAAAATATTTTATTTAAATCTGATCTTAATAAAATTTACTCGGATCCTCTTCTCTGAAGAACAAGTTCTGATCAAATAAATCTATCGAACATATTATCAAAATTGGTTTACAATTCGTAGAGTAATCGCCTAACATCATCAACATCTTTTCAATCGATTAAAAATAATGTTTGATCATTATTAATGAAAGTAATAGTTATTAAAATTCACAAGAACTATTCGGTTCAGAAGCCACAGTGAAACAGAGTTCTTGTGATTTTTCAGTGGTTGTTATAAATTCGTATTCATAGCACCACCGGTATAACGATGGGTGTGAGTTTTCTAAAGGCGTGTATGACAGGTGCCTGCGAAAAACAAACTAGACTCGAATATCCTCGTTAGATGCTTTCTAACATGGCAATAGTGTTTGATAAAGTTCTTAGAAAACGACAAGGTTAAAGTAAGTTACTATGTTTATTACAAGGAAACATTGTGACTTGTGGGGTTACCTCTAGATCTACAGATCTAGAATTATTTAAAAACTAAAACCACGTTATAGAGTATAGACTATGTAAATACTCGATAGGGGAAATCCTACCCAAGAAGTAATAAATACAAGACCATTGTTGGAGTATTTGGCGAGACAAGAGACAATTTCCGCTCGGACAAACCAAGCTCGAGGTAAAGCACTGAAATAATATTAGTACGTTTAAAGAGAAATTTCGGTGAACTAGAGTTAATATTCTCAAGCCAATATACTTGGTAGTTGAGCAAATAAGAGCAAAGTGCGGTCCCGGATCTCGTCTTATATTGTAAATGCAACGTCGGTATTCAGTTCGTATGTTTGTTCGGTGGAACTACGGCAGGTTCAGGCTATTAGTTTGCCGAAAGTAGCAGGCGGAACATACTCACTCTCTCATACTTGTACCAACATTTAAACTCGAAACATTCGTTGAGTTGAAGATCAAGAGCACGTTGAATGTATAAAAAACAGTTTAAGATAATTTCTGGTTAGTTGAGATTTGTAAAAAAAACCTTACTTTAAAATGTTAGCTAAGCACATCTATTGTCAAAGACGCTCATTGAAAAAGTTTCTGTAACACACAACTTTTTTTATGTACCTTGATTGAAGCATATATGATTCAGTATTTATTTATACATCGTATATTAATACGACTAATATAGTAATTATATTATTTAAGAAATACATATATGATACTAGTGGGCTATCTGTAGGTCGTGATAGTGTATTTTTATTTTACCTTTATTTTCTATGCACTTAGGATCAAAATATATATAGAACCTACAAGCTTGGCTGTACAAGAGGCTTAACTATAGTTTCGAATGGCACTAAACTTCCTGACTTACGCTGAAGTTTCTAAGTTTCGTGCAAGCAGATTGTAAGTACTTACGCTCAGCATCAAGATTGATGATATCTGAAACAAAATAATAAATGATTAAAATCAAATTGTTTATACTTACTACAATATTGTTTTAAGATCCAGTAGACAATTTAAAAAAAAATCTAATAAAAACGCTTCTATACAAAATCGGGAACGGGAGTTTAATGACACGCTGGCGAAACTAAAAATGCTATACTTAATTAAATGTAAATATAATGAACAAATATGTATTATATACAAATGAACAAAAACAGCATATTTTTGGTACAGCGAGTTATAGTAAAGATAATAAAATACATTTATAAAATTAAATATAATGCTTATTTATGTTACGTACATTCCATCTTGATCAACAAAGCCAGCTCCTCTTCTAGTTTGATGGAAAAATCTTTTTTAAATTCAATGATCTCGGATTAATAGAAGCGCACTCCGCGGAAAGAAATTAAATTACAAATAGGTAAAATTGTTAAGGCTTTGTCCGCGTAAACTGTGCGGAACCAGACAACCGACAGGCGACGGTAAAAAAATGCTCTCTGTGGGTAAATGTCAAATATAGCATCCGAGAATGCGCAAATTAGATTGTACTTCATTGCGTTTTCTTGAGAGCAGCTATTTATTTGGATGTCGTCACTCAGCTAAGCTTTTAGTACTTAAGCTTTTATATTTATTTTGTGCACGATATGATTTTATAGCTGAGATTTTGAACTCAAAACATTTTAAATTGTGCTCCTAATTCACGAAACAAAATTACACAGGTCTCACAAAATGTTAACGCTGAAAAAGCCAAAAGAACAAAACCACAGAAGAGTTAATTTTAATTATATATAATACTAGTAATTAATAGTAGATAAGTAGATATGGTCTGATATTTTGGGGCAATAGCACAAACAGACAAGACGTTTTTATTGCGCAAAAAAAATGTATACGAGCTATTTTTAAACTCAAAAATACTGACAGCTGTGTGCCATATTTTAAAGCAAATGAAATTCTGACATTACCCAGCTTGTATATTTTTGAAGTAGCAATGTTCGTGAAAACAAATATGAATAAATTTAATAAATTCTCTGACATTAATAATTTAACTACACGCAATAGAAATAAATATTGTCGAGTAAAATCCAACACCACTCTCATGCAAAATAGTATATTTTGCATGGCTCCAAAAATATATAACAAAGTGCCAGAAATCGTAAAGGGGTATGAAATATTGTGCTTTAAGGCGACGGGTCGGGTGAAATTTTTCATAATAAATAAAAATGTCAATAACTTCCAACTTTATTATTTATTTATTATATCTACACAAACGTTAAACGTGTAACACGGCATAGTTTTTGCCGTGGTGGTTAAACTCTAGACAGTCAGCGTGGCAACGTCGCAATTTCAACTTCAGCAAAAATGCTGACAACGACGCAAAACACATAATGAGCCGCGCACAGTTCGGATAACTCTAAAGCAGCGCCTTATGAATATTTGCGAGCACACAGCAATCAAGCACTTATAATTCCTAAGGCGCTACTCTTCTTCTTCTTTAAACACCTTATTGTAGAAATGTTTTTTTTTAAATCACAAGATACGAACCATAAGAATAGCTGTGCTGAGTTTGGTACCAAACAAATCTGCCAAACCCATAAAAAATGGGATCTAAAACCACACTTTTGCAAAAGGTGTTGGTACTAAACTTACATTTAAAAGTAAACTATATCCAAGAGCACACATTTTGATTAATAACACACTAGTTCAATATATGTGTTATAGGAAATAATAAGTTTCACAACTCCACATGCTATCACTTTTTCTGAAAACAGTTTTCGGTTTCCCCAAAAACACGCATTTGGCTATACCCGTCACCTTAAAAAGACGCTTAAGGCATTACTTGTAAAGAGATGTTATTACAGTATAACCGAGTTTTTAAATGATGATCTTAAATTAGAATAATTAATCAACTATAAGGAAAAACGACTGCCCACCCTATTGTAAGAATTATTTTAGATACTGTATTATTTGCATGCCTTTAAAGGTGAGATTGTGCTGGAACATTTTTTACTATTAATTAACACCACTGTAAACCCTCATTCTACCAAATAAATAAATGAAATGAAAGTAGTTAAACTACACCAACCACGTGAACCAATACTATAACTAGCAAATTGAGCACAATGATATACACAGCCCGCAGTATAAGATTTCGAAATAAATCGTGTTAATAATATTATGTAGTTACTTGTCGCCCGACAACCCCGCACGACTGAGTTTCGCACACTGCGAAAATATAAACGGTAATGCGTAGGCATAGGCACGTTCCGAACCATGGCGAATAACAAATTATATTACGTAAATTGTACCTAATACGTACATTTTTTGAGATGAAATTTATTACGATAACTTGGAATATTTTGAGATAAGAAAGCTTGACCAGAAAGTATATCAATTTAGACCCAGTCGGACTTATCCGCAGAGCGGAGTTAATTTAGCCTAAACTATGTTTAAAGGTACTGGAACTGCACATTAAATTTTCGAATACAATTATTCACCAGCACACGACCTGATTTGAACCAGACGACCTTAGGATCGGAAACGTCGTACTAGGTAAGCATTTATAAAAAAAATATATCGTAAGTACCTACTTATTAAATATGAAAGTCAAATGTTTTTTAAATTATAAGATATAACTATCATATCTCCATATCAACAAAAAAAAACAGAAATTATAAAACTTCACAGGTTATCTAGATTAGGACCTTATTACGATGAAAAAATCACATATACGTCTACATAGGTTTATTACGCATGATTCATCTAGGTTTCTAGCTAGGTAGGAGTAGTACCTGGAATATGGCAATTTACCGCATATGTCGCAAACCAATTGAATTATCGTCAATATACCTAATGACTGGTATTCAGAACCTATAAGTAGAATTAGCTTACAAAATTACGTTGCCTTTTCGGAAATTAGAACTCAAAATAATATGCCGAATTCTCAGCATGGCGCTTTATTACCGATTTAGAACAAAATTGTCGAGCTCATTGAGTATCTAAAATAATATTTTAGATACTTACATTACCTACTTACCAAATATTATTTGTCTTCAGAATTCTTTAAGCGCCGCTCATGTAAAAATGCATAGATGATCAGTCCGCCAAAAATAAATAATGCGAAAATGCCTTTTTATATGATCTGAATAACAAGCCATTGAACTCAAATCTATAATACTTTTAATGAATTACCTTTTAATTTTTTTTAATTTACCTTTTCTGAATTTAATCAAGCGGCACTGAAGCAGCCGTAGTGATCGGCGCTAGGCTTTTTATTATAATTGATGGATCTGCCCGACACTGTTTTTGTTTTTATGAGAGTGATTGATGGTACAAGCCGTCGTCTGATATTAAGTGGTATTCTCTGCATATAATATGCATTGCCTCTCGGAACATTAACATGCATCGTATAACAAGAAGTGAGTACAAACTAGCTTTGATCCTTCTTTTAAAAATGAATACTTAGCTTGAATTTCCAAGAAAATATGTTTTTAAAGGAGCACCCTAAGTGCCCGTAAGCTTTGTTTACTACAATATTGCTTAAGAGAATTTAATTTCAGAGACTTTAAAACTCATATATCTTCTTCTCAGAGATCTTTTGAATAAATGATATCTCCGCCGTAACCTGATATAAACGTTTTACGAATATTCCGGAAATATTCTGAATAAGCTTAACTTTATTAATCTTGAAGTATTTAAGGATTCCACACATTATTGCATAAAATTACCACTTTAAATGTACATGTTGGTACATTTTATGTAGGTAGGCTGATTAAATACCTATATCAAAACATCAATACCTATTGAACATGTACGAGCACTACCAAGCCTATCCATAAAACTTAAATATATAAAACTAGAGATAAGAACATTATTCAATTGAAAAAGCAGTCCGAAAGTAATCTCAATTTAAATACAACATCAAATAATAAAACAGCATTTACGTGAAAAGTGTTGCTCAAGAAGTTTATAGTATAATTTGCAGCGCGGAAGTTGACGTCTTTACCCTCAAGACTCCAAACACGAATTTTCAAATTTATATTTCACACTTCAAATGTTGCACAGTAAATTGAAATCTACGAGTTGAGCATAAAAGCATTCGTTGAATACTAAAAATAAACCTGTCTTAGGTATTGTAGCCTGTCTAAGATTATCTCAGCTTTTACATACCGGAACCGGCATTCTTTTCTCAGTGTTAAATTCAAGTAAGTACTTCATCATCATCATCAAGTACTTGAGTTGATACCCAATAAGTCGTATGTAAAGAAAGATAAACAAGTTGAATACTTATCGAAGTCAAATGTGTGCTTGTGAGTATATTTTCCGCAATTTAGTTGATATTTTAACTTAACCAGCCTAGCCAGATGGTGTGGTGTGAATGTCCATCAATAAGTATATCTTACTTTGATAAAATAAACTGCTACACAACCCAAAGGAAAGGAGCTTTTATACGCTCTTCTATATATTTAACTGAGCGTAAATTGAGGTCATTTGATCAAAACAGTTAGTTACAGCTTGGCTAATAAAAATAATTTATCTTATTGCGTAGTATGATAAATTATTTCTGAAACTTTAGTTCAAAAACATTCGTTATAATAATATTATGAATAAATATTTTAGTCTCGCAGTGACACGGCACGACAGCTGGACGAAAAAGAGATAAATCTGAGCCTGTAGCATCGTTCATTTACCGGTTCGATTTCCACCAAAAATCTTTTTCTTTTGTTTTTACTCTCTGTATGAGTCATATACTCGAGTATTTGCGAAATATAAATTTTAATCATTCCAAAACGTTCACTAACTATCTGATTTTACCCTGCATAAAGAAACCAATAACATAGAACCTACCATATTTGGAAGAAAAACTAGTGTACTAAAACAATCGTGAATCCAGAACTCGTGCTCAACATGCTCAACCTGTTCCATCAGACCAAACAAACGTAGATTTCATGCGACTGAAAAGTCTATGGGAAATGACAGGTGATTGAAAAATAAAAACAGATTTCTGATGTGTCGGAGCGAATAATAACATATCTATAAACGAACAACGAGCTTCGTTGGCTAATGGACTGTGAAGCAAATATTTCATCATCAATCAATTATATTTCTCGAAAATGGAAATGAAATTTGGATACGACATGATAATTGGATTTATTGAAACGGAAAATGGCAGAAAAGTGATCTGGTGTTCGCCATTTGTCAGAGATATATTCATAGATTAGGATAATTATTCTCTAATCATAAAGAACACTAGCACTAGCATACAAAGGACTGAAAATATTTAACTCTAAGGCAAACGCATTACACCGTAGGCCGCATCATCATTTAACATCAGATGAGATTGCTGCCAAGCGTATGCCTATAATACATAATAAAAAAAACGTAGTTAACCAAATTTTGTACCTAAGATTGGATAGGTATCTTAGTCGTAACACAGGGCTAACAAATCAATTTTTTTACCAAAAACACGCTGTTGGTTGAAAAATACAAATTTCAGAATACACACTTCTGTGTCTTTAAACACCTTTTAAATAGATCTCAGTTCATTTCAATTAGAAGAAAGTTCTGCCAAGCAACGGTCGGCGAAGCGCGTCGTCAACAAACCGTTCATCTGCATTATGCAAATCTCACAAATCGTATTTGAATATGTACAAAAACAGTGATATGGCTGTATATAACACAACTGTTGTACATCCACCAACCGAGTTCACATCAGCGCCTTTAAACTACAAAGGGTTGGGAGGTAATTGATTCTTTTTTGTTTTTAATTAACAAACTCATGTCGACCGAACTGTAATTGACTTTAATTGGCTTGAAGGTTTTCATTCCAAGCGATAAATTAGCGATTGATTGATGAAAGAGAATTTAGCCCTGCAGAGCAAATTCATTCAGATTTTTAGGTCAACGACTGGTTAAGGATCTTCCAATAATATGTATCAAGTGGAAGTGTAGAGATCTCTTTAATTAGCATGATGTTTTTTATTTAAAGCATGTCTTTATTTGTTTGAAGTAACTTTTATAATTGTCAGTTAATCACAGGAATAAAATGAAATGTATGGTTAATAAGCTTAAAGTATGAAATTTAGTCAAGCAATATAACGATACTGTGAGAGCATGAAAAGTATGAAATGATCACAAAGATATTATTTTCGAGGTGACTCATGCCGGTTATATTAAGGCGCCATTACGCCGAAAGCTCGTATTTCTATAGCTATAAGCCACCACACGTTCTACGAATGTCAATCATAATAACACTATATTTTCATGAATAGAAAATGTCGTTTCGGAGTTTAATTCAATAGAACTGGCTATCAGAAAAGGTAGATTTGTTTGTCAATTTATATTCCAACCATCACCAGTGCAAGTTATTTTGTAAAAAAAAAACATTCACAAAGCTGGGTGTAAATTTGATGAAATGACTGCACTGGTTTTTTGATTTGTTACAGATGTAGGAACGCCAATTTCGAAGTGAACATTCAAACGTTCAAAGAGCTTAATCGTCAAAGTGATGTCAATTTCATGCCCAGGATTGAGCAATTTAGGGTTCAGTACAGAACAGACAGACATCTATAACTGACCCCCGCAATCACTTCATTTCACTCACACAAAATGTAACATTTTAGTATTTTTTTTAAAAAGATTAGTATTAGTAATTATTAGGTAACGGAAACTTCATATTATATTTGACATTATGCAGCGCAGATATGATTGGCCAATTGGTCTAATTACCGTTGAATACATGATATCGCTGGAAGCTAATACCATTATGACAGGTAAATAGAATTGAACGCATATTAGCTCTAACTAATGAATTACCAAAGCAATTTTAGGCGAGTATCATTTCAGGCGAGGTCTTCCCTATTCAAAGTGGCAAAATGTACGGCTGCCTTAAAAGAGAGAAGCATGGTGAACCTAAAAGATAACCTATGTTACCTTTGTATGCAAGATATGTTAGGTACTAAGCAAAATCGGGTCCGGGTGTATATCCTATATCCAACCGAAACCCAATAATCAACCCTCGCTTCGGATATGTGCGGTACGTAAAAATCACTCAATCAATTTTGCTGTCGAAAAAATCTATGCTGCTATGGTGTATCTTTAGTAACGCAAAACTAGAGATAGATAACATATTCCGACCGCTCGGTCAACGTGTAGCTGTCCCTCATGTTTCGACGATTTTAACAACAGGAGCCTCGAAACAACGAGAGTTGGTTGTGAAAAAAAAATCGGTAAAATTCGAATCAGACTAGGGGCTTGTTAGCCTCGGGACAAAACATTTTTTTGGTGTACGAGATTGTAACAAATGAACACGATATGCCAATATAGACTCCATGTTTGTTTTTATCATGAACATGCATTAAAAAAAACTAAATAGCCAAGTGTTTTGAGAATCTAAGAAAGATACTAAGCAATTAGCCGCCAATTGTAATGTTTTTGTGAAAATTCATAATATTTATCGTATTTGAGTAAAAGTCAAAGTCAAATATTACTTTATTCAGTAAAATCACAAGGATCATTTAGAATCGTCTTACATACTAGGTGATTCTAGGTGCCAGTTCCACGCGACCATAGCCTAGAAGAACGGGCAAGAAACTTACGGCCTGATTCCTACCGTTTTTTTTATATGATCCTTCTTACAAAGAATTACAATTAAACTAAATTAAGTACTGAAGTTTCAGTGCGGTGTCAATTTAACTTAGTAATGATACACTAATGAGTTAAAAAAAAAGAAGAATAATAAAGCTATACGTAAATCAAAAAGACAGCACACGCTTCGCTTCAGAAACAAATATACTACAAAGTACATAAGCAAGGCAAGAGAACATTACTAACATCACAAATCGACAAATTTGCTGTTGACGGGTGGAGCGACATCAGGCCAGTTTTGTCATTAATATAGCTGTGTAAGGTATAATACGCCTTTTTGAAAGCTACAATATTGTTTGACTTGTTAAGTTACTTAATTTAAGCTGCTAATAATGGGAGAACCTTTTTCAGTTTGAGATAATTAGAGTGATTGTAACGATGTACAAATTACAGCATAAAGCGAATAAATTGAAAGCAGATCAGAGCAGCAACTTTTTGCCAATTTATTTCATCAACACGGAGACTCGATTATATAGATTTGATTGTCGTAAGTACACAAACTACGTTAGCCATTAGCTTCCAACTGAGCTAGCCAACGAGAAACACCATGACACAAATTAGGTACCAAATGGAAGTCACAAACACAATAATTAAAATAATCTTGCGTAGATAATAAAAATAAAGTACAACCAATAGTTACGACACGTCTTTTTTTAGACATATATATAATACGTATGAACAGTTCTAAACGAGTACCGAAAATGCGTCCAAATATTACACATACCATAAATAAACTATATGACAATGATGCTGATAGAACACAATTTTATTAAGTTACAGTTTTGCTCGAGAATGCATTTATAATTACATATAAAATATTAACATTGTACTCTTCTCTTACCCTTTTGCATGTATTTTAACGGAGAGATTTGTCATTTCCATACCTCAAATCCACAAAAGGGTTCGGTGACTCGATAGGGTGTTTTAGGGGTGGTTGGGGATTTCAACCCCCGGTAAGCTAATTGAAGTGAGCGGCTATTGAAACAGCAAAATCTACGTCATCACACTCAAAGGTACAATGCTACTTACAACACAATTACTTACAGTTGTAAATGATATTTCTACTGATAATGATATATGTGGTAAAAGAACGCTACTTTTTTCTCTTGTAACTTTCATCGAAAAATCTAGTAGAATTATGGATTGAGGAGTTTAGTTAACAATGAAATACAATGAAATTTAGGAACTTCTACACTCAGAGCATTACTGCAAATCCTATTGTAACCCTTAGTATTTTTATAATCTAAAAACCTAAGTTGGTGAATACAGTCACACCACAACACCTATACAATAGATATTCGTATACCGCCGGAGTCTATCTGATTGTCACACAAAGAATATACTCAATCAGACCGACTACCGAGTTAAGAATACAATAGTCAAGTGAACCCCGAACAGATAGGTCACGAAACGACGCTAAGTAGAACTCATTCCTCATTCATCTCCCAAGCAATCTCTAAAACATGTGACCAAAAACCATACAACCACAATAAAACGAATACCAGCTACATTTTTTTTATAATTAACTTCCAGCGATAACGCGTGTATATTTTTATCGTCAACAACTGCCGAATCATAAAGTTATAATTGCAACTGCGTTACGCGTGCGATTAAAACAATGTGATCATGATGTGAAATATTTACAATAATTACAATCTTAATAGATTATCAACACCGACCTACCTAAAAGTAGAGTATATAGTCCAGTCAAATTATGGCTAAAAACGAGTTAAATAAACATGAGCGAACACAGTTTGGGGACTTTGAGGATCGATAGGGGGGTGTATTCTGAGCATACATTCCAATTTGAGGGGTTGTACTGAGGTCAGCTCAAGGTCATTTCGATGGAAACGCGTTTCATTCGATATCTCGAGAATGGTTGGTGTTAGGCGAAAAATTGTTGAGACCTTATCTTTTCCAAACAAAATTTACAAACTTTTTTATTTGAAACTTTTTTTATAACATTAATATTTTTCAACTTATTACTCCCGCAACGCAAAAATTTTACTTTTTTTCCATTTTTCGTCGTTTTCTCCCCAACCATTCAATTTTATTAAATTTTACCGATCATCAAAGTGTAGATCTTTTAATTATGAACAGTTTTGTCCTTAAACTTTTTTCCGTAGTGCCAATACCTTCGGAGTTATATATTACTTTACCGATATATTATTATTTTTCTATCAATAAATGTGTAAAACAGTTTTAATTGTTAATTTACTTCTTACCCAAATTAACCCAAATTAAATACTTAATTTTTAAATAGTTTAATCGATTGACCTTTTTATATTGCGACAGTGGCGCGGATTTCACTCGGTAAAGTGGTAAAGTAATATATAACTCCGAAGGTATTGGCACTACGGAAAAAAGTTTAAGGACAAAACTGTTCATAATTAAAAGATCTACACTTTGATGATCGGTAAAATTTAATAAAATTGAATGGTTGGGGAGAAAACGGCGAAAAATGGAAAAAAAGTAAAATTTTTGCCTTGCGGGAGTAATAAGTTGAAAAATATTAATGTTATTAAAAAAAGTTTCAAGTAAAAAAGTTTGTAAATTTTGTTTGGAAAAGAAAAGGTCTCAACAATTTTTCGCCTAACTCTAACCATTCTCGAGATATCGAATGAAACGCGTTTCCATCGAAATGACCTTGAGCTGACCTCAGTACAACCCCTCAAATTGGAATTTATGCTCAGAATACACCGCCCTATCGATCCTCAAAGTCCCCAAACTGTATTCGCTCATGTTTATTTATTTCGTAATTTGACTGGACTAATAGTATAGATAGATTATACGTTTTAGTAAGTAATTTATTTTATCGTACCTATATCATACAAAAACTTATTGTCTAAATTTAATAACCATTGAAACTTCGTTAATGTGTTATGCAATACATACAAATGTACATACAAATATATTTTATTATTTAAGTTTGAACTGGACATTTTATTCACTTAAAAAATACTTAAGATGTTTTACAACACACTTTGAATTTTCTAAGAACGAAATCAAAAGAAAATGTTCGATAAAATAAGTACAGTGTTTTATATAAGGATTCTATGGAAAAGGAATTATTGTGAAACTTTACAAAAAAAAACTCAAAGTAGGAAAAGTTTCAACAGCCTACACATTTCGAGCGTACAATATTTAAGGTGACGGGTATAGCCAAATGCGTGTTTTTGGGGAAACCGAAAACTGTTTTCAGAAAAAGTGATAGCATGTGGAGTTGTGAAACTTATTATTTCCTATAACACATATATTGAACTAGTGTGTTATTAATCAAAATGTGTGCTCTTGGATATATTTTACTTTTAAATGTAAGTTTAGTACCAACACCTTTTGCAAAAGTGTGGTTTTAGATCCCATTTTTTATGGGTTTGGCAGATTTGTTTGGTACCAAACTCAGCACAGCTATTCTTATGGTTCGTATCTTGTGATTTTAAAAAAAACATTTCTACAATAAGGTGTTTAAAGAAGAAGAAGAGTAGCGCCTTAGGAATTATAAGTGTTTGATTGCTGTGTGCTCGCAAATATTCATAAGGCGCTGCTTTAGAGTTTGACTATCCGAACTGTGCGCGGCTCATTATGTGTTTTGCGTCGTTGTCAGCATTTTTGCTAAAGTTGAAATTGCGACGTTGCCACGCTGACTGTCTAGAGTTTAACCACCACGGCAAAAACTATGCCGTGTTACAAGTTTAACGTGTGTGTAGATATAATAAATAAATAATAAAGTTGGAAGTTATTGACATTTTTATTTATTATGAAAAATTTCACCCTACCCGTCGCCTTAATACGGTAAAATGAGAAAACCATTTTTGTGGAGGCAACTGAAATAATCCCTCTCGTCCCAAGCCGCGACGAAAATCAATTATGTATAATGCGTTTACTGTTTGGTCACGTCTGAAAATCCTGCTATCCATTTTTCTCCATAACATCTATTTCACTTTTCAATAGGTACTCGTTTCGAGTACTTGTACTTGAAAACTCTGTCATATCCTTGAATGTCAGCTGCGCATTATGACTGTAATTTTGTGTTTATTCAAATGTTTATTATTGTCCTAAGAATGGTAAAATGCAGTGAATAAGGGCGCCTACTAATTTTATAAGGACAAACTTTGATAACAATCGAAAACTTGAACAAGCAATATATCCGTATCATTCGATGAACGGATTCGCACATTGTGCAATTTCGGCAAATTTAAAGGTGCCCTAACAGTTGATAACCCGACTGTTTGTTACTTTGCACAGCTGGTCCTAGGCAACTGGACAGCAAATACGGACAGTGTGTACTTCAATGAAACTGTTTGAAAGGATTTGCCAAATCAAGCCGAAACCACTTATGATTTTACTTTCGGTTCATCCGGAAACTATGGAATCATATTCAACTCAAACCTGTCTATTTTTAAAAAAATAGGTATAACAATGACTAAAGAGATCTGTAAAACCAAACAGAAACAGAACTGAAGTTCAATCCAGTTTCGTAGAAATTTTGCCAGTTAAAACAGTTCACCGACCGCAGACAGTGCGCCCCAAAGGTAAGTCCTAATCTACATCACAGCGATAGGAGTTATGAGCATAGATGCAGAGAAAAATACGCATACAACGGTCAAAGTTCAATCAACCAGATGGTGTATCAGGTTCGACTCTGTCTAATAAAAGTCAGCCGCGCTAACAAAGGAAGGCTTGGTCCTTTTGTCTCACGAATCCGACATACACACTCTTTTGAAGCTTGTATCATAGGGGGTGTAATTTAATACTCCTAAAAGCACGAAAAGGGCGATAGTCGATAAGTCATGGCGAGTCCCGTTGGACCAAAGAATTAAAAAAAATAAGATTGTGTAGATTTTGTCACAGACATTGTCAGACATTGTCACATGTGTAAGGTCTACAGATAAACCGTATTAAAAATCCACGCGCGTGCGGCTTTTTAATGCACTAGTTGGCCGACAGATTCAGTCATTCTATATTAATAGTAACGTATCAAGATGGTGACCGATCAACCAATGACAAAAACAAATTTATTTGTGTTGTATCTGTACACCATTTTTTCATTTGAATATTAGCGCGGTGGAGGCGCGAGCTTTTTTAGAATGGATTATATCTACTTAAACAACAGACTGGATGCTAATGCAAACAAAAGCGGTCTGTTTTAGCTGTCTAAAATATATTATTTTTTTTGTACATTTCTTTGTTAACTTTTGTTAACATTTTAATTCACTTAATTGGGCGGATGAAAAGATTATGTACTTATATCTAAAAGCTTGTGTCAACATAAAATACGGACAATGACAGACGGAATAAACGAAGATGTTGGTCGTTACTTGAGAGAATCTTTCGATGAACGTTCGCATCGGGAGTTAATAATTGAAAATGCTTGAAAATCCAGAGTTAAATTGAAGTTAAATTGAGAGTTACATTTTAAATGAAGTTAAATTATGACGGCAATACCGCATACCACGGGATATTTTTGTGCACGTCACATTATCAGCTAGAAACACTACATTAATTAAAGCAACCCAATATTCCAGGCCTATTCATCTGATTGGATCAGAGTGCATATAGGCGTGCGTATTGCGTATCACACACTGCAGCCATGGCGGTGTACAAATCCCCATGCTTCTGCCTAGAGATAACCGGCTCATGCCTGGCTTTTACAACGTTATTTAATGGATAAACAAAGACCTCATACTTAATTAAAATAACTATCACTAATTAATTAATCCTAGAAACTTGAAATTTGAAGAGTATACTTCTAGCCGTACGAAGGTAGAGTGCACTATAGGGTTTTTATAACTCTCGCCAATAAGACGCGGTAAATGCTCGTAAAATATCTTTGTATGTAACTGTACTTATTTATAAAAATTTCAATGATTCATTCAGAATTATTTATTCATTGTTAATGTAACTAAATAAGCTCTCAGGGTTTCGGATTAGTCAGATCAGAATAATTTGTTAGGCTAATTTATTTAGATTCTGCTTGCTTATTGACAAAACGGGAACAGTTCGATAAAACCATCAGAGCCAATCCCGCTAAGAAGTGTTTACTCGGAGGAACTCAATCAGTTTCTAGGTTTCTGGTGGACGTCATAAGCTGTAGCGATAATGGTTTGACTTAACGACTAACTTTTTATAGCACTAACTTTCTGAACACGTGACGCAACGCTACCTACTTTTAAAACTAATGAAATCTTTTAATCAGAATCTGAATACGTTTTTTCATAGATTACACAAGCGTTTTAGACTTGAGCTATGACATATGTAACAGTTATCAAAACAAATAATATTTATTAAAACAGATTTTGGGATAGTGCTCCTCTTTTCTCTGACTGGCAAATAAGAACAGGTTTGGTAAAAATAAATATAATTCTCTAAGCTATATGTTAGTTGGTGATAAAACTGTCTAGAAATCACCCCGTAACTCATTTAGAATTATATTCTGCAAATCGCTTCTATAAAATAAACAGAGTTATGTTATGTGCGCCTTGTACTTACGTAAAATATTATCGCACATATTCCCTGCAATAAAGAAGTTGGAACGGATCCCAGCACGATTAACGTACTACGCGACTTGTTTATTGATGTTATTGTTTTTGCGCAGTGTACAACATAAACCGACTCTTAATTACCAACACAAGTGGATTTCTAAAAGCGGTATAGTAAAACATGGAATTGTGGCCAAATCTCGTGACAGAGAACGAATAAATTAAAGCTTATTACCCACGTGATATTTAGTTTATCAATTGGAGATTCAAAATGTTCCTTGTGATTTGACGGAATAAAGAATATTCGACTTTGACTTTGAAGGAAGGCGGAAGCCGCGACAGTTCTTGCCTTAAGCTACGAAAGTGGAAATTCTCTGTTGTAGGTATACGCCGACGTCGGTTAATTTAAAAAACCACCTCTGCCAATGATTACAATCAAGTGTAAGAAATCTGTGGATTCAATTTGTTACCAGGCAAGCGGAATGTTGGTATCCGAGGCATCTTAAGTTTTTTGCAGCTGGAAACTTTGCTATAATTGTGTTGACATTTAAAAGCATTCCTTCATCCTTGATGGAATTCTGAATTGCTGAGGGAATGTATAATACAGTCTATAATGCGTAAAATGCAATTTTGTAATTAAAACCTAGAAATTAGCAAACCACCAAATCAAGTTTTATGTAATATTACGTACTCAGTGATTGAGCATTGTGCATCAAACATTCTTCTTTCTCATTTGTTTTCGAATTTCAATAAAATATACAAATCTTTAAGACTTTGCTGTGTACACACACACCTTAAACTGTACTTGTAGTTGTATGTAGTTGCGTAAAAATCTACTGTAGGTATTATAGTTCCCGCTAATATTTTTGATGAAAAGGATGGGTTTAATGTAGATATACCTGGCCGAATAAAAAAATCGCCTTGAGATTGATATTTTGACTCACCTGGCTCCGATGGTGTGGAGTCGCTAGATTCTGCATTTTCGAAGCGCTGCAAAGAAAGAAAAGTCTCTTTGAGTAAGGGATACAATAGTTTTACTAAACTAATTTGACAGTAAGTAGGTACCTACCTACCTATTCAAATAATAGCGGTCTGGAAAAAGATATGTATTTACGGTAACTGTACATGTGAACATGCTTAGTCCTATTTGTTTTATCTTAGGAACTACTTACTAGCGAATATTACAAATATTTAGTCGATTTAATAGTCGTGAGTTGATTTACAATACAATAATTGAAAATGAAAATGGAACGGGCGTGTATTTGTTCCCGCAAACAATATTGCAAGCATCAGCTAGTTATATGATAAGATCAAGAATCTCTTCAAGTTGCTAAAGTATTCATTTTCAAATAAATATTCATGGAGATTTCACACAACAGTCTTATTACCACTAAATACTGTTTAAAATATGGAATACTAATACATATTTTTTTTCGGAAATTACATTCGTATTAGATTAGTAAATACAAAATGTACACAAAACACATAACAATAACACAGGGGGCCTTATCTAGACTAACCTTCAACATTATTACGTTGATACATATTAATTAGGTAATTGCTTTAACGACCTGTGATGGCGATAATTTTACCTCAATCAAAGAGTACGTAAGTGCCTACTATGAATTTTAAATAGTAGTATGACCCTGCATACACATTGCTTTTATTTGTTTTGGTTGCTCGGCCAAAGATTAGATGGCCGTAAAATTGTACGATACGGAAAATATCTAAGATCCTTTAAAAAAAATCAAACAAAAATATTATGATATTTTTCATATCAATTAATTACTTAGGAAATTCATAGAGCCTGCTACTCACTGGACAAGTCCATAGTCAACTGTTCATTTAACCAAACGTTGATTAAACCAAATTTAATCTTAGTCCTAAAACAAGAATATTTGGTGGGTATATTAATGAGGTCTTTGAATTTGTTGCTTTGGTTAGTCGTGCTTTGAGCGAAATACTGGTATTCAGGTACTTATATTAATCTTCAACTGTATAATGCTGCATCTATTATGTTCAGATGAGTTTCGAAATGACCTTTTACAGGTAAATACACCAAGCCAGGTAATTTTAGCAATTCCATGTCTCTGAATTAAATACAAACAAAATAATAAATGATTCTATAAAATAAAATTTTATAAATTTCTATAAATATCAGCCAACACCATGATATTTCTCTAGTAGTCTTTATCCTTGACTATTAGTAGGTATTTAAGACAATCAATAAGTAAGGCCAGACAGGGGCAAACATGTAGATAGGTAGATATGCACAGCACATACATTGTTATACATGGCTTTTTGAAAAGACACAACCAGACAGCTAAAGGAACTTTGACATTTCATTTTAAAGATTTAGATAAGAATCCAGTCTGAGCTGAATCAGATAACAATGAGTGCCTTTTGAACTTTTGTATAATAGGTAGGCAGACTGTAATAGGTATGGTACTGGTCTCAGGTGGCAGCAAACTGAGGTTCACAAGTTCATAATAATAATATAATGCTTGGAGAGGAATGCTTATACATAGTAACTAAGTATACTGTTCTGGTTCTTACAATTTACTGTATTGAAGGACTGGCAGAATTATTAAACTTTTTAGAATTTTGACTTGTATTCTAAAAAAGATTGTGTTATTTAGTTTCAAAAATGTAAACATAAAGCTAAATATTATTAAGATAAACAAGTATTTTTCATTAATAAAAATAAAAACCTTTTCACAAAAATACTGATTTGCATCGATCTGCATTTTGAGAGATTTGGAAGAATTTGTACATACTTACTTAGTACCATAATTAATATTTTGGTGATACACTTTTATATTTACTTACCTACTTAAATTAAATTATCAATTTTAGAATAAAATTAAAACAACAATTTTTGTATTTCTAATTAGGCGATGTATGAAAATTATAGAACAGAATTTCGACTATAGATTGATTTTGTTCGATAGCGCTATCCATTAAGACATTTTATATATTTATATTTTTAAACCTTACATAGGTTCAATAGGAGTAGATATATTAAATAACATAAAAAAACATAGCAATGACAGCAGCTCCAACTTGAAGCTGTAATGGTTATGCTAAAGAGACTTACAACTACTGTTTCTGGTATTTTATTTTATTATTTAAATAGGAAACCCAACACGGGTTACACACTACATACATAGGTAATTACATAATATTTCTGTAGGGATTAGAGCCTACTGATGTATATGTATGTTTGTATGTTCTGATATAGGTATGTTGTATTTTGTTATTGTAATATGTGTTAGTATGTATTTATAAATAAATTGTTGTCAATTTATTTTCCATTGTAAAACCTACTCGTGGTGTAGGACTAGATGGTGTTGTGCGATACATCAGTTAAATTATGTGAACCAAACATGATTAAGCTGAAGAACTACAAAGTAGTATAGGTATAGTATTACAGACCTTATATTTTGTAGTTCCTTAGCTATTCATATTTTTGAGACAGATTGTAGATCTTAATGTTCAAAGTTTGAATTTGATTTGCAATAGTTTATACAAGAATCCATAATGGATGGACATATCTACAGAGGAGAAATTTTACTTTCACTTAGACTTAACATGGAGTGTTTGCAGTCAAATACACATGAGTAACCAAAGGTCAGTGATACATTATATGGTTTAATTATTTTTGTACCTACATGGCATATTAATTGATACAAAATTTCCTTAAAGCTGAGTTTTAGATGACGGCGGAGTTATTTTACCCACATAGAATTTACAGGCCTGTTTCAAATTTTAGATGTTTATGCCACTGATGCCTCATTGTAAAGGTTACTACAGTTTACACCGACACAGCACCGATAAGCAAACAGAAGCAAACCTCACGTACAGCGTCCTGGTCATCCAGCTCGCGGTAACAGGACTCGTTGCTGCCGCGGCGGGTCCCCACACACATAACCCTTCTTATAAAACTATTAAGACACCCAAAAATCCCACACCTAGGTATGTCCGACATGTTTACATACCACCAAAATTAATAACAGAAGATCAGGCTGAGATTTATCTCGTGCACTCTATTCTTTAAATAGTTCAATGCAATAACACAACACATTTTTTTGATTCTATGGCATTTAATAACGCGATTTGGTTTCTCAAAGCCCGTTTTCTTCTCATGTTTACTTATTTTCTAATGTTTATTTGTAAATTTTGCACGTAATGTGATCGTGACGCGACGACGCGCAGCGAGCGCTATACAAACTCGACTGAAAGAACACGCACGCATAGATAATCATGCTTTGCTTTTGTCACTGAACTCACTGACATGACAATAGATGCGTAATATGTAATCTGTGCAATACTACTTCACATTTTACTCGTATATACCACAGATAAATTATAAATTAGATACCTACTACAAGATAATTTATTTTGTCAACCGTACCTACATACCTACCATTTGGCTTTTTTATATAAGTACATTAGCAGGTAGCTAAATCTATAAATATATTATTACCTATCCAGCTGTACTTAAGTACCTATACTTAAATATTTGATTCTTTCTTTCTATATCTATGTTACTACATTAGTAGGTACCTATTATTTAGATTTATTTCCGTTAGAAAATGAATCATTTAAAACTAGGTAAGTAGCAGGTACCTCGATTGAAATATTGCTGTTGTTTTGTAAAATTAACCCAGAATCAATGTCCGCGGATGGCAACACAAACTCAAACATTTCATTTGGTCTATTTCATTCGCAATTTAACTGACAACCACTGGATGAGCCAAAGACCGAGCTTAGTTGCGCGTCTTGGGAGAGATCTAAGTCCAGCTGTGGACTGATTTATGTTGATAATGAGGACAAAGCATGGAAATTTAGGTCCATGATCATACAATTTTTTTTGTGAAATGGTATAGGTAAGTACCTACATATAAAAGCTATTATAGGTAGATACCTAGTATTTATACTAGGTACTTAGGTACATAGGAACCTAGGCGCTAATCTCAGTAAAAGTACTTACCTACCCATTACAAAGCATCGAAATGCTTATTTATTCTTATTTCATCAACCTAATTCTTTTATAAACGGAATCATCAGGTTCAATTCGAACCGCCTTACAAGAAACCTTTGATTCTGTTGAAACTTAGGTGTTCTACAGTCTTGCAGCGTTGGTAGTTTGAATGATACCTACATCGAAGTGTTGAGTGAGATGCAAACAATTATTTTACAGCATTAGGTAAGAAGCAGCAGTCTAAACCTAACCAGCTGCGTCGCGGAGTGAGACAAGAAGATGGTCGAGGATTTTTAAGACATGAACTTAAATTGATAATATTATTATTTCATGATTGGAATGGAATGAGCATTAACGACAATGATTCACTTGAGATTTGCTGATGCCATTGCCATACCTACAGGCGTAAAAATTTCAGTAGCTACTTTCAACAGATGTCTTAGTAGGTAGGTAGGCACATACTAATGTCTCATGAGTCTCATGATGACAGATTGGCCTGGACATGAACTTTGATTAAACAAAAATGATTATTCATATATCGTACTACCAGAGCCAATCACCGTTGCCGGAATGCCTTTCGAAGTTGTGAAGGAATATGTTTATCTCGGGTAAACCTTGCTGTTAGGTAGACACAGTATCGAAAAATAGGTAAATCGATAAATTCAGCTAGACTGGGCCACCCACGTTGGGAAATACGTCGAAACGAAATTCGTACATCCCTCAACGTCTGGATTTCAGGTGTCAACAAGCGTCATACCTACCCGGTTATGGCTCCCACACAAAACCGCGATGCGATGCGATGCGAATTCACAGTTTTGTATTGGAGCCCTTACGTATCCGAACTATTTTGCTGAAACGACTAGTAGGTATACCTACCAACCTACTGTCAGTGGGGTAGGGTCGGTCCACAATAGCAAAAAGTCGTGCAATGATGGCTGATCGAGCTTGAGAGATAATATAAGTTTTGAGTTTAAGCAAACAGATAGTGGATTCGATTAGACAAACGTAGTGCAGGACGATCTCTCGCAAGAATGAGCGACAATCTGCAGAATGTAGCTGGCAAACACTGGATGATAAGAACCGAAGACCGGGATTGGCGCGTTTTGGGAGAGACTTAAATTCAGCAGTAGACCAATACAGGTTGACGATGATGACGGTAATAGGTAGGTATACCTACCTAAACCAGAAGGAGTTCTATAGCTTGGGAAGCTATAGCTCAAACTCAGTCAGTACTTCACTTCAAAAAAATACAGATAGGTAGGTACGTTACGTAGAGCGTTTTTTCGTAAGATCGTCTAAGATAATAATTTTATTCATATTCTCAATAGCAGTAACATTTGAACGATGTTACTGCTTTTGTACTTTTATGTATGATTAAGGACTTAGTTATTAGGTATCTACCTACAAGAAAATAAATAAAATAACAGAGTATGTAGTCAGATTTTGATATACTTACTTACCTACCTACGTATTTTTTTATTGACAATGAAAGAGTCTCCAAGGTAGTTTCAAATAAATATGAATAAAATTAATGGTGGGCAAATAGAGATGATTTATTTATAGTTGGATCAAAAAACGAAAACGTAATCTTTCTCATTTAGGTAGGTATATCATCTTTGTGGGACTTTTGAATACTTAATAAAATATCAAATAGTATCTGTTGATGTGTATTGTGTAGTATAAATTTTATTTTTAGGAAATAGATTTTTATTTATATTAGATAAAAATAAAAGTCATAATCGCCATTTTGCTTGCGCTAGACGTGATTTTGGTTCACACGCAGTTGAATAAAATAACATAGGTATCTATTTTTTTTCCAGATTACCACAATTTCCACAAATATCTAGTTTTTAACAGTATCTACTTACTTATACATTTTGAATAAAAATTACGATGTAAGTTAGTTAATGTCGTTTTGAAAGCACTCTAGTCATTTAAGTAGACATTCAGAATGCGAAATAAGTAGGTAGGTAAACGTTAAAGCAAATAAAAACGTTTTTTTTGATAACTTAATTTCCATGGGACTTTTCCCGTACCTACTTATTTAAAGTTAGGTAAAATGTAGGCCTCTTGACCTGAACCCCTGAAGAATATTTTTTTGTAGTCATTGCCCAAGTACCTACATTACAAATAGGAAATGCCTAATAGTAAAGTTAAAATCCGACATGGTTGCGGAAGCCAATTCTGGGTGTGGTCCGCCAAGCTCTTCACCATTTTCAATTTGCTTTCAATTTACTCTTGTACTACCACAAAGTGGAACATATCACAAAAGAGAGGAGAGAATACCTAATAATAAACCAAACGGTCAATGTTGCCGCTGTGGTGCGCCATTCACGTCGCCAATTGAATTTTTCTTCATTAACTCTTTACCGGATTCCGACAGCTAAATTTAATCATGAAGATGTAAAGAGCAGCTTGTCTGCAGCATTTAGTCGTATACTGAGAAAAAAAGTGCTGAAAAAAAGAAATTACCTTAAAGAGCGCGTTCCATCTTGTTCGGAGTCGTCTGAGGGTCGAGGGTCGCGCTCGAGGGCTGGATTTTGGCTTTGGTCTTAGGCGATCTCGTACTCTTCTCCAGATATCTCTTATTCTACGAGCGCCCGTTATCCGCCTTCTTGGAGACGACATTCTTCATTTAGCTCTTCTTGAGCTTTTGTTTTAGTTTTTGGGGTTTTTGTCTGCCTAGTAACGATATTTGAAAATATTGTCCAATGAGTGATTGAGTAAATTCCTAAATGAATTAAATGTTTGAAACTTAATTATCTTCAAACGCATCGATACGCAACATTTATTACGGTATATACAAAATGTACATTTACATATAAAATACATAAGAAACAGCTGAGCTATCTACAGACCGTTGCAAACGATCTATAGATAGTTCAACTGATCCAAATCAGTACCAATCGGAAGCGTACCCAAGACACTGGCTGCATTGCCGCGCTGAATAGCAATGCTGATACGTTGGGCCAGATACTCACCAGCCCTCGGGTCACGCGTCGCTTCGACTAGACGCCCAGAAATAATTTTGAAAACGCGGTGGGCCTCGGTACCCCACGGACCTAGAGTCTCGACCCCAAGAGGAGCAAATATGTACGCCCTGTCGAGACCTGCATATTTGCGTCTCTTGAGATCCTCGGCCGAATCCGCCGCCGCACCAGCCCGAACGGATGTCTGTGACAGATGAGAAGGAGCAAGGGTATCGACACAAGTTGCGTCCCACACCAAAGGCCTTCCCGCCTCCCACGGAACAAGCGTCATACCGTCAGGCCGTTTGCCATCGTCACGCATCAGACCATTCGGCTCTAGAATGGCTGGCACGTTCACGCTGGTAAAAGCCCGCCGGATGATATCGTTGAGGCTAGCATGACGGGATATCCGACCAGCGGCTCTAGTGCACGATAATCCGTGGTGACCAAGCTGTTCGACAGCAGTACCGCACTGGCACAGATGAGGTGCGCAGCACCGCGCGCCCAACCGTAGACTTGCTGCAATACGGAACGTGACAGGATCCATTAGGGTACCAATATGATATGAAGGAAGTGCCTGCAGCCAAAATCCTGACTCCCTTTTAGAGACGGCAAGAAGACGGGCACGATCTGCGGAGCTAGAACACGTTTGTAACAGACAGTTCCGTGATAACTCGCACAGAGGCCCGTCCCATTGCCGTTGAGACGAAAGAGAGGTAGGGGGAGCAGAATCAGGGCAAGCACTATGCCAAGCATTTCGAGCTTCGTCTAGATATGAAATTTTGAGATCGAAACTAGTAGGAGCCAAAAGAGACGGATTTAGAATTTTTTCTACCAACGAATGAGTGCTATAGACGGAAGACAGGAAAGCTGGTAAGGCGACACTAGAAATTTTGCGAATACCTAAACCTCCTAATTTGATCGGTAGAGAGGCCTGCAGCCATGCCCCGCCATCCAAACAAATATTCAAAACTGATGATAATGTATTCTTTATTATGTTGTCCAAGCCTTCCACCAGCTCGCTGTGTTTCCACAGTTGACAACATCGTAAAGAGTATGTAAATTTAGGTACAAAAAGACAAAATCTAATAATTGTAAAAGCCATATGACTATTAATTTTGAGTAATCTATCCGAAGTTTTATTAAAATTTTGAATTTTCTCTGCAATGAAAAAAAAAAAAACTTAATTAAATACATACTTATATAATAAATTAAACTAACGATTTCTTTTTTCACGCTTAAATACTTATATACATTTAAATATATAAAAATTCAACCTAATTAAGTAAATAGAAAAATAGATAGATACCTACACTTATTTAAAAATAACTTATTATTAGTATAAGATCCCGCCATAGAACGACCTTCATGAAAAGTAATTTACTTATATAAAATTAAATCTGTCTGTTAATATATTGGGTTGCCCAAAATATTTAGGTCCAGAATATTAAATCCAAAATATTATTAATTAACACTTTTTTTAATTTTATTTTTTCTAAGCGTTTTTTCTAGTAAGTATAACTCAATTTAAAAAGGTTGGTTTTTTTTAAATTAAGGAATCAAATGAAGCCCTGTAAGTGTCCTTTCAAACAAAACTTGCACTATTTTAAGCACCTGCGTAATGTGAAGTAATACGACGTAAGAAAAAAAAGTTGTTTTTTTCGAAATACCACGGAAAAAACTTTATTATTAATAAATAATACTCTTTTCCACGGGACCAATTTTTAGTTTAGTAAAATGTGGGCCTGTCGAATTTTTGGGACAAGGGATTTTTTTTATATTAATCATATTCTGGACTGAAATTTTTTGGGCAACCCATATACAATATATTTATTAACACATTTAATTTTATATAAAATACTTTTCATCCAATAACCAGCCCGGTGAAGCTCGTTCTATGGCGGGATCTTAGACTATAATCTAACATAGAAACTAAATTGTTCATAAATAAATTATTGAACCGCATAGGTACTTACTTATCTACTTTCTTCAGATAAAATCTACTTTTCTACAGAACCTACTTATTACAACTACAAAGGCGATAAATTAAAATATATTTTGAAAACTTTAAGCCTAGATCCTAACTTCACTCATAAAACAATATTATTTTATAATGCGATAGGACCGCGAGGCAGAAAGTAGCGCGAATTTTGTTAAGTTTCGAACCGCTCCAGGCTCAACGGAATGCACTAGTTGGCAGAGCGGTTGCACGGACTGCAGTTGCTTTAGTGAGCAGTCATGGCAGCCTCTCCAAAACTGTACTTCCACACAGAAAGCAGGTTCCATATCGGAGCGAACCGCGCATGCTCGTGAACTGCGCAGGCAAAGCCAGGAAGCTCTACGAGCGATCCGCGCCATGCATTGAAAAGTCTCTAGCACAGAAGCCGGATCTTATTAATTATTCGTTGTTTCCCCATGGCTAACTTTTCGTACCAAAATGAATCCACAACTAATAAATACTAATAAATAATCCTAAAATGTACGTTAGTTTAAAAAAATATATTAAACACAGACCGATGCGAAAAAGTATGATTTTGAACCAAATGATATAGGTGTTTTTGCGGTCGGCTCCCGTGTTACTCGGTCCCCCATTCCCTTACACACATATGCACTGCACTACAGTACAATATGGCCGCTACATGCCCTCTTAGAACTTAAATATATGTACCTACATAGCGCCTGGCGCTAATCTGGTTAACTCATGTTTGATTGCCTGGTTTGTTCATGTCATGCATGTTTGTAATTTTTTCTATGGTTGGACTTATTCTGCCAGATTAAATATAAAGCACTTGGAGTTGATACTTTAGCAGAGCCGCTGGCATATCAGCAGAGGTTTAAAAACGTTGATTGTTTATCATACAGACAGAAGTAAAATTAAATATTAAAAAAAAAAATATCTATTTGCACGCCTTGACGAGGCAGAATCTACCGAGGATCCATTAAAATGTAAACAAGAACTTTTGTATAAATGATTATGATTGTAGTACATTACGCTTACCCATGTGTCGATCCGATGAGGAATAAATAAATAATGTTGGACAATCCACACAACATCATTTAGTCCCAAGCTAAGCAGAGCTTGTATTATGGGTACAAGAAGACTGACATACTTTATACAATAACATTACATAGATACTTAGATATTTTTTATTATACATATAAATACCCAGATCACCCAGAATAAATATTTGCAGATCATCAAACATTTATTCCAAGGCGGGAATCGAACCCGCAACCTTCCGCGTCGCAGGCGAACCTTCGCCCGCCGCCTGGTCTACCCCATTGTATGAATTAGGAGCATTGAAAGCATACTGGAAGCTTTTAAATTGGTAGGTACAACTATAGCAAAAAGTGTCGTTACAACTTATGTTCTTAATTTTTTCCGTCTAGCACCCTTTGGCAACGCGCGATAGTGAACTTTGTTCCATTGTAGAAATAACACGGACATTTCACATAACACGCTCATCTCGCGTACTAAGCAACGCTTCTAAATGTGAATGAAGGAATCAAACTGCCAATTTTATTTTTATTACCTACCTAACTAAATACACTGGCCTGCAAAACTAACGGCCGGTTTCTGGAAACCCAAATCACGATTGATCCGAGTTTGACACATAGTAATTATTTGATTTTTTCGTTGATCATCGTTCGAGAAACCGGCCGTAAGTATCACACTTTTAGAATTTATTTTTCTTCTAAACTATACAAGTTAGAGATTTCAAATAAAAAATGTTTTATAGCAAATTTTATCAGCTTTCTTTAAAGCATATCTACATAAATGATAAAAATAAAGTAGCCATTTTTAGCTTGGTGTCTAAAAACTCATCTAACATTTTCTAAGTGTGTTTTACATGTTATTTCATTTTTAATAACTGGTATTGCCGCCTCGGGCTCTGATTAGAGCTTCAAGCCGGCTTGGCATACTGAATACGAGGATTCGGAGCCGATTTTGGGGATCCACTCTCTTCTATCAGGGCCTGTTTTAGTGCCCTGAGGGTGGTAGGAGGTGGTCTGCGGCTTCTGACTAGCCTTCCTAGCTCGTCCCAGGCGTGCTAAGTGGGTTGAGATTAAAGTATATCTTGTTTACTTAAAAAGTTATTGCAATTTAAAAAGTGTGATACTTAGTTTTGCAGGCCAGCGTAGTTAACTCATTATGGATCAGTTGAGCTATCTATAGATCGTTTGCATCGGTCAATAGATAGCTCAAGTATATAACAAAGTATATAAACATATATTTCTTATGTATTTGATACACTCATAAGTAGGTACCTAATTGGGAAAGTTAAAACCGAAATATTTTAGGTACTGCTCAATAAAACAAAGAGACAATAATAATTTAACAAACTTTATTATCTTTACACAACAACAACAAATGAATACAAATGCATAACACCATCCAAAGCACTTCTTTGTTTAGGGCCCTGCGATCGCTCATCACGTTACTTTTAACATTCGTGATACTTTTTGTCCAGATTATAAAAAATATGCTATTCAAATTCATTAAATATGCATTGATAAGTTATTATGTGACTTGATAGTCTAAGCTAACCTAAGCCATAAAGTTCAAGCTACATATGTTAGTTTTTGGTATTTTATTTAATTTGGAACAAATAAGTGAAGACAAAATTTTATGAAGCTTTCATTTCAATATGTTACACAATATGGCTAGGAACATAAAATATTATTGAAATCTAAACAATATGACAATATCGTAGGTACAAAATAATGTCTTCCAGTTTGTGCAAAAGTGATTTGGTGTATTTTATATTATTACGTTTGAGTGGACAATCTTCGCAGGCCTTTTTAAATTGAAATTATATTGTTGGGAAAATTTAAAACATACAAGTTATTAAAGTTATCACTTAAAAATTAATCGATAATAATTTCTGAATGTTCATATTAATAGAAAGTCTCAAATGCATTTACCAAATTTAGATTCACATTTCAAACGTCCAGTGTTTAGTTCAGTTGTATAACTTGTGTTTACTAATTCGATAATCGTGAAGACAATACAAAGTTAACTAGTTTCGATTTCATATAACTACTTTTTAAAAGATTTTAACTAGACTGGTTATTCTCCTAAATTGTACAAACTAGTAAATTGTTATCAAAGTAATTAATAAAAATAGTCATGTAATTGAACACTTTGAGGACAAAATATTGTAGTGGTAAGTCTAGGTTACATAAAATGCTAACAGTATAAAAATTTTCGTATTGTAATTAAATATTTTAGTTACATAGGGTACACAGGTATTTTAATAAATAACGATAATTACCTATATTAAAAATAAATATCTAATATGGCTCCATAAATTCATAACACAACGAAAAACCATTACAAAAAACCTTGTATTAAACAAATAGGTAAATATGAATATAAAAAAGGTTTTCGTAGAACTAACGGATCGCGTGAACTATCTAGATTCGAATGAAAACAAGCTCAGTTTCATTTTGATGGCTGCTCTCAAGGTAATTAAAAAAATAAAATTCCAGTTCAGAAGGAAACACTTCATTGTTTTCCGTCCGGTGGGTTGAAGAACTCCCAATGGTGGTGGTGTATCGCGCGGCTGTCACTGAGACCGAACATAATAAGGCCGGCAATCAGAACTAAGAATATCACCAGCGCCATCTGTGCGTCTTTTTTGTCTTCAGTGCCGTTTACGTAAGACATGAACAAGTTGAAGGCGTTCCTCAAAGTCCGTGAAATAGAAGAATGACAAACGCGGAAAAACTGAGCTCCAGCTTCAGCTATGGTGATGGGCTCATGCGAGCGGACCGGCGGCGGGTGACGTCGCGGCGACGGTCGCACCAGCGCTTCGTCCGAGCTCGACTCCGAGTGTGGCGCTGCTGGTTTCCGCTTAATGCGTCGCGTCGGAGGCAACGGTGTTGTTGAAGGCTCGTGGAATTCAGGGAACGCTGCTCGCGAGCCTGCTCCGCGTGGACTATAGAATGTTGCTGGCGGTATAGTCATGTCTTGCAGATACGAATACAGTAACGGCGTTAGATCTGGAGGTGGAGGTCTCTGGGGAGCTGCTGCAACTTCTTCAATTTGTGACTCTGACTTTAAAGGCTGTGGTGGAGACTGCGCAGTTTTCAGCTCTTCCGTACTAACTGGTTTTGTATCTGCATTATTTTCCACTACATTTTCCACAGCCTCACATTTTTCAGTCTGTGTTTCTTCTTCTCTACTTACAGGTCTCGGACACTCTGGTATGGTCAAACTATCTTGAGCTGGGTTGTTACCAGTTGATATTTCAGCAAACTTTTTAACTATTTCATCAATGACTGATTGCGAGAACTCGATTCCACTGACAGATATGTGACCAGATTTTGAATCTAGTTCACTGACTTGTAACGTCATTCCTTCAATATCAGAAACAAGAATTTTATTGGCCTGCAACTCGGACACGTTAAGGCGCCCCACATCCAAATCTCTTACTTGGAGTCGTTGAGTAATAAGGTTATCTAATTGTACGTCTCTGTTAGCATCAAGTATCCTTTGAAGTGCTCGCTCTTCGCTCTCCGGTGCTGTGTTCTGAGAATTGGGGATGTTGTTAGAAATGCGTCTTGACCTCGGTAGGGGCGGGACAACTGGAATTTGTGATTCATCGATATCTATCGGTTGTACTGTTAACGATGCTTCGGTCAACATTTCATCACGCTCGTTGATTCGAGTTGGACTTGAAACGCGTTTTTCCACCAATATTACTGTAGGCGATGTTCGACCTATATTTGGCTTTGAGAGTTCCGATATTTTTGGATCTGAAAGCTTAACAGATTTTTCTGATCTTGACACAGGGCGAGAGACACGTGGGCTTTCAGCTAATCTACTATGACTTTTCGCTAAGATAGAATCTTCATCGATTATGTCCCTGAGTGAACTAGACATTGACATATCTAGGTTTTCATCATAGCCTAATTCAAAATCAACATCGTCTGGAAGAGGGTCTGTTTGCGTTGATACTTCAATTTCAACTACATCATCTGGTTGATACTCTTGCTGATATGAATGAGATACCTTTATCGATGTTTCATTTTGTGCAGTAATTGAATCGTCTCTGTTTTGCTTACTTTTCTTTTTCCTTGATCCCCTAGGAGGCCTAGGTGGTGGAGGAAGTGGCCTATCTTTCATTTTATTCACAACATCTCCTGACTGCAAATCTTTATGCGACTCTTCAAAGGGCTCATCTATTTCCACATACTGCGTACCGTCAGAATGTTTGGTGAAACTGTCTAGCGTCATGAGACTAGTTGATGATTTTTTTCGTGGTGGTCTATCGGGCATAACATTTTTGGTGGCACCAACGGTGTAATATTTACGTTCGGAGCTATTACTTTTGCGTCGTCTAGCGGGTGGTGTTTTACTTAGTGATCGTCGAATACCTTTGGGCGGAGCATAAGGCCCTTTGTCAACTGTGGCGTACCCGGGGCTTTCATGACGAATGTCTCGTCCCATGTCTATATCATCAGTGCGTGGCATGTGAGTGTCGAGAGTAAGTGAGTCGGCACCGTGTGATGTTCTATCATCGTCGCACAAAGAGGTAGCTCGTGAGCTGCATGAGCGTGTACGTCGCGGTGGTACAGGGCTTTGCTCAGCGGCAGTAGTGGATTCTCCTCGAGGCACGATGTACTCATGTTCAGTTCGATATACGATTATCTGAAATCATCGAAAAAGTTGCAGTTTCATAGACGATACCGGACGGTATTCTAAGAAATAAATATTTATTTTATTATTATAGTGTGTAATAGTATATTTCATTACTAGTTCGGAAAGGCTGTCATTGTAACGAGTTCCGAGAAATGTCTACACGAGCCGAGGCGCAGCCGATGGTGAGGGTTGACAGTCGGAACAAGTTGCAATGACGGTTCCGAACGTGTACTGAATGAATATTTTTAATACAGTTGCGAAAAAATGAAGCAATTTAATAAAATAATAATAATAATAAAAACAACTAAACTCGCAAAGAATATTTCTACGAAATGGCGCCAACCGTAGAATATAAGAAGAGATTTTTTTTTCATTCATTCTGGTAGGCAAAGGTAATATGCCCATACAGCCAAGTCTTCAGAAGAATTTTTTTATTGATATGAAATGAAAATGAAATTTAATGAGATGAAATCAAATGAAATAGCTTCTTATTAGAACTATACGTATTTGCATGAATCATAAAAACTTCTTTGATTTTTTTTTTAGTAAAAACTTCATGGTTTTTAATAGACATTATTTTGACAGTTGGGAAAGAAAACGCACTAGTGCGGGAATGGTAAAAAAAGCACTAGTGTGTAATAGCCCACTTCCCGAACGCTAAACGTCCCTGCAATACGCCACTTTTTGAGCAACTGTATTAAAAAAATATAACCATAACTCACTGATTGCTTTTTCTGACAATCAATTATGTTCAGATTTATTAGGATCTACCCTACTATCACATAGATTTTGTAGTAATATTTTTACTTGATTGCAATTTACGTCAGCTACTAACAAAAATAAATAAAGTCGCTTTCTCAGAAGCCCAATTCAACTAGGTCAACAACACAGAGCTTGGAAGAGATTCCAAAAATATAATACCTACGTATGGATCCTGTATTGGTTGTGTGCCAAAAAAATGAAATTATCTCATAAAACGTCGATCATAATGACTTTGATACTTTCTCAATGTGGATAAAAATTATATTGTAAATAAAAATCCTATTAATAGTTTCGGTTACTAATAAGTTTAGTTTCATACCTAATACCAAATTTCATCTCAAATTTTCGTAATGTCGCCCGGCGTCCTACTTTGTTTTTTATGAGATTTTGTTTATGTATAAGCCATTTGTTAGTCTTTTGAATACTTACATCGTCTGCATGCTCGTGCTGAGGTGATTCGTCCCACAACGCTTCCACATGAGCATGGTTAAAATCACTGAGAGACGAATGTTTCATATCTTTTTTACCAAACTTTCTCCTCCTCTTAGGAGGCATGGGAAGAGTCTGTGATTGTATGGGAACATTTTCTGGATACTGAATAACGTCGTCATTGGCATATTCATGTATAGAGTGCAAATCAGGCACGTGGCTAAATTGTTGACGACTGTCACCGTTGATTAATTCGCCTTGTTCAACATGTTCTTGCAACATTTCTCTATGTAAATGATTCAGTTGATCCTCATGTAAACCTAAATCTACTTCGGTAAACTGAGTGCTAGGATCTGCGCTATCGTCAATATATTGACTAACTTCTAACTCAACTTCGTAATCAGGTAGTTTCTTCTTTCTCTTCGCTCGCGATGGGCGCACAGGTGGGAACGTATAGTAGCCGTCGTCCCTATCATTCAAATCTTCTGTAGAGTACCTTATCGCATCCATATCATCGATCAACTCAGGATCAGCCTCCGGATCATTCATATACATTTGATCGTCATTTATTTCGGAACTACTTCCCATGAGTGCAAGAATATTCTTTGGAGTTTTAAAAGCTTGTCGTGTTTCGTCACTCAAGTATTCTCTTACTTGAATATCTTCGCGAGAGATTCCTCTCGGTCGTACAAAAAATTCGTCGTTATTAATTTCGGTTATAACAGGTGTGTGATCTTGTTTAGACGGAGATAATTCGGGGTTATAGGTGGTATGGTTATTCTCAAAATTAGGTTCAGGGTCTTCATCTATGTATTCTTCAGTAGCTGGCTTATCAAAATCATACGTAGTATCAAATCGTCGTGCACCCTCTGTTTGACTGCTTCCTACGTAGTTTATATCTTCATTACTAATATTACCATATTCACGTGGTTGATCAGGGCTATCAGGAATATAAGAAACCGATTCTTGAGTTTTTTCATTGTTTTTCTTAACACGTGTGAACGTGAAAGTTGGTGGTGGAGTATCTTCTCTGTTAAGTGTTGGGGATGATGATGTTTTGGGTATTTCAGACTTTTTCTTTTTACCAAACCATCGGGGATAAGTTCTTGTTTCAAATTCGACTGTAGCAGTGTTATCTAGTTCTGTAGTCGAACCCGTAGTTTCAGTCTCTACTTTGTTTTCTTTTTTTCTACCCAGACTAGAAAAGTTAATTTTTGGCCTATCGGGCAATCTGAATTTAGGCATTTCAGGTACATTAAATCGAGGCCTTTCAGGTAAGGTAAATTTTTTACGGTCGCCTAAGCTTAGTTTTTCTGATATGTTTATCTTTTTGAACTTTGGGCGATCTGGTAAGCTAAACTTTCTTCTATCTGGTAAAGTGAGTTTTGGTCTATCAGGCAGCGTAAATTTAGGCCGTTCGGGTAATTTAAATCTAGGCCGATCAGGAAAATTAATCTTTGGTCTGTCTGGCATGGAAAACTTGTTTGTTTTTATGTTTTGTAGTTTATTTTTCAATTTACCAGCCTGAGATTTTATTTTTCCTGTGCCTTCTCGAAAACGTTGTTGAAACTTATTATCAGTACCCTCTGCATTTTTATTAGATCGACTTTCTCGTTTCAAAGGTAGTTGTTCCAAAGCTGATGAATCTACTTGACTGGTGCTAACTTCGCATTCTGTTCTCGAAGCAGTAGAAGGCGTGTTTACAAAGAATCTGTCTTCAATATTTTTTTGAAGTACTTCGGCATTTGTAATGGCATTACTATTCTCAAGGTTTTCTTTGTCATCAGTCACTTCCTCTTCGTCTGAGGTATGTTGCAAATACTTTCTCTCTAGAGAAGTTGTACTCGACAATTCGTCGTCTGGTTTGGTCATGATAGCCTTTTCGTCTACATTCTGTGCAGTGTAAACAATGTCAGGCGGTGGCTTCTCAATGATTTCATATTCGTGATCACTGGAAATATAATGAAATATTAAATTTAGCGTATATTGTAATGTGGTAGGTACCTAGATATTTTAAAAAATACACAAGAAAAATCGCTCCAGTTTTATCTTAGTAGTTAGTGCAGTTATTTTACGACAGTGACGCAGGTTGTTTATCATTCGCTGAGCGCACTAAATTATTGTGAGTAAAAATATAAACGCAAATTGCAAAAACTGTGATTCGTCGCACAAGATTTGAGTTATATTTAACATCGGAGATGTTACTCGAGTCACAATTAGGCCAACTGCCGGCGCTCGTTTTAGACTCAGCAGCTGCCGGGCGAAAGTCGTTTGAATTTATTTTGCACCTCGTAATGATAGTCATAAAATGTCAAAAAATATAAGACATTATGCTAGCATAGTGAGACCTACTTACCTTCCATAAGATAGAAAGTTACTCGTTCGTGACGTCGGCCTTGTGCCTATTGGGTTCAGTCGCTCCGGTAGTAGCGAGTCGCATTGAAAGAACTGACAAGCGCAACGAACGTCTGGTGTAAATTGCTGCACACTGCCCTCTCGGGTTGGTCTCACAGGTTTCTCTAAAGGAGTCCCACCCTCAGAAGTCCATCGCCGAAGCGTAGTCATAACTACCCACTACCGAACCCTAGGCATTGTTAGGCCAGTTTCCCGTAAACTACCGATCGGACCGTCATTTTCCCAAGACAACAGAATGAGTCATCGAGCGTGTTCGTCAAAGCCAGACTGTAAATGAACTAATCACAAACGTGGGAGCAGCCGCGAGCACTGATCACTGATGACAATTTTAAAGATCTTACCAATGTGCAGGAAGAACGTACGGCCGATCTATATTTAACAATCAGTCAGAAGCTAGCGCGTTCGCTTTGCATGTGTTCGAACGAGTTATGTCACAGTTACGTATGTTAGCAGAGCTTACGATACAATTAATTATGTAGTAGTTTAGGTATAATTATCTACTTTTGTATTAGCGTGCATAGTAATTAATTTAAATAGTTTTACCTGCTGGGTTTAGACCATTCTCTATCCTCATCTTTTCTTTTACTTATTTCTTGTGGACTAGGACTTGGGGACGATTCAATAGGCGTTGCATTGTACCGTTCACTTTGGGCTGCTGGATCATCTTCAGTAATTTCGGTTATGGTTATATTAGGAGACTCATTGTTGGGCTCTCTCTCATCCAGTTGTGTTTGAAATATCTCATCAACATTTGGTTCTTCAGCATCCATTTCTTCATCTAAAAGCAACGCTTCTTTGTTTACATTATCTATTTTATGCAATTTCTCCATGACATGGTCTTCTGTTCTTAGAGAAGTATCTTCAGTAACCAAACTGGGATCTTGTGAGGCTACAGATTTTTTCTCTATGTTTGAAAGGCTTTCATTTTCTGCGTTACTATCGCTTTTGCTTTCGCCATCAAATCTTTGTATCTGCTGGCGGTCATGTGAAAAACGCAAATGTTCATGACCTTTTGAATCTTCTATATCTTCATAAATGTGTTCCTTTTTTTTTCGAGGGAGTGGTGATGTATCTACGCTTAAGGTTTTGCTCATCTCATCAGAGTCCCCTAATTTGATAGCACTGAATTTTTTTCGGCGAACTGCACTTGGTGATGATTTAAGTTGTCTTATTTCTTGGTCCGCGTCATTTTTCTTCCGTTTAGAAATAGGTGTTAGTGGTGTTTTTTCATTTTCGTGTTTTTCCAATTTATGTAGAGTTTTGTCTGCCAGGTGCTTTATTTTGTTCACTAGAGGATGACAACACTTTGTTTTTTCTCTTGTTTCTGAAACTACTATCTCATATTGTTGTTCTGGGGCTCTCCGTTTCAGAATTCCTTTTGGTGATACATTTTTGGGTATTTCTACAGGTGTTATTAAGTGACTGCTGGATTGACTTTCTGGACGTTTAATAGAGTGGTTCATGTTTTGAATCACTGCAACATCTTCTTCATCTAATGAAACTTCTTTTGAGAAGTTTGGTATGTGCACTCCTTCATCTTCACCTTCTTCTCCATGCCTACGACTACTTCCTGGAGAGGAGTCAAGATTCAAAATCTTTTGAATTTCGCTATCGACTGGTGAACGCGTCCGAGATCTTGAAACTTCGCGCGACATACTTCTTCTGGGTGTAGTCTCTCTGATGATGTCTTCAGCTGTGACCTCACTTTCGAGTGGCACTTTCAGCAGATGAGTCCAAGGGTATCCCCCGGCTTCACGAGCTCTCCGTAAATCTTCCCATTGGTATGTTTTTATTGGCACTGGTGGTATATCATTCTCATCATCTGGCGACAATTCAGATTCCATATGTTTTACTTATAAAATGAATATAATTAAGTGAATGTATCTGGTGTAGATTGTGATGTTTTAAAATATGTTTTTTGAATTTTATATATTTTTTCACTGGCCCCGCAAAGTGTTCATTTTATTACCGTATAAACTAAGAGCACAACGTTTCGTTTCAATGTGAGCATCGATGACTGAAAACAAGCAATGTTTGCGTGGGCCTGTGTAGAAATAGGTGTGAATAGGTTGTGTACTATGACCACGACACGGATTATTTTGGACTCATGCACTGCGTTTACCTTGAAACGTGCGGGACTGTGGCCAGCCCTCAGCTCACCATCCCTGGTATTTATTTGTTATAAGATGCACTCCACGTATTTTTTTTTCAATTTATTATAAAACGATCAGTGATCGGTTCAAAATCCCCGTCGGACTGGCCGGCACGGCCTCGTACGACCGCTTGCGCTAAATATAAGATTGAGCATGAATTTATTTTGGTGAGCATTTCGCGTCATCAGTTTTAACCGTAGTGTCTGTTTGTTATACCTACTAAGCCATAGCTACATGAATGGTATTTTATGATGGTTTATTATGGTTATAATGATTTTGCTGTTAACTAAATAACTCACCTAGGTTAGGTAAGCCGTCGTCGGTTGAACGAAGTCCAAGCGCCGAGAGCGTCTGTGTGACCGATCTCTATTCGTGACCGACTCATTTACTTGTGTACATTGTGCGAAGAACTAGTACACGCCTACCAACTAAAGCATACATATTTAGACACTTCTGTAGTAGGTAAGACTATTTAGTTGCTTGTGTTATTATAAGGAATAGTGTTCTAATTGAGCTCGTTTTGATTGGAGGATATTCGAAATCAGTATCAAGAAATAATCAAACTCACAAATAATGGCAAATATCTCATTTGTAATGTAAACTATGTTTAAAACCGTGATAATTTCATATATTATCTGTATTCTAAGTAGGTACACTCGAGAGCAATGAATCCGGGTCACTTAAAGAATCCTAAAAATCTCGGAAACTAAAAATGCTAGGTTAATGCAATAAATTGTATTTAATAGACAATGTAATACTCCTTAAATGAAGGTATTAAAACTTCTTAGTTATTGTAAAGTTATATCATAAAAAAATCAAATTTGAAAAAGGGCCACTTTCGAAGATGGAACTACGAAATTACAGCATTTGGTTTTGCTTTTGTTTGTAATCTGTCATTTATGTGGGTACATAAACCATGTTGATAGTGCTCTATATTCATTATTCAAGCTGAAATTATGTCGCTTACGCCTGAAGAATGCACCAGAATACTTACAATGCTGGAAACCAGCCGGAGTCAGCGCGATACAGCCAGGACTGTCGGTGTGTCGCTGTCAACAGTACAAAGAGTTCTCCGACGTTACGAAGAAACTGGTTCTAACCTACGCAGACCAGGAACGGGCAGAACCAGGTGTACCACAGCACGAGAAGACCGATACTTGGTGAACACCATGCTTCGAAATCGCTTTCTCACAGGAACTGAACTCACCAATCAGTTTCGACGCCTCGGAGGAAGTAACCCAAGTGCATGGACAGTAAGACGTCGGCTTGCTGAATCTAACTTAAAACCCCTTAGACCTGCAAACGGCCCTAAACTGGAGCGTGGGCATCGTATTTCGAGACTAAGATATGCCCAGGGCCACGTAAATTGGAGTATTGAAGATTGGTCAAAAGTTATGTTCTCCGACGAATCAAAAATTATGCTCTACAAGCACGATGGAAGACACAGAGTGTATCGAAGACCAGGGGAAAGATTCAAGCAAGCATGCATCGAAGAAAAAGTAGCCTACGGTGGTGGGTCTGTACTTGTGTGGGCCGGAATTTCTTCTGAAAGTCGCACAGAGCTGGTAATCATAGAAAACGGCTCTTTAACTAGCGTAAGATATGTGGAAGAAATCCTCAATGATCACGTTGGTCCATTTATGGTCAATTTAGGTGAGGATGCTATATTTATGCATGACAATGCCCGACCTCATACAGGTAGGATTGTGAATGACTACCTTCAAGAGATGAACATTACTCGTATGGAGTGGCCAGCGCGCAGCCCGGATATCAACCCGATCGAGCATGCTTGGGACGAGCTAGGCAGATGCGTAAAACAACGAAACCCTCCCCCAATCACGCTTCGTGAGCTCAAAATTGCTCTCACAGAGGAATGGGAGAATATTCCCCAAAATCGTATAAGGAACTTGGTGTACAGCATGCCAAACCGCGTAAACGCAGTAATGGAAGCACGAGGAGGCAATACGAATTCAAGAAAATCGTAATAAAGTTCAAAAATTTCATGTTTCCTATTTTTGTTTTAAGGAGAGATCAGCAGTTTTTTTCTTTATGTAATTTTGTGTTAATAAAATGTATGGTGACTCATATTTTTTTTACTTTCATTTAAGGAGTATTACATTGTCTATTAAATACAATTTATTGCATTAACCTATCATTTTTAGTTTCCGAGATTTTTAACATTCTTTAAGTGACCCGGATTCATTGCTCTCGAGTGTAGTTCTAAGTAGGTTAGGATTCTAGGATTTACGAAGTAATGCAATATTTAAAGCGCGTCAGGAGTCCGCGAATAAATCAGAAACAAACTTTCGTAAATTTATAGGCAAATAAATAAATAACCCCTAAAATGTGGTATTGTTTATTACTCATTACAATATGGATATTCTAACAGCAACGTTAATTATGTGGATAGCTTTCTAGCATCAGATTTTTACTGTACGTTTGGTTCTCTAGATAATCTATTGATTTTCATTATTATTAGAAATAATTAACCAATGATATCATTAACGGCCGGTTTCTCGAACGATGATCTATAATTACTATGTGTCAAACTCGGATCAATCGTGATTTGGGTTTCCAGAAACCGGCCGTATGTGTCATATTCAAGATGAAACATTATTTACCTCATAATTTTTTAGTTTTATAATGTGACATATACTTACCTATTTTTTACATATACTTACCTATTTATTATTCAGAGAAAATTACTTTTAGCTTAGCAAGTTTTGAAATCGCTTTGATCATCTAAAATACTAAATACTAAAGTTCCGGCGCTACGGCGCTTAGCAACGACTGAGGCAAAGCATTCTAGATCTAGAATGGTTTTTCTAAGTCACTTGTAAAATATTATAACACTATAAAACACAAAAAAAAACAAAAATCGCCAAGCAATAAAAATCATAGGTATGTACCTGTAATCGAACCGGAAGTGAGTGCAACCTCCTCAAACAAAGGATTCCTTGAAGCGCTTGTCACGAGTGTTCTTCGGCATCACCTGCCAGAAATCTTTAGTGCTCTGTGGATTATCTAAGGCCTCCGTAGAGATCTGACTGGTTTTCACGAATCTTGGATCATATTCAACTCCTTTTTGCATGACACCCCAATCAAGAGCGTTCTTTTTTGAAATTAACACTCTAGTATTTTTCTCGGTTGGTCCGCGGATATCCGAGACCTCTGGAATGGCTTGACTGTTGCTCACTTTCTCGGTACTTTTCTTAACATGAGTGCCATGTCCACTTTTAGTGTTCTTAGTGTTCTTATGCCATCCTTGAGTTACACCCCAATCGCGGAGAACATCCTCTTTTTCCAAGAGACTGTTTCTTTCCCGTGCGCTCGACATCGGAACGTCATTCCCCCCGGAAGTGTTCTTGAAGACCTCTGATCGAGGATTAGTGAAAACATTTTTTTTCTCTATACCTCTGCGTGTTTCTGGCCAAATCGGGTTAGTGATCACATTTACAGGCTCTTTGACGAACCTTTTAGCACGTTGGAATTCTGCTAAACGTGGGTCGGTCATGATGGGCGTTCGAAACTGGAGCAACAATAGGTTCTTAAACGTACTCGTAGTACCGAATGTTGCTTGAAAGTCCTTTGATAACTGCGGGGTCAGAAAAAAAACAATGGAAAAATAAGAGTTAAGAAAAATTATGTACCTTTGTATCTCGCCCTACGTGACTAGGTAAGGAAACCGAGCAAAAATATCAGAGAATAACAATTTTTTCCTGTTGATGACGGTTCGATTGCGCCACAGATTACGAAGTATCTGTGTCTAACTGGTACGTTTTCCAGGAATCTAGGAGCACTTTAGCAGGTACCTAATAAGTAATGCCAGTAAATTAATTTCCCTCTTTATTTGAAAAGAATAGTTACCGTGGTAATAGGTACAACATACATTACAGGATCAATATTGATTGGCACGTATTAAAAAAATAGCTTATTACAAAAATTCGGACAAAGTCATCAATTTCGGTAAACTCACGCTGCCTACACACGGCGACCTACCACGGATGTAGTGACTACAGGTTCGTGATCTAACCCCAATGGTATTTCATGGTATTTCATGTCATTTTAGAAAATAATACGCGGTTTTTAATGTTATGATAATTTAATCTAAATACGCAAGTTTATCCCTGTCTCGTGTCTTCTCTAGAATACGTCAAGCGTGATCGACTAACCAGATTAAGGTGCTGTGGAGCGTTTAGCGTTTGCAGATCTGACGAAGTGGTTTGTACAACTAAATATTGGACATTGCGTTGACAATTTCAGTGTACCTACCTATCTTAAATAAATAGACAAGTTTAAGCCTACATGGACCCGATTTCAGAAATTTCTGTGAAGGAGCTTGTAAAGGCCACCATTGTTCTACGGCTGACGGCCATCATGACGTGACAACGGAACCATGAAAGCGCTCAGTAGCTCTACCATGAGATGTCACAGTAAAATCGCCTGACTTTACTACAGTAGTTACGTCAATATTAGTATGACGAATTTTAGTACCCAACTATCCGCTAGAGGCGCTGTACAAATCTTCATACATTTTTTTAACTACAGACGCTAGCGAGTGTAGTAAATATAGTATAGTAAAAACTCATGGTAGAGCTACAGTACCTCTACCATGAGATGTCACAGTAAAATCGCCTGACTTTACTACAGTAGTTACGTAAATATTAGTATGACAAATTTTAGTAGGTACCCAACTATCCGCTAGAGGCGCTGTACAAATCTTCATAATTTTTTTAACTTCAGACGCTAGCGAGTATAGTAAATGTAGTATAGTAAAAACTCATGGTAGAGCTACAGACAATAGTACGTCATTCACGCACCAGGCTTCACAGCTCTGCTTTCCAGGCTGTGCGTCGCAGGTTCGATCTCGACGAAGAACCAATTCTGTGATGGCAAACGGTTTTGTTTGTTTTGTATCAAGGTGTAAATAGTTAGGTAAGTATTCTATGTATGTAATTAAAAAACATTATAAAAGTATTTCTTTATCCTTATTTTTTAGGTATATATATAGATATTATTTATGAATTACGTAGCAGCAGTAAACCTCCATCAAAACATACTGAGCATTTATCAAGAACAGCCAAGTGGAATTATTCTTGAGCCCATTGCAAACCGGGAACAGAAACATTCGTAATGAGGTGTTCCAGGAACGCACACACACACCTCGACTGTAGAGTGAGACCGCGTTATACTTCACATCATAATTCAAATACATTATTGAGAAAACCCACTTTAGATTCAAAATAATAATGTTCGGAAGTCAATGCGGAAGTTATTCCCGCAAGTTAAAACGCCTACACTCTGAAAAGTCGACGCAAACGTGAAGAAAGTCGCAAAAATCAAGGCCATGCACTTGTTGCTAAGATTCAACAGCATTTTGTTTGGAGCTCGAAGGCATTAGACAACTACGGTCGCTTACGACCCACGTATAATAATATTCTTATAACAATATGATAAAATTAAGAAAGCGTGACTAGAACTGATTAATAAACATCAAATGATACAATGATGCCTATTTGGTACCGCGCTAAGAAAAATCTAAAATCATTGTTCCGATGATAAGAAGCCGGTGTATACATAGAGGAGCCATGTGTTGGCTTTTTATGGTGATAATAACGCTTGCTTTAAACTCACTCTAATAGTTTGGACAGTTCAGTTTTTAAACTTTTGCAATCTGGACTCATACCAAAGAGATATATTATATTATCCGGGATCAAGTATATTTTATTATATATATATCCGACGTTCGGCTAAGTTGCAATAGCCGTGGTCGCGGGCAAACTGGAGCATACAATTGTTTGAGGTACCGCCTGTGAGATGTGACGATAGTTTCGCCAACTACTCTAGTGAGAGTTCTGTGCCCATACATTAATGAGGTACGCGATAAAATCCCATATCTCATCTCTTTAATATGAACTATTCATTATGAAATAAATACAATATTGTGTGCTTCTAAATCGCCTCTGAATCAAAGTTTGAAGACTTTAACGTTGGGGGTAAGTCGCCTCCGTTGCCTAATGCACGCGTCTTCTAGAGATAACATTTTATTGGCTTTCTATTTTTAAATCCCGACTAAAGCGAGGGATGTTTAAGATTGAGGCCGTGTTTTTTCTTTCCGTTAGTTCAATTATTGTATCCAAAATGTCTTAGAAATACGCACAACGGCGCTTTTGGCTTTTTTTTAAAGCATTAAATATAAAACAGAAATAAAAAAGAAATAAACCCAAAAATAAAAATGTCATATCTCAAAAAAAATTAGTTCAGTTCAGTTCAGTTCATTTATTTATTTCTCATAGGCATTTACAATATTGCACTTAAAAATGTCAAATTCGAAACAGGTTTAAAAAAAGAATATGTAGCACTTAAAATAAAATAATTAGTAGTTAAAATAAATAGTTAATAACACAACCTCAAAAACAAAATACTTAAATAGTAAGCAATGTCAGTCAGTCCTCCGAAGAATTATCAATCACAACCTACCTCACGGAATACCATACCTGGCTTTTGATAAGTAAAAAACCACATTCACTTATTTTTATGATACAAATTAAAATAGCTTATACATTTTTTAAGTAAAAATATGGTAAGTTAAAACAAAATGTTAAAGTTTAAAAAATGTAGCTAAAACAAACAACAAACTTGCCCGTCCGCCTAAGTCGCGCGACCGACGGAGAAGCAAAGCTTATAAAAACATCACTACAATACGCAAACTTATCTTCAACTTATAGCAGTCACTGCAACGCCACAAAACTAATCAAAATTCTAATCCTCTACACTCTAGGTACACAACATTTTAACAAGCACTTCACAGAACCACTAACCTGGAAAATCGATTAATAAACTGTGCTGAATTCAATAAATAAACTGTTATTTAATGAAAATCCCGAGCTACGTTATTTTCAGTTTACTTAGTTGTAACTTTTCGCAGGAACAGAAGCGCGATCCGACGCGTCCTATACGGTACTACTACCCTAGTAGTTGCAACGACGTTGCCCTTGAAACTGGTTTCACGGCTGCGCTAGAGGGATGCGCCCACACGTAGGTACCTAGGCAGGAGTCAGGACGCTTCGTCAACTTGTTTTCAAACTATCACTATTCATCCTAGATATTGAAGTACGTCTCGCGCGATACGCATGGCTAGCGAAAATTTACTGTTGAACCAACTTTTGGTTAATCGCGCGCCAAACAGCGTGGCAGTCACACGTCTTCATTAATTCTGATCCGTAGTGTTCCGTTACGGGACTGGATTTAAATTAACATTATGGTTATGCTGAATCAAATAGAATGAAAAATTATTTTTATTAAAACATGTAAAATGATGAACACTGCAACAAAGGACGGATAGATAGTTTGTATTGATAATATATATTCCCATATTCATCCGAGTCCTCCATTGAGAGATAATCTTATAGGTACTCAGGAGAGCTTTTTCATATTTTACCCCGGTGGTCGTAAGCGCCACAGCGGAGTGCAAGCTATTTTGAACTTTAATCAGACAGCGTTTTGAGCCATTTTCGCAACTACATATGATTAGTTTCGAAGTATGCGAGTTGTGTGTTGTGTTAATTAATATTTCTGCAAAGAGGTTCTACCGTTACCCAGTGCAATGGATACTTAATAACCATTGCCAATATTCAATTTCGCTTTGATTCCTTTTGTACCTACTTCGTTAGTAGTACTATTCAGTTAGGACTCACTGTACATCGTTTTGAGTGTTATATCTATATTAATTATAGCTAAGTTGAAATCAAGTTACAACGAAATTGAATTGCATGTAAGAGTAGGTATCTAGTTAATTTGAAAATGTTTCACTGAATTAATGAATGTAGCGAGATTGTTATGAAAGTTCGTTTGATTCCGCGACCCACGACCGATGTGGGTGAAGTTTAGTTTTACACTGCACATCACGGCATGTCGGGTTAAATATTAATTAAGTAAAACTTTGACATTTCAAAATATTTTACAGCTCTGATCTGTTTTAATGGTCGTAGTAGCGACGCGACCGTTAGAAATAAAAATATGACTGAGATAAAAAAAAAAGGAAAATAAATATGACTAATGTAATTAGTACCTGAAAAAAATGTTTGGCTATTTTTGATAAATAATAATGTTGCTATGGCAAATCAACCTACTGAATACCGATGATTACCTCCTATACAATTGATCGGAAAAAATATACCTCAAAAAAATAACTGCGTAAATATTTTGTTTTGCGTCTCACCGATACTAATATAAAGCTTTTGTGGGATGCCCTTCATAGGCGAGACGACCTTTAGCCCTGAACAATAAGTAACTTATTATTCCCTATTAGCTCTTTTTGTTCTAAAGTACAATTAATCGTAGGTAATTGCAACATTAAATTAAGAATTTTCATTAAAAAGTAAAATCTATAAATTTTATGATATGATATGATGATAAAAGTATTTGCGTTCGCCTTACCTATTTTTATTTTACAAAATCAAACATTCATACAGGTACGTACAATCGGCTAGGACTTTTGTCATTCTATTTTCATCACAGTTTTTTGCCAATTCACTGTTGCCAAAATAGATTACAAAGGACGTGCACATTCCTCCGTAGATCCAAGTTCGATAGATTGCACAATACATGTGAAGTTAACATTTTCCTTTGAACATTTTCCAGGGAAATCTGACTTTACAGAATTGATATATCAGACCATGTAGCACACACAAAGCAAAACTCCCACAGTACTCACTCCCACAGTACTTTCCGAGAATAATTTATCTCTAACAGCTTAAATATAAATTTAAAGGTAAATTTTACTGTATTTTTTAAGCACGGTACACTGGGCATCAATCTCGGATTTCTCGTACCCAATGAAGATCTTGAAGGATTTATAGGAAAGTTCCAGACGCTCACAGGAAGTTCCTAATTGGATGCACATCCGTACGGGATGCTGCTGCTTATATTTGTTCAATGTCAGGATGTAGGCACTAAGAAGCTCACAACATTACTTAATTATAAAAACTTACTATCAATTATTTAACATTGCATTGACTGATACAAAACAAATTTTAAGTGGGTAATAATACCTGAGCAGTCGACTCGATGTGATTTACATATAGGGTAGATATCTCCATGATTGAACAGTATCGATTGAAGTCGCAAAATAGAATTGCATAATGTGGCCTTTTCCGGTTTGGCCATACCATATGTTCACTTCAAAAGTCATAGGTTTTCTTTGTTGTTAGATACGTAATATAAGTTTGATTGAATATTTCATACAGATTATTATACGAGATATTGTATTTTTATCTTAAAATGGACATAGAATCACTAAAATTAATTAAAATCCGTAACTATCTAATACTTGACGATCGATGTGGCGCGGCGGGCGAAGCTCCGCCTGCGACGCGGAGGTTACGGGTTCGATTCCCGCCTTGGGATAAATGTTTGTACGATCTGCAAATATTTATTCCGGGTGTGCTGGGTACTTAATATGTATAATAAAAAATATCTATGTATGTAATGTATTGTATTAAGTGTGTCAGTCTTCTAGTGCCCATAACACAAACTCTGCTTAGTTTGGGGCTAGATGCTGTGTGGATTGTCCAGCATTATTTATTTATTTTATTTAATATAATACAATACAAATTAAAATATAACTACAAATAATAAGTACCTATCAATTGCCTCAGTATTTGAATATTTTGCAGCACAACAATGAAAAATAACAAATTTTCCCTCAAAGCGTAGGCGGCCTCGTCACATTTTTAGCATGAGTCGAAGAGGCTTTCTTGAATAAATTTCTACCTTGGAGCGACATTATTAAAAATATAAATAGAGTTCAATTTCATAAATAAGAAATATATTTTTTAAATGCTGCATTTGTTTTTAACAATATTGTAGACTCGTTTGTGTAACTAGTTTTTATTGCAGGATAATAAAATCTTATCTTTCTTATCTTAGAATCTAAGAATCTTATCTTTATTATCTTAGAATCTAAGATAAGAAAGATAAGATTTTAAGTAATTGAAAAGTGCTGTCTATCTAAGACTTAGATAGACAGCACTTTTCAATTACTTACTCAATCTTTGTGTCTACCTTTTTACTGCCGACTTACAAATTCCCCAAGATTTGAATAGTTTGACACAAAATATTGAGACATTTTATTTGACGTTTTAATCAAAACAATTGTATATTGATTTTTACAAATTATTTTACCAAAATTTGAACCGGTCAGCAATAAATTAAATAATGCTTTGTCTAGCGAACACTTTCAAATACCATCATGTTTTCAAAATGCATCTTGAAGAGTAAGTAAATTGTAGATATTTTTTTTTGCTAAGGTTTGAAGATCGTTCTTCCAATATGATTGTGGTCAGAGGGCCTAGTACGAGTTTTGCACATGCATACGAACGTATCGCCTTCGTATCGCAAGCTACCAATTTTGTATTGAAATCCAAGCTTCTCAAGAAATCTGCTAGGGGCGCTATTTGGATCTCCATACAAAAACGGTGGCGCTCGGCGATTGCGTCTCTACGATTCGTGTGTGCACAAACTCGTACTTGGGGTACAGGTCTTCGGATCTGTGATGAGATGTGATGATGGATGTGATGAACCCCCAGGTATATTAGGTACTTATTTTTTATATACCAGAGTATTTACTGTAATGTTATTTGATTTAGTAGGAAATTATTTCTATTATACAAATGAAGTGCCTACAGAGGTGGCGTGGTTTTATCCTTCACGAGCGCTTCAACTTTAAGAGGGTTGCAGAGCAGAAATTTTCAAGACATATTTTGAACATTGAATTTTACGCTGTTTACTTGTTTTCATTTAGTATTAAGTTCTGCTAGCACTTACGAGTATTTGTTTTTTTTGAAATATGAAACAGGATACGTGTGTCTTCTTGTTTAGGAATATAAACTCATGTAATTTGTATATATTTAAATAGGTATTTATTTAATGAGTATGTAGTTTATTAGTAAGTATTAGTTAGTTTATAAAGTACAGTTTAGTTATTATGTAGGTAAGTATTTATATTTTTTTGTCGCACGCCTCATTACTAATACCACTTGTGTTGCCATTAAGTTCGCCTTGTGTATAATTTTTGTGTTATAAAGAATTAAATAAATATAAACGATCATTCAGCTAACTGTACAATAGAATCATAAAATGTAAAATAAAAGTAATTTTAAAATAGATTATATAGATACTTATATATCGTAAAGATTTTTACAGAAGTTATAATAGCGAGCGGAAATCGCAGGTCTCTTGATATCGTGTGTGCTCAATACTGCACTCTTCATTACTCATTAATGAAGATGAAGGCTTTCCCAAGCTGTATGCTGCTAAGCTCAGGATAATAGTTTAAGCCTTGATTATTACTTAGCTTCCGAAACTAAGTTTATACCTAAAAGTAAAATAAACCCGTGGCATCGCTATGTGTAACTTTACAGCTCAAGATATTGCGAAATATACCAAATTGATGAAGCAGCTTTAAGACTTTGATAAGTGATCAGTAAACTAGAGTTAATCTCAGTAGCAGATATAATACATAGGCGTTATAAGTATAAGGGCCCCCACAAACTGCAGACTTTTTATCGGCCGATAGTTTGGTCGGCTTCTTAATCAGTATGAAGAGGTATGCAAATGCGCACATTACAGTGATTCAGTCTTCATACTACAACTATCGGCTGATAAAAAGTCTGCAGTTTGCGGGGTCATAAGATTTATTATTATATATAGATTTATTATATTTAAAAGTTTATAATACATGTGCACTTACCCGTCTATACAATTGTTCATTCATTAGGGTGCTCAATACATCTATTATAAGATAACAAGTATTTTCTCAGTCAGTCTATACAACCTCCCTCCCTCGTTCATTAAACCCTCTCATAGACAACCCTTGGCACTTCATGCGTCTGAATTCTATATTGCTTTTATTATTTTTGACAGGCGTTACAGCCCAGTCGGTTTCAACACGTGAGTTCGATTCTCCCTAACATGTTTGTTTTGTGTGTATTTATACTTTTTCTAACAGCAACCTAGTTCCTATAGTACACGCTCTGCATTTCGTGAAAGGTTTCGTGAAATGATGTGGCGCGGCAGAGGTTCGCCTGCGACGCGGAGGTTGCGGGTTCGATTCCGGCCTTGGGATAAATGTTTGAACGATCTATAAATATTTATTCCAGGTGTTCTGGGTATTTTATATGTATAATAAAAAATATCAATCTATGTAATGTATTGTATTAAGTATACCAGTCTTCTAGTCCCGATAACACAAGCTCTGCTTAGCTTGGGGCTAGATGATGGTTGTGTGGATTATCCAGCATTATTTATTATTTATATGTCCACAGCATCCGAACTTTGAGTCCATGGCTGGTGAGCCAGCGAAGCGCGTCTTGTTCTAACAAAGGCAAGAACCAGATCAAGTTCAAACCTTACGTCCCTCCTTTCCTTGGTGACCACGACCACAAAAACATGACTTTGAGGCGTCCCATGTCCCCACACATGTCAATTTACAAACCTTCCATACCTGCTACCACCTCCATATTTCAAAGGATATCAGGTATGAATCAAGCAATTTTTAATCTCAACGCCCAAATACTTTCAGCTCAAGAAAAAAGGAGGCTCACAAAAACTGATGTTTTTTAAATGTTAAAACCTAACTTTTTTCTAGTGTTCTTATTTTGATGTTTTTTTTTAATTCGAAATCTGTTTTTGTTATGTCCCTATTGATCGAGGTCTCACATGTAAAATTATTTTGATTTATTTGTTGTTAATACAAACATTATTCTTCATTTTGTCAAATATACCAACTTAGATGTATCATTTAGATGAGATTAGATTGTATCAATTTCCACCCTTTATTTTGATCACTTGTATATTAGTCAACATATACACTTACATACTAGTCTGTAATGGTATATTGTCTGACTGACTGACCACAAACTACAATACTCAATTGTATTGAATATATCCATGTAGATATATATATGTATATGTATTGTTCCCAGGCTTAATAGTAACTGGTTACGCTCTGGTGCTTGCTGGAGGGACATTGTTCCTCCCAAATGGTATAGAAACGTATGTGTCGATGATTCAAAGCTTGGACTTATCGCGACCGTGCATTTTCATTATTAAGGTGAGGTGGTATAGTTACTTTAGTAAGTTAACAGGATTTGACAGGCGTCACAGCTCAGTTGGTAGTAGCTCTGCCTTCCATGCTGTGGGTCGTGGATTCGATTACCACCCTGAGCAAATGTTTGTGTGATGAACATAAATATTTATTTTATGTCTGGGTATTATTACCTATGTATTTACAAAAAAAAAGTATAGGTATAAGTATTCTCTCAGCAATCTAGTTTTCATAGTACAAGCTCATGAATATTTATTTATTTAACACTAGCAGCTTGACTATCTTATTGGGTTAATATTCTTCAAAAATAACGTTGCGTTCTATTGGTAAACTAATTCGAAAAATAGGTTCTTTATATACAGAAATTACCTCCTTTAAACTCACACACTTTTACATCTTCTAGTACCTTCAATATTATAATTATATTGTTCGCGCACGTGGGTGCAAGTCTTGGAAAAGCTCGGGAGAAATCTTCGTTGCGACCTATTTATTATTATTTGCAACGCATAAAATAACATTTTTTTATTTTTAAATTCGATTTAAGTTCGGATTCGAAACAAATTATCTGTTACCACCATTTGTTGATAGTTGTAGCATACAGCTACTTTTGCCGGTCAAATTTTGACACAGAATTTTTTTAGCAATTGAGTTTGAGTCTAGAGAAATATGTTGATTTGAGATTAATTATTTCCTGATATTTTGGTTTTGGTTACAAGGTGTACAGTCAGTGTCACAAGATGGCTTTCTGTTTTTATATTTTATCAACCTATGGAAAAGATCAACTTACACCCACCATTCTATCAGATCTTTGATTCTATATAACATATTTTTCTTTCTTTATTAATTTTTTGCTAATCTTCTTATAAAAATTCTTTATTAGGTCTTCTCAGTAATTGAATAACAACTCTTAAATTTTGTTCGCTCAGCAAAATATTTTTTCGTAGTCAGTTATTTTTATCTTAAGCTTCCTCCCACTCTTGATATCAGAAATCAATATTTACAATGATGTGTTACCTTCAGGTCCTACTGGGAGCGCCATTCGCGTTCCACTACTTTAACGGCATCAGGTTCTGCGCGTGGAATGCAGGCCGCTTGCTCGCGATCAAAGATGTCTACAGCACAGCCGTCAAGTCTTGGATAGCCACCGCTGTAATAACGATACTCTTTGCCTTTTTATAACTGCTTAAGAACTGAGCGTCGGCAAAAGTCAAGTGCAAATTTAATTTTGAAAATGATTATTTTAAGTTTGGTGCCTTTGATTGCAAAAAGTTTAGCTTTGCCTCGTCCGCACTAAAGCATTACGTCGCAATCATCATCATCAGACAGATGCATCTAAACTATGAATGATAAGTTATTTTATTATTAAATAATAAGTTTGCATCGATACTTCATTGCGATACAAATGAGTCGTGATGCAGGCAAGGCTTTAGCAAGCAGGGGACTTGGGAGGTTGGCTGTTGCCGTGCTAAGGCATTCGCATTCATTTTTATACGTTTTTTTTGTGAATTACAACATTTTATTTCTAAACTGCGTTTCATGTGCTTAGTACCTACTACGTATAATTTACGAAAAAGTTAGTATTAAGTTAAAAAGTATATTAACATTAGACATTTTTAAAGCAGACTTTTTAAACAATTTATTTTAGTGTGTACTTATTTAAACAAGATAAATTTAACTCAGTTGTAGTAAATACTGCCTGAAAAAGCGTCAGTCGAAAGAGATGGCTGGAAAGTTTGTCGGCTATTCAGTATTTTGATAGCAACACCAACAGTATAAATAAGCATACAAATGCAAGCATCGGTAACAAGTCCTTTGATAAAGTTTCTCTTTTGAAGTGGACGGTTACGGTTCCAAATGAAATGTGAGGCATACAACTTAACAAGTATATAAATACTTCAAAGACTGCATCATTTAAGTATAACTTATGCAATGATAGCTCAGTTTATTAACGAAAAACGATCCCACATTCCAGTTTTGTTTGTATAAAACTGTATTTCAAAATTTAAATGAGGGCTTTACATTTTGCATGTACCTACCTAATGCCCCGGGCAAACCAACAAAAACTTCCATTAAAATATTTTAAATGGATAGAGCTAGGACTCCTCGTTTGTGGGAGCTACACCAATGTCCCCCCTACGCCAGTACGCCAATCTCTGCTTAAATGCGTTGGCTCCCCTGTTTGCACCCCAAGGAGGGAACATGGTAACTTATGTCTCCAATAGGGAAGCCCACACAAGAACCAACGCCCCCTAAGCCACTTTTTAGTGTCGTTGGCCTCCCTGAGCAATGGAGCTTGTAAGTTTATGACAGTTTCTTTGCCAACGTAGGTGTTTCAAGACACCAAGAAAGTGCTCATTTTTTGGCTCCCTTGGAGAGCAGAGTATCAGGAAAATAGAATAAAATATATATTTTGCAACAAAAGAAATCGTTAACCCAATCTATATTTTTAATAAATTGTATTACCTACTAAAGGATAAGTTACTCTCAAAGTACTAAGAAAGTAGAGCTAAATAAGAAGTAAACCTATAGGCCGAATTTAGCATTATAAAAAAAATCGAAAAACATCTTGCCTCCAGGAGAGCAAACAAGGGAACCAAGATTACAACCTTACTTGGTAAACACAACATCGTGTTGGAGCCTTCATCGCATATTGCTAGACAGATTAGTTATAACTAGTAATAAAGATGTCCCCCCCCCAGGAGAGCAAAGAGGGGAGCCAACGCCCCTAAGGTCGCCATATATGACTATGACAAAACTGTATCACATGTGACATCTTACTAGGTTGTGCGATCAATAGGTACAATCCGTTCAAAATAGCTCTCTTGTACTTTTGCAGCCAATATAATTATGATTATAGTAGGGGAGCCCAAGAGGGGATTTCGGGATTTACTCGAGCTCGGCAGATTAATTTGCAGGAGATACCTTGTATCCGGTAAAGTAACTCCACCAAATATGAGCCCCATATCTATGGCTGCACCTTCGCCGGCCACAAATTCGTCGATAAAGATAAAATAGGTAATAAGATAAAATTATAGGAGAAAGGATTAGGCCGTTTGTCCACCGCCGCCGTCACCGTCACGTCACCGAGAACGAGATGACGGCGCCGAAGTAGCGGTACATACAATTACTTAAGCCGCGTGTCCACCGCACATCCGTCACCCGAGCGCCGTCATCCTGGCCGCCATACTAAACTCGGCCCGAAATAATCTCGTTCTCGGTGACGTGACGGTGACGGCGGCGGTGGACAAACGGCCTTAGGGGACTGGATTTGTCAAAAGATTTTACAAGCATCATGCGCCATCTATTTTCGAACGTGGATGAAGTAGGTAGACGCTTCGGCCTCAACCAGAACCATGAACTTTGTTTTCTAGTTTGTAGGTCACTGTGACAGAAGGACCAGTGATATTTGTTTGAAAGGTTGCCGCTAGATGGCGTGTTTGTAAGCAACTGCAACCCTCTGACGAACCATCGTAGACTCACATGGTATTGGTAATTCCTACTTTTAAGCGTAGACTTGACGAAGACTTTTGTAGAATGCTTTGGCTACATTAGCGGGCGAATATTCGTATCGTGTTGGCGCGACAAAAACCTCGTGTTCGGGTATAGGCGATGTTCTTGTCTACATTAGACGGGCGAAGATTCGTGTCGAGTTGACGCGATGTATCGTGCCGGATTAGGGTGACCAGATATCAGGAATTTTCCTGACATTTCAGGAATTTTAGATATATGTCAGGAATGCGGCCGGAAAAGGGAAATGTCAGGAATTTCTCGGCAAATAAATGAAACAATATTTTTTTTTATACTTACTATAAACTTTTATTTTTAGTCACGATAACAAAAAGGAAATTGTCAGTTGTTGTGTTAATCGTAATTGACTTTTTACGATTTTGACATCAAACAATCCATATTGACATAAAATATTAAACAATTTAAATAATCAACAAAAAAAACCTCTAAGTAAAAAAATAGACTCTTCGCTTCACAAGCCTTTAACTTCAAAAGCCTTTCGCTCAACAATTTCTCGGCAAATAAATGAAACAATATTTATTTTTCACACTATAAACTATTATTTTTAGTCATAATAACAAAAAGGAAATTGTCATTAATCGTAATTAACTTTTTACGATTTTGACATCAAACAATCAACATTGACATAGGTATAATATTAAACGTACTGGATTAAAAAAATAATTTTTATTTTGAAATAACATTTATTGCGGAAAAATAGAATAAAATTAAGTAGTAACACTTTTTCGGTACTCCACTCCATAAGGCTAAGTTCAGATGGCCGCGCGGTACCGCGCGGAACTACGAACCGCGCCGTACAAGATAAATACAAGACAAGATAAACGGTCTTCTTCTTATCGTGTCGATGCTAAAACTGTATTTTGTTGTAGCATCGTGTTGGAAAGATTAGCCAGACTAGACACTGTTTTACTGTGCCTAGCTGTTACCGGTGTGCGCCACGAGGAGGCTCTTTCCATGCACCCACGGTATGCACGGTATGCATAAACGGTAATTATCGTCTACATTACCGCGCGGTACCGCGCGCCAACGCGCGGCGCACTCCCATACAAATATCGTCATGTGAATGCTCAAACGCGCGGCGACGCGCGGCTACGCGCGGTCATCTGAACTTAGCCTAAATTGACGTAGATGTAGCCACCTAAGCGAATATTGGCGCGACAAATTGATTCGCGTCTTCGCCCGAATACTGCGCATTCGCCGTAGCCCGCTAGTGTGGCCCCAGCAGAATAAGTCATGTCAGAAAAGCTCAAGGTTCAAGAAGAGAGTCAAAGTCAAAGTCAAAACTACTTTATTCAGTAAAATCACAAGGATCATTTAGAATACAGTACAGATATACAATTTGTAAACGAATTATGCATTTAATTTGTTTCCCCATGGTTTTGAATGCAAAGACATCTACGAAACATCTACAACACTTCTACGGCGTAGATATTTTGCTACAGAGCTTCTACAGAGACTGCAGTCACGAAATTGACACGTAATAGCGTACAAAAATAATTAAATTAATATTAGCTGAGCGTGTTCTATGTAAAAGTAGATACCATGAAGAAACTTACTCATGAATCTAAGGTCTGTAGATAGGTCTATTTTATATGCCAATGTACATTTTGTAAATACAGTAATAGTCTTACGGCCGGTTTCTGGAAACCCAAATCACGATTGATCCGAGTTTGACAAATAGTAATTGTTTGATTTTTTCGTTGATCATTGTTCGAGAAACCGGCCGTTAGTTTGTGAATAAATTATACTTCGTTAAATAAGAGAGAGATACCTACTCGAGTTTGAAACTTTTTGTAATGAACACTCATTTGTATTTTAAAAAAACCGACACTTTATTTTATTGACATGTTTGTTTGACAATTATAATTGTGTTGTTTTGATAGATACCATATGCAGTTCGTAGTTTTAAATATTATCTGAAAAATCATGTTATTAACGGTAAGTTCATTGAACTATATTTTACGTATGTTTACTTACCGGTACTGTTCTAGCTTTAGTTTAGAGCATCGGTGGCTTAGTGGTAGCAACTTATTCTGAGCCGTGGGCTCATTCATTAAAGCCCCATTTAGACGGGGAAAGTTTCTCGTCTCGAAGATACGATCATCGAAAGAACATAAAAAAAAATTGCCGTCTAAACAACCGCTCTCCTCGCTCGTTGTCTTGGGCGACAATTGCAATGGAATATTATTATGTCCGACTAACAGAATTTCAAAGCAATTATCGCGTAGCGATAAGTCATGCGAATCTCGTCTGACATAATCATAAGCGAGATTTTAGTTCTTGCCTGTATGTAAACATTTTGATACGATTGTGTAATGGCGATTATTGCTTGTGATAGTAGCGGATAGTTTCTCGTAGGAAACGTACGAGAAACTCTCCCCGTCTAAATGGGGTTTAACTGTGAAGAAAAACATAAGAGAAACTCTTTTTTAGTATAAAGCTGAGAGGTTAATTTAGTTTATAATTTGTTCTAAAAATATTGATGTTTTCAGATTATTATAAACTCAGTCGGGCGTAGGCTGCCGTACCTACAACTTTATATGGGTGGTAAGTTACATCAGACATCATCTGGGGAGACCTTTGCCCAGCAGTGGGACAATATAGGTTGAAGAAAAAAAAGTTACATCATACCGTCGTGCTAAATTATGTCAATTAAGGTGATACCTCTCGCTCTCTATTTATATATTTTTATCCAAACTAATTCAAAGTTAACGACCACTGTACTTACCAAAACCAGAAAAAGACGTGGCACACGGGGACTGCCGCGGCAAAGCTATTGCACAGCATTTTTTGCTGGATTACGCATGCGTTGTGTTAGGTTATTTTCGCTCGGTATTTTCGTTACGTAATTTCTGGATTCGGTCGCCACGCTCAAGGCCCGCGATAGAAGCTATGCAATAGCTTAAAAATTACCTCTGTAGCTCTACCATGAGTTTTTACTATAAGTACTATTTAAACTATACTCGCTAGCGTCTGTAGTTAAAAAAATGTATGAAGATTTGTACAGCGCCTCTAGCGGATAATTGAGTACTAAAATTCGTACTAATATTTACGTAACTACTGTAGTCAGGTGATTTTACTATGACAACTCATGGTAGAGGTACAGATACGTTGGCCTGGGGCACTTGTATTCGTGCTCACTGTACCAAATTTAACTTTATTAGCCTCAAAACGTAATGCGAGTTACGTGATCCACCACCACACGCACGACGCGCTGGTGATCGGCGCGGGCGGCGCGGGGCTCCGCGCGGCCGTGGGGCTCGCTCAAGCGAACTTCTCCGTGGCACTGGTCTCCAAACTCTTCCCCACGAGGTCGCATACCATTGCGGCTCAGGGCGGCATGAACGCTTCTATCGGTAAATATAAGCCTATTCATTTAGTTAAATATAAATATTAATTAAGATATTTTATTACTTAGTATTAAATAAATAATGCTAGACAATCCACACAACATCATCTAGCCCCAAGCTAAGCAGAGCTTGTGTTATGGGTACCTACTAGAAGACTGACATACTTAATATTTTTATTATACATGTAAAATAGATTCGTTTCATCCATTCCATTTGTCCTCCTCCAGTGACGCCTCTTAGCGTTGTACCTGATACGTACCTGTATTTCCTGTACGCATTCGAACCCATTGTGGAATGGGTCGATTTTGTTTTAGCTTCTTACATTTTTTTTTGTAAATGCGTACATAGACTACATTGAAACACCCAGACACAGAACAAATATTTATGTTCTTTTAAGGATAATATGTTTGAAATTTTTGAGTGCTTAGTCAAAGCGTACCTGTAATAAACGTCATTCCCCAGGTATTTGTGAATCTGTTTCAGGGAGCATGCACCCTGATGACTGGAGATGGCATTTTTATGACACTGTCAAAGGTTCTGACTGGTTGGGAGATCAGGTGCGTACACTTATTTCTGCAACTGGCCATTTTAGACTAAGCTCTGGGATCTACATTTTTTTTAACCTATTTCGTTCCACTGCTGGGCAAAGGTCTCCCCCAAATTCCTCCATTTCTCTCTTTTTTCTCTCTTTCTAAATATTTGACAAAACAAAAAATCTGAAATGGCCACTCGCCTAGTTGAACTTGTGACCTGGGTATATCTGAAATAAAATCAAAAATACTTTTAAGTAAAATTACAAGGATCATTTAGAATCGTCTTATATACTAGGTGATTCTAAGTGCCTATAGTATCTAGCTTACTATGTATTTAACCAATGTATCTAAAACAAAAAAAATAAGGGTCTAGAGATGAGACGGATCTGGTATCCGGCCGGATAGTGAAAACAAGGCCGGATAGGCTGGATACCGGATAGTTACCGGATATCCGTTTCCAAGACTGCTAAAGCCTGTAAGTTTTTTTTTTTAACCTATTTCGTCCCTCTGCAGGGCAAAGGTCTCCCCCAAAATCTTCCATTCATCTTGTTCTCCTGCGTCCATCCACCACTCCGTCGCTTATGAGTCCTGTAAGATAATGGATATTTTCTGTAGGACTCAATTCAGCTGCTGACACGAGAGGCACCTACTTGTGTGTACGAGTTGGAGAATATGGGGATGCCATTCTCGAGGACTCAAGAGGGGAAGATTTACCAGCGGGCGTTTGGAGGCGGGTCTGTGAAGCTGGGCAAGGAGCAGGCCAAGCGTACTTGCTGTGCTGAAGACAGGTTTATCATTGATTTTTTTTAAACTTAATTTATTTAGTTTGCTTATGGATATATTGCATGAGTTTTCATACGGTCGGCGAATCAATGCCGACCCATATTACTTGCGTATGGCGTTAAGTGTCGGTTATTGCACCGTTAGCTGGATTGTTTATAATCAACCGAGGAAAATGGAAGATGATCTCAAGTCGACGCGTATATATTATTTTCTGTAAGTATGTCATAGTAATTAGCCATTAAAAAAAAATAGAATTATAAAAAAAGTTGCTTTGTTAATCTACCAAACCAAATAATATCTATATCGGGAACGGCCGTGTTAATTAAAGGCGACTATATTTGCTACTAATAAGACCCATCTGCCAAAGTTTCAGCGTACTAAGATTATAAGGGTTGTACAAACAAGTGATATTTAATTCCTGGGACTCAATGTTATGGGGTTGTTGTCACCCATAGTATAGTTACATAAAAATATTGTAGATGGCGCTTCTACGAGTGCGTTTACTGCTTGACCTCATAGGGAGGAACGGATTAGATGTTTTACAATATTTCTCATAGAGTGCGCTTTAGCGTGACACATGAAGGTATAGTTCTGTGATGGAGAGATGAGATTTTTTGCAGAATTTAATATTATGGTTATTTTTTTACATACTTTTGATGCTACAAAATATTTAGATTATAGTATAGATAGGTACTTTGCCAATGCCTCAGCCTTTTGGATGAATTCAAACCCCCGTAAATGTGCTTGTATTTATTTTAGAACTGGCCACGCATTACTCCACACTCTCTACGGGTACAGCACTAAGTTCAAGAACATCGAGCTCTTCTCCGAGTACTTCGCACTAGATCTTCTGGTACAGGACGGAGAAGTAGTTGGAGCTCTTGTTATGGACATGGATGATAGCAGCCTGCACAGGTAAATGGTATTATCTAAACTTATATTATAAAGAGGATAGATTTGATTGTTTGTTTGTTTGCATCGAATAGGCTCCGAAACCAATGGACCGATTTGAAAAAAATTTTTCACCGTTGTGAAGCTACACTATCTGCGATGAACATAGGCTTTATCATATTTTATTAATTAATTATTGTTTTTCAAAAAACAATAATTAATTAATGAAATCCACACAATCCATGGTTGTTAACTGAAAGAATTTTTCGGTTAAAGTTAATTTCAACTTTCTTATCGATATGTTGAAAAGATCAATATCAATATTTGCTTTTGCCAAAGTGTTGAAGGCGCTGCACGTTCTTATAATGAATGCAATAATTGATCAGATTCCAAGCTAAGAATACTGTGATTGCGACCGGCGGATACCCGCGGATGTTCTTCTCGTGCACAGCGGCGCACACTTGCACGGGCGACGGCTGCGCCATGGCGCATCGCGCGGGAGTTCCCCTTCAGGACATGGAGTTCATTCAGTTTCATCCCACCGGTTCGCTATTTTTACCTGCTATAAATCTATAAGTACTAATATTATATAGAAGTAAAGTTTGTGTTTGTATATTTGTTAAATTGCAAGGGGTAATCTCGGGATCTACTGAACCGATTTTAAAAATTCTTTCACCAATAGAAAGCCACATTATTGCCGAGTGTCATAGGTTATATAAAAAAAACGAAAATTAAAAAGGCTTTTACGCGGTAGTCCGTTTTGCAAAGTCAAGCAAAAGAATCGGAGAAAAAACGGTCAAATTATGCCCAACGAAGTGGGCACGGGTCTGCTAGTACAAAATAAATGGACTAGGTGCCAGTGACAGATTTTCATGACCAAGTCCCTACCAATCGAAACTTCGTAAACTGCATAAAGGACTTATACTGCTGACGATGTTTTTTCTTCAATATATTACATAAACTATACTCTGATTAATTTTCAAATGAGAGGAAATGACTGAAAAATTATTTTTTTTCTACATACTTGGGAGGCTGCCACTGCCCACCCCACCCGCGGAGTTGCAGCTGACGGTCACTAGTATTCATAGTATAAGTCCCTTATGCATTTTACGAAGTTTCACTCGAGAGGAAATAATTAACCAAAAATGTATCTGGCTCCTGGACTAAAAGCGATTCTACGCAACGCCTTCTAGTCAAAGCAAAACGTGTAGGTACTATGAGAATTAGATTAGATATACATAGAATATAAAATGTGAACACAGAACAAAGATCACACATATATCAGTTCTTGGTTGGGATCGAATCCACAACATCAAGCATGTAGAGTAAACTGTGTTTGCTCATTTCATCCCAATTTCTGATTGCGAGTTGCGACAGGCAAACCTCTTTGTAAAGATAATGTTTATAAAACTTGAATACGTTTCAAGAGCTTGTTTTATATCTGTTTTAGGTGCCTACGGCTCTGGTTGCTTGATGTCGGAAGGCTGTCGTGGTGAGGGCGGTTATCTTGTCAACAGCAAAGGGGAAAGATTCATGGAAAAATACGCTCCTAAAGCCTTGGATCTGGCCAGTCGTGACGTCGTCTCCAGATCTATTTCTACTGAAATACGACAAGGTATGTATATATTAAATATTTCTAAAAATTATGATACCCACAAAAGTTTGTAACGACGATTGATTCAAAGTATGTTCTTATATGCCTTAAAAGTTTTATAATATCTGAAATAAAGTGTTCTATTCTGTTCAAAGTAAATTGAGTTTGGATTTAACCTTGTATGTTGTTGTAGGCCGTGGAGTGGGTCCAAAAAAGGACCATATGTACCTCCAACTCCACCATCTCAGTCCTGAGAAGATCAAAGAACGTCTGCCAGGAATCTCTGAGACAGCGAGGACTTTCACTGGCGTTGATGTGTATACCCAGCCCATACCAATCATACCCACTGTGCATTACACCATGGGTGGTATACCTATCAACTACAAGGGAGAGGTGAGCCAAATATACAGCAACAAGGACTGTCCTAGACAATAAAAGCATAAGAGCCTCAGTGTTTCTGCAACACTGAGGGTTTCAGTGACCATTAGTACCCCAAGTACGAGTTTGTGCGCACACGGATCGTAGAGACGCAATCGCCGAGCGCCACCGATTTTGTATGGAAATCCAAGCTTCTCAAGAAATCTGCTAGGGACGCTGCTTGGATCTCCATACAAAATCGGTGGCGCTCGGCGATTGCGTCTCTGTGATCCTTGTGTGCACAAACTCGTACTTGGGGTTCAGGTGGTCTGCTCATTTGCCGTAACAGTACCATTTGACATAAACGAAATACTTACAAAGTCAAGTTTTAGTTACAAATTTCTTATTTTCTTTAATCAGGTGATCGTTCATCAAAATGGCAAAGACTGCATAGTACCAGGGTTGCACGCAGCAGGCGAAGCTGTGAGCAACTGCCACGGCGCAAACCGACTTGGCGCCAACTCTATCCTGGATATAGTTGTCTTTGGAAAAGCAATAAGTGAAAATGTTGCCCAGATCGCCAAACCAGGAGATAAGCAGCCTCAGTTGAAAGATGTTAGTTTTATCAAACGAAGTAGAATGAGGTTATTGAGTTAAATACAATTAACTAGGCAAACGGGGTTTTGCTTAGTTAACGTATATTTTTTTTTAAACATCTTTGCTTCTTTATGGACCTTTGCTTAGTTAACGTCTAATTTTTGACGTGACAACGTCTTATAATTCGATAGAGCTGGCTGCACGCACGAAAAAACATGACTCATGAGGCGATCTAAGGCGTTCTGAGGCGTTCCATGAAGTGCAAGCGAGAGCGCGGATTATTTTGCAGAACCGCTTACAATCCCGTTCGTTGACGTTGTCACGTTCATACGTCAGTAAACCGACTTTACAGACAACCATTTTTTATTAAACATCTATTCTTCTAAGGACATTTGCGACGCGAGCCTGGATAACCTTGAGAAGGTTCGTAACGCGAACGGGTGCGCGCCCACGGCAGAGCTGCGAGCAGAGATGAGATCCACCATGCAGAACAAATGCGGTGTGTTCCGGGAAGCGAAGCTCTTGAATGAGGGTATGGTAACCTTTGTTTACTATTTATTTATATATAGACGGTTATGACAACCAATTAGGTAGGTACATTAATTAATACTAGCACACAATATTCACACATTTCAGATACAGTTATAAAATTATAATCAAAATACATAATTATTAAAAAATTAAAATATATTGTATATACATATATATCTGTAACTTATATGCAGACAACTCTAAATTAGGTACCTACATATTATTTTCGTTATAAATGATGAAAAAATCATGCACTGAACTGATAGAAGCGATAAATGGATGACTCCAAAAACTAATTTTATGGTTTTTGAGAATTGAAGAATTTGCCAGATTTTCATTTGTTTTTTTATGTTGTAAGTTAGGTTATGTTGTAGTTTAGGTTTTTGTAAAATCATAAAGTTTCACACGACGTGTTAGTTATAAGTACCTAACTAACCGAGTTTTTATAACTTTTCTGTTACTAACACTATGGACTAAGTTGTCTGATAAATAAATTATATTATTATTATTATAAAGTTATTGTTATAGTTGTCATTGTGTTTATTTTCGTAAACAGGCTACGAGGAAATACTAAGCTGGTACAAGGCTTTTGATCAGATTCGCGTATCGGACCGCCGACTGAACTGGAACAGCGATCTTATTGAGACTCTTGAGCTGCAGAACATGATGCAAATGGCTGTGCAGGTCACATGATCCTATAATATCATCATCATACTACAGTTATTTATTGTTAATAATAATAAGCTTGTATAACGGCCGGTTTCTGGAAACCCAAATCACGATTGATCCGAGTTTGACACATAGTAATTATTAGATTTTTTTCGTTGATCATCGTTCGAGAAACCGGCCGTAAGTCTACAAGCTAAATAACTGTGTCATAGATTTCCTGATTAATACTTTACATTTAATTTTAGACGTCTAGCTTATAACATACTTAGGTGATACTCGTTCTTGGTATTAGCTTACAAGACTGCAAATTATTTAAGGCTGTGCAGTTATAAATAAAGTTAATAACAAGCTTCGTAATTTTACCTTCACATTACTATTTTTTTTGTCAAGCCTTCTATTTATATCTATACTGTTTATTTTTCAGGTTGTAGGCTGTGCTAAGAACAGAACCGAAAGCAGAGGGGCGCATTTCCGGGATGATTTTCCAAAGCGGATTGATGAGATGGACTACTCCAAGCCAACTAAAGGACAGGTAAACTAATTATTTATAATAAAAGAAAAATTTTATACCACATTATTATGACATACATTATAAAATTAATTAAAAACAAAAAAAATAGTTAAAAGTTGAAAGGATCCAGTGGGGTTCCTATAAGAGTCCCCGCAGACTGCAGACTTCATATCGGCCGATAGTTTGGTCGGCTTCATAATCAGTATGAAGATTGAATCATTATAATGTGCGCATCTGCATAGGTACATCTTCATACTGATTAAGAAGCCGACCAAACTATGGGCCGATAAAAAGTCTGCAGTCTGCGGAGACTCTTGTAGGAACCCTACTATACGTAAAGATACGTATTTCAAGACTTACGGACAATCGTGAGCCATTTCTATAAGTAGGTATAATTTTATGAATTCTTTCCAGACAAAGAAACCCATTGACCAGCACTGGCGTAAGCACAGCCTGTCTGTTTGTGACTTGACCACTGGAGCAGTGACCATCACTTACCGACCGGTCATCGACAAGCCCATAGACAACGAAGTGGAGACCATACCACCTGTTCCAAGAGTCTACTGAACTATTAAATGCGAAACCTTTTTTAGATGACCTCGTTTATAATAATCAGCTGTACGTACGTACATGCTCTAGTCATTTCACAGTGGAAATTTGTGGCACTCATATACCTATACATAGGTCCACGCCTTCCCTAAACTGACTTGTCAATTAAGAATTCATAAGATATGCCTGATGAACAGAACACTAATACAAAAAGCTACTGATTTTTTGAAAAAGTGGGAATGGAACCAAACAAGTGTAGAAGAAATGTGAACCTTACTAACCTGGGTTAAAAGTAGGCCGTCTACGACCTACATGATTATTTATTTCGGTAATGATCAATACATTTTATTATGATTTTTTTATGAAAATGTGAGTAAATTTTAATCTTTTTTTAATGGTTTAATAAATTATTCTAAAAAAGCGTTACATTATTTCTGAAGAGGATTCTTATTGTATTGTGTACTCAAAATAGTGACATCTAACAGAGAGGTAGTGCAACAAAATGAAGTTATAAACTCGGTGGCGTTTCCAGTAAGTTTGAGGCTTAGTTCATAAATAAAGCTAAAGATGGCGCTTATTTCAAATAAATGTCCTATGGGATAACCATAGTCTGATGTTTTGAGGTTGATGTTCACCAAGATCAAATAATGGCAAACACTAGGTAATATTGATTTATACCTAGGAATGAACGTAAATTCAAAACAATAATGTAATGCTTCTGCTCGCAAATGTCAACAAGCTTTGTTTCATCTGAGACTAGAAGTCGTTAAGTCCATAATTTTTTTTTTTTTATTTCCATACTCAAAAACACAATACAATTATAATATTGTACCCTATAAACCACGCAAGGTTTGTGTGGGTACTCAGTTTTTATTTATTATTATGAAAACTGGTATCTTTTGGGGGTCCTGGCGATAAATTTCTAGAACTCATAAAAAGACGCCACTCTTTGAAAATATCAGATTGTTTATTGAGCGGGGTCTGACAAGGCAAAGGGGAAAGCCAAGCTGCGATACGCCACACCTAGCCAGGTGATGCGATATGCTATCAAATCAATGTACGCACGTATCGTCCATCAATTTATTATCCCCTGTCATGTCGCTTTGTTTTACGCTAAGGGGCTACTATTGACCGAGGGAGGCATGTTCACAAGACATGCTTTTGCAACGGCGAATTACACGTTCTTACCCGAACCTAGTCATTGGACATCATAGCTCAGTTGGTGATAGGTAACGCTGCGCTGCTATACTATTCCATGAAGTTCCATCCTATCGGCCGGTTTCTGGAAACCCAAATCACGATTGATCCGAGTTTGACACAGTAATTATTTGATTTTTTCGTTGATAATCGTTCGAGAAACCGGCCGTATGTTTAATAATTATGTTATTTTGTGGGACTGCGTGTACGCATTATACTTATACATTAGACGACCGATGTTGCGCGGCGAGCGAAGGTCCGCCTGCGACGCGGAGGTTGCGGGTTCGATTACCGCCTTAGGATAAATATTTTTACGATCAGCAAATATTTATTCCGGGTGTTCTGGGTGTTTCATATGTATAATAAAAAATATCTATCTATGAAATGTATTGTATTAAGTATGTCAGTCTTCTAGTACCCATAACACAAGCTCTGCTTAGCTTGGGGCTAGATGATTTTTAAGAGGAGAGTGAATAGGTTCTATCTAGGCAAACGCGTTACACCGTAGGCCGCATCATCATTTAACATCAGATGTGATTGCGGCCAAGCGTTAGCCTACAATGCATAAAAAAAAAAAAAAAAAAAAAAATGATGTTGTGTGGATTGTTCAGCATTATTATTTTATTATTTTTTTTACTTTCAGATTGAATTCGCTAGTAGTAAAATAGGTAATTACTCAAAAATATTATCCTCGCTACAAATGGACTTTAGAGAGCTTTTACTTATGGTAATTATTGTACCTTTAACTATGGATACTTTCGTAACTTTTCCAATTAATATAATATTACATAACAAAATATTTAGATATTTGTTGCTCTGTAGAAAGCAACGAAAAATCTACCAAAAATTGGTTGTGTGAGTAAAGCAAGCAGTAGGTATCGGTTGTCACGAGGCGCGAACTAATGGCCGGAGGGTGGCGCCATGCGCCAGGATCCCGCGATTACAACTCGATGAGCATTGGTTTAATTACCGAGCTTTACGAATCACGAGGGCTCGAGTGGGTGTAGGCTTCACCAGAGCCCTTAGTCCGAAGGTGCATTTTAAAACTCCCTACTCTCGAGCCGACAGTCGTCTCTCGGATAGCCATACAAAAATGTATGGACATCCGAGAGACGACTGTCCGCTCGAGAGTAGGGAGTTTTAAAATACGTCTTCGGACTAAGGGCTCTGGTTTGTCTTTACATTTTTATCAATTTACTATGTGCTTAATTGACCGATGTGGCGCGGCGGGCGAAGGTCCGCCTGCGACGCGGAAGGTTGCGGGTTCGATTCCCGCCTTCCGATAAATGTTTGTACGATCTGCAAATATTTCCGGGTGGTCTGGGTATTTTATATGTAAGTATAATAAAAAATATTTATCTATGTAATGTATTGTATTAAGTATGTCAGTCTTCTAGTACCCATAACACAAGCTCTGCTTAGCTTGGAGCTAGATGATGTTGCGTGGATTGTCCAGCATTATTTATTTGTTTGCAACACTTAAATCAAATCAGTGCTCTATAGTGGCAGTTTTATTGGTTATCTTGAGGAAGGCCCTTTCTCCTCTTATAAAACAAATACAAATACAAAATCATTTATTGCCATAATGTTGTGTTTACAAGATTATTGAATCCATAGGCTCCCGAACTAGTGAAACTGTGTTTCAGGAGCCAATGGCTTCTCCATAATACGTACAATAGGTATCTTACTCCATTTATATTTGTTTGAAACATATTGGTTGTTTGTCTAAAAGATATGTTTATTATTGATCTTACAATGAGAATGTTGTATCTGGAAAAAACTACACCATAAAATCGTAATAAAACCAACCTGCAAACAAATTCATCGCATCCAGCGAGGCTCGCTATCGCCGCTCGCTTTCAGGGGTCCCTAGATATGCCGAGCGCAGATATGGTCCATCATCCCTCGCAGCGGCCGCGCTGGGGTCGGATGATCCCGCGCAGGCGGGCGCAGTCCCCGCCCCGGGGCGTGGCTGCCTGCTGCCTCTGCCACCCCCACGCCACCGGACGGAGCACCTCACTCGTATTATCCCGGTTTCCTGTCCGCGGACGCGCGCCTAGCTCTCATCTATCGATCTGTTTATTTTTTTCTAACGACAAATAACTTAGTCGGGTCCTTCCGTATGACAGTGCAGTGTCATGGATGTGAATTAAGGTCGGAAGATGGTGAATTGAAGGTGAGTCTTCGGGAGTGAGACGTGGTACGGGCCGCTTTGTTAAATTGGCTTGCTGTGGATCTTTCAGTGTCTTGAAATGTCTTCATAGTTACTTGTCGAGAGCAACATAAGTAAGATCTGGCGTTCTAGACAATTGGCTTTTAAGGTACATGCACCGTCTCATCATCACCTGATCTTTTCAAGGTCCACCTGAATTTATGTCATTGTCCAACTAGGCTGTTTCTTTTCTTGACTAACCAAAACACGAGTTTATTTTTTACCCGTTGAATGAAAGTATTCTTAGATAAACCAGTGATTTATACATAATTTTTTTTTGTTCCGCCACTTCCACGAAGGATTCGTAGCTCAGAATTTTTTTTTCAAGTCCTTGTTTGAGTCCTTTATCTCGCCTGATTTTTTTCAACACAAAATTTCTTAATTATTTAGTTATTTCAACATTAAAACTTAAGAAAAACAGAATTCGTCCAATATAAATAATTTAGAATGAAAAATAAAATACTTTATAGGATGAAACCAAGCCATAATGTCACATTCTTCAGATACACCATGTGGGTATAAATAAAAATATATATTCATATAATAATATCTACAACATAAAATAAAATTACATTGACAAATAATTTTGCCGACAGAGTCAAGCTAACTCTGGTTTACCAAGTACCATAACAAGTTATTAAAAAGTTAGTAAAAGTATTTTATAATTTATTAATTCTCTTACAAGCTTCAATAACTTTACTCAATAATAGTTTTTTGATATATTTTTAGTAAATAAATACGAGTATATCCAGAAACCCTCTACTTATACACAATTATTTATACCTTATTAGAAGCTCTAAAAGCATCATTAAATTATGTAAAGATTTTAGGGGTAGTTGACATAAGGATAATACATACATAGATCTAAAAAAATATTATAAAATAATAACTCATCAACTTTTATTTTCTTTAAAACTTTTTTTTATAACTTCTTTTCACCGAAAACTTTCCCAAGAATTCTTCTGAAATTAATTTACTGTCATGTACTTATATGATAAGTAATTATTGTAGTTTCACCCACGATTTTGCACAATTAGCGTACTTATAAGTTTTTATTTATAAACAAAATCGTTTGCAACGGTCTGTAGATAGCTCAAACTGTTTCTTATGTATTTTATATGCCTATGTATAGGCGACAAAGAAATTCGTTTACCGTATAAGGCTGAATATCATTTGCACGTACAAAACCTCAAGGGCTATTTTCGCTTGTCAGATTAATAACTGCTACGTCAGAATCTGTCAATCTGTAATCCTTAGCGAATAATTATGTTACTGGGAGATGTCATCAAAAGTGGTAAACCAATTTCTTGGTCGCCTATACATGTAAATACTAGTAATAGTCGTAACTCGTTTGTGAGTAAATATAATATAATAAAAGATACAGTTTTAACTTCACTGATCAGTGCTATGATGTGTAGTGCAATTATGCAAAAACCGCGTGGAAATATTCTATGTTTTCTTTTCCCCATGCCGTGTTAAAATTATTACGAAGTCTTATTACCGTGTTTGAATGTGTTGCTAAAGTTGTTATTGCTAATAGGATATGATGTTTTCACGTATAGAAGTAATTTAACTATATGGAGTAAGACATTATTATGGGTCACGCCATTATTTTCTGGGAATATGGAGTATTTTACATTTTAGTTTGCTTTTTCTTTTGTATAAGACCATTTTATGAACTGATAATTTTGTTGGTTTTAAGAGATAATTTATTTGAAACTGAGTCAGTTTTTGATCAAGTCATTTGTTTTAAATATGCAGAAAAACTATTTTTTAAATTCGATATAGGTATATTCAAATTACATAGTAATTTTCGTTACAGTTTTTGTTCCTTCTTTCTAATATTTGAACTTTTGAAAAGTTTTATCACAGAATGAGCCCTGTATATTTGATTTCTTGCCAAAATACCTAATAATTTAATCAATAAAACATAAAATGTACAATAAGTGACAGTTTTAAATATTTTATACGTAATAAAACCGAACATTTAAAAAATATACTATGGTATGATTTATCATCATCAACCTTTATTTATTAATCCATGTTCTGTTTTTTTTTCCATCAACCACACTAAAGAAAAAGTCTTAAATTTCTCACGACGGTAAAACGGAAGTAAAGCGTTTTAAAATTTTAAAATATACTTGGCTTCAAGATAAAGCTTGTTTCAACGCAAATATATTCAACTTAAACGTACCTGTGTATATGTATATATTGTGGTACACTCATTACCATAGAAGCATAAATCTAAGCGATGTACACGTACAGACGTAAGTCTTAGCCTCGGAGTTTCTGAATAATATTCACATAACTCATGCACGAATTAATTATTGCGCTCGACTGTACATTTTCGAATCATGTTTTTACTAAATACAGTTTGAAGATGCTCAATTCTTTTACGTTCTTTGTTTTCTTGTTTTGCAGAAGGTTTGTATTACCGTCTAAAATCTTCCAATATTTACTTCTTTTTTTTTATTACCCTTTACTGTCCCACTGCTGGGCAAAGGTCTCCCCCCTTTTCCTCCATTCTTTTCTATCAGCCGCCGCTTCCCACCGGGCTCCATCATAAGTTCCAAGTCGTCACGCCAAGTTTACGACTTATATTTTATAAAAAACTAGCTGACCCGTGCCCACTTCGTTGGGCATAATTCGACCGTTTTTTCTCCGATTCGCTTTGCAAAACGGACGTAAAAGCCTTTTTATTTATCAGTTTTGTATATAGCCTATGACACTCAGCAATAATGTGGTTTTCTAATGGTGAAAGAATTTTTAAAATCGGTTCAGTAGATCCCGAGATTACCCTTACAATTTAACAAATAAACAAACTTTACTTCTATAAGTATAGATTTTACCTGCATTATTCCGCTTGACATTTTTCTATTACTTACATTTTTGAACTCGTGATATCTTTTGAATGGAATGTCCAAATTGAATAATTTAAAAAGTCATATTAAGGTATTGAAACAGTCTTAATTATGAAGAAATTTATTTAGATAAGGATTAATACCAAAGCACAAATAAAGAACCTTTTCTAGGGGCGTCATTTTAATTATATTTTTTCGATATTAAAACACTTATAGTAACATATCTGTAATAGTTAGACATATGCTGTCGCTGACTTTTTTGTGGATGATGATGTGTTCTACAAAATTGTAGTACATGATATCTTTCTATCATTAATAGTTTTCGCAGCGCACGCGATGTAAGGAATTTCTTAGGTATTTTTTTACACCTTGGGTTACATAATTGAAGTTTTAGTAAAGATCCCTAATGTTTATGAAAATATAATATAGCCTATGACACTCAGCAATAATGTGGCTTTCTATTGGTGAAAGAATTTTTAAAATCGGTTCAGTAGATCCCAAGATTACCCCTTACAATTGAACAAATATACAAACATACAAACTTTACCTCTTTATAATATTATAAGTAATATAAGTAATAAGTATATAAGTAATAAGTAATAAGTAATAAGTAATAAGTATAAGTATAAGTATAGACAATTACAAGAAATATTAGATTGGGCAAATACCTATCAGTATCTTACAGAATAAGCAAGTACTTGCCCTGTGTACGCTTCACGTCACGTCAGAGCACGTCCTTAGTGGATATAAATAAATATCTACTGTGTAGTGAGGACTACAAATTATTCAAAGGTATTAAAATCAAACAAATTATTTATTTATCATCATAGTGTTCACTGTTGATAATACTCTTCAACTGGCGGTTGTCTCCATGTTTCAATTTCTTGAGGCCTGAACTGTGGTTCAGGTTGTGGGTTGCATCGACCAGTTGGTCTAAATATGGTCGGATATGTGATCGTGGTAGGTTTCGAGATTTGTTTGAAGTTTTCAGGGCTTGCATCATTTGTTTCTGTCTGGTATGGAGTATGATTGGGAGCGGGCACGTTCGGATATGTGATTCGGTTTGCTAAAGCATCCGATTCGCGGAGTGCAAGTTGTTGAGGTTTTGGAGTAGCAGGTTGACATTCACACGGCTTTTCGGCGATGCGATAGGAGGCACAGTTCTTTCCGACGACATTGTTGGTATGAGCTAACCTTGTCTCCGGCTCAGTTACAAGGTCGAGGTTCATGGGCGAGGCTGCTCCGTTTTGGAACTGGAAAACTGCAAGTAGTATTGTTATTACGGCTAGCCGAGTGATAGAACGTTGAGTACCCATGATGAGGTTCCACTTTCAACTGTTGATTTTTTTCAACGGACGCTCTGTTTTATACAACGCAAAACTATAAAATTAACCGCGACGAGAGGGTATGTTATTTTGTAATGAGGTGCTAATGCGATAAAAATCATATATTCCTACCTATACAGGGTGTAATATAACTTCATGTATTTATAATTTATTGTCACACAAAATAACTTTTCTTTTCTAAACATATATGGGACATAAAAGAGTACCTACTTTAGTGAGGAGTTTCATGGAAAACAAAGTTTTTTAACATTACTGGAATGCTTTATAATCTCCCTTTTAAAATGTGTAAGAAAAGGCCGAATACTTATTCAAAGTAAATACATGCTTTGTGTTGAAAGTTTCAAAGTCGAGTTTTTAACTCCATAACTTTTTAATTTTCTCTATTTTTTTATGCTAGTATAGAATATGGTAGTGTATTATAACAACAGTATTAACTTCTAAAAAAAATACTGTACCGAATTTCGTAAAATGTTTATGAGTCACGGTCATTATTTTTGTCACTAATCAATTTTAGTCCATGTTTAGCAGAACAAATTAGTACAATTTAATTTTCATCATCATTATGAACAGCCTAACTCGGTTCACTGCTGGGCATAGGTCTCATAATTGTGTTTAATTTTAATCAGATATAATTAAGCTTGTTTATTCAAAGCTTAATTTAATTTAATTATATGGACATAAAGAAGGGATAGACAAGAGTGTGAGACAAAGAATCTCATTTTTTCTTAAAGTTATAGGTATTAATTATGAAAACTAAGTTACACTGTGTGATAACACTGCCAGCAGTTAAAACGGTGTTGACGCGCAATGGGATTCGATTCCATTAAGTTTACGGAACGTGACCAGTGTGACCACTATAAAAATACACATTTTCCCCAGATCCCAATTGTGATTGCAAAATCATAGTTTTCACGAGTTCTATTGACTTGACCTAAGTTTATGCCCTCAGGTTTTGGTTGCGTGAAACTGGCACTCAGATGATTCTAACCCCAATCTTATAAAAAGTTAGCGTTGACTTTATGTCATCATCACGTCATGTCTGCGCTAACTTTTTATAAGAAGACCGTAAATGCATTTTTTATATTATTTCGACTACATCTTGTTAGTTATCATTTAAGGCTTTTTTGGTTCTGAAAGCATGTGACATCTTTATCAGTCGTCATGCTACAAAGGTCAAGGTTGTTAAACTCAGTAATCAAAGTCATCAAAGATGGTCTCTAGCTATAGAGTTCAGCTGACCGACACCGGAAACATCATTTTGTCGGTTATAATAAGGTAATGCTGTGTAACACAGACATCCTGTCGACGCGCCCACATCACCCGTTCTTCTCATGTTGAGTTAAAAAAATACTTGAGAAAACATAAAAGTTTAAAGATATTGTCTACCTTGAAAGATATTGGCTACCTTCAATGTTAAGTTAACTAGATAGAGTTTTTACCTGTCGAACTAATCGGACTGTTCATTCTAACAGAATTGAATATATAAAAGTTAGGTTAGTGTTTATATATAAAATATGCGTATATAATATATGCATTAATCGCATTATAGTTATTCCTATCAACACTAAATACGTATCCCCGCTACGCTGTAGAAATAGGTGTAAAATATGAGCGATAGGTTCCGGTGATATAATTAAAATTAAACGCATTTTGCACCAGTGAATTTAAGTCAAATCTAACTGTGAATAAATTGTTAGTACGACATATTTCCCTTTTGCCGGATGTGTTCAATTTGTTCGTTTGTGCGCGGGCGCACCAGTTCGCCGCAAGCCACGGCGATGCTTGTCGCTCGATTAAATACTCGATAATCGACAATAATTCTAAATAATCGATAAGCAACGTGCACTGATCTAGTGATTTAATAGTGTTTCGAAGAACGAAATGGAGCGTGTAATAGGAATGTGTTGATTTTTATATCGATAAAACGCTTAAATAAAACAGTGGTTATTTTTACATGATAAGTGGTATCACGACATGTGATACCACGTGTAAGAATTCACAACGGATAAGTCGAAGAAAGACAAAAAGCGACCGAAGAGAAAGAGAGTCTCCGATATGAGGTGAGACTCCAACCTAGCTTTTTTTTTTTTTTTTTTACAAGTTATAGGCAAGCGTTTGACCGCGATCTCACCTGATGTTAAGTGACGATGCGGTCTACGATGTAGCACACTTGCCTAGAAGATACCCATTCACTCGTCTCTTAAAAATATCCAAATTATAGGACTCTGGAAACACGGACGCCGGCAACGAGTTCCACTCTTTGGCTGACCGCATTATAAAAGTAGAAGCAAAAATCTTTATTAAAGTTGGAACTCTATAGACCACTACCATTTATTCAGCTTACTAGCTTAAACTTATCGGTGCTAAGAGTCTTGGTCCAATACAGCGGTTCTGTCGGAGCTTACCGAAACAATAGTGGCAATTCGTTTTAAAACTCATAAGAGCAGTTTTATTATTTATTACATAAATTATTACTAATATTTTCCTATATGAGCGTGCACCCTTATGAAAAATAATTGAAAAATAAAAACGTAATTTATTTCACGTTTTCTTACTTTACCCGTAACTCATCAAGTCACGATATTTTAGAAGACTAATTACAAAAACAGAAATTTCATTTTAAGATCAAACAAGAATGCGCAATCCTCGATGATTGATTCTGGATTCTGGACATGGTCAAAAAATGTTTATAGTCTTGGTTTAGAATGCCCTGCATTTTCTATAAAAAAATCCATTAAAAAAAAAACAGGTTTTAAACTTTCTGACAAAAATAAAAATATAATCGGGTTGAAAACTATTTTTGATGTTGGTTAATAACAGTCTTATTTTCATTGGTCTTATTTTCAGTTGTTAATCTTCAAGATAGCCAATGCTTCTTATATTCTCTTGTATTCTTCATGTATTCTATTAATGCCGTGTATATCAAATCGCGTGGGTGTTCGTTCACCTCCGACAAATCATCGGCGGAACCGGTGACTTATCTTGACCGTCCGCGTCGGTTAAGCGATTGATAATAACAATCTGCATATCGGCCACTTTATATTATAAAAGTTTATATTTATTTATCACTAGCTGTCCCGGCGAACTTCGTAACGCCTTAGAGAGATTATTTTTTTCTAAGAGATCTTATTATTTTTTTTCCGTAAGAACCTTGTACAGAATATTAGAAAACTACAAAAAAAAACTGCCAAATCGGTCAAGCCGTTTTCATGCTATGTCGTGACAACGGAAAACGGGTTTAATTTTTATATAATATAGATTATTTAGCCACTGCAGGCCAAGGTCCTCCCTTCCCTCCTTCCACTCTTTGCGATTTAATGCAGTGACAGGCCACGTGCTTAGATGCGAGTCCAGCTCGTCCCGCCATCTCATCCTGGGTCTTCCACGCCGTCGCCTTGCATGTCGAGGGATCCAGTCTGTGGTTTGCTTAGCCCATGAATCATCGGGCATGCGACACATGTGTCCGGCCCAGTTCCACTTTAGGCTGGCGAGTTTTTGACCAACATCAACGATGTGTGTTTTGAGTTCATAGAATAAGAAACTTGACATTCACTTACCATTAACGAAAATCAGCGTTATAGGGCCCAACTGCTCTACCTAGGATGCTAGAGCCTTCCACTTTTTCATCTTGACTTATGTCTAGCTATTCTAGTCCACGTGAAGCCTACTATTTACAGTTTTCTTTCTATTTTGTTCTGAGAACTAATCACTCTACAACATTTACCTAACATTTACCAAACTAGAAAATGCAGAAACCTGAGAGTTAGTAATCTGAAACTGTGACTGTAAAAAAAACATGTTAGTTAACATCAGTTCAGTGTCTCAGAAGTAGCTTACTTCACAAAAGTGATAGACATACTTCATCAGAGTTTTGACCTGTCTAGTCTCGGCCTAATCCGCCCTATCCATCGCAAAAACGCATTAGTGCAAAATTATAAGCGAATTTTTAAAAAATGATACATTGGAAATTACTAAGCAGCGGGTTTCCTTACGATGTTGTCTTACACCGTTTAAGAGCCTTGCCATTGCACATATACATTTGTGAATACATAAAAACTGAATTTGAACCAAGAATCTAAAAACTGGAAAACGGGGTTGCTACGACTAGACCACTGACGTTTTTCGCATCGCCTTAATTAAAGTAAACGATATTATGTAGATGCATGGGGCAGATAAGACCTGTCGTGTAGAGCCCCACTCAATTTAGATAACTAACCGAAAGTTAGAGAGTTGATTTTTACCTAATTGGCTTTTATCATTGATGTTAAAGTTAACAGTTGTTTACCATATCTTACTGTGACTTGAACCATCGGCAACAAAAGTTTTCAAGGTTTTATACTGATAGAAGTAGTGAACTTAGTTTATGGCGGCAATGCAGCCAGTATCTTGGGCACGCTTCCGATTGGTACTGATTTGGATCAGTTGAACTATCTATAGATCGTTTGCAACGGTCTGTAGATAGCTCAACTGTTTCTTATGTATTTAATATGACAATGTACATTTTGTAAATGCTGTATAGTCGTAAGTTTGTTTATGGGCCTCTTTGTCATGTGTCTGGTATACCTACATAAATGCCATCACAGACCTAGAGAATGGACTGAACGTTATATTGGCGGCAAAACGTTTAAGAGACGAAACAATCGTGCTGCCAAATACCAATATTTTTCTCGACATAATTACAGGCCTACTGAAAAGAGACAGTTTTGGCCGCACAATGGCGGTTTGTAATTCTCAGTCCACCATTATCTACGTCTATGCATGTCATCATCTTGTTTATTTTCGCATTCATGTTTTAAAAATAAGAATTATAAATAACAAAGAAAAAAAGACATTTTGCAGTCCGCATACATTTATTTATGAAAGAGATAAATGGCCATAACTTGAACAATATATGACCATGTCATTATACTTCTATTCCAGGGTTGACTTCCGCGGACTCAGGTGTGCAAACGCACTCCGAACCGTCAAGGCTGCAATGTACGAAAGCAGCTGCTCCTACGCCGGAGCCCTAGAACTGAAACGGAGCGCGTTGAAGGAAGAACCTTGGCCAGCTACAGAGTGGCCTCCCTACCGCCTCCACCAATCTACATTCGAACAACTGAAGCAGAGTGTTGAGAAAGCCAAGGCAGCTTTACAAGATCGTTCCGGACTGCTTGGAACTGCTACTGCGTTCGGAGACTTCTACGGGGGGCAGTTGGGACAGGATGCCAGTGCCACTCTCGGGTTCGGCCGGACAAGGAACGATGACATGCTCGGGACCATGGACAAAAAGAATACCGGTGAGTGCTCTTACGATTCAAAATACTAAGCATTTTGCTACACGTAACATGAAAATGAAAAGATGTACTGCTGCATCAATTTACCATATAAATATTAAACATCATGCAACGGTATCATAAACACATTCCGACAAATCTTTGAAAACGACGACGCGCGATAAACACCGCGAGCTTTTAAATTTTTACACCTTCAACAAAGATAGCAGTTTCATTGTGCCGACCCCGATGTGTATCGTGTCCCCGAGCACAACTCACAAAGAGTATCGATTGCGCTTCTTCACCGGCCCGCCGCGCACACTTTGAAGCTTACCACCCACAGATAAAGTCCCGTTTCCCGCGACACAGATAGAACCCTTTTAGATTAGAGCGATGTTGCTAGGTATAAAGGAAAGGTGGAGGCAACATCTTCTCCAGATGACAATCGCAGTAAGGGAGACGCGGGGCGTGCGGGATACCCTTCGGCCGCCATGGCGCCGCCCGCCCTCACCCCGCCCTAAAGATCATCGCACACAGCCTTCATAAATACTAGTTGTGAAAATAAAATTGTATTATTCGGTTCATTATTTGGGAAGTTGGCCGGCTCGGGCGAAACCGGGCTTCCCCGCTTTAACGAGGGTCGACGGGAAATCTCCCCGATTAAAAAATAGCGCTGCATTTTTGGTGCAGGTTTAAAAAGATTTTTGGCAGTTAGCGAGAACAAATGGCATTGTTTTTATCTGCGAAGTAATAAAGGTAGTCTGCGAGCTCGTAAATGGCGGATTATTGCTGAATGTGTCTTTATTAAGATTTGAGGCAGTCGTTAGTATTCTATGGAAGATAAATATATAAGTTTATTGCACACATTTGAGGCTTTACGTTGAAATTTTCATAGGCAAAAAAATATTTTATAAAGATACTAAAAATATAGTCTTATATAGATATATATAGTCATATACGTAGGTTCCTTCGCTGTCACTAAAATGAATTCGCAAATATTTAACCCTTTGTATTTGGCTGAGTTTAATTTGAGATACGCTGACAATGGATGCCCTGCCGTCGTTCTCGTGTATTTTTCTGCCCCAGAAAATGCGATTCGAAACAACGAAGGCTTTACATTTTCACATTTCTCGAGAGAAATGAGCACAAAAGATCTCGTTGACAAAGGCCGTGGAAAGACAATAACTTTTTACCATTAAAAGTTCTTTTTACCATTAAAAAGTTCACAATACATTGGGAAAAATGTAAATTTGAGCGACCCCTCTTTGTGTTGGCACGGTTCGCGACTCTGAAGGTAGATTGGGGTCTTCCGTAATTGTTCCTTATAAAAACCTGTTTATATTTGTAGGCATCATCTAGCTCTTTCAAGAGATATTTATTATATGAAGTGAAATTTCGAGCTTAAAGTAAAGTTAAATTTATTCCATAAAAACAATGTTCTGGGACACTGGAGGGCTATCCAGCAAGAGGAAACTTGCGTGACCGAATATCCAGTTTCAGTTGCAGTTCAGTTTTCGATGATTTTACTAAAGTAACTCATCAGTATTCCGAGGCATTTTTGTGGACTGACGTGACTGAGCTGTTAAAAATGACGTCAATGCCGCGGTTTAGGGCGTGGCCTACCTGATTTGAGCATGGCCTACCTGATTTAAGCATGACCAACCAGATTTGAGCATGGCCTACCTGATTTCGTTAATTCTATCAAACGGTATATCAATAAAAGACGAAGAAGAAAACCGAAATGTTATTTGAGAAAATAACATTTCAAATACAGTTCAGTGGTCTGGATACCACCCCTGGTGGGTTTTAACATATGTAATTATAGTAATTGTATAGAGTAAAGTTTATAATACTTACTACAAGGTACCTTGATGAGCTTTGTTCCCCGCACTAGGTCTCTAAAGAGACTGTATGGCTGGCTAACAATGACCCGCCTCGGTCTCTGCATTTGGATAATTTTGGTATACATACGAGTATGTATAAGATTGCAAAATACGCTAATCTATTTTTTTCTGCTTGATTACCATACATGGTGACATAATGTCAACGTTAACTTTTTATAAGATTTTTTACCCATTACGAAGAGTTTATTTTATTATATTTATGAAGATGTTACATAGACAAACCTCAAAACTAAAAAAAAAACAAATCACGATGCAAAGAATAATTAAAAAATCATTTCGAATTTATTTTTTCTCTATTTTTTAACATGTTCAATACCTAATTTCAGTTAGATCATAATATCGAATTGGTTTTTAAGCTTATCCTAAACTAATAAGACATGCTTTAAGTTAGAAATTTTGCTACTATGTCATTGTAATTGTATTTAAGAGGTATTGTTGGTGTTGAGTTGGAGCTAGTAGGGCCTCGGGCAGGCTGTTGAATTATCTCGAGTTGAATTATGCGAGCTCGTCGAGTGCAGGGAGCGCAGAACGGCACGCGCCGCCTCCACTCCGCTGATGGATGGACCGCGCGGGCCAAGAATATCAAACAAAGAAACACCCAATTTACATAACATTCGAACAACTGCAAAAATACCCAACCCCTAATCTCAGTCATTAGGAGAAACATATTAAAATTTATAAGTCCCGGGGGCACTAAAGAGTTGTTAACACGAAAATGATTACGGCACCCTATCGCACGATCTCAGCCGTACCAATTGTCATCAATTACGATGCCGTACTTTAGATTGTATCTGCGTAAAATATTATTAATAAATCAGGCTGCAACTGGTCCGATACGCGGTGCGAGGTATTGATTTTCGAAAGGGTCGGGTAACAATTTATATTCATTAGGAGAGTCGCGCCCGTCCGTCCGTCCGTCCGTCCGTCTGCCGGCGCGCCGCGTAGGAAGTGGCCAGTTTAGACTTCCACGTGAGATTGTAACGTAACTAGATCAAATAGGCGAACCGTTGCCTTTTTGTCGGTATTTTGTCGCGTTTATTGACAAAATTATTGCGATGGATATAGCGCTTACATGTTACGACTTATTATACGCATTATGCTTGTCAAAGGTTCGCGTACAAAAATGCGTATAAACTTAATAAAACGCTGTTGTATCTACTTATAGAACAATTATAAGTTAGTGTTAGCATATAGTGTAATCATGTAATATTATTTACACGTATTTTTTGTATCCTTTTTCAAATTATAAGAAACATTATCTATTATTTGAAAAATCAGGGCAATAACGCTTGTATACATATTTTTGATTCACATTATTATATAGCTTAATAAAGTGTTTTATTATTGTCTCTAGTCTACCAGACGCAACCTCTACGCGGCCTCTACGTAGTCTCTACGCAGTCTTTATGGATCTACAAAAGCTCTACGAGAGCTTTACGAAAACTCAGCTATAATGCTATTAATAGTGTAGAAACAACTTATTTATTTTTCTTTCAATCTATTTGAATTCGAATATTACAAAACAACAATATTTACAAAATACACATTTTATTATTTAAATCACTGCAGACCGTTTGACCAATCATCAACAAATTAAAATCAGTATCAATCTCAAGCATCATCATCATCAACAATCTAAATTTGTCCACTGCTGGACGTAGGTCTCTTCCAAGACGCGCCGCTGAGCTTGGTCTTCGGCTCTTCGTACTTCGTTTACACTTGTATTATGTACTGCATTTTTACCTACCCTTCAAGAATTTTAAAACTAAACCTAACAACCTAAGTGAAGTTAAGTGTGACTCTTTTCAAAGTAAATGTTTGTAAATTGTAAAACTTCGTGAACTGTTGTAGGGTGAAAATGACTTCAATAATACAATTGAAGTTCAATAGTAAGTCCCACCCTCCCACTAAGTTTGCAAAACACTTAGCACAGATAATTAAGCATTAACACCAGTAAGCCAATAATCCCGGCACTCGAATTCCCACAGGACCATCCCCAACCCCAAACAAACGATTAATGTTCTATCAAAATCATAAATCAGCGATGATAATGGTGACGTCACCGAGAATGACGTCATCTAGCGTCTGCGCAGATTTACAATAGATGGCGCGTGCGCAGCGAAAGTGAAGGGACTATGCCGAATTTATAAGCAAAGAGATAATGTTATTTAATTGTGCGCATTTTAGGGTGGAATATATTGTTTGTACTTGATAGTGCAATATTGTATATCAATTTTGAAACAATCATTTATAGTAGCAGTGAACGCACAAAAAAGTAAAATACTGATACTTTTTTCAAAACAAAAATCAGATTTTAAAAAAATCTTTTAACTTAATAGATCCAACTTACATTATCAGTCATCAGACACAAATTATTTTTTGAGAATTTAAAACATTTTGTCACATTTTATTTTATTACGCACACGCGTTCGTCTTAGTCATCTATTTGGATCTATAGATCCAGCCAATCATAACTATTATTGTCTAGACAGTGACTGAACATTCAATGACCAACACCAATTTTAATTGTATCTATACACCATGCTTGCATATCAGTGTAATGTGGTGGAGGCGCGTGCATTTTTAGAATGGTTTAACTCTGATATCAAACGTTCATGGGAACTGTGGTCTAAACAATACCAACTTAATTGCGCGAATAGACACCAAAGTAATGTAGACCCTTTTTTATCCGTATGTGAACGTGACCGGTCGAAAGTACCCTATACGGTACCCTAACATATTTATTTCACAAATAGCTCATAGCATATTGTCCGCAGTGATTTGATACGTTTAACTTCACGCGTGGGAGAAACGGATTTTAATTGATATTATGGTTTTGTTATTGCAATAAATATTTGATTTGAATCATTTTACAAAAAAAATACATTTTTTCGGAACAGTTTAGCAATTTATAGGTCATTTGCAATGGTCTGCAGACTACTCAAATGTATTATGTGTATCATAAATATGTTGGTATTAAAAGCAAATACTGTATTAGACACAGTTCAAGGAATGAAGTAGCTTAAGTGGCAATGATACTGCCATATCTGCCGAAGAACCGATAATCGTTGGAGCAAACGGATACTGGAGTGGAGACCGTTTAGGCAAGCGTAGTTTATGTCGCCCTCCGGAGAGATGTAGAGATGATCTACGGAATGTAACGCTGATGAGAAGAGCCGTAAACCAGGCTTAGTGGTGCGTCTTACGAGAGACCTACGTCCAGCAGTGGACTGATACAGTACCCCAAGTACGAGTCGGTGCAAACACGGATCGCAGAGACGCAATCGCCAAGCGCCACCGATTTTGTATGGAAATCGAAGCAGCGCCCCTAGCAGATTTCTTGGGAAGCTTGGATCTCCATATAAAATCGGTGGCGCTCGGCGATTGCGCTTCTGCGATCCGTGTGTGCACAAACTCGTACTTGGGGTACAGGTCGATGATGATTGTATAAGAACGAAATAGTCTTAATCATTCAAGACTAAACTTAAATATTCTTTCAGGCTCGGAAAAACTCAGCAAGGGGTATTCGACACCAACATTGTCAGACACGCTGCGTGCTACTAAGTGTACAGGTTAGTTTTTATATTATTGTCATGACGTCAAAGTCGAGTTTAGCGTAACGTATTCTGAATATCTTTGAGGGGAACTTGCAAATAACTTTGATATTTTTTCTAGGTCTGTAATACATATAAGATAAGAATATTATACGAAATTACCTAAATGAAATTACTTCTGCGCAGATGTATTTTCGTTTCATCTTGCGATATAGGACCAAATAAAACGTTCTAAGTATATAAACTATATAGCGCTTTTTAATCATTGAAATTTTATGTTTTTAATGATTTTGGTTTATTTTCCGATTCAATTTCAATTAAATAAATATTTACTATTTACTTTCTGAATATACATAGTTAAATACATTTTTATATTTTGTATGTGATAATTCATTCGATTACATTATACCTACCAGTCGTCGACTGGGCGTGACGTCATTAATCAGAGTGACGTCACCATTCGGATAGCCCGCCGTCGACGACATTTACATAGAAAACAAGTTAGATTCCTATAGGAATAAATTATCGTACGGCAGTGAATAATATCGGAAGGGGATAAGGGATCATAATTTTAACATGTATAAGTAGCTTTAGTTATTTGCAGTCGCGTATGTATCTTATGTTATCTTATCTTATCTTCTATAGTACCTGCTCCTAGCTCTGTTTTTCAATTGATTAGAGTTCATACCAAAGAAAACTTTTTTATGTGACTGATTTTTATTAGTATCATAATAATTAGACCTAGGCTAAGCAGAGCTTGTGTTATGGGTACTAGAAGACTGACATACTTAATACAATACATTGCATAAATATATATTTTTAATTATTATGTACATATCAATACCCAGAACACCCGGAATAAATATTTGCAGATCGTACATACATTTATCCCAAGGCGGGAATCGAACCCGCAACCTCCGCGTCGCATGCGGACCTAGTTATGTAACCGGCTAGTACATTGTCAATAACATCGCATCATGCCTAGACGCAAGCTTGCAGTCTTGCACCTGCGGTCGGTTGCTTATCTCTGCCACCCACGCGTCTGTGCCTTGTGGCCCTTAGTTAGTAAGTTTGTTTTAATCATTCGTCTAGAGGCTAACCTTTGCCTCTGACGTCTCATTTATTGTAACTAATTTCAATGAATTAAAGTTTTCATAAAATAAAGTTTAGTTTTTTAAAACATTCAACACGTTCCCGTAACTTTCACTGGCGCAGCCGGGGCAGATTTTCCGAGTTTTCCGCGGAGTATATCTCGAGTTTTCTCGAGTTTTCCGACGGATCGGATCTGTGCGAACCAAACAAATTTGTGAAGATATAAGGAGAGCGAACGAGCATAATGGTGACTGGCTGGTGAGTAGAATTTTTGCCATCCTTTCCTTTCCATTATGCTTATATTATTGTTTTGTTATATTCGGAATCAAACTTTTTCCATTATAACGTTTTCTGGTTTCCTATTGTAGGGAATTAAAAGTAGTGTAAGTTGATATTAAATGCATACAAATCTGTGTTTAATATAATTAGTGATTATTTTTCACGCAAGTAGAGACTTGTAGAGTATATAGAGTAGGTATTTAAATGCATAGAGTCTGTGTTTAAATATATTGATAGGTGATTATTTTTCACATATTATATAAAATATTAGAGTAAGTATTTAAATACATAAAATCTGTGTTTAAATTTATTAATAGGTGATTATTTTTCACATTAATATTGTATTAGAATAGGTATTTAAATACATAAAATTTGTGTTTAAACTTTAATAGATATGTGATTATTTTTCACAGAAATAAAAAATTAGAGTAGGTATTCAAAATGACTGTAGTTCTAAAAGAAATTGTGTGCATTATACCAATTTTCCATGGCAACGAGCGCCATTTTAACTTATTTATAAGAAAATGTGACTATAATGCAAAGCAAGATCAGTTTGTATTAACTGATCTTAATTTTATATAAGTTTAGTAAATAGTCGTACATCTTTTGTCAATGAATTTATTGGCAGGAGATCTTAAGTCGATTACGTACGGAACACCACTATCGTAAAACTCCGGCAGTTGGTTCCGTTTTTGATATCTAGATATAAAATAGGATTAGTGAATTACCTTAGGTTGTTAATTAAGGCAATCTCAGGTAACCTTGATAACGCTGACGCTATTCGATATGATTCTCTTATTTCGCGAATCAACTCGAAGGTAATGCATATAGATAAAATTATTGAGTACTTTGATCACTAGAATGTTGTATAGCTTTGTAAATAGTACAGAAACATTACATAATAAGTAAGTAATTAATTTAGAAAAGTAATTAAAAGTTATTAAAAAATAATAAAATATCAAAAATTTAAAGAAAACACATGTCTCTACCTAACTTAACGTGTTAAGTATGTTTGATATATTTTTAGTACGTTCAGAACAATCTACGTAAACGAAATAAAAACTGCTTTAGCATTCAGTAAAGTATCTGTACTATATAAGTCTATAATAAAGTATGAAAAAAATATGAGAGTAACTTGTTAAAATTAGAAAAACTTATGTAAAAGTAAACCAGATAACGTTCTTATTGGTAGTATGTACTTGCACTTACATATAAAAACATTAATAATTATATGAAAAAATCATTATTGATATTTGAAAATCCAGTAACAAAACTTTAATAGTTTTTCCCGAATTCCCATACCTCTTGGTAAAAGATTCAAAGTACCTGCCGGTCACTGAGGCGTGTGAGAAAATTGCTGCGGATAAAAATCTCCTATGCGATGGCGACGACGTTTCCTATACTGACCTGTGCAGAGCAGCTTCGATAGTTCCAGACGGATCCGAACGTCACATTATCACATCATGGGTGCTTATTTCCTGACAACTACAGAAGGCTGTTAAATTCACAAGTGCAAGTTTGCTGAAAATCTTCAGATTATGATTACTCCGATAGTAACTCTACCGGAGTTAAAGTCCATAAATACGACTTTACTAGGTACCGCCAACATCAAGAACATCATTTTGGAGGCTTTAAAGCATTTTTCGCGAATCCTAAACCTGAAGGAAAGTGTGTTTAGTGAAAGTGAAAATGATATCAGTGGCGTAACAGTTACAAGTGTTAGTTTAGGTACACTGTTATTGTATTTAGTTTTAATCATTGCTTTTATTGTGTTTATTGTTTATCATTTTATGTTTATGCGAAATGATCGGATCGTAGCTTCCGCGAGAACCGATAATTTCGCTCTTAAGGAGGGAGGAGTTATGTAACCGGCTAGTACATTGTCAATAACATCGCATCATGCCTAGACGCAAGCTTGCAGTCTTGCACCTGCGGTCGGTTGCTTATCTCTGCCACCCACGCGTCTGTGCCTTGTGGCCCTTAGTTAGTAAGTTTGTTTTAATCATTCGTCTAGAGGCTAACCTTTGCCTCTGACGTCTCATTTATTGTAACTAATTTCAATGAATTAAAGTTTTCATAAAATAAAGTTTAGTTTTTTAAAACATTCAACACGTTCCCGTAACTTTCACTACCTTCGCCCGCCGCGCCACATCTGTCTTCAAAATATGAAAAGAAAGAATAATAATTACAGTGAAGCATTCTCAAAGACGTCAATCGCCGTAAAGCAGTGCCACCAACCGGAATGATGTCTTTGACTGCAGCGATGGACTTACTTTTAATTGTCTTCTCCCTCCAGCGTTTGAAGTTATGGCTGGATGGGCTCGGTTTGAAATCGCTATTCAGTCATAATTGCAACAATTTTGTTCAAGTGATTATTAAGTTTAGGATCAAACGTTTCTGATTTAGTACAGATACGAACATTTTAGACAAGAAATAAATGCAACGTGAAATTATGCGTTATGCGTCATTTAATTATTTTTCTGTTGAACTTATCTTGTTGTAGAAGAAGAAGAAAATATGGAAGGTACGGAAGGCAGAAAGTTGGAGTGTAAATTATATGACTCAAATCATTTAATTGCTTAGCTTGGGGCTAAATGATGTTGTGTGGATTGTCCAACATTATTTATTTAATTTTTACTACCAGGATTTCAAATTTATACAAGTTGCATGTAGTATATTATTACTAGCTGATGCTCGCGACTTACTAATTCACACAATACTTTTAAAAATTATAATCTATATTATTCTAATGTGTAAATTACGTTATTGTAAAGTTTTATTAAAATCCACCTAGTAGGTACCTAATTTTTGCTTGAAAGGGTAACAAACATACATCTACACATCCATACAAACTTATAGTACGAAAGTAGGATTTATGTAATCTTCTTCTTCTTCTTCTTCCTGCCCTTATCCCACTAGGTGGGGTCGGCACAATATGTTCTTTTCCTCCATTCTCCTCTATCATCCGTCATCTCAGTATTCACTCCTTTCACATCCATATCATTTTTCACACAATCCATCCATCTTTTCTTAGGCCTACCTCTTAATAATATTAAATAATATTAAACAATGATCGAAACACAACTCGATTACAAAATGGAGCAGGCACCAGAACTAAGGGAGCACGTGGCGACATGCAGCATGTTAATGAAGTACCTCTCTGTTTTGTTACACTGCTTTTGAAATAAATTACAGTTTTTATGGTTGTGCTTTTTTTAAAGACTATTCGCACCAAAATAATGAGCAAGAGCACGTTAATTCAAGGTGTTGAGAAAAAACAAAAACTTTCATTATAAACGGGATATTTACCATGATTTGTGAATTTGATTATTTCCCGATATCGGCACAGTTGCCGTTTACAATGAAAACTATGTTCAAAACCGTGATAGTTTCAAATATTATAACAAAAACTTTGTTCTTTAACAACGTTAACGTTGTCTAGGGGATGGTTTAATTATAAAGTATTTGTAACACTTAAAAATAATATTCTTATTTTTTTTCCTCGTATCAGTTATGAAAATCCGAATGTTACTTAGCTAAATTATATTGCCAAATACTTATTAATCTATCCACCTTATTTCATATAATTTAATTGAATGAAATCATCTCAATTACGTGACCGCTCGCATTTCGATATAGTTTTATCGATGATGTCGCGTGTCGAATCGGCGCGCGCGCATGCTGCCAATTTGCGGTGACAACCGTGGCTGTTCAGATTTTTCCCATGCGATCCCAACTTAGGGTTGAATAAATACAGTAATTGCTACGCTTTGTATCATGTTTATAATGATATTGATTTCGACTGCTCTGATATTTTTTCATTTATTTATTTTATTTATCAGCCATGGATGTCCCACTGCAGGGCAAAGGTCTCCCCTCTCTCCTGCCACTCTTATTTTTTTTTTTTTTTATGGTTCAAAAAGTTGAATAGTGATTAGCTGGATAGTCATACGCTACAAGGATTTTCCATTTAGTCATTTAGATAAACGCAAACTGATATGTGAATTTTTTGTTCAACCTTAATTAAGAGAGAACATTTTTATATTGAATTATCAACAGTTTATTTAACGAAAACCAAAGCAATAGTTTTAAATTAAGTTAAATTAAAGTTACATTTATCTAATGCTTCAAAATCAGCAACTTTGCAAAATAATTCCATACTTTTAGCCTCATACAAAAGCTTCGGCAAAAAGGTTTTTAAACCGGATAAATGAAGCAGGATATTAAACACATTTCAATTCGAAACTGTCTAAAAACTAATACCTGTCGGTCGATGAGCACAATACAACCGTTCCGTTTGCTCGTGAAACAAGTTAAAACAAGTGTAGAGGATGCGCCCATTTCCTGCTGCCTGCGAAGTTTGCATTGAGGTGTAGCTACTTCAGCTTACATTTGTTCTACTGGTGTTCATGCATTCATATCAAATATAAACCCAGCTTTTTTCAGTACCGTTATGAGCTAAACTCAGTCTGAGATGAGGTCCCCAAAGCTAGAATAGCAATGACAGACTAGTGGGATGCTTTGTATTGTTTAATTAAGTTTTAGTACAAGTTAAAAGTTTCTTTTTGATTGTATATCTTAGGATCTTTTTTGACGTGTATCCTAGTTTATCAAGTTCCAAGGCACAAATAAACAAGAATGTTACAAGATAAGCATGTTTTTCGTCATATATTGATGTTTTTGTCTTACTCTTTATTTTACGACCGGAAAGAAAAAAGTTATTACAATGTATAATGTATATGAAACGAATAAATCACTTGACCTTCAAACAAGTAAGGTAAAATGTTTTGACGGAAAAGACAAAAACAAGAACATTTGAAAGGTAACAAAAACTTTGTAACTAAACTTTATTTTATGAACAAAATCACGTTTTTATAAATATTTGTAGGTTATCAAAGAATAAACATTTCGAACTGCAAACATAGCTCGATCTATAGAATATTATGCCAAGGTAAAAACTCCACAATTTTTTCGCGCATTTTTTCCCCACATACATTTTCGCTGCTAATTGAAGAGTTTCTCACATACTTCCATCGACTGACCCGTAAAGAGCATTCTGTGCCGAATCGTTCCGTCACGGAGCCACCCACTCGTTTGGTCGCTGGTCTCACTGTCTCGCCGGATACAAATGGCATGTTGATTGACTCCGCACTAGGGTGGATTAGCTTGGATTACATTTGTAGTTATTGAGATTATACACTCTTGATTTTAAATAACATTTGAGTCTTGAATTAACATTTTTGTCTATGCACTCTGATGATTGACAGGCAGAGCCTTTGTCATCCAAACTACTCGAACTCGTGATTACCAAAATATTGTACAGTAACTAGTAGCTATTCTCTTTGTTAACTCAAGATAGCACAATGTTAAACCTTAGTAGATTTTAGCTGCTATGCTAAAACTATTATTATTATATGTACTTACCGTGTTGCTTAAACTTTTATTACTTTAACTAGCTGTCCCGGCGTCAGCCAAATCGGTCAAACCGTTTTCATGCTATGTAGTGACAACGAAAAACGGGTTTCATTTTTATATATATATAGATAAATAAGATTAATAATAACTAAAATAATTGGGGGTTGGTCATTTTAGTGTTGAAATAAATTGTAATTAACATTAGTTACTGGCTGCGGATGGTGATGATAAAGTACCAAAAAATTGGTCATAAAAAGCACTCAGATATTCAGAATATATAAAGATTTTACCATATTTTATATTTCTTTGTTAGTGACTCACAACAATTTTTTTCTTTTATATTTTGTTTGTATGTAGCCCTTACAAAAACATCGTGTACAAGTCACTTAATAAGTAACTTTGTAATAATTGTATTTGTGCAATTCCCCAGAAACGGTATCAATACAAACATTAAGATTACAAAGTGCGCCCCCACCCCGTTTATTGCAGTAACAAAATAAATGGCTTAAATTCTACACCCGTAATGAATACTTCCAGGGGTTGTGGATAAATCATTGTTACGTTGCATTTTGGGTACTGCGGTTAAGGTAAAACATATTCATGAGCTGAGCGACTTTTGAGTCTGAAATAAACTCTAAGCATTAAATTATTCAGTCAAATTTGTAAGTCTGTGAGAATGATAAATACGTTAAATCAAAGCAGTACAAGCGATGATTCAGACTCACAAAGAGACTTCCACATTTCTTATGTTTTGTCACATAAAATAGTTTTTTAAAGATATTCAACGTTTATCGATTAACTATATTTGTTGACCAATAAGCCATTACTCATTTAGTTAGTGATGTCTTTTGTTAAAGACACCACTAAGGAGTAGAGCAAAAGAAAACATAATTTATACGGGTTAGAAGAATAATAAAAAAATAATATTTATAACACTTTAATTATACGGTGATTTCGGTACCTACTTACCAAAGTATTAATCAACACTGTTTTTTATGTTTTAGTTATATATTGTAGTATACAGAAGAACTTAAACTAAAGTATGTGAATTGATAAAATGTAAAACAGTTTCGTTGGCGCTCAGCTTCTCGCTCTGCTCATCGCTGACCCCTCGCCATTAGTTAGGCGGCACGCGTCACGCACCGGAAGCGGGGTGACGAGCAGCGCACGCGCATCTCCGATCATTCTAGCACTCAATGGGACGAAGGCGCACTTAAAACATTTTTATTGTAATCGTCAAAGGGCCAAGCGCATTGTTATCATCCCTCCAATGCATGCAAAATTCTAACTTTAAATAAAAATGTGTGAACATTTCGGTTAGGATTTGATTTCAATAATTTTGTTTTTTTCCGCAGCTACACGTGGTTTTTCAATTACTACCTCCATATTTGTTTAAGTAATTGATCATATAAAACACACATTATTTGGAAAAAAACAGTAATTAGTTAATTTAAATGTAATACTCCTTATCAGTTGGCAGTTGGTTGACCTTTGTCATTTTCTGTCATTTGGTAAACAATGTATTTTGGTTATCAGTTTTTTAGCATTTTTATAGATTGTTCTTTACCATTATTATTACAATTTATTCACAAAATCTATAGCATTTTCAAAATTAAAAATGGCGAACAAAGATTATTATGAACGCTGGTTAAAAATCAAAGAACAACTCAAAACAGCAGTAGCTGAAGATGTTCGACTTCAAGAGCTCGCTAACGCGTTCGTGGGTATCAAGCCACAAGCGACGGCTGTTGAGATAGTCGCCAGAATATACTGTAAGTACTGTGACCTTTACAACAAGTTATGTGACTGCTATGACCAGATGGAACAAGTGCAGCGGCGACCTTACATCAAAACAATAATAGACGCGATCACGTGCCGCCTACTCGAACTCAAATGGACGCTGGAAGAAGTAGAAGTTTTCGAGTTTACTTACCCAGACAACGCTCTGCAGCAAATGCTCATGGTACCACAAGACGTCCAAGTGCTCTGTCCATTTTTTTACCCTTTTGAAATGAGACAACAAGAAATGCAATATATCATAGATCAAATTTTTGCCGGTAATCGAATAGGCGATCCTGAGCCTACACCATCTGAATTAGAAAGAAGAGAAGAAGAACGCCTTGAAGAAGAAAGGATTAAACAGGAAGAAAAAGACGCAGAAATCAAAAGAAAGTTAGCTATGGGTGAAGATATACCCGAATCAGTGGAGGAAGTAATATTGTCCCCTCAAGAAATTGAAGCAATTAGAGCTCAAGAAGAATATGAACTTCATGTCAATTCAATACAGAGAATGGAACGAGCACGAGTTGCTACTAGAGAAAAAGTTCATAAAATTAACAAAGACGCCAATCTGTATCTCGAGCTTGCAGGATTGAAAGCACCACAAGCTAAAGAGCCACTTCGTCAAAAAGCTGCTAAGATAATACAGCTGGTTTATAGACGCTACATGGAAATCAAACGAGAGCATATCAAAGATTATAAGCTAAAACAAAAGCTGGGTATGATTATGCCATCATGGCAGCCCCTTTCAGCTAAGGCTCGTTTAGAAAAGGTCAAAGAAGATAGACGCAATTTTAGACGTAGATATTATGAGCAATGGATGGCACAAAATGTAAAAGAGAAAACAAGAGTACTAAGACTTAGAGAAGGTGATATTATGGAAGATATATCTGGTGAAATAAGACAGTGGTTTAGAGAATGGTATAATGAAGTACGTCTTTTTGATGAATTTCCTTGGCCGGATGAAGGTGGCTCAATACTGGTAGTCAAAGGAGAAACATTTACTCTTGAAGAGTTTATAGAATGGCGCTTAGCGGAAGAGAAAAGATTAAAAGCAGAAGCTGGTAGTCCAAAAAGCAAAGAACAGATCAAAGCTGATAAATTAGCCGCACGCGAGGAGAAAAAACGATTAGAAATGGAAGCACGTGAGAGAGAAAAAAAACGCCTCTTGGATTACAAGAAATCACGTCTCAATCCTGACAACGATCCAGGTATTTACATATCAATAGGAAACAATCTAGAGCCTCTTCTAGGTGCATGGAATACATATGAAAGCCAATGGAAAGATATAGACATACCAGATGCTTCTTTGGAAGTCTTGAAAGGTTACATCCAGTATCTCATCACCGAAAACGCTTATCAGGATGTTCAATTGCAGCTTCGACCTATTGTTGACGAAATGATGAAATTAGAATTAGTTCTTTTAAAAAACTCGTTAAAAACAGACTATCAGGCCGCGGGTATTGCAAAACCACCACAAAGTAAAAAAAGAAAAAAACCTAGAAAAGTAAAGCCGCCAAAGCCAGATAAGGTTAGTCCTGAGGCAATGTTCCAGCAGTTGGTAGACGAAGGTATAGTCAGAAAATATCCAAAAACAACTTTAGATGACTACTGGGGTGATCAAAATTATGCAGCAGCCGATATGAGAGCTGTTCTATGGACACCGTCTTTCCCCCCACCTTGTATGGGTGACGTACGAGAGCAAGTCAGAACTCGCTGCGTACTAACTCTTGGTTCATCTTGTCCGAATGCCTGCAGAGCTCAGTTGTTGGTTGGTTCAAAAGCTGCAGGAAAAAGAACTCTTGTTTATGCTATAGCAACTGAAACAAACTCTATTCTGATCGATTTATCACCAATGAATGTGTACAACAAATTCCCAGGACCGAAAAACTTGAAAACAATGTTCCAGTTTGTAAATAGAATAAGTAAATTAATGCAGCCAACGGTGATATTAATCGATAACGCAGACAAAATATTTTTAAAGAAAGTACCTAAAGAAGAAAAAATGTTTGATCCCACGCGTCTGCAGAAAGATATCTTCAAGGAGTTGATAAAACCGATAGCGTATAATGATAAAATTTTGGTACTAGGAACAGCTACAGAACCTTGGCTGGCTAAAGGCCCCTTGATGTATAAAATATTTCCTTCCCTAATAATGATTCCACGGACTGATTACGGGAGTATTTCTTTCATATTGACTCATATGCTGATGAAATACCACGGAATCAATAGAGAGTTCAACGTTCACAGCGTTGCTCAAGCACTGAGAGGATATGACATCAACACTATCAGGAAAGCTGTAGGGTCATTGCTGAACGGTGATAGAGTAGCACAGTTATACCACAAACCTCTAAAGCCTTTAGAAGTTGTTTCAGCAGTGTTGGATTTTGAGGGGGCTACATACATGGATGAGCAGGATGTTCTAATGTTCAAGGAGTGGTATGAGTCGTACTCACCTTGGGGCGAGAAATATCTGGACTACATGATAATGCTGGACTCCCAGTTGACTTACAAATTGAAGGCGGATAAGAAAAAGGCTGAAAAGAAGGGATGAAGAGTGAACGACAATGTGAGATGGTTTTTTTAATAATTCGACTATTTGTTCAAATTGAGGCATAATCACCGGTGTTAATCAAGACAAATTGTTATGGAAATTCATTTTTGTTCATTTTACCATGTATGTTCACGGCTAAATAAGAAATTTAATAAATATTTCCTCCTTGCTCTCTCTCTTTTGCTGTTTGGTAATGAAGTGGTTTAGTAAAGTTACGTAGAGATGAAAATTTTGCACGAAGAAAATTACGACGATTACTGTATTTACAGTTTAAATACCTAAGTATTCATTTTGAGACACCTTTGAAGTTGAGCTATCAGGGAGCACGAACAAATGTGACAATCGTAAACGTATCGAAATAGTGCCGTATTTGAGATACACTGCTCGTCAACATCAGCTTTACTGTCGTTCGTTGCAGCGTTAGCGCGCAGTGAGTCTCATATACGTAATGTTTACGATTGGCACATTTATTCGTACTCAGCCCTCTGCAGACAGAAACGATACCTATATTTATAGATAACTGATCCAAATCCCTGCTCATCGTGATTTAGAAGCAATATGTAATGTGACTTTTAAAGCGTAGGTACAAAAAAAGGTAGTCAAGACATGTGTTGACTATTTTTTTAATACAGGTGATTAATCTTGCAGTAATGCTTTTTGTGTGGCTCTAAAATTACAAATTGACATTTACAAACCTTATATTTTTTCCATAAAACAAGTTCTTTCATAAATCTCTCGTTATCATGTTTTCATATAAGCTACTCTTCTGAAACGTTGAAAAACAATAAAAGCGCCATCCCTCGTTGATTCCCGCAATATATCACGAAGCAGGGTGTAAGGGGTTGAACTTCGCTCCCTTCACACCCTCCCGTCAATTTAGTTCGCGATAATTAAAGGAGAGGGCGTTGGAAACTCGCTTCCTTAGTTCTATGGCGCCAGTGTGCTCGCGCTTTGTCTTGTTCTGAATACTTCACTATTTCAACAAAGGCTCTACCAGTAGTTTTTTTTCCGGACATCACCGCTCGGTAGTAGAAATAATGGAAGAGTTATTTTACTAAAAGCTTTATTACTACTAAATAATTGCTATTATTTTTCAATTATACATATATCAATAATGAAATTACCAGTTTCTGATTTCCATTCTCTATAAATTCATTACTAGAAGAAAACTCAAAATCAATTAAACTTTAGTCACTAAAATCACAATGATAATTTAGAATCGTCTTATATTGTACAAGGTGATTCTAGGTACCAGTTCAAAATTTCGTAGTTAGTTATCGACAATACAATCTGTGTTTACCCTATAATGAAGCCTGTCAATTACTGTGTTTTCGTTTTTTTTTTGTAATGCCTACAATTTTAATGATTCAAACGAAGAAATAATAGGTATTATTACTACTATTCGGTCGCCGATAAAGTCAGCAGTAATTAAATTAATAATAAAAATAATTAAGGATGACTTGTAAAAAAAAGAATTACTTATCTAACTCGTACTACTCTAAAATATAATATTTAGTTACAAATATACTATAGAATATAGTATAATCTGTATCATCAAATCAAACGTACACCGTCCACTGCATCATCAGATGAGACGGCTGACTGATAGTGTATAAAATATAAAAGGCAGACTGGAACAAGATGCTTTATCGATAGCACCAACCATCGCGGTCAAATGCTGACCACGTGGTGGAGGAAACTCGCCAATTCCTCGTTTACCGGTCCGGGAGTACAGCAATAACGCGAATTTCTAAAAGTGGGTCGGGCTAAGGTGCTCGTTCCGCCCCGGTGGTGGGTCCCAGGATACCGCTGTCTCCGCTCGCCGCCGCCACTTCCTGAAGGGGGTACCCATGAAGGGGTATCCGAGGAACTACAATGCTCCTTTATACCTTCCTATTCTAATCTGCAGCTGATTATTACACTTGTTTTTGGTGATTTGTGTTCCTCATTCTAATTTGACTTCTCAAAACAGAGATCTTAACTTTTGTGTTCTTACAACCCCATGAATATAGAACTAAGATTTCACGAGATTCTTCAAAAAAGTAATACTTAGATGTAATTAGTGAAATATTTTTTATTCCGATAAACTTAATAAATCACATTAATTTATTTTGAATCCAAAGTAGCCAATGTAGCTGTTAATCACTTTATAAATGAAATTCTAAAAAATACTTTATTGATACACTTTCTTAAAAAGTTTAATCAACTAATAACTTTTTGAAAAAAAGTGGTTTCGCATGACACCCATCTATTTTTAAAGTAATGAAATTAAATTCTTTGCTTTCTTGGGCTTTAATTACTTTTGTACCGTGAAAAATTAAGTATTGATCATCTCACTATACAAGCTATCCAACCAAGTATCTCTTGCCAAGTATAACACCGACACACTGTCCAGCATGAGCATTTATTTCCAAATCCTCATCGCTTTCATTTCTTTGATGAATAAAAGAGACAGAAATAGCTCTACTTTTCCGAGAACAAATCGCTATCTAGAGCGCTCATGCTAAGCCTGCTGCAGGCCAAGTTTTTCCATCACACAAAGCAAACAGCTGGTGTCAAACCCCCTTGCCCTCTCTCTCCTGTTTTCTCCCGTTTCACCCCCGAGTTGGCGCTCTGACTCTGTAAACTAATTAAAGTCCTTGCTGTACGTTTTTCACTGGGGATCAAGCTTTTATCCTAGTAACTACTGTGATGAGGTGCGCTTCCATAGAGTCTACTTTTTGTCTATTCTTTGGTTAGAAAAAAGTTTATATATTCACTGGTATAATCCATAGCATATAGCAATATACATTCTATTTTGGTTCATCAGAGCCTTCAACTTTCTTTAGTTGAACCGATTTTGATGATCATTCTATTTGAAAGATGGCTTCTCGTATAAACCTAATCCCATTTAATGATCAAGATCCGACAAGTTTATGTTTTTGTTTAAAAATATTATCTACTAAAGAAGAAGACAGATTCTCATCCTAACTTTTGAATCATTTTATGGTGTCTCTTCAAAAGCAAGTTCTTAGTTATGTAACTAAGAATGTGCTTCTTGTTCAAAATTTCAATTTTAGATATAAGATCGCAATTACTCCTTTTGAGTATATAATACCTTCAGGAGCAAACTAGGAGTCCTATATTGGGTGCAAGTGGAAAGACCTCTTGTGGAACTTCAAAGTTCTAATAAGCTGGCTTTGATTTGAAAACACACGGCATTTTATCCTGTTTGTCATCAGTAGGAAAGCTTGTCATTTTCTACCGAAGTGACGCTCGCATCGGTGTGTTCCGGTTTGACAGGAGGGCTATCCAGCAAGAGTAAACTTGCGTGACCGAATATCCTTTCAGTTGCAGTTCAGTTTTCGATGATTTTACTATAGTAACTCATCAGTATTCCGTGGCATTTTTGTGACTGACGTGACTGAGCTGTTAAAAATGACGTCAATGTCGCGGTTTAGGGCGTGGCCTACCTGATTTGAGCATGGCCTACCTGATTTGAGCATGACCAACCAGATTTGAGCATGGCCTACCTGATTTCGTTAATATTATCAAACGGTATGAAAATCTATCCACAGGCACAATATTACTCAGTTTTATATGAATTCTATATGAGTAACTTTATTTTAAGCCATGTTTTAGCGTCGCTCGCATAGAATAATAGCCCGTGTGTCTGTGCTTCCAACAATGGCCGCGGGTCGTGTTGAAATAGAGCTTTATCTGTACAAAGTTCGTTAGGTGCTCAAAAGTCCTAGTGCCTACTTTACGTTGGACCACACTTTGTCCAAGCAGAGGAAACTCTAGACAACTATCTACTGGCTTCTATTCAACGGTCACTCATAATGGACATTAATACGTTTACTCTCTGTAGATCTAGTGATCAAGATCCAATTGGTTCTATTAAGAAAACTTTTACTCTTTAGATCCATTTCTGATGATTTGGTTCTAACAAGAACTTTTATTATCTGTAGATCCAATGATCAAATTTATTTTGTTCCAGTGAGAATACCTTTTGTCTTTAGATCCAATTTTGATGATTTGGTTCTAAGAAGAACTTTTACTTTCTGTAGACCCAATGATCAAGATCCATTTGGTTCCAGTGGTAATACTTTTTATCCTTTAGATCCAAAATTAATTACTTTGATCTAACAATAATTTGTTCACTCTGATTAAAAAGTTCTTGCTTTGCTTCGGGCTGATTCTAGATGAATCGCTTTTAAACAAGATCCGTCAAGTGCGAGTGTAACTCGCGCGCCGAGGGTTTCGAAAATATGCCAATTATACAAATATGCACCTACCCAACGGTTAGACTTGGCTATTTAGTTCAAACTGAAATTTTGACTTTGAGAAAGCCCTTATGCTCGCTTTATCAAAAATACCCTTTACTCGTGTGGAGATGAGTGGTTGCCATTACCATTTTTGTAATGCAATTATTCGCAAAGCTAAGGCTTTAGGCATTAAGAAAACGAAACATAATAGAAGGATCGTTACTCTTTGCACTAAACTTCCCCTACTCCCTGAAAATTGTATAGAAGAGGGCTGGAATTATATTAAGAAAGAAATTATGCCTGACAACGATTTAAATAAATTCGTTAATTATTTCGAAAATAATTGGATGAAAGATGAATATTATAAAATCTGGTGTGTGTATGGACTGCGTCATCGCACCAATAATGCCGCGGAAGGTTGGAACCACAATCTAAATACTAACATAAATAAAAATGAGGTGCAATTTTCGCAAATTTTGCATATCTTACAACAGGAATCATCAATCACTTCCTTAAATTGTAATCGACTGGAAAGATTTAACAAGTCATCGTGCAAACGACGTAAAAGCAGTATTGAAAGTGACAATTGCATTTTGTTTGCTCAGATGCTACTTGTAAATGGGGATATCAATGTTGGCCATTTTCTAGATAAACTACGTTAATAAATGTATTTTATGAGAACTACCTATTGCGTTTAAATTATTTCTATTTATAGATGAATATTATGGCAAGATAAAAAAAGATTTTTATCTAATTATAGGTAAAAAGGTTTGTTAAATTCTGACTTTTCATTTACCAGTTATTGTAAAAGTGGTTTGTATTTAAAAATCAGGCCTTATGACGTCAGTTTCGTAGTTTATTCTCAGTGGATCCAATTTGTGACGCAATTTTTTTAAATAGATTTAATGAGAAAAAAGATTCTTAATGGAACCAATATGGATCTAGTAATTTTGTAAGTCAAACTTCAAACTTCAAAATCATTTATTCAATAAAATCACAAGGATCACTTTGAAACGTCTTACATACTAGATGATTCTAGGCGCCAGTTCGTCGCGACCAGTGTCTAGAAGAACTGGCAAGAAACTAGACCTGGATTCTAGCGTTTTTTTCATATGATCCTTCTTACAATTGTTTAATATAGTTGGAGCTAGTTCGTCCCAAGCTTGCTTGTCTTCTAAATAGTCAGATATTTTATAATATGCTTTTGATAAGAGTTTTCGTTTTATTACGTTTTTGAACTTGCCAATCGGCAATTGACAAACATAGCTTGGGACTATGTTATAGAAGCGTACACATTGCCCTTTAAAAGATTTATTTACTTTGGTGAGCCTAGTAATGGGAACAGCGAGTTTATCCTTATTTCTTGTGTTAACATTATGATTGTCGCTTTTTTTAGCAAAAAGATTAATATTTTTTCGAACATACATTAAGTTTTCGTAAATGTACTGACAAGGCACTGTCATTATGTTTATTTCCTTAAATTTATTTCGTAGCGATTCTCTGGGACCCATGTTATAGATTGCACGAATAGCTCGCTTCTGCAACACAAATACGGTATTTACATCTGCAGCATTCCCCCACAACAAAATGCCGTATGACATAATGCTATGAAAGTAGCTGAAATAAACTAGTCTAGCTGTGTCCACGTCTGTAAGGAAGCGGATCTTTTTGACTGCATATGCTGCAGAACTAAGCTTTTTCGATAATTTGTCTATGTGTGGGCCCCATTGAAGTTTATTATCTAAGGTTATTCCTAAAAACACTGTGGTGTCCACTAGATCTATGTTTACATCTTTAATTTTGACATTAGCTAGCGATTGTGTGACATTTGGTAAAACAAATCGTATACATTTAGTTTTTTTTTCGTTTAATAATAAGTTGTTTACATTGAACCAGTTTACAACTTTTGAGATTGTATTATTCACGTCGTCATAATTTGTTTGTCGTCGTTCCAATTTGAACAAAAGTGAAGTGTCATCTGCAAACAGTACAATCTCGTGATCATCTTTAACTACTCGTGGTAGATCATTGATGTAAACTAGAAACAAAAAGTAGATGCAATAGATCCAATTTGTGACGTTGTTTTTTAAAATAGATTTATTGGGAAAAAAAGTTCTCAATAGAACCAATTGGATCTTGATCACTAGATCTACAGAGAGTAAACGCATTAATTGTACAATATAAATTTTAGTTTTTTGTGAAATTTTGAAAAAGTAACCTGATTATAAACATCTTTTTTATTGTATAACTAAATTTTTTTCAGATTAAAAAAAATTAAACAGTCGAACAGAATTTAGTTTCAAATTCTGTTCGACTGTTGGTTTTTTTTTTTACAGTGGAATTTAAAGTCAGTGGCGTAGTGGGTATGCTTCCCCGTTTCAAAAAGAAGATCGCGGGTTTAAATCCTTTTCGACTCTATTACTTAGGAATTCTCTGATTTTTGTGACTTTCTCTTACTGCAAAAGGCACTTTAATAAACAAATATTACTTTGTATGACTGATGTGTTTTGTTATATCTACAGTTGGTTTTGTTAATTTGTAAATCAATCAAAACGCAGACTAAGTTACGGACTGTTCGCTGGTTCATGATAAATTCAAAGAATAACTGCGAAGAAGCGACAACTAGTTAGAATCTAGTTTTAAAACAATTCGTAAATTTACAGATTATTTCGATACAACTACGAATTTTAATAAAACAGATTTTTCTAAAAAAAATTCTGTAAATCTTGACATTTGACAACTAAATTAACACCCATTAAGTATCTAAAGAAACATGGTATTTATATTATTAAAAATAATAATCTGCTCAGAACGACATTTGAAAAGTTTGAATTATGTACTAAGTTTGATGAATAATATTATCTACTCAGAAAACATCTCAATAATACCAGAACTTTATAGATCAGTTCTGAAAATAAATATTTTCAGTTCTGGATGTATTTTATTACATTCAGAAGTTCCTGGATTAAAAGATCGAATATTATCCGGAAAAAAACATTTAAGACTTTCATCCTCTACAGTTGCTCAATTTTACATTCAATTTCCAGTCTGAAGTCTTACTATTCTTACCTTTCCGCGATTTGATTCAATAACGTCGAGATTAATAAATGCTGAAGTCATTTTTTCCCTGTTATCAGATTATTTAGTCGATTCGAACTAATTCAGAGGCTGCGCCCTCCACGCCAGCAGTCTAAGCTCATTTCCGGCGCGCCGCCGCCGCCTGGCTGTATTAATTTTATATCTGTCAATTTCCAGAAATGTTTGTTTATCTATGAAATGTGTTAATTAGAATATGTGGCTAAAGCGGCGTGCGTACGATTTGTCGGCGGCGGAACTGTCCGCCGCTCCGATCGCCCCTGTTCACTGTCACACAATCAAAAGTGAAGTTAATGCGAGCACTCGGCTTCATTCACCGGAGATCATATTAATTAACCTGCATTTATTTATGCATGCAGGTTAAGCTACCTTGTTTTTATTATCAACAACCTGACATGTTGTGTGTGTTGAAACAAGTATTATGTATTATGTTGAAGTAAACTCTACCTATAACATTGTGTATAAAGCACGTTTATAAAAGACGTGCCAGCCAAGTGGAGATCGTTCTTAAGTTAAAACAATGCCAATTGATTAGAGATGATATCTAAACTATAGGAATAAAATAATTAAATTGAAAAAAGGATACAAAGAAAACTGGATCCCTTGAAAATAGGCTTCACTTGAAACGCCGCCTTAGCAGAGAAGCGGCAACGTCGCGACACCGGAAACGCGCGGAGCGGCAACCCCGCGCATCGATCATGGCTGTTACAGACGTTACAGTACGTGTACAATGTATACATACACACACACATATAAAATCACGCGCAATCTCTCTTGACGCCGCGAGGCGCTAAGGAGGTTTGAATCAGAACGGTTATTGGGTTATCTCTATTACGTTCGAGGTTTTTTATTATTATACTCGCTGTCGGCAAAACATTTTCTGATGAAAATTGCCGATTTTATAACCACCAGCTTCACCTTATAAGTGAATTATTTTAACTATAAGATAACATGCTGAAAAGATGCTTTTTGACTTGACTTGACTTGACAGATTATATTAAAATATTTGACAAAAAAAAACTAAAATTTGAGCATGGTCCTACATTCTTGGACTGTCTTGAGATTTTTTGAGCACTATGAAACTTTCAAAAAGATTCATTTTGCAATATGTGACATTTCATTTTGTCAAACGCTCATGGTATTAGCTCTGCCTTTCATGCTGTGGGTTCGATTCCCAAAAACAAATTTGTATGATAGTAAAAAATATGCTGATTCTGTGTTTTGGTTTGACTTCTATGTACATAAATATTAACAAATAATATATATTACATAACTATCAAACATTATGTGCTTCGCTAATTTGGGACAATATTATTCAATACTTATTTGAGAACCAATATTTTACGAGCTACATTGAAAAGAATCAAGATGCAACCCAAGAATCAATATTGAAACTCTCGTCAGCAGACAGACGTAGTGGCGCCGGCAATTAAATCATATCCGTTAATATCCGGTTCCCTCGTCGATGCAGACATGTCTGAACATGTTTGCTTAATAAAACTGTCTAGGCTGAATCAAATTTACAAGCAAAATCACAAGAAACATTCAGCATTGACGATATTGGAATATACAGAGTAGTTTTTAAAATTGGCGGTGATGGCCAATTAAACACGACTTAAATAAAAACAGTGAAAAGAATCATGTCCCAAAACTAAATATGCAATAATCGGTCTCTTCTTCTTCTTCTTATCGTGTCGATGCTACAACTGTATTTGGTTGTAGCATCGTGTTGGAAAGATTAGCCAGACTAGACACTGGTTTGTCGTGCCTAGCTGTTACCGGTGTGCGCCACGAGGAGGCTCTTTCCATGCACCCTTGGTCTCTAACACCTGATGACTTGTAATATAAATGACACTGTTTAGTATCTTATCATGTACGTTACACCAAAATATATGTTAACTACCTGACGTGCTGATATCAACTGTCTTAACTTACTACAGGTTACTTAACCTATCACAGGCTCTAGTCTCACGAAATAGGTTGCCAGTGTGAAATTTCTTTCAAATTTGCTTTCTTTTAACCCGAAATCATGACTCCCTTCGAGATGTTTACTTTTGTGGTTTTCAAAAAACAACCCGTATTACGTAATTTACAAATAAATCAAAGCAAGCATCAGAAAAACTAATTATTTTCAAGCTGCACGCGCACTTAATGTCCAATCAAGCGACCTACCAGGTTCAATTATAAAGTTTATCGTTGCCTTTAATTATAATCCAGATATATTATTTAATGATTATTATGCAGTTGCGTTAGGTTTGATTAAACAATTGGATTTATGATAGTGAGTGTGTATACAGCTTTAAACTTCATCTGAACCTACTATCAACAATTTAATATTTTTTCTCATGTCTTTTTGAGAATAAATTTCTTTAAACCTAAAATTAAATCAAATTGAAATTTCTCAGGCATCGAAATCAAAGAGCTGTATTTTAAAAGTGAAAGAGGACTAGAATTCTAATATCACATGGCACGGCGGCATTTAGAACGGCAGAGTTCCTTCAGAGTTCATAATTCCTTTTGTGTAAATGCGTTCAAGTTGACAGGCGCGGGCGGGCATTGGGTAACTTACTCTGATCCAGAATAAGCTGATACGATACGGACGCCTTCAGCTGGAAGAGATGTGGTTCAACGTTGCCAGATGAGTGCAAACTGCAAACCGTATGCTCAAATATTGCTTAGACCAAGTTCCAAGAGAAGTACCAGGAGAGCAGAACTAGCTAAAAGGTAACTTAAAAGTTAGTTAAAACTAAAGGACGTCATAAATAAAAAAGAAAATAGCAACAAAGTTAAATAAAATCGCGGTATTTTATTATCTCTGAAAACCTTGAGTAAACTTACGTATTTAAAGCTTTGAAAGTCAAAGTCAAAATTACTTTATTCAATAAAATCACAAGGATCACTTTAAAACGTCTTACATACTAGATGATTCTAGGCGCCAGTTTGTCGTGACCAGAGTCTAGAAGAACTGGCAAGAAACTGGACCTGGATCATAGCGTTTTTTTATATGACCCTTCTTACAATTGTTTAATAAAAAAAACTAGTTCGTCCCAAACTTGCTTCTCTTTTAAATAATCGGATATTTTATAATATGCCTTTGAGACACACGTATCTAAAACCAGTGTATATGTTCAGAACAAGTAGCTATTTGGGAGCAGTTTAGTTACAGTCATTATTAACGTCAGCGGTGCACGAGACATTCGAATGAGTCTACGTAGACGCACCAAGCACCATGTCATTTCAAATAGGAGCTAAACGTTGCGTAATTACTACACTTCAAACGAACGGCAAGAGAAGCTTTTCACTGCAACATCGTGAAACATGGTTTTGCAGTACTGTTTGATTTACATTACGTGGCAACAAAGTATTGCAATACGCAGTTGTGTATAGCGCGTAAAGAAAACGCGCATTGTAACTAATACGTCGAATCTTAGCCTATTCGAATTCGTAGTACACGCCAGAGCTTGAATCTAATCGACGCTTTATACCCTTTCTCACCAACTACTGTCATTTTTAAATTGTAATTCACTGTAATAGAAATTAAACTTTCATGTTTTTTTAATATAATTCTTATCAGCACCCTTTTATCATTGATAACATGGACAAACTAGAAACAAAATGATTTTGCGAATTTATCAAATTGATTTTTTGTACCTACTTAAAACATGTTCATTATTGTCGTACCTACTTAGTGCTACTACTGCAATATAAGCACTAAACAAAAGTTCTAAAGATATCTCAGCTTGTCATACCAAAAGTGGCAAAGAGCCCAGTATGTTTGAGAGGACTGTTTGTGTTTTGAGGAAACGCACCGCGGGCGGTCCGCGCTCCGTGTGAACTTGCGCGTTATTTATGTTATGTTTGTTTTTGGTACAAAGTTTCGCGCGTTGCGAAAGAGGGCTAGACGGGAAAAATTAAAAAAAAAAAAAAAAAAAAAAAAAAAAAAAAAAAAAAAAAAATTAAGACCAAAAGTTGTAACGACACTTTGTGTTATAGTTGTAAGCCGTGTGGCGTGCGTGTGTTTTTCTGTCTTTCTCTCTCTCATAGTAAGTTTCGCATTGAACATCGTTCCATCCGGGTGTCCCTTGACACCTCTCAAGTTTTTTATTCGGTTTTTCACGAGCACTGTCGAGATCTTCAATTAATAAAGCTTACCTATATTCTGTTCTATTAAGCCACGTATAATAGGCACATATCTACCTAATAGGGTTGTCAGAATGTTTATATAAAAAACCCTTGCTAAACTCTAAAACTCACTGCATAGCGTATGAATACCTTGAAAATTCAAACTCTTGCAGAAATAGTCCCATTGACCTCGAGCTGAACTCACTGCTGATAGAGCGCTCAGGCAGTCCAGTCGCATGCCGAGGGGCCGCGACCGTGACCACGTTAATTATAACTAATCTGTACCGGCGGCTTTAGAGTCGAAAATTAATTGTTGGTCAGTCAGCTGTTTGATGGAATTGAAACAAGGTGGTCGACTTGGCAGTGAGTCAAGCAAAGCTAGGAAAGCATCAAGTTTAGACAGTTCGAGAAGCAAAAACTACATCAACCGAAGATACCTGCTAGCTACTACTATACCTACTATAAGTATCGGCAATTGAAGATTGACTCACAAAGCTCATTTAAAGTTCGTCATCCAAAAAAATTGCATTTGAATTATGTGAATCTAAATATTTGCCTAGTGATAATTCATCAATATCTGGACGTAGGATTCTCACAAAACGTGTCACAGAACCCGGTCTTCGGCTCCTCTCATTCAGTGTTTGCATGCTACATTCCACTCAGATCGTTGCTCCGTCTCGCCGGAGGGTGTCTTACACTACGCTTGCCTAAACGTGGTTTCCACTCCAGTATCCGTTTGCTCCAACGAATGTCGGTTCTTCGGCAAACATGTGGGTACTTAAAAGCAAACATGTTGCCTCCCTATTCTCCTTTTAACGATACATTTTAAACGGATAAAGAGCGACCAGACTGTACCTGAAAAACCTTTACGCGAAAATTCAGAACACAATATGCCTAAGCGCAACCAATTATATGGACAATTATCGAGATAGGAAAAGCCGAGCTGTCGAGCAATTTACAACAAAAAAATAAAGGCTCCAGCACAATGGCAGCGAGCGGGCGCTTTGTCCGCGCCCAAACGGGACAGCCGAATTAAAAAATACAATATGCGCCCGTGACAAACAGCCTCGCCGAATAGGCCGAGTGCCAACTCCAACACTCAATAGGCTTTAATGAAAACCTTTCTGCTGAAAGAAAAAAAGGTATCGAAGCGTTCAATTTTCGCCAAACAGTCTGGCGGTGGATAAGCCGGCGGTAACAGAGCGTCGCGGGCCACAAAGCCTCTTGATTATCGGGCTGTCATAGCGTCATTATCTCCCGCCCACCATGTTTATTTTTCTGAGATAAAGATTAGCCGGAGTGGTATGCGATTGGCGGGGTGGTTCATGGGGGTGCTAGGGGGCGTGTGTGGGCGTGGCGCGCGCGCCGCCCCCGTCCGCGCGCCGTCCGCCGGCAGACGGCCGCCACGACGCGACGCGACGTCATGTGGACAGCGAGCACGCCGTGACCATGCTCGACATAAAAAGCTCCGCCGACTACCTCAGTCGGTCGGGCACCTTTACCAACTTCTCGATGCTATTTGCGGGTGAATATTCCACTATTAATGTAATAACCGTGCTGTGAAGTGTTTCGCGTGTTGTGCTCGTTCGGTGTGAAGGGTTCCTTATGATTGTTGTATGGGGGAGTCGTAAGTACGGTGGTAGACGACATCAGATGTCGGAGTGGTCTGGTAAGGTAGTTTTACAGTGTATAAGAAATTACATCTGAACCACGAAGATGAGCAGTTCTGATATCAAACATGTAAATTCTTTAGGTTAGTCGAAGAAAGTCTCTATGGTCATGTGTTTAGATTTTGCATCTCATAGTAATTGGTATTAGATATCTAGTTTTTAACCATTTAGCAAATAGATAGGGGAAGGTTGCGATCATTGGACCAGTGCTTTCATTGGACCACTAAGGTATTTCCAAAACTGTGTAAGCTAGCAACAACTAAACATGTCGAAACAGATCCTTGGTGACTCAGTTGCACCCCCCTCTTACCTCAGTTACGCTGCGATACGCGTCGAGGAGTTACCTGTGTTAGTGTGTTTGCGGCAGTCAAAATCTAATAATTTGACTCTGAACAACTTCATGTAAGTATCATTGTATTCATATTTATCTGCGTGCACTATTAGGAGATATTCGGTAATATAGTTGTGATTCCATGTGTGTTATTCAATTTTGCCCAGTGATGTCCATGTATTGTTTGGATTTATTTTTCTTAATAAGTACCTTGTTGCCATCAATGGACCTTAAGAGAGTTCTACCGTTGGACCGGTCCAATCATAGCAACTTTTTATTGTAACTTTTTTAAGAGAAAAAACTATAGATAATCACTTTTTTAAATTGTTTTTATGTAAAATTTCAGAAAGTCGCCAAAAAAACGAAAAAAATTAACATGGAATTAAACAAGTATGAACTTTGCTATAGAATTAGTAAAAAAAACGTTGGTTTAAATGAGGCAAGCAGAATATATGCCAGAGTCCCGAAAGCAACACTGAAACGGAGATTAGATGGAGTAAACCAAAAAGTCAAAGAACACATCCAAATACTAGGATCCGAAAGTGACCTTCCTCCAGAATTTGAAAATGAGCTGTGTAAGCATGTTCTTGGGATGGAAGGTTGTTTGTACGACATTACTCCTGCGGACATGAGACGACTGACATTTGAGTTGAAGAGAAAAATAATATTAAACATCATTTGAATTCGTGTATCTGATAAAATGAAAGTGTATGAGTACAGTTTGTCTCTGTAATTATTTATCTCTAATTATCTCTATAATTAGTTGCCATGATTGGACCTCTAGAACAAATTTCTCGAAGTCCATTGATGGCAACCTAGTGGTTCAATGAAGGTGCCCATGGTCCAAAGAAGGCAACAGCCAAAGATTTAGTTTTCTTCGTATGTATCGGAAAGTGTTAGCCCGAATTGTTTGTGCGTTTGATTATAATACATAAAGGTCCTAACAAATATAAATACTAAACTGGTTTAATTTAATCACATATACTTTTTAAGATATAAGGTCGTAAAGTTAAGTGGTCCATTCATAGCAACCTTCCCCTATGCTGAAAAGGATTTTCTTATACATATTTCTTAATATACTAAAAGCTCCGAAAAGCGCTTATGAGGACTGTGACTAAACAATTAAACATCTGACAAACCTTTCCAAAACCTTTTCTATTTCTATATACTCCCTTTTTCAATCTCTTTTCATATTTCTAATGTGTTGTAATATCATTTCGAATAGATTTTTTATTTTAAAATCACAAAGAACATTTAGAGTCTTAGGTAATTCTAGAGGCCAGTTCCACGCGACTAGAGCCTAGAAGAACGGGCAAGAAGCTACGGCCTGTTTCCTACCGTTACTTTCTATGATTCTTACACAAAAATAAGAAATAAAATATTTATTTACACCATGACACGTTATAGATATATGACATAAAAAAAATGTAAGAAGGCCACCAGTCAGCAAAAACTATAGCTTATAGTACGAGATCCGGCTGCAGGATTACTGCGCTCATCTGTTTTTTGCTGAAAACCGATTTTTTATGTATATTTATAATTAGGAGAATATATATTTATCAGGTTGCCTAGCAAAATTTGGCCGCCAGTATGTTTAATTAAATTATTTTTAATTGTTTTTTGAGAAAAAATATCGTTCACTTGTTTTTTAAATAAAACAACGTCTACATCATGGCAATTTACATGAAGATTCAAAAAAATCACAGTTGCCGTTGTGCACTTGGCCGCAGACGGCCGCAGACTTGACCTCTTCGCAGCCAGGTGTAAACAGGTATGATTTCGATATATTTATACGTGCATAACGTTTATTTATTAATTGTATATCAAATTAAAGCTAATTTTTTTCTATTTTTTATCATATATGTTTGCTTAATTAAATCTACCCGCACGGGTTGCTGATTTTTTTGAATCTTCATATTAATTGCCATGATGTAGACGTTATTTGATTTAAAAAACAAGTGAACGATATTTTTCCAAAAAAAGAATTAAAAATAATTTAATTAAACATACTGGCGGCCAAATTTTGCTAGGCAACCTGATAAATATATATTCTCCTAATTATAAATATTCATAAAAAATCGGTTTACAGCAAAAAACAGATGAGCGTAGTAATCCTGCAGCCGGATCGACTATTTGTGGAATAGAAAAACAAAAACGGACGCATTTTCACACGCTGTACAAGTTTTCTTGTACGGGCTGAACAGAACAGACATTCACCAAATAGACATACATTGTCAACGTAATTACAATTATTACTAAATAGATACTGAGGTTCCAGTGCGGTGTCAATTTAACTTAGTAACGTTTAAATGCTACACAATTATAATACGTCATGAAAGTTATGTAAGGGACAATACTTATACATACCTATGAATTAGTATAAGGATAGAAGGTGTCATCCTGCTCCATCGTCGGCTTCATGAGCACTTTCCATCAGGCGAGATTGAAGCCAAAGCATGGTCTATTATAAAAAAAACAAGGATTGAATAAATGGAGTACAGAACAAGTTTCTAGTAGACAAACATTGTTAATATCCGTTTTGAGTACTTAACATCAAAATATTAGCTTCTCTATTAACATTTGAATATGACAATGTGCAATAAGTACATTTATTTTGTCAAATTGTGTTACAAACTTTTAGCCTTATTAGGCACCTTAAAACGTAGATACTATTCATTATTTACGGGTAACGCAAATAGTCGCATGTGATATGTTTAAAGAAAAATAAAGAGGTATGTTTGGGAATAAACAATTTTGAGTACGACGACTTAAATCGTGTTTCTTTTTCTATTTTCAATAATAATCCAAAATGCGGAGGATTTCATCTGATTTATTGTCATTTGAAGAGAGATGCGTCCAGTGATTGTCTCTCATTCCTTCTGTATGAATCTATTCACAAAAATAATTAATAAATAATAAAAAATAACAAAATAATTTAATCTATTAATCTATTAAGGGTTAATAATATTTCATTTCAATCAACGTAACCGTTTATAAATAGTACAAGTATTCTATACTACTTATATGTCCCACACGTCTATATAGGCTATTAGATGTTGGCTCTTAAAGGGTGTCGCGAAGGTGCCATAAGAGGCTGAAAGCTCTTTTGAGTGCCACTGTCATCCCTTTACACCCCAAAATACCAACAGGGGATGTAGACTGATGCATGATACGATTATTCTATATTTTTGAACGTTTTCTGGTATTTGGTCCAAAAAGTTTTTGATATATTTGAGTAAAGTTTTTTTTTCAGGTTAAAAAAAAATAAAAACATGTTTTTGTATAGAAATGAAAACACCGAATAAAATCGCTGATTCAGTATTAATTAGACTACAATTTAACACAAATTATCCGAATAATTTACTATCAAACAAACAAATTCAACTGTAGGAACTTTTACGGCATTATTTAGATTGTTCGTCGCATTTTTATTTGTTTTAATTTTCCAAAACATATTTATTGTAGTCGGGGAGAAAGTCTAGTTCTATTCTGTAGGAAAAATAGCGGTGCATGAAGCAAAAAAAAAAATCGTTTCTAGTGTAGAATAAACGGTTATTCTATCGTAAACATTAGATAAACAAGATACTGTACTCGTATAATCAAGAAAATATCTAGGTAGAAACCAGTTCGGCGGAGAGTTTCAGTCATTATGCGCAGAATATTCTAAGTCACCGCTGAAAAAAATATCTAAGTATAGTAATACTTTATGCTGAAAACCACAGCACAAAGATCAGCTGAAAAATCTTTGGCTGCTGCCCAATCGTCTGGTTGCCTAATGCTGTATCTTTGAGTGCTAGACTAAAGATAAAAAACTTTATTGTACACATAAAATAAACATAAAACTGGCATGAATTGACAGTCATGTCTCTATAGAGTACAAACGTGATGTGATGAGTACTAATGAGCACTGGGGGGGTATCCTGACAACTGAAATGTTTTTGAACTGTTATTTGATCAAATTGCAGTTCAGTTTTCTTCTTCGTCTTTATTGATATTTTGAATGATCGATTTTCATACCGTTTGATAGAATTAACGAAAAATGCCAAATGCCATGCTCAAATCAGGTAGGTCATGCTCAAATCAGGTAGGCCACGTGCTAAACCGCGGCATTCACTCCATTTTTAACAGCTCAGTCATAATTTTATAAAGCTCAGTCATGTCAGTCCACAAAAATGCAACGGAATACTGATGAGTTACTATAGAAAAATCATCGAAAACTGAACTCCAACTGAAAGGATATTCGGTCACGCAAGTTTTCCCTTGCTGGATAGGCCCTGAGAGTTTAAAGCGAGCTCGTTGATAACATTTGGATATACAAGAACAAAATCAGCTAAAATGACGCTTTTGTTTCAGATGCATCGTACAAAAGCACATGGTCCGCACACGCCACGTCACAAGCGTCACAAGGTTAGTTGTTTGTTTATTTATATATTTTTATAGATTAACCATTCTTAAAATGCAGGTGCCTCCACCGCGGTTACACTCACAAGCAAAAGTGGTATACAGATATAAAACAAATATATTTTTTTTAATATTTTATCAGTCATTGTCTTGTTACTTTTAACAAAGAATGGCCGGTTCGATCAGGCAATCCAGGGCCCCGATCGTGCTTAATTATAACGTTAACAGTGGCTCTACCATGAGTTTTTACTATACTATATCTACTACACTCGCTAGCGTCTGTAGTTAAAAAAATGTATGAAGATTTGTACAGCGCCCCTAGGCGATATACAGGCGATTTTACTGTGACAACTCATGGTAGAGGTACAGTTCGTATAAACAGCAGCTAAGGTTCACCAACGTAACGTGTACATAGCGTGTGCAACTTCGTATCGCTGTAAACGGCTAACCGCTCATCTTTTTTCCTTTTAGTCACAATCTTCGGTTCACTAACGTTCGAATGTTAAACGTGTTTGGCTACATGCTTATCGCGATCCCAAATTGCGTACGTTGGTGAACCTTAGCTGCTGCATATACAAAGAACTCAAATTTTATTCTGTGTCTGGGTATGTATGTACATATTTACAAAAAAATAGCATATTATGTGTTCTATCAGCAATCTAGTTCCATTAATCTAGTACAACCTTTGCTTTGTAGTTCATTTTTAAAACGGTCTATCTTTTATGCTAAAAAAAAATGGTTGTCTGTAAAGTCGGTTTACTGACGATAGTTGAACGTGACAACGTCAATCGTATCTTATCTTATCTTATCTTGGAACGCCTCAGAACGCCGGAACGCCGGAACGCTTCATGAGTCATGTTTTTTCGTGCGTGCAGCCGGCTCTATAGAATTATAAGACGTTGTCACGTCAAAACATAGCAATTATTTTTAATAATTTATGTTTCTGTATCGATGAAAATTTAGTTTTTATTTTCATATTATCAGAACAATATTCAGTTCAGTCCTTACATGTACCTCTCTCGTACCTTGTTTATATGTTAACTGAGACATCAGTACCTCTACCATGAGTTGTCACAGTAAAATAGCCTGACTTTACTACAGTAGTTACGTAAATATTAGTACCCAACTATCCGCTACAAGCGCTGTACAAATCTTCATACATTTTTTTAACTACAGACGCTAGCGAGTATAGTATAGAAATAGTATAGTAAAAACTCATGGTAGAGCTACAGATGCATTTCTAGTAGGTATAGGCGACAAAGAAATTGGTTTACCACTTTTGATGACATCTCCCAGTAACATAATTATTCGCTAAGGATTACAGATTGACAGATTCTGACGTAGCAGTTATTATTCTGTCAAGCGAAAATAGCCCTTGACGTTTTGTACGTGCAAATGATATTCAGCCTTAGAGTGGTAAACCAATTTCTTTGTCGCCTATACATAGTACAACACTAACATATTGATAACAACTTAAGAACTGCATAGACGTTTCATTTCAGCGCAATTTTAAACTATGACGTAATTTCATTTCACGCGCGAAAATCAAAACAATGGTCCCCTAAAATGTCGCACGCGACGTTCAGCCAACCGTAAGGGCGCGCGCCGCACACGCGCCGCTGCCAACCTAACAATACAAACTTAATTTTTTGATTGACACTTACAATATTTCGATAAGTGATGCAATATTTTGATGATTATCATTTACGGGCGCGCCGGAACGCGAACCTATTATAGCGCACGCTTCGCCAGATGCGTCCTATTGTTCGAGATACTCTTGACTTTGGATTATAATATTGAATTGGATGTATCCAATTTTCACAAGCTATTGATTTATATGAATTTCCGTAGAAGCCAAAAATATAATAAAATGTAGGTTAATTACCACAAAGTTAATTTATATATATTTCGATTCGTGCTTAGGTACATGTCGAGAAAACACATTTGTTAACTACATTTATTTTTTATCTACCTACACAAAAACCATCTCTAAAGAAGCAGTATTTTGTTTCTTTACCTAATTCTATAACTTCTTGGCTAAAAAAGCAAGAAAAAGTATCTTAAAAGTTTGTTATTCATTTCAAACTATTAGACATTTTCATGTCTAAACGTGTTAAAAATCACGTACAAAGCTGCTAATTTAATATATATCATGACGTATCAATTCGAAAAAAAATGTGTAATTTATAAAGTGCTCCCTCGGGACTGGTGACGGCGTCGCGTCGTCCGTGACGACTTCTACCCCGGCACTACCCTGACAATCGTTTCGAGCGATTTAACTGACACTCCCCTGAGCTCGATTATTGATGCCATTACTCTTAAACTACTCGATAATGTATCGTTACTATACAATACTTGCAATACGCTTTTTAGTTATGATTTAAAATATATATATATTATATATTTTTTGTTTATATCCATGTTTTATGAGAAGTACACAGATTTACATTTTTAATGCTAGGCAAACTTAATCCCAAAAAACAAAATATATAAGAAAGAAGTATCTAGTTTTGTTCTCAGCATGATAATTCTTGAACAAAATTGTAAAACCAGTATCACGTGTTTCGATGTGTCGATGTGTAAATCGTTTTATTAACTTTTTATTTGTTTCTGGCTTTCCCACGTACAAAAAATAACGAGCGACCGTATCTAAGTTATTCGACATTACATCGAGCGTGTCCGACTCGACCCCGACCCTCGCTTCGCCCCAAACGAACTTTAAATAACTAACCCATGGCATCCATAATAAACTAAACGCCATTTATTAACTCTCATTTTCTGAGGTGGCTACTGTGATTGTGTTCGTTAATTTACATTTCTGTGCTGCTCGTTCGTTTTCATTAGTTGTTTGACGCGCCATTTTAGATGTCCGAATTTCAGAATTATGAAAATCTGTTTTTTTTAAATGGGTGTGTATTTTTTATTATCAATTGATTGTATTTTTTATCTATTTTACTGATGTTTAAACTTCACTACAGAAAACACTTTTTTAATATAAGTATTATTTATGTGCGTTTTAAACTACAGTTTGTATTTAATTACTTGTTATAAAAGCCAACTTAGATGAGATTTGAAAATACTGGTATTATATACCTACTGCTTAATTTAAAAACAAAATCTTTAAAATAAGCCAAGACCGCGATGAAATGAGAAGCAGCGAAGCGGCGGAGGCAGCGGCGGCGAGGCAAATTAGCTGAAAGTGCCTTTGTCCCTATTCTCTGCACTCTTCCCTCTCGCACAACACTCACACGAGTAAAGGAGACGAAATATAGAAGAAAAACCGCTTCAGGCGTCGGAGGGAAGCAGTAAGCACCCTATTGTTTTGTGCGTCGTGATGTGAAAACGGGGATACAGTTGGCGTCTAATACTCAAGGTATTAATTCCTCTTTATAACAAAGGAGTAAGGGCGGAAGTAGCTGAGCTTGCGCTGCAGACTGTACAGTCAAGCTAGACAGAGATGATTGTAATTTCGTAATATCTATAATAATAGGTATACCTTATACATATACCTTAGCAAGGCGGATGGCGTAACATCAGGCTGTGAGAGCATAATTTCCTCAAAGCACTGCAAATTAATATTGGCAGAACAATTTTTAATTTTGACGTATGACTTTACTTGGTTTACTGAAATTGGATGATTTGAAATAAATCAAATGAAGTTATCATAAAGTTAATTGAATCAATATTTTTTTTTGAACAAAATTTATATCTTGTTATCATTGGAGCAACAAAAACTGAACTAAACATGACAATCAGTTTTTTTATCTTTAATCACGAGAAATGGTTAAACATCCGACTTGAATTAACTTACGTCGATGAAATGAGACTTGAGACGGATTTTAGAACGTGACATAGCTCAAAGAATTAGCAAATTGAAGTGGCAGTGGGCCGGCCATGTTTGCCGCAGAACCGACAACCGATGGAGCAAACGGATACTGGAGCGAAGACCGCGTTTAGGCAAGCGTAGTGTAGGACGCCCTCCAGCGAGATGGAGCGACAATCTGCGGAGTCTGCAAACACTGGATGAGAAGAGCCGAAGACCGGGCTAATTGGCGCGTCTTGGGTGAGACCTACGTCCAGCAGTGGACTGATACAGGATGATGATGATGATGAACGTTTCACACATTACACTCTAGTTCCAAGCTAAGCAAAGCTTGAACTCTGGGAACGAGTAAGATATGATAAAGGTATATACGAAAAAAATAGCTTTACGAAAATATTATCTTTCATTCCGACGCTAATCCTCTTTTTTTAGAAGGGTGTAAAGGGGGTTCCCTTTTTGAACTCCCATTTTCCACGTCGGACAGGATGGCATTACCAGCTGCAAACAAAGTTTTAAAACTCAACCCCCGAAGCAAGTGATTACAGCCCGCCTCTGCCGCGTGACAAACAGACACCACAAACCTTTGATGTGAGCCAATGAGTTATCTAAATTGTGGTTTTGACGCACACCCCATATTAAACTGCTGTTTATGAGATTTTAACCGTTTAGAAGGGGGTTTACAACTTATTGGTTTGTTGTTTATGAATTTTGTAACTCAAAAGTATAGTACTTACTTTAGTACTTATATTTTAAAGCCTCAGACTGTATATTGAAATAAAAACCAACTAAAAAAAATATTAAAAGTATTTTTCTACATACTTATTAACTACAGTACCTACTTCTTCACTAACCAAAGGTCTTTTTACATAAATTTATGCCATAACTTCTTACATATACAAGATTGTAATTTTAAAACTATAAAGATATTTTATTATTTTTTCATACATTTATTATTTATAAATCTAAGTATACAATAAAAAAAAAGTACAGGTAAGCTTAGGTATTTCTTGCACTTATTAAAGCTCAAAAAACCAAGACCAGTAAGGTAGTGTTTCTGTGAGAACACAAGACGTCTTTACTAAAGTCCAACGGTAAATAATGCTACAGCAGTCTTCACTCCTTTCCCCTTATTTGCTCCCTAATCAAAAATCACGATCGCCCAAAACAGTCAAATAAATAAGTAAAATCGGTTGAAAAATGCGACCTATAGGCGAGAACACACGGACAAGACTGAGACGCTTCGCTCGCTTGGTCAATTAAACGGCTTATTCTATCATTTAGCTGTATAAAAGTTATTATACTACTTTGCTCCAGTATCGACTGACATTCGCATCAATATCGGCACCATAAGATTATGTCAGTTGTTCGAACAAAAATATAGGTGTCGCCACAAACAAGTAGGCATCTATAGTGTGAAAACCAGCTGTAACTGCCATACCTTGCTATCACCAACTTCATAATCTATACAACGCCCATGTACAATACAATCTGTGCCATTTCTCTCTATTGACTGTGCTAACTGAGCACACAACTATAGAAGAATGGCCGTCTGCTGTATACAGAGTGTTGTTTTTGACGCCCCAAGTAGTAAAAAGTAATCAATTTTATTGAGGTTTGCTGTTTTTTGTTTCATGTAGTCGTTTTCATTTCGATATTTTATATATTTTTACTAAAGTTATCAATATCTAATGATAACTAATTCTAACAGCTATTTAGAACAATGTTTTCGTAAAATAAAATGATTCCCATCTAGGTTTGTTTTCTATTGTATATAATGACAGTAAATGTAATTTTTTTAGTTGGCATACATCTGCAATATTTTTATGTGCGAAAACTCACTTTCTGAGTTTTCGCGCACCCTGTACCCGCGATTTATTTGAACAGTTCGGAGTCACGCACTATCGTCGGTTATCGATCACATCGTGTAACGTGATCTTTATTCGACGTGTAAAAGCCGCTTGTTTGCTATGTGGATTTTGCGATAGTGACTAGCCCATAACCCAGGTTTTATTCCCTAAATCCGGATTTAAGCAGTATTTAAACACATTTTCAAGAGAAAGCGGGCGAAACTATTACTGAATTTAAATTACAGTCTAAGTACCAACTTTCAATCCCAAAAAAATATTTCTATATGAAGAGCGTGGAAATGATGCGATAAAGACTTTTCGAAACCACTCTTCGAAAACTTTTCAAAAGCTCTCAAGTCACGCAAATTTATAAAAAAAAACACGGATCTTCAATATTTTTGACAAAGCTTCAAGAAACTATTTATTTTACAAAATACAGAGCCAAATCTAACTATCGGAATCCCCCTACACCGTTCAAAGGGCCGTGAAACATGAAATCAAAAATACACCCAAAATCAAAGTAGTTTTCACAATGTTGCTCTAACACTAACTACCCGTGAAATCCTATTGAGAGCTTCAAAGAAAATCTAATCCTCTATCTGTCAGCTTGCGACGAAATATGAAATCTTTTCTCAAGTCATAAAGCTTTGTTTCGCGTGACAAAAAATTGAATCGCCTCGGGCTTTATTCGCCCCTAAAAGAACAAATGGCCAATATTGTTGTCGACAGAGATTTCTGATGAGGTGGCTGATAATTACAAAACGATTTGGTGCAAATCAAGGGAACATTCGGCTTTCAATTTTTAAATCCAATTGTAAAAAACATTTTTGAAAACATTACTGTATAGTCGTAAGTTTGTTTGTGAATAAATTATTAAAAAAAAAAAAAAAAAAAATTTTTGATTTAAATTGATTTTCATGAACACTTTCTTTGCGCTCGGGTTAACTGATTTCGAATGATATTCTATATACAAAATAACAATTTTCAAGCCTTTCAATGTAAAACAACAGATTGATTGACATTTTCAGTACGCCATATAAGTAGTTCCAAATCAAGTAAAGCTAAGTTTTTTAGTATGTCGTTTGCTACTTTGTTACTTTTTTTACACACCAACATGGAATATCCCAGATTTTTTATTTAAATATTTAATAAAACATTTTTAGTAATTTTAAAGAATTCGTATGTTTCGACTTTGTTCTACCGTTTGTGTGCTGAAATAGAAAAAAAATTTCAACTAACATGTATAAAAAACTACAGTATCTACTCATTTATTTATTTCTTTTCCTTGGTAGCAGTACAACTCGCACTTAGCCAGTCTTGTTTTTATATAAGCAGGATTCGTAACAATCGATATTGAAGTGAATCAATTGTCCTACGAATGAACAGTATCAACTCAATAGGGAAAGAAAAGATGGCAAATTACCAATCTGTTCCAACCTTTTAAGTCGGTCCGAAAAATAGAAAAAATAATACAAAGTGATGAGACAATCAGATCGTTTCGTTCTTCATAAAAATAGGCTTTGATTTTCAGAAACTCATACTCTGTGGATGATAGACTTATGATATCTTACAAAATAATGTTAATTTATAATTAGTATTAGCAGAGACTAGTATAAACAATAGACTGCCAATCTCATACAAAAAAACGTGACACGGAAAAAGGTGAAATTCCGCGGGTTATACCCAGATTATTCCCAGATGGCGCTGCCACATAGCCGTAAAATTATCCTAACAGCACTAAAAGCCAAGAAATCTGTATTATTTCTGTGTTAGTGCACACCAAAATTTTTATTTTATTTTTAGGTGTGAAAAATGTGATCGTAAACAATGATTTATACCATAGGTTTGATCGGAATACAGCTAGGAATAATCTGGGTATAACCCGCGGAATTTCACCTTTTTCCGAGTCACGTTTTTTTGTATGAGGTTGGCAGTCTTCTTGTTTATACTAGTCTCTGGTATTAGCTAAATTGATTATGTATAAAATTGTGTAAATTAAATAGAATAAGACAGAGAGCTTATAAATACTATGGGAACCAGATCGCTGATAGAATACTTATAAAGCAACAACTAAACACAGGAGAAACGTGTTTATATAGTAAATAGTTGGTTATAAGTAACACAAATGTGTGTTCTTTGTGAGAATCAAACCCACGACGTAAAAAACAGAGCTTCGCCAGTCTTTTATATAATCCACGGCATGAGACCATTGGTTTCAAGAGTATTTCTAATTAATTGTATTAGACTATTTGCTTGCAGGCTATGGCACCAACTCACTATCGGCGATGTCGAAGTCAACGCTTGATGCGCACACTCATCTTCGTCAACCAGGTCAGTGACATCTACTGTTTATGAAATACTTTACATTTAAAACTTTCATGTTATATTCACGAGTTTTATATAAATTATGTTATGTTTATGCATATTTATCGTTATATAAACCTTCACCGCTAAAAGCAGCCCTAACTTAAAAATGAGTTTAATAAGTAGTTTTTGTTAGATATTTTTGGTTATTAAAAATATATAATTGTTATTATTTAATTGACTATTGCGGAGTACAGCTGTTAAACACTGGATTAGAAGAGCCGAAGACCTGGGTGTAACTAGCCTCAATAATAACACGATATTTTTTTATATTTTTGCTGATCGTTCACCTAAGATATTGTTCCACGGCAGCAATGTTTAAAAAAACGATTAAAGATTTGGGAAAAGGATCGTGGAAGAGAAAAACCTCTAAAAAACCTCTAAGTAAAAACTTACCTATACGAACCCTATAACACTTCTCACAGATCGATATCAGCCTCTAATATGTATCTCAGTCACGTTCCCGAAGTGGCTAGTTACACCTAACTACACTTAATAGCAACGAAGACCCTTCATTACGAGAATGCTTCTAAATTACCAGCTGATTGGCTGGTTGTGACTACATTGATAATAATAATGAGCAAATATCATATCATACATATTTAAATACCTAGAATTTTTAAACAGTAGTTGAGCTTGAAGAATACAAATATCTATTATGGACGTTAGTAGCTGACTGTGGTCAGTCAATAAGAGTCCCTGGACTAGGCCGGTCTGGATTGTAGTTTGCTCTACTTGACCTGTTGAATTCACATAAAATAATGTAGGTACGATTAAAATACAGACCGATAAAAACTGTTTTTCAAAGACTTATTTTATCCATGTCATAACTCAAACTACTGAAAAATTGGCTGAATTTTCATCTCACGTGTCACGATGACGTTTGTGGAAGAAAATAGGAGAAATTCCATGATTGGCAAATTGGTACTTTACAATTTATCACATGACTACTTTGACAACTTTTAGAGACAAGATCATTACATTTGCATTTTTATAACACAAATCAAACTCTAAAATTCCTTCATCTAAGTTATCAAAATCTGTGTTGCAAACAGTGTCTTTTTTCACATAGTTTTGAGAACAGTATCAAATATTTTGATAAAAACCAACTATACATTTAAATAAACAAAAAACGTTAGCCCCGACTCTACCAACACTTGGCCCAGTAAAAACAACACTGGATAGTAAAATCTAAGCGCCATTTTATTAAACCGTGTCTACAAAATGGCGTCTTGGTTTCATTATAAAACATCAGTGTTTGCGCTCGTGCCGACGCGACGCGTGGCCGCCGACACGCGATCTCACATTACAGAGGGTAAAGGTCAGATTTGTCCTTTTCTGTGGTTGTTCTATTGGTAAATATTAGCTGACCAACCGTATACCACACGCCATTGACTCTATCATTGTAGATCAACTAAGTTTACGGATCTTACGGCCGGTTTCTCGAACGATGATCAACGAAAAAATCAAATAATTCCTATGTGTCAAACTCGGATCAATCGTGATTTGGGTTTCCAAAAACCGGCCGTTAGTTGATCAATGAGCGGTTAGTTTAGTTCAGATGCATGGACCTAAAAACGAATTTCAGCAATCCGATTGTCTATACCCATCAAATTTCATTTATTTCAAGAGTTCATAAAAGATTGTACTACTGGATTTAAAATAATTCTTAAAATTATGTTTTAGTATTTTTTTTATAAAAACCTTATTGAAGACCTAAAGATTGATCTTGGCTTTGGAAAATCCAAAAACCTTCATGATGTATCTCTTTTACTTAGTAAATTCGTAATAAGCCATAATTTCAGTTTTCATGTTTATAAAAAGAGATACTGACAACAAACCGTAACCTATACCTACACCTATGCGATTTAATGAAATCACGATGAAAATTATAAGTAAATATGTTGAATTCTGCATATAAAATGTTAGAATCATTTTAACGTTAAACTAACATGACTCAACAAGCTATTTTGAATAAGGTGCCAAGTATTTGAAATACATTCGTAAGTCTCACGAAATCGTGTTTCGGATTTAGTTCACGTGCTTGCGTAAAATTTGGTGTAGTTATTCGTAGCGAGTGAACGCCTAGCGGTGTTACCGACGGGTTGTCGTGTATCAGCATTGCCTTATGGTTTTCGTATAGCACCTGAACATGCAAACTGAAACTAGGAAAAATAATAACTTGAAAGTGAGATTTCAAAGTGGGCACTTGGATTGTGGGGAGTTTTGTTATGATGTAGATTGAATTTAATTTTATATTCTAGATCCAAAACTGATGTTATGAAGTATATTATGAAAACATCACAGAGATATTTTATTGTCATAAATTATTTTGTAATTGAATATAAGGACGATCGTCTCAAAAACATACGCAAACAAGCGAGATTGAGTTTTGTAATCTGCGCTAGATTTACAGAAAAACCTCATTCAGATTTAACTCAGACAACTCAAAATCTATTTTTGTTAGTATTTATGTGACAAGAGATCTAAGAATATATTCCGGACTTGAAGATAAAGACCTAATTAAATTTCATTTAACTTTTACTGTTTTTATTATTGAATAAACAAATAAATATTTATAAAATGTAGTAGTAGTATAAAATGTAGTCTGGTCGCGTGGAACTGGCACCTAGAATCACCTAGTATGTAAGACGATTCTAAATGATCCTTGTGATTTTACTGAATAAAGTAATTTTTGACTTTGACTTTGACTTTGACTTTGAGTAAAATTTACAATATAGGATATAAAAACTGAACACTAGATAGGCGCCGGCAGTAGCGAGGCCTAAGCTACGGGGAGTCACGTGACCACTGTTGCAGAGTGAGCAACCTCCGGAAAACGCGTATCGAGGATCTCTGCCTTATAACTATTTATTATTAGTATATTTACAAGTTTATATTTATTGTTCCAGTTTCAATAACACAATGGATGTGCACATACATACTTGTAAAAATACAATATTTTTTCGTTTATAGATCAAATACATATAGTTCTCAATTCATACGTTCTCAAACATGTCTCAAGACAAACGCAGTCCCAGCGCGTGATTCGAACCCGCACTTGGCCAAATTTACTTTACTTACCCTTGTTTGCATGGGCCACGCTACTGGGTGCGTCTGTTTAAACATAAGAAAACACTGTTTTTGTGTGTCACTTCTTTGTCGTCCTATACTGAGTATTACTTATTCACTTGAAGGTCAGATGGGTAAAACATATATAAATCTGACTCAAGTCAAAGTCACAGTCAAAGTCAAAGAATTTTTATTGCTTGCAATACATGTTATAATAGATGTCAAATAATTTATATATTCTGCTTATGACTAGGCATGCAATAATTAGATTTACAATTAATTACAAATATAAATGTCAATGAGTGAATTTCAAATAAAAATAATAACAATTTAGCCTTGCCCCGCTGCCGGCGGCAACCTAGTTTTAAGTTTTTTTATAATATATGTATTTTTATAATGTATATTGTAAAAAACTTTTTACTAAGATTTTAAATAAATGTGTGTAAATGTTAGTCAAGAAATTTATTGTCATTATTGAATACATCTATTGTATAGTAACATTTATTCAGTAGTATTGCTCTTAGCTCTTTCCCTGAATAGAAAAACATTAAGACGACGATATTTATTATTATTTATATGTATTTATTTTATTTATCTAGATATGGCTCTATGTTTTCACTAGTTATATAAAATCTTAGAAACAAAAGGTAAAACATTTGCACCAATACAGTTACATTATCAATCTCCCCAACCGATAGATCTTCCGAAACAATTACTGGTCAATAATCATGCGTCTTAACAAATACAAATGTCAAAATATATCTGGGGGCGACTCTTATTGAGGCCCGAGGGACGCATCATCAAATTCACTTGGATCCATGTCATAAGCTTTACACTGAACGGTGATAATAGCTTGATTGTAAAAAGCAGCTGTGTTGCCACGCATTGTACAACACTATTTTACTAGTGCAATTTAAATACGCGAGAGGATTTTGTTAGTCAGGTTAGTGTAGCGATAAGAAGAAGCTGGAAAAATATTTATGAGTAAAACACAAACTACTAAAAGTATTTTATTTTAGTGTAGTGTAATAATAGCCCATTAGGCTATTATTACACTACACTAAAATAAAATAGTGTCGATGCTACTGTATTTTGTTGTAGCATCGTGTTGGAAAGATTAGCCAGACTAGACACTGCTTTACCGTGCCTAGCTGTTACCGGTGTGCGCCACGAGGAGGCTCTTTCCATGCACCCATTTTTCCAGCTGATTGATGCTATCAAATAGATATATTTCATTTGCTTAGTCTTTTTATTATTTCAGATCATAGAAAATACGTTATTTTAATTTAAACCTGACATGTTTGAAATGTTTTGATCTATAAATTAAAATATCGTTTTAAATTTGTGTTCACTTCCTTATAAATATTATAGATTTATAAAACGAAAAGTGCCATATCGAAATCAAAATCAATAAAAGTTTATTCAGTAAAATCATAAATATCATTTAGAATCGTCTTATATACCTACTAGGTGATTTTAGGTGCCAGTTCCACGCGATCAGAGCCTAGAAGAACGGGCAAAAAAACTACATACGCATTATAAAGATACCAAAACTTCCAAAGATAACCTTTTATTTCTGTTTCCTTGTTCCTACCGCTAGAAGTCGGACACCACCCTAAATGCGAGGGTCGGTAATGCACTGAAATCGATTAATTATCCCTTTATTATTATTTTATGGGCTTTATTGCTGTCTTGGCTTTGTTCAGTTGTTACTTAATTTCTATAGGTTACGGTGATTTTCTTTTATACGTTAATAGTAAAACTTTTGTTTAAAACAAATTGTACAACGTAATTATACTTCTACGATTCTTCCATACAAACTACAAAAAAAAGTTTATTATTTTTGCATGTAAAATGCTACAAAATATTTAACTTTAATTAAATATTTGGTACGAAAATGAAAAATGATTTTTCTAAAATAAATTATTTTAATTCACAGTTCATACATAAATCAGTGCGAATGACCTTGATTCAGTCTTGGTCACTGTCAAGGGCTTGCCCAAGTGGTTCAGTCAGGTCATGACGAACTATTTTCTAAAATATTATAAAATTATAGCTGCACCTACATCGATAGCCGGGTGTCTATGCGTCATAATTGGAATACAAATTCGCTCTTTGACGCGGCCGCACGTAGGGCAGTGATTTGGTCCTTTGTGCCGCACACATTAACTCGTTCAAACCTCCAGTTCCACACTCACCCCTCACACTCCAAAACCAACCTAATGCCGACGCAGTTGATTCCTATTTACCCTGCCGTTGCTAACCCCATGCGATTCTCCACTTTCACACAAAGCAGCAAGACTCACATCCCTACGCATGGAGGTACCTCTTTATACAATCGTTACGCGATAACGCACTGTATTCCATTTGAATTCAGTTTAATTTGACGTGGCGGGTAGGAGCTGAGATTAGTGCTGGTAATGGTACGTAATTAGAGTAGAAAAGGCTAACATCGTCAGGTTCATTTGGCGGCTCCAATCAGTCGTAATGCGAAGGGGTAAGAGGTTTGGGCTCCTCTGATACACGCACAAACATCTGGAGAACCCTTACATCTGGAGCCTGCAAAAAGATTATTTACACCTGCTTTATAGGAAGAATATTAAAATAATCTATTCTATGCGTTTATTTCATGTTTTACAGCTTTTACCACATAGCGACATTAAGAAACTACACTTATAATTGTAAAAAATAAATTATTCTCTCTGTACATTTAAAAATATAGACAATATCTTAAAATTATTATTTGTGTAATAACAACTGGCCACTAACTGAACTCACTATCATGACCTTTCCTAAAAGATAATTAATAACTATAAAAATAATTATATATCAAAAGAACTACTATGAACAAAACATCCCAAAAATCTAAAATCCTTCGACCTGATTGCGATTTTGTGATATTCCTGTCGGACCCTTTTCTGGCCGTAGCATATCTTAGTACATAATGTTGTTTATACACAATAAGGGTTTAGGGACATAGGGACAGTGGTGAGTGGTGTGGTGATACCAATTCACAGTTCAGTCGGTGTCAGACCCGCTGTTTGTGTGCCGGACGCTTGCCGACAAAACCCAGCGGGCAACACCTAACGGATCCAACGAGGGCGCCTATACAAGGTTTGCCAATTGAGACAAGGGATCGCAAAGGTTTTGAATATCACAAACTATATGTATGGTCACATATACAAATGCAAAACGTTGGTCACATTTTTAAAGTCAAAAATTCGGTCAGAAAAGTAACAAACTCAGAAAACTGAACATGACAATTAAAGTCAGTTTTGTTTCTTTTGAAATAATCTGAATAATGATTGAATACTTATTAAAGAATTATATTGTAACATGACACATTTAAGTTTCGAATACTCGAATTATTATTTTAATTTAGTTAATGAACATATTGTTTTGGGCATTGATACACTATAACACAGGCTAATCCAAGTTTGGGTATCAATGTTGTCCATTCAGGAAACATTAAAATATTAATCACATCTTATTTTTATTATTATAGGTTTTTGTAATGTTTGTCATAACATAAATAAATTTCATTTCATTTTTATAAAAAAATATAATTGTGTTGCAACTTTGTTGGAAATGGTAAAGTTATCTGTTGTTCATTGCATAAGGGTGCGAACATAATGTTCGATAAAATCATAAGATCCACATTCCCGATGTTTCATGTCATACGACTCGGATCAAATCAGCCATCGAACAAACAATCACAGAAATGCAATTTATATCTGCACAGGGACGTATTCAGGACTTTCGATGACAACGGACCGTGATATTTTAGTTTATTTGTTTATTAATAATTGTTTATTATTAAAGATATGGATGTAACGGGAGGTTTTTTTATGGGAGGCCGTAAGTTTCTTGCCCGTTCTTCTAGGCTCTGGTCGCGTGGAACTGGCACCTAGATAGGTTCTAGGTATGTAAGACGATTGTAAATGATCCTTGTGATTTTATTAGATAAAGAAATATTTGATTTGATTCGTGCATGCTCAGATATGATGGATGATATAGAGTGGAGGAAGAGAACATGTGCCCGACTTAGGACTGGGCGACGACGAAGTAGATATAATCTACTTGTGTATGTTTGTCTTATTTATTGTTTCATCCTTAGTCCGGCCGCGTTTTATCAGAACGGTACACGGGAGCAAAGTACCTCCCACCAATTTGTCTGTAAATCGAAATAGTAATCAGTTTTCACAATTCTATTTTGGATGCTTCGCGACGTAATCTCGTTTGTTGCTGCAGGTGAGTTGGAATTCCAACCCACATAGACCTTTGTTTATCGAAATTAGATCAAAAATTTCATTCTATATCTTCTTTAACTGAAATTTTAAATACAAATACTGTATTAAAAAAGACGTGTGACACTCGGGGACTGCCGCGTTAAAGCTATTGCATAGCATTTTTTGCTGGATTACGCATGCGTAAGTGTTAGGTTATTTTCGTTACGGTACGATTCGGTCTCCACGCTCAAGGCCCGCGATAGAAGCTATGCAATAGCTTAAAAAAATTAACATCAATAAAAAGGAGAAATAAATAAATAAACAATAAATCCGGTGTATTACCGACGAGCAATATTTTTTTATATAATTCTTCTTACAAAGAATTACATTTAATACATACACCTCTTTATCAGTCATACTGTATAATAAGTTCTTTGAGTCAAACTAATTGTCATCAAATTGCATCGGTATTATGATTGAAATTGCCAAGTCTATAAAACAATGATTTCGTCCGTCCGGTAGATAACTGCATCACGCCTGCGTTTTAAAAATAAGCTCTATGGTAGTACAGTTAAAGGTGCGTTTAGCTGTGTTAATGCAGCGGCGGGGTCACAAGTAGAACGGATGATGCTGAACGAAAATCCAGGTCATGGTCTTTAGGCGATTATGATATAAAGTTTTTTTTTATTTTTCCAATGCGAGAAAAACTGGCATCTAGAATCACCTAGTATACTCGTAAAAGGATTTAAAATCATCTCTGTGATTTTACTAAATAAAGTATAACTATAACTATTCGTTTTTAAATAACAATATATAGACATAAAATCGTTGCCGGCGTCTGTGTTTCCTGAGTCCTATAATTTGGATATTTTTAAGAGACGAGTGAATGGGTATCTTCTAGGCAAGTGTGCTACATCGTAGACCGCATCGTCACTTAACATCAGATGAGATCGCGGTCAAACGCTTGCCTATAACTTGTAAAAAAAAAATCGGTTTATAACTCAGATGGACTTTCTTAGCATAAAAAAAGGCGCAGTGGAATTCCTCGTTATTTTTTTTTAAAGTTGAAAATCGTAGTCGAATTAAGAACCTCCTGTTTAGAAGTCGGTTGAAAGTGAGTTAATAGTGAATGTGAAGGCTATGCTTTAAAATGCAATTTGTGTCGTATTTCTGTAACAGTACGGTTGAATGTCCATTAGTAAAAATTAAAATCCTTTGTCATGCCGTCCCGGTCTGCGCAGGCCCTGAAGGAGTCTTGCGAGTCTCAGTGGGTCCTATTCAAACGAGCTCTCATCCATCATAATCTCGATAGCATCGCGCCTCGCCCCCTACCAGCTATTTAACCTCCCTCGATTTAACACCCATTACGGGTTTTTGACTGGCTCCGGCGCCGTGTCTTTCGCTTACTCATCGATGTATCTTTCATCTTCCGATTGTTTGACAAGCTCTTTCATGTAAATTGGCCTAGTTTGTCGGCTCGTTTGGCCTTTTGAAGACGGAGAGGCAGTTTTTTAAACAGTGTTGTGACTTTGATAGATATTATGCAGTAAAAAAATAAATAATCACACAAAGCTACACATTCCCAAATTAAAAAAGAGCTGGATTGCTGATAAAATACTTTTTTATTACGTACATAAATTAAACAATAATATCCAAACACAAAACAAACATTGTTTTGTCTTCACACAATGTTTGTTCTCAGTAGGAATCAAACCCACGACTCTAAGAATGGAAGGAAGGCACGCTTGTCGCCTATTGTATCCTTGGTTAAAGGTGCCGGTGCTTACATCTTCGTCCTTGAGAAATGCAGTGTAATTGAAAAGTTTTTATACGCAGAGGTTACATCACAAAAACTCAGTAACAAAAAACTCACAAAACATAAAGTAAACACATTCAAATGTGATCATCTTTTACTTTTCAACTTTACAAACAAACAAAATGGCGGTTGACGTTACGACGTAACACCTTCGTAGCACCTCCGTAGCACCTTTGTAGTACCTTCGTAGCGCCTCCGTAGCACGCGAGTACGCTGGAAAAAGTTGAGAACTCAATTATAGCGATTTTCCTTTCAGAACGTGTAGACTCCCATTATCTGTAAGTAGTTATGTAATCTTCATAATATATTCTACTTCGCGAAGTGAAATGGCGTGCAAATAAATCTTCTGTTTTGTAAATGTTTATCGCGATTTATTTTAATAATATATTAAAATGATGTAATACTCCATTATGGTATTACTAGAAACCTGTTAGATTTTGAGAAAATCAAAGCTTTTGTATTTCATAGTTTATTTACGACAAAATAATATAAAATATTCAGAAATTAGATATTTGTATTTAAATCGCGTCAAATTCAGGGAACCTATTTGTATAAAACTTTAAATACATATCTAACACATAATTTTGTACATTTTTATGTCAAATTTTTTTTTTTTTTTTATTATAAATTAAATGTATATCGTTCTTTGATGTTATCTGAATGACGAGTTATAGCTTGTACACTTTAATTTAAATATAATTTTATTAATGTGCCTTCATCTGTGAAAATAAAGATTTTCTATTCTATTCTAATAGTTTTTAACATAAATTGACACATGGGCTACTCAATAATGTAAATTAAAACAACCAGGAAGCGAGCAAAGCCACAAGCATTAGCTAGTAGTAGCATGAAAAATGTAAAACGTTGCATTATGTTAATTTTCAATGTCAAAGTCGGTAATAACACGGTGTTGCCATTTGAAGCCTAGATTGTATTTTTATTTTCTTTTATTGTTTCTCACGCCAATGTCAAATATTGTTTGTTTTCGCAATATGTGGTGGTTTTACGGCAGGTTTCTCGAACGATGATCAACGAAAAAATCTAATAATTACTATGTGTCAAACTCGGATCAATCGTGATTTGGGTTTCGAGAAACCGGCCGTAACTCTTTGATACTTTGACGTTATGTCACGTCAAATGATGTTGTTGGTACTCGCTGATTAACAAATAACTAAATGAATGCACGTTCGTCATCATAATGACCTCACTATTAATGACTCGGGGTTGAATTAGTCACAGTCCCCCGCTTTATAGTCAGAGAGCTCGAGTGTCGTTCACAATTACTATTTTATTTTAATATTAACAAAAGGCGAGAACTGTCGTTAGGGGGCGCTTTTGTTTCAATTTGAATGTAGGTACTGGAGTTATTACCGTAATTTGCATAGCCACTACTGAACGCATAAAATTATTGGGGGCTATTTTTTATGGTTCAAAGTTTAGGTCATGATTATAGCAGGGTCAGGAAATGGCTGGGGTGGAGATTTAACATAAAAAAACTTGATACTTATATTGATACCACACTTTTATAAGAGATTCAAAGGAATGACAGGAGTCCCAGCTCAGTTGGTAGTAGCTCTGCCTTCCATGCTGTGGGTTGTGGGTTCGATTTGGGAATCGAACCCACGACCCACAGCATGGAAGCAGCAGCATCGACCCAGAGCGAATGTTTATGTGATGAACATAAATTGTTGTTCTGTTTCTGGGTATTGCTATGTGTTCTATATATGTAAAAAAACATATTTAAATATTCTATCAGCAATCTAGATTTTAAGTTTTGCTTAGTTTGGGAATAGGGTGTTATATGTCCATGAATATTTATTAATTAAATGTGTAAGTTTAACATCGCGGTTTGCTATAGGGCTTCTCTCAAAAACCTATAAATTGTTACACATATATGTATAACAAGTTTCATTCAGACATGTTGTTGAATATTTAGAAAATAGTTGGGAGATAAACATCAAAAAAGTAACTTCAAGTTTCGTTTAATAAATTTGTATATGTTTTAGACAAATATTTTTTATCAATGAGTGACTTACCTTACTTTAATAATTGTATTTAAGTTAATGATAAGTTGAATGTTAGGTTTGCTTAGCTCGGGGCTAGAATATGTTGTGTGGATTGTCCAGCATTACTTATTTATTATATATTAGGTTGTATCTAAGGTAGTTGTAAGTTGATGAAGGCTTTGATTACGTCGGTCATCATTGAATGGAACAGAAAGTCCCAAAGTCACCATATCATAAAACCGCTATCAGTTTATGGTAGCTAAAGTAAGTTCAGTGTTTCGTCAACAAACAGTAAAACTTTGGCACTATCAACAAGTACTCGTAAATGACGACAGGCGGCGCCACTATCTATGCAAAACTGCTGCATTCGCGGGTTTAATACAGCTACTTAAAATGCAATCTATGCGGTGTATCGGGTTTTTTCGTCGACTGTTGTAGCTCGGTTGCCATGACAACGCTATCGGTGATGTCTTGAGTGATCTAGTGCTGGGGAAAGAATAGGCCGCGCTCTCTTGAACTATTTTATAAGAATTTTGATTTAGACCTTATTCAAAAATATACCCTATGGTGCACCTTGAACGATCCCGTGATTATTTTAGTGTCTCAAAATGCTGTAATACTTTGAGTAATGTATTTTTAGCACCTAATTATAACTAAATATTTTGATCTTTTGTTCATAGTCTGTGTTTCTTCCCATTACGCAATAACCCCGTAAACTTATATCAGTTTTCTCAAGCACATCAAGTTATTTTAATTCTCAAAACTTATAATATGTTTATTAAAAAAATGTTTTAAAAACTTTTAATGGGCTACAGACTCGTAATAAGACTTGGTTCAGTTTCAAACTTGTTAATGTAATTGATGTTATTTTTGGTAATTCTAATTTGACAGGAGTCACAGCTCAGTTGGTAGAAGCTCTCTCTGCCTACCATGCTGTGTCGGTTTGATTCCCACCCAGAGCAAATATTTGTGTAATGAACATAAATATTTGTTCTGTGTCTGGTTGTTACTATGTATTTACAAAAAAATATATAGGTATTCGATTAGCAATCTAATTCCTATAGTACAAGCTCAATAATTTATAATGACTTAGTAATTTCTATTACGATTGTCTTTGTAACTATTTATTTTATTCACTATAGTTGGTATACTTACGGCCGGTTTCTGGAAACCCAAATCACGATTGATCCGAGTTTGACAAATAGTAATTATTAGATTTTTTCGTTGATCATCGTTCGAGAAACCGGCCGTTATTCAATTAATGACATTAGAGATTGACAAGTGAATCTATAGGCAGGATAAAAATACTGTTTTTATCTCACTCTTATTTTCATGATGAGAATTCATTCGGGTGAATTCGGCCAGCCGAACATAGCCGAAGTTCACGACCATGCCCTTAGGCTATAACTAGCTTAGATCGTCTGTAAGACTAGATTGTGGTATAGTTTATGATGATCTTATTTAATATGTATTTATTTTTCAGATCCATATCAGATGTTTGGACCGACTAGCAGTCGGCTGGCGAATTCAGGTAAACCATCTTGTTTTTGAATATTTTTTTTCACAAGTCATAGGCAAGAGTTAGATCGCGAGCTCACCAGATGATAAGTGAAAATGACACCATGTCTCTTAAAAATATCCAAATTTATATGAATCGGGAAACATAGACGCCGGCAATAAGTTTCACTCTTTGGCTAACCTATTTTGATTTTCAGTATAATTAACTGTACTGTAATTAACTGTACCTACTATACTGTACTCAACTTTAGTAAAACATAAAAAAAACTGGTAGTCTTTCAAAACCGCGACAATAAAACAATAATATGTATTTTTTTTTTCAATAATTTTTATAAAATTATGACAGTATAAAATTGGCTCTGGCTACACCTTCCTGAAATCCCATGCTAATGTTAAATCAGTGCAAGGTGGGTAGAGCCTGGCTTGTTATAAGTAGCTGACCCCAAGGGTCCCTTTGGGGTGCCGAGGCGAGAGGGCGAAGGGACACTGCGCAAATATCAGTAATTTTTATCGTCTGACAGCAGCTAGGTGCAAATATTCGTGTTTTTGATAGTTCACTGGTTCAGAATATAATACTTCATTGAAAACGTTATTCGTTACTTAGCTGAAGGATATTTAAAGCTCTAGAACCTCGAAAATTATAATAACTATATGTTTAATTAGAAATCATTAATACGTATTCTATCAGCAATCTAGTTCTCATAGTACAAGCTTTGCTTAGTTTGGGACTAGAGTGTGATGTTTGAAATGTCTGTACTTAAATATTTATATATTGATTTATCTTTAAATTCAGGTTATTTTATACGCTTGAAAGATTTCAAGTGAAATGAAAAGTCCAGTTTTATATATGCTAATTATAAAAATTGGGATTGCTTTTAATGCTTGAAGTCAAATTTTCAAGTTTATCAAAAAAACCTCTCTTAATATTCTAAGAGAACTTTGAAGATTGCATATAAGCTTCTTTCTATACAAAATCTTTTATATGTAACTTTCATTATAGCTTGTTTGTAAACCACCGTGGGAACGGTAAAAAAAATTGATAAAAAATTATCTTATATCAACCCCTGAACGTTGTGTCACGCAATAAGTATTTAACTGGCCCTACTGTTTCAAGTGGCTTGTCAAACTATGTCACACGCACGTTCGAAGAAACTGTCAAAGCTCGCGCAAAGTATACGCCTTACTATCGGCCGGTTTCTGGAAACCCAAATCACGATTGACCCGAGTTTGACACATACTAATTATTTGATTTTTTCGTTGATCATCGTTCGAGAAACCGGCCGTATAAGTTTTAGCACCTTATTCACAGTTAGAGTCCCCGTAGACTGCAGACCTTTTATCGGCGGATAGTTTGGTCTGCTCCTTAATCAGTATGAAGACTAAAGAAGAATCACTGTAATGTGCGCATCTGCATACATATTCATACTGAGAAGCCGACCAAACTATCGGCCGATAAAAAGTCTGCAGTCGGCGAGGGCCCTTAACGCAGACTTGATGTATTGATTACCATACGTTATTATGACATAAAGTCAACGGTAACTTTTTATATGATAGGGAGTCAAGTTAAAATGCTGTGACTTTTTCTTCTATTTTTTTTTAATCCTTTTTTCTATTTCTATAAACTTTAAGAAATTAACATGTGACACTTCGTGTTATAAGAATGAAAAGTCCAGTTTTATATAATTATGCTAAGTATAAAAATTGGGATTGCTTTTAATGCTTGAAGTCAAATTTTCAAGTTTATCAAAAAAACCTCTTAATATTTTCGATGTGTCTTGTCACTTTGTACTTAAATCAAAACACAGTGTCAGTCTACGCCCACCGTGAGAACGTGACGGCTATCTAACATCAACCCTCCAAAGTTAAATGCTAATTGATCGGGTGCAAGTGAACCAGGGTCACGCACCTGATGGTGTGCGATTGTACTTTTTTTTTTAATGTAACAACTTTTTTATTTTAACTTTAAAAGAGTGGAGAATATGAATGATTGGAAGGACTTGGGGGAGACCTTTGCCCAGCAGTAGGACGAGATAGGTTAGAAAAAAAAGAAAAACAACTTTAATGTTTCTTAAATAAATAACTACAATAAATCTCAAACTAATAGCTTTTGAAAAATTCAACATATATTATGCATTTAAAACGCCATTTATAGGTAGTAAAATACTTGAGTACAAATGTGATACAATAGGTTTCAAATAGTTGTTGGTTCAGAACCGTGTGCGCACCGCCCTGTAGGCGTGTCCTAGCCTCTCTAATCCGGCTAGGTTTTAAATCACAAGCATTCAGTACGAAAAAAAAAGTGTAATTTATTATAATTTTAGTATGACTTATGAACAATTAATTATTCGATTTATCTATAGAATTAAAAAAAACATGAAGCACTCGAAGACTGCCGCGGTAAAGATATTGCATAGCATTTTTTGCTGGGTGACGCATGGATATTTCGTTACGGAATTTCTGGATTCGGTCTTCACGCTCAAGGACCGCTATAGAAGCTATGCAATAGCTTAAAAATATCTTCACTATCAATATTTGTAGTTTTTTAACGTGATTTCCTATAAAGGTCATCGTAGAATATAATATATCCATTTACTATATTTAACCCCTAATTCCCCTTGAACCGTAACTTATAATTAGTTTGCACTAAAATTGAACGAATAATAACACCTGGCAGAAGGCAAGGACGTTTTTACTGGCCGACACCTACACTACACGGTAACGATATAGCTAGATTTTTTTGAGTTGTTTTAAAAGAACCGTTTTATTGTTGAGGAAAGTAAAGAAGTTTAATAATATAATTCTTACTATAAGTACTTTGTGATGTTGTCTTTGAAACTCACTTAAATGCTATATTTGCATAAAAAAAAAAGGACTACGATTTGTAAACGTAATTAAGTATTTTTCTTAAACCATAGACAAAACTAAAAGTCACCTGGCACAAGCTAAAAACCAAAGCATATAATTTTGTTCTATAAATCTCGGTCGACGCGAGCGCAATTTAAAAGTAAAACAATTAAGGGCACGTGCTGACGTAATTATTAGGGCGCGTTCACACACGCTTGTTTACCTGCCGTTTCACGCGGTTATTAAAGCAGTAAGCTGACGTATCGCTTACCTCTGTGTACACAGGGCGTGGGATTTGGGGGAGTTCACTTGATCAATACGAAAATGATTTGAAAACCGTGAGCTTTGGTTAGTCAATTCATTTTTTTGGCAACTATCTTACCGCTGGTTATAATTATTTATAATCATAACTATCAATTTAGGTCTTATAGTTATTTTGTAAAAAGCTATTTTTATTTCTGTTTATTAAATATTAATCCAAGTTCATTTTCCCAAAAGCAGAACTATTCATAGCAGCAATTTATCAAGTAGCTCAATCCAACCAAAAAAATAATGGATTTCCCACATCCATCGAGCGAGGGCCCAATATTTTGCCGATCGCGCATTAATTGCAAGTAATAAAACCGATGGGCCGTGCTCGCATCGGCTCGGGCGAGCCGAGATGCGCACCAAACGTTGTGACATAAGAGATGAAAATAGTATAAATCACGTGTGCACGCTCGTGTGAACACGCCTTTATGGCGGTAGTGCTCGCAAAAATGTTGCTGTTTGTAAACGGTTTTAGAAAAGGGAGATTTTCTGAAGGGAGCGTTTTTTTCGGAATTACTACTGGTTACGATTTTTTTTTAGCATATTTAAATGTTCGATTATTTCAGTTACACTGCGTATGGGCTTGTAAATTATAGATACTCAAATCTTTGGGTCTAAACCATTAACTAAGAAAGCTCTTCATAGTTATTATTATCTGCTAATCTCAAGGAATAGTTTCAGGCAACCCAACCAAAAAATCTCCTGTTTAAATATAAAATGAACAATACCTACAGTACTACAAATGCACTGAATAAAAAATCTTCTCTGCCAACGTTATAGGGCCGTTCCACACGAGTGCGTGGCGGGGTCGTTCGTGCGAGAGGTAACATAGCCGCCCAATATCACGACATGTGGGGGCGACCCTAACCGGTAACCTATGTTGGAGACTGGCGTTACGCCATCCATGTAAGAATACGGTTTTATGAGACTCGCGTTTTTATCGGGGGTACACTTGTCATTTGAGAAAGAAAATGAACTTTGTTCGCCTTTGACAACGCAATTTTCAATTTATTGTACTTCTTTCTGAGAATTTATTGTTTTGCTAGTTATCAGACTTGACTGATAAAGTTGAGAGATCAACATCTGATAAAACAATCATTCTATCAAATAACGAATATAAAATATGTTTTGGTAAATAGTGATCGGGTCTTCTTCTTCTTGAAGAAAATCTAAAATTGTAATCAACGATGAACTCTAGGGTTTCAAGCAGCCTGGGTATCACCCAGGCTATTTGAAACAAAGTTGTCATTTTGTACCTACTAAGAAGAAAATAAAGCCACTTGCTGAAATAAAACTGTGTCTAAAGAGTTCTGAAACATATATCACAGGTTCAGGACAGATCCAGCTGTGGCAGTTTCTTCTTGAGCTGCTGAGTGACTCCAGCAATGCAGGATGCATCACCTGGGAAGGTACCAACGGAGAGTTCAAGCTGACGGACCCGGACGAGGTCGCACGGCGATGGGGCGAACGCAAGTCGAAGCCTAACATGAACTACGACAAACTTAGCCGAGCGCTCAGGTAACACTGGACCTATAGTAACACCGATGACCTCTGGTGACACCCGTACCTTCTGGTAACACTGGTGACCTCTGATTACCCTGTCAACCTATAATGACATGGGTGACTAATGGTAACACTAGTGACCCAATGGTAACATGAGTGACCTTTGGTTGTTGGTAACAAATACGCGAGCATTTGCGACTACTGGGTACCCATTTACGCTCGGCGAATAGCCTTTGCAAGTTTTTTATATGTTCGTGAACAAGTTTGTCACTTTTGTTAGAATGCATAGTTCAACGACAAACTTGTTCATAGTACGTTTATGGTTTGTTTATATTGATCATACACTTTCACTTAAAATTACTTTGTTGCGAAACATGTTTGTATGCATGTTTAGTTTTTTGTATCTTAAACTTAGGTGTTAGAGTGGGAGTGTTTTGTAGTGGCCTATTCTGATCAATGTAAACAAATGTATAACAAATGTTTTAGCGATATATAATGGTTTCGAAATGTATGCTAATAATTTATCTTTGCGCAGATACTACTACGACAAAAATATAATGACGAAGGTTCATGGCAAGCGGTATGCCTACAAATTTGATTTCCAAGGCCTGGCTGCGGCGACCCAGCCGGCGGCCAGTGACCCCGCCTATAAGTACCAGAGCGATCTGTTCATGAGCTCCTACCACCACTCGGCCAAACTCTCGTCTTTCATGTCCCCGCACGCGGCGATGCCGACCTCGACAGGTAATCATTTTTTAGCGAATACTTCAATTGCGATTTCGTTTCGGCTGAAATGGTTTCATGGTGCTAATACATGTGCTTCGAGTCAGTCAAGTCAGTCAAATACCTACATGTTCTTCGAGTCAGTCATGTCAGTCAATTAACCAATGAGTTTCTTGTGGCTGCGTTGTGACAACAACGCAGCCACAAGCAAAACTCAACAAAATTTCAAAGCACGACTTAAAAATATTTTGGAAAACCGACAGCTTTATGTAAACCAAGTAAGTCAGTCCATTTCGTGTTCATCAGCATCATTATTGTGATTCTAAACAAAATATCCTTAAGTTTTATATCACCTGCCTTTTTATAAAATGTCACAGGAGTTAGGTACTTATTTTGAGTTACATATTCGCAAAAAAACAAGACGTGACATCGGTTTTTGGAGTAGTTTTTTTTTACAAGTTAAACGCAAGCGTTTGACCGCGACTCACCTTATTATTATCTATTATCTCAGTATTTATTTCAATCACCTAAATAGTATATGTAAATTATATTTCCAACGCGTACCTATAACATCAAATATCTTTTTAATAAAGTTGTTCATTTGAACGCTTATAAAAAATCCCCCAATTGAATTTTAATTAAGATTTAAAAAAGCATGTCGCCCTAAGTAGCTTTCGTGTTTATGCACCCTTCAGTCACAGTAGAGTTGGGTTAATCTGCATTTCTGTACGTAATGCGTCGGTACACTCGCCTGAACTAATATTTGGCCGGTGCTCCAAACGGGTTGTCATTGGCACGGCCCGAGTGCCACACTTGACTTAATGGAGCACTGTCAATCGAATGTGTCGGAATGGAAAATCATTGCCAGGTTACAAATATTGCCAGGTTAAAAAGCTGTTATTTATTTATTTGAGTCACCAACATTGTATACACTAAAATCACTGGAATATGAACAGATTCAGACATGACAAAGTATTACAATAATTCTAGGAGACAAGACAACACGCAATTATGAAAAGAGCGAGAGCAAAAAAAATAAGATGTAAATATTTAAAATTTATAAATATGTAAAAATAGTTGGATATAATATAAAAACACTGAAATAAACAAATTCGAAAATAAATTGATGGTTCAAATAATCGGATTGGGAAACAAATTAAGTAAGAAAGCACAAAAGACAAAAAAAAACCGCTTTTGAACAAAATTACTTTGTAAAATTAGATACCTATAACTTTTTGTAGTTACCTTTCTAGTGTCACACACAAAATATCACATTTTTAGATAATACGCATATCCATAAATGAAAAGATAATAATGTTTTCATTGAAAAAAATCCTAATTATTGTATCCACATAAAAAATGCTATGAAACCATTTTAGTCGCAGCATTGCGAATGTTATTTTTATAATCCTTGTTTATTGTTACGTAAAATATAATTATTATAATATTATATTTAGCTCTTTTACAGTTTAAATAATCATCTTTGATTTAAATGTATATGTTATTGCTAGTGCAATAGACCAGAGAGACCAGCATAGCAGCGGCCGGATTTCGATGTTTTTATTTTTTTATGTCAGTGACTACAGCGACGGCTTCCAGCTGTCAGTCAAGCAGCCAGGACTGCTTGAATCAGTCTCCACAACAAGCTATCGGTGTTTTGTGCGCATGTTAACGATATCTAAGAATTATGAAAAACTTGGGAGAGTTCGAAATGTTGTTACTTATTACAAAACCTGGACAGCCACGTTTACTGAGGCAAGTATCCTTGTTCCAGCGTCCATATTCCCGTCGGCATCTTGGGGGAACTGGGGTGGAGGCGGCAGCAACCTTTACTCCCCCCACTCGATGGCCCCTCCACACGTGACGTCACACCTCGGCTCCTACCCTCATTACGCATGACCTGTCTAATTTTGACCACGATCTTAACCGTCTGTGGAGCTAAAACCTTACAACTGTAGCTCTACCATGAGTTTTTACAATCTATACTCGCTAGCGTCTGTAGTTAAAAAAATGTATGAAGATTTGTACAGCGCCTCTAGCGGATAGTTGGGTACCAAAATTCGTAATACTAAATTTACGTAACTACTGTAGTAAAGTCAGGCGATTTTACTGTGATAACTCATGGTATAGGTACAGGTAGACATACGGCTAACTTTTTTTAAGCATACGAGGTTGAGAAGTAAATTTAATTATACTACTAAGCTACATATTTTAATTTGACACCGAGTTTATTCAGGATTGTATACAATTGGATTTTTGGTATTGAAGGCAGCTACTTAACTGTTGTAGCTACAAGAAAACGCTGCTAGGTGTCTGTTTTTAATATTACAACTAGATACTGAATTTTCAGCTCAGCAACAATTAGCTGTAAAGTAGTAGAAAAAAATGTTTTAACTTTCTTTAAGAAAATATATAGCAAACCTCTACGCAAAAACCTCTTAAGTAATTTGTATTTCTCATTTTTTTTAATAATAATGTAAAATGGTAGGTACTTTACTGTTGGTAATAGATACGTGAGTTTGAAGTGTGTCTTTTAAGTTACAACAATTGTGGATCCATATTTTGAAATTTCTGTTTTTCTATTAAAGAAAATTTTTACTAGAAATACTGTTAGTAATTCTATTAATAAATGTATACTTTTTTATTATGCAATATGTTTAGCTCTACAGAATGGGTTAATTTATTTCGAATTTTATTATATATATATCTCCCATCGTTATAATATATCATCACAATACACTAAATAAAATAAAAATGTTTTATTTAAATTATTATTTTCACAAAAAATGTTCTAGTTGAGATTGTTAGTAGTTTATTCTCATATTATACCTAAATTCTGTTATTGTGGAATTTAATACAACGCTAGTCTTTAACAAAGAATGTTGTACATACTAGATACTCATTAATATTAAGTAGAATTATTTATATAAGATATTATAAAGTTTTATTGGACCTATGAAAATGAATCAGAAAAATAAAAAAAATAACGTGATATTTTGTGATAATTTTATATAACAGTGTATTATGATGCTTCGGAATTATTACAGAATATCATGGTTAGGGTTAACGTGGACGACCTACCAATACTCATTGGACACTCAGTATTATAATATTAATCTTTTGTCTTATAATTGTCGTGATTAGTGTGATCAGTTGAAACTCATAATGCAATTTTAGTTAGATGAAGAAAAATGCTAATTTTTTCTGGCATCTTTGGTCAAGGACTTTTATAAAATATGACTGGTATTCAACCATTTTATTTAAATATGATTAGCATTAGAACAGTATGAATGAATTAAGTATCAAACATATATTAAGATCGGTCAGGCGTTAAAGAGAACGTACGAAAATCTGTTGTGTTTCTCTAACATTCTTCTATTGATGTTATAAAACTTAAATTTCACAACCTTAACCAATCGCTAATTGATTTACAAAAATATGTTATTGTTTAATATATAAATTAAAATCAAAATAACGGTTAAAAAACTTACGTCATTCTTACAAAATGTTGTTTCAAATGAGGCATATCCCAGAACTTTTATTAAAATGGCCGATCAAGGATCTTGTCAACGATTTACCAACATACAAAATAGGTTTAAAAACCTAAAAATAGTAATTTTTAAACAAACACAAGTCTCATGAAAGCCGTTATTTAGAAAATACACGCATTCTAGTTTATATCAAATCTAATCAAATCAATTTTTCGATAAAATCACAAGGATCATTTAGAATCGTCTTACATACTAGGTGATTCTAAGTGCCAAGTTATCAAATTTATCATTTCATTTATTTCATATCATTTCTTTCATAACATAGCTATTCATCCTATTTCTAAATAAAACCTTCATATTTTTCACGTCCTTGGTATCGAATGTAGGCAGAGGCAATTAAAAAAAAACACAATCGACCTCATTTATTTTGTGGATATTTTTAACTCATTAATAACAGATAATGTAAATAAAATTAGTTTATTTTAAAAGTGCAATCGTAAATAGATTAGAACTAGTCTAGTACCTAATAGATTTTAACGTACCTACCATGTAATATTGGTTTTTATATTGTATCATAAAATATTGTTATTTAGGTTTGACATGAAGCCACATAATAAACTAATTAAAACTAACTTATTGTACTTCGTAAGTTTTTTTTGTTTTAAACAGTTTTTTTACCCTCAAGAGTAATCACTGATTTTGAAAATGTATTCTATACATTTTTAAGTTGAATAGTTTACATTATTATGAACTGTAACCAAAAATAAGTTTTTGGTTTAACGAGCTTAGATAATTACATATAAACATCGTCTCTGTAAAACTGAAATTTTATATTATTTTTTAACAAATAACGTATAGTTATTTATCAATTAGTTACCTAATTATTTAAATATCTTGTGATCCCACATTCCAGTCAATATGTAGATAAAATATTTATTTGAATTTAAATAAAATATCTTTAAATTGTAAGTTTATTATTTTATTTATTATTTTTAATGCATGTGTCAATATAGTGAAAAATCATTTAGATGTAGAAGTACCATTGTATAGATGTTATTGTATTTGAAAATGAATAAAACAAATTGAAATGTAGTTTTTTTTTTCCTTTTTTGTGTATGATTATTTTTTTCGTTGTATTATTCTAGTACAGATACAGACTCACGACATGTAGGGAAATAACAGATTTTAAAATGCAAGAAGCATTGCTGACTCTCTCATTCTGTATGCAACGGGGATTTGTTCAACTTAAGTTGTATCTAAGTTATGTTGAAGATAAGGTATTGAGTGGAAAATAATATAAGTTAGTAGATAAATATTCATAGATATTTAACACAACGCCGTTTAGTCTCAAACTTGGCAAAGCTTATAATGTAAACATTCAGTGCGTAGCATTCTTTTAAAAAAATTTTTCACGTAATATGTAGATAAGTATTTAAATTACCCGGGCATAATATGTATGCCATACATTTTTTATTCAGTAAAATCACAACGATCATTTAGAATCGTCTTATAAGCTAGGTGATTTTAGGTGCCAGTTCCTCGCGACAGACTAACAAAAATACGACTAAATATCGAAGCTATGTTAAATAAGTACGTTAAGTAGGAGAATAGAAAAAGCAGCTTCTGCGATACTACCGGCCGGGCCTCGAACGATGATCAACGAAAAAATCAAATAATTACTATGTGTCAAACTCGGATCAATCGTGATTTGGGTTTCCAGAAATCGGCCGTACGAGTCGTAGCAATACGCTACGTCGTAGCCTAGCGTAGCTAGGTAGGTAGCTAGGATTTGATTTTTTTCACCACATTAAGACTAATAAAATAAATCTTCAGAGAGAGAGAGTACTAAGATAAGTAACCGTAGATTAAAAATGAGTAATAAAATAAAACAAGAGGTTGAATCCCACCTTTATTGTAAGTACCTACCTACTTTCTTAGATAAGTATTTATAAAGGAACATGAAATTGTTCTATACTCCTTCCTGATCGCTTAAAGCTATGCATTGAAAGACTCAAATTAATAAGAACTCGGTCGGATTCTACCAGGTTTTATAAAACTTTTAGTAGCGCCATCTATTGGCTGCAGCTCTGCATACTAAAGCTGCATCAAAATATCTCATGATTCTCATCATAGACGAGTTTATGCGAAGTTGTGTAGCTAAGACGTAGCCGAGCACCATCTCTAAGGATATTAATAACCATCCAAGCTCTATCTTTAGGATAATAGGATCGAAGCGCCATCTCTTGTAAAATGGTATCGTGAGCTATATACTGTTACCTATAAAAATCTAGACCTACCTATACATGGGATTTAAATAAAAAGCAGGCCTATAATATATTATAAATTTGTATTGTATTAAATTTAGAAAACAAATGGATTAATTACTTAAAACTAGGTACACAAGTTACACTAACTAAAAGGTAATTTAGAAGAAATGCTCCGGCTAAGGGCTTAGGTCTTATAATTAAAGTTTGGGTTTCTCGGAATGAATTGCATACGGTGGTGTCAATATTTAAGTTTGAGTTATGTGGTTAAGTTGTTGAAGTAAAATTAAGTTGAGCGCCATCCACTTGAAAGTGGAAATAAAAAATGAGTAATGTTTTCCCTACCTATCTGCTTAGGGTCTACCAACACAGGACACAGAAGCGCCTGTCCTTCGGTAAACAGAAGCCCCCTTGGCTTCGTCAGCAGAACCCTGTCTAACGCTGTGACACTATCTTACTTGTACAGCGGACAGAAGAATAGTTCCAAACCAGGTGAGCTCCAAACTCTCCGATGTGGGATGGTCGAGCTCTCAAACACTGGTATGGTGTAAAATTATGTTTGTATGGCCTAAACCAAATAGCTGGCCTTATCCAAACTTGTTGGCCTAAACAGACTGGTTGGCCCAAGCCAAACTCCCTGTAAAAGAAAGAAAATCTAGTAAAAAAACAAAGTATGAAACCGTTCTACGACGATGAATGACAACTTAAAATTGGGTAAAAAATGAACTTTTACTGGTCGGACAGCTCTGAAATTTTGTAGGCATATAGGCTGCACATGGGGGAAACGTTTTACAAAGTATTTAGTTGAATTTACTAATAAAAATTATAATTTTGATAATTGTGCTAAGAAAAAAACATGTGTTAGAAAGTTGAATTTTTTAACAGAAATTGTGTGCAGAACCCTAATCCACAAGAACAAATGCTTACCTGGGGTTTAAGTCCAGGGATTGCTTGGATTTACAACGATAAAAATCTGCAGCCGGCGATGCGTCGCGTCGATTGAAAAAAAACAAGTGTCGTGTACACCAAAATTCACCAATCTGAAAATATCCTTCTAATTACAATACTGCCATCGATCACTGATGCTAATTTAGCCACTATTTAATGTAAAACTTACAGTTTTATTAAAATAAGAAAGTTTGCGACGCTAGGCTAGCGGCGAATTCAGCCAAAATGAAAAATGTCGATTTGACAGATGAACGAACAAAAAAAAACTTGATGGGGTTGCCAGCCGGAACTCTGAAATCCGCCAACAAAACTACAGACTAAAAAAAACCGAGTAACGCGAAATATAGTTGTTACAATACCCCCCCAATCAGAAGAATTTTGCGCCAAAAACGCGAAATTCGAGCTGGTCCCCCAGCCACTAAAGTACGACGGAGTCTGAAAAAAAATTGAAACTGTGAAAACAGGAAAACGATAAGTTAGATTATTCTAACATCTGCAAAGAAAACTAAGATCCTATCCTTATCCTATAAGAATAGAATTTAACCAAAAGGTTAAATAAAAAAAACTTCATGACAAAGTATGTAAAAGGTACAACACAATATTATCAGTAGAACATAAGCTCTAAAGAGATACTCCGCTATCAGCGCGTCGCACTCCGACTCTGAAAATAACAACAACAATGAATTTACAATTTATTGGAATAAGGCTTTTGGTAAGAGTTTCCAAGGAACCGCTCTATACAAGTACAAATGAAAAGAATTGGAATAAGGCTTTTGGTAAGAGTTTCCAACGAACCGCTCTATAGGTAGAAAGAAAAATAATTGAGATAACGCCGCTATCAACGCGTCGCACTCGAATATTGGAAAAACAAACTGTACAAAACACAAACAACGTTTTGGCAAGCAAGCGGAATATGGCTTTTGGTAAGGGTTTCCAACCGCCCTGGCATTGGCTTATTTTTGTAAAGGAGTTACCTCGACCGCTCCTCTTTGCTGCCAAAAACTTCTGAAAGAAAAGACGAACAAAAACAAAGACAAAATTTTGATAAGCATTTGGAATAAGGCTTATTGTATGGGTTTCCAAAAAACCGCCCTGGCATAGGCTTATTTTTGTGAAGGAGTTACCGCAACCGCTCCCCTTTGCTTTGAAAACAAAAACCGAAATGACAACATGCACCTTTATGTTGGTCATGCATAAAAGTACTGTCGACGACATTAACTGAAAACAAACAAAAATTTACAAAATTTACAGAACTTAAAAATAAATCTTTCTTGCAATAAGGTAAACAAACCAAAACAATAACCAACCGCCAGGACCTGATAAAACAAACCAAAGTAAAACTCTCCCGTCCGGGCGCTGGTCATTACATACCAAAGTATGTAAAATCAATCTATTCTGTAAGCATCATTCCATGTTTAATCCTTCTGCCAGGACTTGGTACTACAATCCAAGTTATCTCTCCCGTCCGGGCGCTGGTTATTACATACCAAAGTATGTAAAATCAATCTTTTCTGTAAGCATCATTCCATGTTTAATCCTTCTGCCAGGACTTGGTACTACAATCCAAGTTTATCTCTCCCGTCCGGGCGCTACTCGATGGAACATCAAACATTTACTCAACCATGGGGACCAGTCCATAGTTGAGGAAAAAAAAACAAAAGTACAAAAAGGCAAAGCTGCACACAAAAATATCACCGACGGCGTGAAACCGTAGTGAAAAAGTCTCAACTATGGGGCTCAATCCATAGTTGAGGGAAAACAAACGAATTACACCCACGGGGTAGACGTGGTGTAATTCATAACTCACCAACGGGGTAGACCGTAGTGAAAAAATCTCAATCATGAGGGTAGATCCATGATTAAGGGTAAAAACGAACTATACACACGGGGTAGACGTGGTATAATTCAACTCACCAACGGGGTAGACCGTAGTGAAGAAAAATCTCAACCGTGGAGGTAATCCACGATTGAGGGTAAAAGTAACATGTTAATTCGTAATCGAACCCACTAAAGACCCAGCACGAACAACAACGTGCTTCTGAAACATGGAAAAGAACACACTACCAGTGAATTGCGTAATATCCGCAACCACTGTACGTGGTTCACCACGGGTCAGAAACACTCCTTCCAACATCAACAACAAAATTGCCAACTATTCTCCAAAGGAAAACAGTCAACAACAAACAATACAAACAACAAACCTGCTAAACATTCTCCGAAAAGAAAACAACTAACATCAACTACAAACAACACAAAAAAAATGAAACCTAACAATGATTTCAACAAAACTAGAAGTAAGCCTTGGATTTCTCGAAATGGCAAGCTCTGCGAGAGCTTATAAGAGGACCAAGTCTAACAAACTTTCACAAAACCAGCCATGCTCGATTAACCTTCAGCTAAGAAGCTACACAAGAAAACTTGTTTAAATAATTTTAAAATAAATACCGTAGCGTGGTGCCGAAAATAAAAATTGTATAAGTAATAAAAGAATATGCATGGCACCACACACAGCTAAAAATGTTTTATAAAACTATTGGTGGATTGAACAAAACAAAAAAACATCGAAGCACGGGAATTCGTCACAGAACAGCGGCGAAGGGTAGCTCCCGTCTTCTAGTACAAGGACAAGTCCAGACCATGTAAAGGGTGGTCATGAACTTTGACAAACAAAAAAAACATGATGATTGAGAACCGTCGAGACATTTCTATAAAAAAAGTATAAAATATAAAAAGTTAAAAGAATGCCAAAAGGCTTTAATAAAAGTAAAAGAACTGTCTCGATGGCTTGAACATTCTATTATTTATTTCTAATAATCGCCTGAGGTGCAAATGGTGGTGAAGGTTCTGAAACCGGAACATAACAGAACAGCTGGTAGAACCTGTATCTGAAAACTGAAACAAACAATGATCGAAAAACAAGTGATACAATAATGCCTGAATGTAAGTTAAGTTCTCCTGAACTTCGGCTGACCAAAGCTTTCAAAAGTTGTGAAAACTTCTTGAGCTTATCTTCGAGTATCATCAAAGCATCTGACACATTCTCTTCAAATGAAACGAAGGAGTCAAAAGATGTTACATTGGCTAAAGATTCAATTAATACTCTATAGGAAGACATTACGGCGGCGCCTATAGCATCTCTCGTATGGATCCTACGAACGAGTTTGTTATTGTGCAGCATTCAGAAAGGTCTAACGTATCCTAAAATGTCAAAAAAAAACAAAAAAAATATGACTGAAAAAAAAAATTAAGTTTGAAAAAAAAATTAAGTTTTGAAAAATTTTAAAGATCTAGAAGACTAAGGTTAATGGAATGTTAATGAATAAGCAGCTAAAGAATAGACATATTTGAAACAGAACAAAAAAAAAATGCAAGAAGAAACTTTTTTGTGCCCGAGGAGATAACCTAAAAATTATAAATTTTGTTTTTAGTTTTAAAAGTTGAAATTAATGTTTAAGATTAAGATTCATAGTTGTTTAGATATGATTGATAAATTTATACCACCAATTATGCAAATCACCTCAAGTTTACATGATAAAATATTTTGCAAATGTTCTTAAAAATAATCATCACATTGTAAAAAGTAAAACAGTGAGCAGTTACACATAATAATAAAAAGTAACAATAAGGTACTTACTCACCTAACATAAGCTATTTTGCTATAACACAAAATAAAAAATAGAACACACATAACTCAAATGCCACATTATAAAAAAAAAATGCAATTTTTATCACAGCTGATTCGACATGACAACCATTCCGAGAAAAGCCCCACACGTTGGGTCGCTACTGTTACCTATAAAAATCTAGACCTACCTATACATGGGATTTAAATAAAAAGCAGGCCTATAATATATTATAAATTTGTATTGTATTAAATTTAGAAAACAAATGGATTAATTACTTAAAACTAGGTACACAAGTTACACTAACTAAAAGGTAATTTAGAAGAAATGCTCCGGCTAAGGGCTTAGGTCTTATAATTAAAGTTTGGGTTTCTCGGAATGAATTGCATACGGTGGTGTCAATATTTAAGTTTGAGTTATGTGGTTAAGTTGTTGAAGTAAAATTAAGTTGAGCGCCATCCACTTGAAAGTGGAAATAAAAAATGAGTAATGTTTTCCCTACCTATCTGCTTAGGGTCTACCAACACAGGACACAGAAGCGCCTGTCCTTCGGTAAACAGAAGCCCCCTTGGCTTCGTCAGCAGAACCCTGTCTAACGCTGTGACACTATCTTACTTGTACAGCGGACAGAAGAATAGTTCCAAACCAGGTGAGCTCCAAACTCTCCGATGTGGGATGGTCGAGCTCTCAAACACTGGTATGGTGTAAAATTATGTTTGTATGGCCTAAACCAAATAGCTGGCCTTATCCAAACTTGTTGGCCTAAACAGACTGGTTGGCCCAAGCCAAACTCCCTGTAAAAGAAAGAAAATCTAGTAAAAAAACAAAGTATGAAACCGTTCTACGACGATGAATGACAACTTAAAATTGGGTAAAAAATGAACTTTTACTGGTCGGACAGCTCTGAAATTTTGTAGGCATATAGGCTGCACATGGGGGAAACGTTTTACAAAGTATTTAGTTGAATTTACTAATAAAAATTATAATTTTGATAATTGTGCTAAGAAAAAAACATGTGTTAGAAAGTTGAATTTTTTAACAGAAATTGTGTGCAGAACCCTAATCCACAAGAACAAATGCTTACCTGGGGTTTAAGTCCAGGGATTGCTTGGATTTACAACGATAAAAATCTGCAGCCGGCGATGCGTCGCGTCGATTGAAAAAAAACAAGTGTCGTGTACACCAAAATTCACCAATCTGAAAATATCCTTCTAATTACAATACTGCCATCGATCACTGATGCTAATTTAGCCACTATTTAATGTAAAACTTACAGTTTTATTAAAATAAGAAAGTTTGCGACGCTAGGCTAGCGGCGAATTCAGCCAAAATGAAAAATGTCGATTTGACAGATGAACGAACAAAAAAAAACTTGATGGGGTTGCCAGCCGGAACTCTGAAATCCGCCAACAAAACTACAGACTAAAAAAAACCGAGTAACGCGAAATATAGTTGTTACAATACAATGTAATTACGTAGTGCTGATATAATCCGCAAGATGGCCAGAATATGGCTATCAAATGAGGCATAGACTATTACAAATTTTTACGGCAGTGGGTTTTTGCTGCCATCTATTAGTTTTTATAGTAAGCTTTTTTATAGTCAGCGCACGCAAATGTAGGCGAGTTTTCTTTATAGTTCTACTGTACGCTACTAGATGGCATTTTTAATATTCTCATTCAGCCCTGGCAGCACTGTTTTTCCATCCACCACACCAAAATCAACAAATAAAATAAAAAATAATTAGGCCTGTAATACGACAAGCACTTTCAAACCCCATATAATATTCCAAAAATGAATACATAAGACAGAACTTAGAAAAAGTACTGAAGATATTGTACACTGCTTTAACTTTGCAAAACAAATGCATGACACAAAGAAACAGAAAAAGCTTGATTTGATCTGAAGATTCAAATAACTAACGACTAAATTCATGACTGTGTAAGTATTCCATAAAACTTAGTTCATACTGGTTCTATGTAAGTAATAGAAAGCCCTGTGTCATAATTAAAGCTTTTTAAATCATATTCTTAAAGGAGCAATCTGAGCTTTGTCTGAATGAATACTTGGGTCTTTATCACAAACAGAAATATTTTTAAATGAATTAATGTCTTATTGTTTTTGGAATTTAATGACTAAATAATTGAAGAAATTATACTTTACTATAGCTATGTTATTTGTTACAGAATATGAGTTACAATAGGTACATGATTGATTCAATGATTTTGACCAATATTTATATGAATTGGCACCAAATCTGCAATGTAATCAAAGAATATGGCTAAAAAGTAAACTACCTAGTCAACTGGTAAGTTTATTTTAGAAGTAGTGTTTCTACCAACTGATGGATGCAGCACAACAGATTACAAGAGACATTCTCACATAACATCAGGTGGGCAGTAGTTGAATAAAACTAAGGCTATCTCAGTCAGTATTTGGGTAGCCCTTTCTAAAAATAGGTTTTAATCTAAAGTAATTAAAGGTTAGGTAAGCTTCATTGATTAAAAACTTATTCTATGTTTGTTACCAAGACAACAAAGCAAATAACTATTCAAAATAAGAAAGTCAAAGCAAAAACCTCGGATTATCTGTTGATACTGAACAAACCAATAGTGATCAAAGGTGAACTAATTAAAATGAATCGTTTAAGATCATTAATTACTGGCACAGTGCGAGCCAGACCTGTGCTTTCTAGAATTGAGACTCCTAACAAGATGCAGAAGTTCGGTCATCATGAGGAAGGACCCCCACAGCCGTTTGACAACATGCCTTTTTCTATTCCTAACCGGTTAGTCTTACACAGACATCGAACTGAGCAATAATCTCACTAAATTTATGTGTGTTACCAATTTCTGTAACTTTTCTGTAAGTCTATGTAAATAGACAACTACCGGCAGCATGATTTGCCTCTCATATTTACTTCATACCTGGATAGAAAACGCTCAATCCATCTCTGTTATAGCAAAGCTACAAGAAGTGAAGTATGTAGGACAGTGCCTATGCGCATTACATTATTAACAAATTCCCAGATGGTCACAAAATTTTCTGTAAAACGGACTTGAATTATCCAAAGACTTGCTAAAACAGAAAGTATGTAATAGTCTGCATTCAGAATTTCAAGTTGTGAATATTATAAATAAAATAAAGGTCAACTTGACTTTATCCGATGAGGTAAATAAATAAAAATAAATAAAATAATAGTGATCCTTAGATGAAGCTAGTAATTAATTTGGTAGCTATTAAATTCTGATAGACAAGTGTGGCTATGATTCCTACTACAATAGGACTAATTCTACAAATAATTCTGGGTCAGAATGAATCTGCTAAGTCCATGGAAACTATTATTTATCCTCCTAATATACCCTTGCTATTCCTTTTAGTTTGAGAATCCTACTTGGCTCTACCAGCCAGTATTCTCTCCGTCCACATTACTATATAGTTTTTTACATAATATATTTTTTATTTGTTTTGTTAATTTGAACAGGCTTTTATTTTTATTTTACTGGTGGAAGTCAATCAACCATATTTTAGTCTGCAATATATCTACACAAGTGAATAAAATAGTTGTATTTTTGTTTCAGATTTGTTGCGACTGCATTCTTCAGTGTTTTCTTTGGCATTGGGCTTTGGGCACCGTTCCTGATTCTATGGTACTCCATGGCTAAGCGAACTCTGTGATGATTTGAATTGAATAAATATTACTGTCTATACTTTTGGTTTATTTCCTGCTTATACCTGATAGTTATATTATAGTTCTGATAACAAGTTCCTTTTAAAATAGTACCTATTTTATTCACTAATTTGCATTTACAGATTCAATTGTTTTCAGTAAGGTTCAAGTAGATTAGATGTAGATAAATAAAATACTGATTGAATACAATAAACTATTTATTAAAAAGGAACGAATAAATAACTACAATGATTGTTGGAACATTGTTCAAGGCCAGGATGGTGGATCACCTTCCTTCACCCTCCCGCCATACAGACAAGATTTGTCCCTGAAACTGGTCATCCTGAGAGTTTCCTGGTCATCAAGGAATTTGCCAATGAAGTATCCAGTCATTGGGACTCCGAACCAGACGAACCGAGTTGTAATTCCGAAGATTGCCATTGCTTGTTCTGCTCCTTCCACTTCCTCGTGTGGTTCCAATCGAGGAATATAAAACTGATAGAGAGTGTCGGGAACGTTATGCTCACCAGGTTACGGCTGAGGAAACGTCCCAACGCCATAAAACTGCAAAAATGGATTGGTATTAGATATTTCCAATACCGAATACTCAGTAATACGAAATAACATGGGTTTTATTATAAGAAGGATGAGAAGTTCAGAGAATACTTATAATCCTACTTCAAGTAGTGTTGATGATACTTATTTTGGTTACATAACCCAACACTCTTGGAACATTCGCTAGAATGTAATGTGAGAGCAATTTGTTCACATCAAAACTTTTAAAACAACTAGACTTACAACAGTTCTTGTGTTTTTATAACTAAAAAGGAGTAGAACTATCTAAGACATCGATTTTTTAACAAAACCAAACTCTTGATTGACATTTCAACTTTGGTATCAAGTAAAATACAGAGTAAAAATATGCACACGAAAATTGGTGATAATAATCAATAAATAACAAATCTCGAAGTAATTTTGAGATACATTCAGTAAAAAATTGATTAAAACTAACCTAATTCTTGTGACGAATTTATTTACTTTTGTCGAATGTCGAAGCGATGGGTGGGTCCGGTTAATGTACAACCATGGAAAGCACGACCCGGAATGCACGACCACGGAAAACACAGCCAGGAATACGCAACCAGGAATTCGCAGCCAAGATGTACATGAAATCCGGGCTGCGCATTCCCGACACGTGTTGGGAATGTCCAACCACGGAATGTAGGTACAGCCTTGGAAAACACGACCATAAAATTGGCGACCATTGCTCTGATTGGTCGAAAGCCTAGCCTATGCTTCGTTTAGATGAAACCACAGATTAAAATGTTACTATCCCATTTTGATAAAGATGAACTGCACAGAATATAATATGAAAAGAAAACAATCCAATTCAATAGTTGTTGTCTAGCAAATGGTTCAACGCATGTAGGTTCTGGCGCGGTTTTCTATATCAAACTAACGCTCGTCGCTTCGCTCCTCGCACCTACTGTCACCCATCACACGCAAAAAAAAGTTTTAAAATTATATTTTGACAGTGGCATAGTTAGCTATTTGTACAGGAGTAAGTGCAAACGAAGCGTATACTATGACGTCATTTGGCATCAAATTCCCAACACATGTCGGGAATGTACAACCATGCCACTGTCAAAAAATAATATTTTGACAGTGGCATAGTTAGCTATTTGTACAAGAGTAAGTGCAAACGAAGCATATGCTATGACGTCATTTGGCATCAAATTCCCAACACGTGTCGGGAATGTACAACCATGGAAAACACAACTATGGAATTGGATGCCAAAATGGTCACCAATTCCGGGCTGTGCATTCCGTGGCTGTGTTTTCCATGGTTGTGTAATCACGGCACCCGAAGCGATATAGGGAAAAGTCAAATGCAGGAGGGCTGCCAGTATAAAATTCAAATTATAACATAGCAATGTTCATACGCCAAAAAAATTGATTTTCACTGTGTATTCCCGTATATAATAATGTGGAAAAATAAAATCAGTAAAACCAAAGGTCTTGCTACGAAAAAGGCTCTAAAGTTAAAAGACTCATTTAACCTAGTCATTACCTAAAGTAAGTCCTAAACCTACAACACTCGAAAAAATAAATCAGAAATCATATTTTTTTGGCCGCCCTTGCCGCTTTTAGTTAATGCTCGCTGTGATACCCTGTAATTATAGGAACACTCTGTCATAATTCCATGATTAGTACATAAAAATGTAAAGTGTACACCCATGATGGGCATCATATAAAAACACAAAATATAAATAAAATCAAGTATGTATAATCTGTAGTCAAATTGAAAAAAAACATTTCTTATTTTGACAATGACAGCTAGCTGATGTATGTCAATTTCAAATTATTTATTTCGTCGGGACGGGAAGTTGGTTCCGTTGTGATTACACAGATGGCGTTGTTATGTTTAAGCTTATGAAATAATTGTTTTCAGAATAATTTTAAAGCTAGATTCTAGGCTATTTTAAACTTAATAATAAATTATGTACTTAAAACAATGTCAGACTTTTAAGTTCCTAGCAATGCTATGGTTCCGAATGTTGCGCCAATTTCAATCCCATCAGACAATGTAGTTTCTTCAAATTATTATTTATTTCGTCGGGACGGGAAGTTGGTTCCGTTGTGATTACACAGATGGCGTTGTTATGTTTAAGCTTATGAAATAATTGTTTTCAGAATAATTTTAAAGCTAGATTCTAGGCTATTTTAAACTTAATAATAAATTATGTACTTAAAACAATGTCAGACTTTTAAGTTCCTAGCAATGCTATGGTTCCGAATGTTGCGCCAATTTCAATCCCATCAGACAATGTAGTTTCTTCAAATTATAAGAGACTAGTAGTACGCCCCGGCTTCGCACGGGTAGCCTATATAAAAAAATATCATTATAATATAGCTAATATGTTACTCAGTATAAATGTATTTTCGAAATGATAAAAATATAGACCCTATAGTATGTAACCCCCCCGCATATACTCCCGTGACCGGCAGCGGCGCGGCGCCCGCTGACTTTTTTCTAATAAGTACTTACATTTTTGAACTCGTGATATCTTTCGAATGGAATGTCCGAATTCAATCATTTAAAAAGTAATAGAAAGGTATTGAAGCAGTCTTAATTTTAAAGTAATTTATTTAGATAAGGATTAATACCTAAGTACAAATATAGAACGTTTTCTGGCGTCGTCATTTTAATTATATTTTTTTGATATTAAAACACTTATTATGACATATCTATAATAGTTAGACATATGCTGTCGCTGACTTTTTTGTGGATGATGATGTGTTCTACAAAATTGTAGTATATAATTTCTTTCTATCATCAATAGTTTCCGCAGCGCACGCGATGTAAGGAATTTCTTATACACCTTGGGTTACATAATTGAAGTTTTAGTAACGATCCCTAATTTTTTTGAAAATATAATATAGCCTATGTTCAGCACAGATAATGTAGCTTCACAACAGTGAAAGAATGTTTGAAATCGGTCTAGTAGTTTCGGAGCCTATTCGATGCAAACAAACAAACAAACAAACAAACAATCAAATCTTTCCTCTTTATAATATTAGTTTAGATGACGGTAGGTAGGTACCTATTAACTAATATTTAGACTATGTCGTCGTGAGTACTTATGGGACATGTAGTTAAGTATATCTATTGTTTCGTTTTGGTTATATTCGGTTCTGCTATACTTACCTACCTACTTTGTTTAGCCTGTCTGTATACAGTTGCCATACTTGCCATGGCAAAAATCGGTTACGAGGGACATCATCAACATAAAACTGAGAGAAAATTTGATATCAAATGAAATTACATTTTTTTCACCCTTCTAAGGCCTATGAGTTAAACAATCTATGTAACTTTGTGAAATGTAACTGTGTGAAAATAAGTTCCTTCCTAGGTAGGTTAAAGGAAAAGGAAGATAAATAAAACCAGAATATGCTCTATTTTCATATATTCATTGACAACAATGTCACGGTTATAACAAACCTAAATATTAATGAATGTAATTGAGACACAGACTACAGTGACGAATCAGATCCACTGACCTAAGAGACATTTATATTTTTGTCAGAAATATGCAAAATGTAATCTACACGATTTTACAACATTTATAATTGAGTACACTGATTTATGAATTGTACTTTAAATAATACGATTGACAAAGTCGAACAGTCAATTCCACCGTTTCAAATCAAAAATGCTTTGGTATTTGTTTGGTTATAAAATAATGTGTATTGAAAATATAAATTTAAAATATAGTTTCTTGATATTTATTATTAAATAAGAAATTACATTTTTCAAGTATGCTTAAAGTTGTAGGTGTACTAAAATAAAAATAATGTTTAATTGTTGACTGCGACATAATGTTGTGGCTATTTAAAAAATATCTCAATAAATCCAATATAGTAATAGTACAAACAGTAGAATTGAGTGCTCAACTTAAAAATAACCTTTGAAAAACAATGTTTTAATTCAACAAATCTGGCGTGAAATTAAATATTATTAGGAACACAATCAAGATTGAAAAATAAATAACAATTATATATAAAAGAGAATCTCTATTTTGTTGCTCTGAAGTTTTGGTTTAGGTTATAAAACACTAATGTGTTGAAATAAAAAAACATAGCAACATTTAAATAGAGTATCTACCTCAAATTAGATTATAATATAATAACATAACAGAATAATAATACATTATATTTCATTATACCAGTATGTTTTTGTGACCCCTATAACATTTAGTTGATTAAATCTACGAATATTTTGTGAGAATAATTGAAATAATTACAATTCTGATTATAGCAGTACAATATTGATTAATTTAAACGTAACTCTTTTATTAATTAAACTAAACTATTCATACACAATTAGAATCTTAATCTATGCGCACGAGTGCATACAAAACTACTTGATTTAACTAGAAATAATGAATACTGATTTTGAAATAATAATATTACATGAACGAAACGAGAAGACACCCGCGCGCTGCATTCATGCTTTAAGAAAACATTTTGAAAACATTTTGAATAAACTTATTAATGCGGTAAAAAAGCATCAATACAAGTCCTATCTGAGACCAGAACCCAGTACCCGAAGGTGTAAACCTCGCGGTAACCTCGCCAAAATTAAACGTCCCAAAATTTCAAAACTTAGAGTATTTCCGTTTATCCATTTGCTCGTATACATGTTTTATCGTATATTTACGTTACACATAATATGTTATGTTCTTACATCAAATTTATATACTGAAGCTGACATTTAGGCAATAGTATTTATATAATATCGGTTCGCACGTATGGAGTTCCGAATAGTACACTTAGAACCGAACAACTTTATGTTGAACAATCTCGCTTCTTTTGCCCTAAATGTGCTGTGCGAGTGATTACAGACACCAATCTTACTTATAATACTTAAGGACACAGGTATAATGTTGCACACTAACGTGTATCTATTACATTAAGAGGTTAAATACAATATTCTGTAACTATAGTTAAGCCGATTAAAACATCCTATGAAATATCTGGAACGTTAATGACAAACAAACGATAATTTATCAAAATAATTCAATAATTGTCACAGGGGTGACAGAAACAGAAGCGTTGTTATAAACTATAATCTATAACTTGGACTTAAGACCAGGTTACCTACTGGGAAGTTATACTAAAAAGCCATAGTATTGCACCGACAACACCCCTTATCTTGCAATAGTTTTAAGGAAACGACGCCCGCCATTCTACGGCGTAAATGTGGAATTTCACAATAGCAAAATATGTGTATTAATAAAGATATGGGTGGGCGTTCTTGTCGATAGATTCGACTTCATTACAAATATAACACATCAAAGGCTTATTCTAATTATAAAGATGATTCGATCAATAAAACAGAATATCACAAATATATGAAACAGAATGTAATGAATGTATAAATTGTGATGCAGTTAAATCGTGCTAGTAGCCGTTATTGTTAGGTTTAAATCATGATAATAATATCAACGAGTACTTACTATTATAAATTACGAACCGAAACCGCCTCTGTAGTTGGATAATATATAGGTAATACCTACTACAAGTATTTTACTTAACTATCACGAAAATAATATAGGTACTCACCTATTTTATTAATCCAAAATTTATAATTTTCCAGTATAATAAATTAATGTTTAATATAAGTAATTAAATTACAACTACAAAATCCACGTTGTGATACAAAAAATAAATGAACTAATTAGTCAGTTCGAACAAAATGGCACTTTGCAATAATTGCATTGCTTACGATGGATCGACACAACAAAAACAAATTTAAAGTTTAATTTAGACGCCGAACAGCCAAACGCTTGCCTGTCAGGGTAATACCACACCGGCCGAATATATAATATATTATATTTTCACTATATAATAGTCATATGTATTCAATTTTTATATAATAATTTTGAATTTTAAATATTCTTACATTAAATAGTTAAGCACGTTCTGTGCAGGCAGAGGCGACAAGGCACGCGCGCGACGCGTGCGCGCGCGCCGACGCTGCTGCCGCATCCTTCTCATCGCCGCACCCATCCCAACACTTACTGTGGTCAAAAATTTGGAAGGCACTTTCTACTTTTCAAAAATTTTAAATTTTAATTTACCTTGAACACATTAGCCTAAACTTACACAATACAAAATATGCGTAGTAACATTTACCAAAATTACGCATTATTCATCCGAAACGTATAGGCCATACATATTTTTTTTAATTTTTCACCTACATTAAAACTTTCTTTCCAAAAGGACAGCCAAATAGTCAACACCAGCTCAGGAATCGCAGTTAACTTTTCATTAATAATTTGGTCTTTTACTTCTTTACTCTACTTTTCTGAACCGAATCTGATAATTCCAAACACGAAACAATAAGTTGAAGTATCAAGGCCACTTTGAGACTTATTATAAACATGCGGTATCGTATCTTGCGACGAGTCTTAACCCGGGCGCTACTGCACCCTCCTACAAACATTTTTATAATAGGACGCCAACGAGATCGCCAAAACTTTCTAAATCATGGTATACCCTTGCGGCAAGAACAATATCTACTAGAAATATCTCACCGAAACTTTGAACGTAATAATAATTAGGTATGAGTTTAAAGAAGTCACTGATAAACCAAATTTGTACATCCACACCTGAACGCACAGTGAAGCCACGGGCGTGGCTCACGCAGCATGATCGCTACAAACAAACATAGTACACGTAATAGCTAATACAAGTTCACTGAAACGTTATCCTAACTATGCATAGATAGTGTAGCAGACAGACGCTTGAACGACGAACATTCATTGGCGATTTTAGTGCTCCTAAATCTATGGCGGCGCCCCCTGCACTCAGCGACTATAATCAATAAGACATAGCTCAATCATCGCGGTGAATAAAATAAACTACTATTTAAATAAATCAAAAGTAACGATAAGGAAAGCAATCAAGTGGCAGGGTTGTGTTTGATTGTAATCGACAGTCGATTAATCAAAGAATAATTAAGAGTGCAGAAGGGGCGACAACGCGGCGAAGGCCGGAGGCGCCGCAGTCATCTATCTTTAACCTAACATTTGGAACAATCACTACTGGCTAATGATACATCTATACATTTGGCGACCACTTAGTCTACGTACGTGAGTCGCGGCGAGGGGCGAAACAGGCCCCTACGCTCATCTACTACATATTACACAAATTGACATCCATCTGACCAGAAGAAAATAATTCACTATGGGGTTACATATCTAATGCTAATACATAATTTTCATCTTAATACGAATGCTTTCTGAATTACAGTGATTAAAGTAGGTATACAGAACAGTCTTTCGAATCGGGCCAAATATTTTTTAAATTTTGATATCCCTACAGCCACAGATGGGTCTAAGATGTGAAGCTTACACAGACAATGTTGAAATCCTACTTGTGAGTAGATACAAAAATGATTATAGTGGGTGCTCTAATACTCTCGTACATTTTACATACATTAACCAAAACACGTTTACTGAAGCACAAGCATTCAATTTATAGGTACGACTTTAAAATAATTAAAAATCATAACTAAATAACAAGCATCATATTGCACAGCAAATTCACAATAATTTATTAAATATGAAATATACTTAATGTCGATTGCTAATATTAACTAAAATGTAAAGAACTGTAATCATGCAAGATAATATTGATAGCTTTCAAATTAGGAGCCTCATAATGTTCCGCTGACCCTACAACTCACTCTTGCCCACTCCGACAAGTTTTGGTACAACTTGCCACTCGCATAACTCTTCAATCCTCGATTCACTATTGCCTAAAATTAACCATATGCGATATCAAACTAAACAGGTATAAAATATACCTACGAGATTTTTAATTAGCAAATAATAGGTTACAATAAAGTTATCTCGTATTTAATAGAGTATAACTAATAAGTAACGTAGAGACCAAAGATGTTAGAACTGCGCGTTAATTACGCGGACAGCCTCAGTGCGCGTGGTGCGGTGGGTAATTCCCTCTCGTATGCGCGACTGCACTCGAGCCTCATCTTTACGTAGTATTATTTATTACTCTAACGCCGTTGTCATAGCGCTATGCAGAACGAGTGCATAATATGGAAGATTCTCTCCCTTATACGAATATTATCAAAATTCTACAACACCTCATTGAGTCGTGATCATACATCGCTTTGTTATTGCCGTCCAATCAATCGGTTCGTGTGTTTATCTAAGAACTTAACTTCGTGTTTTACAGCTAGATACACCACTTTTTATGTACTTTAATTTAAATTATGAAGTATGAAATCAAAATGTCATTTTCTATACGTCAGTAGGTAAATTATTGAACCAACTGTAAGGTATAGCACCGGTAGTGTGCCGGTTTTATTGGTGAGCACTGTTTATTACCGAGATGTTCCCGAACGCTAACAAAATGTACTTTGCATCAGTCTTCATCTTTAATGCAGTGTTACAGTTAGTGGTGTACGCAGCAGTATTTAGAAGTAGCTCCCAGGGCCATTGCGGTTCTGCAGGTAGTAATATGCAGCAGGCAGCGGTGGTGGCATGCCTGGTTGCATGCCGGGCTGCATTCCAGAATGCATGTTAGGTTGCATGTTAGGTTGCATGGCAGGTAGCATGCCTTGTTGCATGTCGGTCTGCATGCTTGGTTGGATCGTTGGCTGCATGCCTTGTTGTAGCAGGCTCGGTGAGGTGTGGGCCGGCTGCGGCAATCCCGGTGGAGTGTGTGCTACGACACGGGGCGGGGTGTGCGCCGGCTGCAGCAAGCCCGGCGAGTGTGGCAGCAGGCCGGGCAGCGTGTGTGCCGGCTGCAGCAGGCCCGGCGACAGGTGCGCCAGCATGCTGGGCGAGGTGCGCGCCAGCATGCCCGGCGAGGTGCAGGCGAGCATGCTGGGAGAAGTGCGCGCGTGGGCCAGTATGGCAGGCGATATGTTATGCGCCTGCGGCAGAATGGGAGATGTACGCGCGTTCGCCATCATGTTAGGCGAAATGCGGGTATGGGCCATAATGTTTGGCGAAGTACGCGCATACGGCAAACTAGTCGGAGACGTGTTGTGAGCTTGCGGCACGTTAGGCGAAGTGCGGATTTGTGCCATCGTGTTCGGTGACGTATGCGTATATGTCATTTGACCGGGGGATACACTATGCGGTTGTGGCATGTTAGGCGAAGTGCGAGCATGCATCATGTTGGGAGAAGTATGGATGTGTGGCATCATGTTCGGCGAGGAGCGCGCGCGCGGAGAGGTGCGCGAGTACGGAGTCGTGCCGGGCGTGCGCGCGTGCACGGAGCGCGGCGAGGCGGGAGCGGGCGCGGGGCCGGGAGCGGGGCCCGAGGCCGCGGGCGAGGCGCGGGCGCGGCGCGCTCTCGGCGGCGGCGGCGGCGGCGGGGCAGCGGGCGCCGCGCCCGCGGCCGTGCTTCATATGTCCATACGCGCAGTATCTGGCACCGACGTCTCGGCGTCCAAGGAAGCGGGCGAGGTACCTTGCCCGTTTCGGGACACGGGAGTCTTAGGGGGTCCCATCTCGGCGGAGTCGCGATCGCTGTAGCGGCTGTCGGGGCGCGGAGAGGCGAAGGGGCGGAACGGTTCGACCGGGCGGTTTGGCTCGAGCGCGTGCCCCGGGGGCGGTGGCGAGCAGAGCGGTGATTCCAGGCCTGCCGTCATCGGTGACGGTAGACGCGGCGAGTGCAGCGGCAGCGGTGGCAGGCCCAGGTGCGGCGGGTGGTCAGAGGGGCGCTGTGCTGCGACCACCATGTTGCACATCTGGCGTCTCAGGCCATGTGCCACTGCGGCCACGGCGGCAGCGGCGGCGGCGTTAGGCGACACGCGTCCTTCGCGTCCGTTGCCGCAGCCGTTACCCCCCACGGGCACCGGGTTCGGACCGACCACACCGTCCTGAAAAATGCACATTGCTACCTAAAATGCATGTCATTGTTAGTGGCTTCGCCCGTAACACAATATATATAGGCTGTAAATCGCAAATGCATTTCGCTTTGCCGATAACTGTACCGTTTACAATATGTTTATAACTATTGGAATACAAGATTAGATTCACATCGAAGCAGCCACACTGCCGACACAATGAAAGGGACGACACAGCGCGAGCATCATGCACTTGGATTGAGTGTGAGGAGTCGGGTCGGATAGTGTTAGCTGCGTGTGATGTGTAGGGATCGTTCACAGTACTGACCGTGATGGCTGGGTAGGCAGGCATCTCGACATCGCGCATGTGAGTGTGCGCGGTGTGCGGGCCGTGCGTCTCGCGGAACACGACGGCGCGGATCACGCCGCGGATGTGGTCGTCAGGCCACACGCCCAGCAGAATTCTTTGCGGACGGCCGCGCCCTTTCGGTCTCAAATCTGCAATAACGCATAATAGTAAAATGTGAACGTACCGGTTTTAATTGCCATTTACGTTACGACGCGATTACAAGTTAGCGAAATTCGACTCGATGCATGATTTTTTTAGTTTCCATAGTCACATTAGCAGATATGACTTTTCTATTTAAGATTCATTGTGTGTAGAAAATCAAGCATGCCTAAGTATTCCGGACAACAATATTTTGATTCAGATTCAAGCGATTCAGATGCCCATTGAAGTGGCACCCTCTCCACCTGCTGGCATAAACTTTAAAAACAAAATCGTGCATGGATTCAAATCGTTAAATGTTGTGGACACTATTATTTAGTTGAAACAAAATGTCCATCCTATGTTTATTTTAAAGATATTACACATTTAGTTCATGCTCTTTGTAATAGCACTCGGAATTAAACAAGAACAAAAATTAGCTTGTTTAATTCTTACTTGCAAGTCTTCCGTAATTTATCAGGAATATTAAACTTTGCTGAAATCAAAAACATAAACGATATTTTTTAAATGGAGTTCAATAACGTTCATAAATATAAAAACACTGCTCCATTTTTTTAGTTGATGTTGAGGTTGAAGTTGAAGTTCTATCAGCAGTCTAGTTCCCATAGTAAAAGCTTTGCTTAGATTGGGACTAGAGTGTAATGTGTGAAATGTCTATTAATATTTGTATTATATATTACGGACCTACACTTAAATATATTAATTGAAAGGTGTAGAACGTTATGTATCTACTTAAAATATAATAAAAATTTATAAATAAAACATTTATTTTTATTTTAGTAAAACACATTATCATTTTCATTATCCCGAGTCCGAAATGAGATTAAAAGTGCATTTATTTTAATTTTGGAGCCATTGACTATTCACATCTGATTAATATTATTTATACACTAGCTGTCCCGGCGAACTTCGTACCGCCTTAGAGAGATTTTTTATTCTGAGCGATTTTCTTTAAAAAAAAATCCGTAAGAACTTTGTACCTACAGAGTATTAGAAAACTACAAAAAAAATCAGCCAAATCGGTCAAGCCGTTTTTATGCTATGTCGTGACAACGGAAAACGGGTTTCATTTTTATATATACAGATATTATTTTTTTATATTTGAAATATAAAAAAAAGATTTAAAAATTGTGTACGGAAGAGATAGCTTATAGCGGATAAGACCGCCAGTTGTACCTCTAATTTTGAATAGTGTTTCTATGGTTTGTTTCTTTTAGTGATGTAAAATAAAGATGTACCTAAGTATTCTATTCTAAAAGCTAAAACTTACCGAAGCTGTGTTTTTATGATTTTATGACGTACCATATTTTTTCATCATGTTTTAAAATGTATTATCACTAAGCAAAATTTAATACAAAAACAATAGCATATATACAGATATTAGTATATCTATCATATCATATCTATTAAATAATCACAGTAAGCAAACCCATATAAATAATATACAAAATCGCATTGCAGGCAACATCGCAACATGTAAATATAATTTATATTCATTCGCGTATATTTCTAATATACAGGTAGTAACTAAGTATGTACATTCAATCATTTCATACTGTTAACATTGGTAGAGGATCAAACATTAAACAGTACAAGTTATTTGCTCCTGTACCAATGTATCGACTATATTAATGCCATTATTTTGTATAAATAAATTGTAAAACAAAATAATGACATAAAATAAGTGACACGACATTTAATAGGACTAAGTATAATAATTATATTAACATCTACAAAATGTCAGCTGGATGCCGTTCTAAAGGTTAGTCTTACTCAATATAAGTGTCATAAAAAATATTTAAAAAGTCGTCGTGGTAGTCAACGATAACTAAGTAAATATTCTTTGATGATTGTTGTTAGTTATTTACAAGAAAACCCGGTCGCAAGTAGCCTCAATTCACCGTTTTAACAACTCATCAGTATTTTCTCCAGAATTATGTAATAACATTTAGCAAACTGAGGCTAAATACGAGCTTGAAACAAAATTATGAAAAACTCACTCTTACTTCACTTTTCGTCTAATTATCAGTAAAGCTTGGTGTTGTAACTAACTCCAGCTTGCAAGATCACTGTATTCTACAAATTATCAATAAAAAACTACCAGTTTATCACGTTTACATACTACTTTGCCAAAAGAAGTACAGGAATCAGAGTGCCGGAAGTTACGCACACCAGGCATACATCTACTGTGAATTTAGAGTGAGTTTCGTCCATCAGATCGGCAAAACAAATGACATTCGAAAGTAATGTTTCAAATGTCACTTACATGTGATGCACGTACCTGCTCCCCCGTCAGCGCTCGGGCCAAGCATGTTGTGGACCCGGTTAGCGTACAGTACGAATGTAGGGTACGGTATGTCGTACTTTCTAGCAGCTTGCGAGAGAGACAATCCTTCCTTCAGCACGGAGAAGATAGCCTCGGCCATGGTCTCAGGCCTCCAGGACTTGAGAGGTCCACGTTCTCGCAGGCGTAGGTTATGCACCATGTTCTGATTGGTGCTCCAGCATTGTTGCCACAAAGACTGCATCCGGTATTGGTACGTCTCTGCTGGAAAGAGACGGGTTAAGAGTTAGTATCTTTGTTAGAATATTATGCTTGTTCAAATCGGGATATTGTGTTTCTTGATATGAGTTTCTCCTAATATTTTAACGTTTGTGCGTTCAATAAAAGTATTCAAATCAACAAAATGCTTTGGGCACTTTACGTCAGCTTACACAACATTTTTATCATATACTCTAGCAGTTGTTGCTGATTGAATACTAAAACATTGAAGAGAAAAAAAGATAGCTTGACAACATCGTAAGCAGTGCTTATAATCTAAATTTAATATTTAATATTAAGTTTATATAAACTTCTTCAGAGCTAATGTCAAGCTCGAGTTAAGAACTGCCATTACGAATATAAAATAAATGTGTTATTAATTTAATTCGAATTAAAAATCATCAAATAGGTATAAATTGCAATAAATAACTTCAAGTAACTTTTTTTCATATTACCACCTGTTGTATAACAGTTGCTTTTCATTATACTGTCATTATTATAATAAAACATCGCAATAAAAAGCTTAATACCGTTTTAATCGGCATTCTGCGGCAAACAAATACAAAATTACATGCATAATAGCAAATTAAAAATATTAATTTACATATTTACCTCCTAAGGAATCTGCGGAAGAAAAACATAATTTGGTTGATTAAAATAAAACAATTATTTAATAAAGGTTTTTAATGTTATGTTGCAGTCTTAAATCAAATAATTAATAATAACTAAAAGTATTTTAACTCGTCTAATAGATCACTGACTTAGATTTTGACATTAGCATTATTATAATTATAAATACATGGTTATAGGGCTCACAAAAATATCTGGCTTTAACCATAAACATGGAGAAATGATCGAAACAAAACAATCGTGCCAGTAGTACTTACTGAAAAGAGACAGGTATTGGCCGCACATGTTTCGTGAGGCTATTGCTCTGTCTATTTATCTATGTCTATGGTTATATGCTCTAGAGACAGCAGACGAAGTATAATTCTATTAGGTCTCATGTCAACCGTTTACTATTTAGGTAGAGCTCACGGCTATTTCCAATATTCAATTTATCTCCAATTTTGCCGTAGTAAAGGTAAGTTACGCTACCGTTGCAACATTTACTAATATTTCCCAACTAACCTGAGGACAACATCCGATGTTGCCAACATTTTCTCAAAAAAGAGACGATAAAGGCCAATAATAATCCTACTTATTGTCAAAACATTAGTTTAGTTAAATGTAAGTTAAATGATTGTTATAAGTAACTATTCTGTTAAGGTATTGAAACTATTTGCTTTCATTATTTGTATTAAAAAAACCGTTCATTAGAGAAATTGACTATTAAAAACAACCAGTCAAGTGCAAACAATGTAACAGTCATTATTCCTTCGTACGCAGCTGACATTTACAAAAAACTACAACAAAACAATGAATTTAATTATTAACATTAAATAATAACGTACAATTATGCCATATTTTTAATCGTTATAAACTTTCGCAAAAACTCCATATCCTGTTTCGTATTAATTTGTGATAGTAATATCACAGATGTTTATGTACTTATACGTATCGATGGGTCACACTTAAATCTGCGAAATGAATGGCCCTGAATACAGCCCTGCGAACGGCGTGCCAAACAGAGTGCCACATCATTTACCGCTGCTATGCACTCACAAATTTGTCGTACACAATAATTAATTACTAACGTAAATATTTACAAGTAATTGTGAACAGCATTTTTATGAGACCTATGACTGTACCAATTAATGAATAACTCGAACTAAAATTTAGGCAAAATATCAAGCTATTTTATAATAATATTTTTCAAGCTATTTTATTACAAAAACTATTATTTGCAACTTATTGCACAATTATCGTTAACTTATTTAATTAGTTACAAAAATAGGATCTAACTAAATGTTCGGACATAATCTAATAAGGCACTTTATTGAGCAAGAATTATAAGAAGTATTTAATTATATTTATCTACCTTTTAATATGGAACCTAAGTATTTATTACCAAAGTCAAAGTCAAAACTACTTTATTCAGTAAAATAACAAGGATCATTTAGACTTTTACCATACATTAGATTAGATTTTTACCTATTCGCTACTTAGTCTACGTTCATCCGACTTGCTTGCGTACTGAGAACTCTTATTTTATTAAACGATTTTTACAAAACTAAAACTATAAAACTATAAATCTATCTAGTAGTTTTACATTACTCCTAACATATAAAATAAACTGTATATGTATATATGTAGTGTATATGTAGGAATACAGTAAATATTAATTTACAAACAAATAAGTTTTTTATTTAAGTACTTACTTACATATTCCAAATATAATTTCATATAAGAAAAGATGGATGGACTGTGTGAATGATGACATGTGTAAGAAAGGAGTGAGCATTGAGATGACGTCTGATAGAGGAGAGTGGAAGAAGAAGACGATGTACCGACCCCACATAATGTGGGACAAGGGCAGGAAGATGATGATGATGATAATAATATTCATTTTAAAAATCATCATCGAAAAAACACTACACTCATCTTTAAAGGTTACTCAAAGAGTAGGTACTTGTCAGACTTTGTAGTTGCCATGATAATATGGCGACTACTTTTTAAGTCTCACCTTTGAAGTTATACCTATCATTATATATAGAAGAATCATCAAAATTGGTCAACAATTGGCAAAAAATGGCTTGTCAAGTCAATAAAGTCGAATTGAATCAAAAAGGGAACATCAATTTTTAAAAATAATGGAAAATCACCTCTCTTTATTCTATAATTGAGTTCAATTCTGGAACAGAAGGGTTATTGACCTAACACATTCCTGGCTATTAACATAAATATAATCGCACCAGGTGCTTTTGTTAGCACTTAGTACTCAAAGTAATATGCTAATACCACCATTAGTTGCCATATTTTTAACACAACTCGTTATATTTACATTTACTTCATAAAATGTAAAAGCCCTTATTTCTACAAGGTGTACAAGAACTGTTCATCTACAAAAAACATATCTATGTATACTAAACAACAAAAAAATCTTTACATACGAAATTAGTTTTTTTTACCTATTCATCATCTTCCTACCCTTGTCCCACATTATAAAGGGTCGGTACAACATGTCTTCTTCTTCCACTCTCCTCTATCAGACGTCATCTCAATGCTCACACCTTTCTTACACAGTCTGTTTCACCTATTAATATCTTTAATAAGTATTGTTTTATTATGACATTTATTGTGATAAAATATTGAGAATACGAAATTTTATTGTTTTTTAATAGTTATCTTTGTACACCTGCTTATTAAAACTTTTTTACATTGTGTAAAAAATATATTGAATATTAAAATAAGAAAGGAACTAGATAAATCTTCATTCAATATGCCTTTTACATAAAATAGCTTTTAAACTAGTATAAAAAGGTAATATTACTAAACCATACATTCATTGTAATAGTAGGTAGGTACATTGTACATTATTATTTCTACACCAGTTTCACCAAGACAAAGGAAAATACTGTTAAATTCAGACTTTTTTTTACTATAATGACACGAACTCGTTAAAACTGAAGTGGGGTTTTTAAGGCAGATCCAGGTTAACCCTACAGAAATACTAGAAATTAAGTACCCCATTTACACACCCCAATTACCCCAGTTTTTTATATAATTTTATAATTAAGTATATATCACGATTTTATATTGTGCTCTGCAATACGAACTTCAGATCCATCGTCATCTGTGTTCATTTCCGCTTTTATTTTCCCCGATTTCTCTCGTTTCGTTTTACTCAACTCCTCGTAGTATAGTGACACAATGGAATTCTTTTTACAGAAGGCCCACCACCACCTGAACCCTGTGAGACCCACGAAAGTGAAGCCAGGGTCCCGAGCACGTCTGAGTTTGACTACGAACTCTAGAACTTCCTTGAGGGACTTTTTCGTTCTCCGATTGTAAGGTGATACGCTGGTGTAGCAACAGTAGTCTAAGACGGTTCGTTCCTCCTCAGCCGTCAAGCCAGCATCATCGAGGACCGCCATGCGTTTAGATTTTCCTAATATATTGTCGTACAAAGTTCCTTTTGGTATGGCGTAGTGTGTCGCGGCCTGGGTGAATCGCATCCTTTGTGTGACCACTGCTTGGATTGCTTCTTGCAACTGGCCATCTGTCCATCTTGGAGCCTTCAGCTTGAGTGCGAGACCGTGGTAGTCTGATAGATAAGCAACTAAATAAACGACTGCACGCGCCAATTTTCAATGCATTTCAGGCTACTGCCTATTTGTAACATTGAAATTCAGCAACGTATGTGATAAAACAACTCAACAACACAGGCTCAGAACGCAGCATGATAATCCATAAAAAAAATTTAGACATCTTTAATATAGCCCCGGATAGTGCAATTGTAGGAACAAAGAAAATCTACCGAGCGATTGATTTGCTAGCGCGTCCATGCTATCAGGAAGTCTTACTAATGTAAGGGCATCATTTTTCCCACGTTACTATGACAATATAACAGCTATATCATGTGTGGTCCGGTTAACGGTGCGTAAACTGTAATATTACGTTATTCGGATCATACTACTGCGTTCGCCTTACATGCAATTTGAATACATTACAAGCGGATGGTCTTAGCGCGAAGGAAATCTCTGGACATTTGCTCTTCCTCTACGTGCTTACTAATCATAACTACATGTATATTTATCAATTACAAGCATATATATTTAGTCAATAACTCTTCTTTTAAAACCAGTCGACACTAGAACTTAAGATTTTTTGCCGCAATCAAATAAAGTTTTACATATTATGTGCGTCAAAAGCCTTCTGTTTAATGACTCTGATTTTGAAATCAGAAAGCACAGTTAAAAAATATGCAGTATGTATTCAATAATAAATCATTGTTCATTTATAGAGATTAACTATAATGCCACTTAAAGTGCTCCGCATTCAGCCTTGTACTTGACTCCACTGGTACATTCTGAACAATTCGAAATTATTTCACGTGTTGCATACGTTATTTTTGAAGAGACTTTACTTCATCCTCTCAACTTAGAAGAGCCGTGCTCTAAGATGATTAAAACACGTTAATAGGATTGTATGAAGCTAAGAGCACTGTGTTTCCTACAAAGGTTTGAGTTATGAGAAATAGTCATATTTGCCATTAAATAGCGTACTTACGGCCGGTTTCTTGAACGATGATCAACGAAAAAATCAAATAATTAATGTGTCCAACTCGGATCAATCGTGAGTTGGGTTTCCAGAAACCGGGCGTTAATGTATGTCTCTAAAGTACCATCTCGCTAAGACCAAAAACCAAGCAAACACAAGTGCAATCACGGGTGAGTGCAACACAACACAACATTAAAGTCACAAATCGTCACACACCCAACTGACCTGCCAGCGCGGTGGACGTGGACGCAGCGCCCATCCAAGCCTGAGTGTTCTCCAACATACGAGCCTGAAACAAAAAAAAAACAAATTAATATTTGCATATGGTTTTCTAGCGTTGAGAAGTTTCTGTCGTAAAATTATGCTCGCACCGCTGCGCTGTGTTCCAGTTATAATAGTTGTCGGTGTAATAACAAACGCTTATTATCTTTATAATTTAGAGTTTTAGCATGTTAGGTTGTACAAAATCTAGCCATTAGAAATGAAACAACCATTTGAAGTTAGTGGAAAGTCAGTCAGATAACTGAAAACTAAACGTTTCATCACCATGGTTTGCTGTAATAATTGATGTCAAATGTGAGAAAGAGGTTAAAGAATCGTATTATGCATGCTATTGATTATTGGTTTTTGAATACTTTATAGGCCTCGGAACGAATTTAATAGTAGCCCCTTCAAGTGGTGGGTTCTAAAGTAAGTTCATATTTATGATCCGTCATAAAATTGAAAGGAAATTCAAAACCGCATACAATGATTCGCAACTGAACTGCCGAACAATACGCAATAATGAGTAGCTAACTCCGGCGCAGGTCAGTCAGGATGCGCATCATTAAAATTAGCCATAATCGCTGGCCAATAATAATAACGGTCAGATGAAAAAGAACAATTCCTCAGTTAATTTACAATTTCCCCATCTCGAGCAGGAAGTTTACTGTTGCACATTTTATCGATCGCTACTGTATTTCATTCGTACAGTAGGTATGCGCGTGCACCGTGAGTTTATTTACGTCCAGCCGGCATGTCGAAGAAAGAGCGGCATTTCTTTGTTCCAACTAAACATTATCCAACTTTTAATTGTGAACGCAGACAAAAAGCATTTACGGCACAGTACAAGGGTAATAGTAAACTACAAATAAAATGTTATTATCGAGTCAGGCGACGTCGGGTGCGGCTGTTAGTATGCGCACGTGCTCTAAGTACCGGTTGAAACGTTCCGATGTATTGTTTGTTTACCCGAATAAAACACTAAAATCCAATTCAATAACAAAGAATTAAAGATCCCGAAATAAAATTTATTGCTGGAGTACGATAAAATAGATTTATGTCCGCGCGGGACGGGGCCGGGACGGGGCGGCGACTCCGTACTGAGTGTAGTGTAGTGTAGTGCTGCCAGTCAACCGCCCTTAACCGGACATCTTTATTACTATTCATCACAATCCTATTTTGTAAGAGCGTACTTTTACACCTTTACTACTCTTTCAAGGTTTTCCTAAGGTTGCCAGATTTTAATAAATCAATTTTGCACGCGAGCTGTATCATTATTGAAGTTATCCAAGATAATAAGAATATCTAGAAGCAAACATTAAAACAGTTGCAGTTTTTCTTACATTTTAATGTTGTTGGCATAGTTTTTTACGGCTATTATGTAGAATTTCGCAATCATCCGACTTTCCTATCCGCTCGGCCAACCCTGACTAATAGTATTATGCGCACTCGGTCAACTGAATTACATTCTGTTCAAACTTAATAGGCATAATTGTATTTAATTGAGCCGATAATAAGGTTACGAAAGCCGGTTCCGATTCGAAATGATGTACTTACTGGAAACATTTGTATATCTTAACAAACTATTAGTAGCTAAGTTTTTTTTATTATATTAAACTTTATTTACAAACAAACTTACGACTGTTAAGTATTTGCAATTTTTTTAATATTATTTATTTTATTTCATTTTACAATACCATTACAGGTTTCAACTAAACATAATGTACTTACTTAAATAAGTTTAGCCCTCTGTAAATTTTGTCAATTTATATTACAGAATAATTACAGAGTAATTTAAAAAATGTACAAAGGTATTTATGAAATACGCAAACGATCTCATATAGCTCAACTGATCCAAATCAGTACCAATCGGAAGCGTACCCAAGACACTGGCTGCATTGCCGCGCTGAATAGCAATGCTGATACGCTAGGCCAGATACTCACTAGCCCTCGGGTCACAAGTGGCTGCGACTAGACGCCCAGAAGTAATTTTGAGTAAGTACCTACTACAAATATTTTGCTTACTTATTCGACGCAAACTTTTTGGATATGTTTTTTTACACCTTACAGATAAATGTTATTCTATTGACAGTTTTTAAAGTTATGCAAATACATGCAAAAATTAATGCACAAAATAACTCGCTACGGTTTTTGCATCAGACTATACGTTTGTTAAAAAAAAAAGGAACTTTACTTATCCTGCCTCAAAAGGTGATTGGCAAGTGAGGGATGTCCAGGGGGGCTATCCAGCAAGGGGAAACTTGCGTGACCGAATATCCTTTCAGTTGCCGTTCAGTTTACGATGATTTTACTATAGTAACTCATCAGTATTCCGTGTCATTTTTTGTGGACTGACGTGACTGAGCTTTGTAAAAGTATGACTGAGCTGTTAAAAATGACGTCAATGCCGCGGTTTAGCATGGCCTACCTGATTTTTCGTTAATTCTATCAGACGGTATGAAAATCGATCATTTAAAATATCGAAAGACGTAGAAGAAAACTGAACTGCAATTTGATCAAATAATTAGCAGTTCAAAAACATTTCAGTTGTCAGTATACCCCCCAGACTACTAAAGACTTAAAATACTTGATAAAAATTATTATATTTTGTCATACATTTTGCAATAAAGGTCACATAATATTTATGAAAGTTAATAGGGTTGTCATGTCACTCACATGGAATGAAATACTTAAGGTCAGTGTGGGTAAGTCCGTCTAGGCCCTAAGTCCGTCTAGTGGCAATAACTTCTGTTTTTGAATAGCTAGAGCCATATAACTCGGTTGGTAAAACAGTATCATTGAGTTTGTTCGAACTAGTGATAATAGATGTCTCTAACATCTTAATGTTGGAAAAAATTTGACAACCAATTTTTTCCGCGAATTTAACTTGAAGTTGAAGTTTGACGTCTCGTCGAAAAATGAAAAAAAAGGTGTGAAATCTAAGGAGTTTTCTGAGTATCTGTGATAACGTAGGCCATTTACAGATTCGGGAATGTATATCTGGTGTCCGATTCAAAAATAACGCATTAGTTTCGTAATTATAACAAATAGAAAAAATCCAAGCTTCGAATGTTATAGTTGGGAAGTCCGTCTACTACACATAAGGCAAGTCCGTCATATGCCGGTCTTGCCTTAATTCCAGATATTGTCAACCTTTTTAGTAGTTCAAATTTTATAATTATTTTATACTGTTTATCAACTTGTAAGTATTATTGGCCTGTCTACGAAAGTGAACTCTTTTCAGTGTTAAGATTGCCTCTGTAAATCTAATCTATTTACGTTTATTTTTCTGTATTTACTTTGTGTATAATATAATTAAGTGAAAGATGCACTGGTATGTTTGCAAGAGGACTAGCATCACCTATAAGTATTCTTTAAAAGTTTATAAATTGTGAATACATATTTTGAAAGCATGGAACTATCAACTTTTTTTTTAGTTTCTGATTTTTTTATACCTGACTCAATAAGTAATAGTAGCATGGCACATCATGTGAACATTTATCGTTTTAACAAAGATCTGATTTAGAAAATTATCCCATACTTATTTATTTCGTACTGGCAGAAAGTGTTATAAATGTAGCTACATATCCGGCAATAGTTTGCCACACCATTTCTAAATTCATACATTACATTATTAACGATTACTTGTTTACAAATAAAGATTCTTGTGTACTGATAAGTATGTTATTGACAAAAAAATCGTGAGTGGGTACTTTGTGAAAATGTTTACGACCACTGGAAGTACATCATCAGCAAAGATATGCCGGACTTGCCCTTGATTTTAATAATTTTATTTTTCTTTAAAAGTATACCTTATAGTCACACGTTTAAAACACGTATTTCAACGGCAGCTTTTCATCATTTATCGATATGGTTTTCATACATATTGGCTCACTAGTTACGATTTTATTGCTAATAGACGGACTTGCCTCAAACTGGTTGGGAAGTCCGTCTAAATGCCTACTTTACAAAAAAATGCTATAAATCTGAAGACAATTACAATTAACCCTACTTTTAGATAGATATAGAAAGATAAATGTAATACCAATATTTTCCGACTACTTAAAGTAACTAATAAATTTTATTTCGATTTTTAAAGTTAAATTGAAATTCAATTTAAGAAAACTATGCCGGACTTGCCCACACTGACCTTACATTATATTTTCCCTCTGAATGGATAAAAAAGTTCGATTTGGCTGTTCTCAAAATTCATACATTATTTTGTTTTGTATAATAATAACATCATTTGGTTTTTTTTTATATAATATTCGTTTTATATGAGATTTTTATCTTACAGAGATCTTTATATCGAAGAATCAAGTTATTTATATTAAAATACAGTGTTCCTGGGTCGGTATACATTTTGCATGAACAAAAGATGGCGAAGATAGCGTGACGTCACCGATATTTCACACAAGATCTAACGCTGAAGAACGCTATGTTGAAGTCTCTAGTCGCATCTTGTATTATGAAAGATTAAAGATTATTTATATTAAAAATAAGAAATAGATCACTGATCGCACTCTTTTTAGGGTTAAACTAGCCATTGTACATGACATTTTTCTGTTTTTAAGATATTGCATAGCATATAGAGGGCCTTGAGCGTGGAGACCGAATTCAGAAATTCCGTAACGAAAATAACCTAACACTGCGCATGTGTAATCCAGCAAAAAATGCTAACTTTTCCGCGGCAGTCCTCGAGTCCCACATGTCTTTTTTTTACAAGTATATGGTTACAATAAAGAATAAAGAACATCGTTGTTAATCTAAAAAAAATACCTACTTAGGTATACCATTATCTGTCAAACGCCATTGGAGTTATCATTTTGTAGCAACACTAAAATCAATATTGAAATATTATTAATAACTTTCACTGCGATCTATTCCTGGAAATCACTGTATATTGTTTATTCACAAACAAACTTACGATGATTACAGTATTTACAAAATGTACATAGGAATATATAAAATACATAAGAAACAGTGAGCTATCTACAGACCGTTGCAAACGATCTATAGATCCAAATCAGTACCAATCGGAAGCGTACCCAAGATACTGGCTGCATTGCCGCGCTATTATTATACATATTACTATTATACATTATATTGTGTTGTGATATTAGTTACAATAAATCGGATTGTTTGACTTAATTTCTTTGTTTACATAAAATACACCTATCTATGTATACCCCTATAAAGTTCATTGACCTCTAAAAACCAAATAACAATTCACTAACAAAAAACGGAACCGTCTATCATTTTAGAATTATTGATTACAGTCGGAGCCCGACCTTATTTACAAAATATGAATTTGTTATGGGGTTTGCACAAGCAGGGCGCCATTTGCCACCCCCACCTTTCGCCACCTTAATACCTAAAAAGTTGAATAATACATCGTGAGCAATAATAAACTTTCCGTTAATCTATTTAAAAGTAATGTATTAATTTTCCTAGAAATGGAATTGCAGCTGAGGTCTGACCGCTAAGTTTTAGTGTCAATTATAAATAAATATCATTTTGTACACATTTAGTGCCATCTGTTTATACTTACCATAATCAATATTAAAAAACTTGAGAGGAGTCTATGAACACCCGGATGGAAAAAAATTCTTAATTTAATAACTGGCTTGCTTTCTATGAGACAGAGAGAGACAGTCAGAGAAACACGCGCACGCCGCCCAGCTTACAACTATAGCAAAAAAATTAAGACCAAAAGTGGTAACGACACGTAACAACTTTTGATCTTATTTTTTTCCGTGTAGCCCCCATTTTTTGATGCACACATATTCACCATTTGTCAGCATTATAATATAGCTTTTTTTAAATTTTTATTGGATGGAATATTGCGCGGTATAAGGTACAAAATGTATAATACCTGTTAGTTATACATACTTAGTGGTCACACCGCTTGGTACCTAGTTTGTATCTAATTACTTTTAAATGATATTTTCTGATGAGCGTTTTAATGGTGCGGAACAGAATAATATTATGCGGTCAACAATTTTTATTGCTTCTATTATTATCTTTAACTTTTCTTTTAAAGATAATTGAAATAATGGCTACACTTCTCTATGAGGTACTGAAATAACTGCATACTGTGAACAACATACTGCATGCAGTGTACTACATGTGTATTATTACTATTAGATAATTATCTTTAACCTTTCTTTTAAAGATACTTGAAATAATGGCTACACTTCTCTATGAGGTACCGAAACTACTACATACTGCATACAGTGTACTACATACTGCTCACTGTGTACTTCATACTGTGTACTACATACTGTGTACATACGGCATACTGTGTATTACATACTGCATACAGTGTACTACATACTGCATACTGAGTACTACATACGGCATACTGTGTACTACACACGGCATACTGTGTACTACATACGGCATACTGTGTACTACATACTGCATACTGTGTACTCAAAATAATTGTTAACTTTTGACAGAAAAGTAAGTTCTTACCTCACTGTAATGTGTCTGTCCATTTAAAGGTTGTATGGATGATTTTGCTTATAATAAATTGTACCATACGCTAAGTTTTTTTTTAATTATTTGTTCTTGGTTTTTGGTGAATTGTACCTAATAACCCTATTTTTTATTTTATTATATTTACCATTTTCTGATGTACCTATAATAAAGTTGCATTTCAAAAATCCCCAAACAAACTTAAAGAACATATTGTATTCCGAGCGTACTCAAAGATCATACCGAGTTGGCACTGAAATCAGTCCACGTCGAATATTCACGTACCTACTCGCTATACGAGATTAAGTACCTAGTATTGCTTAAATCAGACTGATGCATCCACTATCCGGCATTAACTAAGTACTCTTTGGTAAGCATACAGCCTCTCTAATTCACAGCGAGATTAGTTTGTCTAACATTGGGGCTGCTGGCGCATTTGTGGATATGTTTACATTAATTAATAATGATGAAAGTTAGTTAGTACGTATCATTTAAAGTCAAATCAGTTTTGTCATAAAATTGCTACAGTAACGGCCGGTTTCTGGAAACCCAAATCACGATTGATCCGAGTTTGACACATAGTAATTATTAGATTTTTTCTTTGATCATCGTTCGAGAAACCGGTCGTATATTTTGCTTATTTCAACATTAACACATTGTACAAGAGAATTGCCCCTCTGGCAGCTAACTCTGTAGGTACACGCGACGTTATTTTAATAAAGTTAAAACTGTATCATTTACTCCCGTTGTCATAGGTAAAGTGCTTTTAGGTAGTTATTTTCTGTTATAACTAATAATTTGCTCCAATATCACCATTTATCACCCATTAGTACATTTTATAGTATCGATCGTCTATACATTATCCAATTTAACAGTTTTAATAAATAATAGAACATGGTACTAAACATAATTAAATATTGTACTAATAATACTTATACTTTGTAATAAACGGCTGAGTTAAATAGATTTAGATTTATTTAGTTGGCAAGCTCTATTGTTTCTAAATACAAATTTATTTTTAACTTGCTTTTGTTGCATGCACTTAGCTGCTGGAGGTAAGTTTAAGAAAATATCATGAGTAAAGTAAAATCAGATACTGTTTTAAAAAAAAAACAAAATTCAAGGTTATTAAAATTAACATTTAATTTATGTTATGACGTCAATAAGTAGATCTATTCGGTAGTTTTTAAAGAATCAAAATCTCTAAATCCGACTACGAATTCTACTAATAGTACTAAATAATAATTAACATTTTAAGAGTACCTACTACCCCAAAATTTAGTGTTATTTTAACTGTATTCCTACATAAATAACCCCATACATATTCCTACATATATTAACCATGACATATTGCCACTAGAGTAAACCTTAGAAGGAGGATCTGTGAGATAAAACAAAAAAACCTTCCAATCCAACGTTAATTTAGAAACTAGTGAAACTATTACATGGAATCTGAGTAAGCATCTAATTTGTATGAATCCATGTCATTATTTTATTAGACGAAGCAATCTCACTCGCAGCAAATGAATGCAATTCTACACGTTAGTTTGGTCATTATTTGTATTCAGTCGGCGGTGGCGCCCTCTAATCGAAACAGCATATGAGCGTAATAAGCTTCCGTGTAAGAAATTACCTCAAGAATTCCATTCAAATGTTGAGATGAAGAAGTTTTAATTGAATTTCAGACATACATAAGGTCTGGTCTGGCCGAAGACCGGGCTCAGTGGCGCGTCTTGGGAGAGACCTACGTCCAGCAGTGGACATAAAGATCGATGATGATGATCATGATGATGATAAGGTCTGGTTAGAGATGGAAGATACACAAATGTGTGAGAACAAGATTCGCAATTGTCTGTCTCAAGTGAATTGGACTAAATATGAGCGTGCTCTACATAACGTATTTCATATCAATTTATTGATTTATTAATGAATTACAATGATTATATTTGATATTATTTTACACTAGACTTTAGCATTGTTCTAAGTAGTGCTTACCACAAAGTGACATCGACTGTGGTTGTTTGAAAAAACTCTACTGGCTTCTTCTTCTTGCGTTTCAATAAAAGTGTTTGCATCAATGAGACATTTTTTTTAAATTGCCTAATTTTATTTTGTTCTGAAAGGCACTCGAAACTATTTGTGTAACTAAAACATTGCTATAAATAAAACATCTCGCAAATGTTTCTACCATTTTTCCAGGCGTGCATTTAAAAATACACTTTTAAACTTTGCCTTTTCAAAGTTCGCAGTTTTGCAACTTTAAGTTTTTGTATTGATTGCAGCTATCTCGGGTATGGCCGATTCATTTGTTATGTAGCGAAGAATGGCTGGGGGAGGGTGGTGAGGAAGGATAAAACTAATCATACATCCTCTATTCTCTTCGCGGTGAGTCGGGTCCATTCCGAGAATACGCGGAGCGCGATGAGAGAATCAAATTAAATAATCATTCAAAACTATAAAATAAATTCATCTATCACAGTTACAGTTCTGCTATTGCTTTGTTGCAGTTATCGAGAAATGTAATACTTTTAAGATTTTAATATTAATAAGATTAGTAAATTAAAAGAAAAAAAAACAGAAAAAAAGTGTTTCTATAAAAACAATGTTTTTTTTTTGTACGATAACCAATAAAATCTATAGATTTAAGAATGCCTGTAGAAAGTTGTTTTGCATAATAGGGTAAGATTTAGATTAATTTATTAAAAGAGTAGTGCCTTTGTGTTGTTGCATGAGTAATTAAATGAAATTAGTAGTATAGTTCTACGACAAAGTTTGCAATTAGAATCGCAGTTGACGAACATAATTATGGAACTCATATCTAATAACCTATGCATCTCACAATAGACGAGCTTGATTACCACTGGTTACACAACAAAAGAATATCCGTGTACACCGCTACAATATACATGTCACATCACAAAGGAGTACTTGCAGTCGCTCACACTCGGACCACGCCCTCGGCTGCCATATCCATTTCCACATTAGTGTCTTTTTGTTCCCCATTTGATTGTTTAAACGTGCGTCGATGGACTGGATACTGGGGGGATATCCAGCAAGGGGAAACTTGCGTGACCGAATATCCTTTCAGTTGCAGTTCAGTTTTCGATGATTTTACAGTATTTATAGTAGTTTTATAGTAGATTTTATAGTAGCTCATCCATCATTATTCCGTGGCATTTTTGTGGACTGACGTGACTGAGCTTTATAAAATTATGACTGAGCTGTTAAAAATGACGTCAATGCCGCGGTTTAGGGCGTGGCCTATCTGATTTGAGCATGGCCTACCTGATTTAAGCTTGACCAACCAGATTTGAGCATGGCCTACCTGATTTTTCGTTAATTCTATCAAACGGTATAAAAATCGATCATTCAAAACATCAATAAAAGACGAAGAAGAAAACTGAACTGCAATTTGATCAAATAACAGTTCAAAAACATTTCAGTTGTCAGGATACCCCCCTGGCAGCGGTTATTATCTCCATCGCACTCGAAACGGTCTCACTCAGTTGTGGAAAAATCTCTTATTGTTGAAGAACAATAATGCTTTATGTGTAAACACGGTTTGAAAGTAAAATAGCCTCTATTACAGGTCTATTGTTTTCTGTTCCCGTTTTTTTATTAGAAGTGGATTAAGGTATTTACATATTTCTTTGTGTCCGCGTCCGATCGTGCAGTGATTGTGCTCAAAATCAAACCTGTATTGTTTTACGGTAGTGTAAATGAAGCGATTGATTTTTGGCAATTTTTTTGACAGGTACATGCAATGAAGGAGGTTGACTTTTATTTTTTATTATAATAATTGTTTTATACATTATCTATGAACAATTTACACGTAACAGCTTTAACATGAGCTTTTAAATATTTCAACTTACTGTCACTTAAAAGTTCTTTTTGTTTTAAGTCTCTTTGTATAATGTATCTAATATTAGTGTCTGATTCATTAATTTTCAATTAAAACATTATGTTAGTTATGATAAAGGTCAACGATAAAAAAATATTTTTGTTTTTTCAAAGCACCTCTAAAAAAATGTACACGCTTACTGCCACCCTCGGTCCCTAGGGGCGGTAGATATTAAAATTAATAAATTATCACTGTCTTACATGCTTTGTTTAGGGTGACACAATTTCCCAGTACCAGCTGCGTCGTTGTGTCACTACAAGTTAGATAAGCAATGAAATGAAAAATGAAAGCTTTCGGGCTAAGTAAAAAATTAATCATAATTTACAAGTTTTTTAATTTTATAAATGGTAAATCAGCCACCTGAACGTGAAAAGTGCTAGAATAAATCGGCGGTCTGCGTATAGAATACTCACACATAAGTATAGTAGGTGGGTATACCTAGAGGCTTTTGGATCTTATAATCATTATCATCATCAGCCGATATCAGCTGGACGCGAGACGCGCCACTGAGCCTAGTCTTCGGCTCTTCTCATTCGATGTTAGCGCTACATTATTTGTATACTCGCTCCATCTCGCCGGAGGACGTCCTACACTACGCTTGCCTAAACGCGGTCACCACTCTAGTATTCATTTGCTTTGATCTACATTTATTTAGCGTCATTGTCATTTTTTTCCAAGCCGTGATATAGGTACTAGACGCTGTAGTGTCTAGGATTTTTTTTTAAATGGGCTTACCCAACCTATGCCATTCTGTTAATCTAGTCAGCGATATCCAGACATAGCTAATAGGTACACTTAAGCTGGCTGGTGCCGAGGGTTTCCTCACGTAGTTTTTCATCACCATGCATCACATATATTTTCATTAGAAAAATCATTGGTGCACGATTTGAACCCACGACCTTCGGACCAGGAGGTATTACGGTAAAATACGGACCTGTAGAATATAATATAAGTAGTAAAAAAAAACAATGATAAAGTTTTTTCTGTTGATCGTTAAGCTTTCCAAGTAATTACAAGTCAAAATACAAAGTTGGGTAGTCAAACAGAAGTTTTAATTCCTTGCATTAATAACAACGAACAAACCATGTCGCGAGTGTTTGACTTACACATTACGCGGGCACGTACTTAAGGGGACGATAGGCTAAAAATGCCTTTTACTATACGACACGACGCTTACACGATATTTTTATATCATTCATCAAAAACAACTGAAAAAAATTCGTTGATGCTTTTTTTATAATATGTACTTGAAAAAGGTGATGTGTCGTGGCATTGAAATTGTGGGTTATAGTCCATACATAGTATGGACCTGTGGTATGGTCTTTAAAAATAATACATAGTAGTAGTGCCTACTGCTAGTTGATAAAAGTATTCTAATAATGTAGTTTTTTCTTAATTCTGCTGTCTAACATTTGCCAAGAAACGTATAGAAACTAAAGTAACTTAAAACGTATTATAAAAACTTCTCAGCGCTTAAAACATTTAAACGTGTAATTGTTTACAACATTATATTTACCCAAACAATCTCCATAAAACAAGTCTACCAAATAAACTCTTAAGATTCCAGAGGAAAGCGCGCCTTAACTAAAACACAAGTAAGCGGGTACTTATGTAAAATACGAGAGAATTTATTTGACTTTCGCGTAGTTTCGGTGTTAGCTGCGACATGAGCAAGACAAACACGTTAATTTTCACCCTCTCGCACCCTCCCGACTACAAATTACGCCGGTAAAGGCGACGACACACTGCCGTAGACCGAATACAAGGTGTCAAAAACAAACATTATGTAGTATGTACACATTCGAACGTCAAATGTTCGATTGTAGTTCGGAGATTCCAATTTCTAACGGAAGTTTTTTTATACTGTGTCATTTTACAAAGGATTAATAATGCACTAATCAAAAGACTACGTTGCTCTGCTGTGTGCGTTTCTCTGTCCTTATCTCAATAACACATGTTTTGGTTTTGGATTATAGAAATTAGGACTAATGTATAAACGGACTACTAACGGACGCAGTATCAAAACTTGGACAAGAAATGAGTACAAAATTGGTACCAACCGCACTCAGAGACGCTAAAAAGGGTACCTAGATACTTTTTCATTTATTTTTATGTTTGTACTAAATCGAAAATAAATAAGTAAATAATAAAAAGCGTGATCGTCGACGTCCTGATATACTTAGAGGCTTTTACACCCTCTAAGGTTATACGATCATACACTTCCTAGAGCAATATATGTAAAATAGGTACCTACTCGCTTGGTCGTGCCTAATAGATCTACTGACAGTACTTACCATATTTTGGATTTTGCTTGTCACCATGCGCCGTGCAGTGTTCTGTTCATGTTTTATTGCAAATTAATTATTTATTTGTTATAATTCATACGCAAAAAGCATCGTTAATATAAAACTTGTTTTATTTATTGTTATTAATTAAATAAAAGTTAATTTTTAAGCGCTTGGGAGTTTGGCCTGAAGACTAAATAACCTAATACCTTTAGATTGAAACTATAGTTAGGTACGTAATATATTTAGTAACCTAAATGAACACATCGTTTACCTTTTTACCTATAAAGCAACGGAAGATACGTCGTCGCAATATAATAAAACAATACAAAAACCTAGTTTTTTTAACGTAGGCTATGAAAACAAAACATATACAATGAGTTAAAAGCTGAACAACTCAAACGCGAAAAAGTTAAGCACCAACTAATTAAAAAACAAAACGAAAATGTGCTCCTCGCACGGCGAGCGCTTCCGAATTATAAAACTCGTCTTTTTTCGCACGTTTTCGCTTTCGACCGGCTAATTAGGGTTAAGGAGCGTTTTGTTTCTCTCCCTAAGTAAATTATACTGGTTCAATAAAAAACATGTGAAAATCACACTGTGGAGTGCATTTTTGAACAGTATCATATATTGATTTTCTAACTTCAGCTATGCTTAATTTGAGAGAGTATTCAGACTTTTCTTAACAATATATTGTGCATTGTGCACCCTATACAGTGTTTTTGTTGAATATGTATAATAAGGGTGATAACACCAAAAGCCCTTTTAAAATAAACAGTGTAGCTATAATATAAAATACGCATGGCCTACGTCCACAAGACAAACACAAGCGTGCCTACAGGGGCCCTATCCAGAAGGGGCAAACTTGCGTGACGGAATATCCTTTCAGTTGCAGGTCAGTTTTGTAGGCATTTTTTGTGGATTGACGTGGCTGAGCTGTTCAAAATATGACTGAAATGTTTTAAATAATGACTGAAATGTTTTAGATATGACTGAACTGTTAAAAATGACGTCAACGAGCTGGCGCATGCATCTCGCTCGCACTTGCAACGGGGCTTCGCGGGCGCATATTTCTGTACCGCTCTAACATGTCTTCATACTTGTTCGTTTTAGGGGTGTCCATTTTGAAAAATCATCGTTGTTTTTTTAGATTCGATAAATCAGAACTAACATCGATGTCGTCCAATTGAGTTTAAGAGCTCACACAAAGATGAGATTTTATTGTAATGAGTTGGTATATAAATATAATATAATTATACAATACACAATCTACTTCAATTTTATTTCGTCCACAAAACCAAAATATGTTATTCACAATTCGTTGTTTGTAAACATTGAAGCCCGCCATTTTTTTAGTACACATATTTACATATTTACAGACAATATTTTTATTATATTGTCAGTCCAATAATAAACTTTTCATTTTTAAATAATCAAATAGGAAAAAAATTAGTAAAATTATAATGTTCAAACTGGAATTTTTATGAAATTATTTGGATATAATTATTGACTCGATGTTTTTCTACTAAAAACTGAAAAAACATCGATATTTCGAGTATATCAAAAGCATTTCAAAACATCGGATCGATTCGATGTAGGTATCGCATTGTAAATATCGATGTTTTCGATGCATCGAAGTTTATCGAATATTCCGTCCCTATAGTTTGTTTACATTTATTATTTATAACCTAAAGATTTTGCATTTTCATTGTAACTTTCGTGATTGTTGTATCATAATATTGTTATGTGCCATCATAATATTGCTGGCTGCCTTGGACTCGATTGAGCGAAGAGCCTTCAGGATAATAGGTAATACGCTGCCTGCGTCTGTTTTTCCCAATCATTACAACCTAGATCAATTCAAGGCCAATATAAATAGGTGTCTTCTAGACCATCCTGCTCCATCGTCGGCTTCATCGGCGCTTTCCATCAGGCGAGATTGAAGCCAAAGGATTATAAAAAAAAAAATATGTGAGTATGTGAAAGTTTTAATACATACATAATTGAGAAAATGGTGAAATCTTTGTAAGTATTTCACGGAGAATAAAAACCTCAGCTTTGGCAAACCTACACCGGATTTGCGCATTTCGCAAACAAGTATGTTATTGAAAAGTGAATAAATCAGTGTACTACCTAATTATGGAAGATTTTAATGTCAAATCTAATCATAAACATGAAACGTATGTCGGGATTGTCCTGTTTTTCAATACTAGGAGACTGACATACTTAATACAATACATTACTTATATAGATAGGTATTTTTTATTTTACCTACATATAAAATAACCAGAGCACCCGGAATAAATATTTGCAGATCGTACAAACATTTATTTCAAGGCGGTCATCGAACCCACAACCTCCGCGTCGGAGGTGGACATCTGTTGCAGAGTTTCTAACATGTTTGGTCACCACTTATTCATGTTTCAGATGCACACAAGATGCTGGTGCCCAGTATGGGTTAGCAGATCAGAAATCAGAACACAACAATTTAAGACTAAGACATGAATCATTCTATTTAATCGTCCAGGTAGTTGATTACTTCACTTGATAGGTTCATAAATATACCTATAACAAACTAAATCAATCATTGCAATAGGCATCACAGCTCATTTGGTACTAGTTCTGTCTTCTCTGTGGGTTCCATCCCCACCAAGAATAAATATTTTTTAAAAGTTCAATAAGTCTTTATTGGTAAAACATTTTTTTATTACTATTAGTAAATATTAATGTATGTTCTGCTTTTGGGTGTCAACATGTTACATATCTATGAATTTATTCATAAAACAGTATATGAGTATTCTAGTTGCCATACAAGCTTTGTGAAATGTTCATAAACATTTTTTTAACTTGTTTAAGTGTAATGAAATAAAAGAAAATGATTTATGTTCAGATTTCAAGACTGTAAAATATTTTAGTATTGAACTCTATGCGTATTAACTCTATTTACAATACACTTCATTTTATTTCAGGTATATCTGGGATGTGACACGAGCAAATTTCGGTTGCCAGGAAGAGATCTCTCTCAGCGATAAGGCCACCCATTCTGATGCCTATTACTACTTGTTTAAGCTCTTTGTTTTTATTTATGTGTGATGAACAATAAAGAGTTATCTATCTATTTAGAAATGTTTTAATAAAATAATACTGAAACATGGTTTTATTGAATTACTATATTATTTCACAAATGAAAACAAAGATTAGTTTAATAGTCATAAACAGATTAGGATAGTGAAGTAGTACCATCATGGTAATTTGCATATTCTGAAACAAAATAATATATACTTAATAATATATATATCTCAGCTCAGTATTGGCATTAGTTCTGGCATCTATGCTAGGATGGTGGGTTCAATCCCCACCACAAACAAACATTTATGTGATTACTTGTCATTGGTAAAATATTTATTTATTACTATTTGTGAACTTAAATATGTGTTCTGCATTTGGGTGTTAATATGTATTAATTTTTAGAATACTTACTTATAATAGTATTCAAGCAATCTATTTCCCATACAAGTTTTGTTTAGTTTGGTTCAAGTGCATGCCTTGGGAAATAAATAAATATTTTTGGACAATTCACACTTCACACTCTAGTCCCAAACTAAGCAAAGCTCTTTATGTATGGGAACTAGATTGCTGATAGAATACTTACATACTTACATTTTTTTTGTAAACACATTCATAGAAACACCCAGATTCAGAAAAAATATTTATATTCATCACACAAACATTAAAATTTGCTCTGGGTCGAACCCACAACCCACAGCATGGAAGGCAGAGCTTACTACCAAATACTTACTGTCAAATGTTCATGAATACTTGTTCAAGTCTAATGAAATAAAGGAAAAAAAAATTAGATTATGTACAGATTTTAATATCATATTATAAACTATGTAATCATTCTTTACCACATATATAAGATATAATAATAATAAAGAATCAAAATGGTTTTATTCCTTGAATTCTAGTCATTTTACAAATTACAACTTGCAGATTAATTTTATATAGGTAGTCTTATACTGTCTACTACACAAGTAGAAACTTCATGGTAATCTGCATAGTATTCTGAAACAAAATAATAGGTAAGAAAGTTTTGTAGGTATGTACTATGTGAATGTGAATGATGACGTGTAAGAAAGGTGTGAACATTGAGATGACGTCTGATAGAAGTGAGTGGAAGAAGAGGACATGTTGTACCGACCCACATAATGTGGGACAAGGGTTGGAAGATGATGATGTACTATATTCTTATCTTATGTTATTGTACCTACATTTTAGATGTAACTTTATGCTACTAATCTCAATGATGGTTTATCTTAGCAAAAATTTATTTCAGGATAGGTACTGAAATTATGTTGTCTCTATATAAATTTGCCATAAATATTTTAAATATGATGAGACTAATAGGATTTATAACTACGATTACATACAACTAGTTAGGCATTTATGTTCCTTGTTGTCTTAGACTATTTAAAAACAAGTGTTAAGTAAGAACTAAAAGGATGAAGCGATGATATTACTTTGAAGTTATCTTGCCCATACCTACTTAGGTTTTTTTCAGAAAATGTGTAGATGGTAGTCCTGAAAACCTATAAAAATTCACAGGTCAGCATTGAAATCGCAGCTAATTGCGTTTTAATTTTAAAACTACTTTGAAATTGTCACAAAACATTATAATTTTCGTGTTTGTATGAATCCATGAATTCTGCAAAATGAAACCAAAACAAACTTCGGCATGTCACAATTCTGTCAAAGTTAATTTACAGTCAAAATATCAATAAAAGACGAAGAAGAAAACTGAAATGTTATTTGATCAATTATAAGCTCAAAAACATTTCAGCGGTCTGGATAGGCCCCCAGATATTATTAATGTTCTGCGGTACCTAATACAATATTTAAGAAACTGTATTATTCAACCACATTACCTACCGAAAGTTAGAGCCGGTAACTCGTAAACAAAACACGCTAACTACCATAAAAATTAAATATTAACCCATGGCATATTATAAGAATACTACTAACAAATTCATGCCAAGAGGGGTACGCGGGGTAGTTTGTGGCTGTGGCCGGACACCAGCTCGTTAGAACTTTGTCCGACTTATGCGTCCGGTTTCACTTTTATCTGTCTCTTAGAATCACTAATTAGGATTATTGTATGATTAGAGAGATATGTAAGATTAGATGATTAGATAGCACTAAAATCACAGGCATCATGCCTGTGATTTTCGTGAAATAACACTATGACTGAAAGACGTCACCTATTTACGACTTTATCTACTGGTGCGGTAGATATTCTGTGACAGCTTTGGTGCCTAATACATTCTCAGTGAATGTCTATGGCAGTCGGCGGCTCAGTATAGGTATAGGTAGTACGCAGCTATATTCTACTAAAAGTTTGTTGTGCAAATATTTTCCTCTATTTCCAGCATATATATATAATGAACGGCTTCCAAATATTCCGTAGCAACCCTACCCCGAGGGGTAGTTGCGTCGGTTTTCGTACACATTAATAATTTATTACTTGTATGTTATTTCACGGAATAGCTTCGAATGTTCGTGCATTCTGAACATTAGATTAGTTTTAATGAATAACACAAAACTTTAACTGTTTTCTGAGGTATATAATGATGGATTTCGGTATTTTATTACTATTTTGTAAGAGGGTTAAAGTTAGTAATGTAGCTAGCTAATGGCAGAATCAAATGTTTCAAGTTTTATGACAATTGATAAGAAACATTTACTATGTGTTTTGTATAATTCTGAGGATAAAACACGCTGTTGATACTTAGCAGCCTATCCGATGACCGTTCTGAATCTATCCCAGTCAATACAGACATTCATAATACTAGAGTATAATGTCACACAAGACATATTCAGCTCAATCTAACTTATTAACCTTAGCAGTCAAGCATCCGATGCCAGTTCTGAACGTGCCTCAGGTATAGGCGACAAAGAAATTGGTTTACCACTTTTGATGACATCTCCCAGTAACATAATTATTCGCTAAGGATTACAGATTGACAGATTCTGACGTAGCAGTTATTAATCTGTCAAGCGAAAATAGCCCTTGACGTTTTGTACGTGCAAATGATATTCAACCTTAGAGTGGTAAACCAATTTCTTTGTCGACTATACCTACCTGCAAGCAGACAACTACGGCCCAGCGCTTCTACAAATTCATTACTTCCACGATCATTTTAAATTTATAATAAACGTTGCTATAGCGCTTTCGTATACGTTACACAATTACGTATAAATCACAACGCAATTTTAGCTGGAAAACGCTGCCGCACGCCGGCTAAATTACAAATTATCTAAGAAAATAACATTTAACGATGTTCGCCTTATTGAAACAAAACAAAGATTAATCTACTGTTTTTATGTACCAGCGGCCGTTAAAGACGGACGTAATATGGTTTATGTTTTTGCTATTGTTACCTGCTTATTTTATAAATACAATGATCACTGAACACATATTGACTTAATTTTTCCTGTCCATTCTATATTTCCTATATTTACAAATAAACTTTGGTGAAGTCAGTTATATCTTTCGTTGAATACTGTAACGGCCGGTTTCTGGAAACCCAAATCACGATTGATCCGAGTTTGACATATAATAATTATTTGATTTTTTCTATGATCATCGTTCGATAAACCGGCCGATGTTTTTCTTACGGACGACGTAACATGATTTTGTTTTACAAACTAGTGATGTCTTGTTACAAAATAGTGATTTTGACGCGTTTGTAAAACGTCGGCTTAAGACAAGCATTAGTAAATGAATCATAAGCAAATAATATTTGGTCAAAATCATTTCTGTACAATGTTTTTCTTTAATTAAGCATTTCTTGTATTGTGTATTTGCTGCTTTCTGTCTAGTCATTACATAAGATAACTTAGTTTAATAAGATAGGCAATAAGTTAGTGACAAAAAGCTATAAATAAATAAATATGTGGAAGGCAGAGCTACTACCAACTGAGCTGTGACGCCTGTCTATATAAACATGTTAGATTTATTTTATTTATTTATACATAAAAGATAAAGATACATACAATACTTTTACTTAAGCTAAGTAAAAGTATTTCGTGTTTTTTTTATATTCATTTCCATACATTTTATCTAAAACAGTGATGCTGTTTTAATTATCTAGATTAGAACAGTTTTGTGGTTGTGGTTAAAAGCCGCACCAAGAACATTTAATTTTGTTCGAAGGCAAACATTGTTGTACGTTCTGTTCATTATTGTTATACATTTTGGAAGACATGTTTAAGTTTATCTATCAGCTTTTTTTTTATCAACGAAAAAACACAAATTGAAACAAATCTTAAGACTAAGGTCTTAAAGCTAAGTGTTCATTCAATCAAAGAATGCCATAGTATGCACAAACATAACATTCAACTAGACTAGGTAAAATAAGGTACTAAAAAAATATCCGGAAAGTTGATTTTTAGACAGTAGTGTTCATGCGATTTTGATAATATGTTTATTTTATTTATGTCAAAATCAAAATTCGTTTATTTCAAATTTACAATGTCGACTTAGTAATGGTCGGTCCCCTCTTAACCGTGGTTTAACTTTTATGTAATACATAGGTATTTATAATGTATTTTTTAAGACATCCAAACAGATAAACAAAATAATAATAATTATTTAGTTTGTTATGTTGGAGATTTACCCCCTATCTTATAAAAAGTTAGCGTTGACTTTTAGTCATCATTACGTATGGTAATCAGTACTTCAAGTCTGCGCTAACTTTTTATAAGATAGACCGTTATTATTCTCACGTTTTTCATTTTTTATTATGTAAGAGTATTTTGCAGATTTCCTCATTGCATCAACAAAGCTTCTTAAGCTATGTAAGTACCGACTTAATAATGCACTCGGTCGGGTAGTTAGCAAGTCAGATTAAGAAAGTTTATGAAAAATGTTATAAGTTTGTTAACTATTATGGTAAAGATTAAACTCTTACGTGGTTCAATTTTATTGTAAGTTGCATGAAACAAGTCTGAATGCCACAAATGATAAAAACCAATACTATTTGAAATTCGGCTCGCAAAAACGTGATATCATATAAAAAACGGTAGGAACCGTAAGTTTCTTGCCCGTTCTTCTAGGCTCTGGGGGCCTATCCAGACCGCTGAAATGTTTTTGAGCTTTTATTTGATCAAATAACATTTCAGTTTTCTTCTTCGTCTTTTATTGATATTTTGACTGTAAATTAACTTTGACAGAATTGTGACATGCCGAAGTTTGTTTTGGTTTCATTTTGCAGAATTCATGGATTCATACAAACACGAAAATTATAATGTTTTGTGACAATTTCAAAGTAGTTTTAAAATTAAAACGCAATTAGCTGCGATTTCAATGCTGACCTGTGAATTTTTATAGGTTTTCAGGACTACCATCTACACATTTTCTGAAAAAAACCTAAGTAGGTATGGGCAAGATAACTTCAAAGTAATATCATCGCTTCATCCTTTTAGTTCTTACTTAACACTTGTTTTTAAATAGTCTAAGACAACAAGGAACATAAATGCCTAACTAGTTGTATGTAATCGTAGTTATAAATCCTATAAGTCTCATCATATTTAAAATATTTATGGCAAATTTATATAGAGACAACATAATTTCAGTACCTATCCTGAAATAAATTTTTGCTAAGATAAACCATCATTGAGATTAGTAGCATAAAGTTACATCTAAAATCTAGGTACAATAACATAAGATAAGAATATAGTACATCATCATCTTCCTACCCTTGTCCCACATTATGTGGGTCGGTACAACATGTCCTCTTCTTCCACTCACTTCTATCAGACGTCATCTCAATGTTCACACCTTTCTTACACGTCATCATTCACATTCACATAGTACATACCTACAAAACTTTCTTACCTATTATTTTGTTTCAGAATACTATGCAGATTACCATGAAGTTTCTACTTGTGTAGTAGACAGTATAAGACTTTAAAAAATTAATCTGCAAGTTGTAATTTGTAAAATGACTAGAATTAAATCATTTTTCAAGGAATAAAACCATTTTGATTCTTTATTATTATTATATCTTATATATGTGGTAAATAATGATTACATAGTTTATAATATGATATTAAAATCTGTACATAATCTAATTTTTTTTTCCTTTATTTCATTAGACTTGAACAAGTATTCATGAACATTTGACAGTAAGTATTTGGTAGTAAGCTCTGCCTTCCATGCTGTGGGTTGTGGGTTCGATTCACACCCAGAGCAAATTTTAATGTTTGTGTGATGAATATAAATATTTTTTCTGAATCTGGGTGTTTCTATGAATGTGTTTACAAAAAAAATGTAAGTATGTAAGTATTCTATCAGCAATCTAGTTCCCATACATATAGAGCTTTGCTTAGTTTGGGACTAGAGTGTGAAGTGTGAATTGTCCAAAAATATTTATTTATTTCCCAAGGCATGCACTTGAACCAAACTAAACAAAACTTGTATGGGAAATAGATTGCTTGAATACTATTATAAGTAAGTATTCTAAAAATTAATACATATTAACACCCAAATGCAGAACACATATTTATGTTCACAAATAGTAATAAATAAATATTTTACCAATGACAAGTAATCACATAAATGTTTGTTTGTGGTGGGGATTGAACCCACCATCCTAGCATAGATGCCAGAACTAATGCCAATACTGAGCTGAGATATATATATTATTAAGTATATATTATTTTGTTTCAGAATATGCAAATTACCATGATGGTACTACTTCACTATCCTAATCTGTTTATGACTATTAAACTAATCTTTGTTTTCATTTGTGAAATAATATAGTAATTCAATAAAACCATGTTTCAGTATTATTTTATTAAAACATTTCTAAATAGATAGATAACTCTTTATTGTTCATCACACATAAATAAAAACAAAGAGCTTAAACAAGTAGTAATAGGCATCAGAATGGGTGGCCTTATCGCTGAGAGAGATCTCTTCCTGGCAACCGAAATTTGCTCGTGTCACATCCCAGATATACCTGAAATAAAATGAAGTGTATTGTAAATAGAGTTAATACGCATAGAGTTCAATACTAAAATATTTTACAGTCTTGAAATCTGAACATAAATCATTTTCTTTTATTTCATTACACTTAAACAAGTTAAAAAAATGTTTATGAACATTTCACAAAGCTTGTATGGCAACTAGAATACTCATATACTGTTTTATGAATAAATTCATAGATATGTAACATGTTGACACCCAAAAGCAGAACATACATTAATATTTACTAATAGTAATAAAAAAATGTTTTACCAATAAAGACTTATTGAACTTTTAAAAAATATTTATTCTTGGTGGGGATCGAACCCACAGAGAAGACAGAACTAGTACCAAATGAGCTGTGATGCCTATTGCAATGATTGATTTAGTTTGTTATAGGTATATTTATGAACCTATCAAGTGAAGTAATCAACTACCTGGACGATTAAATAGAATGATTCATGTCTTAGTCTTAAATTGTTGTGTTCTGATTTCTGATCTGCTAACATCTGAAACATGAATAAGTGGTGACCAAACATGTTAGAAACTCTGCAACAGATGTCCACCTCCGACGCGGAGGTTGTGGGTTCGATGACCGCCTTGAAATAAATGTTTGTACGATCTGCAAATATTTATTCCGGGTGCTCTGGTTATTTTATATGTAGGTAAAATAAAAAATACCTATCTATATAAGTAATGTATTGTATTAAGTATGTCAGTCTCCTAGTATTGAAAAACAGGACAAGCCCGACATACTTTTCATGTTTATGATTAGATTTGACATTAAAATCTTCCATAATTAGGTAGTACACTGATTTATTCACTTTTCAATAACATACTTGTTTGCGAAATGCGCAAATCCGGTGTAGGTTTGCCAAAGCTGAGGTTTTTATTCTCCGTGAAATACTTACAAAGATTTCACCATTTTCTCAATTATGTATGTATTAAAACTTTCACATACTCACATATTTTTTTTTGGCTCTTCGCTCAATCGAGTCCAAGGCAGCCAGCAATATTATGATGGCACATAACAATATTATGATACAACAATCACGAAAGTTACAATGAAAATGCAAAATCTTTAGGTTATAAATAATAAATGTAAACAAACTATAGGGACGGAATATTCGATAAACTTCGATGCATCGAAAACATCGATATTTACAATGCGATACCTACATCGAATCGATCCGATGTTTTGAAATGCTTTTGATATACTCGAAATATCGATGTTTTTTCAGTTTTTAGTAGAAAAACATCGAGTCAATAATTATATCCAAATAATTTCATAAAAATTCCAGTTTGAACATTATAATTTTACTAATTTTTTTCCTATTTGATTATTTAAAAATGAAAAGTTTATTAGTGGACTGACAATATAATAAAAATATTGTCTGTAAATATGTAAATATGTGTACTAAAAAAATGGCGGGCTTCAATGTTTACAAACAACGAATTGTGAATAACATTTGGTTTTGTGGACGAAATAAAATTGAAGTAGATTGTGTATTGTATAATTATATTATATTTATATACCAACTCATTACAATAAAATCTCATCTTTGTGTGAGCTCATAAACTCAATTGGACGACATCGATGTTAGTTCTGATTTATCGAATCTAAAAAAACAACGATGATTTTTCAAAATGGACACCCCTAAAACGAACAAGTATGAAGACATGTTAGAGCGGTACAGAAATATGCGCCCGCGAAGCCCCGTTGCAAGTGCGAGCGAGATGCATGCGCCAGCTCGTTGACGTCATTTTTAACAGTTCAGTCATATCTAAAACATTTCAGTCATTATTTAAAACATTTCAGTCATATTTTGAACAGCTCAGCCACGTCAATCCACAAAAAATGCCTACAAAACTGACCTGCAACTGAAAGGATATTCCGTCACGCAAGTTTGCCCCTTCTGGATAGGGCCCCTGGTCGCGTGGAACTGGCAACTAGAATCACCTAGTATGTAAGACGATTCTTAATGACCCTTGTGATTTTATTAAATAAAGTAATTGCGACTTTGATATTCAAAAAATTGCAACTACAGTCTCTTCGCACGGGTCCGGGTCCTATTTAAAAACATATAATTGAATATATATATAATTGAATATATCCACGGTAAACATGTAGATTTTTTATGGCGAAAGAATTTTGAACGCGGACTTCTTTTAAAAATATTAATAGTATAAAACACAAATGGAGTCATAAGTTTACAGAATACAGTTAATTATTGTCATCATGGTAACGCGAGTACATAGGACATGCGAACCTTCCGTTTGACAGGGTCCGTCCGTCTCAATCCGTTCTCAGTTCCAATCTGGAATACGAGATGAATTTACGATAGGTACATTAGGTACATCAAGGAACATGTAATCTTATCCATACAGACTGCCACTATAACACCGTTCTTTTGTACAAGCAAATAAACAAATGAATATAGCAAATGCACGAGAAGTGCGAGCCAGAAAAAAAAAGAATAAAAAACAAATGAATATCATACTGGCCAGTTACAAGTGAAAGACAAGAAACTAGAAGTTTTGTTTCTAGTAGTTACAACCAGGAATACTCTAGACTTACTAAAAATGGAACCAATCTAGTTTTGAGATAAGCTGGCTACTGTGATGCAAAATTGGATGAAGACAAAACTTCGACTATGGTTGAAAATTAGCAATGTATATTTTTTTTTGTGGTTATCAAGTTTTATGAAGTTTTTTACCATTAGTAGCAGATTAGTACCTATCGATTTACAGTATGACTACGCAGTATTACAGAACTAAAATTGAGTTCGATCTCATTTTTAAAGTCCGAATTGCCGGCGGTATCTAGCGGTGCGTATGTGGAAGCGCCCTAAGACTTCAGTGCATAACAGTGTATCAAGTTAGTGTAGTCAAAGTTTCACAATGAAGATTCCCCAACTTATAAGAACGGCGCGTGACAAGACGATTGTCGCGACGTGTACGCGCCCACATACTGTTTACATGAATTTCCTTTGAACTCGCACGTAGGCCCAAGGAAACGTAAAGTAAACAGAACTTTCTCGTAATGTTTAATTAAATTAATCAGTTGATTAGTCGATGGTGGTTTAGGTGTAAACAAACGGCGTGTTCTTTGATCTGGAGTCGCGCTCATCTGTATTGTTATATTTGTGTGGACGGCGGCGGCTCCCGCGGCGCCGCCGCCGCCGCCGCCTAGGGCTGCCAATATGCACCACTCGATCTAACTTATTCACTGGACGAGTATTTTGACGATAAGTATTTGACATAAACTACAAGACATTTTCATAATTATTATTATTCTTATTACATTTTTGCATGCTTTATTAATTGGTCCGCTCTAGTAACACACTTTTGCAACACCCTTATTAGGGTACATTATGTATTAGTTCTAAGTAGTCCTAAGATCAGACACAGTGTTATATATATTATATGTTATACATAATGATGACAATAAATGAAATGAAATAACTATTCCTCAGATATCACAGACTCATTACATATTGTACGAAACTAATTTTACTTTTACTGTGCCCATTATATCGTAATAATTTGACATTTTCAAAGCGATAGGTAAGGATTATTTTATACACTATTAATTTTAATTGAATTTGACCACATCAAAAGTTGTCGACACATATCATAGCTTGGCCAGTATCAATGTGTTCTGTACTGTGGGTTCTATTAACCCACCAATAACTTATATTATGTACTAGTGTAGCTAAAAATATGAAAAGAATTCTATCAGCAATCCATAGTTTCAACATTGTTTCTAGATGGCGTAGTAATTTTTAAAACGGTACTTCGACTATGTTCGTAAACACATTATAGCAACGTCACTATATTAATACTCTTACTCAGTCTAGTCTGTTATACAAAATCTAATCTAAATATTCTTGAACAATTCACAAAAGCATTACAATAAAAGATATTCATTTATCATACAGCGCCATTGATATAATGTTAAACAAACGTATCTATTATTAGCGTAGATAAAAGGAGGTAGGCGCCAGTTTTCCGAGGAAGGAGTCGTCTCAATCACATATAAAATACTACAAGATTTTCATTCGACTTTATTTGTATTTGCAATGTATTGTGCACAATGTTTGATTTGGAATGAGGTGAGAAAATGTTCATGAATATTTAACATTACTTTACTTCGGGGGTTTATGTTTATGAAAGATTTTGAATGTTTAAAAAATAAAGTACTTAAGTATGTAAATGTGACCTGAAACCATGATGAAGTTTCATTTAAATACTTTTCATTCATTAATATTTAATGCATATTCTTATATTTTTTACTGTCAGACAAAACTCGCTTCGATTTTAACGTTGGATGTGGATGCGAGCCATGTTTTATTGTTATTCAAAGTAAATATTTAGTTTTATTTCTCTCTGAGCGTTATGGATTCTGCGTTTGTGTGAGAAAGAGTAGGGCGTTTTAAATGTGCTTATTTTAGAATAATAATATTCATGAACATTTAGTGCCAAACTAAACAAGCTTTGTACATGGAACTAAATTGCTGATATATTACTTATTTTTGTTAATTCAGAATAATCCAGTTACAGAACACACATAAATATATAATGTTAACCATATGAGACAAAAGTTTGTTGATAGGGATCGAACCCACGACCTACATTATGAAATGTAGAGCTAATACTAACTGAGCTGTGACGATAACCGAAATTCTTGGCCAGTATATAAACAGAATAGAAACCGATTACTTTGAAAAAACAAACCGGGAGAACCGTGTTTATTCAAATAAAAAATCTCATTTCTTCGAATCTCATTTCATCTTATTTATATTTTAATAAAACAATAAAATTGTGACAACAGAGCTAAGGATTTGATTCGATTTACAAGGAACTAGGCTGTATACATAAACCAGTTAATAGACCGGAGCAAACAATGAAATAATAAAAAAAAAAGTTACAATGATTAGCACTGCCGTGGAATATGAAGTCCGTATCCGATATCTTGACCATGTAGGTAACTAAGTACTTACTTAAATCAATCAATGTATTCTGGTTTACTGATTTAGGGCTGCAAGAAAAACCAGAGACAAATTTTATACCTTTTGTAGTCCGTAGTCTGTACTTACGATTTTAGAAATAGCTTTAGCATATTTTAGATGTGTTTTGTTTTTATTGTCTTTAAATCTACAAAATAAATGCTAATCTCGTTTTGGGTAGAACACAAAAATGACAGTGTCTTTATTTTAAAATATTAGTTACCAAATATCTACAATCTAATTAACAGGTGCATCTAAAATAATACAAAGTATGTTTTCCCATATGCGTATAAGTAACCACTTATACCTACTAGAGTAAGACTAATGTTATGTGTTTCGAAAGGTCCAGACTACTTAGTTACCAGGCTCATTATAGCCATATCCCGTCATACGACGGTAACTATTTTTTAAATACAAAAGCATAACCAAACCTATTAATCGCAAACTTAATAAAGCAAAAAAGTTTAAGATTACGCTTGACTAGCTGCGCGAAATTCCAACGACTTATTGTTTTGCCGATTATACCTTATTTATAACTCGATTCACCCCCCACTCGTCCCCCACTGACCCTTCTTGGGTTCATTGTGCTCGACTAATTTAATCTCGCTGTTTTCAATCAAATTGTTGAATTTAATTCAAGACCTTTGCAAGGCGTCGCGAAGAAGTCAATTAGATCGATGTTGATACCGTAAAAAAGTTTTTGGTTACTGTATCTTAAGTGCTGGGGAAAAGGCAAGAAGCAACGTAACCCAGACAACACGTTTTCAAAATTTTTCGACAAATTTTCGGAAACTTGTCGGTTAGGCAACAATTCAAGCAATTAAGCCGCGGTGTTTCTTACACTGTCTTTCTTCGCGATTTGTAGCACTATAGCAAATTTTAGAAAAAAAAAATTAAAAAAAAAAAAATGACGACAATGGCATCTGTAAATTTATTATCTGTAAATTTATTACATATAGAGAAGTGCAAGATTAGGTATAGTATAGGACCTATACTAATACTATACCTATACTATAGGACCTATAGTATATTTTTTTTTTATCTCTTCTTAATATTACGTATTATGTATTTATCTGTATCTTTATGTATCTTCGTATTATGTAGAGATAAAAAGTAATTTCACAAAATGTTATAAATATTAGTGTGGTTCACTATGTGAGTAGAGGATGGCCGAAAACGATGTGATTGAATTGTGTGAAAATGACACTGAATGACAGACAAGTGGATTCAAAGTTCACGATTGATATAGAGTAGGTGAAAACATGTAGCCTAGCCGAGGAAAGCGAAATGTAGATGGTCACACAACTCAAATCATTCATTCATTCAACCTAGTACGTAAGACGATTCTAAATGATCCTAGTGATTTGAAACTTGTAAGACTATTTAAAATATAAAGTAAGAAAGTACAAAACAATTGCATTACAACTTTCAAGCAATGCAACTTTCAAGTCTTACAAAAACTTATTTTCCCATCAGTAAGAGCACTAAGTGGGACCAGCCGGGTGGAAAATTGCCAGAGAAACGGTCGAAAATTGTAAAAACATTCAACAATACACCGGACGATGTTTGCATAAGTAGGCCCCTGTGGAAAGCGCTACTAGAAGACAATGTAATATTTGTAACTTATTACACTACGTCCAATTATGAAAGATACAGAAGATGAGATATTTTTTTAAATCGACTTTGGCACAATGTTTACTACGCATTATGAAAGTCGCCCATTGTGTGGCGTTAAACTTTCTTTGGTGTACCAATAAAGAGTTATCTATATATCTATCTATGATAACTCAAATACTAGCCAGAACTTGAACGAATTGAAATCAGATCACCTGCACAAAAACCAAGCTTTCAAATAAAGAAATATCATTCACTTAAAACCAAGTTATTAAGTCAACACCACATAAGATCGAGTCGAATTGACAGTCTTCTAAATTTTTTTATATCGTTTCAAACGTATGCTAAAAGTTTCTGGGTTTCATAGTTTATATTGTACAAATACAACACGTCTTTCTTTCACGATCATCTTTCTTATCCTTATCCCACGCTATTTTGGGGTCTGTACAACACGTCTACTTCTTCTAATCTCTTTTATCTATGTTACGTCATGTTTTGTAGATGGTGAGATTAGTTTCTAATTTTACAATTAGAAATGACGTATTTGTACAATACAAACTATGAAACCCAGAAACTTTTAGCATACGTTTGAAACGATATAAAAGCTTTTATTTTTACCGTCACTAAACATTTCAGTAAAAACGTGGAAAATTTTTCAGTCAGTAGTTAGAAAGAACTTTTTCAGAGCTTAACTGTGCCAGCTTATAGCTGCATTTCTAACAATATAAGCCTTCCAACCTCATTTCTTTTTAGAAAACGGTTGGTTTAAAACGCTTAGAGCAAGGAATCTAATTAAAATGATTAGCTGAACCATCCATGCAACGTGACAAGTGCTAAATGTTGTGTAAAAGAGCCAAAAGAACAATTTAAGATATTTAATAACTAATATTAATCTGTTTGGAATCGCATTAGCTTCAGAAGGCGGGCGTAGGTAGCTGCGACACAGTCTCACAACTACTGCAGTTATCATCGTTTTTCCCAAATTTTTTGTACCTATACATCTGTATTCCGAAAATAAACATTTTTTGTACCTATACATCTGTATTCCGAAAATAAACATTTTTTTTTAATAAATACAAAGTGCCGAGCACGAAAAAATGTGACAATCGAACAGGTGGGGTGTTTTGTAGTGACACTACGCGTTGACGCCAGCTCGCCGAACGTTGCAGCGTCACCGCTCAGTGGGTCTTGAATGTGGTAACGATTGCCACATTAATTCGAGCTCACAACACTAAGTAATGCCTTGATCACACGTACCGAGTAAACCGGCGAGACAGTGACGTATTTAAGATACACTGCGCGCTAACGCTGCAACGTTCAACAGTAAAACTGATGTCGACGCGCAGTGTATCTCAAATACGTCACTGTCTCGCCGGTTTACTTGGTACGTGTGATCAAGGCATTAACGATCCTAAATCTAAAAATCAATTTTGGCTATAAAGTCATTTTGGCAGGGGAGATTCAGATCATAGCTTATTAACATTAATTCGCAAAAAGTAAATTACCGACGTAATAATATTAAATCACAAAGAGTGGAAGGAAGGAAGAGAGGGCTTTGTCCTGCAGTGGGACGATAGTGGCTAAATAATAATATAAAAAATATAAACTATAAATATTCTAATTGTCAATGTTCGGCGACGCATGACCGCTATTATAATGCAAATATCATTTTCATTATTTTTATTTTCGACCAATCGTTTGTAGTCCTTGCTGTAATGGCGATGCTAAAAACCAGTTCGCTACTCGAAGATGCCTAGAATTGTTTAGCGATAACAAATTGTTCGTATTGTTTGCTATTCGCTATAACACGTGGAGGTCATTATGTTATCGGTGTAACTGTTTCCTGTGCGGTGTAACAGCTTCCTGTGTTAAAAAAGTTCAGTATGTACCTAGGGTGCAATTCACTAGGAGTTGCCTTGACACTTTCTTCTTCTTTTCCATTGGGCCTCTACCCTTCAGAATGACAGACAATTATACTGTGTTTGTTATGTCAAGTCAGCTGTCATTTGTTTTAAAGGGAAATAGGAAGAATTTTTCCTTCAAAAGCCATGGAAACGAGTTCTATTTCGCATTATAGACTTCTATTAGATTTATATCTAATTAGGTCTTGTAGATGCAAATTAAATCAAAATTAACCAAGTAAAATAGTTTTTTATAACATAGCAGACAACATGGTGTTGATGTCTTTATGGCAGTGAAAAATCTAGCTTTTTACAAGTATTGTTCATTTTCATTAAACATTTCTCATATAAGTTTAAATAAATGCATATTGCGGATCAAAGGTAGGAAGGCAATCTGAACGCTGGTTTGAAAAGTTAATTACTACATCGCTCTTTGCTTTGACGAATTTGTCAAAGCTGGTATACGGGTATTGAAAAGAGTCAAGAAAAAATAACTGACAGAAATATGCTTCCGTAGTTGCAATACATAAAATGCTCTTTGAATTAGTCGAATCTATCTAAAAGTATTCCTTTAGTTATCCTTAGTTAAGATTGTTATTATGATTCAGCCATATTATTATTCGTCCCACTGCAGGGCAAAGGCCTCTCTTCCCTCCTACCATTCTTCGCGATTTATTTAATCTTTTTTTTCTTTGATTTAATCATAGTTAAGATACTTTATGTTATTGCTGTTTGTTTTGTTTAATATATGAACATTTTATTTTATTCAAGTAAAACATCCGATTATTTTTTTATCTTTATACGATTATAATGGTGTTTAAATGGAACGTCTCAAATATAAAATACAAACGATAAATTAATAAATTGAATTTACAAATTAGTTGTTACGTTGTAAGTCAGTATCAGTAAGATTTAACTTCTGGGTGCATGGAAAGAGCCTCCTCGTGGCGCACACCGGTAACAGCTAGGCACGGTAAAGCAGTGTCTAGTCTGGCTAATCTTTCCAACACGATGCTACAACAGAATACCTACAGTTGTAGCATCGACACGATAAGAAGAAGAAGTAAGATTTAAAAGAATAGTTTAAAACATTTTTTTCATAATATTTTATTGAGTTTTAATTTGGTTGTAGAATAGCAAGTGTCAAAAATCACGAGCGCTAGACGAGAAGCACGACTACCCGGCCACGTATGAGTTGTCCACTCGGTACGTGAACGAAATATAGCCGGCATCGGCACGATGTTAACAATTTCAATCCAATTGAATAAATGCTACTGAACAATGAATAGTTCGATCACGAAAAAATCATCTTACAAGACGGTCGTGAGGTCGCTCCACGGTAGTCGTGTACGGAACCCGGGGGGTACAGTGCTGGCAGGTCTAAGCACTCGTTACTGATATTTTGATGGGACAGTGAGTTTGAAATTATTATAGCGAATTGTTAAAATGCTCACGCCGCGAATAAACGGAAACTACAGCAAAAGAAAGCTTTATATACCGTTGGTATTAATACCAGTATCGATATTTCTTGGCTGTTGAGTACCCCCAAAAATGTTTTTTTATGAGAATCCAACAATGTTATTGCAAATAGACTCATATTATGTTTATTGTATGATTTGAGGTCACGGTTATTCTATGTTCTTACAAAAATTATGTTGACTGAGTGGAAATCGAACCTGCGTTCAAAAGCAAAAAAAAACCCATCAAATGTCTACGTGTCATTAAAATATTACAAGTAGAGATTCATATAAGATACAAAAACAAATCGACCACATAACCAAAATTAATGTTTTAAAAATAATCTAGCAAATAGAGTGTCGTATGAAAAAGTTTGATTTAGATATTCCATTAGATATCTAGGTTGTATAAAATTGAAACCAGTATGTGTGAGCTTCTGTTTCCTATAGTTTCAATGATTTTGTAGTTCAAGAAAGACTGGCAATTAATCGATGCGATACAAAGTTCATCTCAGCTCATGGTTTGAAAAAATATTTCAACGCGACATATATTTTTTGAATATTGCAGCCTCGGTTCGTGGCAAACTGCTTGCTTAATCCAATTTTGAAGTTATTACTATCGGATCGGAATTTCAACCGGAAAAAACACTTTTTCGGGCGCTAAAGAAAACTTCATTAGGCGCCTACCTAGTATCGGAGTACTTTTATTTATTTTATGCACGAGTTCTTTTTTCGACGAGCCCATCAGCCTCCAGCCAAATATGTTTTAGCTGCCAACGACACGACACTTACACGATATCGTTGAAGAGCTAACTCATTTATCTATCTTCTATATATGTATATAAAAATGAAACCCGTTTTCCGTTGTCACGACATAGCATGAAAACAGCTTGACCGATTTTTTTTTGTAGTTTTCTAATACTCTGTACAAGGTTCTTACGGAAAAAAAATTAAGAAAATCCCTCAGAAAAAAAAAATTCTCTAAAGCGGTACGAAGTTCGCCGGGACAGCTAGTTCATTATATTTGTGTGCAAATAAACCTGAAAGTTGATAATACATAACATACATACACAAACCATAATACCGACTGGTCAGACCTATTCTACTTAGTACTAAGTAATTTATATATAACTTGAAAAATACTCGTATAAAATTATATAGATTTTCTAGCAGTTTTCACAGTAGTAACAATGTTATAAACAATGCAATGTCAAATGATTAGTCAAGTTTAACTGGTCAAAACAGGTACGAAGAGCACACTTGACGTATATTTCAGCCGCCCGGAGCCGTCTTTTTGCAAAGTCTAAAAAGTACGACACACTCTGACGTAAAGTGAAGAGCTATGCGATTCGCATTTAGGGGTGAATCGATCGATACGCTGCAACGTTACTGCTGAATATACCAAAGGCATCTCGTGAGTTCTTAACTTTATTATAGACCCTATTTCGTACCTATGCGTTTCATCATCAGTCTACTGCTGGACGTAGGTCTCTTCCAAGACGCGGTCTTCGGCTCTTCTCATCCAGTGTTTGCTAGCTACACTCCGCAGATCGTCGCTCTATCTCGCTGGAGGTCGTCCTATACTACGCTTGCCTAAACGCGGTCTCTACTCCAGTACTTATGTGTTATGCATTTGATGCATGATATTCTAGAAAGTTCGCTGGAGTACGCTGCTCTATGTGCTTTTGTTATTTTTGACAAGGTATATGCAAGAGGCAGACCACCAGCCCGATGGTCCAAAGACATTATAGAGCGAGCCGGGAATCAGTGGATGAGAGTCGCAAGGAACCGTAAAGAATGGCATAATAAAGAGAGGAGGCCTATACTCAGCAGTGGGTGCCAACGGGCTGAAATGATGATGATGATGATGATATGCATTTATCAGTCATTATGAAAGTTTACAATTGATGAATCGTCTCTTGATTTTGGGTGCATTTTGATCCGTTGTTAATTCGAGAATTTATTACATTCTAATGGAAACTATTTAGCAAACTAGTAATCTAGTTCCCATAATACAAGCTATGCTTAGTTTGGGACTAGAATGTAATGTGTGAAATGCATGTTTCGGGGTTGAATTATTTATTTGTATTAAAGTTTTTTTTTGCGGCTATATTAATAACGATGTCCACTTGTGTATGTTTCTTCCTCAAACTGTTAGAGGAGATAGATAAGGAGAGCGCGGGTTCTTAGCAGGAAGTTGGTAAGTGAGTGAACCCATATTCAACATACATTCCAACAAATTGTGTAGGTAGGTATTTGTGCTTACACAAAACACAAGGCTATATTTTATAAAATATACAACAGTTTAAATGATAATTTATACTCCATTGTTATTCATTGATGTTATTATACCTATGTATATTTCGCCATTGTTTCAAATCAGAGCATATTTCATGCATTTAATGTTTAATTCTGCGCCACACCAAGCTGCGCTATAATATAAAGCGTATATATTAACGTGAAAATAGAACGATTCATAACTGTAAATTATTGACGTGCAGGCAGATGGCCGTCGACAGTGACCCCTAGAATTTAAAACGACACAAAGTATTATAATTTATAGCGTTAATTTGAAATTTAAATGTTGAATCTCGCATTCGAGACGCATTGACGTTAAAGTGAGTTTAACATTTCAAATTTGCTGGCTGCGAAAATATCCAGGAGATGTAACCCTGAACTGATACATAAACAATGTAAATGCTCCTGTGGAGGCGAATTCAGACGCTTCGTTTAGGAGTAGGTACTGGTTCAAACGGTCTGACGGAATTCGTGGGAAAAATATACCATCGAGCATTCAGCATATTGGTAATATACCACTAACTTTCTATGTAACATATATAGATAACTTCTTTAACTTACTATGGTTTTTTGGATCAGGTATTTTGCTCATCTGTGAATTCTATCGCGTAAACAAAGACTTGTAAGGAGTTGTAAAACTGGAGCGCAAAGGGAAACCTTTCCCAATCAAAAGAGGAGTTCGACAAGGTGATCCAATATCACCCAACCTATTCACAGCTCTACTAGAACATATCTTTAAAAACTTAAATTGGTCAACTCTTGGTATCAATATTAACGGTGAATATATAAATCATCTGCGATTCGCCGATGATATTGTACTAATATCAGAAGAGCATCATGATCTTGAATATATGATCAATACATTGGATAAAGAAAGCCAAAGATGTGGCCTGCACATGAACGCCAACAAAACATTTGTTATGACTAACGGCAAGAAAATTCCCATTTGTGTCCAATCAAAGACAATAGAATATGTGGACGAGTATCAGTACTTGGGACAAAGTATTTCATTTGTTGACCAAACACCGCAAGAAGTGGCACGCCGGATAAAAAAGGCTTGGAACAGATATTGGTCACTTAAAGAAATATTTAAATCAAAAATACCTCTAAGACTCAAGAAAAAGGCAATGGACACGATTGTTTTCCAACACTACTTTATGGATTTCAAAACTGGGCACTTACCAAGGATGTGATCCACAAACTACAAGTGTTTCAAAGAACTGCAGAAAGAAGCATGCTTGGACTAAAACTGAGTGACAAGAAGAGAAATACTTTTATTCGGGGAAAAACTAAAATTATAGATGCTGCAGAACTTGCATGCAGACTCAAATGGAGATGGGCTGGACACGTGGCACGAGCAACTGATGAAAGATGGAGCAAAAAAGTTCTGCACTGGTATCCGCGAAATGTGATTCGTCCCCGGGGAAGACCAAAAAAAAGATGGAAGGATGACATTCTTAAAGTGGCTGGTGCAACGTGGACCCGTATAGCCCAGCATAGGGAGAATTGGAAAAGGTTGGAGGAGGCCTTTGCCCGCGAATGGGCATCCCAATAAGGAAAAAAAAAAAAAATACAATACAATACTTACATAAACATACAAATGATTGGGAAAACAATGGCTTAATAATAATAATAATAATAAACAAAGACTTAAAAAACAAAAAAAATACAATTGATTACCAAGCACAGCTAAGGAACAATTCATTATTTGAACTGCTTACCTTAAAATAGGATCATCTTTCAAAAGAAAGGACACCTAGCTTCAGACATTTTTATTTTTATTTTTAAGCCTACGCTGACCCACTGTTGGGCAAAAGTCTCCCCCCTCTCTTTCCACCTTTCCACAGCTTCAGACATATATTTTTTTTTAAATAAAAGTTTGTATCAAACACATTTCATATCTGTAAGTGGACAACGAGACGAAACCCAGAGTATTGTTTCGCTCGCTTGTGAAATGTAATTCGTGTTCGTACACAGACGAATCTTACGCACACATGTATACCTGAGTCTGAGAGGTCGCGTGTCACATGGTCCTACCATCTCTTTGGTTCTTTTTTGGACACTCAATCAATACAGCTATTGATGCAATGCTTTGACACATCTCTAGAATATTTCCAAATCTGTTTTTGCTAATCCTGACTAACTTGTTTTATTTTTTATTACGAAACCATTTTTCATATGATTGTAGTTTTAAGGTAATCTTTATCATCACAACAAAGTTCAAATGGAAGAATGCTTTTTTTAAATATTAAGTAAGTTTTCAATTTCTCGAACTTTGTAAAGCCCGCAGTATAAACGGTTCGCTAAAGACACAAGAATAATAAGGTATATGATTAAAAAAATACTTTTAAGGTGTCCCTAACCAATAATTATAAAAAATAAAGCAATTACAATGTAAGGACAGCTCTATTAGTTTAAAACTGTTACTAAATCACCAGTAGTTAATTATCTAGTAATATACAGGTGCTTTAAAATTTCTTAATTACAGTGGAATTTTATAAATGTTTTTTAGAAAAATACAACGTATATTTTTATCATGACAGAAATGTTCAATATCGATGACAACTTAATAAGTGATGTCATACGCGTTAATAGATCAATCATACATAGTTTCCAGTTAAATATCTAGCTAGTCTATTAAAATTTCATCCTTGGTATACCTGTCACGAGTCAAAATAATAATAAGTGTCAAATGCACTTAGTGTGTGGACGAGTCGCTGATTACCATTGTTAAACCCGATAATCAATATGGTTAAATGAGATTTGATAAAATGTCTACCGGACCTCTCTATACCTACTGATTCATATATCTATGCGATAACGGCAAGTGGAAACACCTTTCCACGCCATAACGACTAGGTCACCGCTAAGTTATGGCACAGTAAAAAATTACTTCACAAAAAAGTGCTTGTTTCAACAAAATTAAAAGTTACCTTTCAGCGTTTCATTCGAAATAGTCGCAATAAAGAGTCGATCTGTAGGCTTATACAACAGCAATAAATAAGCCAGCCGACATTTCTACACGCATATTTTAAAACCGCGCAGGAAATGGCACACAATAAAAATACAACACGAAAAAAAAAGAAAAAACAATAAGAAAATAAGACCCGTTATAAATTAATACTGTACCAAGAAACCGGAGTACGCGTATTAGCCCTTGCCTTGCTACAACGAAGGAAAGAAACATATTGGATTACAGCGAACGATAAATAAAGTCTCGAAAATAATGTTTATATGTAAATATGGGGTATTGTTAGAGTAACGAGTCTTGCTAAATCACAATATGAAGTTGATTTATATCTCTACGGTTCGCTTACCTTCTTGGGAGGCCTATAAAACTTTTCCGAATCGCAATGTACGACGTACATTACTACCTACAGCGGCACACTCCGGCCGCTTCTGTACGGGCGCACGGCAATATGGCGCGACACTCGACTCGAGCCCACTCGTTTGTATATAATTGCCCGGTTTACGACTTCACAAAGCACAATGTACTTTCAATCCCGCGATACTCTCTCGCAAATTATGAAACCGATTACGCCTTTTGTTAGGATCCGTCGATCGGAACGTCCGACACGCGGAACTTTAGAACAAAGTTTAGTTGTTACTTTTGCTATGCATACGTAATTACATTCCTATGATCGTGAAGGTGGAACTAGAGCGGATGTGACGGTCATACTTGCAATGATGAATGATTTAGCAATGTGCGTAATGAAAGCTTTGAACAAAAAGCAAAAGTAATTATGAAGCTACGCCCGTGTCTGTATATTTAGTCGTAGCTAAATAAGCTAGGCGTAAACAAGGGGTCAAGAAAACGTCTACGTATACTGGCATACACCATATTATTATGCTGAGTGATACTAAATTTTGCTGTCATAATGAACATTTTCCCATGTATTATTTTTTAACTTGGTCAAGCAGTAGTAGTATTGAGCAGTATGAGATACATAATCTAAGTAAATGGAATTCAAAAAACTCGCTACCACATTGCAGAGTGACGAGATAAGTCGAAAAAAAAGTCGTATATTTTAAAATTTGATCTAAGCACGGTTGGGACAATGGTCACGTGACACGTGTGCCGAGAGTCAACTAATCACATCAGACATCTAATAACGAGCCGCTCGCTCAGGAAATTCATTAATATCCTGCCGACCTGCAAGTCGATGAAAAATTCCAACTTGGTAGGGGAATGGGGAGAAATTTGTATTTAAAATAGAACATATGTATGACATTGACAAGTAACATAATACAAACGAGGCGCGAAAATGCGAGATGAGTCTCCCTCCATTACCGGTCATTTTTGAACACTCAGATCTCCGCCTTTTTGTTAAAAGATTAGTAAACATAAATCCCCATAAACTCCGACTTTAGCAAAATCGTGGCAACCCTAGCCTGCGAAAAGCCATTAAGAAAAGAAGAAGAAGAAGAGTATAAATTACGTTCCATTTTACTGAAAATTTAAACTAAGCGGAACTTTGATTTGTCTACTGATGAGACTCATAATAAAACTAAACATGCTAAGTAACCTTTAAATAATATAGCAGAAGATGCTTCAACAAAAAGTGCTTTATCTCTACGAGCTCATCCTACACAGAACTCTAAAATCTATCCCGTCATCGCTTACTACCGCACAATAATGTAATTCACTGTAGGTCTACCATGAATGTTTACTATACTATAATTACTATACTCGCTAGCGTCTGTAGTTAAAAAAATGTATGAAGATTTGTACAGCGCCTCTAGCGGATAGTTGGGTACTAAATTTCGTCATACTAATATTGACGTAACTACTGTAGTAAAGTCAGGCGATTTTACTGTGACAACTCATGGTAGATACACTGTAAATAATTATTAATGATTATTCAGTTATACCATTCTATGTGATTGCAATCGTGATTGGACTGTACGCCATCTGAAATTAGCTTGATATATTAATTTATCTATTTCTTTGTAATAAGTACTATTAAAAGGTCATTTTCAAATTATTGTAGGGACATTATAAAAGAGCCTATCGTTTTGCATAAGTCTATTTACCTGATGTTTTTTTAAATAAAAGTGTATAAGTAAATAAAAGTAAAATGATGTTTATAAATTACTTGATTGATTTGACTAAACAATCATTGAAATGTCTTTTTGTTCTAAAGAAATGTACCTATTTTTATTCGTTATGTAGACATCTACATCCCTGTAATAAGTAGGTATTAATGTTACTTATAAAACCTTAATTTATTTAAGGTTTCTAATTTACATTGATCCTCCCTTTGATGTTCCCATAAAGTAGAGTTAGATCTAATACTACATCTGCCGTGTTTAATTTAGCAATCAACAGAAGCCGGACATACATCAAATAGTCGATATCAATAAATTAAAAAGTAATTATAATGGAGCTTCACCGTTTCACTTTCGCGCCTTTTAAACGCCAGCGAATGGGACAATTTCCGGGACTATTCGATACTCAAATCTCGATTATTTCCCGATTTTCTGACTCAGTCCGCACAGTTCAATTCGATTCAACCTGTAATCCGAGTCGATATGCGTTGGATAAATAACATTCAAAATTTAAATACTTTTAAATTTTGAAATCTTGAATTTTAAATTTTGAATAAGTACTTTAAAGTTGTCATCTGTCATCTCTTTAAAATTGGAAGTTCATTTTCATAGTCATAGTTTGAGCGTTTCTTATCCACGTATGAAGTAAATACGGCAAAACGTGAGAGAGACAAAACGATCGTGCGGCCAGTAGTTATCTCTTTCTAGATTATTATTAGCTTGCAGAAAAGAGACATGTATTGACCCCACAATCGCGTTGTCTCATTTAAAAGAGTAGTCAATTTTGATACTTATAGCTCAGTACCTCTACCATGACTTGTCACAGTAAAATCGCCTGACTTTACTACAGTAGTTACGTAAATATTAGTATTACGAATTTTAGTACCCAATTATCCGCTAGAGGCGCCGTACAAATCTTAATACATTTTTTTAACTACAGACGCTAGCGAGTATAGATTGTAAAAACTCATGGTAGAGCTACAGTCCATTTCATTCATTTTGTTGAGGCTTCAGCTTATGTTTCCTATCCTTCCTATTCCTTAACCTATTGGCTGCATTCACATTTGAAATTTGGCGCCAATGCATCAACTACGGGAAGAACGAACCCAAGTTACACGAAGAAAAAAGATGTCTGCCCGAGCCGTGTGAAACAGAGTGCGTGTGTGATTTACGTTAAAATCTAATAACAATTAATTGAGAGCTCTCCGAATAGTGAAAATCGATAAAACTGTCAATAATCACCTCCGCAATCATTCTAAATATCAAGAATATCAAAACGTTTCAAAATAAGTGCAAAATTACAAAACCCAACGACCACGCCACTGGACGCCGAATGTGAGTACCTTTTACCTTTCACTGCCCTAAGCTGAGCCCTATCGAAGAAAAGCATTGTTTAGGTCTAAACATAGATTCGAGCCGGATGAATAACTGTAAAGTTGGCCAGTATATTACATTTTTGGGGAATTTTTCGTAATTTTTCTTGTAATTTCGGTATAACCCGACCAAATCTGGTTGGTCGTTGGTACACTTACGTCTATTCGGATTCATACGACTTCTCAATTTGTCCGCATTATCTTAACCGCGTGGATATAATTTCAACTTTTTGCAATTATTACTGTTTTTACTCAATATTTTTACGCAATTTCACCGCACAATCAAGTATTCATACATCCTTATCTTACCTTTACCTACCTAAGTTTGTACATCATCTTGACAATTCAATATTCGTCACCAAGCTTCATACTTATCGGTAGAATCTCATCTTGCAAAATCATATCTCATCTTTTAAAATATTACATTTAAAATGGATCAGAACAAACTAAAAGTACTCATATCTCAACGCGAATATGTTTATCGAGCAATACAAATTCTTTATGATCTTTCGAAAGACATGTTTCAAGATCGTTCAAAGATACCTACTTTCAAGTCTAGGTTTTCTCGAGTTCAAGCTATTCGCGATGAATATGTTCAAGTGACCGAAAATATTCAATCTTTGCAGTTATCTATAAACCCTGATCATGCGATTGACCATAGTTCAATTAGCTCATTTGACGATTTGTTCTATGCCGTTATCGCGGCGTCAGAAACGTTAGCTGCAAATACATGTGACAAAATTACGCCGGTTTCTGACAGCGCGGCCGCCATTTCGCTCGCCTCGAAACCCGTAAATGCGCGTTTACCTAAACTTGAGCTACCTAAGTTCGATAGCCATACTGAGAACTGGCAAACGTTTTATGATACGTTCACAACATTGATTCATGAAAATACTTCAATCTCTCAAGTAGAAAAGTTTCATTATCTCGTGTCGTGCCTATCAGGGCCTGCCGCTTCACTTGCTAAGGGCGTACCTATTACCTCTGCAAACTATGAAGTTGTTTTTGACGCCTTGGTCGAAAGATATCACAATAAACGTATCTTAGCCATAACATATCTAGATAAAATCTTACATTATCCTGCTATCAAATCGGGTGGTTTCCAGGAACTACAAACGCTGACCAATATATTTCACGAATCTGTTCACGCTCTTCAAGCTTTAAATATAAAAAATCTAGGTGATTTTATTCTGTTTCATTTAATTTCAAGAATACTTGATGCTGACACACGCAAACGCTTTGAATCTCAAAACAATTCACAAATACCTTGTTATAGTGAATTGTTGAAGTTTCTTCAAGACTATGTTAAAGTTTTAGAAACTAGCAGGCTATCTTCAACAAACCTTCCGCCTCCTACCTCTCGAGGCTCCCTTGACGGGAAAACCTCAGCGGCACGTAATCGCCCAATCAGCAGCGGATCAAAACGCTCAACTTATCTTAACAAAACATTCCCGTCAACGTCTTTTGTTAACTGTTCGTGTTGTGGTGAGGCGCATTCGACCTTTCGATGCCCTACCTTTCAATCTTTAGATTCTCAATCTAGACTCGCATTAGTCGATAACAAAAAATTATGTGTGAACTGTCTACGTACCAATCATGTCATAGATAAATGTATCTCTAAAATATCTTGTTTAATCTGTGGATTACGTCATCATACCCTTTTGCATACCGAACCTCCCCAGCCTAGCGGGAGTAGCGTAACTCAGGCTAGCACTAGCGCACATGTCGGGGACAGCCGCAGTGTCGTGCTACTTGGAACATGCAAACTACGAGTATGCAATATAGTCACCGGCGCACAACATGTAGTACGCGCCCTTGTTGACAGCGGTGCACAGGATTGTTTTATTACAACCGCTTGCGCCCGGGCACTAGGTTTAAAGCTCCAACGCTGCAATCTTATCGTAGGCGGCTTAGGACAAAACACAGTGTTTCAAGTCAGGGGCGAGACTCAGTGCGTTCTACGCCCTCTTGAAGGAGACGATCCGCATTTTAACATTCGACCTATCGTGTTAGATCACATCACCGCTCAAATGCCTAGCGCGCCGCTACCGTCAGTCGTTCGAGACCATTGTAGGCACATAACCTTAGCCGATCGCGACTTCGACGTACCTGCGAATATAGACATTCTTATTGGAGCTGAATATTTCCACGATATCTATGACGGTCAACGTATTAAATTAGGGCCCGGTCTACCTACCGCCCTACATAGCGTCTTTGGCTGGATTTTGACGGGCGCAATCGAGTCCGACGTAGGTATACCTCCTCCCAATACCTCCTCGTTACTAGCTGCAACGCGCACACTCGACGAGCAGGTGAAACGTTTCTGGGAAGTCGAGGAACCACCGCACGCTCACATTCCGGTACCTGAAGACGAAATATGCGAACGTATGTACACTGATCTTACTTATCGCGAAGCTGACGGTCGCTACGTCGTACCTATCCTCATCAAGGATCGAGCTCGCGCTCTAGGTGACTCGTATCCTAGCGCTTTGTCACGGTTGCTTAATATCGAAAAGAAACTTAGCCGGCATAGCCAACTTAAATCTGATTATATTGACTTTATGCGAGAATACGAAAACTTAAATCACATGCAACTTACCCCGGCTTCACCGACGAACAAATCTTATCTTATCCCGCATCATTGTGTTATCCGACCACAAAGCACGACAACTAAGCTGCGCGTGGTGTTTGACGCAAGCTGCAAGACCACTAACGGTCTATCTTTAAATGACCTTGTGTTTACTGGACCTAAGCTCCAAACTGATATTATCGATATCATAACAGGTTTCCGGTTACATGTAGTTGTGTTTACATGTGACATATCTAAAATGTTTAGGAATTTTCTGATAACACCTGCTGACCGCTGCTTCCAGCACATACTCTGGCGAGAGTCGGCTAGTCTCCCTCTTAAAGAGTACGAGCTCCGTACTATCACCTATGGTGTGAGTAGTTCGCCATATCTTAGCATTCGAACACTCCATCAGCTAGCTACGGACCACGGTGCTGAGTACCCGCGCGCGGCCGAAGCCTTGCGTCACGAAACCTTTGTCGATGACGTAACAACCGGCGCGCCATCTGTTGAGGAAGCCCTTGAGCTTAAAACACAACTTATCCAACTCCTCAGCTGCGCTCAGTTAGAACTCCGCAAATGGAGCAGTAATTCGAAATCCTTTCTTGATACCCTACCAGTAGACCATTGTCAAACCCCTAAAATCTTTTCGGAAGAGTCCGATAAATCCACGCTTAAAATCTTAGGAGTCCAATGGGACCCAGCGGGTGACATCTTTACATACTCCTTTTCTGAGCTAAATGAAATTGAGTATACGAAACGTTCTATCTTATCTCACGTTGCTCGTATCTTTGACCCGTTGGGATGGCTCACTCCGTTCATCCTTAAAGCAAAGTTGCTCCTTCAAGATTTGTGGCGCCAAAACATTTCCTGGGACGAACTTATCCCCAGCGAAATATCTCGAGACTGGCGAGAGTTTATCTCGGATCTTAAACATTTAAAACTTATCAAAATTCCTCGCCAAGTCGTACCTTCAGCAGCCCATGAAATTCAACTTATCGGATTTTGTGATGGCTCAACAAAAGCATACGGATGCTGTGTGTATCTTCGCGTTGTCACTAACCAAAAGGTTCAAGTCTCTCTCTTGATCGCTAAGTCCAAGGTAGCTCCTCTCAAGGTTCTTACCGTAAATCGTTTGGAACTTTGTGGCGCTGTTCTACTCGCAAAAGTAGCTACGCGCATCTACTCCTTGCTTAGCACAAAACTGAACATTACTCAATCATATCTATTTACCGACAGCTCGACTGTGCTGTCGTGGCTGGGTACAGAACCGCACAAACTTAAAACCTTTGTAGCGCACCGTGTAGTGCAAGTAACTGAATCTACATCTTCGTTTGTGTGGCGGCATGTGTCCACCCACGACAACCCGGCCGACCTTTGTAGTCGTGGTCTATCCTGCGCTCAACTCGCTGCTTGCGAATGTTGGTGGTCTGGTCCATCGTGGTTATCTTCAGACATATCCAATTGGCAAGTCCACGCGATTGACGATACGGGTAGCGTTCCCGAGCTGAAGGCGTCACACTCGTGTCTCGTCGAAACACAAGAGGTTGACGTGCTTCACACATTAATCGAACGTACATCGAGCTTCACTCGCCTACAAAGAATAACAGCCTGGGTATATCGTTTTATCAATAACGCCAAAGTCGATCCGTCAAAGCGCAACTTAACCGGTTATTTATCTTCAACCGAGCTTGACCGATCATTGCAAATCTTAGTAAAGCATGTTCAGATCAAGGATTTTAATGACGTCTTATCTCAACTAAACTTAAATAAACCCATTCCTAAACAGCTTCAAAAGCTATCTATTTTCACCGATCCAAATGGAATTTTGCGAGTGGGGGGACGTTTGAGACAGTCCGACTTACCTTATAGTGTCAAACATCCTTATCTTATATCCAAACAATCCCGACTGAGTAGCCTCCTCATCGACCACTATCATGTATCTTACCTCCACAGCGGGCCGCGGCTCCTACATTCAATGATTCAGCGTCGATTTTGGATCCTCGGTATTAGAAATCTTATTCGATCTCGCTTATCGAGATGCGTAATTTGTTGTAAAACAAAACCTACTCCTTTTCAACCTGTCATGGGTGATCTCCCTCCTTCCAGGCTCACGCCAGGTTACTGTTTTCAGTCAATCGGAATCGATTTTGGAGGTCCCTTTTTGGTAAAGGAAAGCCGGCGTCGTAACGCCCGAACTTACAAATCTTATCTTTGCCTTATAGTGTGTCACACTGTAAAAGCCGTTCACCTTGAACTGGTTACCGAGTTGACCACAGAAGCTTTTATCGCATCTTTAGATCGTTTTGTTGCTAGAAGAGGTCTTTGCCAATCTATAACCACTGATGGTGGTACTAACTTTGTAGGTGCCAAGCGATACTTATCCGAAGTATCCGATATGTTAGACAGGGAAAATCTTGCCATCCGCGATCAGCTTGCCTCTCGTGGTATCACTTGGAAACTAAATCCACCATCCGGAGCCCATTTCGGTGGAATCTTCGAGAGTGGTATCAAATCTACCAAGTACCATCTCAAGCGGATCGTTGGATCGCAAGTTCTGACATTCGAAGAACTTTACACTGTCCTTACAAAGGTAGAAGCGATGTTAAACTCCAGACCTTTAGTCGCGCTATCGTCCGATCCTCATGAAGTTGACGCTCTTACAGCTGGTCATTTTCTCATCGGCCGACCGCTCGTATCCTTACCTGAGCCAACAATCAACGATGACCAATGTCTCCGCTCACGGTGGCGATTATTACAGCGATTATCTCAAAGCTTCTGGCGAATTTGGTCTAGGGACTATTTACATACCTTACAACAGCGAAACAAATGGCTTAAAACTGTAAATAGTCAACCAAAATTGAACGATCTTGTAACTATTATTGAACCTAATCTACCCGCGAATACCTGGAGAACCGGTCGCGTGGTCAAATTACATGCAGGTCTAGATAATAATATTCGCGTAGTAACTGTTAAAACAAATAAAGGCGAACTTATACGCCCCGCGAATAAAGTCTGTCTTATTCCTACGTCTCCGGACGTCACCAGTGATGTTCAATCTTAGTTTTATAGGGTAACCTATTCTATGTATATATCCTAAACTTATCTTATAATTAAATCTAGCATAATATCTTTACCTTTAACCTATAACTATCTACTACTAATATCTTTATAACTTAGTGATCTTATCTCAAACATAAACATTTATACACTAAAGCTACATATATACATATACACATGTTTCGCATCGCATTTCTTTACGTGTAACTAATGAATATCTTATCTTTAATCATAACCTGGGTTAACGACCTTGTCTAAGATGTATGAATCCGCATAGACTGGCGCATATAACTCGGGATCTCGGACCTTACCTTTATCTTATGAAATCCTCGGTAGATTTCAAATGGGGGGATATGTTGAGGCTTCAGCTTATGTTTCCTATCCTTCCTATTCCTTAACCTATTGGCTGCATTCACATTTGAAATTTGGCGCCAATGCATCAACTACGGGAAGAACGAACCCAAGTTACACGAAGAAAAAAGATGTCTGCCCGAGCCGTGTGAAACAGAGTGCGTGTGTGATTTACGTTAAAATCTAATAACAATTAATTGAGAGCTCTCCGAATAGTGAAAATCGATAAAACTGTCAATAATCACCTCCGCAATCATTCTAAATATCAAGAATATCAAAACGTTTCAAAATAAGTGCAAAATTACAAAACCCAACGACCACGCCACTGGACGCCGAATGTGAGTACCTTTTACCTTTCACTGCCCTAAGCTGAGCCCTATCGAAGAAAAGCATTGTTTAGGTCTAAACACATTTGATTCCCGTCTATGGTAACATGCTAGACAGTAAAATGCTTTAAAATTGCTTTTCTGTCTTCCAAAGTTACTTGAATACGTAGTATCGCAAGAACTTAGCACAATACGTTACGATAACACCTGTTTGATGAAACTTTATGCTTAGAACGGAACCGGAAGTAACAACTTTGAAACTTACTGTAACTTGCAGTGTGTAAGGAGCTTTAGATTCAATGTTTAACGTCTTCGGAAAGCACAGTTTAATGTGGTCTTTGAATAATGATTTAGTCTTAAGTTTACACTAGTTAAAATAATACCTAGGTATAGATACAATATAATTAAAAACTTTTTAGTAAAAAGAGAGTTCTTCGCAACCACAGCTTACATCCACTACCTAGTTCCATAAGTTGGTGATTCTAGCATACTCATAGTATAAATAAATATAAATATTTATGGACATTTCACACACCACACTCTAGTCCCAAACTAAGCAGAGCTTGTACTATGGGAACTAGATTGCTAATAGAATAGATCTACTTTTGTACTTACTTTTTTTTTGTTGTAAATACATAGTAACACCCAGACACAGAACAAATATTTATGTTCATCACACAAACATTTGCTCTGGGTGGGAATCGAACCCACGACCCACAGCTTGGAAAGCAGAGCTACTACCAACTTCGCTGTGACGCCTGTCGATGAATAAAATAAAGCATAATAATACAATGAATAAATCTATAACCATATCAAACGGTAACCACTGTTATGTATCCAATCGAATTACAATACGAGGTGGTATAGGCCTCGGGTTAAACAGTAAAGTTCATAAACTCAACCCTACAACAGTTAACTGTAATTTCAATAGTTACTACTTACTGCACAAAACCTACCTTGCTTGTTTTATCACCCTAGCACGACTTACTGACATTTCTTGATTTCAAACAAATTTATTCCAAAATGCAAGAAAAAAAAACCTATTTAGTATTATAACGATAATCTAGTTCACATAATAATTTTGCTTAGTTTGGTACTACAGCGCGAAGTGTGAAATGCTGAAATGCCCAGACTCTCAGCAAGACCTCTCTTAACCAAAATCAGCCATACGCTACAAGGATCATCAAATAATGGTCATATGTCAGTTAATATAATAAATATGCTACGTGAGGATTCAATGAGGATTTTATAGCGCTAAGTCGTAGATAAAAAAAATATCCAGAATTGAGCCTAAAATTGCCCTAAGTTGTGCTTGGTCTGTACAAAAAAAATTGATTCGATTTTTCAGCGCAATGTGCTGCTCGAAGCCGCGAGTCGCATCTAAAACATAGCTAGAATCGAGCCTAATGTTGCCCCAAGTTGTGCTTGGTCTGTATAAAAAAATTGAAACTATTTTTCAGCGCAATGTGCCTTCTCGTGGCGCACACCGGTAACAGCTAGCTAATCTTTCCAACACTATGCTACAACAAAATAAGTAAAACAGTGGTAGCATTGACACGACAAAAAGAAGAAGAAAAAGCGCAATGTGCAGTTCGAAGCCGCGGGACGCATCTAGAACATAGCCAGAATCGAGCCTAATGTTGCCCCAAGTCGTGCTAAAGGCACGGGGTGTGGGTGGGGTGAGGAGACCCGGCTATCGCATACTAGATGCTATCATAATGATTATTAACATGTGAAGCACCGTGCCAGCCCGCGAGGTGCCCACTCACAGGGAGGCAGCGAGGGGCTTCGGCGCATCCAACGAGGATGTGACGAAGTGATACGAAATTAGACGTGTTAGAGCTGGGGTGTTTGCGACTCAAGCATGGATTACAATGGCGGAAACTACTGATATTTTAACGCTAAATGTTTAGAACTATGATTTTTGCGTCACTTTTAATTATTAAAACCAACATGAGATAAGTATCAAGCAGAAATTAGTTGGAATTATTATATTAAATTTTCATTTATAAAATATTAAATATCCTTAACAACTACTACTCTACATTAGGCTCTATTAAAGATTTTTGTGAAAGAAAATTTTAGGTCCCACTGATTGAGTAGCAATTATAAAACATATTTGTATAAATTTATTAATATAGTATGATATAGTGATTGTAAAATGTGGACATTGAGGGCCTAATTAAGAAACCGGAACTAAACTATGGTTTAAACCTAGTCTAGCAAAACCGTGGACTAAAGTTAGACCACACTTAAATCTCGCCGGACCAAAACTCGGCTCTTAACTCCAGTGTTAAGCTAAATCTCGGTTTTTTCATATTATGAATGATAGTTCGGCCCAACGATAAACCACCGCCGTGGTCTAACCCTGCATTTTAGTTAAACCTAGCTGACCCCTAGTTTAAAGTAGGTTTAAGTCAACATTTGATATGAAAATTGATTTCGTCACTCATGTTCTGATTGAATTACCTATTTTATTAGATATTTTTCTGAACTTCCAAATATAATTTTTGTGGAATTGGTCATTGTTTTTCAATCATTTTCTAAAAATTTTAACTCGCTGTGGGCAAGCACATTTTGTGATTTTGTCGTCTTTGTTTTGTAGTTTTATTCGTTTTTATTGCTTGCAATATTACTTTATATATAGTTATTTAGGTACCTAATGGATTTTCTGAACATCGTGCTGCTCGATTTGGAGGACCGAGAAGGCATGGAGTTGCTTGGGAGTCGGGAGTCGAACTGGCACCGCTAAAGAATTTAGTAAAGTTTTTGGAATAAAATGTTGGTGTTTTTTTTTGTATACTTTTCTTTGTTTCGTAGGGCTTTAGTGCTCAGATGGTATTAGCTCTGCCTTCCATGCATGTGGGTCGTGTGTTCGATTCCCACCCAGAGCAAATGTGATAAACATAAATATTTGTTCTGTGTCTGAATGTTACTATGTATCCTATGTAGGTAAGTACCTACGTATTTACAAAAAAAATATATAAGTATTCTATCAGAAATCTAGTTCCCATAGTATAAGCTGTTCTTTGTTTGTGATTAGAGTGTGATGTGTGAAATGTCGTTAATTTTTATTTATTATTTTATAAAAATGTTACCAATTTTTATAAAATAATAAATCTTATGAAATGTGCAATTATGGAGCACATAATTTTACACAATTACCTCTATGTGGATATGAAATTAAGGGCTTGACTAGTAGAATACGATGCACTCCTATCAATTTAAAATCTTATATGGCAAATAAATCCATTAAAAGCTTGTATGAAGAAAAGTACCGGCAATAATACCGATTTTAAACGTTTTACAAAAAATAACAATCGATTTCATCATCATCATAGCTGGACAATCCACACAACATCATCTAGCCCCAAGCTAAGCAGAGCTTGTGTTATGGGTACTAGAAAACTGACATACTTAATACAATGCATTACATAGATTGATATTTTTTTATTATACACATAAACAGAACACCCGGAATAAATATTTGCAGATCGTACAAACATTTATCCCATGGCGGGAATCGAACCCGCAAACTCCGCGTCGCAGGCGAACCTTCGCCCGCCGCGCCACATCGGTCGTCAATATAGATTTGATAAAATTGTTTAGTTACTTACTTACCTTAGACGACGACCGATGTGGCGCGGTGGGCGATGGTCCGCCTGCGACGCGGAAGGTTGCGGGTTCGATTCCCGCCATGGGATAAATGTTTGTACGATCTGCAAATATTTATTCCGGGTGTTCTGTTTATATGTATAATAAAAAATATCTATCTATGTAATGTATAATATTAAGTATGTCAGTCTTCTAGTACTCATAACACAAGCTCTGCTTAGCTTGGGGCTAGATGATGTTGTGTGGATTGTCCAGCATTATTTATTTATTTTATTTATTTAGGTTTTATAAAGGTACCGTGTACACAAGGTAAATAGGTATATGTATAAATTAGTAGGTACTTTGTACTTACTTTTACGTCCATTATCACTTCTTTTTTATTATTTTCCATTCTGTAGTAGGTACGTATCTTTATTACAAAATGTAAAACATTTTTATTTCGACGACCGATGTGGCGCGGTGGGCGATGGTCCGCCTGCGACGCGGAAGGTTGCGGGTTCGATTCCCGCCTCGGGATAAATGTTTGTATGTTCTGCAAATATTTATTCCGGGTGTTCTGGGTATTATATGTATAATAAAAAAATATGTATCTATGTATTATATTGTATTAAGTATGTCAGTCTTCTAGTACCCATAACACAAGCTTTGCTTAGCTTGGGGCTAGATGATGTTGTGTGGATTGTCCAGCATTATTTATTTATTTATTTATTTAAGACCAACTTTTGTGTTTGCTTTGCCACTAAAATCAGAATGACTTTGTTTTCAGACAAACTACTGTTACTCGCTGCTGTTATAAAACGTGTTCTAGGCAAGGTTTTAGTAGATCATGGTTCACAATTGTCAGTAAAATGACCCTCGAAAGAATTTGTATTTTAATGTCCCTAATATTATATGCTATCAAAACATTTTAAATGTAGGTATCTTTGAAAGTTTTAGGCGTCATTTATGATTATTAAATAAAGATCTCACCTACCTATCAAGGAAACTAAATAAGTAAAAATACAAGAAAATTAAGTCGAACACTCGTTTTATTTATTTTCTGTTTTTTCTCTGCATCGGTACCCGTAGGTATTTATTGGAAGTTGTTTTCAGGAAAGTATGTACACGTACCTTTTAGATACAAACATTAAATCAGGAATAAGCACAGTTCAAGCCGTGTGTTCAAATATTAAGCCGTGCGATATGATGTCCATTGCGAAAAAAAAGCACAACAATGAGAATCTCCGGCCGCTAGCACATTATCACTAATTTTGATGTTTAGATATTTCCTTCTTTTCTCATCACTTGTTTTAATTTGTAATGCAACATTGCTACACGAATAAATCATTTCTACACATGATTTACATTCGTTTTGTACATTTTTTTCTGCTTTAGTGCGAGCGAGGTTGCCGCGCTTTTTGTTTCACTTTTCTTCAGTCATTATAAGCAAAGGTCAGGTTACTATTCTACCAAAATAGAAATATTTTTATGAAAATAATTGCAAAACAATTACAAATAATGATATTTGGGAGTTCAGACACATTATGTGAATGAACACAAGTAACTTAATCGATTTTCATACCGTTTGATAGATTTAACGAAAAATAAAGTTGAATTGGAGCATGGTCTACCTGCTTTAAACACGGTCCGCTTCAATCAAGTAGGCCATGCTCGGATCTGATTGGTCGTATCAAAACAGGTAGGCCATGCTCGGATCTGATTGGCCGTATCAAATCAGGTAGGCCATGGACTTAGACCGTGTTTGATAATATCAAAAAACCGAGTTTTATCGTTAAAGTAGACTTTAACTGCAACGTTAAGATGGGTTTTTCGATAACACTGAGATAGATCTCCATTCTTAATATGACGGTGAGGGTTTGATATGTCTGAATCCGTCCCTGCCTCCCGCCCTAGATATGTTTGACACAAGCCAGTTATTTTAATATCGGCAATTAGAGGTTCCCGTTGGATTGCAAAGTTTCGACGAAGTTTTCGATTAGTCTGCGGTCGTCTTAAAGTGGATTCTAAATTGCTTGCCGAATCGATCGCGTTGGTTCGGCTTAGAACATTGAATAAAGAAAAAAAAATTGACGTACGGTAACAAATATTTTTATGCATTTTATTTCTGAGGTCCTATTAATAAATGTGACAACCGTAAACGATAAAGTTGGATATTCGATAAATCATACTTTAAGACAGGAAATTTAAGTTACACTGCGCGTCAATGTCAGCTCGACTGCCGAACGTTGCTATGGCACCGCGCAGTGTGTACGCTACATTTACGATAAGTTTACGGTTGTCATATTTATTTTGTGATCACCTCTCTAAAACAAACATAAAAATGCATAATAAATTGACTCCTGTAAAAGCACCATCATCATCATCTAATATGTTTCAAAGCGTTGTTTTTGATTATCAACATTGTAATAAACTTCTTTATAAACGGGATATTACCATGATTTCTGAGTTTGATTTATTTTTCGATACTTACACCCGTATTCACAAACATTACTGTGAGGTCTCATAGTGTGCACGCGCGCACAGGGCTAGCGAAACCAATCCAGAAACAATACTTAAGTGTCAGAGCGCACTATGCGTCCGTCAAAATGAACGAACAGCTAAGGAAACGGGCTAGTTTGAAGGCTTGTCAAAAGGAACGCACTGCAAAATGGCATTCTTTGCACAGTGTTGATGCTATACTTAAGCAAGTACTCTTTGTGAATACGGGTGTTAGACTCAGCTTGCTTTGACTCGAACGAATCAAACCATGGTATATCCCGTTATTAAAGAAATTTAAGTTCATAATTGTGATAGCTTTAATAGTCTAGTCTATATAAAATTATATATGGTTATATACTGCTGTATCAGAGAGGAAGTAGCTAAAATGTGCCTCACAAAATAGTTTGAACACACAGTCAAGCAAGCATTTCATTCAATTACTAAGGCTATTAGCACTCGTTTTTAGCGCAATCGCGTCACCATTGTCAATATACTAAATTATACAAATGTACAAAACGACTTCATTTCATACGAAACTAATTACGCAACTAAAGTCTAGATTTTAATTTAACAAAAGTTATGTCTTATGACCAAGTTATATGTTTTCGCTTATTGAAAAATAATTATGTAGAATTACAAAAGTTGAGTAAATCAGAATGATATTTTACTCAAAAAACAAGTTTTTATAGATATTTTCTCTAAAAGTTCTATTCCAAATAGCCTTTTTACGACATTAGAACGGGTTGGTAACAAAATCATCTTGAAGTTAGAAGTAAGACCAGAGCTTATGTCATACTGACATTTCTGGCAGAACCGGTGCTAAGAGTACATGGTGCTGGTAGAAGCGCTAACTGATGGCGAGAGGAATGGCGTCAGTCCATTAGCAGCGGTCGGTGGGTACTTAATGTGAGATGCATCAAAATCAAAGGACAAAGTTTCTTACTTATTTCACATGGCGAGGCGTATGAGACGGGCGACTAATTGCTTTTGAAAGTTTAGTGCGGTTTTTATTAGTTAAAATATAAGTGAAACTTTTTTTATGTTAAATAAATATGGCTTTAATCCGAAAGTGGTTAAAGCCATTATTTAAGATTTTTTTTATGTTATATGTATATAATTAATGTCTTTGGAAGAACTTAATAGTTACAGCGGCACTAAAGACAATATATTAAGAACTATAATATGTCAAAGTTAAGGTAGATCGTTTCCGGTTTAGAATAGATGTAAATTTAATGATTCTCTGATCGTAATGTATAGTTAATATTACTTTAATTAGTAAAAATAAAATGTATCTGATGCCAAAGCAACCTTCTATCCTAAAACCGTTACATAATAATAATTTTATTAACCACAACGTTCATTTGTTAGCAAAATAACATGGCTATATGCAGCAGTAAACTGTACATTATTATTTCGTGCATGAAGCAGCTAAGTGCGACATTTCGCCTTCCAAATTTGACAATACGCAGCAAATGTATGCGTTAATATTCATTTATAAAATATTAGGCTGGTTTTGTCCATGTGGGAGGGAGAGGGACCTGCCTCGCGCTAGCGTCCACTCAGACACGCTCAGCTCGCCTTTAATGAACTTTGTGTCACTATTCGCCAATACAAGTACACTTTTCTTTGGCACTATAGTGTGTTTGAACAAAGCCGGTGTGAAGTCGCGTGGAGGGGTAAACGGGCCCACCACTTTCATCTATTCTTATTGTTCGTTTGCAACTATTTTTTGCGAAGTCAAACGGCTCGCTGCACTCACAGAGTGAGCGCGTATGTTCTGAAAAAGCTATACACAAGAACTTGCCTTTGGACAAAACTTATTACATCAATTCTTGTAACTTATAAAGATCAGTACCTCTACCATGAGCTGTCACAGTAAAATCGCCTGACTTTACTACAGTAGTTACGTAAATATTAGTACATATTACGAATTTTAGTACCCAACTATCCGCTAGAGGCGCTGTACAAATCTTCATACATTTTTTTAACTACAGACGCTAGCGAGTATAGTAAATATAGTACAGTAAAAACTCATGGTAGAGCTACTGAAGAGAAATCTGCGAATGTTGACTCTGTATAATTTAATTATGTAACTATTTATATTTAGTAAATCAATGCACTATTTGATAACTAAAATGCAAATTAATGACGTCATTCAGCGCTGTCAAACGTCACTAAGAATTCAAGTCACGCGTCGAAACACACTATAAATGCATTCATAAATAACCCACGCGGGCATCCTAATATCCTAGGAGCTAAGGTGTAGTTTTTCACATCATAACTTGACTGACTTTATTTAATTCCTAATAAAAAAAATGAATGTAAATCTTACGGCCGGTTTCTCGAACGATGATCAACGAAAAAAATCAAATAATTACTATGTGTCAAACTCGGATCAATCGCGATTTGAATTTCCAGAAACCGGCCGTTACAATTGTAATTTGTCTTACAGAAACCGTATTCATAACTAAAAGATGACCACATTATGTATGTAAACAGTGCATAAATTATCCCTATCTAATTCATTAATTCTAACTTTTATACAAAACGATAGAATGTAGGTTTAAAACTACAATTATGACAAAAGTTTTCAAACTCTAGTAAAGCAGAGTTAGCATGGTTAAACTCTACTGCTTGTATCTTAAATCCTCGCAGATACTGTCTATCGTTTATCTGCAGAGATATGACTATTTGCATAAACAGCTCAGTTTTTAGTAGCTCTGCCCTTTCGTGTTGTGGGTCGTGGGCTCGATTCCCAACCAGAGCAAATGTTTGTGTGATTATAAATATTTATTTTGTGTCTGGGTGTTACTATGTATTCTAAGTATTTGTTAAAAAAAATATATAAGTATTCTATCAGCGATCTAGTTCCCATAGCTTTGCTTAGTTTGGGACTAGTGTTATGTTCCATTTTACATTATTCTAAATTATCAATAAAGTTCTATACTTATACGCCAAAATGATGATAACAATGATCCAATTTTAAGTTCCCTCCAAAAACATCCCTACCGATATTTCTTTTAAAAAGTAAAAGTTCCGCTTCTCTCAAAATTTTACGTAGCGCATGTAATTGGGTAAATTTTCCGAAAATATCGTTAGTATAACCAAATTTTCATTGCAAATTCGCCGCTCGCCGTCTAACGTAGGTACCTAGGAGTGCGCATTCTAATTACCACAGAATAATAACCACGATAGGAATCGATCTAACAGTGGTCACCACCCAGACACCACCCGCCACCCTGCAGTTAGGGTTGTAGGCATGTATTAGAAATGCCTAGAGAACAACGATTCAGTAATACGCTCGCAAAAAAAAAAATAATCGATACATTACTTGTTGAACATCCTAAAGAAGGTTTTGACAATACTGAAAAAAATGATTGACGAAGATTATTATTTTGATTATTCTTAGAGTAAGAGAACGGGTACTTATTTAGCATGTACCAGACAAAAGACTGCTTCTAGTATATTCGCCCAGTGTTGTTTAGTGCTGATGCATAAGATGTGTAATATGTAATGATTTAGGTAGGTACCACTGAGATGATTAGATGAGTGTTGCAGCTATATTTAGCTAAATATGTAATTATAGAAGTGTTTTTTATATTTTAGATATTTATTCATGTTTACTTACAACATTTTATCAAAAGTTCGTAATTAATTTTTAAATTTAGTATATTTTTCGGCAACAAGTGCCAAAACAAACAAATCAATATTCCACACTCAGCTATCTACTCCTATAACAAACGAATCACTATACTTATAATTAAGATTTTTATAATATCCTTCATAATTGTATAATAATAATAAATATATATTCACGGACAATTCACACATCACACTCTAATTAAAACTAAGTATTGTATTATGGGAGCTAGATTGCTGATGGAATACTTATAATATCTTACATACCTAAAAGCCATCAAAATCTCCGCACCGTATACGTCTTAGTTTGATATTCTACGATAATATGATTATATCTTAGTTAAGACAATGGGGAGGCATAGGCAAAGCTAATCTAATAGACGGCGCTGTATTGGTAGTTAATGTTTTGCATAGGTAAAATGGTTTTTTAATTCTATCTTAGGTAGATGTTAAAAATAAGAAACTATACTCAGACGGGCGTAATAAATCGTAAAAAATTATACAAATATTCATACTAACAATTAATAATTTATCGATTTTTGTCAGTAACAAAAGTTATATATGGTTTTGCACAGAAAAAACTACAACAATCTTATACCACGAGTATAATATTAATGCATGAAAAGTTATATGATTATTTTTAAAAGCGCTACTTAACGGACTACTCATACTTATTACTATTATATACTTATCTCTTCTTATTTTTATATGGCCTATGTCCGTCAACACGACAAACAATATTGCTATTGCCAAAATTTTAAAAATTCTATGTTATTGTGTTTATTTTGAAATAATTCTAGCCTAGCCAGTCAGTCATTTGACTCATTTGTTATGTCTGCTGTCATTCGTTTGAGAACTTTGGCAACCATAGAGCCACGCCCGCAGGACCTCGAGTCATTGATTTGACGTTCGTTATCGCACAAATGACAATTGATTAAATAAAGCATCAGCTACACAGTGTTGTGCCGAAACTGCATTCCCAACCACATTAACTAGTAGCATCAATATATCTTAGTCATTATGACAAACTTACTTCGAACAATGATAATAAAAATCTATCTTGTTTTGTAGCTACGTTTGACAACAATGCTATCGATGTTTCACGAAGTATGAACTGCCAAAGTTAGATTATAGTAGATAACTAATTTATCCCGCATTGTCTTAGGCTCTTAATTAAAGTTGTCAAGCTCATCACATCGCTAAGGGAATTTTGACCACGAAAACGATTAAAATTAACATGGAATGTCTCCTAACCACTCCATCAAACTATCTCCAAGACCATCAGACCAATTTTCAAGTTCAATAGTCTCAATTACCTACCACCTTCGGAACCCTAAGTCGGAACTTGCCCTCAAATAATGGGCTTCTACACGTGCTGATCATAAATTAACAATGTAAAGGTGCTGTTTTTAAGCGTAGCTAACACGCCTCAATTGAATCTAGGAACATTCTGTATGAATTTCAAAATCGTGTAATAACAAAACAAAAACAAACAGACGATTGCACGAATATAAGACAATGTATCTATAACCCTAAGCCAAAACTATTAATGATAACGTGAATAGGGATTACCCCACGTCTGCTTTTACTAGACGGCATGACAAAGCAATTAATCTACACAATCAACTCGTTTGTCAGCACGTGTGGTTGCTCCATAACTGCATTAGTCTCCTATTTAGGGTGACCCGTGGAACCGAAAGTTTGTTATGAGACATTTTCTTTGCGTTTGAACGAACATTACCTGAACTAAGTACATTACTTAAACTGAAAGCATTTTACTTTCAGTGCACGTTCCTAGGCACTGATGTATAGAACCATTGTTTACGTCTGGGTATCATACAAGTGGTACGATGCCAGCATCGAAAGTTGTAGTTTTTGCTCTTGGTTTTAAGTATGGATCAAATTAATGTATGTAATAAAATAGGAAATTTAACACACTAAGCAAAGCTTGTACGAGTACTTCGTAGCATCGTGATAGATACTTGTCGGTGATCGAAACCTAAGTGCACAGTATCACGATATCACAGCTCAGTAGCTGTGACACGTATTATTAAACCCTCTAAATATAATTTCTTCAACATTTTAAAATATTAGATTCAAATAATACAAAATATTTTAGCACTAAAAGCTTCATGTCTACGCGACCATAACCCAGTGACATAAAAAATAACAAAAAGAAAAATGTCTTCACTGGCTATTAATGGACAGAACTGTCCACACCAGCATTTTACTTGACACAAAACGGAAAAAAGTGGGCGCTAAGTGGAAGGACATTATGAATATTTAAGCGAGTGATTAGAATTCTACGGAGAGCGAAAAACGCTTGCTGTTATAGAGACGCCATTAATAATTATTTAGGCAATAACGCACTAGGCCAAGTCACGGCGATCAGATCAACTGTCTTTTGTTTTACCTTCTTGATCTTACAGAATCGACGACTTAAATTTTGGAAACGCCATAATATTCGGCAGTCAGCTGACATTAACGCGCAACGTGATGCGCTAGATTATCGACAGGTTTGTGATTGTCATGTTTTGTTGTGATCGGGCCTCTATAGCTACAACTACTGATATTATGGTAGAAAAGCTGTAGACTTGGTCGCTGTAGTGCGTTTGCAGCCTTACATAGGAAATGCAAAAATGTCGATGTTTTTGTAAATCAATCACACCGTGACTTTAATTTATTGTATCTGTACAAAATATGGCATAAAAGATACGATTGAAGTCTCTATACAAGCACGTTCAGCAAAGCTTGTTGCTCTATGGCATCCAGTTCGAAGCTTTGAATTTTGCAGTGCTGCAACTGCCTTGGCTATTTCCTTTGATACCTCCACGCCTATACTTTCTACACTCAATTAAATGATTAGAAATAGATTAAATATATCTTTTATTACTGCTTTTGAACATTTAAGTGGTTTGCTTTTTAATAATTTCAGTCAGGCTTTTATAGTATGTAGCGTATCGGTTAAAACCGTTATTTTCGGCCTAGAAGACTAATTGTTCTTATAAAACTTTTTTGGAAGTACATATATTTTTCACAATCCTTTTAAATATTTTATGTAAGACAGGACAGTATGTATCAAATGTTCCACGTCAATTACCTTACAAACCTACTTGAGCAGCCGTAAAAGAAGCTTCAGCACACGTCACGTGCACTAATCCCACAAGAACACGGACAAAACGTGCAAACTCCGCAGTGGAATAAGCCTGAATTGGTGAAACAAGTCGTAGTTTTGGCGCCGACGGTCTTCACCACAAAGCGACGGTTGACGCGCCAAATCCAAAGAAGACACTTTCCGTGGCGCTGTCCGCTCTTTGTGCACGCAATCAGCACAGGCTTTGCCCCGCAATTATTCAAAATACATCAGGCAATATTAGATAGGTGCGCTTCCTACGCGTTTTGCATTCGGAATCAGACAGACTTTGTGCGAGCGGCACTCGAGGGACTGCAGTGTTTATGCGTCGACGTCCGACGGCAGATTGTGCCCTCTGTCTTTTGCTAAATTGTACATACTTGGGATACGTGTGACTTAGGATTTATTTACCTCTTTTTATTTTATATTATATGTATAATTATATATAATTTCCTTATTCAAGTGTGAAATGAAACATCATGAGAACAGTTTTCTGACTTCTAACAAGATTTGCATAGGGCTTAGGTGCCTTCAACTCCAACATAATATCGCTAGAGATCTCAAGTATCTTAAAACACCATAACTGGAGAGTATTTAGTATTTAGATACAATTTCTTTCACAGCAGGCATTTTGAGAATTCAAGATCCTGTATCACAGTTCATACAATATCTGTTCATATCGGCTTTCATTTATAGGCTTTGTGGTACCGTCTAAGCCGAATTAATTATTGTAACGAAGGTACTCAGTCAGCCAACGGGCGGGCCTAATTTGACCCGCTCGGTTTGGATTGATTGCGATCGGCAGTGATTAAATCACACGTGTATTCGAGCTTATCAAACGTGACGTTTGCTTCGGCGGCTTTGAATCAGTTTCAAGCAAATAAATGCAAAAAATAATCAAAAATATCTCAAACCCTTGAAGTCAAATAAAATTATTTCACAATTAAAATATATTTTTGAAAGTTGTAGTGCTCCAGCAGCGTTTGACCATAATATATACTAATTTTTACAACAAACATGAAAATAAATAATTAATGTACAAATATTACTGCCTCTACTATTTATAGGCAGCTAATGCGAAAGCAGAGGTTGCCATCAAACCAATCTACACCCTTTTGCACGTGATGGTCCTAGTCTGAACATGCCTCCAAACTTATCAAAGGTTTCAAATTAGCTAGTGGTTTGGTATACATAGAAACGAGACGCCGGTTAGATTGTAGCCAAACAAAGAGATTGCACACACACACACACTCACAAGAAGGTATTGATGCAAAATGTCTATTGATACAAAGCGCATCAATAGATTATTTAGGATATTGATGCACTTTGCATCAATTGATATTTTGCATCAATACCCTCTTGTGTCCCTTTGGCAGAGGCTATATCCATGGTTTTGAATGGTATTGAAATGTATCTTGTTTACTAGTGATACCTCCTTAGTTAAAGCCTTCAATCGAGTAAGTAGTCATTTCTGCAAACAGTTTTAGTAGGTACGTTTTTTGTAAGAAGATAGTTTTGACATAATATGTTTAATAAAAAGGTTCTTCAACATCATCAACCTATATCAGTCCACTGGTGGACGTAGGTCTCTCCCAAGACGCGTCACTGAGCCCGGAGCCCGGTCTTCGGCCCTTCTCATCCAGTTTTTCCTCCGCAGATCGTCGCTCCATCTCGCCGAAGGGCGTCCTACACTACGCTTGCGTAAACGCAGTCTCCACTCCAGTATCTGTTTGCTCCAACAATTGTCGGTTTTTCGGCAACCATTGCCAGCCCACTGCCACATCAGCTTGCTAATTCTTTGAGCTATGTCAAATACTTTGGTTTGGACCAACCCCACTGTTAGTACCCACGTTGCAGCAGCATAGGTCATAACGGGTTTGTGTTTAGCTTTTTTCAGTGTTTGTAAGTATACCCAAAGAATATGTAATACTGCGTTATAAAAAAAGGTCATTTTTCGTGTATTTCATTTTTTATAGTTTTTTGAGACAAGATAAAAAAAATTGACTGTGTGACGTCAATGTTAATTCTTGTCGGTACCCGCATCCCGTTTGTGCGCGTAGAATATGCATGGTAACACTTCTAAACAGCTGGTCGAGGCATTACCATCTAAATTACTTAATTTATGCAGAGCTAGTGCCCTCCCGTGGCTATACACGCGTAAAATACGGACCTTCCCCTTCCCACAGGAATTTCCTCATGCTGTATTATCTGCGTATCAAAAATAAAGTAGGTGAGGTAAAGATAAATTATCCAATCGGATATTGGGTGTTCCCGAAAAGAGGAAACACTTTTCTCTCGAGAAAAATAAATCTTACCCTAAAGAGTTGCCAGTTTATAGCAATTTTAACGAGCGATAAAAAATGGGACCTCTTGAGAATATAAGCAGTGAAGCTCGCACCTGTGTTCCGGTTTGACAGGTATGACTGCCAGTGCATCAGTCACATAATAGATTTCTAAGCAATACCTACGTATAGTAAAAAAAATAGTTCATTAAAGTTCTTTTAGGCAAGTACATAAGACTTTATAAGAGACATATTAAAAAAAATTGTTCATAGTACATTGCTTCGTAGACAACGCTTGCCTTACGTCGAGTATTGCAGCTGAGAGTTGTGATTGATTAAATCTTGCCTATATTATTATGGTTATTTATTTTTTACCAAAATGATTCTTACTAACCTAAACGATTCCCCGCGGAGCACACACTTAAAGGAAAAGTATTTTCATCACATTTTCTTAAGACTTTTATCAAATATACATTCTTAGGGCCTAAAATAAATTCATGCATTTTAGTTCCCATTGATGCGACAACACATTTGTCATTGATCTCTCAAAGAGGTGAAATTTTTGTGATACGAGTGATTATCAGCTAATATTTGATGAATCGGAGGCTGCTTCCGACTAAATTCCCTTTGCGCGGTCAGCTGCGGCGCCATGATTTGTATACACTAAGCATGAAATGTTGCCAAGCAAACGTGTAGGTAGTGTTTGCGTGGAGGTTTAGGAAAGGAGGCGCGCAGGGGGTGGGCCCGCCGGGCGGTGCGTGCGTCGCCGCTTTCAGCTTTCAATATTCCATACCAAATCTCATTCGATTGCTGCATTTTTCGGACAAACAGAACGATCAGACAAAAACAATCTTGAAATGCGGCATTCAATTGCTCTTTCAGCTCTTCAGCGGACCTCAATTTTATTTCAGCTGTTCCAATAATGTCTTGTTGGTCGAATTTGGGGTAGGTAAAAGTCAAATATTCGTTGGACGGCATGCACTTACGTTTAACGACCACGGCTTTGAGAGTGGGATGTGTAGTTATGAAAAATTCGTGTGCTTCGGTCTCGATTCAATCTTTTTGCTATTTCAAAGGCAGGTTTATAACCGAGAATGAAATTTGGTGGCCTTTGACGGCGCTCGACAACAAAATAATATCTACAATGCAACAATTCTAACAAGCTTCTTATCCTTTTCATAGGTTAACTTCTCTTAATTACTGTCAACTGCATTGACATCTTCCACGAGGTCTTTTTCGCCATTAGATGGCAGATTAAAAAAAACCGCATATTTCAATGCGTATTTGATAACGATATGTGCCACCACTAACCCTAGTCGCATATTGTGTGACATGACAACCATTATAGCCTGGAGTGGCAAGGTCACTCGCACGGTTACCAAGCAGTCAACATTGTGTTGAATTTGGATTGCACCGACATTGGACAAGGTTTAGTGATACTACTTGGCTCAGTGAGAGCCAGCTAGCTCAGTATCAGATCTAAACGAACAAAACCAAAAAAATATATACACAGTTAATGAACTCATGGCTAGTCTTGTGCTCCTCGTAAGTACTTGGAAATGCAAATGTCTTTGCGAAAAACAATCTCGTAGCATAATGTCTGACCACACGCTATTTTGGAAATCAAAAACAAAACATAATAGTGTCGTGTTGGTAGGAGTGAACAATTTTACACGATATTAGGTAAACGAGAAATTTTGTAGTATTTGCTACCCCCAAATGGAAACGAACCTTTCTAAATTTTCTGTATTATTTCGTTGTGTACTAGCTGTTCTCAAAACTAAGACTGGCATCCAATATCTTCCTGGATCGGTTTTAGGCATGCAAGACACGGCAGCGATTGTCACTTTCATTCGCTATACAATCCCGACATCTTGTTTATTGGAGCCGAGAAATGATATCTTGGCTTCTCCTTAGCTAGTTTGATTTGGGAGAGCGCACTCGAACTTGCAGTGAGCCATATTAGATTGTATTTTGAGGTCTATGAGTTATATCATTGAGACTTGCTAGACTCGTAGAACTGAGAATTTTTGGTCAGCAAATTCTATCAAATGGCTTCAAACGCTACATAAAGGAAGGCGTAGTGTAGATCACTAGTCAAATGCGATGAAGACAAAGTATAGAATAAAGTAGTTAGATAAAACATGCTATGCAGGATAGTGGTTTCTTACAAGTTTGCACAGTGTCGCTCGGTCGCACAGTAACCGAACTTGTGTAAACCATCTTGCTTGGTCGAACCGAATAGGAAATGCAAACATGAGGTTTTGATTTGAATTTGATGCATTTGCTCTGTGTTCATAATTGGTAGTGAATGCTGCTCTAGCAAAGTAGGTACCTACTAACGTGTTAGTACTCCTTAGCGCATTATATCGACAAATATAATTATTTATAACGTCTGTTACTGTTCTGTTTAACCATACCTCTTTCCTTCATACACATTAGCATAATTTCACGTCGTCGTATAATTATTAAGCAGCACAACTTATATATTTTAATGTTTGAGATTAACCTACGGATTTTACTGAACATTATAACACTTTAAAGGCCAACCCTTGAATTTATTTTCGAGAAACGACCGAAAATTTTAGTAATTTATTTTATCAACTGACAGCAAGAATATAAAACGGCACAAATTGGAAACGCAAATCTGATACACCAACTGATTCCATTGTACTGTACATTAATAAAACAAGATGTTTTTATCGCGAGGACGTTTTAAAATATATACCCGGGCCGAGCGAATTAATATTGAATAATTAACGATGAAAACGGATAAGCGTGCATCAACATGTATTATTCTGTATTTATATAGGAGTGCTTTCACACGACTATATGCAGTGCCGCGATATGCCGCTGCACCAAGGTGCCAAAATATGCGACGCAACGTTCAGTTAAAGTATCTGAGCTTAAAAAAGTTTGTGTTACGTTTAGTCAATTCGTGGTTTTAATGAAAAGTATAAAAAATATGAGGAATATTATTGTTTGAATCTCCTGTTTTTTTACACGACCAAAGATGATTCCATACATTCTTATAAAATTAAACGAAGAGCAAACAAGTCGACATAGATAAAAATAGTACTACTGTATTCGTGCGATCAGGCCCTTTTGTTTGAACTTCTCTTTTATATCTTTTTTTTAATGCAGCATCAGAGAGATCATCACAAGAAAATGTGACAGTCGTGAACGTACCGAAACGTCAGCGTATGAGGCACATTGCGCGTCAACGCCAACTCGACGTTGCATCGTCACCGCGCAATGTATTTAGGTACATTTATGAGTGTCACATTTATTTATTGCTATTCAGCCAGTATCTTCGGCATGCTTCCGATTGGTACTGATTTGGATCAGTTGAACTATCTATAGATCGTTTGCAACGGTCCCTAGATAGCTCAAATATTTCTTATGTATTTTTTATGCCTATGTACATTATGTAAATACTTAAATAGACGTAAGTTTGTGTTATCAGTATCGCAAATAGTGCGACTTCGAAGTGGTGTGAAAGAGCCCTAACAGGGTACACTTCGCTCTGAAACTGAAACATTAAGTATGCAACACATCTGTTAAGCGAGTCATGGAATTATGATGGTGCCGCATTCATACCTAATGAAGCACACCCAAATGAAAAATTATTACCTACGAGTCATATCTTAGGGTCAAAACGAGCTCTGACAAAAATGTATTTGAGAAAACTTGGTCGTTTCAATATGCATGTGAGAAGCTTAGAACATTATATTGATCAGAAATAGTAAATACGTCATTTACGAGTCCTGATCCTTATTTAAATACTTAAGGGAAGAAATTAAAAAAAAAACAAACACGTTTCACACTTATTAATGCTAAAATTAATATTTTCAGACCACTTAGTTCAACGAGTAAAATATGTTCCTATTATTATGGTAGGTATACCTACAAAAGGTACCTATACAAAATATGACGTACAAGCCGTATGTATAAAAAAACCTCATTTATTAAACCAAATTGTTGAATTTATGAATATGCTGAGTTATTCATAATGAAATTTCTCTGAAGGATAATACAACATGATAAATTCAATTTGCTAAAACAATGTAAAAATATTTTGTTGCTGGCCGTACGCACCCACGCTTTGGTTTGATTGAACGCATAAGAATGCGGGGAGTAGCGAATATTATAATAACGCCAGAGAGAGACGCCGATATATAGAACGAGACAGAAACATCGCAATTACCTCGTGAGATTGTTGAATAAATTTACATTCAGTTGATTGAAATAATAATGAAATTGGCCCGGCACACTCAGCACAGAACCTATATATAAATAATATAAAATCATATAAAATATTTTGTTTCGTACCCACGGCGGCCGCGGCCCGCGACTCGCGAGCGGTGCGATTCTATTTCTATTGTAATTAGATACGTTTATTTCTCTTTTGTATGAATTATGCAAAGACTACTGGCTCGTTATTTAAATGTATAACATCTCGAAGCTTTCTATATTTCTAGATAAATATTGTACAAAATTATGAACAGTAATTTACTATAATGCAAGTTATTTCGTAAGGAACCCTAAAATGTGAGTGTAACATGTGAGTGTGAGCGATTCTTTTCCTAAATAAGAGATGGCGCTCTCGGTTTTGAAACACTTGAAACTTACAAAATTTTGCATAACTACTTTGTTTTGCACAGAAGAAATACCCATGTTACGCCTATAAAATCATAAAAATAGTATGTACTTACATGCAGAACGGAAGAGGATTACGAAATGTCGTAAGAAAAAATCCGACTAAAGAGTTATTTCCTTCGACAAAGTTGCTCTCTTGGGAAAGTCGCACGCAAACACGTAATTCCACATATCCTTGACCTACAGGTCATCGACCTGACCCATCGGATATCAGAACTATTCGAACGGAAAACTCGGGCGATACGTCGTCGCCGGCCTTAGCCAGCCAAGGCTGAGCCGCATTCCGCTTGCGGAGGCACGATCTGAGAGGTCACAGTGTATCGGGTGAGATGTCGCTGCGACCCTGACCTAGCTCAAGTGCTGGGCGGGTCACGTGGTCGGGCGGGCGGTAAGTAACTCCGGTCGTTCACCTTGAGACGAGACGCGAGAGGGCGGTGGTGGAGTTTTCCGCCGTTTGGAGTTAGGTACCTACTGTTTTAGAGTTCCGTTTCCTCAGATAAAACGAAATCGATACGGTTTTTGTTACCGCGATTCCATTGACGAATTATCTGATCTTACACTAAGTTACTGCTTCTAGTCGTGCTCTCTTCGCAACTTTTCTTGTAAATATTTCTTATTTGGAAAAAGATTTTTTTTACTATGTATGACCATAGTTTTGTTAGTTTTAGACAAAATTAACGGCCGGTTTCTGGAAACCCAAATCACGATTGATCCGAGTTTGACACATAGTAATTATTTGAGTTTTTCGTTGATCATCGTTCGAGAAACCCGCCGTAAGTTTTCAATTACTGAAATGACCATAAAAATTATAATTACGGTACTTACATTTATTTAACCTTTAGCTACTTTATACTTACTGTAACATAATCGTAGGTATGCCAATTATTATATTCACAACTCTACTATCAAGCTATGTACCTACCCCTATAAAATTAGTTTGATGTACTAATGCACCACCCCAATACGAATAGTTGTAGTTTCTCGCCTCGCGTACCATGTTTGTATAATGCAAATATTACCAGTCTGGCTATTCACGAAATATGGATTTTATTATACAGGGTGTAACTTAATTTTTTGCAACTTTTTATGTAAGTAGGTACAATTTTTAAGAGTATTTATCATCAATAATATTTTAAAACAATTTTTTTAATCAACTTTGTATTTTAATTTTCGCACTATTTAATTTGCTAAATTTAAAATCTAAGTATAAATTTAAATTTTAAGTTACTAGGGTTTCTCGCTCTGATTTCAACTTTGAGAATTTATTATATTCCCTAAGGCTCTTATCATTCTTCTCTCTCAAGTCAACAACTTTTTCTATTGAATCCTTACCAACTATAAACATTCTATTGATTGAAATAAACTTTACTAACGAATCCTTACTATAAAATCACTTTTTTATTTGCTAGATAAAAACTCTTCTGATACTTCTTCCTCTTGAGGGTCCGTCAAAAGTCACAACAACAATTAAAAATCTTACGGCCGGTTTCTCGAACGATGATCAACGAAAAAAAACAAAAAAATTGCTATGTGTCAAACTCGGATCAATCGTGATTTGAGTTTCTTGAAACCGGCCGTTAGTTACTTATTTATCTCGTAGCATATTTTTATATCAAAATCATTATTACATCAAAAGTATTAAAACATTATGTTGTTTTTGTACGCCTTCTCTAAAACTGGGCAACCTACTATATAACTCTTTATAGGCTACCTAGTATTTTACCTACAACATATTACTAGTTCCGGCCCAATATGAAGTAAAGCTGGCTCTTCGGAATTAGATGCAAATATTGCTGAATGTACTTTGTGTACAGTCGCGTCCATCGCTATACGTCATGCAACAATGAAGATGGATCTGAGCTAGAAACTAGATCACTGTCATTTAAAATCATACACTTCACAGTCGACGCACACTAGGAACTATTTACATGAATATTTGAAATTATTATGTCTGCAAAAACTAGTTCAGTTTTAACTTGTATAAGGTTGCAGGTTGCTTACAAAAACAATTTTAACTTGTATAAGGTTGCAGGTTGCTTACAAAAACAATTTTAACTTGTATAAGGTTGCAGGTTGCTTACAAAAACAATTTTAACTTGTATAAGGTTGCAGGTTGCTTACAAAAACAATTTTAACTTGTATAAGGTTGCAGGTTGCTTACAAAAACAATTTTAACTTGTATAAGGTTGCAGGTTGCTTACAAAAACAATTTTAACAGGGACAAGACCGCCCTTTGTACTTGACTAAGTTAATTCTTATGTATTGTGGTTTTCTTTGTACAATAAAGTGTTATCTACTTATCTATTTTTTTGCTTAAATTTGACATTCTAAATCAGTGGAACAAAGTTTAGTTTCATGACTCAAACTAGTTATTCTAAAATGTGTGTTTGCTAATAGATTCATTGCTAATCCTAAACGACAATGTATTCCCGCTCCGTTCCCAGGAGGATTAGTTCAAGGTACATCACCACAATCCTAAAACGCATCGTCTATTTGCCTCTTATCCCGTCCCGGTAGTGTGCGGCAACCCTAAGCGCATTCAAGGCGGATGTGCGCACTTTGAGGTGTCACCAACTAATGCATTTAGGGCTATACATTGCACAAACGAGGACGCAGAGGGGCGATATCTCTTTAGTTCGGAACTAGATGGCGCTGTCAAATTTTTAATACATTTTTTACATTACTACAACTGTGTCAGATTTAAGTTAGTATTAACGAACATCACAATAACCGCTTGTAATGTTCGAGGGTACAAAACAACACCTTAGTCTTAATAAAGGGCTGATTACCAAACAATGAAACACCTTAAAAGCTGCCTGTAAAGTATCAACAGTAGCAACAAGGGAGCGCATTCATAATGATTTTTGAATGAAAAAGAAAGTTATTGTTACAATAGTGGTCGGGCGCGAACAAAGCGCTACTTACGCAGCGGCAGGCTGTCTAGAACGGCTCTGGGAGCCGTCTCGGAGCTAATTCCGACGAGCGGTGACGCGCGCCCATCGCCAGGGCCCAAAAGCACTTGCGGCGCGTTAACCACTCGAAGGGGGCCACCCCGCCTCGTCCCCATCGAAAAAAGGCGATGCACTTCGAATTGTTCTTTTTATGTCCACCATCGATCGTTTCGGTAAAGGAGTGAGTTTTTATCTGTCCAGCATCCGTGCTCTTACTTCACACGTGGCGTTGGGTACTAATTGGGGGACGTTCCGAGCAGCTCAATGAGAAAATAGAACAATCGGGAGTTGTGAGATTTTTGAGGGGGACAGACTATCGCGCGGGATATCTAATGGTATGCCGCAGGTCAGTATTTTTCAGTTTTGGCGATGGGTAGCGGCGGCGCGCCCACCCGTAAGTGCGTTTGAGATTCTCTTCGCAAAAAACCCGACTAATTTTGCTAGTAGCTAACTTTTGTAACGTGAGGCTTTTTGAATATAAAACGGGCACAGGGCTCATATTCAAATTGAACTTATTCCTGTATCATAAAACTAAAACTTTGTTTTCCTTCTACTCACATAACATCCTGCTGACTTCTAGATCGCCGTTAACATTCATGTAACTTACCTGTAAGCAAAATAATTTAGTTAGTTACAATAAAAGTTAATAGTAAAACGTAGTATTAAATAACGTAGATATATAATCATTTATTAAAATTAAGTCCTATTTACACTTTACATATTTACTCAGCAAGACAAGTCAACCAATCGCCCGAGTGTAAACGTTATTGTCCAAGCTAGACAACGAACAATTCGAAAAAAGACAAAAATTTGCTTGACTATTAGCCAATTTGTATGTACTCTGTCTCGCTCATCAAAAAATCTCTTTCAAAAACTACACTCAGCATAAACCATAGAAGCTAAAGGGTATACCCCTATCTTATAAAAAGTTAGCGTTGACTTTATGTCATCATTACGTATTACCATACGTACGTCAATACTTCAAGTATGCGTTAAATTTTTATAAGATATATGTATACTTATATATTTATGTATATAATATAATGTAAGCAACCTAGGCTCTATTCAGTTTCACAGCAAACTAGTTTCGTGTTTATGGTGATTTAAGTAAAATATAAAAAAATGTAAAGCGGTTACAGCGAAATCATATATTAAACATGAGCGGACCAACAAGTATGTTATAAATTAAATTCGCTTCGCAGCACACTACATTGTTGTTCATTATTTTGTGAAAACAATAAAAATACATCTATCTAAGATTGAATTACAAGCGTTTGTAACTGAAACAAATATAATATTATTAGTAGTAGTCAAAGAGCTACTTGGACCTCCAAGTAGCTCTTTGAGCCTGTGTTGGTATTAGTAGTAGTCAAAGAGCTACTTGGACCTCCAAGTAGCTCTTTGACTACTACTATTACCAACACAGGCTATTTAAAAAAAAAATGTTAATCAAATCCGAAACAACGAGAGTTAAAGAATATCATGAATATTTAGTAGATACTTATTTTTTTTTAAATCTTCTAATTTTAGAGATATTCGACACTAGATTAGAAAAATGCATAAGTATTTAGTTCGATTTTTTAACCGACTTAAAAAAACGAATCGTACACTGTACTGTATCAAACTCTAAATCTAGAGTCATTATTGCCTATCATATTTGTATATTAAACGATTTACTTTACTATACTGTAAAAGTTTATAAACTAAATATTTTAATTTTAATAATATTAGTAATAAGAAAGAACTAAGTTATAACTTTCTAACTTGTTATTATAACTTATAACACATCCATCGCGGACAGATTGATGAACAGTTGAATACATAATGCATAGTGGTACGCTTCAGTAGACAATACTAAATTAAGTGTAAATAAAACGCATTTGTGTAGTGGACTGTCCGCTTGGTTATTCTAATGGAGTTGCACACAAGTATTAGAAAAGTACAGTCACGTTGTAAACGTCATCGCGTTTAGTTTAGTTGTATTACAATGAAAAAAACTACCAAGAAATCAAAATTATACAATAAAAAAACGTTGTACTTTATAAAATTAAAAAGCAAAAGATATTCTTGAGACAATGCGAAAAAAATATATATATTATAATTATTATCTATATATGTCATAGTAAATTAACCCCCTCTTACACTACTGATTTGCATGAGTTTCTTATGTATTTTAAAACAATATAAATTGTCAAACAAAAACATTTTTAAATACTGTAATAGTCCTAAGTGTGTTTGTCAATAAAATATGTTATACTTTGAATGTTTAGCCATAGATAGCCATAGGCTATGTATGGCTAAATAATCTTGCACCGCATCTCAACCTGACGTCGTTGGGGTCCCCCGCAGGCTAACTAGCCAACCGCGACTTCCGATTAGTGCGAACTAATTAAACCGATATTGAAGCCGAAACCGAAAATGGTTTGTAATTCTACTAATATTATAAACGCGAAAGTTTGTATTGATGGATGTACGGTTGTTTCTCTTTCACGCAAAAACGTGTACTTATGAATAAATGTTTGTTACTCCTTCACGCAAATACTACCAAATGGATTTTAATAATACTTTACAATAATGTATTTTCATTATTTTAAAGGCTCGCTTTTTATGAAAATTGTAATAATAGATAGATTGCATAAATATTTGTAGGTAAAAAAACGGTTTCTCTTCTAATTTGTGAATATTAATAAAAATGTTAATACTCATGATTCATTTTCGTCTGGAAGTATTTTAGACATGCAATATGTTTTTCGTTATCAGTTTCGGCTCACTTGCTTTGCCCGAATCCGTTGACAAGTCGAAGATCGAGTCCAACACTAGTTACTACTTAATTGATTCGATTACGCGTTCAGGCAGTGAGTCGTTGCAAATGAAGAGACGACGGACGTGACTACCGGACTTGGTGTATACGACATACGACATAGAAAATATATTTTGTTTATCATTTACAAGAAAATCCTAGAAGACAAGAGTTCTAGCAATAGGTATAACTCGGACGGTCCTTCTTGCGTGTGGGGTTTAATCGGAATAACAAAAATGATTTTTTAATATATATATAAATATATACTATATATATATACATATAAATAAGTTACTTCGTCGAACTTTTTTAAACGTGATAAATATTTGACTAAAATAAATTTTATTTTCAAAGATTAATTTTAAAATATTGACGTATGAATGGTGGAACATGGAAATAATTTTAAAACTGACAGAAAACTAGAGCTTCAATGTAATTGTCACATCATTACAATAAAATGTCTGCGCCATCGATGTGTCCACGCCCTTAGCATTTTAAAAGCGGAAAAACTATTCCTGTATATATTTGTAAATAAAATGTAAACGGGTATTACTAAAAACACTGATTATTCTTTAGAAAACAATACATCCTCACGTTACATTGTTGTATAATTAGAAACGCAGTCGTCCATTTAAATTTAATTACAGTTGATGTAAATTAATGTTTAATCATGCAATAAAATCGATAAACATTGTTCAATCATAATTATGTTCATATTGTCCTTGTGGTGTTGAAGAAAACTTACGAAATATATTAGTCTACGATCCCACCATAGAGCGACCTTCACCGTGCTGGTTATTGGATGAAAAGTATTTTATATAAAATTACATGTGTCAATAAATATATTGAATATGGGTGGCCCAAAAAACTTTACTCGACAATATTATAAAAAAAAATGCTGGAAGTGGCAAAATATATTTTTCAAAATTTTCTTCACATAAGTACCAATGTTTTTATACTTTAATCAACCCCAATTACTTTTATACTAATTTCATTATGTTTTGTAAGATGTTTGAATTTTTTTAACTCTCCTTTGTACATGACTCTTGAAAAGTGTCTGAGAAACTTTGTCAATGTTGTGTTAATTGAAATAGTTGAGGAAAGTCATCAAGTTTCTTGCCCGTTCTTCTAGGCTCTGGTCGCGTGGAACTGGCACCTAGTATGTAAGACCATTCTAAATGATCCTTGTGATTTTATTGAATAAAGAATTTTTTACTTTACATTCAGTAATATATTTTTCTGACATTTGTTTTGAAGGAGAATTCTTAAGATTTGTTCTTCAATAATAGTAAGGTATTGAATTATATTAATGTATTGTATTTCTGGATGTAGGTATATATATATATACTATAATAGAAAAAGAAAGTGCAACAATTTTTAAAAACTTTACAGTTTAAAATTGTAAGCGGTAAGTTCATAAAATATGCATATCCTTGCATTTTTCTAGAAATAAATTATTCATGCAGTAGATAACATCATTTTATTATTTAAAAATGTTTTATCTATGCATACCTCTTATCATAAAGCGTTCGTTTTTATAATAACGGGTTCAATATTTAAATAATACTAACATTATTAAATTTTGCGATAATTCTGTGTATGAACCTTCATACAAAAAACAACTTTGGCAGACATAGGCCGTCTTTTCAGTTCAATACCACATGTCTCTTTTTTTATTTAAATCATAATAATGTATAATAAAATAGTCACGGTCATTACACACGCTTTAGTACCAAACAAAAAATCATATACCATACATTATGTAGCAAACTGATACAGAAATTGAAAAAAAAATAAGTGCACACAAATGATACTAACACTAATACTGGATCGCATGTCAACCGTCTGTTAGACAGCGAACAGCTCTTAAATAATGTTCCCGACAATCGTCACGATAAAATTAAACAAGGAATTTTGTGTCATCACACCACAAAAAAATATACGACCAATATTTTATTCTCTGTTATTAAAAAGACAGTACCAAAATTTTATTTTGCTATTATGTAGTACACGTTTATTATATGATAAAATTGGAACTGAGGGAGCACGAATAAATGTGACAATCGTAAACGTATCGAAACGTATCGTAAGAATCTCGTTCCAGCGATAGCGCGCAGTGTATCTAGAATAAGTTACGTTTACGATTGTCATATTTATTCGTGCTTATATTTATCAGTTTATCTACCATGAGTTGTCACAGTAAAATGGCCTGACTTTACTACAGTAGTTACGTCAATATTAGTATGACGAATTTTAGTACCCAACTATCCGCTAGAGGTGCTGTACAAATCTTCATACATTTTTTTAACTATAGACGCTAGCAAACAGTATAGTAAAAACTCATGCTAGAGCTACAGCCCTCTGCAAAGCATACGCAGGGCAAGCCTTGAGGACGTACATTTAAAGACAATGCATTTATTATGAGACATAAAGGTGCATTTCAAAACATGCACATCTTCAAAATCTTTTATCTGAGATGTTCTGCGAATTTTTATTTTTGTTAGTGAACTAAAAGCACCCATATCTTTGTTCGTTCTGTTTATAACAATTGTTTATAGATATAAGATATGTAATTTTGCAATTTAAATTGTTGTTATAAAAAATGTAATTATAGGTGAAACGTGGAGTTTGTCGTGTCTAATTATCTGTCAGATATCTATGTTTACGATTAAATTGCTAATCAGCAATATCAACGTTATGATTGGATCAATCGTTTGGCATTAGTTTATTAACTTTAGTGGCGATTCTCTTTTATAAAAAAATAAACAACAAATACTTTCATTTAATAAAACATTGATATTCCTTAACAGGCGCCACAGTTCAGTTGATATAGATATCTTTCGTGCTAATCGTGGTGGGTTCAATTCTCAATAAAAATAAACATTTGTTTGATATCAAAATATTGTTGTTTTTTCTGTGTCTGGGTACTTATTATAGTAACTAGATACCTATTGTATTGTATAGGCGACCAAGAAATTGGTTTACCACTTTTGATGACATCTCCCAGTAACATAATTATTCGCTAAGGATTACAGATTGACAGATTCTGACGTAGCAGTTATTAATCTGTCAAGCGAAAATAGCCCTTGATGTTTTGTACGTGCAAATGATATTCAGTCTTAGAGTGGTAAACCAATTTCATTGTCGCCTATACTTATGTACTGACAAAGAAAATATATAAGTATTATTTCAGCCACCTATATAGTTGCTTTCTAACCTTTCTCTCTAGCTTTCTTCTTACCTAGTTTTTAGTAAGAGAGTTTGGGACTACCGATGTGTGAAAAGAGAATATTTACTTATTTAACGAGATGTAAAAGCCTGAATTAACCTCTAGTTAGTTGAGCTTAGGCGACAATTCGTCAACCAAAAAGCACAAATTACACCGCACCCACCCCGCGCAGATAATTGCTAAAACAATTAAACCATATATCAACAATACGAATTGTATGTGTCAGTTCGAAATAGCGTAAGCGACGAGTCTTTTGACATTTTATATTGAACACTGATTGAAAAGTGAATTTCTTTTTAGTTCAGACATTTGTTAAGTTGGTATTTACAAGAAAAAGAACGCAGATTTGTCAACGACAAAAGATATTGTTCTGACACATTTAGATACTACTACTACTGACATAATTCTTATTCAATTATGCAAATACACTATCACTGACCTTATTAAAAAAATTGCTTTTATACTGTACGTATAGAAGATAAATGCACTGCTTCTTATCGTGTCGATGCCACAACTGTATTTTGTTGTAGCATCGTGTTGGAAAGATTAGCCAGACTAGACACTGCTTTGGCTAGCTGTTACCGGTGTGCGCCACTAAGAAGACGTAACGCGTGGAAGTGCTCAGTGAGGTAATTCACAAGCAGATATTACTGACTACATAATCTTGTTCATACTCCAAATTGTGACCTAAAATTAAGTCTAAGAATGTTGTACATTCCTCGCTGTACATTTCAGAACACAAGTCTATAATAAAGCGTACGCTTCTATTTCGTTGGCGGGAAAATCGATTCATTTTGCCCACTGTAGGTACTTTCCAATAGCAAATGGTACGTCCTTAAAGCACCTAATTGTAAAGGCGTCATGAGAGAGCTATTCTGAACAAGTCTGCGTTGAATGGCGAAAATAAAAAAATAAACAAGAACTTTTGTGTTACTGAAGTGAATTGAGTTAGTTTTACGGTGATTGGTACTTCATCGCTTCATTCTTCATATATAGTATAATAACAAGGTAGTATCCCTTAATCTACAGGCAACTTTGCACAATTTCAGAGAAATCATTCGATTGTAAAAATCGAATCACTATCGACATCCCATCACTAGCTAGCGTGTATCGTTCTCACCCCATTCCTTTTTTGTGCACGGCAACGAACGCACGCGCGCTCCGAGACAAAAAATGCCGAAGCGCAGCGCACAAGAAAAATTAGTGCACTACCAACGTAAAATAAGGAAGTTAGAAGAAAAACAAAGACGTCGCATACGACGCCCTTTAGACTCATCATCAGATGACGAAAACCTGCAAGGTAGGTTTGTGAGAAAATATTTAATTATTTATTTTTTCTCTGGAATACATCGGGATTGACTGCGAGTCAATTGCGATAACACAGTTAGCTGAGAGCTACCCGTGCTAAACCAATGCAGAAAATTACGTGAGATCTAATTGACTCACGTTTATCTGTCCACTGTCTGCGAGACAGTATATTTTATTTTAACATTTTTTCAATCTACCTTCAATAATATTGTTGGTTAATGTAACAAAAAATATACCATAGTTATTCTAATTTTAGGTATAACTAATGATGAACCCCAGTTAAAAACTGTTGGAACAGAAAATGAACTCGAAGGCCAGCAATCACCACTGCCGCCGTCGTCTCCACAGGACCTTCCTGCCGTAGAAAATGTACCGGAAGCCGCAACTGCGGCCGGCACAGAGACCACATCTGAACCAAGCCTAGGCCCCGAGCTTTTGTTAGCTCTTGGTGCGTCTACATCAGACACTCCTGATTTTGGTGATCCCGTTCATGATAGCTTAGCTAATCTGTGGCTCCCATTGCTGAGAAAAGGGTTCTCAAAAGAAGAAAAGAACACCCTTATGAAGGAATACCTTATACCTTCGAACTGCAAACTATTACAAGCGCCTAAGCTTAACGCGGAAATATCAGCCGCAGTGTCAGAGGTAGTTCGTACCCGCGACAAAAAACTTGATAGCTTTCAACAAGAGCTGGGCACGGGTACCTCTGCTATAAATCGAGCCATGGACATATTACTCAAATCAGACGATAAAGTAAAAGCCCTAAAGTCGCTCAGCGACGGCTGCCGACTATTGACGGATTTACACCATGCATTTTCGTGCGATAGAAAGAAATTGATCACGCCAAGCCTTGAGAAAAACTTTCTTCACATGATCCAGGATACCGAGCGAGATGAAACTCTTTTTGGTAATACGCTGGCAGATAAAATTAAGGCCAGCAAGGCTATTGAAAAACAAGGAGTTCAAATACGAAAAGTGGCTAATGCCAAGACTGTCACTCCCGCTCCATCATCGTCGACCACCCGTCCTACCCACCAGGGAAACTGGACAGGACCTCCTCGATATCCGTCTTACAGGGGGGGGCGGGGAGGTCAGCGGAAACCAGCGCAGGCAGCACGCCGGCCGTATCCGACGACGACGCATCAAACGCCGTCGAAGAACTTCAATCAGACCAAGCCTCGTGCCAACACGCAGTAATAACGCAGGTACACGCAGGCAGATTAACATTCCATTATAACTGCTGGACAAATATTACGAGAAATGCTGTAATCTTAACATGGATAAAGCAAGGGTATACAATCCCATTTAGTAGAACTGTGACGCAGTCTGCCGTTCCACATTCGACATTCACTGTTGAGGATAGTCGCGAGATGTCTAGCGCTATTCAAAAATTAATTAATTTAGGTGCTGTATATCCCTGCACTCCATGTCACGACCAGTATATCTCTAGAATATTTTTGGCCCCTAAACCAAATGGTACCAAAAGATTCATACTTAACTTAAAGCCGCTGAATAAATTTATTCTAAATACACATTTTAAAATGGAGGACTATAGGACGGCATGTAAACTTGTTCCTCGAGACGGTTTCCTAGCCACTATTGACCTAAAAGAAGCCTATCTCTTAGTTTCTATTAATTCTGAGCACAGAAAATACCTTAGGTTCCAATTTTCGAATCCAAATTCTCAAAAAATAACCACTTATGAGTTTAAATCCATGCCATATGGACTTTCAGTCGCACCGAGGGTTTTTTCAAAAATTATGAAAGAAGTCATAGCATACCTCCGAAGACAAGGTCACATGTCAGTCATATATCTCGACGATATATTGTGCATTGGTAACAGCCTTGACGAATGCAAAAATAATGTACATGCTACATTACAGTTACTAAATTGTTTAGGCTTCGTAGTAAACTATGAAAAAAGCTCATTGCTTCCAAAAAAGCTCACTAAGTTTTTAGGCTTTATGTATGATACACATGAGTTATCGCTATCATTACCATTGGAAAAGCGAAACAATATTAGCCAACTTGTACAAAAGTATTCACTTTTACCAAGATGTACTATTCGCGATTTCGCAAAATTAATTGGTGTTCTTGTTTCAGCTTGCCCTGCTACCAAATATGGATATTTGTACACTAAGCTTTTAGAGAGATATAAATTCCGCGCTTTACAAGAGCATGATAATAATTATGAAGCAAAAATTAAACTTTCAAGCACTATCTTAGAAGATTTAAATTGGTGGAGAAGTAATATATTTTCCACGTATTATAATTTTGAAAAAATTGAATTTAAATATGAAATTTTTACTGACGCATCACGAACAGGCTGGGGCGCTGTTTGCAGCGATAGGCGGGCTAATGGGCATTGGAAAGCTTCTGAAAAAGAACACCATATTAATTATCTTGAGCTATTAGCAGTATTTTTAGGATTAAAAAGCTTTCTTGCTAACGATAGTAATTGTACAATATTGTTGAGAGTCGATAATACGACTGCTGTGAGCTATGTTAATAGGATGGGAGGTGTTCAATTTCCTCACTTGAACACCCTAACGAGAAGCATATGGCAATGGTGCGAGAGTCGTAACATTTGGTTATTTGCTTCGTATGTAAACACAAAAGACAACTGTGCTGATATAGAATCTAGAAAGATCAATCCAGACACCGAATGGGAACTATCCCAGGATGCTTTTCAAACTATAACACAACTATTTGGCTTTCCAGAAATAGATCTGTTTGCCTCTCGCAGCAACGCCAAATGTGACGTCTTCGTGTCCTGGAAACCAGACCCGGATGCTCTCACCGTCGATGCATTTACCATAAACTGGAAAACAATGTTCTTTTATGCTTTTCCACCCTTTTCATTAATTCTAAAATGCTTGCGGAAAATCATCGACGATGAAGCTACAGGTATACTGGTTTTCCCACACTGGCCGTCACAAGCATGGTTTCCTCTCTTACATAGCTTACGAGTATCTAAGATACATTTTTTCAATCCGAGTAAGTCTTTGCTACAATCTCATTTCAGGGAGCATCACCCCCTGAATGCGAAACTTACCCTGGGTGCCGCGAAGCTCTGCGGTCGGCGTTCATGCGGCGGGGATCGCCACCCCAAGCGCTCGACCTAATGCTGGCGTCACTCTCCAACAACACGCTGAAGCAGTACAGCGTTACTTTGAAGCTGTGGTGGCAGTTTTGTAGAAATAGTAACAATAATATATTTAGCAATTCAATTGCCTCAGTATTAAACTTTCTAACGGAGCAGTTTAATAATGGCTGTTCGTATGGCTCGCTTAATAGTCACCGTTCCGCACTATCACTTTTCTTAGGTGATACGATCGGCACTGACGATCGTATTAGGCGCCTCCTTAAAGGGGCTTACAAACTGAAGCCTAATCGACCTAAATATTCTTCAACTTGGGATCCCCAAGTTGTGCTAAATTTTGTTTCCAACTGGCATCCAAATTCAGAATTAAGTATTGAAAAAATCACAAAAAAGCTTGCAATTTTACTAGCGTTATGCACGGCGCATAGGGTTCAAACGTTTTCTCTAATAAAATTAGAAAATATTACATTTGTACAGAACGGTATTAAGATAGCCATAACGGATATAATAAAAACATCTGCTCCTACTCGCGAACAGCCGGTGCTGTTTTTACCATATTTTCTAGAAAATGTGAACATTTGTCCCGCTTCAGTTCTCAAAGATTATATCTTTGTTACAAAAGATATGAGAACCACGAACGTGGGTTATCTATTTCTAACTACAAAACGGCCACACAGAGCTGCATCTTCTCAGTCCATCAGCCGCTGGATCAAGCAGGTGTTGTTGGAAAGCGGTGTAGATACGCGCACCTTCAGCGCGCACAGCACGCGGCACGCTGCCACGTCGGCCGCGAGCTCCGCGGGGCTCAACGTTGACACTATAAGAAAGACAGCCGGCTGGACCGGCACGTCCACTGCTTTTGCCCGTTTCTATAACCGGCCAATTGTTGATTCAAATGAAAGCGATTTCGCTCGAGCGGTCGTTTTTTCATCCAGTTGATTATTTGGAACTAATTATGATTAAGACGAGAACTAGTCTGTTATGTTAAAATACTTACCTATTTTTACTTAAGTTTATTATTAAGAATATAGGTATCTATGTAATTTTGTTGATTCAGAAAATATATACATATTTTGCAATTTGTTATTTTAATTGACTAAACAGAAGAGAAACAAATCTTCCTTCTCTAAACATCTACCTTGTTATTATACTATATATGAAGAATGAAGCGATGAAGTACCAATAGATGATCAAATGAACTTCAGTGAAGTTCGATCACTATTGTACGAATCGCTTCATTCGAATATATAGTCAGTTACCCAAATACCCACCCGTATCTAATCAAACACAGATTGCTGTGCTTTATAAGGTTAGATACTTCCCCTGGTAGGAAGCTTTGTATCTAAAAAATCTCTAAACGAATGAGGTGAGAACGATACACGCTAGCTAGTGATGGGATGTCGATAGTGATTCGATTTTTACAATCGAATGATTTCTCTGAAATTGTGCAAAGTTGCCTGTAGATTAAGGGATACTACCTTGTTATTATACTATATATTCGAATGAAGCGATTCGTACAATAGTGATCGAACTTCACTGAAGTTCATTTGATCATCTAATATTTGATATTATGTGGTTTTGCAGCTGGAGAAACGAGTTGCAATGTAAACACCAATAAGATTTACCGCCTGGAGTTTAGAAAATAGAACATTGTACTACCACCTGTCTTAAGTTCGTTGCAATCATGAATCGTTCAAAAATCTTATAAATATATTTTTTGAATTCATTTCGTGGAAATTTATGTAAAACGGAACGCATGCAGGCATTCCCGCGGGACGTCGACGATAAGTCTCTGGAAAAAAGGTTTCGTATCGCAGAACAAAAGTAGGTTAGTACATAGACGAATGTAATATGCTACGAAATTGCAAAAAAACTGCAAATTGTTTATCAACAAATTTTAATTGAAAAGAATAATCATTCTGTTGATAGTATTGTATCGTGTAATATGTCTTAAAACTTCTAAGTACAACTTAATTTATTTTATTCTTTAGACATCGGATCATACCCTCATTAGTCATTATACTCGGTACATAACGCACTTTACTAGCTTCATATTATATTTACAAGTTGTCAACCACGCCACAACAAAGTTTCAGGTCTAACGTCAAACGATTCCAAAGTTAGCTATTTACATTTGAGATACATTGCGTGGTGAAGGAGCAATGCTACGCTACATTCAGTCTCGCGATCGCGCAGTGTCATTCGAACATTTGAATTAAAAGTTCACCGTTTTGTAGAGTAGACACATTTGTTTGCGCTATTTAAATACGGCATTTTGTACAATCACCTGTTGCGAGAGCTCGAATAAAATCGCTAGAATCATTAGTAGTGCATCTAGCACGAGTGTATTGTGTAAACTACACCGCGTCGTCACCGCGAAAGTAAAATTGATGCGAAACTGTTTTGTTTTTGACAAAATATAATTAATATACGATTTTATTATGTGTGCGGTACATCGGAGATAGAAGGCGGCAAATATTGATGGAATTTCAGATGAAAAAGGCTTTCAAATATAAGTATCGTACGGCATCACACCGTGCGGTTATAATCGGTCGTGGGAATCAACCCGATACTGTCGACTGGTCACGCAGACCCACTAGGTTCATTCCTGTATGGCGTTAAAACCCGTGATCGGCTCACACCCGCTGTGGACAATCGACAATCAGAGGTGGTCGGAAAATAATATGTAAAAATTGTATTTTGTTTCGGCGTACGTTTGGGGTAGATTGGACAAACGTTGTTGAACCACAATAGCTCACTCTTTCCACCAAGCTGGGCTTACAAGTTGTTTCATGCGGCTACTTATGGAGGCTTTTGAGAAAATACAAACGAGATTTTTTCGATGGCGGTGAATCAACTAGGATTTTTTTTATCAAGGATATAAAAAATATTAAAATACCTGTATGTTTTGTTTTATTAAAAACAATATAAATACAACGTGAGTTTATATTTCTTAGAGTTTCAATTAAACTGGTATAAGGTAGATCTTTGTTTTATACTAACTACAGATGTTTAGTAACTGCTCAAAATAAGGCAACATTAATTCGACTTTTCACCCTCACTTACATATTAAAGCAAATTGTAAATAAAATACATAACGCCGTGACGCCCTGCTTTCACAGTCAGTATTTTAACGCTTATACATATCCACTGTTAATGAATTAAGCCGACCGGGACTGAAAACAATTTCGTTCCGACCACAGCGATAATGCGAATTTATTATATCATTTAAATGTCGGCACGTTTACTATATAACGCTAGTTGCTCGTGGGAAGCCTGGTCTGCTTTTTCCTTGAACTGTTGTTAAGTTAAACAAATTATTGTATTTAATTACGGTAAGTGTGTGTCAGAAGGAAGTCGAAAAAGCTTTTTTTTTATCTTATATATAAAATTCTCGTGTCACAATGTTCATTCCCGTACTCCTCCGAAACGGCTTAACCGACTCTCATGAAATTTTGTGAGCATATGGTCTAACGAATAACATCTAGAAATTACTTAGAAATTATTTATATGGCAAAACAACGTTTGCCGTGTCCGCTAGTTATATATAAAGCCAGTAAGGTGCGTTATGTACCTGCCCCTTAATCGAATTGAGTCTCTACGATTTCAAAAATAATCCAACAGAACTTAGAAAAATGTCATGACAATCTCTGATTTCAGTTTCAGAGGTTTATTTAGAAGAATACTACAGCAAATTTTAATCAGATTTCTGAACACGCATCGCAATCAAACTAGACTATTGTTTATGAATCTGAATACAGATAGTAACTTTACAAATCCACGATATTTTACACGACTGTGCAACAAGCCATCATTACAATCCTATATCCCACTTACTAGTGTTGCCAACAGTCCCAAGTCTAACGAATTTTAGGGTCACTATAATACCTCATTCAGAAATAATATAGAATATTTTTTAAATAAAAATTAACACATATGTATACTCTAGAACTGAGCTATTTAGTAAAAGTACCACTTTACACTTTCAATTTTTCAGTATTATGGAAATAACGTCACTCCTTCGAAGAGTTTTTTTGAAGTGAAAACTTCTTTAGCGGCGCTGGGTGGGTAAAAACTTTCAAACTCGCGTCAGGGTCACGTGACGTCGAAAAAGCGTAAGATCTTATTTAATTTTTATACATTGCTCGTAAAACAAGAGACGACAAAAGAACACACTTGCGGTCACGCGACGTATGACTCAAACAATTAAATAGTGTTGTGGCGACATCGTACAAGGCGAGTACAAGGCGCTGCCAACACGCGGTGCGGTGCGGAGCGCGGGGGCGGAGGACCGAGGAGCGGCACTCGCGCGCCGGCAGCCGACAGACGCTCTGAGCACCCTCGCACGGGAAACACGTATCGCTCGCCGCGCGCGCATAACCAGATAGACGCTATTATATCGTACGAATCGTTTCGCCTAACTTGTATTTAACTGTATCGCTTCCATCTTATTGAAGTGAAAACTCAGTCAGGGTCACGTGACTCGTGACGTTCATCGAACGTGACGTTCATCATTCGTTGTCTTCGTCGTTGTGTCAATGTCAATGACATGACACAATCACAATGACACAGACACATTCGCGCTTGCGCGAATGTGTCTGTGTCAGTGTGTCTTCGTTGTCTTCGTCGTTGTGTCACATTCGCGCTTGCGCGAATGTGACACAATGACATGACACAATCACAATGACACAGACACATTCGCGCTTGCGCGAATGTGTCTGTGTCATTGTGATTGTCATTGTCATTATGACGACTGTGGTTATATTTTTGAAGTGAAAACTGACAACAAACTAAACAAACTATGACGACTGTGGTTATATTTTTGAAGTGAAATGACACAGACACATTCGCGCTTGCGCGAATGTGTCATTGTCATTGTCATTGTCGTTGTGTCGACATGACACAATCACACTGACAGAGACACATTCGCGCTTGCGCGAATGTGTCTGTGTCAGTGTGTCTTCGTTGTCTTCGTCGTTGTGTCACATTCGCGCTTGCGCGAATGTTACACAATGACATGACACAATCACAATGACACAGACACATTCGCGCTTGCGCGAATGTGTCTGTGTCATTGTGATTGTCATTGTCATTATGACGACTGTGGTTATATTTTTGAAGTGAAAACTTAAAAGTGAAAACACATTCGCGCTTGCGCGAATGTGTCTGTGTCATTGTGATTGTCATTGTCATTATGACGACTGTGGTTATATTTTTGAAGTGAAAACTTAAAAGTGAAAACACAACGTTAATATTGAAGTTTTCACTTCTGCCGGCACTCCCGGAGTGCTACCATTTTTTTTTAAATTAATTAACATTTGAAGATTATATAGTCTAACAAATAATGTTCAAACTTTGACAGCTCACATTAGTGAATTTATGTGCGATAACGTTACACATTGACATAATTTAGTTTATTATTATTATTAGTTTGTATAAATTGCTCTTATAATTTAATTTAATTTAATAACATTTAACTCTTTATTTTTAATTTATGTACTTCTTGACATTCTTTACTTTTTCTCTTTCTCTTAGTTTCTATTATTATATTGTAATTGTATTTAATTTTGATTTGCACACCCCAAAAGGGTAGAATTACAATGATACATTCTTATATATATGACATCTTTTTACATGTAATTCTGTAAATAAATAAACTTTGACTTTGACTTTGACTCACACCAAGTTCTGATTGTCAAATAAAAAACCCTTGGTCAACAAATTGTTGTGGTTATTTTAATTCATCATTATAGATCATATTCTAGATCTATAATTACCTCATAATTACATTTTTGTGAAACCACATTATCTGTCAAAGTTAGCATTTGCTATTTGACTGTGATTTTGTGGTATGACTTTACTCTATCTCTTTAAACCCAACGTAGTTTCAACACGGTTAGCGGAAAACTATTAATTAATGTTAGTGTCTGCCACCGATACGATAGCTACACGATAACAGTGGAGACCGTACGAAATCAATCAATATACATATATATCCAACCATAGACATAGAGAAACTGAGCGCTCTCTATGCAGTTATGAAGTACGGCCGGCAAAGCGTGAGCGAGACAAAATAATCGTGCGGCCAGTAGTTATCTATTTGTACATACTTACAGTCCTACAAAAAAGAGACATGCACTGGCCGCACATGTCAATTTTGTGAGGCTTGCAATGTCTATGATTCAAACACAGTATCGTATAGCTGAATATCGGTTAGTGTGGAAACGCCCTATGGAGCCAACCCTTTGACGATATGAAATTAATTAGGATTTTGTAACAATGTAACGAGAATTACGCCAATAATTAGCTGGACGTGACCGATAAAAGCTTGCGGCGAAAGTGAGCCGATCATTTTCCCACCATATTATTTCTAGCTTCCGTTTGTGACCTCGTTTGTATCCCGTCGTTGATATGATAATTATGTTGTTTATGTTTTAATCCAGTTAACTAATATTACCTATTTTACTTCTTTTTTGTCATGAGGTAGGTACTATCACCTAGAATCTCATAGTATAGACGACCGAAGCGGCGCGGCGGGCGAAGGTCCGCCTGCGACGCGGGAGGTTGCGGGTTCGATTCTTCTTCTAATCTTGACTCTCTTATTGAGTGTTAGATCAGTTTACTACTAGTTCAACTTACTGAAGATATACAGTATTCAAAATGAAACATTTCTTGTTGATTTACTTGATAAGACATAATTATTTTAAATCTTAGTTTAGTTTAAGGCGTCCAACAAAACATGGACTTTTAAAAAAATTAAATAGATCCTGATAATATAGATCTGTTATAAGTCCAAAACCTATTAGGTTTAAAATATAATATTATAATTGAAATTAGTATTTACCAATTGATTCAGATTATAACCACAAAATATCTAACTTGCAGAATATTAGATCTGAAGAAAATCAAATGCATTCAGTTGAATTGAGTAGTATAATTCATGAAAGCAACTTACCATGGCTTACCGCGCTATTATGTTGCGTCACGACTGACCAATAGGTTCATATTTCATATTTCTGGTTTAAATGATTACTAAAAATGTTTGTTTGAAATTTATTTTACTCGCATCTGCTGTGAGTTTAGACATCTTAAATATTTTGCAGATTGATAAATGATTAATTTGATAAACACGCAACACAAAGCTAACACAGAAAATATACCTTAAAAATAATGAATATCAATAGAGCTAGCATACGTACACGTACCCAACTAGGGTAGCTGTTGCTCTGTAAGTTAGTAAGTCTGTAACGGCCGGTTTCTGGAAACCCAAATCACGATTGTTCCGAGTTTGACACATAGTAATTATTTGATTTTTTCGTTGATCATCGTTCGAGAAACCGGCCGTAAGTGTTTTAGCTAAAATTAACTATAAACCACCGGCCGCGGCGGCGTCAATACGTTTGATACGTTTATTTTAGACATTTATGTATGAAGCGGTATTCAAATGACTAATTATATTTGCACTCGTTCACAAAACCGCAAAACTTAACTAAATGAACTTAATACCTTATAACAATCGGTATATTGTTCAACTACAACTACTATTATAAAGCTACATTATTCTTGATTACTTTAAACTATGTTTTATTATCATAAATTATTATATAATAATTCCTAAACAAGGTTAAAATATACAGTTTTTTTTTCATTTTTTTTTATCAGAGATGTCTATGAATCACATTCAATAAGTGGATAAGTACTATAATATACGAATATTCTGTGATAAAATCAAATTTAAATAACAGCCGCTGAAAGTGGCCGACGTCGGACCGGATCAAATATTGACCACCGATCAACACGTTACAATTGCACGCCGAAAAACATTTACGTTAACACAATAATTAACCGCACAAAGGAATCGCGACCCAAAACGTACGATCGTAGTTCACAATTTAGTTTGACAGCCCTCGAAAAATTTAATTGAACCCAAACCGTACCGGTTGTCCCGACTGATGTATTAACATTTATTGGTTTACAAATTAAAGATAACCCACATCGTGGAGGCAATATTGTCGGAATTTTTTCAGCGCAGTTTGAACGATCGAATCGACGCCAATTGAAACGCGAAATTTTCATATAAACAAATTAATATTCGAAACAAATTGGATGTATGGTGATTTTTCGCTTACTTTTTAATAGACGATGAAATAAAAATAAAGTTTAAAAAAGTTATTTTCGAATGTGGTGAGTGCTTTTTTATTTTCAGATATAGGTTATGTGCTGTAGGCTCATAAATAAATATTCAAACACTAATTGTTTTTTGCATAAATAAAAAGTTTTATTTCTGGTTCAGGTATTTATTCCATTGACTGGGCCATAATCTAACAAAATAGACCACTTTGCGCGGCAAGCAAAGAAGTAGGTATAGTCTTTTCTGTTGGGTTGATGACAATGGTGCGGTGACAACATGGGTGACAACTAGGTACTGGACGCACGATCGTTTTCTCTCCAACGCTTTGCCGTCCGTATTTACTTCATACCTGGATAGGGAACGCACTGTCCATTCTCTAGGTCTACTTATTCTTATAAAACACCAAATTATTGGTGCAATAAGCATTATTATCCCCATTGTTATGTTCCGCAGACCATAGAAACGGTATGACGCGTCTATTCCCGTCGCTGTTCCGTCAGTAAACATGTCAGTTAAACGTCACTTGGTTTGAGTCGTGCAAGTGACATCTCAATCTTGCGCTGACGTTTACCACAACACCTAAAAGGGTGAGTGTTACCCACAGTTTTGCAACCGTACTGGCTTGATTGTCAACAAACAACCTTCAGTTTTGCTTGAAATACTTGACGTTTTACTTCAGTTTTAAAGCATTTTTTTTGAGACTAGACTGTTCATAAGGCTTCGTATTTCTACGAATATGCTGAAATTTGAGCTCATTGTCTATACACGATTATATTTTCACCATAATCAGTAGGTAATATTTTTATGAAATTTATGATTATTGACATTAATATCAAGAGTTTTAGAGTTCATATTACATTGCAGAATAGCACGAGCAAATCGAGTCTCGTCTGTAGCTCTACCATGAGTTTTTACTATACTATATTTACTACACTCGCTAGCGTCTGTAGTTAAAAAAATGTATGAACATTTGTACAGCGCCTCTAGCGGATAGTTGGGTACTAAAATTCGTAATACTAATATTGACGTAACTACTGTAGTAAAGTCAGGCGATTTTACTGTGACATCTCATGGTAGAGGTACTGACGTGACGGTACCTGCAACATGACAATAAATTACGAAATTCTGTAGACAATCAAAAGATCGTCTTCTCAAAACGGTGACTGTCAAATGACGCAACGTTGTGCGAATGTCATTAATAACAATATTGATTTGACCTTAGCATCAAATTAAGATGATTTGAGTTTTACGGACTTCGTGTTTTAGACAGAGGCACTTAAATACAGGACGTTATAGTGATTGATTTTTGGTAGGCTTGCCCAGCACCTATACCAGCATATAATTAATATGCGCAGTGCTTATAAAATAGGTATCTAGTATTCTAATTACACCTTTTTGATCGTCATTAGACGTTCATACATTTTAAATCAAATAAACGTTTTAAAAGCATCTGCACTAACCGGTTACAAGTAAACCCTTTACAAGTAAATATCGTCGTTAGCTCTCCGACAATATCGTGTCGTGTTGTCGGTGGTATCGTGGAAACGCATACCGTGGTACAAAGGAGTCAGAACTCAATGCAATGCGAACATAAAAGTTTGCTTAATTGGCTACTTTGACACCTTTGCGGAACCTACGTGATATTTTTTTCATTTAGTATTATCTATTTCAGTAATTTTTCTTTGACGTACAGGTTTGTAAGAACTCTAATTGGGCGCATTTTTATTTTTAAATTAAATTACCTGCTAGTAAACTAGTTTTATACCTATTGTTTTACTTTATTTTGCAATACTTCTCGTCAAAAAAACTTTTATAAAAAAACTCTTTTTAGATTATTGTTCATAACGAAAACCAGTAGAAATAAGAATAAGAAGTGTAGCTTAAAAGTTAAGTTTTATACAAATACATTCACGGTTGCGATTTAGAGGTAAATATCTAAACGTACATGTTTATCATTATTAGGGTTTTTATCTAAAAAATGTATATTATATATAGGTACTTAGCTCAAATTTAAAGCACGATTTATTTAATAATTTTACATTAAACGGTTATGTTTTATGAGCATCAACAAAAGTCGCTAAAGCACCGAATATATTACCGGCCATTGAAACATGTAATAAAACGATATCCAGTTTACACTAGTTTTTCATCTGCGGCGTCCCGCGCGGTGATATTACAAAAGCTATAAAACATTCGGTCGAGCCGCAGACGAGTGTCAACTCAAAACGCAATACACCGACTCCAATATAGTTGCGATTGTCCACTACGGAAAAAATCTAGCCTTCCAAAGGGAAAAAGTCACTTGCAGTAACGAATTTGAAATCCAATCAAGCTGAGCGTGCTAGAGTTGAAAAGTGAGTGGTCCAGGGATAAATAAATGAGTCAGTGCGTTCAATGTATTGGTTCGGATCCGTGCGTCTCACACTGCTAGTTACATAGATTTTTCATCTCAATACGAAAATTTTCAATCAGTGCGAGTTTCCGTACACGGAACTGTAATGCGATCGTAGTTACATAAAAATGTTGCACCTCGTAGCAGCTATTTATAGACTCAATATAACACGGAATTATAGAATTAATATAATAGACATGATGTAGCGTCTCAGTTTAGTGAAATTTACTAATATGATCAAGTATATATTTCAATAAAAAAGTATGGTTAATTTGAAATGCATAATATCAGGTACCGAATCATTTAACTTTTGCTCAGTAGATTTTATTTATTTTTAGCAATAAATAAATAAATAATCAATTTTCATAGACTTTCACGCATCACACTTAAGTTCCAAACCAAGCAGAGCTTGTACTATGGGAACTAGATTGCTGATAGAATACGTATACCTATGCTTTTTTTTAGACACAGAACGAATATTTATATTCATCACACAAACATTTCTTCTGGGTGAAAATCGAACCCACAGCATGGAAGGCAGAGCTACTACCAACTGAGCTATGACGCCAAACAATGCGTTGGCTTTGTTATTTATTTATTTAAATATTCATGGATTTTTCACACATCGCACCGCACTCTATTTATTAGTTATCTATGTATTGTAAACAAATATCATGTATATGAACACATTACTTGTACGGCCACATCTTATAGATATAGACTATTAGATTTCGTAACCGAACAGTAATATATCAGTACCTCAACCATGAGTTGTCACAGTAAAATCGCCTGACCTTACTATAGTAGTTACGTAAATATAAGTATTACGAATTTTAGTACCCAACTATCCGCTAGAGGCGCTTTACAAATCTTCATACATTTTTTTAACTACAGACACTAGCGAGTTTAGTATATATAGTATAGTAAAACTCATGGTAGAGCTACAGTAGTATCTCGGTATGCGCACTCAATTACACGAACAAATACGAGAGATCTCTATATAAGAAGTATAGGTTACAACAGAAACGTAGGCAATTTCAGATGTGAGCTATCAGTCCGCTAAAAAGGAAGAAAACATAATGTGATTCAGCGTTCTCCCTCGACCTTCTAAATGTCCATTGGAGTAAGAGCGCCGTCACAATGAAGTTAAAGGTTCACCTGTCGATTGATGGTGCTCCTGGCAGGGTTGCCACTGCTGCAAATATATTTTTTACAATAAATTTAAAAAAATTATATTCTTCAGAAACGAACTTACGACTATTACAGTATTTACAATATGTATTGTATTTTATATATATACCTAATGTACATAAGTATATTTATGTACATTAAGTATAAATAAAATACATATGAAACAGTCGATATATATATTACATAATGTATGTATTACATAAATCACAAGGATCCATTAAGATTATTTTCTAGGTGATTTTATTTAATTTATTTTCTCATTAAAATCGGTGTATTCATTTTAAAAGCTAAAAGTCTACATATATACAGAGGAACCCCAACACACTAACTTAAGATATTTATCTTATATATATACACGTTTCAATGCGTTAATTGAACTTAACTGAACGTCTTTTTATTATTTTGGTAATGAACCGTTACCATCCTTACATAATCCTATTCAGTGACATCACATTCGATGCAGTGCCTGTCATTTTAAATGCATGATCCTATCTAGGATTCGTCGTTGCGTCGTCGCGTCGGTCAGATCTACGAGTGGCAACCCTACGAGCGTAGACCTCCTACAATCAGAACATCGTAGAGGCTGAAAAAAAAACTGTAAATCGATATTCTTTTATTTATACATCGACGAGTGAGAAAAAATATATGTTCAATTTAAAATAATGAATGTGCCGAAAAGTATGCTTCATGCACTTTCCAACAATAGCACTTGAGTGCAATTAAAATGAGTATGCGAATTCGTAGGTTATAACTTATAAGGTACATCCAATTAAACTTACGTAACAGAACCACCTATTAACTCACTTTTTTCTGTCGAGACCGTTTTACACAGAATTATAAAGTGTCAAGTGTTGACGTGAACTTTTGCCGCCGACTGTACTAGGCGTGGAATTAAAAGCTAAACTTCGTTACCGACCAGTTTTGTCGTTTGGATTGGAGAAACTTGTTACCGTATCTACCTATCATTTCAATTTGAAAAGCGGATTCTGCAACTTGATTGGTTGTCGGATCGAGTTGAGTACCTTACGTGATTTCATACAGCACGGTGGTCAAACATCCGAAATTGAATCTAAAAGTGCTTTCAAAAATGAAGTACATACAATATTTTATTGTAGACTAATAACTGAATAAGGTTAACATTGATTATTATTAAACACCATATTACGCATTAAGAGTTTGCACTACAGAGGATATTACATATACTACAAAATTGTCGTTGTTGTTGCAGTGTAAAAGTGTCTATAATATGCGCGTTACATAGATATTTTACCAAAATAAGCGTAAGCTGTCCCACGATATTGTAACGGTATACCGTAGCGGTGTGAAAATCGCCTATCTAGTGCATCGCAGCCATACTATTGGACCACTAACTAGTAAACTGAGGACTATTCGTGGCGATGTTTGCAGGTTGTATTCCTTTCAAAGGATTTCTTTACAAGATCGGCAGTCATTAATTTATCAATGATGATGAAAAGTCCTCATCGATACTTTGTTTTGCAAAATTACAGGCTCCTAGTTAGTGTTATACGTCTTTGCTGATTATGTTAAGACTTTTTAAAATCATTTTTTCTCGGGTCACGCGTTGCTTCGACAATTTTTTTTTCTGGCCCAGCGTATCAGCATTGCTATTCAGCGCGGCAATGCAGCCAGTGTCTTGGGTACGCTTCCGATTGGTACTGATTTGGATCAGTTGAACTGTCTATAGATCGTTTGCAACGGTCTGTAGATACCTCAACTGTTTCTTATGTATTTTATATGACAAATGTACATTTAAAAAAAAAATCTTATTCTCAGAATGGATATTAATGCTGTGAAGCGTAGCGTTAACTATGAGGCTCACTATTTCAAGCTTCCCAACGCACATAATTTGGATCAGTTGAACTATCTATAGATCGTTTGCAACGGTCTGTAGATAGCTCAACTGTTTCTTATATCTTTTATATGACAATGTATAGGCGACCAAGAAATTGGTTTACCACTCTAAGGCTGAATATCATTTGCACGTACAAAACGTCAAGGGCTATTTTCGCTTGACAGATTAATAACTGCTACGTCAGAATCTGTCAATCTGTAATCCTTAGCGATTATAATTATGTTACTGGGAGATGTCATCAAAAGTGGTAAACCAATTTCTTTGTCGCCTATAGGTACATTAAAAAAAAAACTCATTCTCAGAATGGATATTAATGCTGTGAAGTGTAAACTATGAAGCTCACTATTTCAAGCTTCCCAACGCACGTGGAGCTTGCTTTCGAAATTACTTTCGAGAACAGATAGACTGCAAAATGCCTTTGAGATTCGAAGCAACACACGAGTGTACTCAACCGGTAAATAATTTGGTTCAATTTTGTGTTAACAGAACAAGAATTAATAAATGTCATTTGATTTTAATCCCTAATTCGTCGGCTTAAGAGCTACCGAGCCGGCTTAGTTTCAATTCTTCTATCCCAGAGCAAGATAGCCCGAATGCTATTAATTAAAAATGCAACTACACACGGCTAAACGAAGGACACAAACAAAATAATGGAAGTTTGGTTATATGTATTTAGAATCGCTGTCATTGAAATCAAAATTACATATTTTGAAAAAAAATGGTCAAGAAAACTGTAATATACATACTTATTAGTTTTTCCCATGTATTTAAAAAAAATACATTTTGTAAATACTGGAATGGTCGTTACTTTGTTTGTGACCTGTAAAAAATATATTTGAATAGTATCACTGAACTGAAGACGAATTAAGAACAGTTAATCAATATTAAATACATTATTAAGGATAAAATTACTTAATTCACAGAAAAAATCTAAATATAAATCACACAAAATAATATTTAAAAGCCTAACTTTGAAACCAAAATTTATTCAGAATATTTAGAAAAATATTGTTAGTTAACTTATTTTTTTAAACAGTTTACAGTATGTTAAAGCGTCCTGTAGCTCTACCATGAGTTTTTACAATCTATACTCGCTAGCGTCTGTAGTTAAAAAAATGTATGAAGATTTGTACAGCGCCTCTAGCGGATAGTTGGGAACTAAAATTCGTAATACAAATATTTACGTAACTACTGTAGTAAAGTCAGGCGATTTTACTGTGACAACTCATGGTAGAGGTACTGAGATACAACGCTTATTTGTGACACGCGCACGGTTCAGCAATATCTTCTCTATATTTAAATTTGTGGGCTCTAATTCCGCGTTGAAACAATGCTAAACAGCGAGGGTAGTTTGTCCCGGTCATTAACATTTATCCGGCGCTATACAAATAGGTGGACAACATTTTGTTAGTTAATAACACAGCCCACAGAACCGCAGCTCACGCCATTGCATCGACATTGATCATTATCATTGAAGGTACAAAATATGTATTGCTATGTTATAATATAATATAAATATTGTTATTGGTCTTATGTATCTATTGTTTAGTATCTATTATGTTTGTAGTACTGTATGTTTTACATGAAATTAATAAATAATGAGATGGGCTGAAGATATAGCTAGCGTGGCGCACATGGATGAGATAACATAGTACCGTGGATAGTGGCACAAAAAAAGGGAAGCTTATGCCCAGCTGTGGGCGAAATCTGACTGCGGATGATGATGATGTTATTATAGACAAGAAATACATTTGCAGCGAAAATTTATTAACAAACAATCTCTATGTCTTTGTTATTGGTTTTATATAAATTGCGGGATTATATAAAATAAGACCTTTTAAAACTCTTCTTAGATTTGGCCAGCACCATCCTTCTCAAAAAACCAGCCACTCCCAAAACAAATCACGCAAACATTTTTTATCGGTAGGGATCTACTACCCCAAAGATGAAAGCAGCTCATACCAAAAGATTTGGGACACCTATCACGCTGTATGTGTGTTGTGAAAAAGTAAGTGATTTTTTTTTATTGTTCCAGTGCTTTTGGTGTAAACTCAAAGAATCTTTTATTTACACTTTGAGAAAGAATGATTTTGTTTTAGCTCCAGCTCTAAGCTACGTTCGTTTGGATTAAAAAATATGTCTTTAATTTAGGCTCGAATATAGCTGTAATGTTTGTTATTCAGTGAAGTGTTCCAGCTGTTGTAACGTGCCGTGTTTCGAGTGGAGTTTATTAAATAAAATATTATATATAGTGAGTAGTTAGCACCACCCACCCAAGGCGCTCAAGTTACACAAAACTATTGCATATTTTAGTAGAACGCGGCGTGCCCAATGATTTATTCAGTAGAATTCCCTAGTCCCAGGAAGGCTGTATTGACTGTACATAATGCATGTATTACATAGTTGTACACTTACTGCCTAAAAATGGCTTTTCCTAAAATGAATAAGTTAGTTTGTTTCGTATTGTTGTAAAGCGTTATTGTTACGTATAAGTTTGCTTTTTCATGTGAACAAAACCACGTGGAAGGTAACTTTGGAAAAAAAAAGCTAGCACTCCGGGAGTGCCGGCAGAAGTGAAAACTTCAATATTAACGTTGTGTTTTCACTTTTAAGTTTTCACTTCAAAAATATAACCACAGTCGTGATTGTGTCATGTCATTGTGTCACATTCGCGCAAGCGCGAATGTGACACAACGACGAAGACAACGAAGACACACTGACATAGACACATTCGCGCAAGCGCGAATGTGTCTGTGTGATTGTGATTGTGTCATGTCGTTGTGTCACATTCGCGCAAGCGCGAATGTGACACAACGACGAAGCCAACGAAGACACAGACACATTCGCGCAAGCGCGAATGTGTCTGTGTCTTCGTTGGCTTCGTCGTCATCGTCACGTCACGTCATGTCGCCACGTCATCGTCACGTCATGTCGCCACAACACTATTTAATTGTTTGAGTCATACGTCGCGTGACCGCAAGTGTGTTCTTTTGTCGTCTCTTGTTTTACGAGCAATGTATAAAAATTAAATAAGATCTTACGCTTTTTCGACGTCACGTGACCCTGACGCGAGTTTGAAAGTTTTTACCCACCCAGCGCCGCTAAAGAAGTTTTCACTTCAAAAAACATTAGTTACTTGAATAATTATACTAGTTTTCATTCTTGGCCTAAAACTTGACTTAGTGGTTGAATACAAAGGTCAAATTTGAAAACGATTTTTAATAATGTCTTTACTGATATTTACTAAATATTTTAGAGGTTTTGCCTTAAAATCACAAATTGAGTTGAATCAATAAAATTCTTATGACAATCCTACACAACTTCAATCATAGTATACTAATAATATATATTTTGATAAGTTTTATATCATTACGTTTTTAGTATCAAACTCGTCGCAGAAAAATTAACGCGTGACATGGTAGTAGAAAATGATATTTTCCCAAAACTATTATTATTCTGTTCTGCGACGATCTGCGGAGTGTAGCTGGCAAACACTGGATGAGAGGAGCCGAAGACCGGGCTCAGTGGCGCGTCTTAGGAGAGACCTACGTCCGGCAGTGGACTGATATAGGTCAATGATGATGATGTTGATGATGATGATGATGACTGTTCTGCAAAAGCCTCATAATCTGTACCGTAGAGTTACTACATTCTATTGGAAATAATGGACGATAGGATCAGAATATGTAAATGAAGTGAGACTTCGAAATTGGCAGATCACGAGTGCAAAGTCACGGCACGATTTGACGGCGCCGGACGACGACCACCAATCGGCATTCAGGTGGGGCAAGGGGTCAAACGTACCGCTACTATTTCTTTCATGGGTCACGTAGACCTGACACTGATTTTCTTAGCTAAGGCTGTACTTCGTCTACAGTATAGCGCTATTGACTTCCAAATAAATAAAAAAATGAATCAGTCACTGGCTATGGAACTGAAGAAAAAGTCTTAATTTTTAGTAGTTTACTAACGTTACTGTTTACTTTATTAGTGGAAAATTATATAAAACAAAAGAAGTTTTTAAAAGACATCGTGCTCGATCTTTAGAGAACATCATCACCAGCCACAATTATTTACAACATAGTTTTAAATACAATTATTTTAAACTATGTTTAAAACGAATCTAAAATTATACTATATAAAGCTCAATTACCATTGACTGACTTGAGTGAATCTCTTCAAAAAGCGCCTAAAGTTGTCAATAGTAGCCAAAGCATTATCTTGAGAGCAAAGGGAACCTTAGTCGCTACTTCCTACATTTTGCATGAAGCAGTCGTGTGCGCTGCGATTGCGACAGAGCGGGACAGAGCGAGACAACCAGAGCGAGACGCACTCTGAATCTACATTTAAAGCGCATTGTAAGCAAACCTATTATTAATGTATAAGTTTTAGTTGTAGGAGAGCAATGGCGCAGGCAAGAACCTCCCGACTGTTCATGTAACATGCAAGCCCTTTCATATTTGATACCTTTTAATTCCGTACGTCTTTCGTCTATACTGTTCCTGTGATTTTGGCACGGCGTTTAGCGCAGTTAGTTTATTAATTTTGTGTTCATTCTCATTTCAATATTGATGGAAAGTTTTGTATTATGAAACTGTTTTGCTGGCGACTTGTGAGAAGATTAAGCTTACCTACAGTGATTTCCCGTGTTGTATTAATACTAACTTTATCAATAAATCAGTAGATGAAAACGATATATTTGAGCTTAACTTTCATGAATACCGTTAACGATTCCTTGTGATTTAAATAATGTTGTGACATATGTTTTTATGGTTTTTTTTACTATTCTATTAGGCCTTGTGACCGCTTAGTAACCACCACTTCCAACGAATTTTTTACCTTTCTGTATAATTTTCTAGACATCGTAGTCTCGTTAGCTTTTTTTTTTAGTGACCAAAGCTCGCACCAAAAAACAGAGTGCAAATTGCGCTAGTTTTAAAACTATCAAATACTTTTGACGTGTGAACGAAACGGTTTTGAATGCACTTTATATTTTTAAATAGATTTTTACGGTAAACTAGTGATTGGATATAATCAAAAAGCTTTCAAATTCGGTCACACTACATCTCAAAGTTACATTTTTCCAAACTCTCTAAAATATTTTATAAAATGATATTTATTGTTCGTAGAAACTAGGTTCAATTACATTGATCTTAATTTATTCTTTATATCTCTAGTTCAACCTGAGACTTACAAACGTCATGTATAATAATAAAACGCTAGTTTTAAGTTTTTATAATATATGATTTTTTTATAATGTATATTGATAAACTTTTCTTTATTCACAAACAAACTTACGACTATACAGTATTTACAAAATGTACATTGTCATATAAAATACATAAGAAACAGTTGAGCTATCTACAGACCGTTGCAAACGATAGATAGTTCAACTGATCCAAATCAGTACCAATCGGAAGCGTACCCAAGACACTGGCTGCATTGCCACGCTGAATAGCAATGCTGATTATGAAAATGTATATTGTAAAAAGATTTTTGTTAAGATTTTAAATAAATGTGTAAAAAATGAATTGATAGAATAAAATATACAAACAAAAATGACAGTAGATAAGTAGATTTTATTTTGCTGGTAAATAAAGAGAGTTGCATTGATAAGTGACGTCACTACTACTGTGTACTCTAGTACTGTGATGGATTACGATGCTCCTGTCTGAGGCGTATCAGACGCCACTAAATATTTAAACACCCGGAGTGTTCCGCATGCCTCCAGATGACGAATTCTGCCTGCACCCAGTTTATGGCATAGTTACTATGTCCTAATTTTATAAAACGTATCTCAAATATTTAAACCACAAGGCCGGTTTCTCGATCGATGATCAATGAAAAAATCGAATAATTACTATGTGTCAAACTCGGATCAATCATGATATGGGTTTCCAGAAACCGGCCGTAAGAGTGTCTGCGTGTTAATATGTTTTCTATGTATGTATTTCTAAAATAATGAATATTATATCAGTAGTATAGTTCACATAGTACAAGCTTTGCGCTTAGTTTGAGACTATGTGTGAATTGTCCGTGAATATTTATAAAGTATAAATACTTACGGCCGGTTTCTCGAACGATGATCAACGAAAAAATCAAATAATTACTATGTGTCAAACTCGGATCAATCGTGATTTGGGTTTCCAGAAACCGGCCGTTAGAGAGAGATAAATTAACATCTTATTTTATATACTATTTTTTTAAATATGTTAGTATATCGGAATATCAGCTTATTTGATACATTAATAAATATCCAAATAGTTTTTTCTAAAAAGTTTAAAAAAGTTTAAAGTTAAAGCCTAAGACTGGTTTACAGATGATCAATTTTTGATAATAATGTCAATGAAAACAACATTATTTAGTCTCATCGAAAGCCAAGCCAGTATTATGGAAACCAGATTGCTGGTAAATACTTAGATATTACTTAATTTATAATTTAAAACACATAAACATTAATATTACATGAATTAATTAATATCGTGGGGATCGAATCCACTACCCACAGCATAAAATGAAAACTGATGCCTTTCGTAGATTGTATAAGTAAGTTAGTAGTTCTTTAGCAAAATCAATAATGTTCCAAATGTGTGCCAAAATAATAAACTTATTGAGCTAACTTTATGTCCTCGTAAAGATATTCTGTTGAGTATTTTGTTTTATTACATACCTACTAGTGTATAGCATGTTTTACATCATGTAAAATGCGGGTTCTAAATAACTTACAACACGCTACTGAAAGGCAATGAAATTATACTTTGTAAGAGAGTGTTTCTAGTTACATATTAAAATACTAATACATATTTTATTACGCACCAAAATTCAGCTTTGGTATAGAATAGAGATCTGTATCAAAACAACAAATTGAATAAACAATTTTAATACGTCTCTAAAGAGGTGAAATACGTCATACTTACAGGGAAAATCTAAAAGTTCCTTGGATAACTTCGAAACTCATTCTCGTCTGTCTTTTTATGTGGTCATTTTACGATTCTTACAGCGTCACCGAACAAGACTACAAATTAAAAATGAATGAAAATGAATGAATGAATGAATGAATGAAAAATACTTTATAAAAATATTGTGTAAACGTCTATAAGCCTAATTATCAGCCATTTGGCTTCTGATTAGTAACAGTATTATAATTCTACCAAAGTTCTAATTTTCAACGCAATAAAACAAAACACAACTCAAGGCGGCGAACTCAAGGCTAAACAAAAGGTAGCACGTCGCACTCGACTATTTCTAAAAAAAAAAACGCCTCCACACCGCAATTCAAATGAGTCGACCTGCACGTACATAAGTTATTAAAAAAAGTAAGGGAGGATGGATACACGGCAGTCTAGTGAGGGCTCATCTGACTGACGATTCATTACACAACAGATTAATAGTGACGCCACTTGACATTGTACCGACACGAATACGTTTTCAAATTAAAAAAAATCAGACGTCACACAACGCGATCTAGCATCAAAACTTACAATAGATTTAGTTTATTAAACTTGGCGTAATGTCGGCGCGATAAAAGGCCCAAGATTTAAAATCTTGTCTCAATAATATGTAAGTTACAATACATTAAGCGACACATAATTATATATTTTGTTATAGGATGTGCTCAGTGAAGTCATGCATCGATTTAGATAGTGGTTAAGTACATAAATAACACTTAATAAAGCTAAAGTAATTATTTTTATTCTTAAAAAAACTAACGAACAGGTTAAGGTCGAAAGTAATTTACCAGATTTGTAGCCTTTTGATTCATGTGTTACTTACAGTTTTACTTAACAGTTTGTACATCAGTATGTCCTATAGGCCTCGGAGGTTTTAATAAAAATAGTCGTCTCGCGTCACTCTTTGTGCGAACATCACAGGAGCTTGCACTATACCTCTATTAGTGCAGGGCCTAAGACGTGCAGGGATGGATTAAGGATGAGCTGTTAATCAGAATTAAAAACAAAATCGTTTAAGTAATATTTGTTGATTTTTAGCTAAACAATATTTTGACATTAAAAGATAGACAAACGCTATTTTTTTTTTGTGAAATATTATCATACTTAAAGCAGTTTGTTTTATTCAAAGGTTAACCAACCGGTTTAATTTAGGTCAAGCATATCGTTATTGTGAGTGTGGATATGAAATGTTTCGGAATCCACAAAAATTTAATTAAAAAAAAATATGTGATAAAGCTCATAAGTCTCTACTTAAACTTGGATAAAAAAATGCATCAAAAATCTATTGTAATTTGAAGTAAAATTTCATGAAAACTTTTCGGATACAGATACCAGCAATATGGTGTATTCATTTTAATTTTAATTATAATAGTTTTATATTTAATACGAAACTTGGTACCTATCCATTTTTAATTAAGACACTACTTAACACTTAAACCCTCAAGTTTAACAAAACCTTAGTTTTTGTACACAAGGCGAAATCCATATTGCTAAAGTTATTACATTAATAGCAAAATAACATAACTTTAACAACTTTCATATAAAACTTATCCACAACATTCGACATTGTTCTGTTTCCACACTACCACCAACACGATATTTTCGTAAATGACATTTAGTAGGTAACCACTTTCACTGCGTCTGACATTTTTGTTAGAATGATTGACGTATCGGTATTGTGTAAGTGTCCGCGTAGAGCAGTGTACAAACACCCTTCCAGTGACACGATCCTGTGAACAAATAGGTATTCCAAAATTCGTCTCTGAGATAAAATCGCGGCGTGCAAGCGAATTTTTTCTTTCCTCGCGCTACATATGAATGAATGTGAACACATTCGTAAGGTCTTTCTCATGAAAGGACGTCTTTGAATTCACGCCAGAGTACTAAATACTATACAGGGAAATAGTACATTAGAAATAGACTCGGAATGTATCGCCGCTGTAAACGAGAACAGTTTTCATTACGCTATTTTAATGGTTTCGCTTCTTATGATTATTTTGTCACAAATTAACTTAGCTACGCCAATTTGTTTTAATAGTTTGTTACAAATACTAACATTTTAACGATTACGTTTCACATTAAAGCGAAAACACTTAAATTAAAATTAAAATAAACCTCGTCAAGGTGTTAAAACGTTATTATTTTCATGTCAAAGCACCCACAGCAAGCTATAATTGACGTATAAGGGACAAATATAAGGGCGGCCAAGTGGTTATTGAATTAAACGCGACATGTATGCAAAGTCAACCACCTGCGAGCAACACCGACTCGCACTTGACCCTTCTCTGAGCCGAGTACGATTACAAATTGCACTTAAAGACGAGCACCGGGCCGCATCGCACTCGACATTTACATGCGAAAAGATGCCCGATGTGTAATGATAATGTTTTTTCATGGGGGTCATACAGTTTGCAGCATTTTTCATCCGACATAATCTTTACGCGTACTCTGTATAAACGGAGACAAGGGCGCGCGACGAGCCACTTCCGGCTGCAAGTCGGCGGCGCAAGGTCCACATTCCCGCGACGCGCACCTCCACACATCACTTAAGATATTAATGAGTGCATCCGTAATAGGCGAAACATACATATGAAATTCAAATTTGTAGCGGGTCGGGAGCGAGCTCTTCTACATATTTTAGTAGGCAGCAGAGTGTGAATTTGAATCTTTTGTTAGCGTTTAGTACGTCAGTTTATACAGGAAAACAATGTTTTATTGGAGTGGAGTGGATCGGTCTGCGGGCGCGGCGACCGGCGGGCGTCTGTCGCGCGACCCGTTCGCTGATTAGTGCGCACGAAAGAAACAACGCTCGGGAAAAGTCATCGGACATAATTCATAACAAACACAGAAATAACGGAAAGTCGGTTCGACGGGGGTCGGCAATGAATAATTCTCTAACTGCGAGCACCCATCCCCCGGCAGGCGAGCACACGACCCAGGCCGAGTTTTATAGTCGCGAAAAAATAGGAGGTGGCCAAAATATCTATATACCGGCGGATGGAGAAAATAGAGAAAAATGTACTATTCCGCTGGCATGAATATGTGAGTGGACTTTCATATAAAAACAAAAGTAATAGAAGTTTGCTTGTGATGCAAAGCTGGACGATCGGGGTCCCTTGCTGTGTCTGGCGCGAGCTAGATACTAACGCATATCTATTATGCAACAAAATACATATAAAATAAATGAAGCGTAGAATAATAATTGTGGCACAAGAGAGGTTAAGCCCCGTCGCTCATACAATTTGTATGGACTAGCACACATTATGGCGGACACACACATATTAAATTTTGATCAAGTCTGTGCTTGATCCAATCTGTTTGGAATCCGCCATTACTCGGTCACTTATTCAAATGAAGACAGACCTGAACGTTGCATGACTTGATCTGTTTAATAAGTACTATAGGTATAATAATACAACTTATTACCTATTATTTATATGCTAACTGCATATACCTATAGTACCTAAGTATTAAATCTTCGCTTCGCTTAGTTAAGAATAGAAATTAAAAAGAAAATAAGAACTAGTCGATTATTATCAACAAGTTTAAAAAATCATTTTTTTAGGTATAACTCAAAAAGCGTTGAGACATCATTTTTTATTAAATTATTTTTTTTCAGTGATTAATGTTTGATAAAGGGACGGTGAAAATTAGACAGAAATTTGTTTTTATATAACAGTATTAAAATATGCTTTATATACATATCCCTTTCAATGCAACTTGTACACAAATAGGCAAAAAAGTTATTTCAAAAATGTGATCATCTTTTAACGCCGACAGTACGAGGTTTATAAGTCTTTCAAGATTTAGGTTCGCGATAGTAAACTTTTGGAAACGTTATCGGTAAGTTCTTCCGCTAATATATAATATTTGCATGGTAAAAGTAAAGCTTCGACCCCATATATGAACACGTTTTAGCACTTAGTAAGCGTGTGTTTATTCCAAATTTAAAATAATGTATGTCAATTTGAAATAATAATAATAAATAATGCAGGACAATCAACACAACATCATCTAGCCCCGAGCTAAGCAGAGCTTGTGTTATGGGTACTAGAAGACTGACATACTTAATACAATACATTACTTATTAAAGATAAACTTTATTCACAAACAAACTTACGACTAAACTTACAACAAACTTACAAAATGTGCATAGTCATATAAAATACATAAGAAACAGTTGAGCTATCTACAGACCGTTGCAAACGATCTATAGATAGTTCAACTGATCCAAATCAGTACCAATCGGAAGCGTACCCAAGACACTGGCTGCATTGCCGCGCTGAATAGCAATGCTGATACGTTGGGCCAGATACTCACCAGCCCTCGGGTCACGCGTCGCTTCGACTAGACGCCCAGAAATAAATGAATTAAATGAATACTTAATAATAATACTTAATTAATACTTATTAAAAGAAAGATGGTGGAATCAACTTATACCTGTTTTTAAGTTATGACCACACTGCGCGTCAATACCTCGACTGATAAATGCTTTATCGTCACCGCGCAGTGTATTTTAATGTGTTTTTTATACTATTACGATAAGTTTTCGAATAATTATAATTATCACAAAGATCAACAGGTAAGATGATATTTTGATAAATATAAGTTGATTATTATACGAGTTAATTTTGATAATTTAAATTAGCTTTTAATGTAAGATAGGATATATAATTTTTCATAACATATCATAAAATCATTATGTATTTTAGTATTTAAACTTTATTTTTTGAAGCATTATCTGACTATTCTGCATTTTCCTTGAAGAGGTAGAAGCATGCTTGAAATTGGGGTCAATCTAGTCTGTGGTCAGGTCGCGATAAATCGTCTGACTCAACATTCTTTGTCTTTTATGATAAAATGACGGTCGTTTTTTCAAGAATTTAGATACAATTTTTCGAAAAAAAAAAAATTCATAATTTGATTCAATTGAAGTAAGTAATTTTATTAAAATGTAAAAGGCTATTACTGTGTAAAAGATACTGGGAAACGCTTAGTGTGTTTTTTTTCTTCGCTTAAATAAACATTTTGATTGAAAGTACCTTGTTATAAGTTATGGCATAACAAAAATTCTCGTAGCAAAAGGCTACGGCTACGAAGCTACGAGCTACGGCGTAGCGCCAAGTCACTGACCTCTACAAAACCGCGAAAACGGGCTGCGGTGCAAGTTTTCGAAATTAACTCCGCGCTGGCGTTACGCCATGAACTTCGGTATTTAATCACTTTATTAAAGCCATAAAACTCTGGGAACAATGGAGTTAATCGATACAAAAATGTATCGAATAGTAATCGGATACAATGTCTCTAACTCAATCCCGATTATGGATTTGCTTGTTTTTTCATGGCTACTTAACGTATTCAAACAATACAATACTTAACATATTACTCAGTTATTGCTACTTTAGTATGCAACGTATTCGTAACTAAAATCATTTTTAAAAGAATAATTCATCTCAAAACCTTTTTTATTTAATGTTATGTTTATATACTTCAGATGGCGCTAATATCCATTCAGCCTTTTTAACATAATAACAAGATAATAATAGCTTTTCAAAGGCTAAAGGTATTTCTATTAGCGATAGTTCATTAATATCGAAAGAGCACTTCATTATAATCCACGCTGCGCTTAAGATAGCGTAAATTAGATTCAGCTAAGTCACTACATGCATAGTCACTACGATCTAATTAAAAGCTGGTATATCATTATCATAGACATAGACATAGACATAGACATTTATTTATTTACCACACATAGCACACAAAACAAAAATAAAAAACACAAACAAAACAATAAAAATTAAACTAACAATCATTTTTGTGTGCTACAGCAGCAAAAGGGCCCCGACTCAGCATAATGCCTAGCCACTTGTAGGTAGCTAGGCGCTGGTATTCTGTCGAGACCTTTCGACCAATAGGCCTTGTGAGAAACAAGTACGTATATTATTGTGTACAATAAAAATATAAAATTAAAATAATAATAAGCAGAATGAAATCAGGTAAATACATATTAATACATAAATATAAAACAAAAATTAATTATAAAAAAAAGCATATTCATAGTTTGAGTCAAGTAGGACATAAGAAAAACGATTAAACGATGCAATAAAATTTAACAAGTAAACGGCGCACTATAGCTATTCGCTCCAGACAACCCAGTGATTTGTTTATTTAGCAGAAAAGATTTAAAATGTTTTTTGAAAGTAAACTTGGATTTGAGAAGTCGAAGGGGTGGAGGAATATTGTTCCAGCACTTGGTTGCCTGGTAGCGAAAGCTCCCCCGAAATGCCACCGTCTTATGTTTGCTATAGTGCAGTAAGTTTCTTGTAGGGCTATCATCTGCAAAAAGATTTTGCCCACTGCTGATGCCTATGCTTTAAGCGACGAATATGACGACCAATGTGTCGCGGTGGGCGAAGGTCCGCCTGCGACACGGAAGGTTGCGGGTTCGATTCCCGTCTTGGGATAAATGTTTGTACGATCTGCAAATATTTTTTCCGGGTGTTCCGGGTATTTTATATGTATAATAAAAATATCTATCTATGTAAAAGATACCCACCTTCTAGTACCCATAACACAAGCTTTGCTTAGCTTGGGGCTAGATGATGTTGTGTGGATTGTCCAGTATTATTTATTTATTATTTATTTATTTATTGTTATTTTTTTAGTTATAAAATTCCAGAAATTTCTAGAAAAAATCATCTATAGAGTAGCTTATTTACTAACACGAACACTTGGTATGCAATGTGCCATATAGTTTTTATAAGTAATGAGTGGACTAGCTGTTCTGGACTAAGCTGTGGCACACATCTGCTCGCACGTGACATCTCCTCGTTTACGCCTCTATTATAAATCATTAAACCTAAAAGAGTTTTTAATTAACCATTGTTTTAACGTATTCACTCTATAATGAAAGTTCAAAAAAGTTTGCAAACTTGCCGATAACGATGCCAACACGATAATAATTTTATTTTTTTAAATATATAAAAAAAAATGTTTTCCATCTTGTTTCTCATTTTGCAAAATCTAGCAATTGATTTATCAGATGATTCTAAAACTAATAATGTGCTTTTTAATGCCTGTTTATTTAAATACAACAGTCGGCGACGACACAGTGTGAAATTGTGTAGAATATAAATGACAATGTCGTGTCGATATCGTATCGGTGAATGTATTAAACGCCAAATCTGCAGTCGGATATTGGAGACCGGAGCCTTAATGAGTTTTCAATCTAATTAACTTTGTAAGTCTTTTGTACTGTTGATAAGTAATCAGATTTTGTAATAAACATTGTTTTACATTTTTACGGCAGTAGGTGAGAAAATATATGAACCAATAATGTCAACTTATTACTCTAGTATAGATATACCCCCTATCTTATAAAAAGTTAACGTTGACTTCAAGTCATCATTACATATGGTTATCAATAGGTACATCAAGTCTGCACTAACTTTTTTGGTAATCAGTACTTTTTTGGTAATCAGTACTTCAAGTCTGCACTAACTTTTTATAAGATAGACCGTTAGAGAATGGACTGAGCATTACTTATCCATGTATGATGTAAATACGGAATATATGAGAGAGACAGAACAATCGTGCGGCTAGTAGTGGTCTCTTTCTAAACTCTTTTTTTTTTTTTAAATATAAAAATAATAATAAAAAATAATAATATAAAAAAAAATTAAAAAAAAAAAAACAGGTCGGCAGAAAAGATAGGTATTAGCCGCACAGTCAAGTCGTCTCTTTTTAGAGAGTGGTTTGAGGCTATGGCTGAGTTGTCTATGTCTATGATATTTCTTTCTCTTTGCTATTTTCAATGAAACAGATTTTTTGAGTGACTATTCCCTTTGAAAGTCAAATTCCTCAGTTTGTCGGAAGCTGTAAACGTATCAATATATTTTGATATGTAATATTTTGATGCGCAAATACTTTACACGATATTTCTTAACAGCAACTTATTCGGTCTATCTTATTAAAAGTTAACGCAGACTTGATGTGTAATCAACACATCAAGTCTGCGTTAACTTTACCATACGTAATAGTGTCATAATGTCAACGCCTACTGTTTATAGGATACGAGGATTATCTTTATCTACTATTTAATATATTGATAAATAAATTTGTACATATAAATATATGGAGTATGTTTATTTGTGAATAAAATATGTATAAATCTGTTAAATAAATTAATTTTATTTGAATCACGATTTTTATTTTTTTAAATCAGTGCGAATCATATTTTTACGTAGTGTCTAATACAAACGTACAACGAAAGTAAAAAAAAAATACTCTGACTCTCTAGGATCATGTTAACAGAACACAAAATGCAAACAAACGACCAGCTAGTAATGTAATAAAAAACCAAAAACATAAAATGCCATATGTTCCTCCGAAAGCCATTCAACAATCACGGAAATTCCACAAAAAGTCAGCTTACTAGTTGTTCCATTCAAAATATGTCGTCAAACGTTATCAAAACTGAACTACGAAGTTGTATAAAAAGGTGAAACAAGTCACGCTAAGTGCGAGTCGCCCGATAGCAAGGTGGACGGTTCCGTAGATTAAAACACCTGTTACTTTTTTGAAACTATAAACACAATTAGATTTCTTTTACAAAGAAGTACTTCATTAACGTGAAAATAAAAGATGGATGGACTGTGTGAATGATGACATGTGTAAGAAAGGTGTGAGCATTGAGATGACGTCTGATATAGGAGAGTGGAAGAAGAAGACGTGTTATACCGACCACACATAATGTGGGACAAGGGCAAGAAGATGATGAATGATGACTATTGGACTATTTACAAATAGTACACTTATTTTTAAACAACATTTAAAACATTTGAGCTATCTGCAGTTTTCTAATGATAGCTCCACTGAAGTTAGAGCTGATCCGAAGCTAGATATATATAGCTAGGCTAGAGATATATAGCTCTATGATTATACTACGCAAAGGAACATTTTTAATACCTGTAAAGCAAGCGCCACCACGCCAGATGCAGAACGCTAAATGAGTTAGCTTGCTATTTTAGTATGGTGTAATGATCTACTCTATCACACTGAACCAGTATTCTAACTCCTCTAATGCTTTGGTACCGTACAAACTTTGTGTTCACACACGGCTATGCAAATCTAAAGTCTAACATTCCAAACTTTAACCAATCAGAGCGTACTTTAACCCCTCCGGCGAGATGGAGAGACGATCTGCGAAGTGTAGCTGGCAAACGCTGGATGAGAACCGAAGACCGGGCTCAGTGGCGCGTCTTGGGAGAGACCTACGTCCGGCAGTGCACTGATATAGGTTGATGATGAAGAACCAATCAGAGACTGTAGAAAACACGATCATTTTCCATGAAGTTCGCTGATTGGCTGATGATGTATCGTACATAATCTGTCTCAGAGGTGTCTCTCAAGAAGTAGCAATATTGCGATTTCTACGTAAAGATCTCTAAATAGTAAAAAACAGAGTTACATTCTATTGCACGCGATTCGTGTATTAAAGGGTAACAATGCTGCAGGTGCTAATGTTCGATTTAAAGCCTCTTTTGCGTATTGTACGTTTGTTTTGAGTTATGACTTTACAAAAAGATTGAACACAAAAGAAACTAAACAATACCGCATTTGACATTTTTATTATTGGAATACAATGGTATATGTTGTGTTGGTGCATTTTAAACCTTTATTTGTTACTAGTAGTACGCCCCGGCTTCGCACGGGTAGCCTATATAAATAAATATCATTATAATATAGCTAAATATGTTACTCAGTATAAATGTAATTTCGAAATGATAAAAAATATAGACCCTATAGTATGTAACCCCCCCGCATATACTCCCGTGACCGGCAGCGGCGCGGCGCCCGCTGACTTTTTTCTAATAAGTACTTACATTTTTGAACTCGTGATATCTTTCGAATGGAATGTCCGAATTCAATAATTTAAAAAGTAATAGAAAGGTATTGAAGCAGTTTATACAGTTTGTATTTATTTAGATAAGGATTAATACCTAAGTACAAATATAGAACGTTTTCTGGCGTCGTCATTTTAATTATATTTTTTTGATATTAAAACACTTATTATGACATATCTATAATAGTTAGACATATGCTGTCGCTGACTTTTTTGTGGATGATGATGTGTTCTACAAAATTGTAGTACATAATTTCTTTCTATCATCAATAGTTTCCGCAGCGCACGCGATGTAAGGAATTTCTTTTACACCTTGGGTTACATAATTTAAGTTTTAGTAAGGATCCCTAATTTTTTTGAAAATATAATATAGCCTATGTTCAGCACAGATAATGTAGCTTCACAACAGTGAAAGAATTTTTGAAATCGGTTCAGTAGTTTCGGAGCCTATTCGATGCAAACAAACAAACAATCAAATCTTTCCTCTTTATAATATTAGTTTAGAAGTTTAGATTAGACAACTAGGTATAGCTTTTGCGTTAGTCTTTAACGTTTATGCTTATGTGACAGGGATAGTAATATTAACCCATAATTTTACTCTTTGTTCAAATTTAGGGCTAAATTATAGTGAGTGTAATGTTTATTTCATAAATTTTCATTTCAATTCAAGCTAAGCTGTTTAGAAACTTTTTCAAAGTGATTAACATAGTGCAATGCATCACAGAGAACGTCCGTAGTAAATGTGCCCAGGGAGGCAATAGTTACCACCTAATATCAAATACCTAAGCCAATGTCGATATCATTTACTTGTATAAAATAAGTTGAGCGATCTGTTTGACAGGCATCACATCTCAGCTCTGCCTTAATTGCTATGGGTCGTGGGTTCGATTCCCACCTAAAGCAAATGTTTATGTGATGAACATAAATACTTGTTCTGTGTCTGAGTGTTACTATGTATTCTATGTATGTATTTACAAAAAAAGTATTTATGTATTCTATCAGCAATCCATAGTACAAGCTTTGCTTAGTTTGGGACTAGAGTGTGATGTGTGAAATGTCCATGAATATTTATATTTATTTATCTGTATCGTTTATAAAAAACTCCAGAAATCTGATGTAAACATTTAATAAATACTTTTAACATTTTTGTTAGCATTTAAAATGGCTTTCTTTACAATGAAAAGTAGTTAAATTCTTAGAATAGCTGTGCTAAGTAAAAATAACTCATAGCATGATGTTTAAAACTAACCATTAGAAGCCATAAAGATAAAACACCGCTAGTTTTCCAGCCGTAAAGCAATATTTGTCAAAACATACGTTATTTCATATTATATTTACCGCGCTACATATTTAAGGGAAACTAAACTAACTAAAAACTGACCAACAAAAAATACCAGTTCGCCAACTTACGGCCGGTTTCTGGAAACCCAAATCACGATTGATCCGAGTTTGACACATAGTAATTATTTGATTTTTTCGTTGATCATCGTTCGAGAAACCGGCCGCTAGTGTTTTCAGATTTGCAAATAACACAATCATAAATTTTTTTATTCAGTAAAATCACAAGGATTATTTAGAATCGGCTTATTACCTACTACGTGATTCTAAGTGCCAGTTCTATGCGACTACTAGAGGTTTGAGCACGAATAAATGTAACAATCGTAAACGTTACGCATTTAAAACACCCTGCTTGCTAACATTGCGATTTGCAAACCTTTTAGAAAAACACAAAAAACAGGCTCCCAGTTGCGTTTCGATGAGGTGTAGGTCACCATCTGCTTGTCCGATCGCCTATTGAAACAATTAAAAATATGTGTAAAAGTATCGAACAAAAGCAGTGGCGTGCTATGTAATACCAAATTATAGTTCGCTAAGGTTGTCAACAGTAATAAACACGGGTCGGCAATTATTGCAAAAAAGTACAATTCCGCTCTCAATGAAAGAAAATGCCGCCTATTGGACGTTATCTACACGAATGAGCTGTAATTTACCATACAAGAAACACCAGCCCTATTAAAATCGTCGTTAAACTGCATTCATCAAGTTTTTTCTTTTCATTTCTTACGATCTTTTGAAAACGCTAATGGTTCGATTCGATTGTATTATACTCGGCTTTGGGGTGATAACGTACAAAGACAGTCGCCGTCTTATGTTAACTTGGCGTGTTCGAATTTCATTGCGTGTCATCGGTAGTTAGACTGCCGATTGTTGAGCGTAACCGCGCAGTGTACATCAAATACACCGTTCGATACGATTACGCTTATCACATTCAGTAGTTTTTTGTTAGATTGTCTGTCAGGGGGCGATCTGATATGGTAGCGTCACTGTCTAATGGACGATAGCGTTTTCCTATTTTTAAAAGTAATGCTATAATGAATGTTTCTAAATGAACCTTGTGATTTTAAATTATTTGATTTGACTAAGACGTCATAAGTTCATCTTCATGCTTGAACTCAACTTTATGTTTGTATGACAATCGCAACATTTGTCCACTGTTTTATGTATATTTTGTTAAATAATGTAGATAAACTCATTCATTATGCTTATTGTTATAGAAAAAGCGTAATCATTGACTTTACACACGTTCACCATTGTACATTTACTGATTTTGAATTAAAATCTTACAAGTGTAAGACTTTAAGCTCTCAAGTCTAAGTAGATTTGAGAGCTTTCATAGCAAGTTAGAACTAATTTTGAGTCTCTTTTCATGTTTCCATAATGTCTATAAACCTATGTATGCCTCATAACGTTGTGTGACACAAACACAATTTCTTAAAGCTTTTCTATCAAATGATTTTTTTCATTTTTTTCATTTTTTTTCAGTGTGAAGTTTCTGAATACATTTAGGTACCTAGTATTATAGTGTAAATCTCAACAAGCGCGCAGAAAAGCCGCGGCACCTTTGATCTTTGTGCACCAGGAACCTCTGAGAGGCTACTACTTCCATTACTGTATGCAGATTTTATACTTTGTGTCATTTTTGTGCGAACGGCGGCGCGTCAACCTCCCAGTCCCCCCCCAGTCCTCCGTCCCCCACCGCCCGGCGCTACTTAGCTGATGACTTATTAACAGCGCATTCTTTAGAGGTGTCTGCCTGTCGTCGAGTTTAATGACGTGGCGTAGAGATGCTTTTCGATTTTCGTACCTTCGAGAATGTCCCACTTTTATGACAATAGCTGTACAGATGCACCCTTGTCTCCGCTTTCTGTGTTGCGGGTTCGGGGGGTGATTGTTTTTTATTTTGTGCTCATTTTAACGTAGATCTTTGAACCTTTTTGCGTATTTTGATTTAGACTATGTTTATAGTTTAGTTTTCGACATCTGACTTGTAGTTCCAATCAAGTACAATCGAATGTACCGTTGACGATGTGTCTTTAGGATCAACTGACATCAATCGTGTAAAAAGGAAAATGCAAAAAACATTGAAACAAAATACGCGCCTGAAGAATAATGCAGTTCTTTGGTACGAGTGCAAAGTTAAAGCTTTTGAGAGCGGAACAATACTGTGCTCTGCTTTGTAAAGCTTCGGCATAGCGGCCGTCATGTATCGACCGTAGTTTTGTAAAAAGGTGTTTGCAACTTATTTATATGATTTGTACCTACTGTGTCCCTCGTAAATCGGACGTGTTCTACTAAAAATATACCCAAGTAGGACCACGATCGATGAGAATGTCTAAAGGGGTATTCACATCCAATAAAACACGTCTTAGATGCGACATTAGAGTAACCATACCACAGAGACACAGTCAAGAGTATTATCGGTGATCGACTTAGCTATTGATTTTGTCAATTTTCTTAGACAGAATTTTCAAAGGAAAATCTAGTAAAAGATTTATGAAGAGAAAAGGTTCAATTTTAGCTCTTTTATGGGCTTATCTTATTGACAGTTAGATCGGCTAAGTTCTTCTAAGAACATCTACAATGATTCGTTCCATAAATAGATATCTACGTATAGATTACACAATAATTTATTTAGTGGGCGTTGTTTGCTAGAGATCTCTCATGTTTCATTTGTATTTTGTAAATACAAATAACAATAATTTGTAAATTGGATAAAATCTTAACGTATTATATAATTCTTAATGTTTAACGGTCTATTTTATAAAAAGTTAGCGCAGACTTGATGTTTTGATTACCATACGTAATGATGACATAAAGTCAACGCTAACTTTTTATAAGATAGCAAGTAAGTATTTTTTTATTTAAATACCCATAGTCAGACAATATGAGAAAACAAATTTACATTTCTTATCGTATGTATATCATGTAATAATGTTAAATAGTGTAAATAATGTTTATTATTAATATTTGTTTTATTAATTTATTACACTATTATTATGTGTACAATCATAAGTATTAATTCTAATCGTCTTGAGCCCTGAAACTTATCTCAAAACATACGATTTATTAGTCCTTATAAAAAAGGTAGCACTCCGGGAGTGCCGGCAGAAGTGAAAACTTCAATATTAACGTTGTGTTTAATTATAAGTATAAAAGTACTATCATTTATGAGGTAGAATACAATGTTTATGTTTTTATTTTTTATTATTTTTCGCCCTGTGCCGCCTAAACAGAGCAGCACACTCAGGCACGGTAGAAAGAGTGGGAGATACTAGTTCCTCTCCCTTCCCCTCGATCTTACGCTTTTTCGATCAACGTCACGTGACCCTGACGCGAGTTTGAAAGTTTTTACCCACCCAGCGCCGCTAAAGAAGTTTTCACTTCAAAAAAAACTTCAGTATGGTGTCAATAACAGAAAATTTACATTTTCTCATATTTCCTCTCAGTTTAAAAGAGCGTTGCGCTGTAAATGTACAAAAAAACGTTTGAAAAAAGTTATTTTATATCGCGTAAGTAGTACACAGTACGTACATCGCCGTAATATCATTGTTCCCCAGTGGGTATTACTACCGCAGCCCCCTCACGCCCACTTGGAAAGGATGAATAGAAACCTGTTCAACAGCCGACTGGTTTTGTGACACTCAGACGTCTTAAAAGGCATTTTTACACGTTCTGTTTTAGAAGAATGAGAGGAAAATATAATGAATTCTTAAGGAAAAACTGTTCGTAAAAAATGTTTTGTTCAACATTTTTGGCTCCGTTAGTGATATTACTCTAGTCAATAAGATGGCCTATAAAATATATGTTGTACCTGTAAGCTAAGCACAAAAAATCTGACAGTGTAAAAACACTGCCTCACTGCGCGTCAACACCATCATACGAAGCATTACCCACGTAGTGTAACTTCTTTTCACATTAATCTGCACCTTGACCCATTAGAAAAGTAACAGTAGTAAACGTATCGTATCGATAGCGTATACTGATCACAGTGCGCGTTAACGCCAGCTCGATAACTAAATGTTACAGCGTCACCACGCAATGTACCTCTTCAGATCGTCATTTATTCGTAAGATGCATAACTGCGTTCTGTCATGATCCATGGGTAGTGTTACACTTACATTGAAGTAATTGAGTCCGTGTTATTGTTTCTAACCTCATTTTCATTGAAGCAGACGTAACATAGTGTAAATTCTGCATTCATATCCGCGAGTCGAGTGTCCGTCGCGTGCAGGGTTGTCGCACTAATCTTTTCGTACTAATCTTCAACATATATTAATAAATATATCTTGGACATTACACACATCACACTCTAGTCCCAAACTATGGGAACTAGATTGCTGATAGAATACTTAGAATACATAGTAAGACACAAATAATTATGTTCATCACACAAACATTTCCTCTGGGTGGGAATCGAACCCACGGTCCACAGCATGAAATGCAGAGATATTTCTTGTACCGGTTTTACCGGGATAAAAAATAAGTTAAGATGTGACTATAATATATCTTCTCTCTTCTCAAATGATAACTTTCTTCTCCGTTCTTCTCTGGTCGCGTGGAACTGGCACCTAGAATCACCTAGTATGTAATACTATTCCTTACGATTTTATAGAACAAAGTAATTTTTGACTTTGACTTTAGATCTTGACGTCATTTTTGAAACTGACAGAAAACATACTGTTAGTTATAGTGGTCTATGCAATTAGTCGGTAAATCTTAAGTCATCGTGCCAACCCTACTAGTATCCCATTCACCACTGATAGTTTTGATACCAGATCATAATATCCTGTATTGTATTATATTGTGTTTACTTTTTACTGGAAACTGCATTATAAAGCAACTAACTGCGAACATGATCGCAAGTGCGCAGTACTTTGAAATATTTCGTGCTATTAATAATAATTATTTATTTTTGTTATGAAGTAGCATGCATATAATTAGCTGTTTAATAACAATGTTTGAAATGTTACCGTCCATCCAAAGCTTGTCTGGAGGAGATCGCTTATAGCGATAAGACCGCCCATTGTACGTTTTAATTTGTATTGTCTCTATGTCCTTAGTATGAAATGAATTATTGTTACGAAATGACCAACTTTCAGAAAGTTGAAATAAGTACTAAAATAAAGGTACGAGTCAATCCACTGCCTTTTTAAATTAGGTACTAAAAGTTACGACAGAAAACTTCCATTCCACTAGATAAAATTATACGAATTCTGCAAAAAACTGCACAAATTGCAGCAGCCACACCTGGTTATAAGAAAAAACAAAATATTAGTATTCGAACACAATTGGAAGCCATTTTACTCGCCCCGAAATAAAGCTACACAAGGCTTAGTGGAGCGTGTTTCGATTGAGGAACAAGGCTTAAATAGTTTAACATTTTAGCCATACTTATTAATCGAAAATTTGGGCAAAAAAAGCTTGCTGGCTTTTTTTAAATATATTTCATAGACTACTCAAACTGTAAAAACTTATAGACAAACGACTACTAAGAAGAGTCAGTTTCAAAATAATTCTTAAATCTACTCTGATTTGTATTTAATGTGACATATGACTCGCTTTTGACAATAAAATAACAGTTCTCTTTCAATTCAGCTTATGAAAAAAGGACGACAATTGAATACTCTCAAATTAGGTTAGGAAAATAAAACAACAGAACTGCTACCATTATGCTTTTTAAAAGCGGCGGTTATTTGAAAGCTGCTAGAATGTAGCAGCATCATTAGAAGACCTAAGTCGGTAATGAAGTGGCAAGGTAAGCGGGTCACAAGGTCTGGACTGGCACGACCCACATCGCACAATACGCTTCCGCCGCGCGGCACGCAATTAAACCAACACCAGATATAAAAAATTACCGAAACAAAAGCGAACCACACCCCACCCTACTCTCCCGCAGTAACAATTTATCATAGCAAATAAAAATACGCGGAATTAAAAAGAAAATGACGAAGGAAGTGTAACGAGAGGGAGGAACGATCGCTCGCGCCCCGATGTCCAAAACATTATATTTTTACGGGCGCGCCGGGTGCCCGCGGCTTCGATACAAGCCTATAAAGACAAGTATTCTTTCGGATCGTTCTATTTATTTCACAGATTGATGTTTACACTTAATAATGGTTTTACTGTTTTGATACAACTTATAGGTATTTCTTCTGGGTTTGTGGTGAAACGTTTTTATTAAAAACCTTATTACAATGCTATATTTGATGTCTTTTCTAACTGTTATGACAATATTCGTATAAAAATAATCTTCAAGGCAAAAACTTGCATAAGTCAATCTTACCACGAACCTTATACAACTACTAAATTATTTCAGCCTATTGATTTGAAAGTAGTTTGATTGATAAAAATGGACATAAGTAAAGACCTACTTCAAAGAAACAGAGTTTAATGCTCTTAACAAAATCAAGGAAACCAACCATTCAAATATAATAGTGTCAGTATCATGTCAATGCCATCTTATCATGGTGATAAATAAACAAATCCAGATATTGGGTAAAACCGTCTGAGAATGAACAGATATTTCAAAAGATACAATCTTTTGAAGGTTTTGTGAAAATAATGAGGTTAAAAAATGATAGAAATTATTAAATATTCAGAGAACTACCCCATCGTTGGTCGTATTCAGCAAAATAATTGATAGCATTTCAATCACACTCGATTTATGACTCGTGAAAAGCGTATGAAGTAAAATGGAATAAAAATATTTTCGCCAATATCTTGTGGGTCACTTAGATTTATGATTTTGACGCATTTAAGATTTGGATTAATTATAAAAAATGCAGTTTTACTCGTTATTAACTAATCTTTTTAGGAACCGTCATATTTAAATGACAGTTTATTTGAATGCAAGTGAAAAGAATGATGAAAAAAAATGAGAAGAAAACATGAAATGAAATGTTCACAATATGTACCTACCCTCAAAAACGTTTATTTAATTGTTCACGAATAACTTAAAACTTGTCTTGGTTTTTTATTTATCAAATTAATGAAAGTATCCAATTTTCGACGGTCCCATCAAATTTTCTTTATTACCTCCCTAATCACTTAAATTAATTATTTAGAACTTTACAAACTATACGTTAATTATGTTTGTATTTAATTATTTAGGAGCATGATTATCGACGCCATTTTGTTTTTACTGAACGATATGTTTGACATTTTATTATTTTCTAATACACTTAATGAGACTTTTTATTTCAAAATTAATAAATAAATAACATTTTTCACAACAAAATTAAAATTCTCAGAATTTCATTTACAATCAAGGCAATGTTTTCAACATAAAAAGTTACAGTTCTGACTCAATTGTGTTGTGACTACCGACTAACCTAACTTTTACATGATAAGTTAAGTTCTCATTAAAGCCAACCAAGAACCAACGAACTATTTCTCATAATTAAAACTGAGACAAATAGACACAATATCGTGTCAAACACTAATTAATAATGCTTTAGGGTTTCGCATCACGTAACAAAAATCTAAAAATAGTATTCCTGGTTAATGTTAAATCGATTCAAATCAAATAAAATCACAAGAATCACTTTGAAACGTCTTACATACTAGTTGATTCTAGGTGCCGGTTCTACGCGAACAGAGTCTGGAAGAACAGGCAAGAAACCAGGTCAGGTTGTTAATGCATACTCTGTATAGGTACTCTTTTGAATGAATGAAAACATCTCAAATTAACTTCTTCCCTCATAATAATTTCAAATATAGTTTTTTCTAAATGATCCTTGTGATTTTACTGAATAAAGTAATTTTTGACTTTGACTTTGACTTTGACTTCTGGAAATAACTGAGCCCACAAAGCGCGTCTCAAACACCACTTCCCCATTTTTTCGTCTCCAAGCCAACGAATGATCCTTCTAATTAAAGCAAGCCCTTGATCCCCAGTTTTGAATTGGTAATCATTTCAAATCAAAGCATTCTATGCAACTTGTTATTCACTTACGATACGATCGCTTATTGATTGGGAAACACCAATTAGTTGTGAAGTTGTGACGTACAAGGCGACACTTCATCTTGCTAGTCAAAGTTTTCTCATTAAAGCTTGCAGCGATGATCTCCGTTACGAGCGAACTCGTGAGCATGGAGGTGTTATATTGTTATTGTGAAGCTATTTTTACAAGATGTATTCATCTTTCACTTTTATACTAAGATGTATAGTATTAATTTATGATTCCTATTGTATTTTTATGGAACTTTTTTATAATGCGACGTATTGTAACGTTCTCAAAAAATAAATCGAATTTAATTTTTATTATGACCAAGAGACATCATTTCAAATCATATATTATACACATGTAAAATATAGCTGCAGCTATTTCGTATCAGGCAGTATGGAAAGGGCAAAAAGCATTAACAAACATTCACGTTGCAAAATAAAGATTCAAAATGCATTTTTCAGGCCACGTGAATTTGGTCCTTTGATACAAACATCGGATTAGCAAAATTCTATTCGGATGAAAATACGTTGGATTTTTAGGCAGAGGTATATTGAAAGTCCTTTGACAAAAGATTGCAAAGTTTTGTTTAAACATTTTAGAAATGTTACCGACACGACGCAAATTCGTACAGCCCGAGACGAGAAGGAACTAGTGGAGACCGATGTGTCAAATGGATTCATCAACAGCAGAAAGGACTTAGAAATCAGTACTGTATTCACACCGTGTTGCCGACAGTAATACTGTCAAACTAATATCGTGTAGGAGTCTGTATCGGACTTTGTGCCTTTACGGTATGTTAGTTTTTAAGGAAGGCGAGGACAGAATGACTGCTAAAATAACAGAGTGGCGTATCCTTTGAAGTAGGTTCATGCACTCCAGTGAAGTTTTGACGCTTACAGAGTAAATCCGGCGAATACGACAATGCACGAGTCACCTAGCGCCTGAGAGGTGACACGGCAATAACTCACTATAACAAGTTTGTTGCCAGTTTTTTGGGCTTAGCAACGTGAGCCTGGCAAGATTCACAAAGGTTTTATGACTACAGAACGATTGGTATCTGACTTGTCGCGTTAAGTCAAGGTCAAGTATCATCTGGAATCGCGGCTGTGGGTGCCGTTATCCCGGGACGGGCTTTTTTATTGGCAATATGCGATGGGGTCTCCGGCGCGGTCGTTTCCGAGGACCCGGAGTCCCCCCATCAAGCATCGAGGCCGGCCACCGGGGGGTTTTAGTGAGTCGGCGACCAGTCGGTCGCCATCCTCACACTACCTTTCCGCGTTCCCTCAAAACGTGGGAAGGTGTCTGTGTGCAGATTTCTCCTCGACAACAAAAAAAAAAAAAAAAAGGTCAAACTTCAAACTTCAAAATCATTTATTCAATAAAATCACAAGGATCACTTTGAAACGTCTTACATACTAGATGATTCTAGGCGCCAGTTCGTCGCGACCAGTGTCTAGAAGAACTGGCAAGAAACTAGACCTGGATTCTAGCGTTTTTTTCATATGATCCTTCTTACAATTGTTTAATATAGTTGGAGCTAGTTCGTCCCAAGCTTGCTTGTCTTCTAAATAGTCAGATATTTTATAATATGCTTTTGATAAGAGTTTTCGTTTTATTACGTTTTTGAACTTGCCAATCGGCAATTGACAAACATAGCTTGGGACTATGTTATAGAAGCGTACACATTGCCCTTTAAAAGATTTATTTACTTTGGTGAGCCTAGTAATGGGAACAGCGAGTTTATCCTTATTTCTTGTGTTAACATTATGATTGTCGCTTTTTTTAGCAAAAAGATTAATATTTTTTCGAACATACATTAAGTTTTCGTAAATGTACTGACAAGGCACTGTCATTATGTTTATTTCCTTAAATTTATTTCGTAGCGATTCTCTGGGACCCATGTTATAGATTGCACGAATAGCTCGTCAAGTATCATACTACTTTCATGATATCATCAAGTTTCAAACAATATTTTGCTGTCTTATTTGTGAATGGAAAGCTAAGAAGTAAGTGATCGTTCGACGTTGTGTTCAGATTACGAGAGTTCATAATGGAACCGCAGTAAAAGATAAAACAGTATTTATAAAAATATCGTAAATATCCAACAATTTGTGATGTTCTAACTAAAGTGATCAGATTAGGATCCGGATCCGTAGATATTGAATGAGATGTCTTTAGTGGTTTAGTTTTTTGTTGATGATTATTTTTAAAATGTTTGGTGTAGTGTTATCCGTTTGGAGTAGGAAAGGAAGCATTCGGCGGCCGCCTGCCGTAACCCCATTAAAACTGCTTCGGCCTCGCCCGCGTCCCTCTTCATAAAATATTAAAAATTCAATTGCGCTTCTCTTTATTTTAACCCCCACCTCCACGCCACCCCGCGTTCCCGTACCTACAATATAAAATGAAATATGTATTCGAAAAAATAACGTTCACCTATAATTTATAATTTGTGTAACACGACCCCTCTCTACCCCACTTTCCCCTCGCGGGCACCCACAATGTTGCTCATACTAATCAAATTTGGTATGACGCACTCCTAAATTATATATTTTTTTGTTATTTATTTATCATTTTACTTTATTTCCCTGTTAAATTAATTACAAAGAAAGGGACTCTTGTCTGTTTTCAGAATTTAACGTATTATATATTTTAGCGTAGAACTTTACGAATTAAAACACTAGATATTTAATTTTCATATTCATAGATATTTAGGTTGTGACAAAACTTTATTACTCAGTTTAATAATAATTTATCTAGACAGGAACAGTAACGTTTTTACATACATAAACATATGATTACTAGGACAGAAAAACTCTACGATAATTTTCTGTTTTTCTGAAGGTTTACCACGTTGTATTTACTGCAACATACTTTACAAGGGTTTTTTTTATTTTAAAATTTGCTCGGAATAAACATAGTATAGTTGTGTACTCAACGGCCTCGCTTAGTTCCAAGTGTGCGATTACAGTTCCGGCGTCAAAGTTGGCCGTTTCAAACTGCAAACAAATTTAAAAAAGCACACACACAGACACCGCCATTAATAATTAACACACCCGTGTGTTTTAAGAACTTTTAACAGAATTATTATCGCTGCTATTACCCTGGAGGTTGGCTGCTAGATAATGAAGTATGCAGCCGCTTTGTGCTCTTGTTTTGACTACCATTGAACACCAAGAACCAACGATATCGCTCTCGTAAATTCCATTCAATACGCGCTGCCGTACAGTACTTTTTACTTTTTTGTAATTTGTTGTATGCAATTCCGATCTGCTAAAACACAGAAGCTAATACCGTATAAAATAAACGAGAGAAGGAATGTATTTAAAAATAAGTGTGAAACAATTTTAAATGAAGATGCAATTTCTTATTTGCGCATAGGTAAGTAATCGAGATTTATTTTTGATACGATTGAATTACCACAAAGAAATAAAGCTTTTTATTTGCTAACTTATACTCAGTTTTATTTTAACAAAAAAATCTCAATTTAAAATGTCTGCATGCACCTACACACTACTTGTTTGGTGTCACGAGAGGCGCGACAAAGGTGAGACCTGCTCTATCTCTGCCTACCCCCGGGCACTCCGCTCGAGACGCTCATGCGAATGTCCATTACTGTCGATGTTGCCATTTCAAAGGATTTGTAAATAAACCCCACAACATGCTAAACTTGTAAATATTCGCAAAAATTAATAAAAGTTTTACAAAAGAACGTAACTGCAAAAAATAATGTTTCGAAATTTTTGTGCAGCGTGTTTGCGTGACTTTTTTCGGGCGATGTTTTTTCGAAACTCGCAACACAGATCAGGCAACTTTTAAGCTGAACTTTGGACTACCTCCACCTATCCAACCGAGTTCTCTTTTAACTTTTTAGACGCGCAAAAACGCTGTTTTGTTTTCCTCGTTTGTCATTGTCGTTTGTGTGAGTAATGTGTTAATAGGTACCCGCACGTTTGTGCTTTTAAGTCTAAGCGTTCGTTTGTGCTACGGAAATGGTGAAAATCAAAATGGCGGCTGCCAAGAGTTCTTAATTTGAAATTTGAAAGGTTTATTCTTTTTGTTCGCGCGCTAGAAGAAGTTTTTAATTATAGCCGGCCATTAGTAGATTTTATAGAATAAAAGTCGTGATTTTCTCTTGTTCTTGTAGTTAAATATTTTAAGATAAAGGTAATAATGTTTATGAGATTCTCTCAGCTTAGTTTCTTCTTTGCATTTTACCCGTAGAAGCATTTTCCTTGGTGCACTCTGTCTCTTAAAGGTTTACGTTATATTGCTTGTAAACTACTTATTTCCCTCGGCTCACTGGTTTGCTTACATTTCTACAATAAATAAAGCAGTATTGCAGTCGCTGTCAACGTGTTTAACTACACCTTTTTATACCCCAGCTTTGGAGCTACAATTATTATGCCCGGCCTACGACCAAACGCATAAGTAATAATACCATGTCATAATTTTTATAATTTGTGATTGTACTTATATGTTTTTTTAGAACATGAAAATAAAGATTCCTTAAAAAAATTAATATAAAATAATAGGTAATAGGATACTTACACAAAACATGTATGGTACAAAACAGATATTTTTTTAAGTTGATTTAAAAATATCGTAATATGTACAATATAAACTGCGGTAGATATTAGTATCAGAGTAAATAAATATTGGATCATGGAAAGAAATCGCCATTTTACTGAAATCCCAAAAAAAAGATGCCGTGGGTTTCGTCAGCGCGATTCAAATCAAGCTAAAATTTAGCAGCGCCATCTAGTCCCATATTAGTTAAACAGTAGACCATATTATAAACACACGGTTATTCTGAGTATCACTCTATATTGAAAACATGTGATTGTGTACATACCTTTCTTATGGCGTTAGTTGTTCTATTGTGCGATGTCTGTGAGTGTCTATCAAAGTGCGAAGCAATTATCTACTTACCTGAAAAGAAATAAAAAATTATTAGTTTAAAACACTTTTTACAAAAATAAAGTAATAAAATAATCATGATGATATTGTCCATCTAACTGTCAATGTCATTCAACTGATCTGTCAAATTCATGTCCCATTTTTATTTAGTTCAAAAATGCAATCTACTTTATTAGTTTTTAATCATTACAAATTGTGTTTATTTCGTCGTTCAAAAATTTGTCTGTTTTTCTCTTCATTGTTGCATTTTATCATGTTATCAATTTTTAACTGTTACCTATAATTTATTATCCGTGGCAGTGTTTCTCTTTCAGCTGACTGGCCGGTGTGTGAGACGGGTTTATTTACCGCGTAGGTAATAATATTTGTATTTTATTTTTATATATTTTTTTTATAGATTCATATATTAAGTGTTTTAGGTTTTTATTATATTTATATTATATATTTTAAGATTTGTATGTCTTATATATTTGAAGATAGTTATTTTTCGTGTTCTTCTTCTTGCTCTTCTGACAACGATTATGCTAGTGCCTTTAGCGACGATTCACTCCACCTACGTGATCAACTAGATGCAAAATTCTCTGCCTTTCCTGGTCATTTAAATATCGTCCATATTAATGCTCAAAGTATACCATCTCACTTTGACGACATTCACTCATCATTTGATTATAAAACGGTGGACGCTGTACTTATATCGGAATCATTCTTGAAGCCGGCGATTCCGTCTACTCAATACCCTCTTCCTGGGTTTAAACTAGTTAGAAATGATAGAGTAGGAAAGGGATGTGGTGGCGTTGCCATCTACCTACGTGCTGACATTCCCTCCAAAATTATTGATCACTCTCCAATGGAATATTCTGGATTTGCTGAACATCTTTTTATTGAAATTACTGTCAACCATTCTAAAGTACTTCTAGGTGTGTATTATCCCCCCTCGTGCACTATCGATTATTTTTCTTCGTTTGAGTCTAAGCTTGAAAGTTTAACTCCTGTTTATGATCACACCATTATACTTGGAGACTTTAATACATGTCTTCTAAAGGCCGATTCACGAGCTAATAAACTCTCATCTTTAGTTTCCTCTATGAACTTGCATATTCTTCCTCTCTCTGCCACTCACCATGCTCCCCATTCTACTCCCTCTCTCCTTGATTTAATCATTGTCTCTGACCTTGACCGGGTGGCAACACATGGTCAATTAACTGCTTCTTTCTCTTACCACGACCTATTGTTTCTATCTTATAAGATTCGTTGCCCCAAGCCCAAAACTAAATTTAAATTCATTCGTAGCTTTAAAAGTATTGATCTGGAACTCTTAAAATGTGATGGAAATAACATCGACTGGTCGGCTGTGATAAACGCAGCTAACATCAATGATAAAGTCACTGCTTTTAATTCCATTGTCATTAATCTTTATGATGTTCACGCCCCGCTTAAACGTGTCAAAATAAAACACGCTCCAGCTCCTTGGCTCACTCAACCAATTAAAAATGTCATGATTAAGCGGGACAAAGCTAAGAGGTTTTACAAGAAGTACCCGACGGAGGAAAACTTTTCTATTTTCAGGAAGCTTCGTAATCGTTGCACTAAGTTGTGTAGGAACGCAAAGAGACGTCACATTCACAACTTCATCAATAGTTGCAGTCCTCCTCAGATGTGGAAATTCCTTAATTCCCTTGGAATCGGCAAAAAATCCACTGAAACCACAATCTCTTTCGACTTAAACTCCCTTAACTCTCATTTCTCGCATTCCCCCGTTTCTTTAGATAATAACACTAAACTGTCTACTATTAATCATCTGTCTAGTTTACCGAAACCCATTTGCCCTGTTTTTAATTTTAAGGAGGTTGCTGAGAACGAAGTGTTGAAACTTATCAATTCCATTTCCACTAAAGCTGTTGGTGTGGATGGTATTCATGCCCATATGCTGCAGACTCTCTCTTTTGAGCTCGTTTCTGCAATCACTCACATTATAAATTTTTCTCTTGAGACGAGCTCATTTCCTTCCATCTGGAAAAACGCTTATGTTCTTCCTCTTCCTAAAACTTCAAATCCTTCCACTTCTTCAGACTTCAGACCCATATCTATTTTACCTATCCTTTCCAAAATCCTTGAACAAGTTGTCCACAAACAGTTATCTTTTTTCCTCCATGAAAACCAACTTCTAAGCCCTTATCAGTCTGGTTTCCGTCCTGGCCATAGCACTACCAGTGCTTTAATTAAGGTATCGGATGATATTAGATGGGCCATGGACAATCAGCTTGTCACTGTATTGGTTCTACTGGACTTTAGTAGCGCATTTAATTCGGTTGACTACGATATACTCCTTTCAATCCTTTCATCCCTCAACATTTCTCCCGCAGCAATCTCCTGGTTTGGTTCATATCTCTCTGGCCGCTCGCAGTGTGTACGCTCTGACGAGATGTTCTCTGATTGGTGTGACATAACTGCAGGTGTGCCCCAAGGTGGTGTTCTTTCTCCTCTCCTCTTTTCTGTCTTTATTAATGCCGTCACTCATGTCCTATCATCCCATTTTCATCTCTATGCTGATGACCTGCAAATCTACCGTCACTTTAAAGTTGATGAGATCTCTTCAGGCATCAACCAAATCAACGCTGACCTGGACATCATCCAATCATGGGTGAAGGCTTTCGGACTTTTAGTCAATCCGACGAAATCACAAGCTATGATTTGCGGAAGCCCGTACATGATCAACTTAGTTCGTAGAACTTCTCCGCCTTCTCTCATGTACGCCAACTCCCCTATTTGCTACTCTGAAAGTGCCAAGAATCTTGGCGTCATCTTTGATTCTCAGCTGTCTTGGTCAAGTCATGTTAATGTTATTAGTAAACGCATCCATTATTCATTCCAATCCCTGAAACGTTTCCATAACTTTTTACCCTTTGAGACCAAAGTAATTCTTGCCCAAACTCTTCTATTGCCTCTTCTAGATTATGCCGATTCCTGTTTCCTTGACGCGACGGAAGAAATCTGTAATAAGTTGGAACGTCTTCAGAACTTGTGCATTCGTTTTATTTTCGGATTGCGCAAGTATGATCATGTTTCAATGTTCAGATCCCAGCTCAAGTGGCTACCTATTCGCCGCCGCCGTGATCTACACGTTCTCTCTTTTCTTTTTAATATCCTCAACAACTCTCTTTCTCCTTCTTATCTCCGTGAGCGTTTTGATTTCCTTGTCCCCCGTGGTGAGTCGTGCAGAACCGTCAAATCTCTCCTCCTCAAAACTCCCTCTCATTCGACTAGCCGCTATGGTGGGTCTTTCACAGTTCACTCTGTTAAACTGTGGAATTCTCTACCTCATGATATACGAGCCAGTCCATCGCTTAGCACATTCAAGCGTAGAGTTAAAGAGCACTTTCTTTCCTTGCAAGTCTGATTTTTGTATGTATGTATGTATGTTTATATATATTTATATGTATATAATATATAAGTAGGTTTATTTATTTATTTTGTATGTTTATTTATGCTTATTTTTAGGTATATGGTGTTTATTTATGCTTATGTTACTTGATATCTTTCTGTCTTTCTGTTTAGTACACATACCCACATCTCTTTTGCCCTCACTCATTTCAAGGTTTGCTGGAAGAGAACTCTTTTTAGGGTTAAGCTCGCCTATCTGTACATGTTTTATTTTTAAGTTTTTCTCTTGTTATGTTTTGTGTACAATAAAGAATAAAGAATAAAGGTATTCTGACTAAAAATTACTACTTAAGGCTCCTTTTGCATATTGGAGTAGTGGGAGAAATCACCAATAACTACATTTAATACACTAAATACACTAAAAAATAGGTAATAGGTAATGTACTAGGTTTTACTAGGGTTAAAAGATCTGAAAGGATGTCTACAGTGGCTAGGTATTAGGTGTATTTAGCCTTATAAGTTGTGAAAAAATTGAACAGCGTCTTTTTAACTTATGGCGTCTCTCGTTTGTTTTTGTAATAAATATTGACCCCAGTTTTTGTAAAAAATGGTATTAACCATATAAAATGGTGGCCCTACCGAACCTGTTTGATGAAAATGGTTAAAATATAATTCTCATTTAAAAATAATGAGAATAGTCGCAAGTGGCGAATAGTATGCAAAAAGCCCTCCGCTATAGTAGAAAGTCGCAGGATCACCGTCCGTGCCCGATTCGTTGAATACCATACATATTCCGATTGTCGTGCGATCTGCGGCGAGATTTTCGAGATTTTCAGGCCGGCCCGAGGCCTTGTTAAGAATTTGACGTTCGAAATTTAGGCGGTTTCGTCTGAACGGGTGGAATTCTCGATGCGGATAATTTTCATCTCTCGATTGGCCGAAACACGTTACGTTTAGTTTTCGATTTGCTGTCGGTAATTGTTCGAATATGAAACCGATCCGAGATGGTCTGGTTAGTTAGTGGACGTCGGTTGTAGACGCTTACGTGCTGCTGCCTGTTCTGAATAAATAATAATGCGTCTGTCTGTTATCTTGCTGTACTATTGGATGTTTTGACATTGCCACCGACACGATACTTACATTGTACCTATAATAACGATCGAATAATCTTATAAATTGAATACAAGATGCTTTGACTACCTGTCGATGCTTAAATCTTACCTCGAGCCATATGACACGCAGGTATTGGTTTCGGCTAGAACACAAACATTTATATTCCAGGCAATTCAAAGAAATATGATCTGTTCCCAAGTACACAAACCCACAAAATACAATAAGTCAAGTTCTGAAAGCAGGTTCGATTTTCAGAGTCAACCAGGATCTTTAGATAAAATGTAATGCAGGTTTTATGCGGCTGCGATATACGACTTGTTTTTATTATTATGCTTATGTATTTTTAAATGACAACGATGTATTTTAGTAAAACTACTGAAGAGAGAACTTAAACTAAGCACAGAGTGTGACATAGTGAACCGTTGTATGATAATTTGATATATGATATATATATATATATATTCCGAACCTTTTTATAATTTGAAAACTGAATGTTTAGTAAAAAATAATATGTTAATTTTAAAGGAAATCAAAAGTTCCGAGTAGATAGCAATATAAACAGTTAATTTAAGCTACGCAACGAGATTCTAACAGCATTTGTTGATAGCGTGGTAAAAGCGATCTAGTCTGACGTCAGAAAGGTGCGATGTACACGTATGCGTTTTCTCTGCGTCAAAACTTGACAGACGCGTTATTTCCGTCGATGTATACGTGGCGCCGTCAGCTCTATACAGAGGCTATTGTCCAAAATATAAAAGCACGATGAGCTTTGTTTTGTGTTGAAAGAATATTCCATTTAGTCCTTAACAACTCGGATTATTTGTATCCACAAACTAGCTAACGAGTTTTTTTTGAATACGTCTATTAATGTGATTAACGCAGTTAACGCAGATAAACAATACAAAATATATTTTAAAACTAATGAAATAATGTACTTATAGAAGTATTCACAAATAACATAAAAATAAGAGCTATGAGATTTTTTTTTGGTGGGAGTCAAACCTACTAAACTATAACCAACTAAACTATCAGGCTGCAAGTCAAAAATAATACAAAGTTCGCTCAACAGTTTGAGCACTACATCGGAAGTGCCCCAGCACACGCACTATTTAAGTTCTAAGCGTGTTGACACAAAACCTTTTAAGGAAAATTGTAAGAGTTCCCAACAAAATGAGTTTCTGCATTTTAAAAGACAACTAACAAAAAGACTGAAGGGCCTCGCGCATAAACAACATGGTCGCGACAGGCTATGCATACGATATAACTTGTATGCATTATTTGGTGATACGTTATACTAAAATTGTCTAAGCTGAGTCGGTACACCCGGTAACCCCACACTGATGCGGGCACTCACACACCCAAACGTAGCACCCTACTCTATACATCCTGCTTCTTTTATTTCACATTTTATTTCCCATCAAACTTGCATACACTTTTGATCGCGCTGCCTTTATTGGAAGCGAGCTTTCTTGTATAATCGTTTTGTAGCTGTAGATTTTAACATCGGCGGAGTGATGCGTTTTTTAATATATCAGCTTTGATGTTGATATTGACGACTTGCATTGTTCCAAAAGTAAAAATAAATGAAATAGTTTGCTGCACGTAACGTTGTTTTAGGCTAAAATTTTTCAGTGAGATAAACATGAGTTGCATAACTTAAGCGCCTAAGCGTATCGATTGCTACATGCATTGGCGAAATACGTCGTTTGCATTTTGGGGTGAATTGGCTCGGAAATTCGAGCACACCCCGTAGTCAGCGGGGGCGGGTATTTGTTTTGCCATAGCTTTGCCTGGCCTGGGACATGCAGGTCATTAATTGTTGTGAACGCCGGCGTCTAATCGATAGCGCGTTCGATTCTACTTTATATTAATGTTATTTGTGCTCGCAGGCTCGTCCTGGTAATATGGGCCCATAAAGCTGCGGCTAAGAAACGGCACCCGTTAAATTAAAGGATTAGCAATGGTAACATCATGCTTAAAAAAAACAAATATTTAACATTAGATGTAATAGTACTTTTAAATGACAAATCTCGGATTGTAAAACTAAGGAACTCGTTTACTTAGCACATTGTCATTCCACATATAAATACTGCATCACTTCTTGGGGTACTCTTAATATTTAATGAGAGTACCCCATTTTCATGTAATGGTCATGTTATGGTTCCAGAACATAACATTTGATTTTTTATACAAAATCAAAAAAATACTTATTTCTTGAAAAACTATCATATTAAAAAAATGCGGCGTAGTTATAACTTCCGAGAAATGTATGAAGATGTGGTTGATATGGCCGGCATTACGTCCGTAAAGAGACGGCATTGCTTCTTATGAAAAATGGTATTTAATATCTAATGGTTTTGACCGCGATTCTAATTCTGCTGCTTAACCGTTTTGCGGAATGATTAATTACGATTGGGTATGTTATATTCTCATTTTATGTTTGAAATTGAAACTATTGCAGTTTTAGCTTTAATCTTTGTTAAAATTTTCATTAACTTTATGCAAGTTTAGAATGAAAATGTATTAAAGGTTTTGTATATGCTTTTTGTTACCATTATTTGCAATGATGATATTTTTGTAACTTTCCTAGTATATTAATTATTATTAGTATAAAATGTAGATAACAGAAATGTTTTTTTTCTACTTTCGTTTTGGGAAACGTGCTTTTTCCTAACTCGATTTGTGTTTTGATTTAATAAACTTGTACTACTTTACAATTATTATATTTTATGTACAACAGTTAAACAATAAATTATATCTTTATCTTTATGAATACAAGTAGGTAGGTATACTTAGAATAACTCAATTATTATAAAAGTATTTATGCCCAAGAACCTAGTTAAATAAAAACTTTCAAGATATTTAATTGAGTTCTTTACGGTTAATTGAAAACCGACTCCGACTAGACACTATTCTTAAGGCGGTAACAAAAGCCGAACGCTATTGTTTTCATGCTATCTTCTACTTACCACAAACGCTTGGGGAAAAAGATAAAGATGGAACGGCGTGAATAATTAGTGGACCACCGTGAAACTATGTCATTTAAGTCAAAATCAAATATTATACATAAAACAATTTTCTACAAGGAATATAGTACAAGTATCCAATGCACTACGACTATACTGCAGTTTACTATAAGAAGAAGATTTTAAGCATTATTCATTAATGTTTCAAATGGAATCTATAATCAAGGTTTTTTTAATTTTAAAACTCATGTCACAGTGTCTGCTATTTCGTAAAGTTAAAAATATCAGACGCTGACATCTTAAAAATGTCTGAATTAAGTTCAACTTAACTAGACTATCAATACCGAAAATTCACTTGATTAGATATATAAAGCTAAATATCCCATATTCAAATAAATGTAACATTCTTGTTAATCAAATTAAAAACATAAAATAAATACATAAAATTCCAGCGATCCCCCTCAAGTTATTTAAAAAAAATTATAACAACTTCAATCGCTAATTGTTTTCAATTTTGTTTGTTAAAGATTTCAAAGCATATGGTAACATTGCAAAGTGTATGTTAACACGTAAACTATCATTGTTCTTGTGTTGTTTAGTAAAACAACCATTGTTAGAGGGTTTTCTTTTAAATACGAGTTTTCTGGAAAAAAGCGATATTTACTGTTTGAAGATTGTATGTGAGACTTAACTGACATGATATGAAAATCATATGCAATAGAAGACAGGTTACAGACATAATTTTTTTTTCACTTTTTCGTGAACTTTAAAAGTTTTAATAATATATTTTGTATGTTCAGTTTTTACACGTTTAAAATATAAAAACCGATCAATTATTAATAAATTATAAGTTAAAAACATGAAATCTGTGTGACTGCCTCCGTTGTGTCACTAAATGGTTTAATATCAGAATGCGATTTCTCTTATACATTCTTTTCATAGCAAAGTCGTCATGAAAAGCAATCTACACTGATAATAAAATTGTGGACATTGGAACTATGGTGTCGGGTCCAAGGGTCCCAACAATATCCGGTTCAATGCGTAGCGCGATTGAATAGCGTTGGAGCCATAGATTTTAGACAACCTACGACACGACAAAACTTATCGTACTCTAAGAGGTTTTACCGACACCGATGTTGAAGCTCAAGCCACTGAAAGTATCGTGTAGTATGAGCTAGTGTGCAAAAGCTTACGCGGAAGCGTGGCGGATATAGTGAAGCCACCCTGCATGCGAGCAAAATTTCCTGTGTAATTCTTGGTGCTTACCGGTCAGTGTGAGAATATTAGAGGGATGGAAATTGTTCGCAGCTTTAGCTACTTTACTATTGTGTCACGCATTGGTGTTCTTGATCTACAAAATTTATAGACACGGATTTATGTTTCAAATAGTTATTATTCTTATTCTTATTCTTAATATGAACGTATGTGGGCCGACTACGACTGACAACAAAAACAATAATCATTGGAATATTTCTTCAGTTATAATTTTAAAAGTGTTAGTGGATGTAAAGAGCAGCGAAACAGAATTCTATCGTACCATATCCCACATTAGGTTGCGTTCTCATAGATAATTATATGCAAAACAATGGGCGGTAAGAAAATAAACAAAGCATATGAATTAATTATTTCCCGGACATCCATTTTGTCACGGACAAGCACTACAAATAGATAGGCGGGTAGGGTTGCCAAATTAGATACATTTTATAGGCCTATAATTAGTTGCATATAATTGTTTATGATAACTGTTTACTTAGAATATGGGTACCGGGACAAAGAAAATTGCAAGAATAAAAAAGCAATAAGTAATGAGTGTAGAGTTGGCAGTAGGTAAATATTTAATTCAAAGCCAATTTAGCATGCTACTTTTTGCAAGTTTATTGTGAAGGGAGTGTGGTTTGTATTATAAATTACTATGATTTGACGACATTATACTAGCTTCCGTCCGCAACATTATTCCGCGTCTTTTACGTTTTTTGAAAATTTTGTCAATGTGTTTGAAATTAGGTCAATAATAAATAAATATTTTACATACTGTTGGATTTTCAAATCATAGTTAGGTATACCTATTTATAAACAACATTTTTTTATTTTATCTTATTATTTTATTTTTTCAGTAAGTCGATTTAATTGTTTGTATATATTTTGTTGTCTAATTAAGTCTCAATGTTAATGCATGCCGTGGCACCCTATAATTAAAAGAACTAACATATAAGCCCACTTACTACTTATTTTTTTCTTGTGACTTCTTTGTTGTTTTTTCTAAATAAATAAAAATCATCGATGATGCAGCCCTGACTCTAGCCGAATCTAAATTCATGAGTGCTCGCGTGATTAGAACGCGGTCCCCGTTTCGGCCCCAGTTTCGGGACTAGCAGATAAAGCTTTCCTACACCCAGATTAATTGTTTATCGCTCGTATGTACCATCGACAATTTGAATTATGCGCTAATATTTAACGCTATAATGCACGTTATTTACTACCAGCCTGTTTAGAATATTAGCTAGTGAAATTAATATAGTTAATATTTTGAAGCGGTATTTATGGGGGGTTTGTTTTGATGGCAAGGCACAAAGTAGGCGATAATTGCTTTGATGTTTACTTAGTATGTGCAGTGAGTGCGGTTACGGCTTTACCAAAACGCGACCAAAGAGAAAACAAATTTTGAAAATTGATCAAAAAGGAACCCTTTACATTGTTGAACTTCATTTTGAAAAAGGTATCTAATTTATATTGTTTTTATTGCATCCCTTATAAGCACATTCTCTTACATCCAAATGTTTTGAGGTAGGGATCGCAACAGCAATAAGACCGCCCAATGTATACTCAATTGTGTAAGCTACTGGTGGTCATGTGATAACCTGTCAAGGTTTAACAGTGAATCTTCCAGACAATGCATGCAGTGTCTAGGATCACTTATTTTTTATTATTAAATCGTTATTTCAGTAGGATTATACTATCAACTCAAAGCCTGCGAGGTTTTAAATCACGTTCAGTTTCTATAGTAACTCATCGGTATTCTGTGGCATTTCTTGTAGACTAATGTAACTGTGACGTCATTATTGATAAGATTAAATACAGCTCAGTCATATCAGTCTACCAGAAATGTAACCGAATACCTTTGAGTTACTATATAAACTGATACTATAAAATATACTATAAAACCAGGCGTGTTTTGAGAGGTTAGGATAGGCCGGCAGACCTAATTGGTCCAAATAACAGCGTAATACATTATAAAATTTATAAAGAATAAATTAACAAAACCTTCAAAATAATTCAATAAAATAAAACATAAGTAGGGACTTTGTTTAGAGTTTAACTAATAAAAACAAGGTGTCTCGACTTCGCTACGTCAGGCCAAGTCCGAGGCACCAATTACTATGCAATTCGACAATTAATACAATTGCAGAGTCAAGTGCCACGGATATGTTCCAATTATAGGCGGATATAACCGATCGTCTGGCATCATGTTCATATGTCAAATTGTAGCTCCATTGACAGTTCATTTGACGATTGCACTGTTTATCCTTTGAATAATCAGCTATTTGAAAAAATACACTGCTCGATGTCATTAATAATAAATATATAATTTAAAAATGCTATATCATTTTACAATAAAAACTATAAAATTACAGGCGGCAGAGTCGGGATGGTCGCGGGTTTGAATCCTGCTCGATTCATTTCTGTATGTTAAATGTTTGCGATACTTTATAACGCCGCAAAATTAATTTGAAAAATAATAAATTCTGGCAGATCTCCCGGCATTCGAGACTTGCAACCAAAATATTTGTAGTTGGTATTATTTTTGAAGGTACATATAAGATAAAGGAAGATTAAAATCAAACCCTTTGCTCAGTACAATGTAGGATAGAAAAAACAGATTTAAAGACGCGTATCAATAAAGTAATTTAAGGTGAAGAATTTTGTAAGTTATTGTAAGTATATTAAATTCTATCAATTCATTATTATTATTATGCATGACGTTTGTAAGCCTCAAGTTGAACAAGAGATATGAAGAATAAATTAAGACCAATGTAATTACCTACTTTCTATGAACAATAAACATCATTTAAATCATTTAAAAGAAACCCACGATAAAATGATGGAGTTGCGTGCCGCGAATCGTTCACCGCATACGAGTAGCATTCACTCGAAAACAAGTCAAATAAAATCACGTTGTTAATTCAAGAGGAATAAAATCAGATTCAAAAACCAATCTCACAATCCCGTCAGTACACATCGTGTTTTATCGGAAAAGCCGCGAAACACCCCGAGCTCCGATTAAACATCACGTTTTTTTACACTATTTACTCAACCGCCGATGATGGAAAAATAAAATGTATTCAATTTCGCTGCTTGTCGTGTCGATGGCAGTTGGAGTGTCAATCTAAAAAGAAGGATTTTGTGTCCACACTTGTGTGGCTTTAGCATGAGTTTTGGGGCACTCTCTACTGCCAATTAAAGCTAATTTTATATGTATTACAAAAAACGACTATCACGTTGATCGTACCATTTCTGATCGTATCGTACTTCTAATACTTTAGAAATTTAGATTTTTTATATAATTTTGCGAGAAAGTTTATATATTCACGAACAAATTTACAATTATTACAGTGTCTCCAAAATGTACACAGGTATTTATAACACACCTAAAAATAATTAAGCTATCTGGAGACCGTTGATTACTCAATAAATAGTTAATTAAAAGTTAGCAAAATAGTCGATTTAATATTTTTTAATATTTATAAAAAATCAGAAATCTAAGTTAAATATAGAATAGAAATAGAATATATAATCTTTACTGAAAAAAAGAAACGAAACAGAGAGAGAATACAGAAAAAACGTACAATGGGCGGTCTTATCGCTATATTATATAAAGTTAAACAATTTTAAAATTAATTAACGGTTAGGTATCTACTGATGCTGACTGTACCTGCAGCTATATGTCATGTTGCGGTATTGTAGCCTATTCGAAGTATCCCAAAATCCAGATCGGCTAAAAGTGAATTAGGAGTAAGTCAGGTGTTTCGACTGCACCTGGTTTCGGTATAGGCTTAATCTAGACAATAGGTTCTGCAGTACCATAGAATACGCAGGTTGTAGCACTAGTTATGTCTACTCTAAAAGAAGAAGAAGAAGATAGAAAATACTTTATTGCACACCACAACTTAAAAATAATCATGTAAAAAAATTAACTAATACTAGAGTATGACATACAATGGGCGGCATTATCGCTAAATAGTGATGTCTACCAGACAACCTAGTATGGACAGGATCATGAAGAACATAACATGGGGCTGATAGTGTGCTACTCTTTGACATCTAAATTATTTTCTCAATAATTACTTAAGTAGGATTATATTTGGCTATACTCGTAACAAAATAAGTTTATTACGCTGTTGGTTTCCCGAATAAATTATTAATTTGTCAAAACGAGGTCTAGAGGACTCCCATATGGCAAGGCTTAAGGTACGATAATCTATAATTTTTTTTCGTAGCCAGCGGTTAAAGATATGCACTAGATTGACAGGATACTATTTATGGGCCAAGACACACTTTGGGTCGCTGAGATAGCGGAGTTAGTATTATCTTAATAAGAAACAAGATGCCTATATTTATTCACCTTGAAGAAACTAGTGCTAAAAAGAAAATAAACAATGATATCCTATTTCTGTTATTTATAGTAGTTAATTTGCAAAGCCAATGAAATGTGCGTGTATGTGACGAATGGTATTTGCACTCGATTTAATTTGAAGTATCGATTTCCGTACATAGTTTAATCATTTATATAAATTAAAATATTGTAAATGTCAAGTTACTTCAGATCATCTAAAATCTAGCGTGACCTTTGAGTTTCATTTTGGTTTGCGAAAAACTGTATTGCATTTAAGTAATTTTCGACTAGCAGGTGTTCCGGACACCATTTTACGCCACACAAAAATTGCAAATCACTTTTCCTGAATAAATAAATTAAAATTCTTTGTACGAGCTCGGTTACAATGCATGTCAAAGGCAGCTTGTTACCACTTTAAAGCTACCGCTACAATCTGCGGCACGGCGCGGCGGTAATAATCGGCAAGATTAGATTTCCTCATTTAGACGGCCGGTTTCTGGAAACCCAAATCACGATTGATCCGAGTTTGACACAGTAATTATTTTTCGTTGATCATCGTTCGAGAAACAGGTCGTTAGAGTTAGATCATGTATTAATACCTAAGGTACTTCTTAAAGTCGACCACAGAATGAGACTCGAATGTTGGTGCAAACCGGTTTGAACATAGACCGGGTTCAGTTTACAAAAACATCGCGTCCATGTCTCTGTTTGTTTTCCGTTGCGATCTGATACTGATTAACATTACCATCATCTAATCAATCAGTATCGAGGTTCGATCTCACAGGCCCGAGGCTCGGACCTGTACAAAGCAAGCCTAATCAGGAGCATTTGTTCACAACCCCCCCACCCCCCATAACCTAACCTCCCATTGGGAGCCGTCTCCCCTTCGCAGATAATTAACAAGACCTATGCCGGTGACCACACGCTTGCTGATTCCTCTGTGGCAATTGTTTCTTCTCGTATTTTGGTGGAAAGTGAATAAAAAGGTGTCTACGCTGAAGCTGGTTCGTTATTTTGATAAAAAAAATAGGGGTCAATGACTATACGTTCCTAGGCTGCTTTGAGAACCCACATCTTCAAGAAATAATAAATGAGTAAGTCACATTTTAACAAAATACAATTGGCGCGCCTTACAAGCAAAGCCTCATTGCCATACTTTATAATTTTTCTAAACAATACAGCGACTTTTTTTATTATGATTTTCGGAGCATATTTCGTTCTTTCTCAGCTATATTTTGTGTTCCAGATTGTAGTTGTCAAGCAAAATTGTACTTTAATCGAGAAACAATAGCACTTAATTCTAAGGCTCGCTCATTCGTCTGTGATCAAAAGTATTATTTACCAAGAAGGGCAAATAGCTGCCATTACGCTAAAAGCGTATTTTATTTTTGACTTATTTTATTTTAAGCCTGTATAATAAAGTTGTTAAAAAACTAGACGTTTAACATTTACGTTTGTATAGGTTTTTTTTAATATTGCAATAAAAATAAAATCGAATTGTCGCTCTATTTTTTGCATACACCCTACGAAGTAAAAAAGTTGTCTTATTTACAACTATAAATCTTATTTTATAAATCAATGACTTAAAAAAGGTTTATTTTGAAAGAATGGTTAATAAAGAATAAAAAAGTACGTTATCCAAGACCAAATAAAATTATCTTGAAATAAGGTCAAAATTACTATGTTTGTCGCGGTCACTAACTAGCTCAATCACATTTTAAAAAACTTGTTGTAACACAGTGAAAATGGGTTACACCCATTTTCTGCGTAAACGCGTCTCAAGGCGGGACATAAAACTGTTATAAATAATTCAAGCGCGCCATTATGCCGGCCGAACGCCCAAAGAAGAAAACTACCAGCTCTAAATAATAAAGCGCTATGTTATATGTATTGCAATTTTCATTAATGATTTACGAAATATCAGGGGGGTTTGAGTTCCTCTGTAATGTAAAGTCTCGGCCCCATTGCGGTTCTAGATTGTAGTAAAGTATACGTGATTGGTCCTTTTCACAATGCCAAGTTAGAAAGACAGCTCAAAATATAATAACGTTTAAAAATGAAATAACTATTCAATGAACCGTCATTGAATAGTTATTTCATTTTTAAACGTTTGCAGAATGTATGACATAAGAGGTAGGTTAGATCTAGGCTTGTTCGCTCGAAGCTCTGTTGTAATAAAGGCTATTGTTAGCAGAATACATTCCTAGTATACCTACTAGCGATCGTATTCGCCTTGTGAAAAGAATCAAAGTTGTCAGCCAACACAATTTATTGGCGTCTGGTAGGTTAGTCATTTCAGTCAATAAGATTCCGTTTGAACTAAATTTACTGTAAAATCCAATGGAAATGACTATGAGAAAACTAAGAATTCGGTATATTGTTGACGCACTGATAAGCAAAAAAACAAAATAATCAAACGTCTAGCAAGCAAAGCGACCGTACAATTTCAGTCAAAAGACAACTTGAGAAATGAAAAAATAGACACAACTTGGTTACTTTGGTTACCTTGAACAGTATTCGTGAATAGCATACGACGCCCATTAAATGTTAACTAAACCATTATAAACATATAAATTATGAACAGCACATGGACTCGCCTTTAGCATACATAAGTAAGCAAGCCTCAGCAGGGCTGTTAATCTACGGGGAGCACTAATACGCGATGGTATTCATATTGTATGAAAGTGCCGAGGAGGCCATACTATATTTATTGCACGCTGACGTTGCACAAACTGGGATGAAATGATCATGGATCGATTTGTTTGGTTTATAGAGGATTTCAGACAACGGGTTCCGTAAGTATACGAGTTACGCTATGAAATCATGCAGATCATATCTCTTGAGGAATTTAGAATATCTGGAAGAAAGTACAACCAACAGCCTGTTTTTCTGCGTCACGATTTGAAGGGGTGCTAGTGCATTTACAAGTAATATATGTAACTTAAAATCTGTTTTAGAGTAAAGAGTCCCGAAAGGTCCATCAGGCGACATTCCCGAGCCGCGCCAGAAAGAGAAGGAGTTACACGATAAAATGAAAGGCGCTACGTTGGTAAGATAATATCAAAGTGTATTTTATTATGGACGTTGGTAAAATAAAAACAAAGTGTTATTTTTTGTGTGTGAACGGTGCCTTTCATTATTGTAACAAATTCCGATAATAGCATTAATGAAGTTTTATTAAGAGATTGAGTGAACACAGCTTGATATACGAGAACACTTAGGTTATAAACTTTCATGTAGCAACTTGAAACAAACTGTCAGAAGCTTTATAAGATTTATAATGTTGTTCATGTTTTATAAAGTTTAGAAATAAATAGTTTTATTAAATTAAACACCAACCTGTTTCATTAACAGCTATAGAAGAAGCTATATGCAACTTTCTGATATATAAGTCATACATAATTACTAGTACTTAATGTGTTATGTATACAGTTACATACTTACATATTATTACAAAATTAATTAAATATTGTGTATCAATTCTTGCGAGATAATTATTATTTTTTTATAATATCTATGAAATTACATTGAACTTTCCCTTGTGCAATACAATCCACATTATTGTCAAACTCCAACAAAGAGTGAACAACTCCCGGAAGCAAGAACCCAATGATTAGCTGCAAACATTAGCTATTCACTCATCACGGGAGGTCCTTTGAACAAACGGCTATGACGCTATCTACTTGTCGACAGCTCTGCTTAAACTTGTACAATGTAAACTTCGAATGAATGATAGCAATGAATGCATTGATGTCCAGCAACTTTCTATTGTGTATTCTAGTGCTTTCACATAGGTCGTAGTGACAACTCATGGTCGACTGCATCTACGGCTACGGGAAACATAGCCTTGGCTAATTATTGTCTACAATATTTTTAACTCTTGCCCAAGCATCTGTACTACCAATGACCTCATGCATTGCTCGACCGACGCATGTCACTAACGTTGGTCAGGGGTGGTCAAACCTCAAAACTGGTTTTTTTTTTCAACAACTCGACACGAAGAAGAATAAGTGCTCATAAAAGCCTATGTAAATTATTTTTACTATTATGGTTTAGCTAATACATCGTTGCAGATAGCTCAAATCTTTCTTATTTATTTTATATTGTAAATACTGATAGAGTCGTATTTTAGGCATTTACACTGCCCGATAACGACACGATATGGTTATGACGGTCGAACTAAAAATATATTGTTGTAAAAACATAGTCGACGATGTTTTTATAAAGATATTTTTTATGTTTTTTTAGCGCCGTGTTGCTGCGCTCCGGCAATTTCAAAATAGCTGTATTTTTCCATAGTTTAAAAAGGAAATAACCTGAACTTAATTGAAAATATCCTGAATTTGTTCTTTAATAAAATTTTATAAAAATGTATTTTTTTATAAAATTATAAATTTCAAACCATTATTATGGTCAAAATTACGAGAAACTAAAACACAATAAGTTAACTTGTTATATTGACTCAAAGAGACAATAAGATATTAAACTAAAATACTCATATTGATACATACTTATATTCCACATTCAGTCATACTGCATCTTTGCATAGAAAATCTGATTGTCGAGCTTGTCTGCCGCACCTTATTTGTCAAATTTATTGAGTAAACATCACTGATCTTCCAGAGAATGGTCATCGCATCGGTTTTAAGTTTGCCTTTGAAATTGATCTGGTGAATTGCGTGCATTGTCTGCTCGCCATCGCTGAGCAGATGGATAGTAACACAAAATGTAGGATAGTAACATTGATTACAATCGCCCCGTATCTGCAGGCAAACATCCGAATTCGCTGTTTAGTTGTTTACTGTCAATTTGTACTGTACGAATATAAAATAAGGCAGGTAGATGCGTGCGTGACTTCGCGTTCCGTGATGCTACCGATAACAATTTGAATATTGATATAAGTAATAAACTGAAATAACCTTTCCGGTTAGGTAACTGAGGATTTGGAAGGAAATTTAGAAATGTAAAACGAAGTAATCGAATAAATTATACGTTTTCCTCTCTCGTGGCAAGGCGTGTCGGTTGGCTTTCTTGTACTAGCAGCGATATTATAATTATGTATTTCTGTTTATATAACAGGATTATCAATTTCCGAGAATTTGATTTGAATAAAACTAATTTATTCTAATTTATACTACCCTATTTTCTAAAAACATAAGTTTATACTGTCATAGGTAAAAGTGATCAAGATAAAAAAATATTTCTTTAGGGTTAAGAGATGAAAACCAACTTTTTACATCAAAAATATCCATATTTAATAAAAACATCATTTTCGCGAACAAAGGTCTCAATAGAAATCAGACTAGTGCAACGTCATTTCATTTAGAGACTGAACAACAAAACATAATAAAAACGATGCTCTTATCAGCATGTGTATTCCAGTGGGATTATCTTGAAAATGGATTGCATTAACAAAAGGGAACGAGAATAGAAAGAAATCCGTTTATTTAGTCATTAATACCGGCTTATACACTGGCGACTTTTTTGAACTCCATTGATGAAATCCAGTCGTAAGATTATGTTTTAAAATCATATTTCATTCATAGCACTTTAGAATACGAAACAGTTATATTTATAAAACTTTTAATATTGGTTGTAAAAATTCAGATAAAATCTGAAATTTTAATCGTGTGCCAATTTATGTAATAACCACAAACATCTTCATTGACGAACTGCTTGACTAGCTCTGATTTAATATCTTTTTTTTTATTAATCATCATTTCCCTCAGTAACTTGACTTTAGTGTTCACTCGTTTTTTTTTCTTTAGAAATTTATTTACTGCTACTGCTTTAGTTAAAGCTTAGCTTTCTTTTTGGACATCTTCTGGAGTAACATCATCTATTTCAACATCACCTTTCTTTACTTGGAGGAAATAATCATCACTGCCATTATCTTTGTGTCAATTAATTAGAAACAAGACATATTGCACTTAATTGGACTTAGAATAAATGTTTCGGTAAAGATCCGAACGATACATTTTTCAATGCCCACTTCAGTTATACAGTCAAAGCTCAGAATTCAAAGTACGCATTTTGCACGACTGACCACGTCTCCCCGTGAATAGGAAACTGTGGGCCAATGGTGACGAACTAGACCTAATGAACCCAGCCTAATGTTATTCCCCACGTGGATGCAAAACATTCAAGACACACAACGCACGGCCTGTGCACCATCCAATCTGAATTGCAAAATGCTCCCGGCTCTCTCTTAATGTTTGCATCTATGCAGTGTATACCAGTATCTACGTCTGTCTACCATGACTCACCAACCTCTGGACATTACGAATTATGGCAACTCAAAGTACTAGTACCAATCCACATAATACAACAAACATGTACCTAGTTTTTTTTCCCTCACGGAAGGTCATTCTACACTACACTTTACAAGAAATAGTGCAACAAACGCTACATAAAAGCATCAAAATTGTGCGATTGCGAGCTTGTACCGATGTTGCATACTACCAAACCTTACCTATAAAGATAGGTTGGTAGTTGGTAGTATGCAACAACAGTAATCCAGGGCAGTTCGTTGTTCCGTGGCATGTTTGCTTATGATTTGTGCGTCAAGAGAAACTACCGTGGATTCCATTGGAAACTCCTGAACTACGGCGCGGTTTTGGTAGATCGAATCGCATCAATTTCAGTAATTACAGAGCGCATTCAAGGGGTGTGTTATTTTACTGAACTCTGGCTCGATAGAAATATAACATGACTGTAAATATCATGTGAATTAATGAATATGCAAACCTTTTTGTTTTCTATACATGCAAGTAATTAAATACATTATACAAGTTCTTATCATTGAAAATAATCTTGTCCACAAATACCCTAAATACTTTTAGGGAATAAGTTTTTGAGATTTATATCATGTTTTTTAAAGAATGTATATAATTATTAAACCAGCACACCATTTATAAATTATGGTGTGCTTCTTTACAATAAATTTCTAAATGATACTTTAGTATGAACTTTGTTATAACTTGTTTTTTAAGATGCGTTAAATAAGTATGTGAGTGGAATAAGAGGATTTTACCTCTTTGAAAACGTATAATATATCTCGGTAGATGCCAACTCACCCTCTCGATAGCATTAAGATGAGGGTAGCATGGAAGGGGGGAAGTGGGGACAGCGGTCAAGGTCACGCTCGAGGCTTGCCGTTGGCAATGATAGAAATGTTAACAGAAGAACTATAATTTTATATCTTTGAACTTCTTTCTCAATCTTTGTTTTTATTAACGTCACTAAAACGGACCATTCTTTAATAATATTTACTTGGTTTTCAGTTATAGAAGAATTAATACTTAGATTTTCAATTGAGTATCACCAATTTATAAATCTCTTTTTTTTAATATGTTTAGAGTCAGGGTACGTTTAACGAAACTTTTTAGTTATAAATGTTAATTTAACATGAAATGTAAGAAACTTTGATAAATATTTTGATTTTGATTCAAAATTAAGTTTAATTAGCGGCTTTTTGCTGCCTTTTTTACGATTATTTTTAGCAACTGCTTAGTTTAGTCTACTCAGTGTGGCACATACGTGTAATTAACGGTCTCACCCCGTACTTTGCGACAAGGGCTAACATTTACCCTCGGCGCAAATCAGTGTCAATCCCAATTCAGTAGCGATTGACGGCAACTTGTCCCGGAAGGTGGACCTGCCGTAGGGGAACCCTTTGTGTTAAACTCCGTTATGAACAGCCGGCTCTCACTATTCCTATGTATTTTCTGTCCTTTGAATTGTATATAAGCTCCATGTGCAATCAAATTCGCACTACATAGGAAATGAACAAGCTTTGGCTAGTTTGTGACTATGTTTTGCTCATTCAAAATGTATTTAAGAACTCTATTAGTAATTTAGGTCGCACAGTGCTTTCATTTCTTTGGAATGATGTGTGATTATTTTTAATTTGTATTTTTACGGGTTTAGTAAGTCTAGTGACAAATGTACAGGCATTAACAAACCGTAACAAATGTATTACGAATAGCAAACGATATAATGGCGTGGCGAGTTATGCGTCCGAAACGCAGCCCGATTTCTGCTCGGTGCATACGTAGGCTAACAAATCAAGTTTGGTCCGACGTATCCCTTGATAATTTGTTCTAATTGAAATTCAAGTCATTGACATGGCCAACGGGTGCTATAATCGAATTTCTGCCCTCGCAACGTCTGTTTGGACGTGCCGGTCGCAGATTAAATGTTTCGTTACAATGCACATGCAGCTATCAGATGGCTTCAAGATTCACTGAATTTTACAGCCAGTTTTATAAGTAACTCATAAGCGTTTAGTTTTGCATGAGAATTAGAGAAAAGTGTAATATATTATAGGCGTTATAGTTCGGTGCTCAGTCTTTGCTATCCATGCTGTGGAGTCGTAGTTTCGATTTCCAGCAAGAACAAATATTTCTGCCGTGGCAAATAAAGTTAGTTCTGTGGTGAGTCTTGCTTTATAGTTATTATAATGTATTGGCGACCTGGATCTCACATTACAAGTTTTACTTCTTATGAAACTAGATGGGGTTATGTGTCATTTCCACGAATATTTATTTTATTTGTAACTGAGTAATGGGAAGGTAAATTCATATCAAGACATAGTAAATTGTTACTTTCATGATCTACTACAACTGACAGGCGTCATAGCTCAGTTGGTAGTAGTAATGCCTTCCATGCTGTGGTTCGTGGGTTCAATCCCCATCGTGAACAATTGATCTGTGGTGAACATAAATGTTTGTTTAGGTCTGGGTGTTATTATGTATCAACAAACACAAATGAATATAAGTATTCTATCAGCAAACTAGTTCATATACTATAATCATTGCTTAATTTATGCAATACGTCCATGAATATTTATTATATTGTCAAAATTATAATTTCAAAAGCGGCATAATATGCGTCTGCGACTTGCGACTCACTGAGCAGAGTGAGTAATTTAAAACGGCATAGTGTACATGCCATCATTGACACGATAAACAGGGTTCCAACAAAAATCGGTAGCAACTAGTTTTAACAATTCAGTGAGACTGAACCCTCGCAGGGTTGGAAGCGCAGCGGTAAAAGTTGTGGTTTCAACCGGCCCGTGCCTGTCATCCCTACACTAACAGGTTGCCAGATTTGCTACTATTTTTACGTTGTGTCTAGTGTTGGGACATGACACACCTGTTGTGCATCGGTACTAATAGCGTTTTTAAGCACAAAATGCTATCAAGACATGTAAGTAGGTGATATTAAATTATTTAATTAAATTCATATAAAAATAAAATGATTATTATGAGTGGTGGCCTTTTTAAAGATTCTGAAGATATTATATATAGATATCTTTTTAAAGATATCTGGTATGATAATGTGTACAAACAAATATTTTCAGATTCTATTGTACAAACATGAACTAAAGAATAACTAACAAATTACTTGTGGTCAATGAAAATAACAACTTAAATATTGTAATTAAAAAGTAATAATATGATAGAATTAATTAACGGAATAGTTTCTATTCCGCAAATTAATTTTAAGTAATTGGGTTAAAACAATAATAAATTTGAATTAAAACTTATATGCTTTTTCCATTTATAACTTAAAGCATTTTATCAATTAATATTATAATTATTCAATTAATCATCTTCAAGTAAGATTACAATCCCAAGTGTAAAATAGCACAAAACAATTAATATTTTTATATCCGTCACAAATATGCATCTCCATCAACGCGTTTCTGCGAACGTTTAAATGTCAAAATGTCAATACGGCGCTGCTATCGACATCGATGATCGACAAATCGACAGGAGCCATCACTAGCGGCGACACCATAGTGATCGCGATGATCCGCACATACCTACGCGGGGCCAATTAATCGGTTTTTACACCCGCGTATTTGAGCCAAATTATGTTGTCCAGTTAACGTGATCGCATGTGTACATGGCGCATGGCGGCGCGAACAACTGTTGATTTTTGTATGCATAATAGTTTTTGCAACTAAGTGTAATCCCCGATTTGTTGCGCATTTAACTGTGTTTGAGTTTTGAGGTTGTGCTTTGTTTGGGGCGGATTAAAAAGTTTTAGCTAAAAAATTGCCATGATTGTAGCGAATAGCAAATAATAGCAAATTGGTGGTGTGATACGACATTAACGAGTATGTTTGTTTGAATAAGTTAAAGTAAGGGATATTATAGATTAAGATCATGTTTTTATAGGCATTTCATTCTGTTTACTTTTATACCACCAAATGATGGATGGTGCCCACCTAATGTGAAGCGGTACCTAATGTGTATGCGTTGCTTGTTAGGATGTTTCTAATATTTGCATCGCGTCCATCACACGAATATTAAAAGTATTCAGTCAAGATTATGCAAGAATTGATGCATAATAATGTATTGGTTCCGAAAATTACCTTTTTCATTAAATTTCAACTCCAAAGCAAATTAATCAAGCAAAACCTTTGACCGCCTTTAGCCGCTTATTAAGGGCATTGACAGACATGCAAATGAAAGCCTCCGAAGGCTGCGTATACGAGATAGTCAAAGACCACGCTTTGTCATTGCATTTTCATTACCATACTAATTCATCACTTTTATATAAAAATCGTGGTAGATTTTCAGCTTTGTGCTTTAGCTTTAAGCTTTAGCTACATAATGAAGAATGGTATTTATGTAAAATAACAAATACAATTTTTCATTATGTATACACTACAATTACTTAAAGTTAAAATAATATATTAGTAGGATTTTCTAAAATAATATTAAGCCAATCCTTTTTATATTTATTTTTTAAAATACAGATACTTTTATTTTAAATTTGATTGACATATAACATACCTACTACAGATTACAAAGTAGTTGTTTTATAACAGTTTAATATGTGAACGGACATCGCCCATCGCGGTGTCAGTTAAATCAGAGATGATGAATTAAATTCAATGCAAAATCGTGTATCAATGCCAAACTGATGGATTCAATTAAAATATCAATATTCACGTAACTGTCGAATTGTTGAAAATTGTGAATCATTGCGTTGTAATTATATATGAGAGAAGTTGATGTTCGAGGAATAAGTGGTGCATGCGTCTTAAAGCACACCCTTGTGGAAGTGCTCAATGAGGTACTGCTTTGACTGCATTGCTTAAACATCTTAAATACCAACGGTATTGAGACGGTATTTAATAGATACATTCCCTAAGATTTTTTTTAACGTTGCCTTCGGAAGGAATTAACGTTCTTCTTCAAGTCTAATTCATCATCTTTAAGTCTTATTTTGACTGAGCTGATAAAATTGGCTGAACCTGATAACGTTTAAATAATTCGTTAAAATCATAGTGCCAAAGTCGAAAAAATAATATTCGTCCCACAAATCTAAACGGGCAGCAAAATAATTTTTCATAACCAACTCGTTCCGAAAAAATAATATCGGCGTAACAAAACGCCAACGTGACAAATCGTTGTTATTTACACAGAATGTCGGCCAAAAAAAAACAAAATATTTTTATAAAATAAACGGACAAACTCAAACGTGTCAGTCCGCCTGAATGACAGGACATAGCAAAAATATTTATATAAAAAAGTTCAATAATTCAACGATTCAAAACTCACCAACATTGAAATATACATAGTCTTAATAAGCATGAAATTTAAAAGCTTTCTCTAAGCTCGAACCATCACATAAAAAAACTTTGTGTTTTGAGCAAACTGCTGTATTAACTTCGCACCTAGTCTTGATTATTTTCATTAACTATCATTGTTTAGTTATTTGTAAGAATAACTCGCATCACATTTTTAACTAATTTTAATTAAAATATATCGTTGGAAGCTGATGTGATTTTACTGTAATAATTAGTTTAATAACTAAAATTTCTATTATCCACTTACAATATATGAAACCTAATAAAATATGTTTACTACGACTCCGGTAATTCCAACTTAGATATACCTAAATACTTTGTAAAAACTCTGTTTATAACTTTTATAACAAGAATCCAACATTATCGTACTAATTAAAAATATTATTCGCATGCTCAAAATCTTTGGAGCATTAAGTAGAACAAAAACGTCGGATTCTAACACTGCGAAATTTATTACTTACAATAAAACGTATGAATTATTTACTCGGCAATTAATAATTCATTAGACGATTCTATGATAACGGGAGTATTATTATAATTCGGGAGAGGCGAAAGGCAAAATGTAAGGATGTTGGTAGATGAATTAACACCCCTTCACAATGGAGGGAGGTTAAAGTAATCATCAATATTAGTAACTATCGCCAAGAACTGCGTATAAAAAAAAACAATAGTTTACATAAAAATACAACCAAAACTGGTCTTAATCATTTGTAAGTAAGTAAAGTTCTTCTCAATCACAAGGATTATTTAGAATCGTCTTACATACTAGGTGATTCTAGGTGCCAGTTCCACGCGACCAGAGCCTAGAAGAACGGGCAAGAAACTTTGATACAGACTTGCCTTTGCTTATTCGTTTGCCTTGAAGTGATCGCTCTCAGCGATAACGCCCATTGTGTCGACTGAAATTATTAATATATTTGTTTCCTATGTATGTGGTTTGCAATAATGTGTTATCTATCTATGAGTGTTAAAATATATATATATTTATCTATTATTGTTAAAGGATAAAATGTTAGACAGTTAAGTAAGCAAACAAAATTTTGGGATATTACAATACAATTTTATGAATATAATGCAATGGTATATAATATTATCAAATAAAAAAGCTCATGAGTGTAATCGCGGTCAAGTGCATTTTTAGAATGGTTTATATTTCTACTAGCAAGTTTGTTACATAAAAACTACAATAAACGATATTAAAAATGAAACGTGCCCTACTTTAACTGTAGTTTGCTTTAGAGTTAGTTTTTATTCTGTACAATGTTGGGTATGTACAAGTTTCCCTATGTGTGTTCTCGGTGTGGAAGTTCACGCGGTAGTTCTGCGGTAGTTTCGCGACTGTGCGGTAGTTACAAACCACATTGAATTTAACAGGTTTGGTTCAATTTATAGTACACACGGTTTACGAAAACCAAAAAGCAACTTCGGATATCTCCGGTCAAGCGGTCATAAGACGACGAAGAGAGCGAGACTAGTTAGTGCCCATACCTACCCCCTTAGTTGTGTATATGTAATTATGTACCTACCTACATTAGTTTATTTTTTTGCATTTTTAAGGTAAATTTTTTAATATTTGTATATTTAATGCTTTGTGTTGTGTGTTAACCAAATAAATAATTATCTATCTATCTATCATAAGTCAGGTCGTCACGTGACGTCACGAGCTTAGATTTTCTATTTTAGATGTTTGCCCAGAGTTAATTATGTTGCCTGCATTGGCCGTTAGAGATTAAACTTTCACGGAATTCTCTCTTAGGTAGATAGCTTTCGATGTGAAATTATACCTCAAATTTCATTGATAGACAAGCAGGTATAGGGTCATCACAACAAACCTTGATACATATATTTTAATTTTAAAAGAAATACATATTTCGTATTTATCACAACATTTTTCCATCATTAAAGAAGCCATTTCATATATCCTGGAAACACAATGGCATTTTATATTAAAAATGTATATAATATGATAACACATTCGTTCTTGTTTAATATCGTCGGATGTGTACAGAACGCACCGCGCGTAGTATCTAAACAAATCGATCCCCTTGCTGCATTAGGCCCCTACCACTCATCGCTATCGACCAAATTTTTATTATGCATATTTTTAATTTTATTTTTTGTTTCGCCCTCCACTGCAAGCGTCCCGTATTAAATCAATACAGGCACCCGTTTACTTGTTTTATTTCGTGCACGTGTGGCTGCTATTTTTGCTGGTACTGTTACAAGTATTTATGAAAGCCGGACCTTTATAGCCCCTTAAGAAACGTTGTCGTCATACTTTGATAAATACAATAATAATGTAGTAGTTGTAGAGTAATACGGTAGAGCGTGTTACTCTACAACAAAACTATAAACAAACTGTGGTTTTAGTTTTAACTTCTTAATCAGAAAATTATCTCACACTCGTTAACCAACTTATTCTTCTTTATCTTATCACAATAATGTTGTTTCTTCTCCATTTTCTATTAACATAGTGTTTTATAATTATATCAAAAGGAAAGTGTTCTCTTGCATTGCATGACTAAAGTTGTTTGTGCATGCTGAGAGCCTGGTAACACGTATATAAAATGGTCATAAAACCGATTATTTTAACTTGGATTGGCATATACATTTAAATCTTATTACACGTAAGAATACCGTCTTTGCCTCGACCAGATCTTTCTCTTGCCTTTATCCCACGCTTAAGACACAACATGCTTCTTCCACTCACTCCTATCATTCGTCAACTGAATCCCTGAGTCATATCATCTTTCACACCCAACCACTTCTTTTTCGGCTTTCTACTTGCACATTGCTTTGTTCAGACATTAGTGGCAATGTGTCAAAATCCGGCTTAATTTCAGCGCGTATTTGCAGGAATCCCTAGCAGTAGGTACGGCGCACTTTCTCCGCGTCTAATGGATGCTGGATGCTGGACCAACACCGACCTCCACTCACACCGTAGAGCTTTGTAAGATGCGTCCGCCGGTATTGAACCGTCGCAACATTGACTGAACAAAAATCTTGATTTGTTAGTACTGAGAAAACAAACAAATAACACGGAAAATAAATATAATAAAATAATTTGTTTAAAAAATTAAATATGTATACATTATATACCTCGATTCATTTTTATATATGACTTAAATCTAAAACTAATAAATAATAGCAATCTAATATACAAAACAGATATTTTGACTTATAGCTTTAATAGAAAGACAAAGTATGTAATAGGTATTGTAATGTAATTTTTATTACTAAATAGTGTACTTACGAAAGATGAATATAGCGGTGCTGCCATTTCCAAAAGCGAGGTATAACGCAGTGTTTTTGAAAGACTAATGCACGCTCCGCATCGGAACGTGGGACAGAGAAATCATTCGTTTTGTAATTGCATAAAAAAGACCCGGATTTTAGGCGCATTTTGGAATTAGGATGTTTTGGGATGAAAAGTTTCATCAGTGAAATTCGGATAAAAAGAATTTATGGAGCTGGAAGCAAAGGCTAATAACTTTTTTGGGTTCGTATTGCAATTTCGTATGTATTTTTATTTTCGTAAGTATTTTTATTTCATCTTCATTTCATCGATGTAAATACTGTGATTCTGTAACACAGTTCGCACGCTTCTTATTGGTACTGATTCAGATCAGTGTGGCTATCCACAGATCGTTTACAATGATCTGGTATCTCCAGATCATATTTTCTATTTTTTTAAATATACTGCTCACGTAGTATATTTAAAAAAAAATAGAAATACCTAGTCATATTGTAAATAAAAGTAATTTTATTGGTAAACAAATTAATTTTATTTTGCAATACTTATTATGTCTTCAATCAGTATTTTAAAAATATTATATAATCACAGTTAATAGGATGAGGTTCTCATGGTGTTTTTCATGTGATCCCATTTAAGATAAATCTATTATATTCTATTCTATGACCGGTAGTTTTATTTATCCTTTATAATACGTAATTAGTAGAACGGATAAATGTCGAAGTCGGTTTTGTTTTTATTAATAAAATTACTAGTTACAATGTAGTTTCTAATAACATAATTATATCAATTTATATTTCTTCATTGTCACTAATGAAGCTAATCATTAAGATATTACGAAGATCGCGAGTGAACGGAAGCGCCAGCAAAAAGCGGCAATTCGTGTAAATGTGCCATCTGTGTGGGCCAGTTCCTTCATCTTTGTGTTCTATTAAATAACTCTAATGGGCACATCCTCGCTTTGTTTCCGTTGAGTGACACAGGACACGTAACAGTCAGTGAAGACAACATGCAATGTCATTGCAATCTGTCACCTATTGGAATAATGAAAAATGTGCGTAAAATGTACCAAAAGTGTTTTAGTAAGATTTTTTTAACCATCTCTTGCTTATAGCTGATACATACGATGATAAGTATATAAACAAGATCAATTACTTTAGAGAGACTTCTTTCGAACTGTTATAAGTACTGCAGTAATTTTGACAAACAAAATATAACAATTTAAATGAAATAAACAATTCAGATATTTTTTTAATTTTCATGATTTTCAAGAATACATACTCAAATAATTTATGTTGCAACAGCTATGTTAATTTATCAACAATACATCAACTTTTTATGTATATTAACATTTTAAATACTCAAAGTGACTACGGTTAAAGTGACACAGGCTATTTATTATCTAATCTAGGGTCAGGAGCGACACAATTCACAGATTCAAGGACGTGTTAAGACGCATCTAGTTAGAATCAAAAGGATGTAGATCTTTGGCGTTTCCTTCATTCAAGTTTTTGCTACTATTTTAAGATGAGAACTGTTTAAATAATGTACTTGTCCATAGAACAATATGGAGCATTCAGTGGTTATGAATTTACCTAAAATTTTCGAAATAATCTTTTACTTAATCCTAGCGAGTTGTAATAATGGACGACTTAATTTAACAAAAACGTATAAAAAAATTTAAAAATTATATCAATAGAATATAGTTAGCGTTACTTACAAAAATACTGCGATTTGTTCTTGTCAATATAAAAATAATAGTTCGCTTACTAAATCAATATGAATGTTATTACTTTGTAAAGAGCCAAGCAACCATGACCTACGATAGTAACAAGACGACGTAATTATAAAATTGTTTTGTAATCACGTGAACTTTCCTCATCTAATGAGCTAAGAGTAAAAACAATGTATTGTTTAACCTCTTAACTGTGGAGGGCTTGGTACAATTTTCTAATAACAACATTGATTTAGAAATTTACAGATATTTTGTTAAAACTTGATAAAAATATTGGCAGTAAAAAGCGGCGTTTCTTACAATTGTGCATTTATACAAACTTATTTTTAACCGACGAAAAAAAGAGGATGTTTCTAAAGTATCTAAACTCAACAAAATATTTTATATTTTGTTCATAACTATAGAACTATTTCCGAAATAGTTAATAATTTATAAAGTGTTTTAAGACTTTCAAGTTCATATGTAAATAAATGTAATAAATAATATTATATATCAACAAAATTAATGTACAATTTAAAATTAAAATCGTAGGAATAAATAATTAGTTTGAATGGTTAATAACAATCGCCTTTCATATTTGCAATTCAGATTGATTTATCGAATCCGGACGAAACTAAATGACGTTTTATATTGTTTTTTCGTGTTCGAATATTTATTTTACGTCGAAAATGTCGACCAAAACGCTTGAAAACGTGATTCGTGAACTTCAAAAGACTATCGCTAACTTAGTGAGTAAAGTTGATTCACTGGAGTTAAAATTGGACGAGCAATCAAAGACTTTATATAACTTAGCATCGATTAGTGTGATCGACAAAACGACAAATCTACCGCCGGCGCCGCCCGCCGCCGAAAAAGCGCTTACCACAGCGCTGCAGCGGCCTCCGGTGCGCGAGGCACGAAAAAATGCAGCGGCCGCCATACAACAAGCAAGCGCTTCCTCGCGCAAATGCAGCGCGGTCAGCGCTGACTCTCCAAATGGATTGCGGAATGTAAACAAACTCCAGAGTATTTCGCCGGCATCGGCAACGGTTCCAGAGATAAAACTAGCAGCTACTAGTACTGAAAACTCAACAGCATCCATTGTGAGCTTGAAGTCGTCGTTGACAACAGAAACACCGGCACCTTTTGTCCTACCGCTACCCAACCGGGACGGAGTTATTCCCGTCACTCGTGCAAAAGAAGAAAATGACTGGCAAGTCGTGGGACGACAACGCCGAAAGAAACGACCTGTCATTGTGGGAACAGGATCTGACACTTTTGACCTAAAAGCCGTGGAAAAAACTAGGTCCATCCAAGCATGGAACTTCGATCCAAACACCACGACCGACAAAATAGAGCGGTTCCTGATGAAGATCGTAAAATCAGACTACACTGTGGAGAAAAGGAACATCCGTACGGACAGACATGCAGCATTCGCAATTACTATGCTCGACAGTGTGTACACGCAGGTGACTTCACCCGCGCTTTGGCCTCCAGGCGTCCGGTTTTCAGAGTGGTTTCCCTTTCGTCCCCGCCAGCCGCGGGGAGACAAACAGGAATAGTGGGAGCCGACTGTGTGCCATTTCGTCCCGGACACAAACTCCGCCCCGGCCACATACATGTTCTACAGTTGCTGACGGGACTGAAACGAGTAGTGAAATAGATGGCTTTATCACAATTTGTCATCAAAACATTCAATCATTAAAAAACAAACGTAACAGATTAGAAGTGTTATTGTTAGGTGAATTACAATGTGATGTGTTGTGCATGACAGAACATTGGCTTAGGTGCAACGAGCTCCAATGTATACATATTAATAATTATATCCTTGCATCAAGCTATTGCAGACCAGTAATAGCCCACGGTGGGTCTTGTATATATGTAAAGGAGAACATTAATTTCAAAACTTTGGATTGTTTTATGTGTCTGTCTGTCGAACAGGTATGTGAGATATCAGCTGTAGAACTAACTGACTTCAAACTTAATATTATCTGCATTTATAGATCTAATTTGACACAAACATCAGAGTTTTTCCCTGTAATAGAGCGCCTGTTTCACAAGCTATTTGAAAGTGGGAGCGACTGTGTTGTAGTGGGTGATATTAATATAGACTGTTTATGTTCACTCAATAATGAACAGAAAAAACTTAATGATATACTGTATACATTTAATTTATGCAATGTTGTGGATTTCCCAACCAGGGTGACTGAGACCACATGCACTGGCATTGACCACTTGTATGTGGAAACATCAGCGGCTAGCACAACTGACACAGCCGCCATTAAAACTGGGCTCAGCGACCACTATGCTGTGCGCTCCCGTATACCCTGCGATACACGGGGCATTAAGGCACCGCCCTTTCGTCTAGCCAGAGCATACTCAAGCTCAAACCGTGCCAATTTCGCGCTTGCCCTGGAAAGCATTGACTGGGGAGATATAAAAACAAAATATTCAGGATCATTGGATTATCTAGGTAAGAGTATTTTCAATATTATAAGTGGGAAAATAAATATTTGCTTTCCAATTAAAAAACAATTTAACATAAACAAAAATAATTCATGGGTCACAAAAGACCTCATTAACTTAAGTAATTTAATATGTGACATGAGTGATATGATTAAAAAATTTCCTAGCAATATAGATTTATTAAATAAATATGACGAATTTAAAATTAGATATGACAACTTATTGACGATAGAACGAAGCAAATACTATTGCAACTTAATTCATAACTCTCGGAACGTTATCAAAACTATGTGGGAGGTTGTGAACACGGAATCTGGAAAATCTAGAAAGCATTTCGACTTCACAGAAATAATCAGGTGCTCTGACGGTTCCAGGTTTAAAAGTAAACAAGATGCCGTGAACGCCGTGAACGAGCACTTCGTAAGCGCCGCGTCGACCTGTGGCGCGCCCGCCGCCGACGCCGCCGCCGCGCTGCGCCTGCTGGCGGCGGCGCGCGCCCCGGCCGACCGGTCGCTGCGGTTTGCGCCCTTCACGGCGCACGAGGTATATCGCATTCTCACTACTGGCGTTGCGAACAAAAATACTAAAGACGCGTATGAAATATCGATATCGATCATGCGTGATGCGGCCGCGCCTCTTGCGCCTATCCTTTCACACTTCTACAACGAGTGCAGGAGACTCGGTTCATACCCGGCGATCCTGAAGCACGTAAAAGTTTCACCGTTGTATAAAGGAAAGGGTAAGCAGGAGGAGATTAACAACTATAGGCCTGTATCAATCATACCGGGGATCGCAAAGGTATTTGAGCACGGTTTAAGTAGGCGCCTAGTCGAGTATTTGGAAGAGTGTCATACCTTATCAGACAGACAGTATGCTTATCGGTCTGGTCGATCCACTACCGACTTAGTACGGAGTCTTGTACGACTGATTCTCGAAGCAAGAGAGAAGCACCAACACGTCGCTGTAATTTTCTGCGACCTATCAAAGGCATTCGACGTTGCTGACCATGATCTGATCTCTGCGAAAATGAAATTCTATGGCATTGATAGCCTTGCATTAAAACTTTTAATCGGGTTCATGACTGGCAGAGATCAGGTAGTGGTTGGCAGTGGAGGCAGTGTGAGATCGACACCACTGACCACGAACGTAGGTGTGGCTCAGGGCTCCTCGATCTCGAACATAATGTTTTCGATTTTATTGAATGACCTTCCAGATACTGTTAAGGAGGCTTACTTACTTATGTACGCTGACGATGTTGCCGCTATAGTAACAGCGCCAAGCGTAGACCTACTTGAAAATAAGTTAAATGAAGTGTCAGGAGTTTTGAGCCACTGGTTCAAGACGAATGGATTGGTTTTGAATACATCAAAAACTCAGTTTATGCATTTTAATCTGGCAGGGCGCAAATACCGAAAGATGACAGTCAGCGTCGGGGATCAAATACTGGAACAAGTAACGCAGGCTAGTTTTCTGGGCTTTCAGGTAGATTGTGGCCTCACCTGGCAAAACCACATAGACAGCGTGTGCGCGCGGATGGGCCGCGCGTCTTTCGCACTATGGCGCGTCTCAGCGACTCTCCCTCTGGCCATGGCCCGGAGCTGTTACTTTGCGTCTGTCCACTCGCTTCTGCAATATGGAGTCGAACTCTGGGGGCGCGCTGCCGACTGGGAACGCGTCTTCCGAATGCAAAAAAGAGCAGTTAGAGCCATAGTCAGAATTCCTTGGGATACGTCTGCCAGACCGTACTTTAGATCACTTGGTATACCAACTCTCCCTGCTCTGGTCGTTCTTCATACAGCCATGTACGCCAGAAATAATCTGACATCTTTTGCTAAACTCGGGGATGGCAGCAAATACCAGACGCGTAACGCCCACAAATTACGGTCAGTGTCGAGGCGGATGACCAAGAGCTCAAAGCTAGTGCATGTCATGGCTCCAGCAATATACAACGCACTCCCAGAAAGTGTTAGAAGTTCTACAACAATGCAATCGTTCAAAAACAAACTAAAAACATGGCTTGTGGATCAGGTGATCTATAAATTTGAGGATTATTTTAAATGAATAGAATTATTTTTAATTGAATTAATTGTTTAAATGTGTACCTACTTAATTGAATCAATGTATTAATATGAATTTGTGTTGACCTGTAACTATGTATGTTATTAATAAAATACTATGACTATGACTATGACTATTGACAATATCAATTTCTTGACGTCAAAAGTTGAATGTCGAACAGTTGAACGGGAAACAATTATTTAATAAATTACAGACCAGTGACTTGATCGAAAAATTGATTTCTTAGTTTTAAAATAGAAATATTTTTATTAGGTCGCAATGACAGGAATGGTCACATTGGTCGCAATGGTCACAGTCACCGTCTATGCGTTATGTTTGACGCAAAAACTGTGAATGAATTCAGTGCGTAACATGACTCAAGCCATGTTACTTCTGGTCGTTCATCCCCTTGTTACCATCGGACTACTAGACGATCGCGTTGGCACTTTGCAACTTATTTCCACTATCCCCTTGTTACCATCGGCCTACCAAACGATCGGAGATGAGGATCCGTTTATACTTGCATCAACCTTTTATAAAGCTGACAGCCAAAGAATGGAACTCGTTGCTAAGTATTTTCTAGGTAAGCGTCGTCGTCGAGAACATTGCAACTTAACATCAGGTGACTTCGCAATCTTACGCTTGTCTATAACTTGTAAAAAAAGCCTCCCCAGTCGCCTTAAGCTGGCAAATATATATAAAAATAGGGCACATTTAATATGTATTAAATGAGTTTAATTTTTTTTTTGTTTAACATTCTATTAATTCATAAAGTTTTCAAATAACTTTATGAATTATCTATTTGAAATATCTATAACAAAAGCAATTACAAAACCTAAATGAACTGTTAACGTAACAATAGTTTTCGTAAATCAAAATTCTTTGTGAATTATTTACTAGGGCTGTGCCCAACCCCACTATTATCAAGTTAGGGCTGCCAAACACACTCATTTTTAAAAGAAGGATAAATTAATACCTTTTTTCTTCATAAATACCTAAAATGATTGAATTAGTTAAACTACACAAAAAATATTTTATTAGTCTTCGTAAGTAATTAAAACGTATGTTACCAAGTAACTTGATTATTTTTATTATCATATTTTAACATAAAACAACTTTTAAAGTATTATTTATACTTACTTCATAATTGCTGGTGGAAGTAAAACTTTAACACATTTTAGTAACACATCTTTCAATAGTATAGATTGATAACGTAATTATATTCATAAAGCATTATTTATTTCTAAATTTTCATACGGACAGGATAAAGAGGCAACCCTACGTGTACGTAATCTATTATTTGAAAAGGCGATCCCTTACACAAGCACGACAATTAGCTAATAAACAACAGCTAGCTGAATATTTAATGTTACTATTGCCCACGAATCGAAAAGCTCGAGCGCTTCGTTTGATTTATTTATTTCATAGCCTACGTACGGATCTTTATATTAAATAAAAATAAAAGTCGGAACCTAGCTTTTTAATATCATTCAACATATTTCATTTTGAATCAAATTGCGATACCGAATAGAGCAAACATTTATCGTGATCTTAAAATGGATCATGTCATGATTTTTTGTGAGTGATCCTTTTTCAGTCTTGTGTATAATATTAATGTGACTTTAGCTTTCATGTTTATGCATTGAGAAATTTGAATAAAATTATGTAAAGAGACGTCGTATGCAGTTGCACGAGGGACGTCGATGAAAAATCACAAAAAAGCAATTGACCTAAATACGCACCCCTTACACGCGACCGCATAATCACACATCAATCGATTTTGTCTTAGCCCGTAGCAGCTCAGCTGTTTGGCAGCTCGCGCCGAGCTCGTCGCCTGCGCAGCGACCTGCTTTTAGCTCACCGCGCATGTGCTGCTGCAAATATGGCCGACCCTACCGACGACGCACGATATTTTACAATAATTCCTCACCCCCGCTTATTGTTCGCACCCATTACAATTATATCGAAACCGTTGTTTATTCCGAAAGGGTCGCGTTCATTTTTAAAAGTTTCAACTCGCACAGTTCAGCTGTTACCAACGTATATCTTTCAAATTCTGTCATCGTGCATTCTGTATGTTCCATTTTTTCCATTTCAAACGTCTTTTTGAGCAAATGCTGAACGAAGTTTTGCAGGTTACTTTTTATCTGTGCACTGAAAGCCTCGAAGCTCAGTTTTAAATATCCGAATAGACTGACAAAATATAAAATGGCTTAGTAAGAGAACTTTGGTAGTGAATAAATATTAAAGCTGAGTTTTACCGTGTTTCGTCTTATTCATTTAAATAAAGTATTGATTGCGAAACTTAATGATATTTAAACATTTTCAGGGAAGTTGATTTGAATATTGATTTCAAATTATAGTTTCTATGGCAATGAGCAATTGATTGAACAATTTAGTTATACATAATCTAATTATCCTTCTAATTGGCATTACAATGTATCGATTAGGTTAATAAGTATCTATGAATTATATTTATTCACAAACAAACTTACGACTATACAGTATTTAGAAAATGTACATTGTCATATAAAATACATAAGAAACAGTTGAGCTATCTACAGACCGTTGCAAACGATCTATAGATAGCTCAACTGATCCAAATCAGTACCAATCGGAAGCGTACCCAAGACACTGGCTGCATTGCCGCGCTGAATAGCAATGCTGATACGCTGGGCCAGATACTCACCAGCCCTCGGGTCACGCGTCGCTATCAATATCAGTATCTATTAATTTGTAAACTTCTTCCTTTTCAATCTATCTACACAGTCCAATCCATCAGAAACTTCCTACTAAATACATAATTTAAGTATATTAATTGCCCTCGCTTCCAATTATCATAATGAATCATAATTTATTAACATATTCAATTTCAACAAAAGTATAGAGTAGTAAGTTTTAATAATTTATTTGAGCCATGAAACTAGTTACGATGCAAATTGTCTAAGTAATTGAGTAAATGTATAATAATTGGATATAAAGCCCTGATTTTCTAAGAACTGCAAAGTTGATGCACTGAATGCATTAGCTGATTAATTACTTCAGAACTAGTTATCAAGGAAATTATTCTGGGCCACAACTAAAAGGAAATCCTTCAGGGCAGCCAGTTATTCACACATCACTTTCTAGTCCCAAACCAAGCAAAACTTGTACTACGGGAACTTTTTAACATACATAGAATACATAGTAACACAAAACCAATAATTATGTTCATGACACAAATATTTGCTCTGGGTGGGAATCGAACCCACGACCCACAGCATGGAAGGCAGAGCAACTACAAACTGAGCTGTCTCAAACTAAAATTGACATTCAATATAATTAACAAGGATAGATAAATGAGTAGTAAATATCATTTTAAAATAATATTAACGAAACATCATTGATACGAATATAACATGATAATAAAATATCTGTATAATTTTAACCCTTAACTGCAAAACATGTCAAATGAAATCAGAACATCATAACCAGAAAAAACACTAAAAGCAAAAACTAAGCAAATCTAAGTTGAATTACCTCAGGCCGAACTTCATGGCGTTAAGAGTAAAGGCCACTTGAGAACATACCCTTTCATTATTATTCTCTTTTCATATTCTTTAGTATGTTTATTGCCTCTAGAGGAGGCATTCAGGCAAGCATCCCGATTCATGCTGGCTCGAGAGAGCGAGTTTCACACTTACGGGAACCAGCGTAAGAGGGCGCTCCACTAAAAATTACCACCTCGGCGGCGGCGACTGTGGCGCCGGCGCGGGCGCTTTCAAACTACGTTCTACATCATCTGGTGTATGAGAATGGTTTGCAACATAAGGCGGTTTATCGTGACACAGTCGAACTTTAAAAATGTTAGTATTGGACGATTTTTGATGGTACACATACTAGTATGGTCAATTTAACGAAATTTCTAAATTTTCAGTTCAACAAATAATAAAAAAGAATTGTTTATTTTTTACCGAGAAAATATCACTCGATAATGATAAAATTTTAATGTTTAGTCTTTTGTTTAGTTTGAGGTCTTAGGCTACACTGTCGAGAGTACCCCTATACCTACCTAATTATTGTGAAAAAAATGTTTATAAAATACTTATCTGCGGCGACCGTTTCAGTGCGCACCCCCCTTAAAACATAGTGCTCCAACCACTGGACTAATTTAATGAGGGTGCCATACACCCGCGCCCTCTATGTTGCATTAAAATGTGCTTTACATAGAAATGACATAATTGGAGCACTACACCGTAATCTTTGCCGATTTGAGAGGTGTCGCTTTGTTCAGCTCCGCGCTTCCGCGTTGCACGACTCAATTCACCTTGCGGTTATTAGCTATTTACATACTTATACAAAAGAAAATATTATAAAATAAAATGCAATTTAGAGGAATTTGTAAAGCTTCTTAACCGAATCTAATAGGAAATTCGATATTATCTTCTTTTTGTACGTACCTATGTTATGCGATCACTCTGCGGATTATGTTTTTTTTTGACAGATTATACAGAGTATGTCCCATAATTTTGTAATTAAATTTATATTTTAGGATCCCACTAGTATCTAGTACATTCTGAGTTATCATCCCTCAACATGTTTCTTATTGTTTCTTAAAGCTTACTATTTTCCTGTCAATTTTTCGCAAGACAAAGTTATTAATAGTTCTGATTGATTATACTATGTATAATATTATATTATGTATAGTGTGTAATGCTTGTACACCAGTCGATAGGACCTAGAGCACGATGCTTAAAATAATGAATAAAATCTATACTAACTTAGCTTCACAAACAATATATATTTCATTTCAATCTTTAAAAATGTACCTACCTATTTGGTATGTCTTGTCGAAGACAATTTAATTGAAGACGACTTTAAGTTGTTAAATATCAACTTGGCCATTTTACTAACTTGACTCATAAAAATAACTGCAACAAAGTATGAAGTCTTAAATCAAAACGCATAAACTATGCATTACTCAATCGATATAATTACAAAGAACTTGACTTTTTTATTGCAAAAATTGATTTTCTTGAAAATTGTTTTTTAGCAATCTATCATTCGAAATGTCGATATTAAATTGTCTGTCTTGTAAAATATTAACGGTAAGTGGATTGACTGTGATTGCCCATGTTTGCTGTCAACAAAATTGTAGGCCATTTATCTGTCTTTTGATAACCAAACGTTACCAACTTATCCTCAAGTACCCATTCATTTGGGATCTTTGACTTCCATTAATATAAGTGTTTCGCAGAACGTCTACGTAGCGTATTTGTTTTCACATATATAATTAGTAGGTACCTACGTACGGGTCATAAGATGCAGTAGGAACAAAGAAAAAAATACATGATTTGAATATAAAAGGGTTTTTGTTTCGATGAATCGCTTTTAAACGCTTAAAACTAATTAGTTACATTACTTGCCCGTCATGCATCAGGAGATGTCGCACGTAGCGATCAGGGAAATGGCCGCGCAGTGTAACTAAAACTCTCAATACCTATATTTATATCGTTATAAAAATTATAACAGCTGGAGTTTGTCTGTGTCTGTCGTAAAACTGGAGGTTTGTGTTGAACTTAACCTTTCTCGACTTTCAAATAAACCGCTAGAAAAGATTGGGTGCGTTTTTTAAATACAATTGTAGGTCAAATTAAAAAAAAATTAAGCTAACTACATACTTACCTTTGTTAGGCCCAGCAGTGTGTTAGAACAATGAACAAACTTACCTGAAACATAGAAAAAAGTAGGTTATTTTGGTTGTATAGGATAGACACAATTTTTGCATAATAATATAAATGAATATTTAATATTCTTTAAAGAACAGCCCGTTGGCTCGCCGAAGATGGGCATAGCTCTATGTAATTAGACCAATTTAAATCTTAATTAATATTAATTGTCGGACGTCGGCAGAACGAATCTGTCGTATAAGTACTGTGGCGCACAAAAGTCCTTACGAATAACTTACATTTTATTTAATTAACGGCGTGAAACTTTGAATTTGGAACAGAGCGCGTTCGCCGTTCGGCGCCATCTTTGAAGTTTGAAGCGTTCTCGAGTGTAAGGGCCTAAGCCGTTTAAGTGTAGCACTTTTTTACTTGACTGTACCGTAAAATAATACGTACTTATATCCCCGCCGGACTCATTGTGCCGCTAATACAATACTTTGTCCTATTAGGAACTAATCCGGATGTTAACTTTTATTATATTAGAAGGCATACAGGCGATTTTGTTAGTCATTTTGGTTCAAGTTATAAAATTAACTGATTTACATAAAATAGATATACACTAGAAATGCTAAAAGTATAAAAAGTTCTAAAGTATCTTGGTTTTATTACTTTACAGTTGTTCAAGATCGCATCTTTCACACAACGATTCACAACAAAATAAAATGCACGTAATTTATATGAAACGGTCAATTTAACTTGTAAGACAATGTGTATAAACGTCTTACACACACCGACGCAGTTCCATAAAGTTCGCATTCCAGTTCAAGTTAAAACTATAGCTATATAGCATTGCCAAAATATATTTATGTGTTTATAAAATACTATTGGAATATTGTTCATGTATGTCGTTTAAAACACAAAAAGGCTGTAAGTATGTGATATCAAATACATCTAACGGTCTATCTTATAAAAAGTTAGCGCAGACTTGAAGTACTGATTACCATACGTAATGATGACTTCAAATCAACGCTAACTTTTTATAAGATAGGGGGTAAATCTTTATATTATAAGTGTTTATTTAATAAAGATTTAATTTGAACTTAAATTTAATATAATATTTATATTATATTACATCTCTAGTTCTCCCTCTTATATTTTCTACTATAATATCTTTATTAATAATTTTACAATGAGTTATTCGTAATCTTACGGCCGGTTTCTCGAACGATGATCAACGAAAAAATCAAATAATTACTATGTGTCAAACTCGGATCAATCGTGATTTGGGTTTCCAGAAACCGGCCGTTAGTGACTAATGCTTTTTTTCATAAAACCTGTAAGTGTCCCTGAAAGCCACTTAAATACTTAAAGCAATTTTAAATTATTAATGATCACAATTGAATTCTGTGAATTGAATTTTATGAATCTACCTAACTAGTGTTGTCACTAAAGGAATAACTGATCCAAATTAAAATATAGTAAGACATTTTTAATAAGCTTATGAAATAATATAATTTTCATATAAAATATAGTGCATACCGCATTATTGATATTTAACTCTATGACAAAAAGGAAAAACCATTTGTATACGATAAAATATAGAAAAAAACAGAATAAAACATATCAAAGTAGACGTTGTTTAACTCAATATGTAGATTCAAAGTTGTATATCTTTACAAGTTACTGTAGATACATAAGCTAATTTATATTCAGCTCAGACTATTGAGTATTAATATTTTCCAATATTCTATTAAAATACCCTTGTTTTAACAAGTACAAATTCAAAGTAAATATTACCAATAGATTGAACAGTTCCACAGAAATGCACAGAATCAAACAGCCGATTAAAATGTATCGCTTGGCATCGCACTAATGAGTGCGAACGAGCCTCGAGCGACGTGCAGCGAGACCATTAATTATAATAATTAAAAAGCCGAGAATAAAATGTTGCCATTTAAAATATGTCGAGTAAAAGCGGCGCATGTTCAATACGGCATAATCGTGTCGGGAAAAACGGACCGAGACGGCGACATTATAGAAAAACAAACAATACTCTACTAAGAAAATGTAATCGTAAACAGCGTTCTAAGCGTGGCTAAGTGCTGCGTTAATTATTAGTTTAAGTATTCATAAAAGCGAGCGGAAGCGGACTAACGTATTTTGACTTTATAGTCGTGGGTTACAGCTGGTGTTTATACACAGACAGCCGCGACGCGACGCCATCGCGCCGCTGTCGCGTCTCTGTCGCTTGAGCCGCACTCGCACAGAACGTATACCCAACAACACATTGAAATGAAAAATACATGAAAATATTATAGAAAATACAAACAGGTTATAATGCACCCAGTATAAGCCATCTATGAACCTCGGTTTGTATGCTATGACCTCGGCGATTGATGAAACTGTTCGAAACATTATTAATACTAAGATTAAACTGTGCATGCCTAAGCATGACTAGGGCATGACTTCTGTACCTCTACCATGAGTTGTCACAGTAAAATCGCCTGACTTTACAACAGTAGTTACGTCAATATTAGTATTACGAATTTTAGTACCCAACTATCCGCTAGAGGCGCTGTACAAATCTTCATATTTTTTTTTAACTACAGACGCTAGCGAGTATAGATTGTAAAACCTCATGGTAGAGCTACTGTCATGGCTTGTACGCTACGCTATTGTCAATCACAAAATTAATAAAATGCATTTCCTCTTTGTTTAGTAAACGAATAGCTTTGACTACGGCACCAATAATGGAATTTCTTTGCAATTTAATAGAAGGTAAATTTCATTGGGGTCAAAGCATCTCGGTAATCCGGTGCCGACTTCACAAAATCTAATAAAAAAATCATTCGTTTGCTTCAAATGAAATGCACTCAATTCTGCAGTGCCCCGAGTTTCTTTGGACTGTCACTTACAAAATGGAATAAGCGTTTTTTTTCTTTTTGTATAGACCTTGGTTCCATTTTAGAAATGATTTTGTTAAAGGGAGTAAATCTAATAGTACAATAGTAAACCCTAAAAAAATTTAGAACTTTTTAGTTCTCAGAAACCAAATATGTCATAGTTTTAGGGTCTGTAGACCTGAAAGATATCTAGATGTGTCAGTATATCTAGATAACTCGAGTAGTTATAATAAAATGTACAAATTGTTCTTCAAGAAGACTTTTTTATTCACATTCCATCCAACATAATAAAATATATTTAAAGACTAAAGAACAAAGTCAAAGCTTTTATGTTTATAAATATAATAAATATCCAATGATTTGTGATGTCGTTAATGAAATTCTATTGTTATAATTTTAACAATAAATTATTTAAAACAGCAGATGTTACTTTTCATTAGTTAGTGTTTTATAATATTTATTTTAGTGTACTTAGAAGAATGACCAAATCTTAAGAATGGTTTAAAAAAAACAAATATTCAAAGACATTTTACACCTGAATCAAGTAAAGCTATGGGAACTCATTTAAAATATCTATTTCGTATAAAATGTTACTTACTGATTGTTTTTGCTTAATTGATTGCTTTAAATATTTTTTTCACATAAAAACAACTTACTAACATTATTATTATTACTTACGCTTCCGATTGGTACCGATTTGGATCAGTTGAACTATCTATAGATCGTTTGCAACGGTCTGTAAATATCTCAACTGTTTCTTATGTATTATATATGACAATGTACATTTTGTAGATACTGTATAGTCGTAAGTTTACTTACTAACATAACTACATTATATAACTAAACAAGAAGCTATACTTTTTGTTATATTACAATATGTATTACATACTAGTAGTACGCCCCGGCTTCGCACGGGTAGCCTATATAAAAAATATCATTATAATATAGCCTATGTTCAGCGCAGATAATGTAGCTTCACAAAAGTGTAAGAATTTTTGAAATCGGTCCAGTAGTTTCGGAGTCTATTCGATGCAAACAAACAAACAAACAATCAAATCTTTCCTCTTTATAATATTATATAGTTTAGAAAAGTAATACATATTGTAATATAACAACACATCTTATTCATCAGCACTAAACAACACTGGACGAAGATACTAGAAGCTGTCTTTTGTCTGGTACGTGCGCTTCATGATGCGATGACCAGATTTAGCAGATCTTCGTACAACAGTTTATACTTGGTCAATGAACACAGTAATGCCTTGATCACACGTACCGAGTAAACAGGCGAGACAGTGACGTATTTGAGATACACTGCGCGTCGACATCAGTTTTACTGTTGAACGTTGCAGAGTTAGCGCGCAGTGTATCTTAAATACGTCACTGTCTCGCCGGTTTACTCGGTACGTGTGATCAAGGCATAACAAGCAAAGCATGATATCAACGACTTGAAATTCATTGTTGTCGTTGACTGTACCGGTGTGGTCATTCGCAGTGTTGAGGAAGCCTTTTCATTAGCTGTAGCACAATACATCTCTATGACAAAGGTACCAAAACCTAATTGTTACTTGAATTAAACGGCAAAATGAATTGTAAATCTAAAGTCTACCTATGTAAATATTTATTCCGGGTGTTCTGGTACAATAAAAAATATCTATCTATGTAATTAGTACAAATAAGTCGACACAGGTAGACTTTAGATTTACGATTCACTCAGTGAATTTTTAAATTGAAATATAATTTAAATTGAATTTATTTGTACTTATTTGAACTTCAATGAAAGCAGGTGGGGTCAGTAATGCTTCCGAAATCAAAAGGATGATGGGACTCACTAAGTTTTTTAAAACTTTGATGTTAAAAAGACAGGCAATTTTTCAAATGTTAGTCACATGCAGACTTTTTGTTAGTACTTACGTACTTAAAATATTTAAACCAAAACTTCACTTATTTATTTAATATATTTGTAGTTCATTATAATTGTCTAATTTTCAGTCCGTCGAACATAAATAACAATAGATTTAAATTAAGTAACTTATTAAAAATCAAGAAAACGAGAAACCGGAAATAAAGTTATTTTTGGTATAATGTTTAGTTATTGTAAACTCTTTTTAATTATTACAACAGCTGTCGTGTCATCGCTTCTTAGGATAAGGGCATTGTGTAGGGCAACCCTAAAACACGCACACATGCATACAGAACCACAACAATCACTCACACATACATAACAACACTGTAACTCGCGGGAAGGTCGCGACTATTAATAAATGAAATAAGAATAAAAATGTAATTATAATTATTTGCCCGCATTCGTGCCAGCGCCATGTTTGTACTGATAGTAATAGTTGGGGGAACAATAAAATATACTTTAATTAGCTTCGCCGACGTCGTTCGGAGGTCACTGAACCGCAAGCAATTTTATGTTAGACGATTTCTGCTTGCAACTTTGTTATAAGATTTTAAGATTTACTTAAATTATTGCGTTTAAACAGTAAAAAAAAATATTCAAAAATTCGGGGTACTTTTTTTGAAAAGGGCAATGAAGTCCTTTACCATCAAGTTATGTAAAATACGAAATAAATTACTAGACAGTATTTTATTTGCGATATAAGTAATACAAAACCTAAGAACATTCTCAGGTTTTCAAATTCAAATGACAGATGAAGATGACATCTGTCAAAAATAATCACCATTACAAAATCGTATCGTCGATTGTAAGTTGCAGTTCACAAGTCGATGCAACATTGTGTTAAGTAAAAACGAGACAGGAGTGGGACACTTTTTTCTTTTTTCGATATCAATTATTATAAATTCATTGGCAACGTCTGACCAAACGTTCAACTCTATATTAGTACTGGTTTTCTCAATTAAAGTCGGCATGGACTACAATGTATGTTTTATAAATTCATATTTTAAAATGGCGTTGATAAATTTTCGAACTCTTTTCGATTGAAAATAATGAATTAAAAGCTATTTTTATGTATTATTGAGTAAGTAGTTAAAAGCGTGTGAAGGACTTTTCAATCTTGGGCTTCAGACTGACTAGAAAAAAAATATATTTTTTTCCATGGATATTTTATTTTATATCACATTTGACAGGCGTCACAGCTCAGTTGGTAGTAGCTCTGCCTTCTATCCTATGGGTTGTGCGTTCGATTCCCACTCAGTGCTAATGTTTGTGTGATGAACATAAATATTTGTTCTGTGCCTGGGTGTTACTATGTAACAAAAAAGTTATTAAGTTTGCTGTCAGAAATCTAGTTCCCATAGTGCAAGCTTGGTTTAGTTTGGGACTAGAGTGTGATGTGTGAAATGTCCGTGAATGAATATATTATATTACATTTATTTGACCGGGATAAGTGGAAGGTTTTGGGGGAGACCTTTGGCCAGCAGTGGGACAGTATGTATTAAGAAAAAACATTTATTCGTGCCCATAAGTTGTAGTAGTGTATTTAGTTCAGTTTATTAGTTGCATAACTACCAATGAATGTCATCATCATAGATTACTTCACCACGACGGTTGTTATCGCCAATGATGGTGTTTACTTTGACAGTGACATAGTGGCAAAATCACCTGTCAGTTTTTCCCGGTTGACCAATGACATTTAATAATTAGATGCGTTATGCGTTGCGCAACAATGAAATGGCACAGGTATTTGTATTCTTATAAAAGGTAAAAAAATGTTCACAGTGATGTAAATCATAAAGATTACCACTTAAATATATTATAATAATAAGTGTATTTATTTTTATAAATCTAAGATTCAAAGACAAAAAAAAACATTTAAAGGATCTTTACTCTAGCTATATGTAATTTTTTATGTACGAAAGTATGTTTTATGTAGTAGAATCCGTTATACGCGACGCCTGTTGCTAGAAAGAGATATAAACACATTCGTCACGTAGACAGTTGTAATAACGTGCAGTCTGACGTTGCTCGGTGCGTGACTAAGTAGAATAGAATAGTATAAAACTTTATTTCGGTTATCATCACAAAGTAACAAAAACATGTAAGCTTAATGCACACGGGAATTTATATTATTTTTATGATATAACTGTCATAAGTACATACTCAGCTTGTTTTAATGTAGAACCGTTGGGCCCTACAAGCGTAGGATTTCTGTGGTAACGTGACAGATATTACCCTACTCTCCTCTTCGATCATATAAGAACAGTTCTTATATGATCGAAGACTCTCCTGCCGTTTATATTCTGTCGTGGGTAACGCGTCTAATGTTATAAAAACTTCATAGGTTGTGACACGCTAAGGTGACTTACAAATATGTGTCTTATTTTTCAATGGCAATAAGCATTAATTTCAAGTAAGTACTTTAAATTAGCACTTGTATTTCTGATTGAAGAGCTGATCACATTTGCTCAGTCATTGTAGTTAAACTAGTAATTTTAACGCAATACTGCAATAAAAATGTTAGCATTAATAATTTTACACAACAACATACTTCGGATTCTGGTCCCGAACGAAGCACAGCTTGTACTTTGGAATATAGATTACTGATATATTATGTATAGAAAAGTAGATAATTGAAAAAATAATTCTTTTATATAAAAATCTGTCAGGGACCTGTGACCAATGACAACAGATAATAGTATTCTTGTATATTTAAATAGGTTTTTTTATGTCTTTTACAGGTTGATAACGATTATGATGAGTTAAGTCGAGTGAAATTTTTCTCAAGGATAAAATATTAATAAGCTTCGCATTTAAAGGTTAAAGTTTATTTTAATTTGATAGATGGATGAATGATAGACGAGATTTTTTATAATCATCAAATCAAATCAAATATTTTATTTCAGCTCACACAGAAGGTATTACAGCCATATTTTACAAATATAAATAAAGTACATACTTAAAGTTAATTAAAAAAATAGATGCACTGTAAAAAATAATGAAAGCTATTTATATTTATATTACATTTATATTATTGCTTGAATGCAGACAAGGTAAGGCACTCAAGTGAACACAGTGTGCACCTTGTTCCAGTGCCTCATAAAACTTGAGTCTGCATCCAGCCTGCTCGCTATTAGTTTCAGGTAGGTGTTGGCGCTGCCCCGCAACCGACGCACCAGAGACGCTGTTCTGTTTCGGATGATCGCATAGAAGTCGTCTATGCGAGCATCCGCAAACATACCAGATGCGCTACAGAAGCGTGGCAGCCCCATCATCGCCCTGAAACTATTGTTGTACTGGACGCGCAGGGCACTCCAGCTGCGCTGTGTATAACTCACCCACAAACTACACGTATAAAAGGATTGGCAGTACGCCCTAAACAAACTTCTTTTAACGGGTGCAGTGCATTTTGAGAATCTACGGGCCAGCATATTAGCTCGAACTGATAGTGCCCTGCGTTCCCTCTCAACATCCACCTCGTCTGAAAGTGTGTCGGTTACCCAGTGACCCAGATACTTAAATTTTGACACCATTTTTAGTTGACTTCCAGCCAGCGACACCGGAGGGACTTCGCTGTACGTTTTAGAGCCAGCCTTGAAAATCATCATTTCACTTTTACTTGCATTGTATCTGAGCCCATGGGATCCCGCATAGCGTTCACATATACATAAAAGCTTTCTTAAGGCAGAGATCGATGGGCTCAGCAGCACCATATCATCGGCGTAACTAATGTTGTTAACTGTTACACCGTCTATAGAGCACCCGACCTTGGCACTGCTGAGCTCACCGACCAGCTGATCCATGTACAGGTTGAAAAGTCGGGGCGAAGACAATCCGCCTTGTCGCACCCCACATTCCAGCCCGTACTCGTCCGATAGCGACCCAGCCCACCTAACGTTGTTACGCTGACTGCCGTACCAATATTTAAAAATTTGCACCAGCTCAGGGGGAAGCCCAGGAACACTCTCCAGCTTTTCCCACAGCCTATCATAATCTACAAGATCGAAAGCCTTAGATAAATCTAAAAAGCAGGCGTAGACAGGTGTACTTCTGCTTGTATAGTATTGAACGGTGTGTTTAAGACTAAGTATTGCAGACTCAGTGGACAACCCAGCTCGGAATCCAAACTGGGCATCATGCAAGATTAAGTGTTTACTTAAATGTTCATTAATCACACCGTCCAACACCTTCGCTATTACCGTCGCCAATGATATGGGCCTGTAATTACCTAAACTGGAAGCATCTCCAGTTTTGTTTTTAATAACCGGCACAACCAAAGTTCGCATCATGTCAGCTGGAAGGTACGAATGCCCAATACAGAAGGTGAAAAACATGGCGAGAACCCGCGGCAGATGTACTCCACCATAATTAAGATGTTCAATGCTTAATGAGTCATGGCCTGGAGATTTTCCACGTTTCATATTTTTCACCACCCGCGCAACATCCTTGGCCGATATTCGTATTATTCGGTTACCGCCCAGTGACACACTCGAGTTCGACCCTGTACATTCTTGGCCTAACGGAGACTGCACTCTAAAATACTCTCCAAATAAGTTGGCAATTTGGACAGGATCGCTAACACCCTCTACGCTGACCGGGACGCTCGGCTTCGGATTAAGTTTTTTAGTCTCTTTCCAAAATTTACTAAAATTCTTTGCAGAGTGATGTGTCGCAAGAACATCTAGTTTTATTTGGTTCTGGTTTTTTTGACACCATTTAAGTTGACCTTTAAATTTGACCCGCGAGTCACGCATTCTTTCATATATGAAACCTGATGAAGGTTTACCATGCGCAACCCATTCTAAGAACCAAAGCCGAGCCTCTCCGTGAGCCTTCTTAACATATTTATTCCACCCGACTACATGATTTTTCGACTTACGCTTACAACCGACAACTTTTCCGTCTTGACAGCTAGTAGCAGAATCTTGTAATATGTCGACTATATTCTTATACATAGTATCTATCACTTTCCGGTGTTCCAAATCTATACATGAATAATCTGCACATTTTTGAAAAACAGGGGGGAAGTTTACTTCTCTAAACGCACTAGAGCACAGTTGCTCGTACTGCTCTATTTGTAAAAAATCCCTGTTTCCCCAGATAACAGTGTTTTGCGTGGACTTAGTTACATTAACTTTATGTTTAATGATATCCAGATTACAAATCAACTCGACCGGAAAATGATCGGACCATGTGGTACTATAGTTAACTTTAACGTCCATTATCGTGCTTCTCACCGCTTCAGTGATAACAACATGGTCCAACCATGATGTAGTGCCGTGCACATCACTTAGGTAGGTATACGTGTCTGATGTTAAGCCCAAAAAGTCAATATCTGCGCACAACCATTTCTGCTCATCGCTAAAGTTTTTAAGTTCCTTACCAAATAACTCATTTGGGTCCGCATTGAAATCGCCCAGAATGTATACTGAGTCTACCTCACACGCATCTATCACCGCACTAATTTCACTCATACAGTCTGTGAACTCCGGAAGATTATCTTTACAGTCTGTGGGCATGTAAACAGTAAAAACTAAAAATTGACTATTCTCTAACACAACTTTTATAGCTGCAATTCGCACACTCTCGCACTCGACAACCGACACCGATCGGAACACATTCTTACGCCACAGTATAGCAACCCCTCCATGGGGCCGTCCACGTAGCAGTCCCGCCGTAGTGTCGATCGCTGATTTGCCGGTATACGTAAACTCCTTGTCAATTGATCCGAGCAACGAGATGTCATGAGGCAAGAGCCATGTCTCTTGTAGGGCCACAATGTCGGCAGTCTGACATAGCGCCCTCACCCCATCTATTGATCTCGTTACTGAACGACAATTAAAACTAACAAATTTTGAATTATTTCTCATTATTTTGTTTTCCATAGTGTGTTGTTTTAAATTCAACAAATTTTCTAACATAAATTCCCTCAGGCCACAGACTATCATCTAAGAAAGAAGATATTTTAGAGTTAGGTACGTACATTTTGTAGGCGTTATACTGTTTCTGTACCTTGGCCTTAATCTTCTGCAAGGAAACATTCACTTGCGTTTTAGTATATATGTACTCCGTTATATCCTTCTCAGAAGTGCTAGCATCTACATTATTTATGAACAATGGAGTCCGGATATCCGCGGCTTTGAATCTTTCACTAGGATTTGTTAGCGCTTTACCCTCCAACGTAGTAAAGCGGTTTCGGTGTTTTTTCCGCTGTACAGTAATCCACTCATCATTAGGTTTATCCTCCTTCCATTGCCCTTCCACCGACATTATACCGGCATAGTTTTTATTTACATCCGACCGTACAGCTGTATCTATTTGACTAGAATCATTGCATGTCACTGTTGAATGCGGAATAATAGGCCGTTTTACCACCGGCGCCTCTGACGCCGCGCTCACAGTGTGCGAAACCACAGTGCTTTCAGCCGTGGCCTCCACGCGCGGCACGCCATTGGCTTGCACTTGCACCTCAGCCAGTAGCGCGCGAGAGAGCGGGCTGGACATACCGCACGCGCGTGCATTAGAGAAAGATAAAGCTGACGCGTTCTCAATACCGGTCCGGCTGTGACTCATAGCACTGCGTTCTTCAATGTGCGGTAGGCCCGTCGGTCCGCTGTCCATACAAAAACTGTTAGAAATACCGCCACCACCTCGTTTTTTATTAACAAAGTTATAATTGTTTACCAACGATGCTTGTTTTAAATTCGACAGATCTATTTTGACTTCGTCTAGATTTTCTGCAGTTACATAGGTATCCTTAATCATCTGTAGATCTTTTTGTATGACCAGAATGTCTTTTAACAAGCGCGTTGCATCGATGTGGTCCCACGTAACAGGCGGTAATTTATGCAGTAATCTGGCAACAAAGATGGGAACTTCCTCAGGATCTGTTTCTTTAAACACAGTGATGACGTCGTAGAGATCTCTCTTTGAACGTCCATCTCGTTTCCGGGCAATCCTTCGTTTTGTTGTAGCAATAGATTCAAACAATAATATTTTTGCACTTTCAATATCTTCCGCCGAGAACGACGTAGTACAAATTTGTACTAAACTTTCTTCATTCATGACGTCCACTTTGTTTTGTATAAAAGCAAGTACTTCGCAAATAACAATATTACAGTTATTACACTTGACTACGTTTGACGACATCGTGCGGGATGCGCCACTAAAGTACGTTCGCTCGCGATCGCTTGCGGACGCAGACTGATGAGTGAAGACATTTTTCGAGTTTCTGTCTCCTATAGTCTACAGGCAAGGCTAAGTAAACAGATTTAAAGTATTGTAATAGGATTTTTGGCAAGAGTTCTGTGCATTATAATAAAATAAATGCAAAAAATGTAGCGTTACACAGATGGCAAACTTGATGGATCCTGTTATAATATCCGCCAGCGACTTCACTCCCGACTTGTACCTCCGATATTTTTTATGGATACGACAGATTTTGGTGGTATTATTTAGCTTCTAGTAAAATAACTTTTATGCGATGGGTTTGATTCCCAATAAGTACAATTTGTAGGTTAGTAAACATAACCGTAGTCACACGATAACTTTATAATAAGGGCATAAAAATCAATTTCAATGACGTGAAGTCTTAGAAATTCAAGGACATTCATTTGTGTGTTAGCAACCAGTTGGTTCGAACTTTGATTCTTATCTATTAGATTGTTTATTCTATGTATTCTATACATATGTTCTATATTCATAGATATATAATAAAAACTTTCATTCACGGACTCTCTAGTTCCAAACTAAGTCAAATCTTGTGCTTATTTTTGTAAATTCATTCATAGAAAACATAGCAACACCCAGACACACCCAATATCGTCACTCAAACATTTGTTTTTGGACCCACAGCGTGGCAGAGTTACTACCAAGTGAACTATGATGACACTTCTCAGAAGAAAATCCAAACATATCAAAGCATTACAGGAAGCTAATATCCGGAGTTGTGAAATAATTATGACTATTATTAATTAAAGGTAAAAAAATACAGACAAGATATAGGAAGAGCGACTGTCGACGTGTCCCCTAACTACTTAGTTTCGCACAATGGATGAAGGATCATATCTTTTGTCTAGCGAGTACAATTATAGCCCGGGGTGATATTTTACGTGTCAGCAGCTCGTAGCGTTATTTTATTTGTTTAATATAACAATGCTGATCGTTAAAATATACGGGCGTATTTAGGAATGAAGAGCCCACTTCAGACCGAATATTATGTAACATACCATGCCAAAAAAAGTTGAAGTAGCTTAACTTTTGTGTTTAAGCAAGGTTTTAGCGAATCGCATCTTAATATAAATAAACAGTTCCAGTTTTAAAAGTTTGCAGAATTTAAACGAATGCTTAGAAGGTAACTTTTTATTATAATTACAGTTGAAGTCTCACAATCTCTTCATTTCCTTCTAGTTCACTTTGAGTTATTAACAAAAACAGTACTTTAAGTCACACATTCCGACCTCAATCAACAATAAAAAATCACGATATTTATATATAATTTCTCACGAAAAATGTACATTTTAAATAAACCGACCACAACTATTTCATTTTAAAAACAATGCTTCACGAAATCATGTAGCAGAAAAACGAAAACAACTATTAGGCCGAGTTACAATGGCTATACATCAGCGAGACGACCGCGATAAATTAATTAAAAATACGGAAGGAATATTATAATGTACACAGTACAAGTATATTCAGTCATACATTTACAAGAGCTTAGTCGGTGACCTGAATCACATGGAAAAGTACCTAATCTATATTATTCTATAGAGAAAGTTGAGGTTGTGTATGGATCTACTTAACCGATTTTTGAAAATTATTTTACTAATTGAAGGGTACGTTATAAGTGTCATAACCCGATAGACTAAAGTAGAATATCCGTGACGAGCGAAGCCGGGACGGATCGCTAGTATAATATAAGAATTAAAATTCTAGCTGTAAGCAGACACACAAAAACAAAATTTTTGAAAGAGGTTAAGTGAATTAAAAAAAAAAACTTTTTCGCATTATTGTTATTGAAATGTCGAGTTAGCGAATAATAAATTGTATTAAGACAATTGTGTTTAGTTGAGATACTGCCATACAATTACTATGTTAACGGTGTTTTTTATAAACAGTAGCATAGAATAATGACATACAAAAATGTTATATTCAACGGTGTGGAACGCGGACTCCCGTCACACAGAACCACCAACAGTTACTATACCAGATACATTATAATCATACACTGTAGGATAATAAATAGAAAAAAGCGACAATAGAAAATAACGAGTCACAAATAGGCTTCTAATAATGAAATTGCATATAAATATATGTTTGTCCGTGTTTTCGGTTCGTCGGACCGTTTAATAAGAGATTATTTATAGGCATCGCTTCCGTATGGGATACACGAAATACAACACTGTTTTTTTTCCTTAATCATATTAGCGAATTTAGATAAAAGATAAAGATAAGATAAAGATAAAATAAATTTATTTGCATACACATCACATAAATATTATTATTATTAATATTGTAATATTATTGTTCGTGTATTATTGTTATTTATTAGTGTATTATTGTCTATTTTTACAAAAATAAAACAATAACTAATAATAAGAATCGCGCATCCGCTCATATCATATTACGAAATGGTTTAGGTAACTATTAATACCTAATTCTCAAAACTCTTTGTACTTTCCTAGTACCTACAATATTGACGTGACAAATATAAATATTATTATTTAAAAAAAATATGTATATCCTCTAGATCCGTGAAAAAGAAACGGACAGATGTACATCCAAGAGAAGTAGACACTAGACCAACAATTAACTTCACATTCCCCGAACTAAGCCACCACCATCTTGGATCATAAAAATAACTGAAGAACAATGACCGAAACATGTTGTCTTACAAAGTGGAGAAATTGTATCGAGTTTTAGTATTTAATAGCATTTTTCTTCGGGCTAAATATCTACAGAGAGGTCTCGTTAAAACTCTTTTAGAAACCTTCCTTTGTGTTCAAGTTTCAAACTTATATTAAAAACAATATAAAAATGATCCGGAAATGGGAATTGAAGTCAATATCTACTATTCTTTAATGTTACTTTTAAATCGCCTTATTGTTGCACATCAACAAAATCGAATTTAATGTAACTTTTTATTGAGTGAAGCCACAATTGAATGAAACATTGTAATCATACACGTCATGTTCCTTAACGTTATTCAAAGTTGTTAATAAATGCAAAGTTTATTACAAAAAATAAACGTGTTTTAAACACTGAAATAAAAGCAAGAGATGTAATTTTGAGCCTGAACATGATGAGAGATAAATAAGATAGATCGACCTATAGATCGTTTGCATCGGTCTGCAAATAGCTAAACTATTATGCAATTGTAAATTCTGCAATAGTTTAAATAAAATAAAAAAAACTCAACCTTAAGAACTTTTCTTCTAAGTAAAAAGTTCTTTAAAAGTGAAAAAGACACTGTCGTTGGTAATTTTGTAGGTGCAGCTGCTAGTACAGACAAATTTGCGCTCAGCAGCAGATGGCCTTAGATAGATTACAAAGAATTATTCATTTCTATGTCATTATTCAGCCATCTTTTAGATTCAAATTAGTGTTCCACTATTCCTGAACTAAATCCTCCGTAACAAAAGACTAAGAACGAACAAAAGTTTTTAATTAAATCTTGCGTGTAAAGTTTCCACCCCTGGACTTTTTATTCTTCTGTAGGCTTTAAAGTCATTGTCAAGTAAAGACGTGACCAAGGATGTATTTAATTCAATGTATTCAATTTTGTTTATTTGGGACTAGAGCGTGATGTGTAAAATGTCCGTAAATATTTATTATTTTTTATTCATAAATATATATTTGCATATCAATAATTGCGTGTCTCTGTCACTTATTTTATTTTAAGTACTGACGTTTAATAGTTATCATTGAAATGATTAAATAAACAATGCTATAATTATATATTTGACGGCGCGTGCCTTTCATCATATCAAAGACAATAGAAACAAGGAGTTCGCTAGCTTAGGAGGCTTGTCGATGGATTAATAAAGCACTGGCTGAGTTTGTGTTCTATAGAATTTGAATGCGTGGATCTCTTGCGAATGTCAAGGATGCTGTCAACAGAACAAGGGCTTTTTGTTTGAAGAAGTGCTGGAGAATGGTCATGAAAAAGGAATAGAATCACGGTAGCCTGGTTATGTCGAATTCACCGTGATTCCAAGTTAAATCGCGAGCTATATTAATCAACCTAATTAAGAAAGTGCTTATCATGATTGTGGACAAGAAATAAACCATTTGTAATACCATAATGATGCTGTTTTCTAGAAGACCTACCTATCCCAAAGAGATCCCGTGATAGTAATGCTCGAAGAGCCTTAGAAGTCACATAGATTCCACATAGAACCTTGTATCAGACTGAAGTTGTCAAAGGCGTCCTGACACCCGCCGACATCAGAAGTGGGATGCAATCCAGTTGCCCACAGCAAAGAGCTTTCAATTCAGATGCACACAGATGTGAGGATCTAATACAGACGAGAGATTTTATGGAAAAATAGCGACGCATATTGAGATGGAACCTGTGTGCTTAGTACGAGTTTTGCACATGAAACTGAACGTATCGTCTTCGCAGTATAAAAGTGAGCGCACTCGTACTTGGGGTACCTACTGAGCGATGCATAGTGGAATGTCGCGTAAGTGATCTTCAGCGAGATGTAATCGATACAATCTGCAACGGAATACCACTGCACAGCTTGATGCAACCTGAACGTGTTTGATTAGACAAGGTACATGTAGTCGTTTCATTTTGTTGTTTTTCTAACGATAAAGTCAGCTGTTTTTCTTATTGAAATAAAAAAAAATGCCAAACAATACTTAGTAACGATATCTATGATCTTTCAATTTGGTTTACGGATACTTGACGACTTTTTGGACCATATAACCACCAGTCAGAATGCAAGTGTGGTTTGACTAATGAATGGTAGAACTGCTGGTTCAACGTGAAGAGTGTGTTGGGGTACTAGATGAAGGTACCTAGACGAGATGTTTGGATAGATGCCAGATACATGGTGGATCAGACACGTAACTTGCTGAGACTTTGGTCGTGGTTTTAATGTTGATGACGTTGTTGATGATTTTCTTCGATGACAAGTTTTGACCTATCGAGTTTAAATTAACATTTTCCTGTAATGCAAGCTTGTTCTGTTGCTTGCTTGATGTTTGTGCTCAGAACAACTGAGCTAGAAACTTGTGACTGTGCGAGATATTCATTATTTTCAGATGAAACACGTAGATGTGGGTGAAATGACAAAATAAAGCATTATAGTAAGATGAAGATGAATGACAATTATATTGCGACTATATAGATAGTAGATCAGCAACCACCTGATGACAGCGAGGATCATGGCAATAGCGATCGAGGCAACATGCTGTATCTATCATCGTAGATTGTTGGCATTGAAATCTTGTAAGTAGTTCTTGATTTATTTGGATTTTTATAATAATGTTTCTTATAACTTATTAGAGTATAAGAGTCTTCCTCCGTTACCGGTGATTTTTGAACATTTACTCAGATCTCCGCCTTTTTGCTTTAAGATTAGTAAACGTAAATAACTCTGACATTGGCAAAATCGTGGCAACTCTAGCCTGCAAAAAGCCACTAAGAAAAGAAGAAGAAGAATGATGTTTATTCTCAGAGTAATATTACCTAGAGCTAACCTTAAACGATATAGCATGATTTAACCTATGTTCTGAAGTTTTGAAGAAGTTTCTCATCCATGAAATATTTTCACAATTATGAAAAGTGGTGTTAATTTATATTGTTTTACAAGACACATTCTGCAACAGTTTTGCAACATTGTTGATGGAGTAATAATAACAAAGCTTCAACATCATCATCATCATCAACTTATCAGTCCACTGCTGCACGTAGGTCTCTCTCAAGACATGCATTGAGCCCGATCTTTGGCTCTTTTCATTCAGTGATTGTCAGCTACATTCTGTGGATCATCGCTTCTACACTACGCTTGCCTAAACGTGGTCTCTACTTCAATATCAGCAAACATGGTCGGCTCTCTGCCACTTCAGCTTGTTAATTCTCTGAGCTAAGTCAAACGCCTTGGTTTTTCTGTCAGATAATTATGTTACGGATACTATCTCTCCAAAGAATTCCGAGTACAGCTTTCTTCATAGCGCGCTGAATGATTTTCAACAAAATCAAATCTAATTAACTGAATAAAGTTATTCAGTAAAATCACAAGGATCATTTTAAATTGTTTTATACTAGGTGATGCCAGTTCCACGTGACCAGAGCCTAAAAAGAACGAGCAAGAAACTACGGCCTGGTTCTAACTGTTATTTTTGTATGATCCTTCTTACAAAGAATCACAATTAAATACTGTTCTGAAATAAGTTCCGGTGACGTGTTATTTAATTTAGTACCTAACTTTTAAATGAAACAAAATATGTTAAGTAATGTCAGGGTCATGATTACTTATGAATAAAAAAAGCTATACTTACATAACTCTTAATCGTATTATCTATTACAATGTACTGCATACTAAGTACATAGGTAAACCATCTGTGGACCAATTCCAATGTCAGTATCCATAAAGCTTCTTATTTGATCTGCTTGATTAAAAGAATATTTTTGGTTCTTGTGTGGGTGTGAGCATTAAGATAACGCATAATAGAGGAAAGTGGAAGAAGAAGACGTGTTGCACTGACTCCACATAATGTACCTTAAAGGCAGTAGTATATTGTGGTGCCCAGCGGGGTCGTGTTCGGCTCTTATCTTAATTTAAGACCTATGATTGTAACCAACAATACAATGGACAAGTCTATCTATTTATCTATCTAGTCTGAATGTTAATATATGACGTTGATTCTCAACCTGGTTAAGTGAACCCTGGGTAACGAAATAAAGTAACAATATCGAGTAACGAATTCGAGTCACAATTAAGAGTTGCGATTTACAGCTACGATTTAGAGTTGTGATACAAAGTCGTTATGTTAAGTTGTCATGGTAACCCACGATGAAATCAAAGCACAAGAAAGCAATCACATTTTTGAATTAAAACTGAAGGATTTCGCAGCGGCTAGCTCATAATAAAACAAATTGGTCTTGTTTCTTACTGTGGACATTGTATTGAAATATATGGAACACATTTCACAAAATTACTAAGGATTACTTAGATTTAACATAATTACATTTTAAACATTTAGACTGTTGAACATACATTACATAATGAAAAAAATAATGAACGTCCGGCACAGACTTAATATCTAACTGAACGTTGCCGGGAGTTGATATAAAGTTGCTCAATGTGGTTGTGTAAGGGCCATGTCACACGCTATAAGGACCTCACTGAGAAGTTCTACTACTTTCTCACCGAGTATTTTTATGACGGAAGTTTAAATAATAATTAATTGACCAACCGACACTATCGAAGTTTCCAAAGCAGAATTATTATAATTAATTATTTGAATGCTTCAAAGTTTGTTCGTTCTCCAATTATAATTATTGCAAAATCCAAACTTGGGTACATTATGTACTTCAAGATAAGGTTTGTTTTAGACATAAGACATAACTGTACATAATGACGACAATAAAGATACTGAATACTGATGTTAAGCTTTGATGTCAATTTGCGGTGCAGAGAGATGTTTGGTTCAGTCGAACAGAATACTGTGTTGAACTTTTGTTTACAGAAGCTGCACATTGTGACATGTGAGTTGTTGAAATTCACATGAGAACGAGCGAGTTGTTGAAAGTCACACGAGGACCTGCGAGTCTTCAGCTGCCACACGGAGACATCAAGCTGGGACGTGTGACATTGACAGAATACAGTGTCTTGAAAGGATAATCTTAAATTAGTTATTAGTACTATCGCGTATCGCGGCTTTATTAATGAATTTGTAAGTTGAGTAAGGAAGCTCGTTGAAATAACTTGGAATCGAAGTGTTGGACGCTTGGTGTAGTCGATGCAACGTTGGCTTAGTAGAGTTGATGACCTGAATAGAACGTGGTATGAAGAGTTAGAAAATATTCAACTTGCAATGAACAGTACCTCAAGGACATGATGGCTTATACTATATTACGACTATTTTTTTTGAATATTGATGAAACCGTGACGGCGATGTATGGAGAAGAAGAAGAAGGAGAAGAAGAAGAAGAAGGAGAAGAAGAAGAAGAAGGAGAAGAAGAAGAAGAAGAAGAAGAAGAAGAAGAAGAATGTCCACTGAAGTGACATGTTGCGAATAATACGTTATCTTCAACGATAATTGATAATGAGTCATTGTTTGGATACTCTCTCCGCATATCCTTGTACTGCCTCAACATGTCCAGAGACTCTCAGTACATATCCCGATTCGGAAATATGGGATTTACAAAATGAAGTATACCAATGAAGGTAATTTGTTATAAGTACCTGTGTGTTCCACCTGCACAAGGCTGGACCTCATCAACGCCACAAATGAGGTTTTGAAGTTGTTGTTGTTGTACCCATTGACATGTGAGAAGAAGAAGTACTGTTCCATGCTAAAGGGGATGGTGGATAGAATGCACATGCTTGAGCAGATATGTTTGCCGTTGATCCTGCCAACACATGCCATCTGCTCTATGCTGCAAGGTATGGTGGAAAGGATGCACGTGTTCGGGCAGATGTGTTTGCCGTCGATCCTGCCAACCCGTGCCATCCGCTCTATGCTGAAAGGCATAGTGGAAGGGATGCACGTGTTTGGGCAGATGAGTTTGTCGTTGATCCTGCTGACGCGTGCCGTCTGCTTTATGCTGCAAGGTATAGTGGAAAGGACGCACGTGCTCGAGCAGATGTGTTTGTTGTCGATCCTGGCGACCTGCTCGGACCAGATGAATATGCAGCGGTTGTTCAAAAAGTTAATTGAAATAGAACAGTTACATGGATTACTTGAAGGATGGACGAGCGGTTATTTCAGTGATTATGATCTTTCGGAGACAAATAATAAAAGCCCGAGGACGGTCTTAAATGTCAGTCCGGCCGTGACGGCGCGTGCCTTTCATCATATCAAAGACAATAGAAACAAGGAGTTCGCTAGCTTAGGAGGCTTGTCGATGGATTAATAAAGCACTGGCTGAGTTTGTGTTCTATAGAATTTGAATGCGTGGATCTCTTGCGAATGTCAAGGATGCTGTCAACAGAACAAGGGCTTTTTGTTTGAAGAAGTGCTGGAGAATGGTCATGAAAAAGGAATAGAATCACGGTAGCCTGGTTATGTCGAATTCACCGTGATTCCAAGTTAAATCGCGAGCTATATTAATCAACCTAATTAAGAAAGTGCTTATCATGATTGTGGACAAGAAATAAACCATTTGTAATACCATAATGATGCTGTTTTCTAGAAGACCTACCTATCCCAAAGAGATCCCGTGATAGTAATGCTCGAAGAGCCTTAGAAGTCACATAGATTCCACATAGAACCTTGTATCAGACTGAAGTTGTCAAAGGCGTCCTGACACCCGCCGACATATTTATAATTATCACACCAATCATTATTACTAAGTTATTATTGCCTGTCAATCTTATGCGCCAGTGTTTTAAAGAGCTTATTATTTTTTAACATATACATACTGCTTATGACATAGTTGATATAAGCATTATAAGTAAAAATTAGGGATAGTATTGTAATCCAAGTCACTAAAAATAAATAAATAATCAACAGTGTTTGTTTTGGAACATTGATAACAATTATGAACGCTATACACCTGGAAACAATGAACTGTTTTCATTGTCCCTACGAAGTCTAACTGCCGGTTTCTGGAAACCCAAATCACGATTGATCCTAGTTTGACACATAGTAATTGTTTGATTTTTTCGTTGATCATCGTTCGAGAAACCGGCCGTAAGCTTTACTGTATTTCTTATATGCTTATAACGGTACAATTAATAAACAATGAACTTTATTTATATATGTTATGTGGCAGTTGATAGATCACCGAATGTTACCTCCTATCACTATAGAGTAAGGATCATCAAAATAGACCACAGCTGGACGTAGGTCTCAAGACGCGCCACTGACGGCCGGTTTTTGAAAACAAAAATCACGATTGATCCGAGTTTGACACATAGTAATTATTTAATTTTTTCGTTGATACCGGCCGTGAGTTTACTAAGATAACTGATGTACGTAATCAAATCAATATTGATCCGAGTTTGACACATAGTAATTATTTGATTTTTTCGTTGATACCGGCCGTGAGTTTACTAAGATAACTGATGTACGTAATCAAATCACGATTGATCCGAGTTTGACACATAGTAATTATTTGATTTTTTCGTTGATACCGGCCGTGAGTCTACTAAGATAACTGATGTACGTAATTAAATCGCTATAAGAGATGTGTTAAGCCTCGTATATGTCAGTAATTGCATGTAACTTTAAAGTAGAACACAGAAACGCGCGCATCACTGCTTGGCAAATAGGTATAACTCAAATGGGCTGTCAGCACATGTCAATCAGCAATAATATTGCCAACGCAAAAATACACTGAGACTTACTTACCCTGATAAAAAATGGTTGTCTGTAAAGTCGGTTTACTGACGATAGTTGAACGTGACAACGTCACTTCATGGAACGCCTCAGAACGCCTCAGAACGCCTCATGAGTCATGTTTTTTCGTGCGTGCAGCCGGCTCTATCGAATTATAAGACGTTGTCACGTCAAAAATGTAAATAGCAAAACAGCCGCAGTTTTTTTATGTTAATTTACTTGTATTTCGGTCGTAAAGAAATTTTATTTATAAGAAAATACCTAGACATAGTTATATTCATATTTCGTGCTGCGACGCTGTAGGTACAGAAATATTGATACAATATTGGCTAGAAGGCTTTAGGAGTAACATTGTAAGCTCTTAGATTCCTTCCATTGGGTTGTGTGCGTAAATGGTGATTATATATATTTTTTTTAACTGAAATACTTGGAATTTTTCACTTAACTTTATAGATATCTTATCTTATTTGGTATTTTTTTTTATTTATCTTTATCTATATATAAAGTTTAGTTAAAAATTAGATAACTGTTTATTGTTCACCACACACAAAATAAAACAAAGAACTTAAACAAGTAGTAATAGGCATCACAATGGGCGGCCTTATCGCTGAGAGCGATCTCTTCCAGGTAACCGAAAGGTCTTTATAAAGGTATTGAGTATGTTTTTTATTTACCGATCGTTATAAAATGGTCAATGTTGTGTAGTGAATAACTAAAAAAGGGTATGGTATAGTATTCTATTAGCAATCCAGTTCCCATAAGCTTTGCTTAGTTTGGGACTAGAGCTAGATATTTGTGTTTATTAATTAATAAATACAAAGCAATTTTTATTGATGAAAACGATTATTGTGCAAATTTATTTTGTATGATCTATTTTCATCCGTTTAGTGGTAGACGTTATATTCTTCCTTACTTTATTATGTATTAAATTCATAAAAATATGTATAAAAACCTGATTGCATATCTTTTTGATACAAAGTTGCAGGATTTAATTATTATAATTAAATAGCATGTATTTTGCTGCATAAAATTTAAATTAATTTATGCAAAATATCAAGCAGCTAGTGAACGTGGAACGGAATTATGCTTCGCCAAAGCTTTAGAAACATATACGATTATATTAACTATAAATATTAGGTACTTAAGGTTTTATATTTATAATAAGGATTTCATTTTGTATTCTTCGATACTAAAAAACTAATCTGAGTTGCGTAAACTTTACCTATTCAAGGCACACTGCGCATATCAGCTTGACAGTCAAATGACAAATATGATGACCTGTTGTTAATTTTGTTACTTGAAAAACATTAAAAACATGGGACTCTTCAGGATTTAAACAAGACTCTGAACCAATCTTACTTAAGGTGATACGTCTCGCTCTTGCGGGAAATTCAAATTTCTTAGGGTTTTTTTTTTATTGTGGCTGAACTGTTATTATCTTTTATTAGTTTAAGCTACTTTGCGAATATAAACAATAATTTTCTGTGTAACCGTGTATCAATATTTGAGATTGGTTCTTTATATAAACTTACTTAATCCTAAAACAGTTTTAAACACTTTTATAATTTAGTAAGTTAATATAAAGAACCAATCTCAAATATTTATACAGGGTTACACAGAAAATTATTGTTTATGTTCGCAAAGTAGCTTAAACTAGTAAAAGATATAACAGTTCAGCCACAATTAAAAAAAAACCCTAAAAAAATTTAATTTCCCGCAAGAGCGAGACGTATCACCTTAACTTATAATAATATTGACGACCGGAAGCTGCACTTAGCCCATTGGGCCGCTCTTTGTCCCGCGCGCCGAAACCAAAACGTTTTTATTTAGATTAAAAATAAAATCTCACGTCTTGCGTTTTTTTAAAAAGAATAGATAGATGCAGCTGTTTTATTTATTTTTGGATCAGTTGAACTATCTATAGATCGTTTGCAACGGTCTGTAGATAGCTCAACTAAGTTTCTTGCCCGTTTTTCTAGGCTCTGGTCGCGTGGAACTGGCACCTAGAATCACCTAGTATGTAAGACGATTCTAAATGATCTTTGTGATTTTACTGAATAAAGTAACTTTGACTTTGACTTTAAACTGTTTCTTATGTATTTTATATGCCTATGTAGGTACATTTTGTAAATAATATTAAGTAAATTTTTTTGCCAACTTTGCCTTACATATTCCAGAATCAGCCGCAAAGTATCGGCTACAGTGGGACTAAATAATGTATAATGTAGTCGTTGACAATACTAAATGCACTTTTCGTATGTCACTTTATGTACTAAACGTCGTAAAATACAACATAAATAAAACGTTAAACATTTTCTTGTGCCAATTTGCATCTCTATAGTGAATTTCGATTCGTTTGTTTGTACGAAGTATTTTCCTTAAACGAACTGTCGTGTGTCAGTTATTGATGTAGATTATTATAAGTTATTGATGCAGTTATTGATAGTTATTACTTTTGATGGTTTCTACCCTAGTTATAATAATAATTATAATCTATGTTTTAGTTCTCGTGCTAATCAGCATTACTTGCTGAAAATAAAAATGAAGCGTTCCTACTGTCTCAAGGTTCCTCATGGCAGAAGACAGTCTATCAGCAATCATAGCAATCTCATTTTATATTTATTTTTATTAAAAAAACAATATCAGTTAAAATAATATAACAGATGCGATGCAGCCACGGTACCTCTACCATGAGATGTCATAGTAAAATTGCCTGACTTTACTACAGTAGTTACGTCAATATTAGTATGGCGAATTTTAGTACCCAACTATCCGCTAGAGGCGCTGTACAAATCTTCATACATTTTTTTAACTACAGACGCTAGCGAGTTTAGTAAATATAGTATAGTAAAAACTCATGGTAGAGCCACGGGTAAAACTAAGCTTGCGTAAAATATACAAATAAAAAGCTTTCGCGACGCTTCGTAACTTTTGCATTTGGCATTCGTTCAGTATATTTGTATTAAATAAGATAAATTGCACGCGCCACTGAAAAAACACTAACGGCCTGTCATCTTTGAAATACATTTTTAGATTTACAAACATTCAATTTTGAACTTAATCTTAACGTGTGATAGCATAATTCTAACTGACAAAATATACACTAGTAAACCGAATTGACTATAATCAATTTGAATCTTACGTTCGTAAGATTAAGTTATGTTTTACATTGAAAGAAAAGTACATGTGGTATGAGTCTGGGGGTCGAATAAGGCGAATGCACACGAGGTTACAAAAAGTCGCTGCGCCTAATCCGGCGCACGAGACCATGCGTATAAAATTGCAGCCTGTAGCATAATTAAGTACTCAATTAAAAAAGTGGATCCTACTTTCCTCACGACAAGATTTGCTTGTCCTCATACGGATAATGGGGTTTCTGCACGTACTAGGCACTTTTTGCTTAGTTAAGACAAATAAAAACTAAAATTAGGACATTATTATATGTATAGGTGAGATACATGTTTTGTATTAGTTACAGAGCCTCTAATTTTTCTACCTTTATACTGATCGTAGACTAAATTACTATCAATAGCTAAAGTAACACATATCTACCCTCAAACAACGTTTTAAAACTATTGAACGTATCCGCAAATGAAGGTCATATTTTATTACACAAATCTTATATGCCAAATAGTAGTTTAACGGCCGGTTTCTCGAACGACTATCAACGAAAAAATCAATTTATTACTATGTGTCAAACTCGGATCAATCGTGATTTGGGTTTCCAGAAACCGGCCGTACCTAACAGTTCCATACCTTATATACCACTCTCACAATGCAAAAGGTCCTCATGACGCTTTAGTGAGTACCGATTTAGCATCTCCGGCTCCCGTGCTAGGTATATATCTTGTAGACTTTTTGGCAAATAGTTCTACAATAGTTCTGGTTACGTCACAGCAGTCAACGCGTGTCGGTACGTGTGGAAGACCTATATAGTTTAACATATGAAGCTGGTGTACGCATTTATGGAACTATTTACTACTGCTTAGGTTATTGATCGCGACTTACTCATTGCTTACATTTTACATCCTGCGCTAATTGACCGAGCGAGCGAAGCGTCTTATTTTCAAGATTGGCCAAAAATGTGGTTTCGTCTACAGGTCACATTTTTCTATCGATTTTAACGAAGCACACAAGTTTTGTGCATTTTAATTTTTTAGTTGATGGCGATTGGATAAGTTTATTGTAGAGTTGTATCGACGGATTTTAATTATTGAGAGGCACATGGGACTTTTTGTTACTTGTAAGTAGGTAACAAAATCTACACTTTTAGGATTTTCAAAACATGAAGATGTTAGGACCAAGGTGTTGGTGTAATGCGCTTATTTTTCACTAATAAATTGATTTTGAGTCCATATAATGAGAGTCCAAAAATTAATAATTGATGAACCTATCGTTAAACTGTGTAGGAAAGATATGCACGAAAATATTATTCAAAAAAGGCATAGTTACAGTTTTTTTAATATTTCAGCATCTCCTATAGTAGCATGTCTATTACAGTTTACAGCACAATACAGCATAAGCATGTTTTAAGTGTAGATATTGTTCCATACGTGAAGCTTGCACACGTCTGCAAGTATCTCGGTGAGACCACATACCACTGCACGCACCAGACACTGTCGGTAATTGCCAGTGCCGCTATAATCGCACTTAATTACAACTATACAACTCACAATCGCGCCTGTTTCAAGTATTCATTATTAATATTAATTCGCGATAAAAACCGGTTTGGACTCGGCCGAGACACACACCTCTGTGTAGTAGATAAATGCTGCGTAGATGTGAAACTATGTTGAAAATTTCTCCATGGACCAAAATTAAATTAATATTTATTCTGTAAAATGACAAATCATTTAGAATCGTCTTACATGCTAGGTGATTCTAGGTACCAGTTTTACGCGACCTAGAAGCCTAAAAGAACGGGCGACCTGTGCAGAAAACATTTTATTAAATTTTGGTGAAAATCCTGTATCTATTCCGAAACTAAGGATCTGTTTAGGGTTTCGTATTAATGTCTTTGAATATTTAATTATTTATTTTTATTTTTCTCTTGACTTGTAAAACCTAGATAGATGACAGATACAAAACAAAAAAACAAAGTTCTGTCATCCGATTCATTTCTTGGTGGAGATTGAACCTAAGGCCATCCAATTTGATTATAGAATACTCAGATACACTGAGCTTGCCAGGAAGATTATAAAAACATTTATTTTTTCGATTACAGAAAACGTGTAGAGTAACTTTCTGGGTACTGGAGAATCTACAAGGAGTTTCACATCCATAGTTAATTATTTAATGAGCATTGTAACTCAACACCCATATGTTTTGTTAAATTATACAATACTCGATGTTTGTATAAAATAATAATTAAGATCCGTCAATGGCAGAGAATGTATGCAATTATTTTTTCTAAATTTGGAACTTACGCTATTACAATGTTCATATTTAATATATAATATACTGTGCCTCTTTTTTTATAACCATTTTTTCAAATTAAAAATGTAATTTATTTAATGAATGAATTTTGAATAAAAATGCAATGTATTCATTGTTATAAGAGGAGGTAACCGCTTAACATCAGGTTGGTCATCTGTCTTACTATCTGTCTAGTTTCCGCCTCGACTAGTACAAGTTTTGCTTAGTTTGGGATTAAATCATGCTGCATTAAATGTCTGTGAATGTTTATTTTCAAATGTTTAGTAAACGAAATTTTTAACTGAAATCTTAGAATTAGTGGTCTAAATAATATCTATGTATATAAATATTATACAGATTATTGATTAAAACTGATGACCAACTTGATTTCACTCGTCTCGTATGTTAGCCGCTGGTGTTGTGATATCGTAACGTTGAGTGTAAATGCATACTAGCGTACTCTACTGGTGTCGTGTAAGTATCGTATCGCTGACAGTGTAAATGCAGCCATACGGGCGTACGGCGACAAACCCACTACTAATTAACATCTCGTGAAACACCCTCGTTGGCTGTTTAATTCTGCGACTAAATATAATTTACTTCGCGAATACGATACGTGCAGTGATTATGTTAAGTGACATCTCATATAGTAGATACGGGATATATTTTAGTACATTCACGGCCGGTTTCTGGAAACCCAAATCACGATTGATCCGAGTTTGACACATAGTAATTATTTGATTTTTTCGTTGATCATCGTTCGAGAAACCGGCCGTAACATTGAAAAACTAAAGATTTATAGTTGATCGTATTTGTCGTAAATTTGAATTGACTTAGCCTCCGTTGACTACGTTACCGCAGTATTATATTAAATATTATAATTAATACAATTATATTAAAATTCTAAAGCATTGTCTCTAACTGGGATAATGTTTATAATTTCACTTTTATTGCAAATAACAACAATATTTCAATAAATGGTTATTTTTAATTACATTGTAGATAAGCGTAGATAGAGTGTAACGTGTGAAATGTCCGTGAATATTTATCCATCTATTTTATTTCTCTAAGTATTATAAACATAGCAAGAACAATGCATTTAATAATTACCTGAAATAATAGAGGACAAATTATTATAGTTATAAAAATCATAATTAAATAATGATATAGATAAACAGTGGTATAGTCAAGTCACGCTACAAACTATTTAAATACAAAATGAGATTTTACAGTTACAAAACTCCTGGGCTTTTTGCAAAGACGCAGTAACAAAAATAATATTTTTAATGACGCAAAATTATAGCGAAACAGACAAAGAAATTACGCGTACCGAATAAAAATTCCATACAACATTTTATTTTATCATCTAAATCGGCGTTTACGACGACGAACAATGCCCGCCCGAACCGAACCGAAGTGGGACGCAAATAAAGAAAACAATAAAATTAGAATATATAAACACATAAAAACTGGCGTCGGGAATGTACATCGCGCATGCGTCTACCGCACATTACTACATCAAATTTTTATATCAGCTCATCATGCGTCTGCCGAATGTATCGGACGTGTCCCTGAATACCCCAAACTGACGGCCGCGAGCCCAAGCGAATTAACTCCGCGCTAGAGTCAGCGTCAAATACAAAACAATCAGTCTGCAAGGCCAAGGCCACAACGTAGCGCCGCAGTAAGACTTTACATCTTTTAGAGCTTCAAGCGTGACAAATTATTCATTGGCTCTGAAAACCTTGAATACTCAGAATCTTGAACCATATTTAGGGAATAGGAGAAGGAACGGAATACCCCTTACCTCAGATACAACATTCCCTCCAATTAGTATTAGACAATATTAGAAATCACTAAAACAACTGAGTCCAAACTGCTAAATGCTAAAAACTGTTGAAAAGTTTTCTTAAACTTCCGAACAGAAACCCTAAAGACATTGACAATAAGTTGATTTTATACATTAAGAATCAGACACTTGACGCTTACACATCACAATGTCGGCGCCGTCTTAATGAACTCGCAACAAATAATTTGAACCAAAGTTTTAATTCGACAATATCAACTATAGTTCAATAAACACGGTCACTCAAAATTGAACCCTGTAGCTACGGTCTCAAAGAGCAAACTTGCAAAGCTCCGGCTGAAGCGTACTAGTTTCCAGTCCGCGAATAAGTACAGACAAGCAGAAAAGTAGTATTCGAACATTATATATTAAGTATTGACTCGTATTTAATACACAAGTATCTGGCCCAGCGTATCACTATTGCACAGCGCATTGCTATTCAGCGCGGCAATGCAGCCAGTGTCTTGGGTACGCTTCCGATTGGTACTGATTTGGATCAGTTGAACTATCTATAGATCGTTTGCAACGGTCTGTAGATAGCTCAACTGTTTTTTATGTATTTTATATGACAATGTACATTTTGTAAATACTGTATAGTCGTAAGTTTGTTTGTGAGTAAAGTTGATAGATACACAAGCAAACTAAGTAGCTTTTTTTTAATTTCTACAATTTTAGTTTTTAGTGAATCTACGACATGCATGGTAGGCTGAGAGAATCGACTGTGACGTCTGCCAATGGTTGCTCAAATAAGCTTAATAAGTGCTTTGTTTGCAACTATTTGAAAGGACGTCATTTTTTGCATTATAATCATCATCCGCCAGCTTATAGTATCGCAAGCTCGACTGCCAGCTATGATATAAAAAAAATTTAGCACGAATGGTCGTCAGGCATCTTTGGGGTCTTTTACAGGTTTGCCTCCGTAAAAGCATCAGGTTATTGGTCTGACGAAGCCTTGCATACGGTACTAATAATTGTTTTGTTTGAAAGATAATGAGGTTTAGACAAAAAAATGGTACTTAGCTCGATTGTCGTGCCCAACCCAGCAATGAAATAACGCAAGGTCAGGCTCACGGCCAAGACAATATGATGTGGTGATTAATTGATATTTTCCGCTTATCTACTTTGTTATCTAATTGCGAAATATTATAATAATACCGTGCTTTTATAGAAAAACTCTGAAGGAAATACGTTACTGCTATCTTACAAGGAATTATATACTTACTATGAAACTGCTCTTTGGTTATACTGTATGCGCTTAGTTTGATTTAAAAAAAATGTCATTAATACATTTTATTAAGTATATTAAGATGAATCTATAAACTATTACACACTATATAAGTAGACAAAGTGATCCAAAGTGATCCAAAGAAATCTATTATTTACAACTGATGACAATATAAGGACGATTGGATCATGCAGAGTTACGAGTATAAATGAAGATATCAAAAATTATGGAATTAAATAGATATAAATTTATTAAAAACCATGAATAGTTTTTAAGTATAATGGAAAAGGTTTTTAAAGTTTAAAAATAACTTTCTTAACAAGTTTAATCAAAACTTCGTCTGTGGGAAAATATTAATTGGTATCAACTTTAAAAATAGACATAATGTCACATACGTCCGTCGCTTTTCACATATAGCTAGGAAATCCTATTTGCTCGGCATATATTAATATCAACATTACTTATGCAAACTAACACTGCATTTTCGAGCGAGAGAAGCGAGCTACAAAGATAAAAATAATTTCTTGACAACAATCATCGGTAGTTACATTAGTATCTAAGGAATATAACAAGCTAAGGATTGGTTGTTACTTGTTACCTATTCATGGTTGGAGAAGCATAGGAAACTAGATAAAAAAACCTGTATGATGGCAAACCTATACCGCCAGTGTACATTATTGGAAAATCATTTTTATTTTATTTTATATTTTATTTATTAATGAATAAAAAAACAAGATAACTTATGTATATGAACAAATCGAGGTTGTATTTGTGAAAGATTATTCTTATACCTAGAATACAAGAAGAAAATATAAGAAGAAAAGAGTTTCTTACCATTATAAGCTGAGCTTCAATTTCTTATGAGTATAAACATTATGTAGGTAGTTCAAGTAAGACTGGCTGTGTTTGGATGTTAAAATCGATGCGATTTGCGTTTATATTAGTTTTATAGTCATATATGTTTCAGGGAACATTTCATTATTTCAAGACAATCTGCAAATATTTATTCCGGGTGTTCTGGGTATTATATGTAAAATAAAAAATATCTATCTATGTAATGTATTGTATTAGGTATGTCAGTCTTCTAGTACCCATAACACAAGCTCTGCTTAGCTTGGGGCTAAATGATGTGTGGATTGTCCAACATGATTTATTTATTATTTAATCTACTGTGAATAATATTTTTTTTATATAAACTGCGATTCAAAAGTTTTTTGAACTACGACGAGTTCGCTATTATAATAATACAACAAAGCTATTGTGAAATTCTTGGCAGAGATTATTTAGTAAACAATCTTTGATGAAATATGTGTCGTTTAATATATTTTAAAATTAACGAGCTAAAATATTCCATAGATTTAAATAAATAAATATTCATGGACATTTTCAAACATCAGCGTCTTCATTACTTTCATTATCTTGCAGTTTTATTATTATTTATTCATGAAGAAAAAAAGAGTTCACGTCCTCTGAGGACATAAAATGAGGACGTGTCTCAGTGACAGTGTCTGTAATTTACTTTTAACCTAAAATCGGAACAACAGCATTACTAAAAAATGTACGGTGGTAGTACTCCCTTGAACAAGCCAAATAAAACATAAACAGCCTTTATATTACACTCACAATAAAATACGTTCTTACATAAGATTTTCATTAAATAAATGCATTTTCAAATAAACCAATGTTGTACGCAACTGTACATCAGATAAAATTATTCAAATGCTACTATCTATTGTTTCAGCAACAGTAAATAACAATATTATAACATGTACCTATATTGTAAGTAAATATTTATGTAACTGGGTTTATGACTGGAAAATACATATTTATTCATAAGTTTAGTTTAAGTACACGTAAGTGGGGTTCTATATGGGTAACGGATAAACCACATTACAATTCTGTCGATCAATAAAAAAAAAATATTCACGGACATTTCACACATCATACGTCCCAAAGCTTATACTGTGGTAAATAGACTGCTAAAATACTTTTTTTTTTTGTAAATACATGCATATAATACATAGTAACACCCAGACACATAACAAATTTTTCTTTTCATCACACAAACATTTGTTCTGGGTGGGAATCGAACACACGACCCACAGCATAGAAGGCAGAGCTACTACCAACTGAGCTGTGACGCCTGTCAAATCTTAAAATACTAGTCCAAAATATTGAGGACTTTTGATTTCGAATTTTCTATTATACTATTCAGTCTTCAAACACATTAATACGAGTTATTACATAAAAACAACAAGTTGTATTTTATAAAATTCTTAAAACTGTCGACATATGAAAAATAAGTGGTTACTTTCAACTATTTTTTATTCAAACTACTTATGTCTTAAAGAAACAAGAGATACGTTTTGTTTCACAATGTAATTGCATACATTATTATTATAAAGAACTATTTCACACAAGACAATGGTTATAGTTAGTGAGAATTATTGAGAACTTTAGTTCTATAAAAAGGCATAAATATTACCGCTTTCTATACTCAGAATATATTACAACAAAGTGGTAAAGATCGGTATAGAAAATTGAAACTTGTGTTGTGGTTGTTAAGCTGCAGTTTCGCTTATCAATAGTTCTTTTCAATTATTTTTTTGCAATAAAATTATACGTAGTATTTCCTTCAATTATGTTAGGTAAAAAACTTAGTAGACGAAGTATCCTTATTAGGGAGAGTACTAGTCATTAACTTGGAGTATACTTAAACATTTTGATACTTAGTACTTATTCCAAAATGAATATGTCCAACGTAATATAACTCGAATGCAACTTAGTAAACATACTTTGTCAAAAAAAAAAAATATTCTAGAACATTTCACAGCGCCTAAACTAAACTAATCAAACTGGCTTGACTGTATAAAGTTGTGTACATATTGGCTCCAATCAAAATATCAATGTTACTTTTTAATTTTTAAGTTAGTCTTTTATTTACTAGATTTATTCAATAAAAGCTAATATTAAAGCCGGATAGTACCCTTAATGTAGGTAATCTCTATCACAATACATTAACTAACTAAGCACTTCCATTCGAGTTATTTTTATTTATTTCAGTCCTACATCGAAGTCGCCTCTTAATTTATTACATTTGATCGTATATATCAATCTAGATACATTGAAATACTGCAAATCTTCGCATCCATCTTTCAAATCATACCATTTAAATAAATTTTCATTTTGAATAAGAATGAGTCAACGCATTGTTGTGTGTGTGACAAACAAGAATACGCACACTAACATCGATCTCACACTCTACAATGTCTCGATGCCACAGTCCGAGAAATTCAGCTGGGTAACTTTTTTATCGATTTTATTTTACACTAGCCCGCGACTTCGTCTTTCTTTTGTTATATTTTTGACAATTTATAAATTATAGTCTTTCGGATCATCTTATAAAAAGTTAACGTTGACATTATTTCACCATTAAGTCTGCGCTAACTTTTTATAAGATAGACCGTAATTGTTATTCTAAGCATAAATAAACTACATTGTTGTAAAGTTTCATTAAAATCCTTCTAGTAGTTTTTGCATGAACGAGTAACATACACCCATTCATACAAACCTTCGCGTTTATAATAGGTACTCGTAGAAAGTATGATAGTAGGATGTAAGTTACTTAGATTCGGTACTATGGTTTATATTAAATGTAAGCTGAAAAAATATCAACGTACCGCTCATATTGTTATTTAAAAGGTAATTTCATTTGTACCTTACAACCAAAACATCGCCTAGGGATTCCTCCCCGTTGTACTATAGTTATTTGTACCTAGTTTACTGTTCATTTAAACGTGGTGTACTGATTTTGTTGTGCTTGAGCACACATTAATACAGGTAGCAATAACATGTTCAAATAATCAGGATCACATATTAAATCGACATTCCAGAATAAACTACAGACTTTTTTGTTAAACTCAAAATAGGTATTTTTTACCGATTTTTTTTATGTAGTGGACTGATAGCGATGATTATTTTAATTTATAAGCTGAAATAAAAATTAAAATTTGGTGTCAAGATCTAAGCAGTTTTTTTGTTATTTTAATAATACTTATTTGTATGTATAATGTATATTTAATATTACTTGTCAATATTTTCAATTTTCAAGCCCAGATTTTGAAGTAAATAATTACTTAGCTGTAATATAAGTAGGTACATTTACTCGTATGTCCATAAAACGAAATGAACTAAACAACAAACGTGCATTAATAACAAATTGTTTTTGCGCAAAATGTGCAACAAAGAATAATATATAATTGAAGGGTTAATTGCACTATAATAGCGATGATATTCGCTATATGTATGCAACACCACAGAATATTGCACAGTTACTATTGTATATTTGCGCAGAATACAGCGAAGTTAGTCGATCATTGCGTGCAAATAGTTATATGAAAAACATGCAACATAGTTGCTCAACTATTTCTACATTTTAACATTATTCGTCTTTATTAAGTTTCTTTGGAACTGGTTTTGTTCTCTCATAGTTATTAAATGTGAGGGTTTCGAGTTATTTTTAATATTCGACTTATATTATCAACCTATAGATTTGTGTAAAGTTTTTATTCACATAATAAATAGTGCAATGACTGCTCACTACACTGTGCCATCAACTAAAACAACTAATTCTTACGTAGTTATGTACTCCTGGTACTTTTTAAAATTCCTTTGAATAAATTATCATTTGTAAACCAATAGGTATGTAAAATAGGTGCATGATTTTAAACATTATTATATTTATAAATGTCGACGAATTACAAATTTGTAAGTACTTACAGAAAATTGTTGTTAAAAAACTTACTTAAAAAGTTCCGGTTTTTGGGAGTGCAAACTTTGGCACTCACATAATTTGAAACTTATCTTGCTATTGCCGTCCTTATTTTCCCAGTTTTAATAAAAAGAGATAGGAGCATATTTCTACGCTGTAAAAATTCACAAAAAAATGCACAAACAAAACTAACGCATTACATACATATTTTTAGTTATAAATGAATTTGTAATTTGAATTACAAACATAAATTGAAACTTTCATATTATTATGTTCAAAATATGCATAAACTTTATACAAAAAGGTAGCAATTATAGTTTTTATCTTATCTTGTGATCAAACGAAGTACTAAGTTACGATTATTTGCGAGTGTTGCATGCATTTCTGTGTACTAGTATTGCGATGTTTCTTTAAAACAAGTTTTTGTTATAAAAATAAATAGATGTAGATAAAATTAACTGGCGAGCAATGAATCTGGGTCATCAGAACCATTGTTTTATTTTATTTTTTATTTATTCACAGACCATTCAAAAAGTTTTATTTATTTTATTTGGTTCATCTATGTTGATTTTTCAGTCAGGAATTTTATTAGTATTTATCATGAGCGGTAACAAAAGTACCTACATCAAGTAAATCGAGGTTAAAAATAGATCATCATTTTCAATTCAAAATAACTAAAATTGCAGATAAAATCAGAGAGCCTTCGTGATACATTAACCTTACATATTCCAATTACACTGCGCGTCAACGCCAGCTTTACTACCGAACTTTGCAGCAAAGCGCCGTCTACGTTTGCCAATGTTCGAAGACATCATCGAAAAAAAGCAGCGTCAACGCGCAGTGTGTTTCCGATACGCTTACGATTGTCACATCGTGATAGTCTTTAATATAATATATTTTATAAAACATATTCAGTTCAAACTATACTTTCAATGTATAGAATGAAAGCCGTTATTACTTTACTATTTACATAATTAGACGATGTAAGATTAATTAAAATTTATAAAAAAAACCACTCACGCTACGCGAGTGCATGCATTCACAGGCGCGAGGCGAGAAACATCTTGTGTTACTGTGTTCCGTACATCCGATATAAAAAAACACTCTATAGAGTTGCATATCCTATGCAATAAGGGAATTGTGTACAGAAATATTAATGAATATTTACTACTTAAAACAGATTTCAAAGAGGTTTCTCGATTATAGTAACTGATACTGATGATATTTTTATAAACCTCTGAAGAATTCTTATTTAGACCAATTTACATTTTGATCAAAACAGACCTACTAATCTGTTTTGTTGCGCTGTGTAATTTAAAAAAAGTGTTTATCAATACAATGTTGAAATCGGTTTTCATTTCTATAAATATTTGATATTTTATGCGATTTACAGAATCTGTATGTATTAAAATGTTGAATTTTAAGACTTATTGTAACTTCTTCAGAGATTAAAACGCGATGGCAAACGGTTGCTTCGTGAATAAGTTAATAATGTATAAGGCTGTGCAAAAAAGTGTCCACCGTGACAGTAGCCATTTAGTGTTTTTGTTGTTGGTATCATTACACGGTTATTTTCCAACAAATAATCATATTCAAACTTTGACAGATGACTTCACTTTGACAGAGAATGTTGCCGCTTTTTCACAAAAATGAGAGATCAGCAGCTCTACCATGAGTTTTTAATATACTATATATACTATACTCGCTAAAGTCTGTAGTTAAAAAAATGTATGAAGATTTGTACAGCGCCTCTAGCGGATAGTTGGGTACTAAAATTCGTAATACTAATATTGACGTAACTACTGTAGTAAAGTCAAGTCGATTTTACTGAGACAACTCCTGGTAGAGGTACTGATAAAAATGATCGCGCTTATTCAGTAATTTGCTAACTTATAGCTTTTTTGTATGTTGAACTCAATATGAACTGTCAAAGTTTAAGTCTGATTATTTGTAGGACTGTAAACGATTTAGACGGCAGGTTGAATACGAAACGTCAAGGCTTCTGACACTTGCAGCTGAAAAACTTAAAACTTTTCTTTGTAGCAGTTTCAACAACAAAAACAAGAGCACTTGTACATACTGATAGATATGCGCAAATTTAAATTTACAGCACAGTTTCTTGTAGCTGAGTGAAGTGAAGTGAAAAAAAAAAAAAAAAAAAAGTTTAAAATAATAGTGTCACAATTATTTGCAGAACCCTATTTTAAATAATACATTCCGCTGCGTGAATACGTTTTATTGTGTTGCAAATACTCACACTTCCATAACAATGTGTAAATGCAGTTATTTTATTTAAGAAAAAAATATTACTTAGTATTGGTTTATTAAATATACCGTTTCAAGTGCCAATTTATCAAGTTAATAAGGCTATTTAATCATTATATTTACATTCAAATAGCCTTCGCAATGAACATATTATTCATTATGAGAAAGTGTTACAATGTAATTTTCTTTACACTTTAGAACACTTTAAATTCCCCACAGACAGTCAATCTGTGGAACAACCTAAGAGCGATTATTGAAATAAGAATTGACAAATCCACTTGACAAATGACTTCTAAGGATTTATTTTAAACGGGCCAATTTTTTATTTGAGTTTTTTATTTTTTTCTACCTTTCTGCCTTACGCGCCATAGGTATATTCCTCTTCAAAGACTCTACGTCCACTGTTTGCCCAACGGCGAGCGGGCCGGTTTCTTGTTCTCTTCTGTCCGCGAGGCCACGAATTCTTTCGCACCAGCGGTTGTCGGTTATTCTCACCGTATTGCCCATCCCCAGTTCAGTTTTGCATAATGATGCCTGCATCCAAAACCTTAGTATTTGCGGTCTTGCGGTCTCGGAGTTTGATTGCTAGGAAGCACATTAATATAAAACAAATTAGGAATAATTAAATTAAAATAAGTATATAAACAAAACAAACATACACCTGTTAGTTCTGTTATAATTAAATACGTAAGATGTAGGAATAATTTAAATAAACTTACAACTTTATGAATATTAAAGGATATAAAAATGTCTATCTAAGATATCTTTACCACATAAAGTATATATTAAATGGTGAAAAACTACCGAGCGAAAATACTTTAATGAGCTGTGGAGCAATAGCATTGGCTAGGAATCTTCACTTACACTTTATAATGGGTTATGTTTAGCGCTTTCACAGACAGACGCAGGACTTTTATGCCTCAGAGTTCAGAACGCTGTGCAATGCTTCAGACGACACGTTCTCAACGAACATACTTATCGATATATAATGTTAAGTAGTGACATTAACATCAGATATGCCAACAGATTATGTTAAACAAATCATTATTTTTTGAGACTTGAAACCATGGAAATCCCAGAACACTTTAATTTAATTAAATCACGAAAATTAAGAACTCTCTTAATTGTCCCACTGCAAGAGAGAACCCGCACTTATGTTTCCGCCAGCTGCGCATTAAAGAGCTTAACCTTTTGCAATGTAAGATCGGTATTTCAATTTATTTTATTACACCCGTCTATATATAAACGTTAATTATGCATTTATAAAATTATACTCGATGTTATAATGTATACATTTCTGTGTTGCCAATTACTGACGGCTACAATGTCTGAAGTCAATGCTCCTACAGAAATCATGACTACTCAGATAAAATGTCAACATGTACTTGCCTATTTATTTTATGTGACAAAGACAACCGACTTGACAATTGACTTAGAATTATATTCAAACACATGACATTAGTAGAATTGCTTGTCGTATTGACCACAACATAATAAAGAAGAAGAAGAGACATAGAGAATAGACTGAGGATCCCTTATCCAAGTATGAAGTAAATACGGACTAAGTGTGACAGAGGCAAAACAATCGTGCTGCTAATAGACAAGTATTGGCCGCACATATTTTTTTAAGACTATCGTTCATTACATTTTTATTTCTGTGATTTAATAGCTTAGAAAACTTTCCGTACCTTCGTTTGCTAGAAATTGTTTCCTCGACTCTGTGTAAGTTAGCGCAATCATGTTTGAACTTTGAAAAGTATAATAACGAGTTTGAAAGCTTTTTATCTAAAAGTATGAAAAACTTATATTTAATAATGAGCTACTGAAGTTGGTTGTCACTTTATGTATAATTTGCTAAGCTTCTTTTTTAAGCCAATATTTGTTTATTTGATAGAAAATAGCTTCTTCTTCTTCTTACCGTGTCGATGCTACAACTGTATTTTGTTGTAGCATCGTGTTGGAATGATTAGCCATACTAGACACTGTTTTTCCTTTAACAGCTAGATAATTGCTTAATTGTACACAATAAATTAAAGCTTTTATGATATTCAAACCTATACAGTCAGAGGTCCCATCTCAAATTTAATTATATCTATCCCAATGTTTTATAATGAACTGAGTATATTTTTGCTTAATTAACATGTGATGTTCAAAGTTAATATCAAATGTTAATTCTTAGTTTAGATTTGACTTAGTCACTACTGTTTTTGTGACTAGTCAGTAACAAAAACAATGGTGACTAAGTTTGCTTGTATATAAATAAATAATAATAATAAATAATGCTGGACAATCCACACAACATCATCTAGCCCCAAGCTAAGCAGAGCTCGTGTTATAGGTACTAGAAGACTGACATAGGTATTTAATACAATACATTACATAGATAGACAATTTTTTTTATGCATATAAAATACCCAGAACACCCGGAATAAATATTTGCAGATCAAAAAATAAAGAAGTTGTATGTAATATGATGTGAGTGTAACCTGTTGTAAAATGTTGAACCAATAATTGTATATTTCACAATACAATGTCAGGTTTTATACGAACTGCTGTTGTAAAATGCAATTATATTGTCGACAGGTAATCACATTATTGTCCTAGGAATAAAATTATAAGATATTTTGTATAAATATGAACAACAACCGACTTCGACCGTCATACATAATAATACATTTATTAAATAACTCAAAAAGTACTATCTTAATTAAAATATAGGGCCATATTAAATAACTCAAAAAGTACATACTATATCTATTAATTAAAATATAGGACCACTTTTTTTCAAGTCGGTTGAATATTACCATATTATGAACACTGTGCAAATGTGTCCAAAACAATCGAACATATTTTAGTTATGTCGAACAAACATCAAAGCGTAATCAGTTTTTTATAGAAAACAATTACATTCTAAAAACGCGCCTCCTCCACTGCGATTACATTCATGCAAAAATAGTACACAAATACAATACAAATAAATGGGGTTTCATTGATAGTTCAGTCTCACCATCCCCATAAATCAAAGATAAATAAAAATGTCTTTTGTCTATCAAAGTATGTCTGGATCTGTCTAACTACATAGTACATTATAAAGATGAACGCGCGTGCATTTTCAAAATGGTTAATCTTTACTTCTGGGGGGCTATCCATCAAGATATCCTTTCAGTTGCAGTTCAGTTTTCGATGATTTTACTATAGTAACTCATCAGTATTCCGTGGCATTTTTGTGGACTGACGTGACTGAGCTTTATAAAATTATGACAGAGTTGTTAAAAATGCCGCGGCCTACCTGATTTGAGCATGGCCTACCTGATTTTACGTTAATTCTATCAAACGGTATGAAATACGATCATTCAAAATATCAATAAAAGACGAAGAAGAAAATTGAACTGCAATTTGATCAAATAACAGTTCAAAAACATTTCAGTTGTCAGGATACCCCCCCTGTAAAGCTAACTTTCAGGCAATTCACGAAGTATTGTTATAATATTTCTCAGAATGTTACAAGTGAAGCAAGTACTCGTAGGTACCAGACAGCGCATTACATGTCAACGTACTCATAAATATTAAAATCTATTTGGGCAAGACCGTTGTACTGCACTTATTAAAATAAATATAATATTGAGTTTGTTCACATCGTCCGCGCGTAGGGTTGCCACTTGCATCAGAATTTATTCCACAAGTTTGTCTTTTTTTGTTCGCTAGCTATAGTTATTTTACAAGTACGGTGTGGAAGAATTCACTGTCCGTGATAAGTCCGCCGATTGTAGGGCAGTTATTTCTTTTTTGGCTTTATCTGTGTCCTCCACTATTTTCGGCATGTTTGCTATTCTGGTACTAGTATTTAATGTTATATGTTGATTGTAAAGTTGCATTTTAATTACCATTTTCTTAAATTGTGAGCGTCGTTAAAATAATGTTTCTGATTGTAGGATCTTAGTACAAAAAGATTTATTACACCAGTTAAGTTTATTTTTTAGAACTATAACTGTTATGAAAATTTACCTATTTAAAAATGGGATATTTACGATGCAACATTTCTTGACATGATTTCGGATTGATCAAGCCCAAATCTTGGTAAATATCCTGTTTGAAGAAATCTATTCATAACTTATAAATTACGCATTTTATTAATTTAGTGTGGCAACCCTACCGCGAGTAATGACTCACAGCATCAAGTATCGAATTAAGATCGTTTGAGCTGCAATTGTTGTGTTATTTGCATTGTTGTCGAGTTACGACTTTATTCTCTGGACTCACGGTTCATATTAAATTAAATACGGGTCGATTGCTGATGGTTTAATATAATTTGTAATGTAAAATCTTTGAAACGTGCTCATTTTCAAGATCGCTTATTGCTTTTCTTGTTTACCCGCATTTGGGGTAAGCTCGCGGAAATTGACAGTCGCTGAGTTAATGTAAGATCGTTGATAGCATTTTACCCGATTTCAGGAAACTCTGAAACGTTGATCAGGCCAAACGGCCCGACAGTTGTCTAAAGTAATTTCTATAAAATCAAATGATCACTGAAATGCAAAACCTTATGACTTCGAGTAACCAACCATAATCTACTGGCTAGTACGTCCAAACGAAATAGGACAAATACAGTAACTAATGTAATTTTAGGACTAATAGTTAATATGCTATCCGTTATCGTAAATAACGTTTCAATTTTACATTCATTGACTACAAAAAAACGTGTAGATGTGACCCTGAGGCTTCAAAAAAGCTTTCCAATTCGACTGTTTGATGGTTTTTTTTTGTCCGATTGTGACCAATCGATTTTGAAGATTAATTTTCTGTTTTATAATTGTACTAAAATAATTATATTTCGTAAAAAATATATGTAATCATTTTAGTACAATTTAGTGCATACAAAAGGGTCAAACGAAACGATAAAGTAGTAAATGCATAAAGGTATTGTAGTCAGACGGTCCTGAATCCTGACAATACGACAATAGCGTCTCCGAGTTCCGAGGACTTGTAGACCGAGAGCTGGTTGAGGACTACTTACATCATATCAAGCTTGTCAAGTTGAGCAAGAAATTATTAAATAAAAATAGTTTCATGGTGAAATCCAATAAACAGCCTAAAAATTCGTATACTTACCTACATACAATTTTTTAGGATTTACGAACATACAAATACGTCTAAGAAACCTTTTCTTTTTGAAGTCGGTTAAATGATGAAGTATGGTCGACATACCCGCCTCTCTGTCTATAACGAGTGACACAATGCTCCGAATGACTCACAATAGCGAATTAAGTATTATTTTAAATTGACGTAATTGAAAAATATGCAGCTCGCGCCGGAATAAATTGATTCATGTATAATAAAATAGAGTTGCAGCGAAAATTCGGCTTAAAGTCGAATGCCGAATGAGTAACGCATTTACACAAACAAATGACCTGCGGACTTACCCTCCAATCTGAGCGCGGAACCAATCTCGATTCCAGTACCTCTACCATGAGATGTCACAGTAAAATCGCCTGACTTTACTACAGTAGTTACGTCAATATTAGTATGACGAATTTTAGTACCCAACTATCCGCTAGAGGCGCTGTACAAATCTTCATACATTTTTATAACTACAGACGCTAGCGAGTATAGTAAATATAGTACAGTAAAAACTCATAGTAGAGCTACTGATCCACTAGCTACCGTGAAACCGCGATGGCAATCGATATAGAATTTTACTGGTAGGGTAATCTTTACAATTAAGATAGTTTCAAACTCGATAATGTATTTAAATTTTAAAAACCCTAATGATAATTTCAATTACGGGTCTAAAAATCACTATGACTATATAAAAAAAACTGTGTTTTAAGATAAAATTTATTTTCTTTCAGTACCATTGGTAGAAGGTACAGTGCGGTGCAACATTGTTCGATGCCTCGCCGCAGTCTTTGAGCTTGTTTTTGTGTGCATCTTTCCACACCAGTGTACCTGGCAAAAATGTTCGTCTGCCAAATCTTTGAGCATTTTTTGTGCCAAATTCAATTATATTTCTTTAGTTTGATTGGAATATTTAAACAACAACTATGTAGCACTTTCTTGCTAGGCAACCTAGCAATTTTCTGCCACGAATGAAAAAAAATAATAAATTTTTGAACAACAGATTTTTTTCACAGTTTATTTATTTTTAATTAAACATTTAGTCCAAAGAAGCTTTAATGCTAAGAATCATTTGATAGATTCTCTACTTCCCCAAAGCTTTTGATAGAAGAATACGTATTATAAGCGATAACAATTAAATATTTAATACATTTAAATACATTTAATATTAAAATTGTATATGTAATAATTCGGCCTGTATTGTATTTATTAAGTTTGACAACTCTATAGTATGTAACAAAGAATATGCTAATTGAGAAGGTACAAATCGACGTACCTACGCCTACGCGACTGCATTTAATGTGCGTTGTATGCAAAAAATATGCTGATAAGCTTTTATAATACTTTTCATTTAAAAAATATTGAATAAGTATATTATTTGTTTTATAAAAAATATAAAAATTTTAAGAAATAAGAAATTTAATATGTTTTATGTTAATACCAAAAAATATCACCACAGTAACCACTGTTATTTTATGAATATCAAAATTAGATTATTAAAAATACAGTTTTTTTTTATTATTTTCCTTGATAGCTCCAACCGCCTGCATTTTGTGAGTCTAGTGTAATATTTTGCAATGTTATATGCAAATGCTTAGTAAAACTATACCTATAACTAAACACAGATTAATGCTTATTATAATATGAATTTGAGGTCTTCAGGTTCTGATCCGCGGAGCTACCTAATACTTTAACGCTAAAAGGTTACACCAAATATGTATAATCCAAGTAGTTTCCAGAACTTATTTATATTCACCAGTTAAACACAACATTTCTAAGAAATATTTCGTTTCAAATCGAGATGGTACCATCTTATAGCTTTAATAACACGGTGACTCACACAAAACAACCGTATATTTTAACTTATAATAATACGAGGCCAATTATTTCGGCCCAAATGATAGCATACGAATTATAATATCTCAATAATTTAAGGTCATTCTGACTTATTATAATATAATATTATTGCCGGTCGAATTGGTTTTTACAATAATAAAAATAGTTCGTGAAGCAATTATAGGCATGGGTGAGCGATGTCGGGCGGTTCTTATCCGTTGTATAATTATTTATAGATTATTTTATATCATATTAAAAATAAAGCTGATCTGAATGAAAGTACAATTGCAATATCGTACTAAAGTATGACCATTGCTATAATACAATCATTCTCAATCAAAAGATGTAGATGATTCAACACTGGGCCACCATTAATTATTAAAATATTGGATAAAAAAAAATATGCGAAAATGATTTATTGTAATGAGTATTCACAAACCAACTTATGACTATTATTTCATAAAAGCTCAAATTTCAGTTTCAAAGGAGAAATGACTTATATTATCTAGATATAACTAAACATTCAGGTTTAAAATAATTCATTACATCAGGCCAGTTACTAAGGTAACTGTTTATGTGAATATGCTTAGTTCTAAGTATTAGCTCTAAGTACCATTGTTTTCTTTTATCTTAAGCCTTTTTGAACAATAAAAACATTTTATTATTATTATTATTATTATTATTCATGAATTTTTTTTGGCTATAAAAAATAGTTTTAAGTGCCAACTATCAGCCAATTTTAAAGTTTGAGTATATTAGAATAAAGATCAAAGCCGACATATTTTACAAACCAAGTAATTTCCTATAAAAACAAAGGAGAACCTACAAGAGAAAAGGTTTAAAAACGACCGTCAAACTACAAAAAAATAAAATATACTTATTCTAAATATTATTTTTAATGGTTTCTCTCTTTCGGTCGACGGGTATGCAAATATTTAAAGTTTAATATTTTGTAGAGGATTGTGTAAACAAAAAGAGTTTTTGTTAAATTCTTTGGTATATTTGTTCAAAACGAACGTCTAGCTGCCTACTGTATTGTGATATAAGGTTGTCACGGGGCGGATGTTTATTTTAATTTATTGAATACCATCTTTCCGTGATTTTCTGATTGTCTTTGCTATATACATTTTTTTTTATTAAAATCTTATACTTACTAATTTTTAGTAGGTATAGGCTATAGACATTCCTATGAGCTCAGTGTCGCGTTTTGGTCTAAACCTACGTCCAGCTCTGGACTGATATAGGTTGATGATAATAAACATTCAAAGTCACATACAAAGTCGTTTACAGCATAATTTATACAAACACAAATATCTGATGACAATAAAAATACTGAAGACTGAAATACTGAATCTACTCACTCTTAGTCCATGGTCATATATATATATATATATCTCTTCGCAAGGGTTTTATATATATATATATTTATTTTATTTGTCTGCCACAGTTGGGAAAAGTTAAAGTCCTTTCTTTTATCCCTGGCCTCCGCACCAATTCTCCTCAAAACTACCCAAGTAGTTCCACCATCGCCTTAGTGTGTGACAACCATAAAGAACTTTGTATTTGAGAGTAAATAAGGAATATTACAACGTCGTGGACAGTAATGTTGATACGTCTTTAACTATAAGTATAAGTAACTATAGGTATCTTTATTCAAGTACCTACTTAATATTTGCATTTTATAAAAATGATGCCGTTTTTAACCGATTTTGCATAAATGAGGACAGTTTTATTTAGTTTTATTTATTTGTATAACGTGTTACGCGATATGCAACTCTTCGCAAGGGTTTTTTTTATTTAAATGAGCAGAGCAAATGGGACGAGCTTGCAAATATAATTGATTGAAATCCAATTAAGTAGTACGATGCATTTAAAAAAAATATTTTAAAAAGATGCAGAACTTCTGTATTTAAACAAATATATATACACTACTTAATGTATCCCCTTTACTTTTCATAATAAGGAAGAAATTAAACATTGAAACAACATTTATAATGATAGTGTAAAGCTGAGAATACCGGGTATATTGTATTTAATGAGGGAAAACCACCCCACTCGCTATAGAATAACACCCCTCCCTAGAGACCTATACCTTACAGTGTTTGACCTTGAGGAAGGACATAGGTACTTATTATATCTGAACTCTTCTCTTTAAAACACATTATTTATTATTAAATACTGTATAGAAAAAGCTTTATGAAAACAAAGTTTTTTAAACAAACAAACATGACTAAGTTCGTTTGATAATATGTAATCGATTAAAATCAAACAATTGATTTTTTTTTAAGGTACCGCGTATGTCAATGTATTGAATACCAAGCTTTAAAGTATCCAAAACGTATTTCAATCGATTCTATTAATAAAGCAGAATCGATCCGAAGCTCCTACTAATCGATTAGCCATCTCGATTTTTACCTATTTATTACGTCAAATTATATCGTAAGAGGATCCGCACACCGACATCGATTGATAGATTCATTCAATTTCTCGATTTATTCATCGCTGCGATAAAATCGATCTTGTTAATCATTAGTAGTAACAATGTCAAACTTTTTGAAATCTCGAGTGACGAATATATCATGCTGTGATTTGAAACCGCGTTTTTGTATATACTTAAGATAACACTGCGCCGCAACAAGGATTAGACTGCGGGGCTTGTTATTACCGATCAAGCAATGTAACTGAATATTATTGAGTTACATTGCTTGATCGGTTACGGGGCTTGTTATTACCGATCAAGAAATGTAACTCAATCCGCAGTCTAATCCTTAGTTGCGGCGCAGTGTTATCTTAAGTATATAAAAAAACGCGGTTTTATGGTAATTATGTACTTGTTAATTGTTACTCAAAATATGTTTGAATACGATCTGACCCAACAACTGATATTTATACAAAACAGTTCGCTATTTCTATGACGTAACTTCACACATCAAAATAATCCAGTAATGTATAAACAGACGTAAAAACTAAACGTTTTTATATGTTACGGTAAGTCAGATATTATTATGTGCGTGTAAATACAGCCAAAGACATTCGTTGGTTTTATTTAGTTTTTAGTTTCGTCCAACTAAACAAACGGACAGTTCAAACACACTGTGTTATTGTAGAGATATTTTTTATTTGGAGTTTTATTGTACTAGCTCTTTCCTGTGACTTTGCGTGACTTAATGCAATATTTTGTTGGAAAGGGTAGAATTTGACAGGGTTGTAGTCATCGGAACGGTAGAGTTAGGTAATAAATACGGTTTTAATCGTACACTTTGTTAATACATTTTATTAATATATTATCTAGTTTTAAAGTGACAAGTAGTGTAATTTACTTTATGTATAATATTATTTTATCAGGGAGTGCTCGTATGATTCGTACATCGCCTGAGACGAAACCACTTAACCTATTTCAATAAATGATCTATCATTTGATTCAATTCAATTGTGCGCTTGACACGGTTGACTGGTTATTTTTAAAACTATTACAATAAGTACGATATTTTATTATTTTGGCCTCTGTTTAATGAGCTTTATACTATAGAGATATACTTAAGCTAGAAAATGGATTCACTATAAAAATAATAATTAGACTTACAGCAAAAACAAATTGAAATTATTTTTCTGCCAAAAATTAGATACTTACTTGTAAAAATTTGAAAATAACAAAAGTTAAGTCGAGCAGGATTTAAACCCGCGACCTTCCTAATGTTCAAGATTCAAAACAATTTGTTAAAGTTATGATGATGTGTAGATAATTAGACAGGCATTCAATACGTAAGACGTGGGTTCAATCACCATCAGGAATAAACATTTATGTGATGACAAACAGACATTATTATGAGTCTGGGTATTCAAATAAATGTACATTATGTATATTATATACTTACGCGTTTTATCATCAATCACGTTATATAGGATTAAATGTTGTTATAATTAATCTATCAAATCCCCAGATAAACACAACACGAAATCAAATTAGGCTAAGTATAATTCTTTAGTATAAAACAAAACTAATTAGTAATCACGAACTTATATTATGTTTGCATTAGATTATATTTGAATAAAAATTGACGAAGTAAGTTAAATTATCGCAACAACATACTAAATCAAAACACACAGCTGAATTGAGAACCTCTTTTGAAGCCGCTCTTGATTAGACAAACGCTAGTTCACTTCGATTTTATTTCTGTATCTCGAAAAATGTACCGAGATTAATTGAAAATTCGTTTCAACTAATCTTCATATCTATAACAAAACACGCTCTACCATTCATAACAAAAGTATTGTAAACAGTATTATATTAAAACAATGCCTTATTTATTCAATATTAATAAACTAATATCAGTTTATAATAGATTATGTTAATAGAAAATAATTCAGAGTTTTTAAGATTTGTTGAACTATTTTGTTCTGCCTTTTATGTTTTCGTGTTTCTACTAATTAATAGTAAATCTTCAGGGACATTTCACATATCACGTTCTAATCGCAAACTAAGCAATGCTTGTATGGGAACTAAATTGCTGATGGAATACTTATAAAAATGACAATACCTACTTATTTCACATTTTTCCAAATATAAGTTAACTATGTATAGATATAGTGCCGTTTTCTTAATCATAAAAACGGGATTCACACAGGGATTGCAATAATATTGTTAATAAAACATCACTTAACTTTCGATCTAAGTACAACGATATAAAGATCATTTTACATTGAATCTAGAAATGACAGCACAGATACAAGGTTACTTCAAATCGCCCGCGGCGATTGGGGTGCATACTTTTATAAGCTAATTTGTAAATGTACTTTTTGACTTTTTAATGTAGAAATTAACAAGTCAGTATAAATTAAGGGTTAAATCGAAAACAATGTATTTTATACCATTACCTCTACCATGAGATGTCAAAGTAAAATCGGCTGACTTTACTACAGTAGTTACGTCAATATTAGTATGACAAATTTTAGTACCCAACTATCCGCTAGAGGCGCTGTACAAATCTTCATACATTTTTTTAACTACAGACGCTAGCGAGTATAGTTAATATAGTATAGTAAAAACTCATGGTAGAGCTACATAAATAAATAATTTTTACCTATATAGTAATGTGAATATTTTTTCGGTCATCTTTGCAAAATGAGAATAAGTTTTATAAAGTTTTGTGAAGGTTCCAAAACATCTGGTCGCACCGTGCTGTCCGGAGTCGCGTCGCTATCAATCGTTCGTACCATTCACCCCCGCACCCGCACCCCATTATAATAATGCGAGAGACAGAGAAGGCAACATATTAGAAAGGAACAATCGTTCCCATTACGTCGAATAAAAAGAAAAGTTATTATATTTTTTATTGGAGAGGGCCTCCACCCTCGCGGCCGCCAAGAGGGTTATTTTTATTTTATTTGAAAAGTTTATTTTTCATTTTGTTTTAACTTCTATTTTCGCGATGTGAGGGGTGAAACTCGGTCGCACGCGCTCTCTCAAACTCAATGAGTCACTAATGCGTACGATACCATTATATTTTTATATTGAAACTTTTGCTTAAACAACATTAAAATGAGAAAAGTTCGTCGGGTGTTATATTGTGAGCCGCGGCCCGGCGGCGGCGCTCGCTCGCATGTTTCTCTTTCGCGTTATTTTGTTTCAGTTTAATACGCAATTGAGATGTTTTCGTGGCAATTTTATACCTTCAACAGTATTGTTATGGGCCCGACAGAGGGGAAACCTGCGTCCTTGGCTGTCCCATAATTTTTACTGAAAAATTCGACTAAGTGACAGGTTATGGTTATTGCGAAATAGCTGCGACACTCTTTGTAAGTAGGGGTAGAACTAGGCTCGTTAATATAGTAGTAACTTAGTATACACAAAATACCGTGTAGTGGGTAGGGAACTAGTCGAACCCACATTAAAATTTGTATAATATTACGCCTTACCCCATAACACCATCAATAGTGGTATGAAATGTGGGTACTCTAAGTCAAAGTACTTTGGTTTTATAATGTTGACGTTTATTGTGTCTACAATATTGACAACATTTCTGTGACGTAATTTTGATTTAAAACTTTGGTAAACCACACCCTTTGGTATCACTTCAAAAATGCGCACAACATTGTTGAGTATGGTCCAAATTCACGTACAGTATACAAGTTAGGGGAGCAGTGTCACGCATAAAGTGCACGAACCATCAAACCAGAACCATTGTTCGTCTATAACCGTCGCGTGGGCTCAACGTAATCAAATCGTCATTTAGTAACATCATTGGCACTTTAGACCCGGCCACTTAACCGCTAGTTAGCCGACAAAGATCAAAACTACTAACCCATTATCTAGTGCTTACTGTGTGGCCGGAGTGCACACTCCTTTCAAGATCTGACCACCGGAACAGTTTCATTGTTGGCACAACTTCTTAGCTCCCGAACTTAGCCGTGTTTGCTCCCTAAAATATAGTAGTCCATATATTTTGTAACAAGCAGACGAACAATGTCTGTCCGTGTGGCACCTATTGGCCCAGTGCTAACAAACGTTACATAACAATAAAAGAAGGTAAAACGTATCTAATTGTTATAAAAACACGAATTGGGCAGACCTGAAGGAAAGCCGGAATTATTTTATACGGCTTTTTGTCAATTGTTAAAAAAAGCTAAATATTAGCCCACACATAAATTGAGTATAGTGACCTTAGTGTGGTATAAAAATTATAATACTGTAATTATAAACAATATTAAATTTCCTCACTCAACTGAGAACGGAACACGTGACAAGGATGACTTCAAAAAGACTGAAAATTTGGTACGGAATCTTTAAATGCTAAAAAATACAGCATTAAAACAAATAGTTTTTGATAATTTACTTTTTGGTTCAAATTATGAATGGGGAAGTTTAACTAAAAAGCCGGATAAAACTAAAAAGACGGTTATTTCCGACAAACGTGTTAAATCCTCCACCGAAGGGACCACAGTATGATTTAAAAGTGATATTCTCAAACCATAAAGCAGTTTCACATACCCATGTGAAATATTTATCTTAATATTATAAGTAAACTTGAAGGATATGGATAGCCAAGAAGGGCTTGAAATATTTTGATACTTTTCTTCGGGAGCCTAAAGTCACATAAAGTTAAATTCTTGTAAATTAATACGACTTTAAATCTACGAAATACATTTCAAAAATGATGCTATGTTAGTCTTTACGCTTTGTAAAAATTATCATATCCATTTTAATCATATGCCAAAGATCAAAACAAAGTGGGACACTATAGATTTAAAAAAATAAACACTATAGCTTAAACATTTTTCAAAATCAAAGATTACCCTTTGTACCCATATATTTAAATTCGGTTTATTTAAACCGACCGCATAGAACCTTAAAAAAACTGTGTCAAGAGTTTTAACGTCTTCAGAACCAAACATAGTTTGAAGTCTTCAAGTACCAAGACCTGTGAGTCAAGTGTAAAGTATCAATTAGTCCCGATACATAGCCAGTCCTTTCAAGCTGCATTCACTGTGAGCTTTTGTTTGAAAACATTATTTAAATACAACGAACACAAGGCATTACATAAACTCTGAATATATTTAGAAACTGGTAGTTATATTTTTAAATTATTTTGTTGACCAAAATCTTTGTTTGTTTACAACTTCTGAGGAAATACATCTTTATTGTGTTTAGTAAGAAATATTTAAAAAATCTTGTTAAATAGTGAGTTTTTTTAGAATATAAAAACATGATGTTTATGTTGAAATAATGTTGTGTACTTCGTATGTGTTTCAGTAGTCTAGGGTAGTAATTATATAACATATCGATAAAAAAACACGAATTAAATAAATAAATATAAATTAAGCCCCTTCTTTTTTGAAGTCTATTGATAAAATATCTTAGCCTTAATAAAACATTTCAGCTACACTAATCTAATGTATTTTGTAATGTAAATTATAATATTTAGAAAAGCTAATTAATATGACATCAATATTAATTAGTTTTCTTTATATTATAATTACCAAAATAGGTAACAATCACTTTCATATTTAAATTATAAAAAATCTAAAAATATGAAAACGGCAAAGAAAGCGGATGTAAAATACACTTAGCAAAAATCACAAATCACGATCAATTTGTGTGTTTGTTATAATCTTAAATCTGCGTTGTTTTATTTAAAACTGTTTTTTTTTTACATTCCTACAATTGTTTGGGACGATAATGCGGTACCAAGGTCTTCGCTCAGAAGCTTGCCAAAACAATGTCCCCTGATTTATGAACAACGACTGAGTTATGCTTTTAGAAACGCACAATAACATATTCATGATTTAAATCTTTGTTTCATTCAACTAATCTTGGACTGAATAAGATCTCAATCGATGATAACTCAAAGGCTATTTAAATCATATTCTGATTAATATAAATAAAAATTTATGGACATTTCACACATCACATTCTAGTCCCAAATTAAGCAAAGCCTTTGGAAACTAGATTGCTGATATAATACTTACCTAGGTATATAATAGTAACACCCAGTCACAGAACAAATATTTATGTTCATCACACAAACATTTGCTCTGGGTGGGAATTGAACCCTTGATCCACAGCATGGAAAGCAGATACTACCAACTGAGCTGTGACGCGTGTCATTTATATGATTCACATTATGCTGTCATCTGTTCCACGTCTCGAAAATTTTATGTACAGAACTAACCTCCAAAACACAGGTTTAAGTCTTTTTTTGCGCAATTAAACGTAATCTATTAATATATACGTATTTTAAAGTTATGAGCATCAAATAAAACAAAAAATAAAGTTTCGAAACTAAATGACAAAAATTAAACGAATTTGTTAACCAGAAGTTGTCAGTCACGTCCGGTTCTTTTTAATTAAGCTTGCAGTGGATTGAAAAAAAGATTGTCTCTAAAGAGTTTTTCTATTTTATATTATTTTACGCGCCGTATCTACTTTCAGTAACCCAGCAAGAGTAAACACACTGCTACCAACTTCTACAAAAAAAAACAAATTACCCATAAGAACTTTTTATGTTTTTACATAAATTATTATGTTATTTTTCTTTTGTTTAGTATCTGTTTTGTACTGCTTTTTGGGTGCATGGAAAGAGCCTCCTCGTGGCGCACACCGGTAACAGCTAGGCACGGTAAAGCAGTGTCTAGTCTGGCTAATCTTTCCAACACGATGCTACAACAAAGTCCAGTTGTAGCATCGACACGATAAGAAGAAGACTGCTTTTTGTGTAACGAATGTCTAAGTCTAAGTAGCAATTCAATGTAAAAAAATGGTTGTCTGTAAAGTCGGTTTACTGACGATAGTTGAACGTGACAACGTCACTTCATGGAACGCCTCAGAACGCCTCATGAGTCATGTTTTTTCGTGCGTGCAGCCGGCTCTATCGAATTATAAGACGTTGTCACGTCAAAACTAAACTTTTCAAACAAAATAGTGTGAACTACGTTCCACAAACAAAGCCGGTTACATAAAATCAACTCGATAGTAGTATGCAGTAGGTACTACCGTGAATTGTCAAAGTCCTCTTAAAGTAAATAATTGAGAACAAACACAAAATAAGTTAAAGAGGAAACTGGTAGTTATATTTCACGAGCGTCTTAAACAAGCGGACGCGGTCACACCTATCTGTAACGACTGACGAGCAGATTTTTTTTTTTATGAAATAGGCAAAAATGGACGACATCCTAGGTGTAAGACATCCAACAAGTCCTAAAGGACTTTTTTTCAGACACTCAAATAAGGTTCACACTGTTCAAAACATACATTTCAGAGACTATATTTTGGGGACGTCCAATTTAAAGGAAATACTTTGTAGTGAGGAACGTCTAAAGACCTATAACTATCGAGTACTATATTTGGTTTATTTAAAAAAAATTAAGAAACTTTTTCAAACCACAGTTTTAACAATTTCGTGTTGTATTGATACAAGTTGGTGTAAATGTAGTGCAGAGCGTTCATTATCTGCCTACATTAGGTAGTTACACTTGAATTCTGTCTATATAAATTAAACTAAGTACTAAAAAAACAACTTTTGTGTAATCTCTAGTTTTTAAACCAATTGCAAATTTAGCATAGACTAGTTTTCATTGGACCAGCTTTTCTAAGTTTGGAATTAGATGGCGTTGTGTGAATTGTCTAGAACTATTTATTGAGAAAGTGCATAAGTATTCGTATATAAACATTAAACTCAAATTATTCTCCATAGTCGGTTAAAAATAGGGCTGCCAACCCTAAAAACGGTTAGTCTAAGTAGATTCTCGTTATTTGGCAACCATAGCGTCTATAAAAATTGTATTAATATAAAAAGCGAGCGTTCTACATTTTTATTACGCTACGCTCTTTTAATTTGTCGTAATTTATACGCCAAGCTATAAACAAAACGAATTTAATACACATTGTATTAAAAGTATAATTTTAATCCATTGTAACTATGAAAATAAAGTTTTGCTATCGTACTTTGCTGTTTTTTATTTTAATAATATTTTTATGACTAATTCGCGCCTTGTACGAGTAGTAGAGATAGGTAGATTTTGTCTTATAAGATAGGTGAGGTTAGAGGAGATCGTTCTCAACGATAAGCCCACCCATTGTGTTGCCTATTGTTATTCATTTAAGTTATTTGTTTCCTGTGTTTGTGATATGTAATAAAGAGTTATCTATTAGATATCTATAGGTAGGTTCTGTTTGGTTTTCCGACTCAAAATTAAATTAATAATAGTTTACAGTTAATTTTGATTACATTAACTTTTAATTATTGTCAAAGTAATATCTAATGTTTGCATTATTATTTTAACAATTGTTTATTATGAGGTATTTGTAAAAATGATTTTGATTTACAAAACATCATGCAATAAGGTACTTAATTTATTTAAGGATTTCTTAATGCCGTATTAGTTCTACAGTGCGACCACAAGCTAATTTTCGGTGGAGCACCCCCTTAAAGTTAATCTGATTTAAACAACATTTAAGTGCCGACTAAACAAGCGCACGGGAGCCTAGGATTACAAACTAAACAGATAAGTGAAATTGCCACGCGATTTAAAGCTTTAAGACGACGGAATAGAATTCACGGTAGCGACCGTAAAAGTACACAGATTATGACTTTGCTACTAGTTTTAAAACTATTGACATGGTAATTTGTACTTTATGTCAACTAAATACAACTCATTATAGCATTTGCTTCGATATAGATTATAAGATAATATTGCATAATAAAAATGCAGAAATGCTTGGGACTAGAGTGTGATGTGTGAATTGTCCGTGAATATTTATACCATCTAATTTGCGCAATAGTTTGACACCTAGAAATTTAAAATTTAAACTGAAACAATATTTTCTAAACTCACTATGCGTGTAGTTACTTGCTCCTATGTTAAAAAATTAAATAAATCTGTAACTTTTATTTTGTAAACTCAGTATAGCATCGAGTTAAATCTTAGTGGTTTTTAGATGTTATATTATAATAACTATTTGTGTATATTTTTTGTTCAAACTTAAATTATAATAAATAAATAAATTTGATTATTTTTATATTTATTTTACCATTATGACACGAAAGTCTATTAGTCAAAATGTACAAAAAAGCATTAAAATAAACATGGGTCATTCAAATGCCCGAGGTGTTCCATCTTCAAGATTAAGACACATTTTTGACCTCTTGTTTAAAATTATTCTTTCAAAGATTGCCTGGAAGAGAGCTATTGAGTAATAAGGCCACCAGTTGTACTTACTTACGCTTCATCTGTTGTAATGTAATCTCATATTTCACACAAATAGGCCTACTTCTGTCTACCAAGTAAAATATCAAAAATTATTTTATCATAAAGTAGTACATACAATACAAATATAATATAACTTAAAATCACATGATTGAAAACTTAACCGACCGAAAAAAGGTGCTAGTTATATTTATGACTAAGGTACCTACCACACTACCTAAGATAATATACAGCCATGTCTCAATTTCACGTCTTGACTAAACCATTTTGTATAAAATTTTGATGGAACTATAGATAAAAAAACGCAATTACAAGTCAACTGATGTACACGTTTTTATTACACATTATAATGCATAATAAAATAAGAATTAACTTTTTTGTTCAACTTAAAATATTCTGTTATGTTGTATAATAGAATAAAATTATGATTTGTACAGTCGAACGCAAAAGCATTTTAACTAATAGGTACTGTTTTACAAATAAAAATCAGTCTTTTTGAAATATTTTTTTCATATGTATAAATTAAATTTAAGTGAAAGTTTAAAATATTATATGTAGTGTAGACTAACAGCTGATGAACCAACATTTCATGAAATAGGATACCCAATACGTCTTCTAATACTTTTAAATACCAGATACAGCTACTACTACAAAAAAAACATTTCAACCCTCACTATAAAAATAAAACTGCAACGTTTACCCTTTTGTGTTCGGCTGTACACCGCAACTGTTTCTCAAACCTTACCACTGCTCCACTTCCGGCTTTTAATTTATGTTTTATAATAAAACCAGTACGTACCTGTAACAAAAACATTAAGTTGTAAACACGAGTTTTGTGTGAAAACCTTTATATTTACGGACTTTAAACTACGTTTTTATTTATGAGTCGGTGGATCATAAGAATCGACTTTCTTCGGTCGTGGCGTACAGATAAACCATTTAAACAATGCACACGTTCGGCTCATCAATGCGCTTGTTGGCCGACAGATCAAGACATTCTTTACGGTAACATGACGGTGTCTGAAAAGTTTACACCATTTTTGCATATACACTCGAGAGCAATGAATCCGGGTCACTTAAAGAATCCTAAAAATCTCGGAAACTAAAAATGCTAGGTTAATGCAATAAATTGTATTTAATAGACAATGTAATACTCCTTAAATGAAGGTATTAAAACTTCTTAGTTATTGTAAAGTTATATCATAAAAAAATCAAATTTGAAAAAGGGCCACTTTCGAAGATGGAACTACGAAATTACAGCATTTGGTTTTGCTTTTGTTTGTAATCCGTCATTTATGTGGGTACATAAACCATGTTGATAGTGCTCTATATTCATTATTCAAGCTGAAATTATGTCGCTTACGCCTGAAGAATGCACCAGAATACTTACAATGCTGGAAACCGGCCGGAGTCAGCGCGATACAGCCAGGACTGTCGGTGTGTCGCTGTCAACAGTACAAAGAGTTCTCCGACGTTACGAAGAAACTGGTTCTAACCTACGCAGACCAGGAACGGGCAGAACCAGGTGTACCACAGCACGAGAAGACCGATACTTGGTGAACACCATGCTTCGAAATCGCTTTCTCACAGGAACTGAACTCACCAATCAGTTTCGACGCCTCGGAGGAAGTAACCCAAGTGCATGGACAGTAAGACGTCGGCTTGCTGAATCTAACTTAAAACCCCTTAGACCTGCAAACGGCCCTAAACTGGAGCGTGGGCATCGTATTTCGAGACTAAGATATGCCCAGAGCCACGTAAATTGGAGTATTGAAGATTGGTCAAAAGTTATGTTCTCCGACGAATCAAAATTTATGCTCTACAAGCACGATGGAAGACACAGAGTGTATCGAAGACCAGGGGAAAGATTCAAGCAAGCATGCATCGAAGAAAAAGTAGCCTACGGTGGTGGGTCTGTACTTGTGTGGGCCGGAATTTCTTCTGAAAGTCGCACAGAGCTGGTGATCATAGAAAACGGCTCTTTAACTAGCGTAAGATATGTGGAAGAAATCCTCAATGATCACGTTGGTCCATTTATGGTCAATTTAGGTGAGGATGCTATATTTATGCATGACAATGCCCGACCTCATACAGGTAGGATTGTGAATGACTACCTTCAAGAGATGAACATTACTCGTAGGGAGTGGCCAGCGCGCAGCCCGGATATCAACCCGATCGAGCATGCTTGGGACGAGCTAGGCAGATGCGTAAAACAACGAAACCCTCCCCCAATCACGCTTCGTGAGCTCAAAATTGCTCTCACAGAGGAATGGGAGAATATTCCCCAAAATCGTATAAGGAACTTGGTGTACAGCATGCCAAACCGCGTAAACGCAGTAATGGAAGCACGAGGAGGCAATACGAAGTATTAAAATTCAAGAAAATCGGAATAAAGTTCAAAAATTTCATGTTTCCTATTTTTGTTTTAAGGAGAGATGAGCAGTTTTTTTCTTTATGTAATTTTGTGTTAATAAAATGTATGGTGACTCATATTTTTTTTACTTTCATTTAAGGAGTATTACATTGTCTATTAAATACAATTTATTGCATTAACCTATCATTTTTAGTTTCCGAGATTTTTAACATTCTTTAAGTGACCGGGATTCATTGCTCTCGAGTGTATATGATTTACGACATCAGTCCAAAACCGACGGCACTGACCGATACTTTACACAATAAGTCATTGGCTCGGAAAAAGTATCATAGATTAGCTATTACAGTTTAAATATCTAATTATTTTTTATGATATTTTGACACTGTTGTGTAGGTGGTAGTGTGAAAATGCTGACGTTTTAGAGGTCGTGAAATCGTCATCTGATGACCGACCGACGAACAAAGCATAGAAGGCTTCAGTGAACCTAAAGAAGCCCCCGCTAATTGTCGCGCTACAAAGCTCATCCAAATAGCTCATAAATCCAAATATTTCGCACAATGAAGACGCATTTCTATCACAATAATTATAAATAGAAACACAGAATATCATAATAACGAAGTCAGATTTCGTAAAAATCTAAGAAACAAAGAATTGGTGTTATTTTTAGATGAAATTAACGCACATTTACGAGCGTACGCGCCGCGCTGGTTCCGATCGTGAATCATTTTCGGGTGTGGTGCTACTGCGAGAGGTTAGAGCTTTTACAATTTTATTTGATAGCTTAACTGTTTCTTATGTATTTTATATACACATTTTGTAAATACTATAACAAACGTAAGTTCAAGTAGATAATAATAAATAATTTTATTTGATATTAAGAATAAGAATAGGTATTTTAAATTGATATTCAATTGAACTAGGCCCAAACTAGCCTAAAAGCGTGTATCATTCATATTATTTGCTTTAAGCATCATTCATTATTCATTATAAATTATTGTTTTTTAACACATCAGCATCTAGTTATTAATAAAATATATTAAACCAAGTAAACATTCAAATGATTCTGTCTAGTTGATGCTAGTAGTAAGCAGAAAAAAATCATGAAACTTTTCCTTAAAATTTTAATGACTTACTATAAATTCATGCCAGTGTTCTTAATTAAATTGTGTTTTGATTAGCATTGAGTGGCGTTTTTTAATTAAGATGTTGGTAATTAAAAATCCAATCAATTATCTTCATTATTGAAAAATATATACGCTCATAAAATATGCAGTGATTTATGAACACTAATATTTTTTAAATTAACTTATCACTGTAAACTAACTGTATTTAAACTTATTTCAACTAAAAGTCTTTATTTGTTTATTTAACGTCAAATAACTTATCTACAATGTATAATAATAAATAGCCTTATTGCTTTCACTTGAACCAAACCCGAACACGTCATCGAACAACAAATATTTTCCACTGAATCTATTGTTTTGTTTGTTTTTCTTATTAAATCCATTTTATCTTAGCCTACTTCGAGAAAGGTATCGCAAGAACATACAATGAAGGCTATGTTGGGTAACGCTTCGTGTATAGATGTATTCAATTCATTCTTAGGTATTACTATTGATAAAAAATTAAACTGGAAGGAACAAGTCGATAAAGTATGTACAAAGGTTAACAGATTTGTTTATGTTTTAGGTAGACTTAGGCAAACATCAAACCAAGCGACGGCATTGATGGCTTACTATGGCTATGTTGACTCCGTTCTGAGATACGGTGTGACGATTTGGGGATACAGTACAGAATTTAATAAAGCTTTTGTTGCCCAAAAAAAATGTGTTCGTGCCATCTGCGGTATTGACCCTTTACAGTCTTGCAAACCCTTCTTCTACAAGCTCAAAATATTAACTCTTCCATGTCTCTACATTTATGAAACTGCATGTTTTGTTAAGCGTCATATATACACTCGAGAGCAATGAATCCCGGTCACTTAAAGAATGTTAAAAATCTCGGAAACTAAAAATGATAGGTTAATGCAATAAATTGTATTTAATAGACAATGTAATACTCCTTAAATGAAAGTAAAAAAAATATGAGTCACCATACATTTTATTAACACAAAATTACATAAAGAAAAAAACTGCTGATCTCTCCTTAAAACAAAAATAGGAAACATGAAATTTTTGAACTTTATTACGATTTTCTTGAATTTTAATACTTCGTATTGCCTCCTCGTGCTTCCATTACTGCGTTTACGCGGTTTGGCATGCTGTACACCAAGTTCCTTATACGATTTTGGGGAATATTCTCCCATTCCTCTGTGAGAGCAATTTTGAGCTCACGAAGCGTGATTGGGGGAGGGTTTCGTTGTTTTACGCATCTGCCTAGCTCGTCCCAAGCATGCTCGATCGGGTTGATATCCGGGCTGCGCGCTGGCCACTCCCTACGAGTAATGTTCATCTCTTGAAGGTAGTCATTCACAATCCTACCTGTATGAGGTCGGGCATTGTCATGCATAAATATAGCATCCTCACCTAAATTGACCATAAATGGACCAACGTGATCATTGAGGATTTCTTCCACATATCTTACGCTAGTTAAAGAGCCGTTTTCTATGATCACCAGCTCTGTGCGACTTTCAGAAGAAATTCCGGCCCACACAAGTACAGACCCACCACCGTAGGCTACTTTTTCTTCGATGCATGCTTGCTTGAATCTTTCCCCTGGTCTTCGATACACTCTGTGTCTTCCATCGTGCTTGTAGAGCATAAATTTTGATTCGTCGGAGAACATAACTTTTGACCAATCTTCAATACTCCAATTTACGTGGCTCTGGGCATATCTTAGTCTCGAAATACGATGCCCACGCTCCAGTTTAGGGCCGTTTGCAGGTCTAAGGGGTTTTAAGTTAGATTCAGCAAGCCGACGTCTTACTGTCCATGCACTTGGGTTACTTCCTCCGAGGCGTCGAAACTGATTGGTGAGTTCAGTTCCTGTGAGAAAGCGATTTCGAAGCATGGTGTTCACCAAGTATCGGTCTTCTCGTGCTGTGGTACACCTGGTTCTGCCCGTTCCTGGTCTGCGTAGGTTAGAACCAGTTTCTTCGTAACGTCGGAGAACTCTTTGTACTGTTGACAGCGACACACCGACAGTCCTGGCTGTATCGCGCTGACTCCGGCCGGTTTCCAGCATTGTAAGTATTCTGGTGCATTCTTCAGGCGTAAGCGACATAATTTCAGCTTGAATAATGAATATAGAGCACTATCAACATGGTTTATGTACCCACATAAATGACAGATTACAAACAAAAGCAAAACCAAATGCTGTAATTTCGTAGTTCCATCTTCGAAAGTGGCCCTTTTTCAAATTTGATTTTTTTATGATATAACTTTACAATAACTAAGAAGTTTTAATACCTTCATTTAAGGAGTATTACATTGTCTATTAAATACAATTTATTGTATTAACCTAGCATTTTTAGTTTCCGAGATTTTTAGGATTCTTTAAGTGACCCGGATTCATTGCTCTCGAGTGTATTTGTACAAGACGGCTAATGATGCTTACCCGCGTAATACAAGGAATGGAGAGCGTCTGGTAAATATTTTCACTGCGAGAACTTCTCTATATCAGAAAAGCTGCTATCACATGAGTATAAAAATTTTCAACAAACTACCTGATATTATTAAAGAACAGCCCCTCAGGAGATTCAAAAGTGTTTTGCGTGCCTGGTTGCTGGATCATGGGTTTTACACAGTCAGGGAGTTTTTAGAATTAAAATTGACAAATTAAAATGATTATAAACTTATAAATTAGTATAATAAATAAATATTTGCACACCAAAACTAAGATGGTATAATATATTGATACTATTGTTTTACTTAAGATCTATTGACATGTATTATGCAAATAAATGATTCTTATTCTTATTCTTATTCTTATTCAAGTAGATTCCATTCCATTCCTATTATTTGGTTGTTTGAAGCTGCAACTGCGCTCAGATCACTACATTTATCCCGCCAAAATATACCCTTCGTACCTTAGTTTCTAAAGGCCCTAAACTGAAATGAGGGAACTAGATTACTGATATTTTTTTTGAAAATACTGACTTATGTTCGTAACACAAACATTCGCCCTGGATGGGAATCGAACTGTGGGTGGGATTCCCATCCAGGGCAAATGTTTTCATGGGAGGCAAAGCTACTACCAACTTAACTGTGACGCCTGTCAAATGATGATAATGACTTTAGTTTTAAGAACAAGTGAGAATTCTAGCCTTTATTCGTTGGACAAAAAAAATCTACCAAATTTTTGGCATCGTAAAAGTTTGACAGCAATTATCAATGTCTTGACGTTCTCGTAACTGCCGTCAAAAATACTTTTAAAAATCAAAATTTTATAAAAATATTGCAGTATTTTGAGTGCTTCAAAGTAATCACCGCATCCTGCTGGCTGACATTTAATAAACGGACATCGCAAACTCACATTTTCTTCTAAAGCTACGTTCAGAAAAGCTTAAAATTGGATTATATAAAACACCGCAGCTTAACACTGGATGTGGTTTCAGATAAATAAAAACATTCTCAGTTTAATGTATTCATACACTGATCTTGGTGTTGAATGAAATACATAGAGATAATAACTAGTTAATATTTTAAGAGTTTTCAAAAGCTTTTGATCGCATATTAAGAAGCTTTGTTTCAAAGATTCAAATATCTGGGTTACTATGGTACGGCTATGGTTGGTTATTCTACGTATTCTATGTATGTACTAACAAAATTAAATGTATCTAAGTAATAATCAGCAATCTAGTTCCCATAGTACAAGCTTTGCGTAGTTTGAGACGTGTGATATGTTCACACATCTATATGGCTATCGGTATGGCTATGTTTGGTTATTCTACGTATTCTATGTATGTTACAAAAATAAATGTATCTAAGTAATAATCAGCAATCTAGTTCCCATAGTACAAACTATGCTTAGTATGGGACGTGTGATGTGTGAATTGTCCGTGAATATATATTTATCTATCTCCTCTTAGTTCTTCTTCTTCTTCTCGTGTCGATGCTACAACTGCATTTTGTTGTAGCATCGTGTTGGAAAGATTAGCCAGACTCTTCTTAGTGTCCAATATACTCGCGGTCTTAGTCCAAGCCAGCATTAGCGATGACAAGATATGCAGATAAGTTACTTCAATACGGATACTGGCGCGACGTTGAATACATTTCATGTAATTATACCCGTATAATTACAGATAATATTATAAATAATATACAAATTGCATTCACCTTCCTTCAATTACACCCTGAGGATTTCTACATAGAAGTTTAGCAGGTTTGGGACAGCTTAATCGGGGCTGATAACAGTGGCCTGTCTACCGGTACAGGCCGCACTAGTTTATTAAACTAAGCTTGCCTCTGACCCCTTAGTCATTACATCAAGGTACCGATCCTATATTTAAATAATCTAAATCGAAAAACCAACTAGCCCAGACGTTTACGAATTACGCCAACTTCTACAACACTATGCAAGCAATATAAAAAAAAACAATTCTATGAAATAGTGTTGTGAAACATGGAGTGCTGATCACAGCACACAAATATGCTGATATATGAATATCAGCAAATATTTCTATTGATATTCCTTTAAAAGTTTATTTAATGATAGGAGCTTTAGCCCAATGGGTCTGATTACTGGAAACCCTCAAGAGTTAATCAGCTTTCGAATTTTTGACAGTTGTTTCTTCATTAGTCTGACAACTTCAAAAATTCGGAAGCTGACTGCAAAATATACTTTCTCGTTCAGCTGGTTTTCAAAACTTGACACATAGGAAAGGTTAATATTGACTGGGACCAACAAGTTTAGCAATGCCATCTAGCCCCAAACTACACCAAACCTGACTAGACCCTGCTTCAAGTGTGATTGCGCCGCCACTGCGATGTTTATGTAAAGTGTATAGGGGTGTCAAAGAGTCATGATTTAACTTTCTCTTATTAAAATGTGTTTTAGCATACTAATGAACACATAGACAATAACTGTCATGTTTTCTATATTATTTTATAACCGTGGATGTTTATATCGAAGGTTGTAGGTAATTACTTAACTTACTCGCATCTGTTGTTATTGATATTGTTAAGGCGACGGGTAGGGTGAAATTTTTCATAATAAATAAAAATGTCAATAACTTCCAAGTTTATTATTTATTTATTATATCTATACACACGTTAAACTTGTAACACGGCATAGTTTTTGCCGTGGTGGTTAAACTCTAGACAGTCAGCGTGGCAACGTCACAATTTCAATTTCAACAAAAATGCTGACAACGGCGCAAAACACATAATGAGCCGCGCACAGTTCGGATAGTCAAACACTAAAGCAGTGCCTTATGTATATTTGCGAGCACACAGCAATCAAACACTTATAATTCCTAAGGCGCTACTCTTCTTCTTCTTTAAACACCTTAATGTAGAAATGTTTTCTTTAGAGTCACAAGATACGAACCATAAGAATAGCTGTGCTGAGTTTGGTACCAAACAAATCTGCCAAACCCATAAAAAATGGGATCTTAAACCACACTTTTGCAAAAGGTGTTGGTACTAAACTTACATTTAAAAGTAAACTATATCCAAGAGCACAAATTTTGAGTAACAATACACTAGTTCAATATATGTGTTATAGGAAATAATAAGTTTCACAACTCCACATGCTATCACTTTTTCTGAAAACAGTTTTCGGTTTCCCCAAAAACCCGCATTTGGCTATACCCGTCACCTTAAACAGATTTTTGCATTTTTAATCTACTATCAAGTGATTGACTAAATGATTATTCAAACGTCTTTATGTAAAACTAGTATTTATCTACACAAAATTATGAGTCATCAGTTACTACTTTATTTTGTGGATCTTAAGGATCATTTTAAATACGCTAGTACTTATTTACAAAGTCATGAAACAGTTAAGCTATCTGCAGAGTGTTGCAAATGTTCTATAGATCATCATCATTATCAATAACTTTTATCAGTTGACTGTAGAATTTAGCTGGCAAACACTGGATCAGAAGAGCCGAAGACTGGGCTCAGTGGCGCGTCTTGGGAGAGACCTACTTACGTCCAGCAGTGGACTGATATAGATAGCTTAACTTCAACAAAATAAGTTACTACTATGATATTAAAATTCTATAATCATTTATTTCGCAAATAAGAAAAGTAAAATGGGTCTTTTTGTTATTTTTATTGATTTACATTTAATATAAATAATTATATTCTTAATTGAGGACTAATATGTAAGCACAATGCATTTGCATTTATACTATACCTACAATCAACTGTACAATTGGCTGTCTTATCGTATAAAGCAATATCTTCCAGACAACAAGATATCTCACATAATTCATAAATAAAATGTTATAATATAATGTAACTAATTATATTTTTACTACGGCAACTAAGATTCGATGGCATGTTGTAGTGTAAATATATATTTAATACATTGGAATCGATTTAAATCTCTGGCAACCCTAGTAATAAAATGCAATGATAGTGGGATTGTTATTATAGAAAACATTTTTGCGGTTTGCGGTTTTTGTGCGTTGAGCATTGAATGACATTTTAAAACTGAAAAATCTATCTATGCTATTAAAACTGTAAAAGAGACAAAAAATATAAATGGATAAATCAATAATGCTGGACAATCCACACAACATCATATAGCCCCAAGCTAAGCAAAGCTTGTGTTATGGGTACTAGAAGACTGACATACTTAATACAATACATAGATATTTTTTATTATAAGTACATATAAAATACCCAGAACACCCGGAATAAATATTTGCAGATCGTACAAACATTTATCCCAAGGCGGGAATCGAACCCGCAACCTTCCGCGTCGCAGGCGGACCATCGCCCACCGCGTCACATCGGTCGTCAAACATCGTGTGATAAAAACAAGCTCTGCTTAGCTTGGGGCTAGACGATGTTGTGTGGATTGTCCAGCATTATTTATTTTATTTTATTATGTTGACTGTACCTAGCAAGTACCGTCATACAACACCTGATATTACGGTCGTTGATTTCCAGAAGCATATATTACACAACAATATTTATATCGTTACTGCCTCTACTTGCCGGTGACCGTATCGTTATTATTTAATTATATTTAATTTCATATCCGTTGATTTTTATTGTATAGACGAACAGTCGACAATCGCGGTAATTGTGTTGAAATGCTGCGTTCGTTTGCAACAGGTTAGTTTGATTTGTTGGTATCTGTTTAATTGTGTATAAATGCAAATTAAATAAAACCTTCTTGTTTTGTGCGTGCCAGTAAAATACTTGCTTGTTGACGTCACCTATTATGACAGCCGACTTGACGATTAACTGACTTGACACTTGACACTGGCAGAATTACCTGTCGTATTGACTAGACGGGCAGAAGCCTTCAAAGTAGAAGAATAGATCCCACCAGAATTGAACTAAAGAGTATCAGGGGACCAATGAAATGTAAGGTGAATCCCTAAATTACGTTTAAATGATATATTTGCAAGATAAATTCCGTACCTACATAAAAAAACAATAGTCGAATTAAGAACATTTTTTTTAAAGTCGGTTGATTTCTCACGAGAAAGGTCAAAGACCGGGTTCAGTGGCGCGTCTTGGGAGAGACCTACGTCCAGCAGTGGACTAGTATAGGTTGATGATGATGATGATGATTTCTCACACCTTTGATACATTCAAAACATAATAACGTAAATCTCCTCGTTGAGTATATTTGTCTGAAACCCTATTATGTCGTCATGTGACGAAAAGGGTACAAATTGTCTAGTTGTGGGGTCTTTTAACGACTTTAGCTGATAAAATAATAACCGCTCATTTTTAGTAGTGACGTCATTAATTCAAACTAGTTGCATAATGGTCTAGTATCAGTTTATGCGTGGTTTTAGTACTGTATTCTTATGTAAGTATGTATTAATTTATTTAATCCATCATTATACTGCTATCGATCCATTGTCTTAGTAAGAATATCAATATTCGGAACTTATGCAACACAATAATATAATAACTTTCATTAATAAATAAATATGCGAATAATAAATGAAGATATCGTTGTTTATTTAAGATGTAAATTAATAAAAAAAACTTATAATGATTTATTTATGCTACTTAATTTAATGCTGTAAGTTCAAATTAGTAGTTAAGTGCAAAAAGTATTAACTTAGCTTTTTATTTTTCCAATTTTAATAGTTTACGTAGTGGTGGATAAACGCAGGAGATCGTGATGATTGGAAGAGTTTGGGGGAGACCTTTGCCCTGCAGTGGGGCACAATAGGTTACTTAAATAAAAAAAATAAAAAATAGTTTTCTAGATAAAGTACTCGTAAAATGGAAATTGGTCACGAGCGACAAGAGAGGTCTCTCTCCTCAAATTTGTTTAAGAAGAGAGAACTCGCTGTCGTATACAAAGATAGTCTAAAATAGAACAGAATTCGAATTGAAACTTTTTAACACAAAACTTACACATAAACATATTTATTTATTAATCATTTTGTAATCGAATTACATTTAATGTTTAAATTATTCAAGCGTCGTGGATTAAATTCGAAATTATAATTAAAATATCTCTTATGAATATTATTAGCGTTATTGAGTAAATTGCATATATATTCTGGTTTTTAAGTCTGTATTTGCATTAAGTTGAAGTTTGACATTTGTTGTCACTTTGAATGCTTGAATGCAGACTACACTACATGATGCCGCAAAGATATAAAACAAGTTGTAAAATTAACTTTATTTGCAGACCAATATAAAAAAAACATCAAACAATACAATGTTCAATAACTGACGCACAATTAATTTAATTGTTCAATGTCTAGTTTAATTGAAAATAATGAATATTATCCAAATACTTCTACAGATAATATTTATAATTTTCAATTATTTTTGAATGTTAGGATTCTTTGTATTAAAATACATATTCTATGATTTGGAGCTATTTATAAAGTAATCAATTATCAAGTATGTTATCTACAAACACAAGGTTTAACTTAAAACCACACAATAATACTCAATACAACTTAATAGATATGAAACCGTAATACAATAACAAATGGAGTATTAAATCTCTCAGCAACCATTGCCGATAAACAAGAGTTGGAAAACTAGGCATTGAACAAATCAGGTAGCAGGTGACAAATCATATGATCGACGAAATCATACGTCACATCTGCTACTGTCGAATTGTCTGCAAACTGTTACCTCGCAGATCGTTCGAATTGCGTGAAACACAAAGCATTAGTCTTCAGACTTATCAAAACAAAACTGTAATTTTTGTAATTGATTACTGAAAAAGCAGTTATCAAAATTAATCACAGCTCAGTCAGCAAATGTTTGTGTGATCTACATAAATATTTGTTCTGGGTCTGGATGTTACTAAGTATTTTATTTACAAAAGGTATGTATAAGTATTCTATCAGAAATCTAGTTGCCATATTACAAAGCTTAGTTTGGGACTAGAGCGTGATGTGATATGTCCATAAATATATATTTATTTAATCATTCATCAATAATGATTGAAAAGTAGCAATCATTACTTATATTACTCTATGTATAGATAAGTTTAAGTGTTTTTATCATGAACGCAGCGTTCACGCATTCTACATATTATAGTAGGTAGGTATACTAAGACTTGATTGGTTTGTTTGGTGTCCAAACTTCTATAGATTTATTTATATGTGGGCGGAGTTAGATAATGAACAAGTTGTAGCCTTCAAATACTTATTCTACGTCAAATACGAGTAGATAAACGTGATATATTAACATAATATACAATTACTACTTTGTATTTACAATATATACATATGTATATATAGGTTCTATCAGCAATCTAATTCCTATAGTACAAACATTGCTTAGTTTGGGACTAGAGAGAGATGTTAGAAATGTCTTTGAATATAATATTTGGTTAATTTTATTTGAGTTAAAGTCATCTACAGAATCATATGGCGATAATGTTAGATTTCTGATAGATCGTACAAATAAGTACTAGAAATACCTAGGTACTTAATAATATACTTAAGTCTTATTAAATATATTATAGCCTAGACTAGACTATGCATAAAGTCATAGGCTCCTCTTGTTTTAATTCGACATTTAACTGTTAAAAACATACGTATTAAGATGTACTTACATATATTTCGTTTGATATTTCATTTTTTATCAATCTTTTGCGATCTAATTATTCGAGTTCCGTTCTTTTATGTTTTCGTGATTATTCAACATGAAAATAAATTTAATTTGACTCATAAATTTTGCCGTAATATTTGAGTGGATAACAATTAGACTTATCGTTACCCACTCAAATATGTAAGTACTACATTATTAATAGTATCTATAACTAAGTTACTCAAAATATAAATATTATTAAGAGTTATTCAAAGTTTTTGAATGTTGGATATTAATAATAAATTCTAAGAGCATTGTTCACTGGAACTTAATACAAAATCCAAATCATTAATTAATTTGATAAGTTCAGATAGTTTTAGAATTATGTATGTTTTTATTATATAGGTTAATGAAATATTAGGTATTTAGGTTTATTTGTTATACAGGGTGTAACAGAAGGATAATTAAGTGCCTATTAATGTAACTTTTCGTATGGAACCAACACAGATCTTATGTTTTTCCACGGCTTGCGAACCAAAGTATGGGCAAAAAATTCAAAAAATAATTACTGTAATACCAAAGCTTAAATAACGGTATCAATAACAGTATAACATAGTATTATGATATTTATAATCAAATGGTTGCAAAACCTGAGCATATTACATTTACATAACATATCAAATTTACATAAAAAAGTATTATTCCTTTGATCATGTTCAAAAATTTTAAATTCGTATTACATTGATATTTTATGAAAATTTAATTTTACCGCAGATTAAAAGATTGTGATATTACTTTTTAGCTTTTAGTTGTCTGATTTTTTTTAAACAATATATTTTTGAAATCGTGAATTTTTAGGAATTTTTACCTATTCTCATTACGTATTTAAGTTTAATAAATAAGTACTTACTGAAAAAAAATATATTTACGTTATCATTTTTCTCAGTGATTTATACTTTCTTTAATCACTTCCTTAATCTTTAATTTTTTGAGGAATAAATGATCTTATACCTAAACCTATGTATTTTTTGTAGTACATACAAAACTTGACCCTCCTTCCATTAGGTCTATTAGTCGAGCATTGCCAATAATTAGCCGATGCACAACGCTTTCACTCAGGAGTGATAATTTGCGATAATTGTGGCGTAAAGCGCTTTCGTATAATTTAACTAGTAGTTCTGAAATCTTGTAATTACTAGAAAAAACATAAAATTCATATAAATATTTTATTCAAACGGCTGAGATAAACTTTACAAATCAGTCTATCAACCAGTCTTATCTGAACTAAAAAATCATTCAAACTTCAAGAAACAGAAGGCCTGGTTACATTGGTTTTCATTCACATATAGTTTCGCTATATAGTTGCCATTGAAAAATAGCAACAGTTAGAAATAGCTATAGCAAGCTTAGTTAAGAGCTAGGTGGCATTGTGTGAAACATCTATGAATATTTATTTGTTTTTTAAAATCACGTCTAGGAAGGTAATTATAATATATTCAAACAAATTGTAAAAAAAATTACTTAATAGAATATTTGCAAAACAAGTCTCGGTGCGTCCGGACCCTAGCCGTAGACAAAGGACCGTGAAAGGGTAGAGGTAAAGGTCACCCGGTCACTGACCCAAGGGACATTTTTGCCGGTTTATTAATAGAGCACGAGTTAAGTCATGTCACGTGTTATTGTGACGTGGAATAGGGTTGGCACAACTGAAAAAGAAAAAATCAGATGTTTTAAATTCATTTGTTTCAAACAAAAGCATTTATTTTATCAAAATATTTCGAATGCGTTGTTGATGATGCGTGCTTCTTTAATTAACAAGTGTGAAAATAATTAAATAAATGACGATTCAAAGTGATCCGTGAAATTTTAATGAATGAATTTTGTGTTTGACTCATTGGTTCCTGTGTTGGACTGATTGGTATAAAACATGAATATGTATAATTTGTGATGTTTAAAATAACAGTTGATAAAAGCAATCGTTTATTGTTCAAAAATAAATGAATAGGTACAATACGATTTTTAACAAATTACTGTAAATGAAGGACACTAGTTCCCACACTGGGATTCCTTGTGTTGTGGGAAAATAGGCTCCTCCTAAAAAATATATAAGTAATTAAGATGAGAATACGATAATAGGTCGAAAATATAGATACATAAGTATAGATTACATATTATTTACCTATAAGCATTTCTCCGTGACTTCGTAGATAACGTAGGATAAATGTTTTTCTAATTAGATTTTGTTTGACTAAAATATTTCACCATTGGATGGTAGTGTATGTCTGCTTTTGGTTTAGAGATATCAAGCTGTGGCTCAGAATTCGACTTCTTAATCGCAATTTAAAACATAGCCCATATGAATCCAGATTATATGCTTATAAATTGTATAAGTTTTAGTAAAATTAGTTTAGTAATTAACATGACGTTCGAACAAAAAATTTTGGACTCTTACGGTTTTATAATAGTCCTAATCTATGTATAATAAAATCAGATACATAAAACGGAAGCTGTCGTTGACATTGACAATTGACGTTGACATGTCACGTAATGCGTAGACTGAGTTTTTTTGTGTAAAGTAATCACGTGATCTTGTATATTAATACCAATTGCAGGTTCTTTGTTTCGCCGCAGCGTGAAAAAGTATTACATTGATAAGATTAAATACTTAAGACTAAAGTTATCAATGTTTGTACAGCGATACAATCTATTTGCCAGGCTAACGTTCTATTCAATGTTTTAGCTTGTAATTTGCATAATTTTCCGTACAATATTGGACGTACTTATAATCTAATGGTGTTGGTATACCTACTGGACACGTAACACCACCCTCAATCCTAAGACGGACATCCAGCACAGCTGAGATGGTAACCCCATATTTAGATATATAAATAGATAAATAAATCAAAACAGAACCTTGTTGCAACGTAATTGACGGTAAAGGATCCAAACAACATCTAAGTAAGTAACTTTGTAGTATTAAATAAATAATTATATTCTCATCAGATTTTCAGCCATTTTGGAATCGCTACAGATTTAATAAGTATTAAGATTTAGTAAGATAATACAGATTTATGATGTTGAAAATGTGGTAAGTGTTCCCTACAGATGTTTTTATTAGTATGCCAGTTGGATTGTTTCCCGATATTTCAGAACAGATATATAACGCGAGAAACACGCAACTAAAACTTATACCGGTTCTATGAAATACATAGACATTGGACAGGTGATGTCAAGTTTGAAGTGCCTACTACGTTTCTAGAGATTTAGAATCTCTTTCTTTGCGGCAACCCTTGTAACTTGGTGCATTAATAATGCTGGCCACACACCATCCTTCCTATCGTCCAATCGGCATGACACTGCAGGCTTGACGACGATTATGACGTCACATACACGTCACATAGCCGTTTTGGGCATTGTAAAAGTGAAAATTAAGCAAAAAAAAAATTGAGCAGAGTGGTGCAAGCATTGCTTAATGAAAAGAAAAAAGTTTACTCATACAAAAATAGAAGAATTGAGAATTAAGCCAAAGATTATAGTAATTATTTACGAACTGAACTGCCAATCGTCAACAGCCACACTCGGTCCAATCGGCAGTATCCAATCGATGTGATCAAGCCAAAAGAATCAAAATTCGATCATGCCATCCATTCTAACTGTCATGCCAATCCAGTCCCACACACGGTCAATTCTAACTGATCCAATCAGTAGCGTCATGCCGATTGGACGATAGGAAGGATGGTGTGTGGCCAGCATTAGTAATCATCTAATGTCAGTGTCAAATTGAAAACAAATTTTGTTTCGCTAGACATAGAAACGTTACGCAATAAGGCCTAGGTATACCTAGGTCTGGTACCTAATAAGTATAAAGTACCTAATAAGGTACCTACTTGCAATACTAGCTTACATCATAGCTACAGAAGGCGCAGACAAAGACGACAAAGATACAGACTACTATACGTAGTGGACATTTCCCACTAGCGACAAACAGAACCTACCAACAAAGAAATATGAAAATAAGTTTTTTTCCTACGAAACGTTCTATAAACAAAGTAAAAGTTGACATTCTCATTACTTCCCCGTACATACAATAAAGCTATTGACAGACAAGCGGTCACGAGAATCGGCGTGTCAACAACCGCCTTAATTCGTGCGAAGTGACACTTATTATCCATGTTGTTTTAAATTAAAAAAAGATAGGCGTGTTTACCACTTTATAGCAAGAGCCGACGTTTGTCTTAGACAAATGTGTAGATAACAGAGAGCTGGCTAAATTTGCATTGTGTAATTGACCTAATATTTTATGTTCGTTAAAAAATACAAATTATCATGCCTTCGAATATTGCGCAGAATAGTCTTGTATTGAGCGCATTACTAAAGTAACCAGATAGGTACATATTTTTTAACAAAGTTTCATAAAAATGGCAGTTACTACATGTGGCTGTGTTGACATTTACTAATAAGTGTGTAAGGCGATAAGGGAAACTTATTAAATTGTACAAAAACCAGTTATTTTCTGAGCTCAACTAACTACAGTAAAAATAAGTAAGTTTTTGTGTAATTCTGGCCCTTTATTTCTTCTGAAAAAAAGTTAAGTAAGTACATTTTTTATTACAAAGTAAAATATCAGACATTTATTCACAATTAAATTATGACTTGTAAGTAAAGTATGTACAGTATTTAAGTTTGAATAAAAGCATAGAAGCTTTATAATTTTTATGTCATGGTTTTCTTTTCAGAGTAAAATAATGGTCAGTTTTTTGTGATAAATATCAGTTTATCGGTTCAGCGTCCTTAGTTGACTTGACACCTCATTTGAATGTCAAATTTGACATCGCTGAATGCCGTTCAGTCATTCATTCATTCTCGCGAATGACGCTAATGCGGTATTATTTGAATAGATTTCAATGTTTCGTATCGTCTGACTCGCCTTGACATTCAGAATTATTGCTTTTATTTTTGCATTCTGAATTTTATATCGATTTTTTAAAACTAATAAGAATAACGGTCCATCAATACATCCTATTTTGAATTATTTATGTTAAAAGCTGTCATCAATTTTGTGAGACTTCCACAGAATATATATTTATTTGAAGTAAGAGTGATAATTTATTTAATGTCTTTATTACCATTAGTACCTATTGGTGACGTTTTGGTAGGCGAATAGCGGTATTTCTAAACAGCTTGTACAAAACTGTTCCATACTTATTCTACGTGATTTTTGACGTTTGATGACAATGTCTTTTTCCGGTAAGTATATATCTAGTGAGTGCTGTAAGTTTAGTACCTAGTTGTACGAGAAGATTGAACGTACCTACTACTTAAATAAGTCAATTACTTACTTACAAATAAATATTTTTTGGATGTACCTTTACGCACTCCACCTGTATACCTAAATAAAGGCTGACTTACACGAACCATGTCTAATTAACCATCAAGGATAAAACAGTGTTAATTTCGCTCAGTACGCAGTGACCATCGATGAATTTACATTTTAAAATTTAAAATTATTCAAGATATTCTTATTTTAAAAAATATTGTGTTTATTACCGATCTCAAAAAAGAAACCTTTTGCGCTTGCAATTGAATTGCAATTGAGTGCATCTTTCATTGAAACATGTTTATAAAAAAAACCACTGTGTACTGACAGCTCTGACTGATAAACTGACGATCAATCCATCAGTTTGCCGTTTCAGTTAGATCACAACCGAAAATCGCAATCGTAACGAGTAGAAAAATATATTCTCATCACCCTTTTGTAGGATGATCACGAATAAATGTGACAATCGTAGACGTATCAAGACAGGTCCAGACAACAAGATACAAGTTAAACTTGACCTATATTTACATATATACCTACTTACTACCTAGGGAAGAACTGACAACCGTTGAAGCAAACGGATAATGGAGTGGAGACCGCGTTTAGGCAAGCGTAGTGTACGGCGAGATGGAGCGACGATCTACGGAGTGTAGCTAACAAACACTGGATGAGAAGATCCAAAGACCGCGCTCAGTGGCGCGTCTTGGGAGAAACCTACGTCCAGCAGTGGACTAATATAAGTTGATGATGGATGATGATGAGGTACGGAAGTAGCTATCACTATGAAGTGGGTATCAATAGCAAGAAGAGGTGCAAGCATGTCAATTAATTCACAACGGAAACTGACGCTAGTTTTTAAATGGATTTTTCTTCTTCTTTTTCTTATATGGCTTCCGCCTGTCAATGCGACAGGCAATTCTGTCAGTGTCAAATGTTTATTTTGATAAATTTCAGTTAAGTGTCAGTAACTCATTAAGTCGATTACTCTGAGTTTTTTGATTTCTTTGACTGATTGACTGACACACCGATTACCTACAAAAAGTATTACATAAATGAAATTAAATAAAAAAATAATTATATAAAACTTTATAGCCCGTGAATTTCAATATACGATATTCTTTTAATTTCACGCCTAAATAAATATTAATTGATTTTATTTCATAATTCATTAAAATAATCTTGTTTGTTTCATTTTATTAAAGTTTTATTGCAAAGCGATAAATTATTTCTGTACATTGTACAACACATATAATATTATTTGCTTAGAACCAGAATACATACTTATCTATCGAGATCTTAGGTAGATTAATTTAAGTAGACTTGGCTTAGTCTACACTAATTTAATGTTTCCTTGACTTACCTACTACACAAGTTTTTTTCATTTTCTTAGAGTTTTCAAAGTTGCTAGTTTCGTCATAGTAAGCGTAGTTGTTAAAGTTGGTTTCTAGCATCTGATCGTACGATCAATTTGATGTAGAAACCGATCACAGATCACAGAAGAACCTTTTGTAATATTAACTCGTTTACTGAAACTACTTACAAAATAGCATTCCTTAGTAACTAGTATAGATCAGTGATGAATAAATTTAGTTTCTACCATGATAGGCTTCGAAACCACGGTTTCGTATGGGAGTCCCATACGAAACCGTGGTTTCGAAATTTCGAAACCGAGTCCCATAATGGGACTGAAATGATCAGACCTCTCTTGACGCACGAGACGGCTGAGCACGAATAAATGTGACAATTGTAACCGTAACGTATTTAAAATACACTACGCGGTAACTTCGCAGCGTTCGACAGTAAAGTTAATGTTAACGCGCAGTGTATGTCAAATACGTCACTGTTTCGAGACGTATGATTGCCATACCTATTTATTCATACCCACCTCCCATTTCAAAGCGCTGGTCAACGCGATAGCTAAATAGGCATCAACGTCTTTAGAAAGTGAAAAACATGATATGATTAAATATTTTGATTTCACCATTGCCACATTTAAGGTGGCAGTGGGCCGGCCATGTTTTCCGGAGAACCGACAACCGTAGAAGCACACGGTTACTGGAGTGGAGACCGCGTTTAGGAAAGCGTAGTAGGATGCCCTCCGGCGAGATGGAGCGACGATCTGCGGAGTGTAGCTGGCAAACATATGGATGAGAAGAGCCGAAGACCGGGCTCAGTGGCGCGTCTTGGGAAAGATCTACGTCCAGCAGTGGACTGATATGGGTTGATAATGATGATGATGACATATAGTGTTTAAGGTTATATAGTGTTACACTTCTTTGTTATATGTTTCGTAGTAGCCAGCTCATTCCAAATCGAGTTCTGTTTCAAAAGTGGAGTGGAGTGCCTGATAAAAGGGGCTGATCGTGATCAGATCCCAAGAAAATTATACCTTCCATTCAGTTTACTTCATTTAAGATCTGGTACAAACTGGATGTTGTATGACTCAAAACTAATCCAAACTATAAGTTTGTTGCCGATAAGGGCCAGTCATCGTCGTAAACGTCACGGTACTTAAATTAGTCTAGATTTAACAACACTGATTCACTTTTAGCACAAAACAAAACCTAGGCGTTGCAAATTTTTTATGACTATTGGTATTACCTATTAGAATATTCAAACGATAAAAACTAATTAGCACATTGACGTCATAAGGTGAGTGACCGTCATGTGACGTCATCTTACGTACAGATAAAGTGTAGATAGATTTAATATTGTAGGTACCCCATCTTACCATATTAGTCATCATCATCATTCCCCTGCCCTTATCCCAAAAAAATTATCATTTATTTATTATTTAATAAAATTTATCGAAGAAATGAATGCAGTTTGCTATATCCACTCATCTGTGTTAAGTATATTATTTCTGGGCGTCTAGTCGCAGCGACGCGTGACCCGAGGGCTGGTGAGTATCTGGCCCAACGTATCGGCATTGCTATTCTGCGCGGCAATGCAGCCAGTATCTTGGCAACGCTTCTGATTGGTACTGATTTGGATAAATTGACTATCTATAGATCGTTTGCAACGGTCTGTAGATAGCTCAACTGTTTCATGTTGTATTTAATATGCCTATGTACATTTTGTAAATACTGTAATAATCGTTAGTATATTAGTCATTTAAATCCTACTTTTCATATTAATATCAATTCAATTGGCAGTGGTCAATTGACATAAGCCAAATGATATCCAAATATGCCAGATCCATAAAATGTTAACTTTCGAGATGCTAATATTTTTGCCAAAAAAGCGGAAATTAACTGTAAAGGTCGATATTTTATAAACTAACGAATGCTCGTATTTAAAAATACTTATTTTTCTCAATAAGTGCTATTCCTATCAACAGAATATAAAGAACTTCTCTTTAGGTAAACCAATTTAGTTTTATTGTTTAGAAAACTATTTTCTTAAATTAGATCAAGATCAAACAAGTTGTTTTATAGTCCAAATTTGTAACAGTTGTTTTATTTATTTTTTCTTCGTGCTACGTTTGGTAAAATAGTGATATTTTGGTATTACAGGTATTAGTTTTATATTTTTATCAAGGGCGTAGATTTTGTATCTGCACGAGTTTTCAGCAGAATAACGTTAAAAGCTAGTTCAACCGCATAATTTTATCAGCAACATATTTACAGAACTAATCGAACTAAAAACATTATTAAATATTGTTATCGTTCGACATAAATTAATCTTACATTTTTTCTAATGTCGTATGTACTTGAATTTTTAATTAAAAACGTTAATTGAAATTTGTTCAGAGTTATAACGTTATGATAATGAAGTAAGTTGCTGATTAGTGCATTAAATAATAGCAGATAAGGATCAAGAATAAGAAATTAAATCAAACCGTGATAGATTTCAGTTAGTTTGAATGGAACTCTAATTAAAAAGTATTAAGAAAAATAATGGCCCATTCAGCAGATAGAACTCAGATTCTGCTAATTTGTTATTGTTAAGCACATTGCGCTATTAGATGGTGTCATTGCAAATTTTTGAATAGAAAAACAGCAGTGAGTGTTGCTCAAAGTTCTTTATGTGTGATGAGACGAGCCTATGGAATGTTGCACTCACTACGTGCAGTTAACCAAATATTTTTATAATACTTAGTAATATTACAATATAAAACATTTTTACGCTAAAAAATGAAATTTTTACCTTAGGTAAGTTTATCATAAAAAGATAGGGACTAAAAACTTGAAGTTCATGTAGTTTTAAAGTAAAATGTCATGTATTATGTTAATCAGTATCGGTTTTTGTATATTTCAAGTTTAAAAAACCAGGTCAAACTTAAAGACATTTCCACACGTGTCGACAGACGTGAGTTGACGACTGAGGCTCGATCGCGTAACGTAACGAAGCTGCACGGTATCCGAATCACACTGCGCGTCAATGCCAGCTCGACTGCCTAATGCTGCAGCGTCATCACGCAATGTGCCACCAGAAGGGTGATCACGTGATGACTGTAAACGTATAGTAACGGAAGTATATCCGAAATTCACTGCGCTGTAACGCTCTGTGAAAATCTAGCTATCTTTGACACGCTCTGTGACTTAAGTGCACTCTCGGTCCGATACGTTTAAGACATTTATTTGCAACTGGCTGATGCCCGCGACTTCGTCTTGCTATTTTTATATTTTTGACAATTAACGTTTAAAGTTACTAAAAATTTGTCATGTCACCATTACGTATGGTAATTAAGACATCATGTCTGCGCTAACTTTTTATAATATAGACCGTGTTATTTCGATGTACATATACTTAAACTCTATTAATGTAAAGTTTCATTAAAATCCAGTCAGTAGTTTTTGAACCATTGACTAGATTACCAACAAACGTACATCAACACATCCTTCCATCCATACAAACTTTCGCGTTTATCTATATCTATACTAATATTATATAGAGGTAAAGTTTGTATATTTGTTCAATTGTAAGGGGTAATCTCGGGATCTACTGAACCGATTTTAAAAATTCTTTCACCAATAGAAAGCCACATTATTGCTGAGTGTCATAGGCTATATTATATTTTCAAAAAAAATAGGGATCCTTACTAAAACTTCAATTATGCCCAACGAAGTGGGCACGGGTCAGCTAGTAACTTATATAGGATTAACGTCTAGCTAAGCCGTTGCGATACATATGCAATTGTCACTTGTCATTTATTTGTGATTGCTTCATATGTATAAGTGAAAAGGCACAAAAAACAATTTCACTTACGCCAAAAGTGTTTTAACCGTCAGTGACTTATATGACGGCTGCGTGCACGTGTGGAAGGTCCATTGTAATGCAAACATAACTTTATCTATGTTGATTGCATAGCTGTAATTGTATTTGAACAATATCCTTTTGTAACGAGAAAGACCTAGTTTTTGAGGCAAAACACCAAATTATAAAACACGGTTAACAATAGGCCGTTACTTATTTATAATGGCAACAAAAAAGGAATTTAGTAACATTGTTTTAACAATGAAAAACGTTTATGTTATTATAAAAATTCATGAAATTTGGTAATCGGTAGTGTGTTTAACTATTAATTAAACTTTAAAATATTTATTCACTTAAAAACTTACGACTTATTTACAAAATGAAATACAAAATACATAAGAAACCGTTCAGCTATCTACAGAGCGTTGCAAACGATATATAGATACTTAGTTAAAAAGTTTATTTAATAAGCTGACATATTTGTCTGCTTTGTGACATGCATGGAATGACAAAATAATATAACTTTTTTCGCTACAGTACGTAATTAATTATGACTGTGTGCATGTTTGTATAATATCAATTAATTATCTAATTAATGAGGTACTTAAGTAGGTACTTTAATTTATTTAAAAAAAATATTATAAAATGTATACTTACCTCAAGTATATGTACCTACGTTACCTGTCTGTTACTGGTAAACTTGGTAAAAAATACTTCAACGCATTTGTTTTGTTAAAAAAAAAACCAATGTGACAACCAAACAGTTATTCAATAAGGAAAAACAGGCATAGACTAGTATTAGTGTAACACTAAAATGCTTACAAATGCCGTCTGCTGAACTTTCTTTGCCAACACCAATTACCGAAATTGATAGTAGAAAATTCTTGTAGTTTTATCACTTAACCGTCGATGATATAAGATTCTGATTGGGATCAGTTGAGGTAACTAAAGGTCATTAGCAACGATCTACAGATAGATCAACTATTTAAACAATAAATAATAATATTTATTGTTTTGTAAAATGTTAAGTCTTAATTTTTTTTAAACTTAAGTACTTAAGTAATTAAATATTTATTATAATAATAGTATTCTTTAAATATAAATATTATTATGTTTTAATAAATTGTTTTAGTTCAAATAATAAAATAAATAAGTACATACATATTTAGATTTAGATTTACGTTGTAAGTAGGTACGTCCTACCCGAAGAAGTACCTACCTACTAGATAAGTTATCTTTATGTTATCTTTTACTATTGAGATCGGCAGGTACCTACTTAAACTTTTAAGATGTTGCTAGATTCGAGTAAGTACCTACCTATTTTATCATCTTTGATTTACTTGTTTTGCTTTCCGAAAACTTAAACGTGACTTTTCATATTTTTTTACTGAAACTCTTGCGATTTATCGCAACGATAAAACTAAAAACTCATAATCCATTGTGCACTAAAAACTTTTACATTAGCATCAACGAAATGGGGAGGAAATAAATAAATTGCGTTATTCGATACCCGGGAGGAAAGTTTAGCCGGGGGGAGGCGCCCCGCGGAAACTTTACGAGTCCACGAGCGCGGCGCCGACACACTGGAGGAACACTCGCATCAAATGTCATCCATCCCCATCCACCTTCACCTCAACACAACCCCTGCATTTATTTGGTTGGGATACCTAGTCTTTTGGACCTCCCCATCTGTTGCATAACGAAAGGAATGTGGAAGCTGCTTGGTACACTTGGAGAAGGGTATCGTGAAGATGGGCAGTTGTACTTACCCGTTCTTCCTCGCGGATCATCTCAGCGATGCCGGGACGTATGTCGATGTCGTCGTGCAGCAGGGCGGCAGCAGCGCCCGCAGGCGGCGCGGCGGCGTGCGGCTCCGGCTTCGGCGGCAGGTCCCCGGCGGCCGGCGGCGAGGCCTCCGCGGAGCCGCGCCGGCAGGCCCGCGCGCCCACGCCCTCGACCCCCGGGCTGGCCGCGCGCTTCGCCCCCCGACCGCGGCCTCCCTCCGACCCGTACCCCGACAGCGACGCGTGCTCGCCGCTCACGTCCGTCAGACCTCTTATCTTCAAGGTGTCCGCCACCTTCAGCAGCGCCGCGATCTGATCCTGCGACACGTTGATTTCCCCCCGGTACATGAAGTCGACGGCGGCTTTCAAGTCGCAATATTTCACGTCTCGGATTATGATGATCGGATGCCGGCACGGATTTTCCATCAACAACGACTGGAAGTACGGACTGCACGCGCTCAGCACTACTTTGTGCGCTTTCAAACTTTGCCCCTCGCACGCGAGGGTCACGTCCACGAAGGACTGGCTCTGGAGCAGCTGATCGAAGCAGCTCGTCAGGTTGTTCTGGTAGTTGTTCCACCTCAGGCAGAATTGCTGGGGCGAACCGGAATCCCGGCCGTCCATGGACGCGGGGTCCTCCTCGGCCGGCATGAGTTTAGTATGCGGCGAGCATCTGAAACGTAACGCGCGAATTGTGAATTCCGCGACGCGTGCGTTAGCAACGAAGGCTCGCGAGATACTGGCGGAGCGCGAACCGCGGCGGCGGAGCGGGCGCGCGGAGCGGCCGGAGGCGGGGCCTCGCGCGGGCCAGTGGCGGCGCGCGTGCCCCGCCCCCCGCCCCCCCCACGCACGCCGCCCACGCACGCCGCCCGCGCACCATGCGCCCGCGCACACAACACCACAGAGCCGGCCGGCTGCAGCTCTGTGCTGCTGACTGCTGCACCGATCGGACTACAGGAGAGGCACTACATTTACCTTACCCATGGGGAAAATAAATATGTATATAATTATTTATTTATTTATTTAATCGTATGACTTTTTTAGGCGTTGTTACAAATCTTTTTTTTAACGCCTATTTAGTCGGTTTCTGAGCTCGTTTAGCACCACCCAGGGGACATGTATATAATATCTGAACAATATTTTTTAATTTTCTGATTGCTTTTGCTTTTCTGTTTCTCAATTTCGATAAAGCTACACATTTTAGACCATCAACAGGTAGTTTTGAACAAATTAAGTAACCTGGCATATTACCTACTTATTAGATATTTTATGCATATTCTAAAGATTAAATTGCCCTTTGTAAACAAAAAAGAGCTTGAACTTCGTACCAACTAGGTACTACCTAGGTACCTACTAAAATAGTTAATTTGACAAAAGATTATGTAGGTAGATATAAAATGTGGAAAAAGAAAGATTTTAGATAGGTATACCTAATAAAGATTTTTGTTTTCAACCTTATTTATGGATTCGGCTTGTGTTTTATTATTTTGTAATATTTAATTAGATACCTAAATAAATAAATAGTAAGTCTAGACTTACTTAAGTATGTTTTTTTGTTTTAGCATCGAGGATTTTTGAGTCGAGGGTTATAATTTTATAACTATCTACTGAATAATAAAAAAAACTATTAGGTATATCAAGAAATTACTAGGTTTGTATTGTATCTAAGGTCGTGGGTTTGAATCCAGTCCAGTAAATAGAATATTCTATTCGCAAAAAATCATGAATAACTACCGGCGTAGTGGGACAAAGTCCCAATCTTATGTCGTGGATTCGATTATGAAACAATAGGTTTTTTATTCATAATATTAATAATTACGTGCGCAATGCCAATGCTTCCAAACGTTGAAGGAAAACATCCTGAAGAAACAAATGAGTGTTCCTTTTCGTAACTTTTCAAAGAATAAATACAAAATGTGGGCATGTAGGGTTTGGACGTACCTCTAACTACCCTTTAGACATTCACAAACTTCGGTAGATATTAGGTAGGTAGCCACCAAGATATCTGAGAGGATGAGAAGAGAGGATGACTACCGTGCTTTCTAACAATATAGGAATTATTTTTAAAATCTATAGGTACAAATAAGTAGATACCTATTTGGTTTCATTTTTAAATACTTATAGAAGTACTTAGATATTTATTTAGCATCAGGTGAGGTACCAAACGTTCACTCAATAAAAAAATATTAAAAAGATCAATGTGAATTTTACGAAAAACTTTTATTAAAACAATTCACTCAATAAAAAAATATTAAAAAGATCAATGTGAATTTTACGAAAAACTTTTATTAAAACAAGGTTTAGTACAATTATGTATTTTATAATTCATATTTTTTCTTCTCTAAATAAACAAAAAAAAAACTGTCAACCTTTCTTGGCCGGTGGTCCAAGCTAACAAACGGTACGAAAAACAGTTTATTTAACAATATCTGAACCAAAACTATTATAATATTTGTTTTAATATATTTACACCACCATTCTCTTCTGTCCTGTCAATAAAAGACCTAACAATGTGTAGAATGGACTTACACGCTACCTAACTACTTTCATTTATTTAGATATTTTTATAGTTTTGTATACCTTCTTCTTCGTGTCAAATGAACACAACCGATACCAATAAACAATAGTTTTTTTTTTAAACTATGAAGCTATGTAAGAATATTTAATATAACTTTATTAATGTCATGTCTACAAGTTCGTAGGTATCGAACCCCACACCATACATTTGTTTACTCGGCCTGTGTATATTATAGTACCCTCCGCTTGGACAGCAACTGGCTTCTAAGAAATACTTTAAGATTCTATTTAAAAACTATCCCATTGTCTCTGTCAAATTGTGTTGTACTTTTAAAACCGACTAAAGATAAAACAAACTGTTAAAAATGTAATCTAGAAATTATCATTCTTATATAAAATTATCATTATCATTCATATTCATAATAAAATGAATAAAAATTCTGAGACAATTCACATATCACGCTCTATCTGCAAATATTTATTCCGGGTGTTCTAGGTATTTTATATGTATAATAAAAATATATATCTATCTATGTAATGTATTGTATTAAGTATGTCAGTCTTCTAGTACCCATAACACAAGCTCTGCTTAGCTTGGGGCTAGATGATGTTGTGTGCATTGTCCAGCATTATTATTATATATTATTATTATTCCCAAACTAACTAACTGATCTATTTGAAAGGCGCTAGGCGCCAGTGCTCAGTTGGTAGTAGCTCTGCCTTCCATACTGTGGATCGCAGGTTTGATTCCAACTAGAACGAACGTCAGTGTGCCGTGCAATGTTGTTTGTTCTGTGTCTGGGTGTTACTATGTTTTCTATGTATTAACAAAAAAAAAATTATATAAGTAAGTATTTCTTTCGATATAGCTATCAGCAAACTATGTAGTTCCCAAGCTTTGCTTAGTTTGGGACTAGACTAGAGTGTGATGTGTTTATTGACCATGAATATTAATAGATATTATTCATATATTTGAAATGTAAAATACCTATATAATTATTATAATTCAAATTTAAGTACAGGTGCCCTTAATGAGTGAGTCGACATGTCTACCATAAAAATTCATTATCAACAACACGAAAACATTTTGATAACAGAAAACCGACAATGATTGCAATTACTATTTTATGTAGATAATACACTCAACACTCGTAAAACAACTCTTAAATCAAATAGCTGGCATAAAATGATATGGAATTTTTGGGGTTCTGTATCTTAATTGGAAAGCCATTTTTTTTGTCATTTTTATTTAACTGGCAGTATCTTACAAATTTCGATAATCCTGTAACTTTATTCACGAACAAACTTACGACTCTACAGTATTTACAAAATGTACATTGTCATATAAAATACATAAGAAACAGTTGAGCTATCTACAGACCGTTGCAAACGATCTATAGATAGCTCAACTGATCCAAATCAGTACCAATCGGAAGCGTACCCAAGACACTGGCTGCATTGCCGATTGGTACTGATTTGGATAATCCTTAATTATATAGTATAGGTTACCTATAGAAAACACTATGAGTATTTTGTCTATGTCAACTTTTCGTCGATATTTGGGGTAACAAGTCAATAAACTCCTTATAAACTTTATGTAATCAAAGTTTCATTCAAATCAGTTTACTCGTACCGCTTTCATTGAAGACTAAACTTTCAGATACACCACACCACAATGCCAAACTGACTTGCTTTCTATAAGAGAGAGATACAGAGAAACACGCGCACGCCGCACGGCTTACAACTGTAGAAAAAAGTGTCGTTACAACTTTTGGTCTTAATTTTTTCCGTCCAGCACCCTTTCGCAACGCGGGATATGGAACTTCGATCCAAAAAATAAGTCAAGGGAATAAAAATATAAATAAACAAAAAAACAACAATTTTACTCTGTTAAACTTTTTTCTTTAAAAAGTCTATAGTAAATACCGAAAAAAAAGAAAAAAAAAATGTGCATGAATATTTCCGCAATATCGAGCACTCTAAAATTTTACCAAAGCATTAATAATTTTTTTTTTTAAATTCATGTGAGTTTTTTTTACATTACCTAAAAATTCGTGAAATGGACGGCGCTAGCGATCAAGTCACACCACGCAGAGCTTACGCGCGTTGTAAATAGTACCTACCTACACAGTCCATTGTAATATAATGTACCCAGAATTGGTTAATTGAGTATTTCAACAAAATATTTTACTCACATCTTACTGGAATGTAATAAAATAAAATAATATAACATAAATACTATAATAAATAAAAATATATGTACAATGAATTACATAACTGTAACTAAAACTACTGGACCTATCTGTACAAATTCTCTAAAAAGCAAACAATCCATTCATAAAAAAATATATAAGGCACCTAACTCTCTCTATTATTACTTCATTTTTATACATTGCTCGTAAAACAAGAGACGACAAAAGAACACACTTGCGGTCACGCGACGTATGACTCAAACAATTAAATAGTGTCATATAAAATGGTCTAAATCATAATCTCGGCTTGGGCTATTCTACAGTGCTCTTGAATTTGGTAGGATTTTTATTCGTATTTCTATACGGTAGGTACTTTGATTATGGTTTTGCGTGTTTTTATATTCGAACAAAAAAAAATTTTGTATTTTGTATTACTGGGGTGGCAGTAAAAAAAGAATCATCAAAAGCGATTCGTAATCATTATGATCATCAATCTATAAGCACTGCTGGACGTAGGTCTTCAAATCAAATCAAATATTTTCTATTCAATAAAATCATAAGGATCATTTAAAATCGTCTTACATACTAGGTGATTCTAGGTGCCAGTTTCCACGCGACCAGACGCACTTGCCATAAAGCAGTAACAGTCTATATAAGTACTCAAATTGAGAGCCCCTTTCGAAGTCGCTTAAAATATGCGGATCTTGATACTTTCGGTGCTAATGGGAATAACCCTACATCAGCACGGTGAGCCAACACACGTTATTAATTATGTTATAAAAGCTTCATAGCTAAATTAGCATGTTTATGACGTTATAAAGTTGTAGGTGAGAGGGGCGGGCATTCTAGTCTTTGTTTCTTTTTTATGAAAATAACTTGTGGAACAAATTGATAGTTTACTTATCTAAAATTTTTACGTATTTGTCATGCGTGTGTGTCTAAGGACGTGCCTTGTAAAGCATTGCTTTGCATCCTTACTAGAACACAAAATACGAGCATCACTGCTTGGCGGCAGAAATACGTACCTAGTAGATTGATGTTTTCTGATTCAACACGATCTCTTCAAAAAGCCTTCTTAAAAAAACCCCTATCTTATAAAAAGTTAACGTTGACTTTAAGTTATCATTACTTATGGTAATCAAGACATCAAGTGTGCGCTAGTACATCTGTTTGATTAGAATCTAATCATATTACTATCTAATCATTAGATAGTAAGATGTTGATGATATCTCGACTAGGTGGCAGTGTAATTAATTATTGGAAGCTTAGACAAAATATCTAGCAATATAGCTCGCATATAAGCTTAAGTACCTAATGCGTTTTGTGTGAAATGTACGGGAATATTTTATAATATTTTCTTTAGCTTCTTGTTTTTCATATAATAAAACATAAATTTTGTAATTTCACCCTTATTTATCAGACACTACATTTTAAGAAATAAAATACCTGCACAAGAGATGATCTCATCAATAGTAGGTACAGACAAGGGGATAAATGTGACAAAGTTCTACATGAACTGCGTTTAAAATTTTTGTTGTGTTCATTGACACAAAGAAGAAGAAGAAATAAAAACCCTTTTGTCTTTACAAGAAAGCATTGATCTGTTATATATAAAATTGGGGTTGATAGAAGTTAGACAGGAACGTCAAAATAACACCCCTTTTGTGTTGTAAAAATAGAGTCAAACTAAGCGTTTTCTCCTTTTGTTATGTCCACCTGTCGGTGGGATTCCAATTAGCCCGCCGTCACGGTGGCGCATGGCGGCGCGGCAGGCTACCTAGGTGTTACTGCTTGTCACTGCGGACGTGGATTTGGAAGTTTTGATTGTTCTAAGGGCCTGCACGTTGAGTGGGCTTTGCAGTTTTCAAACTGCAGTACTATAGTTGACTTGTTCCTCTGTAGGACAGTTTTGCATCACTTTACTTAGTCTGGTGATTGACAAATACTGGACGTACTTTTTTTTGTCCAATTACATAATGTACCCCAATTAGTGTATTGAAACAGGTTGGAAAAGAGCGGACCGATTTAAGCATGCAGAGATTAATAACATTATGTCCTTACTTAATAAAAATAAATAGATGTCAATAAAAATAACAGATATTTGTCGTCAAAATTTTAGTAGTTAATACTTGAAAAATGTAATATAGTAGTATGGATTGGTGGAAATATTAAGTCAGCTAGAGCGCCACCCAGTGATAATAGCATGATTGTTAGAGGGTATGCTGTTTCAAACTTGGATGAGGATGGACACATATCAAAGGGCTCATTCAAAGACACGTGTCTAAAAACAATGCATAGCCATAAGTGCATTTAGATTCTCTGATTCTCTCTGATTTTACTAAGTCGTTAAAAATATAAAAAAAAAAGTTTTATGAACAGAAAAAGGAGCAGCCGCCCCTCCCGACTTTAACATTTCATTCCATAAACCATTTTAATGGCAAATCGATGTTATAATTCAATTACTAGATGGCAAGCCATGCTACAAATCACTTTGTCTCATAGGTCAGTCTACACTTAAAACAATACTCGTCACATTTATAAAGCGCATGAAATCCTGTAAACTAAGTGTTGCTTGATTAAAATGTATGTTTTATTAAGGTTTTTTAAAGTCACGTCTATTACACGTACGTATATTGTTTTTACTATTATGTATCTATTTTACGTAAGTAGTTCTTTTACGGCCGGTTTCTCGAACGATGATCAACGAAAAAATCAAATAATTACTATGTGTCAAACTCGGATCAATCGTGATTTGGGTTTCCAGAAACCGACCGTTGTTAGTGAGACACAAACGATTTCTTACGATGATCATCATAAAGTTATTTTACTTCATTACTGCATCAACTTATTGTGTATATTTTATTTCATAAATAAAATAAAAATGTATTTCAAACCCGGGTAGGATTTGCGAAAGAGTTATATCTCATTAATAAGAATCAAAGTCCTGACTGACTGACGGCTGACGTACGAGCCACAGCCCAAACCGCTGGTCCTAGAGACTTGAAATTTGGAAGGCGTGTTCCTGGAGTGACTGTGTGGCGTACTAAGGCAGGAATTTTGGAAATAACGCTCCGGAGCCCTAAAATAAGGCTTTGAAGTTTGTATGCAGAATCTTATCCCGTGAACCGATTGACTTGAAACTTGGTACGCATAATGTTGACGCGAAATAAAATGAATCTGCATTTTTAGATTTTGCAAAATCATCCCCATTTCCCTAAAATTGAGTATGTAAAGTTTAAAATTTCGATCGTATACGATTTAGTATACGATTTAGTATACGATTTCGAGTATAGATGGCGCTGTCTCATTTTCTCTTATCCCTTGAACCGATTGACTTGAAACTTGATACGCATAATGTTGACGCGAAATAAAATGGATCCGCATTTTTAGATTTTGCAAAATCATCCCCATTTCCCTAAAATTGAGTAAGTAAAGTTTAAAATTTCGATCGTATACGATTTAGTATACGATTTCGAGTATAGATGGCGCTGTCACGCGTAGCGTAATCCTAGAACGCGCTATCGGTGCGTTTTGGCAATGTGTTATAGGTAAGTCGATCGGTATTAGCAATATTTTCGTTGAATCGAGTTATTTTGATTAGTTATTTATAGTTGCGTACCTACCCAATTACCGCTAATGACGAATAGAATAAATATTTAAAAACTAAAAACAAAATGTTAAATAATCAAGGGGCGCTTATAGTCTTCTCATACAAAAACATAATTTACTTAGATGGTTTGTTTTTTTAATATAATAATATTTTATTAAATATGTATGTATATATCGCTCATTGAATGCAAAACAGCCACAAACCAGAAACCTCATTTTTTACAGGAGAGCCGAAACAAAATTTTAAAATGATTTTTTGAAAAAAAAATATGTTTTTTTTATTAAATGTTATGATGTTAATATATCATTGTTTTTCTTATTTTTTGCTCTATCTTTTTTAAATAATGACCACTTTGATAACACTCTTCCAACCTGATAAAACAACAAAAGCCCTTTTTGCATTCAAAATTTGAACCAATGTTAGGGTAATTATCTCAAAAAATTAAACAAATATTAAAATGAAACATGCTTTTTTAATGTTTTATTACGGAAATAACTATAAAAAACAAATAACTCGCAGTAAATCTAAAAAGATACAAACTATTCAAACAAACATCACAAAACTAGACATTGTTTTATCGTTTTATGTTAAAAACGCGATATCAATTTTACCTAATCTAAAATTATCTTTCAATAAAATTCTCAAAATATTCATAGGAACAACATTCTACTTCAAAAACTACAAACACATATCTAAAATTAAATTGCTGAAAGCTTAACATTAATAGATATGAAATTAGTACATTATAACATAATACCATTACTATTTATATCACAAACTGTATGGCTAAAATCACAAAAGCAGTCTTTATGTCACAGCCTGTATGGCTAAAGTCTTTAAATCACAAAATAACCTGATTAATATCTAAGACAGTCTTTTTTTAGACACATTTATAAATTTTGGTAATATTTAGGTATAATATTTTTCTCGTGGCTCACTAGCCACGAGGACCCAAACATGGAAATGCAGCCTTCTGACACTGAGCCACTGCTCAGTGTCAGAAGGCAGCATTTCCATTTTGTTGGGTTCATCATCTGCCCTGGAAGGTCCCGGTTGGGGTGAGAAAAATTGGTAATTAATCCGTTTTGTCCCTATGTTTTTCTCAGGTAGAAAATCAGGATCCTTTCCACTATCGTCAGAGGAAAAATCAGATAAACTAGATGCCGTAGAACAGTTCGTTCCACTGTCGTCTGAGTCGCTGTCTGATGACTCTGATGAGTCACTAGGTGTAACGATTTTAATAGGTTTTTTCCGAGTTCTTAAACCTCTTCATCATCACTTAACAACGATATATCGTAATCCGGCTGGCTGTCAAAGTAAGAATCCGTTTCAAATCTGTAATTTGCCGTTTCTCTTTGTTCTCCAACCTGTGCTGCTATAGCGCCATCTATTTCGCTACATGATGACTACATTGTAGTGTACGCAACAGACCAACAGATGGCGACAAAATCCTAGATCGCGCTTACGAAGTTATCACGGAGTTTGAACATAAGTAATAGAACCGATGACTATCCATCGGTCCTCGGACCCCGAGCCAAAGGTCGCTCGGCGTGGAAAATCTTCCCTTTTCGTAGAGAGAGATACTACACCTACCTCCACAGTGGTGACAACCCGACGTGATCCAGCCGTCCACAGCTTCGGAACAGCTGCCGAAGCCAGACGACTGGAGTTTCCTGAACACGCACAACTTTCTTCAACAATCAAGCCGATCTAGCTACGCATCATCTCGTCTACCTTCTCTCATCCTCCCAGCTTCTATCAGCAGCAGCAGCAGCATCCATCAGCCAGCAGCCTCCGCAGTTCCATCGCAACCACACACCACCTACCTCCACACTGAGTGTTATCAAGGAACAAAGTTTGTTTCTCTTCAGTTCCAGATGGTAGTGTGTCCTCAGTTTCAACATTAATTAAGGTCAAATCGTTAGGGTTAGGTTGACTGATTGGATGGCACTTCGCATCAAAATAAACCTTACCCGTTGTAATGTCTTGATGAACTCTTGCTGGAATATCACATTCTTGAATTTGTTCAGAGTTGATAACGGGCCGGTTTTGATTGCTGTCTGATTCTTCATTAGAATGGCCTGCACTGTCATGCTCAAAATTAATTTTGCTCTGCTATTCGTTTTGAAAATAATTATATAGATTATTATTATGTACTTGCAAAACAATGCGTATCATAAATTGTTACTTTGGATGCAAAATTAAAATGGTGCAAATTTTCCGTGAAAACTAGCAATTTATTTTTGTGTTGGAGATAAATTACTTTGACTATTTACTAGATATGAACCAACCTAACTAATATACTCTAACAAGTAAATAGAATTTTATGATACTTCAAAATAATAATCCTCTAAAATTGTCGAAAACATGCAGTTTAGCTGTACATAAATTATTATTACCTCTGTAATAATTCAATACAAAAAGTACACATTTGTAAATATGGCATCACTTTATTTCATTTTGGAATGCAAAATGTACAGATTTAGAAATATGGCATTGCTTAATTTCATATTGGAATGTAAAATGTATGTTTTCCAAAATATGGCTCTCTTACATAAAAAAAACAGAATGTACTTACTTGAAATTGGAATGCAAAACGGACGCATTTCAAAAAGTGGCCCCTTTGCACAGAACACTCATTTAAATGTTGGGTGTTTTTTCGAATTGTGGCCGTTTTGTATTGAACTGGCGTGAGTTTGCTTCGAGTTCTGGGTTGCAACTCAGAAAATGGCGGTTTTGTTCTGAAGTTGGCGCGTAAGTCAGCCCAATACAAAAAAGGCGGTTGATCAGTTTGACATCAAAATGAGCGAAAATGACGGGTGTCTTCAGCAAAACGTAAAATATTGCAGCTTAAGTCCCTAATTTTGAAATAAAACGATTTTCAATAAAATTTGATTTATGGCTGTTTTGCATTCAATGAGCGATATATAATAAATAAATAAATATTTTTTATTTATGTACATATATATATTTACATAATAATATTTTAAAATTCCTCCATGGGAAAGGGGCAAGTGTTTTGTAACGTTATTAATCGATGAATTTTAATCAAATTATTAAAGATAAAGATAAAGATAAAGATAAAGATAAAGATAAAGATAAAGATAAAGATAAAGATAAAGATAAAGATAAAGATAAAGATAAAGATAAAGATAAAGATAAAGATAAAGATAAAGATAAAGATAAAGATAAAGATAAAGATAAAGATAAAGATAAAGATAAAGATAAAGATAAAGATAAAGATAAAGATAAAGATAAAGATAAAGATAAAGATAAAGATAAAGATAAAGATAAAGATAAAGATAAAGATAAAGATAAAGATAAAGATAAAGATAAAGATAAAGATAAAGATAAAGATAAAGATAAAGATAAAGATAAAGATTAAGATAAAGATAAAGATAAAGATAAAGATAAAGATAAAGATAAAGATAAAGATAAAGATAAAGATAAAGATAAAGATAAAGATAAAGATAAAGATAAAGATAAAGATAAAGATAAAGATAAAGATAAAGATAAAGATAAAGATAAAGATAAAGATAAAGATAAAGATAAAGATAAAGATAAAGATAAAGATAAAGATAAAGATAAAGATAAAGATAAAGATAAAGATAAAGATAAAGATAAAGATAAAGATAAAGATAAAGATAAAGATAAAGATAAAGATAAATTTATTGTTCAACTGTTGTACATAAAAAGATCTTAATTGTAAAGTATGTAGTACAAGTTTATACAGTTGTCCAGTCCGGACGTACACGGACGTCCGGACGGATTAAGAGGTGCTCTGTGACAATTTTACTCTAATGAATGCAATAAAATGAGGAAAGTTTTCTGTAACGTTATTTATCGACGAAACTCTATGAAAATTGAGACTCGCATTAAAGACTTGATTTTACACCAAATATTGCAAAAAGGAAGTTTGTAGTAGCGTTTTTTATGAACGATTTCAATCAAGTTTGAGAGTCAGAGCGTTTTCACATTATTCGATCTGATATCGGTGTCGGACGCTGATTCGATATCGGGGTAAGTAAAATGTATGAAAAATCTTTCATATTGTCCGTCCCGATATCGGATATCGGAGCCGGCACCGATATGCTGGCGGTACCATCGGACGCCCTATCGGATAATGAGATAACGCTTTCAATCAAGTTTGAGAGTCAGAGCGTTTTCACATTATCCGATCCGATATCGGTGTCGGACGCTGATCCGATATTGGGGTAAGTAAGATGTATGAAATATGTACCTCCGATATCCGATATCGGGCCGGACATATTTGATAAATTTTACTTACCCCGATATCGGATCGGCGTCCGACACCGATATCGAATATCGGAGGTACATATTTTATACATTTTACCTACCCCGATATCGGATCAGCGTCCGACACCGATATCGGATCGGATAATGTGAAAACGCTCTTAGGGCTCTTTCAATTTATGCGTTTCGTATCGGACCGCTGCAGTGCCGAAGCGGTGCGTTCGTCGTACGGCGTAAGGACGGACGGTCGTATGTTTTCATACAAAATGCACGGTGCGGAAACAGTGCGGCGTCCGTACCGCGAGCGTTCGACAGCAGGACGGCAACGTCGTGTCGCAACCCCACGTGTTCAGTTCAGTGCGTTCATAGTGCGGTGACAAGAAGGAGGCAAATTTCTAAACGGTAATTTATAATGGATGATATAAATGTGGAGGAGTCATTTATTGATATAAATGTGGAGGATTTTATAAATGAAATTGAAATACTTACTATATCTATCTAATTCCAGTAATTCGAAGAAACATTCTCTAGGCATTCTTAAGTAGGTAATTAAAAAAAAACTGATTGGGTCTTCTTTTAACCTAAGGTAAAGAGTATGGAAATCACCACAATCATGGGTGCCGTGATTACACGACCAAGGAAAACACAGCCACGGAATGTACAGCCCGGAATCGGTGACCATTTTGGCATCCTATTCCGGGCTGTGCATTCCGTGGCTGTGTTTTCCATGGTTGTACATTCCCGACACGTGTTGGGAATTTGATGCCAAATGACGTCATACTCACTTACTCGAATTTTTCGCTAACTATGCCACTGTCAAAATATTATTTTTTAACTTATTTTTTTTCACGTGTGATGCGTCACAGTAGGTGCGAGGAGCGAAGCGACGAGCGTTAGTTTGATATAGACAACCGCGCCAGAACCTACATGCGTTTAACCATTTGCCAGACAACAATTATTGAATCGGATTGTTTTCTTTTCATATTATAATCTGTGCAGTTTATCTTTATTGTGAACCGATTGACTTGAAACTTGATACACATAATGTTGACACAAAATAAAATAGATCTGCATTTTTACATTTAGCAAAATCATCTGGGGATGATTTTGCTAAATGTAAAAATTTCTCTAGAAAAAATTCCCTGTAAAAATTTCCCTAAGTTTAAAATTTCGATCGTATACGATTTAGTATACGATTTCGAGTATAGATGGCGCTGTCATGCGTGGCGTAATCCTAGAACGCGCTATCGGTGCGTTTTGGCAATGTGTTATAGGTAAGTCGATCGGTATTAGCAATATTTTCGTTGAATCGAGTTATTTTGCTAAGTTATCTAGGGTTGCGTACCCAATTACCGCTAATGACGAATAAATATTTAAAAACAAAATGTTAAATAATCAAGGGGCGCTTATAGTCTCATACAAAGACATAATTTACTTAGATGGTTTGTTTTTTTAATATAATAATATTTTATAAAATATATAACTATTTTCATAATAATATTTTAAAATTCCTCCGTGGGAAAGGGGGCAAGTGTGTTGTAACGATAAAAATCGACGAATTTTAATCAAATTATTAAGAGGCGCTTTGTGACAATTTTACTCTAATGAATGCAATAAAATGAGGGAAGTTTTCTGTAACGTTATTTATAGACGAAAGTCAATGAAAATTGAGACGCACATTAATGACTTGATTTTACACCAAATATTGCAAAAAGGAAGTTTGTAGTAGCGTTTTTTATGAACGATTTCAATCAAGTTTGAGAGGCAGAGCGTTTTCACATTATCCGATCCGATATCGGTGTCGGACGCTGATCCGATATCCGGGTAACTAAAATGTATGAAAAATGTACCTGTCTTTCATATTGTCCGTCTCGATATCGGATATCGGAGCCGACACTGATATGCTGGCGGTACCATCGAACGCCCTATCGGATAATGACACGGCCACGGAATGTACAGCCCGGAATCGGTGACCATTTTGGCATCCAATTCCGGGCTGTGCATTCCGTGGCTGTGTATTACATGGTTGTACATTCCCGACACGTGTTGGGAATTTGATGCCAAATGACGTCATAGCATATGCTTCGTTTGCGCTTACTCGAATTTTTCGTTTAGCCGATCATGTACAAGTAGCTAACTATGCCACTGTCAAAATATTATTTTTAAACTGATTTTTTTTCATGTGTGATGCGTCACAGTAGGTGCGAGGAGCGAAGCGACGAGCGTTAGTTTGATATAGAAAACCGCGCCAGAACCTACATGCGTTGAACCATTTGCCAGATAACAATTATTGAATTGAATTGTTTTCTTTTCATATTATAATCTGTGCAGTCTATCTTTATCAAAATGGGATAGTAACATTTTAATCTTTGGTTTCATCTAAACGAAGCATAGGCTAGGCTTACGACCAATCTTCTTCTTCTTATCGTGTCGATGCTACAACTGTATTTTGTTGTAGCATCGTATTGGAAAGATTAGCCAGACTAGACACTGCTTTACCGTGCCTAGCTGTTACCGGTGTGCGCCACGAGGAGGCTCTTTCCATGCACCCAATTCATTCCAATTGATTTCGACCAATCAGAGCAATAGACGCCAATTCCATGGTTGTATTTTCCACGGCTGTACATTCCGTGGTTGGACATTCCTAACACATGTCGAGAATGCGCAGCCCGGATTTCATGTACATTTTGGCTGAGAATTCCTGGTTGCGTATTCCTGGCTGTGCTTTCCGTGGTCGTACATTCCGGGTCGTGCTTTCCATGGTTGTACATTAACCGGACATAGTTATTATAGAGGGTTCGCATAGGTACAAAAACATGTTTTTTTTCTTAATCGTTTACATAGGTATGGCACGGAACTTATAGCGGGCGAGTCCGAGTCGCACTTGGCCTGATTTATTTACTTACGGTAACGGTAATTTAGTGAGTTTTGATTACTTATGTTTTAGTAGTTTACGTTATTGGGTTTTTAGGGTTCGGTAACCAAAGGGTAAAACTAGATCGTATTACTGAGTGTTTAATTTCTGTCTATTTTAAATTCTCTAACTATCACGCATAATTAATATTCAAGGGGGCTTATATATAAACGTAAATTTTATTTATTCGATATTGATAAGGGCAACGGGCCATAGATACGGTACGAAAATCTTCGTGCGCACTTGCCCGGTTTTAAGAATAAGTACCAATATGTACTAAGTTTTCCTTCTTAGACTGCACTTTACCGTCAATTTCTTTCATAAGAAGATAGTAATGGTAATGGGTTATCGCAAAATATCTTAAAACGGCACGCGGACGAAGTCGCGGCGGGTTCAGCTAGTATTATATAAAGTTGCTGATACAGTCGCGAACAGAATTTAGTTATAAGTGTAAAACGTTCGCCATTTTTATTTCACCTCGCAAAGCTTTTAGATAGAAACCCTTTTACCGCTAGATAGACCACAAAGGAAAAAAGCCCTAGAGATCATCGAAAAACGAAAAACCTAGAACTGAGTGATTTTACCTATAGTTTATGTTGCCCAACCATTTCGCACTGTATTACAATAAGATAAAAAAAACAAATAAAATACTTATTACATCTTTGTGGGTAGGTTTTGGTGGTAGACGAGACATAATGGGTTTTAAGCTCAAGTTTTGGGAAAATAATATTTGAGATCATCATCGGCACGAAGCCGATATCTATAAATCTTTTGCGACGGTCTGTAGATAGTTTAACTGTTTCTTATGTATTTAATATATATTTTAAAATATATATGTACGTATTGTACTACTGTAATAGTCGTAAGTTTTTTTCTAAATAAATTTTGTTTACATTTAAAAAAAAAGCAAGAAATGCTGTTTTTTTTTCTATTTATACTATTTACTATTTTTTACTATTTATCGATTGAGATCAATGGGAGAAATTTGGATCTTAAGTAAACCAATAATATAATCCATCTACTCTTCTAAAACGGTAAATAAAAAAAATAATCACGGACATTTCAAACATAACGCTCTAGTCCCAGAATAAATAACTTGTTATGGAAACAAGAATGACTGGTATGAGTAAAATTCGTATGTCCAATTGTCAGCAGTAAAATCTTCAGTATAAACCAACCCTACATTGTCTTAACAAAAGAAAACAAAGTATTTTCAAGGAAAAACTGGCAGCTCCAAGATAATCAGATTCCGACGACTCATTTGCTAAATGGGTTAAGCGCTACTGAAAATATCATTTTGTTTATCTTTCATTAAATATTAAAAAGTACAAGCTAACGATATTCAATTTTTTTATTCTATTTGTATTGACACTGTATGTAATAACACGATATTAATCATTGTACTATGAAGTTAAACAAATTAAGTTATAATGTGTCAACTGGTATCGATTAAAGTGCTGCACATAAGCCTAAAATATTTACTAGTACTTAATCCTATTCGTGTAATGTTGAATGTTGACAATAGTTTGAAAACTATATTTTAAGTTTCACCAAAATCAGTTTCCTCGGTTCAACACGGGACTAAAGAACAAACATCTAAACTTTGCAATCAGAATATTTAGAATTATTTATAAAATAAGATAAGATAAGATATAAAATAAGACCTAATAACGACTACATTACAGACATAGAGTTAAAGCAAAAGTATCGTAAAAACTAAAACAAATTACGTTGCGCAGAACCCGAACCACACCAGATGTATAAAAGTTAATTAGGTTCCCAACAGCATACGACAGTTCATTTAAATAACTTCTAATAACTATACTCCAGGCCACAGCGTAAGCTCAATATCCTAAAAACTTGATCTAGCCTCAAACACGTTTGAAAGTTAGGAAATAATCGAAAAAAGAAACATGCGAATGTTCATATTGCTGCGCCGACCCACTGCTGCTGCCGTGGCGCTGTGCCCTCGAGCTGCGAAACCAGAGGGAGCTGGATAAGGCTACGTACACGCTGACGTGACAGGTGGTGCACTGACAGGGCGGCATGCTTCGCTTGACGTCTAGCGAAGCGTCTAGCCCTGAGCGGCCGGTCACGAACGTTCTAAGTACCTAAAGCTACTTTTGCGTGATTTTGAATGACTAGGCTTTAATACCAAGAATAGTCTACTTAATTAAGACGATTCTAAATGAACCTTGGGATTTTACTGAAAAAATAATGTATGACTATGCTCTAGGCGCCAAGCAGGCAAACTGACGGGCGACTTGCTAAAGGTGTTCTTCATTAATCAGAACATAATAATGAAAACTTTATTATTATGCGTTCTCAAATCAAACGCGATGGTGTCCGCGTAAGGGCAACAAGCTTTGCGAGTTGAAGTATACGAGCCGTACTGTGAAACGAGATGGAGCGACGATCTACGGAGTGTAGCTGGCAAACGCTGGATGAGAAGAGCCGAAGAGCGGGCTCAGTGGCGTGTTTTGGGAGAGACCTACGTCCAGCAGTGGACTGATGTAGGTTGATGATGATAACTGTGAAACAAACTAAATAGAACGAATGCATTAATACCGTATCTCTGAGCGAGGTTCGATTACCACCTCCGGGTCGCTCGCTCCGCGTACTTTTGTTCTCTTTGTTGCGAGTTCACGTTATTATTAAAACAATAAATCGCTGAGGGCGCCACCTACCACTATTGCTTTCACTTCGCCCCCTCTCCACCGGTAATTACTAGAGAGAAACACGAAATAATAGCATTCAGATTGCCAACCGGTTCACAACGACATCTTTCGCCTAACTATGTGAACTATACAGAACTTTCATTCTTTTTATCTTAGGTTTTGCAAACTTTTTGAGTTTACTCTTAGTTCTAGAATTATTCTGAAAACGTCTTAACTGTTAGGTATCGCATCAAGCTGATCATCATCATCATCATCACACCTAATTCAGTCAATCCTCTCTCATCAAGTGCTCCTTGTGATTTTACAGAGTAATACGACTGACAAGCTAATATAGTTTTTCAATGTTATAATTAATGTGGAATATCCGAAGCCCCTAATCTACTAATAGCTTATTTGAAGCCGTGCTCGTGAAATAAGTAAAAAAGGCCGTGCTACGTGCGATTGCTGACGTCATGGGACCTGCTGCCTGATTGGGTTGGTAATATCATGTTACACAAAAACTACGTACGTTATTTAACATTGTATACACATTAAAATAAATTTCTTGTATCCTATGCCTATCTTAAGCTAAGTTGGGCGTATTTGAAAAAAATAATATTGGGTTTATAAACATAAATAGATCTATATGTATATGTAGTATAAATAGATCTATATGTATATGTAAGTAATTATTTGTTTAATAAATGCTGTAAAACTGTAACAAGCGTCACAACTTAGTTGGTATTGGTTCAGCCTTTCAACCTGTGAGTCCTGGGTTCGATACCCACTAAAAACATTTTATGCCAAAGATTTGTTTGTTGTACTGAATACTTAGAAGAAGGACTCTGTGACTGAGTAGTCAATGTAAGTAGTAATAAAAGTAGTAGTAATGTATGTTATGTAAGTAAATATTAAAAAAAAAGACGGACATCGAGCTTCAACGTTCTTCATATGACGGTCGATATATTTAAGGGTACGAAGGTTTTAATGATTGGCACCTGATTAATTTGCTTAATCAACTAAATTACCAATTAAAATGATTAAATCACATACTCAATGAGTATGAACATTCTTTTTAACCCTCAATTTTAAAATCGAGATATAAAGCTAATATTTCTACTGATGATTTTTGGAAAGAACTTAGATATTAAAACAAAGATAATTTTTTTTTTAAATAAATGACCCATTCAACCCGAATGTTTGCTCTTGAGTATATAACGTAGGTACTTTATTTATTTATTTCATCAAACAAAAACGGTTTTTTTTAAGCAACTTTTTTTTTCAAAATGGATCTCGCGTTTGAATACAGTAGCATTGCTATTCAGTGCGACAAAGCAGCCAGTATCTTGGGTACCGATTGGTACTGATTTGGATCAGTTGAGCTATCTATAGATCGTTTTCGACGGTCTTCAGATAGCTTGTGTGATTCTTATGTCTTTTATAAATATCTATGTAAATTTTGTAAATTCTGCATTAAATGTTGAATAAATTGTTCTTAAAAATATCTGTACTTACCTAGAATTTATTCAATTATATTGTTTTAATTAAAATATGTATAAAAAACTCGGTTTTAACGATTTTACAAATCAAAACTGTCGTATCGGTATCGTGTCGGTATCGTATCAGTGACAAAGTGTCGAGCTCCCTCTGCACTTACCGCATGCTTATTACTTTTAACTCCTAGTTATGGGTCTAGCGATTATAATTTCCCTTTAACAGACGGCGGTGAATGTCTTTGATCTTGACAGATGTCATTAGCTCATTCACTGTAAACAGAGAAAAATTATTTTTAATATAATTTTTTATTTTTTTTTGGATTAGTAATATATATATTTTATTCACAAACAAACTTACGACTATACAGTATTTACAAAATGTACATTGTCATATGAAATACATAAGAAACAGTTGAGCTATCTACAGACCGTTGCAAACGATCTATAGATAGTTCAACTGATCCAAATCAGTACCAATCGGAAGCCTACCCAAGACAGAAGAAGCAATGCTGATACGCTCAGCCAGATACTCACCAGCCCTCGGGTCAAATATTACTTACAAAAACTTTAGTAATTATAGAAACGAAATAAAATGTTTTCATCTGACTGAAAAAATCTGACTGATGAACAACACGATTTGGTTGTTGAGTTCTGTTTAAAAATAAAAAATGATAAGAACTTTATTTTTTTTTTATCTTTAGAGATTAAATCAACACGTTTAACATCTTTTAAAGCGAGGGCTTATCGAGTGTGTATAGTAGTAAGTTGCAGTGACTCAGCGACCTTACCTAGTCTGTGTCATGTTTAGCTCTAAGTAAGTCATCAACAATAACTAGCATAACTCCTGTTTCCCTTGCTTTATGGTGCACTAAGTGCACTAAGTAACTATTCAGATTGATTGAGTGACGGACCGGGCTGCGAGCTTAGATATTACATATTACATGCTACTTACATTCTTGACAACGGTAATTAATCTAGGCAAATTGGTCAAATGGCTACAATTTCGGAATAACAGATAGTCAACTAAAATCTTGTATACTTTGGCACCCACTTGTCTCAAAACCAATTTACTGTAGGTTGACCGCGTCTACATAATATTCCCGAGTCCAAGGTCAAAAAATCAATTCATTGCAAATACCTCGTTTCCTGTGTAAGATGTGGATTTTTTTGAATGAAAACAGAATTTAAGGAAGATGAGCGGAATGAAGTGTTGATAAAATGAGGAACGAGTCAAAAAAACCTTTAAATAAATTATTAACATAAATTCAATGAATGAAAAAAAAAATTGTTTTATAGTTGTACTAATTTTAACATTCTTTTGTAGTTTTTCTATGTTTAGGTAGGTTGATTCCTGTTTTTTCCTGTGGGGAGAGTAAGAATATTTAAAGATTACTTCCCATTAGTCCAACCGATATCAGTAGGACGAACAGGACTGGGCAGAGTGTCGCATGCGACAGTAACTTGACGTACCTAATGCACATTCAGTGCAACTCATTACAGATTCCACTCCGCACATGGGCAATTCTCATAATATGGAACAGAGGCTCTGGTCTGTCGTTCGGACTCATAGGTGCACGTAGGGCTGACAGGTTTCAATAATCTAGTCAAATCTATAGAAGTTTTTATTTTATTTTGAATAATATTTTAATAGTTGCTAAAAAGACTTCAAATAAAAAGTTTTTAGGGTTTTTAGAGTTCCTCTTTAACAAGTCGACTGAATGTTTTTAATATTTATGTTACGCGATTATGCCGTGAAGTATTCTGAATCCATTATGATAGTTTTTATTTTGTTTGGTAGATCAGTATAGGTATATTTTTTAGGGTGCCGTACTGAAAGAGTAAAACAGAATTCTATTACTGAAACTCCACTTTCCGTCTGTCTGTCTGTCCGTCTGCAACCAGGCTGTATTTCATGAACAGTAATAATTATAATTGCATATTTTCTTCTTCTTTTACAACTATTGTTCGCCATTTTTAAAAAACCCACATCACACATTTGATTCATATTTTTGAAGTTTTTTTTTTCATTTTATCTTGTTTTGTGTTAGTGATTAGTGTCAGCCCTACGCGGGTACTATGTGATTGGACACGGTACGCTGGCACTTTCATTTAGATTGTCCTGTAGACTTTTCAATAGTTATGCGTCGTTGATTGATTAACATCAATTATCATGCAGTAATAAGCTGCTTGTGCGCGACAGTGACGCAGTATACACGATAGTCGGTTCGGTTCCGGTGGATGGACAATGTGACAAGTGCTTATTATGCGTAACCTTTCTTTGTGGTGTAGAAAAAAATAATACAAAAATGTACGATGTGTTAGTGCGTATGTGAAAGTCTTGAGAAACGCAGATTTGGTTAAAAAAAATGATTATATGAAAAATCTTTTAAGTTCAATTTACTCAGATATTCTAGTTTTTTTTTTATTTTTGTATTTCTGTTACAAATTAACAAAATAATATAATATTAACTTATGTATAAACATCTCGTTTCGTAGCACCTCTACGAGCGTAGCGGGAGCGTTATAAAAACTTATTCAGTACATCTACAATCCATTCATTTATATTCAATATCAAAGTAATTTAATCAAAACTGATATCTGACGAGAGCTAGCACTAGATAGGAATAAATTACGAACTATCTTTTATAAAGACAAGACACATTTTGGGACACTAATCTAACAGTGTAAATAAGCATCAAAGAGATATATATATATTTACAAACAAACTGTTATTACAGTATTTATAAATGTATATATTTATAAGGTACATAAGACGGTTAAACTATCTGCAGATCGTTGCAAATGATCTATAGATAGCTCAACTGATTTGATACATCGTAAATGTTTTGATTCCTGATTCATTGCCGCGCTGAATAACAATCCTAATACCTTGAGACAGATATTCAAATAATATCAAAGTACATAATTAAAATATCAATATCAAAGGAGAATGAGCAAATCACTATGGAGCGTGGGCCACGTCTAAAAAACTCTCTCTCAGGGTTGTCACATAATGTTTGAAAAGGTTTTTACAGGCTTCACTTTTACAATTTTTATTTAAAGAATCTGTCACATTGAAATCGAGAAATTTTGAAAAGACCTTTTCAAGTCTTATAATGTGGCAACCCTGAGGAATATTTTTTCGAGTCATAGCCCATGCTTCTTAGAAAATTTGTAATTCTCATTTTTACCAGAAAACTATTTATCTCGCCAGTAATACGAAGGTATGTAATTTTGACATAACAATGTTAACTTTATCACAACGCATCGGATCACATTTATTGGGAGATACCTCCAAACAAGCTGGGTACACTGTAGTCAAATCAGAGGGGCTAGGATTGCCACACGTGCTCAAACCCGACTATATATTCAACCTCGCTGAATTAAATTCGGCCAAAACTTACCTAACTTTGTTATATTTTTTGTTATATATAGCTTTGAATTATAAAGAAAGGTATTTAATAAGAAGAAGCTTAAATTGTCCAATTTAAATCATATACAAACCCAAATGATTATACAATAAATCTTCACGGATCATATTTCTTTACTATTTTTTTACAATTTGTACGAAGTTCAATTTAATTTGTCACAAAGGAATATCCAGGAGGTACTCACGATTTTGTGAAAAATAGTATAATCCGTTGGTATTTTCACTAATATTTAACGCCTGAAAGCCTTTTTACTTCCACAAGACTGCCCTAGACTCAGAATAGGGAATACAAACGTGATCAAAACACGGTAAGAGTGTTTTTTAACCTATTTCGTCTCACAGCTGGGCAAAGGTCTCCCACAAATTCCACCATTTCTCTCTTTGTTTTGCTTCCTCCCACCATCTCTTTTCAAACTTAACGCATGAAAGTCCGTCTTTTTACTTTGCAAAGACTGCCCTAGACTCAGAATAGGGGATACGAACGTGATCAAAACATGGTAAGCGTGCTTGTCCTGGGAAAATTCCATTTCGCCAGACAATGTTTCAACGCCTTCTACACGGCCCGGCGCACAATATTCACATCAAACAATGATTCAATCAAGAATAATTTCTTGTTGGAATTACTAATAATCTTTGAAGTAGCCAATGCATTTGGTGAATAAGTCGTGATGGCAACGTTTATAGTTTTCTCATCAAAACGTCTCAAAGTTTTTAAAGACTGCTAGCTAAAGCATTCAATAGATTAATAAATATCAAAGAAGATAAAAAAAAATTAAACACGCATTTGATCCCTAAGTCTATTTTTGGTTTTTACTTAAATTTTGTGCCACATATTTTTTACTTATATAATTAAATACTTAAAAACGCCTGTGATGAGTAACGTGGTGGCAGGTCAGAAGCTAAAGGCCGTTTGTTTTCTTTTCATATTGACGAAATATAAATAAAACTTCTAACGCATTATCCGACTACTTTACTCTTAAAAGCATCGTAACTTGATGCGTGTCAGAATAAGTAGCTATATTATTTTTAGCTTAGTCGGCCTTATCGACAGGGAAGAAAAAGCCAAAACCTAAGAAGCTGACAGCCGCGGGTTAACGATATATATCTCACTGTTAATAAGCACTGGCATTGCGCACGTAAAATCGAATAAAAAAACCCATCCTAGAATTGAACCTACGACCTTACGTAACGAAAATATCAGTCGTACTTACCTGATTTTAAAATTTTTAGATATATGCTGGTGGATTGCAGAAGCTGGTGCCGTGATGATGTTTGGATCTTAAGATCAGCCGGCACGTAGACGTAGCACGTAGCCGTGGCACGAAGCTGTAGACCCGTAGCACGTAGACCGTAGCACGTAGACTGTAGCACGTAGACCGTAGCACGTAGACCGTAGCACGTAGACCGTAGCACGTAGTACCCGAAACTTTTAGGATAAGATAGCTTTTTCTGCTACCAGCTTCCGCACCAGCCTGTTGGACGGACAACATTTTAGTTTATGTGTGTATGTTAAGATTAGTAAAGCATGTGAAAAACCTCGTTTGGGGAAGTACTACCACCGTACCAATTTCCGTACAATTTTTTTTTTATTTATTTATACAGCATAAGTTTCATGTTGGTTTTTTTATAATACATAATTAATCAGTATTTTAGACAGTAGGTACCGACTTTATTAGTGCATTAGCTAGCACATACACACAGCGGCGTGTGCCATTTACGAAGAAAGTCTAAGAGATTTACTTCTTAGCAAAAAGGGTTTTACAATATACATGGATTATAAAAAAAATACATATATATAAAAAACTTTATGCTTTATTATTATTATTAATCTAGTTATAGGGTGGGGCTATTACTGTATAATATATAGTAATGGTGGGGCTATATGTTATATAGCGATGATTCATAATTACAATTAGTATTATGTTAATAGTGTGAAGTGTCCCTTATCGGAGAGTAGTAGACGTTGGATCGTCTTGGTCTCTACACCGAAACTCGATTAGATCCAATAGATCAGATAATTGGGCCACCTTGCGTGACCACTTCACCCTGAGTATGTGGGTTAGTTGGTGGACCAATCCGATTGCGTTGAGTACTACCTAGCAGTACCTAGTACTATACTTTGAGTACTAAATATAATGCCTGTTTAAACGATCAGTGACTCAAGACTTTTTTCAAATTTTGACAGGCTTCACAGCTCAGTTGGTTGTAGCTCTGCCTTCCATGCTGTGGGTCGTGGGTTCGATTCCCACCCAGAGCAAATGAATGTGTGATGAACATAAATATTTGTTCTGTGTCCGGGCGTTTCTATGTATTCTATGTATGTATTTACAAAAAAATGTATATGTATTCTATCAGCAATCTAGTTTCCATAGTATATGCTTTGCTTAGTGTGGGACTTAAGTGTGATGTATATGAAATGTCCATGATTTGTTTCATTTGTATACAAGCGTCAATCATTTAATTTTAAAATAATGACATCACAAAGCGAGACTAGTTAGTATGTACACATACCTACCCCTTAGTTAGGTACATGTATCTACCAATATTAGTTTATTTTTTGTATTTCTAAGGTCAATTTTCTGTAAACTTTGTGTGTGTTCACCAAAAAAATTAATTATCTGATGCTTGGACGTGCCTCTGTTTACAATATCTTAGATATCTTCAGATACCAAGATAAATAAGAGTATAAGCTCATAACCCCTTATTGACCGTCCACTTGTGAAATGAATCAGTGTAATCTAGAAATGGATTTCCAATAGCTATTTTTAACACAACCGACACGATCACCACACGATATATAGTCCACATGTGGACAATAGACATTTATTTACATTTATTTGCAACTTTAGCACACACACAGTAATTACAATCATTCTTTAAAAAACATGGTAAGTACAATAATGATAAAATAGAATAACATAATAATATGATGAAATGATATGATGATAGATGGAACAGAAACATAAATATATAAAGAAAAACAATGGTAAACACAAAAAGTAAAAAAAAAAATTGAAAACATTAATAACATAAAAGTGATGTGTGCTACTGCAGCAAATAGGCTCCAGCTCAGCCGTACTCCTACATGTCGTACTACTCATGGCTGAGGGTCGCGATTCCCCTGTAGAATCTTACTCCAGACGATTGCCAATCACTTCTGTCTTTGGCGTGGTGTACTTATAATAATTAATTAATAATATATAATTATTATAATTATATTAGAGCATCATGTATTTTGACTTCTATGGTTGAACGTATTTAGTCGGTCCAACGAAGGCTGCGTCCTCTTGATCGCTTACTAAACTTACGATAAGTATATAAAACCTCATTAAATTTTCAGCTTTAAAACTGTGTTTGATCTATAATAATCCATATCTCGAAATCGACTAGTGTGTAAAAGCTTAAGTAGGTAATACAAGTAATGAACCCCTACTACTGTAACCAATGCCCTACTTATACAAGGGGTCGTAAGAGCCCTTACTATGTTACTGTTGAATTAAAACTGGGATATTGTGGTAGTTGCCAGTTTTATTATAAATTTTAAGTTTTTATCAAAACAACATACAAAATAACCTAAAAAGTTTCAAACCAAAACTTGTTTTGCGTACTGTGATTTATATAATGAATTATTTTTAAGGTTTTTATCGCGTTCTTTTAAAATATCATGGTACAATATCATCGATATTCGATACATCTTATGCTTTATTTTTGCCACTGAGTGTATTCATAACAGAGACTGCAACATACGAGTGTAGCAAAAAAGCTAGATTTTTCTAAAAACCAGCCTCCGTAATAAATATTAGGAAGGAACTTAAATTAAAATTTACTTTGATTTTGTTTTTTTTAACTGAAAAAACCTATTCTACTTCTACTGCTACACCTACTTTAAGCGTTAAATACAAATAAGAAAATATTAGAAACAATACTTCAAAATAAACAAGGTGTAAAATGCGGATAATCATTTTCTCTAGTTTATAAGTTAGTATATTCATAATCGCATAGACAGACATATTTATTATTCAGCCAATAATAAAATAGAACATTTAAATGAATGTCGTGATAATTTGCAATCCATCCACTCATGGGATATCATAGATATAATAAATAGCCACTATCTATGTCATAATTAAATAAATAAATAAATAGCCACGGACATTTCACACATCACATTCTAGTCCCAAACTAAGCAAAGCTTGCAGGTACTATGGGAACTAAGACTGCTGATAGAATACTTAAATGTATATTTTTTTAAATACTAGATAGAATACATAGTAACACCCAGACACAGAACAACTTTTATGTTCATCATACATTTGCTGGGTGGGAAGCAAACCCACGGCCCACAGCATGGAAGGCAAGCTACTTACCTGTGATGCCTGTGTTTATCTCATATCGTTAGTATTTTCGCCAAAAAAACGTAGTTATATAACAGTGATCGTTTTTGAAGAGAAGTTTCAAAGCCCGCCCAAGTCAAATATTGGCGGGAAGCGGTTGCGGGTAGATAATACGATTTTATTAATATCTAACCCACTATCCACTCTCGGAGATTTCATTATTGCAAACTGGATGCTGTGTTTAGTATTTACATCTCAAGTGCTCACGCAATATCGCGATTTTCATAATACAGAATATGAAAAATTGTAATGAAATATAAATTGCGTTTTGAGTATTTTTAAGGCCTTAAAAATACTCAAAAACAAGCAACTTAATATGTAATTTTCTTACTTTAAACATCTTGTGCATATCGCATTTTCAAGTTATTATTTTATTAAAACTAAAATATGAGCAACAGATCACGAAACACGGGATCTAGCGATGAGAGGACAGATCGGTAAACATAAAAATTTGGGAAAAGCGTATTTCTTTTATGCAATTTATGTATAACTAATTAAAAACTAAATTAAGAAATCGATGCTATTGAGCGATAAAACCGCTTGTTATATATAACTAACTTGTGTTTGTAAATTAAGTACTTACATTCTTTCATTTACTTAATGATTTTTTTTGTGTTATATTAAACTTCTACATGACTAATTCTAAATTAATAATTATTAGGGCCAATATCAATAGGTACCTACGATTCTACAAAGCACTTAGTTACTAAATTTTTGAGCATTTTCAGTGTTATTTTAAGAGTAGGTGATCATTTTAAAATTATACATACCAGTTGAACTATCTAGAGATCGTTCAATGTGATCGTGCCTATGTACATTTTGTAAATACTGTAATAATTGTAAGTTTGTTTGTGAATAAAAAAATATTCCTTTTAGTTACCGCAAATAGTAAATGTGAAATATCCATGAACATTTATTTATAGCTAAGACTTAGTTTGGGACTAGGAGGCGATGTATGAAATGTCCGAGACTATTTCTTATTAATTTCTCATCTTTAATTACAATTACATATTTTATTTTTATACTAATTACGTGTTATCAGAACGGAAACAGGCAGTTATTTTGGTAGTAGTGAGGTCCGGTACACTTATTTTAGTCTTCGAGCCAGCCTGAATAATTAAACATTCTGCTGAGACGGCGCACTCATTAATGTTGTATCGAGTATGCGTACCAGTCCAGTCACGGCGTGCAAGACAGAACTATCTTGACAGCTAGAGTAACAGCACCCGGAACTGTCAACTAAGCGTGTAGCCAAACACGTTCAACATTCGAATGTTTCAACACAATCGGGGTCCTGCTCACCTCTCAGAAGTAAAACATGCCGGTCGCTGTACCTTTACCATGAGTTTTTACAATCTATACTCGCTAGCGTCTGTAGTTAAAAAAATGTATGAAGATTTGTACAACGCCTCTAGCGGATAGTTGGGTACTAAAATTCGTAATATATTATATTTACGTAACTACTGTAGTAAAGTCAGGCGATTTTACTGTGACAACTCATGGTAGAGGTACAGCGACCGGCATGTTTTACTTCTGAGAGGTGAGCAGGGCCCCGATTGTGCTAAAACATTCGAATGTTGAACGTTTTTGGCTACATGCTTATCGCGATCCCAAAATACGTACGTTGGTGAACCTTAGCTGCTGTTTATACGAACCGTTTATATAACAATTTAGTACGATTGGGGCCCTGCTGCTTATACGAACCGTTTACGTTTCGTATAAGCAGCAGTTTTACTTCTGAGGGGTGAGCGCGAATAAATGTGACAATGGTAAACGTAACGCAGCGTATACGCCAGTCGCCAATTCGACAGTCGATGCCGCGTCATCGCGCAATGCGTTTGACGCTGCGTTTCGTTCACGATCGTCATATTTATTCGTACTCGACCCTCTGTAGATTCTTAATTGGTTTTCGTGGTAGCAGCACAGAAAAAAAGTGCGTTCTTTTGAAGCTTTACGAGACCAAGTAGTAACCTTCTTGCCTCTTTTGAAATCCTTATGAAAGATAAACTAAATCTAGACTAGAATTGGAATGAAACGTAAGTAAAGTCACAGCACCAGTTGTGCTTCACTTTAAAATTTTGACAGTTCTGCCTTGTCTTATCCCATGTCATGGTTCACTTAGTAGTTTAGTAGCAAGCAGTGCCCAATTCCCTTTGTGCAGGTCAGTGTGATTATTAAACACCGAATATGGACCTTGGCTCCTGGGTAGCCCAGGGCATTCTTGAATATCGAATTAAGATCCGATCTGACAGATGCAGTTCACTATTAGTGTGGAATTCCTGAGGCGTTGAGGACGTTCGTAAATGATGTACACGTGAAGTTTACTCCGGACATAACGCTGCGGTTATCGTCACGAATCGGCAAGTGTTAAAACCGCCATTCGGTCCACATCCACAAATAAAATCCACAAATGATATTTCGTTGTACTTGTAAGCTATCAACTCCAATTAGTAACTGAACACCATTCCATTTTGTCTATTTAAATTAGAAGCATATAAAATGTTGCAGGTAATGTTTGAAAAAAGCTTAATTTCTAGTAGGCGTTGACATTGTCATGGATGTGACGATACGATCACTACGAGGTGATCACAAATAAACGGTTGTATTAATTTGTGATCACCTTGTTTCTGTCGTAACTGTAAACTTAAACGTATGAGCGCAGTGTGACTCGAACGCTCTAGCGGCTGGCGTGTTCGAATCACACTGCGCTTCAACGCCAGCTCGAAAGTTGCTGCGTCACCGCACTGTGTATTTCGAGTACGCTACCGTTACAATACTTTTGCTATTGGAAAAATTATTAGTAATTGCCCCTTGAAAAGATTGTATACCCTAAAACGTCATGAATTTAATAAGTATTTAATAAGTAATGGCTGTTGTTTTGTTAAACGTAGACTACGCCAGAGGTCATGGAACCAAAAATAACAAAAAGGTAGGCGGTTTGCTATAAATGACTTTGTATTATATCAAGATAGCTGTAAGGATGAAATGATATAAAGAAATCAATCTATTTCGCCCACTGTATTCACATTACAGTCCTTTATATTATCTTTCATGATATTTTTATCTTTTGTTGTTGGTTAGTTAGTGTACATGTATTTTTCATTAATATCTCGTTGCTACATGTTCTGATCGCGAAATTTAAAATACTTATACTAAACTTGATTGATTTTTCTGACTTCATCATCATCACCATCGACAGCCTGACTTGACCCACTGCTGGGTCTATACCCAGAACAAAGAGCAAAGAGAGGCCTATGCCTCTCTTTGCTCTTTGATATTGATATTGTCATTAATATTGATATTTGACATTGATTTTGTCTCTTTGATATTGCCAGTCCACCGTGCCGCTGGACTTAACTGCTCTAATTTTTTTTAATTTCTAGCGATTGTTAACATTGCCTACTTTCTAACATAGACCGCAGCACAGTACAATGTGAGCAGAGGCACACCACAGGCGCGCCTATGACGCACGGACGGACAAACACCGGTGCCAATAAACTATTACTTTATTGTGCCACCGCCCTTATCATTAGTCGCAGTTAAACATTGGCCGGACTGTGTAACCCGGCTTTATGAGTATTTACTTGGTGAGCCCACGGTCTTAATGTTCTTTACATATTGAATTCACTTGTAAGATTGTTGACCGGGTATTTTTTTTTGGACGTTTTGTTCTAGAATGTACATTGTATTTGTTACAACAATGAACAAAATCGACTACAATCGTCAACAAGTGGGTAATATGAAAAACAATTATTAGAACTAATATGTCAAAAGTACTTCTGAGGTATGATTAATCAAATAATATTCATCAAAATCGGTACACAGTATTCACATAAAATACATTAAAGTCCTTGAGGTTTTACTCATTTCGAAACCAGTATAAAAAAACCCCTGACAAAAGAAAACAGTGTATTTTCAGGAGACTTTTTGAAGAAAAAAAACTCATGATATAGGTGCATGGAAATGGAATACCTAGAGCACCTCGATATCCTTGCACAAATGCAAATTCAAAAGATTCGCGTCCTTCTGGAATGGTCGATTTCCGTTTTTCCCCACCATATAAATTGGGTTGCCGGCGCAACTTCCTGCCAGACCCCGACGGAACTTGAAAACTGCTTCGCTCTGTCTATCCTCACCAATAAAACAGAGATGGCATTATAATTTATCACAGCAAATCCTTTATAACAAAGGGCTGAACAGTCCAATGAGAAACCGATTTTTAATTAGGTTACTGAAGATGCAATGGGTCTATAGAAACGTTAGATAAACATCGATCCATATTCCTTTGTTGATTCTAAAATCTAAATCCCGTCACAGTGTGCAAGGTAAGAGACTTAATAAGATACCCATTTAGAACTAAAAACTTGAAAGTGCTCCTACAGCAGTCTATCCATCTAAGGAGATTCTAAACTTCTTCCAATAAACTGCACTTTGTGTTATACGTTAATATTAATCTTAAGTAGTTGTGTTAGCTACGTCTAAAAGCTTACTTACTCTGTCTGTAAACCTTTTAAAATAAAACATTGAGCGGTTCGAATGTTGTACATTTTGTATGTTATGCATCACATCACAAAGACAAAACTGCTAGTTCGTTAGAAAATGAAATGATACTCACTTTTAAGATTAAAGAAATTCTTTTCACAAGCACTTCTAAATCACGTTTTGGCCTCGGAGAACCCTGGGAACAAAAAAATACAATTAAAAAAACATTTAAAAATTTCATATCAAACCTCCTATGATAGGTAATTTGTGAACAACTAAACGAACATGGTGGGTGCACCCATTTCAAGTTATATTAAATACCATCAAACACCGAACTGGTATTTTTAAGAAGTGCTGCAAACATTAGCTTAGAGTAATTCTTGACAGCATGTAAAACACCTAAATTATGTGCAAAGGCCTATTATGAATATAAAAAGGTATTTTTGACTGGTCTGTCGTCCTTTGTTACCTATTTTTTATTCAGCCACCGAATACAGAAGTGGCTTAACCCTGTACTTGCGTTTGAGATTTTAGTGTTCATAAGTACTGAAAACTCGAGTTCCTAAGTATGTGCTAACTCTGTAAAATATGGATCAAGCCTAAGCAGCTCTGTTGTTGTGTTATGTAGCTATAGCTAACTGTCTATACAACAAAATAACATAAGCACCGGAGGCGCCAAATCTCTTCAGCCAACAATTTGTCTCGCCCCTAGGCCACTCGATACCAACAATTATCCGCTCTTTAAACCGTAAAATGCCAAATTCAAATGTAACGTCGTGATTGGTTTTGCAACCGCGGCACCACCACAACCCCCCGCTATTGGCGCGTGGTGACGTGATATTATTTAAAATATTGTTACTAGACGTCGGCGGTTTCTCCTTATTGCAATTTATTTTCATGGGGAGGACTTTATTTAATTTGCTCCCAAAGTCGAATTTCCCGCGTCTAGACAAATTTTATACATACAGGTGCTTAGCAGAATATTGAATTCTTAGTTGAGTAGGTACCTACACCTACAGATAACTTAAGGCAGTCTCCGAGGCTTCCTCCGGATATTGGTGCAGCCAATCCGAACAACTCATTCAGTCCTACATAAAGTATGCTTTAGAAAAAACTTTGTTTAAGCTAAGTGCCGTTTTAACACTGTTATTTTATAATATCTGAATAGATTTTTTATATTTTCGGACTTCTGTTACTGAACATTTTCAGTAATACTTTGTAAAAGCTTTAAAGAACTTATTTCTAACAAATCTTACTTTAACTTAGTACCTAGCAACTAATGCATGCAACAGATTAATTACATATCATAATAAAAGTCTTGTAAAAGTCAGTACACTAGAGATGGCAAATAGTCGGCAGGAGTCGGCAGGAGTCGGTTGTAGTCGGGTAGAGTCGGCAGGAGTTCTCTAAACAATAATTGCACGAGAAATAATAACGTCAACGCTCGCCTCGTATCCGCTTGCAATAAAAATGTAAAACGGTGGCGATAAGCGACGAAGGACGAAAGCTTTTCACTTTGGATCAGCTGACGGTAGATAATGAGCTTTATTACGTAGGTGGTAGACTCAAACTCTTTTAATATGATATTTATGGCCCGTCTCGGAATATCGTCAGACATTGGCAAAGACATTGGAAATATCGTTAAAAGTGATAAAATGGGCAGATGGGGTCACTTGAAGTCAAAAAGATCGTATTGCTTAGTGCATTGTGTTGTAATGAACAAATCCACTAATGAATAATATTAGTAAAATATTTAATTTCACAAAATTAAAATCAAGTCTATCTTCAAATAGAAACCTTATGTTTTGTTTTTTTTTATAGAATTAAACAAAACAAAAGAGGTGTTACAGGAAACCTAACTAAGTGACATTCTGTAATAAATTGTCTTTATTATTGTGGCATACGTACATAATTTTGTTTTTCTTTTAAGAGTGAAGTATCTGCTCATAGCACTATTGTTTTAACTGTGACGGAGGCTCGAATGTAAAACGATAGGGATGGGGCAACAACTTCGATTTATCGATGTTACAAAACATCAATAAACCAAAGAGTCGTGCACTTCGATGTTAGATTTAAAAGCTATCTAACACTTTCAAAATAACAGCTTAGTTTGAGACAACTTCCTAGAATCAAAGCTTATAATTTTTTCTCTGTGCCTTTCTCACGTACTAATCTTGGCAAACATGCAGTTATTATAAGGCTTTGTAATCTTTATAATAAACTTTCTAAGAGCAATAATCTGGATATTTGTGACCCACTCTACAAATTTAAACGATCGCTCAGACAAACTACTCATAGTGATGTAAATTCTACCTAGATATTATTTTGGTTACTGTATTTATGTAGTGGTTAATTTCTCATTTTTGATGTTCATCTTTTGCATTAGACACAATGCACCTCCTCTTGTATAATTCTAAGCCATTTTTTATTACTTTTAAAACTATACGTATTGTATTACTTTTTCTTAACATCATACCTACCTATTGTCTTCATTTCATAATAAGAAAAACTTTAACGCTATACAGCAATAATATTTTTATTTTCATTGAGTCTATCTCAATATTGTTAGTATATTTGAATTGTAAATACTTGGCTCTTTAGGATGTAGATTTAAGTTACTTTTTACCTAGATCTCCTTGTCAATCTTCCGCCTTCTCATATGTTATTTCATTTAATTCTTGTTTTCAGTAATTTTAATTTATAGTTTAATTTAAAGTTATATTTTTGTTATTCAGAAAGTTGAACCATTTTGTTTGTATATATTTTTGTCTAATTGGGTCTCGATTTTAATGCATGCCGTGGCACCCTATAATTGAAGAAACACATAGCTATAAGCCCACTTACTTTATTTTTTAATTCTGATTGTGATTTCTTTGTTGGTTGTCCTAAATAAATAAATAAATAAATAAATAAATAGAGTGTAATGTGTAAAATGTCTGTGAATATTTAAGCCCCCTAAAGACAGCAAACGTACTACCACATAGCTAAATATTTTAAATAAAATAATTTCTATGTTAATAATTTCTTACCCTTGATATTACCTACTTATTTGGATAATTAAGTAAATCCGATCAGTATTTTTTTTTCAGATTATTAGTGTTGGTCACATACTTGTTGTTTAATTAATTAGAATATACGAAAGAAACGTGTGCAAATTGAAATAAGAATGCATGAGTTTTTTCCTAGTTCATTATTTACACGAAACTAATGTTCTTTAGTTGATTATATGCAACAATCACCACTATTCATTAGAACTGTTGTATAGGTCACTTATTCGATGAATTGATCTATCGATATCCCATTGTCCCGTCACTAAAAGCGGTCGCTTGAGTTTTTACGTCCGTATCAAACCACTAGGTATTTTGTCACACAAAATATAAATGTGGCTGACTTCCTTCCTTCATCGGGTTATCGAAGTGATTCATTGCGGTGGTTGTAGTACCTATTGCTTGTTTGTTGCCTTTGGCGGTTCGGCGTGGTGTGGAGTAGTCTTTCCGATACCCCTGTTCCAAACAAGAACTTAAATAAATAAATAATGCTGGACAATCCACACAACATCATCTAGCCCCAAGCTAAGCAGAGCTTGTGTTATATGGATACTAGAAGACTGACATACTTAATACAATACAGATAGATATTTTTTATTATACCTAAAAAATGATATACTTTATACAATACATTACATAGATAGATACTTTTTAGTATAGATATAAACTACCCAGAACACCCGAAATAAATACTTGCAGATCGTACAAACATTTATCCCAAGGAGGGAATCGAAGCCGCAACCTCCACGTCACAGGCGGACCTTCGCGTCGTTTGGATACTAGACAAGGAAGAAATAAAAATAGCATTAAATCATACATCTGCTACTTTATTAGCTAACTATTATATAATATGATATTTATCGGTGGTAACTCTTTCTATCTCATACTACTACTTCTAACCCATAGCGAAATCTCATTCTAAGTTATCATAGATCTAGCTAAGCCCTGAAAGACTTATTTTTCCTGCCTCAACATTAAAAACTGAGGTAAAGTGGTGGAATGCATTGAAATATGCGGAACCACGTCCCTCAATAATGGACTGGGAACCTCGCGGAACTCTGAATACTAATAGATCGAATAGCCTAATCATGAATATACATCGCGATGGACAAACCTGTAACATTCCCGTTATTCTCGTCTATTATCCTTTTGGGTTCCGTACCTAAAGTGTAAAATGGAACTCTTTTAGGGCCCCCGCAAACTGCAGACTTTTTATCGGCCGATAGTTTGGTCACTCGGCTTCTTAATCAGTATGAAGATGTATGCAGATGCGCACATTACAGTGATTCAAGAAGCCGACCAAACTATGGGCCGATAAAAAGTCTGCCGTCTGCGAGGACTCTAAGATTCCGCTGTCCACCTGCCTGTCGCTTGACATTGTATAAATAATATATTTACGGACGTTTCTCACATTAAGCTCTAGACACAAACTAAGTAAAGCTTGTAAATATTAATAAAAAAAAGGCCGTCCTTTAAGTAAATGTGTCAAAGGTTTCATAACATACTTAGTTTTTATTTATTTATAATAAATAGATTGCTGATAAAATTCCCATTTTTTTAAAATATTTGAGTACAAATATGACTTTATTTACCAAGTAAACTGCAATAACCTATCTTCAACCGCTCTTTAGTTCCTGTCCGTTTTGCATATAAAAATGATATGACGTCATCCGACAGGACGGGTCTACGTAATAAGACTGTAAAGTCATATTTCTCGTTTTTTCATGCAATGTGCTGTCATGCAGCACGTAATGGAACGTACGGTGCATTATTTCTTATTTGAGGACAAGTTGCTTTGTTTTCTGCTGATAGTTGCTTTTTAGAAGTGAGCTATAGTCCAAGCAGCAGACTAGGTACTTTTATACGGGTAATAGTCTTCGTTTTAGAACCAGTAGATATAAACTATTATTTATTCCAAGCAAACGAGAATGGGTAAATCGCTATGGAGCTTGAGCCATGACAAAAAAAAATAAAAAATTATGTATTTAGGACAACCAACAAATCAACCAAAATGATTTGATTTGATTGACATTGAGTCTCAATTAGACTTTTTATAATTAATTCTTCACTCAGGGCTGTTTACATGAGATCTTATATTTAATAGTTATAATGATATCCATGGGACATATTTTTCCCTAAATATAGTAATATAGTATATAGGCCTGGATGTGGGTACTTCGTTTTTTTTTTTTTTTTTTTTTTTTATTTAAATTTCTTAATTCTCCTAATTCTAACTTGAAATTAAATTTAATTGGACAATACATCATACATTCATGGAATAGTAATGTAAACAATATTGTATCTCTGTGTAAATTGATTCATGTTGGAAAACAATGGTACCCAAACTAGGTATAACCTGTGATATGCAGCAACAAGATACAAGATTTTATTTGTAAAAGCATATTCTACAAGTCAATGATTATAATAAATTAAATTAGATTAAAATCATATATAGGAGTAATAGGTATACTATACTAATACAACCCTAAGAGACATTCATGATAGATAGATAGATAGATAAAAAAACACATTTCCTCGTGGCCCAAAATACCCATTCTACTTTGTACGTAAGCAGGTGATATTTTAAAAGCCAATTTTATCACTAAAATACTTATTAAGTTAAAATATTTTCAGAGCCTTTCTTAAAATAACTTCAACCGTTACATTACGACCGCTATATATCTGAAAGTATAAAATAAACTAGTTACTACCTATCTACTCAAATATAAAGTATCTACATAATGTAAATACTGTAATAACGGAGAACGGGTTTCATTTTTATATAATATAGAAGATAGGTGAGTAAATATGTATATACCTTTCAATTTATTATTTAAGATGACGGTCACAGGCTTTAAGAAAATCTTGTATCGCGGACAACGAGCAGGTATTACCTATGCAAATCTTTTACATATTATAAAAACGTCTAAGGCTCTAACTACATATTATAGCATTCTTCAGCATCGCGGACGTAACTTTTAATTCTATTAAATATTTTGAAGTTCTGGCGTCAAAGCTATCAACAAATATTGTAGGTATATTTCAGTTTCAAAAACACTAGGATGAGCGATAATTTTCTAATTAGGTTGATCAATTTTAGCATCAGAAATATGATTAGTTTATGCAATATTTCTTTGATTAGATTTATTCTCTTCTTTTATATTTTTTTTCGAGTATAAAAATATTTTTTTGTTAAAAAGGGAATTAAATAAACATCAGTGTTTGCCATCACATAAGTTTTTATTAACGGATATCGAACCCACAACCCAGAGCTACAACCAACTGAGCCGCTTAGTTTTTCTAAAGTGTAGCTTAACCCTAATTCGAGTCTTCCAACAATCGCGATTTAATTTTAAGGTTAGCCAGCTACCGCTCCCCGCTATTACCCGACATTCAAATTGTAAGTAATTTCAATAAATATGGCTCCAGCCCTATAGATGGCCATCTAATATACAGTTCAGGATCACGAGAAAGTCGATCGCACACAAATTGATATGTTTAATATTACTTTCTCACGATCTTGCGAAGAATAGCTCAGATCCGATGAGCTTGCTATTTGTACCACTTAACTAAAGCTTGTGCATTTTATCTTGATTGTTGACAAGTTTCGTTTTAAATCCAGCCGGAACTGGTACTGATACAAATCTTGGATGGTTAATAAACAACTCTGAACGTTTTTTAGAATAAATTTATTCTAAAACAAAAGTATACAAGTTGTTTATTTTGCTAAAATAGGCAAACTTGGTCTTATAAGTTAAATGATCCAACAACTTTTTGTATATTTTATTGATATAACGTGTAATGGGTTACCTAAGTTACAAAACTATTAAGTAGATAATACCTTATAAACGTAAATCGTATTAAGTTTTTGAAATTTCTAAATCATGGGGATCATGAGACTCAAAGTACCATAATCCCCATGATGGGGATTGTTCAATGGGGATTATGAAACTAACCCAAAATAACACGCTCAGTTTTAAATCATTTACTAATAAACAGTTAGGTACTTATATTAATTAGAGTAATTTAAAACGTATCTATCTTTACTATAGTTATTACAGTATGACATACCTATAGGACAACATAAGTATTATGTATATACCTATAGGTAAGTTAAGTACGTAATTTACTAATATACCTATGTAGGTATAGGACATGTGTTCAATATTTTATACAGGACGTATCCCCACTACCTTTCTCGAAAAATCATCCTATATATTGAAAGCTTTAATGTTAATGTATTTCAAAATAATAATCATTGGCAGCATCAAATTCCCGGATGCATAACTTATTAAAATCGATACTCTATCGAATGTCGATCCGCAATCTCCACATTGCCGAGTACAATGGCTACAGTTACAAATAAAGCTCAAATTATCGTAATGCACACTCGAAACACAGTATTGTACCCTACAGTATCACAAGTTCATTATTTGAAGGCCACACACGCTGACCATAAAACTTGCACACGCTGTGTACACCTTACGTTGGTGAACCTTAGCTGCTTAGACGAACCGTTTACGTTACAATTTAGCACGATCGGGGCCCAGATCATAGCTTCTCATCGAACGTTTAAGCTATGACTTATTTTTAGCTAAATGATACTTAATCGTTTATTAAGTTAATTAATTGTTTATTAAGTCAATATAAATAAAAGACAATTTCTTAAACTTTACAATATTAAAACATTACTTAGTTGACAAACCATTTTAAAATTAAACGCGTGTAGGTTGACATTTCTGGCCATAATTCATCATTTGTATTGTATTTGTACCTACACCATGATTGTATGTGTCTATTTTTAGAATAGTTTATAGCTAACATATAAGAAGTCTAACAGCATGATAACTTTTTTATTTATATGTAACTAATAACGCACTGAAATGACTGGAGCAGTTGCACTGGTTACATTATCTACTGTGCACAAACACAACATACTCAGGAAATGTAAATGACATTATATTATTGTCGTATTGTCATTTTATAGAATTTGCATGGCGAAACTAATGGAGGTATAATGCGCAGTCTAATAATTGTACAAATTGATATAATTATATTAATTATATGGACGAACGTGCGTTGGACCCACAATACATTGGGATTGACAAATTACAGGTAAGGTATTGCATATTTTATAGAAATCATTTTTAATAAATAGTTTAAGTGTTTTATACCATAAAATATAACATAAACACACTTTTGTATAGGATTCTCGTATTGTTTAGGCTGCAGGTGCACTTGTAGTCGTGAATGTGGTGACAGATAGTGATATAAACAAATTGCGATGGGTGTAGGTTGTCTCATATCATAATTAATGTCAAATATAAGAAGACCCTTTTTTATTATTAGTAACTATTTGTTTTTTTTACAGAGAATGATTAAAAATATGTGACTGATAAAAAAAAACTAAGTGTTCAGTTATGTTTACAATGCAGTAGTAGTACCTAATTACTTAGTCCTTTTATGATAAAGAGACAGATGTTAATAATATTTAAAATAAAACTACTAAGAGTTCTAGGTTTCCTTGAGTTACAATGTAAGACATTTTATTATAGTTTTATAAGTAAAATATACTTAAAGTTTTTTCAGATATTTGTGCATTTATAAGAAATAACAAGTTGTAAAGAGCAAAATTATTGTGAACGAATTAAGATACAGCCCGCCGGGCTTGGGTGTGGTCCCAGTGCTAGCGAGTTCACTATTGTATCGTACTTATTGGCAGTGTTACCAACTCTCAATGATATATATCCCTAAGTTTGAGTCAAAAACCCCTAAAATCACCTTAATTATTCAGTTTTCCCCCTAAAAATAAATAAATAAAAATAAATTCATAGTGATTTAGAAATTATATGCTGTTTTTTTAAAAATTCGAAATAACAGTAAGAACTGAATAACTGAACTGACATAAAGTAACTACATGTCACACAACAAAAACCGCCATGTGCACAGACAATAAAATGACCGCCACTGGCGTCAGTAGTGCCACCAGTCACCACAAAGTGGTTGTAGAATTACGTACTAGATGTCACTAGGTCCAGAAACACATATTACATAATATTATCTAATATAAAATTGAAAAATATTGGAGTAAAAAAATCCCTGAAAATACCCCTGAAAATTTCGGACCCCTAAAAAAATCCCATCTCACTTATTAACCCCCTAAATCTGGGGGGAAAACCCCTAAGTTGGGAACCGTGCTTATTGGATTACCCACAAGCGGAGCGATTATCATATTAGCGACCATAAACTGCTATTACTGGTAAAAAACCACTAATGTAGTAGGTAAGTATGATGGAATCGTTTATTTTCTGAACACGACTTAAATGGCAAAGATTTTCATTGTAATTTATTGATATTTCCTTTTATTTTTAATGATACCTTTATTTTAGAATGATCTATATGAGCAACTAAATCTCAAACATAAATAAACTAAGTAAAGAAAGAAAAAAAGAAAGAAAAACTTTATTTTTATTAGTATGTACTTACTATCATCATCAACCTATATCAGTCCACTGCTGGACGTAGGTCTCTCCCAAAACGCGCTAATGAGCCCGGTCTTCGGCTCTTCTCATCCAGTGTTTGCAAGCTACATTCCGCAGATCGTCGGTCTATATTGCCGGAGAGCTACACTACGCTTGCTACACTACACTACGCTGCTCCAACAACTGTCAGTTCCTTAGAAAACATGGCCAGCCCATTGCCATTTCAGTTTGCTAATTCTTTATTACATCTTATAAAGAATTCATCATCATCAACATAGGCAGCCTGTACTAGCCCTCTCGCTCTCTCCCTCTCTCTCTGTTGGTCTGCCAAGGTCTCTTGTATGTACAATGAATTAAAATAGAAATATAATTTAGACGCGGCATAATTATGTCCTCTGACAGTCACACCACAGCCTACTTATAATACATAACAATTTGCGGTGCGTATCGGCTACTGTTAAAAATAAAAAGGTGAGACCGCGGCTGTTTAATATATTTTTATAATTCTTAATGAGGGAGCAGAGCCCCATGCCTTCGAAACGAGATGAAAATAAAATGTAAACCAATACTTAAAGATCGCAGCAAGGTTGTGCATACTTGGGTCCTACTACTAGGTACTACTAATTGGATGTCATCGTTCAATACTTTGATAACACCATAGACATAAAATTAGATATAGACATAGGTTGCCTGTTGGAGATCGCTGTTAGCGATAAGGCTGCCTATTGTACCACTTGTTATTTTGTTAAGTTGTTACTTTAAAAATAGTAATCAAAGTAATAAAATCGTTTTTATAACCGACGAAAAAAACGGAGGAGGTTCTAAAGTCAACGTGTATACCTATATATTTTTACTTAGCTATTTTTATTGGCAGTATTTTAGCTGAGTTGTGTCAATCACTTTGATAATAAAGATAAAATATCACTTGAAATAAAAGTGTTATTAAATACATTTAAATAAAAGTGTACGTACCTACCAAGTTACTACTTAGGTACTTAGTGGTAACTCGTGTGAGAATTTGAATTGACACAACAACGAAATTTTCTGGTTGGTCAATTCAAATTCTCACGTTCGTACCTACCTGTCCACATAGTTATTGATTGTAGCTTATAACCTGAGGTGATGTCAAAATCTATGGGAAGTTCAAAACTGACTAAGTATCTTTTGGACCTTAATCTTAGGTTAGTTTTTTATTTATGTTGTAAATCAGAGACGTTCTAGTAATCGTTGTTAATCGTAAAAAGTATTTTTTATGATTTATTCCTCATAAAAATATTTTTATATGATTGATTCATTTCTTATACGTAGGTATTTAAAAAAAATCAATTACCGATTTTAATATCTAGTGTCTATTTTTGTATAAGTAGGTACTTGTACAAAAATAGACACTAGACACTAAAATTGTAGAACATAAAAAAAGATGTGTGGCACTCGGGGACGCTATTTTGCTAGATTACGCATGCGCAGTGTCAGTTTATTTCGTTATGGAATTTCTGGATTCGGTCTCCACGCTCAAGGCCCGCGACAGAAGCCATGCAATAGCTTAAAAAACATAGTTCGTAAAATCAGTTCACCGCTATGTAACGTCCGTTGAACGGCCATCGCATCTCGCCGACGCCCGCGCAGCCTGTGGGAAGCAATGCTCTGACTCCGTCCAACATCAATCAGAAATCAGTGCTGACTGAAATACGTATTATTTGCTGATATTTATGAGATAGAATTACACGTTCTGGCCTCAAGCCGCACGATTACATGTGTACCTACCCTTATAGTTATGCAAAAATAATTTATCTAGATGGGTGGGTAGGCTTGTAAACATAGCTTTTATGACGTGATTTGTGAATCATTTACAAATCTCAGTTCATCTACTATCAAATTTGTTTAATAATTAACTGTAGGTACTATAGTTATATTACTAAATACATATTTGTATATATAGGTATAACTTAACCTAGGACCTGCGTCCAGGGAAGTACTACAACCGTACCTACTTTCTGTTGCTCATATTGTCTTTAAAGTCAAACCGGAATTGAAGGGTGTTTCGGCGCAAATACTAGCACATAAAAATTGATGATAGACGTAGTTTCATAAGACACATCCTCAGTTAAACGTGCTCAGTGAGGTAGAGCATTCGTTATGGATGTCAGTTTCTGGTGCCATATAGTTGTATAAAAATCGGCGTAACTCAGACTTTATTTGATTCACACACCCCCGCGTCATCCTTTAACGCCTCCTGCCTACGTAAATAACGTAAATGATTTATGGATTATATTGGTACATAAACAAATTGGAAAATATAAACGAAATGGATGACAACATAAAATGATCTTTTAGAAACAGTGAAGTAATTGTCATTTTTCAATATTATTCAACTTTTTTAACTGAGTTTCTATGCATTCATAATAAGTTAAAATAGTAGCTAAATTATCCCTAATGAAAAAATGACATGATTTGTTTAATGATAGTTAAAAACTAACTACAAATATCTTTGAACACTTAGCATCCCTTAGCGATGCAAAAATATAGTCTCAACAGCCTAACGAAAATGAACCCTAGACCCGTCATCCCCAGACCCCCGCGGTCTTCGGATTACATAGAATAGTTCGTTCCGGAACAACCCTCTCAGACCACAAAGGCGTGCTCTGCGGGCTCCCAAAGCTGATTTAAAATACAATTTGTATCACCTCCTGCAGTTTCGTAATTGAAATAACACTTGTGTTTATAATGCAACCGGCACGACATGCCGGTAATTGAAAAATTTAAGTGTCTATTGACATATTTTTAAACTTTTAGATTTCTTTCATTGGCGTTTTGTGTGCATTTATGTTTAGTCATTAATTAAATAAATATTTACGATTCACACATCACACTCTAGTCCCAAACTAACTAAAGCTTGTACTATGGGAACTAGATAGCTGATAGAATACTTATACTTACACTTTTTTTTTGTAAATACATACATAGAATACATAGTAACACCCAGACACAGAACAAATATTTATATTCATCACACAATTATTTACTCTGGGTCGCACTGCTGGGTACCGAACCCAAACACTACCAAGACTAATAAACAGAACAAAAACAGCTTCATGAACATACGCCATAATAAATAATAAATAAATAAAGTAGAATGCATCTATCTTCTTCAGATATGCTTCAGACAAACCGCACATTAAGTATCTGCAAGCATTCATTATCCACCAACTATTATTATTTAACTAGAATTATGTCCATTATTATATTGTTTGCAACAATATATTATATCAAAGGCCTGCATCGATTTAATAAGTTAAAAATTATACGGCCAACGCTGCACCTTTTATACAATAAATAAGTTTTCTTTTGACGTATAAATTGTTTTGAGTTTTATAAATACTGTGATCTAATAATAGGTCTTAGGTTCTTGTCTTGATGCTTTTCTGCTTTGTTATATCTACGCGTACCTACATAAGCTTTTTATCGCATATATGAGGCATATAATATGTACCAATTGACCGACATGTGAATAGATTGGTATATTGGTAGATTGATAGATAAAATCTCATAAATTAGTAAAAATATAAGTATACCAGGTTTCATTGAGTCTTTAATTGTCACCCAAAATGACCGTGTCCTAATAAAATCTACGTACTTATAAAAATAATTAAAACGCTCAGCGACATCTGTTGGAGTACTTTCAAACAAAGATGCAGGTTTCTGAACCTACACGTAACCAAACAAGGAAGGTCGCAAATGATGAGAGGTTGTTGCAACCAAGGGCGGATCCAGCTTTGGCGCCAGGGGGGGTCACATAGTCGTGGTCAAGTCAAGAACTTATAATTTTATGTTCAATTAGTGGTCCACCTAAGTCCAGGAAGCAGCTCATGACCCCCATGACCCTGGAACCGCCGTTGGTTGCAACTTGCTGTTTTTTTCTTCGCAGCGTCAAGTTCTAGATTAGGATAGATTTAAGGACTCATGGCCTCTTTACAATTCTTCAATATTTACCCACATAGGTAATTATGTTTTGTTTACATCTATTTATTACAAAAGATTTGAATTTATAATCACCTACCGATTGATCATTTCAAATGAAGCTTATGTATGTCATATTCAAAAATAATTTGGGAATAAGTGCTTAAATAGAAGTTTTTAGAAATTCAAAAATTATAGATTTTACATACGTTGTAAAATGATTAGTGGACGGCGGGAGACGGACGAAATCGAAGGTTTACTGTATTTTATGGGACTGTGGGTATTCCTTTGAGAACTATGCTTGCATGGCCAAATTTAGAGCTTATACCACCACTACGCAAGTAAGTAATCTGCTATAAGCGTGCGTTCATGTCTTGTAATGTAAAAACTATTTCTTAGTAAATACCTACTTTAACGAGGTATGGATTAATATATACATATAAGTATATATATTTTTTTATATATATTCTTTATATAAGTTTTAACTCATAACTTTATGATTAGGAAAATCGTTGAACGCCGGTATTTGTCTAAATGAAAACATAACTTTTGATTCAGTACTTAGGTTGTAATTTAATAAAAATGATGGCAATATTTTAGTCATTTTAGTATAAAAGATAGGACTAGTATATATAGATAGGTACGTTTTGGGTTTTTTTCGTTTTTGTCTGAGATCAATCAAACAAAATAGGTCGTTTCTGAATATAATGCACCACTAATTACTGGTCGGTTCACATAAGACTTCGTAGAATTTTAACTGAGTAGAAATATAGATCATAACCAGATACCTAACTTCTAGTTTGGTCACATTATCTTAATAAAATATCGGGGCAGAATGCGAGCGAAAACTAATCTCACGAAGCTGATGAAAAGGCATTTAGGGTAGTTATCTAGAATGTAATAGATACATAATAATATCTCTGAGATTTGCCTTATTTTTATCTGTGTGGCATTGCCGCTATGCAAGCCTACCTGGACGCGACGACGACGGCGACGGGCGTCTGCGTCCCTTTCCCTCAAGGCTAACCCCACCCAACCGGAAACCAGCTCTACGTCTCACAAGATAAAGTTCATTTTTACTTAAATTAAGATAAATGTTTTTGAGAAACGTCATACCTACTGGACCGGACAAGCCTTGGTTTGGTATTCAATAGTAGGCTCTGTATGTAACTACCTTTTTGTCATACACGACATAAATAATTAGTGCTGCGTTGAGACGTCCTTTGCTTAGCTTTGACATTACCTACGATGTCATAACGTAAAAAAACAAGTTTTATTAGCCCTGACCCGACTAAGATCTTGGAACAAAAAATAAATAAACATAAAAGTACCTTCCTACCTAGGTACATCCGGTTGGTAGTTTAGTAGTTTTATCTGTCACTGTCAAAGCCTCGTGTGCGCTCGCGCAACAACAAAAACACATGTGTTTCACTTAGTTGACAAACAACTAAGTGAAAGAATTAACAGAAGGATACCTACATACGGTTGATCACAACAACAATCACAATAACACACACAGAACACATTGTTAAGGTATCACAAAGAAGTAGTTTTCGCGCACGGTGGTTGTTTGCGTCGCATCGTCGCGCGGTGTCATAACGGAATCCGGCGCCGGCGCAGGCTGTGGCGACGGTGGCGCCGCGGCGACCCCAAGGAGTTCACTCGACATCCCTGCCTCTCCCGCCCCCGGCGCGGCGGCGTCGGGACCTCCCGCGAGCGCCTTGCCCTCCCTTCAGCTAATGCCTTGATCACACGTACCGAGTAAACCGGCGAGACAATGACGTATTTAAGATACACTGCGCGCTAACGCTGCAACGTTCAACAGTAAATCTGATGTCGACGCGCAGTGTATTTCAAATAAGTCACTGTCTCGCCGGTTTACTCGGTACGTGTGATCAAGGCATAACACTACGCTCGCTCCTACGAACTATTTCGACTTTACTGTTTTTAATGCTAACTATAAAGGTACTGCACATGGTGATTTAAACTTATGCAGTTAAAAGTAACTAACTAGATTGCATTTTATTTACTTAATATTTTTGACGAACCAGAACTAAATATAATGGTCAGAAATACAAATAAGTATCTAGACAACTGTTCGTATAAACTTATTAGTAGATAAGTATCTACTTTATTTTATTTAGTTCCTATACCTGACTTAGTAAACATTTAACGTGTCGATAGCTACCTACATATTAAAGCTAAAGAACTAAATATGAGAAGTGTCACTGTAATAGGTACCTACCTACCTACTACTGTAAAAATATGAAAATCGGTTGCTGCTTTTATTTGCTGACCAGATACTTTCCTTACCTATCTACTATAAATCAACTAGGTATCTACTAAAGATCTTGCTAGTTTGTGAATGGGGAAAAGTTAGTAAAACAATGTTAGATCGAAAAATATTTATTACAACACATCCGTTATAGAAAAATGAATGTTCTTACTACACGATAGCCAGAAACAAATAAAAGGCCCGATTTGAATGCTTACAAATTGATTTTGCTAGCTTGTGGATGACAGGCCACCAGTAAACTCATTTCCTTAACACTAAGCTTTACAAAAAACCGAGCCTTTCACTATAACTATAAGAAATTACTTTAAGCATAAAAAGAACGCTTACGTTAGATTTAACACAATATAATTAGTAGTACCTATTTATGTAAAAGCTTGCGCAATGTAATCGGTTTTAAATGATTTCGTATTTAACACATTTGTCAACATCATACGTAATTTCATAGATTAGTGCACTATAATTTAAGAAAAACTTGCAATTAGATATATAGACACTTCGAAATTGGGTGTACCCTACCATAACATTTGTATAGGTAGTTATACTTTTGCCCAACGATTTTACATAAGATACAATATAATGGATCTTGCAATAGAACGCTACAACTATGCTCAAGCGATCGCGAGAACACATTGTTTAGCTATAGTAGGTACTTGATTATCAAACACTTCGAAATAGAATAAAGAACCTTGAACGGTAAAATGATAAAATAATGCTTGTTTTTCTCATATCGATTTGGTCAGGACAACATTTAAGATGAATATAACAGTTCGATTTTAAAGTAAATATAGTAGACAATATTTTGAATCCGAAAAAAAACATTCATGTTCAAACTATAGTTTTAGCGGTTATAAACTAAACATAATACCTACGAAATAAGCGATTACACAACTAGAAAATAGTCACAATTGACATAACAGATTATAGGATCCGGTAAGCGGTCTCACTAATCAATCCTAAAATTACATTCGAAAAATCACATTTATAAAGATCCAGTTCAGAAGTTTACAAATTTCAAGACTTACGTTTAATATTATCACTAATAAAAAAAACAATCATAAATCAGACACTTGAAATCTAAAAAGGGCTTAAAAACGATAAGAACGACAGCGCTCTTATGCTCAATAAATAGCAAAAAATCAGTCGTTTGTAATCTTACGCCAAAGTTACTAAGTGAGATGATAAAAAGTAGGCCCGCGCGATGCGGTGATATGCAGCCAACCAGCCGCATCGGCCAGCTCTACTCGCCACCAAATACACAGCCCGGGTAATCTCAACTCTAACGCACCACATATAACCTAACTAACCAACTAAAAGTGAAACTAACAAAATACAAACCAATCCGCTCAACAATAACCTATAGGTACCTTTTACTTAAGATTTTGATGAGCTATAAAACTAAGACCTAATGCAGTGATACTAGCCTTAAACCGTTTTCAAGCTCAGTACCTCCATGGGCACGGCAGAGTTACCCTGCATAGGTACAAAACGCATAACTCTTAGAATTCGGGCACAAAACTTCTCGCTCGAACTCAATACTTATTATTTAGCACAAGTGATTTTTAATTACACTAAGGGACGAATTTCATCAATATTTACAAAAAGACAACTTAGCCGCTTGAATAGAAAGGGTTTTTTGTGTTTCTACAAGTGGAAATATCCACCAGAAACGGATACTTTACGTACTTACTCGATTAGTTCACCTGTACATTTTTTACCTACTTCAAAATTAAAGATAGTCTTCCCATTAATTTTTAGGTCGATAAAACCACTTTTTATATCATCATCAATGAATACATATTACAAATTAGCAGATTTAAAAGTTTAAACATGAATAGGTAAATACAAAAACTAATGAAAAACCTATTTTAGATATATAAAAAATACTAGCAAGTTAATATTGTCACTGCCAAATTGTTAACTATACATTAGTCCTAATATTACTCTTGCATTGATAAAATAAAAATCGCCATCTAATCATCTGAGAGCGTACCTATCAATACACCGAGCAATATTGTTGAACAACGTTGATAAGATTTTAGCAAGCCAGTGTGGTGGCAGGCTTGCTAAAGTCCCGAGAATCTGGTACACAGCAGAAGTAGCGTATCTAGTTGTTGCTTCAATGACATCTTGCGTCAATGTTTCAGATCAAACAAGCAAACCACCGAAATTTCTCGATAAAACACATTGCTCGTTGTCTTGTCGTGTGACCATGCTATTAAAACAAGAGCAGATAATCACTCTTCTGCTTGGCTTTCACTTGATAATGTTCATATTCAGCAATAAACGGCTCTACTAATAAACGTCTTTTGTTAATTTGTTATTCTATTTAAATATTAGGTTCTAATATTAAATATAAAACTGCCACAGTTGATGCCGTTTGTTTGTACGTAGGTACTACCTACCACACTGCTTTAGCATCTCTTATAAAACTCGCAGACGTTTATAAATCTGCCGCTTAATAAAAACATTCTAGATTCACAGCAATATATTCCAGGAATTTACAATCTCATTATTAATATCTATATCATAAACATCAGACAATATATAAATCGGAATAGGTCTGCTAATTTTCGTTGAACAGCTATTACAATTGGCAAATAATTTTGCTCAACATTGATATCATACAAAGAAGAAATTTCAGAGCGAATCTTACAAATTCATACAAATTGATTCATAGCCGGCTTCCAACGACTATCACTTATCGGCACGAATTCGATGCTTGTAAGAGTACAAAATTTTAATACTATTATAATAAGTACATAAAATATGAAAATGAGGATGAACATCAGCAGAGATTAACTGGTACCACAATTGCAAGTCCCATTTGTTATGTAACAGTTCAGAGTCTGGGCATGCGATACCGGCGTCTCCACACCATCAATGCAAGGAGAGCATTGAGTACGCCACGACATAATAATCGCACTAAACTGCCAATACTGACGTGAATATTGATTGTGTAAAACGGCCTTCTCGTTCACATCACCATTATCTCAAACCCCAATTTCGGAAACTCACATTTTGAATGTCACATTGTTTTTGAAGAACACTGACTGCCTTCGACGGATAAGCTACTTCACAGTTTAAATACTAAAATGAGTCAATGGCTCTTTAGTTCAGCAAAAGCGCACTTTGGCTTAGTGCCTATCCCTTCTCTGGTCCTCGGGGCTGGTGGGTTTGTCGAACAGACGGTTCCACGGTTTTTGTTGTGTTTGGGGGAATGAGGGCGCAGCTGGGAGAGGCGGAGGGTACGGGAAAAGTGGTGCATTCAATGGCGGCAGCACTACTACAGGTCTTGGGATGTGGGGGATTGACATTTGAGAGTCTGAAACAGATGAAGGTGGTTAGTGTCTGTGTGTGAGCTAGTTGAGAGCGCTCGCACGTCGAAGCAGACTGCCCGCTGAAACAGACGCGGGTCGGTGTGAGCCCACGAGCAAACCAACGATTATCCATTTGAGAGACAAATATACAAGCCAACAACCAAAGTGGATTGCGTCAATATATGCGACAATACGTTGCTTTATGTTACGTACATACAAAAATAGCTGACACAAGTAAGTTAGATTTGTTTTATTAGAATGGTGGCTACAATACACCATTGGGGCTTCAGAAAGTGAGTTAAGTCCGCATTTATTGAATTGACCCTAACTTTAAACATTCCGAATATGTATATAGAAATATTTTGACACAGTAAATATCGCACTGGTTTGATACAAAACAAAGAGTCGTAAGAAAAGAGTTCGGATAACCGTGTAAAGATCTACACGTGGGCTTACTCGCATATTATTATATAAATCCGCGGTACGAACAAACGCGAGCGAACTTGGGTTAGTCTGGAGTGATGTGTTGAGTACTGTTTGGCAAAGACGATTTTTTTACTACAAGACAGTTATTGTATCAGGATTATGAGGATAGTTGAGGATGGAACGGGGGCATGTATGTGTATATATTATATATATATATATATACATATATGTATATATACATATATGTATATATATATATATATATGATTGATTGGGTAGTGTGTAGTACCTAACGAGCGAGGGAGTAAGGTATAATTCGTTCACTTTTGTTCGATGGTAAATTTAAAAATGCTAAACCGACCGCCTCGACAGTCGTCTCCGAAGTACACGAACGCTAAAAGAGCGCAAAGCAGTTACTACTATCTAAAATATCAACTAATTATTGCTACTGGCACACTAACATGACATTTTATATTAAACCTCTGAAAATCGACAGAAAATTTGAAGAATAAAATTAACAGCAACAACGCCGGTTTTCTTTAGGATTCAAAAAAATACATAAAGGTACTCAAAAGGTAAAATAATGGGTAATATTAGTAAAACGTCATGTTATTTAAAAGTACCTGATACAAATTCACAAACAAATGTACAGGTGATATGTTAAGGTCACAGTGATTAAGAAACACCAGACAATTTGTTGGAAAAATTGCACTCCTTATCTAACTAAATAAAAATTAGAAAACTCAAAAGAAAACACCAAAATTAATAAAAGAAGCGATATGCTACAACGTCATGCTACAAATCAACCCTGAAAATTTAATGATTAGTTGAGCTGAAAAGAAATGCATCGTTAGTTATTTAGTTAAGAGATAATCTGAAAATAAGAATGATTAGTATTTGTAAATACTGGTTATTTCGTATTATCTTTCTTCCACTTTAGTCGAGAAAAGATATGAAGGAACTTGAACATTTGATAAGGTAATTCAAATAATGAAAATCACAACTGTAATAATAGAATAATGAATCAAAAGAACCAGTATCGTGTTTTTACATAACGTACAATATTGCGTAAATTTAAAATTTGGTTAGATGATACTATAGAAGTACATAGCCACATAAATGATTTGTTCAGTGACTTAGGCTGAAAGATATATTTTTTTTAAACGGAATTAATTAATTTATTAAATATTGAGTTAGAATCCAATGATGTGGATACAGATTACTACAGAACAGTTTTATGAAATGTAACAATTCGCCGGTCGGCGCAAACAAATTTTAACAAAATTATCATGTTGAAATAGTGTACGTTATTGAATAATTCCAATAAAAAAACCATTAAGTAATAAATACATATTTCTTTCATTACACTTATTTCAGCACAATTTACATTAGATAATGTTTATAAAATGAGTGTTTTAATTGAAATAAATTTGCGACCATATTCTATTTGTTAGTCGATTGTTTTTTGAAAAACCGTAATGTAAACTTCTTAGAAATGAAAATGAAATTTTTAAAAGGTTATTAAACCCTTACTTTATAAACAGCCTGGGAATATATTATAACAACAATCAAATTCTTTATAACAACAATCAAATCAAATTCCGACGCTTTAAAGAACTTTTGACGGTAGTCAATGATCATTATCGTTAGATTTATCAGTGTCTTCATAAGAGAAAAAGACACTGTTATTCAATCTGAGTTTTGAAAGGAAAGAAATTTCGATGTGATAGATATTACACAATTCTGTAATTTCTTTCTGAGCGTCATTCGCAGGGGGGGTCAGTACAAATGTCTGTCAATTTAAAAAACAGTATTTTTTAGTTACACTGGCCAGTGACGAGGCAACTACAACTCGCGTTGCAACGCTGTGTGTAACACCAATAAGTTAATTTAACGGTAAGACGGCCTTTTAGCTTCGTTCGGACACCCCAGTATAAATTCAATGGATATATATATTATGGACTAAAATAACAATCGCTCGAAATTGCCTATTTTATAATAGTCATTACATTCTGTTAATGACCAAATCAAAGTTAAAATAGGTTATACAATCCAATTCTGCGATTACCGCCTACCTACTACCGAAAATCTAAAACAGATCACAAAGAAATGTGACTCATTAACAGAATATGGATAAAAATACAATAAATATCGTTGATTAGGTCGGTATGGAGAATATTGAATAAACGATATATTGTTACGAGAAACAGCTAATCCTACAAGACGTATTTAACAATTATCAATGAAACAATTGTCTGGATGTTTATGAAGCAGACTTACCATGAGCGACTTACACAAGGTCTTTTCTACCGTCTATTTACCGCACTCAATTAACTGGCTACTTGTGTTTTGTACTTATATAAAATAATATGAAAAGATTAAAATTTGTGATATTTTAAGTTGTGTAAGGCGCTCATGCTTAGCGTGCAGTACCTATGTATGCTCTGAGCAAATAAACGCAGTAATTATAAGGCGGCGGAGGCGTTGGAGGCGGAGAGCGGTAGTCCGCTACACTCCGGGCAACTGACTATCTCCAATACAAAAAACCTACGCGATGTATTAGAAACGCTTCTTTTTCCTACATTAAGCTTAGCAATGCGAATTCATATCACGAAAACATTGGAAGGGATGGAAGAGACAGTAAGACATTTTTTAAATTTTTATTGTGGATTATCTAACATGAAAAATAATGTAGATGTGAAAGGAGTGAATACTGAGATGACGCATGATAGAGAAGAATGGAAGAAAAGAACATGTTGTGCCGACCACACCTAGTGGGAATAAGGACAGGAAGAAGAATAAGAAGTTTATCTAGCATGGATAAATAAGTTAAGGATACTGCTTTAGAATAACACATTGATTTGGAATAGAAATGTTAATACCTAAACTAGACTGGCCATCAGAGATATCTTTGTCGAATTAAAAAAAAAATTGAATGACTTGGTATTATAAAATCTCCAATATTTTAACAGTTTAGGGCAGAAGCAAAGAATTCATAATAAAAATGCTCATGGAGACTTATTTATAATAAATAATTTGATAAGTAGTGCCTACAATTATAGTAAGTAGCGCATACTAATGATATAATTGATAATTAAGGCCATAAAACAATATTTGTTATTATTTCAATTATTCCGTGATTTGAATTAGCATCTCAATCTAGTATAATGACGAACGAATAGTGTTTTCTTTTGAAACTATTAAATGTGTTAGTTTAAATTACCATTGAGATAAAACAGACGAGCTACGTATCTAAACTATGTACAAAGTAATCAAGTTATTGATTGGAATAAGCCGCGCAGACTAGCCTATGTCTTGCAAAATTATGTTATATCAAAGTAAAGGAATAAAACCACAAGGAACATTATCAATACATTAATATACCTATTGTAACTTTGGTATACAACTAACAAGAGTACCTAATGGTAAGGCAAAACAAGTTATTAATGATGAATATTGCAAACCTGAACTGTTTTAAACACCTAAATTTTAAAACTAACATTAGGTACACCGCGCCAGAAGAACTCGTCAGGTTTTAAGATATTTTGAATAAGATTAGTGGAAGCATTGATATTGCTCAACAATTTAGAATCTATAGCCAATGAAAGAGGTTTTTCTTCTGGCTTTTGGCGCGGAGTAATACAAAGTTGCATTTAGTCAGAATACAGTATTATTTTCATCATATTTGTGGGAACACTCTGTTTTATCTCAATGCACTAAGCCTCTTCCACCAGTAATCCTCGTGATTACATAACGGTAACTTACCTATTAAGATGACGTTAATACCGAGAGAACTAAAATTTTCACGCAAAGGGATAATCGTGTTAGCGTTCGCATCAAAATTCGTAATGCAACGTTGTTACAACAAGCGAAAGGTAATTGGTCATCAGAATAAGTGAGCAAGCGTTATGTAGGAAGTCGCGATCCGATCACAAGACGCTACTATTTAGATACCTTCATCGACAAACATGTTGTAGATGGAAGCGTGTCGTACAGACTCCCAATGAAGCTGTCGCTACTCGGCCATCCCAGCTTCGCCCCCGCCAGATGTTGTGGTTTTGTCTGTGATGCAAGATCGAGCTACCGATGCGAACAACCTAGAATCATTTTCAATGGGTTACACCGCCCGGGGGCGAACAACCGTGCCTCTACACATCGAACAATCATGCGAAGCAGACCCTTAGCCAGGCTATTCTTTAACATACAGCGGTAAAGTACATCGCAAATAACTCTCAAACAGACAAAATTTATTTAGGCAAACCCTGTATGTAGGATATGTAGGTACAGAAGCAGAGTCTTTGTTGGAGAGATACTTGAGATTAACAGCCAGTCTCAACATACAATATATTTCTGGTGGTATATGTAATCAATCAGGAGGATAAAATCACGAGTCCTGGCTAAGGACTTGATGCTGAGGCACCTAGGTCAGCCTCTGGACGTAAAATTATGTTATGACATCCGCTGACCGTGGTCTTAAAATTATATTAATAGTCCCCAGTGGTCTTCGTATCGACACTGACATGATTGTCTAACAAAATGACAACTTCAAGTAACTTCTTGAGCCCGTAGTGCTAATTTCAATAAAAGCGCGTACGCAGCTATATTTTTGTTGTGTATAAAAGGCTGATTTGGGACTGCCAAGGCCAACTGCATTATATTGGCAAAATAAAGGCTTTGGCCAGAATGTTTGCTATAGCTGATTTGATGGCAATAATTTGAGTTTGCGGAACCATTGCGCAAATAACATTGCGCCTAGAGGCTTGCTATACTAGGATAGCACATAGATGAAAAGCAATATCGACGAAGAACCGGAAACTATCGATTCATTTGTCGATAAAAACACCGATAAGCTTGCGCCAAAAATAACAAAATTTTATAAAACAACAAAAAAGATGAACAAACTATTATGTATTTAGCAAAGCTTTCAAAGCTTAGTACACACTTGCAACATAATTTATCGTTTAAATATTGTAATAAACAAATCTTATTCAGTGGACCGTACTTCCATTTTCAGGGAACACTTAGCCCGTGTGTGTGTTATTTGAGAGGTACGCGTTTCTGTTGCAGGCGGTATAACTAATGACATCAAAGATAAAAAATATTGAAATGTAGTTAAATATCAACATGTGCCACAGTGAAAATTATAAGATTTTCAGTTTGCATCATGAAAAATTGCCAATTCGAGTTAAATTTTAATCATTTGTATATTTGTACCTATGAATAATACGTTTTTAACCACATTTCGGAGTTATTAATTAAATTACTTCTATGAACGTAGCAACCTACCTGGGTGTATGAGGGGGTTGGATATTTAATGTACGGATTAGGTAAATGATGAAAAGTCTACAAAAAAAAAGAAATTAAAAAATGGGAATAAAATACACATTGTGTTTCAGTCAATATAAAGTCAACGTTCTCGTGACTTTTCATCACCGTTCACTTGTAACTACAATGGTATTACTTATAAATATATTTTGATTTATATTTTAAACTAAAACTTTAATCTAAATCGCAGTAGCTTAGGAATAACTATTACCTACTTGTAAATAACTTTTTTTATGAATCGGTAATAATTTTATTACATGGAAATATGTAATTTCTAATTTGAAAATGTACTTAAATAGGAGTCTACTTTAAACTGACTGAGCCACTGTGTCTGTATCTAATAATGAGAGGGTTTGGGTGGTGGTAAAAATATGGTTTTGAAATATATTTTCTAGCATATCTCATTTCCACACTTCACAAATACATAGGTATATTGAAGACATGAACACTAACACATATGCAATGTTTTTTTCTATTAGTTTTCTTTATAAGCGGGGTTTATTCATGATTAGTGCGTTTGATTGTTTCCCGATATTTGGGCACAGATGCATGCGCCATGATCGCGGGGCGAAATTAATTATTTGCAAGTACTTACATTTTAATGTCATTGGTTGCTGATAAACATAATTGTCCTCTGGTATGAAAGCTCATCCAGAGGACGAACTCGCTATTAGTTCTAAGTTACTAATCTAGTTTACATAAGCTTTCTGTTACTAACACTGTGGACTAAGTTGTCTGAATAATTGAACTAAGTATTATTATTATTATTGATGACGGTGACGGAGCCGGTAGACATATCTGTCTGCCGTCTTCGCGCTCTTATTACGAACGATACAACAAAAATATTGATTCGGTCTACCCTTTTCCGCAATCTAAGCATATTCATTTCATTCAAGTCACCCTATTCAAACAATAGAACGATAAGTCTTAGCGAAAGTAAGAGAACCACACGTGCCGTCTACCGCAACATCAAAACTAAGAGCTGAAATGTTAACAGTTTGTGAGTCAAAGCTTTGAAATTCAACCTCTTTTGGTGTAGGTAAAATTTATATAAGTATATTCCGTAGTATTGCTCATTATACAAAACTACTAAGGCGCGCAATACGCAATGGTAGATACAGTAGGTAGGTAGGTATACTAGATTAGTCAGGTTGCTAGTTTAGTGTGGTGGCCAATCACAATGCACTAATCCAGCATGCTAGCGTACTACATCTAGCATGGTGTATAGTAGTATGTATAGTAGTAGTTTTATTCTCACTACCATCTTGATTTCGACTCACGACATGAATGCACCATTTGTACCAGTTTTAAGATTGATAGGACATTCTTATCAGGAGGTTCCAGGCTCCAGATAATTGAAAGCTGTATAAGCTTGAACAGTTGAGATTACCTGTACTTTGTATAAATCGATCAAATGGTCTGGTTCTAAATGATCCTTGTGATTTTACTGAATAAACTTTTATTGATTTTGGTAAGTGAGCACGAATAAATGTGACAATCGTAAAAGTATCGAAACAGTGACGTATTTGAGATAGGTAGGTACACTGCGCATCAACATTAGCTTTACGGTCAAACGTCAGCGAGTAGTGCATCTCAAATATGTTACGTTTACGATTGTCTCATTTATTCATGCTTCAGCCCTCTGATTGCATTATAGCCGACTATATCCTTGACCAGACCTTTGTGCGTCGATACTCTTGACTGCCCAAATACTAATGAACTCTAGGCGCAAACCACGACAGAGTGGGTTGAGAATGGACGGCAACCGCATGGAAGACCTAGACGGCGATGGCGAGACGAGCTCGATTCTTACGATAAGGATTGTTCATTAACAGCCCAAGACCGAGATCAGTGGAAAGAGAAAAGGGAGGCCTTTTCCCTGCAGTGGGAAATTTCTGGCTTATAAATAAATAATGTACCTAAAAACTGTATAAAATTTATAGTGTACAGCTTCTATGAATATAGAAGTCACTTCTATGTAGAATTACTTCTAGAAAGCCACAGAAACAAAACCGTAGGTACTTAATAGGACTCAGTTCATTACGCTAGCAATATAATTTATAAACAGGAAAAACTATGTTCTTTTTCATATTTTAACCTTTATCATATTACGTTCAAAAATGTTGGTAGCTGTTGACAAGATGGCCTCACGCAATAGTGCCGAAATAATGGAAAATAATGTAACTCACATAATCACGTGTATAACATACATGCACCAGCCGTCCACCATTAGTTTTCCGTTTTTAAAGAAAACTATTCTTCAACAACTGTGATACTTTTAAAAGATATTTGATATACTGATGAGTAACCTCATTATGTAAATATAATTAATATATTTTATTCAAGTATTTTTTACCAATTGTGTTTTTTTTTGTGATTGTGTTTGTATGAGAGATACTGGAAAGGATGAGCTAACATTCTTATTAATAGAAAATTTTCTTAATAAAAATGGTTAAGTAATAGCAAATTATGAAAATTCACAAAATAATTAGGCATATTCGACAAATCTATTTTTAATTTAAAAGATTGAAACAGTTAAAGCTTATATACAAGGTGTAAAAAGATCATTTTAACGGCTTCATGGCCATGCTTTCGATCATAAGTAACCGTATATTAACACTGTATTAAGGTTCTTTAATAAAGCACTTTTTTTCAAAGTATTGTTTTCAAGGGGCAATTCTTTTTTCAATAATATGTATTTGATATTAGCTGTTACATACAACCTGCAGTCAGCATGATCATATTATTCAGCCATGGCTCAATAAAATGAGAATCGTGAAAGATAAAGCAACTAAATAAGTTGCTCCCCCTGTCTGTTTACAAGTGTGACCTTCTTACACTATGTATATAACGGTATTATTTCAAAAATACCCACAATCCGGACTTGTGTTCAATGAGTTATATTCGATCTCTGAATATGCCATAATTATTGTGGAATTTAGCAAACTGCAAAAGAAAAATATTGGTTAGTATATATAATAAATTTTTGACAAAGTTACATTTTCAAAGTTTTTACATAGTGTAACTATTAGGTGGCAGATCGATTCGCTAAAGCTTAACCAAAGCGGTTATGAACCATTAACCATATTTTGATGTCAATAAAATAGAAACAGTGTCACAATGCCACATCACGATTCTAAAGCCAATCACAACCACAAAAAATTTTGAAAAATGGTGATATGATCGCTGGTCATCACAACACATTCTAGTAGTGATTCTGCATAACAAAAAGCCACCATTTAGTTACAGAGTTTTGCTCATCTCGCAAGGTTAACCGTGTTCTCCGATATTATTAGTAGGGTTATACTATAATCTAACCAAATTCGAAAGAGAAAAATATATTTTGCAAAGTATTATGGACGATGCGTGTAATTAATAAAAAAAACATCAGAATAACGGCAACGCTAGGTTGGTTTTATTATTTTTGTACGAATGAACACTGTATAATACCAGTCAAATTTCACTTTTTACAATTAAGTAGAGTAAGGAACTTCATCTTATTTTTGAAAAACATATTAGAATTTATATTTTTTATGGGTTTGGTTGTTCACATATTTTCAAATATAAATTTAGTTTATTACCAATTTGAAAAGTTATCAATGAAAAGTTCGCGGTGGAATGACAGAGTTTGAATCTGCCGAGGACAAACGCGGTTACTTTGCCAGATGAGCATTTCATTTTGGGTTTTTTTCAATGATACATATATATAACACGCGAAGGGAAGGTATTAGTTACAAAACACAATATAATGCTAATATTTTATTGTTATTGTGAAAAGTTACTTTAGTATTAGGAACAGGACGCGTATACAAGAAAGAAACCCTTGGTCGTCCGCAGAGTGACCACTAGTGTCAGCTGCACACGGTCTTTAACTTTACTACAAATGTAGTATCCCAATCTATGCATACGAAAATAACGCTTTTGCATAGTTTATTAAACATCTTTGAAGAAAAAAGTGTGTAATAAATTTAAAGATAAGATATCATCTCACTATTAGTGAGATTTAATGTGATCTAAATTGAATTTAAGTAACGCTTTTTTTGACAGCGTATGAGTTGGACAACGTATTATAAAATTATACTAGAGAGCGGGTCGCCAACTCCGTAGAGAAGAAAAATCATACTATAGAGGGAAATAGCCTTTACTGGCAAATATATAATTGAACATAAACATATTAAGCCAATCTAGTTTTTACTATAATTTATGGCACTTATTGTGTATTGAAAGCCAAACTAACATACACCATAAACTATAATTTATTCCAGCTGATTCTACCGTAGCGGTACAATCTAGGTGAGGCGATGGAATTAGACAGGCGATGAGTGTATATACTAGAAAGCGCTTATATTAAGCGACAAATTAAATGAGCGTCCTTATGTTATGTGAGATTTAAAAATGATTAGGCAAATAGACGATCGAATTGTTGAAATATAAAGCCCGAAACAGGCGATGAGTGTCGCTAGAAAGCGCTTATATTAAGCGACGTATTAACACAAGGTTTTAGTGATAATTTAAATGTAGTGAGTTTAAAATATTGAGGTTAGAAGATGGTCAAATTGTGGATCATTAAAAGCCTGTCAGTTGCGACCAGGGCCACTAGCGGACGAAATTATAATCTAAGACTTACAGTCAGAGACGAAACTTACTAGTTGTATTTTAGACATACATTTGTGCACTTTCAGTATCGTCTATGAAGGTAAGTTAAAATGCCTTGTTTAGGAATACCTTGTAAATATTAGCATGTCATTAAACTTCAACCCCCTATCTTACAAAAACTTAGCGTTGACTTTATGTCATCATTACGTATGGTAATCAATTCATCAAGTCTGCGCTAACTTTTTATAAGACAGACCGTAAGACATTGGTGAATTTAAGGTAAAATACTTTTTTCCACAGTATTCCTATACAAGGCAAGAACAAAGCCGATGGTCCAACGCGTCTTAACTGCACTAGTGTGTGACAGCTCAGTTGGTATAATGTTCCTTCGATGCTGTTGGTTGTGGGTTCGATTACAACCGATGAAATGCTATTTGTCTGATGGTAAACAATGATGCTTGTTTTGTGTCTGGGTGTTAATAAGTGTATATATTCAAATAATATAAGATATTATAATCGGTATATTAGCAATCCGGTTTTATATACAAGTTTTTCTAGAGACTGGTTGGAGTTGCATGAAATGCCAATGAATATTAATTTATGTAAGTACTTTATTGATAAGAATCAACGCGTTTTTAAACATTATTTTCGAGAGAATGCACGTGCATTTTTTGTACATCGCGTGTATGTACACTATTTCAACAAGCAAAATGTTTAGGCCATCAATAAGACGCGAAGGAGCATCGACAAGAACATGAGAATACGACATTCATTTCAGTTATAAATACAACCCGGTCTGTATTTATACGTCATTTAACTAATTTGAATACTGCTGGGTAAGGTAATTATAGAGGATATTAAAATATTAAAGAGTCTATGAGGAAAAGAGTTATGGATATGCTATGTGCAACGGGATGGGGTTACATGTCACTATATGGTACATTTAGAATATGTATTGTGTTTTGTTGTACCTATTGGTTTAAAAATACTTAAAAGGCAAGTTGAGTTGCAAGTTCGATAGCTTCTGGAAACTCACACACAAAATCTAAGAATAATATTAATAATCAAACCTTAAAGGACAATGCCCAAAACCTGTACCAGATTGAGTCACAAGCTAATTATCATCAAAATTAATATTTTATTTATATGTGTACTTTGTTAATTTTTAACCGTCTTTCTTAACCGGGTTTGAAAATTGAAATTAATTATACAAAAAATGATTATCAATTAGTAGATCAATCATTTTTTGTATATTTTTTTTTCGCACAAAAATGGCCTCCTCAAAACAAAAGTCCATTTCTGTTCACTTTTTTGTTCCGATTCCAGATGTCTATTTTCGTGAAGCCAATTAAGCTTTAGCTGACCAGGCAAATGATGATTTTATTATTAATAGTAACATGATTTTTATAATAACTAAAGTACTCCAGATGATTTCAAAAAACATTTCGGAACACAGAAATAAAAAACTATCAATATCATGTCAATGTCAATTTGAGGTTATGACGATTTGAGTTTCGTTAATGTCTGTATAGGTCGATGTATGTTTTAATGATTAATCATGAAATTCATTCCTCGAAGTATATTAAATTGACTATTAACAGTGTTGAGGTAGTGACTCTTGTGTTGTGGTGCATCGAGATAGTGCCTCTTGAAGTGCTGTCGTTTAATTGCTGAATAAAAATATTCAGGCGTATTCAAACTTATTTAAATATTTTGAAAATGAGGTTAAACATTGAAAAAAATATTGTTGGTAGCGAAAAGGTAAATAAAAACTAGACTTTTGAGAGTCAATTCAAATTGATGCAAGTTGGTACAGATTCCCATAGAAAATTGGGCATTGTCCTTATAAATCAACTTTATCTTATAGTTAACACATGTCAGATACCATTTATCTATGACATGAATCTAGATTTGCTTTTGCGCATCGAAACGTCACTTGTGGTCGGTTAACTCGATCCAACAAAACAAAAGTTTCTAAAATAACACAAAGAAAGGCAGCATCATACACAAACTGCAATAACAAGGTACATTAAATTGTCTGAAACCGCCTGTTGGATCCTTAAGAGAAGGGAAGGAAGGGGCACTCAAAAGAGTTAAATGACGGCTATGAATAAATACTGAAATGCCTATCTTTATAGTCCATTTCTCGGGCTATTTTAGCACATTCCTGCCATCGGCAGTGGTCCGGTACATACTTTTCAATCTCCGGTGCACAATGCACAAACTCATGGTTCCAGAACTTATACGCTGGGTTCTTTATAAGTTCTATGAACGTTATTAGCAAGCCCCATGGATGCGGCCGATTGACAATCAATCGTTCGAGTAACATTCTCGTTATTTGTTCCTGAACGGCTTCACTGTTTGCCTCCGAGAACAGATATAACAGCGCACACGAGAAATAGTGCGTGTGGCTGTTCGGGTAACGGAGCTGATTCGCTATCGCATTCAGGAACAAGTACCTGAAATGTAGACGTGTTGCTCAGGCATTGTCTTTCTTTCTTTCTCATTTTATGGCTTATACCTACTAAACAGAATAGTAGTAGAATTCTAATGCAGAAATAAATAATATTCTATGCAATTACTAATTGGATATCTACATTTTTAGGTATCCAAACTCTATTAATATTTTTTTTTACATTGCTATATTCTGTGATAATAATTAAATATGTTGATCGGACATTTGATTTCTATCTATTTTACCTGTTACGAATGAATAAATCAGAGAGGCATCTTTACGCTTGTAAACAGTAAATTGTACATACCGTCCCTCGTAGTCAAAATCCACGGTGAAGTTTTGGAATATATCCATGTGCGAAGAATGAGCTATGGTGGTCATACTAGGCTGTAGACTCTTGCCGCGGATGTAAGCAATCGCTTGTGTTCCCACGTACAAGACAACTGCATTCATCAAGTGGCTGTTGTAACGGTTACCCGGCTCGTTCATAACCTGGTACAGACAAACCATTTAAATCTACAAAAATCAATGGAGAAATCCAACTCAAATAGATAGTAGGAAAATAACATCCTTTCGCTGACATCGCAAATCATAGATATTAAAGCCTAATATTGGACTTTAAATTTGTGAAAGCCGCGCAACGAAGTTTACAGCTCTTAAAAGTAATACACACTAAACTTACAGATTAAACAGTAAGCCAATGTTTGAAGCTGAACAATACTTTGATGTTCTCAGTAATTAAAATTTCATTCATTTAGGTAATCGTATTTTTTACACTTTATCATTAAATAATACTTCATTTAATTCAAATATCCAAGTTATATTGTACCAACCTGCATATTACTTCTCAGCTCGGATAAGAAAGTGACCGGGGAGCGAGCCTTCAGATAGGCGTCCAAGTCTTTCTTGAACTGCGTGTTTGGCAAGATGGCGGCGTAGTTGATTACTGCGCGCGGAGGCAACGCAATCTCGGACAAGAGATCCACCTTCAGTAAATAAAACTATTAAAAAAATATACATATACATACATTTAATAATTAAAAATATAATTACTTTAGAGTAGTTTACAAAAATTAGACTAGTTTATATTTCTGTTTTTTAGGCAAACATTGAATCACAATAGAGGAATTAAACATGTGCCGACCCCACCTAATAAGGCTGAAATAAGTTTCTTTTAATACTTTACTTTATTAATTTATTTGGCGATGGTTGAATATAGAAACTAGGAGTTAATTTGATTGTTCATTTATTTAAAAAAAAAAGTTAATAACTTATAATAACTAACAGCGATTTTGTATTCTGGACGAGTTTCCATCTCGAAGAACAATTATGTTTTTCAACAAAAGCTTTAAGGATGAGAATAAAATTACCTTCAAATTAGGCGTGAACGGGTCCGGAAGCCTCATATTCCGTGGGAACGCAGACAGAATCAAGTTCCTCATCTGAATGCAGTTTGGTGGTATTTCGTCACAGAATCCGTAGTGGTAGTCACACAGAAACTCCGGGAAGTCATGCAGTAACACAAGCAGAACTTTCAGCGTTCCCTTGTAGAGCATCATTACTGGCGGGGCTAGTTCTGTGTTCCTCAAGAATGGATCGAGGAATTTGAACAGGTCGATGAGAAGCGTGGAAAACATGCCCCAGCCCTGGAAACATTTCACCTTACATTACCAAGTGTACAGGTTAGGGTTATAAACAAAAATAACAAGTAAATGGTTCATTTTTTTAACCAAAGCCGTGAAATTGCCGATCTACAGTGTGTAAGGTGAAATCATTTTAGATCATCATGAGCATAGTTTTATGAAAAAAAGAAAAATTGACTTCTTTATTTAGTATGAGAAAAGATAACAAAAAAAAAATTAAATACGTAACCACATAATAACTAAATACTGATGATAATAGTACCTACATATTATTAATTAATACAAAAAAAAACTTAAAATGCAACAAAAGGTCGAAAATGAATATAAAAACATCTTGCTGATTAGCACTGCCAAGACTACGCTAAAATGCACGTTACACTGCGCGATGCTTACTTTCTGCTGCGGCGTGACAGCCAGGACTCTGTTAATGAACGCGCGATGTGCGACCATCTCGAGCCAAGCGTACGCAAATCCAGGAGCTACACTCGGCCGAATTATACGCAGCGTGTGACAGAATGCTGTTAGAACCTGGAAATTAAGAAACAATTAATAACAAAAATACTTTTATTTAATGTCCGTAGTTCATTTCTTGAACATACAAATTGAATTTATTATACACCTTAATTAAAGCATTTTTTTATGAATTAGTTTATGCAGATGGTCCATTTGATGTAAAGTTAAGTTAAGACACAGCTTTAATTAGCTGAGGCCGTTTAAAATCAATTTAACTGAACCTTTGAAGACCTTACATTTTAACACAAAAAAAATAATTGAAAGAGCCTAGTGAGTGTTCCATGTGGTCTAACCTGATAATTCATAGTTTCGAGGACTGGTTCAGCCATGTTCATCTCAAGGAACAGAATAAGCAGCAGCCGATGGTACGGTAACTGTTGGAAGTTTGTACTGTGCTCTTCATGGTCTTGAAGCAAGCAACCAGCCACAATGCCGAGGATCTGAGGATAACACTTTTATTAGACAACAAAAGTACATTTTATTTGAACAAAAAAAACAATAGAATAACATTTAATCACACCATATCACGCACATTAAAAACAGAAATATATATAAAAGGGTCACCACTAAGAATGAGCAATCGGAACCGATGAGGTTCCTATAGCGTTGGTTTTCAGTGTAGCCATTATACAACAAACAAACATCAGAGTTATCCACCACACATGTTTGTTCTTGTTGGGAAACCCAAGAGAGGCAAACTGAGCTCTGACTCAAATCATGTGTTAAAATAAATTAAAAAAACTACCTTATTCAGCAAGTTGAGTTTCGGCGTAGGATTTCCAGTGTCTGGGGTATTTTTGATGAGCAGCGAGACTAGTTTGATGAAGTAATCACAGGCGTTGTAGTAGCGGTCACGTTTTGGAGGGATCGGCGGTGGATTGATCCTATCCTCGGTGAGGTTCTGGTAAGCCTGATAAGAACATAAAGTTACTGTGATACTTCCAATCAACTTAATGTTTTTTTTAGTTGATCGTCATTTTATTTAGTTAATACAAATAATATAATGAACTATGAAAATGTCAACAGTGACTTGTTGTTTAATATTTCTACGCCAAACGAATTTGATAGGATTACAATGTTCTAGTTGTTTCAGTTTATGTGTGGTTGATTTAGAATATTGAGACAACGAAATTGCTACAGAGGATTTAAAGAGCTGTTATAAAAATTCTGTAAAATATAAGATAAGTACAAGTTTGATGAACGAAACATATTTTTTGAAAGAATTTATTGGTAACTATTTCCCTCGTTAGCGCCAAGTCTCAAACTAAACAAATCTTATTACGGATAGCAAACATACAAAAAAACATTTTGTGTAAATACTATAGTAAAATCAACTTGTTGGAAATATAATATTAATTCAAGCCCATATATTGATGTACCTCTTCAATAACCAGCTGCGTGGCGATTCTGAAGAACCTCGTGATCATATCATCAGACTTCAGGATGCCATTCATGTTCATCCGATGAACATACAAGTTGAAGTTCTGTCCGAGTTCGATTTCGGTGAGTGGACTGTGGAGTACCGCACGCCATTCGCGCAGTAAACTCTCAGTCTTCTCCTGAAGTCCTGGTGGGTCGTCGTAATTCTGAGACTGTTGAAGGTAATTTCACTCTTTAGCCGTTCAGTAAGTTAACATTTTAGTTTCATCATCAATTTTGTATTATTAAATAGTTTTATTTTAAGTATTGTTGGTTCAGAACTTATCAAGGACAATGTTGATCAGAGCAGAGTTCGCTAGGGATAGAGAGAGATGGAAAATGAAGGGGGAGACCTTCGCCCAGCAGTGGGACGGAGTAGGTTGATAAAAAAAATGTTGATCAAGAATCTTTTGGATGCGAGTAGAGAGAATATGATCGCAATTCACTGAATTTGATTATTTCACATAGTAAGTGGCTATTCGTGATGTCTACACCCATAATATCATAAGTTTATAGGATACTTAAGTATCATCATAAACTGGCGTATCAACTGGACTTTCTAAATAAAACTTACTCGAACCAGCATAATACCCGAGTGGATATGGGCCGTTGGTCCCAGAGGCGATCGTTCCCCTAAGTACGCACTTGGATCCTGGTTAACCCGAATCATTTCAATCAACGACCCCAAACCTTCCGGTGTAGGGTTCCTGGTGAAAAGAAAACACTTTATTGCTGTCATAGACAAAAATTTGTGGTTATGCCATGTGGGATTGCCGGAGCTTGCAACCTAGACGTTTTTATTTACTGAGGAGCTGACTACAAGGATTCATCATATTACAAAAATAGAGACAAAGTTCTTGAACTAGAAAAGTTTCTTGAAATGGAGTTCAGTCAGTTAAGTAAATAGCTATAGGAATATGGAGCAGGTCAGCACCATAGATTCCATGTTTGGGACGAGACAGACACGAAAGATACATGGCCAGCAAAAATACTATCGTCTTTCAAGGCTATATTGTATGATATAGGGATATACTTTCTTTTTGAATTTGGGAGCCAAATTATGTCTAAATAAAATAAAATACCTGTTGTGAGACATGATCCGAACAAGCATCTCTGTTGTGTGATAAAGGTCAGATTCGTTTACGTAAATGTTATTCCTGTCGTCGACGAGATAAAGCTGAACGAGTTGCATCGCAAACGTTATAGCCATGTAGTTGTTGCCGTTTTCCATCATATGTGCAAGGGCAAGGTCATACTGTAAATAAATTAACAAATATTACTGGGCATTTCAAAATTCTTAAACATTGATGGATATGAGTGAATGTTACTTGTTACTTTGAAAGTAGAATGTTACTAATAGTTATACAAAAGAATATAAGGGTAAAAATAATATTAGATCCTAGAGCTTTGTTCATCCCTTTCCATTTTAGACATAAAAGTAATGTATGTGTCACATATTATTCAAAGTTATATCAAAATCTGTTCACTGGTCACGTGATTGAGAACAATATTGTTTCTATTTATTTATTCACTTAATTTTACTGATCAATCTATCCCGGTTACGGCGTGCAGATGTTTATAAATGTATAAATGAGTTATAAAACAAACCTGCGGTAAGTTAATAAGATGGTTGCGAATCATGCAGTCGACTGCCTCAAGATTGTAGCGCATTTCCTCTCGACACTCAGTAATACAGTATGTGATCTGCTTGGTCGTCCAAACGTGACCGTAAACTCGAGCGTCTTCAAGCAGCTTCAGAGTGCGAAGGTGGATGTCTCGGTAACGAGTCATCATCTCGATGTGTTCAGAGGTAGTGCCTGGTGGGACTAAGTGACCTTCTAGAAGACCGTCTACTGCCTGAAAGGTAATATCAATGGTCACACCAGTTTAGGTCTGTGCGATAACTAATTAGACCTGACCTTTATGATAATCACAATGTTAATATCTTCGCGCAAGTGCGTGCAAGTTAAATATAATTTATGATTGGAATAAATCGAAATGATTAACATAGTCTGTGAAAACTGTGGAAATACATGGTTTTGTTCACGTCATAGAGCCACATGGTTGAGCTAACCTTTTAATATAATTTTCATTAGCTAACCGAGAACGTCTGAGACATTGGTATAAATCATATCCATTACTCTTGAGACTTAGAAAACTGACCTTTTGCAGAAGAGTACACCCAGAGACATTGTCCCTGTTTCTTCGAGCCAGGATGAGGCATTCAAGCAGCGAATGCATGTTCGAAGCTTGCACAGCCAGTGACGTCATACCTATGCAGTTTTGAAGGAAGAGTTCCGCAGCGGTGCAGAGTGAGCTCATCTCATCCGTGCCATATACTTGAGCCGGGTTCATAACCTGTAAGTATTTACACATTGAAATCTTTACTAACGAATCGGTTTTAGCCGAACTAAAAGGACATTTCATCACATACTAAAAATACTAGTCTAAGCTCGGTAAGTGAAACACCGATTAAAAAATCGAGAGTAATTCAGCAAGTTAATTATTCTTAGAGCAATATACATTAGGTTTTAGTTGAAGATAAAGATTCAAATACCTGGCTGTAAGTAAGGGGTATCTGATCCTGCCCCGTAGGTTTCGGCATGAACAAGCCAGCATCTCTGATCGGGAGGAACCCTGGGATGTTACAAGCAAACTCTTCATAGACAGCAATCTGTGGGTCACTAGGACCACCACCACGCAGTCTAACTCTCTCAGGCAATCTTTCCGTCTGGTAGGTGAGCACTATTGGGTCGTAGTAACGGCGACCGTCAGCCCGGGCGAGTTTTCTCATCTCGTAGTCGCTCATGAGCCGCTTGTCTAGCTCGGGTAAAGCTTTCTCGACAGCTGTCTTCTGTATGAATGCGCAGGCCAGCTCCATATTATCGGTGGCGAGCACAGCCGCAGCCGTTTCTAGAATGTCCTGCAAGTAATAAAGATTTGAATTAGTGGAAAATCAAAAGGGCATCATCGTTCTTTTGAGTAAAAGCACGACTATTCGAGATTTCAATATCACCTGGTCAAAACATATGGCAAAACGTGCCTCAACCTTGTACATCTCATTAATAAGAATCAAAGTCCTGACTGACTGACGGCTGACGTACACGCCACAGCCCAAACCGCTGGTCCTAGAGACTTGAAATTTGGAAGGCGTGTTCCTGGAGTGACTGTGTGGCGTACTAAGGCAGGAATTTTGGAAATAACGCTCCGGAGCCCTAAAATAAGGCTTTGAAGTTTGTATGCAGAATCTTATCCCGTGAACCGATTGACTTGAAACTTGGTACGCATAATGTTGACGCGAAATAAAATGGATCTGCATTTTTAGATTTTGCAAAATCATCCCCATTTCCCTAAAATTGAGTAAGTAAAGTTTAAAATTTCGATTTAGTATACAATTTCGAGTATAGATGGCGCTGTCACGCGTGGCGTAATCCTAGAACGCGCTATCGGTGCGTTTTGGCAATGTGTTATAGGTAAGTCGATCGGTATTAGCAATAGTTTCGTTGAATCGAGTTATTTTGACTTATTTATGGTTGCGTACCCAATTACCGCAACCTACCAACCTACCAATTAATAACTTTATTCACAAACTAACGACTATACAGTATTACAGTATTTACAAAATGTACATTGTCATATATAATACATAAGAAACAGTTGAGCTATCTACAGACCGTTGCAAACGATCTATAGATAGTTCAACTGATCCAAATCAGTACCAATCGGAAGCGTACCCAAGACCCGAGGGCTGGTGAGTATCTGGCCCAACGTATCAGCATTGCTATCGATCGATCTGGGGTCGTCTATTCCCCCCGGGCGGGGGGGATAGGTAAGGGCCTCGAAATGATTTCTTTGCCCTGGCTTTCGGCGCCAGGAGTAACGACTCCTGGGTCTTCAGCGCGGCAATGCAGCCAGTGTCTTGGGTACGCTTCCGATTGGTACTTATTTGGATCAGTTGAACTATCTATAGATTGTTTGCAACGGTCTGTAGATAGCTCAACTGTTTCTTATGTATTATAAATGACAATGTACATTTTGTAAATACTGTGTAGTCGTAAGTATATTTAAAAACAAAATGTTAAATAATCAAGGGGCGCTTATAGTCTCATACAAAAACATAATTTACTTAGATGGTTTGTTTTTTTAATATAATAATATTTTATAAAATATATATACATATATTTACATAATAATATTTTAAAATTCCTCCGTGGGAAAGGGGGCAAGTGTGTTGTAACGTTATTAATCGACGAACTTTAATCAAATTATTAAGAGACGCTCTGTGACAATTTTACTCTAATGAATGCAATAAAATGAGGGAAGTTTTCTGTAACGTTATTTATCGACGAAAGTCAATGAAAATTGAGACGCACATTAATGACTTGATTTTACACCAAATATTGCAAAAAGGAAGTTTGTAGTAGCGTTTTTTATGAACGATTTCAATCAAGTTAGAGAGTCAGAGCGTTTTCACATTATCCGATCCGATATCGGTGTCGGACGCGGGACGCTGATCCGATATCGGGGTAAGTAAAATGTATGAAAAATGTACCTGTCTTTCATATTGTCCGTCCCGATATCGGATATCGGAGCCGGCACCGATATGCTGGCGGTACCATCGGACGCCCTATCGGATAATGAGATAACGCTCTCACTCTAAGAGCGTTTCCACGCTCTTAGAGAGATATCGGATCGGATAATTCCGATCCGATATTGGTGTCGGACGCTTATCCGATATCGGGGTAAGTAAGATGTATGAAATATGTACCTCCGATATCCGATATCGGTGTCGGACGCCGATCCGATATCGGAGAGTAAGTAAAATGTATGAAATATGTCCGGCCCGGCAGATCGGATAATGTGAAAACGCTCTTAGGGCTCTTTCAATTTATGCGTTTCGTATCAGACCGCTGCAGTGCCGAAGCGGTGCGTTCGTCGTACGGCGTAAGGACGGACGTTCGTTTGTTTTCATACAAAATTCACGGTGCGGAAACAGTGCGGCGTCCGTACCGCGAACGTTCGACAGCAGGACGGCAACGTCGCAACCCCACGTGTTCAGTTCAGTGCGTTCATAGTGCGGTGACAAGAAGGAGGCTAATTTCTAAACGGTAATTTATAATGGATGATATAAATGTGGAGGATTTTATAAATGAAATTGAAATACTTACTATTTTTAACTAATTCCAGTAATTCGAAGAAACATTCTCTAGGCATTCTTAGGTAATTAAAAAAAAACTGATTGGGTCTTCTTTTAACCTAAGGTAAAGAGTATGGAAATCACCACAATCATGGGTGCCGTGACTACACAACCAAGGAAAACACAGCCACGGAATGTACAGCCCGGAATCGGTGACCATTTTGGCATCGAATTCCGGGCTGTGCATTCCGTGGCTGTGTTTTCCATGGTTGTACATTCCCGACACGTGTTGGGAATTTGATTCCAAATGACGTCATAGCATATGCTTCGTTTGCACTAACTCGAATTTTTCGTTTAGCCGATCATGTACAAGTAGCTAACTATGTCACTGTCAAAATATTATTTTTAAACTTATTTTTTTTCACGTGTGATGCGTCACAGTAGGTGCGAGGAGCGAAGCGACGAGCGTTAGTTTGATATAGAAAACCGCGCCAGAACCTACATGCGTTTAACCATTTGCCAGACAACAATTATTGAATTGGATTGTTTTCTTTTCATATTATAATCTGTGCAGTTTATCTTTATCAAAATGGGATAGTAACATTTTAATCTTTGGTTTCATCTAAACGAAGCATAGGCTAGGCTTTCGACCAATCAGAGCAATGGTCGCCAATTCCATGGTCGTGTATTCCACGGCTGTGCATTCCGTGGTTGGACATTCCCAACACATGTCGGGAATGCGCAGCCCGGATTTCATGTACATTTTGGCTGCGAATTCCTGGTTGCGTATTCCTGGCTGTGCTTTCCGTGGTCGTACATTCCGGGTCGTGCTTTCCATGGTTGTACATTAACCGGACCCTTGCAAAATCATCGGCTATGGCATAGTTATCAAATACTTAAAAACAGAACATGCTTAGAGGGTTCGCATAGGTACAAAATATGTTTTTTTTCTTAATCGTTTACATAGGTATGGTAAGGAACTTATAGCGGGCGAGTCCGAGTCGCACTTGGCCTGATTTATTTACTTACGGTAACGGTAATTTAGTGAGTTTTGATTACTTATGTTTTAGTAGTTTACGTTATTGGGTTTTTAGGGTTCGGTAACCAAAGGGTAAAACTAGATCGTATTACTGAGTGTTTAATTTCTGTCTATTTTAAATTCTCTAACTATCACGCATAATTAATATTCAAGGGGGCTTATATAATTCATTCGATATTGATAAGGGCAACGGGACATAGATACGGTACGAAAATCTTCGTGCGCCCTTCCCAGTTTTAATAATAAGTAAGTACCAATAAGTACTTAGTTTTCCTTCATAGACTGCACTTTACCGTCAATTTCTTTCATAAGAAGATAGTAATGGTAATGGGTTATCGCAAAATCTCTTAAAACGGCACGCGGACGAAGTCGCGGCGGGTACAGCTAGTAAATAAATATAATTACCGGTTGTGGTGTCGCGGGTAGCAATGCCGTGGCGAAGGCTGCTTTCAGGTTGGTACTCATAGTCGTTATAATCTGTTCCCGGCATGTAATCATCGCCATGCCTGCAGTGAGGTTACGCATCATATGGTGAGCACACGTCCGCATGCGTACCTCGTCCGGATCCAGGGCGAAGTCTTTCCTAATGATCTGCTCACACGTAGTTAAAGCATACTTTATAGATCGGTCTACTACTGGGTGAATCCACTCTTGAATCGAACGTTCGATAGCAGGTTTCACGAACTGCTTCAGGTGAGGGTATGTTTGGAACAGAAGCAGATGCGTGTTGTAAGTGACCTTGGCAGCAAATGCTGTGGTCGAAGTTATGTTGACCTCAATATAAGTAAATTTGGGCTCAGGAAGTCCGAGGACCGTCATCATGTTGGGGTCGTTTTGGGCGGCCATCTGACTGGCTTGCTGCGCGACCGCCATCTCTTCCGCGGTCATCATCGGCGGTGGTGGCATCATCTGCATCTGAGCGGGCGGCATCATCACTGGCCCAACAGGCATCTGCACCGCCGTCTGCTCTACCGGCTTCTTGGGCTGCGACAATTGGAACGCAATCGTTCTCACTTTATCCGGATCCTTGAGGTAGATTACAGGCTTGAGATCGTTAATGTCTAGGCCCAGGTTCTTACAAAGTACTTCTATTTCGAACTTTAGATTAAGTTTGAGGTCGGGCTCCTGGTGGAGTTCCGCTAACACATTCATTAGAGCCATCGTCCAAGGATTGGGCGGTCTGAACACTCTACTTTTTGCACATGATTCCAGGATCTTCGCCACGAAGGGCACGACGTAAAGAAGTTCCTGTTGACCTTTGTGATACGCTTCTAGAACCAGTGCCTTTAATTCGATATCGATGAATAGAATCGGCAGGTTCCTTCCCAGAGTCAGCATCCCAAGCCAGTGGCCGAGATTTTTCAGTAGCGAGCGATCAGAAAAGTTTGCTATACCCTTATCTGAGCGCAGTAGCACTTTTATATTACGGTAAGTTTCTTTAGTGACCATTTTGTTTACTTCGCGAACTTTGAGAACGTCTAGGAAGTTGGAATATAGCGCGTGGAAGTTGAGCTCTATTGAAGCGCGCTTCATTACCAAATATTGGGACAGCCACGGGTAGTATTCTTCAGTGACCACTTCCTTGAGTTCTTCACATTTCGTTTGTAGGTTCAGTTGACTGAGATTGTTGAAGATGAACGCGGTTTTGTCCTGAACATTTTCAGGAGGCGCGGTTATCTTGTCGTCTTTGTCGGTGGCCGTGAGCAGCGTGTCGATGTTGGTTGCGTTGGCAATCGATGGTCGGCTGCCGAGTTGGCCTACTGTAGTCATCTTCGATATCACAGAGATTGTCGGTTGGCAGACTGCGGCCCTGGGAACAAATTCACTGAAAATGAATTTAATAGGCATTTAGTTCAAGCGATAATAATGTATGATACAAGTATAGATGCAATGAATACTGACTTGTACTGCGATGCGGCGGTGACGGTGACCACGGTATTGGTAGTCAGCATGGCAGCCAGTGTCGCGGGCAATACTGGTCCCGACGGCTTCGTGGGCGGCTCCTGACTCGACAGTCCGAATTCCACGTAATCGCACAGATGAGGCGGGAAATCGCTGAAGTACGGGATCGCGCGCACGTGTTCGCAGTACTTGTGATAGTCCTTCAACCGAGTTTTGAATCGATCCAGCGCAGCAATACCGAAGTAGTACATCTTGCTTCCTTCTCCTTTTTTGAGAGCGTCTAATACGAATCGCAAGGCTAATCCTAACGAGACATAGCTGGGTACCAACCCCCTTTCGATTATGCCTCCGAACAGCTGCGCAGTGATGTGCAATTCTTTGTCCGGATACTGTGGGAAGAACTTGTATTCTTCAAAAAGGTTTCGCAGCATGCAGGCAAACACCTCGCGCTCACGCTTGTCCTGCGAGCTCTGGAACTTCTTGAGCATCTCTAGCACTTCGTCGATGGAAAGCGTCGGGTGAGGCGGGTGGTTATAGATGCGCTGAAAGTATCCGTTGGCCTCGTCCTCCACCTCCTTAGAGACGGTGAGCATTATGTCGGTGTACTGCAACGAGGGGTCCGGCATGCGCGGCTTGTCCATCATGGGCACGGGTGCCATTCGCGGCATACCCATCGCCAGATTCGGATTGTGTATTGGCATCATAGGAAAGGGGCTGTTAGGCGCGGCGGCCATCATGCGCGACGGCGACCCCGGTGCCGTCACTAGCTGGCCGAGAGTGCCCGGCATCGCGAAAGCGGTGTTTGTCGGAGCTCCAAGAGTCATGCCCGCTACGCTCGGCGTGAGCGTACCGAGCGGGTCCATGTGAGGTGCGAACAGCTGCGCGCCGATGCCCGCGTGCGGGAACGGCGTCTCGAGGACGCGCGTGTGAGGCCGCACCATGCCGGGGTTCATGTTCGGCTGGCGTGGCTTCGTCATCAGCAGCGTTTGACAGTTGGCAGCAACATTATAGATCGCCTCTTGCAATTCCTGCTGCACGTTCGATATGCACATCTGCAAGCAGTTTGTCATTGTAGCAATCGTCTCGTGCGGCAGCTGTGAAGCCTTAGGCAGTTGTTCGTCAGCCGGCTTGCCCAGCAACTGCGGGCAGCGCCGCTGCAGGAACTTCACCATGGCCGCGACGAACGTCTCGCCGTGGTCGCGGATCTTGTCCGTGAGCCACTTGTCTAGTTTGAGATATTCCCGACGCGACGCTAAGCACGCCAGGTCGATGACGAAGGGAAAGGATTGCATGTTCAGTAATAACGACAATGCCTTCAGGTCCTGTGCGACGTCCAGGATACGCGACAGCTTGGACTGGTCGCACTCACCGCGGAGATACCACTCGGCCATAGCGTGCATCACGATAGGCTTGATGTTAGGCGACTGCGTGTGCCACGCCTGCTGGAGGATGATGCCGGAGTTGGGGTGGTTGCCGAGGAAATGCGGGATTAGCGTTGTGATGAGCTCCTGTCGGACAGCATTGATGGGTGGTGCGATCTGCAATAATGTCAGCATCAACACGTCGGGGCAGTGCTGCAAAGGCGCCTTCAGCAGCTCATGCACCTGCACATAGTAGCCGCGCTCAGCTGCAAACAACAGCAACTCTACCAGGTACAGGCAGCGCCACGTACCTACCTCCTTGTTGTCACTTTCGGGCGGCGATTTAAGCAGGTCGATCGGCACCGGGTGGAACGGGTGATCAGCGAAACTGAACACGTCCTGATGCTTCAAAATGTTGCTAATTAAGCTCATCTGTCCGTCCAAGTTTGTCCAACGCCGACATAAATACTCCACCGGAAATATGTTCGTGGGGTATCCAGCACTCTGCAGGCCTAGTCGTAATATGGTGAACAGCAGGTTTAATGCGTTTCTGTCGGGAACTATAAATTCAGGGTGGTCAAGTTGTAAAATTACTTCTTTCCAGTTTAGGTTAGAGGCCATCTCCTTGAGAGTCTGCACGAACACTTCAGCGTTCCATTCGCCTCCCATGCCATGAGTGCCACCTTCTTTTTTAGGATCGTGTGTGATCCAAAAGTTACCGGGGGTTTGGATTTGTGGTCCCTCCGGGAAGTTATTCGTCTGATATCGGATCATCATTGAAATAGTGCGAGCGACGTCGATAGCGGTGGGCTCGCGGGCTCCAAAGTTGAGCATGTTTGTTTTGCATTCTTCAACGGAGGTGGTGAATGTGTAGCCTATGTCACGGATTATATCCGCAAGGGAATGGTCCATCATGGCGGCGGCCATGTCGTCAGGAGCGGTCATCTCCTCGAGCGGCGTCCGCGTGTCGTCAGGGTAGAGCTGCGGCGCGAGGACGATGGGCACCAGCTCACGTGGGATGTCGGTCTTCAGCCGGTTTACAAACAATTCACGAGTGACGGCTGCGAGTTTATTACTCTCATGGGATAGGTTGGTTAGGAGAACTTGCAAAACTTCAGGGCTGCATTCCTGAAGTCCAGCACGCTCTGGCTGCTGACCGCGCTCTGTAACAAAATATTACGTGAGATATACTTACTAAAAAATAAAAGAAATATGAATATAGAAAAAACTGAAAATAAATGATACCTGCGTCAAGATAACACTGGACGAGATCTAAAAATCTTTTTTTGAGGTGTTGCTTAGCGAATGCAACGATTTCCGGCTTAGACGACGATTTTCTCAACGTAAGGGAGAAAATCACATCCTCGGCAGTTGTTAACTTCAGTAATCTCGAAATACGGTGGATTAATGTGTTTGTGGGCTTCAAGATCTGAAATATTTAAAACCAGTCAACTTTTACGCTAATCAACTAAATTAATATAAATTTCATGATTCTATGCCTACATCAGAATCAACAATCAATTGCATTCAAAGTTTGTCAGACTTATTATATGTACTTGAAATACAAATTACGCACTAATATTTTAATATTAATAATACCTAGTATTGTGATGTGCTGTCCAGCTGCTATCAACAAAATATAGGTATCTTACAAAACAAATTATTATAATGTATAAGTAAAAGTATTATTATTAACAAGACTTTCGATAATAAATGAAAGAAAAGCGAAAGTAACAGAGAAGATAACAGGGTAAACTAAAGAAGATGGAGGATGAAAAAAAACTACTATAATAAGTATGACAAACAGACAACACAAATGATTTTACTTATAAATTTCAAGGACGGGTAATAAAAAGAAAATTAATATGATACAAGGTTTCCTTTAAAATCAATAAAGTGTGACACAAATATACAACCTACAAGTTATCGATTTCTCCAAGTACTAAATAATTCTTGGGAACTGAAACATTTCTGATGGTGCAAACCGCGTTAACTTCATTCATGTATAAACCAATTTTTGACTAGAATAAGAACAATGCGAGCGATCGGATCCAATTTGGGTTACCTACCGCAGGAAACTAGTCTACAAAACATTACGTATATTACTTTCATCTACCTACGCGCGTATTCGTGCTAGATTACTGTTGCTGCGACGAACTAACCTATTGAATATTCGGCGTTACGCTCAATTCTGTGGGTTTGTTTATTCAAGATCATATCCATACGTACTTAAAGAAATAATCAGTACAAAAAGTACAGTTGGTATCTTGTTTCTAATAACTACAAATAATATTAATCCAGTTTGTGGTTTGTATGTAGATACACTACAGTTCGAACCAAAAAATAAATGTTATACATATAGTTACACTACGGTTCTAACCAAAAAATAAATGTTATAACCCGGGCTGATCACGAATAACAGTGATAATCGTAAACTTATAGTAATTGTAGCGAATCCAAGATACACTGCGCGACGACGCTGCGATGTTCAACTGACGAGATGGCGTTAACACTCAATGTGAATCAAATATACAAACGTTTACGGTTGTCACATTTATTTGTAATCGGTCCTCTGCTTGTCAACACCAGATATACCCTGTATGTAAGCGATTGTCAGTAGTAGAACGTGAATATGTATAATCAGCATGTCACGTTCTCTTAGATATGTAACGTAGGTACCTACTTAATATCATGATTAGTAGCCGATTGTCACCAGTTACCGACGTAAAATTATAATGCATCAAAGTTTGTATTAGGTCATTGAATAATTAATTTGATTTTCACTCTACTTCGCTATCTCAGATGATCAAATGTTTATGAGATGAAAATGATATCTAATATTAAGAAAATATTCGGTTGTAATAGTTTCCAAAGGTTTCCACCTTTTGCTGAAAACTATTAAAAATTAATAAAATTACTATTAAAATTTCATTTCTACAACAAGTTAGTCAAACTGCATGGATAGTTTTTGTTACATTTGTATGTTTGTCGTGCGACGTGTGGCGTTTCTCTGGGTCGACGAAAGCTTTGCTCTCACTGTCGCAGTCATAAAAAGAAAACCGATATTTTAATTGGAATTTATAATTTTGTTTGACTAATTCTTACAAACTCTTACAAAAAAATCTTAAAAATTATGAGTAATTAAAAAGTTCAAACCATAAGCTAGAGAAGCCAGAAGCAAGGTTATTTCACGACGTAACTTTATTCCAACTAACGCTGCGCTAACGTAAAATAAGTAAGAAACGAATTTTATGAACCAGCAAGAAATTCGAGATGAGAAAACGATGCAAATTTTAATTACGGAGTAATTAAGAAACCCTGGCGACGAAGATGCACGGCACTTTGCAACCAAAGCAAGCTCTACCTTCTTAGTGACAATATAAAGAACCTCTCGTATACTTTTGTGGAGAGGAAGAATTCTTCTGCTTGAGATTATTCTCTTATACTGCATATAATGAAAAAATATAATTGACTTTTCGAAGTACGTCCTAACCTAGAATCACTATAGAAAAATAGATTAAAGTCCTAACTTAACATGGATTTCTGGCGACCTAAAAATAAATAGGCTTAAATCAACCATCAAAATTGCTTGAGGTCTGTCCGCGTTTATATTAGTACTAAACTGTAACTTTCACACGTGAGTTGTTGCGAATGTCCATATAATAGAAGTCACAGGATCCACAGGATTGAAGAATGTTTTAAATCTCAAGCGCCTAGATGCTCATTTGGCAGGTAGCACTCTGCTCTTAAATCACACACAAGGTTAAAATCATGAACGTACTTTCAGTAAATTGATTTTGCTGAGTATCAGTTTTGGGGATTTCCGCTACGTTAACAGTATTTCACACTCATTTTAGGAATCCCTATAAATGCTAACTTAATTAATTAAGCTTTTACAAGAGGAAAAACAACAAATTAATTACTTAGGTAAGAGTATTTTTTTAACCTTTGCAGTTAATTAACATAGTTTAGTTGAATAACTTTTATTAGTTAAATGTTTTTAAGTCTTCTTAGAAATTGCTTGTTATATTATGTTGCGATGGTGTACGTTAAGGGGCCTAGGAGAAAATTCGGCGGTTAGAGTTTAGGTATTTATAGACACGCGACGCGGCTCACAGAGCGCTCGCGAGTCGCGAATAGTCCAGTCAAAATAGACTAAAATTATGACTCCAGTTTGCATTAATTCCCAACAAGCTGGATTTTTGTGCAAGCCTTGAATACGTCATTACAAATGATATGTCAAAAGTCCCCATCGATCCCGCTTGTGCGTTGTTTTTTATTCGAGGTCAAAGGTCATAAATTTGCGTTATTTGCATATATCTCTGAAACAACGAGAGCTATCGAAAAGTGGTTCAAGCAAAGTTTGTACATCGTAAAATTGTCTACAAAAAATACGTCAAAATTTTCGCCGCCTCGTACTAGAGTAATCGTCTTTTTGTTTCAAGAAATACTGTTTGTTCTGTGGCAATGAAGCAGATAAAACGGCTGAAATAAAAAAAACGCAGCGTTTTAGTACATTTTTCTGCGGTCTAAAGTCACTATATCTCGAAAGCAATGCTTTGTAGAAGAAAAGTGTTGAAATATATTTGTAGATAATTTTACGATCTACAAACTATCGAAAAATGGTTCAGGCAAAGTTTGTAGATCGTAAAATTTTCTACAAAAATATATCAACACTTTTTTTCATTTCAGCCGTTTTATCTGCTTCATTGCCACAGAACGAACAGTATTTCTTGAAACAAAAAGACCTCGACATTTCACATAAATTTTGTGGTTATGTGAAATAAGTGTGTACCTATACAAAAGTTTTAGATCTTTTAATTACCTACAACTTTGCCATATGATTTTTTGCCCTTTGCGTTTTTTACCCTTAAAAGCTCACCCCCATCCCCTTCCCGCGCTCAGTTCGCCCATAAATTATTTTTCCTTTCATTTTTATAATATTTCCCTCCTTTTCTAATGGGCCTTTCATCCTACTATTAATTTCTGTCTTTTTGTCATTTTTCAAGGCATCTACCCCGGACTACATGTTACCTGTCAGTATAGGAGCTTGTTAAAATTAACGAACTGTCCGAATGATAAGAGTTTGCCTACCAACCGCATTTGATAATGCGTTTTCTATGTAAGTAAATAGATTTATCGCTCTAAAGGACCAAGTTGTGACCCCCTGAATGAAATGTAATTATCAAAGGAGAATGGGCAATTCTATATAGAGCGTGGGCCATGACAAAAATACTCGTCCCTCAGAGTTGTTACATGGTACGTTTTAAAAGGTTTTTACAAGCCAATCTTTAATTATTTGAAAAAAATTCATCCCATGGAAATCGAGTTTTTTTAAAACTGTTTTTTATTGTAACGTAACGTATTACTCCGAATTCTGAAGGCCCACAAACATGGCTGTGGGTGCATTTTAAAGGACATTAAACGTGTTTTATTTGATTTTCAGATCGTTTGAAAATCCAACCTGTGGGAATCAAGATATTTCGGAAAAACTTTATATAATTTTTTCAATACCACAGGAATAACTCAATATCCACAGGTTAAATTTTCAAACAACCTGAGAAACAAATAAAGTCCGTTTAATGTTCTTAAAAACGCCACCACAAGCATTCTTATGGGCCTTCAGAATTCTAAGAAATATAATGTTAAATAAAAAGATTTTATCGGAATATCTCAATTTGTATAGGATCGATTTTTCTGTAAATATAGTAAAATATTGGCTTCTAAATGCTCATTTAAACTTACTATGTGGCAACCCTGAGGTACATTTTTTTTAGTCGTGGCCCAAATTGCCTATTCTCCTTTTATATTATATCAAATGATTTAAGTGACTGATTTTGGTGTCTTATGGCGATGTAGAACTTGACTTTGGAACTGCTTATCCATATGTCGATATATTTTGGTAAAAATAAAAACAAGTGGTGTGTAATATGAAAAGGGCTTGGTTTCCTTATTCGAAAACACTTAACCATTAAAATCTTCACTAAACAATTATTTTGAGATAAGATGAAAATTACAAAGTATTAAATCTTCTGTTATTAGACTTATTAGGAACATCACAAATTTTCAGTTCGAGATGAAATACTAGTTTATAAGAACCACTACTCACCCCGCAGGCCAATAAGTGCCGACCCAAGTAGGTTAGGTATTCTCGTGTCGATTCATAACGTCAGTGGTCATAATATATTATATCGCCGAGGAATACCCGGTTCTTAGACGTGCGAGCGTCACGAGTACGCGACACGAAGTGCGGGCCAGCCAAGCCTAAAGCTCACTAGGAATTAAACGTAGCCAACTCCTACCCCCAGCACCCACAACGTTGCGAATCTACTACAGTTTTTTTATACCTATCATAGAACTACTATTCTTTAGCATTTGGTTCCGTTGATAGGAATACTATCCTATACAGCAATAAGTGTAAGTCTGAGAAGAGCTTCGCCAAATCGGACCTATGGGACCTAAACTTTAAAGCTTTTTTGGCAATTTATCTTAACATTATTATTGTACCTTGTCTACTAAATTCCAAGACACAATAATATCTTTGAACGGTTTACTCGCTTGATCAAAATTATAGGCAAGCGATTAACCGCGATCTCACCTGATGTAAGTGACGATGCGGTGATGCGACGATGTAGCACGTTTATTATGTTACTATTACAAATATTTGAATCATTATGTTGAGTAAAAATATGTATTCATTAAGTCTTAGATAATTGTAAGCTCGACCTAAAACTCTCGTCATCAAAATAGAGATGAGATCTTCCACTTACACACCGAAGATGCTTCCGCTCAATAAAAAGTTTGAAACTTTTCTAGCACGGCTATCATCGTCGCAGTGCTAACGTGTTAACCGGAAATGTCTGGAAGTACCTATGGGTACATATGAGTATTAAACAAGTACATTTTCGCCGTTAGTTTATTTTATTTTTGTTTACGTCGTAGGTTCGATTCCCACCCATAGCAAATGTTTGTGTGATGAACATAAATATCCGTTCTGTGTCTGGCTGTTTCTATGTATTTTGTGTATGTTTTTACAAAAAAATATATGTAAATACGTATTCTATCAGCAGTCTAATTACCCATAGTATAAGCTTTGCTTAGTTTAGGACTTAAGCGTGATGTGCGTAAAAGTCCGTTTTTTTTTGGAATATCGAAGCAAAGCCCTTTTCTCTGATACTTAATTCAGTTCCTGGCTTTAGCTTTTTTTAATCCTTGATTACACTAAAGCCTATTTGACTGGTTAACTTTAACCAGTTAATTTGTTATTTACCTGTTGACCTACCAAATGCTAGGACAAGCGGTTGGATTTAGCTTTAACCAACTTACAGCGGTGATTTTTCCAAATTGAGGAAATTATATTTAGCTCGCTTTGCTCGCTCCATCAGTCATATTTCTACAGTAGGTTTCTCTGAGGAAATAACATGTTTGTTCGTACAATCGATTACATGAAACTATAAAATGACACTGATTATGACGTTTCTTTTATGTAAAATCAGGATAAGTCCATAGACTTGGTGAGACTTACCTTCTGAAGAGTGCGTGACGGTTGGTCAACCGTCCGACAGAGTACTGTTGCCTTGGCTGGATGGTTGAGTAGAGTTGTGATTCGTGTCGCCAATAGCGACGCATACAAGTTATTAGTAAGAGATGACGAGCTGGAGTTTCGGTCAGAGTCCCAAGCGATCTTCCCTGCTTCAGTGAAGAGGAGCCTCAGTAGGTAGTTCTCAGCTTGCAACCCATAAAGGTTAACAATCTGCAAAGAATTGCAAATATCATTATCTTGTTTTATAATCGACAATATTGAGAGAAGACATACATTACATCCTACTCCCTCCCTATTCATGTACACTATCAGATACCGGTTTGTAATGTCGGCAGTTTTTGACAGCGAACTCGTAGTGCATGAATAAAGCGGAGCAACACAGTGTGTAATCAAAATTAACGCAGGTATGGCTCCTGTGACGAGGATTTAAAGGAGGGAAGCAGTTTAAGGTTTTTTCGTGTCGGTGTATCTGTATGTAAGAGACCTCGTAGCGCCTAAAGTAGTGGTTAAATTACAATGCGTTTTTTTAAATTAATGCAAAATTCTTTACAACTTAATAAGTTCAACACAGTGTTCCATAGACACAGACATTTTTATTGTGTCTGTCCCTCTTTTAGGTTTTTCGGTAAATATAAAAAATATAATGATATATGATGTTATAGTAAATTGTAAGGTGAATGATATAGGCAACTTGTTATCAACTAAAACACAAGTTATACGAAGTTATATTTATGAAGACAGGTCCCAATTACCTATTTATTTAGATGGCGGCCAAGGGTGGCAACCCAACAAACTTTAGGTTAAGCTTATTGACCCCCCACACATGTCATTTTACTTTCTAGCGCTCATACTGAGGAATGAGCATGAATAAATATGACAATCATAACGTATTTAAAATACACTACGCGATAACTTTGCAACGTCAAAGTCAATTGGGTCATTTAAAAACTCTTTAAAGAATTTCTTATTAAACTCACAAGTTGTTCCACACTAATGGTCGTTCTGGACCCACTTTTTAGATAAAAGTTATAAACTGTTTAATCGTGTATGTGTAAGTATAGATTGGTATAAAACAGGTATAAACAGGTCACATGTTTTGTTTTTAGTTTAATTTGTTTGTTTATTTGTAATATGTATAAGTATTAAGTTATTTTGTAATAATTAGTTAAATAAGATTTAAAAAAATTCAGATACGATAAAAAAATTAAATTCAGAAACCAGTATAGGTAACGTGAACTATTGTCAACAACGCGGTCAATGACCTGCGTTTTGCGGCCATGAAACAAACAGGGATACATACATACAGTGCAAGTAAATGCTATCAAATGAAAGTACTAAGGTATCTCAAAAACGAATAACTTATCTAAACTTATCTGTATCAATATTTGTTTATTGGATTATCGCTGCTATCTACGGAAAATGCTTTGTTTTAATTGTTTTATTATGATCTAGTGGTTCATAACTGAAACGTTAACGTGTTACTGTTAGGTATTGTAACTATGTATTAGTTGCAATATATTTTTTTTATATTTACGGGCATTTCAAACCGAAAGCAATGAAACCTGACATCCCCATAAGAAAAAGTCTCCATGTATATGGTATAAGTCCCCATAATAATAATATATATAATATATATGCAATATATAGGCCATCATATCGCGAGTGTTTGAAAACTTACACCGAAGCAATGTCATGATTCATTGCTTCTGTAAGTTGTACATTACTATCGATAGTTTTCCTTGCGGTAGTCGTAACTCCACACTTTGATCGATTGAAGTTGAATCACCTCCGACAAATAATGCAGTGACGGTTAAATAGTAATGTAATTTTAAAAAGGGCGTACTTGAATCGATTAGCGAAATGGAAGGACATCGACTTTTTGTGGAGCTTGGCTTGCTATCGCTAAATGTGCAAAATGATGACGAAATTCTATTTTCTTGCTATAATAGAGCGGCGCGTTTAATTCAGTGTGATGTGAACTGAGTCACCCACTATATAAAAGTTAATTCCTGCCATACAAAATTTGACCTTCAAAAATTATTAAATTGAACAATCCTCAGACTGAGAGAAGAAAAGTGCGGCGCAAATGCACTTTTATCTTTTTGCGAAAATTGAAAAACAAACGAATAGATTGTATCTACCAAACTTATGTAGGTAGTTATGACGGAATAGGGCGAGTAGCCAAGTCCCGGTTTAGTAACGCTTTAGAAAAACGTGATGTCTTCGAGATGATGGCCGCGAACAATCTAATAGAAAATGACGTCAAGGTCGTTAAAATATCCACATTATTTTATTGTTTGCAGTCGGAATAGCTGGTAATTGATAATTTTTGTTACTGAATGTTTAAAATAGTGCAAAAAAAAATCCATGAAAAAAAAATTTGAAATAGTTTGTCGGATTTCAGGCTCATAATCTACAAATCATACTTTTTTTTATCTTATCTATGCTATAGTAAGAATGAGATTAGTTAAATAGAGTTCACCCAATGAACTAAGTATACTATTTGTTAGACTTCATTCACCCAGGTCATTCCGGTTGCATTAAGTAAACCTAACAGCAGATTTAAATCAGATCACCTTCAATTATTTTCAACAAATCTGAGTATACTTTATGCACCTATAAAACGCTAAATATAGGCTTTTTAAAAGAGCCAATAGTTACGGAGCGGTATAATGTCAACTTAATAGTAACTCAGTAGCTCTGCATTCCATGCTGTGGGTTCGACTCCCACCAAGAGCATGCGTGATAATCAACACTAAAGATTTTTATGTCTCTGACAACAATGCATTCTATGTTAATATTTACAAAAAAATTGTGTACAATAATATTTTATCAGCACTTTAGTTTACCATAGCACAAGCTTTGCGGACTAGAGTGCAATGTGTGAAATGTCCTAATGAATATGTATTTATTTATTATGATCATCCATATTACATTGGTAACCTTTGAATGCCTGAAAGTGGGTTAATGTCTTGTGTAAAATAAGGTACACATATCATTAAATAAATATTCATTTATCACCTTTTTTGTTTTACAAAAATAACAAACAAATTGAGCATGATATTAACATTGTATGTACAATAACAATACAATTTTAGGCACATTATGGTGATGTTTCTATGTTAATTCTATGTTCTGTTTATCAAGTTTTAAATCAAGATGACCTTCCTCTCTATAGATATTTTTCCTACTTTTGACCTAACTATTAGCAGAGTATGTGTATTGTTATAGAATTTATAGCAAAAACAAATCAATGTTTTGTTTTACAAATTGTGTTTTATTTAGATGAAGATTTTCTTATGTCAACAATATACCTATACAGAATATAATTGAATTACTTCCTAATATAAAAAAATAATTAAATTTGCTTCTTTTCCAATTATTTTGAAATGTGATATGTTGATTTAAAAAGTGCAGCTATTTAATATACTTAATAGAATGTCAATATGTCCATTAACTTAAAAATAAAACAAGCTTTTAATTGAATGATTTTAGTAATAAAGAATAATAATATGTAGAATCTACTGTATATTAGTGACATCGTAGAATTGCAACAGAGGTCACAGTCTGTCACTTTAATCAACACCCACTAGAAATGTTTGTATATTTGCAGTCTGGTCTGATCTTCATTGGATAATGATTTGGTTTGTAAAAAAATGAGTTAGAAATTTCAAATATCATATGGAGAACAATAAATTTAGGCTCAAGATAAAGGATTTATTTATTTATTTTAACATAGTACTTACTTTCATATTTTTGTTAATTAGTGCCTTTAACAGCCGGTTTCTCGAATGATGATCAACGAAAAAATCTGACTATTACTATGTGTCAAACTCGGATCAATCGTGATTTGCGTTTCCAGAAACCGGCCATAAGCCTATGTTAGGTTTGTCTAGGCACTAGGTTCTCATACAAATAAACAGAGCAATAAACATTGATGTTGACTGATAAAGTAGCCGTGTGCGGATATTATACTGTTGTATGACTAATTATAAAGAAAAGAACCATTAATGCAGATTGGTGCTTTGTATTATACAACAGACTAAACATCTGCTCATGGTTAATAGCTGATCGCAGATTATCTTAGAAAAGAAAACAAAAATCAAAATTTGTGAGTGGTGCTTCTTGGGAATGCATTATGAATCTGCTGTTTATCCCTGAATATTTACAGAAGCAGTTGTTATCACTTTAGGATGGAAGTTGTTCCTGAGAAAATATGTGTAAATGGGGCTATGGTTATTCTTCTCTCAGCCAATGTGACTGTGGGAACCCCGAACAAACAATGTATATAAGTACATGCTTGTTTGCCCCTTGTGATTAGAGCACAAGGGGCAAACAAGCATGTACCTGCAAAGATAAACAAATAAATCTCATTAAAATTTAATTACAGCCAATACTGAACCATAGGATGGGTTCAGTCATACTAGTGTATAACCTAATGGTGGATGTACTGATGGTATGTTCCAGATAGAAAGTTATTTTTCTGAAAGTGAGGGTAGTAGCAAACCTAACCTGATGACGGCGAATTGGCCACGTTTCTTGAATTAGTAGCAAATATGTAATTAGAATATTTATGACAACACATATTACTAGAACTGTTTGTTCTTAGAACTAAAATATAAATATTTAGGCGAAATCTTTATTGGTTAGGTAGGGCATCTCAACAACTCCATTCGACAACCAGATGTCACGCTATATATTACGCGCTGATATAATCTGCAGTCGTATGCCAGAATACAGCATTCATGTTCACAAAGCGACAATCCACAGTTGGCCGTGACCATTACAATAACCATTCGTGATATTGCCGTGCATTTGCTATTGACGAGCGGATTCACAATCACAATATGGCGACATCAGAAAACAAAGAGCAGTCAATTCATTGCGTTACTCACCTGGTTTAGCTCCTGAGCAGATTGCTTGAAGTTCTTCTTATTTAGGTGTATAACCAGATGGTTTATTTGCGATAAACTAAAATTTAGAGAGTCCAGGTTCATAGTTCCATCAATGCAAAACCGAAAGCTTCAAACACGTTTGAAGCTCTCTCGATTTGTGATGGTTTTCTACGGGAAACTTATGCTTCAGCACAGTTTTTTTACGCGATATCGTTTTGCCTAAGCCCAACATCACCAATTTTATTGTTCACTGTAGTACAATCAACATAATTAAAGCACCCCACACTGCAATTTGATCATGAAAATCTGCACACGATGACGAATGACGAAGGCAAGGCAAGCAAGCAAGACAACTTCGGATCATACAAAGCAAACACGCAAGGAACAAGGCAAAATTGGAGGGGAGGTGGAAGAAAGCAAGCAATCAGGGTGGGGAGGGAGGGAGGCAAATAAAATCATTCACATAAACCACAGCCAACACAATCTAGAAACATGATGGTTTACCATTCATTCATTCATTTATTAATGCTGCCAACTGTAAAATTATATTTTTTACTAATTGAAGTGAATATACAATAGACTTGTCCACAGTATGCTCAGCGCATGCGCGTCCGCCATGTTAAAAACGCGGTAATATGAAAGTTTCGGGCACTTTTTATAGAAATGGCTGGGCAACAAACATTATCACCTTTAATAGTGCAATTAAATGAAAAATTAATAGACGGAGCTTCGTTAGTGCATCCTACCGTAGAAGCCCACAACTGTGTTCATTTACAATGATGGTTAAAATGCCATGGTTGTCCTCAAGGAGGAAATAAAGCCGAACTAGTTGAGAGATTAGGATAATAATGAGTAAAAGTAAATACAAAAAAAATAATAAATATCTTAATATAAAAGAAATGGAAATAATAAATAAATAATGCTGGACTATCCTATCCACACAACATCATCTAGCCCCAAGCTAAGCGGAGCTTGTGTTATGGGTACTAGAAGACTGACATAGGTACTTAATACAATACAAATTACATAGATAGATATTTTTTTATTATACATAATTATAATACCCAGAACACCCGGAATAAATATTTGCAGAACATACAAACATTTATCCATCGTCCAGCGCCATATCGGTCGTCAAAAAATTATATTACAAATAAATAAATATAATGCTGGACAATCCACACAACATCATCTAGCCCCAAGCTAAGCAGAGCTTGTGTAATGGGTACTAGAAGACTGGCATACTTAATAGAATACATTACATAGATAGATATTATTATTATACATTAAAATGCCCAGAACACCTGGAATAAATATTTGCAGATCGTACAAACATTTATCCCAAGGCGGGAATCAAACCCGCAACCAAGCAACCTCCGCGTCGTAGGCGGACCTTCGCCCGCCGCGCCACATCGGTCGTCAATAAAATAATGTAAATTCTCCTGAAAGGATTTACTACGCGTATCACTGCGGCATACTCCATGACAACAACGTTTTTTTACCTTTCCTTAAAGATAACATTATATATTTTAATTAAAATACTTGTAATATAATTTTATTATGTATGCACAATAATTTGGATTGAAATGATTGTAAAATTATGTTTATTATTACTGGTTTTATTACTATTTTCTTCAAAAAACGTGCACTTCTCATACATTTGTAAATAAAGTGCCCGAAAAACATGGCGGAAGTTGGAGCATGCGCACAAAAAATTTTCAACTATTTGAAGGCCTATTGATTATTTACACTATTTATTTAAAGTCTTAGAAAAAAGTTTTACAATATAAATTACAAAAAATACAATATATATTATAAAAAACTTGTGGTATCTGATCAGATCACTATAGGTAGGTAGGTCTTGTTTATTATTTTTAGATATTATTTCATAGCGATTGTAAGCCACTGTAATGAAGTTATGCCTATCACAAATAAACGTAATTTAGAATATTATCTTCTAATTTTAATGGTTCCTTTAAAATAATTTACTTTAATATTATAGCATAGAGAATTCTTTACTGAATTCTAAATCCGTCAATATTGAGGATATTACTGTAAGTTGTTAACACTGTCATTCATTCAATCAGCGAGTTCCTTTGTTCATTAATGCCAATAAACAATAATATTTTTATTAGAATGGCCCACAGAACCCAATAGCCTATCGGAATGGAATGGCCAGTGTGGCCGTTCTCACCTCTTCATCTCTTTTTGTGTAGATAGTAAATATTAGACCTCCCAGCTTCTATAGGATCTTAAAGATGTGGGTGATTATTAAAAGTGTTGGGTACTCTTAGCGCTATTTTTTTTCTATAGATTGTGCACACGCCTGCGCTTTTTTCACTTTTCTGAGTGCACAGAATTACAAAAAAAAATCCTACCATTGTAATCAATGGTAGGATTTTTTTCGTGTCAAGTACTAGAGTCTGTCAAGCGAAAGATGGCCCTGATAAATCGCGGCAAATTCAAAAACTATTAGTATGGCAATAGTATATCATCTACTTATTCATAATCATCATCAAAAATTATGTAAGTATATTTATTTAGAATAATATCAAAGTATCAAATTATGTAATTCCAAGTTATCCTATTATTTAATGTATTGCCATACTAATAGTTTTTGAATTTGCCGCGATTTATCAGGGCCATCTTTCGCTTGACAGACTCTAATTCTCAGTAATCTGAGAATTAGTACTTGACCTTTACCTCTACCATGAGCTGTCACAGTAAAATCGCCTGACTTTACTACAGTAGTTACGTCAATAATAGTATGACGAATTTTAGTACCCAACTATCCGCCAGAGGCGCTGTACAAATCTTCATACATTTTTTTAACTACAAACGCTAGCGAGTATAGTAAATATAGTATAGTAAAAACTCATGGTAGACCTACAGTTTGCAACCAATATCAGAAATTCAGATTATCAAAATTATTAAACCTGGTAGGCTATTATTTAACCTAAATAATGGCGCCATATTCGAAATTCAGATTGAAACTCATTGTATTTTAATTTCTAGAAAATATTGTTCTTTAGTTTCTCTGGATAAGACCTCGGGATTGTGAATTTACTATGCTTACATACCTACTTATAAATTGTTTTAACGGAGAAATAAGTAAAATTCTTTGAGATTCTCCCAGAGTGTTAAGAAACAAAAATAAAAAAGAAAACAAATAAAATTGAAAACAATCGAATTTAATAAGTATGTATTAGCGAAAAATGGAAGTACAGACTAAAAAAGAAATAAGTAATTAAATAACAACCCAAATTATAGCAAATAATCGCCATTTTTTGTGGATAGATTGGTTATATACCTAAAATTAACGAGTCAGAAGGTAGTCGCTCGAATATTAGAATTTTTACAACTGAAATCGTCACGTTAATAAAACCAATGTGTTGATCGAAACTTCCTCATTTAATTTCAGCCGAAAATCGCCTTAACTAAAGATTATATAAATACATGGTCGTCCTTCATTCTACATCCCTAGATCCCACATTGGTGTTAACATTCGAATACAAATTGATATGAACGCAGAAATGCTAAGTCGTGAGGTTAGAAGGAGAGCTTGAGACGCCCGCAAACAATATAATCGTGTTGTGTAGGTACTAATATCATGAAACCAGTGACCCTAAGTACACTGCAGTAATAAATAAAATAGAACAGAGATCTACGAAACACGATTAATGTTTAGATTACAATAATAAATATGTAATTATCTTTTAGAATCCCACTACCAGAACTAACTTATCTTATTATTGCCAATATTTGCTACGTGTTAGATGCTGCTGCAAAATATTACTTTACTTTTATCCTGAAACAATGCTCAAAAGTATTAAAGCATTATAATAAAACGTGCTCATTCGACTGGCCACAAAATTGACACGAAATTGAAAAATGGATCTTTATTGTAATTAATTCAATACCCAAATCTTCAAAACAAATACCTCCTTGTAAATAAAACACTGAATTGCAATAAAAGATCGTGGCACACTCCGTGAAACATACAGCAAACATTCTGCAAGTATGTAATTATGAAGATATTTTACGATTTACACACAATAATGAAAAAAAATGTCAACCCAGCGATGTGCCCGATAATAAACGCTATTTATATACTCCATGAAGCCTGCACATATCTAAACACAGATCAAAATTACGAGTTAAGTCTAACCTCACGAAACAAAAGTGACAAATTGTAAGGATAACTTAATCTATAGGTACAATTAAATTTAAAAGAACTAGTCATAATCGTAACTTAATAACTACAATCTAACATTAGTGGAACAGCTCAGTCCGTGCTGTTCAACTAAATAACAAATAAAAATAATTATCGAATGTTTTTTTTTATGAAACAATAGGTCGCCAGTGAACATAGACGTTGCTGTGATGCGGTATAGGTAGTACAGTAACTACGGTAATACTTCATATATTAAACTATATCTATGCTTCTCAGTCTTTGTTTCATTATTTATAGATTACAGCCATCATCGAAGATTCCCGTCTACAATTGACGCCCTTCCTTCAACGACCATAATACATAGTATAAATATACACGACAATTATATATAGCACACTCCTACATGTATACAGTGTGATTCAGTGGTGCACCGTCAATCATTTTGGTTAACTACTAGTATTAAATCATACAAAGACATATTTTTATAATGTAGTATTGTATCATTAAAAGGATATAGCGCACCTACGATTTGGCAAGTAAAGGCATATAACCAATATAAAAAATAATAATATAAGTAAACCATTGATGTTTTTTGTAATAATATTTGTATCATTCCAAAGTTTTTTACTTCATAACTCTAGTTTGTAGCCCAAATTTGATCATGCGCTACTGAATGACACTGTGATAGCCACTGAATTTTATAAAAGCAAAATCAAGTGAGTGTTTCCTAAAACACAAAACAAACAATAGTTACATAATGCAAATTCGGTATGATTACACAAGTTTGAGATGTTAATCATATAGATGTAGTGTAATGATTAGATATACAATTATCTTATGACTATATTTTATTATAATAACTTGCTGGCCTTTAAGTATTGAGATATTTGGATTGTACACTCTTTAGTAGGTACATGTATAAGAGATTAAATAGTAGATTAACTGTAATGTACTTTAATAGTAGTGCCAGTGCACATGGGACATATACGTGATCAACATTCGTATTTATCCTCCACCATGATACGAGCTTCCAGTATTATGTTCGTGTAACTGAAACTGAAAACAGCGGCTTGCTTCGCTCACCGATCGCATCACAAGTAAGCTCGCTGCTTTTATGAGTTTCTGACAATACAATTTAAGTACCAGGATTAAGGTTCATTGCGATTCGTTTACAAAACGGTATTCAATCTGTCAGTACTGGAATTTATGCGCTAAGCAATCAATGAGTCAATTCAACATTTTGAAGATACAAATGAGTAAACAAACACGACCGAATCACTCGTATCCCGGTGCGCTAGTCTACGCAATTCAATAAGTTAAATATGGTTACATTTTCTACTGAAATATTCGATGCAGTTTAATCCACAACATAATAACTATATTATATTAGGCAAAGGGCGTGACGCTGAACCGTAACAAACTATCGCAAACGCATCTCATAAACAAAAATAAAGTAACAATAACAAAAATATTTAATTTTAAGATGTAGATAAAAAAAGCAATTTAACCGTGACGTCACATTATAATCAAGTCAAAAGAAATAATATTATGAAGTTTGATGAATAACAATGATAACAGCACATCAGTTTACATTAATTTGTGTAAGTATATCCAGATTTAATGTATAGTTGCATGTATCATTGTAACATAATACTCATTTCATTGAAAGAGGGATATTTTATGAATCGTTCGAGGTTTGCCAAAGTTGAATTATATACTTGAAAATTATTATATGTAAGTATTTGAAATTTACAGAAGTACCCTAATTATAGTTTTCTTTGAATGAGTCTGCTTTACTATATAAGTACTATATTTTTGAAAAAAATAATATGTTCAACAAAAAAACATAAATATCATCGTTGTTGTTAAGTCGTTGAGCAAACAATGTTCGCACTAAAGCGTGTAATACCACTCTTCTTAGCAATATAAAGATATTATGTTACATCCTGAAACTGAATTAGTATCATCCATCCATCGAAAATATAAATTGTCTTTGATATAGTTTGGTTGCGCTACTCATCTGCAAAAACTGACCTCGTCGATCAACCGGAAAAAAGTGCTCGTAGTTAAGCTCCAATTCCAACAAGATTTTTAAAGATTTAGAACATCATGTAGAAATAATTAAAAATTGAAGTCAAATGTTATATGAATGGATTGGCACACATATGCGCGGCTTCAAATCACTCATTTATGAAAGGTAACAAGTTATAAAGGAAACTACGTAATAGAAATTGGTATCGACTGTATCAGTGCAGGCAGCATAGTAATGTATGATTACTATCGTTAACTTCGGGAGCCACGGCTACATTGTAAATCACTCAACAAATAAATGTTTCATTTTGACGTAATCTAATAAACAAAATAATTGCAAAAAGTAATAGTGCAGCCCGGAAAAAACCTTAACATTACAATTAAACTTATCAACTAAGATCCAATTTTTCAACTCTTTGGGATAAAATGGAGTAATAAATGTTTACTACAGAAATTTGGCGATGCTCATAGTAGCCGCTATTTTCTCTACTGAACATTTATATCTAGCACTAAAGTAATGGTATATTGTATTGTAAGAAAATATGTGAGTATGGATACTGAGTTACGCAAAATTATAATAAAATAATCCCCATTCACTTCAAAGTCCGGTGGGTGGGTTGAGCCCCAAGTGTTGCAGCGAGCTTGAAGCGTCGCCTTGCGCCCGTGCCTCGCCCCTGACGCCTCGCCTCGCTCGAAACCGACAATACACCCGCCGATACACCCGCCGATACACCCGCACAATAAACGTAAAAACATTCACAATGTCACTAGTATCTCACAACTACTCATAACTCAAAACCAGGGATCAACATTCACATGGTAAATTTGTAACAAAAGTTTCAGGCACGTCGGAGGTACTATATTTAGTAGACAGGGGCGCTCGGAGCGTTTAGAAATGCCAAGGCGCGTAGAGATTGGCGTATCGGCGTAGGAGACGCCGGTTTAGTCTATGCTAGTCGTCGCACTTGCGGCACGAGCCTGGCAGGTCGAAGTTGAGGACGAGTAGTTTGGTTTCTTCGGTGCCGTTGCGGGAGCCGACGGCGCACACGAGCTTGGTGGCCGAGGCCCGGATGCGCCAGACCACGCCGCCCGAGCCGCCCGAGCCCAGCTCCACCAGGTTGCGAATGAACTCGCCCGTGTGCACGTCCCATAGCTTGACGGTGCCGTCGTCCGACGAAGTCACAACGAACCGGTTGCTTGACTGAAGGCAGGTCACGGCCGACTGGTGCTTGTTCGGTCCTGTCAACAAATCAATCTGTTAGTCAAAGTCAAAGTCAATGTTTTTATGCATTGCTAAATAAATAATGTCGCCTAATAATTCAAAAACAACATCGACTTAGCAAGGTTCCGTATTTTTTTGTGTAAAAAATAAATAAAATGTTAAATGTTAAAAAAAATTCAAGCAGAATTAGAGCTGAAAACAGAAACTAGCATACTATAACATTGACTTGGCGTTGATTCGTACCTGAGAGCGTGTGCAGACAATGCCCTGTTGTAATATCCCAGACTTTGACGGTGGAGTCAGCGTTCCCCGAGACGAGTATATTCGAATGCAGTTCCATTCCCGAGGTGAGAGATTGATGGCCCGTCAGCGTGTGCTTTAGCTGTCCTGTTTCAACATCCCACACGCGGATAGAAGTATCCAGCGAGCCACTCACTACGTGCACGCCATCAAACTGGGAAAAATTGTAACAATAACATTTAGTTAAAACGTTGGCATTAAAAGTGTCTGGAGCGCGCCGTTGTTTTTCATATCCCGCTTATCTATAAGATTTTACGGATTCGTTATAGCGGTTATTCGGATATCGGTTGCAAAGGAGTTGTAAGCAAGGCATCAATACTGATGTAAACTTGATCATATAATATTATTATTTAACAATGATAAGAAAACCCTAAGGTTCAACCTATTCTGGCTATTAAACACTAACCTGCAAGCTATAGACCCTGTTCGTGTGTCCGGCCAGCGTGTGAAGACACTCGCCAGTCTCCGGGTTCCAGACTTTGACGAAGTAATCGTATGCGCCTGAGACAACCACTTTGCCATCGTACTGCACGCAACGAACAGCCGCCATGTGTCCGACTAACACTCTTATACAACGTCCGTCAGGGATGGACCATAAGCGGAGGGTTGCATCACGGGAACCTGACACCACCCTGTCGGAAATCTCATCATCAATATAGGATTACTATTGTAAATACTGTGTTCTCACATTTTGTTTTGATTTAGTTTTACAAGCCTTAGAAACGGGGACGAGCAGAATTATAGTTTATTAACGTATTTATTTATTATCGTTTTATAACTAAATGTGTTTTAAACATATTCGCAGCAAGCAGTTTTTTAAATATTTCGGTTTCGCACAGTTATTCGCTGAGCAAAAGCTTTTATTTACAGTATCACAATCAGTGTTTCCTTATTTTTAACCAACCCCAATTCCTTTTTTTATCAGTCGTATCATCTGAATAATTACTTCACTCACTTCCTTGCATGCAGTCACTTGTTTTAGACTTAATTACTAGTATTTACGACCAAACATTTCGAAAATTCCAGTAAAAACAAGTTATGCCAAATATACATAAACATGTAGACGATAATTGATATTAATTCGTTTTTGTACAATTCAACATTATTTTCGCACAGTATTGTATTTTCATGTTGTTTTTCGGTCGCATGTCTGCGCAATGGGTTTTTAGGAACTGTCATTGATCATGGTGATCTTCATCAAACTTTAAAGGTTGCTAGATTGTGAAATCTGTAAAGTTGTAATTTTAAATTTATATTATATACAATGTATAATGTATATAATACAATACAATTTGTATTTAGGTTATAAGTAGCTTTTAGCATGTTCTTTAAGTTGATGACTATTTTTATAACATGGAAACAGCTAGACCAATTTTCACAGCTTCTTTATAAAAAACCTCATAGCCCAACTGCCAGACTACAAAGCCACTAACGAACATTAATGTACTCTTTCTTACATCTAACTAATTAATTACATGAAACACTACTCTCGCAAAGACGCAATAAGTTGTAAAGTTTGCGCAGCATTAGCTAAAGCTTACTTTACCCACAGAGTGCACCTTACAATACTTTGGTACTAGATGGCGTTGTATGAAATGTCCTTGAATTTATTTATTATGATACATGCGTCAGGATAGCCATCTTGTACCAGCATAAAGTTGTATATATAAATATTCATTGACATTTTACACAAAAAAGAATGGGCACTTTGGACCACAACTAAAAAAAATATCTCTTAGGGTTGCCACATAGTACGTTAAAAAAAGCTTTTATAGGCCCAAATTCCGTCCCATGGAAATCGAGAAATTTTGATAAAATAGGTAGGCCTATAAAAGCCCTTTAAAGCGTATTATGTGGCAACCCTGAGGGACGAGTTTATTTAGTTGTGGCCCACGCTTCATAGAGAATTGCCCATTCTCCGTCTCTAGTCCCAAACTGGATAGCATTGTATACACTATGCGAATTCAATTGATGTGACAATTTTGTAAATATGTACATGGAATACAACAGTCAGTTGTGTTGTGGTTGTAAAAACATGACAATACTAAGACCATATTATAACAATATTTTGTATTTACAACATATTGTTATAATATGGCCCCTTAGTATTGTCATATTTTAACGATATATTGTCTGAGTTATATGCTAACAGATTTGATATCTACAATACAGTTTGCGCGAAGCCGAGGGTCTTACCTGTCTTGATAGAGATGCATGCATCTCACGGTAGAAGTGTGTCCAGCAAGTACTTTCAGGCAACGTCCAGACTTGGCGTTCCAAACGCGCAACGTCCGATCTGTGGAGCCCGAGATAACAAGATGTCCCATCATCTGCGAAGACCATACGCCGCCAGAGTGACCCACCAGGGTTCGGAGACACTGAAAATTTAGAGAGCATTGAGTGTTGTGTAGTGTAGGATGTTGGCTGCATTTAGTTTTTTGATGAGCATCTTTGGGTATCATCGCTCATTCTACATTGATATTGGCATTCATTAGAATATTCTAAGTGGACGGATAGTAAGGTTTCTACCTCCAGTCATTTTAAAATTCAAGGTAAAATGGCTATTAAAATTTGAAAAATCATAAGACTATAAAAATAGATATGTTTACAAACTAGTTCTCTAAACGTTTGTCCTTTATTTTGTTAGGACTACTATAGATTCTGTAAACTGTTTTTTTTCCAGAAACATGGTGTTACCTTGCCAGTAGCAGCAGACCAAACTTTCAGGGTGGTATCATCACTGCCGCTTAGGATGCGGTTTCCGTAAAACTGAAGGCAGGTGATCACGTGATCGTCATGGCCACGAAGTTCCACAGCACTGTCTATAGGTTTGTGAAGCCACCTGAGATGAATTAAAATATAGTATTACATTTTTGCATAGTGAGAGGATGCATCGTGTGGAAACCAGTTAGTATTCTGGTGTCGATGGTTTACTTGGGACTAGATGGTGATGTGTCAAATACCAAAGATAAATAAAATAAAAAAATCTTGAGGACTAATAATTAAGCAAAATGCGCTTAGCGTAAAGATAGCTGGGCAACCAGCAATTGATAAGTCTAATCGCATTATACTTCTAGTACCCATAACACAAGCTCTGCTTAGCTTGGGGCTAGGTGATGTTGTGTGGATTGTCCAGCATTATTTATTTATATTATTTTTATTGATTGAATATTCTTTGATTCGCACCTGTTTTCAATCAGGTACTGGCGCATAAACGCAGCTTTCCACGGACTGGCGCAGCGCGGTAGATGACGCGGCACCCGTTTCAGTGTCGTGATGCCGACGCGGCGACATTGCTCCTTCCACAGCAAGTTATCATCTGCCAACCACCTGCGGAAATATCTTAAATAAGCATACAAGAAGAAGGTAGTCAAAAAACAACGCTACAACAATCTTGTAGGCTTAATTTTGATTTGATGATTATTTTTTCGTGTGTTTATTTTATTTAAATTGTATTATACACAGGTTATTTGGTATATATGGTATTCAATTGTTTTCTTAGACTTCTTCTTTATAATGTTTTTATTCAATAATTTGAATACTTCAAGGATTTTTCCTGTTCCTAACACGAGCAGCAATTATATCATTGCATCATATCTGTCTGCTGCTGAACAAAAGGCATTCTCATAGATTTTCAGAAAGAACGACGGGCCTTTGTCATTGTTTGGATCCTGAAATCCGATAACTCGATATACAGTTCTTAAAGTGGCAAATTAGTATCACCCGAATCTAAGTACATCATACTTACTATCTAACTTCACAAAAATACTGGTCACATTTTTAATACATAAAAAAGGCATGAAAATATATGTGACCTATAACTGGTCAAACTCAGTTCAAGAGTGCAGGATGTAGCCTCTTCGGACGCATCGCGTGATAATAAAATTTGAAGAACCTACTCACACACTACTTGGAATTGAACGCTATATTGATATATGAAACTCATTCAAAAATTACTGATATAAAAAACGTATTCTAGAAAAATTATAATAGCCTAGATCCCAAATAGTAATAGGAGTATCGAAAAATCTGAAAAGCAAACTTTTTTAATTACCTCCGTAACCTAAGGAATTTAACGCTGATTCAAACATAGGTACATTCCGTTTTTTAGACGGTTATACCAAGTTTTATTATTTTAAAAACTATACCACTAATTCTTAAAGTGTCAATAATTATTTAATGAAATTGGGTCTCTTATGAGGTATTTAAAATTCAGCTTTTTGTCGCGTTAAATAAACGACAGAAAAGAGCTATCGAATCTGTGAAAAGACAACGTTTAGGGTCGAATTTTAATAAGCCAGACCGAGGCCCGTCCGGCCTCGGTCTGGCCTGAATAATAAAATTGGGAACAATCGGAAATAAATGTATATACTTTATATATAAAAGTGCAAAATGGCTTCGTGTGACGTATTTTGGGTCATGTCATGTTTCATAAAGTGTCTACCATGCATAAAAAATGTATCAGTTTGATAATTTTACGCTCATTTCAAAATTTAAGTATAAGACTTTTCTTTGTCTGATTCTTAAATATCTTTTCCCGATTTAGATGTAAAATATAAAAAATCAGGGACAAAGCTAATGATGAAACAAAAATAATGTTGACTCGCTGATAGTCAAGTCATGCATTATGGTCAGCACATACATTGCACAATCACTTCACTGCCACATGACACCCGAGACAGCTGGCTGGTAACACTATCCGTAGGTATACACCGTGTCATTGGCCACCGGCCCAGCTGTTGATTTAGTTGAACTAGTTCTATTGACTACTTAGCTGTTTATTAGTTGCCAATACATTGATGACACCAAAAGTCAATCGACAACCTGTATATCGTTATATTTTCAGTAGCAGAACTTTAAATACCAATCCTGGATTATATTTAAATATAAAAGTAAATTCATAGTAATCACTTAGGTTATTTCTACACCCTACCAAAATTCATAATTATGGTGGTAGTTTCATATAGGATATGTCTAGCTTTACCTCCAGTATCGGCAAGTCTGAGCGGCCCGCAGCAAATCCTTCGGCGGCAGGTATCCCAACACAGTCAGCGCAAGTTCTTTAGGTAGGAGAGATATGAAATCACGCTGGAAGAGAGGCTCGATTGACTTCATCATGTGACGAACTTGGCCTGCAGCACAGCGACCGATGAGAGCATCTATGGCATGAATTTTCTCGTTGTTCGTCCAGGATTGGAATCTGAAACAAACATTCAGCTATAAGATTTATATGAATATGGTATTAAGCATGTTTTATAGAAGACCATGGATTTGTTACATAAGACTTAAGAGCCTGTTTAGAAAACGTGCATCCGAATAAAAAATCACCGTCCTACTGTCGTTATCATTAAGACCTTAAGTTGATCAATACGTTTAATTCACAGAGAACGATGACAATAAAACGTAACCGTATAATAGAGATAACTTTATCGGAGTATGTTTTGAAAAACTGATATCATAATGTGTACCTATCTTGGGAGTTACACAGAGTAGACGTATCGACAGTTCTTTGCAAAAATTATAATTACTACACCAGTGAAATTTCGACCTTACTACCTAAATAACAAGGCCTCATATTGAACGTGCGTCAACTGAGTATGACCATAAGTAACAACTTATACACCTAGTTGCAATGAAGATCCTCAAATACAGCCGGAATTTTATACTGAACAAGATAAAGACCAACGTGCAATACATGATACATTCTGATGATGACATGGCGAGTAACAAATAACTTGAAGATTTCCGTAGCGATATACTATAGATTTTCCGAGAATTTGTTAGTGAGCCAAACCACAAATTATCAAAAATAACAGCAATTCTTGCAGAAATCAAACAAAAGATACGAACTATAGAACAGAAAACCGACGATATTATACTGTAACAAAATAATTTAAAATTCGAAGTACTAAAAATGGCTAAGTCCTTTAGCAGAACAGAACTGAAGATGACCTCGATGAAAAATGAGATAAAATAATTTAAATGTTAAAAAGATCCCACAAACTACTTTGCAGTATGAAGAAGTCTTTTATGAATTAAAAGAGCGAGCCTCAAGAGCAAAATGTAGATCATAACTGGTATACCCAAGCTAAAGTATCATTGCCGAAAGAGTATTGTATGATCGAACCGAAGCAGTCAAAGTACTACAAATGGCTGCAGCCGAGTAGGGAAGTATAAATCTGCTAGTTCGAGATCGTTTAATTTAAAGTGTCTTTGGTTTCGGCGGAGTCTGCAAACGATGTCCCACGTAGTAGTAATAATTCGTATGTAAGCAACATTATAAAATAGGATAATTAAAAAAAATATAAATAGCGTAAAAAAAAATAGAAATACATAATAATATCTACTAAATATAATTACTACAAAATTATAAAATATCGACAATTTCTAATATTCTAAGTATAAGTTATATTTTGTAAGTAATAATGTCAGGTTATCAAGCAATTCAAAATATGTACTGTGTTTAAGTGCGCACCAAATATCAATTTAGACACAAAATATAGAAAAAACTATCTTTATACAGCTTACCCGAGGTAACTAAACAACTTCATTTGCTTCGCGGCTAACCAGTTTCTGCGAATGCGCAGTCGCTATATAACTTTTATTTAAAACTACCCACATATATAATAATTCGTAATGCAGCAAAATTGGATGTTTACTCAAACTATAAGAAAAATATTTAATTAAAATGTAACATGTTTATCTGAAAGTGATTTATTTTATAAATTTGATGCGAAATCAATAATCTAAAACTTAACCTATCTTCAACTTCAAGGGTAAATATCCGACAACTGACACAGAAGACACTAGTTTGATTCGGGACGAGCGTCAAACTGCGGCATCGGTTGAAAGCATTGATCGATCTAAAATATTCTAATTTATTGTTACACTCAAGAATTAATTCAAGCTTTTTATTAGCCACACTTATTAGTTATAACTTTAATAAGACTGTTTGATTTTCTTAAATAAATAACTATGATATAAAAATACAAAGCTGAAAAGAAAGAAAGTTCTGCGAACGAATTAACATTTGTAAAGAGGGCACATCTAACAGCTATCGATAAAAAAATGCATTTAGTATATAATGAATCACGTTGCTACAGCATGATTATTACAACGACAGCACGAATATTGCAAGATGTCCTCAAACCATGATGATGTCATTAGTGACTTTATGAAATGCACGATCACAAACAAACGTGGAACGACAGTAAAGTTGTTGTCACAAACATAATTACTTTGCAGTTTCGATCAAACCAACATACTTACCTACCTACTTATGTGATATAATGATGTCGCACTCAACCTAAAAAACATTGGCAAATTGCACATTTTTGTACACACGCTCAAAACATTTACGGGCAGAATTAAAAGGTATTTTGTCATTAATAAATATAAAAAAAAATACTGTAACTGCTCTTCTTTAGGCTTCGGTATCTTGGACGATACACATATGTCGGGACCCGCTTATCTTGCCTCTGAGTATATATGTACCAAACAATTATAAAGAATATCATTTTCTTCAATTTCCATGAACTTACAAACACAAGTTTCTTAATCGAAAATTTCTATTGAAATGGGTCCGTCGTTGAATGCATAGTTCGAATGAAAATAAATGTTTAATGTGATAGACTCGTTCGTAACCACGAGTACAATCGGCGCCAAGTCAGTTTTCAAGTTTCACTGATATTTAAAAGTGATTAGTCACTAGGGTCAATCACGTAGTAATTAGACTGATATATTAATGTCCAGATCTGAAAATACTATATGGACCTAATAGGATTAAATATTAGACATAAAACTAGCTTGTAAAGTCAACCTTATTTCAAGCACCGTATGGTTTATAAACCAAGTTCACGCCACAGTACTTCTGAAACCGACGATACAGGGAAATGTTCGGTGCACTAACGCGTTTGTTCTTGACATTCGTTAAACCGTATACACCCCTTCGTAGTGTTCGAAATGTATTTTTTATTGGATGACGTCAATGCCACTGTTACCTGAATTAAGTCACGTAGGCTTTTTTCGTATTTAGACTTTAAACTTTCTATAGAAAATTCGCCGCAAAATGAGCTACAGACAAATACCACGGAATAAGTAGTCACTCACTACTTATTATCTGTACGTATTCTAGTGTGATCAAGATACGCGCATAAGTACCTACTATGTAACCATAGACCGAAATAGGCAATTGATTGAAAATGGTTTGGCTCATTGAAGATACAAAGTTCATCTCATCAATCAGTTATATGCAAATGAACGAAAAATATATCGAGATATTTTTAGTATGAATATATTTTCCGATAATATTGAGATGCAAACGAATTAGCGCAATTATGTACGAAAAATCTATAATATTAGCAAAGTTTGTTTTAAAAGCTTGATTTACATATTTTTAAACGGTTATAAAATTGTCTAAGTACTTTTTTCGTAAAACCGTTCCCAACCTTGTGTACGTAGGTAGATACTATAAGTGGTTTGTAAATGAAATGGATTTATTTACTCTCTGAAACTTTGAAACGTTTTATTCAACATGGACTTTAACGTGATATTTTAACAAACGGGACCAACTTTTTAAATTATAATTACTTAGATATTTGTTTTTCATTTTCCTTCAAATTTTTGTACAGCTTTCACAAACTTCGGAATTGTTGTTGCATAAAGTCACGTTTATAAAACGTTCTAGTTAACAAGGACTACCACGTGACCATTTATATATATAAAAAAATAGTCACGTTATTGCCCTGAAGCTTCATGTAGCCTAGAAGAGTAAATATTTCCCGTTACTCACAGCGACAACGGAAAGTAGTTTTGAGGATTTAATTATGCCTATGAGAGAATATTTCTATGTAGGTACTCTTAGTGTATAGTGCAATTAGCAAATTTATAGTTTACCGACAACTTGTTTTGTTATGGTTCATTCGAGCATAAACGTGGATTTATTTAAAAATGTGACATAGTTATAGTAAACATAGTATAGTAGTATGTATTGAAATGAAAAAACTTAGAGAGAGAGAGAGAGAGAGAGATACATTTATGTGAGACACAACACAGGTACAACACATTTAAAAAACAGAAACACATAAGATTACAATACTTACTTGGATAGCCAAGGCTTGATGTCCGGGGGTGGGCTCTGAGCGGAGGTCGTTTGCATCGCTGGGCTTGGCGGTGGCTGCCACGTTGATTCGCCGCAGCTGACGTACGATCCATCCGGACAGAACTTCTTGGCCGAAACTGGCGCGGGCGGGTCGTGACGACGCTTCCTCTGTCAAAGTTACATTATTTTTATTTGATACTAGCTGATCCCTGCCCACTTCGTTGGGCATAATGTTCGTAAGAAACGCTTTCATTCTACCGTTTTTTCTCCGATTCTTTTTGCGAAACGGACTACAAAGCTTTGCTTAGTTTGGGACTAGAGTGTGATGTGTGAAATGTCCGTGAATAATTTATAAAGAAATCTAAAAAAAAAATAGTTTTTGTCAGATTAGGCGAATCCCTCTAGATAATCGTCAGATTATGAGACAGCACATTTAGAACGTAAAGATGAACCATATGTATCTCGAGTACCTATGTCAAATCGGCGAATTTTATTTGTACATTATAATAATGGCCGCGAGTTTGCGTCACATCGAAATCGTCAAATTAGTGAACTAAAGCTTTTTTTGGTGTACTTAAAAAATCTTTAAATCTCTTAGAAAATCTGACGAGCACGATGAAATTTTCGTGTTTTTTTGTAACTTTGCTGCGCTCCCCTTTCTTTTCGTCTCTCTCAAATTGTCAGATTAGTGGAATATACACTATTTTAGTTACGAGTACGAGTATATGTCGATGAAAACCACTACCTATGCTAAGTATTATTAACAACCATTAAAAACTAGATATAATTTAAATTGTCCTTGACTATAAATGGGCTACTAATATCGAACTTTCTGGAAACCATCGGTAAATAGGAATCACAAAAAAAAACACGATTTTTAGGAACATACAGAATGGCTTTGGTAAACAGGACATGCTGGGAAACACTAATAATTCGTCTCGTTTCTTGGTGTGTAGTTTTAGACTCATAGCAACCATATCCTGCCCGTGCAACGTTCACCAAAGCGACCGACTATGTATGATGATAGCAACTATGAACCGGCTCGTAGTGAATCGCAACCAGACGTACAGAGATCCGAGCTTGCCAAAATGGATAACCAACTTATTGCCACGCGAAAGAGGAAGTGTTCAGATGCATGAAATTCGATGCCTTCGATAAAGATTGTACGACTTGGAAAGTATACTAACAGTTCATCACGACCTATAAGGGCATCGTTTGCGACAGCTGATATGGTTCTATGAAGTCATAAGAATTAAAATTTACTATCGAACACCATACCAATCCAAACAGATTAAAAAGAGACGTGAAGAACTGAAACGTAGGGCTGTCGCAGGATAAAAGGACCTCACGATCAAGTATATCAAAGGCATTCCTGAAATTGTTAAAGATCAGTCGAAAAAAATACAATAATTAACAGTGGTGCCTCAAATTCCAACACTAAAAATAATACTATTTATTCACAAAGAAAAACGAAACTTACGATTATTACAATATTTACATGAATCTATAATCAAATACATACATAATATGAAACAGTTGATCTATCTGCAAAATAAAACAACAATACATTCGTTCAACTATTTACCATCAATGTTTACTTCATAGCAACTACGATTCCATACGTAATAGATACTCATTCTTCGTTTTGCTGAATAGGATTTATTCGATATACCTTCACTTGTTTTAATGTAGTTTGTTATTTTTCTTGTCAAAAATAACACTAATAACAACTAATATTAAGTCCTTCTGACACTAGAATCTACCTATTTTTTTTTTAACAGGTTATAGGCAAGCGTTTGACCGCGATCTCACCTGATGATAAGTGACGATGCGGTCTACGATGTAGCACACTTGCTATTTGTAATGATACTATGCTATAACCTAACCTAACACATTTTAATGATACTTGTTTCTCATAAATAAGTGAATTGTATTCTTCTTTGATAAATATATGTCTTAAACCGGAAACATCACACTTGTACAATAATGCAAAGTTGCTTATTAGTCTTATTCGAAATATTACAAATATTTTCACTTGCCTGCGGATAACGACGTGGTTTCGGCATGGAGAGACGGTCTCGAGTGCCCTCGGTTTATCCCAGAATAGCGATCAAAAATCGTTTGAATAAAACATACGAGGAAATTTGAAATTCCTTATTAGCTGGTCGAGCTGTCTTAAAACCGTACGCGAGAACAGATCTAAACTACATATATTCAACCTGAAATTTTTATCACTTTTACAACACCGAAATGTCTTGTTCACACAAACACATACAGAACTTAAATTGCGACCACGTATGGAAAAAAGTCACAAATAAGTCGACCGATCTTCTATAGGTCTCACGTTGTTTTAGTACTTGGAGCAGACGATGCACTATGCAATATAACAAAAAATACTTATATTGACAGATTCAACGTTTTACACAAGTCTGATTTGATAAATTTATCAATCGTTAATGTGTGAGTAATAAGTTTGTTTCAATAAGCGATTCAACTGTACGTCACCGTTCGTCGTACGACACGAACTTTTCAATTGTGTCAAAAACAGTCGAACTATAAAAACTGTTCATAGAAATACGCCTGCGCTAATTTTCATCTATGTACGTAAATAGAAACATACTTATAATATAAAAGTCTGCCTTTAATGGCAAGATATTGTTGCTTTTTTATATATTTATCTATAGAAATACAATGAAATAACTGCAATTCTTCTGCATTTCTAATTACGCCGCGGTGCCATTTTCTATTTCAATTCACCGTAAGTAATAATGAATTTACGCATTTAGGCGAATACTTGAGTTTATCCATCTACATATATATATATACTATATATCTATATATAAAAGAAAGTCGTGTTAATTACACTATTTATAACTCAAGAACAGCTGTACCGATATGGCAGAAATTGGTGGGTAGGTAGCTTAGAGCCAGGAGACGAACATAGGATAATTTATGATATGTATGTATGTAGGTATGTATGTATAAAAATCTGTTTATTGATTGCCTTTAAGGCAGAACAGAGTTCGACGGGACAGCTAGTATTTCAATAATAATAATAATAAATAAATAATGCTAGACAATCCACACAACACCATCTAGCCCCAACCTAGGCAGAGCTTGTGTTATGGGTATTGGAAGACTGACTGACATACTTAATACAATACATTACATAGATAGAGATTTTTATTATACATATAAAATACCCAGAACACCCGAAATAAATAATTGCAGATCGTACAAACATTTATCCCAAGGCGGGAATCGAACCCGCAACCTACGCATCGCAGGTGGACCTTCGCTCGCCGCGCCACATCGGACGTCATTTAAAATGACGTCCTACATGCTTGAGAGTTTCAAAGATTTCGTTTTTATTTTATAATAATGAAATTAAATCATAAATTCATTCATTTACATTGACATGATAAGATTTACAATTTCAAGATACTTACAAAAACTCGTTCCATATCTGCTTCATTTTCATCACTGTCATCGTCATCCTGAAAAGAAAAAAAAAGGTTTCATGTCCTTTCTCACAAACTTAAAATATATTAACTTGACTATTGCAATGCACTAAGTGCAAAATATAAATATTCATGGACTATCCACACAGCGGTTTGTAGCCTCATACTAAGTTTGAAGAGGTAAGTTTGTTGTATGGACTAGCTAGGTTGATGATAGACATTGAATTATTTGTAAAAATGACATAGTACAGTAAAAAAAAACTTCGTTAATATAACCACTCTTACCTCTTGTGAAGACAAGCAAGTACACCACGTCTCTTCATGGACCTCATCTTCGGATTCGTCGTCATCATTACAATACTGAGCCATATAGTTCTAAAATAAACAGAAAAAATACTTCTAGAACTTTCTTTTAGGATGACTTATGAATAAGTAAGTTGATGAGTTTCAATCAAAAATGAAAGTGATGATACATCATTACATTCTACAATTGCAGTTTTAATCACTTATAGTCAATATCATAAATGTATAAAAGACGATTTTTTCATGAAGAATCTATGTAGAAACATACTCACCTTTGTTTTGCAACTGGAAGATCTTTTCCCTCGGTTGTCCAGTCCCAATAGCCTGTCCGCGTTGGAGGTGGAAGCCTCACCAAACTTGGAGTAGGAGCTAGAACTGCCGACGCTGGATACATTGGAGCTTGTGACCGCGTCACACTCTTCATCATCATTATCAATCTCCTCAGCCTTATACAACTTCCCCTTTGGGTAGTCTTTTTTCTCCTCTATTGTGCTGCTCAATAGCTTCTGCATGAAATCTTCCTTCTTTTCTTCCTGCGGCTCTGCGTTCGGGGTCGTATCTTCAGGCAGCGGGATTTGGCGCGAGTCATTCAATAAATTCTTAATGACGGAGCTGTCGTCGCCGACATCCTTGCTGCAGCCGGGCAGGCTGTAGTCACTGCCCAGCATGTTGAGAGCGGATATCGTCTCCGAACTTGAGGTGAGGCTGGAACTGGCACTTGAGAGGGTACGGTCGTATCTAAGTTTTCCATCTATGGTAATCATGCTTTCATTGGGGCAGAGTTTGAGGATTCTGTTTTCTTCCTCAAAGTCCTCGCGCTCGATGTCGTCGATCGGCTGGGCGCTGCCGCCAGCCACGCTGGGGGACAGCCTCTGTTCCATCTCACTGCCCTCGATATTGATATCGAACTCGATCCGACTCGATTCCTCACACAAGCCGCACGAGTGCGAGCATGATGGTTCCATTTTAGGATCCTCCTGCAAAATTGTATGATTAAAACATAGTAAATAACTAGATAATTTAAAACTGATACTTTGATTGGTACAATAAACTTACTTGTTTTATTGGTTTTGGAGTAACTGCTGCATGGGCGTTAATGCTGTAAAAAATATACCAGGTTCATATTAAATGGAAGTAATAAATATTCACATCACGAAAATCAACAATCATTAAGTATTCATCTTCCTCTTGCTCCTGTAAGTACCTCCTTGGTGATTAGAGATGACAAACCTATTCAATAGCCTGGTTAGATAAAAACACGAGTCGGAACTGACTATTTCCACTAAAGTACAAACATCAAATACTTTATTTGTAATAAAATAAAATGTGCATGAAAAAAACTAAACTGTCATAATGAAATAAAAAGTTTTCAATTCAATTAACAAAAGGACACAACATAAACTAGTTGAAACAATAAAAAGAGTCAATAAGGATGTGTCACAATGCATACATTTTGGGATATTGACAAGCTCAAATCTTTAATTATATATTCAAGGCTGAAACAATCTCCAGTCATGATTTAAAACTGGACTACTCATAATTCAATTGACAAATCTTAAAACTAAACCAAACCGGGATTTTACTAATCAATGAATCCTATTTAAATGTACAAATTAAATATATTAACTTCCATTTCTAAGTTGAAATTATATGTCCAAATCATATATTGTTACTGAACAAAGACAGTATAACTAATAAAATTATTTAAACCTTATCACAGTATTTTATTCAACTCAGAACATGATGCTTATTTTGTAAACAAAATAATACAAAATCTGAATAATAAACATGGTTAATGGTAGTTTAGTTAATAATAAAAGTTAAGTATTTTAACATGTTGGTGTAATATATGTATGATTTAGAATTTTTAAAATTAGGGTATAAAATTTATGGATGGTGAATGTGGCCGGGATGTTACTGTTGAGTTCAATACATGCGTTGAGATAATTTTGAACCAACTAGCTCTTGGACTTCTTCTGCATTTCATGTCCATTTGGGATAATATGTAGCTTTAAAGACAAACCCAAAGCTACAAACCATCTTGTTAATTAATTTGGTATAAAACATAGTCATATACCTACTTAACACAGGTAAAAAAATTATGTTATCATATCCCATTCAAATTAGATCACTAAATACAAGCATTTAAATATGCACATTTAATAGTAAGCTACACAGAATCATATTTGAGTGATATAAATTGCTTTAAAAACAAGATACTTAACATATAATTTTTGCTGTTTTAAAAGAGGCTTTGTGAAGATTTGTTCATCGCTGTAAATTTTATTGTAATTTCTGTACAATTAAACTTGTGGAAATATATGAATGACAAGCTTTTAAAACTTAAAAAATGTATGGGTTTTTAATACATACAAGAAATAAATTAATTGGTATCTTGCAGATGGATTAATTGATGATATGACAACTACTATAATATGATCACACTTTAAAATACTATTAAAACAAACCTGACATCCGTTCCTTTGGTCGAAGTGCCTACGCTCAACAACAAAGTATCCGAATTAGACATTATTTTACTGGTTGTTAGGTACTTTCCTTTATGTATGTTCAAAGAACCACTTTTCAAAGATCCATGGCCTTTTAATAAAAGCTTGTTATCCGTCTTCATTGTGGATATTTAGTTACTGTATTTACTTTCTAGTCATTTAAGATTTTGTTAGTTACGGGTATTATTTATATGTACCTATATTTTGTTTCATTTGATATTATTTATAACGATAAGAAAGCATTTTGTAGTTAATTATTTTCAAGCCAAGCTTATGTTGTGTCCTGTAAGAAGAGGCATTATTATCTTATGTTTACTAACATTTCTATAAACTTTGCCTTATATAACTAGTTTATCTCACAGCGCAGTATGCATGATTAACATTTTATATACAATAAAAGTTACCTTTTTTAGGTCAGCCAAATGTTTTGACTTTTTGAAATACACAATTGCATTATCTAGTGTTCTGATCTAAAGTGTCAGTTAAAGACAAAAGATTTAATGACTATTGATGAACATTGCTCAATGTTTGATTTAGTAAAACCGATTAACAAATGCCCCACATGATCTCATGCAATTTATACCATAACATATCCATCAATTCATCTTTTCAAAAATATATTTGCATCTGTTTCGATTAACAATATTAATGATAGATAACTCTATATTGATACACCAAAAAATTACAGATAACAAAACAAAAAACATTAATAATGGTTACACAATGGGCGCCTTATCGCTGAAAGCGATCTCTTCCAGGCAACCGAAACTGTAATTGATAAGACTAGTTTAATTTCTGGTTTTGTTTGCAATAAACAATATAATTTTATTATAAAACTACTATGCCAGCTTAGCTTGTCTCTTAAATTAACAATAGTTTTTAGGTAATTTTAATTGAAAATGAAATTATTTACACAAAGATATTCTTAGTAGCAAATAAGAGCTGTGAGCAAATCAGGTCTATAGAATACAAGCTAATGAATATAAGTGTGTGACAGCTTTTCAAAGACAAGGCCACACAGAAAAACAAAATAGGTTCACTACACATCACACATGAATTGAGCTTCAATGTCACAACCAAGGCCATTTCAATCATATGTTTGTAACCAGGAGGTCCATTATCGCGGGTTATACACTCCTGGCCACTAATTTAAAACAGATAGAAAAACACGAGCAAGCCAATGACGATCGATAGGTATGAATACATAGGTGCTTATTTGACTCGCGCATTTTTCACAAAAAGGATCCGTACAATGAAGTCGTAACTATATCACATGTGCTCCTACAAAAACCCCTCAGAACTACAACCGTGAGAACCTTTTTTTTTTCACAAAGGACAGGATTCACATGCATCCGTCCCAACAAAAAAAAACCATAGACGATTTATACCACGATTTAGGGCGAAATTAGCTGACCTTTGCAATTTACAATTCAAGAATCATCTAAATTCTAGATCTGTAGGGACTCAGATGAGAATTTAGCAGGACGGCATCAGCATTTTGAGGATAAAAAGGCGTGAAACGTAAAAAGTGGGATGAGAGACCAACTAACTATCTACGTGCCCCACGTCGCGAACAGTTTTGAATAATAACTAACCTGTTTTTATTAAATGCGCTGGTTATTTAATACATAGGTTAGAGTTGATTTGTTAGAGAAACATCACTACATATTAGTTTTTGGTTTTATAAAAATAGGTGCAATGTGCTTTGATGTCTTGATGAAAAACTTCACTTCAATCAAACTCAAGTCTCAACTCAATGATCCGTCCGTCCGCCATCGACCATAGACTAGAAAATTAGTTGCCAGTGCAGTGAGTGAATGCTGCCATCATTATGTTCTTTCTTTGCTTCGTTCGTTGTTTAAATTTTGTATTAAGAATATTTAACACAGGTTTCAATCTGTAAATTATTTATTGATTAATGAATTATTCTTTTTATAAGTATTTTCTTTCACTAGCTATGCGGGTCTCGTTTTCTTTTTGGTGGCTAATTGTCATAATTCTGCACTGCAGTTATGATGTACCTACCTACGTATGATCGACTTTAGGGAAAATTTCTTATTTTTTCACATACAAGCAACCCGTTTTGAGCTTATCTAAAAAAACATGACTTTTACGAGCAGTGTCCATGTCATTTCAGTGACAAGACTGTTAAACGTTGACATTGATTGTTTAGTTATCTTGTCTTTTTGACATATCTTTGCCAGTGGCCGTTTACTTGTGTCATAGAAAATTTAAGGGCTTACTTACATTAATTATTATTTCATGCTTAAATTTAAGGAGTCATTTTAAATTATGAGGTACTTATCAAAGAATTGGTAAATTATGTAAATAATATGTACGTTGGTGGTTACATTTCAATCAATAGACCGTTTATCTTCCACAGACTAAAACTTAAGTAGAATGAATATTATCTTCATTCAACTCATTAAACTTTTGGCTCATTGATTGAGCTCATAGGTGAATGATTATAAATATGCGTGGCCACCAAAATTCTTTTATTTCAATGTATATAAGGAAATAGTTATTGCGCCATCAAACTAGTGTGCGTGCTACGTGCTTGAACTCTTCCGCGCGCTGACAGGTCAACTAATCATATATTGCATTGCATGCATACATTGCATTGCATTGCATGGCGTGGAGCGCGCATTTTGTTTGAGCGACACGTCCTTTGATGTTGCGCGGTCGGGACATTAATCATTAGCCTTCTATAAAATAGAAGAATAATATAGTAACGTATTTAGAAGGCATCGAGAACGACTACTCCAGAAATCTAACCTACTTATAGGTAGACTTTCGACTAGGGGGGCTTAGTCCGAGTGTGCATTTTAAAACTCCCTACTCTCGAGCGGAGAGTCGTCTCTCGGATATCCATACAAAAATATAAGGACATCCGAGAGACGACTGTCGGCTCGAGAGTAGGGAGTTTTAATATGCACACTCGGACTAACCCTCAGAGCGGCTCCGGCGTCACTGACGCAGCGATAGGAACGCGGCGATAGAGCGATAGTATTATGCAGTAAGCGTTCGAACGTGGCGTCACTGTCGCCGCGACACCGTACTGCATAATACTATCGCTCTATCGCCGCGTTACTATCGCTGCGTCTGTGACGCTGGAGCCGCTCTGGTCGAAAGTCTACCTTAACCGCGGTGGAAAGGCGCGCATTTTAAAAACGATACTATCAAACCTCTTTGTCTCCTACCTACCTTGATATAAAAAAGTGCTTTTGAACGCCGTAATTTATTCACCCAGATATATCTACTTACATATTTGTCAAAGTTTGACACAAATCAAATCCAACAAAATTGATCAAAATTTAAAAAGTGCACCAAACTAGTATAAAATACGATAACAAAACATAAAGAACCTTTACAAATACCTGATGAGGCAATTTTTCTTTTAGAGAGTAGTTTAGACATTACCTCATAAATTTCAATATGACCGATAAGGATCTTATTGCAAAACTGGCAAACATGTACGTACATATTATACTTAATGCACTAGGAAAAAGCTATGACAAAAATAGCTAGACAGAAAGCCCAAATCAATATAGGTAGTTCACTGTGCTTAAAATATCATAGGTACCTACTATTCTTAATGATAGTACCTATAGATGTTAGGATTGATAATATGTAACCATATTTATTCATTGACAATACAAAATACAACGTCTTCTAATCACCAAGTAAACGCTTTGACAGATTGTTTGGCTTTTAATTACGAATTCGGTAACTCAGATATTTAAATTATATCTTGAATTTGTGGCTAATCAAGCGCTCGTTTCTCCAACTAAGCTAAATAGGTACTTACCTAAACAACTATGTAACTGTTATATACACCTGTTTAGCACCTTCTTCTTCGTGTCGCTGAATAGCCAGTTTTCGAAAAATTGATTCTTTATTTTTTTTTACAAAAGTCAGAACACTCATGGCCAATATGTAGCACATAAGCTAAGTTATTGGTCTGATGCAATTCCATGCACATAGAGAAAAGCTAAATAACTTTTTTGTCGTAATAACTTCCTTACTTTAAATAATAATTATTGCAGTCATTCATGTAAGAATTACATTCTCATACTCAAAGCAGTTTTTCAAAAGATTGTGTTTTTCCAAGACCATTGCCGCGTCCCGGATTTGACGCCCTTGGGATGTCAGCTCCGGTTCTGGTCCAAATGAATCCTGACGGCAAATGGGAGAACTGCGCACCTGGTTCTCTGGATGAGGCCCGTTTAAAGGCAGTGGTAGCGCACCTGGTCAGTTCCAACGCAGTGGCTGCAGCGCAGAGCTACTGCTGCCAATGCGCTTCTGATAGTCAGGTAATTTTGTGGAGCTTTTAAAACAAGTGAACGGCACGATTTCAATAGAAATAAGCTCGTGTGGATAATCTACCTTAGAACGCATACGACGTGATCCTGGGTAGAAGAGCGCACTACATATGTTTTGGGTTTAATTGTAACAAATATAAGTTTGAAAAAGCATTAGGTACTTACCTACGTATATGAGATTTAAAAAAACATGTGTGCTGTATTTTTTATATGCGACCATCCAATTTGCTCGCACATGAATCACATTATTTTGTGATTATTTTTTCTTCTAGAAGGAAGGAGGTAAATCCAACTATGTGCCAGTAATAATGATGCCTATCTACGCTGCAGACCAGTGCCCCTTCGATATGGATTGTGAGATCCAGAAAATGAAAGATGTAGACTCAAAAACCACCAAAAAAGAGTCAGCTCCAGGCCAGGCCACGGCGACAGACAAAGAGAAAGACAAAAAGAAACCAAAAAAAAGAGGATTCGTCTTACAGAGGTTGACAAATTTCGATCTTCTTTCGCAGTGGTGAGGGAAATAAAAATACTTTGAATTTATTTACGAGTTTTCATTATACTAGAAAGACATCCAATTTTTATGAAATTTTCGATAATTTTCGAAAATTGATTTCAATTGTGAAATGTTAGCCTAAAACTAATCACACCTAGCACGAGGTACGATTTATTTATTGAAATTCATTTTCCATTAGGGAAAACTCTTCATAGGTTTTCATCAGCTTCATAGGTTTTCATCCTTGTCCAATCCTCGAGAAATGGTATTTTTTTTTTACATTTGCTGACAGCTATGACTCACCTGGCAGCAACATGCCATAATAGATCATGAGAAGCCAATACTCCCCCTAGGTTAGCCAGAACGCCCCTGAGCCCATAAAACCTGGCAGCAACAAATAAAATACAGAATAGACAAAGCAAGGCCTTTATTAGATGTCAAGTATTAAACAAACGTTCTAAAATTGTCTACCATTGAGAAAGCAGGTCGAAGTCTGTGTGCCTACTCAGCAGCCAGGGTTTCGGTTTATTCAGCGGTCCACCACCACGTTTTAACTCGCCGCTCTTTTCTTGTTTGGGTTTCTTGCACGAATGCCAGATGAACCTGCATATTAATAGTTTTTTAAGCACATTCTTTAGTAGGTACGTACCTAAATCCTAAGTTAGTAAAGTTACTAATACAAACTACCGCACCGTTAGAATAGGTTTCATAAATTTTTCAACGCTTACTTCATACTACGAATAGATGATGACACTACTTTTTGAATTAGCGCCATCTATGAACGTCTACCAAAACTACTTGTCACCTTGATTTTAGCCCAAAGCTTTCGAAGCTTCAAAGGGCACATCTGCTGTCAAAATAATACCCAATCTGTTGATAGATGGCGATACTAGTTCACGTAAATAATAATGAACTTTATAAGACTTTGACATTTTTGTTCAGAGTATCGCTAAATTAGTTTTAAAAGAAAGCGCTCAAAGCTTAATCCTCAATTTAAAAATAAAATTTGTTTTAATGTCTAACCTCGGTGTCCTGATGGTCTGGTTGTGAACAGGGCATTTGAACTCCCAGTCTGGCAGTTGCAGTATGTAGATGATTTCTTCATCTTCTTCGGTCTCCTTTCGTTTTTCTGATTCAGATTTTGCATATGGCTGCAAAATGAAGTAGTAATCATAAAATATTTCGAAGACCACAGACAGTTCTTACAGTAAGTTTGAATGACAATGTGTAATGACAAAAGTACCTATACCTATACCTCGCAGACAATAGATGAGGTACAAAAGTTCTCTATAACGACCACAAAAAAACAGCCGGGTTTTGAAAAATGGATCGCCGTTTCATTAAATCGAATTTACAAAACGTAAAAAAAAAACTTAATATTCTACACCGAATAATTGTTTCGACGATTTTTCAACGCTAAATAAAACGGCGAACCTTTTTATAAAACAGCGGGTTTTCTTATGATTTAGGTCTATAAATCGTAATTTCTATTCAGGTGACCTATACTCAATAGCGTTGTTTTAATTCAGTAGGTAACCATGTTTTCAGAAAGGGTATCTAATATTTTTGTTGCCTGCGCGTAGACCCTCTACGGAGTCTACTGCAAAATTATTGTATTCAAAGGAACTCACAAATACGCTAGGAGCCGAGATGGCTTCGCTAGGATCCAGAAAGCCATCCAAGATCTGCTGGTTGATCTTATACTTCCGCGCCAAGTTGAAGTTTTTAGCGTCTTCTTGTGTCATGGGAAACGTGATGAGAGGACGCCTGTTGAAGTCAATGTCATCACTCATTTACTTAACTGTTTTGTACAGTAATTTAATTAACTATGTTAATATAAAGAACCAATCTCAAAAATTGATACAGGATTATACAGAATATTATTGTTTGTGTTCGCAAAATAGCTTAAACTAGTAAAAGATATAACAATTCAGCCGCAATAAAAAAAACCCAAAAAAATTTTAATTTTCCGCTAGAGCGAGAGGTAATCTTAAGTTATTATGAGTAAAAGTTGAGTAGGTATAAGTAAGTACTTAGTTGATCCAAAAATTATAAGTCGTTTTTATCTTATTTAAAGTCAAAGCTTGGAAATGCTATGTCTGCTTTGGTAACTAAGTAATTCTCTATGAAAAAGTGATTTAAAACTATATTTTTCATTTCAATTTTGATTAAAAAAAAATGTACTTATTCATATACATTATTATTACATTAAAATTCTATGAACAACCACGATATAATGCCATACCCATGCCTCACATCACCCTTGAGACGTGATGAATATTAAAATGTAATTAACTTTGAATAAAATAAAATTTCATTGCCCCGGATTTATAGGGCGTAAGTTTTTCGGAATTCAACATGGCGCCACTAGCTTTTTTAAGAATAAAAAGTACCTATTCATACTGTCTCCGTCTATCGTCTGACATATCTTATTAGATGCCTTTGTCACACACCACAAACACTTTGTGATAACATTAGCCTGTAGCCAAGAATGATTGCTATAATTCCTAACATACCCTAACTTTTCAGTTGCCAAAAACTGAATATGCTATCTCTTAAAAAGCTTTTCGCGTGTCTGACTTGTTCATGTTCTGATAAAATGATGTTTAAAAGTTCCGACAGATGGCACTGCACGTATTACGTTGAAGTAAATCGTGATTAAAATTGTTACGCAGGACATTTAATACTAAAGTAAAGAATTAGCTTGTATTTTATTGATATTTTTTGTACACTTATGTTTCTGGTTTATGAAATAGTTTTTATTATACTTAAATGTTAATCTTCAGTAGTTTTTTCCCCATTTTTAAAGCTCGTAAAATAAGTTAAGGTGACGGGTATAGCCAAATGCGTGTTTTTGGGGAAACCGAAAACTGTTTTCAGAAAAAGTGATAGCATGTGGAGTTGTGAAACTTATTATTTCCTATAACACATATATTGAACTAGTGTATTGTTACTCAAAATTTGTGCTCTTGGATATAGTTTAGTTTTAAATGTAAGTTTAGTACCAACACCTTTTGCAAAAGTGTGGTTTAAGATCCCATTTTTTATGGGTTTGGCAGATTTGTTTGGTACCAAACTCAGCACAGCTATTCTTATGGTTCGTATCTTGTGACTCTAAAGAAAACATTTCTACATTAAGGTGTTTAAAGAAGAAGAAGAGTAGCGCCTTAGGAATTATAAGTGTTTGATTGCTGTGTGCTCGCAAATATACATAATGCACTGCTTTAGAGTTTGACTATCCGAACTGTGCGCGGCTCATTATGTGTTTTGCGCCGTTGTCAGCATTTTTGTTGAAATTGAAATTGTGACGTTGCCACGCTGACTATCTAGAGTTTAACCACCACGGCAAAAACTATGCCGTGTTACAAGTTTAACGTGTGTATAGATATAATAAATAAATAATAAACTTGGAAGTTATTGACATTTTTATTTATTATGAAAAATTTCACCCTACCCGTCGCCTTAATGGTTCTAAATAGGAAGCATCCTCCCTACGATGTAATATTTAAATACATTCTCAAGACCATGACCACTAAAAAAACCATGAACTCGCTTAGCTGATCAAGTCTTAATTAATCCTTGAAGTACATATTATGTATAAGTAGTTTTTTTTCTCTACCCTATCTCGTCCCACTGCTGGGCAAAGGTCTCCCCCAAGTCCTTCCACTCGTCCCTATTATCCGCTTTTTTCCACCAATTCCCCTCAAAAGTGTCCAGGTCGTCCCGCCATCGTCTCCTTGGTCGGCCTCGACGCCTTCAGTAGTAGGTAACAAAAATATTTGCTTACCGGAAAGGGTCTAGATAGAGCGCCCGCTGCGGCAGATTGAAGTGTTTCTTTATATAGTCCTCGTCCAGCAGCTGAAAGTCGCTGTGAGCCGCCGACGGGCGGGCGGTGGCTGGGCGCGGCCGGGCGCCGCCTTGGTCGGGCAGGCGCGCCTCGTCGCGAGGCACCAGGCATATCAGTGGCAAGCTCGACTTGGGGCCGCTGGCGCTGGCGCTGCTGGGACCAGCGCATGCGCAACAACTAAATAAATAATAAATAATGCTGGACAATCCACACAACATCATCTAGCCCCAAGCTAAGCAGAGCTTGTGTTATGGGTACTAGAAGACTGACATACTTAATACATAGACAGATATTACAGAGATAGATATTTTTATTATACATATAAAATACCGGACCACCCGGAATAAATATTTGCAGATCGTACAAACATTTATCCCAAGGCGGGAATCGAACCCGCAACCTCCGCGTCGCAGGAGGAAATTCGCCCGCCGCGCCACATCGGTCGTCAAAAAAACTGAAATAACACATGAAAAATATCACCACACATTAGCTGTGTTATGTCCGTGAATGCTCAAACCTAAAGAAAGCTTGTACCTAGGTATTATTTTCACAGCCCAAAACAGCACACTAAAAAATCTTTGCGACGCCATGGAAAATGATATCAACATTTTTGGGCATATCATATTATCTATACTTCTATACTTAATATTATAAAGAGGTAAAGTTTGTGTGTTTGTATACTTGTTAAATTGTAAGGGGTAATCTCGGGATCTACTGAACCGATTTTAAAAATTCTTTCACCAATAGAAAGCCACATTATTGCTGAGTGTCATAGGCTATATAAAAAACCGAAAAATAAAAAAAAAGGCTTTTACGTTTTAGTCAGTTTTGCAAAGTGAATCGGAGAAAAAACGGTCAAATTATGCTCAACGAAGTGGGCACGGGTCAGCTAGTTGGAAATAAAGGGGATGAAGGGTCGATACGATGAAGAAGAAGAACAGCTGTAGGTTCTTGCTAAGGTGACAGGTCAGGTATTGAGCGTGCATAGGAGCACTGTGTGAACACTACTGGATCTCTGACTTTCTGCAGAGAAGTTCAGAGTGTTGATTGACATCGAAAAACGAACTCACCTTGCCATTTTCGACCAAAGTATGTATTTATAAATTAGTTTTTACTTATTATCATTTTTTTTGTACTTATCATAATTTTGTGGTCAAAATCGAATCACTTGCAAGATTTCATGATTTTGGTGGTTTCAAGAAATAAAGAGCTTTGAGACAGTTGACATGACAGCGTCTTTTATTTCGTAATTTATTTTTTCTTGATGACATCAAATAAGAATGAGTTTGTTACGTTACAATCATCGAAAAGATTGTAGTTGCATTGGCTTGTTCTACACGATCATGCCTTTTTACCAAAATTATTTTAATACACTTTATAAAACGAGTCGTGTTTTGTTTTGCCTTTTGCAGAGCAGACTTCTATGTCCACTGAGGCTCAATGGTTTTTCGAAGTTGAAACTAAGTACGATAGGTAGTTATAGGTACTTATCTGTCAAAAGGGCGTCTCTCCCACTTACGATTAACTACATCTTATTAAGAATTTCTCCGCTCAACTGGAAAAATTAGATACAAGTTGCACATCGCTTTATTTACACGCTGTAATCTTTCGTGCAAACGCAATAAAGATGAGGTACGAGCAGCATTGTGTTGTGATGTTGTGAATACCGTCGTCTAGTATTTGTATGGAGGCGTGCGCCGCGCGTCATCCGCGTGTCCGCCACGTGCTTAGCGATTGTAAATCCTAGGGTTCGATAACTTTATTAATACCTTCCCTATGTTTAATCATTTACGGCCGGTTTTTCGAACGATGATCAACGAAAAAATCAAATAATTACTATGTGTCAAACTCGGATCAATCGTGATTTGGGTTTCCAGAAACCGGCCGTTAGTCTCTAGCTGAGAATGTAACAGTTAATCTCAATATTCCACATTAAAATGGAAAAAAAAATGAAATGGAATTAATATTTTAGTATCAAAATAACAGCACCATATAATATGTTATCTTGTGTTTATTTATAAGTTTCAAAAGCAATCTAAAACTCAGGCTGCCTGCGATATCATATTGCAGTTAGTATTTTTCTTGTGAGTCAATTTATCCTTTATCTACAGAGGACGTGCGTATCCTTATTTGTTCGCCTGAGGATACCAGTTTATTGCTTTCTGTGGACCGCCACGGTCTCTGTACCTACTTATTTGAAACCACCGAGAAGTTATGAGAATTCTATCTACCGATGATATAGTCTATGTATACCGTGCTTAGTATTTTAAAATTAAGCTTGATATTTTGCGCTCATTAAATATAATAAAATAAATGATAAAATAAACACACGGCTATTCAAAATTTACAGATTATTGGAAAAACTTTAAAAATATATATGAACTGAAAATTGTATTTGGGAACTATTTATTTAAAACTATCGTACTGAACTAGAATGTAAAATGGGCTGTAGGTATTATTTTTTTCCATATACCTAATTATAACAATAATTTATTGAAGTATGTAATCGCTCAACATTTGTATTATGCCTGAAGAATCTATAATGTTGTTTTAACCCTAGAGCGCATGCTTTTAAAATGTTCTTCATCCACGTCCATGCGGTTCGTTAGATGCAAAGCGCCAGCTGACTGCATCCTCAATATATCGACATGGCTCATGGCAGGTCAAGAGTGGTTTAAAATTGATGACATAATCATTTGCCTAATGTCAGATGTATGACAGAGTAATCAACTTTCTTGACCGGTCTAAACTAAGTTTGTCATCTTGAGGAGCTAGAAAAACTTTTTTGACATAGCTGATAGACGAGCTTGCACCTAAAGCAACATTAGAGGCGTTGTCGGTGCGCTGCCTTTTAAGAAATAAACTTTGAAATAAACCCGTCTTACATTTTACCCTCATTTCTGTCCTCCCAAGTTTCGTTAAATCTGTTCCAAAGATAAGAAAATAAAAAATAATGTATAAGATCATTTTATTTAACCCCTGGCATTATTTGGTCTACTATTAAAATTAATGTTGGCAGTTTCAGTTTCAGATCAAAACAATAAAGGGAACATTATTTTGAAGTAACCATAGAGCAAAGAAATATAGATCCGACCATCGGGATTTTACATGCAATAGAAATGCTGTTGCATGTAATATTTAGATAATATTTAAAAGATGCGAGGACACTGTCGACGACCAAAATAAATGCTGGGATAAAAAACGAATGCTGCAGACCTAGTTACGTCATTAAATATCTTATGAAAAGAACACAAGGTATATAAAAATAAATACGAAGTATCCAGGTTTACAATTACATTACAAAACATCAATAATATGTTTACTATTTATAAAATAAGGCCTGGCGAGATTAAATCTTAATTGAGACCAAGAATTGAGTGAAAAAGTAAAGAGAATCCTGCTAATCCAGCCGACAGACATGCTTATCGGAGTGTTTTGGTACATTTTTGAGTCCATTCTTTACCATTTGTAATGTCTAATCTGTAATGTCTGTAATGCTACTCAACCTATTTTAAAAATTCTAAATTGCTCCATCTTTGTCGAGTAACATAGGTTATATTAAGTTGATTTTTTTTATATAGGCTACCCGTGCGGAGCATGGTCGTGTCGCTAGATAAAAGTCAGCGCCCCACCTGCCATTTCTATGATTTCATAGCTCAAGTAAAGTTACATTCAGTGTTTATTTAGATCGGATTTCCACCTGTTGAACGGAGAGTATCAAACACGCGTCATCACGAAGCCATTATCTATTTGCAGAATACTTTTACCACTTGTTCTGTAAACTTTGTCTTGTCGCTTGAAAGTATACCTACTTCAATAGGTATTTGAAGTCGGATCAAAACGATTATTTAGATTTTAACAGACTGCTGAAAAAACCAATAGGGACCAATATCTTTGTTTGTTTTAACGTTTTTATACAGTCTTTACTTTAACGTTTTACATTGATTTTTATGATGTTCTTTTTCGCACTAAGATGTTTCAGGTGCTAAAAGGGTTAAGTTACTTATTTCTTTAGTAAAAAATCAACATCTTACGGTCGGTTTCTCGAACGAGGATCAACGAAAAAATCTATTAATTACAATGTGTCAAACTCGGATCAATCGTGATTTGGGTTTCCAGAAACCGGCCGCTAATGTAGTATTTTATATTATTAAGAAATTTAATTTAAAACTTAGTGATTTACCTATCAGTTTACATAAACCCATCGGCTGATTTACTGAAACATTGGTGGGATTGGCATAAGATGGATAGACTAATGGATTAACTAAGTTGATCCTTCATCAACCCAGTATCGACGGCGTGTTTAGAGAGACACGTATAACTGTCACCAAGTTCTACAAATCGATCGCTTTCGAGACAAATCGTCCCATGTGGGTATTGAGGGGTTAATTTTATATATGTTTATCTACTGAAAATAATTTGTATGAACTTAAATATATGGGTACGTAGCGTCAGACACGAAGTGTATTAGTGATAAATTGGACTTCATTATTCATAAAGTGTCATTGGCTACTTTTTACTCATGCTCCAATATACGGAATAAGGATGTAAGAGTGATAAGTATCAAGGATGTAATTATCACGTTTGTTTGAAAATGAAATATAACAAAAAATAATAGACACACAATAACAGTTCAAAACCATCAAACAAAACGAAAAAGCTCAATACTGTCGGAAAATCAATTGAAACGATTTTATCACGATCAAGCTTCAAGTGGCGATAATGTTGCGATACGGAATGATAGCACAGCGATAACAAAGCGACAACAAAGCGATATGAGGGACTACGTAGCATTATGGTATTTTCCTATGTTTAGTAAGTAAAGTTTTTAAGCTCTCTAGTGGTGTGAGAAAATAAAAATATGCTATTTTTTGGTAAATGTTTGAATAAGTCCGTTTCGTTGGTCACTACTTAGTCCACCCCGCAGTATTATGGATCTGGTTAATACATTGGATGTCACAAAATAAAATATATTCTTAGTAAAATTAAAAATATAAATTACTACTAAAGTTGGTATCTAACCTGTGCTCTAACAATGGCCTACTAAATCTAAAAATAAAATCGCACCGATCATCCCCAAAACGTCCCCTGATAGTATAATGTGCCCTAATATTTGCGGCAATATGTTGCGCGTCACGGCAAGTGACGTCATGGCACAATAGCCGGAATTTATGCGTCTAAGGGTGCCGCACGTGCGTTGCTAAGCGGTGCCCATTCTTCTGAAGTAAAAGTGGACTGGAAGATAATTAAATATATTTCATATCACTAGAAAGCTGAAAGAGTTTGGTTTTTTGCGTTCAGAACTAGCACCTGCGTAGTTTGTTAAGCTTGTGTACGATGGTATACATAACTAACTTACATAAACTTAACAGGTACCTACAGTTTGTAAGACAGTTTTGGAGGAAATTCTCGAACCACATGAAAACGTGCTTGGTTTTGTAAATTGAAAATACATATAACGTTACGACTATTTATAATAAATAAATAATGTTGGACAATCCACACAACATCATCTAGCCCCAAGCTAAGCAGAACTTGTGTCATGGGTACTAGAAGACTAACATACTTAATACACATTACATAGATACACAGCATAACATACACATTACATAGTTATATTTTTTACATATAAAACACCCAGAACAGCCGAATTAAAATGGTATTATTGAAAAAGCAAAAAAAACCTTTAATATAAGCTAAATCACGCGGAAGTCATAAAATGAGATTGAAATAATACGATTGTCCCGTCTCTGGTGTAAACAGTCTGAATCCTCTAATAAGTATACAGCATCATGGTGTCACTAGTTTAGTCCACCTGTCACTGGATTCCTCCCTTCGGAGCCGGGGCTGCGGTAACCGCTTTGGAGCGAATCGTTTGCTGTTCCAAGACCTCTTGCGCCTCAATGCCACCATTGGGTTATCTAAACGCACAGTTCTAGTTATATAAATCTAGTTATTTAACAACTACTCCTTAAGATAAAAAAAAACATTTTATGCTTAGTTATATCTCAGCTATTAACAATACATAGGCTCATTGAGACGAAGATCACGTTCCATGTAAGGTTTTCTAATTGCATCCAGTTTTAGATATTTTTGGATATTTTTAAGAGACGAGTGAATGGGTATCTTCTAGGCAAGTGTGCTACATCGTAGACCGCATCGTCACTTAACATCAGGTGAGATCGCGGTCAAATGCTAGCCTATAACTGGTAAAAAAAAAGGATATTCGACTATTGCACTGACAGTCAAACAAATGACCCCTAAACCTACACAAAAATCAGCACAAGTGTAGTATATTACCGTATTTTCGTAAGTCCATGCTATATTAAACATCGAAATACTAACAAACAAATGTCACGGCAATCTAACACGTCAATACAGAACCATTGATAGTCGCGCCTGGATCACAAGGTTAGTTATGCCTTGATCACACGTACCGAGTAAACCGGCGAGGCAGTGACGTATTTGAGATACACTGCGCGTCGACATCAGTTTTACTGTTGAACGTTGCAGCGTTAGCGCGCAGTGTATCTTAAATACGTCACTGTCTCGCTGGTTTACTCGGTACGTGTGATCAAGGCATTAGTCACGCGGGGGCTCGGTCCGAGACAACAGTAACTAGGCATGACAGTAATGTCCAATGTCACGGTTTGACACACGATTTGAGACGCGCACGCGCTTTGCGCGCTGATTAAGGCGGTTTAGAAGGTTCCTCCCATTTACATTTATTACCATGCTAATGTCAGAGTCAGGTTGCATAATTTATCTAGGATTTACCTTATATTTTATTTTTTCTCGTTACGTTCAGCTTTCTTATTACATTTCTCGAAAGCTTAAAACGTTTAGTTGTATTTTACTGACCGTACAGTCTTACTCGACTTTAAGACTACTTATTTAGATTCTAAATTGTTTTTACTACACAGAGTTCCAGAGTTTTTTTAATAGAGAAACTTGACACCTCACATACCTACTTCAGATGATCAGAACTGGTACTTCTTCTTCTTCTTATCGTGTCGATGCTACAACTGCACTTTGTTGTTGCATCGTGTTGGAAAGATTAGCCAGACTAGACACTGCTTTGCCGTGCTTAGCTGTTACGGGTGTAGAACTGGTACTAAGATAGCATGACTTAATACGCACATTTTTAATTATAATATGGTTGTCTTCAAAATTGAATTTCTGTGCGTTCCACAGTTCCGCAGTATGTTGGTTATTGTTATGCACCCCTAACTGCAGATTGCACCCTGTACGGGGTGCATTCCTGGGCACACGTGGTCCCGTTAGGGTGGTTTTTGATGGTAGCGATGGTTAAAGTTTGGATGTAATTGTTATTATGATTAATGATCGAATTTCCAATACCACTGTGTGCTAGTCAGCAAAGTGAAATACTTAGCAAAAGTTGGGTAAATAATTTTGTAACGAAAAATTGAATGGTAGCTAGACATTGATCTCATATAAGAGCATTTGACACAAGCAATATAAAACATTGCGAAGTGGGATTTGTCCGTTTATATGTCCCGTGAACCTCGTTTTTGCATCATCGTTACATTTTTGACCATCAGTTTCATACATAGCGATTCAAGGTTTGAAAATTAAAAAGTTTTGTCAAGATCATTGAGTTTAGTAAACTGTACATGTTTTTAGTGGCAAAATTTATTTACAAATAAAAAAATAATTAATTGATTCCTGAGCTAGTTACAAATGTTTGTGGAGCCAGGAAGTAGTGAAGTCAAATAAAATAGTCTTAAGACACGAAGTCAAATAGTCAAGATAGGTGTCATCCAACTTACAGCCTGAAATATTCTTGGTTCAGTTACACCAAAGCATAACTTGTTTAATCAATACTTCAATTTTTTCAAATTAATAATGTCATACGTATACAAATGAATAAGAAATATTTATAATAATAAAACAGATCCCGAGTTCTCAAATCCGGCATTTCGCGCTCGTTAGAAACATAAGATTAGTCCTTTCGCAAATCGGGTAAGTTCGGCAAAATTCGGTGGAACTCGGTCCTGTGAGGAGTTGGGGAAAGAGGAGAGCATCACATTTCACAATTAATTTTTTTTTGACGCGGTTCCAACGAATGTGTACGCGTAGTTACGCTGCTCGCCCGTTCAATGGGGTGGCGGCTAAGGCTCTCAAACTTTCGAATACCTTTATATAATTCTGCAGGTGGATCGAAATTATTTCCTTTGTTGTTGACACGAAGTGACTTCAACTATGCATTTAAGTTATACTCCCGTGACGTAATATGCTATACCTACCTACGATACGATTAGGACTAAATATCATTAGGACATTTTTAAATCTTAAAGCTTTGTACTAGTGCTTAAATTTTTTAAGCGGTCAGGTAAATTTTATTACCAAAATTATTTTTGAAATTTCTACCCAAAAAAGTTTCCTGGTAAAGGTTGGCAACCACTGGCTCCTAGTTTAATATCGTGCGGCGACGACACGGGGCGTCACGTGTTACAAAATACACTGACAGGCGCTCACAGATAAAAGAAGACCTCTGTACATTGACTTTATCTGTCAGAAAAAAAAAACTTTATCTGAAAAATTGTGTGTCCAATGATATACCATCGGTTTGTTAGTTTCCATGCTAGATTTCCTCACATAAAACAACTATTATTTATAAGGTGAATTTCGATATTGGAATTTAAGGTGAAAGAAAGAATTAGAAAGTTTAGATCGATTTAGTTATTATTGTGGCATTTAAATTATTATTGGAAAAAGTTTACAAAAAGCTTATCTACTTACTTATCTTCATGACCTAAGTTACTTAAATACTGAATAATACTTTGAAGGTACGTTAAAACTAGTGGTTCTGTAAAATCAGTAGACCTCGCAAAACTATACGTTACTACATACAGTAGAACCTCGTTCAGACGATCACGTTTAATACGATTTCTCGCATAATACGCCACTTTACGCCAGTCCCTGCAACTTGAGATATATTTTCATACATTTCTTAACGCTTAATACGATTCGTCATCCCGTTTAATACGCCCGAGCCGAGCAGTCGGTCACTAGCAGAGCGCTCTAACGCGAGCCTCAGATAGCCCCCCGCCCGTGTTGGAAGAAGAAGAACCCGAGATACTGCAGGAGTTTCCTGAATATTTTGGCACCGTATGAAATTCTATCATTTTCATACAGTGATCTTATTGAGAATGTGAATAACACACAAAATGAGGCATAAAATGAGTGATAATGATAATGATGAAGATGAGTCAACTCCGGTTTTGTAAAACGCCCAGGCATTATCAGCTGTTAATGTTTTAAGATGCTTTGTAGCGTCGTTGGATCAAAGCAAAGACGCACTGCAAAAGTTGAATTATGTTGAAAATGTTTTAATTACTAATGCATCAAAATCTTTCTGTCAAACTAAAATAAGCGTTTATTTTAAATGACGTACCTAGGTAATTATAATTACACTACGTATTTAATGTAATTTAATACCTACATATTACATTATAACATAATACAGAACAATATGTATGTAGACTATGTAGAACGTTTTATTTTTTCTATCCCGCATAATACGCTTTCACGCTTAAGACGCGTTTTTGGTAGGGTCCCTGGGAAATCGTCTTAAGCGAGTTTTACTGTATATTATAATGCATGAATAGTGACATGAGCATTTTATTTTGTTTAAAATCATTTGAAAAATGCGACCTGCGAGGTCAGATAGACAGAAACATTTTTAGTCAAACTTGAAACTGGGACTTTTCGCTCGCTTTCGCTCAGTCGACTACATAAAATAAGCTAACTATAATATAATACTCTTAATTCTTACACTGTATGGATGTGCATTTTTAAGGGGACACCATCTGTACCAAATTTTCGATATCCAATCATAGTTAACCCATTCTGTCAACAAATAATCTGAGCAGTGTTTGTGATAGCACGTAAAACTCATCGAAGGGGTCACCATTATACCACCTGTTACCATCCCTTGTCACCAATATGTAGACATAGAATATTGTATAATGGTAGCATACTCATTTCACTGTGTTACACCGTAAAGTTGAATCATAAATCTAGTTTTAAAAAAACTTACTGTTTGTAACTTTAGTCAATTTCAAGTAAGAAATAAATATTTTTATGATTTCACACAATATTTAATTTAGAAGTCGAACTTAAAAAAATAGTCGAACTTGACACATAATGTTGATTATTTTTGGCATCAGATATTCCTTTTCTTATTATAAATCGAATATTTAAACAGATAAATGATTGAGAGAGACGCAACCAAACCAACACCCCTATTTTTATTTAATAAATTATCAAACTCCCCTATAATTCTAATAGATTACGATTCAAAGTTGCTAATCATACGTTTAGCTTTTAAATCCGATAAATTGGATTTTAACAGTTATTAACAAGGTGAGCAAACACATAACAAACAAATGGTTGTTATAAACTAACTTCAATACAAGACTCAATTTCATTGTATTTTTTTGTGTGTTATCTACACATACAATTGAGTTAAGAACTTTTTTTCTGGATGCGCCAATTTTTCTGGATGATTATCATGCTATTTTATTGTAATCGATCAAAACAGTTAAAAACAGTTAAAACAGTTAACGCGTTTAGGAAAGCGTAGTGTAGGACGCCCTCCGGCGAGATGGAGCGACAATCTGCGGAGTGTAGCTGGCAAACACTGGATGAGAGGAGCCGAAGGCCGGGCTCAGTGGCGCGTCTTGGGAGACACCTACGTCCAGCAGTGGACTAATATAGGTCGATGATGATGATGATGATCAAAACAGTACCGCGCCCCTCAGTAATGAGGAATCGATTAAAAGAGAGAGAGATCAAGACAAGATCAATGATCGTCGCGTTTAAAGTTTTAGAACACCCTTTATCTAAATCCTGGTAACTGACAGATGGACAGTCATACAGAAGTTGGCTGGACTTTGAAGCAGTTCCCTGCTGAGACCCTTGACCAGTTGGGCACCCGTTTATGGCTGATAGCTCAGCAAACACGGATTATTTCATTAAAATACATACAAAATAAATACATTAAAATTGAATTATTTATGAATTAGATTACATACAGGGCCGATGGCCAAGTCCGTAATCATGAGATTTAAAGAAATGTCGTAAAAGGAGCATGTAGTTATTGTTTTTTGATAAATTCATCAAAAACAATAACTGCATGCTTAGTTTTTATAAAACCTTTTTTTTTCCTAACCTATCTCATCCCACTGCTAGGCAAAAGCTTCCCCTAAATCCTTCCACTCATCTCTGCTTTCCGCTTTCGGAAAATTATAAAATCTTTTACGTTTGGAAAAAATCGAACATAAAATAAGTTATCGTTAAATTAGCAAACAAACGAACAAAGCGGAGGACGTTGTACTTCTCACGTATACAATGGCGCTATGTTTACCGAATCTGTATTTACTGTAATGAATTGGCCCTGCCTGTCTTCGTGTACCTAGACCCCACGGCACATAGAAAAGGGTCCTATTCTGTTGGTTCATAGTTTAACAAGTTCACAAGTTGTGTCTGCATACCCAATATCCAAAACGCTAACGCTCTAAGTCGACATCGGCAAAGGCACTATCACATGTATCTTACACCCAATTGGGTATGAACTCGATGCTGGTAGGTCTTTGATTACCTGTTATTTAAACCAATCTATTTCGATGGGTACTGATTAGGACCTCATTTTTATATCGCTGTCACCTAAAGTCAAAATATAAGCATTCGATGGCATATTTTGTGAATTATTTATTTTATGCTATTATTAAAATGACGTATACACTTAGTTAAAATATTTTGACACTATTTTGTTAACGTGTTTAGGTACCTACTCAACGACATTTAAACTATTTCTATTAAATTGCTGCTTAGTTTTCATAGTTCTTACCTAATTTATGAAAGAAGATTTGTATTTTATCCTTTATTTAATTTGTTGTATTGTACAGTTGTCTTGTATAACAGAATTGGGTGTCTGCTCTTTTGTAAGTCACCCTCAGCCGTAACGTCTCAGCGAGTCACAGCTTAAAACGGTTGCTTAGCAACGGAGGTGATCGCGCCGCGGGGAGGCTTTGTGAAACAATATGAAATAGGCTATAAAATTCGCGAAATTGTTCTTCTTAGTCGCAACACTCTTGACTGAGTGCTCGTCTATGGGGGGCAGTGGCTCGCTACACAACCTTCCGTCAATCTTCTTGCACCGCTGATCTTGGCGAAAATGTTACCAAGATAATAAAACTAAAAATATTTTTTTAGTTTTATTATTGCGTTTCATTCATCCTTTGCAATCAACGTTTGCAACGGTCTGTAGATGGCTCAACTGTTTCTTATGTATTATATACCAAATGACTAACCAAATGAAGGACTTGATTGAAAAATATTTTAATATTTAGGCAGAATTTGAGAGAAGTCATGTAAAACCTTATTTTTACTCAGATTCGAGACATGCCTACGCCTCACGCTATTAAAATCTAGATAATTTAAAATTGTGTATACCTGATAAGGGTTGGCTTAAATTATTCACATGAAAATAAATTATTTTATAGCTATTCCATGAAGATAATTGACGGAAAATATGACTACGTCTAAATGACGGGGGTCATTCGGTCATTAAGTGGTAAGTAGATAAATAATAATATTTATTTTGATGTACCATCATGTCCCTACTTTAGTCGTAGTTTTCATGGCCACAAGCTTTATATTATCTAAAGCTCCTGTACGATCTTTGGTAAAATAAACGGTGCCGTATTACATCTACCTATCTGTATTAGCATTTAAAACTTACTTATAAAGTTAATAGCATACTTTAGTACCCTTTAAACCTAGTCTATATGCATTTATTTACAAACAAACTTACGACTATACAGTATTTACAAAATGTACATAGTCATATAAAATACATAAGAAACAGTTGAACTATCTACAGACCGTTGCAAACGATCTATAGATAGTTCAACTGATCCAAATCAGTCTATATATATCTCTACTATTATAAAACAGTAAAAGTACAAAAAAATATATACTTAGACAAAATCAAATATGCTAATCCACCAAGTAAACGATTCTGATTCCAAATATTGAGTTTTTCTGTCTGTTCTTACTATTATAAACTGTAAACCAAACAAAATTACTGGATCGAATTTGATAAAACTTATACAATTGAAAAGCCTATTTTGGATTCAAACATGGGCGATCAAACTCGGATTCTGAGATGCAGGTATACTTCTCTTTACCTAAATGCGATATTGACGAGCTTTTTCAAAATGTACGTGGATGCCAAGTATTGCTCAAAAAAGATTTTAAGTAAGTACTACAATTAGTATACTTCTTTGATCGAAGCAGAATGCACTAGAAAATACTACTATACTATACTACTGCATAGTATGTTGTATACAGGAAAATGTAATGCTACAAAGCATTCTCTTCTAGTTCACATACAATATTCCAGAATGCAGCGTTTGATGCCTTTGTCTTTAGGTTTCAATATCGGGTAACCGCTATAATACGACCTTTGGACGCATGAATCTTGGTTCGGGTTCAAGATCCTGAAACGCAATATACCCGCACTGGCAATAACGCGGAAAACGACAAGAACACTCGCTTGTGACATTTGGGTTACAATGCGCGGTCTCTCCAAGCATTACGCGTGGCTTCTTGGAGAGTGACCGCATCACTACGCAGTGTAATTGAAAGCGACGAAACGAGCCATTATTTATCATTCTGCGTAGTTGATGCGCAGGCTGTGAAACGCATTTCAGCCATTTAATTAAAATCGCTCACGAAACTGGCGTGTAATTGGCCCATATAACTGCCAAACCGAACGGAATTGATTATTACGCACTGTATTGCTTTAGTTATATCACTAGGTTACCTGTTCCTACCTAGATATTATGTAAAGAGCACATTATTAAACCTACATAATGTGATTAATCTGCGAAAGATTCAACGAAGTAGGTATGTATATATTTTCTGTAACAAAGATTAATATATAATGCTGGACAATCCACACAACATCATCTAGCCCCAAGGTAAGCAGAGCTTGTGTTATGGGTACTAGAAGACTGACATACTTAATACAATACATTACATAGATAGAGACATTTATCCCAAGGCGGGTATCGAACCCGCAACCTTCCGCGTCACAGGCGGACCATCGCGGAAATGTCATGCCAGTGGGAGCTATGCCCGAGGGTACCATTGTGTGCAATCTGGAAGAGAAGATGGGAGACCGAGGCCGGCTAGCCCGCGCTTCTGGTAACTTCGCCACGGTCATCGGACACAACCCTGATGCTAAGCGTACCAGGGTCAAGCTCCCATCTGGAGCCAAGAAAGTTCTGCCCTCAAGCAACAGAGGCATGGTTGGTATCGTGGCGGGAGGTGGTCGTATTGACAAGCCTATACTCAAGGCTGGTCGTGCTTACCACAAGTACAAGGTGAAGCGTAACTGCTGGCCGTACGTACGAGGCGTTGCCATGAACCCCATGGAGCATCCTCACGGAGGTGGTAACCATCAACATATTGGTAAGGCTTCGACTGTCAAGAGAGGAACGTCTGCTGGTCGCAAGGTCGGTTTGATCGCCGCGCGCAGGACCGGAAGAATTCGTGGTGGCAAGACCGACACCAAGAAGGAGGCGTAAACTTATTTTTATTCCATATCAAAAAAAAAAACGATAAATCGCCCACCGCGCCACATGGGTTGTCGGTAATGACAAAGTATTATAGGTACAAGGTTTGCCTTTTCTTAGTAAAAATTAATGATTGAAAGATCTGAAGAAAAAATGAGAAAAGGCTTTATCGTTGGAAGCGAACCTTTGGATGGGAGGTTCTAAAGAAGAAGAATTTTCAAAATAACAAAAGATACAAATAATACACCTAAACAGATGAACTTAGAATATAAATTGGCACTTTATGTAGGACACTCATCGTGGTTGCAAAACCCGCTTAATTAGATTTAAAGGTACGTACATAATCGTACCACAATGTTTGAGCCGCGGTTCGAGCACCGAGTCAGGGAATTTCACTATTTCAAGTGTTGGTCTGCAATGCTGACTATAGGCGATTTACGAGTGCTTGGCATTTGTGGTATTTGATCCAAGAGCTTTTGGGCGTTTGTACTGATGCATTACCGCCACAAAATCTTAGGATACATATAATATTTGAAACTATCACGGTTTTGAACATAGTTTTCTTTAACGGAGAGAAATCATTCTACGCAACATACAAAAATGAAGAGAATTAGCATGATATTCCATGGCTATAAAATATTATCCAGCTAATTGTATTAACTTTTATACTTTTATTACCACCTTAGGTATTTCGAAGTTTTTGTATATAATAAAATAGAAACATTTATTTCAGTTATTATTATAAAAATTAAAACTAATATATCTCTTTTGTGTTGTTGTACAATAAAGCGTATTCTAAAAGTATTCTATTCTATTATCATACTCGAAAGTAAGTTATCCAATGATTGTCTGGTAAAATTAATGATTCGCAATAAGACCGCCCATTCCGTACCTACTCGTTTAAGTTTTACATTATCGCAAAATATTTTTATAAATATGTGTCTGTTGTTTAAACTACATTATTATAAAGATATTTTAAAGTCCATTCACTCGTTTAGCGTGAACGAGTAATAAACATATATCCATCCATACAAATTTTCGCATTTATAATATAAGTAGGATATTATTCTCAAAATGAGCTCGAAAATATAGATGAGCAGGTATAAAAAACTAAGCTTAAATAATTGTTAAAATAAAACAAATCATACGAATACTCGGAAACAATATTGAATTTAGCAATATCATTTTATCGCAGCGAACAAATAAAATATACTATCTTTCTAGTATTTTATCGGCATTTATCTGTATATATACAAATAGCTGTGTTTGTTAGATTGTAGTCCACAAGTGGAGTAAGTTCCCATGCAAAAGCTCATCCTAACATTTTGCATTGGTACACAAATTGGAACAAAGATTAAAATGTTGGGTTTAATGATAGAAGGGATAGATAAAATGATTGTTTTTTCATGTAAGCTAATAAAATAACGAAAACCTTTTTATTTAAAATTTCTGTACTATTTGTTTGGTAGTCCACAAATGGACTACCGACTCAACTAATCGTTGATACTATAAAAAAAAAAACTTGAGTAAATAATGAATTTAGATTCTCACAACTAAAACAACAGTTTTTTGTATGTTAATGCTCAGTTTGCTATATCAAATTAAGTATCAAACATAGTTGATAATCGGTATCTAGTGTAGTCGTGCACTAGTTTAAGCAAGTAGGCAATTTTTGAAGTGAAAACTTCTTTAGCGGCGCTGGGTGGGTAAAAACTTTCAAACTCGCGTCAGGGTCACGTGACGTCGAAAAAGCGTAAGATCTTATTTAATTTTTATACATTGCTCGTAAAACAAGAGTCGACAAAAGAACACACTTGCGGTCACGCGACGTATGACTCAAACAATTAAATAGTGTTGTGGCGACATGACGTGACGATGACGTGGCGACATGACGTGACGTGACGATGACGACGAAGCCAACGAAGACACAGACACATTCGCGCTTGCGCGAATGTGTCTGTGTCAGTGTGTCTTCGTTGTCTTCGTCGTTGTGTCACATTCGCGCTTGCGCGAATGTGACACAATGACATGACACAATCACGACTGTGGTTATATTTTTGAAGTGAAAACTTAAAAGTGAAAACACAACGTTAATATTGAAGTTTTCACTTCTGCCGGCACTCCCGGAGTGCTAGCTTTTTTTTTTATTAGAACTATTCCGTTGCAAACGTTCTCTTCTGTACGTTCAATTCCACCCGCAGAGGGTTGAGCATGAATAAATGTGACAATCATAAACGCAACGTATTTAAAATACACTGCGCGGTAACTTTGCAAAGTTTGTTTGTAAAGTTGATGATGATGCGCAGTGTACGTCGCTGTTTCGATACGTTTACGATTGTCACATATATTCGTGCATACGCACACCCCCCAGGTATAGACACGTGCGAGCCACGCGTGAGAACTTATGCCGATACTATCATACGCCCCATGTAGATACCATCTATATTGGCACTTGTCGACGTACGCTGATACCAATCATTACCCCGATTGAACTCATTCAAAGGGTAATGATGTAGAAAATATGAGTTGACATTCAAAAATGAACCTCTCGAAAGGTGTGAAGACGCAGTCACTTGGGTACACGTAACATAACGAACACCTTGGAATCTAGTATATTCTAGGTATATTCTTATGTAGAAGTACTGTTTGCCTAAAGTTAAAACTATCTCAGAGCCCGTAGTCTGTTTTGTCTGTTTGTTACCCGTTACTTGAAAGCTAAAACACAAATTTCGTATGGAAGAAAACGAAATTTCGGGTCAAAATATTATTTTGCTAATATGTAGCTATAACCCGAAATTTGGTGTAAAATGTCACACTTTTCCGGACGAGTTGACATTATTAAGCCATTGTTTGTTTCCCAATCATTTGTATGTTTATGTAAGTATATTTTCTCTTCTTCTATTTTTCTTATTGGGATGCCCATTCGCGGGCAAAGGCCTCCTCCAACCTTTTCCAATTTCCCCTATGCTGGGCTATACGGGTCCACGTTGCACCAGCCACTTTAAGAATGTCATCCTTCCATCTTTTTTTTGGTCTTCCCCGGGGACGAATTACATTTCGCGGATACCAGTGTAGAACTTTTTTGCTCCATCTGAGTTGACATTAGCTTAGCTTTATTACTTTATACTGCACACACATAAATAGTTATATGCGTGCAGTATAAAGATTTATACGAATAAAACTAAGCTAGCCCACCATTAGCCTAGGCGTCTGATTATATTAAGCTATGTGCACACGCACGCGCGTGCCGTATCGCCGCGGGGTTCAGTGTGCACGCGCCTTAATCCCGTGCACTGTGTTTTCCACTAAACGTCAAACGGCTGACAAGTCGCTTTTACCCTTAGGGTTACCAGCTAGAATGTTGTAGCATTTATCTATATATGCTATATGTTTTTAAAGATATAAAGATGACTTTTATATACTAAGATAGAATCAGTTGTGCTATGGGGATTTGATTGCAGAAGGAAACTTGAATGAATTTTCAGAAAAGAACTGTCACTATAAATATCTGTCAGAGTATTTAGCGAGTGGATAACGAAAAATCTATAAGATTGTATCAAAATGAAGACTTATGACGGTCAAGCAAGACGTATATTTTTTATAGTTATGTAAAGCATTTGATCACAATACAAGACTTACGGCCGGTTTCTCGAACGATGATCAACGAAAAAATCAAATAATTACTATGTTTCAAACTCGGATCAATCGTGATTTGGGTTTCCAGAAACCGGCCGTTAGATTAATCTGACATTCTTGTTAAAAATCGTCGATATAGAGCAACAAACAAAGGTGATATACATACATACATACACATTTTAACAGGAAAAGATCAAACAATCCATAGTTCTGTATATAACACATACGTTCGAATGAGTTACTTTGTTAAACGATTTCAATCGCGCATCTCAAATGAATTTCTCTCTAAAACTTTCCCAAGCATGGGGTTACCCCAAAAGGATGCTCCTCGATCCAAGCCCCATGTTTGCCGACCGAGCGCTCATAAGTCTACGCGCACACGTTTGTATTTACCGAGTCGTTTTATTACTTGCCTGTACCCCATTGTGTCCAGTTCAATAAATACCGAATGTCAACCTTGATCTATGGGAAAAACAATATTTTCACGATTCCCGGATCCCGCTCTGACGATTGTGATTTCATTGTTTCGCAAATATTATTGCTGGCTGGTTATTGGCGCAGTCAAATGAAAATATCGGCAGTTGACTTGTTGTTGAGCGAAATTGCTGTTTGGAGACTCGGATTGGGTGCACTGCGTTTATATTACATACAATGCAGCAAAAGCATTCCAATTTGGGATATTGGAATCACATTGTTACACTTGAAATTCAAATTAACCTATCTTATATCATACTATCTCTTGATATCTGGAAAATAAAGAGCATTGAAGATTGGAAAATCAAATTATTTAAACCTGTATTTTCTATAACTGTTTTCTTTATCTCTTTTACGATTCCAGTCTTAGCAGATTCATATAAAGTTATAATAGATTTATTTAAGTAACACAAAAGTTCATTAGATATTATAGTTTATAATACCTAGTATTTAAATAGAATTCACTTAGAAACAGAATATACCAACATTTTGTTACTTAAACCTGCTTCTTACCACTTTAGTAAGTTGAGCTATCTATAGATCGTTTGCAACGGTCTGTAGATAGCTGAACTGTTTCGTATTTTATATGCTTGTGTAAATTTTGTAAATACTGTAATAGTCGTAAGTTTGTTTGTAAATAAAGTAGTTCATTAGAGGAAAAAAAATGAGTAACACAAAAATGCCAAAGATTTCATTGAAAAACATGTTACCTTTAAAAATAATATTTCAATATCAGTATTCAATAAAAATATTAAAATAAATAAATAAAAATAGCTTTTATTTCCTTACCTACTTAAGTACTAAAAACATAATAAAATAAAAATAAAAAGAAAGTTAATACCTATTTAAATTTAGTAACCTATATTTATAATTTCTAATTCAGGTTGTTAATCCATGTAAGGACCGCCTAGGGCGGTGAAAGCCTCCTCCATTTGTTTCCACTTTTGTCTGTCTTTTGCTTTTCGTGGCCACAATTTTCCCGCTATCTTCACGATATCGTCGCTCCATCTCTGATGCGGACGCCCTTGCTTGCGCTTTTCATCCCGAAAGTACCAGTTGGTGACCGCTTGGGCCCATCGGCTTGGGTCTAATCTTTGTAGATGTCCCGCCCATTTCCATTTCAGGCCTAAGATACGACGAACTATGTCTTTTGCTTTCGTTTTTTTTCGAATAGTGGTGCTTTTAATACGGTCTGAAAGCTTTACGCCTACGCATCCTCTCTCCATAGCTCTTTGGCACACTCGTAATTTTTCCAGGTGCTTCTTCGTCAAAGGCCAAGTTTGACAAGCGTAGGTAAGACAAGGTGTAAGACAGATATTCATTGCTTTTGTTTTTAGTGGGATTGGTAGATTTCCTTTGAAAATTTCCTTCATATCCCAGTATTTGCTCCATGAACTTTTTACTCTTCTATTAATTTCCTTTTCTGTGCAGTTTTTAAATGACATAATATGTCCTAGATAGACATAGTCTTCAACGTACTCTAGAGTCAGCGAGCTAATTGTAATAGGTGTTTTTATTTTATTTGTCATTATTTTCGTTTTTTCTTCGTTTAATTCTAAACCTACCAGTTTGCTCTGTCGACTAAGTGATTCTATCATTTCTTTTAGTTCTGCTGGATCCTCTGAGAGCAAAACAATATCATCTGCAAATCTTAAATGCGTCAGAAACTTACCATTAATTTTTATTCCCATGTTATTCCAATCTAGACGCCGAAATACGTACTCTAGTACGGCAATGAAAATGTTTGGTGAGAGCGGATCCCCTTGTCTTACTCCTCGCTCTATTGAGAATGTGGGGCCTGCCGTCTCCAGCTTTACTCGTGCGGTGCTGTTCCTATAAATTTCGCGTATCACATCTATGTATTCGTGGTTTATGCCTTGTTCCGAGAGTGCTTTCCATATGTAATTGTGAGCTATAGAGTCAAATGCTTTGGAATAATCAATGAAACTGATGTATAAAGGCTTGTCGTACTCTGTGTATTTTTCAATGATTTGTTTTAGAGTATGTATGTGGTCAACTGTCGAGAAATTTTTACGGAAGCCTGCTTGCTCTACCGGTTGGTTTTCTTCTATTTGCTTGGATATTCTGCGTAGTAAAGTAGATGAGAATATTTTGTAGAGGCAGGACATGAGACTTATCGGTCTGTAATTTTTTATATTCTTTGGGTCCCCTTTTTTGAACAGCAATACAATTTCTGAACAATTCCATTGTTCCGGCACAGTTTTCTTTTCTAGAATGAGGTTAAAAAGGTAAGTAATAGGACCTATTAATTTATCTTTTCCTGTTTTGAACATTTCGTTAGTTAATCCGTCTGGGCCTGGGCTTTTATCAGTTTGAAGATTTTTTATGGAAAACTCTACTTCGGTTTTCAGGAAAGGCAATACTGGGTCTGCGTTCGCTGTAAAAGAATTGTCTAAAGTTTTGTCGCCAGAATCACTGTATAGATCTTTATAAAACTCCGTAGCAATCATAAGTATGTCTTTTCTATTTGTAACTAAGGTGCCTGAAGTATTGCACAGGTGCGTCATCAGTTGTTTGGTGTTATTTAGTTTTTTGTAGGCCTTCTTGATTCCGCCTGATTTTTCTATAAAATTCTGTAATGTATTTAATCGATATTTCTTGAGATTTTGTTTCATTTTTTTATTAACTGTTTTATACAGATGACTTAAATGAAGTTTTTCTCGTTTTGTTTTATTTTCTTTGTATTTTAATTCATGTTTCTCGGTTTTTAAGTTCATTATTTCGTCTGTCATTATTGCCTGTGTGTTTTTGCATTGAGATATACGACAGGCTTTGGAACAACTAATCAAGCTTTTTTCTAGGTGATCGTAGAACTCCTGAACCGAGTCTGATACATCGGTGTTTAAATCTGTAGGTAAATGCATTTCAAATTTTTCATAGTCCATGGTGTTGCATTTGGTTTTTCCATAATTGGCTCTACATTGTTTTTGTTTGTTCATAGATAGAGTCATTCTCACCATTCTATGATCACTAGGATGAATTAATCTTTTTATTACCTCTAGATTTTCTGTTTTTTTTGGTGTGTTGGTGGCTATAAAGTCAATTTCATTTTTCGACTTCCCGTTTGGTGATAGCCATGTCCATCTGAGTTGATCCGACTTCTTGAATAAGGTGTTAGATATTTTTAGTTTGTATTGCATGCAAAATTCAATAAATTTTTGACCTCTTTGGTTTCTTTTACCATATCCATACTTTCCCATTACAAGCGATTCATTTGGTTCTGGTACACCTATTTTTGCGTTCATATCGGCCAAGAGTATTATGTTTTTTGAGCTCAAATTTATGACATATAAAAATATTATGGATGTTAAATAAATACTGTTTCAATTCAATCAACATACTTTCGCCATCGAATTCTCAGCACACTTTGTTAATAAAATTATTCACGAATTTCTGCATTCCTTTTATTGTTTTCAATACCAGTCGTTTTAGTTTACTACACTGTTTACTAAACAAATGATTAGCACAACAAAAAAACACTGATTTCATTTTGAAATCCCGAAATCGTTTGAAATTACCTACCTACACATTATCAGTAATTTTTTGCTATTGAGTAACAAAGCACATAAATATTAGATAATAGGACACCTGCATGTCGATAAACATTGTAGATCCAATACTTTAGCCCCTTGGTAGGTACATTTATACATATATAAGTACCCAAACGATGAGTGACTACGATGCGACGACGGTACAACGACGTCTTTTTAGATTTTCTGATTAGATTCTCAGAATGGTTCAGGCGCTGAATTGTGACGTGAATCCTATCAATGTATGTGTCGATAAACATGGCCGCACAGCAGGTCACGTGGTCGTCTGAGGCCGTATCCTATACTCTCAAAACCTGCCAGGATTCTTCATTCTGTGGTATTTCTTGTGTGATGTGTCTGTGACGTTATTATTGAAAGGATTTAATACAGCTCAGTCACATCAGTCCACTAGAAATGCTACAGAATACCGATGAGTTACAGCCCAGAAGAAGTTTTATAAGAAACAGAACGTGATTTAAAACCTGGTTTTGAGAGGCCTTTGATTGGCGTCAAGAAATTAAAAATACTCAGCAATATAACTTAAATTGTATTCAACAGTAAAGTAATAAGTATTATAATGAGCTTTTTAACGCGGCCAACGGAGAGACCATCAGCTATGGCCGAGAGCTGATTACCATTTTATTAATCCACAGTATACCATTACAACGCGTAGAATAGATCTGAAACTCGTTCTTTACATAAAGTAGAGAAAATAAACCTGTATAATAAAACCGGCTTAGTACGAGTCGGACTTACGAACAGACGCTCAGCGGAGTCTAATAGGGTCCCGTTTTACTTCCCGTTCGCGTTTTTTTAGGAAAACCCTAAAAAATAGAATGGCAAAAAACTTTATGAAACTTTAATTCAAGCACTCTTTACACTAAGAAGTAACATAATTTAAAAAAAAATGGACATTTGTGTTTGCGGTCATCATCATTCAAGCTACGATGAGACAATGAGAGTTTATCATCTCATTATTATTTTCTGCATATATTCTCCGGTATTTTTTTAAATAAAGATCGAGGTGACGATGCGATGCCTTTAACCATTTAAATATAATGAAAATCGCAAAAGGTTAATTAACAACTAACATTGTTTTAATATTAATAATTCGATCCTTTAGAATAGTTCTTTAAACGACCGATGTGGCGCGGCGGGCGAAGGTCCGCGGAGACGCGGAGGTTGCGTGTTCGATTCCCGCCTTGGGATAAATGTTTGTATAATATATATCTATATAATATTTGAAACTATCATGGTTTTGAACATAGTTTTAATCAAACTCAAAAATCATGGTAAATATCCCGTTTATAATGAAAACTATATGTATCTATGTTATGTGTTGTACTAAGTATGTCAGTCTTCTAGTACCCATAACACAAGCTCTGCTTAGCTTGGAGCTAGACGATGTGGTGACGATTGTCCAACATTATTTATTTATTTAAGACATTTTGTTGATGATTTCAGCTATATTCGATTACGTAAAAGTCGAACCTTAACTGCCTTTGTATAAGTTAATTTATTTTCTTTTGTTATCAAAGACAAACGAGTTACATTAAAAGCACAATGCTACAAGCAAATGAATACAAGTAGCTACTACGTAATCATTTGACATTCTAAAGCATATCAAAAACAAAGGGGAAAAGTAATTAGAAATAGGCTACATACGCATTAGGCAGGCTTTGTTTGAAACGCTGGGCTAGGCCGCATCATGTAACATTTTAAGGCAGACATTGCCAGTGTTGTCTGGCTATTGAGCTGCGCAGCTCAAATTGATTAACAACTTTGTTTGCAGCCTAGAAGGACTCACTTTAGAATATAATATTAATATGTATTAGTAAACATTAATTTATTTAAGCTGTATTACTTAATTTCTACCACAAAGCGCTTTTATTTATATGATAATCTAAGATTCACCTTTTATATATAATTAATTTATCGATTTGTACTGCACACTAACCAATTTGAATCTGCATTTTATAATTTGATATAAATTTAAAGTTTAAAAACATGCGGCGTGCACGCCAGGCCAATAGCACTCATGTAGGTACTACAATACACATCAAAACTAGAAATAAGACGAGGAATCGAAGCAATCATAAAATAACTGGTTAAAATTAAAAAAATTGACATAACTTGTGTTTGCTTTCGTAACAGATCATCAATGCTCTTAGCATTTTAGCAAGTTACTAGATAAATTAACTAAGTTTTGCGTTGAACGAAGAAATTGCGCTAAAAAACTACCAAGTATGGGACTTCTAACGTATAATTTCAAGCGAATAATATTATTTTAGCCCAAAGGATACCTAATAAGTGAATAAATCAAAAATTCTCCGTAAAATATATGTACTATGTACTTTAAAGCATACCTACTTCTACTATAACGTTACTTATCATAGGTAATTATTATTATTAATAAAAGATAACAAATGTACACCAACAACAAAGTGTTTTTTTCCTAGGTCGCACTTCTTGTGCATTTGCCATTTTAAAGTAACAAATTGTTTGTTGACTGATGCAAACGTCGATAACAAGTTTTAGCCTTAGTATGAGTTTAATCTAAATATTTAGATTCATTGACTGTTGATCCTCCATTGTATTAAACGACAGAACTGCAACGTGATGCGTCTAATATTGTTTGAAAACCAGCTCAGGGGTTGTTTTTATCATAGAGTAAAAGAGCACAGAGAAAACCGACAATACACCAGAGAATATGCACAGTTAATAGTTAACAGTTAAATGCACAGACATAGACATAGTTACTTGATATTCATTTCGGATTATTGCAATGTAGAAATATTCCTACATTGCAATACATAATCCGAAATGAATATGTCTGCCAATGACATTAATATCTACGTCAGTTCGACCCGTGATGATGTCGCATGCAACTGTGCCGAAGAATCGCGATCAAAATCACAAATCATGGTAAATATCCCGTTTATAAAGAAAACTATGTTTAAAACCGTGTTTCAAATAAAAAAAATGGTTGTATGTAAACTCGGTTTACTGACGATAGTTGAACGTGACAAAGAACGAAAAGGCCGATTGTGCTTCTTTGTCGCTCGTTCCGCGCTCTCGCTTGCACTTCAAGCCTTACATGGAACGCCTCAGAGCGAGGTAACGCCGCATGAGTCATGTTTTTTCGTGCGTGCAGCCGGCTCTATCGAATTATAAGACGTTGTCACGTCATAAATTGAAATGCTGGGCGGGCAGCTTTCTCTGTGTTTGTCCTACTCTATGCGACGGGTAAGACCCGCCGCAGGGGTTATCTTTTAATGCTTTAATAATAAAATCCCTTGCTGTTTCAACTCACTTAGAATCCTCTCGGAGACTGTTTTGATCTTTTCATTTTAGGATTAGACCAAACGGCGAATATAACGCTCTAACGTAGATGCTATTATAAATATAGATTTTTTTGCTGCTGCAGAATTATTTTACGAAAATATATGAAAACGTGAACTCATAATTTGGAATTAAATGGGAGAGACTTTTTCCTATCAACAGCAGTGAGTAAAAAAAGTATCAGTCATTATATTTTACTGCAATCTATCGCAGATTTTGATTAACAGTATTTGATAGAACAATTTACTTGTTCTAAATGTTTTTTTTAATTTACCCAAATTAAAAAAATATTTAGGGCTAAAAAAAAATAATATATTTAATTCAGTCAAAAAAGTTATAAACAGGGTTCCAAGAGTAACCAATGCATAAAAGCTCGCACCAAATAAAAAAATAGCAACAATTAAATACAAATAAGTGCGATCTCAGTTGGAAACATTTAATCATCGTGTGATATCAGTTACATGTGCCGCCGCGCTAAACAGGGAAGCGTGGCGATTTTTTAATCTATACAGGGTGTAAAACCCGATGTATGGATATGGCGTTAAAGAACCAGGGCAACTAATCTATACAGGGTTCAGTGGCGCGTCTTGGGAGAGACGTACGTCCAGCAGTGGACTGATGTGGACTGATATAGGTTGATGATGATGAAAGACCCAGGATGTGATGGTTGGACGAGATTGACGAGCAACTTAGGACATGTCTTGTCACAGAGGTAAATAGCGAAGAGTAGAAGGAGGGAAAGGCTTTTGCTGGCAGATAATGATTGAATTATAATAAAATAATAACAGGGTGTTCATTAATTATACACTTTCTGTCTGGTTCCCAAAATACAAGTTAATTATTTGTTGGAAACCATTTTTAAGCACAAAATAATATATTGTCTTTAGTTTAATTGATAAATTGTAATCAAATTGTACGATCTACTTCTCGGCAAAAAACTTTTTTTTATTCTTTTTTTTATAGTAATTTACAACATCCGCAATACTCCATTCTAATTCGCAATAGTTCAAAATACATAACCTAACATAAAATTTGTAAAATATGTAAGTATTTAAAAAAATCTTTCTATTTTTACCATGTATTTTATTTTATCTACTAGTTCTGTGACACCCAGTAGACTGCAGAGGGACCCAGCGTGACGTGACTCCCTAGCACAGAGGTAACCCCTCCCGCAATACTAACTGCTACATAATCTAGCGCGAGGGGCAGTACAGGATTACATAGCAGTTACTAACTTCTCTCAGATTATAATCGTCCCGGAGAGAGATATAGATTTCTGTGTACTACCAATTGTTTTAAGTAGTATATCACTGAAAGAGATAACGGAGTCTAATGGACACCCTTTATAAAAATATGTTCTCATATAAATACCTCCTAATGAGACTCAAAAATACTTATAAGAACACTCATAAGAATATAAAATATAAGAATACACATAAGTACATAGTTTTCGCAGTCGTAAAAATGTTTTTTTTCAGTTGATGAAACAGCTACATTATTTTAGCAAGGTCAAAACTTTTCACAAAAGTGCTTTGTCAAAACAAAAACGTATAATTTAATTTGCTTTCACTGATTTGTTCAATTAAAACTCGCTTTGTCCGTATAGCATTCATTGTCATTTTGTTTGTTTTACTTCAATTAGAAAGGACCGAAAATTTAAAAAAATATACCGCGCTTTTATACAATGGCGGACTTCTTGTGTAGTATTTGTTGGTAAAATGTCTATGAAGCTTTCAGATAAAATTGTTGATAACTTTATCTATCTACGAAAATATTATTTGGATTTAAAAATAATATAAGTTACTTTTAAAATGAAGGCGACGGCGAGGTCGGCCGAAGAGGCTTTGGAAGGATGATCTGGACGCCCTGGACCTTTGCCCAGCAGTGGGACAGTATAAGTTAAAAAAATAAGTTAGTTTTATGATCACATCTATGTTGGTCTAGTTAGATTGTACAAAATTAAAAATATTAGTTATTGGAGTTGCAAAGATAATAATAACATCTCTGTATGTATTTATGTTGATTTTGAACTAATACAGACTTAGAAAAAACAATTAAAAAAATATTGGTTTGAAAAATCTCTGTTTAAGAAACTTCTGCAAATCCATTTACCACTAAACGTTATTAATACCCTGTGACCGAATAATTTTGCCACAAAACTATGAATATTTCATAATAGAAAATATATTGTATCCAGTTAAGCCGGGCAGGTTCAGGTCACGTGACCGCCGCGTGCCAAACATGGTGTGCCCGACCTCGGGACTTATTTGGGCCCAATTGATATTCGGGCAATAAATAAAATGGGAATTTTGGCTTATTAAATGATCATGAATTCAGTAGTATTTGGTATATATGACACCGTTTTATGCAGGATGAACTAAAAACCATCAAAATACTTAAATCACGGTGATAACCAGCTGTAACATGCAAAGTAGGTTTTTCTAATGAAGAGTTCAGAAAATTATTAAAAAAAAATTTTTTTATATAATATAAACACATAGATAACATTATTTAAATACAACTGTATTTAAATATCTAAAGTTTTTATAATCTAAATTTCAAAAACAATACAATTCAATTTATTTGTAATTTGATATTTATTTTATGGTCCAGTAGTGCATTTTTATAACACTGTATAAATCGTTTCACACGTTCTTAATTAGGTACCTTGAAATATCCCCTCATCACAAACGTACCAGAATTAGACACAGTCCCCTAGAGATAAATAGTGCAAACATGTCTGTCCTCGGTCACAGGTTAAATACTTACTAGTCTTAAGGCCGGTTTCTCGAACGATGATCAACGAAAAAATCAAACAATTACTATGTGTCAAACTCGGATCAATTGTGATTTGGGTTTCGAGAAACCGGCCGTTAGATATACTTAATTTTTTACCTCTTTGAACGAAAGATAGGAGAAAAATAGATATATATAAAACTCTTTTATATTTCTATTTTTTATTGTACATACACAAATTCAGAGAACTCGAACAGAGAAATCAGTTGAGCTATCTACAGACCGTTGCAAACGATCTATAGATAGTTCAACTGTTTCTAATGCATTTTATATATGTAAATGTACATTTTGTAAATACTGTATAGTCGTAAGTTTGTTTGTGAATAAATTATTTAATTTTTTCAGAGATATTTCTTATTATTCTTAATTTATCTATTAAGTGAAGTACAATGGGCTGCCTCATCGCTATGAGCGAACTCTTCCAGGCAACCTTAGGATGGACTCAACTTAAATGGAACGATAGTGACGGTGTAATAAACACACAGACTACATATAAACAGATTAATAAACGAAACGGGGTTAAAATAAACCGGGTCGTAAGATTCTTGCCCGTTTTTCTAGGCATTGGTTGCGAGAAACTGGCACCTAAATACCTACGATTTTCATGAATGTTAGATATAAGGACTATGATTGAGCACTTGGTTTAAAAGTTCTAGGATAATCTAATTCTTTAAATAGTAATGTTAAACTGTTATCTAAAAAAAAACATTTGTGAAAGTTTCAACTTCCGTGGCTGAAACACACAGACGTCCACAGATCTATTCTAGTGCATGATATGTTTAATGTTTATTAAATATCGCACTCAATCAACTTCCGTTAGATGTATTTTTCAAAGGTAAATCTTATTGGATAGCCTCAAAAGTAGGTATAGCTTTCCTTATCAGGTTCATTTATAAGATAAGGGCGGCATCTTTTATGTCTAATTAAATTAGCTTCGAAAAACTAAATGTAAAATAACCTAATAAGAATGCTACCTAAAGCTAAACTTCTAGATAAATATTATGAATTTTTAATTTAGTAGCTAGTTCAGGAAGTTTCACGATTTTGAACAAAGCAATTTAAGTTCGCAGTACCTATCTGTTCGCTCCCCGATCTCCAGTAGGTAAAATACAAGGCAGTGTTTACGATAGGGGAAGCAGGGTGCCTTTCGCATAAGATTGTATCACTCTAGACCGAAATTCAACCTTCCTGGGTTTCATGAAGGTTTGTATTCGTTAAGCAAGAGAAAATACCAGGAATTTTCCGTATAGACGTCACATGTGGTGCACAGCCTTTATTGAAGTTGATCTTTCCCCGCCCGAAGGGAGCCTCTGCTACGTTCTAAATACTCCTCTTTATTGGTATGCAAAAATGAATAATAGTACGTTCTAGGCAATATAAAAATCTTTGTTTGAATTGCAGTTTTTTTAATTCTTTGATATCAACTTTGCATTGTAGTAAGGTTGGTTAGTTAATAAACTTTAAAAATTACGTATACGTACGGTAAACGTATTTCCACAGTTATATTAAGTAGACGTGCAGCTTGTCTTGTTTTTTGTTATAATAAAATTAATTATGTCCTGCCAGGATCATGAAACTGACAGAAAACTCGCAGAACGATGTTTTATATTATAAGTATTTGTCTATCAAAGGGCTTACTAGACCTTAATGTTGGAAAAAAATCAGCAATACTTAAAACGTTTTATAAATAGTAAAAAAATCACAGGAGTATCTTCAATTTACTGCTAATTTCTTTTTAACTCGTTCATAACAATAGGTTTCGAAAATACCCTCGAATTCGTTTTTCGTCTATATTTTTTTATCCTTAGTTCGGAAAGATCTTCACAATATAAATATAATAATATAGAGTGTCTCGAATGACTGACTGCATATAAACATTAAGAGTATATAAAATTTATATGTATATATCCAAAAGGCTCCGAAATCTTTTGGAAAGTCTAGTCTAGTAATTTTTATAAACACGAAAACTATAATTTTTCCTATAAAGGCTTCTATATTGTTTTAACTGACTTAATCTCTCAGATGGAGCTTTCAGTATGTTTCTAACTCTGACTTCTTCTTGAACTTTCAAGATAACTTTAAGTCACTTAAAAAAAACTTACACAAACGAAGTCGCGGTATTAGTGCTTAGCTTAAATAGTAACGTTGATATAATAAATACCGCTGGAGTGCTCCAAACGGATCCAAGCATATATCCTACAGCATCAGTGTTTTCAATAGCTCAACCCGTCAACGAGGTACGAAGGTATTCGTAACCACTGCACCGTTCTGCTTGAAGTGGTCCTGTACCACAATAGCACAAATAGGGACAAAAAACCCTAAAAACGCACGCAGAGCCATTCATTGCAATCGAGCAATCAAAACACAATAATAATTCTTGGAAGGTACGTGGTTTGGATGTGGTATCTCTAGTTTGGGAGATATTTATTTATTTATAGGAAAACCAACAGTACAAACAATGAGACAAGATTTTCATGTTCATTTTAAACCCATTTTTAAAAAGATATTGTGGTCTTTTTTGTTCTAGATGACTGACAGAACCAGCTATTCGTCAAAAATGATAACGTGTTAAAAACCAATAATACCAATGAAAAAACTAATTTATTTGTATTCTTTAGGTACATAATTGAATTTATAGTATGATTTATCTCTACCTTGTGGTAAACAGACATGATGGTCAAAATACTTTATTCACTGTCTTAGTCTTTATAAGGGCATTTACTCACACATCAAAATGAGTTATTTACAACGGTCTGCAGCTTATCTGGTTTATGTTTATTTATCAAATACTATACGGGAATAGTAACGTTTTTGTGAATTTTAAAGTGATGTTTGTAGATATGTACCGCGTGTCATTATACCGCATCTACCTACACGAACGTGCACAGTTAGGCTCTCACATCCTTGTTGTTTACATGGCGGATGGCCCAAGTGGGCGCTCAATGAGGGAATTGGCCCACTTGAAACACAATGTCGGGCCATGGTGCCTGTCATGGCCCTTCTAACTAAAAACATGTTTTATGCTTTTTACAAAACCGAAATTTCTTAGCTCTATTAAATTTATGCTTATTTTTATCTCCTACTAACATTATAAACACGAAATTTACTCTTTCACGAAAAAACTACTTAATAGATTTTAATGAAACTTTACATTAATTTTGATTATAGGTAGGCGATAAATTATAAAGATATTGTGTGAATTATAACGATAATTAGATGAAGTCGCAGCCATCAATATTAAAATAGTGATAAAAAGAAAAGAAACACGAAACAAAACGTTTTGAAGTAGATAAAAAAAATACGTATTTTTTTTTATCTCTATATTTGCGATATTCGATATAGGTATAGTTTAGAAAACGCCACTAAAGAATATAAATAATCTATATGAAAATGATAGAGAGATAAAAACTTGATTGTACACGAGAATGAGTCTAGAACACAAAGCACAAACATTAAATTAATATAAAACGCCTTATCGCTAAAAACTATGTTTTCCAAACAACCTATAGACGAGAATTAAAAACTTAAAAATGCGCGAGTAAGCTTTTGCTTCTTATAAAAGAACAGCCATTTTCATTTCTTCGTAAAACTGTTTCATAAAACGTGTAGGTAAAAAGGAAACTTTAAGAAGGCTTACCCATAGGTAACTGCACTGTATATGCACTGGGGGGGTATCCTGACAACTGAAATGTTTTTGAACTGTTATTTGATCAAATTGCAGTTCAGTTTTCTTCTTCGTCTTTTATTGATATTTTGAATGATCGATCTTCATACTGTTTGATAGAATTAACGAAAAATCAGGTAAGCCATGCTCAAATCAGGTAGGCCACGTGCTAAACCGCGGCATTGACGTCATTTTTAACAGCTCAGTCTCGTCAGTCCACAAAAATGCCACGGAATAGGTACTGATGAGTTACTATAGTCAAAACCATCGAAAACTGAACTGCAACTGAAAGGATATTTGGTCACGCAAGTTTCCCTTTGCTGGATAGCCTCCCTGAGTCGGTTAAGGTTGTTTAGACTGCGTCAGTGCGCTCAATAAAAAACTCACTAGCCTGCACTTACCAGATAGATACTTACTTTTTTAAATGTCGCATTTTACTAGAAAAATCTTAAAAAAAAACATTACTAAGTACATTTGATGTACGATCTACGTAAAAAAAAAATATAATCAAATTCGGTTCGCAATTCAGGTTTCCTGCTCTTTTGAAGTCAGGTTAAATAGAAACAGTTTCGTAGGTTCGCATAAATGCACGTTTTCGGAAAGATCGCGATAAATCCTCATCGTGAACTTAGCTAAAAACATGTTTTCTAAAATTTAGTTTGATCAAAATATCTGACAATTCAGTCGAATGACAGTTCAATCGGAGTTTCGCAATACAACATATATTTTAATTCAGAAATTTCTCTTTTAAATTGTATAAGTTTTATCAAAATTGGTTCAGTGGTTTAGGCGTGTTGTTTAAACAAACATACAGAACTTTTGTCACTAATATTTTTTAATTGTGTATAGGTAAAAAAAAATGATCTAAGAGTGCAGTTTTTGAATTATTCAACCTTTACCAAAATAACTTAGTCTATCTATCAGATGCTGAAAGAAAATTTTTAGTTTTTGAAGACAGAATAATTTGTTCAGAAACATTGTGTTTATACTATCAGTAGGTGCTTAATTAAAACACATCGCACTGTTTGTAAGATGAGCGACGTTTTTTATGTGAAATAATGCACTACTCTCACGATAACATTACTTAAAACTGGACTAAATTGATAACTGGAATGGTTCATTCAAACCAAGCTTTGTGTGTGCATACTGCATGCTCGCTCGTGGTACCGCTCCCTTTATGAAAATGTGATAACAGTCGACCATTTTGCGAATATATTGCGTCTTTTTACCCTGTTCTTTATTTTATTCTGCAAAATCAATAAAAAATTATATTGAAAATTTGAAGTGGGCTTCGGAAGAATTTCATTACACGTCAGGACAAAAAAAATGAAAATTGTAAATTATTGAAAATTAAATTTTAATAAAGACATTGAACGTTCACACCGCAGACACTGGTGGCAGTTGGGTTTTTTACCAAAGGAAAAAAATACAATTTGCCATTGTACAGTCTCGCGCCAAAATATTATAGCTTTGATCTGTATAATAGGTAGGTTGGGTCGAGAGTAAACAGGGCGGAGTCGACCGAAAATGTGGTGGTTGCGATTGGTGGGCCCCGCGAAGGGGATAGCAGGATAGCTCGGCAGCTGGTAGTTCGACGTGGGGCTCATTGTGCGACCGGCCGCCGCGACGCGAGCTGCTCCGCGGACGTGACCTCGTGACCAAGTGACATTGACAGTTCATGAAAAAAATGTTAGAATTCTACACAAATATGAACCCTGGATTGATGCAGGAGCCGATGCAGCCACCACTCAACTGCAACGGGAGAACTGGTTAGTGAAGGATATTCAACTTAACAACATGAAAAGTTTGGTAACGAATGTAGTTTTCAAACTAAACTTTTCAGACATACTTATGAACGATGAATAGCGGATGGATTTGAATTGATGTGTCTCGTTGGTAGGATACACTTAATATTTTGCGTTCATAGATATGTCTTGGGTGCGCTGAAAAAATAAACTAGGCATGCGAATTGGTATGTAAATCATACAGAAACAAAAATGTCCATACTCATGAACGTTGCTTTTCAGTTTTTTCAGTTTTGAATACATACTATAAATATTGGCAACACTTGAAAGATTCGCCATCATGTTCATTCGGTAAAGTCAAATTGTGACAGTGTTCATTTTTTTAAGCGAGTAGAAAAACTGTAGATATTACTTAATTAATTAAATATTTAAAGCAATTATAAATTTAAATATTTTAAACAATTATTTAAAGCTTAGTACCTAGTACCTACCTAGAGATGAACAATTTTAAAATGCACGCGCGTTCACCGTTATTTCGCATTAGTCGGCCGACAGACATGTCAAAACGGCGACTGATCAACCAATGACAAAAACCTATATTTTTGTATGTGAGTGTACCGCAGTGGAGGTGTTTGCATTTTAGAATGGTTTCCATCATTTCAACGTTTATAAGTATGGCCATTTTGTCCAGAATTTTCAGCAAAGCTGAGCTCACAGTTTTTTGTATAATGTTTAAATAAACATATTCTATCAAATATAAACTAAAAATACACAATAATTTAATATATCAGTGCTGTCATGGATAACAGGTTTTCAAGTTTGTTCATAATTTGGGAAATGTAGTTTAGAATTAAAAAAACCATTTAATCGAATCATTGAAATAAATTTCATTTTAAATATATTTCATACAAAATAATTCGTTTTAACAATACTTTTATTATGAAAAAATGGACTATTCAAATAAAGTGCACTTTCTCATCGCTTGTTGGATTTTGATAGTGTTTTGTGTTTCATAGTTTTGTTATGTGTTTGACAGTCTGTGTATATATATCTATTTATGTGAGATATTCATCTGTTGTCTTGTACTTTTTTTATTTCTCAACATCAACCAATTTGGACGGTAAAAGTACAAAAAAATTTACAAATACAAAATAATTTACAAAACAGTCTGTGTATTATATATCTATTTATGTGAGATATTCATTTGTTCTCTTGTACTTTTATCTCTCAAATTCAACCGATTTGGACCAATAAAAGTACAAAAAAAATTACAAATACAAAATAATTTACAAAACAGTCTGTGTATTATATATCTATTTATGTGAGATATTAATCTGTTCTCTTGTACTTTTATCTCTCAAATTCAACCGATTTGGACCAATAAAAGTACAAAAAAAATTACAAATATAAAATTATTTACAACATAATGTAGCTATTACCTACAGATGTTTTTATACAACTTTATCTTTTTTTAGATAAACAACATAAACTGATTTCGATTTACTTAATAAAAACGTTTATTTGATGATTTTAGTCCATAGGCTTATAAAAATATAGGCAAAACCTCTGTCTACCTCTCAAAAATATAGGCCTACCTCTATATACCTCTCAAAAGCGACCGAACACAGTGGCAGATCTAACAATTCTTGTTTATCTTCAGGATATTTTCAAATAATTACATTATTATAATATTTTTTGATAGCAAAATCTGAAATTAATGTTATTTTAATAGAATAAAATCAATCAAGTTTAGATAGAATTTCGCGTCCTGCCGTTAGTGTGTTCACGGTAACTGAAGCTAGCAATAGATTCTGAAGCTTATATGTAGTTAGGTTTTAAAACTTATGTATCAATAAAAAAAATAGAATACCAAGAAAATATTTATTTTATTTAAGCTAGTTTGTGCAAGAGATAAAATAATAATGTTGTGAAATAAGAGATGAACCTTTGATACGATGAATGAATGAATAAGAACGTAGCTAAGTAGGTAAGCTACGTTCCGTACCTCTACCATGAGCTGTCACAGTAAAATCGTCTGACTTTACTACAGTAGTTACGTAAATAAATTAGTATTACGAATTTTAGTACCCAACTATCCGCTAGAGGCGCTGTACAAATCTTCATACATTTTTTTAACTACAGACGCTAGCGAGTATAGTATATATAGTATAGTAAAAACTCATGGTAGAGCTACAGAATAGAACAAGGATATTGTTCTACGATATAATTTAACGCAAACTGAACGTAATATGGAACTACGCTAAGAAGCCGTAGTTTATTTAAAACAAAGTTTTATTTTGAATCTCTGGAGTAAGCACTTAAATACATAATTAATTCTTCTTATTGTTCTTCAAACGCTGAGTGGGGTTTAATTTTATAATATTGTATTTTTGTATAATATTATCAAGATTACTTTTTTGTTTTTGAAATTGTATATGTATTTTACCGTAGCCTTTTAACCGTAATAGGCTACGGTGATATACAGGCTGTTTTAAAAACTTAACTACATATATTTTGAAACAGTAAAATGTGTTCAAAGGTTAACTCGATACGAGTGTGGTTTTCATATATTTGCACGGGCTTTATAGCCTTGTGGCGGAATTTTGTTGCATACACGAATATATATAAATAGCTAAGAACAATAAAATTCGGTTGTTGGTATTTTAAATTGCTTTTGAATTATTTTTGAAATATAATTATCATTTAATTTTAAGTACCTAGTAGGTATGTACATATTAAAGAAAAAGAAAAAGTTTGTGTGTTTGCTGTGTTACACAGCTATAAAATATTATTTTTGTTTTTATTTCATAAATGTTGATCAAAATAAATTTTATTTCATATCAGTTTGTGAGGCTGAAGGTGTAACTTGGAATATATGGAGCTAAACATGTATAGCAATAAAAAGTCATATTATTTATAGATATCATTGGCCACTATATTAACTCGATAGGATAAAAAACCACTCTACTCTACCCGTTCCGAGACGGACCGTATTTTATTTTTTCAATTTTATGAATAGATAAAAAGAAAGCAATTATAAAAGTATAAATAATTTATATTAATTTTTGCTGTGACCCGAGGGTATCAGCATTGACGCTTCTGATTGTTACTGATCATCTATATCTATCTATCTCTTCCTTTTCTAATAGGTTTCATTCTACTATTAATTTCTTTATCTTTTTGTCATTTTTCAAGCTATCTACCCCGGACTAATCGCTTGTCAGTGGTATTTCGCGGGCGGCTCAAGTGCTAGTTATACCTATAGATTTATTGATTGTTATTAAACGTCTTATACAAAACGTGGTTTAAATATAACCCTGTTTAGCCACTACAATATTGTTGCCTTTAAGGCTTGGTACATTCTCAATCCTACTTAAAAGTAGCGCTATAAGAATCAATGGTTTCTAAGGCTTTTGCTCACTGGGCTTTTTACACTTTTTTTTGTATTGTATTTCATGTAATGTCTTCACTTTCTATTCTACACAACAATAAAGCCGTTTGTCCACCGCCGCCGTCACCGTCACGTCACCGAGAACGAGATGACGGCGCCGAAGTAGCGGTACATACATTTACTTGAGCCGCGTGTCCACCGCACATCCGTCACCGTCATCCCGTCCGTCATCCCGGCCGCCATACTAAACTTGGCCCGAAATAATCTCGTTCTCGGTGACGTGACGGTGACGGCGGCGGTGGACAAACGGCCTAAAGGCTTGCTGGTCAGAATTAACAATATGTTTCATATAATTTTAATATAATTATTTCATATAATATTTTTTTTTGGACTTGCGATAGGTAAAAGTCAGTTTATTTTCAATACAGAGCTTTGTTTTGCATAAATCAGTGCTCACTGACCCATCACTACACGCACGTCTACTATATTTCAATGCCCTATCTGGCCGGTGTTATTGATTGGAGAGCGCGTCGTGGTCAGAGACGGCGGGGCGTGACGCTGGCGTGGTAGATGGCAACTCTCGAGTTACTCTCAGGCTCCAGACCGAGGACGTTTGAAATATAATTGGAGTCTAAGCTATATTTACAATATGCTATTCTAAATTAAGTTTTGTATCGCTAACCGAGGAACTTTATTGACCTAAATTATGAAAGTATTTTTGAGGGATTTTTATTAGATTTTCAAAAGCAGCCAATCTCAGTTCGAAAAACTTGATAGTGTGGCGATTTTAGCAAAATATTTAATTTGCGGAAATCACACTTTATATAGCGACGAGTTTTAGGTCCCTTCTGAATCAGGATTAGAAAACACATGGGTAGGAAGTCTAGGTTCACATTAATCATACGTCCTCACACTCTCATACATGCTCATTTAAATATGTTTAAAATAACTTTCATTTATATCTTGTTTTTTTGCTTTATATATCTAAAGTGATAACTCTACACATAACTCATGTTAAACATATTTATTTCTAATTTTTAGAAAACATCTCTGCAAATAAGAAATTGTGTCACAAAAATATCTGTGATTTTGTGCCTTCACTTTCATAGAAGGAGTAGATACATTTTAACGAATGGTTAACGATACCTACTCAATATAATCAATCTATACCCCTGAAACAGTTAGAAGCAAACACCGAGCTCTCTAAAAACAAACAAAAAAGCGTTCATCCACGCCCTAAATTGAAATGAAAAAATAAAATGTTTCAAAGCATTTTACTGCGCTGCTCTTCCGAACGGTGTGTAACGAAGCAAATACAAAATTTCTACTTTTTAACGATTTCAAAAAAAGGACGAGTTTTTCAACTCTGTTCTATTTTTTTATGATTATTATCTTAACTTTATCGCTTTTGAACCTATTTGGATTTTTTCGTTCGAAGGTACTACTTTCAGGTTGCCCAAAGAATTTCCCTGTCAGCACACGGCACCAAAATTTCAACATGGTTTCTAAATCAAAATAAATATTCACGGACTTTTCACACATAACAATCTACACCCAAACTAGACTCTGGAAAACAAAATATGGTAAGAGCGTTTTCACATTATCCGATCCGATATCGGTGTCGGACGCCGATCCGATATCGGGGTAAGTAAAATGTATGAAATATGTTCATATTGTTCGGCCCGATATCGGATATCGGAGGTACATATCATACATTTTACTTACCCCGGATCGGATAATGTGAAAACGCTCTAAGACTTCAACGAATTCAATAGACAGACTTACGGACGCCTAGTACCAACGGATTCAAACCCTATTATTACCTACGATATTACAAGCAAGTCTTATAACGGTTATACCACATTCGACTCCATAAAAAAATCGTTTGAATCGATCCGAGAACTTGAATTGAAACTATTGATTTTCTGTCATCGGCACCTTGTTAGTCGCGTGCTTTGCCATGTGGTCATAATAGTGACTTAGAGAAAACTGCCGTGGAAATTTTAAACGCGTTACGTAATAATAAAGTATAAATAATTTATTTCAAGAATGAGAATAAAAAAAATGTTTTTATACGTGTCAACATAATATTGGGGTTATCACTATTACTTTTCTGCCGTTTCTAGCCTCTCAAAACCTGCCAGGTTTTAAATCGCGTTCAGTTTCTTTGTAACTCAAATCTGTATGTAACATCGGTATTCTGTGGCATCTCTGGTGGGCTGATGCAACTGAGCTGTATTAAATCCTATCAATAACGTCATAGAAACTGGATGTGATTTAAAAGGTAGGTTTTAAGAGGCTAGGATAGGCCGGCTGTATTAGTCTCATAATTAGAGATGTGTAGATTGGGTATATACCCAATCTACCCATTTGGGTAAATACCCGGGTTTTTGGGTATATACCGCTTAAACCCGGTCATAAGTCATAATAAACGCGATTTAATTTCGCAAAAAATATGTGTAGCTAAAAATTAATAATGGTTAAATATTGTTACACCGAGCATTGATATTATTACATTATATCCTATGAAAATCATAGGTACATATTCGCTAAAGGTCGCGCATAGAAACAATAATTCTATCTGCAATCTAGTTTCCATAGTATCTACAAGCTTTGCTTAGTTTGTGGTTGGCTTTTGTGTAAAAAGTTTACAGACTAAACAAAATATTTGTCTGTATATGGTCAAAAACTTTAGTACCATGAAAATACTTTTAATACTAGAAATGGTATTTGCATATTCCTGCTTTCATAATAAGAGTTGCACGTTTAACATTAACGGCGGCACCGCGACGGCCGGTAGTCACCTTAGAGCGTTTTCACATTATCCGATCCGATATCGGTGTCGGACGCCGATCCGATATCGGAGTAAGTAAAATGTATGAAATATGTACCGGTAAAGTCGTATGACTTTAGCCCTAGGGGGTGACTTTGTCCCTAAATTGGTTAAAGTTTGAAATACGCGCCACACCTCTCCTACAGCCTGTTACAAAAAAGTACGCGTAAAAATCTATTTAGGGCAGCACATATAGTCGGTAAAACAATGTTTCGAGCTTGTGGTCTTTTCTCTGATTGGTTGATCTAGCTGTTTTCGAAAAGTTTGTTTATTGAGCAAAATTTTGTAGTGCAAACTTTTGTCTGTAACATAAAATTAAGGTGAGTTTGCATTTGTTAACATAAGTATAAAAATATTTAACTAATATTAAAAAAAAAGTTACTCTATTTGATGTAGTTTTGTATTCTTTCATCAGTAGATATATTTTTCGGAGTTTAGTTAGTCCCAACATCAACAACCTTGCGATTTCAGAACAAGAAAATGAGCAGGCCAAAGTCATCCAAGCCCTAGGGACACTTTGGCCCAAAGTTTGACAAAAAAAATAAATACTAAATCTTTTAAATGGCTACCAAATATTTATGTGTATAGTTTCCTTATATCCCCAACAATGCAACTAATTCAATAAAATAAAAATATAGACAAACCCCTTTCAACTGTAAGGTGAAAATGAAAATATTGCTGAATATTGGGTCAAACTCATACGACTCTACGGTACCTGTCTTTCATATTGTCCGGCCCGATAACGGATATCGGAGGTACATATTTCATACATTTTACCTACCCCGATATCGGATCGGCGTCCGACACCGATATCGGATCCAATAATGTAAAAACACCCTTATTCCAGCATGTCGAAATACGCCCTTCATGAATTTCACAGGGTCTTTGATAACTACAGACTGTGGTTAAAATGTGGTTCAGTTATTTTAATAGTTATTATAAGATCTCTGAACGATCTTATTACGGAGTTATAATAATGTAATGTTTCAAAAGAAAAATAATATCGCATCATTGAAATGATGACATTTTTTTTATAGTTATTATTAATATTTAAACTCTCAAAACACAGGTGGAACAATTTTACTATTTTCACAAAAATAACTAAGTTCCAAAAACTTAACTTTATTCACAAAGAATGACCATGATCAATAAAACAGATATTTTTGAATGTAAAAAAAAGATTTTAGCTTGATCTTTTCAAACATAAAAATATTGCTATCAAAATTCACGGACATTTTACACATCAAACTCTAGCCGCAAAGCTTGTATTGTAATTTTAACTATAGGAACTTTATTTCTGCTAAAATGCATAGTAACATTTAGACAACAAATATTTTTCGTATAAATTCAGTTTTGTGACTAAGTAAATTCACATCATGTAGGTATAAAGCTCATTTAATGAGTACATTGTTTGCATCGTGTATAAAATATGTATAACGTGTAGAACAGTGGCGGGCGGCGGGCGGGCGGCGGCGTATGCCTTCGAGCGACAATATGGATACATGGAATGCTTTGTTGACAAAAAAGGCTGGTTTTCAGGACTGTAAAAAACGAATTGGTATTTTTCAAAGCGTTACAATTTTCTCACTGATATAATAAAAAAAACACGAGTTTATTAAAATGCGATATTCTTAAAATAATATTAGTGTTTTGTTCATGAAAAATGAAATACACAATTTTAAACCACATTAGTTTTTGGAACAATAATGAATGTATAATAAGACTAGGATAATCAACATTGTTAATAATATTTTATAGCGCAATATATAAATCAAACAAAAAAAAAATTAACATATTTTTTTCGTTTTAGTAATTTCATGCATAAACCTTTGTATTAAAGTTTGAATTTGATTGAGCTGTATTTCTCGTACATCCAAGTACACGAGGCAAGAGCGAGATTTCTGACAAGACACAACAAGAAAAACAAGAGTGGTTCACTTTGGATTCGGTACAGGCTTCGGATCGATACGAGGGCGTAGCTCATTCTGCAATTATATTACATATCGAAACGAAACTCTTTAAAGCATGACTAAAAAGTAAGTAACCTATAGTATGATGACTAATTCCTGAAAGTTCTTATCTATAAGTTTCTAGTTTTTTCTTATACGCTTTGGTTGCAGAAATATTAAGAATCACCTAAGTAGTATATGAGACGATCCGAAATGATCCTTCTGGTCTTACTGAATAAAGTATATATTACTGTAACAAAATTTACTTAAAAGCGCGAAAAACATAAGCGAGGATCTTTAAAAGTGTAGTTAAAAATATAATAAACTTTTACTAGAATGTCAGGTACCACTTTAATAACAACAGTATAATAAAGCAAAATGCTTTATTAAAGTTCTACAGGATTTTAGTTATCATATGATAAAAACAATGTCATTTCACCGTGAATTTAGATTATAAATACATATATAAATAAAATAATGATTCTCAGTAGCCAGTGCATAAATCGAGTTGAGAATCGAGAATGAATCGAAAAGTCGAGCTGTTTCGTAACTGGAGACAGTAGTAAGGTAGCAGGTCTCTACCAAAAAAATGCAGAATGCGAGTCGACCTGAGTTTTTATGAAGCAGTGTTAAGCGCCCCTAACGGCTGAGTTGGGAAGCTTTTTTCTTTTTCCCTGAAACAATACTGATGAAGTTGATTGAATAAAACTTCACTGGAATAGTATAAACGGAGAAGAAACTTCCGTAAAAGACCGTGATATTGCAATAAACTTGTACTTAAAAGTACTTTGAAATCGAAAACTAAGCATCAAAGACAACTCGGGTTAGGTTTACGTCTAAATAAATTCAAACGATTGTTCTGATGATTCCGTACCGATTTCGGCAATGGCGACTGAGAACATAATATTGTTGTACCTCTTTATTAAATAAATAAACATTTTTATTTAAACATGAAATTTGTTGAATTGTAGGTATCTGTTATTTAAACATTATTGTCTATCTGGTGCTTTTATCTATAAACATATATTTTACAAATTAAACTAAATAAATTAAAAATTACATTCTTACCAAATACCAAGCCGTAGTTTATTGTCCATTTTTCCAGGTTCTGGTCGAAGAGCTGGCTAATCTAAAATAATGTAACTGTTCATTATAATTAACAGTCAGATGTTTCTTAAATGAATAAATAAAAATCTATAGTTTAAAGGTAAACCTAAAACTTTCTATGTAATCTCTATTATCTAATAACAGAGTTCATCATAAGCGTTTAATTACCTTTAATGACGTTTCCGTAATGTTCTTAAAGACTGAAGCGATTAATAAAATAAGCGTTATCTAATCCCAGTAATTCGATCCTATTTTCTAGAGACGCTGAACATTTTCCTTTTGGCAGGCGCGGCGTCACAGCTCAGTTGGTAGTGCTCTGCCTTCTATGCTGTGGGTCGTTGGTTCGATTCCCACTTCAGCAAATGTTTGAGTGATGAACATAAATATTTGTTCTATGTTTGGGTGTCACAATGTATGTATTAACAAAAAATATATAATAAGTATTCTATCCGCATTCTAGTTCCCATAGTACAAGCTGAATATGAAGCAATCATTTGGGACTAGAGTGTGATATGTGAATTGTCCGTAAATATTATCCCATTGTTTCTAATCGTATTTTTCGTTCACAACAGATTCGTTAACGGAGCGAGAGAATTCGAGTTGAATTGTAAGTGCGGGCATCGATTATCCGTCGGGGTTGTTTTATAGCCGCATTTTGCTTGGGTCGTCCTGCCCCACCCCACGGGGCGTGTCTCGCCCGAGACCCTAGTTGTCTAAGAAACGCGGTGAGATGCCGAACCGTATTTCTTTAGGTCATTTCTATTATACGTACCATGAGTATAATTCTGGTGTACGCGTATCAGCGTGAGGATATATTTGGTCTTGATTCATTTTATATTTAAGCCATTTTTTGTTGGCAACAAGTTCTTGCAGTTTATTTTTAATTTGTCAGTTTATTTTCATTTATACCTAATTTATAGCTTAATAGTCCGAACTCACTTTAAATTTAGGCGAGATATTCTGTATTTAGTGTTTAAGTGCACTCATTAAATCGGACCGAGACTCTAAGACACCAACATTTTAAATAAGTATATTCTCAACCCTAGCCGTATTGTATTGCGTATTTTTTGACGCCATTTTTCGTAACACTGCAATACTTTACATAAAATCGTAGTTGCTAATAGCTTTAGAGTTAGTCAACTAACTAACTACTTACCTGCACCAGTGGTCAGGGAAGTGTTATTGAAGGATACTTTAGTTAAGAGATTAGGACGTTGGTAACTAGTTACCTATATAATAAGCGTTATATCTTTCTCTGATAAACCAATCGTGGATCATATGCAAATAAATGATTAAGTATAGATAAATAATTTAAAATTAACGCGCGTTTGTTTCCTATAAAACTTGTTGGTCGACATCCTATATCTAAACAATTAATTTGCCTGAAAGAAAGTTGTTGGATTTATTAATGGTAACGTATCGAAATTGTGACTGTACCTATGAAAAAAAAAAACATTTTATTGCTATTGTAGGCGTACCTACAGCATTTTTGATTGAATGAAATATGTGGTTAAAAAAATTATTATTTTTCGAATTTACGTTTTTTTTTGTTAAAAAGCATCTAAAACATGATTTAAAATATTTGAAACATCTAAAATGAAAGTAATTTTTTTTTATGATATAAATCTTTATTATTATCTTTAGGTTGGATTTATTCAGGTTATACAGGTTTATTCAAAAACAAAATCTACTAAGACAATATTTTAGATACGTGCTTTTAGGATACATGATATACAGTTGAGCCATCTGGAAACCACTGCAAACCGTTTCATAGTTTAAATCTAGCCTATACACAAGGGCGGATCCAGCTTTGGCGCCAGGGGGGAGGTCACATAGTCGTGATCATGTCAAGAACTTATAATTTTATGTTCAATTAGTGGTCCACCTAAATCCTGGAACCAGCTCAGGGGGGGGGGTCATGACCCCCATGACCCCCCCCTAAATCCGCCGTAGCTTATACGATGATTTTGTTGAAAACCAATTTCGGCCCAAATTCAGAAATCGAGTAGACCGACGCTAATATCAATAGTAGCATAGTGTCAGCAAACGTCGGCTCTGTGTGCGAGCATTGTTTGCCAGTTCAGATATTAAACCTTCGCCGATTCGGAGCTCCAAGATTTCGGGCGGTTTGAGCCCCCTTGCGCAAACAATAACAAATTGGTATTTGCTCCAGCTTGATGAGATACTATACTATACTCACATAGCTCACAAGTCATGAGATCATACTTCAACAAAGAATCAGATTCAAACTTTCACAGATAGTAAAGTGATTCAAAATTTAATGATGAGGTAAATAAAGTATTAGAAAAGTGATGATTTTTTACTATATTTATGGAAAATAACCGTCCCATGGAAATCGAGATATGCCGATAAAATTGTGTTTCATTTAACATCATATTATCTACTTAATAATATCTAATATACCTACTTAATAACCCACAAAAAATCACATTTATTGTGTTATTTTTGTCTTCAGTAAATAATAACTGTTAGTTTCCCAAATAAAATAAAATAAATAAATAGCTGTGGTGGCGTTTGATCGATTTGAAAAACAAGTGAAGCCCGTTTAATGCCTTTTCAAAAGCATTCAAAGCCATTGTTGTGTGCCTTTAGAATTCGGAGTAATATGACGTTAAAATAATAAACAAATTTTTCCAAAATAACTTTATTTCCATTGAACGGTTTTTTTTTGCTTTAAAACGTAATTAGTGGCAATCCTGAAGAACGAGTTTTATAGTCGTCGCCTCTCTAAGAAGCGTGCATTTTTAAACTGGATTTTTATTTAATAAACAGGTTTAATAATAATATGTTCTATGTATGTAACCTAATGTTTTATAGCCTCTTTGTAAAAAGTTGAAATTCAAGAATTTCATTAAGTTATTCCTAATGAACCTACCGTCCCTTTGTTGAACTTGCTTTTGCGAATTAGCTTTGTTTCGCTCTGCTTTACAATGGGAACTTTTGTCGAATTTAATTTCAGTGCATTTGTTACAAATATTTATTTAATTGTCAGATAAGGTATAACTTTATTCACAAACAAACTTACGATTATACAGTATTTACAAAATGTACATTGTCATATAAAATACATAAGAAACAATTGAGCTATCTACAGACCGTTGCAAACGATCTATAGATAGTTTAACTGATCCAAATCAGATAAATAGTTCAATTAGCCTACATATAATCTATAAATCTATAAACATTTCATAAGTTGAACCAACGTGTGTTCCACATGCTACTAACATGAGTGCTCTCTTACAGAGCTCAACACGAGCATCAAGCGGGAGAAGGTGGTGGAGATATGTGAAGGATGCGGCCAGAAGATCCAGGACCGGTATCTGATGCGGGTGGGAGAGCTGTCTTGGCATGAGCACTGCCTGTCCTGCTGCGTTTGCGGCTCGCCACTTGCACATACCTGCTTCACCAGGAACGCTAAACTTTACTGCAAGCCGGACTACGATAGGTAATCATTTAGCATACTCATACATTACAAAATATGTAGATGTAAAAAGCGTGAAACTGGGCTAACGTTTCATGCGCTCAATGTCGGAGAACTATAAAAGAAAATCCATACCTACCCTCAACACAAAACCTCCGATATGTCAACACTTGTTACAATCGAACCAATCGGAAGCAGCCAGTCAAACGTTCTATATTCGAATGGCTGTTGGTACGTACTTTTCCATTTCAAAATTGTTCTTACTTCCGACTGGCTGTTTGTTTGAACTTTGGTGTGTTTAGAGTTAGACGGCAAAGGTTCTAAATGCGAATTCTTAGCACAATATCGAATGCGAATTGCCGAGCGACTTTTTGTGCGTACCTAATATCTACAGTTAAAATTTGCTGCGTTACATTGTCGATAACATTTTTCTTCAGTAAACGCGATTATGATCGCATTGTTTATTGGAAGGGAAATGTAACAAAACAACAAATTTAATTGAAAGATTTTGTATAACTGTGGCATTTTCCATAGATTGTTTGGGGTGAAATGCACCCGCTGTGGCGACCGTCTGCTCCCACAAGAGATGGTGATGCGCGCGCAACAGTACGTCTTTCATATCCAATGCTTTGTCTGTGTGATGTGCTGCCAGCCGCTGCAGAAGGGTGAACAATACGTCATGAGATCTGGCCAGATATTCTGCAGACAAGATTTCGAGAAAGAGATGTATTTGATGCAGCATGCAGATGACGATATGATTATAGATGATTCAGAGCGGCCGCGCGACGGACGTCGGGGCCCAAAGCGTCCACGGACAATCCTCACGTCCGCCCAACGCAGGCAATTCAAAGCATCTTTCGAAGTGAGCCCGAAGCCATGTCGTAAAGTGCGCGAAGCTCTCGCTAAAGATACTGGTCTGAGCGTTCGAGTAGTGCAGGTCTGGTTCCAGAATCAGCGCGCTAAGATGAAGAAGATCCAGCGCAAAGCTAAACAGGAGGGTGATAAGTCCGTGGACAAGGATAAAGACAAGGACGAGAAGAGTATTAAGCAGGAGTCACCATCCAGTGAGCATGGGAACTACTTGGGTCTTGACGGATCTTTCTCCGCCTCGAGCCAACCTCTGAATCCCAATTTGCCGTACTCTCCTGATGGTAAAATTTCATCTAAATCTTATCTTTTATTAAATGTTTTTTTCTCATTAGCAATATTGGTATAGCAGCCATTACGGAGTCAATATGCAATATTACCTATTTTATATTGACGCTTGGCTTAAACTTGACCGATTGACGTCGAAATTTAAAATCGAACATTTTCTATACCTATAGGTAAGTGAATATAGTTGCAGCTGGTAAATATTTAACTAATACGCACGCCAATTGAAATATCCAAAACTATCATCATTACTAAAATACAAATACATTTCATCGATTCGATTTCAGAGCATATCGGAGTTTCAATTAGTTTGCCTTAGGAAGTTTCTGTTCTACCACCTGATTCGATAAGACCGTCGGTTTGAAGTATCGTAGCTCTACTTCTGTTTGAGATCCGCAAACTAATTACCTAATGTACTTCAATTTTACTTTTACTTTTTTATATTACCTAATCGTATATATTTTTCAGATTATCCTGCGCATTCTGGCGACAGCTTCTGCAGCTCTGACATATCCCTGGACGGCAGCAACTTTGACCAGCTCGACGAGGGGGCCTCAGATACGATGAGCCTTCAGAACCTAGAGGTTCAGCACCACCACAACCACGGGCATCCGACCCACGAGCCTCTAAACCTCGGCACGGGCGCCGTAGTGAATCCCATCGATAAGCTGTACTTGATGCAGAATTCGTACTTCAGTACGGATCACTGATGCGCGGGTAGACGTGGCGGCCGCCGACATAGAAGCCAGCCCGCGCCGGCCATGGACCTGTGCGTCAGGCCCACGTCTACCGTTACCAGTTGCAACCAAACCTACACCAACACCAGTGCACACACCGACTTCTCACTCAACAGTTTTTTTGATCACCAGTTCATTTGAATATGAACTCTTTGAACTTCTCTCAGTAGGATGCCTGCATGTGTACTATATCAGTGTAGTTTATTGATTATGTTTGGAGAATGTAAAGTAGCATAGAGTATTTAGAAAGCTGTTTAAAATAGTTGTAACTAAATATTTTGTAAATATTGATGTATATATTTTACCGTAAATATGTTTGTATAGATATAAAACAGTTATAGGTAGACATTAGTCGATGTTAGAGCATTTAAACTTTTTTAGAAACTTGGTTCTGCATGACATACCTACAAATTTTTATACCCTATCATATTTATTTAGGCACATATTTATTTTGTAAAGATAATTTTGTAAGTATAATATTGTTTAAAGAAGTCTTTCTTTTAGACGCATATACCTACACCAAGTATATTTAATAGATAATTCGAATAATATAACAAAATATAGTCACTTATTAAGTTTATTTTTAAAATAACTACCTATGTAAGTTGATTCTGTACAAATGTTAAATATTATAGTAGAATCGACGTTTCTTGAATATTATCACGAAATAATTAGGTAGAGCACTTTCTTAGAACTGATGAATTAGCAAATCATAATAAATAATATAAAAAGTGATTAAGATACAAGGTTCGTAGTAGGTACGCTATTAGAAACTAGCTGAAATTTGGAAAACACGAAACGATAACGAAGTGCTAAAAATTAATATGTTTGCAATAACCATACGTCCCGAGTACCTCAAAACGTTATTCGATAGTTTCAGAGTATTTTATCAAAATACCTACAATTTGTCAAATAGTTTCCGATTCGTAACTATCTAGTTGTATAATTATCTAAGATATTATGAAACGAAATGAAATATTTTTTATTATGTTGATACAGACAGCACTTACAATTAATTTGTCTATAGCAGCGTAGAGACGCGTAGCGGTGGTGCTACGCAATGCTACGATCTGCTACGATCATATTATCCCTTTCTTTTACGCAATTGATCAATAAGTTCCTATATTGCTCATTTTGAGAGTTCAAGTCTGACGGCCGGTTTCTCGAACGATGATCAACGAAAAAATCAAATAATTACTATGTGTCAAACTCGGATCAATCGTGATTTGGGTTTCCAGAAACTGGCCGTAAGTCAAGAGTTAGCGGGTACCGATATCACGCTTTTCGATATGCTCAGCAGCTAAGAACTAGCCATGTTAATTTTGTTTATAACATGTATTCGTTACTAGCAACACTTGTATTATGTCTACCATAGAATATAACTTTATAATCTAAACTATAAATAAGTACATTAGGTAAATGTGATTTTAATTGTTAAAAACGTTTCTAGTCAATTTTATGTGAGGTTTTTGTTGTTGTTTCTATATGTTAGTACAGAAGCACATTTGACCACAGTATTGTACAATTTTTAACTATATATTTGGTTTTCATATTAAATTATATGTATATTCGTCGCTAACTGTACCTACAATTGTGTATTTAAATGTGATGTAAAATCAAATAAATTGCACTACCACTATCCCAATCGAATATCCTTTACTGTAGGTATTTATTGCATCCATCTATACCTTCCCTTTCGAGACATGATCAGTGTGTAGAGACTAGAGACCGATCATAGTTGCAGAGTTTAACAACTGAGTTATTATGATCATAAACTTAAAAATAAACAATTTTGATATTTTTGAAAAAAAAATGTTTATTGGACAATCCACACTTCATCATCTAGCCCCAAGTTAAGCAGAGCTTGTGTTATGGGTACTAGAAGACTGACATACCTACTTAATACAATACATTACATAGATATATATGTTTATTATACATATAAAATACCCAGAACACCCGGAATAAATATTTGCAGATCGTACAAACATTTATCCCAAGGCGGGAATCGAACCCGCAACCTTCCGTGTCTTTCCGTTTCCTTTGTGCCTTCGCCCACCGCGCCACATCGGTCGTCAAGATTGCTGATATAATGCTTATAATACTTAATTTTTTTGTAAATACATAGGTACATAGTAGGTAGGTATACTTACATAGTAAGGCCCAGACACGGAACAAATATTATTTATGTTCATCACACAAACATTTGCTCTGGGTGGGAATCGAACCCACGACCCACAGAGGAAGCATGGAAGGCAGAGCTACTACCAACCTATCTATAACTTATCTCCCAAGAAGATATCTCTATCTACAACATATCTCCCTATATATAAGTTACTCTATGCTACCAACTGAGCTGTGACTGTGACGCCTGTCTACAACAGTAGCAAACAGTTACCTGCGCTCCATCTATTGCAGGGTATGATACTTAAAACACTTGTTTATAGCGCCACCTATAGTCGTATCGTCGAATCAGGTAGTATTTGAAAATAAAGTACACAGCTTCCTTGCTAGATGGCGCTTTATCACCATAAAATATCTAAAAAAAATGGCATTGTTGTACTGAAAACAGGTCAAATATAATTACTTTTGCTTTCAGTACCTACTTTATTTTATAAAAGATAAAGAAAAGAGTCTTTAGCGCAGACTTGAAATATTGTTTACTTACTTACATTTATTATATTATAGATTATTGATTATACATAGGTAATGATGACAAAGTCAACGTTAACTTTTTATAAAATAGGGGGAAAGAGTTATTTTCAATAATACAACAATAAAGCAACTACAAAGTTTATTAGTAAATTTCGATACAGAAATATGTATTACAAAATACAAATATTCCTAAATGTGAATAAAATTAGAATTAGGTCTTATGACAGTTGGTCTGATTACAAGAAATTATGATTTTCGACTCTGATTGCTAGTATAGTGGCATATATTTGAATACAATTGTGCGAGGATAGTACCAATAAAAAAATAGACCTAAATACACATCCCTTAGAAGTCTAGATACGAGAATGTGACCGGAATCCGAAAATTTTTGTTTATGAAAAACATGTTGATTTTTTAAATTAACGGGGTGTTTTACATACAAAAAGTGCTTAAATTACTAAGATACTATTTTTCAAACCTAGAAATTAGATTATTCTTATTTTATGGGGTATAGCCATATTTACCATATAAATTCTAGATACATGGGTATGTAGGATGTGATACAATAGTTTATTGATAAAAACCGATTTGTAAGGTGTGCCTAAGTTTAGCGAATGTATATGACAATGGAACCTGTACTTACTGGCAAAAACAAGATGTTACGGGTGCAAACATTAATTCAAATGACTATTGGAAATAACTCTAGTTATAGGTACCTAAGTACAAAAAAATTAACCCAATATCTTATATAAGGGATGTTTGTTTTTAAGGACGGTGATGACCATGACCGAATCAACGAGAGTTAGACAAAGGAGTCACAACTTCATGTGTCTCGTTTATAAGAAAACTAGTACCTAGTACGCCCCGGCTTCGCACGGGTAGCCTATATAAAAAATATCATTATAATATAGCCTATGTTCAGCGCAGGTAATGTAGCTTCACAACAGTGATTGAATTTTTGAAATCGGTCCAGTAGTCTCGGAGCCTATTCGATGCAAACAAACAAACAATCAAATCTTTCCTCTTTACAATATTAGTTTAAGTAGATAATAACTGAATAAGCACTTTAGTGTCGTTGTTTTGTTTGTCTCGTCCTGTATTATTAATAAACCAATGAATTACCTATGTTGCTGAGAGTAAGACTGATATTTTAATTAAATTCTGTCTTTAAAAAATGGTCAAATTTAAGAAATAGATACAACAAAACATTAATACTAAAAGAGTATCTATTATTATGTTGTTTCTTGAGTAAAGGAGAATGGCAATTCTCTATGGAATGTGGGTCGCAACTAAAAAAACTTGTCCCTCAAGGTTGTAAAATTCATATAAATTTTAGTGAATAAAAATAAAACAATGTTTAAAAATAACGAAAAGTAAATAACTGAATTTAACCGATAGCTATAATTGAATATAAAAAGAATGATCAAAATTGATTAGTGTTAAAAGAAATTAGGTTTAGTAACATAATATGTTGCTGATAAAAATGTTCAATTAATAATTAAAATGAAATAATCCGCAGTGGTTGTTAATTATAGAAACGCAAAAGTATAAATAAAAAATCAATTGAAAGAATTCGGCCGAGTCGTCATAATTTACTAATAAATCACTGCAAATTCACTCGGTTAGTGACTTATTCTAGACTGTCTCATCATTGGACATTGACATCAACTTTCAAAGCGATGATTTTAAGTTGTGCCATTATTATTAGTAGTAGGTATTAGTAGTCCAGGATACGTAGTAAACTTTGCCTGTATTTTTTACTTTCTTTTGGTCCTTGCAAAAACTGCACGCATATAATTACATAAAACATATCTATATCTACCTAAATAAAAGTCATGAGGAGACATACACATATAAAAAAAATAAGTAATTAAGAACTATGAAATTGCTACTTATTTATAGTTTACTACTGCTCCAATGCAGTTCTTCTTCATTTGTAGTTAGTGCCGTCTTACATAACAACCCTTACCTAATACACCTTATATAATATTTAACCTACATTAGTTTATTTAACCAGCAAAAGTCCCATTTAATTTCTAAGCGGCATTATCTGCCTCTAACACTTAATTATATTGGGCGTCTAGTCGAAGCGACGCGTGACCCGAGGACTGGTGAGTATCGGGCCCAGCGTATCAGCATTGCTATTCAGCGCGGCAATGCAGCCAGTGCCTTGGGTACGCTTCCGATTGGTACTGATTTGGATCAGTTGAACTATCTATAGATCGTTTGCAACGTTCTGTAGATAGCTCAACTGTTTCTTATTTTATATGAAAATGTACATTTTGTAAATACTGTATAGTCGTAAGTTTGTTTGTGAATTATATAGGTACCTACTTAACATCACCGAGCACGACCTCACACTGCTCTCATAACTCGGAAGGATGTATGTCACATAACGTCAGTGAAGTTCTAACAGTGCGTACCTAAGTCAAAAATGTCCATTTTACAGTAGATTGGTTTAAACGAGCCGCACCGTCATTCTCCGTCAAATAGCATTCAATGTCAAAACCGCCCAAACCGCACTGTTAGAACTTCACTGACGATAAGTTTGTGATTGAGTCGGTACCCCCTTTAAACTGCAATGCAGCAATGCAAGCAACACTGTTTAGCGGCAGAAAATGACTGTGGTAGTAATTTATTTTTAAAGCCTTTGGATGGACAGGACTGCACATAAAGGGGGGGGGGGAGTTGTGTAAAGTTCGGCCAAAACTAAAGACTTACCCCCTATCTTATAATATGTTAGCTTATTATAAGATAGGGGGTAAGTCTTTAGTCTTTACACAACTCCCCCCCCCCCCCCTTTATGTGCAGTCCTGTCAACTTTATGTTATCATTACGTATGGTAATCAATACTTCAAGTCTGCGCTATCTTTTTGTAAGATAGACCGTTATGCAACAAAGAAAATGAAAAAGAAAAAGTATAGATATTTAGGTTACCGGGTGCTACTCAAATGGTTATATTTAACTGCTCGTATTAAAAGAGAATCATAAAAATATATTAAATAACTAGGTACATATCTACTTATGTACAGTTTTCTACTGCTCCTGGAGTTCTTCATTTGCAATTAGTGTCATCTTATATCTACTTACATATATAATTAAAACTAAGCTTTGCCTAGGCCAATTCGATTCTACTGGGTTCGGCTAATAAGGTATGGAGGACAAGAGTAAGGTCCGCCATAAATAAGCATATATGGGGCATCCAATTTTAAGAATGTAGTATTTCCTATACGGTTAAGAGGAGCGAGGAGGTCAAGACAAACCTCACCTAATCTCACGTGAGAGGGTAGATTAGAATAGAATTTCTTTAAAGATGTAGATTATTGAAGTAGTCCGGTTGGTGTAAAATAGCAAAATTGAAAAGTGACTTATTTACTGTGGAATCTTTATTTAGCATTTTGATAAACATTTTGAAAGACTTGACAGATGGGTTCGAGAAAAATCCTACGAAATCTCTTGATAGAAAGTCGTCGAAACACTACCAAAAATGTCTGACATGATTACATATTAGAAAACTTTAACAAAATTGAATGCCCCCTAATGGTAGCTCCACACGCGCACCGAAATGTTAGATTTTAAATCTAACGTTACACTACCTTATTTTATTCTCTCATGTGACTTAGGTGCAAAATTTTCAAATTAACTTATCCTACTTATCAAAATATTTTTACTTTACCTAATTAATATACGTATTCCCATAAATCTAAGAAATACATGGTTAATGAAAAACCAAAACTAGTTTAAACACATTAAAAAAAAGTGTTTTTAAAATTAATTATATATATGGAACTTAAGTAGGTATTTACAGGTAGATTTTTAAAACAAATTTAAATTAGTTAAAAATATATTTTATGGACAATACATAATATTAAAGTATAGCAGTTAGTAATGTATATATAATATTTATAATATATAGGTATCTTAAAAAAATATATTGTATGTTTTAACTATTTAAGGCATAGGTACGTGTCCTAAGTTATATTTTAAAATTTTTATATAGAACTTCATTGTATTAGTTAATTTATCAAAACAATTAAAAGCATTATACAATCATCATATTTATAAACCTACCTCTCGCAAGCGATTTAAGAGCCATCTCTGTATCTTTTGGCACTAAATAACCGAAATAATAAAGAAACATTAAATATATTATATATGTATGATATATAATGTAATATAATAAAAGTATATACCTAATAAGTAGACCTTTGAATCATTCCGGGGCTAACGTGCAATACACAGCATTATTTGTAGATTATTGAAGTCTTCGGTACCTAAGTACGAATTGTCTACAGAATTGAACTATCTACTTGAAGTCTTTCTCTTTCAAACTTACAAAAATGTAGTGTAAGTACCTAAAATATATGCACGCTGATAGTTATAAAAAAAATATATTTACACAAATTAATTACATTACCTTAGTTTTATATTTATCTATGCATATCATACAATTATAACGATTAACTACATGGTAAAAGCGAAATATTTTAATTCTTAGCTTCTAAGGATTATCTTTATATTTTTAGTACCGTACCTACTTTCTATTAGTCTACACCTAAATTAACCCGGCCATCGAACATTCCACCTGTACCCTCGAACCTACGATATATGACTTTACAAGTAAGCAATAACCTAATATGATAATATACTCATTCGCTAATGAATACAATTTAGTATCATAATAAAAATCGTTAAATATTCATACCTATAACGTGGAACCTTGCAATGTTATTCAGGTTGCATTGCCATAACAGAGTATTGTAATAAGCTTCATTGCTATAATCGATAAATTTGTTAAACTGTTCCATAGCCATAACCAGGATGATGTTATGAGTTATATTTCCTTCTAAAAGATGCCGTAAACTGTATCATGCTATAACCAAAATGTTGGTAACTGTTTTTGCCAGTAACTAGATGTTGTGAGCGGTTTCATTGCCACAACTAAGTATTGTAATCAGTTTCATAGCCATAAACAAGATGTTGCCTGTCTTAGAATATATACCTTCTGAAGAAGTCGCCTAACACAATCGGCACAAGTCCGTCATATAATAAAACAATTATACTAATAAAATAATTAAAAAAAAAGGTAGCACTCCGGGAGTGCCGGCAGAAGTGAAAACTTCAATATTAACGTTGTGTTTTCACTTTTAAGTTTTCACTTCAAAAATATAACCACAGACGTCATAATGACAATGACAATCACAATGACACAGACACATTCGCGCAAGCGCGAATGTGTCTGTGTGCCGCCTAAACAGAGCACACTCAGGCACGGTAGAAAGAGTGGGAGATACTAGTTCCTCTCCCTTTCCCTCGATCTTACGCTTTTTATCAACGTCACGTGACCCTGACGCGAGTTTGAAAGTTTTTACCCACCCAGCGCCGCTAAAGAAGTTTTCACTTCAAAAATGACATAATACGCTAAATTTAATATCTATATTTTTCAAATATATAACTACTTCTACTTCTATGTTAAACAAACTTACTTATATACTTACTTACAAAAACTGTTTTAATGTTGTCTGTTTAATGTATATGAAAGAATCTAAAATATTATTAATTGAAACCAGACTCGAAATATATACAGCTAATTGTTTAGTTCATGCATTTCAGACATTGTAATAAAAGTATTTTATGTTGTATTCGATCCGGAGTTATAAACCAAGAGATCTATGACAAACTGATCGAAATATTTGTAGTTCAATAAATGCAAAAAAAATAAAAGAATAAGTACAGATCTAACTTATTTATCACGATAAACATATAATTAAATGTACTTACATATAATTGTAATGTTTTGGTGCTACAGCAATATAAATAAACATTCTACTAAATGACATATTGCACTCGACTTGAAAAACATTAGTCATTATACTATAATAGAAAACAAAGTGAAATATTTTTAAGTTCTGTTATTTTAAAAATAATATATGACATGCAAGAAATAATTCATTTTTCTGATTTAAAAATACACTATTAGCTACATGCAAATGACACTACAAAACTATTGCTTTAGGTATTAACCTACTGATAAGCTATGAAGTTTATTCACTTTATTCAGATTCATCATCGTCATCTTCTTCATCATCTTCTTCATCATCATCGTCGTCGTTATCATCATTATCATTATCGTTATCATTATCATTATTGTCATACTCAAGCTTCGCATCATCACACAAGTCTATGACGTCGACCTCGTTTTCACTAGCATTCAGCATGTTGAGAGTTACCTGAAAAAATAAGTGATCTATAACTGAACGCACTTCTATACACGCACTGCCAAACAAATGGAATCTTCGACATGCGTGAATCAGCGGAAATATTATGCGAGTCGAAACTTCATGAGGCCCAGGTGTGACCGTATAGTTTTAAAAAGAGATTTTAAAAGTACAAAGAGCAAATAAATAAATATTAAATACTCCTTTGCACGGTAACACTGAATAACACTTAGTAATATTGGCGTGTTTCGACAAGAGAGCGCGTCTAGAGCATCGATAACTACTGGATCGCAGTGAGGTACTGTAAAACATTTTATATTGTGTAATGTGTAAAGTTATAATTTTTTTATTGATGATACTAAAAAATCGTGCGACTTAAAGGCAGGCAAAGGCCTGCTATGCAATAGCTTAAAAAGAGATTTGAAACGTTTGAGATAATAAATTAATGACACTGTTCTCGTAATAACACACCAAGTACTTAAGTAAAATATTATACAACACTAAATCCCATATTCAAATCTCTTTCTTTGAAAAATCTCTAGATGAATGTCTGACTGATTATAAAATATAATAATTACCCGACTGACCATCCGTTTAAACCAAAATAAAAGTAACTACAGCAAGCAACAGTCAATTGTTTTATTAGTCGACGTTATTCTCTATACTTTTATCAAAAATGACTCAGCATGGCGATCATTTAACTCATGCCCTTTTATACCGTTAAAAAGTTCTCATGCGTTTTAATACAAGTGTATTAAAACCTAACATAATAAACACATCACCGTGAATAAATTGTTTAGACTGGATTTAAATGATTTAATTGTTCGGATAGCATGCACACTCTAGCATTAAGCATAATTGTACAACATTCAAACTTCTCTAACACGACAGCACAAAATAACTAAAATTAATCAACAGTGCTAAAAAAACGTATACAAAATTTGATAAGTCAGTGAATGTTTGAACCTCCGCGTTCTTTCCTAACACGCTGCGAGTGTTGACCACCGTCATGGGTGACACCACTGTCGGCGGTTGCAGCGTGTGGTTAATCACGTGACTGGACACTGAACTGCTTACCGGTCTCATAGATATACCTGCGTCCTCGAACGCTTTCTTCTTCAGAGTCGTGCATATTTGCGAGCTGAAAGTGTTCAAGTATGTTAAAACGTGTGCATCCATGGTGGTCGCGTGTTGGGTGAGCTTGTGTCGGCTTTGTAGTTCCCGTATTCGGCTTCAACGTATTCGGCACGGTGATTATTACATGCTCTCTAAACTGAGCGTCTACCAGCGATAGTGATTTCATATCGAGCTCCTTTTCGGCGACGGACTATTTTAAGGTCGAGCTAGAAACACTATTACTAGTGGCTAAGTTTAGTCACAAAAGTGTTAATCGAAAACCCAAAAGAACAAAAGACGATTCAGAACGTTGAAGACATCGAGGAAAATACTTACACAGTGCGGGTTTTGATGTGTTGGCTAAGTTTGTTCAGGTCAAGAGCGAAGCGATGCACGCAGCTACTCAGCATGTCGATCTCCTCGTCTGTCCACTTGCCCCTGTTACAATGAAAACTTATTTTAGGAAACAGAATAAGATTTACAAAATGCTATTTAATTTAGCAGGTCAGTTCATTTTATTTTTCTTTTAATTTTAAAACGCATGTCGTTATGTTAATCTGTTTCAGATGATTTTTTTCACCGTTGAGCAAGATCACTTTTAGGGCATTAAATGATAAAAAAAAAACATATTAATAGAGGCATTCTATGAAACTATTGATCACCAAGATGTATTGAGCCGAGGATCTACTAATATCTATAAAATTAATCTACCTTCTAAAACATCTTACTTTTCCAAAATGACGGTAAACCCTATCTTGCCTTCGCCAAACATGTTCTTTATTTCCATTTCGCAAACACGTTCAGCTTTGTCGGTCATTGTTGCACTAATACAGTGTTAATAGGTATCTAAGTGTGCTACATTAGAATACGTGGCCTGCGCACTAGTGCTTAAAAGTCTTAGGTTGTGGTGCGCGTATCGGGAAATTCGTCATGCGGCCTCCGTTAAGATTTAAATATTTAATTTTAAATGCATCGATCCATAGTTACTTAGTTCGTTATTGCGACTTTACAAAACCAAGGACAACGAACAGACAAAGGGCCCTTGGTCTATATGTGCCATTGTTTTTCTTGGTACTTAATTTTGAAAACGCAATATCATAATAAATATTACTATTAGTGACCCATAGCCTCAAAGTGTACCATAGATTCTAATTGTCTTATGTACCTTTTTTTTGACCTTTCAGCGTTGTCTTCCTACTAATATTATAAAGACATGTATGGTACATAAACTACTGAATGAATATAAATGAAATTTTACAATAACGTAGTTTATACATCAGTATAACACATAGGCTATAATTTACAAAAAATTGTGCGTATTGTCACAAATATATAGCAAGAAGAAGTCGGGTACCAGCTAGTATATAAATAATCAAGACAAAGCGTTGCCTATTGCATGTGCTTGCCATTCCTAATATTTAATCAAAATTAAAGTCTTATCGATTAAACCATATTTATCCAATGAGGGTCTTCTAGCTGGTTGTTGAACGTGAAGATATTGATTTATACAACAAGTACGTACCTTTTAAAACGCCCTCTATTAACTTTTCTCAGAACGGATGACGGAAGCCAATTAAGTTATTTGTATTGTACAGAAATTCATAGTAGATACCACTGCGCCTACTAAAGGCGCCTTCTGTTAGCGTAGTGTTAACATACTATTTAAGCTCATGTCTTGTGTGCGTTCACACCTACACTCACAGAACATAAAAAAGTTCTGTGCCTACGCTAATACTGTCAAAGGCGCCTTCTATTAGCGGGTTGTTAAACGCAAAGGTGCCAAAATTGGCCGTTAGAAGCACGGTTATCAAGCATTTTTTTTTTCATTTTTCTAGCGCTTTTCTTATACTGCGATTCTCACACAAACACGATATTTTTTGTTGCTAAATGTATAACAATCGAGATGGAGATGCATTCTTGAAACGTACCAGTGTGACATGTGCAGTTGTGAAATCAAAATGGCGGATCATGGGTGTGGCTGCTCCCATATCCGCCATTTTTGATTTGATATCTAATAGACGAATCTCAAAATTTCGACTAAAATAGCTAAGGTCAACGCTTTTAGACGACATTTACATAACATTCCATAAAGGTTTTACTTACTTAATTTAAACTCTTGTTCTTCGTCATTCAAGCATTTGCTTGGCGGATCTCTTCAAAAATAATATCATCACAAGCCTATTATCAAAATATTATGAAATTATCATTGATAGAATAACATTAGAGCATAAAAAGAGCTATAGATATCACCACATTTACAGGTTAAAAGTTTTTGCTAAGGACAGACACGCCTGATACAGGCTCCGCGGATGCACTATTGATTTCACATTTAGAGTCCTAGAGAGTCCTGTATTGCAAGGATATATCTCACAATCCACGCATGCGCCAAGGACTACCCATACCATTTGTCATTTTAATCTAGATAGATCTTGATGATTAAAACAAACTGATCCTATCTAAATGTGCTTTTATCAAGTAACTTATTGAAAAGTCTTCTATGTCAAATCCTAAGGACAGTATTTTAACCTTGACAAAAATATTTGAATCAGACCTAAAAAATATGAGTACTTACTTCAAGAATAAACTGAACTTTTGAGTGTCGAACGAAACTTATAGTAGGGGTAATTAGCCAGACGAGGGAGAATTTAAAGGGGACCCCTAGTGCCGATGCAATCTCGAACCTATTGTCAGGTGATATGGTTCGACAATAAAATACTAAGGTGAATAAGGGTACATTGAAGGGTTTTATGTAGGTAAGTCGGGTTTTACCACTATGTTAAAAATACAGTGTTAGAAGCCGCCGAAAAGTCTATTCTCTCGTACTTTCGCCGAGCATATGGTAAGCATATTTTTCCGTAAAAAAAAGCGCAAGTAGCCTGAATTTCATAACACATCATTGGCGATATACGTATTTCTGTTGAAAGGGCCATCTATTAACAACGATAGGTAGCTAATAGATGAACCTGGCCCTTCGTGTTTCAGAGTTCTTGCATAGCATACTAGATGGCGCTGGGAATTTTTATCCATTCGCAGATGATAAAAACCAGCTCTGTATATTTTTTGAGAAGGGTGTTGAAGTTACGAAATTTATTAAAAAGTCGTGAAAAGACATACAGATTATAAAAAAAAAACGATTTATAAAAAGAATGCCTACTACCCTGTATGCTTCATACATGACATTACAGAACTGCTAAAAGATTAGCTTCTGATTAATAATATGATGGCTCCGTCTTTTGTATAAGCTCAATGGTTTTTTTCCTGAGCTATGTTAAAACAGGTTATTTAGGAAATTTTAGAAAACTCATTAAATTGGTTTATTTATACTACTATTTATTTAACAGCAGACTTGATGTATTGATTATCATAATTATGTAATTGCGACATAATGTCAACGCTAACTCTTAATAAGATAGGGATCAATCTCATGAATGATTGAACAAAACCATCGCTTAATTAAAGATTCTAGTTAGATCAACAATAAAATTATTTTTTTAGAATTGTTATGCTGAATTATGTCAACATATAATTTAAAACAAGTTATTTTATACCTATTGTTATTTTTTTTGTCAAGTTGTGTTTATTATTGTGTTTTTTTTATGCCATAGCAGGCAGACAAGCTTGCGGGCCACCTGATGGGAAGAGATCACCATCGCCCATAGACACCTGCAACACCAGAGGCATTGTCGGTGCGCTGCCTTTCAAGCAAAGATAAACCCTTCTTATGAAGGGCTCCATGTCAAAGCTCCAGGGCAAAGCTGTTATAATATACCTAATTGGTGTTATCTCTGTTAATAACGGGATAATTACCATGATTTGTGAGTTTGATTAATTCCTGATATAATTTGTTTAAACAAGTTTGCAGTCTCAGCATGCTAGAAAAAACTAACCTGAGCCCGTAGTCCGAAGGTGCATTTCAGAACTCCCTACTCTCGAGACGACTGTCGGCTCGAGAGTAGGGAGTTTTAAAATGTGTCTACGGACTACGAGCTCAGGTTAGTTTTTTTTTCGGTTGATTGTTTTTTCTGCCATCAGGCTGACTATAAGCAGATCTTAAAAGTAAAGGTTACTGACAAGCGATAGCAACTTACCCAGGCTGGGCTTCTCCCATGGGGTGAAGTAGTAACGTCATCTCGGACAGCTTCTCGAAGGCTTTCGCGGCTTCTCGGAATATCTCACCAACCTTAACAAATTAAAATTTAAGTTCTTCTTCTTCTTCTTATCGTGTCGATGCTACATACAACTGTATTTTATTGTAGCATCGTGTTGGAAAGATTAGCCAGACTAGACACTGCGTGCCTAGCTGTTACCGGTGTGCGCCACGAGGAGGCTCTTTCCATGAGAAAAATTTAAGTTAGGAACTTATAAATAGCCCATGAAAGAATAGAACATGCATGTAGTAATCTCCATACCTTTTGCGCGGGATTGTCCATTCTGCAAATGCGGCTAGTGCGTCTCTACACTACAACACTGATGCTTCACTGTCCGTAACGACTTAACCTTTCTTTTCATGCAATTTTAATAATTTATTTGATCATTACATATGAAATTCAACAATTTCTTGTCTAAACGATACGTTTCATGCGAAGAGAAATAAAAAAATAATATTTGATAGGTAAATAGTTCGCATCGCATGCTTTGCTTGCTTGTTTTATCGAACAGACAGGCTGGCTGACAGAACCGTTTCGTTTGTTTTGTTTGATTGATGTCACATCTTTTCATTCATTCATTCAATATCATTTTTTTATATGAAATTGACGGTAAAGTTAGACAGTTCATTCGTCACATCCACAGACTACTAGGATTTGCTACATTATTTATTTAGTACGTAATGTACATTCATTCATTTCAATCAAATAAATCTCATGGCGTATGTGAACGGTGAGCGTTTGTTGTTCATATCGTAAATCATAAATAATCTCCAGTGAATACAAGGGATTTCAATAATTAATTATGAATTGAATTGTAAATACTCAGTGTACTCAGAAAGCTTACAACGTTTTGCCTTAGCTTCGCAGGCCGACGACGACGCCACGCCTGCTGTATCGAGATGTTTGGTCAACTTAAAAACTTTATTCTACTGAGCTTAATAAGGCTCTGCTGAAGTAAATTAGAGTGAAAATGTGTTAAATGAACTCGAGTGCCTCTTGGTCTTCTATTTTGTCACCAACATGGAACTAATTCTAATATTATCTTTCCTTTCTTGTGGGCTGGCCTATGACAAAGGTAAGCATGTACATATAGCTATACCTACTTAATTAAGGTGCATTACTTAAACTGAATGATGGAACTGATATTCCATCTGATGTTGTATGCTAATACTTGTCTATATCCATGCCACACTGAACACACCTACTGAGGATGGGATCTGTTATGCATTGCACTGCGACCATCACTCTAAGCATATAAGGCAAAAGCAAATTAATATTTAAAAAAATATTTATCATCTTTCACTTATATGACTCTTGAAATGTATAATATATTATTTATTGTTATATAGCTAATGTTCTGTGTTTATTTTTAGCTTCCTTTTATGGAGCCAGCTACATATCATACCCCCTTCAAGAGGCCAAAGGAGTTACCGATATAAGTTTTCGTTTCCGGACTCATCTTTCTGATGCATTATTGCTCCTGGCAGCTGGTAAAACAGATTATTGCATGGTAAGATACAAAAAAAAATTACGAAGTTTCAATATCTCTATTTAAATTAATGAACAAAGTAGAGATAAGGCATGTACATATTATTATTTTTTTCATTTACAGAAATGAAAGTAAATTACGACAGTCAAAAATTAACTAATTTGCAACCAGTCTCATCATCTACCTAATTCAAGTCATCATTTATTAGTTTATTTTCTTTCCCTGAGTAAATTCTTTACCATTAATGCTGGCACTTAATATCTTATCTAAGTTGACTTACAACCTAAGAAATTATGTAAATGTTTCAGCTCCGCCTAGAGAAAGGCAAACTCAAACTGAATATCAATCTTGGTGCTGGTGAAAGTGAGCTGTTCTCTCCCAAGGGTTCACTAAATGACTCTCAATGGCATCATGTCAGTATAATTAGAAGAGAAGCCAATCTCACTATGAAGGTACGTACAGATTAAAATATATTTAAAGGAGAATGGGCACATTGGGCCACAACTAAAAAATCGTCCCTCAAGGTTGCCACATAGTATGTTTAAAAGGGCTTTTATAGGACAATATTTGACTATATTTACAGAAAAATCCGTCCCATGGAGTATAATTTTAACAAACAAACACATCTTTCTTTATAATATTACTACAGCTTATACAATATTATCCATTCCGGCAAGCAAAAAATACTCTTGTCTCTGATCAAACAAACTCAATTACTGTAATGGGACATTTAAGAGAATGACTATATAATGAGGCTGAAATATACTGAACAGCAGGGTTCAACTCACTATGAGTCATCTAATTACAGTACCTACATACACTTGTGATTCAGCTTAAAGACTGTAAATAATTGTATTATGTAGCTGTTTATTTTTGAATGCTATAGTTTATTGCTTTGGACTGCTTTTTACAATGTAGGAAAGTCGTACATAATAAATACTGTGCCAACTCGATAAAATGAATCACAAAGATGCGATAGGCAGATGATTTGGGACGCGTCTTGGACAGGACATACACTGCGCGGTTTGTTTGGCACCGATTTTTAAGCGCAACGTTTTAGTTGTGTTATCCCTTAATGTAACTCTACTTTTGTGTCCTATATATAAGACCAGTGGTGCAAAGTAAAAGTTTGATGCTCTGAAACAAAAGTAAACTATAATGATGATACAATTTACAGATTGACGATAGTGCTGTTAAGAAACGTCTTGGAGGTCGGTTCTTCGAGTTGAACATACACTTTGGTATCTTCCTCGGCGGACAGGGTCATTTCTCTGAGCTATTTCTGGGCCACATGGAAAACTTCCGCGGTTGTATGGAGGATGTAGGTTCACTATTTTCGTTTTGCTAAGTTACAAGCTTTACAGGTCACTTGCTAGATGCAGTATGCTAGATGAGTCAGCATGCAAGTTTAATATGATATAGATATGAACGCCACACTAAACCGGTATTCTAAGCATGGTGTAGAGCATGCCTTAGTAAATACCGTGTCTTGTTCGGCAACGAGTTAATCTTGACATATTATAATAAGAGAGACACAAAATGTTACTATTTTTATACTCGCTTCTATATGCCAGAATTGCAGGTAACATAATCTGTTCTCAACTTCAGGTTTACTACAACGGAGTGAAGATAATAGAGAAAGCTCGCAGCCGCAGTGGATCGGTCAGAGTCGAAGGTGTCACATGGAACTGTGCTCCGGAGTTTGATGCTGATGTCAATTCCGACATCAGTTTTGTAGACGAAGGCGCCTATCTCATACTGCCGAAGATTAACTCCAGAGCTGGGGGGAGGTTAGATATTGAAATCTTATATGTAATGACCTTATGTGTGCAAAATGTTTCACGATCGCCTGTTGACGTTATGCCAGTTATAATGACTTTTTGTTATTTTTCTTTGTGTATATAATCTGTTACTTATAAATAATTACAATTTACATATGCATCTAGTTCGGTTCATTATATACCAAGCTTTAGACAAAGTCATGAATTGGTTTTTATCGCTAGTAAAAAGAATCTGCGTCAGTCTGAATAAATCATTTCAGGTGGCAAATAGAGTTCAAAACGATCGCACAAAATGCAATAATATTATACAACGCTGGTGGAGGACGTTCCGACTTCTTAGCAGTTGAGATTCTGGATGGGGCAGTTAGAGTCAAGATGGCTCGAGGCCAGATAGTCCACTCGGTGCGTGTCAGTGACGGACACTGGCACAAAATGCATCTACTGTTCAACCCATCGCTTATTGAGGTGAGTGAACCAGCTGTTGTGTGTATGTATTGACGATACCAAGTTAAAGGTAATGCCAGTAGCGAACTTTAAATTCTGTAGCATTTGCTATTTTTTAATACTTTGGTTTTTGTTCGAGCATCGACGCATGTATAAAATTCCAAACAGATTAATGTATAGTCTGATTGGAATTATTATATTACTTGTATGTGCATCTTGAGTAATTATTATTGTGTACAAGCTGAGCGATCACCACATTTATTCCTAAACTGGTTTGCAAGTTAATCAGTTTTGAGTTAGTTTTGTTTTCGAAATTTGTTGCATAACTCCACAATCGCAGAAATATACCGTTTTTTTTAAACTTATCTTTTATTACTTGCATAGCTTATATTAAGATTGCGTTAAATATATTAATAATGATCATTCTATATCTTTTTGCGATTTATTTTTATTTGCGATTGTATGCTATACATTGAATATTTATGCTTTTATTTGCGTTATTGTATATGTTATTACGTTTTATATTCGTTCATTACGAAAATGTTTGTTCTCGGTGAGGATCGAACCTATGACAAACAACCAAACGGAAAATACTTAAGTGTGTAATCAACTACGTTTGTTTTTTTATGGATTTTATGCAGTGAGACGAGAATGGCGGAATAATAAACTAATAGTTAAAACTGACAGTCCGTTACGAGTACCAATACCAATACCAATACGAGCGATTCTCGAAAGTTCTTCTGTTGAGCAGTATTCTAGATACGAATATGTATTTATTTTAGATACACAATTGTTTCATATGAGTGGCATTCGATTGCGCACAGCAATACATTTTTATTGATCTATACTAATACTATAAAGAGGAAAGATTTGATTGTTTGTTTGTTTGTTTGCATCGAATAGGCTCCGAAACTACTGGACCGATTTCCAAAATTCTTTCACTGTTGTGAAGCTACATTATCTGCGTTGAACATAGGCTATATTATAATGATATTTTTTATTTAGGCTACCCGTGCGAAGCCGGGGCGTACTACTAGTTAATTATAAACTGACTTCGCGCTAGCGCAGCTTTAATTTGTATACCTCGAAATAATGCAATGCAGATGAATGTGAGAACTGTTGAAACAATTTACACATGAGTTGTCTATACTCTCGCTGCGGCAGCAATATTTGTATGATCTCCATGAATTACAAATCTGAGTGGCTTTATCATGATAATCGTTATTTTTGACACTCAACACAATATAACACAATTAAAAGACTGTGATATGAGTAAATCTATCACTAATTAGTATTTAGTGCAACCAAATATGCAGCACCATAAGAACCGTTATTTGCCTTGACTTAAGTTATGAATATAGGTATTATGATAAGAACACCGATTGTTTCGATTACGATTGGTTGAATATGCTTATTGAGTTTTACATGAGAGCTAATTTAAAATGTATAATCCTGCGAGAAAATCAGTTTTGCAACATTTTATGACAAGACTCTTCTCCCATAAACTAAACTAAAGTCAAAGTCAAGTCAAAGTCGAAGATTTCTTTTCATATTTATAAAATACATATTTCATAAAATCACAAGGATCACTTAGAATCGTCTTACATATTAGGTGATTCTAGGTGCCAGTTCCACGCGACCAGAGCCTAGAAGAACGGGCAAGAAACTTAAATAAACTACTACTAATAATACTAACTAAAATAAACTACTTTTCATCTCGCCATGTCGTAATAGTGTTTTCAAAAAGTAAATGCTCTTCAATATCCGATGGTTAAGTAAATTTGAATTTAGAACATCGTGAGCACTAACTTTGTGACTTCAAAGATAATTTAACCTATTTACTTCTACCTCCATGGTGCCAAATTGAACATACATCCATTTGTCAGCATCAGTAATTTGTTAAAAACTCGACATTCGTTACCTCCTTGTACTTTTTATTAATTTGCTTTGCGCGCGATAGCGGAGACGTTAGACAAAATGGCGGAGCATAAAAAAGTATTCTGAAAATTAATTGGTTTTTGAAGATAACGTAAGACTAGGCGGTATGGTTCTAAACTATAGCCTGCTCCGAGGAGAAAATAAATAAATAAAAAAAAATATTGCTTTGCGTGCGAAAATATATCTTTGCATTTAGTCATTTCCTCGCTGAGGTGGGATGAAAGTTATGTATTGCACTTGAGTGCAAAGATTTTTTGCTTTTTGCTCTTTTGATTCCCTCGCCAACGCTAAAGGATTCTAATTTTAGAATCATTCGTTTGCTCGGTCATAAAAATTGAGCCTGCGATTAAAAACCAACTCTTTTTTTCTAAATAATTTATTATTCTACCATACTTTACTCTTTATTTTCCTCAATATTTGTATAGGCTGTATATGGCCTTTATTTTTTTGCAGTTATCTGTGGACAACATCGCTATGAGTACGCGTATCGAAAGCGGTGGAACGAGATACCTAGATCTATCCGACTCGTTCTATCTCGGCGGGATTGAGAATGAAAAGCGTCAACGTGCTTTCTCAAAGGGAATCAAAGCGGCTGACTCTAGCATTATGGTACGTCAAATAATTATGCTGTTTCAGGGTGAAACAAATTAATATAAATTAAAATCGTTTAAAAATAATACTGCCTGATGATTTGAGTTTTTTTCTATGATATTTATTAAATAGTGGAATTTCTTGACATAATACCACATCAGTAACATAGTAATAATGAATACTTTGTTAGTTATTACCAGTATTATTAAAATTTGATCAAAAATAGAATTAATTAAAGCTAGTTGCTAGTTTAAACGTGGCGTAATGAATCACATCATTTTAATTCGATATTAATTTTCTTCGTCACAGGGCTGCATAAAGCCGATAGAGGTCGATGAAAAGATCTACGGCTTGCCCAACGCAGTAGTAACTTATGGCGTCAGTCCTAAATGCGTTTGGTTCTATCCGTGCGTTGCGAATCCTGCCAACCCACCGTGTGTGCAACACGCAACGTGCGAACAACACGGCGTCGACCATTTCACGTGCAAATGCGATCAAGATCTCTGCATCAATCCCGATTACGCGGAGAACTATAAGGTGAGAAAAAGCTGTTGAAGTCACCAAGGAGATACAATGAAAAATTGTTTTGTATTTGTCTGGGGAGAATATACAAGACGGTAATCAGACCAGAGGTATGGATACCAGCAGAGGTATGAATCAGAGTGTTGGGCAACGAAGAAGACGAATTAATTTTTCTGTAGAAAATAAAAATAATAAATTGAACCCTTTTGTGAAGGTGGCTCTTGGTTCCCGTAACACAATTTTGCTAATTCACGAACACGTATGTGGATTCAAATTATGTTTTTTATAATATTTTTTATTTCCAAAATACATATTTATGTGAAAATTTTAGTTTACTTTAGGCAGCGCTTTATTTCTTACATAATTTCTTACACACTTTATTGTCTCGCTTAATTTCTAACCAATAGCTTAAACAGAAAACCATGTATTCTGGCAGTAGTTGTCAAAGTCATTAAAATCCGCAGGTCTACTCTAAATCTAGCGAGTTAGAGCTGGTCGGACTATACCCGCTCTCGGTTCAAGAAGGCGGAGTCTCCGTCATCACAACACAAAACATCGATGTGGTGCTGGATCACCATAAATACGGGGTTCGACCTTCAGGAGTTGTATTCTATGTGACGCAGTCGCCAGACCATGGACGGATTGCTATAGACCTGTCTCTCAGAAGCTCGCAGTACGGGAATTACGTGGAGGATGGAAAAACTAAGCAGTCTTTTACACTCATGGACCTGTCTAGAGATAAGGTGACTAAAACATAGACATATATACCTTTGAAGCTTTCGAGCATCTTTCAAAAACAAATTAAACCCAACAATACTATGGTTTAAATTTAGGTCCGTTACGTCCACGACGGCTCTGAAAATCATCAGGACGCCATAGTCCTCGAAATGGAGCTGATGCCGGAAGCTAAGTTCACGCTACCCAGCTATCTGCAAGGACGAAACACTTTTGTACTTCACGTCAACATCACCCCGGTCAATGACCCGCCAGTTCTTAATCTCTTGCCTGGAAAAGTATTGAGATTAACCCAGGTAACTTATCACTGAGATACACTGCTTAGTGCTTATTTATCCCACTAGTTAATCTGGTAGTGTTACGGCCCTTACATTTTATGTTTACATTATATGTTGAGTTTTGTTTAGTGGACTTCTAACCAATAATATTATAGTAAATGTGATTTCATAATTTGATGGAATTATAGGCTTCGAAAGGGAAAAATCTCTACCATCAAAATAATGAGAGTCGAACTTTCACTTGACAGCGGGATCTCTTTCGGTTTGACAGACAAATGACGGAGAATAGATTTCGTAGTCTTATACTACCCTGTATACCCTACACTCCCGCGTTTGTGACGCATGATATTGATGATATTTAATAATAAAAAATAACCTAGAATGACCTCACAAAAGCACGTATTTTGTTTAATTTACTTTAAGTTTTTGTTTACAGAGTGTGAGCAGTGCTTCAATTAATTGTTTTTGTTTGCTTATTTGTAGTTGCATGTTTATAATGTCACGTGAATGCAGCCAATACAGCAACCTAACAAGTAGATAATCTTGTAAGTACCGCTTTTTAATATAGTGCCAAAAGTTCAGTTCATTCTGAAGAAATAATATATTAAAAAAATACCACGAATAAATAAATTTACTTACATGGACATTTACACAACGTCATCTAGTCCTCTTGGTAGCTTAGCATAGTTTGGGATTGTATGACGTGTGTAATGTCATATAATAATTTATTTATTTTGATATAGATATGCACGTCTGTAAGAATGCATTAGTTAACATCTACACAGTAATAGAGAGGTGAGTTTTAAAGAATCTGGAAAGTAAGCATGAAAAATGAACGGTAACGTATACTGGTCACAATGCGCAGCAATCACAGATCGATTGAGAAATGCAGCAGTATCACCGCGCAGTGTATCTCGAACATGTTACTATTATCATATGTGCTGATTTTATGAGAGATTCTATTTTCAGGGAACGCGAAAAGTGATAACATCAGATATACTGAAAGCTGAGGACCCCGATACGTCACCTGAAGATTTGCTGTACACCATCCTTCACGGAAAGAATGAAGCTTACAGGTGCGGATTAATTAAAAGCATGATAAATTATTCTAATTGTTATCTTGCACTTACTTTCGTCATGTTTCGTCTCCTTAAATCCCGCTGGTACCTTTACCTATTCATAAAAACAAATCATTTATATACTGTTGATATTTTAAAAATAAAAGCACATAAAATACCTTTCGACAGATAATTTAATACAGAAAAATTTATAAAATTATGTTTGAATAATGACATTTAATAATTACATCAACGCAAAGGACATACCGTTCATAAAAATACAGCAAAAATGAAATTGTAGTATTAGCTTGCATATAGATTATGGTTTGGCTGTATTATTATTTTTTTAAACAAATTATCCAATATTTTTTCTCATCCACAGCGGTCAGATAGAAATGTCCGGACAGCCTGTGGACTCGTTCTCGCAGCAGGATATCGACTCCGGCATCATATCTTACGCCCACGCGGCAGAGGGAGACAAACAGTTAAATAAGACTTCCCTCCGACTCACTCTGCAGGTGTGTAACACAATCTGGTTTACACTAATTTAAACCAGTGTGTAACAGCGCAAAATGTGGTTATTATTTTGATTTGTTCTCGAACAAACTTACGATTACAGAGTTTACAAAAGTTACATATCTATATAATAAAAATGGATTGCTGTTCGTTAGTCTCGCTAAAACTCGAGAACGGCTGAACCGATTTGGCTAATTTTGGTCTTGAAATGTTCCTGGAGGTCCAGGGAAGGTTTAAAAGGTTTAAGAATAATGAAAAATGCTAGGGAATGTAAGAAAAACAAGAATTTAATTTTCCCATACAAAAAGATATTAGCTGTCATGAATGTGACATGACTAGGGGTACTGTAGACTCGATCGAAACCTTATATGAATAAAACAAAACATAAAAAAATATTGATTTTGAGTCGACAACATATATCCGGAAAATTCTAATTATGGAGCATTTAATTAAATTCCAATGGCTCTGACAAACAAACCGCTGTCGCCATCTTTTAATTGTCAGTCGTTGACGTTTCGCGAAAATATTGTTTTGACACTTCTTTATGTTAGACATACTCTTTGTTATTTGTGTTTTTTCTTTAAACCTTTTTGGCCGATTATCGTTATAATCACCATAGAAAAAAGAATACTCTAAAAGTTGAAGGTTTAGTTCAAATGTCATTTAGTTTCGTAATTCATGTAATGGCCAAATATTTATAAGAAACTGCAAGCAAATGCAAATGTGCAGTCGATGTGTGGACTGGAACAACATTATACTCGGTAAGCGGCTCAATATATTTGACTTGACCACATGCATAGCCTGTGTTGAGTTGTCATGAACACGTACAGAAACAGACTCGATTTCTGTACCATTTTTCTTGATAATGGAATGGACCCCTTCATGCGCAAGTTCAACTTGAACTTGAGAATAACCACTTTCGAACCTTTTTCCAAAAAATCAAACTGCTCCTGCTACATCCCAAGATTTATTTGATGACTTTCAGGTAAGTTAATGGTGTAAGTAGGTTACTGAGTAAAGAAAAATGAAAAATAATGCTTATTACCAGATAGAGGTGGGAGGATATACCTACACCTACATACATTCACAATGCTTATTATTATTTGAATATTAGTCTAAAATATTTTCTTCTTTAAGGTGGATAAAGAGTTGACGCTAATCCAAGGTTCACTGATGACTGATGATGATTCTTCGGACAACGAGAAAAAACATCTGCTATCAGTCAGCAGTGAATTTATTTTTTAGAAGAAGAGGAGCAAGAAAACATATCAAATGGCGGGCAGACCCATCAGTACATTCAGTTGGTTATGAATGTGTTTAAAAATGGGTCAAGGCATTGGTAAAATGATAATATTGCCATCAACTTATGTGGGAAGTCCTCGGCGCATGATGCAAAATGAAGAGATAATTTACAAGGCCTTAGAAAAGAACATAGACCCGATTTAATTGCCAGAATTTTAAAACATAAATTGGAGGATTTTTTTAATAAGGAAACATATTTTTGGAATATCGAGTGCGTGGTTTTACACCATTGAATTTCAGAAACGTGGGCTTCCACATGTGCTTATCTACTGATCTACCTGTCAAAGTAGAGAAAAAACTGAGTGCTTAAAACAAATAGATTTACAGAGAGTAAACCTTAAAAATATGTTTTGTAAATTTGTCTTAGTTTATTTTGAATGTTGATTTTTAAAAAAAATAAATTGTGTAAAAAATTTTGCAGTTTTTGTCTACAATATAAAAATAAGTCAGGTTTTCCTGCCTGACGATGAAACTCCAGAACGCACGAACCGATTTCCACGGTTTTGCATTCGTTGGAAAGGTCTCCAACGAATCTAACGAAGTCTCTAACGAAGGTCGCGTTTAGGCAAGCGTAGATAGTGTAGGACGCCCTCCGGCGAGATGGAGCGACGATCTGCGGAGTGTAGCTGGCAAACACAACATGAGAAGAGCCGAAGACAGGGCTCAGCGGCGCGTCTTGGGAGAGACCTACGTCCAGCAGTGGACTGATATAGGTTGATGATGATGATGATGATGATGGAAAGGTCTCGGGCTCCGTGACAAAAATAAATAGAAAAGCGGGAAAGAGGGAAAATATCCCGTGCGAAGCCGGGACGGGCCGCTTGATGGATGTGTATAAGTTACTAATAAATTCAAAAATCTGCTTATTTATTGTCTTTAAGGTGAAACAGAGTTCACCAGGACAGCTAAAAAATTATATTAATAGGTATAATTATTAGTTCTAAGATGATGATGACATTGTTGAGTGACTGAAGTTCGGTTTTGAAAGCAGTGTTGTTTGACTCGCTTTTTCTGTTCCTTAGCCCTATTTAGTAATATTATTCGGCTCAAATTGTGACCGCACTTGACGCAAAACTTGAAAGTATCAGCGGTAATAGTGAAGCATTCGTCGCATCTTAACAATTGTTGTCTGCAACTAGGACAGGTATTACTGTTCTTCTCCCGTTCAATCCATTTCTTACAAAACGGGCAATGCATTTTAAAAGTTATTACTTCTGAAAAATAGTTTTGAAATAACAATTATAAGAACGGATATCTATCTACAGTTAGTGCAATCCAATACTTTTCAATACTTTTTTTTAATCAGGGAAGTGTCTATAATCTCATAACGTGACTTATGTGACATACAAAATAATTATGAACATTATTATGATGAACATGTGTAAGTGATTTAACCACTTTTTCCGCACACTATGGGGCCGATACTTAGACTATCTGAGTACCTAGCATGATAGGTTTTATGCACACGTTTTAAGTGACGTTTCAATACATTTTCGCCCTATGCTAGGTGCTCTGATAATGCCTTTATAAGGCTCTGAAATACATATGGTGATACGACGTTCACCGGGTCATCTAGTTTATTTATAAAATACATAAGTAACGGTTGAGCTATCTGCAGTCTGCAGACCGTTACAAATGATCTCTGGATAGCTTAACTGCTCCAAATCAGTACACATCAAAAGCGTACTGCATTGCCAGTAGATTGGATACGTTTTATTTTGATGCATTGTTTTGGTACAAAGCATATATCTTAGCATATTTAGAGCAGCACAGATGCTGATATCGTTTTTGCTTCGACTCTGAAACCTAAACTTGAGAAATAGGCGTGATATTATTTAAGTCTGTCCTGTATTTAATCCAATATATATGTAGTTGGGTATTTTCTTCAGGTGTCCGATGGGATCGAAACAAGCGGTCCAGGCATTCTGCGCATATCGGTGGTTCCATTGCAAGTGCGGCTTGTTAACAACACTGGACTGCAACTGGTTCACAACTCGTACGCAATCGTCTCAAGCGATAATCTCACTTTCGCTACAAATGCCGACGAGAATAACGTGCAAGTTAAGTAAGTTTTGACAACCAAAAGCAACGCTATTGCGCTATTTCAGTTATATCTGAATCTGATGTCATTGATATATGTCGCAGTACAAAATTGTATCCTAGTTAGACATTACAAAAGGGATTCAATGATAGCAGATTATAAATTGATAAATAAATGAATAATTGCACGCGTACACGTTTTATCGCGTATTATTAATGCTTTTTTCCGGATGTTTCGTTTATGTTGCATGCACAATGGTCATGCAGATAACCTAAAATAAGCGACGCGGATCTCTTTAATATGTGTTCTGACTTTCATATGCATAATAATCAATCAAATAGCGTAATCGACCTAGGTTTAAGTATGATTACCTGCACTAATATTAATAGTATCCATCACGTCAGGTACGATATAGTAAAGCCGCCTCAGTTTGGCGTGGTGGAGCGACTTCGCGTCATGGATGGCACGTGGCAAACGGTGGATTCCTTCACCAGTGAAATGGTCGCATTCCAGCGAGTACGATACATGCATTTGTTGGGCAACCCTACGCATGACGAATTCAAGGTAAATTCAACCCATAATTTCTATAGGTGAAATACATAATAATATTCTGTAAAGTCCGTTTATGGTTGGTCTGGTCGATATAAGCGTAGCTGTTGCCATATTTTGAGTATGAGTCTGCATTGTTAGCAAAGAACATTGCCCAAACCCTGTACCAGATTGCGTCACAAGCTAATTATCATCAAAATTAATATTTTATTTATATGTGTTCTTTGTTAATTTTTAACAGTCTTTTTTAACCGGGTTTAGAAAATTAAAATTAATTATACAAAACCTGATTATCAATTTCCTACTTCCGAGTGCTTAGTCCGAGCTTGCATTTTAAAACTCCCTACTCTCGAGCCGAGAGTCGTCTTTCGGATATCCATACAAAAATACAAGAACATCCGAGAGACGATACTCAGCTCGAGAGTCGGGAGTTTTAAAATGCAAGCTCGGACTAAGCCTTTCGCACGTCAACTATTTTGTTCCGATCCCAGCTGTCACCTATTTTCGTGAGTGGACATTGAGCATAAAAATCTTGTTTGCCAAGTAAGCTTTATCTGAGCAGGCAAACATGATAAAAAAATAAAATAAAATACATTTTTAAATATTTTGAAATGCGGTTAAACATTGAATAAAATATTGTTGGTAGCGAAAAGGTAAATAAAAATTAGACCTTTGAGAGTAAATTCAAATTGATGCAAGTTGGTACAGATTCCCATAGCCCACTGGGCATTGTCCTTTGGTCAATCCCTCTTTAGACTTATTGAAATGTACCATTCTGTTTCAGTTCAAAGCATCCGTTGGGACTATACGAACGAACACGCTCTACGATTTCCGACTGACATTTATAAAACTCGAGCTTTACCAGTCGGTCAATAAAGAACTTATACTGAACAATACGCGCGAAGCGTTCATTTCTGCGCAGCACCTCGAATACAAAACGAAACCGCTCGCCCTTCCTACCGATCGAGTATTGTACACTATTGTGAGAGCACCGAAGTACGGAATACTTCATCTGTCTTCCGGAAAACATCACTTGCAACTACATAGCACATTCACGCAGCAAAACGTAGATAACGACCAGCTATGGTACCGCTTACACAGACGAGCTTACTCCCATATTCAAGACGAATTCTCATTCGTGGTCGGAGCCACTGAGTGCGATAACATTACCGGAGTGATGACTATAAAACACACGCCAGGAGTATATCCATCTGATCATTCCTCAAATCGTGTCCACACCACTTTAGAACGGCTTCAAGTCATGGAAGGTTCTCGAATGGTTATCCCAGCGACGCATTTGAATCTACGGACTGACGCTGTCACTAACCTCATCTTTAACATCACGCATTTACCCAAACACGGGAAAATCGAAGTAATGAACGAGAACCTAAAAATACTTCGCGATAACACAACGTACTTTAATTTACAAGAGTTGAATTCTGACAGAGTTTACTACGCGCATGATGATTCGGAAAGCCGTCACGATTCTTTTCATTTCATGGCGCTGAGCCCTGAGCCTGAAGATTTTCAGTACGTTGGAGTGTTTCACATCGATATTGTACTCAAGAACGATAACAGTCCAGTGAGAGCTGACAATAACGTGTTTCATATAGTCCACGGAGGAGCCAGGTTGATCACTGCCCGGGACTTGAGTTACTCTGACGCAGACTTGGACACGAAACCTTCTGACATAATGTACACAGTTCAACGTTTCACGAAAGATCCTCCCAACGGCGGAATATTCCGAGCTGATAATCCTTCCGAGCAAATCGCTCAGTTCTCTCAAGAGGATATAAACAAGAACTTGGTTTTGTTCAAGCATCAAGGGAAGGAGTATGGAAAAATGGCTTTTTGGATTTCCGATGGACTTTTCGATGTGAATGGGAATCTAGAGATTCAAGCGTCACCACCGTTCATAAAGATGTACCCGAGCAATGGATCTATTGTTGAAAACGGGAAGGCTGTAATTATTAGCTCGCGAGATATGCAGGTTTGCTTTTTTATACAACTAATTCATGTACATTCCCATATTCTACTTATGGTTAGTGGTAACTTTACATGTAACGATTCATTCTAACAACTTCTTCTTCTACTTAAACCTCTTCTAACTTCTTCATTGAGCATGTTCATTGAGAATGTAAGTGTAAAGTCTCATCTTCCCGTAATTATATCTTCAAACTGTTACACAGTTATGCAAGCATCTCTGCTTTGCGGCATAAATATAACTTTTCAACCATAGGCTTTGCAGTATGCAATATTATTTGTTTATTAGGTGGACACAAACATGAACTGCCTTGAAGAGGATATCCGTTATGAAGTAACATTGGAACCAAAACACGGTTCTATAGAAGTTGGCGAAAGACAAGGTGCCTCTACGTTCACCCAATTAGACGTCGCGGCTGATCGAGTGGCTTACAGACACCGAGAGCCGAAGACTCCTAGTGATCAGTTCAGGTTAGCTTTCAAAAAGAAAACAGTCGAAGTTTACTAGAAAACATTTGTTTTGCAATCACACAATGTTGTGTTAGGTTAGAGTCGTAAGTCAGTTCAAAAATTCATGAACAGTCACTAAACAAAAATTGACAATGTTAACTAGAAACCTGTTGTTTATACCTGTTTATACTTATACATAATAATACCATCTAGGTTTGCCATGACATAAATATCGCTGCGCGCTGGCCACATGTTGGTCATAACTGCGCAGTTCAAAAACGTTTACTTAATTGATTTATACTACCCTACTCAACTATTTTATAGATTTAAAGTGATGTGCCTGGATACGTGGGGCGAAGGTGTCTACGTTGTGAAGATATTCCCGTCCAGCTATTGGGAGCCGTTGCGCGTTAGTAGTAGTCGCGCGCTGGTTGTCGAAGAGTCTACCAGTGTCAATATTACTCGAGATATTTTAGAGGTATGTTGCACACATTTAGTTTAAGTTAAATAAAACATTTACAAGCTAGTCGCATTATACAGGGTGTAACAAATGAGGTGGACCAAAAGCAAAAGGGCGATAGGGGAGCTCAATGGCTATCCATATAACCCCCATGTATGTTCAGCGATATTCAGTCGTTCAAAAGTTATTCCCACTTTTATGATTTTTTTTTTCATTAACAAATTTTAGGTTAGATTTCCCAAGTACACCCAAACTATTAGGGCTACAAGCGTAATTTTTTTACACCTTGTAGCTTAATAGTAGACCTTTCGTATTACAATACCAGTTTGAGTCGTTATTTGATTGATTTCCAAATAAAAAATAATCTTTACAGAAAAATCCGAAATCTGAACTTCCGCGAGAAACTTTAGGAGCAATTTAAAAAAAAAACTTGCTGGATATTTTTTTCTACAACCTATCTTAAAAACTTCCTCCATTTATGGAGCAGTTACCCTGAAAATTTCATAAGGCTAGTACAGAAGCATCATGTTAAAAGGTGAACTCAAGTGTTGTAAAAGTGCTGAAATCAACGGTTCAATCGACCAACACGATGGTCCGGGCAAGTCTCAGATTGTATGCCACTCCTTCTAATCAATTGCTCTTGGTATATTCTAGCAGCCTCTCGAGCGTTTCTTTGAGCTACACCATGACAATAATACATTTCTGCATATCTACGAGGAGAATATGGCATGATACACTAATCGCAAAGTTTGTACAGTCCGTAAGCGCGCCGTTTTCGTTAAAGTACAGATAATCCAAATTCAGACTCCTGAGTGGCCGTACTTTTTTAACCTCCGACTCCAAAATAAGATTTAAAAACTAAAACCCGACTACGAAAAGCTAGGAAAGAACTTGAATTTTTTTTTTTTTAAACTTTTCTTCTTTAAAAACAGAATTTGTTTTTTTTACCTAAAACAGATATTTTTAATTATGGTTGTAGTCGGAGGCTAGTTATGTAAAAGTACATAATACTAAGCATCCGACTAAACCCGTGATGAAGTAAAATAAGTCAAGAAACCAACAGTAGATTAGGTGTGATATTTAAAAAGTTAAACTTGTTATCTAGCTTTTCGTAGTCGGGTTTTAGTTTATAATCATAATTTTTGTATCAGGGGTTAAAAGAAGCGCGGCCACTCAGGGGTCTTAATTAGGATGATTTTTACTTTAACGAAAACGGCGCGCTTACGGACTATACAAACTTTGCGATTAGTGTATCATGCCATATTCTCCTCGTAGATATGCAGAAATGTGTTATTGTCATGGTGTAGCTCAAAGAAACGCTCGAGAGGCTGCTAGAATATACCAAGAGCAATTGATTAGAAGGAGTGGCATACAATCTGAGACTTGCCCGGACCATCGTGTTGGTCGATTGAACCGTTGATTTCAGCACTTTTACAACACTTGAGTTCACCTTTTAACATGATGCTTCTGTACTAGCCTTATGAAATTTTCAGGGTAACTGCTCCATAAATGGAGGAAGTTTTTAAGATAGGTTGTAGAAAAAAATATTCAGAAAGTTTTTTTTTTAAATTGCTCCTAAAGTTTCTCGCGGAAGTTCAGATTTCGGATTTTTCTGTAAAGATTATTTTTTATTTGGAAATCAATCAAATAACGACTCAAACTGGTATTGTAATACGAAAGGTCTACTATTAAGCTACAAGGTGTAAAAAAATTACGCTTGTAGCCCTAATAGTTTGGGTGTACTTGGGAAATCTAACCTAAAATTTGTTAATGAAAAAAAAAATCATAAAAGTGGGAATAACTTTTGAACGACTGAATATCGCTGAACATACATGGGGGTTATATGGATAGCCATTGAGCTCCCCTATCGCCCTTTTGCTTTTGGTCCACCTCATTTGTTACACCCTGTATATTGTTCACGACAAATACAGATACAAGATACAGCCTTGCACAGTTGTATAGTAAAAATGACGAGTAATCACTACACGTGTGGTTATAGTATTGAAATGTGTGTTCAATGTAAAATAAATCATTCTAGGTGATGCATCCACAAATTGAGCCTTCGAACATAGTATACCGAATCACCGAAGGCCCTTATCACGGATGGTTGGAAATCACCAATTCTCCCAGCACTTTAGAACTGGAGAACTATAACGAAGAACCGGTTCACATCAAAGTATTCGATCAATCTATCATAAACGCAAATAGACTCGTTTACGTACAATCCGGCGTCAATCGAACTAGGGATAGAATAAGAATGGACGTCACAAACGGAATCGTTTGGCTGAAAAACGTGGAACTTTCAATTATAATAATACCGGAGCATTTCTACGTGTCGGCGAATAATCTGACAGTTGTGGAAGGAGCGTCTGTTAGTTTGAGGCCTGATTCGTTCAGAACTGAAACGGAGTATTACAGAGGGAAGGTTGTATCCTACAAAGTTATTGAGAAACCCAAGTTTGGGAAGATTCTAATGGGTGATCAGGAGTTGGGCGTTTTGCCGGTTTTGAAGCTCAACTCAGGAAATATTCAGGTATGTTCTATCACTTTGAAGCTTTCCATGTAGTAAAACTGGAGAATAAAGTTTCTAACATAAAGTTATTCTCCACAGTACACTCATGACGGCTCAGAAGAAACTTCAGACTCATTCAAATTGATAGCGCTCACGGAAAGCAGTAAGCAAAGTTGCGCGTTCGCAGTACATTTGAACATAGTCCCCGTGAACGATGAAACGCCAATCGTTGCCGCGAACACCGGTCTGTGTGTGTGGGAGGGAGGAACGTTTGCACTCACGAGGAATGAGTTATGTGAGTGTGCACCTTTACAAGTTCACGAACAAATGACAGTCAACGTTATGTCAACCTGATATATTTTAGCGTCGGCGAACGCTGTGTATGTTGTAGATTATTAATACGTTTATTTATTGTAAAAAATATTCCTGTCTGAATTTGTGCGCAAAAATAAAGTCAATCGATTCATACACACGTTTGTAACTAACGTTCGCTATGTTACGTTGACATAAACTTAAATAAAGTGCGCCTAGTATTACATCGATCGGGCATATTTACATAATGTTTTTTTTTTAATGCAGATGTGAATGATATAGACACGCCATTGGAAAACGTAACTATCATAGTGATTGACATAGTGTCGGGTTACATGGCAATGAAGCGAGACGTCGGCAAAGCGGTGCATCATTTCACTCAGGCAGATATAGATGGAGGACACGTCATATTTGTACACACAAGTAAGTCCATCAATAGTTTATAACATTAGTCAAACGATTACAAAAAATCGTCTGTAAAATTGTGTTTCATTCATTTCAGATGGTACAAAAGGTAAAATGATATTCAACGTAACAGACGGCCTGCATGAACTATCCAAAATAACATTCCTCATATCGACCAAGTCAGTTTCCCTTAAAATTCTGCGTAAAAATAATTTACGCGTCTTTCCACTCATGAGAGAACCCTTGAACAATTATTTTCTCATGTCCAAATGCTCGGATCCTACGAGAAATATCATTTACAAAGTCGAACGAGCCCCGACTTTAGGAAGGCTCATAATGATAAACGGGGAAAATCATCACAGATCTATAAAACAGTTTACACAACAAGATGTCAACAACACCATAGTTTACTACGAGCACACGCATCCTTTCTCCGATTTACATACCAATGATTCATTTGTGTTCACCGTAGAAGCTGCTCTCGCTAAACCGCTTACTGATTTAACTTTCAACATTGATATCTCAGTATCATCTGGCGGTTTAGCCAAATACGTTCACATACCAGAAATAAAGGTACAGGAGGGTGACAAAGTTCCCGTCAAAGCGAACGTTACGAACGTCATCGCGTATTTGGAAACCCAGGCTGGCGTCAGACAACCGCAGATCGAAGCACAATGGTCGCAGCCGATCCACGGCGAGTTGAAGCCTTTTTTGTCGTCATTAACTCAGTCGCAATTAGAAGGAGGCGTCGTAAACTACGAACACGACGATTCAGACACTTTGCTGGACAAAATTGAAATGGCTCTATTCCTACTACCAGATTATGTGCTTCTATGCAATGTTACGATACCGATTCATATCATACCAGTGAATGATCAACCGTTCCGACTGCTAACAGACACACCGCAGATACAAGTCGTGCAAGGCGAGAACTACACGATCAGCAAAGCCGACCTGCTCACAGAGGACGCGGACACAGGGCCCGCGGGGATATTCTACGATATAATCAGCGGTCCCACACAAGGGAGAATGGTGATGCTAGACAAAAACCAGACAATCGACGAAGCGCAATCGATAAACAAGTTCACACAAGACGACATCAACAGCGGCAGAGTTATCTACGAGCATTCTGGAATGCTGCAAACGGCAACCTTCTACTTCAGGGTATGGGATGGTCAATTCAAACCGACATACACTGTATTTACGATCGATGTTGTTCCTGTTATACTAAACGTGACGTCATCTCACACTATCCAACTACAACAAGGCTCCAATGTGGCGACTCTTACCACAGATCAGATTTACGTGGATACGAACGCACAGAAGCGAAAAGTGTGGTATAACATTACCCGCCAACCTACGTATGGAATGATATACGTGGGTCGAAATTCAGTTACTTATTTCTCGCACAATGATCTTATAGACAAAGTAGTAATATACATGCAAAATGATATGACTGCGGCAAACGATAGCTTCGACCTCATTGCATACGTGCATCACAGCAACGGCACACGTCCCTTCACAATAGAAGTGTCCGTCCAACCTTTGATGGCCTTAGGCGATTTCAAAGTAGAAACCGACAAAGCTAAGATTACTCTCAGTAACATGGACGCTACTGGATTAGCGAAGTTGACAGCTAGTGATCCGATATACACGTTACTACGAAAGCCTAGGTTCGGTACACTGAAGAAAATTATTCGTAGTTCAGGTGAGAAAACGAGTGCAAGAGAAAGGGAGATAGCATACTTCACGCATGAGGATGTGAAAGCTGGTGTAATATATTATGTGGCGAAGAAAAAGATCAGTGACCTGAATGGGATGGAAGATAGTTTTAAGTTTCTGCTAGCAGCGACGATATTTCAGCCGGCCACCGGCGATTTGAGGATTTTCCTCGGTAATAGACAGAAGAAAAATCTACCCGGGCCCAATGATCCGGAGAGTCATGAAGGTGTGCCGGTAAGTTTATCAATTTTGTTGCACATCTACTCCATGTCAATAAGGTACGGAGTCATTCTCTAAAACATTTCACCCACAAGCAATTTTTCTAGCAGGTTCGTAGAGAACAGCTATTAAAACCGCGCATTGTATCTATTTACGTTTGACGATATAAAGCTATAAAACCACCACGTTTAATAGATTTATCCTTACAGGTTGTGAACGGCGAAGCTTCCTACTACATGATGATATTAATGGCGTTATCCGGGGTAGTTCTCGCCATAGTTTTTATTCTGAGTCTGATCAAGTGTCGGCGGTACTTCATGCGCGATCAGAACGCGCTCGTTAAGATTCACGGTCAGGCTCAGGGCGTGGCTCCAATACCACTACCGAGACCGCCGGATCATCTAATGCCGTCACCAGCTCAAGCCACACCGCCTATTAAACGGTAAGATACTTCAAACTCATTATCATCATTCCTTATCCTACGTTATGTGAGATCTGTAAAACAGGTCTTCTACTCAAGTTCTCAATAAGTTTTAGTATATGTATAAAATTATTCTATTCCCATAGTACAAGCGTTGCTTAGTTTGGGACTAGAGTTCGATGTGTGAAATGTCCATTTCTAATTTTATATTTTCTCAATATTCACAATAAACTAGGTTAATAAATCGCGTTGATACATAATAGTAAAAAACAATTAAGTTAAATCAGATTATGAGTTATCTCAATCACAATACAATATAACTCAATTTCATTTTGGATATCTCGTGACTGAAAAAAAATGATTAACAAATCCTTTGTATTTCCAGCTACGTATCTTCTGAGCAGTCAGTTCATACGGGGAATAGTACGCCACTGCCCTCTGGCGGCAGTATCGCGTGCAAAGTCACCCCTTTAGCCGACGCACTGCCGGATCTTAACACTCGCTACCCTTACGGTACCGAAGACCATACAGATGTGAGTATCGACGAAGCTACGCGTGAAGTGCTTGCTAGTGACGCTATAGCTATGAACCGAAGAGTTCAATTTCTAGCTGTGTGTTTGGTAGAAAAGTGTGATGCTGTTTATCTATGGCTCCTAAGTTTCTTGGTAAAATTATAAGCAGAAAGGACTGACGCTGTAGGCTGAGTTACAGAGGCAAAACTAAGCGAGGATATACGCTTGATAAACAGGCAAACGAAACTGACAAACTGCTTCACACTCTTTTCTACCATAAAACTAAGAGCGCAATCAGAGCGTATTGGATTTAGAGTATTCCTGGAGCTTTAACGTCATAAACTGACATTGAAACTTTATTACATGTCTATAATTGGTGGTTTTCAACGATGTGTTACAGGCAGAAGACTGGAGTAGTTACGAAGCGAGTGAGACAGCATACCCGGTGCGTCAACCGACCGCTGCTAACCCCATGCTGAGGCGGAACCAGTATTGGGTCTGACCCAAGCCTTCTTGCACCCTGCCGAGGATTAAGCCAGGTGAGGCCTAGTTCAAATGTATTGGAGGCTATTCATTGATTACGAAAGGATAGTTTGGTCGATTTTGACACATGTAATGACGTTGATGTTGTATCCATTCACTTAATGAATCTCATCCTAGATTCAATTTAATTAAGCTGCATTGCCACGAAACCTAATGTTTACAGAAACATTAGTTGCCAAATCTACTATAGTCACGCTATGCTAAATAAAATAAATATTCACTTTTCACAGATCAAACTCTAGTCCCAACCTAAGCAAAGCTTGTTCTATGGGAACTAGACTGCTTACATTCATAAAATGTATAGCATAGTATAGTTAAGGTATTTTGTTATTTTATTTTCCAAGTCCTGGTTTTTTAAATCTACAGTAACCCTCGCAGTGGCCGCGTCTCGTAGTGCGACGACAAACAGGCCAAGTCGGCGGCTAGCACTAGTTCCTACACCCTTCCTACTGAGCAACTACACCGCATCGCGCAAGTACGAAACCTGTGAAATTACTGTGTGAATACATTATGTCGAGCTTATGAGAACGGTTGTATAGTATTCGTAAGTCCGTGCCAACTGCGTGATTGGTCAGTTTCGTAACCACGTGAGTCACGTGACCGGTATTTGACACGTCGATTCAACCTGACGTGCACGTCGCATTTTAATTGACTAAAGTCGATTATTAAAAAAATACAGTCGTAAGCGTCTACAGGTTAGTTATCTAAAGCTGGCTACGTTCAGTATGGGTGTGAGTGAGAAGAACCGAAGAATATGTATTAGCTGTACCTACTATGAACGTGCCAGGTTTAAATAGCTGATCTGTAAACATCAGTTTAATCGAATTGCATTGCGCGTCCATGACAGCTTGACTATCGTCATGAGACGTATCCCACATTGTTACATTGGTTTCTCATTCAATACAGAGGCAGGACAAGAAAGTAACAAAGCAGACTCGATCCATTATAAACGCCCACCATTTATACTGAAACTGTCCAAGACCTAGAGGCATCGGTATTAAAGTAATATGCAGTTAAGATTAGTATATGCAAATGTTTTGTTGCAAAACTGTCCTAAGCTCATCGAATTCTACTGCACTAAATTTATTGTCATCCTTTTGTTATCTGAAATAGAAACGCCTATAATTTTACTGGAGATTTAGTTTAGTTTACGTAAATGTAACAATAGAATAGACGCACACCGACATAGATTGAGATTACTCAAAATATGTATCACTTAATGACACTAACGGCCGGTTTCTCGAACGATGATCAACGAAAAAATCAAATAATTACTATGTGTCAAACTCGGATCAATCGTGATTTGGGTTTCCAGAAACCGGCCGTTAGTTGTTATACCTACAAAAAATAGTGTCATTATGTGACAAAAATTGTATGTTTCATGCAACCTATTTTAATTTGTTGGTTCATACTTCATGTGTTCATTGCGGATGTGATATTCAGTTACTCTTTATAAGGGAAAGTGTTGTTTGGCGAGAATTTCCTTGTACCGTTACAATGCTATTTAAAAATTTTGTGCGCTAATAAAAGTTAGAAATACATTCTATGGCCTACCCCTCCAACGTTTGTTAATCGAACTCATAAGCTCGGGAAGAGTTTGTATGTCACCCCAATAGTATTTTGTGGTAAAATATAGATTCAAAAATTCAAAGGGTTAATTAAAATGTAAATGGTTAGCACACACCACGATCTTTTCGTATGACGTCATTCTACGTAAAAGCTTTTAAAGTATTGAGGATGGTAATACAGCATTCTATTTAGTCTCTCAAATAAGTTTCGTTAGTGACTGAATCAGTATCGGCTCGTCCGATTTGATGTAACATTCGATGCGGGCGCTGGCTTCTACAAAATAAAACGCTAAAACGAGCTTACATAGGAATTCTTTAAAAACCAATCTCTATGGTGCCAATTACATAAACTGTACGCTGTTGAAGGGTGTCTATACAAAACTTAAATGGTTAATCATCGTGGATACGGCCGTTAAGTAATTTAAGTAGATATAATCGGTATAGGTATTAGCGTAGAGTTTTTTACCATGAAAACCAAACTGCTTAATTTTAAGTAGGGCCTTTAAAAAACAGCTAATGTAAACTACAGCGTTTTTGAAATATGTTTTGTAAGAAATAATCATGTTACAAAACACTAACAACAATTTTTTATTGATATTTGATCACAAATTTAGATAAAAAAAGATAAAGGTATAACTTTGTTTTTTTGTCTAAAATCGTGCTGTGAAATTTCCATAAAACGTTGACTGATCATTGAAATAAATTATCTAAATTCCAAAACATCGTTGACTTATACTTTCTAACATCGAAATTATTGATCCCTTTTCCATACATATTATGAAACAATTAATTAATTTTAACCTGTCGAGTTGTTCCTTACTGTTGTCATTTACTTCTAACATGCAAAAGTCAAAAGTCGGCGGCGTTTCTTAATAAAGGCGTTAAACTACTTTTAGGTATTATAAGCTTAGATTAACATCTATCTTCCTATTTGTGAATTAGGTACCTCAGATCATGGGACTGCTTTATTATTAACCGCATTGCATTTTACTTTACCGTTTGTACAATATATATTTGTTTTAAATTGTATTTGTATTCCGTATTATCATTTTTAACTTTATTATTTAAGTTGCTTAAATTCCAGTTTAGATTATAGCTAATAGTCGATAGTTCTGGGTAAATACGAATCAATGTGAATATATTAAATGTGTCGAAACGAACCCGAGATATACTGAGCTCGTACCGAGTATTACTTGGGTCGGTTCTCGAAAAGTTAGATTGACAACTCGAAATTTGATTGACTGCCGGTATGTGATCCCGTGATTACATAACAAAGCAACTATGAAAACCCCTGAATAATATACAAAATACGTCAAGTTTAAACTTGGTGAATTATATATCTGCTATCAAAGACCATGTGCCAAAATGTTATACCATGGTAGTATTTCAAAGACGGTGCCAAAAAAAAGTTGATACAAATTATCTCTTATTATTGTTAGTAATTAAAATAATTTAATTATCATATACCTACTAACTATATGTTATTGTACTTATTAATTTTATTATAATACGATTAATAAATCATTTCTAACGAATGTTATAGGGAAATTGTAGTTAATTTTATAATTTAGTTGAGTAAGTTTGTGCCAATGTATCGATAACTTAATATTAAGTTTATGTACTTAAGCCTTAGACCAATGCTGTGTACTAGTTTCTACATTAGAGATCTGTAATAGAGCCGATTTTTATATAAAAAAAAGCTGAAATAGTTCTAGTGATTTTCTATGCCTTGTTGAAAAATGCATTGTACAAACTAATAATAGGGTTTATAGCCTGCAGTACTCTACAGGCAGCTAATAGATTACAGAAATAGTTTTGTCTTTTACTACACGCGCTGGTTTGTGTGAGATAGTTTTATACAATGTTATAACTTCGCTTAAGTGCCGAGACTGAGATTAATTCTAGACAATCGAATTCGCAGTTACTGCAAAAAAATGGTTTCTCAATTAACACGCTAGAGGCGCTTATCGTGCCTTCGACCGTGATATTTGATTAGAACCAAATTAAACTCAGACTCGGTTTCGTGTGTTCGTAATGCCTTATTCGCAATAATCTTGTATTACAAACAGCTAAGATGGTTAATAAGTATTATTATTGTCATTTAATTTTGTTACCTGTTACCTATACCTACCTATACCTACCGTTGAAATTCTAAATGATCTTTGTGATTTTACAGAATAAAGTTTAATTGTTTTTTTTTGTTTTTCCACACTGAGTATTACGAATCCATTTCAAGAGTTCTTTATTATTATAAGTCATCTAAAATGACGGGCGTGTATTACTTATGACGTTTCAGTGTTTCATACAACATTTCCTATTTTACTCGAAGTTGATTCCTGTTTGCTTATATTTTTTCTCGAAAGGATTCATGTTAGTGGTTAACTGATGATCGTCTCTTTGATGCCCCCATTTAGTCATATGCCATAACGTAAATAATAAACTTTAGACTAGGACGCTAAAGGTCACTTTTTGACACAGACTGAAACTATTTGGTTCTGAATGATTCTTTTATTTTTACGTATTTTTAAGTTTAAATTCCATAAAGTTCTCATTATAAAGTTCGTAGTCGTTTAATAGGGGTTGTTGGAAACACTGATAATTCAATAAAAATCTAGAGGACTATCAACGCACACTTATTAATTATGTACCTAATGTTATGTATGCTTGCCATAATTTAATCCTGTTAATTTTATTGATCAGAGCTTTAAGTACGTTCTATACAGGGTGTTCTAAAATAATTTCTAGAAACTTTTGATGTGTTTTGTGAATTATTCATTCATAAAAGAACCTTTATTGTTGATCCTACTGTGTACACGAAATAAAAAGAGTTCATACAAAATATTATCTTCTTGGCTGTAGGAAAGTTGGTAATTCCCTTAAGTTTTTAGAACTGCTTTTATTACACCCTGTCACCTACTCATATATGTAGTAGTTTTACTTTTAGAAATTATTTCACCAAATAATTGTATTAAATGCTACTAAATAAACTAAATTGTCTAATAATAAAAGTATCGTAAAAAATTACCTAATCATTTCATAAAATTGTTCATGAATTTAAAATAACTGAATATATTTAAAACCGAACATACCTGATGATATACTGTTTCTACTTTAACCAGCTTTATTATCGACAAGTGTTATAGTGATGGGGTCAAGGGGGGTGATCACGAATAAATGTGGCAATCTTAAAAGTATCGAAACAGCGACCATACATTGCGCGACAACATCACCCTAACTGACAAACAGTGCAGTGTTAGCGCGCAGTGTAGGTATATCTTTAATACGCTACGTTTACGATTGTCACATTTATTCGTGCTTGGGCCTCTGAATTAAAAAAAACTTAAAACAATGAGCTGAAAGAGGAAATCTACTTAGATTTTATTATCAACTGAGTTTTAGTTCAAGATAATTATAGAAGTATCCTATTACCTACTAATCCTACAAATTATAAAGGCGAAAGTTTGTATGGATGGGTGGATGTATGTTACTCGTTACTCATTAGGTACGTAGTAGCTCATCTTGAAAAGTATTACCTATTTCTGCCGCCAAGCAGTAATGCACGCATTGCTCTTGAGATTGGACCTTCGTCAGTGCCTTCGTATTCAATGTACTTTATAATGTAATGCATTGTTATAATGAGAGGGTCATTTCAAAAAGTATTGATCTCCATTACCATAACACTTGCGGTAAAGCTACTGATTATAAAAAAACTGCTTCCTCACAGTAAACTCTTGACAATATTGACGATTTCAAACCTTCTGTGTGTCATGTTATTTGATAAAAGTTGCATTTTGTACGATATTAGTCCAATACCATTTGTATCATTTAGATAATGGATTTTTAATAAACGATTATAAACTAAAATGTTTTTTTTATTAACCTTTAAATTTTAATAAAACACTAGTTTTTATGTAATTTTTATTAGAAAATGGGTATACAACTTAAATCTAAAGTCAGTTCATTTTTACAAAATGTAGGTATTAGTTTCTTGAGCGTAGTAAAATTTTGGTGTTTTGTGTGGCCCAGCGCAACAGCCAGCGTTGATTTTGTATGTATATCACAAGCTTTTAAAATTATCTAGTAGAAGCTCTGTAGGGCTTCATACAGAATCAACGAACCTTAGGCGCTTGGGTCCGACTATGCTCTCAGATCTATTTTTCTGTGCTAAAAGGATGTTTGTATTCAATATTCTCAAAATCAAAGTTGAAATTTGTGCCATAAGCGTTACAAGTTTTTACAATACTCATGAAATTTAACAGTTCAAATGTGTCACAGAAAATGTACCTACCTAATAATACTAATTTATTCTTACACTACCTACCTACAGTTACTAATACACAATACAATTTAATTAACCTAAAGCATTTTGCTTTTTTTGCTTATATGACATAATGCAGTTTTGTACTCGTTTTCTTAGGTCGCTTTACCAAGAAACACCTTAAAAAGTTACTTGATTTAAAATTGGTTTTAGCGCTGTATTGTTATTTATCGTGAATTATTTATATTAAAATCTTATTTCTGAATCCATATACTTAATACCGGTTTACCGTAAAGTGAGTGTTGGCTTATGACAGGTGTTAAGTCTAATCCACCTCCAGCTTCCTAAAGTTGCCAGTGAGTCCTCGCATGGCGTCGCCCACCGCGTCAGGGCCCGCGCAGCCGCCGGCTCGCAGCGCAGAAACAGCGCCCTCTCGCGCCGCTTCACTGTACATCTCCAATCGGACGGACATCTTATCGTTGAGAAGTAGTATGTCGCGTCTGCTGCCCAGCTCCACCTTCCATAAATCTGTCACAAAGAACCACGTCATTTATGTTTATCGCTAGCCTAATTAGAATCCTCCAGAATACCTAATAATAATTATTAATAATACACTGCCAGCACGTAGAACTCAAATATCTGAAAAAAAAAACAACTAGGAATCTAAGAGAGATTTTTCAGTGACAGTTTTATACATTGAATATCTTACTAGGCCTCCTAGAGACAAAGTGAAAGTAAATGATTCAAATACATCTGATAGTTTATAAACGCTGTTACGAAAAGACTGACAATTGCTACCATAACGTAACGGTTGCGTTTGCGTATCCAAGACACAAAGAACAATGCTGCGTGCGACACTGCGTTAAACAACTAGGTAATTAGGTAAAACCTGATTTTCGTTGGCCTAACCTATTATGGCCTAACCTATAATGGCCTATTATAACCATTATGCTAATCTTTTTTTTATTCATAGCCTACCCAAGTAGGTACCTACCTATTTTTTAATACAGATTAATTTCAAGGAATCGCTAAAAATTGCCTTAATTCTCAAATTCATAAACAATCCCTGCATACCATTTACCTACCGTACCTATAAAAGATACTCACCAATCATCTCCTTCATAGGCATAGTACCGCCGTACTCCTGGGGCAAAAGATTTTTGTCCAGCTCGCAGTCGGTCACGGCGCCATGTAGACGGACGCGCTTGCGGATCTTGTCGGAAATCAGCGCCATGCCGAAGTCCAAAGCGTACTTTACCGTAGGATGCACGTTGATTCCGTAGATTTCTTTGTGTCGGAGCGGCAAGGTTCTCTGTAGAAAAAGGTGTGACAGCAAGATAAAAAAACTATAGTAGGTATGTTGCATTAATGGGTAGGTACTATGTGTACACATACCTACTGCTTTTTTATGCCCCTTTTGTGATCTTTGCATCCTGAGCTTTTTATTTGGGTCAAAGTTGTGTTTATATTCTGATGGTAATTTTGTGTTTATATTCTGATAGCGATTTTACCTTACTTTGGCTGTTTACGAGTTACAGTCTAGGATCAATTTAGTCTTACCTCTCCATTCTTCACAATTCTAACAGCCTCTTTGGGAGTGAACAGCGTGAGGTGAGGGAAGCTCACTCCCTGTCCGTCAGCAAAGTGGACTATTCCTCTCACTTGCGTCTCCTCATCTTCCAGCAGCGTTTCGTAACAGGTGGCCATCACTCGGCACATGTCTTGGTTTGTAAATTTGTACGGGTCGAATACACCTGAAACGTGGTAATAGATATTTCATTTACAAACTTTTTATATCAGTATCGAAGATTAAAACAAAAAATTGCCTCATAAACTGGAGAACCAATAATATTTTATTTAATAGCATAGAGAGTAGCATGAAATATTAGTGCAAGAAGTAATATGAGTGGGTAACACAATATGGGATATTTTTTACCATTGCGTAAAAAACATTAAGCTATATGTACCTATACATAATATAACGGTATTTTGGATAAAGATATATAGCTACCAGGTCTGTATATGACAACGCGACGACCTCCCTGGTCTTTGAAGGGACTCACGAAAATGTACCTGTTCAAAATAAAAGCATCCATGATTGACAACATTTTTACACTTATTTTAGTCTGGCTATTTCGGGTCTAGCTTTATGACGCCTCTAGCCGGATGATGCAAGTTGTCAAGTGAGTGACAAAGTTTCACATCAGTGGTTACAGTAATAGGATAAATAGTCGACCTTGTAAATTGCCTAAGAAGGTACACCTTGTTTTGTTTTCTTGTTAATGCGCCATGCCCACACATCGCGTGTGGAGCCATTCGTGTGCATGTGCGAAAGGTATGCTTTTGCTATAAAGAGTTGCGTAACATGACTTTGCACTGATGCCCGTAGCCTTGAAAACTGGAAATGTCATCAGGCCATGGCGATCGATCATTGCGTTTGTAAAGTCCCGTTTAATTTTATAAATCCAATAGCTGCAGTGGGACTGTTGCAGTATATTTGATCTGAGAATCTTACTTCAAACTACACCGTTTATTTTTTTGTTATAAATTCAATAAATAACGTTAGTTCTCGTTTCTTGCTCTATAAATAAGAAAATGTCATTGCACAATACTTTTTCAAAAATGTTTTCCTCTCTTCTGCTTCATTATTTCAACTTACCCCAGATCTATAAGTTCCACCATAGTAGGCAGCGTGTAGTCGAGCTGGTTGAAAGCGATGCCCCACGACTGGCGGAGCAAAATATACCGCTCTATGGCCTCTTGTGCCATCGGTACGCTGAATTTCTTGGCGCGAAGGAAACGAAGAAGGAAGTTCGAATCTGAGTTCAAAAGGGATAAAGTCAGACCTTTAAGATAGACATCATTTTCTTAAGATCATGCACAAAATCTTTAAAGTGTTTGCTAGAAACTTAATTTTGAATCCCCTCATATTTTGTCAAAGTTCGGTCTTCTTAGGAAATGAAAAAAGGAGGCTTAGTAGGTACTACTTTAATCACTTTTATACCCCAATTTAGCGTCAAAGGCTCTTTCTTTAGTTTATTTTTTTTTAATTAGTGCTTGTGCGATCCTAGAAAGAGACACGGGGACAATGCTTGCTTACCCATTCTCACAGCCATGATTTTCGGATTCTGTTCGATCCAGCTTCTAAGCGCAGTCAGGGCCTGGGCTCTGGAGTTCTGAGTTTCCCTGAGCTCATCCTCAGCAATCTTCTGCGTCTCTTCAGACAGAGTACTTTCGTACTCCGCGACGTCGGTCAGAAAGCGTTTGGAAAGTCTCCGGGACATTTTCTGGTAACTTTTACTGGGAATTTTAACGAAAACAACGTGGATTATGACCTGCGTGATTGATACCTTAAAATTGTTTGCGTCGATAACAAACTTTAACCGTGATGGTTTTGATACTTTAATCACGCACATATCTACATTGTCTACGAATTAAATACAATATGGAACTTATTTGCACGGTCTTTAGTAGATAACGCTATGTTAGGTAGGTATATTTATGTTGTGTCACTTAGCTACTTCAACTTAGAAGTAATTGAAATTACTTTCCACATCACATAGCTATTTTCCGTTTCATAATCTTAAATGATAAAATGATCCACAATTCATACCGGTGGATACAATCGCGGATAAACGTGAAGCGTTCGTCATACACCGCTCTTTCAACATTCTCAACGGACTTGCAAAATATTTGAGCTTACATCGATGTCGAAATGAGTGGCACTCAATGGTCTGGCCAGCACAGAGCCGTACAGATACGAGATGAAACAGTTACATTTATAGATTCGTCAGAACGCTGATTAAATATATTAATGTGAGGTCGAATTGAATTTATAGTGAAATATTTAAAAAGACTTGATGATTATACAAAGACGTTTACAACGCATCTGACTGGAATATTATCATAAAATGAACAGTTTCAAGCATACTCCTTACTTTACTATCCGTTCTCGCAAGCGGCATTGTGCCATAGACCACTCATTGTGCCTTTAGGGCAAGTTGCTCAACATCAGTTTATTCGGTAATAACGCCATTCAGGACAAAATTGACGTTACCGAGCTCTCTATTAAAAGTAGAGCTATCTGTAGAGTTATTCATTACTACTGCTAAGGAGCAATGCTCGCTTTGTTGTGATCCGGTTTCGTGTGTATGTTTGCCGGCCGGTTCAATTTGCATTCACATCAGATCTTTATAGTTTTGTTTAGTTTATTTTTATGTATTATTTTTTTTTATAGTTTCGGCGGTCTGTGTAGTTATAGGTACATCATTTGTGGAAGCTCTTACTTTGTAAGTTAGATGATATGTAGATATTAGAATATCATCTAACGTACAAAGTTAACCAAATATTCCTATGCTTACTTTGACCCTTAATAATTGATTTCCGTTCGATATATGTATATTACTTAATTTTTGTTCGACTCTAGTTTTTTTTCTTTTTTGAACAATTACAACGTTACATAATCATAATCGATTGATACGCGGTAAGAATGAATACAAAAACAAACATAAAAACATCCACCGATTTGTCCAAATTGGCACTCAGATCTTCACTCGCTTCACTGACTCGATCAATTATGGCAGGTTAGAGAAAGGTATTTAAAAAAAAACATCTTCTTGTTAAATAATTGATACAAAAATGGACCATAGGACGCTGTAATGCGAGGCAAACTTTACAGTATAATAAATAATGACGCTTATTACGATGGCTTGTACTCCTTGCACCATGGTTTATACCTAGTTATGAAATATACTTAGCTGCTTCGATAAGAATGAGACAAGCGTACCTTACGGAATTACCGGTTACAAGATACAACAAAAATTGGACCATAAATTTATAGTGTTGGATTTGAAAGCTATCTAAAAAAGTTCTAAGTGAATGTTTTATTTTAATAAGTGCGAAAAATTATTTTTTAAAATTATATCTAGTACCTACGCGTACTTGAGTAATATACCATAATTAACAAAAAAAAACAAGCCAAAACATCAAACATTTTTCTGCGAATGAATATAAATGCAGCGTTTAAATTATAAAAACCAAGTTCGCAACAGCTTTTTTTCTGGATTAGATAATTTTAGTACATATAAATCAACACAGACATGTTACAATTGAAAATTACTAACTAAACTATATAAAAAATTAGCTCATTTAATGAGCTACTTAATTTTTTTTTTTATTTGATATTAAATTAATCAAACGAAAAAAAAAGACCACGAATCTAAGGCATCTACGCCAAAAAAAATTATTGACTGATGTTACGCGCGTCTATATCAAAATATGTTCATGCCAACCATACTGAAAAAAAAACTCACATTTATTTTCGCGCAAAAATCCAAATGTGGAACGGTCACTTGCACGTGCACTGCGCTTCGACACCTGGCTGGTACTGATCTGTGAAGGTGCAGCTCAGGAGGTTTTGTCTAGTAGTTGCGAGTTGCACTAATTTTATATTTTCTAAGTTGTTTCGTGATTTCGGTTATTGTTGCAAACACTCACAACTTAGGGCGAAGGTTCTTGTTTCCGTGCTTACAAACACTATTACAACTGTTGTTATATGTCAGTGTAATACTTAGTTTAAAAAATAATACGTGTTTTGGGCCTTTAAGGAGAAAATATATGTTTCTAAATAATTATAAATAAATGAAGATTTGAATTATTAGAACAAAGTTTCTTATTTATGTATACTTATTTCCCTTATATAAAATGCCTTAACCTATTAACGGTAATTTGTTCACCTATTAACAATCTTATTTTTTCGCTCATCTTAATACAATCTAAAAGACAATAAAAGTATTTCATACAAAAGATATCAACGCGCTGAAGGTGCTACGATATTGAACCATATGGAATCATTATAATTGAAATGGAATGGAATCATTAATCATTATAACTCATTTCGTCATAACTAGTGATATCTCCCGCTAATTATGACCGAATTTTTCTCCCAAGATTGTAGTAGGCACTGCAAAAAATATGTGTAATAAAATCTAATTTTTTTTTCACAAATTCTAGATAAATTATAATAAGAAGTTTAGGATAATATTAATTGTTTGTAATAAAATATAAATAATGCTGGACAATCCACTCAACATAATCTAACCCCAAGCTAAGCAGAGCTTGTGTTATAGGTACTAGAAGACTGACACACTTAATACAATACATTACATAGATAGATATTTTTTATTAAACATATAAAATACCCAGAACACCCGGATAAATATTTAATGACATTGATTCAGCGAGACGAACAAATAAAAAGCCATCTATATAATCATTATCTAATATTATTCATAATTACTGTTTTAATGTTGCCAGTCTTTCTAAACTGACGAGTACTTTAACGAAATTGCTGAAATACTGCATATATGTACTTACTACCTGATTAAGGTCAACGTGAGATATAGCAACTTGCGGTGAACAAGCCTCACAACATAGTTACACCACATCATACTAATCTACGTCAAATTTAAATGTAGACTGTAATTGAAGTTTCACTACAAATATATTTCATTTGGAACACTTATTTAATAAAGGTACAATGTAAAACGATGCGGACCGCTTTAGCCGGGTTTCCCAATTAAATGTTGTCACTATGAGATTCACTAACTGTACAAACATCGAAACATTTAGATAATAATCAAGTTATATGTAATTTGAAGGCAGGGAGGCCTTTGCAATGAAATGTTTATTTTTTATTTCACCAACATGCATCATTCATGAAATAGTAATAGAAACAATACTGTATCTCTGTGGAAATTGATTCAGATTCAAAAACATTGGTACCCGAACTAGGAATATCCTGTGATATGGACGCTCAATACTCTCCGCAGGGTCTTTGTCTTGCAAAGGGACACCAAAGGCTGAAAATGAAATGAATGAAATATAACTTATTTTACTTTACTGGCTTTTATTCATGTGTTATATGATGAACCAAAATGTTTCTGAAACAGTATCTACTTTTGATTAATTAATTCTACCCTTTCAATGGCAATATGCAATAGTTATTCCGTTTTACTCTATATTAGCGTTATTATACAAAGTTTAATTAAACTCCAATATTTCAGTGCAATAATTGTATAGAAAAGGTGGAGGTTGATTAATTTCAGCTGTTTCTAAAAGTTATGTATAGCATAGAATTTTGTTTTAATAATTTTTAATTTTATAGGTTTTTTGTTAGCCACTTAGGAATGGAAAGATGTTTAAATTGAGAAACACTAAAATATTACCGTTTGTGTCGTGTGTCTGTAACATTAAAGTAATTTAGGTGTAATGCTACACATGTTTTAGTTTCAGTCCAGTTTTTTTTTCTTTATAATCTATAGTTCATCAGGATGGTTTTACTAAATATACTTAGATAGAGTTGATTCAGCCATGAATGGTTTATTTAATACTTTAACCAAAAGTTTTAGAGAGTGGTTTTATTGCACCCGCACCCTGTACTCACTCGTTTTACACTTGTAACCTATTAAGTCATAAGGGAGACTCAGTTTAGTGTTTTGCTCGGTTTTTCCAACTTGAGCTTGACTTTTGAGCAAGCAGAGTATGCTATAACACAATAGCATAGTTTGCACAAAAGCATTTTACCATGTTATGTTCTAGATTATGAAAAATGTTGCCAAACAATAAGGTGTTATCTTATTTGTATACCGAGTGTATTATTTTTTTATGTTCACAACCAGCGCACAATACTAGATGATTCTAGCTCTGCTTCAAGCAAACCCAGTCGACATTGATGAAAAGTCTACCGCGTTGCCGTGCCCAAGTGAACTAGGCTCTGCACACCTGCTTTGCAATCTATCATCATCACAGTTCGCCTGTTTTTTATCCTGTTAGAAATGCCTGCTCTGTTCGAAATTTTCACAATTCTACAAGTAATAGCGTCACAAATTGCCTCACTTTGCAGACAAATAATGTCTATGACAAAAGTTGACCTACATACTCCAGACGTGAATGCGTATACCTAATGGTCTGTATCTTAGTAGTGTTCTCCATAAACCAGAAACTTATGCATACGCATATTATACAAATTAATATTTAAATTTTCGACTAATTGTACATAATAGTGTATTTGGTGAATTTATATTTAATTAAAAATTGATTACCAGGTCGAATGAACAAAAGATAGCAGCAATTAAGACAGTAAGATTAATAAAACGAGGGAGATAAAATAGTTTTTTTAGATAGGTTACTAAAAAATATTTTCCATAATTATTGCATGGTTGGATTTAATTAAATTGAACTGAATACTTGGTTTTTAGGATAGATCCATGTTTCTTAGATATGGTTTGCCATAGAAAGAGATGGATAGGTACTATTCTAAAATGCATGTGAGAGAAAGAGGCAACAGTCTTCATCGCTTGCATTTGTTTCTCTTGACAATACATCATAAACATGTGTGGGTTTGTGACACACACACACACACACACCACAGAGATGAAAGTCATCTACAGACCAAGGTCACAAGAAAAGGGCACCGCGGAGGAGCAGTAGGTCATGCAAAGTTTTGACAGGCGTCACAGCTCAGTTGGTAGTAGCTCTGCCTTCCATGCGTCGTGGGTTCGATTCCCACCCAGAGCAAATGTTTGTGTCATGAATAGAAATATTTGTCCTGTGACTGTTACTGTGTATTATATTGTACTTTAGATAATAAAATTGAATGTTTGTAGAGAATGAAAAGTAACGATCTTAGAAGAACGTAATTGTGTATGCCTAAACAGTAATACTTCCTTTCTAAATTAAAAATAAAAAAAAAATAAAAAACGTGTCAGTTAAAAATTTGAACACTTCATAGTTCATCTAACGTCATCCATCACATCAGTATTCAAAGTAATTAGGTACAAAAGGTCAAAAAATTATGTAGGTAAATTATAATAAAATTCGATAATTCCAATCAACAAAAAAGTTGTTACTTTGTGTTATCATCGGCATAGTGTACGCACAATACAAACCAACTATTAAATCTTCGGCGGAAATTGTTCGGAAATTGTTAGTTATTTTACACCCTGTACTATGTAGATTTATGAATATCAGACGTGTTGTAAAGCAGCTGACTATTACGTCGTGCTTACTATATCATTGAATTTGTATATTTTAGTCGTAAAGAATACAACATGTTTCATATCAAAAATATATTGCTTTGTTACATCAAATCCGAGTAGATATTTTTTGGTGTACTATAAAATATATATATTACTTAATATTCAAATTATAGCACTTTTATAATAGCCACCATTGCGTACTAGGAATATGAGGTTACTTTCTGAAAGTGCTTGATATCCTGAAATAAAAATGAAACTTAATATAGTTGTATAACCAAATAAAGAAGATTAGGTCAGTTTTTTGAACTGTAGGTTGCGAGTTCAATTTCTAGCAAGAACAATCTTTATTTATAAACATATGAAGTGATGTATCAAATAATAATCTGTGATACTTTTTTATAAAGTCGTCTGATGTACGCATTTCTATGTATCTGTATATATATATCTACAAAAAGTATTTTATCAGCACCAGTTACTAGTTTCTATACTACATGTTTTGCTTAGGTTAGAACTGGAGCGTGTACTATGAAATGTTCATTTTATTTTTACATCTTATTCAAGCTATTATCATCTAGAAGTTTTTTCCATCTTCGTGTTGACAGTTCCCTTTTCTTGTATATATTTTGGCCAAAAGCGGGAAACTCAAGTTACAAACCTTTTTCTTTGTTTTGCCCACAACTCAATTTACAAGAACTTACATCTGCAAGATCTCCCACTTGACCGTCTGTTACGAGCCGCTAGCAGCTTGAAAGCTTGGGACAGCATCATAATGAGTAGAGTCAGAGCAATCACAACGCAGGCCATGTCACACACGCGACCCACAGAGATCTGCGTACAGAGGTAGGAGTCGCAGCAGTTGTGGGGCGGCGGGGGGAATGACGCTTCATCGCAAACTGGCCCAGGAGGCTGGAGACTGGGGCAGTTTTTTCTAAAAAAATAAAATAATTTTTTTCTTGGACATTTCATACATCACACTCTAGTCCCAAGCAAAGCAAAGCTTGTATTATGGGAACTAGATTGTTGATAGAATACTTATATACATTTTGATTTGTGAATACATGCATAGAATACATATTAACACCCAGACACAGAATAAATATCGAAGTAGATGAGATACAAGTAGAAAGATTTCATACCAACAAATAGAAATAGTAACTTTGACTTTAACGCTGTTCCTAGTGTGCCTATATAGGTAGGTATGTCGTTAAAAGGGTACAGAATAAACAGAATGATACTTGGTGAGGCTTGCTGTTCTACTTCAGCATATGCGTCTTTAATAGGTATAAATTATTGCTAGAGACTTTACATCAGAAAAAATCTAGATCTATAATTTGAGGGCTCCCTAACTATCTTGTAGAGCTTTCAGAGAGAGAACCGACCTACTCTACTGTACTCTCTCTGAAAGCTCTACAAAATATTGATTTTTTGCAGCTAACCTAGAATCGCAGCAGCTTCTTTTTCCTTGTATAGAAATCTTGAGACGATGGGTATCAAGCTCCTTACCGAATGATGACATGGTGAATTAACCCATAAACTGAGTTCAACCACAGCGGGACAAATGTTTGCACGATCTGCAAATATTTGTTCCCGAGTCTGTGTTTTATTGAATCTTTACAAAATCAAGACAAAACGAACTATATTTACGTATTATCTGTTATTTTGTTGATATAAAAGTTGATTCAACCCGGACCTGTAGGATCGCAAACCAAAGATAAGTGGAACAGATGAAGCACCTAAGTTATGAACATAGCAGTGACACAACATGGACAGCAAAAAGTTGTTGTTTATCTATTTTTCATGAGCAACAACCAGAGCGCGCTCGTGTCACGGGGGTTTCGTGTTTCTTACCTAAAAAAAAACTTCACGATCACGTCATACTTATCGAATAGTAACAAAAATAAAACCGGCCAAGTGCGAGTCGGAGTCGCGCTCAAGGGTTCCATAAACATTGTTGATCATAAAGAAGTCGTTCATAAAGAAGTCCACCCTTTTGCACCCCTATACTAAGTCGAGAACGTCCACGAACTCAAATATCATAACATAAATATCAGATGAAAAATCGTTGTGTTAGAATAGAAACGGTTGCCGCAAGCATGGTGTTTCCCAAGTGTAGGTAATTGCTGTTACAGCATTAAGAAGGCCCATTTATATCAGCCGAGATATTCTGCTTGTCGGTCACATCTTGTCATTATAAAGATTAAGACGGTCCGACTTAATCTTTATATGTGACGAGCAGAAGCAGTGCAACAAAGAAAGAGCCGAGTATTACAATGGTCAATCGAGATATCTACATACCTACTACAAGAGAAAACAAAAATAAATGTATAAAATAAAAAATGAGTATTAAATCAAATTGGACGGAAAAGGAAAATCTGGAAATGAAATGGACAAAAGAGTATGTTATGCTTTGACGCGAGGTAGAGAATATTTTCGAGTATGATGAATGAAATTTTAAATCGAAAATAAAATTCACATAAGCTAAAAGATGCTTAAAACAAAAAGCTAATAAATATATATGACAATGTTTTCTAGAAATGAAATGGAATGTTTAGGATTAACTAATATGTATAAAAGTGAGTCGTGCGTGTCGTATCGGATGGCGCTTTAGACTGATACAAGGAATCTATTCTCGTGTCGTTATTCCTAAAATCGCCACGCACTGTTTCTTAGTAGAAGGGCAGCAACGCAGCAAGCGCGTGGCGTAAGATCAAATTTGGCGGAATGAGAGTGCGTGTTGTGATACGCATTGCAGTTCAGTTGGTTTTGTAGCGTTATGTCATCATACTAGCTAGTAGGTGTTGTTAAACCAATTTTAATAGACACTTCCAAACCCGTACCACTGCTATTACATTGCAAATCGCGTGTTGTTGTTACTACAATTTAAAGCAACACAAAAGTGCCGTGGTTCTATGATGTCGCTGACAACACATCGCTAATATAGGTAAGACTCAGCCTACAGTTTCTTATAAATCATTAATAAAATAAATACTAATAAATAATGCTAGACAATCCACACAACATCATCTAGCACCTAGCTAAGCAGAGCTTGTGTTATGGGTACTAGAAGACTGACATACTTAATACAATACGTAGATAGATATTTTTCATTATACGTACCTAGTTAGATCTCAGCTGTCTTGTTGGAAAGGACGTCAAGTTGGTACTTACGGACAATCTTTTTTAGCCATTTCACATAGAGACATTCATGAAACCCGATGTCATGATGCGGCAGGCTTGCGACAACAGAATCAGTATAAACGTAAAGGCCACGCATATGAACACGATCTCCACCAGGTCAAACTGGCTGCAGATTGAAGATTTCGGTGGGAAGGATTCCGGTGAGCCCATCTCGAAATATTTGCGCGCTGGAAAGAATATATCGACAAAAATAGAGATTGCAAATATAAATTATTATATGTACTATCAATCTTATTATTCTTAAATAAAAAAATAAATATTCATGTACATTGCACACATCACACTCTAGCCCTAAGCTAAGCAGAGCTTGTGTTATGGGTACTAGAAGACTGACACACTTAATACAATACATTACAAAATTATTTCTGGGCGTCTAGTCGAAGCGACGCGTGACCCGAGGGCTGGTGAGTATCTGGCCCAACGTATCAGCATTGCTATTCAGCGCGGCAATGCAGCCAGTGTCTTGGGTACGCTTCCGATTGGTACTGATTTGGATCAGTTGAACTATCTATAGATCGTTTGCAACGGTCTGTAGATAGCTCAGCTGTTTCTTATGTATTTTATATGACTATGTACATTTTGTAAATACTGTATAGTCGTAAGTTTGTTTGTTTTAATAAATACATTACATAGATAGATATTTTTTATTATACATATAAAATACCCAGAACACCCGGAATAAATATTTCCCGTACAAACATTTATCCCAAGACGGGAATCAAACCCGTAACCTTCCGTGTCGCAGGCGGACCTTCGCCCGCCGCGCCACATCGGTCGGCAATTATAACTGAATTGGAGATGTCATTCTTGCTTACTTTTAATAAATGATTTTCCTGATGTATCGGTATGCGATTTGCATTACTAGTAAAGGGGGAGGTAACGTCAATGTATAGATTTCTGAAAATAAAAATATATGTCAACATTTGCGTCTCTGGAAGATAAAGCTAAGACAAAGATAAGCAATATTTATTTATTTATTTACAAATGTTCAACAAACTTACAGTTGAAAACCAAATGTTTGTTGAGCCAGTTTATACAGTGAGTACCTACTACTACTAAATTACAAATATATCTACATAACTATAACTAATAAACCTATTGCTTTTAATCTAAATAAATCAAAATAACATAAGCCTTAGGTAAGGTAAACATATATTAATCTTTATCTACCCTCCCCTTTCAACTGAAATAGCAATTCAAGCATCACTTTACGTCAAGGAGTGCAGAGTGTACTTCTCAATACCTACACCAAGGAGGATGTCAATGCCCAAGTGGTGCTCTAGAGCTGGCAAAACCCCTTTCAAAACTAATCTAGACATAGTATCGACACGAAAATAAGAAGAAGTACATATGTGAAGTATATCTCACAAAACTCAATACTTTACAATAAAATATCAATGAAGATTAGTACTTAAAACTAGTTACTTTGTCTATGTTGTTTAGACCTGTAATGGTATATCACATCGCGTAGAGCGTAATAAATTTATTATGTGTATACTATGTGTGGTGAATATGCCGTTGGTGTAATATAAATAAATAAGAGCATATAAAACTTTTGGTAACCTAAGGGACTAACTACCATGGAATGACGATATTGACGATGTTCTATTAAAAATACCATGAAACTAAGAAGAAGGTATTATCTACTCTGAGCTTTAAAATACCGCATCAAATAACCCTCACCACATTGATTTTTTTCTTCCATTGCATGCATTTTGGCTCAGTAATGCATGATTTTTGTTTTTGTATAATTGGAATGTATTGGTATGGTATAATTTACGCACAAATCCGGACCTTCACATTTTTAATTTACCTATTTTATCTGCTCATCTTTCAAAACTGAAACGAGTCAAAACCATATGACAAGTATAATAAGTTTACAGAAGACTTTTTCATAATGATAAGGTTTTATTAGTATTGAAATAATGTCAGATTATTTTATAGGTTTTATTAAAATTCTTGTAATATTATATGGTCCAGGAGCCATTTACATTTTTGGTCAATTATTTCCTCTCGAGCGAAACTATACAACTATACTATACTATACAAGAGAAGGATTTGAAACTAACGATCTGAAACATAACATTAAATAGCGCCATCTATACACCGTTAAACAAACAAATATAAATTTATCGATGGCAATTTATTAACAAGCCAGTCCGAACTGCTAAATGTTTACCACAAACCTTTTATACAAAATTCTTGCTGTTACCAACAGATGGCGTTACAGAGCGTTCGACTATAAAAATTGTTCTAGCTTAGTACTAGCTTAGTACTATTTCATTTAAAAAAATAATGTTAATTATTATTGATGTTTATAAATTTTAAGTTAAATAATAATAGTTTTTCTTTCTCACAAAAACGAACCAACTTGTTGGTCATGGACAGGTGGGCCGGGCCGGCTTGAGCTCGCTCGGTAGTACAAAGCAAACCGCTGTCTCCAACGGTCGACCGCCTCGCGTCTGAACTCTCAACGTACGTTCATTTGAAACATCAATGAACTTCGTTTATTTCCAAACCTGAAAATTATGCATAGTGCGAACGATAATGCTACCACCAGAAGTATTAGAAGAATTCAGTCGACCGGTGGAGTCTATCATGCTGTGTGAGGACTTCAAGAGCAACTTTGCCAGGAAGCTTTCCAACCGGTACACCTCCAAACCGCCGATCATTTCAAAAGATATCGCTCTAAAACTGCCGAAAAACAATACTGAACTCCCTGAAAACGTGAGTAGTTCTATATATTACTGTTATATCTTTTTTTTAAACTAGCCTATATTGTCCCACTGCTGGGCAAAGACCTCCCCCAAACACTTCCACTTCTCTCTATCCTTGGCAGTGTCCCACCAATCCAATTCAAATAATTCAAATCCAATTCAAATTCAAAATCAAATATTACTGTTATAGCAAACAATATTTAAAATTCTAGAGCTTGGTGGCTGTAGAAGACTAATGTTTAGTCGAAATGTCCATCATTAACGCAACAGGACAGTCCATTAAGCCTGGTTATTGAACATTTGGACCAGTTATGCCTTCTTTGCATAAAATTTTGTTTATGACTTTCTAAGTATATATAACGGTATTTATCTCTTTTTCTTCAAAAGTTTGAAGAACATTTTAAGGAGTTGTGTAAATGGATAAGATAGATTATCGTAAAATGAACGCTTTATTTAATTTCAGTGTAACAAAATGGTTACAACAGTTGCAACGTGTAGGTTCGCTAAGTATCTCCTAGTTTATATTTTTAAGTGTATTGTGCATGCTTCAATTTAAAAATAAGGGGGTGGCAGGTGCAGTGTTTGATAAAAGATTTCGGAAGTTGCGATTCGATTGGCTTCTTCAGCACTTCGGATTTGTGACTGGTTCAAACTTTAAAAAAAGTATGTTAATAAGCGACGTCCAAATATTCTCCTGATATCCTAATACGGTTTGATACCGCAAGCGCTCAAAAACGAAACACAACTAAAAATAGCCGCTGCTCATTCCAATTATTTTGCAAAGATCATTTCTAACAAACCATGGAACCGGTTCCGGTGCTTGACTCTGACACCTTCCGTGACGACATTTATGTTTTATTTTAGTTCAATTTATTATTTGTTATTATAAGAAGTGAAAGTGTCCGTAACGGCGTAACGACACCTATTTGTTTATTCATGCACAATACTTCATAAATATTCATGCTTCCTTCGGGAAATGACTACAATAATTGTTTTCGTGGAAGTTTTAGATACTTTGGAAGGTACTGATTGGTCAGTCTCACGACCGAGCCTCACGACACGACAGATGTGCGCGGAGAATACTAATGCGAAACGATATAAATGATGGAACAAAGGGTTTAACAACCGTATGCATGTGGTAATTACTAGACAAGGTCCGTTGGTCTATATTATGTGGTTTAAATAAATATCCCAGGATATTTGACCTTAGATCGATATATTTTTTACTTTTGTATTTTTTTGTAATACCTACATGGGATACTTAAAACCTAGACATAAAACAAACATTAAATAAACGTAGCTAAAGTTAATAGCCTTGTTTTAACGAATTTGTAAATACCAATACAAACTAAAAATCGTTTTCAAATAGAATAGAAAAGTGGTATATTAATAATCTTACCAAAACAAAACTACTTAAATAAAAACTAAAATGAGAGATAAATGTTACTAACAAACCGATCACAAGCTCATTAGGTAATTCTTCTCTTACATAATTAAACTCGAAATGCAAAGAAAATGCAACACGTAACCATTGTTGAATTGTTGACGCAAACAATAAGTAAATCCTATTGTTATATCAGCAACTCCTTAGTTGTATGACTGTAAGGTAATAAGTTACAAATGACCATTACATTATGATCTGATCACCACTTCGTTCAGTCACTAATTGACAGTATAACACTTTATTTTTGAAACATCGAAGTTAAAAAAAACTCCTAAAACAAACAGACTTTTATTTTTAATTCTCGTTCCAACGTTTGAATGTAAACTTCGACAAGTCAATAAACTGATTTAGAACCTCAATATAAATTCATATCTTATTAATAGTATAATTCAATACTCTGAAAGAATATTGAGGTTAGACGTGTATTTAGCTTACAAAATTATTGGTTTTGAATATATTTAACAGAGATGTAAATAAGAAACTTTGTTGCAAGAAAAACTTTTGTTTACAAAACAAAAGACATAAACGAGCTACAATAAATATTGTCCAAACCACGGCGATTGAATAACAATTTAGTTGTTTGGATAAGCAAAGTCAAAAGTTGTCTTGTTGTTGTAAATAAACAAAAGTTAACAAACAAACATTAAATTCATGGACATTTGACACGCTATCTAGTCTTCATAATATATTGCTAAAAGAATTCAAAACATAATTAACACCCAGACAGAACAAAAATTCAATCTTTGTCATCAAATAATCAAATCAAAATATTTTTTATGAAATATAGTATTATTATATTGTAGAGATTGAACCTACGACCTATAACATAAAAGACAAAGCGTCCTATTGGGCTGTAACGCCTGTTTAATTCAAAAGATTGTTGATATAAGAATTATAAAAATATTGGTCTTGTCTCACGTTATCCAGAAAGAAAAGTTTCTTCATTTAATTAATGACAAAATAATCGTGAGAGAGCAAAGATTCACATCCAAGTTTCACAAAGAGATTTATTTAAAACGGGATCTGGATTACTATAGTTAACAATGCATGCGTCTTGCATCAAGATGTGAACATCACACATAGCTCGGCATACTTCCTTTTAATTTCAATATAAAATATTAGCTTTTACACGCGATTTCATACGCGTCGCGTGGCACCTTCGTTTGGTAGACTTTGCGTAAGTATTATGAGAAATATAGTGAATTTTACTTAATAAAGTTAAAAAAAGATGTAGATTTCAAATGCTGGGTTTCAAGTGGGTTGATCTTGCAAATTCTTAAAGCTAATGTTTTTTATAACCATTTATGTAAAAAGTATTCGGAACGAAATGGTACGATACCGTGTGTCAGTTTACGGAAGTAGCCCATTGAGGTATTGTATGCCGTTCTCGCGATATGAAAGGATGATAGCGCACAGCCATTGTTCTGAGACCTCTATCTCCTTGCTATTGGGATGTGGGAAACTGTTTATCATTGAAATGAACGCACTGAAGCATGTAGCAAGGCGTACCATGGATCTGGTATATATGCGATTCATGGTAATTGAAGAAGATCTTTTATGATTTGGCAAAATTGATTTGTATGTTTCAGTTTTTACGACGTTCAAGCTTTTAGCTTGATTTATATAAATAACCATATTTTAGTCCTTGTGGTTTTCAAATTACCGCCGGCGCAGTCTTTTGTATAAAATATTTTGCTATCATTTTAACAGTATAAGAATTGTTTTGCCTATTTACTAGTGAAAGCTGTATCAGCTATATATCAAATGACTTCTAAGTGACATAATTTTACAATCTAGTTATACCACAACGTTAACCCCATGATGTTTCGCCTACTCTTAAGTCCACGGTTGGGCAAGACAAGTGCATAACTCCTAGTTTTAATCTGGTTTGTAGGCGGAGTGGTATATCTACCTACTATTTATATGCGTGTGGGTATGCAAGGAGATTACAATCACTCTCTTTTATTAATGTTACATGTGCAATTTCTTCCAATGAAAAAAGTTATGCTCTAGATTAAATTGGTTGTCATATTATATAGGTAAATAGAAGAATATTGATACTTATGTGTTTCTTTGCCTTCTATGAGTTCGATCTTCATCGAGTTCAGACTTTTGTGTGATAAACACACATAATGTTTTATTTCGTGGTGTTGCTATGTATGTATGTGTATATTTACAAAAAAACATATACCTTTGTAAGTATTCTATCTGCAATCTAGTTCGCATAGTACAAACTTTGCTAAGTTTGGGACTAGAACGTGATGTGTGAAATGTCCTTGGATGTTTATTTATTATGTTTCTAAAGTTTTGTAGAGATCGTTAGACAGAGTACAATCAATGGTACTTCACCTACCAAAAAAACTAGATTCTCTCATGTAAGTAAGTCCTACACAGTCTTATCTATACCAAATGAAAATACAATTGGCTAAATCCTACGTTAGTTAACTTGCAATTCTATTGTTAGTTTTATTTCTCTTAAATCTCTCGGTTGAACGTTTAACTTTTATGCTTGTGGGTCAACGGTAAATGCGTTTAGCTTTGATTTTTAACTGCTGGTTACGTAATCACTGTGAACTCTGAACAGTTCGAGATCTTGGTAATTAACTGCCGACTAATCTATTCATTAAACAAATATATTTCACGGGTTATGATCACTTCATTGAGATGTAATAAATTCTGTTTATGTTTGTGATCACTGCTATTACTTGCAACGTAGAAACAACGTCGGAATAACATTTCACTCATCACACTAGTCCGAAACTAAGCAGAGCTTGTACTATGAGAAATAGATTGCTAATATAATACTTTTATAAAATACTATTTATTTGTAAATACATACTTAGAATACATAGTATTTAAAAACTATATATGTAAATACATACATAAGAATACATAGACATAGTAACACCTACACAAAACAAATATTTATGTTCATCATGGGTGGGAATCGAACCCACGACTCACAGCATGGAAGCCATAGCTACGACCAACTCAGCTGTCAGATATCAGATATCATCAATTAGTCATAAACTTATTAAAATTTAAGCCTTTTGAAGTACCTACCCTTGGCGTAGATTTTACACAAAAGATGAGCTTCTAATATTAGTTAATATATTTTGCAAACCTACAGCTGTTTATCAGGACAGGAATGTTAGGAATTCGAGATCACAGAAGTTACCGTGAGATCTTATATCTACAGATATGGCGCTATCACTTTGTTTAGGTATTGCGGCAGATAAGAAATTAATAGATAAGAGTATCTGAAATTTGTCAATAATACCTTAAAAAAACTAGCTTTAAACTATGGGTTTGATTCCTTGAAAGAGCAAACGTTTGTGTAATCGCAAAAAAATGTAATTTGTTTCGTTCTTAGACCAAATAAAAAGTTATTTTACAAATGGTAGCGTTTGACCGCGATCTCACCTTGTCATCAATTTGATTACAAAAATACATATTAATGTAAAAAGAATTCGATCTAGCAATAAACAATAGACCTCAATACCAATCTGAATTGTTTTAAGTTTTCTTGACGAATCGACTACTAGTAGCATGAAAATTGTAAATTTTTAATAGCTCGTCAATTCGTGTAGATAATGGCCATGATTTTTCCTACATATTTTCATTCACTTTCTACAAAGTAAACACCCACTTACTAATATCTACCTAATACCGGCTACCGATAATTTGTTATTATTTTGTCGATAAGTTAGTAAATACAAGTAATTACCAGTTTTTTCGTGAATTTCTACGTTCTATTTACCAACTAATGATCTACTGATATTATATTAAAAACGAGATTATTCACACGAGCTCTGAAATGCCACTTTGTTTTCTGTGTGAAATTATTCCAGTGATGGTCGGAATTTCTTCACAATAGTAAAGTTACTTTGGGGGCAAATATAATTATGTAGGTAGTTTTTTAGGAATATCTTTTCAAATCCAATGAAAACAAAAGTTCGTGTGAACGTGCATTTTGTGCTAATAAGATCGACCTATGCTATTTATAACATATTGTTACAACAAATCAAGAATTAGTACAAGAAATCAGTGATAAAATGCTTATTGAATTTTGTTCAGCGTGAAATTGGCCATTTGCCTACAATATATGAGAAAAATAATAGTTTAACTAAAAAAACTAATCTGCACGAATATGACTAGCAAGCGTAGCAGAGATCGCGAACCAAAAAATTGGCTTACCGTTAATTACAAGAGGTTAGTCCTCTGTAGGTTAGCGGTGACCTGCCGCTGCCTTACTGCCAAGTTTAATATAGAATTAAACTTTTATAATATCAACAGTCATAAGGCAAAGTGTGGTGTTTTTTGTACCGCTAACCACTGATACTTGTATTGCTGTGTTTTGGGTTGAACGATGCTGGCGCAATTACAGAGTAATGGACGCAGAGTAGTGCCACACAGAGCACGTTCTTTATAGTCATTCTTGATAGAACAGTTATAGTATTTGATTGGTCCTTACTTGACTTATACCTATTTCTATCATTTACTTACAAATTGTAAGTAGTTTACATTTTTTAATTAAAGTTGTTGAAACAATAGATTGCGCTACTAGTAAAGTTCTTGTACTATGCAGTCATAAATCAGCTAGAGGCCCACTCTGGACAGAAGTTACAAAAAATGAGGTCTCTCGAATTCGTATTTTGCGCGCTATTGAACGTTTTTGTGGCATTCTATTGCCACTACTGCACTTCGGTATTTAGAAATCAATTTCAACGGATATAACAATTTGTATGCTTAAAGTTTTTTTTTTGCTGTATTTTAAATAGAATCTATGAAGCATATGACCTACAAAAAATGCGTGAGCTTAAGATTAATTTTGATGTTTTATGATTAATATTACAAAAATCTAAACAATCACATTTTTTACTTTGTCTGAGATATATTTAAAATAATAATTCTTTCATCACAGCGCACCGGTTCATTCATAAGTGGGTGCAAACCGTTTTGAGAGAAACCACAAGTGAACCAAGTCTTGAAACTAGACTGAGAAAACAGTTCGGCAAAAACATTCTATTTGCATAGACATTATAACAGCGCCATATAAAGTATGCTTATACGTTTGCTAACGTTACTTGTTCTACCAACAAAATCCACCCCGCTCTACTGATTTCATATGCTCGAAGTAAAAACTCAACGAACTTTTGCACAAGCACACAAACCCTGAGCTCAAACGATACATATTAAGCGGTTCCGAATGGCTGGTCACAGCTTGTAAACGCGGACTCAAATTGCAGGGATCCGGGCGGAGTCAGGCAGTCAGCCAGTCAGGCAGTCAGACCCACCTGTCTTTGTGATAAGCACTGTTTCTACTTTACTGATGGTTGTGTAAGTGTCGGCGTCGAGGCGTGACGCTCGTACGCAGGATCGCTGCTTCTCTATTCTTTGTGTAATATATTGTGTCATTCTATGGGTCCGTATAATTACTCGGAGCTTTTGACCAGCAAATAAATATTTGTTTTGTAAATATTGACCAGTTTGGAGTTTAGTTAATGCAGTTCTCAATCGTTTTTATGTTTGCAAAGAAATCGAGACAACGAATTCTATAGAATATAAAATCTTATAATTTATCGATCTGGTCATAAAAGGATCAAGTTGCTACTGCGTTGTTATTATAATATTATTAATTAAAATGAAGCAACAATAGTAAGCCATATAAAAAAAAACTTTATTTAAGTCGAAAAGTTTATCTTTCTAGTTAGAAATCTTCTACTATGATATATCTCGCAATCATAGAAGATAGCATTCATAGAATCAGAATTGCCACTATTTTGGTTGCGTCACAGCACTTACAGCTAACAATCGGCTGGCCAGGTTACTATTAATTCAAACCTGTAATTGGGGTAAGCTTTTTCTCATGGGAACCATAACCGTCGAACGAAATTTTCAGATAGTGGATTGCGCTATACAAAATATTTACAAGACGATTAGCACTGCAGTTTAGTTGTTAAAAATGATGTTAGGTGTTAACCGTTGCCTAGAACAATGCACATATACCTGTAACAATGCATGTAGACCCCGTTATATGTCAAGTCAGGTTTTTTTTTGTATTTATTTATGTAGTTTACGATGTACGTACTTCAATGTTTTCCTTATGAGACATCATGAAGAAGTCGATGGTTTTTCATTGTGGGAGTGAACATGCGTGTCTTGTAGTAGGTGTAGTCATGTCATCGACGACGCACGAACAGCACTGCAACGTGACGGTTAACTTGTTCCTTGTGTTTAGGAAATTCTCATCAAACCGCTACAAAGTAACATTACTAGTTAGTAAAGGAAAATGTTACCTAATCTTATATTTATTTTAGCATTTTTTTTACGATCGAAAGAAATAAGTTTTAGTAGTAAACTTGACTTAATTAATTTAGGTAACCAAATAAATCCAAACTAAACCTTTAGGGCTAACATGCTCTTAGTTTAAGATAAAATATATTAGCATTCATTGTGTTTCAGTCATTAAACAAAGGAATGTCGATAGATCAAAACACATAAAATAAAAATCTAAAACTAAATAGCTTCACTTTACATGGTTACTTAAAACACCTTTTATTATACTTACACAGCTTATTATGTTGCTTTGCTTCCATGCTATAACGATAGGTTTAAAAAATACCTATAATAGTGATGTACCTGCACATCATTGAACCTTAGTTTAATGTATTCACAACATTACCTAGTCCAAGTACCGCCGTATAAAAAACGTAAATGGAACAGTACCTCTACCATGAGTTGTCACAGTAAAATCGCCTGACTTTGCTACAGTAGTTACGTCAATATTAGTATTAGGAATTTTAGTACCCAATTATCCGCTAGAGACGCTGTACAAATCTACATACATTTTTTTAACTATAGACGCTAGCGAGTATAGTATATTAGTATAGTAAAAACTCATGGTAGAGCTACAGGTAATAAAGTCTGGAACCGAGGGCGGTTGCGTGAAGCAAGCTGTCGCGTCGTCATGCAACGGCGGCGGCGCCGTGGTGCGTGACTCCTGCATCCGGCCGCCACCCTCCTGCTACCGGTGCCGCAAAGCATGGGGAATCCTGGCTCAAGGGCTTCAAAACCTTTACCTCCCTACCAAATTGAACCTGTTGGATCGTCAAAACGACGAAATAACTTAGAAAATTCAACATGTTGGATAGTCGAAAAGACGAAATAACTTTTAAAAAATTGAACCTGTTGGATCATCGAAACGACGAAATAACTTTTTTGAAAATTGAACATGTTGTATGGTCGAAAAGAACAAATAACTTTTAAAAAAATTAACCTGTTAGATGGTCAAAAGACGAAATGACTTTTAGGTCACTGTAATACGTGTAAAGTTACGAACAAGACCCACAAGGCACAAGCACGTGGGTGGTTTGGATGAGCAACTCGGCCGCAGGTGCAAGACTGCAAGCTTGCAGTTAGGCATGAAGTGTTGTATTGTCAATGTACTAGCGGGTTGCATAACTAGGTATAAATCTATAAAAAATATATATAAAATAAGAACAAATAGTTATGTTAGAAAGCGAAACGTCTGCTTCTGAGAAAATATTAGATCGTGTTTAGATATTATAACGGTGTACATCTTAAGTGAGTCACTTAGTTAATTTTGTTAGTACGGCCGAGGATTTAAAAACCCATGTATACAAAAATAAACGCAATACAAATTGTATTTGTATGTATGTGTCATTAAATACATATAGGTATAAATAAAGCTTACATATATATACATTCATAACAAAGATGGTACAATGCCAAAAATTTATTTCTTAATTATACTCCCTCTATTTACATAGGTACTACTACAACACATGCTGAGTGATGGCCTGTTTTGTGGTCACTACCATGTAAATAATAAGGTTTATTTTTAATTGTGTGTATATGTTTTGATCTCATGTGTGTGACACAAAATAATGTTTTTCTTTCTTTCTTATTTGTACTTAATTAAAATCTTAAAGAGTTACAGCACGCTCCCTATTTCAAAATGAAACGTTATACCATGCTCTAACTGTGACATTCTTCAAATGATCACGAAAATAGATTTTATGAATCGTGAAATGCATTTCCCGTGTTGCACTTTATTACCTACTGGCTTAGTTTATTAGCTACTAAAATATTAGTAATTCACCCAAAACTAGGATCTCAAAAAACCTAAAATGAGACACAAATAATCATTATTAAAATCAATGATATTATTTTGTTAATGACGTCTATCGCAGGTCTAGCCTTTACCTTGTAGTCTTTTTGGTCTTACCTTTTACTTGTGCCTACAAACACTAAACTGAGGTAATAAAGATCCCATAGTTTGATTTTACCGTTTTTGCAATAAATGGGTATATTATTTTATATAGAATCGGGCATACGATATTTTTTTATTAAAGGTTTTTATTGTTCTATTGCGTAATGGCGCCCAATATCATAATCAATATAATCATTATATTATAGTTAAAATGCCTGTTTGTACCCAGTATCGGGCTCAGACAGTGGATCATAATGATGACAGGTAAAATAAATGAAGTTATCGCGATGGAAAATTGTAAGCTGAGAGTAGCCTACTGGCCTTGATCACGCTCGGTTCCAAGCCAGCGATTCGACATATGAGATACGGCCACCACCAGCCACCCGGCACCGTAACCTGACTCCACTCGCGCCCTAGCCGGAGGTATTGCATTTGATATCAACAGGTGAATTAGGTTAGAAAACCAAGACATTTTGCTCAAAAAGGTCAAAAGTATGAATGAATTAATGAAAATTCTTTATTGTACACCTTAAATACTAAATGAAAACAACTGATTACAAAATTAAATTATAAACGAAATGTACAATGGACAACCTTCGGATGGAGAAGAATCTAAGGTATGGAGAATCGGCTGGGGTGCAATAAAGAAAATATAATAAAAATAATAATAAATCTATTATTTACCTAGTTAATATACATATACTTACATATTGTAATGTACTTTATTCACAAACAAACTTACGACTATACAGTATTTACAAAATGTACATTTACATATAAAATACATAAGAAACAGCTGAAACATATTATACTTACATATTAAAAGACACATATACTACACTATATATATCATAAGAATATATATAATAATACGATACTTATATATGACGAATGTCAAAGTATATATTTTTTCAAATAATAGTAACACACAGACGCGAAACAAACATCAGTTTACATCACACAAAATATTTGTGTGATGGGAATCGAACCCTGTGGGTCATAGGTTCGATTTCCACCGAACCGTTACCGTTTGTATAGAAGGCAGAGCTACAACCAACTAAGCTGTGACAACTGTTGTATTAATCTGCAGTGACGAGTATTTTTACTAAAACGGCATCAACTCATGGTATGCTTATAGAATAAAATTTAAGAAAATGTCTCAATAGGAGCTGTAAAAAATAGTTTTTCTAATGTATTATGAGTATAATAGATTTATGAGTTTACCAATACTTGGCTTCGTAAAACGAGTTGCATCAAAGCAAAGCGCCATCGTCGTTGAAATACATGACCCCGCCGTTCCCAGCAGATTATTTAGCACACGCCAACAATGACTATTGTGAGTATGGTAATAGAATCCGATGAAACACTAACTGCAACAAACAATTATAGAGGTTTAGCAATATGAAGTCCATGCTCTGTATTGTGTAATTTATAATTTCAGTATTCCAAAGACTAAGTACTTATTTCCCGCTTCTCTTTTATTGTTTGTAAAAGTTACCATTGTTTCTGCGCTAAGCTTTAGTAAGCTTTTTATATGAAATTCGCAGTTAAATCAATATGCACTAACGGAATTGTTCTTTTGTAAATAAATGATGAAATCTATTCTCATTCTCAATGAGCGATGCTTGAAGCTTAATGCTCCAAAAGTTGCATGCCTTTCAATAGATTTTATTTACTGACACCGATACGATACCTATAAGATATCTGCGGAGGCTCTTACTTAGTTCTTTTTTTTAGTACGAGTAGCTTTCTTGGTGTATCGACGCTACGACGTAATAAATGACCATTTTTTCCTGTTTATTATAAAGTGCTGCTAATTTCGTATTAAATTATATTCATTTAAAACACACCAGCTGTAACGGGATGTTATCTGAACATCTAAACTATTACATTACCAATATCTGGGAATATGGCTTGTCAACCCATTAGCACTCGAATATTGTCACTAATAAGGATTGCACTGGTATTGTATACATCGGGGTCACCATGCAGAACTAGGCAAACGCGTGGGATATGCCAGTACTGATCAATGCACCCACATCTGCACAAGTTTTTTGCCGATTCAGATACAACTCACTTAGACGGATGCTCTATTAAATATCAGAACATATCCAATTTAATGCTATCATTGCTGAAAGTTCAAAACAGCACGAGACCCTGTAAGAATAATAGAATTTTGCAGTTTTTTGAAATATCTTTAGACACTTATACAATTACCATCCAAATTGTATTAACCATTCTTTATTTTATCCAATTTAAAACAAATAATAAGATAATAATAATATCAAAAATAGTGCAACCTATGTGCTTGCACTATTTTACGAAATAAATATTGTACAGCCGTAACAGTGCATACGCCCTCATAAGAGACCGTTCGATGACTTCGATGATTCGATTGTCTTTGTATCAACAGTTATTCAACACAATTGTACAGAAAAAAGTTAATTGGGTTTCTTTGGGAACCGAGGGTTTGTTGAAAAATTCTGCAGTGAACTCATTATTTACCACTAGATTAAACTAAACGTAAAGTAAAGAAGTACACCTAGGACCAAAGCCAGAGTGAAATCATTTGTATGTGCGTGATTCAACTTCCGCTACCAATTCGACTCTAATGACACACAATGACACAGTTTCTTTTATTGCATGTTATTGTACTGACACTGTCTTTTTTTTGTTGCAGACTCCAGAAAGAATTGAGTGTTCTCAACTTTCGAAAAGTGTTTGTGAGCAAAATGGTGAAGCGGTCAAGCCTCCGGATAAATCGAACTCTATGCGGAACACTGAAGTGTACGCGTTAAATATGGAGGTAGAGACTTTGAGGTGGCAGCTATCGCAGGTACGATCCTTGAAAATACTAACTTTGTGTTAACCACGCTCCAATGCAATGAGAACGAAATAAATGCCAGCTACATTAACGATGTTACTAAGGAAGTTACATAAGTTGTTAAACTAATTATATCTTGATAATACTATGCTTGCTTTAAAGTTCTTAAAAAAACTATATGCGAAACTCAAGATGCTAAGAACGAAAAGAAGTTCGATCCAAAATAACAGTTGATGAGACTTGTAAATCAATACATTTCACATTGCGAAACTATGTCGTAACGCCTCGCGAATTGAATGCAAACTGCGATTGTTGATGATGCGCTGACTTTCCATGTTATTATAAACAAAGTACTTATGAATGCGAGTTGTTTTCTGATGAGGTCATTATTTGCCTGAGCCCGCGCGATCTGTATCCTCACATTTTTGTAACTAGTTCACTAAATTTTAGAACATCTTGATATTTCAGACTGAAGCGAACCGGCAGATGCACATATCATTACTAAAGCAGGTGGTGAGTTTTTTGAGCAGAGTGAAGGAGCATATTGAATGCCAGAAACCAGAGCTAACACCTCGAAAGGAGTCTCTATCCACTAGACTGACTCCAAGATCCTTCAACGCAGCGGATCTGCCGCGATCCAGATCCGTGGTGCACGTGAACAAAAACATCGAGTTCTCCCTGAGCCCCGCCAAAAAGATGAATGTTAGGAAGATAAGCAAGTCAATAAGCAACGTCAACGGATACAAAACAGAATGTAGTGGAAGCTGGTAAGCGAGGTAGAAACAGACTCGTGGAAATCTACAAAATTACCAATAAATTATAATTTTAATGTTTTTAATTTCAGGAGTCCGTCCAAATTATTCTCCACTCCAGAAGAAGAGTCTACGCAGAAAATCTCAGAAGAAATGACTAGACTGATAACTCTTGCCAACACCGTGCTTAGCACCAAGCTGCCTGATCTCGCTAGCACGTACAGTGAACCCGAGTATGCTTCTATTAGTGAGACAGTTGAAGATAAAAGCCAAAAAAATAATTCTATTTCATCCTTGAATCTTACAGATGAAGACCTTTCTAATGCGTTTATTTTGAATAGTATCTGCAACAGTGAGAATACATTCAACGGAATTACGTCCAATGATTTTATGGAAGCCTCAACAGAGGCTAAAACCGGAACGACGGAAGATTTTATACTGTCGCCCTCACCATTACCTATTAGTGGTTTAGAAAACGACTTCACCGAAGTGAAAATAATTGATAACAGCACGGTTAAAACGATGGATGCATCGCCAAAGTCGCAGAGATTTATGGAGAAGAGAATCGGATATAATCACGCGGCCAATTTTATTGAAGACGAAAGTGGATTCTCGTCCATGAGCTCATTCCAAGAAATAGGAATACCGATCATAAGTATCATACCACCGTCACCATGCAAGGAAGCAAGTTACATCGATGATATCACAAATATTTTAGAAGATACCAAGTGGAAAAGCGACCCTGTAGACCTCAATAAACAATCCGTAAAAGTATTTTGGGTTTGAGAATGTTTAAATATTTATGCTAATGTACAAATTTCGTGCGCTTGGTGTGTAATGTGCTTTATTTGTGTCAGTAATTTAGTTTTAATGCACAAAATGAATAACATTTTGTGGCAGAAAGTTTATTTATAAATTTTGTATTGCCTATCTTTATAATAAGAAGCAGGACATTGTAATGCTGCGATTTTTTTTTAATAATTTATGGTAATAATAAAGCTATTGCAGAAATTTTTCATACTAAGATGTGTTTCGTATTTTTCTTGATCTCCATACGATGCAAAAATTTAAAAAGATACATAAAAAATATTTTGTTTTTTTTTCAATTATTTATATAATATATCAAACGACTTAAAGTTCACCCTACAAACTCCTTGCTCAGAACATAACCAAACTTTTTTCTTGTGGGATTAAAGGGTGTAGATATTGTCAAATATATCTGTCAAGTAAAAATAATACAAAACAAAAATCATGACAACTAAAGTTTAAGATATATATTTTTTTACAAAAATTTAAAAATTCTAGTTAAAAATATTACAAAGATTTATTCCTTTATTTGAAAAATATTAATATACTTTTCGGCAACCAAATTTTACACTTACACGCATCCGGTAATCTAAATTCCCAATTATGGCTGATGAAGAAGACCATGCTAGCGGCGATGGTTCAGAGCAGAAGCCCGAAGAGGTTCCTGAACCAGAACCACCTAAAATTCCTGATGTGGAGCTGATTGTAGACGGCTTTGGTTTCATGCCCAAATCCAGGCAAACACTAAAGAGCCGGACTTCGAACGTTTTTGAAAAGTCAAGGAAGTCGCTGAAAGAGATCATGGCAACTGAAGGAGAACAAGATAAGAGCCCCTGCGCATCTAGCACTAACATCGACATAGTGCGGAGGTATACTTGGAAGACGAAGAATAGAATGACAGTCCAGGTATAAAAACTAGATCAAGGTATTTTAATTTCATAAATCTTGGTATTATGCTTATACTTGTATATACAGAGCGGTTATAACCATTTATATCACTTGCTTATAAAAAGAAATTCAAATTGCTTATAAAAAAAGTCATTTCACTTATAAAAAAATGGCTTATTAAGCAGATCTGCTTTTGCAAATAAATTTAAGTACTAACAATTGGACGTAGAACAAATTCGAGATAAAAATTGACTTGCATTTTAGGTGATCACATACGGCGCGACCATCACAACCATTTCGGTGCCAGACAGAAAAGGAGTGCCAGACGACGTGGTGGCGGGTTTTGATACATTAGAAGGTAAGTCTCCTGTAGTTCTTATTAGTATACCTAAAAAATCTCGTTAAATAAGTTCTGGCTAATTCAATCACGCTGAAAGATAACGAAAGCGTATGGCGTCATTTTATGTTAACTTGACTCAAGGACTTGATAAAGTTTTATATGTCAACGTAAATCGTAACCATCGCAGTCCCAGACTAATAAATTTAACATCTATGCATATGCTTACTACCTGTCAATATGCCGTTGATGTAACATAAATAAATAAATATATATATATATATATAAAACAAATAAATAAGTAACCATAGCACGTAATGAACATAGTAGAGGACGGGCAAATCTTAAGTTTGTTATTTCGTGTTTCAGAATACTTCCAGCCAAGAAATCCCTATTTCGGTTCTGTGATAGGCAGGTACGCTAACGTTATTCGAGATGGCACCGTCATCGTTCGACCGTCTGGGAGAATGTACATGCTGTCTAACAACAAGGGCCACCATCATTACAACGGAGGATACGTTGGATTTGATAAGGTAACCTAGAACGTACCTTATTTTAAGTTTATTTTTATAAGTAGGTACTTAATTGGCAAGTATTATTAGACGGAGGCTTAGGTCGCTGTAATATGTCACACTGTGCCGATTGGATGAATAATTTACTAATCGAACTCCGAGTTGCACCGAATAAAGGTAGGCAAGTAACAATCTAGGTTAGCCTAATGCCCGTTTTTCCAAAATTTAATATCTCTTTCTCAATATCCCTAATTAAATATAAAATATTAAACTCATTCGATATTTAGTAATTGAAAACATATTACTGGTCATTCTCTGAAGTATTTAATCAATCACTACCATCACTAGCCCAAGAACCAGAACTTCGCATGTTTAAGAACGATCTCTGTTCTATTTCAGGTTAACTGGCGCTCCTACGTGAATGGAAACAAGGTCATAATGAGCCACGTGTCTGAACGCTTCAACGAAGGCTACCCCGGCACGGTGATGGCGCAAGTGACGTTCGAGGTCACTTGCGACAACACGATCAAGATCGACATGAAGTGCACCACCAGCGAGCCCACTGTCATTAATCTAAGCAACACGCCGTACTTCAATCTGGCGGGACATGTGAGTCCACTTTAATAGACCAAATACATTGCTAGAAGACATTAATCGAATAGGAACGCTCAATGAGGGCTAAACACTTATGTTTACATGATCAAGACTTCATTATATCGTCCATAGGCGTAACGTAAAATATTTTAATTTATATACTTACGTAGTGAATTAGTAGAATTTGAAATCCTTGTCTCGAAGCTGGGTGTATAAAAACGCATGGATTTTTTGAAAGAGGCCACGGCCTAGCCATCCTTTTAGCCTAGTCGTTTGTGGTCACTGGAAGGTCGACTAATCTTTGAGATCTCTCGTGTTATTTTCTGTTATATAATCTTAAGGTGTTTACAAATTCAAAGTGTTAATATTGTTTTCAGCATGCTGGCTGCGAAATGGCTTACGACCACATCTTCACGATAAATGCTGATAAGTTCACTGCTTCAGACGATGATGGACTTGTCACTGGTACGTCTTTATTATCATTGTATTTTCATTATTATCTTATAATGAACGCTAGTTATAAATGACCTTATGTTATAATTGCTCATATTTCGATGTTTAAATATACCATGTTAATAAACTATGTAATTTAATAAAAAAAAATATTTTGAGGCCTTGGATTTGAAAGTGACTCGAAGTATTTTGCACATTTTAAGGAGAGAAAAAAGTGGTCGGTGGCACAGCCTTTGACTTTCGGATTCCTCGTGTGCTGAGGACCATGATGCCGCGAATACCAATGGGCGGGTATGACTTGAACTACTGCATCACCCAGGGTACTGACCAAGATCTTACGTTCCAGGCTAGGTGTGTATTATGTACCATTTTTTTTATACTATTACCTATGTTAATGATGAATCTTTCATCTGCACTATTGGAAAGTTATTTTTTTTAGTTTTTTATCAATAATGTTAAAATACATTACAAAAATAAAAGGAATAGCAAAAATGGGTCTGAAAAAAGAATAACATTTAAAGAAAAACTAAATACATTCGTATCATTTTATATGCAGTTATTGTTCAGGCATAACTAGCTTAACGACTTTTTTGTAACTGTCGTTGCTTTGGACTTTTCCATCACCGCCTTGTCTAAAAAAACGAGCTTGTATAGTCTTCAATTTTGTTTATTTGATCTCCAATATCTCCTGACTATAAAAGGTCCCGTTTGCTGGTTTTCAGAGCTTTACACCCTGGAACTGGTAGAGTCCTGGAGGTATACAGCAACCAGCCTGGCATGCAGTTCTACACGGGCAACTTACTTCCAGATCCTGATAAAATTGTTGAGGTAACTGCAGAAACAGCATTGTCTTGTAAACATTTATAGGTGAATAAATTAATGAAGGATTTTTGAAACTAAACGATTTATCTGCATATAGGTTCTATAGAACTATCACTAAGTACAGATTGCACTAAGCGTTTTGCTTCTAATTTTATAATGCGGTCAGCCAAAGAGCGGAACTCGTTGCCGGCGTCTGTGTTTCCAGAGCCCTATAATTTGGATATTTTTAAGAGACGAGTGAATAGGTATATCTTCTAGGCAAGTGTGCTACATCGTAGACCGCATCGTCACTTAACATCAGATGAGATCGCAGTCAAATGCTTGCCTATAAATTGTAAAAAAAGAAAAAAAGTAGTACTTAAGCTAGAGGTTTTTTTATGTAGGGTGCAGCGGGTGAGGAAGCTGAGACTGAGGCTGAGGAAGAGGAAGGGAACAAGTCTGAGGGCGAGAGCGAAGGAGAGAGTGAAGAGTCGAGTGCGAAAGGCGAAGAGGAAGAGGAAGGAAGCCAGGTGATTATGAACCTTATGAGTCAGGGTGAAAGAGTTGTCTTTGATCGTCGTGTTATCAATAGGTGCGAAAATGCAGAGCGGTAAACTTTAAAGAATAAAATAGCTTTTACATTGTGACCGCTCGTGTTAAACTGATCATGCTGAAATTGAATTTATTTAAAATTGTCTCCGACATTAGCCTGTAGCGATGCCATAACAGACAACGTTAACAGCTATAAGTAAATAAATTTAGCATTCATATCTTTTAGTAGATAGGTTTTATGTAAAATAATTAATTGAAAAATGTTTGTTGCAGGGTAAAGTGAGCTATGGCTACGTACCATTGATGGGCAAGCAAGGCACTTACTACAAAAAACATGGTCTTTTCTGTCTTATGCCGCAGAACTACCCTGATGCAGCTAATCATGTAAGTAAAAATTCGATGAGAACTGTCCACAAATATTTATTTATTTATTGCACAGCTGTCAAAATCAGGCGATTAATTTAAATTAAAAAAAAAATCATGGAAGTATCAAACATCACACTATAGACCTAACTAAGTAAAGCTTGTACTATGGGAACTAGATTTCTTCATTATTTATTCTTGCCGTTTATGGATCTTATTTATTAGGTTAAAATTAATATATCTACTACAAACTAACATCAACGATCTCCTTTTTCGGAAACTGTACGCTAAACTTCAGTAGATCGTTGAACACATATTTTTATCAACTTCTATTCTGTACGTACAGAAACCTCTCTAAAGTTTGCAACACAAACAGCATGGCACATATTATTATGTTTACCTGCAACCTGTAACAGTATTGTGACATTCACATTATAATATCTATCTATATGTATGTCAATTAAAATAGTAGGTTAACATAAATAAATAAATAATGCTGGACCATCCACACAACATCATCTAGCCCCAAGATAAGCAGAGCTTGTGTTATGGGTTCTATAAGTCTGACATACTTAATACAATACATTACAAATATAGATATTTTTATTATACATATAAAATACCCAGAACACCCGGAATAAATATTTGCAGATCGTACAAACATTTAACCCAAGGCGGTAATCAAACCCACAACCTCCGCATCGCAGGCTGACCTTCGCCCGCCGCGCCACATAGGTCGTCATGTATTAAAAGGTGTGTTTATTTTCAGAAAAACTTTCCAAACTCAGTGCTGAATCCCGGCGAAGTGTACAACCACAGAATACAATACAAATTCGGTATACTACTCGGAAAATACGTTTAGTACGTATGTGACACTTAATGCGTAAAGTTATAATTCGTATGTAAAAGTTAAATAAACATCGTAAATTGTGATCGTATACGTTCTTTTATTAATTACCCACGTTCGTATACAAGAATTACCCTTTAAATTAAATACAGTTATGCTCAGAGATGTCAATTAGGTGCCTTCTACTTTTAATACGGCGGGATAACTGTCTATTCACAAATTTGAGTGCGGCAGTTAGTACACCAAAGGCAAGTGCAATATACTTAATTCTAATGAAAACTTGGGCCAGTCTATCTAGCGCTTACACCAACATACTTTGTTTCGCAACGTGATAGTTAAATAACTAAACTGAATAAGATAAGTGTAATGTGTGTAAACTTATCTTAACATATCTTTCACAAACATTATTTACCAAGCTACTGATTTTACCTGAGTGTATTGCCTATTAACCAATTATTTGATTGATGGATTTTGATCGCACAATGATTGAGTAGAGAGACTGCTAAAGGTGCAGTTTCAAACTGTGCACTTAATGATCCGCGCCGGGACATACGAAACTCCAGTAATTAATACAGTTAATAATAAGCAGTAAATCAATATTTAACCTTTATCTTATCTTGTCTTTTCCATCGTTAACGGTAAAGCATGTTGTGACCTAAAACTGTTCTCATCTTATTTTACACATGTTTTTGCAAATAAACTATCTTTATCGCGAGTTTAATGAATTTGACTGTTTCAGTTTTCTATCATATCCCAGGTCCCAAGTATGAGGTCTTACTGGTACTTTTCAGAATAGCACCTTAAGATATCTACAGTAAACTGCTACTGCAAGCCAAATGCATGTCAATAGGTAACGTTTCAATTTACTCGGTTGGATTGACAAATCCGGTGAACACAGATTCAGCTGCAGAGGAGATCAAGAACTGCTCAGGTTATTCTGAACATACATGGGGGTTATATCGATAGGCTTTGAGGTTCCTTATCGCCCTGTCACTTTTGGTCCACCCTTCCTGTAACACCCTGTTTAACAAAAATACTCTAAAGTCATATTCGTTATATCAGGTAATTCACTAAACTAGGTTTTTTTACTTCATATTTTAACTATTAAATACCACATTACCGAGAATCTTTGAAGTAAAAAAGGGAACATTGCAACGGCTTCTGCTATAGCGATCGCAACTTTCTAGTAGGTCTAGGAAAAATTGAATGACTACATTCACTCTATTACTCCCTAATTTTTAAAAGCTGTTTGTATTCCATGTAACATAAAAATAAAAATAAAATAAATAAATAGAAACAAATTATATTAAACATAGTAAAAAATACCCTGTATTTTTTCATAAACCTAACACTTTGTATATTTTACACTCACAGAGTTATCAGCAATCTAGTTCGTGTAATACAAGCTTTGATTAGTTTGGGATAATGTGAAATGTTAGTGACTATTTATGTATTCCGATGACTGGCCTTAGTCACATGATAAGTTTTTTAGCCATTATTAACTTATTCCATAACATTATTAATAGATACTTAATTTGTCTTTGATGCCCCATCTAGTGGTTCGTGAGCATTGAAGGAAGTACTTTACTTGTGGAAGCACAGGTAAAGAGGCCAAATCGGTGTAGGAAATAAGTCTTAGAGCGACACGAACTTTGTGTAGGGTTTAGTATCTTTCAACCTATTAAAAGTCTGCTTTTTTGCGTTCAAAGTAAAACGACTAACGTCTAAAAATTAATTAAAAAATATATAGTTTGTAATTGTGACTCTGCTACACATTTTAAATATTCAAATGGTGTAGCAGAGTCACAATTACAAATAAAATACCTATAATGTTTTAAACTTAAACAGAATTACTCTCATTATAAAAATTCTCAAATAAACTGAAAACACTGAAATAAACTGAATATGAAAATGAAAACGGTCTGTAGATAGCTCAACTGTTTCTTATGTATTTTATATGACTATGTACAATTTGTAAATACTGTATAGTCGTAAGTTTGTTTGTGAATAAAACATAAATAGGTAATAAAAAAAAAATGAAAACTAAGCTCGTTATCCGCTTTGTTTTGAACTTATTGCGTTGACATAGATTACAAGAATGAATCTAGTTCCGTTTCAAACATTTTAATAAAAAAACTAGAGTGCATCATTCTGTCTCAGACGACAAAGCGCCAAAGACGAGAAAAATACGATCTTTACTTGATTAGATTCAAATACTTTTATGCTTAATGTGTTTTATAGAAGAAAAATATCCTTTGAGACGACAACAAGAGAATGAAGTGGAATCTAAATACTCTGAATACTCTTAATTAAATTTAACCTGACCCAATGAAAGGTTATTTATTGGAAAAACTGGTGGAACTAGATGACTTTTTTTTTTCTAATTTATATTATCTCACTTATCACATTATCCTTGCAAGACAAGTCCATCGAGGATATGCCACGTGAGAGGAGAGACGCACTGCATTTATAAAAAACTAGCTGACCCGTGCCCACTTCGTTGGGCATAATTCGCCCGTTTTTCCGATTCACTTTGCAAAACGGACTACTACCTAAAAGCCTTCTTTATTTTTCGGTTTTTTATATAACCTATGACACTCAGCAATAATGTGGCTTTCTATTGGTGAAAGAATTTTAAAATCGGTCCTGTACATCCCTAGATTACCCCTCACAATTTAACAAATATACAAACATTAATATATAAATATTAGTATAGATATACCCAGTTTTACAATAAATTATTCTTATTTTTATAAATGTTTTTATTTGTCACTGAAAGGTAACTAAATATTTTTGTTAGAAAGACAACAAAAAACGGTACATTTCCCGCCAGATTCTATGGCAATAAGAAGTATGATGCTAAGCTTCTGCTGCAGATAACTGTTATGAATTAAAGACATACACATATATTAATTTGCCATACAAGCACACACAAAAATAATTATAAAAGTACAATGTCATTAATTTAAATAATAAATAATTAATCAATAGAAAAAAAAGAAGGCACGGAGAGTGCCATTGACGTGGACCGTTTTTGGGCCAAACACATCTTACAACCGAGAATATCGACACGAAGAAGAAGAAGAGATTTTTTTTAAATACATTTAACAATAAAAAATAACAAAAATTAAATCATACCTAATAAAAAAAAATAAAAATATAAAGTCGAAGATTTATGTGTGCTACAATGGCAAAATGGCCTCGACTCTACTGTTGTGGCAGCAGACACTGATATTCTGCCGAAACCATTTTCCTGTCGTTAAACCCTGTGAGAGTATTGTAATTGTGTCTGTGTGAGTGATGTTCGCAAAGGTGTGTGAGTGTGATCAGCGAGCTACCATGACTCTCCCAGTCTCGTAAGAGTCTGGTTATGGTTGAGAGAAGCCATAAGCTTTATTAGCCATAAGCTTTTAATTAAACGTTCCATAAACTTTATTTTTTAGTTACGTATATTTTTCACAAAAGTTCGCATCGCTGCAAAAGGTTGCGTTGTGTAATTGTATTGTGTACTAGATTTATATAATGTAATTACAAAAACACATTTTAGTACATCTTCTTGCCACTTTCTTTTATTCCACTAGGTGGGGTCGGCACAAAATGTTATTTTCTTTCATTCTCCTCTATCATCCGTCATCTCAGTATTCATTCCTTTCACATCTATATAATTTTTCATACAATCTTAGTACATTGTCTTAATATTTTGTTAATTAATAGTAACCAAATAAAGAGTAACTACCAGAAGTACGGGTTTTAACAAAAACATATGATAGGTGAATACCTATACGCGTTCAGATAACTTTTTGACATTTTCAGAGTGATGTAAATATGAAACAATACTTTATCTCACAGCCAAAGTTTTTTATAATTATACATTATATTTCTTATTCTTATTTTTAGCTTATACACTAAAATAAAATAAAATAAATAGCCTTTATTGCTACTGCTTAGGTATGTAAATATATAAAACTAGTTAACTTAAATATTTTACTTTACTTATGTCTAACTTATGTCTAATTCCTCAACTATCAGCAGTAGTCGCCTCGGCGGCGTAGGCCGCCCTATTTTTAGCTTATACACTAAAATATATAATAGACTGAAACAATTATGCTATGGACATTTTGAAACGGTGCAAGACTTATACGGAAATCAAATATTGGTCTAAATTGTTATTGTACAAAGTTACATTTAGACACAACACATTTCAATGTTAGCCGTTACACAAATATTTGTTCTGGATGGTGAATTGGTGATCGAACCCACGACCCACAGCTTTGAATGTAAAGCTAACATCCACTGAGCCTTTAGGTACCAGTCGAATGTGCTTCATTATATAACGTGCTTCTAGAAGATTCTTGTATGCTGTGTTTTTTACTATATCTCAGAAACTATAAATTAGCTCAATGCGAAAAAAATCTAAAATTTTTAGAGTAAAAAAAAATTCGTAAGTACATACTTTTTTTTATAGTCAGTAAATAAATAATATTTAGATTTTATTATCTATTGTCTCTACCAGTTGAAATAGTAACGGCCGGTTTCTCGAACGGTGATCAACGAAAAAATCGAATAATTACCTACTATGTGTCAAACTCGGATCAATCGTGATTTGGGTTTCCAGAAACCGACCGTAAGTATGCGATTTACCACCCTAGTCTTAAAATAAAAATAAATAGGACAAACAAACTCAGACGAAGTCGAGAGCGAAAGCTAATAATATTCAAGCTTATATTAATAAATATTAAGTGTTGTTAAGCTCTGGTTATGTTTGGTTCAACGGTCTGTTCATTTAGGTCTAGTTTTAAGTTAAATTATTCATTGACTAAGTGAAGCTTCAGGTATTAGTGATTTATTGGTTCGATGTACACTCGAGAGCAATGAATCCGGGTCACTTAAAGAATGTTAAAAATCTCGGAAACTAAAAATGATAGGTTAATGCAATAAATTGTATTTAATAGACAATGTAATACTCCTTAAATGAAAGTAAAAAAAATATGAGTCACCATACATTTTATTAACACAAAATTACATAAAGAAAAAAACTGCTGATCTCTCCTTAAAACAAAAATAGGAAACATGAAATTTTTGAACTTTATTACGATTTTCTTGAATTTTAATACTTCGTATTGCCTCCTCGTGCTTCCATTACTGCGTTTACGCGGTTTGGCATGCTGTACACCAAGTTCCTTATACGATTTTGGGGAATATTCTCCCATTCCTCTGTGAGAGCAATTTTGAGCTCACGAAGCGTGATTGGGGGAGGGTTTCGTTGTTTTACGCATCTGCCTAGCTCGTCCCAAGCATGCTCGATCGGGTTGATATCCGGGCTGCGCGCTGGCCACTCCATACGAGTAATGTTCATCTCTTGAAGGTAGTCATTCACAATCCTACCTGTATGAGGTCGGGCATTGTCATGCATAAATATAGCATCCTCACCTAAATTGACCATAAATGGACCAACGTGATCATTGAGGATTTCTTCCACATATCTTACGCTAGTTAAAGAGCCGTTTTCTATGATCACCAGCTCTGTGCGACTTTCAGAAGAAATTCCGGCCCACACAAGTACAGACCCACCACCGTAGGCTACTTTTTCTTCGATGCATGCTTGCTTGAATCTTTCCCCTGGTCTTCGATACACTCTGTGTCTTCCATCGTGCTTGTAGAGCATAAATTTTGATTCGTCGGAGAACATAACTTTTGACCAATCTTCAATACTCCAATTTACGTGGCTCTGGGCATATCTTAGTCTCGAAATACGATGCCCACGCTCCAGTTTAGGGCCGTTTGCAGGTCTAAGGGGTTTTAAGTTAGATTCAGCAAGCCGACGTCTTACTGTCCATGCACTTGGGTTACTTCCTCCGAGGCGTCGAAACTGATTGGTTAGTTCAGTTCCTGTGAGAAAGCGATTTCGAAGCATGGTGTTCACCAAGTATCGGTCTTCTCGTGCTGTGGTACACCTGGTTCTGCCCGTTCCTGGTCTGCGTAGGTTAGAACCAGTTTCTTCGTAACGTCGGAGAACTCTTTGTACTGTTGACAGCGACACACCGACAGTCCTGGCTGTATCGCGCTGACTCCGGCCGGTTTCCAGCATTGTAAGTATTCTGGTGCATTCTTCAGGCGTAAGCGACATAATTTCAGCTTGAATAATGAATATAGAGCACTATCAACATGGTTTATGTACCCACATAAATGACAGATTACAAACAAAAGCAAAACCAAATGCTGTAATTTCGTAGTTCCATCTTCGAAAGTGGCCCTTTTTCAAATTTGATTTTTTTATGATATAACTTTACAATAACTAAGAAGTTTTAATACCTTCATTTAAGGAGTATTACATTGTCTATTAAATACAATTTATTGCATTAACCTAGCATTTTTAGTTTCCGAGATTTTTAGGATTCTTTAAGTGACCCGGATTCATTGCTCTCGAGTGTATTTAAGGTAATTCCATAGACATAGAGCATGGACCGCGTGTTCCCATATAGAGAGAGATAAATAAATCATGCGGCCAGTTGGACCAGTTGTATCTTTCTAGAGGATTCTTTATTGTATACAATAAACTTATAAAATACTAGTAGTACGCCGCGGCTTCGCACGGGTAGCCTATATAAAAAATATCATTATAATATAGCCTATGTTCAGCGCAGATAATGTAGCTTCACAACAGTGAAAGAATTTTTGAAATCGGTCCAGTAGTTTCGGAGCCTATTTGATGCAAACAAACAAACAATCAAATCTTTCCTCTATAGAATATTAGTTTAGAAAAACAAACCTATAGAAATGAGACAGGTATTGGCCGTACAGTCGCGTTGTCTCATTCTATAGAGTGGTCAGATTTGTGGACCTATGACTCGTTCTATTTCTCTGGCTTTAGGTAAAGTACAATGGCGAGTAGATTGTCTTTCAATTTATGTATACTCCCATTTGACTATCATAGTCGATCTAAATTTGTTGAGCGCCATCATTTGGGGAGACAAAATACAGACAACCGGACTCAGTAGGTAAAGCTGGTCACACACGAGCGTTCCAAATGAAGTGACGTGGCGCGGGCGGTATTGAAACGATGAAGGAAAAAATCATGATCGGGTTTCGCCATACATACATGTCGTTCCATTGACTACCAAACCATTTGTCTTGTTGGAACGCTCGTGTGTGATCAGCTTAATATTGTTGACCCAATAAACTGGATTTAAAAATAATATTTCAAGTAAAATTATTTGTAAATAGTATTTGCTCGAATAAGACGATCGAGTAAATTACTGTTAATAAGTACGCGTTATCATAATAGGTACTTACAAGATTGATAAATATTGACCCAATTTGATCACATAAGAAATGTATAATTTATAAAAAAAATACTCTACACAAGTATCTAAAATAGCTATTTAGGTTCAACGGCAACGTAATACATGATTATAACAAAATTTTATTTCAGTTAGCGATAAAATACCAGTATCACTTAAAACATTTGAAGGATACATAATTTAATTATTTACCGTAGTTTTATCTAATTGTCTCTCTGCTTCCTTAACTTAGTGTTTGCTGGTATAATTAATTGTATTTGCGTGGCAAAGGTGAAAATATAATATCACCTACAACCTGATTTCATCTACCAGCCCCGGTCGCGCTCAGGGCCTGCACCTACCATGAAAAAAAAAACAATTAAACATATAGTTTTATAAACCGTCAAGTACTTAGTTTGCGCATGTTCATGCCTGATATATAAGAAGTTTAAGCCTAGGTACAGCAGACTTAGGCACTCAGGAAGGTAGAGCACGAAGGTATTGGGCACGACGTAGACGGGTAACTAAGTAAATAGCGATATCATTCATTGAATCACACCTAATGACTTGATGCTCTTATCTTACAAGTCATAAGGGCCACAATGGCAGAGCAGCGCAAATGTCAATACGGCCTTTTATTTTTACATACGCCAAAGTGATAAGCGCAAGAGAGGGGTCAAAGAACTTTGCAGGGCTCGAGCCGGTCGCGGTAAGATGATGGATTTCAGATATAATTAGCATCTCATGGTAAATCCGTGCGTACCTGATTTCTTATCGTAGGCCAGAGCGTCAGAATTTTTTATTTATTCACTCCTTGGCCTCATTTTCATAGTAGGTACCGCTAAATATCTCGCATTCTTTCTACACACATCGGTTAAAAAACCAGAGTGGGTAAAAATCCGGTTCCCTCATTGATCATGGATTTCATTTGCAAACCGCAAAGGTAATGTAAGGGCATTTCGCCGGGTATCGGTAGTGCGTAGGCCGTCGATGCATCGCCACCGGCCTGCTATTGCTGGTCCCGCTCCGCGCCTGTCCACAGATGAGCGAGGAGTTGGTTCCCTCCGCCTGCCGCTGGCCGCGCTCCTCTCAGCTCCTCATTCGCGGTCGGACAGTCGTGCAGCGCGAACGCCGCTGCGCGTGTATGCATGGTAAACGAAAACTTTACCAATAAACGTTTTAACCGCGGACATGAGGAATAAAGGGGCCAGGGCTGCAGCCCTGCTGTTCCTCGCGATTCTGGTATACCAGGTATGTTTTATAAAAATCTTGACTTAACTTTCTTGAACTTGCCGAACTTTTTGACTGTTTCGCGACAAACTTTTGCTTATTTTTGTTGAGAAAAGGTTCTTCTGGGCTAAAGTGTGACTGGAACTGTGGTTTTTGTGTGGTGTGACTAATCATTCACTAGGTAGGTATTCGTCCGTTCAATTCCCGGTCCAGGGCCAGAATTGCCTGTAGCAGGTTTTTGTAGAGATGCATTGATCATACGAGCGATTGTAAAACTTTAAATTAGGTTTCACATGTGATATAAAATTTATATTGTTAGTTTATGGTTTATTCTAATAATTACGTTACATTATCGGTGGCGTGATGTTTCCGGTATGTAATTGTTACTATTGTTTAGTGATCGCATAGGATAAGTTTTTATATATAAATTATGCGTGCTTTGCTAAAATATACACAAGCAGTTACTTACTAATATATTAAACATGCCGCCTGAATTCGGGTTAAGTAGTCACTATTGCAAAAATAGACTATTTATCTATATAAAACACTTTACACTGAAAAATGTATCTTCGCTGAAACGTGAAATTAAAACCATCTGATTTTAATTAAATAATCTCTTTTAAAATGATATTCGCGTTTATTAGTGCAAAAATATTTTTAAAAAATATCGAGGACTCACCATATTGCTAAATGGTACTTAATAAAAATTTTAAATGATGTTTTGCTTGTTATCTCAAAATAAGACGTTCTTTGTTGGAATCAAACCCACGGCCATAACGCGGAAGGTCCACATCACGCACGAGCCAACTGAGCAAACATTTATTGTTGTCCAGAGGGAAACGTGGAGCCAAAAATATATATTTCTCAATTCACAACCTCTAAAATATCAAGTTGATACAAGAACAATTTTTGATTCTTGCTAATAAAATTGCCAATCGACCAACATGTCAATGGATAATTTGCTGTCAGTACATTTTTGAGCTTCAGCACCTTTGTTATGCATCAGCATTCTATGAACCGAGTGAATATTGTAATCGTCAGCCTTATCATTTAGGCACTTAAAAACATTGTGATCAGAGGTTAAGTTAATTAAAATTACATGACAACGGCAATCGTATCGTCACGGCATATCCGAGTTACACTACACGGTAATGACAATAGATCGCGTAGCCGCGTCGACTCGTAGTGTAACTTAGATTAGTTACCGATGCGATAATTTATTTTTGATGAGCTAATAACTACTAGTTGAAAATAAACAATAATATTTAACATTAGAGTAGTGCTAAGTAATTATCAAATCAAAAATCATCAGATGGTGAAATCTTGTTCAAACGCAGAGAAAATTGGCTCCGGATGAATCACAAATTGTTTATGCATTTAAAATGAAAATTCTTTACATAAACAAAAGTAGATTTAGAAATACAGTTTGGCGAAGGAGTTCACAACAAACCGAATCAGAGCGCCCACTTTACATCATGGGTGTACTATCTCAAGGAACCTAATTTACGCTCTCGCCTCGCAGCACACTAAAAGCGTATTTTGCGCAAAATATTTTACCAAGTACTCTTAAAAGGCATGGCTTATAAGTTTTTTTTAACATAACCGAATGAAAACTTTAATTGACATCTTTAATCAACATAACTTTAAAGGACAGGCGTCACAGCTCAGTTGGTAATAGATTTGCGTTACATGCTGCGGGTCGTGGGTTCAATTTTCGAGTGTTCGAGTTCCCACCCAGAGCAAAATATTTGTATTGTATCTGGGTGTTGTTATGTATTGTATGTATGTGTTTACAAAAAAAAAGTATATTAGTATTTTATCAGCAATCTAGTTCCTATAGTACAAGCTTTGTTTGTTTAGCAAGCTTAGTTTGGGGCAAGAAATGGACGTGTGAAATGTCTATGTATTATATACGTTGAAATTTAGGGCCAAAGCGGAAATTCCAGTAGTCCAAAACTAAATATTAGACGCTCCTACTTTATAAAGGAATAACTTAGTTTCTAGTAAGTTTAATCGGGTTGTACGCGGAAGTTGTTGCGCCAACATCATACGATTAGAGACGACTCCTCATTGAGGATCGCAGTTTAATTTACTTGTAGTAGGCATTCGTTTCTGGTGGTTAAATACTTATTTCAATATTTACAATAATAAATAGTTCACTCATATGTCAACTATTCTTCTTCTTCTTCTTATCGTGTCGATGCTACAACTGTAGGTATTCTGTTGTAGCATCGTGTTGGAAAGATAGACAGACTAGACACTGCTTTACCGTGCCTAGCTGTTACCGGTGTGCGCCACGAGGAGGCTCTTTCCAACTATTTATAATTAGGTATTATCACTGTCAGAGACATCAAGTTCAGTGGTCAAAAGCTTCGATGCCTTGATTTAGATGAGATGTACATTCAACCACAACATCTAATTTACATGGATGACTTGTCAAAGCATGTCGTATTGAGGTGTCACAGGCGTATAGGCATTTGAAATGTGTATCCTGGTAATTACCGAATAGTAGACCATAGATCTAGGTAATATTATCACAAATTACCTAATAGATAGACAGAAAAAACTTTATTAAATGGGCGGCCTTATTGCTTAAAGCGATCTCTTCAAGGCAACCTTTGAATAGACATGAATTAAGAAATTATAAGACGGCGGTGTACAAAGTTTTGACAAATACGTTATAAAAGTAACTACCATATAATCTAAGTATATTATTTTATTATGACGACCGATGCGGCGCGCGCGGCGGACGAAGGTCCGCCTGCGACGCGGAGGTTGCGGGTTCGATACCCGCCTTGGGATAGATGTTTATACGATTCGCAAATATTTATTTCCGGGTGTTCTGGGTATTTTATATGTACATATAATAAAAAATATCTATGTATTGTATTAAGTGTGTCAGTCTTCTAGTACCCATAACACAAGCTTTGTTTAGCTTTGGGCTAGATGATTTTGTGTGGATTGTCCAGCATTATTTATTTATTTATAATACTATAGAAGTGGCAATGTTTGTTAAAAGTTCACGCCTAAATAATTATAATTGAACCATTTTTAATAAACCTTATACTATTTAAAAACCTACGATATATTCCAATATGGGCTTTGTTTTATTGAAAACAAGAACTCACAAATCTGAGATACAGCTTGCCATTCGCAATACGGATTATAAAATGGTTACAACTCTGGTGTCATTTTGTCACAATTTGGTTTCACAAGAAAAATAATCATACGCTTATTAAACCTCAGCGGATCCAAAGTTGCGGGAAATAGCTAGTTGTAAGATGAAATTTGAAATATCCGTTCGTATGCCACCGATACGACATAGTTCATATCGTATCGTGGCGTAATGCCTAAAGACATCGTGTGATACGTTTTGATTTTGGCTAATGTAAGCAAGACTATGGTGGTTTATTGAATGGTTTTAATTAGTATATTAATAAATAAAATGTAACCAATTAGACCTCTCGCAAAAAACCTTACCTTCTCATAAGCACGGCTCAGATGCTCAGTTACTTATAAGCACCTACCGCCGTCAGTACCTCTACCATGAGTTGTCACAGTAAAATCGCCTGACTTTACTACAGTAGTTACATCAATATTAGTATGACGAATTTTAGTACCCAACTATCCGCTAGAGGCGCTGTACAAATCTTCATACATTTTTTTAACTACAGACGCTAGCGAGTATAGTTTAAATAGTATAGTAAAAACTCATGGTAGAGCTACAGAGCTTATCTGAATCAGATTTCTGTACATTACAAGATATTCAAATCAAATCAAATTATTTATTTGCATAATGTGGTTAAACAGTTATTGGTTGTCGTGATAATTGTAGGTATACATCAGCACATTACTATATCTAGCATGCAAATTATATGTATCATGTCATGTCACATTAAAATATAAACAGTTACGCTATTCAAAACCAAAATAGTACCTAATACCTAATAGATTAAAACATAAAGTCAGGAAATCGATTTATATCAACATTTTTCACTAATTACCCAAAAACTCTCTAACGGAGTATAAACTCTTGGATTTGAGAACGGTTTGATTTAAATTGGATGTCTCAGCCTGAAGAAGTCATAAGCTGTTAACAGAGAACTGCAAAGCAAATAGCTAAGGAAGATATTTTATCGGAGTCTCTTGAATTCAATAAAATCACAAGGATCATTTAGAATCGTCTTACATACTAGGTGATTCTAGGTGCCAGTTCCACGCGACCAGAGCCTAGAAGAACGGGCAAGAAACTTACGGCCTGGTTCCTACCGTTTTTTTATATGATTCTTCTTACAAAGGATTACTATTAAACTAAATTAAGTACTGAAGTTCCAGTGAAGCTATTAATCAGACAAATCCTCCTTCTCAGTGGAGATAGAACCAACAATCCTAGTCCTACCTAGAGGTCTGTTAATATAGTATAGGTAAATATATACACAGTTAACAGGCGTCACAGCTCAGTCGGTAGTAGCTCTGCCTTCCATGCTGTGGGTCGAGGGCTCGATTTCCACCCAGAGCATATGTTTGTCTGATGAACATAAATATTTGCTCTGTCTGTTACGATGTATTCTCTGTATGTATTTACGAAAATGTATATAAATATATCAGCAGTACCAGAGTTGCTTATTTTGGGACTAGAGTGTGATGTGTGAATTGCCTGTGAATATTCAACCGATCTCAACTGTGTGATTTATTTTATATATTTGGCTGTACTAATTGAACGTGATACCAGTTAATTCGGCTGAAGCTTGTGCAGATTACGAATAGGTATAAGGAATAAAACAGCTAGCGTATCAATGTTTATACAAACGAGTATCTCTATAAAAGTAAAGACATTGTTTGTTGATAAACAGTGACGTCATTATGATGGTGACCTGATGTAATAGTTTACACTAAACTAATTAGCCAAAGTAAAAACATTTTGCTTGTTATCTGTTTCGACTCGCATATCAACTTTCGCAACCTAACTGTGTGTGTGCTTTATTAGATAATTATATATAATTGTTATATAATTGTCTAATAATATCAAAGATTCTTATTTGTAGATTTTTAAGTCTCATGTAACCTTCATTATAAAAATAATAATAAGTAAAATTTCATCAATTTTTATTTTTCACCCAAAACATAACCTAAGAATAGATAAAAAATTATTATTTTTATTCAGTCATTGTCGTCCCACTGCAAGGCAAAGCCTGAAAACTGATTAACCATCTGAGAACAAGCTTATACATTATTATGTCTTACTAATATGCTTTATTAAAGAAATGTGAATTTATTAGTACAAAACCTCAAGCAAGTAGATGATATATCGTCACAAGTTGATCAATGAAATCCGCAATACTGTAGGTAACCTACTATTATAGTTTATCTTATCGCACACTATCTCGCTTCCTGACCACTATTTAGGTACTACGCACCACTCAGAGAATTAGACAGCTAGTTTCAATTCAGAGCTATACATTGCTCTGTCTGTTGTTCATTCGCCACGTTCTAGAAACGAGAATCACACAGACGGACCAGTGTATTAGCAATGGATTATAACTCAACTCCGTCGATTAACTCATAGAAATGGGTACTTCCTAATATAATCGTTTTGAACCATTGTCCTTATGGGGATTATTGAACATTTTTTGTATTTAAAATACTGTAAGTATTTCTGTAGAGTTTACCTCATTAAACATTCATAAATACTTGTAGGTAATACCTAAATAACGTTATGTACCTGCAATAGCAATGCTTTTAGCGTCCTTGACAATAGATACACTCGAGAGATGTAATTTTTTGTACAGCATCATTGTTTTTAGCAAATCTGTATGGTCAGCTATGGCAGGTCAGAAGTAAAAATATTTTTTTTAAATACATATACTTAGTCCAAAATGGGTGAGTTCCTAGCATCTGATCATATGATCAACTTGACGTAGAAACAGAACAGTAAAAAAATGTTAATCGTTCAACGACTTTTATTTCAAATGGAACTATTAAAATAAACCTGGCATCCGATGACGAGATTAGGTTCCAATTATTTCAACATTTGATTGGTCCACCCATCACGGCTATTGCTAGCCATATAATGGTAAAATTGGCATACCGTATGATCCTTAGGGGCTAGACTACTTTCATATTTAGTGTTTTAATGGAGCGGGCACTGAAGAACGAGTCTCTCTGCCGAGTATATTTTATATGGAGTAATCTTGCCCAACTATCCTATACTATCCTCTCGGCCTTATCCGCAAGCAACAATACTACGTGCTGAGGTGACTAAGCTATGGGTTTCCTCTTAGTAAACCTAAGTATGGACTGATATGTACCAGTTAAGGATTGATACAAGTAATTAAAACAATACAATACCTTCCGGTTTTATAAAGAGTTAAAGGTATGCTAAATATATAAAAAAATGAATTAAAAAAAACTTTTTTTTTAAATTAAAACTTTTATTTATAAGACGAATGCTAAATTTATAAAAGAATGCTATAGTTAAATAAACAATTTGTTCCGATGTTTATCGGTGTAAGCCGTGTAGGTAATAGTATGTTTCACAATAGTTTTAAGCAAACTCAGTCAAGATATGAGCATAAGTTCTGAGAATTCCAGATCTTCCTAGAACATTTATCAGTCTAGTACCTACATCTGTGTAACTAGCTGGAGTAAATTTTGAGCTCGTATAATGAAAGGCTTATTTTATTTAGTTTGATTCGTTTTAAAATACTACTTATTCTACACAGCACGGTTTTCTAGATCATTTGAGAAATCTGTAAGTAAAATAAATAATCTCAAGAAAATAACTTGTGATAAATAAGAATAACAACAATATGTGGGTCACTTCCCGTTACCAAGAACGGACAATCGAGTAATATCAGAGGTCAGAAATGCATAAAATACAGAATTTCATAACAACGATAAATTATATAGTTCACGATTAAAATGATAGTTTGTTTCAGTAAAAATAATGATCATCATTACTAATGAGGTAACTATGTCAATATTCATTAAATACATTATAATATTAATTTGGTTCAGCAAAAGTAGGCTCTTCAGTAAAAGTTATTGATAGGGTGCGGTTTCGCGGTAGCCTAGCAAGCCGATTTACGCATTTTCAATTAAATTGTAGTGATGGATTACAGAAGCTTTTGATAAGAGATTATATTGAGACTATTTAAATTAAATATTTTGAGAAGATACAATGTTAAGCATCGATTCCGATAATTATGCGACTAAAAAGGTTTTTATGTTTTGTACAGCGTCATTTTTGTAATAAACGATAATAAACGTATGTGATTTTTTAGATGGAATTGATCTGGATCTTTGCAAGGTCAATACGTATGGCTGACTAAAACGCGATTTACTTCACAAGGTTTATTTATTATTCACCGTTTTTGAGTCCGGCGTTACACGCATACATTGCTTAAATGTTACCTATATCATCTGTATTTGCCACTTTCATAGACCACCATCATTTCAAACCTAAGTATAAAATTATACTTACTGAGAAGAACTGATAATATTTACAAAATTCACATGCAACAGAGTCAGAGTCTAAAGACCGGTTCAAAAACATGTAGGTCCTCCAAGATACTGGTTGGATTGTCATGTTGAACAGCATTGCTGATACGGTGGGATACCTACTAGTATTTTGTGACTGACAAGCAAGCTTGATGCCTTTAAATCTATCGATCGTGGACTGCCAATAGTTCATAAACGGTTTGTTATTTTCGAAATCTCCCTATCCTGCTAACTTTGTTTGCGAACCGTCCAACACATTGTGAAAAATACAAGAGGCTTAAACTTCACTAGCTTCGCTTTTATAGGGATTTTTGTAAATGGGAGTTGTATGGCACGTAGATATACAAAGTGTGCAAAACAGTCTAAAATTTTTATGTGGTCATTACTTGAGCACATAAAATTTTTAATTTATTTTTTTCTTTACTCAAAATATTGATTCAATGAGATGGTTCTACGAATTGATTGTATATCTATGCTATTTATAAAGCAACTAGCTGACCCGTGCCCATTTCATTGGGCATAATTCAACCATTTTTTCTCTGATTCACTTTGTAAAACGGACTACCACGTAAAAGCCTTTTTATTTTTCGGTTTTTTACATAACCTATGGCACTCAGCAATAGTTTGGCTTTCTATTGGTGAAAGAATTTTTAAAATCGGTTCAGTAGATCCCGAGATTACCCCTTACAATTTAACAAATATACAAACACACAAACTTTACTTCTTTATAATATTAGAATAGATAAAAGAGCCAAAAACAAAATCTAAATCAAAGATATGGAAAAAGTAAATTGGTAGATTTACTAAGGAAACGATTTTGAATCCAAAATTCCAATGTGTCCGTTTATTTGTTAGAGCATCATGCTTAAACAACTCGATCGATTAATTGAAACTCATACAGTCGAGAAGCCTCTTTTTTGGATCACAGTAACTAGGAAACAGGTACCTAAACTTTTAACTTTCTTAGAGATTTACATTAACCAGATCTTTACCAAAGGTATTGAAAAGGTATACAAGAGTCATTGAATGGTAACCAAATATATGATAATAGTCGCAATGAATTTTTATAATATGCTTATCCATAACGTACACGCATACGAAGTCTTGGATAACTGCTTATGTTGTTCAAAATTATTGTTTTCATTTTGTAATCTTAATATTCAAAGCAAAATCGGAAAAACCATTATTTATATCGGCGACTTTTGTGACATCGAAGTAAGGTCGACACATAAAGCACACGTTAAAGTTAATTGACTGTTGTATGTAAATTATAAAACAATTGCGCTGGAGTAATGACATTCTACACAAATTTTTGTAACTTAGTGCATTATGGAAAGCTTAGGTGCATTAATTATTTACTTATGATTTTCAATTGTTTTTGCCTAACGACCTTCAACAAGTTTTTGGAATGGTGTCGTCACTGCTACATGATATTGCTGTTACATTGAGTATCTCAGATTTGAATAGTTTGAATGCAATTATCATCTGCCAGCGTCAACTCGTTTCGGTAACAAATGGTTAACTATTCGAACGAATGGTGAACCGTTCGCACTATCGAGGTTATCCAGGATGTTATCGGCCGAACATTTATTCTCAGCAACAATTTCTGTGACGACGACCGCGATAATTCCACGAAAAATATTCAAATTTATTGTGATTTTAATTCGATTCCGGTTATCTGTTTAGTTTATCATCCGCTGACCCTAGACTGTCGCCTTGCACAATAGGTACTTAAATATTTGATAGCGGTGCCAATTTGCCTTGTGTGACCGATTGACACAATATTTTAAGTTATTTATAATAGTGGAGCTCTGTGTACGTTATTTGCACTGCTAAACCAGGGTTTGGCAAAGGCTAACATGAGCTTACGAGTAGGTACCTAAAGTACGATAATTCTTGAAACTTACACACCCCCTTTACTGTATTTGTGTAGCAATCAAATAAGCTTTAGATACATTTTTACATATTTATACGTTATAAAAATATACATTTTCATAATTTTAAACAGAAGATAATTATTTACCTAAAAACCTTTTTATTTATATTATTATAACCTAGTTTTCAGTATTCTCTAAATAAATTCCTCTTTGCAGCATCGAAATACGCTCATTTTCATTTTTAATTTGCTTTGGCAGCCGATTTTATAGAAAACTTGATGACTTAATTGAATTAACAGTATTAACAAGTTTTATCACTTATTATAAGAATAACTGATCTGTATTTACACATCATATTTACACATCAAACTGTAGCTTAATATAGAAGACTAAATAAAATCTCTTCTAAAATGTTTTATACTTGAATAGTATAAAATATAATCTATAGATCGTTTGCAACGGTCTGTAGATAGCTCAACTGTTTCTTATGTACATATTTTATATGACAATGTGCATTTTGTAAATACTGTATAGTCGTAAGTTTCTTGAACAGTTGTAGGGAAATTGAAAGAGCTAATCTGAAAAAGTTCTCAAGTCACCTATTTCTTTTGCTAAGGATGCTTGCATTGCTGTGTTTTGTTTGAAGGTTGTGTTTGGATTGACATAAGACTTAGCATAGCACTATATTAGTCTTTGTGCCTCACAAACAATACGTTACCCTGCTGTGGTAACGTATTCCTTAGTGGTAGCACTGGTAGCACTCAGGAAGACAATACATGATTGAAGGCACTATCTGTTTGGGTGGACTTATATAAGCTTGTTCAATTATTAAAAATAAAACAAATTATTTTGAGCAGCTGAATTATAAAGTGTTTTAAATAATAAAGTAAGATAGACGTCACAGTTAAGTGGTAGTAGTTTTGCCTTCCATGCTGAGTGTTTGATTCCAACAATCATTTATATGATTTATTTAATTAATTAATCAATTAACACGATTTTCTCCAATTACATAAATTTATAAGTGATGGCAAATGCCAATAATTACGATGAATTTTCAAAATGAAGTTTAAAGTGCTCGTTTTGCAATCTTGTTCCTATAGTTCCTACTAGCTTTGCTAAATTTGGGGCTAAATACCGTTGTAAACAATCTATGAATATTTATTAAATCATTGTTTACAGATTTTAAATATGCATTTGAATGTACTATATTGAGAATTAATATTTATCCCATTATTAATCTAAAGTTGCTTCCTCCTGCATCCAGTGCGTGAAGCAACATTAATAGGAAAGTAGGAAGTAGGTCGCGCGTTATCACGCTTATCACTCTTTCTCACTGTCCTTTACACTTTCGCTTTAATATTATCATAATACTCAGAACTGCATCATCATCATCCGCAACCTGAATTGACCTACTGCTGTGGTTTTAGGTCTCTTCGTGTTTTCACGTTCTTACCAGTTCACTTATTTAGGTACAACCAATGATGTCAATTCTGAACTAAGACAATAGTACGTATCGTAACTGTAACATATGAGCTATGACGCGCAGTGTGATTCGAATATGCGGTTTTATCGATTAATTTACTTAAGTATGTAAGCCTAATTTCGAATCACTCTGCGCGATAATGATGGCTCAGCTTTCATACGTTACAGCGTTACCGCGCATTGTAACCATAAACGTTTCGATACCTTTACGATTAAGTATTTATCAGTTTAATTTGATTGGCCTCAAAACTCGAAATATAGCACTATCTATAGTTGCTGAAGTTGTGACTAGAAATAATTTGTTACTATGCTCTAGCTACATCAATAGCTTTGAAGAGTTAAAAAACAATTTAATGCCAAATAATATTTTTCTCGGAAGTAAGTAGTTGTATTATAAAAAAACTTTAAATGTGCGCAAGCGCATAATGTGCTTTTAATAATAATCTGGAATCACAATTTTATCCTTAGTTACGGAAGAGTTATCTTGGTATATAGTAACTTCTTAATTACAAAGTTAATGTCTTGTGGAGGTCTAAAAAAAAAGGCAAGCGTGTGTCTTTATGACACTTACGTAAGATTTTTTTATGGTTGTATCTTACGATTAACTAACGTCAGCTGCGACCTTGACTGAGCGGTCGCAAATCGTGTGGTTATAACAATTTGGGTAAACTTGTCTTTTGTACAGAGTGTAATAAAAATACACTCCAAAACTGGGGGTTCAAGTAGGTACTCTTCTTTTCATAATGCCGCAATAGTTTTAGGGCAACGAATATAGGTAGGTACCATTAAAAATACACTCCTATGATCTACATAGAAATGAAATAAGACTTGTTAAAATAAATAAATATGTTTATTTATTTACTTATTTATATATTTATCTACCAGATACAATAAAACCACAACCACTGTGTCTACAAGGTGTTTTTGTTACATCTTGTAGACACAGTGTACTCAGAAATCTCGACTAACTGATGTATCAGTGACATCATGGCATATTAGATTATCGAATGTTTATGTCGAAGCTTGTCAATATACCTACCTAATGCCAAAGTAATTATAAATAGTATTTAGCCGACTATTTGTAACTGAACGGCGATTCCCACCAAATAGTGCTAAAAAGAATTCCGAAAATAGAGAATGGCATATGTGTTATGAAATTGGGAAAAAAAATATGCATCTAGTCTTTACTTTTAAAACGTCGTATAAAATCTGACTATTGTATATAAGACATTAGCGGTCTATCTTATAAAAAGTTAGCGCAGACTTGAAGTAATTACTGATTACCATAGGTAATGATGACTTGAAGTCAACGCTAACTTTTTATAAGATAGGGGGTTATACTATGAAATATTTTTTGCAAATAACGATTTTCACTTTCACATTTTTAGTTGTCAATTTTTATAAAACACTATAAAATGAAAACCTAAGATTAAATTTATTGCTAATTGAATCTGATCATGATATGACACTTGATGACATTTGCACAACATAATGCTTCTTCAAACTAAACACTTACTTCTTAAGTTATGTTCATAATGCCGACGAACTATTGGCATATATTTTGTTTTTTCCCTAACCTATCTCGTCCCACTACTGGGCAAAGGTCTCCTCCAAATCCTTCTACTCATCCCTGTTCTCTGCTTTCGTTCACCAGTCCCTCTCAAAAGCATCGAGGTTGGCAATCGCCTTTTTGGAATAATATATAAAAATATTTCGACGTATGAAAAGAATCTCATCATATATCTGTATGGACTTCAAAGGATTGACGGAAATGTAATTAATACATTCCAAACATTTTTGGAATATTTCATATTCCTCCTATCCAATACGGATTTAATACAAGGTTCAATAATCACCGATTTCATGATAATCGACAGCATTCCTACCAAATACAATGATCAGTACCGATGTCCGAAATATCTGAATTTGTGTTGTATTCAAAATTTGGCTGAAAGTGCTTGTGTGAAAGAGGATATGAATGTGGAAGGAGTAGACAGAATGATAAGAGTGAGCGGAAGAAAAAAACATGTTGTGCCGACCCGACTTAACGTGGGTTTAGGGGCAGGAAAATGATGATGATGATGTGTTATTCAATATTTACATTGAATTGCTAAAAACTAACACAAATTATAATAACTATCAAAAGCCCACGTAACAATAATTTGTTTCGGTATTAAGTAATCCTAATGAAAAATCAGAGAGAGTCATCCTAATTTTATTACACTATTGTATTAGAACTCCTGTAAATATAGATGTAAAGAAGAAATGATAATAAATAAATATCAATCAGCAGAGATCGTCAAATTTTTGAAGTTGATTGAAAACAAAATGGTCACAAAAGCACAAACCTTTGAATTAAGAGTTCAACCTTGTAAAATTCAACTCCTCTGGCATCCTTTTACAGAACAACAAATAAAAAACTTCAATATTCCGCGAAACCGGTTCCATTTAAATCTGCTATCACTAAATGAATGTTTTACATCATTGTCTTCTCATAGCAGATTGAAGTATGAATAGAATGAAAGCAGCAATGTACACGCCGATATACGGAATGAACGGAATTTGTTCAAGCAATACTGGTGAATCAATGCAGTTTGCTCATTCATTCATAGAGTTTTATTTACCAGTAATTCTGTGCACAATTTATGATTCACAAAGAAATGTATTTTATATCTATTTTCATTGTTAAATTGGAGAATTGAAGTAGTATTTTCCTTATTGTATTGTTAGTTTGAAAACAACGGTTCTTAGCAAACTTACGAGTAAATTACAATACAATGTTTAATTGTCTGTTTAAATCAATTATGACGGTGAAATGCAGTTTCTTAATAACAATGCACCTTCAGAGGAGAGGTTCAGATAGGGTTTGGGTCTTTCCGTACTTTAGTTGTTCCAAGTCACGGGACTTTCGGGTTAAGACTCAAGACAAGACAAGATTGTCGAAATTGTTATTTAATATTTAATTATGATACAAATGAAAATTAAGAATATTGTGATTATGAACAATTATTAGATATTAGAATTACTAATTTATTTTTATAACTATAAGATATGACTACTTAAAAGTAAATCTTTGTGTGATTAAAATAAATAAACAAAAGAATAATTAAGACTGAAATTAACATGAAACTTACCAAAATTTATTTTTCTGTTAAGTATTTACCTCACTAAAAATTTTACTTTTTAAATACGTGGTACCAGAAATTAACTCAATTCTTCAAAAAAGGCTTACTGATGCAGATATCATTTGTTAAAAGTCTTGAAATCCCGGGAATTCTCGGGACTTCGCTTGTTGCCTGTCTCGTATCCCAAGACTTTGAAATTGTTGGAAATTCCCCAACCCTAGTTTCAGATCTGAAATGTGCGGAGCACAATAAGAATCACTGCGTAGATATCTGTATTTTTTGTTCTGTGGTAGATATAAATAATTATAAATATATTTCTTGGTAACAATGGGCGGAAAACAATACGGTAAGTCCCCTGAACGTTCATTTCACAGAAAGCTTTGCTGTAAGTCGATACTATAGTTATAAATATAATAAATAAATAATAGTAATAAATATTCATGAACTTTAAACACATCGCGCTCTTGTCACACACGAAGCAAAGCTTTACTGCACAATAGAAACAAGGTAGCTGATAGAATACCTATATACACATACATTTCTTTTCAATACATATAATACACTCGCATATAAGAAAACTAAGTAGTCAAATATTTTTCTTCTATGATTTGATGATTTAGGACTAAATTAATTAATTAATAGCATTCATAGTAACATTATGTAGGTATTCTGTATGAGTCGACAACCATATCGAAATGGCGTCATTGTCTGGGCGAGTCGTTGCCATTGCAAATTATATATATATATATATATTTCTTAACATTGAGATTGTAATATGAGCTTCATGAGGAACAAAAATAATAATTGTCAAGAACTACAGAGATGAACAGAGAAAAAACAGAAACGAAATTTATTTAAATATTTAAGCAGTCAATCGTAATCCATTATGGATTGTTTTGATATTATCTACGTACTTACTTAACTTTGATTTCAGAGTGATGATGTTAGTTACATATTGATGACAAATTATGATTATACTATCGATTTTCTCAGAATTTTGGTCACGGACATATCAATAACGGGTTCATGATTACCACTTTAAAAACATTGGAACTGATTTTCTGCCTACGGCTTGTAAACTAAAATAAAATAACACTTTTTTAAAATCAATATACCATTTTATGGTTTGTAGCTTTGAACTAAATAAATATTTGGTAAGTTTTATATTTTTTTCATTTTACTTTGGTCACTGTGCTACTGCAAAATGGGTAGCCTAAATTAAAAATAGAAACCAAAAAAAATGTAACGTGTGTGTTTCATTTGTTTCAAATCAACTGACGAATGAAGTTAGTATTTTGAAACTAGCTCAAAGAAGATTGTAACCGGACTAAATAACTGAAAAGTTTATAAAGTATAATTAAATTGAGTGCTTAAAGAGTTATTTTGATCAATGTTTGAGGGTTAAAGAAAAGTTCTGTTTTGCATAGCAAACTTAACTTGAGGTTTTAATTGTTAGTATCTAAGATACTTTTTATTAGTATTTGTGCATGTTGTTCATTACTAAAACATAATTGTTAATTTTTCGTTAGTAAGTATATAAAGGTACTATTTGGGTGAGGTATTCTGTAGTAAAAAGTAATTCAGCTATATCTATTATTAGAACCATTTTTATATTATACATTGATCCTTTACAAACTTTTGTAGTCTACCGATTAGTAAATATTTAGACAAACTTTTTATCTGTTTACTAATCGCAAACAAAATACGAATAGTCGTATTATGTTTGTCGTACATTATTTATTTATGTACATATTTATAAAGTACATGATAAATAGTTGAGGTAGCTGCAGATCGCTGCAAACGATCTATAGCTTAGCTGATACCTTACATTTTATAATAGTATTGTTGTGAATATAATGTAAACAATTCGTGCAACTTGTGTATTCGTCAGTATCTCATTACCCGCGCCGCGTCGCCGCCTCGCAGTGGCAAGTGTCACTTTCCACTGAACTAATTTATAAGTAGGTACTTTAAAACCATATCCGTCAATCAATTTCATTCACACCAGACAATTAAGAGTTTTATAGCGTGAACACGGATTCAAGTGGCTCTGTTATGCATGATTCAGCAATCAGCTTCAATCAACAACTTGTTCTCATTGTCAAAATACTTATTGCAATCAATTTTGGTACTGGACGAAACCCTTTTTAAACACCTAATTTAAATAATGTTATTCTTATAGATTTAGCGCTTGGTAACACAATAATGGTTATTTAAACTTATTATATATTCACGGCAGTCGTAAAATACAGTTGTAAACAATGTTTGAGCCATTACTACAGCTGTTCCAGCCCTGTTGCTTGTACCTAGTTGCTATCAAAATGTTCATGAAAACTCATTTATATTGTTAGCTTATAGATGAGTATTCATAAAAATTGGTTTCGGATGGATACGAAAATTCATTTATGGTTTCATGTCGGTTGCAACGGTTTCAAGCACTTTAAATCAAAATAAGAAAATGCGTTTTCTTTCAGCTTTGTCGCAACCTCTGATTGTAAACATGGGTTATAGCTAATATCCGATGGTCTCTATAAATCAAAGTAGATTTTATATTATTTCCGGACAGTAAAGTCGTTGTGTAAATAAAAGCAACAAGTGAGATATCTCGTTTATTCTTTGTTACTCCGAAGATGACCTACAAAGACGTCTCATCCTGGTTTCCTATTTCCCGTACGTGTATTTAGATTTGAAATAATGTTCTCTGCATATTTAGATACGATTGTTATGACACATCTATGCAAACTCAGCATTTAATCAGCCTCAAGGCTCATTGTAGCTATGGACCGCTTTTGGTATCACGAGTACAATTTTGAATTAATCATTTCACTGATTATTTATTCAGCAGCATGCAAACCAGCTGTAGGTATCCTGTTATTAACTGCAGGTAAAACATCGTGTCAAAATGTAAACGGCTAATGATGCAATGTTCATGTGTACTTTATGACACATTTGTAAAGGTACGGATGTCGCCATGCAACGCATTCAGGACTGTTGAGTTACCTATTGTCTTACGAGTCTCTGTAATGCAGAGAATATTTCTAGACCAAATGTAACTATGTGTGTTTATATATATTATAATGATGTTATTTTAAGCATTTGGGGAGTACAAAACTTGATCGTGTGAACTTGGTATAGTAAGTAAAAATTGATATCTCTTTGTATTAAAAATCAACTGCTATTTGTTGGTCTCGCTAAAACTCGTGAACGGCTGGGCTGATTTAACTATTTTGGTTAAGAAATATATTATTTCGTTTTTTTTTAAATCTGACTTTCTTGAGTAGTTTAAGGAAATATTAGTGGCATAATATGTGCATAATCGTAACGTAAAAAAACGCTTACGATTTTCAAGCATATTACCCCGTTTTGTATGTAATCGGTATTTTTGCTAAGTGGCTCAAATAACTCGGGTCACACGTGTTTCATTATAAGAACGTAGATGTCTCGTCATTGTTAAACAATACACAATACGCCTAGTCAAAAAGCTATGCTAATTTTAATGTATCCTTAATTTATACGTTTATATTTTTTCACACCATTTAAATAATTAGACGGTTGTCAAATCACGTGTAAAAGGTATACCTTGTAAAAAGTAAAACCCAAGTAATATACAAACACTGTGAATCTCATTATGGCATTCTCGTCATGGCTATTAACTAGGGCAGACCAGGATTTCTGCATATAATCTTCAAATCCTGAAAGCGAGGCTGCAGGCGCACGGAATTATCATAATACCTACGACCCGCGCTTACGACCACCAATGAACAATAGTAATGCTTTGATACAAAATCAAAACAACTAATAACTGAAACATTACGATATTTATTACAAAAAAAAACTTTTACCTAATTTTTAAATACAAATTTAGATAACAGTTGATCTGAAGATCATAGCAAACTACCCTTAAATAGCTCAAATGATCCAAAGCAGTAAGAATCGAGTGTCCCTATAAGTGTTCTATTTAAAGTTATGAAAAATAAATTCATACATTGCACAAATTCTTGTAGGAAATGTTCTATAAGTTTTACTAAAAATACATAGTTACGTTCACAAAGATATTATATAAAAACAATCAAATTTCAATAATATTGACTACCTTCTTAATTACGATTTACGAAAAATCTCGGGGTTAATGAACGATCATTGTTTTCTTCGACGTAGGCGGTAGTACCGTAGTAGACGACGGTCAAAACATTTGTAAAATATCTACTGGATGGGAGAGGTAGTCAAACGTAGGGCAATATGTCGTCTTAACTTATTTTGGAAGCTTTTTCGATCTTAGTAACCAATGATACGAATTTTAAATTAATAAAGTATTGTAAAAGACGTGAAAGATCAGATGTATCAATAAATATTATTATGTGTTATGTCATGGTGTGATATTTATTTATTACAAGCATCTCAGCATCAACTTTAGTAATTTGGGAACTTTAGGAAATTAAATTTCAAGCTGGCACTTCTTTTTAAAAATGCAGTAAGTCATTATCGGTCGTGATCATAAATGGCGAACTTTACAAGTTGTACCGCTTCATCGACTTTCAAGAAACCATTTGTGTTAAGAGCCTCTCATATCTACTAGCATAGACTTTTTCCACTTTGTATCAGTTTTATATGAAAATGAAATGAAATGCATTTATTTTAACAACACACAGACGGGTACAAAACATAATAAAGGCATAGAACATAATACATAGAACAACAGAAGAAACAGTAACATAATGTCAAACAAGCTGATATGATGAATTATACTATAAAAAAATAATATATAAATTATGCTGGACAATCCACAGAACATCGTCTAGCCCAAACCAAGCAGAGTTTGTGTTATGGGTACTAGAAGACTGACATACTTAATACAATACATTACATAGATATATATTTTTTATTATACATATAAAATACCCAGAACACCCGGAATCAATATTTGCAGATCGTACAAACATTTATCCCAAGACGGGAATCAAACCCGCAACCTTCGCCCGCCGCACCACATTGGACGGTATAATTATATTTTATCATATTTGCCCAATTATTATAAAAACTTACGTTGATTTGGCAACTTAATATTATTTTCTTACTTATGGATTTGGATCTTATAGGAATCTCGTGAATTTTATAGCACAACCTGTTGACTTGACAAATTCTATAAGATTTACCCCAATAAATATGCAAACAAAAATACTATACGTTTGCTTGATCAATAGCCCTCTAATATGATAATGTTAATACCGTCATTGATTATGTCAAATAAATAATTATAATTTGGTGTCCAACTAAAAATAAATAACTTATAATCATTTAATTTTTCTATAAAGTAAAATCGTTTATCCGAGCTAGTGTTAAAAAACATTATATAGAAACGTTTATTAGCTTACTTGAAAAATTATTGCGTTAATTTTGTATGCGGGGTGTCACAACCCGGATCGAGAGCTAATTGGGGGACGAACACTTGGCTCCTTAGTATTCAGTTCAGCGGGCGGGCTCTACCATCAATCTCAATATGAGGCTCTGACGGAAAACCGCGGCACGGACAAGAAACCCCTCTTAGCGAGGCCACAGCGGTTTGTTAACATCGTCGGATGACCGCGACACTATGATCGATTCCCGTCGCGCCGATAAGCTTTCAAGAAAGGTTCGATACTTCTACAAGTGATACACTGTTTTTTAAATAATAGAGCAATGTCATTTGATGTGAAAATAGTAGTGTCCTGATTGAGAGAGACAACATTGTTAAACCATTGGTTCAAAGTATTAAAATACAAAGAGTGAGTTCGTAGTGAAACATTAGATTTTTATTTATGCAATATCAATGGTTTTTTTTCCAAAACCATGTAAATAAATAAATCATATGTAAATGAAGTTTGCAGATTGCTTAGATAATATGAAAAGAGAGTTCCTTAATCTTTTCGGGTTTGTTGGTACCAGAAATCAATTCAAGATGCTCGTGGAAGTTATATTACAAAATATCTACGACGAGAAATCTTAATACACATTTACGAAGTGGGTCATGTTCTATTATTATATTAAGTTATAAATCATTTTACATGTATCAATAACAGCTATAGATATTTTAACATATGTCTGCATTTACACCCGCGCAATCGTCCGGCTATAGAAATAGGTTGCCTTTTGCGTCGCAAGGCATTTTAACACTGGCCGTTAGCGACATGTCGGTGGTAAAAACAGAATTTGCGGCGCCAACTTAGTAATCGTCCTGCATCCTGTCGGCATCGTGTCGGCAGTAGAAAACAACCATTATTGGATGTTAGTAATATGATTTTAGTAGCTACGATGTGATTGAGTCACACATATGTGAACCATGAAACATTAGGAACATTTTAATTTAAAACAAAACCCTGTTTATGTCGGAAATGCTAAACTTAACATTTGAAATGTGAAGAGACTAAATCGATTACTTTTTTACCATACAAACAAACCTTAAAAACTTTTTCACTACAATTTAGATTAGATCAAGGTTTTTACTATTTCAAAACTCAAATTTCTTATTTTGATTATATTAGTACTACGTCTTAATAAATGCGTTCTTCTTCTTCTTCTCGAATAAATGCGTTATTGCTCTTTATTTGAATTTCTTCGACTATATTGTCTAATCTTCGATTAGCCTTTAGAAGCCCACACTAGGTCCTGTTTGTGAAATAAATAATTGAACAGAGCAACTCCTCTGGTTCTAGTTTTACTTAAATAAAGTGGGAAATCAATAGATTGCTTTAATTATTTTTCGTACTCAGTAGCAACAGGATATAAAAACGGTTTTTGGCACGGGCCAAAGTAAAGTGCATATCAGTACTGTGTGATTGCGTTGTTTTGTTCTAACTTCTGACTTAGTTTGAAGAAACTTGCCAACTATTCGGCTCGTGTTATTACGGCCGCTTTCAGCAGCAGCCGGCCTATTCTAGCCCTTCAAAACAGGTTTTAAGTCACAACAATTCAGTTTCTATAGTAACTCATCGGTACTCTATGACATTTCTTGTGGTCTGATATGACTGAGCTGTAGACTGATATGACTGATCTGTATTAAATCCTATTAATAATAACGTCACAGTCACACCAGCCACAAGAAATGCCACATAATACCGATGAGTTATTATAGAAACTGTACTGATTTGAAACCTGGCAGGTTTTGAAAGTTTTAATAGGTCTCCGGGTCCAAAGGTGTGTTTTGGGAGGTCTATAATAGTAGATATAAGTAAATTCAATTAATAAATAAATATTGTTAGTTATTCAGCTATTAGCATCAGGTATCAATGAATTGAATTGAAACTACAATTATGTAAGTGAAGAATGCACATTGTCTCATAGTTCTATCATACACACGGTATTCAGTTTTATCACAATGGTATTAAAATAGATCGTCCCAATCTTCTTGAAATACACGCGAAACCTTTCCACTATATGTATTTATGTAATACATACATAGATGCGCGTCATACATAAATTCATGTGGTAATGGCAGGACGGTGTCCACAGCCGCTGATCCCGACTATTGACACAGAAATAATAACAGTACTTGAAAAAAGAACCCTCCACTTAAAAAATACTTACAAAATATTATTAATAACACAAAACGTATCCCAAAAGTTAAGCGAAGATGATATTTTGATAGCCAAAAACAATTATTTATGATGTACCTACTAAACCTACGACGAAGTGGATGCAATAGGCTAGCTTATAATCAAATATCAAACAGTGGCTGGTAATAAAAGCGTCTAGCATTAATTACCAAAATAAGGCTCTACATAATTTAAAAGATAAGTGGCAATGAAAACTCTTAACATTTCTAAAATTGTGTCATTACAGAAACTCTACCCATCTATATAATTACATATATCTATAATTACATCAACAGCTTGTGTTATAAATAGCAGCTTGCTTTTACTATGTTGTGGTTGAAGTGATATAGGAACGCCTTATATTGTTATTCATCGGCCATGTTCGGTGATCGCGAACAATTTTCCAATACATTTTATAAATATAATATTTATACTAAAAATACATTATTATTTGTTAAATTTTCAACCCTGCTTACCAAGATTATTCATCAACACATTTTTAACTACCATCTACTCTTAATAGTCTACACACTATATCGTAGACAGCTCATTCTTCATATTCGGCGTATTAGAATAATAACAAAATAGGACGTGCTCTTCCAGAACAGCTCAACTATTACTAAACGTGGTTCACTGGGTACTTATCACTTCATTTACTACAATTTTCATTCTTCCGTTGTTTATTGTCCGTGATTCATTAAACAAGTCATGAGTAAGTAATTCTGAGAAAGAAAAGTTGACAATAGTTTATTAGTTTCATATTGAGATCATCCTATACGGAGCCATCTTGACATTCTATTGCAGTAAGTAGACTATTTGATTGGTTAAGCGAGCGAGCCAAATCAGTGTTGGTTTGTATCAATGTTTCTTAGTGTATAATACATTTTGCAATACTTGTACATGCTTAATATTTCTGTATAAATATTTACTTTTGTCCTGTATAAATAAATAATAAATATAAATAATGCTGGACAATCCACACAACATCATCTAGCCCCAAGCTAAGCAGAGCTTGTGTTATGGGTACTAGGAGACATACTTAATACAATACATTACATAGATAGATATGTTATATTATACGTATTAAAAACCCAGTACACCCGGAATAAATATTTGCAGATCGTACAAACATTTATCCCAAGGCGGGAATCGAACCCGCAAACTCCGCGTCGCAGGCGGACCTTCGCCCGCCGCGCCACATCGGTCGTCATAATTTTCTTTAGAGAATTGGAGTTTAATTCTATTATCATCTGCCTGCTTACTAATGATAGTATGTACAGCTATAGCTGCTATATCTGCCACAAAGGCCTTTTGGGTGTAGATACCCTTGAAACATATATTATATGTAACAAAGGTATCAAGTAATCTGCCTCCTTCACTATCTCGATAAGGCTGCACATTGTAAATTCCCATTGTATATTCCTACGTCTTGTATTCATTTATCATCATCATCATTATAGGCAGCCCGTACTAGCCCACTGCTATGGGTATAAGCATCCTCCCTCAAACGCCACTCTTTCTTTAATTGGGCCTTTTGCATTCAGGTACGGCAAAGATATCGTCCATCCATCTGGCTGTTGGTCTGCCAAGGCTTCTTGTATGTCCTCTAGGCCACCATTCTGTCAAGGCCTTATTCCACCTGCCATCACCAAATCTTGTATTCATTACTTAATAAAAATGCGTTGAAATTTTCAAGTCAACGTACGATATAGAAAAAATATGTTTTGGTCAAGAAATAATGCATCGATCCGACAAGCACACACACACACATGTTGTGGCGTTCACAAACACGATACCGACACTAAAAATTTCAGCGACGGCCTTTTGGTGAGAATCATATCTACGAATAATCAAATATATACGATAAATTGTTCACAAAAAAAACTATCAATTTATATAAACTTCAAACGAAATCGATGCGCTATCCATAGACCTAAATTGATCCAAATCAGTACCGATCGGAAGCGTCTCTCAGTCATTGACTGCAGTACGCTAAACCGGATATTTCAAGGGTTTGGATCTCTAGACACCCTGAAATTTCGGATACGAAGAATTCATTGGGGTACCACATATTTTATCTTTACTCTGCCTCCAGTGGCAGGGGATGAAGGAGATATGAAGGCGAAGGAGGCGACAAAGGTTGCGAAGGTTGTAAAAGTCGTATCGCGCGTAATGTGAAAACACTTCTCAGCTTAACGAGAGACGAGAGATTAGCGAAAAACAATAACGAGATTATTTAGTTAGCCGAGTATTTTTTGCGATAATATTGTAGGTACAATAGGAATAGCTGTCGTACAAACATCGTTAAAGGTACCGGAGTTCCGGCGTAGGCGATACTTTTCCAGTGACTGCTTTAATATAATTGCTACTGATCTGCAAACTGAGCTTATTGTCAAAGGATGTCATATAAATAGATGATTGAATGAAATCTTATTTATATCAAGAAAATCTTACAGAATGTAATCTAGGAAACAATAGTTATTAATATTTACAAAATTAAACAAAAAAATAATTATATCGATAAACCTCCAAATCCATACAATCTTCCTAATCTATCGACATAAAAATACCCAAAAACAGTAAGCATTGTCATAAATAAAGTACAAGTTGTTTGAGACACTCAAAGGGATCATGAACATCGTTAACAATGGCATTCAATGGTAGGTATCATACTTTGCCTTTGGAGTGGCAGGCTTCCCTTACATACATTTCATGAGCTATTTAATCCAACCCCACAGCCAGCAGTCATTTGGATTTTAAAGAGATGTTAATACCAACTAGACAAAAACTGGATTTAAAATAACAAGATTGTGAATTTCTTAAGTTAAAGATTGGATTACGTCTTCAAATTGGACGTTTCCGTAACCTAAACTGCAAACTAGTTCCAAAATATTATCTATAAATTGCTATAATATATAGATATTATAGTTGTTGAAACGAGAAGGAGACTTATTACTGACCTAAAAAATGTGGAATAAAAATATATATTAAATAAAATAATAATTTATACACAAAATAATCTGAATCTCCTGTATAGTGCATAGTTGAAGGCGTCAACCTAGCGATGCCTTTTTGTAATGGTTCATATTGAAATGATCATTGGCACACCGACAATCGCTCTTGTAGTTGGCGTCTAGTACCTACGTAAGTTCTACTTCAGTAGGTACTGTACCTCTACCATGAGATGTCACAGTAAAATCGCCTGACTTTACTACAGTAGTTACGTAAATATTAGTATGACGAATTTTAGTACCCAACTATCCGCTAGAGGCGCTGTACAAATCTTCATACATTTTTTTAACTACAGACGCTAGCGAGTATAGTAAATATAGTATAGTAAAAACTCATGGTAAAGCTACTGGCTTTTGTCTCGAGTAGGTAGGTAGTTGCGATGTTATACATATTATGGAAAGACTTCGTTGTCAAATAAAAGTGTAGTTTTGTTTTAAATATTGATAAGTAATTATTAACATAGACCAGGTATTTTTATAACCGTGAATTAAATTATTTTATAGTAAGAAATATCCATTATAGGCACAATACTTGACAATCTACATGATATTGCAGAACACTTAATGGACATTGTCTTTGAGGCCATGATTTGCTATTACGTTGTAGTTAAACATTTCATCCAAGTGTGCGGATAGTTATATTACAAAGAAGAAGATTGTAATGGGTAAAACACTCCGCCTGCAAAATGCACCATAGGTACATTACGTCAAAGTAGAAAGTGATTTCTATCGCTTTTTAAATAAGATAAATTCATCATCAATATATCACAATGCAAGGGAATGTGTAACAGAAATACCTGTTTCAAACTGAAAGTTGTTGAGAGCAAATCGTTGTTACATTTAGTTCAATTTAGGCAGAATTTTATTAATTACTACAGACTCGATAGAGAACTGAATACCAAACTAGAGTAAAAAATACCTGCAATACTTTTGTTTCAACGCTTTAGCATGGTCAGTAAATAAAATTGTTGGAATGTTTACAGCGTTAAAATCTGAAACGGGAATGGCTATTAGTAAAGTTGAAAAAGTGATATAAATAAAACAAAAGTGATAGAGCGAATCATCAGAATCAGATCGATCAACATGAAAGTTAAAAATATTTACTTGTATGACTATAACATAATATGTAAATGCAAACTGTTTGAGAATACGTGCATTTATAATTAATGAACACTATAATTATAATTATATATAATAAACATTGTTGAGGATAAGTCTTTTCAGTTCGTTATGATTTAATTCGGTTGCCTGGAAGAGATCGCTTTCAGCGATAAGGCCGCCCATTGTGTAACCATTTATGTTTCTTTGTTTTGTTACCTGTAATTTTATTTTTGGTGTACCAATAAAGAGTTTTCTATTCTATTCTATTCTATTTAACGACTAACTTCTATTACAAGAAGTACAAGTCGTGTCTTCCGCCTGTTTCGACTTTGATGATTGCTCTGATCCTTAAAGTTGCCTGGTTCAAAGTGTCAAATACTCCAACACGCATTAAGGATTCATTCTCAAAGGATTTGTGGTGTGTGAAGCGTCTGATCACAATGAGAGTCGTATCGTTGCGTGGGGGAGAGATACCGATATGAACAGTGAAATAAGTCTCTCAACTAGCGGCTGAGAGACTTACCTATTTTACTTATTTTAACTTACACTCTCAACAACTAGCGGTTGAGAGACTTATTTCACTGTTCATATCGCCTTAGGCAACGAGAAATAGTAGTTAATTGTTCTTCTTTTTGGCATTTGCCTGAGCATTGGACTCGGGAGGCATATAAATGAAATAGCTTCGATCTTTCAACTTACATTACAAGTTTTATACTACTGTTCATAAATATTTTTAATAAAATAAAATGATAATAATAAATATTCACACATCACACTCTAGTCTCAAACTAAGCAGAACATGTACTATGGGAACTAGATAGAATACTAATAACTTTTTTATTTATAAATATATTATAGTAATACCCAGATACAGAACAAATATTTATGTTCATTACACAAACATTTGCTCTGGGTGGTAATCGAACCCAAAACTCACAGCATGGAAGGCAGAGCTACTACCAACTGAGCTGTGACGCCTGTCAAAATGCATTTTGATTTGGTTTTAAGGTTTCATGTGTATTTTTAATATTGTTTGTATCGAATTTTATAATTATTTGATATGTGGATTAAATGTTTGATCATATTATTATTGAAAAATAAACATTTTAGTCCTCGTAACATAATTTGACATTTCAGTTTTCAATTGTCTATTGAAAACTACATTTGGATGAACGTGATATGGTATATCGCACAATCTATATTGAAATTGTTTTCTGTTGAAAATAATAAAACTATAGTAAACTGAGCTAAAGTGACTAGTATATCCGTTTTTTATTTCCAGGTAAGTTTTTTATACAACGTGGATGCAAGTGGGCTCTTCGTTAATAGAAAATCAAACGAGGTATTTTGTATTTTTGCCAGCGTTCTAAAACTGTTATACTTTTTTAGTTCACGTGTAATTTTTTTATTATTTTGTTAACATTACCTATTGTGTCTCATGGTTTATTGTGTCATATAAAATGTTCGTATAATATTTATTCACCAACAAACTTACGACTATACAGTATTTACAAAATTTAAATTGGCATATGAAATACATAAGAAACAGTTGAGCTATCTACCGACCGTTGCAAACGATCTATAGATAGTTCAACTGATCCAAATCAGTACCAATCGGAAGCGTACCTAAGATACTGGTATGATATTGACATTTACATAAATTTGTGAAAAAATATCATATATACAAAGAGTAGTGATATTTCTATACTTGTAGTATGGAAACAATATAACTGCTTGATGTAATAGTGAAAGTGATATATATAAATAAATATATTCACGGACATTTCACAGATCAAGCGTCTATGTACCTGCTATGGGAAATAGATTATTTATTTATTTCACATCGTTTTGGTGATGCCGACTACGATGTTTGTTCGAGCCACTGACGTGTCGTATCGGCTGGTGTGCAAACACATTTGTAAGAAGTGACACAGTCTAAAATTAAGAGAGATTCCATCAATCCTGTTACCATTAACGATGCAGTCCGATCTGTCATCTCATCGATCTGTCATCATTATTTAGTGAATCATCGAGTTTTTACGCGCGAAAATAATTATCGAACTTCAAATAAAAATTTACCGCGACTGGTTCAAGTAAAAAGTAAATGTTGGGAGTTGCAAGCATAACTCTATTTGATAAAAAAAAAATGGGAGATCTAGATAGTAACTTAATACTAACTTAATAGCGGCCCTGGAAATAAATTAATGACGTGACTTGCACTCATTACGCGGACAAAAGCGTAGCTCTTAAATAAGAAGAAGAAGATAGTAAATAATAGTTATAGATGGAAGATAGATTATGAAGTTAACGTACATGTTAACTTTATGAAGGCATGTTAAAACAAACTGTTGATACTAGTTCGGGAGCCTGTGGATTCAGCGAACCCCGTTTCATGTCAATAAAGAATGTTTGTATTTGTAAAACTTGTACAACATGTCCTTTCTATTCAGCATGGGGTTTGCAATAACTGTATTTATAGCCCAAAGCTGTTGACAAAATCGCTACGTTTGAACATTCCGAATACTCGGACTAGACATAGGTACTTACTTGTTTGCTGTTGTGAATATACACACAAATTATGCTTAAAATGCACTAGTCTGTCGTTTGCACCGAAATTATAATTAAAGGTTTGGTCTGGTTGATATTTTAAATAGTAGCACCATTTAGAGATTCGATGTATTCTCGAAGAGAGCGCTCCTTGAATCTCTAAAAAAATATAAATGTAGTTATAGGTTTATTTATGCGTAATATATCTGTACATGTTTGTGTGAACATGCATACAAAAATATCATACAATAGTAAGAGAACGTTAAAATAGTAAGTTTATACATTTGTAAAGTTATTCGAATTTTAGAGTTTTCAGCAACCTTAAATGTTTACTTTTCGTAAGTGTCAGTCTCTTATTACAGACGCAACGCACCCTCCTATGCGTCGCACCTACCCATAGACGTTGTAGCGTATACGCTTAGCTTTTTTTAAAGAAGTCAAAAAAATGTTATTCGTTACAACCAAAACCTTTTGGGTAACCTTGTAGCAAGTTGTAATTGTTACCTCATTGATATGGCATTGATCTTAATCCAAAGTGAAAATAAATATTTCTGGTTTGTGGAATGAAAAGTGAGTGACGGACAGATTCAATTACGGTATCAGAGTAAAATACATACAAAATATACTAAAACTTAAGCAAACTCTCAGGCCGAATGTTCCCACATTTCACTCCGCGTATAAAATAAAATAATATTCAAATTCAAAGTGGCTATTTAAACAAAACTGTACTTAATATCGCATTTCAAAGTATACAACGTTTATTCAAAAGCGTTGCACAAAGTCATTACTTATAGCCATGTTTGTAGTGCCTTTAGAATTGGTCCCGGGAAGGGTGACAAAGCACCCTCTGGTTGACGGCGCGTCGTCGCTAGCTCTGCCCTGCCTAAACACTTACCTACATGTTTCTCTAAGCTTATGAAGAGTCGACATTTTTTAAAAAGAATGGTTTGCTAAACTGTTTTTGCGATGAGGATTGAGATGGATAAAAGGAATTATTTTAAGAAATAGTAACAGAGGAGTACGAGCTTAATTATAATTTGTTAATATAAAATGGTTAATTAACATAAGTAAATTATAATTAAACTAAGTACAGACTTACAATGAGTAAATAACCAATTGATATATAGAACCGTAATAACTTTATAAAACACAACCACCCGCCATAACGTGATGTTCGAATTCAACCATAAGTGGGTCAACAAACTACTTATATATTTTTCCATGCTATCATTTACCGAATAATATATATCGTACATTCTTAAACTGTTACCTTTACTTAACACAGGTTTGAAATTGGCTATCAATGTTTGTATAGTAATCAAACGTTGTACTTAGTACAGATAAAAAAATACCGACTGATTGCTATCATTATTGATAATCACTCATAAAGACCCCTGGAAAACACTAATGAGCTCTAAATAAACTCTAAAGATCACACAAGTTGCCTGGATCCGAGTATGAACTGTAGACAACACGAAAAAAATAAAAAAGTAAATCAAACTGATCGCTTGGATCTACCAACGCGACTATGAACGTTCACATTTGCTTACAAGTTTTGTTCATACCTACTTTTACAAATATGTGCGTGCATACCAAGAATACATGTAAGTACTCATTGCATTTGTTACACAAAAGAAAACTTTTCGTTTGATACAAGAGTTTTCTAAAAAGTAAAATGACTAAGTCCAACATGCATGTTACACTTAATAAGTTGTATTAATTGTTGTGAGGACTTTTAAACAAGTTTTTTCAAAGCTTATTAAAGTTTGAAACATTTTCTAGCAGTTTACGAGAAATAAGGATTTCAATGGAATTAATTTCACCTTTGCAAGCATTACGTAATATATTGCAATATAATTTGTACACTCAAAGTAAAGTTTAGTTGTGCAATGTGAGCGCATAGCAACAAAGTAGGTACTTAAAACCAGAGTAATATTATGAATGAATGAATGATTAAATATATATTATGAATGTTAAAGGCAAAGTATACCTAGACTCAAAAGAAATATTAATGTTTGTTTTCGGTGGGAAGCACAGCATGAAAGGAAGAGTTTATACCAACTGGTGTAATGTGATGCATGTATCATGGGAATTAAGACGGACGGACGATTACTTAATCCGCGCTGGTTTTTTTTCGCTCGTAATAGTTTTATTTTATTTCATGTTATGCAATTTACCCTCTCCATAAGTACCAAAACCTAGGTAAGTGAGTTAAATTCTATCTTCGGCTGGACTATTCGAGTTTCGAGTCTTGCATGTCTAAACTTCACCACACGACTTGATCTAATTCTAACTTTGGGTCGAATCAGATTTTGTATTTGTTAAGTCGTTTTAGAATTTCTAAATATTATTAGAGTGAGATGAACTAACTACTTATACAAAAAAAAAAAATATATATTTATGGACTTTTACAAAACGCTGTCTTTAACTAGTCCATTTCCACGATATTGTGAAATTTTCAAACATTTTTTTTTAATTCATAATTTTCTTTTCAAAACACAAATTAAACGTCTTCCAAATAAAAAATAGTTTATTATTATTCAATATTAATTATGTAGCTAACTGTAAAAACGACCAACAGAAATAATAAAAATTCAAACTTCATTATTTAAAAATGTCATACATGCAAACATTTGTAAGTGAATGAAACAGCCACAACTTTATCCTCAAGCACGGTACATATCACTTTCATCCTAAATATATAATATTTGGACGAGCAGGGTTATAGCCGAAGGCTATTATGATAATATCCAAGAGCTGGGGTGTCAAACGAAGGCTAATTCCGGTCGGGCTTAAGTGTCACTACTGTTTTACATTTTATTATTTTTTGATATCATAACAAAAGGTTCAAAAAAGTCATTTTGATAAAACGCCGAAAAAGGTCCAAGTTTCATAACTTTAACATGAAGCTATTATGTTTTAAATATACAATGCCGACTGAGTTGGTGCAACAAGTATGAAGCCTGCAGAGCCATAGCCACGGCACTCAGTTATGTATTTTCACAGTCAACTGAACCCAGTTCCATGTTCATATTGTCCCAAATAGTATGCCCAAATCAATTGGTCCTGTTAAAGCTTTGCGGTTTTTTAAATATAATATTTTGTGTGATTTTAACATAAATTAGTTTTGAACAAACGGAGGAAAATGTTTACCATTTTGTCGTCAAAACTAATAACAGCCGGTCACAGACTGGACTTTACCATTATAAAATAATATTATATTCACAAACGCTTTACAGAGCTCACATTAATATTAGTTTCAGGCTGTAAACATACGCGCTTTAGCTTCCTTGGTAGATAAACGCAACGTTCTGTTAGACGTTTGACTTGGCTCAACATTACGAGAGTATTTCATTTATGTATCTGTTTGTAGCTCTTTACTGATGTACTCAATGTGTGTTGGACTATTTAAATACAACCAACGATACGGCACCTGTACGATACTAGACACGCTGATATTTGACATGTCAGTATTATCGGACAGTGTGTAGAAGCAGTTCTATATTCTATACATCGACGACTAAAGTTGAACTGTGGGTTGTAGAGAAAACACTTGAGTAATAGAACTATTAAAGTTCGATCTGGGTTATCTAACTATAGGTATATCTGTCTCGATGGGTTATCTACAGTCTATTATTTTATCAGCAATCTGATTCTCAAAGTACATTATAATGCCTTATTTAGGGGCAATAATTTGCGTTGAAATGTCCATTATTTAAACACTTACTCAAATTGTTAAATAATTGTTCATCGTTCAAACAATAAGCCGTGATTCATTTGTTTAGGAGGTACAATGCCACAGACACGGACACGTTGAACTAATAACACACATGTCGCGCCTTTATATTGCACGACAAATATATATATATATACGTGAGGATGAGATTATGAGTCGATATCTACTAATGTAATGTAACTGCTTCGCACACGATTTGACTGCCCTAAGCACCGATCGACCCTGGTCTCTACACTATCTGACGACGCCCAGATAGTGCCCGGATTCCAGCCATCATCAGGACAGTCTACGCGACTATCCTGGACTGTACAGCCTTCTCGGACAACCGGAACGAGCTTGGGAAGTCTAACCCAAGTGCTACGCCTCCACCCCTTAAGCAACCAGTCCGCTACCGCTCATAGGGTCGATCTTTCTGTATCTCTGATCGGTCCCATTCGAGGGCTCAGAGATACACCCCCCTTCGGCCTTGCCTGGACCCATGGGCACTCGAGAGATCATTCCTATCCCGGCCAGCTAGCACCGGGACTCACTCTCGAGTCCGGAGCCCACAATCAAGCAAGCTATGCTTGAGTGGGTCTCTGAACGCATCCAGAGACCCCCTAGCCTCGCACTGTCTGCTCGGCTTTTTCCTCCCAGATCGACCGAACTGATCCATTACGACAATTATAAACTGGATATTAATAACGCGGACAATTGAGTTTATCGCGAAAGTATCTTCTCATAATCTCATTACCCTTTCAAGAATAGTAATGAATTATTAGCTAGCACTTACATGGTTATCCAAGACACTCACTCTCCTTCGTAGTTCCGAGTTCCTCTGGCTCAGCACTCCCGTCTCGCCTCTCCAAGAGCCAGAAGCAAAAAGCCTTTTCTCGGATCGCGCGCCGGTATTTAAGTCCACCCTCTGTTTGAAAGTAGCACACAGATTATAGAATACTGACCATAAAATATACCGGTGCTGCCACCATGGAACTAAAATGTACTCAATATACTTACTGTTTTATCTGTGACTTCGTGCGCAGCGCGACACTCCCGACAACAAAAAAAGGTGTTACTTCAGCCGAGTAAATAGAAGGCGCGTCCATTCCAGTATTTTCTCCTTCGCACGTATGGCAGCGCTTCTCTTGCCTCTTCTTTCTCCAGCATCATCCGTTTGCTGAGTCGAATTATCTGATATCTGATCTGGGCTAAACACTTCTGAATCCACCTGTGGGATTTCTCCGTTGACCTCGTCGCTATTGCTTAAATTGTCCACTTCACTAATCATTTCTGGGGTACTTGTTGTTTTTTGCACAGGAGACAGTGATTCAGTATTTGGTACCTGAATTGATACTGAGTCTGGCTGTATTTCTCTAGTCGTACGTTCGCTGTACTCCATTGGTTCCTGTGCTACAGTCTGTACGGGTTGTAGATTCTGCTCCGAATCATCTTCTAATGGATATAGATGACCAATAGACCGTGTAAAAATGGAGTTATCCACCTTTACTCTCGCGACTCTACTTGCTCCGTCCACACCTTCTACTAGATCGATAATCTTGCCGATTTTCCAATTCTGTCGGTTCTTAGAATCAGCTTTGATTTGTACGACGTCTCCTATCTGTGGGACACGGTTTGATCTAATTCTGGGTTGCTTAGGTAGATGCTGTGATCTTTCTCTCAAACATGTGAGGTACTGTCCTACAAACATTTTTTTAAATTCTTCTAGAATCTTAATACCCTTTTTCCAGCTTTCTATCAAGTCTGATTTGAGTCGTGAACTCGTGCAAGGTATTTCTGTTGTTGAAGGTTTCACAGTCAAACATTTTCCTAAGGTTAGGAAATCTGCTGGGCGCAAGATGTGTTGTATTTCAGTTCCTACTCGGGTTAGTGGTCTTGAATTTATTACAGATTCTACTTCCTTTATAATAGTAATTAGCTTACTGTCGTTCAGAAGATGTTTTTCCAAAGTACGCTTTAAGCAATGCTTGACTAGTCCAATTAGGCGTTCATAAAATCCACCATGCCATGGAGCCAGTTGACGGATGAATTTCCAATCAATTTTCTTGTCTATACAGTATGGACTTGTCATTACCTCAGAAGTCAATTTGAAGCATGTAGCATTGTCAGAATACATCCGTTTTGGTATTCCTCTAGTTGCCGCAAATCTCCGTAATGATAATAAGCATTCTTCAGCAGAAAGATCCTTCACTATTTCCAGGTGAATCGCTCGCACTGTTAGGCATGTAAATAAGGATACCCATCTTTTCTCTTTTCCATTTGCTGAACATACATACAAGGGGCCAAAGTAATCTACTCCGGTAAACGAAAAGGGTTCGCTGTAGTTTACTCTCTCTGGAGGTAAAGCGGGTGCATCCGGTAGTTTGTAAGGACCACCTCCATGTTTAACACATTGCTGGCATGATTTAAGTATCTTTGTCACTTGTGCTCTACCCTGTGGTATCCAATATCGCTCTCTAATGATGCTTAGTGTATGAGAAGCACCAACATGGTAATTATTCAAATGAGTTTCAGTAATGATATTATTCGTAAACTCACAATCTTTAGGAATTAACACTGGATATTTCATGTCATAATTCCATGCTGTATTAGCCATTCGACCACCACATCGAAGTAAACCATCAGAGTCTAAAAACAAGTTAAGACTTCTTACAAGGGGAGTTTTCTTGCCTGCTAATTCGTCTGGGAAATGTTCAAGCTGTACTTTTCTTATTTGTGTTGATACATTATCTTGCAAATTATTATTACCAGCGATTGTTTCATCTTCTTGTATATCTTCTATTTCCATTGGGATATTATGAGATTTAACCAGCTCTGACCAGTCATGAGGTTCCAACTTCCCTGGACTCCCGTCCAGGACCTCCCCAAACGAGAAAAAGGTACTGCTCGTGCCATAATGACGATTCGACGGCCACTGAGACTCCTCCTCTTCGAGAAATCTGGGTCCGTTGTACCACAGATCTTTTCTTTCTTTCCAAAGTTCAGGTTCAGTTCTTGTAGCAATATCAGCAGGATTTAATTTAGACTGAACATAGTACATCTCCGACTGTGAATGATTGCGTTTGATCTCATTCACTCTATTTGATACAAATGGTGGCAGGAGTTTATTTGATTTCATCCATGCAAGGACTATTTGGCTATCTGTCCACAAATATTCCTTTTCAATTATCAGATCAAGATTGGTTTTCACATACTTCATGAGTCTACTGCCTATTAGGAAACCTAATAGTTCCAATTTTGGTATTTTTAAATCGTCTCTATCTTCCATTTTTGATACTCTAGATTTTGCTATCACAAAGGAAATTGACGCTTGCTGATATCCTTTAGACTTTAAATAAACCACCGCTGCATAAGCATGCTTGGATGCGTCTGAAAAACAATGTAGTTCATGAGTCGCTTTGATGTTAGGTATGTCAATACCTATGTATCTTGGAAGTTCAGATTTGGTGACAGCTTGTAAGTCATCTAGGATCTTCTCCAAACGTTGTGTTAAATTTTCAGGTAAGACAACATCCCATTGAATTTTTTCCTTGCATATGTTTTGAAAAAGAAGCTTTATGGGTAAAATCAGCGGGCATACAAAACCACATGGATCATATACTCGAGCTAAAGTACGAAGGACTTCTCTTTTTGTTCGTACCGTTGTGTTTGGATTGAAGTTATCTTCTGATACTCTCAATTTTAAGGTATCTCTCCTTAGATTCCATGATAGACCAAGGACTTTAATTTCTTCATGTGGTGTAGCTTTATGTTCTTGCTGGATTGAGTTCATAAACGATTTGTTGTTAGAAACCCAGTCTCTTATGTTCATCGAGATCTGTTCAAAGGTTGACCTTGTCTTTTTATATATGCGCTTAGCTTCTTGGACTGAATCGGCTCCTGTAACCAGGTTATCTACATAGCATTTATCTGCTATTGACTTTAATAATTCTGTATTGGTTAGAGCCATGTGATGTCTAATTGTAGCAGTGAGTAGAAATGGGCTTGAAATAATACCAAACGGAACACGGCAGAAGCGCATGTGTAGCAGGTTATCTTCAATGGATTTCTTGTTGACATCCTTTATCCATAGAAACCTTGTGACATCTCTGTCTTCTTGCTGTAATCCAACTTGAAGAAAGGCCTTTTCTACATCTGCAACTATGCCAATTCTTTTCGTCCGAAAGTTTAGGAGGAGCGCTGTCAAATCCTCCAGCATTGAAGGACCACTATACAGGCACTCGTTGAGACTCTTCTGTCCTGTTGTTTTTGCTGAAGCATCATAAACAAGCCTTCCTCTTTTTCCTTTTTGTTTCACCATATGATGGGGAAGATAATGAACTGGATGGCCTGTTTCGCTAAATCTTGATTCAATTACTTCTACAATACCAAGTTCTAATTGTTCTTTTAAGATGCTGTCATATTCGGCTAATGAGTCTACATCTAATTTCTTAATTAAATTTTTTAGTCTTCCTATAGCAAGTCCAAGGTTTGTCTGGATTTCAGGTGGGTACTGTATCCATGGCCATTTGACTTCATACCGTCCATCTTGGTACTTTACAGTTTCATTGAAGTGACAAACCGCTTGCTCTTGTCTTGTTGTCTTTGGTGAATCTGTTATGCCAATACTTTCCAATGACCATAAGAATCTTATATCTATGTTTCTTAGTGGAAGATCCGGTTCCGTTAGATAAGGGCAGCTTGGTATGTGACATTGGCAATAAGTTGTAACAGATAGAGTGTCACTTTCCTTTTGAGTGGTGCTGCCTGATATTACCCATCCAAAATCTGTATCAATCATGTACAAGTTATTTTTTATTTGGATCGTCTCATCACGCAAGAAAGAACAATAGTAATCATTGCCCAAAAGTACGTCTATTTGGTCTCCAACTGTATCATCATCAGCAATTATGTCCACATTGTGTTCAAGTTTTGCAATGGGAATGCGATTTGTTATGTGTGGTACTATATTCACCTTTAAGTTCCTCTTGATACCACGTTTGGTTTCTATGATTATGTTGGCATTGGGGCTGGACATTTCTTGAGGGTTTGCAGTTCCAAAGGTATATACAAGTAGCAGATCTTTCTTTCCAGTTGACAACCCTAGGATTCTGGCAGTTTTTTCAATAATGTAGCTTCGTTGGCTGCCACTATCTAAAAGTATTCTGCCGTTGACCACTTTACTTTTCTTTGAATCCATTAAAATTGCTACTGCGGTCTGCAAAAATGTGTATTCATTAGACACTTTAAGTATAGCTGTAGATTCTTTTAATTTTACATCAAAATTCTCACCTATTGGTTTTGGGCACAGCATCTTTACGTGATCTCCCTTGCAGTTAAAGCAAGTTATATTTCTTGTGCAATCTTTAGCCATATGATCTTTAAAACATTTAAAACATTTGCCATTCAGTTTAGCCCTTCGATCCTTGGCGGTTCTAAACTGTTTACAATATGAACTGACGTGACTGTCCGAGTCACAAAACAGACACTTATATTTGAATTTCTTTGCTTGATGTTCTTTATATGTCTTGAAATCGTAATTTTTTCTTTTTGATACTTGTCTGGGTGTATTTTGTTCAGTTCGGATTTGTAAGGCTTCAGCTGTTGTCGTAGGGAGAAGACTATCTGAAGTGTTGCTCTCAATGTCTATATCGGATCTTTCTAAGGCAGTTATAACCTTGTCCAGATTTGATCTTAGTGTGGGAACTGATTGATCGTTGGTCGAGAGCAAGTTCACCTGGTATAATATTTGTTCTGGAAATTTGCTCCCTATGATAGTCCTCAGGTGATTGCTCTCGACACTTTCGCCTAGTGTTTTCAATACTCTCAGATGTTTCTCCACTGTATCTAGGGTAAACCTGCAGGATGACGGTTTGTTTGAAGAAAGCTTGATGTTACTAATTGCAGTATAATGTGCGTCTATTACCCGGTCGGTAGACCCGAAGCGTTTTCTTAGAATTTCGATTGCAATAGAATAGTTTCCATTAGTGATCGCTAAGCCACTTACTGTTTCTAATGCTTTGTCCTCCAGCGACCCGAGTAAGTAGGCTAACTTCTCCACGTCTCTTAACTCTTTACAATCTACATTGGCTTCAAATCTATCCCAGAATCCGCTCCATTGTAGTATGTCTCCGTTAAATTTTATAAGATCTAATTTAGGCAGTTTGGAACTTATCTTAGTTCTGCTCCTTTGAAATATCTCTGCAGTGGAGTTCAGATTTATTTCTAATTCTTCAGCTTCAAGTAGCTCCTTCATTAAAATTGTAGACTCTGCTATGTCCAAACCAGAATTGGTATGTAATTCCTTTTCAAATGCTGCAATGGCATGTTTCAACTTCAATCTCGTTACAATAAGATCCTCTTCCGATATTTCGTTTTTTTCTTGAATCTCTTGAACTAACTGAGAGAGTTTTTCGTGTCTCAGTCGTAATCTCATTTGGGATGTCGTGTCCATTTTGCTAACTGGAATGGAATATCAACAAAATATTATAACTGTAATAAAATAAAATAAAAATAAAAGTCATTTATTTTTCTTCAACAAAATTAAAATAGTTCTAACATTAAATTACAGGAAAAGTTTGAAACCAACTCTGTGAAAGACTTGTGCCTGATGTAGATTATTAAAGATCTGTATTACAGGTCCCCAGGCCCCACTCTGTAGTCTCTTAAGGCCGGCTTACACCCTGTAAAGCGTGCAGTGACAGCGCCCACTCAACGCGGTAAGTCTCAAGTGTTAAGTAGTATTTACAATTCTGTTTACAGTGTTTAGGGACGGGTTCAAGGCAGTGCTACTGCCCGTTATGCATAGTGTCTCGCACCTAACGCCAATCACCCCACGCCTCCGTTCACATCTCGATTACTAAACACCTTCACCAATCTCCTGCCGTGTTAACTTAACAAAGCGTAAACCGGCCTACAGCCAAAGGCAAGTAGGATAAGAAGTAAATATGTAAATATACTATAAAAATTACTTTAGTAGAATTTCTACAGTAGTAAGGTTTACTTACAGTTTAAAAGTCCTTAAAAGTGAGACTCGATCCCACAATCAGAAGAAGAAAATTATATTACACGTGTTTTTTTTTATTTTATTTCAATGTAGATTGTTTTCACTAGTTGTTCTCGTAACGATGCTGGCTGAAATTAGAAACGTAATAATGTATTTAAAAATATATTTTATTATGTCTGTAAAACAATATTCCTTATTCACAAACAATTAGATTCAGTCTCGATTCAACTTGATTCAGTTTTATGTTTCAAAGATAACGTAAAATGGTGGTCGATGTCTCATACCATTGCTGGGAAAAAAAAAGTTCAGTAATTACCTTAGATTGTTCAGCGATCTACTCGAGAACGATTTATACTTATATTTTCGATATGGTCTGTATATTTATGCTGTAAATAACGTACATAAACCTTATTTAACAATAAGATTCATTTTCTCAAAATCACGATGTGCAAAAATTACGACAAGATCAAACAGGAAGGAAGTAGGGATGGCGATCTGAGATCGACTAATCGAAGAATCGATTCTTCGAGCAGAAAATATCGACTTTTCAAATCGATATGAAGTACTGTGTCGATTCACTGAATCGATATATCACCCCTGAAAATCGACATTCGATTTCTTCTGTTTTGGTTTACAAAAAAGTTACGTTTGTAGTCTTTGATTTTATGTATAAGATATCGTTAATTGCAATATTAATCTTGGTTTTAGTAAAATTGATACAATATTACATTGTAAACGCAAACTTGAAAAAAAGGAAGATCGATCTCTTAAGAATCGATTTTGTAGGCCTCGATTTTTTTTTCCGTGAATCGATTCATTAGACTACGATTCGAATCGATTCAAAATTCGATCCTTTTCGCAAAGAATCGCCATCCCTAGAAGGAAGGAAAGGAAGCATCGGTGTTACCAGCGAGGTCTTGGCAACAGTTACCTGAAATGGACAAAAGTAACCCTTTTGTAGGAAAAGTAGCCTTATGCATTGTAGGTAACTAAAATGGCATAAAGGGAAGCAAATCAAGTGAATTACTTACTAGCGTAGTTGTATACCTGCTAGAACACTTACTAAGTTTCCAGCCCCTTTTCTTCATAAAAAAAAAACTACGCCGGAAAAACTACTATATACTGCTATAAAAAACTTCTAACGAAATTTAAAGTTTTCATCAATCATACTAGAACACTGGCGGAAACTCGCAACGATTGGCCGACAGGATACACAGAGTGTACAAGTCGCTAAGAAAATTCAAAAAAAAAACATTCCGTTCCACGCATATTCCGAAAATCATCTAAATGTAACCTTTTGTGTGGTGTAACAAAGGAGTACGGAGTTAAAACTCACCTAAAAGGTTACGAAAGTATCCTTCTGGCAACATTGAGAAGCAAACAAGTATTTGTGGGTGGGAGAAAGAGAAAAAAAAAACATAGTATCAATTACACAACACAAATTGCTTCAATATGGCGGTAAAATTTTAAATTCCGATCACTTGACTTATTGTATTCTTATTCTAATCTTCCTTAGAAATATTGCTTATAATTATTTACTTATCTAATAAAAGGTAACGACATGAATAATCTTACATCTAAACACCCAGGTAATGCTTAGAACTGAGTAAAAATGCTAAATCCGGAACGTCCCGTCTAATAAATTTTTTTTTAAAAAAAGTGCGCGCACGTATGTCAATGGGTTGAGGTACTCAAATAACATATGCAAAAGAGGCATATATCAATATCTCGTTATTTTAGTTTAAAAGTATAAACTAATAAATGACGAAATTAATAAAACACGTAAATAACGTTCACGATTACGTAAAAAATAAATAAGTAGGATGTAGGTAATAAAACAACACATATTTTTCCAAAGGATGTTCATTTTGTTTTTATCATGTTGGGGAAAATTCAAGGACAATCAAATAAAACCATAAACGCATATAATTCAGTAAATGAAAATCCAATCCAACCACCAAATGGTTGGTTCATGTCAGCCACGGACTAACAACTCTGTGGGAACAACACGAAAACTTTCTGTTGTTCAATCTCCCAAGGATATCTATCCCTGCATCTCCACCAATTTTGTCGCGCCTTTATATTGCACGACAAATATATATATATATACGTGAGGATGAGATTATGAGTCGATATCTACTAATGTAATGTAACTGCTTCGCACACGATTTGACTGCCCTAAGCACCGATCGACCCTGGTCTCTACACTATCTGACGACGCCCAGATAGTGCCCGGATTCCAGCCATCATCAGGACAGTCTACGCGACTATCCTGGACTGTACAGCCTTCTCGGACAACCGGAACGAGCTTGGGAAGTCTAACCCAAGTGCTACGCCTCCACCCCTTAAGCAACCAGTCCGCTACCGCTCATAGGGTCGATCTTTCTGTATCTCTGATCGGTCCCATTCGAGGGCTCAGAGATACACCCCCCTTCGGCCTTGCCTGGACCCATGGGCACTCGAGAGATCATTCCTATCCCGGCCAGCTAGCACCGGGACTCACTCTCGAGTCCGGAGCCCACAATCAAGCAAGCTATGCTTGAGTGGGTCTCTGAACGCATCCAGAGACCCCCTAGCCTCGCACTGTCTGCTCGGCTTTTTCCTCCCAGATCGACCGAACTGATCCATTACGACAATTATAAACTGGATATTAATAACGCGGACAATTGAGTTTATCGCGAAAGTATCTTCTCATAATCTCATTACCCTTTCAAGAATAGTAATGAATTATTAGCTAGCACTTACATGGTTATCCAAGACACTCACTCTCCTTCGTAGTTCCGAGTTCCTCTGGCTCAGCACTCCCGTCTCGCCTCTCCAAGAGCCAGAAGCAAAAAGCCTTTTCTCGGATCGCGCGCCGGTATTTAAGTCCACCCTCTGTTTGAAAGTAGCACACAGATTATAGAATACTGACCATAAAATATACCGGTGCTGCCACCATGGAACTAAAATGTACTCAATATACTTACTGTTTTATCTGTGACTTCGTGCGCAGCGCGACAACACACTCCTGGATAGTCGTCGGTCGTCGGGGGTTTAAAAGAAGTCTTGTAGATATACTAGTGAAATGTTCGAACAAGTAACAAGCAGAGTCGCAAGTGGTTTACTTTAATCTTGTTGTCACTTCTAAAGTTAACGAGCACTAGCTTAATAAGCTATACGGAACTCTCTTGGTGACAGAGCTCTGTGACCTAGATAGATAGATTTGACCTAGATAACCTTTGTACAGCAAACAATGAATATGAAATAAAAATTATTTAAATCATTACTGTTAACTTACCCCCTATCTTATAAAAAGTTAGCGTTGAATATCATCATTACGTATGGTAATCAAAACATCAAGTCTGCGCTAACTTTTTAGAAGATAGGATAAGTAGGACTTTACAGCTTTGTGTAAGAAGAAAAATTTTATCTTAATCAAATTTTTTTTTACAGTATGTTGTAGAAACAGTATGGAATTATATATGTATATCTAACAAGGTGGTCTTATTGTACAGCGCGATTTCTTCCAGACGAACCATACAAGACTAAAAAAAAACTTATTATAAAATAGTTTAAGACAATTCAAATAAAAATAACCGTTAAAAAAATACACAGGCAGAAAATATATAACATATAACAAAATATACAGACATGCGTCACAAGTCAGTTGGTAGTAGCTCAGCCTTCCAGGCTGTGGGTCGTGGGTTCGATCTAGTTCCATGTAAAATGCCCGTGAATGTTGTATTTAATAATATAAATATATTTTTTTTATCGCACAGTTTTAGTCAGTAATTTGTATTTTGGTGCTGTTTTCAGCAAATAAATCCAAATTTTCGACATTATAATTACCAAGTTTCAAGGTCTAGTTTTTTACATAACTTTAAACGTACGTACGTATTTTTTACTCTCAACGATAAATTTATGTCAGTATACCTACAGTAGGTAGTTATGGCCTAACTAAGATTGCATAAATAAACACACAAAAAGAAATAGTTTGTGACTGCAAGATCGACTTCCTCCGAAACAAACTTGTGTGCATAGATGTTTGTTCCATGTCTTGGTGTATGTATGTGTGAATTCACAATAACAATGTAGCTAATAATATCAGCAATCTGGTTCTCATATTACTAATTAAGCAAATCCTTATTAGTAACTAAAGAACTGTTATAAACCAAGTCTGTAAATGTTTTTGTTAAATGACAATAGAAATAAACATAATCAACACATAATCAACATAACTATATAAAATCAAACAAAATAGATTTGGAATTTTTGTTTTCGGAGCTAACGACGGTGTTACAAAATACAAGTCTTCTAGTTCTGTTAATATTGTTGCATACGTTACCTAAACTTACTTTAATTACTTAAATGATAAATGGATTTAATTTTAATGAAACATTTTGTTTGTATTTGAATGTAAACAATTTAAGTTATCTTTTAATAAAATTAAGTTTTTTTTATTAGAATAGCTTCCATTAACAGAAGATACATGAAGCTGAAATGATTTACTTTAAGATTAAATTTAATTCTTTTATACGTCTTTACTAATTCTTATTGTACGTCTTAATAAAACCATTAAAACTCACATCTCAGTGTTTTAGTTCTTATAGTTTCTGGAAAAACGAAGATAGAAGAATTTGTATTTTGTATATTACCTACTTTGTTGTTTATTGCAATATATTATTTTCCATTAATATTTTGCATTGGAGAGGTTCGGAAGCATGTCAAGTCTGTCGATGTTCCTCTGATATTTATTCCGGATGCCTTGCACGAACATTGCATTACTGGGGTTTGACATCCCGCAGCGAATACCTAATAATTAGTTTGAAAATATCCTAGTAAAATGTAGACATATCTTTGCTATATTTTACTAGATTTCAGTACCTAGAATTGATACGGATGGAACATGTTTTGACTAATAAACAAAATATAGTTTTTTCGTATGATTGGACAGTTTTAAGGACGTTTAATGACATTTTTGTACAAATCATTGCCTCAGTGCAAACTTTAAAATTGAACGCAATATATGAGCTTAAAAATATGTGAGCTTTTTTATCTTGCTTTTCATGGAACGCAACAAAAAAAACATTTTATAAATGAAATATAATATATAAATAAAACGTTTGACAACAAGTTTTTCATAAATTGTCATTGATACGATGTGAATATGATTCACTATGTAGCTTATGAATGTGTGTTCGAATTCAGTCGAAAAGGTTTTTGTAGAACATTCATTCAATTAGTTAGTAAACGGTAGGAACCAGGCCGTAAGTTTTTTGCCCGTTTTTCTAGGCTCTGGTCGCGTGGAACTGGCACCTAGAATCACTTAGTATGTAAGACGATTCTAAATGATCCTTGTGATTTTATTGAATAAAGAAATATTTGATTTGATTTGATTTAATTGTGGCCTACAGGCTGTAAGCTTTCGTCACTGACCAGCCAGCTATCCTAGATATCTATGTTCACTGCTTACTGTATAGTTCTGAGTCCGTAGTCTGTATTTTATTTGGTTTGATTCTAACCATAGCGGTAACAACATCTATCGTTTGAGTGCCGTCTGCACTCTCACGGCTCATTGTTCGGTAAAAAATCGTAGCATGTGAACTATTCGAAAAATATATAGAAATAGAAAAACATTTTTTATTTGCAACACAATAATAATAATACCAAACCTATATAAAACCAAAAACTAAAAATAAGGCACGATAATTAAAAAAGAAACGAAACAATAACTTATTAAAAGAGAATATCTTATTTATATAGACAAAACAATCTACTGTGCTGCAAAATGGATCCTAGCTCAGCATAATGTGGATTGAAAACAACCCACGCTAGTCAGAGATCACAGAACACTCAAACATTAAGGTGTTGTCCGATCCGAAGTTACATAATCAAATCAAAAAACTCTGATCATAATCTAAAGTATGTGAGTCTAGATGACATGAAGATTACATTAGTCTGGTCGGCTCCAGAATGTCATATGTAGATGATTTTCGTATAGTATTTTTCATAGTAATTAGCAATGGCAAATTGTAGTAGGTATAACGTCATCGGTTATGGATTCGAAGAAGCCTAATCTGTTTGCCGAACAAACAAACTTTACGTCGTCGGCAGTTTGCTTGCTCAGTACCAGACAAGTGACAAGTTCATAAGACTACACATTTTGGATTTTAAATGATTGCACGCATTATATGTCGAGGCTTGTGTATATTTTTTTTATAAAAACTTTAATTTTTCTTATTATATTATGTCTCTTAAACGACTTTTAATAAAAATACCAAACTGAAAATTATTTTAGCGAACTAACCAAGAACTAAGAATACCTAAAAAATGCCTGTGATGTTGACGTTGTAGTTTTATTTTATAGAAATATCGGTACGTAAAATAATCCTTCAAAGTCTCGTTCAATTAATAATTGGGAATAAGTTTTTTAAAGCGGATGAAGTAGCCCTGAGTCTTTTTAGAATAAAATACGCCTCAGGCGTTTGTCTCTTACAGACTCGTCTCGTTCATGCATTTTTGGTTTTGGATAAGAAAGGATATTAAAAAAATTATTACAGTACATGAGTACTTACAATCAACACTTTTTGTTTTTATAATTCAGTCATAGCAGCTTCTTAAAAATGTTATTTTTTAAAGATCTTCATTATATCTAATCTTTTAGCAAAGGAACGATAGAAAAGAGTGTTTTTAAAGGTGCTTAGTAATCTAGACTTGGAAATGTAGCAATTAGTGTTTACGAAAGGCAAATGAAAGTCACTAATTTGAGTTCATAAAACCAGCGAATTAAAAAAACCTACTAATATATAATATGTACTTATCTACATATCCTCAATTTATTTAGACAAGATTATATATATTTCGTAAGCACACGTTATACCTGTACGTACCCAACTTTAATGCTTTTGTCCATTCCTATACAAGAGATCTCTGATAACGATAAGACCGCCCACTGTGTCTAACCCTAAAATAGTTATTTATAAAGTTTTTCTTTATCTGGTGGACACTAAAGTTAATTTTCTATTCTATTCCATCAATAACGTAACTTTATAAAGATTGTATACGGCCAAGTGTTGTCGACAAATAAAGTAAAGACACGGCGACATTGAACCGCCAAACTCGAGTTTGGTGATATTTACCGATGATGAAGCTATCTGTGATGGGCGGTCATATACCTATGAGTGATCAGTTATAAAATATAAACAATATTCCTGTTGGAATTTAGCATAATTTAGCAGTTAGATTTAAGTGCGGTCGCAAACTTTATTTAGGTAGGTACCTATTTGGACTCGATGATTCTCAAAATGACAAACATGAATATAGGTAATCAGTAATACGAATAAACAAGCTTCTCTTTGATGTAAAGTACGTACAGATTAATAACCTCATTTTGAATACTGGAAACTATCATCCGGAGTAAAAGCTGTCAGGGCTTGAATTGAAAATAGGATATCGGATATTACAGCTTGCTCGCTCGGAACTGCATGAAAATAGTACTCAAAACGTTGCCAGCAATGTTGCCTGTTTAATAGGCACCTTATGTCACTACAAGCTATAGCTTCTTTATCAACGTTTGTGAAAAATAATGAAAAAAGGTAATTTAATGGTTTCATTGTAACACACATAATGACAGGCATCACAACTCATTAGTTCTGCTTGCCCTGATGTGGGTTCGATTCCATCTCCACCAAGAACAAACAATTGTGTGATGACAACTACAGATTATGGTTCTGTGCCAGGACATAACTAAGTTTTAAAAATTATGTATTTACGATATAATATCGTTAATGAAAAGTTACACTGGATCGAGTAATAAAATAATTATTAGTATATTTAGGAATAGTTTAGCAAATGGATCTGCATATTAACTTCTCGTTTATTTTTTAGTATTTTACAATATGTACCTACCTATAGACAGAGAGAAACAATTGAAAATGTAAAACAAATGACCTAGATTCTAGGTCATTTGTTTTACATTTTCTAGGTCCTAGAATATAAGTAGCTTATTATTGCTCGTAATTTTGCTCGCTAACAAGAAAAGATAAATGCCGTCAGTTGAAAAATAAAACGATGCATAATACTCTTAAAAGCTATTTTTATAAAATAATGTATTATCAAATATGTTATCAAATATCAAACTATACGTATAATGTACAGACAAGTGTTTCTTTACGTTGTCGGGTTTTAGTAGCACCTAATTTTTAATATAATAGTGATTTATCTGCCTGAAAGCTATTACGCTTGCAAATTCAAAATGCACGCACATTTTCCAGGAGATAATTAGTATGGGGCCGAAAACTAAGCACTTAATACGTAGGACGACAACATGAAGTTCGCTAGTGACGTTTGAGTTACACTTCTCGGTTGACTACCGTGCTTTAGGATTAGCGCGTTCCGCTGGCAGGTTAACGCGTAATGTAATTCAAAGCATCAATGTAAACCTTTGTGTACCGTTTCAGAGATTAAACTAGTAGGTACTAGTATTACTTACCTAGAAAACCGCGCAATAACAATCGAGGAGACAAGGACACTGACAATAAATATATATCTAATGTCAGTTGCCATACTGTGATTTGGCCTGTTCATTTATTACCATTTCAGCTTGTTGATATGACGATGACTTTCGAAACGAGAAATTAACCCTATCTAATTGAAATTAGATCCGTCTGGAAAATTCACTGTAGATAATTTCTAGGTTTTGTAAATTAAGTGCCTATTGTTTGTTACAAATCAAGTATATTTTAATATTATTCAAAATTTTTACAGGAGTTTAATCATCAATATAAATGAAGATGTGTTTTTGTGATAGTGATTAGTCTTGATAAAAACATGTAGAAAAAAACTTAACCATGAAACATGCACTTATAGGCGAACTTATAGTATATTGATCTCATCTTTCATTTAAAAATAAGTTAAAATTTAAGTTTTTGATAGTCTATATTTTTCAAGTAGGTACTTATGTTATTCTTATTTTATTAGAAGGCTACAATTATTATTATTTTTTTAACTTTTTATATTGTTTACGTAGTCTAGTTGAGTTTTTATATTTGTGCATGCTGTGGCATTCTATAATTGAATTAACACGTAGATTTAAGACCTTAGGCATAAGATTCGTTTCAATTTGTGTTTCTTCGTTGAATGTCCTATTTAAATAAATAAATAAACTTAACCTTACAATATGTTTTTTCCAGCAAACTTATTTCAAATACCTAAGTAAGGGCAAAGTGTGAATTTTGTACCTAAAAACTTAAAAAATATTAAAAAGCTTTAACAGGAATTAGTATCTATTAATCGATCACTGGAAATCCATCCACCTGTTTTAGGAATCATATTTGTTATCGGAATATGTGAAAATTACTTTACAATGATTTGATGTGTATAGATATCATTAGAAATTAATTTATTATTTATTTATTATTTATAATTGTTTATCGTAAGTATTATCTTAAAATTCAGTGATAGTAAACTTAATTGACTTTGACGACCGATGTGGCGCGGTGGGCGATGGTCCGCCTGCGACACGGAAGGTTGCGGGTTCGATTCCCGCCTTGGGATAAATGTTTGTACGATCTGCAAATATTTATTCCGGGTGTTCTGGGTATTTTGTATGTTTAATAAAAAATATCAATCTATGTAATGTATTGTATTAAGTATGTCAGTCTTCTAGTAGGTACCCATAACACAAGCTCTGCTTAGCTTGGGGCTAGATGATGTTGTGTGGATAGTCCAGCATTATTTATTATTATATTTATTTGTGGGATAGGTGGAGGACTTTGGAAGAGACCTTTGCCCAGCAGTGGGACAATATAGGTTAAGAAAAAATATTTATTTATTATTAATGAAAAGTTGCTCGGTGTAAATCGGAAAGGTTTGTCTTGCGGTAATCAGTAGGTAGGTACCCGGCTCCGGCCGCTCCTGGTTCATAACTCACTAATTGTTCAGACAATTAGAACCACCTTCATTAATATAGCTATATTAACGATGAAACCTCATACTTTATCCACTTTTGAATTGCGAGAATTTCCCTGGTCCTGTACGAGGGAGTTTAGTTGCAAAAATATAAAATATGTTAAATAATAACGCAAAAAATTTAGAATACTTACGTCATTTGTAACGTAATCACTTTATCAATCTTAAAATTACTCTATATACATTAAAATGTCGCCATCTTGTAAGGCAAGTTCGTCTCTTCTCTTTGTCTGGTTTATTATTTTTTACACACAAAAAAAGTAAATTATAACCTATTTAAAAGCAGGTTCTCAAATGCGCTGTTTAGGAATCTGCCATGGTAGCGACGTCTAGTTGTGAAATTGGAACTATATATATAAGTATCTCTTTACAGTTAATTGGAGTCGGATATGTTTATTTGTTTAATAACATTGCTCCCTACTATTATATAAAATAACAAAACAAAACCTTTGTAAAAATATTTATTTGTTTACTGTTCGGTCTCATCGAGATACCTTACGTATTTTATTACTTATATTGTTTGACCTTCGTAAATAAACATCCACCGCACATTATTTCTACGAAAATCCGGTACAGTATATAAACAAGATGTTTGTTTTGTTTTAAAATACTACTATGTGAGTGCACGCACCTTCGGCCCCGCTATAAATACTTCCAACGTTATGAAACAAAAAGATGTTCCTGATTTAAGCTTGAAGGATAATTGTTATTTTAAACCTAATACATTTGAAACATATACGCACAAATAGCAATAAGTTTAAAACTATTATAATAAAAGCTTCAGTATTTCTTCAGACTACTTATTATATTTTGTCAACCATAAAGACTTATACAATGATTCGACTAAAAATGCTTAGTGTGTCGTACTTTCTAAATAATCTTGTAAAGCACATTAAGTTGTCTACTTTCCTGGAATAAGGAAACACACTCGATCTTGACTTATTGACCTCATTCTGATTTGTACTCAATTATAATTTACCAGACATGCTTATCGTCTATCGTCACTTACATCAGTGTATTCCCTTGGTCTTACAGCCTTACGGTGTTTGTATTAGATAGCAATTCGGGAAGCATCTGTATAAATAATTTGCATGTGGGAATACGGATTTTTACATAACATTTTTATAATCTCTAGCGTCATTATTACAAGGCCAGCCGAAGGCGTGAATTTTGGAAGTCAGACTGTGGTTGTAATGTTTGCATATCTCAAATATTTGATCCGGATCTAGGGTTTGGTGGTATTTGCATTTGATATCTGCAGCACAAGAAATCATTGCGATCGATCAGACTTGTCTGGTTACACATGACTATTGGTATGTTTATTTTAACAGTTTTTTTAAAGACTTCTTACAAACTCGGCATTGCCCGCGACCCTGTACAGTATCGTTGGTACACAGTAAAATCTAACATTAAACCATTGTTTACCAGTTATACCCCGTCATAAACCCGTGTTTGTAAAACGAGAATGCACTATAAAAGTTCAAGATTGAATTTTGCCGCTTAACTATAAACATCAGGGCCAACGATCTATAACTCAAGTTTGTCCTGAGACGCAAAAAAAAAACAATATTTTTGGTTTCTTTAGGTTCCCGATAGCTTTATTTCTTCCCATTTATATTTTTGCTTAGAAATATACTGCATTGGCTTCATAGTAGGTACTTGCCTTGTAGTAGCTAGGTAAAATTAAATCACGGTATTGCAATGTATGCCGAACAACTACAAAATATAATACTGCCGCAAGTTTACTAAAAACATCTTTGATAAGCCACAAGGTCAATGAGTCAAAGTATCGTTATAAATACATCTATTAATCTATTGCTTATTTAGCTCCTAAAAATATGAAAAGTTGCGAAAATGAGACGAGACGTAATACGACTCGCGCGAGCAAAGTTGAGTTGGACAGTGCTCTGATAATAGCTTGTACACTTATATTTCTACAGTTATTTAATCATTTTAATTGGTTGTAATCAACGGTAATGCTATTCTGTACACTGTTATAAATGTTTTATTAAATCTAATAAGAAAATACTTATATTCTCTTTATGGCATAGATGACATAATCTAAACTAATATTATAAAGAGGTAAATCTAAACTAATATTATAAAGAGGTAAAGTTTGTATGTTTGTATATTTGTTCAATTGTAAGGGGTAATCTCGGGATCTACTGAACCGATTTTAAAAACTCTTTCACCAATAGAAAGCCAAATTATTGCTGAGTGTCATAGGCTATATTATATTTTCAAAAAAATTAGGGATCCATACTAAAACTTCGATTAATTAACCCAAGGTGTAAAAAAAATACCTAAGAAATTCCTTACATCGCGTGCGCTGCGAAAACTATTGATGAGAGAAAGAAATCATGTACTACAATTTTGTAGAACACATCATCATCCACAAAAAAGTCAGCGACAGCATATGTCTAACTATTACAGATATGTAACTATAGGTGTTTTAATATCAAAAAAATATAATTAAAATGACGCCGCTAGAAAACGTTCTTTATTTGTGCTTTGGTATTAATCCTTATCTAAATAAATTACTACATAATTAAGATTGTTTCAATATCTTTATATGATTTTTTATAATATTCAATTTGGACATTCCATTCAAAAGATATCACGAGTTCAAAAATGTAAGTACCTACATATTAGAAAAATGTCAAGCGGAATAATGCAAGTGCCGGTCACGGGAGTATATGCGGGTTCTATTGTTTAGTTACGTGGATTCAAAAGGAGAGTTAATTAGAAAAAACGGTCGAATTATGCCCAACGAAGTGGGCACGGGTCAGCTAGTTATATTTATAGTTTAACTACGCTAAATCTAGCAATCAAATTTCAGACGCCATGCGCCGGACTGTTGGAGACAAGTTCTGTTAAGAAATGCATTAATCAAACACATTAAAGTCCGCTCCAATATGGGTCAGACTATTGTAAATCATTGTGTACATAAAAGTACTTTACTAATACAAACAGCTGTATTAAAGTGCCTACATAGTTATTTTTATGACATGATCTAATAATGCATTCGGTCACACATCTCAGACACGAGTGACCGAGTGTTGCCATAAGGCCAAAAATATTTGAAGCTATCTCGTACTCAAAATATTACCAGAACTTAAAACAAGGATTTACATGCGGCAGGAATATTTATTTCATAAGTCATTCTAATCTTTCAAAATACTTTTGTAAGTAATTTTAAAAGGTTAGCCTAAAACGTAATTCATTATACGAACTGGTTTTATTAAAATGATGCCACCCAGAAGGAATGGCCTCTCTCACGGCATACTTATTAAAGTCAATCTAAGCAAATTGGCTTTATCAGTACTCAAAACTATGAAATAGGTCAACTTACTTGACATAATATAATGCAAATACTCTTTTAAACCACTTTACTTACAGGCATTTTACATACATTTAGATAGTGCTAAAAACAACTGCACCACGGGGCAATCTAAACCGGTCATTATTGGAGCAAAAGTTTAGAAAATAATGGAGATATTTAGACCATTTAATTAAAAATCTTATGAATGTTACTTCAAAGTGGATGCATATTTCTCTATTAACTTAACACAGCTGTTCTACGCATTCCTACAATGTTTCTTTTCTATTTTAAATGAAGGATGGGCTCTTCTTTTATTCTGTAAACGAATGTAGCAGTGCTACTTGTCGTTGTATTGATTAGATTTCTTCGTGTAGTTACCCAGCTGAATTAGATTTTAGCTTTGTTGCTCGACGTCCTAGCAATAAATCTTTCTATTGTCAACGTCTAGCAAAGTGATCCCTACTCTACGACCTAAAACATTTAGTGTTTACGATTCCTTGTTCTTTCGGAAAGCAAATATTTACTATTTTTTAATAGTTATTAGTAACAGTAAGAAACAAACATTTTAGTTTGTCCCTAAAAAAAATGTTTATTTATTTTATATAATCATACATGCTAGGCGTAAAAATATGGCGTGTACTGTGTATACTCTTGGTTTTATACGACGGGAATAAGATCTAAATAATGTTTTGGAAAAATAAATCTAAAAGCCTCATTCAACAGACTTTTTTTTAACTTAGCAAAAATTCTGACGTTCTTTTTGAAAGACTGTGGTGAACAAAAAAATTATATCGTGTATTTGTAATGAATCTTGTAAAATTGGCATAGTATAATAAAAGTTGATCATAGTCTAAACTACTGTTATTTTGTTACCTTTGTACATTGGTGATATTAACAAAGATAATTTGTTGCCAAAGAATGAACATTTTATCAAACAAAACGTATAATAACGTAAAATTCTCTTAAGTTCTTCGAAAAAGCTGGTAGTGGATGCGTTCTGAAATTCTCGGCTTTACACAGAGTGAGACATAGGGCATTGTGTCCGCGAGCCGTCCCCACTGCCCCAGGGACGTACTCAGGATTTCTATGAGCGATTAGGACATCGTTTATTCATTGTTTATTGGTAATTGTAAGTTAGGGAAACTTCTAAAAATAATGCTTTGTAGGTAAAAGATATATTTACTTAAGTTCAGATTTTTGGTTATTAGCTCTTCTATTTTAAATTAAAATACATTACAATACGAAGGTTGCACTTAATCTGCCTATTTAAAGTAATTCAAATCCTACAGCTTAGCACTAAGGAACAAGTTACTTCATAGGCAAATTTCGTTACGTACGTACACAATTATTATAACAGGTACAAAAAGTTGTGATATTACTGGTAGAGTAAATTAGATAGGTTATATAATGAATATTAAATTATACAATAGTTTTGAGTATACCTGAGTACAGTTCTGTTTTTTTAATGTTACTGTCACTCGTTTAGTATATTCGTAGACTAAATGCATCTCTGGGAGCGTCGTCCCCTCTGTCCCCATTAGGTTGCACGTCTTGTAGTCCACACTCGTCTGAGGATCATGTCGGACTAACTAGAATTGCAAAGAAATCCCTCTCGCGCCGAGCGCCACCCTAATTGCGGCTCGGGTGTCGATTTATTTGGAAATCATGACCTTGCTAGTTAATGAAGAGTTTACCGTTTTATGAACTTTGCCCGGTTAGCATTTTTGTCGGTGGGGATATAATGCGTTTCAAATAGCGAGCTTTTAAAAGTTAAGGGACGTTCAACGTAGTTCTATAGATCAAAATAAGAAGTTTTAAGAAAACGTTACTAGCTAATTCAAAGCGGTCATGCAATCAATGAGAGAGGATATAAAACGATGAGGCGCTTTTTTATATGCCTGTTACCATTTTAAACAAAAGGTCAAAAATTACAACGATACGTTTTCGCCTTACAAAATAATTTAGAAAAAAGTTTTTGAATGTTTTTTATAAAAGTTAAGGATCAAAGTTGTTTTCTTGATACGGTGCCGTGAAAATACCTAATCTTGTGCCGAATTTTCGGGCGCGAATGACACAACGACCCAGCGAAATGAAGATCGTGGGCGGGGCGATCCCTTCGGCTGTAAAGTCACTGGCCAATCACAAAACACCTATTTACCTAATCTGACGTAATCCCAACCCAGAAAACCTTTTGGTGTTCGTAAATACGTAATCCATCGAGAGTTATCACCTCACTTTGTTTCAGTTACACGCCCATCCTGCTGGATACTATATAAGTACTTTACCATACATCTACGTCCGAAAGTCTACAGTTCATACTTCAAAAATTGAATTTTCTATAGCTATTGCTTTAAAAAAATATTCGATTATTTTAGGTACTTAAAGGATAAATATTATTCTATTTCTGGCTTAACTTTTTCCAGCAAATATAGATTTTCGGTAACAGTATAATTCGGGTCTAATGAGATCTTCAAATGGAATGATACCTAGAAATCTTCAAATTTTCTTCCTATGACCATCCATCATACTAAGAGTTCATGCCTGAATTTCTCAGAAACAATGAATGAGTTTCAAAAAACAGGAAACAGATATCGAAAATATATCTTTCGTTGTTTTTTTATTTTATTTTAGGAAGATACAGATGTTATTTTTTTATTCACTACACAATTAGTTCTTACAGTTTGACTGTGGCATTTTCTTAATGCTCCTACGTGTATAATATATATTATCTATGTATGAAGCTGCAAGTAGTATCATATTTTACCACTGCAGCACGTTTTCACCATAATGTTATGTAACGCAGTTTGAAGTGTAGTCATATTCCTTAAAAAGTATTTTTAAATTCCAGGTTTCGGCAGCTGAAGACCTCTACTTGGAAGGCGAGGATGGACCGGATAGCGAGTTCTTAGAGGTGAAAGATGAAGGCCCTCTATCACATCTCACGCGAATCAAGCGTGATTGGCAGCTCTCTAATCTATTCGGTAAGATTTTTAAACAGCCAAAATTAATAAAAAGTAATTTTTGTGAAAGCTCGGTTGATCTCAGTATGTTTGGTTAAAACTGTTCTATATTTTGTATCTGAAAAGAGAACCTGATTGGCCATACATTAAGCCTGTAAATTATTGTAACTACCATACCATTTCCACTATGCGAAGTTTTAATTTTTGGTAATTTCGGGAATAATTAAGTGTTTTATTTCAAACCAGATATGAATTTACTGAAGACAAGATCAAGCTACGTTAACTTAAAGCCTCCTTGGGGTTTTTGGCAATGAATCCCACCGCTACTAGCAACATATTCAAGAATATTTCTTATTAATTTTCAGGTTCGTTTAGTCTGCCGTCGATACTCACCACAACGGTGGCGCCGGAGAACTACGAGGCAGCCACTGAAGATCAGGATGACACCGGGTAAGTTGGGTGATCTACTTCAAGAACTTTAAAATAGTGTGAAAAAAGTCGATCTGACTTTTTTTACACGGATTTTCCTTATAATTTTTATAACTTCGCTAACCTTGTGTATTTGCCATCTATTTTCTGACTTTTTGTATTAGAATAGTTGTCTTCTTCTTCTTCTTTTCTTAGTGGCTTTTCGCAGGCTAAGGTTGCCACGATTTTGCCAATGTCAGAGTTTATGGTGATTTACGTTTACTAATCTTATAGCAAAAAGGCGGAGATCTTAGAATAGTTGTTTTACATCCTTATTTATGACGCTAATGCAATGTGTCAATCTTTTGAGTTAGTTGTCAATGTCATACGCATCTGGGCGGGAAAACAACGCACGACAGGGTCTCACGACTGTAGCCTGCTTATGAGGGTAAAATAAAACAAACACTTGTAGAATTTGGACAATTTGTCGTAGGTTCAGAAAAAATAGAGAAGACAAAATGGCGGATTAGCATAAAAAAATTTTCTGAAAATTAATTGGTTTTTGAAGATAACGTAAGACTAGGCATGGTTCTAGGTATGGTTCTAAACTTATCCTGCTCCGAGGCGCGAATAAATAAATAATAAAAATTACTCGTAGCTGTAAAAATAAGCACGACAGCAAGATTTGGGGTAATATAAGATCAAAATTCTGACAGTGCATTTATTTCTTTTCAGAGATGCAGCTGATTATGATAATCATGCCGATGGCTCTGGTGCTACTCCTGAGCGGATCGAACCCGATCCCAGTGAGAGTAAGTACATAATAAATTTTATTCTACTACGTCTTCTTCTTATCGTGTCGATGCTACAACTGTAGGTACTTTGTTATAGCATCGTGTTGGAAAGATTAGCCAGACTAGACACTGCTTTACTGCTTTCTACTACTAGTTGAAACCCGCGACGTTCATACGCGTGGGCCGAAATATATGTCACCACTATAAGATGATCCTTAAACTGTATGCCTGCTTTTGGTTTAGAAAGATCAAACTGCATATAAGAATTTAAGTCTTTGATTGCAGAAAGACCTAGTCCATGTTTAAATCCGAAAACCAGGCTTATAAATTAGTCCCTCTGTCCAGTGGTTTAGGCGTGATGTTCCAGCAAACAAAAAGACAAAACTCAATATTTGGATTCAGAAGAGAATTATCCGTTATATGTTTATCTATTATACAAAAAACATTGCCAGCATAAAATGGATGAGTAACTTAAAATATTTTAGGACCGTAAGTTCACGGCATATTTTCAATGCACTGTCTTAATCAATCAATGAATGTAATCGACTAGTATCTACGGAGTAGTTTGCATCCATCCATTCATAAAATATTTTTTCAATTTCAGAGACTCTCCGTGTATCGTTTGTGGTGATGGAACCGTTCCGCGACGATTACTCCAATAGAGACTCAGAAATGTTCCAGACGTTCTCTCATAACCTGGCCAATGCAGTAAATGCTCTCTTCGATGATTTGCCTGGAACACAAAAGTCAAGTCTTGTGAGAATACAGTGAGTATCAAAGGAGATTAGAACCTTTTTAGTATAATACTTGATAGTTACTAAACATTAATTGACAACACGACTTAAAGGAAAAGTACATACCTCAAGTTTTACTTCATTTAAAAAATACTTATAAGAAAAAAAAAATCCTAATATCAATTGAGGTAAGTAATATTCAGAGAGATAAGTATTAATTACTTAATCAAAAGTGCAAAGATCCAAAGAGAATTTATACCAAAATAGTTCGCATTAGGCCATCGGTTCATTAAGTCACGATAAGTTTGCAGCACTTGAATATTTCTGAATTAAAAACCTTTTTTCAACAGAAATACGTCTTTAAGTACTAACTGTAAAACAGTTTTACAAGTACTTATAACAATGTAGTTTGTAATATGATTTTCTGACTAACGCATTCTATTTATGTTTTATTTTGTGAAATTTAAAAATGATTTTTGTATGTCAAAACAAAAATAGATACCACACCTCTTTGGTGTTAAATAAAATAGGTCGCAAAGAAATACGCAACCTCATGCTATGCATTACCGAATTAAAGAAAAAAATAGAAATTTCAAAAAAAGAATGCTATTACCGCAGGGATCGCGTGTTCTTTTTTTGAAATTGAGTCAGAAAAATCAATATTTTACTTTACTTCAGATTTAAATTGCTGCCATAATTACTAGTTTACAAGATATTTTAAAATTTACGTATTATGACACAAAAGTTTACAAATTACAAAAGTGCGTAGTTTATAAAAACACATTCTCGAGTTTTAATTTGTATTGTGACTCAAAATGAATTTTCGAGATACAAACATTGTTCAAAAAATTTGAAAGAACACTGAAAAGGTATCATAGTCAAAATATTATTTTAATTAGATTCCTACTTTTTATATATTTCGAATTATAACTAGTTTTAATAGTTTATTAACATTGTTTAGTGTTAGTAAGTAAGTAATTGTTTTTCTTAGAATTTTTGTAGTGTCGAAATATTAATAAGTACTTACTTATGTACTTATATTGTTCAGCTATTTCTGTCTTTGATCTTTGCAAGATTTGAAGTTTTGCAATTCATGTGCTTAGGTTATTTGTTCTTAAGTATGTGCCAGTGTTATAATCTTGTTTTCTATGAATTCCAGGTCCCGCCCAGCAGACAGTTTTTCATGCAAAGTGACATTGGACATCGTGACCAACGTCGACAATACGGATAAGATAGACGATTTGCTGCGCGTCCATATTAGAAACACAAGAGCTCTTGGGAACTACGCGCTTACCGACACAGACTACAGCGCTAACGTTGTCAACCCAGGTTTGTGCGGGCTCACACTTTTTTGTGCAACGAAACGGTACAAGCTTATTAGTGATTGTACAAACGCTATAATAAATTATAATTATAGCGTTTGTACAATCACTAATCTAGCTATACATTATAATGTATAGCTAGATCAAGCAAACAAGCGTTTTGCTTTTATTATTCCTAAAACCGCTTGAAGATCATACTTATGAGTGTAACAAAATAGACGGCGAGCCGAAATAGGTCCACTGCCGCACTGCACGGATGTATTTCACCGTCAGTTTATGGCTGAAAAGGGTCTACCGTGAGGAATACCTACAATTTGAACTTCAAACTAAAATATATATTTTTCGCTATTAAATTCTTATAGGTAAGCACCTGAGATGATAATTCCGCTCAAGCGAGAAAAACATAGTTTTCTTCGTCCAGTAGGCCGATAAGGGCCAGTTCCGCTGGGAAGTTGTTAAATATACCAATTCCTTTTTGAGCTTAATAAAATACAACGTGCGTAGGTATGATCTAAAGAGTCGGTACCAAGTCTAAGCTGCACTATTCATATGGTGACGGGTAAATCAAAACTTGGTTGTATTTTTGCAGTTTAATAACTGAACCGGGGGTTAATTTGTTTTATAATATTATTGAGAAATTTTTCATGTTAAATAATATCTATTATTGGAAAAATAAAACCAAGTTTGGAAGTCAAACTCTCATTCCGGTTTTTCAACTCTGGTGAAGGTTTCATAGTTTGCAACGAAAACAATAACCAAAGTACCGTCAAACTTTCGAAAACTATTCAGATACAGATACAATGTAAATAGGACACCATTATTCAAATAAAATACAAAAACCATTAAAATCAGTACATTCAGATATAAAGTTATAGTCGTACTTAGAACTTTTACGGCTTCCTCCAAAAGTACGTAACGTACAAACACAGATATTTCCTAAGAAATTATATCTGGGTAGGAACAACACCTGGATGTGAAATGAAATTTAAAAGTGGATATGGATGATCTAGGATCTGCGTTTGAGAAATGCGCTGCAGATGAACTACAGTGCACTGACGGACGCTGCGTAGCCGGCAGGTATCTCTGTGACGGCCATCCCGACTGCCTCGATGGAGCTGACGAACGTGATTGCCCGTCCTATGGTATTTTTGGTTGTTTTATTTAGTTTTTTTATCGCCTTTATTTTTTACACATTAAAAATTCTAAGTTACAAAGCTATTTTTCAATTAAAAAACATATATTATAAAAAACTTAAAAACTGAATTGCTGGCAACAGGGCAAGGCTCAAACTACCGGTGGTCAGGGATACAGATTGAGGAATTTCCAGACAATGCGTGCCGTGTCGAGGATAGCTGCCTTCTGCATCTGACCTTTGAGCAAACATTCTAGCAAGAGCCTCTTTAGATGTTGGTCGAGACTCTTCGCTATCAGGCCGTTTACCGTAACAACTATCGGGATAATTATCACTTTTTATTAATATACTTACTCGAACGAAAAAACATCCAATTGCAGCCGTTTATTTTAAACCAGGCAATTATATGACCGAGGGACGAACACACATATTCAAATGATTAAATACAAATTCATCTATGTTTCGCTTTAAATATTAATTATATCAATTAAAATTGAACAATAAAATATATATACCTATACCTACTTAGATACATTTGAAAATACATTAAACACATTTTAACGTATTTATTTAACGTAACTTAAATGTAGACTGCTAATAAACTAGCTTTGTTGTTTATATAACACCTGCCTACTGCCTATTCTTTTTGATGATCCTCCAGCGATAAAACACAATAATATTTAATTATCTCATTTAACAATACATCAATATCACGCCTTTCATTAATCAGAGCCTAATTTTCACTATTGTTTTTTACCTTATGTTTTTTATATGTTGAATCATAAAGAGGTTTCTGATTGAGTTTTTATGTTTTATTTTTTTAACCGCAAGGATCAGAAGTAGGGGGAGGTGACTACAGCCAAGTAATAGAGCCTCGTCGTTGTGAAAACCCCATGCCATGCGCTAGTTCTTCTACCACCATATGCCCTGAACAGAGATGTGATGGCAAAACTGACTGCCCTGGCGGCGAAGACGAAGATCCAAGAGTTTGTTCAGTTACAGAAGCACCAGGTAAACACTGAACTTGGAAACACCTGAAATTATTACATACTTAAATTTTTTTTTGGTTTTAAAAACGATGCGTTCTAGATAAATTTTTTATGATTTTTATTTTATTTTTGTTTTAATTTACGTTTCTTAGAACGAGGTGACCAGTCATTGCACACAACTACAGCGTACATACCTGAAGAGACAACTAGACGTCCACAATACGAGTCGCCTGAAGGAGGTAATTTCGGTGCTAAAATCAGATCAAATCAATGTTAATTAAATAACCTAAATAGCGTAAAAATATTCTTTAATAAAATAAATAACGCGGAATGATCGAGTTTCGGCTGATTGAAATATGATATTAGAATTAATTTTAAAGAATAAGCGCGCCAACAACAAGGTCTCAAATGTCTTGTTTAGTCTCGACAGTAAATGCGTCAGTCATGACTTTATAATAAACATTTTGATGTTGGTGTGTGTATTGTAAATGCACAGCGAAATGCCTAGCGATTGTTTTGTTAAAATTAGTACAGTACCTCTACCATGAATTGTCACAGTAAAATCGCCTGACTTTTGTACAGTAGTTACGTAAATATTAGTATTACGAATTTTAGTACCCAACTATCCGCTAGAGGCGCTGTACAAATCTTCATACATTTTTTAAACTACAAACGCTAGCGAGTATAGATTGTAAAAACTCATGGTAGAGCTACAGGTATTCAAAAACAAATATACCTACGTGGAACACTGGAAGTAAGTAAATTTCACTGTCTTAGAGCTGATTCACACAATCATGGATTTAGTTGCAATTTTTCTATATAGCGTGGAGCGTTTTATCGCAAATACATTTAATGGATGTGTGATTTAGTTGGAAATGAAAAATAAAAATACAGTGGCGAAAGTACCTGGTAGAGCCGCTTCTGCTTTACCTTATAATGTAACTGGAGCGGCGGCTCTGCTCATAAGTAGTAGGTATTATTGTAGTAGTAGAATCATAAGTATTATTTTAGTATTAAACACGGTGTTATATAATGTCCCTACAAGCCAAAAGAAGAGGATTTTCTACAAATCATAGCTAAAAACTTTTGTACCTACCACAAGAGATTTCAAAAATTTTCACTCGTAAAACGTGTTTTAATAAATAGTCTAGCACTTTTGTATTAACAGGCTTAAAACCTGCAATTCAAAGTAAGATAATAATAAGTTCGTGTAACATAATAATAATTTTATTTTCGTATGGATTAAAAAACTATCTACTTTTGCACCCCCTCTTTCGGCTTATAAGGACACGGCAACTCGTATAAATCCCTACATCAACTCCAGTTTTGTCCTCAGCTTGTCCCATCGGAGAGTACCGCTGTGACGAGTCACGTTGCATCGCACTGAGCAGCGTCTGCGACAGCTTGCCCGACTGCTCAGATGGCACCGACGAAGCTAATTGTACAAGTAAGTTTTATCTAGTTTTATCCATGAAGTTATAGGAAACGGCCAAAGAGAAGGATGGTTCGGCCCAGCCTTTTTTGCTCATATTGGCGAAAGTACGGCCATGCCCTGTGATATGAAAAGATTTGGGTATTATTAAAGTATCTTTCAGCTGTATTGTACGTATTGTACGTCTGTATATTGGTCCTTGCTGGGATTGTAAGAACATTTAGACATGTTTGTGATCTATTTAATCTGACCATCTTGTTGGAGATTAACTATAGGATCTTATGCTTTCTGTTGAGTTTGCTTTGAATCTAGATAAGATTTGTTAAAATTTGCTTAAAACTAACCGGTTTTTTAGTATTACTAAGAACATTGAGCTCGAATAGATACGAATGCAAAAATCTCTTAGAATTCGTCAAGCTGTATACAGGTACGTGCCTAATTATAAGTTTTGTATTTCATCATAATTATAATATTAAAATAAATACGTTTATTTATTATACCTACTATTAGGTATGAAGACTGTAGACCGAAAAGGTCTTTTTATTTCCTAGTAACGATAATAATAAATCAATCGTTGAAAATAATTGAGACGTAAGCAATTATAGAGTTGACATAATTTGTAATTGATACTCAATTCTATAAATATAATGCATGATTCAATGCAAGTCATTCAGAGGTTTGGCTGCATGCCTTAAGAGTTACACATCAAGTGTTCATAAGTACTTGTTTGTACTCACTTAATTATGATCTCATTAGACTGTGATGACGAAAAAGTGAAGTGCCAAGTGATAGCAATGTAAGCGTTAATAGCTTTCGAAAAAAGTTTTAAACCAAGAAACTTTGGAAGAGGATTACCCCTATTTTATAAAAAGTTAGCGTTGACTTTACGTCATCATTACGTAAGGTAATCAATACATAAAGTCTGCGCTAACTTTTTATAAGATAGACCTTTAGAATATATATATTTAGAATCTAAAACGAGTATAACGTTTTAGATTCTAATTATCTTACCAAGTTCCTTAGTGACGCATTTCACAAGCAGTAGATAGTAATAATATCTGAGTATTTATTATTGTATATTTCTTAAAACCAGCTCCTAGACTACTGAAACAAACAAGCTTTGAACTCGGTAATGTATAAAAATAAGCTGATAAACGACGAGTAAGTCAGCATTTATCTCGGTAGCACTGGAGCGTAATGATGTAATCACTTCCATTCGTTCTACGGGTGACCACCACACTAGTATATCAGTACATTTTAAAACTATTCGTTCGATAACAAATATGTACAAATTCAATTATTTATAGTACAAATCTTACGGCTGGGTATACATACAAGAGGAAGGAAAAAAGAAGTTGTTTGATCGTGTGAAAGATGATATAATGAATGTAGTGGTAGATATAGGAGTAAATCCAGAGTTGTCGAATGATCGAGTGAGAGATAAATACATTTTGTGAAGAAAAAAATCATTCACAGCCCTCTTAGCGTGGGATTAGAGTAGGATGATAATGATGAAGACAAGTTTTACTGTTATTAACGCTTTTTAGTACTGTTAGTAGCGCTGTAAAGTAAAAAGTCAGCAAACGACGATAAGCATCAAATTCACTTAGAAAAAAATATGTTTCAATAAAGAATACAGGTCAATTCGTTTGTTCTCGAAATTCGTGCTATGTAAGATTAAGTAGATGCACTATGTTTACAATAGCATATGGGTTATGCGCTTGTCAGTCATAATTAATTACTAAAAAAGATGTTTAGGCTATATTACAGTCATCATTAATTATGACACCAGGTGGGCGTAAAGTCATTACTGCAAATGAAATGTAAAAATGATGAATTTAAATATCTATATTTTCGATTTGTTAAAGGTATTGTAAAAGCATATTACATAAAAATGAATTAGTGCGTCCGAATAAGGACTAATGATTTACAATTCTGTATAAAGAAAATTACAGTACACCAAGTGTGTGGTCACCGCACATTTGGAGAATGACTGCTGGGAATGTGAAGTGCATAGGCGTTCCGTCGATTCACAAGTGGTATAATAATTATAAACCAATAAACGACTCCTATCTATAACTTGTTCTTGTGTCAATAAACTTTGACTTAGTTATTTGCCTTTATATATTTTAAACAATATCAATAATTTTGGGAATACATATTGTTAGGGTAATTTTAATATATTTGTAATTAATGTCATGATTTTAGGTATTTATTGCATTATTTTATTGTAATTAAATTATGAACTATCATTAGTTAAGGAACTAAACATATTTTTTTATTGAACGTTGCTGATTTGATATTTTTGTTGAAATAAGAAAATAAGATTTAAATAAAAGTTAAATTATATTCTAATTTATTATCGATTTATAAATATGTATGTAATTTGATTATTTGAAGAATAGTTTTTTAAATCACATCTAGTTGTTTAAAGAATGTATCCGCCCTCCGCCATATTGTTTTCGTAAAACGGTACGACGGGAGGGCTGACACATTCGGACGTTGACGCTAGAAGTGGCTAGACGTGTACAAGGCTTGTGGTCTTAGTATTATAAAGAGTTATGTTGGTTAAATTACGAAGAATATTGTGGAAAGCTAATAAAATTCCTGAAATTGAACAAAGTGTGTTTGAACTTTTGGCATGCGCCAATAGTTCAGAAGTGGGATGAACAAGGATACATGAAATTTCCTTGCACGCCTACAAAGTGTAAGTACCGTTAGTATTCTTACTCGGTAATAAATACGATATTTTTTTCCTTTCAGTGCCGGACATTTAATTTTTTTTTTTTGATCATTTGATGACTTTTTATGACCACCCGTTTAGTAAAACTAAAGGGATTGTTTTTTTTAGAGGGTTATTATTTTATAACCTGAACATTCTCTTATAGACATTGGTTAATTACAATTACCGTAGATAAGACATATTTAAGTACCCACATGTTTCGGTATTTTAAGATTTTTTTTTTCTGACATGTTAAACTTATTCAATATCCAAAATATAGCTTTTGTCTAATAGTTCAATTAATGGCGTACTGAGTACGATAATATTTTAATAGAAAGCAAGTACGTGGGAGCGGATGTAAATGGATGAAATTTATCTTTCAATTTTTATTCTCTGATATAATTTAGTTATTAAATATCGAAAATATAGCTTTTATCTAATAGTTCAATTAATGGCGTACTGTGTACAATAATATTTTAATAGAAAGCGAGAGCATTGAAACAGATGCAAATGGATTTAATCGAGGGGTCGTTACATATTTTTTTTTATATACATTTCCTCTTCTGTTGTTTTTTTGTGGCTCGTTATGTTACTTCATGATGCGTTTTTTTATTTTTCTTTTGAATCTACCCACAATATTATTTTTGCTATTGGAATTATTTTCTCTTGGATTCCAATTTCGTTTGTTTTTGACATTCTCACAATGCGGTTCGCGTGGAACTGGCACCTGGAATCACCTGATATGTGGGACGATTCTAGGTGATCCTTGTGATTTTATTGAATGGAGAAGTATTTGACTTGACTTTGACTTAGAGTCGATAAGTTGCACAGTGTTATCACCTGTCTTGGCATAAGTAGCTTTGCCGTATTTCGGATGGTGGATTGCTTTTACTAAATGTAACTCTGTAGCTGGCATATATTTTCGAGGTCTACATCATCTTTTGTGTAAGTTTCCTGAACATTGACTATGTCTACATTATGTGGCCGTGAAAGTTTTACAAGATCAGAAGTTTTAGAAGTCACTTTTGGCTTTGCTTATGCCTTCAATGTTTAGTTGTAATATTTGGACAGAAGGATCAATATATTTAGTCAATGGGCTCTGAAAAGAACCATTTATAGGAGGGCTTGGGGAACTGAATTATTACTTTAACTTAATTCATCTCTATAATGTTTAAATTACTATACTTTGAGGCGAGAGAATTCTGTTAACTGTAAAATGTTATTATTAACCTCATTTTGATCCCCGTAAAAAAGTGTTGTGACACGAAATTTTCTGTTAGTCTCTACATAGGTACTCAATATTATGATAAAGTTTCTTTTTGTCGATTATTAATATAAAAGTACTAAGCTTTGTGTTTCTAAGTTCCAGAACCATGAATAAAGAAACAACAAACGCCCGAGGAGGTGGAGAGCCTAGTGGAGATGATGCCCATGTTTGAGGGTATTGTAAGAGCTCATGTTTGAGAGCAAGTGAGGCCCATGTTTGAGGGTATTGTAAGAGCTCATGTTTGAGAGCAAGTGAGGCCCATGTTTGAGGGTATTGTAAGAGCTCATGTTTGAGAGCGAGTGAGGCCCATGTTTGAGGGTATTGTAAAGGCTCATGTTTGAGAGCAAATTATGCCAGTGTTGGAAGGTCTATTGTACGAGCCCATGTTTGAGAGAAAATGATGCCCATGTTAGAGGGTCGAGTATTAATGAGGATGCCCATGTTAAAAGGACGCGATAATATAACGCTCATGCGAAAGAGCGGCACTTGGATAATGCTCATGTGAAAGAGCGGCACTTGGATAATGCTCACGTGAGAGAGCCTAATTAAAACATTTTGTAATAAATTTGTATTAAGGATGTCTTGCGAGAAGGTGGGACTAAGAGTGCGTCATGCCGACGTCACCGCCACCGTGGTGGAGTATGACTTAGCTGTGTTTACATAAATATTTAGTTGTTGCTCAATTTCCTTTGTTCTACTTTACTTGATAAGAGTTTGTTTGTTCAGTGTAGTATTTGTTAATTATTAAAAAAATAAAACTATTTCTACTTTGATCCATAATATTGGAAATTAGGATCACTGCGTCGCCTCAACGCTGACGGCATCCGATAAAAAGTTTTTAAGTCGATTTGTGTAGAATTATGTGGAGTTGTTGTTTTTGTTCGCTTTTCAAGCATTTGGTGTCGTGCGCAATAATAGTTGTTCATTTTTTTTTTAGTTCGTGTGAAAAATTTGTAAGTACCCTCTTTGATTCATAAATTCAGATCTTCTACAAAGAAAGAAAAGTCGTAGTAGATTTTGTCCGAGGTATTGCAAAGGCTCGCCTAGCTATCGTAATAGTTCTACTAGTTCGGTATTAGATGCAATTCTGAGTAGATTCTGAGTAGATCGATTGAGGATATACTATCTGTCCCTTCATCTTTATCACTTTCTTTACCGTCATGTCCGCCACGAGAGTGACAAGCACAACTGAATTCTTCATTGTAGTGATGAATGTGTTGTGCAGGGTTAGATCCGACCATTTACTTTAAAATTTTGTAATCGATTCTAGTTTGCAAGATATTTTTTTTGTGTGGGTAGGTAAAACAAGCGTGTAAAAGCAAATGCCGGTCTATGGCAAGCAAGTGCTTATCCCGGACAGTTCAATTCTTGAAGGGCGATGCTTGTAGTTGACTTCATGAGTGAGTAGTTAATGACCTACACATGATCGAAGCCGAAATGAGTTAAGGTACGAGTACTGTGCTACATATTCGATATCGCAAATTTTTTTGGAAAAATATGTGTTGATGGCTATGTCAAATACATAAATTGTAACTAGGCACTTTGTTTTGTGTCTTTGTTGAAGTTTAGTAAGGAGCTGCTGACTGTTGGTGTGGTTCTGTGTGTGACGTAATTGCCTCATTGGTATGATCCACTGTTATTATTATTGTAGCATTTCCCGCTGTCGTTTTCAGAGTTCTTGTTGGCAAAAAAAAAAATAGTGTGGAACGTGAGATCTTTTTGGATTGTTTTGACAAAACTACCTGTTATCTGTTAAGTGTGATAAGTTGTATGCCTTTGTTTTTGTTCATTTCTGGCAATTGTGCAATTGGGCAGATTTAGGTGTCGTTAGATAGCGCTAATTAGTACACGTAGCGCAGTCGCAAATGTCCTGCTTGTGATAACATCGAAAGAACACTTTACTGTCGAAAACAAAAAAAAAAGTGAAAAGTATATTTATTTCACAAGAAAAATGACAACTGATCTTATAGTAGAACATCATGTTAATACAATAATAATAGGTTTTTGCTGTCTATAAGATTAACAAGCCAATACTGGCCCTATACTAGACAGAAACCTGTGTGATAGGTACCAGTGTGCGAGTTATGTGGTTAGAAGGTGCTATGCAGCCTATTATGTGGTTGAAGTTGAGTTTGTTGGTGTGTATGATACAATAATTTCAATTTCAGTGTAAGGTGTATAAAGTGTGTAGGTACGTATGATTATGTGGTTGGTAGGTGAGTAGGTGAGTGATAGTAGGAAGTAAAAGTGAGGTAATGTGAGTAGGAGTGACAAATATGAGTGTATGTGAATCAGTCAGATAAAGTCAACCACTCAGGAGATGGGTATCAAACTAGTCAACAGATATGATTTTGTGTGTGTTAGGAATATGTGTGTGATGTGATTAAGTGTATGTGTGAAGTGAGTTAAAATGTATGTTATAAGATTAAATAGCTCTTCAGTTTCCTGATATGATTTTGACAATAACCAGGCAGTTATAGTCTTTTTACAAAGCGATTTAGGATAAAAAAAAAAGTATTTGTAAAGCAACGTTTAGTTTATTGTAGAGAGTGGGACCCAGATAAGTAAAATATTTCGATGAGAATTTGGTTTTAGAATCAGGAATCTCACAAACTATATGAGGTCTTCGTATGTTTCTTGGTAAAGTTGAGTTTGGGTCAATAGGGAGTGTTGTTGGAGAACTACTTGTTGTAGGAAGAGCTGTCTTACGGTTAAGAGATTACATGAATTGTATAACACTGTTGTAAGGAAACAGTAAGGGTGAAAAGTGCTGACTGAAAACAAGAACGTGACGTCATTTTTGTTACGCGATAAGACAGTTCCAGATCTGCATCAAATCGCATATTCATTTTGTTTAGGGTATCTTAACATGGTGTAACGTGCAATATCCTATTTGTAGAAAATGTCGTAATAGATTCGATAGTGCAGTAGTCGTTTTATCTTTTTGGAGCTTACCCCAATCTATCCGGTAGGGTAGACAGTAGACGAGATTAGTTATTCGAGTCTAGTAAACATTCTGTTAGCAAGAAATGTTTTCATCAAGTTTTGCGAGGTTGATACCTAGGTAACTAAAACATAGAGTACGTTTGTTACGTTTCTGGAAGGTGAATTGTTTTTAATATTTGTTTGGTGTGCAATCCGGATATTTAACGTACCCGGATAGTCAACAGTTTGTTAAATCCGCATATCCGTTTGTTCTGAGAACCTTATATTGATATTTTAGATCTGGATACATAATCGGAATCTAAGCTAGGTAGCTGGTACATATCAGAAGAACATCGGTGATATCTCTTATTGTGAAGTTGTGTCTTGTGAAGAGTTTGAAGTAGCTTTGGTCTTTTGTTATTGTATTGACGTACATTTTATTTTGACAAAGCAGTAGTAAACTTCCGAGAACAGTATCAGGTTGCAGATAAAAGTAATTTCACAACTATTTAAAGTCGACATTGACACTGATAATTTTTGGTTTTGTTTTAAATTTTGATGTTTTTGTTCGTTTAGAATGAGCGTACAAGTTGTGAATCAATCGTCAAGTAGACTGTTATTTGTTTTGAAGGTAAAAATGTGTGTTTGAAGATGTTTAACTTCAAAACATGAGAAAAATTCAAGGTTGTTTTGTCTTTGACCAATTATTGTAAGAAAGGTGAAACAATGTTTCATGGAATCAAAACGAGTGTTTTAACGTTTCGCTAAAGTTTTGTTTTGAAATTTTATTATTAATAAGAGTAGGCAACACCTTCAACTTTGTTTGTCGTGTGTAATATTTGTAGTAAAGCAGTCGTGCATTGCAGTAAGGTACTCCTACTCTGCTAGTCTCTTTCATAAGGTTTTATGATCGAACAGTTACAGTGTTGCACAACTAAAAGGTGTGCTTGAGTAAAATTTTGCCATTCCAGTTTTGAAAAGTGAAAGAAAGTTCTTTCGTGCCAAATGTGGTTGAGTTTGACATTTGTTTCTTGGTAAAGAAAAAAGTATCTAAGTAGCTACAGATGTAGAGTATTCGAAAGTTGATGAGATTTTGCAGGTTAGACCGAGCGAGAGTTGTGTTAAAGTTTTTACTGACTTCTTTGTGTCGACAATCGTAAATAGATTCGACAGTTGGTTTTGTCGAATACTTTCGTTGAAAATTATATGAGGTACTTTGGTTATTCAGTTTTGTAATAATAAATAATAAATTTATTTATATAATTTCAAGAACTTATAGGTACATTACACATATGTACAATATAATTAATTTAATTTAATAAATAGTTAATACATTATGCAAACATCCATAATTAATTTAGCATAAGTAGAACCTACACTAAGTTTTATGTAAATGAACGCAAAGTTTGAATGTTGTCAAATATTTACGAGCCAGCGTTTGATGTTTTGATGCTCTGTAACTAGCGGACTAGTGATCAGGTGTGATAAGGTATTTTTTTTACAGTTTGGTACAGGTTTTTAGAAAAGATAGTAAAGATAAGTAGTAGAAAAGATAGTAAGTGGGTAATTAAAATAATAATTGTGTTTAGGTATATTGATTAATTTTTGTTGTTGTTTAGTTTTCTAATTATTATTGTATTTCATAACAATAATAATGGCGCAAAGGGACTTGCGCATAGCAGGACGGCCGAGCTGTTAGGGTAATTTTAATATATTTGTAATTAATGTCATGATTTTAGGTATTTATTGCATTATTTTATTGTAATTAAATTATGAACTATCATTAGTTAAGGAACTAAACATATTTTTTTATTGAACGTTGCTGATTTGATATTTTTGTTGAAATAAGAAAATAAGATTTAAATAAAAGTTAAATTATATTCTAATTTATTATCGATTTATAAATATGTATGTAATTTGATTATTTGAAGAATAGTTTTTTAAATCACATCTAGTTGTTTAAAGAATGTATCCGCCCTCCGCCATATTGTTTTCGTAAAACGGTACGACGGGAGGGCTGACACATTCGGACGTTGACGCTAGAAGTGGCTAGACGTGTACAAGGCTTGTGGTCTTAGTATTATAAAGAGTTATGTTGGTTAAATTACGAAGAATATTGTGGAAAGCTAATAAAATTCCTGAAATTGAACAAAGTGTGTTTGAACTTTTGGCATGCGCCAATAATATTATTATTGAGGACACGTGTTAAAGACAATCTCTGTTTTTAATAAATTTTGAACAATGCAGTACAAACCTGACATTTCAGTCGAATTTTCAGAAGTCAATTTGTGGTGTCAGCTCAGAAACTAATATTTTGAAATCGTCAAGCTAAGAGCGTCACTTTCGTGCTTCTCGCGCAGTGTACCTACTCTACATTTTACTTTACCATGTACAAAGCCTAATCAGTCAACGCATTGAGCTAGGTTGCGGGCAGTTGCACTTTTTAACTAGCGGTACTTAGTAACAAAATACCTATTCAAACAAGAAGCACAAACACGCATCCTGTTGCGAATCTCATCATAATAATAGACTGATGACATGATGACCGGACGTCTTATATGATTGCGAATGGATAGCAACAGAGGCACTTAAAAAACTGGGTTGCATCAAATACCCTTACATGGCTTTTCGTTAGTTTTTCCTAACCATCATCCAAGCTCTAAAAAAAACAAAAAAGTAATTTGATCTTCAAGACCATTTCACTCCAGGTCTTGTTATAATTGATCCATGTCTGAATGTTTCGGAGGTAAAAATATCAACATGCGTATTTTTATTTTGTATTATGTTTTACTAAGGAGCTTAACGCTATGTTAATATACCATTATTTGACTCTATCTTACGTGCTATGTATATATCCAAATAAGCTAGGTATTTTAAACAATGATGTCATACCAGAAAATACTTGCTCTATAGCTTACAATTGTAACTTACAAACCCATCAACGAAGCTCATAAATTGTTCGCTCAAGGCGCGAACCGAGCACGGGTCAAATTAATCCAATGTGTTTTAAGGAAAATAAATTAATTATACCAAGGTTCAGCGGAGCTAGTAAATAAGTGATCTAGTTGTTCGCTTATTTACTAGCTCTGGCGCCTATTACATGGTTTTTTGTATTAAACTATTACTAACAATCTTTTTTTTTATTTGAAATTAGTTTCATTTTTAGGTTTAAAGATAATAGATAAATAAAGTTTTTATCGTATAAGTGAACAATGCCAAAGTTAAATATGATGCCTTTTTGTCTTGCAGTTAGATAGGATCTTGCACATAGGTATCCTCAATTTTTATTTTTATTTTTCGAAAGTGGAATATGCCCTATGACCGTGTAAACCTATCTTTAGGCCAAACAACAATTCCTTCCTAAGAAACGCCCAATTGTCTGCACGATAGTCAGATTAAGATTAATGATTCGCTGAATGCACGATGCACTTTGATTAGCGTCTTTGTATTCATTTCACTGAGATTGCAAGAAGTTCGATTCAGTTTGTCTGGACTTTGTTTAAACTTGTACTTACAAAGTTTTTACCACTAGCTCAAACTTACTTAGTATTGAAAATACGCAATGTGTGACTTCACCTAGTCGCTCGCATACGTTTAGATATATCCTGAAACACTGTCGTGTTTTTACTGTGACTTCTAATTAGCAGAAAAGCAACTAAACGCAGCTATTACTTCTAAGCTGGTTCACGAGCCGCTCCTACACCTAGTACTTTTAACAATACTTTTAATTTTTACAAGTTATAGACATGCGTAACAATGTTAAGCGACGACGCGACGTAGCACGCTTACCTTAGAAAGAGTATCTTCAAAATGAACAAATTGTAGGTAATAATTTATATATTCCCGATACCTAGGAATCGAGTAAACATACGCCGGCAACGAGTTCCACTCTTTAGCTATACTCTTTATAAGTATTCAAGCAAAATGTTTAGTGCGGACTTGAATGATTTACTGCGGGAATTTAAATTATCATTAACATGTATTGATTTGATCTGTGCTAGTAAAATAAACCAATTTAATCACTCCTTGACTCGTAAATGAAGTACTAAATAGTCGAGAAACGACTCGAGAGTTCATTGGTTGCAAATTGCAATCATTCTGGTCAATTGGTTGCAATGCCTAGATTTGTTGGGAAATATTGACAAAATATTTTGAATGCTTTGTATTTTTTATTTTGATTTCGTTCGATTGAATTAAATACAAGTTGCCGTTCGTCCGTACTTCGTCCTCAACTCGATCTTCTGTTAAATATGGGCTCTAAAATAGTCTTTTCACCTATCGTAGTTTCTTGACACAATGGTATATCCATCTTATTATCCGTATAATAGCAACTTGGAATAAAACTTATCTTTTAGTCGTAAGCTGTCTAGTTTGAAAGTAACAAAAATACAAATCTTTATTTCGTAGTTGAAGATCATTGCTCACGCCATGGTATGTATTCCAACCCAAAAGTCTTTCGTTTGGTACGCAGAAGCTAGAATCATAAAATATTGAACTTAATTTTCATAATAAGACAATTCGACCCCTGGGTGCATCGCTTAGCGAAAGGACTTAGTGAGGAGACGCTCGTGCAGACGCTCGATGATTTCAAGGTTATATTTATAATGTTGATATCCGTTTGGTATCTGATGTCGAAATAAATAAATAGCTTTATGAATCTTTATATCAATCACAACTCATACATTCTTTATAGTCATATTTACTTAAGTAAATTAAAATTTCGACAGAAGTAGGTATACTTACGTGAATTATATACTATGTATTAAGAAGTTTATAGATTAGATCTTAGGTGGAAAAATATATATTTCAACCACACGTTACAAATCCTACATTTAAATTCTTACCGGTAATAACATGATAATCAGAACTAAGTTATAATTACAAAGACAGAGATAAAACAAAAACAAGTTGCGGGGTCACAACGATTACAACACAAGTAGGTAAGTACAAGTATCTCAAGTAGGCTATTATTGAACATTATGAATGACCTCTGATTACCGCGTTCTGTAGTTCAGTGTTTTGAACTTTGTTTGGATTTTGGATAAATGGCTTCACTACTAAAAGTCAAAAGGGCGCAATCTATCAGTAACTGAACTTGCCTTTATCAAACGAAGTTATGCTCTATTAACGTTATTATTGTGTCACAAACATCATTCTATTATTATATAACGTCCAAAATGTCTTTATCTTTTTCATCGATAAGGTCCCAGCACTAGATAAAAAGCTTGCGTGTTGTCACCAATCAATAGTAGCGGGTATTCATTATAATTGCATGTTTTTACTGTACTTACTTAAAAATTATTTCACTGTTTGACGTTATTACTCGACTTATCTGACAGAAAATCGCATTATGGTGACATCGCGGGTACCTTCTTTATTTCTAAACTATAACTTTTTGAAATACTTTGAATGGTTTTCGCTTATTAATACAAACTTTCGTATATTTAATGGACTTTTTGGTTTGTAATTGTTCATCTTTCAATTATTATTTTGTTAATGTTTTACGTGTACATTAAGTCATCGTAAATAGACGTCGTTTTACCAAAAGATGTTCAATTTATCAACGTTTTGAAATGTTGGAGCTTAAAGGCACCAATGCAACGTCTGATAAAAAAGAACCAGTTTTGCGAAACCGTACTCTTAACGTGGGATGACGGCAGGAAGCTAGATGTCGTGAATAGTGGGTACAGCAATCTGCGGTACCAAAGTATATTAGTAACAGTAAAAAACAAACTAACATCAAACTTGAAAAACGTACATCAAACTTGGAACTTTTGCAAAAGGTTAAAAATTATGTTCTCACAGAATTTCGACATTCACCGCAAATCAAAATGTCTAACGGAAAACTGTCTTCTACCCCCAAACCTCCACGAAGCGTATCATAGATGAGTTCAATATCAACAATATTAGACAGAAAAGTCACACAAATGTCTTACCTAGTAAGTGTCCTATATAAACAGACTTCTTTTGAAATGTGTTTGAACATAACTTTATTGATACTAATTAATTAACGGTCTTAGACTTAATGATATAATGGGTCTGTGCGCATCATAGAAGCTTTTGTCACTCAGCTGTATAATGCACCTTTTGTTTGGAACTATTGATAGTTATTCAAGTGGAACAGCTCCTAATAGATCATATTGAATAATAGGATGGTTTTGACAAAAATGGTGCGAAACGTATTTTACAAGCATATTCATTAAGCTTTTAACTCTGTAATGGTATATCATATAAAATGGTATCATTTTCTTATTCCATAGATGGAAGTCAAATCAAGTAATGAACTCTTTATCTTTACTACTATTGACATGATACTTGTTAAATAAAATAAGTCATTCAGTCAAGTAATATTGTCACCATAATTATTAATGTTTAATGTAGGTACACTATAAAACTAGGAATGTTTTATGTTTTTGCTGAAATTGACTGCAGTATATTTGTTGTGGTTTGTCTAAGACTTGACTCATCTGTTAGTAAGTTGAACTCATCTACCCGTCACAGTGATCAATTCTTTGCTTTCCGTGAGCGAGTACAACGTCGCTGACATAAAAATAAGTTTTTCTATGAAATTGAATACAGTGATCGCGTGCTAGCGCTCATTTTCCGTTCGGCCGATGTCTCTCTTGACTGTAATGGGGTATATTAAATTGGCAATATTGGTATAGTTAAGTGCCGATAAGTGTAATGTAGACGATCCTAGATAACCCTAGTTGGAGGCCGTGAGCCGTGTACGTTGTGAAACAGATAACGCCACATCTATCTTGTACTTGTACTTACGATTCGGGGACACGTGACCAATGAACTAATTTCATACTCTTGTGTCTGATTTACCACTTCAGTCTTTACTGTCTAACTTAATGAATGCTCTTTGTATTTTTTTTTTACTTTTATGCGATATGACTTAACAAAACTTATCTGGAAATAGTGAAAGAATATATAGGTAAGTACATGTAACTTTAGAGGCGCCATATAAAATAAAAACAACAAAGCTCTTATAAAAACATACCTACTCATATCTAACGAAGTCGTTTTAACTAGTATAACTAGCAATTAAGCATACCCATAGTTGAAAAGTCATCAATCGTTAAACTATTCAGTCGGCGCGACGACGCGCGACGTAAATCACGCGGCAGTGATAACGTCGCGTACGACAGCGCGTCGACGGCGGCGGCGTCGTCGTGCCGCGTCCAACCAACTGACGGCCTTATCAGTCTTTGAGAAGTGCACTAGGAACTACATGAACATACTACATCTTAATCTGAGAAAGCAGAGTATATTTCTACTAAACATACCTACATATAAAATCGAGAAGATGAAATAAAGATTGGACCGATTAGGCGATTCTTGAATAACTTTTAGTTGATATTTACGCACTGTTGCCAATGCACAATAATGCAAAAATCATAGATAAGAAAGACGCTGAATATTCTGAATAATTAAATATTCATACGTCGTTAATTATTCCGCGATCATAATTCAAAAAGATCTATAGTGGGATCGAACCAGCATTTTGCATCTGATCTGCAGTATCTTGACCAGTTTACGTCCGTGACTGTTGCAGCTTGACATCATATAATGAGCGTTTAACTTTACTTTATAACCCACGTTAACACTAATTTTATTTGTCAAGATTACAAATAAAATTTGAGACAGAATGACAGTTGAGTGAACACCTTTACCACGTTACCGCGGTACAATGTCTTCTGCTGATAAATGCTTAAAATGTAGTTCAATCTTGAACTTCAACTTATATTGGAAAGTTCTTATTTTTTTTATAATTTATTTATATTATTATGATGACCTATAAGTTAGAAATAGTATCCAATCAACAGTGGTAATTAATCCAAAGTATCATTTTACACTGCAATTATTTATTTGTACATAATAACCGGAAATACGACGAACTTCAAATTACTAATAATAATAAATTCAGATTTTTGTATTAATCCTCAATTATAATAAGTTAATGCGATTTGATAAAAAAAAAAAATTCATAAAAACGTACGCATTGCGTGAAACCTTTGCGTAAACCAAAGCTTGCACATGAAACTTAGCAAACAAATTGCAATTGAACAAACAACGCAAGTTTCAGAGTTTTGCCAAAGTTTTACTGTATTTTTAGTTTGTACCGTCTTCATTTCAGAAGGCCTAAACCTAAGACTGTATTGCAATCGGAAAATATATACCTGCCAACCCTTACAAAAAATGATTGGTTTTCTTAAATTAAACTTAAAGTGCTCGTAGACCAAGAGGGAGACACCAGCCCGATGGTCTAAAGACATTTCAAGAGTGTCGCAAGGGACCGTAACGAATGGCATAGAAAAGAGGAGGCCTATACTCAGCAGTGGGTGCTAACGGGCTGAAATAATGATGATGAAACTTGAAGTGCAGTATCTCATTGAGAAAATCCTACATCAATTGTCACGCAATCTATCCATATTTTCTTAGGCCTACCATTTCTTCTATATTAATCAACTCTCTTCGTTAGGTACATGTATTTTTTATCACTTCACATAACGTGGATACGTATCTATATCCTACTAATAAAATTTATTACACGCGAAAGTTTGTATGGATTTCGTTTGTTTTCTTACTCTTTCGCGCGAAAACAACTGAATTGATTTTAATTAAAGTTTGCTTTATCTTTAACATCTTTATTCTCAAGTGCTGGTATCTGCTTCAGTACCTTGTTAACCAAAACACGACAATGCGAGTAACAATGCTTGGTTTGGTACCTACCACAAAAAATAATGGAAGTAGCATTTGAAGAAGCACTTTAAAAGCTCTAAAACTACAGAACATAGATAACATTTACTCAAATAAATTGAAGTAACTTCAAACTTCTTGTTTTCGTTTTTGACTATAGGAAAATTGTTATAAATGATTTGTAGTCTAAGGTTTTGTAAGTTCATAGACAAAACCCCGCGGCAAGCGTTTGCGTGCGTTAGCCTCATTTACCATATTTTATGACACAGTTCCGACTTAGTATTTCACTTTTTGTTAAAACTATGTCTTTTGGTATGCGCCGGGAATCATGTGACTAAGAAAAAGCCTAGTATACATATAATAATATGAATTATCATATTCTTCAAACATGACTGAAACAACTAACCTAATGTTGTCAGAAGAAAATCACATATCTAAATTACAAAAAAAATTACGTGCATTAACTGCATTAACACTATTTATGTTAGGGTTAATATTTCAAATTCAAAAGCAGTGGCGACGAATTCGCCAAATCTTTGATTTGTTATTAATTTTACCTGAATCCGTCTAGCGGACTCATCACATCATAAGTTCAAGATGCATCAAGGAAATCGAAACACAATGTGGAACGAACGCACCTCAAGCACTGTCCAAGCGCAAGTCACATTCGCTAAGCCGGTTTTAATAGTAACTACACTAAAGACAAGTAGTGAAATATCAACGTTGGCATTTTAGTTTTCCCAACTTTTGGATCGTAAAATTATTTATGCTTTCTCCATCACACGTCGATGGATTTAGCGAGAGGCGAAGATCCGGTGGTATCCCGGTCACCGGCTTTGTTACTCACTTTTGCTGGAAGTAGTAAACTAAATCAGGTCAGGAGCTCGAGCTGAAATCTACCACATCAATGTGGAAAAATAGGCTTGTTTATGTCCTATTAACTAGCCATAACTAAAAACATATTAAGCAAATTAATTATTTAGTTTTGATACGTTATCAATTCGTAATTATTTCATAATTATTTATGATGATGACAGGCGTCACAGCCCAGTTGGTAGCTCTGCCTTCCATGCTGTGGGTCGCGGGCTCGATTCCCCCAGAACAAATGTTTATGTTATGGACATAAATATTTGTTCTGTGTATGGGTTTGTATTTACAAAAAAAAAATTACTTAAGTATTCTATCAGCAACCTACTTCCCATATTACTTGATGCTTTGCTTAGTTTGAGGCTAGAGTGTGATGTGTGAAATGTCCGTGACTATTGGAACTTAAGGTTGTCTGTAAATTTCTTTTTGAACAAAAATTATAAATAAACACTAAAATAATTGAATGCCATGCAGTAAATTGGATGCTACGCCAACGTGCGTCCATAAAAGAGTACGCTTCGGCTTCGTAAGAAAAAATTTTTAGAGTTCAGTAATTAACCTTTATAAAAAACAAAAATTCGGTAACGCGAATACATCTATCATAATAAAACTGTATAATTCATGTGATTGACGATGAGACAATCTTCATATGTATTTGATTGTGCAATTGACATCATAGGCCAACGCTCCAATTGATTCAAATTATTCAGGGAACCACACTTATTAAGGCGGCATTGCTGTGTAAACATTGTACACAATGCTGTAATTCAGTGTCCTAAATCAGTTCTCGGTAGTGGGCCGTAAAAATGATCATTGAAAGGTCAAACTGTGTGAATTGATAATAATTACAGCGAATATCAGACCACACACATTGATTACCATTGACTATTACTTATCTGACGTATTGTTGAGTCTTTATTAATTCTAACAAAGATTTAGTTTCTTTAGATTTGAGTGAGAAAAACTACATTTGTCTTTTGCACTATGATCTTTATTGCTGGGTATTAGTGCCCACGCACTGTTGTCACGCGCGTTATTCATCCGAACAGTGACGGCAGCTAATCTGCATGTCGGGATTCTCGGCTAAGCAAACCGACCTCACATTAGTTATTCAGCTAACTAAGATCTTGCTATCATCACAAAAAAATAAACTAAATATTTAGGTAGTAATAAAACTGATAAGAGATTAGGTACTATTGCTATGCTATTATGACAAAATAGGTTCGCTCCTTCTTTTACTTGTAACAGTATCAAAATCAAATTACTAGATATTTTGTTTGATTAGATGTAATACGAGCATTTCATCTAAGTAATATGTTTACAGTGAGGTGTATAAAACTAAGACTGTGTACAGATATAATAAAATAATGATATATTAAAATACATGAACAAGTATAGCGAGAAAATAAACTTGTTGAACCGACTAAGAAGATGATTGAAAAAAATGCCAATGTCGACTGAAATATAATAAAAACTGCTGTTAACGCCCCAGGTATACTATTTATATTCCTGTTTCCGCTTATTACATTACGTTGAAACTCAATGAATCTATAATTTGGCGCGTATTATTTATAAACAAAATCAACATCACAGTGAGGCCAGTTCATTGGAAGCATTGTTGCATTTGGCCTGAACTGCGCGGATTTATTCGTCACACTCCACTGTAGCTTCTTACAGATTAGCAGCTCAACCACTCACACCTTTCTTCACCGTTTGGCGGTCATACATGAAAGAAACTTTAATTTATACACATACTAGCTGTCCCGGCGAACTTCGTACCGCGTTAGAGATATTTTTTTTTCTGAGAGATTTTCTTAATTTTTTTTCCGTAAGAACCTTGTAAAGAGTATTAGAAAACTACAAAAAAAATCAACCAAATCAGTCAAGCCGTTTTCATGCTATGTCGTGACAACGGAAAACGGGTTTCATTTTTATATATATAGAAGATAATATGTTATGTATTTTGTATTTCGTTAGTATACATCAAATAATTCAGATCGATTCATAAACTAAAATATTTATAAAGCAACTGTTTTTTTTTATAAATTGAAGTTTCACCTAATTCACAACATTTCTCTTACTGTCGTGAATTTGAATTTGGTCATCACCGGCCTTTTAAAAAAAACATTATAATATCTTATTATACTGATATGTTTCATATTTATCTACGTATACTGAATTACAAAACATCAAAAATCATTTTATTCCGTATTGATGTTATAACATGCACCAAAAACCCACGTCTAAGTTTTTATAAAAAGTGGTTGTTTGTTGCTTTATAATGTAAACAATTTATCACATATAATACCACAAGAGCTATAATCGTCAAGTTTTTCAGGAAAAATCACTCGCGCTTCGCGCTCGTGATTTTTTTACCTGAAAAACTTGACTCCTTCATTTGTTTGCAACGAACCTATCGGGAAATACCCGATAATTTTGAAGCTCGTGTGGTATTCGGGGGATTATTTTTCCGTCCCAAATGTCGGCCAATAGAATTGCACCATGAGACGTATTAATGGGAACATTTCCTTTGACTTTTTTATCGATGGTGGACAGAGAACAAACTCCAAATCGACTCATTTTCATGCAAAATCTCCAATTTTCACAATTGAATTCAACCTGTCAGTTTGACGTGTTTGGATCATGTTTTGTTTTTTATATATAGCAACGACCAGAGAAAATTTTCAAAAAATTATCAGTATAATACCATGTAGGTTGTACCACGTGACGTCGAATGTTGCAATTCTATTGGTCGATATTTGGGTCGGAAAAATAATCAGAACAAAACCAAAAAATTGAATTCCTACTCTGTGTAACTCTAGACTCTATTTTGTACGAGTATAGTCTGAATTCTAATGAATGAGGTTAAATTTTGTAATCCTTAGATCAAAAATTTAAATTATTTATAATTTAGTTGTTCTGAGAAATAGAAAATGAACATACCTGACTTATTATAAAATATGCAGAACTATTTCTTAAACATGTTTGAGGATCAAAATTAGTACAAAATCAAAATAATATTATTAGTTGGTTTATCAGCCAGCCAGTTAAGAATTTGTATTTTATATATTATATAAGTATTTTGTTCTAAATTACCATTGAAAAAAAAATATTCAGGGAGTTTCCACACATCTTACTCTAGTTCCAAACTAAAGATTAGAAAAACTAAAAGAATACTTGTATAATTAGGATTCTCAAAAAAACACAATTATTTTATTTGTAATTACTTACAATACAAAATAACACCCAACAGAACAAATATAAATATTAACTCCTTAGAATTAACAAAAAAACAAAACTTGAAACTAAATATTATAATCAGTTTTATGATGTTGATTGTACCAGCTATTTATACAGACCTCTGGCATAATCGAGTGTAAACTTGGAAACCGCATAATTGTCTGATTGTTCTGCCGCTCTCGAGCACCGAATGCATTATACTTTACTACCTATTCCACTAGGCTTTGGTTGGATTCAACTGAACCATTAGGTACAACATAAAAACTATTTACAAACATTGAATTCATCTATAGTAAATCTTAGGAATTTGTGAATTATTATGTTTATTGATTTATTTTTCAACTCACGAATAAATAAAGAGGATTTTAATTAAAATTGATATAATGATGATAGTACGACATATAGTGTATCTGAAAAGTGTAACATAACAACATGAATCAATAAATTAATCTATCGAAATGCGTATAGCTTCTATAAAAATATTACAAGTTATATTAAGAAACTTTTTGTAGTGATTATGTAGGTATGTGTGACTCAAATAGTTCATTAGTTTGAAATTTCATTTTGAAATAAATTATTAGATAATTAATAACCATTTAACAGGTTCGCTTATATCTTTATCCGTTATTTTACTCTGGCGAAATGGAGTTTTTTTTTTAAATGTATTTAGTATAAAATTAAATAACTTTAGGACGACGAAATCACAGAACTTACATTCTTAATTCCGGTCTTCCTCGATCCAAGACCTTCGGAGTTCTTCACACAATCTTATGACATTATTGATGCTGGTTACTATTTATTGGAGCACCCTGTATAGAGCTCACCATTCGTTTCTTCAAGGTAGTAGATCCTTTCCCAAGTAAAAATACATACGACGTTTTGGATTCGTTGGGATAGAAAAGAAAGTCCGATTAATGTTACTTAAACTGCGATCCTTGAGGTGTCTGCTTAGATAGAGTACACACTTTACTACTTAGGTGCCTATGCTTTAACTTAACAAAGATAAATATTTTTTTTAAAGCGACAAGTAATTTGAGTTAAGAAAGAGTGCGTTCATAAACGCAGTATTTACGAGTGTATAAGATAACATTTTAATATAATCTGTTAAGATTTGTTAAATACAAAAATACTACGCGAAATTTATCCCGTACTTTCAACTGAAGATTTTGTGCCCTGTTTGTACATGAATGTTTTATATCTTATATTATAGATATCAGTTGGCAACACCGTTTGATTTGGTTTGTGTAACATCAGCAGGTGTGCCAACGGCTGCATACCACTCCGGTCACGTGGTCGATCAGATGAGCTACTTACTATACCGTCTCTTTTCCTAGAAGCCGGTGTCAGTTTAGGTACAGTCAGCAAAAAAAATAGCTTCTTATTACAATGCAAACAGGACACATCCGACTATGCAATTATTAGTATATGTTATGTAATACACATTTTACTTCATGAACACTCTGGATGCGCAAAACTATAATGCTCAACCCTTCGTTTAGCACGCCGTTCGTCACAACACATGGGGGTGAGCACAGAACAAAAAATACAGGGGGTCAGCACGAATAAATGGGACGATCAAAGTCACTTGACAAATATGATACACAAATATTGAATCTTGCATCTAGGATGCACAGCTTAATAATATATACCTATCACTAACCAGAAACGACTCTTGTATGTGTCTGTACCTTTTGTTGTGGTTCTCGGTAAATACCTAGATATAGGTATAAGCTTTTTATCGAAGGTCAGGTATGCACACAGTTCTACTGAAATGTTTATCAACATTTGATTAGTCAACTGTAATAAAGACACACGTCATGTGCCGAAATCAGTTAAACTTAGGTAATCAGAGAATAAGTGCATTACTATAGTGCGTGTATTTTGGTATAGTTGAATACCCATGTGATGCGGACGCCTACGCAAAATAAATGATTTCTGGAAATAAATTGATGATCCACCAGCCTTTGAGATAAACTAATTGTGAACAGAATGAATTTATAAACTGGCACTTATTTAAATATCGTAGATACTTGCACAAAGCGATTGAAACATTGAAAATATGAAGCTACTTGTATTTTTAACTAAAATGCTCAATAGTTCTCTACATCTTTAGCATCTTATGCGATGCAGTATTATCGCAAGCTGTAACATAGTTTTAAATTGAGCAGCGTATCTTCCGTATTGATATACATAATTGAGTCTAAAATGTGTTAGTTTACTGGAATATCACCGAGTGAGATATGTTTGAACCAATAATTTGCTCGAGCAACTTCGCATCGCAGGAAGTTAGCTGCTAATAAGCTCTAGATTTGGTTCAAATCGTTAACACTATCAATATAGATATTATGGCAGTACATTTATTAAAAATACTTTCATACAAGTTTGCAAGAATATATCTATAGTCAAAATAGTTGAACGTATACTAGACGGCCAAGGATGGTTTGAAGATTTGTAACTCGATCCAAACAACATGCATGAAAGTTTATATTTTTTAAAGAATAAAGATAAAATACCTTCGTTGAAGTGTTCAGTTGCTAAGGCTTTGTTGTGCACCTAAAAGCGCTGAAAAATAAGCAAGTGTGTGTAAAAGTACCAAGTTAAATAGCGAATCCTTAAAAAGTAAACCTAGCGGCACTGTCTGGTTTTAGGAATCTTGGCTCACTAAGTTCATTGCTAATCCGTTTAGCTCCGATATGTGCTGAGCTTTGCTTCTTGTTACAGGATAGTTTTACTTTGAAAAGACTTTAATCACATAACATTTTAAATTTGAATGTACTCAGGTACTGATCTACCATATAAAGATCGGATAAGCGTTGCTAATTGTATGCTCTTAAATACATACAAAGCTGATTTACCAAAGTAGGATCTTCGCTCGCTCGATCAGTAATACAGTGGTTTAAATTTGTTCTAACGCCGTAGAAAAGCACCTGTTTGCAGCCGACGTTAATTAAATTTGAGTAGCCTGAGATTCATGATACCACATAACAGAATACCCGTAAACTTACTCTCATACATGACGCATCCATATACGTTTGAAAGGAAGTTCCATATTTTGAACGCTACAAACTTACAATTTTTATATAAAATACGTAGAGCGAGTTTAGCTAAGTTTAGGTATTACCTGTAATCTGTCTGAATATTACCAGCTTTTTTGCCATTTTATTTGCACTAAACGATTTTCACGGTCGGCTGATTACATAATTATTTTTTAGTCATAAAGCTAAAATAACTATCGCTGTTTGATCAAGCGTAATTTTTTTTTTATTTCTGGTACCTATCTCATTACCAAGTTGGTAAGGTAAATATTATCAGTACGGGACGGTCAATGAGTTTTCGATGTCACGATAAATAGACGTTTTAATAAATTAGAATCCACAAAAACTCTAAAGTTGTATGAAATAGTTTATCATAAACTCTGGTGATAAATTTTGATGAAATTCAACCAGTTTTACAGGTCACTTGTAAAATCCTAGACGATATAGTACAAACAGCGTGTCGGTTGAAATATATTTAAAACAAATGCTGTATGCACTTTTTCTGTATTCTTTCACTTTCATATGTCAAGTCATTTTATCAAAGTCAATTGTCGAAATATTTAGATAATAAACAAAATTACGCAGAGATATTTATAAAAGACAAAGTGTAAAATGATGTTATCACAATTGAATACGCACTCGTTTTTATAATTATTTTGTTTTGTACAACTCTCATACACCAATGTCCACTTCGGTGGATGAGATTTATTTCCAATGGACACAAACTATCTAGCACCTCCATGCCCATTGTTCCCAATATCAAATGTGGTGCCTACTATACATGTGCATAATACCCGAGAAGAACAATCAAAATGATCTCAAATTGATCCGAAAAGCCTGTGTAGCGCGAAATATGCGGTGGTCGATTATGTGAGAACAATGAGCGTTCATGGTCGTGCGAGCACAGTGTGCGGTGGTGGATGCTGTCCCGTGGCGCCGCGGCAGCACCCGCACCTTCCCGCTGGCGTGCTGGAGCACAGCGCACTCCTCCACTGTCAGTCCGTGTCCGGTCGTGCGCTCCGACGCACGCTCCCAAAGCACACGCGCGCTCGCAAACAACCCGTAAGTTCCGTGACAATATTCCTCCAAATAAATTATCACTCCACACAACAACACTTGACAGTGCAAAACTTTATCCAGCTTCTACTTCTACCACTCATACGTGCTAGATTAGCCGCTTGAAACTTGAAATTGGCATCGGTTTGTGGTTCCGATCGGGAAGATAAAAAAAATGTTTGCTAACTATTTCAGGGTTCTTTAAAATTGCGAGTAAAGTTTTTGCTACCAGTTCAAAAATTTGGCGAGATTTCCTGTGAGAATTTTCACATGCGATTTATAACACACTTAGTTTTCACCGGCAAGAGCGCTAACTACTCACGCTATCTTTATCTACCATCAAATTATGCGTAAGATGTCAATGTTATACTAAACAGTAGTTAAAATTTGCAACAACCACCATTACATTTATGCGGCCTGTCAAACGTTCATAAACAGACTCAGCATATATTTAATACAATAATGATAAACAAAAATACCAAAAAGTTTTTGAATGAGGTGTTTAACGACACTTACAAACTTTAGAGGTTGCGTGAATAACTAATGATAAAATTATGAACTAAATTGACACAAAACTCACTTACAAATATTGAAGCTAATAATTATTAGCTTCTATATTTTTTTGAACACTAAGATTATAATATTAGTGTTCAAAAAATAAGGTACCGCAAAGTAATTTTTTTAACGATAAGATAAGGTTCTTTCGTCATCTGAAATGTACATGTCCCGGAACGCATCGTATATCATAAAGATTTGCATACACTGTGTTACATAAATTAGAATAGAATTAAATTATTCTCACCAAAAAAACGGATGCAAAATAATAGCCCGTGCATTAACTAGCTAGGGGACAGTTTACACTTGGAAATACTAGGCAAAAACATACATTTTCATACTTAACGTGAAGGTAACATTCTACAAAAAACGTGTGCCGATTATGTGTTTCGTGCGTGTGTCTGAAGAAGTCTTTATTTGTGAGGTTCTACCTATCTCTGTAGCAACACTTTAAAACTATGCTTATTTTTATAAATAATCGTTTGTTTTAGTTTTGGTTTAAACATTGTTAGGTTATTTTGATCTACTCGTATATCTAGAAAAAGATGAATAATCTTTGATTATGCATGCACCATAGGAGTAAGATTAGTCAATCTATAATTCTATGTAGAGAAATAAATAAATTCATTTTTATGACAATAAGTATACCTCTTTTCACCTCAAAAAAAAGCCTTATGTAACTAATTCAGATGATTCATACATTGTTACTTTTTTCATTGCTTGGAATGTAAACCAAATTAATTATACTTACGAGTAACTTTAATTAAACTTTTGTATTTCTATACAAATATTAATTAAAAATAAGGTTACATAAATACTCTTTGTTCAGTACAATGCATTCATTTATTTATTGTTCTATTTACTTGTTAGTAACATTATTAAGACCAATGACAAGTCATATTCTTTTTAGTTAACTTACCATAATAATGTTAGTTTGTTTTAACACTTAATTTAGATGTTGTCACCAGCAAGCTTCGACTTCATTATTTTTATTTTATTTTTCTTGTTGCTGTTAAGATTATTTTCTTGATGTATTTTGAAAGAGATCCGGGCAAAACGTTTGACTTTCTTTTATGATATGTTGAGTTGCTTTGCTCGTGTTTGAATTTTACCAGAGCGGCTTTGCTTTTCTTCTAATTACTTTAGGCATATTTCAAAGCTGTATTATCACTAGGCTTTACATTTTTGTTTATGAAAAGCCGTATTTCTTCTCTTTTAAAGTTTTTAGTAGTCCGCTAAAAGGGGTTTTTAATTTCGACTTCTGGGTAACCAAAATAAAAATTGGCGAGCAAAATAAAAAGTTATTTAAATAAAAAAATGAGTTGGAATAGTTAATTGCTCTAAAAATAACATTTTACTTAATATTATTGTAATAAACTATTACTGTTCGTTCCAATTGTGACTTACAAACATTTAGATTATGACATAAAGTTTGTCTCTCGAAATAAATCCATTCATGAGAGCATTTCTGCTGTAATACTGTTAAATTTGCGCAAAGTGGGGTTAGATGTTTTTACTCGTTTTACCTTGTTCCAGTAGTACGTTGTCGATCTTGTAACATTGTAAAATGCGGGTACCCGCAAAACGTTTCCGATGTAGTAATGTTATAAGTAACGTAATATTCCCAAAACTTCATTAAAAGAAAAAGTATAATTGAGATTATTTTATATTTAATCTTTGCGTAAAAAATACATACTTATATAAAATGTATGTAATAATCACAGACTTTGAAGCCCTTTAGAAGATTAAATACGAACATTGGACGTTAATACTACAGTTAAACACATATTATATTAAATGCAAGTAAGTAAGTTTACATATTTGCTTGACAAACCATGACACGATTAGAGCAGACGATTTTTTTGCATTCTAGTCGCACTGCATCTTTATGATCGATTACAAATGCCAAGATTTTTTAAAATTATCTTGCAAATACAGATATATTGGCGTCACAGCTCAATTAGTAGTAGCTCTGCCTTCCATGCTGTGGGTCGTGGGTTCGATTCTCACCCAGAGCAAATGTTTTATGATGAACATAAATATTTGTTCTGTGTCTGGGTGTTACTATCTATGTATTATATGTGTGTATTTACAAAAATAAAATGTATTAGTTTCTATCAACAGTCTAGTTCCCATAGCACAAGCTTTTTTAGTTTGGGATTTGCGTGTGATGAGTGAAATGTTCCTAAATATTTATTTATTACTTTTATCTATTTAATAAGTCTATTTTACTTTGTTGGTAAAACACGAAAAAAAAATTATCAAATTAACAAACGCAGAAATAAGTAAATAATTCCCTTTGAGGGTCGTTTATAATAATATGACATTTTTGAAATACAACCTCAAGGGCCACTTGTATTTGATCGCGCACAATGATTATATTATCCATTGTTGCAAGATTTATTTGAAAGGAGTCTATTGAGTGGCGCAAGCGCAGGTTTTTGACCGAAGAGGTTGAAATATGTTCAATAGGACCCAACAAAATAAATTATTATTGCATTATTTATACAAACTAAACTCAAGTAAGTAATTAATTATCTATCGCAGCTATGGTTGTGCTAAAGTTTATCTGATATACAACATTTGAATAATCTCATTGATTTCTACGAGACTCCAGAAGCAGATTACCTACAGTCCCACTCTTAATTATTCATATCGTCCACAAGTGCATTAAAATTAGCTACCAGTTCAATAATCTCCAAAGTACAAAAGTAACTTTATTCACAAACAAACTTACAACTATACAGTATTTACAAAATGTACATTGTTATATAAAATACAACAGTGTTTGACACAATTCTCTTCTCAACTTTTAAAATTCTGATAATTTACAAATCACATACATTCTGTATTACAGTTAATTTTAGTGTCTAAAGGTTATATCGATCTAGTAACTTAGGAAACGAACGGGAACTAAGGTTATCCACCCTATAACGCAAACAGGATGCTGTATGGATTTGCATCTGCTGTCGCCGAATGAATGAGTGCATTATGAATGAGCCCTTTACCAACACAATGATAAAAATGAAAAAAAGTTGTTACTCATACGAGTAGTACCTACATACGTAGCTTTTTTTGAGCGAGAAACTTTCGGTTATAACTATAATATCTACTTGGGTTGTTATGTTTTGTCAGTTTCACACAAATACCTACATATTTTTTGAACAAACAGTGCATAGATGATTAGGTGATACTACGATGAGATAATTAAGAGATAACAAGTCATCGTCTTAGCAATAAAATAAACATCTTCATAATTTTTCAGTGTCATTACTAATCAGGTTTTTATACTGAAGTTTTTATTTAATATGTTTATAGAAGAAATACAACTTTTAAAAAAGTTTTTTATAAAGCAATTTAAGCTTTACGATAAAAAAATATTATTTAAGAGTGCATATGGAATGTCTAGTTGACGATAAAGTGGAATTCAAAAATTTCATAGATTTTGTATTTAGATTGTATACATAAATCACAGAGCTGACAGCTTTCGATAGTAACCGATTACTATACTGATGGAGCATTGGACTTTAAAACATCCTTCCCTATCAACTATAACCTCATATTCGTAATTATCTTGTTCGACAAACACTATTTTGAACTTTCGTGTTCAAGAAAACCCAGATATATTTACTTTTTTATTTTCTATTAGATACATTCCTTGAATATAGCCAGTAGTTAGGTATACAATAATGTTGAAGTCAAATCTAATGGGTATAAAACTAGGGAAACATAAGATTTAGATAATAAATAATAATAAATAAATAATGCTGGACAATCCACACAACATCATCTAGCCCCAAGCTAAGCAGAGCTTGTGTTATGGGTGCTAGAAGACTGACATACTTAATACAATACATTACATAGATAGATATTTTTTATTATACATATAACATACCCAGAACACCCGGAATAAATATTTGCAGATCATACAAACATTTATCCCAAGGCGGGAATCGAACCCGCAACCTTCCGCGTCGCAGGCGGACCATCGCCCACCGCGCCACATCGGTCGTCGATATGTATAAATGGTTGTTTTTTTTTTAAATGCATCTAAATTATTTTTAAGACTAAAAACTAAGTGGACGCAAAGGATTTGAGTTTATTAGGTACTGATATAGTGATCGGATTTAATTATATTATATTAATCTTAACAGGTTTAAAGTTACAACAACACGCCCACTTTAAAATCATGAAACTCAAAAATATGCAAACATTTAGGCATTTCTTTTTATTTACGTAGCACCTATCAGTGATAGTTTGAGTACATACCTACAACTCCTTGTTATTACAAAACCCTAGCCACTACCAATTTTTGTATTCGTTTGTAGTTAAAAAAAACAAACAAACTTTGTGGTCCATTGGTATAGTGAAAACTAAAGATTTATTCTCTTTGATACATGAAACGTAAAATTGGAATGTGTGATAGTTTTTTTTACCGTACATTTTTTGTAACATCATATACAAACATTTCCTACGAATAATATTCACGGTCACGATATGGATGTATATTTATTTCGCAAACGAGTACCAGGTAATATATTATACTCTTTGAAAAAGCGGAGGTTCTGCTTCAGGCCGAGCTTACGTAGTGGTCACGTCAATGGTTCTATAAGGCTATGCTTTAATACAATATTTACCATTAGGTATTTATATTTATCTCGGCCACCACTCGGGTCGTTGCGTACGTTTTCACGCTCCCCATCGAAATTGTATTGAAATAAAACGCAAGTTCAAATGTCGTTTTCAAAAGGAGAATGTTTATCCAACACGAGAAGACATCGTGTGTAGCGACCTGGAGCTATTGTCTCACTGTAAGATGAATCATTTAAATAGCTTTGATGTGTTGTGGATGAGATGTTTGCGTTTAATAAACTACATGTAAGGACTTTTTAACGTATAAAGATACGTTCACAATGGAAATATCACAAAACCATTTAACCTATACATTATTTGATGTACTCTATTCGTAAACACAGATTAAGCTTAGTTTTAATGATAATCTGTACAATTAGAAGTTATTTGTCTGTTAATAAAATAAATATTATACGTTGTACATCCTGATTAAAACATTGTTTTTCTTAACAAATAATACATTGACACAATTCGATATCTGACAAGGCAGCCCTTATGGACCCTGAGATAAATATTACGAGTAAGTACTGTATTAATTAATAATACTAAGCAGATATGTAATGCTTATTTCAATTAATTTATCAGTGACATAGTAAACTCTGGCTCCTTAGAAACGGACACAATTACATTATTTTAAATGTAAATAATAATGTAAGAGTAAAAACTTCTGTCACCAATAATGGTCATGATTGGTTACCATGATGAAATAAGATTTATTTATTTCCACAGAATAATATAATATATTTAAACATGTTTCTAAACTCTGCTTATTAATAAGACTTTATGCGCTTGTGTACACGCTTTTATAAAAGGTACGGTTACCAAGTGGTTCTCGGTATTTTATTACTGAATTGTTGTGGTTATACGACCGAGCCGCGTTGATGATAGGTATGTCTGAGTACTATCGCATTGACGATACATCAATAAACATGGAACGAAACAAAAAGTCTGCAAAAAACAGCTAATAGATACAAATAAATAAATAAATAATGCTGGACAATCCATACAACATCATCTAGCCCCAAGCTAAGCCGAGCTTGTGTTATTAGACGACTGAAATACTTAATACAATTCATTACATAGATAGATATTTTTTTTGTTATAAGTACATATAAAATACCCAGAACACCCGTAATAAATATTTGCAGATCATACAAACATTTATTCCAAGCCGGGAATCGAAGCCGCAACCTCCGCCCGCCACAACGGTCGTCAAGATGATTGTTTATATAAGTATTAAAACAACAATTTATATTAAATCCATAAATCGATTCTGAAATTCACCATATCTAATAGTAGATAGATGTACCTAATTAATGGCTAGTTCCGTTACACGTTGATGAAAGCTTATAGTTCTAGATTAAATTCAAAATTAGACCTAGTTTCAGAGACATAAGCCAAAATCAATGTGTAAGCTGGCGACTCATGTCCCTAGGAACAAAGCATACCTATAAGAGGATTATAAAATGGGTTGACCATTTGTTGTTTCAATGAATGTGGTACAACCTTAAACTAGACAACCTTAACTAGATGGATGTTACAAATAGTAATCATACATACAAAAATCAGTAAATGATTTCTACAGGTAAAAAATGATTTTTTTTTCACTACATGTTTTCATACTTGAAAATAAATCATTATAGAAATACAAGCAATATGGCCACACATAATTGAGCAAGAGCAAAAAATATCAAATCCAAAGCAATACCTACAATCAATGCACTTACACGTACGTACACACACAGTACGTGTAGTAGCGTTTGATCCCAAACATTGCCTTTTCACTCAATAAATACTGGTTGCAATCGTTTTCCTCAAAAAGCATTTGGTTTATATAATATCTTTAGAATCCTATATAATTTATCTTTAAACTCAAATTTATTTTTTAAATTTATAAATTTGCAGCATTACAGTAACATTACATTGCAGCATTATTTAGTTCTGACCAGTTAAGTAAACGGGCAAAGTTGTGACTGAATGTCAAGTTGGTTTGTGTTAAATTAGGGTTCTTTCTAACAACGCACGGGTTGGTCTGTGTTTAACTAATTTAGGTAAAGTTAAAAAAACTTAAATTCTCTATTAACGTGCTCACAAGTACTTGAGTAAAATAACAATGAATTGAATTGTTTAACGGATATTTAAAAAATAAATATTTAAAAAGTTTAAATGCTCAATAATAAAATGGTTCTTCAATATTTATATTATTTTTGTAATAGTTAGAGAAATAAATTAGTTCGTATGTCATCTGTCATATAAATCTTCTTAAGTGACCACTGGTGGTAAAGATTCAAAATAAAATGTACTAAGTAAACCAGTAAAAACAGGTTTCAGGTCGTTCACTATAGAAAATGCAACTAATGATTATACTCAGAGAGATAGGAAGCTCAGTGTTAGTAATAATAACATTGCATCAGAAGTAAACAGAATCGTAAAGGTACCTATACCGATTGGTTCACATAGCACTAGATGTTAGGCGGTAGTCTAAATTATGTGTGTTTACATAAAAATGCACAAATAACTAAGTTCCCATAGTAGCTTGCCTTAGTTTAGGACTAAATTGTAATATATAAAATTTTGGTGAAAGTTTTTAGGAACCTATTTCTTTGGCGTTTTAACATTCTTTACGTTTCTTTCCTCTACCATGTCTCTTAACTTTATGTATATATTTTCTTTTACCGTCGATTCGATTAAATTTGTTTATAAACACTCGAAACATGAGTGCGTTAATTCTACGAATAAGATATTCGATACATTCACGCTAGGTTCTTATTGCTCTGATAACACCATTGATAAGTGTAACAAATTGTAAAGCGTAGGTTCGACGTCCGTGGGCGGTGGGTATAAAGCATAATTACAATCTCATCTGGACCGGCGGGCGGCCGGACTGTTTTTCTAATCATGTTTTTTTTACGACATAACCTTCCGCCTCAAAATACAGGGTGTACTTAGTAAGACTACTCCTAAAAACGGGAAGTTGAAATACTGACGAGTCAGTATAAACAACTTTTTTAAGTTTAACGCATTCACAAGTTAAGTTCGTCCCGAAAAAATATATATTAGTTTTATTAAACCCAAAATTATAATTTAGAAAAAAATCAGCTGTTTAGTTTTTTGACAGACAGGATGCTTGATGAATTAATGCAGTTTAAAATTGTGTTAATTTGTAAATACTTAACATGATAATGCAAAAAAAATACCCAGGTATTAATTTCCTTTGCACAAACGCAAATAACTATTCAAAGTTAAACAAACTATGATTTAACCGTGTTGGTCCTGAACAATGAAGGAACCGAAGAGTGAAGAAACTAAAACTTCCTCCCTGTCGGCTCAAATGACTAAACAAAAGCACTCGTAGAGAGTCGGGCTCAGCCGACTCAGGTGAACTTTGTGTAATGCGGTCTTTGCCTATCACTTTAACTTGGATTGGAAACGACGCCTACCACACTGCTTACAACACAGTCTTCTCGTATTTCAGCCACTTTGAATCGTACGTGTTAGAAAATCACGTTCGAAAACAAATTCAATGGAAGCCAGAACGTTATTAGAAAATTTCTGTGAATCGTAGCTTGCGAATAAAATTCAGAACAAAGGCGAATCTACAACGTAGAATTAAATTAAAAGTTTATTTTGACTAGTTTCGTTCGGTAACCGATTATATTCTAAAATATTGTTCAACTAAATGGAATACTTAGCAAAACTAGTAATCATCGAAACTAGAGCAAAGATTTGAAAATTGATGGGTTCGTTGGAGACATTACATTTGAAAGAAGCTCCCTCCAGCGGCGATGTCGTGCCTTTGCGCAGATTAGCATAAAAGCCAACTGTTTAACTATTACCGACTTTGCGGTAAGATATAAACTGTAGCGTTTTTGCATATTTTCTTGCAGGTTAGTCTTATAAACAAAAATATTTATACGTTAAAACTGTTTTAGTTTCTATTCATTGTTCAACTCCATGAATCCTTGATCCTTGCTTTTATTAATATAGCATTTGGCAGATACTAAACGGTTTTAATTTTATGAGTTTGTGTATTACTGTATATATATGTAAGTCACTAGTCAATATGAACGGAGTAATTTTGTTTATTCAATCGAAGTAAAATCACGATTCAGTAATTGAAATCGAGTCAAAAATATGAGCTATAAATAATGTTTCATCCGTTAATGTTTTGTGGCACAAGAAAGTAACGGAAAGGGGCACGCAAACCGTACCCTTGTCGACCAAATTAATATCAGTTTCTAAATAAGTGTCCCGCAACGTCGGTACGTTTTTGTGAAACAAGCTACGTTATGCGGAACTATTGTGATTTACTTCGAATTGTTGACAACTCCGATTACTGACAACTTTTACCTTCTTGCCATTCTTTGTTGTAATTTGCATTTTGGCTTTGATGAATGTTATTATTTCCGTGCTATACCAAAGACTAAACAGGTTGTATTTTTACGTGAGCGATCTTTTCTTTGCCATTCTCAGTATCCAGTAACTGACCACACACAACTAATAGTTTGATGGTAATCCAAGGTATACGAACTCAAGATACCTCGGAGCAGTTCAGCAATTTAATCGCAAAGATTGGAAAACTTGTTTGTCGATTATACGTTGTATGTACACTTTGATTCATAATCATTTTTCTATTACCTATTTTATTAGCGCATAACCTTAATCTAATTTAGCTTTTTGTAATATGATCGTTATATAAGCTGTTCAGTAGTTTAAATTTCTTTATCAAGTAAAATCTTATTACCATATGAAATGAACCACCATTTTTCGTTTCCCAGCAGACCTAGGTGACTGAGGAACAAAGGTCATTCTATTTATATTAAAATATCCTTGAACTTGCAAACCGTTGCATGGGACAGTATTTAGCACGAGTATTATCTAACGATTATTGCAGTCGTCTGAATACAACTTTTAACTGAATACAATGAATTACAGAATACACAACTGCTCAGTCACGGTATTTATCAAAATGTAAATTGATAAATGTCATTGAATAAATATCTAATAGAATAATATTATTACTATACACAGCAAGCACTAATAAAAGCAGCGTACAGAATATTATTTGTTATTGGTTTTTCATTGATCTAACCGTCTCATACTAATATGAAAAATATGTAGAAGCAAATCGCAGTTAAAACTATCCATTTTAATTAGCAAGAAGTTCATTTTGTGCTACTAATGGCTCAATATGGTATCTGCTGGGAGGGTATACATTCATAATGCTTACTAAGAGCTTTTTTAAGACAGTTGGTTTTAGCATTTGGTCGTTTTGAAAAGTGACAATATTTAATTTCTAACAGACAGACTGGTTTGTATGTATATATTTACACCATCGCTTGATTAAACTAGTTGACTTAAAATGCCCTATTCATCGGAATGACATGAGCTTTACCAACAATAGTCTTGTCGTTCTACTCTTTAATCGATTACTTTCAAATCAAACATCGTTGATTCTAAGGAAATCCATAATATGTAACAAAAAAATCTATAATCAGCTTTAATCGGTTTTTACGTCACTAATACTTTTTTGTTTAGCCCAGTAATGAACACAGTTTACGAATATTTGACACACTTAAGAAGTTTAAATTTAACTTTACTATGATATTTTAGCTTTTAAAGTAAGTAGGTCTTTAAAGCACACATTGGCTCAGTGGTGATTTTCGGTCTGTGGTGGTGTCCGATCTCTTTAAAGCCCCTTATGAGTGACAATACGCATTACTTTGGCCAAGATAGTAAATGCCAGTGCTATCGTTTATAAATACAATTCATAGATATACCCAGATACACAAGAAACATCGATGTGTGCTGTCACATTTATGTGTGTGTGTATTGTTTATAAAGCGATCACATTTAAGATGGAGCTAACACCAATCTAAGTCTATTCAAAAGGCTATTCATTCTAAGTCCAGTTGATGGTCAGCTGATAGTGTTAACGTAAACCGATCCTGGTCGATATAAGGGTAATTTGTCGTGCATAGTGTTATTAAAAGGTAGCTCGGAATCCGTGGTGTTTAATGTTCAAGTCTGATACTGCAATATTTTGTTTGCCATGCAGATTAAATACAGTCCGTTTCTAGTTTCACACACAAGTAACCTTAAGGTGTTTAGTCTATATATTATTCACACGGTAGGTATATCAATAGAGTAGCTTATTCTGTAAACAAACTATTAGGTTTGTACTCTTTAAATATATGTACTCTTTAAGGCGTTGTCGATAAAAGTTTCTTAAATTCCTTTACGCATATCATAGCTGCATATTTTTATGCATACCTATAAATTAATTGATACACTGATATTTAGAATATCTTATACAGCAAATGTTAAAAAATAGTGTAAGTGATGAAAAGTAGATATAAATAAAAGGTACATATTCCCCATGCCACTGATTGCAGCACCGCGATGCCGTCATTCCGTCTCATGGTTCAGACTTTCAGTAGAATAGGATGACATACTTTCAGAGGTTACCCACAGCGAGGTTTTTTCTTCTTTTGAAAACACCTCCGCACGTGAAAATTCAGCTCATATGGATAATGACGTAATTGCCTACGATTTTATGACAAGTTTTATGTTTACTTTTTGATTAGGTAGGTACTAAGATTTACGATACATCATTCAAAAAATAGAATTAATTTATGGAACTGTTTTTTTTAATTAAGGCTTATGTGTTGTGAGATTAATATAAACACCAACAAGGTGTTCCATAACTGTGGCGTTCAATCAAAAATATTTTTTTAATAACTCAATAACTGTGACGTGCCAACATTACTATCTATAACGTACATCAAAATAGTCACATTCGACCCATAAAAGCTTCAATTTACTAAATCATATTTAAGTAAGTATCTACTTGCATAAAATATGATTTAGTACGTATAGTATATGAAGATATTCGATAAATGTATTTTAGTGAAATAAGTTTTTGATGTAAGAGATAGTAAAAGGCTTATTTTTAAGGTTTATGGCATAGATAGATCTCAGTTTTTGCTGTATATAATAATTTGGATGTGGTGTGTAGCATTATTTTACAGTGTTTTTTTATGATTCCCACTGCAAGATCGGATGACGTCTACACATATGTAAAAACCAGATGTGGCTCAAGGGCTGTGGATTGTATAAAAATAAAAACGTAGGTAGTTACACGCTGTTTCCAAACTAACTATAGCCAGTTTGATATACATTCCAGCATGCAATTAGGTAAGCTACATTTGTTCTTTTTGATTATTTTTCATGCGGCAATAAAGAAAAAGAAAATGATCTTATAACATTTTTATGTTTAAACAATAGATCGTTTGTACATTTAACAATGTCAACATGACAGTTTTATAAAATACTAGCTGACCCGTGCCCACTTCGTTGGGCATAATTGAAGTTTTAGTAAGGATCCCTATTTTTTTGAAAATATAATATAGCCTATGACACTCAGCAATAATGTGGCTTTCTATTGGTGAAAGAATTTTTAAAATCGGTTCATTAGATCCCGAGATTACCCCTTACAATTGAACAAATAGACAAACTTTACCTCTTTATAATATTAGTATAGATTATTCAAAAATTTCGATTTCGGATTCGACAACGGGTTGTGAAAGCGTGAAGTAGTGTTATACTACATATTATGTTAGTTAGCTCTCTAGCTCTTGCAGAATATCGTGTCGGTAGCTATCTCTAAAAACCATTGATGTACACAAAGTACATACTTTCATAGCCTCTTTGCATATTACATGAAGTGCTTTATCGTGGACAGAACGGGGGCGGGTTTTTGCGTAATGTCATAAATGTACCATTCCTCATTTTGTACGTATATCATTATACTGTTTGGTTTTTTTTAAATAATTAACATACAATACTTAAATATAAACATTTGAGGTCTTGGACACTATTTATATTTAGTTTTTTTTATTATTAATATTTTATTTTAAAAATAAGCGTCAGTAAGTGTCCGTCGTGATTTGAAATCCATATTTGAATACGTTTATAGTTATTATTAACTGTAAGATGAAGCTCCTCATTTGAAACTTTGGTTAAAATAAATTTTTGGCATGTTTGGCTTATGTCATAATATACATATATAGGTATTTATGTATAATTGTATTCATTGACCACTGTCTTAATACACGGGTTCGTAATATGAAGTATTTAATTTAGTAAATCTGAGAGTGGTGTCATTAAAATGGCATGTTATCTTGCTGATACAGCCATGCTCTTTGCCAGCCTTGACTGAAAATGACGACATTGTTATCTGATTATGATATCAGTGTTTTCCGGGAGCTTGAGATCTAGGTCATAATATTCATTAACTAAACATTTGCATTTGCTTTCCAACAAGTAACCCATGATACTAAGAACAACATAATAAAACTGAAACCATACTAAAATATCCAGTTACACTCAGAAAGGAACATCCAAGCTGAACATAAAACGAACGCATTGATTTACAACGAATATGCAAATCCCCTCGGAAGATCTAATGTTTTAAATGTAAACAAAAGAAGGCTCTAAAATAAACTACTTTATATTCAAACAAAACAATAAAAGTTTAACAATTCAATAATATCACATTTCTTTGAAATATTTACGTACCTAGAAAGTAATTATTTGTTCATAGTTATTGAAAAACTCAAAACTCGTTTTCGACATTTCAACTCGCTAGCAATAACAATAAGCCCATTGGTTTGCAATGGACACTTTATAAGCTGATTAAAAGCATAAATGACCAACTATGTTTATATGATATAAAACAATAGATTATTAATTAATGAATTTCATGAAACAACGTAACAATTCATTTTACTAAAAGTTATATAGGTATTTTAGCAACGATAATAATATTAAAATTTATAAACTCGGTGACACTGACCCTGTATGGAACCAACACTTTTCACTGCTTGCTGTTGTGACGCTAATAATTTCTTAAAAAAAGTAAATTAACCTATAATTTTAAATATCCTATAAAGGGGTTCTAAATATTACTTAAATATTTTAAGAAAATGTATGTTTCCGGAATATTGAAAGGTGTGAGTTTTGCCTTTGAATGGTAACATTTCTTGAGTTTTACTAATTACGTGTACGAACACTACATAAACATACGTGTTCAAGTTTTGAGTTCCGAAGTTAGTTTCATACCAAACTATATTTTGCTCATAATAGATCTGCAAACGGCAAATATGTTCCTACTAAGTGTCGTCTGAGTAACTTGAAGTTGGTACTCTTTGAATAGTTGCTCAAAACGTATTCAATGCAATACATGTTGTATGTCGTATGCAAGGACCAGTGGTTCATACATTTCTATATATCTAGAAATCATGCTTAAATTGACCGAATGCACAAAAGTGTTATCGTTCCAATATATAATTATATTTTTTTGTGTGAATTAGTTTATATTTTATTTCTTAAACTATTTTAGTGTCCTGCAGTTTCACTTTCAAGTTGCATACCATACAAATATATTTGAATAAGGCAAAATAATACAAAAAATAATAATACAATAAAAAAATTTAAACTCGTTTCTAAAGTGTCGTCTTGATACTGCGTTTAAATTCCTCCCCTGTTTCATGTGTGGTCAACAAAGTACAAGAGTACAAAATCTTTTACATATAAACTGCAATATTGGTAGAGTAGAGAAACAATACAGCATACTCATGCGAATATTGCTGTAGCGAAATTACTTGAATTTATGTCAACGCTAACTTAATATAACCAACCTTGAATAGAAGCCTGCTTGCTTGGAGATCGTTTATTTATTCTGACTATGAAAACCAATGCGTTGCACTTCATAAACTAAAAATCATATCAACCAATCCATTTTTTATTCGTTATTGATTCTTAAAACTGAACAGACAGAAAACTTTTTTCAATCGTACCTACTCGTGTGTGCTATACTGGCGCTGCTGTGATGACTCACTGTCTAAAATTCTTGCATTGTTATACGCGCCTGTGTTCCCAGGACACCACGTCTATAACTGCCAATTTGCAAGTCTGTTAACATACTTTTATGAAAACGTTGTGTGGAGTGACCATTTTTTTATAACGGGGAAATATTGTCGTAACGCCAAGTTTGTTCAGTGATCCGTTCGAGAAAAGTGCAGGACTATACATACACAGGATAAATGAAAGCGCACCGACTGTCGATATGAAGTGTCACAAAGGGGCATGGTTGCCCCTCTTTGTAACAGCAGCGACGCTTCTATTGGAGGTCCAAGGTCAAATCAGACGTAAGTATGCAAAACACAAATAGTAAACAAGTAACTTAGCTAACTTAAAAAATTATCGTCATAAATATAAAAAATAAATAATATATAAATATTCACGGACAATTCACACATCATACTCTAGTCCCAAACTAAGCAAAGCTTGTACCATGGGAACTAGATAGAATATTAATATCATTTTATCGTTTATACATACATAGTAGTCCGGGGTAGATAGCTTGAAAAATTACAAAAAGATAAAGAAATTAATAGTAGAATGAAACCAATTAGAAAAGGAAGAGAATATTATAAAAACATAAGGAAAAATAATTTACGGGCGATCTGAGTTCGGGAAGGGGGTGGGGGTGAGCTTTTAAGGGTAAAAAACGCTTTTTCTCGATTTCCGGCAAAACTAAAAGTCCTATGGAAAAAAGTCAAATGGCAAAGTTGTAGGTAATTAAAAGATCTAAAACTTTTGTATACACACTTTTTTCACCTCAAGATGTATGTGAAAAATTCAAAAAACCAAGATTTTGGTTTTTTAATAAAGTATCTACATTTAATAGAACGATTTACATTTTTATTTATATCAAAATGAAGATACTTTATTCGAATTATGTTATTCATTACAATATTTTATAATTTTTTTATTTTATTCATTAAAATAAGAGGAAAAAAATATATATTTCTAATCAAACAAATTATAGCGTATTTGGGACATAAAGAGGTAAGTTTTCACCAAATTTAGTGAAAAAATATAATTGATTAATATTGCTCGTATTAAATCTCTTTCTTAATTAGCTGAAGACCTTGATGGCACAACGTCGACTAAACTTCAAAAAGTTCAGTATCTGTAAACATTTATTCTGGGCTTAAAAAAATGTATATACCACGTATACAGATTTTCACTAGAACGTGATTGAAATAGTTTTTGAAGGTTTTAGAATGTATTAATATTTAAACCACTAAAATCGGCTAAAATGGTTTGTGTTATATGTGAAAAATATAGCAGCATATGTACGAATAATATTGTGTTTGCTTTGTTTTGCATGTTGTCCAGAACCTATTAATTGTTTTGTAGCAGCAACAAATGCTCACAAGTCTGGTTTTGCATTTAACATTTAGCGTTTTGTGGGCGTGTTTAATCATATTTTAGTGTTGGACCGACCCCGACGCCGCAGAATATAAAACTCACTAGAAACGAACATGGAACAATTTAAGAAAATTTTAATGTTTACTTTACATAATACCTATTCAACTTTATTTTCAAATATTAAAGCTTTTTTTTTAAATGCTACTCAATTTTTATATAATAGTCATAGTTTAAATAAAATAAGTAGGTATATGATAAATATATATAGTTCGTGTAAATTGTCCATGAATATTTATTTATTTATATAATATGACATGCCACGTATTAACTAGATAGTAGTTTCAACATTGTGTGTTCCCATTTTGAAACTGTTCGTAGTTATTGATAGTTAATCTAGGCCTGTACTGACACCGTTTGACTATCGATCTATAAATAAAGCTAAATATTCATCACGTCAGATCTCATTTAAAACAAAGATGACGTGGCGAACCTGAGTTTTTAAAACGATGATTTCAGTTCATAGCAGTATTAGTTATATTTGTACTTATAATACTTAGATAAGAGAAAGGGAGTAGAAAGATCAATGGCACTTCCATCGAGTGCATGGGGTATGATGTGCGAGTGTCGCTGGGCGGGACACAATCAAGCTGCGAGCCGAGCGCAGAGTCACAAAACATAATGCTTCGTAATATCGCGTAATGCGCCAACGTCCCGGGACCTAGTCAAGTCGTTACTTATTTACTTTTAAAAATAACATTACAAGGCAATTTATTGAATGGCAACTATAAATAAAATAAAAATGAAAACGTGTGTCTTCAGTTTTCTTATTTGTGGTGGAGTTTTTTGGGCGTGTAACCTGTCACGCAAGGAACTGTGCAAAAATATTTGCGGCTGCAAATGACTCAATGTGGTTTCATTTTATTCATTTCGATTTATTCTTAAAACATATTTTTTTGTTTGATTTGATGTTTTCTTAATGTCGTAAAAACGTTTATCTGTTTTTAGCTTTTTTCCATGACTACGTTAATAAAGTTCTGAAACTAGTAAGGCGACTTCTTAGAATGTTTTGTTTGCAATATTTATAGGATCTTAACTACATGTGTATTATATATTTGATTTTAACGTTTATAATCGCAACAATGCGGGATATTTAATATTGTTTGTGTAACTATGTATAATATCTTTAGATCGTTTGCAACGGTCTGTAGATAGCTCAACTGTTTCTTATGTAAGTATTTCATATAAACCTTTGTACATTTTGTAAATACTGTAATAATCTTTAGATTGTGAATAAACTATGTATAATAAATGAACATTACCTATCTCTTTGCTACAAATAAGGTAACGGTTTGAGTTGAAATCGCATTACCGAATCGCGACGAATTAAGGATTTTGTATCGTTAATTTTAGCACCATGAATAGGTACAAGCGTCAAAACCCAGTTGGCATTATCAGAAAAAAAAATCTTATATAATGAAAGTTAAAGCCATTATTGGTTTTTAATGATTAAACAAGTTTTTTTATGTACCCCTGCCGTTCTGTGTGTCATAGATTCGATCCCCACGGAATTTTTAAATATACCTACCTAGAATAAATGTTGACCAACCAAAATGACCAACATTGCAACTCTGATCTATATAATATATTTTTGATACCTACTATTTGAATTCGTGATATATGAAAAAAAAACCACAACTCTCTATCATAATCGATGTGATACTTCTATTGCACTATTACCTACCTGTAGTAATCAGGTCAAATCTTTAGTGGGGAAAATTGTCGAGATTTGAAAAACGCTTCAAGTGCATGTAAGTGGCAAGCCGGTCTCGAGGTAATGGTTCATAAGAGATGTGCCTTTTTAATATTCATCGCGCCTTTGAAAGCAGCCACTGGAGTTTGTAACCGCATCTAATCAGTGGCAAGATTTTTTATACATCGATTTGAAATACATCGTATGTTTTAAAACTCGACAATTTTACGGCGTTAAATATGTACTTAGTAATATCTTTTTATTTAACTTATGCCCGTGACTTCGTCATGTAGTCGTTATATATATTGCACAATTCACACAATACCTTTATAAGTTATAGCTGAATATTATTATTAATATTTGTCATATCAGAATACAATCGCTGTATTATAGAAAAGTTTCATTAAAATCCATTCATTAGTTTTGCGTGAAAGAGTAACAAACATACATCCATACATCCTAACAAACTTTTGCGTTTATAATATGACAAGAAGTAGAATTTTTTTTAAATAAACAAATATCAAAGGTTCATAGATTTTGCTATCGTGTCGTATAAGCTATGCAAAGCTTATTTAAGTACTAAGACGTGAATCATAGAACTTCAATAAGACCGTTGACATCAATACCTAACGGTATTATAGTTATGTTTTGCTAAAACATCAAATTGAATAGATTTCCACAAATTATTGATACGCCCCAACCGGGAGTTGAAAGAATTATCTACTATAATATATCTACGTCAATAGGTAATAGGAATATTCTCAATAGAACTAATAAAATATGATGTCCTAGTAATAACAATTCCATATTTGATATAAATAGTATTTTATAAAACATCAGTAGCATTACGATATTTGCACAAATTCATTTTAATATAATATGAACGTCAAAGTCGGGGTTAATAAATCCAGACGGGACATATTTGTACATCGTTATACACCACAATAGCGATAGATGAAATATGCAAAAGGTCTCTCTTTAATCCCACAAGATAACGATTGTTAAAAGTATGGTTCATGTATTTTAAATTGCTACTAGTTTTATAATACAACTATGTTTAGTTTAAACGCTTCAAGGTTTTGAACAACTTTTTTTAACGTTTTAAAATTATTTTTTAGTATACATGCTTTTTTCACTGATCAGCTGTTAATGGCAGATGTTTTTAGCGATTCGCATTTCTAAGTCTTTCGTAGCCCCTCTGTCATGGTAATACTAGTGATATCAACCACGCCGTGGTTAATCTTTCGTGAACCCGACCGAGCCATTTAGTTAAAATTAGGATAGATAAAAATGCACTCCTATTACCATCACAATACAAGCATTAGCATCGCTATATTTACTTGATACGTGCTTTGCATAAATCATCTACTGAACTTGTGATACAAAAATGTCTTTTACGTTTTATTTGCAGTCAATTAAAAAGACTTTGAAGCTCAATTTTGGAAATCGAATTAAATATTAGATTTAACTATGAATATAGCCTAAATGACTGAGTTACATTGTAGCAAGTTTATCTTTGACTGTGAAAGGTTGTCAGTGTGGTTGCCTCTATGCAAATATGTCTTAGTGTATGAGAACTAATGTTGGTGCTTCTGTTCTATTTGGTGCAAATTCTCGTCATTTCTGGTGTTCGTGCGGTTTGAATGACAGGTAATCCTTATTGCCACAGTTGTACGGTTTGGTATAGAAATCATTCAATGAAAATAAAATTTTCAATTTCTCATGTCATTGTCAGGTAAAATACGGGCAGTTCCAAGTCTGAAACGCATTTTGTATGAACACAGAGCACTTTGGTATAGTGTACGGTAAGTTACTTAAAGATGTACTTACTCAGATTAGATAATGTAGATACTTTTTGAAAGTCGCTTAGACAGTTGTACTTTTTATTAAGTTCATGGATTAAACATAGAATTCATGGAATTTAAAATTCCAAGAGTGAAAACTTTAACTGTATCTAATATGGCAATACAATGCAATTTACCTACTCATGTAAATCATAGTTTACCAACATTGTGCGAAATCGAGCGTAAATCACGAGGGATGACAAAATATCGCGTGGCGCAGACGATGTCATACGCTAACGGAATACGGAAGGGATGTAAAAACTATTGTCAAAACGTCGTTGAAATTGTAATAAACATTTCAAGCTGAGACTAAAAGAATGATAAATGTTTACTACAATCACTAAGTAATTCGGTACTATTCTGTTTACTCGGTTCATTCGCAGTTATTTTTAAATGTAAGTATAAATAGTTAATCATGTTTCAAAACATTTATATTGCAGAAGCCAGACACTCATGCTCTCTGAAAACCCCAATCAGAACATTAAACTTTTGAACTTAATACAATGCAGGAAAGTTTTGTATTGTGTCACCATCCATCCGGCCGAACTCGTCTATTTTAGTTAGCTACGTAATTTTATTAACTGGCTTAAAATGAGTCTCACCGACACCGACCACTTTGCTATAGACCGAGTAATAAGTACTCACCTGGTGCAACCAGTGCATAAACTGATCTACTTATTTGAACATTATTAGATTGTTGTATTATCAACTATTTGTAAGAACTATGTAGATTATACAGTACAGTTAGTAGGTTTCTCTTTATCATGGATCTTGTTTTTTAGTTCTCTTTTCCTTTCCGCAAATTATTTAAGGATAATGATTGAAAATGTGTCCCATTACGTGGAAGGGTTAGCTTAAAAATAACACATAATATTTTAATACTTAAGTAATTGATCAACTGATCTTAAGCTTCACGGAGTCTAAAACGCTTGACAAATAAAAGAAGGCTTTTTTTTCTTTTCCTACAAAAACATATTGTGTATCACCTAAGCGTATTAAAATTCCGTGGTTGCCTCTGACGGGCCTAGTAAGAGTACGTGATAAACTTATCACTGTATACTAAATAGGTGTTATGGGCAAGTTTAGAGTTCGCGCATACTGAGCGTCGCTCGAAGGCGCACCTTATATATAGCGGCAACGTGTTGGTTTTTAAAAATCCCTTTCACTTCGTAGAGCGAACTTTTAAGATCGCACCAAGATTTTCACAAGATAATATAATGTAAAGATGGGATCAAGAGAGTATAAATTTAATAATCTAACTATAGCTTTTACGAAATACCAATTAATTCCTAGGCATTATGTCATCATAACTTTAATGTCTAATGCAGGTGTACCTACCTACTAATGCTTGAACTAAATCTACGAGTCCTTGATAAAATGTTAAAGCAATCATTATTTATTTATGAGTACTATGCCTCAAAACAGTGATAAATATAAATTGATGGTCTTTTGCTTGATGCACGAACCAACAATGCATCATATTTTAACCATTGGTTTGACAACACCATCAGTTCTTCAGCATTTGAGTCGAGGCCGTAAAGCGGTATTATAATTGCATCGAATAACTTTGTTATTCAGATGACGTAAACTTACAACGATTTAGGACACGCACAGTTCCTTAAGGTATGCATTTAAATGAGCTTACAGATTTATAGAATTAGATTTGAACGAACAAAGCAATGTTTGGAAGTTAGAGTACCTGAATTATAGACCACTTTAGGTTCTACTTAAACTTTCAAAGTATGTGTGTAAATAAAAACGACATTTATTATACCTACTTGTTTATTTAGGCCTGTGCAGTTCAATTTGGTCTACGGCATATTTACGCGTCATAATAACTCAATATAAATGTAGTGGCTGGCACATGGCAATATTTTCAAATTAGTATTATCCCTGTTTTTATAAAAGTCCCGAACTTATCTATCGACTCAAATATTTTCACTCATAGGTAAAAGTAGGTACCCGATATAGGCCCATAATTACATTTACCTGACGTCATGTGGGGGTAACAATATTTTATTAAAAGCTTTTTGACGTATAAAGAAGATTGCTCGGTGGTACAAGACGTAATTCAACTGCGTTTTACGATGTTTGATAATGACAAAATGAAGGCATCTAAAAAAAACATTCCACAGATTTTATAAAATACTAAAAAGGTAAGTATACTTACTTAATTACTTTTTTGAGATGATGAAGATAATATTTTAAAAAATCATTGTTCATAAATTGATGCTTATCATTCAGGTCTCTGCTCTTGAAAAATTATTAAATTTCTCTTTATTTTTGTTTTACATTGCATAAGTTTAATAGACGCTATCTACCGGTGTTATGGAGCATTGCGACAGTGAGCTACAGTTGCTACGAATTTCAACAGGCGGCGAGGGTCGTTCGTTGTATATTTTAGTTCCCACTTGTACCACCAGTTAGCGTTAGTATGCAGTGTAACAGGCTTCTTTTCTTAGCTTTATCCGAAGTTTGTCCACCTACAAGTAGGTAGACAAATCCTAAAATTGACTTCAAAGGGTTTATTTTTAGTCTCTAAAATATTGCGTCCAACAATGGATGCTTATTTTTTTGGCCGATATTTGTAGAGTATTTTTCTATTATTAACAACTGTTTTTTTGCTTGTCTTCAGAATCATGTGGGCGCGACGACTTTGTCTGCAGCAACGGGATGTGTTTGGAAGGCAGCAAGAGGTGCGACAGCGTTTCCGATTGCCCCGGCAATGAAGATGAACTGGATTGCGGTAAGACTTGTTAATGTTAAGTGCGGCATGTGGACTACAAATAAGTATATGACATGGTTATATTAAACAATGTCATATACGCTCACAACTGTTACCTCGATCAACTCTCAATTAGAGATTTGGTTTCCTCCTGAGTCACTCATGATGCCTACCTAATGTAGTTTAATATAGGTTATCACCGCGTTATTTGAAACTGCTAACTGCCCGTTTTCAAGATCTGCCTGAACCGTTACAAAGTATCGACGACTACTTATAGGAGACCTATGAAGACGTAGCCATGACTACTATAATATCATTCAATTAGCATGATGTAAAGCATGAAATAGCTTGCAATATATTTGGACATCGGGAATCGATACAAAATAAGGCATGGGTATCAAGCATGGAAAAATCTAGAGGTACTCGACGAAACTATAGACTCATAATATAACATGATTATATTATATATCCGATAGGAGAAAAAAATGAATTTAGGTCATAATTAGCGAGGTGGTATTTATTACAACTTCAAATATTTACACACAGACTGCACATCAGATGAATTCCGCTGCAAAAGCGATGGTTCTTGCATTGAGAAGAGGAGGTACTGTGACGGCACTCCTAACTGCCGCGATGGTTCCGACGAAATCGGTTGTGGTAAGTTACTGATAGAAAACATGATAAACCTTTTGTAGTTACTAAAGTTGACCGTTCCCGAAAACCTGATTCGATTTTTTTCTCATGCTTCTTTTTGGATACAAATGGTAAGTCTCTCGGAGAGTAACCTGGACGGGAAAGTTTTCCTGCAAGGAGTCGGGCAAGTTCAAATGCGGTGATGGTACTTGTATATCTATACGGCTGCGATGTGATGGATTTAGAGACTGTCGGAGCGATGGTAGCGATGAATTTGATTGTCGTAAGTAACTTATGCATTACTAACAGGATTCTAGTTTTAATTACTCTCAAGAAAACGTAATTAAAGCTAAAATCAGGGAAGCAGAATTATATTTTTCGCTATTTAAAACTAACAGAATTGAGTTTAAAGCATGCACCCCGGACCAATGGCAATGTGATGAAGGGAGTTGTATCAAGAAGGGATTGCGATGCAATGGTCGCGTCGACTGTCCATCGGATAGGTCAGATGAACGCTACTGTGTCGGTAAGACTAGCAATGAAGTTTAAGAAGATGTTAATGTTTTTATATCATAATTAGCTTAAGCAGCTAAGCACGCTTTTTCAAACTTTTTTAAGTTACAAATATGTAGTTATCGTTTATTTTTTGTTTGACTCGGTTATGAAGTAAATGCGCGCACATGTTTCCAGCTCAAGGCTACTTTAAATGTCAATTGGGAAAAGTCATTCCCGACAATATGAGGTGCAACCGACGTTACGATTGCTCACCAGGAGACTATTCAGATGAACAGAATTGTCGTAAGTTCTCCTTGCATCTTACTTGCATTCTTCAGGATCTTGTTCCGCTTTCTTTCTCAAAACCTTCCCATTTTATTAAAATGTTAGTTTTTTCGTACTATCATTATTTACAACTCTGTAAGTTTTTGCAATTCATTGTTCTCTTTCATATTACCTGGTGGTCGGTATTTCGGGGTTTGGGAGCCACTTTGCTTCCTTTGTCTTGTTTGATTCTTGTCTGACTTTTTGTCTTCCTATTCTTTGTTTTCATTCTCAGTCGATTCGTTTACTTTTACTTCTTGAGATGTTGCTTGAAATAATTTGTCATTCATTTAATTCTAACATTTGCACATTTTACCGGACAGCATGTGGTGATGACGACTTCAAATGTAATAACGGACACTGTATACAAGCCAGCAAACGTTGCGACAGAACGCATGACTGTCAGGATGGTTCAGATGAACTACATTGCAAATATGGTTTGACTTTTTCAAAATTATGTTTTTTATTATTTTGATTTTTTACTTCAGTAATATAAAATTTACTAAAAGGTGATGGTGAAAATTTTTAAGATCTTTCTGCTTGAAAACGATGTTATTATTATAATTTGCGAATCCGCAAACTAATTTGCTTGTATCATAACACTTTTAACAAACTTTTTGCGATATTTATTAATCACATCGCAAGGAGTCCAATGTTGTTAAGATTGGTCAGAAATATTTAATTCGTATTTCAATGTAAAAATTTAGTAAATTAAATGATGTTCAATAAAACCCAATCTTAACGTGCCATTTCACATAATAATTATAAATACACTAGCAAGGGTTAATGCTGTACAGAATATGATATTCATTAGAAGTAGTTCGATACCCTTTTTAGTGTAAAATATTTGGTTAAGGTGCATTATTATTATGGCAGGCACAGATTGCATGGCTTATGAATATAAATGCAAAAGCGGTCAATGCGTGCACGCAGAGTCTCTTTGCAATGGCACAGTGGAGTGCAAGGATGGCTCTGACGAGAGCAAGTGCCCCTGTAAGCGGGGTCAGTTCCAATGCCGGGACAGCTCGTGTATTAATATAGGGCTCAGATGCGACGGACACAAAGACTGCCGGCAAGGCGAGGATGAACTCAACTGTGGTGAGTACTGTACAAGTTATTCACACCGTATTTGTAAATAACAATAAAACTGCACAGGAAGTACTACCTACTGTCATTAACTTTAAAATCTGAATATATCTGTAGTTGGTTTATAGTGTCTACATGTATAAATTACGGTGTGATACAGCTTATACTCGTATATCCAAAATAAATACGTGTTGGTACATGTACGTGTATATTTATCTTAAAAGTTTCTAATGATGCTTTGATATTGCACGAATTGCATGATATCGCGCATGTGTAAATTAGTTGAAATATTTCTTTCAGATCTTGATTATTGTTTCATATTTCAGGTAAATCTATAATATAGAATTTATTTATAAATATTTACTGTCTTCAACTTTCTGTCTTTTAGATAACAGTACGAGTTGTTTTGTAAATGTGCTTATTGGAGTATGTGTTTCTAAAGTCAATAAAGGTAGGATTTTGTCTATGAATGTGGTGACGTTACAGGCCCGTGCGCTCCGGACGCCTTCACTTGTCCCGCCAGCTCGAGAGTGCAATGCGCCACGCACTGCGACGAAATCAAAGAGTGTGACAACGGCGAAGACGAAGACGATTGTGGCGATGATGGTACTTACTCATATTTATAATAATTTATTTGTACAAAATGACATGTATAAAAATGATGTTTTATTTTATATTCAATGTTTTAGATGTGGAAGTGAACATTATTTTACTGATACATAATTTTATACCTGTCAGTCATGTTCAATTTTGAGTACTTTTTTGGTTTATGCTGTATAAACAGTACAGATGAATTGTAGCTCAACTATTTCATCTTAGTGAAAGTAATATGACACATTGTTTAATGTAGAAAACAAATAATATTATAAATAATGTAGAATAGATTATATAATGCGTTTGAATGTAATTAAAAAACGAAGCGAATCCCAAAGCGTGGCAAAAAGCACTGCGAGTTGTATTGCGAACAAATCAATGTATCAAGACTTACCAAGTTGCAATAGGTTTGTATCAATTCATAAATACATAGATAATAACTTATTCCTATTAATTTCTTTTGCCTAAGAAAATAATAAACTATTAAAAAAACGTTTTCATAAATAAACACAAACATTACGTTAAGAATTTACATTATAATAAGAAATTTATATTTTTGTTTTTTTTTTATAAAGAAATTACCTAGTATGAATAAATCGATATGATAAATTTAAACTAGCGAACATTTAAATAAAATTTGGAGTATAAATAAGTAATTTGTGTTTGTTCAAAGAATGTGCCCACGAGTGCGACGGTAGATGCCTGGACGACAGGTTGATCTGCAACGGATACCCGGACTGCGCCGACGAGTCCGACGAAGCTCACTGCGACCATTGCGACCGCCCCGAAGACTTCAGGTAACAGATTCACTAGCTAGATGCGCTGCTACTGCGATATTACACAACAACGTATACCAATAATACATAATATATGCTAACGTCTTAAAACTATATGCGAATTGCTTTTGCGAATATTATGAAAAATTATATGTTTATCATGATTTGAGAGTTTGATTATTTCTCGATATTCCACTATGATCAAATATTATGAAAAATTATGTTTATCATGATTTGAGAGTTTGATTATTTCTCGATATTTCACTATGATCAAATTTTCGGGTTGAGCTCACATATTATGGTAAATATCACGTTATAAAAGATTTTCGTTATTTTATTATGTGCATTGTGCGGGCTCCTTAAATACATTTTGATTTACTGTTAGATAAGTTGTTCAAGATTATTCTTGTATTGTCTAAATCAAAACAGTGGTAAAGTATTTTACCTTTTTGAATGAGATTAAAAAACCAATAGTATTTCATGATTCTTTCAATGCGCCAGATTTAAATTACTAAAGGCCGGTTTCTCGAACGATGATCAACGAAAAAATCAAATAATTACTATGTGTCAAACTCGGATCAATCGTGATTTGACCGGCCGTAATTGTTTTTACGTTATATAGAATTTGCAAGTAAGTTTATTTTTGCAGATGTGATGATGGTGAATGCATCAATGCAAACGGGCGATGCAACGGCATCTTTGAGTGCTCTGACGCTAGTGACGAAAAACACTGCAACGACACCATGGTCGCGGCTGGAGGTTACTATCTACAATACTGTATTTATTTTATTTCCATCACAATTTCTTTGCTATATATTTATAAATCTTCATGTACTGTCCTCTCAAAGATATCTAGTCCCAAATTAAACAAAATTAATCTTACCTTAACTAAGTTGGGAACACACTTTTGCTCGTCTAGAAATAAGATTGCTGATAAGTATTCTAACAATCTAGTTCCTATTGATATTTTTTTTGTGTTAATTAATATATTCGTATAATACCTAAACACAGAAAAAATAATCTATCAATGTTTTCCATTACACGTTTGTACTACTAGGTATAAAAATGAGAGCTACTACGAAGAAGGTTTAATTAATACGTAATTCCCAGATGGATGCACTGATGGTCAGTTCAGATGCCATGATGGCAGCTGTCTGAATAACGAATTTCTCTGTGACGGCAACCGTGATTGCTATGACGGCTCTGATGAAGACAACTGCCGTAAGTATTTATAAAAACAAGCGTATTTTACTTAAAAACTTTCGATAGGTAAATATGTACTGATGTAAAAAATACTCTTGGTAAATAATGTAACTATCAAAAACTCACATAAGGTAAAATATTTGAAAATGTATCCCATTACTTGGAAGTGACATAAATGTAAGTTTTGAGGTTTGATTAAAATGTTTCAAATACGGAAGTAAATATCTCAACAAAGACAAGAATTTACACAAGATGATAGTTTGTCTATCTTTACAATAGCACTTGTACATGCTTGGTATTTCTATATAATACACTTCTCTGTGCACTTGAGGCTTTGAAACGCACTTTATAGTTTTATCGAAAGCACAATTTTACCTTATGTCTACGCACGTAAGCAACACAGCACTTTTTTTCAGTGCACTCTATAGATTTAACTGTTGATCTAAGGTGCCTTATGGTCTTAATCAGATACATCGATAAGCAACTTAGGAGATAGGGAGTTACCTTGCTTAACACCTTCATTTACTTTGAATGAAAAAGTAGCGTCAATAAAAAAGGTTTTTAAACTATTCAAACGTACCTACTAAGCAAACAGTGCCATTGGGTGAGACTAAGACTTCATGATCGAAGAAGACTTGTGCTATGTTTTGTTAAAAATGCACTGATATACAGCGTGGTTCATGGCTCGAGCCTCGCGGTCTCCATCGCCGGCGCCGTGCCTTGAAACAGAATTTACCTGTTACGACGGCCGATGCATCCCTTTGGTCCGACGCTGTGACAATATCTATGATTGTTTCGACTTCTCTGACGAGCAGAGATGTCATTCCGGTACTATTAATGATTCACGTTGATCATTATGCTCGCTACCCTTTTTTTGTTTCTATCCTGTAGATGAAGTCGCGTATTGTCAATTATATTTTCGATCACTTTCAGAACCATGTTCAAAACTAAAACTACCCCGTTATGTATATTCTAGAAAGTGCACATAAGTCGCGGGGCTATACGCTGTTTAAAACCAAAATACTGTACTAAACCGCAGTACGTCTTATCGGCACTTAGAATGGCATGTCCCTAGATTTTTGCTGTTTGATAAGCCTATTGGTTAATAGTACGTTTCATGTTTGTATACTTAGTTGTTTTTTTTCGTATACTTAGCAGAACCAACACTGGAGTGCACCTATGTATAGAGACCAAATAGAATAGATAATTTAAAAAAATATGTAAATTTTAATTACAAAATAAGTATTTTATTACTCATGTGAATTAATCATTTGGTCTTTAGGCAAAGTCAGTCAGTAAGGTTTAAAGTGTCACAACATTATTTGTAATTTTATGCACGTTCACAAAACTATTTAGTTTGTCATGGGTTTATATTTTATTTTAGCATGCCGTAGTTACCAATTCACCTGTGATAATCGCCAATGTATATCTGAATCGGATAAATGCGATGGTAAAGTTGATTGTGCCGATGGTTCTGACGAATCACCGGTTTACTGTGACACCGATGACTATCCACCGAACAACGGATACACGACTGAGTACTCTTATCCTTACCCTAGTCTTGACACAACCACTAGGCGAGGTGAGCACTATACCATTTTATACACATGTTATTTGTGCATATAACTGCTTTTACACACAATTAGAAATAAGCACTATACTGTTTCTGCTCTTATTCACGCAAGTAGTTTTATTGCAATACTCAAATATCATCTTGTTTGATTTGATTAATAAATAATACTTTCTCAAAGTTATGTGATACCATTAATAATTATGTTTGGTAACAGTCACAAAATACAAACAATGTAATGTAATCAATACTTTTCGAAATTCCAGAAATATACGTGTCTGGAACTGGGGGAGCAAAACCCAGTAAGTATTTAGAAAATTTTTGTTATTTTATATCCAAATCTGTATTCAAATAAAAGTATAGAAACCTCACAAATATAACCATATAATCAAAATTAACTACTGCATAATGGTAGGTATTAGTTCCCCTTTTCAATTCTTGTTTGTTTTTCAGCTTATAGTCCTTATGCACCCCGCACTGAGAGACCACAGACAAGTAAGTTCTTTTATAAACCAACAAAAATACGATTTACAAGTAAACCTTAACAAAAAGGAATATACTTATTTGTATTAGTCAAATAATTTGTACAGTAACATGAAAACAATTGATAACTTCCTGTAGTTGAAGTTTTTAAAGGCGCTAAGTAAGAAAATTTTGATTTTATGTTTTACCTTTTGTTGCTGACTATTTTTATTTAATTTTTTTGCGTGATTAGATGAAATCCCATATGGCGAAGGAAATGACAACACGATCACCACACAGGCACCCGATGGTATGGGCTAGAACGGGTTTTAAAAAAAATGCTTCTTGCTGTCTTTTAGCTTGATCACATGCACACAAATTAAACAATTTGTTAAACTAATATATTGAAATAACCTACAAGAAATACATATAATACCACTACTCATGTTTTTGGCTTCATTTCATAATGTTTTCATGATCCAAAACAGATGTACCTAATTTTAATTATAGGTACCACTTTTTTATCAGAGTCAGTAATGTTTTGTACCACGATTACATAACATATTTCATTTGCTTATTATGCTTTTTGCTTGATTTTATTTTATTTTATTTCTTATAAATGTTGAATCACCATTTTAGGGCGCTACAACCCGTATGGCACGGACCAGTCTGGCTCAAACGACCCTTACGGGTCAAGACGACCTGAATCCAGCGAGTCTTATGGCTCGAACCAACCTGGTTCAAGCGACCCTTATGGCTCGAACCAACCTGGTTCAAACGATCCTCGTGGGTCTAACCAAGCTGGTTCTAATGATCCCTATGGCTCTAGACAGCCTGAGTCTTATTATCCTTACGGCTCTAACCAGGGTGGTTCAAATGACCCTTACGGCTCAAATCAACCTGGACCCAACGACGTCGACTCGAGAAGAACTGAATCCTACCCGAATCTATACCCAGACTCAGACAGTAATATATTTTATCGAATTGGCTATTACTTAAATGTACTTGTATTTCCGCATGATAAAACATCTTTTTTTTATTTAGGTCAATCCGGTGGTCGTAGATACCCTGGCAGCTCACCTTCAGGTGGTCCTGGCTACCGTGTTCCTAGCGGAGGTGGGTTCATTTGTTTCAATCATTTTATTTCTATTTAAAATTTAGCTATTAACGTTCTGGTGTATACTTTGGCTCATGTGGAACAAAACATAATGATTGTAAACTTTTCTATATGCATAATGAAATGAAACTGAATCTGTTAAGATGTATGCGATTCTAAAGATAGTATAATACCAATATTAGGTTCATCGGATGTCTGCAAAAGTTATGAGTGGCGTTGCGAGAATGGTCCTTGCATAGACGCCCGTCTGCGTTGCGACGGACACATCGACTGTCCATACGACTTCAGTGACGAATTCGATTGTCCCCGAGGCAGTAAGATGTCATACCGGTCATCTAATTAAAACAATCGGGTGTTTGGCAAATTTGATTTTTAATTATACTCTCATTTCAGAACGCATTGCTGAAAATGTAGTGGTCAATGGTCATAGTTGTATGTTGTCCTAATTGTAGAGTCAAGTCGGGTTTGGCTTGTATTTATAAAAAAATTAAACAATTCAGAAAGCAACAATCCTGATCAATATTTTGTCTTATTAATATGCGGTTAGATTCTTGGTAACCTACGAAATATTTCATGATTGCTATAAAAATCTTTTTTGCTGCCAATATGCAATCTTGTATGTTTTTTAAAAGTACAGAGTATGGTACTTTTAATAAAAGAAAAAAGTTCATTTCTCAAAACAAAGGGTTTTATGCCTAATTTCAATACAAAAAGGCGTATACCTGGAGTGACAAAAGCAGTTTTATTTTTTGACAAGATTTGTTAGTAAGTTGATATTTAAAATGAAAAGTTTGCCAAAGCATCTCTGAATTATATGATTAACTTTATGTCTCTTAAAAAGTACTTAAAACCTACCTACTTACACTGGCATATGTCAACTTCTTCTAATTCTATTGTATTCAACAAGACTAATTACCTTAACTTTACATAAATAAAACCAAATTGATGACGTGTTGGTTGACATTGTAAAATATTTCTGATATTTTAATAATTATGGTGGCGCAGTTTTTAACAAAACTGAATAAAACGGGTCACTCGTAAATATAGAAGGTTGGTCCTGACTACACGTTTTTAGTTTTTTTGTACATTTTACTGCCCCTTCAGCAAGAATTAATAAAAACCTTTGACAAAAGAACGTGATTTTTCTTGATTACTAAAAAAACAACGTAATCTGAACCAACCTTAACCAGCGTAACCGCTGGCGATAACCTCTGTATTTTAACAACAATAATAAATAAGAACAAATAACAACGATCGATGTTAATAAAAAAGGTTTGGGTGAATGAAGCATGATTTTTGTAACTGATAACCTAATTGTTTCAAAATAATAATATCTGACCATTTGCAGGTCCCATTGCATTGGACGTGAAAACATACCCTGATGAGCAGACTGTTAGATTTGGTGAGTATTTTTATAATAATTCTAGCAATAATTCTTCAATCGAAATCGCCTTAAAACTCCGTTTGGCTGATGTTGTTTTATACAAAAAGTAATCATTGCTGTTGGAGTCATTGTTAATGGTTCGAACAAATGGATTCGACATCGACCTTTTATGAGGCTACTCAATATAAACAAAAATTAAAAAAAAAAGGTAGCTTAGGTGTCGTGGCAGTTTAAAAAACACAAACAAGAATTAACTTATATTTCGTTTTGCGTAAATTCGGATAAATCAAAAAGCCATGGATAATCAGGTGAGAGTTTAGCAAAAAGTAGAGACGCTGCGGGATTTCCTGAGATTTGGTATGTACAGCACAAACGTTAAGTTTCTGAGAATTTGTAACTTGATGGACACGCAGAGTCCAACTAAATATAATTAATAATGTAATGGAACTGTTTGTGTATATTTTTAGATACTGTTTAATGACACAAAAATGTCCTTGTAGATTTGATTCTCTCATCAAATTCATGTGTATAAAGTAGAGCTACCAATGTAGGTACCAACAAAACTAGGCTTGTCGAGAAATTAATTTATTTCAGATTTTTAATTTGCTATTCTACTTCTTATAAGGTGATGGTGTAACATAAAATTCGTTTACTTCATAACTTGTCTTTAAGTAAACTAAATTTTAAAATATTAAACTTATTAGTACTATGCGGTCAATTGAACAAAACACTTGTAGTAATAGTGTAGTTAGATTTTGGTGAATATATTGTAATACATTGTTGTTTTTTCATGGTGGTGGAACAGTCAATTTTGGTGAGTCGGTTATGCCTGAGTATTAGTCATTGGGCAAAATAACGGGTTTCATATAACTTAGTATTTTTTTTATTAATTATTATATAAATATTGGGTTTAAAATTTATAAACGCAACGCAATTTTCATAACTTTACACTCACTGTATCTATAAAAAGCTTAGATTATAATATATTTTTATCACAAATATATTAAACTTTAATACATACTTGAGTGAGTACACATTAACACATTTTTTATATTTATTTATTTATTTGATCATTATTATGATGCATGGCAAATAGTAACTTAATAATTGATGATTTTGTTTGGTTCGAATAAAAACACATAATGATTTGAATTTAATAATCATAATACCAACATACACATACACACATTGCACACACATTAAAGATAACTGCAAAATCATTTTATTTCAGGCACTTGGGTATATAAGTATAACAATTTTTATTGGGTTATTCTAGTCTCATCGCTCATAATAAATGAATGTTGCATTGTGAATGAATGGGTTAAATCTGTTCTCCGTCCACTTTGTAAAAGTTGTTGATTTATCTAGGTGGAGATGTGGTGTTCCAATGCCGAGACGAAGGGCCCCTGCGAGCCCCGGTGCGCTGGGTCAGAGAAGGTGGAAGATCCCTTAAAGCAGGCTCTGTCGATAAAAACGGACGACTCGAACTCTATCAAGTATCTGTAAGTCACCATCATTGTTCTGTATTTTCATTACATGGCATCTCTCAAGGTTACTAAAGAACTAATTCACAGTAATTTCCTGAACACCCATTCATTTTGACATATGTTTTAAAGGCTAGAGTCGATAGTTTTTATATGATATTTTTGTTTTAGTTGAGCGATAGCGGAGTATACATCTGCCAAACACCGAAATATTTAGGCCAATCTGGATCCGAAGTGAGGGTTACGCTCAATGTAAACAGGCCTCAACGCGGTAAGTGCTTATGTTTATCACCGTCAATTGCCAAAAGAAATATGGTTTTATTTAATAAGTTATATTCAATACAAGTTATTAAATAAGTTATTTTTTAACAGTTATAAGCAGACCAACGTTCGTCCCATGCAAGCCTGAAGAAGCTACTTGCGGTAACGGCGAATGCATTCTCAAGTCCTTCGTGTGCGATGGCAAACTCGACTGTTCAGACAAATCAGACGAAGACAATTGCAGTAAGTCTCTATTTAATGCAATATTTTGGCAAGAAATTGGACCATTTTTACCGATGACAAACGGAGAAGGTTCGTATTTTTTTATGTGTGTTTTACGCATAACCTTTGACAGAGTAGCCCGATTTTGATATTTCTTAACCCTTTATTTGGCAAAAAAAAAAATGTTTTTTTAGATGAAACTATTATTGAAATTGTAATGTGTAGAGCATAACGATGCCCAGAAAAATAATAAAAAAAATCTAGGTATTACAGTTTTCCTGAAAAACCATGTATGCTACTACATACATTGCCAAGTGGGTAAAGAAATATGTATTCATTTGAATGTATGTTGGGACATACCTTGCCAAAACCAGTAAGAATTAAAATCATAAATATGTATTGTTACTTTAATTAAAAACAAACATAAATCAACTTTTTTATAAAAATGAGTTGATACATTATGACAGCAAAGAACCAGGTATAATGTCTCTGCAACACTGTGATTGGCAATAAATCAGTAGCTTGTGATGCAGAAGCGACTTGAGATATAGGATTTAGAGTAACAAGAGTGGCAGGAGTTGCAGGCGTGGCAGGGGTTGCAGGCATTGTTGGAATGTCGCTTATTATCGGAATAGCGCTGCAATCGGGCTGCAGCGATGGATTCGGGTATACTTCTTGGAATACAGGCGTAAGCCGAAAATTCTCATCGGTTGAAGTTTCATCATCGGAATCGAATATACTCAGTAATTTTACGGATCTCGCGATAGATGGGGCTGGGGAAGATGAGTCTGAATGCGAAACTTGAGCGCCTAATAAGTCACCATCGACCAAGCAAACAAAAACCCAGAAATATCAAAAAAAAATATCACAAAAAGAAATCAAATAAATTGGCAATGTATGCTGTGGCATACAGATTTGTTGTGCAGTGATTCATTACTAAGTTGGCAATGTATGTCACGGCATACAAAGTTTATTATCAAATAAAACAACTAATATTCAAAAATATTGCCAAAATTATATAAGTGGTCACTTCACTATAATGTCACGATTGAATTATAAGTGTTTTATTAGAAATTTATGAGGGAAATGTACTAAAAAAGAAATAAATACTTTAGTGAGCACAGATGGCCTCTTTTGAGCACACATTATGTCAAAAAATGACAGCACCAATGTCGCTAACACTCAAAAACATTTTTTTTCATAAAGATTTACTAGTTTATGAGAATAAATATTAATAATTATATCGAAATCATAATATTTCTTTAACACTTTATATTTTTTTAAAGTTTGTATGGCACAGCATACAATACCAAATTAAGGGTTAACAATGGTTGGATTTCAAAGAAAAACCAATCCTAAGAGTAAGAAAATAAAGGCGATATTTTTTTTTAATGTTACAACTAATAGATTAAGCAAAGTAAACATGTTAAATGAAAATGCAAATTCCAGATTACAGTGGAACGTGTGAACCGAATCAGTTCCAATGCGATAACCGGAAATGCGTTCTGAAGACTTGGAGGTGCGATTCCGATGACGATTGCGGAGATGGTTCGGACGAGAAGAACTGCCAAGCTTTGGACCCTAACTCTTCATGCCTGCCTATGGAGTTCGCCTGCAAGTCCCAGTCACAGTGCGTGCCGAGGAGCTTCCATTGCGATGGTCGCAGCGACTGTTTTGATGGCTCTGATGAAATTGGATGCAGTAAGTACTCTTATAAAATCTTAGTCAAATCCGATATCAACTTTTTATTTTATTACTTACCTACTTACTTTATAAGTTTTGTATGCCGTGACGATTCCAAAAGTCTTATTACTGGAACACTTTATTTATAAATATCTATTATTGCATAGATTGGTTTTAAGGCAAATTTCTATACACTATTTATTTCAGGTAACGTCTACATCACCAAAACGCCTACCCCCGCAAACGTTAGACTGAACCCTGGAGACACATTGGTCCTGACTTGTCAAGCTGTTGGCGTACCTGAGCCTCTCATTTCTTGGCGTTTGAACTGGGGTCACGTACCTTCTAAATGCACCTGGACTAACAGAGGAGGAGTTGGAAACCTGACTTGCCCAGACATGATGGTATGTTCAAAAAATATTTTAGATTTTGTAACTTAACACATAATAATCAAACATTAAAACTAAGCCAAATAAGCATTTAAGATTTTGAATGAGGTTTGATCAAAATGCATTATTATCATGTGATTTGTTCTGATAACGAATTTCTTTTTGACAGCCAAAAGACAGTGGAGCGTACTCCTGCGAGGCCATAAACAACAAGGGCACCTTATTCGCTGTTCCTGATTCTATCGTATTCGTCAGCCAGACTGATCCCTGCCCCGAAGGCTACTTCAACAAGTAAGTTTTACTTTTTAGCCCTAATTTTGTCTACAAAATAGCTTATTTCTATCGCGAAAAAGTTTTAAGTTTTATTTTTCCTTACAGCGAAGCCCAGTCCCAAAAGGAATGCATCCGTTGCTTCTGCTTCGGAAAAGCGACAAGATGCCACAGCGCCGATCTCTTCACGTACAACATGCCGACGCCGCTGGGCGAGGGCGGCACCCGGCTGCTGGGCGTGGCATTGTCGGGAGACGGCGAAGTTAGGACAGATCCTTCCATCATCAACCATTACTACTACCAGTCTATGAGGAATGGCGCTACGGTGAGATTTTAAAGCTTACACTATGTCTGAATAACTTATCTGGAGTTTCAATTCCAACAAATTCAGGAAACCCTGAAGCTTTTGATCAAGTCAAATGGCTCGACAGCTGTCAAATGTAATGTGAATAAATGTATTGCAAATAAATAAATGAATGAATATTTCCAGGTGACCAAACTAGAATCTCGTGACGAGAGCTGGCTCGGGAACTTCCATCCGTTCTTGACACTGCCCGAGTCTTACAATGGCAACCAGCTAACGTCATACGGCGGACACATCAAGTACACTGTCCACGCACACACGTACGCTGTACAACAAGAAGATGATATCCCAGCTATTATTGTCAAGGTATACCTTAAACCCTCGAAAACATAGTCATGTTACTACTCAAAAATCTATTTCTTTAACACGGAATTTGAGCCAACTGATCTATTTTACATCAAATTGCACCATAATACACACCACTACCACAAAAGCTTTACCTAAGCGTGTGCTTTGCAACTACTAACGGATTACGAATAGTGGTTTTTATGCTTTGGAGTCTTAAGACGTCTGCTTTAGTTACAGCACTTATGATCGAATTTATTGGTTAAACATGTATTTAGTACAAAGTAAGTACAATTCATTATGTATGTATGAATAGTTTAATTACTCATCTTAAACATTGTAAGTAACAAACACTTGTATTCCCTTAAAACTTACCGATGTAATGGACACAGCGTTACTACTTATACGCACAAGTGCAGCCGGATGATGAACTACCTTCGATTATCATTAAGGTATTTAATCGCAATCGAACTTAATGAATATTATCTTACCCTTTTAGTGTCTCCAATTTTCATATTATGATTTTATATGGTACCACGAAGTCAGCAGCAATGGCTTTATTTTGTTGACTATGAGTAATTGGTACAGATAAACCATTCAAAAAATGCACGTGCCTCCACCTCTTCACCCTGAAAAAATGGTCGTACAGATACAATTCAAATTGTTATTTTTATTACTCTTTCAGCCACTGTCTTGACACCTTACCAATAATATATTACTTATCTATAATAGAGAGGCGAACGCGCGTTTATTTTAAAAATGGTTTATCTATAGCGCGTTTGGTACGACAGTTGACTGCTTTGCTCAGCTTCACCTGCTTACGCACATGGTGATTTTCAGAGACATGTTTTTTTAGCTTTACTGAGATGTTAACCTTGTATGATTTATTTTAGGGTAAATACGCAACTCTGTACCACGTTCCTCGAAATGATATCGCGTCACCGGAATCAATTGTCGAAGCTCGTTTCGTGCCTGAATACTGGGAGAAGTCTGGCCCGAACGGTAACCTTATCCCCGCTACTAGAGAAGACATTATGATGGCGTAAGTACCACTTTCCAATAACAAGCTATAATGGAGTGTATGATGACAGTTTGATTGAATGCAAAGTATCTGCACATCCAGAGGTGCCACAGCAGCTGTCTAAACCAGTTTGTTGAATCATAGTTTTATAATGCAGAACTGACAGTAATTTACCTGAAGATATTTTTAAGTAAGTTTTATAACATAGGCTGACTATGTTATAAAACTTACTGATAGAAACAAGACAAGAAAAAATGTATAGGTGCCCTATAACATCTAAAAACAAGTTATTGATCTATATTTATTGTGCACAGATTGGATGCCGTTGAAATAATACTCCTCCGCGCTGACAACAACAACGCTGGAGTGAACATCACAAACTTCGTTATGGAATCTGCACAGCACATGAACAGTGGACTCGGAGCCGCCAGCTTAGTCGAGGAGTGCTCATGTCCTAAAGGTTACGACGGCCTTTCCTGCCAGGTCAGTTTAATTGTTTAAAATAGACTTGGTTTATACATACTATAGGTTTCTTAGGTTTGATTAGGATTCTGAGATTTGTGGGTCCTATAATTTGTATTTTGACAGAAATGCGAGGCCGGATACGTGCGCGAGCACACTGGACCTTGGCTGGGTCAATGCGTCCGGAAGGCCTGTCCCCCCGGTACGTACGGCGATCCTTCGATGGGCGACGCTTGTAAACCCTGCCCCTGCCCGCTCACCAACAAAGATAATCAGTTCGCCACCACATGTTCCCTTGGACCAGACGGCTCTGTTACTTGCGATTGCTTCTCTGGGTAAGTTTTGTCAGTTAAAATGTGTCTATAATCATTTTCAAGGTTTAGTCATCAAATTAGTTTTCACAATACTTCTGAAAATCTGTTTTAGAACTTTAACCATTTTTTAGGCCACAAAAAGCTATCAAAAGCCCCTTGGGTTATTTTTTATATTTAGCTTCATTATTTTTTACCATTTTGTACAAAAATAATTTCACGTTATATTTACTTTACAGCTACGAAGGCAAGAACTGCGAGAGGTGCTCCGCAGGCTTCGAAGGAAACCCACTGGTGGTCGGAGACACGTGTCGCGTGCGACAGACAAGCAAATGTAACCCGTTGGGAACTCGACGCGAACAGTTGCTGGGCGAATGTGTCTGCAAGGACAACGTGGTTGGCCAGTACTGCGATCAATGCAAGAAAGATTCATTCTTCCTCTCCGATGACTTCAGGTATTTGACAACATTTACTATACAATTCAAATATAATATAAATATGGTATACAAAATACCTTAGCGTTTTTATGACAATTCCATTGTCTCAGCCATTAATTTGTTACAGACACGGTTGCGCGCGTTGTTTCTGCTCTGGCGAGTCTCAACAGTGTATGAGCAGCAATCTCCGTCGTAAAACGACTTCTATCAACTTCAACGTACCAACTATCGTCGATGATATAAAGGTGTACAACACACAACCACAGGGCGAAGGAAACTTTAGATACACAGCAGCAGTGGAGACCAACCTTAGACCTACTTTAACAAGGGGTGGTTTGGGACTGTCCGGACTTGATAGGTCGCGGCCAACTGTTTACTACTGGAGTATGCCACTAAGGTAACTTCTGTTCTTAATACTAATCCATGTTTTTATTAAGTGGTTTTCCCTATAAGATTTGAATATATGATCTCTAATGTCATTGCAGCTTTGCCGGTGATAAGGTAACAGCATACGGAGGGTTCTTACGATACACGCTTGACAACGTACCTAGTTACGTCGACCAACGTCTAAAGAACAAAGCAGCTGATGTCCAACTTATTAGCGTGAGTATTTTACAATTGTTGTTGCACAAATACTGTTGTATTTAGACCTATTTGACAGTTATCATCATGGCTGTTCTTGGCACAAATTATATTAGGTTTTTTCAATTTTTAGTCTTACTCATAGATAGACATAGACATATATTTATTTGCCACACAAGCACACACCAGAAATAATAATAAAAGTAAAATTTCATTATTTAAATAATTTAAAAAATAGAAAAAAATATATGTGCTTAATACATTTAACAATTAAAAAATAAAAATACTTAACAAAAATAGAATCATAATAAAAAAAAAAGAAACTCTTAGCTTACTTATATTTTTTAATACTCTACAGGACAACCATCTTACATTCCAATACTTTGGCAACTTCGAACCTTCTTACGAAGGTGTTTTGAACGTCAGCGTGCAACTTTTGGAGAAAGGATGGCGACGGTAAAAGCTATTTTTAATTTGATTCATTATCCTCCAAGAATCTTCAAAACTGACGATTGTCAATTTACAGGTCTGATGGCAAGGATGTTCCTCGTGAGCACTTCTTGTTAGCTCTGGCTGACGTCAAGACCATTTTGATAAAGGCTACTTATTCCACGGATGCTATCGCAACACCTCTGTACGCTAGTATTGAGACTGCAGCACCCGATGGTGATGGTCCAGCTGCATTACACGTAGAGCAATGCGTCTGCCCAACAGGATACGTTGGCACTTCCTGCGAGGATTGCGCTCCTGGTTTCACAAGGTAAGGTTCTATGCCTCTGGTAATACCTGTTGTGTACGTATTGTGTAAGTACATTTGATTAATTATTTTTTGCATAGACTGAAAGGAATGATTTCAATATCGTACACTAAAACAGCTCAGCCTTGCACGTTCTGTATTTGTGTTTATGTTTATTTTTACGACTTTTTTTGCAGAATTACTATACTGAATGTTTTAGTACCCAAAGACCGATGTTGTTTAAAGTACATTTTAAATACAAAAAAAGTCTGGCCTCTTATCTATTCGCTTTCGAAGTAAATACTTGACACTGTTTTTATTTGACTGATTGTATTACAGAGGAAGTGGTGGTTTGTACTTGGCTCACTGTGAAGCTTGCCAATGCAACGGGCACTCCAGGAATTGTCACCCAGAAACTGGACAGTGTTACGTAAGTACTTGCGATTAGGGGCCTTTTTCATCCAATAACAATTCGGTTATTGGTTAGTCCGGGTAGACGGCTGTTTTATGCTGCTTTCTTTTTACGATGAATTTTACAACAATTTTAATACATACCTACATACTAAAACTCATGAATTTCTAGGAATGTATGGATAACACCATGGGACCGCGATGCGAACAATGCAAGGAAGGTTATGAACGTGACGGTTACGACAACTGCATTGCTTACGACACCCCTACCACCTTGACTCCTTGCCGGTAAGTCATGAAGATAAACTTGCTCATTATCATCTTAATACATAAATTGTAATGGGCATTACTGATAACAATACTTGTTCTAGTTTTGAAAAACTATGCTGGGAATTCTACTAGATAATCAAGTTCTGGCTTTCTCCCATCACGATAAATGTTGTTTTACGAAAAATTTAATAAAGACGTACTTGATAAAACAAATTTGATCATAATTGTTTTAGCTGCGACCCTCGTGGAGAAGCGGAACCTTGCGAAGCGGATGGTTCATGTACGTGCAAGAGAAACGTGGATGGTGATTACTGTGACCGCTGTAGGGTCGGCACCTACGGACTTGACATTGCCAACCCTGATGGCTGCACAGCTTGCTTCTGCTCTGGCGCAACCACCGAGTGTCAAGAGGTAAGCCAGTTTATCAATAAGCTTATTTATATAGTGAACTAGTATATATAAAAAAAAAAAAGGTAGCACTCCGGGAGTGCCGGCAGAAGTGAAAACTTCAATATTAACGTTGTGTTTTCACTTCTAAGTTTTCACATAAAAATATAACCACAGACGTCATAATGACAATGACAATCACAATGACACAGACACATTCGCGCAAGCGCCCTGTGCCGCCTAAACAGAGCACACTCAGGCACGGTAGAAAGAGTGGGAGATACTAGTTCCTCTCCCTTTCCCTCGATCTTACGCTTCGATCAACGTCACGTGACCCTGACGCGAGTTTGAAAGTTTTTACCCACCCAGCGCCGCTAAAGAAGTTTTCACTTCAAAAAGAATTACTACAAGATGTAACAAAATTTACTTTAAAACGTCTTCCCACACGTTGCTCCACGATATGTGGTGTTAGTACAGTCTTCTTATTATTTAAGAGCAACGCTCTTGTCTGCGTAATCAATGCAATCCACGCCATTTTTTTCCTTTCCAGGGCCGCCTCCTTGACTTCCTTATACGACACGAGGGCAACCTTCATCTTTACTTGGCTCATGTAGTTTATCCTCGGCCTTCCTCTTCCTCTCCTTCCTTCTACCTTTCCTTCTATGATGTTATTGATGAGGTTGTCGTGTCGTATAAGATGGCCAATCATCTTCCCCCTTCTGTTCTCAACCATTTTCATGAGGGTTCTTTCCTCTCCGACTCACGTTACACACTCGTTAGTACAGTACGAAAAAAAAAACATTTATTATTGTTTTAACGGAATATTTCATTGCAATTGGATCTTCCTTCAGGCAAACTACTACTACCGTACTGCAATCCCAGCTCCGATATTCGGCGATAGCTATGGAGGCTATACTATCATGGACATCAACGGAGAAACGATCATCAACGACCAGTTCGTGCCAGAACCTGACAAGAGCGAACTGATGTATGTCTTCTCGTTCCCGGCTGACAAAGACTTGTATTGGTCTCTACCTGTGTTCCCAGGTACGTATTTTTGTTAAAACGATTGAATTCAAAAAATGATTTCAAAGATTTATCATCACATAGATAATTTTTTGAAAGCATTTATTTTTTTATTCAGTAATTTAATTGCCTAATACATGAAGCAACGTTATGTATTGGATAAACTTGTAATAAAAAGAATAGTCTAAATTCAATGCAAACAATATTTAGGGTGAATGATCGACAATAATAAACAAGCCAAACTAGTGCCAAGTTGGCCTCGGACCGACTCACGATGAAATTATATTAAAAGTTTATTCTCAGCTACAAGATTTAATTACCCAACAGGTAACAGAGTGCTATCATACGGAGGCAGCCTCTCACTACGACAGGAATTTGAGAGCAACAATGGCTACAGCCTTTCGTCAGTGCAAGGCAATGACGTCATCCTCATCGGTGATGATGTGTCTGTCTCCTGGTATAACCCTAACATCCTACGCTCTGGAGAAGCTTTGGTAAGTTATATTATCGTTTTTCTCTTTTCTATCGTTCTCGCGATGTAGTGGGTACGAAGTGATCAATTCATGTTCAGTTTAATCAATTCATCATTCAGTTTAATGTTAGCATCGTATCGTAACAATAAAACGCTTTCAATAAAATTCATGGAAACAAACTGTTTAGGATTCCGTGAATGATATTTTGCGATTGTTTACTTTTTTGAAGGAATTGTGAACACTTAACTAATTTAAACGTTGTTCAACAGACCTACCAAATACCTCTGCGCGAGCAAGGATGGACTCTCTTGAACTCTGCTGAGCCGGCTGATAGAAGTGACTTTATGCATGTACTTAAGAGCCTTAGACGAGTACTCGTCAAGGCAACTTTAGCTGACGACATTCTGTCTACTTCTATCGCTGACGTTTCTATGGACACCGCTACCGAACAATTCCAAGTGAACGCGCAGCTCGCAAAGGGAATTGAGGTAAGTAGCTTTAATACACTATACAAGTAAGAAAGCTATTTTTGTCACCACATGGGGACAGTACCTATAGCCATATTTATTTTTCTATAGGAATTTAAGGCACACAAAAAAGAGTACATTCAAATATTTTTTTAATAACGAGTTAATTCATAAATTATGAGCACCCTTAAACTTGTGTACACAGCATGATTAAGTAAGCTGTAGGTAAAGAACCACAAAATAATGAAAATATTGAAAAACTAGTTCATTAAGCAATAGGTAACTACAGAGAATAACCTAACAAGTTCACAATGTGCTGTGCACCCTCCGAGGTTAAAAACTTGAAGAACGTGAAATAACTATATTATTACAGTGGACTCTCAGCACACTCTCACGAATGAGTGGTGATGGAGACGAGCAGCTTTCTTCAATTTTGTAGCATTGTAGTTAAATAAATAATCTTAGTATTTACCTACATGCAATGTATCTACCCGCAGATTTGCACATGTCCTCCCGGTCACCTCGGCACCAGCTGCGAGACTTGTGCTGCCGGTTACTACAAGAATGAACAGGACTACTGCGTGAAGTGTCCGTGCAACGACCACGATTGCCAGTTGGATACTAACTCGCAAGTTGTTTGCAACTGCCGTCCTCCTTACACCGGCCGTGATTGCTCTACTATTGGTGAGTTGAATTGAATGTTGGTGTGAGAGAAATTAACGGTGTATTAACATTGTATGGAGAATTCAAAATTCATGTGACATGGTCATTTATAATATTGTTTGATGAATAATAAAATGTGAGTATAGGTAGTTTCAATCTCTTCCCTAAAAATCATCCTGATTCAATTGATTTGCAAAAATTTTTCGCAACCAAATTATTGAATCCATCACGTTTGATATGTTAACCCAATTGTTTAACAACTAGGATTAGTAATGGAACTCCATCCAACATTACGAGACGACTACGACCCGAACTTCAAACAGGTGACGTTGACATGCAAGTATCGTGCTCCGGAGCCACTCACAATAAAATTCGTGGTGGAAGGGACAGATTACGGTCCCGTGAAAGACGCGAATGAGTCAACCCTTCACTCAGATGGTTGGCATGGTGAACATGTCATGGACACCCTATGGGACACAAGAAAGGACGGCAACATATTCGAATGCCACACCATCACGCTGAGAGGCTCAACCCTAGGCGTGCTCTTCACCGATATGCGGAAATCGGCCCTGGAAGGTGCCTAACGCTTCAAAACCAGCTTGTAACTGTCACTCAATGTTCGATGTGGATAAAACCGGCACCATCATAATAACAAGCTGTTAGATTCGTCCACTGTCGCTGTTTGTTCCCGATAATGTGTCTGTTAAAATGTTATGTACATATAGTATTTTGTTCTGCTACATGTTACTGCAAGAAATGTGCGTCTGTGAATTCACGATATCATCATTTTTATGTTAATTACTGTTTAATTTTATGTCAAGATCCATACCAGAAGCAAAGATAAATCCATGATTGTAACCTTTTTAAAAATTTAAATTACAGGAATTTATCTCAGCTCTTTAAAATTACCCGTGTCATTACACACTTGTTTTAAGTGTTTTAAAACCATCCGGTTTATAAGTATCCCTGTTATTACAGGAGGTGGACAACCACAAGTGACTGACCGCCCCCCAGTACCAGATTCTTCCATCACTGTGCGCATCAGCAATAAAGACATTACGATTAGGGAAGTCGGCAGCAGCATCAGCTTAGTCTGCGAGGTAAGGCATTGATCTTCATTTTCGGACAAATTGTTGAAATATTTGCTGTTTCGTTCTGACAATCTGATTTATCGAATCATAATCTTGAATGTTCGTACCTTCAATTACGGATTTGTACATTTCCTCTTCTATCTTCTATTGTCGTTAATGCTATAAACTGTTCAACAGGCTTACAGTCCGTATACACGCCGCCTCGTAGTTGCCTGGTCGAAGGTAGACGGTGATCTACCACAAGACAGAGCTATCTTCGATGAGAACACCGGCGTGCTTCGCATCACCAATTTGCAGATAACCGACAGTGGACAGTATATGTGTCGCACCAGCGATGGACGCTCTACCGGACAGAAATCCGTTACGCTTAAAGTACCAGGTCAGTTTATAGTAATGCCACAATATTACTGAGTATTCTAAGACCAAAACACACGTTCATGAAAATCCTTGTTATCACACTCGTCAAGATCGTCTCGGTAACGTCTTCTCGGCCGGCCCGGTCGTCGGCTCGTTTGTAAAAGGTCATAAAAAAGAAAAATAATGTAATTTAAGTAGGCACTAGAAGCAGCATTTGTTTTATGAGATAGTTATGGTATTTTGTTGATATTATGTTCATGAATATTAATTTATTATTATTTATTTATTTTTTGCGTTACCGAAACAATTTTTTTTTCATCTATTTTATAGACACTATTTAGGAACAAAGTTGTTTATGTGTGAATCCATATTTGTACTTATTGAGAGAGAAGAATGCTAAAAATCTATATTTGTTCATTCTGAGAGATAAAATTGCGTAGGTGTCTATATCTATAACAGTAGTAGTACTGAACCCTCATATGGGTCTGACACATTGCCATACTGAAAACCGATTCTTAGAAAATACGCACTAACGTATAATAAATATTGTTCAAAAGCTAACCTTGACGATTGAAATCGTTTGATGAAAAAAACAGTTTAATTTACAGTATTTTACCAATATTTGATCCTTTTACGAAAACATATAAAGGCAGCTGTTTTGTGAAGTCCCCATTTTCCAATAAATGATATGGTTTCTCCCATTAAGGTTCATAATAGTAGCTGAACTTCAATCAAATAATTTGGTTCATGGAAATATTTTTTGGGATCTCATCATAAATCGTTCTAGGTACTTATTTAATTGATTTCTTAGAAATTTCATTACGATTCTGTCACCATGTACTTTGTTCATGCTTCTTGGAACAGTCGTCCCATTGAATGTCCTCTACGCCAAAGGTAAAATTAATCCATAACATTAATTACAGGGTTTTATTACACAACGAATAAATATAAATCACATAAGTTAATCATTCATATCATTAAGTATTTTTAATAAATAATATTCAGAAAACACGAAGTAAACGAAATGCAACAAAATTAAATAAACCTGATCGAATCTCATTGTCTAGTTATCCAATCTAAGATATCAACAAACTTGATCATCTTTCTATTGAGTCAACCTAGAAAACTGATGACTAACCTGCTTAGTATATGTGCTGACAAAATATGTTTGATCGTAGCTAACCAAATGATAGCGCCGTCCGTGGAGATCCGTCCTCCAGTAAACGAGTACTACGCTGGAGATCGCATCGAACTCCAGTGCGTAGCTACCGGCAGTCCTCAGCCCTCCATCTCATGGCAACGCGCGTCTCGCCGTCCTCTGCCCACGACCTCGGATCATTACGACGATCTGTTCATCATTCGGGACGCTAGGGAAGAGGATTCTGGTGAATACAGGTACGTGCTTCGTTATCTTGCTGGGTAAACTCGATGGTCTAACTATCTTGACAGGAGTCACAGCTTAGTTGGTAGTAGCTCTGCCTTCCATGCTGTGTGTTGTGTATGTGAAAATATATGTACCTATACAAGAATTCTTTCAGCAATCTAGTTCCCATAGTACAAGTTTTGCTTGGTTTGGGACTAGCTAGAGTGTGATGTGTGAAACGTCCATGAATATTTATTATTTACTTATCACCAAAAACATTTACGGCAAAAATAATTCATGTACATATTAAATCGTTTTTACAGATGTATCGCATCCAACACTATTGGCTCATCCGACGGCGTAGCAGTAATATCAATACGCCCACGCCCAACCAAACCAGTGCGTGACAGACTCGTAGTCCAACCGACATCAGCCACCGTCAATGAAGGACAAAGCACCACCATCGTCTGTACTGGCTCGACTAACGTTCCAGCTGGAACCATCGATTGGGTCAGGTGAGTGTTACGAAACTAGGCTGCTAACTCTGTGTTTTCTAAGCCCTGATTTGATTGAATCTGCTAGTTGATCTGCCTATTGATTTTAAGTTTTGTTCCTGATATCAAACTATCTGATATCAGGAACAAAACTTAACAAAGTCAGACGTCGCTGAGTGATCTCCGTTTTAAAAAATGGCCATCAGTGCTTAAACGAGCCATGTTTTACAAAGCGATTAAGATCCCAAGTAAAAAAGTTAATGCTTATACTATGTTCCATCTCCATAGGCAAGACGGCGACCGTTTCCAAGCAAACGTACGCTCCGATAATGGTGTTCTTTACATCAACGTGGCCACTTTGATAAACGCTGGTGTATACGTCTGTCAAACTCGTGGTGCAGACGTCGCTCCCGAGCCGGTGTTGCTGACAGTTCTGACCACAGCCCTACCCTCGCCCGACCAAGCACCAGAGGTCACTATCCCGGTCAAATCTCTGAGGATCCCCAGTGGAGGAAGCGAGAAAGTTGACTGCTTCGCGCATGGACAGCCTTTGCCGCTAATCAGATGGACGAAGGTCAGTAGTTCATTCATATATTATCCATCATTTTATAGAAAACGTTTGTTACGAATCCAATCTATTGCAAAGTGTGATTGGGTGGGCACGGTTGTTTAGGTTCCTATATTCCATACTTGAGAGAATGAAGTATGGGATACAAGATACAGCAAAATGAAAATGAGTTTTACTACCTTTGTTAAAGATTTATAAGGTTGGAATATAAAAGAATTTACACCGGACAATCAAGCTTTTGAGGTCCTTGCATTTACTCGGGCAGTGCGAGTTTAAGTATTAATTTTGCAGTACTATTTGTTATGCCGGTATATTACTAATTGGTTTGACCTTTTTTATTTAGTTCGAGTCATTAATCCGAACTTTCATACATCTATTTCTCTAGCACGAGAGTGAGTTCGGTCGTGGTGTCAGCCAGCGGGGTGATTCTCTCATCATTAACGAAGCCGAGGACAGTGACACTGGTTATTACGTGTGCCAAGGTCTCGACAGACGCGATAATTCTGTGCTCACATACGTCTACGTTTACGTCGAGATTGAGAGTAAGTTTACATTGTACATTGTAGAACCAATTTTTACTGCTGCATATTCAAAGGTTTTCTTCGTTTAAGATGAGTTTTTAGTTTCGGTGTAGAAAAATTACAAAATAAATAAATAATGCTGGACAATCCACACAACATCATCTAGCCCCCAAGCTAAGCAGAGCTTGTGTTATGGGTACTAGAAGACTGACATGCTTAATACAATCCATTACATAAACAGATATTTTTTATTATGCATATAAAATACCCAGAACATCCGGAATAAATATTTGTAATAAAAAGGAACAAGATCACTCGAGTTCTTCATTTACCTACTCGTTAAGAGAAAATGCATGTGGAATAGTATTAGCTATTTAATGATTTGTAAATACCGACTCGTGTTCGTGTGAGTGCGAGTTGGAAAGGTTTTAAACAATTTTACATCCTATAAAATGAAAAGGAAACAGCATTTTTAAATAAACTTACTATTTTTGCATAAAAAAAGTTCTCGTAGCTATAATTAAATCCTAGTCGATACCTATCTATCATTTTTGCGGTTAGTTATACAGTTTAATAATACTAAAGAGAGAGCTGTGCTCGAATAAATGTGACAATCGGTAAACGTATTTAAGACACAATGGGCGCTAACGCTGCAATGTTCTACAGTAAGAGCGTTTTCACATTATCCAATCCCATATCGGTGTCGGACGCCGATTCGAAAATGCATGTATGAAATATGTACCTGTCTTTCATATTGTCCGGCCCGATATCGGATATCGGAGGTACATATTTCATACATTTTACTTACCCCGATATCGGATCGGCGTCCGACACCGATATGGGATTGGATAATGTGAAAGCGCTCTAATGCTGATGTTGACGCACAATGTATAGGTACCTATTTGCGATACATTTGTGACATTGTTCGTATTCCAATCGCAGAGCGTGAGAAGCCGCTGGTGGAAGTGTGGCCTCAAGGCGAGCAGCCCGTAGCGCTGGGCAACACGCAGTTCGAGATCCAGTGCCGCGTGCTGGCCGGCCTGCCCGCGCCCGCCGTCACCTGGAGCCGCGCCGGCGGCCGCCTGCTCTCCGACCACGTGCACATGAAACCTGGAAATATACTCAAGTCAGTGCATATCACTGTGTGCTTTCTTATTCATATTCAAAACTTAATGGTTTTTACTAGCGATCAATAAGGGTACCTACTTTATAGCATTTAAAATTGATTGAAAATTATTCTAAATGAGTGATTTTATTGAATAAAGAACTTTACTTACTTAGGTAAATACATAAAAAAAAATGGTTGTCTGTAAAGTCTGTTTACTGACGATAGTTGAACGTGACAAAGTCACTTCATGGAACGCCTCAGAACGCCTCATGAGTCATGTTTTTTCGTGCGTGCAGCCGGCTCTATCGAATTATAAGACGTTGTCACGTCAAAAAAGTAAAAGATAATGGTGGCTGGTATAGATGTTTACAAAATGAAGATAACCTTAAAGGCACAGTTAGAGTTAGTACCGTTCAGGGACTCTGTTCCCCGCACTAGGACAAAAGCCTGTAAGTGAAATGAAATAGCTTTATTTTGTCAATACATACATCCTACAGACAATACCACATAACATAAGAAAAAACAAGAGAATATAAAACAAATAGGCACAAAACAAGAAAAAAATTAAATAATAATAGCCAAAGTAGTCCTACCTCCGTGAGATTGCTACTCTTAGTAATTCTTACTTATATAATAAATCAATAAAAGTGAATAATATGATGATGTAAAAAATTTGAAAAAATAACGTGCGTAATAATGCTCTTTATTTTTTATATACTTAATGGAACGAGAAAATAACAATAAACATAATTCATTAAGGCACGCATTGTCCGGAGGTTCCTCAATCTGTAGCCCTAACCACCGGTAGCTTGGGCCTTGCCCCGCTGCCGGCGGCGGCAACCTAGTTATACATATATGTATATTTTTTTTTTGAAATCATGCATATTGTAAAAAATCTTTTTGCTAAGATTTTATATAAATGTGAACATAATTCAACCCCAGGTTCGAGAAGGTGGAAGTGAACGACGACGGTGAATACATCTGCACAGGAGACAACGCTGTGGGCAGTTCCAGCTCTAGCGCCGTTGTGAAGGTCCGCTCGCCCCCGGAGATCACCATCACCCCCCGGGACTACCTCGAGGTCACCACTGGTGATGCAGTGTCCCTGGAATGCCGCGCTGAAGGGTACCCTGAACCTTGGGTCACTATCAAAGGTATGGTGAAATCACTTTAAAGCTCAGGTCTGCCTTCCATGCTGTTGGTCGTGGGTTCGATTCCCACTACCCAGGGCAAATGTTTGTGTGATGAACGTAAATATTTCTTGTGTCTTGGTGTTACTATGTATAAAAAAAATTATTAAAAAATTATTGAAAAATAATAGACCGCTTAAATTTTTGAAACATAAAAAATAAATAATAACTCGTTAAATAATAATACCCTGTAATGTATCAGATTTAGCATCGGCTCCCCAACTATTAGTCCTGGTTCTTTATTATCTGATTATCTAGGACCCGACGGCCGCGAAATATCATCACAATCTCGCATCGCGCCCCTTCGGCTATCTTCGGTTAACGAGAGAGATGACGGCACTTACTCCTGTGTCGCTTCAAACCCGGCGGGCACCATCGAAATGACTTTTGTTATCAGAGTCGAAAGAGGTGACGGAGGCGATGATTACGGTGGTGAGGTTTTTTTTTATGTTGCTGCTTTATTTAATTATAAAAAATCCAACAAGGTGTTTAATTATTCGTCTGTCGATGAAGACACGCTCTGTGATCATATCATACAGCATCTATGTAGTCTAATGGTGATTTTATTTTTTGTGCAAAACTGTTGATTTAAAAGCTTAGCTGCTTGGAAAGTCAGGTATTAATTGCATATACTTACCTAAATTATATTTTGGTAACTTAATAATAACTTTTACTTTGATCCATTTAAAATGCACAAAGAAAACGTTTTGAGGATGGAAGTCGTTCGGTAGGTATGTGCTTTTTCACGTAACAAATTTATGGATAATTTCAAGGTATAAGTATTTTCAATAGACATGTTTCATGTCAGTACCTAGTATTACTTTTGATTTAGCTTCTTAAAAATAATTTAGTTTTTCAACTGTTTATTATTTAAACCATAGAACGATACATATTGCATGATCAAATTAATGTTTAATTTATAATAAATCCGTCAAATTTCAAGACCAATGATAATTTTTCAATGTTTACAGGTAGCGGAGATAATGAAATAGATGTTACTCAGCCCGCACCATACCAGCCTTACCCAAATCCGTATCCAAATCCGAACCCATCCCCGTACCCATACCCGTTACCATTACCACTTGAAGAGAACGTTTTTGAGGGTCAAGATCTAGTTATTTAGTAAGTACATATTTATCAAATGCACTTTTACCTTCCTTGTAGGATTATTTAAATATCTAAATTTTTAATCATATCAAATTATTTTAATTAGTCACTTACCAACTTTAAACCAATTAGAAAATTATTTGCTCCTATTTATTTCTTTTGTTTTTTTTTTAGAAAGATAAATATAACTAACTTTATCAGTGAGTGCCTTATCTTAAAGTTTCGAAAATCACGAAAAATAATGCTATCATAAAAAAGGTACTTTTAGGTTTTGCTAAATTAATTTTCTTTTACTAACCAAAGATTCACAAAAAGTTGTAAACAAATCAATTAGGTCTAAAGACTAAATATCGTTTTAAAGCGAGATTTATTTCATAGTTGTAACGTAACAAACGGGTACAATCCGACTTGGGACCGCGGAGACGGCCGCCCGCTGCAGAGGAACGCGGAACAAGTTGGAAGCCGATTGATTATCCACAACGTAAGTCTACTAAAGTTAGATTAAGTATCATAAACTTGATTATCGAAGGTTCAAATTCGGTTGTACCAGTTTCGTTCATCAAAAAATAATAATAAAATCTCCCAAGTAGATATAAATATGTAAGATTGGTTTTATCTTCAACAAAAATCGTCTATTCAAACAGGTGACCAGAAACGACGGAGGTCCATACGTCTGCAGTGCCTACAGCTACGATACTCGTGATGTAAAAACAGCAGTTTACAAAAACATTAGAGTTGTCAGTAGACCCATCATCACCCTACGTCCTGAGACGCAAACAGTTAGACCTGGTGAATCACCGATTGTGGAATGTATAGCCACTGGGCAAAATATCGTCGAAATCATCTGGAGACCGACCAACAAACCATTCTCAAGGTAGGGTTCCTTTTGCTCATTTGGTTTTCAATTAAAGATTTTTTACAATCTTTGAAACTACGAATTTTGGTTTTAAGCGTGACTCATTCATGCTGTACTTGCATGTTTAAGATAAATTAATATAAATATCTTTCAAAAATCGAAGCGAGAATTGTTAGAAACGCGGATGAATATACAAAAACTAGTCTTTGAAAATGCATTGATAGCTTTAAAAACAATGGTTCTTGTATTGCAGCCGTGTAAGAGTACGTAATGGAACTATAATGTTCCAACAAATAGAAGTGGAAGATGCCGGAAATTACGAATGTTTAGTGAGAGGCCAGTACGCTAGCGCCAGTAAGTCAGCGGAGGTTGTCGTTAATGGTAAGTTATAAACACCTTACTTAGAATGTTCATTTGACTTACACACCTAGTCACAAACAGAATTGTCACTGTACAAATTTTCTACGGGGTTTAGCTGATTGAGATCAACAATTCATCTGATTTACTAGAATTTTGTTGGAACTTACGAAGGTTTCTCAAGCAACCGCTCACACATCTTGGTGAAGGTGATGTCACTATCATTTTCATAACATTTGCATGACACTGCAACTTACTTACCTTCAGTTTCAAATTTCTCTTTGTAATAGACTCACAGGTCTTCTTTATAAACCTTCGTAAATCTTTGACATAGTTTTCAACTCGTTTAACAAACCTCGAATGAAAAGCACTTTTTAAACTGGAAAAGCAATCGGTTATATCGCACTCGATGTTGAGCAACCTTTTTATTTTGCTGTTTTTGTAAAACCTGCCACTTTACCTTCGACTGTGCTTATAATTTTATTTTGGCCCGCTTTGGGTTGACGGGGGAGTCATCATTATGTTACGTCAGATGGGGTACGAAAGAAACAAATGCGAAACGTATCTATCAGCAACGGTAGGTTGCAGCGATGACGTAACGTAAAAGCCGGCCCTGACCAGTAACCCGTTCTTAGAGGAGAGCAATATGGCGAGCACAGAGTCTCACGAGCACGAGCAGTGGGTGCGCGCGGGCGCCGGCGTCGTGCTCAGCTGCAACGTGAGCAGCGCCGGCGCCGTCGTGCGCTGGACCAAGGACGGCGGCAGGATACCTTCCTCCATCCGTGAAAACACAGACGGCTCTCTCTTCATCAAACTAGCGCACGTCTCTCACTCCGGAAGCTACGTGTGCCACATTCATGACTCGTACGACAGGCAAACCAGCAATTACATCAACCTCCACATCGAGGGTCAGTCTAACGGTCGGTAGCAAGCTTCGACGTCTCTAACCAAGGCATGCTTAGTCGAGCCGTAACTAGCGTTTTCTTATTAACTTTGAGTAGATTATGGTTCTACCGGCTTCACCATCGTGTTGAATTATTGGATTCTTTTTTGCCTAGCTTATGAAGTACAAAGTCAGCTTCAAAACATCGACAATTAACTAACCCACTCTAGAGTTGTATTCACTTTAAGCCTTTGGGGCTGTAAGTAGGACTCAATTTTGCTGCTTCTTAAAAACAGCAGGAACGAGTGTTATTTTTTGAGATAGAAGTCATTCCTTTAGTAACAGCCCTCTTGTTCGTAAAGGTTTTCAATGCACGGATACGGAGTTCCGTTGCATTGAAGACGGCAGATGCATTGACGAGGATAAAGTGTGTGATGGCATCGAGGACTGTAGCGATCGTAGCGATGAAGAGAACTGCCTTTTGAGAGATAAGCGTTACTCGCAGTTAGCTGGTAATAATTCGGTGGGGGTTGTGTAAGAGCGATCTGTTGGCGGGATTGTGTCGTGACGTGACTAAACTGTGGTTTGTTTCAGCATTTGGGTTGTGTTTTTGCTCTTCCTTTACTCTTGTTATTTTGTTTATGTAGTAGTATTAGTTGCAGAATTAGTTAATTAGAGTGTATGTATGTATGGATTTATGTTTTAACTTTTTATGTATTGCAGTGCGTTACCTTTTCTAAGGCTTTTTGTCATTTTTGGTTTGGGTATCTGTTATGCTTGTGCATTTGTTTATTAAGTATAGATTTATTCATATCGTATAAAATATATTTAATAAGCTATTGTATCGTAGTGTGTGCATGATTAGCTTTTTAAACCCTTTCTTATTCCTCTTTATGGTGCGATTTTCTGCTACTGTATTTTTGGCACTTCGAACAGGGTTAATGGGTACGCTGGGTTTAGTTGGAGTTGGTTTACTTTTGTTTGTTATTTTTAAAGTCTTATTCGTGTGTACATTGAACTAAATTATTCGGATTATTTTAGGTTCACCTGAACAGGCTTTAGTACGAATTGACCAGCCTCGCAGAGCATTCAGAGAGGGAGAGAACGTTGAAGTGCTTTGCAAGTCATCTTCTCGTGACGTCAGTGTGGAATGGATAAAACGCGATGAACTGGGAAATAGGCAACACGTTGATTCGAACGTGAGTATTCACTTATTTTCGCTCATCTCATAGTTATTTTATATCTTTATTTTTGGTCACGGTTGAGCAAAACGTTGAACTCGCAACGGCACTATGAAAAACTTATTACTGCAATATGATTTCCCCCGACGTTCATCAGGTATATTTTACCTACTCAGTACCAAAAGATCTAAGAGAAGCAATCCTAAGATAACATAATTGTCTATCGCGGCCGAAAATTGTATAGCAGTTATTCCACCACGGTCATTTATGAAAATCTTTTTTTTATACATTAGACGTACGGCGGCGGATCTATGCTCGTGATCAACGGCGTGGCGGAACAAGACGCTGGTGTGTACCAGTGCATTGGACGCCGCTTTGGACTTAATTACACCGACGACTTCAACCTTGATATCGTCCCCGGTTAGTGTTTACCGTCAAATTAAAATTCTATATTATCAATACATTGCAGACAGTTCAAAGATTATTACCTTTGTTGACTCATTAACCTTATTACTTTTGTGATAAAATATTACCCAACGAACATTAGCAACTTCATCTTTATTGAATTTAGACAGCGAAGACCCTGAAAATGTTTTTTCGCTGTCTACATTATATTTATAACTTTATTGTAATTATAAGACAAGGCGTCGAGTTTGTATGCTCGACAAGTGTCAAGATATTTAATAAAATATTGAATTATGATTTATATCTAACGGTTTTGTCATGCTCTACCAACCCACATTTCATCTACTCATCAGTGTTTACAATAAAGTTTATTCAAACACCAGGTTCAGCACCAAGCATCCCCCGATACAGCAACGTGCATGTGAAGGAGTACACTGCACCTCTTCGCTCCATGGTCGATATGCCTTGCATCCACGACCTGGAAGACCCCATCAGCATCCGTTGGCGTAGGGAATACGTAGCAACACCGTTGGACGCTAGAAGCGATCAGGTCAGACTTCCAACATACTACTACAAACCCCTGGGTTAAAAATGTATTGTAAAAACACGTTACACGCAGAACTCACAATATGTGGTCCAAATATTTCTGGTTATTTGTTGTCATTTCAGAACTTCCTCTTCCTCCTCTTTTATTTTAACACTCTGTAGCTACCTATAGGTTTTAATTAGCTTTCAAAATAGTTAGGCGTAATTATTAAAATGATTAATTTTGACGCATAAAGCAGCACTGGAAGTGCCTATAACAGAGCGTTTATATTAGTGCCAATAGTCTAATCGTAATCGTATATCTAATCGTAATATTGTAATAGCTCCGTAGTCAGGTAGGTAGGCACTTTCTTTTTTGGTTGATCTACCCACAATATTTATGTTAATTTTTTTTCTTTGTCTGATAAAGTTACTATGTTCTAGATAAAACCTCATTTTCCTCGTCAGTTGTGCCCACTTTTTGTTATGTGATGATTCTATACAAAAGGTCCCTCTTATCTTGGTGTTATGATTGGTAGTTTTAATTATCTTGAGTAGATACTGTTTGTAATTATAGTTGGTCATTAAAATAAAATAATAAATAATGCTGGACAATCCACACAACATCATCTAGCCCCAAGCTAAGCAAAGCTTGTGTTATGGGTACTAGAAGACTGACATACTTAATACAATACATTACATAGATAGCTATTTTTTAGTATACATATTAAATACCCAGAAAATAGCTCCAACACCACCTATTAAATTGACTTAATAGCTACTTCACATTATCCTTTTCTGAAATATTCCCTGCACATTGATCTTTTGATCTTTTGATTGATTGATCTAACTAATAATTAAACTGAATTTTCTTACCCATGTGTGTACCGCCCACCAAGCTTGACACATATCGAATGAACCGAAATTATTTGCTGCTACCTATACTTTGGTAATCTCAAACACCCAATTGGCTATAGTTTGACATACCTACATTCGATGGAATCATCAGCGCTTGGAGGGCATTGAAAGATTGCAACCTTGATTGAATTTCAAAAATTATATCAATTATTTAATTACCATAGGGTATTTGGATTTTGCTACGTAGAAAAGTCTCCCGCCACCAGATCCCAGCGGTAACTAATCTTGATTAACAAATAGCAGCTTCTTGATATAAGTATTAAGATGATTGTCGCGTTCTGTCTTGGCATTGTCTTCTCCCCTTCAGAGATGTCTATTTTTGGTTATTTCTGAAGTTTGTCAGTCGTAGATAATGATTTGTTGCATGACATTTAAATGTTTTCCCTCTGTTGTATGACTTGCAATATTTGTTACCCTTCCTTGATATGTATGGAAATTATTGAACGTATTAAATTATTATCGCTAAAAGTGAAATAAGTCTGCACTTTGTGAAGCTTTCATGTATTTAAAACAGTTTTTTTTTAATTTTGGTATATATTTGTTACACTAAGAGCATTGCGTTGTTGCATAAATAAGTAAGTAGATTTGTACACATATTTGGTATTTTTCAAACAAATGTGTTTTTCAACAGCGACTTGCGTCTTTACTCTGTTTGCAAACTATTTTGATACTTCAAACGTAGGCTGATGATCTCGAATATACTTTATGCCGTCTTACTTTGAAATGTATGAACCTTTTTGCTATATCTTTATTGACCCCAATCAAAATGTTTATGTTTTAAATATTTATCCCGATAAGGAATTTGTTTTTAAATTAGCTGTATATTTTCCAGCCAATTCTGCACATAAATAGCGTGCGGGAGAGCGATGCTGGAACATACGTGTGCCGCGTCAGCAACCGCCGCACCACTGCTGAAGCTAAGGCTATCCTCCGCGTGGTCGGCGTTGTGCCGCGCTTCGACGGAGACAGCTGGGTGGCTCTGCCTACACTGAAGGACGCATACCAACAATTTGATATCGAAATATCTTTCAAACCAACCGGTAAGATACAGGAATTGGAACATTTTATTCATAACAGTCATAATTATTATACCTAGTAAACTGTTTCATTAGATCTAGTTTTTGATAAAGAGAACACTTATTTTTATAACTGTCATACTAAACTCAATTTTTGTTTTAGACGGCAATGGCTTGATATTTTACAACAGTGAAGTTGCTGGTCGCGAATCTGACTTCTTGGCTCTTCTTTTGAATCAAGGAGTGCCCGTGTTTGTCATCGAAACTGGAAGTGGACCCTCATTTGTAAACGGCAACAAACCCTTAGCGCTTAACCAATGGCATACCATCCGTATCATCAAGATCGGCACTAAAGGTAAATAACTTCCTAGACTATAAACCAACACAATCAAATGTGTTGGCAATCAAATTTGAACTGGATCGATATCAACGATGAAGCACTTTGTAATATTTTAGTAAAAAACATATGCTACAATTTATTGATTCACCTACACTTATTCAAGGCCATGTTTAACTTCTTAGAATCAAACTTAAGAAACTTCAGTTAATAAAGGAATAGATCAGAAAAGAAACATGAAAGAGCACCACTAATCTAAACCACATATCTAACCTACTTGTATCTCCAGTGACTATGGACGTGGATAACGACGGTCCATTCGAGGTGGTCACTCCTGAAAACTTCATCCTTGATCTGCGCCAGCCTTTGTACATCGGAGGTGTTCCGGATCGTAATCAACTGCCAAACCATATCTCTAATGCTACTGGGTATGTAGTTTCCATCACATTATTTACTTTTTTGACGAAGTGATTTTCAATAGACATTTTTTAAGATTTCTCAAAAAATTATCAGTCAGATTGTGATCATACTTCAAGAGGTGCTTGCATTCAAAGTTCGTTAGGACTGGTTCTAAAATTTCAAATAAAAAGTGTTGTAATCTAACATAAGCAACTGTATTCAGATTCGTCGGCTGCGTCAGTATGCTGGTGCTAGGACAGACAGAGAAGAACATCATGATGGATCAGCTGGACCAATACCGTGTGGCAGCTTGCAACACTTGCGCTGGCAACCTCTGCCAGAACGGAAGCATCTGCCAGGTACGTCCACTGCAGACCTCGGAAGACTCTTCAACTTCATTCAAAAACTATTTCTTCTAACCAAATCAAAATAACAAAATGTTTGTTTAATTCATTTTGGAAACAAATTAAATATCTTGAGAGCATCTTTTACTAGCATTTGGTATAATTCGTTACAATGAAAAAGCACGCTGGCATCCTTTTTACGTTCCTCGTAGATTCGTGATCTTTATTGTTCTTTGTTGTTGTCTTAGGCTCACTGATTATCACGACAGCCGGACTGATAAAATGCTGGCTTTCCCTAAATCATAGTCTCAAATCTTCAATATTTACGATAGCAGGATAGTTTTATAATTTGTATGCCATAACAGGAGGCCCGCAACGAACGCGGATACATTTGCATCTGTGATAAGGAGTTCGCTGGAGAAAACTGCGACCGTCGTGGCGAAGCTTGCCGTCCAGACCTCTGCGGTAGCGGCAAGTGTACCAACACTATGGATGGCTACAAATGCGCTTGCCCTATCACACACACTGGAAAGAAGTAAGTACATAATAATATTTAACAAGTATAAATGAAAATATCTCCGCTATTAAAATTTATCATAGAATATACACCCTTACACATACTGCCATTTTATGGGAGCGGCAATCATGAGCCGATAACTATGCATCAAATATGCTAAGAGCACTCCCGACAATCTCACCGTTCACACACACAGAAACCCCAAGCCTATAATACCCTGTCGTTTTTTGCGTCAATGGTTAAAAAGTGCCCTAAATTGGAAGCTTTAGATTTTTTCACCCTGACATGAGGCAACACCATAATGTTCGGATTTCAGTATAACATCCGTTACTTCCCTAATTTTAGTCCTTTATGAAATGAAGAGCAAGAAGTTGTGCTCTTGTCTAATACCTTATATCATATTGAATCATCTCATGGAGTGTTTGAAAAAACTGTGTTTCAACCATATCTATAACCAGTTGTATCTCCCCAGCTGCGAAACTCGCCAGCAGATCGATTACCCTGCCTTCACTGGTAGCGCGTTCATCGCAATGACTCCACCTAACACCTACCGCTTCCTCAAGATGTCTATGAAAGTGAAAGCGTCTTCGCCGGTCGCTGATGGCATTATTATGTACTGCGCGGAGTCCCCGCGTGGTCTTGGAGGATTCACATCGTTGACTGTTAAGAATGGACGCTTGGAGTTCCGCTACGACCTTGGAGAAGGTATTTCTGCTTTTTCGCTATATATTTTCTGACGATCATGATAACTTTGACTAGTCTGTGTTTTCTATTACTCTTCTTTTACGGAACAATCATAAATACATTATAAACACACATTTCTCATTTCTTTTATCTGACTTCGGAGAGTTACGAGTTTAACAGTGCATTATCTTGTCTATTATCTAGTACATAATAATGGTATGTGCTTATATCCACAATCCACAGTATACATAATTATGTGTGTCGGACGTTTATCTTTCACTTGTATTCTTGTAGTTCATAAACCTCTCAACAGGTTTCTATAGAGGCGTCTCGACAGGTTTTGCGACATTTTGTTTCCTATATCGAAAATTAAAAGCATTTAATTTCAAGAATAAAACAAAGCGTGTTCGGTATGAAAGCGGGTATAAACATACATTTAATGTAACTAATATTTTCTTTGATATCACTACAATTTTATACCTGCTTTTTTCATATTCACTAGTAGATATTAACTAGTTATGATGGTAATAGGTACTCCCGCGGTACTGGTCAGTAACACAACTCTGCCCGCCAACGACTGGACCGACGTCCAAGTGACACGCTCTGGCAACACAGCATCACTCAGCATCAACCTGGTCCACATCTATGAACAACGCCTCGACTCTTCTAAGGTAAATTAATGATATAAAAAGCACAAATACATGAGTAAGTAAATACATACAGACATGAATAAAAAAAAAATAAGTTTATTAAGAAAAAAACAAAAGTCATTCTTAAAGGGCGGTCTTATCGCTTGGCGCGATCTCTTACAGACTACCGTTACTAATACTAAACTTAAAAACTAAAAACTAAGACAGTGATATTAAACTAATGCTACAGCCTAAATAAGTTAACCTATTTTTAAATGATCTTTATGATTTTACTGAATATAGAATTAAGGACTATGACTAGTTATGTCGTCAATTTTATGCTTACCGTGATAGTGGTCGTCACGGTTCTTAGGATACAGGCTTGTGACAGACAGAGAGAAGTCTTATTAAAAGGGTTCCGTTTTACCCTTTATGTGCGGAACCTATTGAAAATTTAAGTCATCTCGATTTGGATTTGCAACTTAAACATAATTTTTTTGAGTCTACATTTAATTTATAGGTAGAGAATATTCATGGATGAATATGGGCTTAACTCAACATACAATAGATTGTCTATCGTTTTGGACATTCCGTCCTTGAATTTTGATCATTAAATACCTTTATAACGGAACGCAATAGTAATTTCAAGTTTATTTGGGTATCTTAACAGTAGTAAAGTTATTTAGCTATCCTTGTGATGCACAAATTATAACCCAAATAACAAAGTAATAAGTCTCATTATTGTGCAGAGCTTGAAACTAGAGACGCCTATGTTTGTCGGCGGCGTCGATGAAAACATCGTATTGAACACCAACATCGGAGTCAGCACCGGATTTATGGGATGCATCAAGGACGTAAGTTTTTCCCACAAACCTATATATTCCTTCATAGGTTATTTTTAAATTCTCTTTTTTAATTACATTTGTAAATTTACAATAAAACAAAAGTACCTAAGTATTTAGTTGAATTTTAGCTGAGTTGATTCAAAATGCCATGTGCATCTTAAGATAAATTAGATCAATTTTATTAGTGAACAGCAAACTTTACAATAACATGACGTACTTATTAATATTTTCTTAGACTTTTATATTTAAGTCATACTTAAATATAAAGTTAAGTTAAGTACATACTTTTGTTTTATAATTTTCAAATAGTTAGTTAGTTTAATTATATAGTTTTAATGTCTAATTTAGTGTTATAAGTACGCGCGTACGAACCTACTGAAAACCAGCGCTATAGGAACCAATGGTTTTTATAGCTTATGCTGAGTGGTGACCTTTTTACACTTTTTTTTTAATGTTTTTTGATATATAGGTATGTATAACGAGTCATGGTGTAAATAAATATTTCTTTCTTTCTTTCTTTACTAGGCACAACAATGATTGTGGGCACTTTTATTGTGTTAATTTCTTTGCTGATATCTAGCACATACAAAAGGTTAAACACGGTAAAGCTAAATCGCCGTTATAAAACCACCATTATAATATAAAACATTGTTTTAGTTGAAAATGCACGGTACATTTGTGGACCTCGTGAACGATCCTAGCGTGGAGTCGTCGAACGTACGAGAATGCAGCGACCGCGGAGACATCCCGGAGGTGAGCATTTCTAATTCAAATAAATTTAAACTATAGTATATTTTTTGAGGTTGCGGGTTCGATTCCCGCCTTGGATAAATGTTTGTAGGTACGATCTGCAAATATTGAGTCCGGGTGTTCTGGGTATTTTATATTATGTATACTTACTTAATAAAAAATATCTATCTATGTAATGTATTGTATTCTCAGTGTCAATCTTCTAGTACCCATAACACAAGCTCTGCTTATCTTGGGGCTAGATGATGTTGTGTGGATTGCCCAGCAGGTAATTTTTTTTTAGGAATTTATAAGTAAAAAATAGGTCAAAGATGAGGAAGATCCCAGAGCAATTTTTTTGATACACATTGCACCGCACCAGGTGCAATGTGTATCAAAAAAATGCATTGAAGATTTAACTTTCAATTACACTTACCTACTTCGTTTTATTTCCTACAAATTTGTCTTTAGAAAAACTAAATTACCTTATTAATATTATTTCCTTACACCATAATTCCTTAGAAGTAAAAACCTTATTGCAATGAAATAAAATAAAACTCTAAATAAATCGGAAGTCGCGCGGTCAATTGGTTATTACGTCACTGCATAAAAGAGAACTTTCAAGGAACGTCTGGTTCCGTAGGTATACTTTTCTTGCAGCTATATTGAAAATCTATAAATTCCACGATTCATATTTCTAATTAAAAACGTCAATTGGCAGCAGTTTATATCTGTCGATTGAATGATTTATTGTTCCAAGAAAAATCTTACATTATCGGACTGTTATCTATAAACGTAAGTATACATTTAAAAAGTATGTAGGTACTTTAAATAATTTATATACGATGTCGTATGTTTTTTGAGTGTAAGTTCGTATCTCAGAACTTATATTTCAAATACTCGAACTTCGTATTTTTTTTTAATAAATCATAATAATAATAAATATTCTTGGACATTTCACCCATCACACTCTAGTCCCAAACTAAGCAAAGCTTGTAATATGGGAACTACATTTTTTTTTGTAATACTTACATATAATACATAGTAACAACCAGACAGAACAAATATTTTATATAATTCGAATAATATGTATTTTGATTGTAATTTTATAACTGTATTTAAAATGTGTGAATATTGTGTGCTAGTATTAATTAATGTAATTGGTTGTCATAACCGTTTTAGTTAATATAAATAAATAAATAAATAAAAATACATAAATAAAGGAGAATGGGCGATTCTGTATGGAGCGTGGGCCACGACTAAAAAACTCGTCCCTCAGGGTTGCCACATAATATGTTTAAAAGGGCTTTTAAAGGCCTACCTTTTATTATTTTTATTTAAAAAATCCATCCCATGGAAATCGATATATTTTGAAAAACAGTTTTTTATTTTAACGTCGTATTACTCCGAATCCTGAAAGCCCACAAAAATGTCTGCAGTTGCGTTGAAAAGGGCATGAAACGGGCTTTATTTTTTTTTTTAGATTGTTTGAAAATCCAACCTGAGGGAATCGAGATATTTCCGAAAAACTGTATTTATTTTTTGCAATACTACAGTTTTTCAGGAATAACTCAATTTCCACAGGTTGGATTTTTAAACAATCTGAGGAATAATTAAAGCCCTTTTAATGCTCTTTTAAACGCCATCACAGTTATTCTTGTGGGCCTTCAGAATTCTAAGTTATATGAGGTTAAATGAAAAACAATTTCATCGAAATATCTCGATTTCCATAGGACGGATTTTTTCCGTAACTATATTAAAATATTGGCTTATAAAAGCCCTTTTAAACGTACTATGTGGCAACCTTAAGGGACAATTTTTTTAGTTGTGGCCCAAAGTGCCCATTCTCCTTTAATGTTCATCACACAAGCATTTGCTCTGGGTGTAAATCGAACCCAAGACCCACAGCATGGAAGGCAGAGCTACTACCACCTGAGCTGTGACGCCTGTTAGCTATTACAAAACTAAAGACAAATTATAACTTATTTTGTATCATACAAATCACTAAATTTTATCAGTTTTCTAAGCTTTTAGCTTTAGCATAGTACAAGTAGGTAGGTACAAGCTCTGCTTAATTTGGGACTAGAATGTGATGTGTGAAATGTCACTGAATATACTATATTTTTATACCTTAAGTCAGTAGTGAAAACATGTAATTTCTTTCTTTATCTTATCATACTAAAAATGACCTAATGTACCTATATACAATGGGTACCTACCTTTGTCGACTGTTACATTGCTCATTTTTAGAAAATTACTTTCCAGTTAGAAAATTGGACGAATTTAGTTTATAAAGGTGTGATTTTCCTTGCCTCGTATTTTACAAACCAATCTGGCAGGGCTTGCATTTCCAATTTAAAGTTTAAATTGCAATACACTTTGACGACACAGGGCTTTCGGACCCTACTAGTTTTTTAAAAGACGGAACTGGCGTTGGTAGGTACAACTCGCCGAATGTTGAACCGATATTGGTTTTAACTTCATTGAAAATATTTCATTTATGCTTCACTTGGCTTCACCACTAAAGAATAACACTTTGATTTCAAAAATATAACAATTGGGTATTTGAATTTTAAAAAAATATTTTATTTATATAAGTATTTTAAAACTTTATTATTACTAAGTAATATTGATATATAAAGCAAAAAACTTAAAAAAACATTTTTTTCAATGAATTATAAACATTTAAAAATTAATGAAATTTAAATAATAATCACGTGACTATAAACGCGCCATGATTGGTCGCGATGGTTGTGACGTCAAAATGTAATAGCTATCTATATAATAACGATCTAGTTATAAACTTAGTGACTGAACTAATATATGACGTCACACGCAGATCGGGTTTGTTCGGGAGTTGTCGGCGTGTTTTCGGTACTGGATTTAAAGATGAATTTTTATTTTGAAATAACTTTTGAATTATTGCGAATAAAATAAAATAAAAATAGTTTTGTTGCAAAACTCATACATGATCTTTCCATTTATCACAAAAAAAATATATATTCAAATACCCAATTGTACTTCACTTGGCTTCTTTACTTTCATTGTGTATTAATTACAAAACAACACACTTTTTACACCTCAATAAAAACCACAGGCCTCTAAGACTGCTGACATTTAAACTAATTATAACTGTTAATCATGTTGTTTTACGGTTTATACAAATACTGTATGCTCTTTATTATTATAACCACAACTCCAAAATATTATAAGTAAGTCTTTGAAAAGAAAATTACAGCTTAGATCTAGTGAATAATAGCTAGAATTCGTTTAATGTAAAACCTACATCATAAAACAAATCACAAGTTGATACATTGTATGTAGTCTCCGCTCGATTGAATCCGCACTATGAATTAATGGGGATTGTAGAACCTACAACACAAGACTCAAATATTAGTGTAGGTCCTCGATAACAAATAGGATTGCCAAGTTTGTTAATTTTATTTCTTTAGACATTTGTTTCGGAAATAAAAGAATTAATTTATAATTTTGATTAAGTATATAATAAAACTATTTAATAGGAATAAGAAACTAAGTAAGTTTCTTGCCCGTTCTTCTAGGCTCTGGTCGCGTGGAACTGGCACCTAGAAACACCTAGTATGTAAGACGATTCTAAATGATCCTTGTGATTTTACTGAATAAAGCCGTTTTGACTTTGACTTAAACATAATGTTGTTGAAACAGAACGACAGCAACCCATGCCGTTGCATCAACGGCGGCTCCTGCATTGCGGCTAACACCTGCGTCTGTCCCGCCGGCTACACCGGAACCTATTGCGAGTCCCGAGTGGCGTCATCGCTCCGCTACGCCGTGCGAGCCCCAACTGATCCATGCAGCCCCAACCCGTGCCGCAACGGAGGCACCTGTCGTCCCAACTACTCCAACATGATGAACCACACCTGCGACTGTCCCCTTGAATATGCCGGAGCTTCTTGCCAGATGCGTAAGCATTATTAAAATATATTTTATAATAATTAACAAAAATTAAAAAACCTACTACAGCATAAAAATATACAGGTTTTTTGAGAAGGGCTGTGCTTGTTTAGTCTGCAGATACCAGAAAAGTTAGAGAAAATTGTGTAAGAAGTCTTTGATTTATAAAACAACTGTAACTATACATACCAATTGATTACCAGCAAGGTCATTCGTTGTAAAGTAACGTACCGAAAGGAAATAATATTTTCTATTAGGTACATATCATGTACCAAATTTTTAGTTTTATTTTTTTTATGTTGACCAACTTTAAAACAGGAAGTAGGTAGGTAACTAAAATTTTAACATTTAAATATTTAATGATCAAACTAAATCATAATTTACGGAATTTGCGAAGGTAGCTAAATATCTGAATTTCCTATAAAAAAGTTTGGAGTTTTACTCAAATAGTAGGGACTTGTGAATTCCGATTCTTATTAATATTTGCAAAAGGAAGTTGAATAGAGAAAAAATTCTACCCTATATCTCATCCTGGTTAGGCGATACAGCTCTGTAGGTTTGTATTCGCTTTGCCTTCCTTGTCGTGAGTTTGATTCTCACCAAGAAGTTTTTTTATTAAGTACTACTTACTGAGTATAATGTAAACTATGAACGATATCTTCGTGTAAATTGACATTAGTCCACTGCTGGACGTAGGTCTCTCCCAAAACGCATCACTGAGTCCGATCTTTAGCTCTTAACATTAAAGGCCGGTTTCTCGAACAATGATCAACGAAAAAATCAAATAATAATTATGTGCCGAACTCGGATCAATCGTGATTTGGGTTTCCAGAAACCGGCCGGTGTTCGTACGTCGACATAATTATAATTGTATGATTCTAACTTGTGTAATCTGACAAAGTTTTATGTCCCATACAAATAATTTAAATCTAGTGGTAGTGAAAACAGCAGACCTCCCAAACATGTTGTATAGCGTGCCATTCGTTGATTGAAATCCGTAGTACTCTTCGCACTCTCCTTCTCCCCAATCAGAAAGTGCGAATGACTTAAAAATGCGACCTGTCGAACAGACAGACTGAAAACAAAAGCATGTTTAGCCAATCTCTATATTGGGCCGCTAGAAGCTTCACATGCTTGATCAATAAATGTATTCTAATTATCTTTCCAAAGCTCGAGCATTGTTTAGTTTGGGACCTTTTGGGACTAAAACTGAATGTTTGAAATGTTCTGAAAATATTTTCCCCTTATTAAATATCTCCAGGTCTATTTATATATCTACGTCTCTATCTATAGGTCTAGACCTGTACCAGAGTGTAGGGTTTAGCGGGAACGGATACCTGGAGCTGCCCGCCAGCCTCGTGAGCTACGAGCACCTGGAGACGGACCCCGTGGTGATCGCGCTGCGCGTCAACACCGTGCACGACGGCGTGCTCGCCTTCCAGCGCGAGGCGCTCGCACCACCCACCACGGGAGACTTCCTCATCATCAGAAGTATGTTATCCAACTCTTCCAACAAACTATTATATTCTAAGTAAACATAGTGGTCTGACTATTGTTAACCTGCTTCACGCAAGCAGATTTTTTTATATGCTATCGGCACAAAGTCAGCAGTGAAAAGTCTACCCAAACAAATCGCCTCTAGTGTTGCTTTAGGTGTCCACGGGCGGCGGTGACCACTTCTCATCAGGTGGCCTTGGCATTTTAATCCCGCAAGCTCGTCTGCCAGTTAGGGAGTTAAAGAAAAACGGGTCGGGCCCTTAATCTTCATATGAACATTAAATAAATCGATAGAACATAGATGGAAATAAAGTAAAAGTTATGCTATTAAAAATTATTAGATTTTAGGCATTATTAATATATAATGTTTACAGTTGAACACGGACATGTGGTGGTCGAATGGGACATGGGTTCCGGACTCACGTCGCTGACCATCAATTCCGAAGACGGCAGAAGTGGATTTGTCGCCGACGGAGAAATGCATAGGGTAAGTGTTTTTATTCACAATCAACATTTTTTTAGTTCCAGTGGATTTTTGGATTAGCTCGTCCGAGGATACTATCGCCGTACATTTATCTACCGATATGAAATAATCCTCGCATTGCTTTGTTCTGGTTTGAAGCATATCGCAATAACATGCACATATTTAAAAAAAAATGTGTGAACCTTAAGTCTCAGAGTTATGGACGTAGTTTCATTATCACTTACAGGTCACATTCTTAATACACGCGTTCGGTGAAACATTGAATTGTTATAGAAAAAAGTTATCCACACTCATTTGCTCAGATAAGGTGTATATCTACCTATATTGAAATTGAATATAATATATATAAACAATTTTCTTTATTATACCATTTTTTCCTAGTTTAAATCCCCTAGTCCCACTGCTGGACTAAGGCCTCTCCAAAACTCTTCCAATATTATACGAACATTAAAAAATATAAAAAAAGTACAATGATATTATCGTTATAAGCAATAAATAAATTTTGAAAGGCCAGAAGAGCATTTCGATAAACAAACGATTTCGAACGAAATTCGTTTTTACATTCCTCTTACATTCTTAGTTTCCATTGTTCCGAGTCTAATGATCCAGTATCAGATCCAAATAGACGACGTACAAATAAACGAATTATTCACAATGCAGCTCAAAGTCAAAGCTCAAGTCAATATCTACAATTCCATATCCTACTTTCTACTAATATTATAAACGCGACAGTTTGTGTGGATAAATGTATGTATATTTGTTACTCTCGCGAAAAAGCTACTCAATTATATTTATTGCTTAGAATGGATTTTATTGAAACTTCACAATAATGTAGTTAATACATCAAAATAACACCTCGGCACCATATTGTGTGAATTCATCAAAATATAACGATAGTAAGACGAAGTCGCGGGTACTAAATAGTTACTCGTAATTCATATTTTTAGTGTGAGTTAAACACAAAAAATATTTAGATTATTATCTTAGATTATTACTCGTTGGTATCAGTACCAACTCTTAGGGCCGGTTTCTCGTACGATGATCAACGAAAAAATCGAATAACAATGTGTCAAAACTCGGATCAATCGTGACTTGGGTTGTTCATCGCTTGTCATCTGCGAAATACCTATTTAACAACAGTTCAGATGACAAGCAATGAACAACCCAAATCACGATTAATCCGAGTTTTGATACATTGTTATTTGATTTTTTCGTTGATCATCGTACGAGAAACCGGCCGTTAAGCTGTAGGTAATGTAACTTATTTTGCACTGAGTTGAGAGTTAAATATGTTTCCTATCTGTTAGAAGTACTAATTACCTACTACTAATATTAAGATGTGAAAGTTTACATGTTTGTTTATTTCTGTATTACGTAATCAGTGTAAACAATCTACATTCACTTATCTACCCTTAGTCATCATAATCTTGATCAGAAATAGTGTTACTAAGCAAAGTGTGCCTCTCATTGTACAAGTTTTTTTTAGTTTGAGATTGCATGGCGTTATATCAAATGTCCATGAATATTTATTTATTTGTCGTTTAGATCGTGCTGAAGTTATTGGCTGACGGCCGCGTGGAACTGTCCGTGGACGGCGTCACAGAACATGGCTTCACTAATGGAATATCCAACCGAATGAACGCTGACTCAAACATCTATATTGGTAAGAATTTACAATTTAAAAATATATTTTTAGCTCAATTTCATTCGAAAAGTTATCTCGGAAATATCGGCTATTTTAAGAGTGTTGTAGATACCTACTTTTAGCGTGTTACATACTTGTGCTATTTCATTGAATTCCAGAAAAGAGATGTTGTATCTTTTACTTGTGAATTGTATGGTAGGGTAATCGATTTTGATGAAGTTTTTTATTTCATAGTTTTGAAATGTTTTTCGTGTGGTCCCATTTAAATTTTAACTGAATTATACTTCTTAGAATAAGTAGGTACACATACATTTTAAATTTGGGAATTTCAGAACTCCTTGATTCCAGATTCGCGATAAGTGCTCAGTAACATGAGATAAAAACCCGTATAACCCTCTTGTTTTTTTCTAAAATAACGTTTTTTTGTACCTACAGTATGTTTAACATTGATAAAAGATATTATTAAGTATATTATGACGTACAGGGTATGCCTACGCCGCCGAGGCAACTACTGCTGATAGTTAAGGAATTAGACTTATGTTAGACATAAGTAGAGTCAAATAATGTATGTTAACTAGTTTTATATATTTACGTAAGCTGAGCAGTAGCAATAAATTATTATTATTATTATCGATTTATTTTCAGATTTGAAATCCATACATCTTTCACATTAACAATTATTCTTACAATTAAATTAAATGTATTAATGTCACAAAATCAAATGTCAATTCACACTTTAAGTCGCCAAGCTCATCGTGACTTTAATCCATTTCTGTTGGATTGGACAGTCTGGTCAGGAGACAATCATCTGCAAGATGCCGTTGCAGCTGTCTCGAGTACGCTGGCGCAAGGATGCCACTTTCTTTCGCATGATCGCATGGAACCCATCAACCCGTGCCTCCGCAAACATCCCCGACGCGCTAATATGATAATAAAGGCTTTTTTATTTTTGACGTGACAACGTCTTATAATTCGATAGAGCCGGCTGCACGCACGAAAAACATGACTCATGAGGCGTTCTGAGGCGTTCCATGAAGTGCAAGCGAGAGCGCGGAACGAGCGACAAAGAAGCACAATCGGTCTTTGCGTTCGTTGTCACGCTCAACTATCGTCAGTAAACCGACTTTACAGACAACCATTTTTTTATTAACAGGCGGCATGCCGGACCGACTGAACGTGAACGGGTACTCGGGCCTGATCGGCTGCATCGACCAGGTGGAGTTCATGGACGCGGGCCGCGGCGTCAACCTCGGCACCACCGCCGTCACCGGCCGGAACACACAGCCTTGCAAGAAGTCAGTATATACACTAACACAACACATTACCTACAACTTTGGTACTGATTTGGAACAGTTGAGCTATCTATAGATCGTTTGCAACGGTCTGTAGATAGCTTCATATGTATTTTATATAACAATGTACATTAAGTAAATACTGTATAGTCGTAAGTTTGTTTGTGAATAACTAGACTAACTAACTAATATACCTACTTATATGCATGGAACATACAGCCTTGCAAGAAGTCAGTACTTACAGTATTAAAAATAAATATTCACGGACAACTCACACATCACTCTCTAGTCCCAAACTAAGCAGAACTTGTGCTATGGGACCTAGATTGCTGATAGAATACTTACATATTTACTATACTACATATTTTTTTGTAAATACATACAAGAATACATTGTAACACCCAGACTTAGAACAAACACTTATGTTCATCACACAGACATTTGCTCTGGGTGGGAATCGAACCCACAATCCACATCATGGAAAGCAGAACTACTACCAACTGAGCTGTAACGCCTGTCAAAGATATATATTTTATTATACTTTTTTTTTTTAATACTATATAAGTACTTTATTTACAAACAAACTTACGACTATACAGTATTTACAAAATGTACATAGTCATATAAAATACATAAGAAACAGTTGAACTATCTACAGACCGTTGCAAACGATCTATAGATAGTTCAACTGATCCAAATCAGTACCAATCGGAAGCGTACCCAAGACACTGGCTGCATTGCCGCGCTGAATAGCAATGCTGATACGTTGGGCCAGATACTCACCAGCCCTCGGGTCACGCGTCGCTTCGACTAGACGCCCAGAAATACTAAAAAAATAAAAATAATAAATACTAATTTTATTATACTTACATATAAAATACCCAGAACACCCGGAATAAATATTTGCAGATCGTACAAACACTGATCCCAAGCCGGGAATCTAACAATCTAACATAATCTAATAATGCATTGTTTACTAACCGCACGCTGCTCGGATCCAGTAACATGTTCCATGATGCCTTCCCTTTCCTGGACGACGTCGACGCAAACAAAAGCCCTCCTCCCGAATACTACCAAAAAAACCAATACGCTTTTGCCAATCTGCAGTTCCAATTTGAAACTTATCCCGTCATCTTTGTACCTATTATCCTCCATCTGATCCAAAGCAACGCTTGCTACTAAAGCGTCGAGTCGTACGAGGTGAGTTCCAAATAGTCAGGTCAAACGACAAACGGGGTGCGAACCTGCGACTATATTCGCACCCCTTTTGTCTTCTGTTTGATAAAAATCTCATAATATGTTAATTCTACTTACGAACTCGGCTTATTTAGAAACGTCTCTTAACTTCTGTCAAAAGTAAATCATCGTTCTATTGAGATATTAATACGAAAATGTTTTTGAATTATTTAATGAAATCACATTGAGACGATTCTGGCTGAGACTTAATTTTATTTCAATTTTCTTAATCCTGTAATTGTTGACCAAATATCCGAATTCTACTTTTGTGTTTTAAAACTATTTTTTTCTATTTACAGGTTTTGAAAACGACCACGAAATCTCCAATAGATAAATATATAAAATAAGATTTTGTCAATTTAATAATATTCGTCATTGTCGTCAATTTGTATCTATAATAATGGTCACAAGCACTCTGCTGTGGAGATCAAACTGTGTACCTACTAGAAACTAAATTGTTTAAACATTCTGGTAAAGGATTAGCATATTAAAAGCGTCAGACCATTTTTATTATATTTTACGAGAAAAAGTGCCATAATGTAAAAAAAAAATTAGGTAGGAAACGAATATAGTATGTTTAGTTTCGCTTATAAGTTCCCGCTCCGCTGAAGTAGCAGTGCGCGCTGGAGAGGTGCGGTTGTGCCAAACGCTTCCTTATTATTTCCACTGCCATTTTTGTTGCTTTTTTTTATTAGTTGTATAACGCCGACGAAGCGCCGAGCTTACATAATATTTTTCTTGATTTCTTACCTACAACGGAGGCATTTATAATATGATTACTTTATGTTATTTATAATATATATTAGACTCATTATGCATTATGAATGTGTTAAGATTACTTAGCTAAGCTATTAAAAAATGTGACGTATTTTAAATAATTTTAATAAAATACTACTTACTATAATTATATATACTTACTACGAGACTTTCTGAACTGAATTATTACTTACTTATTATCAATCATATTGATGATGATAAAAAGTTTAAATATTGTTATGGCATAGGTTATTTCTGCATATATATAAATAAATGCAACTAACAGTAAGAATAAAGATACATAAAGAATACCTAATGCTTTTATTTATCCCAGGCACCTTGATATACGAAAACTCTTTCAGTGTATTCTTCGAATACCAAGCTTAGATTTTGTGTACAGATTTTGAAGAAAACTTGAAATAGATATTGGAGATCCACTGAGGCAAAATAGTCCTTAGAAACTATGTCTATGATAGATAGAACATGCTTTATTGTACACCATTACAAAAAAGTAACAAAAACATCGAAATACCTAAGGTAATTAAAGTAAGAAAGTTTGTACAATGGGCGGCCTTATTGCTAAAAGCAATAAGGCTCTTCCAGACAACTTTCTTATGGACAAGATTTTTGTACTTATATAATCTTGAATTTTTTGTTATACCTACTTACCGTAACTTTTAAAAGGATTGGTTTTCAATTTTATCGTATAGGACAAATGAAAACTTATTTAGCTATTTATTTTATTAATAGGCTATATATCGTAATACAGAATGTTTTAACGTACAGCACAGGTTTGGTAGGTAAAGTGATATGTAGACAAATTTGAAAGAATTTATAAGGAATAAATATTTTCGTTACCGAGACCAGAGCAGCTTTTGATGTCTCTGTCTGTACATTAGCGGTACCTTGAAGTTAGCACTAGACATGCCCAAGATCGAAGGTGTTTTAGCATCGCATCCGTCTGCCCAATTAGCACATTTCTTCTCGATGGCGTAATAAATTTCATTGGGTATATAATCATCAGGACTCGATGTTTTGTTAGTTGTATTAGAAGTACTTCCAACACTTGTTATTTTATTTATTTCTTGGGAAGTCAGTTCCTCATCACTTCCACTAATAATTTTCTTTTTAGCTGTTTGATTTCTTATACGTCCTTCTAAAATATAATTCCAGAAAGTTTTTAGCATTTTCCTAGATTCTATTTTAGAGAGATTTGCTTTTAAGACATTTGAATATGATTTGAATTCGTGAAGAATATTTTCACGCTTTTTGTCGTTCATTGGTAAATGGGTAATGTTGTGGAAAAATGTTATGACTTTCACAATGGGTTCAGGATCCATGCGAGACTGCATATCTGCTTTGATGACGTCTTCATATGCTGAAGGTAGAGGTCCGGCGATGAGGATATGTCTTCCTTGAATGTCGATGCCGTACAAGGCAGTAGCGAGAATGTACACGTCATCTGTACCTAATGTTATAGTTGCTAAGATCAGTATAAACATTGTACTCGTGTAGTATTGTATTTCCTTCATAATTGTTTTGATAATTTTGTTTTTGATGTTTGATACATTAATAACCAAATGTTATTTATCTGTAATTTATAAAATAATTTATTAAAAAAATTAAAATTTTTAATCTTGGATTATTTATGAATATATTATTGATTTATAGATGCATACTAATTGGATGTTCTGTTTGTAAGTATAATTAGGATTGTAACTTACAATGAGGCTTCTAATAACGAATAAATGAACACTACTTTCATTATATGTACTAACAACGCTATGAGCCACCTAAATTGTAAAGATTGAATGAATCTCGTATATACCTATTGTAAAATAGGTACTAATTAATAACGCAGATTAAGCATTAAATACATGTTTCATATTGCTGTAGGTAATAACCAAAAAAAACTAATTAAAATCTTTAAGTATCGAAAACTGATAGGTACTGGGTGGAAATCTACTACTGGAACTAGGCCTTCTAGAACTTTTCAGAATGAAGGATTATGAGTAAGTACCTATATTTAGTCAAACGATACACTTTGCTTTTCGTATGATTTTAGGTTATGCAATACCTAAATACCTTCTTATTCTTATTCTAGGTAAGATTGAAAATAAATAAAGCACCGAATATTAAATACCATTTACTATGGCGACTGTACGCCGCGTAACAGACGCGCTCTAATCCCTTTCAGGCTGCAGTCGTCGAGCCAGTTCACGCATTTTTTCTCGATATTGTAATAAATAGTATTTGGTATGACTGTTACGAAGGGATCCGACACATCTGAACTCATGACCAGGAAGTCATTAGGGCCCAACTTTTCCACATAAGGCCGATCTTGAATCGCGGATCTTTTTTGTTGTAGTGCATTTTTCAACTCATTTTCAACCAGCGACGCTTGATCTAGCCTCACTGCAGCCTCTTTTTCTTGGTCTGCAGCGCCTGTATTATCTCTTAGCCATTTCTTGATTTGAGATTTAGACATATTTTTTGTGATCTTTTTGTACATTCCTCTAGCTGCTGCGAGACTTTCAGCGTTTAACCTCCGACCGTCCATGTGGGCAGTTAGGATTATGTTCATTAGATTACGAAGTGCGGTGTCCTGACTTCGACTGATGTCAACGTCTTCTTCTAAAGGCCTGAGTGACTCCGCAAATGATATTAGTAAAATAATTACTAATCCATGCACCTATAAAGATAAGTAGGTACGGTAAAAAGTAGGTACGCTACCCTATAACAAATCTACAAAGCAGGAGCGTTGACAAATAAATATGCAAAGTGATGATATGATAAGTAAAAGTATCTACTTCACCTTTGAAATATGAAAGATTTTATGAATAAAAGAACTTAATATATTACTGATTCTTATAGAAATGTACATTTGTAAATAAATTTTCTCAGCTTAATCAGATTTAGAATAAAATTCAAAATTGGATCGGTGAATCAAAAATGCAAAATGAAACTATTGATTTAAGTTATATTCAAAATAAATCGTACGATTTTCATGTTTGGTGGAACAATCCGAGTGGTTTATTTGTTGAAATACAAAAACATGTTTTATTGCAAATCTACATTACATTACGTCGGTAGAAATATGAGCGATGTGAACTCAAACGTAAAATCAATTTTTACAATTTTCCATTATAAAAATTAACTTATAATCAGAAGATTTAATGTTCCGTTCACATTGTTATAAGAATACAATCACTTTTTTAACATTAATCTGTAAAGTAATATTTCATAACGAAACAAAGATATAATATAAGCAGAATAATCAAAAGGCACCATGCATTTATATTTAGTAAAAGTACCTACAATAAATAAAAGGAAAATAATACTTTGTTTCACCATCATTTTTTAGTACCGTTGACTGTACCTATCGCAAAACCTCTGTAACAAAAATCAAAATAAAACTTTGTAAAGATACAATACGAATGGTCTGAAAGGGAAATAGGAAAAAACAGTTATTTTTTTTACACTCATTTTCACAAAATAAAATGCTCGACACTTTCAGACTTACGTGCTATTCGCTTTCCAGAAATTTGACATTTTTAAAGGCTTTGCGGCATAGTTTTATTTTTTATAAGTTAAGCATATCAAAATATTACACTAATAAATTAATAAATGAAGATTCATATTTTTAAAAACCTCTTACATTCTAAAAAAAACTCTCTCTTAAATCATTATTTGGTAATAAAAACAATAGGTACAAATAGAGTGACCGATATTCTGTCTTAAATACATTATATCGACCAGCTTTATCACACCACTCCACACAACTTTTTAGCATGTTTAAGCATGACTTCTTTTGTCAGAATATGTCGGTAAAGTATGGAGGTATGTACTGATCTTACAACAGCGCATTGTTCCATATTTGTAAAACTGGGAAGGAAAATCGACAAGCACCTACCGTTATCTAACAAAGGTTTTGTTAAACGGAAGAACGTTAGCCATCAGACGGAAGACAAAGCTCTTAAAACGAGCTTTACTATTTTACTATTAAAAAAAAGAAGCATTTTATTTTTAGTATGATGTAATACATCACATTTTTCACAAACATACTTAAAGGCCTATTTTCGACGCTGACATACCCAAGTTAGCAATATTTTTTGATATAGGTTATCATGCGTATGACAGTTAAAATTTAGTACGCTTTTCATACCACCTTCTTATTCAACAAAAACGATAAAAAATAGTAAATAGTTCATATTAATTCCACAATAGATGTAACGATCTGTTAATGTCCAAACGAGATGCCCAAAAAATATAGGTATAATTAGCAATTGGCAGCTAATTGGTTGCGTCAGTGCAAAGTATCAAAGAAATGTATTTATTTATATTCTTTCAACTTGAGCAGGCAAAGTTAAAAGGCAAAGTGAGGTTTTTTACATTTATTTAAACTTCGTAGCTTTGAGCTGAAATATAAACTTACAAAATAAAGTTTTGTTTAAATATATTTCAATTTTATTTCCTATTTATTTATGATGGCAAGAGTTGTTATAGCCGAAGGCGGAGTAGGACTGTTTAGGAAACACCAATCCACTCTGGCCTTGAAGAGACCAAGATTGTAGTAGTCGGTTTTGTTTTACAACTCAAGACCAGCTGCTTATTCCTCGAAAGAATAAGGAATGTCCACTCGAGCAAAGGCGGCCAGCGGCTACAGCCTTTGCTCGATTGTTTTATGAAACTTTTAGTAGTGACAGAATAACAAAACTATCTAAAAAGTGGTAACCAGTTATCTATACAATGTATGAACCGTCAAAAGTTTCAATGCGTTTAATGCAACGCGCAGTGCGTGTTTCTAGTTAGATTACTTAAAATGGCAGTCATTGTTGTCAATCTAGAGTTGGACAAACAAAACGAGGATAACGAGGAAGTCCGGCTCGGGTTGGGCTCGGGGGCTGGACTCGCCTCCCCAATATCCACACGCCATTCGGGTTCCGGTGTCTGACTAGATCGGACGACCCGCGCGCTTTTAAACTTCGTAGTGAGTGCTTGAAATCGCGTTCCACCCGCCAACTTTGGAGTTATCTTCAGGGCACTTTCAGGTACAAAAATGTTCTAAAGTTTTATTTTATTTTCAAATATAATTATAATATTTTGTTATTGTAATATTTAAAATATTTTTAATTTCCTAGTTTGTGTTTTTTATCTTATGACTTTCATAAAAAAAATATTTTATTTTTTAGATTTGTTCAACATGATTTGAATAATGATGTGATTCATATTATTTTAATGATTTTACTCTTCTACTTCGATTTTACCTTTAAAATGTTAAATAGATATTCAATTAAGTGGGCAAAGCAATTTTCTCAGTAAAATATCAGTGCAAGTCACGTTTAACTGCCATTTTGCTGCATTTATGACTTTCCAACTAAGTCTTCAGCTGTATTACATTTTCCAAAGAATTACCCCTCAGTTTTATTGTATAGATTAACCATTTAAAAAATGTACCTACATCATATATCTCTACAACTGTACGACGGAACAACTAGATTTGGCACCTGGTGCTATTATCACCTATAATATTATCTCTCTGATTTTATTAACTGAAAGCCGTAAACAAAAACATATTGATATTTTTTGATTTAAAATAATAATGTCAGTATACTCTCAGCAATCCCAAAGAGTTTTTGAATGAAAGAGTTTCCCTAATTCCTTATTTTTCAAATCTCATCAATTAGTCAGAACTTTGGTTTTGAATCAATTAGATTGCATCTAAAAACGTCTAAATATAAAATCAATCTTTAATGCAAAACGTTGGACGTCTACCGGAGACGGAGTCGTTTATTTTTTCAATCTCTATCAAAAGCTTTTTTACATTAAATAAATCGCCGTTTTGCAGACTTGTAAAGTATAACAGCAATACAATTTAAAAATTAAAGGAAAATATAGATTCGCGAATTAAAAGGGAACATTTGGCTAGTGAGAGAATATTTTAACTTACTCAGAGCCCATATTAGTCTTATCTTGTATGTAAGACCGAAAAACTAAAAAAAACATGTCCCAGACATTACAACGTTTTGTACATCAAAGCATGGTTAAAAAATGACCTTTGTCTATAGTAATATTATTTCATTTAAAAACCAAGTAGAAACATATTCTGTGGCTTCCGGTCGGCTTCTTAAACAGTATGAAGACTGAATCACTGTAATGTGCGCATCTGCATACATCTTTATACTGATTAAGAAGCCGATCTAACTATCGGCTGATAAAAAGTCTGCAGTTTGCAGTGGCCCTTAGTGTTAGTATGGATGTACTTACATGACTGAACTTGACTGACATTTGATAACTTCAGGACTAAAATACGTGAGATATGTGAAAAAAAAATTGTCTCAAAACTATCATAAGTCAACTGACGAATGAGCTGAAATAAAAATCTAACCAGCGCAACGCTAAATATATAATATTTTATAACTACGGTCACATATGGTGTCAGACTGTAATAGAGTAGGCATCTGGCACGAGCACGTGACTTTGTTCACAATTAAGAAAATTGGCGACCGGCCTGGCTCATGACGTTTCAGTGGAGCAATATTAATTACAATTCGAAGTTTAATTAAGTACAGTTTCGGTATGGACTGCGTAACCGCGAGCCGTTTCAAGGCTGTACTTTGGCTTTTTTTAACATAACACGTACTTTAGTGTTTAATTAGCTTAATCACATGGATAACTTTTTTCAGGAATAGGGTATACAATGAACCAAAAACAAAGAATTCAAAAAATTGCTCAACATTTTAAGGCTCTGACACTCTATGTTAGACTAATCCCTTTGCATATATATAATTTCGCTACACTCTAGGAAGTACTCTTAAATACAATATGAATTGAATTTAATAGATAGTAAGCCCCAAAAGCGAAGTACTCTTGTACAATATTACGTTTTATCTCCATTATTTGGATAAACGGGCACTCAGTAGAGTTGGAGGAGCTTAGTACTGCATTTAATATACTCGTACATTATGAATGATCACTCAAATATTTCTGCACTTTGTAAGCCTATAATAGCAGAAGCTTATTATTCATTATCATTACTATAAAGGAGTATGTTTTCTACTGCATAGATGCTTCGTGTGCTGTCTTGTGATTTAAGTATAGCATTTTTCATTCATTAGTATGCCCCTGGCATGACTGTATATTATGTATATTATTACTAAGTTAAATTGACACCGCACTGGAACTTCAGTACTTTATTTAGTTTAATTGAAATTCTTTGTGAGAAGGATAATATAAAAAAACGTTAGGAACCTGGCCGTAAGTTTCTTGCCCGTTCTTCTAGGCGGTCGCGTAGAACTGGCACCTAGAATCACCTAGTATGTAAGACGATTCTAAATAATCATTGTGAATATTGAATGAAAAACTTTTTACTTTACTTTACTTCTTTGATGTTTTGTCTGTTTTGGAAAACAGTGCACAACAATTTCGTCACATCATTTTTGCTGACGACTATCGTGAGGCCGTATTCCGTTTTTGGTACTACATAATGGACAATATGAAGTGATTATGGTTATGAAAAAATAAATTTATTTGTTCAAAAAGAGAAGGAAGAGAGGCCTCCGCCCTGCAGTGGGACACCACAAGATTAAAATGAAAATGAAATGAAATGTTTGTCTAGAGTAGATTCTGTTTTAATAAAATAAGTAGAATCTAACTCTTCAGTATCACAGATACGTAGATAAAATTGGTATATATTTAGTTTATTTCGGATTATATTCCGCATGCCGACCGTTTTCATTATTTTAACATTTATTTATTTTATCTTTGCATCATGAAGAAGCCGTGTTTATTTATTCCATTCTTAGACCCGGATTTCTTATAGTACGAGATCCGGCTGCAGAATTACTGCGCTCATCTGTTTTTTGCTGGAAACCGATTTTTTATGTATATTTATAATTAGGAGAATATATATTTATCAGGTTGCCTAGCAAAATTTGGCCGCCAGTATGTTTAATTAAATTTTTTGTTTTTGTTTTTTGGGAAAAAATATCGTTCACTTGTTTTTTAAATAAAATAACGTCTACATCATGGCAATTTATATGAAGATTCAAAAAAATCACGGTTGCCGTTGCGTACTTGGCCGCACCTCTTCGCAGCCAGGTGTAAACAGGTATGATTTCGATATATTTATACGTGCATAACGTTTATTTATTAATTGCATATCAAATTAAAGCTATGTTTTTTTCCATTTTTTATCATATTGTCTGCTTAATTAAATCTACCCGCAAATAAGGGTTGCTGATTTTTTTGAGTCTTCATATTAATTGCCATGATGTAGACGTTATTTGATTTAAAAAACAAGTGAACGCTATTTTTCCCAAAAAATAATTAAAAATAATTTAATTTAACATACTGGCGGCCAAATTTTGCTAGGCAACCTGATAAATATATATTCTCCTAATTACAAATATACATAAAAATTTGGTTTTCAGCAAAAAACAGATGAGCGCAGTAATCCTGCAGCCGGATCTTAGACTATTACGCTATGTTTCACCATCAATAGTTTTTATCTCTCTTAACCAGTCCCTTCATGATGTTTACACATTTTGGCATATCATAACAGCATCTTAAGATATGATTTTTTTTCCATGAACCAATCACCGACGTTGTCAGTAGTTCGACAGAAACAATTTTTTTGCGGAACTCATATCTGTTTTAATAAAATTATTTTCGAGTTCTGTCAGTTTTTGATCATACTCGTAACTATTCCATTTTTGTAAACTGTTTTGTTTAATATTGATGATTTTTAACTGACTATACTCAAGCTGTATATAAGCTACCAATATTATAATGACGTAAAGTTTGTGTGTTTGTTAAATGGTAAGGGGTAATCTTTGGTACTGAACCGATTTTAAAAATTCTTTCTCCAATAGAAAGCCACATTATTGCTGAGTGTCATAGGTTATATAAAAAACCGAAAAATAAAATAGGCTTTTACGTGGTAGTCCATTTTGAAAAGTGAATCTGAGAAAAAACGGTCGAATTATGCCCGACAAAGTGGGCACGAGTCAGCTAGTTATATTATATAATGAAATATTACTAAGTGAAACTGACACCGCACTGGAACTTCATTATTTTATTTGAATTGTAATTCTTTATAAGAAGAATCATATAAAAAACAGTAGGAACCAGGCCGTAAGTGTCTTTCCCGTTCTTCTAGGCTCTGGTCGTGTGGACTAGCACCTAGAATCAGTCTAGTATATAAGACGATTCTAAATGATCTTTGTGATTTTACTGAATAAACAATTATCGATTTTGTTTTTTTTTTGACAACGTGATTTATAGTGTTCTACAAAAAAGATTACGTATGTAACTGGCTAGTACATTGACAATAACATCATGCCATGCCTAGACGCAGGCTTGCAGCCGAGTTGCTTATCTCTACCACCCACTCGTTTGTGGCTCTTAGTAAGTTTGATTATTCATTTGTCTAGAGACTAACCTTTGTCTCAGACGTCTCATTTAATTTAACTAATTCCATTGAATAAAAGTTTTTGTGAAATAAAGTTTAGTTTTTAAAAGATTATCCACGTTCCCAATACCTTTGCATCCGCAAACTGAATTATGTTTATAAGAGAAATGACTACACCGATCAAATTAGTAATAGCCAAAGAGCAAAATCATAATCTCGTATGGGATTTATCGAGGAACACAACTCTATAAACCAGCAGATTTCATCAGCAATAAAGCTAATTGTATTTGTATAGTTTTTTTAAAAGCTGATAAATACTTATTAGATTCCGGCTTAGCAAATAGCATAAATTTGTATACCTAACTAATAATAAATTTTAATTGCTATTCAGCGCGGCAATGCAGCCAGTGTCTTGGGTACGCTTCCGATTGGTACTGATTTGGATCAGTTGAACTATCTATAGATCGTTTGCAACGGTCTGTAGATAGTTCAACTGTTTCTTATGTATTTTATATGACTATGTACATTTTGTAAATACTGTATAGTCGTAAGTTTGTTTGTAAATAAAATATTTGCTATACATTAAAAAAAAACTAATAATCGCTTTATCGTATATTAATTAATTGTTTCCAATTTCAGGTATTTATTTATTCAATCGTATGAAACGTAAATCGTATAAAATTGTATAAATAGGCGTTGTTACAAAAGCTACTAAGTTATTTGGAAAAATAAACTCTTTGAACAAGACACCTGTTATTCAGTTTGTTTATTCACATTTATATTTTGAATTATTTAAATTAAATTGTAATATTGTATTTGTTCGCTTACTACCAATATAAGTTTCACAATAAGTACATGAAAGTTAGCTGCTTGGCGTTCGCTTTGCTTGTTTATTATAATGTTCAATAATGTATTTTCTAAACATCAAAACAATTCCTGTATTCTTCACTTATTATAATGTGCTTATAGCGATTCTCACAGAAAGCATTTATTGACATTCCTCAAACATACACTGGAATCTTTCATAAAGTATTTAAATTAAAAACTGGCTACTTCTGAAAGCACTAGTAGCTACTGTGATCTATACTTGAGTAGGTAGGTATAGATTTTTATTAGGCGTTCATAGTTCACCACAGGTTAGAAAATGAAGAATTTCGTTCACTCGAATTGAGCCCAGACCCACAGCACGGAAGGAAGTGCTACTATCAACTGAGCTGTGACGCCTGTCAACATACGGCTAGTATGAAATAAAATAATAATTAAATAAATATGGACATATTATTTAAAGTAACGCTATCTATCTCAAACTAAGCAAAGCTTTTACTTAAACAACTTTAGCTTTATGAGGTCAAAATACATTTATATTATTTAATCTTTGCAAATAAATCGATTTAAAGCTTTTTGTGGATGAGTCGTAGACGTATTTTTGCTGCATATCTGGGGGTCGCGGTTTGAGCCTTAACAAGAACAAACAATTCTTATGTTGGCAAACATATTTATACAGAGCAATATACCTAATTCTCTATTTATATATTGGGTCTGGGTGTGCAATTCCAAAAATGTATTTAAGCAGGTATTCATTCAACAATTTTGGTGAAGTTTAATTTTATATTTTCGTATAATTTGTTACTTTTTCTTTGTTCTCAGGTGCCCAGGTTTTTTCTTTACGACCGACAATTAACTTCAAAACGGGTGTAGCATTAGACCGCGTCAAATAAAATGAACTACTTGGAGCTATGGAACTATGCCGGACTTTATATGATATGTTCGTCTATTTGCCAGGTATGACCGGCTCGTCATGCTGTTATCAAATGTTGCTAGCAGACCCTTTGCTACCTGTATGTACAGCATTAATAGGATACCTTCGTCCTACTGATAGACTAACTCCCTACGATAGATAGTGAATTTAATATTGAGCTTCCATTTTGCGCTTAGTGGCGCTTTCATCAATGATTCATTAAAAACTTTGTGAATTATTTTAGTAAGTTATAATGTTTCTTTAATTATTGACGAAGTAGCGAACTTTGACCTCTACGGCTACGAGCGTGCTACGCCGTAGACACCTGTAGATAGGTCTACGGCGGTGTCTACGTAGAATAGATGCAGTTAGGTTATATCTAGGTACATACAAGTTCACCGTTCAGTGGGTTTCATAAATGGATTAACGTAAGGTAAGTAAAATATTACATTTCATTAAAATACTAAACAATTCAGTTGTATAAGTAGAACATTTTTATTTCTTTATTTACTTTAACTATCTATAGACAAACAAAAACAATGTACTTTTATCATTATGTAAGATTTTTCTTACATAAAAAATAAAACAAACTAAACTTAATCAGGATAGAATTAACATTAAACTACGTTTACATTATAACATCTTAATCAATCAACAATAAAACATAAAATAATTTGCAAACTTTTTGCAAAAATATTAGCTAAATTTATGTAAAAATAGATAAATTCGATGAGTTGTTATCACGTATTTTTTTGATATTTTCTTGACATTGTTTCTACGTTGCAATAGCCGTGGCATACGTGTCTGTGATTACTCTTTAGTATGCTGATTGCGAAAGTTTATAAAGTTCTAGAACATCATTTTTTCTTTAGGCTTGTAAGTGTCAAAGAAATCTCGGTACTGAGGCACAAAGACTGCGGAAGTACCCGGAATACCACAATTAGTCATGTTCAGCTCAATTTGCTCTTGATCCAGGTGCTTCAAGGTGCATAGATCGGTCAGGAACTCATACCACTCATCCCAGGTCAGCTCAGTTTTGCTGAAAGAACATTTATTTTTAAGGATACGAAAAATTTATGTTGTTCACCATCGCTGTATTAAATGTATTAAATATGAATGATTTACAAAAAAATATATGTGTTAACAAACAAAAATATACAGTCAAATTAGAAATCTCCTTCTTTTTTGGTTTCAAATACTAACATACAGTTAACTAAAGTAGAAACCGTTGGAAAGAATCCATATATAAAACAACTGATCCAAACTATGCCGAAGCGTTACTGCATTGATACGCAGAACTAAAAAGTTATGAGAACAATTTGCTAGCTTTGAAATATCACAAACAAAATAATGGAATAAAGTATTCAACAAAAATACTACAAAAAACCTTCAGACTACCAAAAGTGGATTCAAAAAACCTATGATTTACTCAGAACAAGACAAAAACCATTTTGTGAGTCTTAATTAGTATTAGACTTCTACTGGGAAGTTACTGCTAAATTGTACTGTATGGAAAAAAGTAATAAGCTTCCGCTGTGTTGATGGAAACTTGGTACAAATAACGTGGTTTTCTTTAGTAACTTTTTAATGTTTTTAGAGTTACATTTTTATTTCTTGAGTTACTTACATCATTTCAACATCAATAAAGTGGAGAGTAAAAACTACTCAATTTCAGTCACTAACTTTAGAACACAATACAAAATTACCTTTTATAAGTTGCGGATTTTGTAACTCAATATATAAATAAACACGATTTTCCTCCAGAAGTCAATGTGACTAAGACCAAAATAATTCTTTATGGAACGACGAGAGAGATATTTACCTAAACGTCATCATCATTCCCCTGCCCTTATCCCACGTTAAGTGGGGCCGGCACAACATGTCTTTTTCTTCCACTCATTCCTATCATTCGCATTTATTTTAGATATTTACCTAATAGTATGTTCAGATAATTAAGTATCTAGTAGCCTGTCAGTCTGTATGAGCATTTAAGCTAAAAACCGATGTCCGTAGTAATTACCAGAACTTCCACCACAACACGCCGGTGTCGCACATAGTGACCTTGCGGTCATCGATAAGCTTGCTCTGCCTCATCCAGTAATCGTTGCGGTAGAGCGTCATAGTGGTGCCGTCGCGTTTGTTGTCCATCAGACGAGCGAACTCCCAGAACTGCCCGTCTAGAGTCGCTGGCTCGTCATCCATGTTCAATTAAACCTGGCAAAATGTAAAAACTATGCCTCCATTGCCAAGTACATGTTTAACTAAACCTGGCAAAATGTAAAAACTATGCCTCCATTGCCAAGTATGTTCAACTAAACCTGGCAAAATGTAAAAACTTTGCCTCCTTTGCCAAGTACACTAAGACGTGTTGCACTCGGGGACTGCCGCCGTAAAGCTATTGCATAGCATTTTATGCTGGATTACGCATGCGTGTTAGGTTATTTTCGTTACGGATTTCTGGATTCGGTCTCCACACTCAAGGCCCGCGATAGAAGCTATGCAATAGTTTAAAAGTTTCCATGTGCCCCAAGGGAGACCAAGATTCCTAAGACAAATAAACATAAAGAGGCTGAAGCGCCATCTTACGCGCTACACTAAAAACTGCGTAACATATCGACAGAGTTATTGCGCCGGCATGTCCCAAATCGTGCGAGAATTTTTACAAACTTGAAGGGTTATAAATGCAATTATAAATTCATGAGTCTATTTTATAAGATCATTTTCATGAGAATTTACTCAACTCTAGCGTCATGGGCTATTACTGACTAGAACTGACTATTACCTAGCCCTAATAAATAGCGTTTTCTAAATCTTTAGTAAAATCTGGTCAAACTTACGTTATGGGTACTTTGAGTTAAGTTTTTATTACAAAGTGTTTTTCTTTCTAGTTTTTGTAGCCTTTTATTTTATTTTTTACTTTGTGTTTATATTATTTAGTCTTCTTTTGACCGTCAACACGACAGACAGTCAGTAAGTTGTCAAACCAACTGTCATAGATTTTTGAAAGTTGAAAGTTTGAAGTAAACATGTTCGTTGTGAACACAGCATACCGTAAAGTTTTATCAAACCTTACTTTTTTTAGTTTGAACAGTAACCCTCGACAAATAATTTATCTTATAAGCCCATAGAACTATAAAGATTTTATCCTATGATAGATCAATCAATGAGACAACCACAAATGTGGTCCACACAGGATCGAATCGCTCGTGCTGTGGTCACGTGTTACGTGCCATATGACAAGTAATTTGAGCATTGATTAGCATGCACAGTCCTTTGAATAGAGTTTGGCTATCGGTTCATAACATGATATTATCCTTGTCATATACAATGATCGCTACAAATGGACATTGTAAAATATAAGCAGTTTGTATAATGTAATCGTTGAACTCTCGAGCAATCAACATTTTATTTATAAAAATATATTTTACAAAATTTAAGATGACCAAATGGTGTCACACCGAGGTGAAACGAAAAGTTTGGGGAAACCATTGCCTTGCTCCTTAATATAAAAAAAAACCTATTTCAATTCTAATCAACAAGAAATACTTGATACACATGTACTTGAGTTTTAAGGATTTTACTTAAAATATCAGACATTTATATGGATCGCGTGCTTCCGTCTACAATAAAGGTATCAAGATTTGTATGATAATCAATCTTAACCTAGTTTAACAATATTAATATACAAGGTTTTAATAAACATGATATCTTGGCAATTGATTTTAAGCACCTGTCAATGTGTTAATGTTACCATCGGTTAATTTCACGTGAGAATTCAGTGTCTTGACTAGACTCACAAGACAATTAGCATGAGGCATGTTGAGTCGGCGATCATTACGCCGACAGTCACTTTGATAAACATAACCAAATACTTAAGAAGTCCTACAGGCAACCTCCAACGGCGACCAAGTGTATAATTTTGCGATGTACAAATTTTGGCCATATCATTTTTAAAAATTGCATATGAGCAATATAAATAATTGCTAATAAAAATAAGTACACATCTACGCTACTCACTCTGTTTAACTTAAATCCACAACAGATTCCTTTAGGCGAATGATAATGAAGAACCAATATTAAACTGTGTAGTAAAACCTAAACGATCTTTTGATCACGCCATTTAACTCAGTAGGTAAGAAGGATAAGCCATGATCTCAAAGGACAAAGTACCCTTCATTGTACGAGGTAAAGATGACGACACAGCACTCCTTGAGAGAATCCCGCGACCCTGGAGCAAATTTTGTGACTCTTTGTACAAAGTGCACCAAAACTACTCCTTGATATACGACTTAACTGTGACTCAACTTAATTTAAATATTTGTTTCAAATTATTTTAATAGATATAGTATAGGTTAAAATTCTTCTGTCTTTATAAATTCAGGAGCATAAAATCACAGCGTTCCAAATCGAATCTTTCCAAATCGAAACAAAACTTAAGTGGGAGTTTATTGCTGAAAAATGCATAACAATAAAAAAAATTAGGGGCAGATCACTTATTATATTTTTTTGCAAATACATTGCTTTTTCATTTGTAATATCACTGCAGCCTATATGGTTTATTGCAATTGTATATTTTTGTAAACACATAGATTAATAGTAACTTCTAGCTAGACAGTAGTATCCAGATAGTACTGTCTGGAACATAATGGAAGAATTTATGCCAATAAAAATTATGCCAACTGAGCTATGATGCGTGCTCTCGTTAAGTATCTAAAAACGAGTGCTACGCTCTGCTAATCCAATTTTAAATTTCAAAATTCCTCAACTTAAATTCTTTGAATTCGAAATTTTTATATGATATTTCTGTACATTGATTCTGAAACACCCAGTGTACACTGAGACCTTTTGAATTGGTGCTAAAACTGTTTAAAATTAATTATAATTTATGAGTCCGAAAGTGATCCTTTTTAATCTTTAAAAAGCTTAATTGCATAAAATTATATTTTAGGCAGAGTTTATTAATATAATGCAAACATATCGAAACACAATTCAAGCGGAAATATTTATAAAACTCTCTTTAATGCTATTTATTCTACGAAATTTGTAAAAGACTACAAGTATTTTACGCATAGAGAATGGGAAATTCTCTATGGAGCGTGGGCCACGACTAAAAAACTCGTTCCTCAGGGTTGCCACATAATACGTTTTAAAGGGCTTTTACAGGCCCACCTATTACTATATTATTTATGAAAAAAATCCGTCCCATGGAAACCGAGAAATTTTGAGTCATGAGTTGAGTCCAAAGTGCCCATTCTCCTACTAAACTTTTCTGAGTAGGTACAAACATGGTAACAAAAAGTGTTTAGTCAATACTAAAGAGTATCGAATACCATTTTGAAGTTTCGATGCTTCCGACAAACTATTGTAACATTTTTGACTTTGCTACGCTGGTAATTATATATTTAAAGTTTATAAAATATTTAATTTGATATTTTTATCCTTCTCATTTGGATATTTTATAATGGGTGATGAAGTACAAGCCACGTTAGACGGACAGTTTTTTGAATTTGCCCGATTAATGGACACCAAAAGAAAAGGCAACCTCATCACTTTATATCGCTCAGATTTTTGGATGCGACAGGCAAATATATTAGATGATAGAAAAGTTACAATGACGGACACCGGGCACCTCTTCAACAAATACAGGTATCAAAAATGACGACCTTAGAAACAATTCTCAAAACAACCAAAGGTCTGTGCTTAGCTCATGCCTTCTGGTAGTTACAGATCTTCTGCAAAATCTATAAAAAAAATAATTCAATACACTCGGTGTCTTAAGTGACTTTTTCCGAAGACTTGTGATACTAGCGATGTTGTTCTGCCTATGGCCGTTTGTCCACCGCCGCCGTCACCGTCACGTCACCGAGAACGAGATCATTTCGGGCCAAGTTTAATATGGCGGCCGGGATGACGGCGCTCGGGTGACGGATGTGCGGTGGACACGCGGCTTAAGTAAATGTATGTACCGCTACTTCGGCGCCGTCATCTCGTTCTCGGTGACGTGACGGTGACGGCGGCGGTGGACAAACGGCCTATGGATTCAATAACTTCAATAACACTGTAAACTTTTAATAAAGCCAGCGCTAAGGTGTTACTTTAGATTACTACGACATTTTATTTTCAGTAAAACCGAACTAGACTTCGACGAATGGCTTGAATTCCTCGCTGATCTGTGCGAAGAGAAAAGTTTAGATTTGGAGAAGACCAAAGAAACTCTGACTAATTGTGGTATACCTGGTCAAGTTCCGGTAGAAGTACCTGCTTTTAGGGATTATTTCCTTACTTATAAACCTAAAGGAAAAATGCAGGTGTAAGATTTATATATGTACCTACTGTTGGTTTTAGGTCAACAGCGAATGCTAGAATTACTATTTCTGAAATTTTTTATATTGTATAATCTGTTATTTTTATTTTTAAATAAGAATTGCAATTTTGAGTAAATTGTTATCGTTTTGTACATTTTTTAAAATGAAAATAGATCCCTTTTGAGTCCTTTTAATTCTATTTGTTATACCTGTTTATGATTTTGTTATAATAAGATGAACTTATCGACACAACTTTGTAATTTCATATAAAGATTTTTGAGCGAGATGTTTCTTTGTAAAATGTACTTGAATTTTTAAAATAATTAATTCCTTTTTTTATACTCAAATATTTTTTAAATTGCTAATTGTTTTATGATATAAATATTTTTTCCGACATGTATGTATGTTTTATAGGAGTTTTAAAAAGGTAATACAATAATTTAATAAAATGGTAATTAATAATTTATTTTATAATTTGTTTACTACATTTTGTTTGCTTTTTTTTGTTAGTTATATAGGAACTTTAATTAAATGTATACAGATAAAAATGTTTGGATTTTCTTTCGATAATGCAATAATTTCAAGAAACAAGACTTATAGTATTTTACAGTATTTTAAAACTTAAACTACAAAGTGGGATTCAGTTTAAGTATTTTTTGCAAAGATCGTTGGTGATATTGCCAATTTTATGGTACACAATTAAAGGTTAAAATTGGAAGAAAAATAATCTACGTAATTTAATTATTCCCTACTCAGTGTAGAGCTGAACTTTTTAGTATCAAAACTGAACGTTCGTAACTATATTTTAAACAATCACTTTTTATTGTATATAGATCATCTAATAACAATGAGTTCATGAAAATAATCTACATTGTTCTTCCTCTAAAACCAAATTCTACGAACATGACAAACAAAAAGAAAATATTTTATTTTTCTTTTTAAGTCCTATCAATAAATGCTTCGCTGGCGACGGCGTTGTAACAGTAAGAACCTTGTAGTTTTCAACATAAATAAGTGATTGGGCTGCTAAAATTACTGGTGTATGATTTTCTGAGCTTGAAATCGTGTTAGTATCGTCTGCTGTCGGAAACGAAACATAGTTTGCCGTGTGCGACGCTCCGCATCATATCAAAAATAAATATTGAAGTAAAAATCTCATTTTGTACATGATTGACGCCGTCTGCAGGTAAAAGTACTACACCTATGCTTGCAAAAGTGGCAATCATCAAACAGTTTTATTAGTTTTCATTATAAACGGGATATTTACCTACCATGATTTGTGAGTTTGATTATAGTTGCATGAGCCGTGATCACGGGTCGAACAGTTCGACCCGTGATCATGGCGCATGGCTCACATACCATGATAAAAATCCCGTTTATAATGAAAACTATGTTCAAAACAAATATTGATTCAGCAAATGGCGCACTGCGTGATAGTATTGTATCTTTACAAATTAAATCATACACCGTATGCGTACTGTTCGTTCTTAATTTATACGACCTTTTTTTTTAAACTATAGGAACTCAAACAAAATAATATATTATCTAAGTACATTTTGGGAGCTAATCGAGCTATATCAATATTGTTTTTATTTGAACAGACTCCGCCTTTAAAAAAAAACAAAGAAAATTGAGTTTTGACCATTTTTACATACATAATTGAAGGTTTTCATCCCGGATTGACGTATTGTTGATCCAGGAGAACCAGTTCATACAATCACGTAACAATACAACTCGTGTTATAATATAAAGTTTTTAATATTTAAATTTTAAAATATTTAATTATAAAATTTATATTAAATTTTAAAATATTTAAATTTTTTAATATTTAATATTTAAATATAAAGTTTTTAATGAACCAATACGTAACTCTATCTTTTCTAAATTTTATGGAAAATTTAGAAAAGATATTGTAATCTATTCTGGGGTATAATAGATTAATCGACAAATAGCGCTGCATGTTGAAACGCTTCATCGTCAGCAAGCAGTCGGTTGCAACAAACTGCACACAATGTAACTCTACCTAACGGTTAGTTAATCGGAAATTTAATTATACATATTATAAAGTTATTTCTATAAGTATACAAAAGCTAGAAGAAAATGTTGTTAAGTTCGTATGTGTATAAGTATTTTATTGCAAAACTTTACTGACTCTTTCTGTGAGTCCAAATTCAAGGTACAGATAAAAATTCATTTTCGAAATATAGTTAAACTGTAATAAAATCGTTTACTATAAATTGAATTTAAGGTGACCAGATGACCCGACCGAGCGACGAGGCGGCGGCGCGTGCAATTCCTAAATTGAACGTTCGATTTTATATTATTAACTTTATTTATTGAACTTTTATAACTAAATATGAACTTTTAATATTTTTTGAACTAAATGGTGATACAAACAGCCTTAAGGTCCTAACGATACTGTTACAGGAATCATATATTGCAACGCAACTTTTGATTCATTTCTGTGCTGGCCTCCCACACCTGCTGGAGATATAACAACACAGAATTGTCCTGCTGCTCGACTGAGCGATACCACACGTATGTACCTACACTTTTTACTACATGTTCATCAACTTATACAAATCCTTATTCTGACTCACTACTGGGCAAAGGTTCTTCCACTTTTGTCTAACTCTGCCCAATGACGATCGAAGGAGTCCAGGTCGATAAAGCTTTTGCGAACTTTTAATATTACATAATATTTATTTAGTAAAAAAATTATCAAGCACATTTTTTTCTGCCTTCGTTTATCCGAGATGTACCACAAATTTTTAAATATTAAATCATATTTCTTTACAACTATCATGTATAAAACATGTAGATGGCAAACAAATAGATAAAAACGTGAATCAGTAGGTACTAACCTATCAATAAAATTCAATTCTATTTCTAATACAAGGACACGAGTGACGATTTTATGACTAATTATATTGTTCATATAATAAAAATAGACATCGGTTTTGCGCACGTCATCAGCAAACATATCCGGACTTAAATTGAAACGAATGTTGGTTTGTATTTCCGACATATCGAGTGATGGGATAGTCAAAATAATTGAACTTGAGCACGATTTACTATTCCCGTTGAAAACTAAAAGCTAACGGCAAAGTTTTTTACAAAAATAGTCACTAGTTGTGACAAGTTTTATGTACCTAATAATCAAAGTTATTTTCGAGCAAAAAATAAACCATTGATCTTGATCTTTATTATATTAGTTTTGATCATAATATTATATCTATTGAAATAAATGTGTTGGATTCTCATTGCTTTGTCATAAAAAAAATTCTTATAAGTTATATACGTTAGTGGTTCTGTTTCAAGAATATCGTCAGATTGAAGTACATAGGTGGAACAGTTACGTGTTAAATATCATTATTATCGATCTAAGTACATCAGTCCAATGCTAGACGTAATTATTGAGCTATTGCATAGCTTCTATCGCGGGCCTTAAGCGTAGAGACCGAATCCAGAAATTCCGTAACGAAATAACCTAACGAAAATAACCTAACACTGCGCATGCTTAAATTCCAGCAAAAAATGCTATGCAATAGATTTACCACGACAGTCCCCGAGTGCCACACGTCTTTTTTTTTGTCAAAGGGCGAATTAAACTGCTGTTATAATACCTTATGAGTAGGTACCTATATATTTTTTAATTTAAAGTTTTTGTAGCTGCATTGAATCCGATAAACAACTTCAAACAGAATAAAGCAATGTGAGTTTTAACTCTTGACGGCAGAAATAGGCAGAATACTAATATCCGCTGTCATGAGCTATACTCTTTTACTCAAACATATCATATAAAATCTTTCAATTTCCGCTGTAAAGAGCATGAATGTGACTGAATATTAGTGAGTATCAAGATCCACGTGGCTGTTCTGATAATAGAGTTTTATTATCAGTTAATATTTCAGTATCCCAGACGCTCTTTGTGAACGTCTTATTAAAATATCTTTTCGCAGGTTTCTTGTGCTCTCATCGGTTCGCCTTTAGGTCATTGCATTTCATAATTTAATTTTGCGAAAATATAAAAAAATAATTCCAAATATACTGATCCAGGTTTTCATTCAACAAGCAACAAAACATTTCAAATAATATTACTATAATAACTATCCTGTGGTACATCTCAAACAGAGAACTCGGTTTTTTTCTGCTGCTAACAGCTTGTAGAAATTAATCAATTGAAATGTTTATAAATAATAATTTATGAATTAAAATATCTATGTTTTTACTAGGTAAAGCATTTAGGAGATGTGACAACAATGGCTTGTGGGCCGGCCGCCGAGCCAATGAAAGCGACCACAAAGGTTGGACGAACTACACTCCATGTTTCCCCACAGAAGTCCAAAAACTTCTTGGGAAAGTAAATGACGATGAAAACGCTCAGGTGAGCCCAGACAAGCCTGGGGCCAGATATCCCCACTGCTGACGATGATGCTTCCATTAGGGCGTATTAATTTTTAATGGCAACTTCACATTCTTTTAAATAATATTAAGGCATGAAAAACTTAATAAGCTTAGTTCGTAAGGTTTACGAAATATCCTGAAATATTTAAAAGATTTAAAAAGAATGTAAGTATGTTTTATATTGATGCTTGGACCCAACAGCTTGCTTATTATCAGATGCATGATTCACCTTAATAAACTAATGTTCATCTTACAAAACACAACACAAGTATTTTCCTGTGCGGTTTTGGATGTTCGAGAAATCTCAGCTTATCATTTACCGTTTGGTTGAATATTTTGTTTGTAGGAAGTGTTAATCGGCTCAAAGCCAGCTTACTGCACCACCCATTATGCTATTCGCTATATCCTATATGCTATATTATTCGGCTTCATCTCTGATTCGCACGGCTCCGGGACTCGCCACAGTTTTACGTGTCACTGGAATATAGAATTACATTGTATAAAGTATTAAGGCGAGCAATGACTTAATCAAATATGTTTGTTAACTGAATTGTTGTGATCTTCATAATAATCTGAATATCGAATACAGCTGCACTCAGTCACACCACTTAATTATAAGCACATATTATGTAACTAATTAGTGGCGTCATCCATTACTCATTGGTGAGCGATGTCAATAGAGCATTGATTATCATTTGACGTACAACTCTGAGTGCGGTTGTTAATAGATTTAATTGTATCTTTTTTAATGAAGTGAATACTAGAAACAGTACAACTAAATTGGTTTCCGTTGATTATTGAAAAGTATTAAATATTTTATCTAATAAGGTATAAATATATACGAGTAAACATGTACATACACAATTCAACCATTTGTTACATTTTACACTATTAAAATTTAATGTAAATATTCAACTAATCCTTACTGCGCACTACACAACTTACCCAAATGTTTTGTTTTGTTTAACACTGTTTTATTTTTGTTATCATTTTACTGCTATATATTATTGTTTCATGTACTAATCATATCTATCATAGCTAGCTTAAATCACGGATATCGAATATATAGCGCCCCATACTGTGTTTAGAGCATATAACGGCATGTAACAATCACAATAAAACCGCAAAGATAAGAAGATAGAAGAAGATAGGTAAGTTTTCATTTGTCAATGTTTCAGTTATAGTGCTTAGATTGACATTAAGTTCTGACAAAGCGACCTTTATTTATTAAATACATAAGTTTTGACCTTTTATAATAAAAAAGAATCGGTGTATAGCTTCGCTAGTTTTTATAGAGTTTTATGAAATAATAAGTATACAATACATAAAAGTTGCACAATGTTTCACGTGTTTTGATTTGACTAGATTAATTAATTAATGAGTTTCATTTAAATAACGGCTATCAAACCAACTTTTCATAAGAAATTGAAAGTTTCCAGTTTTTATGTATTAACTTTTTATTTCATACAATTTTTGTGAATAAACAGATTTTTATGATTCTTTGTTTCGAAAGCTGGGGCTTGTCATATCGGTTTACGAATTGAATATCAACATGACCATAAGTGTTTTTTTTTTTAAGTGGGTTACCGTTGTATTTTATTTCATTTTTTTAGTTACTTAGTTTGGTCACTATGAAATGCTTTACGATGTAAAACTTCTAACAGTTATTATAGTGTAATTTCGAAATTTTTACTGAAAAAGAGTATTTACCTGTTTCAAAATTATAATAATAAAATAGGCACTTTTTGAAATTTCTGTTTTATTTTTCAGTTTAAATTGGATACAGCGCTTTGGACGCGGTACATGGAAATCTTTGGATTTAGTATCTCCATGATCGCTCTTCTACTTTCTTTGTTCATCTTCACACACTTTCAGTAAGTATTTTGTATTTTTTGTGACTTACTTTTTTCTTGATTTCTGTTTTAAATAAATGTTTCTCTCTCTCTCTCTTTCTACCTAAAACATAAACGGCCGGTTTCTCGAACGATGATCAACGAAAAAATCACATATTTACTATGTGTCAAACTCGGATCAATCGTGATTTGGGTTTCCAGAAACCGGCCGATAGTATTGTTTAAGATCTCTGATTGTACAATTTGATCTAGATTTTGGAATAAACTTGTCTAAAACTGTTTTAAATTACTATGCGACATTGATTTTACACGCATTTTACACACATTGTGAAATGCACAAAGAAATTTTTTTATAAATAAAAAAACATTTTTGTTGTTATATCAAGCTACAAAATAACATCACAATGCAAAAATAAAATTCCCAGACTATTAAAAAATACGAACTTATTGAAAAATACGAACTTAACTGAAAATGAGTTTGTGAACTTTGTAAAAAAAATATATCCGATTATAAAAATATTATGTGTTCTGGACGAAATATGAATCTAAAAAATAAAAACAAGTTCTAACTATTATCATGTCTTTAATGAGTATAATTTAGCTAAGCCTGTATGCTTCTCAACTTTACATAAGTAAGTGACTTCATACAATATTCTAGTGCGTGATATGTCATGCGGTCATTATACGTCGCGACGCTGATAAATTTTTATAACGTCACTAATAAATTTTTATAACGTCACTGTACAATATAAAGCTTTAAAAAAATGAAAATTAAGTTTCATTTAAATTTTATATTCTACTAAGAAACTACGTAAGTGGTTTTGATTTAAAAAAAATAGTATGGTTAGGTATTAGGTATCTACTTATAGGTATAGTTAAGATAAATGCAACAAACTGGTGATCAAAAGTCTATATTGAACCCAAATGAGGACTTTACCACTATTAGTAAATCATTTAAAAATAACATTTAAATAAGTATACGATCCTAGCCTTATTCTTCCTTTGAATAATAAATAATTAAGTTTTTGTTTGATGAAAACGATATTTGAACTTTTCAACTGTTTTGTATTTAATTATTGTAAATATAAACGAAACATTTAAAGTCCTTAATAAAATCCATCTAGTCTTTTCAGCAGCTTGGTAACATATACCATATATAAACATTTTATCATCATTTTATATATTTGGTAATTATATAATCTTGGTAACAGAAAATTGTATTTTCTTTTACATAGAAACTCTAACAAGTGATATTTTTAAACAGGAGTTTAAGAAACAACCGCACAAATATCCACCGGAATCTATTTTCTGCCATGACCATCCAGGTTATCATCCGTCTTATTGTCTACATCGACCAAGCTCTAATAAGGGATAAACCAGACATCACTGTCAAAGGAATTGATGACATGGTAAGCGTTTATCTACTAAATAACATTTCACTAGCTGTACCGGCGAACTTCGTACCACCTTAGAGAGTTTTTTTTTCTGAGAGATTTTCTTAAAAAAAAATTCCGTAATAACATTGTACAGAGTAATAAAAAACTACAAAAAAAAATCAGCCAATACGGTCAAGCCGTTTTCATGCTATGTCGTAACAACGGAAAACGGGTTTCATTTTTTTATATAAGACTTGGTGCCTACGACTTCGTCTTACTATCGTTATATTCTTTACCCATTATATCGTACACAAAAAACTTGTTTAATAAAAGAAAAATTGGGACATAAGTATGTGTTGATTATGGTTATATTTTGGATAATTTGCACAATATCTTTACAAATTATAGCGTGTGTGTTAATATGTGTTATTCTGATGTATAAATTACATTATTGTAAAGTTTAATTAAAATCAATTCTGTAATTTTTGCGTGAAACATATCCATCCAATCACAAACACTCGCGTTTATAATATTAGTAGGATAGATTATTTCAGAACATTGGAGACATATTCAAGCAGAAAAGATGGGGCGAAATAATTCTATAGCTTTCAACTTTTTATTCCAACGAATTGGTGAACATTTACTAAAATCATGTGAGTGCGTTGATAGGTATATCTAGCTCAGTACAATGGTTGAGTGTTACATCCAGTTTTTCAATTTATAGTTTAAAATTGGTTATTGAAACGGCATCCCTGCGGGCAGGAAATCGATAGTTTGACACTCTAGATTCTTACAAAAATAGAAATGGATTCTGCAAATAAGCTTAAGGCCTGGCTATACACACGATTAATACTTGCATAATATGTTTATAAAATAGAAACGTCACAATTATTTTTAAATAGTTGTTTGAGTTTTTTATAGCCGTTTATATCATTGGTTCATTTATAAAAACAAGTATGTATATAAAATTAAATTGCAAATTATTACGATAAAATTGTAGATTACGCAAAAATTCAATGTGTATTGTGTACACTTATGTAGAAAATAATACTTTATTTACACAAAAATATAAAAATGTTATGATACTTGGCCATCACCGCCCTTCAATAAATACAATAGTAACAATTAAATATCTTATCATAAATCTAGTTCCTATAGCACAAACTTTACTTAGTTCGGAACTAGGAGATGGCATGCTATGAATAACCATGATATTTTTAATTTCAGTCAGTTTTCTATGGTTTAATTAGTAGCTTAAATTTTTTTCAAATCATTGTGTGTAGCCGGGCTTTAATTACGTACTGCCGATATCCAATACTGTTTCTAAAATAAATTGGACAGAATTACATAATATTATGAAATGAATGTTTGGTTTGATTATTTATATCCTAGACGGAATTTCGCCTCGTAATTAAACCTTACGAACTCTCAGTGCTTTAGTAATCTTGTTTAATGAGCTCTTTCATAAGAAGCTCTAGTAGGTAGTTTTAAATCCGCTACTTGATGCTAATGTAGGTATTGACAAAAACTGAATTGCATTCCGCACTTAGATAAAAAAATCTCAAAATTATCCGTCACAAAGGTAAACTTTTGGGATTTACTAATCTGTACGAAGTAGGTATCTTGTTATTCATAGTCACCATACAGGTCAATTATCTAAAAATGGTACATTACACACTAATTTAATTGACCTATACAACATTCATTCATCATTAAAATTACCATCATTTAATTTTGTTCCAAGCCTTACATCTGCGAAGTGAGCTACGCGCTACTAGAATATGCAATATCAGCTATGTTTATGTGGATGTTCATCGAAGGGCTATTCCTGCATAGCGTGGTCACAGCGAATGTTCTTCAAGAGCGGACGTCACCAGCTCTCTTTATGGCTGTTGGTTGGGGCCTGCCGGTCGTAGTCACAGCTCTGTGGGCCACGGTCACAGCTATACATTATGAGAAGGATGAAGTCAAGGGGTCAGTTCTGGATATAGGTACCTTTTAACTTGGGTCATGCTTTTTCGATGCCATTTTAGGAAGAAAGAAAGTTAAAGTCTATTTTGTGTCACAAATAAAACAAAAGTAGAAACATAACATTAACAAAACTCATTATTAACATATTGTTGACAACAAATCAGGTCATCACTCAGCATGTGTTGCAGTAGTAACTTATGTAGGTACTACAACGCTGATCTTCCGTGATGATTTTAAAATGACCATCATTATAACCAATCACACAGTTTGAAAAAGCTTTGATGTGGCTTTTGTAACATATGTATTTAAACGTAAAAATATGAGTTTGCCTCCAACAATACATGCAGTAGCGAATATATTTTTTTTCCCCAATATATCACCCTGCCTACTTTTTTATACAAATTGTTGGGCAGGGCGCCGCTGGCAGAAATAATTTCCAGGTAGTGCCGATTTTAGTTTTCTTACAATCTTAGCCGTAGGTACCTATATGATTGTTAATAAAAAGATAGAATTTTATATTTGAAACTATCACGGTTTTGAACATAGTTTTTCATTATAAACGGGATATTTCATATAGACTTCAGTTCGACCCGTGATCATGGCGCATGCAACTGTGCCCAAATATCGGGAAATAATCAAACTCACAAATCATGGTAAATATCCCGTTTATAATGAAAACTAGATAGAATTTTAGTCTCAATGTTTGAGACATTTACAAATTTCTTTATTTTATTTATTTTTTTATTAGCTTTTTATTTCAATCATTCCTGTTGATCCTGAGATTCCCAAGGGGTGCAAGCGCACCGCCTGGCACCCTCCTGCCGGCGCTCATGGGCCTTGTATCTATACCCTTTGGTATTGCTAGATCAAACTTTCCTGTATGAGGTTTTACAGAATCTGCACTTCTTTTGTCAACAAACTAATTAAAAATATTATTCACTTTTCATTTGTTTTAACAGTTCCATATTTCAGATGTTGGTATGGCTATAATTTTCTTTTGGAGTATTGGCTGCTACAAGGACCCCGTTTGGCTGTTATTGTGGTGAGACAATGTAGTTAAACATGTTTAATCAAGATTCATTTTCCATCATTTAATAACATGATACCACCAACATGATACAATTAAATAGGTACCTAACGTTTTATTTACTAGCGTGTATAAATATCTAATTATATTCATCTTGAAAATTAGTAGATAAGCAGATAAGACTACGCATACCACATTTTTACTCTAATATAAGTAGGCCGAGCCTGTTGCATATGTATTAGTACCTACCTTCCAGGTTATACATCTACAAGAGATATATACGTACCAAACCAAAATTATTTTAAACACTAGAATCATCCGTTCATTTCACACAATAATTATTCATATTTAAACAAACACAAAATTGACTTTTTGGAAATTTGTGAAACAATTTTTTTTTTATTTTTTTTTTACTAAGAGCATGTAATTTTTTGTTACTAATAAAGAAACTAATTATAGCAAGAACATAATTATGTATAGGTACCTATATAACTACTTATATGTATATATATTTTTAAATAATTTATCTATAGGTAAAACTACTTAACTATTGTAAGCAAATCCTCTACCTGGGTATAACTGAGAGTTATGAGCCACTTAATCACAAACTTTTTACTATTATTATGGTTAAGTTCATAAATCATACTAATATTATTGATTCTATTGTATAGTAGGTCCCAAATAACATTGAAATTTATTTATAAAACAAGTGTTTGTTTTCGGAATTTCGCAAATTTTGTTTCGCCTAAATCATCATCATCAATCACACCCACTGCTGAGAATAGGCCTTTTTATAAGATCACAATTATGTAGGTATATTTTTTTCAGATAAATCTTCTATTTCTGCTAAATATAATGAGAGTTCTCATTACCAAACTAAACGCTACGGAAAATAACGAAATGACTAAAGTAAAGTAAGTATTGTTATTACCTTGGAATCTATTGTTTTTGTTATTTTCTATAATCTTCTTAAAAGAAGCAAAATAACAAGAATTTTGTTTTACCTCTCTGGATATTTTATTAATTAGGTATCATAACAACGCTCTTAAAATATGGATAAAACATATTTAATTTTTCCCAATATTATCAATTTGTTACATTTAAATCATTTATTTTATTGTTTCTAACTTTTTTTCACATTTTTGCAAATAAGGTTGTAGTATAAAATGTTTTTTTCTTAAAATATGTTTTTATGCAGTACCTAGGTACTTACAATAAATGCTCAAAAGCAGAGATTAATATATATATTTGTTACAGGAAAGCAGCTAGAGCAGCATTGGTATTACTACCACTTCTTGGCACCACCAACATTCTCAACATGGTAGAACCAGTGGATGGGTCGGTGTGGAAGTTCGCTCTTTGGTGTTACATTACTCACTTTTTACGATCCTTCCAAGGATTTTTCATAGCATTAATTTATTGCTTCACGAACGGCGAGGTAAGTTGGAAGACTGGTTACGTCAAACAGGAGGTAAGATTCTAGTAAGGTACCTAAGTAGTGAGCAAGCAACATAAAATCCTAAAATAAAGAGACGTAGGTTTTTTCCATTGTTCTTACCACTGAAAATATAAAATATGATGTACCGGTTTCAGCTTGACACTGAAAGCGTTTTTTTACTTTTAGTGTGTTGGTAATTTTATCTTCATTTTTATTTATGTAGGTACCTACATACCAAACTACATTTTAAAACACAATTTTGTTTTGTTTTTACTCGACACACACAATAATGATCACAAATAAATAAAAAAAAGCTATCATTTTCATATAGCAATCGAAACCAATTGAGCTACTAATCAATAGTATTCTATTTGCGATTTCTGAAAAATGCAGCTAGCGAGTTGATGTATATATTTAGACGAACATAACAAAAACCTATTTGTGAGCGAGCACATACCTACGAACATTGGCAGTTTAAGGCAAAATTTCATAAAAAAATGTGCCGTTCACTTGTTCGTCTAACAAATTATTGTAATTTGTAAACTATGCGCAAAAATAACTTTGGGCGTAGTGTTTGAATTGCCTGTACTTATTTATAAAAAATAAAGATCAAAGAAACTTGCACATTTTTTCATTCATTCTTTTTTTTTTTCCCTGAGCGCAAAATATTTCTTTCATTTCTCAGGTGCTTGGATTAGCTTTATTATATTTATTATACCTATTCCTTGGTGCCAGTAATTGTCAGGCTCATCGCAATACAAAGCGAGAGTAGTTACAAACGAAGTAAAACTTTTTATAATAAGAATCTAAAGCTCGCTCACTTTTGTTTCAGAATCTTAACCTTAAATTCTTTATTTTCACCTTAACATTTGTGGGTAAAAAAAATAATGCCTCTAGGAGCTGTTATTGTAATGTTTCTTATACGATAACTAGTTACTAACTAAATCCATGATAAGTAAACTCGTCTGAAACTCCAACAATGCAGAGTTATGCGCCATACGTACATGTGGTGTAGTTGTGTTTATGCTTGTAATGTCATTTCGGACACGATTGGCTTTCAATTTGTTACAAATCGAACTATGCTTTGTGAACATTTATTAATTGATCAAGGATCACGAATAGGTTTAGGTACCAGTTTAGGAAATTATTTGCATTCTACGTGAATGCACATCAAACAAACCAATATCATCATATTTGTGAGTCTATTTTGATTGATTGTTGTTCAGAACGTTGCTTTATTTATATAAAAGCAGGCCGGTCAAGTGGGAGTTATTTGCTCCTTTAAACTGAAGAAACATTTTTATTAACAACTTGTCGAATGACTTCTTTTTATTATGTATTTGGTTTTAAGGGTATAAGTACGTTAGTTTGTTGTCAAATCCGATTGATCATAAAAACAAATTCTTAAATCAATTTACGAACTAAAATAATTTATAAGAATCAGTGCAGTGACAGCAGTTTGAAATTTTAATCTCAAGTTTCGACTTTATAATGATATGAAAATAAAATTTAATTTAAAATACCTAGGAGTCCTACATAGTTACAACCCATGTGCCCACTTGGATCTCCATTGTCAGAAATGTTTTCACCAACGTCTAACGAGTCGGGTTTCTAGAAGACATGTAAAGAATGTGAAATTTCAAAGAAACTACACAACTTTTCGTGTGATACAAATCCAGAATGCAGATTTGAGTCGTAGAGTTAAAGCGTCGGGTTACGAACCCTTCAGTTACTGGATCTTCTTTCTTTTTACCCATCTTTTTAGACCAAAGTGCAATGATCTCACTCATATTACAACACATATTATAATCTACAATGATATTTCTCCAAAAACAACTGCCGTAAAAAATCGATGGATGGTTTTAAAATAAGTGCCTGCAGAATGAATTTTGTAAAACGAACTTGAATGAACTTATAAGATGAGTTGTACTTATGTTTTTATTTATCAATATTGTAATAGTATGGGGTATTTTAAAATGCGTCCAGAGCTCTAGGTTGCCAGATTGTAACCTTTGCGTGCCTTTTGTCCAACCCTGTCGTCGCCATTATATTTGAAATAAGGCAGCTTTCAAGGGTCCTAACGAGGACCCACCGGCATCCACAAGTGTTGTCGAAAATACTCGAAATATTCACTCACTACCAAAACAATATGTTGAGTGGTACCTTGATTTGTTATTGTGAAACAGTCTTTATAGCTTTAAATTGAGAAAAACGTTATAAACGATTGACAGGCGTCACAGTTCAGTTGGTAGTAGCTCTGCCTTAGGAACATGTCGTGGGTTCGATTCCCACCCTGAGCAAATGTTTGTGCGATAAGTAGATATTCTATTCAGCAGTTTAGTTCCCATAGTACAAGCTTCGCTTAGTTTGGGACTAGAGTGTGATGTGTGAAATATCTATGAATATTTATTATATATAAGTATTTATTGCTTATTTTCGTTTTGCAAAACACAAATAGATGTGGTTGAGAGGCAAAATTGATTTCAAACAAAACAGCTGAAGACGTGCACCCGGTGACCCTTTACGCAATGTTTATTTGGTACCTAATGGGGCGTCTAAACGGGCTATATTTTACGGCAATTTGTGGCTGCAATTATTGACAAACATTGCCCAGCCATCAATAAAACATTTTTATGGCTGAGCAATCAATTGCAGGCAACATGTTGCAATATGGCTGCAATAGTGTGGCCTTTGATTCAGAACCCTTTAAGCCACACAATCCAGCAAAAATGGCCGACGAAATGACGCTCATCGCAGCCGCTTACATTGTTTTGGCAGAAAAACGAAAAAAAAAAGGACACGAATGTGGATTTGGCAGTATTTTCGATTGCGAGGCGATCGTTCGGCCACACGCTGGCTACATATAAAAACATTTTGACATATCAAAAAATATGTGGCTATAATGCCGGGCCATCCTTAAAATATTGCATAGTGTGGCTGGTATTGGTAGCAATGTTGCCGGCCACAGTATTGCAGCCACAAATTGCCGTAAAACATTGCCCGTTTAGACGCCCCATTATGCATACAAGTAGTTGAGCTAAAACTGGTTCATGTTAGGTACAGAATAACCCACACACAGTTCAACATTTAAACAAGCAATAAGTTGCCTTATTTATTATGACTGCGTCTTCAACATTCATTTGCGTAACCTACTGAATTTTGTTTTTCTAGAATTGTATAGTGGAGATATTTACTACAACTGTTTTACAACCAAAAATCCTTGACTTCAAGTGCTTGTACAGCTATTATATTGTAGTATTTTGAAGCCGGTAACATGCACGTTTAAAATTTCAGGTGAACCAAGTTATCCGTAGATCTGTCCGGGGCTGGCGCTCTGGGCAAGAAGCTGGTGGTCAGGCCAACCATTCCCAAAGGTGGGTAACTTTTTAATCATATTTTGTTAGGCAGCCCAGAGCGCTATTAATTATCTACCTTAAGATCAGCATAATTATAACAGGCTGTTCCGAGATGAGAAAAACATGTGTACCTACCTACCAGCAGGTCACGTCTCAAAGCATTCTTAAGTCGTAGGAGTAGAGTGTGTGCGATTTTTTAAAACAAATCATTTTTTAGATCTTCTAATGAAAACGTTGAAACGTAATCCTGCAAATGTATTTTAATTTACTTTTATCTCTTTCGAGCATCGATAATATTTATTTCTTCGAGCATCGAGAATATTTAAATATTCGGGAATCGAGAATACTATTAGCTGACAGGTGACAGTGCTATCTAAATATCCTGCTGCAAAAATATAGCATACTTTCAGTTGGTGGCAGTTTTTTCTGATGTCCTGCATCATCAGCCCCATCCGTAAATTGATAATGTGGATACGTGGACTCTGCGCGACTAATAACACTGTGCACAATATGGAAATTGCTTTGGAGAATACCGAAGAGTAAGTTAATCTTTAAATATAGCCAGAATCTACAAACTAATTTATAAACATTTGGCCACAACATCACTTTCCACCAGGTGAGTTTGTGGCCAATAGTCAAAGTCAAAGTCAAAGTCAAAAATTACTTTATTCAGTAAAATCACAAGGATCATTTAGAATCGTCTTACATACTAGGTGATTCTAGGTGCCAGTTCCACGCGACCAGAGCCTAGAAGAACGGGCAAGAAACTTACGGCCTGGTTCCTACCGTTTTTTTATATGATCCTTCTTACAAAGAATTACAATTAAACTAAATTAAGTACTGAAGTTTCAGTGCGGTGTCAATTTAACTTAGTAATGATACACTAATGAGTTTAAAAAAAAAGAAGTATAATAAAGCTATACGTAAATCAAAAAGACAGCACACGCTTCGCTTCAGATACAAATATACTACAAAGTACATAAGCAAGGCAAGAGAACATTACTAACATCACAAATCGACAAAGTTGCTGTTGACGGGTGGAGCGACATCAGGCCATGCAGTTTTGTCATTAATATAGCTGTAATATATATATAGACGACCTATTCATTGTAAAAAAAAAAAATCTACTCGCAACAGCGAAAAAAATTGTGCTCGCTCTACTCGCGACGCTTTTTAGAGGTACGAAACTGCGATGACACTACTTTAGATACTATCTACCGCATGATATTAATTTAAAGCTTATGCTACCGCGAAGAGTTCATTTAGTGTAACCATAATTGCATATTGATTGGCAATTGTGGGCCTCGGTGTTGTTAGATAAGTACAAACCATATATCGCGGTAATACGATCGCAATATAACGTTTTGTTAATTATATGCCCTTGCGCAGCTCGCTAATCAAAACATGTTAATGCCTATGATGTAGGTACTCGGTCACCAGTGAGATAACTCGATATTGTGTTCTGCTTATTGTGTCCATGAAAATATTTAAAACTTAAAAGTAGATGAAGATGAAGTAGATGTGATAATCGTCAACGTATCGTGTCGATAACGTATCCGTTACACTGTGCAGTGACGATGCAACGTTCGGCCACAGAACATAATTTCCTTTAAGACGTGGCAGTCGGCATGGTGTTGACACAAACCTTCGAAGCCATTTACAAAAGAAGACGAAAAAGCACTGTTACGATATTTGATTGGTGACTAGAGTGCTTTTTACCTAGTCCGAGGTTGCATTTTAAAACTTCCTACTCTCGAGCCTAGAGTCGTCTCTCGGATATCCTCTTATTTTTATATGGATATCCGAGAGGTCTCGGCTCGAGAGTAGGGAGTTTTAAAATGCAACCTCGGACTAAGCATTCTGGATAATCTTTGCCGTTTGTTGCAGAACGCGGCGTAACTACGCTGATCCAGAATTCCAATCTGGAATGGAAGAGATCCGTCTGGAAAACAACGTTCTCGTCACGTAAGTATAAGTACCTACTTGAGATTTACAAGAGATGTGTGACTATCTGATCTGACTTGCAAAACCACTTCGAGAAAAAGAACTTCGTTTTTTCACACTAGGTAAAAAGCAATTAAGCAAAGGACTTCTCTTGCTGAGTAAAGTTGTCATTTGAGATTTTTCATCAAATATTATATTTGAAACACACTATTTTTGTAGTAGGTACCTACTGCTACTGTCGACTGCTGTCAAGCGCCATGAACAGAAATGAATGCATTTCTATTGTTTGCAGAGACACCGTTTGACAAACACTCCGCGCACAGAAACCTGTGCCTGCGGTCAAGTCGCCGTCGACTCTCATTCTGATAAATATCGCGGAGGATACCAGCTCAAAGACACTGCAACTCGCAAAGGATGAACATGGAGATGTGACATTTATGAATTATGAGACCGCTGAAGCAGCCCATAGTCCCGTTCAAGACGACGCTAGTCACAGCTCTACAAGCGATGAATCGTCTGCATCAAACAGGAACGCTTTAGCTAACAAAGTTATTGATGTTATAGAAGTGAAGGCTCATGATATGAACAGATTTAAAGTTACTATCAACATCAAATTGGAAACTAAGACCGAAAATGCAGTGAAGGTTGTTTCAGATGAAGAAAATCGCAATAAAATAAAAAAAAACATAAATGCAATCAAAGTTTTACTTGATGACAATAAGCTCGAAGATGAAATCTGCACTGAATCTGATTACAATCTCAAACTTCTTATTGAAGAAGCTCTGAATCACGAGGCTACTCAATCCATAGCTGCCACAGAAACGACTGAAGAAAACGAGGAAACTACAAGCGACGTTCAGAACAAAGTTACGTTGCGCCAATTGTTTGAATACTACAATGGTTTATCAGACGGCGGTGGCGGCTGCAGCTCGCTGATCAGCAAAATGATGCCGCGACACGGGAACGGGTATACACAGAATGTAGTACTCCAGAAGCAAGACGGAAACTCGAAGATTGGAGGGAATGCCATAGTTATTACGTATACCATGTCAATTGTATAAGTCTGACATTGTATCCTGCTTTATGCACCTATGTAGGTAGTAAGAACTATAAGGCGAAAACAATTTTACAAAATACATTTTAATTATACCTACCTCTAATTTTTTACCATTTATTCATTCGACATAAGAAAATTTCTATTTCCCTAACATTTTTTAGTCTCTGGGAACATTTGGTAGTGCGTAAGTTTTATATAGCTTTATTTATTGTGTAGAAGTTGTCAATATAATTGTGTACCAACTGTTTTATAATATTAATCTACCCTTTTGTATTCAAGCGAAATGTGTCGAGCCTACTTTGTCTTCAAGCAATCTTTTGTCACAATAACATAAGATTTATTATTTATTTATTTTAGCCTTTCATTTTCCTTATATATTTCCTGGATCACATTTAATTTTCTTTATTATGGGATTGCCCATTTTAAACACATTTTTGCATTGGCCTACACTAATGAAGCACCAGCGACACCCTATTTTGGTCATTCTCTTGGGTGGGTTTGGTCTCTGGGGTACCTACCAGTGGAGATTTTTTTCAGCCCACCTTCCATCCTCTGCCCGCGCTACATGTCGAGTGTCAAGTCCACCTAAGTTTGCTCGCCATATCTTCGGCGTCAATTATTTTGGTAATAATAATGTCCCGTAAATTTTTGTTTCTCTTTCTATCACAAAGTTTAATTCCTAGCATACTTGTTTCAGCTGCTCTTTGAAATATTTAAATTTTTTGGACAGCATTCTTAATGATTGCCCAGCGTAGAATTGAGTTGGTAGAATAATGGTGTCCATAGCTTTCTTTTTTAGCTTTAGGTATGGCAATTTTAGACTTTAAAACCTCCTTTACCAATATGCACTCCAGGCATTCTGTAATTCGTCTCTCTGTTTCTCGTGAAGTATCTATCTTTGAATGAAATAATTCTTCCCATAATATGGATGCTCTTCTACATACTCTATAGGTACTTGTAGACTGCACGAGTATGTATAGGACATTTCACTCCATTGGGCAATAGGTACGGTACAACAGTTTTAATATAATAATGATTTATTTCAATAATGATTTATTTTCAAAATAGGTTTAGGTTAAAAAACAATGGTAGGTACTTAGAGCTAATACTAAGCATAGGTAATAGAGTTCATTTTCTGGCCATGTTTTTGGATCTTCTCATCTACTTACGTGGTCCTTCTTATTCAGCATGTATTCGAGTTGTAGGTATATGACTTTAATACAATTAGGTACCAGTTATTAGTCAGCAGCACTCACGGAAGAGTGCACAAACTACTAGATACCTACACTGTACACTGAGTGGCAATGATAATAACATTATTGACGCGCTGAGCTAGATACCTACTAATCAGTTCTATCGCTACGACCTGCGAGATGATCGTGAGTTCATTTGATATTTAATAATATAATAGACGAACAGCAATTACGTTAATAAATTCGCTACATTATTGATCGCTATTGATCGATCTCAACCACAACATATTCGCAAAAACTCGCGAAATGTAAGTAGCTAATTAATTTAAGTTCTGTTTTATAAAAAGATACTTTGATAAACTTTGATATAACATCATGAAATGGTGTTCTTTATGTAAATTTAAATCGTGGAAAGACTGAGAAATGGATGCTAATAGTTTGGTATAGGTAAAAGGTGAAAAAAAAAATTAAATAGGTAAGGAGAATGAAATCTGATTCTGGAGTTTGAATGCTGTTAAAGGTGTCCTCAGCAACCTCTTACATTTCCACGATTGAAATACTTATGAATTTTTCCGGTAAAATAATCGATTTTATGAAAAAAACTGGTTTTTAAATTGTATAACCAACTTTTAAACGGAAGTCGGTTAAAAGTAAAAATGTGCGAGAGCTTTTTACAATCACGGCCGATTTCTCGACGTTTGAAATAGTCACTTACAATTTGAAATTTTTGTTCCCTTACTATGTCTAACTATAGAATGAAACAATTAATGAAATAATGTTTTACATACTTTAGAAATAGAAGTTTGCCCATTTCTGTGTACCTATGCTATTGTCTTTGGCGATGGTTGGTAAATCGGCCGTTTGTATCTAAGGTATATAGTTAACCGACACAAAAACAGGTTTTGCCATAATTCAGTAAAATTTTGAAATAAATAGAATAGTTACATCTATCTGCACTAAATTTTCTTCGTATAATGTTCATATCAAATTTATTTCGCACACGGAACTCGGCTCTTTGTTGGATTTAAACGAAATTGCTGAGATCTCGCACGCGGTGCGTCACTGTCACTGTGCAATAAAAATAACTCGAAATTGTTCATTTTTCAAGCCAAACCCTTATAGGTAGAGTATCTTATAAGTACTTACTAACATTTTGACCTGTTTATGTGTAGCTAAACTGTAACCATTAAATTATAATATTATCTGTAGAAAACCATGTATGTCGTTATTTATATGTGGTTATTTAATTAGCATATATGTAAGTACCTTAATGTTAGACAATAAGTATTTAAAAAATAACTTCGCGGTTATTGCGTCTTATTATATAACTTAGATTTAACATACATATTATGATGTATTGTATCTATTTGATATCATAACAATTTACTTAGGTACTTACCTGTGTATATAGGTATTATTGAATATCGTGAAACTATACGAAACGCAGGACGACCGCAAAAGGTAGGTACATACTTAAAGTCACAGCTCATTAGACCCATCTGGCACCTACCCAGCACCGCCTCCTTGTCGACAGGTGGTTTTCTATTAGTCTGTTAACAATTCGCAATTGGTATACGCGAGGTCCACCTGGGATCCGCGCGGGACGTTGGCAATGCGAGTCCACGCAAAGCAAGCATGCGAGCAGCGAGTGGTAGTGAGTGGTCTTCCCGTGGAGCTTACGACCGGCGATCCAGTGACGCTACGGAGTTGAGTTGAGTTGTGAGTGCATACCCATACAAGTCCAACCGCAGGAGGCAAGGCGGTACGCGATAAGGTGTGGGTAATATTGAGCTGTGGCTTTTATATATATTTATTTAGATGTGTTTAGAAAATTTTATATCTGAATGTCAATGTAGTATATTTGTCTTCATATACTGAAATAAAATCACTCTGGATATCAACGTATTATTGTTTTATTTATAAAAAAATATATTTAAACATACAACTTGCATGTGTTTTATAAAAAATCATAATACCTATTTGTATAGTGATAATTTATTTGAATAAATAAAACTAAGCACATTTAACTTTGAGTAATACGCCTTGTCTACATGTACTAACAAATGAAAATGATTACTTCAAGTTTAAAGGTAATAAAATCTTTAGACCGTATGACGTCGAACACATTGTGATACAATACAAAAATCTTGGGCGTGTCCAGAAGATACGCACCGTGATACATTATTTGATATCCCAGAAGCTATATTTGCATGATTAACCAATAACACGTTACTATTGGTTGACAGCAAATCATCACTATGGGTTGCTAACAAACTTCCACTAATGGTTGCCAACATACCTTCACTATTGGTTGCTAACAAACTTCCACTAATGGTTGCCAACATACCTTCACTATTGGTTGCCAACAAACTTCCACTAATGGTTGCCAACATACCTTCACTATTGGTTGCCAACAAACTTCCACTAATGGTTGCCAACATACCTTCACTATTGGTTGCCAACATACCTTCACTATTGGTTGCCAACATACCTTCACTATTGGTTGCCAACAAACTTTCACTATTGGTGGCCAACATATCTTCATTATTGATATTGAGTTGACCATCAGTGACTTGATTAAGTAAACCAGTTTCTTCCGCCGAGTCTTCAAGGTGAATGGACTGTTCTGATAGATTATTGGACTCCGAGAACGGTTCCAAGTTGTTGGTATCATTGAGGACATCGTGAGGCGTACAATCTCTGCACCAATAAGAAAAGTATTTATTTGCACTCGAGTTACTATCTCTACTGAAAAGCATCGAAGTCCGTATTTTAATTTACACATGCTGTCTTTCTGAGATACTAGTTTCAAAGTTAGATCCCTATGCAATTGATCAATTATGTTGCCTTTTTTTTTATAATTAATTTGGCAGCTATAATTTTGAAATCAATTATCTCAGTTTGTAAACATTTCGTGCTGTTTTTATGACATTAGTTAATGTAAATGATTATCTATATTAGGAGACCATTGACTTATTTATTGACCGAAGGATGTCTGCATGGATGCGGTTAGCCACAGTTTGTTAGAACACAGTGAACATATAATAATAAAGTACATACATAGACAAATTCGGAGCTTTTCTCGGCCCCGCAAACCACTATGCGAATGGCGTGCCAAACCAAGGGCCAGCTATGCGCCACGATAGCACAGTTGTCTGTACACTAGTTTTCGCTCCCAACTCATTCGCGTCCTATAAAATTTCTATTGATTAGCTTGCGTAGAGTAGCTTATCTAGCTTACAGACTATATTTCTTCAAAATATAACAGTTATTTGCAATGTCAATAAATATAGAGGCGGACGAAGATTAACGGTTTTAAGTACCTAGTTCGTCTGTTATGTTCCCGTAAAATAAAAGACACTTAGGTACACTTCACTTAATTTATTTAACAATGCACTTTTTATACTTAAGATATACGAATAAATGTCATAACAAATTGTAATGATTACATAATAAATTACTTCATCAACTTCAAATTTGATTTGTGTGGGTCATGGATCAATAAGTCCTTGTTTACTATGTTGTTTCAACTAAGTATACCTACTTAAAGAGATAATCTTTGTATTTTGTCAAAACTATAACGTAAGTTAAAATAACTATTTACAAATACCCGTTATTTTGGGTAACTGCGATCAATAACAACTCAATCAATTACCACTGAAATAGGAACAAAAAACGATGAAAAATGTCTTAAATTATTAGAAAAATAAGATAATTCATGATATCAAATGTGTGTAGATAAAAGGACCTCTTTAATATTATTTAAAAATATAAATGCATCTAAACAGGAAACACTATATATTAATTTAGCTACCTTTACTTTCTTTTTGCACACTTCTGTAAACAAGACCTTGAGAAAAAATCCATCATAATAGAAAACTAAGCCATAACAATAGAGATAGGACCAAGATAAAATACCTACATGTGGGAAAGGGATATAAGTGAAAAGAAGAAAACAATAAGGCTAATAACGAGGAGTGAAAGAGAAGGACATATTGTACCTATATCTGTTGGAAGCTGTTGAATTGAATTGAGCCGATACTATTCGCGGGTCAAATTGTAATAATATTAACTGGAAATACCAATACGGGTTAATCAGGAAAAAAAAATATAAAAATGAAATTGTAAAGTTAACAATATCAGTCAAACTGGAAGAGTAACAATATGCGCGGGCTAAAGTTTATAGTATATAATATATGCGGGTCAAAATGGAAGAATATAATTATCACAACATACACGGGTTAAATTTCAAAATCAACAATATGAGCGGGTCAAAGTAGAAAGTATACAAAATATGCGGGTCAAACTGGCAGTGGGCACACTGCTGAGTCAAACTGGAGAAGTAAAAATTACGTAATTACAGTTCAGTATTTTTGTAATAAGACAGGAATTGATTTAGCTAGTTTTCCAACCTTTTTTGTTAACTTTTCCTTCTGCCTTGATTTTACGTTCTTCAGTACACTGCTGTGACGCCAACACATCTGTTTAGTAGTAAATTATTACAATTTATGGATCATAAACACCATGTAACTTTTAGTGTAATACATACAACTAAACTGAATGTAACGCACATGTTTTTGTAAGAACAAGGTAATACAAACATCTCCTTATAATCGCATACAATTAAAATACTGACGGATAATTGTAAATTACGAAATTACTTATATTAGGCATCTTTAAAATCATATAATATTGAATTAAAATGTCAAATTATATATCACACAATAATCAGAATATCTACCGTAGGTACTTGGGGTACAGTCCTAACCTTTTTCTGTAAAAACGGTTTTGAAAGGGTAATTTTTTTTTATAAATGCGATTAAATACACATAGTTTTGGAACACTTCAAAAGTACTATAAATACATCATAAATAAGATTGGAAGAAGACTTCCAAATGTTTTAATAATTGTAAAGTTACCATCCGTCATGCAGCCATGAGATGTGAAAGCCATATGGATTCTTCATGCGTTAAAACGAGACAAACAATGCGAAATATCGTCAAAAACTCAAGTTAATTCCTAATTAGTTTAGCAAAATTGTTTCTAGCTTTTCTTACATTCTTCCTACAATATCAAGGGTTCGCAGTACTAGTATACTTAAAAAGGCATTATTATTTATGGATGTTCCAATATGAGTGGTTAAGTAGTATATGGAAATGTTCTAAAAAACGCGCCGCCTTGGTTTAAGTAGGTTAGATAGTACAATCATTACTAATAATCGTAAGTGATTACTTTATTAACTTTTCTTCCGTTTTTTTGGGCGGATGACTCTTGCTTTTACTGTAGAAAATGTCCAGGAACAGACCTGCCAAAGTTAAAAAATACCAAATGAGTCATTATGTTATATAATTATGTACTTACAACGACAACAATTCAAGAATAAAGATAATAGAATAGCAGTATGTAGACGGCTCTTAAAACCAGAACACAACGCGATCATTAATGCTTGGCTGCACATGTAATATACAAACGGGGATCGAACCTACGACCCACAGCATGGAAGGCAGAGCTAATGAATGAAAATAAGAATGGTTGTTTAACTAGTGCATTAATAAATAGATAACAAGAGACTCTTTCTAGAAATTCTTTCACAAGAGACTCTTTCAAGAGATTCTTTCACAAAAGACTCTTTCAATAGACTCTTTCACAAGTGAGACAATGGAAACGAACCTGAGAACACGAGAACAGCTCCTATCCATTGTCTTGTAGCTAGTACGTTGCCAAATATGATCACAGATGCCAGAACTGTGAAAAACTTCCTGGTCGTGGTGACCACAGAGCACGGTAGTGGGCCGAACTCTGATACCTGAAAATTAAAAAAAATAAACAAATTACCTTACTATAGAATCTTTTGTAAGTATTTATGTAAATATTTCATGGAATATACAGTAAACAGACACAGCAAATGTCTAGTTCGCCCATTCTATTACGCTAATTTCAATTATTATTTTTTAAAAGCTGGCTCTTTTGTTGTGGTCCCATTTAGAGACCAATATATCAACCCATCTGTTTTTGAATTATTGTATACAATATATCTACTATAACTAGTAACAACAAAGACATTTTTTTTAAATATTTTATACAAAATGAAGATAAATTATTTTACATCGACTGCGAACTATGACGTCACTCACCATATAGAAAATAAAGAGTTGACCCACAGCGCCAGTAAGGGCCAACGCAGTCACATATACAAGGACCTCAGGATACTGAACCACGAATTTGAAGAACGTAAATATATCTCCGGACAGGACAACACCAACCGAGATAATTATCGAGGACCTAGATAAAAAAGGAATACTTACAATAAATATTCACGAACATTTCACACGTCACGCTCTAGTTTTGAACAAAGCAAAGCTTGTATTATGGGCGCTAGATATGTTAATCTAAAGATGTGAGATCGCGGTCAATCGCTTGCTTAAAACTAGTACTAAACTCATTCAGAGGGCTCTCAGTAATCCGGCAAACTTAAAAAGAGGTCGGACTATCGAACTGGTTGGATTATAGAATGCCTAAGTAATCCGACAAATAAGAGATCAAAATATCATCAAATCACAATAACTTTGAAAGGCATATTGGTTACCAGAAATCGCCAGATTACCGGGGGTCCACTTTCCAGTCAAATAAATGATAAAACACGATATATCTTATAAGCTAAATGTAAGGCATCAAGAAATATTCGTCGCATTAGGTATTGGATGGGACTCAAAGTCAACTGTACATGAATCTCATTATATGCAAATAGCTTAATCGAGCTATATACACATCATTTGCAACGATCTGCCTGTTTTATGTGTAATTTATAAAGCATAAATTTTATTTCTGTTCTAGACATATATCGTCAAACAGATTTATATAAATTCTAAATACAGAAATAGTCGTCATTTTCTTTGTGATTAAATATCAATATGAATCTCGTAATATCTTCGAGCACAATATAAAATCTGAATAGCATCCGCTAACGACATAATATTTTCACTATATTATATTAGTATACTTTATTTTAAACATAATGTACGAAATTCGCAAAACACAGCTCAGTTGGTACTAGTTCTGCCTTCTAGTCATGGGACCCAGAGCAAACGTTTGTGTGATGAACATATATTTGTTCTGTGTCAGGGTGTTACAATGTATTTTATGTAAGTACCTATGTGTTTATACAAAATATATACAAGTATTCTATCAGCAATCTATTTCACATAGTACAAGCTTTGCTTAGTTTGGGACAGGAGTGTGATGTGACTGATGTGTCAATGGTTCATGAATAGTTATTTATTATTTGGCCTAATTTAAGGACCCAGAAGCATTTCCAGGTCATATGGTACAGCTGTCAAAATGTGATGGCGGTAGAAAACTTCACCATCCAAAAACTGGTTCATTACCTCGTGTGGTTATAAGTTATTCCATCTATGAATAACAATTAAGAACATAGATATATTCTTTTAATTCTCATGTAATTACCCATGTTTGTAGTGAATAAATTTATCCTTATCTGTAACTATAACGGCAGCCAGTTTTCAACCAAAACTCGATGACATGGGTACAATTGACTGAGGTGGACCTAATAGTATGTATTTATAAGCACCTTGATCAGCATATTTTGTAAATATTTAATTAGTGATCATGTATTGCAATGCTGGATATTGTTCTATACTTTCATACCTCTACATTTCTCACTTATCAAATTGTAGTCAGCTTCCAAATAAGACATTCAATAAAATTAATAAACCATTGAACGCAGCAAAGTAGGCATAGATAAATTCGCATTTTTATTTTCCTTCGCTCACACCTTAAGTTTCGCTAAGAAGTTATTGTAGATTTAACATTGTTTTAAAATCAAGTAAACGTACCATCCATTTGTGTTCAGCATCATTGAATATGCTGTAGGCGAGTGTTCTGTCTTGATTCGCTCCTAGAATTGAAAAAACAATAATCAGATTTAAGTATCCTATACTTTTTTCTTCTTATTTTATTCAGAAAGATTTATTTTACAACTAAATGTTGGAGCAAACCAACAGCTCATGTTAACTGTCTACTCGTATAACAATGCGCCTCATTGAGCACGTCTTGAAATCAACAAATTTAGGCTGATAAATACGTTTAACAGATTAACTCTACAGTGGCTGCGCGGCGGATTATAGACCTAATTCTTACAGGAAAATTCTTAACTATTATAAAAGTTAAAATAACATCAAAATCACAAAAAAACAGTGATAGACATATCAGATTACAGAGGGCAAAAGATAAAGACAGGGCCGGATTACCGTGGGTACCGTAGGTCGGTAGTTAATTAGTTTTGATTGTCATATTACCTGTACAGCGCCGGTCAGACCGTCCATAGTGAGTGATAAAAGAAGTAGAATCTCCCCAATGCCCAATGATGACTGCTCATTAACCTTCGTCCCTTGGTCCTTGTACATAAACAGAACAACCCCGACGACGATCAGGAACACAAACAAATACTTCCGCAGAGCATACGTCTTCCGGCCAACGAGAACACCCAGTATCATTACTGGTATCGGTTTGGCAGCTTTACCAACCACCTGAAAAAAATATATAGTTGTTATTCACACAATTTTATTGAATTATGATATGGCAATCTGGATTTCATAGTTCTGCTTAATTTGGGGCTATAATATATATTGTTTTGCATGAAGTGCCCATAAATATATACTTATTAGCCTGTTGCCCGCATTCTTGATAGAAGAGTTGGTATAACAAGTATATTTATACAAGAATGCCCATAACAGTTAAATTCAATATGAAGTCTTTGAACGTAAGTTGTTCAAATATTTTAATTTAAAATAAATAATAAAATTAATTATACATACATCCAAGTCTCGGCTGAAACCAGGATGACACTATAAAACTAAATAAGGTTGTATACCTGTGTAGGATAGTTAATCCACTGCAGAGCCATTGTTGAGCATATCATAGCTACAAGATAAGTCAGCGCTGATGAGAAGTAATATATTTTCCGTGTGGTGTCCTTCTCATGTTTCCATGACAGCTAAAAATAAGAAAAATAAATACATTATACATTTTAGTTCAGGATTATAGTGTGATGTGTGAAATGTACTTAAATTATTATTTATTTTCCAAAGATTTCTAACTATTAATTTGAATTTAACATCGTAAGTCATTAGTTGAAATCATCTATTTTTACATTTAATGTGAGGAGTGTTAAAACACCTATTATTAAATAAATAGAAATGTAATTAAAGAGGTAAAAAACCGGTTGTTCACAATTGATACTGTATATGTTCATTACCAAATATCTCATTAAGATAATTGTAATTTATTGGTGTGACATCATATAGATAAAACTATTATGCAAATATTTTGATTGCTAAATGTAATTGGTTATATATCCAAAAATAATAGAATATCCTATCAGCTATTGCATGGAATACTCATTTTATGCTTTATTTAATGTCTTTAAATAAGTATTGTAGGCTTAAATATTTTATGTACTCAAAATTTTAGGATCTAAAGTGTTTTCACACTCTTTGGAGTAATAAATGTATATATCTATGAACACTAATGTTGTTTAACACTGTTGTGTAACACGGTTTAGAAACAAATTCACACAGAAATTGTACATTTTTAATAAGTTATCTTACTAATTACTAAAGGGAAATCTTTTAAAATGAATACTGATGAGTATCTGGCCCAGTATTTTTTACAACCATGAGATGGCCATTCAGGGATAGCGATATGAACAGTATGTTGGGAGTTGATGTTCATGGACACATACAATTCCATCGGTAATATGTTCACGGACACAGATGTATTTTTAGGAATGTAGTTTTCTAAGTATTGTAGCTTTCTTGGTGAAAGAAATTTTGAAATCAGTGCAGTACTTTATTCATAACAAACATTACTACTGCACTAATTATTACACACACATCTTTATAAACTTATTGATGTAGATATGACATAAATAATAACAAACATTTATAAGCACAAATTCTAACCACAGCGTGAATATTGATTCACAGCTCTCTCAAATAACATAACAATATTTATTATAATATCTCTCAGGTTACAACCTTAGTGAAAGAATGCTGCGCAATAAAAACTTTTACTATAGATACTGTTTAGTATTATAGTGATCTCGAGGAAGATCTGATGAGTGTGTTCATAGATAGGTCTAATTATGATAACAAGATTTTAATACGAAAGATATTACTAAGTGTTATCAATAAGGTTAACCAAAGCTTCACCTCTACAAAGTATGACATTGAGTAGTTTACAAATATATTTCAATGCAGCTAAATCTTATTATAAGGTAAGAGCCAAGAAGTACTTGATTTTACAAATGGTTTATTGAACTTTTGAAATTGTGTACTACCACACAGGGGTTGGCTATAGATATCCGGTACCTGCGCCGGGAGTCGTGACTAGGTGGAAAGGGAAGGGTAGACAACAAGAAGTCTTCCCCTGAAACCAGTTTTTCTAGGAAAGCTATAGTTTTTGAGTTATAACACTTTTTAGGTGCCAAAATCTTAATTTTTAGGTTAGTTTTTGATGAACTTCACACTAATTTCTGGCACTAGCTGACACTTGAACTAGTGTATGTCAGTTTGGGAGTGTCAGGAGGCCTAAATGTAAACAATAATAAAAAGAAAAGTGTAATTTAAATTTAAATAATTTTTTTTCGCGGCAAATTTCTGAATTTTAATTCAATTTATTTTTTTCAATTGCTTTTGAACTCAGAAAGGTGATTTGTGACAGAATACTAGAATAGGTGCGAGGAGCGAAGCGACGGGCGTTAGTTTGATATAAAAAACCGCGCACGAGCCGAGCGAGCAAAGCGAGCGTGCCGCGGCAGCGGCCGGCGAGTGCCAGAACCGACATGCACAAGATGAAGTGCCAGTGACAGGAATTAGTGTTTAATGCATAAAAAACAAACCTAAAAATGAAGATTTTGGCTCCAAAAATGTCATAACTCAAAAACTATAGCTTTCCTAGAAAAACTGATTTCAGGGGAAGACTTCTAGTTGTCTACCCTTCCTTTTCCCCCTAGTCGCGACTCCCGGCGCAGGTACCGGATATCTTTAATTTAACCATAATTTCACATAAGTAAACAAAAGCTTTAGAACATAAATATAAATTTTGTTTGAAGGAATACTTACCATGAGAACTTGTGCGAAAATATAATTGACCACGCATTGTACTAGAACCAGTGAGAGAGCGCTTGTAAACCTATCATTATTCCCGTACTTTCCTCTTGTTATTTTCTCTTGTAACATACCAAATAAAAAGTAACAAGCAAATATTGCCCCAGAGTAGAAAATAAAGCGAAATTCACTTTTGTTTACCGCCATATTTTGAATTAAAATATATACTTTGTACAACAAGGTAACTTGTACGATACGGAACTAGTTTCCACGACTAAGGCGTGCGGTTTATAATGAAACCTAGGACACGTAGATATGGCAAATGGTAATACAATTTAGTAAACGTTCGAAAGTTTACAGCACAACAAATACATAAGCAACACGTATGTAACTTCAAGTACCTCAGTGCTTCCACTTTCTACTTTAGATTCTCCCTAAATAGTAATAAAAATACTTAGCAAAATTATCTTGATTCCATTTTGTATGTAAAAAGAGTAACTAATATGTATTTCATATCATAAAATATGTAATGATGTTAATAAAATATCCAGGAAATTTCTATTGATAAATCTGTGGCGTGGTGCTATAATGGTAAATTAATAGATTTAATAGTGATTTTAATATTGTTACAAATAAGGTTAGCGGAAGCACATGGAAAACAATCAACCGTTTTTAAATAAAATTTTCCCTGAAAGTATGAGGTATTACTCGAGGTAGAAGCACTGCTTCAACTACTTCTTCTGACATTTGTTACAAATCTGTCAATGTCATGTTATTAATCAAACGCTTTACAATAGCGGGTATGGTTTGCAAGCTGACGAAATTTACTTGGACTGCTTGATGATTCCTTTTTTTTTTAGACAAGGTTTAAAAGAATACTATATTTTGGTTATTTGGTCAAGTCATGGGTAAAAACTTAGCACTAAAGTAAGGACTGAATATTAAATAGGTACATAAGTGTTAATTGTGAATAAATTATTCGTAGGGACATAATAGGTACATACTTACGAATAGAAATTTGTGCCCTGAGCTAAGGTACCTACGTCAAGTTAAGCACCTGGGTGCTTCTCTGCTAACTGTTCTATATAACAGTTAGCAGCATACTGTTTGAGGATTTTAACATTGTATAGCCTATAATTTAGGTACCTATGTTATGTATTACCTAGCTAAATACGTAACATGACAGAATTTGTATTACAATTTAAAAAAATATTCGAATGAAATGATTGAATACCCCAAAATGGTATTTTCAGGTTTGTTTGTATGATAGGGAACCAAAACATTTAATAATTTCTTTTTAAAAAGTTAAGTAAGGATGTATCACATCCAAAAAGCAATGTGATTAGAGAAAAAAAAAGTAATAGTAAAGAAAGGGGAAATGTCTTTATATAATTACTAGAATTAATACGTTTCAAAATTATATGTTAAACAAAACCATCCTATATGATTTTCTTGTTATAAGAAAGAAGATTATAATCATTTTCCTAGTTAGAATTTTTTTCTAACTAGAAAAAACTTTATACTTATTCCTGAAACAAAATATCATATTCGAAATCTGATAAGCACATAACTACAAAAGCCATTATTTTTAATTACGTCAGTGAGCTTATTTAAGCTCAGCACAACTAAAACTAACCAAGACTATAGATCGTTTGCAGCGGTCTGTAGATAGCTCAACTGTTTCTTATGTATTTTATATGACAATGTACATTTTATAAATACTGTATAGTCGTAAGTTTGTTTGTGAATAAAGTTAAAAAAAAAAAACCAAGACTAAACTTATAACGGGTGGCGCAAAAGTAAGGGCACTAAAGAAAACACTGTTTATTTTTTTATATGACATTTCCTGTCATTCTATTGTTGAAAATTGTGTAGTGAACAAATGTAAAATACACTGAAAATAAACATGGACCGTTTTACTCCTCAAGAACGTGGAATAATCGTGTCAATGTTCTTACGGAATAATTCATCAGTGATAAAAACACAACGTGAATTTCGTCAACGATTTCCCCACCGTCCGGCACCGATTGGTCGACCTGATAGACCTAAGTCTGGGAGACCAAGAACAGGCCGTTCAGCTGAAAATATCGATGCTGTGCGCGAATATGTGGAAGAGTGTCCAGAAACATCAACGAGGCAACGTGCCACGCAATTGCGTCACTGGAGAACGCTACAGAACCATGTTACGTGAGTTTTTGATACCCAGTTTGGACGAATTGAGGCTGGAGCACATCTGGTTTCAACAAGACGGCGCTACGGCACACACAGCGCGCGACACTATGGACTTAGTTAGGGACGCTTTTCCAGGCCGAGTTATCTCTCGTTTTGGCGATTTGCCTTGGCCTGCAAGATCACCCGATCTGACCAGTCCAGACTTCTTTCTTTGGGGTTTTTTGAAATCTCGGGTGTATGTGAACAAGCCACAGAATATTGCAACTCTAAAAGAAATCATTCATCAAGAAAAAAGGAACATATCGCAGGAAGTGTTACGGCAAGTTATGCAAAATGTCATAAAAAGGGCTCAACCTTGCATCAACTCTGGAGGTCACTATTTAAAAGACATAATTTTTAAATCCTAATGGTACAAAATTTAATGAACCAAATATACATTTAAAAAAAACCTAAATCTATTTTTCTAATTTAGAAAAAAAGTTATAGCTGAACCAAATAGGGTCATTTCTTTTGCGCCACCCTGTATTTGTTACCAACGTGAGACACTTGAAGAATCTGAATATAAAATTGTGTGGAACGGAACGTAATAGTTCATGAGAAAACTAGTTACTTTTCCCATACAATAACCTACTCTGTTGCGAGAGCACCAAGTTTCTCATTAGGTTGAAATCGAATGGCCTTCAAAAAGTTACAAAAAATGTTTTGAAGTCGGATGCAGATATGAACGTGGTTATTTTACATTGTTATTTAGAGTTACTCAGTTTGCTAGTTGGCTTTTGTTCCCCCAACAACATGAAAATAAAATGAACACAACACTAGTCAAACAAAGTTTTGGCCTCAAGGGAGTGTACAACCAAGTTTTGAATAGATTAAAGTTACTTAGTTCGTAAATAAGTTGTGCCGACTTAGTATAATGTGTACGGATATTGTTATTAGTTAAAATTATTCGAGTTGTGTATTTGTGTAAGATAAAAAGTGATTGTTAAACATGTTTTTAGTTTAAAGTTTTACGTGTTTAAAGTGTTAAGAGTAGTGGATTGGTAGGCATGACATAATAAAAGGCGGTAAATTCAACGGTAAGATTGTGCTATTTTGTGGTATGACTCACTATGCAACAATGGGTCTGGTTATTACAAGAGCTGTTTGTTGAGTAATTAACTAATAACGTGCTAAGACACTAGAGATATTATTTACATGGTCCAGTCTAAGCAGTATGGTAGAGTCTTGTAGAGTCGATCTTGTTAGATTATCTAAGTGTTGTATTTTACAAGCTGTGTTTTAATATTTTCTTAATAGGTATGTTACCTAATAATACTTGCTTGGTTTGGTAGGTAAATAATTTTTGATACCTACAGCGTCAAACTTCTTATTTAGAACGAAACGTGACACAATCTGCGGTTGTATGACCTTTCTTGGAAAAATATACTTACATATTGCGTTCATTTAAATTCATATGTAGGCTGATATCATCTTAAAATTGGTATTTTTGTTACATCGATTGTAAACTTATAACGTGGCAGTTGCTTAATACAAGTACTTACAAATTGTTTACGTTAATCACGCTATTTTAATTTTTACTTTATTCACAAACAAACTTACGACTATACAGTACCTATTTACAAAATGTACATTGTCATTTAAAATATATAAGAAACAGTTGAGCTATCTACTTTTACTTAAGTAAGTATATACCTATATAATCACAATTTAATTAATATTTTCTGTAGGTAGACCTACCTACATGTCTAGTGGCATATCTAGTTATAGATCCTATCCTAATAATTTATATCAAAGATGGGTACCTACACGTTTTCGAGTTGTTTGATAATCTCGTCAATGAATGATTTGTATGAAACTTTGAATATTTTATAGCTTGACTTATTAATATATCAGACAAAATTTTTCAGAAAAAAAAAATGGAGTTACGTACGGGATATAACCTAACCTACCTATAAATGCTTAACTATATTAGCACTAACTAGCTCAATGTGTAATATCCTACTGAAACAGCTTTGGCCTAACTACTACTTACCTACCTTTACTTATAAGGGTACCCTGAAGTTTATCCGAAGTCAGCGTCAGATTTCGTTATTAGTTTCCGATGCTTTAGTAACGTTCCATATAGTCCAGTCAAAATAGACATTCCAGCTTGCATTAATTCCCAACAAGCTGGATTTTTGTACAGGCCTTACATACGTCATTACAAATGATATGTCAAAAGTCCCCATCGATCCCGCTTGTGCGTTGTTTTTTATTCCAGGTTAAAAGTCATAAATTTGCGTTTTTTGCGTATATCTCTGAAACAACGAAAGCTATCGAAAAATGGTTCAGGCAAAGTTTGTAGATCGTAAAATTGTCTACAAAAATACTTCAACACTTTTCTTCTACAAAGCATCGCTTTTGAGATATAGTGACTTTAGACCGCAGGAAAATCGTCGAAGATGCTGCGTTTTTTTCATTTCAGCCGTTTTATCTGCTTCATTGCCACAGAACAAACAGTATTTCTTGAAATTTACTGAAAGGGGTGATGGGTTCGATGGGTTAGTCCTCCTCCGAGGTAATGAATCATCTTTTTGTTTCAAGAAATACTGTTCGTTCTATGGCAATGAATTAGATAAAACGGCTGAAATGAAAAAAACGCAGAATTTTAGTAGATTTTCCTGCGGTTTAAAATCACTTTATCTCAAAAGCGATGCTTTGTAGAAGAATAGTGTTGAAATATTTTTGTAGACAATTTTACGATCTACAAACTTTGTCGGAACCATTTTTCGATAGCTCTCGTTGTTTCAGAGATATACGTGAAAAACGCAAATACCCAGGTTAAAGTCATAAATTTGCGTTTAAAAGTCATAAACGAGAGCTATCGAAAAATGATTCCGACAAAGTTTGTAGATCGTAAAATTGTCTACAAAAATATCTCAACACTTTTCTTCTACAAAGCATCGCTTTTGAGATAAAGTGATTTTAAACCGCAGGAAAATCTACTAAAATTCTGCGTTTTTTTCATTTCAGCCGTTTTATCTGCTTCATTGCCACAGAACAAACAGTATTTCTTGAGACAAAAAGACGATTCATTACCTCGGAGGAGGACTAACCCATCGAACCCATCACCCCTTTCAGTAAATTTCAAAAAATACTGTTTATTCTGTGGCAATAAAGCAGATAAAACGATTGAAATGAAAAAAACGCAGCATCTTCGACGATTTTCCTGCGGTCTAAAGTCACTATATCTCGAAAGCGATGCTTTGTAGAAGAAAAGTGTTGAGGTATTTTTGTAGACAATTTTACGATGTACAAACTTTGCCTGAACCACTTTTCGATAGCTCTCGTATTTTCAGAGATATATGCAAAAAACGCAAATTTATGACCTTTGACCTCGAATAAAAAACAACGCACAAGCGGGATCGATGGGGACTTTTGACATATCATTTATAATGACGTATTCAAGGCCTGCACAAAAATCCAGCTTGTTGGGAATTAATGCAAACTGAAGTCATAATTTTAGTCTATTTTGACTGGACTAATATTTCAGTTTATAAAAGTGGTATTTTGAAAAATATTGCAGTATTATTGTCGTCTGCGTATTACTGAGCTCGCAAAATTTATTACTTTTATTTGCAAAGTAATATGCAAACGGCAATATGACATTCTACCGCTAGCTGTAAAGAGTCATGTCGCCAAGTTGAACATAAAATTGCTTTAAAATTGTTATGAAATATATGAGTTTCGACAAGTGGGCCGTTTGCAAGCGTAACTTACTCGTAGATAAGATTACAAGACAGGGAGAGGCCTTATAATCCATTTTATTTATCTCATATCTTACGCTCACTGAAAACTTGAATTTGTAACCGTTTTTATTAATAAGTTCATTTGTTTCTCGAAATATTTAAATATTTCGGTAACAATGAAACTTATGGGTCTAGGCCAAGTGCGAATCATGGTTTGTTTGAGCATTTGTCTCTTCTTGGAAGAATTTCCTGACTATTCGACATGTATTCAGAATAGCAGCCTTTTGCATTGTTATATACAGGGTGTAACAAATGAGGTGGACCAAAAGCAAAAGGGCGATAGGGGAGCTCAATGGCTATCCATATAACCCCCATGTATGTTCAGCGATATTCAGTCGTTCAAAAGTTATTCCCACTTTTATGATTTTTTTTTTCATTAACAAATTTTAGGTTAGATTTCCCAAGTACACCCAAACTATTAGGGCTACAAGTGTAATTTTTTTACACCTTGTAGCTTAATAGTAGACCTTTTGTATTACAATACCAGTTTGAGTCGTTATTTGATTGATTTCCAAATAAAAAATAATCTTTACAGAAAAATCCGAAATCTGAACTTCCGGGAGAAACTTTAGGAGCAATTTAAAAAAAAAACTTGCTGAATATTTTTTTCTACAATCTATCTTAAAAACTTCCTCCATTTATGGAGCAGTTACTCTGAAAATTTCATAAGGCTAGTACAGAAGCATCATGTTAAAAGGTGAACTCAAGTGTTGTAAAAGTGCTGAAATCAACGGTTCAATCGACCAACACGATGGTCCGGGCAAGTCTCAGATTGTATGCCACTCCTTCTAATCAATTGCTCTTGGTATATTCTAGCAGCCTCTCGAGCGTTTCTTTGAGCTACACCATGACAATAACACATTTCTGCATATCTACGAGGAGAATATGGCATGATACACTAATCGCAAAGTTTGTACAGTCCGTAAGCGCGCCGTTTTCGTTAAAGTACAGATAATCCAAATTCAGACTCCTGAGTGGCCGTACTTTTTTAACCTCCGACTCCAAAATAAGATTTAAAAACTAAAACCCGACTACGAAAAGCTAGGAAAGAACTTTAAATTTTTTTTTTTAAACTTTTCTTCTTTAAAAACAGAATTCGTTTTTTTTACCTAAAACAGATATTTTTAATTAACATGGTTGTAGTCGGAGGCTAGTTATGTAAAAGTACATAATACTAAGCATCCGACTAAACCCGTGATGAAGTAAAATAAGTCAAGAAACCAACAGTAGATTAGGTGTGATATTTAAAAAGTTAAACTTGTTAACTAGCTTTTCGTAGTCGGGTTTTAGTTTATAATCATAATTTTTGTATCAGGGGTTAAAAGAAGCGCGGCCAATCAGGGGTCTTAATTAGGATGATTTTTACTTTAACGAAAACGGCGCGCTTACGGACTATACAAACTTTGCGATTAGTGTATCATGCCATATTCTCCTCGTAGATATGCAGAAATGTGTAATAACACATTTCTGCATATCTACGAGGAGAACAATAGGAGGACAATAGTCATGGTGTAGCTCAAAGAAACGCTCGAGAGGCTGCTAGAATATACTAAGAGCAATTGATTAGAAGGAGTGGCATACAATCTGAGCCTTGCTCCATCCATCGTGTTGGTCGATTGAACCGTCGATTTTAGCACTTTAACAACACTTGAGTTCACCTTTTAACATGATGCTTCTGTACTAGCCTTATGAAATTTTCAGGGTAACTGCTCCATAAATGGAGGAAGTTTTTAAGATAGATTGTAGAAAAAAATATTCAGCAAGTTTTTTTTTTTAAATTGCTCCTAAAGTTTCTCGCGGAAGTTCAGATTTCGGATTTTTCTGTAAAGATTATTTTTTATTTGGAAATCAATCAAATAACGACTCAAACTGGTATTGTAATACGAAAGGTCTACTATTAAGCTACAAGGTGTAAAAAAATTACGCTTGTAGCCCTAATAGTTTGGGTGTACTTGGGAAATCTAACCAAAAATTTGTTAATGAAAAAAAAAAACATAAAAGTGGGAATAACTTTTGAACGACTGAATATCGCTGAACATACATGGGGGTTATATGGATAGCCATTGAGCTCCCCTATCGCCCTTTTGCTTTTGGTCCACCTCATTTGTTACACCCTGTATATAGGTGTTCTCAGGTATATCAATTACTTTGAGGTACTGGTGAAAGTATTTCGGCACCACTTCTGTGATAGATACTACTAATGGTATTATATATACCTACTTACTTTATTTAAATTCCAATATTAATGTTTTACTATGCTGAAAAGCCAAACATTTACTTATTTGCCTTTGCCACCTCTTATATCACTGAATTCGAACTTTAGGCACCTATTGCAAGGAATTTTTTTGTAGTGGTTAGGTGTTAATAATAATAAGTTAAAATAAATACACTGTTTTCAAACAACTAACGAGTTTTATACTCCTTAATTAGTCGAAATATTTTAGGCAACTAAACTAAAGCTGGGCCTCAGCACCAATAAATACTTTAAACAGTAATTAAGTCGGGTCTAGCAGATGATTTTATAAATCGTGAACTTACTTAACTGTTCTGTAAACAAAATTATACGTTCGACAGCATTGCAGCTAGTCTCTTGGGACGCTTCCGATTGGTAGGTACTGATTCGAATCAGTTGGCAACGGTCTGCAGATTGCTCTACTATCTGTATTTTGTAAAAAAAAATAATTCATAGTTATTTTCTTTTTAATAGGTAAAAAAAATCAATCAATATACATCAATAACCATCCTTTGTGGTTTCAATACAACTATTAAAATTGCTCGTATTAACAACCTCGTTTGTCGTTATTTATTTTTATTCTATTCTAAACTTCTTTTTTGATTGGCTGCATAGAAGTGTGAATTTAGAATTCGATTTTTGAAAATTCTATATTGTTGGTTCCTACAAGCGGCTGAGTTCTATGTCATTCGATATTTAAAAACTACATCTTTGCACAAAGCTACGTTTCAAAGATATTTTACTGACGCCCAACAAAACTATTACCTTGATCACACGTACCGAGTTAACCGGCGAGACAGTGACGTATTTGAAATACACTGCGCGTCGACATCAGTTTTACTGTTGAACGTTGGAGCGTTAGCGCGCAGTGTATCTTAAATACGTCACTGTCTCGCCGGTTTACTCAGTACGTGTGATCAAGGCATGAATTTCCTATCACTTTTAGATAAAAAGTACATTAATACAAGTTTAATAATGTACTTACCTACTTACTTTTAATAGTGTATGAGTTATTTGAAAAAAAATATCAAATTATCAATTTATAAAATTGTAATAAGTAAAAACCCAAAGCATTGTTCTTTTCACGCACGGGATGAGAAGCAACATATAAAAAAAAAAAACGGTAGAAACCAGGCCGTAGTTTCTTGCCCGTTCTTATAGGCTCTGGTCACGTGGAACTGGCACCTAGAATCACGTAGTAATAAGAGCAATCTAAATTATCTTTGTGATTTTACTGAATCAACTTTTTTGATGATATAAATAAATAAACATTCACGGACAATTCACTCATCACACTTTAGTCCTAAACTAAGTACTATGGGAACTAGATTTCTGATATATAATACTTATTTTTTTTGTAAATACTTACATAGGATACATAGCATCCTAATATAATGAACTCTAAGAAAAACATGGGCCCGCTTAGGCACAAATATGTAGAGATACTATGTGACTTAGTGATTTCAGTACTAACCTCATGGAAGATTTTACGGTTTAATTTTTGACCTGATTTGTCCTACGATTATGCAAATTGTATACCCACTCCTCTGGCGCCAGTTTGGCATGGCTGCCAAATGTTTTGCTTACGAGCAATTTATTTACATAACTTATCTCTATAATGTTTAACCTAATTATGTGGACAGTATTTATAAAGGTTCAATATCACTTGTTTTTGAATATACCTACCAAAGTGCCAAGTGCTTAATCACATGCTTTTTATTTTTTTTTGTAACACACAATATGTAACTATACTTTTATCCTATTGTATTTTTATAAATACTTACCAATTTGGGTTTGAACTAGTTTTCTATGTCAACAAACGGTGCAATAATGCAAACCGTCTCCGAAAGTACATTCTACTGACCTCAAACCAGGCTACCCTGTATTGTATGTATTATTTAATCAGAAACACTGCACTGACTGGGTATTTTAACTAAACATCTAAGGTATATTTTTATATTAACTCTATTAGCTAGAGCTAATCTTAGGGTTTTTATGACTATCTCTTACTCAACTCATCTAACTCAGTTATTCTAAAAAAAATCCGATATTGTTCTTAAATTGTAAATAAATCGTTTTTTGAAATAATAGATCCATGTAAGTAAAATAAAATAAATAAATATTCATGACCTAGTCCTCAACTAAGCAAAGATATACAGATACTATATGATAGAAAGTAGATTGTTGATAGAATAATTAAATACTTATTTTTTAAATAGTACCTATATAAAACAAAAAGTAAAGTAAGGTTAGTACGCGAATGATCTCATTTACCAACTAGTACACCGATATGAAGTGCCGCTAATGAAACTAACTAACACTGGCTATCTACACATTCAGGAGTTTGACCTCGTCCTCTTTTTCAGGTACAGAAATGACAGACAGCAACAAGAAACGGGGCGGAAGCTTTAAAAAATTCTTTCCCAACTTTTTTAATAAAACAAAAGAAAAAAATAAAGATACTAGTCATAAGGCCGCAAGCAATATATCTAAAAGTAATCAGTATCACGATCCACGCTCTGTGACAAGATCAGATAAATACGATACTAGTGATAGTGAAAGAATATACGAAAATTTATCAGCTAACCAGAACAACGACAGTGAGAGCCAAAGTATTGTTTTATCCAGCAATCATTCGTCAAGTAGCACGCTGGTGTCTGACAGTTTAAAAAATAGGTCACAATGCAGTGATGTGACGAATGACAAGCTCATCCACTACCACAGTGCAAGGCCCCAGGTGCCACCTAAACCACACGGCGAAATGCACACTCCAATCCACGACAATCAAAGGGATAATGTCACCCACTATCCCAATGTATATTATCATTCAATGGAGAAACTGGCGGATAAAATAACTCCAATAGATGAATTTGAAATTTATAAAGCCTCGCAGGTCCAAGCAAATCCGACATCGGTTGGGGCTGAAATAAAAAGAGTTTGCACCAAGTATTTAATTTCTCCAAAAAAAGAAGCCGAAGTTCGGACCATCCAACCAACACGTGCTAGAAGTTTATCGTTTGACATAAAAAAACCAACAAATCTTCAAGTAAATAATCCAAATGGCAAAACTGCTGCAAAGAAATCTTACAACTATTCTGCTCCAACATCACCGGTTCCGACTCACCACAAGATTCCAAGTATGCCCAAAACTGTGTCTCCGTACGAACTCGTGAGAAAAAATATGATTGAAGCAGAAGAAAAAAGAAATTCACTTAATAGGACAAGCATTCGTAATAAAAATACACCATCGAGCCAAGAATTTAATCAAGTATCTCAAACTGGAGATATTAGGACACATAAAATAAATACAACACTAGAAAAAGAAAAGGCTAGGCAAAAGGTTGAGGCCTTTTACTGGCAAAAACTAAAAGAAATGAAAGATAAAGAAGATGAGTATTATATGGTGCAATCTTTGAATGCTTCTCCTAAAAGACAAATGCAGTCCACAAACTATCAATCCAACAGCAGCACTCCTATCTCCCTAGTGATTGAGCCTCGTAGTTGTAGCCTACCAAGAGGCAGAGACTTGCAAAATATGTTCAATCAACCGCAGTACTCCTCTCCGTTCGTACGGAACGCGCCGGAGAGACGGACCGACACATATATAAAAAGTCGGACGCAGTTTACCGATCCCGAAATAATTTATAGACACCCGGAAAAATTAGATTTGAGTATGGCACAGCCGGCGGCAGCTACGACACCTATATTTCAGCGCGGCTCGTTGACTAGAGAGACAAACATTATCAGTCAACCAAAGAGAGTAAGTTTCGATGAAAATTCAAAGAGAACTGACTTTAAATGTGACCAGAAAATGGCACACGGTAGTTTTAGTGCGATTAATCAAGGCAAGGCGTGTCCTGCAAACTCTAAAAATAGTGAAGTGTGGAAAGGCCCCCCGCGGCCTCCGGTGCGGACTACTAGTGTCGGTGCTAAAAGTTTCAAACTAGTGAGTAATAGGAAAATTATTCATTTAACCGGTATGGGACACTCGGTGTGCTCGGAGTCTGAAAGTGGTTCGGAAGCGGGGGAAATTCAACGGATATTGCAGAACAGAGGTAAGCAATCTATTGTTTTGTCTCTCCTACAGTGTGATGAAAGTTAAATAGATCAATTAAATATTACTGTATTGAATCCTTTATAAAAATAGATTATTTTAGAAGGAGTAATATCAAAATAAAATAGTTTATGGTTTTTTTGATTAAGAAAAAGATGATTAAGTCGAAACGAATTAATGATCAACCAGGGTCATAGCAGATTATAATAAAATATTCAATTTGGAATTTCCAATTTGGAATATTTATACGAAAAGAAATATTTTTGTGTTTCATAATGACATTGGACGAATGAATGAGTAGGAGCTCCTTTTTTTTTAGCAAAATATTATCAAACGCTATAAAGTGCATGTCTAGTTAGACTAATTAATATGATGATTCACTGTTTGATGTCTCCAATCAATTTGAAGCTGCTTGATTATAAACAGTGCCAGTGGGGTCTGCAACTTCTTAATTGTTTGTAGGTTCTGGAACGGATTACAAATGTTTCTATTTATTTTCCGTTGTTAAAAGATTTTCCATTTCTCCTCAGTTATAGTAACAAGGCACAAATAAAGCATTGTCATGCTTTAAAGTTTGAATAAAGTAATGATGGTATTCGTAAAGCTGAAGCCCCGTGGAAGTGTTCGATTTGATCTCCCGAAAATCTGGTGACTGAGTAACTTACCACGCTGAAATTTCAAAAAGGGATAGTATTAGGTATATGTCTGTTGCTGCTGACATGATACAATTTATTCTTATTTTCTCATTTGAAAAGAGGTGCAATCATAATAAAGACTAATCTTTGAGCGTATGAATTGACCGGTTCAAAAGTTACTCGCTCTTTTCATTCAATAGCTAACTTTGAAATCGCTTTTGAAAAAGTTTCAATTAAAAAGGTCTTTGTTCGCATTGTCTTAGGAATCGATTTTCGCGATCCCCTTATATTTTTTTCATAATAAGGTTTTTTGCTACCTCTGTAATTGCTCATTAAAAAGATGCAAAAACCTGATATTTTTGTCGCATTTACTTGAGATTGCGAACCATTGTAAATAAAATCAATGATTCTATTAGACCCCTTGCTAACAACTTTCCTTCACGGCGTTTGCGAGGGTCCCTAATAGAATCATTTTTTTCACGAAGGACTCACTCAGTTGACTCTTATTCGTTTATTTAGTTCTGAATTAAATATACCTTTAATTGTAGTCCACAAAAGTCTATATTACGTGTAGTATAGTAGACTTTGGTTTATGTGGCGTGTGTGTAAACTACACACAATAAAGTTAAACCAATATTAACTTTTGGTTATCCTTTTAAAATGGACATGATTTTTTTTTTGACGGTGATAAATATGTCCAATTCTTCCGACTCAGAAGAGACAAGAGACAAGGAAATAGCGAGCGGAGTAACCCTCAACTAGTCTTTTTTTTATACTAAGTAAATCTACTTTTTCTATTCTATGGTTTTTAGGTTTTTACTTCGTAATTCAGTGACAAATTAAACGCCAATGACATGTTGACCGGTTTCGGCCAGTGCGCAAACGCTCATAGACTGAATCACATCTAACAAAATTTTCCATATTGCAACAAAGCGATTGTCTTCGGTTTAATCATGCATGAGGTTGTTGCATTCGAGGACGCCATGCTGGAACAGGCTGATGAAACAAGCAGTGTTTTACACACTTTTGGCAAACCCAATATTTTGTTAAAATTTGTCATTGTTGTTGTAGAAGAAATGTTCTGTCCTGATGTTCAGTTTTCCGGAGGATGAGAAGAGAGCTTGACAACATTAAACTTATAATATAAGGAGGTTTTTGGTGTCATGTCAAATAATTCGTCTGTATTCAATACTGCCTTTGATTTTGGGTTCATAAACAGCAAGTCTTCAATTAAATTTAAAGGGTCTTGTTAAATGGCAAACTGTCACTTCCTAGCTGGGATAGCAGTATTTCAAACTAGATTAAAACTAGGGATTTATTAAAAGTATTACCACTTTTAATTAGTGCTGGGCACTATTTGAACGTAGAATACCGATCTTTTTGGATACAAGCTTGTTTTTTTCTTGGAAATGACAAAGTTCTCAATATTCTTCGAGAGATTAATATGTCGTATCACGTTTTAGAATATTAAGGTCCAGATCTGAAATTGTGATCATCATCATCAACCTATATCAGTCCACTGCTGGATGTAGGTTTCTCCCAAGACGCGCCACTGAGCCCGGTCTTCAGCTCTTCTCCTCCAGTTTTTGCCAGCTACACTCCGTAGATCGTTGCTCCATCTTGCCAGAGGGCGTCCTACACTACGCTTGCCTAAACGCGATTTCTAATATACTGAACGTATTTTCGAATGTTGAACTCAGAGAAATTATATTAGTGGGACTAACGACGGGAAAACTTAGATAAAAGATACGTAGAGCGATTTTTCTTTACAATGATTTAAATCGTGCTGTCCAAAAGGGTTGATTTATTAGTTATAATCAAATATTCTACTATATTGGTAACTAAATGCTAATAAAGTTAGTGTCATCAGCTCATGACATCCGATTTATACTAAAATATAATAATCGAACGTAGATTTATTGTAATTTGAGAATAATTTCGCTCAATCGATATTTTTCTTTTCATGTCAAAAGTTTATAAAGTTTTATCGGATTATGTATCATCGATACTATTGCGTATCTTATGCGCAGATAAGATCTTAAAATAATTCAGACATGAATCTTTTCAGTTTTCGTAGCGTTTACCATGTTAATACATGATTATAATTATAAAACAATACGATAGTGATAATACGAGAATATTCAGAATGATTTTCGATGGATTTGTAATTCGGCCAGCCATACTTTTCAAAAACATAAGTATTTTCAAAAATTCTAAGTATCTTGCAATGGTTCAATTCACTTTAGTTGAGAATTTACAATACAAATTATTTTTTTTTGCTTTATTTAAATGGAAAATGCACGAAACAGAACCTTGAAAAAGGCTGAAGAACAGACAGCGAAACAAATTTAAGCAGTGTTGCTAAAAGCTCCATGGTATTATTTAGTTATCGTCTCGTGACCCTCGAGCGTGGTCGTGTGTAAAAGTAACCGAGTCGGTGTTCTACCCCCTAAACAATAGCACATATATTATAATCAAGTGATCAATTAAATAGTGGTGACGTGAACGGTATCTACTAACGCATCAGGCATCATAACCTTAAACTTCATAGTTATTTATCTATTTCAATATTAATTTGTGGAGGGAGTGCGACGTTCTTTAGTAAATAGTGGGCTATCTCTTCAGCGCCTTGCGTTGGTATTACTTAACTTGTTTTTTTAGTACAGAATTAAATAATTATTTAATACGTGATTATTTACCCTGCGTGGTAAAAATACGCTTTAAATTGCAGATTTCAAGCGAAACAGAACCGTTTTTAATTTTCAGCAAATGCTCATGTTTTTAAAATGTTTTTTAATCATTACATATTTATTTCATAGTTATATTCTGTAAATTATAAAAGATTACACTAACTGTTAATTAACCAATATTGTAAAAACTTTAATAGTGATATTTTGAAGCGAATTGTTTCTAAAAATTAATTTATAATATTTCGTCATAAGTTGTTTAATATTGAAATATTTTTATTCCAAAAAGCATGACTACTGATATCATTATAGGGTTGTACATAATCGACCGGTTTTCTTCTGAGTTCGAGCATAGGTCCGAATCTGATTGCGGATATTATTTTAATGCAAAATGTAAACAATTGCATATGCATTTCTTATTATCTTAGAAAGACCTAATGCCAGATTCAGTAATTTCGGAAAGGAGCATGTGGCGAAACGAAACGCAAGGTCGTCGCCCGATCGATCGCGAGCTATCTACGTTGTGCGCTTGTGCCGCCGCAGTCACCGCGCCCACTGCGCGGCTATACCACTTCACATTTACCAAAAAAAAAAAACCAAGCAGTTACAAAGGGGGCACGAAACAACGAAGACGGTCTAAAGAAAGCCCCAACGAACTTAACCCGACGCGCGCGATTACTAATAAGACATATCGCTTAGTATGTGATAAAATCGAGGCTCCCGTTGCCTGCGGTTTTTACCGCTATCTGATACTACTTTCCATAAGTTTCATAAAGTTTTATAGAAGAGTAAATTGACAAAGTTTTGGGTGTGGTGCCATTTAGTTTACGTAGTATATATTAATGTACCGGCCATGATGCCCTTTACGCTGCGGAGGTAACGCCGCGCCGGCTGCATCTGCAAACATAAATACACAACTATTAGTTACTCCAGGCGCGTGGGCGGTGCCGGTCAAAACAAGACTCTATCTTGATGCATTAAGGTCGACGCTTACTCCAATTCGTAGCTTCACGTACTACATTTGAAAATAGCCCTAGCAACTGATTTCATTTACAGTTTGTAGTAAATTTATGAATGAATTACGAGTCCTTGTTACACGCCGTTATTTTTTTTATCTAAAATTATGCTCTAGCATAATATGCACGCAGTTAATAGGGCATGATCTTCAGTTGTTTCCATAGACTGTATTTAATAACATAATCTTTAACACTACAATGAATTTGGAAAATATTGCCTGCCATTGCGAAGGCTTTAATACTTTATGAAGGTCTTTGAAATAGTATGAAAAATAAACAATATTTTCATAACAGTGGCACATGCCAGCAACCAGTCAGCATCATGCTATTTTATACCAATAGTTATTATATTAAATACAAGCTTCGATCATATAAGAACAATACAAGTGATGAAATTATTGCCAACTTGTGTAGGATATGATGAGAATCTAATTAAATTACATATCTGTTTTGAGTTAACATTAAATTGCTCGACCGTGTTGCTCGGTTTGACTGGTTCAACTACTAAGTATACTTAAAATAAACATTAATTTATTGATTAGTTATTTATTGAATTAATGCGAACCATGAACACTACTTAAAATAAGACATGTCATATAGAAATACATTAAAAGTTAGGCCGAAACAATCAAATCATAAATTACAAACAAGATAAGAAAATAAATTAAAAAGAAAAAAAATACCCGTATTAAAAAAATTGTGACGCTTTAATCAGATAAATGAAATAAATCTTAATAAATCTAGTCGCTTTTACAGTAACAAATACTTATGTAATAAAATAATTCTAATATTACGACTTAATTAAAAAAAAAAAAAGAAATACAATAAATATAAGCTTAATGGTTTGTCATATAGCTATAAAGGATATCTTTCAAACAACCATTCGATGGACAATGTTGTTGTGGCTATTTCAATATTAACATATTATTCTTAATATTATATTAAAAAAAAAATGCCATTTTAAGGATGCTGTTCAATATACCGAAGAAAAGACACAGTCCAAGTCAAGTTGAAAAGACGGCTGATAAAAGAGAGTGGAAGAAGACTTGTACTACCAACCCCACATAGTGTGGGATAAGGGTACGAAGATGATGAAACAAAGTGTATATTTACCCGTTTTATTATACAAAGAGTTCCGTTATAGCTGGACTTATACCGAATAAATAAAAAAAATAAACAACACATCATATAAATGTAAATGGAAGGCAAAGTCAATATGTAAATAGTAAAACTAATTATAATGGCTAAAGTAGCTTAAACAAAATGGAAGCAAATACAATTGTAAATTCTACATGTAATGGTTTCATCTTATTATTATACATATTAGAAAGAACAACATTTACTTATTCAGTATAACATTGAGAAAGACATCAAGTTAAAATATTAACATTGAGAAAGACATCAAGTTAAAATATTAAATTACAATGTATAAACAAATTGTGTTTTACCAAGATTTTTTTGCAAAATTTTATCGCATCTGTAATAAGCTTGCGGTTACTTTGCATAAATAATAACTGATATATTTACCCGCTACGACATGATACCTACAAATACTGGCGCCGACACCAATAACTTTCAAGATGACATTTCAAGCTAATAGTAGACCAGCCACTATAACGCAACCAAGTAATTAATTAAAAAAGCTTATACAAAGAAAATTTCGCTGTTAGAGAATATAATGATTTTAAATAATAAATAAAATATGGAATAAGTTAATCACAACATTGAATCCCTAATTAAGAAGATTAGCCACACAAGCCAAAACTAAGTAATCAGTACTATAGAGGTCTAAGTATTAAGTGTTATGCATGACACTGCTACAATGTGTCCACATGGATGTATTGCAATATAGAGTAAGAGCCTGCGAACGCCAGACCTCGTTATTATAAAAAGACTGAAATTTGTCAGCTCCCAACTCAGCTAAGAACGATGGTACGGTGATGGAACTTCTACTTTAGATATTGCCCGACGTCAAGTATAAAGGGTGTTTTTTTTATATTACCTTCGAAATGTTATTAACAGTCACATCTTTTAATTGAATTTAACACATTACATTTGCGCCTACTAATTTATGAAAAGCAACGCAAAGCAATTTTTACCTATGTTGTTAGCATCTTCTGACAAACATCCAGCCTTTATAAATAACGAAGATAAAAACGAACAAATATAAAAATAACAAAGTCTGGCGTTCACAGGCTCTTAGGCTATTAGTATCTATAAATTAAAATTTCCGATAAGTAACGGGAGGGCAGTAAGCAGCAGCAATAGCAAATCTCTCATCCCATGATATCTCTTCGCGTATTTCCCTTTCCTCTTCATCGCCTTCCGATACCTTGTCGTGTTCAATATCCTCTGGCTCGCTTATATTGTCTTGTGGAATCAGACGAAGACCGTCTAAATATGTATCCATTCTTTTCTTAACAACGCTCGATTTTATTTTCGTCTGCGAATTTGCATGAAATTCTGAGAAGAATTTCTTGGTAGTTGTGTTTTCCAATTCAAATGCGTTTAGCCGGTAGTTTATTAGTTCGCCTAAGTCCGAAAAGGTATTACTCTTAGAGACAGGATCCGGTCCGGGAATGTGAAAGATGGTTGAACGTGGCGGTTCTTGAGGGCGTTTTTGTATAAAATGACTCAATTTCACTGGTTCGTCTTTCGGTTGCGTATTTGTTAAACGCCACGTAAACAGCGATTCCGCTTCTGCAATTACTTCCCTGATGGTATTTATGGTAGCCATGTTGTGTTCCGGTTTATCTGGGGGAAGAAAGTAGACAATGTTTTGTTAGCCTTGCAGCAACGTTTGCACCAAAGTTATTGTTGGTAAATAATAAAAATCAAAAAATAATTCACAGAGCAATACTTAACAAACAGACAAATAAAATCAATGTTTGTTTATTTGTATGTATTTTTATTTTTAAGGAGATAGTGAAATTGTTTTCAAATTATTAACTAGTAAACCTTGTGCTATAACTCTGCAAACTTATACAAACAAGCTCAAAAACATGTATGCTAAAATTCAGCATCTGCCGATTCTCATTCTGGAATTAAGTCTCCCGAATCCCTAATTATAAAGATCACATTTTTAGCTACTCAAAACCTGAAAATGTTATTATGATAAGCTTACGTATAGCTCTTCAGGCATAATCATTATATATAACATCATCATTCCCCTGTCCTTATCCCACGTCTTAATGTGGTTGGCGGAATATGTTTTTTTCTTCCACACATTCTTATCATTCGTCAACACTGAGTCTACTCCTTTCTCATTCATATCCTCTTTCATACAATCCACACACTTCTTTTTCGGCTTTCCTCTATTTGTATACCCAGCCACACTCACACGTTATAATGATAATGTGTTCAATATATTTTAAACATATCGCATTTAGCTCAATGACATACCTATACCTAAATACAATAAAATCTTACCTTATTTCATGACAGTACCTATAGGGTTCAAACGAAGTCAATCAACTATGCTCGGCTGGTTCCATGATTTGATTGCATAAAAATAAAAAAATACTTATATGTTAATTATATTGGTTACATTCTCATAATGTCAATACCATAAAGCCATACTCATATCGAAACTTAGACTTAATATTTATAATTTAAAGGAAACGATCAATTTAATAGTCCCAGACAACAGCGTTTTAAACTAGGAAAATATAGCTCTAAAATTTTCATTTTCATATAGTTTTTAAACTAAGTCTACCTATAGTCATACGTGATTTATTTTATGAGTTTTGGCTTTGTCACGCCATCTGCTGAACATTAACTGATCTACCTCAACACGAGGTTCAACGGACCATCAATGCGAACTACATTTTCAGCTGCAAGTTTGAACCTTCAGGTGCAGCGCCACCTAGCGTTTGCGAAAGGTAGTACGTGAGCTCAGTTGCATCGTGATTCCTAGTTTTCCCGTCATGCATCGGTGCAGCGCTGTAGTAGCTTGGGAAAATGGAATGGGCGGACATGCGCCGGGAACCTTTACGTCATTCGTTGCTCAAAAACTTCCTTTTTTCTACGCTAGGGGAAATCAATAAAACAGAAACCGTCTACGTACTTACCTAAATGCAGCCGGAGAAAATACGAACACGTAACTTACAACCGAACATGATTTTTTACTTGAAAGCTCAAACAGTTCACGTGTACTTTAAAAATGATTTCGAAACAATTATTGTATCAGAAAACTTTTTAGCTTTTTACAAAAAATAGCTTTCTGGTCGATCGAAATAAAATTGATAATTATTCATATAATTATTAAACAGCTCTTATTAGGTAGTAGTTCCATTCCTATGGCTATATATTATGTACATATTCGTATTGATATTTAGCAAATCATTTAAAAACTCATTAAGGATGTAGGTATACGCGAAAGTGTTACTTCTCACCATATAATCCTGTATACATAAACAAGTGAACATAGCAAAGTAAATAAGCTATTTCTTATATATTTTATAGATATCTATATACCTATAATTATTGGGTAAATACTGTAATACTGAGGCGACAAAAAAGAAAATATACAATAAATACCTTTTAGTTCTAGTCCATTTTCCTTTTATGTTCTGTCGGCTCGCGACGATCTTTGAGTTGTTGCACTGAAAAACCACGTAAAAGTAGGTATATTTATTGAAATGTATTTCTTAATATGTGAAGTATTTATATTATAATAAATTTCAAATTATTCGATTTTAAACCAATTTAAAGATTAGATTAGACTGTTCGTAGCAATGGTTTTCAAACAAAACTTTTCACGAAAATAATGATGATATGTATTTGAAATATTTAAAATCCTTAAAGTCCTATAAAAACTATATGAGGCAATGTACAAAATTTCTATCAAAAGAAAGCTACATGATAACATACACAGGATAACACAAGTATCTAAACTACTACTGAAATATACAATGTACCTTGTTTAAAAAAAAACTTACCTACGAGTAGTCCTTTGTATGGGACTACATAATCTTCTTCCAGATTCGCAACAACCACTGCTCTTTTCAAGAATTTCATTCAATTTGCTGTGCTGGTTGGAAATATCCTGAAATACACGAGAAAATCGTAGCTGACATCAAAGATTCGTAAAACATCATTGGCATCATTAATCTAAAATCAAGATAAGATAATATTTATTTCATTTCAATTAAAAAAAAAGCACACTAATATTATGAATACTTGAACTATAGGTCTTAGTCGCTAGTAGTAAATACTCAAATAGAAAATATTATCTGTCAAAACAATATTGTAAAGAAAAGAAAAAAATATTTATTCCGGAGAAAAAAGATCTTGGTAGCTAAACAATACCATAAATCAAACAGTGAGTAGGTAAATGTATATAAACAATGATTATCGGTTTGATTGAATGATTACAATTTTCTCAGACATACATACCTACAAATCAAAATGAATACTAATCTCCTTACTAGGCTTAGCCTGTATCGAGGAGGCTTTGAGCTATATAATTTGTTCAAAGTAATCTGAGATTTTGCGGCGTCAAAGCATTTTTACTTTGTATTTTATTATAATATTTGATCAACCGCTTGAGAATCTTCATATCGGCCCGTATAGTTAATTATGTTAGAATATCTCTCACATGTTAAACTGATCTTCATAGAACTTAATAGGTCGACCGATGGTGTAAGTAAGTTTTACTGGTAAGCTAACTAAGTAAATTGGCAAACGGGTTGTAATTACGGTAGGACCCAGGCTGGAAGTTTCTTGGCCGTTCTTCTAGGCTCTGGTCGCGAGGAACTGGCACATAGAATCATCTAGTGAACAATACTATTTTAAATGATCCTTGTTATTTTACTAAACTTGTGACTGACTAAAGTTTTTTTGACTTTCACTTTAATGTCCAAGGGTTCAAAGTTAAGTTAAAAAAAATGCATACTTTCTTTGGAAACATTATTGTGAAATTAGTGCGAAGTAAGCATCGACATTTAGATTTAAAATAAATAAATATTTCTAATCGTTCTCTTGAAGCAGTGCCCGGTAAGTCCGTCAATATTTTAATAAATAATAGCTTTATTTGTAAGTATTTATATGGAAATCGAAATATATATAAAAAAAAAACTAATCATTAAAAGTAATTACTTTCCAACTACCAACGACAGAGTTATATTGTTAGTTTTAAGTTTTATAAGTACCATTTTGTCTGGTCTCAATGTAAAGTTACTGCGATTTGGTTCAAAATAAATTTTCTAATAAAACCTTATTCCAAAACAGAAAATAACGTTTAAGATCTGGCTAACGAAGTATAAGTACCTACATATCAATGACTAACGGCCGGTTTCTCGAACGATGATCAACGAAAAAAATCGAATAATTACTATGTGTCAAACTCGGATCAATCGTGATTTGGGTTTCCAGAAACCGGCCGTTAATCATGTTATATGCGTGTTATTATCAAAGCGCTCATCCGATCTTTATAAAATTTGGATCTAAAAGCACAAGTGATAAATACTTAAAAAATTAAATAAGTATAGAAATGGACATTTAAATATGGTATAGAAATTCTAAAATATTTTTAATTTTCATTTAGGTAAATATATAGCTAGGTAAATATATAGTTAGGTATAGTATAGCGCTGTTTAGTATTAAGGTAAAACCAAGTAAGCAAACGTTAGCTTCTCTTACATTCGCATATCTATAGAGATTTGAAAAAATGTGCAAACAAATTATTTCTTTGTCTTTGCTACACAGCCAATTATCGGAGCATACATTAACTAGTTTTAATAATAGTGAATCAATTATTTAGATATGGTTAAGGCGTCATAAAAAAAACTAAAACTGCAATTCACCATAGATCATATCAAAAACTAGCGACGTGAAATTGACATGTCCTGAAAGCGCCATCAAGGAATGCAAATGCATCTAATGCAATCTAAGTACAACTATTGCCAAAATTTTCTTATTCTTATTGAGACTAAAAAGCATTCTATTCGTTTGTTTTTAGTTATATTTACCTCTTATTTGCCGCTGCTTAGTACCACATACGACGAAGGAATTCATCTTGTCGTCGACGACGTTGCATATAACGCATGAGCATATAAAATACAGCTATAATAAAAATGGCCAGCATAACAGGCATTTTAAATTTTGTTATTTAAAAAAACTATATTTTTAACACTTAATTTTTTTATTTAGTTCACTAACACTTTTTTAATGTTTGTAAACTACAATGTAAATTAACTTTTCTCTAAAGTCTGATAACAAAAAGTGAATTCAAGTCGCTGGAGAGAAACGTCGATTGTCGATTTTACTAAAAATCAAACACAGTTTAAACACTCACATAAAACATCCGAAAAACGAAAGAAAACTGAAGGAATAGTTTACTTTTTTAGGAGTTAATGATTTAAAATGTGTACGGAAGTTATTTTATTTTTGCTAAATCGATGAAAATATTCTTTGTTTCCAAAAAGCAACCAAACAGCACTTCAAACACGTTTATTTGCACTGAAATGTCTATCACTTTAATGGCATGTATAGTTTCTCTTCCTTTTAGATATATTATCTCGAATTAATCAAAAGGTTTTTTGAGTCACTGTCAACACAAGCGCTTCCGGTCGCTGTCGTAACTTTCTGGCCAAAACGCAACAGTGTATCGCGTTTCCTAGAACGGTGTAAATTACAGAAATTAATGTTAGGGCTCTGCACGCCTGCTCTTCACCTAGCGGACTGAGGGTTATAGCAGGAGTTTGCTGAAACTGCCCGACAAATAAGCGCACAGTAAAATCATAACATGTCGATGTTCTGTTGGAGCATGCGGATCATTTTTTTTTCTAAACGTTTAGTTGTGCTCAGTTATTATTTTATATTCCGGTATCGCTATTGCGCATGATCTGAATGTTGTATTTAGACGGACCTTTAGTGTTTGGATAGATGGGGATCAAGTTTAAATGGTTTGCAATCTGGTGCAATCTCAGTAAATTGGTATCAAAGTTTTTGATTTCATTACCATTAGGCTCTGCGGTGGGCGGCCTATTTATCTTTGTTAATATTTTTAACTAGGCTTAAACCATTATTATTTTACCTAGAAAAATGATGACTAGACATTAATTTCTGCCCTGATTTTACTTGATTCAAAAGTTGCGACTCTTCGAAGTTTATTGACTTATGAATCGATGGATATATGAGATGCAGTCTGTTCAATTCGAATTCTGTCTCACCTAGACCGCGTTCTTACGCTTCAAATAATTGAATTAAATGTTAGTTTGCTTGTGCTAGCTAACTTAGAATACTATGCTATTGAGATGAGCTCGAACATAGTTTAACTAAGGATGCTTAAAAGCAAGCACTATTTAAACAAAAACTTATTGAAGAGTTTACTTTAGGAGCAAAGTCTTGTCTTCAGCATTTGGGTTTGTTACATAACAGTACCTGTGGATGATTTGATACAAAATAAATAGGTATCCATCTCATCAAATAAATAGTTATTGAAGTTTTATTCAGAGTCCATCTTAAAGTTAACTTAAAAAAGTTAATTCGCCGCACTAACAAACATTTATCTTGTAAATAACGCGGTGCCCATGAAACAAATCGTAACATTCGGACTACTCTGTAAAAAGTTATGCGTCTTTATACATTAGAATCAGTGTGTCAAAAATCAATCGACCCCTGTTTTATACATATTTATTTATCCAAGTAGAAAAACGTTGTGTTAAAATGTATTTTAAGAAAATTGAAACATATTGTTTATGAAATATTGTAAATAAACTTTAGTTTGCACATACATTCTGACTTCTAAGTCATAAAAACAATTATTACTTAGCCGTTGATTGTCGTCCCGCTGCAAGGCAAAGGCCTCTCTTCCCTCCTTCCACTCTTTGCGATTCAACGCAGTGACAGGTCATGTGCATAAAACAATATATGTACTTAAATATATATGTTAAGAATTCTCGGCCTTCCTACCTTCTATGATGTTATTGATGAGGTTGTCTTGTCGTATAGGATGGTCAATCATCTTCCCCCTTCTGTCCTCAACCATTTTCATGAGGGCTCTTTTCTCGCCGACTCTTTTTAACACTTCTACGTTCGTTACTCTCTCTGTCCAGCTTACCCTTTCCATTTTTAGTTTAACACAAGTAAAAATAGACACAGAATTTACATTGATCATCACACTTCACAACATCCTAATGTAGTTCTTGGGCTTGTATCAGAGATCGAACCTATAACCCATTGAAGGCAAAGCTATACCGAGCTAAGACGTCTGTCGGGATTCTGGTTAATTAAATTAGTGCTCTTCGCAGGTTGGAGTTCGGCAAAGTTATAAAACTGCATAAAGCAGAGGAAATTCCAAACTTAAAGAGCATAGATATCAACTTTTAAAGTGAAATTAAGGAATAGGTAATTGACTATCTACTTTGACATATGCCACGTAACCTCAGCAGTTAATCTACGTAGGTCAATGGTTAAGTTTTTACTATTTTTATCGTCTTCAGAACATAGTTCCGACACAAATTTTGAACTAACAACCGAACTTAAGATATGTATCTACGTGATTTCTCATAGTAAAATGTTTGTGGCAGAAAAAATAGTTTAAGTGTGCCAAATATGCATATCAGTGAATAACATGGTAATCTATCGCTATGTGCAAAAGTGACTGAGTGAAGTGAAAATGTTGAGTCGTTGGAAAAGTAAGGACAAATCTGAGAAGTCCTCTAAGTCAAGTGGAAAGAAAAAACGAAAAGGTCGGGATAATGGTAAGTAAACGTGCACCTACCCCCAAACTCATAGACGATGTCAAAGCCTTTCTTAAGACGGATTCAGACGCTGCGTTAAATGAATTCTGGTTAAGATATTATATAATTAAAACACTTGCAAAATTTTAATGGGCATGTTGTTTGATTTGCATTCACAATTAATTTGTCAGTCGTTTCAAAATACGTTAAGCTCAAATAGATTTTAAACAGCGAAATTCGCGATGCCTTTGGGGTATTCACCTGAAGGCTTCCGTTTGACACTATTTGCGAGACCTTTATATTTGCACTAAAATATACTTCACTTTATTATGTTCACTGATAAATATCTATTTTGAACATTTGTCAAAGATAGATGCAGATTTAAAAAAGAAACATTTTTCCTTAGAATATCGCCCACATAGTTCGGTCGTACTAAGAAGTGCTCGGAAATATTTTTCATATACCTACATGGTGATGTGGGCGATATTATAAGAAATAAATGTTTATTTTTTAAATACTTTACACATTTCTGCTGCCAGCCAGTGATGTTCGCATGGCTGTGTTCTAGTTTGAAGAGTGTGGAATGGATGTAGGTGCAATAACAAGCCTCACGGGACACATTACATTGATACCATCTGATTGTCTCATCTGTTTTCTTGTAAACAAAATAAATGTTTAACTACATATCACCACAGAAAAAAGCTTATCTCATGGAGCATACGTACCTACATTAATAATATAAAAAAATGATAAAAAAATGTTCATCTATACCTTATAAAAACTCGGTTATTCAAAGCCCTCACACAAAAATTAACATTTATGTTTCTGAGTAAAAGCACTATTTAATTTGTTTCAGAAGAAGACTGGCATAGCGATGGAAGAATGGATGGTAAGTTGAAAATATATTATTTTTTTATAAAATGGAGCTTAGATATAAGTAAAGTAAAGAAAACTCGTCTTTGCTCTGAGTGCATGATAAGCTCTTGAAGCCTTCAGGGCTAACTTGAAACTTCATCAGAGTCAATAACTTTACATAGCTATACCAGCCAGTTACGAAATTCTTGAGTCAAGTCTAAACAAATCTTTGCTTTCTAGTTACTGATATGGATGTTTCCTTGAAAACAAAGCGTAGTATGTATGGTTAGTTAATACGTATTGAGTAGCCAATTGGCTTAGGTAGGTACTCTTAAAGTAAACGGTATAAGGTTTATAGTATCTACTCTAAAAAAAACTACTTCGAGAATAAATTAGCGTTTTAATATAAATAGTCTTATTACGTATAAATATTTAACTATTTGTACGTTCCTTATTTTTTACTAGCAGCACGCCTTGGAATCGTACGGGTAGCTTAATAAAAAACCTAATATAGCCTGCGGTCCTCAGTAATGTATGTCCCTAATGGTGAAAGAATATTTAAAATCGGTCATGTAGTTTAAGTTAAATCGAAACATTCTGATTCCGCACACGACGACGTCGCGAATGAACTCGCCTGTCCCGTGCGACATTTTTCTAATACTATATGACGAAAAAAAAAAAAAACTCGTGGTATCTTTCGAATGAAATGTCCATTCTTATATTCGTTCCGTCTTTGAATTGGTAGATTTTTTGTATCCTCTGGTGCATTAGTATATAGCACAATTTCTTTTTTGGGGGAGAGGTAATATGGAATTTTTAAAATTATTTTTTCCTACCCGCACTTTACCTCTGTGTAATATTAAAAAGACTTAGAAATTTATAATTGCAATGATACCTTTAATAATATAGAACTCAAAATTAAACTTCTTATCTATTAAAGTCTACCGTTCTAGTAAGTATAGAAAATCAGATTTATTCGACGACCAATGTGGCGCGGCGGGCGTAGGTCCGCTTTGGGATAAATATTTGTACGATCTACAAATATTTATTTCGTGTGTTCTGGGTATTTTATATGTATAATATAAAATTATCTATCTATGTAATGTATTGTACTAAGTATGTCAGTCTAAGTGTATGTGTATATAAGTATTGTACTTAGTTGTATAGTACCCATAACAAAACCTCTGCTTAGCTTGGGGCTAGATGATGCTGTGTCGATTGTCCAGCTTTATTATTTGTTTATTATTATCTGTAGGAAACGGTGTTGGTGCCACAATCACTATAACTTAGTATTACTCTTAGTTTAATTATCTTGTATTGAGGTACTGTTTGTTTTCCAGTTTAAGGTCTTCGTGTTCTGTCTGTTGTGTTGCAGCTTCGAGGAAAGAATCTTGTTTTTAACACCCGTGCGACTTCATGACTTCTCGATCAATTTTGCCTTGATATTTAATTTTGTAAAAAATGTCATGTTTGCTGGGCAAGTCCGATTTATACGCGGACGCTTTGCTATGTTTGTTAGAGCGCGTTCAAGTATTAAATATATTTACAGTCTGAAATTTAGATGATCAGCTGAGAATGCAGAGGTTTTTTCAAATATTTAGAACACTGGTGCATGTTTTCAGGTTTTTCTTTTCAGTTTGATTTGGTGTCATGAATCGTTTCGGTATATGTACAAATAAGGTATGTTTGAAAGCATTTTTACCTTTGTATAATTATTAAAAATTACACGAAGCTCGTTCGGTTTTTGAATCGCGCATGCGCCTCACTCTGCCCCGTCTCTTCTCAGGCCGCTGGTTGGACTCGTTGGTTCCATTATGTCTTAACTCCTTTAGGTGTAATCATAGTTCTAAAAGTGATACTTTAAAAAAAATTGTATATGTGAAATTTTAAAGCCACGATTAAAGTTCGTGCTCCTTCCCTACTAAACAGGTATGTTATAAACATTAAATTTGTAGCCAATCTGTTTTACAAAGTTTTTTCGTACTTAGAGAAAAGTTAATGTAACTTAGTACACCAAAGTTAATTTCAATTAAAATTATTAGATATAATAAAATATTGCTTTTTAAATAACAAATTGGGATTGTTTTAGCTTGCTCGTATTCAATTGGTCTCGAGCTGCATTTAATTGCCAAAAAATATTGAAAAGGCTCAAATAACATTGAAAATATAACTAAGACCTTTTATTCGTATGTATTCGAATATTTTATTAGTTTAATTATTGTAAGTATATTTTATAATAACAATCAATTATTCGAAAACATTATTTTTCTATATATCTAAGTAGCTGACCCGTGCCCACTTCGTTAGGCATAATTTTTATTAAATAAAAAAGTTAGGCATATGCTGTCGTTGACTTTTTTGTAGGCATTTTCAAGCTCCACATCTTTTCTCTAGAACACAAAAATATATCTTTCATAGTTAAGGCAGCGTTCGTAAGAAACGCTTTCATTCGACTGTTTTTTCTCCGATTCACTTTGCAAAAAGGACTACGTTAAAGCCTTTTTATTTTTCGGTTTTTTATATAACCTATGACACTCAGCAATAATGTGGCTTTCTATTGGTGAAAGAATTAAATTATTTATTAAATTAAGAATTAAAATCGGTTCAGTAGATTCCGAGATTACCCCTTACAATTTAACAAACACATAAACTTTACTTCTTTATAATATCAGTATAGATATAACAAATTTGTCTAAGAAAGCTTACGCAAATTAGCATTGTATGTTTGTCTGTTTGTGTGTTTGTCAGAGTATAATTTTCAAAACCGCTGAACGCGATACTCGACACAAAAACCAGTAAAACAAAATAAAGTTTTACTGGTAACTTATGAGTTCAATCGGCCATCTTTTCTTACAAGAAGAAATCTAAAGAGAAGAAAAAGAAGTTAAAAAGACGAGAAGCCCTTAATGGCCCAGAAGGAATATTCGAAGCGACGATTCAATTCGATCATTGTCCCGATAATCGTTTTGGTGCAAACAGGCGCGAGCAACACCTCAAGAAACTTTTATGTTTGGACTTTACCACCTGTAGAAGTCAGTTCTCGACATCTTTGACACGGCACGCATTGTTCAGAAGTACCTCACTCCGCAGCCTCCCCCGCAAGCTTGGACTTTACACGACGTCCGGCAGCAATCTACTTCTAAATTTGTCGTAAGTATATCAAAATAATATGTTTTTATACTATAATAAATTCATTGTATTAATTTTAAAGGATTTTAAATAAATACTTATAAGAACAATCATCTCTTTTCTTTGAAACCATATCATGAACTGGTTTTACATTTCCTTTTACAAAATTGTTTTCACCAAAAATGTTTCGTATGTGCTTAGTTATTTTCTTTATTTGGGGATATAGCAATATTGTTACTTGGAGCCCATTTCTAGTTTATGTTATAATGTAGGCGTATAAAATAAGTCCATAAAATTCTCGAATTCTACAAACGTTGTTATAATTGGTATTGCAAAAAATTTGCATTGAATTCGTACTAAAACTAAGTCACACTAATTAGGATATACGTGAGAAACGGGTGAGATGGGCGGTTCCTCCCTTCTGTTCTATGACTACTTACTTCCATTCTAATCTTTGTATATTTAAACGAAAAATTTGATTGTCGTAACAATTACCAACATCTGCGGTACCTACGTACCTACATAATTTCGTCAAAGTAATAAACACTCTTTAAAACAAGGCTAAGGCACTCCAAAACAACTGACATTTTCGTAAATATTCTCATTAAAAAAACAACTTTGACTTGTATTTGGCCTTTCGTAAAAGGACTATGCAGGGCGGTTTTTTTAAAAAGGTGGTGTTGACCAAGTCCGAAACTACGTAGTACGTTAGGACTTAAAACTCACGCAGTTATTTATTTCAAATCAAGAGCATGACTCTTGTCACAATTTTTTAGAACTAGTACCTTCATAAATCCACGACGTGGAAAGGCTCGAGAATATAATGGAGTTTAAGTACCCATTTTATTATACAAGTTTTTTGGGCACCTCTATCAGAATAGCAAAACAAGGTTTTTAATTCCCGAGATCGTGAAATGTCTTTGTATTCAATTCGTTCTTGTAGTAAATTATCCTAGTAGCAACACATCCGGATTGCTCTTAGTCTCTACAGCAGATAGAAAATGATTCTGTACTAAGCTACTAGTCTGAACGCAAAAAATATCTAAAATACATTTGAAACAATATCAGACAGATTGGACAACTGCACTCCAAAATATTATTTCATTCAGAAATTTGAATAGTACCTGTCCGTAAAAAAAAAGAAAAAACACACTCTTTGTTCAGCTGGCCGAGGATCACGGGGTTTGAACATAAGCTGCTTACACCTCGGAACACTTGTCTCTATTGTATCGTCCGCTATCGTTCCCAACTCTACATATAGATAAACCATTCCGAAAATAAACTTGCCACCGCTGTTAAACTCGCATGCAAAAAAAATTTAAAGATACAAATACAATTGAATTTGTTTTAATTGGATATTCAGTCACCGTCTGCCGTTGCCATTAGTAAAGAATGGCTGGATTTGTTGACCAACTAGAGCATTAAAGAGCCGATTTTTAAAATAATTTATCTATACAACGTGTAATATAATATCACTATGATCCCGAAAGGGGGGTATAGTATACGTTATTGCGAACAACATTTTTTCTACGACTTTTGTTGAAGTGAAAACTTCTTTAGCGGCGCTGGGTGGGTAAAAACTTTCAAACTCGCGTCAGGGTCACGTGATGCTGATCGAAAAAGCGTAAGATCGAGGGGAAGGGAGAGGAACTAGTATCTCCCACTCTTTCTACCGTGCCTGAGTGTGCTGCTCTGTTTAGGCGGCACAGGGCGAAAAATAAAAAATAAAAACATAAACATTGTATTCTACCTCATAAATGATAGTACTTTTATACTTATAATTAAACACAACGTTAATATTGAAGTTTTCACTTCTGCCGGCACTCCCGGAGTGCTACCTTTTTATTATATTATATTATTATTTTCAGGAATAGTCACAGAGCGCGTGTTTTTTTTTTTATTTTTCATTCATTAAATGCCCATTAAACTTTTCTCCAATACCTTACTTGACACAACATTTAGACAACCCTGTTTACAGCTGTTTTTGTGAACTCTGATGAACTCAAATGAGGAACGGCCTATGAATCGAAGAAAAAACGGTCGAATCAAAGCGTTTCTTACGAACGCTGCCTTAACTATAGAAGATAATTATATTTTTGTGTTCTAGAGAAAAGATGTGGGCTTGAAAATGCCTACAAAAAAGTCAAGGACGGCATAATATGTCTAACTTATATATTTAACTAGGTCCCGGCGAACTTCGTGCCGCCTTAGAGAGTTTTTTTTTTCTGAGAGATTTTCTTAATACTTTTTTCCGTAAAAATCCGTGAAGCCGACCGCCAAACCGGTCAAGACGTTTTCATGCTATGTCGTGACAACGGAAAACGGGTTTCATTTATATATATAAGACTAGTAGCTGCCCCGGCGAACTTCGTACCGCCTTAGAGAGATTTTTTTTTTCTGAGAGATTTTCTTAATTTTTCTTAAGCGTTTAGCTGTGAGATGACCGATTCATTCTTGGCTGTCTTGTATTAAACGATGTACTTATAGTAGGGGAGCCCAATCGGGGATTTCGGGATTTACTAAAGCGCGTCAGATTAATTAGATTAATTAGAGTTTAATATACAGGGGGATAATATGCAGGGACCTTGTAACCGGTTAAGTACCTCCTCCAAATATGAGCCCATATATAAGGCCGTCCGTGAAGGATAAAGGATCAGATTAGGAAAAAAAAATTGATTATCTGAAATTCTCGAGCGCGTCAGACTAATGTAGCGTAAGTTAACCCTTTATTCGGCAAAAAAAATAATGTTTTTTTAGATGAAACTATTATTGAAATTGTAATGTGTAGAGCATAAAGATGCCCAGAAAAATAATAAAAAAAATCTAGGGATTACAGTTTTCCTGAAAAACCATGTATGCTACTACATACATTGCCAAGTGGGTAAAAAATTTGAATGTATGTTGGGACATACCTTGCCAATACCAGTAAGAATAAAAATCATAAATATGTATTGTTACTTTAATTAAAAACAAACATAAATCAAACTTTTTTATAAAAATGAGTTGATGGGCATACATTATGACAGCAAAGAACCAGGTATAATGTCTCTGCAACACTGTGATTGGCAATAAATCAGTAGCTTGTGATGCAGAAGCGACTTGAGATATAGGATTTAGAGTAACAGGAGTGGCAGGAGTTGCAGGCGTGGCATGGGTTGCAGGCATTGTTAGTATGTCGCTTATTATCGGAATAGCGCTGCAATCGGGCTCAAGCGATGGACTCGGGTATACTTCTTGGAATACAGGCGTAAGCCGAAAATTCTCATCGGTTGAAGTTTCATCATCGGAATCGAATATATTCACTAATTTTACGGATCTCGCGATAGATGGGGCTGGGGAAGATGAGTCTGAATGCGAAACTTGAGCGCCTAATAAGTCACCATCGACCAAACAAAAAAAAAACCCATAAATATCAAAAAAAAATATCACAAAAAGAAATCAAATAAATTGGCAATGTATGCTGTGGCATACAGATTTGTTGTGCAGTGATTCATTACTAAGTTGGCATTGTATGTCACGGCATACAAAGTTTATTATCAAATAAAACAACTAACATTCAAAAATATTGCCAAAATTATATAAGTGGTCACTTCACTATAATGTCACGATTGAATTATAAGTGTTTTATTAGAAATTTATGAGGGAAATGTACTAAAAAACAAATAAATACTTTAGTGAGCACAGCCGGCCTCTTTTGAGCAGACATTATGTCAAAAAATGACAGCACCAATGTCGCTAACACTCAAAAAAAATTTTTTTCATAAAGATTTACTAGTTTATGAGAATAAATATTAATAATTATATCGAAATCATAATATTTCTTTAACACTTTATATTTTTTTAAAGTTTGTATGGCACAGCATACAATACCAAATTAAGGGTTAATTACTTGCTAAACTGTGTATATTCCACTAATCTGACAATTCGGGAGGGACCTTTAGATAATCGTCAGATTATGAGACAACACGAACATAAAGATGAACCATATATAATATCATAATCTGACGCGCTTGAGTATTTAAAAAAACTTTTTTGCACAATATAATAATGGCCGCGAGTTTGCCTCACAGCGTAATCGTCAGATTAGTGAATGAGAGTTTTTTTTGCTGCACTTAATACTCCCTTAGAAAATCTGACGCGCTCGAATATATTTTTTTTTTCATTTTCAACCATTACGTACTACCATTACCCTAACCATTACCCACATCATGCAAACGATCAGATTAACATACGTAGATACATTATTAAAAATACGTAGGGCATTGATGCTATCAATATCTGACGCGCTCGAGAATGTCCATGCAACAGTATTTTTTACATATTTAAAAATCTATAGCCGCTTCTCTCACCGATGAAAAGGTATATTATATCATATAACATTTTTCTTCTTATCATCTAATATTTGCAACCTATATGGTCCTTATGACGCTCGAGTAAATCCCTATTTAGCATCGTAGGCTCCTCTACTATCTGAAATAATATATCTCAGCTGGCATAATCTTGCATTTTAGCATTATCGGTTTATATTTCCTGAAATAAAAAGTATAATATATATTATATGTAAGTAGTGATAAAACAAGATGTAACAGCTACATAGAATACTAGATCACACAGATTCCTGTTACTCAGAAACAAGTCTGAATTTACATAAGAATCAAAACAATGCAAAAATCACTGCTCAAATATATTAAATTATTTATACAAATTCAAAATAATTATCTAGCAGCTACGAAATAGTATTAAACAATGTAATACTTGAATATACAGAATGTAACAAAATATCCCTGAAGCCCGAATGAACATTCTACATTCTCATGAAGAACGCTCTCAACGTTAAAGCTAATGAATTTATCATTCGGATTTGGTGTATTTGGTTTAAATATGTTTTCGAATATATTGTATTCGAAAACGTAGTAGTAGGAGAGCCGGAGATGTTAAATCAGTAGTTACTAAAGCGTCATGGGGGACTTATTGCAAATAATAGGTGCAAACGATACTTTGCCCTACTAGCATTAATATAAATAATGCGATCACATACTAGAACCCAGAAATATACCTTATATTATTAACTGACCATTTGAAGTTTTACGTTTTCCACCGATGATGGTTGGAAACGTAAAAAAGAAACTTGTTCTTGAAATACTCGAGCGCATCAAATTTAAATGCAAACAGTACAACTTGATAAGACGTCCATAATTATAATTTAACTATTACTTATATGCAGGAAACACGAAATATGAAAATCCTGAAATAAAAAAATTAGATATAGTTCTTGTACTGAATTTAATAAAAACAATATAGGTACATATACATGTTATATTACTATTTTTATATGTATAATAGTTTACAAAGGATATTCCGACTATGCAAAGAACAATTGAATTCATACCTGTATTTTTTATGAGCCCTTTCATTTGATGCCAAACACAATGCTTCCAGCCTATTTTTATTGTCAGCTGAAAAATATAAGCATTTACATATTTATTTTCAGCTGTAAAATATGCTTTGATTTTCTGATAAAGCATGTTTGCTATTAACAAACAGTGACGTCACATATCTAAGAGCCGTTACGCACTGTCGACTTGTCGCCGGCGACTCGGTCCGCGACCAAGTGCGTAAACACCTATTTTAACTGTATTACCTCACAAGTCACAGTCGCCAGCGACCGAGTCGCCGGCGACAACTCGACAGTGCGTAACGGCTCTATGTCACTAGTAGTAGGTAGGTACTCTCAAAACATTTCATTTGTCAAAATCAGGTAAACGGCTTATGAGCCACAAAAAAAACAGTTGAACATCCCACATTTATATACAAAGATACATACATAGACTGTTAGACATGTCCGTCGTATTCGGGGGTCAAAATAGTTAGTTTAATAAGTCAAAACACTCAGATCTCAGGGACTGTACGCTTCACGTTTTATTGATAGTATTAGCTACATCGCCTCCTGTAATCGTTTGCAAACAAATATTTTCGTAATCATTAAATTATATTAGTAAGTATGTACTTCTAAATAAAAACAGAAAAAACCGCGTTCGAGTATTAAAAAAACGTTCTACTATCAAATCGTCAGATTGTCTTAATGCACATTTTCTACCACTCATCTGACGCGTATTTCGAAGGATCGTTTATTTTTACTAATCTGACTGGCTACCCTAAACGAATACCCCGTATTGCATATAGGTACATATAGGTACATATCGCCCCGTGTGGATTTGCCCTATACATTCACAATGTTTATGCTGTTCGTATTAATCGTTTTTTTTTTTCAAATCTAACTACATATTCTGCTTTTGTTCCGTTACGAACTACATTTTACCTTAGCATACTAGTTTAGTTTTCGTAAGTGATTTGTTATCTTGAGAGAATTAATAAAGATCTTAAACCATTACATATCTCCTTCTCTCTCTTGAGTCTTGAGTAACGCGCGAAATTCCATTTTAGGCTCCCCTACTGTAAAGCTTCGTTTGTCAAGCTACGACATTTATGCCTTATACTTTTATTACAGTTGTTTATATTCAAACATAAAAAATGGCGAACGTGGAAGAACAGATTCAAAGCCGAGGTCGGTTATTCCGGTGCTTCCGAGCTATTCTGTCCTGCATTCGACATACATGCACTCTTCTGGTAGATGTATGCTGTGTAAGTAGTACCATTTAGATTATGTCTGAAATTTTATTGCCTTATTAGAATGCAGGTGATCCATTAATAGGGGTCCATTTTTTATTGTGGACATCTCGAGTTATGATGATAAGTTGAGACTCCACATAAATTTGGACCACAGTCAAAAGGACGTCCTGTATAACTGTATGAGTTAACATACTTACGTTTTTAATTGTTCGCAGTGCTGCGTTTTGAACGAACGCGGTCTTCCGGTACCGTCCGAGTTTTGTCGATTTTGCTGGGACTTTATGGATAGTGGTAGTGGGAGTTCAAGCGAGGAACCAAAGCCTGAACAACTAACCGAGCAACCTCAACCCGTAGAAAGCCCTCAGCTTTCTACGATTCACGAGGTTGAATCTGAAATTTAAAGTGAGTTGTCATCACGTAGAAGTATTTCCCTACTGTTGGATTTCTAGTGATCTTGGTATGAGCACCCTAGATTTTTTATTCTGCTATTAATATACCTATAAGTTCTTATGTGTAATTCAATTTCACCTGTTGGTAATAAAGCCGAAAATGGAAGAAGATGATTTAAAATACCTTAATAACTCGTCTTGAAAACCGTGGTGTTTTTATTCTCCCAAGTAAATGTAGCCTAAGGCGCTCATGCTAAGTGTGCATGCTTTTACCTTCTGCATGCACCGATTCTCTCCGACCTTCACATTATCGTCTATCTGTCTATCACATATAAATTATTAATTTAGTTGTCTAACTTTTATTTAGTAATTAGTTTTAGTTAGTATTTCCAGTGAAATAACTTTTGAACTGTAAAATGTAGCATAAGCTCGCTTTTTTATATATAATGATGGCCGATTTCATGTTTTGCTGGTAGCTACGTAAATTTATTTCTATGGTGAAGACAAACGGTCTATTATGTTGGACTCGGGCAGTAAGTAGATTAGTTGTACTATGCATTAAAATGCTTGTCTACATACACACTTTTACCTAATTCTTAAATGTTTAACTGTTTATTCCTCTATTTTAGTGTGCTACAAATATATGCAATAATTTTAATGTTATGTTTCCTACATGCCGCACTTCGTACTGTTTGTAAAACGCAACATTGGCAGGCCGACCGACAGGTCTTTCGGCGTCGACTATTTCAGCATTATCGTCTAAGAGGATTTGTCTTGGCAAACGAGAAGTCCATGGACGGTTTGGGCATCACGACCAATTTGTCTCTGCGTGGCTGCAATGTGTTATTTTGCCATTTCCTCTATGGACATTCCGTCATCATTTTCTCTGATTCTTTTGAACACAAAATAATGTTTGCTGAAAATTGAGTTGACCTGAACAGCATCGTGATCGCATCATTTGAAACATAGCTAAGGACTATCTGAATTATCACTGAATGCAACATACTTACGTAATAACCGCTGCCCGCATGATTTTATGTTAATGACAAAAAATATTAAAGAAAATATTTCTTGAATTCAAATCGCAAGAGTTCATACATTCTGTAAAATATGTATTTTGTTGATCACTTAATGAACGAAACATCCAAATGATTTAAATTTGAACAATAGAATCTCGCTAACTGGTTTGATCAATTTAACATTTTGTTATGAATTAGGTGACTAAATTGACTAATTATAAATAGACCAATACTAGGCGACTAAGTTGTCGAATTATATAGATTTTACTAGGCTAATACTAGGCGACTATATTGTAAAATCATTCTCGTTTTACTAGACTTATACTAGACAACTAAATTCCAAATTATACAGGTTTTTCTTCTTGATGACAGGCGGGTTGTCGGACGGCGAAGCGAGCAGAGGGCCAGCTCGTAGCCGTTCGTCGCGGCGAGACGATCCTCGTCGCCATACATTGGCTGGCAACAACCATTTGTATATGCACCCGCATCACCACACTCAACACAATGATTTGGAGGTAAGTTTATGCAAAATATTGTTTAGTTTTGACATATAATATAACTCTAACGGCTAGTTTTTAGATCGTTTGCAACGGTTAGCAGATAACTAAACTAGTTTATGATTTTTGATATAAATATCTATTTACACACATTCCATATATTCCAATTTCTATACATTTGGGGTGTAGTAGAGTGTTCCGTTTTAATTAACATCTACAAAATCTTCTCTAGTGGCTCCAAGAAGCTGTAGTCACGGCGGGCACACCCCGGTAAACCACGTCAGTGGGCTAAACTTAGAGAAGGTGGTTGTATCTACGAACACTTGTAGAGCAACTATTGGTCGATCCCCATCTCATAACCAATGTCTGCATTGGTTAAGCTAGGCTTCTGTATTACGGTAAGAGAATGTGACCTTAAGGATCTATCTAAAGGCTTGCGGTCAGTCACTGCATCCTAGTCATCACCGATCGTACTGCGAAACTGTTCCATCGGACAACGGTGACACGGGACGAGAGAGTGGGCTTGCTCCGGCGCAACCGTCTCACGCGCAGATGACCCTTGCTATGAACATGGATTGTAAATAAATCCTTCAAATATCGCTATCGACGGATACGTCGCAGAGGACATCGTAATTATATTTAAAAAAAATACTTTTCTTTCTTCGTTTAGAGTTATGAAGCATTTTGAAAATCAAACAAAATAGACAGAAAATTGTTACGAAGCAAAACAGAGTGTAAATTTTAATTAAAGTAGCCGTTAATAAAATATTTGGCAAACAACGAGGACCGATTTTACGATTTGACGACCGATGTGGCGCGGCGGGCGAAGGTTCGCCTACGACGGTTCTATTTACGATTTTCACGGACAGCAGAAATTTAAATAAATAAATAAATAATGCTGGACAATTCACACAACATCATCTAGCCCCAAGCTAAGCAGAGCTTGTGATAAGGGTACTAGAAGACTGACATACTTAATACAATACATTACACAGATATATATTGTTTCTTATACACATATAATACCCAGAATACCCGGAATAAATATTTACAGATCGTACAAACATTTATCCCAAGGCGGAAATCGAACCCGCAACCTCCGCGTCGTAGGCGAACCTTCGCCTGCCGCGCCACATCGGTCATCGGTCGACAAAAAAATATTTACGGAATGTACAGGGTATATAAAATACATAAGTAACAGTTGAGCTATCTATTATAGATCGTTGCAAAGGATCTATAGATATCTCAACTGATCCAAATCGGTACCAATCGGAAGCGTACCCAAGATACTGGCTTTCTTATACACTGTCGAGTTATCTTGTTGTACTGATAGTCATTAATAACTGACAAGATTTTAAGTAGCACTTGAGTCATTTACCTTCTTCCCAATAGAATCTGTTAATAAATCTGTTAAGATTGCATACATCTTGATGGTGTTACTAAGGCTAAATGTACTAAAATATTTCATTAATTAGCTTTGTATTATTTCTGTAAACCTGTCATTTCCATGTCCTGAGCTGGGAGTTGACGTATTGTCTAGTATGCAGGGAAATAATGTCCTATAGTAGGGGAGCCCAAGAGGGAATTTCGGGATTTACTCGAGCGCGGCAGATTAACATACAGGGGGTACCTTGTACCCGGTTAAGTACCTCCACCAAATATGAGCTTCATATGTATGGCCGCGCGTGAATTATAAAGGATCAGATTAGTAAAAAAAAATTAATCATCTGACATTCTCGAGCGCGTCAGATTAAGATAGGGTAGGTTAATTACATGCTAAAAAGTGTATATTCCACTAATCTGACAATTTGGAAGTGACGAAAAGAAAGGGGAGCGCAGCAAAGTTGTAAAAAAAAAACGCCATCTCGACATTCTCGAGCGTAGCTAAATTTTTTTTTATTTTGAAGGATATAATTCAAGGATAACGAAAAATATATAATCTGACGATTTCCGTAAGCCAAAGTAAGAAAAATTCGTCGATAAAGATCACAAGACCCACGCGTTTGAAATGATAGATTTTTCCGCGTCACGTTGTCTTGTGAAGTGAACCCATATATGAAGTGCTCATATATGGGTGTTACTATGTACATATGTATTTACAAAAAAAAATTATATAAGTATTCTATCAGCAATCTAGTTTTCATAGTACAAGCTTTGCTTAGTTTAGGACTAGAGTGTGATGTGTGAAATGTCCGGGAATATTTAATAAAGAAATTAAAAAAAAAGAAATGTTTTTGTCAGATTAGGCGAATCCCTCTAGATAATCGTCAGATTAAGAGACAGCACGCTTAGAACATAAAGATGAACTGTATATATCTTAATCTGACGCGCTCGAGTATGTCAAATCGGCGATTTTTTTTTGCACATTAAAATAATGGCCACGAGTTTGCGTCACATCGAAATCGTCAGATTAGTGAACTAGAGCTTTGTTGTGGTACACTTAACACTCCCTTAAAAAATCTGACGCGCTCGATAATTTTTATTTTTTTTTTCATTTTCAACCCTTAAGTACAGCCACCCCCACCATGCAAACGATCAGATTAACATAGTACGTTATTAAAACTACGTAGGGAGTTGATGGTATCAATATCTGACGCGCTCGAGAATGTCCATGCGGCAGTTTTTTTTTTACATATTTATAAATCTATAGCCGCTTCCCCCACCGATGAAAGATATATGTTATACTAGCTGACACGTGCCCACTTCGTTGGGGATAATTTTTATTAAATAAAAAAGTAAGACATATGCTGTCGTTGACTTGTGGCTTTTTTGTAGGCATTATCAAGCTCCACATCTTTTCTGTAGAACACTTCTTTCATAGTTAAGGCAGCGTTCGTAAGAAACGCTTTCATTCGACCGTTTTTTCTCCGATTCATTTTGCAAAACGGACTACCACGTAAAAGCCTTTTTATTTTTCAGCAATAATGTAACTTTCTATTGGTGAAAGAATTTTTAAAATCGGTTCAGTAGATGCCGAGATTACCCCTTACAATTTAACAAATACACAAACTTTACCTCTTTATAATATTAGTATAGATTAAGTAAGTATATTACACATATATATATTTTTTTCCTAACCTATCTCGTCCCACTGCTGGGCAAAGGTCTCCCCCAAATCCTTCTCTCTGCTTTCCGCTTTCGTCATCCAATCCCTCTCGAAAGCATCGAGGTCGTCCCGCCATCGCCTCTTTAGTCGGCCTCTACGCCGCTTTCCGTCTTCAGGCAGCCACGGTGTCACGATTTTGGACCATTTCTTTGAGTCCATCCGGCTAATATAACCTGCCCAGTCCCACTTAAGCCTCGCGGTTTTATTGCCTACATCTGCAATACCAGTGAGCGAACGCAGCGTAGTGTTTCGCACTCGATCGATGCGCTTGAAACCAAAGATGCTACGTTCCATTGCTCTTTGGCAAATCTTGAGTCTGGATTTCTGTGCTTCAGTCAGTGACCATGTCTGCGCACCGTAGGTTAGGACGGGCAGAATGCACATGTCGATGAGTTGGCGTTCGATCTCCTTATCCTGCCTATTTTCGAAGCTCGCTAACTGGCCCAAGTAAATGTACTCATCAACAACAATATATTTTTTATAAAATATTATATATAAAAAAAAAACAAACCATCTAAGTAAATTATGTTTTTGTATGAGATTATTAGCACCCCCTTGAATATTTAATATTTTGTTTTTTTTGTTTTAAAATATTTATTCGTCATTAAAGCGGTAATCGAATACGCAACCCTAAATAACTTATCAAGATAACTCAATCTAACGGAACTATTGCTAAATACCGACCGACTTATAACACATTGCCAAAACGCACCGATAGCGCGATCTAGGATTTGTGCACAGTAGCGCCATCTAGTGGTAAACACAACAAATTTCAGACTTTACTCGATTTGAGTATTCAAGTGCGACGGCGCGATGGCTTATTTCATGTATAAGTTTGGTGTTTAAATACCGATTTCTATGATTCTTTTTTTATTGAATAGGTAATAATGTTAACTTTTTTTAAATTTGGGATGACTGAGAGTCTTATAAACGTAAGAGTAAACAAATATAATCAGAATGCTCCGAACTGCTAAGCTATCAGGAGTTACACGTGTTATTGTGAGTCAACCATAAAAGATAGACATATGCTGTTCAGGGATATTTTTTAGATAATTTAATGTAGAATATTTCCGTCATACATGATTTCTATGTAACTTTAACCATTAAGGCTGCACACGCGACGGAAGCTTAAAAAACGGAGTAACTTCTCCCGTTTTCCCGACATTTCCCTTCACTACTCAGCTCCTATTAATTGTAGCGTGACGAAAAGTATCCTATAACCTGCCCAGAAGTATGAAGAATAATCGTACCAAGTTTCATTAAAATCCGTCGAGTAGTTTTTGTTTCTATAAGGAACATACAGACAGACAGACAGACAGACAGACAGACAGACAGACAAAAATTTTACTGATTGCATTTTTGGCATCAGTATCAATCACTAATCACCCCCTGATAGTTTTTTTTTTAATATATTTCATGTACAGAATTGACCTCTCTACAGTTTTATTATAAGTATAGATAACATTTTTTTCTTCTTATCATCTAAGCTTTGCAACCCAATAGGTCTCCATGACGCTCGAGTAAATCCACACTTAGCATCGTGGGTTCCCCTACTACTAATAGTACGAGATCCGGCTGCAGGATTACTGCGCTCATCTGTTTTTTGCTGAAAACCGATTTTTTATGTATATTTCTATTTAGGAGAATATATATTTATCAGGTTGCATAGCAAAATCTGGCCGCCAGTATGTTTAATATATATATAATATATAATTTTTGGGAAAAAATATCGTTCACTTGTTTTTTAAATAAAATAACGTCTACATCATGGCAATTTATATGAAGATTCAAAAAAATCACGGTTGCCGTTGCGCACTTGGCCGCACCTCTTCGCAGCTAGGTGTCAACAGGTATGATTTCAATATATTTATACGTGCATAACGTTTATTTATTAATTAAACAAATTACAGCTATTTATTTTCCATTTATTATCATATATGTTTGCTTAATTAAATCTACCCGCAAATAAGGGTTGCTGATTTTTTTGAGTCTTCATATTAATTGCCATGATGTAGACGTTATTTGATTTAAAAAATAAGTGAACGATATTTTTCTTTGGCTTTTACAAATGTACAAAGCTCACTTATGATTCGGAAATGTTTCATTGTTATAATATTATTCAAATTTCAATAGTAAGTATCTAATATGTTTTAAGTCATGTTTTGTTTCAAATAATGTTCACTGAAATAATATGAAAGGAAATAGTTTACAAAAGCAACAATATCTTATTTTCTGGTCTCAAAAACAATGAAATTTTTGGTTTCACGGAACACAAATTTTGGTTTGAAGAGAAATGAAGTTCGATGTCACAGTGCTAACGTTTTGTGATTAACTCTACTGAAAAGTTAACTTCAAAGATTGTTTTTTTTATGTAACTCTAGTATAGTACAGTGAGTATCTTGACGAATTCCTTCATCGATGTCTTCTTGAGTGACTTCTTGAGGCATATGTTTTAGTTTTATTTGAAATCAATTAATTTTAGGTTATCAAAGGTCAAAGCTTATTATTGACAGGCGTAACAGCTTAGTCAGTAGCTCCGCCATACATGCTGTGGGTCGTAGGTTCGATTCCCACCTAGAGAAAATGTTTGTGTGACGAACATTAATATTTGTTCTGTGTCTGGCTGTTACTATGTCTCCTATGTATGTATTTACAAAAAAAAATGTAAGTATATAAGAATTCTATCAGCAATTTAGTTCCCATAGTAGCTTTGCTTAGTTTAGGACTAGAGTGCGATGTTTGAATTGTCCGTGAATATATTTTGAGTTTTTATGTTATGTTATTGTAGCTTCATGAAGGGATGGATACAAAGAAACCTCCAGTATACGCAACCGTGACCAAACCCAGAGATGTGAGGCCGAACATCTTAAACACTAGAAAGGTGAACTAATAAAATGATTCATCATACTCATTGTAAAACTGTATACCCTATTACTAACAAGACACATTATAACTATGTATGTTTGGGCTGGACTAACAATTTGTGTTTCCAACGCTGATTAATTTTGTAACATGACTTGTATTGACATTATAATTATTAAGCTCTCCTGTATCGGGTCTACGTCGGACAATTCATTGTGATGACAGTGTAATCTAGCAAGGCCTGTTGCCGCTACAGTAAACCTTCCTATACATTGTTAGCGCCAACAGGGCTGTATTATCAATTAAACTATGTTTAAACTGCTAAAGGGCTTCATAGACGATAATAATTTTATTTTATTTTATTTTAAAAATTAAACTAATAAAACCTTTAATCGACAACCTTAGAGTATTCTTCTAAGTCGTCAATGAAACATAATGCGATAAAAATTTTGTAAAGATTACTCAAAATGTTAACAATTATATAAAGATAGTAATCTTTTCAAAATGACTTCAAAATGAAATTTTATTGAGCCTTGACTAGTACAGTCTCAATAAATAAACAACGAAACCAAAATAAATCTGCAAAATCAGTTGAAACTTGAAAAAATAATCGCATTAGATGAATAAAAAAAAAACAAAATAAAGTTAGGAACCTCTTTTATTTAAAACAAATACTTTATATTTCAGATTTTTCGTTTAATGTTTTTGTGTACAACAAAGAATAAGAAAGATTAGCAAGAAGAAAAATAATTCAATACGTTTTAAAGAATTTAAATTTAATTAAAAGATTTGTGATAAATTGTAGGTGCCTTGTTTTAATAGTTTTTCATTATGGTAGAGGACATTAATTTGAGGAAGTTGAAAAGGCCCCTGAAATAACATTACTTAGGTGCCTATATGGTAAATCCGGCCCTGTATATCGAACCTTGGGTACGAACTAAGGTGCAATTTGACTGGGTTGTGGTACAGCGTACTAGAGTCGAACCACACTAAATCTGTTACAATAATACTGCACAATTGATGTAATATATTTGTGGAAAAGGCGAACTTAGTTTGAGCCACGAAGTTATTATGACCTAAAATGACTAAGTATACTTACATTCATTTAAGAATTTAGTGATTAGGATTTACTAAAAAAGGTTTATTACTTTCAGTTATTTCGGAGGTTCCTTTTTTTGTTTAAAAAATATATTTTCCTACTAATTATACTACTTGTTCTAAAACTCATTAATCGTGAGGCTTTTGTTTTTGTAATACAAAACTCAGCATTAACACCTTTGAGTGAACTATAAATCTATCCCATTTTTCACCCTTCGGATTGTTTTTTTTTTTCCAAATTTATGTTGGATCATTTTGAAAGTCCCTATCCAGTATAAAACGAATTATCAAAATTGGACTACTCTGTAAAATGTCATGCATAATGAAACATAAAAAAATATACGCGTTACTTGAGAACCTCCTCCGTTTTTTCGTCGTTTACAATAGCCATTGCGGTATAAAGTGTGGGGCTCTTTATTTTTTTTGCGCAAACCTAGCGTGGTCGCACTCAACAATCAGACGTAGGGCTACACTGTGACACAATCATAACTATTACATGCAACATGATTAGATTTGACAGGCGCTTTTGAGATTATTGAATATTCCCAAACATTACAAATGTGATTAGACTATCAAAAGGCTTTTAAGATTAAAACATGAAAATGAATCAAATATCTTTTATATCAATTTATTTTATAATACTTTCTGTTTTTTTTTCTGTTCTGAATTTTTGTGTTAATTTTAAGCCTAGGTTATCTGTTTGTCTGGATGTCGGTTGACCTGGATTTGAACGTTTGCACTATCATAGCTTATCATAAGTTTTTCTTATACAACTAAGTAAAACTAGCCGAAAGCCCTGCCTATGTTAAGTTACAAGACGTATACGATGCATTGACTTACTGAGCTAAAAGTTATATTTTATTATTTTAGTAGTTTAGATTCATAGCAAAATAGTTACATATTAGTTTTTTTAAGACATATGAACTATGAATGATAACAACAATAAGATACCAGCTAGTTTTCTAAAAAGGTTTCTGCCTGGTGCTGCTGTATGGGACGATAATGAAGGTACCAACCTTGACACGTCTCTTCAGTGCCTCTACCAAGAGTTGGCACAGTAAAAACGCCTGATTAATATTCATACAAATATTGACGTAACTACTGTAGTAAATACAGTAGTTACGTCAACATTAGTATGACGAATTTTAGTACCCAACTATCCGCTAGAGGCGCTGTACAAATCTTCATACATTTTTTTAACTACAGACGCTAGCGAGTATAGTTAAGATAGTACCTATAGTAAAAACTCATGGTAGAGCTACAGTACTCGGCAGACTGTATATTACTTCCTCTATATTGCATTATATTGCTTTTCATGAATATTATGAGAGTAGCATGAGGACGAAGTGACTGACATTTTTATAAAAATAGAATGTGTAGGTAGATATTAATATTAAAAGATTTGTTGTAAAGATGAAAAGGTTCGCCAAAGTTAGTTTTCAATTTTATTTTTTATCTATAAATAACGTGTGTTGTGTGTTTATAAATCAACATTGATTACTTTAAAAACGAGTTATAAACTATTTTATCTTTCAACTGTTTTGTGTAGAGCACAATTTGATTTCTTATCGCGATTGTGCCCAAAATAACAAGAATAAAGTAATTTAAAAAATCTATTGTGAAAGAATCTACTCGTTTAATCACCGTTTAATTAACTTAATCTGGATTGCCATTTGATCTATTGCAATAAAACAATGTTTGGAAGCCATGTTTAGAACTAAGGAATACATTTAGAAAAAAACAAACTTTTGATTAAATACCTATTGAGAAATATTTCATAACATTTTTTTATATGGTAGGTAATGTAGGTACCATCAACCTAGGTACTTAAATACATTAAGTAGATTTTTTGTATCTGTTTATGATAAGATATAATAAAAACAATTTCATTATTTAATTTAACAAGTATAAAATATAAAAATAAAATAACCTTTATACTTCTTCTAAAAAACTTGAAAACCAAATTTGTTATCCGCCATTTTGTAATAACGGCCATCTTGGAAATTTATTTATTTTTATTTATTTATTTAAACACACAAAACACATTTCAACCAATACCAAATAAAAATAATTAAAAGCTAAAGTACTTACTAGTAAGTGCTACAGTTAAGATCTAGGTTGAAACATAAACATATGTGCGTACGGCTAAAATAAGTTTGTACGAGAAAAGAGTACATGTAACTAACAAATTAAGCTATAACTAAAAATACACATGTGACCAATCCTAAAATTACAATTTACAAAAAAATATATATATATATTTTATTGTAGGTACACCAGATATCAACTATGCGTTCAATACTCCTCCACTTGAGGAGCAATTCAGGTTAGCAAGATAAAGGATGTCTTTAATTTTTTTCATGAATTGATTCAAATTAGGGACAAAAATGTCAAGATCAGCATTATTTTTTGCCAGCTCGTTGTATTGACGAGCCATTCTAGTTAAGGGATTAAAAAAGGAAATGTTATTTTTATAAGTTTGTAAGTTAAATGTGTTGTTTTTATTAGAGTTTCGTGACCTAAATTTTATATTGAATGATATAACTGACAGTAGTGAAGGGGAATCTATTACATAATGTATAATTTTATAGAGATATATTAAATCAAAATATACACGTCGAACTTCTAATGATTGGACATGAAATTTATTTAACCTCTCTTCGTAACTCATACTCGGAAATGTATGATAGTGTATTGTTCTAGTCAAGTTCTTTCATTTTTTTTTACTTTATATCTTTGTTTTATAGCGGCAACAGAAACAAATTATCTGTGAAAATTGCAACTTCAACTTACTATCACGTTACATGAAATAGCCTTGTGACAGACGGACAGACAGACGGACAACAAAGTCTTAGTAGTAGGTTCCCGTTGTACCTCTTGGGTACAGAACCCAAAAAGTAGTATTTTTCAGCTGTTTTACAAAAATGCCAATATCGCATTTCTTTGAAAGTGCGAGTGAAAAGCTCAGCCCCTCGATGTCATGTCTTTGTCATGTGCAAACCAGCTAAGCTTTTAGCTTGGCTGTTCTGTAAGTGACGTCACAGGACATTTTTGAACTAAACTTACCAAACAGTTTTTCAAAAACATTATTTCTAAAGGGATGAAACTTATGATGACTAACTAAACTAAACTTATAACTTACTAAGCTAAACTATTTATTTATTTTATTTATTTATTGTACAAAAAACTAACTTAACTTATAACTAACTAAACTTATCAACAATAATATTAACATTTCAATTATAAGAAATTAGTTAAAAATTTGTTAACTAATTTCTTATAATTGAAATGTTAAATGAGCTTTGCATTTGTAAGAGAACGCAATTTTATTTTTGGGACATGTGTGGTAGTTCAATGGAAGCTTAACCTCAAGTTTGTGGGATCACCACCCTTGTCCCCCGGCCGCCATCTTGAAAATTACTTTTTTCGCTATATCTCGGAAACTGTGCGTCTTACAATAAAATTGTCACGTCATAATTTGTAGCTATTTGTATTGCCTATAGATAAATGTCTAAAATGTTTGCCCACACATGTCTCAAAAATAAAATTGCGCTGCATCCTCTAATAAATGCAATATTCGGTCCTTGAACATTCAATGGACCGGCCACGGTCGGAAACTTTACGTAGTCATTTTAATGCTACAAAAAATAAAAACATCGTGTTTTGATTTTTGTCATTTAGGCACTCTAAAACGAGCGCAACTAGTTTCACTAAGATTTTGTTTATTGTTCTAGCCTCCTCTTCCTCGGGGATATCCACAAAACAATAACTTCTTATACGATGATGACCCTGGAATCATGTCAGAGGTGGAAACCGCCTCCACAGGATTCCGGCGCGGGGGGAAGCAACGGTCTTCTCTCCCAGTAGTTCGCACTCCAAGCAAAACTTTGGAGAGGCCTCTTGGTGAGTAACATGTTTAATTTAGACAGTACAGTGCTTTTCTTGTTCACTTGGAAAATGCAATAGTGGTGACACCATTCAAACGCTGTCTTACTTGCTCGTTTGCCCCTTGTACGCTACTACCAGCAAAAGGTTTGACAGTGCTTCAGGCGAGAAAAAAAAGTGGTGGTTCTATTCAACTTGGTTTAAAGTGGCTTGTTTACCAGCAAGAAAATGAAGATGGTTTTTTTCTTAGTTACATGTTTTTGTCAACAGGTCTTGTTTTCTTGCAATATCGGAACGAGACCAAGAGGGCTCTTCTTCCGAACGAGATCACGTCAATCGATACGGTTAAGGCACTCTTCGTCAGAAGCTTCCCAAAACAACTAACTATGCAGTACATGGACAGCCCGATGGTCAAAATCTATATCCATGATTCATCCAAGGACATGTTCTATGAACTCGAAGATGACAGGTTTGTTTACTTATACTTTGAGGAGTCTGAAGTCTTTCATTATGAACACTAACCAAATGAAATAAAATGTATTAGCTTTATGTCAATGGTAATAGGAATAATATGGTAATATAAACATCATTATAAAAAGTTCTTAGTTAGTAGAATAAGTTTTATATGTACAGTATTCATGGCATATTTTATCAAAATGCAAATGTTAACAACTTAGGTAAGATTTTATTGATGCCACTGGAATAAAAAAAAATATTAGTTTGATATTCTTATACCATGAAATGCTTGTATAAATAAGTTATTTTCGGTCCTATAGGTGGGGCTTTTGCGATCTAATTACGACAGAATATATTGTTTTTGCTATTGTGTTTGTGTTATATTTCACATTACTTTGCCAAAGGCATGATCCATCAAGGTCGGGAGGCTCAAGTTACTCGTTTTGTTAATACGTAGGTGTATCTTGGTTCTGTTAGGTACATAAGCAACTCCTAGGTAACTTGAAAACATAAAATGAGATGAGCCAAAGATCTGGCTCAGTGGCCGCAGACCAGAAACCTATGTCTATTAGTGGACCGATATAGATTGATCTTAGAAAAAGTAATAGGGCTTTATTGCGAATTAAATTTTACAAAACCCTACCGTTGCTAGCGACACACTCTTTCAATTTGAATTTGTTCACTTGAAAATGTGTAGCGATGACTGCTGATGCGATAGCTAAAGTTTTTTAATCTTGTTTGAATGTTTACTCCATTTTTATTAATAAAATGCTTTTCTTTCGCGAATTCTTCCGCGTCCAGTTTGTTTTGATAAACTTTGGATAAAATGTTTTTTGTATCCTTAGAGTATCGTGATACGAGCGGTAAAGTTTCATTGAAATAGGTTTTGAATACGATGTGATTTAAGCATCAACATCCCTTAATTACTCGCATGGGGTGTTACTCTAAGGGAAGTCTGAAACCAAGCGTTCCCAACATATCTGCTTCGATGGGTTTTCTCTTCTTCGTAAAGTCCCGTATTAATGTGTAAAATTAGCTAGGCGTTTTTTAATTTAGCTAGAAGGCGGTTTAGGGCCATAATTTTATCTGACAAATGCTAAGAATTTCTTTACAGGTTTATTTTGTTTAAGTTCTTTGATTATAAAACTTTGTTTTTGTATTTGAAACAGCACTAGTTTGTGATACAAGATATGTATTTGTATGTACTATATTTGTATCAATAAAAAGATTGAGACGAATTCACACTTCTATGTTTTAACTGCTTCGTTTGATTTTTTATTTGATTACTAATATTGTGGTAAAATATGTTCTTACCATGCTAAAATAATAACTCTTTTGGTGCGATAACTTTTAGATTAGGCATTCTAACATCAAAACTTTCACTAGTTATAAAAGTCAGTTTTGCTAACGCCGTGTAGTCCTATTAACTGATCTAGCAGACATACACGAGTAGCCTTTAGGTAGTCAACTCCAGCAAAGAGTTCAACTTACGAATTCAACTCGATCAAGCAGCGTTCGGGTTTCGGCATTTTATCGTCAGATACCTACTCCAATATTTTGTGACGAAAGTCTGTAACTGTTTTGCCAGTTGACTTGTGGAACTGAACGCTAAGTGTCACTTACATAAATAAGCTCGTCATCCAACGAGCTATCAAGAGATACTAGTCCAGTCAAAATAGACTAAAATTATGACTTCAGTTTGCATTAATTCCCAACAAGCTGGATTTTTGTGCAGGCCTTGAATACGTCATTATAAATGATATGTCAAAAGTCCCCATCGATCCCGCTTGTGCGTTGTTTTTTATTCGAGGTCAAAGGTCATAAATTTGCATTTTTTGCGTATATCTCTGAAACAACGAAAGCTATTGAAAAGTGGTTCAGGCAAAGTTTGTAGATCGTAAAATTGTCTACAAAAATATCTCAACACTTTTCTTCTACAAAGCATCGCTTTCGAGATATAGTGACTTTAGACTGCAGGAAAATCGTCGAAGATGCTGCGTTTTTTTCATTTCAGCCGTTTTATCTGCATCATTGCCACAGAATAAACAGTATTTCTTGAAATTTACTGAAAGGGGTGATGGGTTCGATGGGTTAGTCCTCCTCCGAGGTAATGAATTGTCTTTTTGTCTCAAGAAATACTGTTTGTTCTGTGGCAATGAAGCAGATAAAACGGCTGAAATGAAAAAAACGCAACATTTTAGTAGATTTTCCTGCGGTCTTAAGTCACTATATCTCGAAAGCGATGCTTTGTAGAAGAAAAGTGTTGAGATATTTTTGTAGACAATTTTACGATCTACAAACTTTGTTGGAATCATTTTTCGATAGCTCTCGTTTATGACTTTTAAACGCAAATTTATGACTTTAGCCTGGGTATTTGCGTTTTTCGCGTATATCTCTGAAACAACGATAGCTATCGAAAAATGGTTCCGACAAAGCTTGTAGATCGTAAAATTGTCTACAAAAATATCTCAACACTTTTCTTCTACAAAGCATCGCTTTTGAGATAAAGTGATTTTAAACCGCAGGAAAAACTACTAAAATTCTGCGTTTTTTTCATTTCAGCCGTTTTATCTCCTTCATTGCCATAGAACGAACAGTATTTCTTGAAACAAAAAGACGATTCATTACCTCGGAGGAGGACTAACCCATCGAACCCATCACACCTTTCAGTAAATTTCAAGAAATACTGTTTGTTCTGTGGCAATGAAGCAGATAAAACGGCTGAAATGAAAAAAACGCAGCATCTTCGACGATTTTCCTGCGGTCTAAAGTCACTATATCTCAAAAGCGATGCTTTGTAGAAGAAAAGTGTTGAGGTATTTTTGTAGACAATTTTACGATCTACAAACTTTGTCTGAACCATTTTTCGATAGCTCTCGTTGTTTCAGAGATATACGCAAAAAACGCAAATTTATGACTTTTAACCTGGAATAAAAAACAACGCACAAGCGGGATCGATGGGGACTTTTGACATATCATTTGTAATGACGTATTCAAGGCCTGTACAAAAATCCAGCTTGTTGGGAATTAATGCAAACTGGAATGTCTATTTTGACTGGACTATACATGTTGAAGTTAAATGACAAAATGAAGTTAAAACTACATATAATTCTGTAGCTGTGAAACTTAGTTCTAGCTCTGAAGATTCTTGGAGTTGAACTGACCATTTGAGCAAACAGCTTGCGAAATTTCTATGTAATTGAGATAATACAAAAAAAACTAATACTGTATTTTTGAACAAATGAGTCGAGTTGGAGAGAAATAGCTTGTGCCTTCAACATATAATACATTCTACATATATCTTAATATTTTATTGAAGTTTCTTTTCCGCTCACCTTAACCTTTTTAATGCAGCTTAGCTATGTTTTAGATATAGTGATCAAACAAGCGAAATTTAAAACTTCATAATCTTATTAATCTTATTAAGATAAAAATCTTAAATACCATTAACATAAAAAAACACAGCTGTAGGTTCTCGTAAAACAAACTTTTTAAGTTTGCTTTACACCACTTTATTGTCCACAGATCCCACCTAAGAGAAATAAGAGATCGGTCAGTTCTGCGTTTGTTTGAAGCGACTGACATCGGTGGTGGCGCGTTTCCAGAGATCGTTGGAGTTGGTTCTGTCTCTATACCTGTCATGTCAGCTCCGGGAGCCAAATCATCCGGACCCTCGAGCTGGGACCAGGACCAGTCTTACTTCAGCGAGCCGGAGATTGACGCCGATTATCATCAGCACAACATTCACAAATCAAAGGTTAGTTATCTATTGTGTAACTAACCTAATAATTTTATGAATTTATGTTACTGATTATATCTAAGCATTGCATTATGATTTTTGGTTGTGCTCCCAGTTTTTCAGCAAACTCCTTCTTGACCAGACCTGCTTTGTTCCATACAGAAGGTGTTTCTGCGTATTTTCTTTGAGGGGTATCTTACGCGCCAGTACCGCAAAACATAAAGTTTTGCAGGCAACTTCACTAAAGTTTTGAAGAATAAAAACTTACACACAATGATGTCAACCAGCGGTTTTTAGTAGAAAAAACTAGGAAAAAGTTTTCAAATTGTTTATTATAATAGCTTAAAAATATTACGTTCCTCGAACTTAAACATTAAATAAGTACTAACAACTTAACAGTATAAAGGTACAAAGTTTCACGTTCTACAAATAAAACTTATCTAAAAACGAATAAATAACACCGAACAACGATGGCTTATAAACAATTTAACAAAATATATTCGCGGTTTGTCGAAACAAGCCACCTGACTGTTTTATTTTTCACATTTTGCTTTTACACGTTCTGGTTTTTGTCCACAGTACCTATAAATTATTTTTTTGTCTAGAAAGCTCGACATAAAGGTAGACCTTTGTAATAGTGTGCTCCGCTGTATAGCTTTTTAGGTGTCGATCTCCAAGACAGCACCAAAGCACGTTTGAACGGTTCGGGAGTGCAGCCACTGCATACCTTCATAACTGCCTTTACTTCGGCTTCTGCTGGCTCTCTTTCATCAGCCTAAAACAAAAACACTTTATTCATCATCATTGTCATTCCCATGATCTTATACAACAGTATGTAGGATCGATACGACATGTTTTTTTGTCCAACAACTTCTATCACTTCATATTCGAAAGTTATATAGATATACTTATCGCAAAGTAACAAAAGAATGAAAAATTAATATTGTTTCTAAGCTTGACAACTCCGAGAATCTGTACAAAGTTCATTTGAAATTCTGTTCACAAAACTTATAATCACTTACAGTTTCCTTTTGCACGTTTTGCACTGGTAGATTTCCCACAACACCAGCAAGACCGTTCAATAGAGACTCTTGGAACGCAGCTTCCTCGTCCATCTCGTCATTTATATCTGGACTGAGGAGGGCTTCATCAACAATGGAACCATCAGATAGAGCCACTAACCCACGCTTGTCTTTTTTACCTGTAATAATTAGAATTTGAGTAGGTATATTTGTAACTCAATCCATTATTTTGGCTACTATTTGTTCATAACAAAGCAGACTATAAAACTTTTGTTGTGATAAAATAAAATTATATAACTTAGACACAGTAAAAAACAGCTCAGTTTACAAAGTAATTGAACCAGCAAGTTGCTGCAAACAGCATTCATGAACAATTGTAAACTACTTTTGTAAAGCTATTTAGTATAACTTCACAACAGTAAGTTATACTGGTCATAAATGTTGTTTAATTTCTCATATTTGATTTTCCGTCCCTTTGCGTAGATATACTCGTAAACATAAATAGCAGATTTGCAACTTAAATGCAGTCAAAGCTAAGCAACTATTTGCACATTGTTTAAGTACCTGTTCGTAGTTGTTCATCGAGCTCCTTCTCGGGGTTGTCTCGTTTGTCCCGTTTAGAATCTCTTTTGTATACGTTATGTGCATCATCTTGTATGTATTGCACATTCGCTGGGTTGAATAGTGATCCTGACAGAACAACAGTATTTGTTTTTACTGGTCTGATAGGTCTTGAAGAATAAATCGACTGGCCAGCCGCTGGCGTTATCGATATTTGGGGAATAGATACCGAGCCTCCAAAGTGGTCTTGTTGCACGCTGTTTAAAAGTTGTTCCGATATTATCCTATTACCCAACTGCCCGTTAACGTATTCTTGTTGAAGTTGTAAACCATTCGGTAACTGAATAGGAATCATTTGCTGAGGACCAGGAACCAAGTTGAGATTTGCAGGGCGTTGGAGTTGACCTCCGACGAGGAAGTTTCCGTTGCCAAGTGGCGTGGGGGGTGGAGGTGGAAGTTCGGTCGCGGGTTCAGTGGAAGAATCTATTGGGGTTCCGTCGTGCTTGAAATGGTGAACGTGGTGGTGTTTGTGGTCTTTATGAGCCTTCCCTGCTGTTAGTGCCACATGGTACAGTTGAACCATCGTCACTTCTCCTAATAAACCTGGAGGACCTGAAATATAAAAACAAAATTTAACTATGTTTTTCTGAATGTAACTCGGACACCCGTTACCCATATGATTTGTTTACTTACGTTTTAAAGGCTGGGCGGCATCTTTGTTGAATAGGAACGATTGTTCTTGGCCCGTAATAGCAACTCCGCCTCCTTTGATAACGTGCCCGACCAACTGAAATATTATAGTGAACGTTACCTATCTCTAGAATTTCGCATCATTAATTCAAACTGATATGATGAAATATGTATTGGTTTACTTCGATTGAAAAGGAACACTTTATGATCGTTGGTTAAAAGATATTTGTTTATACTAACTCTGTTGTGAAAGCCTCGTCCAACCCTCTCTGCATTTACCCATATTTGCCACTCGCCTGTTTTACCGTTCCATGACTGACAAGAGTGATACCATCTGCAACAAAGTTACGAAATATTTTTTGTGACATTAGTACAACATTTTCGGTCTAACGTGTAGCTTAAAAAAACAAAATTTGCAACCCGCGTTTTTTCCTTATTCTTAAAAAAAACAAGATCCCTCAAAAAGTGATTAAATACTTAAATCAGTTTCACACCTTTGAGTCTGCGTCTGCAATTTTTTGGTACTTGTAAACGCGGTTAAACAGTAGGTATGAACATAATCAAGTCAACCTTTAGAGGGTGTCCGTTTACAATGTAATTGATTTAGAATACACTTTGATAACTTCGCTCAAATTCATACCTGACGAAATGAAACCCATAAACTGAAACTCATTTTAGCTATAATGAATTCGCTCGACGGAAAAACCGTGGTACAAACCAATTAGGCGTTACACTACTCTCTACGTACAATATTGTTTATAGGTGAGTGAACTGAATTTTAACTGCTGTTTCAAATTTTAAAATCATATTTTGCTCTTAAACAAAGTGCTTTTCAAACAAGCTACGGAACATCGAGACCAAAACATGGATTACGCATCCTGTCAGTCACACGTCTGTAATGACAGATCACAAACTTCATTGAATATTGCATCTATGAGTTGTTAATGTATATACATTTATTCATAAAAACGGTTAGCAATCGATATCTATCATCGATTTCTGTTTGCTGTTTATCATACAACTGTACCTCTACCATGAGTTGTCACAGTAAAATCGCCTGACTTTACTACAGTAGTTACGTAAATATTAGTATTACGAATTTTAGTACCCAACTATCCGCTAGAGGCGCTGTACAAATCTTCATACATTTTTTTAAGTACAGACGCTAGTGAGTATAGTAAATAGTATAGTATAGTAAATTTTAGTATACTATATATAAGTACATATAGTATACTAAAAACTCATGGTAGAGCTACTGATCTCAATAGGGAAATATCCAGGAATACTGTCAGTCCGTGCAACTAGCGCGTTATGTGAATGAGAGTGTAAAGTCATTTATGAGTTAAGAGCAAATGGGTTTTAACAGAGCTATTTTCGTATGCGGTACTCGCTCGCATTCAACTAATTCCAACTGTCTCCAAAATGTCCACCAAGTCGGAATAACTTTTTAACCATTTGGAAAATTGCAACAGAATAGTAAATAAAGCGGCAGAGATCAAAACCGCATCCATAAATGACAGAAGTTTTAGCAGTCCCAGTACTTCCATGTAGATAATACCATAGGCTTCTGTTAGGACTGAGTAGTGCATAACTGAATTGCGTACGTCATGTGTTCCATCCAGGACAGGCCGCCGACGTGTATTGAATTTCAAATTCCGTTCAGAGGTAAACAAATTATGCGACCAGTGCGGATATATCGCTTTTAAAGTGCTCGTCGCCGCAACTTAATTGATAAGCTCAAACATTTTATATCGTGTAAAAGGTAGGTTTTAATTTTTAATTTAATATAATACACTTTCGGAATATATAATATAAATCCCGTAACAAAGCATGTTAAACGAACTTCTTTAAGTAAACGTACATTTATTCTTAGCGAGGAATTCAACGTACTAATTTGCCACATAATAAAAAACAAATTCATTGTGAATCTTGAAAAAAAAACAATTTGTCATATCCACATAATGTTTGGATACTATCTAGTTTTTACTTTAAATTTTCGAAGGCTTGATAAAATATCTATTTTTACCTGTTGTACGAATTTCACACAACGCGGTTTAGACTCCAACTAAGCATTAAACATAGTCTAAAATATATTATCATTTAATTTATGCTAGTTATTTTCGTATACCTATCGTAATTTGAAATCCATTAGCGCTTAGGCTGAGCCGGCTCTATTCAAAGCATGTTTTATTAACAATAGCGTTATGAATTTAACTTCAACACTATGGATTTCTCTATATTTACCATTGGGTTCCATAGCTACTTTGAATAATTCACTGTATCCATCTTTTTCTTAGAACGACTGATTACGATTGAAATTATTGTGTGAAGAAATCTCATAATCTCCTGCTTGAACCAATCTTAGCAATTTGAAATCGTGCTTCGTTATGATTACTGACGGATTATGTTACTCAATTTTGTTTCTCGATTTTAATTTCAAAATCTTATTTTTTTTATTTGCAAAACCCTATTAACCGCAGCAGTATTTATCCATCATTTATCATTATAGTATCAAAATGTCGAGTTTTTCGCTTAAGTAAATTACCCTCAAATAAATATTTTATATTGAACTCTACCTGTGCGCTCGATTAAAATATATTCGTATTCAGTTTCTACTTTCTGTAAAATAATGGTAATTAATAAAATATCGGTCTCCTTTTTCATTTTGGAAATATAACTCTTAAATGAGCTAGACCGTCGCTTCGCTGTACTTTAAAATGGTAAATGGTTAATATTGATACAACGGAGCGCGTTGCCCGTCTGATTCAATTAACATCATCAAATTGAATTTCCTCAACTATCAAAGATATCGTTTCAATGAATTATTTAAAATAAGCATGTTTCGATTGAAAGGAAAGAATAGTGAAAATCTGTCAATTCTTCTTTTAGTCGAAAATTATTATTATTTGCAACCTATGTCGATCTCTGTAAAAAATGAGTAACAATTTTTCGTATTTCTTAATACTTACATACACTTACCTAATGACACGATGTCTCACAAAGTTTTACTTATCTATCGGAACATGACGGAACATCATTATGACATAGGTACACGCTATATGTTGTGCTATCGAACCATTACGATGGAAATAAGTTTGCAGTAAGTAGTATTTAAATTGAATCAACTAGAAAACTGCTAACCGGAACATATTTATAGGTACGGAGATACGGAGCCTAAAAATAAAGATTGTTCATTAAACATTGTTTTATATATGACCTGGTTGGCTCCTACCCATAACCTGAGCTTGTTCATCAACTAATTTGCATTCAAAATATTCAAGTTTTTACGTATTCATGTGTGAATTGAAGTCAATATTTGCTTGAGCGAATCCTGAATATTGCAAGATCTTCTGTATTTCGTTTGCCTTACATTATCACGCCCTGATTGTCAGATTGCTTTAGGTCGCTCTGTCACAGTGTTGTGTTGATAATAATCTGACAGAATGTCATTTTTTATAGTAATTAACGTACAATCTGTGGCAATTTCGTACGTCCGGCTTTTGTTCGTGCTATCATCATTTTGTAGCTACTCAAACGACGTTTGTTCTACTAAGCTGGCTTTTACTTTTAATGCACTTTAGATCTTAATAAGTAGGGCACTCTCGAAATTACAACGAGTAAAGGTACCTAAGTAAAAAAATAACCCTTCTGCTGGAACATAACGTTAAACTTTTTATCAAAAAACTTATCATAAAAAAGTTATAAATTTCGTGCAAATTAAAAAAATTAGTCAGAGACAACATAGCTCCTTAACTTTGTACTGTCAAATCGACATTAAAATGTATTGATAGGAACTTTAGCTACATTTGTTTTCGATGTAAATGGTAATCCTTAAACTAGCATCTTTGCCAATTTATTTTTTAGTAAAATTTTTGATCACAATTTTTTACTTTATAAGGCTGAGAGAGGCAAATGGTAGGATAAAACATGAAGCGTGATAAAGGATGATGTTGTTATATATACGAAATATAGTGTATTTATATTACAACATGTAGGTACTTACGTGTTCAACTTCAAAGGGTAGTTTAGTCTGAAGAAGGTTTGTCCGTGTATTGCCATACTAAAATAGCTTGCTTCCTCTGTATTTGAAATCCACGCTGAAATTTCCTTGGGCTTATCCTCGACTGTAAAGAATTCAAAGAATGTCTGAGCTATTTTCATTTTACATACAATCTAGTTGTCATTGTTATATTTATTGGTTCATCAGATAAAAATATCACAACGTCGTTGGTATCAATAAAGTTTCGATAAGTCGATATCCTTTTTGAAAATGTATATCTATTCATAATGTTACTATTCATAACGAATTACACTTCTTCACTAGTACAATAAGAAGGTAATGAATAGAGTCATAACCACAAAATAGGTCCTTGTCCAAAAATATTGTCCTATTTAAATCTAATCAATCTAATGAATACACAATTCCGTTTAAAAAGTTTTAGTTTCTATTGCAATTCACCTGTGTCTAACACTATCTATATTATGATACAGGTATTCGTTTTGTTCTTCTATTTCGTGCATGTTTTTTTGAATGCAACAAACAACAATGATTGTAAGATTGCGATAAGATGTTCCCTTGTACAGGCAATAGGGCACAATGGTAAAAGATTATGTAAGACATTGATTGTATGTAGCCCACAGTTACATTTGCTAAGGGAGTAATCACGATAGTCCTTCATATAATAGGTAGGTACATAATCTTAGGCACAAATGATTTTTGTACTGTTAATGTATCTTGTCTAAAATATTTATTTACAAACACACAGAATTGTTGTCTGTCCAAAAAAGAAGATTCCTACTAGTATTGAATTCGCTACATTTCACTCCAACAACATATTTCCTTGAGATAGTTTCATCGATTACTTTAAATAAACTCGTATATTATTAATACCATTCCTATTATTTTGCTCCACGAATCAACGTTGGGTCATGATTGCATGTCCATTATTTTTATGTCGGTCAGCGATCGTCTCGGTTTTCACTTTTTTTATTCATCCTTCGCACTGCATCGGTTTCCCTGTGACCTACTTCTTTGCCTCTATGTTTTACACTCATAACTTTTCAAATATTATTGTGGTTAATTAAAATGTCTACTCACCCGCATAAGAGAACAATGGATGATCATTAGAGTGGTTGTGGAACTTCTTCCACATGCAGAGTGTGAACTCCTTGAGGTCTGGTAGATTCTTTTCGTACTCCACGTATTGATAGAATACCTCCTGGTTCATGGAAACTTTGTAAACGCTGCAGGAGTCTCCTGGCGATGGTACGCCAGAGTATTTGCTTGGAGCATATTGTACTGGTTTGCGGTTAACGATTTTCAAGAGTCCACTGTAATTTATATCAAAAAGAATTATTAATTTATATTGATATGATTAATTTAAATGTAAAGTTTAAAACCGATAAAATTTAAATTAATTGTCCATTCCGTTTGTTATTATTATATCCGTAAATTTTCAAGTTTCTCAAAAGTACAGCTTACGGGCAACATTGATATTAGGTACGAGTTTACAAATACTTTAACATGACCTCAATAAAATGGATCACCAAAATGACCCTGAACCACACGAATCAGAATGCCCTTAGCGATGAATTTCTCATTACTTTCCTTCAACTGCATGCCTCTTTGTGCTTGTCATAAAACTCTATTTATTCAGTTTCACGAGATTTTCTCTAGCTCGGTCAGAGGATGAAAATTGAAAAATTAAAGATGTATCGATTTTATTTTGTTGTACGTAGGTATATAAGCTTGATACAGTTTCGGAGCGGACACAAAGAAAATGTATTGAAATAAATATGATTATGAACCATGACCTGTTTAAGGGTTACATCATTGATGAAGTTTGTTATAGGAAAATACACAAGAAGATTAGAAATCTTTTTTTAAAATTAATATTTTTTTTTTATAATATTATTAAACTATACACCGCGGTCGTAATGGTTCATTTAAAAACTTGTATCGTATTACTGATACATATTTGCAAGTTACCGACTGCCGAACATAATTCAATAATAATCTTTTTATTTTATTTGGGGTGTGTCAAGCTTTAAAGATTCGTAAATTAAAATCGAACGTTTTATCAAAAATGAAGAAAGCAAAAACGCTAAAAATCCTTCGAGGAAATATGCTGAGTAGCAATATAAACAGAGAAAAGTGAAACCATATTGCTAACAAGCTCGTAACAAAATGGTATTTTTATTAGAATTTACATCGTTGCACGGTATGTGCTTTGTATCAAACAGCCAATTAACTTACATTAATAGAGTAAAAGGACTTATTAATCAATTCCATAAACAATTATGCATTGTAACAACTTATTTGTACTATATGACAGCAATAAATGTATTCTGTATTGAACTTTTAAATAATAGGTATCCTTTGATATTTTTCAACTAAATATTATTCAATATACAACGATGTCCCGTAAATTTTGGACATGGATAAAAGTGTCTCATGACGTATATACATAAGTAACTGAAGTCAAAGTCAAGTCATAAAGAATAATAAATAAAATAAAAAATAAAAATAAAATAAAAGTCTATTTTATCTCTCTTATCATCGTTCGATACGTCGAAGTACTACGTTCTTTGATTTCGTGTGATTCAGTATCCTTTAATTTGGATTCTTGGGTTATTCTCTTTCTTTCTTTCGATGAGATTTTTAATAATCATTTTTTCTTTTATCCTCAACTAGCTATAGAAGACTTAAGTTTTATTACTTTATGGTGCTTAAACGCCATGAGAACTTTGCACGCATTTAAAATAATTTTTCTTCTTAATTTTTCATGTAACTCCTATTCCATTAGCTGGATTCAGTAGGTAATGCACGCTTCCCACAGCTTTCCGTCAGGAGCAGGAGTGTTCTCCGCGTATTCAGCAAATGAATTCGAACGCACGTTCTCTTCGATTGTTTAATACGCCCGAAGCGTTGTCGGGAATAGATTGTGTGAAATCTACGCTACGAACGATTTTTTAATTAAAAAATTCAACTACCCGAATATTTTCTATTGCAACCTGTCTCGTATAAAATATGAACAATTCTGGCATGTACGAATTTTTATATTTTGATGCGCTTCAGATTATTCTTTTGTATATTTACATTCGAAAAAAAATGTAGATAAGTACCTTAAAAAAATCATAATATATTTAACTGTTTTATGAATTGTATTTTATGACAAAAAAAAGTAGAGGAAAGTAACCAAATATGGAATACCATTTTGTTTTTGGGATATAAAAGAAAAACTTCGTATAAATTAAAACATTTTAATGTTTTTTTCTAATCAGTCATACATTTATAAATAGTAATTAACAGCCTTTAATCAAAAATATTAGTTGTCAAATTAAAATCTAACACAAAAATCAAAATCACAAATGAGTAACCAAATATGGAATAGGTACCCATACATGGAATATAAGCATAAATCAACATAACAATAACAAAAATGGATATTAAAATCTTTTAGATCAATTATATGAATATAACATATTGTGTTAAATGAAAGAAGTTACATAATTACTTACTTGGAAAGCCACAGATCCAAGTATCAAACTCTGGACCAGCATAATCATAATGTGCCCAGAGCCCACACATCAAGCATTTAATCCAGCTTTCTCCACTTTTATCCATGGAAAAAAGCCTTGAACAGAACGTACATTCTGCATCAGCAGAGTCAGGAGGTACTTGGACAATCAACTCATCATGCTCACTACCATTATTAATGTCCCATAATTAGACACCGACGACTGTCCATATTTGGATTTTTATACTAGTTCAAACTTTTCTAAATATTTTTTCAAGTCATAATATTTTAAAGACACAAAATCAAAAAATGGTGAAATAAACATAATACCGATATATTAAATAATATAACACTTATGTATACAAACATTACAGCTGGTAATACTCATTTATTACTTACCTTTAAAAGTTTCTGCACGACAACAAAACAAAACACGCATGCCACACGTGAAGCGTTTGCGCAACCGACTCGATGGTGTCAGTGCGATAGTTAGTAGACCGAATGAAACAGAAGATGGTCAAGTGTTGCGTTTCATACTTATAGTCTTAGGGAAATGAAGGGATTCCATATTTGGATACTATTCCATATTTGGTTACTTTCCTCTAATATTTTTTTAACTCTTTTCTGTAAGTACAGACATGTTTTCACTAAGAATTGTGTATCACTTAGTTAATCGTATAAGTACCTTGGTTGGAGCGAACGGTCGGGAGTTTTATAACTAGAATACGAAATGGATGCTTCTGGAAGGATAGGCTGCCACTCGCTTGCCGTAGTAGTTGCCGTTATCACGGCGAAAAGAAGAATGTAACGCATTTTCTGTAACAAATAACATTTATAAGATATTATTTATTTAAGTTTTTAAATACTTAATAAAAAAACATTATAACTCTTCAAATGTAAATTTACTCAACACGCTCTAGACACGTAATTATTTGTTTTTGAGAAAGTTATGATGCCATATCTAAGAAATCAAAATTTCTGTGGTATAGCACAAACAGTGAAGAGATTAAGTCTACGCATTGTGTAGGTGAATACTATGATATAATTTTCAAGATTTTAAAAGAGGAGATTTTAGAAGAAGTTTAGAAATGGTTTTACTTTCAGAACTTTTGTATTTCTACGAGTAACAAGTCAATACCCAATACTTTCGGAGCAATTTTGCATTTAAACAAACATATAGATTTGAGAATTCAATCTATATCTTCACCTCGACAACGAGCAAAATAAACCCTGATTAGTCTAGCATACAACGTAGACTTGACGTCATCAGTCATGTATAGATAGGAGAAATTGGAATAATCAAAGGGGATAAAAACAACTTCAATAGAAATTGATTGTAAACGGCAGGGGAAAATATTAATCAGCTGATTAGATATTTTTTTCTATTTCCATATCAATGAAGGATACTGATCATTAGTTAGCAAGGTTGTTGTAAATCGCAATGTTAAATGTTAGCTGGGTTGGGCTACCTTATAATTGGAGTTGATACTTTTAATTGGCTGTCAGACGCACCTGTTCAAAAATCAGCTATACTGCATCGCTGTTTGAAGGAATTTGGTTGCTTTAGCAACACAATTTACAGAAAACTTCATGTTTTTGAATATCCTTATGATTTAATACTGATTGTATAGTGAATTATGTAAGCGATGTGTATAGTTAGTTACTTACAAATTATATATAATAGAAAACAACTTTTTTTTTACTGTTAATGATAAGATACTTTGCGATTTAATAGCTTGGGACTAAATTGCTGACTTTACTGTATTTTCCGACAATTAAATTTAATTTAAATTTCAAAAAACAGTAATTCTTAAAAAAGTAAGAACATGTAAATAAAAAAATCTAAAAGCTCACAAAACGGTTGAGATACGGCCTGAGAAAGTTTTTCATTTTTTCATATCGAGTGATTTACGAACAGTAGTTTGCATTGACTAGAATTTGGTTCACCAATATTTTGTTGAGATTTTCGACATGTGACACGTACGCGTAGTGAAATCTAGTTCAAATTAATTCAAATTCAAATCAATTAATGTTATTTAAAATCATACATTTGGTAGGTTTGAATTTTTACGAAACGTATGAAGGTAGGAAGTAAACGTAGGAAGGATACATCACGACAGATTTTACAGCTAAATACCAAAAGCTCGAAACTTTTTGTGCTAGCTATTTTTTTTCTAATAAAAAAAATATCAAAGCATATGAATGTAAAATCTGTCCCGATAAATAAGCAACATCGAAAGTTCAGAAAGATCACGGATTGTAAATTAATCTTCTATATTTATTGCTTGATAAAATCTAGCTCGTTAAATATCTCGGAAAGTTTTTGGTTGACTTGACAAGATTCTCGTTAGATGTTATTTTTAGGTTAAAATACCTATTTGTAGCGTCTATCCGCTGAAGTGCTGGAAATCTAGATTGTGCAATATAAATAACTGCATTTTCTGAGAAGATATTATATTTAAACCTTAGAGATTGGTAAGTTAAATACAAGTTCACATTATAAGTAAAACTCACAGATGATATGAAAATTCCACGACAAAAAAGCAGAATTATGTGTTTGAACTTTTTTCTGAGTGAACCAAAGGAGAATGGGCATTCTGGACCACATTATAGAATTCTACAGGTATTGTAGAAATCGAAATATTTTGACGGCGTACAATAATAAGCTAAAGTAAGTAAATAATAAAAAAGCGTTTAAAGGGCTTTGTTAGCAACCCTGTGGAATTTTTTTTAGTCTTGGTCCCACCTGTTGAACATTCTTTGTTGTATTGATAAAAGTGGAAGGTTGTTAAAATTCGGTTTAAAATAAGTAAAGTAAAAATACCTAACAACGGACGAGTGTGAATGTATAAATCGCGTGATATTGACGCGACGCGACGCTTCAACTTCATGCTTTCTAAACTCATGTAATATTAACTAAAATAATCGATCACTACCCGTCTTACAAAGTAACATTATAATTATTTTAGTATCTTCTAATGTCAATCGATTTGGTTCAAAAATTCAATGTAATAGACAACTTTTAAATATTATTAAAAAAAACGAATTTAAGATATTTTACTCTAATTTAAGATTTGTAAGTTATTATCAAACTTGATGGACATAACGTATTATGTTTAATTTTTTTTTACACACGCAATCACAATAATTATATCAATCAGTCAAGGCAATTAAAATCTATTTGACTGCCTTGGCTGAAATCCTTGTTTTTTTCATAATTTGTTTAAGTAGATTTTTTATATCTACTGTATTAATAGGTTTTTATTTCACTCATATCCTTCTCGCATCCAAGATTCGGAGATATCACTTTGAAAAACACATTTCTGAAAAATTCTATGGACAATACCTTTTTTATTCTTGCAACAACCTAGCAACCTCTTTCATATTATATGCAGACTAAAACAGCGTCTGTTGCAATCTGTGTTCAAATAATTTGCAAGTAGCTGTGACAAAACTCAATTTACGTTCACACGCGTCTACGGTGTTACGTAAAGCTGTGTGACACTAACTTGTTTCATACAGCTAGTAAACTTGCCCTATGTCATCTTCATATTCTAATATAATAGACAGAACTTTAAAGCTCAGTTAGCTCTTAATGGAAAGTGACACACGTTAGTTAACGCGATAATTGTGGGATCAGACTTCGTCCAGGAAAACTTCACTCATTACCAGGACTAATATTTTATGTAGGAATGATAGGAAGAAAACATGTTAGCATGGGTTCCCACTTAGCATGGGTTAAGTAAGGCAGGGGAATGATGATGATGGTACTATATAGGACTTGCAACCAAATTTTATCTCTTTTAATGAGAAGGGAAGAAGCAAAGGAATGGGAGAAATGGAGGAATTTAGGGAAGACCTTTGACCAGCAGTGGGACGATATGGGTTAAAAAAAAACCATAACTAGTATATATATTCATTCTTCTTTGTACTACTGATAGAGCTAGTAATACGCTTTACTACTAGTTGTACCTACTGTTTGTTGTACTTGCGACAAGCGGAGACCGCTTTTAAAATTAAAAATAAAATATTCATGAACATTTCACACATAAACGCAAGTCCCAAACTAAGCAAAGTTTGCAGCACTATGGAAACTAGATTGCTTTAGATTACTGATATAATGTTTTATGTAAATATCGTCAGTCAATAAATGGTGTACATAGCTCAACTGTTTCTTATATATTTTATATGCCTATGTACATTTTGTAAATACTGTAATAGGCGTAAGTTTGTTTGTGAATAAATTGTTTTACGAGTTATAAATGCATTAATCCCGTAAAAGGAATGTTGAATCAGCCGGCGTATAAGCTTATTTAAAATATTTACGACGTGAGTTGATTAATAAGCACTATTTTTTCTCTCCATTTATATTCTACCTGATGTCAATGTGTTATTGTTTTGGATACATTCAGCAAACTAATATACATCCTACATTGGGCTGGTGAGTATCTGACCCAGCACCCAGCGTATCAGCATTGCTATTCAGCGCGGCAATGTAGCCAGTATCTTAGGTACGCTTCCGATTGGTACTGATTTGGATCTATAGATCATTTGCAACCGTCTGTAGATAGCTAACTGTTTCTTATGTATTTTATATATTCCTATTAACATTTTGTAAATACATTAGTACTTATAATTTTTATAAATTATTACCTATTTGTGATTTTTTCGATCGACTAAATGACCCATAATGGTAAGCTTATAAGCTTATTTATTAGACTTAGTGGTGAGCGTGAGCCGCTGCCTTCCTAATCTGTACCAGCACGTTGCTGAGCTCTTCACGCTTCCTCTTAGCTTAGTCTCTTCAAGAACTTCAAAGCGGGCTTGTCCTTTGACACCTTTAACAACTCCATAGCTCTCTTCTCATACTAAGCATGGCCAACAACCTCACGGACCAGGTGTCGGACAATGGTGGATTAGCAGTGACTAAAATAATAAATTCGCTTTCGAGTTACGCAAGTACCTATATGGCAAGTCTTCCGGCACTAGACCGCGACAAGGCAGGTATAGGTAACTAGTTTGATTTGCACGTAACCGGTAATATCTTACATAAACAGGAGTATAAACCGACTTAATCGCAATCTAAAACAAGATTTCTTTGAGGGATCTGTCTTAAATCTTTATCTATTTTGCATAAATACTAATTTTACCTAGATTTTGGTATGAGTAAAGGAGTATAGGAAATTCCTATGGAGCGTGGGTCATGACAAAAAAAAAACTCCTCAAGGTTGCCACGTAGCACATTTGAAAGGGCTTTTGGGCTTAAACCCTGAGGGTCTTCCCTCAGTTTTTTAGTCGTGTCTTAAAAACCCAATCTCATTTACCTTGGAGGTTTCAAAAACATGAAAATTTATTAATAATTAGAAGACACTGACGTTATTGCCAGCGTTGTGGACCGAAGTTGCCCAGGAAAGAGCAGACGGAGGTCTATACGCAGCAGTTTAGCAAGTGTCTTATCAGAGGCATTATAATGTGCCTTTGATTCACTGCTAAATATTTGATTGTTTAGAAGACAAGCAAGCTTGGGACAAACTAACTTAAACTTCTTTTTTAAAGAATTGTAATAAGGATCATATTAATAAGGATCCAGGTCTAGTTTCATGTTCTTCTAGACTCTGGTTGCGACGAACAAGAATCATCTATTATGTAAGACGTTTCAAAGTGATCCTCATGATTTTATTAAATAAATTATACTTGAGTTTGAGTTTAGATGGTAATGATGCATTATAGTACAATGCGATTATAAGTACAAAAAATCTATACCTTATGTGAAGGGTTGTGAGACATAAGGTAAGGTATTACTGATAAGAACGTTGTTTTTGTCATCCATAGCCTGTAGACTGTAGTTTATCTATCGAACGAAGAGCTACGGAGTTCAATTTTCTGGTAACTTAACTTCTGAGTATTTGGAGTATATCCGAAGCTCTTACAAGCTGGGCGCTTAAAGGCTTTGTTTTCAAATAGTACTTCGATTTGTTGAACCTTAACTTGTATGTGTGTTTATAAATCTGATGATCGTGTGATTATATATCTTTCATTTTTTTTAACAAAACGAAAAATCTGCCCTTAGGCCTTTAAGAATTTTTAATCTGTATAATATTCAGCCTGACTTCTTAATAAGTATATTAAGAGCGTTATTCATATTTCAGGCACTAGCCAAATACTAGCCTCGCCCCGGCTTCGTACGCGTGCTTGATACATGCATGTGTTATACTAAAAACCTTCCTCTTCAATCACTCTATCTATTAAAACTGCATCAAAATCCGTTGCGTCGACCTAAAGATCTAAGCATAAATAGGAAGAGTCAGACAGTGGGAAGCAACTTTGTTTTGTGATCACATATTCAAAACTCTTAAGCTAGACATTTGTATCAACATTGGTTCGAATAATAATTAGATCTAGTCCACTTAATTGAGGTCCAGACATTTGACTGGAGTCCGGTGCTCCGAGGATATGGAATGATTCAATTAAATCGTGTTTGTTTTATCCGATTTAGTTAGGAAGTCAAAGTCTGAACATATTAGTTTAGACTAGAATTTTCTCTAGTAGCGTCTTGTTGGTTGCACTTTTGAAGTACTTAACAACTTTTTTACTTGCGCTGTTTTGATTAGTGACAGAAACGTTAATCCGGTCCATGTCAACTGAAGTAGTTTTAGAAAGTTAGATAATATATTGCTGATCTTTAATCAAGCTTTGCTTTTATATTTTTTATAAATAAACTTGTGTTCCGTCTAACGAGCTCTAGTTTGCAACGCTCTAAAGCTCGAAACAAATGAAATGCGCTCTTATTCTTGTTAAAATAAGGTTTCAAACCACACGTGTTCCGCTGTCGTAGGTTTTACGAGAACCGATACATTCATAATCACAGTTTTTTTATGATATCTTGTAAAGTAAAGGTAATATTGATAAAATCAATATTACCGTTAATTGTAAAATCGACAGAATACTTTATTATCTTTAATATTCTAAATACTTACAAATATTTCATACTCATAAAGTTTTATATGTAATTATAGGTAGGTATGTTACTTTGAGATTTTGGATAATTGAGGTTATTTTATTGTGTTTTTGGGTACTTTGTGAATATAACTAATTATTGTTTATTACTAACAAATCTTATATTTCTGAGTGGTATACTACAAAGTGTCAACCCTCTTGTTTACCGTAACTATACTATTACATATTTATATAAGTATATTAAAATTATGAGACGCGTGATATTTAAATCCGGCTTCGCCAGCGCCTTGTCGGATCACATGCCTTATAAAAGTGATTTATTATTTGAATCATAAATGAATCAAGTCAACAGTCACAAGAAATCGCGGAAGTTCACATTTTGTCGCCACGCTGTAACTTTTCGTATATTAATCAATATTCAATAGTTAGTTTCCTATAAGTTTTACTTTAGGAAGTACAAAACTTTAAGCGTTAACAAAAGTAAAACTAAGTATAGTTAATAACAAGTTTCAATATCTCAAACTCAAAACTAAGTTTTGAGTGCTCGTTCAGTTTTGCTACTTAAATGTTTCGAACAAATGAGCAAATGACCCATCTGATGTAAAGTTGTAACTGCAAATAATACATTACCTTGCCAGGCATATCTATTGAAAACATAGACATACATACAGCCGGTTTCCCGAACGATGATCAAAAAAAATTAAATAATTACTATGTGTCATACACGGATCGATCGTGGTTTGGGTTTCCAGAAAGCGGCCAATAGACATTTATTTATTTACTACAGATAGCGCACAAAACCGAAACACCCAAAAACAAAAACAAAACTGTAAAAAATTATACAATTCTGTGTGCTACAGCAGCAAACGGGTCCCGACTCAGCATAATGCCTAGCCACTTGTAGGTAGATACTGTAGCTAGGCATTATTAAAACGTGTACTGAAAGGTAACACTAGCTTCTAGCACTCAGAAATAAAAGAATGTTTGTCTTATCATCATTCATCATCAACCTGTATTAATCCTCTGTTAGACATAGGTCTCTCCCAAGTTCCGATAGTCGGCTCATCTCATCTAGTGTTTGCCAGCTACATTCTGCAGGTCGTCGCTTCATCTCGCCTCATGCCAAGTGTTATTTACTTAACTTGTAATTGTACCGGTACATACTTCAAACCGTAGCCGACCAACTTATCGTGTACATATGTATTTTTATTTTTTGGTCATAACTTTGTTTGGGGACAAATAAATATTTATCTTATCTTATCTTATCTTATCTAAAGCAACGCGAGTACACCATACTTTGACGGAAATGGGTACAATCTAAGTACAACCAAAAGCTTTTTTTCAGAAGCATTGCTACTGTCAGATTAAAATATTAGAGAAGCCTTTAAGCGTTGTAGTTTTTATATGCAAAAAAACTAAATAAAAACTAAAAGTTACATAAAGTGAGGCGTTAACGGTGTTGAGTATTTTTTAATAAGCTAATTTTTACGTTAAAATTTACATTAAACGAAAGTTGTTTCATATTTTCTAAGCACTTTTAAATCTTGGCTTGCATATATGCAATATAAACACATATTACAAATTCTACTATAAATTATTTTGTTGTGAAAACAACATCTTAACTGTAATTGTCGATAATATAAGTTTAATGATATTTGTAATATAACAAACAAAAGTTCATGATTACCCACCAAAAAACATAATTCCACCTAGGCATAACTTAACCATTACTTGAAGTGAAAATTCATCAAAAACATTCATACATTTTTCATAACAAATATGAACCACTGTCGCGGAAAATCGGTAAATTCATCTTATATATTTTTTACGCCAATGGTAATCGTTCCAATTTAACTATTCTAGTATCAAATTCACAGCCTCAGATCAAGGTTTAGGTAAGATGAATCATTGACAATACTTATGATGACTCAAATTAATTGCAGATGTTTTCAAGTACTTTTAATAAGCGTGAATATTTCCACCCCCACCCCTTTCCCCCCTTCGACCCCTTCCCGTCTCTTTAACAAAGTGTCCTCAGAGCATGGCATCTCGTTTCTGACCAATCTATTGCATCTGTCGAAGTCTGGCATACAGGGATATTGAATATCCCTTTATTAAACTGGGCAAAGATATTATGTGATATGCTTGTAATAACAATGCTATTTGCCTATAATTTTAATAGTTATCCTATTACGGGACAAAAATATTGAAGTTTGAATTGGATAACTAAATAAATTGTCACATATTACTTTACAGTAATAAAATAATGACAAATGTTATAAGTATGGAAAAACCTCATTTTATTTACTAAACATACTGAACAGACGATTGTAAGAACAATTTACAAGGAACACATGTAAATTGTTCTTACAATCGTCTTAAATAAATGTTGATTAAGTAAGGTTACCTAGTATGTTTTCTTCTTTCCAGATATTTAGTATATAAAAGTTACAAGTTGCGAAAAGTGTTGATATAAATATTTCCTGTTATTAATAGGCTCAAGAAAGTTACAAGTTGTAAAAACTGGTGACATGCTTCGGTATCTTCTGAAATACATCGGTAAAAATTTTTGCAATTCACATGGCGGCACAAAACCCTTATGCGGATGAAGGCAGTGGTCCTATAAGACTAAAAAACGTACCTACTGGCATGCGACATGACTAAAGCCCCTGGAATTGGTATTGGGATAAACGACACTAGCTTCTACCCGCGACTTCGTACATATTTATAAAAGCTTGTGAAGCATTTCTAAATCCGTATTGGGAACGTAGCATAATTTTTATACTGATCAAAATATCTATCACCATTCGATTGGTTGAGAGGTCAAGCTGTATCTCAAAATCCTAAATCCTAATCGGAATAGCCCAAGGATAAATCCAGAAAATAAGCTTTTTTTAAATGTTCTTTTTCGCAAAGTGATGTTTTAACAAACATTGTCATTTTTTAAATAGTATAGATTCAGACGTAATCTCGGGGCTTCAAATTAAAAACTTACTCCACTAACGTGCAATACGACCTGTGTTTTTACTGATGACAGACCAAGCGAGCGGTTTTTTCTACTTTACTTTGATCAAATATAATATGGATTATATTATAGGTCTACAGTACGAAGAGGATACGTGATTTTTTAATTAACATTGACACTTAATTAATAAGTAGTTTAGACTTAATTAATAGTATAGATCAGACGTAATCTCGGGGCTTCAAATTAAAAACTTACTCCACTAACGTGCAATACGTAATGTGTTTGTTTATTTACTGATGGCAGTAAACGAGCCGTTTATTTGTACTTTAGATTGATCAAATACGCTTTGACGAGGAAACCAGAATAAAAAACATTAAATGGAACACATATGTTTACAGTACGAAGCGGACTTCCGATCCTCACAGTAATTAACCTGTCAATACTTAAATTAATATCTATACGCAGGAGCAATGAATTCGGTTTATCATTTCGTTATCAAACGGTCATATTTGATAGATATACATTAATTTATTTATATTTTCATTTTATTTCTGTTTATAATCTGTTACTAACATAATTTTCACTTCAAATTTTAAACTTATTTATTTATTATAAAGATTTATGCTATGCGTTATATAGCTTTCAAATACTTTTTAGTTTATTCGCTGTTTTACTCCTAAAACTATTTCTTTCGGTCTCCGACGGTACAGACTTTCGGCTATAGCCTAACCCCATATCTTATAAAAAGTTAGCGTTGACTTTATGTCATCATTACATATGGTAACCAATACATCAAATCTACATTAAGCTCTAACTTTTTATAAGATTGACCGGAGTGGCTACTGATTTATTGCTCTGAAGTGTATTTGATAAAATGGTTGAATGTTTTGACGGTAATTCCGGAAATTACTGTTTGATTTAATAGTTACATTACTATTACCATAATATTTATAATAATACCTTAATTAATCTATTAGTTATTTTTAAATAATTATTATTATAGTTATTTTGATATTTACAAAAAATATATTGAAGAAGTAAGTACCTATAAGTTATTTTTATGAAATATTTTTTTTTAATCTTATGTTTTCGAGTAGGTATAGGTACTGATCTGGGTGTGTTGAGATACTTAAAGGACTTAAATATTTTGCAACGGTAAGTATGCAGAAAGCTCAACTTATTCATGTAAATAAATAAATATGTATTTATATATTAAATACTTTTGACGTCATCTAGTCCTTAAATATGCAAAGATATTATGAAAACCGGATTGTTGGCAGAATACTTATTTTTTTTTCAGAAACTTTTTTTTTAAACTTATCAACATTTATAATAATACAAATCGTAATAAAACATACAAGCAATTATGTTCCTAGGTAGAATTTTGAATAAATTATGTATGACTTTTATTACAATAATAGTACTATAATTATGAGCCAATCTGGACTACAATAACTTAATTTAAGTCAATCAAAGCTCGTTAGATATTACCGAATTTCAATCACGGAGGTATTGTTTCGGTATGCAATTGTATTCTAATGACAATCTATATTTGGACCTGTCTGAAGCTACTCCGATTTGCTTATCTTAGAATTACAATAATACTAGAACACTATATTAGTTTACTTAGTAATAATATTTTTTACAAAAATAAGGAAAACCGACTTTAATCGTTTTTGACAAGTAACTAAGTATATGTTTTTAAAAATATCTCTTAAAAGTACTGTTCAAATCTTATGTGTTTTAAATAAAACAAGTGGTGTCATAAACATTGAGAAGTATGATCTGCCAAACAAAAATAATAATCAAAATGATTGCGTAATATACAAAAAACCTTACAGTCCAATTAAGACCCAATTTTGAAGTCGGTTGAAAACACTTAAGAAAACAAAACAATCGCAAAAAATCGCAAAGCATAACCAAATGTAACAACCATCGACATGCGATAAACACTTACGTTTTCGTCTCGACTTTCGCTGACGATCTCAACTGCGCGGGCGCACACTTAGTTCGCACTCACACACTGGCCGTTCAGACGGCTCTACTCACCACCGTGGTCTACCCCACCTTAGTACCTGCAGAATAAGTCGACTGCTTCGTACCAAGTGATACTGTTATGTCACAATACCGTGACATGGGTGGGTTTTATAATTGCGATGCTAATGTAAGTGGATTCCGGATGTGCAGACTTTATATACCTACTTTAATGCTCACTTTTTTATATAGTCAATAATAAAATTACAAGGATAATTTATACACGTCTTATTTATTAGGTGATGCTAATCATAATCCTAGTTGGGGAAATCAGATCGGTACTGACGTCCAGAATTGGGGTGTATTGTGCATTGTCCCCCTGCTTACCTCACCCCAGCCAGCCCAACTCCTTAAAGTAACGGAGAAGGAATTAGAGTTGTTATTGTATATATATAATATTTGCAGAGTAGTATACAGATACTAGGTGATTCTAGGTACCTACCAGTTTCTCACGACCAGAGCCAAGAAGTACGGTCAAGAAACTTACGGCCTTGATCCGTTTTTTTTATTGATCATTCATAGTAAGAATTGAAATTAAATGCTGAAGTTCCAATGTGGTGTCAATTAAACTTAAATATAACAATACCAGAGACTGATATATTTCTTTTATATAATGGTTTAGTATGTTAGGAATTACAAAGAATGTATAACTAAAATGTGTTTGTAGTGTTTGATAAATATTTTAGTTGTAAAAATGTCCGATTAAGATTGACCACGGCGGTCAAGTGTTCAAGAGCACAGCATAGTATCCTCAAACAAGAATAGTTTTAGTATGTAATAACTACTAGTCTAGTAAGAACTTTTTACGTTGCTTTATAAAAGGTAAGCAATTATAAATCTGCACAAAGTTTGTATACATGGAGGTGCGACGTTCAAAGTAAAAGAAAAAAATGTTCCTATTAAAATTCTATAAAAATCCCCCACAGGTTATTTGATGTAGTGTAGAGATGAGAGTGATGTTGAGGATGCGTCTGTGTGCATGTGTGTGTAAAATAGCGGCCGCAGAGCTCAAGCATACGACTTTTATTCCTTTGTTTTTTTTTAATGACAGATAGTGAGTATGCATGTTTACCGAGGTATAAGTTTCTTAAATTAAAATTTTATTTTTGTTTTTATTAAAGAGAATAAAAACGCTTTTTACGCTAGTTATGGTATAAACGTACTTACCTACTTCTATCGGTCCTTCTATGGCATTAAGCATGACGGTATTAAAGTTTCTTAGGCTGGAACTCTTGCGAATACAGACAGTACAATATTAGTATCTGCAAACTACCATCTACATTCTTAATAATAAAGCCTTACCATGTTAAGGGCGGTAATTTAGCGGTCAGAAGTGTCAAACGCGCGAACTGATAACATTTTCTACTTCTGTGAATGTCATAATTTTCTATTAATATAAAGCACTAATGTAAGTACTAAGATGTCTTAACTATACTAACGTGTAGCCAATTAATGACGTTCAGAAACTTCGCTAAATCTACAAGAATCCGTCTCTAGAGTTACGAATTCGAGAATGTTGTTGAGATTGCAAGTTTCGATCATTGAAATAGTGGTTTCGTTTGTGAGTTCATGACTCGTGTTTGTAAGACTGGGTTTAGGTTTATTAGTGAGACTCGTGTACTATTCTAGCTGTAGTCTTAATTGTGTGCTGGATGCTTTTACGTTTTAATGACCCTTAGTTTTAATTTGAAGCACAATACGTGCTGCCGAAAATAATTTGCTCGCCCTTGGTATATTATTTTAATCACAATGTGTATAATGTACTACATTGCATCTTGGTAATTTTTATTTGATTTTTAAAAATAGATGAGGCTCTTGTATCTATTCGTATTTTTCAGTTGTGACCTCTGGAATTTTAATAGAAAATGGGGCTCCTTATATATTCGTATTTTTCAGTTGTGACCTCTGGAATTTTAATAGAAAATGGGGCTCCTTATATAGTCTTATTTTTTCTAACACAGTGTAATAAAAATGTAACTTATTGAAACTTCTGGTATGTTATACTATAACCATGCGCGCTTTTACTTCTGTCATGATATTATACGGATTTGTGCAGATATATCAACCAATATTACAAGATCCCGACATGTTATATAAAATTAGTTCCTGAGCAAATAGCCTTACACAATTAACCATTCTTTGTAGATAAATTTTTTCCAATAAAAAAAGAGACAGATATTGGCCTAAGACACAAATAAGATATCAGTTATAGACATAGATCAGGCTTTGTCAAATAAACGGAATGAGAAATAGTCGGCTACTAACTTGTATTACCTAACCTTACATTGGCACCCAAAAACTTGTCTCAAAACCTACTTATTGTGGGACACCCTACGGTAAGTAGGTTTTGGACAAGTTTGCTTGTTAATAGTTGTAGGTTTACAGATATTCCAAGGTCTCGATTCTCTGTCTATGGCTCTAGTCTATAGTCAGCGTAAAAAGTATTTATTACATAAACCCATTTCGAAGTACGAGTACATAATTGAATTCCATTTGCGAACGGAACGTGTCACAGAATACTACAATCTACTTGATTATAATACTTGAATTACATAATACATACAAAACGTAAGATGACTCAACATTACAGCCTTATAATTGTTAAATTCTATATTATGTAGTTCACAAAACTTGCACTCGACTTTCTCTACAATTTATTTTAATAGTATTTTTTGTATATCGTTGTATGATCCCGTTGATAAGTGGTATAGATAAACCATTCTATAAATGCGCTTGCGTTCCGTTAATGCTAGTTGGCCGACAGATTCAGCCATTCATTATCGATGTCGAGACGGTGGCTGAACAATCAATGACAAAAACCAATTTAATTGTATCGCATCTGTTCTCTATTTTTGCATGTGAGTGTAAAACCACAGAAGATCGATAATGAATTCGAAGGCATAAAATTGTTGTCCGAATTATTAGCCACAACATTACCATTTCACTGGTGCAAAACAAGCATCACGCTTGGAGTAAGAAATAGTTACGGTTAGTACTTTCCTGGACGAGCTCTAAAAGGTGAGGCTTTATGTTCTTACAAAATGATTTACCGAGTGAAAAAACAAGTGCTTATCATCTAAAGTTTCAATTTTTTATAATATTTTAGTAAAATGTAAGAAAAATGTTTCCAGCTTTGTGAAAACAGAGATGCTTTGGGTATTAGCCTGTGCTCGTAGCTGCACCATTTTGTGATAAGTAATTGAAAGGTGGAAAATAATGCCTTTGTGAGAGGAGATCACAAATTGCCTTGGTTTAAAATAAAATGAAGTCTTCACTTTGAAAATATTAATTTAATCTCCTGAAAGTAATTTGAGCGACATATTTTTATGAAATATTATAGTAGAGATGTAAAATTATTAAGGAAAAAGTGATAAAGATTATAGAGCTCAGATGGTATGGGTACTGCCACTCATGCAATGGGTCGTGGGTTCGATCCGCACAGAAAAAACCATTTGCGTTCTAGATGAGGGCTAGCAGTTTTTTAAGTTTGTTTTTTCATAAAAAACCAAATACAACTTACTTAAAATTATACTTCTCAAGAAGTATTTAAGTAGCTATTTAAGGTGTGCTAAGTAAAAAATATGTATCTACTACGAAACATACAGTGATTAACATTTTAGTACTTTCCCTTACAAAAGCATAATGTATGTCCGATTTATTTATGAGTATTGGTTTTTGTACACGTGATTCAAGAGCCGGTGAGTATCTGGTTCAGTAGAAGTAGCCCGCAGTCTTTTACTTGAACGTGTCTAAATATAAATTTGGTATGCAACAAAAGGATATTTCATTCGGGCTCTACATTGCTATTCTACGTGACACTACAGTACACGCTTCTGATTGATACTTATATGGAGCAGTTATCAAGTCCAATATCACAGTTGGTAAGGCTCAAATAACATCTCTAATATCATTATAATTGGCGGTAAGGTGGTCCAACATTCGATAATAAAAACTACTGCGAAATAAATAAGCAGAATTTTATTTACGATGAACCAATCTCAAAATGTAGGCTACTTGCGTTTTAAATTATTAACCATGCATATGATATTATTAAAATTTATGCAATGACCGCATTACATTTTAGGCTTATGTTTATTTATTTGTACGCCTTTATTATAATTTTTTCTTCGCTTCGATACGAATTATTTTAATATACTTACGTGTTTAATTATTATGTACTGAATGTTAATTTTTATGGCAATTTTAGTTGTATAATTTTTACACATGAAGTGTGCAATTTTAATTGTACACTACTTTGTGTCAAATAAATACATTATTACCATTACATCGTCGAAGACGGTTATATTTTGATTGGAGATGTTAATCGTATTTTTAATTGATATTATATTTAAAACAAACTTTTACTATTACCTACAGTATCTACAAAAGGTACTTTACCGCATCGTCACTTAACATCAGGTGAGACCGCTGTAAACGCTCTATAGATAGCTCAACTGATCGAAATCAGTACCAATCGGAAGCGTACTCAAGGTATGAAGATATTGATATTTGATATTGACTTATATTATTAGTTTAATATACCAGTTCAAGGATAGTTTTGGTTCATTCCTACATGTAAATGAACCACATCCACGTGAAAAACTAGAAAAAAGTGGTTAGAATATCCACTTCGTACAAACAGTGAAATTGAATTCGGATGTTTGAAAGATTATCCTCACCTCGAGCAGATTTTACTTCCCACAATTCGACGTATGAGTTTTTTCAGCCTTCACTAGTAAATCTAAAAAGGCTTCCATACTAAAAATTACTTATTTAATATTATATAGATCACACATCTTCAACCTATATCAGTCCACGGCTTGACATAGGTGTCTCTCAAGACGCGCCACTAAACTCCATCTTCGGCTCTTCTCATCCAGTGTTTGCACAGCCACGTTTCGCACCTTTAACTGATTAAATACTGAAAGTATATTTTCAACACACTGATTATATTATTCCGTAGTAAACTTGTATAACAGTAGTTTAAGAATCGGTTCAATAACCGATTACCTAAAAAAACACATAAAAATAGTAATCACGAAGCTTTACAGTTTAGGCATCATACGTGCTACTTTATTTAATACTATGTATGCTATGCGTATCTAAAAACAATCGGTATTGCACTACATGGTTGTGTTATGTATTATAATGACAAATTCCGCACCTACTTTCTTTATTAACTTGCGTATTTGAAATAAATTAACAGTTATTATTTTTGGCACACCACAAAAGTGACAACAAAAAATACATTAAATTACTAATTAAAAGTATAAACAGTTTGTACAATAGCCGGTCTTATTGCTAAAAACAATCTATTTTGGCAACCTTTGGATGGCCAGGATTAAATGAGCAATACAGAGCAATATTTTTTGAGTAATCTTTTATTATATGTATTTTGTATGATTGTAGTCGAGCTCATTTTTGTAAAATATAATTATATATACGACGGTCTGTAGATAGCTCAACTGTTTCTTATGTAGGTATTTCATATGCCAATGTAAATTTTGTAAATACTGTATAGTCGTAAGTTTGTTTGTGAATAAAGTTTATATATTATTTATATACTTAATTAATTGTTAGATATACTTACGCTGGTCTGCGAGCAAGCATAGTTATGTAAAATGGAATGTCGAGAAAGCCAGCACCACATTTTAATGATGTCTCATGCATTGGCAGAATATTTTTTATTTAAAATCGAATATAATCATTGATCATAAAACGAGCGAAATGCACGCAAGCCATAAATATCTTCAAAATTATGTGATGGCGAGGTCAATGACTCTGATATATGACTCTCCAAAGTTTTATTCAACCTGTATATTTTATTTCTGTCTTCAATCTAGATCATGTTTATATATTTATATCGTACACTAGCTGACCTGGCAGACTTTGTACTGCCTCAATCGATAAATAAAGTTCAAATTGACTCTACATTTTATTTAGAAAACGTTTGTATGGGAAATAGAAAATTGCTATTTTGAGGGTTTTCCCGGCAGTTATTCGAACTTGTCTTACCTCTTAAACCTTCCCTAGACCTCCACGTACATTACAAGACTAATAAAATAAGATAAATCCGTTCAGTCGTTCTTGAGTTTAAGCGAGACTAACGAACAGTTTTTTTTATCTGACTCCTACTAACAGATTTACATAGTAGACCATTCATTGATTTGGGAAGTTAATTCACACGACACGTCACAGCCACTAAAACATATATCATAATTAAAGATTTGCAATCAATAATATATGGCAGAAACTCATCCTCGGAATTTATTTAATTCGGTGTGAGAAACTAGTTTATCGTGTGATCATATATTTTATCACGTGATTTGAAAATAAAGTGGTATAATATCTCTTTAATTTTAGCCGGATGTATGCTACAGCTTCTTAGAAATACTAAGACTAATACTATTTTTATTTTATCCGATTCAAAGGAAGTTCGTTTCCGCCATTGCTCGAGCTCTGACAGGATACTTGGTAATACTATGAAGCGTTTTGTATCTAGAGAAAATCATGTGCCTAGTGCCTAGTATTAATAATCATCAGCCATGCATTATTTATTTATTATTTATGTATGAACTCACGCCTGTCCCAACTTTTACTATGTCTGGCGCACCATATCGAGACTGGAAGCCAATGAATTTAGATATAATACCTTAGTAGTCTCCTACATAATATAAACGCGAAATTTTAGATGGATGGATAGATGTGTGGATATTTGTTACTCTTTCACGCAAAAACTACAGAATGGATTATAATGCAATAATATTATATATATATTTATAAATTATATATAATGTAATATATAATTTATAAATATATTGTGTGATTTATACAAAATATAACGATTATTATCGTTATATAATAAGACGAAGTAGCTAATTTAGTTATAAAGCGCTCATTACCAACACAGAATTTGAAAAGCATCGATTGGTTTTCAAAGTATTATGTGTACCTATTGAATACCAACGTCGGTTTTGTTGATTGTCCGTGAAGCTAAATTATACTTATAATTTTAGTTTTTTTTTATAATAAATTTCAAAGGATTAAGGCAACATCCTAGAAAGAAACATAACATTATATTTTATGTGTACAGACACGCACGAAACGACCGCGAAAGTCAATCTAAATGATGGCCTAGAATCTAGATTAACCAATTTAAACTATTCAAAGTGATCATTTTGCTTTTAGGCTTTAATCACAACATATTTGAGCCTAGTTTATAAGCCGTTTGAAAGTGATCTTTGACATTTTACTGAATTAATCGGTGTTATGTAAGTTTGAGTTCCTATTTTTAATATTTCACGGAAGGATATATATCTAATACCGCTGTAAAAATATCAATAAACAATATTATTTTATATGTTTTTACCTAATTTAATCTTTAGATTCGTGACGAACGTTTAGATAAATAAGGAGTACAAAATGAGAGAGGCAAATCTTTCTCAAAACTCAATTAAGTACGGTAATTCAGTCTCCTTTTGCAAACCCTGCCGGCAGCCACTGCGCAATCTCACTTGCATTTCTTGTATTGGATACTTAAAGTAATCTCCATGTTAGCTAATTTATGGGCGAAGCTAGCTTAATTTTCGCCAAACGAGATAATAAAATTGTGAAAGATGCATTCGATGGAATTTTAACAGATCTTCATTTGAATAGAACTGTGACCTAAGTGTACTTATATTATTGGTTATACAACGTTTTTGTGAAAGGGTAGGTATTGTAAAAAGGAAAGGTTGTAGAGATTAAAACGTGCAGCTGTGTTGACATTTTTGAAATTTATACCTCATAAAGAAATTGTTTTCATTTTCTACTTACTTCATTAACAGGGCACGATTGACATTATCACAAGGAATGTCATATCAGTATTGTCATACTAAAAGCATGATTTTAATACAATATGCCAAAAAACTGTATTAAATCTATTCACAACTGTATTAATTAATTAACTCTATACATGTAGAAAAAATGAGGCAGTTTAATACGACAAATGACCAAAGGTCTAACAGTTCAAATTACTGACAAAATTGGCATGCGATAAATCGTAATACCATACTATTCATGGCTGTAGACAGAGAAAGGCCCAGATATTATGCAACTTCTCTTTTTTTCGTTTACAACCTGTAATACCAGTTTGTGCTCGATTACTTATGTTATGACCCACAAGACTAAGGTCTCAGAGGATTGCGATTCGAAAACCAGAACTAAAAATTAACCAGAATTTTACGTTTAATAATATTGAATAATAAAATAAATATTCATGGACAATTCACACATCACTCTCTAGTCCCAAACTAAGCAAAGCTTGTACTATGGGAACTAGATTGCTGATAGAACTTAGTTTTTTTTTTTTTTAATACATAGAATACAAAGTGACACTCAGAGACAGAACTATATTTATGTTCATCACACAAACATTTGTTTTATGGGAATCGAACCTACGACCCACATGGTATGGAAGGCACTACCAGCAGATGAAAGGTACTACCAAGTGAGCTGTGACGCCTGTCAAATGTTTAATTATCCTTGTATGTAAAGATAGTGATATGATATTATATTATATGATATGGGTGTTAATTTAGCTAATCCAGTTATAGCTAAATTAACACCCATATTATCATCATCTAGCAGTCGAATCCCTTGTCATTCACTGCACATTAGTTCCCGCTTCACTGGGCTTGTTCTAAAGCACTGTAAAACTAAAGCTTTTGTTTGAATTGGATAGCTGAAATTGCTTTAGAGTTGGAACTGAACATGATCTGGTTTAAGGCTTGTTTAAATAAAGAAATGGGTCTAAGTTTTCACGCAAGTTTTTGTGCAAATAATAAATTTTATAACTGAGAAATTTAAGAAAATCGCATAGCTATCGGTCATTGTTTTCTTCAAATATGACCTAACCACCTAAACAACATCATATAACAAACGTCAATCAGCAATCAGCCTAATAACCACATAATTTATTACATGCATAATTAGCAATATTGTTGTGGACCTGCAAGCAGTCCTCAATTAATGTATCCTACATAAAGGAACATTAATATAATAAGCACTTTCCACCTCCATAATCGTTCCCCCATTGTTGGGGATCGTGACCCCCCACGCAGAGACGTCATAATATTTCCATTATCCATCTACCACGGCCAACTAGGTACTTGGTGGTCTCTAGCTATCCGGATACCTGGTCAAAACTGTAGCTCCTCATTTTGGTATTTCGCCTTCTACTTTGCCTGTGATTAGGACTTTTTTCAAGTCGTCTGCATTTTTGCGAACAACATATCCAAAGTATTGAAGATGACTGATGACAGCTACATCGTCTTATTACCGTTATATTTTTATAATTAAGATAATATCTTTTTTTATAATGTATATTATAGCCTTTGTGTTATTATGAATGCATTATTGTAAAGTTTCATTAAAATCCTTTTGGTACTTTATGCGAGAAAGATTAACTTGCATAGGTACATAGGTACCTACATCCATCCATCCATCCATCTAAAATCAACTTTATATAAACTTTTGCGTTTAATATATTACTAAGAAGTAGGATTGGCTGCGGGCACATAGTTTAATAAGTAAACACATAAATATTATTATATTAATGTTATTTATTAACTGTGAAACCCTTATTTTGGCATAATACTTGAATTAATTTAAATTGAACATTGTTTCAATACCTGTAATCAACGTGGTCGTGAATTTATTGAACTGACAAAAATTAACATTCCGTTTGAGAGATTCGGAATAACACGTCATTTTTCAATGAAATACTGTATCTGATTTGTCTTAATTAGTATTTTTTTAAATATTATTAATAAATTCGGTTTCGAAATATCTTTCAGATTCAGAGTTATAACATGACAGATTTTTCATATGCACATTAGTATCCCTGTGAGATTATATATATTCCTAAAAATTTATTAATTTAGAAATTTATTCTCAAAAAAGATATTGTCTAAGTGAAATGGTAATGGTAACATTTAAAAAAATGTTTAATTTAAATGATATTTTAAAATTGCTTACTGTTTTATAAGTGTTTTGTTTTTAGGAAATGTTTTAAAAGTGGTTCGACTTTTAAAACATTTAGGTAATATAAGAAATAAAACAAATTAGTTGAACATGGAAGAGTCTTAAAAAACTTGGAAACTTCTTAAATATATTCATTTAAATAAATCAACATTTTTTGACATTGTGTTTGATATTGATGTATGTAATATATCATCTTCTGAACGTATTTAATTTCTGGTATTGTTTTCTATAGTAAAGTTAGTTTAAAATCCGTTGTTTTTTCGGTGGTTCTGAAAATCAGGCGGTTATAAAACATTTAATTTCTATTTAAAAAAGCCACAAAGATCTGTTGTGGTTCTAGGATATGCACCACCAAAAAGACGAACGGGGGTCTTACTCCAATCTATAAAAAGCTTTGAATTTTCTTCTAAAAATGATTCGGCTAAGGAACATTTTTTGTAATTCTGTAAAATGAATTCAATCGCTAAATTTTTTGCTCTAACTGGCGATAAAATGTGAGTCATATCAATACTCTCGTCCAGTTGAACGTACAAAACACGATCATATAACTCGACATTTTTACATACTTTTGGACCTAGTGATGAAGGGACTCTTCCATTTTCGTTATCAATATCGGACCTATACCTGTTTATATCTGGTATATTTTCAAATCCTCCAACAAAACTTTTTTTCTTCTGGCCTTCATCGCTTCCAAGTACATGTCGCTCATTCAAGGCATTACCTAATTTGACATGCTTATTAAAGCTGTGTCCGTCCATATTTCGCTTTGAATTCGATTTTTGATCTTGACTTAATTTGTCTTTGACCTTTTTGTCATGTGTCGGCAAAAACCCATGATTGTATTTTAATAATGACACTGAATCTTTATTGTCGTTTGCTTGGTTAGAAACTTCGACCGCCATTTCTCGTCCTTTAACTATTGTAGGATCATCATCTTTCTCGACGGTATTTTTTTCATGCTTGTACTTTAAACGTATCGATGGATGCTGCTGCTTGAATCCTGTGTCACTCTCTTCGGATTCCATGTTAATGCGACGTGGAGTGTAATCGTTATTGTAAGATTTTACATTGTGCCATTTATTGGCGTTGGCTAAACTTTTAGAGTACATGTCTGTACCTATTGACTGCGATTCTGTTTTTTCTGAATCACTAATAAGATACTCCAAAGATTTAAAAAACGGGAGAACTGACTTGAATTTCTTATTAGGTATAGATAGTTCATTATATATTTTGTTTGTTTTTTTATTGCTTGTTAACATAAAAGGCCGTGGTTTATTAGAATCTTCAACGCTGTTAGCTTCTTCAACAGAGTCATAGTTGACATTTCTGTAAAACCTATGCTCCATTTTCTTTTTGGTCTGTCCTCTGTTTGTAATTTCCACTTGTTTAGGTCGTGTTTGTGCATGTATTCTTAAAATATTGCTTCTCAAACCATCATCTAAAATTTGCACATTAATTTGTGGGTCCTTTTTGACAGAATCATATCGTTTTTCTAGCATATTTCTTCTGCTAAACTGGGGAGGAGGACGAAGTTTTGTTATTTTAAAATCTGATGCGTACGGATAGGAATCAGATATTTTAGATAAAGGTATAGTGGCAGGAATTTTCCTCGTGTTCTTTTCTCTGGCTTGAAAATTAATACTCTTTAGGTAATTCAACACACTTCCAGCATATTTGGAACTTGTCCACTGGCCATAAACTTTGGTGTTTTTGCTGATGGGTGGTGGAGTTTCTATTTCTAACAATTCCGATTTTGATTTCGTTTTAATGGAACTTTCTTTTGGTTTATATATCGACTCGGTAAAACTTTGCTTTTCCTTCTCGAGGCTATTGTCAAAATAAACACTCGGTGGTGGCGGAGGAGTCTCAAATTCAGATACCGTAGAAAGTTTCTGGATACCAAAACTTGCAAGTTCTTTTTGTGTGTTTGTTTGAATATTATTTTTTGTTGTCGATCTGGCATTATTTACTAAATTCCAAAGACTTGTTTTATCTTTTTCTGTTGTTCTGAATTTATCTGAATTAAAATCGAATATTTCTTTTTCTTCTGAATTATTTATAATTTTCGGGTTCATTGATACATCAACTCCAACATCGTGTTCTATATAACTATATGGTGTTTGAAATTTGATAAAACTTTTATTAGAATTCACTCCTGGCGAGACAAATGTTTTTTCATAGTTATTATGGATTTCATCAGTTTGCAAATCACTTAGAACAATATAGTTATTTGGATTTTTGTCATTATCTTTGACTTTGTTTTTTAGAAACGGTTTTTGTTCAAAAAGGGGATCCTTTCTCATTGTATAATTTCTTTCTATAGTTGACGTTAGAATCATATTCGCTCCAAATATTTCTCCCTCGAATCCGTTTGAAGCTCCTAAAACAATAAATTGTCTCAGTTAATTATCCGCCCAAATAGCTTAAGTTTAGTATGAAAACTAAGAAGGTGTACAAACCATCATCCGCGGTTCCATACCCCACAATAACGCTGCCTCCCTGCGGTATCACGAATCCGTACACCTACGAAACATACATATACAAATAATAAAATAACGTACATACAGAAAGTATGCAGCTAAACGGTCGGAATGTCGGAACGTAAGTATACGTCCTACATTGTAGTTATGGTGGGTAGAAGTTTAAACTCCCTAAATGAAAAACGCAAGTACATTGTCTACCAATTTATCGAAGTTAGTACCTTTTACGGAACTAATTTTAATGACATCTTATCTCATATACCTACTTACACTATTTTCGAAGCAAATAATATAGATAATTTGACTACTGCTTATGCATAATCTATAATCTAATAATGAACGCTAATTCATTGAATGAGATCGGCATTACCAATTAAAGCTGCCCTGTCATATTGGCAAGATTAAATGTGACATTCAGTTGCTTAATATTGTCAAGGCATTGAATAGCCTCAGGTGGTCGTATATGAGGGAACTATCTCTTTACAGATATCCAGCCTTGTGTTAAGATCTAGTTTCGTAACAGCTGTCTAAGTCAATTTATCATTAGATATTTATCTGTAGGCGTCTATCACGTTGTTGCCTCCTTGACCCTCAAATTATGCTAAAATTCAGAATAATGGCATGCAATATGTGCTCGCTATGTGGTTATTTTGTTCGGTTCACTAACGTGCATGTTAAGTAGATACTTACACTTTGAGCTGCCTCACAGGACACGAGTCGAGAGTCGATGTATAGAGCCCAAGCTCCGTAGTCTGATTGATACGACAGGCAAACGTGACGCCAAACGTCCTTGACTATGTCGACAGGAAAGCTAGACGTTACTTGTCCCTTTATAGAAACCTTCATGTTATGCCCACCGGTATCTAACCACAGCCGCACGACGCGATTATTACCTTTTGCTGAAAAGAATCAATCAATACCATGAATATTATTTTAATCCAGTTTTGCAGCGTTGCTTGCGAAGAAATACAGTATTTACAAAATGTACATTGTCATATAAAATACATAAGAAACAGTTAAGCTATCTACAGACCGTTGCAAACGATCTATAGATAGTTCAACTGAAATAAATTAGACATAATTAAATTAAGTCACTAGAGAGGTGAACCTATACACTACCACAATGACTAGCAAACTGCGGAGGTGTAATATGTATTTGATTAGAAAAATAAAACTGAAAATATCTGCAGACTGCTGCAGTTTTTAGTAGAAATAACGATGACAATAGTATTCCGGTTCATCGCTGTCTACCAAACGTAGATAGGCTGTTCCATGGCGTCGCTAAAAAAACCTTTTTGAGTTACTCGATTAAGGATAAGGGTCATCGCTGGTTGAACGGTTTGTCACCCTACTTTGTTAAATGTGGTGTGAACATGTTGGTCGATGCATGGTCACTTCCATCCGTCAGTCTTTACGCGACTTTGCTAAACGCTACTATTAAGTGACAGTGAGTGTGTGATTATCAAAACACTATGTACAATCACAGCCAGGTACATATACTTACCAATCAGGGCATGTATAAACTGCCTACTTATTTTTAAAGCCGCGTTAAATCATTACTGTATCTTTATAATGCCATTTTTGGGTACCGAGTGATGAAAGTGAAGCAAAAAACAAAAATGATGCAACAACGAACTCGAAATGCAACAAGTTCAGGTTTCAAGTGGGTCAAACAAGTAGAATAATGCAATCATTATTTGCTCAATTTTGATTTTTATGTTCTCAAACTCAAATTTCGTTTAATACAATAAAATCTTTCAGATCACTTTGACTTATCATTCAAATATATTTATTATTTTAGCAATTATTTTTTGAAGAATCTGGAGCTGCTTAGTTAATCATCATTGACTATGGGTATACCGTTTCTGTAACGTACAGTGACAACAATCGATGGTTAAGAAAAGCCAAAGGCCGGACTCAATGTCCGTCTTGGGAGAGACCTACGTCCAGCAGTGGACGTATAGGTTGATGATGATATTGTCAACAAATTAATTTACATAACAACATTACCAGTTTAAATGAAACCGGCTCTACTATACACAGCGTTAGGGGCAACGGAACCAAAGGTAGTAGGTACGCCTAAGTAAAGCCTAAATCTGCCGAAGGTAGCTATAGAATATTTCAGTACAACCTCTGATGTAGCGAATTGGGATGGAGAACAATAATTCATAATATTTGCCAGCTCATAATTTGTGTTTCATAATATGTGCATTTTCGATGCACACCTTTTATCATCAGAACAACAGATGCTTATAGCAATGTTATTTTGTTATCAAAGCCGGGCAGGTATGCATAGCAAATGAATTGAACACCAGGAACTAGGTCAAAATAGGCTTACGCAGTTTGATTTACAAATAATATTGTGAGGTTATGTAATAGAAAGTGAAAAAAAAACGCAACCTCATTACTTTGTAAGTAGTCGGTACTTAACTGTACAAATAATGATTCTTTAATTTAAAGTACCGTTCGTAAACTGTATTCTAGGGAAGAATTAGAGTACACATACAGACCGTCATATGGTATTTAAAGAATGGTGATATAAAAATAGTATTAAATAATACAAAATGCTTTCACTTGGCACACCATGGAACAAACCGATGGCCCATCTGATGTTAAGTGACAACCGCTGCCTATAACAATGCATGGCCTTACCGAGCACGTCCATTAAGATTGTGGCCTGTAGCATGACACTGCTATCACTCGCGGTAAAAATAGGTACGACGCTAGTACTTCCCCAAACGATCTCTTTCACAAGAAGCTACTAGCAACTTACTATAATAACTAGATAGATAGGTAAAAAGATTATTGCACACAGAAGAAGATTTTACATACAAGAAACTCAAATCTACAGCTCAATGGGAGGCCTTATCGCTAAGAGCGATCTCTTCCAGGCCTTTGGATGGACAGGAATTAAGGAAATTATAAGACGGCGGAGTTATATGTATGAAATACGTTATTAAAATACCTACTATATAATACTACTATTTCTACTGTTAATTACTATTAATCAACTCACCGACGTATGTAAAAATACTTTGATCATTTTCAAGGTCATAGACACGTATCCACGTACAGAAAGTAAACTCTCTCAGAGGCGGTGTCTCGACATCGTATTGAAGAAACTGTAAAATGTATATCATTTGTTTAATTCTGGCAACACAATAAATTATATTCCTTTATAACTAAAATAAATACCTAAAAATTCCCATTCATATTAATGTATGGAAACAAACATACATCTACATCTACAGAGTAGGTACTATTTCACGTGAAAACAACTAAATGGATTTTAATGATACTTTACAATATTGTATTTTATACATTGGAATAACACATAAGCTATAATTTACAAAGATGTTGTGGTAATTCTCAAAAATATAACGATAGCAAGACGAAGTCGCGGGCCCCAGCTAGTTTTATGACAAAACTTGTATTTTTCGCGTACACACGAAGACAGTTGGTAAAAAACTTACATACATTTGAAATACAAATGTACATAAGCATATAAAATACATAAGAAACAGTTGAGCTATCTACAGACCGTTGCAAACGATCTATAAATATTTATTACTTTAAATACATTTATTACTCAGATACAGAATAGTATGAATGTTTGTAATCACACAAAAGGTATTTCACGAAAGCATGGAGCTAAGAATAAGAATCATTTATTGTAAAACTGTGTACCTATAAAGATCTTTTAATAAGTATATAAATGTTTCAAAAGCCTACCCATTTCGATCGTACAATATTTTAACTTAAATTTAGGGACTTACAATTATTACTTAGTTTGAAATAATACTAACTGCTGTGACTGTTGTCACAAATACATAGTATCATTCAGACATAATAAACATCAATGTTGGTCATCACACAAATTTTATATGTGATTGGATTTGATGCAAATTCAACCCATTAGATACCTACAGCATTAAAAGCAGAGCTGAGAATCCGGCACGAAATAATAACGCCTGTCTAAAAAGAGGGCACTGATATTTTGTATTGAGCATTGACCTTAGTCTCATTTACATAACTTAGAGTGTTAGTCATCGTGTTATATAAGAACCAAGTTAACCAAGTTGATTAATGAGAGCGGTTTGTAAAACTTGAATAGAATCAACTTCACATTTTACTATCATTGCGATCAAAATGGGTTGACGTTTTTAAGTGATGGTAAACATTAATGATTGTCTTATAACTGGCTGTTACTATAATAAATACGATTATTACAGTAACTAATTACCATTTTAATTCGTTATAAAAAAGATTGTACAAAAAACGACAGAAAGCTGGCCGTAAGTTTCTTGCCCGTTCTTCTAAGCTCTGGTCGCTGGCAGCGGGTGCATCTTAAGATTTTACTATAAATTTGACTATTTAAGTATTCCACCAGTCCCTTAAAACAAGCTTTGCTTTATTCACAAACAAACTTACGACTATTGCATTATTTTCAAAATTTATAAATATTCATATTGCAATTAACAAAACATTGCAAAAGATCTTTATATAGCTCAACTCAACTCATCGAAATCAGTACCAATCGGAAGCATAGCAAAGTAAGCTTTGCTAAGCTTGGGATTAGATAAGTTTATCGTTTCTATAAGTATAATATCTACAGTTTTTTCAAGGTCTTAGCGATATTGTTTCTTAAATATTACAACATACCTGGGCGTATCCCTTCTGCGTGAGAACTATTTTGTAAACCGGCCGATTTATTGCGCTTACTGACACGAAACTCAGACATGCAAAATAAATAGGCCATGCCAATGCCATTGAGAGGATTGACCTACAAAAACCAATTACGTTAATGTCATCGAATTAAAATAAGGAATGCTTATTTGGATTTCCGTTTATGAAAACCGTTGACAAGTACTTAGGTATTAATTATATTTTATGAACGATCCTGATTGCTGCTTTACTATTTTTTTCCCAGTAAGTGAATATAGATTGTATGTGTTTTCAGTAGGAAAACAAAGTGTGAACTGAAGAGTCTGTCGCTTAAAACAATTGTTAGTTTATAAATTATGTTTACAAACCGCTACGCTGCACACATTTTTACGTTGTGATTGTACCTTAGAAAATTATTTATCTGTGCTCGTCATTATGATGAATAGACACATAGTTATTTGAGTGATCAACAGTTACACCAAGTTATTAATGTTTTTAAAAAATATCATATCGCGCGGTAAGATGCGATAGGACGTGTGTTGTCAAGCAACATACGTAAAAAACAAACGAATTGTTTCACTTTACACTTAATACTATCAACGCCCTATCGGAACGCCTCTTCGGCTTATAGGGGTATTCCACATTGTATAGCAGTCGAATTTAACCTATTCCATTAGTTTGGTGTGATGAAATCATTATGCGCTTAGCGCAGATAGCGCTCGGCTCAGTGTCCGCGTTCTGTAGGTAATTGGTTTGCCTAATGTACCCATTACAGCTTTCATATGAAAATATGCGTGTATCTTAGTGAAACCCAGTACCATACGCATGTACCTGTCATGTTTTATTTAATTACTTTGATGTGACATCACTCATATATCCTTTAATTTTTTTTTATTTGATTGTCTGCGTACTTTGATGTTTCTGTATGTGTTTTCTGTGACATAATTTGGCGTAACATGACTAATGAAATTTAGTCTTTTAAAAAAATGTTGTAAGCTTCATACTGTTATAAGTTTAATGTGACGCATGGTAATAAATTTTATTTACAAACAAACTAACAACTAATACAGTCTTCACAAGATTTAAATTTATTTATTTATTTGAGGAAGACCATCAGCTTATAATAACCTATTTAACAACAGTAGGTATAGGTAGATATAATATACATAAGACCTATTCGGAAGCGTACTCTAGATACTGGCTGCATTGCCTCGATTAAATTGAATTTATGTTAATAAATAATATCCCCTTATCTTATAAAAAGTTAGCGTTGACATTATATCATCATTACGTATGGTAATCAAGACATCAAGTCTGCGTTAACTTTTTATAAGATAGACAGTATGTATTTATGTGTTTTATTTTCTTTGTCCAGCAGGCAAAGGCACCAGCCTACTACATCGGTAACCAAGCACCAAGCACGCTTCCTCGCGGTGGACCCATGCTCCATGCCTTCTCACCAGCTGCACCACCGGTGCCGGCAGACCGGGCTAAAAATATCCCAGCAGGAGGTAGAGGTTTTTTCAATTATTTAAATTTAATTATTTGGTTTGAAAACATGGTGTTTGTCCTTTGTTAGCAATCTGTTCTTGATCAAGTTTTTGAGTTAATCCTTCATTGTAAAATTACTTTTTATTTGTATATAAATGTAGTCTTCATGTATGATCATTAAAATAATTGATGTTTATCATAAATTGATGTATTCCATCCGTTTAGTTTTTATAGCCCTATTAGGTATCAAAAGCCGCGAAACTATGATAAAATAACCTGAATATGTTTGTATGTTGTTATTTTGTTTTGAATTCTTCGATCCGTGAGAATTACATCTAAATGCATGTGGAATGATTTATGTAAGAAGATTGAAGAGATATCGTACAGAGAGGCTATATGTGTAGGTACACCAGCCAAGCCCATGCGTTCATACATCCCGGGCAGTGGGTCAGAACGGTGTTTCCCCTTCGCAGCCGCTGAATGCGCTCGGGGTGAACAGCTGTATACCATCCCCGGTACCACCCTCTTATTAAACGCCAATTTATCGTTTTCTATCGCCTCTACACTTGTTTTGCAGCTTCGCCTCTTTACTTCGATCACGTATAAGCTTGATCGACTCTTATTTGATTATTTTATTCATATTATAAAGTCTACGATAGATATCGTGACCTATGATGATTTTGAATAGGTGTGAGAGATTTTTGTTAATGTTCCTTTTGATAATAAATAAATTAATCGCATGCTTTTGTTATCTAGTAAGCTTTATTGAACACGTATTTTAATCTTGGTGTTGTGATAGTTCGCGTATGGCAAGGTTTTACTATAGGTCATGTTTTGTTGTTCCCTGTAGGTCACGATGGGTATATGTCATCACCAGAGCGTAGTGCTGCCAGGGCTCCTTACGAAGATCCTTACTACACGCAGTTCCTTGGTCCAGCAGCTGGCAGACCACCCATAACCCCTGTTATCGATGAAGAAAATGGGTAAATTTTACAATCATTGACTTCGTGAACCTCATATTAAGCATATATATTGCTGATGAAGGTATTTTCGCAGAGATGCTGTCATCATTGACGAAACCTACCAAATGTACGGTACGATGGGCGCTCCTAGACCAGTACCGCGCCCCCAATTCGAGTCAAGGTATTTATGTGTTTATTTTTATTTACGTCATTCGCTAAAAAACAACTTAAGTAATAATAGCGTTTATTTATTAGTTTAGTTATGTAACATTATAATTATAGCTCTTGTGGGATGTTATTAAGCATACCGCTGCTATAACTTACAAGACAAGTACGTACTAATAAGACTAGGAATAAGATTATACCGAATTTATAGAGTGCCTCCACAAATGGACGAAATGCAACGTATCCGAGTAGAGAAAATGGAACGGCAGCTTGCCAATCTGACTGGCCTCGTGCAGAAAGCCTTGCAGGTGCCAGGTTCTTCCGGGACTCCTCCGGCCGTTGCTCCTCGACAAGAAATCAACTACCAAAGAAGTGGACCAGGTAACCTTCGTCTAAACTCGTTATGCCAAATCGAGCGATGTATCGTTGCTTTATTCGACTTCGGTCAACGTGATCATATTCCTATTCAAAATTTGCGAACTAAACTCAATTGGCTTTAATGTGATTGGTATTAGTCGCGTTGAGAGGCGTGGCGCTTAATGTCCCATGCCTTTTCCTGCACTCAGATGCGGCGCGATTTGCGAGCACCGAGAGACCTCCTAAATTAGGGAGAGATAAATTTCGTAAGTGTGATTGAGCCGCGATTAATAAACCGCTGATGCATTACTAATGTCTGTTTCACACGTATGTAAACAATTCAAAAAGTATTTGCTTTTGTTTGTGCTCATTGCTAGTAAAACCGTAGAAAATTATGATGAACTTAGTAGTCAGGGAGAGAATCAAAACCACAAAGCAAAGGTTCCACCACATTCCAATCAAACGCAAACTAGAAAACGCAGAGCCTATGGTGCTTCCGTGCATCTGACTTGAGGAGAGAAAGCGACGCTTTCACTCTTTAGCTAATAAAGTGTACAGACAGTCAAACAATGACACTGGTTTAATGTCCTATTGACCAAGTTTTAGATAGTGACATTAGTATTGTATCGTGCATTGTCATTGTCAGCATTCAAATGAAATACTCACGCAGTTTGCTTGCTTGCCAACTCTAAATTGTTTGTTCCTTTTTTTCCAGCTTTCATCAGAGCGATGATTGTATTAGGATATTCAATAAAGTCCTTATCAATCTATTTTCACGATAACGTATTATAACCTTCGCCTAATACAATCGTTGAATTCAAAATTTAAATTTTTACAAATGAGTAACGATCATGTTTTGTTAAGTTCTCGTTAAGTTATTGTCTTAAAAGTAGCTGACATTAAAGTTATATCAATAAATCAACCATGTTAGTTTCGTAGTATTCACCATCTTTAAAAAGGTTTAGTTAGGTTTGTACATGCTAACTAATAAAAAATATCTTAATGTAGTAGATATATGTTTCAAATGATGATTCCCGTATTTTGCTTTCAATCATTACTCTCTGTTCTCGTGTTAGTTTGAATCGTGCTCCCAAAGTTCTAAAATCATGGTATGATAAGTAGCATTGTTGTTATATAGTTTCAATGTTTCTTTGTTCATTTCACAGCCCAAAGTTTTTACCACTGCAAGATTTACCTTAACGTATTTTAAAGTCTGATAAATTCAGACTTTTGAATTGCAAACAGAACTTGCATACAACACACAAATGCACACAATTTTACCAAACACGGCACAAAACGGCCAGTTTTGTAATTATATCTCACCGACGTTCAAATAACCCTCAATATCTTTTTCCTTTTAGTGTACAGAATTAATTTCAGTAGTCTTGTCAAAATAGTTAGCTGCAATGGAATCAACTACTGTTTTGCTTGATTAAAACCCATTTGTTATTTCAGAAAAATCTGTGTCCTTTGAGAAATCAGTATCATTTAGCGATGATCCACCAGATATGAATTCACCCAAACAGCACTCACCTCAGCATTCAGGTATGCATACAAATCATTTTTTTACTAGGCTATGGTTCTTTATCCCTGTGTGTCCAGGTTTTGGGTAGATTGAGACAAAAACTATCTATATTGTGTATACCTAATTATTCTGTTTATACAGAGTGTCAACAGGCTTTTCATTATTAGATGTTTCTTGTTAAGTACATTTTGGTTTTATATAATTTAATAGCTATGTGTATATTATTGAAAATATTAGCGAAAACAAAGCCTCATCAAACATTTTACCAACATTGTAATAACGGCACATAAGTTAATTAAAATCCATTTCATATTAAAACACAAAGCGATTTTGTGGTTTCGATACCAATTAAACTGCAAACTGACCGCATAACCAGTTGACACTTTGTAAACTTGAGGTTATGTGCAGAGCTATGTAATATGTACTCAGTAAGAGCTAAATGATTGACGCTCAGTGGTATTAATTAGTTCCCTAGCTAGTATATATAACTAGGCATCTTGTGATTGGGTATCCTATTTCGCGTGGTTGCGGTTTGAATGCTTCAATGAATGGAATTACTGTCGCATCCTATTTCGAATGGCAGTACGTATTGGGAATACCTATCTAATTAAAGTCATTTCATGAATCAACTCAGTTTCGGTTTCTCGTTTATTTTAGCTTCATGAACTATCGGGAAATTCATTGTTTTGTTCACAGCTCTTTTTTATTTGTAAATAATCAGTCCAATTAACACCACTAATTTAAACTCGACAATAGAATTTCTCGTGAAATGCCATGTTCATATGTTATATTAGAATCAGTAATTCCAATACTCATACGATATTGTAGGAAAGAAACCTTCGAGAGACGAATACAAGATATTGGAATGTATCTCAAGTTGATTATAATGTCTTCGCATTCAAAGCTGATCCTCTTGCTCGTCCGAACTGTCTATCATTCTTGTAGTTATTGTCATAACCATGTTCATAATTCTTGAATTTCTTTCCGCTTACTTCTTTGCAATAGCTGATACGAAACCAACAAAACCGGCAATAAAGTCATCAACGTTGCCGCGGACATCATCGCAAGGTAATACATGTACACATTTACTTGCAACCGATGCTTAAGGCTCCTAGCAGTTCCCATAGCTTCAAATCCGAGTGGTGTTAGCGTATAACCCTTACCAATTGCGTGACTAAAAGCGTTTAAGCTTTCTTTCTCGACAGCTTTTTCATCAGGCTTTGTTGATATATACGACTGGTACAACTTGAAGATATTTTCAGAACGAGATCGCTTGAAACCAGCTCCTCCGCCGAAGCCAGCAGGTCTATCTGGTCAGCAGCTAACGATGGTGCCACAAAGGATGATAGGCATAAACGTGTCTTCCGACTTCTTCGGTCAGCTACGTTTGCTGCAAAAACAAAGTCGAGATCTAAGGATTGAGGTACCTCTTACAGTGTGAATATTTTGACAATCACAAGTTTCCTCAAAAGCTGTTTTCGCTATATTAAACTATTTCGTTTGTCAGACACGTAACCTCCGGCGCTCAACACTGGGCCATGCGATGCAGATGCGACAGATGATGGGAGAGACAATCATCCAGATTGGTAACTTGGCTGAGGCATTTGCAGAAGCAGCTCCTGACACGGTATTGCGGCTATCCAATATCACTGCTGAGGTTTAAAAATAATAAATCAATAATTCCACGTTTTGATTGCAGCAGCTGACACGAGAAGAAGAGATTTACCGCCAAGATATGCTGCTGCTTGAAAATGATCTGTATGAACTGGAGGCTACTGTAGAGCGTTTGCGTGGTCAAGCTGCAAACAGATACAAGTAAATATCACATGCAATTCGGTTACATAACAATGTTTTTTATCACAACATTATTAATGAGGGCTTAATTTTACTTTAGGGAAACCAGAGTGAATATGGCTGATATCGAACGTATAGCGATGGTTCTCTCAAAAAGCAGCAAAACCGTAGCCGATTGGAAAGTCAAGTTTCCAGTTCTACAGGAGACCATGAAAGCCAAATTATCTGCGGAAATGGACAAGGTAATATTACCTTCTATATTTGGGATTAATATTCTTGTTGTTCTTCTTTTCTTAACTTACATTCCCTCGTCTAACGATGTTTCACTAGCTCGTTTGCCCATTGTGCCCAACTTCATCATCGGCGCAGGTAAAGGATTTGAGAATTGCCTCATTACTGGTACCTACTATTTATATTTGGCTAAGAACCCGCAAAGTCCTAACAAGCTGTAGACAACCACACTCTTAGAACGAAACCTTTGTTCGGTAGCACAGTAAGAATCTTCGAATAATTACGATTTGACTCTTCCGAAAATAAAACGAATAACTGACTTGCTTTATAAAATAACCAAAGGCCACAACTATTGGTAATTTGTTTGTTTTGATGAAAGCAGTGACAGTAGCAATCATGAGATATCACGTATTGCAAATGAACGCACGAGATTTCAGATAACTTCCAAAGTGAACTAGAGGCTGGAGTACCCATACCCATACCTTACAAAAAAAAAAACATTTTTGTGTCGATAACATGTAGTAGGAAATATTTAAGTTTTGTGGGACTACCTATCATTTTATTGTTAATGGAGGTTATCCTCTTATTGATTTTTTTTAACGATTTTTGTATATATTTTCTATCATCAAAAGAGGTCGTAACCTTGTCTAATATAACAAAATCCTCATTAGTAACCCTTCACAATTTGCTAGTGCCTAGATAAGTATCTGCAAGATGATCATAAGAATGGTCATGAAGTGCAAGATGGTCATGAAGTTTGAAAATATTTTGAATACAGGTAGTGCGCAAAGAGAAGATGCTTGAAGAAGAACCAGAAAGGCTGGAGCTGGCGTTGCGACGATGCAAGAAACTGACTGGGACGCTGGTCACTCTTAAAAGGTTTCTATTGCAAAACCTGCTTAGTCTGTCAAGTCAACCTCAAACTCAAATTCAAATATTCTTTATTCTGTTATATTACTAGAATCATATACAATCGACTCGTATGTGATTCTAGGTACCTGTTCCACGCGATCAATAAGTTACATGTAAAAAGGTTTGATAACATACTCTTGCCGGTGAGATCAGCATGATACTTTCATATTTCAATCTTCATCGTGCCTTCAAAGTAATCAGACATAAAGCGTCTTCTACGCTCCAATACGCGTTTTGATAAATGAAAAAAAATATGCACGGACGTTTCACACATCACGCTCTACTCTAGTCCCAAACTAAGTAATGCTTGTATGGGTACAAGATTCCTGATAGAATACTTCTATAGTTTTGGAGGCATTGTAACAAGAAGCCGGTTACAGGTTGGCCTGCGTTCAAGAACAGCGTTTGCCCATGGCAGACGGACGCCTTTCCCCTGGCTCGTCGCAAGGATCTACTTCCTGCCTTGCTGGACCTCCTGACGATTACCCTGAGAATACATTGCCTCAAACACCCAATAACAAGGTAACCGCTACACCCTCACATACTCACACATCACATTTTTACTCTTAGGAAGAACATTGACAGATCTACTAAACGCAATTTAATATAATATTAATACTAACTGTCACTATTTTTTATTTAAAGTCTAGATACCATTTTTAACTTTATATTATAAGTGATAAAATTGATCCGTTAACCGAAAAATAAAATTAAGTTTTCTCTCCTTAGATGGATTTCTCCGTTCAATATCATATCTTTAATATTAGAAAGATACTTGCTAAGATCGTTATAAACTTATTCATAATTCAATTCAATTTGCATAAAGTATTGTTAGGTTTTCGTGTTGATAACCTACTTAGCAACATTAAATAAAAAGCATTTAACAAAATACAAAATGAAAGTCAATTTTCTTCCTAAATCACAAACGTTATTTCATTGTATTGTTAACGAAATTAACCAAACTTGAATTACAGAATTAAGCAGATGATTTTAGGATATTTATAACGATATTGCGCTTAACAATTGCAGGTTTGCCAAAAGTTCTAAAATTAGCATTTTTTTCCGACACTTTGAAATTTTAATTCTTATTTGCTCCCTTCACCCAAACCTTGGCTTCTAGTGTTAGATTCAAGTGTTTGACCTAACAAGCCGCACTAACTTTCCTTCTGTGCATGGACCTTGACAACATGAAGATGACATGCATGATATTACAGCATTCGTGACTAGTTATTTTTGATCCTTATAATTTCCATCAACCTCTTCGTCATCGGCTAAGTTGCTTCTTAATATTATCTTCTCAACATGTAGGAACCCATAAAGTAGATCTTTGCACATTGAAATTAATATACTTAGAGTACTTAATGTACTTATCCCGATGTATTCTGTGTATCAACATGAATTGGCTATAACTTTATAGTAATGGAGATTAATGTCTACCGGTAACTACTTACAAGCGTTGGCTCGTAACTTATTCAAAATTAAATATCTACCTCGCATCACACTCTGTCTAATAAATGTTATTAAAATCTAAAGATCTGCGTATTTTTGTGCCTAGGCGACCCACATACTTTCAGTTCTTGGCCAGAGGCAAAGCTTAACGGACCTAGGTTTTCGTTTCTCAAAATCGGAATCTAAACAAAAGCATATAGATTTGATAAACTCGAGCGTAAGTCCACGCTTAGTGGTGTTTGTCTGGCTCTGAATGTCATGCTTTAGATTCAATGTACATTTACATAAAGGCAAAATAGGCAAAATGTATATACTCTATAAAATAAAATTAATTGGCTACATAAAATAGAAAATCTCAAATCTGATAGACAAACGATAGTTCCGTTAAAACTCAATAATCTTTAAGGGTACTTTATAAAATATAATTTTCATTAATTACTCTACGTGAACTAGATAACTCATTTTAGTATCGGATTATTAATTAGAGATCGTAAGATAGATTAATAGATATTTTGTTGAAGCATACACTTAAAGTTGAGTAACACAAGCTAACAAGTAAGCGAAGTAGGTACCTATTAGGTAATGTTCATGTTTACTTCTAGTTTATATTTGAACATGCATCGCTTAGTTTAGCAAAGCATAATATGTACCTACTCTCTGATGCATTTCAAAGGAGTATTTCTACATATAAATCGTTTGAAACGGACTGCAAATAGCTCAACCGCTTCTTGTGTATTTTATGCCTTGTAAAAACTGGAATAGTCGTAGTTTTCTGTTAACATGAATATATTTCTAAATAAAAACAAAAAGCAATAAATATAACTTTATCCAAGCTCTCTTAAAACTAATACTAATTAAAAAATATAAAAGATAAAAACGACGAATGACAGAGTGTGATCCCGCATCAGAATACAGTGAATTTTGAATTCTTTTGCACATATTCCCGCAAGAATAGCACTTCCCTTGCTTCAGGAAAACAATGCCAATTTTAACTCATTACTCATTAAACTTTTTGGAATACACAAATGTGAAACACACGAAAATATAACGGAAAGATCTTGAAATATCTCATAATATGTCTGGTGTATATAATAGATATATTTATCTCCTATAGTTTTAGGAATGAGCTGATCTCTGAAAGAGAAAATGTGATTCAATAGTGGTCAGCTTTCAGCTATATAAAAAAAATGGTCGTGGGTTTGATAAACCAATTAGATGGTGCTTGTAATTTACTCAAATCAAACACGAAACAATCTCAAGATATATATTATTCCAGTTTTTCAGTTAAACTTATGTAAATGATACATCTATAAATATATTTTTTTGTTTACGAAACGTATGGACGTGTTCAAACTTAATATAAATGTGTGTTTAAAGTGTTTGCTCCTCAATCTCATTAAAACTAGTGATACAGTTGAGGATAATAAGTACTTAGTTGAAATTTCTATAGACTACTTTTACTTTAAGTCAAAAAGACAAAGAACTATAGAAGTTTTTTTAAAACATTTGTAGTCGTAGTCGAGTTGTTCTTTCAAATCATCTATCCATACATTCTTGAGTACTTGATATACTTATTTATGATTTTATATTAATTAAATTTAAATAAAAAGTTATTGATGAAGGTTAAACTTTTCATCGATTAATCAAATGAACTAATAATAAAACCTTAGGTTGAATGATCACTTCTGAATCACGTTTGACTAATAATAATTTTGTTTACGTGGTTTACTTCCCTATAATTATTTTGTTTAGTACTATTATCATTAGGTATATCAATTTCGTCGTCAAATTGATTGAACAATGCTTTTCATCCCTCTCAGTTCGCGTGGAGAGAGCATAACCTGTTTCGAGAAGCTATTATTATAAATGAGTAATTCTTCGTCATTATATATGGTTTATTTTTAATATTTTATCTTACCACATTTTGTATGTTTTACTGTCAATATTACTTTAATTATTATATCTTTATGTAAAGTTACCACGATTTTTTCATATATTTAGGCATGTCGGTGCACTGGATTGTCTCACCACGCTCGGATAGATAAACATTCATCCGAATTGAGTAGCTTGTTGTTTAAATTGTTGTGAAAATTTAAACAATTTTTGCCTTTTTCAGTACTACCTTCATCACTGGTACGCATGCTTTTTTAACTATTAACATCAATGTTTATAATGTTCGTTTGAGTATGTTAATAGTACCTATCTTATTGAAAATAGCACAACTTTTATAAGCATGTGCTATCTTCAAAAACTTCAATAGCAAGGTCTTTTCTGTACTTCTTTCTTCCCTCTTCTAGGTGACTGCATTTCAACTAATATCAAAGTTGGGTTACTCGATCATCATCATTGACAACCAGTTGTGGAACCACATTTTTTACAGATGTAGTGATAGTGACCAAACTTTGATGATTAAAATAATGAGTGGTTCTTACAGAAAATAGCGTTATAGATTATTGTCTCTAGTCCCTAGACTGTAGGTTTAATTTTTTGGACGTCTTTAAATCTATCAACTTAATTGGGTACTTCACCGTCTGCCTTAAGTCCACTTAAGGTACTACATTAGATTTTCATGGGTTCGTCACAATATTGTATGAGAATAGAATGTCACTTGCACGATGCATGACTCACTAGTGCTTGTCGTTCGTAATTAGGTACGTATAACTAATCCTTGGGGTAATTAAAGCACAACTAGTAGATATATTACTACACTACGCCATGCGCTCAATAAAAACGTGCTCAAACTTATGGTTTTCTTAAATAATGTACAAACAAGTTGTTAGTTTTTTTATATTATAATATACATTACATTACAATTACCTTAAAATATGATTTAACCTTGTAAACATTAATGTTTATTTATGTAATAAAAATGACAATAATGGGCATGAAGACACGAATTCAAATTAAATATTGTATGAGACGTTTTTTTTGTCCGCGTGTAATTAAAATAATAATTAGTATTAAAAAAAACATGTTATATGACATTATGTTAGCAACCCGACAGAAATCGGAAATTAAAAATGTTTTAGTTGAAAAATTGTAAGAAATATAATTATTTGCATAGCGCCCTTTGGTAGAAACATTTTGTGAAAAAGAGAATTTGGTAAAAAAAACCTATAGATTAAAACAGTAGCGCCTTCTGTCGTGTTGCGTTTTCATAAAACATACTAATATGGTGCAAATACGTAATCTTCCTGAAAATATTGTGCTTCTATCAAATCTGTCCGCTTTTTTACACTAATTTAAGTAGCGGTATTTACGTACTTACAAAAATACTTATTTTTATGTTGAAATGTAAATAGTAAAATACCAGTTTTTGTGGTCAATACGTGACACGTATTAGCACCGATCGGTTTGTTTTGATACGTTTGTACATTTGCATTCGATAATTTTATTTATACAGTGGTTTACGTACACAAATATTATTAAATATTATGATATATTTAGATTTTTTTAAACATTACATTTGATAATTGAAATGTATACAAATAAAGGTGAGTTTAATTTTGAAAAAGCAAGAAACATTAAGATGTAAGGTATTAACAGACAATGTTATATTTAATGTTTATAACGTTAAATGACTTGTTGATATTTGTCTGCAAATGTACGAACACAAGTATAACATGCATGTTTATTGTTGTCAGTGGCTTTGATACAATAGTTTGTGCATCTCGCTGTTTTCTGTTTTGTTGCAGCACAGTTATATAAGGAGCAGCACTCTCTCCAGTGTCTTCGGAAACCAATGACATGCCTTACTCCTTACTCCTCTAAGATCTTTATTCCTTATTTTTAATCACAACGTCACTGCTCTCATTTCTATTGCAACTTAATGATCTTAACCAAGTATCATTTAGTATGAAAGATGGACACTCTAGTGTGCCTCTAACCCCCATTGGCATTTTAGCGATTAGATTCAGTACAGTACTAACCCACATTGGAGCACAGGTAATTTATCCAAATTTTGATATGCTTTCACGTATTGTCAAGTCGAGTATGGGCACATTTGATAAAATAAATTAGATTTTGATCGCAGTTTTCACGTAAGCTTTTAGTATTTTTTGGGTTATTCGAGTTTTAATTAGCTTCCTTAATGTAGAAAATTGGCGTAAAGCTAGTTCACTCTTGTTTTTATATTTTTGACTAATGGCAAAATGATCACAATTGTTAAGAGTGAAATTAAAAATTCTTGATTGATTGTCTTGATGACCACCAAATTTTAATGATAATTTTATATCTTTCATATAACCACGACTATATAAAAAAAATACTTTTTGTTTTTTATCAATATTTATATTCACCAGTAAGTTATTTTTTCATTATTACCACCATTTTTGTTTTTATCTTCTTGATAGGCTGCTGGAATATACTTAAAGTCGTCTTTAAGCAAAGTAAAATTTATTCGTATTTTTTTACGTTTCTCTGTTATTAAATATCGTACGTGTGCTTATAATGCACATTAATGCACTTTAAGTTGTGTCCGAATGACATAATTGATAAGTAGTTTTGCCTACCTTACTCTGTTATAACTAAGCAGGTAAGTATGTACTACATTACGTTACCCTTTTTTTATTAAACTGTTACATTTATTGATAAAGCAAAATATACTTTGTTTAAAGACGACAGGCATTCGCCTTTTATTCCATATTATTTATATTGTGTATGAGTGTTTTTTTTAATTAAATGTGATATCTAAATGTTTTCATGGTTGAATGATTGTTCAATGTTTAAATGTTATGTCAAATAAAATAAACCTGTGTCTTAAAAACGCGATTGCAAAATAAAAGCTTTTTAAGTTTTTAAGTACTTAGTTCAAAGGAGAATGGGCATTTTGGGCCACGACTTTAAAAGACGCCCCTCAGGGTTGCCACATAATACGTTTGAAAGAGCTTCAAAAGGCCTACGTTTCACTATATTTACGAAAAAAATCCGTCCTGTGGAAATTGAGATATATTGAAAAAACGATTTTTTACTTAATATTGAATTGCCACGAATTCTGACAGTCCTCACAAATGACTAAGGTGTCATTTGAAAGAACATTTAAAGGACTTCATTTGGTTCTAGAAGTGTCAAAAAATCCAACCTGTGGAAATAGAGTTATTCCTGATAAACATGATTTTTTATAAAACTGACGTTTGGCTCACATCCAGCATTACCACAAATATGGCCGATACGGCATTTAAAAGAACGTATAAAGGACATTTTTGAAGTGAAAACTTCTTTAGCGGCGCTGGGTGGGTAAAAACTTTCAAACTCGCGTCAGGGTCACGTGACGTCGAAAAAGCGTAAGATCTTATTTAATTTTTATACATTGCTCGTAAAACAAGAGACGACAAAAGAACACACTTGCGGTCACGCGACGTATGACTCAAACAATTAAATAGTGTTGTGGCGACATCGTACAAGGCGAGTACAAGGCGCTGCCAACACGCGGTGCGGTGCGGAGCGCGGGGGCGGAGGACCGAGGAGCGCCACTCGCGCGCCGGCAGCCGACACACTCTCTGAGCACCCTCGCACGGGAAACACGTATCGCTCGCCGCGCGCGCATAACCAGATAGACGCTATTATATCGTACGAATCGTTTCGCCTAACTTGTATTTAACTGTTTCGCTTCCATCTTATTGAAGTGAAAACTCAGTCAGGGTCACGTGACTCGTGACGTTCATCGAACGTGACGTTCATCATTCGTTGTCTTCGTCGTTGTGTCACATTCGCGCTTGCGCGAATGTGACACAATCACAATGACACAGACACATTCGCGCTTGCGCGAATGTGTCTGTGTCATTGTGATTGTGATTGTCATTATCATTGTCGTTGTGTCGACATGACACAATCACACTGACACAGACACATTCGCGCTTGCGCGAATGTGTCTGTGTCAGTGTGTCTTCGTTGTCTTCGTCGTTGTGTCACATTCGCGCTTGCGCGAATGTGACACAATGACATGACACAATCACAATGACACAGACACATTCGCGCTTGCGCGAGCGCGAATGTGTCTGTGTCATTGTGATTGTCATTGTCATTGTCATTGTCGTTGTGTCGACATGACACAATCACACTGACACAGACACATTCGCGCTTGCGCGAATGTGTCTGTGTCAGTGTGTCTTCGTTGTCTTCGTCGTTGTGTCACATTCGCGCTTGCGCGAATGTGACACAATCACAATGACACAGACACATTCGCGCTTGCGCGAATGTGTCTGTGTCATTGTGATTGTCATTGTCATTATGACGACTGTGGTTATATTTTTGAAGTGAAAACTTAAAAGTGTCATTATGACGACTGTGGTTATATTTTTGAAGTGAAAACTTAAAAGTGAAAACACATTCGCGCTTGCGCGAATGTGTCTGTGTCATTGTGATTGTCATTGTCATTATGACGACTGTGGTTATATTTTTGAAGTGAAAACTTAAAAGTGAAAACACAACGTTAATATTGAAGTTTTCACTTCTGCCGGCACTCCCGGAGTGCTACCATTTTTTTTAAAGCATGTCAATCAAAAATCCATCCTGTGAAAATAAAGTTATAGTGGAAACACTTTTGAATTTATACTATTCGATTTTGCTTGGTTCTCTGAAACCCCACATCAATTAAGTATAATACGTTTGAAAGAACATTCACAGGGTATCATTTGGTTCTAGAAGTGTCAAAAAATCCAACCTGTGGAAATAGAGTTATTCCTTATAAACATGTATTTTTTTTATAAAACTGACGTTTGGCTCACATCCAGCGTTACCACAAATATGGCCGATACGGCATTTGAAAAAGCATATAAAGCAATTAATATTTTATTGTTACTAAAATCAAAAATCCATCCTATAAATATAAGTAATAATAATAAAATAATATTTATTTGTTTCAGATCTTAGTCCATATTTGTTTGTATCATAAGAGCTTACTGACTAATGTTTGTTATTGATAGTGATATTTCTTTATTTACAATCTAGTGTGCTGCTCCATCCAATAATTAAGAATCGAGCAGTCCCATCTGTTTGACAATGCGCTCACGATGATGTTCCTGTTATGACCTATGCTTCTGAAACGTGGACACAGACACGTTTCAGAAACACACACAGTGGGGTTGGTCCACAAGCTGAAAGTCGCTCAGCGCGCTATGGAGAGAGTTGCTTGGAATTTCTTTGCGTGACAGAATCCGCAACGAAGTTTTTCGTCAGAAAACCAAAGTGTTCGACATAGCTCAAAGAATTAGCAAGCTGAAGTGGCAGTGGGCCGGCCATGTTTGCCGAAGAACCGACAACCGTTGGACCAAACGGATACTGTAGTGGAGACCGCGTTTAGGCAAGCGTAGTGTAGGACGCCCTCCAGCGAGATGGAGCGACGGTCTGCGTAGTGTAGCTGGCAAACACTGGATGAGAAGAGCCGAAGACCGGGCTCAGTAGCGCGTCTTGGGAGAGACCTACGTCCAGCGGTGGACTGAAATAGGTTGATGATGATGATGCTGTTCGGGCTGCCACGAATCCGTAATGATGCGCATCTCTTGTGCATGATGGCATGAAAGCCGTCGACCCTACTTTCAGCAAACATGCCAGATGCGCTGCAGAAACATGGCAGCCCCATCAACACCCTGAACGCATTATTATACTGAACCCGTAGAGCGCTGTATGCCTTTCGAGTGTACCTGCTCCAGAGGCTGCAGGTGTAGAAGGACTGACAATACGCTCTATAGAGGGTTATTTTTACCTGTGGACTGGTCGCTGCAAACCTCCGGGCCAACATGCTAACTCTGCGTTCTCTCTCCAAGTTTAGAAGTCATAAAGTTATAGTTGAAACACTTTTGACTTTATGCTGTACATGTAAAGAAAAATCTGGAAGAGTGACTTTATTCTCTAAAATTCTCTAATAGATTTTAACAAACCTGATATGGCGCAACACGTGTCCTGATATTTTGTGACGCTACGCGGCAATTATTAATAAGTTCTTTAGATAGAGTATATCTTCGCTGTAAATAGACTGACCTACAGCAAAGCAGACACACTTCACCTGCAGATGGGCGAAACATTTTGATAAAATGTAAAAAGCGGTATAAAATTGTCAAAAGTGTTTCAACTATAACTTTATTTTTATAGGATGGATTTTTTGACACTTCTAGAACCAAATAATGCCCTGTTAATGCTCTTTAAAACGTATTATATCTAATTGATGTGGGGTTTCAGAGAACCAAGCAAAATCGAATAGTATTAATTCAAAAGTGTTTCCACTATAATTTTATTTTCATAGGATGGATGTTTGATTGACATGCCTTAAAAAAATGTCCTTTATACGCTCTTTCAAATGCCGTATCGGCCATATTTGTGGTAACGCTGGATGTGAGCTAAACGTCAGTTTTATAAAAAATCATGTTTATAAGGAATAACTCTATTTCCACAGGTTGGATTTTTTGACACTTCTAGAACCAAATGATAACCTGTAAATGTTCTTTCAAACGTATTATACTTAATTGATGTGGGGTTTCAGAGAACCAAGCAAAATCGAATAGTATAAATTCAAAAGTGTTTCCACCATAACTTTACCAAATAATGCCCTGTTAATGCTCTTTAAAACGTATTATATCTAATTGATGTGGGGTTTCAGAGAACCAAGCAAAATCGAATAGTATTAATTCAAAAGTGTTTCCACTATAATTTTATTTTCATAGGATGGATGTTTGATTGACATGCCTTAAAAAAATGTCCTTTATACGTTCTTTTAAATGCCGTATCGGCCATATTTGTGGTAATGCTGGATGTGAGCCAAACGTCAGTTTTATAAAAAAATCATGTTTATCAGGAATAACTCTATTTCCACAGGTTGGATTTTTTGATACTTCTAGAACCAAATGAAGTCCTTTAAATGTTCTTTCAAACGACACCTTAGTCATTTGTGAGGACTGTCAGAATTCGTGGCAATTCAATATTAAGTAAAAAACCATTTTTTCAATATATCTCAATTTCCACAGGACGGATTTTTTTTGTAAATATAGTGAAACGTAGGCCTTTTGAAGCTCTTTCAAACGTATTATGTGGCAACCCTGAGGGACATCATTTTTTTCGTGGCCCACGCTCCATACAAAAGTGCCCATTCTCCTTTATATTTGTTTTATAACTTTCCATTTATCTATTTAAACGCTAAATGATAAACAAATGCAGAAACATCTTACGTTTTTGTTATCGATCGGTTCATTCATAAATCATCAAAACACGCTTTTGCAATCGCGCTTTTACTGTACTAGGCGATATACGAAGAGAGCTAGAGTTGGTGGAATGGTGCACAGGGCGGGAGCGGGTTCGAGGCCCGAGCGGCCCGAGGAGCCGACGTGCGCCCCGAGAACGCACTCGATGCGCTACTAGACGAGCTGCAGACGTTCGCGAAGCCGAACGAGCGCGGCGCGGCCGGGGTCGCATGCGGCGGCGCCGGGGGCCGCGGCGAGCCCCCGCTGCGGCGGCTCGCCTCGTATCCCAGCGGCAGCGACACGGACGCATCGCCGCCGGTGCGCGCGCGCGGCCAGCACCCGCCCAAGCCGCCCGTGCCCGAGCGGCACCCGGAGCTGCTGGCGCTGGCGGGCCGGCGCGCGCCGCCGCCGCCGCCGCGCACCACGTCGCGCTCGCCGCTCGCGTCGCCCGCGTCGCCGGCGTCGCCCGCCTCGCCCGAGGACGCGGCGGACGGCTCGCGGCAGTCCCTGCTGGAGCAGCGCCACCAGGAGCTGCTCAAGAAGCAGCGCGCGCTGCAGGAGCAGTACGCGCGCCTGCAGATGATCCAGCGCAGCGGCTCCGCTCTGCCGCCGAACGCGCAGCCCGACCTCAAGAAAACCGGAAGCGAATCCAACTTGCTCACCAAAATGAACCTGAACCTAGCGATCACCGGAAGTATGAGCCATTTGAGCATAAACAATGATGCTCACGCGGCTCGTGACTCCGCTGACGATGATAACCAGCCAGTCAAAGATACCGAAGTCTCTATTAATAAAGTGTATGAAACGGACATCATATGAGTGCAAAGATACTTTTAAAGGACGAATTGAACTATTATATGAGTAGCGTAAGTATGGTGATAATGATATGTTTAAGATCGGTAATCTTGTCTGGTGACGTTGTCAAGGCTCGGTAGGTACTTACGAATACTTTAATTTTTCGTACCTACATGACTTATTATCTTCGAGTCTATTGCGTATTATTGTATGAAAATACATTAATACATTATATCCCCTAACCGTGAGTACCTAACCTGCCTATAGGTTTCATGGTCAATAAATTGTGCCAATTCCCACATCAAGTCTAAGATGTTTTGTACCCTCGTACGAAAATAATATATCCTTCTTATAAAATTTCTCCCTGTAGCTCCCTCCCATGCACGAGTCCTAAATGCTTAAACACTTTAGTAAGTGTAAGTTAGCTAACATAATACAATGTAAACATTATCGAAAATGTATAACATTTTATTTATTATCTATATTCAAGCTTCACTCAGGTCATCAAACAAAAGTCATGTACCTACAACTTCGGTCACTTGAATATTACCACAGGATTACACCGGTACCTATTTTGAAAATAGTTTCAATAGCCACTAGAAGCGAATTAAGTAATTAAAATCAAATGCCTAATACTTCTAGATATCTATAGCCTTTGAGAAATATCTTTACCTATATACCTACTATAAAATAACTTTCATAAGGACAACACTGGTATCCTCTACTGATCATGAACCTAACACAGATAAATAAATACGATTTGTATTTTTTGATGACCGGGGTGTACCTACTACTGATAGTTACGCATAGTTATGGAATATTATCGGTGTACGTAGTTTAATCGATTTTATTCAAAATAAGGATCGTTTTTCTCAAAACATTACACTAAGGGGTAAGAATAAAATTGCCGGTAATTCTTATATTACTTATATATATTTTTTGCGTTTGTCTGTTCTCATTTAAAACCATACCGATAGCAACACTCGAAAATAGGATTGGATCGAACGCTAGTTCCATTCCAACACTTGTCAGTATATACTTGTAGGTAACTAATTGGACTGGATACCGTACTTACCGTACTAATGATTTGATGAGATTAGAAATCATCATCTTTCCTACCCTTTATCACGCTGTGTGACGTAGGTATCTAAGTATAGCACAAACACTTACACAACATTGGAGCTACAGACAGTCCACTCTGCAGAGGCTGTCTTACCGAAGAAGAATCGGCTGCCCACGTGGTCCTAGAATGCGTGGGCGTTGCAACACAACGACAAGAAATCCTAAGCACCCGTAGGTCACTCATCCAAGCCTGCGAAGCCCCCAGGAAGCTTCTGTGCTTTTGGGACGAGGGCTGGCTACACGCGTAACCAGATTAGCCCCCCACGCATAATGGACTACCGTAGTTACCGTAGTGTCTAAATGCGGAAACGGGAGTCCAACACAAACACAAACAAACACAAGTACCTATAGCACATCTTCTTCTTCACTCTCGCCGTATCCTCTCGGCGTCACTCTTTTTTTACCGATGTCGTACCTAATACAGCTTTGTGAAGGTTGAAAAGAATGTCTAACTTTTTATCTTAAAAACAGGAATATTGGAGATGTTTTTGCAATTTACATTCTACGACAAACGGCAATTTTATATTCCAACCCCTTTAGTACTACCGTATTAGAAATTATTTAAAAATATATTAACGTAATTACCTATAATTTTACAACGAGTTGATTAGGATATTTTATTAAATTCTATTAAAACTTACAACGATGTGTTAGTTATGTTTAGATACGCGTTTAATAATTGTGTGCTTATAAAACATTTATAATCTGTAATTGCACGATAGCCAATACTTATTTGATGTATAGTGAATTAAAGAAATATCTACCTATAGATGTTGATAAAATTTAATAGATTACGTAACATATCTACAAAAACATACTTTATTAGAAAAATAACTATTGAATGATGGTGTACGTTATATTCATAAATTAATTATATCTGAAACTATGACATTCCTTTGCCATGTATAGATTTAGTAGATACAATAAGCTACTTACTTTTATTTTAATATACCTAATTATAATTTAAGTATTATGTAGAACACACTAACAGATTAGTCAATTTGATTGTCATTTGAACAGAACAGAACTAACTTTCGAGTTAAAATTCGGTTGCTAGTATTAAATAACGTCCTAATGAATAATCTACCGATTAGACAGAGGTCCTAGTACGAGATGTACCTACTACCTACTATGACCGTGTGAATCGTAGCGTACACCGGAGAACTACCTACCTGGTTCACTTCTGTTCTCATGATTCAAAAGTATCCAAACACTGTCTAATCAAAAGCTCACGATTAAAATTGACTATGTTCTGCCTTTTTAAGCTTCTATTTAAATCAACATCACATTCTACTGTTATGTATAGTTTCATTAACAGCGTTTATTATCTGCGCTCTTACAATACACATAGATTAAATAGTTGTCATTGGAATTTATTAAAGGGAATGCCCATTTATACCTACTTTGAATGTAGAAAAAAATTAAGTCTGTCTATTATCTGTCTCTGTGTTACCACTTTCAAGTTTTAATCCGTACAAGATAGAATTAGGGTTTAATGTATGTGTTTAGATAATCGACAATCATAAAGAACACATTGTGAAGTTCATTGGGTTCAGGAAAATACGTAGTGACTGTTGAATTTAATTCAGTACTCGCTTTAAAATGTCGAGTTCCTGAAATTATTCTCGACATGCACTGTCCGGGAGTTGGAAAGATTTGAAGCTTGGTCATTAGAACTCATATTTTTGAATCAGTATCACTATTACCTTATTTTCGTGGTTAATCTGAACGGAATCACACATTATTGGGCATTGTCTTTTAGGTATATAAGTAGGTACCTATTAACTTTTAATGTTCCTAAAATAAATGTGGTTATAAACAGAGTTTCTTGTGGGACAATGTAGGCTTGTAACAGATCTACTATGTATTAGCAGTGTAAAACAAATGTATGTAATAATTGTAAAAATAAATCTTCAGTGTAAAACGTTGTTTTAATTGAATTTCCTTAATAACAAAATTATAACTAACTAATGACTATCTTGACCAAGAAACCCTAAGCAATAAAATTAGTTGCATATTAAGGTTCTAATGAGCATTAGCTAGAAGCTAGAACTCTGAATGAATAAGCTGAGGCTGAGCGAACCGTCTGCCAACCTGTTTGATGGATTTCATGAATTGCACACACTGCGCGGTGACGCGGCAGCGTTAGGCAGTCTAGCGTCAACGTGTAGTGTCACACGAATCAGCAAACACATTAAATATTCTTGATTTTCGAGTAGGTATGCAGTCATTTAGTGCGGAATAGGTGCAATCTCAAAATCGTAATCGAAATCTAGGTATCAAAAAACACTCACAAGGAGCACTCAAAACCGTAGTTCCTATCTAAATGTAAGAATAAACCGAAAATCATCAAAGCCAATTCACTTTCGAGTAAAACCGTAGGGCGTGAGGGATCATTTCATTTCATTTATGAGCACTCAAAACCGAGAGCAAGTTCTGGCAAAATGTGGGTAAATATCAACTGAAAATTATCAAAGCTTGTAAACTCTTTTGAGTAAATACTTGGAATATCATACCTACATGTCGCTGTTACACAAATATGGAACAACGTGTAGAGTAGAGAATATGATAATTCAAATTCCGTAAATCAAATTTCTTTTGTTTTATTATTTCAACTACTTTCATGTCAATAAAAAAAGAGACGTTCATATCAATTTGACGCTGACTTTACTAGGCTAGGTATTAAGAGAATGTCTACCGTGCCTGAAGAATGGTGATCCTAATTCGATCCTATTTAATTTCATAATAGTACGAAATAAAACAAATAACTTGTCACAGAATTAGGTGTGTATTGAACTATTTAAAGATACATCCATATAATAATACAAGTTTATTGGATACACCCAACAAATATATAAGCTCCATAACATCGGCTTGTCTAAAACTCGAAGTTATCAGGTAGCATTTCGATCATAACAGAATATGAACATATTAATAATCAAAATGTTCTCCACTGAACTATGGAATGAGTAAATAATAATACAAATCAAGTTATACAGGGTGTTACATTAATTATAAAACCCGTGGGGTACGGATTTTAGAGAAAACTACACGTCATGGCAAACAAAGACTTAAGTTTTCATACACAGATAAATAATCCTTAAACTCTTAATCAAAAGTAGTTTAGCACATGTGTTTAAGCGTCTATGTGTGAGTGACGCGATACATGAATACTATAAGGCAAAGTAAAAACACTTTGACGTTAATTATAAATATTTTATTTATCAGGACAGGTAACACCTTGTATATATTCGTAGTAGAATAATGATTAATAGCAAATGATACGATAAAGACATAGGTTATATAAAAAATATTGTCGTAACTGCATAATTTAATCATTATATTAACTGTAAGTAACAAAGTAAATGTGTCCAATATTTAAATACAATAGGATACAATTTTTTCTCTAAATATGAATTGTTCAATAAAAAGAACAGACACTTCTGAGCGTTTCATAAAGTCTATAGATTATTTTGCTTATATTCCCGAAGTAAAACATATATTTTTGATTAATTCGAAATAATTTTTGGTTATTTAAAAATAATAAGGCGTCAGTAATATTTCATTTAGCTAATGCAAAAAGGCTTGCAATTGGTGGCGATATATAACTTTAGCTAAAGTATTGTGTTATATAATAAAATTAGTTCTAATATACCATTCAATGATACAATGCAGCTTACATAGTAAAAACGTAAAATTACATAGAATGTATAATAGTCTGTGCTACGACAGCTTGCAATGTAAACGCGACTTTAATACCACGCGCAATGGAACCACTTTCGCTTAATTCTATATATTATCAATACCTATGAATTTAAAATTAAAGATTATACTAAAATTACTTAAATCAATTATTACAAGATTAAAATTTTGCTTTTGGTCACAATGTCACAAATCAGGATAAAATTACACGCTAAAACTTAAAACTAATATACAATATGTTTTAAAAAAATACATACAAACTAAGAATAAGCATGAAATATTTTATAATAATTAGAATAAATCACAGTCCTTTGCCTTAAGGTCGGCCACTTTAGGAATTATAAAAAGTCACCTTTGACTGTTGAAGCTGGCATTATTGCTCTTACTTATCGATTAGCGTGATCATTCTGAGCACTTAGTCTGATGGTGCATTTCAGAACTCCCTACTCTCGAGCCGACAGTCGTCTCTCGGATAGCCATACAAAAATGTATGGACATCCGAGAGACGATAGTCGGCTCGAGAGTAGGAAGTTTTAAAATGCGTCTTCGGACTAAGGGCTCTGTTATGGACCTTCCAGAGTTCCATTCAAAGCGGAATATCCATTAACCGAAAGTGTGAAGCTTTGGCTAAAATAAAGCACTCATAATTTAGGCTTATCTTTAGAGCTTCGAACCCCATAGCGAATCTGAGCATTGTGTTGTAGATGCAAGTATTCTGAACTTAGTTTCACTATATAAACATTGTAAGGACGCAGTAATACGATTCATCGCACGCACACGTGGGTATACTGACTATAGAACTACAGCTTAAATTATATTCTACAGCGAGTCAGATAACTTTAAATACGAAGCTAAAATTCATGATTATCATCAAAATTTCATAAAAATATAGGTATAAATGAATGTTATATCATAAAATTCATATCGATATCTATTTACAAAACTGACTCTAACTATTTATGTGCGAATTAAAATGTTTTATAATCTAATGGTTCCAAACTGTTTTAAGTTTTATACATTGAAAAAAAAAACGTTAAAAACGGCGACATGCAGTAACCTAACTTTTTAGTTAAAATAACTTTGGTCACGAAAAATTGATCTAGGCTTCTGCGCATTCGTTTAGGATTCAAATAAATCTTAATGCAATCCCAATTAATCCCTTTTAAAACGTACAGTTCACGTGAAAGTCACAATATTCGTTTAGGATCACAGTGTTTTGTTTCAAGCGACATCAGCCGGCTTACCGATAAAATGTCAGCGCTAACATAGTTCACTTCAAGAGGAATGACGTCACGGTTCCGAAGGTGATCGCATCGAATGAAGCACGTTGCCGTGCCCGGCCGGACGCCGACGGTCCAGGAAAGTCTTGAGTTGTGTGACAGATAACTGACTAGTTGGCGCCTGTAAACAAGATTTGTTTAATTAGTTAATTACGAACAAACTGACAGGACCGCGTTACGTAAATCGATAATCCGTAATGGAATGAGCGTTTCTTATGAAGTGAATACGGACGGCAAAGCGTGAGAGATAAAAAAAATCGTGGACCTGTAGTTGTCTTTTTGTGTAATTTGTATTTATTGTTACCCACCACATTTTAAGTAAAATATGAAAAAAAATTTGGGGATTGCTTGATGTTCAAAACTGTCCGTGAATATTTTTAAGTATACAAACGTATCTGTACCTCGTCGAACCACGTATGATGTAGCGCGTCTTTGGGCAGCAGCCGGCGCCCCGGCTCGGCCTGCAAGAGGCCGCGGAGCAACGGCTGAGCGCCTTCTGCGTCGCGCCAGTGCTCCGCGGGGAAGCAATAGTCGCACTTTATTATATTCTCGGTGGTCTCCTCCACGCACTCGTCTAAGAACGGTGATAACTGGAAACAAATAAAAAATACGTTTAACAACTCGAATGATAAGACTGCAGAAGACTTCATTATATAGCATTTTTATTTTTGCCATAAAACACTAACAGCCGGTTTCTCGAACGATGATCAACGAAAAAATCAAATAATGTGTCAAACTCGAATCAATCCTGATTTGGGTTTCTAGAAACCGGCCGTAAGTACTTTAAAAGTATTTTTATTGAGATCATAGTAGATTTATATTTATGGACCATTCAAGACAAGAACTACATGTTAGACTGTAGTACAGAAGCTACGAAGCTCAACTTAAGCAGACGATTAAATGTTGTTTTTAAAATATAAGTATAGAAACTTACGCCAGTCAGAAAAACATATATAAAAACGCCAGCAGCCCATGCGTCCCAGGCGGTGGCGGGGGGGCGGCCGAGCACGCACTCGGGGGGCGCGAACTCCAACTGCGCGGGGGCCGGGGGCAGCACCTCGCGCACTGAAGGGCCCCCCGCAGTGCCGTCCCCACTCATCTCTACCGCCGAGCCCAGGTCTATCAGCTTCAGCTGGGGCGAAGCACCTCCCAGCTCTACTAGAATGTTCTCAGGCTGTAAATACAAGATTAATATGAATACTGGTATAGCAGAATTGATTTAGGTGATATTATTAGAAGTGTGTTACTATTTTGACGTCGATCATCTCACCAAATAGAAAAATAAAATAAAGTAATGGCGTCGTAGTTGTACTCACTCTGACATCAAGATGTGCGATATTGTGTTCGTGCAGATAGTTGAGCGCGGACAGCAGTTGTTTGGAATGGTGCGCGACCGAGGCGAGGGTGTAGTGCTTGGGGGAGTTGGCGGCCCACTCGAGCAGCGGCCCGCCCGCCACCAGCTCCAGCACCAGCGTGTGCGCGCCCGCGCTCGGCACCTCCGCGAACAGCGCCAGCGCGCGCGCCACGCCGCCGTGCGCCACGCGCGCCGCCACGCGGTACTCGCGCCACGCGTCCGCGCCGCGCCCGCCGCGCACCTACACTCACCCGACACATTATTACAACGTTTCAGTATTAACACTTCAAGCTGTTGTGATGAAAATAAAAAGTTATGTGTACCTGTTTGAGTGCGACGCGTTGTCCGGTGCCGGTGTCCCTCGCGGCGAACACTCGTGCGGTGCGACCCCGGCCGAGCTCCTCCTCGACGGCGTACCGGCGCGCGAACTGCTCGCGCTGCCAGGTGCCGGGCCCGCAGGCCGCAGCCGCCGCGGCCGCGCCCGCAGCACCCGTCGCTGCCGACACCAGCCGGAAGCTGTACTGTCCCGCCGGCAGCTCCTCGAGCGTGAGCGTGCCGGCGCAGGCGGGCGCGGGCGCGGCTGCGGGGGGCGCGCGCCGCCACTCGCCCTCGCCCACGCGGCAGTACTCGAGGTGCACGGCCGCGCTCTCCTCCCACTGCACCGCGAGCCCGCCGTGCGGCAAGGCGCGCACGACGGGCGCGCCGGGCGGCGCCTCGCCCGCGCGGACGCTCAGCCGCGCCGACGACTGCACGCCGCCCAGCTCGTTTGACACCAGGCAGCAGTACACGCCTGCGTCCGAGGGCCGGCACTCGCGGATGGTGAGCGTCGCAAGGCCGTCGCTCGCCATCGAGATGCCGAACCGGCCGCCGTGGCGCAGTGCACGCGTCTCGGGCGCTGTCTTGCGCCAGGTGGCGACGGCGCGCGTTGCCACGGCGCGGCACGACAGCGTGGCGGCGCCGCCGGGCGCGGCGCACACGTCGGCGGCGGGCGACGCCAGCGTGGGCGGCCGCAGCTCCGGCGCCTGTGCCTCCGCGCCGCCGCTTTCCCCCGCCCCGCTCGCGCCCCCGCCGCCGCCCCCGCTGCCGGTCCCGCGCCTCAGCTTTAAGCCCCACGGCCGCTTGGACAGCCCCTGCCGCAGCACACTCACCGATCACGTCCAACGACTCAAGCGATGCATGCATGCCCACAGTATCTCGATCTTATTTAACGTTTACGCTAGTAAGGATGTAATTATTTTACAACCGATATTATTTATTTTGAGTTAGTGACATTGAAGAACACCTTTATAAATTTCCTACTCTGAATTTAACAGTTTTTAGTACACGGCCCATAAGGTACCCCACTAATGAACCTACAACAAAAGAGAAAGAACAGAAAAATAAAATCTAAAAAAACAAGTAGGTACTACTTTAAAAACATAATGATTTAAAATTGTGTTTTATTATAATGACAACTCAAGATGAAGAAATTAGCCTGGTTCTTGTAATAGATTTCAATAGGTAAAATAAGGTTTATTAGCTATGAGACGGTGTCAATTGACTTGATAGGTAACGAGTTCCGAGTATAAAACGTTCCGCAAACGTAGGCATCGTAAGTGCAATGATGCCAGTTAGTATTGCTATTTTTTATTATAATAAGATGGAATCATAGTCATAGAGACGGAATGAGCGTTCCCTATCTAGGTATATACGAGCTGCAAAGCATGAGAGACAAAACAAGGGCCAGTCTCTTTCTAGACGTAATAATTATCGAGAAAGAGACCGGCCGCTGTTGTTGCTGACCTACAGTTAAAAGATAGGTATTGGTTGCCGTCGAGTTGTCTCTTTGTAGAGTAGTAAATTTTGATGCTCTTGTTCAGTCCATTCTTTATGTCTATGGAAGCAATAAACCAATGAACAACCTGCTGCAAAAAAAAATGATTTAAAATGAACTGTGGAATAGCCCCACAAATTCATCACTCTCAAGAAAGAGACAACGCGACTGTGCGGCCAATATGAGTCTCTTTTTGTAGGTCTGCAATTAAAATCTAGAAAGGGCAACTGGATAGGGAACGTTCAGTTATGTCTACGTGCTTAGTGAGACAGAGCATTGTCATGGGTCGAGCTTACCACAAAATCATCAAGGGGTCATCTGCGCATACCGTCAAAATTGATGATATTGATGATACTCGATGCAAGTTGTTTTAGTACCCTCAACCTTTGTCTACATCCGCTACTAGACTGTAGCTAGTTGCCAACATTTATTTAATAAGCTACTCGCAAGGTTCCTTGCTCCCAAAACAAGCGACAGGTCAGTGCGGATGTAGCCATAGTTTCCAGCATTTAGGTTTACCGAAGCTTGATAGAACTGTACCTATTTTAAGTGTTAATTAGCGTTTTATTTATTGCATAGGTTAGTTGAAGTCAACATTGGTTACTTGGAGTCTGCATTTGATACTTACATTGGCATGCGGTGGAGAAGTGGGGCTTATAGCCGCACTTCCCTTCGTCCGCTCTTCGCAGCGGATATTGGTGGGCAAGTTGATTGTGTTGGCTTTCGAATGCGGCCGTTGAGATCGCGACCGGGGTTCCGGCACGCTCGGCGAAGTCTTAAGCTGCCTTGAAGGGATGGGATAGGACAATTAACAAAAATAAAACAAAACAAAAAGGGCACTCCAGCTTCAAGCGACAGCATTTCCTTTTTTTCTTATTTAATGAAATTATATAGTCACAACTTTATCTCAAGAATAATTTCGACATCTTTGAATATTCTTGCTCAAGATTGACTTTTTTACTCTTTGCAAACAAACGCTACATTTGGCTCACACTTTATTCTGCAGTTAGACAAGAATATGCTTACAAATAAAATAACTTACCATGCAAATAAGTTTTTCAATATGTTCTTTTTCGGCGTCGGTAAAACCGCGCAGAATACTTATTTCAATAATCTTAACAAATAGAAAATGCTGTTGCTTTTCATAAAAAGGTTTTTGTGTTTTAATGTCCATGTTAGTAGCTCCTAATGTAAGTTTATTATGAAGCTTTACAGCTTCCAAATGTTAGTTGCGCTGTGACATCTAATGCAATTTACTTTGTGTCTAGTAGCGTTTGTCGAATCACACTGAGATATTTCCTAAAAAACAAGTTAGCTATAAATTAAGTTAGATTAGATAAAAATACTTCTGATCTGTGATGGTATTTTAGCATTTTTTTACTGGCAGTGTGTACAAACTTTTCTTTCAAAATCTGTATATGTGCTTTCAGATATCTCGTAGAGAGATATAGCCAGCAACTATACCGGTTAAGCTATAAACCGTAATGTACATCGTTAGATTCCGAAATATGTCCAAAGTTTCGCCTGGTTGGGCACGATACGACCATCGTGGCATGCTCAATCCGCATGTTTTAGTAATTCGCTCAGTGTTTTTCGACATATAGTTAGCTCAAGCTGGGCCCAGAACAAATTCCAAAACAAAATCAAACATTAAAAGCATGCGGGACTAAAAGCAGAAAACCACAAGCGTCTCAGTACACATTTATTTTCAATTAGGTACTCATTTACATTAGATATATATACATAAATAAATTTAGCTGTCAATTATATACATACGAAGGATACAAAACTATTGACAGCTATTGGTCGAAATTTAAGTACAGAGGACATTTTTATTTCATAGATAGTTTAATGTATGAAAAGTGAAAGTAATACTAAGTAAAAATGTCTCCATACTGCTAATTTGTTTTTAACCTAATTTGAATAATAATACAGTTTTTTCGTGGATTAAACATTAAAATAATTAAAAGATATTATCGGTAGATCGGGAGAGAGTGGGAACCTTAACTCATTAACATTAGATAGGTACACAGGTAGGTTTATTATATTTTTGACATTACTCTAAGATTGAATGTAAATGTCGATATTGCTTCTCGTTGCTACTACAAGCAAAGTCTACATAATGATCTGTCAAACCTACCTACAGTGCGGTGAATGAATTATATAATGAATACGAAATGTTTTATTCTTACAATTAACACCAAAAGCTAAGTTATTTTGCTTAAATATGGCCTATTTTTAATTAACGCGAATCATTACTATTTTTTACGAGTAAAGCATTAAGTTTATAGAGCATACAGAGTAGCAGAGACTTACTATAAGTTTAAAAAATAAAATCGTTGTTTGAAGTCAATAACATTATTTTATGAATGATATTGAATCGAATGAGCACGTAGTGTGTACATACTACGGCAAAGTACACCTATGGCTTACTATAAATAACTACGTCGCATTAGTATCAATGATCCTCTAAATATGTTGATTAAGATATGCTACATACTATAAAAATGCTTATTTCATTATACTCTATTGGATATGAGCTTGACTACTATAAAATGTTAAAAAAATTGGTTAATGTATGATATATTCTAACGTTTAGTACCTACTTTCGACATTGCGTCGATATTTTTATTCCAGCCAGTGGTTAAGTTCTTAAGAATGTTCTAGTTCCTACATGAAAGGGACGAGTCAACGTCTGTCTGTATGTGATGAGTTTATCGATAAACTATTATCCATTGCTTCCTAACCGATGAACTGCATAGCGAGGACACGATGTATTTCATGAAACCATTTGATATAAAGTGATATTGCATATTGAGAATGTCAGTCCCTCGGTGCTATTTAAGTTCTAACGAATTTGTCAATTTTTCAGGAACTTTGGATAATAAATATCTCCACCGTGCCGAGTCGGACTTACCTAAGTGTAGTACAATCTACTTACGTTTTTACGTTATTACATTTGAATTAGTTAATAAGAAGTAACATCGATTGTGTCTATCATAATGATGTATGCATTTAATTTCTAAAATCAATAATATATGACTAGAGGAAAATGTATTAAATATTTAAAACGTGTGAAATATTGAAAAAGGAGACTATTGTTACAAAGCAGTGCTCCCAAGACATGGATGCGGCGCTCAGACAGCTGTCTCGCGGTACTTGAGCTGGCGACGAGACTCTAACTCGAGCTTAAACTTTTCAGGGCAGCAACGCTTTTTGTCCTTATCCATGACCATTAATGGGTAAATGATGTCCGACAAGTAGTAATTGTCGTAGAACATATCGATGGGGCAAGATGTGAAGCGTTCTATAGAGACATTTTTTTTATCTTCAATATCATGTTGGACGTAAACCAGTCGGTATCTGAAATAACTGTCACTCAGACCGGGATACTGAACACGGGATAAGAACTGCGTCTGTTGTGGGCAGAGCGGGCCCGACCACTTCTCACTGATTTATTTACAATATGTATAGAGCTCGGCAAGTCGGGTGCGCTATCCGCACACACAAGACGCACTAATTACCCTAACAATTACATTAGCTATGAAGCATTTGTAGTCTCCATAATCCTAATAATATCTGAAATATTAAAATTATCTATATTATCAATTCCAATTTCATGATTATTATTTATGGACCATTATTAATAGACAAGGAGCCCGTGTCAAAAAAGTGATGGGTCATTTGAACCAGGGGGTGATTTGACACAACATAAAATTAATTTATATTAAAAGTATTTTGTGCATAAGTACTTATATAATATTTTTTCATATGCCGAACATTCTCGAAGGATAAACAAATGAAAGGTGATATGAAATTCATCACGATATTTGTCTGTCAGTTTGCTCTTATATCGTTCAAGATTGGTCACCTGGCAGTTCAAATGACCCATCAATTTTATGACACTGGCACCTAGTCTATAACTATTCAACACTACTGCCGATCAAATAAGCTACATTATTAATGACACATATCTAAATTACATTACCTACATGATATACAAAATAAATAAATTTTACTTACAAATAAACACAAAAATAATAATTCATACAAAATGACATACATATTTTTATATGGCAGTAAACTTTTAAAATACTAAAACCTTTCGGGAATTTAATGTTGAAAAACAACAGCCCAATCATAAATCACTATCAAAATGCTCGAACGGAATCGTTACAGCTTAATCTGTCTCGCAAACATCGAGACTACTCACTTATGCAACTATCAAACAAATTCATTCCTAGCCTCCTACAATTAGGGTACATTTTAAGCTTCTATAAAAATATAACAGTAAATTAGCATGCTAACTCCTGAACGTTATTGCGTGTAAACATGTAGCAATTTCGTGCTCGGTTAGTAAACAGCATACAATTTCGTTTATTATTATTTTGTAACATTATCATAGATCGCACTGGGCTCGCGTCGCCCATGCGTTCTGAATGTTTATCACAATTTTGTGTATATTGTCAAAATGTTGTATGAAGCGGTCATGTAACTCGGCGAGCCCATTTGCGCAGCGATAGCAATCTAGACGATCGAACATACAGATAGTATGTGTGCGTTCGATTAAGGCACAGCTCATACCGCGGCTAACCAACCTAGCGTAGAAAAGAGTTCTGCATACTTTGGTTTCTGTCTAAGAAAATGGGCTAGACTAAGTTAATTAGTGTTGCGGTGTGAGCTGCGTTCGAAGCTACAACATTTGCTAACAAGCCTGCGGAGTCGCGGCAGCAAACCGTCCGCGCGTACACTGCTCCACGCAAATCATACCATTGCGAAAATAAAACCAAAAACAATAGTAAACGATTTGTGCGTATCGTTTATTTAAAAATATCTCACTAACGTCGTTTTAAATATTATTGTATAAGAGCACCTACAAGCAGATTCTCATTTCCGGATTCAAAAACTCATCTCAAATAACGTGTAACGTCCAGCCGCTCAATTACGATCTAATCTCACTTTGAAAGATTACGACTAAGGGTGAACGGTGCGGTGGGGTGGGGATTGGGGGTCGCGCCGCGCGGGTCTTACTTACAGGGGGTCACGTAGTTCGCGCAGATAAGCGCCGGGGTTCTCAAGAGCGACGCCGAAGTTGAGCTGACTCTCTATTATGTTCTTGAGGGCCTCGAGCCATTCCTGGCGGTGTCCCTCCGAGCGGCACGCGAACGACTGGCGCGGCTTGTTCGGATCCAGAGAGTGGATCACGAATGCATCACCTCTATTCTCTCCGAGCTCCATTTTGTTCATCTGCAAGTGACGGTTACACATCAATTAGTTTACTTACGTAGTTTGTCCTTATTTTCGTCATATCAATGTTTTCGTCATCAAAATGACGAACATATTTTTGCACGAGTCTACCTAGCGAAGGCGAGGTAGACCCGTGAGCTGACACTCTTTTAAGAGCAGGAGTATGCGTTAAGTTAGAGTATACGTTAACTGACTATCAAGAAATAAAAACGATGTAAAAGAAGAAGACCAATACTCAGACAATTATTATGCTTAACCAAATAATCCTATAGATGAGAATAGTTGAATAATGCAGTCGGGTGGCAGGATTTGAATGGTTGCAGTAGTTCTGATCGAGCTGGATGACTCAACTGACTCACATATCACAGGTTTTAAAAATAAATATCATCAGTATACGGAGGTATTTATTAACCAACGAAAAAACTGAGGAGGTTCTGTAGACGCGTAGTTTTTTTTTATTACAATTAGTTCGTAAACTCACCTGGATATGAGCTCTGTAGTGGTAAGTGGGGCTTACGAACTGTGAGCGACGTCCAACTGGATCACTGAATATAACGCACTGCTCGAACAGAAATACATGCGTCTCTTTTTCGCGGCCTCTCTCATTCGCGTTATTCGATATATCCGCTACAAACATCGTGTCTTGCCTCAACAATTTGCCTTGCGCTTGGATGTTTCCCTGAAAGAGAAAAAAGCTTGACGTCAGTTTTGGGAACTTTTGTATTTGTCTGTTTTTTCTGGCGCTAAGGTAGATTACCGAATGCCGAACTAAAAAACAAACGTTGAATAATAAACTAGGTATTAGTTTATTGACGTCTGTTGCCAATCAGTAATTACGAGCTAATATATCGTGTGTACCGCTAATTTTAATTACTTACATACTTATTTAAGTACATGATAATTGATTGTTTCTTAGTATGTCTATTGTTTATTAGCAGCAATGCGTTTAACAAAAAAGCAATAGCTTTGTTTTATAGCGAAATTCGTTGAAGTATGAGTTTAAAGCCAATAAAATAATTGGTTTAATAAACTTTTTAATAAAGGTTAATTTTCATAGTTTCGTTAATTAATATGTTGTATCCCCTTACAAATATACTTTCTAATAACAATTTCAAACACTACCGCAAGTTTCGAGTATTGTTCAAGCTTTGTAACCCTCTGTTATTACAAATTATGTTATTTTTGAGTACATACATAATAAAATGAACGGACCACAAACTCAACAATATTAAAAATTCCTTGTAAACCGCCCACCGGCCCCCGGCTTTGTACGAACAATCGTTTGTTATTGTTTGACCGCAGCAACTAATTCGCTTGGCTGTTGCGGCTGCTATTCATTTGTAGATTGTTTGATTGACATAATTGTATCATTTTATTAGATACGCGGACTGCTTGGTTGGTTCTAAACTTATTTTAAAATATATAATGCAGAGTACAAAAGTGGACTTCGGTACAAAAGGCTAAAAGCACTCTAGTTCTCAATCCTAGCGGAAAAGCGAATTGAATTTTCTTAAATTCTCAAATGATTCTTTCCAGATAGTTTAATCAAGCTTCAGGGCCGTAGGTGCTTGTGGGAATAAAAACGTTCGTACCGACAGTCCATCTCTCAAATAATTAAACAAAAAAAACATTTTAGATGCTTCTGCCAAAGTCAATCGCTGTAGCTACATTTATTAGCTATTAAACATTCGACTTATAAAAAAGGGCTCGTCAGATTCGCAATGCAACACAAAATAAACTTAAAAATAGGCTTAAACTAGAAGAAATACAAGGGTAAAATAACAAGTACAACATTAAATATGTATGGATTAAATGTTCTTACCGTAAAACCTTGCAGGCGTCCGACATCCATCATGTTATTAGCATTTTTGGGGATGATGGCCGAGCAGTTCATAGCGTCGGTGAGAGAGGCGATCACGTGCGCGGGACAGTTCGCCAGCTCCGTGTAAGAGAGAATCTTTTTCATCAGCAGGTGATACTTTTGTATGCGCTGGATTGGTTTTATCAACAGATCCGCGAGCTGAAAACGTTCAAGCAATGTTATAGAACCTCATCGGACATAAGTACCGACGAATACAAGAACGCATCGTTTCAAGTGTTCATCGGCGTTCTGCGCATATCAACATTTAGAAGCCACGACATCGATGTAAGTGTAGTGTTGTGTGTTTGTGATAAATAAAATAATGCCCCAAAAACATAAAGTAAAGTGAGATAGAGTTATGTGGATGTGACGAGAAGCGGATCAGAGCATGCCAGCGGGTACCGGTTATTATCTTTCATTTATGGTCCGGAGAATTCACTGGAAACTTAAACGGAATCTGCGCAAGCGCTGGTTTCATTTAATATCTGTTTTGGTAGAGCTTTGATGGAAAACTTCGATTGAAAGAAGACCAAGTCAGTCACTGGCTGAGTCATACAGGTTTGCAATGAGTGCTCGGTTGATAATTTAGATACCTTATCTGACAATTTAGTATAAATTAAAATTTTTGATAAAGTATTTTTAAAAGAACAAGGCCGAATTAGAGCTTTTAAGTAAATACCAATACCAGCGTATCATCTGGTCTTATACAAATAGGATAAGCCTTGTACCTGTTCTAATGTACCGCGTCCTCCGCGCAGTTTAGTGCGCTTATTAATCCAGCACTAAAAATGCCACGTCACAAATTAAACTTCATATCAATAGGAGTAGTAGCTACAACTAAAGCGCACATTGTGGGTACTTTTATGGGTGACCCATACAGTATACTCGTAGTACCAACAATATCATTTAACAGCTTTCATTTGGAAGCATAGTTTTGTGACTCAATTTGCGCTCAAACTAAAAGCTGGCGGGTGTTCTTAATATCAGAAGTTAAGTTCTGGGAACAGTGAAATCAAGAAGCAAATGATTTAAGTGACGTTATGTTAGTGCTGTGCCACTAAGGGGGTCCCGTCGTGTACCACTGACACAATCAAACAAGTGATTTGAAGTAGTTTGCGTGGTGTTAGATGCTTTTGGCATAAAGTTTTAGTATTAAAACTGAGCAATATTCAATAAAAAATTACAGACTGTTAATTTACCAAACTGTTTGCAATCTGAAACCACGTAAACCTTCAAAAAGTTAGACTTAAATATCTAAAAACTGACCTGAAGCTTTTGACCAAGTTTATTGCGAATTTCTTGAAAGTATTGGTCATGATCTGATACAATATATTCTGAGACAGGTTTGTTCCGGCAGTAGTGTTCATACATGAAAATTCTTTTTTCTAGGAACCGTCTGAACAATGGTCCGAGAAGTTCAGGTCTGTCGACGCATTTGCGAAGGTCTTCGAGGAACTTGCTGCAGAAATCACAGGAGACATGAGTTTCTAAATCATAGCGAGGCATAACTTATACTACGCCAGCTAATTTATACACGCTAATTCGCCACAGCGCTATTTTATTCATCATCGAAGTAACAGCATAACTAATACATGCCCGTTAATTCAATGATAAAAAACGAGCCATTAAAACCAAATGTAAATGATTCTAAAATCGTCAATTCGAGTTTTTACAAATAAAAATTATAATCGAATAAATTAATCGATATTCTCGATATTTACTACATTGAATCATGAACATTTGCTTTATAAATTATAGTTATAATATGTAAGGCGAATCTAAAGTAAATGCTTTACTTTAAATATAGCCTTGTCTGTCGGAGCGCACAGCAAGACAAAATCAAGAATAGAAGAGTAAATAATCATATGTACATAAGATAAAATTACTTCCAAGGTGATCTGAGTTTTGTGCATATTATGATAATGATTTCTTGTTAAAATAAGGTTTTAGATTTTAAAAGTGGGATATTTAATAAGGTAGATACGGACAGCTTGAAGTAGCAACAATTGTTTTAGACTACGAACTGAAAAATCCGCTTACGCAATTAAGTTAATATATAGAAATGCATAAGTTATTCCTACATAGGGATAGTACATAGGCTTCAGGCTGCAAATGCTTAGAGCATTTACAGCATTATTTGATAAAAATCTGTTTGTAAATAACATCACCAGTGAAGTAATTTATAACTAATTTATCTTTACCAACTTTGAGATTTCAATTATTTAAAGTTATTGTCAATTAAATAAAATTTGATCAATATTTGACTAAAGAATCTTTTCAAACTTGAATATAGCATTGATCAGTCGGCAGATAACCTAGGAAGTAGTTTGAGATATAAAGAATAGAACACGTACTCTCTATGCCATTCGTAAATAATTTCAATGTTGCCAAATATCATTCTGTTACGGCGGTCGCGAAGTCCTTCGGGCAAAGGCGGGTCGTTGGGATGGGCCTGTAAATAAACAAAAAAAGTAGTTATTAGTTATTTTTATTTGCTGTTGCACGCAAATCTATACAAGAAACCTTGAACGAGACCTTGAAACCATGCACGTAACGTTTCGGAACGTTTTCGGAACGTTTTGTAGTCTTTGCGTTCACTGTATTTAATTTTGAACGCTTTTAATGAAATACATAGACTTAATGTACTCGCTAAAGAGAAAAAGTTTTGAAAGGTGAATTAATTTTTTGGAAGAATTTTTTGTCGTTTTTGCAGAAAAATGTTTTATATTACAAATCAGCTAGCAAATATTTAATTACAAACATATTCTAGATGTTTTAAAGAATCTCATGCATCCCACTGACGAAAATATGAAAAATGCTTTTACAAAATTTCTAGCGAAATATAATATTATTTTTTATTTTTTGAAATTTCTCGCGTATTACTATTGTTATCAGAATGTATTTTAATAAACATCGCCAACGCCATCTAGTTACCTACACACATACATACCAACTATTTTCTAAAATGTACTTATAGAAAAATCATTGGTATTGCTTAAGATTTCTATCAAAGATATATTATGTACGTCCAGCGGTGATATATTTTGTTGATGATGAAGAAAAGATTTCAATACGATAAGAATCAGCAAATACTTAACAATCGAACAAAAACCTGCATTTTACAACATTCTGATTGTAAAATGCTGTTTTTTTTTTACATATTTAACATAAGTTATTCTTAAATAAAATAAATATGATATCTTACATGAATATGCGCCATATATCCCTCAACGACGAGACGAAGGTCCGTGACGTATATCTCTTCAGTTTCCACGAGTTCCTTCAGAACGTATTCGCGTTTCTTAAGAATGGCCTCATTCGGCTCATCGGATTCGGCGCCCGAAGCCTGTTCACCATCATCATCCACCTTCGACGTGGCTGGAGTAGCGCCATGCTGCTCCTGATTTAATAACATATATTTACTAATGCGAACTAATTTGATCATATTTAGATATTTTTTTGCAAGGGGCGGTGATGGCCTAATCCGAAACCAGGAGAGAAAAGTCGTGAAAGGAGTCATGCTATCGACTTATAAAAAAAATAACTGCATACAAAGTTTTTTTCGAATCTTTTACATTAGGAGAAAAAATGTTTGTCTTAAAGTTCGAATCTCAACAATGTATGGCTCGTTCGCTATTGCTTTCCAGCATAGGACTAATGCCCTTTTATGCAAAGTACTCTAAATTCTGTTTCAAGATGGTTAACCTCTGTGCCTACGTATAATGAACAGAAATGCATTGAGCCAGAGACTTCAGCCTCAGTAGCCATGAAATACATCAACGTACAATTTATAGAATATATTTTAATAGAACAATGATATTTAAAGACATTTTCTAAAGATTTTCAAACGTGACTGCAATCTCCTATAGATCGATATAGCCAGTGTTCTTTATAATCTACTGCACACACAACGGAACACCATGCAGAAAAAAACATAGCTAAAACCAAGCTCAAACTACTATAAAAACAACAAAACACTAAAAAAATCTACTGAACTCAAATCCATTTTAATGGCGCTTACATTACCGTTGTCAACTAACGAAACGTAAAAAAATCACAATATTATTATTATGCATATTGAAATTCAATATCAATCAAACGAAAGCCAACACACACTCTCCAAACATTGCAATAAATGCAGTTGATTTTGAAATAAACATGTTAGCATAACAATTACTAATGTTTTGACGTGTAGAACACACGTCAAAACTTTGCTATTTGTGTAATGATGTATTATTCTGTCTGAAAACAAAAGCTTGCTTTGATAAATTGACCACTTAGGTAACTATGTATCAAAAAGGGACAGGCCAGCGTACGTGCATATACTTTACTATCCCAACATTCTTATCTATTTGAATCAAAACAAAAATAAAGAATTACGTGACCCAAGATTTTGAGGTACAGATTTTTTGTATGATCCTCATTACAAATAATTAAAACTTAATGCAAGATAATTATAAAAAATCAGTCATGTCAAAGACTAGTAAGTACTATTGAAAATCGAAATGAACTAACATGTACAGTATTTGGAGAGAGATTGCAAAACCAAACCATGCACACAACATGCCCCTAGTTACTGAGTACGAACAATGCTAGTCTTGACGATCTGTTCGAGATCTGCGATATCAGCCGAAGCTCCGTTCGCTTCCATATCCATTTGCAGAGTCTGAAAATGTTCACCATAATGAAACCGCCGAACGAGGCACCTTTTTAAGATAACTAACACGGAACTGTTGTAGAAATTGTTATAAAATTCGACTAAAGTCGCTCATTTCACCATATCCCAACTGGTTAGGTTAGTTAATTGAAATGTGAAAGTTATTTTATTATATTAATTAGTAGATACATTAATAGAGAATAGAAAAGGTTTAAAAAAAACAACAGTTGATGTGAACTTACGCGTTCTGCTTGCGTAGTTTGAGTAGACGGCGCCGGAGCTTGCAGCACTGTCTGTGGGTCCTGAACAGAAATACAATAAGTTTATCCAGGTATCAATGTGACAGTTTAGATGTGTGTGTACCGATCGCGGAGTAACAAGTGAACCGAATTGGACAAGACGATTTATATCTTAAAAATAAAGACAAGAAAATCCAATGTGGTCAAATGCAGCTATAAATGTAAATATTTACACATTTCGACGTACATCACGCATCATGCATCACGTTCTTGTCTCAAACTAAGTGAAGCTTGTACTATTGTAACTACTACTGTTTATACATACATAGAATATCGGGCAATAATAAATTATTATTGCCCATACCCACTTCGTACGCATTATTAATAATAATGCGTTCGTAGTAAGATATCAAGAAACTTTAAGAACGGAGGCGGTTACGAAATAGTGACCAAAAGATGCTCGTACACAAAAAGACAGACTTAACAACTAGATAGTCCAAATTAGTATTTTTTTCGGCACAGCTTTTTAAGAAGAACCTCTACTACAATAGTGTGCAAAGAATTCAACTGCTACATAAACTATGAGAGCGCAGTGTACTAGTAACACATGCGAAACGCGAACTTTTTCCTGCACATCTGGAGCGCATTAGTAAGTAAGGAAGCATTGATGTGTACTTACGAACATTTGTGGTCTGAGAATTATGCGTTTGATTCTCGGACATGCGTTCAAAACTAATTTTTAACCAGGATTGTTTAAATAAGTAACGATAAATAAATAAAGATTTTATTTATTTAACTCCGATTGTATTTTAAAACATAACATATAAACATAGTAAGGGAATTAATTAACTTTATTATAATACTCATAGAAAACAAGTAAAATATAAACATAAAGGTTAACAAATTCTAAATAAATTTTTGAAACTAGAATTTATCTGAAGCGTAAAACTCATTACAAACTCAACGCGATACCAGTGGCCGTTTTTCGGAAAACTAACTCGCAGCAAACTTTTAATAGCGTTCATTCAAACTGGTCCTGTGTACACGGTTTCCGAATCCATTTTGGCTTTTATATATTTCATTTACAAATCGTAGCGTGAATGCGAAGTACCGACATCTAACCCTATCTAAGCCGTGATGGATAAGCAACCGTCTGTTATGACGTCAGAGCCAAATACTTCCAGGAGCCACAGTATAAGAAATATACCAGAAGAGCCACTAAATTTTTACATTCTTAGTACATATTGTTAATCCGTGAAAAGAGGTTCCGAAATTTAAGATGGATAAAGTGATGAAGTAGCTCATAAACGCAAAATATTGAGTGGTATCGGTGGTAAGTAAACTACAAAACAAACAAAGCTATAATAATATGTTCTTTTTTGGAGATGGTAAATTGATTTTGCCGAGAACAAAATACTAGGACAACATAGAAGACATATTCAATCGTACCTTGATCCAGAGAGATATTGTCTTTTCTATATACATTTTTAATATACGGTTATTACTCAAAGGGTGCATGGAAAGAGCCTCCTCGTGGCGCACACCGGTAACAGCTAGGCACGGTAGAGCAGTGTCTAGTCTGGCTAATCTTTAACACGATGCTACAACAAAATACAGTTGTAGCATCGACACGATAAGAAGAAGAATTACTCAAAGTATATAGAAGGTTATTTGTATGCATGGCTCTGTGACTAACGCCATCTTACGAGGGTTAATATTATCCCTGGCCCATCCATTCAATGAAGTGCTAAGACGGCGCCCTCTCTGTAACTCGGTCACGCTTGGATTGAGGCTTGTTAGTTGCCTAATCTACGGTCCAGACGAACAGAGTAAATACTTCGACGAGCAAATTGTATTAAATACAGCTGTGCTTTATTTATTTTTATGAAAAATTTTTTTTAATACCAAGTTTAACAGGCGTCACACCTCAGTTAGGTAGTAGCCTTCTATGTTGAGGATGTATTTACAAACAAAATTATAAAAGCATTCTATCAGCAATCAAGTTCTCATATTACAAGCTTTGCTTGGTTTGGGGCTAGAGTGTGATGTGTGAAATGTCCGTGAATATTTTTTTATTGATATATTATATTGGTTGTCTTTGACATTTCGGGTATCGACTAATTGCTAAAACGACAAAAAAATTATGCGGTTTGAATGCCTCATGCCTCCATTTGACACATCTTCTGGATAAAACGGAATCTAAAACAAAACTATTCTTGTAAGAGTACTTCCCTTTTCACTGTCAAATTAGACACATTCCTGTAGCAAGAATAGATTATTGAAGAGGATGATTTCATTTTAGTGTCAGATTTGTTGATGAATGCATAATCAACATTTCTGCCAGTATCCGATTACAATTAATTCGATACGCCATAAATATTTATTATTAATAACTTTACCGTAACTAGGTTAGGTGTTGTTGAGGTAATTTATTTTTAAATGAGATCGATGTATTAATATTGTTCTGCAATCTGTTATTTTGTGTACCTACTTTCTTGCTGAATTCGAAATACGAAGCTTATATATATTCAATTGAATGGTTCTCATTCTATTCAACCGGTGATAACCGTCCATTGAAAATAGGTTAGGTTAGCTATTCGAACAATCAGCTCCTTCGCACCATTCAACACGAAAATCAATACTTTGGAAACGTTTATGAAGGTATTTGAATATTTCACAATACGCGTTCATTTTTTATCCCGTTTTAACATAAAATGATGCGATAAATAACGTAAAACGTACTACAAGACGTAAGATATCAGAATTAAAAGTAGCGTCTACGGTGAGTCATACTGAACTTCGGTAGACGAAACAATTTATGGATATTATTTTTGTATTTCGAGCTTGTTCTTTGAAAGCAGTTGAAAAATAGTGTTTATAGAAAAAGTGATGACAGCTAACTTCGACAACTACATAAGTATATATAACTATGTAACGAAATTAATTATTATCAAAATAAAGCAAAAAACCGACATTATTAATATATGTCCATTCTAAATAACATAAATGTCTAAAGGAAAATATGCGTAAAGTTACTTCACAGAATGTGAACGTACATGCACCAAAATGCAATATATTTCCCAAAAGCATATTCAACGAGAAAACTAATGCAAAGTTTCATCAACTAAACATTTATTCGCGTCGGTGCGTGACAGACATTCGAGTAAACTACGAATATTACGAATATATTTTTGAAAAGGTTGAGCGTGATAGAGCGCGGAAAGTTTAGTTTTAAAGCGCTACAACTTCATTGAAAATGAATGCACGCGCGCCACACTACACATAAATAATCAACTACGTTGCAGAGTTATTATTTTACTAGTTTACGCCGCGTCTCTCGTTGTTTTTTTGGAAGCAAAATTATGTACTGAATATAAGAATTATAATTGTTTAAGTATAAATATATCTTAATCAGTTCACTTGTTACGATGTGATACACACGCAATTGTAAAGTAATGTAATAAACATTGATTACTACTAAAAAATAGGATAAGGCACAAATTTAAAAATATGACGTAATGTAGGATGAGCAAATAGGCAATTTACCAAAGTTGAGAACATTGCAAAATTGTCTTTTACCAATTCATCTACAAAAGCTACCGGGCTGTTCTGGTTCGACAATCTTTTTCGGACCGATATTGGAAACTTTGGATATGATACCGAAAATTCGCAATCTCCTTCAAAATTTTCCGATATAGTTTCAAAGAGGCTTGTAGAATGCATTGGAATAGCCATGCTACATTGAAACATAAAACTATACTCAAAATATTGAATACAAAGTGGATACCTAACTAACAAATAGGGTTGAAATTTGATTGAATTTATTGGAAAACACGACTTTTTATATAAAAATCTAGTGGTAAATAGTAAATACCTGGATGGGTTTCATCGGCGGCGGTAACTCCAGCTCAGCTTCGTCCACTTCGGTCTCGTCGACTGCGTTATGGCTGCCATCACCATTGTTGTCCGACGCAGTTGGGTACGGCAACTGGTTACAAAGAGTCTACTTACTATGAGCTGATGGCAAAGTAAGCTTAAGGTTTCTAAGCTTATAGTCCACTACCTCATACTAAAGAATCATAGTCGTCACTAACATGCCGGTCATAACTAACATGTAACAAGCCGGTTAAAGTCTATATAAATCAGTATAGGAAGTAACCTAAAAGAAATCATACCTTAAATCAATTTCAAAGTAAAGTAACTAATAAGTAAACCCTAACTAGAATGACCTTTCGCGATTATTAAATAATAAAGTGAGTTATTTTCTCTCTAAGGGGTGAGCACGAACAAATCTAACAGTTGCGCCACCGACATGACCCTATTCAAGTAACACTGTTCGTCAGCCAGGTTAGCTGAAGAACGTTGCTGCGTCACCACATCGTGTATTTTGGATACGCTACGGGATTTTCGTATTTATTCGCGGTGAGTCCTTTTGTTTCAATCTTTATTGCAATTTATAGATAATCGAGGCTGGGATTCACCCCACGCCCCACGCCCGAGGGTGAAACAAGCGGTTTAATAGAGGACATAAAAAGCTACAGTACTTTCATTTGTTGCCGCAAAGTGAATGTACGGTTTTCGAACAAAGTAACGTAACAAAATTGCCGAGCAAACGTTTATTTAACTTTACTCGTTACAAGAACAAAATTTTTTTAGCTATGTTTTTATTAGATATAGTTGTTTTAGATCTACTTTTACGATCAAATTAATGCGCACTGAAACAACAACCGAATCTAAATCATAGTCATGTTTAGTAGTCGTAAGTTTCTGGCCCGTTCTTCTAAGCTCTGGTCTCGTGGAACTGGCACTTAGAATCACCTAGTATGTAAGACGATTCTAAATGATTCTTGTGATTTCATTGAATAAAGAAATCTTTGACTTTGTTACTGATAATTAGATGGAGCTGTTGGACTGAAAAATTTGGTTTATGTCGGATATACTATTCAAGATACCATGGTATCAAACGCATTTACGTACTACGGTATTTATCGTAGACTACAAAAAAACATGATCACGGATCACATTTTAGAATCCTAAAAGTAATAATAAACTACTTTGATTGCATTTTCCACAACTTTTTTTATTGTATTCTCCAACAAAATGATAGCGGATGAGTCCTAGAGAAAGCTCCTTGTTAGTGCCGTGAAAAGTTTCATTAGTATTACCTTGCATTTCTCTAGATTGTATACTTGTAACTCGCTACTTGTTAGTCACGTTGCGACTGAAGTATTTTGTTAGCAAACGTATGTAGTGCTACTTATGGATAAGTACGAGAGACATTTTAGACGTATTTTGTTTGACTCAGTAAAAATATTGACAGTCAAATTATATTAAATCACGAATACTCCATGCTACCGATAGATTCCTGGTCTTCTGGTGTCATATTTAGGTTAAATCACACAGCTCTGTGTTTATAACGGCTAAGGAATTATTAACGAAACACATATTAACACAGTTGAGCTATCTGCAGAACGTTGCAAATAACATACAGGTACCTCAATAAATGAGTACCAATCAAAAACTAACCTTAAGCTTCCTCTCCGAAGGAGTTTTCTTGAACGGAACTGGTTTCTCAGTGTTGGCAGGAGACTGGGAGCCGCTTGTGGACGTCTTGTCGGTCTTGGGCTGGTTGGGTTTTCTACTCAACCCCAACCAACGCCTCCTTGCAAGAATATATAAAATCACTATTCAACTGATCCAATCAAAGTAATATTTTCATGACTCTCAATTATGGTGAGTGGAAGAAGAAAACATACGCTGCAACCCAAAATTAGGATAAGTACAGGGAGATGACTCTCAGATATATTTTTACGACGCGATATTGATAAATGAATGAAAATATAGACCAGAGAAAAAAAATGACTGAAAATTGTCATACCTACGACGTAGGTATTATTAACTAGGTATGTATTATATCAGTTATCCCAATTCCAGCCTTGTTTAGTTTGCGAATATGGTGTTTTATTATTTATATTTAAATTGCACCTAAATATTAGTGCCGAAATCAAATTAAGGATTTACATAATTTAGTGGGGAAGTTGGTTTGCCTTTCATTGCGTATTAGATCAAAGGCTGTATATAGACCAAAACATAGTTTATTAGGCATAAGGCATACCTACGTGGTAGATCTATCTAATATGTGCTGTCTATGTATAGTCTTGGACCACAACAGAATGCAATGAGATATCTCAACCGCAAAACTAGGATTGATAACATGCGTCACATTGAAATACATTCAGCTAGTATATGCCTACGGTTTCGATCGTTTAAATCCATAATAAAAAATACCTTTACTATATTAAGATATTCTAAATAATAAATCTATTAACAAAAATCTAGAGAATGTATTTATTTTGGAAAAAAAAAAGATCAGCGACTGCCGATGATAGGGTTTAAGTATTAGATTTAATATCAAAAATTTCTTCCAATTACGGTGGCTGCGGATTTACCTTCAGAACCAACCTTTCATTGGATTTGCATGACAAAACTCGCACATAACAACACTATTTCGTGAAGTGAAAAGTAAACTACTTCAAATGAAGATACCAATACAGTGAATTGCATAGAATTAGCTCGCAGTTTAAATATATTTTGAGTTCTCCATTTGCAGGAATTTCAATGGTTCTCATTAGATATAGACACCTCACTCGGGCTAATACAATATTGATAAATATGTAACCGATTAATTGGTAGTGAATATTTTACTTATATGAAAACCCTCCATTGTGTCAATAAACTAAATATATTATGGACATTGTATAGTATTTATAAAAAAATATCATATAACAGGAATTGCACTTCGCTAAAATATAGAGATAATTCAGTTAGGGACTCTTTACCGCATTGCGGTTTTATCGAAGAGGCAAAAACAATCACACAAATGTAACAATTACACAATCAATTCAGATAACATGGTAATCATGAGCCTCAGCGATGAGCCAAAAACTTACTTCATAAACGCCACTTGACTCCACATGTTATGTAAATGCTAGCAAACATCACCGGCGTTGACACTGGCACATTTCCGAGCACACTGACAGCACCAAGTAATAGTACGTCTCACAATAATGTTATCTTAAAGTCATAGGTAAGGAGTCAATATCTGATCGAAAAGGAGCGGTATCGACAGATAAGTGCGATAGTAGTGAGAAACGAACTCACATTGTCATACCGCAAGCGACACCACTAACACACGCTAAGCTAGGACGTGTGGCCTCTGCGGCTACTGCAATAACGATTCAATTACACGTACGAGTGCAGTCAACACAACTGGCAATCCGAATCGGCCAATTAACATCTAGACCATTCATCTAGCGGGCATCCCCCAGGCCTCCCTGTCACTAATTACGACGATTTACAATGGGACGCGAATACTAAATACCTACTTAGACAATAAAAGTAGAAGATTAGATAATGTAAGAAATGATAAGAAATATACGTACGAATAACATTTTGTATTGTGTTCGTGAAAGGTGCCATTACGTATATGGTGCAGGCCCGCGACATGTCTGTCTAACGTATCAGCCTGTGTAGCACGACAAAGGGAGAGAGTTTCGGAAATTAAGTGTTCCGGATGTCATGCTGTGAGCTAAGGGAAGGAAATAATTGCGCTGCAAATTGCCTACTCGGCGAGTGTCGGCAAGAGCCATCCGACATAGTCTTTGTTTTTTCATGTCGATTCATTTTAACGAAGCGATAAATACGTTACTTTGAGTGTACGTGTACGATTAAATTTTTAATCACACTGTCAATTCACATCATTTGGCATCATATAACACTAATACACTATTTTCTATTAATCTTGTTCTGATAGCACATAAAAAAGATTATACTATGCCGGGTCCAAAATAAATAAATTTGAAATCTAAAATCGAAAAACGCACAAAGGTACCGCCACCTGTAAAACACTCTTTGAGTAGTATTTTGATGACACAATCAATTAACAAAATCATTGACACAGTTGACGAGAGCTGAGATGCCTATAAGTCGTCGTAATACTTTGCATTATTAAACTGAGGTAAATTACAATTTCGCGACAAAACATGTATAAAAGGACGAAGAAAAAAAAACCTTATAGTGCGACAGCAGCAATTGTCGTAATCCTTGCCCGAGAGATCGGCCGGGTCGGTCATGACGACGGCGGACAGACTCCCGCGACACCGCTCGACGACTGAACGCTCACACACTATCGCGGAAGAATTAGATAAAGTCACACTAAAGATAAAATATGACTAATGGAAAACGTTGACAATTGCTAGATACAGATAACGAGACCATTTCAAAGGAAATCCTCATCAGACGAGACGCATTATTTTGGCTACACTCGTATTATTTTGATAACGTTGATTCAATGTTGCTGAAAATAGGCTTAACGACCAAGCCTACGTAGGCTTGTAACACTGATTTTTTTTTAAGATTAAAACAATAAAAAGAATAATTTAATTAACAAACATATGAAACATTATTTATAGTATAAACGAAAGCCTATTCGAAACAAGTATGCAGTCGTCAAACATATCTGAGGTCAAAACTACTGTGTCAGGTGCAGTTAATAGATAAATTGTAAGGGCGAGGCGTAGCGTCCGTCTACGCACCCAGCTCAAGACAAAGGATAAATTGAAAAGGTCGAGCTCAACGGATGTCACAGACCACTCACCCACTAAAGCCGCGACGCTGTTTGCCTGGACTGGCTACGCTTACGTTGCCGGTGCCACCGCCTCCGGGGTCGGAGCTGGATGCTTCTGCAACAAATTAATCAAATGATACGATGGCCAACAACATTGTTTGCATGGCGGTACCTTATAAAGAAAAGATAAAATCTAACACCTATTATGCAAAGAAACTGGAATACTATAAAATCATAATATTTATTTCCTTTATCTTTATTCCTTCAGATTAACATTGTGAATATGAATTCAGGAAACTACGTAGGTACATAATTATTTATCTGTCTGGGGTGAACATGAAACCCAGCGCCCATTATTAAACATAGCTTTCTAATGATGAGAGAGATTTGAATAAACGTATCCTTCAGCTATTGTGTTTAACAACAATAGAATATCCAACTTTGGTTGGCAGCACTACGTAAGTTTGAAAATCGGCAAATATTTTTAATCAACTCTCGTGTTTTAGATTAAATTATTTATTTATTTTTACCCACATATATTTCATGACAACTTTTACACGCGTACGATGACGGAAGTAAACCACGTAATGACTACACGTAACTTATACAATTGCTCTTCAATGGTGTTTAATAGATTTTAATAGAGCGGCCCTATTTATGTTACGATGCTACGTAGTTTAAACAATTGAGAATACAAACATCTTCGTTACATTTTGTTTGGATTTACTGAAAACAAAACAACAGATTGGAAATAAAATACGTTCACAACTGTAATCCTTTAGGCGTAAGCATCGAGTTCCTCTGTCAATATGCATTTAGCCGACGTGCTTGAAGCAAAGCACGAAACCAGCGTACCGTAGCGGCAGGCAGTTGGTTGAAAAGCACGTTCTATTTGAAAAGGGTGGAACATGCAGATAAACGGTAAAACTGTTTCAAAAGGTTTTTTATATATGGAAACCTGTTTCGAAAATCGTACAGCGAAGAAACATTTTTTTACGTGACTCATGAAAACAGGGATAGAAATGTTTCCAATAGAAATGTAAATGGTTTTAAAAACCCCATTGTCCTTTGGCGAAGCAAAGGTGAAAATTTGAACCAAAAATATCGTCATACAGATTGTTTTTAAAATACCCTTTTGAATACATACGCTTAATTAAAACGATTTCATTCAACACTTTTTACACGTCAAATGAACAGACCGATACATAAATAATAAATCAAATGTGTGCCCTAATTGATAAGGTGGGATTTGGTGTAACTGACAATGTGTTTGATTTGATTAATTACACCACTATCACCACTATTGAGCGGCTTCTAAAGTATCGTGCGTGATACAGGCAAATTACAGGACAAAATCGAGTGTGTTCTAAACGATGGGCTAACCAAGTGTCGGAGCAATTACAAATGCCCGTGCACAAAGCGTTCCAGTAAACCACCGACCGTTCTAAATGAAGAGGTATTACCAATATAATATATTGGAGAAGAGTCACGATCGTCAATAGTGAGGGACTGAAAATGGGGGAATATTTTGTTTTCAAAAGAAACCTTTAAAATCATAAATTGCAACGGTGAGAAGTATATTTTTTACAAAGTGCGACAACATACTTGTACAACTACAGCACACGCTCAAAGGTTGTGTGTAATCGTAGATCTTAATACTCGCACCCGCACAGAACACATTGTTTACGGATAACGACTCAAGGTGGCGAGCGACGGATATCAATGATATTGTGAAAAATGTGGGTTTGAGTTTAGAGTAAAATGGAATAAGCGATAATTTGTCAAACATTTTATGAATGTCAGCGTTAACAAGACGGTAAAGGAATAATTTGTTAGATTCTCTGATACGATAAAGTATTAGGATTTTTGCATTGTTCATAAAAAAAGTACCAAGACGAGCTTGGAAGTGCCGCCGACCGTGTCATGCCTATCGCCGGCTCGGCTACATCCAAAACCAATCTTCCGAGCGATCGAGTCTGAGTTCTCTGTCGGTTCCCTGAATCTTGAAGATGGTAAGAAAAGAAAAATTGCGCTCTAAAGACTTCATCATGTTGTAGACAATTTGTTTTAAAGTTTGCTTAGGTTTAACTATTAAATGAGACATTATGTTGACATAGTAATTACACTATGTATTTGAATCGTATATTATCGCTATCTCAATCCATTAACCTTCTGACTGACCAAATTCCACAATGAGGTTCAAATATTTGGTATTGTGTTTAAGCTACGCGAGTGAAACTAGTTAAACCTATAGTGATATTGCAGCGATTGCTAGGTGTGAGGGTTAATCAAACGTGACCGAGTTAGAGCTTTCACGATGGTGCGCTGTAGGTTAAAAAGCCACAAGAATTGTAAGTAAAAGCGTGAACATATCTGTAATCTATTTGTGACCGATCGAGCGTCCGTGCGAAACCGGTTGGCGTTTAGCCCAATTGTTTTTTTACACAACAACATTAATGGGTTGATGTGCTAGTCGGATTCGCATATCTTTGTGACTGTTTGTAGATTTCTGTTACAAGTGCGTTGACTTTTAAATATGATTTGAAGCTGGTATTCTTCTATTTATTTAGTAGATCCATTCAAATAAAAATTTAAGGATAGTTCGAAAATACTAGGAGCATTATGCTTTTTAAATTATGAATAAACAATTATGAAATCAGTTACTTAGGTGTGAGAGTTGCGCTAATTAAAAAATATTTTATTAAATACATCAAATAGCGCATGGTTCGGGTCTAAAGTGAGTTGCAATGTGTTTGCACTCAAAAGACATGAAACTGAAAATGTACGGGTTCAGCTATAAATTATCATTTGGGTCATTAAGTTTGCTCAATCGACAAGTAAACTATCCGAAGTAATCTACGAGTAGTCTTCAAAATAGTTTTGTGGGGCATCACTGTCAATGTCCGATAGAATCAACAGGTTTATCCAACGACAAAAATAATCAATTTAAACTATCGATAATGTATTAACTAGGTGATTGAATATTTGCTGGTTTATGTGTACGTACAATGTACGTATGAAACGTTTCATTAACCTTAAAGTTTTGAACATGATGACAGCACCGAGTATCGTTACCGCAGTATCAACTTCAGTCGGTTTGGGAAAGTTTGGATATTCACCGAAGGATATATTTAATGTCTCTTTGGCGACTCGCTAACATTGTCATCAACTAGTGTTAATATCGAAATTAATCTTGTAATGTGGCAAGTGTAGAAAACACTTACGTTGTTAACAAAAAAAATAATTTATGATGACAGTAAATAGAAGTGGTTTGAATACCAAAAAAATATCAGCTATATAAAATGTATTTCGTACGGATGGATACGAAAGGTCATTCGAGAAATAATACAGAAAGACGTTGGAAAGTTGTGTCACAGATTGCCAAATAAAAATATGTTTAATTATGATCACCGCGCTTCGCAATCCCGCTGTATAAGGTCCGGGTAACCCAGTGGCCGAGTGGTGGTTACGTCTCGGCCCTGCGGCGTCCGCACGCACCGGCCAGATCCTCAATTAGAGCGCCACTCACAACTCTAATTCCTCAAGAATACGGCCTATATTGTTACAACCGCAACAAAATGTTTGTACAAGTATACAGATGCGAAGTTATATTTAAATCATGGCGCTCATCTGCAATGTTAAGGTTGAATTCCGGAACGTCTGCGTCACGCGTACATGTATGGGATTCAACTATCATGCAGCTGAGCCTACAGTATTAGTAAATGTTACATCTTTAAATATATTACTACTCACTATTCAAGCAAACGCTTGTAGATAATTTGCCTTAATTCATCGAATACAAACATTTTTGACGTGACAACGTCTTATAATTCGATAGAGCCGGCTGCACGCACGAAAAAACATGACTCATGAGGCGTTCTGAGGCGTTCCATGAAGTGACGTTGTCACGTTCAACTATCGTCAGTAACCGACTTTACAGACAACCATTTTTTCGCTATACTCAAAACTTGAGACAAGGTACAACTTAGGTAATATCTTTTTACGAAATTGTTGGCTTGACATGGACAAATAAATTAGTTGGCGCCAACGGGGTCGCGGAAAGGAAAACCTGACCCCTATGTGAACTGTACGCGTAAATGTATTCATTATAAACAAATGTCAATAAACAGACTAACAACATTTAATAAACTCCGAACCTAATATTGTCTCAATGCATACGAGAACAAAGTACCTACATGAAATCTCGTACATAAAAAGATTTATTAAAAACCTCCAGCTCATGTCACTTTGAAGTTCTCTTTATCGTAGCATAGCTTAGATATGAGAATTTTCCACGGTAGTAGCTTGAATATTACGATAAAATACGGAATGTCGACTAGCTATAATGCATTTCATTTGGATGGAGAGCATCCCTCTAGCTCGGGTCGCCTGGCCGACAGGGGTTAACGGAATTTTAATATTGCTTTTATCAAACATCAGGACAATTATTGATGGTGACCGATGCTTGAAATAGTAAGACCAAATATCTTAAAGCATTCGTCGAAAAAAAAATGACGTCTCTCTAATGTAGAAACACCTCTTATAATTCAAGTACTGTCTAATTTCACGTGTATTTAAGGAAAAAAAAAAACAAACACAACATAAAGAATGACTGGGGTAATTAATAAACGTCCCATAACGCTTTAATATTTTGTTATTGAGGTTATTCACAATAGAGACCGGCAATGCAACACAAAAATAGTCTATAACTAGTGATGTATAAAATGACACACTTCGGTGTGAATTAAAATATAAAGAGCTAAAAAAAGAGTTGCGGATGGCGCCGCTGTGGGCACGCGCGCCGGAACCACACTCACTACGTCGGAAAATATATAAAATGTAACCTTGTATTCACTTTAATTCACGAGATTTAAGTAGGCTGACATTGGGTACGAATAGTTTTATTTGTTGATTGTGTTAATGTCACGCACGACGCGATTCAGCGCAACGGCGCGGTGGCGGCAGTACAGCTCGTCGACGAGCACACTATGCCTGCCAATTAGTTCACATTAGAACACACTGACGATGGCTGACCACGTGTGCTTTTGTCGTAATACTATTTGATTTTGTAATACTTCTGCCAAATCTAACCAATTAGCAGCCAGCAAAACCTTTAAACGATACAAATAATATACTATAGTATGCAGTTCTTATTGTTAGTCAGGTATTACGAATGTTATTGAATATAAGTGACGTATATTTACAAAGAGAGCTGTAAAGTTGAATGCTAAAACAGGCGGCTCTGTGTATGGATAGTGTACCGTGAGAACGGTGTTCGGTCCCGTGCACAGAGCGGACGGAAAACAGTCTAGTAACTGTGCCTATTCATTTAATGAGTTCCCGGCGGCGGCTCTGGCGTCCCGGTGCACCGCTCAGTGTTCCCACTTCATACAAGGAACTTGTCATTAATATTTTATTCATTTTCCGTTTTCCGGGAAATAGGTAATAAAGTGCAAATAAAAATTATTAGAATCCGTTCGGAACCGTTTTGACTGTGCACATTAGAATATCAAAGAGTCAACGTTGCCATCCTTTTGGATACACTTTGATTGGAGATTTTAACTCTGTATTCTACCTGTAATAACTACAGTAAGTAATCTGACTAAATATATTAATAGTAGAATTTAGTTACATATTTAGAGGTTTATTTGTCAAATGTAATAAAATAAATGATAACTAGTTATTATATAAAAAGCCACTAATTTTTTATATTTGTCCAAGATACTAGGTCTTAGCTTGCTTTGTTCGCTCGATCAACAAGGACTTCATAGCGACTAAATACCTTGCTCTGTAATGAATTATTCAGTACATTTTGCTGATTAGCTCGTCAAGTGTCTTCAACAATCAACTGTAAGGAGAGACGGAGTGCACACTGACATGATAGGTGATTTCAAAATGAACCTTGTGATTTTACTAAATTAAATTTGACTTTTTAACAAACACTGAAGTCTAGAATTCATTTTAATATACTGATATTTCCATATGGAAGAACTTCAATAGCGGGCAGTATTTTATGGCTCAATGGTTATTAGACTGCGAGCAAAATATTGGCCAACAGTCAGCCGGTCACTTCCTAAATGGCAAGTGTTGTGATAACAGAAAAATATTTTTGTTTTTTTTTATAATATCAAGTTATACATAAAATATCGCTTGATTTTATGAATAATTATCTGAGGACTAAATGAAACTCACCGAGTTTTACGTCCATTTGTAGCGAAAAAACATCAGCAGTATATTTTGAGTAGCGCGTAAAGCGACTCGCGCGCCGGTTACTGCTTCACTAGCGCGTATTATGGAGCAAGAGCCGTGATCGACTCCATTCAATTTCAAATAAGGAAGAAGAGTCGCGCGCACGTCCCGGCATACAGCTACGTACGGCGCGTGCCAACGATACGCGCACAAAAACTAATTGTAAATAAATCAACCGATCAATGATTAAGACGAATATTAAAATTTTATTTCAAATAAAGAAACGAAATTAATATTCAGCGTTCAAGTAGATGTGCATTTGTTGCATTACAAGTTTTTACAGCGGGAGAGGTTAATCACACTTATATATCGGGTTGTGAAACCCCAAACAAAATACAAACATTTTGTGTGTCAGCGGACGAGTCTTCTAACCGAACTTCGCAGCAATTTATTATCACATGGCATGCTAGTTTAAACAGTGCGTAACAAATACAAATTCATTTCCTCGTCATATCCACAGTTGAAAATGGATTCTGAATCGCTACCCCTTCCTGTCAGGTACCACAATCCGATCAGGTATAACAGAGGCGCGGCGGTGAAGCTTGGTAGAGCAAACATGCTATATACATATAAGTGGACGGGTGGAAGGACCGTACAAGCAAATATTTAGTTTCCCTTCCGTACATTTAGTTCAATTGATTTACTTATTTCGAGATAAAGTAACCGTTAACAGTTTTATAAATTATCTAGTTCGAACTCTATTACTGCGTCTATACTTGTTTTTTTATTTCTTTTAGAAAAATATTTTTTTGGGGTTTGATATAGCGGATCGATATTATTACAGGCTTTGCTGATTTATCTTTGGATCAGGTGGTTTGAATTTTAGAAATCAAAAACGTTTCAAATAAATACTTTTGCTTGTCTGCAAATAAATCACAGTTTGCAATATCTTTGTACAATGTATTTCATTTCAACTTTTGTGAATATTATCAGAGAATAAAAACGCAATTTTTTCAGATATTTTAACTGTTTATTTTACTAAACTGGATACTATTTTGCTAATAACCCACGTGTTCCAATAAATTCAGAAACGCGACAATCCTATTTCCAGAGCATTCAGTGTATTTATGAGTATATTTTGATAGTAGCATTTACTACGGAATAGATGAGTCACTCATCTGATTTGTATACATATTTTAAATGTGAGTTTTGGACAAGTGTTGTAGTTTTTGTGAGTGTTTATACTTTAAACAATTATAAATGATAAGAAATAACGTTGATGAAATGAATACGTCAAAAACCGATAAAAACCTACAAAACGGGCGAGAAGAAAAATAAAACAAAGGTCCAGACGAAGATCATAAAATATTATTTAAATTTTAGATTAAATCAAAGAGAAAGGAAAATTAAAAAAGACAACGCTTTATTCATAAATTACTCAAACCGTAAAGATCGATTGCATATTACATAAATTAATAACGAAATATGAAATATGCTGCTAGGAACGTATTATAACATTGTCTTAATGAAAAATGATTTTTATATCTTTTATTTCACATAGTTGATTTAAAGCCCTTGTGTCCCTTTCACCTATAACTAAACATTTTCGGGACGCACGAAACATGTATGACAAATAGCTGTTGTCTAGAATGTTTAAGAAATAAGTACCATTATTCTTTACGTGTCATCAATTCAAGAAGATATTTCAATAGGGGATTACAGTTATTTTTAAAATTTGAACTATAAATCCATCATTGCAGTGACTATCTTAAACCTTGTTTTCATGGATTGTGATACAGTTTGAACTCTTAAATCATGAATCGTGTACAATTATCGTAGGTATGGCTTAGCGGGTCGGTGATTTATTTCAGTACACGTGCGCAAGGCAAATACAATCTTATGCATAAAAACATGAGGTCGGAAATAGAATACACAAATGCGAACCTCTTACTAAGTGGTTGAACGATGTCCACTGTAGCGAAGATATACAACAATTAGAAATTGCTTTCAAAGTGAACACGAGGGCTGTTTTTTTTTATTTTAGATTATACTGACATAAATAAAACTTCAAACACAAACTTACAAAAATATAGAAATTATAAAATATCTATATTTTTTTGGCCGACATAAATCATAGTTTAATTTTCTTTTTATTCACTTACCGGTTTCTTCGTCGTTAGAAGATGTTAAAATTCTCGACATGGCGCTGCAAGCCCGCCTGAAGGCAAGAACGCGTGAGGAGCGGGAGCTTGAGTTTGTCGCGGCACTGTTACTAGAACTGGCCTCCGTATCGCTTCCATGGCCCGAGTCGGAAGCCATGGCGCGCGCTACGCGAAACAACCGGTCCGCTGACATAGACAACTACCTAGTGCATCGCAGTCAAATGCGACGTGTTATCAGGCCGGAAGTAGAAGAAGCTGTGAGCGCATTCGAGGTCCGATGGCGAGTCCCGGTCCCGGGCGGGCGGGAGGCGTTCCCGTCTGCAGGGTATGCAGCGCGCGTGCACCGGCGCGGCGGTCGCGGGGCCTGAGCGCCGGGAGGGAACGGGCGCTCTCTTTCACCGCCCGCTGAACTGACCGCTGAGCGACGCGCGAGCACGCCTATCCATTTTAACAGATCAGAGACACCTTCCCGTCTAACAAGCACGGGGCAATGCCTCGCCGCGCCACGGCGGTGCGAGTGCGAAGAGAGCAACAACATCACCAAGCCGGGGTAGCTGCGACTACGCCAACACTATTGCCGGTTGTTGCAAGCAACAGTTACCACCATGCATATTCATACTAAAGCCAGAAAGAGACGAGTTCACGCATCCGCACTTATTACCTCATGTTAATAAAAATAATGACACATGATATCTGTTAACTTCTTCCACGCTTTATTGGACCAGACTAAACCAGACCAGATTAACAAGAGCCGGAGGCTTCGTTAAAGTGACAAATTCAATTATTGTGCGTCGTTTATCACTGTTTCGCTCAAATCAAAAGTTCTTATTGTTAATGTATTACAATAAACAATAATACAACTAGAACTTGACATGCACCAATTCTAAAAATATGAAGTTAGCTATTTTATTATAGCTTTCTACAATGTTTTAGTTAGGTACTTATTCAACGTCTTCTAAGAATTGTCACGCGGAAGTCTAAAGCCGAAGAACCTTGAAAATCATCGAAACACCTTCACGTATGCATATGCACCACAATTTACTTTAGTCAAAGTCCTTATCAAATTTATTTTTACTCAATAAAATTACAAGGATCATTTAGAATCGTCTTACATACAAGGTCAGTTAAACTATAGTTAGCAACGGTCCCGTAGATAGCTCAACTGTTTTTTATGTATTTTATATGCTTATGTACATTTTGTAAATACTGTAATAGTCGTAAGTTTGTTTGTGAATAGATACTAGGTGATTCTACGTGACCAGAGTCTAGAAGAACGGGCAAGAAACTTAGGACCTGGTTCCTGCCGTTTTTTTATATGATCCATCTTGGAAAGAATTACAATTTAACTAAATTGAATACTGAAGTTCCAGTGCGGTGTCAATTTAACTTAGTAATAATACACATAATACATATTACACATACTACATTTAGTTTAAAGTTATTACTTTTTTTTTCATACCTAAAAATAGCATGAAGGTGCTAAATTTCACGCCGCTTTAGTCAAAAAATACGGAAAGTAATAGTTTTCTATAAAAACTTTGAAAAAATCTAAATGAAGCGGAACATACCATTTCGGATATGATTCGGGTCACCTTCAAGGTGCACCACCTTCAATTTTGCTTGACACTGTTCATGAGACACCTTGTTTACCAACGTTGAGCCGATAGAACTGACGTTATTAAGATACAATACAAATGTTGTTTTTATGTGTCTTCATTTAGATGCGCCAGTTCTGTATTTAGGTTTTGCCAAAAAAAATTGCAAAGCCAAAATTACATGGTTAGGTTTGACACCTTTTGACGTAATGCTTAACGAAATATTTATGTCATTAACGGCCGGTTTCTGGAAACCCAAATCACGATTGATCCGAGTTTGACACATAGTAATTATTTGATTTTTTCGTTGATCATCGTTCGAGAAACCGGCCGTTACTGGTGTAAATTTTGAACATACATAAAACTCTCAATCTAAATCTAAACGTAGCGCTGAAGGATTTTGTCCTCATCAGTTCTAACGTCAAAACGTCACTGATCTGACTCTGCATCAAGCTGCTCTGAAACCGACAAGTCGACGCTCGAGAGACTAGCAGAACAGCTTCAAGCAAGTGGTTAATCTATTCTTAATCTTTGTTAATGCCAAATGTATAGGCGACAAAGAAATTGGTTTACCACTTTTGATGACATCTCCTAGTAACATAATTATTCGCTAAGGATTACAGATTGACAGATTCTGACGTAGCAGTCATTAGTCTGTCAAGCGAAAATAGCCCTTGATGTTTTGTACGTGCAAATGATATTCAACCTTAGAGTGGTAAACCAATTTCTTTGTCGCCTATACCTGGTTGATTTTTACCTGAATACTAATTATCAGGATTCATAAAAAGAGATGCAAAGAGTTTATGTTATATTTAACATTCGCCAGCTGTCGACAGCCCACATCGAAATAGGATTCAATGATTGCCTTTCGTTTCGTGCCCCTACTGTATTGTCGATTTACGTTTGTACAGGTCAGTCTCCACATCCGTAGCATTTCACATTTCTAGGAGAGGGATGGGATTGGAATAAATTTGTTTTATGAAAGCTTTGACAGTGATAGAGAATAAATTGCACGCTGGACTCGGATGACGGGACTATAGCTTGGCAAAAAAGAGTAGAAAATCCGGAGGCCGCCACTGTGCTGATCATATGGCAACCCGCTGTGACCGTATAGCGTACCAACCTAGTCTTGATACTTTTGTTACATATAGTTTATTTATTAAAATCAGTATCATTTAATTCAAAAATAATTTATTACCTAAAAATAAATATATTATGCACTAGCATAATATATTTATTTTTATATAATATATTTTTATTTTTTGTAGGCAATACTTTGTTTTTAAAATTTTCTCTCTATTTTTTTCTGGGATTAAAATAAGACGCAGATACAATGTTATTGTAATTAATCTAGTATATTTTCCTCCAAATATTCCACCCCCTCCATTTAATCCGAGTCTTGGCTAGAGTTAGCCGCATATTCGTCTGAATCGTTCTCCGATTCAGAGGAACTACTATCGTCTTCGAAGTTTATTATAATTCGCTCCATGTCTTCGTACATAGTTAGTTCCCGCTCGTAATAATCTTTTTCTATTTTGATTATATGCTGGCATGAATTCTTCCAATCTTCCTCCGTAATTGATTGGGTGTAGAAAATACGCCTTTGTTTCGATCTCCTTCCAGCACGACTCTTCTTACAGTGCTTACTGATTTACCTGAAGTGAATAAATAAATATAAAAACAAAATATTAATAATAATACATTTTTGGCAAATTTCTAATTGTAATGATTTTCATTCAACAATAAAGTTATGTAGAAAACGAATTTAAAACATACATATTGCAAAGTACGCCACTCAAGTATCAACACTGATCTCTCGCACTATACCAAAGTAATGTTAGACAAAATGTAAACATAACCTATGTGCTCGATGATTATTGTTCAAAATTCCACTTATTTCGTATGCAAGCTATTCAAAACAATAGGATTCATCAATTTACACGTAATTCATCTAAAAACAACAATACAAACAGTTACATACCCGTCATATCAGCGGTTCTTTGGTAAACATAGTTGAGATCGGTAAGAACGGTTTTGACCTCTTTTTCTGCCAAACATCGCCTATAAACCTCATAAATAATTTGTCTGCCAGCACTTCGGATAGTTTTATTCATTTTTAAGTTAGTTTTATCACGTTTTTATGGCACAAATTATAAATAGTATAGACTTGCGAACTTTGTTTACATCAAACAATTTAAACGTCATAATTTTCTAAATGTTGCCAGCCAACAAAAAAATTAGTTCCGTTTCTACACTTTTTTGCCAAGCTATACCTAGTTATTAACTTTCAAAAAAGTAATATTACCTTTGGTGGAATATGATAAAAGACGTTGGAATTGACAATTTGATATTGTTGAATATATTTTATGCGAATGAGATAAATAACTTGATAGTTTATTTATAACAACATCAACATGTAAAAAAGTGTTGTCGAGGTCATGCAGCTTATACATTATTTAAAAGTATTATCATAGAACAAGTGCATTTTTCTTTTGTTTGTTTCACGTCATACAAAAGCATAAAACTGATTATTATCGATCTTGTATGAACAATGATCCAACCACAAATCGAAGCTCCTCCACAATATTCGCTGCTTCAACACCAGAGGCAATCCTATTAACATGTCAGATGCATGCAAATCTGTGAAAGACTACGTTACATATACCTATTGTAAGTACGCGTAACGCGTGTTTTTAAAAATGTTCAGCGGTGATTTTTAATAAAGATTTTTTAATAAATGCTGTGTGTCCAATAATGGCCTATGTAGCCCGTAGCCGGCGCTGCTTTGACCAAACACGTAGAGGGTTCGAAAAATCTCATTCAGATTTTGCCGGTCCGGTGCATCTAATCCACCCTATAGCAGCAAGCATGCACGAACGAGGTGTACAAGTAGATGACTATTTTACGCTCTACTAAATTGCTGGAAAATGTCAACGATTTCATTTTAAAACTTGCAGAGCGTTTGCGATGATAATTTCGTTTAAATTTATTTAAATCCAATCTTATCAGTAGCCAGCAAATTTCGAATATTCGTTGAATAGTACAAAATGACTACAAAGAAACTTCAATAGAAACGTTTTCCTACGAGTTTGTAAGCGTGGAATTGGTTTTCTGTAAGGCTTAGAATTTAGATACGAGAAACCGGAAATGTACTGTATTTGAAATGCAAGGCTTTCTTGTATATAATAATTTCCTCGCGTCTGCTGTTACCTAGGTATGAAATGAAGCCCTGACGGGACAGACTCCGTCAATTGCGTGTCGATATGAATTTACAATACACAGGGGATTGACAGTGTTTCGGAATACAATGTAGTCTGCGCCCAAAGTAACTAGATAATAGCAATCTCCGTACGTAATTTAGGTAATGTCCAAATCTGTATAAATGAATTAAGTTTTAGCTTAGAATAAATTTTTTTTATATATATATAAAACAAATTGATTTAAATATCAACAGTTCATTAGAACAAAGAATCATCAGAAAATCATATCTACTATTTTTTGTTAGCTAAACTTGCACTACGATACATGAATAATGGTGATAGGTGCTCAAAAGTCGCTAAAACTTATAAATATTTTTTTAGAAAACGATGGTTACGGTTCTTCGTGTGGTCCACGAAGTTAATATAAATAACAATGTTAGCACACACAATCTAGGAAATAAAAGAGTCGTCACTAAATACATTGTAATTTCCAATCGTACATGTAAATTGAATAAAGCTACAGAGTGAGACTACAAAGCTGTCACTTGCATTTTTTGCGCAAAAATGTACGAGCATACGTAATTTAATGGACATTAACACGACAAATAACATGCAGTGTACATTTTAACTAGCTTGTGTCATTGTAGATACGATCATACATATTTACCCTTATCTTATAAAAAGTTAGCGTTGACTTTATGTAATCATTACGTATGGTAATTAATACTTCAAGTCTGCGCTAACTTTTTATAAGATAGACTATAGACCGTTAGTCATTTAGTTAAACTGAGATATTTGCCCGGCAGTGGGCCAAGATAGATTGAATTAGAAAAAAAATGTTAACTTACGCACGTAACATATCAGCAAAATATAATGAAAAATGTATGCTAAATAGATATTATTAATGTATGCTTACATGCGTCATAGAAATATTAAACGGTAAGGATTTCCACCCACGGTGTTGTCAACATCGATATGCATGGGTTTCGACACATGCACTGATGGGCACGACCCTTGAGATAATTTGAATGAATAAGCTTAGCTCATTAAGAGAGGAAAATCCCTCAGCTAAGGGAAGTATTTTTCTGCGTAGTAGCGAAACTAAATTAGAAGATCGTTGGTCAAACGGTGGTGTATTCTTTTCCAGAATTTAGTGTATTAAATTTTTGCTTTTATATTTTAATTCGGTTTAACTTTGTGCTTATGGTATCAGAACTGATTTACTAAAATGAAAATTAATATAAAGTCATAGTTAGTCAAAGTTAATATAAAGTAATTTGCATTGTCTGTCGTCACAGGCTAATTGATTGACTGAGCTCCATACGAAGGGTCGTGGGTTCAATCGTCAAAAAACCAACATTTATGTCGTGGTAAACAATTCTAATATTCGGTGTGTAGTATGTTATGCTTATTTTAAATTTCGTTGTTGCGCTATTCTACAATAAAATAGATATATCCTAACCCAAAGATTCCTAGTATATAATTGGCATAAATTAGCATTATAGTTTTATGCCTAATTAACAGGTAGAAAACAAAAGCGTCCAAATGTATTTTCAACTAAACATGTGTGCATTTTAACTTCATAGAGTGAAACTGACATCGCCAGCCTGGCAATGCCTTAGGGGTTACACTGTACTGACAACCAACCTGTCTTGATCCATGTTAATATTTAAAATCAGTCCTGAGCATTTCATTGTGTTAAATAACAAATCATTACTAGTAAATATGTATATTAGTGTAGGTATATTTATTTATAGCTTAGGATATTATTATAGTTAGTGTTTTTAAATTAATTAATTATTATTGTTTTGAACTTTTGTACACCGCCGTCTTTCTGTTTTTGTTTATCCTCTCCATCCAAAGGTTGTCTGGAAGAGATCGCTCTTAGCGATAAGACCGCCCATTGTACAAATTTATTGTTATGTCTTTCATTTGTTATTTTCTTTGTGTACAATAAAGAATTTATCTATCTATCTATCTATCTATCTACTAGGTGATTATTTTATTGTAAAACAGTAATTAAATGCTGAAGTTCAGCTGTGGTGGATATTTCATTTTCTTTTTTAATCAATTTTGTAGCTGATTGACACATTTTTACCGTTTGTTAACTCTAGTGTCCTAAATGTTGAAGATGTGGTTAATATTTTCAGTTTGGTGTGCTTATCTATTTCAATTGTCATACATTAAATAAATAAATAAATAACATTTGAAAAATCACTTGTAGAATGGAATCACACCGAACATGGCGATTTTATTTTGGTTGTTTTTCTGATTTTATATTGAGTCTTATTGTCTGAGAGCCTAGATACACTGGCCTGCAAAACTAAGTATCACACTTTTTAAATTGCAATAACTTTTTAAGTAAATAAGATATAATTTGATCTCAACCCAATTGAGCACGCCTGGGACGAGCTAGCAAAGCTAGTCAGAAGCCGCAGACCACCACCTACCACCCCCAGGGCACTAAAACAGGCCCTGATAGAAGAGAATGGGTCCCCAAAATCGGCTCCGAAACCTCGTGTTGCTCTAATCAGAGCCCGAGGAGGCAATACCAGTTATAAAAATGAAATAACATGTAAAACATACTTAGAAAATGTGGGATGAGTTTTTAGACACTAAGCTATAAATGGCTATTGTATTGTTTATAATTTTTTTTAAGGTAAAAATGTTACTAATGTATGTTTTAAAGAAAGCTGATAAAATTTGCTATAAAACATTTTTTATTTGAAATTTCTAACTTGAATAGTTTAGGAATAAAAATAATTCTAAAAGTGTGATACTTAGTTTTGCAGGCCAGTGTACATTAGAGAGTATAGATACATTAAAATGAGAAAGAAGAACTATATAAATGACTGACATATTTTTCCCGTGTAAAATCAAATATCACACCCCGATGGAGCAATATAAATACATTCATTAAAAACCCGTCGGTACAGGCGCCAACGTCACCGTTTCAATCAAATTATCTTCATGCTCGAATTTGTTTGTTTAACTTTTACTTTAAAAGTGTTACCGCTATAATCTTACATGTAAAAAAAAAGACATAGTTTAAACACAGTTCAGTTAAAAATACATTGCGACGCTATTGTTTTCTTACTGTTTAATTAAGTAAGTAAATTAATGATTCTGATTTATGAAAAACAATAATACAATTGTAATATAGAAGAAGCAACGATTGCAGTCAATATTTGAAGTATAGAAAATTCGCTTTAGTAATAACGTTTAACTGTAAATCCAACGTATAACCGTCGTCTATTACATTACACACAGATGCTTCAGGGGACCAAATACCTCCGCGGCTCGAGCTGGCAGCTTGCTGATATGAAATTACTTCATTGTAAAATCGGAAATTTTTCATGTATTTCTCAGGTATAATATAGAGTTAATATTAAACTGATATGAAATTTTATTGGACTTTTATAAACGCAACGTGGCACCGGTGTATCTTAAAAGTACGCATAATTTCATGAAAATTGAATACCTACACAGTTTCAATATTTTATATTTTACCGGTTAAAGGGATAGATGAAACATAACAGAATCATGTAGAGACGATCCATTTTAAAAATGCAAGCGTGTTCGGTGTATTTATTCACTTTTTGGTCAGATCCAGCAATTCTTTATTAATGATTACGTGTCAAGACAGTGACTGAACAGCCAATGACAAAAATCAATCATTTTTATCTGTGAGTGTCTGAGCGTGAATTTTTAGAATTGTTTATCTGTACCTAGTATATATGCGTTTCATTTCGCCGCATGCATAAATTACCTAGTTTATTAGCAGCGCGCTAACTTACTTTGCTAATGCTATTACAGACTTTAGAACCACGACGTGCGAATTCCACACGTATCCATTCGTAAATGAATTAATATTTAATTTCTACAATTTCTAGGTTGTATTGTCACATATTATTTTCGTTACCATTCCGATGGTAATTGTCTAGATTATTATAGAAACCAAAGATAGACAATAATGGCGATGCGATTTGCTAAGTTTAGATTCCTTGTAATGAGTGAAAAAGTGAGCTTAAAAATTAAATAATATATTGCACGACACGAACATTGCACGAACATAGTTGGGGTCGAACTACTAGTAAGATAAATTCATTAGTTGGTCTTCCATCTTTTCTTCAAGCTTAACAAACAAAGTTAGATGAATGATGGAGTACTCTCCACAATATCTTATAACGGAACCTATCGGAGTAAACAAATTGTATTAAATTATTGAGTGAAAATAGAAAAAAAATACATTCTTGATAATACCAGCATAAAGAATCGTGTATACGTAGTGGAGATTGTTCTGCAAAATCAATTGGCAAAAGATTCCTTGCCTTTTGTGTATTTGTAACAATATGTTCTTCAAAAAGTTCTTCATTCTATTGTTACATCATTTAGAGTTAAACCTTTCTTTGTTACGTTACTCTTCATAATACTATTCATATCAAATAACAAATAGTTTGTTTACAATAATGAAAACAGACTTCAATAAGTCAATTAATATTCATTTAATGCATTGTTAAGGATTATAAAAACTACCCGTCAGATCTTGATCCAATTTAAATGAGAATACCTTAAAAGGACACAGATTTCAAATAATAAGACATCAAAATCAGTTAACCTAGAAAAAAATCTAAGTTAAAACCTGATATAAAAGAAATCTATACCTATTGACAACCTCTATATTTTTAAAGCTAGTTAATTAATTAGATATTAAATAAATGAGAATGGGCATTTGGAGCGTAAGTAACGACTAAAAAAACGTCTTTCAGGGTTGCCACATAATTTCGCAATTTTTATTGAAAGAAAACCGACCCATGGAAATCGTTTATTTTGGATTAACTGTTTTTTATTAAACCTCATATTACACCGAATTCTGAAGCCCCACTAAAAATGAAAAGGGCATTAAACAGCCTTCTTTTGTTTCTCAAAACTTCCAAACGTACGAAGTGGCAGCTCTAAAGAACTTTTCTATTTGTCGTGGCCCAAAATGCCCTTTCTCCTTTGAAAGTAATTTTTATAAATCTTCTTATTTTGTAGAGTTAATCCATTGTCGGATGCAGCCTCAGCGAATCTTATTGAAATGAATGTGGGAAAATGTTTTTTTTATTTCATTTCCGTAACTGCACCCACATTTCACAGATTTGTAAAATAAAATGTTTCTGGATTCAGTTCACTCTTGCGCGAGTCTTTTTATTGCATTTCTGCAAAGCTCCGTTTAATTTGAAAGTCGAGTTTACTACGTTAAAATTTCATTTTTTTTATACTTAAGTTAATTAACTACATATCAGAAACACTGAATTCATTATAATCTCTGTCTTGTATCTACCATTGATGTAAGATATTCTTGAAACTAGTTTTTTTATTGAACTATTGAATACGGCTCAAGTCAATATTAAAGTGCGAAAGTACTTAGTTAATCAAGTAAGTTGAATTTTTAATCTACACTCAAGTGACTTGAAGATATTCAATATAACGAAAATGAACTTTTATATTAACTTCAATAAGTACTTTGTATATTAAAGTGGTTCCTGCACTTAGGAAAAACAACAGGACTTTATTAAAGGTAAGTTGTCTAAGTAGTTTAATTAGCATACAAGTGTTTGTATGATTATAGTCACCAGTATAACCTTATTGAAGTTTGATATCTCGTACAATTAACAATGATCATATAATATATATATATAATCTATTGTCTCCGTGCTTTTAATACGTACATTAAAATCTTCGTACAATACATTCTCATTGTAAAAAGTTACAACACTAAACACAATTAATGATTAAAACACGCTTTAGTGCGTTATTAAGCGAAGGGTTAAATGTTCTATCCGTAGCATAATTTTCATCCTATTACTCTAACGAAGTAATGGAGATTTAGAAAGAGCTTTGTTTCGAGAAAAGATACGAAATTGCAAATTGTTTCTCATGAAAACGAAACGCTGAAACATTTTGTTCAAATTCAAAGATAATGAAAATTTCTAATAACCAAGCTGACCAGACAACATTTCGTTTTTGTGTTCATATTTTCTGATGGCAACATTTACGTCAATATACATATACATATTTGCATATAGTTGTGGTATGGAGTTGAATATATTAAATTGATTGAAGTATGAAAGTGCTCATAGGTATGTCGCGGCGTCGGCGGATCAATAGGAGCAACCTTATGGAACGTTGGGGAACATGCATACTGTATGACAAACATACAAATAATCGTGATAATGTGTTGCCAGTATTAATGGTTATGTATGAAATGCCTAGAATTCCTAGGTAAAATAAGACTACTTCACTAGCACACTTTTCAAGTTGGAGAATGAATAAATAAATAATAATACTCATGGTCATGTTTACTTTATGCATTAAAATCACAATCATTAAGAATCGTCTCGTTTACTAAGTGATGCAAACAGTTAATCCTAAAAGAACTGGTAAGATAGAATGTATAAAGAGTTCACCGTGATCAAATACGATCAAGAATACGTTATCGTTATGAGTTTAATAAGACTTACCTATCGTCTCTTCACATGGCTGACTAAGCGGCCTCCTTGATGGTGATGTCTTGGCTTGGTGTGTCGGCTGAGGCTTCAGTATGTGGATCGGTACCGCACCTTCTTGGGGTGGTTCTCCGGGCACTCGCACCACCCACCACTCGTTCCTGCCTGGACAAGGTTCCACAACCTCGACTTGCTGCCCCTTGGACACTGACAACTCGCCGGACCCTGATGCTGTATGCTCGCCTACAACCCATGTCATTTCTGGACCAGCCTGTTGACAAAGTTATAATTTACTTACATGTTGCTAATTTAATACACAGAAATATAAAAATTCAAGAGGACAGGGTTTGGAATAATATAATAGGTATTATGAAAACATTTCCTGAAATCGTAAATATTTCCTTATTATTTTAGGAAAATTTAAATCACCAGTGGATGAACACCAGCATGGATTAGCCCTTACTACCTCGACACATAGCCCTTGTCAATCCATTTATTTTCTATTTCAATGTGTCAATCCAGGTAACGCTTTACTTATATGTACATTAAAATTTATATTTTAATCGATTCACCAAATGGGTAACCAGTGAACCGGTTTAGATAAAACTTTAGGACCGTAAATCTAAGCGTTTATTATATGAGTAGGATCCAAAGCAACACGTTAGTGCATAAATGGAGCACACTACAAAATTCACGGAAAAAATGAAGCGTCTCTCTAAAACCAACGAGCAAAAATAAAACGCAAAGGTAAATTAGAATCTAGGTCAGCCTTATACACTTAGAATGGTGTATGTATGAGTGGTTCCGTGAAGGAGATTAAATAAACGAGCTAAATTATGCTTGATCCAGATCGAGGTGGAATTCAAGTTTGAATGAAGTCTGATAGCGTAAATTTTACAGCACAATACGGACCCATCGATTGGAGAATTCGCGTAACAAGATAAGACCCAGCGCGGTCAACAACATAGATACAGATAACGAATACAAACATTGATAACGTCTCTAGTGGTTTTCGACAACTGTCAGATAGATATGACCACATTACCTTCTACAAATGGTAAAAGTTATATTTTACATAATTATGTATATTCATTTTAGTAAAAGTATTTTTTTTTTGTCATCGCTGATTTTTTTATTATGAAGTAGGTTCCAAGCGTAGTAGCCAGAATAAACTAGTCTTACCTACTTTGCAAATATCAGAGGGGTGAGCAGGCATAAATGTGACAATCGCAACGTTAGCACATTCAAGGCACACTGCATTTTGCGTTTCCGGGGCCCGAGCACGAATACTCTCACGAATACTGTCACCTCTCTGATCTACAGTCGGTATAGCAGGTATTCATCAAACTTGTTTCATTACGCCAACAGAGGTATAAGTGAGATATGTATGAAATAGTATAATTGCGTCCGCAGTAGGTAGGTCGTCATTCCAATGTAGGGGAAGATATTAAACCACGTAAAACTAATATGACGGTAGCAATGACAGAAGGGATGTCATGTTTGTTTACCAGTTAAATTCCAAATGTACGTTTCTATTTCTAGTATTTATGTGTAGTAGTACCGACAAGATAACAAGTATTCGTGAAATCGGTAACCCACGAAGGCATATACTCTTTCGGATAAGGATAGTTACCTATAGGTTCGCCACATTAGTTACGAATACTTACTTGAAAAGTTTACCAACATGTGAGCACGATGTTTTTTTAAGTTCATTCGTGTTTGCAAAATTTTGTTTAATTTCTTAGTCATCGTCAAAAAGATTTAATCTAATGTTATTATTACACGTTTGGTTCAACAAATAAAATTATACTCAGAACATCCAAAGAATGCAAACAAAGATGTCATACAGCTGAAATCAGTTAAGTATATTATGTTATCTATCTATCTGCACAAACAGGTACAAACCCAACAGTTCAATTTTGATAGATCATCCGTGGCGCACCTCGTCCTCGACTCGGAAGGGGTGTTTTCGTTTAGCATTTCCAATTTTACATGAATATTGCTTAGGGATTCCATTTATCGTAATTGTATTTCCTGAAATCTCGCTCAAGCTAGGCGTTCACAGGTAAATATAAAATTATTGACGTGACAACGTCTTATAATTCGATAGAGCCGGCTGCACGCACGAAAAAACATGACTCATGAGGCGTTCTGAGGCATTCCATGAAGTGACGTTGTCACGTTCAACTATCGTCAGTAAACCGACTTTACAGACAACCATTTTTTCGTTTACGATAGAATCTACGAACTGGTTAAAAACAAAGTACTTTAAGTATATCGTTCTAGCATTTTAATAACTTACTGATTATTTAAACAAAATGTCAAAAATGTAACACCGATTTAGGACGGCCGGAATCTCCGTAGCGAACTTCTGAAATCGATACAAAAAGCTTTTCGGGTTAATTAGAATATCTGTGTTCCTAACAATACATATTTTTTAATAACTAAGAACACTTAAGATTTTTTACATTATTATACATAATTGACAGACTTTCATCTAGTTAGCTTATATTCTTATATCGTTTGTACGTTTGATCGATATTAGGTATTCACAAGAGAACATAGACTACGGCATAACTTTAAAATTATATCATAACAAGACTGCGGTAATTAATGATGCGTGATAGACACTCGAAAAGTTGTTAAAATAGTCTTTGTCACGCACAAGAATAGTCGAAAGATTAAGAATCATCATAAAATACGTAAAGTAACGGATTCAGCTCTTTCTAAATTTTATTATGCGCTCTATTTTTAGAACCTTTCAGCTTGTTATTATCTCAATCGTTATCTTCTTTGACATCACAACTGTGTGTGTTTATATCCCTTTGCGACGGGATAGGCGTCAACCATAATCCTTTATACGATTCGGAGTTGCGAGTTATGACATAATGATCTGTATCACGAAGGAATACAGGTCATCGAGTTTGTCAAAGTAAACTAAGCCAGCGCGTAATCACGTTTACTTAATTTCAGCGTGAATAGGCCTCCGAGCTTTGTATTCACACTTGTGACTCAAACGGAATATTAAGCGCTTTAGTGGCCTTACTTACTTTTATCAATACATATTACTGAATCTATCATATATCATCCATATTTTTAGTAGTTATAGTCGTCATAACGTCTTTTATATAGAATGAAGTCCTCAGTGTGCCTCACAAATTTGATTTGAAATTCGTCGATAAATAACGCATAAGCAAACTTCCTCGTTTTCAATTAAGGAACCGCAAACTTTGTGTGCCAACTTTAGTTTAAATCAGTTGAAAATGCAATCTGTCGGCAAGAATAGACAGACAGGCAGACGGATAAAAGCATATTTGACAATGCCGAAATGTTCTCCGATCGGTCGGTCCATTAGTATTTTATTTATATGTATTTTAAAATATTTCAACCCCTTTCAGTCTGGGAATGAAATAAAGTCAAATTCATTCACAAGGTGACATACGATTTCTTGCTAATAGAGACAAGAGGTATCACAGTCCGTTCAAATTCCGATCTTAGCTGCTGAGTGATTTGTCGTCTAATCATCTCTGTGATAATGCCTACAACAGAATCAGCCTAGCGGAATAATTAGCCGTTTACTCAAATCAAGGCATACGTTACTAAAGCCTGACCTAAGCCTGTAACAATACTATGTATTTGGGAATTAAGAATCATTCCAATCGACATTGCTTTCAATCGTTATTTTCGTTTACATAAATGGTACTAACTCTAGTCTTGAATGCGTAGGTTGGTTTTCTGGTCCCCATCAAGAATCAACATTTGTATGATTTGTTAAGAATACGTTTGGTATGGTATATAGCATGAAATACTTATGCATATTTTATTGGAAGCGTTGCCTGTTTTCAAATGGTAAAAATGAACAAAAAGATGGAGCTATGATTGACACGTAACATTCATTTGAACTATTTATGAGCATGAGAATAGGCTACTTCGCGAATAAAAGCCTTGCTTTGGTACTTTAGAAACGAAATATGAAGGTGCCGTGAATGAAACCATCTCCAACTCAGTAATACCAATGAAAAAATAATTTATCGGTTTTTTGTAGATTCTGTTTATTTCTTTTTGTGCGTTTATTATATGATTTGCTTCGATAAATTTGTAACCCCTAAATTTCGTACTTGTGTGAAAACATTTTAATATATGATAATGTTATTTTAACAGTGCATTATTATTATACTTAATGGATTTTTGTAGATCATCGGGAAGCGTACAAAAACACAAATAACAATAATAATATGATATTAAAATTTAGAGTATTCATCTATTGTTGTTCATATATAAAAAAAAGCAAATGTGGTTTGAAACTACAACAATAAATTTTGATAGTTTACTCGACATAATAAATTATTCGTCGTAATGAACAGTCGACAGTCATCATGCAAACAAAGACACAATTTTCCTTTTAGAAAATACTTTTATTAAACAAAAATATCAGTGATGTGTTATATTTAAAATCACTGGATAAAAATAATACAATCGTCTGATCACAATGATATGGTATCACGCAACAATAAAAGCAAAAGTATTACTCAACGACTGTTGACCTTTACATTGCTAAAATGCCTTCGACTCAAGATAATGTAAAACAAAGCTTTATGAAAACTGATTTCAAAGATGTCAATGTTGGAGGAAATGAATTGTTGAAGTGCCGGGTGTTGGATTGCGTCTGTGAGTGCAGGTGAGGTGGGGGGGCGGGCGCGCTGTCGGCTGCGCCGGTGCAGCCAGCGGCGGCGCGCAGACGGTGCATTGCGCCGCCGCCGCAGCCGCAGTCGCAGACGCAGTTGCCCTGCATCACCTGTCGCTGGCGCTCGCGGCCCCGAAGCAGCCGTGCGTGGAACGAGCTCGGCGTGTCGATGGTGTGCTGGCGCGACAGCGTGGCGTGAGGCGCGCTTACGGAACTCTGCCTGAACCATGGCAGTGAAATTTTACGACGACTTTTATGCTGTTTAGGCGTTCCGGAATCCATCGCGGTTTCGGTAGCGGCGTCGGCGTCGGCGGCGGGCCGAGCCGCGGGCGGAGAGTTCGCGCCGTCCGTCGCGGCACGCGGCGCTTCGGCCACTGAAAGAGAGCCGCTCCGCGCCCGCGGCCCGCGCGCCCACGGGACCCGGCTCGCTTCGCACACTACGCAGCCTCCGCTACGTATCGAGCTACGGTTTACGAATTCGTTCTACGAAGGATCCCGCAGCGGACGCCCGCCGAGGACTCGTCGCTACTAGATTGCGGCTGTTACTTCGAATACATTCAAGGACGACCCGATGGATTCAAAAGAACGCTTTCATTCATTTTTGAATTTATTTTTACCTTAATTCTTTTTACTTTTTATCATTTAACGAATGTAAATTAAAAAAACAATTTGAAGAAGACAATCTACTAAGATAGTAATGTAGATACTGATCGAGCAATAGAGCGAAAAGATATAGGCTCCAAATTATTCGCAAGACATCTTGTCTATTGGACAAAGACAATTGAAGAAGGTTGATACCAACAGCGTTGTTTCCTCGACGCCAGATATTTAAAATAATGAGTTTTATAAATCAACAGGATGTATAAGATTACTAGTAATGCAAAAGACTTTTTAAAGCCGAAAACGTATCAGGCAGCTTTAAAGCATCTGGACTTCGAAGTAAGAAAACCGACATACCCACAGAGCGTAAGTGTTGAAACTTATTAAGAAGCTCTTCAACTTTGTCATTTTTGAGTGTAAAACGCTGGAAGAAAGGAACAAGAGCATATTAATAATTATTAAATAATAATTATATTCAACGGTGGTATTATTCCTTAAAGATGGCGAAGTAGGACGAAACAAGTAGGTTGTGAAGGTGTCTTAAAAAAATGAGTGTAGTTGTATTATCGTTTTCAAATATTTTTTTTAATCGGTCCAGTTTTTTATAGATCTTATTACAAACATAACTATAAATTGATCTTACGTGTTTAGACTACATGTGCAGATATTGTACGTTTTATGGGAGTAGTCCTAGATTCTAGATTTTTATGGATCAAACTACTCAGCCGCAGTCTCTGTTTTATTCGATTGTATTCTCAAAAAGTGACTCGCATATTCGAAAATCAAATACAATAAAATTCAGGCTTCAGCCTTTGTTGAGACTAGCAAAATGGTAGAAAGCACTATATCTCGAAGCAAAATATCATTTTACCAACGAAGGCTCCGAGCATCTTTTAAGATTTTATGCGACTTCTGTTTTCGATGTTTTATTTAGACTGGCAAAGTTTGATAAATATAAACGGAAATTGATATGCCAATCAGTTTATGAGCTTCGATATAACTTAACGGAAAGTAATACGAGCTAACGATTAAGTCTACTAAAGTTACAACATTAAGCTTGTAAGAGGCTCTTCTAAGAAATTGTTGTATTTTTGATTTTATTTTCGTATTCTCCCAATACTTAATAAGACATTGTTGTATTTTTTATTTTATTTTCTTAGTAACTTAGTATTTCCCGATGATTTTACAGCGATGGTACGATAGTTACCGAAGTCAGGTTGTGCTAGCGTTGTTTCAATTATCATGATTTTCAACGTCAGAAAAGGAGTTATATGTTCCATACTTTAACTCAACAAGATGCGGGTCTCTCTAACTAAATCACAATTTATTTCCGCTGAAGAATGAACGTTCAAACTTCAAACTCGAATTTCAGTGTCTTTCAACTCTAAAATTGGCAAATATTTACCAAGTGATCTAAGTTCAGGCAAAAGGAGAATGGGCACTTTGGGCCACGACTAAAAAAATATCCCTCAGGATTGCCACATAGTACTTTAAAAGGGGCTTTTACAGGTCAACATTTTACTAAATTTGAGGACAAATATCTGTTTCACGGAAATCAAGATATTCAGAAAAAACACATTTACTTAGAATTCTGAAAGCCCACAAGAATGGTTGTGGTGGCGTTTAAAAGAACATACAACGGGCTATATTTATTTCTTAGATCGTTTGAAAATCCAACCTGTAGAAATTGAATTATTTCTTAAAAAGATGTTGTATTGTGCAAAAGAAATACAGTTTTTCAGAAATATCACGATTCCCACAGATTGGATTTACAAACGATCTGAAGAGCAAATAAAGTCCGCTCAATGCCCTTTGAAACGCAACCACAGCCATTTTTGTGGGCCTTCAGAATTCGGTGTAATACAATGTTAAAATAAAAAAATAGTTTTTTAAATTTCTCGATTTCTATGGGACGGTTTTTTTTTCATAAAAATATAAAGGCCCTTTAAAACGTATTAAGTGGCAACCCTGAAGGTCGAGTTTTTTAGTTATGGCCACACTCCACAGATAATTGCCCATTCTCCTTTGCCGTGTATGTAAGCTAATAGATAGTTGAACAAGTTTGAAGAACTTAAATCGCTCAGAAAAATTATTTTCACGTATTTATCCAATTATGTGACGATTTGAGATGATTTTTTTATATGAGGCCCGCGATAATAATGATTCGCAAATACTTTTATTTTTTTTACAACATTGTGACAATTTAATTTTAACTCATTTTAATAAGTAGAATAGTATATGTAGAATAGTAATTTCAGTGCAAACAATTGTTTTTAAATAAGCATGTCGGTACATTTTAAATTTGATAACGGAAAGCTTACGGAAAATCAAGTTGCGTGCGGAGGCCGGAGGACTTATAAACACGACAGTCAAAGTCGTGACTATGGAATATTTCAGATCATTCGAAGACATACGTATAATATAGTTTAGTATGAATAAACATTACCAAGCTAATTACGAACACTTCAATAATTACACACACCTGACTATAAGTTGGGTAAAGTTGGGGTACATTCTCTTTGGTTGGAGCAAACTATTGGGAAAGACGAACTTGGAGCCTCAACTGCGAAGCCTGTTTAACTACACACAAATTCCCGCGCACAGTTCCATAAATATTTGGAAGATTAAACGGATGGCTTCTAGAACTTGTTCCAAATATTCCAAACACAGAATACATTAAACGTATATGATAGAGAAGTTATGTAAATATAATATTAACATATTATACAAATGTGTTTGATTAATAAATTAGCAATTTTGAAAACGGAAAATTTTGTAAATTTAGCTGAAATTGACTACTGTTCAAATTTGTATAGTTTTCAATATTCTCGTATGAACGTAATGTAAACATTCGTCTATATTGACTTACCAGCCAACCGCGTAAAGTTGAACGCGTGCATATTTAATGCATTTGCCCTAAACGATTTAATATCACTTATTTACACATGTGAGCTACCGCCGTAATCGTGGGTATTTGTTTCATCAAACACAAATAGTACCAATTTGAATCTCGACTGAAACATGCAAAATTGATTTCGAACTATCGAAAGACAATTATGAATGAAATTCATTGAAATGAATTGATCATTTGTAGCCACTCTTCAGAGGATCAACTTTTTAATTAAAGATCAAATCAGTTGAACTCAAGTTGGTTTTATAAAGAGGTGAAGATTAGTCGTCTAGGGGCTTCTATCTACCAGGTCAGTAGGCTTAAAATCCGAGCCTCTGCTCAAATATAAACGTAAAACTAGATGTAGTTCAACGTTCGTTGCCGGCGTCTGTGTATCCCGAGTCCTATAATTTGGATATTTTTAAGAGACGAGTGAATGGGTATCTTCTAGGCAAGTGTGCTACATCGTAGACCGCATTGTCACTTAACATCAGGTGAGATCGCGATCGAACGCTAACTTGTAAAAAACAAACGTGATAGTTCTGTATAATAAATAAGTGAGTGAAACAGTCTTAGAAAGTGAAGCAAAGGAAAATACGAATAAAAGTGGTAATAATTAACGTATATTGGTAACATGACCAATATAAACCGCACAATGATGGTGCAACGTATGGTATTGACGCGCAGTTTGACTCAAATACGTTAAAATTACAAAGCGCGGTTAGTGATAGAGTGAGATCTCTATTTTACTAATTGTAAAAGTGGAAGATTAGATCATTGTATAACAAATATATGGTTCTTAGGTTATATTTTAAATCGACTATCCAAAAGATCGACACATAAAAACGGCCGAACAGGATCTAAACAAAGTCGCAAAACGCAGTTTGTTTAAATACACAAGAGCACACCGCTCTGTGTCAACGTGATGTGAACTTTGGCAGGGATTTTGAGCTGGAATTATATAAAAAAAACACCAGCGACTATTTTGGACGGATAAAAAAATGATTTGAATCATACGCACGTTTATTTTGCCATGATAAACCAAATAGGTACTTACCATATTTAAACGCAAATAACTCATTTCACCAACACAAGCAAACCTCAAATTTAAAATGCTTGAACAATTTCACAAGCAAATTATTTGAGATTCCGGGATCGCCTGTTCAAAAGGTTTAATTGAGTTAATGTCACGGTGAGCCGTGTACACTTGATTTAATTATTGATGCTATTCAATAATTTATACTTCTGTTACGAAATATTATTAAATTACCGTGAAAAACAGGTGTAACCCAAAAAATTGGTAAACGAAATATGAAATGTTGTTGACATCTTTATGTTTTTATGTATTTGTATAAAACCATGATTTATTTGTATTAAAATGTAATTGCATTCTACCTAAATTATCCAGATACCTTTTGGATAAGTTAAATGTCATTATCATCAAACTGTATGGTTGACTGTACTGTACTGGACGCTAGTCTGTCTTAAGAGGCATCTACTCTCTTGTCTCACTAAGTCCGGTCCTCGTCTTCTCTCAGCCGGTGTATAATGCCTACATTTCGTAGCTGCCATAACGTCTAAGTTTAATGTGTATACATTTAAATCGTTGTATAAACCCCTCCTCAAGATTTGGAATCTAAATACGTCGGTACATCTCATCTATACAGACAGACACGGGAGTTGTACAACTGATGATCCCTTCGTAACAAACTTTATTATTAAAGATGAGCATGAACAAAGGCGTTACAAACAAAGCGTACGCCGAAACCTGAAACCCTAGTCATAAACTTACCTTATCCGAGTCGGTGGTGTTCCCACTTCCGAAGGAAGCGAGGGAGTTCCTGTCAAGATTTTCTGTCGTCTCATCCAGAAGTGTGGTGTCGTCTATTTCCCTGCAACAATATACTTACTTTAACCACACAATTCAATCCATCTAATCCGCCCTCCGCAGTCATATAAGGATTACGTCGCCATGTCCGGATTTGCGAAAGTGAGAAAAACGCGCGGATGCCAGGAAATGGTTTCTACACAAAAAGCCGACGCTTTTCCTTTGTGGGATATATAATTATTCAGCTCACGTGTGCTGCTTTGGAATTTAGGGTTAATCTGGTTGATTGTTGAACATAATTTGGTAATGGGAACATTTCTAAATGATTGGATTCTAAATTCAAATGGAAGCTGAAAAAACTAATGGTATTAGTAAAAACTCAGTTCGCTCTGAATTTGAGTCAGTTTACAGTTCCAGATACATTCTACAAACCTATCGTTGGAAAACAGAGTCAAGTGACGAAGGTAAGATTGCGACAAATAAAAACTAATACGGCAAAATTGACAAAATGTTACACACGGTTATCTCTTATTACTTGAATCACTGTTCCGATCCGAATTTTATAATAAGCAGAAAATAATTTGTACTCTTATAAGTACGACACAAATAATTTGTAGTTTTTATAAGTGTGTGTGCGTGTATGCCCGATCGGGTTGCTGTCTCGCTGACTTTAAAGGAGAATGGGCGATTCTGTATGGAGCGTGGGCCACGACTAAAAAAGTCGCCCCTCAGGGTTGCCACATAATATGTTTGAAAGGACTTTTAGAGGCCTACCTTTTACTATTTTTATTTAAAAAATCTATCCCATGGAAATCGATATATTTTGAAAAACAGTTTTTTATTTTAACGTCGTATTACTCCGAATTCTGAAGGCCCACAAAAATGCCTGCAGTTGCGTTGGAAAGGGCATAAACGGGCTTTATTTGTTTTTAGATTGTTTGAAAATCCAACCTGTGGGAATCGAGATATTTCCGAAAAACTGTATTTATTTTTTGCAATACTACAGTTTTTCAGGAATAACTCAATTTCCACAGGTTGGATTTTTAAACAATCTAAGAAATAATTAAGCCCTTTTAATGTTCTTTTAAACGCCATCACAGTTATTCTTGTGGGCCTTCAGAATTCTAAGTTATATGATGTTAAATGAAAAACAATTTCACCGAAATATCTCGATTTCCATGGGACGGATTTTTCCCGTAATTATAGTAAAATATTGGCTTATAAAAGCCCTTTTTAACGTACTATATGGCAACCTTGAGGGACAATTTTTTTAGTCGTGGCCCAAAGTGCCCATTCTCCTTTGTCCTTGACGTAATACGGCGCCTTATCAAAATTACTAGGTTGACATAAGTTTAAGAACTTAGTAATTAGGATAGAATAAAAGAGATAAATATAGTTTTTGGATTTTAAGATTTTCGGCAGTTTAGTATATTGTTATAAAGTTTATTTTTTTATTTTTTGTTGCTGTACTCTAAAGCCTATTAATCGAGAGGACTGCTTTTGTAATGCACACTTCAGCATTAATATCTATGAGTGAAATGCAAATCACCCCTATTTTGTCACCCTTAGGGTTTGTTTTTTTCCCTAAGGAAGGAAGGAAGTATACGCTATCCAATGTATACCCTATCCAAATGAATCATTGAAATCGGACTACTCTGTACAAAGTTATGCGTTATAAATTAGAATCAGTGTGTCAACAATCAATCAACCCTTGTATTTCTACCCTTAGGGTCGGATTTTTATTTATTTAAAATAATAGGAACCTCTCTTGGAGTATTCGGATAAAAAAAAGATATATAAAAATCAGCCTAATCCAACATTATCCATATTGTACATATACATACATCAAAACAATGCGTTATATTAAGTCTAACAAGAGGCATCAAGCGCCCTAGCCGCAGACCTGATGTAACCACAAAGCATCGCATTGGGCTTAGGAAGCAGTGGGGGGAGGGGGGTTTAAGGGAGAGCCTGGACGCAGCTTTCCTCGATTATTGCGACTGTTATTGCGACTAATATACGCAACAGAGAATTTGCTACAAAAGACTCATCCTTAATTCGATCGAAGGATTTAGAGCAGATTGTATAAGAATGTGCAGTGGATCATGGATGTGTCGATAGACATTATTAGTAACAGTTTCTTGATAAAACGGAGTATAAGTATACATACTTATATTATAAACAGGTAAAGTTTATGAGTTTGAGGCTGTAGGGGGTTTTGAAACTTCTTTAATAATAGAAAGTTATGTCATTTATGATTGTAATAGCCCGTGGTCAGTTAACCAGTAGTTAATAGATATTAGACATTTGATAAATACCGGGTGCATAACATCGGTTCTACATGTTTGTATTAACGTATTTTTCAAATATTATTGCAACATACAACTTACAATATCTCGAATATTCAATCACGGTATTAAATCGGTCCAATCCATTTCCTAATACAGGATTATTGTAATGCGCTTCTATAAGCAGAACGTTGCCGTTTCATTAGTGTGATGGGGGATATTGCGGTCTATTATACTTTGAGAATTAAGTAATAGTTGAACTGGAAAGATAACCTTTGCTATTCAGCGCGGCAATGCAGCCAGTGTCTTGGGTACGCTTCCGATTGGTACTGATTTGGATCAGTTGAACTATCTATAGATCGTTTGCAACGGTCTGTAGATAGCTCAACTGTTTCTTATGTATTTTATATGACTATGTACATTTTGTAAATAAAATACTGTATAGTCGTAAGTTTGTTTGTGAATAAAGTTTATAACCTTTGATTTGATTTTCCGTTTTTTAACTAATTTGGGTTTTTTCCCCAAGAGGACCAAATAGAGATACATTTATTTCTAAATGTATCGTTACTATAACAAATGGTAATTAGTTGCTACGTTAATAATTTGTATACTTTAATCACAAAATAGAATGTAACAAAACCATACCTTCCGCAATTTAAGTAAAAGATATGTTTTCGCACGTAAGATAATATCAACAATATATAATAAAATACCTACGAAACTTTAAGTCAAAATTAAAACATTACCTAGAAATTTGTAAGAAAGATTAAGAACCGTGTGCAAAATAGGAGGTAGTAAATAGGTGTAGTAAACTTACCGACTAGACCGCTGCGAGCTAGTAGGACGCACCCGGACTGGACTGCGTGGCGGTCGTAACGCACCACTGAAGTATGTTTCCTGTCACAAACATATAATTTGTAAAATTTTGATTGTTGACTGTTATGAGTACCCTTATTATCAAAATATACTCAAATGTTATAATTATAATAATCAAATCAGTGTTTAATTAAGAACTAAAACTTAGAAAACAATATAAATCTGATTTGATCTGATCTAGAGTAGAGATAAGGATTTATTTGGCAATGACACAACACAAAGCTTACATATAAAATTAAGAGTAGATACGAACTACGCTTTATTCCAAGTACGGTACAATAAGTAGTTTGATAAGTTTACGAAATAACCTTAGTAATTTTTCCATGATACTAGTACTTTTATCACGCATTTATTATAAAACCAAGTATAATTCGGTATTTTGTGCTAAAAATCCTCCAGGAGATTTGTTTTAACAATTTATACTTCTTCCTTAGAGTAAACACAATGTCGTAATCTATTGGTTTTGAAGCTAACGAATCCATACTACCTAAAATGTACCTTAATCAGATTATGTCCAAGTGATTCTTATGACTTTCCGAACAATGTATGCCTATCTTAGTAGTACCTAATAACTTACGTCATCACATAGGAACAATAACACTACTCGTTATATCAGTTTCAAAGATCCTTGAAAGATCCCAAAAGCTACAAAAACTTTAAGTAGACTCCAAGATTACGATGACGTGTGAATTGTCTTTACTGTCACAGTTCGGTGATATTGTTCAAGGATTTAAAATGCTCTTGTTATTGCTCAGATAAGGTTTAGCCTTGAGCGATAGCGTGCTGACTCACGTTATCCTGAGGGTACCTCCCCTTGCTGTGACTAACAGCAAATAAAGTACACATTACAGAAAACTGTGATTTAATTCAATGAATAATTCGTATTTAATTTTTTTTTAAAGCTAGCATTATTATTGAATGATTGTAAAAAAACAAATATTAGTAGATTTTTTAAGACAAAAATTTTAAAAATGTTGAAGATCGTGATTCTTACCTGTATGACTTCTCGTAGCCGTCGAACCCAGGTCTGCTTGACCTCAAGCGAGGGTGCCTTTAGAACTATTCTACAATCGCTGGCCATCGGCTCCCGTCCGGTCCAAACTGAGAACTTGCACTCGTCGCCTTCTATATGTTCCGTCACGCCGAGTTCTGATGTCTACACAAAAAAAAATAACGTCTACTTGAAAAAGTTATGGCGGTCGCGTAGCTTATGCACACAATTCTTATCATCGCCGAATACTGTGTGCCTTGTGGTTTGTTTAACAATAATTACACATAAATAAACTAAGTTTGTTTATTACAGAAGTCGCCGTTTTCTTCTTCAGTGTATTGATTTAGGATTCTAATATTTTACGAGCAACGTTTTGTAGAGATACAATCATTGACCCAAACAGTTTTTACTCGAGCGAGGGTAAAAGTTCGATGTAGTCTGTCGGGAATAGAATGTTATATCATTGTATTTTGGCATCTCGATATAAAGTAAAATCAAAAAGGTTTAGAAATATATTATTTTTACGCGTGTTTTTTTTTTGTTCAGTAAAACAAGCTGCGAGAATCACTACCAAGAAATGTATTGTATACTCCGCCCAATATGTATGAGTAGATAAATACGGAATGCTTATCAAAAAGCTCTTTATAATTTAAATAACGTTGACAAGATATACAAAACTTATTAAAACTCGTACAATTAATTTCGAAGTAGGAATTGTCTTATCCCTTGTATATTGATGGGAAACTTTCAGGGATCTCTCATCCCTGAAAGTTTCCCATCAATATAACTTGAGGACGTCTATTGATTTATGTCCTTTATGAAGATTGAAACATGAAAACAATTACGAGATAAATCAAAAGATTGGCGATATTACCATGTTGTAGAAGAAATTCGACTTACCATGAATTTCGTTTTGTAGATGTACTTCGCTTTTCCGTGGGAGTCTTTGACCTCCTTAGCTAGAAGTAGATGTAGGTCAAAGAGGAAGACTCGCCTCTCTCGACCCTTCTTGATGATTTGCCTGAGGTCCCAAACGTGGAAAGCATCCTGTAGGACCACTTCACCCAGACTGTCGGTGGGCACGTCACATCCTTCTAGGAGGGAGAGATGCATGGCGTCGTTTGCCTTTTTAGGCACGGACAGCATGACTTCTAGACCGTCCTGTTGGATAACAAATAACGATTTAGGCATTTCTTGTCGCAGTCCTATTTACGCTGGTTGTCCTGATGCGTGAGAAATATTTCAAAACTTCAGTGACAAACGATTGATTGTCCTGACGGATTTTATTATACAGTATATGTGTATGACGAGCTTATTGTAGTAATCATAAAGCAATTAGTTTCTGACTTCGTACGGCCCTATTTTGTTAACCTAAAAAAGTTTGAATATAAAATTATATTCACCTAAATCAGGCAAGTTGCAACGCGGTTAAACGACAAATAAATATAAATCTTACTCATTTGCAATATTATTAATAATGCTGTCCTCAGAATAATACTGAGGTATCATAAGTCTCTGTATATCCGGCTGCATCCCCACGCTGTGAGAGCGACCTTAGATTAATCCCTCCAAACCGACTTAGGAGTAAAATTTTTAATTAAATTCTTTTATTTTAAAAGAAATGTTTTCTCATTATAAAACCCTTTCACAAACAAGGAGTAGATTGTATATGCATTTTTTATATTCGCTTGCTGACAATGCAACTAAGCACCGAAACATGTATTAGGTCCGTCATTATTGTGACAAAATCTAACCATAACATAACAATACTATGTGCGAAACCTACTACAAAAATGTTTTCGAAAAAACACATACATAGTATTTTTTGGCATCAGCTGATCGGCAGCGGAAACAATTAAAAATGTACGATGCCCATTTAAAAACCCTAACAAATGCACAAATCTCATTCGATTACGTACAATATTAAACTATTGATATTATTGTTTTTATTGTAAGCCAGCATGCATATTGTAAGTCAACAAAAAAAATATCTGCCGAGTATATTTCTAGAGCTTTCGTTAGAGGTACGTTTATAAGGTAGGGTTTCTCAATACATGAGTGATTATCAACTCGCGTTAATCAATCAGTCGGCATCGCAACGTTTTATATATTTAGAGATGATTAATGACATTGACCCATATAGTCTGATTTGTTTGAACGCTTAGTTAAGAAATCTGAGCAAGTATTTATATGCTTTGACCGCGGGTTATAAATTGAGCATTCGAGATGGAGCTTCGGAGCGAGTTTGCACGAATCACTGATCAAAGAATTCAGATTATATCTAGATCAAATTTTTACGTGTCTATACATTTTACAAGTATTTCTTTGAGTATTTTGAAGATTTCATATTACTAGATAACTGTTCCGTAACAAAAACCGGCTGCAGTATATTTTATTTATTAGCCCGCGACTTTGTCTGTATCTCTTGTTTTTTTATTTCTCTTTCTTTTAATGATTTCAAAAACAAGAGATAAGTATCGAGATAAATATTGCCTCAAAAGGATTTAGAAAGACGACGTTTTAATCTTTCATCCAAATTATAATAATAGTAGTTGCCACGATATCGAGGGTCTCATATGCCAGTAATTGCAACAGTACCTTCGCACATCACAGCTTCATGCCAAAAGTACATTAACCAAGAACAGTACTACTACTTAAAGTGCACGTAAAACATTTCAGGTTACACAATCATAAATTTTTCCACAGACATTAGAACCTTGTAATTTTTCGGTCACTCATACAAAAAAGCTTATTTATCATGCAAATATCAGAAGGATTCGTAAATCTAATTACATACAGATGTTACATATTTATTCATCCGTTGATGAGTCAACACTATTAAATACTCATACAAATGTTATTTCCAACGGGGAATAAAGTATTTAAGGGTCTCGGCTATTTTTATATTCGACAACGAATCCCCATAGCTTTGTCAAACTTGTAGGTCTCTAGGGACCCTAAAATTTTGCTAAACTTGTCTATTTTATAGTTTTTTCAAGATTATTTCTCTCAAGGAACCCCTTTAGTTTTGCCAAGCTTGTCTGCAGGAAGGAGCCCACTCACTCTTCGCAAAGTAATACCGTTTTTTACTACACGTCACATTTGTTTTGTTGTTATACGATAAGATAAATACATAATTGAAATAAAATAATCAAGATAAGAGATAATTTAGCAAATTTAAAATCCTAATTTTGAAATCAAACATTGATGATTGCTCATACCATAAAATGTAAAGGGAAGTTTTATGTACTGTCCCTGGGGATAAAGTTGTGACCTTATTTCATTTCAATAATACTAAGCTACGATAAAACATTTAACAAATAAATAATACTTTTCATACGTACATCTTCCAAATGGTGTAAAGACAGAGGTCCGATACGGTTGTTGCCTCTCAGTATATATCTCAACATCATGGTTTTTAGCACTTCAATATTCCACGAAATCATAACTTTATCACCACATAATAATAGTTAGTAACGCGGCCGAAATCAGAGTGTCGTTTCGCAGTCCGAGGCGAGACTGGGCCCGTAGCCCGCGCGATGACTCACGAGGAAAACATTGCACGAAATCTATTGTTAATTACTACACACCAGTGGACAGCTACTCGCTAAAACAGATCCAACGTCCAACGCGCCTAACTTGAAACTAAACAATGCCATCGAGAGTAATGCGTTTGCTTTACTTTACGCATTAATCACCGAACATCGTTAGGCGTCGTAGATAAACGTCGCATACCATTTGATAAGTTCACTTCTTACTATACGAAGTATATGTACTCGTATAAAACTTTCTAATTCGTAACCGAAACCGCACAATGCAAAAATAACGCTTTAGTGCTTTAGATATTTCTAAAAAAAGCATTTCCTTGATCGTATGTAGCTCGTAGCTCGGGTATAATGGATCGGAGAATTTTTGTTTTCATAAAATTTAAACGCAGCGTCAGCCATCAATCAACTCCAATATCATCAAACGAGTTTTTCATGTGTATAACAAGAAGGCCTTCGTATCACCCCTTTTAAAATATCCATTGATGTAGATATTAACGGGAGCTGTAGAAGGTTGGGGTCGCGACCATCCCCAAATTAGCCCCTTGTAAATATGCTGGCGGAATACAGTTAGGGAGAGCATCCACTGCTGTCCTTGAGGAATGTCGTCAATAACGTACAATTGCCATGCAAATGTAGTAGTTAACGTCTGTAGATTACATAAACAAGGATTATTCAGACGTTTGTTCATTTACATTTGAAAAGATCTTTGTAATCTTTACACAAAGTAATCTTAATTTTTAATACAACTACTTTATGCATTGAACATTATGTCGTTGTACAAACTTTATAACCATTTTTTTTTTGTTTAAAATGGAGAGTTGAATGGTTCAAATGTTTAAAAAATTCCATAACGTGAAAAGTGGAAGTGTAATAATGATTCTATGGACGATTATGGCACTTGGCTGGTTGCTCGAGAACAATAAGATTACGTTGTAGTTTTCAGACGTTGATGACGAGACAAACCGAAGTTATTGATACTGAACTTAACCCCGTCCATACAAAAGATTGAGATTAGAAGGAACAAAAACAAAATATTTGTAGTCAGGAATTAAATTTGTATTTTAACTGATCGATTCAGGAGGGTTCATTTCTTACAGTGGTGGTTTTCCGATTCAATTATGCTCATCGACGTCATATTAATTCTAGGTAAATTCAAAGTCACTAATTTATCAGAAAATACGGTGTAACTATTTAGTTCAACTGGATAAGTATTTTAAAATGGTCTCATTACGAGGACATTACGAAGTTATCTATAACTAAGCCGAATAACAGTCGGTGTATTTTATCGGAGAAACCAACGAGGTATTTATTTGTAACTTTGCTTATTTAGCTACTTACTTTTTACTTACTTATATCACTTTGCTTGTTTCGTTACGCAAGAATCTGCTAAAATATATGGCTTTGATTGTACTTATCTCTTAACACTTTAGAAGTTGTGATTTATTTCTGTTTTGAATAAATGATATCGGAAAATACACATTTTACTTAACATATCAGCAAAAACCCATAATAAATCACTGTTTTATACTGCGCATAATGTGTTCGTACTTACTTTAGAATAACACTTTTTACACTTCTTTGTAACGTGAACGTGCAAATGAATATGCTTTCAATGTTAGGTCTAACGTCTTTATCTTATCAGCAGTGTTAATCTTGAGCTGTACTTATACACTGATACAACTACAAGTAGATACACATTACGGTACATCTGCGATTATTGCGTATCAGTGCATACGTTGTTCAAAGGATCGGTCAAGCTTGTGTAACATTACCGTTCAACACAACATGAGCTTTATCACCAAGAAGGCAAGATTTAAAATTATATAACCCGATTGTTATCAAAATCGGGATAGATGTTCCAGTCCTGTGTTATTGTATCAAGTTTAATCTGTCTGACGGGTATTCCGATTGTTCAATCATGTCTGAGATTCTCGTGCTTAGGTACAGTGAGCTATTGTACTAATTCACATAGATTTTGATTAGTTTGGTATTAGATGTGTAGATAGGAAGTAGATCATACTAATTTAATTACTTACGGGCATACTTTACGTGAGTTTTGTAATGAAATTAATAATTTAGGAAATGGAGTTAGTACTTATATTATTGTTTTGTTGAATAAATGCAAAGATTGATTGTGTTTTAGAAATACCAAACAGATTACCATGATTTTTTATTGTAGCAGATAAATGATACAATCGATACACAACGCTCCATTGATGCAATAATTTTTGAACTACTGTTAATTAGGTTTTTACAATGAGAAGTGAAAAAATCATACATTAAAAGTACTAACCGTAATAAATGATATGTGTACTTATCCAGGTTTTCTGGCTTTGTTCAATTTTGTTTTTTTTTTTTGGTATTTAATCTCTTTTGACTTCTACGAAGTAATTTAATTTTATCAGAAATGTTAGGTTAGTATGATTTCTGTTAGCCGTTCGTTGCCTTTACTAGGAATGGGTAATATTGATTTTCTTTGTAGTTCATTCAGTTCAGTTTTCTTAATGGCAAATGTGGATCTAGACTCCTTGAAATGGTAATATGTGACACGACTTATGAGATCCGCAGATGCCCATTAGGGGTAGACATGAGTAAAATTTTACGATATTTGTAATACTTTTACTAACAAAAACCAAAGTTACTTTATAGCTTTTCTTTTAATTTGATTTTCACGTAACATCGCTAAGGAACGCAGATACCTTCTGTATCCTTGGTGTCGTTTATAATATTGTTAAATTAAATTTATATTTGTATTTTCAGAGAAGACTAGAGTACTTATCGTTATTACGTTGTTCATTTTACAGCAAATATGTCGTTGTAAAGTGTATTTCCTCAGCGAAATCAACATATGTATAACAAAAATGTTAAGTGTGTTTGTATATTATATGTGACGAAAACGTGAATGGATACAACTAAAATTTTAAAATAAATATAATATTTATATTAATTTTGTTAATGTTTGCTTAGTTTGGGACTAGATTGTAATGTGTGAAATGTCCATGAATATTTACTTATTTAAAATATACAATGGAAATTATAAACACTATACAAACTTCGAGAGGTACAATACACATATTTCGGAAAATAGCAGATTTGTTTTATCAGTAGGTTAATCCATACGGAACATTTTATAATCGCATATACTAGACCAGGTAGGTGATTCTTAGAGACAGATTTTTGAATTTTCGCGACCTATCTATGTTGATTCTAAAGGGAACTTGTTCATTACTCAATGGTAGGTACTTAGACTTCCGAAATTGAGTAATTACCATTGGAAGATGATTAATTAGTTGAACAACTAAGTATATAGTTTATTAATTAATTATTATGGTAAGAATACCATAACCAATTAAGGTTTTAAAATATAAATAACGATTTGTAGATTTAAGATTTGACCGAGTGAAACCAGCTGCGGTACTAATAGGGATATATTTATAGTATAAGTACACTCAAAGGATAAATCAACAAATTCCTCTGCGCAAATCGAATAGCTACAAAACAGGAAAAAGTGTTATTTATAAACATTGTTTAAGGAGTAATATATTAACAAAATATCAAATAAGTACCTAAGTACATTTAAAATCACCTATCTACTCTCAAAGTAAACAAAACTGTTGAGGTTTTTGCTTGCTTATAAAAACCTTAATATTTTGATGAATATATAATTTAAATTTTTTTTTTTTTATATATTAATATATTTTTTCGCCAGATGGCGCTTTTTAAGTAAACAGCTTATTTGTGGATTATTTTTTATTTTAATACAATTTTATTATTTTAAGTGAATATTTACGAGATTTCCGAGTGATAAAGTGACTATACACTTACAAAGCAGTTGTGAAATCGTTTTCGCCAACAAATAATTAGTGCATCAGATAATAAACAGAACTTTGCCAAAATACCGGTAAAATTGTTTGAATTATGTACATTTGAAAAGATATTATTTATTAAAGTGTGAAGTGAAGTGAAATTATTACAGTCAAATCTATGCATTAAATGCTACGATATCAAGATGGCACCACCACCTGAGAAAAACATTTGTTGTAAATGTAGCCAAGTTTTGCCGCCAAAACATTTCATGACCTGCTCCATATGTAATATTAAACTACACATAGAGACATGCTCCATTGTCACTGAGAAACATTACGCATATTTGTCGCCCAAAAGTAGATTAGATTGGAAATGTGGAACATGCATATGGAAAAGAGCCCATGTTGTCGTCACAACTCCACCCAAGTTTGTGGGGCCTCACTGCTTAATTCCTAGACCAACGACAGTTAGTAAGTCACCACAGAATATGAACACTACCTTCACCTGCACAACTGCAAGAAATAAATCACCGTCAGTGATTCAGGATGAAAACAAACCGGCTGCAAAGAAAAAGGCTGTGACTAACGTAACATTAATGGCAGAACTCGTCAGCTTCCGCGACCAAGTAGCAAACAATTTTCTCTCTCAGGACGCAAAGTTTAGTGAGCTGGCGATGACATTAGGTGAAATAAAGAACTCCTTCACCGAGTTGAATGCAAAGTATAGCACCTTAAGAGCTGATGTAGACAATATTTGTGAATCGCTGGACGCGGCAAACGACAAGCATGATATATTGACGAGCACTTTGGAATCCACCTGCATGAAATTGCAGCAACTGCATACTGAGAAACAACTGCTTCACAATGAGCTAAGTGAAGCTCACATAAAGTTAACGTCCATAGAACAAATTATTCCAAATGAAATATATGAAACTCGAGGTGATGACACTAACAATGAGGAAGCTAACGTTAAGCTTGCCTCAGAGGCACAAATAATTCCTACAGAGATACATGAAACTAAGGATGAAAATACTGATGATATAACTTGTATTGCACTAGTAACACAGGCTCAAATACACGAGTTCCCCAAAAATGTCTCCACCATTACTTCAAGAACTAGACCTGAGGATGCTCATCAAACCGTCCCTCCCTTCAACGTGCCAAAAAAGTCGATTAATAAAATCTCACCTTCCCCTTCCCCCTCTGATGTGATAACATCTTGCCCAGTAGATAACGTAGATTTCGGAATGGCGAGAGATACAGGTAATGAAAGTCCATGGCAAAAGGTACATCATAAACGTAAACACAAGCGCCAAGGAGTGATTGTGGGTAATGCTCAACAACAATCACAGCTACAAGCCGCTGAAAGAACTAGAAAAATTCACGCGTGTTTTCTGAAACCAGATACCTCAGCAGATGATATGAGGATACATATGGAGGAAGTTAGCAATAAAACAGGATTCTATGCAGTAAAACTAAAACTGAAACACGACCATTATGCCTCATTTGTTTTGACTGTTCCGGAATGCACCTTTGGTCAGTTAATGACGCCAAATTCGTGGCCAGCTGGCATAGAAGTTTGCGAGTGGTTTCACAGAGGTGTCAGGCGTGAATATTACAGTCGACCCAGCTCACCTGACCAGAAAAACAAATACTTGGGCGACACAAACTCACAAAGACTCTCAAAAAAATATAACTTCTAAATGTACACTACGCGCTGTGTATCAAAATGTAAATGGACTCAAAACCAAACTACAGCAATGGCGCCTTTGTACCTCACTTCTCTCAGTGGATCTTATTGCCGCAACAGAAACCAACTTAGACGACTCGGTGGCAGATGCAGAACTCACGCCATGCGGATGGACTCTTATACGGCGAGATAGAGGTTCTAACATGGGTGGAATACTTCTCGCAACCCGACCGGGAATAAATCTTTCTCGCCAAAAACACCTTGAGACTGGTTACGGGGAAGACCTCTGGGCCTCTTTTTGTTACAAAGGTCGTACAGTGTACGTGTGTGTCGTTTATATAAAGCCTTCAGCTAAAGATGAAGACTACATGGCTTGGTTTTGTAAAGTTGAAGATAACATTTCTCTATTGGAACATTCCATAATTATCGTATTGGGCGATTTGAATTTAAATAGTGCATCGAAAAGCATTAAGAACTATATGGGTTATTTTCTAAATTTCTGTGATTTTAAAGACTATAATGATGTCGTGAATAGAGTAGGTAGTAAATTGGACGTAGTGATTTTAAACAGCAATGTAAGAGATGCCACTGTAAGTGTGGCGGATGATGGTTTAGTGGATGTTGTTGATAAATACCACCCACCTCTTGATATCTCTATACATATCGATGGTTTGAACAGAAATATCTTATTAGAACCGAGTACCATTGACACAAAATCCGACTGGAACTTTAGTAAAGCTAACTTTCTCGCTCTTTATGAATTAATTGATAATATTGATTGGGAGGACGTTCTTTGCCAAAATGATGTTAATCATGCTGTTGATCTGTTGTATTTAAAATTGAATGAATGTTTTGAACTATGTGTTCCCAAAAAAATACGTAATAATAAACCTGTCCGCAGATATCCAACATGGTATAGCAGTGACATTATAGCCGATATTAAAACTAAATGGATACTTCATAAAATTTGGAAGAGTTCCAAAGATATCCACATATACAGTTTCTACAAAAGTATCAGAGCATCGGTAAAACAAAACATTACTAATGCCCATAGTAACTACATATATAACATCCAGGAAAACTTGTGTACTAATCCTAAAGGCTTTTGGAGTTATGTTAAAAGTCTACGTACAAAAGGAGGGTTCGACCCATGTATTACTTATGATGGTCTGAAACATACTGGTCAGGCAGCTGCTTCTGCTTTTGCCAGTTATTTTAGTAGTGTATTCCTTACACGTGTTCCAGATCTAAACGCTACTGAAGTAACCTCTTCCCGTGATTGTCCACTTATCAGTATTCAAGCATTTTCCGTAAATGAAGTAGAAGCATGCATCATGAAGTTAAAACCAAAGAGCTCACTTGGTCCTGACAACATACCTCCATATCTAGTAAAAGCATTCAAATCCCAATTAGCACCAATTTTAACTCATATTTTTAACATATCTCTAAATACGTTCACTTATCCTGAAGCCTGGAAACAATCACGTGTTGTGCCAATTTTCAAAGCAGGTGATAAAACGTTAGCCGAGAATTATAGACCCATTGCGATTTTATCCTCTCTTGCAAAGCTCTTTGAGAGTGTTTTACATGCCAACTTAAGCAAACAAGTAGAACCGTATTTAAACGACGTTCAACATGCTTTTAGGAGAGGGAGATCAGTTAACACTAACCTAATAACGATAGTGGATTTCATTTCGGCTAAACTAGACTCTGGCATACAAGTAGATGTGGTATATTTAGACTTTAAAAAAGCTTTTGATCAAATAGATAACGATATACTTTTAAATAAATTCAGTGCTTTTGGCTTCTCTCCTAAATTACTAAAGCTGTTTGCTAATTATCTGCGTGACCGCAGTCAATTTGTGCGTCTTGGTTGTTACGACTCTGACGTGTATCATACAAGATCAGGCGTAAGTCAGGGTTCCTCCTTAGGACCCCTGCTTTTCACTATGATGGTCGACGATCTGGCCAAACAGCTCGAGTTCGCCAAGTGCCTGCTCTACGCAGATGATGTAAAACTCTATATCGAAATACACTCAATAGCCAACTGCTTGGCACTACAAAGAGATCTGGATGCGATACAACTATGGAGTGAAATGAACCAACTTTACCTTAATGTCAATAAATGTCAAGTCATGTCTTTCAGTAGATCCTCACGGCCATATAATATGGCATATCAATTACACGGGAAAATATTAAAAAGAGAACAGATAGTTAAAGACTTAGGAGTATTATTTGACACGCGATTAAATTTTCATGACCATATTTGTAAACTTGTGGCCGATGGTTTTAAAAGACTAGGATTTATCACAAGGAATTGCAGAGAATTTCACAATGTCAAAGCTATTAAACTACTTTACACAGCCCTAGTAAGATCCAAACTTGAAACTAGCGCCTGTGTTTGGAACCCCCATCAGGCTACATACACTGTTATGATTGAAAAAGTACAGAAAAGATTTCTTAGGTTTCTATATAGGAAAGTATATGGATACTACCCGTTTATGTATCCTACCCAATTTCTTCAGGGTACTCTAGGATTTAACTCGTTAGAAACGCGTCGAGTTTTAGATCAAATTATAAATATTTGCCGCATACTAAGGGGATTTCTTAACTGTCCTGAACTGTTGAATGAAGCCAGTAGACTTTGCGTCCCAGAACACCGCTGCAGATTTCGCCTTGGACGAGTGCCCCTTTTTGCGGTGATGCCCGCTCGTACTGTTGCCCGTCAACAGTCGCCTATATGTAGAGCTCAACAACATCTCAATGCCATCACCGCAACGTATGCACATTTAGACATTTTTGCTGATAAGTGGCCGGTTATAGAAAGAATTTGCTTGCAGTACTGTGAGCAGTTAGAATATAAATAGTTGTAATTTGTCATAGTCTGCTATTGTCATTATTTTTAGTTTTATTTAGATACTTAAAAACTGTGCAATTACTTATTTTTTCCATTTTAAGGTATATTATAGTATTTTTTGTTGTCTTTGTTCATTTTTTAATTAAATTATTCATGTTTTGTAAATAATAGTATAGTATGTGTAGCGATTTAGATTTAATACTAGATTTAAGTTATTTAGTATTTAGAATTCTGTTAAGCTGCCATAATTAATAATAAATAAATAAATAAATATTTGGATATACAGAATGTCGAAACATTCTGGGTAATGGGTAATCTAAAAATTTTTAACGAATATTTTTAACTTTAATTTATCATCCATATAACCGTTATATATTCATGTCATACGAACAATGTACAGTGAAAATCCACAATACTGGGGATGTCTTAAAGTTTCAATCACAAACTAGCAACGCCATCTACCGACTCATTCGTTGCGAAATAATACTAGAGCAACATCTAGACCGCTTTTAGAGGATAATGTGCAAGGCTACCCATGTTCGAATATGAACCCAAAAATGTAGATACTGAGCTTCCAACACTTATGGTCAGATGTCGCTATTGAGTATATGTCTGAAGCGACATGTTGGTTGAAACTTAATTCTCGGAGCTTACATTTGGTAGTGATCATGAAATGCTTCACCTTCTTGTAACTGGTTTATCAAACCGGCAAGAAATTTTCAGTTTGCCGAACGCTTAGAACGTGGCCGTGACGTCGGAATAATAACAATTGCGCGATAAAAACTCTTTAAGTACTGATATTTTGTATGATGAACTTTGACTGTGTGTCGAGAATCCCATTTATCAAGGGTAGTGTAGAAGCTTGGACAAGAGGGGCATTTTAGTATGTAGGACATAGTCTGTAACGATTTTGACGATTAAACAATCATGAACTCCTCAAATAATAAAAAAATAAATGTTCACGGACAATTCACACATCACACCCTAGTCCCAAACTAAGCCAAAGCGTGTACTATGGGAACTAGACTGCTGATAGACACAACGTTACTTGACCCCTCACTATATTGAGGGACTTGTGGAATGGACATTTTCTAGAGGTAATACAATTTAGCAGTTGATTCATAATAATTTCAGTCACTTCTGTTAAATTACTGTGTAAAGTTCTTACCTTAATTTCTCCTTGGCCTTCAGCGCAGCAAGCCTGTAGATCTTTCAAAAGCAATTGGTATTTGGTGATCCTCTGCACTGGTTTTATGAGATAAGCGGCTAGAGGGTGTTCTAACTTCTTTTTTCTTTGCACTCTGTTGACAATGAGTTTACTTTAGTGTCCTCAATTTGAATATCGCTACTAAAATGTGGGCGAAAATAATAAATATTTAACATTAAAAAATCAACCGTGATTTCGATTGTAAATATATATGTAGCTATACACTGAAGCAACACTAGAGCTAGCCATAATACAGGGTCTCTGGCATCTGATCGCGCGATCCTCTTAACTATACAATAGTTTGATCTAGGTGGGGATCAAAACCACTATTCACAACATAGAAGGCACGACTACCACTGAGCTATGGCATTTATCCTTAGCGCACTGGCGAACAAGTTTATTTAAAATATAAGTTATATTATACCTTTCGAAGTAGTCTCCGGCGTGAGTGACGACAGCGGCGTTGCTATCCGGTTTGTTGCGACAGTACGCGACGTACATATCAAACTCACGCGCCCACGTCACGAAACAATGCCCAACATCTTCTGGCATTGTCTCGTATTTGTCCAGCTCACGCAGAAATACACGCTCGTGGAAACGATGTATATCTTCTACGTTGCCAAATATGATGTCCTCCTGTAGACAATAATTTATTGATGTTAAGCTGTGCTTCTTTTTTATTGTTTTGTAACACTATCACTGTGACTTGTTTATCGATCTCATCAAAAGGATACAGTGCAGCGTCGGACATTGTCTGATTTGATGACATACACTCTTTCAAAATAGTTATACCTAGGTAAATTCAAAAGTATGGACTAATGCATGCTACATTATACTTTATTCTATGGAACATAGATTACCTTTCCCTGCAGCGCAGCGGGAACAGCCGATGGATCAGTTCTCATTTCCCGCAGATAGCATGTAATGCACGTTTCTAAATCCTTGACGTACGCACGTTCGGTTTGTAGGAGCTCGGCCATTATGAATCTGCCAGATGATAAAATGTTTTAGAAAGGGGGTAAAATGAGTTCATAACATTGATTCTTTACTAAACAGAAGGTGCAGATATTAACTCTTTAGTCACTTCTTAGCTCGCTCAAATCTATTTTGAGCTACCTACACCTAATATACATTGTATGTGAAATGGACCATTTGAATGTACCTCCATCGACCACAGTTTTGAAGTATGTAACTTTTGATGTGTACTCACTCTTTCCTTCGTGCTGATCGTCTTTTGTCATCAGCGGCGGCGGCGACCGGCGGCGGCTCAGAGCGATCGCCGTCAGCATGCGATGACGTCAGCGATGGCGCGACCCCCGAATCACTTTCTGGCTCGCTTTCACCACCTTCCATAGACCCGCTGAACTCCGCGTATCTACAAACAAATGTACCATTTAGAATCATGTTATGGGTTTTATATTATTTGGAAGATTAATAAGACTCTTATTGTCTATGACGGTGTAATGTAGTTTTTTTTACCACATCGGTTAACTGAGTTCAGTTAAACAACACAAGTGAATCTAGAGCTCGTCCTTTTATAAAAAAAAACAAGGTCTATGCTTACGACTGCATGTATAATTAGCAATAATTTCGAGTATAAGTGGTCCAACACAAAAGGCATTAATATGATAGGCTAGCGAATATGACTGTGGTCACCTAGCGTCAACAACTGCGACCTATTTTTAAATCATCCATAAGTTAAATAACTGTAGACTTCTCAATAAAGATTGTCTATTGTTATGGAAGTGCCGATGAGCAGTTGTGGTTACCTAGCACACTCTCAATAATGATAGTCAGTTGTTATAGAAGTGCCGAAGGACTTACCTAGCGTCAACAGCCGCGACCCACTCCTTGATCTGCACAGCATGTGGGTGTCCCTTTTCCACCAATCCGTCAGCAAGTTGTGCGAGCAGTCTGACACGCTCTCGGCTCTCGCGCGCGACGCCCGCCGCGGCCGCCGCCGCCGCCGCGCCGCAACGCTCCTGCGTCTCGCGAATCCATTCCACAGCGGCGCGCGCTGAACGCTCGAACAACGCGAACTGTTGGCATTGCTCGAGACGCTTCTTGCGCACCGTCCAATGTTCCAATACCTAGAGACAATTTGAGCATGTTAAAAAATACTAGCCACTTAATGTAATCTTTTATTATTATTCAGACGTTGCTGTTCCCCAGAAGCTTTTTCTCTTATTTGTGCATGATTGAAAAGATTTGAAAAGAAAGAATTGATTTAAAAAGAGTAAGGAATTTTATGTTTTTGATTTTAATATCACACAAATGAAGAAAATTACAAATTATACCGATCTTACACCACTTAGTGAATACAAACAGGTAAAATGTATTTTTCAAATTAAAAACTAATTTTTATTGAAAAGAAACCAACCGAATCGTCTTTATTTTATTAGTTTAAACCATATAGCTTATTTCAACACTACTGTTTTTTATGAAAATACGAAATAATAGAAAAAATAGTTCTCACTACGCCAGTTCAACTAACATTTGAACTAAAGACAATTTACCGGTTGCACGAGCAGCTCGATAAAGTTCTTGAGCATGGTCGCACAGATCGCGATGTAGTGCCACAGCCATGGCAGAGCACAGGCATTCATGGCCCTCTAGATACGATCACCGCACAATAGATGCCATTGTCAACGACATCACTGACACTGGCAATGAACACAACCGCCTATTACCTCTCATCACGACGACTGTGTACCGAGTGGACATAATTAACGCAGGTTGCATTGCATCATACTACGAAAATATTTATTGTTGATTAACGGCACAATGAAATAACGACAATACAAAATTCGATAGTATCTTCATTCAATGTTATTTCAGTGCGTCCTGTGAAAACAATAAATTGTTTTTGGTTTAGATTAATCGGATAACGAGGTTGGCGCTAATTTTAGACTACTATTACGTACTTTTTATGTTTTGTATAAACTACTACTATCGTCGGTATAAACTTTATAACATTAAACAAAATATTAAAAGATTTTCATTAAAAATACTACAAACTGACAAAAGTAAGTTAATTAATCCATTTTAAAATTCACTAAAACTACAGATTCTCATGAACTATAAAGATCTGTACGTTCTTTATACGTTCAATAGGTATTTGTCAAACATAATTTTGAGTTGGCCAAATAGATAAAACTCACCAAATCGTAGACTGACCTTATTCTCCTGAGCTAGTAGAGTATCAAGAATAGCCCGGGTTTGTTCGTGATGCGCCTTGCTGGCCGCGGCAGTTTGTCCGTGCACCTGCGCGGACCTCGCCGCGTATTTGAGAAACGTTTCAGCAGTGCGCCGCGCAAGCGTACACGCTTTTAGGAACGCCTCCTTTTGCTCGCCGTGCTTTACTATCAGAGCGGCCACCTGGAAACAAAAGTTATTTAAACTTGGATTTTTTTTCCAAATATTGAGCAAAAACTTGTTTTAGGACAATTGTTTTGAAAAATTATAACAGTAGTATGATACAGATTCTTCAGTTTTGTTTTTGTTTATTTGAATATAGGCTGCACGAGTGTGTAGTAGAAACAATCTTAATTGTATGCAATTTTTTTCTGTTACTTCCTTCCGCCTACTATTTCATCCGCGTATAAAGTAACAAATGAATAACGAACTATACCTAAGTACCTATAATTTTAAAACCAATTATCAGAAACGAACCAGCAGTTACATTGAAGGACATACCCTTCAATCACATTTTAACTTTTACATAAATAATATTGGCAGATTTTAAAGATCATGTAATCAAAGATGTGATCTGACGACCATCTGCATCATGTCAACGTATCGTTACGATATTCTTAAAAGACAAATGATGCTCAACTCTTTTCTGCCGATGGATGTCTAGCAGAGAAGCAGTATGTTGCATTAGCTCACCTGAGCAGCTTTATCAACGATGCTGAGCTGTGCTAGCTCATCGCCAGGCGCGGCAGACGAGCCGCACCAATCCTCGTCGCGACGATATTCGCGCTCCAACGAGTCCAGTACGGAACACACTTGCTCAGCTGTCTTGTAGAAGTTGAGTGACGCTGTGACAAGCTTGTGACGTTCCTCGGCGCACGTCACTAGTCGCTGCCAACGCTCGGTCACTTCCTCGGATATCTCTCTGTAAGCGTTATAATGATATTTGACTTTGGTACTTTGTAACTGATGACCAGATCTACGCACATCAGCATGAGGCTTTATACGCGTCAACCTGATATTTATGTACTCTTTCTTTTGCTCTAGTGTGAGTTTTATAGATTATATTTGAGTAGTGATAGATCATACGTCCATTGCGGACGTGCCGTATGCGTCCTTCGCTCTGAGAGGTAAGAACGCATACCAGATGCGTGATTTATGTGTAAAATGCTATCGCCTCGGTTAAGGTTGTTAAAAAAAAACTATACCTGATAGTATGTGGATCATAATGATTGGCCGCTCTCAGCGCGTCCGCGCGGTACTTGACTTGGACAGCACTGGCGTGGGTCTTCTCCACGGCCACTTGGAACTGATCGTGCTCCCGCTTCAGTTGTTCGGCTTCGCTCAGCGTGCCGGGCACGGAGAATGACGCAGCCAGCATTGCTTCACCGTTGCGGATCCAGCTTACTACTTGCGCTGCGTCCTTTTGGAATTGACCTGTAAACAATGTTGTTTATTAAGGGATTGTGTTGTTGTGTGTACCACATAATTCTGTGGAATTAGTCCGACTATAGTTGAATAACATACTATAAGTCGTGTAGGTTCGTATTGGTTATGGAAATCGTTTAATATCATAAAACAATTTTAGAAACTTTATTGAAAGAATAAAGTTGAACGCTTTTTCAGCTCTTCAGCAGAGAATTGGTCTTCAAAGACACTATCATAGCTTCAATATCCCTAATATCTGGTTAATCGACTCACCCAGTTGAACGCACTGCTCGAATCGCGCTCTCCTCTCTTCAGCCAGTTCCTCCAGGTCTAGCTGTCGGTCGTGTAAAAACTCCAGCAGGAGCTGAACCCTGCCTTGTGCGTCTAAAGGAGTCGCTTCTGATTCCGAACCACTGGATGCCATCACATCAGACGCTTCGGCAATAGCTGCTGCCAACTCCTGACCTTGTTGCACAACCTGGCGGAATTTCGCATTTTTATATAAACAAAATTACAATTAAACCAGACAGGAAATAACAAAATTGGAAATAATATAACAAACCAGGAAATAAACCATACGACACTAGCGTTTTCTACTTTACTTTATGAGCTGGCTAACAAGCCACTGTGAAAGCGAGCCATTGCAATAAGTTTAAATTGCTTAGCAAAGGACTATGACCGTAGTATTTAGAATAGTTCATTTAAATTCATTTATAAATTGCAGATAAATTACGTGAACCGCAGGAGCCGTTGCCATTGTGCTTTTAATGCTAATGATCGCTTAATTACTTTATCGCTTACTTTTCCAAATGTCTGCACTGAGTTGAATTATAATGTACATTTTGTATGCTTATCGAATTAATAGCTACTAATTATTGAGATTTATTATGTTTCAACAGGATGCGCGTTACATGTGCAGTAATATTTCACTTGTATAAGGTTGAGGAAACGCCATACAAGTATACAATAACAGACAAATTAACAAAACAATAAAATAACAAGTATCAAGGTTTTTAATACCAATTCCTCGCGTTTGTCAGACAAATGCAGCCATAAGCTTAACCAAACAATTTTGGTGGTTGTTTTTTTACTCTTGTAACACAGTTTTAATAACCAGCTCATGGATTTAGATATTACGACAGTACAAAAACTTTTACTGTTTAAAAAATAAACAATGTTAAAAATCTGTATCAATCAATGAAAACATGGCATCTTTTCCAAAGGATCTTCTACGCCGAGCGACTTTTGACTCATTGGTTTTCGGACCAAAAAAGTTGCCTCGGGATCCCAGAACCAATAAGGAAAATATGGATAACTCCAAGTGACTGTCAGTCTTACTTGGTATGTAGCATGTTGCATGCGCGCCACGCTCTCAGTATGCGCGGCCAAAGCCTGTTCAGCTTGCTGAGGGTCCCGAGGTGGATCAGTTCGTTGGAGCTCGTCGCCCCACAGCTCCAGACGACTAGATACCTGTAAAGTTAATCAATGACATTCGATCAAACTCATTGTAGATACTCTTGTACGAAGAAGATTAAGCCTGTTATATACTGTTTTTACGCATAACTTTACATCAGAGCTTACTTAGTAACTTCATTTTGTAATAATTTTTTTTTTTAATCAGTTTGATAACGAGATTTTAGTAAATAGAACATTATGTTGAGATCTATTCGTTACAAACTGCTGAAGACAGTCAAAAATTATTTAGGCTATCATGTATAGCAATGTTTTGGCTTTTGTATTCTTTAAAAACCAACAGAGGATAAGATAGTGATTGTTGTATGCTTCGCAAAAAGCTAATTATTCATTCAACTATGCTTTAATTACACTTTGGTACATACAACAATCTACTATAAATATTATCTAATGCTGTTAATTAGAACTTTATTCATTTTATTGAGGCATTTTTACCCATTTGTGGTTTTATAGCTGTCGACAAGAACAGTTTGAAGACAAGCGCGTTGTTTTACGGTGCAGTTGTAGAGAAGTAATAAAACATGTACTGAACGCAAGTTCGGTGACCTTCGTTTGTTTATACATTCGGATTTCCTAGTGATGGATTTCACTAGCGTAATGATATGATAATGAACTGTTGTAGTTATTGCTGTTTTACCAGAGTTCCGGTAGTCGGACAAATAGGACTGTACACATACGTAGTAGGTAGCATAATTCATTTATGAGAGCTATTCAATATGAAAATCAGGCATTCGATTGTACAGTGGTCTTTGAAGCGTGATGTGCAATGAATCGAAGTTTTTTCGTTGGATTGTTGCCAGCGAGAGTAGAGATAAGGTACATTACCAAGTTTTATGTTATTTATCCAGGTTAGTAAGGATATGCTTGCTTATCTGTTTTTCAGTTCAGTGAATACAGAATGTGATATTAAAAAAACTTACTTCAAGGGCGTCTCTCTCAAAGTGTCTGAGCTGCAATGTCAGCTCGAGCCTACGCTCGCGGTCCGACCACAGCTCTTCTAAAGCACCGCGAGTGCCTCGCAGTCGTTCGAGGGTCGTCTCCACCGCGGCCGTGCTGGCCGCATCGGAGTCGCCAGACGATCTGCAACACACATCACTATTTAATACTATTTCTTACGGGCTTGAAGACAAACTTTATGCTTTGTTCAAATAATAATTGCTGACTTTAGTTCCAATATCTGAAGGGTCTACTACCACCTACGTAAAACGTGACCTTTAATCTTTACGGCAGTGGTAAATAAAGAATGTGATGTGGGAAGCCTTTCATAAAAGTACGTAGAAAACACAAAGTCAAGTCAAAATCAAAAGCTTCTCCGTTTTCTCTTACCTTTTCATGAAACATAGCGTATTCGATCAAAAGATGAATTTAAATAGGGTAAACCATACTATTGTTGGCACCCCCCCAGTGATTGGCACTCTGATTTAAAAATTCAGATAATAAGAGAGACATCCTGTTTATTTACTGTTGCAATACTTTATTTGGTAGAATATTTAATAATCTTTAAGAGGCAAAACTGTTGTTAGCCAACTTTCTTTCACACCAGTTTGTGAGTTTAGAATAGTTTAGATGGAAATCAAGTCGTCGCGATCGTGTTGTTTTTTTATCAAAAAGTTTAGTACTGGAGGATAGAAGTGCACGTGAAAAGTTGATTTTTGGGTAAGTTTCTACACCAATTTATATTTGATTATGTTAAATTAGTGTATATGTTGCTATTTTTATCGTTTTCAGAGTTGAAAAATAAGCGTACCGGTAATTTCTTTGGTGCCAATCACTGTATTTTTTCTTGTATAGTGGTACAGTGATTGGCTTGGATGCCAATGATTGTACATTTAATTTTCTGGTGGCATGTGTTAAATTTCATACTTAAATTACATTTCCATCAATATAGACCGTATTCGGTTGCTAAATAAGGCTGTTTTTGCTTATATTAGAATTCTTGGCACTGCCAATCATTATACATTTTTTGGGTGCCAATGAATACACCCTGAAGAACAGTAAGTATTACGCTAAGGCTTCCTCCTCTTCTTCTGCATCTTTTTCAGGTAGGTGCCCGGCTTTGGTGAGTTCCCAACCAGTCACACCAAATCCAGTCACACTGTGACTCGTTGGGAAAAAAAAATGCTATGCAATAGCTTTACCGCGGCAGTCCCCGAGTGCCACACGTCTTTTTTTTTACTATAGAAGCAGTGAGTAGTATTAAATATCAGATGTTATCTTTTTCTGCAAAGCACTTTTTTTCTACCAATACACTATATCTGCCATTTTTGATAAAAATAAATAAAATAAAATAACATACACGTCGTTTTAAGTGAAAAGTAATTTTCATTTTTGGAAATATTAATTGGTGTGACTCGTTGGGAATTTTTTTTCCCAACGAGTCACACTGTTACAAAAGTGTAACTGGTTGGGAACTTTTTTTAAAAATAAAGTTGCAACGAGTAACAGTGTGACTCGTTGGGAATTTTTTTCCCAACGAGTCACAGTGTGACTGGATTTGGTGTGACTGGTTGGGAACTCACCCCGGCTTTAAGATGCCATACCCAATAAAAGACGAGAAGCTCACACGATATGTCCTCAACTTCAAGAATCGTTATACTATTTTATTATCGCTAACTGCCAATCGTTATACCAAATTCACTGTGCCAATAATTATACTTCAGTGCCAATGATTGTGCAATAACACTAAGTTTTATGTTACTTAATAAGCAATAAAGCAATTTTTTTTAAAGAACCATTTTGTAGATTTATTATCTATGCTTATAGGTATACCTGTTATCTGATATACATTAGACACATAAAAATATTATTATAACAAAGAATTTACTACTTATATGTTGAAGGTCATCTTAGAGTGCCAATCACTGTACTGTTTACCCCTATACTCGGTAAATCTTTTTAGTTAAGTCGTAACTACTTCCGAGTTATTAAACAAATAAATTTCAGTAAATAAAACTACAGAAAAACATCTCGAAGACAAAAGGTGTCAACAGTTTAAAACGCACAAAACAGTCGAATTTATACATTCATAAGTGAGTTTTACATACATTTCACATAGTAACAATAAAAATTGATTCGAAAAACTCGACTTTTTGCATTGACCTCAAGTTGACTTGTAAATTTCCAGATATTTACGATGTTTTTACATTTGCTACCATACAAGATATTTTACTAAACAAAGCGTGCACTATACATTTATTTTTCATGACAAAAATATTTTTCATAATTGATACACAATATTCATGCACGGAAATGGATATTGAGGTTCTGTATAACATAACGCAAATTTTTCTTCCCTTATTCTTCTCACCTTAGGTAGGATATACCGACACATAAAACATAATCATTGTATAAAGGTTTCTCTTAATTTTATCTTCTGGTAAGAGCTAAAACCATAAGCACAGTCGAAATCCTCCTAAATCAAAATGAGTTCAACGTTTAGCTAGAGCTGCATGGAGAGACACTAGTATATCTATTTTTTTTTAAAACTTACCTCCATCTTAGACACTGCACCGGGGACTTATGCCTGTGGGAACGTCGATGATATTTGAGCATTTTTCACAAAAATGCTCATTTCACCAGCTATCGGAAGCAGTAACCAACGCTTCGGTAATGGTTATTTAAATAACTGTCGCTGCGAATACTAATCGTTATCACCGTCACCGGACGGTTATGCGACGAGCACGTAACAAGGTTAGGGAATTATTTAATGGATGTAATTAAAAGCTTACGGTAGTTTTACGCCCTTTATAATTCATAAGGCTTATAAACAATGGTGGTAATTCACCAATTAAATTTATGGAAATGGTAATGCGATAAGAATAATTAACGATAATAAAGCCCTATAATTATATAAATGCGATCGACGGAACTAACCAACAAAATTAACGAAATTATCCGGCTTACTGAAAACTTGTTAATTTAAGACGAATAAATATTTTCAAGTAGGTAAACCACTAACATTTGGTAATGGAAAAATCCAACATTACTTGAACCAACTTGTACGACAAATGCGTAGTGTTATGGTAATTACCAATGAGCCAACGCTATTCGTATTTTGTCGGTAGATTTCGCAAAGGCCTCGACGGCACCGACATCCCGTCATTGTCGTCAGTACAACCCTAATAATAAGTGGGTTGCAAGCAATTTTTTACTGATTGGCGAATTTCCACAAGGTTGATAACAAATGAAGTATTCTTTTTGTAATTTTTTTCCTCAACTGCTAATTAAAAACGTGTGTTAAATTATGCGATACCAAGTGCCTTTGTAATTCAAAATTCAATTGATATTGTTATGCGTCGGTCATGAACCTTTGTTTTTTGACAATAGGTCGTTTCGCGTGGAACAAGAACACAAGTATCCTAACGAGATCCTGCTACCTAGTACTTTAAAAGAGAAGATAACAGTTGCTTAGATCTGAACCCGTCTGACAACAACAATAGAACATTGCTTGAGCAGTCTCTGCGATCACATCGCGAGATAACGTTGCTCGCGCGCTCGAACGCGGCCTGCGTGGCTAATTCGAAGAAAGTCCCACTAGGTAACTCCCATATTTTACGGCAAAATTACCCGACTAGGTAATATCTCACATTTGAGATCACGACTTGAACTGGTTTAGAGGTCAAACACGAAGCACCAGATTCATAAACACAAATAGACACACGTTCCCCTCTTTGAACGGACGCACTTGATCGCAAAAGGTAGTCATAAAGCTTCTAGGCAAACGAATTACGCAATGAATCGACACCAATTTTCTAATTTCACAGTATTCATAACTTGTCGAGTTGCATCAGAGGAAAACTAATCTTTTGATACTTAAGAGGGTTTTCAAAAGGGTTGCGTTTTTACAATGATTTCACATGTCTGGGAAAGAAAATTAGAAAATAAACTTCATAAATTAAAGCGATTAAAACATTGACGAACGACTAGATGCGAGCATTCCAGTGCCAAGACCGTTGCTGGTGTCGCCGGAGCGAGGCGCATTCCTCACGCGTCGGCGCCCAATCGGAACCGAGAGATATCGTCAACATCTTGACTGTTGCATCTATTACTAATATGATAAGAACCCGTTCCATGTGCGTATTTACACTAGTTTATAGTACAAACAGTCGATAGGAACCGGCACCCGATGGATAATTAACGAGTAAGGCATTACGCCCAAAGTCCTAAAACTTATAAGTACCTACGTAACCCATCATTACAGGTAATTTTACTGCAGTAGCCTGAGAACTCAATTCGCTGCTGCTAGCGTAGAGTCGCTTAAACGCTCATGTAATTTATTTCAATAAACTCTTATTTAATACGAAAAATGAAATTTTCTATCTCCTGCTCACTTTTCCAATTTCAGGTTTAATAACAGCCAGAACGAGCCGTCTCAAGTTAAACTACTTACGATACTGCAGACTCTACTAGATGGCTTCAGCACTTAGAATACCAAATTAGAAAATTAAAAAATGTAAACCCAAGAGAAGCTTCCATGTAATCAATATTACTTGAATAAACCACCACGGTGAACTTTTCATTTAATTAATAGCGGTAGTCCGTTTAAATAAAAGTTACTCAGAGCTTAATGAGGCAGACTAAGGCGCTTTACTCGCGAGGACGCCTGAAGCGAGTATTACAATTGAATTTCAATTCATAGTTGTAGATATTACGTACGTAGTTGTAGTTATGAAAAGCGGCGGAAGATCGTTTCGATCGAAGACGTTTGTCGTTAAAAGAAAATAATAAAAATGAGATCATGAATGATGGGGCAATCGGCGGACAATAATTGAAATTTAAATTGATCTATGCACGAAACCGGCTACCGGAAAGCCATCAGCAGTTTTCAACTTTGAGTATTAACTCGTAAAAATAAAATGTACGCATGATGTGAACCGATACCCTCGAGCAAGGGAGTCAGACAATTAGGCCTCAGTGGTAGTTTATGGGCAGTTAAGTATCATCCATCGCCAGACATTTAATATTCGGTTTTATGGTGGAGTCAAGAGAAGTCAGAGTAAAACACGAGTGGGCAATCGGGAACGCGAGCCTATTTGGTTGCAAAGGACACAACGCCACAACTAGTTCCATTACCATCAAGCCGGTTCATCGACGTTTCGCTACAAAAAGATATCAATTAATAGCCTCATAAAAGTAGACTAACTTAGTTCTTAAGCAAAATTTATCCCTGAGCTCAACTTATTCAAATACATGCCAAAAACTAAACGAATTAGGAAAATATTGGACGAATAATAATATATCCACGTTACCGGTAGGTACATATTATTTTATATTAGTTTATTGCGTTGATAAAAATCACTGCGGCCTAGATAGACCTATTATGATGTTTTTTATGTAGGTGTCACTCCAATTCGGGGCAATCGTAGTTCACCAGTAAGAAGTTTTTAATATGACCCAGACTCACATACCTTACGTAAAACATATCTTCATTAAATGGATTCACAGGCAAACCAAATAAAATAGTATGAATATCCGTACATAAAAAATAAAAACGCATTACGCACTGTTTAGTTTGGATGTAATTAATGTTTTTAAACATAGTATCATTATGGAGCGATGGCCGCGACTACCATTGTCTTTCGCGAACGCGACGTCTTTTTGATAAACACATACCATATTGCATTCTGGCATTAATTGCGTCAGCAACATCAAGGACATCGGATGAACAAAAGTGGACAGAATCTGATTCATAGATATTCAATCCCCGATTAAAGGGATTCTATTGTATGTGAATCCTTCAGTTACTAATATAAGCCACCTGCCAAAACTAGACGGAACTGAACCGTTAAGGGATGGAAATAAAAACTTCATCTGCCAGTATCTGTAGAAAATGTTAAATAAGTATATATAGACTTTACTATACCATATATACCATTCGAATACATATATATAGTCAAATCTTTTGTGTAACGTCTCACGTTTCAGGCTTTGATTGTGTACCTAACTAGTTACGAGATCTGTGCGACAGCTACGTTCCTAACTCATTTATTTGAGCTTAGTCTCACTTTGGGAATTTATAGATAAGCCCTAATTCCAAGAAGTGTAGACGCTTATCCCAAGCATTTCCCGTTACATAGAAAACGTTTCCAGTCAAGGAAATATGAGAGACATTAGGGGCATATCGTGATGCCATATTTTATTTGTTGATGCACCATAGATTGACGTCTACTTTCTACATGCACCAATGGTTGCGTGACTGGCGCCGACCGCTACCCGACAGCATGTCTCTAAGCATACAGCATACCTAAACACACCGTGCAACCATACACATGCGACTACGTAAACACTATAAACAACCCAATGCGGAACGGGATCTACACGCAATATAATGTATATCTGTTGAAATAATGAGTATCAAACCCCAAAGAACACCTGCCATAGAAATCTGAAAGTATTTTTCCACATCTTTTCAAACATTACTTTCAGAGAACGTTATACCGACTGTGCTTAAAGAAAATTATAAAAACCTCGTAGAGCATAGACGGAAAACGGACTACAAATAAACAAAGTTCAAAGAATTTGCGGATTTCTTTCTCTCATGTTTTTAATATGCTTTCTAAGAGAGCTCGGTGCAACGGATGCAATTTGCTAGAAAACTCATGCGAATTATGTTTTTGCTATAAGTTTCAATTCACATCCCTTACAATAGTAATCATCTTTCTCTATACCTACGAACAGATAAACACTATAATTAATTACATCGATACAATGGTTCCTCATCGTAATTTTTAGAATCATAATCCGTACAACGAAGATAAATATCGGTGATGAATTTATATCAATGAGGTTCTAAATCGACAACTACAAATTTTAATGTGTGAAAATAATAAATAAATAAGTAAAATTAACTATAGACCGAAGTGAAAATTCTCAATTATGTAGTATAAATAAAAATAAAAAACTAGGATTTGGATGTGCCACGGGAATATAATAGCAAAAGGTTCCAATGGTTTTTGTTTTTACATACTGTAAGTAAATAAGTTTTTTCATATATCTTTTGTGTATAAAAATACGCACACTCGCTTGACGCGCAGTGCAAGCACTTGATTCGTTTCATTTGTTCCCGAGTATAGGTACTAGGTATGTAGGTACACAGTATGAACTTCTAATGAGACGGGAGTTTCGAGAGCACGTCGGCAACCCCGATACTTTATTTATAACTTAGCTGCATATGTGCACTAACATTATAACATGAAGACATTATTAAAAAGCAGGCTCGCAGAGATGTGAAGGGTACCGTTAGCATAAAGACCGACATTGTCGAATCGGTTCGACGCATCAATAAAAATGTCGTAAACACGAGTAGATAAGATGTCAAACACCCAGCCAGACCATCTTTACCGTCCTGCACATGAACCTTGTGTTGTACTCGAGTCAGTCATTTATAGAGGAGTACAAATTCTTTAATAGAAAAAGCGCATAAATAAGCTTCTATTACAAAAGCAAAGCAATCGTGAGAGCGAGCTTCGATTACAAATAAGTCAGAGCTTCGTTACATGAGCAACAGATAGGAATAAATATTGGTAGGTATAGCTATACATGCGAATGCAGCTATTGCTTTTCATTTGAATGAGAATATATTTCCCATGTCGCAATTCAATTCTTAAACGATGGACGGTAGAGAATAATAACAGTCTCAGGAGCGTAACAATCGTGACTAACTTGAGGATAGGGTATTAGTGAGGACGATTGTGTTGCGTGTCGGTAGCGGGGGCGTGAGCGTGAGGTCACGGCGTCCCCTCGCCATCTCCCGGGGTCCTTACTTGACCGGCCGGAAGAGCCGATTGCGAGACAATTTGAATCACTGAGACCCATCAAGCGTCCACTTCCCGGCAATCTCTGTCATTGTCAATGAATACCTAGGAGAACCGAAAGTGCTCCACAACGACGCAAAAGCGCTCCTCTTAGTTATTATTCATATTTGACAAGATTTTAATATTTGGTAAATCACGAGTATTGAATAACGTATCGATTATTAACTCGCGAACTGCCTTTCTATCAATAATTTATAAACGGTTTGTTCAGAGTTCCATGACGTAGAAACATTACCATGCGTGTCTAAAATAAAACCAAAATATTGCAGAACAATTGCATAGATTTTAAACTTCTCGCGATATAGGCAAGGAGCCAATCGATTACATCTGAGAAAGGTTACGACTGCAAACGACGGTTCTATCCGATCAAACAATGATGAATGGTGATATTGGCTATCGGCTTTTTATTTTTACAAGGGGAAGTTAGATAGAGTAACAAGCGAGAAGCATTCTGCTGAGCTAATATTGACCAAGACCGGCCAAGAGGCGTAATAAAGGGGACGCAGACTTTGTGGGAGGCAGTCGCAAACAATACTGCATCTGTCCAATATTCTGCAGGCAACTACGGATGATTTTCTTTTGTCATTTAAGCTATTTGGTATGACACGAATTTGAGAAATAAATACGTATTCGAAGAAATATGTAGGTACATAGGTACATCTATATAGATTTATAAATGACCAAAATATAAATATCTAATGTAAGACATACCCCCGAAAACTTTGAATGGTTGATATGCCTACAAATTGCAATACCAACATCGCAAGATAGTAAATAGTCGTACTCAAACTATTTATTTCTAAAAATGTATTTGTATACATTGAAAGACACTTTCACTTTTTTCGGAGTTCGTAATTGAACTAGGTAGATAGATATATGATTATGGAACAATATCAACGCTAAAATACTTGGTATCCTGTAGGAGAAATGATAAAAGAAATAATTACAGAACGGAACTTTACAATCTCATTGCAAAACCCGCGTCAGGTCCATAAGCAGGCTAGAGGACACAGAGAAAAATTAAGTTAAAGCTTTGTGTTGAACTAAAACAAAGCCTTTGACCGGGATTTTTAACATAAAGTGCGAATAATTAATTATACCCGAACATAACTAGAACAGACACCGCCTGTTCTTTACATTAAATGAATACAATTAAATATTTAACGACGCCAATTAAAACACTTTCGTTTTCTATATAACAACAACTGGTAACAAAAAAGTATTACACAGCCATTCGTTACTTCTGGCCGCATTTCAATTGCGAAAAATATTGAAGAGAAAACCTTTTCATATTCAATAGACTCGAAGCACCCTTATGACGATCGGCGGTTGTCTTGCAAACTGCACTCTATCTGCATTCAAAGAAGAGTTCTAAATGCTAAGCAAAAATATTTGCGAAATATGGGACAATTTTAATGAAAATTCGGAGCTAGAAGGTGAATTGCTCATTTCCTAATTAAAATTCGAATCGGTTTTATACAGGCCATCAAGTTAACGAGCTTTTAGTTAGAGCCAGAAGCGTGAAACACTATATATTTTGTTCAACTTAATAGATATATATTTTTTTTTAATAATATCGGTATTCGATAAATAAATCTCTGTTGAACAAAAGTCAATAAGTGCGTTAAATTTTGTTTGTAATTGCAATTTATATCAACCTTACTGTATTTTAATGATTAAATGGTTTTTAAATATAGTAATTATTTTACGTTTAAAACGCCTTGATAAATTTGCGTATCGTATAGTTTAATGATCGTAAAATCTACCGTTAAAGTGTGTTTTCTAAACAAACATTAAGGGACAAAGTCGCGAGGACCGCTAAGCTATGCCATAAGAACATTATAGTAATTTAAGGGTGTTTATCAGAACCTTTATCGTCTATTTACGTAACGTTTAACTTCATTTGTAATTCGTATCAATCTGGTGGGCACAGCGGCACAGTGCCAAGTTAACTATGTTTGTAGAGAAAGGGATTGGCACTTGACGTAGGCATTCTTATTTGCATAATATACTCGACGCTAAATTTGCGGACACGACAATACTAATTAGAACTCTCTAAGTAGTTCCTGTGAACAATACAGAGCCCGTGAATGGTAGGGGTAGGTACCTACCTAGTATAGTACCTACATCAAAAGGTGACCTTTCAATTTTTTACATTGATGTAGATCTTTTTGATTCGTTCCCCTAACAGAGGGGGAGTTTGACGGACAGTTGGCTTAATAAAACAAATAGGTATACATAGTACTTCTATCCGATCTGATTGTGTTGAATCGGGTACATAGCCGCAATTAGAAAAATAATATGTTCAAGTAAAGGCGTCACACAAACAGATAATTGTTACTAATTTATTATTTCATTCCTTAATGATTGTATCTGCCGCATAATGCAAATAGATTAGTAATAAGTTTTGAAAAATAAGTAATAAAAACTACTAAATATCGTAAATGTACCAACGTAGGTTTATTTAAAACAAGTGCACTACGTAAACATGTTACTAAACTATCTAAATAATATAGAAATTATAAACCTTTGGGATAACATTCGCGATACCATTGCGTATCAATGTAATTAAGGTAGGGGCTATAAGCCCTTATCTAATTAATTTCAGGACGAAATCTCCTTACTACAAAGCAATTAAGAATATCAATCATGCAAAAAACTTCTAATCCATCGCAAATCTAACACAACTGCTAAATTAATATATTGCTATTTTGTACGACCTTCCGAGTTCACCGCATTATCTTGTTACGTGTTCGCCAAATTAATTGCCGCCATTATTACCGAGCTAACATTTCTTTACTAACTATCAATTATATTACACTACACATTCACATGAAAGTAACATTATAATATAACTAAATACTGGTTTAAAGACTCAATTATTTAGATAATTATTTTTCATACGTATTCGAATATATTAATCGCGAGAGATCGCGGTCGGTTGAGGCAGCGAGCGTGTACGTCGCGCCGCGCACTTTCCCGAACAACAACTGAGTCTGTCGAGTTGAGATGCAAGCAATGCAACGCGCTACCGCCGCCGCCGCCGCGTGCGTGCTCGGAACCATACCGTCAATCGCTACCTATCTCATCTTCAAAAGAAAACTTCGCCGGAGAAAACTAGTGAAAAACTGTGGTAACCATTTGCAATACTAGCTGTTATCATGTAAAGTAAATGTAAAATTCAATTAGGCGGAAAACTTTACTGCCTTGTTCTACTTACACGTATCTTAAATGCCTAAAATAAAGGCCGAATAGTAAGTATATCTAGAAGGAGTATTACAAATAGCTATTCAGAAGCGTTTGATACGTTTGATTCTTTATTAATTTATTTAGGATTATTATTTTTAATATGTTTTTATCTAGACTAAAACAGCAACAACCAATGAACAAAATGTGGTACGAGAACTAACTCAAATAATGCTTGAAAACGCGATGAGGACCAAGGGCTGAGGGTCTTTTGTGTTTGAGCTTTGAATCAACCCCCGACTAAGTTGGAAAATAAACTCTAATAATAATTAAAATTAGTTAAGTACTTTTGAGTGTCGACGCACGATATATGTATTCATATAGGCAAACTGCTTTTTAATATTAATTGTTTACACAGTAATACTTTTAGAGATAATAAGATAATACCTTTAAGTTAAATTTGTTATTATAGTTGAAGCTATTTATTAGACACTAGTAGTACGCCCCGGCTTCGCACGGGTAGCCTATATAGATAAATATCATTGTATAGCTAATTATGTTACTCAGTATAAATGTATTTTCGAAATGATAAAAAATATAGACCCTATAGTATGTAACCCCCCCGCATATAATCCCGTGACCGGCAGCGGCGCGGCGCCCGCTGACTTTTTTCTAATAAGTACTTACATTTTTGAACTCGTGATATCTTTCGAATGGAATGTCCGAATTCAATAATTTAAAAAGTAATAGAAAGGTATTGAAGCAGTCTTAATTTTAAAGTAATTTATTTAGATAAGGATTAATACCTAAGTACAAATATAGAACGTTTTCTGGCGTCGTCATTTTAATTATATTTTTTTTATATTAAAACACTTATTATGACATATCTATAATAGTTAGACATATGCTGTCGCTGACTTTTTTGTGGATGATGATGTGTTCTACAAAATTGTAGTACATAATTTCTTTCTATCATCAATAGTTTCCGCAGCGCACGCGATGTAAGGAATTTCTTTTACACCTTGGGTTACATAATTGAAGTTTTAGTAAGGATCCCTAATTTTTTTGAAAATATAATATAGCCTATGTTCAGCACAGATAATGTAGCTTCACAACAGTGAAAGAATTTTTGAAATCGGTCCAGTAGTTTCGGAGCCTATTCGATGCAAACAAACAAACAAACAATCAAATCTTTCCTCTTTATAATATTAGTTTAGAAGAACTTTTATATACGATGCAGAGTACATAAAGTATAAAAATACATTCAACGATGTCCATGTTCAGGACAAATCGTTTTGATCCTTATCGGCAAATTCTATTGCGCTAGGCGCCACTTTTTTCAATCTTCACCTAGCCGTTTTATATGGTATGCCGTGCGCTGTTTTCCTGAAGACTCCCGGTTTCGTCTTTCCTAATACGGTAGCGAGTTAGACAAGGGTTGATTCATAATATACCATGAAGTAGTAAATCGTTCGTTATACTAGCGTCTTATTATGGCGACGAGTAGAAGACTGTTCGAGTATAAGAAAAAATGTTATCGACACAGGAGGACATCAACCTGGTTCAAACATTTGTACAGTCTAGCTGAGGTTAGAAGTTCTCTCGTGTTGTAAAGTGATGGTTTTCGTATGATAATTGATTTGCATTGCGCCTTTATTTATTCTCAAGTATCTTAATAATAATTTCGCAATATCCAGCAAAGCAATAAATTGCCAATACCATTCCAAATGCTTCTTCTAATCAAGCATTTCACACAGCCACGGCGTTATTGCATCAATATCCCACGTCAATTTTTCAACGGAGAGTCAACCATGGGTATGTAAGACCGCAATTTTGTATTGCAAACTGGCTTTACCGATCGAAATGGCAAGTTTTTCACGCGTTGAGTAAGAGCCTGAGCGCGCGTCGGAAACCACCAAGTTCTCTGACCTTTTACGGGATATCTCGATATTTATAGACGGGATACGAGGTATATGTTTATAAAATTATTATTTAGAAACTAACATCCATACATGGTGTGCTAATTATGCTGCGATCTATTTTTACAAGACAAGAAGACGATGCATATGTACGTAAAGTCCATACGTTTAGTTATAGTCACAGTTATGATGATTTGACAGTAATTCGGTATTAGATTATCAGTTTGCTATGTATACGCGCCAATTTCCGGTTCAAAGCACAATTGTGCTCGAATTGAATATGTACATACATACTGTAACTATCAACTAAATGACGAGCGCAGATAATATAATATTATCAAAGATTCCTTACAATAATTGTGGTGGTTGATAGGTTTAAATCTCAGTATGTATCTTATATCAAAATATCTATGTACTGAAGATAAATTCAAACCAGAGGATCTTCTATAAGACATTTGGTTTGGAGCCAAATTTAGATCTATGCAATAATTTAATTTAAAAATATGATGACAGTTATTTCGTAGAATATTATGACCGACGAGGACCTAATTCAAGTTCAATATAACTACGAGAACCGCAATTTTCTGAGACTTTCAAACCACCACAGCACACTACTAACGGTAGATAAACCAGAATAATTGTTCAGCTTATTGCAGTTTATAGAATAGATAACTTAAAATTAGATACAATTTTTCAAAATTAAGGATTTTTTTTTGGATTGGTTTAAAGTACGGCCCTGCAGCCACTAGTTATTAATTAATTGCTATTGAGCTGTCTACCTAATATTGTTTAGGTATTGATAAATATTGATTGACACATACATGTATGTATGCGTAAGAGAATAAGATAAACAAGAACGGTTATATTTTAATTGTTACTTTGATGCAATAATAATGACAAGACATAATACCATAGTGCCCTAAATTAAGGATTTTTTTTTGGATTGGTTTAAAGTACGGCCCTGCAGCCACTAGTTATTAATTAATTGCTATTGAGCTGTCTACCTAATATTGTTTAGGTATTGATAAATATTGATTGACACATACATGTATGTATGCGTAAGAGAATAAGATAAACAAGAACGGTTATATTTTAATTGTTACTTTGATGCAATAATAATGACAAGACATAATACCATAGTGCCCTATAATTATCAGTATCAAATAACTACAGTCCAATTACAACCCCTTCGAAATTAATTTTGGTCTATAATCATACCGTGCAGTTTTAAACGTTCATACAGAGCGTAATTATTTGATAAACAGCGCGGTCGAATTCAGTGATGTTATAAGATTGACGAAATCAATAAGCACAATATCAGACGAGTCTACGTTACTATTATTACTAAATCAAAAAGCTCTAATCGCAAAAAACCTATCAAGGTTTGTCCATGACTCAAAACGCGTAATACATCGTTGAGATATTCTATATTCTGAACCGGCTGTGCTATAATATTATTCTAGTCAAGCAATGCTAACAATAGGTAAAGCGTAGAATAATAATTTTAGTGCAGTATGATATAATTTGTTTTACGATGCCATACTTTCACCATCGTTTGGTATTTTGCATTTATTGTTGGAGTAAAATTTTAATTTTAAATATTTTCGTTTATAGTAGCATTGTCCAGTAACAACAGAAATATCGTTAGTAGTATTCACGTAACCGAGGGCGGCATGTGGCATGCGACATGAACAATGAACATGACATTCAGTGGACGTGCAGCGATGATTGTACCCTTGTCGTCGCGTCTGTAGCGAGAGTTGTTCACAGAGTGCTGGCCTACAGTTTTGTGCGATGTTCTAAGAAATTAGGTCGCATCGCATCGCATGCTGTTGTGCCCCAAGCACAAAGGCAGAGGCTATTGTTGCACGAATTTCAATGTTTGAATCCAGGTCCGGGGATACTGTACTTTTAAACCAGGACAATACTCCCTGAAGCTATATTGTGAATGCCATTTCTAAAGCGCTGCTTACAATTTAGATTGAGCACTTTGAATTAGAATTTTGTGTTTACCTCGATTATTAAATATTTGTGCGACATAATGAACAAATACAAAATTGAAATATAAATATTTCAAAGTTCCGAATTAACGGTACAGAGCATTCAAACCGGCGTCCGGGGTTATGGGCTCTATTATAACTGGGAATATGATCGTGATCAAGTGGCTACAAGCCACTAATTGTAGTAATTTTTATTTTTATGCTAAAACAGAACGGTCTTCACAAGCTCAATTTTCTGAACTATTAGTGCATTCACACGCTTGACTAGTAAGAGAAATAAGCACGGGTTTTTTCTAGAAGCATGTCCAAGCACTTGGCCAAACTCGTTAGGACACTTCTCATATGGAAAGTCGTATAACGCCTACAAAAAAATGCTTCAATTAACAGTTTTACACAGAACGTATTATATGCTATTTATTGACATTCCTTATAAACGTTGTACTTTATGATACATAATTATTATTTCAAATTCGCAACGATTTTCTAATAATGTTTTCCGAAATTACTTTCATTGAATTGAAATGTAAGTCGAAATTTTAACATTGTTCTGAAAAAACGATTTTTATTCATTAAGTTTCAAACCACAACTTAGGTTACAGAGTACAGAGTACAGACTATAGAATAGTGTCACAGTTACGCAGTTGAAAGGAACAAGTTTTTATCAGACTTTAAAGTATGTATCGGACAGTTGAAATGTGAATAGAACCGGACGGCGCACGTGTCGTGTTTCACAGGGAAATTCTAAGTTTTGCGAAAACTTCGAGGCCAAGTTTCAAGTACAATTCTTAGTTCACTGAGTAGTCTTGCTCGTATTTAAACGTAAAGTTACATCAACATAGTGAAATGGATTTTAGTAGCAGAAATATTTAAATAACTTATAAATCGCATTTTTTATATCGTTTCGAACAAAGATTTTAAATATAATGAAAGCATATTGAAAACGCTTCGTAACGCAAATCAACAAATAATTATAGATTATACAAGAATAAACCTTCGACTAAGAGTCATATTTCTAGGCCAATTTTGAGTTTGAAATGAGTAATTTAAATTGTTTAGACATGGTCGATCTATATCTACTAATGTTGGCCTAGTTGTAAGTTGGGAGTTGAATCCATTGCTGTTTGTTCCTAATAAATAAAAAACAAATGAATCGAAATATACTGCATTCACCAACAACATTTGAGAGTCAGGGCTTGTATTAAAATAAAAATAACAAACTCAATTCAAAATAAAGCCGTCGTCCGTTTAGCAAAATCACTATAGCGAAAGTTCAGCCAGTATGAAAGAAAAGTCAAAAGTAGTGAGTGCACTTTCCCGGGTAGGCTCTTTTGTAGTGCACTTTCCATGAATTCTTTGTTTAAAAATTCTACAGACGCTTTTAACGATGGCAAGGTTTAGTACGTATCGTTTGAGAATTGGGTCACGTTTCTTCTTTGAATTATTAAATGTTTTATATTTTGCTCATTGGTTTGTACGTAGAAGAAAATATACTATGCGTATGAAACTTTTTGTGACTCGTTATGTTACAGCACAAAAAAAACATAGAAAATAATGTTATTTTTTATGTAAAAAATATATTGAAGCAAGTACTCTACATTGCTTCACCGAGCACGTCCATAGATGACTTGGGTCATCGGCATGTTTGACCAGTTAAATAGTTTTTGCCTTTAATATGCAGTTCTGGCGGAATTCTGCATGTTCCATAATGCTTCACACGTAATAAACACTGTTCACTTCGATAATTGAACGTTAAATTGTGTTAAATCCAACTACTTTTATTTTAAACCCGATTGTTGATTGAACACTGTTTTATTTACATTCGTAGGTAGGTAACTCACAATTCCTTATATATGTACCCACGGGATAGGATCCTAATTACTACACAGCAACAGTGCGTCTCCGTGTCTTTGCTAGCTGGGGGGTGCAATGAGGTTGTGTTATTGTTTACCTGAGATCTTGCAACAGTCGTGTCTCCGTGTCCATACCGACTGGCGCTGCAAGAAAGCTCTATTTCTTGTTTTGCAATCTTCATCTGAGTGTTTACCTGAGATCCTGTAGCAGTGCGTCTCCGTGCGAGATGGTCGCTGCGCATGCGTCGAGGCTGGCGGCGCGGTGCGTGGCGCACTGCTCGAGCGCGCGCCGCGCCGCCTCGGGCGAGTCGTCAGTCGCGCACACCCCGCCGCCGCCGCGCAACGTCTCCAACCATTGCACTAGCTGTATACAAAAGTGTTATTAACATGCTGTCTCTTTCACACGCGCTCTTAACGAACAGCATAACATGAACGAAGTAAGCAGGGCTAAGATGCAACCCGTACAACTGAATAATCTAATCACTGAGAAATGTCAAACTTTATAACCCTAAATGCGCTACTATATATGCATAATCTCTTAACACAACATATCGACAAAATATATCACGTAGCGCATATAGCGTCGCTAATTTCGTTCAAAGTACGATAAAACCGTGGGTGTGTACAAGCGCACCCTCCCGTTTGTAAAAGAGAGAGAAGGGGTGTGTTAGAACCGTTTATGCGTAGAGGGTTATTTGTGTGTATGAAAGAGAGGGAATGTGTACCTCCTTTTCATGCGTGTATAGCAGGACAGCTAAATCGAGCCGCCGCCGCCGCCGATCGACGCGCGCCGCGAACGCAGCGACGTGTGCCTCGAGTTCGCGCGCCACGCCCAGTACTTCTTCAGGATCGCATTCGCCGCTACGCGCCAACTCTTCCGCTGCGCCTAGTAGCTTCTCCGCGTTTGTGTACGTATTCTGATGGGATAAAGTGCAAAATTTTAGCTTACATATCAAGTTATTTCTTATACATCTAATTAATTTTATGAATCTAACGGTAACAATGGAGTTATTAATTGATCAATTCAGATTCTAGAAGATTCATTTGTGTTAACGAAATTCTATTTAGCAATTCAAAGCCATAAAATTGCAGTGCTCATGTATAAAATGACTATATTGTATTATATGGCATGTATGAATTATAGAAATAAAAACTTACTTGAGCAACATTTTCAAAATGTTCATGAGATTTCTGATAAACCCTAGCTTTATGGAGATTCCTTCCTATTCCAGTATTTTTCTGTAGAAACACTTCACCGTGATTCGCCAGCCAGTCCAACACCTATGGACAAATGAAACATGTAAAAATAATAATCGAGAAATCTAAGAGGTATTCGGTTCGTTAAATTAATAATATACAAAACTGCAATTATAATAAAACCTTAAGAAATCCAATTTATAAAATTTCTTAATAACATATTTATAAAAACAGAATACTATGGTTTAGCAGATTCAAATATGACAGATAAAGTGCTATTACCTGTCAAAGTTTATATCCGATTATTTTTTGGAGTATAGTTGTATTAACAAATTACAAAAGACTGATGCTTTGATCACACGTACCGAGTAAACCGGCGAGACAGTGACGTATTTAAGATACACTGCGCGCTAACGCTGCAACGTTCAACAGTAAAACTGATATCGACGCGCAGTGTATCTCAAATACGTCACTGTCTCGCCGGTTTACTCGGTACGTGTGATCAAGGCATAAGCTCACTGAGTATATATACATACAGTGAGCAATAATGTACAAACCTGCCGGCAATCTTCTTTATACAGCAACAGAGCGAGACGTTGATGTAACTTGAGCCGTGCTTGATGGTACCGAGCCTCTAACGCGCGATGATGGCCCAGGATCTGATGGATGACAGCGAGCACATGATTGGCACCAGAACTGTAATCAGCCGCCGGGTCACCGCCGCTGCTGCCAGCACTGATTACTGTGCCATCGTTCTGTGAAACAATGTTAAATATTACTTTCAACTGCGATAAAGGAAGTTCTTAAAAACTGTAAGTTTAATAAATAAATAAATAATCAATATTTACGGACACATATCGCACTCTAGTCCTAAACTAAGCAAAGCCTGTAACTAAGGGAACTAGGTCGCTGATAGAATACTTTAATACATACATATAATACATAGTAACACCCAGACACAACAAATATTTATGTTCATCACACAAACATTTGCTCGTTTTTAGTATTACTTGTCAAAGAAAATTCAGTTAATATTTGTGAAAAATAAATAATTTAAATTTTTAATTAAATTATTGCACATTATTTAATATTCATTTACATTTTTAGTTAATTCTTTCTCTGAATTATTTTTTGTCACCTAACTTACCATATCAGCTGGGTCTGTTTGATGGCAGACTTGAACTAAATGATCCAGTTGGTACAGCAACTTTTTACTTGTTGAATGGACCTGATGAAACAAAAAAAATATTTGATCATTATTATTTAACCAAAACACAAACGTGAACTAGTGGTTTTGTGAGACAAAGAGCAAAATGAAAAATGAAGTCCTTATTGCGCCTATTCTAATCCGTTGAAAAATGCGAGTATAGACGAAAACACAAAGCATTTTTGGCCCTTCGAAACCGAAACGCTACGCTCGTTTCACTCTCTCATTATATAAAAACTAGCTGACCCGTGCCCACTTCGTTGGGCATAATTCGACCGTTTTATCTCCGATTCACTTTGCAAAACGGATTACCACGTAAAATCCGTTTTATTTTTCGGTTTTTTTATATAACCTATGACACTCAGCAATAATGTGGCTTTCTATTGGTGAAAGAAATTTTAAAATCGGTTCAGTAGATCCCGAGATTACCCCTTACAATTTAACAAATATAGAAACCCACAAACTTTACTTCTTTATAATATTAGTATAAAAGTATAAATATTAGTATTAGATAGATAAAGATGTCATTTGAATACGGATACGGCCCTGAGTCCCACCGTGATGTATTTACCTCAGTGTACGCCTGACACATGTGTTCGTACAGCTGTCTATGCCGCTGTGTGTGTTGTTCTAAGGCGCGAGGCTCCGCGCACGGCGCGCCCCCGCCCCCGCCGGCCCCCTGCCCCGTGGCGAGCTGAAGTGCAACTGCGCATTGCGCGCCCCATCCACCCACAGCTGATGCGTACGCCTCAGCCTTGTGGTGAAACACCACGCTAAGAGAAAGCACCGCTGAACGCTCTTCTAAACCTGCAACAAGATAATCACCGTAATAAATAAATCTTCAAAATTTTTTTACATTACACTCTAGTTTCAAACTTTGCAAGCTTATACTATGGGGACTAAATTGCTGATAGAATACTATTATATTTTACAATTAGATGAACCTAATCTTAGCAATACTTTCATGATTGATCTGTATTTTTGATTATTATATTACTGCGTATTTGGTACAAACCGGCTGCTAGTTGTTTATATGCGCGTTCAAGTCGCAGCGCTAGTGAAGTGATCTGCGCCTCGGCGTAATGTCGTTTGTCGGAAAGACGCCGCGCGGCAGTCGTGACACGAGCGACACTAGGCCGACCACCGCCAGTGCAAGCCGCAGCAAAACTATAACAAACAACAAGTTAAGGACTCTCAAATTTCTCGTAACAGTTGGAATGAGAGTGTTACGAGAAATTTGAGAGTCTTAAACTTAACTCAATAAATCAGTAACAAAAATGTCATTTTTGTATGAGAGCCTTGCCTGGTAACAGACGAACAGACAGTCCCGTTTTATCCTTTGGGTACGGAACACTTACCGTGCATGCTCTTCTTGCAATCGTTTCGCCGCAGCACAGGACCGTCCGATCTCGACGTATGTCGCGAGAAATGCAGTGCGATGATTCACAATCCATTCTAGCATCTGCAAAGTAATGGTAATATATAGAAAACCAGACACACAGTTCCAGTTTATACAATGAGTGATCTTTGAACATTGATTGCAATTTTTGTTTGTACAGCAAATACACCTCAACTATTTAATTTTGTAAATTAATAGACACACTAGTTGTAAGACATTTGACATGATAGCATTTCAAACGTTTCACACAACGGTATCCAGTCCCAAACCAAACAAAGTTTGTACTATGGAAACTAGAGTAATAAAATTACCTACATTTTATTTAGTATAATTTATAAGCACGTTACCTTTTCGCAGTCCTGTTCAAACAGTCGCAGTTGGAAGCACTGGTCGAGCTGCATCTTCTTGTGTTGCCAGAGCTTGTGTGCGTGCGCATGCGCGGACCGCACCGCAGATAGCTGGCCGCGAACCGCAGACGGCGAGCCGCAGTGGAATGCGGGCGACTCGCCGCCGCCGCTCGCCTCCGAGCAAGCAGCTTCAGCTGCTTCCAATCGTTGAAGGACACGCTCACCTTGATAACAAAAAGATCATTAGCATTTGAACTGTCATTTTATAAATTAACCCTTGTATCGAGTTTTGGTCGATACCTGCTGGTGTTCTTTTTGATGTGATAAAAATGTATATGGCCAGCACCCGATTTTTTGAAACTGTTTAAAACATTTGACCTGTTTAACGCGTTCCCTGGAAAAGGCCAGTAGGGATTTTTAATTTTCCTATCATTATCTTAGTTGTAATCATACTTCATTCAATAAAATAGCAATTATTTTTTATTTAGAATCGTCTTATACGATGATTTTAGTCCAGTTTCTAACGACCAGGAAACAATTAGCCAGTGCCATATATGTTCAGCAAAACGAAATTAATTTATGTTGTTATTTTAGTTTTCTCTTGTCTCACAATAGCACAAACCACAACGAATACTAATAACTCTTCATAAATGGCATTTACGAGGATTGTGAATCACAAAACCAGAATCCGGAAAATGTTATGTTTAAAGGCGCTTTCGCGTGTCCCCATAAAACGTCCACAGGTATCTTAAATAGTAACTGGGCTGTCTACCATACCTGGGGATACTCTTGACCCAATTTTATTTAGTTCACTTTAACGAGTCCATAACTTAAAATAACAATTCAAGAGTAAAAAATGATCACATAACTGGAGCAAGCAATAAATAATACGATAATATTTTTAAATCAGATATAATCTCCAGCATTATTTATTTATTCAATCTGTCACGCACTGCACTGTTAATTAATTTTATTTTAATTGTTTTAATTCCTCATACCAGATTCTTTGGAATACCACAGGCAATCGAAGCACATAATTCGTGTTATTCAACGGCGTTGTGCATTTTGTAAGACTAGCGTGAGGTGTTAGCCGACAAGCACTGCCAAGTTATACAATAGTGGCCGCTGCGGCAGCGGTTCACTGCCATTCGACCGTGGCTGATCGAGTATCCGACAGTTAACTATTTCAATAATTCTATTCCGCCAATTACAGTTTTCTAAATGAATTATTAATTACCCTAATCCTTTTCGGAGTACTTGATAAGTACATTAATAATGGATTTATTATGTAGCTGTCAAAATCGTAGTTTGAGAATAGTTAGATAATGGATGTTATGTTATGGATGCGTTATGAATTTTTTGTGCAGCGCGCGATATGCTGTTTCCATCAAACATTTAACGGCTCGTACCCTATCTTTGCATGACAATGTATTTAGTAACATAGCGCTCCCGGCAATTACGCTGGGGTTAATGCACTTCAAACTTATGAATTATGCCTTTTCATTTACGGCGTACCTGCAAGTAGGCAGGCTTGCATGGCTGTTATTAGAATAGAAGGTGTCGGTGCAAATACATGCACACGACACTTAATCTTTATCATCAGAATGACACATTGCTAAAGACAGATTCATCAATTAACTTACTCTGTGGGACACTCATAACATCAGGTAGACATAACTTTCTCATTAAAAAATAAACAATAAGACTTTCATTAACTTTAAAGTGTGTACAAGGATATAAACTGATTGTTGAAGCCGCAGCGTGACATGTAAACACTCGAAGCTGTTGATTGACTAAAATTATTTGTTGATAGATAGCATATTGATGTTATCGTCATTCAACAAACAAACTTTAGAATTAGAGCATGTTATTGATGCACCCAGAGTCAATAAGTTACGATTTTACTGCCAGGCAGTTCAAAATCTACTTTTAAATGATAGTTAGGAATAATATTTATTAGTAAGCTTGAGTACACATAATCTATAATTTTGAGTACATACTGGAGTTATAGCCTGTACATAACTAAGTACTGTAAATAGCACAGCACGAACGATCTCTTAACCAACTAGATATGATAAGTACAGGATGCAATACCGACCTTGCGCTTCGAGTTCATCCACAGGTACTTTAGCGAGTCTTTTGTTGATATCGGCGTGGGCGTCGATGGCTCGCCTGGCGCCCGTGACGTCATCCGCGAAGTCAGCGCGGGCCACGTCCTCTTGCAAATCGTCGAGACGATCAAGCAACTCACCAGCTTGCCACATCAGATCTTCCAAAGCCTAAAAATAAACCATACGTTTTATAACACATCAACTCATTTTCAAAACTGTTCAGCAGATTTAACACTTACCAATCTAAGATCTATCCATTGCGCGTTGTCATAAGGCAAAGTACCGTCCAAATCTGGAGTTAGTTGACTGCTATCTATTACTTTAGGTAATGCTTCTAAGCTTATCATTGTCGTCTGAAAAAAACAACCATCGTCAATATTGGCTTTAATATTGAAAGTGAAACATGCTACATTTAGTGCTGGACCAGAATTAAATAAGTCTGATCACATACTCTTAAAAATTCACAAAGCACAAGGGTTATTTATTAATCTTTAACTTCAACAGGTTATCAGTCAAATTCCTAAGCATGATTCGACTCTGGCCCCGACGCAAGTTAGCAGTTACGTACCTCGAACTTATATTTATGTGCTCCTATAGTTGTACGTTGTTTTTGCCAGAAATTGTCAGGTTTAACTACCAAAGCCTGGTGGACGGATGATGGGAAGTGTTCTTGAAGAATTTTTAGTATTGGTTTGATCGCAGCCCAAGCTGATCCTCGCATATCAATAAGAATAGTAAAGCCATGAGATCTCACTGATTCGCTGCAACAAATATTATAAAAATAAGTATTTAAATTAATTAATTGTCAACTAGGAAAATACTGGCGATTTCGTCTATCAGAATCTCAGTGTAAAACATGTAGATACTGCGTCAGGTTGAACCATGCGCTGATAGGTAACCAAAGCCGTAAAAGACACAATACCCTGCATATGCGATAAGTACACTTTTATCAGGTAAGAATATCTATTGTCTGCGTCGTTCGATTGGCGTTCACTCGGTACCTCTACCTATGGACGGTATAGGTACATAAACAAAGCATCAATATAAGGTGTTGTCACTTAACCAAGCAACTTGAGAAGGCTTTGTGGTTGCGCTAAATTGATGCGTCAATTTGTATGCATCTGTTTATCGCGACATCTGGGCAAGAATTTATAAATGAATTATCTTTCGTTGCTATAAATAAAATGAAGACATCATGGAATTTAAGAGAATAGCTTACATTGGTTGATCAATGCTGTGATCGAATTTACAGAGAAACCTATGCTTATAACATTACTTTTTTAATATCATGTACTTTGTCACATTCGGGTATGAATAAATATACGAATAAATTACGTATATTTTTATGTACCAAATCTACAAACAACCTTATTGATTACTACAGATCTCACTCCGAAAAAACTGAATACTTCTCTTAAATATTCCACATGACCTTGTTTTAAATTTACGGATGCTCTTTTCCGTTGTTATTATAATTACATACTACCAACTAACCAATTCAGTTTTAAACCAAGATTGATGATCCAGTATGTCTTAAAAAATCTTCTAACATTAATTTTGTTGGTGATTATTGACGCGCTTTAATTTTTTACCATGTGAAGAAAACGCCAACATGTCATCGATGCTAGAAATCGCGATACCATAACTCTCAGAAGGTTACAGCAGAAGGTAATACAGTAAAACCCGCTTAAGACGATTTCTCAGGGACCCTACCAAAAACGCGTCTTAAGCGTGAAAGCGTATTATGCGGGATAGAAAAAATAATACGTTCTACCTATTCTACATACATATTGTGCTGTATTATATTATAATGTAATATTTAGGTATTCAATTATACATTTATAAATTACATTAAATACGTAGTGTAATTATAATTACGTCATTTAAAATAATCGCTTATTTTAGTTTGACAGAAAGATTTTGATGCATTAGTAATTAAAACATATTCAACATAGTTCAATTTTTGCAGTGCGTCTTTGCTTTGATCCAAAGACGCTACATAGCACCTTAAAACATTAACAGCTGATAATGCCTGGGCGTTTGACAAAACCGGAGTTGACTCATCTTCATCATCATCATTATCACTCATTTTATGCCTCATTTTGTGTGTTATTCACATTCTCAATAAGATAACCGTATGAAAATGATAGAATTTCATACGGTGCCAAAATATCCAGGAAAATCCAGCAGTATCTCGGGTTCTTCTTCTTCCAACACGGGCGGGGGGGCTTTCTGAGGCTCGCGTTAGAGCGTTCTGCTAGTGAACGACGGCTCGCCTCGGGCGTATTAAACGGGATGACGAATCGTATTAAGCGTTAAGTAATGTATGAAAATATGTCTCAAGTTGCAGGGACCGGCGTAAAGTGGCGTATTATGCGAGAAATCGTATTAAACGTGATCGTCTTAACGAGGTTCTACTGTAATACTGTAATATTATATTTTTGTTTATTGTTTTATAATTTTTATTAGTCGACCTACTATTATTGTACAGGGTGGCGCAAAAGAAATGACCCTATTTGGTTCAGCTATAACTTTTTTTCTAAATTAGAAAAATAGATTTAGGTTTTTTTAAATGTATATTTGGTTCATTAATTTTTGTACCATTAGGATTTAAAAATTATGTCTTTTAAATAGTGACCTCCAGAGTTGATGCAAGGTTGAGCCCTTTTTATGACATTTTGCATAACTTGCCGTAACACTTCCTGCGATATGTTCCTTTTTTCTTGATGAATGATTTCTTTTAGAGTTGCGATATTCTGTGGCTTGTTCACATACACCCGAGATTTCAAAAAACCCCAAAGAAAGAAGTCTGGACTGGTCAGATCGGGTGATCTTGCAGGCCAAGGCAAATCGCCAAAACGAGAGATAACTCGGCCTGGAAAAGCGTCCCTAACTAAGTCCATAGTGTCGCGCGCTGTGTGTGCCGTAGCGCCGTCTTGTTGAAACCAGATGTGCTCCAGCCTCAATTCGTCCAAACTGGGTATCAAAAACTCACGTAACATGGTTCTGTAGCGTTCTCCAGTGACGCAATTGCGTGGCACGTTGCCTCGTTGATGTTTCTGGACACTCTTCCACATATTCGCGCACAGCATCGATATTTTCAGCTGAACGGCCTGTTCTTGGTATCCCAGACTTAGGTCTATCCAATGTTGAATCCGAATTGAGCGACCAATCGGTGCCGGACGGTGGGGAAATCGTTGACGAAATTCACGTTGTGTTTTTATCACTGATGAATTATTCCGTAAGAACATTGACACGATTATTCCACGTTCTTGAGGAGTAAAACGGTCCATGTTTATTTTCAGTGTATTTTACATTTGTTCACTACACAATTTTCAACAATAGAATGACAGGAAATGTCATATAAAAAAATAAACAGTGTTTTCTTTAGTGCCCTTACTTTTGCGCCACCCGTTACATCTCAAACGTCACACCCAGTTATCCTGTATAATATACCTAATAAGTAAGTAAGGATGACTCTGTTAATACTGTTACGAGCTACGGGTTGGGATTGAATAATAATAGTCGGTTCTACCAATAAACACAACACTATTTAATAAAGTGAAAATAAAGAGTTTAGACAGCTTACAATAACACTGAAGCACAACACTAGTAACCAATACACCAATAGTTCAACTTCACTTAGAAATCGTATTCCACACAGGAACTCCGCTTTCGTAGTCCAAACAGTAACTCCAAACAGTCACTGCCTTAGTCGCTCACTCCCTCGGCTTATATACGCGCGAAAACGTAATACGCGACGTTTCTGGAACGCTCCAGTAACGTCGCATAGGTTCTAGAACGCGCTCTCACTCTAACGAGTAGTTCTGTCTCTGTCTACACTTTTGTTCTGCTCCTAGCTAACAGATGGCGCTACTAATCATCGATTAGTGTCCCTTTGTTCCGCTGCTCGGTAATAGATGTCGCTACCGCTAATCGATTAGTGTGGGTCTATGGTCTTGACATAACAGTGACAGTTTGCAATGACAGATTATTTTATCTGTTTGCATTTCTTAGATGGTATTTGGCGTCGGCGTAACACTGCCCCCTCCTAAGACATGCTCGTCCCGAGCATCGTTAGACCCATCACATTGCGCCAGGCCATCGACATGTCCCTTAGAGTCTGAAAGCTCGCATTCTGTTCACAGATCTTCTTAATCTCCTGTCGATCCATTTACTTATTCACAATCAGGGCACTTTCTGCACCATTCCTTCACATCATTCTTGCAGTGAAGCCAATAAAACAGCTCTTTTACTTTCGCCAGAGTTCTTTTCACTCCCAGATGTTCTCCTGTTCTTTCTTCATGACAGACCTTCAGAACTTCAGGTACCTTGGCCTCCGGCACAACAATTTGCAGGTTTTCCGCATCGTGATCCTGTTTGCGGCACAAAACTCCATCGCTCATAACCAAATTGTCCCATTGTGTCCAGTAGTCTATCGTTGTTGCACTCATCTCAGCAACATCACACCACTTAGGCCTCGTAGAACCGGATGACAACCACTCGACAATTGGTTCGATGTCAGCATCTTCTCGCTGTGCCCTCTGCAAAGATCGCTTCAATTCGTCGTCTTGTCCCAACGTCTTGCCAGGTACCACATCTTCAAGTTCTAGCTTGTCATAAGGTCTCGTATTCTCCTTGATTACTTATCTTTTCCATGGTCGATTCTTCATTCTGTTAATCCATTTTTGGCAATCAGCTCCTAGATGCCCATATTCGCCGCATTCATAGCACCTGCGGCCCCTTCCCGGACGATTATCGCAGTCTGTTCTCAGCGTCCTGACAAAAACTTTCTCCTTTGACTCCGGCTCATCATGATGCCTCCAGTTTTCCTGCTTCCGGTGGTTGTGGGTGTCTCTCATCCCTTCTGCCTGGTGATGTAATCGCTTCGGACAGCTGGACCTCAAGTGACCTTGTTCTCCACACCTGTAGCATCTGGGGCTGTATGACGAATGACTGCCGCAGCTACACGACGAGGATGTCACTTTTCCAGCCATCTGAAGTTCTCGATTATCCATCCGTAAAGTCTCCACCTCCAAAGCATAGGCCAAAGCATCCTTCAAAGATGTATGTTTCTTAATTCTTACAGTTGCTCTCACATTCGTATCTCGAATTCCATTGGTGAATTCATCTACCAAAATCGCGTCACTTATACCAGGTATGGATTGGTACGCCTTTCGAACCAGTTTCTCAACTTCAATAGACCACTGCTGCAAGCTTTCATTACCACGCTGCGTCCTGGATCTTAATTGAGCGCGGAACGCACGCTCCAGATGTGCGTCCCCGAAACGAGATTCCAGCTCTTCCAGCAATTCCTCCAAAGTTACATCCTTATTAAGAGCCTCTAAAAGCATAAGACTCTGATCCCGAAGACTCAAAATAAGCGCCGTCCTGGCTTGCTCTGTTGTCCATCCATTTGCTTTCACTACAGCCTCAAACTGAATTCTAAAAGCTGCCCACGACGAGGTTCCATCAAAGGGCGGCACCTTAAAACCTCCAAACGCAGACGTGACAGCTACCACCGAGGCTCCATTCCCAGCACCAGACTTCAGCGCATCCAGACGCTTCTTCATTTCGGCGAACTGAGCTTCCACTTCCAAGATACGGCTCTCATAATTTTTAATCTGGTCCTTCAATCGTAGAAGTTCTTCATTTATCGTTACTTGCAGATCTTTCAACATATGAGCCTGTCCTTCCAATAAACGGGCCTGCTGTTCTTGTAATAGACGAGTCTGCTCTTCCTGTCTACGAGCCTGCTCTTCCAATACACGCGCCTGCTGTTCTTGAAATAGACGTGTCTGCTCTTTCTGTCTTCGAGCCTGTTCTTCCAATACACGGGCCTGCTGTTCTTGAAGCGTTGTCATTAATGCTGTAAGATCAAACGCAGGAGCTTGAATTCCAGGTGCAACTCCAGATGTTCCAGCAGTTGGCTCCGTCATTGTCTCAAGAACTCTGCTAGATACTGGTGATGAACGTCTTTCAATCCGTACAACATCTTCTTCCAGCTGTCGTTGGCTCCTCTTCCTCACTCCTTCAGTATCGTCTTTCGGTAGGACCGGCATTACTCAATCCCACTTCTGACACCAATTGTTACGAGCTACGGGTTGGGATTGAATAATAATAGTCGGTTCTACCAATAAACACAACACTATTTAATAAAGTGAAAATAAAGAGTTTAGACAGCTTACAATAACACTGAAGCACAACACTAGTAACCAATACACCAATAGTTCAACTTCACTTAGAAATCGTATTCCACACAGGAACTCCGCTTTCGTAGTCCAAACAGTAACTCCAAACAGTCACTGCCTTAGTCGCTCACTCCCTCGGCTTATATACGCGCGAAAACGTAATACGCGACGTTTCTGGAACGCTCCAGTAACGTCGCATAGGTTCTAGAACGCGCTCTCACTCTAACGAGTAGTTCTGTCTCTGTCTACACTTTTGTTCTGCTCCTAGCTAACAGATGGCGCTACTAATCATCGATTAGTGTCCCTTTGTTCCGCTGCTCGGTAATAGATGTCGCTACCGCTAATCGATTAGTGTGGGTCTATGGTCTTGACATAACAGTGACAGTTTGCAATGACAGATTATTTTATCTGTTTGCATTTCTTAGATGGTATTTGGCGTCGGCGTAACAATACAATATTGGTAATGTTACCCTATTGATTAACAAAACTGCAGGTTACTACAGCTGGTGTAGAGTAAGACTCACGTAGGTATGCTAATGAGATAATGAAGCAGACGCCTGTAGTCGTCAGGCGCGACGCGGTCTCGCCTGGAGTTGGCTGGGAACCACACGATGGGCCCGCCGCGGCGGTCGCGCCCGCCAGTGAGTGCTGCCACCCGCTCTTGCAGCAGAGGCAGCACGTCTAGCGCGCGCGCGCCTGCTTCCATCACGGACCCTCACTATGCACGCTTGAAGATGCCTGAAACAACCCTTTCAATTTATCAAGATGCCTGAAACAATAGTTTCAATTCATAAAGATGTCTGAAACAATACTTTTAATTTATCAAGTGCCTGAAACAACACTTTCAATTTATCAAGATGCCTGAAACAATAGTTTCAATTCATAAAGATGTCTAAAACAATACTTTCAATTTATCAAGATACCTGAAACAATACTTTCAATTTAATTATCTTTGTCTGTGTTGATGAAGCAGTGATTATAAAAAATGTATTTCCCAAATTCCGCCATCACATATCATATTGTGTAAAAAAAACAAGTTATAGTTAGTAAAAATAGTGTACAAGTGGTTATTGGCGAACACACTAATCTTGCAACTATTCACGGATATGTTTGATTAAAACTTCAATATAAAATTGAATTAATTAAATGTAAATAACAATATCAAAGATTTTATAGGCCAAACAACTATCAACCTGCCTATAATTCAGTCAACAATATTGAATTATCGGCAGGTTGATGAGAAATTAAAACATAATATTTATAAGCAAATATGAACTAAAAGAATTCAATGTCCTACTTTTTCATGTGATAACAAAATATAATCATTTACAATGCTTTTTTCTACAACTTTTAATCATAATGAGAGGAAGTACTCGAATACACACACACTAATATGACCTATGCTACCTTGCACTGTTATTATAAACGATGAAAACAAAACATACCAATGTGAACGAGATGTCTGTACTAAATCCAATTTAAACTTGTTGTAGTGAAGTAGTGTTGTAGTGGTTATAAATTAATTGATCTATACTCAGTGTTTAGATGATGACTTTGTTGTTATTTGTCAGCTGACTGATTGACCACAACACTTCATTCTGTCAAAACCTATTTCCCCCAAAACATTAAATTAACATTAAAATGCAGAAGTGGTGCTGTCTGCTCCATAGATATAATTATCATTTATAAATACATATTTATCAATACTATAATAATATGTAAAGATTTTGTTGTTTGTTTGCATCAAATAGGCTATGAGACCAATTTGACTATTGGGAACTTACACTATCCTCGGATGACTTCAATGACTTAGTAAAAATAGGCCTTATATAAATCATATGCTGTACATAAATCATATAGATGACATGCAAAGGCCAATTATTTGAGTATCGGAAAAGTGAGCAGAAAAAGCTACATACGCTAAAAAATGATTTCTGTAAATTTTCTTCATATTATTTTAGTACTAGCTTTTCAAATGACTTCATTGAAGAAGTGTTTGTTTGTGATTTTACTACCTAACAAATAGCTCATGTGTAATACCAGGTTCTAAGTGATTCATACCAGATTGGACTAGTACTTGAAACATGATTGAGGGATGAATATTATAAACAATTTTTTTATAAAAGAAAGGCACAGTCTTACTTCTAGTTGTTCTGATAATAAATATATGCTAATATAGCAATTTTTTTGGAATAATGTTATACAAATCATATTCTAGTAAATAACAGAAAAGATAAATGTACTATAAATAAAAGCAGGCTCTAAAAACCTGACTATTACATTCAGATGCCAGCATTGAGGTTCAATGACTCATTGTTACCTATTCAATAATGTTGCCTTTTAGTAAAGATACTGAATCTGGTGAATAATATGTAGTTGAAAACAACATGTATGTAATAGAATATTTCAGGAAATAATATTTATGAATGGAAGTGGTATTTCAAATATCATCGTAGTAACTACTACATACATTTTTAAAATTTTGTTTTTAGTAGTATCATAGTAATTTAACATGGATACTGTTAAATGAATTAAAAATCTGGTAATATTTTTAGCCATGGTCTACAGTACTTACATGACCCATGAACTAAGTTCAAGATTGATTGTTATTACCTACATAATCACAAAGGAAAGTCCTTCACATAAACACTTCACACTGTGTGTAAACACTGGGTAGGGCACCCTATCACAATAAATATAATCAGAAACAGTCAAATCTAGATGAGTTTTTGAAACATCACGTTGTTTCTTTGTAAAGCTAACGACTATCCCCAAGGAGAGTCACCAGTCTACGGTCGTAAACGAATGACAGAAAATTGGCACAGACACAATTGGTACCAAATCCAATGAATAGCTAACATAATATTCTTGCCGAGAGCGTTTATACGATAATAATGTAAGGATGCGAAGGATGCTGATGACAAATTTGTGCAAATTCAAACCACAAGTCACAACAAATAACCTCAGCTATGATACAAAACTAACCGTGATGGTGAGGGAACATCAATTAGTCAGCTACAAATGTTTCAGGACGCATTATTACCACTGATAGAATTTATCGCTTCTATTTATCCAAATTCGTTGCTAACACAATAACTCAATAAAATGACAAATTGAAGAACCGACCACCACAATGGCGCGCCAGGGATGTTTGTTGAGAGTGTAGTGAATTCAGTTCGATTCAAGTTCGATTGTTGCCGTTTCAGTTCTACTCGATTAAATGGACTACGTACTTAATCCAAAAACCGGTAAATACGAGTTTCAGTGCTTACAGCCCAAACTTTTTCTAAAAATTAAAAAAAAAATCTAGATTGGAATCACTCATGATAAAAGTGAGATTAAACTATAGATATCCGGTACCTGCGCCGGGAGTCGTGACTAAGGTGAAAAGGAAGGGTAAGCAACAAAAAGTCTTTCCCTGAAACTAGTTTTTCTAGGAAGGCTAAAGTTTTTGAATTTTTTTAATTAAACTCAAAAACTATAGACTTCCTAAAAATTTTTTCACGGTAAGACTTTTTGTTATCTCCTCTTCCCTTGCCACCTAGTCACGACACCCGGCGCAGGTAACGGATATTTATAGCCATCCCAAAAGTGATTCTAATCTAGAATATCATGATATGTCCAATCAACACGGTACCTAGTGTATTTCGCATTGTGTATACAAATGGCTGTTGACATTTCAAACTAAATATAGAGTGTAGCCATTTACCAAATAGAGTTTTAAAAAGGATGCTGTTGGGCTAGTTCAAAACAAAGAGAGTTGTCGCGAACGTGAAGCTTTATGTAATTGCTATATCGATGAGTAGACTAAATAGAATCATGGAACGTTCCTTTGTAACGTCACAAAACGCTGAGACAGTGAGTCGTAGACTCCGGCGAAGCGGGCGAGCGGGTGCACCGAGAGAAGTATCAATGAATGAGCTTAAGTGTAGAGAGAGCGAGTGAGCTTGTGGTAACATATCAATTGCAGCTCGCCGAGGTCTATTTTAAGGGCATCACAATCAGTCCGTCCGCACAGTGAGAGGACTCTCGATCGACTCGCGAATCTGCGATCCTTGGCCATGGCAATAATATTCTGAACTGTATGTGGAACGCATAAAGTTCAAATTTACGAGAATGTGCGATCATTTCCAGGAATTTGTTTCGTATTTAGTTTGTTGCGAATTGCAAAATATTGAGTTTTAACTGATGGACGTAACGTTCCATTTTGTAAATGAATGTAATGTTAGCGCGCTTGATGATAAAGCAAATTTCATGGTTTTATTACTTTTGATCGAGTGATTAATGTCGGAATTTGATTTTTTTTGCAATGGTTTCGTATGTAAAATTGCAAAACAAACAATGCGTTTTAATTGTAGCTCAATCGGACCAGCGGTGCCAAAGTTGGAGGCGATAACCATGAATGATGATGATGTTGATTTAGGAGAAGATAAATATATATATCCAAAGATATTTTAATTTTTTTCGGTAAAGAACAAAACCCAATCACTTTTCTCAACACTTTTGATTGAACAACCATGTCACTGCTACATTTCATCGATATAAATAGCTGTATCGATTTATATGATCGATAGTAAACCGTGATGACAAATAATGTTTTGCTGATTGAGTGCATCACTAGCTGTCGCTGGTTGGTCGCCTGCTTGTCGTTCAGCTTATTGATTTTCAAATATCTCTCAGTTCGCGCAAAATCTCGTCTGGTTTAGACCTTTCCGAGCGAAAATACCAATAAATCAGGACAAAAGTTAATGAAAATGGTGTTATTTTCTTGTGAGGTACATCTTATTCTGTAGCTAACTATTCTGTTTTCTTTGTAGTAAATTATAATTCGGATATCACGGTGAAAGTGCTAAAAATCTAATGAGAAAAGTTCTATTTTGTTCGCTTGTGAGTCTCAATTATTTAAAATTTAGTACTATTTTTGCATTGCATTCCTTTTAATACTGTTGCTAACAATTGAGCTAGGCCGATCAATCCTCTCTTTATGTGCGTACCTAGACAATGATGAATGCAGTGCTGCCCTCGGCACTATCGATTTTATCCCATCTGCAATGGCAGCTTTCTGAAATAAGTCATTCGTCCGCGAACACTAATACTCTTCAATTGTAACTGTTTAAGAAGTTTTGGTAAGTATACTTATAGTGCATGAAGCATTCCTTGGGATCTTTTCTTATATACAGCTTACATGTAATTAGAGATAGGTATGTGAGGATTGAATAATCTATAGATTATTTTAGTTATTGTTGGTTTATTACTTAGCAATACAAAATACTTTAGTTTAGGTATGATATAACTAATCACGAAGGAGTAAGGCAGTGGTCAAGCTTAAGCTGTGTGTAAGATCTCATCTAGAGAAGGACTACCAAATCAAACTGATAAGTTCTGCCGGCAGGATGGCTTAGTAGAATATTTGTGCTGGTTTCTTAAAATAACTGATAATAAAAATAATAAAACTGATAATGAAACAGAAACTGGTTTTGAAATACTTATAAGATAGGACATTTCATAAACCATTGTTTAGTACCTACGATTTAGTTGAACTTTTTTTTTATTCTACGGAATAGATATTTGACATGCGGTCAGTTGCATATCAAATCTTTTTTCAAACTTAATATTTTTTTTGGGGTTTTCAATGTGAATAGTATATTAAATATATTTTGGAATCAAGCTATTAGATACTATTAGACACCATATCCTTGTTGGATATAGTATTTTTACAAAGTGCATGGTGCTTGTCAGTGAGTGTAGTGTAACTACCTTGTGCAGCACATCTTCTGACATAGCACATCATACCTGTACTACACATTAGCATTACATTAAAACTTAAGTAATTCATTGGATAATTATAAAAAATGGTCACATTATTTTGAAGCTCGCCTTACCATCAAACACATCTGTGGTGAAAAAGCAGTCTACTACTTTAGGCAATGTAATATAATGAATAATAAATTATAAAAAAATAATGTATTTTCCTAATAAAAAATATTTTAAAACATCCTGCTGTGCGCTAACAAATGACAAAAGTTGCAGCTAATGAGACTGACAACGATCAACTAACATCTTGCACTATTTATTGCTATTTGAGCCTATAAAACCTGATTGTGATATTGCCAAGACAAATCAATCATCACCACGGTTCAGCAAAAATATCATTTCTTAACAAGTTTCTTAAAGTTTCTCGAAACTGTTGAAATGTTCAGAAAAAAGATGGTAGTTTGCACCATATTACTCATCTCTGTTAGATACTATATAAGCATGCTGCCGCACCTAACATGCTCTGCTCATAATGCCCAGCGAATGTCGAAGTTTTGTTTTCATAACTTATTGTTAAATGTACACTTACCAGTAGTAATTAATGTACTCCACATAAAGGGCTCATGACGTCACAAAAAAAGGGATTTAAAAAAACTTTTCATCTTGCAAATTAATTTTATTTCTCTCGACTGATTATCTTCATATCTTTTAACAGTACTAAAATCTTAAAGGGTCTACCAAAGTATAAGAAGAATAAGCGGTTAAGGGCTATAACAAACATACAGGTATATATAGTAACATTCAAAGCCGATTTAGACAATTTGTTAGTAAGATCTTTGCTCCCTTCTGGTTCTAGAATAGTAAAATGTTAAAAAACCTAGTAACCCTACGAACCAGTTTTCATAGGAAAACAATTTATAAGTACCTATACAACAGCTCTACAATCGGGACTTAAGTTTTACTACTAGGGGATTTTAAGATTTTTTGAGCCAAATCATCTGGACATCCTATGTGAAGCGTAATAGGGGTTTTCAACACAAGATTTGTTTTCTGCTTCATATGAATTGTATAAAATGTTAAGAGATTTTTTTTTTTGCAAAATCCACTACCTTTAGAATTAGGAGAAGCTTAAGAAGAGAGATTTTTGGAAATAAGGTTTCAATATTCTAAAACGTAAAGTTTCTAAAGTCCCATTCGACAAATTGAAATCTAGGGTTTGATAGAGTCCTAAGTTGTATTAAAGAAGAAACATCGAAATTTTCTGTTCACAAATACTTTATAGGTAGGTGCTTATCAATATGTCGAGACATTCGTGACAAATCTTCAGATTCCCGGGACTATAAGACCTGCTAAAATTCGTCGATCGATTGATGATGTTATAAATAGAATTAATGTGGGCAGAAAAATAAGGCTGGCCAATCAATGCCATTGGCGACCTCGTTTGTGCGTGGGATAGTTCCACGTGAAATCAGCCCTTCAGAATTTTCTTTTGTATTTTCTACAAGGTTGATAAATTGATTCACCCATTTTAGTTATCGCTAACGGCGTTCTGTACGTATACCTTGTCGTTTCTGAAGCGGTATAAATGCGATTAAAATCTTGATTTATAGTAATTTCCTATATTCTCTTTAGAAATTAGGTTTAATCTTAGAAAAACTATAAATAAATAAATATTCACGGACAATTCATACATTACACTCTAATCCCAAACTAAGCAAAGCTTGTACTAGATTGCTGATAGAATATTTAAACTATATGTTTGATATCAAAATAAAATAGCACTTTTTGGAGAAATTCTCGACAATCTACATTTACTGTAATCAGTTAAATTAAGATAAATACATGTGGAATCCAAAATAACGATACTTACAAAATTAAAAATGATAGTACCTTACGAAAATAAATTTAAAATTGATTTATCCACCGTAAATAGACACCTTAAAATGGTATTGGTTTAAAATAACAGTAGTTTGTATTTTAAAAGTACCTAGGTATTTGTTAATTTTTGCATCCTTAGAGATCTTAATCCGAGTTTTATACCATAGAGACCTCAAAAATAAGTTAAACGTCCTGAAAATTTCGAATAGTGAAAACCATTTGCGATCAGCTTTTAATCGTTAAATATTTTTCTTGTACATAATTTGCGAGAGCCTCTCTTTTACAATTTCGAGAATCAAAAACTCAGACTAAGGCCTCTTAGAGTTTCGATCGCTATAGAAACCAATATATCAACTATTCGATACGTAAGTCATGTATTCTAAAGGTGAAATGCAATGCAAATCTTATGACTTAGAGCTTATATTAAACCGATGCGAACATATTCAAAACATAATATGCGATTTTTTTACCATTTGCAAGTAGCATTGAGTGCAGAGGTGATATTGAACTTACAGGGTTAAAGTAAATCAGAGCTCCAGCAATGGGATCCAAAATGCAGGTACCAGAGTTGCAGTGTATGGACCCCGAAAACTATCGAAAGTATTTCCGGGCGCTGTGTTGGAGTGGTACCAGGTAGGTACATATTTTCAGCCTCTTGATGTCAGCATTACATTTTGTGTAATGAATTTAATATTTAATATAATAAATTTGCAGAAAAAACGACAAACCTTTCAAGCGTAGATGCAAGAAGGATAGGTATCGCCGTCCTAAAATATTGAATTCTCCTGCCGTGTGCTATGCGCCGGCTCTCCTTGGCAATCCGTCGCAATTCGCTGTGTATGCGACTGTCCGTAGATCAGTGCTAGCCCGCTGGAAAAACCTTCATGGAGCGTCTGATTCAGACGAGAGCGATGATGAAGCAGCTCCTGCTCCTTCCAAGATACCAAAGGTTCAAAAAGTAAACAACAGTTTATACTAACTTTATGATATGTGCTTTATTAGATTATCTGTTTTTTTTACTATCTTTTATACTTACATTATTTGCGTACTTTACCTACTGAATAAAGTATTGCTGTTTCTCATCAGTATTGCCAGTGTTTTAAATAACAACAACAATATTAGCTTGCATGCAAAAAATACTGCGAGGGACGGCATACATAAAACATAATTCCAAAGGTGACCCGGAGCCCGTATTCTTATTCGAATACATTACTAGCGTGTGGAAAATCTTGGGTAGACAAGTACGAGATATGTACCATAATTTGCGTCATTCCGCTTTCTTGTTTATTTATTTTGAATCTACATACGCTTTTACTCTATGGAAACTTATATTGCAGGCAAATAAGTTTAAAATTTTATTTTTTTACAGATCACTGGTATAGGTTTACGAACGGTGTTCTCTCTCGTATCGCAGTCGCGAGCTGCTGATCCTAAGTTTTGCGAGATAGCACTGCAAGCGTTACTTGATGTGCTCCAAGGCCACGCGCCAGAAGAACTTGCACATGAGTCTACTGAGGTATTTTTATGACAGGCGCGTTACTTTTCCATTATATAATGCACGTCTGTGTCCGTCGAGCGGGAAACATATTGGCGTATCACTGGCGTAGGTACAGCGATCTGTTATGGTGAGGTTTTGAATAATAACAACGATTTATCATTGTTACATGTATACATAAACAGACGCAAATGTTTTCCTATTGTATAACGTAAAAAACTTAAGTATTTGGAAACGCATTTTCCGTTCTCAAATTCATAGTCGTAAGATCTGACTGAACACTGAACAGGCCCTTTTCAAATGTAATTCTGATGTCGTATGTTTGTTTGGAACTACGGATTCCTAAACGAAAAAACTATTAGCTCATGTTATATTCTGAGGGTTGAATAGTAATTCAAAGAGTTTATGATTATAATAAGAGTTTATGAGTAGATCATCGTATCTATTGATGAAAATAGGAATGAATCCAAAGGGGAATGGCTCTATTGAGCGAGCGCCACGACAAAAAAAAATGTCCCTCATAAAGGGTTGCCACATAATACGTTTGAAAGGCATTTTAGAGGCCTACCTTTCACAATTTTTATTGAAAAATTCCGTCTCATGGTAATCGATATATTCTGAAAAAACAGTTTTTCATTTAACATCATAGGTATTACTTAAAATTCTGAAGGTCCGCAAAAACGGATGTGGTTGCGTTTAAAAGGGCATTAAACGGGCTTTATTTGTGTCAACACAACACTGTTAGTTTTATCAGAATATCTCGAGTTCCATAGGGTAGATTTTTTTCATAAAAGCCTTTTTAAGCGTACCTACTTAGTGGTAACCATGACGGACTTTTTTTTTCGGGGCCCAAAGTTCCCATTCTCCTTTGATTACTTTAGTTTTGTGTATTTTGTCAGCCATCACGACTATGAATTCGAGGGGTAAGTCGGCGAAAGTTCTTTAACTCACGAAACCGTATCACAGCGCACTGTGCATTATTATAATGAAAAAGACTTGTAGCGTTTGCGATACCTATTACTATTCCTAATAACATATTTTATCTAATTTAAAGACAGAGTCAAATGTCCTTTCCTGGCGTCTAGCAATATGAAATCAGACGAGATCAGATATAGCGATGTGCGTTAAGGCTTGCCAGCTACATTACGCAAGTCAAATAGGAAAAGAAAATCAAGACACGCTAATATGTTTCTAGCTTTGTTCTCCTGCTGCCTTAGTCCCATCGATGTTGGGGTCGGTGGTCGCTTCCGTAAAGCGGCATAATTGGACAATGGTCGGGCAAAATTAGCATGTCGTCTTTCCTATTCCTTGCACTCATCGTACATCCCATATTAGACGATTCGTATTTTGGACAATCACGCCGAAGTACCATTGCTTACATAATTGTTGTAATTGCAGATAGTTTCCCATATGAACAGCATGCTTGTGGATGTCGCTTCAGGGGCTGCGTCACTCGAGATGCCAACCAATCTTACAGCTCTAGGCACTTCCTGTCTAATATCACTGGCGGTTGCCAGGGGTGAAGCTGAACTTATTTTAAACGCGGTTACATCGCTGATTATGTGTCCACAAGCACTGGCTGACCAGTACATAAAGGTATGTTTTATAAGAACTTAAGGTCCGTTCGAAGTGTATTAGTGCGACAGACGGTCATAGGTTATTTTTTTTCAGATACCAGTAAATTTGACAACTCTACAACGCAGCGTTCAGTCGGTGATACTTGGCACTCCATCCCGGAACATGTGGCTGAACTATGGCGTTCCTCAGCAGTCCTTAGTGATGAGCTTTCCTGTAGATCTCCCTGCAGGCCTAACCGTCGGGCCCACTGAGCTCGTGGTCCGCGCTCTTGTCGCTGATGGATGCTATTTATACGTGTTCACTTCTCGAGGTCTTCTTAAAATCGGCTCGGGCTACGGTAGCTCTATCAAACAGCATGTGTACTTGTATAAACCTGATTTCTTTCCCAGTGACCGCCACGGCTGGTTAGGGTTTTGTAAGGTTAGTGAAGTTTTTTCGCCTTTTCACAGGTAGATTTTTGTGGGTAATACGTCGATAAACTTGGTTAGTAGTTAAGTCTGTTTAGGTGATCATATTATTATAATGCTTGATTTTTAGAATAAACTTTACGTGAGAATCGGACGTAAGAAAACTGAAGTATACGAAGTGGATAAGGATACTCTTGAAATACGAAATTTGATCAAACTAGATCCAGGGACTTCTCATCCAGTTGAGTCGAAATCAGCCGTTTTTAGTGACGGACACCAACTAGGAGTGATGACGCTCACGAACAACAACGTAAGAACTCTTATTTAAGTGTTTTTATTGGTTTGATTCTGTATACTCTGATTTGCAAAAGTTTAACAAGATTGTTCTTTTTTTTAGGAATATCTGAACATACGGTTTTATGATGTTGAAAAAACACCTGAGTCTGATGCCGATGGTGTCACTTTAAAAAGTCGTAAAGAAATAAATGTTCCACTGTTACGTAAAAGGAACTTAGCTCTTGGTAGAGCTTCCTACGAAGACTCACCTGTACACAGAGACAAGGAAAATGATATACCCACAGCTATGCAACTCGATGACAACGAGGACGACCCACTTATGTCGATAGGTGGCGGCGCTGAGTTTGGCTTGCTGGCCACTACTTCTGGCAAGGTAATAAAGAACCACAACGTACTGAACATACGAAGCAGATCGTAAAATTCTCAATTAATTGTCTGTTTTTATAGGTGTACTATACTGGTAAAGGGGCAAGTCTCGGATACAAAGCGGCTCCACAATGTGGACGCTGGACATTAATGAAAGAAACCTTGTTTAACAAGAATGATGTACCGAATCTTAGAAGATATAAAGTCGTCCAAGTTAGTCAGGTGAGTGATAATGGCACAAGTTTTATTTATTTTATATTAGTAAGTAACCGAATTCTTAGCTCTTAAATGTTGCGTTGTTGATTAAACATCGGTGTCGAAAACAGGATATTTAATAAGTTTTTTTGTGTGTGACACTTTTGTGAAGAATCCTACACCAGTAAGAAGAATGTACTCCCTGAGAGTCTCTAGTCTAGTCCATGAGAATTTAGTTCTGTTTGTAAATAGAAGTAAAAATCGGTCGTTTGTAACAGGTCGCTGTGGGTCACGAAGGACTACACGCGATACTAGTACTAGACAACGGAGCTGTGTTGTTTACTGGCGTCGCGCGTCGTGGCGAAGATGGCGATGCAAGCAAGCATCGTCGCGCGCCCAAACCTTCGCGTCCCAAGAAAATGTATAAGGTCGGTTGAAAATCACATTCATATAAATTAAAAAAAAAATCTAATGCTAAGGGTAGGAAAATTGGGAATGATTGATTGTTGACACACTGATGACCGACTGACATCTACACTAGATCTGATAATGACGCATAACGTTTTACAGAGTAGTCCGATTTCGATGATTCTTTTTACATTAGATAGAGTCTAGTTCCACATTGACACCACGCAAGTTTTAAAGAAAAAAAAAACAACCCTAGGGGTGATTTATATTTTGTTCGTAGATGTTAATGTTGAGTTGTGTATTACAAAACAAGTTCTCACGATTTGTTGTACTGCCATATGAGGGGGTTTTCTTGAAAAAATTGGACGGTGGGCTCCCAAATCATTGCGTCTTGGAACTTTTAGAGGGTATTTAGTCCTCACGGCCTCCGCTGCCGCTTTGTACTAGCACAAAGTTTTGGGTTAATTGACCGCCACCCAATAGGTACTCGACGTTGACTGTTCTACGGCTGATTGTGTCTCTTCCTCTAACCAACCCTCCTCCTTTCTCATCACGGACTTGGGACCGGCAACGGTGGAGTTCATCATAAAACTACGTATCTGAATACTAAACGACCAATGTAGAGCAGCGGGCGAAGGTCCGCCTGCGACGCGTAGGTTGCGGGTTCGATTCCCGCCATGGGATAAATGTTTGTACGATATGCAAATATTTCTGGGTATTTTTTATGCATAATAAAAAATATCTATCTATGTAACGTATTCTATTAAGTATGTAAGTCTTCTAGTACCCATAACACATGCTCTGCTTAGCTTGGGGCTAGATGATGTTGTGTGGATTTTGCAGCATTATTTATTTACTAATACAATATACTGAGCATGAAAATGCCTCGTGATCACAATAAAGCCTCGGTCCCCTTTACAAGTACACCACGTGCAATTAATGAAAGCATTTCAACTTTTATATAAATGAAAAACTTTTCAAACGTGCTCTATTTGTCAGGATTCAGTTTTTAATTTCGTTACATCGCTCTCAGCTTTGTGTTTGGTGTATTGTATAGCGATAGAAAAAATATTGTGAAAACGTGAGAACCAAGATTCTGATTATGAATTTAGATGCATTTGTTTTTCATGGAATTTTCAGAACAGACTTTTTCAATAGAAAATTACAGCCCATTTTTAGGTCCTGAATCATTAATTCAATATGCATGAAAAACTATTAACGAAGAATACTAAATGTACCAAGTAAAATTTCTTATATCATCAATATAAGAAGTTTTTTGGCAACCTACTTCTGACAATGATGTGTTAAAATTCTTCCATCATGTAAATTATGTGAAAATATTATAGTCGTAGGTAGCAACGTGCTCTGCATCTAGGCACTCGCAACGATGGCCAGGGCTCGGATCGATGATGCCAGACATTCGAATGCGCAAGTGCAACAAATGATTGAATTATATGTGGTACCTTTCCTCTAAACGTAGGTGAATGACCTTTCTGCAGCCCGGCTGCCCAGGCTGAGCAAAGTGCAAATTTCTTTATATCTTTTTTTATCTTTATATCACGGAATTCACAGTGCATGCGTCATAAATATCTACGTTAGCCTCCAGGCTAGGCGGGGCGCGTGTTAACTCGGGCTACTGTTTGTTAGTCTAGTCTAGTAATTAGGCTTAGGGACGGATGTTTTAAGCTCATCCATTTACTTCAGTTATATAATATTTTTTTAACCTTCTAATCTAAAAATTCTGTAGTCGCATTTGTAAGACGCCACTAAGGATCTTCTTTAAATAAAAGCTGTGTGTTCAACAGACGGATGCTCATCACGTTGTGTACGCGGCATGCAACTTCGGCTCCACGGCTCTGGTCACGCGAACCGGCGGTTTGTTGATGTTCGGAAAAGACACCCAACATTGCGATAACCAGGGCATAGTGCAAAGCCTTCGCCACGAAAAGGTCACTCAGGTAAGACCGACTGAGAAATTTCCATTTGCAGACAATACGTATGTCAGTCAGTATGTCCCTTATTTATTGAATGACGATAATATTGGCGACGAGGAAACGTACTTGATTAAAAGTTTTTAGAGATGATATGAGATTAGACTTCACAGCCCAAAGGCTAAGAATAATTGAGAATAAGGACACTTAAAAAGTACTAATCCCTGGTTTGTGAGTACTATTCCTTATGATTCAACAAGTGATCATGAAGCATGGAAACTTTCTTAATTACTCGTCTCCTATTGTTCGGGCCGTGATGAACCCTGGTTATGTTGTTAACCAGGAACAATATCCAGAGAAGATATTTCGTATTTTCCTCCGATTTAATATTATATGTACCTATCTGTTAGTTTCGCTCTAAATTGAAATGTAACTAATCAAATCCATATTTTCATACAAGGATGAATGCAGTTCATTAGTAGTAGCTAAAATATATTTTCCTTTTCTGATTTATTGCGAAAATCTTTGCAATTGCAAAATTTGAAACTGCTGTATCATATACTAGTTGCTAGGATGCAACCGATAGAGCTAGGGCGTTGGCAATTAGGTCATAGAGATCAGTCTACTGCGCAGTCTCCGATGTTCGATCGATATTCAGGACATCCAGGTTTCCTATCAGAGCTCAGATGTATCTCTCGGGCGATGACCTATTTAAAGCAACTCGTAACTTACGGGCTTCATAGAACATAGCAAGTTTTAATATATAAAAAAAATTAATAAAATTTTTCCATTTATTCCATTATAAACTGGGTATATATTTCACTGGCGGCATTATTTCAACAAAAATAAGATTCAAATACAGCGAGACAAAAACAATTGAATTGTGTTAGGCGCGTGAGTGAAGCCGCGAGTGCCATATGCCCCTCTCCAGACGTGTAAACACGTATACCTAACTACCTAACGATTGAAATAAGCACTATCAAGGAAAAGGTACCAAAATATGCAATAACGCTATAAAAATAGAATTATATGCATTTGCATATGCAAACATGCAAATGCATATAATCCGATGTCTACTAATAATGCACTAAATATTGTGAAAACTTGAAAATATTTCACCTCTTTTGTAAGTACCTAATATTTTTTTAAGTAATATACTTACCTAATTATTTTAATTACTTTTTGACTAACGGCTCTTGGACCAGCAAATTTTGATTGCTTGTATTATGTGCTGTCGTTAGTCGTGGGTTCGAATACTTTCAGTTTGTTTCAGTCTCTAACGATAACTTACATTTTGACATACGTTGCTTAGTTTCTTGGCAGAAGATAAATATTTCGGTCATGTTTTTCTATTATTGATACGTTGTTGTTAGGTAGAAACACAATCATCTCGATATTCCAAGAACCAAATGTTCCTCTAATTTGTCGCCAGAATTAATCCGCCTACATTTCGTTAGCAACAGCTTTGATTCTTCGATCACTAATTGCCTTGTTAACGGAAAAAATATTATTTCCTTCAGAAAAAATATGTATAAAAAAAAATGCTATGATATTTCCACAATATCATAAAATATCAAAGCATAACCTAAGAAGATATTGATATTTCTTTATTAAAGCTGACCGTTTTGTTGCCTAGGTCGCACTAGGAAAGGCTCACGCGGTGGTACTGACAGCATCAGGACAAGTCTACACATTTGGCATCAACAACAAAGGACAATGTGGCCGAGAATTTGGATACCCGAAAGACAGTAAGTACATAATATTATTTTTTATTTATACGATATTCGGCAGATGTTATGGACCGTATAAAATCGCAGATATACTACACAGGTATAATACACTCTTATTATAAAGTAAGCTTATTGTATAATAAACGAAGATCCCCTAAAAACCAACATTTTTTCTCAAAAAAACTTGCTGTATAAAACAACTATATACTTCAAAAATCAAATCAAAATTTGTTTATTTCTATATTATTGTGTAGCGTAACGACTTATATAGTGTAGCGACATAATAATAGTAATTACTCAATCATCATCATCATCATAGGCAGCCCAGTATAAGTCCACTGCTGGGTATACCCCTCCTCTCTCAATCGCAACTCTTTTCTTACATGGGCTTTTTGCAACCTAAGTAAATAAGTTGTACATAACTTAAGTATTGTTATTACATTAAAATAGAGAGCAATACATCACTTTTCTTCGTTACAGAACAATACCCAGCCCCGCAGGCCGAAGGAGCTGCTGACAATAAGAATGAAGTGCAGATATGTCAAGACTCGCACACTTGGCTCACGGACTACTGTCGCGTCTGCGTGCGATGCCACGAGTGCACCGGATTCGCGAGCGCCTGTCATTTATCACATCTACCCGCCAGAGTGCCTGGCGAGTGAGTATCTTATTTAGTAAAAACTTCAAATCAGTAAAAATAATAACTGTTATACACGAGTCCAAAGTTGCTTTATAACCGCTTGCTAAATTTTTATAACCGAGCAAGCAAAAGATTTTAAAATTGAAAAAATAATATCATGAGCTTTTCAGCGAGCGAGAGTATCAAAAGAACACGAGGTGAAAAATCATTTCACTCGAGTGCAACACGTATCTTTCATCCCACCTCAGCGAGGAAATTATATCCTTTCATCTCTAGTGATATATCTTAACCGTTAAAACAATAACATTGACGTATGACCTGGTTGTATAGACGTTGCGGTTGTGGTGAAGGCGACAGCGGCTGCAGCACTTGCAACATTTGCCGGCAATGTGCCGAAGCATTGGCGCCACCAGCGCCTCCTGAACCAGCCGACAAACAGCCCATTCCGCCCGTCGCAGACGCCTCAGAAGAGGAGGAACCGAAGCCGGCTGAAGATGGAGCCGGTATGTGCTATAGAATGTTTTGTTTATGCTACGAACACTAATAGGTTAAATTAGGAATATCCATAGTTTGAATTTTGGAGAGTTGAATCCCACCTGCTGAACGAATCTGATCAAATCAGTTTTTAAATTCCAACATCGGGATACTATCAAGCTATATTGATATGTTTAATAGGTACAGGTAATTTTATGTATACCTAATTTAAATTTTCAGACAAAGATGTGAAAGTGGAAGAAGCTTCAGCTTCGGGCTCTGACGTGGAACGCGATGCTGCTATCAAAGTTAGCAGTTTGCCACCAGCGCGCGTGGCCGTGCCCGGTGGCCATAAGATAACGGCCATAGCGTGTGGACTACATCATACAATACTGCTCACAGACCACGGTACGTACAGCGGTTGCACTGCGAGGAAGCGATGGAAACTGCGATACATTATAAAGTTTATATAATGGCGTGATATACATGGCTGACGCAATTTAACATTCTTAAGTCTTAAAATGGTGAACGATGTCCTTGTTTGCAGGTGAAGTGCTCACATTCGGCTCAAACCAGTACGGTCAGTTAGGCGTCGGTGATATTGCACCCCACCATAAACTGGTTAAAGTAAAGCTTCCTAAAGCGGCAATCGTCGCAGCTGGCAGCAACCATTCTGCTGTGATGACAAGAGATGGAGAGGTCTTTACGTTTGGAAACTATCAGGTATGTTTGGAATTGCCAAAAAACGTATACTTACGTATATGTAAGGTATACCCGGTTAGGAAGATTTAGCAATCCTAATAACTTACAATTGAATCCTTACAGAAAGGTTCACTCGGCCGGGTCGCTGACAACGAATCTTCTTCGCGTGGTATTTGGTACGCAACTCCGGCTCCAGTACCCCGCATTGGTCTCAAGCACGCTTGTCGCGCCATCTGGCTGAGTGCTTCGGCCGATCAGACTTTCATGCAAGTTTGTCAGTCCATCGTCAAGACTGATACGCTGTTCAGTGCTACTATTATTGCGAATAGCACTACTATCAGTAAGTATTATTGTATGATTTGAATTTTCATGACTCTTGTTATTTTTACTAACTTTTAAACATACAAATACAAGCTGTTTAGAATCTTATCGAACGTCTCTCAAGAGTTATGTGTGCACTGAATGTTGCAAAAACACCACTATAGAACACTATTTTGTTGCCCACAGTTATGCTGCCGAATCAACCAGAGCACACGTTCAAATGTTTGACCATAAACAAGAACGATAGCGTATGTAACACATGGCCAGGCGCCGAGCAAGTAGATTTTGTAAACACTCTGGCTTGCCTCGACCCGCAATACGATGTGCTCTGGTGTTACCAGCCACAAATGAGAGTCATGAAATGCTACAACATCCTAGCTTTTGACTCACATAAGCTCCAACGTTGCTGCAATCCCGACTTGGATCCATCAGAAAACGTAGAGTTCTGCTACCCAAGTGTCGGTACTATGCGTCGTTTAGAAGACTTCAAGAATTTGGAGAACTTTGAACTGATCAGCAATGATGGAGACAGACCGGTGGATAACATTGCTTTGGCAGACATGTCTATTTTAAACCAAGAGCTGGCGATCCCTACAATACATGGTGCTTGGGTGACGAGAATGCATCTTGCTATGCATTTGCTTGGATGCCTGGATTCTTTAATTTACGTCCATGACAACAAGTTAGTATTTTTATCTATTATCTGTTCGCTATAATTTTCCTGTTTTTAAATTAATTTAATAAAAATCTTCTTTCAGACTCCACATCATCGAATGTAAGCGTGAAAACGTAACCTCACCGATAGCCCCTCTCAAGGCAGACTGGCTGACAGTCACCAGATTTGAGAACCATGGAGGTGGCTGGGGATATTCTGGACATTCTATTGAAGCTATACGATTTATGTGTGACACCGATATACTTCTCGGTAAGTGTACTCATATACAAGCAACCGGTGTAAATATGGTTTGACTGGCACATTTGAAACCATAATTACATAAAAATATACTTTTGCGGCTTTTTTGGTTGTGAACTAAAAAGTTTCGTTATGTTACATAGGTGGTTTCGGCTTGTTTGGTGGTCGCGGCGACTACACTGCGAAGATAAAGTTATACGATATCGGCCACGATGGCGGCGACCAAGAGGGGGATGGTGAACTTATAGCAGAAAGCGAAGAGGTGGTCTACGAATGTGCTCCGAGAGATCGATTCCCGGTCATGTTTGATTCTGCTATGCCTTTGATCGTGAGTATTTTTACTGGATTCCTTAAATTCATTGCAGTTGGTTATAACACTGTAAACTTAACAAAATTGTTGTTGACCAGGCCTGTCGCTGGTACGTGGCGTGGGCTTGCATAAACGGTCCGTCGTCAGACTGCGGCTCGGTCGGGCAAGCCATGGTGATCAATGACGACGTCGGTTTCCACTTCAAAACGTCCAAAAAAGCCAACAACGGCACCGACGTCAACGCTGGCCAGATCCCCAGTCTCCTCTACAACCATGCAGGAAACGACCACTCTATCCCCGCCAGAATTATCGACCTCGGCGAACCAATCATAGCGCTGTCCAGAAACCTTTCCCGTAAGGTCACCGTACCTTGCTTCAAAGCCATCATCCGTCTGCTGTCTTGGAGCTGGGACGCGTTGAGGGACGGCCTGTTTTCAACGAACGGTCAAGTACCCATCAACTATCAAAAGCTAAATAAGATGAAGCACCAGAAGCGGCTCGTTTACTTGATACGAGCGTGCTTGCGTTTCTCGAGGTCGTACGTCGACGAGATTTTTCCCCAGAAGAGTAAGAAGCGACTTACCCATGAATACATGTCGTATTTGGAGTCGGTGGGCGAGTTGAAAAACTTAATTCAGGCGATCGTGGCTGAGGAAACGCCGACTTGCGCGAAGCTCCCGCGTCGCTCTTCCAAGGCTAAGATCAGATCGTGCTATGTTCAGTTCGCGCTGGAACTAACTTCTGCGGTGTTGAGGGAAGCTCACGAGACGTCTACCGCGTGTTTCCACGCATTCTTTCCTACGCCCACCTTGAAGTGGGACCATCTCTGTTCAATGCTGCAGAATGTTAGGGTGAGTTTTCAAGGTAGTTTTATATATCTTTAACAGACACTAAACTCCATTTTGCTAAATAAAACCTACCTTACAGAATGGCAAAGTGCCAGTGTCACAAATCCGCGAGTTGACTTCAACTTGTGCGGCACTGTGCACGTCGCGGAGCCTTCGAGATGTGTTGCATTACGTCGTGCCGATAACGCAGAGCCATCTAGATATAGAGGAAAAGCGACGTCGCCCTGATAGCAAGGTATACTGTCATTATTTAGCCTCAAGTACTATCAAGTGTATAAGTACATTTTTACGTATATTATTTATATTTTATAGGTGTTTAGCATGAATGCGGTTCTGACCAAATCCCCAATGAAATCGGCTACCGTACCGCGATCTGCCCATTCACAAAAGCCACCGCCGATCCCTCCGAGAGCCAACCAAAAAGAACCTAAGGTAATATTATACAAATCATCGTGTAAATAAAATATAATTAATAAATGCCTTCAGAGTAAAAGCTTGTTTTTACAAAAAACTAAACGTACCGCAAACTGGTGCTATATATGCTTAATTGTTTATTTCCAGCCGTCGACGTCGAACCAAAGACCGAGTTGGTTCGACCCCGTCGAGGAAGTAGAATGGGATATCCTTGATGTGATCCCAAAGTTTCTCGACATCGTGATGAACCCCATCAAACAGCAGATGATGACGCGGCAATGCGGCCAGCCGCACGACCACGGCGAGATCAAACAGAACGAGACACTTGCTGATTATTGCTGCAAACTTATCGTTCGGATTGTAGCAGAGCTGTCTTACAGCGCTAGCAACGTCAAAGTAAGTACTTGTACTTGGGCCCTGATCACGAAAAAATGTGACGATCGTAAGGGTAACGTATTTCGCTTGCTAACACTTGGAGCGTTCGACAGTCAAGCTAGCTTTGGCGCGCAGTTATTTCAAATACATGACCATTTCGATACGGCTGTCACGATTTATATGTGATCGAGCTTTAGACTTATTTCCGTAAATAGGCTAATTTAGCCCTTTACTTTGACTCCAAGAATGAAACAAAACTCGATTTCAAATGCACTGGCAACCGCCTGTTCAAGGATTGAATATTTCTTAGCTCTCTAGCGGACCTTTCAAATATGCTGACTTTCAAAAGCACGATAATATCATCTAATGTCGATTGTATTATAAATAAAAAAAAAATGGTAGCACTCCGGGAGTGCCGGCAGAAGTGAAAACTTCAATATTAACGTTGTGTTTTCACTTTTAAGTTTTCACTTCAAAAATATAACCACAGTCGTCATAATGACAATGACAATCACAATGACACAGACACATTCGCGCAAGCGCGAATGTGTTTTCACTTTTAAGTTTTCACTTTAAAAATATAACCACAGTCGTCATAATTACAATGACAATCACAATGACACAGACACATTCGCGCAAGCGCGAATGTGTCTGTGTCATTGTGATTGTGTCATGTCATTGTGTAACATTCGCGCAAGCGCGAATGTGACACAACGACGAAGACAACGAAGACACACTGACACAGACACATTCGCGCAAGCGCGAATGTGTCTGTGTCAGTGTGATTGTGTCATGTCGACACAACGACAATGACAATGACAATCACAATGACACAGACACATTCGCGCTTGCGCGAATGTGTCTGTGTCTGTGTCACACACAACGACGAAGACAACGAAGACACACTGACACAGACACATTCGCGCAAGCGCGAATGTGTCTGTGTCATTGTGATTGTGTCATGTCATTGACATTGACACAACGACGAAGACAACGAATGATGAACGTCACGTTCGATGAACGTCACGAGTCACGTGACCCTGACTGAGTTTTCACTTCAATAAGATGGAAGCGATACAGTTAAATACAAGTTAGGCGAAACGATTCGTACGATATAATAGCGTCTATCTGGTTATGCGCGCGCGGCGAGCGATACGTGTTTCCCGTGCGAGGGTGCTCAGAGCGTCTGTCGGCTGCCGGCGCGCGAGTGCCGCTCCTCGGTCCTCCGCCCCCGCGCTCCGCACCGCACCGCGTGTTGGCAGCGCCTTGTACTCGCCTTGTACGATGTCGCCACAACACTATTTAATTGTTTGAGTCATACGTCGCGTGACCGCAAGTGTGTTCTTTTGTCGTCTCTTGTTTTACGAGCAATGTATAAAAATTAAATAAGATCTTACGCTTTTTCGACGTCACGTGACCCTGACGCGAGTTTGAAAGTTTTTACCCACCCAGCGCCGCTAAAGAAGTTTTCACTTCAAAAAATATTATTACAGGATATGGAATCTGCTACAGTAAAAGAGATGCTAACTCCGTCTCGTTTCATGAGAGTGAACACATCCCGTTCGTGGAACACCGGCAATGGCAGTCCAGATGCTATTTGCTTTACCGTTGACCGGCCGGGAGTTTCCATAGTGGGCGTGGGCGTTTACAGCGGTTCTGGCACCTGCGAGTACTCGCTTGAACTGTTACATGACGTGAGGGTAAGGACTTCAAAATAACTCAAGTATATCATAGTTGTACATTTTTTTTACAATATACCTATCATAAAATTAACGTTGCATTGGGGCTCAAAAACCGATATAATTAAAGGACGGAGCGCATTTTTAATTGTACATTATTACTTGATCATTGTACATTTGAAGTTTGAATTCTACACCGTAATCTGCGTTAAATATGTATACTTCTGACAGAATTTCAATGTAACAAAATTATGTGTTTGAAGATGTTTGTGCTTTCGATTTTCAATCATAAACTACTGCTAAATAAAGCCTCAATTGTTTCAGCAATCGAACAGTACAGATGAAACTACCACTTCAAACTGCTGGGTCAGCATCGATATCCTTCAAGGCACATTCGACGGAGCTGCTTGTCAAAATGACATGGCTTTGATCAAATTCGAAAGACCTATACCACTCAAGGTAAATAGCACCCAAAGGTTACGATATAGAGATCAGTTTTGCTATTGAACCTTCATTTCAATATCTCTACTTTTTGGTATTTAGCTGGTAACAATTCGAACACTACACATTATATATTGGTTAAATTTTTAGTAAAAAAAAATATTATTTGGAATTTGAATTTGAACAAAAAAATGGACAATTTCCGTCACACCCGATACCTCTAGTCTAGAATATCAACTTTGCTATAGATAGTTTCAAATTACAATCAGTGTATGACAATCTTACGATCTTCCGTATTTCCTACTAACAGGAAGAACTACGCTACGCATTGAGGTTCTGCAACCATGGGGGAAGAACGTCCAGCGGTGACTGCGGCTTACCTTCTGTGAAAGGACCTGACGGAACCACTTTCCGTTTCGCATCCTGCTCACTCAGCTTCAATGGGACCACGCTTGCAAGGGGGCAGATACCCTGTATATTTTACTACGCGTACGTATTGTATCTACAGAACTTATGCCTTGATCACACGTACCGAGTAAACCGGCGAGACAGTGTCGTATTTAAGATACACTGCGCGCTAACGCTGCAACGTTCAACAGTAAAACTGATGTCAACGCGCAGTGTATCTAAAATACGTCACTGTCTCGCCGGTTTACTCGGTACGTGTGATCAAGGCATCAGTAGAATAAAGTTACATAGCTTTTTGGAAAAAAGGTCCATAGTACTTACTATTTCGGAATTCACTGCAGCTTTAGCAATACTGCGATGTTTTGACAGTTTTAATTTAGCTTTTATCACGAGTAACTGCTCATTTGCCTAATAGTTTCGCCATAGGCAAGTGAGAAGCGGTTTTCTTTTTGAGATATGAACTCATACTTATACAATTAAAGTATCTATACCTATAGCGCGAGACATAATGATTTATTTTGTTACAGGTCGACTTTAAGATGCTTCGAGCAAGCGTCACAAACAATAGACGCACTGGTAACAGCGCTGCGAACCATAACTCTTCGAGTGTCCTCGTTCGTTCTAGAACGTTCTGCGGAATTGTTCCGAACTCTTCGCAACGAGCTCACTGCTGAGGATCTGAGACGCAACGCTTCAGTGCTGCAGCAGTCACCAGCGGTCAATGTACTGATTCCCTATATACTGGCGAATCTCGAGGGCATTGATGATTCCAAGGTACTTCTTTGAAACAGTTTCTCTATGCAGCTGTCAATCAAAAACATAACTTAAACTACCGAATACGTGTGTGTCTAAGTTCTCATTAGTTACACATTCCATGCGTTTCACAGTCGTGATTTCACTAACATTTTAAATCCGAGAAGTTCTAATCAGTTTATATTGTTCCAGGGTATTATAAAGCTCCTAGAGCTGATACATGAGCTGTTACCCCACGTGACCGCTGTAAATCTACTCGTACCCAGTGCAGACGAGTTTACCACCACAACCACAAGTCACTACACGTGGATAGAGAGTGAACATCCTTATCGGGCTTCCCACATCAGTAATATGAGGTAACTACACGTAGACAGTTAAGCTTTAAATCTTTTTGGAAGAAATTTTTCTAAACTAACGTTGTACCTACATTTCTTTGGAAATCAATGTTTATCTAACTGCCACCGGTCTCTTTCATTTACATTGAAACGATAAAGAGCGAAACGCAAGATGAAGATGGGTTATTTCTGCTACCACAGGGTGTTATTTCCCCCGAGCGTTGCGTGGATCGTGCTTGAGATGGATCCTCGCAGCTTGACGGCGCAGCCTGAAGACACCCTGACAATTTACGCGGTCGCCGGAACTCCCAAACAACGCTGTCACTGTCAAAATGACGTACGAGTAGCAGACCCACCATTCCGTAAGGTATACAAGGTAGATTTCATTCGGACACTCCATTCACTCCGCTCGCTTTCCATATACCATTATCCCGCACACTTACATTCACCCCGTTTGACACCCTCCGATGTGAGTTTTGCTAAATAAAAAACACGATATTTGCGTATACTCTGCTTCATTCACGCGAACTTGATGATTTGGAGGCGTCAGCTTTTTACAACAGCGTGTCTTATGCAGTTTGACGATGTAAATACCTACGTAATGATCCGCTTTTTAACAAAGTAATTGTACACTTATGAAAATCATTCAAAATCTGCATACATTTGCTACAGTAGGTACTTGCTATAAATGACTCCACGTTGCTCGATCTGAACTACACTATCATAAAATCGATTCCTTATTTTGTGTGGCACTGAAGCGGTCACCCATTTTGCATGCAACCTTAACCGACGCCAGCCTTATAAATGCTGGAATCATTTTGTAAATAAAATAAACTAACATAAAACAATGTTAATAATGTACCGCGTAACACTGTACAATTGCGAAGTTCATCAATTGCTCGGACTTTGGTGTTGTACGTTGTGCGCTGTTGGTGTTGTAATATGAATATTGTTGTGCAGAAAATAGTTCAGCTCTCCCCTGAGGGTGAATTTGAAGAATTGGAGGAAGATGGTGACAATGACAACACTTGTATGCATTTCAACTGCACTTACGTCAGTGTGACGCCGAAACTCGCAAACTTGTAAGCATAATTTTGACGCTATTTTATAAATAAACCATCCTATTAAAGAAGGCAATTTTGAAATCTCACATTTTTCGTTTGTGTATATAGTATGTTGTGCAGGTCGGCATGTGACATAATACACCTTATTATTGTAGTTTAAAGGTATATTTGACTTTTTTGCAGAGCTAGCGAATGGCCGCAAAAAGCTTTGGTGATACCCGGTAATGAAGTGATATTCGCTTTGGAAACTGCATCTGACTACCTCTCAGAATACAACAAGTCTCAGAGGTAACTTTGATTAGAACTTAGACACGAAGTACACCTCCCTTTCTCGTGTCGTCATAATTATTTTTGTAACTATAATTACAATAAGAATTATTAAGTATAATTGTAAACAAGATGGCGTCCGGACGCCATCTTGTTTACAATTATACGATAATACATATATAAATAGTATTTTAGTACTTCTTCAATCTTAAATATTTTTATGTTTTATATTCCTGCTTATCGACTCATATTTATATTGATGACATTCTAACTGGGGTTACTAATAAAAACTTGTGTTTGTTTTTTTAGCGAGGAGTCTCGTTTCGGCTACCGATGCCTTTGCTCTGGATACGAAGACACGCCTCTGACGTCACAGCGGCAAGGCCTAGTCGCGTTAGAAATGGAATTAGTGTATGCTGGAGGTAACTGCGCTTCCAAATTGCTTGCACCAGACTTGGATGTACCTCCTATGGTTTTTTGTAAGTATTTACATACATCTTCTTGTTTAAAACAATGAGCAGTTCAATATTCTAGTGAATAAACTGTTTCGTATCAACACAGTAATAATATAAGATATAGAAGATGATATACAGTAATAATATAATGACAGTAATGGAAAGCCAAGACATTCAATAACGGACGCTCAGTTGGTATGAGCGAATCCTCGAATCCGCGAACCACATCATGGAAGGCTGTCCATGATGTGGTTCGCGGATTCGATCTCCACCAAAAATAAATATTTGTGTGTTGGCATAGTTTCACACTAGTCTGTCCTAAATAATATACTTCTGCCCACTATATACTATAACATGACAATAATAATATTGGTATACAGATTCGAATTTACAATAATTTTATTTATGTAAATTCAACTAAAATTGGTGATAGTGAAAAAACGTTTCTTAGTTCATGAAGTTTTTTTTTCATTTTTTCGTCTTTAAATCTTTTATTCAAAAACATTCCTAAAAGTTTAAGAAAAACATTATGCACTTTGTGGTCAAAACACAGAACTTATCATAATGTGTAAACCACACTTACAGCGCGTCCCGCACAAATATGAACCGACGGGTTAGAAAAATAAAGTTCAAGTTTGCTTGCAAAATAAACGCATTGGAGTAAGCCAAAAGCAATTCGTAATTATACATAAGGAAAACTTGAATCGAACTAAGATTTTTAACGGTCCTTGTTATTATTGTGTCAAAAACTTCTAGGCGTTTTACTATCTTAAATGTGCAGTGCATCTTCTCATCAATATGATTAATTGAGACTTTATTACAAAATTTCATCGAACGTTCTCTCTTTCTTTTAAATTCAAAGCTCAACGATTGAATCTTCTTTTTTTTTTCAAAAACGAACATATTTAATAAGCATCAATGCTTATTAAATATTCCCAAAATAATTGGTGATATGTAAAGCAAAGTAGATGAACCCGTGGTAATACATAAAAGGCTAGGAACTATTGATATTACGCGCGAACGCCTATCTTAGGACAAACAATGATGGACACCTGCAACCTTATATTCTCGTCACGGGAAAGTTCCGGACGTGGCTGTCGCTTGTAGAACACGTGATAAAAGACTTCGAATTTATATATACGCTATTCGATCACTAGAACTTTAAAATATGAGAAAGCAAATGCAAAAAGAATATGTTTGTAGTTATATTTGTGTGAAAAATTATATGGTTGCGAAAGGAGTGAATGCTGAGAAGACATGTTCAAAGAAAGGGTATGATAAGAACATGTTATGCCGACCCCACCTAGTGACATAAGGGCAGAAAGAAGAACAATAATTAATTTGAGAGTAGTTCTTCAGATAAGGAGCTTTGCGTTGACATTTATTTTTATTCTTAGTCGTCTTTACAAAACATTCTGCTGATAGTACAGGTCACACATGTTTCGGGAAATGTACTGAAGTTTCCTACGCTTAGCAATACAACTATAACTAAACGACCTTCCGAATTCAAGTACAAATATAGCTGTCAGTCTTGAGTTAGTATTTTCTCCCGCAGCCATCCTCGTTGATGTCCAGATCCATCCAATCACCGAGGGTGAAGAGATACAGCCAGACTCCAGCGAAGCTTTACTCCTTTCTCGCGGCCTTGAGCTCTCTTCACCACTGTCAGTACATCAGGTCTTAGATGGACAGTCGCTGCTTAGGTGAGTACCGAATATGTCACAGCTAAGAATCCACATGTCCCACGTTTACAAATCACAAGCTTCGAGTGCATGAACCTTGGTGAATCACCTTGGAGCTCGCGCTAATTTTGTTATGAACGTAGGATGTATTTTTTATTATTAGAGCTCAAGTCAAGTGCTGTTTCAAGTTCATCTAAACTATTATATTTATCCATTATAATTTTATCTTGTTATGAGAAACTGAATAATTTTATAATGTGTCTCACGCATATTGCCAAAATGTCGGCAAAATTAAATATCAGTCATACTGATATTTGAATCATTTGCTGAACATGTAGATTGCTGCAATGTATTAACTGCTGTACTCGTCATCCCGTGTTCATAGCGATAGTAAAATATAATAATATGAAATATTTATTTAAAAGTCGTTTTGATGATGTCTTGCCGTATTCGGCTACAGTGACTGTAAAAGACACTTGTCATAAAGGTGGCCTATAAAAGGTATTTGTCACTAGATGACTCACGTACCTAAACTAATAAAGCGGTTCTCGAAGTTCGTGGCTTGTCAACTACGTGGGACATAACTCAGGTCACAGGTCATAGTGCTGTAACATCGGAACATTTTCGTATTCGATAGTTCTGACTAGGAAACATAGATGGCATGCACATCGGGTATCATAGATTTGTCGTTTGAGTTTTAGTACTCTTAAGTACCTACCCACTTTATTTTAGTCAATGTTGAATTTATTTAAACAAGGTCAGTCAAATATAATTCGCAGTAGACATATAAATAATAGAATTATCGTAAAAACGAGGTAAATTGCTGAAGACGCAATACAACCTCACGTTAGTTCATCAAGGACATCCTAAGATAATTAAGAAAAAGATAAAAAATGTTATGACCAGAATCAACAGAAATACGCAGTTCAAGGTTAAACTAAAAATAAATGGTGTCTTTCTCGCGCACTAGAAGAACTAGATACTTAAAACGAATATTAATGACTTATGGTACTATGCTTAAAATAATAATTATGTTAATTTGATCCGTGATCCATGATCACGGGTCGAACCGTGATCATGGCGCATGCAACTGTGCCGAATTATCGGGAAATAATCAGACTCACAAATCATGGTATATTCGTTTATAATGAAAACTATGTTCAAAACCGTGATAGTTTCAAATATTATAATTATGTTAATTATCCAATTTTTCCAACATGACACCATAATTCCTATGCAAACTCATTCCTATGAAATAATATTTGTACGTAAGAAAATAAATCGCACTTATAAAAACATGTAATTTGCGGCAAATTTCTTAGAAGACAAAACAATAATGTTCCAGTAGTTATAGCACTATGACCTATTAAATCAATCCGCACTGCGATAAGAAGAGATAGATAATATATAGTGACACCGCGCGGTCTCGCGAACGAGGTGACCCCTGTACCTCTACCATGAGTTGTCACAGTAAAATCGCCTGACTTTACTACAGTAGTTACGTAAATATTTGTACATATTACGAATTTTAGTTCCCAACTATCCGCTAGAGGCGCTGTACAAATCTTCATACATTTTTTTAACTACAGACGCTAGCGAGTATAGTAAATATAGTATAGTAAAAACTCATGGTAGAGCTACAGTATCTACAACTCTTTAAAATACAGACAGCTCGTATTGATTTTAAAGTCATATCATGTATATTTTATTCATTCAAAATCACAAGGTTTATTTAAAATTGTATTATATACTAGGTGAATTTAAGTACTAGTTTCCCATAACCAGAGCTTAGAAGAAGCCTAAACTAATGAATTAACATAATCTTTCTGACACTTTCTTTGTCATAAGAGATTTTAACATTTTTGACAAAAAGTTACGTTTTATCGATTGTTTTAAACAAGGGTTGAAATAATAGTTTCAACCCTTAGTACTTTCAGATTACATAATTATTTATCTCTTCTTGTCTGCAGTGTTTTTATACCTATTACTTTGAAACTGTTTTTGTTTGTGATATTTAGGTGCTATCAATTTAATTTTAGTACAGTAATTATACATATAATTTTCAATACAATTCTGTAATCAGAACTCTCGCAACGAACTAGACTACATAATAAGCGCGTATTAAACATTGTATTCTGAAATCTTACATCAGCTCTGTAAAGTTATTTCTATTAAAACAAAGTCAAGAGCGGCAAGGAACTTTGAATAATAAATAGAAAATGCACGTAAACACGATGATGGAAATCTTTTGAACGTTGAAATATTGTGCACGAGTCTAACCGCGGGCTCAGATCGTGCGATAAATGAACCGGCTACAAAGATGAGGATCTTAGGCATACCACTTTGTTTAGCTCCTTTATATTATTTACATCAAAATTTCATAACATTTTGTTGGCTTAATTGAGAACAGAACCCAAACTACAAAACTTACGGCCGGTTTCTGGAAACCCAAATAACGATGATCCGAGTTTGACACATAGTAATTATTTGATTTTTTCGTCGATCATCGTTCGAGAAACCGGCCGTTAGTGTACATTGTATAAAATCACCTATACTCTCTATATGTGCTGGAAACACTACATTGTTTCAAAGTAAACAAACACTGACGTCACTAGACAAGTTTCTTTTGAATCTGTCTATCTGTTTGTTTACAGTTGTATAACTAAATATTTATTTAAAAATTCCATGAAAACTTGTGTATGCAACTTACGATACGTTAACTCTCTTGGATTTACTTTATAAGTATTTGGAGGCATAAAAGTACTGCTCATTTGTTCTTGAAAATAGCGATCCTCATGTATAAAGAAATGATAGTAGCTACAAAAATATAGGTAGGTTTTGAAGGTGAAGCGGCGTGTTTTAATATAAATTTGGCGATGACTATAAGGTACGTAAGCATGTTTTTTACGAACCAGTGGCTCTACCATGAGATGTCACAGTAAAATCGCCTGGCTTTACTACAGTAGTTACGTCAATATTAGTATGGCGAATTTTAGTACCCAACTATCCGCTAGAGGCGCTGTACAAATCTTCATACATTTTTTTAACTACAGACGCTAGCGAGTGTAGTAAATATAGTATAGTAAAAACTCATGGTAGAGCTACAGATTGCTGATTCTATGGGCCATTTATCTTTGCAGGCCTCTTTAAGTCTGGGAGCAGTTATATCATAATTATTTATACTTTAACTATTATTATGATATGATTATTAAGACAGTCAGATCATATCACTTTAACTAGTTTTCCAACGAAATGCAAGAAAATATGATATATCAGAACAATTTTATACACTTAAGTATTTTTTATTACATACCGTAAAATAAATTTATGTTATCTCTACGTTGATTGCGTGGTGAATTTAAGACTACCAAGTGTATTTTTTTTTACTTTACATCAAAGACATCAGGTAAGTGCATATCGTATATATATATTAAAAACATGTAATGAATTTAGCTCCGAGTAGGTACCTAAAATCATATATCTACACTATTAACTACATGTGTTATTAAATATAACATATTGTTGTACTACACTGAAAGTAATACGCAACTAAATACATATAACCGTGTATTGTTCGACACTACTAATATTGTATGGTTACAAATGTGGGTTACATTTACCTACATCTGTAACCATTATTCAAACTTTTCAGCTATCAACGGTCTATGTGGACGTCGAATTGAATTGCTATGTTTATTTTAATTTGAATGCTGTATTCGGACTTAGTATAAGACTTAAATATTACGATGTTATTGACATAAATATAAGTATAATTAACGTGCGAATTCCTGTAAAACCCTCCATATTTCGATTTAATAAGTATGAATGTGTACTGACTCATTGATTAATTGACTTTACATAACGCTATAAATGAATTGTTTAAAGTGTATTGGTATTAACTAATTAATCAAATTATGAACCTCGGACCACATGCATTAAATAGCTTTAACCACACATTTTCACATTCCTCCGCAACTAACATGTATCTAGTTATTACGTGTTGTATGAGAGGACGCTTTGAATGATGTAATCGCATGATATGCAGGTGCGGTGGTGGTGACATTATTTTTACAATAAATATAGAAACTAAACTAAGTATGTGGATGGATGCGATGTCGTTTAAAATTAAATCGCATCAGCACACATATAAATCATATCAAGTAACAAATAATATAAAAGTCTAGTTTAAGCATTTAATTCGCATTCATTCAATTTTAAATGCAGCGTGGTGTACTGGTGCTAGATGTTTCACAACATTCGCTTAGCAATGCGTCATCGAACCGAACCAGACCTAAAATAAGCGTGACACTAACAAAACATACCTGCATTGTAGGCATGGCTTTATTAATTTAATGTGCAGTTCTAAAATGTCAATAATTATCTTGGACATTTTACACATCACACTCTAGTCTCAAACTAAGATACGCTTGTACTATGGGAACTAGATTGCTGATAGAATACTTGTATACTTTTTTTTGTAAATATATACGAAGAATACGTAGTAGCACAGAACAAATATTTATGTTCATCACACAAACATTTGCTATGGGTAACCCACGAGCCACGACCCACAGCATGGAAGGCAGAGCTACTACCAACTGAGCTGCGACGCTGTCAAATAGCTTTCAGTATAACCAGATACATCTATCAATACTAGGATGTAATCAAATACTAGATAATGATGTATTTTTTATTAACATTTTTACACATACTACAAAATAATTTATCGGCAAAGGATAATACAGTTCCTACTACCACATCAAGTAATACTGATCCATACGAAACTAAACTTGGCACGGTTTTTACTGACGTAACACTGAGGTAGTTAACTAAATATAACGAAAACACTCTTAAAATATTATATTGGCGGAATGTTCGATTGAAATATTCGGCAAATAGAAATTAATAAAAACAATCACCGTAGACATAATTAATATCGGAGATCACAAGTCAAGTCTCAATGTTCTAAACTCAATAATTATAAGTCAGTAGTCAAGAGCTCAGCTCTTTCCACAACAATGTGAAACTCTGTTTCTCTGTAAGTTTTTCCATCGGGTAAAACGATTTGTACTTTTTTCTTTTTTTCGTTTTCTCGTCGAACTATAAAAAATATGACTATAGACGTAACTACGAGTACTATCAATACGCCTATCAGCACAAATATCCAGAAATTTTGTTTAAATGCCCCGCACCGTGCATCAACGTAAGTCGGCATGGAGATGTAGTGAGACTCGAGCGAGTACCAGCAGGCGAGTGAGGCTCCGCCTTGCTCCTTGGTGAGGTCGTGCCATGAGTCCGCCAGCTCGCACGAGCAACTCTGGTTCACGCGTAGCGCATCCACTCGCATCGTGAGCCGTGTTCGATTATACATCAGAGAAGACTGCATTAGCCGCGTCACTGTATTATTATCTAGCAGCAATTCTTGCGCACCCAATGTCGATGCAACTTCGTAGTCCACAGTGAAACCAAAAAACGCTCCTTTTCTCAATTCAGTCACGGTATTATTTCTAAAAGTAATGGGGCCTCTAGTAGTTATGTGAAATCCATCGCCCTCCAATGTCTCAATAGTGTTACTATCTATTATAACTCTCTTTGGTGCATTGACAAGAAAAGTCAAACTATAAAGATACTTAACTTTAACTCCTTCCATACGAAACAGATTTGTAACTTCGACGTCCGATAGAAACCGGCTAGGAAGGGTTTTAACTCTGCCTCCGCGCATCAAGAAGTTCAGCGTCGTGAACTTCTTGAACGCCTGTATCTCAATGTTTTCGAACACATTGTCCAATAGTTCTATAGCTTTAACTCCTGTGAGACTGGAAAAGGCGAAGGGTTTGATGTTGATCAATGTGCTCTGGCTTATGATAATATCGTTAACTCGACCTTGGACGGCGTGAGACGATATCTCGTCCACGGTGCAATTGTGTATGACGATTCGTAATCCAGGATTCATCTCGCTTTCTCTTGAGAACGGTGTCCAAGCAAGCGATCGTTCGTTGATGACCACATGTTCTACGTTTCTCAATTCCACATTTCTTAGTCGAATGAGATTCCGAACGGTTTCTGGTAGGAAAGTCACGCGTGAGCATCCTTCGATAAAAATGCCTGTAGTGTCCGAAGGCACACTGTATGCTCCATCGGGTCTTAGTGTTAATTCCTGTAAGGATAAGAAGTAATTTACTGACGTGACGTTTTGTTTTGACGCACCTTTGCTCTGTGAAGTTAAGAGTTAAACTTACGGTAGAGTCCCGAGTGCAGTTGCAAATGAGCCTTGTGAAAGAGTCACAGCGACATGCCTCCTCTTCGCAAACGGTGGGCGAGCCAGCCGCCACCTGCGCCAGCGTCCGCGCTTGCAGCGCCAATAGGATGTGCCACCAAGTTGCCCAATGCATGCTAACTGCATCACGTCACCATTTCACTTCACAACTCGCACCCTAAAAGCAGAACCATAATTTTATCGCTGACAATATTTTAACTTCACCAACCTGCAATGAAAAACACGAGCACATTGATAACCATTATCAGTGAACTTGTACAATTATTTTTTATTAATAAAATCGACAGGCAAAAGTTATCAATTTACTTAATTTCAAACCAGTGAGTTCGAGAGGTAATGAAGTAGGTCTGAGTCAACTAGGTATCGGCCGTTATCGGGCGGGGCCGCGTTATCAGATACGTAGACCGATATAGGTCTAGTGGTTACTGCCGCGCACACAATGAGAGGGACGAAACGAGTTTAGTTTGCAAATGTTAAATACTTAGTAGGTAATACAAGCTCACGTTTTCTAAATGTTGGAATGAAGTGTAAAATATATTTGTTACTGCTCTAGTAACTTAATTAGACTTAAACGCGGACTAAACCTTATTTAATCCTAATAGATTTCACGGAAATTAAATCATCTTTACTGTCGTCGAGTGCCATTGATATTCTGCGCGTTCCGGACTTATTAAGTAGATAATTCTACTAGCAAGTAAAGATTATTTTACATTATCGACGTCCTGAATTCTTTTTCATACTTTCTAAAGTTACTAATAAAAAATATAAAAAAAAAACTAAACTTAAGAAGCTTACATTTTCTTCTAAAACAGGATCGGAATACTAAAAACAATTTTTTAAGTCTTTTCAAGCTGACTCTGTATGTTTATTTAATTCTGAATCACATTTCGCAATGCCTTGTTATGGAATGATGAACGTTTGTTTACTTACAAAAATTCTGGTTTAAATTTATGTGTCATTTAACTGAAAATACATTACGATTCAGGGTGCCTCTTGTCATGTATAGTACAGAAAGCCTGCCGTACTTTTCCAATGACCTTAAGGTCATGACTACTTAAAAACTAATGTAATTCAGCCGGAATCCAGTTTATTTGTGTTACTACCTAAACAAAATCATGCGTTGTGGTGCGGCTTTATGGGCGCGCTCGGATTGCATTAATAACACCATGGCTCAGGTCAGGTTTCTATGATTACTTCTTTGTTTTGCATGGTGATATTTCCTGGCACTGGTTATTATGCTACGCGGCGGTATTTCAAGGTGCCATGTCCAAGCTAAATTATCTAAACAAAGATAAATAATACATATAATACATAGTTACACCCAGACACAGAAAAATATTTACGTTCACCACACAAACATTTGCTCTGGGAGGGAATCGAACCCACGACCCACAGCATAGAAGGCAGAGCTACTACCAGCTGTGCTGCGACGCCTGTCAAAATGATGATGGTACAATTAAATGTCCCATTTAATGTTAATAGTTATGTATGAAAAATAATAATAAAAATGTATGATAACTATTTGATTCCGGGTCTACAATTTTACAATCTTTTTGCGATTGATGGTTTTATTAACGTGCACTTGAATTATTGATAGAGCGAGAGAAGCGAGCGAACATCTTAATGACAGGAGAGTGTCTGATACTTCTGTAATTTGAGACTTGCTTTGTGGTTTTCGCTACATTGTTGGTGGTTTCGTGTTATATGGCTTCAACATCAGTTCTGCAAACATTCAGAAGAAATATTTATATAATAAGTTCTATATTAACTGCCTTAAATAATATAATTAGTATCCTTTGTTTGCAGCAGCATTGTGCGTAATTATGGTATTCTTATTCCAAGTCCAATTGTATTCTTGTTCCAAATCGGTCTAATAACCCATTTCCTATGTTTTTTTTCTTATTGGTTATTTATGTTATTTGTGTTAGTTTTCAAAATATTTTGTTTTAATTGAAGTCTTTAATCTTGAATCTTTAATCTTCCTGGTTGTCATAAAAATAAAATATTTTTCGTTAAGTGGTTAAATTAAAAACGGCTTGCTTCATGTGAAGTTATTTCGTTTCTATGTTAAGAATCGTCTGCTGGTATCAAGGAATGATTTGCTCTTACATGTTTGCTTGTGTGAAATTGTTTGTTTGTAAGTCTGACTACTTTGGTGAAGCAATGGTTTCTTTTAATTATTTTATAATATCGTGTGTTAATTATGTATATTTAATGTGATTAACAATATTGATATAGTCTTATATAAAAAAATGCTAAAGTATTAGCTTGCCTTATAGTTTGGGAGTCGTGTAAATTAACAAATGACTTCTTGATCCCCTCAATCTATTTTGCTCAATGTTTTCACAATCAAAACTGTCTTTGTATAATACTAATTATTGTAAAACTAGTTTTGTATGTTTTATAAATTCCCTCGATGTTATTTATTTATGATCTTAACAGTTGTATGATTTTAATGACAAACTGAGACACATTGATGGAGACTTTGGTTTCAGGGAATCAATCGTATCACATCAGCTTGATCCCCTCAACCAAGATACTCTATCGATGGTTCCGAAACATTCAGCAAACTTCGCAATGTAAAGATACGACACGGATGACTTCAAGAATGCTATTTTGAGTTCAAATGTTAAATATCTTCATGTAGTTGCTAATAACACTGATGAGACTGTTGGTTTAGGGAGGCCAAGCGTATTGTTAACTGCTTGGTCCCTCAAACCGATATAATGATCATTGTTTCCACATTACCTACAATCTACACTACAATCTACACTACGCTTCGCTCTGCACCAGGGGCGACGCAGACGTCAGGGATCAAACTTGTTAAGATTTGTTTGGTCCCTTTTGTCCGTGTATTCCCTGTGCATAAACTAACAGCCAAGGTGGGATTGTTCTATTTTATATCATCGAAAAACAACTTGCAGTTTTTACGCAAAGAAGTTCTGGCATTGATTGAATTGATTATATGGTTAGATTAGGAGAACTAAGCTCGTATTCAATTGCTTGTTCCTTTTTTCTAGCCATTTGATCAATGCTTTCTGAGCAACCTTCAAGCCGCCTTTACATTATGATATTATTAAATTAATAAGTCGGTTGCCCTTCAAGGGAGGTATAAATGTATGCTTGGTGTCCTCGAATAATCATTGGTTTTTGTTTCCCTAGTAGCGTCATGCTGTACTCTGCGAAGAAGTTCTGACATTGGTTCATCAGTCAGTTTGCTGTATAGTATTGACACTGATGAGGCCATTGGTTTAGGGAGACCATTGGCGTGTTAATATCTGCCTGGTCCCCTACACCAGTGGCATTGGTCCTTGTTTCCACAACACTAAGACGTCCAAGATCTTCTCAAGAATCCAATCGTTGGCAATCTCAGCAACAGGGGCTACGCAGACAAAAGGGCTTAATAATCTTGTTTGAAATGATTTTTCCGTTCTTGTCTGTGTATTCCCAGTGCTTATTTTTAGCTGCTTAATCGTAGAAGCAACATTAATTGGTGAGCATCTTGATAAGCTATGTCTTATTGATTTCATTGTTTTATTTAAACTTAAGCAATTTTATATATCAAATATGTACTAGAAGATGTAGGAATTATCGGTTCGCACAAATATATTTTAATTTTTGTATTGTTAGCACGTCTCTAAACTTTGAATCCAATTTTCATGCATTACTACTCTTTAGTCTCTCTTTTTCTGTGAATACCTCACTGATTAAGACATATTTTCCAACAACTCATTCATACATCTACGCAATTGATTATATTCTAAGACAAGACGTGTAAAGGTGCAAATTAGTTATATCTACCTGATCGTGGCTGTCGAATATCATTGCTGTACTAGCTACTCTAATGAACGCCTGCATCACTGTAGACCAGACCACAGTAACTTAGTTCGTTTGACAAACATGAGGCTAATTTAATACCAGTGGCCGGCCTGGCCACCCGCACTCATCGAGGCGGGTGGATTACTTTATCCTGTCTGCGGGTTCATATGGCGCTTTCTTTTCTATTTCCTTCCATAGTCCTGGTTGCTTTTTGTACAGACTAATGTATAAATCATACTGCTTTCATACAAAAACAAGGGCATATGTCATCTTAATGGCTCAATCATTGTGCTGAAGTCGTTTCAGTAATTTGGTTAAATCATTTCTAACAGGCTTCTTCCTTGCAGTCTCTCGCCAGACGATTCACATTTATCAGGGCAAGTTTGCTTGTGGTATTAGATACACTGTTAGCTTAAGTGTTCGTCACATGTTTTAAGGTGCTACATTCAATTTTGTCACATCGTACGTGTTGATTTGAGACGAAAAAACAAACACATAAAATATTAAATCACCAAACATAAAATAGAGCCTTGAAAAGGACATATTTTTAAAACGATTCGTTAAAACTGTTTTTTTCGAATAGAATAACTAATAAAGACAACTAGTTTCTTAGTGTCAATCGGGTGTATAAAATCTAAATTTTGCGATTTTGACCGACTGCAACGAATATTCAACATCTGAGTTTTATTTAATCAAACAAGGTTGATATACCTTCGCATTATAGAAGATGCCTTCTCTGTGAATGAGACACACACTTGTCCAATTTACTTTCTTACCGATGTTACAACTCTACAGGAAGAGCTGGTTTGGTTTGAGTTGTGTCGCAATGTCAAATTATATTATGTTCTAGCACTGCATGAGCACATGAGGTCTGGAATGCTCTAGGCAAGTTAAATTTTGGGTGAATGTAATTATTAACTGAGGATTCTAGGTTTTGTAAGTGTTTAAAGACGACGATAGCAACAAGTGGACTGGCATACTCGTGTTAAAAACAGTTTATTATACCTACTGAATTTGCATATCATGAGCGAGTCGTTTGCCATCACAAACAATTACTTCATAAGACACTTATAATATACCTAATGGAGCACTTTTATGAGTGCTGGTATGAGAGGATGTATTTTACTAATCCACTTGATTTATCACTATCTACATTGTATTAAAAAGATAAGAACTATAATTCAGCTATCATGACGCACAACCGATATTTATGCCGATATCAAAAGCCGGCCTGTATCAAAAAAAATTCTCGGCAAATCCACCTGAGTTTACTAAACATTGAACATAAATAATAACGAATACACTTACCTTATTTACGCGAAGTTTGCTTGAAAACTGGCACAATTTAACAGATTGAAGTAATATATAAACTCACTAAATAACGCGGTATTTGTTCATGTTGCTTTTGAAGGCTTCAATTGTTCGATAAATCGCGGAACGAGGTTAGTAATATACCATATTTTGCATTATAAACACATGCGTGGAATGGGTACGAGCTGCGCGCATGCGGCTGGCTCCGCGGTAGAGTGTTGAATAGCTGCGCAAACGCATATGCCTTGATCACACGTACCGAGTAAACCGGCGAGACAGTGACGTATTTGAGATACACTGCGCGTCGACATCAGTTTTACTGTTGAACGTTGCAGCGTTAGCGCGCAGTGTATCTTAAATACGTCACTGTCTCGCCGGTTTACTCGGTACGTGTGATCAAGGCAATAGCGTCCGTCAGATGGACGGAGAGGTGCGCTCGCGACTCTACGCGACCTTCAAACACACGTACACGATACCATTAGGTAAACTATTTTATTACCATCTTTGTATTAAATTGACGCGAAATTACAGAAATAAACATTCTTACATCTTCTAAAATATATTATATCTTGTATGTTTAACTTAACTTTGTTTTATAAATAATGTAGTTAACTAGAACTAAAACCTACTAAACGTTTTTTTAAGTAATTTAAAATAATAATACCATCACTTATATGGTAGGTCCTATGAATTTATATTGTTCTAGTCTAGAACATGTTATATATAATATCTCTATCTCAATATCTCTTCTTTATAATTAATATTTATATCCTAAATACACCTGTGAACTTCGCGATTTCAATCTAATTATATACATACAACGTGTAATATAATGTTCCTATAAGCCAAGAAAGGGCTTTGAATATATTGATCTGTGCAGAAGTATCATATTTAAAATATCTTCAAAAAATCTAAATATTACGTAGTTGTGCACAAAATCACGAATTCCCTCCCTTCCCACCTCCACGGGTTTATATGGGCATTATGTTACAAACTGTATATTACGCTGTGCAATAACAAATACATTTGATACATATAAATGAACAACTTAATAACTGATTACTTTTACAATCATTAGACTTCTGTGTAGTATTTCTATATGTTAAAAATGTTTTTTGTGATTTTTTGCTATTAATGCCTTGTAAAACACATCTAACAGCAATTAGCATGGTAATGGTTAAATTAACTAATTAATGTAGCAATCATCCTTAATAGCAGCTGTGCTTATTAAAATTATAAAGACTAACACTTTGCATTTTCATCTACATTTATCAGAAATAGAAGTTTTTCGTAATTTATTAAATTCTTGTTCTATAGAACAAGAATTTAATAAATTACATATTTATGCCGTTTAACGGACAGCCATGAAAAAATATTAAGTTATGGTTTTTGTTTGATATATGTACTTGTAGTGTACACAAGTAAAAACAAACGACTTCCTACGTTTCTTCTGATTTTATTTTAAATATTTTTACGAATTCAAAAAAATTACTTTTATCATTAAATTACTGTTATCATCATATTTTACAATACCGACCAGGAAGATATGTAGTTGCGTTTTTATTATGATATTCTTATTAAAAAATTAAAAGATATTTATTAAAACTATTTCATTTATGGATTATTTATAAGTACATATTATTTAATTAAATTAACATTGTACCAAAATTATTAATATTCGCAAGTAGAACTCATTGAAAACCTGTTTATCTGTTGAATATAATAAAAAAAAGATTGTTATCAAAACACTATGTGATATTCACACATTATACTAATTTAAATAGTCAATGTAGTAACATTGTCTACTCTACTTTAACTTACAGAACCATAACGAAGCGATGATGAACTGTAAAACAGGTATAACCAGACGATATAATGCATAAAATTTAGCGAATGAACTGAAATGCTCCAGATTTAGAAACATCGCGAAACGTGCGTGCACTAGTCATCAATGATATGCCCACTTGAGCCGTCCACTCGCGAATTACGTAGCCGGTAACGATTTTGAAATACACAATCCGGCATCCACAATTCCTATCTCCGCATCCTTTTGGTATTAGTCCAGTCAAATTATGGCTAAAAACGAGTTAAATAAACATGAGCGAACACAGTTTGGGGACTTTGAGGATCGATAGGGGGGTGTATTCTGAGCATACATTCCAATTTGAGGGGTTGTACTGAGGTCAGCTCAAGGTCATTTCGATGGAAACGCGTTTCATTCGATATCTCGAGAATGGTTGGTGTTAGGCGAAAAATTGTTGAGACCTTTTCTTTTCCAAACAAAATTTACAAACTTTTTTATTTGTAACTTTTTTTTATAACATTAATATTTTTCAACTTATTACTCCCGCAAGGCAAAAATTTTTCTTTTTTTTCCATTTTTCGTCGTTTTCTCCCCAACCATTCAATTTTATTAAATTTTACCGATCATCAAAGTGTAGATCTTTTAATTATAAACAGTTTTGTCCTTAAACTTTTTTCCGTAGTGCCAATATCTTCGGAGTTATATATTACTTTACCGAGCGAAATCCGCGCCACTGTCGCAATATAAAAAGGTCAATCGATTAAACTATTGAAAAATTAAGTATTTAATTTGGGTAAATTTTTGGGTTAATTTGGGTAAGAAGTAAATTAATAATTAAAACCGTTTTACACATTTATTGATAGAAAAATAATTTATAAAAATAATAATATATCGGTAAAGTAATATATAACTCCGAAGGTATTGGCATTACGGAAAAAAGTTTAAGCCCAAAACTGTTCATAATTAAAAGATCTACACTTTGATGATCGGTAAAATTTAATAAAATTGAATGGTTGGGGAGAAAACGACGAAAAATGGAAAAAAAAGAAAAATTTTAGCCTTGCGGGAGTAATAAGTTGAAAAATATTAATGTTATAAAAAAAAGTTTCAAATAAAAAAGTTTGTAAATTTTGTTTGAAAAAGAAAAGGTCTCAACAATTTTTCGCCTAAAACCAACCATTCTCGAGATATCGAATGAAACGCGTTTCCATCGAAATGACCTTGAGCTGACCTCAGTACAACCCCTCAAATTGGAATTTATGCTCAGAATACACCGCCCTATCGATCCTCAAAGTCCCCAAACTGTATTCGCTCATGTTTATTTATTTCGTAATTTGACTGGACTATATGTGGTCCAAGTCCATTGAACGTATCGAAACAGTGACCTATTTGAGATACACTGCGCGTCAACATCAGCTTTACTATCGAACGTTGCAACGGTAACGCGCAGTGCCTTAAATGTCACGTTTACGTTTGTCATTATGTATTTCTTTGCCCTCAGGCGAATGCGATTCACGGTCTGTCAGTGTTAAACGATTGAGTCATTAGAACTCCAGTTTATATATGTATTTCGAAACTAGTATATAACTCTAAAACACTTTTATATACATATATAGCAATTTTTGAGTGACCTTAAGTTCAGTTTTTACTCCTTTAATATATTTTAGCATACTATTACGTATGCGTATTCTCAACCGATGCTCCAGATATCTCGTTTATCAAAATAATGTTGTCGTTCGATACTGTGTGTGTTGAAGCTGTAACTGTGGGTTTATATACGAGTAAAAAAACGTTGGTGAGAGTATCCTTTCACTCGTTTTATTTGCGTAGCGAATGACCGTTAATGGTGAGATTACCAAGTCAAATCATATAGGCTTAATAAAAACGTAAATTAAACTTCTGGCGATTAAGACGTTGTTATAAATTAATTGTTTTGAATTAACGACATTTACATATTTATATAACAAATATCTGTTAATCGTATTTATAAGTTGAAGTAAGTACTATATTTTTTTCTGGCATATTGTTTTTATTTTCTATGCGTTAACTACGTTTACCAGATTTGGATGACATTTGGATAGATAACATTCGTATTTTAAGGAACACATCATTTTCAAACAGGTAAAGGACAATCGTCAAATCCTGAATCTAGTATTTTTCACAATATCATACATAGATTGCATACATAATCATATGAGCTGGTGACATCATTCAATCTGACCTCCAATTGTGTGCTTACAGCTTTAAAGTTCGTCTTCAGTTTATCTTATCAAAACGTACAGTTGTGTAATCTTAAGTATCACTTTTTAAAACATGAGCCTAATATACGATGAATACTTTTTTTAACGTGAGTAAATCCGTTATTAATACCAATAGATAGAGCAGTAAGTATGTCAGACTCAAACTGGCTGTAGCTCTACCATGAGTTGTCACTGTAAAATCGCCTGTCTTTACTACAGTAGTTACGTCAATATTAGTATGACGAATTTTAGTACCCAACTATCTGCTAGAGGCGCTGTACAAATCTTCATACATTTTTTTAACCACAGACGCTAGCGAGTATAGTAAATACTATATATTTACTATACTCGCTAGCAGTGCCGTCTTAAGTCTATTCGGCGCCGGGGTGCGGGGCTCAGCCTGCGCCCTGGTTTTCTTTTACACTGCAGATAGTCCAGTCAAAATAGACTAAAATTATGACTCCAGTTTGCATTAATTCCCAACAAGCTGAATTTTTGTGCAGGCCTTGAATACGTCATTACAAATGATATGTCAAAAGTCCCCATCGATCCCGCTTGTGCGTTGTTTTTTATTCGAGGTCAAAGGTCATAAATTTGCGTTTTTTGCATATATCTCTGAAACAACGAGAGCTATCGAAAAGTGGTTCAGGCAAAGTTTGTAATCGTAAAATTGTCTACAAAAATACCTCAACACTTTTCTTTTACAAAGCATCGCTTTCGAGATATAGTGACTTTAGACCGCAGGAACATCGTCGAAGATACTGCGTTTTTTCATTTCGGCCGTTTTATCTGTTTCATTGCCACAGAACAAACAGTATTTCTTGAAACAAAAAGACGATTCATTACCTCGTACTCTAGTACGAGGCGGACTAACCCATCGAACCCATCACCCCTTTCAGTAAATTTCAAGAAATACTGTTTGTTATGTGGCAATGAAGCAGATAAAACGGCTGAAATGAAAAAAAACGCAGCATCTTCGACGATTTTCCTGCGGTCTAAAGTCACTATATCTCGAAAGCGATTCTTTGTAGAAGAAAAGTGTTGAGGTATTTTTTGTAGACAATTTTACGATCTACAAACTTTGTCCGAACTATTTTTCGATAGCTCTCGTTGTTTCAGAGATATACGCAAAAAACGCAAATACCCATGTAAAAAGTCATAAATTTGCGTTTTTTTTTTGATATCTCTGAAACAACGAGAGCTATCGAAAAATGGTTCAAACAAAATTTGTAGATCGTAAAATTGTCTACAAAAATATTTTAACACTTTTCTTCTACAAAGCATCGCTTTTGAGATATAGTGACTTTAGACCGCAGGAAAATCGTCGAAAATGCTGCGTTTTTTTTCATTTCAGCCGTTTTATCTGATTCATTGCTACATAACAAACTGTATTTCTTGCAACAAAAAGACGATTCATTACCTCGTACTCTAGTACGAGGCGGACTAACACATCGAACCCATCACCCCTTTCAGTAAATTTCAAGAAATACTGTTTGTTCTGTGGCAATGAAGCAGATAAACGGCTGAAATGAAAAAAACGCATCATCTTCGACGATTTTCCTGCGGTCTAAAGTCACTATATCTCGAAAGCGATTCTTTGTAGAAGAAAAGTGTTGAGGTATTTTTTGTAGACAATTTTACGATCTACAAACTTTGCCTAAGCCATTTTTCGATAGCTCTCGTTGTTTCAGAGATACGCAAAAAACGCAAATTTATGACTTTTAACCTGGAATAAAAAACAACGCACAAGCGGGATCGATGGGGACTTTGACATATCATTTGTAATGACGTATTCAAGGCCTGTACAAAAATCCAGCTTGTTGGGAATTAATGCAAGCTGGAATGTCTATTTTGACATTCCAGCCATTGATGTCAAAGGGCGCAATTACTCGCCTATGATGACAGACGCACAGGTGCTGCGCCGCGCGCCCATTTTAAATGAACTTACACTTTATTGACTTAGAGATCATTTTGCTTCAAGTGCGGGCAACCGGGCGGCAATGTGTCAAAGGTCAACACTCTTTTTGGCATGACAATTTTTATTTTTTTGTGCATACGTGTTTGTCGTAACCTGTATATGAAACTGTGCAATGGCGTTAAGTTCAATGAAATAACTAAATATTCATTAATTAACGCTCGGCAGGCGCCCCCGGGCGCTCCGCGCCCGGGTGCACCGCACCCCTTGCACCCCCGGGTAAAGACGGCCCTGCTCGCTAGCGTATATATATATTCGGCCGTTCAGAGAATGCGTTCCTGACACATCGCGATTGAACTGACGACGACGTAACTTTGTAATGGCGTTGCAGTTACGATAAAAATATCTTTGCTGGTTGTTTACCGTTTTAACAATTGATGAGCATTAAAACAACATTATTATATCTGTCGGAGATAGCCATTGAAGGAGTTGCTTGTTGATTGTTCGATTACGCATAACATTGTCATTATAATGTAAAATCTCTTCTGTAAATCCTAATTTATTTTAAAACGAATTTTTACATTGTTATAAATCCTAAAATCATATTTCTGAAAACATAATAGTAATTATAGCTAAAGGAGGAAGTTATTAAGTAGCCATTGTCAAATAAATTACTGTTCTATGCAAAGTGTGCGATATTTAATGTTTACTGAAATTGTAAAAGGTTCTAATAATTTTTAAATTGATTTTACTTAATTAGTTACGTTTTTATGAGGCTAAATAACTTTATAATCGTAATTTAAGTAATGACCAATCAGAGCAGAGCATTTGGCTTGAGTGTGGTCGAGGCGCCATCTTTATGCGGTAGGCATTTTATAAGGCAGTGCACAGTTGTCACGGGGCCTTGTTGTGGAATAGAGATGGATCGAGTTGGATCCTTGAAGTTTGTTTAAAGATTGGTGCTTTGAACTCACTGCTCGGTCATAAAAGTTATAATTTCTCTTTCTAAGTTATTCTATCAAGTGATTACCCTCAAACTAAATAAAATATTGTGGAAGCTACAACAATTGTGTTTTGTGCTAGCACTTTACCCTCATGACGCCCACCAAGTCTGTAAACATTACTGATGATGTCGTTGAGATATGCTCTTCTCCGACATCAGAAGTGGGATCGGTGCCGGCACAAAATGAGGATCCACGGACACCAGCAGATGACGGATTGCGCGCATTATTCGAGGCGCAGCAAACCAGTATGCGGCTGCTCGTGGAGGCGCTATCCAATCAACCAAGAACGGAGAACAAGACCATTACGCTGCCTAAATTTGAACCGGAAGACAAGGACAGCGACGCACGGGCCTGGCTAGCAACGGCGGACATCTGCTTATCGGACCGCGATATACAGGGAAGTAAATTAGTTCTTATACTTAGTAAAGCTATGAGAGGCTCAGCCGCAACATGGCTTTCCCAAATTACTTTTCCTAATATGAAATGGATTGAATTCAAGGAAATCTTTCTTTCCCGCTTTGATACGCTTGAAACATGTGCAGCGACGATACTAAACACGCTTAATAGCAAACCGCTTGAAAGTGAAAGCCTCGCTGCATATGCAAGTCGTCTGTTTACTCTGGTTATGTCACGTTGGGGTAGTTTAGAAAAAGAAGAGATAGTGGTATCACTAATACTTGCACACATGGGGCAAATCGAGCCGCGATTACAACGTCGCATATTTTCGGAAGAAATAACTACCCGCATTAAAATGCAGAGAGAACTGATGGCCTTTTCTTATCGCAAAAAAAGTTACCAAGAGGCAACGAAAACTGTTACAAGCGCTGCGCCAGATAATGAACGCCTTAGGTTAAGTTCCGTATCAATTGAATGTTACTCTTGCGGAAAGTTTGGCCATAAATCTTTTGAATGTTTCAGCCGACCGCAAGACAAGCAGCAAACAGCTTCGTTCTCCGAGCGCCCCAACACGGCCGTTGCTACGCGGACCCCTGTCACTTGTTTCAAGTGTGGTGTTGAGGGCCACGTGGCATCACGGTGCTCGCAGGCATTTATGGCTGCAGGCAGCAGCTCCCAATCCACGGCAGCACCCAGCATTGTGAAGCAAGTGAACATGTGCGATGTGTCACCTGTCTGTGAGACCTGTCACCGGAATAATCGCTCAATTTGGTGAGCAGTTCTCATTTTGTTTTGATTCCGGGGCTGATTGTTCCGAGCGTCTCTCGCGAGCTTGTTGGTGTATTACAGCGTGCAATTGTTACCTTGACGGGTGTAGGAAAATCTAGCGTATTATGCGACTCTCAGATCTTGTGTAGAGTCACTCTTAGTGGCCAACTTTCAAAGGGCGAGGTGGCCATTGAAAGTGGAACTAGTTAAGGGCGAGGTGGCCAACTTTCAAAGGGCGAGGTGGCCATTGAAAGTGAAACTAGTTAAGGGCGAGGTGGCCAACTTTCAAAGGGCGAGGTGGCCATTGAAAGTGTAGCTAGTTAAGGGCGAGGTGGCCAACTTTCAAAGGGCGAGGTGGCCATTGAAAGTGTAGCTAGTTGAGGGCGAGGTGGCCATTGAAAGTGGAATTAGTTAAGGGCGAGTTGGCCATTGACACTAAATTAGTAGAGATAGAGGCGAGGTGGCCATATGGATGTTATTGTGATTATTAATTAGTACTGTGGTTAAACTACGCACTTAAAGTAATGGGTAGCACTGAGGTTATTAAGGTTTTGATAATTTTTTTTAGCCAGGAGTGGCCGAGCTATACCAAAATATTTTCTTATTTCAGATAACTATGATGCGCGACCTTCAACATCACACGGGGGCGTGTGATACGTCAGGACGGCCGTGTCGGAGATAGCCATTGAAGGAGTTGCTTGTTGATTGTTCGATTACGCATAACATTGTCATTATAATGTAAAATCTCTTCTGTAAATCCTAATTTATTTTAAAACGAATTTTTACATTGTTATAAATCCTAAAATCATATTTCTGAAAACATAATAGTAATTATAGCTAAAGGAGGAAGTTATTAAGTAGCCATTGTCAAATAAATTACTGTTCTATGCAAAGTGTGCGATATTTAATGTTTACTGAAATTGTAAAAGGTTCTAATAATTTTTAAATTGATTTTACTTAATTAGTTACGTTTTTATGAGGCTAAATAACTTTATAATCGTAATTTAAGTAATGACCAATCAGAGCAGAGCATTTGGCTTGAGTGTGGTCGAGGCGCCATCTTTATGCGGTAGGCATTTTATAAGGCAGTGCACAGTTGTCACGGGGCCTTGTTGTGGAATAGAGATGGATCGAGTTGGATCCTTGAAGTTTGTTTAAAGATTGGTGCTTTGAACTCACTGCTCGGTCATAAAAGTTATAATTTCTCTTTCTAAGTTATTCTATCAAGTGATTACCCTCAAACTAAATAAAATATTGTGGAAGCTACAACAATTGTGTTTTGTGCTAGCACTTTACCCTCATGACGCCCACCAAGTCTGTAAACATTACTGATGATGTCGTTGAGATATGCTCTTCTCCGACATATCAATAATCAATGAATGTTATAATTTTGTGCCAAACTGAGTGTTAAATAACTTGGTAAACAATATTTTTCTAAATCTATACTGCGCTATTACAAGGTTATGTCAGCGCTTTATATTTGTATAGGTGTTTTGATTGGTTGTTCTGATAGGTTTTAGGAACGCATTGTCTGAACGGCCGAACTATAGTATAGTAAAAACTCATGGTAGAGCTTCTGAATACCTCACGGTCCGTCGGACACTTCTGCCAGAGGATTGAAGTGCGCGATAAGCCTGCAATACATGTTGGCCGAGCTAAGGCCAATGCGAGCGAAGGCAAATCTGTGCAAGCTAAGTGCTACCGTCCAGACGTTCGGCAAGTCTACGCAAACTATTGCAAACGGCCAATGTAGACGAGTTTTCTGTGAAGCTGCCCACACGTTGGTAGCCGTCAGTTCTTGTTGTACATTCGAAATAAGTGGTCATCAAGTTCGAACAATATGGACGTAGAAGTTGTCGCATAATGGCGGGCTGGCAAACATGTGGACACGATTGGCCGAGCGCTGACAAGCGCCTTTGATTTGTGCACAAAAACCGACACGGCTCCGAAGTGAGGCGAGTGGCGGCGAGCGACAACGAGTGGTGACAAGTCACTGCAAATGACCTCTATACACGTTGGCGCTTGTATTCACTCGGCCAGCTAGGCGAGCGACACCGAGCGATGGCAAAGCAAGGCAAATATGCTGTCCATACGTTGGTATTGGCGTTCACTCGCCTACGCTCGGCCAACATGTATTGCAGGCTATAGCGTTCTTCTACGATACCACCAGACGTATATGATAACCCTGCGACTTCGTCCGATAACAAAAAAAAACAAGACCTTGTCTTATTATCTTAAGTATCATCATAATCATCAACTAGGACTTCTTCATGACGTCTCTTAAGACGCGCAACTAAGCCCGGTCCCGCAAATCGTCGCTCTTTGCCGGAGGGCGTCTATTGTGCCTATTACAGTATCCGTTTGTATCAAAGATTGTTAATTTATTACTTACGTTTATTACGTAAGGATTTATTTTACCAGTTTTAAAATGAAAAAAAAACTTTCATATTAAGACATCTCTTTGTTTAATGTTATACAATGTACAAAATGATGTCTCATTATAAAAAGTTTTGTTTTTCTTTCCTCAATAAATGTTTCTCCTAAATACTATTTTAATAAACTAGAACAAATCTCAAAGTACAACAAAATCAGACAGCATGTTTAGGTAAACGTGCTACTAATGTATCGGTACTGAATTTATTGAAACAGTCAATGCTTATATGAGAAAGACGCTGTCCAGATTTCCGATCGAAAGCTTACAACACTCACGTTTGTAGAACAACCCTATTTATCTTTAGCTTACCGGATTTTCATTGATGAGTTCGCTATAATTCTTATACATTTGTACATCAAGAAATATGTGTGCGCAAATGTTATAAAACAATTGAATACATTTCCCCGAAACTGTCTACAACAGCAACAGCGAGCTGAGATACGAGTTGAATGTGCCCGTATCACAATATATCGAATAGTTGAACTGTGAAAAATGAACAAACGGATTTATTTCAATTCTGTTTTGAGAGCTTTTTCAGATAAAACCTATGCTGTTAGTTATTAGTTTCCTAGTTTAAAGCACTTGCTTCTAAACTATTACAGGATAGTCGAGTTTCTGCGTTCTTTCATTTGTAAATATTTTATTGTTCGATAAGAGAGATTTTGAAGATATACTTTTAAAAAGATTTAAACTGAATAATCTCTTGTTGTAAGACCACTAATTTGTTAAAAGAAATACCTTTACCTTTATGTATAATATTACGTCGAGTAGGTAGGTATAAAAATATAATATGAACAATAAAAAAAATATCGTTTCTGGAGAATGTTAACTGAATCTACCTGACAATTCAGCTTTCTATAAAAATAACATCCGCTTTGTTCAGCTTCAGACACGTAAACAAACAACACGAGTAGAAACGTGATATCTATACTCTGTACCTAGCGTTAGTAGGAGCTTTTTGTGAAACTTTGAGTGTGTTTCGTACCAGCTATTTCAGTCGCCCAGTACTGGAATTTGCATTTGAAAGGTATATGTGCAAATACAAGTATATGAGGATTGTAGGAGACAGGCATAGCTCAGTTGGTAGTAGCTCTGCCTTCCATGCTGTGGGTCGTGGGTTCGAATCCCAGAGCAAATGTATGTGTGTGTGATGAACATAGATATTTGTTCTGTGGCTGGGTGTTTCTATGTATGTTTTTACAAAATAAATTTATATAAGTGTTCCCATAGTACAAGTTTTGCTTAGTTTGAGACGAGAGTGTGATGTGTGAAATGTCCGTGAATATTTATTTATTTATTATAGCGGTGGGCTCGGTCTTATTTATCGGTCTTAATAATGCATTGTGAAAAAAACTGAGATTCGGCCGTGCTTGTTAGTTACCACTTGTTCTCATAAAAATATTTACCTACAAATGTTTTACAACGATCATAAATTGATTTCGTTTGTATGTATAACTTCGTTGAACTTTTGGTGTGTTTATACTTAGTTAATAAGTAATTATTATATTAATAAATATTGAACGTTACTGAATATAACACAAACCAGTAAACTCTATCACTACACGCTGCATTTATTACAAGAATATAGGAATTAGAGCAGCATAATCGGTCCTTTATGTACATATCAGTCCTTGTTTGACGACCTAAGGAACGTGACGCTCAAGGCTAATGAAAACCACTGAAGTAAATGTTCGAGAACTTCCTAGAACCAGCTCTCTAGTTTATAGCTAAGTATGCGCACCTTTGAGCCGTCTAGTTCTATAGATTTACACAGTACTTACATTTACTCAGGCATCGATATGCTTGAAGTAAGCATCAAAGATAAACTTGTTACCTCTACATTTGTGGAATCTACGTATATATAACCTAGGACCTCAAATCAATACAAGTTACGGAGTTCGCCATCAAGCTTTTTAACTTATTGAATACCATGTTTAAGCTTTCTTTTGTGAAACAAATAAGTTGTTCGGAGAATATTCGAAGTGTAGAGATTCTAAGAAAATGTACTTGCCGTGACTTCTTATTTTGCCCTATCAAGGGGTACTTATAAAGAATTAATAAAACATTGTGCCAGACCCACGTAAAGTATGAAAGCTTAAATCGTTTTTTGTACTCTGTATAAATATATAGGAGATGCTTAAGTTTTGGTATTTAACCATGTATTGGGTTATTATAGGACTTGACTTAACGTACATAATATTATATTAATATTATCCGTTTACGTTATGTTTAGTTTAGGTATTCGTAGGTTCTATCATAATCTGCTATAGATTTAGTGGAAAAAACATAACGCAGAATGTTTAGAATTTTGGTGTATTCACGAGAAATAATAATGTAATCTTTATTTTATTTTGTATGTATCGAAATGTAATCTCTATTATCGTAATAAAAAATTAACTGATGTTTCTCGCTGTTTTGACTTGTTAATTCGTCCTTTTCATTCAGCACTGTAAGTCATCGTCAGTTTAATTTGTTATAGACATACGGTCTATCTTATAAAAAGTTAGCGCAGACTTGATGTCTTGATTACCATATGTAATGGTGACATAAAGTCAACGCTAACATTTTATAAGACAGGAGGTAAGTCTATATACAATTTTGCCTTAGACCCTTTGATCACACTTAAGTTGAAAAGTTTGTTTGATGGTAAACTAATTTGAACGAAATTGAAGTTTGCTGATCTGACCAAAGTAGGTACATTAGTAAATTAATTGTGTCTTAAATTGACGCAATAATTAGTATGCAAATTTGGCCACAATTACTTCATGATAATGAAATCATATAAGTAATAAAGTATAAATCCTTATTTAAAAGTCTGTAAATAAAACGTATTGAATGTGTATTTTTACAGCACATTGTAGCCTTTCAACAACATTTTGTATTAGTAATGATTTGTTAGTGTCGTAATGTTTTGCCATTCTTAAATAGACTACCTGGACTCCTTCGACCGGGAATGGGCTCAGTTTGCCAGAGATAGAAGAGGGTGGAAAGGTGGAAAAAGAGGGGAGAGACCTTTGCCCAACATGTTGGACTGTATAGTATATAGTATAAGAAAAAAATGGATGGTTTTAATTCAGGTGCACTTATTGTAATCAATCAATGAAATATAAATAAATGAATAAAATAATGTAGTTAAAAACTAAAAAATAAAACCAAATAACCACATTGAACATTTATTTTCTAAATTACATCTTTACACGAATGGAATTAAATAATTTATTAAACATCAATCTCACATAAATTTTATAAAATTATTTTATCTATATTTATCTGTGACTTCAAGCATAAAATGCTTTATTTAAGATATGTTGATGGATTCTGTAAGGATGAAATGAAATAAATGAAATAATTTCAAATTTTATACTAAAACAATGTACGCATAATGTATACTCATTTGAAAAATAGTCCTTTTTATATTAGTGTAACGTAAAATTGAATAAAGTCTCGTTCAGTAAATTGGTCTTTCGTTTGCATTACAACACGCTTTGCAACCTTATACTACTACTCGCTCTCCGTTTCATTGGTCAATCTCATTTTTCTTTTGACATCCCTCTTTATTCAGAAATCTATCAGATCTAAATTTTTAATAATTCATAAAATATCCTTTGTATGCCACAATATAAAACTATATATCTTCTTGTAATCGGTTTATATAATATTTTTATTATCTATACTAATATTATAAGCTAGTGATTTATAAATTGGATATTAAAATTCGGAACTGCTTGAAACGGTTTGACAAGATAAAGTGATATTTAACACCAATACAAATATCTAATAAAAAACATTTGGACGACATATTTCATTAAACTACGAATAACTATGGCAACTATATCATCTAAGAAACACTAAACTTATATCTATATATTTCATGCATTCAACTTTCAACAGTGTTGAGCATGTTAAAGATAAATGGGTAGGAAATACACTATATCATCAAATGCCACAGAATTCTATCCTAAATGTATCTTTAGGTACTACTAAGCCCACATTTTTTATATCGCAATAAGATCAACAACAAGATATATAAAATACACCATCAAGTGACATTACATGTAAAGCACGTCTAAACATTTCATTTTTAGTAATAGAAACATCTAGATTAATAAATTTTAACCCACTACTTATATTACCTGCTACTCTAAAAATGACTTAATAACCTTTGGGATGTAAAGGTAGTGTTTGTTATTGATTTATCATGGTTTAACAAGTATCTACTTATATAGCAAAATTTTGTAATTTTACATCTTTTTGAAACCCATGCGATTAAATATGTCTCAAGAATAATTGTGAGTTATAAACAAATGTGTAATTTCAAAATAATCATATAGAATGAAAGTACTCATTTCTGAATCGTAAACACATATAATATGCACTATAAATACGAATTTAATTTACCTGAATCTACCCCATTATATAAATTGAAGTGTTATCATTTTTTATTTATATTTGCTATTTATAAAATGTAATGACATTCTGACAATTTTGAATTACTTACATATCTGTTTTATTAATTGTATTAATTCTACGTAATTTTTGGACAAACGTATTAACGTTGCACCCAGTCTAAATGTTACATATACATTGTTAGGTCACATCATCTACATAAATATTGTCATTACGGCTACACTACAATATTAACATTTATCGGAAATAGGTAAGATATTATCGATTAAATGTTAAACATCGGAAGCTTTTTTTGGTTACTAGTGTTAGGATAACATGATTTTTTAACATGAAAAGCTATTTGGATATTTAATTAACCATGTTAGCATTTAAATACGATATAATAGAAATCCTATTAATTTGGAAACACGAAGCAACAAAACATGGTGATAACAACGAAAAATGGCATTTTAAAATTATTTACAACATAATTAAAATATACATAAGTGTCAATCACGACTCGATCACTTTTGAAGAACGTAATTATTAATTAAATAACACAATCGAAATTAATATCACAGCAAATAAACTATCAAGCATAAACGCAGTTTGCGGCAGACATTCGCGATATGCGAGGCAGGATCAACCCGTCACGCACGGGTCCAGGTTGTCGTAGAACTCCTGCACGTCGGGCGGAGGCCGGTGCCGCCGGCGCAGGCGTCGGCTGCGACCGCTCTCGTTCACCTCAGGGGCCGACGCAGTCGACGGCCCGCTCTGTAATTCTCATGTGAGTTTGAACGACGTTCCCTCGCCAGGGTCCAGGGATGGCTTCTCAGGCAGCGGACGGTTCATCATATTAGCGGAGTTATTAGATGAATTCGACTTTAGAGTAGATGTTGATCGTGGGCTACTCAGCGCGCTAGTAACGGACTTATTAGGGCTGTTGAACGGAGTTACGCAGTTGTACATAACTGCGCGCAGATACGGGCCGCGAGGCACGGCTTGTTCAGCAATCACATCCGGAATGTCTCCTAATAGTGTTCTTTTTTCTTTGTCACTGTTTGCAATCTCAGCATAAAGATGCACAGCTAAATCCTTAGGCTCAAAGTATCCGTGCGCCAAAGCTGTCTGTCTATAGTATGGAGACAGTGGTAAAAGTTGTTCCAAAGAAGGGGTTTTTGTCCCGACACTTATCATTTTCTTATTATTGCGACCAACACGAGCTGTCGTAGATTGGAACGGTAGCTCATAAATATTCTCAACATTAGATTGCGTCACTGCTACTATTTGTGGTGCTTCTTCAGTCATTTTCGTAAGTTCGTATAAGTGTTCAATGGCTTCACGTGCTTCAACATAATTTTCAGGGCTGTCGAGCTTTTCTTTAAGGTTATCCAATAGTTCTTTAGTAAGTTCTTCAGGTAAAGTCTGCGTAAACTTATCGGTAGTTGGCACAATTGCTGGTTCTTGAAAACTTGATTCTTGAATCAAATCTTGAGCCCGAGATTCATTTAGTCGATGGCGCTCTGAATATTCATTTACAGACATTTGAGAAATAGATCTGGCATTATCGTGGCCCAAGTTTGTTCCGCACACACACATGCGACCGCATAGAGATCCGCACGAGTTGGACGATATTAGAAAGTTTTTTATAGTAACGCAGTATCCCCGGCGCCGCATCCACCTAATCAAACTGATTAAAAGCGCAATTATCACACATGACAGGCAAGACACGATGACAATACCTATTACTTTTTTATCTCGCTCCGATAGTGTGTTAGCTTCTGTTAATTTATGAGGGAATCTAGGATTCTTTATTTCTATCATTCCAGTTTCTGATTTGGATGTAAATTGTTCACATTTTATTTCAGGACTTTCAGAACAAACTTGATTAATGAACTTCTTGAATAACATGTTTTGTTCTGGTACATTAAAACACCTTGCAAAAAACTCATTGACCGTGCAGTAGCTTTGAGATTCATACGCTTCGCCCGATTCCTCCCCCAGTGCTTTAGCCAACCATCGGGATACATTGCAATGGCACTGTTGGCCATAATAATTATTCGCATATTGTATTTTATGAGTCGCCGCGGCTTTACCAATAAATGCAAGACTTTCAGGGTGCATTGTTTCAATTTCATTGTCGTTGAACACAAGCTCGTGAATGGACGCACCGGGAGCCGATATAGCGTTCGGAGGCAGTTCATCGAATGAGTTTCTCTCCATTTGTAGTTTGTTCCAAGATTTCAATTGAAATCCTTTTTCCATGAACTTATGAAATTCGCTGTCCAAGATGACGACCGAAGCCACAGTCGTATTTATTGCGCCACTCTGGATATTGTCAAACCTGAAATAGTTTAAGGGAGAATTAGAACACAACGTTTCAATTGACTACCGACATAAGTATAATTTGGGTTAATTTAAACATTCTTACCTAGTTCGACTTATGTTGATATTAGCAATTGCCGATCGCAATGCTCTCGGATCGATTTGTTGAATCTTGCATCCGTCAAAATTCAGATAATTGATTAAGGAATTCTGTGAAAACGCTTCTTCTTCTATTAAGTGTATAGAACAATTAATCGCCATGACTACGTTGTAGGTGTTTGCGGAGAATGCTCCAGTTCTAATAGCATAGATATCCACGCCAATCATTAAGAGTTTTGCTAACGATGAGCCGAACGTTGACTTAGTTATCTCCGGGATCGTGGTGTTCTTCAATTCAATCTATGGATCAAATACAGGTATAAGTAAAAAATATTGTCTAAACAATTCAATCTTAGTATATTAACTCATTATTCGCTTATGCAGCAATGCTGTTTTTCGCTTCGCTATTAGATAAAAAAGTTAATTTCTTTACATCACAATGTAATAAATAAAACAAAATACGCATTGCATCGCATGTTAAACTATTCGCAAACCTTACAAAATTCTATAATTCGATTCACTAATCCAATGATAAAAACAGTTATGTACCGACCGACATGCCTGGTCCATGTTCTCCAACGTTCGCGGCGGTAGCTTCTAGACTGAAGGATCCCTTTCCCAGGGATAACTCTCGCACATTCGTCACGTTCATATTCAACAACCAGGAAAAGGCAACACCTTCCACAGACACTGTGTCACAGTTCTGTATAGTCACCGATAAAGGACCTGGAACCATCATACAAAAATATGTTAATGACTAATAATACGCCAGCAATTTCGTCCGCGCCTCCGTTCGTTTTCGGTCGTTTTTTTTTATACTAATAGATCTAAATATACGATTAAATACAAAAGCTTCCAATTAAAGTATCTTGACGGAAAATACTTAAAATTGTCTACACCGCACTGTATGAAAGCATAAGAATTGGTCTGTCTCTCTCGACGCGTGACTCATTATCCTGGGTTGCCGAGTCGGGAAACACGGGTATTTATAGATAGTACACATTCGGACACTACTAATTACTGGCCACTTCATTGTCATCGAACATTGCCGTTCAATAATATATTTTAACATATCAATTTCATACATTGATTTTTACGCAACATGCACAAAAAACGCTCGCAAAATAAACATCGTTTAATAACTTTATAGTTCTGGCAGCGCTCTTTATAAATTCCCTATTTAAATAAATCAATACGCCATCCTTAAGATTTCTCAGTAAAAGTTTTTAATTAGCCTTCAGTCTGCATTTTTCCTAGCTGCGGATATTAGAATTGAAGATGTTTTATTTGACATCGTAATTAATAAACCATGGCTTTGATTCCATATCTTTTTTTTTCTCTATCTTTGTCGACTTCGCTGTATCTAGGTTTTTCTTCAAAATTGTTTATTTACCGTGTTCTTAATATGTTTGCGGTCTATCACATCACATTTACATATTCAGTAGTAAAGCAGACATGCTGGTAACATAATTATATTGGCACACCGAGCAGCAGTATTACCATTAACTAAACGCACACATACGCGTGCTACGTGACTACATAATAATATGTCTGTACTAATGCGGGGACTCAGAAATAGTCTAGAATTAGTCATCAGAATCGGGAATAAGACGCTCGGCTACACGGTTCAAAACATCTCCCTTGTGAAACTTCAACACAACCGGATAACTTGAGCTGATTGAAAACTTGTTCTTCATCAATTATTGTGTCACCAAAGCAAGGTATTGTTGCTTATTAATAAACAAACGATGCTGTAACTGCCATGAATATAGTTCAATTCAGTTACAATATTTTCACGAATGAATGAAAACAGATAGGTAAGTACTTGAAATTAAATACTAGATAAATGAACGCATTTTAATTTGAATATCAAGTCGTATTTTGGGAAGTGATGTTACTTCCTGCTGAGTCGGTGACCGCTGCTGTTGTTAATGCAGTGGAACCCATGACTGCGTTCTAATAACATTGTCAGCACTATATTATAAGACTGAAAGAAATAGCCTCAAAGTGTAAAATGTAAAGTTGAGTTAACTTTGTTATCTAATTGAACTGGTTTGAGTTTTAAGAGTTACTCGTTTTTTTTTGTTTGTGAACGAGACGTGACCACATTCACTGTGCGTCATCATTGTGCTCGATAAACAGCTTCGTTACACATGTTGAGACTTGAGGGGCACGGTAATCTTGACATCATTCTTCTTTATATATTCATTATTAGTATTTTATTCGAAAAATGGTTTTAATTATTTTTTCTCCCACCTAGAAATAAATCTAAACTACTGTGTACTTGCAATGAAAACATCTCTTGTTTAGAATACCGTGTTCAACGTTAATGTTTCAAACAATAAATCAATTTTCAAAAACAAAGATTTAGTTTATCTGAATTGTTTCAGCAACATCAAAACAAAATCGAATGAAAGCGGTATACGATATCTTAGTTGATGAAATCCGATCATCGTATTATTAATGAAATTGGTTTATTGGTGCAATCTCGTTCGGCATAATGTTCTGACAGAATGATACACTTAATACTACTTTGATGCGTGAAATAATTGCGGTTACAACCTCGTCCATTGAAATTCGTCGATATGAAGCATGCTTTTGTGTGTGAATATTTCGATCACAGCGGTATTAATATCTGCTTTTCGGAGAACAATAGTTGTAGGTTTTAATCAAACCAACGATAGTTGATTTTACCAATAAATTATTTGATAGTATACTGATAAGTACTAAATCTGATGTGTGTTAATGACACGAGCATACTTCAGTGAGATCAAAGAACGGGAATTCATAAATTAACTAATGCAGTTATAAATGCGGGTCGCGCAATAGTTTCTAACTCATACGTTTTCTTTGTCAATAGAATTTGCAATGGCAGCATGAGGACAACTGCGAGAGTTATAAACAAAATAAGTTTTCTTTTATATTTATAATAGTACAAAATTGCATGCGGCGATAGCAGGAATTAATCTAAAGTTTGTTCGAAATAAATCCACGTCTAAAAAAGTTTAAGATTGTATAAGTTTGATACCTAATATAGTAATGTCATCGTTAGCATGGTTTAAATTGCAATCTGAATAATATAAATGCACACTACATAGACTTATTTAGCGCTTGTATAATATATAACAACGGGTGGGATTGTCTTTCATCATTTGATTGCCATTAAACTTATCAAATCATATGTTGCGCTAAAATGTTAATATTTTGACTTATTTATCAATGACAACATTTCAAAAATCAATAAATGAATCGATTCATGTTCGAATTATCATCAAATAATTTTTAGGTTTAAAGTCAGGCAATCTGCTAAATAAAATTATTTTGTACATGGTCAGTCTGAGTGAAAATTGGCTAGAGCGTAGCGACCCGATAAATGGGGCTCATCCGGAGATCTGAGTTGGCTTACTCAATTACTAAACCAGTTACTTTAAACCCAACCAACGCATGGAGCTTGTATATAATATGTATAACCTTTTGCTGTATTCTATGGCTAAGAAAAAAATATGTAATTATATTATCTCGATGGTAGTACACAAACAAGTATATAACATAGACCTTTGTATATAAACTTTAGCATTATCACATATCAAAGCGCATTAATTAAATTGCGCTGTGCAGTAAGTACCAGATGAATGAAAGGTGTTAATTAGATCCCTGACTCAGCATAGGTACGTGCACCGTGACCAATGGGTAACAGTGCAACACTGGTATTCTGTTAGAAGAGCTGGTAACACCATGGTACAAGTTTTGTAACGGTACTTAACCTCTTACTACAAGGACTTCGATGTTGTAGTTTATGAGATAGTATGTTTATGTAATTAGAAAATCTTTCCGTATAATAAAAACCTACAGGAAAAACAAGTACCTACATAAACATCAATTTTTATGACAGAAAGTATTAAGTGCGCAAGCAAAATGAATTTCAAAACGTACCTTTTAGATTCATAAAAGCAGATTTTTCGAATCGCAAAACATCACAGTCTTCGACGTCCAAGTAGAGGTTGAGAAGGTTGAGATTGACGGCGGCGAACTGTCGAAATATGATTAGTTTCGTTCCCTTGATTGCAATCCGTCGCATGTCCACGATCCCGGAAAATGCATCCTGTCGGAACATCACTCCCTCGGAACCTTGCACGGATAGCTCTATCGTCGTCTCAGGCAGGTCATGACTAAATACGTCCAATCTCTGAAAATAAACAAAAAATACATATATAAAACGACCAGTTTTGTAAAAACTACATAAATGTTAACCTTAATTGGTATTTTGTTTTGCAGTTATGGTTACTCATCGCTCTTAATGAGTTGGTAATTTAAGGAGCTAACTATAAATACGTAATGTGATGTGGCTTTAGTCCAAACAAAAGATGTGAAATAATCTGTTCTGAAAAATAGTGTTACTCATAAAGCTTATGAGATTATTGTTGTTTTATAAAACTATACCAGGAATTACGTTTATTTTTATGCCAATTAGTTATTCGTTAAATAAGTCCCTGTTGTTTTTGTTTCGTTCTGTTTCGAACTCTACATGTATAAGTATAACTAATAACGTGTTATCATCACTATCATAGAATGTTCGAGGTTATATTGTATATACCATGTAATATGATCGGTGTAATTTCTGCGTCTGATTTTTAAAGTATTTTTTAATACAGTTGCTCAAAAAGTGGCATATTGCAGGGACGTTTAGCGTTCGGGAAGTGAGCTATTACGCACTAGTGCTTTTTCTTTACCATTACCGCACTAGTGCTTTTTCTTTACCAACTGTCAAAATAATGTCTATTAAAAAGAAAAACCAACCATGAAGTTTTTACTAAAAAAAAAACAAAGAAGTTTTTATGATTCATGCAAATACGTGTATTTCTAAAAAGAAGCTACTAATTTGTTTCATTATCAGATTTAATGATTTGATTGAATGAGTTAGGTTGGGTTTCATTTGATTTCATCTCATTAAATTTCATTTTCATTTCATATCAATAAAAAAATTCTACTGAAGACTTGGCTGTATGGGCATAGTTACCTTTGCCTACCAGAATTTATGAAAAAAAAAATCTCTTCTTATATTCTACGGCCATCTCCAAGATGGCGGGAAGACGTTGTAAATAAAATAATAATAAAGAAAATAAACTAATATAAGAGAAAAACATTTACGTAAGACTAGGCGGTATGGTTCTAAAAAAAATCTACGGTTGGCGCCATTTTGTAGAAATTTTCTTTGCGAGTTTAGTTGTTTTTATTATTATTTTATAGAATTACTTCATTTTTTCGCAACTGTATTAAAAATAGTCGTTCAGTACACGTTCGGAACCGTCATTGCAACTTGTTCCGACTGTCAACACTCGCCTTCGGCTGCGCCTCGGCTCGTGCAGACATTTGTCGGAACTCGTTGTAATGACAGCCTTTCCGAACTAGTAATGAAATATACTATTGTTCCCTTACTGTAAAGTATAGTGATGCGTCCCGGTGGTCTTAAAAATCGGAGGGTTTCAACAAGCGGATACGGGCTGTTGATTAAATTACGTTCAAATTGAGTAAAGCGGCCCTAGTATCTGCCCAGCTAAACCAGAACATTCCTCAGTTTCTATTAATAAGTAGTAGCCCACAGTAATGAAAGTGATTGTTATTGTACACTTTCTAGTTTTCGTGTATTGTTCTCGCTCGACCAGTAACAACGGATACTTCCTTCCCAGTGTCTCAACATAATGATGTAGGCTAGGCGCATATCTATAAAGCAATAGTTCTTGGCGTTAGCTGTTGTTATCGGACTGTTCGCGTTCAAGTCCATAGATAATGAATGACTCACAAAGATAGCCCGAACAAAGCACTTTACTTACCTACCTCATTCCAAAATAAAAAGATAATAATTATTGGTCAAATGTTTCGCATACTCTCGTTCATTGTTGCTAGTTACATGAATTGTTAAATTCAATATTGATCATGTCATTCTATTTGTATTATAAAATAGATAGGATACACATTTCGAACTACAAAAGAAACTTGACGAAATGACACGTCCGCTTGAGCGTAAAGGTAGGTACACAATGCGAAATAAAAATAAACACATCGTCTTACCCACAGCAACAGACAGACACCGCATGTCTCGTCTAAACACCAATTGGGCTTAACGCTTTATTCGAATTATTAAATTTGTTCGTGCTTGTCCAGCAAATCACATGCTACGAATATGAACTAAAAGTTAACACGAAGATGAGTTCCACCTTTGTTGTGAAATATTCATTCAGCGTTGCTAAAGTTCACATGTTTACCCTTGTATTGCGTACTGGCAAGCTGCTGACTCAGCCGATGCAGGTTGAATTTCGCAACTTGCGTTTCCCATTTAAGGACATCGGCATTGAAAGCAAGATATTACCAAATAAAATTTCTGTTCAGTGAAATGTACATGTTGTGTACGTATTTATGGTAGTAAGAGTAATAACTTATTTTGACAATAAACAGTTCACCACCCCTACACAAAGTGGTATCCTACAAAAACGTAGTCCCAGGTAGTCGAAGTCCTAGTGAATGAATCCCTTTGACTGTAAAATGTTGTCTTAGTTCGAAACTAGAAACTCGTGAGACGATCGTACGGTGAAATGAGCTCATGACCTACGGAGTGTAACGACGATCAAGCAAATGCAAAACTGACTATAAGCAAGACAAAATTATGTTGTTATTATTGAGTCGAAGAGAGATTATTTCTCTTAACTAACAAAATCATGACTCATTGACCATGGTAGTCTTATTTTGTGAGTAAGATAGGTTACAAACGGCAACATGATCTTGTTATCGTAAGTGCCTACTTGTTATCATCTTTGCTATTGTCACGACACAAAGCATGTTTACTTGTACTAGCCGGTGTTGTCTTTATGTTAAGATGTTTATTGTTTACTTAGATAAGATTAGGCTAAGAACCACATTCTTATTTAATTACACAAAATATACATTCAAAATTTTATTAAACATTTTTTTATTCATACCTTTCTCTATGCTAAAGTATATATGCAACGAGCGATTGTAGTTGATCCGTACGAAACCTGTTTTATCGAGAGTGGATTAACAACTGTGTGACTTGCTAGTAGCGGCATATTAATGGCACTTTGGAGCAGGTAGCAGACCGTGTTCGCTTCAACTCACTACCTAACTGACTGGTGCACTCAAAGACGTCACTTAAACATAAAAGTTCCTTCAAATTATCGATGTCTCTACCATTTTGTTAAAATAATATTGTTAAGTACGTCTTTGTGATTGGTTTTACCTCTACGATTACTGTCGGAAGATCTAGAGATCAAGCTAGAAGTAAATCATTCAAAGAGAACAATGGATGGGTGCGATCTCAGTATGTAGATTCATCTCTAGAGAACAAACGTATTCCAACTGTTCAGAGAATTTAATGTACCTATAGTCAGTAAATACTATCGAATACATATTAAAACTGTAAATGCAGTAAGAAACTGAAATAAATATAAAAGTAAGTAAATTTACGCTAAACCAGGGCGGGTGCAGCAACTACTTACAAGGCACTGTAATATGCAAGGAACTCGATGTTCGTACACAGAAGTACATACATAAAGAATGACATCTCAAATAAGTCTTTATTTGAGCGCTTTGAGGTAGCTTTGAAAGCAAAAATATTTTTAGTAATCTGTGCTCAGGTACAAAATATTTTTTTCGATTGTGAGGTTAAATTTCGTAAAAATTATATCAAATAGGTAATCCTATGCTAATCTACTAATATTTTTAAACGTAAATTATTTTGCCAATCACGCTGCAATGGGTACATCGATTAGATTCTTACCAGATAACAAAGATATTTTGTTAATCGAAATATAACAGAAACTTTTTAAAAAATACGAACGAGTGGGCGGAAGCAAGTAATAGATTTAGCAATCAATATAGTTGAAGACCACTGACCTCCAGCATACAGCTCCCGAGTCTCACCTTAGGCGCAACATTAGCCTTTCATAATTCCCTTAGCTACGTACTTGGACCATAAACCGTTATAGGGGTTTTAAGGCTTACAACAGTTTTATAAGCTCAGGAATAAAACCTAAGGTAAACATCATAAACGCAATATTTCACATCGTTGCAAAGAGTTAGAATGCTATTTTCTAGAAATAGCTATTCAAGACGCCTGATAGAAATAACGGGTAAGAAGCGGAGATCGACCTGGAAATCGGAAGTGCTTCCCATTTCCACGTGCAAAGCTGTTTCAATCAAAAATGTATTTTAAAATCGCATGACATTTATTGGAAAAATTGTTTGCCAGAAAATAGCGACAAATTGTGCATGTTTTTAAAATTGTGGTTCTTGTACAGACTCGTTATAATAGGAGGTTTGATGCTCTCGTTATTGTGATACATCCTTACATTCGACGGGTACCGTGAGAGATCGTTAGCATTCACACGTTATTTTCATCATTATTTTGCATTAGAATATTATAAAAGCAATTGATATTTTTAGCTTAGATGTTATAAAATCAGGATCGATTGTTACTCTTTCTGATACTCTTTACAAAGAGGCACGTATGTCTCTATAATCTCTTGAGGAATTTATTATACCAATTTATCTCTCGTCCAACAGAGTAAAATTTGTTCCGTGGTTTCATTGATAACGTCGTCAGCCACGCAACTCAAATCTGACTAATTGGCGCTCAATGAAAAGGGTGAATAGCCAGAGATCACAGCACTTTCGAATTTATGTACTTATCGTCACTCATCGCCTTAGGAGGGATATGCAATCACGCATTTGGAGTATGCTAAGCAGTTTATATGAGTTTTAGTCATAGAAATACAGTTTTAAAATTGTAAATGTAAAAAAAATTAGGTAACCTGTTCATTTTACGTGTCAAAATGTAGCCTCTGTTCTACTATTTATTTTACAGTTATAATATTAGCAGAGCAGTATCTCGGAAATAGTTCGTAAATCATGGTATGTTTGATGTAAATATAAAAACCACGTACGTAATTGGTCCATACGTCGCCTGCCGCCATTACGGACAGTGCTTTGGTGCATATATCGTCAATGAAATTATCAGTGTATTCGCAAAAGTGGTAGCGCATTTGTATAACATGCTATAGTGTTGGTACACTCAGCAAGTATGTCATTAACCTGACTGTACATTCCACTGCAAATTTCGGATTTTGTGTTACTACCGACTCAGTATGCTAAACCGATAGCACGCGTGCTCTATGTAAATACAGTATGCGCAATCTTGCTCTAAATTCTTCCTCAAAGCTACCATCAAAACTAGTTCAGTATTCGTCTGGTAACAATAGTGTAATCAATACTGGTGTGAATTAATAGAACATGTCCTGAGCTTAAAGTTGCAGTATATTTCTAATAATAGTGGCCTTTAGGCTTAGAACTACCATTACTATTCGGTCATGCTTTAAACAAACTTATATTGTTTAGATTATAAGTGTACATCGCATCCATCCTTCATCTTACTTGAAAAAGATGCAAATCTTTCTTACTCTTCTATGCTCTATTGCTCTCGGTTGACATTTTTTTCATATCCATGTCCCCATTTTATCTGAATACCAGTATGAGCGATTCGAATATTTTTTGTTAACACGTGATCCGGTCTACGACATACGTAATCGGCTAGACGTTGGCATCGCTTGCGTTTCACATTTAATATTAGACTATTCCTGGAATATAAACTCGTCTCAGTTCAATAGAAAACTAACGGAATAGTATGAATGGGGCACTAAATAAACAGTTTAAAAAAACGTGTATATCGTTTATGCACGTCCCTTCTATTTTTGCGTGCTGTTAAGCTACTGATGTGGTAGATTCTTCTGAAACCTTCAAATGTGCATAATATTCGGGATCAATGTTTGTTGTAGATCAAGTTATAGTTCCATCTATTTGTTAAATATTTTATTAATAAGTGTTTGTTTACCGCAGTTCTACCCACAGTTTCGTTTTGGTATTCGTATTACTAAAACACATGCCATGCCTAAAACTGTTTCCAAAGAAAATTTATTTGCGTTAAAATTTTCACATGACTCAATGAAAGAAAAAACCTAAATCGAAGGACAAAGTCGCTCGACATCGCGACCGTTATTTGTTCTTATGTGTATTTATAAAATTGTAAATGTGAAGCTATTATTTGTATTAAATAAATGATTGAATAATAAATCACTTTATATAAGTTTTGTTAACTCATTTTCTGAATATAACTTTGACTGTACCACAATAAACTGTTTTCTTTTATAATTTGAACCTCACCTTATGAAGGCATATTAAATATTTATTTAAATTTAAAAATATAATTAAGTATTATAAATATTAGTTTTTACTAAACCTCAACACAAAATTTGTATACTCGCTTTTACAGTGTGTCTGTGAAATCATGGGTAGTATTCTTCAAAGTAGGTATGTTAGTTATATAATATGTAGGTATGTACTATAAGGGATGAATCTTACAGGGCGTATCAGCCTTGAGTAACCGAATTCATTTTGCGACCCTTAAATATAAGGGCGGGAACTTGCGTAAACCCCTCCCCATTGGCAAGATACCCTTAAATCAGAGAATATCAAATAATCTGATCTACGTGATCGAAAATAGAGAACAACTGAAACAGGTCATAATCACTCGATGTATACATTTTTATTGCAATTAGAACTTAAGTTTTGTAATAAATCGTCTGCACAGACCGACGGCAATGCCCTTAAAATTTCCGCATTGTACACACGTGTAGTTTACACGTCCGCTAGTTGGTATTTTGTTTATAAAGCCGACTGAAACATGCACTGACTCCCAACTTTATTACGACCAAATTTCATAATACGTTGCATAGCAAAGGTGATATTAAAAGTTATTTGCGATCTATTATAGCTCATAGCAAAATAGCATAGGGTTGATTCGAAATTCCGAATATGAGTACGATGGAGATTTGAAATAAATATTTTTTCCCGGACAATTCACACATCACACTCTAGTCCCAAACTAAGTTAATCTTGTACTATCGGAACTAGATTTACTGATAGAATCCTTATACATTTGGAAGATAGTAAAGAATCTAACACAGCATATCTCACAATTCACGCGTTTTTGGGCACGAACGCAGATAAAAACGTACACTGTTAGTAAGTATCAGTTTAGACGGACGATATATCAAAGATTAAACAATGGACCTACGAATCTATCAGACACGATTCAGAATTTGCAATAATAGTTTACCAATGTTTTAATATGCATACTGAAACTGATGCATACGGCGAACAATCCAAACGCTCGTTTGACCCATTTGATGTTGTGGTCAGCTCAAGGTTTGTAACTTTGTCCGGTCCGCAGTTAGTTGGACCTCACATTAACAGGACTTCGTTTACTACAGTTACCTTTCGAAAGAGGTTATTAAATTCTCCATTTCGAAAAGATAGAGTTGTTCATTAAAACAATGACCAGAATGTTAGGCAGTTCTACCAAAACAAACGTCGGCGCTTGTGGAGTAGAGACCGCGTGCGTCGCAGGAAACGATCTCTCATTACGTTTTTTTATGGTTTGTCCGTTGCTCCCGCCGACTTTACCCGATGCGTTCTCGATACGTGCTAGACGCCGGCTCAAACGATTATATTATTTTCTCACAGAATTCAACGATTTGGTTATTTTCTTTAGTGGTAACGGTATAAATTGATTGATTTGTTTGGGAAGAATAAGAGAAAGTGGTTTTTATTATTTGAAGCTTTACAGGTAATTTGAAGAAGAAACTATCAGTTGAGTGGATTATCCGGTTTGACGGGAAATACTCAAACTACGTTTTTATGTTATTTTTACTGCAATTTTAACGCTAGTTCTTCGTAATTCTTCGTTATTTGCTCACTTTAATTTATATATACTCGTGTGACGGTTAAGACCCAGGCATTTGTTATAAATTTTAGGTAAGTATATTATGTTTTTCTATGTCAATAAATAAACTGCGTAACTAATAATTAGGCCTTTTTATACAATTAATATAACCAAAATCAGAAATTTTGTCAGCAAAAAATTTTAACACTGAAAATTGTATGTGACAGAATAAAGAAACGCGGTGCATACAAAATACAAATTGTTACCGTTGTTGTGTGAATGTGATAGACAATGGGTATGCTATGCTGCTATGTAATTAACTTCCTGTTTTACGCATCGTTTCGAACACGTTCTCTCTGACCGTGCACTGCTACCGTCAGATACATGCATACAAACGCTTCGACGCGCCGCTGCCCGTCGCGTCAATGGCACTCCCTTTGAAACCAATAATTGACGATACGGTACGAATACCTGCACCTGTTTTATCCCGGTCTAAATGAATTTCCGAAAATTTCGTCAGGTAGCCCTGTGTGAAATTGATCCCTTTGATTTCATTCACAGCAGTCTTGATTAAAAACCTAGATGCAAAATATCTGCGTGGTAAAAATACTTTACACATTTTATAGTAAAAATACGAATAACACGAATGACATTTTATGAATAAAATGTTTGGTTTTATTTTATATGTTCAATATTGAAATACGTTTCATAGCTGGGATTTATGAAAGTTTTCCATGAAGTAGATTTTTTTTATTATGTTCTTTACTCTTGGGAAATTAAAAAAAATATATCATTTTTACACATGTTCATACTCGTTTGAACTGGGCATGGACAGGCTTGGATAGAACAAGTTTTTACTCGATAATGTATACCTACTTGACATTTGCCTGTCTACACGAACTGAATGTTCCAACTTCTATATTAGTTAAAATTTAAACGTAAATAAAAAATATCTATACTATAATGATATTCTCAAATCTATCTGATAAACAATCAAAGAATTTATCTTTGATAATTCTTTTCTACTTTAGAAATGGCAAAATTAATATGTTGCTAATATTTTTACCACGAACATAAGATAATGGTAAGTACATATTTATTAAAATATACTGAAAGAACTTTATAGATTGTTGAATTACCCCTACCGATTACCAAGAATAGCCGCAAGCCGCAACCCAATGAACTATGTCTAAAACAAGATAATTCAAGTATTTGCGAGGTGGGCGAGTATTTTACTATCGAAGCGAAGACTTTAAATAGCCGGGGGGATCGACCGGTACACTTACAGATTCGGTAGCTGACCGCCAAGTGCCAGCACGCCCCCGCCGCGACCCTAATTTATGATTAGCATTTCATTGATACTCTTTAACTAGATAAAGCTTATGTATTATATTTTCTTTCAAGACCATTATCATTTTGAAAACATAACTTTTATCGACATACAAAAAAGAAAAATTAAGAGAAACTTGCGCAATTTTTTATTATTATAAATAAATTCTTTGCACATACTAAATTTGACGTATTTTTAAACCACACAGATACAATTTTTTTAGTAGTTCATCCTTTCTCATTGTTGTCCTTTTTAACCGACGAAAAAAACCGAGGAGGTTCTCAAGTGAACGTGTATATTTTTTTATGTGTGATTTAGTTTTTTTTTATTTAAATTATAGCACAAAATGTGTAAGCATAGCAATTTCTGATATTTGTGCCTGGTTAATCTGTTTTACATCATGTTCTTATGACAAAACATAAGTACAGCATTGTATGCGCAAGTACCGCGAATCATGGTTATTATCTATTGTTGTTAAAAGTATATAAATGAGAGACGATTTATGCCATTTAAAATAAACTTAGACTTATTTTTCAACTGACTTCAAATGTTTCATTCTCAATTCACAGATTTTTTTATTCCTATTCTTTGTAAACTGATTTGAATGATTAGTTCGTTTAAATTTGTTGTAATACATGTGATCTCATTAAAACTTGATCTAGATCTGAATAATTCTCGTGTTATCTGTTATACCAAAACAATTTTGAAAACGTTTCAAATCCTTACTAGTAAAATCACAGAATGCCTTTGAATATCCGTTAAAACTAAATCGAAAAAGTCGATGCACCTTCGGACTGATGCGATGATTGAACATATTTAATTAGTGTCAGTCCACCATAATTTTTATTTGTGTTTTGTTAGATAAAAAATGATACTTGTTAGATCAGGATTCTAGATAGTCATCATAACAGCAGTGGCATTTACAAACATCCTGTTGTTACTTTAATATAGGTACATTAATTCCTTCAAATAATCACTTAGTTAAAAGTACTAAGAAAAAGCTATTCACAGATTTAAATCAAAGATATATGAAATTCCTCGGCATTTGCTCGGAGCTATTTTCGAATTGCAACTCTTCTGTAAACTTGTCCGCTTAGTTTCTTGTATTTTATTAAACTTTCGCCGTAAAAGAAGCATGAAATGAGAATCAACGTGCTTTGAATTCAAATAAACAGCCCTTCCGTCCTTAATCCGTTGTTACTTTACGTAAATGGCCCATTAGAAAAGGTTATGTTACATCTATGCGCTCAGACCGATACGGTTGTGTTATTGAAAACAAAGAAGTACAAGAATGAAGCTTTGAAAAGGATAGAATTATAAGTAAGTAAATAACATACTGTGTCCTTTGGTACGGTGCAGTTGATGGAGATCCAAGCAGGGTGTATGGCATCCGTGCAATCACAATAGTCCAGTTTACATAAACCGCGTTTAACATGTTCGGTCGCTTGGGATAAAGAAGTGAGCGCAACTAGTGCGAATATCGCGGTGAGACGCGACATGGTGCCGCGCTCGCGCGTGCGGCCGGTTCGCTCGAGGTTCATGCGCCGACTGGCGTGGCGGGCAGGGCAGGGTAGGCAGGCCCGGCTGCTGGAAGGCGGAGAGTGGAGCGCAGCGCAGTGCCAGATACACCGACAACGCGAACTGACTTACTACTAGTGCTGTCACCACTGCTATTATACACATCGACTATCCTATCTAATTTGCTAAGTTAACATCCCTCGATAATGAGTTTTGATTTCATATTATTATCGTTCTTAGTAAGTGATGGCGTCAGCTACCAATTACCAACAGTCAAATTCTGAGCGATGCGATTGTGTTACAAATGATGTACCTACCTTCATTTATTTAATTAGCATTAGGGGTTTAATGGTATTTAACAATTTGAACCCTAATTAAGATGCAACCCTACAACAATTAGTTCCAAGAAATATGTATATTGCAATAGGTAACACGCCTTTTTTGAATTGGTTTAAAAATGGAGAAGGTTCATAAATCGAGAGTCAAGTTTAATGTAAATTGTATGTTTTTCATGCGATATTTCTACCAATTTTCATTCTAATTCATAAACTTTATATGTATTTTAAATTAAGCTGCGTAAAAATAATAAAATATCGATATGGAATGTATAATGAGTTGTGAAGAACGTCACTACGGCAGGCTCGGTAAATGTCGGCCGGAGCTCGCTGCAGGGTGCACAGCACAAGGATGACCTACTGTCTGCGTACAACTTACTGACTCGCTCACACCATACTTGTCTTATATGCACACAACTTTTTATGATCAACCGAGAAGCAACAGATTACAATTTGTTAAACTTTTCGAGGTACTTCTCTATTCATACGCCACGCCATACACGTACAGTTTTCAAAACTTTGATATTACTCTTTGTGTCGATCAAATACAAAGTTGGATTTTGATGTTATCTAACGTAATAACTTCCATAACTGGTGTAGGTACTAGTTATGGAAGTGTTTGTTGAGTACGTAAACCTACCAAGTCTGTTTGCAAGTTCGTACATATTTAAAACCCTACACTACAACATCCGAAGAAGTAAATCAATTAAATCTGTTGGTAAACCAGTTAAGTTCACCGCGATGCTATAAGAGAAAATATGAGATGTTATTATTATTAATATTTTATATCATGTACATTTACGACACTATTGTGTAGTGTAGAGTGAAAGATCCATTATGGAGTTAGGATAAACAGATCCGCTTTCAATTCCAATTTATACGGTGCATCTTGTGCGCATCACCCATTATAGTGTTCCTCCCTACCTTTGTAACAAAACATATTGGTTTTGTTTTTTTAATAGTATCGGCTTTGCATCGGATTTCACTTAGCTTTGACGTAAGTTTCGCAATATGCTTTTTGCATCGAGCTTTGTCTGAACTCAGGGCGAGCGCCGAAGGTAACGTAGTTACAGCCTGCAGTAACTTTGCGACAATTAAGTTGTTTTATTTTTAGATGGACTAATAAAGTTTACGTCAGCTTTAGCGTCATATTTTTACCCTTGGGGTGAAAATGAATTAAGAAACTATTTCTATTAAGTACCTTATTAATTTTAAATATATATTTATTTAGCCACTAACTTTGTATACAACTTTGCGGATGCTACCGTATTTGGAAATTTGAATTTGAATCTGTTAATGCAAAGTTATTGTTATTATCAACATTTATTTATTCTTATAAATATTATTTTCATACTTGTAATGATTCACTCGTATATTATGACGGCTTTAAATACAGTGGCATAGTGGTATACCATGAAGGTAATAATAGTCATCATTGTACACAGAAAACAATTAACACATTACAAATCAAGGTCTCCTTTACCAATATTTTCGTAATGTCATTATTCAACTTATGATATGTTTAAGTAATTAATGCATTTAAATCATCAAATTGTCATATTTTTGTACAGTATTATGAACTCCAGTACTCCATTTCCGTCTCTATTTCCGTTTGAAAGTTTTCCATGATATTATGGTACATTTTCAAACGGAAATAAAACCATTTCATTTTTAGATTGGCTATGTGCGCCATAATCAAACATCCAGCTCTAGTTATAGAACCTCGGTAACATTTGTTGGTATCACCCCGTGTAAAAGAGCACCCTCACTTTTACAATCCGATGTATAAGATATATTATTGTAAAGTCTCATTAAAATACATGCAGTAGTTTTCGCGTCAAAGAGTAACGACATCCATGTATAAAACTTTTGCGTTTATAATATGAGTAGGAAGTAGGATATTATTATACTGTAGGATATAACTGCTTTTTTCATAGATATGATTTAACCATTCTTACAAATTTTTGCAATTGTAATAAAAAAAAGTAGGATACATTGTAGGATGTCGCGGGTGTTTCATAGGTAGCATAGTTGTCTAAAATAAAATTGAATTTGGGCTTTATAATTTTCCTATTATTTTTATCATTGTATGGTAAGGTAAGGATATATTATCTTTATTGTCAACAGATGCGTGTCAACCGAGCGGCAGTTTCTGATGGACTTCATAGCTGGTGATGTGAGCACGGCTGGGGGACGCCTGGCTTGCTGGTTAGCCCCCACTCCTCGCGTGGAGCCCTCCAAGTGCGAGATCAAGGGCCCTTCTACTCCGGCCCATCCTGCGGTTATGGCGTCTCTGCCCATCTTTGTCAGAGACCAGTACGGAGATGCTGTTGCTTCCCCCTCGCTTAAAGTCGAGGTTAGATTTTTTTCAGCCTTACAGGTTAAGTCTTCAATGGACTTATCTGTAACATAAAGCATTGTTATGTGTAGAGGTAAACCTCTTGACATTAGGAACCACCTCATAGAAATGTTCATACATATCATGAATAATGCGCTGATAAATGAGCTGAAGTTTAAGTTACCAACATCTCGTCGCTCATTGAAAGTAATGCTTATAAAGTATTTCCTCAAAGTTGAAGAGATTGCTTTCTGATGTCGCTGCTAAACTATTTCTACAGAAGGAGAAATATTCAAACGATAGAAACGAACTATTCTAGTTGCCCAACGTAAAAGTTTTAAACTTTAACCTTGAGTTTGCCAACATTACGGGATTAGGTAACTTGCGCACAAATAATAAACATCAAGCATCGTGCACACGAAAGCTTTTATAAAAATACTATTGGCTGATCATTTAAAAGCATCGGAAAACAATGGATGCTGTCACCGAGTATTTGCTTCTCTTCAGCCATGTACTAATTGGTTTTATCCCATTTCGCTATGTCCGGTATTTATTCGACATACTGTCAACTCACATTTTAAGAACGTTGGCTAAATCCGGCTTTTATTTAGTATGTTACCAGAAAATAGAATTTAATTTCACTGAAATTTACAGAGCTTGTAGCGAAATTGCGAATATATTCTGATCTGAAAGCTTAGAGATGTGTAATGAACATATGACATTTTCAACATTTGTATATTTTTGTCTATAACAACATATTATTGTGTATGTAGTTACATTTAATTTTGGAATATACATTTTAATATACAATGCTGCTTCAAAGTTCAGTGTTGAGAAGAGTGCACAAGCGCGCAATGAATTCATTTAGATATTTTGTTTCCTACTATCTGTAAAACTTTTATGATTTCACAACTGTCTCTTTGCTTGTATTTGTACAGGGTCATAAGGGCTAGTAAAAGTAAAGAGAGGCCCTAGAGCACCTAGTCCAGTACCCCAAGTACAAGTTTGTGCAATATTTTCGAGCAATAATCCGCAGAACGACCGACGTTTCTGCACAAAAATAAGCTGCAACAAATATTATACTTATAAAAATACTGTTACGTATTTGTTTCTTTGATAATGTATTTTACGTAGCTGTTATGCTTTAGTAGTATAATAACTAGCAACCCCGCCTTTTGATTTCAAGACTTATTTCATATCAAGCGACTGGCAATTCATGATTCTTCTATTTGTGATATGTTAAAAAGCTAGTTAACTAGACTCATTTAGAAGGTTTCAAGGTTCGGAAAACAAACGTGATAGGAAATTAAAGAAATTAACATTATCTAATTCTAATTATGCTCAATTTGTAAAATTTGGTATGCAAGGCCATTGTAGGTTTTTGAATACTAATATTGTAATGGAGAGTTATTTTCACCTCCCTGTTATTGCTGTGGTATATTCGGTAGGCGTACAATGCGCTATATCAAATCGCAATTCTTATTTTTTTTCTATATGCAACAACATTCTTGTTAACTTAGTCTTAGAAAAGTCAGTATGATCTAGGAGCAAGGCGCGAATCTGTGTAAATGCAATTACGACTGCCGCTAGCTGGGTCGCAGTATCGTACGGCGATACAGCGATAATTAAAACGTAATTTGTACGGCAACTTACAACAACGATTATCGACAAGCAAAGCAACTTCGCCATCGATAACTATGTCTCAAAATAGAAACTTTTATATGGTTTTATATGGTCTTGAATTCCTGACACGCTACCAATGTCTGGATCTGTCGGCCAAGAGCATAAAAGAAACGAAGACGTGTTCATTTTTAAAATAGTTTATCTCTACATCCTCTTCGGACTTGTAAGCTTACAGAAAATGGGGACATATTAAGCTCGGCTTAAGAGGCCTTGTCGGTTAGTCTTGAAGACGTAATCAACCGTGTTGCCCGTCCTACTCCTAAGGGGTGCACTATAAATAAATACCTTTTCGAAAGCGCAATCTCTCTCATCTGCCCTCAATTTATCGAATCAGCTTATTATTAATTACGTAACTAACTACGGTGGACTTTGATAGCCTATAAGTCTAGATGGGCTATCGCAGTTAATTAATTAACAACATTCAATTAAATCGAGCATATTTTTAAAGCGTACTTATGTAATGTATCTTTATATTTTTTATTATAATAGGACTTTATTATATAGACTACATATCACAGTATTTCCAAAATGTACATAGGTTATTTTTAAAATACATAAGAAAAAGTTGAGCTATGTAGGTACAGACCGTTGCAAACGATCTATAGATAGCTAGAGTAGTCAGTAATTATTATAGACTAATACTGCAAAATACACACATAATATAAACATCATGGAAGGCAGAGCTACCTAGACTACTACCAACTGAGTTGTGACTCCTGTTTTCTATTTTCACTTACTTTTATCGTTTGCTTAGGTGGTGGTTCAGAAGCAGGAGCCTTCTAGTGCTCGTTTTAACCGGAACAGCTTCATAGACACCCGTATCGCCTACCCTGTCAAACCGTTTCAGCCACCGTCCAAAGACAACATGTTATACCAGGCTATCTCAATGATGAGGGTAAGTGAAAAATAATTACAAAAAAATTGTATACGTAAGTACTTTTGTATATTTTTTGTATGACGACCGATGTGGCGCGGTGGGCGATGGTCCGCCTGCGACGCGGAAGGTTGTGGGTTCGATTCCCGCCTTGGGATAAATGTTTGTATGTGGTATTATATGTAGGTATAATAAAAAATATCTATCTATGTAATGTATTGTATTAAGTATGTCAGTCTTCTAGTAGGTACCCATAACACAAGCTCTGCTTAGCTTGGGGCTAGATGATGTTGTGTGGATTGTCCAGCATTATTTACTTATTATTTATATATTTTTTTAGTTGAGTTGAGATACACTATTCTAAAACTACACTACATGCTACCATACTTCATACTAAAACAATGTTTGGATAGAGAAAAAGTTATTTACCAACGCTTACAAAACAAAGAGCTGATAATAGAAATAGAAAAGCAAACTAGTAGGTTTACAATAGATAAATTTAGCTTGAAAGTTTGGTACTAATTAAGCAAAACTAGTCCTATCCGAGTGATTTTATATTTAATTATTTTGCAAATATAGGTCAGCGATGAATGAATTAGCAGCACCGGCGACTCAATTCACAGAGGTAGAGTGGCTGCCGTAGATAAGACTTTTCAGAGAATTCATTCAAGTACTTTCACAACTGTGCTAACTCTATTATTAAAGTTCTTAGGAGATTCATAAAAACTGTCTCGTCATCGTCTTTGGTTTTCAAACTTTAAATTAGATGATAATGACGTTATTATATATTTGAAAAAGAGCCTAATTCTTTTTTTAAATTAATATTTCAAAATGGTTGGCTACTTAAACAGGTTGACATATGAACGAAGGGTTATTTGGACCTCAAACAAGCTATTATATGATGCTGTGTGCACGTATAGGTTACAAAAATATATTTAAAGATACATACATACCAGTGTCCTCCTTGACACTGAGACGACATTAAACTGTACCAAACTTCTAGACTTTGACACTTGTAGTAGAATATAATTCTTATTCAGCCCATTAAACTTTTGCACAGGCATACACACTGTTTAGTTTCGAGGAGTTACGTCTGGCCAGCGGCTTTTGGGGGGAAGATGGAAGCGCCAACAAAGAACGTATTCCACCACAGCGACTGTTCATCAAACCGCAGGCTGACGGATCATACATCGTGAACTGGACACCCAAGTTGTCTGGAGTTTATATATTCCGCTGCACTTTAGATGACCTTCCTATCTCAAAGGTCAGTGTTGATTATGAATCATTGTGTTTATAGACTTTGAATACTTTAAAAATATAACATCAGTAGGTAAATCTGCTGATATCTTTATAATTAAAATTATGTTTCTAATAGCTTGACATTCATCTACGCTTGCTTCCTGAATCTGTCATTGATCTTTGACTGCGTGTTACGGGTCATCCACCGGTAAGCCCTTCCTACGCTCGTCTTCCAGAGAGAGAGAAGTTTTTATTTCTTTGTTTCCTATCGATTTTCAGTTCTGCGAGCTACATGAACTGCTCATTGCCACTGCAACTTGCTGATATTCAAAGTTACTGTGACTTGGATTCCATGCGATATGGAATGCTACAATGCAGCTTTGTTTTTATGCTTGTTCTGCAGGAACTGCCAGTGGAAGTGAGCGAGAGTCCATCGGTGAATGCATATGGACGGGACATTCAGACGCAAGTGCCGACCGGTGGCCCGCCTGCCAAGATCAGCAGATTTGCGATCGAGTACAGTGCTGGTCTCCGCGTTCGTGCCAGCCCTAGTCTCCAGGCCGAAGAGCTGGGCAGGGTCAGCACCGGAGAAAACGTTGCCTACGTTGAAGAGGTATTTTTATTTGTGAATGCTAGTTAATCACAGGTTTTCGATTCTTTAAGTTTGAGCTTGTATATGGACGATCTGGGGTCAGTTGCATCGTAAAGTCAATGTTATATTAATGAGATAGTACTTTATCAATATGTCCTTTATTGGTTTATTAAAATAAGCTATGAATTATTTTGCTGTTTCATAATAATGTAAAATAAAACAACAGGCTTCCGAGCCTTTACGATTTAGTTTATCGTGTGTCGGTTGTCGCTTGATAATTGTGAATATTATTTTTATATTGTAACGGTGCATGTATTACAGACGTAGGTAGAATATTTTGAATAGTTTGACTAGATTCGTAAGCTTTGCTAAGCGGTGATGGGCAACTATGGATTTCTGGCTTAAAATGCTTTAAGCGAGCATTTATCCGATTCACTATTATAAAAAAATAATGATAGGAAGTCTACGCTGTAATGTTTAGGCCTTGCAAAGAACCTTTACAATATTTCATAGGATTTCTTAGTAAATCGGAAACGAATCTAGAAATTTACAATTACGCTTAAATATTTTTAAAACATTATTAAGTTCACATCAGCTTGTCTGCACCTCACACATCTTTTACTTATATATATTACGTACAAAACAAACATTATTGTTAAATTGGTAACTCGAACATTTTTTTTCTGTAAAATGACAAAGATCATTTAGAATCGTCAGTCTATTCTATGATCTGACGATTACATCTGCCTAAAGAACGATGGAAGAGCTCCATGCTTTTTATCTTTAGATAGATCAAAAGTAATCTATGTCCATGTCTAATATCATCTAGAGATAACCAAAAGTAATAAGATTTATAACATACATAAAATACTCGTGATTCTTCTGAACTCACAATTCCCAATGCTGAATAGTATGTATTTTATTTGAGGAATTCTCTGTGTTCTCTGATATAATATTAATTAAAGTATTTTACGTTATATAAGTTATAAAATAGTGTAAGTACTTTAATGTTATATTACTGCGTTTAATATTTGGTAGTAAGCATTTGTAATAAATAATTATATATATAATACATACATGTAGCTTTACTACGGTTTTACGGATGCAAGTAAAGTTGATTGCATCTTTGTTGACATTTGCAATCGTACTCATCAATAATTTCTAATACGGTTACCTCTCGAAAAGATTATATTTTTTTTAAATTTCAAAGTGATCTACCGTAATACAGAACTTGTATATTATCAAATAAATAACGAAAGTTAAGTTCAGTATTCATTTTTTGATTATGTATTTGCTGCTGCGTACGCTTGCATTGTTTTCTTTGGAACGCTTTTACACTTAACGCCTGTAAACTGAAGCATTCGCTTGCTTGTGCATTGAATGTTGATGTGAGTTGCTGTTGAGTTTTTCCTATAGATTTTTCTATATTTTTCAGATAACAAACAAAGATGGTACATGGGTGCGTCTGAGTGGTGACTCATTGCGAGCGTATACGGACGGCACCGCTAGTGTTGCGTGGTGCTTGAAGCATCATCGTCATTTGGAGAAAACTCTGTTGGCTCCGGTGGCCCATCCCGTCAAGGAGGTACAGGGCAATGCTCAGGTGAGTTTATTACCACTCTGCGAAGTATTCGCTAAAACAAATGCTAACTCTGTTCGATACAGTATTGGTAAATTGTGTACACCGCATATAATATACTAAAGAATGCACTGTCTTCCTATTCTACAGGTGTCCTTATTCATATTATTGTAGGCAGATTGAGAAGGGAATCAAAATGTACATCAACAGTATCATTTTTGTATTCCAATTAGACGCGCATTTATTAAACACTAAATTAGATTAAAAATGTTAAATTGACATAAATCTAACTTCTATACTTGTCTAGAAGTTTTATTTATACTTATTAATAAATGATAAATGTTTAATGTTTTTCATTTGACGCATTCCTTTTTAGAAACTCCTATTATTTAAGCTAAAGTTTATAATATAATTAATGATTTTAATTGTTCTTGAATAAATGAAATGAAATGAAAATGAATGCCGTTTTGCATCGAAAGCAAAGGATACCAAAATGCTGATTATATATTTATATAATTATAATGCGTTTATTTGAAACCATAACTTAAAGTAAAACAATTGAAAGTTTCAAACAAAATTGAGTACGAAATACACGTACCTATAGGTACTTTTATACTGCGATATAACATAATGAATAAATAAATAATGCTGGACAATCCACACAACACCATCTAGCTCCAAGCTAAGCAGAGCTTGTGTCATGGGTACTATAAGACTAGATATTTTTTATTATACATATAAAATACCCAGAACACCCGGAATAAATATTTGTAGATCGTACAAGCATTTATCCCAAGGCGGGAATCGAACCCGCAACCTTCCGCGTCGCAGGCGGACCTTCACCCTCCGCGCCACATCGGTCGTCAATAAAACAATCATCACGAGACCACTCTTTCAAGAAATATAATATGGTAACTGCCTGGATGTTCGGCGAGAAGAGAATAATTACAGTGCATGTGACTGTTGGGTGTTTATGTAATTTATACCTAATAATAAACCTGCAACAGCGACATATACAGTTTTTATTCACCACATCAGAAAATCGGTGATTCGACAGTAAGAGAGGCTTCTCGACTCTACTACTTATGAAGGGAGAAAGATGGATTGTAGTCAAACCTCCTATATTATAAAATGTTAGAGCTGACTTTATGTCACCATTACGTATCATAATCAAAACATCAAGTCTGCGCTAATATTCTATAAGATAGACCGAAAGTCATTGAGTGTTATTGTATTGTTGATAATAAAAATATTTGTTAGTATAAATTTTTAAGTAAATATGTATAATAATTAATAAGCATTAGTGTATTTGTAGTTGCCTCGCGCTTTTTTAGGAATTGCGTATACCAAAGACATTAAAAGCTCATTCTCCGTCTTTTTCTACCCGATACTCATAATCAGACACCATGTCATGTGACTTTATAAAAATGGTCATTGGTGTGCGCACATCCTAAATATATACATACTACCTTCTACGGTCCTAGTTCAATAATATTTTTGGTCATTTAACACAAAATGTATGTTTTTTTTCGATTTAGATTTTATTATTAAGTATTTATTTTTTCTAAACATTTGGTCAATAAGCTTATTTTTTTCCTTACAGGACGGCACTACTGAAAGTCAGGTTGAACCAGGACAACCTTTAACAGATGCACCGATTTTGGAAACCAATCCGGCCGATATATTCGCCCCAGAAGCAGGACCTAGTCATGGTACTTTTTATTTATTTATAGGTTATAGCATAGCTTGATGATGGCACATTAGGTTGGTCAAAAATATTACATATCTTTTACACTGTTTTTAATAAGATAAGGGTAATTTTAATCCTACTTGCTTATTGTCTATCATTCATTACCTCAATGGGAACGTCTACTAAAGTAATACTCTGGAAATTATCAATTTAATTTATTTATACATATTAGAATATTTGTTCACCTATGATTTCATAACTGTTCAAATATGTATATTTTTTCTTTTCTTTTTATAGACCCTATTGCAATGGACGAAGGTTCTATACCGTTTGGTACCGACGCAGACACAGATGAAGTAAGTGTATATTCACAATCGGATAGAATATTCAAGTACTGGGGGGTAAGCACGAATAAATGTGACAATCGTAAACGTATCGAAACAGTGACGTATTCGAGATACACTCCGCGTCGATATCAGCCTTACTGTCAAATATTGCAGCGGTAGAGCGCAGTGTATCTTAAATACGTTACGTTTACGATTGTCCCTTCTCACCCCCTGTAGTTTTAAATGTATTAATATGCTGAGAATATGATCATTTCAGGATTCAAACGGGCCTAGTCCTTACGCATTCGCACCTGAGCCGAGTAAAAGAGACCGACAGATAAGAAACGAAGCAGCTGGTGGTAGTTCTCCTTCACCCAGGCAAGGATGATTCTGCGTTATCTTTGCATTTCAAATATGTTAATTATTCGTATGTTCTCCAGGGTCATTTTAGAATATCAAACTATATTGGTGTGCTTACCATGCCTGAGTTACCTAAAACATAGACCGCCAGTGAATATAATATTCCATCATGAGTATGACCCTAACGAGAAACGTCTGTAACTGCACTGTCAATATAAGGTTGATGAGTCATATAAGATCAACAGCAGAACTATTAGTTGTGACATTTCTGAATATTTCCGGAAATTCTCATGAAAATCTTTTTAGTATGGGATCAATGACGTTTTTTCAGGACGGTTAAACTTGACAGTGAGGAACGTTTGTTTCAGAAGGCGTAGCAACGGAAACGAGTCGTGGGCGCCTGTCAGACACAGACCTGACAATGGACGCGACGTGGAACCAATACCCGAGGTAAATTATTAATTAAATCAGTCCTTAAGTTTTTAGTTCTGCCTTCCTTGCTGGATAGTGGATTCGATCCTAATCGTCAACATACGTTTGTGTACATAATCTAGTACCCATAGTACTAGTTTCAGACTAGAGCATGATGTGTGAAATGTCTAAATGTTTTTTTTTTACAATTTTTTTTAGCCAAATGCCTCATCTAGACTAAAAAGCCTGTATAAAAGGCATCTGCGCCCTTAAGATGCCCTCAAGATTTATCATAATTTGTTTTGCATCTTATAACTATAGATTTTTAAGACTTAGACCACTTTTGTCCTTGGGTATCGAACCCCACAGTGAATCAAACCTGGCTGTAACGATTAACAACTAATAAAAATCGACAGGCGGATATGGAAGAACCGGAATCAGATATCGATTCAGACACAGACTCCTCCATTGCCAGAGTGCAAAGGTACCGCCATATGACCCCCAGCGTGTATTATGCGCCTGAACAAGACCATATACCGTTGACAAGATACAGAAGACTCAGCACCAACATACCTACAGAGCCGTTAAGGAGACCCTATTGTATGGAGCCCGAGATAGTGCCGAAGGAACCAGCGCCACCTCCAGTAAGTTATCTTCTTTTGTGGTCCAATGTTCATTTTTTGGGTTCCGTACCCAAAGGGTTTAATGGGCCGAACTTCTGGCAAGATTTAAAGGTCAATATTTTTTGTATAACTTTATTTGTATTTAGAAAACCATCATTTTGAATCCTCATACACTACATGATTCTAGTAGGGAGTATTTTGGGGACTAAAGATATATGACATTTCTGTAAAACTATCTCTACTCGGTTCACAGGATAATCGAGTGACTCCACTCGTAGCGGCTGCAAGGCTGTCCATTGCTCGCGAACGCCTCGCTTCGCCGTCGCCTCCGCCCTTACCAGCGCGCAATACACCCGCGCCGCCGAAAAAACACGCATTGAGCCCTGCACAAGCTGAATGCTTACGAGCTATTTTTGCTGCACTTCTGTGGCATGAAGGTACGTTAGTTAACTGTTCAGATACTTTATCTCAAGTATTTTTTTGGAAATTCAAACTGTTATCAACAAACGATTAAAATGTTATGATCTACCAATTATACAAAGCAGATTTCACATAGTTTTCACTGAAATTTATTTTTGTATAAAATATAAATATTGAAACATCTGTAACCATACCATGAGTTTTTACTATACTCGCTAGCGTCTGTAGTTAAAAAAATGTATGAAGATTTGTACAGCGCCTCTAGCGGATAGTTGGGTACTAAAATTCCTAATACTAATATTTACGTAACTACTGTAGTAAAGTCAGGCGATTTTACTGTGACAACTCATGGTAGAGGTACTGGCACAAGTATAGTAAAATCCAACGCGTTTATTCAGGTCAGTTAACCCATTTCTCTAATTTCAACCTTTTGTTTATAGTAATAAAGTATGTTTTCCCCAGGCGTGGTTCACGATGCTATCGCGTGCGCTGCCTTCCTCAAGTTTCATCCTCAACTGCCGAAGCAAGGTGCTGAAGTAATGACTAGGCCTCCGCATGATGTCTCAACTCCTCGCCATCAGAGGCACTCAGTTGAAGTCACTAACGCTGGTAATGTACATGTAACTTCATTTCTATATAGAAATCTAAATTATAAGTGAACTCACTTATAACTTGCACTATAATTAAATAATATTTATTGCTCAATTTCAATTTCTAACATCAACGACAATGTTTTCCAATCATAAATATTCAATAAATAAATATTCATTGACAATTCACACATCACACTCATCAAAAAATGTACTATGGGAACTAGATTGCTGATAGAATACTTATATTATTTATTTGTGTAAATACATAACTCGTAATACATTGTAACACCCCAGACACAGAAATCAAGTTTATTTCTTAAATAAAGAAATATGTACCTAGAGATATTTCACACAACGCTAAATGTCGCGAAGTTTGTTCCAAAAATATTTGTTTCAGGAACCTACTTGCACATTCAGCAGTCAACTCTCGAAACACTGACGCGGTCTGGCATGGAAGCGAGTAGCAGTCGCGCAAGGAAGTCTGAAATAACAGATCCGATCCGAGAAGAGGATGGCCAAATCGCCTCTACCAGCGGTCCGGGTAATAAACACAAAAGATTACTTTCATTCGGTGCTTTTCATTGGCCAGAGTCTTCACAAATTTGAGGTTACCAAAATTGGCAAGTTTACTTATCTTATGAAATAAAAGCGGAGAGTTAAGTAACGATATACATTTTCTGATGCATATAAACTGACCCACGAATTAGCTGGTTATAAACATGAATTGTCAGTATCTAACACAAGAGCATGGAAAATTCTAAACATAAGAATTGACGGTATCTGACATAAGAATTTGCAAAACTGACGTTAGAAATGATAAGTAATTGAGATAAGAACTGACACTTATTTTGTTTTTTTTCATCAGTCGCTCCTGGCGTAGTGAACGTTCTGCCCCCAGCAATGCGCGCTCTAGTCGCTTTGTGGGATGCACTTTATGACTCCGACCAATTGTCAGCTGCTACTGATAAGTGAGTAACTAAATACTTTATAATAATTACTTTCCTAAGCCAACCTTTTTTTAATCCATTAAAAATGAACAGGAAACAATTTGTCAGCGCAAAAATTTTAAAATCAAAATTTTATTATATTATTAAATAGCGGCAAGCGCATTTATCTGAAGCCCGAGCACGAATTAATGTGACAATCGCAAATGTATCGAAACAGTTGCCTATGCGAGTAACACTACGCGTTGACGCTAGTTCGACCGCCGAACGTTGCAGCGTCAACTCGCTATGTGCCTTGTATATGCTGCTGTTTCGATACGTACACGATTGTCATCTTTGTTAATTGTTGTTTTTGTAACAGTAACAAAATATATCTAACTTTAACATATTTTCTTATCTTTTAGGTACAAAATGCGGACCGAAGAATCAGCAGTACTTGATGATGGCGGTCCGTGCTACAGTTCTGTTGGTCCACCAAGAATAGAATGGATATCTCGCTACGCCGATGCAAATAGTTTGTGCACATTTACTTATTGTTTCTTAGTTCTTAGATATGCAAGTTGAGAAGGGCTGATATAAAAGTGGCTGGGTTGTGCATTAGATTTTGTGAATGTGAGAGAAGTAGGTTCAAAATTTGACGAATGACAGGCGTAGAATATACCATTGTATCTACAGAATAAAAAAAAGAGTTGCCAAACGTATAATATTTAAAACTATAACGGTCTTGAACATAGTTTTGTTTATAAACGGGATTATTTACCATGATTTGGAAATAATCAAACTCGCAAACCATGGTAAATATCACGTTCATAAAGAAAACTATTTTGCCAAACGTACATCATATTTTAATTTATTTATCCAGCTCGCTGCGAACTGTGTGGAGGGAACAGAGTTCCACCACCATTAGCAGCCCATCTCCGTACGAAGCACCCTGGATGCCGCGCCCCGTCTCTGCGGGGCTACGACCGCGCTGGTTACTACAAGAGGACTGACCCCCCGCCTGATCCGGCCCCCACAGACCTGCCTCCTTCTATCTGCGGACAGCTTATCCAAGTCAAACGTAATCATGCTATTCACTTGGCCGTAGGGTTACCAGATGCAAATTTCAAAAGTCCTGACAAAATTCCTGAGTTTCGGCCAAAATTCCTGACATGAGCTCAATTGGGTTTTTGAATATATATTTTTTTGTGATAAATGGAAAGATCATGTATAAGTTTTATAACAAAACTAATTTTATTCTATTTTTCCGCAATAATTCAAAAGTTATTTCAAAATAAAAATTATTTTTTGAATCCAGTACGTTTAATATTATATGTCAATGTTTATTGTTTGATGTCGAAATCGTAAAAAGTTAAGTTATTTATTTATTTTATTTATTTATGTCTAAAATTCCTGACATGTCAGGAAAATTCCTGACATCAGTAGCTCTACCATGAGTTTTTACTATACTATATATACTATACTCGCTAGCGTCTGTAGTTAAAAAAATGTATGAAGATTTGTGCGCGCCTCTAGCGGATAGTTGGGTACTAAAATTTGTCATACTAATATTGACGTAACTACTGTAGTAAAGTCAGGCGATTTTACTGTGACAACTCATGGTAGAGGTCACCCTACTTGGCCGACAATCACAAACTTATCGAAACGGTGGCGTATTCGAGTGAAGTTGACGTTAGCTCCACTGCCGAACGTAGCAGCGTCACCGCGCAGTCTGTTTTGAATGTGCTAACGTCACGATACGTTTACGAGCGTTACAGTTTTTGTGGTGGTTCGGTTATTCTAAGTTACTAAGTCAGCATGCCCCTTGATCAAGCTCTAACAATTCTGCCTTCTATAAGCAACCTGCTCATTCTAATGATATCTTATTTATTTGAAATTACTATGATTATAAAATCGTTTTAAATAAATGCCAGCTACTCGTATGACCAAACACTAAACGTCGGCTTTATATACGACGACGACTTTTCATAAGCGTCTTACGGGCAGTAAAGTTTTAACTGTATTCCTTGAATTAAAATTTTATTATTGTTAGACAAATCCCTTTAATTTCAATCATAAATTGTCTAGCTACGTAGCTACCGGGTATTTTATATTTTTATCGAACCTCTTTACCAATAATTTTATATTTTTATCGAACCTCTTTACCAATAATTGGTAAAGAGGTTCGATAAAAATATAAAATACCCGGTAGCTACGTAGCTAGACAATTTATGATTGAAATTAAAGTTGTTTCTAACAATTTGTTTGTATTTTGTTGAAAACAGTCGGCAAACAAGTGCACGGACCGCCTGCTGGTAAGTATCCTAACACAAATTGCCAATGTCCATCGAATTTATACCAATTCGGTGTGAATATAACAATCGATTTAAAAAAATAAGGGGTGAGAATCTCATATTTAATTCTTAAGACTCAGGGTAAAACTTAGGGTAAAATTTGAAAATTTAGGGAAAAGTAAAATATTAGGAATGCATAGTTTAAAATCGTCATCAAGCGTTGTGTAGTGCGATAATAAGCATTGAATGATAATAAATATATCTAGATCTTATCTTATCATTGACACGAAGAAGTATTCGAATGATTCCTCTAAGTGTATCTTTTCCTAGGTGAACCGTTAACGATGATTGTTTTTTTGTATAGGCGACCAAGAAATTGGTTTACCACTCTAAGACTGAATATCATTTGCACGTACAAAACATCAAGGGCTATTTTCGCTTGACAGATTAATAACTGCTACGTCTTAATTAATAAATTAAAGTATTTATTGTGTAATTAACTTGTTTTAGAATCGTCTCAGCTGTGGTACATATTTTGCGAGAGATGCCGCGACCGAACCATGCGCTCGTTTTCGAAGACCAAATCAGCTTTGAACTCCAACGCTGCTGAAATACCGCCGAGCATCGATCATAATGTTATGAAAGAGAATGCTATATTTTTGCTTGACCTCGCTCCGGTGACTAATGCAGGTTTGTATGGATGATAATGAAGTCTTAAGTTTTTCCAAAAAATGTGTTAGATGAAGTGTCGACCGCTATTTTCTAATATAACTAAATTGTCGCCAAAAAGTCAATCTTTACCAATAAATAATAAATAATGCTGCAAGTGTCTCCAGATAGTCAATATTTCTTCTTATGAGATAGTTATTTACATATTGCAACAATGAAATGATTGCCACAATCGTAATTGTCTTTGTTATACTGATGCAGAGTCAATAAGTACAGCGCCATGGAACGAAGGTTCCGGCCGCAATCCCCCCACGCCGCCGGGCAGTTTGTGGCAGCCAGCGCCGCCCTTCCAATGTCTGCCCGCGTTGGGCGCCGCGCCGCGACCCAACACCGCCGATACCACCCGCTACCATTCATTAGGCAGACCGCCGCCGCCACCCGTAGCACCGGTAAGTCTGCTACACTAATCGTATTTGTTGGACTTCTTCTTCTTATCGTGTCGATCCTACAACTGTATTTTGTTGTAGCATCGTGTTGGAAAGATTAGCCAGACTAGACACTGCTTTACCGTGCCTAGCTGTTACCGGTGTGCGCCACGGGGAGGCTCTTTCCATCTTTGTTGGACTATAGATGTAGCACGCTAGCGGCCGGTTTCTGGAAACCCAAATCACGATTGATCCGAGTTTGACACATATAGTAATTATTTGATTTTATCGTTGATCATCGTTCGAGAAACCGGCCGTAAATGAGTTATCACGCTAGTTTAGAGCTATCTGCTTTAGTATAGTGTATGAGTTACTACATCACTCTTAATTAGCAAGCTGAATCATCTACCGTGTTGCATTTATAGTGCAACTAATAATTATATTCAAACTATAAACAATGTGATCGTGGTAACGTCCGGTTTGAGTGTTTCAAAACTGAACATTACACCAACCGTGTACCTAGACAAAATTAGACATGGTTCTATGAAAACACCGATTACGAACAATTTTAAATTTATCAGGATATGTGCCTTGCAATGCAATACATCGTCTCCTTATACTGTACCTACAAGTATTAATCTATTTATTATAAAATGGTCATGAGTACAATTAACCAACAGACAGACGACGATGGTTTGGAGGGAGTGAACAATGCGCCCCGCGTCCACCGCTCAGTGTCGATGGGGCAGGCAGGCGAGCGAGATCTCTCACACGCTAATTTTCCCCCACTCGAGAGGAACCCTGAAGAAGACCGACAGGATACACTATCTGGTAGGACTTTTCAGATCACGGTATAGAGATTTCACTGGCAAATACGTTTAAAATGCTGCATGTAATGGTTTTACGCAACTACGGCCATCTGGATCTGATTTGTACTTCTGCGGAGCGATGCATTTCAGAAACAATCAAAACGTCATAAATCACCACGACCTTTTAGAATATTTGTTTTTTTGTTTATTGATTCTAACACGCTTGTACAGGTGCAGGCTCGTCGCTCCTAGCTCTGCCTAGCGCAGATCTTCAACGTTTAGTCGGTTGCGGCGAAACTGGCAACGCTGGTTGGACTGTCTCAGCCTTTGAGCCTCCTCGGGTGAAGACAGAATCCTTGATGAAGAGTCCAGTCTTATCCTTCGTTCTGACGAAACGTGATCTGCCAGCTTACAGGCAAAGGTTGGATGCTGCTGTGAGAATCAGCACAGTGCGGCAATACGCTTTTGAGGTTAGTTACATTGACGTAGGTACTAAAAATAAGTATAAATTCAAAAAACTCGATATCTTCGATCTTACTTATATAACAGTATTCCAGTCAAGCCCTACATTTGACAACCATTTTGAGATAGTTGTGAAAAAATAATTTAACCGCCATTTTGTAGCGGCAGCCATCTTAGACCGATTTAATGAAATATAGCAAATTACATTTCAACAAATTATAACACACAACACGGCAAACCTTAGGTTTTGTGTAGGCAGTTACAAAGATTAGCTAGTAAGGGTTAATAATAATTTACAGTTGAATCCGTTTATTATGACTCCGCCTATATTGACCAACCGGTTATTATGACGTCATTACACTACGAAGTTTGGTTTTCATGTATATATTAAAATGGTACTGATCATGTAGGCAATGAACTGGCTGATGCGTTCAACGACGCAACCGACCTGCGTTCACGACGTGATGTGGTGGTTCTGCGCGGCTCTCGACAAATACGCCAGGCTTGTCCCGTCACCGGAAAATGAAGATGAACCTATACCGGTATGGATCGTCCACAGCATTTTTACAAATCACGCACGAAAAAACTTCCCTTCTCTTGCTGATGTTCTCGATCGTACAATGTTATAGGCATGTGAAGCACGACCACCTTTTTCTGGGTCGTTCGCGCTTGATTGTATCCACATTGTTAGTCGATTGGCAAAAAGCAGGATATATTAATCCAATGATTTCCATCTAATACCATAAAATTCTAGAAGTAGTTCGTATTTAAAAATCGTCTATATTCATTTACTATAATCTTTCCCGTCATTCCTTCTCATCATCTTTCCATCATTTTCTTGGTGCCTTGCGAATCGTGTGAAATGTTCATAACTATTCAAATCAAATCAAATATTTCTTTATTCAATAAAATCACAAGGATCATTTAGAATCGTCTTACATACTAGGTGATTCTAGGTGCCAGTTCCACGCGACCAGAGCCTAGAAGAACGGGCAAGAAACTTACGGCCTGGTTCCTACCGTTTTTTTTATATAATCCTTATTGTATTGATTGATCAGGCCGAGCCGCCAGCTGGTAGGACCGCGCCGCCCACAGCTTCGACCTCCGCCATATGTCCCGGTGGAAGATCAGCTCGCGGCGCCCGGGCAGCATTCCACGCGTTCCTCGGCTCCGTCAGTGCATTGGCACCGTCACTTGCCACCACCAGTGCCAGCGCCTTGCAAGCTGTGCGGTGCTGGGCGCTGCATTACTCAAAGCACGACCGGAATTTCTTACACAGGTCAGTTTATGACGAGCGTGACTGGTCCGTTTAGATAAACCCAGGTTTTTTTCTTTTAGCCTGATCTCTCGACTGACGTTCTCTAATATCGATAGCTTAAAGCTACACCAATTTAGGAATTCAAAGAAGTGGTCATAGACCACTTCAGTTATTGTTATGAATTCCTGTGTAAGTTTGTAGTCCACTAATAATCTTTGCGTGCACTTGACGCACTAACAGCACGTATTGTATAATACCATCGTAATATGGTAGCTACCTAAATTGCAATGTTGATTAATGATATCTATAAATAAATCCCTTTATATTTTAACGCTGCGCGGACGGACGCAGGTCTCAAGTATTTAGCGTGATCAGCAAGATATTGTCTCACTCTGAGGATGGCATTTATGATGACGGCTACGTGGGCGCTCTCAACGAAAGCTTTCAAAGCTACGGCCATAAGGTAGGTATATTATGTATGAATGCTGGGTTGACATTACGCTGTTAAAACAAAAATCGACTTTTGAAATTGACTTCACAGACTAGAGACGACAATTTTTTTTGAATTATTTTAAATCAATTTTATCAAAAACTTAATTGATAACAGATCATCAAGTTCAAACGTCGATAGAAAAATACAAGTGTATCCATGCTTACTGACTGCTGAGCTTGTGAGGTACAATGTAAGCGTAGTCAAAGTCACATCGGAAAATTAAATTTACAGGAAAGTTTTCTATGGTCGTGCGCTGACGTGACAGCTTGGTGCGATATATCTGTGTCGTCCCGACAAGGAATGACCGGGTGTTTGGTAGACGGTACTACAGAAACATTTTGGGAGAGCGGAGAGGAAGATCGGAATAAAGCGAAATGGATCCAGATGGCTTTCCCTGGAGGCACGCCTGAAGACAGCCCGCATATTATATGCGTACACGTCGATAATACAAGGGACACCGCGGTATGTAACTGACTTATTTCTAAACAGGATCTACTCGAGTTTATCGCCAATTTCACAACAGTTATCTGTTATAATTAAATAAATATTATACATATATGAAAACATTGCTAATATCTGGCTGCATATTACCTACAATTTTGCTCTACTAAAATCCGTTGAACTAGATTAAGTATTCATTAAAAGATTTTCATGGCAAAGCACCATTAATTTTGCAGTCTAATAAGTCTAAACGCGCAATGTACTTCTACTTTTAATGTTGAACCCTAATTTTTGAACAAGGCTATGATGATTAATCGTTAAATTTGAATAACTATGAAAATTCATCAAGAAAGAGCACTGAATTTGATTTTGATGTGCAAAATCAATAGTTTCTCTGAACAGTTGGTGAATATGTGTTTTTGTTTCAGCACAAGATTCTTTTGGTCTCGTTCTTATACAGCGGTGGTTCCGGAGAAATGTATCATATGCAGGATATCGAAGTGGACCCTAAAGCGGCTACTTGGGTCTGCTATACACTGCCCAGTACGTACAAATATTTAATTATACAGTACAACCGATTTTACTGTATTTTATAAGCAAAATACATAATAGCAAACACGATTACGAACTATTGCGTCATATGTCTAATTATATTATGTTGTGATTATGACTACCATTTGGTGCAATATTTACAATTACAGTAGAGTACAAGATTATTTTTTAACTAGCGAGGGTTTTTGTGGTACATTAAAACGACGTACTTAATCGACAGTGGGCGAAGCATCTTAGTTTCGTGATTAGTCAAAAATTATTTTGTCCCTCTTATTTCCTCTCAAGGAAATTTTATTTGCTTTATAATTGGTTGAAAAATGTGACTGTTTAGCGAGAACAGGACAGTAGGACAAAAGCATTTTTGACCATTCTCGAAATTAAGACGGTTCGTTCGCTTAGTCCAGAACAAAAACAGAAAACAAGTGAAGATTAGGCAATCTTCGCTTGTTTTCTGTGATCACTATCTATTCTAAATACACGGTGGCATATTCGATTGAAACGCGTTGAGGCCAGCTCGTTTGCCGCACGTTGTCACCGCGCGGATCCAGGGGGGGTCATGGCGTCATGACCCCCCCCCCCCCCTGAGCTGGTTCCAGGACTTAGATGGACCACTAATTGAACATAATTTTTATTTCTATATTTTGTCACCATACAGAATTAATATAAGTACATAATGTAATAACTTTGTATAAAAAATATGGCAAACGTTTGGAAATTACATTATCAAAATTAAATTATAAGTTCTTGACTTGACCACGAGTTCCTCTATTATAATATATTAGTATATTACGAATTTTAGTACCCAACTATCCGCTAGAGGCGCTGTACAAATCTTCATACATTTTTACTACAGACGCTAGCGAGTTTAGTAAGTATACATAGAATAGTAAAAACTCATGGTAGAGCTACTGGCGCCAAAGCTGGATCCGCCCTTGGCTATAGTTACGATACGTTTACGATTATCATTGTCACCTTCCTTTAGCATGCTACCCCGGTGCGACGTCATCGACTCTGCGCGTGCGTTGCGAGCTGCGCGGCCCCGAGGCGGCGGTGCGCGTGCGTCAAGTGCGTCTGCTGAGCGCGCCCGCGCCCGTCGCGCGCGCCGCGCCGCCCCCCTCCCGCCTGCTGCACGAGCTCGTCGAGAACGACACGCTCAGGGTGTTCCGGCTACTAACATCTCAGGTATCGAACGTGTGACGTCATATACAATCTAACGCATTTCTATTCATCGAGCGTGTGACGTCCATTGACGTCCATTGGATGAAAATCATGCAAAATGTATGCAAAAATTCAGCTCACTATTCCGCAAATTATTCCGCAGATTGGGGTTTAAAATAGCTAAAATGACTGGACTATCTTGTGTATTCCTATTCTTCGAGCGTGTGACGTCATATGAAATCTTAAGTACCTATTCCTATTCTTCGAGCGTGTGACGTCGCTTACAATCTTAGTATTCCCGTGCTCCCTTTCTTAATCCCATGCATTTTAACACTTCAGCATGTAAACTCTTTTGAATTGCATGGTAAGATACAAACAAAAAACTTTAAAGCAAAGAAGCTCCCACTTGATCAACTTGATACAATTAGAAAAATAGCAAAAAAAAATTATGTTTGTGTTGAAAGACAGTAATTATTCATTATTTAAAACACAAACGAGCTTGAGACGCAGAAGCTCCAACTCGATCAAACTGTACCTAATAAAAGTTTATTTGATATTTTTATATTTACGATTGTCCCAGGTGTTTGGCAAGCTGTTAGAATGGGAACTTTCCGGCGAGAAGGTAGATGGCGCTGTGGTGTCGACTCGCGCGCCGCACGCCGACTCCGATCTGAGGGAACATCTCGTTGGCATACTCTTCGCGGGAAACCAACTCACGTGTCTGCAAAGACAGGTGAGATTCTCATATCAGCCTCTAGCTTGCACTGGATACTTCAACCATTTGGCACCCAAGCTTTTTCCCTCTTTGCTAATATCATCACGTTTCATAGATAATTTCAACTCCACGGTAAAATTCACCTAAATTAAACGTTAGTAACACGACACTTTATTTGATTTATGTTTTTAAGAACAAACTTACGACTATACAGTATTTACAAAATGTACATAGTCATATAAAATACATAAGAAACAGTTGAACTATCTACAGACCGTTGCAAACGATCTATAGATAGTTCAACTGATCCAAATCAGTACCAATCGGAAGCGTACCCAAGACACTGGCTGCATTGCCGCGCTGAATAGCAATGCTGATACGTTGGGCCAGATACTCACCAGCCCTCGGGTCACGCGTCGCTTCGACTAGACGCCCAGAAATAATTTTGAAAACGCGGTGGGCCTCGGTACCCCACGGACCTAGAGTCTCGACCCCAAGAGGAGCAAATATGTATGCCCTGTCGAGACCTGCATATTTGCGTCTCTTGAGATCCTCGGCCGAATCCGCCGCCGCACCAGCCCGAACGGATGTCTGTGACAGGTGAGAAGGTGCGAGGGTATCGACACAAGTTGCGTCCCACACCAAAGGCCTTCCCGCCTCCCACGGAACAAGCGTCATACCGTCAGGCCGTTTACCATCGTCACGCATCAGACCATTCGGCTCTAGAATGGCTGGCACGTTCACGCTGGTAAAAGCTCGCCGGATGATGTCGTTGAGGCTAGCATGACGGGATATCCGACCGGCGGCTCTAGTGCACGATAATCCGTGGTGACCAAGCTGTTCGACAGCAGTACCGCACTGGCACAGATGAGGTGCGCAGCACCGCGCGCCCAACCGTAGACTTGCTGCAATACGGAACGTGACAGGATCCATTAGGGTACCAATATGATATGAAGGAAGTGCTTGCAGCCAAAATCCTGACTCCTTTTTAGAGACGGCAAGAAGACGGGCACGATCTGCGGAGCTAGAACACGTTTGTAACAGACAGTTCCGTGATAACTCGCACAGAGGCCCGTCCCATTGCCGTTGAGACGAAAGAGAGGTAGGGGGAGCAGAATTAGGGCAAGCACTATGCCAAGCATTTCGAGCTTCGTCTAGATATGAAATTTTGAGATCGAAACTAGTAGGAGCCAAAAGAGACGGATTTAGAATTTTTTCTACCAACGAATGAGTGCTATAGACGGAAGACAGGAAAGCTGGTAAGGCGACACTAGAAATTTTGCGAATACCTAAACCTCCTAATTTGATCGGTAGAGAGGCCTGCAGCCATGCCCTGTCATCCAAATAAATATTCAAAACTGATGATAATGTATTCTTTATTATGTTGTCCAAGCCTTCCACCAGCTCGCTGTGTTTCCACAGTTGACAACATCGTAAAGAGTATGTAAATTTAGGTACAAAAAGACAAAATCTAATAATTGTAAAAGCCATATGACTATTAATTTTGAGTAATCTATCCGAAGTTTTATTAAAATTTTGAATTTTCTCTGCAATGAAAACCGGAAGAGACTCATCAAATATAGGTGAACCAAGGAGGCGGAGTGAACATTTATCTACTACTGTAATGTTTGATGCCAAAATGTTGAATTTGTTAATTATAGAATTTTTATCCAAACAAGTATCGGAAACAAAAAGTTCGCATTTAGCAAAATTTAATTCTAAACCTATTTTTTGAAATTCATCAATGATAAGTTTTAGATCGCCAAAAACTGTGTCCACATCCCCACCTAAAGTTCCGTCATCCAAATACCAAACATTGAGCTTAGATTGGAGACGTTGAATAATTGGATGGATGGCGAGGCTAAAAATGGCTGGGCCTAGGGGGTCACCTTGCTGACAGCCAACAGCAGACGAAATAACATTGTTCCGGTAAATTAATTTAGAGGGTGAGGCATAGCATTGCCAAAGAAAGGGGTAAATTTCGGGAATTTTTTCTTTAATTTGATCAAGCAAGGCACCCCTGTCTACCGAATTAAATGCATTTTTGATATCTACTTTCAAAACAACCTCCCCGTAATTTTGATCCAAAAATGTTCGAAGGGAATGTACCGCAGCCTCACAACCGCCTCGCGAGCCAAAGCCCAACTGAACGGGTCGGAAATACTCGCCTAGGTAATCGGCTTCTTTCCGACAGCAGACTTTAGCCGCGAGGCGGCGGTACGTGGTGCCCACAGCTATGGGTCTTATACCACCATCCTTCTTTTTGAGCGCGCAAAGATTCGCACCGTACAGAAGCTCAGTGATCTCGCTATTGACCCGACCTGACAACATCAGGTTGATCAGAGACGTCATGTCTTCCAGAAGGACTTCGCCGGCATGACCAGACCCACCCGAAAGCAGGTCCTTTAGATGCTGTGGGGTCACAGCATCCAGCCCGCCGGCAGAGCCACTCTGGAAGGACATAACAGCCCCAAGCACATCCTGGCTGGTCGTGTCCACGGCGACGTCACTCTCCTGCGGTGGATCGGGGAGGTGCAGGTTTGAACCTGCTTGCGGATGCTTACTCTCAAGAGAAATGAGAGTTTCACTGGAATTTGGTGCTATCGTGTCGCTAGAAAATAAAATACGGGAGGCACCTTTGATATCACCATCGCTGAGTTTACTCTCCACAAGTTTGTAGATAGTAGACTCAGCCATTGGTTTATGTGATTTAGAATTTATTTGTGAAAACTGATCTGTATCCAAACTAGAGTACTCTCCACGCGCACTGTACCTAACACAATTTTGTTTAATCCGAACCGTCAATGATAATTTGTTGCCTAAATCATGCTGTACATGAAGTACTCTGTAAGGAAAAATTAGCAAATGTTCCCAGGCTTGCTTCGTATTTTTTGATACAGCGTTCCGAATAGCCTGTGATAGGGCGGTAGCGACAGAGATGCGGGCACCTCGAGGAATACGTTTCAAAACAGGGGTTGTATTTTTGCACTGACTTATCACTTTCCAAAATGGTATAATTGGCGTTGAATTTGAATTTTGTACCGAAACATCTACCGCTCCTGCCTCCGGAGCAGTCAGCGGGATAACAGGGTCACTATGCATTCTTTTTTGATGAATTTTGAGGCCTCTCTGTCCCTTGAAGAAGCGGGCCTGGGGACATTGTGTGCACTCTACAAGAGGCACAGACACGATAGAATGGATCCCAGTGACATTCCTAATTGCAATCGACGGTTGTGTGCATTGTGCCATCACAATTTATTCTTATGTAATGTAAATAAAAATAAGCTAACACGATGACAGGCCGGCGCAGCCGTGAGCGGCACCACGGCAACCGCGCTCCTGCCTGTTGACACAAAATAACAACAGCTTAGCTACTGTCAAAAACTACGAAAACAAACTACAAAGAGAGAAACCACCTTTTCAATTTCTGGCGCGCTCAGACCGCCCTCGGTCTGGAAAACAATACCTGAAGCGCCCCTCGAGGTGGTCTCCCGGCCCCTAGGCACCATACGTCCCCAAAGGCTCCCAAAAATAATTTCTGAAAAAATACAAACAAATGTTAGTTCGCTCAGTGACAGTTTTTTTTTTTTTGACACTTTATTCACAAACAAACTTACGACTATACAGTATTTACAAAATGTACATTTACATATAAAATACATAAGAAACAGCTGAGCTATCTACAGACCGTTGCAAACGATCTATAGATAGTTCAACTGATCCAAATCAGTACCAATCGGAAGCGTACCCAAGACACTGGCTGCATTGCCGCGCTGAATAGCAATGCTGATACGTTGGGCCAGATACTCACCAGCCCTCGGGTCACGCGTCGCTTCGACTAGACGATTAAAATTCTAATTAAATTAAATCTATCGGAGCAAGTCGCACCCATTTCTGAACTAAATTATATTGATCCTCAGCACTTGGTCATTAAATGATTGAAGCTACTGATATAACCTTAAAAAACAAAATTTCGCTTGCATTTACAATACATTGCTGGTCTTAATCAGGTGGTGCTACACATAGTGGCCGCTATAGGCGGTGAGGCAGCAAGGGTACGCGAAGATTGGGAGACTGCGTTCGTCTGCGCCGAAGTATCTGAGAGGAACAGCGAACAGCCTATGAGACCCAATGTCCATCAGCAGGATAACTACTGCTTTGAGATGCTGTCGCTTGTAAGTTGCACTTACAGTGTATGTTGATAAGGTTTAAATTAAATTGCTAGTAGATTCTATGTTTATAGTTTAAACGAACGAACAAATTTTAGACTAATTGCATTCTTCCATAAATTCACATATAAATATGCAAACTTCAATTCGCTTCTCATAGTACTCCATGTGAAAGTCACGAGTCCAATACCATATAATTTTTTTTTGTTTATGATTTTTCTCCCAAACTCTACGGAACTTATTAGCGATATTTTTAAGCTAGTTTTCTAATTCAAGTTTACTTTCAGCTGTTGGCTCTAAGTGGTAGCCATATTGGTCGAGCGCACTTAGCACAACAATCGGAACTGCTCTCCGATTTGCTCTCACTACTTCACACAGCCAGTGACCGCGTTCAAAGACAGGTAAAATACCATAAACTTAGTAATTAATCCTGGATTATCAGTACTTCTAAACTAATATTAATGATTAATTAATACCAAGGTATGTACCTACCTATTATTTAATAATAATTAATCCCAGGGTGAAATTTAAGTAAAGTTGATACGTGGGTCTTTGAAAACGAATTACATCATATATATCACCATACATTTAATTCGTGGGTATCATGAAAGATTAATTCATCGTGGAGTATCATTCAAGATTAATTAATTCCGGAGTATCAAGTAAGATTAGTTGATCCCGGGGTAGGTACTGTTTAGGATTCATTAATCTCGGGGTACTATTCAAGGTTAATTAATCTCGGGGTGTCATTTAAGATAAATTAATCCCAGGGTATATAAGATCATTTTAATCACCTACGACCCGAAGTCATATTTTTTTCCTAGTCCGGAAGAGTGTATCAAGTTGTGATAGATTTTTAGATATTTTTTTTCTTTAGCCTATATCCACTCCTATATCCCACTGCTGAGCAAAGGCCTGAAATTTAAAGTGAAATATGTTTTAGGTGATATTCTTGCTACGACGCATGATGACTGGAATACCACCGCAAAAGACACTCGCTGCCTTAAATGGAGGTCAAGAAGAAAGGTACGTTTAACCCAACATTTTGTAACATACATCTTACACTTACATATACATCATTATACATTTACATCATATATATATATATATATATATGTGTGTGTGTATATACATTTTTATACACCTTTGCTCTAATATAGACATGGGGTACCACAATGTTATTATTTTCTGTTTTATGTTTCTATCAACGATCAATGTACAAATTGTAAAAGCTTTGTTTGGTTTGAAACTTCTGTATAATGTGTAAGATGTCCTTGTCTAATATTATATAGTTACTAGCTGATGCGTCGAATTATCGTTATCTTTTGGATAATTCACACAATATTTTTATAAATTGTAGCCTGTGTTGTTCTGATGTATAAAGTCAAAGTCAAAATTGCTTTATTCAGTAAAATCACAAGGATCATTTAGAATCTTCTTACATACTAGGTGATTCTAGGTGCCAGTTCCACGCGACCAAAGAAAGTGTAGAAAGAAGATTATTGTAAAGTTTCTTTAAAATCAATTCAGTACGTTTTGCGCGAAAGTGTAACAAACATACATCCACACATCCATCGTTACAAACTTTCGCGTTTATAATATTAGTAGTTATATAAATACAAGATGTATTTTTTTACAAGGTATAGGCAGCATCCAACCGCAAAGAGTGGAAGGAGGGAGGGGAGGCCTTTGCCCTGCAGTGGGACAGTCATGGCTGATTAATAATAATAATAATAGGCAAGCGTTTGCCCGCGATCTCACCTGATGTTAAGTGACGATGCGGTCTATTGTATTCCAGGTTTTCCCTGCTAGATTACCTGCTATGCTACCTCGGCAAAGCTATCAACATCCAAGTGAAAGTGAAGGGCAGTGCTGGTCCCGCCCCAGGGTCTGTGATGATGGGCGGCTGCGTAGCTCCAGGACTGCAATCCGCCTGGTTCATGCGAGGAATGACCATCAAGAAACACGCGCAGCTTGTTGTCAAACTTATTATGGAAATGACTAAGGTAAGTCCAAAAGCTAATTAAGCTAAGCTTTGAGGCTTTTGAGGCTAAGTTAAGCTTCATCTGAACTTGAGACTGATGTCGAACCATTTGCACTGATCACAATGCTTGAGAGTTTCCTGAAATCGGGTTTGAATTTGGGCTTTTCAAAATAGCCTAAAATCAGTACCTAATTGGTTTGAATTAATGAATAAATATCCTTTCAACAATATTAACTTGCTTGTTCTTTGTTTACAGGATAAAATATCTGAAGAATGGGGCAAAGAAACTCGTACAGCGCTGGCTCAATACGCATCACAAATCGCACTAATGAGTGACGTTGATCGTCATCCGGCGAGGTGCATAGTTCTGCCGACAATGTGGATGGCGCTGGCGTCGCTTTGTGTCTCTGAACAAGCGCATGTTGAGGCGTAAGTTACTTTAAACCTTTCGTAACAGTTTGTGCTCATTTTTGTAAGTAATTTACCTTACGGCTAGAATCGATGAATAACAATGTACTTTATACTGTTATTACTGAGAAAAAGCTTGTTTTGCTAAATTGCAGATTAAACGCGGCCTCTCGAGATGGGAATTCTCGTGATGAAGACGCAGAGCCGCGGCCCTTCTGTGCCAACCACGACGACGGCGCAACCGTAGCTGTTATCGAATGCCGGACCTGTGGCGCCCTCTGTGCAGAATGTGACCGATTTTTGCATTTACACCGTGCTGCTAGGACGCATAGTCGACAGGTATCATTAATACTAGATATTACGTCATGTTAGATTTAAATCTTACTTACTCTCGTAATTTTCTCAGCAAATTATTTCATTTACTCCCATATACTCCCAGAAGTAAACTAGTCCGCCATTTTAGGACGTCCGCCATGTTGGATTTAGATTAACGTAATTCAGATTTTTTATTGACAAATCCGTGCTTTAAATTGATCAAAGGCACTAAAACAACGTGACCTTGATGTCTTGGCGATTTAAACATAAAGTGTTAAACAAAATTTCATTTGCTGTTATAAACCGAGTCTTCTTTAACAGATCTGCAAGGAGGAAGAAAGTGCTATTCGCATCGACATCCATGAGGGTTGCGGCCGCGCTAAGTTGTTCTGGCTGCTGCTACTGGTAGACCGGCGTACACTGAAGGGTCTCGCAGAGTTTCGGGGTCTTGACGCAGGGCCGGAGGGCGTGTCCGAGGGGGCGGGGGCGGGGCTTGCCGGCGTTTGTCGGTTCTGCGGCGCACGCGGCAGTGCTGGACTACTGGCCATTGGCAACGTTTGCGCTGATCAACAGTGCCAGGTATATTTATATTTTCATTCAATTGATATGTTTTAATAGAATAACGAGACCGAGACCTACTTCAATTGATGCTAATATAATGTCAGGTTTGATGATGTTGTTCTTTTAGTTTCGAGATAGCTTAGAGATGATCAACATCAGCCAGTTGAACGTTTTTGAGCTATAATTTTGCAGCAATAGCAAAGCTTGATGGATTTCTAAAATCAAACAGCCTTTTTGATATCAAACTGCTGCAAAGCAAATAAAAAAAATCACCAAAATAATAAATAGAGTACAAAACCGCCATCCATACTTAAACCGGCACACAGTAGCTCTACCATGAGTTTTTACTATACTATATTTACTATACTCGCTAGCGTCTGTAGTTAAAAAAGTGTATGAAGATTTGTACAGCGCCTCTAGCGGATAGTTGGGTACTTAAATTCGTAACACAAATATTTACGTAAACTACTGTAGTAAAGTCAGCCGATTTTACTGTGACAACTCATGGTAGAGGTACAGAAATACGTACGCATAACGTGCTTATTCATGTCAAGCAAGGTTTTCTCACACTTTGTGATTTAGTGATTATGGTTACAAAGGCCTTAAGTTACATGTTTTTTTCTGAAATTAAATTTATCTTATCTTTATCTTATCTATAACAAGTTCTACTGTAACAGGAGTACGGTGCAACAGCGTGCAATCGTCTGGTTGCTTGTGGTCATCTTTGCGGGGGTGTTAGAGGCGAACGGAAATGTCTTCCGTGCCTGGCGGGATGCTCCGCCGACGCTACATTGCGTCAAGACGCTGACGATATGTGCATGATCTGTTTCACTGACCCACTCCAAGCGGCCCCTGCTATTCAGGTAATAACTTACAAATAACGTTTTTAAAATTTGTATTTTTTTTGACGTGACAACGTCTTATAATTCGATAGAGCCGGCTACTCGCACGAAAAAACATAACTCATGCGGCGTTACCTCGCTCTGAGGCGTGTAAGGCTTGAAGAGCAAGCGAGAGCGCGGAACGAGCGACAAAGAAGCACACGGCCTTTGCGTTCGTTGTCACGTTCAACTATCGTCAGTAAACCGACTTTACAGACAACCATTTTTTATTTATAAATAATAGTTATATAATAATAAAACAGAAAATAAAAAGTAATAAAACAAAAACTAAAATTTAGAACACATAACGTGTGTGAAAGCCCAATTTATTAATTCAAGAATTAAGATCCTCAATCAAGTTTACTGAAAATCGCGTTTATTTGCTAAGGCATCTCGTCTAAACCGCTGTTATACTTATGAATGTGCTATACCTACTTATACATATTATTTTGTGTAGCTTGGCTGTGGTCACGTGTTCCATCTGCATTGCTGCAAGAAAGTCATCGCCAGCCGTTGGATTGGACCAAGAATCACATTCTCATTCTCGCAATGTCCTATTTGTAAGGTATGTATATACATTCTCTATATATTTTTTATGTTTGCTCCTCAGCTGTACTTATGAGTTTTTGTTCATGATATTTCAAAAATTTACTTAAATTTTACCATTTTTTTTGTGAATTCAGTCTTATGTATTCTAATTACTATAATTAAAGATATTTATGATTTCATAGGAAACATACGCATAAGTATAATTATAACATGAAAAAAAAAATATATAATGATGCCTAGTCTACAAAATATTGTATATTTAGGAGAACATGAACCACTGGAGTCTGTCAGAGCTCCTGTCTCCCATCCGTCGGCTGCATGAAGAAGTTCAGCGCAAGGCTCTGATGCGGTTCCAATACGAAGGCGTGGCCCCGCCGGCGGGGGCCAAAGCCGGTTCCAGTTCACAGGCATTCGACCCATCGCAGTACGCCATGGATCGATATGCTTATTACGTCTGCTATAAGTGTGAGAAGGTAGGTAAATGATTACCAATATCAACCCATTTTTTTTATAAAACCTGTTTTCATAGATTCATACAGACTACTCGCTCTAACTAAGTAAGAACTTGTTTTTACGTACATCCATGATGCCCGGATTACACGAGGCTAGTTTTTCAAGCCAGAATAGCAAGCTAGTTTTCTTCTTAAACTGTCTTGGCTAGCTGACCTGGCTTGGAATATGCTAGTTCTGTTTACATGAGGCTTTGTTATTTTGAGCTAGTATAAACAAACAAAACGCGTGGTTACTGCTTACAAGTCAACTTTAAACTAGCTTCGCCGGCCACATGAAGCTAGTACACAAGCCAGGATAGTAAAAACAGTGGTGGGGGCACTACTAGCTTAAAAAAATAGAACTCCATCCTATTAAAAACTGTCCTGGCTTGTCAACTACCTTACTAGCTTAGAAATGAAGCTAGTTTTGTCTACACGAAGCCAGAAGTACTAGCTTGCTAGCTTACTGACACTAGCTTGCTATCCTGGCTTGAAAAACTAGCCTCGTGTAATCCGGGCATGAGTGATCACGATCTTCAGTCATGAAGTGCGGTCGGCAGAGAGATTAAATGATGCATAATTCGTTTGTCAGGCATACTTCGGGGGTTTAGCTCGTTGCGAGGCAGAATCTAACGGCAGCTGGGAGCCATCGGAGTTGGTTTGCGGAGCTTGCAGTGACGTGGCCGGAGCCAAGACCTGTCCCAAGCACGGCGCGGACTTCTTGGAGTACAAGTGCCGATATTGCTGCTCGGTAAGTTTACTATGTGGCATTTTAAGTATCTATATTGTGATAGGCACTATTAAAAGACGGCCCCCGGATCCCGGCAGCTCCGCTAGTCCTGGCTAAGGCGGAGTGTAGCTGGCAAAAACTGGATGAGAAAAGCCGAAGACCGGGTTCAGTGGCGCGTCTTGGGAAAGACCTACGTCCAGCAGTGGACTGCTATAGGTTGTTGATGATGATGGTGATGATTGTGTGGTGTATATATTCTATGTATGTATTTCCAAAAAAAATATCCTATCAGCAATCTAGTTAACATAGCACACGCTTTGCTTAGTTTGGGACTGAAGTGCTATGCGTGAATTGTCCATGAATATTTATTTATTTATTTATTTATATGTATTTATCATTAGGAATATGACTTTGGTTTCCTGGAGGAGACAAATTAGCATCCATTTTTTTAAGTTTTTCGTTTGGTATCTATTACGGTACACTTTCATTTTATCTATACAGATGTTTAATCTGATCTTTATACACATATTTACAATAAATCCTTATTCTAATTCAAATTTCAATCAGCAACTTGTTTAGTTACTTATCCTCGCAGGACATTGCTGTAATAAAAGTGCTTGCAATAAATTACTCTACTTAATTAAATGCAAATCTATGGATTTTTAGATTATTGGTTCTCGATTACGATGTAACCAGCAAACCAATTTAGCTAATGTTTTGTATAAACGAGCGGCAAACAGGACCAATCATAATATCCCGAGAAGAAATGTGCCTTAGACTTTAACGCGAGCAACACCGGCTTCAAAAATGCGCTATACAAGATAATGCTCAGAATAAAATTTCAGGTGGCTGTGTTCTTTTGTTTTGGTACATCGCACTTCTGCAACGCATGCCACGATGACTTCCAACGGGTGACCAACATTCCCAAAAGTCAACTGCCACAATGTCCAGCCGGTAAGTGGACATCGTAACAGTAGCTAATAGTGCAGCGGCCCCCGTCTGAATTTTACAGTGAGTTATTACAATCTGAATCTTCGTGAGCTCGTTCTGTTTGACAAGGCGCCCAAGTTTGTCGTCTCTTGAAAATTCTCGGAACTAATAGGTGTACTGTGCGGGTATGAAATATGTCGATTTGGAGAATCAGCTTGTTCTCGACTCACAAAAAGCAGGACTATAAGTAAGAAGTAGGTTTTGCCTGCGCAGTTAAGTTTTGTTTGGTTACTGGGATCAGGAGTGAACGAGCAGATTTGATAATTCCAATTCCTTGCAGGTCCGAAATGCGAGCAGTTGCCAGGTTCGTCAGAAGAATGTCCATTACATGTGGTTCATCCGCCAACTGGTGAAGAGTTTGCTCTTGGCTGTGGTGTTTGCCGACACGCCCATGTTTTCTAAACCCAAGGTTACCATATATCTATTTTTTAGGTTTTTTTAAAGGAAGAAACATTATGCGGACCCAACAATAGTAATGAGATATTTTAGAATTGCAACATCCATGCTAAATTAATAAAACTTTATTGAAAAACCTTCAGTATTTTACAAAAGGCCGTGTTATCACATAGCGCGATTTTATTCCAAGCAAATACTTGGATAAATATAAAATTGTTTCGTCATAAACCTGACTTTACCATAACGATGCCAATAAAATACTGAAGAACTTCAACTGCCAAATAATATATTATTTTGATAAAAAGAGCGGAAAGTACTGGTCATTTTGATAACCAGAGATCTCATGTTATCGCGTATGGTGTATGTTTTGTAATACAAAAAAACACATTGTTTAGGAATAGGAGACTAATTAAGTCGCCGCAAGAATGTACTGTATTTGTAATATATTTGGCAAAATTGTATAAAAAGACGTATAATAATTGTAAATTTTGTTAAAATGAACTCAATTTAAAAATGTTTCACGTGTATCAACTTTTCGCAAATTTATGACAAATGCTAAAACAATTTTTTCATGATAAAACGGAAATCGTTTCAAAATGGGTAATAATCGAATTATACATAGATCTACAACTGATATTTAAACTATCAACTGATTGCCGTATATCGCAGTACAATCAATTTTAGCGAACGGCACCAAACTAGACTGCCACTAAATTATTGTCAAAAATACTATTTATTTGTCGAGAAATCTAAAATGGTACCAACTTTTTGGTACCAGAAATAATTTTACTATTAACACTTTTTTAGGTTAGATATTTTTTTATCTCTTTACTTTTAGTTGATCATCTAAGAAACTACACTTAAGTATACTAATGTTTTTTTAGGGATGTTGATGTAAATGCATCGTGTCTCATTTTAATGGCAGTTATATTTTATACGATTTATTCTGATTTCTGTTTATGCGTTTAAACTGTCTTTTTTTATTTGAACTGGAGAAAACATGAAATTTGATGTGAGACAGACAATGATATACAATTGGACTTTGCGATTAGTTTACTTTTAATTGTTTTGTAAGAGGTTCATAAGTTTATTTAAAGGTTATGGGGAATTTCAGGAGAAATTTGCTAATATTCAAATCAAACATCAAAATAACATTAAATATCGCGATTGTCAATTGTTAAGTTTTTAATGTTTATATTTTGCAGCGACGTTCATCAAAACGCACAATAAATGAATTATTTTAACATACATGATAATTCACTATAGAAACATTGTATCTCTAAATGAATTGTATAATATCTAAAACAACTTGGGCCTATACAATTTTGCCCCAGAACCTTTGCACAGCAGTTCAAAAAGAAACGCTTTGTTTTTTTATATGTTTTCAGTACCTATTAGTGTGGCATTTATCAATTTTGATTTCAGAGCGCAAACGTAAAGTCCTTTGTATGCAATGTCCATACAACTCTTGACAGGGATACCATTTCGGAATTGTCAAAACTAGACCTTACCAAATACTTGTATAGATAAACCATTATAATAATGCACGCCTCTCTACCGTGGTCACATACACATGTAAAAAATGATGACGGGTACAATACAAATAAATTGAGTTCCCGCAGACTGCAGACTTTTTATCGGCCGATAGTTTGGTCGGCTTCTTAATCAGTATGAAGACTGAATCAATGTAATTTGCGCATCTGCATACATCTTCATACTGATTAAGAAGCCGACCAAACTACCGGCCGATATAAAGTTTGCAGGGGCCCTTATTGTTCAGTCACCGTCTAGACCTGTCAGCGAGCGAATGAGTCCCAAGTTTCAAGTAAAATCGTTACACTCATAATTAAGCATTAAGTATTTAATTTTACTCTCACATGTTGAAATTACAAAAGATCGCGGTGGAGCGTGCATTTTTTACATGCTTTTTCTACTAGCGCGATGAAATGTCTATTGATTAGGTTTAATTAGTTTTAGTCCAGTCAAATTATGGCTAAAAACGAGTTAAATAAACATGAGCGAACACAGTTTGGGGACTTTGAGGATCGATAGGGGGGTGTATTCTGAGCATAAATTCCAATTTGAGGGGTTGTACTGAGGTCAGCTCAAGGTCATTTCTATGGAAACGCGTTTCATTCGATATCTCGAGAATGGTTGGTGTTAGACGAAAAATTGTTGAGACCTTTTCTTTTCCAAACTAAATTTACAAACTTTTTTATTTGAAACTTTTTTTTGTAATATTAATATTTTTCAACTTATTACTCCCGCAAGGCAAAAATTTTACTTTTTTTTCCATTTTTCGTCGTTTTCTCCCCAACCATTCAATTTTATTAAATTTTACCGATCATCAAAGTGTAGATCTTTTAATTATGAACAGTTTTGTCCTTAAACTTTTTTCCGTAGTGCCAATACCTTCGGAGTTATATATTACTTTACCGATATATTATTATTTTTATAAATTATTTTTCTATCAATAAATGTGTAAAACAGTTTTAATTGTTAATTTACTTCTTACCCAAATTAACCCAAAAATTTACCCAAATTAAATACTTAATTTTTAAATAGTTTAATCGATTGACCTTTTTATATTGCGACAGTGGCGCGGATTTCGCTCGGTAAAGTAATATATAACTCCGAAGGTATTGGCACTACGGAAAAAAGTTTAAGGACAAAACTGCTCATAATTAAAAGATCTACACTTTGATGATCGGTAAAATTTAATAAAATTGAATGGTTGGGGAGAAAACGACGAAAAATTGAAAAAAAGTAAAATTTTTGCCTTGCAGGAGTAATAAGTTGAAAAATATTAATGTTATAAAAAAAAGTTTCATATAAAAAAGTTTGTAAATTTTGTTTGGAAAAGAAAAGGTCTCAACAATTTTTCGCCTAACACCAACCATTCTCGAGATATCGAATGAAACGCGTTTCCATCGAAATGACCTTGAGCTGACCTCAGTACAACCCCTCAAATTGGAATTTATGCTCAGAATACACCGCCCTATCGATCCTCAAAGTCCCTAAACTGTATTCGCTCATGTTTATTTATTTCGTAATTTGACTGGACTATTTACGATTATGATGAATCGAATTAACGATCATCGAATATACAATAGATTTATTTGATAGTATTTAACTAAATGTGAAATGAGTCTGCAATTATTTGCATTTACTTAGTTTAAGTCTAAATGTTGACAGAATTTTTTTTTTTCGTTTACAGAATAGGGAGTTCATATTTATTTATTCTTTGTAATATTTACTTAGTTTTGGGTGTGCGTGAGGTGTGGGGATGAAAGTTGTTTGGTATTTTGCTGAAGACAAAAGTAGAGTAGTAGAGAGGAAGAGGGAAGGGTTGTCAAGGCATCATTGGTAGCCAGACTTAGCAAGTATAGACAGAATTCAAAATTACCGTTGATAAATTGGCTTGCGGGGGTAAAGCGAAGAGCATAGGAGCGTTTTTTATTCATCATTCTTTCGGTACATCTGACCTAATTTACAATTTATTTTTGATTTATTTAATTTTAAAGTCACCTTTGACTTTTTATATTAAGGTAGTAAGTTGATGTTTCAATGTTGTGTATTCATTGATGTTTAGAAAGTAAGCCATTTAATATCGGCGTATTTATCAACGTGGTAGTTTTTTTGGTCGATTAGAGCACTATTATAAACATTAATTGGAACATTTTTCATATAAGTTCTTAAAAAAAGGGAGATAAAGTTACAGAATAGATAAGGACCGCGTACCGTTCGCAAACGGCGTGCCAAACCGAGGGCCGTAAGCTAGCAGCACACGTTTAGCACGTATACGAACACCAAATGTTTATGTGTGAGGTTATAAAGGCGCTTGAGTATGAGTATGACTTGGAGTGGTATCAAATGATGGCTCTTTCAGTAGATTTGGATATAATAATGTTAAGAAATATTTAGTAGGATGTTTCGATACTCTAAAAGTGTTTGCACAGTTATACATACACGATTTAGCTTTGCTGTTAATCGATGTTATTCCGTGTTGTGATTTTTTAGATTCAGTTTTGGATATTATGCTGTTTATGACAACTTTTCACTGTTTAACTTAACCCTTATGCAAATACATTATACTTCTTTTAGATCAAGACTTATTGAAGATACTTAGTTTCTGTATTCTCAAATAAAATATACCCCTCGTAAAGTAAACGATATTTTGAGTAGCTTCAAAAATATTTTGCTGGTTGAAAACTTAAAAAAAAAATGGTTGTCTGTGAAGTCGGTTTACTAACGATAGTTGAACGTGACAACGTCACTTCATGGAACGCCTCAGAACGCCTCATGAGTCATGTTTTTTCGTGCGTGCAGCCGGCTCTATCGAATTATAAGACGTTGTCACGTCAAAAACAATATTGCTGTTGACCTCTTTTGTTATTAGTTTTGACTCTTATTGTTTCTGTAAAATATTTCTTTCACTGGTAATAAATGTAATATCTACATACAAGTAATTACATAAGACAAGTCGTATTCATTAAAGGTCTATGGTTCCCTGTCAGAGTTGTAATTAGTTTATAAGATTAATGATAAAGTATTAAATCATTGATGTATTTAACGAAGCGTTTTATTTTAAATATAATCCTTCTTTGTAGTTTCTTTCATAAACTTAGGTTTACAATAATAGGTAGGTATATTACAACAATTTATGTACACAAAAATATCCGTAAAGAAGTCAGTTATACCTAGGTACTTACAATAGGTACCTACTTAGTATATACATTGTCTTGAAAGACACACTAAATAGTAGCGTTTTATCGCTCGTTTCCTACATAATTAAGTCTAAAGACTAAAATGAAAACTCTCCTATTCTTAAGGTTGGCTTTGTAAAAGCGGCTAGTAAACCGAACACTTCCTTGGTCCTTTCGGAATAACAATAGCACACTTCCCATCTTCTGAAATCATTGATAAGGATTGGTAAACAGTCCAAACCAAGCGACGATAACTCGCCTTTGGATCGATTTTGTGGGACATCTGATATGTACCGCTTATCAGTTTATCTCCGACCGTTTATCTTGCTGGAGAGCATTGCAAAATCTCATAGTGATGCAGTGCTATGTCAACATCCGAATTCTAAAGAGTGTTTGCAACAACTAGGCATGTGATTTTGGAGTAGTGACATGCTCAACTTCTATAAATTAAAGGTATTGTTAAAGACTCATATTTTTTAGAACACAGTAGGTATCTGTGCATCAGAGAGTCAAGTGTTGTTAGTGGTAAAGTTTATATTTTAGGAATGGTTGAACTGGCCGCTTATCCGCGCTCATCTTTGCACTCTGGCTGTGTCAGTCAGTCTGAACGCGACATGGAAGGTCCCTCGAGATGCATTCAGATACGGAGGCCTAACGTACGGTCTCGTGCTGACTGCTGCACTGCTGACGGTTGCGCTGCCGGTCACATTGTTCCAACTCGCGATTGGACAGCTGAGTCAGCAAGACACTGTGGGGGTCTGGAGAGCTGTTCCTATTTTTAGAGGCAAGTATAATAAATAAAACTAAATTGCTTTGACATGGACATGCGTAAAAAGATAACATAAAAGTCCTACGGATAAATGCACAGAAAGCAGTTTCAAATAAAAAAATCGGTCCGCTTGGAAAAGTAGGATGATTACCTAGGACTTTTCTACCTCTATTAAAATCTATAGGCCAAACAATATAAAAAGCAGTTTTAAAACTTTTCTCGGATCTGAAACCATATTTTTGGCTACTTATTTTGTATTTATTATTACAGGGGTCGGGTATCTCAGGATCATAATATCCCTGATGTGCTCAGCTTATACAAGCATTTACGTATCTATAAGTATTGCATACTTTTTATACTCGGCAAGCAATTCTATTCCGTTTCCTGATTGCATTGAGTGGACCGGAATCGAGGTAACTATTTGGGCGTCACGAAATTATGCCTTGAAATAACGTACCTACTTTAGTATGAAAATAATGAAATTTTATTAACATTGTCACTTATGTTTTAGGGAAATTTTGAGTTTCCTGTCAACGCTTCGCAATGTCTCGGGTAGGTAACTAAAACAAGCCCTAGATTTAAGTACCTACTACCACAACACACATACGACACTCATACACAACGCAATTTCACAGTACACTTACCTAAATGTATGTAGAAATGAAAAGAGTACGTAGGTACCTATAAAAAAAATGGTTGTCTGTAAAGTCGGTTTACTGACGATAGTTGAACGTGACAACGTCACTTCATGGAACGCCTCAGAACGCCTCATGAGTCATGTTTTTTCGTGCGTGCAGCCGGCTCTTTATAAGACGTTGTCACGTCAAAACTTTAAAAGTTTAATAATAAATTTTGTTTAGTGGTAAAGGTTGACTGCTCACACGTTTTTACTTTTCAGTATAACATTTATGTCTCCTATCACTGCCGATCCTGAATACTACATCGCAATAGCCTTGGTACTAATCGTTTTATGGATTACGTGTGCATTCGTGTAAGTCTATGTAAGGTGAACATTGCACTATCCGATTTGCAGAACGCTCAACTGCGTTAGAGTGCAAATGCTAATATGTTGTAGCTGTCTTTATCACAACAATACAAGAACCCTAGCGCACTAAGCGCTCTACAACTTGGATAATCTAATGGGAATTAAACTTGGTACATCTTTTTTCCAGACAAATATCTAACAAATTAAAAATCTTTCCAGATTTTACAACCCTATAAAATTGATGAAAAGGATATTTTATGCTTTGGGACCGTTAACAATATTTCTTGGTATTGTTATAATATTTTGTATAGGAGACCGATCTAATTTATTTACTTTTACAAGCATAAATGATTGGAACCACTATCTTACACCTAAAATCTGGCTAAGTGCTATAGTCCAGGCTTTGTGGTCAAGTCAAATAGCTGGCGGTTATCTTATATCTGCTGGAGACTCAGTTTACTGCAACACTAAGGTGCAGTGGTAAGTGACACTTTACTTTTTGTTACACGTTGCGGATAAAGTATGAAATAGAAAACATCTTACTATGAAATAATGATTTACATTTTTACAGGACTTCGATAGCAATTGTAGGTACAAATGTCATAGCCAGCTGGCTTTGCCTTGTGTTCTGGTTCGCTGTCAGTGGATCCGGAGATAAAGACACGAGTGTCTTAGCAGTTCTCTTGCAGACGTACCAAATCGCTTACGAGGAGGACTTTAGTATCGTTTGGCCACTTCTCATGTTTGCCACTTTGATACTATCAGGAATTATTTCATTGGTAAGATGTTTTCGTCATTGAAAACTTCAATTATGTAGATAAAGCCTAAATATTAAGATTTATGGGTTTCCTTGCTGATGTGCATTTAATTAAACTTAATTACTGTATAGGAACTAATAGCCGTTGTGGTTATATCATCATCATCAACTTATCTGTACGCTGCTAAACGTAGGTCTCTCACAAGACGCGCGCACTTCTCGTCCAGCTGTTTACCAGCTGGACACATTCAGCAGGTCTTCGCACTATCTCGTCGTAGTTATAAATGTACATGCTCAGAATATCATAAAATCATTCAACTCATATTCTTGTCGTACCATTTACAGCTGGCCCTACTTTATCCAGTTTATGACTGCTTGCGTCGAGTTGGAGGAATAAAATGGCGATTGGCAACATTTGCAAGTTCACTTGGAGGCGCTGGAATTTCTCTAGCGATGCTGGCTGGTAGGCTACCAGTCCTCACCCTTATTGAAGACGTTGCTGCGCCAATGTTGATTTGCATCGCTACTGTGCTCGAGATACTTTCGTTTGGTTTCATTTACGGTAAGATATTTTTCGGCTCTTCTACTACGTAAATCTGTCAAAAATGTGATTACGTATCACCGCATTGTTTTCATTGTGGTTATGCAGGAGTATTCACGTAAGGTTCACTAGGTTTTCTACAAGGGTTTCTCGGAACGTTTAAATCCAGCACAGCAAAGATTGAAAAATATTTGGAATAACTACCTAGGTACTAATTTACTAGTTGGAAAAGTGGTTGTCATTCTCAGAAGATAAAATCTCTTAGTTCTTCACGGGAACCTATTTATACCTTAAATGTTTGCTTCAGGTTGGAAAACTCTTGTTGAAGACGTAGAGTTCTTAATTGGAAGTGAACTGACTAAATACTGGGTGTGGGGATGGTGGTTGTCGCCCGCAATTATCGTGCCTTTCACCGTGTGGTGGGTCACCGACATCTTCACGTCCGACCCAGACTGGTCGGAGACCTGGGAAGCTGTTGCAATATTGTGTGCTGCTGCAGTGGCCCTCCTAGTGCTCCTGTTCTGCGCTTGCGTTGCTGTGGCAAGACAAGTCCAGTATGATTTTCTTGGAGTATGTTGTATTTTTTATTATATCCATGAAAAGCGCTTTAAGTATTCGATTTCTATAGATTTCAATAATTATTTCCTCACGAATAAACAAAAACAAAGAATATTATGAAGAGCCGCAACCGGATATCCTGGCCAGGCTCTGTGGTTATAATATTTTAATAACTTGTCATTAAAATGCAACAAGCGAGTTCACCCATATTTCCCTATGCGTTTTCCTCTGCGAAATTGGATTTGTCAATGACAATAATAAGATGTGATAGACTACATAAACAGCTAATTATCTTGATTTCTATTCTAACGTAGAACAATCATTTTCAGAAACTGAAGTCATCGTTTCAACCTTCAAGACATTGGGGTCCGAGAGACCCCATCATGCACTATTACTGGTTAGCGCGGCGTGATGAAGGCGTCAGGGGAAACCTTCCGAGGACGAGGTACAATCGAAGTGAGCTAGGACAGCTCTCTAGGAGACCGAGCTTCTTAACCTCTGAATCCATTCAATCAAAGGATGGCCAGCTTTCACCGGAAACTAAGAAAAGATCTAATTCTGATGATTGGGTTTACACTATAGGGAGAAAAGAGTGCTTGTCACAATTGTATGAGTACGTTGAGCAAAGGAAGAGATCGAAGAGTCTCGATTGGGAAGTTACAATAAAAATGAAAGGCTCTGATATTATTAGATTAAGTAGAGATAAAATAATAAATAAATAAATAATGCTGGACAATCCACACAACATCATCTAGCCCCAAGCTAAGCAGAGCTTGTGTTATGGGTACTAGAAGACTGACATACTTAATATAATACATTACAGAGATAGTTCGATATTCTCAGTTGTAGAGCGAAATAATAATGGTTTCAGTGCTTAGGTACCTAATTAGGCGATTGATGTAGGTAATATCAGTATACTTTTACAAAAGTTTGTTTTTTATAGCCTACAATACTATAATTAGTATTTCCATCTTGTTATGAAATCGTATTTTCTTGTAATTTAATACCTAGAACCCACTACATTTTACTATCTACGTATCTTTAGTTAAGTACTTTGAGTTGGTCAATTGCGTAGTACACCGCACATTGGTACATACTTACATTTATGTCAATTTAAAACAACAAAAACGACAATTTAACCACATTATATCCACAAAAATGTCACCGTCTTTGACCTTGTTACTACGCACGTCTTGCTCTGAATAGGTAGGAACTTGTAAAAACGAGGAAGTATAAATGCCCAAAAACGATGTAAAACTGCTTACGTGACGGTTTTCTTGTTTATTGACCTTCCTATAGGAAGATGTCTTGCCCGTACATAGAAGCCTTTGTTCAAACCAAATGAAGCGATATGTATTCCCCTCAGGCACCTATGGCGTCAGAGCTATTCGGTCGAAAGCCTATTGAAAAGAGTCCCTTGTTTCTGCTTAATTACCACTTGTATTCAAATTTTCTGGGGCCCACTAAGCAAAGTTACTTTTATTGGTTGTGTTAGTTTATTGTTTTATTTTAAATAGAACTTTACGAACCATACAACCTTCATTTACTACTTATACGATGTTATCATAGTAGTGTCATTGTTGTTGCTACGAGTGGCATTCATTCTGACAAACTGACATACATGCGGGCTCCTGGCGTCGCGGTACAAACTGGCTGGGCAAATGAAATTGTCATCAGTAGGCCGGCCTAGTGGCGCTATAAACCGATCATAGGCAACCAAACCAGCCAAACCAAGTACAGTAAAACCTGCTTAAGACGATTTCTCAGGGACCCTACCAAAAACGCGTCTTAAGCGTGAAAGCGTATTATGCGAGATAGAAAAAATAAAACGTTCTACATAGTCTACATACATATTGTTCTGTATTATGTTATATGTAATGTAATATGTAGGTATTAAATTATACATTTACAAATTACATTAAATACGTAGTGTAATTATAATTACGTCATTTAAAATAATCGCTTATTTTAGTTTGACAGAAAGATTTTGATGCGTTAGTAATTAAAACATTTTCAACATAATTCAACTTTTGCAGTGCGTCTTTGCTTTGATCCAAAGAATCTACATAGCATCTTAAATCATTAACAGCTGATAATTCCTGGACGTTTGACAAAACCGGAGTGGACTCATCTTCATCATCATCATTATCACTGATTTTATGCCTCATTTTGTGTGTTATTCACATTATAAGATCACCGTATGAAAATGATAGAACGAAAATCCTGCAGTATCTCGGGTTCTTCTTCTTCCAACACGGGCGGGGGGCTTTCTGAGGCTCGCGTTAGAGCGCTTTGCTAGTGACCGACGGATCGGCTCGGGCGTATTATGCGATAAATCGTATTAAACGTGATCGTATTAACGAGGTTCTACTGTACTTACGCACTTGCAAAAACTGTTTTTATGGACAAAAAACATCAGTGCCGCTGGCTATAGAATAAGAGCTATAACAGTTAGGTAACCCAATGTTTTGAGTATGACTGATTAAACATTGCTGTACCTACAAAGCTAGGTTACTTTGTCAATGTCCATGATGACCCTAACTTAACGGTATTTAATAGAACCGTCTGTTTTGGGACCCAGTTTCGTAATTTTGAGAAGAGTTAGATTTGAAAATAAAGCACGTCAAGTGTGTTTGTACCACACACTAGTAGGATGCTAACGCATGTTTGTATGATGTTTTATTTAATTAAACTATTGAAATTGAACAAAAAAGTATTATTGCTATTGTGTTTAGAATGTAGGTCCTTGATAAAAAAAAAGCCTCCCAGTCGCCTAGGTAAGTTTAGCGCTGTTGCGACGGATGCAAGGGCGGATCCAGCTTTGGCGCCCATTAGGCCATGCAGTTTTGTCACTAATATAAGTAGCTGTTTACGGTATATAAATATAATAAGTATTTTTATAAGATTATTCTCAATATGTGTTGTTAAATGTTTTAAATTAATGTGACCTCAATGTGAAAGTATACACTATCTTATGTAAATATAAATATCAAAATCAGTTTACTATGTCTAAAGTACCTACGACTTACAATAGAAAATAGTATAAGTACTTGAACAAAAAACAAATTCACTTTATCTTGAGAACCTCTCCCGTTTTTTTTCGACGTTTAATGAAATGAAATTAACTTAGGTACAAGATGCCCGGCCAGAAATTTGTAAAACACTAGATTAGATAGAAAACACATTGACTTATCGAGTATACAGGGTGACTTTTTGTGAAAAGCGGTAATGGTCAAGTCCGAAACCATAAGATACAAAAAAAAAAGTCTTTTTTACTTTTTTACTACTTAATCTCAAGTAGTTGAGATTAAGTAGTAACCACCACTTAAATTAAAACGCATTTTAAAATGCATTAAATGAGTCAATGCATCATAAAATGCGTCAGTTTGACTCACTTTAATTTGGCTTACCTACTTCTTCTGTAGGTATTAGGCGCTTGATAGTAAACATATTTTTTGAATAGATTTACTCTGTTAGATAACTTTCCGGTAAAGTAGGTACCATCGAGTCGAGCCCCAGCATCATGGAATTCCATCCGCACCCCTGCAGGCATGCAGCAAAAACTTGATCCCTCTACCATCAATTATGAAAAGCCGATCTCGCTTGTGCTACTGGTTTTGGCCCTTTCCGACGGCCTTACCTATCTCACAGATTAGCGTCAAGTAACCAGCATCAAGGGCCGGTTACGTGTGGTCGGTTAAGATGACTCGTGCGCATTCGAGTTTTACACAGCGTGCGAAGCGGATCGCTCGGCGGTGACGGTCGCGCGCATTGAGTTCTAGGTACCTTATACAACGCAGGCTCATATAACACTCCAGTTGTACTGTAAGCTAGTGCAGTGATGTCGAAGGGCGGTCCAAGGCTGAGCCGGCTCGGCGTGCTGGCACCAGCTGCTTTGTCGGCGTGTATGGACGCCTCGGTGCTGGCGGTGCCCGCTGCAGGAGCCATCGTATCCACTGTTCTGAAAGAACTCAGCAAGGCTTTTATGCTTAAGAAGTAAGTGTCATTGTCAGTCATATTCTACTTTACGTCTTGAGTAAGAACCAGGTATTGCAAGTTTTAATGTACGAAACAAAATATCTGTTATCGGCCGGTGCCTACACTGATCAATATCTTCATGTATTAGGTTATAGTAGGCGGTTCTATTATTATGTACTTACTTACCTATAGTAAAACCCTTAAATTTTAACAACAATTTAATCATTTAATTTTCCAAGTAACGTATCCCGGTTCCCGATAGAACGTTGCTTGAGCGAGCGTGCGCATCCTTCGCGAATGTTACCAGTTCTGAAAAAAATACTGCATTTAATTACTACTCTAAGGGTTATACAAATATTTTGCATCGTGTATGTGTATAGTGTATTCCATGCAGGTATGGAATTCCTGGTAAATACTCCTTCTAGACATTTCTTTACTTCAGACAGGCCCAAATATTAAAAATAAAATTAAAGGCAAAACAGATTGAAGCATGTACAAAACTACGTCGCATTTCTGGTTCACTTCTCCTGTGGTCTAATTAAGAACATTGTTTCAAAACTAAGCTCATTCGCTTCCGAATTGGGCGTCTCGTGGGCAGTGACCGATGACGATGACGAAACTATACTTATGTAGGTACTCGAAGTCAATCTGTGGCGAAATCTCAAACAATTCGGTGCGAGGTCGCGCCGACCAAGTCGGTGTCATCCACTCTAGAGGTCTGCTTTGCTGGTCGGACAATGTCCGACTAATTCTATTCACATAACATCATGTAAGATCGCGGTCCAGCGTTTAACTATAAAGTTTTAAAAAACAAATGACAAAATTATAAAGATATTTTATTAAACCTGGCTATCCGACACACTGGTGTTTTTTTTATTTAACCCACTGTGTCAAAACAGACTACCACGTAAAAGCCCGATATTTTTCGGTTTTTTATATATCCTATGACACTCAGCAATAATGTGGCTTTATATTGGTGAAAGAATTTTTAAAATCGGTTCAGTATATCCCGAGATTACCTCTTACAATTTAACAAATATACAAACACACAAACTTTACCTCTTTATAATATTAGTATGATTTTTACTTAAATTGTCACACATATAAAATTGTTTGAACTTAATACCCATAGTAGATTTTTCGCAATTCTAGCCGGAGGTCGAGAGCAAATACAACAAATTAAACAAACACCACTTCCTCATAATTTGGCTAGGTTAAGTTAGGTATGTATGCTAACGACACAGATTTGCGTTCAGAATCGTTTATGATCTTTGTCTAACATTTTCCTGGAGTCATTCTGAATCAGGAACTTGGCGCAGACCGCAAAGGACGACGTGTGGTGTCCATGAATATTATTATTAATGCAATATGTGGTCGACCGTATATATTCAAGGACTATTCTCTAAGCCCAAACTAGCCAAAGCTTGTACTATGTGAACTAGATTGCTGATAGAATACGATTATATATTTTTTTTGTAAATACATACATAGAGTAGGTAGGTACATAGTAACACCCAGACACAGAAAAAATATTTATGTTCATCACACAAACATTTGTTCTGGGTGGGAATCGAACCCAGGACCCACAGCATGGAAGGCAGAGCAACTACCAACTGTGACAAGCTGTGACGCCTGTTAAAAATATCACACTAAATTGAACTTCTTCCCTCCTAATGAATAACGTAATTTATGGATTGCCTCTAAGAAGCCTAAATAGCTTTCTTTTACAGAGGCTCTATTATAAAAAGCTCTTGCAGCTTTGTTATACATAGATATCTATTTGCTATGTATAACAGAGCCCACAGAAGATTCATTGAAGCAGCATCAAGTATAGGTAACTTATACTTGATGTGTTTTGTTTGACAGGCGTCACAGCTCAGTTGGCTCAGTTAGTGGGGTTCGATTCCCACCCAGAGCAAATGTTTGTATGATGAACATAAATATTTGTTCTGTGTCAGGGTGATCCTATGCATTTTATGTATGTATTAACAAAAAAATGTATATAAGTATTCTATCAGCAGTCTAGTTCCCAAAGTACAAGCTTTGCGCTTAGTTTGGGACTAGAGTGTGATGTGTGATTTTTTATTTTTTCTGTATTATGTTATAATGATTTATTTTCAAAATAGGTTTAGGTTAAAAAACAATGGTAGGTACTTAGAGCTAATACTAAGCATATTCACATGATCAGTGAACAGTACTTAAATGTAACTGGAATTGTCCGTGAATATTTATTTATTTTTATTTATGTATATGTTATATATGTGTTGTTTCAATGAATGAGTAATAATTCACGTATAACCCACACAGACACTAAGTGGGTACTAATAGTATGACTTAAACAAATATAAAGTATCCTTTGTTGTCGGCCACCAGAACACAAACCGATTGTTAATTATTTGCAAATTGTTTGCTTCGAGTACCTACTTAAATATATTATGCGGGTAGCACGATACGGGCAAAACAAAAACTATTAAACTCCTTAGTAACAAAACTTTTCCACTTTACCTATTTACTTAATAAAAAACTTGCAAAAAATCTAAACATCCGATGGGTTATTATGTTCCGCCTACACTACGGATTAACATAAATAATGTGTGTAAAAACTATAAAAAAACAATTTATGTGTATCATTGAACTTGCTGAGTCGTAGGCTGACTTATAGTCAATAACAATAACAATTTATTGACTTGCAAGCTCACGAATTTTATAATATGTGTAGGTTTATAATATATACCTATTATCATAGGCTGGTTGATATTATATAACTACTTTCTTTAAAATTAATATAATTACGTTATAGATAAATAAAACATGATGGAGTTAAAAAAAAAATTAAACAAAACACTTTACTTCTTTTTTTATTAGTTTTCTTCATGTTATGTACATGAGAATTAAGCAAGAATTAAAAGGCTTTTATTTTTTTATTTATTTTTTATTAAAATTTCAAAATTCAGTCTTTCTTTTAATGTACCCTACCCTCCGGACGCTAGCACGAATCTTGAAAATTAACTATTTTTTAATTCTGTATTTCTGAAACAATAGTGTCAGTCAATGAGAACAATCAGTATTATAATCCGTCTAAAATACTTAAGTACTTTTTTGATTTAATCTAGGTAATCAACAAAAAAGATTGTAAATATTTTATATTAATTATAGCAAAAATATAGATACCCAATACTGTCTGCGAAGTAGACAGGTACTTATTTTTTAATTTCCAGGCAGTGAACCTTGCAGCATTTGTTTGATAAATCGATATAAAAACAGACAAAAACATGAAGAATATCCGTATTATTTTAATTATCTTCCGATCATTGCCGATCAGGTGACATTGTAAGTCGCTGACCAAGGACTTATAGACTTATCGTTCCACGACTGGATGTTTATTATTGTAGTTCACTTTTAGGTAAACATGAAAATAATATTTACTCATGGACATGTCATAGACCCAAAGCAAAGCTTGTTTTATAAACTATTTTAAAAATGCACGAGCGTTCGGCTCATTACTAGAGTTGGCCGACAAATCCAGCCATTCTTAATAGTAACGTGTCAAGACAGTGACTGAACAACCGAACAACCAATGACAAAAAAAAAATGGTTGTCTGTAAACTCGGTTTACTGACGATAGTTGAACATGACAACGTCACTTCATGGCGTTCCATGAACGCCTCATGAGTCATGTTTTTTCGTGCGTGCAGCCTAGCCGGCTCTATCGAATTATAAGACGTTGTCACGTCAAAAATTATGTATTGTATCTAAGTAGGTAGGTATACACTATTTTTGAATGTTAGTGTAATCGCGGTGGAGTGCATTTTTAGAATAGTTTATCTCTACATTATCTACTTATTCTTGATTCTTGTTCTTATTTTTGACTTATTCTTATTATTGATTGCTAATAGATCGTTATTGATAGGTTTGTTTTTTCAGAATACATCTGAATATGGATGACGGACTTTGCAAAATGTTTGCGTATTTTTCACGAATAGCCTTTGTAAAAAAATTTTACTCTGTAAAATTTCTAAAAAACTTGTTTTTAGAAATTTTACATAGGCTATATACATACAATGCAAAAAAATATATAATACAGGTAGCGCGAGTAGTATGATGATGCCATATAAGTACCAGACGGCACTTATTTCCCGTAATCACTACACGTAATCAACATAATGTTTGGATTGCATAACTTTATCGCATAGTACTTGATGTGCGAATGAAAAGATGATTCCTATGTCGTAAACACTTATGTTACCTACTTGTTGGCTGATGTGTGTGACAAATTACAATAGTGGGCCTGTGTTCAAAAATCCTTAGAGCAAGCACTAATTATACTGTGAGAAGATATTCTAGTTAGCGAGAAATTAGGTACCATGGAAAATCCTTACGTCCTTTTACGTATTCACGGTTCTTCTCACCATTAGTGACGTCACGTACGATCTAACATCACTACACCTCTGTTCAAATCAGTGATAAATAAAATAGTTAAACCTCATAATCATCTGCGAAAGTGCTACCCAAGTGTGAACATTAGCCGACTCCAGCTGTGTGAGTGTTTGCAAGACTATCTGTGCCTGTGGGAGTGTCTAGATTGCGTAGTTTTATTAGTGTTTCCACAGTTGTTTTTTTTTATCTAAGAGGGTATATCGTCCTCTTATAGCGCCATCTAGCGACGAATAGCTTTATTGTTGAAGCAACCAGTACTACCACCTTGATAAAACTATTCTAGCCTACATCTTATTGATTTTTGCAACGCCATCTAGCGTCGAGGAGCAGCAATTAAATCAGCAGCCATCTATCTCTAAGGAGTTGAACCTTGTGCATCAATTAAAGGTTCACAAGATGGGCAAAACCTGTGGTGCTTGCAGGAAATTCCTCTCGCCGGTAGGTGCCGCTATCTGTAGCGTTTGTCCTAATCTTTTTCACAAGGGATGTCTTGCTCTGCCTGAATCTTCTACAGTCTCTAAAGATTGGGTATGCCCATTCTGTAAGAAAAATCAGAGGAAGGGCGACAACAGCTGTACTCCGGTAAAGGGAGTCTCCGGCACTGATTTGACAGCGAGTGGCACCTGCGCAAGTGGTTCCGCCGTTAGCTCTCCGCTTTGCGAGGTAGCACCTGTGATAGTGCAGGCCCCACTCACCCCGCTCACTCCGCTTACTGCGACCTCTTCTTTGACGGTTTCGGACTCGGCATTGTGTGACGGAATGCGACGCGAGCTCGCCGAATACATGGCTGAGTTGCGTCTCTATCGCATGGAGATGGTAGAGTTTCGCACTGAAATGTCGGCAATCAACGAGCGTATGGGTAGCATTGAGCGTCGTCTCGAAGCAATAGAGCAAAGAGAGATACCGCCTGCGACAAATGACGTGGCCGAATTAGAAAAAACAGTCTTCCAACTTAAAAGCGAACTAAACGATAGGGATCAGGACGCGCTCTCATCGGATCTGGACATCGGACAGCTCCCGGAAACCAAGGGGGAGAATGTTGTGCATGCTGTCACTATCCTGGCGGCGAAGCTTGGTGTCCCACTCGAGGACCGAGACATCGTGTTTGCCGAGCGTGTGGGTTCTGCAGGCCGCACAGGATCGGATGGGACGGAAGGACGTACGCGCCGCATCATCGTGCGCCTGGCGCGCCGTCATCTGCGCGACGATCTGCTGATCGCGGCTCGTGTCCGCCGGACGCTTACCACCGCCGAGCTCGGCCTAGGTGCGCCGCAGCAGCGGATCTACATAAACGAGAGGCTGACTCATCACAACCGTCAGCTCTTTCACCGGGTCCGCGAGGAGTGTCGTAAGCTGAATTGGCGTTACTCGTGGACAAAGAGGGGTCGAGTCTACGCTCGTCAGGCGGACGGAAAGCAAGCTTTCCCCTTTCGTTCAGAGGCTGACGTCGCCCGTGTATTTCAAACTGGCTCGGTTTGAGCGGCTGATGAAGTATTATAATATATATAAATATTTATTAAGTAACTTTTCATGTTTTGGCTGCTTAATGGGTTGTTTAATATACATATTGAATCTATGTTTAAGTGAATCGTACAGGCAATATGAATATCAATCAAACAACAAATCAGGAATGTTTCATATTTTTATTATATACTACACTATATTATCGAACAAATGTTATGCTACTCTACGCCCAATCCAACTGTCATATTTATATTATTGTTTTAATATACATACAACATTGTTTTTAAATAGTAAAATACTTACTATATGTCACAACATTCATGCTTGCTTCGTTTCTATGACATTCGCAGTTTTTTAGTTTTTGGTCAGTTAAAAATTAGTTTGTTCAATGCAGGTTCTCTCGGAACGAATCACGACAACCTTATTGCTTCAATGCTTAGACACGATCCAGATGTTCTTGCGGTGAACGAGACGTGGCTCAGGGCGGGTGAGGATGACCGAGCTCCTACCGTGGCGGGCTACCGCCTCAGACACATCCCGCGGCCGCCGGACGTGCGCTCACGCGGGGGCGGGGTCGGGTTCTACGTGAAACGTGGCATTACCGTGCGAGCCTGGACTCACCCGGTTGACCCGTTGCACAAGACGGTCGAGCAAATGTGGCTCACTCTGACACATAACGGTAAAAAAATTGCAATTGGGACCGCCTACAGGCCGCCCTGGATGAATACAGACTTATTCTTTGACGCAATTACGGACTCTATAAACTCTATACCTAGATGTGATAATTTAGTTTTATTAGGTGATTTTAACATAAACTTACTGAATATTTCTGATTTAAAAACCAAACATTTTTTTACCTTTTTATCTTGTCTAAACCTTAATCAACTAGTCGAATCACCTACACATTTTACCGAAACCTCTCAAACACTGATAGACGTGGTATGCTCCGATCTACACGCCAAAAAGATAACAGTTGAACCAGTAGGATCTCTTTATGGACATTGCTTTGTTACCTGCGAGTTCAATGTCAAACGAACTAAGCCTGCGCCCTACACCGTCACATATAGACCAATAAAATACATAAACATTGATATTTTTAATACTGACCTGAAGTCAGTGAAATGGGACCATATATCGACACTTGGTGACGTTAACGACATGGTCAACGTTTTTAACCAGAGTGTTTTGTCATTACTCGACCTACATGCGCCTGAGACCACGGTGCTCATCAAAACGTCCTCACTTCCATGGATCACAGGCACAATTAAACTGATGATGGGATTACGTGATGCGGCGGCGGCGGAATATCACAAAACTAAACTTGAGACCAAAAAACAATATTATAAGAGTCTGAAGTCCACTGTAAGCTTAGCCCTTTTTCATGAAAAAACTGCGTATTATAATCAAAACATAAATAACAAAATAAATAACCCTAAATTACTTTGGAAGAATTTAAAAAATACTATTTTACCTAAAAAAAACAATGAATTGCCTGCTCATTTTCAAGATGCAAATATTATAAACAACCACTTTTTAAACATTCCAGGAGCATCACGCGTTTCCATCTCACATCTCACTTATTTCGAATACCACAAATTCAGTGAGTATAGTTTTCAGTTAAAACCTGTTAGTGTGGATGATATAATTAAAATATTACGTTCTCTTAAATCGAAGGCAATGGGATGTGATCTCATCGGCCTGGATATGCTTAACATGACTTTACCGGATACGCTTGAAGTCATAACATCCATGGTAAACAAGTCGATTACTTCTTCAACTTTCCCCTCTGATTGGAAATTAGCTATTGTCCTTCCCCTGCCCAAGATACCCAGCCCAGTCGAATTAAAAGATCTCAGGCCGATAAGCATATTACCGTGTCTTTCTAAGGTGTTAGAGAAGGCAGTAAGCTTTCAGTTAACTGACTTTTTAGAAAAGCACCACATCCTGCCCGAGGCACAATCAGGCTTCAGGAAGGGGCGGAGTACTGCAACTGCTCTACTCGACGTAACCGACAATATCCTCTGTGCACAGGATCAAGGTATGTGTACCTTAATCGTCCTGTTAGATTTTTCCAGGGCTTTTGATTTTTTAGACATTGACCTTCTTTTGTCCAAGTTAAATTATTACGGTTTCGAGCATAACACTCTACAATGGTTCAACAGTTATCTCAGTGGTCGCTACCAGCATACTAAATTGTCACGTTCTGACGGTTCTATCTTAATTTCAGATATTGTGCCTGTAAGACGAGGAGTTCCTCAAGGATCTATTTTAGGGCCTCTCCTTTTTATTTTGTACTCTGCGGATGTACAAACTTACATTAAATACTGCCAGTTCCACATTTATGCAGATGATATACAAATATACCTATCTTGCAAACCTTCCGAAATAAATACAGCTATAACACATCTTAATTATGATCTGCACAATATCTCAATTTGGTCTAAAAAGAATAGCTTATTACTAAACCCCAATAAAACTAAATACCTCATTTTTGGTACAAAACATCAACTTTTAGGATTGAGACCAGCACTCAATGTCATGCTGATGGATGTACCCGTGGAACGAGTGTACGAGGCGCGCAATCTAGGCCTCTGCATGGATTGTGACTTACGATTTGAGAAACATATAGCTGACTTGGTTAAGAATTGTTTTTATAAATTAAAAATATTGTACCGAGTGAGGCCTCATATTGGGACTGATCTGCGTATCCGACTGGTAGAATCTCTTGTGTTATCTAAATTTAATTATACTGACGTAGTTTTCGGTCCTCGGCTACTTGCCAGAACACAAAAATTAGTACAGAGAGTCCAGAACGCTTGCGCCCGCTTCTGTTTCGATATACCATCTAGAGGCCACGTCTCACCGTTTCTGAACAAGCATCTTGTTTTGAAAATGAAGCATCGACAAAAGTTGCACCTCGCGTGCTTGTTGTTTGGTGTGCTGAAGCATAAGGCTCCCGCCTACCTTCATGAGAAGCTTACGTGGGTATGTAGCTCCAGATCTTGTGGTTCTCGCCAGCACTCGATGCAACTTTCCACACAGCGACACAGCTCCGCTTCTTTTAGGGGCTGTTTTCGTTACGCTGCATCGAAGTGCTGGAACAATATCCCACCGCCGATAAGGAACCTGCAAAATATACACAGTTTTAAAATTAAATTAAAGAAATTTCTGTTTGAAAGTCAGAAGGAGCAAGAATGTCATAGACACGAAATAAGCATTATTTAGAACATAAGTAGCAATACTCGTTTATTTTTATTTCTTTTAACTATCAGTTTTCTCTTCCGCTTACCTTATTCATGCTGTATGTCCTGTTTTTGTCGTCCTTTTAAATATGTATATGTATACACTTATCGTTTTTCGTCAGTTAGCATCTTTTGAAGTGAGTTGGTTTATTATTTTTTTTAGTCATTTATTATTATTGTATTGTATTTGTGTGCGGTGTTTGGATTGTCCGTGGCATCACCAGACGGCTCTGACGGAAGATCAGCGTTAGTTGCTTGCAACTAACCTCATGCTGAGTCAGAGTCCGATTTGCAACACAATAATTGTAAGCTTTGTAATTTTTTATTTTTTATTTTAGTAAGTATAGTTTTTTAGTATTTAGATTATAAATTAGTTCTGTGTTTGCAAATAAAAAATTTCTTTATCTTTATCTTTATCTTTATCTTTATCACCGAACCAGCGCACCTAATTCTAGTAAACGTTTTCAGATGGTTCCACGGCGTGATGTCCGCAAAGGAGGCTGATCACCTTATTATGGAAAAGGGAAAGAACGGCTCGTTCCTGGTTCGGGAATCGCAGGCGCACCCGGGGGAATACGTGTTGTCTGTTCGAGTGCGAGGACGGGTCAGCCACGTCATGATCAAACGACAGGTCAGTAAAGTGAGTCATGTCAAGTAAACAAACTTGGGAAAACTTTTAGAGCCCTTAGGACCCCCGCAAACTGCAGACTTTTCATCGGCCGATAGTTTGGTCGGCTTCTTAATCAGTATGAAGATGTATGCAGATGCGCACATTACAGTGATTCAGTCTTCATACTGATTATGAAGCCGACCAAACTATCGGCCGATAAAAAGTCTACAGTCTGCGGGGACTCATACTCGACGTAACTGCGACGTATACGCGCAACAATTATTTTAATTAGTTCAACAAATATGCTGAAAAAATTAGATTAGAAGATTTCAATGATAAAAATCCATACTCAATAGAAGTTTTAAACCTACCTTTGTTTTAAACATCAATAAAACAAAATCATTTTTAAACTCGTTGAGAAATTAATACTTTATCACTTTTTGATCTTACCTAACAATACTCTAAATCTTATTACTTAATTATTAATGATATATTTATTCACAAACAAATGTACGACTATTACAATATTTACAAAATGTACATAGGCATAATAGTTGAGCTATCTACAGACCGTTGCAAACGATCTATAGATTCAGTACCAATCGGAAGCGTAGCGGATACTGCGTGATACTGGCTGCATTGCCGTAATACTTAGTTGTATGTAGAGTACATTCTGCTCAAGACTTGCTGAGCTCGTTTTTACTGATGATGTATGGAGTATGGCATGCAGTCCCATCCGGATTTATGGGAAATAATGGCTCCATAATGGAGGGTCGTTGACTCCGTGACTCAGTGAAATCACCAGATCGAATGATACATCTGCCGATCACTTGAGCACTTTCATAAACTGTATAATGTGCAATGTAAGGTATTTTCCTTATTCTCGGGATTTCCTTGACTTATTATTTTATGCGTCGTCTTTGTTTGCACTTAGTAATTAAATATTGTTTACTGTAATTTCCTGAAATGTTTTGTCACTGAAACAAAACGACAATCGGTCAACCCGGCGCGGCGTGAAGCTCCGCAGTTCAGCAACATTTTTATCGAAGCCACAAAAACTTGGCTGCTTTATAAAATATACCTATATGGCATATGTAAGACAGATACGAGCAGAACGAAGACGAATGTCGGAAAGCAGTGGTTGCTGAAAACCTGTTCCGCTGACCATACATAGCGCGGGGTAAGGACAGGAAGATAATGATGATTCGTGTCGTGCCTCAGCACTTCTGATTACATACCACTTCTACCCACATGCACCTATTTATCTATACCTACCAAAGATCTAATGGGTCATTCTTTTTAGTCAGTGCATGTATGACTCATTATTATGATTTTGCTGAGATGAACTGGTCTTTCTGAGAAGTATCTGTTCCACTGAGTCAAAGATCTGGTCATCGTGAATTCCATATACGGTGTGGTCTCGGGTTAACTTATCGTGTTGTGAATTGTGAAGGTTATATGCAAATCGGAAATGTTGATTGTTTTGATAGCAGATACTTGTTGCAAGCGGTGTCAACGGTCTCATATACAAAATTCTTATAAAAATAACTTATTATAAAATACACCATTAAAAGATTAATTATTAAGTAGATAAATAAATATCTATTCAATGAACTTTTTAAGTCTTACCAAATTCTTATAGTATCCAAGAAATAAACTGGAAAATGCTATTTTCTAGGTATTTTCTAGCCTAGTACTTAAAGCGCCAAATCTAACCTATATCATATAGGTTAGATTTGGCGCTTGAAGTACTAGGCTATCAGGAGACCGGTAGAGGTGGGCTGCTCCCGTGACTAGACATCTATTGGATACACATAGGATAGGTATAGTCTGAGATTGAGCGCCGTGTTATTGCAAATTTGCGCTTTACTGCTGTTGGAATAAGGGTTGCTATTGCTCTACCGTGGCGTTTGACCATCGCAACTTACAAAAAGTGTGGATTTTGAAGTCTACACTTTTGATACCAACTTTAATTTTTGTTTAAGTGTGTATTTTCAAAAAAAAGTTAAAAGTGTTTGCGATTCCCATGGCCCTCTTAGGTACAACTTATGTGGGAATCCTCTCCACATGGTTTCGTACCGGTTTCCATGTTTTTTAACCTTAGTCAATTAACCTCTTTAATAATTAACTGTGTAAATAACTATGGAAGAAACATTTGCGAAATCGTATAGTGGTTTAATATTAAAAAATATGTATTTCTAAAAAAATAGGTACCTATTAAGGCGACGGGTAGGGTGAAATTTTTCATAATAAATAAAAATGTCAATAACTTCCAACTTTATTATTTATTTATTATATCTACACACACGTTAAACTTGTAACACGGCATAGTTTTTGCCGCAGTGGTTAAACTCTAGATAGTCAGCGTGGCAACGTCGCATTTTCAACTTCAGTAAGAATGCTGAAAACGACGCAAAACACATAGTGAGCCGCGCACAGTTTGGATTGTCAAACTCTTAAGCAGCGCCTTATGAATATTTGCGATCACACAGCAATGGAACACTTATAGTTCCTAAGGCGCTACTCTTCTTCTTCTTTAAACACCTTAATGTAGAATTTTTTTACCTTGGATGTATAGATATCAACAATAAGAATAGCTGTGCTGAGTTTGGTACCAAACAAATCTGCCAAACCCATAAAAAATGGGATCAAAAATCACACTTTTGCAAAAGGTGTTGGTACTAAACTTACATTTTAAAGTAAACTATAACCAAGAGCACACATTTTGTTCCCTACCTGACTAGTTCAATATATGTGATATAGGAAATAATAAGTTTCACAACTCCACATGCTATGACTTCTTCAGAAAACACTCCCAAAAACACGCATTTGGCTATACCCGTCACCTTAACGTATTTATTAACTGTCTACTCATTATACATATATATAATTAGTTGCGGCAACAGAGGGAATGGTTCCTCCCGATGCCTATCATCCTCCGCTGGATATCGGGGTAAGAATTGAAATAGCCCGTCGTTCTGATCTCATTCCACCTACTAATATCGATCCCAATCATGACTGGAATTTCAGTAAGTGTAATTATGAGCAGCTACATAACATGTTATTACAGAGTTCATGGGATGACGTATTACAGGCCCAGGATACTACCACGGCAAGCCAACGTTTTTATAAAATCTTAAACGATGCCATCGATAAGTGCGTCCCAAAAAAGCGTCGTCCGGTTACTCTTTGTAGACGTTACCCGGTCTGGTTTACAGGGGAAATAACCCGGGATACTAAACTTAAACAAAAACTTCATGCAACTTGGAAACATTCTAACTCAGTGGAAGATTACCATCAATTTTCAGAGCTCAGGGCAAGCTTGAAGTCGCGCATTGCTGTAGCATATAGTGACTACGTGAAAACTATTGAGGAAAATATTACAGTCAATCCACGCAAATTTTGGCAGCATATTTCTAGTCTCCGATCAAAGGGGGGGTTTGAGCCCAATATTACTTACGAAGGCACCACCTACTCCGGACCGGCGGCAGCTGAGGCTTTCGCTAGCTACTTTTCTAGTGTATTTTTACCTCATGTACCTCTTCTCCTTGCGGATAAAGTGCGCAGTGTCAATGTTGATAATGACAGTAATGACATTAACATAAACTACATTTCACCTAATGACGTTATGTGCGGAATAAACAAACTTAAATTAAACACCGCGATCGGACCCGATAACATACCATCTATCCTACTTAAGAAAGCAAAACGCATATTGTGCGGTCCCTTGTGCCACATTTTCAACTTAGCCTTAAAAACCGGTATTTATCCCTCCCAATGGAAGCTTTCGAGAGTAACTCCTATACCAAAAAGCTCAGATAGATTAAACGTTGAACAGTATCGTCCTATTGCTATTTTATCCTCACCTGCGAAAATATTAGAGAGCGTGTTGCATAGGTACATCTACGCACAAGTAGACAAGTACTTGTGTAATGAGCAACATGGGTTTAGGGCTAGGCGTTCTGTTAATACTAATTTGTTGATAATTGTAGACTACATCTCTACGCGACTTGACAGAGGGTGCCAAGTAGATGTGCTCTACTTTGACTTCCAGAAGGCGTTTGATAGAGTCAATAATGACATACTGCTGGCGAAACTTTCTGCAATAGGCTTCGCCCCGGGTCTTCTCCGATTTCTGGCGGACTACCTTCGTGATCGACAGCAGTTTGTCAGGCTTGGTCTCTACGAGTCAAGGCCCTATCACACGCGTTCTGGAGTGAGTCAAGGATCTATTCTCGGACCGCTACTTTTCTTGCTCATGGTCAATGATCTCCCTACAGTTGTTACCCACGCTAGAAGCCTTCTTTACGCGGACGACCTCAAACTTTTCACTGAGATTAACACGGAAACTGACTGTTTGGCTTTACAGAGAGACATCGACGCAATCTTTGAATGGAGCGTTAAAAACAAGATGGACTTCAATCCCAAAAAATGCTCTTACATGACGTTTGGTCGAAGGAGGCACCCAGTCACCTATGACTATAAAATAAATAACCAGGTCATAGAGAAATTGACGCAAGTTAAAGATCTGGGCGTGACTTTCGACCAAAGATTGACATTTCATGATCACATTATCACGTTGGCAAAAGAATCATACAGGCGCCTTGGGTTTGTACTTCGAAACGCTAGTGACTTTAAAAACGACCATGTGATACGCTTAATTTTCAATGCGCTGGTTCGGAGCAAGCTAGAGAGCAGTGCGTCTGTTTGGAACCCGCATGAAGTTACTTACGCACTCATGTTAGAAAAGGTTCAAAAAGCGTTTCTGAGATTTCTTTACAAGAAACGCTTTGGTTACTACCCGTATATGTACCCCACAAAGTTTCTGCTCGGTTGCTTGGGCTACAACTCGCTAGAGGTGCGGCGGGTCAATGATCAATTAACGACGGCCTGTAAAGTGCTGCGAGGAAAAATAGATGCACCCGATTTGAGCGACGGGCTGTGTCAGTTCTATGTTCCGAATAATTACTGCAGAATTCGTAAGCATAGGTTTTTTGCCGTGCCTGCCTCGCGAACAGTCGCCCGGGCCAACTCGCCTCTACCGCGCTCCCTCGCCGCGCTCAACGCTCTCCTAGATACCAACCCGCAGTTTGATGTGTTTGCGGATGGTTGGACAAGGATTTTATCTGATTGTCTCAGATTCTGTGAGCGTGACTTACCATAGTGTCAAACTAATCTGGTTCTATGGTGAGTTATGTCTGGACAAACTATACTTAATAGCTAGATTAATTCATTTATGACATGCATGTTTGACCTGACCTGTTGTATACATTGTTTTTTTTTTTCTTTTTTAATTTGGTAATAATTCGAATAATATGTATTTTTTTATTGTAATTTTATATGTGTGAATATTGTGTGCTAGTATTAATTAATGTAATTGGTTGTCATAACCGTTTTAGTTAATATAAATAAATAAATAAATAAAAAATAAAAATAAAATAAATAATAATTAACTTATATTTGGTTTATATATTCTAACTAGCGTCGTAGTTATAAAAAAACAACATCGTTAGTAGATAAGCGGTAGTCAAAAGGTTAATTTATTTCGTCTATTATATTGCAGTAGCGAACGACTGATAACAACTAAACCAGATATGTCGACCTATTTTAACCTCTATTCGGTGTCAATATTTTGATGAACAAGGTGCCTAACCTATCTACTAACAAAATATACTATAATATCAATATAGATTCAAAATGTTTTGCTGATAAGGCAGCCAATAGATATAAATAAACTAGATGGTTAGCTTATTATTCATTCAGTTTGGTCTAGACGTCTCGCGCTTGTCTCACATTCACATGTATTTGAATAACTTTAAAATTCATTTTGTTTTTTTAGGATAAATAATGGTAAAATTTGCCGCAAGGCAACCGCAGTGAATAGAAGTATGAAATTGTAAATTGACGTTCTCAATTTTTTTCATACTAGAGTTAAGTGAATCGTTGCACTTGTTCAGAGAATTGCAGTCTGCTTACGTCGCATGCGCGAAAAGTAACTCAACTGCAACTCAGTTTCGGTCAATATAATAAAGTTTCTGCACATTCGACCAGGACTACAGAGACTGCTAGAAGGCAAACGAGCATGCGTAGAAAGTCTAGACCGGTGGCTACGTCATAAAGTGCATTGCCCCAGCCGAGGTTTGGATCAATAGTGCATAAAGTTCGCGGAAGAATACCAGGAGCTCATACATATCGAAGCGGTATCTTGTAGCAACTTTGCAGCTGTAGGTATGATACCACAGATATATTGTCAGAGTAGAGGTATTGTTCGGGCACCTATTTACTTTCTTTCGTACATTGCGTTACTAAAGTGTTGTAAAGATTTACAACTCTCAAAAGCAGTGGTCTTTAAACAATGTTCATTTTGTTTATTATTTTCTGTCAAAGGTTGTATGAGTCTATCGATACAGCAAAAACTGCGACACCGCCACTTTGTACTATCTCCTAGTATTTTATTCTGTGGGAGTCCGAGACGGGCGATCAATTTGACATTTTGTGTTGTGATCCACGGAAGAGAGATCGTTCTTTCGTCGATCGTTTATAATACAATAAGTTTTTAAAACTTAGTTTTTAGGAAATGTGATATACCAGTGTTTAGTTAGCAACTGACAATTAAGTTTGAACCTTGCATTGTTTTGTTTGCGCCTAGTAATCTTTTCTTTTGTTTATTAGACCTAAAACAATAACATCTTTAAGTATATTTTTTTTGGCAAATGACGACTGAGTGACTACTGATTCGTATTGGGTTCAAATGTTAAAGTATTGAGTTATAGATAAGTGGACGATATGTATAAGTAGGTAAGTTTTTTAGTGAAGCTATAATTAACAACTATCTGTACAAAAAGCTAACAAATCACTTTTTAATAAATAGGTTTTTGTTTTCGCAGTATCAGACGCTTATCACGCATCGGTTTTTAATTCATTTATTCGATGAAAAATAAGTTTATAACGTAGTTTCTAAAATGTTACAAACTTGGGCATTTTTAACATATCTTTTCACTCTACGACCGTTTTCTGGCACATTAATGTACAAATAAAGTACATTGACATTTGTGTATCTTTTACAAGCATTATACAAATAAAGAACAATTAAAAATAAGTACAATTGAGATTTATTTATCAGACTATTTAGAAATATAATGTAGGCGTCTTTCAGCTATTACATATCACGTAAATGCGATAAATTTAACAAGATGTTATATTTGGACGCTCTTACTAAATCTTTTACATCCACATTTTAGGTATCAATAATTATATCTGTCAAAATAATCACCCCATTTGAAATTTAAGTTTGAAATTAATTAATTAAGTCATAGGTAATCCAATCTAATTGTTTTGTTCTTTCACAGCATGATAAGTACGAAGTTGGCAGTGGCGAACAGTTCGAGGATCTCGTAGGCCTGATCGAGCACTTCAGATCGTACCCCATGATTGAGGCATCAGGAGATGTGCTGCGGCTACTTCAGCCAGTCAGCGGAAACCGCCTCAGGTCACACTTCGTCAAGCAAAGGACCAATGACATACCGGTATGTATAGATTTTTTTTTTATCCTAGACTGCATCGACCACATTATCATTAAAATATAAAATAATTTAGAACTGATATAGGGGAGACCACCAAGACCGAAATAAGTGGAAGAGTTTGGAAGGCCTTTGCTTAGGAGTGCAAGCAAAGGCCTTCCAAACTCTTCCACTTATTTCGGTCCTGGTCAATGTCCCATGTGGGGTCTATTAATTATCCCCACATAAATACTCGCATATAAATTTGCTTTCACAGAATTTGTTATTACTGCATTATACGGCTGACTTTATATTCTATTTGCCGTATTTTCTATCTAAATTCTATTTCTGTTTTGCTTTAAGTTTAAATTAATAAACGCAGTTTAATGAGCACTTTTGTAAAATCCTAAACGTTGGTTTAAATTACTATCGCCCGCGGCGAGGCACCACAAGACCTACCTACTCCCTAGGCTTGCTATATCCCACCTCTATCTCCACGCCGCCACTGACCTTCAGGTGTCCAGGTGGTGGTAATCCATGTGTACACCATATATAGATACATAGTTATAAAATTGATCATGGGCTCGGCTCCTTAATGCACTAGTTGGCCAACCGATCCTTCCATTCGTTAATTATTATAGTAACGTGTCTGACATTGAATGAACAACCAATGAGAAAACCCAATTTAAGTATATGCATTTAAGTGTAACCACGGTGGAGGCGGCGCGTGCATTTTTAAGAATTATTGTCACTAACTACCACTGTCTTCGGCAAACTTTTTAACCGACCGTAGGTAACCAACAAGCCGTTTGAAATAGTTTACAATATACCTACTATTTTGTTTGTTATTTGAATCAACGACTGAGACTAAGCATACTTGTTTAGTTGATGAAAACTTGAAGTTTTTGAATATGTTAGTTTTTTCTGAATCCGTCATATGATGAAGACTTTAGAATCATCCAAACGGTGACAATATTTACGCGAAATACTAAAGAAATATCCAAATTAAATCTACACAATACAATTATCTAATCAAATGTTTCGTCTAAAATGATCAAAAAAAGACCAACCAATGTATTTTTTAGGTTCACTGATCTAAACTCGGTAGGTAGGTTATTATTATTTGGTGAGTATAAAAGTCGTGTTTTGTGTTTTAGCGTCGATATTATTTATTTGTTTTTGCTGTTGAACTAACTCATTATGAAGCTAGGTTGTTATTGAATGGAAAAAAACATATTTTCTTGAGTTTTATTTAACTTTTATAAAAATAAAGATTTTTCTTGTTCTTCACCTATATCAGTTCTAAATTATTTTATATTTTTAATGATAATGCGGCACTTACGATTTTTCATGACAAGATTGCAGTAAGACAGTTTATTTTAAGTCACTCCTACCCTATACGTCAAGTCACGTGACTTTGAGAGTCGTTTTGTCGTCGCTAATTTTAATAGAGCGTTTAATAAATCAGCTCTACCAAGCATTAATCAACACGCAACGCGTTACGTTGACACAAAGATTGTAAGTTCCTTTGCTCGATCAATAAATAATGATTACTTAAGACTAAGACATACTTATTCTTACGTGGAAGGTACCTACTAAGTTCCCACGCCTCGATCCCGTCATACTGAATGATGCTAATTGCTGTTATATTGCATGGTTTCTAGATGTAATTCCAATCAAGTGATTAAATACGACAAAAGACAACTAAATGTAACTTTAGTTAGGTATGAAACTGAGACAGAAAATGAATAAAACATAACATGCCAGCGAGCACGTGGCTTAAAATGCGCAATCGCTCGTGCAACTAACATATTTTCAATATTTTTTATAAATAATTCCGTATAAAAATAAAATTCATAGTACAACTTTTTACTCGCTCGTAGTTTTCTTAGAATTTCCCATAAATTTTATTGTCAAATAGGTATATATACCATGTCATGAGGTTAAGAAACTTACAACACTTGAAAACTAACAACTTGATATAAAAAAATATCAGCCTAATTGGAAAGCCTCAATTTTTTTCTCCTTTTTGGAAGTTAGTACATACATACATTTTTTCAGATTCCAAATCGTCTGTCACATGATTACCAGAGCAGCTACGAGGGTGAGTTCCAATCACTGAAGACTCTGGAAGAGCGACAGGTGTTCACCACTATCGAGGGCATGAGGGCTGAAAACTTACATAAGAATAGATACAGGAATGTCTTACCTTGTAAGTCAAAAATATCTTTATTCAATAAAATCACAGGGATACTTTAGAATTCTCTAACATAGCATTTTCGTTCCCACTGAAAACTATCGCATGTAGAGACCAGTACCCCAAGTACGAGTTTGTGCACACACGGATCGCAGAGACGCAATCGCCGAGCGCCACTGATTTTGTATGGAAATCCAAGCTTCTCAAAAAGTCTACTAGGGGCGCTGCGTGTGTTTACAAACTCGTACTTGGGGTACAGTAGGTGCTATCCTACAGCTTATGCTTACTTTTGTACACTTATTTTTATATGTATTTGTTTTATTAATGTCTTTGGTTGCGGTAATGGTGTTAATCCCATTGTACGGTTTATACAAACCACACAGTAGTCTTTGTTCCCTAGGGTTAGTACTTAGCGCTAGAGCATGCTGTCCTGCCCTATACGAACCAGTTCACAGTAACCTACGAGATCGACAGCACGCCCTAGCGTAGTTTAAGATCATTACTATTACTACATTTAACGTAACTTTACAAATAAAAACAAAAAACAACTGAACATTTAATTAACTACTTTTACTACAGAACCAACGAATTTATAAGTATGTAGGGTACTGCCCCTACACTACACCCATCATATAAGTATTTATATTGAAAAAGTTATATGGATTAAATAAATTAGAGAAATACTTGAAATGGTTTACACAGTTTGGGACTCCCAATATAAATCTAAAGTGATGCATGATTCAAAAATTCACCGCAGTAATAATAACACAATGCATTTGTTGATTCTGAGAAAGATGATTAAATAAATTAATCATTTCAGATACAATCAAAGTACAATATGCAGAGTTTAAATAAACTAGTGATTGTGATCTAAGAAGAGGGGAGGGAACATTCTTGGCACTTACCTACTACAACAATGTTTTACGACTTTTTTTGTTTGTTGTTTTTATAAAAGTAATGTACAGAGATGTTGGGGGTTCGCCAATGAAATAGTGTTTGTATGTAGGCATCTATAATGTCAGTAAATTGGCATGTTACATCAGTAAAATAAGACAAATTCTTAACCTAGGTATAAACTGAGTGAAGACAGATCAATACTCAATACATTTTATTGTTTTCACATTGTTTGACATTTAAAGAAGTACCTACAATAGATTTTAAGTGGCATTGTCTCATGAATCCTGAAGACAGGACAAGATTGTGAAAGAAAATAGTTCGTAGGTCAGCTTCCAATCGTCTATCCTTGTAATCGTCTCTTTCTCTACTTATTTTTTAGTTTAATTTTTAGAATTCGCAGTAGTCATTATATTTTAAGGTACCTAATGAAACAAACTCTAGTAATTGACATACTTATTGCAGATGACCAAACAAGAGTGATACTCCGTTCACGGGACTGCGAGAGTGATTACATCAATGCAAACTATGTGCGGTCTTTCCGCCAGTGGAACTCTTCCAGCTCCTTCCAATCTTCGAACGAAAGCCTTAATAGTGTTAAATGTAAGTTTACCTCTTGTTTTAGGTCTATCGTCGTAAGTCGTATTGTAAGTCAATTCGAAACGATTCTAGAACTTTAAAGACATTTTTCGAGTATTTGCAGCTATAAATCTATGTTACTGCTAAGCCTCAGTTTAGCAGTCACATATAGATTTATAGATTTTGTATAGCTGCTGCTTATCCTTAATATCTAGTGAGCTCGTTTAGAACGAATAGAATATGAGTAAGGTTTTAACATGGTCTGGATATTCGAAGCACGCGCTCAATGAATACTTACTAGAACATGAGTGTACTTTAACGGCCGGTTTCTCGAACGATTATCAACGAAAAAATCAAATAATTACTATGTGTCAAACTCGGATCAATCGTGATTTGGGTTTCCAGAAACCGGCCGTAAGTGTTGGTTGAATAATTTAGGTACCTACAGAGTCTGCGCTTGCGCGGATTAAACGCTGTCAGTGCTGTCAATGAATATCAACCCACGATTCCACACGACACTAAATTAGTTTCGTGTTATACTGAAAATTTAAGCCATAATGCTTTTGGATACCTACTAAATAGTTATCTGCCTAATTTTCTATTTCTATTTCTAATTATAGTGTAATCGAAAATGTTTTTTCTGACAATCAGAACTCGTCAATAAAACTTGTAAGTTACATGTCTTACAACACGTACACATCTGGTGTTTTCGGAGTCGGAAATCTACCTTTTCAAATGCGTCATGTTACCTGCCATGACATACAAATGAGGAATTGAATACCGCAGGTGTAGTCTGAATAATCGTATAAATCTTTGCTAAGTAGGTACGTTAGAGTAAAATAAGTCTTCATTTACATATCAATTGAGTTTAAAATGGATCTAAAGTAGTCTCAGAACTGCATGTCGCGGATGCCATAACAATAAAATAATAAAATAACAACAACATTTATGTTAAGAATCACCAGGAACTTTAGTAAATTCGTATTCTAGAAGTTAATTAAATTAATTAATAACTAACTGCCACACTCAGAGACATATATTAAAAATATTGACGCTAATTACTGACGTTATTAAAGAGAGTCGGTAATAATGGACGCAGGTACTTGATGCTAATGTTAGTTTTCAATAAATAAATAAAATAGTAAATAATGAGATCAGATGCAATGCTATGAAATGCTTAAAATAGAGTAAATTAATAAGAAAATAAAACTAGATTGCCGGAAGCGGGGCAAGGCCCAAGCTATCAGGGCAGGGCCGAGTAGCATAACATGGTCCGGACCATGCGCCGTGTCAAGGCTACCTGGACCCTTGAGACCTTGTAGCGAGAGCCTCTTGAAAATAAAAACATTTATTATAGATATTGTAGATTATTAAAGATTATTGTAGATCATTATAGATTACGGAATGGTGGCCAAGGGATGCTCGTAGACCAAGAGGGAGATCACCAGCCCGATGGTCCAAAGACATTATAGAGCGAGCCGGGAATCAGTGGATGAGAGTCGCAAGGGACCGTAAAGAATGGCATAATAAAGAGGAGGCCTATACACAGCAGTGGGTGCCAACGGGCTGAAATGATGATGATGATGATAGATTTTGAATTTGAATTTCGATTGTTGGTGTAAAGTCTTTATCTCTATTTCAGCTCTGAACATAAACAGTGATTCTAAGAAGACAGTGCCTCTGGTGTCCAAGTCCTTATCAGACGACGCTCTCAGGGAAGCCAAGAAGTGGTTCAAACTGGACCGGATCAACGGCAACGTCTGTCATGACAGAGGTTGGTGATGAGTTTTGATTTTTGGTTGAAAACATTGACAAATTGAGGTTTTACCTAGGCTCGATGAGAGGACACTGTGGATATTCTGGATTTGATTCATGTTTTAAGTATACCTACTCCTTTGATCTTTAACAGTTGAGGCATCACATATGTTACACCTTTTATAACTGGGGCACAATGGAACTGTAGTCATTTTTCTAATAAGGTTTTCTGCAAAATAGGTATTTTAGATCCTTGGCATTTTGAAAAATAGAGATTCTGATCATGAACTTGAGTAGGTATGCCTATTTTCCAACTTAAACCTATAACTTTTTACCAGGAAACAAATTGGTTTCAGTCCACGAGAAGACATATATCGCAGCACAAGGATGCTTGCAGAACACCAGGGATGATTTTTGGCATATGATCTGGCAAGAGGACGTTAGGGTCGTTGTCATGATCACTAATGAAGTGGAAAAGAGCAAAGTGAGTTTAATATACTACAAGCATTTTTAGATTTCCGTAATCTTGAATTATGGTCATTTATTTTCGTCGCTAATTTGGTTTGAAAATTACACTCACGGAAATACAAACATTTGCAGCGATATGTAGAGCAGAGAGTGTGACAAAAATATGTCATTTATTGTCATTTTTACTTATTACTGATAAAATATATATATTAGATATTAATCAAACGTCGTCAACCTGTTTGCACTGAAAGTTTTTAAAAATAAAAATATTTTTAGAGAAAATGCGCCCCCTACTGGCCGGCGCCGGGTAATGAACAACGGTATGCAGGTCTGCTAGTCCGAGGGATGTCAGAGACCCGGCACGAAGCTTACCTGGTGAGGGAACTCGACGTCACCGATGAGAGGGGCGTGTGCCGGACTGTCTTCCACTACCAGTTCACGGTCAGTGATATTATTTAGAATTGATGAGTTTTGTTTTAGCTTATTTATTATTTTTATCTATCTCTTATTTAGAAGATTCATTTATTTATCGTGTCAATGGTTCGCCCTCAACCAATGTTGCTCCAATAAGTGGCGACGTAGGTAAGTGCAGCATGCTTTGCATGAGTTACACACGCACACTGATTTTATAAAGATTAATTTGTTTGTATTTATGAGTTTATGTGATTTTTCAGGCGTGGTCAGATCATGGTGCTCCAGAAGAACCAGACGGGCTACTGTCCTTCCTCGCGGAAGTAAACCAGCGGATGGTGCTCGTCTCTCAAAGCAACAACCCTCCAGAACAGGTACAAAACAAAAGATGGTCCAATTCTTAATTTCGTACGGATCGATATATTGCGGAAGTTGTTGCTTGATAACTTACCTAATTGGCAATTGCTGACTTCAGCAACTAAATTGGCAACTGGCAATAGTTTTTTTTTTCGAATGGTCTAACCCTGTCGGTCGTCTGACGACTCTTACATCGCTACTGAACAATATTGGCAAAAGTCGAGAAAACAATTGCCTATCAAATTGGTGGAAGCGACATGTCTCGCGTTGCGTACACTAGCCGTTTCATTGTATTTATCAAAAATTCAAGTCCGCTATATTGGTAATGCAAAATGTAAGTATTCTGGCTCCACCAGTCGGGGGAGCCAAGTACACAAAACTTTTCTTGTCTCCCCCAGAGGAGCGAAAGGGGGAGCCAAGATCCCTAAGCCACAATGTTGCAGAATTTTGTATCGCTGTAGGGACACATTTGTGTTGTAGGTAGGTACGTCATGTTGCATGACATCTCTTAGTGTATTTAAGTCTTCAAATCTTCTTGTTGTTTCAGAACATGTTGTGTGTTCATTGTTCTGCTGGTGTGGGTCGAACAGGCACGTTCATCGTTCTGGATATGCTGATTGATAACTTTAAATATGGAGGTGAGGAATTTTATTTATTTTTATTACAGTGTACCATTTATAAAGCAAAATAGTGATACTGGCATTGCAAAATACAATTAAATTTAGTGCCTCAGCTATGTTTTAGTCTGTTTTCTTATACCACGAGTAATAACTATATAAATACTAATTGTAATAGCAATAGCGACGTGCAAATTATCATGCTCTGCGAACTATTCATGTTCTCCGGTTATTTAGCAACTTTCTGTCGGGCGTCATAGCCCAGTACCTATGTTTAAGCTCGGCCTTTCATCTTCCATGGATCATGGGTTTGATTCCCAAATAGTATAACAAAAACATTCGTGTGTGTGCAAACATAAATGCTTTTTCTCTGTTACTATGTATTCTATGTATTTGTTAATAATATAAGTATGGTGAAATATCTGTGAATATTTGTTTATTACTATGTAGCTGTTGCGAAGATTGTAGACTTACAAATTCAATTACTAAGCTAAGTAAATTTATTTTAAGAAGTTTTCCCAAAAGTTCGAATATTCTATTAGTAAATTGCTCTACTTTCCTATAATAATAAGAAAACATTGTTACAGGTTTTGCAAGTGACACCGATGTATTTAAAGCGGTGGTTCACGTTCGCGCACAACGTGCAGGAATGGTGCAAAATAAGACGCAGTACCGTTTCATACATCGCGCCCTACAGGCCTACCTCGAGAGTCACAGAGGAAACTTCAAAAAGGTATGATTACCATCATTATCAGCCTGTTGCACACATGATTTTTAGCAAGAGGCATTGGCTCCGCTGTTTGCTCCCCTACGTCTTGCCTCCCTGGATGAACACAGAACACAATAAAAATGTGCTAGTACTGGCTTCTTTTGACGACGAATAATAATTATAAAAAAATATAGGTAAGTATCTATATAATATGAATGCTACCACCTAAAAAAATTGTTAATTTAGGTACATGCTTAGTTTGTGCATATTAATAAGGATGTTTTTTTTATTACAGGTTTACACGCTAGATGCTTGAGTGCACTCAAACCAAAGAATTCCCTAAATCTCTTAATCAATATTCTCAGCGTAGCTTAGATATCAAACCTTGAGTCTTTATCATCAGTTAGAAGCAACTTCGGCCAACAAAAAATACTAAGTATACCTATTCATCATTTACCTAATAACTGTTGAATGATTGCAATTGTTTTTCGAAACTAAAGATAAATTTAGTTATTATTACTTTGTTATTTAACTATAGATACCTACTCATATACCAGTTAAATGGTGAACAGCTGATAACCTTTGTAAGGTACTTAACACAAAAATCCCAGCATGATAAAACGGTATTATTAAATAAATTAAGATTATTTTGGCCGAAGTAGGATACTTATAGGTAGTTATAAGTTTTACATAATACTTCATTTATTTGTTAAATTAATTTTATAATAGTAGATTTGTGTACTTACGATATTGTATATCAATAAACGTAGTACTTACTTTATTTAAAATATTTTGTATGTGATTTACACTTTCTACCTTAATTCCAATAAACTTAGGTACATATGTGGCACAATCATAGTTTGCGGTTTTAGATGGTTATCTCAAAACCAATTTATCTGTATTGTACCTATCTGTACACAAATGCATGCGAGTGGAAGCGGTGGCGGCGGAGGTGCATACTAGCACACAATTTTCCCCAAAACCCTGGATATCTCTACTTACGTACCTATTTTTGTTTGGTATAACTCAATCGTATAGGCATTAGGAAAATAATAATACTGATTTTTTAATTAGCAACATTTAATCACACAAAATGTTGGATACAAATCTATTAATATAGGCAGGTAGGTACGGACACAGTTATTTGATAATCATACAAAAACACTGTAAAATTGTAAATCAGACAAAATACTACGAATTCACTTTGCCATGAACATGATGTGGATACAATCTTCAAAAGTATATTATTTTAGTTTGTGATGTGATATTAGTGCCGTGTGTGTACTTACATAACTTCATATTACAAAATAAAGTACAATTATACAACAAGGCTTGTGAAAAGTAGGTTGTTCCTACTTTGTTTGGTTGAACCTACACTAACCAAATGCGTAGGGCGATTTGATTTCAACCCGATATTTTACAATGAGAAATATTACGAAATTAACTATCAAAATAATACTAGACTATTATGTAACCAAGCCTTCGGTACTATCTCGTAAAGTAGGTTTTAGAATACGAAGGGAATATTGAAGAACCACTTGCGTCTCAAATTTTACCCGTGTCTACTCTTTATCTAATTTACGATAAAATAGAAAATAACAAAGAAATTCTCAATTAACCACAATTTAATTTTATGTTAGATACCTAGAGATAGGTTATGAAGACAATGGTTATATTTTTCTAATAAATAAATAAATAATTGTCAAGTAATTACAATTTATTACGTCAACAAAAAATAATCTAGGAATGCTTATTCTAGATAGATTTGGAACGATCAATTTTACTTCTATTAATTTATAAGATTTTATAAGAGATCGCTTAAGTTATTTAAAATGCAACACGATTATTAGGTTAAGATCATTATACCTAGTGATTTTAAATTTCAAAGCTTTAATTATTTAAATCCTTTAGCGAAATGTAATTATCGTACTTAATTTCCAAAAGCAAATCGGTACAATACATTTTCTGACTAGTGGACCATTGTTATTGGTTCTCAGAAATAATATATAGGTCAAAAAATAAACGGCTTCAGAATTTATCTAAGTATTTACGAGTTTTTGGCCGCGTGGAAAAGATTATCGGTCTATCTTATAAAAAGTTAGCGCAGACTTGATGTGTTGATTACCATAGACGTAGGTAATGTTGACATAATTTCAATGCTGACTTTTTATAGGATAGGGGGTTAGATGATTGGTTCCAAATAGGTAATTTAAGATCTACACAAAGCGTACATCTAATGCTAAGTAATTTTGGGACAATATCGTTCGAAAACGTACATAGATAACGACAATTTTAAAATTCAAAATTTCCTACATTAAAAACTAAAATATTGGTCTAAGCTACAAACTGACCCAGTATAAATAGTCGCAAAGTAAAAATCACGCACGGCGTAAGAAAAACAAAGCGGGCGCGCTACATTCCGTATGCAATAGAGATTGCGTGTAACTTGCACGGTAAATGCAACTCGTACCCTTGGAACTGCATTTAGCAATCGTAGCGACGTCATTCCATAACACAATCGTATCGTGATGTACTTCGTGATACCGCCGCGTCCGCTCTGTCAACTTACAACTCGCATCGCCTTCATAGCCACATTAACATTTAGTCATAAAATTAAAACCGATACAAACTTCACTTGTCAAATTAAATTCTCGCAGTGTCTGCCCGGGATGTTAAAACTTGATGCCTTGTTGTACCTTGTGCATAAGATCTGCAGATTTGCGGAGCTGAGTGAGCTCAGTGTCGGTGAGTGGCTGGCGGATGACATCTGTAACGCCGCAGCGGCCCAGCACGCATGGCAGTGACAGAAACACGTCTTCTGTGATACCGTGCTCACCCTGTAAACAATTCATTGGATATTAATTGGACGTTCCGTCGTAGACCTTTGTAGGATCTGCTCTGCGTAGAGTAATTGAATAGTACAACTCTAAATATCTGTCCCGCATAATAATATTGTACTAAGGTTTAACTGTCACTTCTGTCCAAACTCACCTTTAGGTATGTGGTCACTGGGTGCACGCTGTTAGCATTCTGCAGTATAGCGCCGCACAGTTCAGCGATGGACAGACCGATAGCCCAAGAGGTGTACCCTTTCATCTTGATAACCTCGTAAGCACTCTTCACCACCATCTCGTGAGTTTGTTTCCAATTCTCGGGATCGCATTCCGTGCCCATCTTCTGGTTGAGATCGCTAAGGCGGACGCCGGCGATGTTCACTCCGGACCACACTGGAACTGTTAGGAGACTAGTTAGGAACTGCTAGATAAAAAAACAAAAGAATACAGTCTTAAGGATATCCGGATTTTAATGAGAATTACCACTAGTGTCGCCATGCTCGCCGATGATGTATCCATGCACGGAAGTGGTGGCAACGCCGAGTTTCTCCGACAGCAGGTAACGGAAACGAGCAGAGTCAAGGTTGCAACCGGATCCAATGACACGGTGCTTTGGCAGTTTGCTGATCTTCCACGTCACGTAGGTCAAGATGTCTACAGGGTTGCTGGCAATCATGAGGATAGCGTCCGGGCTGTATTTGATCAGCTGTAATGATACAGGAACGTTAGAGACGATACTTCAGCGGCTTGAAAACAATACGACACAAATAGAACCAGTTAACCACTATAAAATTGTTATAGTGCGGTACCTAAATATAACAGCAATGGTATGGTAATTTACCTGCGGGATGATAATTTTCAAGACGTCGGTGTTCCTCTGCACTAGATCAAGTCGAGTTTCTCCCTCGCGTTGCCGGACGCCTGCTGTCACCACGCAGATCTTGGAGCCGGCAGATACACAGTAATCTAAGGAGCACCATCAATTGATCATTTGAGATAGGATGAAGTGAGTTCAGTGACTCTTCATAAATACACACATTAAGTTCTGATGAGGTAGTTTGAACATACCTGAGCTAGCTGTGATTTTGGCGTATTTGAGGAAAGCAGAGCCGTGTTGGAGGTCCATCATCTCGCCCTTCAGCTTGTCTGCCATCACGTCTACCATGCACACGTTGTTGGTCACATTCTGTAATACAAAAGGGTTAATCGTAAGATTAGACTCTGAAAGCGACTTTAACGGAATTTAAACTGTATGAACTTAAGGCTTTCAAAGAAGAAAAATGTATATCATATAAACACACACTTAGAACTATGACTATTATGCAAAAGATTTAAGTACAGCACGATACCAGTAGTGCTCATGTTAAAGCCTAAAACTCAAATTAACTTCACTAAGCCTCTCTCACGGAGTAAATCCTGTGTTGTAGATGTTAGTACTCTTTTGGCAAACTTATAATAAGTCAAAAATAAGTCTGTATAATGATGATGATGTGAGACCTTTGCCCAGCAGTGGAAAAGTATAGGTGAATAAAAAAAAATGGTTGTGTGAACATCTATATTCCGTAAGAGAAATTGTTCATCAATAAGCAAAACAATTATTGTAATTGTCATAAAATTTACACATACGTATTTGTGTAACTGATAAGAAGGAAAACTCTAGTAAATCTAAAACATTAATAGTGGAAATGAGTCATTACAGATTAGATTCCGATTATCAGTAGTATCTATACTCAGACTATAGTCATTCTACCGTAAAATCTTTTCACGAAATGTGACCAACTCTACTTCAATGTACAGAATTAAAAGTATAAGTCGGTCAAATACGTTACATAGTAGGAACATTGTTTACTTAGATGGTTGGGTGCGGTCATTCGTTAGCTTAGTACCTAGGTACCTACTGCAATTTCAGCTAATGACTTTTTTACCCGCAATACACACCATACCTTTTACTTTAGTTAACCAAAGTAATTACTTTTTTATGGTGTTTAGCTCAAAAACACTCTTAAGTAACCTTGGCCTTGGCCAAAGGCTTTGTAAGAAAATAAGTGATTGTTCTTTTGATAGCTAGACAGGAAGAAAGTAAACTAACTATGTACCTATGTACATACCTAAACAAAAAACCAGTGGTGTTTTTAATCGCGATTGTTTTGCCTTTTAATTTAAACACGTGTTATTTTTCAAACTCATAAAAGAAAGTGAGAAAGAAGAAAGAAATGGAAGAAAGTCATATAACAAGAAGAGTGTTAGATATGAATGTGGATGGATGTAGAAGTAGAGGGAAGCCAAAGAAAAGATGGATGGACTGTGTGAATGATGACATGTGTAAGAAAGGTGTGAGCATTGAGATGACGTCTGATAGAAGTGAGTGGAAGAAGAGGACGTGTTGTACCGACCCCACATAATGTGGGACAAGGGTAGGAAGATGATGATGATGATGATGTTATTTTTCAAACTCAGACTTTACTCATTCAATTTACACCCAACTTTATACCTACTCAACTCTACACTCTGTCTCCTAAAAAGCGTTACAAGCAGCTCTGCCGTTTACTCTTATTGAATTTATAAGAGTGACCCAAATAAAACGAAAAAGCTCTTTTATTTTGAAAAAAAACAATCAAAATTATTAAAACTGCAGTAGCAGAGCAGACCATTATCTAAGATCAATATTTTGCTATCATTGTAAAGAAATCTGGGCTGTCCTAAAACACAATGTTTGACGACATTGCAAAGGTCGCGAAAAACCCAAGCCTGATAACGCTGGCATAACACGAAGGCCTACACCCTGCAGTGGATGATACCAGACTGAAATGATGATGATGATAATAACCCCGCAAAACCGCGCTTGGCAACTCGCAAACCCGTTATAGAAAAAGGGTTATACTTGGTGCACTGCTAGTTACAGTTAGGCCAGCAGGTATAGTATAGTCGCACTACTCATACATACGTACCATTAATTGTACCTTTATGTATTTAATTTACTGCATCGCACAACTGCACTGTTGCAATGTGTGCATTTGTCCTAACGAACGTTGGGTCACAGTATTAATAGCAATTTGATTCACAGACAAAGTCTCAATCCGTCAATGTATTTAAATGCTCTCGGTCGGTAAACAGCAACTAATTGTAAGCTATTTTCAGGGAAATTTGTAAAAATACCCAATGACCTTTTGTAAAAATATCAAATAGCTTAATCTAAAAAAATAACAAGTAAAATAAATAGCACAGAGTTATTTTCACACTAGACCATACGTTTTTAAATTCCTGTCCATCCGAAGGTTGCCTGAAAGAGATCGCTCCTAGCGACAAGTCCGTCGATTGTACTAGAAATGTAATCTTGCCTACTTTGCAAAATCTATTCAAACACGGTGTTTTGGAACAGGATGGATTTGTTTATAATCAACCTAATCAGCGTAGATGATTTGTTCGCAAATTAGCAAAAAACTGACTCCAGTGACATAGTGATATCGGCACAAGTTAATTGGTTTTTGATAAACTGCCCGTATCTTTGACCTGTGTTATAAATTATCAAGATTTTTTTTTAAAGTGTGCTTTACTGTTTGTTAATAAAGTCAGCCAAGTGCGAGTCAGGCTCCTGCACGAGGTGTCTTCGTACAAATAATTTCACGACAGACAAAAGACGCGGACGGATAGACATACGGACAGCGGAATCTCAGTAATAGGGTCCCGTCTATTAGGTTTTGCCCATTAGGTATGGAACCCTAAAATCGAGATCGGTCAAGTGAGAATAATCTTAGGGTAAGTGAATTCAAACTTTTTGAAGTAGGAAGGTAGGTTTTTATATGGTGCCTTACAAAAAATAAAAAAGTTGTATGCAAACTTATCGCTATATTATATTAGACATTACTGATTATCATGAGTCTAGTATATTTTTAAATAAGTTAGTGTAAGTACTTCCAAAGTCATAAATTTGTAAACTCTTAAAAACTAAACCTAACCTACCTTACCGTAAACCTTTGTTATCTTCTATGAAATTCGATTGCACTAGCAGTAGGTACACTTTAGAACCCTGTAAATAACACGAGCCATGTTTATTATTTTCTCGAATTTATTTATCTGAATTAATGAAACACGTGTTTTATTTTAATTATCAGTCAAACAGCTAATCGAATAATTGAACAATCATAAACGTATAGTAACGTAACGTAGCACATTCAAAACACACTGCGCGGCGACGCTGCAACGTTCGGGCAGTCAAGCTAGCGTCAACGCGTAGTGTCTCTTGAATATTTAAAAAAAATAAAATAATACTGTACAACTGCGTAACGTGGGATAAGGGCAGGGGAATGATGAACTGCGCTCACTAACTGCTAGTACAGTCGATGGTTAGTACGGAAAACCCTTTTATTGAAACTGCAAAACATATTGATATACCTATCTAAACCAACACTCATATTTTCCTTGAATCAGATGGGGTACGAGTTTCAAGTGCAGTATTTATAACCACATCATAGTAGGCATGTAATGAGTTTAGGTAATTTTCGATATGGTTTACATCATACCTAATTTGAGAAGTTTTTCCAACGTTTGTATTTTTAAATTATTATCCTGAACATGCCCAACAAACAGTTCACAATTAGACTTTATTTTGTTGACATTGTATTTGCGAGGAGATGACGCGACGAGGCGGCGGCGGTCTAGTCTAATCAATCGAATAAATGCCGTCATAAAATGGAAAAACCAAGGACAAACCAAAACAAAGTTATCCTTACCTGAGTCAGAAGGGAGAATACAGCAGCCATGCCCACTTGTCCCACACCTACGACGGTAACCTTGTTCCCCGTGTCTTCAACCTTCTCTTGGAAGGTTTGGAAAAGCTTGTCCAGAGTCGCCATTCTTCCTGGAAAATCGAAGAGTATTCTTGAGAAACTTTTCCTGGCCAGTAGCGGACTGGCGAGCTTCTGAACCGTACGTGCTATAGAACCCATCTGGGTTTCGAGTTAGACTAAAACAATCTAGCTTCAAACACATCCACCCACACGTATTGTTAACCTTGCAATGTGATGTAAACCATTAAACAGTGATGTACATCAGCGCATGCGAATATAGCCACTCTTGTATTGTATATAGTTATGGTAATACCGTGGCAGTAAAATTATTTGATTGAGAGATGCCGAATAATGATTAGCACTTCGGGCAGGACGATTTTTAATGTTTCAAATATTGTCGAAATTACCATAAAACTTTGAAAATTGAGCTGTAATTTATCTCATGTAACGTGCCTCTCAACTGTTTTCAAAAATAATTACTAATATATACTTTAGTTCGCATTTATTATCAAATAACATTGTTAACCTACGTTAGATTTTTTTTTAGATCGGTACAGAATGTTTTTAAAGAGCCTTTTTATTTTTAATTCACTGGTGGGTGGTGATTGGCTGTTTACAAACCTGTGCATGCGGCAAGTTCGTAATATTATAAGTTTGAAGCTTTTTAGAATAAACAAAAGTTTTCAAATAATTATTTCTAACATGTTTTGAATGTATAATCTTACTTTTATGACCGATGTTATGAAAAACGTTTTAGAAAATATTTATGTAGAAATCAGTATCATTTACAATTTCTAAATGAAAGTATTAAAAAACATTGAAATAGAAGTCTGAAAAACCTTAAAATACAGTGCAGTACAAAATTAAGTTACAAATTCCCGAAAAAAGTTAAAAATACTTTTCTACGGTTGCCATTGTTATCGCAGATACAAATAATTTAATAATTTAATTTGCTGCGGCAATGCAGCCAGTGTCTTGGGTACGCTTCCGATTGGTACTGATTTGGATCAGTTGAACTATCTATAGATCGTTTGCAACGGTCTGTAGATAGCTCAACTGTTTCTTATGTATTTTATATGACAATGTACATTTTGTAAATACTGTATAGTCGTAAGTTTGTTTGTGAATACAATATAATAATTTATATATCCGTGCACCTACCATAGTAAAAAATAACCCTAAGGTCCCCGAATATAAAAAAGTACCCAGTATAAGTAATAGGCCCAGATAGGTGGTAATCCGACGATTAATTCAACATAAATCCATAAGATAGAATATTTTTCTGTACCATAATGAGGTCACATTTTAATCAATACATAAGATCTATTGTAACCAAATCCATCTAAAATAAAATGAGATGACCCAGCATCTAACGGTCAGACGGTCATTGGATGGAGATCGCCAAAAATCAGAAGCTCTTTAAATGATATTATGTATATAATTTCCAATAATATCTATATAGCTCAAGAAAGGTAAATATGTAATACATATTCTAAAGCCGTGAATATAAATTATTAAACATTTACACATTCGCTTATAAAAATAAAATATGAAAAAAGCACTAAAGAAGTTTTTGAAATTATTAAAAATAACTTACTAATTCCACCGTGTCTATTGTCATTAGCACCATTGGTATGGCCATTTTTCGTATCACCATTGGCATCACCACTGGCATTACCATTGTTAGTGTAACCATTGTTGGTATCACCATTGTTGGTATCACCATTGCTGGTATCACCATTGTTGGTATCACCATTGTTGGTATGACCGTTGGTGTGGTTAGCACTGCCGTTACTACTGTTCCCGTTCATACTAAAATCACTTTGTTAATTTAAAGTTTAAATTCACCCTCACTGTATCACTGTTGGGTAGATACTGATTGCAAAGTTTGGCGTCCCGTTATTTATAATCAAGAACAGTTCTATAGGATGAATAGTTAGTGAATGAGCATCTCGCCGCTGGCACGGTAGTAAACCGGGTTCTGACAAGCAGGCAGGTACTGGGCTACGTTCCGATCAGCACGCACGTTGGTGAACCGGCCGGCAGCAGCGAGGTAACGCTTCGGAAGTCACTTGCAATGCTGACTCAACATGATGCAATGAACAGTAACTAAATATTTCATTACGCAATCGAATGCATTCAAGAGACTATGTTCTAATATATAGTAAGTATATACAGTTTCAGGAAATATGTCACATGGATATTTATTCTGAAGCCGTCGAATAATTAATTTTTTTATTAATTTTTCGTTTGATTGATGTGATGGCAGTTCCGGGTAAATACATATATGTATAAGGAAAATGTGGTTTTCTAGGCATCTATAATTAACTAACTAGACGACCGATGCGATGTGGCGCGGCGGGCGAAGGCCCGCCTGCGACGCGGAGGTTGCGGGTTCGATTCCCGCCTTGGGATAAATGTTTGTACGATCAGCAAATATTTATTCCGGGTGTTCTGGATATTTTATATGTACTTATAATAAAAAATATCTAAGTATCTATGTAATGTATTGTATTAAGTATGTCAGTCTTCTAGTACCTACCCATAACACAAGCTTTGCTTAGCTTGGGGCTAGATGATGTTGTGTGGATTGTCCAGCATTATTTATTATTTATAACTGTTAATTAAAAAATAAATGGTTTCTAGAACTACGTATTATAGTTACATGGTAGTTCTATAAACTATAAAGACGAAGTAGTCATGAAATTATTTTCGTAAAGCTCGAACCTAAGACCTACAACCATTTTTTCATTGTGTGGGTCGTAGGTTCGATCTCTACCAAGTAAAACATTTGTGTTATGACAAACAATTACATTTTTATTTTTTGTACTATCTGGAGGTTGAAGTGTATGCGTTTAAATGAAAAATATAAAAAAAACTTTTAGTGTGTCAATGTAGTACCTACACAAAACAACCTCAGACCAAGTTCAAATAAAACATCTTCCCTTTAGGTCCCTTCTCTGAGGAGTTCAAGACCTGTGCAGGTCGTAGGGCAAAAAGGGCAAACGAAAAATGTATATAAATTAGTGCAAGCTTTGCTCAGTTTGGGACTAAGTAGAGCGCGATCAGTGAAATGTGCGGGAGTATTTATTTTATCCAGAAAAAACCGGATCTCTTTCTTATCGTATTATTTATTATGTACTTCAAATCCGCAGCCCAATTCCACCACAGCAAGTATTTAAAAATTTTTTAATATTACATAGACACAACAATGTTCCACTACGTTTCAAGACAAGACGAAAATTGTTGATAATTAGATTTTTTAAAGACATAATAATTTTCAATAATTAATGCAAGAACCTTTATCACAGTTAAAATAAGACATTATACTTTCACGTAAGATTTTATTATTTATTAGTTTATTATCTACTAGATAATAATAATAATTTGACTACGCAAAATGTTTAAAAATTTAATGGTTTTATCTTTATCAAATTATTAGGGTTGTCGTTTATAATTATTATATAAATAAATATTCGCACACCAGAGCTTAGCTGGTATAATATATTAATACAATTGTTTTACTAACGATCTATGTAAATTTCATGACATTATTATGCGAATAAATGATTTATATTCTACTTATTTTTTTTTTAATTTTTTCTTTTGAAAATCAGCTTTGTTTACTCTATTTCAATATTAATACCACTAAAAATAAAATATATTTGACTTTACAATGCTAAATGAATACACAAACACACCTCGAGACGATCTTCAAACTAAGTGCACAAAGGCGAGTGAAAAGGCACAAAAGGTAGTAGGTATGTAGTAGGTACGAGCAAAATATGACCATTGAAGCTATGGGCGTAATATGCTTCTTAATGTTTGAAATCATCGAAAATAATCTATTAAAAATAAGTGACAACCATATTTATCAGAATGTTTAATTGTCAATTTTATTACTTTAAAATTTACCATCATAATAATAAATAACTACCCAACGTACGTATCATATAAATAAGTCCGTATTTGCGATTTACATTGAAGTTAACTTTTACAACACTCATTGAAAAAGTTCAAAATGGGTAACGCCCGATCTAATACTGAGTAGGATTACACTACAATAAATCGAGCTTTAGTTTTCCTAATAATATAAAACAGTAATATGTATCAGTTAAATATCCGTATGAAATAGAATAAAAATAATGAAAAACAAATCGTACTCACAGTGTTTTCCTTGTTTCGTGTGGAGCGTCACGTAGATGCCGGTTTGTTGCCAGCGCGAGTCTGGTCGCGTCGCGTCGCTCACGCCGGCCGGCGTCGGTCGCCCCGGTCGCAACGGGTACCCTTCAAGGTGACCTTCAACAGTCCATTTTGGAATCCACGCCATCGCGCATGCCCGAATTAAAACGGTGTACCGACAATAATGCACCATAACGCAACACCAGTAAGCGTAAATTCAAACGACAGACAATGATTGACACAGGACTTCTGTACGAGCCAGCAATAAACCCGTCTAGAACTAAGTCGTAAGAATTGAAATTATGATGAAAAGTAAATAGAACGATAAGTCGTTGGTGCACCTAGAGTTCATGTACCTCCACGGCGAGTCTGCATAGCCAATTACAGAGCAATTATATGAACGCGAAAAAACAAGTTTTGCAAATTATATTTTATCAATAATTATGAAATAGAAAAACGTCGTTTACGTCGAGGATCATTCATTTCATGACTGAATGTTAGTCCAGCTTGTCGATAATGAGTAAATAAGATAGTAGTTGTCACTGATAAACCTGATTTCATACGATATGAAGAACTAAGTACATAAAAAACGTTTTTTATCAAATTACATTTAATATCTTATGCGGGTAAGTCGTTGAGCAAAATTAAGATAAAAACACCAGAGTGACTTGCAAATATACTAGGGTCAAGTGTTATTATACCATGGATGAATTTGTGGAATATTTTATTGTACCTAGATTTTATTGTAGTCTACTTAAGTATTTAATAAGTCTTGTCTACCTGGGGCCTTATTCTCTATTTTCCTTCCCCAAACCGTGCTACGTCACAACGCGTTCCAGAGGGCTTAGTCTTAGTTCGAGGTTGCATTTTAAAACTCCCTACTCTCGAGCCGAGAGTCGTCTCTCGGATATCCATACAAAAATATATGGACATCCGAGAGCGTTTACTCTCTGTAGATCTAGTGATCAAGATCCAATTGGTTCTATTGAGAACTTTTTTTCCCAATAAATCTATTTTAAAAAACAAAGTCACAAATTGGATCTATTGCATCTACTTACAAAATTACTAGATCCATATTGGTTCCATTAAGAATCTTTTTTCTCATTAAATCTATTTAAAAAAATTGCGTCACAAATTGGATCTACTGAGAATAAACTACGAAACTGACGTCATAAGGCCTGATTTTTATATAAATAAAAAGTCAGAATTTAACAAACCTTTTTACCTATAATTAGATAAAAATCTTTTTTTATCTTGCCATAATATTCATCTATAAATAGAAATAATTTAAACGCAATAGGTAGTTCTAATAAAATACATTTATTAACGTAGTTTATCTAGAAAATGGCCAACATTGATATCCCCATTTACAAGTAGCATCTGAGCAAACAAAATGCAATTGTCACTTTCAATACTGCTTTTACGTCGTTTGCACGATGACTTGTTAAATCTTTCCAGTCGATTACAATTTAAGGAAGTGATTGATGATTCCTGTTGTAAGATATGCAAAATTTGCGAAAATTGCACCTCATTTTTATTTATGTTAGTATTTAGATTGTGGTTCCAACCTTCCGCGGCATTATTGGTGCGATGACGCAGTCCATACACACACCAGATTTTATAATATTCATCTTTCATCCAATTATTTTCGAAATAATAACCGAATTTATTTAAATCGTTGTCAGGCATAATTTCTTTCTTAATATAATTCCAGCCCTCTTCTATACAATTTTCAGGGAGTAGGGGATGTTAATTAATTTTGGATCTAAAGGATAAAAAGTATTACCACTGGAACCAAATGGATCTTGATCATTGGGTCTACAGAAAGTAAAAGTTCTTCTTAGAACCAAATCATCAAAATTGGATCTAAAGACAAAAGGTATTCTCACTGGAACAAAATAAATTTGATCATTGGATCTACAGATAATAAAAGTTCTTGTTAGAACCAAATCATCAGAAATGGATCTAAAGAGTAAAAGTTTTCTTAATAGAACCAATTGGATCTTGATCACTAGATCTACAGAGAGTAAACGTCCGAGAGACGATTGTCGGCTCGATAGTAGGGAGTTTTAAAATGAAATTTAAGACTAAGCCCTCAAAACGCAAACTTCAAAAATGATTGATTTGTATCTATATGATTCGAATCGCGCATGACACGTTTTGAAACGAATAGTTTTCATAACGCGGCAGACTTCGACACGTTTAGTTGACAGTTCAAACCGTACCGTGTCGCGGTAGGGAATGACAACTAAGGCTTACGCCATACATTTTTTTCAGATTCTACGCCCGTTGTCTTGCCTAAGCCAAGTAACGCGCGTGGTTTGCAATACAATAGAGAATAAAGCCCCTGACTGTCGAAAGTACCAAAAATAAAAATAAGCTACAGAGATAAGCTTTTTTTGTATTCTTTTTTTGTGTGAAGTTAATCTTAATAAGTGCTTTAAGATTCAACAAATAAAAATAGTATTAGGAATAAGGTTTAGGAATATTTTGTAAAAAAATCTCTATAAACTATTTCTATACTGAGAGGAATGTATAACAGTATCTGCTTCCTTATGATAAGCAACATTTTATATAAGTACTTAAAACAAAAAAAATACTCATCGCGAGAGATAAGTATTAGTTTTAAAAGAAAAAATATTAATTTAGGCGGCTTGCAGCCTCTATCACTGGGACCGGAGATTTTGATATTGTACTTCGGTTGCATCTAGTTTTGTTTGTATTAGGTACACGTGTACTCAGAAGTACTAAGGTAAGTACAATACTAACGGCCGGTTTCTTGAACGATGATCAACGAAAAAATCAAATAATTACTATGTGTCAAACTCGGATCAATCGTGATTTGGGTTTCCAGAAACCGGCCGTAAGTGGTTTATAAACCATTACTTACAGTATCTACGTACGTTCGTTTCACATTCCGAGTGTAATGTCCTGACCAAATTACGAATTCGCATATACAAAAATAACATTAATTGAATACCCGACATACATACAGATTTGAACTCCAAACCAGACTGAAAACAATTTTAATTTTAAAGTTGCGATATTCATATTCTTATGAAGGTACATTACTTATGTTTGACAGGCGTCACAGCTCAGTTGGTAGTAGGTACCTACTCTGCTTTCCATGCTGTGGATCGTGGGTTCGATTCGCACCCTGAGCGAATGTTTTTGCGATGAACATAAATATTTGTTCTGTGTCTGGGTGTTTCAATGTACTTATGTATTTCCAAAAAAAATTAGTTTAGTTTACATGTATTCTATCAAAAGTCTAGTTCCCTTAGCTTTGCTTAGTTTGGAACTAGAGTGTGGTATGTGTGAAATGCCCGTGAATATTTTTATTTATATTTATTTAACAACTGAGATCAAGTTTGTCACTTGTTGGAAATCACTGTCGAATTTTCAAAGCATGTTGTGTTTCAGTGACGCTTTGCGCGTCTTTTCGCAATAATGTGACTTCCGATGGCGATAGGGGTAGGCGGACGACGTCCACTATGCCGTTTATTCCGAGAACACACGGCAACGATAAGAACACGTCTTGCGTTATAGAATATTCACCCTAGGGAAGATAATTACAAAAATCATGTATCAGCTAGTTACTGCTAGATTTAGGGCAGAGTTAGGGATAAATATTATTAAAATTCAAAATATAAGAACGGAACTACACACAAGCTTTTGGTATAAAACAAAAAGCAAGCCAACTTTTGGAATAAACATTGGTCTCATAAAAGCTCGAAATAGCACGGCTTTATGAAAACCAGCAGTCGAGCCGCAATCTCTAAAAAAATAAATAAATTAATAGTACTGACTTTACTTAACATATATTATATAGGTCTTACCTTAACGTGGATTGAAACGGGTTGGACGCTTTGCGAGTTATTGAGAATGGCTTCACATATGTTCGCAATTGATAGTGCCAGGGCCCAGGTGTAGCCACCTTTCACCGTACGAATAGTTTGTTCCTCATGAAGAATCTCTTCATAGCATTCCTGCCACTTCTCAGGGTCATCATTACACCCAATTTTGGGGTTCAGATCCATCAGACGAACGCCACAAGCCGACGCTTCGGACCATACAGGAACTAAAAAGCGAAAACATTTATAAGGTTAATTACCATTATAGTCTATTTTGTAACATTTTAAGCGACTAATATAGCCATCGTTTTTTATCTGTAAATTGAGAACTACAGGTACCTAAATAAGCGCGTAAGCCATAATTTCACAATCCATAATTCTATTCCATAATATTCATAATCCATAATATTTCATTCGCCATGTCCTTAATACGGAACCAATTACAGAATATTTATTTTTAAATAATAGCTAAATCGGCTCCAAAATAATAAAGTTTTCGAAAGCAAATTTGAAAATAGCGATTGTATCTTTATAATCAGCATGTGTATTGTATAAAAGGAGGTTGTATCATGTCGTAAAATTATGGATTGTGAATAAGGTTGTATGCTTAGCATATATCTAGTATTAAAATTATGGAAAATGAAATTATGGCAAACAACACTACTTACTGCTTAAAACTCGTGGGAATCAAAAGTTGCACTTTTATAACGCTTTCGTCGCTGGTCAAATGAAGGAAAGTGCACAAAATTTAATATATTGTCAAAGTTTTCAACACACTTAAACGAGAAGACAAAAATAACATTAGGTTTATTTTTCTTTATCGTATATGACTATAAAATTATTGATATCTATAATAAATTATTATAAATATCAATAATTTTATAGTTAGTCTGGCGGATATTGTACCCGCACTTATTGAGCTACAGCTTTTTGAGCATCTGCTCTACTAAAAAGTCTATGAATGCTATTTGTAGTCAAGTTTAGAAATTTCATTTCAAAATAATAGAGTGATCATCGTGAGAACAGCAACACGAGACATGTCATTCCTTAAAACCAGTGAACTGTTGAGATTGCCAACCTGTAACCACGTTTACGTGATAGAATATAAATGCTCAGTGAAACAATAACAATAAAAGAAAATGTTAGAAGTAAGTATTCGTAGATAAGACGCATTGGTAATTAATTAATTATGAATGCAATAATCTTTTGATGAAAAAAAGAAGCCCGAATTACTGCGATATTAGAATTAATTAGATTGACCTGACGACCACACCACCAGTGACCCTTTTTATAAAGCTTATTTATTAAAATTAGCTTTTAAGCTTCGACGATTTTTGCTTGAATTCTGAAAGTATAAAACAAAGCACTTACCTCCACCCCGTCCGCCCCCGCAAGGTCCACAAGGACTGCACGGGTTCCTTCCGACCACGACGCCGAGACATGATCCAGGGTCCACACCCAGTCTGTCTCCAATCATGTACTGGAACCTCGCCGAGTCTAGGTTAGTCCCAGTGCCCATTATGCGGTTCTTTGGTATACCACTAGCTCGCCATGCCTGGTACGTCAACACGTCAACAGGATCACTCGCAATCAAATACACCGCTTCTGGACTATACTTCTTCAGCTGGAAAATTCAAGACGGATATTGACTTTGATCTCTAAAATATGAAGGTCGTATCTTCCCGGAGATCACTCGCGCAGAGAGTGATTAATTAAGTTTTTATTGCTTTTATTCTTTTATCTGCTCATTTTTTCTATAATTAATATAGGTACTTATTAGGTACATAATTAAAGTGCCATTGGCCGATTTAATCTACAATACATAGGCAGGCATAATGTCCTATGCATGTACATAGGGCATTTTTATGCCAAATACACTATACATCTGTTTCTGAAAAAAATGTGTGTTTACTTGAGGCATAACTGCGCGTACGATTCCAGTGTTGCGTATTGTAAAATCCTGTTCGCTTTCGTCAGGCCTAGGTTCGGTCCCGGCGGCAACAACACAAATCTTTGAATCGGCAGATGCTGAATGTTCTGAAAAAACATCATCTCTAAAAAGCGTCTTTATTTGTGCACCGTTAAAAATAATGATAGATGCACTTCTCTCTGTAACTAGATCAGTAATTTACAAGTTAATTTTGGGAATTAATGGAACGCAACCTTACACCCAGAGCCTATCATTCGCATCTATCATTATTATAAAGAACTTACCTTTGCTAGCAGTAATATTAGGCCCATTTAGAAATGCAGAGCCGTATTCAAAATCACGTTCCTCCCCCTTCAATTTGTTGTCGTCAACGCCTATCATGCAGATATCTTTGGTAACACCCTGGGTAAGGAAATTGGTATTGGAGTAGACTCTCGTTGGTTCAGACTTTAAGTTGTTCAATTATACGTGTGTTGGGCCACTAATAAATTCACTCTGCTGTTTTAACTATACATGAAATTAATAAATTTATTAATTACATTTACCTTGGCAAGTAAAGCAAATATGGAAGCTACTGCAGCTTCCCCGGTGCCCACAATAGTAACTTTATTGGCAGTAGTATCACTTTTTTCGTATGATTTCATCACAACTTTATCCTGTGTCGATTGGAATGGCATTTTTGTCATTTCTGTTATGTTTCGAGAGTACCACGCTTTTGGTTTGATAACTATAACAATAAAGTCCAGTGATTTTTGTATAAAAACACGTTGGATATAGGCCCAGTTCAATTAATAAATAATAAATTACTATAAAAGAAAACTGATTCACAGAATCGCTGTTAGTTGTATACCTAGTAGTATTCCACACAATATGGAGTTTATTAATCTGAGGTCTACACCTTATCTGATAATCTAGATATTAATATTATTTTTATAGAGCCAACTAGAGCAAGAGTAAAGACAATTATACTTACTAAAAATAAAAAATAAATCTTACCGTTGCAAGTCCACTTTTCATAATTTTGCTGAATAATTCCATTTGTATATCGATGAGCTTTCGCTAAACTAAACGTTTGATTGAGCATAAAATTACGGCACATAGTTTTGTTAAATTATTATACTGATTCTTCTGAAATTTGTATTCTATTGACAGTGGTGATAAGGATTTCGTTTTGACAGATCTGTTTAAATATTTATTTTTCTTATTCTATCACATCCGAAAAGGTACAAACATTCTGGTTAGGTATTATGTAGTAATCATTCTGTGGACATTCGTTTATTGAGTGGTTGTTCACGGTCGTAAAAATCTGTTATGTATGATTATAATGGAAAACACGATATCACTGTATTTTATGCTTTACAATTAAATAAAATGCGATTGAACAATTTGTGCAGATTTTCTTCAGAGACAATGTATTACATAGAACCTAGACGACAAATGTAGTATCTGTGCGTTACCTACTGAATAATGCATGGATTGAATGGAACTCGGACGATAACCTAGGAAAATCACAAAGAAAGATTCCATAATAATCTTAAATGTTATAGAAACATTGTCTAATAGAAAAGCAGCGAGGAGTCGTCATTGATTCCATAACAATTATTTATAATAATTACAAGGAAATGAACCTTCACTACCTACTTACATAATATAACATTGTAATATTAATGTAGGATCTTGATTTTTTAGTGTTAGGATATATGCCGCTCTTGACATATAGTAGGTACCTACCTATAACAGTTATCTATGAAGCTAAAAATAATAAAAGATTTAAATAAAAAACTAAAAGTAAATCTATAAACCCATTTATAGCCCAATTAATAAAGGGGGTTTTTGAGAAGGACGGTGATGGCCAAGTCAGAAATCACGAGATTGAGAAAAGTGGTCCTTCCACAACCTCGATTTTCAAAAAAGCAAAAGATTTTAAAAAAGTGCATGTTTTTTTTATATATATTTTACTTTGTCCCATTTCAAAGCACTGCACTGTAAGACACAAAAAGTTAAATAAAACAAAAATAGCTTTGGTTATCTCTAAATTGGCGAAGAAGTAATCACGTGGGTCACGAGCGAGATGACTGCGTAGTGTTTTGTACAAGTTGGTACATCACCGAATCTTATCCTGCTTCAATAAACCAAATCAAAATAACGAAAAAACTTTTTTTATCATTATATAACGCCAATAAAATAAACTAAGTATAAAAAAAGCAATTGACATTAGACAACCTTCCTACCAATGTATCCAAGGTTTTGATACGACACTTTTAAGATAACTTATTGTGTTCATTTCCGTATAATATAATAATATAGTATGTATACATGGAGGTACAAAAATACAATAGCCTTATTTCGTATTTTAAATACTGCATTGTAAAATATTAGTCTGGATTAGAGAAATAAAAAAACTTATATTTTGTAGGTCTTACAATAGTGTAAACCCCTATCTTAAAAAAAATAGCGTTGACATTATGTCATCATTACGTATGGTCATCAATACTTTAAGTCTGCGCTAACTAAGTATTTATAAGATAGACCGTAAGTAAATTGCAATACTTACCGACAAAATATTGGAAGTGGCAATATTTGACGCTGCGGTTTAATGATAAGCAAAACCTACGAACACAAAACTGTGTTACATATTAATTTTTATCTTAATTTCAAAGCTTTAGGTTTTAGCTTTAACTAAGACTCCGTATTGAAAGTTTATCCTAACTTTCTACCTGATAGACGGCACGCCACATAACTTAGTCACTTTAATAATGTCGAATAATAACATCTAAGCATAGATTTAAATCTATGCATCTAAGTAGGTACTTAGATGTTTATTAGTTAGTAATAGGTAGTTAAATTAATTAAAAAGGTGTCTGATTAAAGGTTTTAAAGGAGCAGACTGAAAAAAAATGCCTGCTTATTACCGAAAATTGCATCGCAAACTTCCTCGTTGCATCATTGAGTTAGGATGTGAGACGAAGTACCTAGGTGTCACATATGGCCGATTTACATCAGACGAGCTAATACTCATGCTTCTTCTTATCGTGTCGATGCTACAACTGTACTTTGTTGCAGCATCGTGTTGGAAAGATTAGCCAGACTAGACACTGCTTTGCCGTGCCTAGCTGTTACCGTTACCGGTGTGCGCCACGAGGAGGCTCTTTCCATGCACCCATGCTATCCCCACTGTATGTCAAACTCATAGTGTAAATATATGTATGTACTTATAGCATTATTTGATCGTTTTTTCTGCATTCACAAAGATTTTATGATTTCCCAGAGCCAGTTTGTGAGTCACTTTTCGTGGAGATGTAGTCGATATGCTTCAGAGCACGTGCGCCGATCCAAAATGAATAATGACGTCACGAAATTTAAGTAGATACCTTTAGAGATCGTATGAGAAAGTGTGGTGTAACTAAGTAGAAATACCGATGCAGGCTAGTTGTAGTTTGGCTTTACTTTAGTAAGAAAGATTTACTTAGTTAATACAGACTAAAATGATGCCGTTAGAAAACGTTCTTTATTTGTCCTCTGGTATTAATCCTTATCTAATTAAACTTCTTCATAATTAAGACTGGTTCAATACCTTTATATGACTTTTTAAATTATTCAATTTGGACATTCCATTCGAAAGATATCACGAGTTCAAAAATGTAAGTATTGGAAAAAAGTCAAGCGGAATAAAGCAGGCGCTTCTCGGGTTCTAAACTAATATTATAAAGAGGAAAGATTTGATTGTTTGTTTGTTTGTTTGCATCGAATAGGCTGCTAACTACTGGACCGATTTTAAAAATCCTTTCACCGTTGTGAAGCTACACTATCTGCGCTGAACATAGGCTATATTATATTTTCAAAAAAATTCCTTACTAAAAATTTTTTTATTTTTTAATGAAATAAATTGTATTATAATTTATTTTTTAAAATTTTATAATTTAAATTATTATTTATTATATAGCCGGGGCGTGCTGCTAGCCTTTATTAAAATAGGTCTTTATTTTCAGAAAGAAGACAATAGGCACTTGAACCAGTTCATAGCTCATGCTGCGTTAGATTTGGTTGATGAGCACATGTGGAAAGTCACAAATACCTACCTGAAGTCGGTTGATAACAACAAAAATCTATAGGTACTTTGTTCCTGGCTGATATAAAAGATTCAAATAAGAATTTTAGTGAGATCTACCGTAAGGAATATGTAGTTTATTGAAGCGGGTTTATTTAATTGTTGCAAGTGAGCCTCACCTGACTAGCAGTGAGCTAGTCAAATAAAAAATAAAAAAAAAAACAAAGTATAGATTTTTGTTGCTATAGCAAATATATTAAATCAATGTCTCCTTTCAGATGCGTTTTGTAATGGTGCATGATGCTCGGAATGAAGACGGTATTAAGAATTTCTTTACTGATGTGTACGAGTCTTACACTAATGCTAAATTGCTAATGCTATATAAATCCATTCTACACAGAAAATACTGTTATAACTTTACCTTTGACAAGAAAGTTCAATTTCTTGGAAAAAAGTACCTACTTGACATAGGTTAGATTATATTAGTCCAAGAGCTAGTGAACCCTGCGAGTAACGGTCTTCCTGTAAGGCTAGAAATTTGTACACTTACGATTTATAGCATGCTAAGAGCACTAGACATGATCTGGCAGGCTTCAGCCCTGTACTTCATCAGCCACTTAATTTTTTAATTGTAAAATAATTTGAGTTTCAAAACTTGTTTCTGTAAGCTTAAAAAATTAATAGGATGGAGTTTATTTATTGTAAATCTTGAAAAAAAAGTTACAGACGATTACAATCAGCAATAGTATATGCCAGATCAATTAGAAAATGCACAGTTGATGAGGTAAAATAAACTTTATCCTGTATACTTAAAATTTTTATATGTTTTCAAGTAAACGTCTCATAGTAAATATGTACAATGCCAGACGGTTTTGAACAGCATAAGACCTTGCCAGGCGAGGGGACAGCTGCTAAGGGAGTGCAAATAAGAAATGTTAATGTTTCAATTTTATGAACATATTTATTAGCATACAGTAAATGCAATGTATTTTATTGGGTTTTATGCAATCTACATTATTTTAACATTCATTTTCTTCAGCATCATCCGAGATTGCACTACTGTTTGCATCATCATCTGATTCTTTACAATGTTTTCCTCATCTGAAAATAGTGAAAAAATATTTTAATGTAGGTACCTACCGTAATAATTTTTAGTATTTTTTGAAGGTTGTTAAGAATTAAATATCAAGCTCTATTACATAGGACTGCATATTAAATGTTACGGATAAAATAGTTGTAGGTATGTTACCTGAAATGTATTCCTCAGTTTCAGGCGATTGTGCTGTGGCAGTATCAGCAGGTCCTTGTAAAAGTATGTCGTATAGGTATAGAAGATGGAACTTTATTCCTCTCAAACAAATTAAAATCGTAAGAACTATCAATTAAGTTCCAACCGTTATTTTCAGGAATAAGAATGGTTCTTTAAAATTACAATTTCGCCATATATTTGTAGGTAATGTAGGCAGTTCTCAATAATTGTTGATGTAGTTCACGTTGGCAGGGTGGTGAATTCGATGAATCATAGCTTACTACTTTTTCATAAGCACTTTAGGATTATTTGTGTTGTAGATAGATAGATAGAAAACACTTTATTGCACACCACTTAATTTATTTTTGTACGTAGTTGTACGTAGTAAGGAACTTTTCATAACGTGCATTATTTAATTTTGAACATTTCAAACCATACATTTGGAGCTTCGACATGGGAGCCTTCAAAAGAAGGGTATATCTTTATCTCAAAGGCCGGTAGTGCACCGACAACGCCTCTGGTGTTCGCAAGTGTCCATGGGCGGCGGTGACCACTTCTCATCAGGTGGCCCGCAAGCTAGCTTGCCAGATATGTCATAAAAAATAAGTAAAATCACTGAAAACTGAACTAAAACTGAAAGATAGGCATTCACGCAACACCTCTGACTCGCACGCCTTTAGCAGCTGTCCCCTCGCCTGGCAAGGTCTTATGCTGTTCAAAACCGTCTGGCATTGTACATATTTACTATGAGACGTTTACTTGAAAACATATAAAAATTTTAAGTATACAGGATAAAGTTTATTTTACCTCATCAACTGTGCATTTTCTAATTGATCTGGCATATACTATTGCTGATTGTAATCGTCTGTAACTTTTTTTTCAAGATTTACAATAAATAAACTCCATCCTATTAAATTTTTAAGCTTACAGAAACAAGTTTTGAAACTCAAATTATTTTACAATTAAAAAATTAAGTGGCTGATGAAGTACAGGGCTGAAGCCTGCCAGATCATGGCTAGTGCTCTTAGCAAGCTATAAATCGTAAGTGTACAAGTTTCTAGCCTTACAGGAAGACCGTTACTCGCAGGGTTCACTAGCTCTCCAGCTATATGTACCTACTTAATTAATTTTGTTAAATTTATCATTCCTTGATCGCATAGACTATACATGTATAATATGTACCTACTATGTTTTTCAGTTTCCTAACTTGAGAAGTAAATATATTTAAAGAAAACAATAAGTAAATTAAAGATTCTGTATTTTCATAAAATTATCATTTAACTTACAAAAGCTAATAGTCATTGTAATGTAGTAATTGGAAAATTTATTCATTTTAGCTCAGAGTGCTTCCACATTGATCAAGATACAAGATATTTATTTTGCCAAAATAAGTGTTACAAACGTCTTAAAATTAGGGAGGCACTTAAAAACTTATTCACCTTTTCCAGGTATCGCAAAAAAGGGTTGGGCGCTTAGACATTATATAATATAGGATATAGGTACTATATAGGAACAAAACAGTAACATTTGTGAAAAAAACTTACAAGAACTTGCCAAAGTTTAAACAATCTCAACTAAATGTTAGTACTAATTATATTAGAAAAAATGAACAAAACAGATTTTAATCATTAGAACAAGTAATACTAAAAACATTTTTTTTACAATTATCTTCACACAATTTGTGGTGTAGTGTAACATACATAAACAGTTGAGGAGCTCCTTATTGAAGTATGTTGAAAATCATCATGCATTTATCATCATAATCAGTACAGATCTGGTAATCCCAAGTCATCGTCTGATAGACTGTCAACTGAAAAATCATCTGAAAAAAATAATAATTACAGAATATGTACTATCCAGTAAGCACTTTTAACCTCAAAAATTCAATGCAAGAAAGAAGATCGGAAAAAATTGTCAGCTGTGTTGGGAAGGGATTGAGACTCGCTTTTACTATCAGTCTTTTTCTCTCTCCTAATATATATAATAGAGTTGCTGGAGCTGTGCTGAACTTATACAAACTTAGTTAAAACTAAAGATGCTTGTTGTATACCCCTATTGATGTAAGAAGACGAAGAGTAATAGATAAAGATTTTTTAGTTAATAACCAATTCAACAATTTTAAAACCTTGCAACAATAGTGATTTGGCTAACATGATCTACCAATCTAGTATTCTTTATGATGAATGAGAAACAATATACATTGTGTGCGGAATTTAAAACTAGACAAATTAAATTGATTTATAAATTATAAGTACCTATACACTAATACAATTTTAGTCAAATTATTACTATGAACAAAAATAAAAATATATGCCTAAATCAATTTATTTTAAAATAATGTCAATACCTACCTAACATGCAACAATAGTTTGTGACAGTAGTATGTACCTACATATCACAAAAAAAACAGAGTGACAGTAGTACCTACATATCAGCAGAGATCCAAGTTAACAGCCATAAAAATATCTATATTAGGGGAAAAAAATTATTATTTATTTATTTAAAATTTTTTTAAAAGCGGAGCGTGCCAATTTCAATGAAATACAGCTAATATTCCTAGCATTCACAACATATCCGGTGTTTATGATTTATGGGTGATAAAAGCTATTCAGCAAACAAAAATTAATACCTATAGGTACGCAATTGCGTAAGGCGATGACAATCTCTGTTTTATGGTGAAGACATCGTAAATGTCTATTAATATGAATGGACTCCAATTACTTTTATTGTGCGAGTTTTGTTGGGAGAGATCTAAAAAAAGTTTACTATCACTGGATGCTTGATTTTATGTCTAGGGTGTTCAATGTGATCATGAGGGGATTGAAGCGTGGACAATCGCTCCAGACGACAGATGGGGCACGGAGCCTTCCACCTGTCCGCATCACAACTAAATTCAGATAGACTTTTCAAATAGAATCTGTACCTACCTTTTTTTACACAACACTTTGTAAACACAGATAGACTCCCATGTTTTTTTTATAATTCTCACTATTATACGATAACGATAATCTCATAATTGCATTAAAAGCGTGTTGACTCAGTAGCAGAAAAATCTTTCCGTTGCTTATATTTCCTTAGATGGTGTCATGCAAACCAGAGTCGTAAGACTATCGACACAACGTGATACTAATATGACACGATGAAGCAATAACGATGCAACATGCACCCAGAGAGTTGTCGAGCGATTTTATAGCAATTTTAATTTAATATTCATTTTCACAATAACCAAATTACCTTGTACTTGTGACATAATTTTGTGCGTTACAGTCTAATTTTACTTTACATTGTTAAAAATGAGTCATTTTTACCCAAAGTCTGAATAAACATTTTAGCAACATAAAACAAACAAAATCGGCATAATTTGAAACGTGCAACGTTCATTCGGTGAATGTGAATGTATCGATTGAATGAATGTAGTTCATAACGTGGTAACTTCCTATAGTGTGTGCCAACGGGCCGGTGGACGTCTATCACACCGTATGACCCTCTGAATGCGTCTTATTACAGTTTTATCGGTCGTATCAGTCATAAAATGCTAATGAACGAGCGTTTCGGACCAAACATCCGAGCGCGAGATTCAAATGACGGTATAACGTAACCCGAAGTCGACACTTCGTTGGAACTGTAATCGTAATAGGTCTATGCGCTTTCAAAACATAGCGTAACTCGACCGTCGGTATGGCCAATGAGATACCTCGATGTTTTAAAAAGCTCCTTTATTGTGCGACCGATATACCTACTACACATACCTTGTCTTTGTATTATGTACTCTGTGGCGAGAACAATAAGAGTGTTGTTCGTTTGATGTATGTTGACACATTCTGAAATAACTGCTTTGCTCCGCGCTTTATTCCTGACTCATAAGTTTTTGAGGATTTAACAGCGTCGTTTGCATTTAACTGGTAATCTTGTAATTCAAATTACGAATTTTCAATGGTTTTAAAGTTTTTTTTTGTTTTTTAGTCTTTAATTTATCGTATCAGAGATTCATAATTAAAGGAACTTTTTGGTTATTTCTTAGACAAATAAGATACCAAATATACAATAATTATACATTTTTAAATTAAGTTATTAAAATAGACAAGCTCCTAATACTAAAGTATATTATTCTTATATCTCTTTTAATATTGATATAAATGATAATGGCAAAAACATGCAGAATCAAAAAAATATGCAAAACAGTTTAAGGAACTTGTTCCTTTAAAATTAGATAAAAAAAACAATAGACTTGTTTTTTTTAGTGCATGAACTTTTAGTTAAATCTAAAAAGATTTTAATCAATCACTGAAAGGTTCTGAAATATGTATTTGAATAAAAACTTGTGCAATTATTGTAACTTTAGGTTAGTGTGTTTTGTCATAATAGGTTTCCATTGAGTAAATTGTATGAAGTATAGTTTATAAACAATAAAGAGTGAAAGATGCTTATGTTTTTGTATTTCCAAAGTTAGCTACTGGATAGTATGTATTCTGTCTTGAATATAATAATGGTTAACAATGAAATGCTTATAACTGGAAATTAATATAAAGACATTAAAACAATTTGGAAGATATTCATGTCAAAGTCAAAATTGCTTTATTCAGTAAAATCACAAGGATCATTTAGAATCGTCTTACATACTATGTGATACTAGGTCCCAGTTCCACGCGACTAGATAGATTAAATTAGATAACTTCATTCATTCGTCGTATCAATGGTTCATCCTCAAACTATTCTACTCCAGTGAGTGGCAACTTCAATGGCCTTATCAGATACCCTCATAAGATCAGCTTTAGTACATATGGTCGGGCACCGAGGGCAGGACAGCAAGTGCAGCATGGTTTGTGTAGGAGCACCACACTCACACTGGACTGATTAGATAACTGATTTCATAAAAGTAAAATACAAACCTGTAAAGAAATCATCTTGGTATGAAGAGTCGAGCTCTAGGCTGTGTCTCCTGGTGTCTGGGGGCGGAGTAGGAGGACATATGTCATGCCTCTCTATTTCAGGCTCCGGTAGCAAGAAGTCAAAGATGTCTTTGTGGTAGTCTACAAGGAATTTAGTATTTGTGTGACATTAATAAAATATAGGGTATCCTAAAATGGCTACATTTGGTATAAAATAGCCCATTTCTTTCATTATACATATATGAAAGTTAGGATTTACTGTCTTAGAAAGCCCCTACAGTTTTATGAGCTAGTAATCTTGCTTAGTGGTATACAACAGCAGATTAATTTTTTGAGGGTAGATAGTAGAATAAAAAACTTGCCATATTTGTATGTTGGCTTTGTGAACTCAACTTCCTCCATAACATCATGGCCTTTATCATCACTGTAAATAAGTGAAGCTACATTGACTGCTCGAGGAGTGAATACTTTTCTGCCAGGTGTGCTTTGCAGAGCTTTACCAGCATTGGACAGGAAAGACTTCTTTGGCTCACCAGCCTTTTTTGTGGGCTCATTGGGTTTGCTGGGCCCTGCTGAGACCATCTTGCCCATGTTCTCTGCAAAGACGCAACATGTTATTGACGTATTGCCAAGTAAATCAAGATAATAGACTCGTACGTATCTCTACTTTGTGATTTGAAGAATACCTACTCACCAATATTGGACCAAGGTTGACGTGTAACATTTTTCATCACCCGTCGCGTGTGGTGGTCACCAAATATATTATAAAGCGATTCAGACATAACTTTAGTTAATGTAGCAATAAAAGAAAGTAAAATCCCGTTTCCTCTTGACCGAAACAACGCAACACAAAGAATGAAATGATCAACAGACAAAACTTTTTTGAAAATGTTTGAAAACAACGGCATGAGTGAGTGAATATTGAGACATTCACTCACTCATACCGTTGGATAATGTACATAGATTCATTCTTTCATTCAGTTGTTAATAAAAAAAATCGGAGTTTTCCGAAACAATCCTTCCTTTAATTTTTGGTCCAACATTAAATCTGAATCCACAGATAAAGAGAATAATTTTTAGGTTATATTGTGTTGTTCAAATCAAAACAAACAAATAGCATTGCTTAGCTTACGGAGTAGACAGCGCGGAATATAATAGACCAGAGCCCTTAGTCCGAGCTTGTATTTTAAAACTCCCTACTCTCGAGCCGAGAGTCGTCTCTTGGATCTCTCTCTCTACTTCTTACAAAAATATAAGGACATCCGAGAGACGACTCTCGGCTCGAGAGTAGGGAGTTTTAAAATGCAGGCTCGGACTAAGGGCTAGGGATGGCGATTCTTTACGAAAAAGATCGATTTTTGAATCGATTCGAATCGTAGTCTAATGAATCGATTCACGAAAAAATCGAGGCCTACAAAATCGATTCTTAAAAAATCGATATTTTTTTCAAGTTTGCGTTTACAATGTAAATTTGTATCAATTTTACTAAAAACAAGATTAATATTGCAATTAACGATATCTTATCAATAAAATCAGGGAATTCAAAAATTACAATTATTTTTATTACCGTATCAAACTATAAGATCAACTATAAAAAAAAAATAAGTATTTATATACTGAATGTTTTTAAATAGATAATTGGACATAAAGTAATCGTGAATGAAGTATGAACACTTCCATCAATAAGAATTCCACATATTACTTATTAGTTATTTCAATGCTGATTATTCCTGTGTAAAAGTAAGATAATCACAACTAACAGAACAAACTGAAAATAAGAGCGTCAAAGTAAAAAATAAGAAGCGCTTTACTTATTTACCTACCTACTCTCAATTAGTTATTATTTCGCAACAAACACTACATGACAATCTGATGAAAATCAATCATGAAAATACTTGTATTACGCTAATAGCAGTATTCAATATACGACATCAACAAATGAATGAATGAATAATGCAATATCAATCGTCACAGATTATAGATACATAAAATCAAAGACTACAAACGTAACTTTTTTTATAAACCAAAACAGAAAAAATCGAATGTCGATTTTCAAGGGTGATATATCGATTCAGTGAATCGACACAGTACTTCATATCGATTTAAAAAATCGATATTTTCTGCTCGAAAAATCGATTCTTCGATTAATCGATCTCAGATCGCCATCCCTACTAAGGGCTCTGTCCACAGTATGCTCAGCGCATGCGCGTCCGCCATGTTAAAAACGCGATAATATGAAAGTTTCGGGCACTTTTTATAGAAATGGCTGGGCAACAAGCAATAGCGTCTTTAATAGTGCAATTAAATGAAAAATTAATTGACGGAGCTTCGTTGCATCCTACCGTAGAAGCCCACAACTGGGGGTCTAAAATGGCCGCTTTGAGCAATTCATCTAAAAGAGATTCATACTATGAATTCCTGGCAGATCATTAGCAATTCTGCTAATTTTCGTAAAATGGTCAATTAATTTGGTGAATCATACACAATTCAATTAGAGTCTGTCAAGCGAAAGATGGCCCTGATAAATCGCGGCAAATTCAAAAACTATTAGTATGGCAATAGTATATCATCTACTTATTCATAATCATCATCAAAAATTATGTAAGTATATTTATTTAGAATAATATCAAAGTATCAAATTATGTAATTCCAAGTTATCCTATTATTTAATGTATTGCCATACTAATAGTTTTTGAATTTGCCGCGATTTATCAGGGCCATCTTTCGCTTGACAGACTTCTAGCAGATTCATTTTAGTCGTCTAAATTGCCAAACGAAAAAAATATTACCGCTACTTTCCGGAAATGTTCTATCTGATAGTTTTTACTATTTCAAAGGTATATTTTTACGAATTTGCATATTAAAAATGTTTTCCGAAGTAGAAGATCATAAATTGTAAAAGATTTTTCGATTTAGGTGCCATAAAACTATCATGAAAATATTACACTTGTCGGCGGGTGTCAGGACGCCTTTGACAACTTCAGTCTGATACAAGGTTCTATGTGGAATCTATGTGACTTCTAAGGCTCTTCGAGCATTACTATCACGGGATCTCTTTGGGATAGGTAGGTCTTCTAGAAAACAGCATCATTATGGTATTACAAATGGTTTATTTCTTGTCCACAATCATGATAAGCACTTTCTTAATTAGGTTGATTAATATAGCTCGAGATTTAACTTGGAATCACGGTGAATCCGACATAACCAGGCTACCGCGATTCTATTCCTTTTCCATGACCATTCTCCAAAACATCTTCACACAAAAAGCCATTGTTCTCTTGACAGCATCTCTGACATTCGCCAGAGTTTCACGCATTCAAACTCTATCGAACATAAACTCAGCCAGTGCTTCATTAATCCATCGACAAGACTCATAAGCTGGAGATCTCCTTTTTCCTCTTGTATTTGATATGATGAAAGGCGCGCGCCGTCACGGCCGGACTGACATTAAGCCCGTCCTCGGGCTTTCATTATTTGTCTCCGAAAGATCATAATCACTGAAATAACCGCTCGTCCATCCTTCAAGTAATCCATGTAACTGTTCTTGAACAACCGCTGTACATTCATCTGGCCCGAGCAGGTCGCCAGGATCAACAACAAACACATCTGCTCGAACACGTGCGTCCTTTCCACTATACCTTGCAACATAGAGCGGGCGGCACGCGTCAGCAGGATCAACGACAAACTCATCTGCCCAAACACGTGCATCCCTTCCACTATGCCTTTCAGCATAGAGCGGACAACGCGTGTTGGCAGGATCGACGGCAAACACATCTGCCCGAACCCATGCATCCTTTCCACCATACCTTGCAGCATAGAGCGGATGGCACGTGTTGGCAGGATCGACGGCAAACACATCTGCCCGAACCCATGCATCCTTTCCACCATACCTTGCAGCATAGAGCGGATGGCACGTGTTGGCAGGATCGACGGCAAACACATCTGCCCGAACCCATGCATCCTTTCCACCATACCTTGCAGCATAGAGCGGATGGCACGTGTTGGCAGGATCGACGGCAAACACATCTGCCCGAACACATGCATCCTTTCCACCATACCTTGCAGCATAGAGCGGATGGCACGTGTTGGCAGGATCGACGGCAAACACATCTGCCCGAACACATGCATCCTTTCCACCATACCTTGCAGCATAGAGCGGATGGCACGTGTTGGCAGGATCAACGGCAAACATATCTGCTCAAGCATGTGCATTCTATCCACCATCCCCTTTAGCATGGAACGGTACTTCTTCTTCTCACATGTCAATGGGTACAACAACAACAACTTCAAAACCTCATTTGTGGCGTTGATGAGTCCAGCCTTGTGCAGGTGGAACACACAGGTACTTATAACAAATTACCTTCATTGGTATACTTCATTTTGTAAATCCCATATTTCCGAATCGGGATATGTACTGAGAGTCTCTGGACCTGTTGAGGCAGTACAAGGATATGCGGAGAGAGTATCCAAACAATGACTCATTATCAATTATCGTTGAAGATAACGTATTATTCGCAACATGTCACTTCAGTGGACATAAAAGGTGTAGTAACATCATACATCGCCGTCACGGTTTCATCAATATTCAAAAAAAAAAGTCGTAATATAGTATAAGCCATCATGTCCTTGAGGTACTGTTCATTGCAAGTTGAATATTTTCTAACTCTTCATACCACGTTCTATTCAGGTCATCAACTCTACTAAGCCAACGTTGCATCGACTACACCAAGCGTCCAACACTTCGATTCCAAGTTATTTCAACGAGCTTCCTTACTCAACTTACAAATTCATTAATAAAGCCGCGATACGCGATAGTACTAATAACTAATTTAAGATTATCCTTTCAAGACACTGTATTCTGTCAATGTCACACGTCCCAGCTTGATGTCTCCGTGTGGCAGCTGAAGACTCGCAGGTCCTCGTGTGACTTTCAACAACTCGCTCGTTCTCATGTGAATTTCAACAACTCACATGTCACAATGTGCAGCTTCTGTAAACAAAAGTTCAACACAGTATTCTGTTCGACTGAACCAAACATCTCTCTGCACCGCAAATTGACATCAAAGCTTAACATCAGTATTCAGTATCTTTATTGTCGTCATTATGTACACAGTTATGTCTTATGTCTAAAACAAACCTTATCTTGAAGTACATAATGTACCCAAGTTTGGATTTTGCAATAATTATAACTGGAGAACGGACAAACTTTGAAGCATTCAAATAATTAATTATAATAATTCTGCTTTGGAAACTTCGATAGTGTCGGTTGGTCAATTAATTATTATTTAAACTTCCGTCATAAAAATACTCGGTGAGAAAGTAGTAGAACTTCTCAGTGAGGTCCTTATAGCGTGTGACATGGCCCTTACACAACCACAGAGAGCAACTGTAGATCAACTCCCGGCAACGTTCAGTTAGATATTAAGTCTGTGCTGGACGTTCATTATGTAATGTTCAACAGTCTAAATGTTTAAAATGTAATTATGTAGTAATCCTTAGTAATTTTGTGAAATGTGTTCCATAAATTTCAATACAATGTCCACAGTAAGAAACAAGACCAATTTGTTTTATTATAAACTAGCCGCTGCGAAATCCTTCAGTTTTAATTCAAAAATGTGATTGCTTTCTTGTGCTTTGATTTCATCGTGGGTTACCATGACAACTTAACACAACGACTTTGTATCACAACTCTAAATCGTAGCTGTAAATCGCGACTCTTAATTGTGACTCGAATTCGTTACTCGTTTTTGTTACTTTATTTCGTTACATCATATATTAACATTCAGACTAGATAGATAAATAGATAGACTTGTCCATTGTATTGTTGGTTACAATCATAGGTCTTAAATTAAGATAAGAGCCAAACACGACCCCGCTGGGCACCACAATATACTACTGCCTTTAATGCACATTATGTGGAGTCAGTGCAACACGTCTTCTTCTTCCACTTTCCTCTATTATGCGTTATCTTAATGCTCACACCCACACAAGAACCAAAAATATTCTTTTAATCAAGCAGATCAAATAAGAAGCTTTATGGATACTGACAATGGAATTGGTCCACAGGTGGTTTATGTACTTAGTATGCAGTACATTGTAATAGATAAGTAATACGATTAAGAGTTATGTAAGTATAGCTTTTTTTATTCATATGTAATCATGACCCTGACATTACTTATCATATTTTGTTTCATTTAAAAGTTAGGTACTAAGTTAAATAACACGTCACCGGAACTTATTTCAGAACAGTATTTAATTGTGATTCTTTGTAAGAAGGATCATACAAAAATAACAGTTAGAACCAGGCCGTAGTTTCTTGCTCGTTCTTTTTAGGCTCTGGTCATTTGGAACTGGCATCACCTAGTATAAAACAATTTAAAATGATCCTTGTGATTTTTACTGAATAACTTTATTCAGTTAATTAGATTTGATTTTGTTGAAAATCATTCAGCGCGCTATGAAGAAAGCTGTACTCGGAATTCTTTGGAGAGATAGTATCCGTAACATAATTATCTGACAGAAAAACCAAGGCGTTTGACTTAGCTCAGAGAATTAACAAGTTGAAGTGGCAGAGAGCCAACCATGTTTGCTGATATTGAAGTAGAGACCACGTTTAGGCAAGCGTAGTGTAGAAGCGATGATCCACAGAATGTAGCTGATAATCACTGAATGAAAAGAGCCAAAGATCGGGCTCAATGCATGTCTTGAGAGAGACCTACGTGCAGCAGTGGACTGATAAGTTGATGATGATGATGATGTTGAAGCTTTGTTATTATTACTCCATCAACAATGTTGCAAAACTGTTGCAGAATGTGTCTTGTAAAACAATATAGATTAACACCACTTTTCATAATTGTGAAAATATTTCATGGATGAGAAACTTCTTCAAAACTTCAGAACATAGGTTAAATCATGCTATATCGTATATGGTTAGCTCTAGGTAATATTACTCTGAGAATAAACATCATTCTTCTTCTTCTTTTCTTAGTGGCTTTTTGCAGGCTAGAGTTGCCACGATTTTGCCAATGTCAGAGTTATTTACGTTTACTAATCTTAAAGCAAAAAGGCGGAGATCTGAGTAAATGTTCAAAAATCACCGGTAACGGAGGAAGACTCTTATACTCTAATAAGTTATAAGAAACATTATTATAAAAATCCAAATAAATCAAGAACTACTTACAAGATTTCAATGCCAACAATCTACGATGATAGATACAGCATGTTGCCTCGATTGCTATTGCCATGATCCTCGCTGTCATCAGGTGGTTGCTGATCTACTATCTATATAGTCGCAATATAATTGTCATTCATCTTCATCTTACTATAATGCTTTATTTTGTCATTTCACCCACATCTACGTGTTTCATCTGAAAATAATGAATATCTCGCACAGTCACAAGTTTCTAGCTCAGTTGTTCTGAGCACAAACATCAAGCAAGCAACAGAACAAGCTTGCATTACAGGAAAATGTTAATTTAAACTCGATAGGTCAATACTTGTCATCGAAGAAAATCATCAATAACGTCATCAACAACGTCATCAACATTAAAACCACGACCAAAGTCTCAGCAAGTTACGTGTCTGATCCACCATGTATCTGGCATCTATCCAAACATCTCGTCTAGGTACCTTCATCTAGTACCCCAACACACTCTTCACGTTGAACCGGCAGTTCTACCATTCATTAGTCAAACCACACTTGCATTCTGACTGGTGGTTATATGGTCCAAAAAGTCGTCAAGTATCCGTAAACCAAATTGAAAGATCATAGATATCGTTAAGTATTGTTTTTGTTTGGCATTTTTTTTATTTCAACAAGAAAAACAGCTGACTTTATCGTTAGAAAAACAACAAAATGAAACGACTACATGTACCTTGTCTAATCAAACACGTTCAGGTTGCATCAAGCTGTGCAGTGGTATTCCGTTGCAAATTGTATCGATTACATCTCGCTGAAGATCACTTACGCGACATTCCACTATGCATCGCTCAGTACCCCAAGTACGAGTGCGCTCACTTTTATACTGCGAAGACGATACGTTCAGTTTCATGTGCAAAACTCGTACTAAGCACACAGGTTCCATCTCAATATGCGTCGCTATTATTCCATAAAATCTCTCGTCTGTATTAGATCCTCACATCTGTGTGCATCTGAATTGAAACCTCTTTGCTGTGGGCAACTGGATTGCATCCCACGCCTGATGTCGGCGGGTGTCAGGACGCCTTTGACAACTTCAGTCTGATACAAGGTTCTATGTGGAATCTATGTGACTTCTAAGGCTCTTCGAGCATTACTATCACGGGATCTCTTTGGGATAGGTAGGTCTTCTAGAAAACAGCATCATTATGGTATTACAAATGGTTTATTTCTTGTCCACAATCATGATAAGCACTTTCTTAATTAGGTTGATTAATATAGCTCGAGATTTAACTTGGAATCACGGTGAATCCGACATAACCAGGCTACCGCGATTCTATTCCTTTTCCATGACCATTCTCCAAAACATCTTCACACAAAAAGCCATTGTTCTCTTGACAGCATCTCTGACATTCGCCAGAGTTTCACGCATTCAAACTCTATCGAACATAAACTCAGCCAGTGCTTCATTAATCCATCGACAAGACTCATAAGCTGGAGATCTCCTTTTTCCTCTTGTATTTGATATGATGAAAGGCGCGCGCCGTCACACTTTATTATGATCTTTACCCTGGCAACAAACTGAATATCAACAAAAACATAACCTAGAATAATTATCGAAATTCGAAACCCTCGAAAGTGAAACGAAACCAAATAAATCTTATTGTTTTTTGCTGTTAACACAATAAATAAAGTAAATGAAGAAGTGAAGTGAACATTGACACCGTTATCAACCGCCACTCGACTCAAATCGAAACACAGGAACACTTGAATCGGTCCCATGACCCATGCTAAGTGGGTTTTTTACAATACAAGGGTTCTTAATTTGAAACTATGTTTATTTCCACAACACTGAAAACACAAATAATATTTGTGTCGCCGGAGCGCATTGCCAAGTTCGAATCATTGAGTGTATGTTGTGTGGTTTGGATTTCGGGACTTAACAACAGTGAGTGCTGAATTTTGTTAAAAACTTAGTTTTCTATTCTAAAAATGAATTGTTGTGGATACTTATTAGGTATAATGTTCTTTTATAGGAATGGAAAGGCGCTCATCTAGAATATCAGAGGAGCAATGGAATATATTGCTCAACTTTCTTGAAGAGCACCCCAACCTTGCCCGTGGATATAATAATTCCTCCCAGGGGCGAAGAGAGTCTGCCCGTCTCTGGCAGGAGGTGGCCAATGGGCTCAATGCCACAGGCTCTGGTGCCATCAAAAGCCCAAAAGAATGGTCCATTGTAAGTACTTTATTTTATTAATGGTTAACAATAATTACCTACATTGAAGTAGGTAATATTATGTTCTCATAAGCTATGTACATTTTTACCAAAAGTCAATGCATATTGTTCACAGTATGTCAGCAACTATAAGAGCAAGTTAAAAAAGATAGTTGCTGACAACAATGCCGATGGCACTGGGACAGGCGGAGGTCCTCCTCGGGGAAGCACACTGTCAGACCATGACACCTGGTTTCTTGCTATTCTGGGACCGGGATTTGGTCAGGCAGCTGCACGAGTCAGGGTCGACCCCTTTCCTGATCCGGTAATTATACAATATACTATTTTATTATGTTGATACTTGTCATTGATATTTGTTTATTGAAGAGAATAATTTTATTAATGATTTAGGTTCCACAACCTTCAACTTCAAGGCTAAATCCAACACCTCTAGAAGAAGAACTCAATATAATGTGAGTATAATATTGTAAAATGTATGTAGGTAAGGTTACTTATATACATTTTACAACAGAAACAACATAAAAGGCATTTTTAAATTGTCAAATCCACATACCTAAATTATACCTACCTATACTTACTAAAATCATAATTTTTAATTTTTAGTATAGAATTAGAGCATGGGTCTCAGGAGGATCCTACGGAGAGGCCTGCAGACCCTGTGCGAGATATTGCAGCATCACCTTCTTTGCTCCAAGGTAGTGCTGCAATGTCACCACCACCCATATCTCCGGCAAGTGGTGTGGCCCCAACTCTGCCCCGAAGACAACGGCGACCAAGAATTCGCAGTAAGCACTCACAATAATCATTTTCATTAAAATGAAATTAGTGAATTCCAATATGGTGTAATGTTAGAGTTGAAATTGCAATTAAAAAATGCTTGCAGGTCGTCCTCTTGCTCCACTTGATGAGGCTCGGAGAATTTTGTCCCAGGTGGAGATGCAAAGAGCTGCTGCAGATGCTGCACAAGCTGAAGCTCTCCATTTGATTGGGCAGAATTTGGGGATGGTAGCTGAGAATTTGGGGCGGTTGGCGCGGGCAGCTGAGACATACATTGTTCGTTGTATTGGACCTACTTAAAGGTAAAACTTTATTATTAGTCAAATTTATGTAAGATATATCTTTATTATACACTATATACAAATAAAAAATCACCATAAATAAAGCATAATACTCAATAAAAATAAGCAATTATTCAAATTTAAAATAACAACAAATGGCACATTATCTTAATACTAGTTAATGACGTGCTGCCCAAAGCCGATCAAGCAGGGTATCCCTTGTAACTTCTCCTGCAGCCAAATTATTATTTCTCCTTGAAATTTCAGGATGTCTTCTATGGACTACCTGTAAATAATGTTTTATGATCAATATTTATTTATGTATGAATATAAGTTAATTTTATGCAATACAACTAGGCTTTTGCCCACGTTTTTTTAATTTGGATAGTGTATTTTTTTATTAGTGTAAGAAGCTTGAGAATGCTTCAGTAGGTCTGTATTTAGTCTGAATTTACCTCCTATGTACTCCTATATTATATTCTATTTACCCGTAGGTTTATTAGTAAGTATAATCAGTAAGCACCTGCATGGATGCCTCATATTGCTGCTCCTGTGGTGTTAAAGGCATATCGGGAAGCCTGGCCGCATTGGCTATGTTGTGCAACACCACACAAGCATTAGTGATGAAGCCAGCCATAGTGGGATCATAGTGCAGCTTCCTATCCACTAACAGACATCGCCAACGAGACTTGAGTACCCCGATGCAGCGCTCCACCGTATTCCGAACCCGACAATGCAGGTCGGTGTAGTATCTTCGGGGGGACTCTGGCTCAGTATGAACTATGGGCGTCATCAGTGTAGTTCTCAGGGGATAACCTGAGTCACCTGAAATCGAACACTTTGTTATAGAATAATGTTTATAAGCAAAACTCATATGTTGGCATTTTGATAATTAATTACACATTGATATCAACCTAAAAACCATACTGTTTCATTTTCAGCCTGATAGAGGTGTTCGAGGTGGCTCTTCAGCGGATGCTGATTCCATATAAAGGAATCATGGATGGCGCCTCCATGACTTGCATCGATGCTCAAGATCTTCATGTCCACGTCACATACCTATGTAATAGCAATGAATCAATTGTAGAACAAAGTTTGCAACTACAGCGAGGTGATTGGTATTTTAATTAGTTAATTTTACTTTTATTGTTAATTTTAAGTATTAATTAATTAAATAAATGCATTATGTGTACCTTTACATTTATTATATTTATATAATATGTACCTACAATTTTTGTAAAAATAAAAAAAAAATATCTTTAGAAATTATTTTTTACCATAAAATTAAAAATTAACAATAAATAGGTGATTTTTTATTATTAGGTACTTACTATTTGAGCATTCAACGAATGATACCGCTTCCGGTTGAAAAACCTTTCTTCAAATTCAACTGGCCTTACAATTGCGATATGGGTGCCATCAATACACCCTACAACACCAGGCATACCAAACTTTTGATAAAATCTGCAAGGAAAGGTATTATTGTTTAATTCATTATACCATGTAGGTATGCTGATTTTTACAGTTACAGAATTTAACATTCATACCCATGTTTTATGTGATTACGTTCTTCCCGCGTTTGAGGAAAAGCAATATATTTTTTTCTGAAATGCTCATTGTTGAGAGCTTGTGTCACAGTCACAGCCCTCACACAGTTTGACACACTCACTTGGTGCATCTTGTGGTGTGCGCTTGCTCCTAGAAACCTCTGGTATGAGCCAGAGGCATAAAAACTTAATGCACTTAAAACCTAAAATTAAAATAAAGAATCATAAAGTTATACACATATGGGCCTTCCTTAATGCTACCTATAATAATTGTTTAACAAATAAACAATTAGGTAGGTAGGCCCGCGAACTTATGTGTAGGTATAGGTAGGTACCTACCTACCTGATTTACAATGCAGTGCACATTGAGAACTTAGAAACTTTATTTTGAAAATTATCATGTAGTATCATTATTTACATAGAGGTTAATAAACGCGTACCTAGTAGGTATATTTCGGCTTACCTTACAGACAGTACTTATTCCACTTCGGCCAGTAGGTAAATAGGGCTCCAGCTCCTGAATTAAATCACGGCACAAACTTTTATTGAGCCTATATAAGCCGATGAACTCCGAGTCTGGCATTTCGAACGCCAGCTCTACATTTCGCAATTTTGCACTTCGTCGGCGATAATCTATGTTATCTAAAACACGTGCATGCTCTAAAAAGTTTGCATATAGGCCTATATCCGCCATAACTAACTTATTTTTGACAAAACGCGTTATACTTTTCTTGTAAATTGTAAAATGAATTGTAAAAAGTTGGTCTCTAGTAACATCTAACAATTCAGCTATTTGACGTCAATGCAATTCATCTTTAGTGGGCCATTTTACGAAAACCCATACAAGACTGTCAAACGGATGAATTGCGGAATATTAGTCCAGTCAAATTACGAAATAATAGTCCAAGAGCTAGTGAACCCTGCGAGTAACGGTCTTCCTGTAAGGCTAGAAATTTGTACACTTACGATTTATAGCATGCTAAGAGCGCTAGCCATGATCTGGCAGGCTTCAGCCCTGTACTTCATCAGCCACATAGTTTTTTAATTGTAAAATAATTTGAGTTTCAAAACTTGTTTCTGTAAGCTTAAAAATTTAATAGGATGGAGTTTATTTATTGTAAATCTTGAAAAAAAAGTTACAGACGATTACAATCAGCAATAGTATATGCCAGATCAATTAGAAAATGCACAGTTGATGAGGTAAAATAAACTTTATCCTGTAGTTTGTTAGTTGTTGTTTGTTGTTTGTTTTTTTTAGTTGTTAGTTCACGTTGGCAGGGTGGTGAATTCGATGAATCATAGCTTACTACTTTTTCATAAGCACTTTAGGATTATTTGTGTTGTAGATAGATAGATAGATAGAAAACACTTTATTGCACACCACTTAATTTATTTTTGTACGTAGTTGTACGTAGTAAGGAACTTTTCATAACGTGCATTATTTAATTTTGAACATTTCAAACCATACATTTGGAGCTTCGACATGGGAGCCTTCAAAAGAAGGGTATATCTTTCATGTCCATGGGCGGCGGTGACCACTTCTCATCAGGTGGCCCGCAAGCTAGCTTGCCAGATATGTCATAAAAAATAAGTAAAATCACTGAAAACTGAACTAAAACTGAAAGATAGGCATTCACGCAACACCTCTGACTCGCACGCCTTTAGCAGCTGTCCCCTCGCCTGGCAAGGTCTTATGCTGTTCAAAACCGTCTGGCATTGTACATATTTACTCTGAGACGTTTACTTGAAAACATATAAAAATTTTAAGTATACAGGATAAAGTTTATTTTACCTCATCAACTGTGCATTTTCTAATTGATCTGGCATATACTATTGCTGATTGTAATCGTCTGTAACTTTTTTTTCAAGATTTACAATAAATAAACTCCATCCTATTAAATTTTTAAGCTTACAGAAACAAGTTTTGAAACTCAAATTATTTTACAATTAAAAAATTATGTGGCTGATGAAGTACAGGGCTGAAGCCTGCCAGATCATGGCTAGTGCTCTTAGCATGCTATAAATCGTAAGTGTACAAATTTCTAGCCTTACAGGAAGACCGTTACTCGCAGGGTTCACTAGCTCTCCAGCTATAAATAAACATGAGCGAATACAGTTTGGGGACTTTGAGGATCGATAGGGCGGTGTATTCTGAGCATAAATTCCAATTTGAGGGGTTGTACTGAGGTCAGCTCAAGGTCATTTCGATGGAAACGCGTTTCATTCGATATCTCGAGAATGGTTAGAGTTAGGCGAAAAATTGTTGAGACCTTTTCTTTTCCAAACAAAATTTACAAACTTTTTTATTTGAAACTTTTTTTTATAACATTAATATTTTTCAACTTATTACTCCCGCAAGGCAAAAATATTACTTTTTTTTCCATTTTTCGTCGTTTTCTCCCCAACCATTCAATTTTATTAAATTTTACCGATCATCAAAGTGTAGATCTTTTAATTATGAACAGTTTTGTGCTTAAACTTTTTTCCGTAATGCCAATACCTTCGGAGTTATATATTACTTTACCGATATATTATTATTTTTATAAATTATTTTTCTATCAATAAATGTGTAAAACAGTTTTAATTGTTAATTTACTTCTTACCCAAATTAACCCAAAAATTTACCCAAATTAAATACTTAATTTTTAAATAGTTTAATCGATTGACCTTTTTATATTGCGACAGTGGCGCGGATTTCGCTCGGTAAAGTAATATATAACTCCGAAGGTATTGGCACTACGGAAAAAAGTTTAAGGACAAAACTGTTCATAATTAAAAGATCTACACTTTGATGATCGGTAAAATTTAATAAAATTGAATGGTTGGGGAGAAAACGACGAAAAATGGAAAAAAAAGTAAAATTTTTGCCTTGCGGGAGTAATAAGTTGAAAAATATTAATGTTATAAAAAAAAGTTTCAAATAAAAAAGTTTGTAAATTTTGTTTGGAAAAGAAAAGGTCTCAACAATTTTTCGCCTAACACCAACCATTCTCGAGATATCGAATGAAACGCGTTTCCATCGAAATGACCTTGAGCTGACCTCAGTACAACCCCTCAAATTGGAATGTATGCTCAGAATACACCCCCCTATCGATCCTCAAAGTCCCCAAACTGTGTTCGCTCATGTTTATTTAACTCGTTTTTAGCCATAATTTGACTGGACTATATGAATCATTTGCAGTTTCATTTGGTGAATTGCCATTATGTGGCCATTTTACGGTTAATGAAATGAATCATATTATGATCATAATGTGAATTGCTCAAAGCGGCCATTTTAGACCCCCTGTGTTCATTTACAATGATGGTTAAAATGCCATGGTTGTCCTCAAGGAGGAAATAAAGCCGAACTAGTTGAGAGATTAGGATAATAATAATTAAATAATAATGAGTAAAAGTAAATACAAAAAAATAATAAATATCTTAATATAAAAGAAATGGAAATAATAAATAAATATTCTGTTAAATATTTATTTAAAGCATAGTACCTACTCCTAAATAGGCATGTAAACATGTTCAGACGTGCTCCGAGCACGCCCCCACCTACCCGCGCCTCAGGTAGCATGCTCGAAAATCAAACGTTTGATTTTTGAGCACGCTCTAAATAAGCATGCTCATTACATTACACACGTGCTACTATTGAGCACTTGCTCAATATAAGCATGCTTTCGTGCTAGTACACCAATAAAAGAAACACAAAAAAACAAACAATTCAAAATAAGTGGTACCTACCTACAATGGGCGGTCTTATAAGCGATTTCTTCTAGACAACCTTTACATCCAGATAAGTCAACTATAGGTAGGTACTATGTATTCGGAACGGAATATGTAATATGGGTGAACTTGCTTCGTATTTTTGAAGTGAAAACTTCTTTAGCGGCGCTGGGTGGGTAAAAACTTTCAAACTCGCGTCAGGGTCACGTGACGTTCGAAATTAAGCGTAAGATCGTGGGAAAGGGAGAGGAACTAGTATCTCCCACTCTGACACACTGACACAGACACATTCGCGCTTGCGCGAATGTGTCTGTGTCAGTGTGTCTGTGTCATTGTGATTGTCATTGTCATTATGACGACTGTGGTTATATTTTTGAAGTGAAAACTTAAAAGTGAAAACACAACGTTAATATTGAAGTTTTCACTTCTGCCGGCACTCCCGGAGTGCTATTTTTTGAAGTGAAAACTTCTTTAGCGGCGCTGGGTGGGTAAAAACTTTCAAACTCGCGTCATGGTCACGTGACGTCGAAAAAGCGTAAGATCTTATTTAATTTTTATACATTGCTCGTAAAACAAGAGACGACAAAAGAACACACTTGCGGTCACGCGACGTATGACTCAAACAATTAAATAGTGTTGTGGCGACATGACGTGACGATGACGTGGCGACATGACGCCAACGAAGACACAGCCAACGAAGCCAACGAAGACACAGACACATTCGCGCAAGCGCGAATGTGTCTGTGTCTTCGTTGGCTTCGTCGTCATCGTCACGTCACGTCATGTCGCCACGTCATCGTCACGTCATGTCGCCACGTCAACGTCACGTGACGATGACGTGGCGACATGACGTGACGTGACGATGACGACGAAGCCAACGAAGACACAGACACATTCGCGCAAGCGCGAATGTGTCTGTGTCTTCGTTGGCTTCGTCTTTGTGTCACATTCGCGCTTGCGCGAATGTGACACAACGACATGACACAATCTTGCGCAATCTTGCAATCTTGCAATCTTGCGCGAATGTGTCTGTGTCAGTGTGTCTTCGTTGTCTTCGTCGTTGTGTCACATTCGCGCTTGCGCGAATGTGACACAATGACATGACACAATCACGACTGTGGTTATATTTTTGAAGTGAAAACTTAAAAGTGAAAACACAACGTTAATATTGAAGTTTTCACTTCTGCCGGCACTCCCGGAGTGCTAGCTTTTTTTTTTTATGTACCTACATAGGTCAATATTTTCTGTTTACATGCTAACTGATATTTGCGGTGCTATAGATTCACCTAACCGTGGTAGATACTCTTTATAAGGAAAAGTACCTACTGAACTTTGTTGAGCGGTTTGACGTCGTCCAATGAGTTTTAATGACGATCTTGATGTGAGTAACGAAATTGTCAAAGATACTGACAGCCAATGTCATCAATATATCAGTTTCACTCATCAATGATCTGGCCCAATCTTTCCGTTTATACCCACTTTACACCGGAAAATTTAACGAATTCTGCACCAAAATTCAAGAAATTTCCAGTGACAATATAATTCGGAGATTTGATCTTTATTAAGATCTGGGTATTTGTGTATGAAGTCGGTAGAAACTCCAGACAAAATAAACCATGAGTACTTGGCGCATGGCTGGTTTGAAGTAAGTTGTCCGTGAAATATTAAGTAGTAAGAATCTTCCAACTCTGCTAAAATACGGTATTTCCTTTCAGTTATGTAAACTACTCGAATATAGCTGCAAGGGTGCTGCGAAAGTCTCTGAAGTCTGAATTGAAGGAAGATGCAGGCAAGCGGGATCAATCCTTGATAAAATTCTTCTATTGGGCTAATGGAGAAATTCTGCGTATGTTGTTGTTTCTATTTTACCTTTAAGGCCCAAGCGCTCAGTCAGGACGGTAGCCCAACAACAAAAGATGTCGCTAGTTTAAAAAACTGCGGTTTTTCTTCTGATTTGTTAATGGTTTTTTGCGTTTAGTTATCAAAATTCACCTTTGCGAAAATTTATTAATAGATACCAATTAATCAATACAAAATACTATAATTTTAGTAGGAAAAACGTGCAGAGGCTGGCGAGGAATTTCAAGCTTGCTATCTACTTTGGCACGCAAAAATGTTTCCGATATTTGAAACGCGCTAGCGTTTCATAATTTCGACGTCAGGTAATAAGAACTAATAGCGCAGTTCAAGGTACTGTGGACTGACAATCAGAGTAGGTATTCGAGTTCAAATCTCCGCCAGAAATGTAACTTTTTGTTGCTTCCTTTTTTTGATATTTATCTGTGTCTTTCTGCAGAGCAGAGGCTCTGCAGAATTTTTACAGACTACTATAAAACCTACTTTATTGGATTTTTTTTTGAACTTAAATGCAATAAAATGCAGTAGATACCTATTACATAGGTTACCTTCTAATAAAACTGCTAATATCTTCAGGAATATGTTTATATGTATTTAATATTTCAATAGTAAGACTCTCTACAGCTCTATAAATTAAACAAATAAAACACATGAATATGTTTTGCCCAAAAACGGGCTACGGGCTATTTATGTCGTTTTCTGTGGCGTCGCTAAGATTCTTCAATTGCAGTTGTTGGTGCATTGTCTTGCCTGCGTACAAAGGATATAGATTGTTTGTGGGGCAGTTACATCATAATGCTTCATCGGAGTGATCGCAAAGCGTGAATGTTTCTTCGGATCCTTTCTGTTACCACAATGAGTTTCTAATTGGCACAATTGATTACTATACTTACAAGATAAAATTTCATCAAAAACAACTTTACTATGTACGACTAAATTGACAGACAGCTAGCAATGACAATTATGTCAGCGAGGTTGCCTTACTACAGGTTTTATTTACTTTGACAACAAAAAAAAAGGTTTTATTTACCTATATTTCAATGCATTATTTGGAAGTTTGTAATTTTTCTTACAAATAAACGTTTTTTTTTAATGAAATAATTTTTCTTTATATTTATAATTACAGAACATTAAAAAACGAACAGTTTGATAATAATGTTTGCAAGGAAATACATTTATGGCCACACTTTTATAACCAAACTTTATGAACAGTGACATTTATCAGTTATTTATTATTAGCAGTAGTGAGACTGACTAATAGTGACCCGTGACACGGCACGCGTTGTATATTTCGGCTCGGCAACGTTTTTGGCGTTCACTTTATTTTACATTGAAACGTTTTTTTCATATTGCAATTTGTACATAAAATAGTCTATGTTACTCGGTAAAGATATTAATTACATCCTTATGTAGAAATAGTTTTAAAATAGGACGTGTACTTTTGAATTAAATAGTGACCAACAAACAGACAAATCTTATCCTTTCTAGAATTTTAGTTTAGATAATAGATTGGCAACGTAGCATTTTCAAGAAGAAAAGGGATAGATTTAGTTTTGTTGTCTTGTTTCTTTTCCTACGACTGGAGAGCTGACAACAAACCTTAGAATTTTGTATTTGATAGATAATTGTAAGTATTCGAGCGAATGACGTAGTCGTATACTTACTAGATACCTAAACATTGACGACCGATGTGGCGCGGTGGCATTGACGACGTGGAGGTTGCCGGTTCGATTCCCGCCTTGGGATAAATGTTTGTACTATCTGCAAATATTTATTCCGGGTGTTCTGGGTGTTTATATATATAATAAAAAACATCTATCTATGAAATGTATTGTCGAGAAATTACAACACAGGTGGTTCATATATTACGTGTACAGTACATATTTAATTACCGCTAGTTTTGTTTCATACTAAGTACATACACTTTTTGATTTTATTATGGTGTAGAATTATGCGAACTTTATTTTCATACTATACAGTTAATAATGCTACAATATCCAGCTACAATAGCCGCTGTTCCGAACAGGGTAAAAGAGGTTTATTATACAGGGTGTAACAGAAGGGGTGGACCAAAAGCAAAAGGGCGATGGAAGAGCTCAATACCTATCGAAATAACCCCCATGTATGCTCAGCGATATTCAGTCGTTCAAAAGTTACTCGCACTTTTATGTTTTTTTTTCATTAACATATTTTAGGTTAGATTTCCCAAGTTTTCCCAAACTATCAAGTACGAAAGGTCTACTATGAAGCTACAAGGTGTAAAAAAATACGGTTGTAGCTCTAATAGTTTGGGTATACAAGATAAATCTAACCTAAAATAAAATTATGAAAAAAAAAACATAGAAAGCGAGTAACTTTTGAACGACTGAATATCGCTGAACATACATGGGGGTAATATCGATAGGCTAAGAGCTCCTGCATCGGCCCTGTTGCTTTTGGTCCACCCCTTCTGTTAGACCCTGTATATATTTTTTTTTAAATATTTAATTCTGCACAAAATGATGCAAAAAAACAATGCCGCGTTAGCGCACAGTATATCTCCCATATACGTTACATTTACGATTGAGCTACGAAATATGAGTAGGTAAACAAAACTATACTCATACAATGTGTAGCAAACTTTTTGTTGTTGCGTGGTACCTTTAACTTTTTTCTTGGTTGTCATGACAACTAGTAGTAAGTAAATAAATATGTCAGTCATAAACACCCAACATTTTGTTGTTAAAAAAATCTCAAATAGTTTGTAATATATCTCAAATAGTGCCTATTTTTAATGCAATGTAAGCTAGAATTCATGGAAGCTGTCTGGGCAGTCTAGCCCAGATCCTGGCATTCAGTTACTCGCAGGCAGAAATCCTTGACGCGAAGAAAGTACTACAAGAACCATAGGCTGAGACCACCGTGACCAACATTCACCTTGTGATAAGAAAACATCTTCGTGAAGAGACCGTTGCCGTATCATGAAGGATTGAAGTAGGAAGAAGGCGACCAACTTCAAGTCATACATCCTTACCATGGTGACCCAGTACAATGACAGTTCTTGGCTCTAGTATTCTGGACGTCTGGATTAGTCTAGCGGTAAAATAGGGGACCATTGCCGCAGATGAAAGATCAATATGTATTACTTTTGTGTACTAGTGTTATTTTCATTTTATATAAGAAAAGTGTATGCTAGCATCTAAAGTATACTTTACTAGAGGAAAGTCACCAAATATGGAATACCATTTTGTTTTTGGGATATAAAAGAAAAACTACGTATAAATTAAAACATTTTAATGTTTTTTCTAATCAGTCATACATTTATTTGTAGTAATTAACAGCCTTTAATCAAAAATATCACTTGTCAAATTAAAATCTAACACAAAAATCAAAATCACAAAAAAGTAACCAAATATGGAATAGGTACCCATATATGGAATATAAGCATATATCAACATAACAATAACAAAAATGGATATTAAAATCTTTTAGATCAATTAAATGAATATAACATATTGTGATAAATGAAAGAAATTACATAATTACTTACTTGGAAAGTCACAGATCCAAGTATCAAACTCTGGACCAGCATAATCATAATGTGCCCAGAGCCCACACATCAAGCATTTAATCCAGCTTTCTCCACTTTTATCCATGGAAAAAAGCCTTGAACAGAACATACATTCTGCATCAGCAGAGTCAGGAGGTACTTGGTCCATCAACTCATCATGCTCGCTACCATTATTAATGTCCCATAATTAGACACCGACGACTGTCCATATTTGGATTTTTATACTAGTTCAAACTTTTCTAAATATTTTTTCAAGTCATAATATTTTAAATAAAAAAAAACATAAAATGGTGAAATAAACATAATACCGATACACTAAATAGTATAACACTTATGCATACAAACATAACAGCTGGTAATACTCATTTATTACTTACCTTTAAAAGTTTCTGCATGACAACAAAACAAAACACGCATGCCACACGTGAAGCGTTAGCGCAACCGACTCGATGGTGTCAGTGTGATAGTTAGTAGACCAAATGAAACAGAAGATGGTCAAGTGTTGCGTTTAATACTTATAGTCTTAGAGAAATGAAGGGATTCCATATTTGGATACTATTCCATATTTGGTGACTTTCCTCTATTGTTGTAAAGTGTGTTAGTCAGTAAGGTTTATCTATGAGCCGTTTTTAAATAAGTATTTTAGTACTTAAATTTTTACAACTATATTATGGTAAAAAATATATTTATTTACTTTTCTTACAATAAATTGATTTTTTTCCACAGCTGTGGAAAAAAATCCAAAGCTATTTTTTTTTGTACGTTATTATCCACATAAGCTATGTAGAATGCATTAAAATTATAAGAAAGAAACCTGTTTGGTTCAACCAAACTTCTTTGCACGGGAGACGGGTGCAAGATATTACAATCTTTACGCTGACAAGTCCGCTTCGAATGTAAATATGACAAAGTACGATAAATAAAAGAATAACTAAAAGAAAAAGAGAAAAAAGATTTCCTATTTCTTTCTACACAAGTATTTAGTTCAAGTAACTAGATGGCGCTCTAGATACTTTTGCTATAACTTAATATCTAGTGCTTCGCACAGATGGTGCCTTTTTTTCACAGTTATTTCATTTTTTGAACACGCGTCACGAACCACCTTAAGCTGCATGATCATTTAAGATGCAACAGATACAATCCAGGATTTTTGTTATTATATTTGATAGTGTTGAAACACCACCATCATAAATATTACATAACAGTACCCACTTAAATTATACTTTTATTATATTTTCGTTTTTTCGTAATCAATAAACTTGACTACGACTAGATATAATAGTTTACTTTACTTTCGAACTGTATTTATCGTTGATATGATCGAAGTTGCAAATAGATCTAATAGATCTAGTAGAATAGCACTTGTTATTATAATACATGTATACCTACCTATTGTTTATTTTCAGCTGCCGGTCAAAAACCAACAGGCGGAGATAAAGACGTAACAAAAACTTAATGTTTCATAAATGATAGCTCTACCATGAGTTTTTACTATACTATATTTATTATACTCGCTAGCGTCTGTAGTTAAAAAATTGTATGAAGATTTGTACAGCGCCTCTAGCGGATAGTTGGGTACTAAAATTCGTAATACTAATATTGACATAACTACTGTATAGTCCAAGAGCTAGTGAACCCTGCGAGTAACGGTCTTCCTGTAAGGCTAGAAATTTGTACACTTACGATTTATAGCATGCTAAGAGCACTAGCCATGATCTGGCAGGCTTCAGCCCTGTACTTCATCAGCCACATAGTTTTTTAATTGTAAAATAATTTGAGTTTCAAAACTTGTTTCTGTAAGCTTAAAAATTTAATAGGATGGAGTTTATTTATTGTAAATCTTGAAAAAAAAGTTACAGACGATTACAATCAGCAATAGTATATGCCAGATCAATTAGAAAATGCACAGTTGATGAGGTAAAATAAACTTTATCCTGTATACTTAAAATTTTTATATGTTTTCAAGTAAACGTCTCAGAGTAAATATGTACAATGCCAGACGGTTTTGAACAGCATAAGACCTTGCCAGGCGAGGGGACAGCTGCTAAGGGAGTGCAAATAAGAAATGTTAATGTTTCAATTTTATGAACATATTTATTAGCATACAGTAAATGCAATGTATTTTATTGGGTTTTATGCAATCTACATTATTTTTAACATTCATTTTCTTCAGCATCATCCGAGATTGCACTACTGTTTGCATCATCATCTGATTCTTTAACAATGTTTTCCTCATCTGAAAATAGTGAAAAAATATTTTAATGTACCTACCGTAATAATTTTTAGTATTTTTTGAATAAGGTTGTTAAGAATTAAATATCAAGCTCTATTACATAGGACTGCATATTAAATGTTACGGATAAAATAGTTGTATGTTACCTGAAATGTATTCCTCAGTTTCAGGCGATTGTGCTGTGGCAGTATCAGCAGGTCCTTGTAAAAGTATGTCGTATAGGTATAGAAGATGGAACTTTATTCCTCTCAAACCAATTTAAATCGTAAGAACTATCAATTAAGTTCCAACCGTTATTTTCAGGAATAAGAATGGTTCTTTAAAATTACAATTTCGCCATATATTTGTAGGTAATGTAGGCAGTTCTCAATAATTGTTGATGTAGTTCACGTTGGCAGGGTGGTGAATTCGATGAATCATAGCTTACTACTTTTTCATAAGCACTTTAGGATTATTTGTGTTGTAGATAGATAGATAGAAAACACTTTATTGCACACCACTTAATTTATTTTTGTACGTAGTTGTACGTAGTAAGGAACTTTTCATAACGTGCATTATTTAATTTTGAACATTTCAAACCATACATTTGGAGCTTCGACATGGGAGCCTTCAAAAGAAGGGTATATCTTTATCTCAAAGGCCGGTAGTGCACTGACAACGCCTCTGGTGTTCGCAAGTGTCCATGGGCAGCGGTGACCACTTCTCATCAGGTGGCCCGCAAGCTAGCTTGCCAGATATGTCATAAAAAATAAGTAAAATCACTGAAAACTGAACTAAAACTGAAAGATAGGCATTCACGCAACACCTCTGACTCGCACGCCTTTAGCAGCTGTCCCCTCGCCTGGCAAGGTCTTATGCTGTTCAAAACCGTCTGGCATTGTACATATTTACTCTGAGACGTTTACTTGAAAACATATAAAAATTTTAAGTATACAGGATAAAGTTTATTTTACCTCATCAACTGTGCATTTTCTAATTGATCTGGCATATACTATTGCTGATTGTAATCGTCTGTAACTTTTTTTTCAAGATTTACAATAAATAAACTCCATCCTATTAAATTTTTAAGCTTACAGAAACAAGTTTTGAAACTCAAATTATTTTACAATTAAAAAATTATGTGGCTGATGAAGTACAGGGCTGAAGCCTGCCAGATCATGGCTAGTGCTCTTAGCATGCTATAAATCGTAAGTGTACAAATTTCTAGCCTTACAGGAAGACCGTTACTCGCAGGGTTCACTAGCTCTCCAGCTAGTAGTAAAGTCAGGCGATTTTACTGTGACAACTCATGGTAGAGCTAATGTTCTCTAAGGTGAGAATATGAAAATGCATTTATGAACTTTGTAATATGATTATGTATATTATTGTGCAAAACCTACCTTAATACTTATACGATAAATAAAAATAGCATTTATAAATTTACATGACTTTATTTATCGATATCACAAAACACTACGACACAACATAGTGTAATATTTTACTTAAATAATAATAATCACATACATTTAATTAAATAACCATAATTTTTTATTGATTTGAGATTACAAAATTATTGCTTATTTGCTTATTTTTCAATGCAAAGGCACATACATTTTCCTATGATTTTATATCTTATATATTAGATAAGATAACTTTATAAAAAGGCTACGCAATATAAATGATTTCATTTCATTTAGATATATATTATAGGTTAAATCTGGCTTATTAAAATATATTGAACTTTCCATACACATGATAGATAATTGTATCATCCCAACATCAGCCAATTAGGAACTTTCAAGAAAAATTATCGTGTTTTTTACAGTCTTTGATTGGCCGAATCTCGTAATTAAAATTATATTAGCTAGGCCGTGTGTGAATATTGTTAAATGCATGAGCCTCCAAGAGTGGTCACAAGACACGACTAAGCAAAAAAAAACCTATATTCCTTCCCAATCAGGAGCCTTCAAGGAAAATGATCTTTTTTTCAACAGGCTCTGATTGGTTAAACTCGGGATAGATAGATAGAAAATACTTTATTGCACACCACATCGCGATGTAAGTTACATTAGCTTACGGTACGTTCACACGGCGTCGAGTGTTTCTCAACCGAATCGATTTTTTGCAGGATTCGGTTTAGTGGCATATGTATTTCAATGAAGGAGTTCACACATGCATTCGGTTTTAAGACACGACAAAAAACAGAATCTTACTGAAGTTGACATCCGATTTTGCGGCTAGAAACCGATCCGACCGATACTGCAAAATTCAGATCCGGTTCAGTGGTATAGGGCATTCAATACATGCGTTCATACGATACACGCAGGGGTAGATTCGGTTTTTTGTCGGATCTTGAAACCGAATGCGTCGCACAAGCTGGGAAGGAGGGGTGGATTGCACCTCTTGCTAATAAAAACCGGATGGTGAGTTCACACGAGACCCCGACACGAGGCCGTCGGATACGGCCAAGCAAGATGTGCCGTGTGAATACAACATTCGGTTTTTCCAGATCCGATGAAAATAAGATTCGACAAATCGTGTCTCCGTGTGAACGTACCGTTATTGTGTGTGAACTCCCTGGTCACACGAGTGTTCCAAATGGAGTGGCGTGGGTTTCGCCATACACTTCGTTCCATTGGCAGGCGACCAAGCCATTTGTCTTGTTGGACCGCTCGTGTGTGACCAGCTAATCAGTATTACAACCGATTGTCATGTACAGCTTGTATTGTCAACCGAAAAGAACGCAGAGATGTCATTTCTTCTGCACAATCTTTTCGTCAAATTTTAGCTACTCAGTTTAAAGAAATTAGACATAAAGTAAACTAGTACTTATTGATTTTTCATTTTAGAATTTTACAATAAAAACAAGGCAGCTGGTCTATTAATGCTTTTGTCAAAACCTGGTACACGTTTTGGGAAAAATATTGTTTTAGCTTCAATATCTTTGTCAAAAAGTTATATAATTTGGTACAACTTTATCACGTTTAGGAGGCAATATTTATATTATGGAATGTCTACTCTACACTAGATATGCGTACAGTGTCGTCTGGTTTTGCATGCAAATTGTTGATTTGCTTGAACACAGCTGCTCACGTCATGCAGTTAGATCAGTAATAGCGGCCACACTTCAAATAAACTTGATCAAACCTACGCTAATAAATTGCGGTCACACACGTTTTATAAAAGACTTGTATATCTAAGTCTAAGTTTTTTACTTTAATGAAGTTCCTAGTACATATAATTAAAATTTACAGAGTTTTATGTCGTCTTTCAAGCTTTTAGTATTAGTACTTACTTATTAACTACAAAAGTTTTAACATTTGCCAATCTCTCTCTCAGTTTTGATATCGATTGAGACTTGTTAAAACCGATTGCCGTTTGAAACATGTAACTTTAGTGAGCTTATTAACAGTGACGTTTCTTTCTATCATTGAGCCTCATAAAATAATCAACTTACAAATTAAGCGTCTCCTAAAAACTCTTCAGTATCTGCTTCAGTATTGACTACGTCCGTCCGTTCATCCTCTGGGGTATTTCGTCGGCATTCTGGTATTATTCCGTTGTACTCGCACATCCCATACATAAGCATGGCAAAGCCGATTAGCTGAGGCCAGTGGAATGTTTGCCAGCGGAAGCCTAAGGACGCCATCCAGATAACGAACGTTCTAGAATAAAGGAGATTTTTACTTGTAGACTTGTTGTTATTGCAATGACGCCGACCAGAACAAAACGAGCGTCACTACTTTTCACTAAAATCATCAGATAAAGAACTCACGTAAAAAAAAAAATGACTTAGCTTTATTTAAGCTTCGGTTAATTAATTTCATTCAATTCTTAATCATCTCAATTACCATATTATGTTTTGTGTCAAAGCGGTCACAATCAAAGTTTGATTCTGACTATTTGTCTGAGTACTAATAGAGATTTTCACAGCTTTTTGTTTTGTGTGCCAACAGCTCTTTGAAACCTTTACCTATATCATTCATATCTTTGGTCTAGATTTATGTGGTTTTAGTCGCACTGAGACGAATTAGGAACAAAATAATTTGTAATTTTGATCAAGTTGAGACGATCGGAAATATATTTAAGAATAAGAATAATTTATTGTAAAACTGTGTACATGAGACCTTACATTATTAGGAATACTTAGATTCAACAGTTTACCCATTTCGGGTGTACAATATTTTTACTTAATATTAATTTCTAATCTTTTTAGTATAATTTTTACTAACCTAACGGAATCCAGCACCATTCTAGTTGTCGCCGACATCTCCTTTGTCACGGTGATGCCAGCAAAGTTGAAGAATGCGATCGAGATGATAGTAAACAGTATGGCCACCATGATGGTCGAGTTATTGCCTGAAATATAACTCCATTTAACATATACATTTGTAAACATTTTTTGATTAAAACGTTAAAGGAATGTCAGACTGGTTTTGTAATCACAACTTGTTTTTACAAGTTCAAAAATGCTGCTTGATTAGTGTTCATCATTAAAGTTTCTATTTTTAATAGGTAATAGGGAGAAATTATAAAAGGTTTCGATTCAGCAATATACGTCTCGTCTAAAAAACAGTGTATCATATCGTATCACACAACGATGGGTACAATATTGATTTTACAACACTGTTTTTTAGTTGGAATCTGACTGGTTTCTATATTCACTATCAGTTGTAACTATTTAACTTTGACATTTCTGTTAAGAACTAACCAATCTGCACAAATCCATCGATGACATCTTCAACGGTCCCTCTCGCGTTGTTACCAAAATGCGGCGGCGCTGGTATCCAGTAGAAAGGAATCAGAAGTAACGAAAGTACAGAGAAACCAAATACACCTTCCCAGCCGACGGCTTGAAGTGGGGGTATGTCCAACCCTGAAAAGTATATCCAATCATTAGCCATGAACTAAATACTAGCTGTTACCTGCAACGTAACATCGGATTGTTACGTTACTGGATTCGGATTTGATCCTAGTACTGTATGGCCTGTATCTGGTTATGAGAGGTCTAGCTGAATCTCAGAATTCGAATTCAAAATCAAATATAGCCCACGTTTGAATCCAAAAATATGCTCCAGAAAAAAAATTCTGTAATGGCAGCTATTTTGAGTATTGTTTTTGACAAACTTCATATATTTGATAGCAATTAATTTATGCCAATAAATATCTAACAAACGTGTAGAGTGTAGACTAACGCTTATCATGGTATTATTATTATAAAATAATCGTTCGGCAATTTTAATTTAGATTTACCTTACACTTATAGACTGTTTGTTTTCCTCTGAAATAAAATAATTAATAATATAAATAACCCACCTGCAACATACTTCTCTTCATACACCATCTGACAGGCTGATACAACTTGTGCTACGATGATGAGAAGGTTTCCCGTGATGATACTATTGGGTCCCTTCGAACCCGAAGACTCGTAGAGTGCGTCGGTCAAACCGACCACCACTAACCCCACCATGATACTTACTGTGGACAAAACACACTATTTTATAGTTTACGTACATTTCGCTAACTTTTTATATGATATACCGTTAGTATGTACGTACAATATTATGTATTTTTTTTGTCTTAGCAAACAAACGACGACGTTACAAAGTAGGTACATATATGTCACCTGGACTGTCAGAGTCCCTGATACTAAATGTATTTTAAAAATTACGATTTTTTCTATGATACCAACAAGACCGATAGCTGATTCTAAAAGCTTGTACGCTGTACATGATTATTACGACCGGAACACAAAACTTATTTACAAAATGTATTATACCTATTAATAACCCACATTTTAGAAAATATGAGATGAAGTTGTTTTATTTGCGTTTGTACAGAATGATTGTAACTTAGATTATCTATTAAATGTTCTAATAATATATGTATGCCCTTAGGACTTAAGACTATAAGAGCTTAGCTTCTTAAAAACCTACTTGAAATTGAGCATGTACAATGTTTTAAGCTGGTTTATGAATTCTTGAGTAAAATGCCTAGGTTTAAAGATATAACGGTTCACTCACCATGCTGTCATCTTGGCTTGTAGCAACACACTGATCAAAAAGCTTGCCCATGGCGTATTATTATAACGGCCCCCGCTGAGTTCAATAAGCTGCCAAGCCAAGCGTAGGGTACAACGACAATAATACCACGACCCCTCAAATCTAAAGAATTCAAACGGACAAGAGGGCAACATAGAATGGCCCCCTCGGTCGTGTGCACATTTTTTATAGAACGCTAGTTATTTTTACTTTGTATAACGCCATCTGCGTGATATCTGCAGCCAATACTAAAGCATTTTATTTTTAATTGGCTTCCGCCTGCGACTTTATTTGCGTTTATTTGTAGATTTATTTTGTAGATTCTGTGGATATTTTGGGTTAAAAGTATAGCCTATATACTAATCGACTAATCGTACGAGCTCGGTTATGACATGGTTTATACACAAGTATCTATATCCACATCAGCGTAGTACTGCTTTATTAAATCAATTTGACACCCAAAGATCATGTGACTTGATAGTTTACTAATGTATAAAACATCGTAATAACATCGACATAACATGTAGTACGAATATACTCTAAATTCGTTGTTGGTATCATTTGCTAGCGTTTTTTTTTCTAGGTTAATATTACTACTCCAGGATCCACGGTACATTTTTGCACTTTTATTACTATATGGACTATACCTAACTACCTATGCTGTTTACTAGTAGCATTGAGTTTCAAAATTTTGTAAGAAGGATCATACAAAAAACGGTAGAAGCCAGGCCGTATGATTCTTGTCTTCCGCTTTGACTGCGAGGAACTGGTAGCTAGAATCCTCTATCACACTCGTATTCGACGATTCTAATTGATACTTGTGATTTTACTGAATAAAGTATGTATATAGGACTATGAAAGTTTACGAATGCATCCTACTATCCTACTAATATTATAAAGACGAAAGTTTATATAGATGGATGTGTGGATGTATGTTTGTTACTATTAGACGCAAAAACTACTGAATTTCTATATTATAATTATGTATATTTGGATAATAATTAAACTTTACAGTACATAATGTAGTTTATAGGTACATCACTATAATTTATGGGCTATAATTTACAAAGATATTGTGCGAATTGTATTAAAATATTATGATAACGAGACGAAGTCTCAGGCATCACTTAGTGTTGAATAATAACAAAGCCATAACAATATTGCTGTTTTCGCGAGATTCGAAAAGTGTTAAAAGAATGGTCTGCTGATGTCAGCTGTGTGTACATTATATACTTATGTTTGAGTCATCAAATATCTGCTTTTCTGCATATTTATTACAGTACTGTATATGTAGGTAGGATGTGTTTAGATTCAAATATGTTTAATGTAGTACTGCTTTTTTAAAGATAATTCTATGACTAATTGAGTTTTTTAGTAAATGATCTTGTTTTGAGAATAACTATTGTACAATATTTCTGCGACCTAGCATAAATCATAAATCATAAATACTTTATTTGCCTCAATGTGGTACATTTTAGATCTTAAACTAGAGTAGGTAAGTGGCACACATTCCCCATAGCTGGGATGCAACATCTTGAATTGAAAAATAATTATGTACAATGTCAACTATATAATTTAGCACAATGAATTTAAATTATAATATTTTAAGTCAAAAACAGATATTAACAAACAAACAAAGTCAAACAATATAAATATAAATCATTAAATTAGTTATCATGTCAAATTTTAGCTTTCTTATTTAAGTCAAAAATTCATTTAATTTGTAAAATCCTTTGCTGAGTAGCCATAGTCTAAGTTCAATTGCAAATTTATTCAGAGGAAGGCTTCTTATTGTGGTAGGTAATGCATTATACACTTTGCCACACATAGCATAAGAATTATTTAGGTAAAGTGAAGTACGAGGAACCTTAGGCAAAACAATTCTATTAGAATCCCTGGTATTTCTCAAATAAAGGTCACTTGCTCTTTTACTAGGTCACTAGCAGTTATGTATTGCTGTTATATATGATGGACGCAGTGCAATGCATAAAAGGGCACGTCCTGTACATGCTCAGTGGTGCAATATATTTTATATAAGCGGTTGTTGTAGCTTAAAATCCAATGGGTCATTAGTTTATTCCATCATTAGTTTATTCCATCATTAGTTTTATACAAAATACTATGACAATTTCATACGTTTTTAATTTTCAATTAATATTTTTATCGAGAATTTCCTATGCATACGAACCAAATCTGAGAATCAGAAAACGATGTCGCGGACAAAATCCGGTTGCTGATAAACGTACCGGTAGTAAGTACATAATTGTTATTTAAATAACACCACAGTATGTATTATTTGATCTGTTTTGATAATATGTTACTGTTGATTTTTGACACAGGCATAATGTTAGTAAAGATTGTGTGAAACTTGCCACTACAAGCGTATGTGATGGCGGTTGTATGTTCTAAGAGAAATAATACTATTATTACGTGCATTGGGACCTTTTAGTTAGATGTAATTACTATATTTAGTTTGGCTTACAGCTCAGTTCGTAGCTCAACCTTCCACGCTGTCATGGGTTCGATCCCCATCAACAACTAATATATTTGGGCACTGTTGTGTGTTCTGCCTGGGTGTACTATGTACATGCTTTGTTTAGTTTGAGGCTTAGCATAATGTGTGAAATGTCCCAGAATTATTATTTACAATTTATTTATTTAAGTAATTGTATGATGTGAAGAAACTTACAGATGCCAAGTTTTTGTCTGCTCCTTAGACTAGGAGTTCTGTCAAGGAAAACTCTTGACAGTATTGCCACAAACACTATTATGGACCCTCGGAACATTTGGAAACTGCTCACATATGTCAGGGTTAGTCCAACATACATTATAGAGGTGCCCACCTGGAAATAAAATGGTTAATTATAGAAAACATGAATGTTTCTTTATTAGTATGTAATTCTAAACTGATGTACTAACTGTTTTTTTTTGGGTAAATAAATGTATTTTTGTCTTTATTGATGAGAGCATTTTGAAATGTGCAGAGGAGATGAGTAAATCATGGTTGGTGAATTTTGAATTGTATATAGTAATAAATGTAGTGTACATAAAGCATATCTACAAGTAGGTATCTGATGCGCGACAGACATGCATCATGTGGGTAGCTGCTATCTACCACTTGACATGTTGAGTTCTAATGTATGTACCAAGTTCATTGCATCGGCAACAAGGATACATTAAATTGGCATGCATTTAATTGATCATTTGCGATGGTCTGCAAATAGGTCAACTGTTTCTTATGTATTTTATAAATTTGTTGTGGTGTATATCCTACTATACTAGTCACCTTTGTTGATATAATAATAAAAATAATAAAGTAGATATATGTGGGTAGCTTCTTATTCTTGCAGATCTTATTCCCCCAACAAGAATTAGAATTAGAATGTCGGCGACAAATCAACGCATTGCCGCGCCGCGGCGATGCATAAAACCGGTCCAGCGCAAAGCGATACCGCGGCAACGAGCAAACACGCGTCCTTATTTGCCCAATATAGTACCAGTAGTTATACAGTCCACTAATCTTTTATTTCAATCCAACTGAGATATCCCAACAAGAATTAGTGGGTAGCTTTACACAGTTGACAACTCAGTCTACACAACTCCCTAGCTGAATAAACGATTTCTATCAATATAATGTGGTTTTATTGACAATCAGGACATAATTATATGTACATTGTGTATATGTAACAGTAGGAAGTTCATTTGTGAATAAATGAGCTTATACATGTAACTGTAGATCAAAATACAGCAATAAGGATACTCACTAAATCCAACATGGCTGCTGGCATAAGAATGAATGGGTTAAAATTCTGATTGCCTCTTGTCAGTTCATGGTTTTCAGTACCACATGACTGTAGTCTTGTAATTTTGAATACTAGCAGACAAAACATTTCACCGACAAACATGAAAGCAGCCTGGAAAAAAAAAAAAAAAAAAAAAAGAGTTATTTTACACAAAAAATTATAAGTCTGTTATAAAATATCTTACTGATTAATAACAAATGCCAAAGATACATATAATTCTATATGAATGATGAAATATATTAGAATAAACAATATGAAATCTTTTTTGGAACATTTAAGATTCAACGGAGTGTAATTATAATCTAACACGTAATCATGTCCAATTATTGACAGGTAATGGCTGCTTTTTCAAAACAAAACGACAATGAAAATTTAATCATGAAGTATTTCACTAATAAGCAAGTTAACCAATACAAAAAAGATAACTCAGTAATTTTGAGTAATTATTTCTTAGATATGCAACCTGCATGAACGGATGATCGAAACTTCTAGTCACTCCATCAGAACCTTCGGAGTCAAGTTGATCTGCCCATTTAGTGGTAAGGGAATTCATCGAACCGGAGACCACCATTACTAAGGCAAGCACCTTCAACTTCATGGTCCACGCCATCTTGCTGATGACAAAAAAAAATGTATTAAAAACATGGTGATATTTGAATTGCACCTGTAAAAGATAAAACTTTTTGCCTAATTTTCCAATGACACTTGTCACACTTGTGCCTAATTGTATGAAGGTAGAGAATAAATTTTATTATTAGTTTTATTTAAAATAAATAATGTACTACGTAAATGCTTAACATAGTCAAAGCTTATGCTTGACCGCCGTTGACTACAAGCAATAGTTATTAGCTTTAACTTTTTTTTCTACAACATGGTAGGTATGTTAGAGTAGTTCAGTAGGTAGAAGGATGAAAATTATTCTGTTGATAGATCAAAATTGGGAAGAGTCTCTTTCGCTTGTAGAGATTCTTTGTCTTCGCTAAATAAATTTCTGCATACATAACACGTAATCCTACAACTACATGTAGATGGGTACCCTGTTTATTGATTTTGCAACTGTTGCAACTACCGTTGTGGTTCAATAACACACATAAATACCTGGCTTATTTAGCGCTAACGATGCACACCCGCGGCGTATTGCCTTCTTTTTCGGTTTCAATAACTATCGGCTTTGTCTAATTTTCTTGAAATAATGTAAATTGTAAATTGATTGATCGAATTAACCACAGACTAAAAAATAACAAGTGAAAGTGATGACAGACTCGTACTCTAATATATCGTACATGTCGTAATGTAACGTTCATGACCACACACTTGCTCTTTTTAGCAACAGAGTGCTCCTTTTTTCAAAAAAGAACAGACTATAATTTGTTAAGAACGATGGCATGGTAAGAGTGAATGAATAAGTGTATATCCAAACATTCGTTTTTTATTCAACTGCGATACGATAGAATAAGCCGTTGGCCCGCCTACTGTTATTTATCATTGATTACTGCATAAGGTAACAATGCATTTCCTCATCTAGCAAGTCCTAAAGACTTGTTCTGTGAAGCAATAAAACTCTGCCTTAGGTATATCTTAGGTGTCTATAATAAAATAAAAGTTACTACAGTGGAGCTTGAGTCCTCTGGGCAGCAAATGCCATGCATACCATTTAGTCCAGTACACTGCAAAATACCTTACGGTACTTTTTCGATTGACGTACTTATGTATAAGTTATTATTGATGTTATTAGTAGTTTCAGATAAATGAATTCATTCGTTTAAAAACGAATATATTTTTATTACATTATTCCTTTGCAGCTCGCGCACCTTTAAAATACTAGTTTAAGTGTACACTTAGAAGTCGGTCTATGTATTTAGATGAAACTTATATAAGTTTCATAGACATTAACAAACTTATATAGACATTAACAGACACAGACATTAACAAACTTATATAAGTTTCATCTAGATCAAATTTGTTTGTTTGATGTTGCGGCTTAACCACTGGATGGATCTAGATGAAACTTTAATAATATAATTTTATAATGTTTTATAGATGAAACTCATGAAGCAGATGCATCCAGTGGCTTAGCCGTGATGTTATAACAAACAAACAGTCAAACTCGATTTTAGCACTCAAAATCGTTTACCTAGTGCATCTGCATAATATTAACTTTTTCCATATATTCGTTTTTAATTTTCGGCTCTTTTACAGTTTTATAACAGTATAGTAAGTAACAGTATTAGGGGGGGGGGTCGGTGTTGGTCTTAGTGGGGTATGTTCCATGTCGGGGAACATACCTCTATAAAATGCTAAGTATACCGTAGTGCACGCCTAGGTGTGTGGAGCTAGGCTATCAGGCACGCACCGAAAAGCGCTTCATACACGTCCTCGCCATTTGTACACTGCCGACGCGGTGTAGAGGTGGGCCTACATATTCACCCGTGTAGGTCGTCCCCTCCGGGCAATGCTACGGCCTATTAACGAGCTTCGCACAACATCTACCTCGTGGCCGTAGTAGCTAAGTATGAAGAGCGAAAGCGAATCTTCGGCGCTTAAACCGAATCATCCGACTAAGGGAAGACAACCCTGAAAGAAAAAATCACACCGAAAAATGGAAGCAAGACTCAAAGAAAATCTACCCCAGGAGGGTACCGGCCGCGCCGGAGAATCCCTCCCTGAGCATAGCTCGGGCTGCCCCACGTATTCTGGGGGGGGCAAAGTACTGCTACCCAAGGATATATCATCGGAAAAACCTAAGAAGACCCTAACCCAACAACTATTCCACCCAGGGCTTTTCAACCGCCAACGTTCAGCATCTCTTAGCGACACCACGGAAAAAAATAAAGTTTCAACCAGCCTTACCAACACTGACAACGAAAGTCAAAATACTCCATGGCAGAGAGCGCCTAACCAAAAAAGAATTCGTTCTCCAGATGACAAGGATTTAAAATTAAACCAAGCCAAACGGACACAAAGAGACCAATTGAGTAGCGATAGCGGAAGTCTAAACATTCAGGAGCAAAGTTCTGAAGCCGCAGCTGTTGAAACAAGCAATAGCTTCTCATTACTCGACGTAGAAGAGAATAGTCAAACCCATTCGACAGAAAGAGAACCTAGGCCACCGCCGATTTTCATTGACAATGTAACCAGCATCCAACCTCTAACCAAACTACTGGACAAAGCCGCAGAAGGCCTATTTGAAATGAAAATACTTCGCAAAAACCAAGTCAAAATCCAGCCAGCCTCTGGTGAGGCCTACAAAACTATTGTTAATGAATTAGACGCTAAAAGCACAGAGTTTTACACTTACAAACCTAAACAAGAGAGATACTTTAGAGTTATTCTCAAACACATGCACCCGTCTACAGACACTGAAGACATCAAGAAATCCCTCGCAGAACTCGGCCACACTGTTACCAACGCATGGAACATGAAACATATATATTCCAAAACCCCTCTGGACATGTTTGTAGTGGATTTGAAACAAAACAATAACAACAAAGAAATATATAAAATCTCTAATCTCCTGTATTGTCGCGTCAAATTTGAACCGCCAAGACCAAAACGTACACTACCTCAGTGCTCCAACTGTATGGCGTACGGACACACCAAAGGTTATTGCCGAAGAAACCCGAGGTGCATTAAATGTGCCGGAAATCACGCCTCCTCGGAATGTAGTCGTAAAGAAAGGTCTGACGATGTTAAATGTGTTCTTTGTGAAGGAAACCACCCCGCAAATTACAAAGGCTGCACAGTCTACAAAGAGCTTCAAAAGCAAAAATACCCGCCGCTTCGCATTAAGCCAACAACCAAAAACCACTTCACAGAAACACCAGCAATCATGTCATACCAACCTAACCAAACCTACCAACCTCTCCAACCTCACCTACCACAGACAGCCACACCAAACAAAAATTACGCAGATGCTGCTCGCAGCACTGCAGTCAAAGCCAAGCCAAAACCGTCACCAGTGAGTCCGTTAATGACTTCAAAGCCAAAACAAACAACCACATCTGTCCCGTCAGTCCAGACATTTGAAAAGAACACGGGCCCGGTCCAATTCTCACAAAATCAGGAACCACGAGAGAACCACAACGATTTCAGAGAACTAATGGACATGTTCAGACAAATGATGGTACAAATAACGAATATGACAAGCCTTTTGATGAGTTTTATGACTGAACTTCGATCCCATCCAAACCACAGGTACAGCCAGGATTTTATCCAGGGGGGAGGCAAGCAGCCCACCTTGCCCCACCTAGGCTACACCCATGCAAACCGTTAAAGATTGCAATGTGGAATGCCAATGGGCTGTCAAATCACGCAGCTGAAGTAAAATCTTTTCTTTACAGTCACAACATCGACTTCATGCTAGTTTCAGAAACGCATTTTACATCAAAAAGTCACCTAGAAATACCTAAGTATAAGCTTTACTATACAAACCACCCTGACGGCACCGCACACGCAGGCTCAGCATTGCTTGTTAAGGACAACATAAAACACTATGTCACAAACTCATTTTGCACAAACAAAATCCAAGCAACTAATATAGTGATTGAAAGCTTAAAGGGTTCCTTAACTATTTCAGCTTTATATATGCCACCGAAACACAATATGAAGCGCGAGTCGTACACAGCTTTCTTTGAAAAGTTAGGCCAAAAATTTCTAGCTGGCGGAGACTATAACGCAAAACATACGGACTGGGGATCGAGGATTACTACAACAAAAGGAAGAGAATTATTTAACACAGTACAACAACTAAACTTGAAAGTCTCGTCTACTGGTGAACCAACATACTGGCCAACAGCTGCAAATAAAAAACCTGATTTAGTGGACTTCTTCATCTCCAAAGGCCTTCCCATCTCTTCCTTGCGATGTCACTCCAGCTATGACTTGTCTTCAGATCATACCGCGGTCATAGCCGAATTATACAATGACGCTGTCATGGTTGCGAAGCCATGTAAATTGCACAACAAGAAAACTGATTGGGATTGTTTTCGGAAACTCACTGTGGAAACGATGACCGCACAAATACCACTTCAATCTGATGATGACATAACAAAGGCTATAGAAAACTTTAACCACATCATTCAAACGGCGGCCTGGCAAGCTACTCCTATACACACCGAAATCAGTCGACCTATTCCTACATATCCACAAGTAGTGATTGACATGGTACGTGATAAGAGGAAAGCAAGGAAACAATGGCAAACAACCAGGCAACGGCGAGATAAAAACGTTTTCAATAATCTGGCAAAAAATTTAAAGAAAATCCTCGAAAATTTTGCAAACAAACAAGTGGAAAATCAACTATCTAACCTAGATGCAACAGCTGCTAGTGACTACTCCCTGTGGAAGGTCACAAAAAAACTAAAAAACCCCGTGGTATATCAATCCCCTCTGCGTCAAAATAATGGAAGCTGGGCAAGAAGTGATTCTGAAAAAGCGGAATTATTTGCAGAGCACCTGTCAAAAGTTTTCACGCCAAACCCAGACACTGGATCCTCAAAATCTAACGACATACTGGCTAGCTTATCAGAAACTCACCAGCTTTCTCCTCCTATCCAAAAGTTTTCAATATCTGAAGTACGATCGGCCATCAAAAAACTAGATCTCAATAAAGCTCCCGGATATGACCTTATTACTGCCAAGATCATGAAAGAACTTCCAGATATCGGGATCATGTACCTTACACAACTGTACAACGCTGTTCTACGCAGAGAATTTGTACCCGCTCAGTGGAAGGTAGCTGAAGTAATACTTATATTGAAACCGGGAAAAGACCCCGCTGATGTATCCTCCTACCGTCCCATAAGCCTACTCCCGATCGCCTCTAAACTACTGGAAACTCTGTTTCTGAGAAGGCTAATGCCGGAACTAGCCAAAACAGAACTCATCCCTTCGCACCAGTTTGGCTTCCGCTCAGCCCATGGAACCATTGAGCAAGTACACCGCCTAGTTTCCACCATCAACGATGCTTTTGAGAACAAAAAGTACTGCTCTGCTGCCTTCTTGGACATTTCACAGGCATTTGACAGAGTGTGGCACGAAGGATTGCTGTTCAAAATTCTCAGGGCTTTGCCTATAAACTTCTACTTGTTCATAAAATCCTACCTCACGCAAAGGCACTTTTATGTGAAGCACGGTGAAGATCGCACTGGTCTATATGAAGCAAAGGCTGGTGTCCCCCAGGGTAGCGTAATGGGTCCTGTGGTATACCTCCTATACACGCATGACTTACCATTAGTAGAGGGTATCCTAGTTGGAACATTCGCTGACGACACAGCCCTGATTGCTACTCACGACAACCCAGTTGTGGCATCGTCCATGTTGCAGAAAAGCCTAACAAGCATTGCGACGTGGCTGAAAGACTGGCGTATCAAAGCAAACGAAAGCAAATCAGTGCATGTTACCTTTGCTTTAAGACACGGCTCATGTCCTACAGTAGAGTTGAACGACATACAAATTCCGCAATGTGAAGACGTGCGCTATTTAGGTATACACCTTGATAGGCGCCTTACATGGAGGAAACACATATTTACAAAACGAAAGGCCCTTGGTTTGCAAGTTAGAAAACTTAACTGGCTTTTAGCTAGAAAATCAAACTTGACCCTGGAAAACAAACTGCTTCTCTACAAATGCCTGCTTAAGCCGGTGTGGTCTTATGGAGCCGAACTCTGGGGTACAGCAGCAAACTCAAATCTGGAAATTATCCAGCGTTTCCAATCTAAAACCCTGCGTATGATAGCAAAAGCCCCTTGGTACATCACAAACATCCGACTACATCGTGACCTGGAAGTTCTCACAGTGAAACAGGAAATTAATAACAAAGTTCTATCATACGCAAAACGCTTGGAACACCACCCGAACGAATTAGCCAAAGATCTCATGCAATCTCGAAAAACATTTAAGAGAATAAAGCGGAGAGCCCCGCAGGATCTAATATAGCTTATTTGTTGAAATTATTATAATGGAGACGCCACTGGGTGTCTACCATTCACGCCGCCATCTACGAGATAAGGACCAAACTCTAGCTCAATGCCCCTACGGGCAGATTGCAAGAAAAAAAGGAGATAAAAAAAAAAAAAAAAAAAAAATAACAGTATAGATAGATGAATAAAAATTTAAAAAGACATTCTGTAGTATCAGCATTTGTGCTGCGCGAAGCCAGGGCGGGTCGCTAGTAAATAAATAAATAATTCACAGACATTCATTATTGAGTTATATACACATTACTCATCATTATTTTGTCCCCGTTACACAAGCAAAGCACTTGGTTTCCCCAATGAGATCACAAGGCGTACCCAGTTGACTGAAGAATGACTATCGTGCATGCCTATGCCTTGCCATCATTCACTCATTATCACTCACATACAAGGAGCATACTGTATTTGACCTTGAGATCCGAATGTCCCAACAATGTTAACAACTTAGCGTAGCTTCCCCGAAATTTAGGAAATTTTTCAAGATAAAAAATTGCTCAGGGTATTTGTTAAGCCTGCAATACATGTTGGCCGAGCTAAGGCCAATGCGAGCGAAGGCAAATCTGTGCAAGCTAAGTGCTACCGTCCAGACGTTCGGCAAGTCTACGCAAACTATTGCAAACGGCCAATGTAGACGGACTGGCAAACATGTGGACACGATTGGCCGAGCGCTGACAAGCGCCTTTGATTTGTGCACAAAAACCGACACGGCTCCGAAGTGAGGCGAGTGGCGGCGAGCGACAACGAGTGGTGACAAGTCACTGCAAATGACCTCTATACACGTTGGCGCTTGTATTCACTCGGCCAGCTAGGCGAGCGACACCGAGCGATGGCAAAGCAAGACAAATATGCTGTCCATACGTTGGTATTGGCGTTCACTCGCCTATAGGCATGGGCGTTTTTGGATTTTTTCACAAACCGATACAAAACCGATTTCAGATTTTGAAATCGATTTCAAAAACCGTTTTTTAAAAACGGTTTTTAGTTTTCGGTGCAAAACTAAAATCACGAATGCGTATCAAAACTATAGAAAACTAAAACTTTAGGTAGATTTAGATTTCGTTCGTTTGCAGTTTGAGTTTGGTTTTCGTTTTCGGTGCAAAACTAAAATCACGAATGCGTATCAAAACTATAGAAAACTAAAACTTTAGGTAGATTTAGATTTTGTTCGTTTGCAGTTTGTGTTTGGTTTTCGTTTTCGGTGCAAAACTAAACTCACGTCGGTTCGGTTTGGTTTCGTTCGGATAAGATTGTTTGCAGTTTGCGTTATCATCGTGCGTTTTCTAAAAACGGTTTTCTCATATTGGAATATCGATGCGATACGATTTCTGACTGCAAACGGATTTCAGTTTCGTTTTGATATATCTGTCTCATGCCTACTCGCCTACGCTCGGCCAACATGTATTGCAGGCTTTAGGGGTATATATTTAAACAGACACAAAAAAAAGAGATATGTAAAACATTTGTTTGTGATGACTTAACGGGAAACCTTTTAATCATTTTTTAGAAGGAATCTGTGCAAATATGGATAAATTGCGCATATTTTTCACTGAAGTTAGGGAAAATTCTGATTTCAAAGTTGGCAAGACCGAGTCAACTATACAAAAATCGGCCCGTGACGTCATATATTTGTAAATTGAGAGTACGCGTGTGCGGTCGACCATAGAGTTTTCATACAAAATGTATGAAAAGGAGGTGATGAGCGATATTTGATATAGTTCAAATGTGTAGCAACCTTGATTGGTTATTTTAGTTTGATTCACAGACTATATAGTAAAAAAAAATTATTGATTCAAATAACATAGTCCATGTACAAGGTACAAGTGGTATTTTAAATAAAAATAAATAACTTATGTAATATTTTGTGCCCATTATAATTATTAAAAGTAAACATTAAATGAATGATACCTACTTACCACATGATATGATTCAAGATGATCATTAATTTTTCACTAGCGTAAAATCATCACAAACAATGATATGTTTTATTGATGGGCATTTAGCGTGTATTGGCTGCCTTGAGACTATAGGATAGATATTCCACGTAATCCCTCAGAGATACTTATAAAATCACAAACTCACAAATCTGATGTGTTATTTTATTAAAATGACAGTGGCAGACAAGTGGCAGATGTGAAGAATGTAATTATTGACTTAGGTTGTTTGAGGGTCCGGTTAATGTACAACCATGGAAAGCACGACCCGGGAATGCACGACCACGGAAAACACAGCCAGGAATGCACAACCAGGAATTTGCAGCCAAAATGTACATGAAATCCGGGCTGCGCATTCCCGACACGTGTTGGGAATGTCCAACCACGGAATGTACAGCCGTGGAAAACACGACCATGGAATTGGAAGCCAAAATGGTCATCAATGAGCGATTTTCCAGGGAGTGTTCTTATAATACACGATAGATGGCGCTTAACGTCAAATGCATTTCAATGTCAATTGTCAACACAAAAAGTTTTCATATTTTATCTGTGGTGTGAAATTTTTGTCCTAGAAAAAATTCAAAACTGTTTGACAAAAGCTAAAAGTCTTCAATCGTGGCAGAAATCAGAAACAGACAGTATACAGTCTGTTGTCGTCAAAAGTAAAATGCACAAGAAGGTACACGAATGCTAAAATAAAAGCAAATAAAATTTATCAAAACGCTGAATACACCGAAACGGACGTGACAGGATGATAATGACAGCTACACGACAGAGCTACCAATAGATTATACAGATAAAAAAGAGAGGGATTTTGATACACTATTTGTCTACTGCCATCTATCGACTATTTTTGAACTATTTTTTTTTTTAAAAGCCATTTGGAAAATCGCTCATTCCGGGCTGCGCATTCCCGACACGTGTTGGGATTGTCCAACCACGGAATGTACAGCCGTGGAAAACACAACCATGGAATTGGCAACCATTGCTGATTGGTCGAAAGCCTATGCTTCGTTTAGATGAAACCACAGATTAAAATATTTACTATCCCATTTTGATAAAGATGAACTGCACAGATTACTACATGAAAATAATAAACCCCAAAACACACTAAGCTGAAATCAGACAAGAATCACGTTAAGGATCACGTCTTATAATCGAAATTTAACAGTGCAACAAGTAATGTCTCGCGGTTGTGTGCTTGATTCAGTTTTTATCCAAATAATGGCAACAATTCATTTTATTTTGTTTCGGAATGTATCGGTATAAGGTTATAACAGACGGCTACTCTAATATATCTTACATGTCATATTGTAACGTGCTCACACACTTGCTCTTTTTACCAACAGAGTGCTCCTTTTTTTAAAAACGAACAGACTATAATTTGTTGTAGTAACATTAACAAATAGATAACAACAAAAAAAATCCTTAAAAAGAATACATATTAACAAATAAACCATGTACATACAATACAAATTAACTAAGGAAACGAATACACATATTTATAAAACGATGAAGTTTCATGTTGAACACATCCACTTCAGGGTTCCGAGCAATCAAAGCGTTGATAAGTGTAAGTGCGTTCGCTGTCGCAGCAAACCTAATCAGCACTCTAATAAAGCTATAGGATTATCAATATTTCCCCGTAACATTTTAAAATAATGGGTCATTAAAACACATCTTCGGCGAAGCTCCAACGTACCCACAAACAAGGACGGAGACAAGAACGGATAGTACCCATACAATTTCTTGTAGAGGTATCTAGCAAATTTCATTTATACCAGCTCTATCATCAACCTATAATTTATCTAGTGGGGGTCCAAGATAATAGCGTTATATTTTGTTATTGACGACCGATGTGGCGCAGCGAGCGAAGGTCTACCTGCGACGCGGAGGATGCGGGTTTGATTCCCGCCTTGGGATAATTTTTTGTACGATCTGCAAATATTTATTCTGGGTGTTCTGGGTATTTGATATGTATAATAAAAAATATCTATCTATGAAATATTTTTTATTAAGTATAATAATATCTAGTACTAGAGTCTGTCAAGCGAAAGATGGCCCTGATAAATCGCGGCAAATTCAAAAACTATTAGTATGGCAATAGTATATCATCTACTTATTCATAATCATCATCAAAAATTATGTAAGTATATTTATTTAGAATAATATCAAAGTATCAAATTATGTAATTCCAAGTTATCCTATTATTTAATGTATTGCCATACTAATAGTTTTTGAATTTGCCGCGATTTATCAGGGCCATCTTTCGCTTGACAGACTCTAGCTGTCCCGGCGAACTCTGTTCCGCCTTATAGACAATACTACAAAAAATTGATAAATGAAAAACCACTCGACAGATTATAAGCAAACTTCACATAAACCATCTGCTAATTAGTCCAAATTAAGCCTTAAAATTTTTGTTCTTGAGTTATAAAATAACTACGAAAAGTGGCATTGATTTTTATAATATCTAGTATTCTAGTGCCCATAACACAAGCTGTGCTTAGCTTGGGGCTAGTTGATGTTGTGTGGATTGTCCAGCATTATTTATATTTATATTCTAGTTTCGATCTAACGAATGCATAAAACATAGACGTGATCGCGTTTCAATCCATTGATATTAATGTATGTAAAAGAGGTGATGAGCGATATTTGATATAGTTCAAATGTGTAACAACCTTTAGCCTATCCATCATTTTTGACAGAAACATAAATGTTGCGTTTGAGCGTCATGACTCACAGTACAAACATACAAAAATCCCTTCTCTAGAACTTTTTGGAACCTTAAAAGGTAACTGCAGCGTTGTATATTTATTATTATTTAATTTTTTATTGCACAAAAAAATATAATATACAAGAGGTGAACTAATGCTAAAAAAGCATTTTCTACCAGCCAACCCAAGTGGTAACAGTAAAGAGGTTGTTATTAACTTATTATTTACACATTCAAAATCTTAGCAAAAAGTTTTTTACAATATAGGTACATGATTTCTAAAAAAAATACATAGTTTAGTCGTAAATAAAGCTACATTGCAGGGTGCATGTACCCACTTGAAGCTAGTACTAGACCTAAGCTCAAATGAAAATGTACATGTAAGTAATAAATAAATACAAATACATTTTTATTTACATACCTACTTATTTTTGTTGGTTGAAAACCAACAAAGTAGCTAGTCAATTATAAAGGGCTAGTCATTTAGACCTAAGCTCAAATGAAAATGTACATGTAAGTAATAAATAAATACAAATACATTTTTATTTACATACCTACTTATTTTTGTTGGTTGAAAACCAACAAAGTAGCTAGTCAATTATAAAGGGCTAGTCATTTATATTCTAAAGGAAAACTAAGCATGGGCAAGATAAGATAAAACGGATGTTGCATGTTGTGTTTTCCCAGACTCTTGAACCAACCTATACAGACAACCTCAAAATATTATTTTTTTATTTTAACACCTTTTGGTTGAACCAAATTTAAACAAAAAAAGCTATGACAAACATACAGCAGCATTTGCCTAAATTGTCTAATTGTCTCTAAAATCTTTGCTCACTCTTTCCAATATATTCTTACCTATTATTAATTTTATCATTTTTTAGCCATACCATTTTCTTTTTATTCCAGATAACACAAGGAGACACAAGGAGAGCTGACAATTAAAATAAAATGTGTAGGTTCTCATTTGAAAAGATGAGTTGTCACCTATTTATTGTTTGCAGTTTGAAAAATAATGATAACAGAATATTCATAATTGATTTCTTAACAATGAGATCCACATTAAACATTCAACTGATTATACATGTGTTACCTATATTTCTAGATGACTTTTATTTTATCCTATCTACATATTTATGACTTATAGACTACTTACTTTAAGACTGATAGTAGATAGAAGAATAGACATAGGACTAGACACACACATAGCGTTTATAGATTTGGAAAAGGCCTTTGATAAAGTCGATTGGAAGAAGATGATGCAGTTACTGAAGGATATTGGATTGGATTTTAGAGATAGAAGAATAATTTACCAACTGTATAAAAATCAAGAAACCATCATAGAATTAGGAAACGAACGCGAAAAAGCTATAATAAGACAAGGAGTAAGACAAGGTTGTTCTCTTTCGCCACTCATCTTTAACATTTTCATTGAAGCAGCCATAAAGACAATAAATGATAAAACCACTGTAGGAGTAAAATTTAACGGCCAAATTGTAAGATATATAAGATTTGCAGATGACATAGCGGCTGTCGCAAATTCACAAACGGATTTACAAACATTACTGAATACAATGGATAGTGTGTTTAAAGATTTTTCGCTTAAAATTAACATCAATAAAACAAAAACATTAATTACATCCAAGACCGAAAACACCACAAGAAACACAATCACACTAGATAACAGAAAAATTGAAAGAGTTAATACCTTCAGATACTTGGGAAGCCTAATAACAGCAGATTCAAGATGCACGCCAGATATAAAGTCACGAATAGCCATAGCAAAACAAGCATTTAACAACAAAAAACATATTTTTACCTCCAGAATATCAAAAACAGTAAAGAAGAAATTTATAAAAGCATACGTGTGGAGCATCGCTCTGTATGGATGTGAAACATGGACAATGACACAAAGGGATAGAGAGTTTTTAGAAGCATTTGAAATGTGGTGTTGGAGGAGGATGGAAAAGATAAGTTGGACGGAGAGAATAACAAACGTAGAAGTGTTGAGAAGAGTCGGAGAGGAAAGAGCCCTCATGAAAACGGTTGAGAACAGAAGGGGGAAGATGATTGGCCATCTTATACGACACGACAACCTCATCAATAACATCATAGAAGGAAAGGTAAAAGGAAGGAGAGGAAGAGGAAGGCCGAGGATAAACTACATGAGCCAAGTAAAGATGAAGGTTGCCCTCGTGTCGTATAAGGAAGTCAAGGAGGCGGCCCTGGAAAGAAAAAAATGGCGTGACTTGCATTGATTACGCGGACAAGAGCGTAGCTCTTTAATATTAAGAAGAAGACATATTTATGGTATGCATATGCCAGGTATATTATAATGAATAATCATGGTCAGATTTTAATTATTAATTGGCACAAAGTAAATGTTTCAGTTAAAATGTTTATAGCTTATCAGCATCAAGACTAGCGTTGTAGAGATATGTATTAGTAATTAGATTATGCATAAGTAGATGGTAATCTGTTAGGGTTTCCATAATGGTTATCAGATCCAGTCTCTATTAGGTAGTTTAGCATGGTGCAGTGATAGCCCGATTGCATCCCCGTTATTATGCGGTGTTTCCACTTCTGAGCTGATGCAGGTGCATCTCCATAAACCTGACACATAAGTAGGAAGGTGAGTAAACATTTTGTAGGTAGACTGGGAGTTTCTTCAAGTGACAAATTGAAATGACCTTACCATCTAACTTACTTGTCTCAGCATTATATTACTGTGCACCTGTGTTTTGGTGGTATATCGGCTCTATGCTAGTCTCTTTCGAGTGCACCTATTTTACCAGATTTACCTATTTTGTTTTTTTTTTGTTAAATAATTTATTCAACAAAAAATCAATTCAATGTAATAATTCTATCCCCTAAGGATGTGCAAAAAAAACAATTACAATAATATAATAATTAATATTACCTTATATAAAAATAGAAAGAGAAAGAAAAAAATAGTTTGTACTTAAATTAAAAAAATAAGCATTGGAAATTACTTATAAAAAAAAAAAGAATTATATGCGTAAAAAAAAAGGATTTATGTAAGTAAGTAATTATAAGTAGGTACAAATACTATATGATGTCTGCAATGTCTGAGATTGCAACTCACCCGCCTCCTTCATCCTTTCATGACATAACTGAAACCCAGCGCTGGTGCAGAGCCCAATGGTTCTACACCAGTACATGCTGAGTGATGACCACTTTCAGTATTTTAGCATTAAGTAAGTAATTGTATCTTTTCATATGATCTAGCATTAAGTAAAGTACCTACTGAAATAGAGTATTCTATTATATTATAAAATGTAGGTATTATTATTTTGTATAAATTTACAAAATAATTAGGTATATCTAAATAATTATGTCATGTCATGTAATAATCGCACATAAATTCATTAATACTATATTATAAGGAGATGCACCAACTGTAAACTCTAATTACCTATCTCAAAAATGAGCGACTGTCGGAGCTGTGCTATTAGTAGGGGAGCCCAAAAGGGGATTTCGGGATTTACTCGAGCGCGCGCGGCAGATGAACATACAGCGGGTACCTTGTACCCGGTTATGTACCACCACCAAATATGAGCTCCATATCTACCTATGTACCTACTGTCAGAAGCACAATAGTGGACGTTAAAGTTAACTATATAGGACCACATGGTCCAATCATTTTCCGGTCGAGTTGATTTGTACTCAATCTTCAAACTTCAATTGCATTTATTCAATAAAATCACAAGGATCACTTTGAAAAGTCTTACATACTAGATGATTCTAGGCGCCAGTTCGTCGCGACCAGAGTCTAGAAGAACTGGCAAGAAACTAGACCTGGATTCTAGCGTTTTTTTCATAAGCTCCTTCTTACAATTGTTTAAGCTAAGTAGCCAAAGTTGGAGCTAGTTCGTCCCAAGCTTGCTTGTCTTCTAAATAATCAGATATTGTATAATATGCCTTTGATAAGAGTTTTCGCTTTATTACGTTTTTGAACTTGCTAATCGGCAATTGACAAACATCGCTTGGGATTTGGACTATGAACCATGCAAACGATCAGATAAAGATACGTACGTTATTAAAACTACGTATAGTTTACGCAGAGGGGTCACGATCAAGTTTTGGCGCCAGGGGGGGTCACGATCATGTTTTGGCGCAAGGGGTGGGTCACACAGTCGTGGTCAAGTCAAGAACTTATTTATATAAAAAAAAATATGTTCAATTAATTAGTGGTCCACCTAAGTCCTGGAACCAGCTCAGGGGGGGGTCATGACCCCCATGACCCCCCCCTGGATCCGCCGTTGATTACGACCATACAACCAATGCCACCTAGAGGCGAGTTGCTGAACTAAAGAGACAAGCATGATAAAGATTTCAGAAAGATTTCTAAAAGTCATTAAAAGTTCAACTATTCATCGATAGATGGCAGAACTAAAAAGTATCACCGCTGTGCCGGTCGGAGTGTTGAGTTATTTAGTTACGGAATTTCTAGATTCGGTCTCCACGCTCAAGGCCCGCGATAGAAGCTATGAAGCTATACAGAGAAGCGAGCCCGTAGTCTAAAGGTGCATTTTAAAACTCCCTACTCTCGAGCCGAGAGTCGTCTCTCGGATGTCCTTATATTTTTGTAAGAAGTAGAGAGAGAGATCCGAGAGACGACTCTCGGCTCGAGAGTAGGGAGTTTTAAAATGCAAGCTCGGACTAAGCACTCTGGTATAAAGTAAATACGTGCGTCAAAGCGTGAGAGAGAAAACAATCGTGCAGCCAAGTTGGCCGCGATTGTGTTAAATTGTAACGTAAACAATTCGTCTAAGCAGCAACTAAGGTTCACCAACGTACGTATTTTGGGATCGCGATAAGCGTGTAGCCAAACACGTTCAACATTCGAACGTTAGTGAGCCGAAGATTGTGTCATAATCGCTGTCACACGAAAGGAAAAAGGTGAGTGGTTAGCCGTTTATAGCGATACGAAGTTGCACACGCTACGTATAGGCGACAAAGAAATTGGTTTACCACTCTAAGGTTGAATATCATTTGCACGTACAAAACGTCAAGGGCTATTTTTGCTTGACAGATTAATAACTGCTACGTCAGAATCTGTCAATCTGTAATCCTTAGCGAATAATTATGTTACTGGGAGATGTCATCAAAAGTGGTAAACCAATTTCTTTGTCGCCTATACATGTTACGTTGAACTTTAGCTGCTGCTTATACGAACCGTTTACGTTACAATTTGGCACGATCGGGGCCCAGTATCTCTACCATGAGTTTTCACAGTAAAATCGCCTGTCTTTACTACAGTAGTTACGTAAATATTAGTATGACGAATTTTAGTACCCAACTATCCGCTAGAGGCGCTGTACAAATTTTCATACATTTTTTTAACTACAGACGCTAGCGAGTATAGTATAATGTAGTACATATACTTAGTAAAAACTCACGGTAGAGCTACTGGTATGAAGTAAATAAGTCGGCAAAGCGTGAGAGAGAAAACGATCGCGAACGTGCGATCACTAGTTGTCTCTTAGCCCTTAAAAACGTACTATTATGGCAACCCCGACGAACTCCTCCTTTACTGCATAATTCGTGCAATTTTCAATAAAAAAACATTTCATACTGTTTATTCAAACATTAGCCCCTTATCTTATAAAAGTTAGCGTTGACTTATGTTATCATCACGTATGGTAATCAATACATCAAGTCTGCGCTAATTTTTTATAAGATAGACCGTAAGAATATTATCGTTATTGTATTGAAACAAAGCTGTAACTTATTTTTTAGTTTATATATAAAGTAAACTATGCTTTTGTTGGGAACATGCAAATAAAATTTAATTTTGCATAAAGCGTCATATTTTTAGATTTTAGGTATTTAGATGTGAAAAAAATGTAGGGTGTTTTTTTAATAAATATTAATTTTATTAATGTGTGCCTGTGACTATCCCTTTTAAGACTTCCCAATGATATCTCGAGATTATAGTTACTCAGAGATAGAATATGTCTACCGTGCCTGGGAAAATTGCATATAATATGATTTAAAATAGTATATTTGACTGTAAATTAATTAAGGAGTATTTTGTAACATAATTAAGGTATGGTTATTTAATTAAAATAAGTAATAAAAAGAGTATATTATAAAACAATTATTTTATTCATAGTATTATTAAGAACCATTTTAACTTAAAAATAACTAAAAATACTATTTAGTTATAACAAAATTAAAAACTTTAAACCAATAACAAAAAAAGGAACAACAATTTTGGAAAATAATCAAATAACAAAAATAAAATGAAACTTTTTTTTTTATAAAAAAATACTAATATCTATGAGGTTTATTAATTATTTAATTATACATGTTACATACTGTCCCTACAAGCTTATAGGCGCTTATTCCGAAGTACGGAAAGTTTTATATATGCACAAGAAAATATTCTTTATATTTCCATACAAAAGTTTCTAGCTGGAGGGTGAAACCCACACATAGACACTTTAACGCGTGTTATTATTAGAAAATGAGTTGAATAACATATTCAAATCTCATAGTCATAAAGAAGTTAATTGCCTTGAGGATATCCCTTTTGGGTTTGTATGGATATTATGTAACACATTGTATCGAAATCGAAGGTATTCACAAATCATATACTTATTATATAATTTAAATATATATCTTAGTTAAGCTGACAATAACCTATCTAGCAGACAATTATGTACATACTTTGACAGATACTGTGGTATTTACATTAATAATTAATTTAATAGCGAGGTAACTAATCAAAATAATCAAGAAGTTAATGAAATATGTTAAACATAAGTAGCTAATTCAGCATTTTGCTACGGGCCCCGCGCGAAACGGTCCTACATATTTAAACCCACTATGGTAACTTATAGAGAGCAAATAAACGAAACCCTTAACTAGAGCTCTTAGGAGTTTGCTACGGGCCCACGCTTGCACTCCGGCACTGATTAGAGCTGAGTGTGTACTGTCAAAGTTTGCATTAAATTTTTACGGTCTATCTTATAAAAAGTTAGCGCAAACTTGAAGTATTGATTACCATACGTAATGATGATTTAAAGTCAACGCTAACTTTGTATAAGATAGGGGGTTAGACTATAGTGGTAGGTAATAGCTTAACTAACGGCCGGTTTCTGAAACGTTGATCAACCAAAAAAATGGTAGCACTCCGGGAGTGCCGGCAGAAGTGAAAACTTCAATATTAACGTTGTGTTTTCACTTTTAAGTTTTCACTTCAAAAATATAACCACAGTCGTGATTGTGTCATGTCATTGTGTCACATTCGCGCTTGCGCGAATGTGACACAATGACATGACACAACGACGAAGACAACGAAGACACACTGACACAGACACATTCGCGCAAGCGCGAATGTGTCTGTGTCAGTGTTTCTTCGAGTTTTGACACATTGTTACTTGATTTTTTGGTTGATCAACGTTTCAGAAACCAGCCGTAAATTATTTAAAGGTACAGTCTGCTATGGTGAATCAGTCCTTTTGCTGTACGCAATATGGTCTAAAACAGCTTGCACATCTTCCTTGAGCATGACAACCATTGCTCGCTTTTGCTTGCAGTCATCACCGATCAAATCAAACGCTTGATTCTTCAACTTATCCATAAAGTCGTTGGCTTTTTCTTGTGATCTACAACAAAATATTTTTTACATATAAAAAATATTCTTATGGATATAGGGAACACTGCCAAGGACCGGGAAATGTGGAGGCCTTTGCCCAGCTGTGGGACGATTAAAGCTAAAGAAAAAAAATCCAGGACATTTCACACATCACACTCTAGTCCCAAACTAAGTAGTTTGTACTACGGGAACTTGATTGCTAATAGAATAACTATAATAAATTTTTTTGTAAATACATACATAGAATACATAGTAACGCCCGACCAAAACAAATAAATAAATATTCATTCACACATCGCACTTAGAGTCTAGACCCAAACTAAGTAAAGCTTGTACTATGGTAAATAGATTGCTGATAGATCATTTTTATATGTTCATCACACAAATTCTCTTGGTGAGGATCGAACCCACGACCAACAGCATGCACAGAGCTACTACCAACTGAGCTGTGACAGTGTCACTTACTTCTTATCCAAATCAATGAACGTTTTGTCGATAATGGCCACCATCTCACGAATTAGTTCCGTAGCAGCTTGCTTGCACAGTTTGCGCTGTTCATCTTTTAAATCAGAAAGATTCTTTTGCGCTCCCACAAATAGATTTACGAGTCTGAAATAATTATATAAATTAAATCCCCTCCCTTCATCATCAACCTGTATCAGTAGCTCTACCATGAGTTTTTACAATCTATACTCGCTAGCGTCTGTAGTTAAAAAAATGTATGAAGATTTGTACAGCGCCTCTAGCGGATAGTTGGGTACTAAAATTGGTCATACTAATATTGACGTAACTACTGTAGTAAAGTCAGGCGATTTTACTGTGACATCTCATGGTAGATACACTGTACTAATATTGACGTAACTACTGTAGTAAAGTCAGGCGATTTTTATGTGACAACTCATGGTAGAGGTACAGTCCACTGGATTCTGTCTCCACTCTCAAGGTCCGCGAAGCTATGCAATAGCATAATATACTTGTACTTACTTTTTACTTGTATTCTCGTTAGTCTCCACAAGCGTTGTATCCAACTTCTCCATTATATTTTGTATTGTTTCTTTTAAAGACAGTGAGTGATCTGAAATACATTATTATGGTTAAAACATTATATTATTTTTACAAATACATACATTCAAACTACGCGGAGTAAAAGGACGGTTATAAAATAAATAAAAAAATATTCATGGACATTTCACACATCACACTCAAGTCCCAAACTAAGCAGAGCTTGTACTATGGGAACTAGATTGCTGATAGAATAAACTTGTATTTTTTTTGTAAATACATACATAGAATACATAGTCAAGGCCCAGACACAGAACAAATATTTATGTTCATCACACAAACAACTCTGGATGGGAATCGAACCCACGACCCACATCATGGAAGGCAGAGCTACTACCAACTGAGCTGTGACGCCTATCAATTCTGTCCTAGAAGATTTGAGTTTTTTGAATTCTGTTGAAGAAATTCTATGAATTATACTAGTTTAAAATAATTATTCAAACCTTACCGCTTTGCTCAGATCTTCTGAACCAATCGTGAACGCTTATTTCGCTTGGAGTGACTACAAAATCTTCTAATACTTCGATCTTTTTATTCTCAGAAAAGTGTTTAGCTTCATAAACCTTCTCCGTCTCTTTAAATGCATGTATTTCATTTATATTAGCTTTTTTAGATTCAGTTACTGGAAAAGTAGATTTTATTTTTATTGGTGAATTTTCTATTATAGATTCCATGCTCTTTGAAGCTACATTAGATTTTGTTTCTTTGGCTCTCGAAAATCTACTACGAATAGTTTTTAAAAGTTCATCATCAGAGCTTTTTGCTTCTATCTGTGATACTTCTCTAGTGAATTTTATTGGTGATATTGTTGATTTATTTATTTTTTGAATAGATTCTCTTGTTGCTTTGGCTTCTTGTGTTTTGGCTAGTTTAATGTTTTTTGTGTTAGTTGCAATTAGAGACTTTTCTTTTTCTTTATGTTTGGGCATGGATTCTACTACTAATCCAGGTAGAGGGCTTACGGTTCCTTCTTTATCAGACACTGAAAAAGTTTCGTCTTTCTTCGGTTCCCCTTTTTCTTTTTTAATTTTAAGCAATTCAATATTTTTGTTGGATTTTTTTGTTATTTTTGTATTTGATGTCACAGTTTCATTTCTTTCTTTGGGATCAATATTTTTATTTCTTTTATAAACTCTTTTCTTTGATGTAACTGTATCATTAGACGTACTACAATGTAGTGAATCTAGAGTGTCTTTAGTGTTCTTCGATATTTTATGCACGACTTCATGAATTTCTTCCATTTGAGGAACAACTTTTAATGCCGGTTCTAACTCTATAGGTTCAAAATTACCCGGATGTTCTATTACAATAGACGTGTTTAACTCTTGTCTTGCAGCTTCTCTCATTTTTTCATCTACAAGGTCAATCTTATTACCAACTATATTTACAGCTGAAACGTTAGTTCCGGAAGTTTTATTATTAGTACGTTTTGCAACCCTTTTACGTTTGGTAGTTTTTTTCGTATAATTTTCATCGCAAGAGCTATTTGATTCTTTAGCGCGTCGTTTTCTGCCTTTTTTGACAGTAGATGAACTACCAACGTTTGTTGTACTGATAGTTTTCTTTATTTCTTTTTTGCTCCTGAAATCATCATCACTATCACTTGAAAAGTTGTACTCGTTTGTGTTTTTGTCGACTAGTGCTATTTCCTCGTTGCCGCTAGCTAATTGTTTGAGGTTATCGAACATGGAATCCATTTTGATAGTACGAGGGAATGGCATATCGACGACTTTTGTTTTAGATTTTTTGGATCTCGGCAAACGAATATTGTATTTCTTTCGTTCTTGATCTAACTCTTTGTAGCAGGTTGCAGTAGTACTATTATGTTTTTTAATTTTAGACAGAGGAACATCGTCGCTGGTTTGTTCAGTGAATTCTTGTATTTCATCATCAATATCTTTTGGAGAATACAGTTTTCTCTTTCTCCGTACAAAAGGAGTTTCTGTATCAACGCATGTTTCGACCTTCTTTTCGGGGCTTATAAAATTGACAACATCAATTTCATTATCCTGTTTTATTTCTTCAATTACATCTTCTTTTTGTTCAATAATAGTTGACATTTTTTTAATATTCTCTTGTTCAAGGTTTTTAGTTTTCTTCTCAAGTTTAGGTTTAGAGGCTTGATATTTCTTTTCTTTGAAGCAATCTATCGCTTCATCTTGGTCAGAATCTTTGTATATACGTTCTGCAAGCTTATAGACATCGTTGCAAACTTTATCAACCATATCGTTTAAGCAATCAACAACAGCTATTTCATTAAAAATGTTTTCCTCTATATCCGTTTTCACCTCTTCGTTCATAAACAGTATGTTATCATCGAAATTGTCACTTGATTCAGAGCTAGTTTCATAAATTTTCTTGGCCAGCGTAGGACTTATCACGACCTCACGGTTTTTGTTTTCTGCAATATGCTGCGAAAAGAATTCTTCGATAGTTTTGACGGGGAAAGATTTATTTGAAGTTTCGAGTGTAGACTTGGGTTTATATTTTCTTGTGTTTACGTAACATGGAGTTTCGTTAATCGTTTCTGTGTTAGACTCATCTTCTGTAGTAGATTTGCTGACCACTGTACAATTCTTAAAAGGGACTCTGCGTCTTAATTCTTTTGTTTCATTAGGCGTATCATCAATCGTTTCACTCTGCTGACTTTTCCTTTTATCTGAATTAATGCCGCTATCGGACACTTCTCTAGTTGTTTTAGCGTCCAAAGCTTCTTGGATCAGGAGATCAACTATATTACCGTCATGAAAATCTTTAGATTTTGACAATAGTTCTGGCTGGGCGCAGACACTAACTGGTATTTTATCGAATGTATACTTGGGTAGGGCTGCTAATTTATCTTTAAGCTGAAACAAGTATTATTATTATTATTTAGTTTATTATTATTAATATTACCTAAGTAGGCCACTAGCCTGTAGTGGCCTACTTAGAAACTACCTACTACTACTACCTACTTTTGAAAACGACGCGCTAAAGAATCAAATAGCTCTTGCGATGAAAATTATACGAAAAAAACTACCAAACGTAAAAGGGTTGCAAAACGTACTAATAATAAAACTTCCGGAACTAACGTTTCAGCTGTAAATATAGTTGGTAATAAGATTGACCTTGTAGATGAAAAAATGAGAGAAGCTGCAAGACAAGAGTTAAACACGTCTATTGTAATAGAACATCCGGGTAATTTTGAACCTATAGAGTTAGAACCGGCATTAAAAGTTGTTCCTCAAATGGAAGAAATTCATGAAGTCGTGCATAAAATATCGAAGAACACTAAAGACACTCTAGATTCACTACATTGTAGTACGTCTAATGATACAGTTACATCAAAGAAAAGAGTTTATAAAAGAAATAAAAATATTGATCATTAGACGTACTACAATGTAGTGAATCTAGAGTGTCTTTAGTGTTCTTCGATATTTTATGCACGACTTCATGAATTTCTTCCATTTGAGGAACAACTTTTAATGCCGGTTCTAACTCTATAGGTTCAAAATTACCCGGATGTTCTATTACAATAGACGTGTTTAACTCTTGTCTTGCAGCTTCTCTCATTTTTTCATCTACAAGGTCAATCTTATTACCAACTATATTTACAGCTGAAACGTTAGTTCCGGAAGTTTTATTATTAGTACGTTTTGCAACCCTTTTACGTTTGGTAGTTTTTTTCGTATAATTTTCATCGCAAGAGCTATTTGATTCTTTAGCGCGTCGTTTTCTGCCTTTTTTGACAGTAGATGAACTACCAACGTTTGTTGTACTGATAGTTTTCTTTATTTCTTTTTTGCTCCTGAAATCATCATCACTATCACTTGAAAAGTTGTACTCGTTTGTGTTTTTGTCGACTAGTGCTATTTCCTCGTTGCCGCTAGCTAATTGTTTGAGGTTATCGAACATGGAATCCATTTTGATAGTACGAGGGAATGGCATATCGACGACTTTTGTTTTAGATTTTTTGGATCTCGGCAAACGAATATTGTATTTCTTTCGTTCTTGATCTAACTCTTTGTAGCAGGTTGCAGTAGTACTATTATGTTTTTTAATTTTAGACAGAGGAACATCGTCGCTGGTTTGTTCAGTGAATTCTTGTATTTCATCATCAATATCTTTTGGAGAATACAGTTTTCTCTTTCTCCGTACAAAAGGAGTTTCTGTATCAACGCATGTTTCGACCTTCTTTTCGGGGCTTATAAAATTGACAACATCAATTTCATTATCCTGTTTTATTTCTTCAATTACATCTTCTTTTTGTTCAATAATAGTTGACATTTTTTTAATATTCTCTTGTTCAAGGTTTTTAGTTTTCTTCTCAAGTTTAGGTTTAGAGGCTTGATATTTCTTTTCTTTGAAGCAATCTATCGCTTCATCTTGGTCAGAATCTTTGTATATACGTTCTGCAAGCTTATAGACATCGTTGCAAACTTTATCAACCATATCGTTTAAGCAATCAACAACAGCTATTTCATTAAAAATGTTTTCCTCTATATCCGTTTTCACCTCTTCGTTCATAAACAGTATGTTATCATCGAAATTGTCACTTGATTCAGAGCTAGTTTCATAAATTTTCTTGGCCAGCGTAGGACTTATCACGACCTCACGGTTTTTGTTTTCTGCAATATGCTGCGAAAAGAATTCTTCGATAGTTTTGACGGGGAAAGATTTATTTGAAGTTTCGAGTGTAGACTTGGGTTTATATTTTCTTGTGTTTACGTAACATGGAGTTTCGTTAATCGTTTCTGTGTTAGACTCATCTTCTGTAGTAGATTTGCTGACCACTGTACAATTCTTAAAAGGGACTCTGCGTCTTAATTCTTTTGTTTCATTAGGCGTATCATCAATCGTTTCACTCTGCTGACTTTTCCTTTTATCTGAATTAATGCCGCTATCGGACACTTCTCTAGTTGTTTTAGCGTCCAAAGCTTCTTGGATCAGGAGATCAACTATATTACCGTCATGAAAATCTTTAGATTTTGACAATAGTTCTGGCTGGGCGCAGACACTAACTGGTATTTTATCGAATGTATACTTGGGTAGGGCTGCTAATTTATCTTTAAGCTGAAACAAGTATTATTATTATTATTTAGTTTATTATTATTAATATTACCTAAGTAGGCCACTAGCCTGTAGTGGCCTACTTAGGTAATATTAATAATAATAAACTAATTGGAGTAAAAATGTGGTATGCGTAGTTTACTTACTAACTTTCAATGTGAATATGTTTGTGCAATATAATTAGATATCTATACAAGTTAGGGGGACGTCCATAAATTACGTGAGATGTTTAAGGGGGGGTCGAGTCAAATCTCATCTAATCTCACGTTGGAGAGAGGGGGGTCTCGGCAAATATCACGACATCATGTCGTGACTACAGAAGATTAAAAAAACACCTTACGGTATTTATGGACGTCCCTCTATTTAATTTTTATCAGGTTAGTGAAAAAAAAAAAAATGGTTGTCTGTAAAGTCGGTTTACTGACGATAGTTGAACGTGACAACGTGTTAAGAAAATACTGATGGAATGGTAGCATTTTTCAAAAGAAAATTTTAGGAACGCCGGAACGCCGGAACGCTTCATGAGTCATGTTTTTTCGTGCGTGCAGCCGGCTCTATCGAATTATAAGACGTTGTCACGTCAAAAACTTTGCGTTACTGCAGTGTATGTTATGAAAGGACGTCAAAAACTTACATGTAGTAAAGAACTCGTCGAAGCATTTGACGGTGAATTCAAAACGCCAGCTTTTGTTCTCACGATGTAACCTGTAAATAATGTACGTATTAATAATTATTTCAATACGAAATTACTAAGCTAAGGAGCTTAGTAATTCTTAATTCTGCCTTCTCTGCATGGTCGGGGGTTCGATTAAAATAAACATATGGCAATGTAAATAGATGCCGTCAGTCATTATTATTATGTGCCCATTTATTTAAAATCATAGCAAAAATATTTTTACAATATACCTACATGGATTCTAAAAAAAATTCATAGGTATAATATAAAAAACTTCAAACTAGGTTGCCGCCGGCAGCGGGGCAAGGCCCAAGCTACCGGTGGTTAGGGCTACAGATTGAGGAACCTCCGGACAATGCGTGCCGTGTCGAGGATCACTGCTTATTATTATTATGTATACAATAGGCATAGGGGAATAAGTATATATAAAGTATCCTTAATATTAAACTAAAAGATAGGAAAAAATTAACAGAAATCAGGAAAACTACAAAAATTGAAGATATATCCACTAAAATACGAACACTAAAGTGGCGATGGACTGGCCACATGATGAGGACCAAAAATGCTAAATGGTCATATGACTGCACAGTGGTACCCACGAGATGGCAAGCGCAATAGAGGTAGGCAGTTCATGCGCTGGGAGGATGAACTTCCCAAAGAATGGCGGAGAGCATGTAAAGACCGCACAAGTTGGAAGGCTCTGGAGGAGGCTTTTGTCCGGGGGACAACCTGACCAGAACACCGGTGTTAATTAAATATAAGTAATAATTATAATATATACAGAATATACAATAAACTATTGTATTACTTTAAGTTATAAGGTCAGAGAATAAAAGCTTTTTTATTTTTTATTTATTTATTATACAATAGGCGATATTGTCGACCGATGTGGCGCGGTGGGCGATGGTCCGCCTGCGACGCAGTAGATTGCGGGTTCGATTCCCGCCTTGGGTTAAATGTTTGTATGATCTGCAAATTTTTATTCCGGGTGTACCTACTGGCTATTTTAAATGTACTTACAATAAAAAATATCTATCTATGTAATGTATTGTATTAAGTATGTCAGTCTTCTAGTACCCATAACACAAGCTCTGCTTAGCTTGGGGCTAGATGATGTTGTGTGGATTGTCCAGCATTAATTATTATTATTTATCTAAACTAATATTATAAAGAGGAAAGATTTGATTGTTTGTTTGTTTGTTTGTTTGTTTGTTTGTTTGTTTGCATCGAATAGGCTCCGAAACCACTGGACCGATTTCAAAAATTCTTTCACTGTTGTGATGCTACATTATCTGTGCTGAACATAGGCTATAATATATTTTCAAAAAAATTAGGGATCCTTACTAAAACTTCAATTATGTAACCCAAGGTGTATAAGAAATTCCTTACATCGCGTGCGCTGCAGAAACTATTGACGATAGAAAGAAATTATGTACTACAATTTTGTAGAACACATCATCATCCACAAAAAAGTCAGCGACAGCATATGTCTAACTATTATAGATATGTCATAATAAGTGTTTTAATATCAAAAAAATATAATTAAAATGACGACGCCAGAAAACGTTCTATATTTGTACTTAGGTATTAATCCTTATCTAAATAAATTACTTTAAAATTAAGACTGCTTCAATATCTTTATATTACTTTTTAAATTATTTAATTCGGACATTCCATTCGAAAGATATCACGAGTTCAAAAATGTAAGTACTTATTAGAAAAAAGTCAGCGGGCGCCGCGCCGCCGCTGCCGTTCACGGGAGTTTATGCGGGGGGGTAACATACTATAGGGTCTATATTTTTTATCATTTCGAAAATACATCTATACTGAGTAACATATTAGCTATATTATTTTTTTATATAGGCTACCCGTGCGAAGCCGGGGCGTACTACTAGTAGGTACATAAAATGACAAAGTGTACTTATTCAAAATTATTGACCCTATCTTCAATTTATTGAGAAACAATTGCATTACTATTGTTTTTTTATAATTCTTTCTAACAATTAAAAAAAACTAAGTCTAGGCACATAATAATAATTCAAAATGTCAATAATCTTAAATGTGTTGATGTGAGATAGATGGATAGGTAGATAAAAACTTTATTGCACACAGAAGAGGAGTTTACACACAAGAAACATTAAATCTACAGCACAATGGGCGGCATTATCGCTAAAAGCGATCTCTTCCTGGCAACCTTTGGGTGAGATTCACTCTTTATAATTCATCATCAATTGAGTAGAAAGATTCCTTTAATCTTGTGGCTAAGACCGAATATAATGAAAATACGGTGTACTAAGTCACAGATACATCTAAAAATACGCTACAAACAAATTATTAACAAAGAAATTATAATTACCAGAATGACATTTTCTTTTACTTTCAACGGGATGCGAAAATCGAGTATCATCCTCCTAAAGACAGAGTTATTAATTATTTATTAACTTTAATTACTTAATTGAATATCATTTATTTAGCTTTCCGACGCTTTTAATTCACACAACTTCGGCACAACAATAGCACGTTAACGTCAAAATGACATTTTAGATTGAAGATTTTTTAGTAACTACCCTCGTAAAGATAAAAAAAAAACTGAGATTGGTAATGGTCCTTTTGGAGGTGTTTTTTTTTTTTTTAATAAATCAATGTTTAAATTGACACCGCACTGAAACTTCAGTACTTAATTTAGTTTAATTGTAATTCTTTGTAAGAAGGATGATATAAAAACACGGTAGGAACCAGGCCGTAAGTTTCTAGCCCGTTCTTCTAGAACAGGGATTCCCAAAGTGGTCGATATCGACCCCTTGGGGTCGATATCGGTTTCCTAGGGGTCGATATCAACGAAAACTGATTGTGGGGGTCGACGAGGTCTAAAAATCGACCCCCATTAAATTAACACAAGTTCTTATTTAAAACTTTCAAGATAGGTAGGTAGGTACTGTATTGTTTATGTTGTGTACACTTAGGTGTACTAAGAATAATTAATATTTTTGTAAGAAATAGCATTATTGTAAAATAGTATGTAAATAGTATTTTTTCTCAAGTTCGTACAAGATGAAAAACTCGCCAAGTCAGTGTAGACAAGTTTGTGCAAGATAATGAGTTCGAGCGTACATCTTTCAGGCGCGTTTTAGTCGTCATTACGTCGGAAAAATTGGGTTAGAAATGAAAATGAACCGAGAAAGCCAAATTTTGGATATTACGTGAAGTTCAAATTGTCGACCAAAATAACCTTGTGCATTTTCCGTCATCTTAAAAAAGGGTTATATTCAGTTTTTTCAACAAAGTTATTCGGTCAAGGTCTCGGTTCATTTTCATTTACAAATATATAAAATGACTGGACTATTTTGATTTTCTCTCAATTTGACGCTTATAGACCAGGGTAGAAAAAGCCTTTAAAAATAATAAAAAGTGAAAGAAAATAAGAGTAGGATGAAACCCATTAGAAAAGGAGGGGAATATTATAAAAATGAAAGGAAAAATAATTTACGGGCGATCTGAGGTCGAGAAGGGGATGGGGGTGAGCTTTTAAGGGTAAAAAACGCTTTTTCTCGATTTCCGCCAAAACTAAAAGTCCTATGGAAAAAATAGTCCAGTCAAAATAGACTAAAATTATGACTTCAGTTTGCATTAATTCCCAACAAGCTGGATTTTTGTACAGGCCTTGAATACGTCATTATAAATGATATGTCAAAAGTCCCCATCGATCCCGCTTGTGCGTTGTTTTTTATTCGAGGTCAAAGGTCATAAATTTGCGTTTTTTGCATATATCTCTGAAACAACGAAAGCTATCGAAAAATGGTTCAGGCAAAGTTTGTAGATCGTAAAATTGTCTACAAAAATACCTCAACACTTTTCATCTACAAAGCATCGCTTTTGAGATTTAGTGACTTTAGACCGCAGAAAAATCGTCGAAGATGCTGCGTTTTTTTCATTTCAACCGTTTTATCTGCCTTATTGCCACAGAATAAACAGTATTTTTTTAAATTTACTGAACGGGGTGATGGGTTCGATGGGTTAGTCCTCCTCCGAGGTAATGAATCGTCTTTTTGTCTCAAGAAATACTGTTTGTTCTGTGGCAATGAAGCAGATAAAACGGCTGAATTGAAAAAAACGCAACATTTTAGTAGATTTTTCTGCGGTTTTAAGTCACTATATCTCAAAAGCGATGCTTTGCAGAAGAAAGGTGTTGAGATATTTTTGTACACAATTTTACGATCTACAAACTTTGTCGGAATCATTTTTCGATAGCTCTTGTTTATGACTTTTAAACGCAAATTTATGACTTTAACCTGGGTATTTGCGTTTTTCGCGTATATCTCTGAAACAACGAGAGCTATCGAAAAATGGTTCCGACAAAGTTTGTAGATCGTAAAATTGTCTACAAAAATATCTCAACACTTTTCTTCTACAAAGCATCGCTTTTGAGATAAAGTGATTTTAAACCGCAGGAAAATCTACTAAAATTCTGCGTTTTTTTCATTTCAGCCGTTTTATCTGTTTCATTGCCATAGAACGAACAGTATTTCTTGAAACAAAAAGACGATTCATTACCTCGGAGGAGGACTAACCCATCGAACCCATCACCCCTTTCAGTAAATTTCAAGAAATACTGTTTGTTCTGTGGCAATGAAGCAGATAAAACGGCTGAAATGAAAAAAACGCAGCATCTTCGACGATTTTTCTGCGGTCTAAAGTCACTAAATCTCAAAAGCGATGCTTTGTAGATGAAAAGTGTTGAGGTATTTTTGTAGACAATTTTACGATCTACAAACTTTGCCTGAACCATTTTTCGATAGCTTTCGTTGTTTCAGAGATATACGCAAAAAACGCATTTTTATGACTTTTAACCTGGAATAAAAAACAACGCACAAGCGGGATCGATGGGGACTTTTGACATATCATTTGTAATGACGTATTCAAGGCCTGTACAAAAATCCAGCTTGTTGGGAATTAATGCAAGCTGGAATGTCTATTTTGACTGGACTAAAAGTCAAATGGCAAAATTGTAGGTAATCAAAAGATCTAAAACTTTTGTCTATACACTTTTTGAGAATTTATGTGAAAAATATATTTAAAATATATTATTTATACATTTGACACATATATTTTTAATATATTTTTTTCATGGGGTATGATTTTTTGCATTTTCTGAGAAGATTTACTATAGTAACCTATATTTATTTTTTCACCATCGGAAAGTTGAAATTTCAACGAACAGAAAACATAAGTATGTACCAACTTTTTGAAAAAAGCAGATATTTTGACGGATGAATTTTCGATTGAAAATTCGATATTAATTCAAAATAAGGTGAAAAAATAAATATTTCTCTAATCAAATAAATTACAGCGTATTTGGGACATAAAGAGGTAAGTTTTCAGCAAATTTCGTGAAAAAAAAATTGTTTGTAAAACATATTGATAAAAAACCAAAAACTTGGTTTTTTTTAATTTTTCACATAAATTTTGAGGTTAGGTATATGTGAAAAAAGTGTGTATACAAAAGTTTTAAATCTTTTAATTACCTACAACTTTGCCGTATTATGACTTTTTTCCATAGGACTTTTAGTTTTGCCGGAAATCGAGAAAAAGCGTTTTTTACCCTTAAAAGCATGTCCCCATCCCCTTCCCGACCTCAGATCGCCCGTAAATTATTTTTCCTTTCATTTTTATCATATTCCCCTCCTTTTCTAATGGGTTTCATCCTACTTTTATTTTCTTTGGTTTTAAAAGCTATCGAGCCTGGTCTATTACGCGATTTAACACGAACGAATTCATGATATTTACTGAATTGTATGTCTTTTTATTTTGTTAAATTTTGATGATAAAATGAAGTCAACTTTACTCACTTAACCAAATGCAAAGTTTTCTTATTGGTACCTTAGTACCTAGGCATTTTGTATCAATAGGAAAAAAAACTAAAGTTAAGCCCCCTTATTCATAATAGTCTGCTTAAAGCATTGCTAATACTCACTCTGTCTTCTTCTAAGTCAGAATGAAAACAAACACTCTGTAGCAGCTGTTTTAAGTTAGCGGACCGTTACGAATAAGGGGTTGATCTTAAAAGTAGGTAATTTGGCCATGGGGGTCGGAGGTAACAGTTCATTTTGGAAAAGGGGTCACTTGTCCAAAATAGTTTGGGGAACCCTGTTCTAGAAGAACGGGCCTAGACTCTGGTCGCGTGGAACTGGCACCTAGAATCACCTTGTATGTAAGACGATTCTAAATGATCCTTGTGATTTTACTGAATAAAGTAATTTTTGACTTTTGACTTTGACTTTGAATGAATTATATATCTAGTAATATGTAATTAGTCTTATAAAGAAAACTAACAAATGTGACAAGCGTAAACGTACTTATCTTGAACAATCTTATAATATTGACGCGCAGTGTATCAATACTTCACTGTTTCGATAAGTTTACGTTGAAGCAGTCAAAACTCAAAATCAATTACATTTGACATTTGATTGACGACCGATGTGGCGCGGCGGGCGAAGGTCCGCCTGCGGACGCGGAGGTTACGGGTTCGATTCCCGCCTTGGGATGAATGTATGTACAATCTGCAAATATTTATTCCAGGTGTTTTGGGTATTTTATATGTAGGTATAGTAAAAAATATCTATCTATATAATGTATTGTATTAAATATGTCAGTCTTCTAGTACCCATAACACAAGCTCTGCTTAGCTTGGGGCTAGATGATGTTGTGTGGATTGTCCAGCATTATTTATTATTATTTATAATTAGCGTAGACTTACACAAGTTAGTTCATCCTTAATGTTGTACGATAACTGTGGAGATTGTGTCACATCCGTCTCCAAATCCAGTAATAACTGAAAAGGTTGATAAAATTATATGATACTAGTAGTACGCCCCGGCTTCGCACGGATAGCCTATATAAAAAATATCATTATAATATAGCCTATGTTCACAGCAGATAATGTAGCTTCACAACAGTGAAAGAATTATTGAAATCGGTCCAGTAATTTCGGAGCCTATTCGATGCAAACAAACATCAAATCTTTCCTCTTTATAATATTATAGTTTAGACATATATTATTGTTACTTTCTTCATCAGGGCCGTCTTTACCCGGGGGTGCAAGGGGTGCGGTGCATACGGGCGCGGAGCGCCCTGGGCGCCTGCCGAGCGCTAATTAATGAATATTTAGATATTTCATTGAACTTAACGCCATTGCACAGTTTCATATACAGGTTACGACAAACACGTATGCGCAAAAAAATAAAAATTGTCATGCCAAAAAGAGTGTTGACCTTTGACACATTGCCGCCCGGTTGCCCGCACTTGAAGCAAAATGATCTCTAAGTCAATAAAGTGTAAGTTCATTTAAAATGAGCGCGCGGCGCGGCACCTGTGCGTCTGTCATCATATCATAGGCGAGTAATTGCGCCCTTTGACATAGCCGTCTTAGTCCAGTCAAAATAGACATTCCTTGCTCCAGCTTGCATTAATTCCCAACAAGCTGGATTTTTGTACAGGCCTTGAATACGTCATTACAAATGATATGTCAAAAGTCCCCATCGATCCCGCTTGGGCGTTGTTTTTTATTCCAGGTTCAAAGTCATAAATTTGCGTTTTTTGCGTATATCTCTGAAACAACAAGAGCTATCGAAAAATGGTTCAGGCAAAGTTTGTAAATCGTAAAATTGTCTACAAAAATATCTCAACACTTTTCTTCTACAAAGCATCGCTTTTGAGATATAGTGACTTTAGACCGCAGGAACATCGTCGAAGATGATGCGTTTTTTTCATTTCAGCCGTTTATCTGCTTCATTGCCACATAACAAACAGTATTTCTTGAAATTTACTGAAAGGGGTGATGGGTTCGATGGGTTAGTCCGCCTCGTACTAGAGTACGAGGTAATGAATCGTCTTTTTGTTGCAAGAAATACAGTTTGTTATGTAGCAATGAATCAGATAAAACGGCTGAAATGAAAAAAACGCAGCATCTTCGACGATTTTCCTGCGGTCTAAAGTCACTATATCTCAAAAGCGATGATTTGTAGAAGAAAAGTGTTAAAATATTTTTGTAGACAATTTTACGATCTACAAATTTTGTTTGAACTATTTTTCGATAGCTCTCGTTGTTTCAGAGATATAAAAAAAAACGCGCAAATTTATGACTTTTAACCTGGGTATTTGCGTTTTTTGCGTATATCTCTGAAACAACGAGAGCTATCGAAAAATAGTTCGGACAAAGTTTGTAGATCGTAAAATTGTCTACAAAAAATACCTCGACACTTTTCTTCTACAAAGAATCGCTTTCGAGATATAGTGACTTTAGACCGCAGGAAAATCGTCGAAGATGCTGCGTTTTTTTCATTTCAGCCGTTTTATCTGATTCATTGCTACATAACAAACTGTATTTCTTGCAACAAAAAGACGATTCATTACCTCGTACTCTAGTACGAGGCGGACTAACCCATCGAACCCATCACCCCTTTCAGTAAATTTCAAGAAATACTGTTTGTTATGTGGCAATGAAGCAGATAAACGGCTGAAATGAAAAAAACGCATCATCTTCGACGATGTTCCTGCGGTCTAAAGTCACTATATCTCAAAAGCGATGCTTTGTAGAAGAAAAGTGTTGAGATATTTTTGTAGACAATTTTACGATTTACAAACTTTGCCTGAACCATTTTTCGATAGCTCTTGTTGTTTCAGAGATATACGCAAAAAACGCAAATTTATGACTTTGAACCTGGAATAAAAAACAACGCCCAAGCGGGATCGATGGGGACTTTTGACATATCATTTGTAATGACGTATTCAAGGCCTGTACAAAAATCCAGCTTGTTGGGAATTAATGCAAGCTGGAGCAAGGAATGTCTATTTTGACTGGACTAAGACGGCTATGTCAAAGGGCGCAATTACTCGCCTATGATATGATGACAGACGCACAGGTGCCGCGCCGCGCGCTCATTTTAAATGAACTTACACTTTATTGACTTAGAGATCATTTTGCTTCAAGTGCGGGCAACCGGGCGGCAATGTGTCAAAGGTCAACACTCTTTTTGGCATGACAATTTTTATTTTTTTGCGCATACGTGTTTGTCGTAACCTGTATATGAAACTGTGCAATGGCGTTAAGTTCAATGAAATATCTAAATATTCATTAATTAGCGCTCGGCAGGCGCCCCCGGGCGCTCCGCGCCTTGCGTGCGTTTTTTGCGTATATCTCTGAAACAACGAGAGCTATCGAAAAATAGTTCGGACAAAGTTTGTAGATCGTAAAATTGTCTACAAAAAATACCTCGACACTTTTCTTCTACAAAGAATCGCTTTCGAGATATAGTGACTTTAGATCGCAGGAAAATCGTCGAAGATGCTGCGTTTTTTTTCATTTCAGCCGTTTTATCTGCTTCATTGCCACATAACAAACAGTATTTCTTGAAATTTACTGAAAGGGGTGATGGGTTCGATGGGTTAGTCCACCTCGTACTAGAGTACGAGGTAATGAATCGTCTTTTTGTTTCAAGAAATACTGTTTGTTCTGTGGCAATGTAACAGATAAAACGGCTGAAATGAAAAAACGCAGTATCTTCGACGATGTTCCTGCGGTCTAAAGTCACTATAATATCTCGAAAGCGATGCTTTGTAAAAGAAAAGTTTTGAGGTATTTTTGTAGACAATTTTACGATTACAAACTTTGCCTGAACCACTTTTCGATAGCTCTTGTTGTTTCAGAGATATACGCAAAAAACGCAAATTTATGACCTTTGACCTCGAATAAAAAACGCACAAGCGGGATCGATGGGGACTTTTGACATATCATTTGTAATGACGTATTCAAGGCCTGCACAAAAATTCAGCTTGTTGGGAATTAATGCAAACTGGAGTCATAATTTAAGTCTATTTTGACTGGACTATCTGCAGTGTAAAAGAAAACCAGGGCGCAGGCTGAGACCTATTATAATAATAAAAAATATCTAGCTATGTAATGTATTGTATTGTATTATGTATATCAGTCTTCTAGTAGCCATCCATAACACAAGCTCTGCTAAGCTTGGGGCTAGATGATGTTGTGTGGATTGTCCAACATTATTTACTCCTTTTAGAAACCCCGGTCATAATAACACTTATTATTATGACTCGTAACACTTTTTTTTCGGAAGGTTTTTCTGTAGAAGCTGTCATGTCAGGGTATGGAACAAACTACCCTATGTAATCAAGAAGGTGGAGTAAAAGAAGTGTCTAAATAAGTTAACAAGAGAGCTTTTTTTTATTAAACAATTAAAATCTTAGCATGTCACCTATCAGCACTCACAACAATGTCATTTGAATTTTCTTTATATTTATAAAGAATAATAGTTTTTGCATTATATAATATTAGTTTAGGTATTTTAAAGGTATATATTTATTTTTTGTCGCACACCAACCTCTTTTCTGTTACCAGTTACCACATTGGGTTGCCTGGTAGAAAGTCCTCCTGTTGTATATCTTTGTGCAATTAAGAATTTAATAAGGGCGCCTTCAAATTAGCCGCAAATTGTCGCGGTCGCATCGCTGCAGCCGCGCGACAATTTGCGGCTAATTCGATGGCACCCTAAATGTAGCTTTCCATTAGTGAAATAATTTTTGAAACAGGCACAGTAGTTTATGAATTTACTCATTACAAACATACAAATCTTTCCTCTTCAATATATTAGTGTAGTTAAAGATGTTGTTCTTTTAGGTTTAGTCTGCATGCTCCCAAGTTCATACTATAGTAATAAATAATAAAATAACCTTTTACTTCCAAATCTTTTTATCTATAAAAGTTACATATAATTAATTTTAATAAAGTTAAGGCATCACTGAAAACCAGCGCTGGTGTAGAGCCCAATGGTTCTACACCAGCACAAGGTGAGTGATACCTTTATATTTTTATTTTATATTTACCTTTTTCAGTATTTTTTAGCATTAGGTATATTTTTATATGTTGTATCTTTTTATATGTTCTAGCTTTAAGTACTGAAATAAAGTTATTCTATTCTATTCTATACAGTAGTGTTAGTAGATGCTAGCTTATAGTATAGGTTAGTATTCTAAATTTATTATTTTGTTTGTGAGATAACGACCCCTTTTCGAGTAAAGGCCTCCTTCATCCCTTTCTACATTTGTCTATCCGCTTCTGCTGTCATCCAATCCTTCCCAGCAATTTGGACAATAGCCCACCATGTATGGTCTGCTAACATTCCTTTTGCCTACTGGTCCTTTCCATCAAGTGGCATGTGTGGTCCATTTGCTGTCGTTACTTCGTGAGATGTGACCCGCCCATTTCCATTTTAGCTTTAGGGCTTGCGAAAGTGAATCTGTAAGTTTTGTTTTAAGTCTGATTCTGTCACTGCGCACTTTATCGATTTTTCTTTCCTGGGATTCGTTGTTAATATTGCTGGCTCTTACCAAGTTCAACTGCTATTTATCTGAAAAATTAGAGATGAAAATCTGGTGAGTATAAGCAATGAGTATAATAGAATGTCATTTCATTGTTATGAACACTATGAATGCCTTGTTAGCCTGCAGTTTCTATAAAAGTAGGTCTTGCCTGTAGTCAATTTATAACAACAACTTTATAGGCAATAATTACTATTCTTAGGTGACATTATCAATAAAATAAAACTTGCTTGAGCTCAGCATTAGGCTAACCAATTATTCAATTAAGTAGTACCTACTTTATTTTAAACTTTACTGTCTATACACAGGGCAAACCACTCGACTCAGCTGGCTTTATTAGCAGGAACACTATGGTATCTACATATATATCAATATGGAACACTATGAGCCCTTGTCAGGGTTTTGATGTACTTACATTTTACTCTTTCTGTCTTCTGATGCTACTTCTCTTTGACTTCCACATACGAAAGACGGCGACGTTCTCTTTTATACGGCTCACGTAACATAGTCTTGGAATGTGTCAGTGCTCTAAAATAATTTTCAGTGATGAAATCTATTAAAGCTTCATTTCTTGTAGTTTTTATATCAAGTTTTAGTAGGTACTCTGAATACATTATCTACAATCCAATTCAAATAATGTTGTCTAGAAAATAAACAACAAAAACATTTCACTTCACTACACAGAGTGAGAGAAAATAAGTTTGATAATATTAAGTCCCCAGTACACAATGGCCCATGCTGGCCCACGACAGGCCATCGCCACTGTGTACACGGGGCAATTGCGTATGATGGCGGACAATTGCCGATCGTGGCGCGCAATCGGAAAGTTGTCGGTTTTTCGGGCACACTTCAAAGGAATCGTGGCGTAGCGTGGCCTGTGGTGTTCACACAATGGGCCATTGTTTAGTTTGTCACCTACAACTTTCAAGTTTATTGATTTATAATAATTGTAGTATTTTAGGTGCGATGTTTTTAGATGAATGATGCATTTAATCGTATAGTAGACTCCCTGAAAATACCTATTTAAAAAAAAGAGACATTTCTTCTACGTCCGTCGCAAGTGGATTGCCAGGCAGCAATGAGACATGCGCCATTGTGTAAACACCAAGTGATCGTGGCCTACAGTGGTGCATTGCAAAGCGTGGCCCAGCATACGCCACTGTGTACTGGAGCCTTTATGGTGACAATGGCATAGTTACCTACTTGTACAAGAGTGACAGATCGGCTGAAGAAAAAATCGAGTAAGTGCAAACGAAGCATATGCTATGACGTCACTTGGCTTCAAATTCCCAACACGTGTCGGGAATGTACGACCATGGAAAACACAACCACGGAATGTACAGCCCGGAATTGGTGACCAATTTGGCATCCAATTCCATGGTCGTGCATTCCAACAGTGTACACAGATGTGTACGGCCTGGAAAGCACGACCATGGAAAACACAACCATGGAATTGGATGCCAAATTGGTCGCCAATTCCGGGCTGTACATTCCGTGGCTGTGTTTTCCATGGCTGTGTAATCACGGCACCCGTTTGTCACATGCTCCATGTCATGATCATTATTTCTTCCCTGTACTATATAAGTTGTATTTGTATCTAAATAAATGTTGTATTAGCATAGCATCTTGAGCACGTTAACCACACCACCACACGTAAACAAATGAAAGCAAAGAAAAAGATGGAAAATATTTAGTTGAAAAAATGAAGTGTTTGATCTTGACAGAAACGTACTACGTGTGCCTATGAAGAGGTTGGTTTGAGTGCTCGTACTCATACCAAACTAACTTGAGAACCAACTTCTTGAACTTTGATTAAAAAAAAACTACTTAAGTACTTGTTTTGCAGTTTAGAAACTCTTTGAAACTTGTAGCTACTGAAATACTAGGACTAGCCCAAGGCTCTAGAGGGTGATAATTGTCTTGTTTGTCATTCCTCCTTCAGACTTCTCCAGGATAAGCTGAAGACCATGAAAACTCAACAAATGGTATGTATTTGATAATACATAGGTTTGATTGCCAGCCCTGAAGCAAGTTTGAAGTAAAATATCCAAAAAGCAACCCTTACATAAACTAACTTTAAACTGTAACTTTACATCTAGCGCCCATAGTACAAGCTTTGCTTAGTTTGGGACGAGAGTGTGATGTGTGAATTGTCCGTGAATATTTATATTTTATAATTAATTTTTATATTTATTTATTGTAATAAGGTATTTTTTTTAATTTCAGGATATGAAAACATTTACTGAAAATGAGTTTGATCCAAAAAAATGGATCAATAATGCCTGGAACTCAAGTGGAAATCAAGAAAAAGAGGTAAGTGTTTTAGAGGAATGAAACTCACTCTCTCACCAAACACTATTGGGATGTTAGCAGAAAATCTTAGTAAAGTTACTTTCCTGCTATTTCCATTATTTTAATTAGCTAAAATAAAATAAATTTACTCTGTGTGAAAATAGTCAAATAATACAACCCATCAATTAACAGCTTATTTATATTCAAAACTCTTTCACTAAAATAAATAAATATGTAGTCATCAACATTGGACACATTGCCATCTAGTCCAAAACCAAGCAAAGCTTGTTCTAGATCTCAGATTGCTGCTAGAATACTTAGGACATACATGCATAGTAACAAACAGGTTTAGCATTGCATTTGAAATCAGGTGCAAACCATCTAAAGAGTAAAATAAAAGGTACCTGGAGTAAACTCTGTGGTACCTTGCCTTCCGATCGTACAGTGGTTTAGTACCCAGAATTTATTTAATACATGTGTTGTATGATTACCCAAATGATATTTTTTCAGGTTTTTGTGGCGAATGCAGTGAGTAGACTTCAGCTGTACATGAAGCAATTAACAAATTCACTTGACGATACTACTACACAGGTACATTCACCCATATTCTGTTGCAATTTCGTAAAATTAATTAGGGGCATCTTGGGAAATACCTATTTTTTTTGTTCCTATGTCCAGCAGTAGACTGATTTTAATGATTAACCAGTGGCACATCCCTTTTTAATGGGTAGTGTAGATAAAAAATACAAACTTTATATACTAACGGTCTATCTTATAAAAAGTTACGGCAGAATTAAAGACTTGCTAAAGGCTCGGTGATATTTTTGTTGTCTTATAAACGAACAATAAGCCAAACGTATCCTTTTGGTGTATCCTAAAACTAAAGTGCTCAGAACCCTCCTTTAGCAGATATTTAAAAATGGCCGTCATGTCAAAATAAATTCTTAAATTTATTTTGCTTCTTTCTAAGTAATTGAGACATTAGATGGTACAAAAAATATACAGCGAAGGAGTAAAAAATAATGCCGACCGATAAAAAGGACAGACATGCTGAAATGAGATGAAAATTTTTGTTGTTTGTTGATTTCTTGTTAAATAAATTCTTCAAAAAGAATAATCAAATATCTTGGAAATAGGTATGCTCGGACCTAGAAAGAGACTAGCGTAGAGCCGGTATACCACCAAAACATCATGTGCTAACAGTAATTACTGCTGCGGCAAATACATTATGTTGGATAATAAGGTTTTTCATTTTCATTTGTCTCTTGAAGTAGCTGCCTAGTCTACCTACATATGTAAATGTTTACTCACCTTCTTACTTATGTATCAGTTTTACGGAGATGCAACTGCATCAGCACAGAGATGATCATCTGATCAACGGGGATATAATATGATATACTACCTAATAAAGACTTGACCTAATACCATTTAATACCATTATGGAAATCCTCTGATTATTTCCTACTTATGCATAATCTATTTACTTATATCTCTACAACACTAGTTTTTTTCATCACTATTGTCATCCACCACACCATCGGGGAACACTGCTTCCACCAATTCAAAGTCCTTCTCCGCTACTTTAAGGGGTTGTGCTGGCTGGGGTGAGGTTAGCAGGGGGACAATGCACAATACACCCCACTGCGGGATGTCAGTGCAGATCTTATTCCCCCATTTAGAATTAGAACACTAGTCTTGATGCTTATAATAAGCTTATGATAATAATTTTGGTTTACTTTATGCCAATTAATAATTAGAATCTGACCATGATTATTCATGATATACCAGGTAGGTACATACACACACACCATAAATATGAAGATAGGATTAAATAAAAGTCATCTAGAAATATAACACATGTATAATCAGTTGAATGTGGATCTCATTGTTTAGAAATCAATAATGAATCTTCTTTTATTATTATTTTTCAAACTGAAAACAATAGGTGATGATAACTCTTCTTTTCAACTGAGAACCCATACACTCTATTTTAATTTTCAGCTCTCCTTGTTCTTAGTTCTTACTTATTGCTATCTGGAATAGAAAGAAAATGGTACGGGTCAAAAATTATAAAAATTAATAATAGGTAAGAATATATCGGGGAGAGAGAGCAAAGATTTTACAAACAATTTAGGCATATACTTCTGTATAAACATACATCTATGACAAACGTCATAGCTGTTTTGGTTCAAATTTGGGGATAAAACTTCGAGGTTGTTGGTATAGGTAAGTTCAAGAGTCTGGGCAAATACAACAATTTTGTGTTTTGTGCGAAGCATTGACATGCTTTGTTTCATATTATCTTCCGCATGCTTTGTTTTCCGCCAGAATATATACCTAGGACTAGCCTTAAAAACCATACATACAACACTGTAGTTACATTTTCAGGTTCCGTAAAATGAAAAGGGTTTTTGTGTGTGTTTGTACTGAAATAGCAGCTAGTCGTATTTTTACAACCAATATGAAACAGCAGAAAACAAAATTATATTCTTGATTTTATGTATTTGCAAGATTTCTGTAAAATAAAACGAAATAAATTCTTTTGTTTACCTTTTCTAATGTCAAAAGCGTGCCAATTGTGCCAAAGTCAATTTATGTTTCTGTCAAAAATGATGGATAAAACTAAAACCGATGCATTCCGAAAGAAAATAAAATTGATTGTTGCCATTATTTGGATGAAAACTGAAGCAAGCACACAGGAGTGAGATAAGATAGACCGTTAGTCTATATAGACTAACGGTCTATCTTATAAAAATAGCCTAAATCAGATTGTAAGTGTTGTTTAACACAAGCGAACTTTAGCAGTAAAGCGTGTTCTATAGTAACAAGATAAGAATGTTGTCTTATAATCGAATTTTAACAGTGCAATAACTAAGGTCTCGCAATTATGTGCTTGATTCAGTTTTCATCCAAATAATGGCAACAATTAATTTTATTTTCTTTCGGAATTCATCGGTTTTAGTTTTATCCATCATTTTTGACAGAAACATAAATTGACTTTGGCACAATTGGCATGCTTTTGACATTAGAAAAGGTAAACAAAAGAATTTATTTCGTTATAGTATAGTATATAGAAATCTTGCAAATACATAAAACCAAGAATAGAATTTTGTTTTCTGCTGTTTCATATTGGTTGTAAAAATGCGACTAGCTGGTATTTCAGTACAAACACACACAAAAACCCTTTTCTTTTTACGGAACCTGAAAATGTAACTGCAGTGTTGTATGTATGGTTTTTAGGGCTAGTCATAGGTATATATTCTGGCGGAAAACCAAGCATGCGGAAGATAATATGAAACAAAGCATGACAATGCTTCGCACAAAACACAAAATTGTTGTATTTGCCCAGACTCTTGAACTTACCTATACCAACAACCTCGAAGTTTTATCCCCAAATTTGAACCAAAAAATGTGACTATGTAGACTATGACAAACATATAGAAGCATATGCCTAAATTGTTTGTAAAATCTTTGCTCACTCTCCCCGATATATTCTTACCTATATTTTTTATAATTTTTGATTCGTACCATTTTTTTTCTATTCCAGATAGCAATAAGTAAGAACTAAGAACAAGGAGAGCTGAAAATTAAAATAGACTGTATGGGTTCTGAGTTGAAAAGAAGAGTTATCACCTATTGTTTTCAGTTTGAAAAATAATAATAAAAGAAGGTTCATTATTGATTTCTAAACAATGAGATCCACGTTCAACTGATTATACATGTGTTATATTTCTAGATGACTTTTATTTAATCCTATCTTCATTTATGGTGTGTATGTACCTACCTGGTATATCTCATTAATAAGAATCAAAGTCCTGACTGACTGACGGCTGACGTACGAGCCACAGCCCAAACCGCTGGTCCTAGAGACTTGAAATTTGGAAGGCGTGTTCCTGGAGTGACTGTGTGGCGTACTAAGGCAGGAATTTTGGAAATAACGCTCCGGAGCCCTAAAATAAGGCTTTGAAGTTTGTATGCAGAATCTTATCCCGTGAACCGATTGACTTGAAACTTGGTACGCATAATGTTGACGCGAAATAAAATGGATCTGCATTTTTAGATTTTGCAAAATCATCCCCATTTCCCTAATATTGAGTAAGTAAAGTTTAAAATTTCGATTTAGTATACGATTTCGAGTAGAGATGGCGCTGTCACGCGTGGCGTAATCCTAGAACGCGCTATCGGTGCGTTTTTGCAATGTGTTCTAAGTAAGTCGATCGGTATTAGCAATAGTTTCGTTGAATCGAGTTATTTTGACTTATTTATGGTTGCGTACCCAATTACCGCAACCTACCAACCTACCAATTAATAACTTTATTCACAAACAAACTTACGACTATACATATACAGCCAGATACTCACCAGCCCTCGGGTCTTGGGTACGCTTCCGATTGGTACTGATTTGGATCAGTTGAACTATCTATAGATCGTTTGAAACGGTCTGTAGATAGCTCAACTGTTTCTTATGTATTTTATATGACAATGTACATTTTGTAAATACTGTATAGTCGTAAGTATATTTAAAAACAAAATGTTAAATAATCAAGGGGCGCATAGTCTCATACAAAAACATAATTTACTTAGATGGTTTGTTTTTTTAATATAATAATATTTTATAAAATATATATATATTTACATAATAATATTTTAAAATTCCTCCGTGGGAAAGGGGGCAAGTGTGTTGTAACGTTATAGTCCAGTCAAATTATGGCTAAAAACGAGTTAAATAAACATGAGCGAACACAGCTTGGGGACTTTGAGGATCGATAGGGGGGTGTATTCTGAGCATACATTCCAATTTGAGGGGTTGTACTGAGGTCAGCTCAAGGTCATTTCGATGGAAACGCGTTTCATTCGATATCTCGAGAATGGTTGGTGTTAGGCGAAAAATTGTTGAGACCTTTTCTTTTCCAAACAAAATTTACAAACTTTTTTATTTGAAACTTTTTTTTATAATATTAATATTTTTCAACTTATTACTCCCGCAAGGCAAAAATTTTACTTTTTTTTCCATTTTTCGTCGTTTTCTCCCCAACCATTCAATTTTATTAAATTTTACCGATCATCAAAGTGTAGATCTTTTAATTATCAACAGTTTTGTCCTTAAACTTTTTTCCGTAGTGCCAATAACTTCAGAGTTATATATTACTTTACCGATATATTATTATTTTTATAAATTATTTTTCTATCAATAAATGTGTAAAACAGTTTTAATTGTTAATTTACTTCTTACCCAATATAACCCAAAAAATTACCCAAATTAAATACTTAATTTTTAAATAGTTTAATCGATTGACCTTTTTATATTGCGACAGTGGCGCGGATTTCGCTCGGTAAAGTAATGTATAACTCCGAAGGTATTGGCACTACGGAAAAAAGTTTAAGGACAAAACTGTTGATAATTAAAAGATCTACACTTTGATGATCGGTAAAATTTAATAAAATTGAATGGTTGGGGAGAAAACGACGAAAAATGGAAAAAAAGTAAAATTTTTGCCTTGCGGGAGTAATAAGTTGAAAAATATTAATGTTATAAAAAAAAGTTTCAAATAAAAAAGTTTGTAAATTTTGTTTGGAAAAGAAAAGGTCTCAACAATTTTTCGCCTAACACTAACCATTCTCGAGATATCGAATGAAACGCGTTTCCATCGAAATGACCTTGAGCTGACCTCAGTACAACCCCTCAAATTGGAATTTATGCTCAGAATACACCGCCCTATCGATCCTCAAAGTCCCCAAACTGTATTCACTCATGTTTATTTATTTCGTAATTTGACTGGACTATTATTAATCAAATTATTAAGAGGCGCTCTGTGACAATTTTACTCTAATAAATGCAATAAAATGCAGTTTTCTGTAACGTTATTTATCGACGAAAGTCAATGAAAATTGAGACGCACATTAATGACTTGATTTTACACCAAATATTGCAAAAAGGAAGTTTGTAGTAGCGTTTTTTATGAACGATTTCAATCAAGTTTGAGAGTCAGAGCGTTTTCACATTATCCGATCCGATATCGGTGTCGGACGCTGATCCGATATCGGGGTAAGAAAATGTATGAAAAATGTACCTGTCTTTCATATTGTCCGTCCCGATATCGGATATCGGAGCCGGCACCGATATGCTGGCGGTACCATCGGACGCCCTATCGGATAATGAGATAACGCTCTCACTCTAAGAGCGTTTCCACACTATCCGATCCGATATCGGTGTCGGACGCTGATCCGATGTCGGGGTAAGTAAGATGTATGAAATATGTACCTCCGATATCGGATCGGCGTCCGACACCGATATCGGATATCGGAGGTACATATTTCATACATTTTACCTACCCCGATATCGGATCGGCGTCCGACACCGATATCAGATCGGATAATGTGAAAACGCTCTTAGGGCTCTTTCAATTTATGCGTTTCGTATCGGACCGCTGCAGTGCCGAAGCGGTGCGTTCGTCGTACGGCGTAAGGACGGGCGGTCGTTTGTTTTCATACAAAATGCACGGTGCGGAAACAGTGCGGCGTCCGTACCGCGAACGTTCGACAGCAGGACGGCAACGTCGCAACCCCACGTGTTCAGTTCAGTGCGTTCATAGTGCGGTGACAAGAAGGAGGCTAATTTCTAAACGGTAATTTATAATGGATGATATAAATGTGGAGGATTTTATAAATGAAATTGAAATACTTACTATTTTTAACTAATTACAGTAATTCGAAGAAACATTCTCTAGGCATTCTTAAGTAATTAAAAAAAAACTGATTGGGTCTTCTTTTAACCTAAGGTAAAGAGTATGGAAATCACCACAATCATGGGTGCCGTGATTACACAACCAAGGAAAACACAGCCACGGAATGTACAGCCCGGAATCGGTGACCATTTTGGCATCCAATTCCGGGCTGTGCATTCCGTGGCTGTGTTTTCCATGGTTGTACATTCCCGACACGTGTTGGGAATTTGATGCCAAATGACGTCATAGCATATGCTTCGTTTGCACTTACTCGAATTTTTCGTTTAGCCGATCATATACAAGTAGCTAACTATGTCACTGTCAAAATATTATTTTTAAACTTATTTTTTTTCACGTGTGATGCGTCACAGTAGGTGCGAGGAGCGAAGCGACGAGCGTTAGTTTGATATAGAAAACCGCGCCAGAACCTACATGCGTTTAACCATTTGCCAGACAACAATTATTGAATTGGATTGTTTTCTTTTCATATTATAATCTGTGCAGTTTATCTTTATCAAAATGGGATAGTAACATTTTAATCTTTGGTTTCATCTAAACGAAGCATAGGCTAGGCTTTCGACCAATCAAAGCAATGGTCGCCAATTCCATGGTCGTGTATTTCACGGCTGTGCATTCCGTGGTTGGACATTCCCAACACATGTCGGGAATGCGCAGCCCGGATTTCATGTACATTTTGGCTGCGAATTCCTGGTTGCGTATTCCTGGCTGTGCTTTCCGTGGCCGTACATTCCGGGTCGTGCTTTCCATAGTTGTACATTAACCGGACCCTTGCAAAATCATCGGCTATGGCATAGTTATCAAATACTTAAAAACAGAACATGCTTATAGGGTTCGCGTATGTACAAAATATGTTTTGTTTCTTAATCGTTTACATAGGTATGGTAAGGAACTTATAGCGGGCGAGTCCGAGTCGCACTTGGCCTGATTTATTTACTTACGGTAACGGTAATTTAGTGAGTTTTGATTACTTATGTTTTAGTAGTTTACGTTATTGGGTTTTTAGGGTTCGGTAACCAAAGGGTAAAACTAGATCGTATTACTGAGTGTTTAATTTCTGTCTATTTTAAATTCTCTAACTATCACGCATAATTAATATTCAAGGGGGCTCGATATTGATAAGGGCAACGGGTCATAGATACGGTACGAAAATCTTCGTGCGCACTTGCCCGGTTTTAATAATAAGTACCAATAAGTACTAAGTTTTCCTTCTTAGACTGCATTTTACCGTCAATTTCTTTCATAAGAAGATAGTAATGGTAATGGGTTATCGCAAAATCTCTTAAAACGGCACGCGGACGAAGTCGCGGCGGGTACAGCTAGTCATGAATAATCATGGTCAGATTCTAATTATTTATTGGCATAAAGTAAACCAAAATGTTTATCATAAGCTTATTATGAGTATCAAGACTAGTGTTCTAATTCTAAATGGGGGAATAAGATCTGCACTGACATCCCGCAATGGGGTGTATTGTGCATTGTCCCCCTGCTAACCTCACCCCAGCCAGCCCAACTTCTTAAAGTAGCGGAGAAGGACTTTGGGTTGGTGGAAGCAGTGTTCCCCGATGGTGTGGTGGATGATGATAGTGATGAAAAAGACTAATGTTGTAGAGATATAAGTAAATAGATTATGCATAAGTAGGTAGTAATCAGAGGGTTTCCATAATGGTATCAGGTCAAGTCTTTATTAGGTAGTATATCATGGTGCAGTGATTGCCTGATTATATCCCCGTTGATCAGGTGATCAGATGATCATCTCTGTGCTGATGCAGTTGCATCTCCGTAAACCTGACACATAAGTAAGAAGGTGAGTAGGTAAACATTTACATATGTAGGTAGGTCTAGGCAGCTACTTCAAGAGACAAATGAAAATGACATTACCAACCAACATATGTACTTGCCTCAGCATTTAATTACTGTTAGCACATCATGTTTTGGTGGTATATCGGCTCTATACTAGTCTTTTTCTAGGTCCGAGCGCACCTATTTTACCAGATATTTGATTATTCTTTTTGAAGAATTTATTTACAAGAAATCAACAAACAACGAAATTTTTCATCTCATTTCAGCATGTCTGTCCTTTTTATCGGTCGGCATTATTTTTTACTCCTTCGCTATATACTTTTTGTACCATCTAATGTCTCAATTGCTTAGAAAAATGCAAAATAAATTATTGAATTTATTTTGACATGACGGCCATTTTTAAATATCTGATAAAGGAGGGTTCTGAGCACTTTAATTTTAGGATACACTTTAAGGATACGTTTGGCTTATTGTTCGTTTATAAGACGACAAAAATATCACCGAGCCTTTAGCAAGTCTTTAATTCTGCGGTAACTTTTTATAAGATAGACCGTAAGTATATAAAGTTTGTATTTTTGTTGTTTGTATGTTACCCTGTAGATATTTCTTTCTAATTGTGAAATAGTTTTTAAAACGGGTCAAGTAGTTTTTAACACAATTGAAAAAAACAAGTTTTAACTTATTATAATTTTTGTATAGATTAGCCTATCATGTGCATTTAGTTTTGGTAGAAAACTAGCTGGTGTTGAATGTTTTTGAGGTGATAAAATGATCTATGGGCAGCCATCTGAACTAAACATTTGACAGCCATTTGGCTTGATCAATGCTTGAGGGTTGCCCAAATCAGGTCCATTGGGCTACCTACCACACACATTCATCTTACAGTTTCTAAAATAGTTAAATTGAAATCTCTTGTACACCACCAAGTATTCGAAATTCACTTACATTAGTGTTGATGTGCAAAAACGCGTTTGTGTGTCATCCGCCTCCGTCCGTCCTCCGTGCGTCCGTTGTACTTATATCATGCATTATCAGTCTCATATAAAACAAGTCTGCACTCTTTTATAGATAGTAACATCGATTCCTCGTGTTATTCAAGAAGCGACAGTGCTTCAAGAAGATGGTGCTTCGCTGCAGCGGCAACTCATTGCTTTGGAGCAAAAAGTTCAGTCAGTTGAAGCCCGAACTGGCAGTTCTATTGAAAGCCTGCAGAGAATTGACAGGCTTAAAAGCCGACTTGAGGTAAACTTAATGAAAACCAACAAGCAACTTAATATATTTTATAAATTCAATCTTCAAACAATGCTTACTTTATGAATTTATTTTTCAAAAATGAAGAAAACGGGTTTAGTCGATCAGATCATCATCAACAAGTAAAATAAATACTAAAAACATTTTTTTTTATAATAACTCAAAAAACCCAAAAACAATTATTAACCAAATGATCGCGTAACATATTACGTAGTAGAATTGAATTGAGAATCTTCTCCATTTTAGATGACAATGCATCAATCAGCCTACATTATTGTTGCAATCAAATAATAAATGTATAATAACAGAATGCAGCATGCACACTCCAAGAAGCAGACAAATGGGCAGCGCTGACGGTAGCGCTTGAAGAATTGCTGGAGGCTGGAGTACCGACGAAGGGCGAACCCCTAAGTGAGCTAGCTGCACAAGTTACCGCTATGACCCAAAGCCTTGAGGTAAATTATTTTCTTTAGTGTTTTCGTGAGACTCGGATACGGACATTATACTAATACATAACCGGGTGGTTTTTTAAGAAGAGCGGTGATGGCTAAGTCCGAAATCACGAGAGTCGTGAAAGGTGTCATGTCTTAAACAATAACTGCATATTAGGTTTTTTGTAATATGTTTTAAATTGGTCGAAAATCGATTCGAATTCTTGCTCAAAAACCTGTATTCAGAACTCACAGGTAACTTGGTTTTCTATAGGTAAAATATTTTTATAACAAAATGACTTCTAGAGATTACACTCCATACAACCTTACAAACTTTACTAACTTTAGTTTATAATAGTAGTATAGAAGTATACTTAGATAAATATTCCAAGTACCATCCACCAGGAATTGTAGATCTAACATGATTGACATGAACAATATTAGTAGAAAGGTTTGTTTTGTTTGACTACATTTGTCTACAGGTGCTAAGCGACGCTCCAGACTATGATCGCAAAAAGTTGCAACTAGAAACGCTCTACAACCGATTGGAAGCTGCATTGAGCCCGCCTTTGATCGAAGCACTTACACAAATGGTCGCGGGTAAGCTTCCTTTGGTCTAATATTCAGTACTAAAACGTTGTCATGTTTGAAAATAATTGAGCGCAAAGTATGTAGAAAGACTTATTCCAACATTATTGACGTAAATGGCGGCAAACGGCACGTAAAGAGAGCTCTCATTCTTAGAATTTCTAGAAGACTGGCGTTTACACAGACCGTCAAATCGAAGTGTTATCAATCTTCTTTACCCAATCAAAGTGCAGTCATTCCCAGACAAGCGCTTTATTTTGTTATGATTGGTAACATATCCATATGCCTAAAAGCGGTTATTGGACTAAGTTATGGCATAAAATGTGTCTTGTTATATAATTGCTTGCTCAAGGTATGGGTGATATAGCCACTGATATATATTCCAGAGCGCACAGCGACGTACGTTGCAGTATTCCAAGGCATGGGGCGCATGATGTCTGTTTGTCGATGTTGGCGTCGTGCCGCCGCGGTTCGCTTGTCAACCGCCTGGCAACGGCTTGACGCACATACTGTGCCACTCCTAAGTCGTTTGCTGGCTGGCGAGGCTACTAAACAGGTCATACTCAAACTGAAATTTTAGCTAAACTAATTCGGTAGTAGTTCTGTCTTTCATGCTATGTAAATCGTGGATTCAATAATATTCACCAAAAACAAAAATTGATTTTATGAGAACTGAACACATATTTACACATTATACGTATTTACACAAGTGCGTGGGTACCAGAAATATTATTAGTACGAGTATGTTTTATGGGGCCTCCTAATCAAATAACTACTTGCATGCATCAGAGTACACAAACATATTTTTTATATGCATCTTAAATTACATGCTCTACCTAAAAGGGGAATAACTAAGGTTTTTAAAATCAATATTTTGGATTTCAGGTGGACTGGCTTTTAAACGTGTTGAAATCTGAAAGGCCTCTGGCTGAGCTTGTGAGACTGTATACTGATTTGTTGCTATCACTCGAACCGTCACCGACAAAGGTAAATATAAAAGTATTAGTTGTAATTAACCTCACATGTGTTTGATGTTCATCTGTACCCCAAGTACGAGTTTGTGCACACACGGATCGTAGAGACGCAAATGACGCATCTTGACAGTTCAGGTGACATAGACTATGTGACGTCATTGTTTGCTTGCTATCACGGAAAACATACGCTCTACTCCGAAAATGGTTAATTTTACAGAAAAATGCATGAGACATTTTTTGTAGACAATTTCACAACAAACAATTTGTAAAAGACCTTTATTGACCTCTGAGCAATAGATCGCGAGATATTTGCGAAAAACTGATTTTCGTGATCTTTTGACGTTTATAACTTTTTTAGCCGGCACGATATCAATGTCGATTTTTCACATTACAATGCCTCAATAAAGGTGTATACAAAAATTCAGCCCACTAGGAATTATTCCGTAGATTGGGGTTTAAAATAGCTAAAATGACTGGACTAAAAGGTATAATTTAACTGGTAAAGCTATAAAATATAATTATATATTTGGTACCAAATAAAAGGTCTCAGAGTGTATATTTTGATTGAAGGTGACTGGTGCGGCTTTGAAACTCACGACATCTCCAGAACAAGGTATAAACCTACTCACGGATCTGAGAGGTGATATAGATGAGTTTGTGAGCAGTATTCGAAGCATCATCGAAGCTCCACGACTCAAAAAAGGCAAGTAATAATCAAAAATATGTACTTCTTGTAGCGCCATCTAGCGACATGAACAACTCGAAACTACTCTGAAATATCAATAGATGGAAGTTTCGCATATCGACACAGATAAGCAGTCTTCTAAATACATATATAATTATGTATATTATATTACTGGTCTTCAAACTTAAAGCCAAAGATCGCTTGGTGGAATTTCACTTTGTTCTCTCTACCTATGTACATGTTTGTCGCCTGACGACCGATGTGGCGCGGCGGGCGAAGGTCCGCCTGCGACGCGGAAGTTGCTGGTTCGATTCCCGTCTTGGGATAAATGTTTGTACGATCTGCAAATATTTATTCCGGGTGTTCTGGGTATTTTATATGTATAATAAAAAATATGTCTCTATGTAATATATTGTATTAACTACGTCAGTTTTCTAGTACCCATAACACAAGCTCTGCTTAGCTTGAGGCAAGATGATGTTGTGTGGATTGTCCAGCATTATTTATTTAAAGGTTATGCTGCTAATTCTAAAATCCTTTATTTTATACAGAGAGTTTATACCCTCCGACGGTTCGCGAGTTTGGACGAGCAGCCTATGCGCCTTTAAGAGAACTCTTGCCAAAATACACGGAGTTTCAAAGCCAACTGTTGCTTCAACATCTTAACGATCCTGCATTGAAACAAGTTAGAAATACTAAATACAACTTTGTACATAAAATATGTTACCTAATCATCATCTCTCAAGCCCCCTTGGAGTCGAAAGTTTAGAGTAACGGAGATTTTGAGACTAACTTGATCAGTGTAAAATGTTTACCTATGCATATTGAGAATGTGTTCAGAAAAATTATAAAGTAAATAAACTAGTTTCCATACGAGCTTTGTTTTATGTGAATAATGACTTGTATTTTGTATTATATTAAGACGCCATAAAAAATATTGTGTATTTGAATTGAAAATATAAGTACTTACCTAATTGATATTATTATCCACAGGAGGATATATTAGAACACGCGAGAGCCATTCAAAGTCTAGCGGAACGTTGCGAAGCATGGCTTGCGACAGCACAAAATCGGGGCAAGAAAATAGCTGGCAGTGCAATGCAGCCCTACCATTTACCAGCTGTTGAGGTACGCCTTTTTGTCACTAGTGTGATTTTTTGACGTGAGAACGTCTTATAATTCGATAGAGCCGGCTGCACGCACGAAAAAACATGACTCATGCGGCGTTACCTCGCTCTGAGGCGTTCCATGAAGTGCAAGCGATAGCGCGGAACGAGCGACAAAGAAGCACAATCGGCCTTTGCGTTCGTTGTCACGTTCAACTATCGTCAGTAAACCGACTTTACAGGCAACCATTTTTTTACCCATAAATATACCTATTAAAAAGCGGAGAATAGGGACGAGTAGAAGGACTTGGGGGAGACCTTTGCCCAGCAGTGGGACGAGATAGGTTAGAGAAAAAAAAATATAGCTATTGGAACTCTCACTGTGTTTATTACTTACAATAGCCTCACAAAATTTACTACTCTCTATAAAGAGTTATATTCAATATCTATCTCTTTTCTGTTCTTAACAACTGTTTTGTATCTCTCATTGTCCTAAATGTCCCAAACTCGAAAGTATAGGAAAATATACGCATTTTGAATGCTGTTTTAACTTACTTTAACGGCCGGTTTCTGGAAACCCAAATCACGATTGATCCGAGTTTAACACATAGTAATTATTAGATTTTTTCGTTGATCATCCTTCGAGAAACTGGCCGTAAATGTACTTGATTAGAAAGAAATATTGTTATTTTTTTCTATATATTGTCCTGGTTACTACTTTTCTTGATTGCTTTTTGTTTGTGTAAATCCTTTGTAAATCTCAAATCAATTCTTGTTTATATTTTTCTGTTATTATCCTAGTAAGTACTTACATAACTTTGTTCGTTTTTGTTTGCGTCAAATGTCAAAATTTTTGTACTTTGTTCCAGAATTTCTTAAAAACGTTCTCGTCGATGATATCAGCGCACAGCAGACGCGTAGAGTCTATGTTTCTTGCGTCGGTGTCGGCGGGTCAGGCGACTGGCGTGTTATCTGATACTTTCCCATCTGCACTAGCTTTGCAAACCGCCGCTGCAACGCTACTGGATACGGTAGCAGCACACACTTTATTAGAAGAAGAAGGTCAGTTAAATCAGATTAAAAATATAAGAAATCCGCAAGAAAACATTACATCAAATCTTATCATCATCAACCTATATCAGACCACGGCTAGATATCTCACGCAAGACGCGCCACTAAGCTCGGTCTTCGCCTCTACTATTCCAGTGTTTGTCAACTACATTCAATCGTTTAGCTTAGTCATATAATATGCAATATTCTGAAAAAAATATATATGAGGGTTTTTTACAGTCTTTATGTAGGTACTAGGTAATTCTTAATGCTAGCTTAAAACTTGAAACCTAGTACCTGAAAAGGAAAAGAGTGTTGGGGACTTACCATTAGTCAAGGTAGGCAGGCAAGAAAATAGAATCCCTATTAACGGTATGTTCAATAATTCTTTCTATTCTCTATAAACATTTGAGCGATACATCAAGAATACGTTTATACTAACACTATATGTATTTTCAATTCTGCAGTACCAACATCGAAAAGCCTATCGCCTCTTGAAGATATTAGCTTACTACTATCGGAAAGCGACGGACGGAAACGTTCGCAAGGGAAGAAAGAGACACCACCGTCCATTGCTGTACTTAGACGAACCACCACACAGCTACAGGCATTAGCGCGAGCAATACTCAGGCAACCCGTTGACTCACAGCTAGGTACGAACTTTGTCAGTTGTTTTGTGACATAGAGAATGGACTGAGTGTTCCCTATCCAGTTACGAGATTCGGGCGGCAAAGCGTGAGAGAAACAAAACAATCGTGCTGCCAGTAGTTGTCTATTTCTACATCGATTTAGAGTATCTCTACCATGAGTTGTCACAGTAAAATCGCCTGACTTTACTGCAGTAGTTACGTAAATATTAGTATTACGAATTTTAGTACCCAACTATCCGCTAGAGGCGCTGTACAAATCTTCATACATTTTTTTAACTACAGACGCTAGCGAATATAGATTGTAAAAACTCATGGTAGAGCTACAGACCTACAGAAATGAGACAGGTATCGGCCGCACATGTCAATTTCGTGAGACTGTGGCACAGTTCATAGAGTGTCAAATACAAAATAAATTGCTTTAGCAGTGTGAAGGTTTTAAATGACTTCTAGTTTTAAAATGTGTTGAATTTATGAGCTTAACAAATTAAGCTTGAAATTAATAGTCCAATTAATTTCAGAGAAAATTGCTCAACTGCCTGTTTGGACCAACAACGATGCGTTTACTACAGACTTACCGGACTTTGCACTATCACCACAGGAATATATTACTGAGGTAAACATATCCTCATAAATATACTGGTTTTTATATCGATACACATAATCTACTATGCATGTAAAATAGTTTTGTATCGCAGTTATTCTAACAGAGCCTGGTGGGAAGCGGCGACTGATAGGAAACATTGGGAGAAATGGGGGGAGACTTTGGCCAGCAGTAGGACAGCACAGGATAAATAAAAAAAATGAAGTTACAAAAAGGCATTCAAAACATTAAACTCATTTCGTTTTCGAAGAGTTTGAACGAACGTCTGACATTCGTACAACTTCGGCAACATAACGAGAATTGCCGAAGCGCGTAACTCCAATCGTAGATCTCGTACGCCATTATTCTTCCTTCATTCTCAAGCTCTAAACACAACCTTGCCCTCCGCTTAGTTCTTGTTAAATGTAATATTATATATGTTGTATATACTTGTTCTAGATTGGTCAATATTTGATGACACTACCTCAACATTTGGAAATGCATGTGTCAGAGAAGCAATCTCCTTGGCAGTTTCTTACAGACGTGTGTATTTCATTATTATTATTAGTCTAATTATATTTGTTACTTTCAAAAAACTCAATCCAAATAAAATATTTACAGGTCTGCGTCCATACTTGTAACATATATGCTGAAAAGATATTGGGAATCAAAAATATAGACGAACTTGGTACAAAACGCTGTCTTACCGATATAAGTAAGTACATACTGACTAGAGGATTCGATCCCGGGCGATTTTTTCTAATCCCGGGATTCGGGATTTTCAACAGTTAATACCGGGATCCCGGGATAATCCCGGGATTGTATTGGTAATAGACAGTGTAGCAAAATAAAAGTAAAACATGTCACAATCAAACCTTTATTTTATATCTTTACTTAAATCTACAAAACAAAACGAAATTATAATTTCTTCTAATAAAATTGACTAAGTAGGCTCTTATAAAATAGTTTAATGAATTATTGCATATTTAGTTTATTTTATTTGACAATAAACTTAAAAAAAAACAACTTCTTAAAGTTTGTCTAAAGAGATCAATGTTAATAGGACTCATATTTTGAATAAAATAGACTACAATCTATTATTTACTTATGTAAGCCACGAAAATAAAATCTACTAGCTGACTTGCGCCCACTTCGTTGGGCATAATTCGACCGTTTTTTCTTTTATTTTTCGGTTTTTTATATAACCTAGTATGTATATAAAAAACCGAAAAATAAAAAGGCTTTAGGCTTAATCCGTTTTGAAAAGTGAATCGGAGAAAAAACGATCCCGAGATTACACCTTACAATTGAACAAATACACAAACTTTACCTCTTTATAATATTAGTATATACTTACTAGTAAAAGATGAAACAAGAACGCATCCAACGTCTCATCCGAAAGAAAACTTCTTAATTTATTGCACAAATATGACTTTTAACGTCAAATGAAAGTAAGTGCGTTTTGTTTCACGCACATTTTTGTTGATTTTATTAAAAATATATGAATCCCGAAAATCCCGGGATTCATTGATTTAAATCCCGGGATTTTCGGGACTAAAATATGATCGGGATCCCGGGATCCCGGTTTTCGGGATCCCGGGATCGAAACCTCTAATACTGACCTAACATAACAATATAGAATGGACATGAGATAGTTTAAATGAGCCTTTTAGGTAAATTTTTACTACTTAATTAAAAATTAAAAAATAATCACTTTTAGAAAAAGTTAAAATAAAACTAAAGACAAATGATATGCGATGAGTCGTGAGTTCAATCTTCAACCAGAACATACATTTTTGTTATAACAAACATTACGTTCTTACCTTAAATTAATTGTAACAAAAAATTACTATATAAGTACATATTCTATCAGCAATTTAGTTACCATCGTACAAGCTTTCTCTATAGATTGGAGACTAGATAGTGTAAACAGTCTAAAAATATTAAAATTAACCGTTGTTTTTCCAGCATACTTAGCCAGTGTGGTGGAAGATCTGGGATCAAATGTCACACCTTCGTTGAAAAACCTTGAATCTTCACTTCGAGTTACAACTCCGTCACATTCTACAGAATTGCAATAAACGCATACAAGCTTCACACATCTATCCTATTATAATATATACAGTTAAATACTAATAAAAAACTGTAAAAATGTCAATGCTTGTTAGAAAATCACGCCGAAGTCTACTGATTCAAACATGGGCTATGTATTATTGCGATCAAGAACTTGAATTCTCAGAAACAGGTTGACCTCATTACGTCCTTAATAAACATAAATAGCAATAAATTGTTTTAAGAGTTGCCATTTTCTCATAAAAACATTGGCTAAATAATAATTTTAAAACAATATGGCATGAAACTTGTAACTAATGAAAATTGTAAAGTAATGAAAATTACTTACTTTTTTCTATTTTAGAAATCCGTGTAAATTCAATGTACTAATTGTACTATCTATAATACATATTCTAATTAATTTCATTTTTTACAATCATGACTGCGGAATGTTTATATTCTGTGAATAATATAATATTTAATTATTTTATTGGGAATCTAGTTCTAGTACAAGCTTTGCTTTGATTGGCTAGCGTTGTTTGAAGTCCAAAAAAAATTTTTTATCCATATACCTATGTAATACAATAATGTCTCGCCTATTAAAAATAAATAAATATAATCAAATGGTAACCATATACTTTTATTTAGATCCTTTATACTGTTGTCTTGTTATAATCTAAATACTAACTAGATTATGCTAGTAATTAGATATTTACGAATTAAATTTAGAGATTTGCGAATTATCAATGTAGCGATTTTTATATGTATGCATTGCGAATATTTTATGTGTATATAGCTTGCTGCGTTTATTGAATATTATATTTATAAGTTACAGCTCAGTTCGTATTACTTACTGTCTATCTAATATAAAATTAGCGCAGACTTGATGTATTGATTACCATACGTTATGATGACATAAAGTCAACGCTATTTTTTTATAAGATAGAGGGTTAGTATATTATATTACATAGAAAATGGTGGAATGAACAATAGCTTTACAAAGAAAAACACGCTCTTGAAAGAGAAAGCGACTGCGGCTTGTGTCATGTCTCTTTACACTATAGGTCTGTAATAATCATCTATAAAAAGACAACACGATTCTTTTGTCTCGCTTTGCCGTCCGTGTTTACTGCACACTTGAATAATTAAGTATGAAGGAAATAAATGCTGGCGGCAATTATATGTCCAAAATCACATTTGCCTTCTATAGTTCTATGAATCAAACCCACGACACGGGTTGGTCCCTACTTGGTGTGATGAAAAATAATGTATGATGTCTATGTATGTTATACAAAAATGTATAAGATAATATGTATCACCTATTTTCAATAGAACAAACTTTATCTATTTAACCATATCTGCGCAAACAAACACCAATCGCAAACCAAGTCGTAAAATGGCAGTTTATGTAGATATTTATAAATATGTGTACCTAGAGCGAATGACATGTTGCAAAATAATATGCATTGCTTTTCGGCTACTTCGCTACTTGCAACTTTTATTACATCGGTCTTCTACATGTACTCATACCGTTTGGAACTAAGGACTAGGACTGATAGATCATTTTGAGAGGTGAAGGGAGTGAATGCTCAGATGAGAGATGGTAAGGGAGAGTGGAAGAAGAGAACGTGTTGTGACGACCTCACCCAGCGGGATGTTAGATACTCTACTGTAATAAAAATAAATCTAAATCAAATAAACTTTATTCAGTAAATTACAAAGATCATTTAGAATCGTCTTATATACTAGGTAATTGCGAACGAGTTTTCAATTCGACTGTTTTGTTTATTACTCCACCAAGAAGTTTCTTTTTTTGTTTGGTAGATCACAATTCAAAGGATTCTATTTAATTAGGATCTGATAGCACTTAAGTTATTCATAAAAGTGTGTATTGCTTGTCGATTACGATTTCTTTATTTGTCGTAAAATAATTTAACTACCGCTACTCGACGCGACAGTTGAAATAAAAAGGCACAAAGTACTCTATCAGTTTTTAAATTAAGTAATATCTAGATACAGTTTGGTATAATCTACTCAGATAATTATACATTCGTGTGGGAAAACTGATCCTCGAATGGGCACAGTAGGGCATGCTGAAAAAAAAAACAACAGTATTATTACTATTATAAAACTATAAAACTGAGCCAAAATGTGAATTTGGAAATAGTATAGGTATAATATGCAGATCCATTCAGTTAACGATTCTGAATCCAAAAACCAATTAGTCTGTCTGTTCGTTAAATTCGCGCGCCTAAACCGCTGAACCAATGAAACTTATACAATTTTTAAGATATACGAGTTACATTACTACGATATTTTATAGTGATGGTTTTTTCACGTCGAATCAATTCTTGCTTCGGATTTTCAAATGTTCTGGTTGTTTTAGTTTTTGATATAAATATTATTTAGCTTGACCATTTGCTTGTTAACTTAGAAAACCGCAAATCTCAACAACTCAAATATTATAATCATCTTATCAATGCATGCCGTGGCATCCTATAGATAAACATCTTTTCTGATTAGATCTTTCTTGGGTAATAAAAATCAATCTTTTCATGAACAAACCTTTCTCACAGCGTTGCCCATAGAACCCAGTGCTGTCACATTTGCAGGTGTATCCAACATCATTACTGGTCTGTAAGCAGGTTCCTCGACGGCACGGTAGACTGGTGCATATGTTTGAACTGCGTGTTGGTGGTGGTACTACCACAGTTGGAACTGAAATAAGGTCACAAACAGACCACAGTTCAGTTGGTAAACCATTTCAATGTCCAGCAAAAAAAAACTGACCAAGTGTGAGTCGGACACGTGATTACTAAGGGTACAGGGGTACCAAAAACTACGTTTTTGTATGAGACTCTTAAATATATATTCTATTCTGGTTTTTAATATGAGATATAGATTGGTAGGTAATAGACAGACACAAACGGACAGCGGAGTCTGGTTCTGTTTTTTTACCTATTCGGTACAGAACCCTAAAAAATATTGCAAGTTTGGCTTTTTGGCCGTGAATATTTCTTTATTACCTACTTCAATATTTTGTATTTTTCACTATTACAAATTGTACAGTTCTATTTCCATTGATGTTTCTTCGAAAGTATCGTTTGTTATGTACTTAGAATTTGGTACATTCAATGAATTTATATTCTCCTTCATATGCCCTTGCTATCGAGATTTAGGCTTAGCTAGTTTACCTCTCAAAGCGTTACGGCACTCCCGTCTAGTCTTGTAAATGTACTCGGAAATGCATCCATAGCCGCATTTGCAACTGGCTCCGATGATCTTGCAGCCGCTTTGTGATTGTTCCGGTATACATCCAGCCCACGCATTCACTGGAAAAAAAAAACGAAAAAATAATGCAGTTGCAAAAGTAAGTTTTTTTTATAATGGGCATATTGGTCATTCTCTGTACACCTTAGCGAAAATATCTAGTAACAAACAAAGAATTTAAACAAAACAGACGTATGAGAGCCTACTTTAGACGGTCACAAATTGTATTTATCTTGAAACTTTTTAATGTAATTTTTAAAAACTTCGTCTGCGACTTTTTATTTATGTTATAGCTTCAAATGCGTAAAAAAGAACGTGAGAAAAATTACTTGACTTTTGTCAGCCGAAACCATTACGTAAACGTAATTACTATTACTATTTCACCCCATACCATATCTGGATTTGTCCAGATATGGTATGGGGTAAAAACCTCCATTCCTCTACTCTTCGATATGATATACTAAAACATGATTTATTGAACAACAAAACATAAATGTGATAGTTTAACTATTTGTAATTCCGCCTACACTTCTATTATTTATTATCTGGAATCGTTTCCGTTCTGACATAGTTTATTATATGTACCAGCTTACTATCGACAGTGCCGATAAAATAAATTTGTGTGTCAGTTAGCATATTATGTTATCGTGGACCAAAGCAATTTTAGGTATAATTGGTAAAAAAAGGTAATTATTGGTATTTTCTGAGGCGAGATGTCAGTTTATATTTGTGGAGGCAAACCCATGATCATTCTATGTTTATTGTGCTAAAAGGTTGGACACTACAAAATATAACGACTAATAGTATAATGCACAATAAGTCGTTACTGATAGCAACATTTTTATGTTACATTTTCCGGTAACCTAATTTAACAAACACTAAAATTATTGCTGACCCTAAAATAAACTGACAAAGAAATTTAATTTTAATGCTCTAATGCTCAGATAATGTCGCATTCAACGGATGCTTTGTTTTTTTTTAAATTACACTGTGCGGTGTATCTAGTCGAGATGGCAATGAAAACCGTTACGATACGATAAAACAGAAACAAGGAACTGGTTTTTCTTGCGATAAACTAACACATGCACCATTTATCCAGTATCTACAAGCTGGTAGTTAGTGCCTATTGCAATAACAAGCATTTATTCAGTTTTATAAATAGCATCAAAAACAAAAATTTCCGCGCCTGTTGTTGTACGCGCTATATATTTCAGTTATAGGCCTCTAACAAAATGAACGAATTCTAAAACATATGTGATAAATCCATCTTAAAATTTATAATGACGTTATTTTGTATATATGTACTACTTTTTTGTATGTACCTACATACAAAAAAGTATTACATATATACAAAACTAAACTAAATAGAAACATAATAATATCTCTGCAAAAAAGGTCGTTAAAAACGCGTAACGCGTAAATAGTCGAATACATTTACAGAATGGTTAAAAAAAAAAAAAAAAAAGGTTTTTGATGTATACTCACGTATTAGACAGGTCACTGTCAGTATTAATACTTGAAGTCGCATCTTGGAAGCCTGCGCTCTCGCACCACACCACTGCTGGAATGGACTGATACCGGCTTCCTCTCTCAGTGTGAACAACCTACGTATCGCTATCTGTATGGCTGATACACTGTCGGTCAATGAGTGTGGGTCGTTTTACTATTCGGTAGATATTTACCTACGGTTAATAACTGAAGTATAATAATATAAGTTTTAAAAAAATACTGACTTTCAACTCTGTTTTTGATACGAGTCTTAATGACACGTCTCTTTAATTTTTTCATTTACAAAAACCAACACTATACTGCCAAAAAAGCAATAACAAGGATATCGTTCAACTGAAATTTAAATAGATTTTATGTACAATCCACTTTTAATAATGCCCGATCATTAGGGGTACCTAATAAAGATGACATAATTACTCCATTATTTACAGGTTGATATACCTACCTACTGGCTTATAGTATTCATCATTATACTTAATTTTTTTACGCCTTGTCGCACTTTTATCACGCGTATCAAAGTCTATAAGCGAGAGTAGGTAAATATAAAATATCTCGATTACGTTTTTAATATTGTTAAAACCGACGGGTCATTGTACTTGGATAATGCAACCACTATCTCCAGTCAGAGTTAAAATAACTGCTATGTATTGTACTACCTACGTGTTCAAGCACACAGACAGTTTTTAGAAAAAAAAAACTATTGAAATTTTTGTCAAATTCGTGGCCTCACAAATAAAAACATGGTTTACAGTTCCATGGAGTATTTTACTTAAATAAAAAATATTTAATTCTATTTGAAAATACATACATTAGTAGCACCTAGAGGCGTAACAAATGTCATTGTTTGTCGATAGAAATTGAACCCACGACCCACAGCACGGAAGGCGGAGCTAGTACTGCGTCCAGAAGTTTTACAGAGCCTTTGTTTCTGGAAGTTTAATTCATTTACGAATGTCGACACCGGGAGTAAATCACCTACCTACCTATTGTGTCATTTCATCTAAGCTGTTCGAAGTTTATCTAAGTTTTTCTTTATAATAGAGAAAGATGTTCGTTTGTGATCGCTTCCAGTTGCCCTAAAATCAATAATGGTCAGTGACATCGTTGCTGGAAACCAGTCGTAAGCTGGCAAAAGAATAGTGATGTCAAAAACTAAACTTTTGTTATTAATATTTTTTGTTATATAACATTAAAACATCTTATTGAGTATATAATTTATTCTAAATTTTACTGGTAATTTTTTATTATAGATATAATTAGCTATGGGTTTCGTGACTTTATATTAGGCAAAAGAAAAGTTTAGTTTACAAAGAGAATCAATAAAATAGGCACAAAGGTAAAATAATTAAAAAATATTTTGAAATCTTCGTTTATTACTCAAAATATAACGGTTTTATCAAACCCTCGTTCTTAATTATCACATTCAAATCGTTATTCCGATTATTACTTACATGAAAATTACAGCCAACGTGGAGGTTTGTAAAGTAAGAACTTGTTACATGTAACAATATATAAATGTTTTCTTTTAAACTTAAGGCACAAGCTTAAAAAAAATAAAATAAAAAGCTAGTGCATTAATATGAAAACACAAGTGTTTTGAAACATGTTATAATATCTATCCTACGGAAACAAAACGTTTAAAACGGCTAAGTCGAGAAAATATACTATTGCAACAGCAATACATATATTATTTGAAGATATCTTTACTTAGAACTAAGTTAAACCAAAAAAATGAGCTCATTGCACTTAAAATTATCAAACAAAAAAGTAAAGTACATGCATGTACTAAAGTTAATTACTAAATTTTACGAATCTTTAGATGATTCGATTTACCTTAAAATACAAAGAAAAGATATGGAAAATATCGTTGTACCTGTAGTAGGTAGGGATATAAAGAAAACTGCTTTCAAAAAATAGCTGCTCTTGATCATTCATGTCAAATAATACTGGTAGGAGGTAGGTATAGGTACATTCTAACTGTTTGCAAGCTCTATGAGCTGGCAGAATCAACATAGCATTACATTAACCGGTTCAATTTCATGGCCCGGGCGTCCGGCACTCTCCTTTCAATAGACCATGCTAATGCTTGCGAGTGCTGCTCGTTTATTCAACTTTGTACCAGCAAAACACTACAGGCACTGTCAATCTCCATTTCATTTGACACCAACTATTAGTGTTTACATGTATACCTACATCATAGTTATACTGGCGTATCACACTACGTCGTCGTTGCTGTGTGAAGAATGGAGATAAATCGAATAGAAATTTCAGGCGTAATGAATAGTATGATAATATATTCCTTCCTACCTATTTATTACCTATTTTATGTACTTTTAATGATATAATTAATTCGAGCAGATTTGTATGCGGTTCTTTGTTACGTATTTTATTACATCAGCTGCAGAGTGCTGTAAAGGTTTTGAAATGGTGCATTTTTTCCTTCCTGAAGCCAATTATCTTTGGAATATTCGTTTCGGTTTTTCTCGATCACGTGGAAAGTGTAGGCAGGGCGAGGCTTGCTTGACTTGTTCATGCCACTTTTGTGGACTACGTGGCCGTGGAGAACTATGCATGTTCCTGAAATGTCAATAGGCTGTTTAGCAAAATGACCTTTAAAAACTTGAAACTAGAAGGATTTCTAGGCTGCGTTAACTTGTTACATCGCATACAAAAATAAGTAGTTGTAAATATAGACTCAAAATATTAATCTGTATTAAAGTTATTTATAATTCGAACTTAACCTACCCTTCTTAACAGGGACAGCAGTAAAGCTTGACTCGGGGTATACTGGGGGAGGTTTGTCGTAGATGAGTAGTTCCTTGGAATTTTTATCAGGGTTCCGTAGCATCCGTCTATGGATGCCGGACTTATGTGAGCCCCTAGCTATCCAGAGACAGCCGTTCTGCACCGTGGCGTCATCAAGTGCGATCCAGAATCCAACAGGTGGAATCGGCTCCGTGAATAAATAGGTAGCGTCCTGATGCGCTGTAACTGAAAAATAAATTGTTAATTTAAGGAAAATTTAGGCTAGTTGTCTGGCTCGCATAATGGCTATGAGACTACGTAAGTAAATTGCATACATGTTGAGTTGACTCACCCTCGCCTCCAATGGCCGAGTTCTTATAAATGAGCATGCTTTGGACCACAGCAGGGTCCTTCAGTTCCAGTTCTGCGCAGACGGTCTTCACGCGGTCGCAGTACGTATAGCATCTGAAGAGTGGATGCAGAAGATGCAGTGCATGTCCAACCTGGAAATAACATTATTAATTAAATTGCTTCACTCAGAAAATCCGGGAACAGTAGAACTGCTAGACCTTTTTGGCTAACGATAAAACCTAGGTTAAACTTTTAAGTAGGTTTTACAGGGCAGATGAAAAATTTTCTAGTCATAATTTTATCTCTCGAATATAAAAACATTATCTACTTATTCAGAGAATATTGTTAAAAGGTATTTTCGAAACCTCCTCAATAACCATGGTGATAGTATTTCGCCCCACGTTTTATTCGAGGACGTTTCAGAGGATTAGCAGCCCACGTAAATCTTTTTATTAAATCATAAAAGTGATAGGTACTTACTGAGCCGAAAACTAGTAAAAGGAACGTACTGGACAAAGCATTTATTGAGTACAAAAATCATTTTTAGGGTTACATAAATAATTATATATCTACCTAATACGTTTATCAACAAAAAGTTATTGAAAAGGTTTCAGAAGAGACTTGGCGATATACGGTTGTAATGTTAATACACATTTTAAAAACATCAGCATACAGTAAATCACTTAATAATTGAACACCTAAAAATGTAGGACGACACGTGCTTGACAAATTCATTGAACGTCTACCGCTAGTCCTTGATATCAATACAAATAAGTTCTTTCAATGAATCTATGTGGGTTTGCCGTCAGGGTAGACCGTTTTATAGCTGTTTAGACATAAAACGTACCATCTACTTACAAGGTCACAAGTAAAGAGTACCTTTGTGGACAGAGACTTTTCATTCCAATGACTTCACTCTATTAACCAATATTATGGTTATTAGTCCTATAATTTATTGAATGAATAAGATTAACTTCTTAACACTACTACTTAATTTTAGCGCATCCATAAAACTTTTACATAATACCACACTCGGCTAAAACAAACATCAATGTTTGCCAATTAGGTATACCTTATTACATCATATTGTTTGTTCCAGGTGGGAATCAAACTTACAACCCGAAGTGCGAAAGATGAAAAATTATGTATTTTGCAATATAAATAATTACCTTGTTAAGGGATACGTTAGCTGGAACTACCAGGTTCCCATCGGCATCAAGCGCGGCTTCTTCGAAGAACGGTCTGATTTTATCGTTGCTTTCGAAGAAGTAGATATCTTTGGCATGCTAAAACCAACATATACTTAGTACATTTTATAATCGGTAAAAAAGGGTGACGCTATTCCAAAATAGCTTGGAATTTAAGGAAGACCGTTTTTCATACTACATAAAATATCTGGAAAGTTATCTTGGAGCAGTTTAGTTTTGCTTATCTACATAACAATGATGGGATACATTGTCTCTTTGGTGACATCGATATTCTTGTTCAAACTACTTATGTGAGACTCGTATTGGTGTCATGTTGGTAGTTGGTACATTGCTTGTGTCTTATATGAATCGATTACAAGACGGCCGACAGAAAATCAAATTTTTGATTTTTTGATTTTTTTTGAATAGGCAACAGACTGTAACGGCCGGTTTCTCGAACGATGATCAACGAAAAAATCAAATAATTACTATGTGTCAAACTCGGATCAATCGTGATTTGGGTTTTCAGAAACCGGCCGTAAGTAAAGTAGGTATGTATCGTCGGGGCATGTCAAAATCATTATCCTTACGTCTACCATGAGCTGTCACAGTAAAATCGCCTGACTTTACTACAGTAGTTACGTCAATATTAGTATGAAGAATTTTAGTACCCAACTATCCGGTAGAGGCGCTGTACAAATCTTCATACATTTTTTTAACTACAGACGCTAGTGTGTATAGTAAATATGGTATAGTAAAAACTCATGGTAGAGCCACTGCTTCCAATCCGCTAAGGGCTCAAAATTAACGTTGAAAATAGGTAGTGAAAAATATTCTCACCTTATTTTTGGCGTCAGTCGTGGAGAAGATGGACCTGTTATCGACGTCAGGCAGATTGGTTGTGAACTCAATACCAGCAGCGACGAGCTCATCGCACTCCTCCGGCCAAAGGAATTCTTCCAAAACCACATAGCCATCGGCGGCAAACTGTATAAGTTTAAAAAGTTGATTTGTACAAAGTTCATACTTTATGTATATAAGAACTATGAACTTTGATGTTACTATCAAGAGTAAAATGGTAGTAAACATGGTATACTTTGCCTATACCTCAGTAATATAAATTTACCTAACACTTGCTTAGAGCAAATCTTTTAAGACAACTCTGTGAAGCATTGCATCCATCCTTCTGTCACATATAGTAAGTATTTAACAAAGTGTACTATACCTACTTGGTGGGGATCGGATCGGACCCACGACGACCCACCGCATAGAAGGCAGAGTAATATCAACTGAACTATGATGCTTTGAATACCAGAAATGATCTTCTGGTACTTTATCAAAATCCACTCACGATGCTCAAGTTTAGCCTCTTGGACTTTTCTTCTAACTACCTACATTGTTCTACATGTAGATACGAGTAGGTACAACTACATACTACTTATTATAGATAACTACTTATTTTAGTTTTAATTAAATTATGAAAAAGGTAAGCTGTTTTGTTTCGTGAGAGCGAGCAAGTCGTGTCGTCTTCGCCCCCACGTGTTGGGTCTATTTGTGAAAAAATCTATTTTGGTAAATTATTTCAAAATTGGCTCGTCGCGAGGGGCATACTTGTACAATTCAGTTATAAATTAACGTTTTTCAAATATTTAAAGTACCTATACAAATAGTTTTTAAATATAATTCTTTCATCCATTAACTACGCTTTGCTAATGTATACTTACATATTTATAAAATGCTATAGATGTATCTAGCAATGGCAAAGCAAGGCTGAATCAGACAAGTCTATTTATATTACATTTCACATCGCGGTAAATACGGAAATCGGAATATTTATAAACACCGAAATTTTATGAGAACATTGACTTTCTTTCGGATTTTTCTTTATTTGCTACGCCAGAATTTCAAACCCATGTAGGTAAATGACATTTTAACTTTTTGGTGAATGCTACGATCGTTAACTTAATTGTCATTTTATATCTAATATTTGTAGTTTAGTGATAAACACATTATACACTCGAGAGCAATGAATCCGGGTCACTTAAAGAATGTTAAAAATCTCGGAAACTAAAAATGATAGGTTAATGCAATAAATTGTATTTAATAGACAATGTAATACTCCTTAAATGAAAGTAAAAAAAATATGAGTCACCATACATTTTATTAACACAAAATTACATAAAGAAAAAAACTGCTGATCTCTCCTTAAAACAAAAATAGGAAACATGAAATTTTTGAACTTTATTACGATTTTCTTGAATTTTAATACTTCGTATTGCCTCCTCGTGCTTCCATTACTGCGTTTACGCGGTTTGGCATGCTGTACACCAAGTTCCTTATACGATTTTGGGGAATATTCTCCCATTCCTCTGTGAGAGCAATTTTGAGCTCACGAAGCGTGATTGGGGGAGAGTTTCGTTGTTTTACGCATCTGCCTAGCTCGTCCCAAGCATGCTCGATCGGGTTGATATCCGGGCTGCGCGCTGGCCACTCCATACGAGTAATGTTCATCTCTTGAAGGTAGTCATTCACAATCCTACCTGTATGAGGTCGGGCATTGTCAGGCATAAATATAGCATCCTCACCTAAATTGACCATAAATGGACCAACGTGATCATTGAGGATTTCTTCCACATATCTTACGCTAGTTAAAGAGCCGTTTTCTATGATCACCAGCTCTGTGCAACTTTCAGAAGAAATTCCGGCCCACACAAGTACAGACCCACCACCGTAGGCTACTTTTTCTTCGATGCATGCTTGCTTGAATCTTTCCCCTGGTCTTCGATACACTCTGTGTCTTCCATCGTGCTTGTAGAGCATAAATTTTGATTCGTCGGAGAACATAACTTTTGACCAATCTTTAATACTTTAATTTACGTGGCTCTGGGCATATCTTAGTCTCGAAATACGATGCCCACGCTCCAGTTTAGGGCCGTTTGCAGGTCTAAGGGGTTTTAAGTTAGATTCAGCAAGCCGACGTCTTACTGTCCATGCACTTGGGTTACTTCCTCCGAGGCGTCGAAACTGATTGGTTAGTTCAGTTCCTGTGAGAAAGCGATTTCGAAGCATGGTGTTCACCAAGTATCGGTCTTCTCGTGCTGTGGTACACCTGGTTCTGCCCGTTCCTGGTCTGCGTAGGTTAGAACCAGTTTCTTCGTAACGTCGGAGAACTCTTTGTACTGTTGACAGCGACACACCGACAGTCCTGGCTGTATCGCGCTGACTCCGGCCGGTTTCCAGCATTGTAAGTATTCTGGTGCATTCTTCAGGCGTAAGCGACATAATTTCAGCTTGAATAATGAATATAGAGCACTATCAACATGGTTTATGTACCCACATAAATGACAGATTACAAACAAAAGCAAAACCAAATGCTGTAATTTCGTAGTTCCATCTTCGAAAGTGGCCCTTTTTCAAATTTGATTTTTTTATGATATAACTTTACAATAACTAAGAAGTTTTAATACCTTCATTTAAGGAGTATTACATTGTTTATTAAATACAATTTATTGCATTAACCTAGCATTTTTAGTTTCCGAGATTTTTAGGATTCTTTAAGTGACCCGGATTCATTGCTCTCGAGTGTATATTAACAAAAGTCAACAAGTCATTTGAAATCGGATGACCCTGTAAACATTATTATTATAAGACCATCTTAGTGATGAAAAAGTTAAAATATGAAAACTTAATTTTGTAAAAAAAAATTGTATTTTATTTTGATAACTTTCAGATTCATCACTGTGTTTGATGTATAAACTTGTACTACTTATCATTAAGATCTTTTATGTACAACAGTTAAACAATAAAATATTTCTGATTTCGGATGAAAGTTAGGTACCTACAGCAAAACTTTAAACGCGCAAGACGCTAACGTTGCGTCAGTTTGAAGTAACGCATCTATTTAATTATATTCCAATTAAATAATTATATGCGGCTCTATCTAAGTAATGATCGGTTGCATTGTTGTTTTCATATTTTTTAAGTTCACATGACATCCGCTTTTGTCATGATGTAAGTAATTGGCTTAAATGTCACGACGACGACGGCGGCGTGGTTTTTTCACCCTCCGTCTATTCAACTTTAGCAAAAATATTTATTTTCTCTCACTTGTTTTGAAAATGTTCAAAAATATGTAGTTACTATTACCCCGTTAGTGTGTAAGTTATATCAGCATAATTTGGTAAGGAATATGACTAGAATTAAGAACTGTAAGATGTCAAAAAAAGAGTTGAAGAAAACATTTGTTTTGAATAAACTAGGTACCTACGACCTGCCAAAGGATAAAGTCAACTGAATATTTTAGTGATTGAAAATTATGCAAAGAGAGACTATAAATGGGGAAGTACTACCACCGTACTAGTGATGCTCGCATTGCTTTTTTGCTGTTTGAGGGGTATGGGTGCCAGTCACTAGTCATGCTAGTTACAGAATTTCAAGGTCATCCGAACAAAGACGAGAGTATTTCAATATTTAAATGTGTTCGTCTTCTTCTAGCAACAGTGGCCTGGCGTATGATGACTTTAACTTGTCTTTAATTTATCTTTTAAACGTTCTGAATACCATAAGTAGCTGTATGCATTGGTTGTAATAAAGTAGTGCCAATGCATATGTAAGCTTTGCTTAGTTTGTGAGCGCGGTGTATGAAATGTCCGTGAGTAGGTATTTATTAGTCATTTTCAAAAAACATTCACGATGACGTAGAATATATTCCTTGCATAGTATTCAGAGAATATTATTAGAATTCATCTCTTTGCCCAACCTTAGTGACTGTTAATTCGTCTGTGGCCCAGCCCACGGTAACTCGTCATAGTATTTTGGCTAGCCATACCGTTTATTTACTCATAAACTATCTTAGAAATTGTTTTCATTATATGCTGTTTAGCGAACAGCATATGGTTATTCCCGATATTCTAATCTTTGCGTTACTAAAGCAAATATCACATAATACATATTATCATAACATAAGTTATGTTGCTATTTCAAAAAACAAACAAACATTTACATTTTCGATGTTGGTTATTTTTGTTTCGTATCCACAGAGAGCAAATAGTAACATTACTTACATACAACACATGCATACTTATTTACAAAATCATTCTTATACATACATACATATAAAGTATGTAGGTATATAAAATGAAGTAGGTATATCACGTAGGGCAGGTCATCTTGTGCTTCCAAGTATAAGAACAAACAATGGGACAAACAACTTGTCATTTGTAGGAGCACAGCTGTACAATAAGCTACTAAATATATGTAAAAGAAGCGACTTCGCGTAATATTAAAAAAAAACTTTTTCAACATATTTACAGAAATGAAACTTTACTCTAATGCTCTTTGGACTGGAAAGTTGGACCATACGGCGAAGTCGCGAAGCTTTTTATCTTGTTTAACACTGTTTTTTTCGTTCTACCCGCAACGGATTATATTGTATAAAAATTGTTTATCTCATGTAAGTGACGATTTGTGTTAATGAAAAATAAATTCTTTAAACCGAACATAGAATAAAGACGGATAAAACTACTTATGTCTAGTACCTAATCCTGCAATTTAGGTATTAGGGCAACATTTAGAAGGTACCACTTAACAAATGTTCGTCCTGAACTTAAGAATAAAAGATTCTAAAGCTATGCATACAAGTTAACAAACAATGAGGATTTGCCAAAAATGGCAATAATCAATGGTTTTTGATTCCCTTTCCACGTTGTTAAATGTTAATTACATATCTATTCTCTTTAATTCGTCTTTCGCATATTTAAATTATCCAAATCAATAGTAGGTATCATTAAATAGCTATGCAAGACACATTAATCAATTTGACCTTTACCACAGTGTATGTAAACAAGACGTTATTTAACATTAAATATACGTAGGTAAACGTACGTTCTCGAAAAATATCTTACCTTATCACGGATAGAGCTTTGCCTCCTCTGCTGAGCCGAATAGTTAAACATTACGAACTATTTCACTGATAGTGAGATAACACACAACCTGCTTCCACGCAACTCTAAGCTGGAATGACCGGCTCGGCTCCCACGTCGCTATGGCGTCATGCGGCGGATTACTGATACATTGGCGGCTACATACCGCAGCGATGAATAACTGGCCGTTTTCGGCAAGCGATGTGAGAAATAGTGTGATTATTGTGACGGATCTTGAAGCTTGCGTAGACGCATGCCGCGGAGCGCAATCATTTTGCCACATCTGTTCGAAATGCTATAAATGATCCTTATTTGGTAGGGTTTGATTTAAATGGCTGTTAATCCCATCTGTAGAATGGCACAGAAAATGGACAGTAGGTATGTCGTATCGTATAGCTACCACGTGCAGTGGATGTGTATGTAAACATCATAGTTATGTAAGACCTTACCTACTTATGTACCTACATAATTATAACAACCGTAGCAATGATTATGAACTTGTAACCTGTTACCTGTGGAATGCCAACTACTGTTTGAGCTTATACTCCGTTAAACGATGCAATTATTATCTTACTTCTATGGTAGTAAAAGGCCATCAATTACGTCACACGAATTTCATGATTTTTTTATACCTCGTGTGGAGTCGTGTTTTATTTCTTAGCTTTTCATTTAGTTACATCCCGTCTCAGGACTAGCTCATCGGTTGATCACAGATATTTTGGTGATGACAATTTCTGAAACATTTTACCACGTACAAAAGTACCTAAAAAAAATAAGTATACTAACGTGAATTATATGACTATATTTCACACAACAAAGTGATTCTGAATTCTTTCTCAATTTAAAACTAGTTAACACGAATTTTCTTCTTATAAACTTAATTACGTTGGCACTTGCTTATATAAATAAAAAAATCTTTATATCTTTAGGTAGGTACACCGAAAGAATCGTATGACCTTAAACTAGAGTAAAATCAATACTTTCTTGTACGTAGGTAGTAACCATTATTATTGGACGACTAGGGTCCGGGTAGAATATCCTCAACCCTGACCAATCACCAATGTTGAGCATTGGGGACTTTCTTTATGAATACCTACTACCTACTCTTCTGCGATGATTTTCTGCGTAGGAGTTAGATCGAGGCACTTAATAGTGGCCATTAGTGGCCAATAGTGGCCACACACAGGTACCTACTTACTACACTGCAGGTAAGTACATACTATTACATACTTAATAATGAATACGGTTTGCGCCAAACTGGTTACAATCGGACTGCAATAGTTATCGACAAGTTTCGAAGAAGTCGACAAGTAATATTAACTAAAAACACTTTTTTAGGATAGAAACTCAATAAGCACTGGTCTTTGTATGGTACTCTAAGTAATAACTAGCACCTAATAAAATCTAGCAAAAAAAATGAATCATCGGCAAAATGATTGCGTAGCAAATATCCAGAAAAGAAACATACCTACATATTTATTAAAATATTTTTCCTCTTATTTAGAAATTAATTAAAAACTAAACATCGCTAATTGCACCAAAATCTAAGTGAGGAATGTACCGTACGACTTATCAAATCATAAGTTACAAACAATAAGTGAGAAAAGTGACCGCTAAGTCAAAATTTGTTTTATAAGTTTTAGCACTAAATACGTAAAACACAAAGCGGCTATGTAGCTCGTCTCATTACTTCATCATTTCCTGTAGCTGTCGAGTCCCAGCATCAGAAAAAGCCCCGAGGACCGGCCAGTACATCCCCTAGCAATTAGCTTCTGTAAACTGTAGCCGCAAATTGACTATTTCCTATATAAAATGTTATAGCAACCATAGCTGCAAGCTGCAAGCAATTTTCGACCAAAAGAAAAAGTTCTTGAAAAATAACATTTTGTTAGTATTACTACACAGTTTGGTTTTTTTATAGGACCAGAATAACATACACCTATTGTTTTTAATTTTAAGTGATGATGTCGACGATTTTATTGCGCGTTCAGCGAAGTTAGTTTGCATCAAAGTAAAGCTAAGAAAACAGGTTTGTTTTGTAATAATATATAAATATTATAAAAATATATTAATTATGTTTTTTTAATTAGGACAAGAATTATATAAAAGCTTACTAACCACGTCGTCATCATGTAAGGTAAGGATCAAGTCTCGAAATCACTGCGTAGCGGGTCTGCTACGAAGCACCCTCTAAACATCGGCCTACGAGTTGTCTACGTGTAGGCAGTTGTCTACGCCTTAGAAGCACAAAACATCTACGCCTCTCGAGCCGACAGTCGTCTCTCGGATGTCCATTCATTTTTGTATGGCTATCCGAGAGACGACTCTCGGCTCGAGAGTAGGGAGTTTTAAAATACAAGCTCGGACTAAGCCCTCTTAATGCAAGATCGAGTAACGTTGGTCTCATTAGTGCGAGCACAGAAACCTGAAGTATGTTATTCACCAGTAAACGAGGTGTTTTAGTAACATCTTATTTTACCTACCTCGCAGTGCAAGTCGTACCAACAGTCACGTACCTTATGCCTTTGTTTGCATCGATGTAGATGAAACAAAGATGGATTTCACACCGGTAGCTTTATTTTGTAAGATCCGTTAGAGACCTTATCTGCAGTCGCGTAGATTTAATTATCATTTTTGGTGTTAGTAAGATACTAAGGTTCTACCCCTGTTCTTCCCCGGGTATTAAATACAGTGAAATTAGGAACCGCTGCATTGTTTGTAAATCTCATTTTAATTATTAATAATTGTGGGATACAAAATGACGCATTTACAACAAAGGCTTCTACGCAAGTTTGCCGTGCTTTCAGGTGCGGGGACTGAGCGGGGTTAGGCGCGGGGTGGGGCAAGCTTCGCCCGGATCTCTCCGCCCGCCCTTCATCATTCCTAACGTTACCCTGGGCCAGACCGCCTGCCTCCGTAGCCGCGAGTCGCCTGCCAGTATTGCGTCGGGAAAACTTAGATTTCTTTGTAAATTCAACTTTTTCTTATCAAAATGGAAGTGGAATTCGTCCTTCCCCGCGGTTGAGAGCTTCCGCAAGAGACGCGTTCGCGCTTAGTATTTTAGTTGATTTAGTTTTAGTTTAATTAACAAAATGTCTTTATCCGTTGAAATAAAACGTTTCAAAACCATAAAACTCAAGTTCCCTAAATATGCACGCGTCGAATTTCGAGGTATGTTATTATAATATATATTATAAAATATATTATATTATATTTTAAAGCTCTCTGTAAAATATTATCTACTAATGCTCTATTTTTTTTGCTGGTTTTGCCTAATTTTTGCTTTAATCTTGTTTCTTGCTAATGCAATGTCTGACTTTCTTTTGTTCCACTAGATATTTTTCCATAAAGTGTATTTGGAAAAAAACAAAAATATGTTTGTGTCTTAATGGCTATGCGATTTCATTTGGTAGCTGCAGTCTTAATTTTTTTATGTGTCTTTAATAAATCAATGTAAAACTATGAGTAATCTTAAGTTTCATCACCTCTTTGACAGATACTCATTTTGGAATATTGAAACTATTTTACACCACTTAAAATTTGTTACCTAAAAATCGGGAGTTTCTTTTCATATGCAATCGACAAATAAATCACAAAACTATACTCTTCTTTATTTACTGTAACTTCTGCTTTCGAATACCAAGTTATCTATCTACTTACTTGGTTTTGAAATAAGTAGATACAAAGAAAGTTCCAAAGTCAGAACAACTTTAGCTTCAAATATGTCTCTAAAACCGGCGGTCTTATTGCTCCATCCTAAATGGGTTTTAGAAAGCTCCAGAAATCCATATTGCTTTTGAAATCGAAAGCCATCTCAAAGTATTATGAATAAAATATCTTCGGTTTATATGAGCAAAGCAACAGGTACCTACTTGATAATGTCTATCTATCTACACAATTACGTTAAGGCCATTTGGTAGGATAATGTATGCTCTCTCTTACAATATAGCCAAGTCGGTAGCATTTCAATGTTGTATAAACCAAAAGGTTTGGGGAAAAGGAAAAGAAAATAATGAAATAAAAGCGAATTTTACAACAGTTTCCTGGTTTTTATTTGAAAATGGTGTGGAAAACGGAAAACGTACTTGATTAGGTAGGTATATTTAACAGTCAAACGATGTTTTTATGTTATAATATCGGTGTTATAAAAAATGTCGGAAAGTTATACTTAACATTCATAAAATGAACCATTTTAGATAAAAAGATGTACAAAGTGAAACAGAATATATTATTTTATTTCTTGGGAAAACCAAGTCATAAAACTTATTAATTTATAGTATAAACAATTATACGTGTTTTATATTCAAATGATTATTTTAGCAAGTCATTTAAATTACCATGTAGGTACTTAACTGTATTTCATTCCCTGTTCTTACCTTATTGTAATGCTTCTATCCATGCAAAGGTTGACTGAAAGGGATCTCTCTGATGAGATCGACCATCGAACATTACCCTAATGGGTGTATTTTTTTATTATGTTTTCTATTTTTTTTAGTGCACAGTTAAGTTTTATTGTTTTCTCTGTAAATTCTATAAATGCATTTGTATGTAGATTTGCTTACTTGAATATTTAAGGGCTCTTAGAGCCTTTAAGTTCGATCCACCTTGAATAAAACTTGGGCTATTTAATTTCATTGCTTGATCATTTTAATTATAAATTTTTTAATTATATTATTTTTTTAATTATAATTATTTTGACTTTGACTTTGACTTTGATCTAACTATTAAATAGTAGCGCGGCCACCTTATCTGTTTTATTATACATCATTATTTGGTTAATTTTAGTAGTTCAGCTTCTTCATCAAGAAACAGCTAGGCACGGCAAAGCAGTGTCTAGTCTGGCTAATCTTTCCAACACGCACGATGCTACAACAAAATACAGTTGTAGCATCGACACGATAAGAAGATCAAGAAACAAGCTTTTAACAAACTTTAAGTATTGTTTAAGCGTAGGTACTGTATTTGAAGTATTTCGCTGTAAACTTTATTATTATATTGCCTGAACAAGATCCATGGACATACCTCTAGGTCATTAATTTTATTCATGGCACGGACAGCCCTCATCACTCACAAATTACTTTTTTTCGTGTGAATAATGTACTGCTTTTAACAGTGGAATTGTTAATTTAAACAACTCGTTACTTAGCAAAGCTGTATTGTTCCAAACCAACATTGAGCACGGAACTAAGTAGTAGGTACTAGTAGGTTACCTAAAATATTTATTTATTATTTGATTTGTGGATCTGTGTTTTATAAATTAAATCTTTATTTCATCATCATCATTATTTTATTTTTAAGGTCTATTTTATGTATAAGCTTTGTGTTGAGTGTTTTCAAATAAATCTTTACCTATCATCATCATCGTAAACATAAATCAATCCACTGTGGGCGTCTTTAGTAGGATTTTTATTTCAAATAAAAATCCTACGTAAAAATCGATCGGGACTCATTTAACCAGTTTTTAATTGAGAAATTTCTATAAATATCTATTTATTTTATCTAAATCGAATCTCATAAATAAATGAATTGTATTCTACTCTGTGAAACAAATGTTTTAAACCGTGTGCATGAAATAATACGTATAATATTGTGTTTTCATTGCACTTAAATAATAAGAAAAGACTCTTAAACATTCAGTATGCTGAATGTTTAAAAGGTGTTTCCCAGCCAGCATTTGCAGGAAAGTGAACGAGCCAAACAAAATATTATGGTACAAAGGGTTGAATTTTAAGATTCCTGCTATAAAGACAAGTAGGTTATTAACGTACGGAAGTTGTTTCATATGTGGTGTTTCCGCCAGTACCTTAATTATAAATGCAGCTCGTTATGTACGAAACGGCCAAAATTGCGGGTTGTATGAATCTTAATTTATTTATAAGTTAGTCCAAATGAAAGCAATGTAGAGTTTTGACAAAGCAGTCGCGTGATTATAAGGTTCGCTAACGTTTTTAATTTACTTTATCAGATTTTTAACGAATAGGTAACATTGTAAGTGGTATGTTGCAGGCTATTTCATTTTAATCATTATAATTTTAAAAGGTTTTGTAAAAAAGTTTTTGTTATTTGAGTTAAATTCAATACAGACATTGTAGTCCATCATTTGGGGAAGACGGTAAATGATTGATATATGTATTGAAAATATTGTTTTATTTTACTGAACAAAGTAACGTAATATTGTAATCTATATATTTTATGTGTATTAAAGTATATATGTATTTTATCTTACTATCTAAATTATATTTTATGTTTATGTAGGTAAATACACAAACCTACCTGTATTGTCACCTCTCCTTAGCCTAAAAGGTTTGTTGGATAACTCTTCTTAGAGTTAAGCTCGCCTTTGTACATGTCAACTATTTTTGTCTTGTGTATGTCATATTTTGTGTAAAATAAAGAATATTATAGAGCACTTAAAATGTTGTCATCCCTTGCTCACAAATGGAAACAACAAAGAGCGCTATTAGTGCTATCAAATTAAGTTAGTTGAAAAAAGTGCAGACTGCAGAAGTGCTGAGTTTCTGAACAAAGAACAAAATATAATTGGACCAGGCTTTTTAAGGCTGTCAACGTGTAGGCAGCCTTCAAAAGCACGGTATAGGTGCCGCCATACGGTATGGCGGCACCTATATATGGTATGGCCCATACCACATAAGAAATCTATAACACCTTGCTTGCTTGTTATTAATATATTAAAATGAAACGCACGGTCTCTCGGTGTTTTATAAATGTGATCGTATATTCTTCCTTCCCTGTAATAGCTTACTAGCTACTTACTCATCCATACAAGTATTTGTTTTACTACGGTATAAAGCCAAGCAAAATTTATTACTTATGCATACGAAGGATAGGATATTGGAAAATGTGAAGCCAGGCACGTACCACGCTTGTTGTACGTGTTGCTGAAAAACTTATGGAAAATTCCACTTGAACATAAAGAGGCTATAGCTACATTTGTATCCTACGTCCTTAGGCTCAGATTCAAGGACAGAACTAAGCTTGAGCTTACACTCTCGCTTATCGAATCGGAAATTTAGCCTTTGTTGAAATTGTGATTTTTCACCGCAAGTGGACAAGCTTAATTAGACGTCGTCAGAATCTCAGCCTTAGAATATAAACCCACAACTTGTCGTCGTGGTTACGGAATATCTATCTGAACATTAAATTGCAGTGAATATCTCAGAACGTGGGATTCAGTGAATACCGTGACTTTCGGAAAATTCTGTATTTTGTTATTGACGGTTTCGCCCGCCTCGTCGTTTAGAGACGAGATGCTATTCCTATACAAATTCTTTTGAATAGGTAAGCACATTATATTCTTGTAGCTGGAAGAGAGGCAGACCGAGGTTCGTCAAAAGTATTAGATAGTAGGTATTAGAGAAGGGTGTGTATTTTTCATTTTTATTCATTTTTTATATTTATTCGATTCTTCATTTGTTGCGTTCCTCATAGTGTTGAGTTTATCACCTCAATACACAAGGAATTTGAATTGAAATTGAAAACTCCTTTGATTGTTTTAGCAAATGTTTAAAGACTTTGTACTTTTCATGAAACATTCAACTATTTGTTTTGTTGCCTTATTTCAAAGTACCCATCACATTACCTTTGATGACTGACAGGTCTATGAATAAAACCTCAAGTTCGTAACAAAGGTATAATAAATATATTTTTTTATCATTTATTTACTTATTACAATTTTTTGAAGTAGATAGCGTTGTTATAAATGTCGATGAATATTTTATTTGTATAAAGTAAAACACACTAAAGCGACCACAAAGGGAGAGCACATTACAAAAGCACGTGTATGACTAATTAGTTTTGGTCCTTGAACCGTGTTTAAATTACTTCAATGGAAAAAGAAAACATTGTTGTTTCTACCACACAGATAATGAGTACGTGATCTTTTGATAAAATCATCTGATTACAATTTGCTGTCCCTGTTTGGTTTTATGTTTATCAGTTAAAAAGAGATAGTAACTAAACGGAGCATTACCCCGAAAATGTGGAAAAACTGACGTTTTTAATTATGTATCTTGTTTAGAGTTATCAAATGTTACCATGATGTGACACAATGTTTAAGACACCATGTTTTAGAAAAGTCAACATATAGAAAAACATGCATAGGTAGATACTTTTATTTTAACAGCGTTGTTAAAATCAAATATCAATCTAAAAAAACTCATTAATACTTACTCTTTACTGAGATTCTTAACTTATATACCTACATAATAATATTTAGATGAATAATACAAACAACGTTTTTACCCTTGGCATTAACATTTAATCTTAATGATTTACACTTACAGCGTCAAAGGCTTTATTACTTACTACTGAACTACCTGGAAATTTCTGTTATTTTTTTAGATGTAGGCTGACCATAAACTTTTTGTTAGATATGTTTTTTCAATTGTTTCAGGCATACCGAAATTCTCAGAAATTCAATCGCAGACCGATGAGTACATCAATTTTAACGAGGTAAGTGACCCCGACACTCTCACGCACATATATTTTGCATACTTTAACTACGAAAACCACCACATACATCGATAAAAAACCATCTGTAAGTATGTGATTTTGGTATAATATTGTCTTCAATAACGATATCGGAAGCTTACTTCTAATAATAGTCTAAGATCCGGCTGCAGAATTACTGCGCTCATCTGATTTTTGCTGAAAACTGATTTTTTTTATGTATATTTATAATTAGAAGAATATATATTTATCAGGTTGCCTATCAAAATTTGGCCGCCAGTATTTTTAATCAAATTATTTTTTATTGATTTTTGGAAAAAAATATCGTTCAATAACGTCTACAATCTACATCATGGTAATTTATATGAAGATTATCATTTTGAATAAATAAATATTTATTTATTCAGTATAAAAACAATGAACGAAAAGTTTAGAAAACACGGCCCTGTCGAAACTTGTAGTCGCGGAAGTTCGCGGGTAACAGTAAGATCATTTAATTATTGTTTATATTCGAGCGAAGTTCGCGTTTTTTAGTGAGTGGGTTATTATGAGCCAAAACTAATTGTTCGAACACTTAAAATAGCTTTGTCACGTTGTTAAGAAGCTTAGCTTGATGGGGTGAAGGTTGAGCCTTTGGGAATACTCTAGGGTTCGATCATTAGTTGGAACACTTGGAATCGTAGAACTTGGTCCACGTGGCTCGATGTAATTTAGTTCATAATAAATTAATTATTACGACCTTATTATGAACGTATTTCCTCCCTCTCAGGTCTTGTGGCACCTAGTTTGTACTCAGAATACCATGAGATATTTCGTTCACTACCGTATTTATACAGTTTTTGGACATATAAATATTTTATCAGTACCTAATCTTACTTAGTAGGCCATACCTACCAGGTATGTTTAGTTTTAGGACTAGATTGTATAAATTGTTAAGTTATGTTTTTCTTTATCTGTAATATTATTAACTTCTAATACTCGATTGGTTTTCCCGTGATAAGTAGGATAATATTTAGAAATTTATTATTATATTTTACTCACATATTTAATAGCATAGCGTTTAACAATTCTTTATTGAACAAAAAAATAGATCTCTACTAACCTGTAGGTATCCACCGCTGGTTTTCTGAATATACGTGGACCATTCCACACATCGCGCTCTAAGCATAGCAAAATTACACCATGGGAGTTAGATTGCTGATCCTCGTGTAATAATTATAAATAAATATGAACGTAATGCATGTATATATTTTATTATGCATACAATACATAGTAACATCCAGACAGGGAATAAAAAAATATGTCAATGTTGACAACCACATGTTTGTTCTTGGTGGGAACCGAACGAACATCCACTACCAATTTTCATGGAAGCCAAAACTTATATTCATACTCATCTGCGCTTGTCACATTTGCCATCACTGTTGCTAATCACCTAAAAAATAAACTCGGAAATCTAAACCATAACTTGGTTACATAAGCTAGTAATTATTGGAAGGATCAAGACCAATCTTGGTTTACTGTTGGACCTTCCACAGATATTCCATTATTATGAGTTTGTTTAATAGTGGCTGAAGCGTTATTAAAGCAAGTATTTGCAGATCAAATAACTATTATCCCATAGACCGCTGTGAAACTCCAACAATGGATAAAGTACTTACGCAATCAGAGGTCTTCCACAGAACATGTGTTATCAGACAACACAATATCACAACTACATTATATCACATTTTTATTCTTTTAATAGCATAGATTAAATTAATAATTAACAGCTCCCGCGACTTCGTCCGCGTGCCATTTTATGTTAAATAGAGAAGTACGTACTTAATTCACAGTAAACGGATTTTGCGATAACCCATGCCTATCTTCTTGTGAAAGAAATTGATGGTAATGTGCAGTCTAAACTTAGTAAGTATACATATTTATAAAACCGAGCAAGTGCGCACGAAGAGTAGGTATCGAATAAATAAAACTTACGTTTATGTATAAACCCCCTAAATTTATTAATTAATATTTTTCCTCCCGTTAAAGAGACTTCGCTGTGTATATTTATTTATTTAATCATCAATACAATAAAAACAGTATTTGAGTAAGCGATACAATTAGTACAATTCAAAGCATTATACTTGTACTTATTATAAACTGACCCATGGTAGGTAATATACCTAACAAACTAGTGGCTATTTTGATAAGCCTGGTTTTATTTTTGTATTTTGGAAGCCCGGACTGAAAAAAGAATGAGAAACTAGGGCATTTGTAAAAAAACAGAAGTAATATGTTTATGTTATTTTCCAGGTAAACTTATACTTTTTACTTATTTAAAAATATATCTGACTTTCCGTGGAAATGAGAATAAACTTTTATTAAATTGAGCATCAAAACAATTCGAAAACTATGAAAGCATACTAGTAATTATTCATAGAATTATATCAATTGGTATTTTGATGCCGAAGTATCTTTCGCTCTAAAATTTTTTGTCACAAATATCTGTTTATCTAGTCAATGGTAGATATCAATCATTTTCTTTTTTTATTAAACACTAATACAGAGAAGGAAAGAGGCCTTTGCCGTGCAGTGGGACACTACAGTCCCCTTTATGGTATATAATGTTCTGTGCTACAGCCTGTGAGAAATAATAATAATTTAACACCAGCTGGTGCCCGCGACTTCGTCTTGCTCCAAACAAACTTTCGCTTTTATAATATTATTAGGATTTACTGCACAAATTATGTGTACAAAAGAAGGACGGTAGCATTGTCTACTTGCCTACCATAAAAGTGGTTTGAAAAAATAATAAAATCATTTGTTACAGCGATTCTACTGGGATCTCGGTAAAACATCGCTTGATCCCGGAGAGACTCTGGTGGTGCACCTGATACAACGCACGCGATGGAACAGGGAGAAAGTGATGGGCGTCTACCGGCTCGGTCTGCAAGTCGTGGCCACAGATCGCTCCTTGGACATCATTGATGCACTCGTCAGTGACGTCACCAACCAGTCCACATTGGTAAGTCAGGAGCAGAAGAAACATATAACTAAGTTCACAGATTAGGAAAAAATAATGTTAAAAGATTTAAGAATATCTGGTGACATCGTAAAAACCACGAATCTTACTTCATCATCAACCTATATCGGTCCACTGCTGGACGTAGATCTCTCTCAAAACGCGCCGAAGAGCCAAAGACCGGGCTCAGTGGCGCGTCTTGGGAATATCATTTGATTATAATAAATTATGAAAAATTCACTGACAATAACTTAAGTTAAAAAGTTTTTGCTCAAACATTATCATCATCATTTTGTAATACAAATGGTGTGACTAGCGTTTCTTTGAATTCAATACCGTAATTCTGACACATCCTTTTTCCTTTTATTTGTCAATATCACGCCACAATAGCTAGGGACGATTTTGTTATTTGGCATACATATTCAATTACCTTTTGTACCGAAATTCAGTCTCTTGGGACAATAACGGGAGAATCTTTGTATAAATATAAATAAAATGGAAAGCAAGCCGCCATATATCTCAAATATTCTCAATCCATTTTTGTTCAACATCTTTTCGTTGTGTGGACTGTCATTTTGACACAAACTTGATTGAGGTAGGTGTCTTTTGTTTTTGTGGGATACAAATAATGTCTTAAATTGTTTGACGGTTGACGTAGAAAATGTGCTGAAACTTTTGATGGTCATTTAAAGCATCATTTGTTCAATAGTTAGTCAGTTTACGCGTCAAAGCTTTTGCAAGGTATTTACAAGAATCGTTAATTAGTACGTCCTTCTATAGGACTACCAGAGGCTTTTCAAAAACAAGGCCAATCATTGTTACTCGGAAACCTGAACGAGGTCTCCCAACTCAAGTTACAGCCTCGTAGTCGTAATCTTTCCCTGGCACGTTTCTACACACCGATACTGAGTGACTAGATATCGAAATTGACGGCCTTTCTTTCACGGGTGACCATAGCATTGGTTCGCGGACGAAACAAATATCGTTACTCTCGTTTCAACAAATGTTATTTATAAATATTACAATATACCTAACATTCTAACCGGTTCGTTGTTGAGCAAAGGCTACCTTATTAAAGATATTCTAAAAAAAGGTTACTAAACTTTTACGGTCTATCTTATAAAAAGTTAGCGCAGATTTGATGTCCTGATTACCATACGTAATGGTGACATAATATCAACGCTAAGTAACTGACCGTTAGTCCAACGGATGGGATTGTTATAATAAACCTGTCAGGTTCATCATATTGTCAGTTCCATCAAATACTGTAAAGATTATGCCTTAGCAGATTTTTGATACGATTTTAATTGAATAAAAACGTATACTTAAAGCTTCGGTACACCTATGTAAACCGAGATTAATCCAAGTGAAACACAGTAGCACGCTAAGTACCTATTAGTCCTCTGTAAATTGGACGTTGTAGATGGTACCTAACTTAATTATTTCTGCGACAACTCTGTGGTTGAAGACATTGGATCTCCTGCTCAAGTTAATAGCCACTTCGTCTAATAGGCCACTGGAGGCCATACTGCTCGGGCGACTTTAATATCCTTTATTTCTGTGTCAGAAACTACCAGTAACAAGATAGACAGTAAAATGATCCAAAATGACGTTCACCAAAAATAACTTCTTGCCACCATCTTGGGCCGTCTACCATATTGGATTTAGATTGACGTCACTTATACATATAGGTAATGTCATAGAAGATTGATCATCAGCATTGCAAGAGAAAATAAATGATTGTGAGAAATTCAGCTTCAAGTGAGTTAATAAACTAACCCGGTGTATGTAACAGTTTACTTTATGATTTTCATTTCATTTCCAGCCTGTGGTGTCCCACTGCAGGGCAAAGGCCTCCCTTCCCTATCTTCAGTTCACTCTGTCCTGGGCTATTGTGGTCCAATCTTTTGTATGGGCATCAAATTCGTCCCTTTATGAGTCTTGCAATAATGTTATCAAAGTCAATTAAATTAAGTATATTTTATACAGTAAAATCACAAGAAGATATGATTTATATTTCTATCATATTTTATACACAGTAGGAATAAAAAATCACACTATGAATAGCTTGAAGCGCAATTCTAGTGTTAAAACTACTTGTAACACCTTAAAACAACTAGTAATTGTTAATAGCTAGTTTTATGACAACATGGTAAAAAAATTTGAAATTCCAACATTTTCATGAGAGAATTGGTTTTCTGGTTGAATAGAACCGCAAATTAACCCTATATCGTATATACCAAAGAAAACTATAAAAGTATTCGAATTACTTTTTACAATTATAGTTAAAAGTGGTTATTCTTCAGGTAGGTGGCAATGAGTACTTCTAAGCTGTTATAAGTGAAGTATTTAGGTAATCACAGGGTCGGAATCGTAAGGCTAGGTTCAGATGATCGCGCGGTACCGCGCGGGTCGACGAACCGCGCGGTACAAGATCAATATAAACGGTAAGTATCGTCTACATGATCGCGCGGTACCGCGCGGCAACGCGTGGCGCGCTCCCATACAAATACCGTCATGTGAATGCTCCAACCGCGCGGCAACGCGCGGCTACGCGCGATCATCTGTTCCTAGCCTAAGTGACCCACGCGATTCTAGCATGCAATGTTGTGACAGTGCATGCTATGATATAATACGTTTTAGCGTGTTCACCCCTTATTATACCAGGCTGCAGCTAAATATGTAGCCCTTTAGACGCCACGTTATACCTTTTTGCTTATGAAGTATTTTTAAAAAGCCTAAGATACTTAGACTAATAGTCACAAAGACTAGACTACGAGGCCGTAACCCAACACGCTAGTCCGACTAGAACAGCACCGCTCTCGAAGTAAAGATGATTGAAGCTTGGTTGCTGAGCTCATGCTCATAACAGCATAGAGAAACACAAAGAGAAGGAGGATGCCAGCTTCTAAATACTTAAGTAATGTTCCGGATATATACGGACTAAAAACAAGACTACAAACTAAGGTTTAATTAAGGTATTACAACGCTCGCCGTTGCCCAAATCGGTCTGAATTAAATACTATTATTATTGAGATTACAATCTCTTCTTTTTATTATTTGACATGCGTCATAGTTAGAGGATTCGATCCCGGGATCCCGAAAACCGGGATCCCGGGATCCCGCTCATATTTTAGTCCCGAAAATCCCGGGATTTAAATCAATAAATCCCGGGATTTTCGGGATTCATATATTTTTAATAAAATCAACAAAAATATGCGTGAAACAAAACGCACTTACTTTCATTTGACGTTAAAAGTCATATTTGTGCAATAAATTAAGAAGTTTGCTTTCGGATGAGACGTTGGATGAGTTGTTATTTCATCTATAGGTACTAGTTTATACTAATATTATAAAGAGGTAAAGTTTGTGTATTTGTTAAATTGTAAGGGGTAATCTCGGGATCTACTAGGTTATATAAAAAACCGAAAAATAAAAAGGCTTTAGGCTTAATCCGTTTTGAAAAGTGAATCGGAGAAAAAACGGTCGAATTATGCCCAACGAAGTGGGCGCGAGTCAGCTAGTAGATTTTATTTTCGTGGCTTACATAAGTGAATAATAGTTTGTAGTCTATTTTATTTAAAATTTGAGTCCTATTAACATTGATCTCTTTAGACAAATTTTAAGAAGTTGTTTTTTCAAGTTTATTGTAAAATAAAATAAACTAAATATGCAATAATTCATTAAACTATTTTATAAGAGCCTTTGTCAATTTTATTAGAAGAAAATATAATAATTTTTTTTTGAAGATTTAAGTAAAGATATAAAATAAAAGTTTGATTGTGATATGTTTTACTTTTATTTTGCTACCACTGACCAACACAATCCCGGGATTATCCCGGGATCCCGGTATTAACTGTTGAAAATCCCGAATCCCGGGATTATAAAAAATCGCCCGGGATCGAATCCTCTAGTCATAGTTCAATTGTAAAAAGATTTCCATGTATAGATGTTGGTGCGAGTACCTACCACCAAGAACAAACATTTGAGTGATGGTTAAAATTGATATTTTGTTTTGATGTATTCTATGAATGAATTTACAAATAAATATTCTATCATATATAGAACGGGCTATCCAGTTTGAAACTTGATAGCGTTTTGTGAAAAAACTGCATATACTACGGAGTTTGAAAAATAATGATCACTGAAACAGCGAAGCTGTTCTGTCAAATTATTTTAAAGTAAGGAAAATAATGTACAAAGGTATTTTCGAAAACAGGAACACGTAAAGGAATTCTTTGTGTAAAATAAACTAAACATGAGCTCTTAAAACCCTCAAACGCGCGGTTACAAAAGCTTATCCCTGTGAATGTGGTAGCTCATGTATTTTCTTTTCATGCTAGAGAGCATACGTCACACATACACACAACGGGATGTATGTGTGTGACATATGACGTGCACAGATTTTATCTCCTTACGTTTGCTTGGATAAATATGCAGTATATGCACTGTTATGAAAATATTTATTGTTATGTATCTTCTGTAAAATTAAAGTTTTGTGAAAATAGCATACCTAGCCAGGTATGCTTTTCTCTTTTATTTTAACATGTAGTGTAAACTTCCCTCCTTTTCCCTTTTATTTTCGCCTTAATCTAAAACCGCCATCGACTGGAAACCATTACAAACAACTTTCAAACCGACAACTAAGCTATATGGCTTAGTTGTCGGTTTAGATACGGAATAGTTCGCCTCAACTTGTTACAAAGAACGTAAATAAACATCTGTAAGTAATCTAATTAAACTTTCCGTTTATGTCTAGAAACCAGTTTTAGTAAAACATAACTCTACCAAAAATAAATTTACATCCCTTTGGGTCGCTTTTTCTTTTTAACTCATAATTAATCACGATACATTGTGAATTAGGCATCATGATGGAACATAATTAATAATAAAAGCTGGAAACTCGTCGAGATCTTGCACTGGCTGTTTACGTCGTGAGGGTGCTTCGGGGAGACGTCACTAACCCAGGCGTCTTGAAGACTATTAATTTGTGCGTACCCGACGAATACGTGCTGCGGCGAAGGCGGCCGCGCCTGTTCAGTGTGCCGCGCGGCAGAACCAACTTGTTGGCTAAATCGCCTCTTACCCGCGCCATGCACACACTCAATCTAGTAGCAGAGAATGTTGACGTGTTTTATGTTTCTCTGAATGAATTTACAAATGCCACAATGTTTATTTTATGTTATTCTTGACAATGAGTTTGTGTTGTGTTGTATGTTTGTTTTTAATTTTTTTTATTAGTATAAAATTTGATTTGCATGAAATAATTAATGACATATTATTATTATTGACATATATTATTATTATTGTAATTGTATAATTTATTTGAGCACAATGACAACGAGTAATTTATTAATTATTAATTTTATAAAATATAACTACACTATTACATTAGGATAACCCTGTTAAAATAGATGTAAGTAAATGAAATAAATAAATAAATAAATAAATAAAATATAATAAAATTCTTCATTAAGGACTAATCTAAATTATTGTTTAAGTTCGTTGTAATAAACTTCTTTTTCGTCGACTAATTTGTACAAAGCAAACCGAAAGAGCGAAATTAACCATTCTTGCAAACTAAACTATGCCAAATAATTATATATGTAAAATTATGCGATAATATATTTTATGCGGCTTAGCAACAAACCACCTGCGGGCGTATCCAGACAACTGAAATGTATTTGAACTGTATTTGAACTGTTACTTGACGAGGGTCCGGTTAATGTACAACCATGGAAAACACAAGTCGGTAAAACACGACCACGAAAAGCGCAGCCAGGAATACGCAGCCAGGAATTGATGACCATTTTGTCAACCATGGAATTAGATGACAAAATGGTCACCAATTCCGGGCTGTGTTTTCCGTGGTTGTGTATTCCTTGGTCGTGTAATCACGGCACCCTGTAAATCATGTTCAGTTTTGACATTGTCATTTTTAAAAGCTCAGTCCTAGTTTTATAAAGCTGAGCCACGTCAATCCACAAAAATGCCACGGAATACTGATGAGTTACTATAGTAAAATCATCTAAAACTGAAAGGATATTCGGTCACGCAAGTTTCCCCTTGCTGGATAGCCCTGCTGTAATACCTTCAAAACAGTAACTACTTGAAGTGAAAGAAAGCTTAAATTGTGGTTATACCTACGCGTTATCTAAACTTAAGCAAGCAACAGCTTGAAATTGGCACAGAGCCAAGGCAAAGTGCCAACTGTGCCAGCTGTTGCTTGAAGCTTGTAAACCAGTGAAAGCTTGCGAACATGCGAAGTTCAGGCGCTAAGAGGAAGTCATGAGTAAGCTATAAGTAATCACTAAACATCAGTGAAACTTGGCCGTTTGTTTATCCCACAGATTAGACAATAAACCACTCTATCGTCATAGGATTATTGTTAATTTTCAAATGAACGAAGACTAATGTATTACTTACTTTCATTCAACCAATCACACGACGCTTTTCTTAGTGTGACGAAATACAATTAACCTGTGTCAGTGTTAGTTTGGGGTACGCTGGTTCCGATACTAATAAAGCACTATGCGCCTTCTACTGAGTTTTTTTATGTTCTGTGGTTTATCCGAACACACTTCTCAAAGACCAGTTATTTTATTAAGACAGACTTAGAATTCAAACACTGGGTACACTGCATACTTGTGTATTGTATACATATAAAGACGACCACCGATGTGGCGCGACGGACGAAGGTCCGCCTGCGATGTGGAGTTTCAGGTTCGATTTCCGCCTTGGGATAAATGTTTGTACGATCAGCAAATATTTATTCCGGGTGTTCTGAGTATTTTATATGTACTTATAATAAAAAAATATTTATCTATATAAGTAATATATATTCTATTAAGTATGTCACTCTTCTAGTACCCATAACACAAGCTCTGCTTAGCTTGGGGTTAGATGTTGTTGTGTGGATTGTCCAGCATTATTTATTTATACATTATGGAATAACCATTGTCAGAGTCAAAGAACATAAATTAATAAATCAAAGAACAGTAAAGCCCTTATTTCGACGAGGATCTTCTAAAAGATGCAGCAAAAGGTTGTAAAAATAACGTCGGCGATACCAAATGATTTACAATTTAATAAGAAATGACTAGAGGCCTTGTTGTGGGAAATAAAAGGGTCCCCATAAAAAAAGAAACCGTTACTGACAGGCACTTAGCCAAGCTGTTGCTCGGCTCGAATGCAACAAGTGTCCCAAACATAATTCGACTGCGGTGAAAAAATACATCTTTTGATCACGATTTGTTGCGAAGACTTGGCTGATATTTATTCACAAGCCTACAGGCCTTTTCAGAGTTTAAACAAATGTAACTACGCTATGAACCTGAACGCAAGAGTTTTAAAAACAAAAAACACCAAATAAGTTAGAGAGGAGAAGGGGCATTTTGGGCCACGACTACAAAATCTAAAATTAGAATAATTTATTAAATTAACTATAAGGGAAATTACTATTGTAAATGTTATTGTATATTATTATTATTTGCATGCCTTTAAAGGAGATTGTGCTGGAACAATTTTTATTATTTATAACACCACTGTAAACCCGCATTCTACCAAATAAATAAATGAAATGAAATAATGTAAGTACAAATATGTATCTCAGGGTTGCTATAAAATGCTATGTAGGTATGTTTAGAAGGGCTTTTACAGGCCAATATTATACTCTATTTATACTAAAAATCCGTCCCATTGGAAATGGAGATATCCCAATCAAATTGTTTTTCATCGTATTACTTATAATTCAGAAGACCCACAAAAATGGCTGTTTGAAAGAGCACTAAACGAGCTTTTTTTGTTTCTTAGATTGTTTCTTCCTCAAAAACATTTTAATATAAAAAAAAATACAGTTTCTTGGAAATATCTCGATTCCAACAGGTTGGATTTCAGAGTTATTTTGTCGAGCCCACGCTTGATGCTCTGAAAGTATCGAATTACCCACTTTGATAAAAGTTATTGATACATTTTACGTTATGCTTAAGAATTACACAACAACAACAAACTAAGCAAAGCTGTACTATGGGAACTAGACTGCTGATAAATCAACGCTAAGGATTTTACGTAAAGTGGTAATGAACTATTGATTAATACGTGCCTAGAAAATGTGTCTAAAATAATTTGTAACCGTCGCACGAATTCTTAATAAGTTTTCTGTGTCCGAGCTAGATAAAAACGCTTTTGTACTAAGTTCGAAAACTATATTTTATTCAGTCTTAGCATTTGCTTCGGGAGGGTAGTTGATGAGAAACTTGTTGATGTCGGTGCCGAGGCTTGAAAGGTCAGAGTTGGGTCACGTACTGGTGGATTACTTATCTGTGGCTGCCTAAATAGGCTAGTATTTTGCTGGTTACAAATCGAAATTAACCAAATAAAAAAAAATAACAGTAACAGTTATTGAAGCGCTTGTTTTATACATATATTAGGTACAGTAGATACTTAGTTACTTTGCTTTGCTATATACTTATAGTACTTTGTTTAACTTTTACTGAGTTCAATTATTATTTACAGATGTTCGATAAACAATTAATTCATAATATTTACTAAAAATATATACCTACTGACTAAATTCATCGACCATGTTCAAGGTGCAAAGTAAGCTATTTCAAACTTTTGAGTTCTTTCTATTTCTGTTGCCTCTGTTTCTGCACAATTGTTCGGAAACAATCGGTCCATAACCGTTCGGTTGATACTGCCCTACAATTAATAATTAATAAATGAAAAAGAGATTGAACTGATTTATTGATATTAAAAAGCTAATTCACGTCCTTCCCTTGATCGCTTTTAACAGTCAAACGCGTACTTAAACTGTAATTCATTATAAAAATACATTTATCACGGCTCGAAGAATTTGTCTATTCCTGAAAAAAGCCATTCCACGCATGCAGTGTGCATGTTTGAAAATTTAAAATGCGAGCTCCAGTAACCTCACGGATCCCATAACCGTTTTATTCATATCACGATTTTCGTTATTCTATTCAAAGGTTAGAAAATGCATAATGCTTTGCATGCTTGTGAGCATAAGAGATTATTATCCGCCTTTGAAATGCTATAAACATTTGAGAATTTTCAAGCGTGTAATATCTGTCATAGAAATGAGGAAAATAAGAGAGGAAAATAAGGCATAAAAAACATAACTTAACTTTCCTTAACTTTTGGCAATACCTTTTAATGGCCTAAAAAATACTGTATGATTTTGCACCTTGGACAAATTTGGACAAAATACATTCCAGCGTATTTAGCTGGAACACTATGTACAACTACAAGTCTACGACGAAAATAATCGCGAGGAAACGGTAGTTATACTTTACTCATACTAGTCTCTGCTCATAGGAACTAATTTAAAACAAAAAAAAAATGTGGATGCAGACGGTCCTATATAACTTTCTGGACGCAGTGATCATGACCTCAATGGGTATGTGCTAGGTGAGCCAATTGCAAGTTAAACCTTTGTTATAATAAATAACTCGTTCATTTCAAGCAGAGTGAACGTTATGCCTTGATCACACGTACCGAGTAAACCGGCGAGACAGTGACGTATTTAAGATACACTGCGCGCTAACGCTGCAACGTTCAACAGTAAAACTGATGTCGACGCGCAGTGTATCTCAAATACGTCACTGTCTCGTCGGTTTACTCGGTACGTGTGATCAAGGCATACTCGTACGATCCTGTGCCTGAGGGCTCTGGCCGACAGCAAGTAATGCGATTTGCTTTGGGTGCGCTAAATCTCATAGAACTCTGGTAGAGAGACTAGCTCATCCAAAACTGAGCAGTGTGCCTTGTAAAATTCAAAGTAAAATAACACCTTATTGTTATGTATCAAAGATCGTTTTAAAAAATAGCGGTTAAACGGTGTGTATAAGGCATCAAAGCAAGGTATAATCTTAAATAGTAAGTATATATCGTATGCCTACGTTGGTATTTTATTAGTTAGGTAATAAGGAATTTGGCGCGCATAACACCATGCTGGACGCAGTACGCTAGATTAGTGGACAGTGGGATCGACGCCCGTCATACCCTCAATAAAGTTGATTTATTTTAAATTCTAAGTAAAATATTTTATACGTCACAACTTGTTACCGGTAGCTAAGCTAGTGTAGGCCAAGTACTTAAGCATTTTCTAGTATTTCAAATGTTTGCGTGTTGTCGGAAAAAATACGCCGCTCTCGAAAAAGCACGCGAGTGCAAATCCTATACTATTTAGTTTTAATATTATGTATTTTTCAAGTAAAATAGGATAAAAAGACGTATAACAGAGATATAAGGTCTCATTTATTGTGGTCTAAACACGTTTTAGAGTACATAATGGACGCGGTGAGACTTCTTACAATGCACGTCCTTTATAGACGTATACTGTGAGACCATGTAGGCAGTGACTCAGGCAGAGATTACTACTTATCATCAGATGGCCTATCAGAGTACCAAAATACTGGTTCATAAATAAAAAAAAAAAAAAGTATACCATTCTAAAACAATTCACGCCACCACTGCGGTTATACTCAACATTCACATGAAAAAATGGTATACAATACAAATAAATGGGACGTGCAATACATAATTGGTTATTGTCATTAGTTGTAGTCCCCACATGACCATTAATTAAGAAAGACTGGATTTGTCGGCCAACTAGTGCATTAATAAAAGTTCGAGGATTTTTATAATTTTTTATTTCTACATCATATGAGTGAATTACCAGCACTTCTTTATACGCAGCTCGGTAAACAGTACCTCTTAAAAGCGATGGAAATAAAATGGTTCAATGTACTATCGTGACTAAGTAAAGTACTTACTGATATTAATAATTTTCTTGGAAGCATTATGTACTAAGCCGTTACAATCCGATTATTTTCATCACTTTGATGAAAAAATCTAGAGTTTTTTATTTTTTATAGCAGGCTTATTTTATACTAAGTATATTTGTACCTTATGATATTCGCAGTCAGTAACATAATTATTTCTATTTTTATTCTTGCTTTGAGATAAAAATAAGTAGAGCACTTCTATTGAATCAGCGAACGAAGATCTTATAGACTAGTCAACAAGTTCAAAAACGTGAAAAATAGAGATAAAATAAAATAGTAAAAATAAATAGTAAAAGTAATAGTAAATATTAATAGTGACAAATACTTAATAAGGTAAATAGACATGTTTTGTACTCATATGTTTGAGGGTTAGGTACTTTCTAACGATCCGTGCTAATTTGGTAGATCGACATTTAGTTTTGCTACAGACGAAATTAAGAGATAAATTGGACCCCAACCGGACCACAGCAGCATTTTTACATAGTAGGTAGCACTAAATCGGACGAGCTCTTTCACAAAACAAAAGAAATACTAATAAGTACGTACCTACGTTTCTGACGTAGCAACATTATCTTCCTACTAACATCTGATTGTTGAAAAAAGCAATAAAAACCGCATCATCATTTATGCGAGCGTACCTACGCCCGCGGCGGCCGCTCACTTCATAATTCACAACAACTGTCTAAATGATGCATGGAGAGATCTTTTAATTATTTGACACAGGTCCATCACAGAGCTGCTATTATCTAGACATAATTCAAGTAACTATGTTGTTAAAATAAACTCATATCTAGTGACATTTTATTTACAGTAGGTATAAACGGTATTGTGCTGAAACCGTTTTACAGTCACCTGTTTATCTGATTGCGAATAATGCTAACCAGTACTTATTTTGTTTCAGGTATTTGTCGAGATGAGAGTCTTTTACGATCCTACTGGCGAATCACCAGGATCAGCCGCGAGGATGATGGACTTCGCCAACAATAAGCTTATAGCAGCCATGCCCATGCCCGCTGTGCACATTACAGGCAACCCTAAAAAACTAACAAGCGGCAAAAAAGCCGTGAGTGTCACCTCTGCTGTTTACCAGGCTAGCCGTTCGATGGCTAGTCGACAAGCTTATATTTCGCAACGTGCTCGCTCCTTGGCACAACCTTCAACATCCCGACCAGGCCTAGCAACACCAATATCGCGACCAACAGTATCATCGCCCACTTTCCGGAGAAACACAACTCCGCCTCTGCCTTTGACGCATACATCCCCAAAGTCAAGGAAAGCCATAACATCGCCGACATCCCAACAAGATTTAGCATCGCCTCTGCCGTTAGCTCAGACATCACCAAAGTCACGACAAGAGTTAACATCTCCAACATCTAAAAAAGATTCCTCTCCTCAGGCCTTGACACTTACACCGTCTAAGTCACGGCAGGGCCAGAACTCTCCAAAATCTAGAAAAGACTCAACATCTCCAATACCTTTGACACACACATCGCCAAAGTCACGACAAGGTTTTACATCGCCAACATCTAGCAAAAGTTCGATATCTTCACTGCCTTTGACGCACACTTCTCCAAAATTACGGCAAAGCGTGACATCACCATCGTCTCGACAAACTATAACTTCGCCGACCGCTCTGCAAACTTTGACTTCGCCACAAGAAAGTTACAAGCGAGCCTCGACAACGCTTACTTCCGCTTTCCACCAGGCTTTGATGACTAAGTATGCTAAGAATGATAAAGATCAAATCCCTGGTGTACACAAGCCTACGAGTTCGCAGAGCTCTCCACAAGGGTCTCGCCGGTCTTCACCTCGTGAATCTGCCCAAAGTTCTGCAGTCCAATCGGATATGGACGAGACTGACCCGTTGATCCACGTTGAGCGCAACATCGCTACTCTTGAGAAATCCATAAAGGACAAGGAAGCAGAAGTCATCGATATTGAATCAGGAGAAGACACTACTTACAGCCGTGGTTATAAACTGAAGCAAGTTGGCAAACGCATTTTCAAGTAAGATCATTTAAATATTTAACCTAAACTCTTACTTGTAGCTAATGTTTGTGTTCTAATATGTAAGCTTTCTTTTAATTTACCTATAAAAAATGTACAGTGTTAAGGGAGCTAGGTTAGCCACTGCAACTTTAATTCACAAGAATTAGTATTCCGGCGACAAGAATGCCACGAGTTGTATACTAATGAAGTTTATTCTTTTAAATTGCCTTTTTGTTCCATCAATCAAACGGTTTGTGGATCTATTAAAATGTGTTTTCACGTTTCTTTTTACATAAAAAAATATAAACATGGTTGATAAACTATTTAAATTCAATAAATGTACCTAGTTTGCTGTTAATCGAAATAAATCTACTATAAGGCATTACAACCACCACCTACTGCTTTTTTGTAGGCGTCATTGGTCTTTCGGTGAAACATCAGCAGATAGAGCCTTGAAGTACTCGCCGTCAACCGAACTCGAACCCAGGCACAAGAACAAGAAAAATTCTACATTCCGTTCTGTCAAGAACATGATGCGTCTTGGAAGGTACTTAATTTACCAAGATCTTTATTTTGATTTATTTGTTAAATTTAAAAACTAGTAAAAGATTTTGTATTCCGTAACTAGATCATGAAACGTGAATTGCCAGGACTTGAATTATATTTTATATACTCGAGTTTTGTTTGCAGTTTTGTTTTAAAGCAGTGCGAGCCATTGTACGAGTTTCTCAAGAGACATCAGCTAGACCGTATTTTGTTACGCTTAAAATATTGACTGTTCCCTCTCTCTTGATCTACCAGGCAGCAATCTATGCCCGAAATCACCTGGAAGAATACGATAGGCATGGGGACGGTCATAGATACCCTTTGCGGCACACTGAACGATTACGAGCGGTCCCTAGACGGCTCACAAAAACAGAAAAGCTGGTATACATGATGGGGCCCGCAGTGTACAACCGCCTGCCTTCCACTGTCACTGACGCACCATCAACGCAATCCTTCAAATACAGACTCAAAGATTGGCTCATCAGCCAGTCGTTTTATGATGTTGACGAATTTATTGTCCTTAAGTTATGTAGGTGACATTTTATTTTTATTTTTTTATTTTATTATTAAGATTATTTAAATTATTATTATTTTTTGATTTTTATATTTACTAACTAATGATTAAAACTTGTATCCGATTAATTTATGAATTGACATGTAATCTTTATTATGAATAAATGAACTATGAACTAAATGAACTATGTTTGCCAAAATTCATGAAATAAATGTACTTATAGACGAACGTATTTTTTACAAAAAGATCTAAGTCCCGCGACAGCAGCGGTGATGAAGAAGTTGGGTTGCTTGATGTGGCTGCTGGAAGTTCTGCGCCTGACATCACCACTAGCCAGACTTCAATGTCATCGGAAGAAGGCCCTCTAGTAGATTTACAATCTTGGCCGGAGACTCCGAAGATGAAGAAAAAAGTGTAAGTAGTCCAATATCCAACATTTCTTCACCACTCAGACAAAAAAACTCTTTATTAACTTATTTAATAAGCTCCATGACTACATTTGATTCAAATCAAATCAAATATCAAATCAAATACTTTTATTTACGATAAATGTACTAATGCTAACATGCTAACTTAGAAATAATAACAGACATAATATCGTAAAACGTACCCTGACTCAGCATAGGTTGGTTGACTGGCAACCAACGCTGGTCTTCCGTCAGGGCCGTACAGTGATGTCACGGAAAAAAATTCTCAAGATTCAAGCATCTTTCTACAATACTATAAAGTTTATTGTCTGAAATTGCTAGTCATATTTCGTTTAAATAATTTATGTAAAATGCACATTTTTACAACGTATTGACAATACGTTCATCTCGTTGTTCCATTTTAAAATAACGATACCGATCTTACGTGACACGAGAACAATTTATGGTCACACATATAACCAAAATAAAATAGCCAGATGCATTTTTAAAAACTATGTTTGCAAATAAAACCGGCCAAGTGCGAGCCAGACTCGAAGGGTTCCGTACCAAAAATATCACGTGTTTGTATAAAACACTTATATATTTTGTTCTGTTTTTTTTAGTATCTGTTATTAGAAGCCGCTTAATAATAGTAGGCACAGTCAGACAGATGGACTGCGGAGTCTCAGTAATAGGATTCCGTTCATCCTCTTTGGTTTTGGTATCTACGGAATCTTAAAAATGTAGATTCGTTAGTAACAATGCTGTTGCCTTCACTGTTATTCAATGATATGCAACTTATGAGAGATATCATGTTGCCAGGACAGTTCTCGGTTCTATAGAATAAAATCAAACTGAAAGTTCTTTGCTATAAAACTTTAGAGGCTGACCATGAAGTGAATGTTTCATAGAAATATTTTTGATCTACCTAGATGACTATCGTCACAACCACTGTTATCTAAAACTAGGAACGACGACTACTTACTTGACCTCTGAGCAATAGATCGCGAGGTATTTGCGAAAAACTGATTTTCGTGACCTTTTGACCTTTATAACTTTTTTAGCCGGCACGATATCAATGTCGATTTTTCAAATCTTCATTACAATGCCGTGTAGGTATATAAAAGTGTAGGTATACAAAAATTCAGCTCACTAGGAATTTCTCCTCAGATTGGGGTTTAAAATAGCTAAAATGACAAGACTAGACGTACAAAGCGTAAACATCAGGTTAACCTTAGTTAAATTTTCTTCAAAAAATTAAGTTGATCTATCTTGATACGAGACGATGTAATCCAACCATAGCTTATGCATGAAAACTTAGTTTACTAAAACTTAAAACCAAAAATATAAGTTAATCAATCTTACATGCAATTCCTACTAATATTATAATTAATGATTCCCACCCAGAGCAAATGTTTGTGTGATGAACATAAATATTTGTTCTGTGTCTGGATGTTTCTATGTATTCTATATACTTATTAAAAAAAAAATAGTAACTTGTCAATGACGATTAATGACGGTGTTGTTCATTTTTATGAAACAATAATTATTATGTTTTTTTTATAACAGAATCAATATTAATTTCGATTTTTATTTAAAATTATTTCTGTAGTTGAACGATGTCTGAACGTCCCTCGTCTCGTCTGGCAAAACATACCTACAGATAAATAGCTTTAAATTAGTTTGAGGAATGGAAAGTTTATACAAACCCGAACCCCGAGCTTATTATTTTATGCCATTACATGTAGTTTATGTAGTTTCTATGAACATCTAACTATAATACTCCAATCTGTTCTGAAAGCAATTTAAACTGTTTCTCTCTAGAAATTACTTGTTTTTCACTTATTAGTACAAATACCTTTTTTAATATCGAATTGCCTACGTGCAGGTAAAACCCAAAATAGATTAACATACAAACATGTAAATTAGGGTTAAATTAAAAATTTGGTGTCCTCGTTGATAAAACCGGACATTTGCATTGATTTATTGCTGATAACCTCAACAAACCTCGTAGTTTTCTTAATGCTATTCTTTTAAAATGGTAAATAAATAAAAAAAATCTTATAAACCACACAAACAATTATTGTTCTTCGACATTTGAGATTCCATTCTTTAAAAATATCTTAACATAGTGTTAACTGTATTTATTTGTCTAAATGTCCAACAGGCGTAATCTCATTGAATCTGGGGGTCCTGTGGCTCTGAAAGCTGCAGATTTTCAAGTTTGTGTGACTATCATCGAGGCACGTCAGTTAGCTGGACTCAACATGGACCCGATTGTAGCCGTGCAGGTTGGAGACAGTAAGAAGTTCACCAGTGTGAAAGAAAGCACCAACTGCCCTTATTACAATGAGGTAAGGTACATTTTTCAACAGCCAAGTCCAGTAAACATTTTTCCAAGTATTGCTGTATAATAATTAAGCGGTGTTTTTGGTAGGTGGTCCCGTTATTTCATTAGATCTGACAATTTTTTTTGTTATCTATATAATGTTAGTATAACTAGCTGGTGACGATTGAAGTCGTTTTTATTCATAAAATAAATATTGTATTTGTAGTAATATTATCTTTGTCCACAGTATTTCGTGTTCGACTTTCACATGCCGCCAGTGATGCTGCTAGATAAAATTATAACATTATCGGTAAGTTTTTTTATCCATAACTTTTTAATTAAGAGCGATTGTAATTTTATTGCGATCTTGAAAATTCCAACACCAGCACACGAAACCAGCATGCTGGTCGTATATTATTGATGTCTATACACTACGTTTACTCGTAGTAAAATTTTTGAGAGTTTTCCGCCTATATCGTGTGGTCATTTATGTAAAGCGAAATTATATTTTTAAGAAGTGTCAAACATATGGTAATCCTCTGCCAATAACTATCAAGACATGCCCTGCATGACATCACATCACCACACCTCATCATCATCTAGGTAATATTTGTGTGTGTAAATTTTCGTTTAATTCATTGTACCTACTGCCTCTTGATTTAATCATCAGCGAATGTTTATTAGGCATGAGACAGATATATCAAAACGAAACTGAAATCCGTTTGCAGTCAGAAATCGTATCGCATCGATATTCCAATGTGAGAAAACCGTTTTTAGAAAACGCACGATGATAACGCAAACTGCAAACAATCTTATCCGAACGAAACCAAACCGAACCGACGTGAGTTTAGTTTTGCACCGAAAACGAAAACCAAACACAAACTGCAAACGAACAAAATCTAAATCTACCTAAAGTTTTAGTTTTCTATAGTTTTGATACGCATTCATGATTTTAGTTTTGCACCGAAAACGAAAACCAAACTCAAACTGCAAACGAACGAAATCTAAATCTACCTAAAGTTTTAGTTTTCTATAGTTTTGATTCGCATTCGTGATTTTAGTTTTGCACCGAAAACTAAAAACCGTTTTTTAAAAACGGTTTTTGAAATCGATTTCAAAATCTGAAATCGGTTTTGTATCGGTTTGTGAAAAAATCCAAAAACGCCCATGCCTAATGTTTATAATATGTACCGTCTTCTTCCTTTTTTCCATAAAATAAGAAATGATTTATAAAATAAAAATCATTGGACTGACTGAGACAGATATAAATAAATATTGATGGACATTTCACATAACAGGGGAACGGCTAAGAAGAAAACTAGGTTATGGATCAATTTGGCAATGATGATATTTGGTCAGCCAATTTGATTGAAACTGACTAAACATCATTTAAACTTAGTCCAGGTTATAATTACTCGTTACTATTCAGTTATATCCGGGATCGATCCCTGGATAATTGAAACGTAAATCTAATTTTGCACTATAGCCAAAAGAAAACCACAAAATAAAACTGTTTGAAAATCAAAAAATACAAAATTTCAACCGACTTTAAAACAAGTTAAAAAAAAAGTACCTACGTATGTTATGCGATTTCTGTGCCAATTGTGAACCGATTGGAACTCGTTTCCCATAGGATTTAAAGGGAAAACTGTTCATGATTATCGCTTTAAAACAAACGACCAAATCGACGATTGACTGACTTTAAAACACTTTAAACTGGCTAAATTGCCTGAACGAATGCCATTTAAAAAAAAAGAAAACGACATGATCTTTTCGTCTGATCATCTTTTTTTGTGTGAGTCGCCAGGACACCAGCTCTGTGTAACAGGGAGCCAGGGTAAGAGGGATCAGGGGATCACCTTAGGAGCCCCCGCAGACTGCAGACTTTTTATCGGCCGATAGTTTGGTCGACTTCTTCTTCTTCTTCTTTTCGTGTCGATGCTATTCAAATAAATTTTGAGAGGTGTTTTGCCAGCTGTACAGCACCACTTGTGGCTGCATTCACATCCGAACTCGACTTCTTAATCAGTATGGACATGTAAGCAGATGCGCACATTACAGTTCTACATTACGTTCTTTTTTTTGTAAAGTAAAGGTTACAAAAAAAAGTACGAGCGCGGATCTCGACTCGACGCGTAATAAAATATGAATACCTGAAACCCTTTCATTGCGGTTCAAGTTATTGAGTTAATAATTGAAGTTCGCGAACTACGTAAGTTACTGTTAAGATTGAGAATTCTTGTAAGACTGTGATTTGATGCTTTTTAGGTTTGAAACAAAACACGAAATGCATAATTAAACAAAAATAAAAAAAGATATACAAATTTAAAATACTGGTAGGTACAGATTTATTAAAATACCGACGTACCTTACTAACATTATTTTGCTTTCGTAAACTTTTGAGAAGTATTGGAGTCAATGGGAACCATATCGAGCAACATATTGGGAACAATCTAAATATTAAAGTAATTTGTAAAAATGTGCTATTTCCTACATGCGTGCGATATATTCCTATATGGTGGTTTTTGAGAAAAATAATCACCCTGTAGGATTATATCACCCCCATGTTGATCATTATACTTTTAAAACTGTTGCCGTTTACCGCAAATAAATGAGTCCGTTCTTCATATTTTATTTTCGAAACTCAGTAGCTTGACTTGCTTTATATTTGACAAACAAATTATTAACAAACCATAAAGATAAATAAATATGTTGGTGTGTATCCTTTGCGCATGTTCAGAGTAAATAGCCGAGATTTTTGATTAATTATGTAAATAAACGCTCAATTATTTATGTTACAAGCTACAAGTATACAAAACAAATTCACAAAATGTTTCTGTTTTTGTTATTGTCTTCACAAATATACGTATATTTACTAAACCGTCATCAATATGGTCAGTATTTACAATTTACATTTCGACTTTATGTTGTATTACCTAACTTAGAACTGAAAATAATGTTTTTTTTTTTCCAAATAGTTTTAACTTATATTACTTATTATATTAATATTATTTATATTACTAATTAGGTATACTGTGAGGTTTGTTACAATAACCATAAAAAAGATTTTTGAATCTTATACAGTTTTTTTTACTTAGACTTGCATAGGCTTCAACTGTTGGTTTTGCTCAATCTTTTGTTACTACATTTGTTTGTAATTATTTATAACAAAACACATTTTGTCCATGAAAACCCAATATTATGCCAAACTATTCTAAATCTAATACAAATGACACAAAGCTCATAGTAAATTGAAGAGCGAATCGGAGTGCAATGCGCCAGACTTACTCTGGCAATCTGCATGATTTACAACGTCCTTGGAACGGTTGGATCTGGCCGACTAAGGCTGTTTTTACACTGACACGACATCTACACGATATCGGTGGAAAGCTTATTTTATATCGTTGTGTTGCTACGATATCGGCGCAGCGGCGTAGATACCGATAACTTGATTCAAGCCATAAATATGTCGGTATCGTAACGGTATACAGACTCCCTTATACATAATTCTGACACTGTGAGCACAATAGGGGATGGAAGAATACCTACAATTGAGATTTACTTGAGCTACTACATGTCCTACAGGTAGGAATACAAATAAAAAATAAGTATGTAATTTTCAACAAACTTATAAGAATAAGCGATTCTGAAAATTAATGAATAATGTGCAAAGAACAAAATACATGCTGACTTGTTTGAAATACGAAAAAAGTATTTTTCGTAAAGTTGTATTTCAAGAAAGGTAATTTCCATACCCGAAAGTCACAAGTTTTAAGAAAATAACATTTTGCTCTTTGATATAAGTACACAATGAACATGCCCATTAAAGTAACTAGGTAGGTAACCTAGGTAATACACGTCATACAGTGTTCACTCTGTTTACCATGCAGATAGAAGTACCAATCAATATGAAATTCTTCATACAAAGTCTAAATGTAAAATAATGTTTTTGACTAGCACTAATTTATTTGTCACATGTATTATGAAGAATGTCAAGCCAATGCGTTATTTAACTATTTATTTCTCAGATCCTGAGTGATCTGTTGAATGGTTTATTTATGAGCTGCAGGCCTACAAGGGTATAGGTGAACATACATACATACATAATGGCATAGACTGTTACACTCTGTGTTAAAATAAACATAGAATGTTTCATTATTTAACTTTTTAAAACTTCAAGTTTCAATAACAGTATATTTAAAAAAAACTCGATTATTTTATGCTTTTTCATGAATAAATACTCGGTTTTCCTTCGGAGAAAATGATTTCCATAATGGAAAGATAAAAATCCTATTTCTGACATAAGGTTAAAGTCATAAATTTGCGTTTAAAAGTCATAAACGAGAGCTATCGAAAAATAGTTCCGACAAAGTTTGTAGATCGTAAAATTGTCTACAAAAATATCTTAACACTTTTCTTCTACAAAGCATCGCTTTCGAGATATAGTGACTTTAGACCGCAGAAAAATCTACTAAAATGCTGCGTTTTTTTCATTTCAGCCGTTGTATCTGCTTCATTGCCATAGAACGAACAGTATTTCTTGAAACAAAAAGACGATTCATTACCTCGGAGGAGGACAAACCCATCGAACCCATCACCCCTTTCAGTAAATTTCAAGAAATACTGTTTGTTCTGTGGCAATGAAGCAGATAAAACGGCTGAAATGAAAAAAACGCAGCATCTTCGACGATTTTCCTGCGGTCTAAAGTCACTATATCTCGAAAACGATGCTTTTTAGAAGAAAAGTGTTGAGGTATTTTTGTAGACAATTTTACGATGTACAAACTTTGCCTGAACCACTTTTCGATAGCTTTCGTTGTTTCAGAGATATACGCAAAAAATGCAAATTTATGACCTTTGACCTCGAATAAAAAACAACGCACAAGCGGGATCGATGGGGACTTTTGACATATCATTTGTAATGACGTATTCAAGGCCTGTACAAAAATCCAGCTTGTTGGGAATTAATGCAAACTGAAGTCATTATTTTAGTCTATTTTGACTGGACTATTGCGGCCTCGTATTTAGAACAACACGAATGGCACGTTTAATCGGGGAACAATTAAGTTAGCTTAGATTGCTCTTTGTGCGTTGTGGGTTAATTAACATAGCTAGCACGATGCAGTATTGTATATTTTAACCTGGAACTATCGGCCTAATTAAATGCCTTATTTTGCGCGATCAAGCTTGCAAGTAATGAAAAACTGTGTATACTCTGTACCTATACTGTGATGCATATTCCAAAGTGATCGTTTAGATAATAGATCATCGTTTACAATCAATAACACTACAATCATCTGAGTGAAATGTAATCCACGCATGCTTGAATGTACGATTTTTTGTAACGCTACACGTGGTGCGATTCTTAGAGATTATTAGTTATTATACCAATTAGTCGTGCAGCTCCAAAGCATAAATACAAAGCACAAGTTAGGTACTTGTGCTTGTGCTTACCCTAGTGTGAAAACAACCAATTGGTATCAATTAATCCGAGTAATTCAGGAAATTCCAGCACTTTGAACCAATTACGACCTTGATTCGATTGCAAATCCAGCGAGTGGAGTTCCCCTGTCAATGAAGTTTGCGAGTTTTTTAGGTATGACGGGCGTTAAAACGCGAGCTTGTCTACAAAATACTTATAAAAATTTCCCTCGTCACGAACACCTGAAAAAAAGACCTGAAAGAGTTTATGCGCAGAAAACATTACATAAGAAAGAACAATGATGCAGAGTCAAGCCACTTTGTCGTTAGTTGCGGGTCTACATTTTTTGACTGTTGGGCGGTCGGGTCGAGCGGTTAATTTACAATTAAGTAAGTTCCAAAGTTACAACGCTAAATAAGTAAGATCGTAAGACCTTTTGTGGCGAGTAAAGAAGTTAGAATACTCCCAAGCCTCCCTTCATGTCTTATTACGATTTAAGCGAAGTTATACATTTAGTATGAAATCTAGGCCACAGTATAAATTAATTTAATACTAAGGTAAGTAAGGTAGACAAAGTAATATAGCTTAGGTACTAGGTGCGAGCGAATGAACAAACCATTGATCCGTCACTTGTTCTAGTTTTTTCGATCAATTCCTGTTTAATTTTTCATTCCAATTGAATTAACTAGTTGAACTTTTCATGAAATCACAGTCGAAACTATATTCTGGCACTATGCTTGCTATCAATAAAAAATGCAATATATTCCTTTGTACGGTGTGCCATGAATATAAGATCAAAACAACTTCACAAGCGACGTGCAAGCGGAAGCGAATTGAGTAGCCAAGTTGAAATGACATTTTGCAGTTCACAAACGTTTTTTTTATACTTCCCAACTTGAATCATTTTTAGTAGGTACTAAGGTGTCGTTATCCGGCGAGTGCTGCATGCAAACAACCAAAATATGGAGGCTGCATTTCAATTTATATGCTAGCAACGTGTAAAAGGGATACAGCGACTGATAATTAAGTCTCCCTCGAAACTGTATATTTTATCATACGTTGAAAAACAGCGCAAGGGGTTGAAAGAGTTGAAAATCTTATTTGCAATTATTGCCGAATGAACACCCAGACACATGATGTGTCTGCTATAAGCTATACAGTTTATACAGCTTGATGACTTCTGATGTGATTAACTAGGGCAGGGATGGGGAACCAATAGCACGCGTCAATGGCACGCGACGAAATTTTTTGAGCACATCTTCGATCACATATTGTGAATGCAGTAGTTATTAAGACGAAAGATGGCACTTCTAAGACCTTATTAAAAATGCTTTTAATATATGGCAGCTGGATACATAAAGGTTTGCCTTCCCTGACTTAGAATCACCTAAAAGGTAACTAATACTTTTTTTTAACCTGTATTGGCCCATTGTCCCACTGGCTTTGGGGAGACCTTTGCCCAACAAAGGTCTCCCCAACGCCTTCCACTTATCTTAACTATTTTACTTATAGAATAAAAATCATTCTGTCCATCAGAGAATGACTGACAGGACTAATATTGTTGAAGTGATTCAGCTGTATAAACAGTTGCACTCAACGTAGGTACTCATCATTCTTTGGTGCAAATATCTATCAGAATCAAGTTTTAAACTGTTTGTTTGTTGCAGGTGCAGCAGTCTCGACATATGTTCCGCTCGAACAAACTCCTAGGTAGCTTCAAGCTCGACGTGGCGACTGTGTGGAACCAACCTGGTAAGTATTCTTACATTTTATGGCCTAGCCAACTGAAATGAAGGTATTGGAGGCTCTTGCAAAGCCGTTTTTATTGTAGTCAGGGTGATTTTTTGAATAGGGTGCTGATGGTTCGAAACAACGACAGTTAGGAATGTGAAAGGAGTCATGCCCTCGATTTATTAATAATTCCAACTGCTTCGTTTCTTATAAATAGAAAAACTAATCCAGTATAATTTGAAAAATAAAATACATGTGTAGGTAATCTGTATTATTGTACAAGGTAGGTACTGTTGCTGATAAAGAGATTCACGATATTTTTTTAACTTTCGTGGTCCTACACATCAGGTCGTTCTACTTAATGTGTAGGACCTCGTTTCTTAAGTGCCAGTTCCTCGCGACCAGAACCTGGGACGGACAAGAAACGATTCTTACCGTTTTTTGTACGATCATTGACAATTAATTGCTAAAGTTCCAGAATCAATTCATTCGTACCTAGTATATTTTAGTATGCAAACTTAATGCCAAGTCGGTCACTATCAGCTGCTTATGTATACCTTTAACGTTAATAGATCTCATTTATTTTATCCAACTTCTTCACCCCACATAGGTAATACTTAACATTCGCCAATAAGGTTGCCCAATAGCTATAAATGTTAATTTTACAAGTTGAACTTTAACCATATTTTACCTTGCAAAGAGTGACGTGAAAATACTTACCCAGTAAGATAGAAGACGAAGACAGGAAACGGGGTGCTAAATAAATTTACTACGCGGTCGCTAAGATTTTTATTTTCGTTTAAAAAAATAATATTCCTTAATTTTTATTTATTGGTGTAGTTAGTTTATTACTTTTGTTTTTATACCATTTTCATTGCCGGGTTTGTTTATTTCTGCAAATCTATAAAAGCCTACTTAGCAATACAAAAGCAACCTAAAATGACTTAAGAAAGTTAATAAAGTTTACGTTTATACGCTGGGCCAGATATTTACCTTACCTCGTTGGTTGTGTCGTTGCTTCAAGAAACCCTGAAAGTTGTCAGAATACCTGAAGGGCCTTAGTTCCGCACAGACCTAGCAGAACTTGTTTTTTTAGCTCTCAACATCAACGAAAACTGAGCACCAACAAGGTTATAATTAGTGTTTCGCTCGCTCCGTTTTCACAAGCAATATACATTTTCAATTTCAAAGTTGTTTACACCTCGTAACGTACTGAAGTTATTCCGTAAAACAAATACGTTTATTTTATCAGAAGTTTAATTAGAAGAGTTATAAATACAATGCGAGCATATTCATGCTGACGTTATGACAGCCGTACACGAGCCCAGTTGGCAAGCTCAAAAACCAGTATCTGATTCACTCATGTAGGAACGTACCTTGTACAATTTGTGTAAATTTCACATTTGGCGCCTTTGCCTTCGGTACATTTTTTGATATCTATCGAACACGTATTAAGTACGCGTTCTTGTAAGTCTCTGTAGTTTATGCTACGAGAAATTTACATGTTTTTAGTTTAAGTTTGAGGTTCCTTCTCCAATAGAGAAGAATATTGCTCAATGGTTTTTAGTTTGGTAGAAAAGTTGCACTATATGAAGTTTTATGCTTAAAACCAAATAAAATAAAGCCTTAACCTTATTTCATTAGTAACGGTTCAATTTGGGTATTGTTAAATGATTAAAGATTCATCAAGTAATTAATTATTTTCACTGAATTAAATTCCTTTTCGTTTCTTTCAACGTTCCACGGTTGAAAACATTTATTACAGTGCTACTTTTTTCTTTTTGGATTTATACAAAAAACATTTTTATAAAATTTCTCCTGGTTTTTCAGTCGAATTTTCCTTAAGCCTTATGCTACGTATTCACTGACGTGACTGTGACAGCGAAGGAGCAAAAATTACTAGGATTTTTTACTTTCTTGGCCGATCCCTCGAGGCTGACACGCTAACTTAGCAGCCACACAGCCACCAATATAAATTTGAGAATAAAGATTACAATTTCCGTTTGATGAATTCAATGAATTTTGCCGCCGTGAGGTTGAGATTCAAAGACTCCAGAAAGTTTTTATGCCTAGTTTTAATCTACATTCAAACTAGGCGTACCTTCGCTATGACAAACGTAAAAAGTGTATATGTATAGCAGGTCAAAAGGCAGAACTATAATTACTTTATACGAGGTAGTTAATAGTTAAGATATCATTGCTTATTTTTGTGGTAGAAGTATTTTAAAGCTTTGACGGTGTGGTCAGGCCTATCTTTTAAATTATTATATACTTATTTATGATTTCTCATTGTTACTTGCTTCGGGTTGGTTTTAAGAACATATTCCTGATTATTTTCTTTTGTATTTTATTATTGCATGATTGCAATAATAAAATACAAAAGAAAATAATAAAAGTAATATACACACGATACGAATCATCGTATCGTGTGTATTTTAAGTAAGTATGCATTTTAATGTTTGGTAACTTTTAAGGTAGTTTTCTATATAGGTTTTTATTTATTTGTGATAATTTATCATTATGGAGAATCCAGAATAACCAAAGTAAAAGTTATAAACGCCATAAATATAAATCGTATTAAATTACTAGTGTTTTTTATAATTAAGTTAGAACTGTGTGAAGACACGTATTTTGTTTTATTTACATCTATCATCATTACAACTAAATAAGTAGATATACCTAACCACCTATTAGGTAGGTACTATTGGTATTGTATCAAACCAGTGTTTTTTTAAGAAATATTTAGTTAACTTATTTATGATATAAAAGCCTGAACGGTGCCTTAGCCATAACTACGCGATAATCTCATGTTACAGCAATATCCGGTATGGCGGACATGATGACATTTTGTAATTAATAAACCAATCTCGCAGGTGTAACGACTTCCTCTTACTCGGTTTATCTAAATATAGTCTAAGTTGGATCTTTCTTGATCAAATTAAATTTTTTACCAATTTTTTTTATAATATTCATTTGGAAGGGTTTAGCCCACACCCAGCAGTGGGACCATATAGGCTAGAAGAAAAAATATATATTTCTGCTTTATTTTAGCCAACAGCCAGTTTTAATTTATACCCAATGAATAAGTACAACCTAACTAATTAATGGGTAAGTAGAAAATCATCAATATATTAGACTTATTAATTTTTTTTTATATTGTTTTATAACTATCCAAAGCGATCAAAATAATGCTCCAGCTATTGTTTAATAGGTAAATATGAGAAAATTTTTGACAACAAACACACTGTCACTTTTTACAAAAATTTGTTAAATATCTAATTGACGACCGATGTGGCGCGGTGGGCGATGGTCCGCCTGCGACGCGGAAGGTTGCGGGTTCGATTCCCGCCTTGGGATAAATGTTTGTATGTTCTGCAAATATTTATTCCGGGTGTTCTGGGTATTATGTATAATAAAAAATATCTATCTATGTAATGTATTGTATTAAGTATGTCAGTCTTCTAGTACCCATAACACAAGCTCTGCTTAGCTTGGGGCTAGATGATGTTGTGTGGATTGTCCAGCATTATTTATTTATTTATTTATCTAAAAATGATCCTAAAGCACCCTCTTACATAGTGTGATAACGTGACTTGAGTAGTACGCAAAGTTTCAGTATGAGGACGTGAGTGTCATTGCCGTTTTGGCTCGAATCACGGGTCGCTGGGAGCAACATCTTTTTATTGGTCAGTTGTGCGCGGTCCTCCGCCACTTGAAATGCGTCTTGGAGCTACACTGTCACTAGTATAGTAGTAGTCAGGTATAGTGACAAAAGTTTTTTTTTTATTCTGGAGCAATAGTGACCTTATTACACATATTTATACATATTATTTTTAACTCATTACGACTGAGTTTTTAGAAGCATTTAAAATTTGGTGTTGGTGAAGGATGGAAAGCATAACCTGGACAGAGAGAGTGACGAACGTGGAAGTGTTAAGAAGAACCCTCATGAAAATGGTTGAGAACAGAAGGAGGAAGATTTAACATCATAGAAGAAAGGTAGAAGTTAGGAGAAGAAGAAAAAGGCCGAAGATTAATTACCTACATGAGCCAAATAAAGATGAAGGTTGCCCTCGTGTCGTATAAGGAGGTCAAGGAGGCTGCCCTGGAAAGAAATAAATGGCGTGACTTGCACTCATTACGAGACAAGAGCGTAGCTCTTAAATAAGAGGAAGCAACATTTCGTTGCTAGCATATAAACTAAATTACGAGAAGGCACACTGTTGCGTGCGCACTCCAAAACACAATGAACTAACAATCTAACCCTAGAGATGACAAGACAACCCTAGTTGGTTGTTCCTGGCTTTCTTTGCGTACAACCCTACGTGCCGTTATGTCGTACTGATTACAATGTTGAAAACTTTCTCAGGTATAGCCGGCCATCGGTAAAGTAGCTACTACTCGACTTTCCAACTCATTCGATATTGTAAGGCCAATACAGCTACAAGTGGTTTGTTAATAAATCAGGGTTTCCTTTCTTGATATTTCTTTTAAAAACAAAACATAAGAGTTCTTGTTGTTATTGGTATTTCTACTAGCAATAATACACGCATTTTCACGCATGTCAAAGGGTATTTTAGAGGCACGTTATAAGACTTGAACTATGTTTGTATTTTTGTAAACACTTTATTGCACACCACTTAATTTAAAAATACAAATTGAACAAAGAATTGAACGAAATCGAGATATACAATGGGCGGTCTTATCACTATGAGCGATCTCTTCCAGACAATTAAGTATATCGATAAGGCCAGGCAGGTCTATCCGAGACCAGAGTTATTGCAACGTGAGGAAAAATATTAATAAGGACCAAACACTAAGGTTTACTAGAATATGGCCGGTATAAAATAATTATTTTGATAACAGATCGCCAGTTCTACCACAAGTGGGCTCTCTTGACCGATCCCGACGACATCGCTGCCGGACCAAAAGGATTCCTGAAGTGCGATATCAGCGTCATTGGTAAAGGAGATCAAATCAAAGTACCACCAAAGAGCGAGAAGGACGAAGATGATATTGAAGCGTAAGTGGCAAAAATACAGGCAGGACTACTTGTCTATTCGTACAAACTTAGTAATCATAATAGCTTAAAGAGCCCATTAGTAGTTTGAACCACTATAATGTAGCTCATCATTTATACATGGCCTAGAGATACTAACTACTTACTTACTCATTACTTTAACATTAAGTAAAAGCTCAGATCATATTTACGTTCGCCACAAATTGTAACTAAAAAAACATACACAAACTCACCAGCACAGTTGTAAAACAAACTCTATCACGACCTGTTTAGGTTCACCTTAACTTTCATTGAACGTAAGGAAGATTTATAGATAGACGTTTTGCTTTGCAAGTAGGTTTTAGGCAAAGTTTCTTATTCTCAAGGGAAGAACTACTAGGAAACAATTTATTTGGTATTCCCCATAACACGGAGTTTATCGTGGCTCTGAATGTATTATTCAGCTTTCGGCTGCTAGGTAAACAGACACTCAAGATATGAAGCTAATTTAGTGACTGGGTCAAGTTCGTTTCTCATCACATAATCATAAGGCTTTTGCGTCTAGTCTCACTCATCTGAGTGGCCGGAAGCCAGCGACCTACTTCACTATAAAAAGCAAAGGTTACGACGATTCCTAAAATGAATGCGAAGGGCACCTTTATGATAAAGTTCGCTGCTTTTCGTCAAAAGAAAATTCCAAAACGATGATGTGACAAAGTCTATTACCACCTTTCATCGTAAAGTTGACGTACTTATTTAGCAGAAACTTATTTAAGTTAGGTTAGGTGGTATTTTTACGAGAATTGTTTTTGTAGCAATTTGTTGTTGCCCGATGGAGTACCCTTGGAGCGACAACGAGCTCGCTTCATAGTTAGGATCCACAAGGCAGATGGACTACCCAAGATGAACTACTCTCTTATGGCAAATGTGAAAAAAGCTTTCACAGGAGAAAGCCAGGACTTGGTGGATCCTTATGTAGAAGTTAGCTTCGCTGGTATGACGGTATGCATGACTATTACGTTTATATAATACCTAATGCAAAATCATGTAACTTGATAGCAGATCCTGTGTATCTAGAACAAATATTGATGAAAATCTTTCATCAGGGCCAGACTTCAGTTCGCAAGAATACGTACTCTCCAGTTTGGAACGAGCAGATAATATTCACGGAGATGTTCCCCCCGCTGTGTCAACGAATTAAAATTCAGCTGAAGGACCACGATGCCATCAATCATCAGAACACCAACGTCATCGGCACGCATTTCATGGATCTCGGAAAGATTTCTCATGATGGCGACAGAGGTAAGCTGCCGTTAGTAACGGCCCGTTACTGTAATTGAGAGTCTTGAATATATTCCGTTGTCTTCCACCCATGCCCAGACTGAGATCATTTTCTTAATCCTAAGTCAGACAATGGAACTCAATCGAACTAGAATCGTACTATTACCTATTTCAAATGTATCCAAATTAGTTATTACAATACCTACGCATGGACGAATGTTGAATGTAGCATTATTTATCCCACAGGATTTCTTCCAACTTTTGGTCCTGCATATGTTTATCTGTACGGGTCTACTAGGGAGTACTCCTTGATCGACCAACATTCTAGTTTAAACGACGGTATGGGCGAAGGTGTTTCATATCGTGGAAGGTATGCTGAAATTTTGTAGCTTTTTTTTATTTTGAATAAATTCATCGTTAGATAATTAATAATAGAACTGGTAATAAAATCAAAATAATGATATTTCACAAATAACTGCGTCAAACAAAAAAGCATAACATATTTTATATGAAATGTTTCAGGATTCTTATTTCAATCCGCACTGAAATTATGGAAATCCTGGAATGCCCACAATCAACGGATATAGAGCTTGAAAGTATCCCACCGATCACAGAGTCGACTCTTGGGAAAAATGAGGATTTCTTCCTGTTCTGCAGCATTTTTGAAGCTAGTATGATAGACAAGCGTCTCACTGATAATAACCTATCGTTTGAGCTGAGCATTGGTAATTCAGGCAACTCCTTGGATGGAAATACGGACACAATCAAAAAACCGAAGGACTATTTTGTCGATGATACTGGTGAGAATGATATTTTTAAAGCTTATTAAGACAATTGGGTTTCAACTGCAGTAGTTTTACTTATTTACCAATTTTTCACCTGAGCAAATAAACTTCTTCAAGATTATAACTTTATTTCAGATGACCTAAAAGTGGATACAGGATTCTGGCACAGTCACACACTGGCGAGTAAGGCCAAGACCAATGACAAGCAGTATTACTACTTGCCCATCAATGACTACAAGCAGTGCATGCAAATTCGAAGCATCTGGCCGGACCACCGACGCAGAATGTACAACTCCAATCTTATTGCCAACATCATTGAAATGCTTGTAAGTAAAATAACAGTGGCCATTCTATCTTATGGTCTCAACTTCAATTTCGGTTGATATTTGTATTATTCAAATAAGGAAATATTTCAGAAGTTATTTTAGAACAAACACTTGATATTGCTTTCTATAATATTAGCAAAGCACGATTTGCTGGCTCTTCAAAAAAAAATATTAAAACCGATGTACTATTTTAGGAAGAAGGTCTCACTGATACTGAATTAGCTTTGAACAACGACAATCAGGACGGAAGCATCTTGATTCTCAAGTCTACGTTGGAATCTACGAGTAATGCATGCGCATCTTACGTTCGTCATATGGCCAACGCACAGCCTCTTGGCAATACTAAGTTGGATAGAGAGAAACAGAGACTCTGCCTCTATGAGCTGGTAAGTTAATTCTCCCATTCTCTTTAATGGTGCAAAAATATGGTGATAAAACTATCCTACTATTACTAAGTGTAATATACTATATCTTAAATTATTTGCAGGGAAAACTTAGTGTGTCCACTAAAAATCTAAAGGTACTGATCACGAAAAGCTCGATTAAAGAACGTTTACGCACATCTCATACATATTTAAACAAGCTTCGACATTTATGTGAAGATGTAAGTAAAATAGTTAAGTTATATGTAGGTATATTAAGTATAAAACAAATATGTAGTCTTAATTTACCAGTGCCTTTTGGTTTCTCTATCTACCTATTACTTACCTATTACCTTATTAAAACACGTTGCGTTTAGTCATCTTATGTTATATGTGGTCTGTGGTTTGAAATTAAGTACATAATTATCAGTTTGTTCAAAATTTTAGGCTCAACATTCCATGCCTGATGTGTTTATCTGGTTGATAAGCAACGGCAAACGCCTAGCTTACCACAGAATCCCTGCTAGGGATATAATTTACTCCGACGTGCCAGACGAAGCTGGCAAATACTGCGCGAAGATGCAAACTCTTTTTCTAAAGGTATAAAATCTATTTTAGTATTTGATGTTCTAGAAACCTTTTTCTAATGTTAAAACTCTTCCAGTGGCCAGGCAAAAAAGCATCTTCTCCCAGTGGATGGGCAATTCCAGCAAAAATCTGCGTATATTTTTGGCTCGGTGGAGTCCAAGATAAGGCACATTATGTGAATGGATTACCTCCAGGATACGAGGTGACCAGTGAATTAAAAAACGCTGGCTTACGGACATCTAATGCCCCGGATAGCATCTTGTACGCTGAAAAACACGTTAGTTAGCGACCGTTCTTCAACATTATTTTTCTAAATTACACCTGTTTATGTAGATACTTATATTAGTAATTATTTTCAGAAATTCCAAATGCGAGCATACATATACCAAGCCCGATCGTTAATAGGTTCGGATGCTTCAGGATTGTCTGATCCATTTGCTAGAATCATAATTGGTAACTCAACACAAACAACCCAAGTTATAGACCAAACCCTCAGTCCCACTTGGGATGAAACCCTCGTCTTTGATGACATAATACTCTACAGCACGATTGAAAACATAAAAGCGGACCCACCAACCGTTGTCATTGAAATTTTTGATCAGGATAGCGTAGGAAAGTCGGAATTCATCGGACGCACTCTGGTTAAGCCATTTATAAAATCTCTCGAAGATATACGAGATAGACCTCCATGTCTTCCTGCTTTAGAATGGCATGATATAAGGCGAGGCGACGACATGGCAGGTGAACTTTTAGCCACATTTGAACTACTTGAATTAATAGATGGAGAAGAAAGTAACGAACTTCCAAGTTTGCCTAGCCCTCGGTCTTCGACCGGGAAACCGCCAATTGACCTTCTAAATAAAGGCCCCATTCTACCAGTGCCGAGAGGCATACGCCCAACATTATCCAAATATCGTATAGAAGTTCTATTTTGGGGTCTACGTGATTTAAAACGAGTACATTTTCTAACAGTAGACAAGCCCAGGGTTGACATCGAATGCTCTGGCCACACGCTGACGTCAAATGTGATTCAGAATGCTAAACGTAATCCAAACTTCAATAATCCCACAAAGTTTATTGAACTCGAACTTCCCGATCAAGATGTTTATCAACCTCCACTGACCATAAGAGTCGTAGATTGTCGCAGCTTTGGGAGGAACGTGTTGGTGGGGACGCACACCATTAACTCTATTCAAAAGTATATTTTCACTCCAATGAGTAAAAGAGAGCGTGATATAGAAGACCGGAAAAAGTCTTTGATTCAATTACAAAACGTTGACCTGCGAGCCAACTGCATTATACAAGAAGACGTGTTTACCATAGGGCATGAAAGAGAAAATATGCCACTTCTGCCCCGAGGTGCACCAATCTCATACGGGTCAAAGCGTGAGAGACCACTCAGACGAGCTCGAAGCCTTGACCGAGGGACACGACGTAGCTCCCGCCGGCGCAAGACTAGCGCTGATTCTACTTTGACCGAAGATGACGTTGGTAGCAAAGATTGGTGGACAAAATATTTCGCATCTTACGATGTCATGATTGAAGAGATGAAGGATAAAAACACAAAGGGACAGACTATATTTTTGCAGCCTCAAGCTAGCACTAGTGGTGGCGTGTCACCACGGTCTGCGCGCGATGATTCCAGTTCAGGAACGCGTAGTGACCGTGAGTTCGGTGGAGCACGCCGAAAGGTTCCACAATCTCCTAAAACAAAGTCTCAGCCTTCAACATCTTCTTTGTCTATAGTGCCAGCAAAGAAAAATCAAATACCGAAGTCGGCTCTTACAAAGGTATAAATTAAAGTTGATAGTTGTAAATACAACATTATGTATGACGTACCTACCGCTTTTAACAATGTATTATATCTCGTCTCTTAAGGTTTACCCGCATGAGCTAGAAGCGGTTCCAGAATATGAAGAATTTAAGGAATGGCTCCATACTTTTGATCTATACAGAGGCAAGAAGACTGGAGATGATTCTGACGATGAAAGCCGTGTAGTTGGTGCTTTTAAGGTAGGTATCGATTGGTTTCTGAAACTTTTAATATCCTTTTACTTGTTTAATATTTTCAAGTTTCAATTTGCATCTTAATTCATAACTTATTTCATTTGTTTTAGGGCGCTATTAAAGTGTACAAATGGCCTCTTCCGAAAGGAATCGATGACTCTACTATCATGGGACACGATCCAAACTATGGGTTTTTCCAAGGGGTCCCTAACAACGAGCCAATTCATGTTCTCGTTCGTATTTACATTGTTAAGGCCACAGATCTTCATCCAATGGATATGAACGGAAAAGCTGATCCTTATATTGTGCTGTATTTAGGCAATAAGAAGATAGCCGACAAAGATCACTATGTGTCAAAACAACTTAATCCGGTTTTCGGCAAATGTTACGAAATCGAAGCTACATTCCCACAGGACTCGAATCTGACCATTGCAGTGTACGACTGGGATCTAGTAGGTGCTGATGAAATGATTGGAGAAACAAAAATCGATCTAGAAAATCGCTTTTACAGCCGACATCGAGCCACTTGCGGCTTACCACAAAAATATGAAGAGTAAGTTTGTAATAATCTATTGTCACTATATTTTTGCAAATTGCTGTTTGATAAATATAATACTTATCAGACACTGATTTACATTTCATTGCTTCGAAAATAATAAAGTGTCAGACACTGATTTACATTTCATTGCTTTGAAAAGAATGAAACTAATTTCAATGGATTGACTAGGTACATGTAGCTATGCAAGTCTCTATTAGGTATGCGTAATTGTCAATATGACGACTTATCTTTACATAGGCCCGGAGCGCCTTTGAGGCCTTTGAGCACGTACGTATTGTATATAAACTAACCTTGTGGGTGTAATACTTATCTAACACTAGTGAATACGGTTACAACAATCCCCGCTTTACTAACCAACTAATCTACCTAGGACTGGCTACAACCGTTGGCGAGATTCCTTGAAGCCTACTCAAATCTTGGCGAAGTTATGTAAAGATGGCAAGCTCGAGCCACCAGTGTACGAGCAAGCCAGAGTGAAAGTTGGACGCACAGTATTCAACATGCCTTTGGATGATGAGCTGTTCTCCAACCCTGACACTCACGAGGAGCAAATGGCTTTAGTAGTTCTTCGCAGATGGGAAGAGGTTCCGCGAGTGGGCTGCCACCTGGTGACAGAACATGTCGAAACTCGCTCTCTATATAACCCAAGTAAACCCGGTAAGACAAATACTAACAAAACTTTTACGCCCTTACTCCCTTATTTTTTAACAACTTCTTGATCTTATGGTATTTATACGATACAAATCGTATTAAAACATGTTCTTAAAAGTGCCGGAGCCTTACTTGACCCCCATATTCCACATTCACATTGATTTATTTTTCGTAGGTATCGAGCAAGGACGACTTGAGATGTGGGTGGACATGTTTCCTATGGATATGCCTGCTCCTGGACCGCAACTAGACATTTCTCCGCGCAAGCCCAAATCGTATGAGATGCGAGTAATTATTTGGAACACCGATGATGTGGTGCTTGAAGATGACGCTTTCTTTACAGGAGAAAAGATGTCTGATATATACGTAAAAGGGTAAGGCAGGTTTAGATTTTTCGTCGATACGGCTATTTAGATTACTCTTACCTATTATTTAAGCCTCTTCTTTGATCCAGATGTTTTTTGTAGCTGTAACTTTGATTTAAATTTAACAGTTGGGTGAAAGGTCCTGATGACTGCCAGAGTACCGATATCCACTACCGCTCTCTGACTGGCGAAGGGAATTTCAACTGGCGTTTCGTTTACCCGTTTGAGTACTTGGAAGCAGAGGAACGGATCGTGACGTCTCGCAAGGAATCTGTCTTCTCATGGGATGAAACAGAATGCAAGATTCCTGCAAGGTTAGAGCTGCAAGTTTGGGATGCTGATCACTTCTCAGCTGATGACTTTTTGGGTAAGTTTTTGAGATTTTTAAGGCAATTTTCTCGGTTACACTGGATGCTGTTACCAAAGCCACGCTTTATTTTTTTCAGGTGCCTTGACTCTGGACTTGAATCGATTCCCTCGCGGTGCCAAGTCCGCAAAGCTTTGTACTCTTGATATGTTGTGCAATGACGGAGCAGTGCCTACCATAAACATTTTCAAGCAAAAGCGTGTGAGGGGCTGGTGGCCATTCTACATCAAACGAGATACTGAGGAAATGGAGCTTACTGGAAAGGTGGAAGCGGAAATTCATCTATTAACACGTGAAGAAGCTGATCAACTGCCAGCAGGACTGGGGCGCAATGAGCCAGATCCTCTGGAAAAACCAAAGTAACTATTACATTTGAACCTTAGGAGTACAAAGAGCCAATCATTTTCGTAGAGAGTAATTTGGTTATAAATAAATAAATAAATAAATAAATTGTAAAAAAAAAAAATTGTAAAAAAATTGTAGAGTGTTCTCTTAGACATAAATAGTGCATAAGAGTAGTAAATCTGATGATGTGTGTTTTTTATTCTTTCAGCCGGCCAGACGCTTCGTTCATGTGGTTCCTGAACCCGTTGAAGTCGATGCGGTACATAATGTGGCACAACCACAAGTGGTCGATCTTAAAATACACGTTCTTTACGTTCATGTGCGTCGGCGGACTTCTACTCCTGTATTCATTCCCGGGATACACCGTTAAAAGGCTTTTGGGGGCCTGAATTAGTTTAGGCAAGGAGAGCTCAAGGCCAAAACCTAGATAAACGCAAACAAAAAAATTAAAAAATTCAATACCTAAACAAAAGTCTAGCGTCTGACTACTAGACTTGGAGCACTATTATAGGAATCCAAGGTAGCTTGTTTATTAACCAAATAGTTGATTATAATCTACATATCATATTCAATAAAATGTATAATTTAAATTACTTTGGTGACAGTCAGATTATTTGGTCGACCAAAGAATTACACCATCGAGACCAATAGACAGTGATACCCTCAGTGTTCAGTCACATATATATGGAACAAAACACCTAACATATTATAATGATGGAGTCCCATTGAATACATTTCATTGTTATAGGCAGATGCGGAGGCTGATGGCAATCTTAACTTTATATCACCTTTGTTACCAATATCTATATATAAAATGATCACCGAGTAATAAAAAATACTAGAAACCAGTAGGTATAGATTAGTTTTTTTTTTACAAGCTGTTTTTTATTCAAGCCTGGAAGAACTATATTTAATCTATTCAAAAACATCTGTAATTAATTTAATTAGACATAGAGGTCCGTTATTTGTTTAACTAATAACTATCACGCCGAAGCATATTTGCATGTATAATTATTATGTCTATTATATCATTCTTATACAGGTAACATAAATGGAGGGGTAGTTTAGACCTTTGGCTGATCACACTTTTGTCGAGTCAATTGACCATTATCCTAAACCAACAAGGATTATTTTTTGTCTAATATATAAAGTATTTTCCAATTCGGTACATACATATCGTATTTATAATTATAATTATTAAATCTATTTTTCTAAAACTACGTAGATATCTTATTGGACTATACCACTTATAATAAAAATATTGATAAAAAAATATTATAAATAGGTAAGTACTATCTATTTTATTATTATATGTATTTTAATATTATCCTGTATAACTTACTCGTATTAAAAGTATTATAACGACTTTATTAACCGGAAGTGTTTGTATGCCATGAATACGTTTGTTTAACGACTAACTAGAGCGAGAGGTATCATCTTAACCATTCTGAAAAATAGTATTGTGCCTGCGCAAATCACTTAAACTAACAAAGTTTTGAATTAAACATTTTAGAGATTTATAATCTGCAACTTCAATCGCTTTTCGTTAATATGAATATTGATACTGTGTGTACTTACATAGGAGGATTATTTTTGGGCGTATAAGATTATTATATTACTCGAAGTATTTACAAATGTTTAAAAGATATACTTATGTAAGTACTTACTCTTTTTCTTACTCTTATAAATAAAATAAATATTCACGGATATGTAATATTTTTAATAATATTTATGTGGTTAAGCTCATGAATAAAGAGTGTAGCAAATAAAATTGTTTACAAACTGTAGAAACCAATAATCATTTATCACTATTTAAACTTGTCTACTTCGTATGTATTACCTACTATTATTTAATAAGTTAAATATCAAACTAAGTTTTTTAAAATTCAGCCATTGATCAAATGATCAATTGATCAATTGACCAAATCACATGACAGTGTATCCGTAGTAGTTTTATACCTATATAATAACCAATGTTTAATCACAGTAGGTATACATGAGTACCTCTTACCTACCTACTACAATAGATATCTAAAATCATAATAAATAAGTTCTTAATACCATTAATAACTTATATCTAATTTAAATAAGTAGGTTACATGTTTAGTGATACCTATTTAAATTACTTACCCCCTATCTTATAAAAAGTTAGCGTTGACATTATGTCATCTTTACGTATGGTAATGAATCCATCAAGTCTGCGCAAACTTTGTTTATGATAGTTGCTATGAAAGATCTGTTGATTTTGTAATCGAATCTGAAATAGTAATAAAATCTATAAAATCACTATTACAGCCTACAATGAATACCTGTGTAGCAAGACTGTAAAGGAAAAAGATTTATTTTGTTATGAATTACCTACTCTGCTTTCATAAGTACCTAGTTATCCAAGTAGGTAGGTATTTACACAAATAATTATGTTTATTACTTACCTAGTAATACCTTTAGATATTTTTAAGTGTACCTATATGAATGAACAATTTAAACATTTCAATAAACATCGCTTCTTTAAAAATTATGCGTTTTTGATTTTTATTATTACCAATATCATATAAATTTTGATTTTTATATCCTATAAAATCAGAGTCCTTGATAAAGTATTTACACAAGTCATAAAAGTTTCAGTTGAACAAAATAATTCTATGAAAGAAAGGAAGTAAGGTTGTTGCAGGCATAATATATTTTAAGACAATTCAACCAATAATAAACAAAATAACGTAGACGTATACACAAATCATTACAAATACTAAGTTTATAAAGATATGAAAAAGGTAGAAAGTATCTTCATTGGCGCAAACCAACGAGCGACAGACGACGCACCCTCGCATAAATACGAATTTTATATTAGACACATTAGTCTTTCCTTCTCACAATTTAAACCCACCTCTACCCATTTCTCCGTTTGTGTCTGTGAAATAGAACTTGTCTAGGTGTTGGGTAAGGTAGGTCGGGTAGTCAGCAGCGCCGGCGACGACGGCGGCGACGGCTGCGGCGTCTGATCCTACGTCGACGGCGGCGGCAGCTGCGTCGACGACGCCTTCTTCGCTTGCGTCCGCACTTTTCTTCGCGCGCATACCAATTTGAATAGTGGGAACCTTTCCTCTCCAAGAATCCTAGAGCGGTCCCATTCTCTAAAAGAGACTCGACCACTCGGCTCATCTCATCATAATCATTCTCGTAGGCGTGGTGATGGCGAAGGTGTTTTAGGATTTCTGAAACTGTGGCGCCATCTTTGTTCTCTTGCAAAAACTTTATGACCAATCTACCTGCTGGCTTCGGTGCCGCTGCTACTGCTGCCTCCGTGGGTGGAGGCTCCCATTTAATTTCCTCTGTTTCCATATGGTGCGTAGACATTATAATACGGTTTAAATAAATTTAAAATATTGCCTTATTAGGTACCTAGAAAGCCTGGGTACATATCTATTACCTAATTGAACTTGGTTATAGACATTATTTAGGTAGGTAATTATTTTGATTAGATCATTGTAAATTTAATATAATTTTGGACATGAAAAAAATACTCTCTATCAAAATTAACAAATGAACGACAGAAAATGTATAGTTTGTTCCTATTCTGTGGTTAAATGAAATGAAAGGAAAGCTATGGTGCTCGTTGTATTGATTATTTTATTGATTATCTGTGTTGTAAACTTTGCAAATTTGGGATGGCGGGAAAAACATAACTGTAAAGTGTAAAGTGAATGCTTTAAAGACGTTGTAAATAAAATAATAAAGAAAATAAACTAATTTAAGAGAAAAACATTTACGTAAGACTAGGCGGTATGGTTCTAAAACTTTAGCCTTTTTTTTTATTTGCTCCGAAGAGCAAATAAAAAAAAAAATAGTGGTTTGGTTTGGTTTGTTTGTATGCTAATTTTGTGCCAGTGTTTTTACCGTGTTTGGTCATCATTGGTGTTTACTTTTGAGTACAAAATAGAGGTTACAAAATCTAGTCATTCAATTCATCATATTAATATTTTATGGTAGGTCTATCTACCGCTTGCTTGTTACTGAATTTAAGTGCAAAAAGCGAGCGTGCTTGTGTATAATAATCAATACAGAAGATAGAAATCTTCTGTATTGAATTAAAGCCCGCTAAGACCATAGTAGAGAATAATTTGATTATATCCGTTGTTGCAGGTAAACATCATACACATGCTACACATCATATTCAAACAGTTCTCAAATTCATAATACCGGAGATATGAAAAACTTACCTAACGTAAGTTGTATGGTGACTGATGTGACTAACATTATCTGCTAATTTCTTTTCTGTAGTGCTGCCTAACAAATACTTGAGTAAAAGTACCAGTGGAGTGATGGTAACCATGAGTAATGATTATGAGTGGTTTATGAAATGTGTTGTTTGTGGCATGCCAAAAGAACGTGGAAACAAGGAACTAAAGTTCTTCAAATTTCCACGTGAAATTGATAGGTAAGACCTCTACTACTATTTACATTATTTGGATAATGTTGTAAGTATTATATATCTATTATTATATATAAAAGAAAGTTGTGTTAGTTACACTATTTATAACTCGACAGCTGTACCAATATGGCTGATAATTGGTGGGTCATAGGATAATATATAATATGTATCTATGTTTTCGAGGGTGTAAGGGTGTATGTATGTATGTTTGTATGTATTTTCTCATTTATTTATTGCTTATTTATTGCCTTTAAGGCGGAACAGAGTTCGCCTGGAGCTAGTTCTATAATTAAACATGAAAAAAGACCGAAAATCTATCTATGATAAAGATTGAAATATGTGCAAACATGTTACTGATGTAAAACCGCCACTTATAGAAACTTGGTTTAAGACATTAACTTGAGTTTTATTAAAATATATTATTACCTTCTTTTACAGATGCAGATCATGGCTCAAAGCTATTGGGAAAAAAGAATTGATTTACATTTACATGGAAGATTTGAGTGAACTCCTAGTTTGTGCGGAACACTTCCATATGGCTTGCATCAATGAGAAAGGAGGACGGCTTCATAGAATAGGCATTCCCTCAATAACACCATTTCCATCCTTATCCGACAAAGTACTCGCTGGATATCCAAAACACAGACCAAAACCACTACTACCAGGTATTTAACTTACAAGTACTTCAATAACTACTCATTGCAGTAGTTTTCATTGTAAACGGGATATTCACCATGGTTTGTGAGTTTGAAATATCCCGTTTACAACAAATGAAAACTATGTTCAAAACCGTGATAGTTTCAATTGCAGTTTGCAGTGTCTTAAAACCAGTAATATTTTAAAAAATGGACATTACCATTATATTAAAGTTTTATAAGGTCAGTGTGGGTAAGTCCGTCTAGGCCCTAAGTCCGTCTAGTGGCAATAACTTCAGTTTTTGAATAGCTAGAGCCATATAACTCGGTTGGTAAAACAGTATCATTGAGTTTGTTCGAACTAGTGATAATAGATGTCGCTAACATCTTAATGTTGGAAAAAATTTGACATCCAATTTTTTCCGCGAATTTAACTTGAAGTTGAAGTTTGACGTCTCGTCGAAAAATGAAAAAAAAGGTGTGAAATCTAAGGAGTTTTCCGAGTATCTGTGATAACGTAGGCCATTTACAGATTCGGGAATGTGTATCTGGTGTCCGATTCAAAAATAACGCATTAGTTTCGTAATTATAACAAATATAAAAAATCCAAGCTTCGAATGTTATAGTTGGGAAGTCCGTCTACTATACATAAGGCAAGTCCGTCATATGCCGGTCTTGCCTTAATTCCAGATATTGTCAACCTTTTTAGTAGTTCAAATTTTATAATTATTTTATACTGTTTATTCAACTTGTAAGTATTATTCGCCTGTCTACGAAAGTGAACTCTTTTCAGGGTTAAGCTTGCCTCTGTAAATCTAATCTATTTACGTTTATTTTTCTGTACATATATACTTTGTGTATAATAAATAATTAAGTGAAAGATGCACTGGTATGTTTGCAAGAGGACTAGCATCACCTATAAGTATTCTTTAAAGGTTTATAAATTGTAAATACATATTTTGAAAGCATGGAACTATCCAACCTTTTTTTTAATTTCTGATTTTTTATACCCGACTCATGTAGCATGGCACATCATATCGGACTTTGTGAACATTTATCGTTTTAACAAAGATCTGGTTTAGAAAATTATCCCATACTCATTTATTTCGTACTGGCAGAAAGTGTTATAAATGTAGCTACAGATCCGGCAATAGTTTGCCACACCATTTCTAAATTCATACATTACATTATTAACGATTACTTGTTTACAAATAAAGATTATTGTGTATTGATTTGTATGTTATTGACAAAAAAAATCGTAAGTGGGTACTTTGTGAAAATGTTTACAACCACTGAAAGTACATCATCAGCAAAGATATGCCGGACTTGCCCTTGATTTTAATAATTTTATTTTTCTTTAAAAGTATACCTTATAGTCACACGTTTAAAACACTTATTTCAACGGCAGCTTTTCATCATTTATCGATAAGGTTTTCATACATATTGGCTCACTAGTTACGATTTTATTGCTACTAGACGGACTTGCCTCAAACTGGTTGGGAAGTCCGTCTAAATGCCTACTTTACAAAAAAATGCTATAAATCTGAAGACAATTACAATTAACCCTATTTTTAGATAGATATAGAAAGATAAATGTAATACCAATATTTTCCGACTACTTAAAGTAACTAATAAATTTTATTTCGATTTTTAAAGTTAAATTGAAATTCAATTTAAGAAAACTATGCCGGACTTGCCCACACTGACCTTACTTACTATTCTCTACATATTAAATATATCTTAATGTAGGGTGTGTTGCAAACAAATGTAATTGTCTTATAGCTTAGCGATACAATCTCCCATTTATAGGCAAATAATTTTACTTATAGTACATGCTGACATCATTTTTGCAGTTCCTGTAACACATGTCTTCACGGTGAGTGAGCCCACAAACAGTTTAAACTCAGAGGGAGAAGATGCAACAAACCAATCTGACACTAATTCTGCCATCAACTATGACCTGCCTCTAATGAGGAGCTTAGAAACATTAATAGATAACAAATACCATCGTATCACAAAACCTGCAGGTATAATGAATTCAATATCAGTTCCCCTGATGACCTACTCCAGCAGCATGGAGAAAGGTACAGTATTTGCTGTTGAAGACCCTGAAAGTGCATTTGAACTGCCTTTTCTCCCTGTCATTGAACAAGCTGATAACAATATGAATAGACCAAAGAACACAAAAGGCATGTTAAGCAAAACTCAAAGAAGTAAAAATTACACTCGAAGTAGTGTTAATGTGGGAGGAGAGCAGTCCAAATCTATGAAACAGTATACAAATACTAAAAAATTAGACACAGTACTTAAAAAATCTGGTCTGACACTTGTTCAAAACATAGATCTGACGGAAAACATTGATGCAACTTCCATTATTGATACTGTCCGAATTAACAAAATAAAGAAGATTATAGGGTCCACTAGTCCAAAAACTAGTGATAATACCACTTTAATTGGTGAGTATGGCTGTGAAACTGAAAACCCAAGCACCAATAATGATTTCTTCACTCATAATATAAAATATGAATTTAAAGATGAAATGCCTGAAGATGATTCTAAAGCTGTACTAACCTTAGATAACTCAGCTGATACCAGTACTTCTGATATCACATTTGTGCCATACTCTCAGTATGCGGCTACTGTTACACCAGAATCGAAAAATGCTCATACAGCTGAAGGTTTGACTTCAGACTATGGCCTTCCACTTATGAACTGCATTGGTACTATATTTCAAGATAACATGGAATCTACAATAAAAACAAATAAACCACATGACCTACTTGGTATTGATGTCCCCTTAATGCAGTGTCTAAAAACCTTGGAGAATTCAAATGTTAACTAGGTCTGTTGACCTAACCCAGGGTGCATCTTTATGTACTAACTTTATGTAAAATTAAATACTTCTGATTTCAAGCGCTTGAAATCAGAAGTATTTAATATACAAAATAAGTGTATAACTCTGAAGAAAATTATCACTATCATGAAATATAATGTTACACAATAATTTCAAATATACAAGCAAATTGTTGTTCAATTGTATGTAAGATAAGAATAAAACTGGTATGCTTTTCCAAATCTCAATTAGATCCAGCTTGTCTAGGATATAATATATAGTATATCCAGTCTGTATGGGAGGATATAGTGCGATGTTTCGCAATAATTGTAAGTTATTAATAAGGGGAGCTTAGACTTAAGATCAATTTGCAAAGTCCAGTCCATCTGTGTGGCTTGCACTTAATTATCTTCAGTTGTTTTTCAGTATCTGAGATTTTAGGGGATCTGCTTTGGTTCAAAAAACTAGTCAATATACTAAGTTAGAATAGTATAATATTGATAAATAATTATATTTGCAATAAGAACTTCTGTCTTAATTTAATTTGTAATATCACAAAATGGATCTAACGCGGTAACGCGTGATATTCCTTCGATACAGGGGTGCGATATCAACAACTCAAGAGTTTAATATTTCCTTTAGACTCGATAACTTTTGGGATATTCATATATTTACGATCATAAATTATAAACATATATGTAGGTATATCATTATCATTATGATAATATCTTTGCGATTTTCTTTATAGTGCTGATGTGGAGTTCATGTAGGTGCTTGTTTTTTGAATACATAGGTACATGGACATAGTAAATTACATTAGGTAGGTAATTACCAAGCTTTACGCCATCTAATTATGATCTCCGCGCATGATTCTCTGGTATTAGAAAAATATTTAAATATGTATTAGTAAAAATGTGGTTGTATTATTAATGAATATCAAAATGATGAATTGGTAGATGACTACGCCATGCACCTCATCGCAAATAATTACCTATTTAGTAATTAATATATAGACGAAAACAATAATTGACATGACTTTAATTTAACTAAGTAATTATTTTGATATTTAATTACTTTTCTAGTGGAAAATATAATATTTGATTTTTTGTTATTTCTTAAGAATACGTCTAGTCAAAGTTATGACAGTAGATAATATTACCTAGTTTTGGGTGACGAAGCTCAATATTGCTTGAGGTATCATACAGTAATTGCTGTATATTATTTTAGAATTTATTTTTGTTACTAAAAAAACTTAATACCGAAAAGCAATATTCATAAGCGAGTAAGTATTTTTTACAATGTATACGCGTAGTTTAGTGAGCGAAATTGTTTAAAAATTGTTAGAAAGTTTTCTGTTCAGACTTATGCAGTACTGTAACAATCACTGAAGTCCTGCTTCATAATTTTGCTCTAACTGGAACCAACTAACTACATAATATAAAAAATAGTATAATAAGTATTTTGACGACTTAGTTTCATAACTGTTAACAATAGATGCCTATAGCGTGGGTATAGCGTAAGTCTGGACAGGCCTTAAGGACTAAAGAATAGATTGCAATAATCCCTATTCCAAAAGTGCAGTATGGCAAGCAATGTGTCTGTCTATTATACTTCTCAATAATCTTTTCGAGTCGTGTGAAGTGTAAACGTAGTTAGTTAGTTTTACACGTAAAACCGCGTTTACATCAGTGTAAACGCGGTTTTACGTAATATCTAAGGCTATTGCTATTTTCATACTGCATACTCAAGTATGAAAATAGCAATAGCCTTAGATATTTAGAAATAATGTAGGTACCTACCTATGTCAAACAATAAAAACATAGATATAAGTAAATACTAGTGTGAAGTTGTTGTGTCAGACTTGCATCAAAATCTTTTCTCATTAGCATTTTGGCATGTATAACATAATTATATTTTGCTCTCTGCGTTCCATTACACAGAATGGTCCAAAGTCAAAATAAATTGTTCTGTATCACTAGGATCGTTTACATCTTTTATACTAGGTGATTCTAGGTTCTATTCATGCAACCAGAGCCCTTAGTCCGAGCTTGTATTTTAAAACTTCCTACTCTCGAGCCGAGAGTCGTCTCTCGGATCTCTCTTTCTACTTCTTACAAAAATATAAGGACATCCGAGAGACGACTCTCGGCTCGAGAGTAGGGAGTTTTAAAATGCAGGCTCGGACTAAGCCTTCAGAGCCTAGAGGAACGGGCAAGAAACTATAGTCTGGTACCGTTTTTTTTTGCATATGATCCTTGATGTATTTAAATACTCAAAAAACAAAGATTATTTCCAGTTCAAAAAGTATTTGGATTTGGAGGTTTAGAAAGTTCGGATTTTTTTTTATGAGTTTTTGGACCATTTTATATTATAAATGCTAATGTTTTGATCTCTTCCATAATTATTTAAATGACAATTATTTCTGGTAATGTTGTAAAATTTGTGAGTGTGTTGTGTACCTAGTCTTGTGTAGTAGCAATTATCCTACAACCTAAGTAATGTTCAAAATAAACTGATAACTTATCGACTTCTTACTCTTTTATCTTTACCCATCGTCTTTACCTTATCTTACACCCCTTCAAAAGGGCTCTAGGCACAGAATAGGTTATTATAATAGACCAAGGTAGATAATTTTTGAAACTAACAAAAATAATAGGATTTGAAACCCATTGGAAAATGAGAATATTTTTTAATTGAAAAAATTAACTTCCTTTAATTTTTGTAACGTTCTCCTCCTTTTCCAATAGGTTACCATCTTTTTATTCCCCCCCCCACCCCTTTAATATTCATAAAGGCTTCTATCCTGGCCTATAATGCTAGATGGAGTCATCAGTATTTGAAGAGCTGGTGATGCGTGAGGATGTATGGGTATTTTTTAGAATGACAACCTTTTTATGAAGTATCGCATGGATTATTTCTAGGAAATATAACTATATAGCTTCGTATCGTCCTAGATATAGGTAATACGTAGAAGGTTGCATTAGAAAGTTTACCGGTCTCTTTGTAAAACTTTGATTTAAAAACATAAAACCGTCAAGAAACTTACCCAAACTGTCATTTTAAATTACTTTTTGCGTGTAGCTTTTAGATTTTGTAAGCATTTTTATAGATGTAAATACAATAATTTTTGTCTTCTCTGTCAATTAATCACACCAATGAAAATGTTAAATTCTTAGCGGGTTCCAAGCAATCATAATGTCGCTCCACAATATTAGGCAGCAGCAAGATCAGAACACCGGGAAGCTGGTGATGAACACATTTTACAAAGTGGCCCGGAAGGATGGCGTCACAGCCACGGAAATCGCGAAGTATCTACAGGAGAAGTACGGCGATGTGTGGCGAGTCAGTACACTCATAGGGAAGGTTGGTACCGTACTCATCATGCATCTGAATCAAGATAGGTGTTATATTTTCACTGGTTTATCATACAATATCCAACTTTCAGGCTGAGGATACCCTAAAACGCAGTGCGATTCTCGGATTTCTGGATAAGCGTGGGGACCGTTACGTGGCCAACTTAGCCCGTGAGCTACGGTGCGGGCGGCGCAGGCGCAGACGCCGCAGTTGCCGGCGCCGCCGACGCCGCCGAAGCAGACGAAGGCGGCGCCGCAAACGCAAGGGCTGCCGTCGGCGGCGCAGGCGCCGTCCTCCTTGTTGCTGTAAATGAACTGATAAATTAAAGAGTTCGTGCCATGTTAAAGTTACTCATTTTAATTTATTACTCAGAGTTAGGTAGGTACCTACTTACCTACCAAATCTTCTTTCAAATCATTACGTCTAGTGTCTGTTGTAACTAGGCATCCATTCAAACTATCTACATAAATAAATAGTGCATTTACTCCGACAACATAATCCATGATGTTAGTAGCTAACAGAAAGCTATTACTTATATGAAATTAAGAATCTGTTCAAACCCGAATAAATGAACAAGATGGTAAATATTTTTGATAGGTTAGTATTATACCTTAAAAGTTACATAGGTACATGTGAACCTACGCTTTGCTGACTTTACGAATTCTATTATCCTAGCGGTCCAGGTAAATGTCACATGGTAAAAGTGTGTCGATATAATTAAAAATTGTGTTTCGATCAATTAGGTACTTTTATTTCTAAATTATAGGTACAATATTTTACAACATTATAAGTATCGATACAATCAAAATCGAAAAACCTGCATTAAAATGTTTACAAATTCAATACACTTTTTTTTTGTACTTAACTGCTGTAAATATTCAATGAAACATTAGGCCCTAGCGGCACAATCAACCTACTATCTGCATTGCTTACGTAGATGGTCCTGATAATTATGCTAAGTGCTTCTTCATTTACAACCAAACCACAACAGCAACTAATTAGCGTGGAGCATTCAAAAACAACAGCAGACCGATGTTTGTACAAAATTAAATGTTTGTTTAATATAAGCTGGGTGTATTTAATTTCATAAGTTATCTTGTATCATTGGTTTGCACACTGGTCATACAGACAGAAACCCATTATCGCTTATTTTACTTTACAAGACGATTGAACTTTGACAGAATTTAAAACATTTACGAGGAAGCACGGTCTGTATCGCCAAAACGATTAGCGACAGCTTGTTTCACCAGGAAATTTATGGAGGTAATAATCTCTGTACAATCCAGAGTTATTTATTTGATTGCAGACTTAGGATAGTTATGACTTTATAAATGAATTGAAATGCAAGTTGGGAAATCAGGCAGTGTTCCGTAATCTAATATATAACCGGATAAAGTAATATTGTTCACATGAACGCGAACAGTTTATTAAATTAAATATAAATCAGATAATTATTATTTATATTTAACAAACTTGACCATCTACGATACTTACAATACAAACATAACTTCATATATTATAAGTAATGTATAAATATCTTATTTAAAGAAACATACAAAATCCTTATATTATTATATCCTTAGACACATGAATTTCATTCAATTTATATGTAGATAATTTAAATGTAGTACATAGGCAGTACTAACAGCAACCGCAGTGTTTTTGAAAAACAGTTCATCGGTGCGAGTTACTCGCGACGTCATCATTCACATATTTTACTAAAAGTTTTTAAACAAGACAAAAATTGAATAGATAGGTACATGCCTCGATAATCTTAGCAGATTTATAAACAATAGTAATTTACAAATAACTAATAATAATGAGGATTTTATGATAACGATTCTAAAACAAATCATTTTTTTATAAATTATTTATTAACTTTAAAATCATGGTAAGACACTCGGTCGAACACATTATTAGGATTATACAAACACGTGATCGCAATCTTTATAAACACATCTACTACAAACTCCAGCGTCTCTAATACGAATGCCTACTTCATACAACATACAATAATCATTAAAATTTACTATGGCTTCTCAAAATACACCAGTAGAGAAAATTTTAAATACTTAAATCTTAGATAAAATTTCAAAAATCACACATCATGTGTGTTATAAGAAGCTACAATCCTATCTTTACGGTTACGGATCATAGGGTTAGTAACATGCATTGCATACGAGGAAAGAGTTGGCAAAGAAGAATGGGCAGCAAACATTTCTCTAAGGGCTGCCACATACGTTTAAAAGGAATTCTACTGTCCTAATATAATGTTAATATGTTATAATGTTAATATAATGGAGTGCCATTATATTAACGAAAAAATCCATCCATGTAAATCGAGTTAAGTATTTTTTTTTTTGTAAAATATTTCTATTTCCATTGAATTTTTTCCATAAAAATATTGAATTATAGGGCTGTAGAAGCCCTTTCAAACCTGCAGTGGCAACTTCGAGGAAATATTATTTGTTTTAATGGTCTAGACTCCATTAAAAATTGCGCATTCTCCTTTATAAAGTACATATCAACAATTCCCACAACAATAAGAATCATTAAGTGCAGTAAAATATAAGATTAAAAACATAATATACATGCAGGTACTAAACGATAAATAATTATATTAAAACAATTACTTTAAAACATAAGGTACAAAAATTGCTTCATTGAGTTGGTCAATAAGGTTGTATTATTCTTTAAATTGATTAATCAAAAGTAAATCGATCACATAACTAAAAAAGTTTACTCAAGTTCAAAACCAATATGTATATCAAGCTGGAAGACAGTTTATTTAAGGTGACTAGTATATAGCTATTCACTTTACACACAAGAACAGCTCGGGACAAGTTGTTATATTTAATCAATCGGTTAGTAAACAGCTGGTATTACCCTATATTGCTTGATTATACAGCCAAACAGTATGGCTCGGTTCAAAGTCTTCAAACTAGATATAATCTAGTCGTTTAGTAATTGAGAGCTCAGTTTAATCTGTATTACATGTACAGCGAAGCATGGCTCGGATCGAGATAGATATAGTCAATCGGTTAGTAAGTGCTGACCTTGTTAGTGCACAGTCAATCAGTTAGTCAAACAGCTCAAATCAAAGTCAATCAATTATTCAGGATTTGGTAAAGAAATAATAACTTAAATTCACTAAATTTCGTAAGCAAATTTGATTTTATTTATATTGTATTACCTGCCTATTTATAATTTGTGTGTAAACTGTAATGATATGTGTTATAATTGCAAATAAAAATATGTATATATCTATATTCATTAAATAAAATCAAGATAGGTGATAAGTCTAATGTATTCTCAATGGGTTCCGTTTAAAACTCAGTTGAATACAAGGCTTTATCTGTTCGATAAGTTTTAAGTTTGTTAGCGCAAATAGCGCTATGTTCATCAAATTAAGATCATCAGATTTTTTAAAAGTAATAATCATACTTTCGTGCTCATTAGCTGAATTGAGTTGTAGCTTAGCTTATAAGAGACGAAAAAATAGAACGAAAGAGTTTCTGAAATAATCTGTATTTTTTTATTCAATTATATGTAAGAGGCCAGATTATCGTGTAATGTATTCGCACTATCTACAACTATATTTATATATTTCAAATTTGTAACATTCGTGCGTGATAAACAAACATCCAAACTTCACACTTATAAGATACTAGGATAGGATTCATAATCCTCTGTCTTTATATAAGGGTTGTATTAATCACTGTCATATAATTGGTATATTAAATAAGGTGGAATCTGCCATTTTGGATAATAAAATAAATAATAATTTAATAAGGATTAAATGTTAGGTTCGGCTGTTGATCTGACTGCTCATGGTCAAAACGTTTGATACCTTTTTTTGTGTAAAATATGGAAGAATTTAGATATAAATTTTGCTTTAAAAAATCTAATTCAAATATTGGAGAGGATAAAACAGTCAGCATGCAATAGGTATAATTAAATGGTATTCGTGATGTAAAGTAAACATTTTAAAAAAATTGTAGACTTTAGTATTTTGTATTTTAATGAATGCGCAGATCAAGAACAAACTTACTTAAACTTATTAAACAAAATATTATTGTGATAGCTATTCTGATTTTGATTGCACATGTTGAAATATTATACTATATTTTTTATAAAACTCTGTAAAACGCAAGTTAATCTTCAAAAGGTAATCGCGTTATAACTAATGTAGTTTTTGACTAGAAATTCTGCAAGAGTTGTGTTTTTTTTTAAATGGCGAATTGACATTTTGAACTCATAAAAATAAAGTGTAGTCCATACAATTTCAAAAACAGAAGGCACCATAGTATTATTATGCGACGACCAAGTATCAATAGCGTCAGCAGCGACTTCTTAGTCTAATAGACAATTATACTCCCATTAGTAATGTAGCATATGAAAATTTATCACGCAGTGTAACTACACACTACTTACCTTGCCACAATACACCAATGAGAGTAAAAATCGTCGAATGGGCACTAACCCGCACGAAACCTTAGCTAGTACAGACGCAGCGCCAAGCTAACCCTGGTTCAAATGTCTTGGGTAGCCGACGGGCACAGCACATCACTTCTGCAGAATTTCATCAGAAAACTGTCATCGTCTTTCGCAGTTATTCACAGAAATCTGTCACTTAGTAGCTTAGAGAGGAAAATGTTAGTCACATAACTACACGAGTTTGTATTCTAGAATTGACACTTCACTTATCGGTCTGAGAGTCTGGGATCGGGTTTGAGTCCCGAGCGCGGGATCACACGGAGTCGATGTCGCCGATGTTGATACGGTCTTCGGAGGCGGTCACGGAGAAACCGAGGATGCGAGCGTCGACTTTGAACATTTTATTCTTCTTTGTCTTCTTGCCCTAAAAAGAGCAGAACTTATTCATATGGAACAATTAAATGCCGTAGGATATTATTATACAACTAGCGGCCTTACCCGGTATCGGTTAGAGGATATCCTTTAATTTGAGTACTACTTTTTTGCAATGATCCTTATGAGCAACATAATCAATTATTCAACAATATAGGTTGACTTTGAAATATTTAGAGATAACTAAATGTAAATATGCTATTTTTAAACTTCTTTTTAAATCGAGGGCATGTCTCATTTCCCGATTGTACTGTAACATTAATGGTTTCAAATTCGGCCACTACCGTGTTCTTCTCAAAAAAACTATTCCATTTAAAGTCGGGGCATCAGCTTGTTGCACCATTTGTTTGGCTGACGCCAGACCTTCTTGAAGAGTTAATATAAATGGCTATAAATACCTTGGACTTCACCTCGGTGTAGTCGGAACCGGAGTTGGTTCGTGGATTGATGGCCGCAGCCGGTGAGCATAAGTCATCGGATGGAGTAACCATGCCGACCCGAAGTAACCGAGATCTAGAATTAATCTATTTCATTTAATTCTTAACGAAAAAACACAAATTTAAACTTATCATAACGTTAAGGTACAAACATTATGACTCAACAAGACTAGGTAAACATTTTTTTATTAAATGTAGGAATATTTACAAAATAATATGTCAGTCAATATTTTTGAAAAATATAATATGAACTCAAAATAAAACTTATTAATAACACAACAATAGATAACAATAGAACATTTTCAAATCTATATTATATACCCTACACTTAGGCTCTCATTAGCACTGTAGTTACTTAAATATAAATAAAAAAATAAATTTTCATAGCCTATTCACACATCACACTCAAGTCCCAAACTAAGCATACATGCATTTATCGCTATTATATCAGCAATCTAGTTTCTATATCAAAAGCATTGCTTAGTTTGGAACTAGATAGCATTGCGTGACTTTTTTTATATAATTACTGAATTGACATGTATTTTAGAAATGGTGCAAAAACTCACCGACGCTCCAAGAATTGCCTAGCGAAGTCTGTAGACTCCTTTGTATCTCCAAGATAGCATCTAACATAGTCTTTAACCTCGTACGGTGATTCAATATCACGCAGAAATGCAACAAACGTCGGTACTGCAATACAAATTATGAGCCATCCTTTATATGGGAGCATAGATGATAGAAGGAATATGAGCATACTTGGAACAGGTACAAATAAAACAGTAATAATAATTCACGACTATCCCGCTCCACACACACATGCATGCATAAATTGGTTTCTACCATTGGTTGTTGAGACAGTCACTTTCTAGACCTGTCAGCGTGCGAATGAGTGGTGCAATAAGTATTTCCTTTCACACGTTGAAATTACAAATAAATGTGATAAGTTCATTTTTAAAATATCTGTACTACAGATCACAAAGCAACAGTCTCTGACAAAACAATTTGAAATATCTTCTCAATTTGAAACGCCATAGAGTTGGCCTAGTTCTGGGAACATGTTTAAAAGCATCATCAACACGAAGAAGAATGTGTACTTTAGGTTAATTACCTATTGTGAAAGAAAATAAACGTTTATTTTATTATTACTTACCTTTATTCACTGTTAAGTAAATAACTTACTGTCAATACTGCCACCTTCCCTCCAGTTAGTTAGGACGCTGGTGCACCAAGTCTCAAAATCAGCAGCAGGAGTGACTTCTTTTTTAGGAGGGGCTACCACTGTCACTTTCTTCTTCGGCTTAGTTTCGGCTACCCTCGAGATTTCAACTTTAGCTTCGGATGAGCTTAGAGTAGGACCGGATACAGGTGAGTCCCAGAAACCACCTGAGATAAAAGTGTTTTTCTTTAAATTTTTAAGGAAAAATATTTGGTTTTACATTTGAAAACCGTTTCTGAGAAAAATATATCAAGAATAAATCATCAACTGAACTTAATCCAAAATTCTGTACAAATGTTAACAGATGGTTGGTAGTTTACCTCCGTTAGTAACGCCCCACGGCGTGATATTGACTGGTGGCGGGGTCACTCGCGTTTCTTCACGTGCGGCAGCGGACGCGGCGGCGGCGATAGTCGCAGCTTGTAAACGAGCCTCAGCCTATACATAAAAAACATGTTATACACAACGCCGTTGATCAAATAAGGGCTACAACACGACACGATACGCCATATAATAGGTCACATAGCGGTCCTTATATATTTAACTGTGTATGAAAAGGCGTTTGTAATGCTTTTATTTGAATAGAAATGTGCATACTATTTCCGGTCTATAAAATCGAATTTAAGGTTAGTTTCGATCATCAAACCTCATTCGTACGTCGCACTCGATATAAAATTGTCTTGTTACCTGAATTTCTGCCAGAGTTTGTCCAGGTGGTGAATTTGGTTGCTTCTTCTTAGCCCAGCCCACCTGTCCAGCTTGTAGCTCTTGCTGCAACATTTAATACGTAACACTTTATTCACACTGATACATTACCTACAGTTAAATCATTATTTATCTTATTTAGCAATTCGCTAACCTAAATAGTTGCTTTATTTGATAGACCGAGTGTGAACTGTCTATGTTAGCACATGATTTGTTGACTATAGAAAGGTGAATGTACCTGTTCTTTGAGTAAAGCGGCTGCAGCGGCCTGCTGTTGCGCGATAACTTGCATCATCTGTTGTTGTTCCTTCATCTGTTCTAGTTTCTTCTCCCTCTCGAGCCGCTGAATGTCCGACAAGGCGAGACCGTCACGACCCGCCGCCGGGGATGACCAAGGCGCTTTCTTCGGCACCGGTTCTTGAGGTGGCGGTTGTGTTTGAGGCTGACGGACTTGACCGATCTCCTGCTCAGGGAAAATGATGATTAGCATTTTTTTTGTGTTTCCTATCTGTTATAATATCTGTATGACTATGACCTCGTAACTCCGAAACTAGTGATACAATTAAGATGATTTGTGAAAGTTAATTTGTTTCATTAAATAAGATTAGCGATAAATTTGTATGTAAATCTGTTAACTCTTTCCAAGTTATGAGGATAATCATCAACGCTTTGTCCCAGTTTTGAAGAGATTTGACCATTATTGCAGTTAAAACATTTGGCATTAAATTTAATTTTGGCAAAGCATTCCATATTTGTTTTTGAACAATGTTGTTTGAAACGAGACCAGAGTATATGTATGGTATATTATATATATATCGTGCAATAGAGAGTATACTTAAAAATATCTTATAATAAACACCCAATACATAGTTCAGTCTAACTCCAGTTAGTGGTTATAAGTGACTACAATAAACATTGTATCTAACACAACAATCATACCAGTCAAATTTATATGAGATTAACTGATTATTTTTTTATTAAGAGAAATTAAAATAGTCATATAAAACTTTAGGGGCTCAATATCAGTCAATAGTACAACATTTTACATGGAACCAACCACCACCAATTAACACAATGCAAATTCTAAACAACTATTCCATACAAAATGTAATACTAGTACTTGGCAAGGACGCATAGGAAAGAAGATATTCTTGTGACGTTCTGTCAGTTCCACAAAGACATATTGATCCTTTTAGAGTCGTTAAAAAGAACTGATTGTACATGTTTCTTAGGGATTATGCTATTTCTCGATTATAGAAAACTGCACCTGGCTTTGTTTTTGAGTCTTCTAAGGCTTTATGAACAAATAAGGAAGATGTCTTAATGATTTTTGTATTGGGACGGAATAACTCAGAACGGGCTGACATTTGAATTTATAGGTAAAATACAGACATTTACATCGATAACACAACTAGTAGAAAGCCGATCCAGAGTCCATTAAGAACACTTTGTGCTTTAACAGTTCTTTATGGATATTTGAAGAAGCAAACAGGATAGAAGACACACACATGCAACTTATATTGAATTGTACAAACCAACTTATAGACGAATATGGGGCGCTTGAAATGAAAATGTACAAATGTTAGTAGTGTCTTAGTGATTTCAAATGTGTACAAATGTTAGTGGTGTCTTAGTGATTTCAAATGTTACTATTTACTCTTGTTTTGTAAACATACTATTTACACATCCTAGTAGTCACTTGTCACTATTGAGAAGGTTGATAATGAATAAGCAATACGAGTAGAACTATGTTGCGGGTTTCCTTATGGTGTTTTTCAATTGTATTGCCTAGAAATGCGTAGGTGTAAGGCTATTTCGATCTAAAAATCAGGGGATTCTATTTCCGTGCAATCTAAGCACAGTCTATACAAGTATATACAAAATTGTGCCATGTTTCATTCAGTTTGGAAAACAACTTCGCGTTGACGAAATGCGAGACAAGTTAGCGTAAATCACGTGCTTTAAGCAGATTGAGAATAAACTATTGTATTTACAATTTTATATGCATCGGTATCCAGTAATTCAATGAAATAATGATACATAGGAACGTCTCCACAGAAATTATGAGTCGAATCAAGTTTATTTTATAATATCGATTGATTAATACAGAGTCAAGTGACGTATAAATTATAGAAAATGACACGGAATAATAATATTTCATAATTCTGCTTAATTTTTCGTAGCATATTGGTAGTTTTGTATATTTTCATATTCACGTGAAGTGGTATCTCGCACACAAGTACAGTGACACAATAAGTACATATTTCATCTCACATAGCGAAATTACTCGTTGTGGGGGGGGGGGGGGGGAGGGGCGTGCATTTTTATAATGTTTTATCTATACCATGATCTGAGCAGCTCAGTGTTCTAGCTTTATACAGCATTGTAATGTTTAGAGTGCGATAATATGTTCCATGTATTATTATTTCGCTGCCTGCACTTAATATATGACATATCATAGCGTCAAATACCATTTGCTGCTTCCTAGTAACAGGTTCCGGAGTACGATTTTTCTCTGCCTCAATGAGAGCGCGTTTTTCTTCTTCTTTCCTGCAAGCAAATAAGTTTTTGATTATCTATTGACAGAAGAGGCGTCACACCGCAACAACCAAGCTTGTGTATATCTTCATTAATGCTGCATGAACAACATGAACAATAGAAAATCGATGAAATATTATTTTTATCTGTTTCGGTACGGAACAATTATAATTACATATTGACGCGTCATACTTCAGTTGGTGTTAGTTCTGCCTTCCATGATGTGGATTTTGAACAAACATTTGTGGGATTGCGAACATTGATGTTAGTTCCGTGTATTCTAAAGTAATGACACAGCTTTTACCAACCAAGCTGTGACGCCTGACTACATGCGGTAAAAATAGACTAAATTTTTGTTGATACCAAATATTTACTTACATTTTCATTTTTAACACTAGCTGGATTATGACAATATACGAAATATAAGAAAATTACCTCTTTTTTTCTGCCTCTTCAGCAGCTCGGGCTTCCTCTTTTTCTTTCTTCTTATTATCCTTCTTTTCGCCGCCCTTGACAAGAGTGAAACCGTCTTTCAGCCATTCCTATGTTCATTAACAAACGTATAAACACCAAGTATAATGGTCAAATTATACATGTAATTTACAATGTCACATCATTATACATATACCTAAAACTGTCTCAGACTTCAAGGATAATAATAATTATATTTTTGTATTCCAATCAAGCAAGCAAGCAAGCCAATTCTAGGTGCTTTGGGTAGATATTTACCTTTTTTTCTTTTTCCAAGTCTTTCTTGTTAGCCTTATCCTCTTTCTTGTTTTTGGGCAGAGATGGCTCTTCGGAACGCTTCTGCAAATTTTATACGATTTCAAACAAATCTAAAAATTGCAGTTTTTATGGTCGCACGATACTATTTTGGGTTGCATTGTTACAACTTCATCATCTTCATTTGGATATTATATTATATATTTCATATAAAATTCTAATGTTCTCAATCGCGGCACAACGTCCGTCCAATTTGAATTAAACTCAACTTTTAAAAGTTTGTAACTAGGATGAATGTTATATAAATGAATTTTATCACAACATGAGGCGAGGCGAAAGTGGACGAAGTCGGAGGCGGAAACTAGTAACTGATAAGATGCGATAACGTTACAGCTACACGTACAATGTATAAAATCATTGTCAAAGTTAAGTACTAGGTGAAACAAATGAGAAATATGATGGAAAACTATATAAGTCCATACGATTCTCATAACTAAACAAAGACTCTTTTCAAAACAAGTATTATCTTAAAATACTAGAAATACTAAATATTTTTACATCTAATAAATTGTGTTTAGTCCGACAACCGACAAGATGGCACACCTGTTCATTTACTTCGTTTTCAAAAGGCGAATATTCTTCGGTTCGCTTTTGCAATCTTTTTATCAAGTTAAGCCATAAACTCGGTAGAATAGGGCATTGTGGTTGTCCAGTGGGAAACTAGAGAGTAGAGGTAACACATTTTTAGCAGCCAGTTCGGAACTTCTTTACCAATCCAAAGTGACTTAGGCCATAAAGATTCTGTAGATACTTGAAAGGAAAGGAGGGAAATATGGCAACTAATTCAGCAACTATTATAGCAAAACGAGCCCCGGAACTAATATGTATGACATTACTTTGACATAAAAGTTTTGTGGTCATAAGGTAGTTGCAAATTCAAATTAATTTAGGAGAAAGTTGCTTGTTCTAGGTTCTTAGCAATGTTTGGCCACAAATTGGTTTAGGATTCAATGTTATGAGTATATTTATCAGGTGACTTACTTCGGTGACTTTCTTCTCCTCGGCAACAGTCTTGATTTCGGCAGCATCATCCTTCTTTTCGTCCTTTTGTTTCTTGGCCTTTGTTTTTGAGGTTACAACCTCTTTGGTTTTAGCCGGTTTTTCTTCTACTTTAGCAGGTTGTTTGGCAGGTTTAGCTTCGGCTGGTTTTGCAGGAACCTGCTGTTTAGCACTCACTTCTGGAATCGGTTCAGCTTTGGTTGTTTTTTCGGGTTTCTGTAAGTAAATATAAGAAATATGTATCTAAATATTTTCGCGTATTGCAAAAACAAATCCGTCGATTTAAAGCTATGTCACGTGTTTAATTCACATTGCAAGAAATCGAGTTCATAACTCGTTACAACAAAGTTTATCCTGCTTGACATTACATTATGGGGATTCATGAGTGTTTCTTAATATAAAGCCGGAGATTTAGGAATAAATATGTTTTAAGATTTTATTAAAATGATTGCATGGCCTTAAAGCAAAACATACGTACTTTCTCTTTGTCAACAGCAGGAAGACGAGGACGCTGTAGAGCGGAGGCATCGGGTGCGGCGACAGCGGCGGCGTCAGTGGGGGCAGTAGTCCGCTGCGCCACGTTCACGTGAATATCACTCTCAATCAACTTCTGAAGTTCCTCTAAATTCGGAGCAATGTTAGTCCCCGCAGTAAACGCATCCTCAGGACTAACAGCATCGGTCAAAAACGTCAAGTTCTGCGACGCCGGGTCGCCCTGCGAAGCCCTCATCTGAGCCAGAATCTCGTCCTCCGTCTTCATTTCTTTAACGACAGCCTCCGGTAACAGCGAATTCGACATGCCAGAAGGCTATTGAAATACGTTTATATTAATATATATCTGCTTATAGTATCCATAAATGAATAGCCAGCAAGCAGACACAACGAAAGTACGAAAGTAAAGCCAAAACGTTCTAAAACTATGGTGAGAATTTTAAATTATGTACCATAAAATATACCTACATATCAATCGTAAAGTTGAATAGAACTCTGTTCGAATCAGTAATTTTTATGAAATATATCTACATCATCAATATACAGTGGTAAAGAGTTTGCACGTTACAGATGGGAAGCGAGCGTTAGTACGTTCGAGACTCGAAGGCGACCGGCAGTGTACAGAGTTCGCGCTTATTCAGACTTAAATTGAAAATTTAACTGAAAAACGCGTTTGATAAAATACGGTGTCATAACAAGTTCAAGAAGAGAATTTACGTATTAAGAATTAGATTGTGTTTATGTGTCAATAAAATCAGAAAAAAGTGCAATAATCTATATTTATAAAGGAGAATAATCAACATCATTTTCTTCAAATGCTGAAATTTGTGGGAGATCGTAGAGAAATCACACAGGATCCACCATTACAATTGTCGCTACGTTCAAGAGTATGAAAAAAGTGATTTTATAAAAACTCTTCAGAACTTGAGTGCTTCTAAATTACGTCATTCCAGATGATCATCATTCAGGAATTATCATAACCAATGTTGGAAACAGCGCAAGATATTCAATATGCTGGTCTGACGAGGATCAATAAATATTAATAAGATTATTAAAAATTGATCGTTCAAGGTCTGCATATCATGAGTAGGTACCTATAATCTCACTGATATACGAAAACTGGCATTTAGTAAACTCCGTATTCATTGAGCCTAAAGTAACGAATTATTTGAATATAAGTACAATTATTTATTTGAGCTATTTATCGATCGTTTGCAACGGTCTGTAGATAGCTCAACTGTTTCTTATGTATTTTATATATTTCTATGTACATTTTGTAAATACTGAAATAGTCATAAGTTTGTGAATAAAATTACTTGTTTGAATATATTAGATGCAACACCAAATAAAGTCACAGCTAATATATGCAACAATCTGCATCTTCAGATTTAAGACTAACCCCCTATCTTATAAAAAGATAGCGAGACTTTATGTCATCATTACGTATGGTAATATAACAATACATTAAATCTGCGCTAACGTTTTATTTATAAGATAGACTGTAAGACGCTACATATCGTCGGAGATAGTGCAAATCCGCGAATCTACCATACGTAGTTCCGCGAATCTACCATACGTAATTCCGCGTATCTCCAATAGATCCAGTTTTACAGAGGAAAGTTAAAACTGCGAAAAGTTTAATTGGCTACCTTTGTCGCCAATATAGATACGCGGAATTACCCGATGCTAGTTTCGCTGATTTGCACTATCCCCGACGATATGTACAAACAATGTAGGTCTTCATGGTTACCATCAATATTTCATTAGTAGGGCGGACTACATAATACCACTATACCTACATTAACTTTTCTTTGCAGCATGCATCCATTAGCTTTTAAAACAAGCTGTGGCTACTTTTAGCGGTTACAATTAATGGACATCAGAAATTGCCTGTTGTTTTTAAAGTCAATGTAATTTTTAAAAGGGATAAGTTGTTTTAGTTTTTTATATGTACGGCTAAATACTAGTAGTATTTTAAATAATGTATATTTTTAAGACATATAGAATGTAACCGAATGTGACAGAGTGTGAACTGTCAAAATTTGCATATGATTGACATTTTAGTTTTAAGTCATAAAGTCGATTTTATATAGCAGAAGGGTGAGCACGAATAAATGTGACGTAAACACGTATCGCATATTCAAGACACACTGCGCGGTGACGTTCGAAGTTTCGGCAGTCATGCTAGTGTAAACGCGCAGTGCTACTCGAATTCGCCACCGATTTCATACGATTGGGATTGACACATTAATTCGTGCTCGAACCTCAGTATAAACTTTTAGAATATTTTTGTTGTAAAGTGTTATTTACTCAATAAATGTTAACTCTGTAAAATCCTGCATGCTGCACGTAACAATTTATGTTTTGCTTAGGCAAAATTAAATATAGTAATACATATTAAATCTACGAAATTGCATATCTTTGAAGATTTAAAAGTTAGAATTAAAGTAAGTGCTAGATACTCAATTCATTTATTGCTCTCTTATGTTGAGACTAGACCGTTTGAGGGCACTACAATATTACAGGATGGTAGGCCTAGATTTGAAGTCCTTGTGTGTCCTTCCGAATGTCTCTCACTAATGTTCTTATGAAACATGAGTGTAATTTCATTTATGTTTCATTTTGATGATGAATCTTCAAGCACCAATTTTAAGTTACACATGGGTTAGGTTAGTTGGATAAAATGTGTAATCATCCTAGTTGTAAGTAAGTATTTTAATAATACTTGTCAGCAAATTATTAAAGCGTCTAACTTTATATTTAATTAAATTAAGAGTCATATTGTCTTGTATTGAATTCAAATTGTAGCCAATTTATAAACTTTCTACCCAAACCGATTGGTAGAAATAATTATACATATATAAGGTACACTACTACTGTTTTGTTATAAGGTTTGTGGTTTGTTATGGTTTTTGTTATACGTTACATAAAGTGTAGGCAAATATAGTAAAGACGTGCAAGAAATGTATCTATAGATCTATCGTCTGGGTGTTATTATGTATTTTATGTATGTATTTCCAAATAGATATGTATATAAGTATTCTATCAGCAGTCTAGTTCCTATATTACAAGCTTTGCTTAGTTTGGGACTAGAGTGTGATGTGTGAAATGTCCATGAATATTTAATTATTATAGATGTATCATTTATCTAAGATAGGGCTGAGTGAAACTAAAAAGGTACAAGTATAGAGAATATAATGTTTATTACTTAGTACAAGTAAATATTAACATATATGTAACATATTTTAACAATTTAAAAATTTAGGCTTTGGGTCCAACTTTAAATCACATTGTTTATATAACCTATTTACCAGACTTTAAGTCTAAAACAAACATATTTTAGTTATTACAAGTTAAAGTAAACTAATTAAAAGTATATAAATCAACAGCTGTCTTTATGTTGCCAATCGTAACATTTATTGTTTAGGCAGAATCTAATATAATCAGAGTATATTCAAAACCAGTGTGACGATTGTAGGGTAACAGAAAGACAGCTTTACAAAAATCGGTAACTTATATGAGAGAAACAGCACGGTACTTAAGATCCTTACCTACCTATGGCTACCACTCTTCAAATCTCACATTAACCGCGGCAGTCTTATTTATACTTCAGTCTTGGATTCGACATATTTTAGTAAAAATGTTACGAATTAGTCTATTTATTTTATAAAAAACGTATGTTAGAGATTAGTTTTATATTAATATAACAATGCGCGCGTAACTCCGGAATAGTTATAGTAATCAATATCCTTTTACCTTAATTTTCCTTAGCAAAGATACCGCAATGAGTAAATAATCATGATTATACAACAAATTAATATCATTCAGTATAATCACAAATATCGTTAAGCACAAATATAATCAATGGTGCCAGTTCCACGCGACCAGAGCCTAGAAGAATGGGCAAGAGAATACTAAATATATATTGTTTTTTACTTAGGTTTTTGGTGTTTTTAATGGTTAGGCAATTTGGATATACCTACATATATTTTAAATGTTTAATGATAGTTTGTATTTATTACATTTTAGTCTGAAATATTTGTATTATGTTATGTTTTTGCTTGTAATAAATTATATATATTTTTCGCTCGATCTTTCGAGCGTGCGTTTGTATAATTTATACCCTCATACGAATGACAACTTAGTAAAACTCAAAACTAGTTTTTCAGTCGGGTTTCAACAAATTTCACCTTTTACTTATAACATTCTCAACTTTTGCAAAGATGTAAACGCTTATTATTTCGCTTATCATGTCCGATCATTATATCTATTTAAGCGATGAAGGTGTTTATACAAAGCCACGAAGCTTTCTTACTATAATTTGGTAAGTTGGTTTGGAAACCTAGCCATGTGTTCGGGCAGGGTTCTTGGTTAAATCGTATAACATAACTATAAAAACGAAATATATTAAATTACCAATGTATAATAAAAAAAAATGTTTTAATGAAATTAGCGTCTTAGGGTTGCTAGGTAAGACTATAGAATTTGATTTAAAAAAAAACACACCGAAAGAAAAGTGAACAGACTTTTTTCCTGTATTTTTCTTTGTCTGTGTGTAAAAAGACCACAAATGGAACATGGACAAATTTTAAGTTTAATATTATAAGCTATAAATTTTATATTATCTTGTACCTTTGTGCAAGATATTTTTACCAAAAACTAATCGAACCCCTGGAAGTGACATTTAAAATAACCCAATGACACTACATCCTACTAAAATTATGAAATGAAAAATTGGTGTTGGATATTTAGATGTTGGTCTGATTTGGATGAAACTTTGTGTATAATTCACAAACTTTAAATTTACTCGCAAAAAAACTATTAAAAGGACAGAAAAGGAACGAGCGAGACATCCTACTAATATTATGAAATGAAAAATTGGTGTTGGATATTTAGATGTTGGTCTGATTTGGATGAAACTTTGTCTTCTTCTTCTTATCGTGTCGTTCTTATCGTGTGTTGGAAAGATTAGCCAGACTAGACACTGCTTTACCGTGCCTAGCTGTTACCGGTGTGCACCACGAGGAGGCTCTTTCCATTTCAGAAACTTTGTGTATAATTCACAAACTTTAAATTTACTCGCAAATAACTATTAAAAGGACAGAAAAGGAACGAGCGAGCGAACGTTAGGTACAAGTATATAAAACTTGAAAATGCATTAGTAACAAACAATTTGGAATGTTATTTGATATTTGAATACAATAATGGTCCACATAACCAAATGGAATAAAAACAAAATGGCTTAATCTGCACCGTACGATCAATGACCTAATATTAAACCTACGAAAATAACTTTCAAAAAGTGAAAAAAATAACTATAAACACAGTTTTCTGAACAGAAACTGCTATCAATGTCTATATCACATAAGGATATCTACTTATTAACATTTTTTATACCTTAAGAGAAAAGCAAACAATCCAGAAAAATCCCTCCGAGGAAAAAATATTCATCGTGAATTATTTTTTCTTTCAACTTCCATTAGAACAGAGTGGATAGAACTAATTGACGTACAACAAACATTATTTTACGTATCACTGTATTTCAAAAGTACCTATACCATTGTTCAGAATCAGAACTCAAAACTTGAAAATACAAAAAAACTTAGGTATACTTAATAAAAAAAATATAACTAACATAGCTAAGATTTGAGAATCACATTTTATTTAGCTTTTTATTTTACATCATTCTTTGACATCGAATATATAATAACGAAATAATTCGATTCCGACCACCTTGGAGATCATAACATACCTAATACTTTCTAATATATTAGGCATACTTAACCCAAAACAAATTATAATAATCTGTAAATGACAACTACTGCTAATATTAGGCATATTTCAAATGTTTTTGACGTAGCTCTGACTACCCCCGTAATACATCAACAAGGTATATATACTGAGCTGGGATAAGGTCCGTTAATATTTATATATTTTATTATTATAAATTTATACCAGCTAAACCATCAAGTGAGCTAAGTTAACACAATCATTTTTTTGGGATTTCATTGTGCGCACTGAACGTACAATATAATGTACATGCGTTAGAATTTATAAAAAAAATCTTTGAAGAAGTTCTGACACAAAATCGTGCTCGTTCAAAGTTACCTTCGAAGAATACTGAACTATAAATGAATAACTTGCAACTTGCCTTATCGTTTGATTAGCGATAGCGGTAAACTCTGGCATAAGTTCACCAACACACGGTCTGTCAGCTGTAACTTTGTTGTTGAATGAATCCATCAATAATAATTCGTCAAGCACAGCCGTCAGACCCCTCATCAAGTGTCGGTGAACTTGCGCCTAAGCAATTTATCTTAATAAAATTCTCAGTGCTTTTAAGAATCTTGTTTACGGGAGTTCTTCTTTGGGGACTTTACTTCCTAACCTGAAAATTAAAGGTTATTTTTGTAAACCTTTACGACAATTTAAAATATTCATAAGGCCAATCGTAATTTTACTTTATTAGAAAAGATATAGTACCCAGCAGAGATAAATGCTAGAATACAAAGTTCATACTGCACAGTTCATTGGATGGATTGAAATTAGACAAGTTATTGTTTCGTTATTAATACATAGCGCGAAATACTATGCTTTTCAGGTAACTTCAACGATACATAAAGTGGACCGTAAAAAATAGTGTTATGGCTGCATTATTACTAAGAGTTGCTATGTAACAATTAATATTAAACGAGGTAGTATATCTTCCAGACGTTGAAGCTACAACAGCGTTTTTATAAATGTAACAAACCACGCACGTTATAACAACATTATTTTTCAAACTATATTATCAACAGCAGTACACCGGATGCAGGTAAGTAAGTTTTAAAAATAGTAACAGAGAACTGTTATATTTCTACATGTATGACTGTTTTGCCAAAACCATATTTCCTGGCAGCTGAACCGAAAATTAGCAAGTTTATTTACGAATAATTCTTATATTACAAGATTCTTTTATAGTACATACTACAATAAACTTGCGGTCACACCACATGGTGTTACATTATGTCCCAAATAACCCGAAAATTGGTCTACAAGCCATAGAGAACAACTCATACGATTCTGGAGATTTCAGTTTTTAATTAATAAATCGAGCTTTATACTTTGTTGAAAAAGAGCTTAGCACATGAGTACCAAAGTCTGTGCGGGTGTGACGTAAGCACAAAGTAAACAAATACTTGTCGCATATTTCTGAGAGTCATAATATTATTGTTTCGGCATAGGGTCATTATGTAACACATTATATAAAGACAAGCATGACTAAATAATTACATATTACTTTACATTTTAGTAAGGACACGAGCACGTGTCGTACGCAACATAGGAGAAGGAGCATTTTGGGCCCCGACTAAAAAAAATGTCCCTCCGGGTTGCCACATAGTACGTTTAAAAGGACTTTTTTAAAGACCAATATTATACTATATTTACGGAAAAAATCCGTCCCATGGAAATCGAGATAATCCAATAAAATAGTTTTTTGTTTAATATCATATTACTTAGAATCTTGAAGGCTTACAGAAATGGCTGTGGTGAAAGAAAAACAAGTTTTCGGAAATATCACAATTCCCATCCCACAGGTTGGATTTTCAATGGATCTAAATAACAAATAAAGCTATTTTTGTGGGCTTTAAGGATTTAGATTAATAAGACATTAAAATAAAAACAGTTTTTTAAAATATCGCATTTTCTATTAGGCGGTTTTTTTTTTCATAAAAATAGTGAAAGGTGGTTAAAGCCCTTAGCGTACAATGTGGCAACTCTGCGGGACAAATTTGAGTCGTGGCCCAAGCTTCATAGATATATGCCCATTGTCCTTTATTAAATTGTAAATGTGTAGTTTTTGCCTTTTAAAGTGAATTGTGCTATGCTTGATTTCAATTTTTCCTCGCCGTCTTCGATCTTCAAGCTCCTGTGATGTTAGTGCTGTTTTTTTTTAACCACCGAATATTGGTACCGACGGTATAAGGAGGCCGGAAAATTAGATGGAAGTCAGTGAACTTAGACATCTATATAATCCAAGCACATTCAAGTTCTAAAAGCGGTTAATACGATGTCTAGGTGTGATAAGTCCCTTGAATTTTACTTATCCACCGGTCGTTGCTTCAATCACGTTCAGAATTATAAAAAGCTTACACAAAGAACCATGAAGCTAATGCCTAACCACACTCGTATCGCATGAAGACATGTTTCTGAGAATATTATTTTGTCGGACAGTGACAAAAAGAGACTATGCCAAATAGTTGTGTGATACAGTTTGACTATGTACAACAGCTTTATTTTATTGTACGTAGAAATAATACATTTTCAGTTTAGCTGACTGATGCGGACATGTCTAACCTTGAATTTTTTTACTACCAATAAATATATCATCTGTTTCGACCAGCCGGTTCTTACGCTTATACTTATTCTTTACATTTATATTACTTTTTTATGCTTTAAAATGAGCATTCAAAATTTATAAGTAGTTACACTAACCGAAACCATAGGTCTCTTTAGGCATTAAAAACTTACAATAGACTGTTGAGATACCAGACACCAGATAAATACGTAAAAGTATTCTATTTTTCTTTTTAAACCTGGGCTTTGTTAAAGTCGACGAAAATGAGTATTCTATTAGATAGCATCAAGAAGACATTTTAACCTGTGTATAAATATAGACGTCTCTGTCAATCTTTAAACGCAGGGTAAATGCCAAAATATTTTACATAATAGTCACCAACTTAACAATTACGTAGTTTATAATAAATGTATCGCGAAGATCAGCATAGAATTATGTTTTTTTTGTTACGATGCTAACAGTAGAGCCAAATTATTTTTCCGCTTGGCGTCGCTTGGTTTTCAAAACAAAAAGAAACAAACATTATACCAGTAGGAGTTACCATTTTCACATTAACTTAAGAAAAGTCCTGAAAAATACCGAGTTTTTCTAAATTTAAAATCTTAATTACTTATAAACAAAATTAGAAAGTAAATCTCTATATACTAGAAGCACCTTAATCAGTGCTTAAAAGAGTAAATAATAATTTATGAAATATACAATTATTACTACTTGGACTCAATTTATTCGGCGTTATTTTTTAAATACTAGTTTACAAACTTTGATACTTAAATTGCTTGTTTTAGCAGAATTCATAATACGTTTATTTATTTAAAACTAAGTTGTTCGTGACAATCAGAAAGACACACAGGCGAATATTATTATATCTAAATACATATATGTTTTTGCCATCTGGCTTCCGAAACCGATTTATAATAACTATTTCTTGCCATTAACCAAAATTTCAATGCCTAACATTAATTGTTTTTTTTCTGATAGGTGTTAGACTTAGTTATATATTGTAGTTATGTAAAAAAAAAATTGCGAAGTCTTGATAGACATAGCATTTTGCGCTACGGTATTATTTATTCCGATATTTAAAGCAGCCATGAACTAATTAGGGTGGGGGAAACAAACTTTGAGCTAGCCAAGCAAAACGAGAAATTAAATAAAAAGCGCACACCAAATACAAAAAAGTTTCGACTAAACAACTCATAATGAATTTTTTTTTGGACCACCTCTGAAGTATAATCTATCAAACATAAAAACAAACATCAAGATCGGTTCATTATATTTAAAATTAAATGTTATGCACGTTTTGGACTAATTAAAATGTGAGTTTTGTTTTGTCGAAACATGAAAGAGATGCCATGTAATTAATTAGAACAATTCTGAAAAAACATACATCAATACCACGATCTACGTATGCATTATGTACTTATAAAATAACCGGAAAATAAATAAATAAGGTGCAATTATAAGTCCCCACAAATACAGTTTACCTACATTCGACTATGGGAGACAGATAAATACTAAGATTTGTTCCGCAACGAGAATCGAACCATTACATGTGAGTGTATGTTTTATACATTCGTTATGTTATTGGGTGAAGCAATTTCTGATATATATATTTTTATAAAAAAAGATGTAAATTTGATTTCAACTCTTGTAAACGTCACAGCCAATTTGGCATTACTCATGGATGTAAAGATTAACCTGTTAACAACACCGGCAACCATACCCATCACAGTCAAACTAACTACATGGCACTTCTTGGTTTAGTTAAATATTGTTCTAGAATTCTTGTCATCCTGAATTATTCGTCGGAATATTGTAAAGATTTATATAAAAGCAATGCCAAAAACACTAAATCTTTGTTATAATTCTTAGCTCAGATCGAATATTTTTGGTCATGAGATTAATGGTTTATACATGTAGACTAGATTTTTAATGAACATTTTGCATTTAAATTACTTCCGAATTATATTGTCTGCATTTTTGGTATTTGTAGGTGAAAAACAATGAATTGAACGCCACGTGCAGTCAGGATAGCAAGAATCCCAACAGTTAGATATATCCACACTCATACTATTTTATTATCACTTTTAGCGACATCGTATGACCTTTCGTAAGCGCGTCTTTACACATACATAAGACGCAAAATAGTTTCAGCCTCAAGGTGAAAATAACAGTGAATGAGTATGGACATATCTATGAAAACAGCAAGTTATCCACATACCTGGTCCCAGAAGTACATAGACAGGTTGTTGACCAGGTTGTTGTCATCGCGAGGTGCTGCTGCTTGTTGCAACCACATCAAATCGTTAGCAGTCGGTTGGCTCCAAAGTGATTCCACCTAAAAAACTATAGCTGTAGGCGACGAAATATTGTGGCTCACCCGCTTTATTTATAAGTAACGATCTCGAGAAACTATTATTGGAGGTAAAAAATAAAAGGGTAGTATTTGTGCTAATACACGGACATGTTATCTTATCTAATTCAGACCATTTGTTGCAACTTGTGAAATAAACAAGAAACACTTAAACTTTCGCATTTATATATGTATGATAACCATATAACCTCCAATACCTTCGATCTATAAATATATGTTAGTTACTGTCTGTAGCCACATTTAGAATCAAATTCTATAAAGACACTTCAATACTTTTTACTCTTAATAATAATAAGAAGGATAGATAAAAAAAATCCAACAATAACGGCAATTTTCTGAAAATTAAGACGTATTACTTTGCCTGTATTTGATGGATATAACAGCATTAGGCACTAGTTTTAATTTAAATGAATGAAAACTAACAATTTAGTTCTCATAGTACAATAATAATAGAGGGTCACCAACGCGATTGACCGAACAGTTCAAGTCGCTAACCTTAAGTGAATTCTTAATTATATTTAATTAATATCAAGAAATGAACAGTGGTATTTAGCACATCATAGGTACTTACTTCTGGTCCAAGTCCTGCTTGCTGTGCATTCATCATGTTTTCGTGGGTTTGTCGTAAATCAAATCTACCAGCCAAATGATGGTATGGAGGCGGTAATATATCCTGATGAAAATCAATTTTATCAATATGAAATCTTATTTTGTTTGGTTTAGGTACAAAGTTCAAATGTAACTCTTAGAAAGTAGTGGTCAAACATCACTAATAATATTTCAGTTTTATAAGAATCTTAACTATTTGTTATAACGGGTAACCTTTTATTAACACATGCACATTAGTTTATATAATGGATCGCTAGCTTATTGCTTACACACGCTACCATAAAAATCAGAATATGCTACGAGGGTTTGCATTTTGGGTTACACTGCACGGCACAATAATGAGGTGAAGTCGAGTTGTAAGTACTTGCCGCGCAATGAATTCCAAATTGTATTACAAGGTTCAATGTATCATAGTGGTTTACTTTCAGTTCTTACCATTGGTCCAAATGGCATAATACCATAGTTCGCTAAGGGCCTCAGTCCAGATTCACAAGCACGGCGTACCATCAAATCCGGATTAAAAAATCCGGCGCGGTACCAATTGTACATCTCCTTTGAAGTGAATGGCCCTTGAATCATTTTCTGTAACAAGTAATACATTTTGAAAGAAAACTTAGATAAGATAAGATAAATTTTATTTGTACCCGAACAAACTTAAAACAAAAAATAAAAATACATACACGAAAAGTTGGTTGGCCGGCAGGTATACATGGTAGGCTGATATGGTATAATATAGTAGAAGATAAACCATCAATGTAGTAATGTATCAACCTAACATATGCACCCGCAGGCCAAACCGCCCACCGTGTGGGTTATGGGGGCAAACTGGTTTCTGTCTCAGCATTATGCCACATCACACCGTGTTAGGTGGCGCTGGTTGTCAGACGGAAACGAGGTCGAACAAGTGACGTAACGAAAATCGAACAAAACCTTAAAAGAATACTTTATAAACCAAATATATAACTTGACAAGGATCTTCCATATTATTTTGATTCTGATGTTATTTTATTACACATAATTATAGATGATTGATACTTGATCTTTTAATTATATCTTGTTTAATCTACTCTAATGTAAGTACAACTTGTAGCATCTAGGTTATTTTTATAGTTAATTACTATGCAATTGCTTTAAAACTTAAAATAAAAATATAATCATTCAATACAAAACAAAGGTTACAATATTTAAAACGAGTGCAAAATTACACGTACCATCTCTGCCTGATTCTGGGAGAGCGAGCAATAAAACAAAAAGCCACAACTATTTCAAAGTTCTCACTACAAAAGACATTATTTCACTTTATAATTCAACCTTTGATTAAATCATTGTGATGAATGTTACCTTTGGATCCTCGTAATACCACTGCTCTGTCAATGGCACGTTAGGCAGTGGTACAGATGGTGGTTGCATCATATTTCCGTACATCGACGCCGGGTTGAATGATGTGTGCGATGAAGACTGCTGTAGACCGTGCCCATGCATCGGATACATGCTTTGTTGACTGTGCATTACCATCTCGTTTGGATTCTGCGCAAAGACATTCACGAATAAATGTGACAATCGTAAACATAACGTAATAAAATATTATTATAACAAAGAATACTTACCACAGTATTAGCTGCTCCTTGCATAAAAAGACTGTTGCCCACTCCTTGAAACCCGGGCATTCCGGATGGAGATGGTAATGTGTTGTTAGTGATGCCTCCAGGTTGCATATTGCCTGGCATTCCACTGCCAGACTGGTATCCACTCCCTTGCATTCCACTTTGCAATTGCATGACAGATTGCTGCACCCCGGTTTGCATCCCACTTTGCATTCCACTTTGAATCCCGACTTGCATTCCAGTTTGCATACCTTGCATAGCATTTTGCAAACTATTGCCACCCAAGCCTTGGAGTCCTGAAGATAACATGCCCTGGTTTGTTATAGGTGTCATAGGACGTATTCCCATGTTTGAACCAGTTAGAGGAAGACCGAGTGAGGCATTCAACATGCTATTAGGGATGCCCATGGGTCGCATCATTCCAGGTGTGGGCATGTTTGGATTGGGTTGGTTCATACCCATGCCCTGGTTAAGAATAGCAGTTTTCATTCTCGTTTGCATCCTTGGGATGGATATTTGACTAGTCACTCCTGTGGCTTGAGTTGTAGCATTCAGCAATTGTGTTTGAAGGTCTTCATTTAGATTCATTTCTAACAAATCCTCTACAAGTTTAGTTTCTTGCTGCTTTTGCTGGTTTTCCTCATCGCTGTAACAGAAGTTTTATTAAAAATTCAACTCGAGAACACAACTAAACTTACAATGCACAGTATAACGCAATGCATACCTTTGATTCTGCATAGCTTGTTGTTTAGCTCGTTCAAATAAAGATGCAACTCTTTTCGGCGGCTCATTTGTTGGAATACCGATGTTCTGGTGTTTCTGTCGCAGATGATTATTACTGGGGGTCATCATGACAGATTTGTAGTTCCCCCTCTCTTTGCTAGAGTCCGTTTCCTCAGTCCGAAGGAGCATGTCTATTCTTTGTTGACCTGAATTTTGCGTGTTTTCGGAATAGTATGTTCTGTCTTTTATTTTATCTTCGTCGTGTTTTTGTTCCTGGTCGCGTTTGACTGGCAACGCTGCTGCCTCATCTTGTAAATCTTGGTCAAAGTCGTGAGACGGTGGTGATTCGGATCTCATCAGCTCTATTTGTTGGCCAGTGTTTGTGCTGGGCCCAGTGCTTGTATTGGGGGCGCCAGTACTTGTAGATGGGGTGCTGGCATTACCAGCTGCATTTTCCTCAGAAATGCCTGGTGTAACGTGCTGCAAATATTATTATTGTAAAAAATATGGTCTTGAATGTACATGAATAATTTTAGAATACAATCAGTCGTACCTTTTTGAATTTGACTTCAGTAGCGTCAAACCGCTTGGCCGATAGTTTCTTGGCTTTCTCTGAAGCCCACCAGTCTTCAGAACCTTCTTCAGCCGTCTTCGAACGCGCAAAGCTGCCGTGTGTGTGTGATCGAGCCAGTGCTATTGAAAAACAATGTTTATAAGGAACAATCGCAAGTAAATTATTACTCCATATTAGCAAGAAACTGGCTGGCCAACATGTGGTTATTTATTGTACATATTCATATTTAATGCCTATCTTATGATCTTGTTAGTATCGGAAAAAACTTACGATAAGACGCCTCCTGCGTTTTAGGGAGGTTACTATCGTCATTGCTGTAACCATGAAAGGCCCCAGACGAATCAAAAGTCCCGCCACAAGCCTCGGCATTCTCTACAGCCCTGAAAATTGTATGATATTTATATTTTTCAGAAAATAATATTATATGCCTATTTACATGCGGTCTATGATAGTTATAGCACACACCATTCCGGCAAAGAGTCCTCATTATTATTATCTCCACCCCATTGTCGTCGATTTCCCGTCCATGGCTTCTCTTGGCTGTTTCTTTCTGGCCATTCTCTCTCTGCGAAATCAAATTCAATCTTGTTAAACCTAGGATTACTATGAAAACCAAGTAAATATGAGCATTTCTGTTAATTTTGATTAAGTACTTTATGTGGCGAGATTAGATACATGTTTTAATGTATTATTACGTCTAGAAGCATGGGTTTTATCAATCGATAAGATTATTTATATGTGAATGAATAAATTATCACAATTCATAAGAAAACTTGAAAGAGCATAACTTGTGAGTTTCTTTTCATAATACATATTCTCTTACACTCGCTCTGATACAAGCGCGAGTACTGGTTTAGAAACATTCTCGCGAAAAATTATTCATTTTTTACCGAACGCAAACGTTCGGTGAAACCGACAGCGTCGATCGCTCGTTTAAAAAAAAGAGAGATAAATTTATCAGATATTGAAACTGAACTCAATTTTTGAACATTTTGTACGAAGATGATGTAATATTGAACCATCTATACTGCAAGATCTTCATTTGGATGAACCATTCCCTGGCCAGAACCCTAATGAAGAGCTGAGCCAGGGCCGGAGCCAGAAGCTAATTTCATATTATTATATACATATTTTATAAATAAATTAGGTTTTAATGTCACTTTTCACGTTACTGAGTAGTCAAGTTGTAAGCTCACGATGGTGCGGGTTAACTGAAAACTTTTATCATCTACTTTTTTTACGCTTCTTATAAAAAGTTGAAAGCTAACTAAGGTTTCTTAACGAATTTCGAGATAAGATATGCGTCGACTGTATAGGGTTAAACTATTCTTCTAGTTGGGTGACGGACATTTTGTGGTACATATTACATTAATTTTACAAGACAAAATGATTCTAAAACTATCCGTTAGAGCACTCTTTTTATTTGAAAACTATTTTATTCAAACGTCATAGGTACCCCATTTTTCTTGCCCACGCCTAGCGCCCTCTGACGAACGCCACTCTTCGCCTTCTTCTCGATTCGGCTGTTGCCTCCAATTCGTATGATTTTGACGATTCCTAAAAGAAAACATTCGAATTACATCTGTTGGAATTAGAAAGCTTCAATGCATTGAGTTGCCTAACAAGAATGAAATAGAAGGAAAGTATCGAAGATGTGAGTAAGTATAGGCGACAAAGAAATTGGTTTACCACTTTTGATGACATCTCCCAGTAACATAATTATTCGCTAAGGATTACAGATTGACAGATTCTGACGTAGCAGTCATTAATCTGTCAAGCGAAAATAGCCCTTGATGTTTTGTACGTGCAAATGATATTCAACCTTAGAGATCGAAGAACCTATAATTATCTTGACGATAGTCATTTCATATGAAGTTTAAAATGACTATCGACAAACTTGTTCAAATTTCAAATGGTTTCCACTCACTTCCTAAATGGCGCCTTGGTAGCCCAATCTGCCTGTTCCGAGGTAGGTCTTATGCCTGGTGGGTTCATTCCGTTTCCGTTATTCCACAGTCCACGGGCAGGATTGGGGTCATCATCAGGAGCTCCAGGATAGATCCTCTGCCCATTGTGCCAATTCGGAGACCTAAAAGTATCGCTACAAAAGGTGCATAATAAATTATTATGCAAGTTGAATAAAAATAATAATAATTGTGAGCGAATTAGCAGAAGAGCAAAAAGCGCTAATCATAAGTAGAAGCAACTATACCGATTTTAAAAATTGTGTTGTACGAATGCGTTCGTGCGAAAACGAATTATTTGGTACAACTATTAACGCGCAATATGCATGAGAAAAAATCTGTTTTGTGACATGGTTACACGTGGACAGTGTAACCATGCTATGTTGACCGACCCTAGTTCGCCAGATGTTTAAATATCTATTGATAGGGGTAAGGACAATATAAATATGTGCACAAAGCACACAAAGAATCTATTTAAAAAGGGAGACAAGGTCAAATAGGGGACTTTTTATCTTGAATTTCAAAAGATTATACTCAATACATTGAGCTGAAGCCATCAACATATTATTATCTTCTCTCCTCTTTGAAAGATAAGGTTTGCTTTGTAAAACGAATATTATCTCGGAACGCAAAATTGAAACCCTAATCGACATATGAAAGATTATAACACAGGATTCATCCAGCTCAAAATATAACATTAAAAGAGTTTTAAAACCCGAAATTCATTCCTTCTTTGTAACGATCTGTCCCAAGTTCTATCCTAGCGATACGATTACACGATGATTGGTGCACGCTAAGACATACCGTTACTTCATGTTTTTGTCAGTGCACGAAACTCTACAGTTAACATTGCAAAGCGTTGCAAGCGATGATGACCTTGAAGATACATTACACACCTCCCTACAGATAATTGGCGCACGAAGCCACGGGCCCTTCCGCGAGATTCGCTAGTAGTAGCGCGCCCCCTGCCCTCCGTCACATGTATGCCGCGACCGCGGCCTGGTCCGTAGCGTTCGGAGGAACTCAATACGCCGACAGACGGCGGATTGTTTCGCATGTTACTGTCTCTCTGTAACAAAACATACCGGTTTCTATATACTGATAAAAAATACGATAATAAATAAATTAATAATGCTGGACAATAATAAGTGTTTCATACTGCAATGGATACACGACTCCAAAAAAATAAAAGAAAACGCAAATAAATATTGTCAACTATGGTTAAGTTACGCAAATTACTCAAAATCTGTTTCAGCAAAGCCCTTTATATGACACTCCCACTGAATATTTTTGATAACTTTTAATCCCCCTTTAAACCCTATAAACTTTATTAAAACGCTGAAATTGCTTATAGCATCTGTAGGATACTCACTGAAATTTAAGACTCACGAACTGTAAAAACACTGCACAAACTCAACTGTCCTGTGTGTTATTCGATTAAATAAATGCTTATCCGTCGGGCGACCCTAATAACAGTCACTGGTTTATTAAAGAAATCGGATTTAAATCCAATTTCATATAGAAATTTCTTGTCCCCTTCCCCACCCCAGGTCAACACTTATCCAGCTTGTTTGGTTCTTCTCATGTCTCACGCTACACACAAGTATCAAATGATAAATCGAGAAATTGAACCAAACTAATGAATGTTTAGTTAGACTCTAGACTTTAGGTCCAAAATATATGAACTTAAAATTAAATAAACATAAAATATTATATGAACTAAAATTGAGTGAGCTTATAGCCTAAGTCATAATCATGAGCAAGCTTTGACGGAAATTAAAATGATCCAAGAACCAAATGAATTGATATAATTAAAGATGATTGTGAACGGTCAAACACTAATGATTTTTTGTTAGATTTATCATAGACTTAGAACAAAACTAACAAATAAAAACTAAACTTGGGTAGGTATTAAATAGTATATAGGATATGAAACTTACAGTGTCGTCCTCGAAATTATTATTCAATGCGTAGGGCGGTTTTCCCCTGGGCTGGTAGAGAAGTTCAATAGACCTCAGCTGCGGTGGAGCTTCAACTGTCTGTCTGTCGTACAGTGCTAGCATTTCCTCTCGACCATACCTGGTATTAAATAAAATCATAAATATCATGTTTAATTTATTTATAATTTTTTACATAATACTTTTGCTGTCTATTTATAGTCTGTGCTTTAGCCAAATTACAGTCCATAAAATAAAAAAATAAGAAAAGCAAAATATTCCGAACTTCCCACTAAATATTGTAAAACGGACTAAAAGTCCATACTTGACATCATCAGGGCCAAATTAAGCAATAGAATACATAGATTTAAAAAAAGTTAAATTATAAAGTGGAAAGAAATCAATTTTCTGCTGGAAATGTAACTTTGAAAGTAAATTAAAATATTAATTATGGTTCCATTTATAGTATTGTTTGGAATTAGTATTTCAAAATACCACTCATAACATTTAACATACTCAAACAAAAAGATAACAAAAGCATATTACTAATGCAGCAACTAACCGAAGTTTAGCGAGTAGTACTTTAGGAGCAATCGTTGAGGAAGTTGTGTTAGAGGAGGCTGTAGCAACCGTTGTGACTGGTCTGATTGGTGCCATGGGCTGAGATCCACTTGCACCAGGACTGGTCGGTTCACGAGACAGATTCCGAAGCCATTCCGGCCCAAACTTCATAGGAGTTGTGCGATCACCCATTACGTAGACAGATTACAATTGATGAGATGCACTAACTGGAACAGCAGCAGCTGAAACAATATTGATAGGTTACAGATAAGAGCTAAAAGCAAATAGGGCAACAGTTTTTGTACCTCCCGGTATTTAAAGCACGCTTATGTTTTTGATTAAGATGTTTTCAGGATAAGAAAACATTTTTATAAAACGATAGCATAATTATTCTATGAACACATCTTATTCTGACTTATTTAAGTAGCATTATAATAAACTTATTTACACTACTATACATTTTAGACCTAGTATAGTATAGTTCATAATGTTTTTTAGAATAAAAAAAAACAATACACAATCCGCATTCGCTATGATTGGCTCGTGCTCGCTTACAACGCCTACTTATTCATTTCAATTGCTAGGAATCTGTCACAAAGAACAGGCGAAAGCGGAAAAACGTTCGTGTATCATCTTCTAATTCACCGCCATGTGCACTGCACTGCAATTTTTTTTTCACTCTTCTGTGAATTTGAAGACTCACAGACTCTCACTGACTTTAAATTAGCCGCTGTCTAAGCGGCTAATTAAAAGGCGCCCTTTCTTGTATAAGTCTTCTAAATTCTACATTGGCATTACGTTCCCACATGCAAGTTCATTAATCGTGACTGCTTCCCCTATTACCATCCTGTTTGACGCATAATTCTTTAGTCTTATTCCATTAGATTTGAAACCAATGAGCACTTAAGAATACGCAATTAAAGAAAACAGAGTTTAGTAGGAAACAGAGACTACTTTCATACTTAAGTAATTGAAATTACTTTCAATTACTTAAGTATGAAAGTATAAACCTTTAAGGTTGTTTAAAGTAAAACACTATTTATTCCTAATGCACAATACTAGGTATCCCAATGAGTAACAGGTAATGAGTATTACAGCTCAAGTACTGTTTATATAAACATCCACTCTTGTTGATACCGCTCCAACTAAAATAACTTTTGTCTTCACAGTTTTAGTCGTTGATACACTTTTGCACCATGATTGCAACGGATACTTTCAATTGATTTAATGACTTTACAATCATGCAAATGCTCTTGTTGATACAGTTCAGCTCTAACTAAAATAACTTATCTTTAAACTGTTAGCCGTTGATACATTTTTGAACCATGTTTGCAACAGATACTTTCAATCAATTAAAAGACTTTACAATCATGCAAATAAGGGTATTCAAACAATTTAGACATCACACTCAATTGGTACAGCTCTGCAATGCAGAGAGGTTTGATTTCCACTGTGAATAAAACTTGTGTGACAGCAACAGGTATTAGATTAAATTATTTGCATGTTATTTGTTTAAAACAGATTTGATTCTTCATTTACTTACATAATGATGTTATGGAACATGCGTAAATAGAGAAGCTTTAACAACAATAGTGTTTTTAATAATTTAGTTGTGTGAACTTTATCAAAACTTGAATGGTCTATCTACTAACTTTGTATATTAAGTAAGTTCTGCAACAGTAGAAGTTATAATGTTGTTTTCTTAAATTAATAAATTTGACAGGACTAAAATAGTTCCCCCTTTTCCAGCTTTGTAATTTCAATGTAAAAACACACCAAAACAACTGAGCTCTATTTAATTTTCCGCTGTTAAATTGGATTATACATTTACATGGTAAAAATAGTTTTATTGTTTGTAAAAAGCAAATAATAACAAGTATAAAAAATACAATAATTACTAGGAATAAAACGGATATCCGGTAACTATCCGGTATATCCAATATTCTCCAGTGATTGTTTTAGCAATTAATTGCAGAAGATAATAAGGCACTAATTTCACACATAAACCTGAGTCCACCGATCGCTACATTATTGTAACACAGCGATTTGTTGCTGGAGTGTGAGTATAGCGATTGGGTATGGCCGACTAGATTATGTTCAACCGGATATTCGGAGATTCTGTTTTAAGGTCGGGCGAATATTAGGATCCGGCCAAACCACTATCCATTTCGTCTCTAATGATTACTTCTGACAATGACCGCAGAGACTGTTTAATCTAGAACTGAACATCCAATTAATAATATATATAATAAACACATTATGTCCTCATGGATGTCTTGATAAACATCTCACATTATTTTGTTGAATGTTTAACTAGGACTAATTTTAATTTCATAAAGAAGTTTATTAATAGTTTGCCCACAGCATGGAACAGTAACTAATCTGTATTTGTATTGTTATTTTACAATGTATACAGACATATGTTTTGGCTACATCCTTTTGTTAGTTTATGTATTCGCACAGGCAAGCAATGCTCATCTTGTACATATAGTACAATAATCATAATCTAGTGATTTTTGTGAAATAGAGGTTAAATTAGCAATAAATATATATATTCTGGGATAATATTTACCAACAATATTATCCCAGAACATAGAATTGTAATTTAGGTATACAATATATTTATATAAAATTCAGGTAGCATTTTGTACTAATATTATGTGCCCTTCTGTGGTAGTTGGATATAAATAGGATCTTGGGAATAGGAACTTTTAAATCTATGCTACTAAATATAATCATAAATCATATTATAATGTATCTACCCTAAACAAAAAAAAATGTTACCTTACCAATGTGTTTTGATAGCCTCTTTAGCTTCAGCTAACAAACACATACACATTTTGAAATACCTTACTGCTTATATATGTACAAAATGTTTAATGATAATGCAATAATGTAACGCATATTGTGTGTGTTCACTAAATACAGGGACGTACTGATTGCCTTACATACACAAATGTTACACACCTACTACCTACAACACGAAATAAAATAGTTTCAACGTTTCAAATTGATCTCAACGTGGATAACATTTCGCGAAGACACGTTACACACACGGCGCGATCTAGCAAGGCTTTAGCCACTACGATAGAACCGAAACCGAAACCGAAACAATCCAGCGGAGTCCACGAAGGTGGCAAAATCTAGCTAGACGAAAGTTTTTAAACCATAAAAACATGGTCAGGCACCCTTCAATAACTAAAAATTATTCTGCACTGTAGATAGGAAAATGGCACGAAAGTTATAGCTTTAAATAATATATATTTACCTAAGGGCTTGAATGATTCAGATAAAGAGTTGCGAGCACGCACGGCGACAAAGCAATATGGCCGACAAAAGTAGAACAAGTTTACTCTTTGATTTTCTCTTTGAAATAGAATAGGAATCTTATATGTTGACATCTGACATTTTTTTATGAAAATCCACAGACTAGAAGGATGAGGCGATAATTTAACGTATGTTTTTATAATCTCTATGTACTATCATTTTAATAGAATTAAGTAGTAATGAAAAAATGACATGTTAGATAGAACTCACTACACATTTACCGTTTGGGCAGCGAACCTCCGCTTCAAGCACATTAAACATATTATTATGATATAAAAAATATTTAGTTTGAATTAAAAGTCTTCAATTAAAAGAACCTACGCGGTTTATATAATATTAAGAAAAAAAATTTTTAATAATAATAACCCTTTCCCTAAAACATTATTATGAATAAAACAAACAACGTTTCCTAATATTATTGGTGCCGCTTATATTCCTTTACATTATAGTTCCCATACTTGACAATACGAAATAATAAAAATGCCGTAAATAAAACTGAAATAACAATGACTTTCTTAACACAAAAAAGTGAATTGTCATTGGCCAAGTTAGTAGAGTTATTTTAGACATGACATCAAGCTTAACCACAGACTGTACAAATAAAGATATTCATTTATATTACAGATAACATATCATATTGTATTCAAATTTTAGACAGATAATCTAAAATAATTAATGGTCATTATTACATTCAACGATCCCACTGAATTGTCGCTAATTAATCTAAACGAATAGGAAAACAAGTGCGCGGTAAACTAAATTTCAATCCAATCCGTGCGGTGGAAGCGGTAAGTGTTCAATTTTTCGTCAAGGTTTTATAACCTATAGATCTTGTCTGCAATGAGTCAAATCCAAATGGTCAAATCCAGGGAGTGTTCTTATAATACACGATAGATGGCGCTCACGAATGAATGGCCTGTCAATATCAATAGGTACTCATCGTTAAATCGTCAAGTCCAAATAGCGAGGGCAAAATCAAAATCCGGTAGGTGTGTAGCACAGTGTTCAATCGTAGCAGAAATCAGAAACCACACAGTCTGTTGTCGTCAAAAGTAAATCCACAAGAAGGTACACGAATGCGAAAAGAAAAGTAAGTAAACAAAATTTATCAAAACGCTGAATACACCGAAACAGACGTGACAGGATGATAATGACAGCTACACAAGGAACATAATATCCTAAACAGCTACACGACAGAGCTACCAATAATAGATTATCAAGAAAAAGAGAGGGATTTTGATAGGCACTAATGTGTCAGCGCCATCTATCGACTCTTTTTGAACTATTTTTTTTTAAAAGCTATTCGCACTTATTATTGCACAGAAATTATAGATATCATAAAAAATCTTAAAAATAAAAGAAGTGTGGGTTATGATGATATACCCATTCAAATAATTAAGAGTAGTATACACATTTTAGTGAAACCTTTAGTTTATATCATAAATTTGTGTATTGAGAATGGATGTTTTCCAAACGACCTAAAAAAAGCATTAATTATTCCTATACATAAAAAAGGAAAGAAAAATGATATGAGTAATTTTAGACCAATAGCAATTCTCCCTTGTTTCTCCAAAATATTTGAAAAAGTAATCTATAATAGAATCATATCCTTCCTTAATCATAATAATGTTCTTAATCAAAATCAATTCGGCTTTCAAAAAGGGAAAAATACCACACTAGCAGTCTTTAACACTCTCAAAAAAGTTGGAGAAGAAATAAATAACAAAAAACATGGAGTTGCGTTATTTTTAGATATGTCTAGGGCATTCGATTGTGTTGTTCATGAGACTCTTTTAGGAAAACTAGAAGAAGTTGGCATAAGAGGAACAGCTCTTTCACTAATAGAATCTTATTTACATGGTCGAACACAGTCAGTAGTTATTGACACCTATGAAAAAGAAACTAAAACTATAAAGCGAATTAAATCAACTTTTCAAGACATTTCTTTAGGTGTGCCTCAAGGTAGTATCCTTGGTCCCCTCTTATTTTTAATATACGTAAATAATCTCCCTGAAGTAACTGAACATTCATGCGTTATGTATGCAGATGATGCGACCATATATATCCCTCAAGGAAACAAGACAATCCAAGAATTAGAGTCAGACATTAACAACACTTTAGATAAAATAGTCAAATGGTTAGAATCTATAAATCTCAAAGTAAATTTAGAAAAAACTCACTATCTACGATTTCAAAATTATAAAACACAAAATATTGATTTGAACATTTATCATAACGGTAAAAATGTACAAGAAATAAATGAAATAAAATTTCTTGGTGTTAGTATAGATAAATTCATGTCATGGAAATCACATATAGTAAAATTAAACTCAAAAATTTTCAAAATATATTTATGCTCTATCTACATTAAGTAATAACTCATCAAAATTAATTGCATTAAATGCATATTATGGTCATGTGTATCCACACTTAATCTATGGCATTATTTTTTGGGGTAATTCTGTAACGGTCCAATCAGCATTCATAATGCAAAAGAAATGTCTTCGAGCAATTTATAACTTAGAAAATACCCAATCTCTACGATGCATCTTTAAAAAAAATAACATTTTAACATTAACAGGAATTTATATATTAGAAATTTGTCTGTTTGTAAAAAATAATAAGCAATCCTTTTTTGATCTTAAGTCTAGCCGCATTGGAAATCTTCGAACAACGCATAAATTTAATATTGTAATACCACAAATCAACAACACCATGTTTCATAAAAGCCCATATGTCTCCGCTATAAAAGTTTTCAACCATTTACCAACAGAGTTAAAACAACTTGATGGAATTATATTTAAGAATAGATTAAGAAAATGGCTGATTCAAAAGGTCTTCTATAACTTATGTGAATATTTTGATCTCATATAGATAATATTGATATTTTAAGTAGTTATTTAAATTTAAAAGACTGTTAATGCATATATTTAATATAATATATTAAAGTTAATATAATAAGTTCCTTAAAATTACTTTTAAAACATAATATTTAAGTTAATATATTAAATTCTTAAAACATAATACTTAGATACATATTGTACGTCCGAAACGGACAAACTGTTACTGACTCTGTACCTATTTTATAAGATCTCAATGTACCTACACAGTTTTGCAATAAATATATTCTTATTCTTATTCTTATTCTTATTCTTATTCGGAAAATCCCTCCTATGAGGCTTAGAAAATATGTAATGCGCTGGACTGGACAAAACTGAGTACCGAGTTTGCATCACACATCGCGCTCTAGTCCCAAACTATAGCTTGTACTGTGGGAGCTAAATTGCTGATAGAATACTTAGACATTTAATAGGTCGGTATAGTGGTACCGTAGGACTCAAATGTAAGACTGAAATCAACTCATGCGACGCATGCTATTCTGTGTCCGTGTGAATCTCATCTAAGTATTCAGATACTACCTACTGTAAGTTTTAGGCTTGGACCATTTGCAATACTCCGAAACAGTGACTAAGTTTTAAAGGGCACCAATTTATTTAAAGACACATTTTTATGGACATTTCACACAACACGCTCTAGCCCCAAACTAAAAAAAGCTTGTTTCAACTATAGGAACTACATTCTTACCTTTTTTTGTAAATACATAGGACCTACATAAAATACAAAGTAACACCCTGACACTCTAACCACCAAAAGTTTTGTTTCTCGGTTGGGATTGAACCCACGATTCCCAGTATGGATGACGAGAGTTACCACCAATTGAACTATGTGACGCTTGCCATTTTTTTCTAATACATATACTAGGTAGTATCCTGTGTCTTAGAGACATCACTGCACAAATACATACCTACCAAACAAACTTACCACAATGAGACAACGCACGGCGCGGCGTGCTACAAAACACTAGCAGAAATAGAAGAATCAAAGTCCTCCTGACTGACGACGACTGACGTACAAGCCACAGCCCAAACCGCTGGTCCTAGAAACTTGTGTAGGGTGTGTTCCTGGAGTGACGTGGACATCAGCATTGCTATTCAGTGCGGCAATGCAGCCAGTATCTTGGGTACGTTGCCGATTGGTACTGATTTGGACCAGTTGAACTATCTATAGATCGTTTCCAACGGTCTGTAGATGGCTCAACTGTTTCTTATATGTATTTTATATGCTTGTGTACATTTTGTAAATACTTACCAACTGTAATAGTACCTAATGGGTTATCGCAAAATCTATTCATTGTGAATTAAGTAGGTACTTCTCTATTTAACATAAAACGGCACGCGGAGGAAGTCGCGGCGGGAGCAGGTAGCTTGTCCTACTATGGAAACCAGATTGCTGATAGAATACTTATACTTACACATTATTTTTTTGTAAATACATAAGTACCTAGATAGAATACATAGTAACACCCAGACCCAGAAGAAATAATAATGTTAATCACACAAACATTTGCTCTGGGTGGGAATCGAACTCACGACCCACAGCATGGAACGTACTTACAACCAACTGAGCTGTGACGTCTGTCACATAAATAGGTATTTAATGGTCAATGTGTTTATTGTGTTTCATATTACATTACATCGTAGACCGCATCGTCACTTAACATCAGGTGAGATCGCGGTCAAACGCATGCCTATAACTTGTAAAAAAAATAAAAAAATATTTAGCAATTTGGCAAGGATAGTTGAATTAAAACAGACAGCAGTATTCCTTATCTTAATAGTTTAATACTGTAACAAAACAACCACATCTAGTAATTTAAATATGAAGGTTGGCGGTTTACACAATATAATTACTGTATACGTACCGGGAACCTACATAGGTACAATACATGTTTAATTTTATTTGCTCACACTGGCCTACATTTAACTACAACATATTAATTAACACATGTTTTTTTATAATTTTAGCTGTATAGTACAAGATCACGATTTTTATGACAACTTAGGTAGGTACTAATAGTAAAGTAAAGTATATTTTGTTATGTTTGAAATACTAACGGTCTATCTTATAAAAAGTTAGCGCAAACTTGATGTCTGGATTACCATACGTAATGGTGACATAATGTTAACGCTAACTTTTTATAAGATAGGGGGTTAATTATGTAGGTATTTTAGAGTTTGCTTAATTTTATAAAAACTTGATTCAAATTAAGTGCAGTAAAAGGATAAAGTAAAGTTTTACTGCAACGCAATGCAACACTTCATATTTGTGTGTATCTTGAGTACACTTTCGATTGGTACCGATTTGGATCAGTTGAGCTATCTAATGATCGTTTGCAACGGTCTTTGGATAGCTTAACTGTTTCTTATAACTTGGTACATTTTGTAAATAGTTACTGTGTCACCTTGTTCCTGTTCTTGTACGTAATAGGTATTACTGTAACTTTTACTTGAAGGTTCAAAAAAATACACCTTATACCTTATGTATATATGTATATTGATATCAAGTGATAAAATAATGACCCGGACCCGGATAAACCCGGAAAAATACAACTCAAGATAGTGTATCAAGTACAACCCATTTGCAAGACATATCAATCAAATCATAAAACCCATATTATCTGCTGAAGGTAATATTCACAGATTAAAAATGCAATTAGTGATTTCACTAATTATGTGTCGTTGCGAGTTGTACTTATAAGTTATAATTGCCTGCTAATAAAGATTTGTGTTAGAGATTGTGTTTGAAAAAACAATTCATTAACGCTATAAATCAATAAACAAAATAATTATGTAGCAGGGCTTGTGCCATTAATTAGTTATAAAAAAATACTCGGACAAGTTCATGCAATGCAAAACTTTGGTATTTTGCGCTTATTTATTTAGTTAATTTGAACGACAAAAAGAACCAATTACTTACACAAATTAATTAAAATGTCAAACAATTCACAGTCATAGTAGTCAATAATAAAATGAAGAATGACAGCTTGCGTAGGTAAAGTAATCTTTGTGCCATTGACACAACACAACTGTATAAAAACTGCATGCTTATATAAGGCTGGGGTTGGGTTGAAGATGTATTGGATGCTTTAGTTGTTAAGAATATACACAGCCCTTTCAAATACTAAACCAATCAATAATGACATATAAGTTTTAGCGTTTGTGTGGAAACCCCTTTTACAGTAGGCAAGTCTGATTTAGATTTTTTTCAGGTTTTGTGACTGTTACTTATATTTTAGATTTAGTATAAACTAATAGAAACATTATTTCAGTAATTTTATCACCAAACGAAAAATATGATAAGTAACCTACCTACTTATATATTTATTTTAGTGTGCATGCCTACCTACGGCTATAGGTTTCATTTAAATTTTTTAAATGCTTTGTTTAAACATTATTTCAAAAGCTCGATCATCTAACACCTACCTACTTATTCAGTTTTTGGTATGGAAATGCCATAAATTTGTTTTTCTACATCAGCAAGTGATAGTTACCTTATTTTACTGAATTTCTTTATGGTTCTTTACCCTTGGTTGTGTTTGGTTACATTTATCTTGTGATAAAGTGTAACGCCACCTGATTATGGCAAACTTACACTTTAGATACTATATCAGCTCTACGGCTGTTAACCCAGAAATTTCACTAAAATAAGGCATCGATCTATAAAATGCTTCAAGGTTTCAAATCTTGAACAAACCGCTAACTAGGTGCCTACCTAATAAGGTAGATCCATCAAAACACACTTTTAATTGTCTGTCTTATGAAAGTTTTTTTTAAATTAAACCTATAATGTATCACATTTCGATAATGCACTAGAAAAAATTCTCACATTAGGTAAATCTACAACAAATCACATAACTACAGTCTAACATTGGAAGAAAAACGCAGTTTTTCATTAAAATCGAGTTATTATCAAAGATCAAAATAGGAAGCTATCAAAAATTCAAGATACATAGATATATTATTATTAACCTAATACTATTTCATATATTTAGACAAATCTCAAATTAGCGTCTGAGCATTTAAAAACTCAATAGTACCTATAGTTACGGGTCAAACTTTATTCTGTATAAAAATGATAAAAGCAAAATACATATAACTTAAGAGCTAAAACTATCCTAACGTATATTGAGCCTTAATCTAGTTTAATTAATGGGGCTGATTGTCATAACGGTGACGTTATGAGATGAGCTTGTATCACCCTTGATGATATCGAGGATGCTGACGTAGGAGCCGGTAAGGAAACCGAGAATTCCGAAGCAGATCAGGAAGCAGTTCTTCCACAGAATCCAATTGCAACGGCCGAGACCATTGGGTTTGTCCCAGTAGGTAACTGTTTCAATAACCGACGGGAAGATCAAACCCAGGAATGACAAGCAAACGGCACCCACGAGAGAGATGAAAGGTCCAAGATCGGGAATGGCAATAGCAATGCAAACAGTCATTATGATGATTGCAATTCTAATGCTGTACTCAGCCAGGTTTTTCTTGGCTCCAAACCAGTGGCGGACGTTCTTCCAGATAATTTCCATTGGCACGTAGAACTGAAGACTGTACGTGAAGAAGATTGCAACGGCGATCATGAGCTTCACACTCTGTCCTAATCTGAAAATTAAAAACAAATGTTAATCATTTATTAGATATTATTATTTAATTGAATAATCAATATCGGCTTTAAGCCGGTTTCATTGTGCTACTGCATAAGATTTCGATTATGTTAAATATAATATCTTCTTCTTCTTATCGTGTCGATGCTACAACTGTATTTTGTTGTAGCATCGTGTTGGAAAGATTAGCCAGACTAGACACTGCTGTGCCGTGCCTAGCTGTTACCGGTGTGCGCCACGAGGAGGCTCTTTCCATGCACCCCAAATATAATATGAAGGTATATGATAAGTACATTGATATTTTGGATCATAATACATATCCAAAAACCTCAAACAATAGAACAAATTCATTTCAATGTAATAGAATAGGTAGGTAACACTTACATTTCATTTTCAGGTAAGTTCAAGGTAATGCTGTCCTCGGTTTTGTCTCCGTATTGAAGGTATCCAAAGAATCCAGTAAATGCGTATAGAGACACGACGAAAGACATGCCAAAATTCAATACTCCAGGGCACCCAATGAAGTGAGTAGGAGTCTTCATGTTATTTTCCAGAGGCATCACGACGCCAATGCCTTCGAGAGCAAAGATGGCAGTTCCGAAGAATGTAGGCAAGCGCTCGAATCCACCGAAAGAATCCCTTTTGCTTACGCTAGGCATATCTTGGAACAAATAGTAGTAGGTGATCCCTATCCCGGCTCCCACTAACAGATTCGCAATCATGGAAAACGGTGCTAGGTATTTAAGGTTCCGAATAAGATTCATTGCGATGAGTAGTGGCAGCAGACAGACCATATAGATGCGAACATCGATATCGTGCCAATCGGAGCCTATCGCATAGTTATCCACGACTTGCTTCACATTCTTGGCAACGAACAGGATGTACACGCAACAGCAGCCCAGAAGATCGATGACAAGAAACCAGTTGACCATAGCCCTGAAACAAGATGCTGGAGGTTAACATAATAGTTAAAAACCATAAAATCAGCTAGCATGTTTAACTCTGCCATAGCTTAAAAATGTTAAACATAAAATTAGTTTTGATTTCGTCATATTTTCTTTATTTAAAATATCGCGTGATCTCAATTAATAGTAATATTTATTCGTATCAACAATAATAAGAATTTGTGGTTATTGTTCCACCTACTAGTTAAGATAATAATGTACCTGTTAAATAATGTAAGTAACATAGCTATGTAGGAACTTACTTAGCCAGTCTTGAGAACTTGTGTACAGCCGGAGGCCCAGACAAGAAAGCTGCCTCGGCAGTTTCGGCAAATCCAAGCGAGGGTTTCTGTATCCGTCTGCAGAGCTCATGAGCAGTCTTCACCAGGATGTGAACGCAGTACGTGCAAATACCCCCGATAGCAAAAGTAGCCGCTAGACCGAAGAACAGACCGGCATTCTTGAACGCCATGGGCATAGCTAAGATACCACTACCCAAAGAGCCTTTCAGCAAGTGGATAAGTGTATCCATGTCCCTAGAACGAGAAAAAACAAGGTTATAAGAAATGTTACACTTGGTTGATGCGAAACCCCGGTGATGGGGCCTGAAATGTTGTGGGCAATTTGGTGTTGCATTACACATTCCATAACTCTTTATTATATGATCTAGTATAGAGATCTGTAAAATACAAATAAGCAATTAAGTATAACAAGCGAGATTGCGCTTCAATCTCATGAGTTATTTTAAGACTTATTTATTTATAGCATAATTGACAAAAAAGGAAACTAATTCATTATAAGTTCGGAAATATTATTAAACGTCACTTACGATGTAGGATGAGCCAGTTTTCTATGCTCGAAGGGGTTGTAGTCCTCGTCAGCCTCAATATCCCGCCCCGGGATTTCCATAAGAGGCAGAGTGGACCCTGCCTGTTGTTCAACTGGGATGTCATTTGGGTCAACTTTATACCTGCAAATCATCCCCCCAAATACTGTTATAGACATTGAAAATACTGATATAGAACTAGGTACAACTAAAGTAAAGTAGATAGGTCAGAAGTGAGTAGATTTAAAAGTGTAGTAAAAATATCACAAAAAGCACAAATGTAGGTAATGATAGCGGTACCGATCGAAAAAAGCGCCACATTTTCAAGCTTGAATGTGATACGAGGTGTGAGATGTGTCGCGTCTGGATGATCTTCTACCCCCGGATTGTATGTGGCATTCGGTATTTCTCGCGGAATGTAAGTTATATTTACAGTTAGCTAGATAGATTAACTGAATTACTATGTATGAGTGTCGTTGTGTAGAGTGTGATACATTCATTATGGTCTCCAAAACAATATACAAAATAAAGTTTGTTTTGCGCGGCACTCTGTTAAGACTCGGCATTTACAAAAAGTTGGCTCGCACGCTAAATTCAATACAGCTTTACGTTATGAACATAATTATGGTAGGTAGTTTTTATTAAAAGATTTAACAATATTTATTTAGGTTTGTTTGAGAAATCTTTGTGGAGAATTTGTCTCCATAGGTTGGTTCATGGGCTCCAATATATTGTTTTAAATGCATAAAGCTAAATCAAATTTGTACAAATGTAGCGTGCTGAAGGCCAATCCCGAGCCTGAACAGAGATGGCACTCGCCGCGCGGCAGAAGGCCCCTGCAGAGCCCGGCAGAGGCGCTTCCCCCGCGCTGCTCTATTTATTTTTACCATTACCAAAACAATACAAATGATAATTATACAAAATAGAAACCATAAAATGGAATGATGTACCGGTGTATGAGTCCATTGCAAGATGATCAAGGTCGTCGAACGACTTTAACCTCGTGGAAGCAGCTCACGTCTTCCCGGATCGTCTCCGTAGCGGGGCGAGCTTATAGCTCGTTATTAGGAGCGAGTACTTAACAGTCAACATACAATATAAAAATACCACGACAATATAACATTTTCAGTAGGTGTTTGAAGAGCGGCGCAGGACCGTAGCGGCCCCGCGCCTCTAGAAGCCAACCTAACGTTGGCTTATATTGATAAACAACAATAAACTTGATAAATTATTATATATCTTTTCTTTGAATTTCCTGTTGAACAAAAATGCCAAAAATTATATTAGTTTACGACATATCTGTGCAGTTTCAAAATAACACAAAAGACAATGACGAAGATGTGAAACATGCTCTATGTTGATTTTACTTTCTGATTTACTAAGTACTAAAGCAAATTAAACAAAGTTTTAATTTGAAATGATATCCATTATTAAATTGATGTTTTTAGTTGTTAACAACACATAATGGACATCCAAAGCTGGGAATTTCAGATTCGGCTCACAAAGGACAGAAACTATGTTACTTACTTGACCATAACGACGTCAGATAAATCATTTCTGACTCCTTTTTTCTTGGGGTCATATTCGGCTATCATAGGCCGCAATTGGGGTTTCTGAAAATAAAAGAAAAATATTATTAACATGTCATTTACAAACAAACTTACGACTATTACAGTAGGTATTTATAAAATGTAGGTAAGTACATATTTATACAATACATACATAACATACAGTAGACGATTGCAAACGATCTATAGATAGCTTCAAATCCAAATCATTACCAATTACGACATGAGGTTGAAGGTATATTATTTTTTACATCATTAAATAAAAGCCTATGTATTTTTCAGTAAAAGTTGCTCACGCGCATTTTGAGTTAAATGCTCAATGACGTTTTATAATGACGTTTACATCTGGCAACCGAGGCAGGGGCTCGGTAGTTCACCACGTGAATACTATTTTGGGAAATTATAAATATCCAGCAAACTCGTGCACTGAGAGGAACAAAATATTCGTAAGTTCGGTAACGTTCTACGTTTATATTTTAATGAGTTAAGTTTAAAGTAGGTACGTGGATACTTAGAAAGCTTCTTGACAAATAAACAAATGTTCATACTTATACATAAATACTGGAATAGCCTGATTATTAGCTACTGAGTACTAATACGTAAACACATTTACATATTTTAATTAAATGCAGTAGTGTGTCATCATTTAATATTAAACCTAACAATAACTCACATCATCCTAATACATTAAATGAGACTATAGGAATTAATGTTTGAATCGACGAAAATTACAATTTCGTAACACATCATCTTTGTCGTTACCATAAAAGGGTTTCGTACCTACTCACTGCCCATTGAAATAAATGAATCATGGAATTATTTATGGGCATGCAACCTGGTTCCCCTAATTTATTCATATGATAAGATATTTGCACTGGCCATGCAAATTCCAACTCTATAACACGCCAGTGAATTGTCATTATCGTTTCGCAGACGACGAGTGAAGACTGCTTGCCAACAAAGAGGGATTGTTCAGAACAGGATAAAACTGGTTTTTAATTTTGAACAATAAATCGAGAGGCTGGTCTGTTACAAAATCAATCGCAATAACTAGTACCTACCTACCTAGCTCGCTCTAACTGAGATCTATGTTCCAAAAACTTTGTTTGATCAACAAATAATAGGTAGGTACCTACCTACATATTGTAAAACAAAAGAACGAATATGAGATGGATTTGGGATTTTTGTTTTAAATTATAGTGCCTCTCTGTATAATATCGAGTAAACGAATCAACGCATCAAACGACTTTGCTATGAGAGATTCAGTTACTTAAATAGCTGATAATGTTCCCTCAGGAACTGACTGTACTTTCATGTTTCATAGATAGGTATGTAAAGTCTATTAAGTGGCCACACACGCAAGTTAGTTACGCAACTCTATATTGAACAATAATTTAGATGACGTGTTCAGTTCATATCCAAACCATAAAGGTTGATATGATCATTGTCACTCAGGTTCGATTAGATGCATATATTTTCTAAACATGAATTGGTTTATTATTATAAAACAACCTACCTTTTGGTGTCGTCGTCCGAAATTCAAAAGCATCAACATAGGTTCAAACTATTAATAAAAATAGAAAATACCGAACGTGTTGAAATAGTAATTTGATTATTATTGTTAGCTTGTTGACGTGCAATTTATGTCGTCTTATCCGTGATCAAGATCACGAGTGCTGAAACGTGTAAATAATCGCGACAAACACCAACAACTACCGTCTACAATTGAAGCACGACTTCTTTAACCAGGTGGGTGTGATCGTTCCATACAAAGCATTAAGTAAGTATTGTCTCCAAGTCACGAGGTTCTGACAACCTTCAAAACATATTCATTTTCCCCATAGCCGTTATATTAATCAATCCACTCTAATTTTTATTGATGGTGTTCGAGGTAATATCGAACACGCAGCAAATGTGCGTTTGTGCTGCGTTAGCAACTCAAGCGCGCCTTTGCTCGCGAATTCCTAATTAAACCAGTTCGCGTTCAACCTCGATCGAGACTCCATTAATACCATTTATACCATTTTATACCATTTTATACCATTTTATACCATTTTATACCATTTTATACCATTTTATACCATTTTATACCATTTTATACCATTTTTAACCAATTATATCTCTAAGTGAGTTGTTATTTCACGTCACAAACCAGTTAAGAGTTTATAATAAAAAGGAAGCTTCACCATTAGCACCTCCTTTTTACATGGTCCTTCGAGCCGGATCGAAGGACCTACGTCACTTAGAGATATAATTGGTTAAAAAATGGTATAAAATGGTATAAATGGTATTAATGGGGGTGAGAGCGCGAGTCTCGATCGAGGTTGAACGCGAACTGGTTTAATTAGGAATTCGCGAGCAAAGGCGCGCTTGAGTTGCTAACGCAGCACAAACGCACATTTGCTGCGTGTTCGATATTACCTCGAACAGATGGTCTTCAGGAAGAAGCTCATAAACATAAAGTAGAAATTGTTTGCTAATTGTAACATCTCAAAATCAGAAACATATGATGATGTAGTCTTTTAAATACTGGCGAAGGCTCTTGCATTGAAATCCTACTGGGGTTAGATAAGGTTACATAATAGCTAAGATTACCCACGAGCAGAAATATATAACTTAGACCTCAGTAGGTCCTAAAAATATTTAATATAGACACACCTCCATATTGAACTATACCTACGTCTTTGCAAAGCAAATGGACTATCTTTGAGGTGTTAAGTAGGTACCTACAGCAAATTATTGTATCACGACATTTTGTAGAGTTGTAAATTGTACGTAAAATCACAGATTGTCGTCATATTGCTCGTCAAAATAGTACGTTAAGTAGTTATGTAAATGTTTTAATTAAATTATTCATGAATAAGGAGAATATTCCCAAAATATATGGTAAAAATTTGCGTAGGTAGGTACTTCTTTATATCTTATGAACTCGGAATATCGTGTAAATTGATAACAAATCAAACAATAATCTTGAAAATACTCGTTGAAATATTTTGAAGATGCTCATTATTATGGCTTAAAGCTTGAAATTCTTAAATCCTATGATTTTATAGTTTATAACACTCGAGTTGTCTCTCTCGAGTCGAAGCGACCAGTGCATTGACCCACATAAAATTCGCACCAACTGACACGTCCTGTAATCAATGCGTTCCTTGGCTCAATTGAATTGAAGGGCAAACCTTACAAAATTAGTCCGGATCACGACAATTTATCACTTAAAATTCAGCTATCCGGTGGGGGGGCGGTGCGACCAAAACCAAACAAATCCTTGATCATGATCAGTCATGCAAGATTTCCGAATCACGCGCCTCATCAGGGCCCCAATGACACGGAATTCAGAGACTGTTAAGATTGCGGACTGCTTTATCGATGTCCGTACCTACCTAATTCTGAAATTCTCTAAATTCTGATAATCAATTTACAGCAAACAAATGCGATTAATATAACACTATTAGTATGATCAAGGAAAATCTGAAAAGCTGTTGTTTTGTTAAAGGGGTCCAAATGGTAAAAACAAACACCATTTCCTACCAAAAAATATCAGGGTTGGTTTGGACATGTCAAAAAAATGTATCTAGGCAGTTTTTAGTAATATAATGGAACAGGATAAAATAGACCGTGTATTTGATCGATTTGCAAAATACGTTACATCATTAAAAAATTGTTTCCCAGTGCAGTTTAACTTTTCTTGGGTCTTTTAGGCTTAACCCAGGTTTTATAGGTATTTTATATTGTTACAACGTCTAAAACTGCTGTTTCTAATAACTAGAAAAATAAAAAACATTCTGTAAGGCGACGTAAGTTTTGGAAAGAATTCAAGATTCGTGTCTGGCATGTCTATTTTTAATGAACTGTTTGTATACAGAGAGGTTCGCATTTGCAAAACGCGATTATTTTCTTCTCCAAAATTTTGCAGCTGCCAAAACACGTGATTTGCACCGACTATATTATTCAAAATAGGCTAAAAAACATTTTGAATATTTAATATACTAATTTGGATCAGTTGAGCTATCTATAGATCGTGTACAACGGTCTGTAGATAGCTCAACAGTTGAGCTATCTACAGCATATCCCTTAGTAACTAACCTAACAGAATTCAGAATTTATAGAATTAAATATGATACGTTTAATTTTGATTTGCAGTTGATACAGTTGATTTAATACACTTGGCAAAGCATCTTTAGTTCATTCTAAAACATAGTAGTTTACCTACTTTATAGAAATTAATTTATAAAATACTGTTTCTTCTGTATTTTATATTCCTATGTACGTTTTGCAAATACCTGTAATTGTCGTAAGTTTGTTTGTACATACTAAGTTTAAGGAATACCACATTAAACCTAATAAAAGCATAGAAGTAAAAAGGCGTGGTTGAACTAAATAGCCTGGCAGACAGCTAGGTATCAGAGATTATTTTTAGCAGCACAAATCTTGTCGTGTTTCTTGACACGGGATGTAATTCATACTATACACCGGTGTCGGCTTATACAATAGTACCTAACAGTGGTTGGGACATCATACATATGATATGACTACGTCTAATCTATAGTGTAATAATCTAAAATATAATAAATAAATGAATCTAATCAAACTCGTCTACGGAAAGATTTTATTCGATTACTCAGGATGATATGGACCTTTGGGATTATTAACAATTTGGGGTTTATAACCAATAACTTATCTTAATTTACGCAAGTCCTAGCGGTGATTTTACAATGCGTATACGTATCTATTTATAAGACATATATGACTTTAAAAAGCACACATATGTAGGTACTTTACTTCTCTTTAATGTTAAAACAAGTGTTAATAGATATTTGGCACATCTTCTTGAAATATGTTTGGGAGAGACAATCGCCCAGATGGACACAATAAAATATCTTCAAAAAAATTGATACAGTACAAGGTATGATACGGTACAATTAAAAGTATACAGTGGCTCTACCATGAGTTTTTACTATACAATATTTACTATACTCGCTAGCATCTGTAGTTAAAAAAATGTATGAAGATTTGTACAGCGCCTCTAGCGGATAGTTGGGTACTAAAATTCGTAATACTAATATTGACGTAACTACTGTAGTAAAGTCAGGCGATTTTACTGTGACAACTCATGGTAGAGGTACTGTATAGGTGATGTATGTCTACCTGATGTGACTATGCAGCGTCACACTGGATAGTTACGGCCTTGAGGTACCGGAAACCAGAATGTTATGATAACCATGACTTTACCATTAATTTTCAACCGATTTCTATTTTGTTTCGTAGATAATACTTCGATTCTCTAACAGTGAAAGTGACTGATATAAGTTCTTGAAATGACTATGCTTACGGTAAATAGAAATAATAGGTAATATCGGTTGTGAAATGCAAACGTGATGCACGTGCAATGTTAGCCTGTAATCTAAGTCGCACTGCGGAAACGAATTGTAATAAGTAAGAAAATATAGTTATTTCTATAGGGCAATATGCGATAAAGAAATTTTATTTGTAAATAAATATTTATATGTGTGCTGCATCGAAGACCGCATCGTCACTTGAAATATTTAAACATCAGGTGAAGTAGCGGTCAAACGCTTGCCTATAACTTGCAAAAAAAAAACTAATGATAAAGAGACCAAAACCAAAATACTAGTTTTAAAAAGAAGTTATACGGATAATATTTAGTCTTGTCTGTCTATTAATAAATGAGATGTGTCTGTAAACACTTGTAAGCTATTTTAAACTTGGTAGAATTGTTAGAAATGTAACTCTGTGGAAATATATACGGGATATAATCATCTACCGCAACTAGATTTTATTATTTTATTATTAATAGATTATTTCGTATAGGTGCTAAATATTTTTTTGAAGTGAAAACTTTTTGTTGTATGGGTAAAAACCATGAAACTAACGTCAGGGTCACGTGATGCTGATCGAAAAAGCGTAAGATCGAGGGGAAGGGAGAGGAACTAGTATCTCCCACTCTTTCTACCGTCCCACGCGTATCCAAGGATGGTGACAGCTGATTGCTTGACTGTTGTGTAGTAAATACAATAAATAAACATTGTATTCTACTTCATAAATGATAGTACTTTTATACTTATAATTAAACACAACGTTAATATTGAAGTTTTCACTTCTGCCGGCACTCCCGGAGTGCTACCTTTTTTTTATTTTATTATTAGGTAATAGATATTATTATTTCGTATAGGTGCTAAATATTTTTATCTCTGCTATGCTGGTGGCAAAGCTAACACAAATTTTGATGTATCGTTCCTTGATCTTGTTTTGCAAACAAAACTCTTCATTTATCTATATTTAGGCCACATTATCATCAAGAACGCGTATGAGTCATCATCATCAACCTATGTCAGTCCACTGCTGGACGTAGGTCTCTCCAAAGACGCGTCATTGAGCCCGGTCTTCGGCTCTTCTCATCCAGTGTTTGAGATGGATGAGAAGAGCGTATGAGTAAATGAATATAATGTCTCTAAATTTAAATAAAGGTATTTAAAATATGATATCCTAGTTATTACACGATTAGTTATTTCCGATATTTTCAGCGAGGAATTAATAATCATAGATTGATGAACAAATTCTATTTATTCATAATAACCAATACCGAGCTAAATAAACTCACCAGTTAAGCTTTTTTAATGTATTTTATATCATCAAGCTTATAAAAGTCATATTCCCATCAATCATGGCCCTAATAAGTCGTATCATTCTTAACAATAAACTTAACTTTTCAAATCGATGGAGCATATAATTGTCGGCCATTGTTTGTGTTGTGTAAAGTCAGCTGATGCTGTATCATTGTTGTCATAGTGGTCTCTAGATTGACTTCCTGACACTCAAGGCCGAAGAGACCGTGGTGTCATGGGTACCTATAACTACCTATCATTACCTTGGCATGATATTTATTACCTTTACTTACGGATAGTAGAGATAAATCATATCAAAAATGCACCCGCGTTCGGCTCATTAATGCCCTTGTTGGCGACAAAACTAGACAATATTTAAACGTGTACCGGGTAACATGTCTAGACGTTACATGAACAACCAATGACAAAATATGTATATCTTTACGCTGTCTAGGTAAAAAGTATTATCATCGTAAATTATGAAATCTTGGAGGTTTTATAAACGTTAAATAAACAAAACTCTATTACATGGATCGAGTTTCAAGTTATTCGTTTAGGCTCGCATGTTTATTTATTTATTTATGAAGATATACATGAAAAATCTATACAAACAAACTTTGCCCTGGATTTCAGACGTAAACAAGTTTCAAATTACAAGTTTGTGAAAGAGTCGCACTTAAAAGTATAATACTAATTAAAAAATATTAAAAACATGATATGATTAGGAACTAAAAAGCCATAATAAAATTGGTCCCAGAAGAAAAAGATAAGTACGATTTTCGCTACTTATAAAAACTTCAATTACGTATGAAATTTTCCCATTTTCTAAGATAAGTGCTATTTATATACAAGAGTTTATACCTATAGTTATCAAAATGAATGATAAACCATAGAAAAACATGAAAACCGAGACTTACGAAGATGAGCCTTCAAAAACGAATACCACTAATGAACCCTATTGAAACAAAATACATGGTAAAATATAAGAAAGTTACTTTATCTGGGCGGTAATGTGATATGTATATATAACTGTCTGGTCTCCAACCCTGAATGGCGCCAGGTTCCCGAAATTCATCTCTCATTATATTATGTACTTTGAATAGGTATAACGATCTCAAGGGTAAATTTTTAGGGTTCCGTATCCAAGGGGGAAAATGGGACTCTATTACTAAGATATCCCTGTACTTCGGTCGCCAAGCTGTATCTCATGTTAGAGAGTAAAAAAAATTACAGATGTATTTTTGTTGCCACTATAACAATAAATATTTTAAAAGGATTTAAGGGGGTTCATTTACAAAAACATGATTTTTGGTACGGAACCCTTCGTGACCGCGTCTTACTCGCATTCGGTCCATTTCATTGACATCAATGAAGGACACCTTATATACTATCAATAATTTATTTTCAGCTTACTAATATGATAATTTTATTTACAAACAAACTTACGACTATACAGTATTTACAAAATGTACATAGTCATATAAAATACATAAGAAACAGTTGAACTATCTACAGACCGTTGCAAACGATCTATAGATAGTTCAACTGATCCAAATCAGTACCAATCGGAAGCGTACCCAAGACACTGGCTGCATTGCCGCGCTGAATAGCAATGCTGATACGTTGGGCCAGATACTCACCAGCCCTCGGGTCAGCCGTCGCTTCAGACTTTTCAGCTTGTATTTTTGTATTTTCTCACTAAATCATCATTTAATCTATATTCATCATTATGTTATTTATATTTATACTACATATATTACCTACTTATGCATGATGAAAAATAAGAAACTATTTTCATTTCAGGTTATTGATCCCAACTCAGCAGTTTACTTGCTAAACTAAAATGTGCGTAGCTGAGATATATCACAGTTCAGTTGGTAGTTAGTAGTAGCTCTATATGGGAAGAGCCTCCTCGTGGCGCACACCGGTAACAGCTAGGCACGGTAAAGCAGTGTCTAGTCTGGCTAATCTTTCCAACACGATGCTACAACAAAATACAGTTGTAGCATCGACACGATAAGAAGAAGAAGAAGTAGCTCTATCTTCGTTTTGTGGGTCGTGGGTTCGATATCACATGAACTTGTATGATGTTCTGTTTCGGGTGTTACCATGTACTCCATGTATGAATTTTCAAAAAGTTTAAAAGCATTCTATCAGCAATCTAGATCTTTTGCTAGAAGCTTAGTCTGGACTCTAGAGCGCTATGTGTGAAATGTGCTTGATTATATATTTATTTGGACAGTATCATTTCAAAGTACACTAGCTGAGAAAAGTACTAAGTTTAAAACTGTTGATATTTACTATTTCGTTTGAGGTTTCCCATTGTTATGGGAATTTAGGTGACCTATATCCAGATGAACACTATCTGGCAAAGCAGTAGGTACCTACTCGTGAAAGTAGGTTAGCTATATATCCTTGCATTGCCTTGACCGACATATTATTGTATATATTTTGTACTAATAATTCGGGAAACAGAATATAAATGACCCAATTTAGTTACAAGGATGATAAAAAAAAAGTTGTTCGATTGGTGTTCGATTGTGACATTTATGACTTGTAAATAATGTACTTAGTCGTAAATTCTTAAAATTGCTTCAATGTAATTATATTTTATGTAGATAGTATAACCATAAAACTTAAATAAGTAAATATTGTTTTGTTACCAATTGATCCTGCTTTTACCTTGTACGAAGCCGCGGAAAAGTAATAAAAAAATTTGGTAATAAAGCCACAGAAATGGTCGATACTTAGTTTAAAAAGTCGTTGCGGCGTCGCAAAGGTCTGTTTCTTTTCAAAAAGAAAAAAATGCTAGTGAGTTTTAGAGTCAATCTTTGGATCTACCCATGCGAAGCCAGGTTAGGCTGTAAATGTTTCATGTTTTAGAGTCAATCTTTGGATCTACCCATGCGAAGCCAGGGTAGGCTGTAAATGTTTCATGTTTTAGAGTCAATCTTTGGATCTACCCATGCGAAGCCAGGGTAGGCTGTAAATGTTTCATGTTTTTTTCGCGATCGGCAAAATAAGACTGTTTTAGGAAAGTTTTGTTTTATTATATTTTCCTTCAGAGTTTTCCTCATTAACGTTTGTTATTATATTGATGAAAGTGATACCTATTTTAGTTTATATTGTTATAAGATTATATTACTGTTTCACCCACACTAACATTTATTTAGTATTTTTATAGGCCTAGCGTTCCCTGGCAGGTAATATAATATTTCTACAATATTTGTCTCCAACTAAGAAAACTGCGCTGTCTGTTATCAAAGAATAATTCGCAAGAGCTGATTTTGCTAAGGCTCTAAAAGAAAATAACAGTTCGCACGTTAAACATTCGCTACAATGCATTTAAAGATATTTAAGGGATCCCCGAATATTTCAAGAATTTTAAATGTCCTCATGCTAATCTCCATTTTTTTTTAATTGTAATGGTACCTTACCTACTTAGATACAAAATTATTTTGTGAAATTAACACCTAGATTATAAGATTAACCAATCGATTTTTTTTACGAAGTGTTAAGTTTTTAAGAAGAAGTATTATGGATTTGGACCGCCTTTCTAGTCTGTAGACCCGTTGCGACGAATGGATGCAAATATAACTTCTAAAATAAATCTAGCTGCAAACATAACTAACTGCTTTAAATCGCTCAGTAGCAAGCTAGTGTGGGTTAGGATTCCTACCACGGTTATACGTAAACAGTACCTCAACTCTATTTAAATTGTCAAAACTAACGCAACATTTTCTTCTTATTCTTGTAGACTATCAGAATGATACTATCATTAAATAGTCTGATACATTCTGACAGTCCCGCCAATGACACCTGGAACACCAGATGCGTTGTTGGCGCGCTGCCGAGCTTTTAACTGGTTATACTTATCCAAAAACTAGGTTTTATCTATACTAGTCTATAAGTAGGTACTAATATTTTAAAAAGGTTAAGTTTGTGTATTTGTTAAATTGTAAGGGGTAATCTCGGGATCTACTGAACCGATTTTAAAAAATCTTTTACCAATAGAAAGCCACATTATTGCTGAGTGTCATAGGCTATATCAAAAACCGAAAAATAAAAAGGCTTTTACGTGGTAGTCCGTTTTGCAAAATGAATCGGAGAAATAACGGTCGATTTATGCCCAACGAAGTGGGCACGGGTCAGCTAGTAGATAATATATAAGTTGCTGTACTAGTTCGTTCTCTGCGGTGGTAGTACCGCTTGTTCCGTACGTGCATGCGCATACCACGTGCTCACCGCGTGCCTACTACGTCACGCACCGCAAAGAAACTTAAATTCATTCAATTAGACATTGATATAATAAATTACTTACATTTTACGAAAAATTACGCAATCGATATCATGAATTAGTCATGTATTAGCATGTATTTGCAAATGTGGAGTGCATGAAACTTTGAGTTTAAATTATAAGTATTTTGACAAGACTTGACTGTGAGTGTATCTATGATGGAAAAATATTTTACTTCAAAAAACGGATTAATTTTAGTAAAATTCTATCATATCCCCAAGTGATACATAATAGTATTGCTATATTCAACAGAATTCAGAATATGATATGTTTACATTTTCAGTTGATTTTACTCTACTTGGCCAAGCATCTTTGGTTCATTCTAAAACATACTAGTTTACTACTAGAAATTAATTAAGGTGCATGGAAAGAGCCTCCTCGTGGCGCACACCGGTAACAGCTAGACACGGCAAAGCAGTGTCTAGTCTGGCTAATCTTTCCAACACGATGCTACAACAAAATACAGTTGTAGCATCGACACGATAAGAAGAAGAACGAGAAATTTATTTATTCACAAACAAAACTATTACAGTAATTATTATTATTAACAAAGAAGCGTACTCAAGATACTGGCTGAATGGCAATGCTGATACGCTGCGACTAATAATTTTAAGATTAAAACTAGAAGCCAAAAGAGACGGATTTAGAATAAGATGAAAATGATGAGTTAGTTTATCGATTATTTTCTAGCAACTCACGAACACAATTACTTACGTAGAACTAATTACATGTCCTATTAGATACCTACTTGCTTATTATTTACTTATTACGTATATTGTGGGGTAAAAACCGACGGTTATGGTACAATTAAGGAAAACAATTGTTTATTGCGCGTTCTCGGCGTGGTTTCCTTGTTATAAACTATGTGAATGGTCAAATAAATAATATAATATTGATGTAAATCAGTTATCTAAGACAAGAACTGATGTCAATATTAACAAACAAAGCCACCCCCCCCCTTTTTGCAATTCCTGGAAAGGGTAGATACCTACTTTTTCAATCACACCGGTTCTAACTTAAAACTTCCTGTACCTGACTTAAAAATCAGTTGATTCAGAAATTGTTTTTTTCTGTATAAACATAATAATATTAAGCTTATGCATTGTGTAATTTATAGGCTATATTTCGATTATTTTGTTCACAAAGTATATCCTCTTTATTCACAAACAAACTTATAACTATACAGTATTTACAAAATGTACATTGTCATATAAAATATGTACATAAGAAACAATTGAGCTATCTACAGACCGCTGCAAACCATCTATAAATAGTTCAACTGCTCCAAATCAGTCGGAAGCGTACCCAAGATACTGGCTGCAAACTGTAACAAATTATATTGTAAAGCCTTCACTATTGAATAACTTTCGCGTCGGGTCGCGTCGGTCAGCGTTTGCAACGGTCTGTAGATAGCTCAACTGTTTCTTATGCATTTTATATGCCTATGAACATTTAGTAAATACTGTAATATACAATCTTAGTGATAAACATTCATTATTATGAGATAAGTGATTTACATACTTCGTTCATTTATGCATCTTCTAGTAGGAGAAAAACATTATCTAAGCATTGTATCAGCATTCTAGTTCTCATAGTACTACCTACTAGTACTGATACAGTGGCTGATACAGTTATGGGTTTGATAGAAGTTGTGTGTAATGTCCATGTATATTTATGTATAAAGTATTTTTTTATATTTACCATTTAAAAAAGTTAAAGTAATTATAAGTAAGTACCTATTGCAGTTATCAGTCTGACATTTATCAAAAGCCTACATTTAACCAGTTCAAACCAGACTCAGGTTTTTACAATCGCTAACTTTTTACTCGGTATAATTGGAAGGTAATTTGCCATTACTTTTATTACGAAACGTCTTACATTTGGCAAGAAAAAGTATTGAGTGAAAAAGATGCTATCATTCGTATCTGCTTGTAATGTAGTTGTTTAATTTATTACATTGATTTACAATACAGATATTTTCAATCTTTTTCGAAAAAAAAAATAAGTTTGAGTTTTGCAACTCGTTTTTAAACTGTGTAGCATTTTTATTTTCTACTGAACCCTTCAGTTGTAGTATTCCCTTATCCCCTTTATGGGATTTCTAGAAAATGACTGTTACTACACTCTTTCCACGGAAAACACATTGAAAGCTTTCAAGTCAACAAGTTTTCCAACTACTTCAAAGGGAGACCGTTCTCACTTTGACTATTTTTATAAATGTGTCTAGTCTGACATAAAATAAATAAATACGGCCGAATTGACTCTTACGTTTATTCTATGCAAATTGGTTTTATTATTTCTATTTTATTTGAAAGCGTTGTGACTATTAGTTTTAGAGTTGCTTTCATTACTGCGGATTGATTATATCTTTATGACTGTTTTCTTTTTTGTAAAAACTCTGTGTTCTGCAGAGACATAATATTCTACCTTAGTTTAGACCGCTTTGATTTTACATCCTTTATTTGTGGACATAAGCATCCGCTATAACCGAATTAAAAAGCAGGTGGTATATTACGAATATAAACGCTGCATAGCTAACAAGATTACACGTTTTTAACGGCCGCTATCCGCTTCGAACCGGTTCGAACACCGCGTGTGTCAACACGGCGCTGCTTCAGCTTATAAATATTGCACAGCTTGTGTGGAAAATGGTGTATGGTTTGTATGAAAGAGTTTGTAATCAGATCCCATGCCCCTCCGTGATGGAGCATTGTATAAAGTAATTCCATTGAGCGTGTTTTACTGGGAATGGAAAATATCGGATCATGTTCTTTATGCTTGAAGGATACGATGTATTTTAATTTTAATAAAGCATTATTCGAGCAAATACTATCTCTGGTTTTATAAGATTATATTAACTGAAATATCTGGTGGTATATATCGATCGGCAAATGGTAATCACGGTTACCGGAACAGTATTATCTCTCAGAAAAGAAATATACTTCACTATAATCACGTGTTTATGGGTAGGTAGTAAACACCTAATTACTTAGTACTCTTACCCTAGAAACTCAGTTCAATTAGAGCTGAAATTAGTGTCGTAAACGTTGTGACATCGAGTTTTGTTTAATGTTTGACGACGAGCTCTGATATGTATTGTAATTAAATTCATTTTTCAGTTATCCTTATATACACAAATGTTAATATAAGTATAAATAACACACCATAGGGTAGAGAAACTTTGCTCTGCACAGAAGTCGACATTTAGATTATATTAAAAAGCCCCTTATCGAAAATCTACTGTAGAGATGTCATCAGTGCAGGAGACGTAAAATATCTTTGACTAGAAATAACATATCTACTAACATCATCATCTTTATCAGCGACCACTACTGGACGTAGGCGCCACTGAGGCCGCTCTTACTCTTAGGCTCTAGCTGGCATACAATTGATGAGAATCCATTGTATGCCAGCTACATTCCATACATCGTCGCTTGATTTCGGCGGAGGGCGTCCTACACTACGTTTGCCTTAACGCAGTCTCCACTCCAGTATCTGTATGCTCTAAGGATCGACAGACAGAATTATAGAACCCAAACAATGGCTAATCTGAGAGTATCACAATATCGGAGTATCTAAGCATATAAATACATTACGGCACTTATCGAAATGATAACGTAAAATTAGATACCTACGCTTTGGATGACTGTTATCGCACGCACGCTTTTCATACACTTAACTCAAACTGTAGGTAATAATAAAACGTGCAATGTAAACTAACCTAATAGTCATGAAGTGACTCAATGTGTCTTTTCTTCAACTATACCTACCTATTTTTCCAACCCCTTTACATTATTTTTTTTAAATTGATTCATTGATGAAATTGTAGCTACTTCTAACCAATCATACATATTATATCCCATAGGTAATATACTCGGTTGTAAGTTTCTTAACCGTTAAAAAAAACTACTTTGTTGGTCTAGTTAAATTTGGTTTGGCACCCCAATAGGCATGCAAATTTTTTTTTCGTATAGATTGTTCCTGCACTGTATAATATACTTTAATGTATACTATCGCGTCAGTAACGGTATAGTTACCAACTAATATTATTTTATTTACCACCGAGTAAAATTACTAACAACGGAAATCCTTCTCCACTAAATGATATCCAAAGATTACCCATTGTTAAGGCTGCAGAATTATGTTGCGGTCTAAACAATGAAAAAAATCCTATGCTACTAATAACCGATTTTAAAGCAACGTTTTCGTTTTTCTGTTAGATATTCATCAGTGGAAAATAAAGGCCTATAGCTTTCTTTTCGGTAAATCTATAGATATTTCTTATTTCTAACACTACAGATATTAATAAAATATGTATTGTCAAGATATATAACTTTTTTGTTTACTAAACATTAAGTTTACCTAGGTACTGACTGAAAAAATCCAGAGTTTGGACCCACTTTCTAGTCTACAATGGCATATAGGTACGGGCCTAAATTTTAAATTGGTTTTTAGAAATACAGCTTTGGACACGAAATTAATTTAATTAAAGTAAGTAAGTGACTGAAGAGTGTAACTGTAAGTCATTGGGGCGCACCTCGGTATCACCAGCTAATGCTGAAGTAGGAAGGTAGGTCCCAGACTGGGAGTGGTATTCGCGTCATACTTTTTATTGTTCCCAGTCATGGAATCAAGTCATTAGGCCGAACTTCACCTTTGGCTCGAGTTTTGTCTTGAACCCTGTGGCCTCCAATCCTAACCCCTCAATCTGTTGCTATTTATTCTACTACTTTTTATACAACAAAAAAGTGATCTTCGAGCCAAATAATTATATGCTTGATACAACGTCTCTGTCTCGATAATAATGATAATGATCGTTATACTCAATCGAGGTACAAAAACAAAACAAAGGCGATGATGGGTAATATTGTATACTATACTAGCTGGTGCCCACGACTTCGTCTTGCTATCGTTATATTTTTGACAATTCGCACAATATAATTTATGGTATATACCCAATATATACATCAATATAGTATATGTGTTATTCTGATGTATAAACTACATTACTTACTGTAAAGTTACATTAAAATCCATTTAGTTTTTCGTGAAGAACTAACAAACATACATACCTACATCCATTCACAATTCCATCCATACTTTCGCGTTTATATAAGTAGGATATTAGTGTTGGCTGAGTAAAAAGTTTTTCAACAATTAAACGATTTGCATAACATTGTAAGTAGCTGTTTGCACTTTATTATTATTATGAGTACTTGACCAATCTATTTAAGTGATGAATATATTTTAGGGAATCCAGGCTAAGATATTAGTCACCGCCTAAAGAGACGAGCGTAAAAATATTCCACTGAATGTACTAAACAAGATTCACTATTTAAATTAGTGAGTCTGGGTAACTAGTTCCTAAGAGATTTTTCCGTTGTAATTAGAAACGTTAAAATTCATGTTTTGTGGTAAACCATGGCACTTTTTGTATGTAGGTATATATATCCATTGAATCCGAAACAAAAATGAACAGTGGGAAATTGGCTGGTAGACTTATAATAAAATATTTGATTCGTAAAGGTACTATAACATAAATCTTGACTTCGGTAGGACACAAATATAACAAGTTTTAACCTAAGTGTCAACATTTAATTTATGTTTAGGACATCAATTTCGTTCAACTTTCCTAGAATAAGAAAACATGTGACGTCATCCTGAAAAATACGGCGTAGGTTGGTAATGACACTTCAGACATGAAGCGTGCACCGATGTGTTCAGCAATCAGTCCATGTCAGTAATACCTGGTAATGATAAACAACTTTAAAAATGCACTCGCGTTGGATCATTAATGCACGACAGATCTAGCCATTTATTAAAACTGAACAAGCCACAGAACATAAAAAACTGTTTTTTATGTTCTGTGGAACAACCAGTGACAAAAATCGTAATAGACGAGTGAAGGAAGAAGAAGCATTATGGTTGGAATCTTCCAACACAAATATAACAAGAGATAGTGATGTTCGATTTCGAATGATTAAAAAGATGTTGCGCGAGTATGGCGAGTTTTTTACAGCTATATTTAAACTTTGTTCTCATTAAAGCTATTTAATGAGAACAGTTTAAATGGATATTAGGTACTAGATACAGATCAGTCATTCAAAACTTAATGTTCACAGTATTATGTTGAGTGATGAGTATGAAAATTGAATTAGTGTGAACGTAGTAGGAATCTATGCTATAAACTATAGTGAAGTTATGTTTAAGTCATTGTGTTCTATGGCATAGTGGCTTCGGTTCAGGGTTTATTCAATTAATTGGTTAAATACTGGCGTTTTTCCAGCTTGTTTCTGAGAACTGGACAGAAAATGATTGTGTTAATTACTTAGGTTAGTTGCTCAACCAATTTAGAACTGCGTCTGGATGAAAAAATCTAAGTTTTTAAAAAAGTGTTGTAAAATTAGAGCCCGTAGTCATTTCATTTCGGTACATATTTTTTTGTTTTATAATTTGTTTATTTGGAGTGGAACTCACAAAAAAATCGGAGAAAAATAAATATTTTGACGTAAACATTATGTAAACGATATCTAATCAACCTAGGAAACAATGAAATGGAATAAGTATATAAGATTATGTAATGATAATAAAAGTCATGTTTCACAGCATTAATAGCTATATTTTTTTTTTTAAACTACATTGTAACAAATAAATTGACTCCTTTGTAAGTTTAGTTAAAAAAGGGTGGCAGACCTGCGATTTGCCTCAGGCCCTTCGGCCCTTTTGGTTTATCGAGTAAACGGTAGTGATTCATTATCCCTGACCCTTTCGAATGTGTGTGTATTGCACAAACAAAAGTGAGGTAGGGGTGGGACGGAAACATCGGGTGCGTGTGCAATCTAGATCAGTGGTTCCCAAACTTGACACGAGCCGCGAAAAAAAAAGTATAAAAGTCTTACAAAAAGTTTCAAATTCGTTACTCGCTTCTTAATCTTTATGAATAAAATAGAGGCTACGTGAACCAGAAGAAGAAGAAAGGTTTCTTGAATACTAAAAGGAACTGTTCAATTTAAAAAATATTCAATTTCGTTTACGTTTTGATGTTTGTGTACAACGAATCAAAGCATCTGTCTTCTTTTATTGGGTCCAACCATAATTCTATCGATCCATACTTTGGCAGCCACTGGCTTAGAGTCTAGACGTGTCTAGCTCACAGCTGTCCTGCTCGCTCTACAAGGGAAGCAAAAGAAAGGACTACATAAATATACATCATTTTAAATTTGAATAAAAACTGTAAATTGTGTATTCTGTGGCATTTTTTGTGGGCTGAGGAGACAGCTGTATTAAATCCTATCAATAATAACGTTACAGTCACATCAGTCCACAAGAAATGCCACTAGCAGAGTTGCAGCGTCAAGTTTAACAATATGTCGAGTGTAGAATAAAATATGAAAATACTTTATACTACACCTGCTCGGAAAGTACCTTGATACTTTATCAAATTTACGGTAGAAAGTACGTCATTGCATATCGAACAAATATGCGGCGAGAAAACGCATCTGAGCGGGAGAGAAAAGTGTATGAAAATCCATTTCTTACGTGGTTTTTCTTTTTTAATTTTGGGTAAGACTATGCGCTGGTAACCTAAATATCAAAAGCCAAAAAGTTTTTACAGTGAGTTTTTATCTCCAAGTTCGCAAAATGACACTGGCCACTAGCTGTGTGTTGGATGGTGTCAAACAATTTGAAAAAAGAACAAGTGAAAATTTTAGTTTTTTATTTTCCTCGTAGGTGTAGTATAAAGCACTATGTATCACTCAAGAGAAAGTGCGATTCCCGATCTCGGGTGTTTTAAAGCCCTCGCCTGCGGCTCGGGCTTCAAACGACACCCTCGACGGTAATCGGTCACTTTCTCCTCTCGGTGAACAATGTACTATTCTACTGGAATAAAGCTAGACGTGAACAAAGAGCAACAAACAAAAGAGTAGCGCCAAGGACACGGTATCTTATCGGCGGTGTGTGGAATCGATGGCAGCGTTAGCCATGAATACTCATGCACTGATTTTTATGGCATAGAGATTAAAAAAAATTGTACGATTTTTATCCTACGTGCACCAAAAAGTATAGCTTTATAATTTTAACAGTACCTAAGTGTTACAATCGTATAACTATTCTTAAATATTTTTGACGTGACAACGTCTTATAATTCGATAGAGCCGGCTGCACGCACGAAAAAACATGACTCATAAGGCGTTCTGAGGCGTTCTGAGGCGTTCCATGAAGTGCAAGCGAGATCGCGGAACGAGCGACAAAGAAGCACAATCGACCTTTGCGTTTGTTGTCACGTTGAACTATCGTCAGTAAACCGACTTTAAAGACAACCATTTTTTCAACCAACTCCATTCGATAATATGGTATACCTAATGTATTTGCTATTTTAGCGTGTCTATCGCCGCAATGTGTTTCAAACTACCAATTTTAAAATCGTATTCAGATAATTTAATAATGTTTAATATTCAACGTCTCTGTAACCTATCACAATCTCACATTCGATGTGGAGTGGAACTAATCATAGCTTGTAAATCACTTAACAGTATTTGATTTACTGAGTTCTAGGTTCGTATTCGTCGTGGTCGCGTGACATTTTCTCATTCACATGGCAAAATCGAGAATAAACATAATTCTTAGTGTTTGCCTCGCCCACTTCTAGTTTCAATCACCTCCATCACCACCAATTACAATCACCTTACCCGATAGCTTAGGTATTATATTATGGCCTATGGGTATTCAGAAAGACTTTATTTAATAAGTATAACCACATTTGAACGCTAGTGATCTTCAAAATTATCGCTCATTTAGAAGAGAGACCTCAGAGGTAAAAAAACTCTACAAGTCTGGTTCTAATTGCACATTACATACTGAGCGAATAACTTGGTCCTGTTTTTTTTTGAATCAATACAATGATGATGAAATTAAGACCACAAAAGGCATGGTTATGGTCACGTAGGGTAGGTGTAGTAAGCAGTACCCCAAGTACGAGATTGTGCATTATATTATCGCAAAGACGCAATCGCCGAGCGCCACAGATTTTGTATGGAGATCCAAGCAGAGCCCTTAGCAGATTTTTTGAGTAGCTTGGATCGAAGACAGGGCTTAGTAACGCGTCTTGGGTGAGGCCTATGTTCAGCAGTAGACTGATATAGGTTTATGATGATGGTGATGGCAGTCGGATTGAAATTATATTCTACTAGACAATTTTTAACTTATATCATAATATTTTTGTGATGATTCTAAGTATTGAAAACAGTCGTCGTCTTTTATAAACGGCCTCGTTTATAAAAGACGACGACTGTTTTCAATACTTTTTTTTTTTTTTTAATTACCGACCGAAATAGTAGTAAAAAATAGAAACTGTAAATAGAAATAACTCATATTAATAGGTACTCAATAATAAAGATTAAAAAGGTGAATTGCGCCGTACCTCTATGTAGTACCAACATACAACGGCGGATCCAGGGGGGGGGTCATGGGGGTCATGACCCCCCCCTGAGCTGGTTCCAGGACTTAGGTGGACCACTAATTGAACATATTTTTTTTTTTATTTAAGTATATAAGTTCTTGACTTGACCACGACTGTGTGACCCACCCCTGGCGCCAAAACATGATCGTGACCCCCCCTGGCGCCAAAACTTGATCGTGACCCCCCCCTGGAGCCAAAGCTGGATCCGCCCTTGCCAACATAGCTACCTAGTAGTATATTATGCGCAACGTTTAGACTTTTATTCACAAACTTGTGCAATTTACATATTTACAAAACACATAAAAACGGTTGAGCTATCTGCAGACCGTTGCAAACGATGATCTGATCCATATTAGTACCAATAGGAAGCGTACCCAAAAACGAATAAAGATACTGACTGTATTGCCGTGATGAATAGCAATGCTTTATAGCAGATTATGAGTTTTAAATTCCAAGACACAACATTGTCGATGGTATAAACTATCATTTTTATATGACAATTTATACCATGTGTATCATAAAGGTCGCGAACCAGGTTTGGAAGCCAGCCAAAATGTTCAAGGTCGATTTTTCAGTTATTTTTAGGTCTATAATTTTTCGTCCCTCTTTGCAACGTACCTACCTACTCATGGCTGAGGGTAGTGACTGATGCCCGTTTAGAGTAAACTGTTTTTCTTTCGATGTCACGCCCATCAATTCCATCTTTTGCGGTGTGCTGTGCATCATGCAGTTTTCCATATCTTTGTGTTTCATGGTGGAATGTATTTGCTACGATTGAAGTAGCTTTTCTTAATTTTTGTAATAACTTTATTATTTTACGGTTTTGACAACAACATGAACGACTTATCGTTCTTGAAAAGTTTTATGCGATATGCATAATTATAACATTTACGGTGTGTACTTATAGGTTGTGTTGTAAATTGTATGAATGTGTAAATACAATAAGTAATAAAATTGAAATAGTGCATATGTTACGGATCGATCACGAATAGTTATTGAAATAGCCTTGTCATTAATTTGGCATGTTTTGCGTGTCACTTAGTATTTTTTGCTCTTGTTTCAATAAGCTCTGATTCTTACTCAGCGGGAATATATCAGTCAATTAATAATGATTGGCTGTTTATAAGCAAAAACTATATTTAGACAACGACTTCGCAATGTTAACTACCGAATTAATTTGATAGGACATTATTTTGACGATTTCCTAAGACGAAAATTAAGAGTTATGTTTAAAAAGCAAAAATTAGGCCAAGACGGTTTTGTATACTCAGTTTTTTATTTATTCTACAAATAAGCAGTGGAAAACTTTGATGGCGGTTTACACCGCAACAACAGCGGAATAATATATCCTTGTAGAATGACCTCGTGTTGTTTGCAGTCAAAGAATCAACCTCATTCATATTTCGAGTGCAGCAAAAACAATGGGAGCGTGAAAGTCGTGTGGGTAATCCTCAACTACCTCCCGCCACCCACGTTATCATACGTATAGAATAATGCATTTAGTTTTACACATAATCGGGGCTAAGGACGTTATGTGTCGTACTAAACACACAAACAGTACAGATAAATAAAAACAAATGCTCACGGACATTTCACATCACGCTCTTGTCCCAAAGGTTGTATTGCTGGTAGAATATTTATAAAAATACAACATATTATATACTTACTACTTACTTTACCTACTTGTATAGAAAACAGTTTTTTTCAATATAAACGTACTTACACGTACGGTTGCTATTGGTACTGATTTGGATTCGTTGATCTATCTATAGATCGTTTGCAACGGTCTACAGATAGTTCAAGTGTTTTTTAATCTTGTTACTTCTTTTCAGAATCTAAGTAAATGTTCGACCAAGTGATTAGTATTTTTCTTTATCGTAAGTTTTCAAACGTTTTGTACTCTAGAGATTGAGAATAAGGATGCAGACATTACGCATTCCTCCAGACTGGTCTGTGAATGTCTAATGCCTATTTATATTTGGTACGAGCACTTAACTCTAGACAGGCTCAAGCCAACGCTTATTCTAGCAGAAAACCCAATTCTAAAAAAAATATTTAGTTTTGTAGATACCTAATAGATAAGGTTTTTTGTATAAAATCAGTCATAAAATCATAATTAACTATTTTACTTATCAGTCTAATATTATTCAGAAGTCAAAATAATAACTATAAAATATTTATTAATAGAATAATTTAGAATTGATATTCTATCAGCAATCTAGTTCCCAGTAATTTTAATTAGTCATTCTTCTAGCACATTTTAAAGGATCAGTTTTGGTGTCATATTTAACTCTTTTAAATGAGTGCGTGTTTTTTTATTCTTACGGATATCATTGGAATTACCTCCCGCTAAGCTAAGTTTTCAAAAGGCTTAAAATAAAACAGAACAGCAAGACCATCAAACACACGTAAACCTGTACTGATATGCAAGGATCTTTGAAAAGAAAGCCTTATTACTAAGAGTAGAGAGCGTTATATTGTTTGCAGGAGACGAAGACGCATTTAAATTAATCTTTCACCCAATCTTACTTTCGTGTTTGCGGTTCCAGCCAGGCAGACGTTGGTCGCGGCATCAACACTCAGGTCAAGTCCAGTCTGTGTATTGCCATTTTTTATCCTACTGCCCAAATTCACAATGGTAGGTAATGGTATTTTTTAGATATTAAACAGAACAAACTTTCGATTATTACAGTATTTACAAAATGTACATAGGTAGGTATTTATTATTGATTTTGTTGAATGAATAAATTAACCTGACTCTTACTTTTGTAAATTTAAAAGTATTTAGAATTTTATTTTTCTAATAATATATAATTAACGTTAATTTATATTAGCACGTTATAAAACACTCAAACAGGTCAGGTCATTCATAAATTATACATTCGCGAATAAAATAAATCTAAGAAAGAGTTTTGGAATCTGTTTAGTTCACTGATTGATGTTAACGAGAGAACTTCAGCTCACTGTAATAATATCCCAAGATGCTGGTTGCAAAGCAAACGCTCAATTGAAAAGCAATTTAGTTAATTGTTACTATTTAATATCAATATATCAGTATGCAGTACATTATTTGCATAAACATTTTCTAATATAAAGCACTAGGCACACGAAGGTAAGTTGTTTATGATAAGAATAATAGGTATAAGTATCGGAATTGTTATAGTAGGAATTTATAATAACAACTTGTGCAACAATAAACAAACATGAGAAACAAAACTTATCGGAAAATACTAAATTTGTATGCTGATTTGCTGAAATGTTTCAAACAATATTTCAAGGCGTAAGTAAAACTTAATACGAAATTAAAACATAAACTTGTAGCGATAAAATACTTTTGTGGAAAAGAGCCAAAGAGACGAGCGCGTTGAAATCTTTTCTTGCTAAGATCAGGAGCCTAAGCCCCGTATATTTACGCATAAAAAAAGTATTCTCAAAACTCGGACTATTGTTCGATACCAAGAAAGAACCAGGTAACATCGCACATATACAAAAGAACAGCGATAAGTTAAAGCCATTATTATACAGTGTTCATGTTTTGCTCAAAATTGCAAAACAACTCGCTTATTCCATAAAATGTCGAACAGAATAATTCCAAGTCATTGTACCAACTTTTCCGCTGATCAATAAAACATGTATAATCCTTTAAGCTTTTACAGGTTCGAATTCTAAAGGAGCAGTACCAATAACAAGCTGGAGCGGATTGTAAAGAGCTGTAGGAATGGGGCCCTTTATGTTATAGGAAATCGAGGGAGTGGTATTCATGAGAACGTAGACGCGTCGCGGGGAGGTGAAGAACGCAGGGGGAGGGGGGAGGGGGCGAGCAGCGGCGGCGCCGGCAAACGAACTGCGATGGAAATTTCCATTGCCCAAGCGCCGAAGCGGTCGGCACTTCGGCAACCATGCGTGCACACACCGAGCGTCGTCGGGTCTCTTCGTCGTTTCTCGGCCGTTCGATCGACCGAACGAATGAACGAAGTAGGGTGACATCACCCATGCGTTTACTTGAAATTCATTACAGAGTTTGATAACCGTAAGTGGTTTCATGCATTGCGATTGTTTCAATTGAAACAAGCCGTTCGCTTTTCAGTTTATACCTAGATTTCAATTGTTTGGAGGTACTTGAGCGTCTCTAATTGAAACGGTTTTATACAGCTTTGTTAGCTTTAAGTAGAGTGAGCCTAGCGAGCCTTGCAAACGTATCGCGGCCGCCTCTGTTATATAGCTCCTCACTGATTTGGAGGTCATTCATTCTAAGCGGCCGCGGCTGCTACTTTCGGTTCACGCTTCAGTAACAAACTGCGCGTGGGTTTCAAAACTTGCAATCAATCTTGGTATGCTAAAAATAGCAATACTCTTTACTTCGCATACGAATATATAATCTTCAATTAGGTATGGCGTTTTTGTTTGTATTTCGAATTTTTACAAGATTTTTTAACTACAATAACTAAATATGTAATAATAATTTAAGTATGATGATTACTTTTTATGCCAAATAGGTGTTTTAATATAAATACCATAAATGTTTTAGTATAAGTAAAGTACCTATAGATCTACTAAAACAGTTCCATCGTTACTTAACCCGTTTCTCATCTTTTTTGATTATTTGCATACTGTGCGTTATTTTGAATCTTAGAGACGCTTTGCATTTCATCCGATGCAATATTTAATAATTTAATATTTATAATATTTATACAGTTTACCAAGATCCAATATACGGGACCAGGCCAGGTTTGGCCCAGTTTTTGATGAATCATACGTTCTGAATTTAACTAACTATTCATGGACATTTTTTACACAAGGTCATCTAGTTCTAAACTAAGCAACGTTTGTACTAAGTATATATCAAAATAAATAAATAACAAGCAATTGTTTTATGCCATCGATTCTATATATGTAAATACTATTTGCCCAGCAGTAGGATTCAGGTTAGGATAAACAAAACAAACAACACACAGCATTGAAGGCAGAGCTAATACAATTAGAAAATGAGTTAAAAAGAGCTAATACATAAGTAAAAGACCGTAACGTTCTATGTTATAAAAGTTAGTAGTTTCAGTAGTTAGTAGTTTTGTTTTAGTCAGTTAAAGTTTAAAAAGCTGTAAAGCTCAGTTGCTTGTAATAATAGAGCTACAGGTGTCGAAAGACGAATCGCTGCACTGTCACTTTACTTGACATAGCACAACACGTATATGTCTACGGGCTGTAAACAATCGGTTCCTCGGAAACCGTAAAGTCGATTGAAGTAACTTGACACAAAGTAAGTTAATGAGTTACGTTTAGGGTTCCAAGCTTCAACAAGTTGACAAGTAATCCCTACTCATGTTAATAACACTAGTAAAGAGTATGAGATAGACTGAACAAAGATTTATGAAGTTTGAATCCTGGTCACATATTACCATGTTTTTTCAAAACCGTCCACTTTAACTGAGTGAGGAATTGACACTAGAATCATCTAGTATTAGTCCTTTTTTTTTTAGTGTAAAAAAATGCGACTATAACCAAGTGCAAGGTTCTTATGAAGACCTGGGTGAAAAGTGGCTCCAGATGCTGTATTCATCGTCTTTAAAATATTTACCAGGCACGTTTGTTCAACGTGTAGGTTACATTGCTGAACATATTTTTTGGCAATCAATCATTTCGGTACACAAATAGAATTTTGTTTTCACAAGTACGTTCTACCTTTCAATACATGTACCTTATTGTGTAGATAAGAAAGTGTTTTTTGCTAGAGCATTTGGCAATGGTTTGCCCTTGTAATTCAACTCTATGTGCCATCATTTCTAGTGGTAGTAAAAGCGTGGAACATGCAATTATTTTTGTCATATCAAAAAAAGCTGTTAAAATAAATACCACTACCAATTTAAATGTGCAAATAAGGTTTATCTCTTAAAGTTAATTATTTTGTTCTCTAGATCTTTGATCTTTGATTTTTGATGGTAAATTCTAATTTCTTGTTTTATTATTTAAAGTTCGCTATCGTATTTTTTAAACAAGCTATTGTGAATGCAGACCGATTTCATCATTATCTAGCGCTGACGGCTCTACCGAAGGCTGTACTCAATGTTTTAGAGAAAATAATTCATTAGACTAATATATTCGTTATTAATTATAAGTGAGTGGAGGGTTTACATTAGGTGTTATTGACTGGCGCCATAGCTCAGTTTGTAATAGCTCTCCCTCCCATGTTTTGGGTCGAACAAACGTTGATGTAATGAGCAAGCACGGATGTTTGTTCTGTGTCTGCTCGCTACTACGTATTCTATGTTTGTATTGAAAAAATGTATCCAAGTATTCTATCAGCAACATTACACATAGTACAATCTTGGCTTAGTTTGGGACTTTGCGTGATGTGTAAAATGTCCGTGAATATTTTGTTATTGCGTCGTCACAATATCACGAGGTTTCTCATCGATTTAGTGGTTTTGCGTTGGGAATCTGAAGTAACGTCGTCGTACTAATAAATTGATATAGACCAGTTTGACTTTTCATATAATAGTGCGAATCAAATCTGTAAATATAACTCTGACGGAATTCAATACAATGAGCCGTATAGCTTGCTACTCTGTATACCATATACAGGGTCTTATTGGCAATCTAAATACGCAATGTACAATTAATAATGATTTATCTAAAACTTTCTACATTATTTATTAAGCTATAGTGAGTAGTAATGTTTTTTCTAACTTTTTAGACACTACCTTGATACAATATCAATTTTCATTATGTATGTAAATATTTGAAATACAACACGTGCGCTACCAACTGCTGACACACGAGTCCCAGGACAGATCAAGCCTGAATACTTTGAATACTTTGTTTTTTTATATGTAGTTAATATATTAGAAGTAAATAAAGTGACCATGTTACACATAATAATATTGACTAACCATTAAATAAATAATGCTGGACAATCCACACAACATCATCAGACAACAGAGCTTGTGTTATGGGTACCTACTTTAAGACTGATATACATACTTACATAAATACATTACATAGATAGGTTTTTTTTTATTATAAGTACATACAAAATACCCAGAACACCCGGAATAAATATTGCAGATCGTACAAACATTTATCCGAAGGCGGGAATCAAACCCGCAACCTCCGCGTCGCGTCGCAGGCGGACCTTCGCCCGCCGCGCGCGCCACATCGGTCGTCAAATCTTGAATTTGATCTATTATTATGCGATAAAATAATAATAATAATAATAAAGCCTTTTATTCAGACAACTTAATATATGTACATAAAATTTCCTTACACTAATTTTTCTTACACTTTTCCTATAATATTTTTTTGTTTTGTTTTCCTTTTCTAACGTTTATTCATGTATTTGGTACTTCTTTATTTTCTGTAAGTCCGTTTGCCAGTTGGCATAGGCCTCCTCCAACCTTTTCCATTCCGATCTCTCTCTGGCTACTCTACTCCATGTTGTGCCTGTAACCTGTCTGATATCATCATCCCATCTTTTTTGTTGTCTACCTTTTTTCCTTTTTCCTTCTCTAGGATACCATTATGCGATACAAGTTCTTCAAAAATTTCTAACTAAGCAAGAAATATGTAGTAGAAAAAAACCAGTGAAGGTATAAAATGCGTGTTGATAAGAAAATCATCTACAAGCACGTTTAAATACATAAAAGTATATGTATAGGATCGTTTACACGTTTGTAAGTATGAAATGCTTGATATTCGTAATAAGTGGTACTGTATTAATAATCTATTGAAAAAATTATCTTTATGGTATATCGATAAATATGATTTGAAATGCAAAATACTTGTAATTAAATAGTTATAGCATTATAAACTTCAAAGAAGTGTACGCTATATACTTTCAAGATTTCATTTGAACTGTATGGAAATAAGTAGATATAAAATAAAATAATATAGGTCTTATTTCCAAATAATTGTCATGTCATGTCATGTTAGCAAGTTAGAAGCAACTATGAATTGAAAAATAATTAAAATCCGTCGAACGGGAAGAAGAATAAATTAAATATGTATCTACATATTAGCTTAAATAGGTTAATACATTTATTTATTTACTTACGTTTATTTATGTGTTAATTATTCAAATGTTTATGTTAATGTTAGGTTTATGTTAATACTATTATACAGGGTTACATGGAAAGTCGTGCTAGATCCGTTAAGGGCGTGGAGTACCTATCATTTCTGACTTATTTTACTAAGAAACACCTTACCCTAAACTTAACCCATTTCGAGATATTCGACTTTTAAATTTTTATTGAAAATTGCAGACTTTTAGGCTACTAAATTTATTATTGTTTTTTCTGTGCATCTTATTATTATTATTATTGCATTTTTACATGGGTAATAAAATGCTTTAGGACATCAACCATTAAAATAGTGCATAAGTTAATTGAATAGATCGTAGTAGACAAGTGAAACTTATGAAATAAAAAAATATTTTAGAAGGTTTATTTTTCTATAAGGGATATCTAAAAAAAATATTATGGCACTCGTTCGGCGGATGTTATAATAAATATCTACGTTTCAACAGCTATCTAACGACGTATAATAATCTAGGGTTTGTATTACATTTCGTGGAAAAAAAGTAGTTGGGACGCTCCAGGTTGCAGTTCTAACGGTCCCGCGCGAGCAAGACAAGTAAAGATTTATGTAGATGCGAATGAAAGAAAAAATGTGTAGAGACCGGCTAGGGCTGGGAATACAACAGGGGAAATTGTTTTGGTTGTCAGTCTGCTTTTGTGCTTCGTACATAGTGAATGTGATATCGTTTTGCTCTTTTCTCCACTTGGCTGTGATTCTGAACTATTTCTTCAGCACAGTAGCCAAAATCAGAAGAAATAGTTCAGAATCACAGCCAAGTCGAGAAAAGAGCAAAACGATATCACATTCACTATGTACGAAGCACAAAAGCAGACTGACAACCAAAACAATTTCCCCTGTTGTATTCCCAGCCCTAGCCGGTCTCTACACATTTTTTCTTTCATTCGCATCTACATAAATCTTCACTTGTCTTGCTCGCGCGGGACCGTTAGAACTGCAACCTGGAGCGTCCCAACTACTTTTTTTCCACGAAATGTAATACAAACCCTAGATTATTATACGTCGTTAGATAGCTGTTGAAACGTAGATATTTATTATAACATCCGCCGAACGGGTGCCATAATATTTTTTTTAGATATCCCTTAGAGAAAAATAAACCTTCTAAAATATTTTTTTATTTCATAAGTTTCACTTGTCTACTACGATCTATTCAATTAACTTATGCACTATTTTAATGATTGATGTCCTAAAGCATCTTATTACCCATGTAAAAATGCAATAATAATAATAATAAGATGCACAGAAAAAACAATAATAAATTTAGTAGCCTAAAAGTCTGCAATTTTCAATAAAAATTTAAAAGTCGAATATCTCGAAATGGGTTAAGTTTAGGGTAAGGTGTTTCTTAGTAAAATAAGTCAGAAATGATGGGTACTCCACGCCCTTAACGGATCTAGCACGACTTTCCATGTAACCCTGTATAAAGTTATACTTGGTAACTAAAATAAATTGGGTATTACTCACGTTTGTATGTACATATATATAGAATTGAAAAAAAAAATTGAATTATAGAATGTTGCATAAAAATAGTTTAATAAGTAGGTACCTAATCGTTTATACCTATTTGTTTGGCTATGTTAACCATGAAAGATACAGACAAAGGAAAAAAATTAATGAAAGAAAAGAGATATGTACAGAAATACTTTCCACGGACAATGTTTTAGTCAACCATGCCAAAATAAAAATAAATAAATATATATTCTCGGACGTTTCACACATCTTTCAGCTCTAATAGATTGCTAATAGAATTATAATTATAATTGCTAATATACATTTTTTTATAAAAACATAAGTACATAGAACACATAGTAACACCCAGACACAGAACAAATATTTATGTTCATCACACAAACATTTGCTCTTGGTGGGAATCAAACCCACGACCCACAGCATGGAAGGCAGAGCTACTGCCAACTAAGCTGTGACGCCTGTCAAATGTAAGTAAGTTCATATTGTTAATATTGACAAATATGGTGTGGTGATTGACTTTAAGTTTTAAGTTTTTTTTTCGATTAAGGTACCTACTTTAAATTTACGAATAATGCGTAAGTAGAGCTTTTCTTTACTGTTTAATACTCAGAATCCATTTTGTATTTTTAACCCACTATTTTTTATAAAAAAATTGTATCTGTAATTTACAGTCAAATATAAAGAGTTTTGGCAAAGAAAGACGGATAGAACTACTACGACGCAATTATAAGGTATGGGGTTTTTTAATGTTTTTTTTAGATAACGAAACATTTCTAAAAGTTCTAAAATTATTTGATTAAGAGCAAAGTCCGATTTTTGATTAAAGATACATTTCCAAATAAAGTGTATAAATCATTATTATCTACCATTTGTATGTTTACAAACATTTTTATTTATTTTTACAAACAAAACAGTTTTTTATGAGCTCAACATAAAATAGTGTTTTTTTTAATTGTTTTACCTTTAGTAGTAGGTCTAATGTATAGCGGCGTTCACATTACGGTAATATATTCTACTAAAAGACTTTGAAGAAGTACGAAAGGTCACAGTCACAGCCGTATATATTGGTAATTCTACCTTAATAAGACAATCATATCCATTTTACTCTAAAGGTACTATGTTATACTTGTTTTTAGCATGTTTTTAGTATAATACATATGTGCATCGAAGAAAGCATCGCGGCCGTCAAAGGTTCTCCTATAATAGGATTATGTTAGATGCAATTACTTCACTGCATTCCGTTTTGTAATAAACGTAATAAACTGACGTGAAGAATGCCTGGGGGCGACGGTCAAGAATAAAATAAATACCTTTGTATAGAAAGTTTACGATGGACACCTAAATATGTAGTTATACGCTAAAATATGTTTTACTACCCAGTTTGCGCATTTACCTTTCTATATGGCTTCTAACGGACTTGTTTAAAATAATTGCAAACTTTCACATAATCGCCAAGCATTTTTAACCTGCGTGATTTATTTCTCAGATCTTCTTATTCGTACGTGTCAATAATTTTATTCCGATTTATTTGTTTTTCTTCATCTGGGGACTAACATAAGTACGACTAACAAAATATAAATAAATTCGCAGTTAAATAACAATATACATATAACAAAATAAAACTTACCTTAAATACCGCCGGAGCTAACGGTATTGCCGCTTGGTTGTGAAGATGTTTCTTCGACATTTTCGTCTCCTTTCTTGTCCACGTTTAATAAATTATTCGGTATCGACACAAAAATTGTGATTTATTTCTTTTGAAGTCGTTTCATGAAGCGTGATAATATTTTAGTGTTCGCCAGTGCGAATTGAACGGGATTGCTGTTTCTAATCGTGACCGCACCGACTTCGCTTCTTGCGAGTCGGTTCACTTAGTAAAGTTTTCGGTAGTCGCGCGTTGCCAAAGAGAACGTCGTTCCACTCTTGTGGTCAAGTCAGCAATGAGCGGGTGGGGCGCTCTACGACTACGAGCGCGTCAGCGAGGCTGAAGGCGCCGACTATACGCTACGTCACGACATACATACTTGGAACACTGAAAACGCGCTGCCGATTAGCAAACCAGCGGAAAGTAGCCGCTCAGCAGCGGCGTTGGCGGCGGTGGGCGAGCGGCGCGGCGCTCTCGGTTGGCGAGTCGTCTGAATAAGTACTTAACTACAATTATGTTTTCAGATTTAGCTTACGTCAGCTCTTGCATGGCGCCATCGGCTACGTTTCAACGATCACTTACGTAACTATAATTTACTCTAACATTGAACCCTTAAAGTAACTGCGATCTTAGTTCTAGAACTTCATTTCAGCATAATTACTCAGTATTACGAAATTAATTTCACTGCAAGTACCTAGATCAAATGAAAGATAAAAACTAATATCTGGACGTTGTTTGAAATGACTGAATGTGGTACTATTATCTAAGCACGCATGAGTTTGAGGACAACTTCTCTATTATACTCAATACATGCCACTGGTTGGCTTGAATAATATTCAATTGAAAATAATCAACTGAACTGAGTATAGCTCTCGTATGTTGGTCCGTGTGTAGTTTTGGCTTAAGTTTTCTCAAAGTTACATCCGCCAGACCATTACCGGACCATCTTCGAGTCTAATGGGGCGTCTAAACGGGCAATATTTTACGGCAATTTGTGGCTGCAATTATTGGCAAACATTGCCCAGCCATCAATAAAACATTTTAGTACATTTTATGGCTGAGCAATCAATTGCAGGCAACATGTTGCAATATGGCTGCAATAGTATGGCCTTTGATTCAGAACCCTTTAATGAGCCACACAATGCAGCCACAATAATAATATAAGACAATAATAGTATAATAAAAGTATGACAATAATAATATAAGCCATCAATATACAATTAACAGTATTAACACAAGTCAGCGATGTTCGGCCACACGCTGGCTACACATAAAAACATTTTGACATATCAAAAAATATGTGGCTATAATGCCGGGCCATCCTTAAAATATTGCATAGTGTGGCTGGTATTGGTAGCAATGTTGCCGGCCACAGTATTGCAGCCACAAATTGCCGTAAAATATAGCCCGTTTAGACGCCCCATAATAAATTGTTTGAGCGAAAACAAAATCATTTCAATAGATTGCGTCTATCTTGCATCTTGTAAATTTAAATCACAGATTTGATCTTGATCATGAAGTATCGACATACAAATTATGTTAAATCTTATGTAGTTTCTTATAAAGCAAATCAAATCAGAAAAAAACCATTTAGGTAGATACTTATGCCTATTAAATAACGTTAAACTCGTAACAATGGAAATATTTTATGATGAAACGCAATAGAACAGCGACATTTTCCGGTATCAAGCCGAGTAACTGTATGTTCCGATCATTTCAGGTGATATCTTGTATACACAAACAAGATAATCGGTTAACAAAGTGTCAACAATGACGAATCATCCCGAGTGATAATGCATCCCAATTTAGATAAAGGTTTTTAGTTTAGTTAGTAATTACCTGAATTCAGCGATAAAATCATTAAAATAACGACGAACATACGATATCTATTCGACGCGTATTTTTATGACTGATTTTGATGATTCATTTTTTTATATCAATCTTATTTTCTTACTTTCCAAAACTACTTCTAAGTACCTATAGATAAGTAGGTACCTACAGGTAATATTAGATGGTGGATTAAAAAATAATTAGTATGGCTATTTGAATAATCGGCCAACTTTATAAATTTTCCACTATCGGGTATACGATCTCAATAAATATTTTATAGTTTGGGGTCTCGTGAATCTAAAAACATGTCTAGTGGAAAACTCCTACCGGATGACGCCATGAAAGTTAACCAACACGTAACCAGTCATTCATTTGTGAGTGAATAAGTTTACAGGGGGGCAATCCAGCAAGGGGAAACTTGCGTGACCGAATATCCTTTCAGTTGCAGTTTAGTTTTCGATGATTTTACTATAGTAACTCATCAGTATTCCGTGGCATTTTTGTGGACTGACGTGACTGAGTTTTATATAATTGTGACTGAGCTGATAAAAATGACGTCAAGCGGTTTAGCACGTGGCCTACCTGATTTGAGCATGGCCTACCTGATTTTTCGTTAATTCTACCAAACGGTATGAAAATCGATCATTCAAAATATCAATAAAAGACGAAAAAGAAAACTAAACTGCAATTTGATCAAATAACAGCTCAAAAACATTTCAGTTGTCAGGATACCCCCCCCCCCAGATCATTTGTACCCATGTCAGCCGTATTTTTTTTACAACGAATAACACCTGAAGTAGCTTTGACTCACTGAGCACGTTCACATATGACGTGGTTACACGAATTATTCTGCTAGATTACTATCGTGTAAAAATGTAAAGTTATCTATATTATGAATATAAAAGAAATGCAGAGTAGACGAATGATAAGAGTGAGTGGAAGAAGAAAACATGTTTTGCCGACCCTAGCGTTGTATAAAGGGAGATGATGATGATTTATATCTAGCAAAAAACGAATCCCGATCATTAGTTGCGGTAACATCGAATTGTGTTTAGTATAATTATGTCGGAAGGAAGATATATTATAGAAGGAATTATAATAAAAATATCTATGATGTATTGTATTAAGTATGTCAGTCAGTCTTCTAGTACCTACCCATAACACAAGCTCTGCTTAGCTTGGGGCTAGATGATGTTGTGTGGATTGTCCAGCATTCTTTATTTATTTAATTATTATCAATAGGGCATAAATTATTGATTAATTTCAATAACCAACGGTTGGTTTATTTAAATACGAGTAGATATAATAAGTGAATATTGAAACACGAGGATACTCGTTAATTATGCAGAGTGTTCATATCTATTAAACGATATAGTTCGAGCATACGCGGAAGGATATTACAGAAACATAGTCCAAACCAAATGCTGTAAGCTGAATGTTTTCTGTGGATATGGTAATATAAGTATATGGCGTCACCGCGAACAACGTTTAAAAACGAGTTCGATTTTTAATCATAAAACTTTCTTTAAAAATACCTTTACCAATGGTTTAAAGTGTGGAGCGACGTGAGAGTGTGCGTTTATACTAACATGCTGAATAAATAAATAAATATAACATTTGCTCTGACTGGGAATCAAATCCATGACCCACAGTATGTAAGGCAGAGCTGCTATCAACATAGCTGCGACGCCTGTCAAATACTAATAATTATAATGTATTAGCACTGTAAATAAACACTTCGGGTAGTCCTCTTCTGCCTTTAGGGACTTTATAAATACCAGTTTACAAGTTGTAAATCTTATGTCGTTTACAACAGTCGGTCTGCATATAGCTTAACTGTCAGGTATATGTATGTGTATTTTGTAAATATACATTACCTGTAATATATTGTAAATATTGTAATGTAATAGTCCTATATTAGTAAGTATTGTATTGTAAATAGTTAGTATTAGTTGTAATTTTCTTTGTATATCAATATATTACATTTACCTACATAACAAGTCCGTTTTCTTTAATTGATTTAACAACGACACGAATATAAAATTAAATTACTTTGTTACGAATCTGAATTATCCAAGAAGGTACATATGTACCTACCTACTTAAATTTTAATGTAATAAATCGTGTCGTAAAATTCGGTTACAATAACTCTGACTATAGAAACCTAATAAGGGAAATAAGTTATTCTGAGCCTGTTTTTATCCAGGAAAACCATCACAGTAGGTACCTACTAGGCACATAAGTAGATGTTTTCAATCAATTGTTTTACATTTCCTGATTCTTCTGCGTAGTTAAATCAGGCTGATTCTAGTTTCATCAGTACCAGAGATCAATATACATCACTGAACTTGCGAATTGGAACGTCACTGTACCTATTTGCAAATTACTAACAACGTGCAAAACAATGAGGTAGCTTGTTTTGTTATATAACATCCAGTGTCTGGCGCTAAATGGGTCAAACTACAAATAATGGTACTTTGTGTAAGCTTAAGCTTTTACTTTAGAATTTCAATGTCTTGCCACCTTTCTAAGTCAAAGTCAAAGTGAAAACTACTTTATTCAGTAAAATCACAAGGATCATTTAGAATCGTTTTACATACTAGGTGATTCTAGGTGCCAGTTCCACGCGACCAGAGCCTAGAAGAACGGGCAAGAAACTTACTCAGCCTCTTTCTCTTCGAAGTGTATCGTTATAGAAGTAGATACATAATTCTAAGCAAGTTACGAATCTTGAGACAAGCTGGGATATCTGATAAAAAAATCAGTCATTTCTTTATACGCAAAACTCATAAGACAAAATACGCATCTTTCAGTCCTAGCAAAGTGCTTGAATACCACTGAAAGTATTGGTTTTCATTTAGGTTCAGAATACCATAATATCTCACTTGCCTGGTATACCTGCTGGGTAAGGTTTGTACCTACTCTACGCAGAGAAGATATCTACTTATCTATCTTTCTCTGCGTGGCCGGAAAAATAGTTCGTGAGTTTTGCGACTCTATATTATAATGTTTGGTTTATAATATCCACATCGCCTGTAATCCTAAACCGTAAATTACACAAAAACGTAACTTAAACTACACGATAACGACTTAACGACAGTAACCTCTAGTAGATAGTGATGATTACTCGTTTTTTTCTACTAAGTGTATGACAATAGCTTTCCAACAATATCGTATAGATGTCGTGTCGACAGTGTGCAAACAATCAGAGGATAACGTGATTCATCGCTTAGATTTTGTTATCTAACGGGTAGGTAACTAAAAATAATTCTTATATGATATCATTTGTAGCACCTTGGTTTTACAGAACAAACAATGACTGCTACTATCTAGTGTGGTACCTACTAGGTACCTACTGAGTGAGGTACCTAAGAGGTTTTACCATGTTCAACCTTCGATCATATAAGAAGTGTTCAACTAACATTTACATGGGAATACCTATAATTGAAGTTAACAACTTAAGTGCGGTGATGGTTAATGGTTATAACTTAAAGTTCTACTTTCGGCCAAAGTGAGCTTAGACAAGGGTAATGTTAGATTACCTGTAGCACTCTCGAATTTTGCTCATTATTATTTTATGTCGATTTATATTAAAATGATTAATAGATCATCACTACTTTTGCATAAGGCTTACATTTAGTAAAGGTGAATAGCATGTAAGTAAGTATTTATATCTAGCATGTTCTATATTTTCACTGATCTAATGTACCTATACCTACCTATACCTATTAAGAATGGACGCACTCGAGACGAGAGGCATTACAAAATCTATCAATTCATAAGTAGGTATTCAATTAGTAAATTAGTAAAGGGTTATATCAATTAGTAAGTATTCCTAATTATAATGAAAAGTTTGCCAGGATGTCAGCGGGTGTAACATACAATCGAATATAAATCCGTTCCACTTTTTACTCTTGAAGCCATTGATCGTGTCTCTTACGTCATTGATCCCCATGCTTTCGAGGGTTGTCTACTTTCTCCCTTGACGTCAGCCGGTTACCAGACGTGCTGGCGCCGTCGACATCGATCCTCTCCCAGTCAATGCCAGGCGACTGCTGGCGCCAGAAACTGACCTTTTCATCAATGGATCTGCCAAGGTTTTAACTTTGAGAAAACAGGACAACTCTTATTTTTTATTGTATTTTCACGTGCGAAAACAAAAGTTTGACACTCTTCTTCTTCGTCGTGTCGATGATCAAACAGTGTCTTCCCAAAATTTGGCCACCTCTAAGGCGTTATCAGTGGCAACGTACAATTCGGCCAAGGAACAGGTTTTTGGGCACAGCGGGCAAGTTAATAAGTGGGACATGGTCTGAGGATCCACACCGCAATCGCACCTCGACACCTCAGTAGGTACAGTTTGACACTGTGTTTTGGAGTAGCTTTGGCGATAGGTAGGTAACATGATATATTCGATATAAATACTTACCAAGTAATCCAGTAAAAGATTACGGGGGTTTTAACTACACGGTAGAACGTTGCGATGTTAAGAAACTCTCGAACCAAAATATTCTTTTTACATTTGAATACGCTCATGACAACAACGTTATAAGTCATTTTATATAAAACCGGTCAAACGTGAGTCGGACGAGCACGAAGAGTTCCGTACCAAAATATTACGAAGATCCCCCATAAATTTTTATTTCATTCTGTTTTTGTTTATATTTCTTAATAGGCAGGTAATTATTACTCTGTATACCTACTTATAAATTTAAACTCTATCAGCACGGTTCATGAGCCTGGGCAGACAGACATAGAAACGGGTCAGCGGAATCTCAGCAGGTAGTCTGTTATAAAACTCTTTGGGTAGTTACAGAACCCTACATAACGGTATATAAGTAAGTATTTAAGTATGTATTTTTAATAGGTTTCGTTAAAAGATTAGCCCTTCGTACAGCTTCTCGTGACTTGTAATTAGATGTAGGTAAGTAGATAGTTAGATGAGCCGAAAAATCGATGTGATGTGTGTGCAATGTAAACCTATATATCAATCAGATCGAAGCAATCATGGTTAAGAAAAATGTCTGTGTTGGTAGTTGTAGGTAGGTGCCTAAATGTTTCTGTTTATAGAAACATCGCTTGGGCATTGGTATAGTGCGCGTCATATAAAAAGAACGCTGGCGGTAAAGCTGCGCAGTATACGATTTTAGGGTGCATTTGGTGGCATGAGGTGCGTCGCGGGGGCGGAGCCCTACATCTTACGAAGCCGCTAGTGAAAGACTGGTTCAAAAATCAAACAACACGATAGTACTTTCGTGCGCGGTTGTACCCATGCGCAAACACACCCCACCCGCTGATTTCCAGCGTTCTTTTTATATGACGCGCACTATATCTACTCTAGGCGCAGGGCCGTATTTACCCTAGTTAGGGCCAAGTCTGACAGGCTGCGAGAGGGCGGTCCAAGTTTGTGTCAGCTTTTTAGTCCAGTCATTTTAGGTTTTATCTGCGGAATAATTCCTAGTGGGCTGAATTTTAGTACACACCTTTATTACGGCATTGTAATGAAGATGTGAAAAATCGACATTGATATCGTGCCGGCTAAAAAAGTTATAAGCGTCAAAAGGTCACGAAAATCAGTTTTTCGCAAATATCTCGCGATCTGTTACTCAAAGGTCAATAAAGGTCTTTTACAAATTGTTTGTCGTGAAATTGTCTACAAAAAATATCTCGTACATTTTTCTGTAGAATTAACCGTTTTCGGAGTAGAGACTAGAGTGCACTCACATACGGTACGGTATTGTATACCAAGGCGTACACTCTATTGCTTTTTATTCATGTTTGTAAGTGTGTTGTTAGTAAAATCTACTACATACACAGACTTATAGCACTAGTAATACTAGTATAGATCCGTGAATGCCTCAAACGACCGCCACTGGTAGGCAGATGTTCCGTATTTTATTGTACCCTTATTACCTGCTACTTTTATACTTACCTGTAACTGCCGAAAATTATATATAAAAATAAATATATATAATACTATATACTCCAAAAACGGTTAATTCTACAGAAAAATGCACGAGACATTTTTTGTAGACTATTTCACGACAAACAATTTGTAAAAGAACTATATTGACCTTTGAGCAATAGATCGCGAGATATTTGCGAAAAACTGATTTTCGTGACCTTTTGACGTTTATAACTTTTTTAGCCGGCACGATATCAATGTCGATTTTTCACATCTTCATTATAATGCCGTAATAAAGGTGTATACAAAAATTCAGCCCACTAGGAATTATTCCGCAGATTGGGGTTTAAAATAGCTAAAATGACTGGACTATCACTGCCATACGTTTTTGGTAGAGCATAAGACAAAATAAGAGCGTATTACCCCTTGCCTTTTTTTATTACAAGAGCACAAGTCATTATTGAAGAGTTCATTTACAAAAAATTGGCCGGACCTCACGCCGCCCTTTGAGCAAATTTTGGGACACCTTTGTTTTTTGTAATTTTTGAAAAATTATAGGTACCTACCTATACTTACCTACTATCACGTATTTAGTAGGTACTTATTTTATAAATAGGTAAGTACCTACATATGTTTAAGTACTAAGTTTAATTAGTTTTAGAATCTTCTGTGCAAGGCTTGCCATATAGATAAAAATAGTTTTAAAAGTTTGTACTGACTGATGACTGATGTAACATATGTAGGTACCTTAAAAAGTAAATTGAAAGTCATGTTCTTACATACATACGAAATCTCTCTCCATCTAATTTATACTAAGGAATTTATTTATATGTTTGTGTTTTTCACATCCATTAAATGAATCGGCAAAACAACTTTAGTTAATAGAATGCAAAATCCGAATGTGCCGCAGACGAAGATGAGGGCGGAAGCTATCTCGTCCAAGTATCTTTGTAATTTATCATAGCACCATCTAGTGGCAAACTGTGGAAAATACTTATTCATTTGATATGAACCATAAACACGATATTATATTCTGTGGCTTGGAGAAAGCGATTAGTGGTTCTCTTATTTAGGTGATACCTCTCGCTCTAGCGGGAAATTCAAATTTTTTAGTGTATTATATTGCTTCTGAACTGTTATATATTTCACTAGTTCAACAATAATTTTCTGTGTAACACTTTGAAATCGGATTTTTCAGTGAAAAATATGCGAAATTTATCCATATTCGCATAGATTCCTTCTAAAAAAAAGGTTCAATGGTTTCCCGTTAAGTCATCACAAACAAATGTTTTACATTTCTCTATTTCTTTGTGTGTTTAAATAATATAAATACCCCTAGAATATAACCTGAACATATTTATACCCTTTAAAAATTCCAAAATTTCAGGAAAGCTACGCTAAGTTGTTATCATTGTTGTGACATTCTGATCTCAAGGTCAAATGCAGTTGTCTGTCTGTGAGTGATAAAAAGAGCATGTGTGGTCGTAAACGTTACATTATGTCATGTAAGACATATTACAGTACACGTCTATTATGAGCTTTAGTAATTTTCATTTCTATTGAACAATTATATTTATAGCCTGTTCTTTGACAGAATCGAGTCATAAAAAGAAAACTACATTACTTGTGTCTCTTTTTGTTTGGAGATTTTTTTAGGGCACTGTCTCTTTCTACGTTGAATGTAATGCTCAACACTATCAGTTTTACCTGGAACAGAGGGCCGTGTCGAAACTGGAGCAATCAAGCAAGCAAACAAATTCAACATGGCCTTTGCTTCAATCTAAGTAAATGGCAGCCGAGTTCTCTGTTCCTTGATTTTACAGACTATTTGTGCGGAAATATATCAAAAACACTCAGTGTTTGCTCGTGAATTATTTATTTCCTCTTTGTATTACAGCCGTGCGGGCGAAACCTTTTTTCAATTGTGTATAATGCCTTCATTTTTTTCGTTTATAACTAGCGGCAGGTGAGGTGTAAAAATGATAAAATAAAAGATGAATTTCTAAGTTAAAAACCGGCAATACGTTATTCCTCAACAATGAGTGGATATTTCTTTGTTTTGGTAAATATTATGGAAGCTATATTTGCATCATTCTATACATCCTGTGATCAGGCATTTTGCTCACACTTGGTTTTCTGATTGTATTGGCTCTTTAAAAGTATTAATAGGAACGTGTAATCTCTTTTTCCAATAATGAGGTTACATTTTGAATGTATGGAGAGGACTCTTAAGTCAAATGATCTTCTGGTCAATTGCATATCTTCATTGACACTTGCTTTGCTCCATCAACAATAGTTTTAAAGTCTGTTCATGATCCTACACTTACCTATTAAGCTGTGTCATAGTTCTGAGCAAAATACAATTTGAAGTTAGTAACCATATCATTTACCATTGCTGATGTTGTACTTTTTGTTGCTTATGTCAGATTTCTGAATAATGCATAAACATAAAATTACTGGAATTATGAACTAGTACCTACCTTCAACGGTGAGTCTTAAGTTTTTATTGAATATTTCAAATTAGAATCTAGTAGCCTACTCAAGAATCTTGTTTCTTGAGTTGATGTTTCTAATTTTTATGTCAAATAACTGATTATCCTCAATATATTCTGGTTACCTAATGAAAAACCTATTTCTAGTGTGAAACTTCCCCTGCTCGGAGAAGTGATTGCTAGACAATTTTAAATGCACAAATATTTGTTCTTTCCTCTAGACAGCATTCAGCTAACATTTTTATTTCAAAGTCATGTTCATTATAAAACAAATCATGTTCATGCTTGCATCTTTCCAGAGCTATATTATTTTAAATTAGTCTTTGTAGTTTTATTTGATTATATTAAAGCATGGTAGGTTTTATTACATCTGAATATTTTAAATTGATTGTATCACAAAAGTTCTTTACAATATTACTGATTAAGCATGTTTAGTGGCCAAGCATTGTAGTTCAGGCATGTCTTATGTCCAAGTAGGTAATTGTTTAGTTTTTTTTGTGAAGTTTCTGCAATGCAACTTCAGTCACTGCACTGTTTTGTGGGCATTTCCTTTATAAAACTAGCAGCAGTCATAACTCATGTACACATCCATATTTATGAATGAGGTTTTGATGTGAGATGGGCATATTCTGAATTTATTTTTAAAATAATTACAGTGTTTGAAGTAATAATGCGGATATCATAATGAAGGAGATGGTAGGAGGATGCTGTGTTTGCTCGGACGAGAGGGGATGGCCTGACAACCCCCTGGTTTACTGCGACGGCAATGGATGCACTGTGGCCGTACATCAAGGTGTGTAGAAAAATATACTTGTCTAGTGTTCTTCAGCCGCTTTGATAGATTTGTCAACCCATATCATAAAATAAAACTTGAAGACTGTATGTTATGGTATTTAAATAATAAGTATTAAATAAAGTACCTAATATTGAAACTGTTTTTAGATATATGTCAAAGAATGTAAATCAAAGAAACACATTTATGGGTTATAATATAACTTGACACCCTCATTGACCATAAATATATACTTGTATATACTTGTACTTGTCAGTTTATGGTGTGGATTGAATTGTTCTATGTTGATTTGTTTCAGCGTGCTACGGTATTGTAACTGTTCCCACTGGACCGTGGTTCTGCAGGAAATGTGAGAGTCCTGAGACAGTCAAAAGCAAAGTGGTAAGGCATAAATAATTGATTAATATGGATTTAGGTTTTATGAGCAAAGTTTCTGGTACCTAAAGTTATCTTTGCTTAGATAGAAGATCAAAAGTACTTATATAAACATGCAGGAAATTCAACTGCGAAACTCACACAATGAGAAGACATACAATGGGCAGGTTTATCACTAAATAGCGATCAATACCCGATAATGTATTAGAATACCAACAAACCCATGTAGATAATTATTCAAATGTATTTAAGTAATATTGTAATATTAGAGATGGCCTTAAAAAAAAATCATAGGCATTTCACACAGCATTACAGTAACTTTTTTGGATATATGTACATAGTTTTTAATGGATTCATAGGATTTAATGTGTAGTGGAATGCTGTCCAGAATTGACAAGCACTTTTTGCTTTTCATTGAATGGTGAAGTAAATATCTGAGACACATTAAAAGATAAACATTACAATGTGTAAATTCTTATTGCTTAGAATGTTCTAGTACAATAACCTCTAGCACTGATTGTAGGAAGTCCACTGATTCGATAGCTTGATAAATTGCGCATATTGTACTCGACCTAAATCATGAGGTCGCACTCTGTCATGTTCAGTTACTAGAGTTGAATAGGGTACCTAGTATTTATCTTTTATCTTGTTTAAAGTATTGATTGTTCGGAGAAAATAGGCAAACACAATATGAGTCAATGACATGCAATATTGTTTGAATAGTTGAATTGTGAAGGCTCAAAATCACACTTTATGCAAAATACAGTTAAGAACTATGTCTGGCAGTAGATTCTTTGGAAATTATGAATATGTTTCTGTAAAGTGAAAGAAGAATATTAAATTAAAAAACATAAAAATGAGGTGTGCACTCCTGTTACTATTTTTTCCTAAATTAACTTAATTTGACATCAAAAACTAAAGTTATGCTTTAGAAAACGGGACATCAACAGAAATGCTACTAATACAGCCATCATCACATGTTTATTTAAAAAAAGTTTTTAGTATATAAATAATACGTAAAAAAACAAAACTAGCTTGTTCTTGGCTGTGTGGCTTCAGCTAACAATAATGAGTAACTGAAGAACTATTGTGCAAAATGTCAATGCGTTTAAGCTAACACAGTGTCAGAATTTCGCGAGGTACAAATTCTTCATGCAATCGAAATATCATCAAGAACAACTGGACACAACCTTTTACTTATAATTGTGAAGCTAACATTCTTAGTTAAAAGTTCTTAAAGTGTATTCTCTTTGTAACCTGGATATATTTTTTTATTGTAGCGTTGCGAGCTCTGCCCTTCACGATCAGGAGCTCTGAAGAAGGCCGATACCGGGGGATGGGCTCATGTGGTCTGCGCTTTATACATTCCTGAAGTGCGCTTTGGGGACGTCACTTCTATGGAACCGATCGTCTTGCGGCTAATCCCACCAGAACGATTCACTCGAGTGAGTACCGCATTAATATCTTTACATAAATTTATTTATTGAATTATGTTTGGTTTCTTGGTTATAATTAAAAGTGTAACAAGAGCCGATCTCACCCTATCTGTGATAAGAACACTTTATGTATAGTTATAATATACAATACTGTAAGGTTCGGCACATAAATTACTGGCAAGCAAATTCGATTGATAAAACACGATATAACTAAGAGCTCTAGACGGTTTTATTAATAGCTATTGCACGTCCCGGCTCCGCACGGGTAGGTAGCCTATATAAAAAAAAAATATTTTGATGTAGCCTATATTACTCAGTATTAGTAGCTTTAACTTAACTGATAGCTGGATTACCATACGTAGTGGTGACATAATGTAACCCCCCATCTACCAAAACAATAACTAAATTATAATTTGCGATTAATTTGAATACATTGCACTAATTTAATCAAATGCGACGTGAACTGTATTACGATTAATTTAACAATACGAGGCAATTAAATAGAATAACAATTACCATCTACAAAATTTCGGAAATTTTAAAAAACGACGTGAACGCCTTCACCATGGTTTCACGTGACATTCACGTTTACATGTTTCATGTTCTGAAACAATAAAAAAACTCATTCTTTAGTAGTATTCCGTACAGTTAAAACTTTTTGGAGATTTGAAACGGGTTGTGAAAAAGTTCACCATGGTTTCACGTGACATTCACGTTTTCTTGTTTGTTGCTCTGAAACCCTAAAAAACCTTTTATCCATGGTACTCATTATACCTTGTTGTTATACTTTAAAACATATACTTCAGCGATTTACGTTCCGTTCCGTTCTTACGATACAGTATATATATTTATCTTTTAAGTTTAAAGTTATAACTTTAAAGTTTTTGGTCTATTTCTGACTATTAGTATGTACTTTAACTAAACAATAAACATTGTAGCTAGAAAGTTACGTAAAGCATCTTATCACTCTTAGGCGAGAGGTATTTTAAATGTATATTTTGACGACCTATGTGGCGCGGCGGGCGAAGGTCCGCCTGCGACGCGGAGGTTGCAGGTTTGATTTCCACCTTGGGATAAATGTTTGTACGAACTGTAAATATTTATTCCGGGTGTTCTGGGTATTTTATATGCATAATAAAAAATATCTTATCTATGTAATGTATTGTATTAAGTATGTCAGTCTTCTAGTACCCATAACACAAGCTCTGCTTAAGCTTGGGGCTAGATGATGTTGTGTGGATTGTCTAGCATTATTTATTATTATATGTATATGTTAATATACGTTTGTATTTGTATACGAGTAGTTTGTCAACTTTTGTGTAGCTTCTAAATATCAGTCGAAATCGCTCATATACTTAGGCTGCAGAAAATACGCACGTTTTTACTGAACAAAGAACTCGCGGCTTGGAAACCTTAAAAAGAGTAAAACTTTTTACCCTTTAAATACGTGGGTACCTATTGTGGTGACTACGTCATTAAACGCGTAGCTTTTGTATCAAGCAGTCCAGTTGGAAGCAAGTCTTAAATTATAATCTGAAACTATGAAATATCATTTTGTAGTTTAATAAATTCATATTATAAATAAAGCTCCAACTATGTTTTGTGCGACGTGCATCAGCTTTCATAAGGTAATTCTCATCCTAACCTCTCAAATAGTTAAAATGCTGAAAAATTCTCCAAGCCCTAAAAAGTTTGTCCCCAGATTTAGAAAAGAAAATCTATCAAATATTAAAACTTTTTAAACGAACTATTAAAAAGTTTTAATATTTGATAGATTTTTAATAATTCTTGCTATGTTTCTTTCGCCAAAGATTTTTGATTTCTTAAGATAATAAAGAATATAAGAAAGAAAGCTTACATATTAGTTAGATCAGTTACTATATAATTGTGCAAAACTATAGTGTGATGGTTCGTGTCATCATAATCATCATCTTGCTACCCTTTTCCTACATTCATATCTTACACTCTTCTTGAAATATGACTTTCTTCCCTCCGGATGACATGCCCATACCACACTAACAAAACATACTAAGTATAAAAAAATGTGAGACTCATAGTATGAACACAAGAAACAAAAATCTATACTAATATTATAAAGAAGTAAAGTTTGTATATTTGTTGAATTGTGAGGGGTAATCTTCCTAGATCACGATCTACTGAACCGATCTTAAAAATTCTTTCACCAATAGAAAGCCACATTATTGCTGTCATAGGTTATATAAAAAACCGGAAAAATAAAAATACTTTTACGTGGTAGTCCGTTTTGCAAAGTGAATCAGAGAAAAAACGGTCGAATGAAAACGTTTCTTACGAACGCTGCCTTAACTATGAAAGATTTTTGTGTTCTAGAGAAAATATGCGGAGCTTGAAAATGCCTACAAAAAAGTCTACGACAGCATATGTCTAATTTTATATTTAAGTTACAAAAAGTAGTTTTTTTAATATTAGCAATCAAATACAACCTATACCTACGTATAACCCTCCTTTTGGCAGTTAGAAATTAAATTATAACACTTTGTACTAAAAAAAGGATTATTAACATATTGCCCAACGAAGTGGGCACGAGTCAGCTAGTAAATTATATATAAATTTAGACTTCAAAACGTAAATGGATCATTTATGGGGAATACATGGTTTTATAATAAGGTTCCCGAAAATGCAACAAAACTCTCAGTTAGATAATTTGGGTCGGCTTAAGGTATATAAAGGGTAGGGTGTTTCATAGTGAAATAAGTCAGAAATTATGGGCACTCCACGCCCTTAACGGATTTAGCACGATTTTTCCTGTAACCCAGTTTATGATATATATTTATTGTCATCATGACAAATTTAAAGCAATTTGTATCTGTTTTCAGACTTGTTATATTTGCACGGAGAACGGAAAAGCACATCGCGCCAGCCAGGGCGCTTGTATGGCCTGTAACAAATCAGGTACGTATTCGATCTTCCGCTTCTCTTACGCGTTCTGGAGCGCGATGATAGCATCTCACTTCCTCTTTCTTGCATAATCTTGATTAGTCGTGGCGAGTTAAATTAATTTGAGTTAAATGAGTGGCGAAGTTACCTAAGCCTGGCTTTATTTCTTATTGTAGGCAATTGATAAATGCATTGTGATGTCTTACATAATCAATGAATGGGTTGTGAGGAGCTTTACGTCAGGTGGGTCATCGGATTGTTCCATCACAAGCAGTAATGCTAAAAAAACTACAGTTTTTGTCAAGATATGCCACTAGTGAATAGTTTACAACAACAACAATATGGGTTCGATTCCTGATCATTACAAAACCAAAAACAAATAATAAAAACATTTAAAAGCAGAATCTAAAACTACTTATTAAATAATTGAGTATACAAATATATATCTATGTAGTGGCTTCTAAAGTTGCTTCAGATATACATATTTATATTTATCTAAATGTTTTTCGTTTCATTGAAATCAGTTTTTTGCACTATTATATTTTCTTGCGAATGTAAGCGAAAATATTTATACTAGCTTTTGCTTGCGATGTGTATTTCGTGCCGTTCGTCTCCTGTTAATTTATAAGTCATCAATTACATATAAGTGCACATATTTTATTATTAAATTTCAGGTATGTGTGAAGTATTTTTAGATATGTTTAGAGGATCTTCACTTAAAAAAAAACATAAAAGTGCGAGTAACTTTTGAACGACTGAATATCGCTGAACATACATGGGGGTTATTTCGATAGGCATTGAACTCCCCCATCGTCCTTTGGCTTTTGGTCCACCCATTCATATGTTACACCCTGTATATGTGTTAGCTACAACTTCACCTTGTGTCAAAGGTTGGTTGAAAACAGAACCATGACGCATCATATAAATCACCTAGATCAAACAAATACCAATCTAGTAGGGCCTAAGTCGATGACGTTTAAAATGCATACAAGCATTGGAAAGAAACATTTAATTGAAAGAGCTATATCATCATTCGCAGTCTGACTTTTCCCACTGTTGGCATTAGGCCCTCGGCTCCTGTTATTGCACGCGGTCTTGTGCTATCCTCATCAATCTATTCTACGACCCACAATGCTGTCGTTGTTGTAATCCTACACGAAACTTACCAGGGACGACTGCACTATCAACGACGCTGACAATAAAACAAAAGACAACCGACTTGACGATTGACTGACTCGACTGAGAAATATATTCAAACACTTGACATTGGCAGAATTGCATGTCGTATTGATGTGCAGAAGCCACATAAAAAAGAAGAAAAATAATTTACTATATATATCCGTTATCCGCTTTTTAGGACTATACCAATTTTTATATATAAAGATGTTCTTGAAAATAAAATGGTTACTTACCAATTACGACCAGCTTACCCTTACCCTTACCAGCCACCTTAGAAATGCTGAGCGCTGTGCGTAATAGATAATATTTTTGTTATGCTATGCTGTGTTACTTGGTACAAAGCTTAATCTGTGGCAATTAAAATCACTAGGTATTTTTTTTAACCTGTGCTTTCCCACTATTGGGCAAAGGTCACCCCCCTTCTTCCACTGTTTCACCTAGTATAACTATTTTCAATTATTTTACTGAATCAATTTACTGCGACTGCCATACTCAGAAACGTACGCTAATTCTATTTCATCTATTTTATCGTTGAGTATTACTTAACAATATTCATATTTAATTGACGTTTCTGAGTGTCATTATCGTAAAACTAAAAGGGCACAGAAAACTGTTCGAATTAAATTTTTTTTTTTAGTTTATTATAAAATTATAAAACCCAGTACATCCTTGTGTTCCATGTTTTTCGAAAATGAAACTCTTACTACACTTGGCGAGTCTTGGCTTCGGTTTTCGATATACAAGATCACCACAAGTGAATGCATATTGTTTTAAAACAGAATATTTTCTTCATCGATTTTCGAGAACAAAGCTCTGACTCGCCATTTATGTATAATATAAAATTAAGTTAAAAATACTATATCATTAATAAATGTCCAATGGCGGGACGATCTCGATGCTTTCGAAGGGTATTTGGTAGACGAAAGCGGAAAGCAGGGATGATTGGAAGAAGTTGGGGGAGACCTTTGCCCACATTGGCACGAGATAAGCTAGAAGAAAAATAAAAACACTATAGATATGAGATATCCGCAGGTTGCAAGCAACAGTTTCACGTGACCTGTGCTCAGAGTCTTGGGTTGCTGTGTGAGGAAGCTGGCAACTATCTCGACAACGTCAAGTATTGCGGCTACTGCCAGCATCATTACTCAAAACTTGTAAGTAAATTATGCGTGATTCTCTTGCTAGCTATACTATCTTCAGGCAGACACAGAAATGTCAAATGTAAAAAAAAATGTTATAATAAGCCAATATGATATTGATGCTTAATAAATCAATAGATGGATATCTTCTTATCTGTCGTTTAAAAATAAAAGTAAAAAACATATATAGTCATTTCACACAATATCTAATACCGCAAGTAAATAAATAAATATTCACGGACATTTCACACATTACATTCTAGCCCTAAGCAAAGCTAGATATGGGAACTAGATTGCTGATAGATTACTTAGGTATATCTATATTTTTTGTAAATACATACTTAATAAATAGTAAAGATTGCATAAGTACTAAAAATGTTTCAAGGTATGTTAGGTATATACGTTTTTAAAACTTTATTTTATCTAACATAGTGTATTACAAACTGTGACTGAAATTTTGTTTGGTCTTAAAATATTAAGCTAAATTCAAGAACTGATGGTTCTTTAAACAATAAAACAGTTAAAGAAAAAATAAATAAATACTTAACTTAATTAAAAACTCTGCTGTCGACTTTACAAAATTCTGTGCATACTCAATAGAGGTAAGAGATTTCTTTAATAATATTTAGCTAAAGTAATCATAATTATTTAATCATATAAAATTGTATATATGTAAATATAATTTGTCTTGACACATCCTGCTTTCAACTAAACTAAATAGGGCATATCTGATCTATTTATTTTCAGATCAAGATAAGATTCCACTACTTCCAACCAATAAGAAGCTATTTTAACCTTAGTATTTAGTATTAGGACAATTATAATATTTTTTTCTATGCAATTTGTTCATAATATTGTTTATGACCTTTTCAGATTTTATTATAAGTTGTCCACAGCGCCATCAACGGAGTCGCCATTTTTGATTGGTTCGGTGGAAGCACAAAATGACGGACTTATTTTTTTTGGAAAATATCATAAATTTTTCATCCGTCGGTATGGTTAGGTACTATGTCGCAGAGCTAAATAATTAGAAAACATTTAAAAGTCCAAATAATCATAAAGATTTATTAATCTGTTTATAGACTTTGTCGTCTGACCTTGCATAAGTTTTTACCTAAAACCGAGTTACCATTAAAATTCTTAACTTAGACGGAACTTCACGCGAGCGACTTGTATACTAGCCGTTTTTATTTTATTTAATTTGATGTAAAGTTGGATACCAATCATGGACGTATTCCGTAGAGGTAACTACACCGCAAGCTTATAGCAAGTATATATGTAGTTGGAATTAGCTTACTTTTAGGTTTCGTATGACTTGCGTTCGCTTTAGTATAATACTCGCTCTGTTGTTAAGTATGTACCATCGTTATTTGCAAATTTACGTAAACTTCACCATCATTTTTGCAAAAGGTTTCATGAAACGCTACACTTAAAAAAAGCGTAACCATCGATATGTTAAACAAATGTACCGGTGTACATAGAGTGTGTTATATCGATGTTAATATTATTCTCCTGCTCGTTGTAAACACTGGCTTTATATCGTTATAATGCGACTGACTATTACTATATTTTACATCATCTTGCAAGGCTCCCCTATTTTCGCTGGTACTAAGAAATGTAGATCTACTTACGTTACAAAACGGTGTTTGGTTGCATAAACATTTATTTCTTTTGATCTATGTTTTATTTTGTTGTGTTAAAGTTTATATTTCTTTGGAGCTTTATTTGTTAGGGCTCTGACACATGTGCAGTAAACAATAATTAGATTAGTTAATGCCACGAACCTACACCTGCATTTGTTAAATAACACTCATGCCTTTTCTACCATCCTAACCCTGTGTCCGAGCCCTTGCATCGTAGTACATTTATTTTGTTTGCATGGCACTAACATTCGCTCATTATCCTTCATTTCTTTTCTGTTTTTTTAGTTTACCAATCACGAAGTCACCGTCGTCGCAAAGGTACATATCATTTCATAATTCATTCAGAAGTTTCATTGTAAACCGATCGCCCACGCTTATCAATTTTTCCGTTAAATTATCCTGTTTCAGTTCTGCATAGGTTCGATTGACTTTTCGTGGTTGTTCAAGAGATATAGAGTAGTGTTTGTTGTGCAGAAAAAGGGTGGTAACGTAAAGACCATCCCTCCGTACAAGCCGGTGACCCTCGATAGTCACTCGAGCGGTTCGAGTAGTGAGAAGGAAGGCGGGGCTTCACCTATGGCCAGCGGCAGCGGGACTACGCCGCACACTAAAGGGTCGAAAGGGGTATGTGTCCTAACGCAAATTCGACTACACACTGTACGTACTGTTGTGATTCATTTCGATTAGTTTCATCTAAAACGAACGTAGATTATTTATCAAAATTTGTAGCTTGTGTGCGTGGAGTGACTTTATGACGTTGCGTAGCTTTTCTGATACTTGAACACGATCTCATTCGCTGCTTCCAAATTATGAAAGTAACCTAAGAATTTCTAAATCGCTGATTACTAGAAGTGCATGAACCTATGAAGCAGTTTTATACGAGCGGGAGTCCTTGACAAGTAGATGGTTAATTTCATGATGAGAATGCTTATGCCCTGGTTCGTTGTTTTAGCCGGGACGCAAGTCGTCGCAGAACCGTGACTCTTCGAAGAATTCGCATGCATCAAAAGCTGCACCGGCAACTACATCGCAGCCTATGGGTATGTTAAAGCGTGTAAAGTTAACTATTTCCAGTCATATTTTGCTGACTTTATCGACAAATACATGCTGTTTATTTGAAACTTCTGAGCTTTAGTCTTTGTATTAGATAAGAAAAAGTCACCATCGCGACGTCAGTCGTCGACCGGAGACGGAGTGAGCACCAGCAAAACTAGCACACCAGCTCCTTCACCTTCGCATAGCACTGACATGGGCCACTCAAATAAAGGTAACGTACAAAGAGTATATACAACAAAAAGAGTAGGTACTTATAATAAAAAGATGATTTAACTCGACGTCACTGTCAGTCCATAAAATCGTATGTTGTATTTTTGTATTTTTTATTGGCTGTATGGCCTCTTTAAATCGAAAACACTAACTATCAAATAATTTTTGTAAAAAAACTCCTAAACGTCTGTGTTACTCCTACAAAACCTCAGCGCAGTATTCAATGTGGAATACATTATGTATTATCTCTCTCTCGTACCGTAGGCTCGGGCAGTGCGAGTGAGAGAGGCAGAGAGAGCTCTGCATCTCGCTCTACCCCGCCATCGGCATCTCCGAACGCTAGCAAGTCTCCTCCAACGGGGGGAGTGATCAGCTCCGTCGCTTCTGTCACCGCGACTTCGTCAGCTACTGTTTCCACGTAAGATTTATCACAAACTGTTTATACTATAGTCTATATTCGATTGCGCAGCTAGAATTGCCTTTTTTTATAATAAATATATATATTAGTATCTTGCAAAAGTATCTAACTGTGAGCAATCTAGTTCCCATAGTACACCAAGCAAAACTAAAACGTGAAATAGTCGCGTGGAACTGACATAAAAAAACCAAGTAAGCATAAAGGAACTACTAAAAATACCTAAATTAAAATACTTTTACTTATTACCTCTCTGTTTTAGATCCACCAGCGTAACAACATCCGTTGTGCAGACCACAGCTAAACTATCGGTGACTTTTCAAGAGTCTGTAATCACCAACACTGACGCCATTGAGACTAAACACACGAAGAAACGTAAAGCCGCCGCCGCAGCCGCTACCGCAGCCGCCGAACAAGCGGCCCAAGCTAACGCTAACGTAAGTTAAGTAAATATCTATAAAAAAAAACACACAGTTTTTAATATCGACAAGTAATAAAAGAAAAACTCAAAAACGAATTCTTATTGAACTCAAAAGTGACGATATATGAAATTGTCAATGACAAAGAACCTTTACATTAATTTTCTTTTGAAACACGTACCTTTAAAATATTAAGTAGGTTATACTACGGTTTAAGTACTACGACCATATCTTCTGTTGTTTATGGTAGGTTCCAGAAAATAATATTTTGCATTTCGTAAATCGTAATGCCTTACGGGGTTGTTGTAAAGTGATAGCAATTCGTGCAAGTTTCAATTTACAAGTGAGTGCTAGAGGTTTCTAGAAAAAAAAGAAACCAGATCAAATTGTAACAAGTGAGTAGACTTAAAAGTTTAAAGTTTGCACTAACCCTCTGCTATCAAAGTAAAACTCTAAATCTACCACTTAACATCTACGCTCGCACTAACCTAGCTTTTCTTCCTTTCTTATTATACAACTTACCTACTGTGATATAACGTAAGGTACCTACCTAAATAATTATATATATGCACTAATCTTGAGTCAAAGTTTTGTGGCATAAAATGGTTCTTGAACCATAATTTTCAGAGCTGAGCCTCGATACAAGCTAGTCACTGCAATACTAGACCAGACCCGCATATTTTCCCATATTCTCCCCTTATCCGCATTACCTGGTACCAAATAGTGTACCACATATCCTTGTTTTCCGAACTACGTGCCTAAAAGGTGCGTTCTCCATAGCCGTCGATATTACAGGAGTCTCCGGGCAGACAAACGACGAACGGAGTCGAAGTGGAGACGAAACACAACAAGAAACGTAAGGCGGTGGCCGCCGCTTCCGCCGACGCCGAGAAAGAACAGGCTTCGGCCAGCGTAAGTGGTGTTTGCTTCTGTAAACAATGGTCTAAGTATACCCGTTTCGATGGAAACTAGGCTATATTATGCAGGTGTACGTTCTCGGCGGAGATCGGCTTTGGATATTATCGAACAACTTAGACATTGAATATCGTGGAACAATCTTTCGGAACATAATCTAACCCACAAACTCTGATCTTTCATTAAAACTTCGAAATCATTAGGCACCGCATCACAAGCTTTTTAATATATTTTGCGATACAGCTAGCAATAGATTAGTATGCTTACAAACTACACCAAACGGGAGTCAAACAAATACAGGGTTTTCACCACGTAAGCGTGGTAAGTGATGGTACTTTGAACCGTCAGACATATGTTAAGGCATATGCGAGACACCTTTGTGTGCCGCTCCATCGCCTCCGTGGACGTTGCAGGACTCCTCCGTGCCGGCAAGCGTCGAGTTGGAGTTAAAGCACAACAAGAAACGTAAAGCCGTGGTCGCAGCGACCGCAGCCGCGACCGCCGCCGCTGACGCCGAACGCGAAAAACAAAACAAAACCGGCGTAAGTCATCAAAACCTTACTCCATTTACAAAAGTATGTATAGACAAATTGTTCTCCTGCCAAACGTAACAGTGAATTGAAGTTCTGCGACTATAACATGAGGTAAAGAATACTTTAATCAATTAGGATCAGATGTATCGAGGTCTTGACGATGTGACAATTTACTGACGTACGCTGAGCCAAAAGTGCACTTTCCACCATCGTCGACATTGCAGGAGTCCCCGGCCCGTAGCGAGGGAGAAACTAAGCCGGTCAGGATGACCAGAAAGACTGCGGCTAACGCTTCTATGGGTAATACTTCCGCGGCTAAACCTACCGCGGTCAATGTTGCCGCTGCCAAAGTTGCGGCTGCGGTAAACACAACAGCCACGGTAAACGCTTCTATAGCGGTAAACGCAGCCGCAACCACTATTACCGCCGTTCCCATTGACGGCCCGATCCCCGAGAAAAAAACGCAATCTAGCTCCAACGTAAGTGCTTTGACGATGCTTCCTGCATGGAAGTAACAAACAGAGAACAAGTCGAAATATGAACATATTTTTAAACATTTATCTTAAAATATAATTTTTGCCGCGTTTCTTTAAGGCCGGCGCAGATCAGGACGGCATGGCAAGGGATTTTAATTTTTACTACCGTACTGTTACACAAATACAATATAAATTGCTATGCTTTAAAATGATGCCGTTCCGTTCACGTTCAATGCCACGGCATCATTTTAAAGCATAGCAATTTATATTGTATTTGTGTAACAGTACGGTTGAATGTCCATTAGTAAAACTTTAAAATCCCTTGCCATGCCGTCCCAGTCTGCGCCGGCCATTATTCGAACACGTTGTTGCCGAAAAAACTCATTTTTTGCATCATAACATAATGGTTCAGCAACCGAATCCTGAACTCAGTTTGTTATTTTTTACGCCACTTTCGGTGAAAACGAAAACATGAAATGTTCTTCAAAAGCATTTCCCTAGACTCCTACTTTAGTGATTGTAAAATAACACGAAAGTCATCAGAAAGTGTTTTTTTTTCTGGTAAAATCGGTTAAATACGCCCGAGACAGAAATACAATCTGCATCTGATCGCATTATCGTTTCATTTTACATTGCTAGCCTTTACATCTTTCTGCAACTGCTTTCTAAATATGATGAACCTTTATAAATCGGAGCATAACTTTACGCTTTACCGCTCGTAAGTCGGTGGAGGAAAAAATATCTGTCACACTAGCATTTTTTGGTGGGTCACATACTTACGCAATGTTTGAAGCATTACTTTACTACCTTCGTTGCAATGCAAGCCCCTACGTCACGTCACAACATTACAGGAGTCACCGAGCGATGTGGCTGTCAAATCACCAAGTCATTCGCCCAAGGCTGAGGCCTCAGAAGATACAAAACAAACTAAAAAACGAAAAGCTGCCGCGGCTGCTGCCGCCACTGACAAGGAACCTTTGGTTGTTAATAACGAAGAAGATATCCAACTAAAGGTCCGAAAACAAGCTCTGCATGATTGGTAGTCGTTGCGCTCTTCACAGAGCGGTTGTATTTAGTTTTGTCGTAGTTGGTTTTGTACCGATGCTTTTCCATTAGTCGGCGTTAAAATACCAAGGCAGGTTAGTCTTTTAGCTTGGTAAGATGTTTATGCTCTTTGACATGTTAGAAGCATTGATTAGTTGTCCTTGTGCGAATTGATGATGCAGCTTTCTACGTCTATGTCGACATTACAGGAATCGGCAACGGTTATGTCGAGTGGTGCCGAAATACAGGAAGAAACAAAGTTTCCTAAGAAGCGCAAAGCGGCAAGCGGTAGCGCCACTCCCGTGGCAGAAACCGCCGCGCAAGCTGTGCCCTCTATTACCGACCTGATGTTACCTCAAAAGGTCTCAAATTATATCTTTTGCTTTCAGTAGTCGTTTTGTGCTCTTCTCAAATCAGTTCTGTAGTTTTTGTCGGAGATTTTGGACAAGCATGTGTCGTGTCCACTTTGCATGCGTTTATTTAAAGCAACGGCGTCGGCATACCATTTCAACAATGGTAAGTCTTGAAGCTTCGCACGGTCGTAATACATTTGGAATTGAAACTAAAGAATTGCTGCTATCCTCCTATCGACGTTACAGGAATCGCCTAAACGCGTATCGCCGAGGTCGCCGAAGTCACCAAATCTTGCAAAATCGCCCAGTGTCCCAACTGTAAATGAGAACCTAGAAGAAAAAATAACAAAGAAACGTAAAGCGGTCGTGGCTGCAGCTGCTTTTGCCATAAAAGAATCGGAACCGCTCGCAAACACATTAAACGAGCAGCAAGTTTCACCAAAGGTCTGAATCGCGTTACTCCAATTTTGCTTTCCGCAGATATTGTTTTATGAAATTGTGCTCTTGAGCTGTAAATTGTTCAGTTTAGAAGATTTTTTTGCGTAGTACCATTTTGTGCATGTTCAATACATAACTCAGTCGTCCTTACCTTACGGGCTAACCAAGGATAAAACTAACAATACAATCTAACTTATAAGCACCTTCGACACAAAAATCTGGTCGACATCGATGCCACCATGATCTAAACTAAAGTATGTGATCCTAGGTAGGTTAAAAAAAACTATAGCTTCTCCGGCAAAATTTACTCGTGACCTAATAAAGTTTTCTCTTGTTATGCGCTTTGATCGATGGTGCGATTTCCAACGTGAATATCGTCGACAGGAGTCGCCGAGCAGTGTGTCAAATGCTGATTCAGAGACCAAATATACGAAGAAGCGTAAAGCCGTCGCGGCGGCGTCCGCCGCTGCGTCGGCGGCGGTCTCGGCGGCGGCTGCGGCTGCCGCCGAGGCCAAGCAAAAGGCAGCGCAATTCATCGCGGCTGTAAGTCACAGAAACTTACATAAATCTGTGCTGTAGTTATTTCTGGATATATATTTATGTTTTAGTTGGAATAAATGAATGTTTATGCTGTTTTTTTGTTAAGTCGACTTGTGTATTATTTTATTTTTGTAATGGAGAAATTTTGTGTAGTACGCATGCCCATTTTATAAAATGAATGACTATAGCCGGTTGGTTGCATGCCCAACTTTTAGCTCCTGCGGAAGCAAAATCGCCTTTAATTCAAATGTTCAGCAGTCATCACACTGACTTATTAATATCCTGAACCATGGTATTATTTATTATTACTCATGAATGTCTTGTACCTATCTTTATAAGTTACCTAATCGATTACTAAATAATTTATATATCGTGTAAGGAACATAAAATTAACTAGTGGTTATTAAGGAAAATGTATATGAATAATTCGGGTTGCGCTTCGAGTAGAATAGGAAGATTGCAATACAGTGAGCAAGAGTCACTGATAAGGCTTTTAATTAACCAATGACGTGCGTGCGCGCCACATACAACAAACCCACATTTTACCTCATTAAGGGCAGTAGTAGAGTCTAATTTAACAAGTAAACGACTCATATTATAATAAGAAGTCATCCAAAAGAAACTCAAAATACATAATAAACATTTAAAGCTCGAGTTGTCGGGACATCAATTTGACATCCGCAGATTTTTTATCTACGCTTGATGTTGTAACATGTCAAAGTATGTATGTAGATGTTTTATCACACCTACGTAATTATTCTTTATTCTGACGTATCTACGTCAGAATCAGATATAGATATATAAATAATAAAGTTTATTTCTGTTTAGCAAAACGAGGCGCAGCTTGGTTCTTCAGGATCTCCGTGGGACCTCGGCATTTCGAACAACGACGCGCCTGTGCCTATGGACACATCTGACAAGAACGTGAAGAAGGTAATTGAGAAGTGACGTACAAGAACCGCGAAGTTATATGTGTTAACCCTACAAGGCACCCAGTTCCATAAGTGGAACATCGACTTAAATCGTTCCTATTGCTATAAAACTGTTAGTAGCGTCATCTCTTGCATCTTGATAGAAGCTACTGACATTTAGCAATGTAGTAATACGAAACTTTATCTAAAGATGTCGTTCGTATTTTTGTTTTAGTACACTAAGTGTAAAATTTGTATGAAAGTGATAAGTGAGTCGTTTTTCTGATTTCAAAAATAAATAAAAAATAGTTATAGAACAGTTTTGAGTAGAAAAAAAATAGTTTCTGTTATACCAAAGTGTATATTTTGCAACGGTAAGTTTTTTTTTAATATTATTATAGTAAATATATTAGTAAATCACATTTTTATTTGAGTTCCACATACGGTACGTTGAGCTTTAGTGTCAGTTTTTACTTATAGTTTTCACGATTTCTTTCCTTATGAATATTCAGATTTTATTGCAGATAATGTCGCGAAGAAGATTGTGTGATGGAGATATTGAAGGTTTTCTTGAATATTCCTTATGGGAATGAAGATGAACAAGATTTTTCTGATGCTGAAAGTGATCAAGACATCGAAAAAATTCAGTCCATCCAAAACTTTCATCAGGGACACTTGGTGACCTGGAAACTTTCTTATCTCCGCAGAGACATCAGTGTTCGTCTCCCATCAACGAGGTTGTTAGGAATATCGAAAATTGTCAGCCACAAATATCAGACCCTCAGCCTAGTACATCGGGAATGTTTTCAGGGACAACTACAGGTACCATTACACAATCTTGGGCACCTAGACTATCATCGACTATGAATAACGTAATCAGTCATAGATCTAGAATCTCTGGCTCTGTGACAGTCACCCAAAGAAAAAAGAGAAGATTTATTTGGCAGAAAACGTCTTTTCAATCACCTTCTTTTACATTTACTGGAAACACAAATTTACAGTCACCGATTATAGACTTTGAAACTCCCCTTCAATATTATTCCTTATTAATTTACTCTGTAATGGAGAAAGATCCCGATCTAAGATATTCAAGTGATTCAGACTTAGAAGTAAGTTCAAATATCGTAATCGCTTAGCTAGTTCCATACCAAAGAATCAAAATCACAAATTATTCTTTGATTTTATACGTCGCCAGAGTTTATTGCTTATTTGGTCATACAGTCGCTGGGAACTGTCAACAAGGGTCGTTTAGAAAAATATCTCAAAATACCTTACATAAAAGACCTATAAATGGAAGAGGTTCAGAGAGATTATTCAGAGCAATGGGTAGCAAATTGCGATAATACAGATATTGTCACCGTTAGGTAGTACGATAGCAAACCGGTTGTTTTATCATCGTCTTTTGTGGATCAAGAGCCAATAGAAACAGCAAGAAGACACTGCAAGAAACAGAAAGAGTATTTGCAAGTGGATTGCCCCAAAATAATATCCAGCATTTAGATGGTGTGGACTTCCTAGATTCGTTCCTAATATAAAATAAAAATTAAGCCCAGAAAATGTCAAATTTATGATATTCGTTGTATGATTTTGTTTATTATAAATTACAATATAAAAAGAAGTAAAATATATTAAAAGTTAATTAATTTTTTCAATAATTATTAATAAGAAACTATTTCGAGTTTAATACAAAAAAGTATAGTTAAGGCTCAATGTACCGTATGAGGAACTAAAATAAAAAGTTGATTTTTCAGTATATTATGGGTCTATTTTTATTTTTATAAGTGTTTCCTATCTTCTTATCACTAATTACAACCTATATATTTTTGTCACGCACTAACAAAAAATTGAGCCTTGTAGGGTTAAGCAGTAAGGCGATAGTGTAGTTTGTAGTTTTTTTAATTGTCTTCCCATTGATAATCTTATGTTTTATTTTAGGCTAAAACTGATTCAAACACTCCGCCGCCCGCACATTACTTGAGTCCACCGCCTCCGCCGCCCTTACCGCCTATGCGAAGTCCGAGGTAAGTTAATTTAATCATTTTAGTCACCCAAGGCATAAAAATTAACTACGGATAGTTTTAAGTTTCAAACATGAATTAGGCTTGCACGAAACAGGAAAAACTCTTTAAAATTCAATCAATATATTTTAGCACAGACACTTTAATATATTGAAATTCAGAACAAACATATTATATATTATTACATTAGTGTGTTAGTTCAGGCTGGAATTTCAAGAAGGATAACTACCTACGTGCAGCATTGGACTGATATAGTTTGATGATGATGGCTAAGTAAAATATACTATAACATGTGATGATTTCAACAGGCGCCTGACCAGTCCTATGCCAGGACCAAGCAGTATGAACCCACCAGCTCCTATGAATCCACCTAATTCTATGAACCCTCCATCTGCTATAAGATCGCCGTCACAGCATCAGGTTAGTGATCATTACAGGACTCCGTGAAAACCTCGAAACCTTCCGTTTTTAACAGTGATGAAGAATATTTAGTAGCTAACAACATATATGGTTTGGTTCACTTGATAATTTATCAGTCGGCACTATAAGCTAGTCTAGTTTCAGCACAATGAACTGTGTAGGAGTTAGCTAGAATTGTTGTTGCTTGAGTGTCGTATAGAATAGAATATCATAAGAAAGGTATTATAGTGTGTGGGAGTGAGAGAGATGCATGTTGCGGTTTAACGTGAACATATTTTAGAATCGATTTAAAGTTAAGTTTTATGTTTATGATAAAAAATAATATTGTTTACAACTCTATTAGCTTTTGTATTTGAAGATAGAATATGTAATTAAGAAACACTTATTATTTTACGACTCATGTCCAATTACTTTTTAATATAGACAATCAAATTTTTTGTATTTTACTTTTTTGTTTATAAAAATAGTGTGATCATTCCATTCATTGTTTTATACAATCTTATTATTAGAGTATCATACAAATCGAACTAGTTCTGCACCAAACTTGCATATATAATCAATTTAGATGTAGAAAGAAGATATTATGTTAAAGTCAGTTTATAACTTTTAATTTTATTATAGGTTCAATTATAAATCACTTTAAACGCTATTAAAAATACAGTGCATTTAACGCCACTTTTGTAATAGTAGGTAGACGATTGCAGCTTTCGCTTGTTTTACTATCTGACAGTTTTGAATTTTTGAGTGTCATACGTAAACATGCTTTAAATGCTTTCGCATAATGATGCTTATTGACTGTAGTGAAAAAAGGTTCTTTGAAAATAGCAGGGAAATAAAAGTACACCTTTATAATAATTGGCCTCTATTCACAAGCTTTGCAGATGTCAATTTCACATACAATGTCACATTATTTGACACATAGCTAATAACCGTGGCAGGGCACGGTTACTTTGGCATTTTCATATTCTCTTTATTCTTTAAGGAACATGATATATTCGTCGTCAAATCGGATATGTATGATTGTTACAGTATAACTTTCAAACTGCATATCCGGTCTTCATAGAATTTTGTAGATCGAAAAATAATACCTAAGTTAGTTAACTATATAGTAGTAAATAAAAGTGAAGAAAAAAGCTTGAGCTTTAGTTAGACATTCCAAAACACTTTGTCTTCTGTAGAGAGCTGTAATTTTAACGTATCGATTATACTTCACTTATTTTTTTTATACTTTTACTTCTAAATTAATACTTTGTAATTCTTGATAACAGCCATTCACAAAACAAAGAGGGAAATGAACATAAAAGGAAGGAGCTTATTATATCAAATTAGGTTTGAGACCTGCAAAACATTCTGTCCATAAACTGATCTAGTATATCATATGTAGATATACTCAGTCTGAATTCATGTCGTGGACTGCGTGAAAACATACAAACTAGACTAGTATATGCAATGCATGGGGTGGTGCCATTAGCACGATATAAATGTAGTAAACTGTAAAGATATAAATGTAGTTCGAAATGATAAATCCCGGTCAAGTATATATAACGTGTTTTATAAAAAATACGTTATAAAATGTTTACTGAATGCAATAATATGAAAAAAAACTATTACCCGTACGGCCTAAGCACATTAAAATCCAATTAATGGGAGCTCATGCTGCATTGGTTTCCGATAAAATATAGGCCTTGTTATAAGCAATTTTCGAACCTTTTAAAACAGGAGCTCACTCGGAGCACTTTATGTGCAAGTAAAATTAGCAGCTTGATTTTAACTGTTTTCCATCAGGTGAGATTTACGTCAAAGGTAAAAGATTATAAAAAAGGGCTTTTTCGTTTAGGTTTTGGTTAGAGAGGTAATCAGCCGTAGCGCCCGCATGCCTTAAGCCCGTAGGTGTTGACTAATACGTGCATTGTAGGGCTCGAGGGCGGAGCGCGAGAGGCATGCTTCGCTGCTCGTCTCGGTGCCATTGCCGCCAGCCGGCCGTGGTCGACACTTCGCCACGCATTCACAGGTTCATACCGTTCATACGTGGACTGTGAACGTACAACTGTCGATTTTGTATGCGAATACTCGCCAACCATATTTTGCATTCACTTTCTTCGAAACTCTTTGAAACCTGATGCCGACTCGGTGATGAGGATGACGTTTACTTTCATTACTTAATTGACTGAAAAGCTTGAAAATTATGATGGTTGATTCAGTTTGAAGTACTAAGCCAGTAGGTTCATGAAAATTAAATTGGGGTTTCTCCATCTCGTTTCTCCTTTACTGAATTTTATCAACAAGAGTTTTTCTATAGTAGAGTTATTTCTTTATATGTTTCTTGCCAACCTAGTCTAGATTGGCAAGGCTTCCCTGATAAAAATCTTATAGGAATATAATAATCAGTCTTAGCTATAGGATAGAATTACTTGTTCAGAACCTATGAACTTCAAAGAAAAAAAAATAAAGGAAGGTCGCGGGGCTTGGGATTGTTTGTACGGCTGTACTAACTTTAACTTGCAAGCGGTCTCTGTTTTTCGCACAATTTTTCTTCAGCAGTTTTAGCAGTAACTTATACTTTATCTGCTATTAATATTATGTTTTTTTGTGAAACTGTTTTTTAGACTTATTTTATTTTATTTTACCATTAATTTTCAGTATTGTAACCAAACCGAAGTATATATAGATACGAACTGAACGAATGGTTTGCCATTGACAGTCGGAAATTATCAGTAATCAAATTGCCTGAAATTTCTAAAACCACAGCGGGTACGTGGGTTAATTGCAGTGGGTTGAACCACTTTAACAAACGGCAATAAATAATATATTGCAGTCTCTTTGTCCATATACACTGATATTTAACATGAGATTAATACGATTTAAATGTATAAATACTGAAAGCAACCGCTGTAGAGCAGCTGACTGACTGCTATTTCGATTCGTGCATTGAGACATGTTTCCTACTAGACACCATATATCCACTGATTCATAAAGAAACAATTGAGGACGAAAAAATCATAGTTCTTAAATTGCCAGAGATAATATTTTATTGAGGGACATTTCTCCCCTTTTGTTACTCGTTGTTAGGCGACGCATGCTAAAAATAATAATTCTAAAGGTATATTATTACTTAGTGGCGACACCCCGAGGCAGAAAGATTTCCCCCAATGTCGCCAGGTATTTTCAATAATTCGTCGTAATTCTATATTGAGGCTAACAAACAAAAAAAACAGTCGAAAACAAATTTTCTGATTAAAGTATATTTATCTATTCATCTTAGTCTAGACGTCTCGTTATGCGAAAATAATCTCCTATTGATAAAGGACCTTCATTCGCTAATAATGTTCATGTCATTATGTTTTTTGCTAACAAATTTTGTGGAAAACATCTGAAGGTTTCCTCAAAAGGGTTATTAAAATAAGTAGGTATCACCAGCCCTAAATTGTGCGCTTAAAATTTTTATTTGTGTGCTTCCTTTCACATCATTCCCTAAATAGATTTAAAGCGAAGGCTTCGGACTTGAAAATCGAGGCTTTCCATTACAACTTTACGGTTAGACCGCTGTTTCGACTAACATAAGTTTACCATAAGAAGATTAACAAATCATTCATGTGATTTTCCAATAACAAACCAAAATAACAATTTGTTTTCATCGTCGTTTTAAAAGTCCTGAGAGCTCATTCCATACTGACAAGTACATACATAGTATGCAACGAACTGGCAGTGATTTTGTATGTAGTACAGTAATTGATTTTAATATGCTAGAAATCGACAGTTGTTTGTTCACAGTTTGAGTAATGCTTACTTTTAATATTAGTGTTATTACTAACAAAGCTTGAAAAATACCAAGAAACGTATGAAATGCCTGATTAGCTTTAGCTTGCGAATTTTATTGACGATTACTACTTTTGCATGTTTTTTTTTGTATTACAAACGTCACATCGACACACTATTGGTTTATCATGTTTTGTCATAAAAATATCCATGGAATCCCACATTTGTAAAAACTGTATCAAAACCACACTTCACACAAATCACCACTAGAGAAACGCATTCACTCAAAATAATTCAAATTGAAATAAATGTGTTAGCGTTTAAATGCGATAACCACGATTATTCAATAAGTCTGCAATGTGGCGTGTAAATTGAATGACTGCGAACACGACCGAACCTAGACTGGCCGATTCACCTCTTTTAACTAAAAAGTTACATATAACAACATTTACATTAATCACAAATATATAAAAATTTTTGAACGTACTGTGCTTCCTGTCCTTATCTAAATAGGGTCGGCACAGTACGTTCTTTTCTTCACATAAAACTTGGTTACATGTTTATAATTAAAATAAAAATATGAAATCGGAGTTATTAGTATCAGATGATTTCCGTAGAGTTGCCACAAGCAAAAAAACTACAGACAATTATAAAAACTTATTTATTGAATATTTAATTATGTATAGGTTTATCTATCTTCTCCCTAATTGATGTCTAATGGGTCTGTCTGACTATCTTGTTTAAAGTTTCTAAGAATTGTTACGTAATAATAATATACCTTTCATAAGCCTTGACAAAGAAAACTTATACAAAAACATGTTACATCTACTTTCAAGAAAACACAACTCTCTTAATGAAAAAAAAACATTTGTATACCACACAAATTACCTATGTTATGTAAGTACAAGAAAAATAATAATAAATGAAAAAATTTAAAAAGATCATTCACTCCTATTTGTCCAGTAGTAAGCTCAATTACCACTGGTATTTGTAATAATATGTAATTACTTATATAACGACATAAGTGCATTATAGACCAGGCTCGATAGGTTTTAAAAACAAAGAAATTAATAGCAGGATGAAACCCATTAGAAAAGGAAGAGAATATTATAAAAACATAAGGAAAAATAATTTACGGGCGATCTGAGTTCGGGAAGGGGGTGGGGGTGGGCTTTTAAGGGTAAAAAACGCTTTTTCTCGATTTCCGGCAAAACTAAAAGTCCTATGGAAAAAAGTCAAATGGCAAAGTTGTAGGTAATTAAAAGATCTAAAACTTTTGCATACACACTTTTTTCACATAACTCAAGATGTATGTGAAAAATTCAAAAAACCAAGTTTTTGGTTTTTTATTCATATCTTTTACAAACAATTATATTTTTTCACTAAATTTGGTGAAAACTTACCTCTTTATGTTCCAAATACGCTGTAATTTATTCGATTAGAAATATATATTTTTTTCACCTTATTTTGATAAAATATCGAAAAAATATCCTTATTTTCAATCGAAAATTCATCCGTCAAAATATCAGCTTTCTTCAAAAAGTTGATATGTTTTCTGTTCGTTGAAATATCTTCTTTTCGATAGTGAAAAAAAATATATATGTTACCATAGAAAATCTTCTCAGAAAATGCAAAAAAAAAAGTTAGTGAAAAAAAAAGTTGTGGGATGAAACCCATTAGAAAAGGAAGAGAATATTATAAAAATATAAGGAAAAATAATTAACGGGCGATCTGAGTTCAGGAAGGGGGTGGGGGTGGTCTTTTAAGGGTAAAAAACGCTTTTTCTCGATTTCCGGCAAAACTAAAAGTCCTATGGAAAAAAGTGAAATGGCAAAATTGTAGGTAATTAAAAGATCTAAACCTTTTATATGCACACTTTTTTCACATAACCTCAAGACGTATGTGAAAAATTCAAAAAACCAAGTTTTTGATTTTTTATTAATATCTTTTAAAAATCTGATTTTATATAAATAAAAATGTAACTAATCAAATAAACTACAGCGTATTTGGGACGTAAAGAGGTAAGTATTCACCAAATTTCTTGAAAAAATCATAAACTTGGTTTTTTGAATTTTTCACATCAATTTTGAGGTTATGTGAAAAAAGTGTGTATACAAAAGGTTTAGATCTTTTAATTACCAACAATTTTGCCATTTGACTTTTTTTCATAGGACTTTTAGTTTTGCCGGAAATCGAGAAAAAGCGTTTTTTACCCTTAAAAGCCCACCCCCACCCCCTTCCCGAACTCAGATCACCCGTAAATTATTTTTCCTTATGTTTTTATAATATTCTCCTCCTTTTCTAATGGGTTTCACCCCACTATTTTTTTTTTTCACTAACTTTTTTTTTGGATTTTCTGAGAAGATTTTCTATGGTAACATATATATTTTTTTTCACTATCAAAAAGAAGATATTACAACGAACAGAAAACATACCAACTTTTTGAAGAAAGCTGATATTTTGACGGATGAATTTTCGATTGAAAATAAGGATATTTTTTCGATATTTTATCAAAATAAGGTGAAAAAAATATATATTTCTAATAGAATAAATTACAGCGTATTTGGAACATAAAGAGGTAAGTTTTCACCAAATTTAGTGAAAAAATATAATTGTTTGTAAAAGATATGAATAAAAAACCAAAAACTTGGTTTTTTGAATTTTTCACATACATCTTGAGTTATGTGAAAAAAGTGTGTATGCAAAAGTTTTAGATCTTTTAATTACCTACAACTTTGCCATTTGACTTTTTTCCATAGGACTTTTAGTTTTGCCAGAAATCGAGAAAAAGCGTTTTTTACCCTTAAAAGCCCACCCCCACCCCCTTCCCGAACTCAGATCGCCCGTAAATTATTTTCCCTTATGTTTTTATAATATTCTCTTCCTTTTCTAATGGGTTTCATCCTGCTATTAATTTCTTTATCTTTTTGTCATTTTTCAAGCTATCTACCCCGGACTATTAGGAATTTCTTTACGTTATAATTTGCTGTCATATAACTTGATGTCAACTGCTAGTTATATTACCATTGAAACAAGGCACTTTGAAAAATAATATTTACAAATCGCAATGTTACGAACTATGTAAATTAAAGCTATTTCCTATGTAAACTAAGAGTATTTCAACTTATTGTTTTATATTGGAAATAGTACTACTTGATATATAGCCAATATTAAATTCAAATTTGAGCGGTGGTACAGTCAGATTCGCGATAACTTTATCTGAAGTTACCTGCGCTGCGCAGACTCGAAATCACCACCTAGCTAGAGCGCTGGACAGGAAACTTTGCTCAGTCTTCGTTAGAAGCCAAAACCCGCTTCGGGTCTGGTTCCCGCTGAAAAAAATATTTCTTTGTCTAAAATAAAAAAATAATATAATTTTTTTTAAATAATTGTGGTTTTTAAAATCAAGCACAATGCCTTTTCACCGAAAGAAAATTTATGCAGATTTCCCGTGCCAAAAACGGTGTTGTTCTCTGCTACGTTATTATAGACGAAAACGTTCCGATGCAAATGATGGCAGAATAATGCGTCCGGTACGATTAATTCTTCTAAATTATAATGATATAAATAAAAAATATTTTCGTCTGCATTATACAAAATTGCGCAATTTAAAAAAAAAGATAAAAACGGCTCATCTGACTATGATAATATTTACTTTGGAAATATTATTTTTCTTTTTTGCCTTGTGTTTTTCTAAATATTTTTTATTGAATATTAAATCTTGTTAGGTTTCGACGGAAATGCCGGCGCCACCGTCTCCGCATGTTTTCCACCATCCTCAGAAGCCGGTAAGTACACTTATTGAACTATTCGTTTTACTTTGAATTTTAAAATATGAAATTATTACAAGATAAAATATAAGGTGCATTTTACTGGAAAATCGAACTTTCTATCGAATGATGTTATTATATTATGAGTTCTCAGCAATTTCTTGCAAATCTCGATCGTCTTATCCTGTTACTTAAAAAGTAACTTACTTATTTAACTTTTATTTACGTGGTTTGTGAATTAGATTGTGCACTACGTATTATTTTTTCTAAGTTTTATACAAACCGATTTATTGGTAGCGTGATTAATTAATAATGATGATATCTTTCTGGAGAAAACCTTATATTAGTAAGATTAATTGATAGTCATCATTCATCATTTTTATACAAAGAATTTTGCATTGGAACACTGAAATAATAATAGTTTATGGTGACTTATTTGACCACAATTAAACTGTGCATTGTTTCTTTTTTCAAGTATACCTTTACCGATTGATTGTCGAACTTTTAACGATTAAAGTACCAATCAATGCACGACTAACAAGGGTAAAACAGTGACATTGGATAGCGTTAAACTTTTGTGTTTTCGTAGTGAGTTGATACCTCCTTTGAGTTTTTTTATCTCCAAAAGATTATGAGTATTATTATGACACACATAGCTCAGTTGGTAGGTATTAGCTACCTTCCGTTCTGCGGCTCGTGGGTTCGGCCCCCAGCTGGAACATTTTTTTACGGCTAACATTGATATTTCGTCTGTGTCTGAGTGTTATTATGTATTCTAGGTTATATATTTACAAAAATATATATTCAACAGTCTGTGAAATGTCCATGTTTTTTTTTATATGCTTAGTTTTGGACTAAAGTACATGTATATTTATTCATTGTAACAGTTGTGAAGTTGTTTGAAATATTTTCTCACCTATTTTTCAAATGGTTAATAATATTATTAAGTCAGCGAGCAAACTAACAACCTAACGAACGGATACTCGCTGGGGCGGTATAACGATGTCTTGATTCTATTGCATTTGATTTGATGGCAGTTACCCTTATTTAAATATTATAAAAATCGTTACAGCATATTGTTGTTTTTTTATATCAGAAATACTGTGTTATTCATAATAATTCTGATAAGAAAAGGCATCCTCTTATTCTTATTAGTAGGAAGGACAAAGATTCAAATAAATCATTATTCACAGACATTTCGAACATCCCGCCTCTAGTTTCAAACTTAGTAGAGCTTGTAGCTTGTACTAGAACCAGATTTCCGTAAATATGTACATTTTTTTTTGTAAATACATACATTGAATACTTAATAACACCCATACATCGAACAAACATCACACAAACGTTTGTTCTTGGTGAGGATCAAACACACGACCCACAGCATGGAAGGCAGAGCTATATACGTGCTTATACTTAACCTGACGTCACGATATTTTCTTCACAATTCGAGAGCTCCCACACTTATTCATTTTCTAAATAAAATAATGCACAGGTGATCGACCTTACCCGAATGAACCCACTACAAGTTCTCTTTGTGCCCTTAGCGCTTTCTTAACAAAATAAATAATTTTATTAATAGAATATCTAAGGACATATTGATTGACCATACGTCAAAGTTACTAGCCACGGGAAGTCGGTATTATAATATAATTAGGTAAATTAGGTTCCTATCAGTGCCCATTGATATTTTCCCGAATAAATAGGCGGTATCCAAAACTATGTCACTCGACTCTTAATAACATTTTATGTAGATAAAATATTTTTATATATGAGTAGTTTTCCGTGAACGTATTTACCAAGTTTTACCAAATATTGCTTTAAAAGAAATCATCGCATCAATTTCACGATCTAACTGATTTCTAGTCTAGGGCGGCCTAAAAAAAACAAGTTTCTTCTTACTTTAAAGACGGTTTAACGGTTAGTTGAAAACAGTTTTTTTCGTCTGAAAATATCCCTTTCACATGACACCCTATTTCATATTTGTGTAAATAAAAACGCCAATTATCGAAGTTGCTGGTATGATTAATTTTTCGTTCACCCGAATTATCGTTAAAAACGTATATTGAGATAGCTATTACACATTATTATAGCTATTTGAATATTACCTATATTTATTTCTTTTAATGCGCTGTAAATTGGTAGGAATAAATGATTTCATTTCATTTCGAAAGTGTTTTGAAAGGAGCCCACTTATGTAGCAAAAAACACCCTTTGAGTTGAGTTATTGGAAACGAGCAAAAAAAACCATAAGTTATTGCAAATGAGCAGAAAACCTGAGAATAACAAGTTACAAGTGGGTGGAGCTTACCGCCAACGTAAAGAGCTACTGAACACGTCTTTGACACTTTGTCGGGGCAAGGGCGGTTTTTAATGACTCGTAAAGGAGCTTTTCAAAGGGCATATCTGCAGTATTGAAAGTATTCGAAGAGCAAATTTAAAATGTTCGCGATATTTTCTTAATATAGTTCGAATCAGTTTGTCGATTAAATATAAGAAGCCCCGTAGTCCTCGTCAAAGCTCTAATGCTATCAACCAATTAGACTTAAAAAATATCAAAGAACCAGCAGGGTTTCATAATTCGGGTCTGAAAAAAGATGATACACAGTAACTAATTAATGTTATGTTATATTTTTTAGCCTCAATAGCAAATGGTCAAAATCTGTTGCCATCTCGTTTTCGTGGACGTAAGAAGCGATAAATATTTTATAGAACTGCTATGAATTGTCAAGGAATAATAACAAATATAAAAATAAATCCGGTTTACTGCGATAACTTAAAAACGACCTTTCTATCTCAAATATTTTTATTAACCTTGGAATAGCAATATAAAGAACTGTCAATTTCTTGTTTTTGTTAAAACAATACTGTCAGTTTCTAAGAAAAAAATCGGTTCAATGGGTCGGTAAACGTAGCTTAACATTGCGATTTAGTACCTGCACCCGATCCTTACTACCTGCGAGGCTGCAGGCGACTCGATGCGACGGACTATACATAGCCGGCATTGTATAGCGGGTTGGCACATGTGCCCGCCAGCCGCTGATTCAGTCGCTCCTCAGCGCAGAGTTCGACAACATCTGCTGACAATATTTTAATAAACAACCACTCGTGCAAAACATGTGCCATTATTCTATCTAGTTAATCTACCACACTCAGAACTCCTTTGCGATCACAGAAAGGTTACTGGCAAACTCGCGAGATGGTAAGATTTTTCAGTCTAATTTAGAACTTTAAAATTGTGTAGGATGTAAACAATCTGAAGCACGTGTTGTTTTGATTGTGGTTCAACGTGTGTAAACGATGTTCTAAATGTTTTGAACTCTACTATTACTTTTGCTCAAATAATCATTTTTATAAAGTTATGTACTGTTTAAGAGTTTAAAGTTTAAAATCGTATGTGATTTTTTTTTAAATCCCCATGAAGTCCAGTGAATTGGGTTGTCACGGCCGAATACAGTAATCATTTATTCAGTTTAAGCTCATTACACTCACTTATGAATGTTGAATAAACGTTGATGTCGCAATACTGTGTCACCCATTCCGATGTGACCTATATTCGACTAAATTCAGATACAAGAAAAATAAGAGAATGATTAGGTCGTGATAATAATGTCGCCAGCAAGGACAAGCGATGAGCACTTTATAAATTTATATACATTTGAAATAGCCGGTGTTTTGTAAATTCAGTGTACTTGTGTTAATTCCATACGCAAAGTTATCAATGAAATATTTATTTTGTTAAAATTAAAATTGTTTTGTTTCAAAGCACCCGCCGGTCGTGCTTAATCGCGGTCGTACGTTGATTAAGCCAGTTTAGAGACATGCAATCGTATCTTTGATGTCATCTTATTAACCCAACGACTTTATGAATACATCGCTACAAGTATTATTGTTTGAATTAGCTTATGGACTAAACTAACATTGATGTTTGTTCTGTTTCCTATCAGCACATCTTCAACAAATTCATCCGCAAAGCATTGCATTGCTGTTTGCTGGATGGCGATGTCATGACAAATAACCTAATACGTATATTGTCCGTAAATCCATTCAAGCAAAGAGTTGCACCAAAATACATATTCATGTGTGTCTCAAAATCAGATCAAAAAGAAATTTAATTAATGTCAAACCCACGGTCTACCCTAATTGACCATAACTGTGTTAAATGTGCAGTACACAGGGGATGGCGCAGTCGCGTAAAATTGAATTAATAGCAGGGAAAATGTAGAATATCCGTTTCCGGCTTCCGGCAAAACCTACACATTTATATCGTGGCAGGATGTAGCCAGTTAGTACCCCTATCTTTCTTACTTTGACCGCACTTACTGTCGTTAAACTATGTTCATCGCGATGTGTGTTGTTTTCCCGCGTGTAGTGATTTGAAGCCGCTACTGGTCAAGTACTAAGCCCAAATATCATTATGAGCTAAGCATAAATGTATATGTCCTTTCCAGGCCACGATGGATTCGGGCATCCCTTCGCATTCGCCTCACGCACACTCACAGCGCTCCAACTGGGGTGGTCTGAATGTTGCGTACGAAATGCACCCCGATCCCAGTAAACCGGGGTAAGCAAAGCACCATTTTTGATAAGCTTTTATATTTTCATATGTCTAGATTTTTACAGCTTAGCATTGAACGTGTTACCGGCAAACATTACGGCGGAGTCTGTTTTTTTTAAATATGACTTAGTACTTATATTTAATTTGTAAGTTTTTTTCTTATTTTTCATTTGAATTTTATACATCCTTGTTGGCAAAAAGTTGGCATTAGTTATAGTACTGGTCAAAACATGTACAACGAAAACCCATGTTTTCACCACAAAAATGACACGTGTAAATGAAATTACTCTCGGGTTTCTTCAGCTTGTTTTCCTTTACCTTTCATAGAAATGTCGTAAAAATAAAAATATTTGTTGGAGTTCAAACGTTGAACTCTAATTAGTATTATTACTTGTCGATATTTGGTTTCGTTTTTAATAAGATATACTTAACTCTACCCACCCATAAGTACAATACTTAAACGTAGGAAGTAGTAATAGTCAACAAATGAATACAACGGATGAAATTTGATACTACACTATATAAAGCTTTATATTATAATATAATATAATATAATGCTGGACAATCCACACAACATCATCTAGCCCCAAGCTAAGCAGAGCTTGTGTTATGGGTACTAGAAGACTGACATACTTAATACAATACAATACATAGATAGATATTTTTTATTATACATATAATACCCAGAACACCCGGAATAAATATTTGCAGAACATACAAACATTTATCCCGAGGCGGGAATCGAACCCGCAACCTTCCGTGTCGCAGGCGGACCATCGCCCACCGCGCCACATCGGTCGTCAAATAAATATTATATACAGCTTTAGTTTATATAAATCAAAGCTTGTTATTATCCGATACGAAAACATACGATAAGATTCGTTCCTAACGCTAATTGGTATCACTGCTTTTTGTCTCTTATAAATATAAAGTCACTTTGTTATTGTGTTCTTTAGTTTGTTTCACTATCACTACACAACACTTTTTTTTTTTTTTTTTACGATGGGAAAATGCTTGACGCATCCCCTACAACCCGAGGAGAGTCGCAGGGGTATGTCGGACTCTCCTCCACTGACTAATGCTAATGAGACACTAGCCAGCGGAGGCATACCGACTAAAAACCCATCGATCTTCCCGCTATCACCTCAGAGCTAGTGCGTCGTCGAACTCGTCAATAGACGAACTGTTCGGCGCCACACCAACACTTGACAGGGTCACGGGGTCCCGGTAAGATTCTACTACACAACACTAGCTCAAAAGGTTTTTTTCTTTTGAGCCTTCTCACCAGTACCTCTACCATGAGTTGTCACAGTAAAATCGCCTGACTTTACTACAGTAGTTACGTCAATATTAGTATTACGAATTTTAGTACCCAACTATCCGCTAGAGGCGCTGTACAAGTCTTCATTCATTTTTTTAACTACAGACGCTAGCGAGTGTAGTAAATATAGTATAGTAAAAACTCATGGTAGAGCTACTGGTCCGTATTGTCAAGGAGCTGAATGGCCTCAACGTTGACGTGGTGGTGAAGCCTCAGTTCATGTGCTTCTGCGAATTTTTGTATTATTTTATCAACGAACTCAATGTTCAAGTCCCGATGGAGATCGTCATTTCTTATGTACCAAGGAGCGTGCACTATCCCTCCTAGAACTTTGTTCTGAAATCGTTGGATTATTTGGATGTTACTTTTTCTGGTACCTACAGCCCCAGATCTGTATCCCATAGGTCCATACTGGCATGAGGACTTGTTTGTATAATAGGATGTTATTGCGTATTGTTACAGAGGGATTATTACCAATTAACCAATTCTTTTGTATCTTAGTTCTAATTCATCTTTTTTCATCTTGACGTGAGCTTTCCAGCGTAGCTTTGCGTCAAGCGTCATGCCCAGGTATTTTGCAGTATTTTCATGCGGAATGAGCTTGTCGTTGATAAAAATTGCGTGGGTAGTCTTCTTTTTTATTTCAACAAGTTTCCATGATTGGGGTTGTTTGCGACACCGAGTTATTGGCTAGTGCATATTTGAGTTGCTGTTGCAAGCTTTAATTCTGACTCATCAGGTTATTAACAAGTTTAAACAATTTTGGTAAAGAATTTTTACTTCCTAAAAGTGTGCGACTATGTTCAGTTTCCGTGGTCAAATAACCTTGACCACGGAAACTGAACACAGTGTGCGGTAGTTTAGTAGGTGTAGCCATGGCTAAGGCATGGTCTCAGCGGTAATTGAACGATCTTTCACGAATTACGAATTTACGAATTTATTGATCGTTGACAGCGCATCTTGTCTAAAAACAATATTTGAAGATATCAACATTTCAAAAACATTTTATTTAGAAACATGTTTTGGTTATACTTTTCGGTCTTCCCCTTACAAATTAGCTCAGTCTGGCGCGAAACCTGTCAAGTTTTGAGATCTGTTATCGACTACTCTTACATGTTAATAAAGAGTTTCTAGTCTAGACATACGGTTACCTACAATTTGATCAAACTTGAAGGCGGATGCAAAACTCTGCATGCATATAGATTATCGGTATATCTTATAAAAAGTTAGCGCAGACTTGAAGTATTGATTACCATACGTAACGATGACTTAAAGTCAACGCTAACTTTTTATAAGATAGGGGGTAAGAATTTTAACTCCGAACCACGTCCAGGGTGTTTATGTACACAGTTAATAAGAATAGCCACAAAGGCCCAAAGATAAGTTTGTTCGTATTCAATAAAATTAAATCATGCTCAAATCAGTATGACATTTTTTATGACTTCAGAATCATTTGGTGCATATTACAAGTACATATACTGAATTGAATATTTATTGATCTCAATATCGAATTGAGTCCAATAAATCGGTTGTTTAATATTAGTTCCCGACAACAACAAGGTTGTATAACAAACGATACGATACTCAGGGCTAAAATTACCTTGACATTATAATACTGTTTTGAAAAATAGTATTATTATGCCTTATTTACCAAAGCACATAAATGAAACATGTTAATAAAATGTGCATTTAAAAAAAAAAACATAAAATATTTATTTGCTTTATCTGGGCTATGTTTACATTACCTGTTAAGAGGACTGTGACAGACGAACTGCCCATATAAATCTAATACCAAGATTCCATTTAGAGCATATTTTTTGGTGTTGTGACATTATTTAGTAAAACTTTTCTATGCTCTTCAGGCAAATTTTCTTTTATAATATTCGTGTGTTATCTACAGGGGTTTATATAAAAAAATATACCCTGAAATATAGTTAAAGCCATTTTTAAATTTACACGACATTGAATTTAACTCTCTAAATTGTGTAACTGGCATATTTTGGTTTGATATGAAAATAAAATTTATTTTTATTGAACCATTTTTATTATCAAAACGTTAGGGAAAATGAAGTAGCTGGAGGTCACTGAGCCCTTAAATAAGTGTGATTAAAAAGCTCTTGTTTTCCTGTGATTGGATACATCTTTGAACGGCTAATGACCACTGTTTAGAATACCTAACGACAAGGGCTAATTATTTTACAAATATAAATATGAGACAAAAATGTGATAAAGATAAACATGACAACTGAAACCGGAGCCCGTTAATAATAAGAGCTATTATTTGTTATTTTCTCTCGTCTTCTTTTGTTAGTTGACTATTTCTTTTGTGTTGGGTGTCAAATCCCTAGTATATTGTGTATGGATTTTTGTTATTATATTATGTTTTCTTTTGTTTTTGCGTTCATTGTCGCGAGAAGCGCTAATGATATTATGGCTGCTGTCTCACGGTACATGGGCGTTGGCTTCGGACGTCACTAGTTATTATTGTAAATTATAGATTGTTTACACTTAGTGACCGTCAACTGTCTTACGTTCTGCCATTTGAAAGGGTGTCCCTTCCTTACCATAACAATAATGAGCTTACGTTCAATAAAACTGCATACAGAGAGTATTATTGTAATACTGTTGCTCGAATAGAGAACTTATTAAGCATTCTTGAAAGTCTTTCGCGTAGGTCGATATCGGATTTCATACCAGATAGTTTTTTGTTTCAATTAATTAATAGCATTCTATGACCTACTATCACAATAACGTTTTGGTGGGTGGTCTAAGTTATAAGCGGAGCATTCTATGTTAGCAAATTGTTCGTTTCTATTGTTTGTTAGCTGTAGAGTATAAATTCTTCAATTGTTATAAATAATTCTACTGCAAGCCAGTGTGAAAAAAAGCACTTGACTTTTTTGGCTGGTCCTTTTTACACATGGTTTTGGCAATGTAAAGAAATATTTTCTATTTCTATGATAATTATAATTCAGTTGTGTTCTAATTTATGAGCGAATACGTTCAGTAAAATTTCAACTTTAAAACGGGACATTTTAGAGGACATTTTCTGATTTATGTCGCCTCATGCATTGTTGGGAAATTTAGATATTGGTGACTCACCTGATGTTAATTTATTTTGATTATTAATTTTTTATTTGGTAGTTTATTTGGTACATGGAATAAATTTGATTGTTAAGATCAATAATCATATTTGACTGGAGTTTTTATAAAATGTCTTTGACATCGATGACGACAGAGATTGTTTTCATCAATTTTGTCAACGATATATTATCTAGCTATTGTTTTGAACTGTAGGGTTAGCGGTATGGCAAGGACAAGTAAAGACCACAGTGGTATTCCAATGCCTCCTCTGCCGATGCCGCCCATGCCACCAGCATTGAGAAACAAGAAACGCGCCGCTATGGCGGTATCCATGGCCAATTCACCTCTGGCCCCACCACAATCGACTATCTGTAAGTATTATTTGATTTAAAAAATTATAACACCCAAAAAAATGTACAGAGGCTGGCTTAGTGCTACAAGCATTTTCTTTTAACTAACCTTTGTTAGTTAAAGGTAGTGCTTTAAAAAGAAAATAAATAGAAAATGAATATAAATAAGCAACATACTTATAATATAATACCAAAATATACAACTTAAATATGCATAAAATAAACTTATCACAAATGTAATTCAATAATAATTTTTAAGTCAGTGTTTTAAAATAAAAAAATATTACAGTAATGCTCTCGTCTCGTGTAACTCTTGCAGCGTAGTATTTTTTTTTTATTTATAATTGACATCATTTTTTTGCATTTGTAGTAATGGCGTCTACGTCGTCTCAAATCATTGCTTCAGCGCGACGCTATCCGCCGCTGCCGCCGCCTCAGTCCATCTACCAGGAAACTGTGAAGGAATCTCCTCCAGTCTCGCCTAGTAAGAATACATACCGAGGAACTTGGAATTGTTTTTTTTAATGTTATCCAGACATTCTCTTTACGCTGAAGGTCCAAGACTTACTACTTTCACTGTTCGCTATCCAACGCTATTTGCGCCCAGTAACTTTAAGGTTGTTTTTTTCTTAAAAAGCTTTTTCAATGCTCCGTGTTAGACTCTTATATGCCTTCACACAACAGCTCTACTATAAAGTGTAATAATTTGAAAATTTTGTAGTTTTGTATTATTAATTGTTGTCATATTTTCTACATACACTATTTAATTCTATATTTAATTTTTTTAGATACAGAGAGGCAGATGAAAGCTAAAGCAGAGCACCAGTAAGTACCAATAAAAACGTAGATTAATACCCATTAGTGTAACACACCTTTTGTTTTTTAGGCAACCTTTGAATCAACATACTGAACATAAAAAGATGGGAGGTATAAAGATATTTAGTTAGAGACTAAAAAAGTAACAAGTGTTTTTTTTACAATTATCAAATCGCGTTCTCATACCAAAGTCACGGCATCATCGTCATTCACCTATATTAGTCCTGTTGGACTAAACATCATCATCATCACTATATCAAAATCGTTTATCAAAAATATTATTCCTCTGTTGGAGTAAACATCGTCATCAGTTACATATATATAAGTCCTTTGTTGGACTAAACATCATCATCATTCACCTATTTAGTACTCTGTTGGACTAAACATCATCATCATTCACCTATTTAGTACTCTGTTGGACTAAACATCATCATCATTCACCTATATTAGTCCTTTGTTGGACTAAACATCATCATCAGTCACCTATATTAGTCCTCTGTTGGACTAAACATCATCATCATTCACCTATATTAGTCCTCTGTTGGACTAAAAATCACCATCATACACCTATATTAGTCCTGTGTTGGACTAACCATCGTCTTCATTCATCTATATTAGTCCTCTGTTGGACTAACCATCGTCTTCATTCACCTATATTAGTCCTGTTGGACTAAACATCATCATTCATCTATATTAGTCCTCTGTTGGACTAACCATCGTCTTCATTCACCTATAATAGTCCTGTGTTGGACTTAACATCGTCATCATTCACCTATATTAGTCCTCTGTTGGACTAACCATCGTCTTCATTCACCTATATTAGTCCTCTGTTGGACTAAACAGCAACGTACATAACTCAAACTAGGTATTACAGCAGGATCCTAGCGACCGCGCCTCACATGCTGGGCAATGAGTTGAATCCTGAGAGCGGCGCTGCCGCGCGTCTGCAGGAGCAGTTGAACGCTGAACTAGCCGCCCACGCGGTGGCTGGAGCTGGACCGGACCCGATCGTGCCACCGCCTCTCATGAACAAAGCGGCTCCGGTGAGTGCACTATTTCCTGCACGTGCATTTTAATCGTGTCGATGCTATTGTTATCTCTATCAGGGGGGTTAGCACGAATGTGACAATTGTAAACATATCGAAACAGTGACGTATTTGAGATACACTGCGTTAACATCAGCTTTACTGTCGAACGTTGTAGTTAGCGCGAATTGCTGAAGCATAAGCATGCACTTTTAATTTATTACATACCTACCGTATTTTACTTGTACTTACTTTATTAATTGAAGTTTTTATTTGGACCATTTATATGTACCTACTATAGTTTATGAATTTTTTGTGTTGATTTATTCACTTATTATTGTTTGCAAATGAAATGACCTGTAACGAATACTATGAACTATGAACTATAAGAGCTAGCATAAAAAATACGTCCTTTAAATGAGTTGCAACGAGTGCAGTTCTGGTGATGACGAACGTACTTGTGTTTTATGTTTTTTCTCTTCAATTGAAACTCACACATTACGCTCTTGTCCCAAATTAAGCAAAGCTTGTGAAATAGATTACTAATAATGTACTCATATACATTTTTTACATATTTACATACATAGGTGTTGTGTGGTTTCGATTCTGTATTAAGGGTACTCTTTAGATTTGTATTAATTGTATTTATTTACAGGGTACTGGAGCGCGAGCTACCGGCGCTCAGAGCCTCGACCAGCTTTTAGAGAGGCAATGGGAGCAGGGCTCTCAGTTCCTCATGGAACAAGCACAGCATTTTGACAGTCAGTATCATTCACTACCGCATCATCATATTTACGTTTAAAAAAACTATATTATTACAAAAAAAATTACTTCACCGAGTTTCAATAGCGAGCGCATACTAACGACAAGTCTTAGGGGCTGTCTCTACGAGCGAGAGATCGCGACGAGTCCATATTATTTTATTTCCATATTATTGCCCACATGTCCATATTATTAGACGGTTCCATAGAGAGTGTATAGTAATACGTGGCACGACGATAATATCGCCGCGATTCTCTCGCTCATGGAGATAGCGCCTTAGAGCTACGTGACTTTACGTTTGATTATGAGTAGAGTGACGTAAAATAAACTGTCTTTTCGTCACTGCGCGTATTTCTTATAACTGAATACTACTGGTCTGATATTTACTTTAAATAAATGGAAATGAGACCCTATGAAAAGACATCAACTTTCAATCATAAAAAAATGGTTCATCAAAAACACAGCTGAATTATAAAATCGAGTACATATATCTGATTTGTGCTTCAAAGGGTGTTAAACTGATTCAAATTCATTATTTTTTTATTTAAGTACACAAATATTATTATGATCTTAACACAATTAATACCACATTTGTGTCAACATATGCTTAAACCAGCATTTTTGCATCACTTATTAACTGGCTTACAAATGGCGTTGCCTTATGACTAATGTATAGAGCCTTGTACCTCGAGTTTGACATTACTCAATATGAACGATGGGCTATAAGAGATAAACCTTTAAAATGCACGCGCGTTCGATTGTTGCACTAGTCGGTCTACAAATCCTGTCTTTATTAACGGTAACGTCTATCAAAATTAATCTGTATCTCTACCATGACTTGTCACAGTAAAATCGCCTGACTTTACTACAGTAGTTACGTCAATATTAGTATGACTAATTTTAGTACCCAACTATCCGTTAGAGGCGCTGTAAAAATCTTCATACATTTTTTTAACTACAGACGCTAGCGAGTATAGTAAATATAGTATAGTAAAAACTCATGGTAGAGCTAATGATTGAAATAATTGTGACATCGACACTTGTGTGCCGCTGTTGCTGCCAGGGTACGCATGGGCATCACGGAAGATCAGCGTTGTAGTAGTACATGGTACTACTACAACACATGCTGAGTGATGGCCTGTTTTGTCGTCACAAACATGTATATAGTAAGGTTTATTTTTAACTTTTAATTGTGTGTATATGTTTTGATCTCATATGTGTGACACAAAATAAAGTTTTTCTTTCTTTCTTTCTATAAGAAGAAGAACGGTTACGTGTCACGACGGTGATTGAAAAGCCAATGATAATAAAAACTGCCAAGTGCGGTCCTGTTTTACCCTTTGGGGACGGAACCCTAAAAAACAATTGATTTGTATTATACATTACTTTTGCATATCAGTATAACCGCAGTAGAGACGCGTGCATTATTTAATGGTTTATTTCTACCTTCATTAATAATGAAAAGGCATACATTTTACTGACTTATTTTTTCACCATAAGTAAAATCTGGGTAACATTTAAATAGGAAAGCGTTGTAAATAGTGTTGTTTAACTTTCAAGTAATGCATTGCTCATTATGACTAACATTGTTTATTTGCAGTTTGCTTTTTCTCTCGTATTTATTGGATACAATAAAATAATTTTCTTCTTTGAATTTGTGAATGATGACATTTTACATTTACAAATAAGCAATGTTGGTATGACATACCGGTTTACAATCTACCTAATAATTGAGTAACAAAACTGGCCATTAGAGATCTGAGTGGATGTCTACCGTGCCTGAGTGTAAAAGATTGCGATTGCAATAAAAAAAATTGATTAACCAATATTTTTATTATATCTTTTAGTAACAAATCAAAGTAGTGTAGTTTATATCTGAGTGTTTAGTTAAACCCATTATATTATAATTGGCTTTGCTTTAGACAATAAAAACGAAGCTAATTTTAAAATATCTTAGTTACTTCAACTAAGATATATACTTTATAACTATATTCTAAGATACGTATAAATGGGCCTTTCTCCACTAACTGGAAACTTGTCTAAGGAAAGTTGACCCAAACCCAATTTTCTCGAAAATTAAAAATCATAATCGTTCCGTAATTAGAACAAGCAGAGGACTGTATATGTATAGTGGCTTTTAGACCGAATTTATGAAATGATTATGATTCTAAATATTGATTAAGCTTAGCTACTCATGAACAGGTTATATATTATGTGTTTAAATAAATAAAATTATGCATTATTATAGCCAAAGTAAAAAAAAAAGCTTGGACCATGATTTTCCAGTTAGTAGGGAATGGCCCATATAAAGTTCATTATTGTCTGGATGAAAGTTTGCATGTTCAATGTTCATACTCCGATGTACCCTGCTTGCATGATCTTTACCATTCTTATTACACATACACTCTTATTCACAAACACGTATTCATAAATGAAGTGTGAAATGTCCGTAAATATATTTTATTATTTATTTATTTATCTGTGTGCAACCTTCTCTCGCAATTTGTTTTATGTTCTGTGTATGTCTGTATTTTTATAACAACCACGCGTTGACTGTCGCTGATGATTATTTTTTTATGTGCTTTGTTATATTATAACCAGTTGTACGTATGGTTACGTAACCACTTTGAGTGGATTATTATTATTATAAATGTCGCTTCAAACCCGTATACTTGAACCTTATTTTGAATCAAAGTGGCGACGCTTTATGTTGGCATGGCGTCCAATGGGGAGGCAAAGTTATTGTAGATGCAGTTGTACATTTGTGTAGTGTTTTCTAACATTTTTACTACTACTCCGCTGGTTCAGCGACCCAAAGTGTGTCTTGACCTCCGTCAAGAGAATCTGCCAATCTTTTCAAGCCAGCGCAAGCGCCTGCCAGTTTTCGGCTTTGAGCTCTAACATTTTTATAATAACTAAATGATCCGAGTACAGTTTAAATCTTAACGCGCGTTCTTGCATAAAATATTCAATTCGTGCTTAAAACTTAATAATCATACAAGAGCCATTTTAATGGAATAATGAGATAATGTTGTCAGCTGATTTTGTTTTTAATTAGACACAAAAATAATTAATCTAGAGGCATAATTTGAAAATAATAATATGTTGTTATTTTACATCCAAACGCTACCAAATAAAAAGTACGTACCACCTAACAAGCTATGTCTCCCCATTCGGAACAACCAATGCTCATTGCGAGCCGATCCACGGAATAAAGACGCCAATAAAGGAAGAATCACACAGCAAATGGTCACGCGAAAGCTTCAGGTCACACGGAGCATAACGTAAGTTGGAGGGAATGGCTGCAATACCAGCATTGCCCTGTTTTACGGAAGTGCGTGTTTTTACAGTAGCGTCTTTGCTATCCTGCCTGCATCAACTGCGGACAGAGAATGTACGACTTGAAGAACATGTGTCTAACCTGCTGCAGCGTCGTGATCATCTGCTGGCCGTCAACGCAAGACTCGCCATACCTCTCAATTCAGGTAAATTAGCCTACGATCAATGGTACATCTGCGCAGATCTCTCGGGTGATTTACGAATGCAAAGATACGTGGGTACGTGTAATTAAAGCTGATAATTGTTTAGAATATTACTTATCTCTTATGAAATGTAACACAATGCTTTATTATGCAGGTGGAGTCGCAGACTCATCCTATCAACTGACGTTCCAAGGTACGTCAGATTGTTAGACCTTCCACTTTTCTCTGATTTCTTCTTATTATTATCCCATATTCTTCTATCACCACTCCTTATTTCCTCTGACTAATTACGTTCTAAGGTACGTCAGATTGGTTCCTTGTTGTCAGGACCTATTTTTCTCCGATTTATCCTCATTTATTTCCCTTATTCTTCTTATCACGTTTTCCTACCTACTCTCTCATTCTCCCATACTCAATACTTTGTTATTTAATTGAGATTTACGAATTTGATGCTATTTCGGATCTTATTACTAGGTTTCGATTTTTAGGTTTTTTTCAGAGCTAAACGATATGATACGTTTATGCGTGTTTCATTTATTTGTAATTGTTTACTTATCTTTTGAATAAAAAACTAAAACAAAAGTAAGATACAGGATAATGTAAATTTTTAAAGTGCTTCATACACAACGGGTTTGAGAAAATCTACACCACTTAATAACTTTTGGAATTTTCTAATCTTTGTAAGATGTTCACATTTATTCGTGCTCACCACAGTGGTAGTGGGTCCGCCTCAATACAGGTTTTATGATAGGACACGCAGTAATAAAGCAAGATATAAAGTTTTTTAAGATTTATTTATAATTGACAGTCATCACAACTCAGTTGGTAGTAGCTCTGCTTGTTGTGGGTGGTGTGTTTGTTTCCCACCCAGAGCCAACTCAAAAATATTTATGTTCATCACACAAACATTTGCCCTGGGTGGGAATTGAACCCAAGACCCACGGCATGGAAGGCAGGGCTACTACCAATTGAGCTGTGACGCCTGTCGCGTAGAATAGCATCATCATCATCATCAACACGCATCATCATTTAACATCAGATGTGATTGCGGCCAAGCGATTGCCTATAATGCATAAAAAAAAAGTGTATGAAAAGAGCCTATTCGAGATAGGCTCTTCTTAATCAAATGTATTTATGGTATTTTTTTGGATACATCCCTCTAATTACGTAAAGATTATTTTATTCAATAAAGATATTTGTAAGAATTCTTTGGAATTTCATTTAGTTAAATTGTCTATTACATTTTAATTTTTGACGTGACAACGTATTATAATTCGATAGAGCCGGCTGCACGCACGAAAAAACATGACTCATGCGGCGTTACCTCGTTCTGAGGCGTTCCATGTAAGGCTTGAAGTGCAAGCGAGAGCGCGGAACGAGCGACAAAGAAGCACAATCGGCCTTTGCGTCCGTTGTCACGTTCAACTATCGTCAGTAAACCGACTTTACAGACAACCATTTTGACGTGACAACGTCTTATAATTCGATAGAGCCCGCTGCACGCACGAAAAAACATGACTCATGAGGCGTTCTGAGGCGTTCTGAGGCGTTCCATGAAGTGCAAGCGAGAGCGCGAATTATTTTGCAGAACCACTTACAATCCCGTTCGTTGACGTTGTCACGTTCAACTATCGTCAGTAAACCGACTTTACAGACAACCATTTTTAAGAAAAAAATATACTAACAGGTGGTGGTCCGTCACAAGAGACGGTGCGAGGTCGCGAGGCGCCGCCGCGCGCGCCGCCGGCCCGCGCCGCCGACCCCGCCGCCGAGCGCGAGCGGCACGCCGACCGGGCACAGGTGGCGCAGCAACTCTCTCACCAGGCATGTACCCTTAAATAATAAATAACGCTGGACAATCCACACAACATCATCTAGCCTCAAGCTAAGCAGAGCTTGTATTATGGGTACTGGAAGACTGACATACTTAATACAATAACATTACGAGAGCTATCGAAAAGTGGTTTATGATCTACAAACTTTGTCTGAACCATTTTTCGATAGCTTTCGTTATTTAAGAGATATACGCAAAAAACGCAAATTTATGACATTTGACCTGGAATATAAAACAACGCACAAGCGGGATTAATGGGGACTTTTGACATATCATTTTTAATGACGTATTCAAGGCCTGTACAAAAATCCAGCTTGTTGGGAATTAATGCAAACTGGAATGTCTATTTTGACTGGACTATTTTTTAAGACGTGAGACCTGTATAAAAAGAGTCCCCTCTAACTGTGCTTATAGTTATAGCTTTATGTTTCAGATGCTGATGCGAGAAGTGCAGCAGAAGCCCAGCTGAAAGGAACCTCACGGCGGCATGGGCCCGCCGGCGGCACCCGCGGCGCCCCTGAACTCCGTCCATACGTACATCGTGTTCGACCCCCCCTCCGCGCCCGCCCCTCCCCGGCGACGCAGGTCCGACTTCTCCATCGAATCCATTCTCAAATACAACTAAATAGAACCTGGGGATCGCGAACGTTGCCGCATCGGTCGTGCCGGAAACTTTTCTTATCTTCATTCGTCGGAAACTTTTACTGTTCTAATGTGACTCTACGCTCATAGTAACGTTCAAGTGGCCAAATTCAATGGCTCTACACTCTCTGGTCACGTTTACATTTCTAATGAACTATAAACTACTAATCTGACGCAATTGGAAATAAGAGTCCGTGAAGTTTCAATAACATTACTTTCGAACGAAAAGGTTCCGGCTAAACTAATAGGTATTGACAATCGTGATCTTTCCAGAGTTCTCGTACTAGGCACTCCCACCAGACGATTATTTAGGGTATTTGACACGACAGTGCTAGTTTAAGTGATTCGCTTACAGTGAAAACAAGATTGAACAGCTAACCGGTGGCTAAGGTCCGCTTTTTATCCCGTTAAAGAGACACAAAAGTGATGGAATGCATAATATAAGTTATTGTGTAATTGTGTCGCATGTCTACTTACAGTGGTTGTATTCTTATGTCTGCGTGTTGTTACAGAATTCCTATGTACTAAACGGTATTGTAGTTAACTGAGCCAGCAAGGCCCGCTGATTATGAGTATTTATTATAATCAGCTTTGTAGCTTTATATTCGCTGTATCCTTAAGAGGGCATAACTTGAAAATTATAAGCACTTTTAGTAATTAATTAACCAATAACAAAAATAGACACGAAACGAATAGAAAGAACGTTATAGTCTCGAGGCATGTCATCGGCCTGATACACAATATATAATTACATCATTGATAAAAAGATTTCAAAAATTAAATGTTAATTCATAAAAGTTAATCTCAAAGCGATTGTAAATATTAGATTGAAAATTGAATACATTTTACCAACAATTGCTTGGTTTGTAGGTACACTTCGAATCATAATCAGAATCAGATTTGCATACAACTCCGAACTAGTTTAAAAAAACGAACGCCCTCTTAAGCGATTGCTTTGCTGACTTATGTTGAATAGCTTACACCTTAAATTACAGTAGCAACTAAGAATTTCGGACACACTGATTTATAATTCATCAGCTTTATTCTGTGCATTATTGATGTTGATTCATGAAAAAGATACATAAAAAAAAGAAAAACAAAAAAAAAATCACATTATTATTAAGTCAAATACCCTGTTGGAATAATTGTTGTTATAAAATAATTTTCGTAGCGTTACGGTGTGAAGGATAACAAATGATTTTGAATGGTATAGAAGGAACTTTGGGAGTAGCGAAGGGTAAAACACATGTTTGCAAAGAAAAGGTACTTGGTCGGACTTGTAAATATCTTCGCCAAACTACATCAAAACTTGTAAATATTTTCACCAATCAGTCACTTTACGCATTGTAAATAACTCATACATACTTCATTTAAATTCATGTAGATAGAAAATCGGACTAAGATTAGATAGGGATTAGAGTAGTTTTACGGCCATACCCAATATTCCATTTAGGTATGTCTGGTTTCTAGGCTAAGTATTTAACTGCAAATTTTGACGAAACGATATAGCTTCTAGACACCTTTACTGAGAATTGAATATTGGGTCTGATCGTTATAGGATTTAATAATCTAACTATAAGTATCGACTCGTGGGAACCTAGAATTTATTTTTAAGTAGATTTTAAGAATTTGCGATTATACATTCGCGCGCGTTCAGTAACTCTGTGAAACTAGTCTCAAGCTAGATTGTTGCGCAGAGCCCTAGCTGCTTGCTTCACAGAGTTCAACTTATTGCTATCACGTACTTCGAGGCAAGAAGTGCAAAAGTTATTATCGCGGCTGAAACACGAGCATGTAAGATTTGCTACGATACGACATGTGGAACTCCTAATGGTTTTAATATGATAGAAGCGAGATACAATTTGATCGGCATCGAATACATTGATTGAAAGAGTGAACTCTCACGATCGGATACATTAAAACGTGAAAATAAAAGTGCTAAATGCTCCGCGGATGATGCATATGTTTTGCTAGGGAAGGCTCTTTGGTGTTGTACTAATAGTATATCCCGGTCAAAGAATGAACCCACTATGACTTTCGATTTCTTTCGTTATTAACCTGAATACTGTCTAAGTGACAGTCTGAGTGAAGACTGAAGCGCAATCTATCGTTATCCTGATAGCACATAACATGTCGATAAAACAGAAATATATAACTCCGCGTCATTGAAAAGTAACCCCAAATGACATCTATCAATAATTGTCGCTTTGACAGTTTTCAGGAATATTTTTTTTTGTGCGTTGCGCATACTTACTTTAAATTTTCCACCTGTTTATCGTTATTTTTCCACAACATTATTTAAATAATTAAAAAACAAATATTTTGAAATGTTGTGAAGCGTAGCATTATTAGTACATTTTAGAGTGTCTTCAATTATAATAATATGTTTGTATTTCATTATTAATGTATTATGTTTGCAACTCAGAACGTGCAAACAGTAAATAGTTGAGTAAAGATTACTATCATGTCGGGGCCCGTTATCTGAGTTACCCCGGGTCGTTTCTCTGAAATTAAAATATAAATGTTGTATGGAGCAAAATAAAATGACGAGCGACAAATTGTTTTGCGCTTCAAAATATCATTTTGCCCCATATAAATTCCGTTTTAGTTTATGAGACCACAGGCTCTGTAGTCATTCAAAGACGGAGAAAATTTAAAACATTAAGTATATAAAAAAAATTAGATGGAAATGAACCAGCACGTTCCTTGTTGTAAACTGCCTTGTATGTTTCGATGTTAATATAATCCAAGTAATTAATCATTGATATTATTAGATTCTTCATAGTTATTGCCGTTATATACAATGTACTTATCAATATTTTATGTCAACTCACTATCGAATAAGGATTTCAACAACTAAACATTTGTATTTTTGCTCTTCTAAATTATATTTACTGCATACGATTTATAAAGACATTATGCAGTAAATATAATCTTTCAATTTAAATATATTATTAAAAGCAGTATTTATGTCTCTATAAAAACTTGATTCTTATTTACAAGATGCACTTATAATAATTCAACAAAACTACTGTACGATAGTGAGGGTGTTATGCATAATAAATAATTATATTAAATGTTTATTTAAATGTTTAAGCATAATTAATATCGAAAATCATAAATTTATTGAAGTTATTGCTTATCAATGTTTGATGTATTCAATGTTAAAATAATTCCCTTTGTAATCGATCGATGTTTGCCTGAAAATGGCTCTAGCGCATATGACTATTATAATATCGGAATGTTTCTGGATGGCCGCATACGCACCATTTTCTAAAACATCGCATCGTAGATCATACTGCAATACTTAATATAAGAGCTTACTTACAATCGAATATCGACTTTAATACTCAGGCCCTAAGGTATCTCTGTCACTAACGAAACAAGCACTATTTTAGATGGTGAATTACTCTTGACAGTCTAAGAAGCGTTTCTAAGTAAGCTCTATATATATTGCATAACTGTAATCACTTGTTTGAATAATCTATCCTTTACTAATGGTTAATTTAAATTAACAGATAACTTGTCCAACCGTAAAGCTATACAATGTATTTGGGTGTTTTTTCAAATAAAATCGTGCGTTTGCGAAGAGTACGGGTTAATATCATGATATTGGAGAGACAGTGGGAAATTGACATAATTATTTATAATGTAGCTCATATTGTTATTTTCTAAGAAACAATTGAAAAAATACGCGTTTTCGTTGTTGCGAGTATAAAACAGTGATAAAAAATACTTTGTGAAATTCTTCAGCTCATAATTAATTGAAATAAAATGAAGTATAGTAATTTGACACTCGCGTCTGTCAATAACTGAAGATTTATCTTTAAACTCTAATAATATAAAAACAAAGACTTGCATCATATTCCAATACATTTCGAACAATAAGCTAACTTTTTTGCAATTCAACTCAATTGTTATATACTCGTAAATAGCGATAACTTTAGCAGTATATACCTAATTAATTGTAAATGTAGTTTTGTCAAATCCATAGCGCGTGATATGTAGCTCCATCCGAGAAACTTACCTACAACAAAAAAACCATTAGTATGACCTAATTTGTCTAGACTTTCAGAACATTTAAATAAAGACATTTTCGTTATTTCACATCTTACAATTAAAACTGCTTACTGTTTAATTAGGCTGAAAAGAATTTGATGTTTTATATAAATCTTACTTAAAATTGATTAGGACGATTACCTTGCATCGTTTCATAAATCTGAGTATAATAAATTACAGTTATATCTTTTGTCTGATTACAACAACATCGGTTAAATGATTAATGTTAATGGTTAGAAACAATAAGTTTATTAAAAAAAATTATAAAAAAAATACAGTTAGCAGTCAAGTTAAGTTGTAAACCACTTTATCTCCTAGTATCTTCGTGATAGAAAATAGTTTTAACCGTTAAAAGTATTTTAATACACGCACTATTTTCAAAAATGTCTTCGGTGAAGTATTTATTCAATGCTAGTTATGTTTAATATGCAACCTATACTACCTACTACCTGTATGATTGTACTATCTGTATGGTTACTTATATTAATTATTTTTTGTAGATCTGGCATTTTGGTATATATACGTATACGCGAATCGTATTTATAATTTAAGAAGATAGTCTTCTGATTTTTTTTTTGTTGAACACGCTAAAAATATTCTGTTTGTTGATTGTTCAATTTATTCTCCCAATCAGAAACAAGAAAACTCTGAACGACAATTTTGGTTCGTTGATTTCCAAAAACTATATTCAATTAATACTTTTTTCTTTGTTTCAAGACTTTTTTTGTCTATAAAACGTTGATTTTTATTTGATTATTATATTCATTTCATAATGATAATTTGACAATTTTGAAAGTTCTGTACATTTTCACAAGCTGACGGCCAGTCTACTAAGTGTTTTTGCTGTATAACTTTAGTTTATAATTTAATTTAGTTGTCTAAACCTGTAACGAAGTTGATCTCAGTCGATTGTACTAACAATTAGAAATGATCGGGCTTTTGCTGTTTTAAAAATATTTTCGATAAATTATTGAAAAAGGCTATCAATACAATACATTGTCAAGATTTCTTAAAACTTTTGCAGCTACATAGAGTTCTAATTAATTTATCAATACAGAATATTTGAGACTTCAATAATATAAAGAAGATATAGGATAGCCCATTACCTCGGAGAGCGATTTGACTAAATAATTATAATATTTTAAAAGTAAACTGACTCAGTAAAAGCCCGACAAACCTTTTATTTATCGTTTATGTCTTTGACTGATTGTGTTAAGCTAAGTTTATTAGATTTTCTGAAGAATTATGCTATACGTTACATTATATTGATCGACGCATTTATCATACTTTCAATTACCAAATTAATGTACACTTAGTACCTTGAATAAAATTTTGGAAAATTACAATTCGTTTTTTATTTAATTCTTAACCTTTCTGATGCTGACTGTACAAGCTTTTAAGGCTGAAACATGAGTAGGTACATAAACATTTTGGAAATCTAATGTTTAGGTTAGGTTACCTACTATAGTGAGACTATAAAAAATATCCAAATACATATGTAAATTTTCATTCATTTTTACTTATTGCTGAAATTAGCGCCATCTAGCGAGTTTGTTCGGAAGAAGTTTATTATGTAGAATTGAATAGTTTTACAGCAAAATTATCTTCCAAAACACGTACCTCAGTCGCTCTGGGTTACTTTACTTTAATAACGGTTTTGGATGTAAGATGGTGCTGTTATAATCTAAGAAGAAAAGGGGGGAGACCTTTGCCCAGCAGTGTGACAGTATAGATTAATAAAAAAAAACTAAGTTTATACGCTAAGTAATTATTATCAAAACCATAGGACACATTTTACATACGGTACTTGATACACATCAAGTACCGTACGACATCTTACTAACTGGCACGATGTCTCTAGACTTATATAAAAGTTAATGCCACTTTTCGTTGTTATTTTTTTTATTCATATTCATGTTTTACTCAAGAACGGGCTCACCTATCCAAACCAATTTTTTCGACTTAATTCAGACTAATTAGCAGATGGTTTATGTGAAGTTCGCTGTCGAGTGGTTCTATTCATTTATCACATTTTTTTGTAGTATTAAGGCGGAACAGCGTTTTAAAGCCACAGCGTATTTTTTTTACTATTTTTCTTTAAGATGTTCCAGTTCCAGTGCCAGTTAGTAAGATAGTGTAGTATGAGTTTAGATAATCTTATCGTATCTTGACGAGTAAGGGCCCCCAGTGCAAACTGTAGACTTTTATCGGCCGATAGTTTGGTAGGCCTAGGCTCCCTAATCAGTATGAAGATGTATGCAGATGCGTAGGTACATTACAGTGATTCAGTTTTCATACTGCTTAAGAAGCCGACCAAACTATCGGCCGATAAAAAGTCTGCAGTCTGTGGGGACTCCAATACGTATACACGATAATATTCAACTTTGATATAAGTAGATAAGTAGATATATTGAAATATTAAATAGGTTAGGTTCATTGTCTTCCTACCTACGATGTGTTGAAATTTATTAAATGTTTCTTCACATTACTTTATGATCTATAGGTAGGTATCTACACTCGAGAGCAATGAATCCGGGTCACTTAAAGAATGTTAAAAATCTCGGAAACTAAAAATGATAGGTTAATGCAATAAATTGTATTTAATAGACAATGTAATACTCCTTAAATGAAAGTAAAAAAAATATGAGTCACCATACATTTTATTAACACAAAATTACATAAAGAAAAAAACTGCTGATCTCTCCTTAAAACAAAAATAGGAAACATGAAATTTTTGAACTTTATTACGATTTTCTTGAATTTTAATACTTCGTATTGCCTCCTCGTGCTTCCATTACTGCGTTTACGCGGTTTGGCATGCTGTACACCAAGTTCCTTATACGATTTTGGGGAATATTCTCCCATTCCTCTGTGAGAGCAATTTTGAGCTCACGAAGCGTGATTGGGGGAGGGTTTCGTTGTTTTACGCATCTGCCTAGCTCGTCCTAAGCATGCTCGATCGGGTTGATATCCGGGCTGCGCGCTGGCCACTCCATACGAGTAATGTTCATCTCTTGAAGGTAGTCATTCACAATCCTACCTGTATGAGGTCGGGCATTGTCATGCATAAATATAGCATCCTCACCTAAATTGACCATAAATGGACCAACGTGATCATTGAGGATTTCTTCCACATATCTTACGCTAGTTAAAGAGCCGTTTTCTATGATCACCAGCTCTGTGCGACTTTCAGAAGAAATTCCGGCCCACACAAGTACAGACCCACCACCGTAGGCTACTTTTTCTTCGATGCATGCTTGCTTGAATCTTTCCCCTGGTCTTCGATACACTCTGTGTCTTCCATCGTGCTTGTAGAGCATAAATTTTGATTCGTCGGAGAACATAACTTTTGACCAATCTTCAATACTCCAATTTACGTGGCTCTGGGCATATCTTAGTCTCGAAATACGATGCCCACGCTCCAGTTTAGGGCCGTTTGCAGGTCTAAGGGGTTTTAAGTTAGATTCAGCAAGCCGACGTCTTACTGTCCATGCACTTGGGTTACTTCCTCCGAGGCGTCGAAACTGATTGGTGAGTTCAGTTCCTGTGAGAAAGCGATTTCGAAGCATGGTGTTCACCAAGTATCGGTCTTCTCGTGCTGTGGTACACCTGGTTCTGCCCGTTCCTGGTCTGCGTAGGTTAGAACCAGTTTCTTCGTAACGTCGGAGAACTCTTTGTACTGTTGACAGCGACACACCGACAGTCCTGGCTGTATCGCGCTGACTCCGGCCGGTTTCCAGCATTGTAAGTATTCTGGTGCATTCTTCAGGCGTAAGCGACATAATTTCAGCTTGAATAATGAATATAGAGCACTATCAACATGGTTTATGTACCCACATAAATGACAGATTACAAACAAAAGCAAAACCAAATGCTGTAATTTCGTAGTTCCATCTTCGAAAGTGGCCCTTTTTCAAATTTGATTTTTTTATGATATAACTTTACAATAACTAAGAAGTTTTAATACCTTCATTTAAGGAGTATTACATTGTCTATTAAATACAATTTATTGCATAAACCTAGCATTTTTAGTTTCCGAGATTTTTAGGATTCTTTAAGTGACCCGGATTCATTGCTCTCGAGTGTATTTAAATGAATGATACGTGGTTGTATCAAATCATAAAATCATTAAAAAATTAGTTAAGTAGGTAAGTACCTAAGCTTAATGATTGAAACCCACACCAAGCCCTGACTTGAGGATGCATAAAGAGGTTAAAAGCCATCAACATTTGAACAAAAGCCGGGACGCTTGTAAATATCATTAAAACACATTTCCGTTGCCGCTATATTAAAAGTCTATCGAGTTTAAATGCAATCTATCAAAATACAGGATCCTATTTGAAGACTGGATTTTAATTTCCGGCAAATAAACTAACGTTTGAAATGTAGGGAAATGTTCAGTATTGGTTCCTAGTTGTAGGATCCTATTTATTTTGTAAACTGTTCCAATTAAAGTTAGGTAAGTAGTTTTTTTGTTTATTCGTATGGCGTTTAATCGTTAATAATGTTATATTTAGCTTCTGAATCCATTGGATAGGTTCATTAACAAGGGCGAAGTCTGTCAAGCTGCCATTATATCGTGTAAGAGAGTTGTGTTCAATGGTGTGTGTGACGTCCTGTATAAGTGCTCCACCCGCGCATTCTGGTGTGGTATTTAGGTAAATATGGAATTGAAAAAAATGAAAAAGTCAATCAATCTAGAGTACCTACCTATTAGGTAATAAGAATAAGTTACGTTACTAAAGTTTTAGTAAGGATCCCTAAACTGTTCAAGCAATAAATATAGCCTTTGTTATTCAGGGTGAATGTAGCTTAGCAATAATGAAAGATTTTTTTAAATTAGCGCATTAGTTTTTGAGTTTATTTATTACAAACAAACGGACAAGTTGTCGAGTAATACCTAAGTTGGCGAGGTATGGGCATGTCATGCGGAGAGAAGAAAGCCATAATATCAAGAAGAGTTTTAGATATGAATGTGGATGGATGTAGAAGTAGTGGGGCGCCAAAGAAAAGATGGATGGACTGTGTGAATGATGACACGTGTAAGAAAGAAATGTGTGAGCATTGAGATGACGTCTGATAGAGGAGAGTGGATGACGAAGACGTGTTGTACCGACCCCACATTATATTGGACAAGGGTAGGAAGATGATAACAATATTAAGTACTTACACAAATATATAAATCTTTTCTCTTTATTATACCTATTAGTGTAGATAAATCGGCACGCGGACGAAGTCGCGGGATCAGCTAGTTTAAAATATAACTGAAAGAGAAAAGAGTGGAATATTTGCTTTATCAGACAAGTATAAACTGAACTAGATATCGTGGATTTATTGATTAACCGATTTCGTTATCAACTTTGTTATTTGTAATATTAGCACTAAGCAATCAATATCTAGCTAAAGACAGATAACATTATATTGCCTAAGTAAGTAGTTTTTTTGAAGAAATTAAGTATACCTAGGTAGGTACCTAACTTGACGACCGATGTGGCGCGGCGGGCGAAGGTCCGCCTGCGACGCGGAGGTTGCGGTTTCGATTCCCGCTTTTGGATAAATGTTTGTACGATCTGGAAATATTTATTCCGGGTTTTCTGGGTATTATACATATCATGTATAATAAAGATATATACCTATATCTTTGTAATGTATTGTATTAAGTATGTCAATATCCCATTACCCATCCCATAACACAAGCTCAGCTTAGCTTGGGGCTAGATGATGTTGTGTGGATTGTCCAGCATTATTTATCTGACTTTATAATATTTTTATTTAGTAATTTATATATATATATATATATATTTATAAATATGTTGTATTTATGTATGTATATATTTGTATTTATCTATGTATAGTATTATAGTAATAAAATTAATGTAATTCTTATTCTATTTTATTCTATAGTGCACCTAGCTGACCCTCTTTTTGTAGGCTTCTTTCCATCCAAAGGTTGTCTGGAAGAAATCGCTCCCTAGCGATAAGACCGCCCATTGTACTGTATTTTGTTAGTTTTTATGTTTTCCTTAATAATTAGTTGTAAGGTGTATTACAAGTACAATAAAGTGTTTTCATTCATTCATTCATTCATTTTTCTGATTACTTATAAGCAGTGGTGGACTACTTGTCGTTGTAGATATTAAATGCTGTAAAATTATGTTTTTATTTAATTTTTATTGCTTACATACTTTAATTATGTGCATGTGAATTCGCACGTACAAACATAATAATTAGACGTGCATAATTAACTTAATTTAGATACTATCCCTTTTAGATATTGTCGTGGTATCATGAGTATGAACTAGGTGCGTTGTGTGATGTCTCTCGGGCCTTAATTAAATCGTGACCGCAGTGACGTAGGTGCATAGGTACAATGTAAATTAAAACCAACTTAGACTATAATGATTACACGACTAACGGGATTCGTAAACCAAATAATTAAATTTATTAAATTTTCGTAATATTAGACCTGCAGATGAAATGTTAAGCGGGTGGATGTATTTAATGCCAACATAAATAGCACTGAGAATACCAACTTTCAATAAGGAATCCTACTAATATTATAAATATGTTTCAATGTTTGTTCTCTAGCCAGGTGGAGCAACGATCTGCAAAATGTAGCTGGCACATTGGGTGAGAAGAGCTGAAAACCGGGCCCAGTGGCGTGTCTTGGGAGATACTTAGTCAAATTATCCGAAAAATAAGAATTAATGCAAGATTTCCCCTAGAATTAATTAACACCTAGCTGAAAATTCACAAGAAGGTAGGTGGTACGTATCGGACCCCGAAAAGTCGGACCTGACTGAACCCGTTTGTGCAAAAAATATTAGGTAATTTTGTTGGCTAACGGTTTCACGATAAAAATACCTATATCAGACAAAAATTGTAAATCTACTAATTATTATCTATTTGATCTTGGTAGAGCTCAAGCCGAAAGCGAGGAAGGTATGTGACCTTGTCAAACATTCTAATAACGCGAAGCATGCAATTTTAATACTATTCCATTTCATGCAATTTCTGAATGAATTGGTACGGTCGGAATGAGCTAAATTGTTTGGTTTCGGCTCAAAGTTCATAGGTTATAAGATAGCTATTTGTATTTGATGTTTTTAAGGATTATGTCAATTGCATATGCGCGATATTGACAACATGAAAAGCACCGACAATTATCACCAAAATAGTTCCTTTATCTAGGTAAAATACTAAAAGATTAAAAAAAGAAAGTTACAACTAAACATTCCTGCTTATTGTGAATCCCGTTTAAAATAAGAGGTTCTCGAGTCTACTGTGTTTTCAATGTGTTACTTTAATTATTATAGGTGTAGGTAATAAATTCAAGAAGCGCTTATTTTATTCTTCAAAACCTCGATATTTTTCGGTGTTAAACAAATTTAAGTTGTCCGAACTGCACCGAGCGTGGTCTTTATCTACCAAATACTATCATTAAGAATTTAAAATTATCTGATAAAGAGCCGGGTTGGTCTTAATAAATAATATACGTAATAATGATAATGAAGTAATACGCAGCTTCAGTAACAGGCTGCTTCAATATTGTCAACAAAATATTATTAGTTAATTGATTTTATTCAGTTTTGCTCTCTGCTTGTGCTCTAACTTTATTCATCTAAGTACATTCATCTTCATTGATTTGATACTGTTTATTAGGAAACCCTATATACAGGTACTTATTATTTACAGGATTAGGTCATTGTTTTGAGTTTTTATTAGACTCTTTCTGGACATTAACACCAAATCTTCATTAATCTTAAAATTTAATTCAATAGGTATATTATATAACTACTAAGATTCTTGCGACTTATTTTACGTTTGTAGATTTCTAGTTACCTAGTCCAATAGTTGCAAATGTTGCAATAGAATAATTGAATACTCCAGTAATAATTTGTTCCAATGAACAAGGAATTACAGCAAGATATACAATATTCTGAATATACCGGCATCGGAAGGTAGACTTAATTATAGGCACAAGGTACGCAGATATTTAAATCTACAATTTCTGTAACTAAAATAGCTTCTGAATTCGAGATTCTACGACAGCTCTATTACAAAGATGTATAATTATTTAGTTGAATGACAATCATTTAGACAAATCAGAAGCTTCAGTTAACTAGTACCTAGTTATTTATTCGAAGTGTTAAAAAAAAACTCGTTTTAGATATAAAACCTTCCAGTTCCGTTTCGAAAGCGTCGGTCTAGATCACTTATTCAGTAATTCCACGATAAAATTATGATTAGTTAAAAGAAAAATTTACTAAGTATTTATAAAAAAAGATCTTAAGATACTCAGTACTTATCATACCAATCGCATAAAACTGTTTAAAAACTCTAATCACAATCGCCAAGTAGTGGCGATCACCAGTTTATTCAAAATTATCGTGGCTTAATAAATATTTTTTTTTATTACTTATTGAATTAATAAGATGTGCAATACAAAATGCAGTGTCGCGACTATGGTCGTAGGCGCTATTCTAGTCGTAGGCAGTTGTGTGGTTGCTTTTGTAGTGGTTCCTATTTTAGTACAAAATATAATAATTAGTGTAAGTATCTATTCTTGGGTGTAAGTAGTCGTGGGTTCCAACCCCACCAAGAACGAATATTAGCGTAATGGCAAACATTGATTGTCCGTGTCCAAGTGTTTATGTATATTTTAAGTTAAAATAAATATTTAAGCTTTCTATCAGCAATTAATATTAAATCCAGTTTCCTCAGTTTTACTTAGTTCGGGGCTAGTTAGCGTTGCGTGATGTATAACTAACTTTACTTATAAAATCTTCGTCGCTGAAAAGTTGCGGGTTTCATGCCAACCTCTGGAAAATGTGGTTTTGTTTTTAATCAAAAGATTAATTTCTGATGAACAAACAAGGTGCTGTAGTGAAATTTCCGAGAACAATATTTACCGTATGCACTTGATCCAGTAAATTTAATTATTCTGCCAAAGACAGAACTTTCGCCGTGTTTATTATAATTACTTTATGTAATTTATTGATACAACCTATTGTTTTATTTCAACCAATAGAACACTATTAATTAAAACAATCTCACTAATTCCACCTTGTTTGCAACTGTTGTTTCAATAATAATACTTAGTATTATTATTGCACAATATTTCTTGCTACACGGATTCCTGTATATTTTATATCGGTTTCGACCATTCGGCTCTGGAACAGTATCCCTCATATTTTAATAAATATTTTTTTTATTACTTATTGAATTACCTACTAAGATGTGCAATACAAAATGCAGTGTCGCGACTATGGTCGTAGGCGTTTACGTAATTAAGTTTATACTTACCGTAGTAATTAAATATGGTTTCCTTGTCTTAAATACAAAAAACAACAGGATTAAAGGGTGGAAGACTTCCGGATAAATTCCAGAGCAAAGTATTGGATACGAAACAAAGCCCGAGTTCTGAACCCGTAGTCGAAGTTTTATTCAGTTTGAATCTTGAAAATGGATATCTACAATTATGCAGAAAATAATACGAGTTTTCAGTCTCTAGGTATTTCGAGAACAAACAGAAGAATATTCAAGTCCATGAGCTCAGTGAATGAATGTTCAATATTGTTTACGACAAAACAGTGATTATGATAAATATATAATCATAATAAATAAATGTAACAACAAATATATGTAAATATATTTTTGCCCATAAAGTATCTGAGTCTAAGTAAATATGGATGGATTGTGCAAAAAATGATATGGATGTGAATGGAGTGAATACGAAGATGACGGATGATAAAGGAGAATGGAGGAAAATAACATTATTGACCCCACCTAGTGGGATAAGGGCAGGAAGAAGAAGAAGAAATTATCTGAGTCTGATAAACAACTCACAGGATTGATTTGGATCAGTTGAACTATCTGTAGATCGTTTGCAACGGTCTGTAGATAGCTCAACTGTTTCTTATGTATTTTATATGACAATGTACATTTTGTAAATACTGTGTAGTCGTAAGTTTGTTTGTGAATAAATTACTAATACTTACTCACAGGTCTATTGTTGTTATAGGAGGTGGTTTTGAACAACAACACGATCCAGATGGAGAGGTTTGAAGTGGTGCCGATGGCTATGAACTTTTCAGTGACTGTGTTTACCATCAGCAACCCCGCGGAGGTGTTGAATGGAGCGGTTCCCGAAATGTCTGAAGTCGGTCCATACGTTTACAAGTAAGTGGCCAACTGATATACAGCAATTTATATGCATTTATGTACAAACCCCCTGTTTACATATACCTACAACATTTTTCCTTGAATATTTTTTCATTTTATACTCTCTGTCAATCTCCACAGGTATTCATGTGACAAGTTGTCGTTCGTTTGTGTACGATTTATCTGTTGTAATTAATTGAGTCTCTATCTACATAATAATCATACACACAAAGCTTTATCAAAGATTTGCTCAGGTTGTCAAAGATCTTCGATAGCTGAATCTAATATCTATTTACATGTTAATATGACAATAAATTTACTTATATTAATTAACATGGCTGTCATTATTGAAAATCAAAATGTTCTCACAGTGAAATGTTTAGAGGGAAATATATTTCAAGGAACTTAAGACTTCGCTCATATACTCGTATCTCAACCAGGTTCAGATCACAAAGGAATACAATTCAATATAGTTCGGAAAATGATATAGGTGCTCAAAACATTGTTAGATATTGGATCGAAAGGGCTATACAGGGTGTAATAGAAGTGGTGGACCAAAAGCAACAGAGCAATAGAGGAGCTCAATGCCTATCTATATAACCGTCATGTATGTTCAGCGATATTCAGTCGTTCAAAAGTTACTCGCACTTATAATTATGTTTTTTTTTCATAAATTTATTTAAGGTTAGATTTCCCAAGTATACCTACCCAAACAAGCTACAACCGTAATTTTTTAGCTTAATAGACTTTTTGTACTATTATACCAGTTTGAGTCGTTATTTGATTGATTTCCAAATAAAAAATAATCTTTACAGAAAAATCCGAAACCAGAACATCCTTGAAAAACTTTAAACGCAATTGAAAGTTTATGGTATGAAATATTATATTAGACTGAATATCGCTGAACATACATGGGGGTTATATCGATAGGCATTGAGCTCCCCCATCACAAGGTTGCTTTTGGTCCACCCCTCCTGTTACACCTTGTATAAAACACAGATGGCTGAGAAATTGAGTACCTACTTTTATAAAGGCGGATACGCTACTACTTGAGCTTGAGAATATAATAAATGTAACGCTCAATAGTTCAAGATGCTACGTTACTGTACTGCTTGGAAAGCCAGCAACTGATGGTCAAAGAACACGACGAAGTCTTGGCAAATATAAGACAAGTAGTCCAGTCAAAATAGACTAAAATTATGACTCCAGTTTGCATTAATTCCCAACAAGCTGGATTTTTGTGCAGGCCTTAAATACGTCATAACAAATGATATGTCAAAAGTCCCCATCGATCCCGCTTGTGCGTTGTTTTTTATTCGAGGTCAAAGGTCATAAATTTGCGTTTTTTGCATATATCTCTGAAACAACGAGAGGTATCGAAAAGTGGTTCAGGCAAAGTTTGTACATCGTAAAATTGTCTACAAAAAATACCTCAAAACTTTTCTTTTACAAAGCATCGCTTTCGAGATATAGTGACTTTAGACCGCAGGAACATCGTCGAAGATGCTGCGTTTTTTCATTTCATCCGTTTTATCTGCTTCATTGCCACATAACAAACAGTATTTCTTGAAACAAAAAGACGATTCATTACCTCGTACTCTAGTACGAGGCGGACTAACCCATCGAACTCATCACCCTTTTCAGTAAATTTCAAGAAATACTGTTTGTACTGTGGCAATGAAGCAGATAAAACGGCTGAAATAAAAAAAACGCAGCATCTTCGACGATTTTCCTGCGGTCTAAAGTCACTTTATCTCAAAAGCGATGCTTTGTAGAAGAAAAGTGTTGATATATTTTTGTAGAAAATTTTACGATCTACTAACTTTGTCTGAACCATTTTTCGATAGCTATCGTTTATGACTTTTAAACGCGAATTTATGACTTTAACCTGTGTATTTCCGTTTTTGGCGTATATCTCTGAAACAACGAGACCTATCGAAAAATGCTTTAGACAAAGTTTGTAGATCGTAAAATTATCTACAAAAATATTTCAACACTTTTCTTCTACAAAGCATCGCTTTCGAGATATAGTGACTTTAGACCGCAGAAAAATCGACTAAAATACTGCGTTTTTTTCATTTCAGCCGTTTTATCTGCTTCATTGCCACAGAACGAACAGTATTTCTTGAAACAAAAAGACGATTCATTGCCTCGGAGGAGGACTAACCCATCGTACCCATCACCCCTTTCAGTAAATTTCAAGAAATACTGTTTGTTATGTGGCAATGAAGCAGATAAAACGGCTGAAATGAAAAAAACGCAGCATCTTCGACGATTTTCCTGCGGTCTAAAGTTACTATATCTCAAAAGCGATGCTTTGTAGAAGAAAAGTGTTGACATAATTTTGTAGACAATTTTACGATCTACAAACTTTGTCTAAACTATTTTTCGATAGCTCTCGTTGTTTCAGAGATATACGCAAAAAACGCAAATTTATGACTTTTAACCTGGAATAAAAAACAACGCACACGCGGGATCGATGGGGACTTTTGACATATCATTTGTAATGACGTATTCAAGGCCTGTACAAAAATCCAGCTTGTTGGGAATTAATGCAAGCTGGAATGTCTATTTTGACTGGACTAAAGCTCCGCTGTACGCTTCGCTAGTCACACTTTGTTCACGTTATTTGCTGTCGGTTCAAATGGCACGCCTTTGTATTCAATGAGTTGTACAGAACACTGTTAGTAAGGACAGGATATTTTAAATAATAGGTATACAAATTTTAAATGTAGCTAACTGCACTCAGTAAGATCCTCTATGCCCATTTAATCCCCATTTAAAATAGCCTCACGCTACGATTATTTTTTCAAAGCTTTACGGTCTATCTTATAAAATGTTAGCGCAGACTTCAAGTACTGATTACCATACGCAATGATGACTTAAAGTCAACGCTAACTTTTTATAAGATAGTGGGTTATAAGATTACGGTGTTAGTTATACAATTCATAGGTACATTTATTCCCTTTACCTACTTCTGTGTATATATACACTACGGTATAATATAATGAGCTATTTTCAAATTCCCTGTGTATCTGTATGTAGTCTCTCTATGAACATGGTTGGAAGCTAAAATTGATTGGGTAGAGTAGGTTTCTATTGCACTTTGCTCGAGAGCGAATTTACAAGCACTTATGATTACACGCTGAAATAGGGTCTACCACTAAATACCTGTTAGTAATTTGCAATAGCGATCGTATGTTATTGGAATTGAGTTCAAAACAGCACGTGCTTCACCGACGATCGACGCGACATTCAACATGTGATTTTTTTTTCTATTTTATAAATCTGCTGAAGTCATCGGCCAAGCATTGCTTGCATCATTCTAAGAAGTAGATGAAATACTTAATAAATACTATAAAAATAAATACGATAAATTGTAAAAATAGGTACTGTCTACTAGGCAAATAAAATATACTTTTTGCTGAGACGAGATAAACTTTGGACTTTGAATTGTTGTTAGTCAGTTATAAAACACAATGTATTGTAAAGTGTTCATTGTATATTTCTAATTTAATTTTGCTAATTGCATACGCAAATATTAATGCAATAATGTAGTGCAATTTATTATTACAGCCTATCGGCGCCAACTTTGCTGCATACGTAGTATTACCTAAGTGGGGTAAATAGGTATCCTATCCCTTTACTGAAAGCTGTCAAAAACATATGTGTATTGACTTTTGCAGACTTGTTATCAAAATAGCTACTTCAATTTACTAAGGCTTGCTTGAAATGTAGGTAACAAAACGTAAAAAACTAGTTTTTAACTAAGTACTAGGTACTGTTATCAGGATGAATGAATATTACTTTATTTTATATTACTTTTTAAAAGAGTACATTCTAACATTTATTATATTACATGATAACAGTTTTTGAACTATAACTATTTATATATTTTATTTCTGCGAAAACAAAAATAATGGTAAGTAAATCTAAATGATATATTATCGATAAATTACGATATAGGTTTTCGCATATTGAGGCATCTTCTTCTTCCTGCCCTTATCCCACTAGGTGGGGTCGGCACAACATATTCTTTTCTTTCATTCTCCTCTATCAATCTTCTTTCACATCCATATCATTTTTCACACAATCTTTTCTTAGGCCTACCTCTTTGTCTATATCTACCTATCCACATTGAGACGAAAACCAAAAAACGTTTGGGTGGCAACGGCGGATCCAGGGGGGGGGGGGGGGTCATGGGGGTCATGACCCCCCCCTGAGCTGGTTCCAGGACCAGTAATTGAACATAATTATTTTATTTATATACTTTGTCACCATACAGATTTAATGTAACCACCTACATACCTTCAATATTTAGTTAATTTAATATAAGTAATAACTTTGTATGATGGCAAACGTTTGGACATGACCACGACTATGTGACCCCCCCCTGGCGCCAAAGCTTGATCGTGACCCCCCCCTGGCGCCAAAGCTGGATCCGCCCTTGTTGGGTGGATGAACCAAAAGTACGTTTTTACAAGATATGCCCTTCGCTAGAAGCAGTCTAAAATATACCCACATAGTTTCCAAGTTTACCAAACTTATATGAACAGTGACCTAGAGCTGGTTAGCAACCGATATAGTTGTGACCACAAGCCGACACGAGATGATGGCAAACGAAGCGCAATATCGTGGAAACCTAAGTTTTGACTTCTTGTCTACTTAGACTTCATGCTGTCAATGATGTTACAAAACAGGATTTCTAAAAAAAAAGTACGGTCAAGCGATTTCGTACAATGTTTGCAATTAGTTTTCTGTATAATGGTGTCAATACATTCTATTTATATTCTATTAGGTACCTACTATAATAGCCATTCGTAATGGCATATTTATCTCTAGTTTTCTTCACCGCAGCAAACTTATTCAATCAAAAGTGTATTTGCTGCATCAAAGACACTTTTGATAGAAATAGAAGTCGTAGAAATATAAATGACATGTACATGACACGTACACAAAACAAATTGTAAAAACACTAGCTGGTGCCCGCGACTTCATCTTGATCTAATTATATTTTGACAATTCGCTCAATATCTTTGTAAATCACAGCCTGTGTTAGTCTGATGTATAAACTACATTATTGTAAAGTTTCTTCAAAATATATTCAGAAGTTTTTGCGTGAAAGAGTATCAAACATACATCCATCCATCTATATAATCTTTCGCGTTTATAATATTAGTTGGAAGTAGGATAGGATAGTAGGACTAGTAGAAGGTAGGTAGTTAATATGGACACTGTATACAAACATCAGCATTAAATAAAAAACTATTCCTAGGGTTAAAAAATGTTAACACTATTGTTCCAGACTGTACCAAACCAGGAACGTAACGAGTTTGGAAGGTGACTTGGTGCGGTACCTTCGGGCTGAATACTTGGAGTTTGACGCTGAAGCTTCATTCCCGTACACAGAAGATGACATTGTCACTATTATCAACGTTCCATACCACGTGAGTGACCTGAATTATTCTGCTTCTCGTTTTATATTTTTTATAAACCTAAGGGAGAGCGCACACCAACGACAAAATGTATTTTAATGTCACGTTACCAGTAGCTGTACCATGAGTTTTTACTATATGTACTATATTTACTACACTCGCTAGCGTCTGTAGTTAAAAAAATGTATGAAGATTTGTACAGCGCCTCTAGCGGATAGTTGGGTACTAAAATTCGTAATACTAATATTGACGTAACTACTGTAGTAAAGTCAGGCGATTTTACTGTGACAACTCATGGTAGAGGTACTGTCGTTTTAGAGAGTAACGTAAAAACTTTACTACTGTAGTTTCATCGGTGTTGCCACACCTTAAGTTTAAACACGAGTTTAGTAGTTTTAAATAAATTAAAATCAATTAAACTGTAAAAAAAATACCATATCTACCGAATTAAACATTAAAATAACGAATTTAATGTTTATTATCTATACCATACATTAACGGCCGGTTTCTCGAACGATGATCAACGAAAAAATCAAATAATTACTATGTGTCAAACTCGGATCAATCGTGATTTGGGTTTCCAGAAACCGGCCGTTACAAATGCAAATATACTTTTTCAGTCATATTTGTGTAAAATACTGTCAGTTCAAATGACACGATAATTACGCCTAAGTAATTATAATATTTTCTACCTCGACTTTAACATAAGTACATCTTTAAACTGTCTATACGTTAGCAATTCAGAGTACTTCCATCAAGGCGTGTGATTATATGCACACAAACATCTGTCACTGCTATTAAGTTAAATAATAATTCTACTACTTATGTTTTTTTCAATCTTAATTTTAGCGGTTATGCTTAATTATAACGGCGAATGTAATGAAAAAAAAGAGACAATCTAAATTAATAAACCAATCGACAATATTCTTACATAAACATGTTTCTAACAAAAGTAACAAAAGACCAATAATATTTTGACTAATTCCAAAAAAACATTCTATAGATACAAAAAAACTAAAACAGAAACAGAGCAACAATAAAAAAAAGTCGAGGTAAATTTTTTTTACGTATATTTTTATTCTGCATTTTCGGCCCCACTGAAAACCAGCGCTTTAGGAACTAATCGTTTCTATAGCTGAGTGGTGGCCTTTTTACACTTATTTTTCTATGTTTAAATTTCATAAATGTATATCGTGTCACGGTGTTAATAAATATTATTTCTTTCTTTATAAAAACCAGACTAAAACATGATTTCCAAATGTCACTATCAACCAAATAGGTAGTTAAGTTAAATCACGTTCACACGTTGTCTGAAACACGCTAGCGATAGAACGAAAGAGCGGATATCCGGCCGACATTGCATTAACACTCACCGACACGATTCCAGCGAGAGCGACGACACTTATGCTATGACGACCGATGTGGCGAGGCGGGCGAAAGTCCGCCTGCGACGCGGTGGTTGCGAGTTCGATTCCCGCCTTGGGATAAATGTACGATCTGCAAATATTTATTCCGTGTTTTCTGGGTATTTTATATATATGATAAAAAATATCTATCTATGTAATGTATTGTATTAAGTATGTCAGTCTTCTAGTACCTAACATGCTATACTATGCTTTACATGCTATAGTAACCCAAGCTCTGCTTAGCTTGGGGCTAGATGATGGTGTGTGATTGTCCAGCATTATTTATTATTATTTATTATATCGTCACCGATGCATGTAAAACTAACTATTATTAAATGCATGTAAGCTCTTTGACTATATTTACACAACGTCATATTTTATAATCCTACCAAGCAAAGCTTGTACAAACTTTAATGAAAGTAGATTACGGATAAAATATTTATAAAAATGCTTACATATTAACTAATGAATTGATGCATTTTATTTAAATCTCTCTCACTTTCACGTAGCAACAACACCAAGTGAAACATAAATGAGTATTAAGTATCACATCAGACTATTTGTTCTCGGTCAAAAAACACATCATAGTGGGGAGTTTAATACCAAGAGTACCTGACATTTCGCGGTGTAGTGTAGAGTCGTGTCGTGTCGCATAGTGCGAACAATCGTTGTAATCCGTTTGTTTCGGTGATTGGGTGTAGCAGCGACGAGCCTGTGCATGGAGCAAATAAAGCAATCAACAGTCATATTTCAACTTCCTAGGGAAATAATGATGTAAAGAGGCCACGGCATGTTTGATACTGTTTTCTAAAACAGTTGCCACTAGTAAGGCCTCGAGGGTCAAGGCAGAGCGGTAATCTATGTTATAAATTGGAATTAGTACATCTAATTGGTTGAGTAACGGCCGGTATGTCGATCAACGAAAAAATCAGATAATTAATTTATAAGTGTCAAACTCGGATCTATCGTGATTTGGGTTTCCAGAAACCGGCCGTAAAACATTTCAACGAGGAATTAGTACCTAATTTCGAAATGCTTAAAATACTTAAATATTATAATAAATAGATTTCCACATTTTGAACATCGCGACGAAGGTCGGAACCGCAACGGCGGAGCGCTCGCTATGTTAACTTTAGATTAACAATATTTCGAGCGAATTTATAAATTGCTCGCTTCGCCACGTTGCTCAGTTGGCTCGGCTAATCGTCTTAAGGTACTTGAGACCTCTGCAGGGGAACACAACGCGTCTAGGTCCAAAATCCACGTAAAATGTATTTAGTTTAGATAAATTTCACAGGCGTCACGTCACAGCTAAGTTGGTAGTAGCCTTTCATGCTGTTGTGGGTTCGATTCCCTCCCAGAGTAAATGTTTGTCTGATGAACATAATTTTTGTTCTGTGTCTGAGTGTCAATGTGTATTCCTTGTATGTACCTCTATACAAAAAGAAAATATATTAGTGCTCTATCAGTAATATAAGTAGTTTCCATAGTACAAGCTTTGCTAAGTTCGGGACCAGAGTGTGATGTGTGAATTGTCCGTGAATATTTAAATAAGTATAGCATACGTTGTGCCGTGCGTGGATCTAACGCTCCAAAATAGTTTAAAAAAATCACGTATAAAATATAATGTTTTTAGTTGGGTCCAATCAACAAAAGGCGTGGTCCGCTGTTTTAATTTTCATTACACTTCATATAGGTATTCGAACAAAAGCTAGAGAATCAGGAATTTTCTTATTGCGCTGCGTTTTAATTTTAAAATACTTTCTTTATTGAAATAACTAAGAGTTAAGAAAAATACTAGTTAATTGGTGCTCTTCGTTTCCTAGTATGATGGGTCGAGTTTTCTTTAAAGTTATGGTATACGCATGACACGCATGTATAGTATTTATTTTTATACATAAAACTTGAGAATCGGGATCGGGGTATTGATAGTTATATAGTTTTATGGACATATACAATCACCTCGTCAATAATTCTCTTAATATTAATAATAGGTATACTTGACAACCATACAATTATGTAAATAATGAAGCACTTATACTTACGTATATTCACATATATGATTTTTTTTATAACACGTCACACTTTAGCCCTAAACTAAACAAAGCTTGCACTATGGCATCTAGATTGCTGATAGAATACCTACTTATAAAGTTTTTTTTGTAAATACATACATAGAATACATAGTAACACCCAGATACAGAACAATTTTTTATATTCATCACACAAACATTTGCTCTGAGTTGAAATCGAACCCACGATTCACAGCATGGAAGGCAGAGCTACTACCAACTGAGCTGTGATGCCTGTAAATTTTTTTTATAATACAATCTTGGGATTTTGCTTTTAGTATCACAGTTTTAGGCTTATCAGAAAAAAAATTTAGTAAGATATCGTTAAAAAACTCATTTAATATCGCGATAAACCGATGTTTGAAATTTATGTATTGTTCGTAATAGGTATATAAATGCAGATTATAGTAATTAGTACGCCGACATGAAATTATTACAAATCCATATTTAAAACAAATAAAAAAATGAAATCAATTTTTACTTTTTAAAATCGATTTTTTATTATACTTGACATTAGGTTTAGGATGAATAGTATAATATATATGTATAACAAGAAGAGTGTTAGTTATGAATGTGGATGGATGTAGAAGTAGAGGGAGGCCAAAGAAAAGATGGATGGACTGTGTGAATGATGACATGTGTAAGAAAGGTGTGAGCATTGAGATGACGTCTGATAGAAGTGAGTGGAAGAAGAGGACGTGTTGTACCGACCCCACATAATGTGGGACAAGGGTAGGAAGATGATGATTAGGTTTAGGATGACACACTGACGACAAGACTATGCTAAGGTTGTTTGATTGACGTAACTCTTGACCTAAAATAATTTTAGTCCGAGGTGTGCGCTCGCACTTAAATTCCGAGTCTGTCGTGTTTCTATTAAAAATATTCAGAAGTACTTAAATACATTTTAATTTATCTATGACTAGTTATATTTTTCATTAGATACTATAAAAACTTAAATAAGAATAATTCTCAATAAGCAATTACCTTGATAGGATTTCCATTGCTAAGCGTCTAATCTTTACTCATTGACCTATTTTTATTTTATCTCTTTACTCAATTATGAGATTAGTTAGTAGAGAAGTTATTGAAAGTTCAGCGCATCCAATTAATACTGGCAAAGGAAATATTGACCTAATTGGTTTAGTCCACCTCACCAACCCCTTAGTGCTTGACGTTAGTTCTGCTACACTTAAATCTAAAAGATACGTCTGTACCTTGAAAATTAAAACTTTGAAATCTGAAAATATGTTTCGAGGCACGAAGTAAGTAGCATCAAAATTGTTGAGATTCTTCATCAAAATTCAAAAAGTAACTCGAGCTTTATTGTGTAAAATATTTACTAACGAAGTCGCGGAAAAACCACAGACTCGCTAAAGAAAATAAAACAATACGATGTACCTATAGAACGGGAACCGTGTTGCTATGGCATCCATCTCCAGGGAAACCCGATAGGTGAAGGTCGTCGATAGGTCTGCTTCCATTGGGCAAGCTAGCAAGCTGACTTACCTACTCACTTTCTGCCTTTTCAGTACCTCTACCATGAGTTGTCACAGTAAAATCGCCTGATTTTACTACAGTACTTACGTAAATATTAGTATTACGAATTTTAGTACCCAACTATCCATTAGAGGCGCTGTACAAATGTTCATACATTTTTTTTAACTACAGACGCTAGCGAGTATAGTATATATAGCATAGTAAAAACTCATGGTAGAGCTACAGTTAACGTGTTTCAAATCATGTCACCGTCGTGTAAAACTGGCAACCACTTTAAGAGTACTTAAAACATTCGGTCGCTAGTTTTACAACTCTTTCAACTAAACTTATAAATAAAACTATAAGCAATGAGGAAAAATTATTTGTTTAATTTATCAAAGAAACAACAACCAACGAAGATACCGCAACTATACATTTACGTAATACATTTATATATTTACAGTTACAGTTTGTTATTGGCATAAACAAAAAAACTCAACTAGACTAAATATCGCTGGTTAAATGCTAAAGCACCATATTTCAAAAATCGTGAAAATCGTTTTTATTGCAAAAATGTGATTAAAAATAGTTATTTTATAGTACGAGTTAAAGACACTTTTCATTTTCGCATTAAAAACAACCAAAAAACAGATGTGGCTGTTTAGCATTATTAGACTTTGGCGCCAAATTTCAGAGCCAAGCTGCCATTTTTTTAGTTGTGGTTGAGTGATCTGCGGAAACTCACGGAAGTTATATGCCATAGGGCCGTATCTCAAAATAATAAGTGTATATTAACTAAAATCTATATGCAAAAGTACCGTATTTCGGAATATGGTCCTTTTGCATAAAAATCGAAGTCAAGATACAACCATTATTTTATATACAAAGGTAACACATTCCGAAATGTGGTACCTTGCCATGAGAAATTTTGTTGTTATTACATTGTGTGTATGTTCAAAAGTGTTATTTTTTAAATGCGTTTGTTTTGCACATAACTTTTACGAGAACTTTATCTTATTGCTTGGAGCTTAAGTGACACTTTTGAAATGCGTTTGCTTTGCTTATTAGTTTTACGTTAACTTCATGATATTGCTTGAATAATAAGTGTAATTTTTGAGATGCGTTAGTTTTGAACGTAACCTTTATGTGAACTCAAACATTATTGTTTAGGAAGTACCTAAGTGTAGTTTTTGCGATGTGATTGTTTTGAATACGTTTTTTACGGGATTTTAATCGTACCTACTGCTTAGAGTTTACGTAACATCACATTCAATGCGCCTATTTCATATAAGATCTACTCGATAATATAATTATAGTATTCATAAAGTTAAGGTGCAAAGTTTGTTTCAATGTAATGAAAAAGTTAAAACTTGTATTTAAAATCCTATTTTTCCTTCAAACATTTTAAAAAGCAAATAATGATGGTGTTTATTTACAGCGTGTATATTTGAAAAAACTAATTGCTTGTAATTACTTAGTTCCTACGAACTAAGACTACAGAATCCTACAGATCAGTCTCTACGTTAACAAAGAGGCAAACAAAGCAGATTTTGTTTGCCTCTTTCTCTTTCTTTTTTTTCTTCACTATACAATCATCTACTACAATTTCAGACCCAGAGGTCTGAAATTGTAATTGTATAGTGAGGAAATTATATGCCCAAAAACTCAAAGTTCCGCAAGCAAAGACAGAAGGTATTTTAAAGCTGATCCATCATCATCATAATCAACCTATAGCAGTCCACTGTTGGACGTAGGTTTCTCCCAAGACGCGCCACTGAGCCCGGTCTTCAGCTCTTCTCATCCAGTTTTTGCCAGCTACACTCCCTAGATCGTCGCTCTATCTCGCCGGAGGCCGTCCTTCCTACACTACCTACACAATGCCTAAACGCAGTCTCCACTTCAGTATCAGTTTGCTCCAACGATTGTCGGTTCTTCGGATAACATGGCCAGCCCACTGCCACTTCAGCTTGCTAATTCTAAGAGCTATGTCGAACACCTTAGTTTTCTGACGAATAACATCATTCCGGATTAGATCTCTTAAAGAAATTCCGAGCATAGCTCTCTCCACGGCGCGCTGAGCGACTTTCAGCTTGTGGACCAGCCCCACTGTCAGCGTCCACGTTTCAGCAGCATAGGTCATAACGGGTAGGACGCACTGGTTGAAAACTTGGACGGACGATGGATGGACGACGAGAAGACTTGAAGAAGTTTCCCGAACGCAGCCCAGCCCAGCTGTATTCTCCGGTTTAGCTCTTTCTCGAAGTTGTGTCTACCTAGCCGCAGCGTCTGCCCGAGGTAGACATACTCCTGCACAACTTCGAAAGGCATTCCAGTGATTGGCTCTGGGGTAATACGATCATTAATCATGATCTTTGTTTTATCCAAGTTCATGCCCAGGCCAATCCGTTGTGAGGAAACAGCAAGACTGTTCAGCATCTGTTGTAAAGCTGATTCGAAAGATGTAATACCAAAATATTACGAATCATTTATTATAATAAGTAATAATAAGTTTTAAAGTGTGTTGATGGTGTTTAGAAGCATTTATTTTGATAGAAATATTATTTGTTTTAATATTTTTTCTTGTGTATTCTATGCAGTGTTTTGTGAGAATTTATAACTTTTTGTTTTGTTTTGTAAGAAATTTTAACTTTTGAGACTGTTTAACATTTCTATTTCATATTTTCAGTAGAGCGTTTTATTACTAATTATTAATAGACTGAATAATAAACAATGGGATTTAGATTTATGCTACTAGGTACTGAAAACTGTCTAATAAACCTTATTTTTTTATGAAATGTGGTCATTTAACGATAATTTTTATTAACAAACACATCAATTTTTATATGCTAAAGTCACTTATCTGGTTTAATAAGACATTGGGTTAAAGTTACGGAAAAACTGAAAATGCACTTTAATTCTAATTAAAATTACGCGTCGATTGATAGGTGAAACATAGAAATGCAAAGAAAGACTTTCTCAGAAATTAAAAATAACCATTTTGAAAACTTTGAATGTCTCTAGTGAAAAAAGTGAAATTTTGGAATGAGGTAGTTTAGCATTTAACCAGCGATATATTAAAAGTAGGCAAATTCACAAAATAAAATTATTCACTTCTTTGATAACAATAATGTACTAATTAAACTAAAATGCACTTTTAAGTGATAAATTATTATAGGTGTTATATTGAACTGAAAAAAGAACGTCGAAAGTTTTTTGATTTCTACTAACATTTAGGTGTTTTATTAAATGAATCCGGTTTAGTAACTGGTATTGTGTAACTAGACATTTGGGCGGGGTCTGTACTCGCTACATACAGCTTGCACGTATGAGTAGTGCATCCTAGCAATTTGAACTTACTTTCTACTTTGGGCGAGGTGACTTCACAGCCGAACAGAAAAACTTTATCAAAAATCGGACGTTTACGGCCGGTTTCTCAAACGATGATCAACGAAAAAATCTAATAATGACTATGTGTCAAACTCGGATCAATCGTGATTTGGGTTTCCAGAAACCGGCCGTAATATGCATGTATTACGAATATACGCGTAGTATATCAATTTTAGATCTTATAGTAGGTTATTGTGTGTGACACGAATATTTTTACATAATAATAATTGATTTCCATTATTTTTTATCAATCTTTTGTGTTGTGGCAAACATGTTAATATAGGTTCTGTTCGACCTCATCACTCCCCATGCCAATATTAATTATTTCAATTATCTATTATCAGCAATCGAGTTTATAGTAGGATCATAAAAATCGGCCGTAATGTAGCTTTCTAACTGAAATGTCAATGTGTTTATTTTAGTGATCACATGTTTTATTTGATTATGTAGTTTGTAAAAGAAAAACATTTAATTACCTAAGTACGACATTAATCAAATCGAGATTTCTCAGAACAGGTAGACCGGTACAGTTTTCTAGATATCTCCTTTTCTGTGTTTGTGTGCAGTACAACTACTTGCACAAAATGCGCTGGTGTGCAGCGGGCTTAACACATGCGCAGTTGAGCCGCACCCACGGCCCCATCTCCCGACCCACCACCCACCAAAGGCTGAAACTCTCATCAAATTGCATAAAATGTTTTCTACTTCATGAATTTAATATTTCTCCTAGAAATGTTTTGAATTACGAGTGAACCTGAGTACTGATTAGCATTAAAAACTATGCTAATTTCTCAGCGACGGATATTATGAGAGTGATGGCAATGAGGATTATACAAGATATTAGAATGACTATTAAAAACTTCGAGTCCATTTCAGAATACAAATTATTGGAGCTTTGAGCTTGCGTTGCTAACTTGATGAAGTAAACCAAAATCAGAGCTATTCACCTACAGACGTTTCATATGAAAATTGTCAGTTAAATGCAAATTGGAACCTTGCGAATGTGAGCTCAAGCTATATTGGTCTCTTTGAGCTTTGGAACATCTGTAACTGAATGTTTCACATTTAGGAGACGTTTAACTTGGTTGGATCTTTGCCAAATTTGTTTTGGTTTTATAACGGCATTAAAGGCCCAAGAATGACAATATCAAGACCAAAGCCTCAAAAAGCTCGTGCATTTAAGACGATTGTACATTTATCATTCATAATATAATATTTTGGCTTATGTAACAGTTATTAAAACGATACCGGAACAAAGACGTGTGAACATCACCTGGCAGCATAAGGAGTACAATATAGTTGTAGTACTTCAAAATATCTGAATCTATCACAAAAGAGCCCTACTCCCTCGGTTTATTGGACATAGAACAAAGCGTAGATGCTACCTTGTGTGGCATTATCCTAAGCACATTTCTTGGAGTAAAAGCAATTTCCATCGAAATATGCGTGGAGATTGAAAGCAGGGACCTTTGATGTCGGTTTAAGATAAAATAAAATCAGCTCTTCTTTGTTAAAATACATATAAAATTAATATTGAAAATATTTCTTGGAACTAATAAAAGTGGGTGGTCAATGGAATTAGCTTTTACAGCAAAATAAAATATACAGAAAAGAAGAAAATTATTTATTCTGACGCAGCTAAGAGCTCGCACCTTTGAAGAAATTACATTTTCCTTTAATATTTTGCTTTATAAGTGGCGGAGGCGGAAGTGCTTTACGGTTTTTTTTTGGTAAAAAATCTAATAAGTTCTAGTCATTAATACTTATGTAAGTGTAAGTATTATAAAAGTAAAAAATAGGAGATGAGGTCGAATTAATAATAATCAAGTTCATTTGAATTAAACTTGGAATGTTACTTACAGAAAAAAGATTTGAGTAAGTGGGTAACTTTTTGTACCGAAAACAAAAATCACAAGGTGTCATCCCTTGTGATTTTTTTTATTCATTCATTTATTTACGATATAACAGTAAATTTTAAAAATCAAGTCTCCAGTTTTCAAGGAGAATGTGCAGTGTCATCTAAGCGATTTCTAAAACTTTACTTATAAATACATAAATAAATGTGACGGTGATCAGTAGGTCACCTATGTGACGCTATAAATAAAATGCCAAATGCGTTTGCAGCATCTATATATTCAATAGAATCGCAATTTCTGCTCAACAGATTCACTCGCTGGTAATTAGAGAAGAAAATAAATAAGAATAAGAAAACATCTGCTGGAGGACCGTTACGAATATTTTATTGGATAAGATTCTGATCTCGTATCGCTGCTTTTTTGGACCCTGCGTAGATTTACTAGCAGAAAATATGTAGTTGCTATGCGTTAATGTAAATAACATTTCAAACAAACCTTCCGTTTGTAGCGTGCGGAGTAAATAAATATGTTTATTTTACTATACCAACACGGCGTGGTAGCAAATATAAACTTATGCAATAAGGCTTTTAAATGTTTATATTAGAGTACGGCAAAGGGCTTTTGATAACATTCATAGTTCAATATTTACAAAAAAATATTTTATCTGCTTTCATGTCGGAATAGTTTTGATTGATGTTTGTTTTATTTGACTGCGGAAACTTATTTACATTTCTATTCATTTTACATTTATGAATAAATTCCAGGTTTTATGTATCATACGAATCGAATATAAAGTTATTTAAACTTTATTTACAAAAGTATTTTTCAAAATGTAGATTGGCGTATAAAATACATAGGAAACAGTTGAGCTATCTACAGACCGTTGCAAACGATCTATAGATAGCTCAACTGATCCAAATCAGTACCAATCGGAAGCGTACCCAAGATAAACTTTGGCTGTAATAAAATTAGCTGACTACAGTCAAAATGTCATCCGGCAAGATTATAGCGACGATCTGCGAAGAGCCGAAGACAATGGCGCATTTTAGAGAAACCTACGTCAATCAGTGGACTGATAGGTTGATGATGTGTCAGAAAGTTTTACTTCAGTCGCTCCTAACCCTAGTATTTTGAAGTCTTTAGATAATAACTTAAGATAATAACAATTAAAGTTAAGACTGACTTCATGTGGAAAACATCTCATTAAATGAGAGAAATCTCACTCTGCTATCAATAGGTAGACTACAAATTAGTAACTAATTAGTTATTGAACCGATGTTCTGTTTATCTGCAATAACGAGCATCTGATCATAATTATTATTATGGATGCATTTATTTAAATATAACTCTTAGTTAGAAAAGTTTTTTACAATATAGAAATTAAAAAAACAAATGATAAAATACTTAAAACTATATTGCCGCCGGCAGCGGGGCAAGGCCCAAGCTACCGGTGGTTAGGGCTACAGATTGAGGAACCTCCGGACAATGCGTGCCGTGTCGAGGATCACTGCCTTCTGCATCTGACCCTTGAGCCAACTTTCTAGAGAACGTCTTTAGATGTTGGTCGAGGCTCTTCGCTATCAGACCGTTCGCCGAAATTATTATTATTATTTAGCCATTGCTGTCCCACTGCAGGGCAAAGGCCTCCCCCCCTTCTTCCACTCTGATAATTACTCAATTAATATTACGGAGTCATGCGTTAAATTCGGATTACACTTGTCAGTGCGCTAGGGAGATATATCTCGAGCGAAGAACTGAGAGCAAGGTATCCAGGTCAATGGAGTATTTGATTTCTCAGTTATGTAATTATATAAATTATTTCATATAAAAATCAATGATATAGGCCCATTATTTAGGAACGACTATGGGACGAAGTAGGCAAGGCAGCATGATACCCAATTGTGCTGTATGCCTTAAAAATATCCATGAAAAGGGCCATACTAATGTATTACGGTGATAAGTGAGGAGTTCCGAAGACTAAAGAACTAAGACTAAGCTAAAAATGTACAAATATACAAATACAAATGTTTAACTTAGTATTAAAATAAATTCTACCGCTATGTTTATAGAAATTACCATCAAAACAAGACATCTCATTTAACTAGATGCACTCTGAATGCTTTTCAATGGAACTGCTTAGCTTAGCTTGAAACGCCAAGCTGAGTTCACTGAACTAATATTTCATTACAACATTACGAAGGTTTTAAGGTCCAATTAAACTACGATATTCTGTTGACTCTATAAACATAAACAAGATGACAACTTTAAAGTTATAGTCGTAAGGTTCATAATAATATCGATATCTTTGTAGCCAGTATTTTACGACGCTTCCGATGTTGAATGATTAAATGATTTTATTTGGTAAAGTTTATTTTTTGATAAATACAAACCATTCCAAAGGTATTGATATTGTTATATAATATAAATATATGTTTAGCAGATTAATTTAGGTGCATTGCGAAATATCTATATAAATATTTTAATGATGTTTTATATTAAGGCCTATCCTAGCCTCTTAAAACCTGGGGCTTTATTCTCTATTTTCCTTCCCCAAACCGTGCTACGTCACAACGCGTTCCAGAGGGCTTAGTCCGAGGTCGCATTTTAAAACTCCCTACTCTCGAGCCGAGAGTCGTCTCTCGGATATCCATACAAAAATATATGGACATCCGAGAGACGACTGTCGGCTGGAGAGTTGGGAGTTTTAAAATGCAACCTCGGACTAAGCCCTCTGGAACGCAAACTTCAAAAATGATTGATTTGTATCTATATTATTCGAATCGCGCATGACACGTTTTGAAACGAATAGTTTTCATAACGCGGCAGACTTCGACACGTTTAGTTGACAGTTCAAACCGTACCGTGTCCCGGTAGGGAATGACAACTAAGGCTTACGCCATACATTTTTTTCAGATTCCAAGCCCGTTGTCTTGCCTAAGCCAAGTAACGCGCGTGGTTTGCAATACAATAGAGAATAAAGCCCCTGCCGGGTTTTAATACACGTTTAGTTTCTATAGTAACTCATCGGTATCCTGTAGCATTTTATGTGGACTTATAAGACAGCTCTATTGAATCCTATCAATAATAACGTCACAGTCCATAAGTTCACAAGAAATGCCAAAGAATACCGATGAGTTATTATAGAAACTATACGTGATTTAATACCTGTCGTCAATAATGATTTGCCAAATGGTGTGACATTTTTTTTAAACTCGGCGTTACATATCTTTGTAAAAAATAATTTGTCTATTGGTTCGTATAAAGACATTGACGTGTTCAATACAAAAAAAAGTCCAACAGACAAAATAATACACATGTATTTTCACTTCGGTTTTAAAACGTCTAGTGAACTATTAATTTTATTTCGTGTGAATGGCTAATAGGACACTTATGAAAAGACAGCTCAGGGGGGATTGTAGTGTAACACATGTGTTGATCCCACATAAAGTGGGACAGACCAACTTCAAAACTAAGGTTTCAATTCGACTGAAAATCGATCCATAATTGGCGACATGGTCGCGAATCATACATATAAATAACATATTTATTGAACTTGACCATTTTGTCAATTATTTATTTATTTTGATGATTCTCTTTACCTATAAAACGTGTAAGTACTTATTCAGTATTTCTTATCGATGAAGTCGTCTTTTTTTATTCTATTTAACGAAATAAAATAATATGCAAGTATTGCGATTTCTACAACACATTCTGACTACTGTATATTGTCTATTATCCATAATGTTGCACATGCGATGTTGAACAAACTGTTTTATGCTTAATGTTTTTCGTTTTCAAAAAATTACAATTTAAAAGTTGTACGTGTGACATTTATCAAAAAAACTCTAACCATAAATCCATTTGATTATAATATCACTAGATAACTTAACACTGCTTTGATAATATAGTTGAAACATTTTATTTTGTATTATTGCTTATGTATTTATCATTAATATTATTGTGTTTATCGAGCATGGCTTTGTAGAATTTGTGCTACAATGCGCTTAGCTACGGCGTAGCAATTTCTTGTAAGTCTTGAAATAGAAACTAAGATGTTATTTTCTAGAATTTTTCTTCCTTTCTTCCTATAAAATGGAGTTAACGAGTTAACGCTAAGTCATAATTGATTTAAGTAACGTTTAAACATATTAGCTCAATGTTGACTTTTATTATTATTTACCTGTGCAATTAAAATTATAATGCCAATATGCATGATGTGTGAAAAGTTCGTAAATATAATCGGTCTATCTTATAAAAAGTTAGCGTAGACTTGAAGTACTGATTACCATACGTAATGATGACTTAAAGTCAACGCTAACTTTTTATAAGATAGGGGGTATACCTTCATATTTAATGGATAACTAGGTATTAAACTTTGAATTATTTCGGTCTATCTTATAAAACGTTAGCGCAGACTTGATGTATTGAATACCATACATAATGATGACATAAAGTCAACGCTAACTTTTTATAAGATATCTTTAGAAAGTTATAAAATAACATCGAATAAATAAGTTTGACACTTTTGTTTGTTTCATCTTTGTGTTGCTTTTTTATTTTATTTTTTTTTCTTTTCAACACGAAAACTACAACTGCTACAACAAGATACAGTTGTAGCATCGACACGATAAGAAGATTTTTATTTTTTTATCTGGGTTACAGTTCTTTAATATTTTAGGTCATGGGTATAGTTTTGCCATAACACTATTTAATTGTTTGAAGAAAAGAAAATAGTTGTAGAAATAAGTTTTTTTTAAATAATATATCTGTCAAAAAAGTATCTGTTTTCCAGGCTGTGATCCAGATTGCACAAATGTCATATTCCTCTCTGATGGGAGTCCTCAACCTGGCCATGGCGAGTGTGTTTGGACAACACAACTCTCCGATCATGACGGTGCGCCTCGGGGATCTTCTCTTCAGCGGCATCAGAATCTGTGAAAACCCAGGATTCATTGGCAACATTGCTTGCAATATTATCAGGTACTAATCAATTCGTCAAAACCATGCTAATCAGTACCTCTACCATGAGTTGTCACAGCAAAATCGCCTGACTTTACTACAGTAGTTACGTAAATATTAGTATTACGAATAACCAAGAACAACAACTACCCGCTAGAGTCGCTGTACAAATCTTCATACATTTTTTTAACTACAGACGCTAGCGAGTATTGATTGTAAAAACTCAGAGCTACTGTTCCCGTCAAATTCGACAATTGAGAATTTAACGACTAATGTGGCGCGGCGGGCGAAGGTCCGCCTGCGACGCCGAGGTTGCGGGTTCGATTCCCGCCTTGGGATAGATGTTGGTAGGTACGATCTGCAAATATTTATTCCAGGTGTTCTGGGTATTTTATATGTATAATAAAAAATATTTATCTATGTATTGTATTAAGTATGTCAGTCTTCTAGTACCCATAACACAACGTCTGCTTAGTTTGGGGCTAGATAATGTTGTGTATATTGTCGAGCATTCTTTGTTTATTTATTTAATTCTAGCAGAGTTAAGTGTTTATTTTAAAAAAATACCATTGAAAAAATTGTGGAGAAATTTTCCTTTGTAAACTATATGCGAATTAAATTATTTTACACACAGTCTCTAACTATGCAAAGATTGATTTATGAGAAATTCTATTTTTATAAATGAAGTTTACAATAAGGATGGAGTGAGCTCTGTCTCTGATAGTCTTGGATTTAATAACCAAAAACAATAAATTGTGTACAATAAAAAACTGATGTTTATTCACAAAGAAACTAACGACTGTTACAGTATTTACAAGATAGTAACAAGATAGTATTTACAAGATAGTAACAAGATAGTATTTACAAGATAGTAACAAGATAGTATTTACAAGATAGTAGGTAAGGGAACCTGATTTACTTAGGCTAGTTTTAAAAAAAAGTAGTGTTACGTGTATATAAAGACCATTCAATTACCTACATTATTCATTCATAAACTATGTATTTTCTCAGCTCTTGGGACAACTAGTTTCTACCCTAATTATTATTTATTTTCTTATCATTTAACATTAGTTTTACCTTTACCATATCTGTAAGTAATAGGCACTCATAAAAACTGTTACAATAATTTTCGGCCAAATGATGGTGGCCAACGTACATCGTAAGTTGGATGACCAAGATACAACATCGTGACTATTTAACTTCACAAGTTTTATAAACCTACTTGCGATTGAGAGTAGGATCTGAGACACTCAATAGAATATAGATAATAATATACTAAGATTAATTCATAAACAAAAGTTTTTCACAGGCATGCTACATTTTGAAAAAAATAGCTCCAAGTAAAGTGTAAAAAACTAACTTTTTAATTGAAAAATTTGACGTTATTGTTGACAAATGGCGTCTTAAATATCATAGATAAGGGTTCTTATAAGCAACGCATTTTAAATAAGATTGTTTTTGGACAACTCTGGCCAAGGTACAATAGGTTCACTTATATATAAAATACATAAAAACAGTTACAATATCTGCAGCCCGCTGCAAACGATCTATAGATAACTCAACTGATCCAAATCTATACCAATTGGAAGCGTACAATCATTGATGATTTTTCTGTGATATATATTTAGCACTATCAATGTTTTGAATACAACAGCAGTTACAAAACGTTATCACAAACATTAGGCTTGCTCAAAGTTGTTGCATGGACAACACTAACACTTCGGCAACAGCTAAATGCTTTTAACCTTTTGAGCTCAGGAAAAGTCAATATTCATTTCATATTTTTAAAATATTTTGTCTGGTTCATTCAGAAATATTCACATATCAGATTAGTTACATGTCGAATAAACACTACTTTTATAACAGGCCATTGTTTTCAACTTCACCGTTAAATACGTCCATATTGAGGAGGACGGTTTTTAGTGTTTTGGTGTAGTTTTATCTATTGTAATGTAACACATCAATACGAAACGCCATTATGTTATACTTGCATATTCTTTATTGTTTTTTTATAAATCTAGGGCAAGGTTCCTTTTATATTCCAACTCTCGTGGTTTCGAACTTGGCCATCACTGTTTTCTCAAAAACCATCCAGTATATTATTTCTACTGCTTTTAAGCTCTGCAAGGTTTGGTACAAGTATTCTTTTATTTTTAGGGATATTGGTGCGGACGCGCAGAACATGGCTGAGCAAGATGACGGGTCGATACTTTTCTCTCTTTTACAATATGTAAGTACCTACACATGCTTACACATTTTAGCAAATACATATATATGTAGGTATATAGGTATGTGTGTTTAGTAATGTGATGAATAAGTAGGGCGTGTAGAAAGTATCGGACGTGGTCCAGCGAGATGAAAAGATAATCTGTGTATGTACACCTATACTTAGTTTTTTTTTTAATAATATATTTAAATGAATGATTGAATAAAAAATACTTTATTGTAGGTAGGTAACCAAACATTATAAAGTAAAAGAACAAAAAAATACATAGACAGAAATAAAATGCACAATGGGCGGTCTTATCGCTGAAAGCGATCTCTTCCAGACATTCGTATTTTAGTACGCATCACCACCTCTTTCTAGAATGGTTTCGTGGAAGAAAACTCTTCTTAGGATATAGCTAGATTTTTGTTACGTGTAGGTATAATATAGAACTTAATAATAGCTTAATTAAGATACTCGAAGTAAATAAATAAATCATTATAATTCACAAAACACCATCAAAAAAATAAGAAATCCTTATACTGTACTAGAAAGCTGATGTTGGTTTATTTACATATAAATAAAATACGTTGTAAAGTTGTTTCAGTTTGCAAAGGAATCCCGACAACGAAATTGTATTGTGACCAAGACCAGTTAAAATTATAAGGCCTCCAAAAAAGGCTTATAAAATCTTTTTAACTTTAATTTTTATTGTTGATTTGCAAACCTCTTGAAAGACATCGTAACTCAAGCCACTAATCAAGGGACTACTTAGACTCCATTCAGTAGCTAAATGCAATATTAATTAGCTTTAACTATCAAAACCAGCTCCTATTCAAAACGAGACGGTCCTCATTCAAAGTAAGAGCGTTTTCACAATATCTGATCCGATATCGGTGTCGGACGCCGATCCGATATCGGGGTAAGTAAAATGATGAAATATGTACCTCCGATATCCGATATCGGGCCGGACAATATGAAAGACAGGTACATATTTCATACATTTTACTTACCCCGATATCGGATCGGCGTCCGACACCGATATTGGATCGGATAATGTGAAAACGCTCGAACTTGTTGCAATACTTGTTGGTTAAGTAAAACTAGCTCGAACTTTGATTTTACACACAGCTACTTACGTTATAAAATATATCAGTTTCATATATAATTTTACGTTTCCTTGCATACAAAAGAGGTGCTCGTAACACAAGTTTGCCTCGAACTGAAATCTTATCGATATTTCTAAACATAAATTATGTAATGCATTTATTCAATTTATTAGGTACTGAGATTGATCAAGCATATTTTCAGTTATGCTTTATTGGATTTTGATATACAATTTAGTTTGTTACATAAAAACTGTGTAACCTTAACCGAATTAAGAACTTTCACAACGTCTGAGCTTTGGTTCCTTTTAAGACTATACCTACGTTGTTTTTTTTTATTTTACTCCTTTTTCAACCTTTACATAACTTAATATCATAACAAACCCCTCAGCCGACGTACGAATATCAGTAAAACTTCTACCAAACGATCTACCAAATTCTACAAACATCAGGCATCGGTTCAAACTTTAACTTTTCTCTAAACTCCTTCGCATAATTAACTTTAAGTTTGAGTAGAATATGAGAGAGAATTTTGAGGTTTTCGAGGATCGCTTTGAGTCCTCACTCGAAATCTATGCTCTAGCAAACATTACAACTTTGTTTTCAGCAACTGCAGATACACCTCTATAAATTCCTATAAGTACCAGTAACTAAGTAGTACTTGCAAAAAAGAAGCTTTCCTTTGTAACTCTTTTAAAAAGTATCAAACAAAGCATCAAAGTACCAGCAAACGTAATCGGAAAATAATAAAAGCCTAAGTACTCCTTTCTCGTTCATAAATAACCAATTAGAGACAAAACCAAGCAAAGCTTGAAAGAAGAAGATGCTTCTTTAACCCAGTACCTTGTGTACTGGGTTATAGAAGCATCTTCTTTTATATCATTTTTTGTCGCTACCAAGAACCTCAGTGGAGTAAGCACGAATAAAATGTGACAATTGTAAACGTATTTTAACGTTAGCACATTATTCATGGACATGGACGTATACATCTTCACACATCACACTCTAGTCCCAAACTAAGCGCAAAGCTTGTACTATGGAAGCTGGACTGCTCATAGAATACTTACCTATATACTAATTATTATTTTTTTGTACATATATTCATAAATAAATAATAAATAATGACCCACAGCATGGAAGGCAGAGCTAGTACCAACTGAGCTGTGACGCCTGTCAAAATTATAGACCGCGCGATAACGCTGCAAAGGCAGTCAATCTTGCGTCAACGCGTAGTATCACTCGAATACGGCACTGTTTCGATTGCGATTATTCGTCGGGCCATTTAGTCTTATTTTTGTTCTAGTATTATTTAGTTTGAAAGTTCAGTGATTTCTGTAGAAATTGATATGATATCTATCGAATGATAGTAACTAACAATATCACGAAACGGAGCATATTCTCTCAACTTTTTTCGTTACTTCGTACCTATAGAAGATATTTACTTTGTGGATTTTAATTAGACCGTCAGTGCTCTTGCTCTTTGTTTAGTGAGGTAACATTATTATAAGCAGAGGTAACCGAGTCAGACAAGGTTTAGAATAATGTAGTCTTTTAAGTGTCCGTTCATTTGGAACGACGTGATGAAAGCCCAAAAATATTTTGTTTCTTTTTTAGTAATGGACGTCACAGCTCTTTTTGTATTTGGCTCTACCTTCCACTCTGTGGGTCGTGATTTCAATCCACGCCGATAAACAACATTTTGGTGAAGGAAAGCACTGATGTTTGTTTTGTATCTGGGCGTTTCAATCTTTCAGCAGTTTAGTTTCTAAAGTGCAAGTTATGTTTAGTTTAGAACGATAAGTGGAAGGCTTTGGGGGAGACCTTTGCCCAGCAGTGGGACAGTATAGGTTAAAAGAAAAATGTTTAGTTTGGATTTGGACGTTGTGTGACGGCATAAATATTTTTTATTTTAAGTATCTTATTATTGTAGAGTTTTATTAAAATTCATTCAGTAGTCTTGACGAGAAAGAGTAGGCAAGCATACATCCACACTTCCATCCATAGCTGCAGCATATAATATAATATATTATATAATATATATAATATATTAATAGGATTTTAACAAGAAAATGCAGAGTATCTGAGATTTGCACTACGTACATTATAACGTTAGTAGGAGCCGCGAGTAACTATTATTGGAAGAATCTTCGAGTTACATCGCCTCCCTTCTCATATTTTATAAATAACACGTAAGGGAGAGAGGGCGCGTGGGTATTACCTATATATTAAATAAAAATGTACAAAGTATATCCTTTTGTGTATTGTAAATCATAAAAATAAATATCAGTTACGATATAAATATTGTAGGTCCATCACGTAAACATGTCTAATTTTATCCAGTTTGTAAATCCATAATTTGAATTACCATTGTCATATGGGTATCAATATACCATTATGTTTCGTTTACATGGTTTTTAACAAAACTTTCCAATAATTAAATGTATGACAATATTTTACATACGCTAATCTGTTCCGGTCTAATATTGCCATTCTTACTCTTAAAGATGGAATACAAGATTTTATAAAATGCTTATGGAATTTTCCCTTCAATTCCACAATGTTATATTCCATTATATTAAGTATATTATATTTCGTTTCAAGCAATACATAAACAGCTTGGTATCGTGCACTCAAGTTATATTATTATGGAAAGGTTGAAACAACAAAAAACAAAAACTTCTTAGGATTTAGAAGTTAATCCTTTTGAGGGACATTTACAAGTTACATGATTTTTTAAGAAACTATTTTTCATTAGGTATACGTATTATTAATTATACATCAATTATACTACGGGTTAATAAAACAACGTATTCAACAGAAAAACGACGTGCCAATTAATGAGTACGAGGTATACAGAGGATTGGATGACCACACTAGACTCGGCGACATCAAAAAGTTTGCGGGCCTTGACCATTTCGTCTACTGGGATGACGGAAACAACTCAAGCATATGCAACATGATCAATGGTTCCGATTCCGGAATCTACGCGCCGTTCGTCGACAGAGAAAAACATTTATACGCAATCAACACAGATATATGCAGGTCAGTCTTCTAAATTTACTACATTTCGTCTGTAAAAAGTAAACATTAGACTGCCAGGAGTGAGTTAGGCTGTATTTTGTTGTATTGTTTTATTGTACCTTTATAGCTTCCAGCTTGGCGCGGGGATAAAAAATGGAGATCGTTAGGTATCTCTGCGACATTCATGTCTACCTAACTTGGCTACATAATACCTTATGCACACTGGCTTTTGCCTGCATTAGCGGCTTCCAAATTTAGCCCTTCAAATATACTCAATTATTCAGTGATCGGATTATGAATCCATCATGACACCCACGTCTGAGTATACGTGTTCCTATCTTATTCATATTTCCGCTGCAATGTCGGTAATAATTAAAATGACATTGGTGTGCGTAGGTGAAATAGGATTCAGGATAAACAGGGAGTCCTGGACAAGCTTGAGCCTCTAGCCACCCCAACCACCCGTCTCCCACCCCTGGGCCACCCATCGATGCAGCTCTGCCCGGGTTACCTGTGTTGTGGCTTCAGTCACGCGCGTTTCAATCACAGTCAGTTTTGGCTTTCACCAATGTTGCTTTTATATTAGTTGGTGATTAAAACCAACTGAGACTGGGTTTAAATCCTGTTCAATTTTAATAGTAATTCTATAGTAGTTCGTATTTATACTGTGGCTAAATTTGTCATTTTGTTTTTCACTGAACTGTTTTGAATTCATATATTTTTTAAATGATATCATAACACCATGTGACAAAACTGAACCTAATATGAACAAAATGTACGTAGGCATACAAAATACATAAGAAACAGCTGAGCTATCTACAGACCGTTGCAAACGATCAGTTGAACTATCTATAGATTGAAATCAAATCCAATGTATATATTATGTTCAATAAATTCGGTTGGCACAGTATATATTTAATACTTAAGAGTATTAGCTCCTAGATATACTTAAAAGCATTAGCTTAAGAGTATTAGCTCTTAGGTATAGATAAGCTATTAAGCTTATCCTAAAGTAATAAGCCATGCTTCAAGTATAATGCTCTTCTAGGAAATAAAATAACTAAATTCTTCGTTGCGCGAAATATATTTTCTATTCAATAATAAATTGTATTAATGAATTAAAAAAAATAGCGGTAATCTCTGCTTCTTTTTTTGTCAAGGAATGATAATGTACGTACTTGATCATGGTTTAGTTCAGTTTTTTAGTTCGGGTCTGTCCGTTCTTAGAGATACATACTAACTTCGAACTCACCGGTACCGGCGACGACGATCAGCACGGCGCAGTCTGCCTGAGAGGTTCCGGTGGATGACCACCGGAACGCCCCGGACACAGAGATTTCATCAAGAATATGAGTTCTTGATGAAATCTCTGTGTCCGGAAGCGTCGATGATTCTGACGTAGTACTTGGCGGTTTTGAACTTCCACCGGGCGATGTTGATATCACGTGATCATACCACGCTCGCACTCGGCCTTCAGTTTGTCCAACACCTAGGCATATTTTAAGCAAACATTACCCGTTCCGGAGTCGACGTGTCTAATCACGATGATGTTGATATTAATCATTTCCCCTTTTTGATTAATTTTCACCCATAAAAACTATCCAAGTTGCGTCAAATGAATACAGTACCTATTTGCTACCTATCTTGTAACTTCGATCACGTGGTGGATGACGAATCAACCGGTCGGCAAGTGTGAGTTAATAATTTATAAACGCTGAAAATGGTTTAAAAAAATCAATATCATTAAAAACTATGTAACATGTAAACATATTTGTAATAGCACCACCATTCTGTTGACTTTCGAAAGCAAGCTGTTGCATACATAGCCCGACACGCGCTTGACCCATTTATTATGATGTGAAGCACGTTCGCTCAACAGGTTCTCACAAGCTGTTGCAAACTCAGTGAATCCTGTTTGCTCTGACATAAAACAGTTCTTACAGTACATTTCACATTTATTAACAATACTGTAAACTTTCCCAGATAGAATATTATATTTCTGTCCGTAGTTGAAGTCTGGTATTTTCAATTTTGTTCACGAATAAAAGGTAAACTTCACAGAGTAGATTTAGCATTTTTAGTTTTTTAAATGTACTTACCTAATATTATAAACTCTGAATATTGTGCGCTGTATATCATGTATAAAAAACGTTGGTTACATTTTGATGTTCCGTCCTTTGGACACAGGTTTTCATGAAAAGATTAGAAAAATATGAAAACTAACAAATGTACTTCGTCAATTACCGCATCATAACTTAACAGCAGGTGTAATTGTGGTCATTCTTTTATAGTATAGGTGTATTTTATTTTTAGCCCATAGTAATAAAAATTAATAATAAATATTCACGGACATTTCACACATCATACTCTAGTCCCAAACTTAGCAGAGCTTGTAGTATGGAAGCTAGATTGCTTAATACTAATGTATTTACAATAAAAAATGTAAGTACATACTTATAAGTAACACCCAGACATAGAACAAATATTTTTGTTAATCACACAAACATTTGCCCTGAATTTTTAATTTTTTTTCCAAAATTGAAAAAAAAAGACGTGTAGCACTCGGGGACTTCCGCGGTAAAGCTATTGCAGAGCAATTTTTGCTGGATTACGCATGCGCAGTGTTAGGTTACTTTCGTTCGGTAGGTATTTTCGTTATGAAATTTCTGGATTCGGTCACTACGGTCAAGGCCCGCGATAGAAGCTATGCTTAAAAACTACTTTACATATAGCTTGACCAATCAAGCTTTTTGTAAAATATGATTCCAAAATCATTTTTGTGATCTCGTTACCTATAACGAGTTACAACAGCATCGCGAATCCTTGCCTAATAAAAAATACGAGAGTTATGTTTTGATAAGGTAGGTCAGCACGAACAAAGACAATCAACAACGTATTGTAGCGGTTACTTTTTGAAATACATTGCAATACTCTACATTCGCATCGTAATTACCGCACATTGTGTCAACTAACAATACGATACGATGGCGGTATTCACATAATTTTAAAGATTTAGATATTTACCTAATCACTATTTATTTATTATTAATAATAAATATTTATTAACATGGGTACGCTTCCGATTGGTACTGATTTGGACCACAGAACTATCTATAGATCGTTTGCAACGGTCTGTTGTAACGGTCTCAATTGTTTCTTAAGTATTTTATATGCCTATACCTATTTTATTTTATTTTTTGCAAATACTGTGATAGTCGTAAGTTGGTTTGTGAATAAATACATACTTTATTTATTTATTTACTAATGACATAGGAATTAGTAGAACATGGTTTCTGTCTACGCAGTCAGGTAAATCCAATATGCACATTAGTATTTAGCTATGTGTGTCTAATTTAGATGATGTATCAGGATGTATTTACTCAGATGAGTAACGTACACATCAACGTTGATTAGATTATTAGATTGGGCATTGATATGGTAATTACCGGATATCTTGCTTTCCCTGTAGTTGAACAATTAAAATTAATAAAATAAATAATGTTGGACAATCCACACAACATCATCTAGCCCTAAACTAAGCAGAGCTTGTGTTATGGGTACTAGAAGACTGACATACTTGATACAATACATTACATAGACAGATTTTTTTTTTAATAAGTATAAAATACCCAGCACACCCAGAATAAATGTTCGCAGATCGTACAAACATTTATCCCAAGGCGTGAATCGAACCCGCAACCTTCGCATCGCAGATGGACCTTCGCCTGCCGTGCCACATCGGTCGTCAACATGTGACATCCGTATCGAAACGGTGGCGTATTTTAGTTACTGTAGCTCTACCATGAGTTTTTACAATCTATACTCGCTAGCGTCTGTAGTTAAAAAATGTATGAAAATTTGTACAGCGCCTCTAGCGGATAGTTGGGTACTAAAATTCGTAATACTAATATTTACGTAACTACTGTAGTAAAGTCAGGCGATTTTACTGTGACAACCCATGGTAGAGGTACTGAACGCGTTGACGCCAGTAGCTCTACCATGAGTTTTTACTATACTATATTTACTATACTCGCTAGCGTCTGTAGTTAAAAAAATGTATGAAGTTTTGTACAGCGCCTCTAGCGGATAGTTGGGTACTAAAATTCGTCATACTAATATTGACGTAACTACTGTAGTAAAGTCAGACGATTTTACTGTGACAACTCAGTACGGCTTTAGGAAAAATAAAACGATCAATATGGCAATTTTTGACTTTTTATCCAATGTAATGTCGTATGTTGATTCAAGAAAACCAGCTGTCGCACTTTTTATGGATATGACAAAAGCTTTTGATCATGTTGAGCATGAAACACTTCTCTGTAAACTAGAGAACTACGGAGTTAGAGGAAATGCCAACAACTTAATACGGTCTTATCTCACAAATCGAACACAAGTAACCCATATTAAGAGAATTTGCCCTAAGAGCCATATTGAAAAAACTTATGAATCGAGTACTAGGAATGTTCGTTATGGGGTCCCACAGGGTAGTGTTTTAGGCCCGCTTTTATTTTTAGTATATATAAATGACTTTCCGACTATAACCAGACACCCTATGACATTATTTGCAGATGACAGCACTATTTTATTTAATATTGTCAATTTTCGTAATCTTAACAATGACATTAATAGCACTTTGACATCTCTAATAAAATGGCTTCAATTTAATAATTTAAAAATTAATTTAGATAAAACAAATATTATGACATTTGAACAAAGGGAAAGGAATCAAATAGCAATGGACATAAATTATTTAGGTACTATGATTAATGAAATTAACATAACACGGTTTCTAGGTGTAACAATTGACAAAAAGTTGACATGGAAAGCTCATATTGACACTGTTTCTAAAAAAATAAACAAGTTTTCTTACGCACTATACAAACTAAGTCGAATAGTCAACCAATCTGCGTTGATGACTGCCTACCATGGTCATGTAGCATCGGTATTACGATTTGGTGTTATTTTTTGGGGTAATTCTACCAACAAGACAAAAGCTTTTATAGCTCAAAAACGCTGCATACGATCAATGTGCCGTCTCAAACCAACTGACTCCTGCAAAGAGTATTTTAGGAATCTCAAAATTCTCACCTTGCCTTCCTTATACATCAGTGAAGTTGCAATATTTGTAAGGGACAATTTAAATTTGTTTGATGTCCACCAACCTGGTAGTCGAAGAGCCGGTTATCTGTATCATCATCCGTGTAAAACTCATTTCTTGCGTACGAGTGTTCTGTGTATGGCACCAATTATTTATAATAAAATACCACCGGCAATACGTGCTATAGACAACACAGTCGAATTTAGGCGTACCCTCAACTTGTTTCTTATTGAAAAGGCGTACTATTCGACTGACGAATTTTTGCACGACAAAGTTGTTAATTGTTCTGTTTGATAAGTATATATTGTGTAATCATGTTTGTACACCAATCGGTAGGAACTAGAGTACGAAACTTAAAATATGACTAACATCTATGGCTAACCTAGTTTTACAAACAATAAATATTTCATTTCATTTCATTTCATTTCATTTCAACTCATGGTAGAGCTACAGGATAACTGCCGAATGTTGCAGCGTCCACACACATGTATCTTGAATGAACACGATACGTTTACGTTTGTCAAATGCTCTTTTGTTTTCCTTCGATATATACACCCGTATTCATAAACATTTTTTTTTTATTGCTGGACAATCCACACAACATCATCTAGCCCCAAGCTAAGCGGAGCTTGTGTTATGGGTACTAGAAGACTGACATACTTAATATAATACATTACATAGATAGATATTTTTTATTATACATATAATACCCAGAACACCCGGAATAAATATTTGCAGAACATACAAACATTTATCCCGAGGCGGGAATCGAACCCGCAACCTTCCGCGTCGCAGGCGGACCATCGCCTGCCGCGCCACATCGGTCGTCAATATCTGACATACGTATCGAAACGTTGGCGTATTTTAGTTACTGTAGCTCTACCATGAGTTTTTACAATCTATACTCGCTAGCGTCTGTAGTTAAAAAAATGTATGAAGTTTTGTACAGCGCCTCTAGCGGATAGTTGGGTACTAAAATTCGTAATACTAATATTTACGTAACTACTGTAGTAAAGTCAGGCGATTTTACTGTGACATGACAACCCATGGTAGAGGTACTGAACGCGTTGACGCCAGGATAACTGCCGAATGTTGCAGCGTCCACACACATGTATCTTGAATGAACACGATACGTTTACGTTTGTCAAATGCTCTTTTGTTTTCCTTCGAGTGTCGGCATTGGTATGAAAGCAGTATTTAGTTATCATACACGATACACGCTCGGATACAAGGAGTGAGAGAACAATGCAATCAGCGTAATTAAATGATTGATAACAAGCATTGTTGATTTAGTATTATAGTATAGTATCTATATAGTATAGTATTTATTACACCGCACGTTCTTAATAATAGTCAGTACCATTGAACATTTTCGCAGCTAATAAAATCTTTAAGATCACCTATTTTTGCTGTTGTTAAGACAACTAACTCAATCTGTGTTATTACAACTTATCCAAAGTATCAACGTATGCTGTAATAAAAAAATATGCAAAATTATTCATGGATATTTCACACAGCGCTATTTAATCCTAAACTAAACAAGGCTTGTTTTATGGAAACTAGGTTACTGATACCTTCGAACCAGATGATGGAAAGTTTTGTTTATGTTTTTATTTAATTATAATTAGTGACGTTTGATGATAATATGATATAAATGAATAATATGATGTTAGCCCGAGATTTTTATATGTAGATAGTTGTCATGTTTGTAAGTAGAAGGAATTTAAAGTTTCCATTTAAAGATCTTCTATTAAAACATGTCTTGCTGAGCTCTAAACATACTGGGGGGTATCCTGACAACTGAAATGTTTTTGAACTGTTATTTGATCAAATTGCAGTTCAATTTTCTTCTTCGTCTTTTATTGATATTTTGAATGATCGATTTTTATACCGTTTGATAGAATTAACGAAAAATCAGGTAGGCCATGCTCATATCAGGTAGGCCACATACATAATTATAGCTCATAATACATAATTATAACAAGCATAATTTTATAAAGCTCAGTCACGTCAGTCCACAATAATGCCACGGAATACTAAATCATCGAAAACTGAACTGCAACTGAAAGGATATTCAGTCACGCAAGTTTCCCCTTGCTGGATAGCCCACCTGGGCAATGAAAAGCACTTTGAACATGATGGGGCAGCTTGGGTGGAGTTGCGATTCCATTTACCATTTGACATTCAATTTTCTGTACCTATGTCAGGACAAAGCTTCAACAAAGCTAGTATCTCGTGTAATTAAGTACCTATTTCACGACAACGTGAACGACTTTTGATGTTGACTGTACCGCACCTATATCGCAAACATGTAGTCAGGCTGTGGTCAGGATGATGTATGCCCGCACGTTTACCACATAGGATATTACATAAGGTATTCTGATAAACTAATAATAGTATAAACTATATAATATATATATTATATATATTTATATATAACTAGTAGTACGCCCCGGCTTCGCACGGGTAGCCTATATAAAAAATATCATTATAATATAGCCTATGTTCAGCGCACGTAATGTAGCTTCACAACAGTGAAAGAATTTTTGAAAGCGGTCCAGTAGTTTCGGAGCCTATTCGATGCAAAAAAACAAACAATCAAATCTTTCCTCTTTATAATATTAGTATAGATAAATCATAATACAAACTCTCATTGCATGATAAAAAATAGGTTCAGTCGTATTTTCCTGGACAAAGTCAAACATATAACAAACTACATCCACTTTATTTGTGTTCCACTAGTCAAATTAGCAAATACTACTTGTGTTTAAGTTGAAAGTTTGCCGGTACAAAGTCACAACGCTCTCACATTCGAGGAAATGAGACAACTGTCAAAGGTGGGTCCTGGAAACTGCAACACAGTTTATTTCAGTGTTTGTTAACATTTTGTTACACATGTTTAGTTCAGCAATAAAATTTCATTTCATTTCCATTGAGCCCGGGCGCTTTATCTGTCTCGCCCTACACTTTTAACTTTTTTTTAACTTTGCGTATTTTTATTCACTCAACGTATCTGCCACTTATGGCTAAGGCTATAAATCTTTAGGAATAGAGTTCAAAATTTGAAATATAGCTTCAGATTTTTAATGCCTTTTTACCCACCTACGCGAAGCATAAAGAGAGTATGTAATAATGTTTAATTTAATTTTGAACTTTTTCTTTTGTTCGCGCTAGCATTTTTACTGTGATTTCTCGCTAGCAACGTAATTCCAATTTAAAGTCCGTAAGATTGAATTTTTTCGACTAAGTAAATTCAGACGGTCGTCAACTCAAACAGACCACAGCGTTTGCAGGTGATTTAGACTTCGAGATCACTGAAATTATGTCCTGGTTTAGTAATCGTATTTTCAACCCTGATCTTTTACTTCAGTTGCTTTTATTAATCCATTTCCTCGTAAAGACCTCGTAGATTGAAGATGAGTGGAGATAGCAATCTGCACTGATCTCCACTGGTCGATTATTTTGTTTGCTTTGTGATATCGAAAGTAAGAGAGATCTTACTTTTCCCTATTACGTATTTTGAATCAACGATTCTTGCTTTATTCTTCTATCAACTATAGTAAATAATAAATAGTAAATCGCAAAAAGGTTATATTGTGTAAATTACATAACAAAAATACCAATTAATTTAAATTAGCATTCATCAAGCAAGATCATTGAATAAAAAGTAGTTTGAATACTTAATAATTATTTTTAGTTTTAATATAATTAGAATTAATAGAACTCTATTACATAGATTCAGCATCAAAACTTAGGCTTCGAGTTGCATACATTTCCACCAGAGGTCGATCTGGTAAAGGATTAAGGTAGCCAAAAGCATAAATTGTTGAAAAATAACAAGAAATTGACTTAAAATAATTACCCCCCGATCTTATAAAAGTTAGCGCAGACTTGATGTCTTGATTACCATACGTAATAATAATGATAGACCGTTACGTTGGATTTATATTATTGCAAAAAGGAGTTGATCTATGATACATTTTTCCGAAACCCTGAACTTAAGATTATGAATTATGCAGAAACGATTTTCTCCTATAACTTAACAACAGACCGACAGATTAACATTTTTTATAGTATGTAAACAGCTCATAAGAGGTGCTAAAGAGCTTTCGTGCTACGTGATGTGCGTTTTGGTACCTGTGCTTCTGCACATAGCATATATTTATTTTGTGGTAATGCCGAGCTCGAGTTTGCCATCAGTCAATTACCCGCCGAGTGGCAACGCTTCGCAACGGCTGAATTTACAGAGCAACTACAGATTTCGTCCAGTGCTAAATGTATTCTATTACGAATCTTGAACAAATTGGATTTGGTTGAATCCAACTTTGACAAGTTTGCTTCTCAATCCGTGAATTAATGAAATGTTGCACCTTGCGCACTAACTCCCTATCTTATAAAAAGTTAGCGTTGACATTATGTCAACATTACGTATGTTAATCAAGACATCAAGTCTGCGCTAACTTTTTATAAGATAGACTTGTGATAAATAAAATTACAAAAATGACAAATATTTATAAAAACGAAATGTACTAATGTATCGCTGAAAGCAAAAGAGGTCTTGCACGGAGTGTCTATCCACAACAATAGGGAGGAAGGAGGAAGAAGGTAAAACCTAAAAATAATATATTTTCACATTTTCAATATATATTTGCTTCAGACGGCAAAGCTTTTACGTTCTTTGTGTATTCGTTAGTAGTCTTAATGGGTATTATATTTCGTGTTATTTGATGTATGGATTAAAAGGAGAATGAAAACGTTGGCCAAAAAATATCCCTCACAATTGTAATATAGTACATTCAAAAGGGCTTTTACAGATCAATATTTTACGGAAAAAATACTTCGTATGGACATCGAGATATTCCGATTTTTTTTTTCTTTTAACATCTTATTACTATCTACTAAGGCAAAAGATACACAGTTACATATTTGAAAAAACTTCGATTCCCACAGGATTTGATAAACAAATAAAGTCTGCATAATGCCTTTTAAAACTATGGGCCTTGGAGTAATGTGTTAAAATAAAAAAAAGTTTTTTCAAAATTTCTCGATTTCCATGGGATCGATATTTTTTGCATAAAAATAGTTAAAAGTAGGCCTGCCAACCCTAAGGGACGAGTTTGTAGTGGCCCACGCTCATTAGAGGATTGCCCATTCTCCTTTTAAAAAAGAAGATTTTCCACTTTCATATAATACTTACTTTTATGCTATAATTTTCATATTTTATTTTAGTTTGAGATATTATTATATTTCAATGAAGTTGATTTATTAATTCAAAGTAAATTCATTGACTTAAAAAAAAATCATTGCACTAAATTCATTATTATAATTTAGAGATTTCAGACATTTCAACGGCAAATTCAGATTTTCTTTTTCCCAACGATTTAGCGATTAGGGACAAGAAGCGTAATCAGGTTAGGTATTAATTGTAGGACTGAAAAGTGAAAGAAGCACCCGAAAAATACTGCAATCGGAACACCAAAATTCCCCGAAAATCAAAGCGGAACAAAAAACCCTCGCTATCATTTATGTAGTAGTCGATGACTATTCTCTCTAAGTCAGTACACTATTTTTAAATGTGCAAAGGCTTTGCCAATCAAAGGCATAGCTCGATGAAAGCCCGGTCTTTGTGAGTTAGGTGTCAAGTGGGATCGCGGGATTACAGGATCTGGCGTTATTCGTATTTCAGCCGTATAACATTCATTCGTTTAGATTCAAAGCTTTTTTTCTAGTTTCGCATTATTTTACTTAAAAATACTACTAAGCTTTACACTACCTTTAAATCAAAGTTCAACTATGTTATCTCAGAAACAAGTATAAACAAGAAGACTGCCAACCTCATACAAAAAAAACGTGACTCGGAAAAAGGTGAAATTCCGCGGGTTATACCCAGATTATTCCTAGATGGCGCTGTATTCCGATCAAACCTATGGTATAAATCATTGTTTACGATCACATTTTTCACACCTAAAAATAAAATAAAAATTTTGGTGTGCACTAACACTGAAATAATACAAATTTCTTGTCTTTAAGTGCTGTTAGGATAATTTTACGGCTATGTGGCAGCGCCATCTGGTAATAATCTGGGTATAACCCGCGGAATTTCACCTTTTTCCGAGTCACGTTTTTTTGTATGTGATTGGCAGTCTATTGTTTATACTAGTCTCTGATTATCTCACCTGAGTTTAACTTTACAGCTTCCTCTCCTCCTCTCTGCCACCCACCCAAAGTCCTTCTCCGATATTTTAAGGAGTTGGGCTGGTCGGAGTGAGGTTTGCAGGGGGACAATGCACAATACATCCCATTACGCAACGTCAGTGCAGATCTTATTCCCCCAACCAGAATTACAATAAGAATTGAATTTGTTATTTAACTTATCACCTCTACTGTACCTAACTATCTACGGGATAGAATAAATAAACTTGACTATCGTAAACGTATCGAAACAGCACTACCGATATGTTTTGACATAACTTCTCGATAAAACGGAGTTTTCCTCGTTAAAACTTCTTTATAACACGGAGGTTTACCTTGTTAAAACTCCGGTATATCGAGGAGGTATGTAAAATTATGTCTATCAACATATTCACGATTCGCTTATAGTCACATTTCGCGTAAACGCCTGATCGATTGCCGAACTTTGCAGCGTCAACGCGCAGCGCAGTGTGTATAATGCCTTGATCACATGTACCGAGTAAAAGGGCGAGACAGTGACCTATTTGAGATACACTGCGCGTCGACATCAGTTTTACTGTTGAACGTTGCAGCGTTAGCGCGCAGTGTATCTTAAATACGTCACTGTCTCGTCGGTTTACTCGGTACGTGTGATCAAGGCATTAGATACGCCACCGATACAATTGTCATTTTTATTCGTGACTAGCTGTTACCCGTGACTTCAGATGCATTGCATGTTATGAAAAGTTTTGTAAAAAATCCTCATTCTATATGTAGCATAATTTTCATGCTGACCAAAATATCTGTCAGCGCACCACACCCACGATGATCTTTGTAGCGAATGGCTGTTTGTCTGTTCGGCGTATGGCTGTTCGGTTAAAAGAGGTCCAGCTGACTCCTATGATCTGGTCCTTGATCGAAATAAGATATAGCCCATGTTTTATCCAGGAAATAAGCTTGTAATTGTATAAGTTTAATTTATTTGGTTCAGTAGTTTAGGCGATACTTTTATACAAACATTGATTAGTTTGGGACTAGCTCGAGAGCGTGATGTGTTAAATGTACGTAAATTTTAATTTAATTTTACAATTTATAATAATGTAGGTACCTACATCACCCCTCAATACTTGTAAGCCTATTGAATCTACGAACGCACGTTCTTCCCTCTCATCTTCAGCTGTTGCTATGGCATATTCTGTGGCAGTTACGAAATTTTTGGCCCGGCAGTAGTCCTTTCTACGCATTGCGTACGAACGCTATACATCGCGAGTAAAAGTTAAGCGTTTTACGTTAGTCACAAGTAAAACATACGTAATTTGTTTTCCTCCGATCTTATGTCAGTGGTTCGGGCTTATTACAGTGGTAGTGGTAAAATAAAATTAAAGTTCTTATTGTAATACATATAACATTTTTAATTTTTAGTACTTAAAATGTACGCGACATAAACTAATAACTGTAATTGGAAAAGTATAAAAATAATTCCTTAATACAAAATTTTTAAAAATATTTTTTTGTGTTTAGCGTATCAAGAGATATTTGAAAATAGTAACTTGAAAACAGAATTCTAATATTTGTCCATTCCTTTTTTTATCATGCATATTTAAATCGCTTAGATTTGTTTCGTATTTTACACTAAGCTATTCCAAGCAAGTTCCTTAAATAAGTACAATCAATGGCGCTTCTTACCTACGTAGCTCAAAGTATGTAGTTTATACATAAAATTACATAAAACAAACTTATCGTCATTGTTGGCTACGTTGCCAAATTTATTTAAAAGTAGGTACGCAATAATTTACATTGCTATTCAGCGCGGCAATGTTGGATACGCTTCCAATTACTGACTTGGATCAGTTGAGCTATCTATTGATCTCTTGCCCGTTGCAAAGTCTGCACTGCAACGGTTGAGATAGCTCAATTTCTTATGTAAAGTCAAGTATAAAGTCTAGTCAAGTTTGTGTTTTAGAAATACACTGGCCTGCAAAACTAAGTAGGTATTACACTTTTTAAATTGCATTAACTTTTTAAATAAACAAGATATACCTAATTTGATCTCAACCCAATTGAGCACGCCTGGGACGAGCTAGGAAGGCTATTCAGAAGCCGCAGACCACCACCTACCACCCTCAGGGCACTTCTTCTTCTTATCGTGTCGATGCTACAACTGTATTTTGTTGTAGCATTGTGTTGGAAAGATTAGCCAGACTAGACACTGCTAAACACTAAAACAGGCCCTGATAGTAGAGAATGGGTCCCCAAAATCGGCTCCGAAACCTCGTGTTCAGTATACCAAGCCGGCTTGAAACTCTAATCAGAGCCCGAGGAGGCAATACCACTTATTAAAAATGAAATAACATGTAAAACATACTTAGGAAATGTTAGATGAGTTTTTAGACACTAAGCTAAAAATGGCTATTTTATTCTTTATCATTTTATAAAGTTAAAAATGTTACTAATGTATGTTTTAAAGAAAGCTGATAAAATTTACTATAAAACATTTTTTATTTCAAATCTCTAACTTGTATAGTTTAGAAAAAAACTAAATTCTAAAAGTGTGATACCTACTTAGTTTTGCAGGCCAGTGTATGTCAATTAGAATAGAACAAAATAGAAAACGTTTATTCACACATATGACATAGGAACATATAAAAGCAAATTGTACAAAACAGATGTGTAAAAGGGTCACCATTCAGCATGTGACATAGAGACGGTGAGGTTCCTATAGCGCTGGTTTTCAATGGGACCGAGAATTCTGTAATAGCCTATGTTTGTCAATAAATGTATCCATAATATTACAGGCATAACATAGTAGGTTCCTGGAAAATTGTCCATCAGTTTCGATTAAATCTAAGTGATCAGTGAAAACTTACCTATAACCTGATTTCGCGGCAAATTTTACCGTTGATCGATACACGTGCCCTGGAACTGGGTACCTTAAGCACCAGCAAACAGCCGCTTCAAGTCGAACTAAAATAAACGTAATATCTTTTTTGTATAAGGCCAATAAAAGGTTTTCACGAGTAGTAAAGAAGTAGAAAAAGTGTGTGAACATAGCAAACACATAACAGAAAGATAGATATTAAATAGATTTATAAATAGACTTACAAAAGAGTGTTTAGTTTACTTATTTTGCTTAGTTCTATTTTCATTAGATCACACAATTTTTGGGAAACAATATTTTTTTTATAATTTAATTACTAATACAATAGCGTATTTAATTTTTGAAGCATTGTAGCTGAAAGCCATAAAACCTACGCAATTAAATTAATCAAATTAAATTAAAAAAAATACATGTATTTTTGTTTACGTTTTTTTAACAAGAATATTCTAGATTTTAGTTCTGAGTGAACTATAGGTATATAAACATATGTTATCATATTTATATAAAATATATATAATAAATGAAAAACAGACTTTCCACTCTCTGCTTTTTGCAAAAAACACGTTTGAAACGGTCAATAACAACAGAAAGTAAACAAATATGTATATTGGTATCGGTTTATTTATTTACTTATTTTTTTAAATACTGAAACAATATCAGTACCTATCGGTTACGAGGTATACCTACTAAAATAAATACCACTAAGTACACAAAAATATCATGGGCATTTTGCTTTTTATTTTCTGCTTCATCGTTTTTCAATAAAAATAGACGTGGGTTTCATTTGTATTGAAAACCGTTTCAAACATTTTCAAACGGTTGACATTATTGAAATGTTGGGGGGCTTTGAGCTGTGGTTTGGAGGGACTTAAATAGATCTATGTGAAAAAAACTATTTGAATTGAATTTTTGACTAAAAACACGCTTTTTTAGTAATGACTAATGTACCTAATACAGCTTAGTTTAATGATCTTAGGTTAAGTTAAATTATGTCAAGAAACAAACTACAGTCAAGTCTATAAGAGACGAGTTATAGGCAAGTGTGCTACATCGTAGACCGCATCGTCACTTAACATCAGGTGAGATCGCGGTCCAACGCTTGCCTATAACTTGTAAAAAAAAAAGATTTATCGATTAGTTAAGATATTCACTTTTCAGTAATACTTAACTTTAATCTCTAGCACCGAATCGGTACTTACCGATTCGGTGCTAGAGAGCTAGTAAAGCTATAATACCTAATATACCTACTAACTTCTACTACTGGGCTAATAGTATATAAATTTTCAGTACGCGATAAATAACCGTGTACCTGATAATTATATTCAAATATTTCATCGCAAAAACAACGTGTAGGTACGAGTGCATATAAAGCATATTTAAATTCCTGTAATATACGATTATAAATTTGTACCGAAAATATATATAAAAAAGATAAATATAAAAATACAAATATAAATCAGATTAATAGCGCCTTTAAGCTTAAGTTAGGTTTGACTAGACACAAGGTTCTCAGAAAGATAACATAATTAAGGTAATAAGGTGTGTGATAAATTTTTATATGCCGCGTATTATATGCCGTGCGTTCAGTATCTATTAGAAAACTAATGCTAGATATCCTGTAAAGTTCATAACGTTCACATGGTTAAAAGCGCCGATTTCCGCTTACAGTCTTTGCTCAAGGTTTGTTAACTAACAACCACTAACATCATCTTCATACTTCAGGCGTACGTCCAAAACAATAAAGTTAAAAACTTGTACATAAGTAGATATGTATTTCCTTCCTTTTGAAAGACCTGGCATCAATGTGTTCTATTATTATGTTTTTTGTCTGAACAAAAGCCTCGCCCATATCCTTCCACTTCTCCCGACCCATATCAACGTCGTCCCTGTAGTGCTTTAATAATTAATAAATTATTCATAAATTTATAAAAATAAATAATGCATAAGTACCTATTTATTATTATTTTGAATAAATGATAGGAAGAAAAGGTACAAATTTATATCACGAATATATTTTTATACAAAACATAATGAAAGTGCTGTCAGAATCCATAACAATTACTCAATTAATTGAATTTTATCATGTGAATTCATCGATAACCAATTTATGCATGAAATATAAATAGCCACAAAGTGAAAGAGCTATTGCGTTGGCAAATACATTGAAATCAACCATTTTAATACATTTTACCTGAAGGGTGGTTGGTGCTCCCTCGAAAAGGCAACACCACCCGCTCCCTAGTAGCGTTGCTCTTTATATAACAATCCAATTTGACAAAACAAAAACAAAGCCCTGCCCCGGGACGGGCTTGCGTCACTAAAGCCTTGTATAAGGTTCTTTTGAAACATATTCTATTCAAAATTTAACTAGGAAACTCTATAAGCTTTTAGGAGTTATTTCTGTCCTTTCTGTATTTTTTTATATAATGATTCGAAGAGAAAATCGGTATAATAAATAAATATAAAGGTGAGCGAATGTATAACAAGTCTAAGTTGATAATTATTTAGTCTGTTTTAACAGCCTTCAGCATCATGCAATATTGGAAACTTTCTCGAATGTTGAAGCTCTTGCATTGTGTTTCGGGTATGTAAGTACTCCGGGCTGAGCAAAATGAACGTGACAGCATATATCCGAGACCCTGCGCACAGCAGCTCTACCATGAGTTTTTACTATACTATATTTAATATACTCGCTAGCGTCTGTAGTTAAAAAAATGTATGAAAATTTGTACAGCGCCTCTAGCGGATAGTTGGGTACTAACTACTGTAGTAAAGTGAGGCGATTTTACTGTGACAACTCATGGTAGAGGTACAGGATTCGCTGACGTGCTAAGAATGGGTGCTTACAAAGTTTTACTAACATAATACCGACACCGACAGAATATCTAAAGAGCTAAATAATAAGCTAAAGCTAATTTTCGCGTTTCTATAAATCTTACTAAACGCGAAGGTTTGTATGGATGGATGGATGTATGTTTGTTACACTTTCAAACAAAAACTACATAATTGATTTTAATGAAACTTTTCAATAATATAGCTAGTACTTACATCAGAATAACACATGGGTAATAATTTATACAGATATTATCTGCATTGACAAAATTCTAAAGACAATAAGAATTCGCGGGAACTTTCCTTAAAGATATAAAGATTCAAATAAGTATAGGTAATATATCTATCTATTACCTACTTTGTAACAATATTGACTTATTAATAAGTTAGTGGATAGAACTGAGTAATAAGTAAAGTTACAAAACCATATCCTCCGTGGTTGATTAATTAAGTAACTAGTGCTTCAATAATGAACTAACTCTCAAACTATAGTTGAAGTAAGAGCCTTCCAAATATAGATATTAATAGGTACTGTGTTTACATAATTCGTAAATTAGTAGTAAGTAGCTAATAAAAACTAAATATGTACGTATTCAATTTTAACTGCGTATTTAATAATAAATTATAAACGAGTACTTGTGACGACCGATGTGGCGCGGTGGGCGATGGTCCGCCTGCGACGCGAAAGGTTGCGGGTTCGATTCCCGCCTCGGAATAAATGTTTGTATGTTCTGCAAATATTTATTCCGGGTGTTCTGGGTATTATATGTATAATAAAAAATATCTATCTATGTAATGTATAATATTAAGTATGTCAGTCTTCTAGTACTCATAACACAAGCTCTGCTTAGCTTGGGGCTAGATGATGTTGTGTGGATTGTCCAGCATTATTTATTTATTTATTTATTACTTGTGGAAACAAAAGTGGACAAATTAATGATATAAGTAATCTAACCAAAATAGAGTTAGTAGAACCAGAACCACGCTCAGCAAATACTTGCAGAACGGTATTTAATGTTGCTTATAATATTCTAAGCTGCTTTGAGATGGTACTTTTTAAAAAATATAAATTGAATGTGTTAAGGATGAGTGTAATACGAAATAAAACTTTTTTTGCTCTTAATTTTAGTAAGTATACCAACTATTTTTGCATTTCACACATCTAGCAGATGATAACAATGTCATTCGCTTAATTTCATTCTCACAGCCCGTTCTAGATTCGCACGGGCAGACTTTTGCAGCTACGTTATTTCTATAGGAAAGTTTGCGAATCTAGATATACACACCCTACAAACTAACAACCTAACCTCTAGGTATGTCTCGTGTTTCACTTACCCATTTTTACATTAATATTATATTATTAGGTACAGTACATATGATTATAATGTACGTACTTTATTCACAAACAAACTTGGGCGTCTAGTCGAAGCGACGCGTGACCCGAGGGCTGGTGAGTATCTGGCCCAGCGTATCAGCATTGCTATTCAGCGCGGCAATGCAGCCAGTGTCTTGGGTACGCTTCCGATTGGTACTGATTTGGATCAGTTGAACTATCTATAGATCGTTTGCAACGGTCTGTTGATAGCTCAACTGTTTGTTATGTATTTTTTATGACAATGTACATTTTGTAAATACTGTATAGTTATAAGATTATTACATTTGGCGCTTTATTAGGGATTGAATTCCCATTAAAAGAATACCGACGAGTTAACTGAATTGAAAAATTCACCGAGCCACCTGATAAATCGAATCATTCTTTTTAAGAATGTGGGCGACAACGATAGTTTGAAAATTGATGGCAGCATTTGAGTGAGGGATAACTAATATCATTGGCGTGGGTGTAGCACGATACAAGTCAGTCATAGGTATACAATACAGGACGCCCATGAATCAGTGCCAACGAACACTGAAGGCGAAGCACCATGAGACGCATCTGAAACAAACTACATACATTTTTAATAAAAAGAGATTTAAATACAGTAGAGCGTCGATTATCCGAACTAATTGGGGGACATGGGTGTTCGGAAAACCGGTTATTGCGGATAATCGAACATTCACAAGCATGGGCAATCGGTGGCTGCTAGTAGCATTAGCGAATACTAAGGCAGTGATACGATCCTTGCTTATTTTAGGACCTGCTGTTAAGTGCTGCTAATTCACGACGTGAAGCAAGAGTTTTTCGCGGCAAAGCTTTCAAATTAAGCCCTGTTTCGTCTGCATTGTAAACGTTTTCCAGAGCGTAATTTTCTTCGTTCAGTATATCCCCTTAGTTTGATTTTGAATGATTCAGCTTAGTTTTCTTTGAATTTAAAGCTCACGAATGCCATGTCTTGACTTAAATCGTTTTAACCAGCCTGTGCTTGCTTGAAAATTAGATGTCCCTCCTAGTTTTTCGTTAAATTGAACCGCAGAAAGAGCATTGACCCGCGCGTTATTACTGTTCGGATAAGCGGTCGTTCGGTTGATCGACGTTCGGATAATCGACGCTCTACTGTACCGTCTGTACCAGTTTTCTAAAGTGACAAACTAACAAATCATTCATCAATGAGCGTAAAGAAAAAAATGCAATCATTGACCAATCTCGTAGCATTTTCAGTGAGATTGGTCGGTCACTAATTGGGAAATCGTACGGGCGTTATAAAAATGTACAAAACCTAAGTCTACTCTTGCTGAAATGTTGAATTTGAACTCAATTTATTTGTGCGTTTAGATTTTTGGATGCTTGTTTAGTTTGTAATTGTTGAGATAGCTCAACAATTCTACAGACCGTTGCAAACGATCTGTAGATAGCTCACCGCAATGCAATATATAGGGGTATCAAAATTGAATTTTTGGCATCTGATTGTACTATATTATCTTTATTTGAAACAAACATACCACACAATGAATCCTTAAGTGAAACAAAAACATTTCACACAATGTTTTACAATTGAACTCGGGATCCGATTCCCGATAATTAAATATAGATATCATTATATCAGTTATATTTTGTTATTGTGCTTCTATATAAACTGAAAGATTCGATTACAAAACATTCTGTTAATTAACTGTTTGTACGTCAATATGATCGTAATAAGATCTGATGCCAGGAATCGAATATTCTTTGAAACTCTCTTCTATTTTAGAAGTAAGTTTGACCAGCTTCAGCGTAATCTGTAGTAATTCAACGCCTCTACAATAGTTATTTTAAAAAATAAAATTGACATTCTGCTTTTATTAGGTACTGTTAGTAAAAATAGCATGTACAGTCAGTAATAAGAAGGTTAGTTAATTATTATATAAGGTTTTTAGTAAATACACCAAAATTAAGCATAACCGCTTGTCGTATTGACGGGGCAGAGGCCAAATAGAAACGAAAAGAACAACATATGTTCTGAGCATCTTTAAGAAAAAATAAGTGTCAGATTGTAACCACGATCTTTTTATAGGTCTGTAGAACTCCGATATCAGTATGACCACGTGGTGGAAGGTATTCCTGTGCTCCACTACTCCGCCAACGACTGGTTCCTCGCGAATAAGGAACAATGCTTCTGCCTCAACGTCACGGAGGGCATCAATCGCGAAGACGGGTGTTTACTTGAAGGAGCTATGGAGATGTACACTTGTGTTGGTAAGTGCTTATATTTTTGAAGCGTTTACAACTAGGCAATAAACTTTTTATATTATGATTCCAGTGAGATAAATACAAGAACTTACACAACAAGTACATTATGGTACAAAATGATCAAAAAGTGCCTTCAATATACATCCCCAAATTCGTAAAAGTGTACCGTGCCTCAGAGCATTGAAATAAAATGTTCTTAATCAAGTCCCATATTAAAACTTCTACATAACTAAATAAAACCTAGTACATTAAAAAAACATAAGACCTAATAACCTAGTTCTTGTAAAAGTAAGTTGCTTTTTATGTAAAACACGCCTTGAAAACAAAATAATAGGACACAGGAGATGACAGGTTGTGAAGGATGACAGGTTGTGAAGCATTTTCTTGTAATGCTTCGGCTACATTAGCGGGCGAATATTCGTATCGTGTTGGCGCGGCAAAAACATCGTGTTCTGATAAAGGCGATATACTAAGCGATGACACGATGTACCCGGCCACATACATCGCGTTAACACGAATATTCGCCGTAGCCCGCTAGTGTGGCCCCAGCATTAAGAAAAATAAGCGTACCTTTGTTTTGTCGACTCAACTCACCGCCCACCCACCTTTCAGAATCTGAAATGTAAAGCTACGTCTAAACTGACATGACCAAGCATTTATATAATCGCGCCATACTTTTTACAGGAAGTAATTATTTTGCTTTCCGTTTCAACTCAAACAGGTCTTCTGACCACGTCTCGGGCAGTAAATCTTCTTTTTTTTTATAAAAAGGCATGTAAACAACTTATATTTTATGCAAATTTTATTATTATAAATAACTGAATAAAGTCTTCATAATTTAAATCGCCATGAGAGGAACCCAGTTGGCAGCGAATACAACCTACGTAGTGCCTGTCATTTCATCGTGTAGCTCATATCCTTTGGGCGCAGCACAGACACGGCGATCCTATAGATCTACTAACAGCAACTTTCAGATTCCTACCTCAACAACAGATGAACCCGTCGCGCAGTTTCACGAACAAGTTGCTTATTTCATTGTTTCAGCTCTGTAATTAAAGCATGATTTCAAAAAGGTTTATTGTGACACTTTGACAATAATTCTGCTGAATTTCAGCTATTTACATAACTTGCTAAAATGAAATTCCTTTGCTTTAAAGCTTTGCATAAATAACTTTTTCTGTACCAAAAACCTAAAATATTTAACTGGGACGACGTTGAGTCAATTCTGAAACCTAATATAACCTGATAACCTAAACATGCTGTTAATTTGTCTGATAAACTCTATCTACTAAATTAAAACGTCACTCTTTTTTTTAATACTTCTACAACGATTTCCGTTTCGGAGGATCCTTTTACCCCACTTGCGGCACCTGCAAACTTGTCCTTGACCCATTAACGCAATACTGTTTAACGTCGGTATACGTCCAGTATCTCTACCATGAGTTTTTACTATACTATATTTACTATACTCGCTAGCGTCTGTAGTTAAAAAAAATGTATGAAGATTTGTACAGCGCCTCTAGCGGATAGTTCGGTACTAAAATTCGTCATACTAATATTTACGTAACTACTGTAGTAAAGTCAGGTGATTTTACTGTGACAACTCATGGTAGAGTACATGTTCGCTAAAAAAACTACAGCGTTTGTGTATATATGCACTTTAAATTTTAAACCCTGTAGGATGATAGTTTTCAATATTTATATACTATTTCTTCCTAACTCTATCAACTTCAAGTCTGTAGGACTCGGATTCTTAATTCTTAAAGATATAGGTATAATAGATTTTTTGTTCATGTTATGTATTTATTTATTGTGCCATTATGTATGCTGCCATTATGTTTTATGATAGATTTTCCGTTAACAATAGAGGATAGTGCTTCAATCGTGTTGAAAATTAAAATTTATTCAATTTCATTCACGCCTTTTCTTCCTACAAAAACAAAGGGCGATTTATGCATTTACAAATTGAACGGACAAAAGGGTCCGTTAATTAATTCTTCAGTATGAATAGACGGTACGCCGCGCCGGAATTTTACTCTTTCTTAGCAATTTTTGTTGTTGATCGAGACTTAAAAAAAACATTCAAGAAAATTTTACAGTCACGCTCTAGCCCAAACTAAGCAGAGCTTTGAAAATATGGAAAATAAACTTGATTGTTTATATATAGGAAGTATATTATTTACTTTTTCTACATACATAAAATACCTATTAACACCTAGGACAATAAGAAATAATTGTGATAAAAACAAAGTGATGGGAATCGAATTCAAGACTTGTTTTTTTCAAGACAGCAAGGAAGACAGAGTTATTACATTCATTACCGACTAAGCTTTGCATGTCGCTTATCAAAATTATTAATAATTTGTTATCTACTATCTCTGGGTGGATTTTTGAGAAACTTTGAGTATATTGTTATTTTATAAGTCGAGGGCATGATTTCGAGGACTGTTCACAGTCTAGTGATTTCAGTCTTGGCCATAAACGCCCTGCTCCATCCTAACCATCCTGCATACCTATACGTACTCTTCCGTAGGTTGTATTTTTTCAGATTGTGTTTCTTAACAAAAGGTGGTGGTCCCAAAAAACAAGAGTCTACTGGCTTTAAAAAAAACATGGAGTGCTTTCATTAGTTGTTAATAAAATAGGCAAGCCTACTTAAGACATTTGGCAAAATATTGTTTGAAAAATGACATTTATAAACTTTAAATAGAGACAGTACCTAATGTACCTACATGAGATATGTATTTACTTATTTTGAACAAATAATTCACAAACAAACTTACGACTACACCAGTATTTACAAAATGTATATAGGAATATATACAATACATAAGAAACAGTTGAGCTATCTACAGACTGCTGTAAACAATAGTATAGACTGTTCCAAACAAATAAATATGCTTTTCACTCGATAATTCTCTCAGTTCCCCAGTAAAAAGCATGTACCTACCTACCATTGTAGTATGGCATTATATTTTCACTATAATCCATTATCTCCATCCATAATCCTATTAAATGGACATCGAGTCGTCCAATATAACAAAAAATTAGTAAATTAAAACACAAAATGATAAATAAAAATTTGAGTTACACAGCGTGGCTTCGTAGCCAGCGCAACACAACGCAAAGAGCAACCACGCAATGTAAATCAACCCCCAACACATTTTCATTAGCAATTTACGCAGTACATTTTCATTTAATATTGTAAAGAATTTTTCCGCTAATGGATAAAATCATTTCAACCTCATCCCACGCTATTTACCCACTACAATAGGGTGAGTCGATGCATTACTTACATATACATTGTTCTTTATATACAAAGTTTCCAAACAAAGGACGCACTTTCATCGACTTTATAACACCGTGTTTATAATAAGTTAAATAGTTTTGTTAAATTGAAATAAAATAAACTGCAAAAAGATTGCTCGAAGTGCTGTTAGAATATAGCGCGTGCTGGCGTCTCTCGTTGTGCACAAAGAGAACTTTCAAGGTATGGTACACTCGCTTCGAAAGTACATTTTCCGAGCAACCAACCGTATTGAAAAATATCATAAAAGTCTGATATTGAATGGAAAAATCTTGAGTATTTTGCACCCCTGTCAGCTTCGCTTTCTCGGAGGGCGGCTCAGAAGTTGTTGACGCCCGTCGCCTCCACTCTCGCCAATCTTTAGAGATGTAGGTGTACACATTGTGACATTTTATATTGTTAGCTTGCTGGATAAAGTATTTATTAATTATCAGGTTTCACAACCTTTTGTTTTGATAGATAATACTTGTTTTGTATTATCTTATTTATGAAATGATACGTTGTTCATTGTTTGCTGCAATCGTGGAAGTGTTGCTATATATGTAAAAAATAACATAAACTTTAAAAAAATTGAATGGTTGCAAGACTTTTCAATAGAACTTTTCAATAGAATAGAACAATCGTGGAGGTGTTGCTATATATGTAAAAAATAACATAAACTTTAAAAAAATTGAATGGTTGCAAGACTTTTCAATAGAAAAACATTTTGAATGTTGCGGTATAATGCTGCCAGAAATAAATTATTCGATTGTATGCATATATAGAACTCCAGACAGTAATTTCAATCTATCTATAGCAACTTTAGAGTCATTACAGAAAAAAAGTAATTTTGATGGGAGATTTTAACACAAATAATATTATTAAAAAATAAAAGAACTGAAAACTTTACAAATGTACTCAAAATGTTTAACATGTCTTTAACTATAAACACACCAACTAGAATTACTGAATCATCACAAACATGCATAGATAATATCATAACAAATGTCAAAAAATATGATGTTGAAGTACTAAACCTAGGGATTTCTGACCATACTGCACAAACAATAAAAATTAAGACTACATTAAGTTATCATGAAAAATACTGGTATGTTGAAAAAAGAAATATTGATTATTATCTAGACATTTTTATAAAATATTTATCTCAAACGAACTTCTCTGAAATTTATGAACATACAACTACAAATTCAGCATACAATTCATTTATAGAGCTATATGGTCTTATTTTTAATCTATGCATTCCAATAGAGAAAAAAATAGTAACACATAAAACGAATACTAATTGGAAAACGAAAGGAATAATTATTTCAAGTAAACATAAAAGAAAAAAATATGAACATTACATATTCAAAAAAAATAAAGAACATTTTGATGAGTACACTAAATACTGCAAAACCATGAAAAATGTCATTAGAACATCCAAAAAACTGAATAATATTAAGTACATTAAAAATAGTACCAATAAAGTAAAAGCTACATGGGGTATCATTAAAAAATATACTACACCCAATAACTACATACGAACAACATTAAAAAATCTAAAAATAGATAGTAAAGAAATAAATAATCCAGTAGATATAGCAAATTCATTTAACAGTTACTTTATAAATTTAAATAATACAAGTTTAAAAGACACTACTGAGTTAATAAAACAAGATCCTCAAAAAAATTGTAATAGCATGTTTATGTCTCCTGTAGATGCAGCAGAAATAATACAAATAATAAAGAACATTAAAAACAAAAAGAGTTCTGGATATGACCAAATTGGCAGAAGGTTGTTTTCCAGACAATTTAAAAAAAGGATTAATTAAACCACTTCATAAAAAAGGATCTAAAACTGAAATGGGTAATTATAGGCCCATTGCCCTACTTCCTAGCATTTCAAAAATATTTGAGAAAGTTATTTATAAGAGAATAATTTCATTTTTAAACTGTAATACAATATTAAGCTCCAACCAATTCGGGTTTCAAAAAGATAAAAATACAACATTAGCCATATTTAAAATGTTAAAGCAAGTCTGGGAAGAAATAAATAATAAATCATATGGAGTAGCTCTTTTCTTGGACATGTCAAAAGCCTTTGACTGTGTTAAACATGAGAATTTATTAAGTAAATTAGAAGGGATTGGTATTAGAGGAGTTGCACTTTCACTTATTGCCTCCTACTTAGATGACAGAAGTCAATCTACAGTTATAGACAGCTACAACAAAAATACAAAAACAGTAGAAACAATACAATCAAAATTTGAAAAAGTAATCATTGGAGTACCACAAGGCAGTATCCTTGGGCCTTTATTATTTTTATTATACATCAATGATTTGCCTGAGGTCACTTCACATTTATGTGTAATGTTCGCTGATGACGCAACTATTTTTATCCCCCAAGGAAAACAATCTATATTAGACTTCGAAAGGGAAATAAATTTAACTCTAAGTTCTCTTGTAAATTGGCTTGAAAATATCAATCTTAAAGTAAATATAAATAAAACAAATATGTTACGTTTCCAAAATTATAAAACTCCTTCAATTAATATTAAAGTTCTAAATAGAGACAATGAAGTTAAAGAAATAAACAACACAAATTTTCTTGGTATAACAATAGATTCATATTTAAATTGGAAAGCTCATATATGTAAAATTAATACAAAAATCTCAAAATATTGCTATGCACTGGCTGTCCTTAGTTCTATTTCTTCTAAAAGCATCGCAAAACAAGCTTATTACGGATTTGTTTATCCTCAATTAAGCTATGGAATTATTTTCTGGGGTAACTCTGTAGATATCCAATCAACTTTCATTATGCAAAAAAAATGCCTGCGTTCTATCTATAATATGAAGAGCATAGAGTCTCTTCGTAGTATCTTTAAAAATGAGATTTTGTTAACTTTACCTAGCATTTATATATTGGAAATATGTTTATTTGTTAAGAAAAATTTTGAATATTTCTTTGAAACAAAATCTTTCAGGGCCGATTCCTTAAGAATAAAACACAAATATAATATATGTCTACCTCAAATTAATAACACCATGTATAAAAAAAGTACATACATTTCAGCCATTAAAATATATAATAGCTTACCTACAGATATTAAACCTCTTCAAGGTAATATTTTCAAAAATCGTTTGAGAAAATGGTTAATCTGTAATGTTTTTTATTCAATTCAAGAATATTTTGAAAGATAAATACCTAATAAAGACTAAATGTGTATAGCATGCTAAAGTTTACATTCCTGAAGTTGAGGACATATGTTGTGAGATTCTCATCATTCATTGGGTATAGCTATAGCCCTCATATTGTACGTCCGGATTGGACAAACTGTATAAACTTGTACCACTTATAATTAAGATCTTTTATGTACAACAGTTAAACAATAAATTGTTCTGATTTCTGATTTCTGATTTCTGATTTCTGCTTGGAAGATACTGAAATTTTCCATCGACATTTTCTGATTTTTGTTAGTAAATATCGCCCTAATATCGAATAACGTCCATTGTATTTTTCTTATAGTTCATATATAAGATGTTTACATCATAATCTTCTATTATTTTATTATAATGTAAACATTTAAAAGTCTTTGTTATAAACGTTTTTTACAATATAGAATATAGAAAAACATGATAAAAACTAGATTGCCGCCGGCAGCGGCGCAAGGCCCAAGCTACTTTGGTCAGGGCTACAGATTGAGGAACCTCCGGACAATGCGTGCCGTGTCGAGGATCATTGCCTTTTGCATCTGACCCTTGAGCCAGCCTTCTAGCGAGAGCCTTTTTAGATGTCGGTCGAGGCTCTTTGCTATCAGACCGTTCGTTCGCCGAATAGACCAGGCTCGATAGCTTTTAAAAACAAAGAAATTAATAGTAGGATGAAACCCATTAGAAAAGGAGGAGAATATTATAAAAATGGAAGGAAAAATAATTTACAGGTGATCTGAGCGCGGGAAGGGGATGGGGGTGAGCTTTTAAGGGTAAACAAACTTTTTCTCGATTTCCGGCAAAACTAAAAGTCCTATGGAAAAAAGTTATATGGCAAAGTTGTAGGTAATTAAAAGATCTAAAACTTTTGTATACACACTTTTTTCACATAACCTCAAAATTTATGTGAAAAATTCAAAAAACCAAGTTTTTAGTTTTTTATTAATATTTTTTACAAATGATTATTTTTTTTCACAAAATTTGGTAAAACTTACCTCTCTATGTCCCAAATACGCTGTAATTTATTTGTTAAGAAATATTTATTTGTTCACCTTATTTTGAATAAATATCGAAAAAATATCCTAATTTTCAAGCGAAAATTCATCCGTCAAAATATCAGCTTTTTTCAAAATGTTGATATGTTTTCTGTTGGTAGGGCTTTTTTTAAGTATTGTATGAAATGAGTATAAAGTTACGTAGTTGTTACAGTTATATCTTTTTGGTACATACCTACACTCGGTAGTAGGTGCATAGCTTAAAAATGAGAGGGGTTGCAAGCCAATCACCGATATACAAAAAAGAGTTTCTAGAGTACTAGAAAGAGTTATCTGATCTAAGAATCAAAATGACAATGGAATTTCCTTTAGGAAGATCTCAAGATCCGATTACAAAACTCTATGTGTTTTACGTTAATTTGATACCTAGTACCTATCAGATGCCAGAAATACTAAGTAGGTACCTAAATTGTTTTTTCCTCCAATATTTGTGAGTACCTAGTAAAATTGCGGATATCACTATTTTTTTAGATTACTAGTTCTTTACCTACTTTTAATACAATTTGATTGTAATTAAATAATGATTTGGGTCAATTTTAATGCGATAAAAATATATAAAATCTGATTTTATTACTCTAGTTCTCGTTAAAGCAAGTAGGTAGTCATCATAATCTAGGAGATATATGTATATGTATCGATCGACCTGTATTTTGTAAATATAATGAATATATTATCTATATATAATTTTCTTTTTTTTGTGTCTATTTATTTCATGGAATACATAGTAACACCCAGACACAGAACAAATATTTATGTTCATCACACATACTTTTGTTCTCGGTGAGGATCGAACCCACGACATACTTATATGCGAAGCTAGAAGGTAGAGCTACCAATTAAGCTGTGATGCCTGTCCAAACCGAAAACGGCGTCAAAAATATAAATACTCATTAAATAAATTACTCATTAAAAACATGAGAAAATAAATAAATACAGTAGCAATGCAGCCAGCAACATGGACCCGATTGTACCGGATATGGTTCAATTAAACTATCTATAAGTCGTTTGCAACTGTCTGCAGATTGCTCATCAGCATTTCTATTCTCAAAACAAGCCAAACTTTAGACGGACTGACTAAGATATTATATTTGAACTTAAAAAGTATACTTGTACTAGTAGGTAAACATAACTTACCAACATATTTGCATGCGATGGACTTGACATACTTTTGTAAATAAATAGCATGACAAAAACGAAACGTTTGCTGTCTGTTTATTTTAAGGGAATTAACTTGTAGATTTTAGTTCCTCCTAAATATTAACCCCCTATCTTATAAAAAGTTAGCGTTGACATTATGTCACAATTACGTATGGTAATCAACACATCAAGTCTGCGCTAACTTTTTATAAGATAGACCGTAACTGTAGCTCGTCTTGTTATATTATATATATAGATATGAAATATATTGATAAAACTAATGAATATAATAATGTAGTTCGTGTTAAACTTTCATCAAACTCATAACTTATGAGTCATAAGCCTGAGTTTGTGACGACTACTTAATACTTAGTATTATATTTTAATTAGTAAGGAAATGTCATAAGTTCATCTTAATTTCTACATTTTTATCATTCCTTTTCAAAGTGGATAGTAATAGTCTGCGAATGCTGATTGGAAACGTGTAACTAGTATTGAAATATATATATCCAACCAGCCATTTTCGACTTTGATGGAAGTCAAAGTGATTCAGAATATCTCTAAACTAACAAGATGCATCAGTGCGTCTCTACCTAACTTAACCTGCAAATGTTGATTTTGAGTTGGCTTGATTACTAACTAAAATACAGTTAGGCAACTGTGAATTTCTAGTTACAGTCTGTCTGAATACTCAGAACTAAATAGCATAGGTACGCGAGTTTGCTCACGTTGTACGTACACAATACGATTATTATTAAACTCCAAGATTTTCTAGATGGCCAAGCCAAGGTGGTAACAAAGAAATCACAAGAAAAAATTAAATATTAGAGTAAGTGGGCTTATAGCTATGTGTTCCTTCAATTATAGGATGCCACGGCCTCCGAAGATCGAGACTCAATGAGACAAAAAAATATATATACAAACAATGGTTCAACTTACTGATTAACTATTGTATAAATGAAACTGACTAAAAACAAGAATGAAATAATACAAAAAAAAATTATAAGACATATACTAAGTATAGTAAGACGAAGTATAGTGGATGCAAAAGACTCAAAACAGAAAAGAGTGGCGTGGGAGGCTTATACCCAGCTGTGGGCTATTACGGACTATCTATAATGATGATGATAATGAGTAGTTTGTAGGTTAAAATGATTAAATCGTTCCGTATATTAAAATACTGTTATGATATTATTATCTCTGTAGACACACGATTAACATATTTGTTAGAGTAAGTTTTATTAGGCAACAGAGGCCACCGCTTCACCTCTTGACCCGGCGCGGATATCGAATATGTTGTGTACTTGCGGCCAGGGCAATGCAACCTTAGGATCGATCTATACCCACTTTTTCTCATTTGTTTCTATACCTGATAGGAGAGATGCTATGAGCAGCAATCAAAAGCCACACTTTTTATTCGTCATTCATTTATTGGTATAAACAAATAATATCTAAATATTCATGTATATTACACGAAGCGCCATAAATAAAGTTGTTTAGCGGATCCATGGAAAACTAACAAACAAAATGAAGCTAACAAATGGATGTCTTAAAATTATTTAAAAACCTAATTATTCTTCGTTTCTTAATAATTATTCATATATCAAATATTATAATAGCTTTGTCATATGACACCCCATTTTTTATGATAGGTATTTTTTGTAACTTATGTAATTCAATAACCTCTTGACCGATAGTCAGATTACTTACCTGTTTGTGATAATCTATTGGCTTACCATTGACATTCCATTTCCACACAGACTGGGATTGATATATTTAGAAGAATCTTGTCCTTTCCGAACCAGTTTTTTTTAATTATTTTTAACACATAGTCACAGAACATAATATTTCTTGGTATCGAACTCACTGCTTGGAAGGCAAAGCTTAGTCACACCTGATCGAGGACGATTTGTATAATGGACATTGCATTGAAGCTGAGAAAATGGAACGCAAAATCTTAAAAGAAAAGGGAATACACGGATGACAACACGACACAGTGATCATAATATGTGTCAATAGACTTAATTTGACATAACTTCTAGATAAAACCAGAGTTAGGTTAAACTCCGCAAAGTAATGTCAAATTCTTAGAAGAGAAAATATACTCATAGGTAAAATTATGTCTATATGTATAAACAACCATGATGTGCAATGACATGATACCTACTTCTAGGTAGGTACTTACACAATTAATAACACAAAATGATGTCGCATAATATATTAATAACAATTATAGAATTCGGACACATGAGGTCAAAAAAATTGACCTTTTAGTACGACGATATTTATTAGGTGTTTTAGAAACCGGTCAGCGAGAAACGTGTGGTTTTATGTTAATAATGTGTGGTCTCAATGTGTTTTGGATACGAAGTCCAAACACTTTTAGCTTTATATTGATTCAATATTTACCTGCATTATTTCTCAAAACTTTTGAACGTATGTGAGTATTGAACTGATTATTGAATTAGTAAAAAGGTTGAGTATCGATGGTGTGAGGATGAGATGACACGCCAGCCAAGGTGAGAATATCGCAGCAGCTTCTCGTGGCCGCCTTCAACACACCTTGCAAGTGCCGCCGCGGAAAAATCACTAGCTAGCACCCATAAACTTGATTTAAAAAAAATATTGTTTATCTTTGCTCCAAAATGCTAAGCAGCCGACCCGACCAATTAAAATTATTGGAGGTAAAATACGGGCGACAGATAAAAACGGTCTCGCGTCTAGAATCTAAAATGCGTAAAAAGGCGCAGCGTGCGCCGACTCAGCCAAACGCACGCTGCCATGATCCACGTCGCGTGGTGCACGTTCGCGCTGCTCGCCGCCGCACAGGCGCGCATCTACTCCCGCTGCGAGCTCGCGCGCGATCTGGAGGCTCTCGGCGTGAGGCAGGACCACATCTCTACCTGGGTGTGCATCGCTTACCACGAGTCGCGCTTCGATACCGCCGCCAGGAACCCAAACAGTGGGGACCACGGGATTTTCCAGATCAGTGAGCTGTACTGGTGCGGATACGGAAAAGTGTGTGGTCTTTCCTGTGATGCTTTGCGCGATGACAACATTGCTGACGATGTGCGCTGCGCGCGGCAGGTGTACGAAGAGCACACCCGGCTGCAAGGCAATGGTTTTCTTGCATGGGTCGTCTACCCACAACACTGCAAAGGCAATACTAAAAGGTACCTAGCTGAGTGCAGTAACAAAGGTGGATATGGCCAAAGAAACAGCAACTATTATTCGGCTGATGAAGATTATAACATTGTCGCCAATAAGACTTACCAGAACACAGCTAACGCTGCACCATCTTTCCTACTTGTCAGCTCATTTTTCCAAGAAAGGTACGGAAAAGCTCTGGATCACATCGATTGGTACAATTATAAATATGATAATATCGATGATTTAAAACTACCCGATTTGACGCAGAAAGTGGACAAAGTAAACGTAGTTACTAAACCTGAGTTAGTAACGAAAGTGAATACGGTCATTTTGAGTCCTGTGAAAACTACGGTGACGACCACCTCCACGACGACCTACATACCGCCCGTCCGACCCTGGAGGTTCATAGAGACTAATCAGTTCCGAAAGAAATATACTAGTACACCACCGACTACAACCTCATTAAAACCAACTACAAAAAGGGACGAGATTAGACTCGAAAAAACCACAGTGAGTTCAAAATATAGCCAGCCAGTGACGGAATCAACAACGCATAGACCAGTGGCCGTGACCCGAGGTGTAACATCAAAGGTTAGGAGCACGACCGCTTCATATAAACCACCAGCGGCTCTTACAAAACCGGCGACCACAACAAACATTACTTATAAATTTCCTGCGTTTACAACTTCCTATAGACCTCAGACTACGTCATCGACGCCGGCGGTCTCGACGACGCAATCGTGGTGGCAGAGAGCCAGGACGACCACACCTCGATCTATAGTAGTAACGGTTTCTCCCACGACTTCAACCACTACTTTTAAACCTAAGTTTACCTTCGCCAACTGGCTTCCAACAACTACTGTGAAATACCCCAAAGCCACCACAATCCTTTCAAGCACCTCACCAACGGTTTCATCATTCTGGACTTCTACCACTACTTCCAAACCTAGGTACACCTTCGCCGGTCACAGCACCAACCGATTCTCAACAACTGCCAAATACTCTCAAGCTTACACACCCAGTTCAACCACAAAAAAGCCTCCGGCTGCGTCTACAACGGAGTTGGTGCAAAGGGCAAGTAGAAGCACGCAATCTATTTGGGATCTTTACTTAAATCCGACAAAAGCGCCCAAATACTCGTACCAACCTTATAACTTCTCGAGAATTGATAGCAAATACAAAATAAATATATTCGCCGGCGGCACCACAACATTATCCCCTGCAGAAAAAGATAACAAGAATATTTAATTAAATAAAATCACCTGAGCTATCGACCTGTGACCTGCAAGTTTCTAGGCCGCGCTGAAGTGAGATTTAACTTTATGTGTTGAATGTTTTTCAAGCGCAGTTCATGACGAATAGTCCAATCAACCGTTCTAAATTATTGTTGCTAAAAATTAGGTATATCAAAGCGCGCTTTGCAAAGAACAGATTTATTGTAGTTTTTAGGCGTAGTAGGTACGAATAGAAATAGTTACAGAATTAGTGGAACGACCACGGTAGGTACTCTAAAGTAGACTAGAATAAGAAAACTTAATTTTGTAAACATAGATATTAAAAATATGACCCTAGCCTAATGTATTATAGTCAAAAAGCATTTACTCTAAATAAAATAATAATAAATATATTTTTCTATTATTTGTTAAAGAATTTCCCTTTAATTATAGTTCATTCCCGATGCGCTTGCGACGTGGAACTACTACTAATGTATTTTATTAAAGACAGAGCGACACTGTTTGAGAAATACAAATAAAAAAAATCTACTGTAACAACCATGAGAGTCCCGAAAGCCCCATCTCCTTTGACAGGCGTCACAGCTCAGTTAGTAGTAGCACTGCCTTCCATGCTATGGACCGTGGGTTCGATCTCCATCTGTAACTATGTATTTTATACATGTATTTACTAAAATAAATGTATACCTATCAGCTATCTTGTTACCATAGTACAAGATTTGCTTAGTTTGCGAGTAGAGAGAGATGTGTGTAATATACGTGTTTTTTTTATAAGGTATGTTGGAAGTACTTACTTAAAAGTCGTAAAGCTGTTTAGCACGTGTAGTTAGCCTTAGCTGAGTCATCATAGAAAATAAATTGTTGCTCATCAATGTGTAAATACCATGACAAAGTAGTAAGGGATTATGTATACAAACATACTTAACACATATCTAATAAACAAATTATCACAATCCTGATCCATTATTATTACCTACTTATGAAGGCCTTCATAGATTTCCTAGTGGATATAAATAATTAAATAAATGTTCATGGATATAATATCACACTTGACATTCTAGGCTCAAACTAAGCAAAGCTTGTTTTATGGGAACTAGATTGCTGATAGAATACTTATAGTCCAGTCAAAATAGACTAAAATTATGACTCCAGTTTGCATTAATTCCCAACAAGCTGGATTTTTGTGCAGGCCTTGAATACGTCATTACAAATGATATGTCAAAAGTCCCCATCGATCCCGCTTGTGCGTTGTTTTTTATTCGAGGTCAAAGGTCATAAATTTGCGTTTTTTGCATATATCTCTGAAACAACAAGAGCTATCGAAAAGTGGTTCAGGCAAAGTTATAGTGATTATTTTAGTATATTATTTTAGTTCGAGATATAGTGATTTTAGACCGCAGAAAAATCGAATAAAATGCTGCGTTTTTTTCATTTCAGCCGTTTTATCTGCTTCATTGCCACAGAACGAACAGTATTTCTTGGAAAAAAAGACGATTCATTACCTCGGAGGAGGACTAACCCATCGAACCCAACACCCCTTTCAGAAAATTTAAAGAAATACTGTTTGTTCTGTGGCAATGAAGCAGATAAAACTCAATTAGACGGTCAAGGATATCTGCAAGGAAGATGACCAGTAATGTACGACGAAAATAAAATATACGCAAAGTATTTGAGTATCCTAAATAATATATTTTTAAGATTCTTCCTTATTTTATTTTAATTTATTCAACAGCAATCTTAATTACATATACTACATGATGTTGGATCAGTGGCAGCGTGTATTTATATTGTATGTATGCACCTACATATCTATAAAGTTCTGCTAAGTTTGGGACTGGTGTTAAATTTCCAGGTACATTTATTTGTCATTTTACAGGCGTAGGTACGAACCGACCGAAAAAACCATTAAAATAAAATCATTTCTGTTTCTGTGTTGTCAATATTGAAATCGTCATCAAAAATAATATAAAATCATAAACATGCTTCCTTCCTTTTTTTAATCAAAACCTGTATAAATTGATACTTTCTGTCAATTTACGATAATGGAACTAAATTAAACTTTGCTCTATTTTCGTCGTTATAGGCACTTTAAAATAAATTATTGGTGTGTTTTTAAAGTTCGACCTTCGCATATTCAATGTACAAAGGTACAAAAACTCATCAAACATTATGTAGAGACTCTTCTTCTTTTTCCTATGACGTTTACCTGTCAATACGACAGACACAGTCTCAAGTATCAAGTCAATCAATCGTCAAACTGTCATTTGTTTTTAAGTTGAAATGATGGAGTACTTACTTTCTTTTGAAAGCCTATGAGAAACAAGGTTTTATCAAATCCCGATATTTTACACTTTTATTTCAACGGCTCTTTCTCTTACTCAAAATAACGATAAAATGTAATAAAACCGTTTTATCAAAACGACAGAACTCTTAGATCAAACTCAAATAATGTAGGTATGTATATTGAAAATGAGTAGGTATTTGTATAACTTTTTGTGTAGGTAATAAATAGGTAACTTTGCAATTTCGTCACCGTTTTGGTTCTTTTAATTTAACTAATAGTCGGTGTTTGAAAACAGGTAATAATAAAAAAGATGTTTACCTACTTAGGGAGCGTGAAGAAGTCTTATTTAATTCACTTAACCCGGAAAATATTTTTATTCTGTAACATTTTACACTAAAACCTGGTTGCTATATTGCAGTACAGATTGAATTGAATACCAACAATTCGGATGCAGACGTGGCATCAGACTATAAATAACAAAAAACTGAATAATTTAAATACTGCTCCGAATTTAATAGCTCATCTGCAGGGATACTCCGATTCATTAGAGAAACCGAACGATATCTATAACAATCTAAATGATCCTTTTGATTTTGATTTTATTGAGTAAAGAAATATTTGATTTGTTATTTGATTTGAATCGAATTTGATTTTGAATTCACTTCGAAATGTTCTTTGATTCGACAGTGGTTTGAATAGGCTTCCCGAATTAATCAGCTCAGTCTTGTTCAGCTAAATTGAGCTCATTGTGAAGGTAATCCTTACTGAAATGTATTGTGGAATATCACACATTTAATACAACAAGGAATCAAAATTGCATTGTAATTTGTCAAATTAAAATGCATTTTTTTGTGTTTTGTTGTTTTCATTCACAACTAAAAGGTAAAGAACTAGCTTTGTGTTAGTTGTGAATTTCAAGCATTCGCAGAAAGCAATAATTTGTGGAGTATTTTTCTGAAGCTTTAACGCAAAAATGTACCTTGATAAATATTAACAAAGCAGTATACAAGGTTGTCTGGAAGAGATCGTTTATAGTGATAAGACCGCCCATTGCGTATTTCGTTCTTCCCTTTGTTCAATTTGTATTTGTGCAATAAAGTGTTTTCTATCTATCTAGGTACTTGTAGTGGTGCTGGGAATGAAACATCTAACATGTCTTATCACAAAACAGCAATAGTTTTGTGGCTGAGATTTAACAAAATACATACTTCATATTTAAATTAACGTATGGCACACAAAAATATTTCAATTAATATAAAAGTGATTTTATGAGCAGAGCGGTGATCGCCAAGCCTGAAACTGTTCAACTTGGTCACCACCGCCTTTCTAAAATACTACCCCGTAGTCTGTGTTCGGGCCCAGGGACATTCAGTAGCTCTACCATGAGTTTTTACTATACTATATTTAGGCACTATACTCGCTAGCGTCTGTAGTTACAAAAATTTATGAAGATTTGTACAGCGCCTCTAGCGGATAGTTGGGTACTAAAATTCGTAATACTAATATTGACGTAACTACTGTAGTAAAGTCAGGCGATTTTACTGTGACATCTCATGGTAGAGGTACAGAGCTTTTATCATAAACTCAATAACAAGAGACTCAGTCTCTTGTTATTGAGACTGTCGCAATGAAGCAGACTCAGTAGGGCTGATAATATTACGGGCTACTTCAAACCTCGCGGCGGAAAACTTTTGAAAGTTCGAACCGTCACTTCCAATGATCGCCTGGTTGTGACAGTTTCTTCAGGCGTACCTACTTCAACTTGCATAAGTTTGAAGAGACATAAACTGAATGATGCACTAAAGTAAATTAGTATCCGGCAGAACTCACAGACAACTTCGAAATAGCGTGGAATTCAAAGAAAACTCTTTCGTCTTGATCTAAATGAAATGAGCGATTCGCAGATAGGAAATGAGAAAATCTTGTTAGTCCCCCTGCTGATCTTGATAGAGGTTGTCAATGTGACAAATAAACATATCTAAATCTAAATTTCAAATATCCTGTTTCACCGACGCAAATACGCAAATTCACCGAAACAGCTTTTGATTATAATTTTGGAGTTGCGCATCCGAGTCGCTAATTCGAGTACCTTGTAAGTAAGTACTACTCGAAACTGCATATTCCAGTTGATTGAGCGATAAATTGAAGCTTTCATGGCGGGATATCGATCGATGGTAGGTAATTGATATACTTAACAATAGACGATAATTTGATCGCGGCCAGGTATAATTTTGTTAGACGTAGGTACCTATACCAGAGACTAGTAATATAAATAAATAGACTGCCAATCTCATACAAAAAAACGTGACTCGGAAAAAGGTGAAATCCGAGAGTTGTAGTGGCTTATTTCTGTCGGTAACAGCTGATCTAAATTCGCGGTCGGGACTATCTTTTTTAATCTATACTTATTTTTGGATTTATGCTACAAAAACCTTGAATCCTTCGATTTTGTCGAGCGATGACTACGATGGCTTGTTTCATCAAGCTGCGTGACGACCGATTTGCTATGTGAAAACACTCTGAGGAGTAAGTGATCGATTAAACAACCACAAGAGATGTGTTTTACAAGAATTACACGATCCTTATCCTTTAGCTCCCTTTCACGTTCCGACTAATAGACATATGGATAATTGCAATCCTTTCATGGTAGATCTCTCACCTTTGCACGGAGCGCTTCAATTCCAGGAACTTCCAGGAAGTTCCTGGAAGTGACGAGAAGCTTCTTGTCGTCTTCAATTTCTAAGTCAGTGGAAACCAGGTGGGGCTTAATTCACATTAGAATGGAGTTACAATTTTCAGCAAAGCTGGCAAGCAAATGTTGGCATTTTATAAAGAGGTAACTGCGCATCCAGCGCTCTCAAACGTACATAGGTAAAGAAAAATATCTTGAAACCAGTTAGGTACTTAGTAGAAATTATTATTAATAGTTCTTATATACTCTTATATACTATACCTTTATGCGATGAGCTTGCAACCTGCCGAGCAAGTTTGGAATTAATGTCTAAGAGTAAATATTGTTTGAGCTAAATAAAATAATTAATAAAAAAAAATATCTAAGATACAAGATGTTATTTTTAATAGAGGAACATCGTGAATACGGTAAACACAGAAGTCATCATAATCATTATCATCAACCTATATCAGTCCACTGCTGGAAGTAGATAAGTCTACCCCAAGACGAGCTACTGAGCCCGGTCTTTGGCTCTTCTCATCCGGTATTTCTAGCTCCGCAAATCGTCGCGCCAAACAGATAAAGAAGTCGTTAATTGAAAATTATCTCGAGAGCATAATTTCACAAACAATTATAAAATTATTATAATTGTTTGTGAAATTATTATTATTAATTTATCGGTACAATTATATAATTATCGGTAGACACAATAAAATTATGTTGTGTCAAGGATCATTCTATTAACAGTTGGTTAGTAATCAAAGCACGTGTTTTAATAGATAATTTTATAATTATAAGTATCTCATCTCTAATCAATTGTGAGGTTAACTTGTTTGAATCACAGAGTGGATGTTTGCTACTCAGTACGAATGCTTTAGTTATAAGAAACATCTGTACCCCAAGTACGAGTTTGTGCACACACTAATCGTAGAGACGCAATCGCCGAGCGCTACCGATTTAGTATGTAGATCCAAGCAGCGCCCCTAGCAGATTCCTTGAAAAGCTTTGATTTCCATACAAAATCGGTGGCGCTCGGCGATTGTGTCTCAACGATCCGTGTGTGCACAAACTTGTACTTGGGGTACTGAATCGTAGCACTCATCCAGCAGCTTTATTTTAAAAGAACGTGGAAAACGCTTTTTCACAAGCACACAAAAGCTTATAAGTTCGATTTATTAGAACATACCTAAAGCAGGTACTATTATTGTATGAACGCTGCTGTGTGAACAACTACCTACGCTATTTTGTAGCGCGATTTCCAATGAAAAATATTAAAAACAAGGTTTTGACAATTCGGAATCTCCTTGTGAACATACAAAAGCATAAATATAAATATATTCACGGACATTTCACACATCACACTCTAGTCCCAAACTAAGCATGCATAGAACTGTACAAATATTTATGTTCATCACACAAACATTTGTCTGGATGGGGATCGGAGCCACGACCCACAGCATGGAAGGCAGAGCTACTACCAACTAAGCTGTATCGATTCGGATACTTTTTATTTTTAATTTCTAGCTAATACTTGAGTTTAGTTGGAACCTCGATAATCTAATTGCTACTAGTGTAAATAATACAGTCAAACGGCGAGTTATTTAAACATTGTTTGAAAAGTATCATTACTGTTAGTGCCATCTACCATACCGTGCCTTTGTGACTGTAAGCAAACGAAGTGCCACAGCAATGACCAATCAAAGGACGCCGTGGTATTGAGGCAGAGAGTAATGATAATAAATAACAAAATTATATATTCTAAAAGTCTGACATTTATAGAAATAAATTATAATACGGAAATCATATTACAACCTAGCAAACTGATGTTTCTTATTTGAAGAGCCTTTGATCAAATGTCTTAAGAGGAAATGACGTCATGCGTAGATAGAAAATTATTTTGTGTGATCAAAATGATTTTTATTACTTCGATTAGGTACACTACTTACTAAGAGTAGTCCTAAGACTTCACCAGCAGAAAAAAATATTTTTGCCAGTAGGAACATAATATTATGTACAGGCAAAATTATTATTTCAAATCTCGGATTACGATTATGAATGGATCATATTTTATTGTGATATTTTTTTTTTATATTTTCAATGGGTACGCATAGCTAAATAACTAAACTAACATAACCATATTTGTAATATACAAAAACGCATACCTCTGTACTCATATTTTAATATTTAATTTAATTTGTTATCGTTACACAGTATCATTTAGCAGTAATTGCAATTGCAGTGCTGACAAAATATTACATTCAAAGGAAAAGTACATTATGCACGGTGATTATTTTAGGCGCTTCAGTTAACATCTGTCAATCAAACCCGTAGCTTCAACGTTATTAAAATCATTGGCAAGAGTGAGTTATTAATTAAAACTGGTCAGTGATTAATTCAGAATTTCAACCTGCTTTGTCAGTTTCCATACTCACACGATAATTTTAAAGGTTTATAATTTAATAGTTTCAGAGCGCGTTCGGCAGTAGATACCTACGGACCGTGAGGTTTTACTCAGTGAACTTTTTGCTCTAACAAGCAGTAGGTATAAAAAAGGGAAGTTTGCTTTAACTGACCCAACATTCTGTTTCTAAGACCACAGTTTCGAAACAGGTGTTACCAAAGATTTATTAAAAAACAACAGTTACAAATATTTAGGCGTTTGGTATCTTTAGTAATCAGGTAGGTACTAAGATATCTGAGAGGATATATACCGTGATTAATAAAAAAAACCGTGTTTGATTTATTTTATCTACTTACCTCAGAAGAGGGGAGAATATTCGGACAGATTTGCGAATTTTATTTCGTAATTTTGTATTAAGATTAGATCGGCTCTTTTATATGTGTGACTTTTCATCATGTTTACGTAGTTAGATTATCATGTCAATACTGTCTAAATTGAGATCTACTTACAATATTACATTTCAAAGGCAAGTCTGCAAATGCAATACCTATACAAAATACGCGATTGATATTAGTTGATTCAGCCTTTGAAATGTCCGCAACGGCCAATATTATTCCACAGCCAATTCAATAATGTTTCCTCAATCACTAAGTAATCAATGAAAATTGCTTTTACTGACAAACCCACGTTTTTATAAATCAGTAAAAGTTAAATATCCAAATTAAAAACTGTAATATCTCTTACCAGAATGTTCGCTCATACGTAAATAACTTTTTAGAAGCGAAAGCTACTGACCTAGCTTTGAAGAGAAAAATACAGAATTCAATTAGTCTTTCCAAGCATTTTCTGTGTAAAAGCATTCCTAAATATCATAAAACAACAAATAAAATGAATTTATAAACGCGCAGATTTTTTTACTTTCCGTTCTAAATGTTTTCATGTTACTATATTAGAATCTGAAATGGTAATTATAATTACCTACCGTTAGTTATATTTTCTTTAATTAGTCATATTTACAAGCTTTGATACTGAAACGAGTTCAGTCTGTAACTAAGTTCTCTAGAGTGTTTATTGACGCGATGCTATTTCAATTTCCTGCATTGGAGAATACTCAAAGTAGATTTAGTCAACCAATACAGGTACAAGCGTTTACCGTCTTGCTGAGAACAAGCTAAGTAATTTGAGCAGAGCCCGTAGTATGAAGGTGCATTTTAGAACTCCCTACTCTCGAGCCGAGAGTCGTCTCTCGGATGTCCTTATATTTTTGTAAGAAGTAGAGAGAGAGATCCGAGAGACGACTGTCGGCTCGAGAGTAGGGAGTTTTAAAATGCGTCTTCGGACTAAGCCCTCAGAACGCAGTACGCGACTACGATCGTGTTAATTTGCTTATTCGACAAACTTGCACTATGGGATACAGACAACTGTAACTTGGGAGGGCTTACTTAGAATTTAAACAACGATAAATGACGTTGAGTGGTGGTTTAAAGCACTTTTTTTTATTGCAAAGCACATTTAGTATTCCCAGCACTAACAGAATTAAGCCAACTCCAAACTAGTAGGTATTAAAAGTTGAGTTGCATTGACGTCCGTTGGTCATTGGTCGCTTGTCTGAGTATAAGTACTTATGTGTTGAGTTTGGGAGGGTGAGCACGAATATAAGTGAAAATCATAAACTTATCGAAAGAGTGACGTATTTGACATACACAGCGCGTGAACATCAACTTTACAGCCAAACTTTGCAAATTTACCGCGCAGTGTAAGTATTTTAAATGCAGTACGTCGTGCGTCTGGTAGATAAATGTATGCTCGGAATACAAATAGTTAGACAGTAGACACCTACTGTCAGAAAATCCAATTGATAAACCAATAGAGCCTGCGGGATTCTAGGAAGCCTGAACTTGTTTGATAGGCTTGTAGTTTATATTTCTATACACGGCAAAGGAAATACCGTCTTTACACGGAATACGATCCGTAGTTTCAAGTTCTAACGCTGTTGCGGATTCTATGAAATTCTAAGTTTACAGGGAGATTAATGGGATAAAGCAGAATAATATTTCAAAGAGACAATTATTATGATTAAAAAGTAAACTCATGACTTCATCATGACTTCATCCAGTATTGTATTTAACTGTATTTTTACTAAGACAAAAAAGGAAAATGAAATCTTATAACCAACTACCTATTTCTTTCTATCTATTTCTTCAGCTATAGGAGAACACGGCATGCAAATATGCAACACTATAAACATCCTCTCAGATCTCTTGGTAATAAGATATACCTATATACGTCATTAAATTAACAAAAGAATAAATATTTAATCAGTGGAATGATTTAGTAAATTATATCCGACGTAGGAAGTCTATACTTAACTTTGTTCAATATAATTTTTTTTATATAATGTGCGGACCGCGGAGGTCATTTTATTTCTTAAAACGGACCCCGAGCGAAACTAATTGGTGACCCCTGGCGTAGACCTTTATTGTGGATTATAGGTATGTAGGTACGTTAAGCTGCGATGCGGCGGCGTAGAGGAGCGTAGCTGATGGCTACGAGCGGCTACCATTGTGATGTTTAATAACTCCATTATGTTACTACAGGTCAGTTATCTAAAGCTGGCACGTTCACAGTAGGTATTAGTGTGAGTGGGAATTATATAGAAATTGTATTAGTGTGCGTACGTTCTGTGAACGTACCAGTCTTAGATACCTGACCTATAGGCTTAATAGTAGGTACTATATTGTGTTGCTATTGTGTGTAAGCTAAATCCTTAATTGCATACAGTTCATCGCTGTTACTTGTGGAACAGCGATAAACTACCTATTTAACAAGTTAATGGTGATAAACATCTTTAAAAAAAATGAAAAACAATAAATAAATAATGCTGGACAATCCACACAATATCATCTAGCCCCAAGCTAAGCAGAGCTTGTGTTATGGGTACTAGAAGACTGGCATACTTAATACAATACATTATGTAGATAGATATTTTATATTAAACATACTTAAAAAATAAACAGAACTCGCTCGCCGCGTCACATCGGTCGTCAATGGATGCTTATTATTTTTGGTTTTAAAACTTACCTACCATATAAATTAATTGGTACTTACGATTCGCCTATAGAACATTTATTTATGACCATTATCAATAATTATATCATTTATACCATGACCAATCTGCTTAATTAATTTAGATTTTATTTGCGAAATAATTCAAAAGAGCTGATAATCTTAAACGTCAAAAATGTGTTGTCCTATGTATTTAATCTAGATATTTATATAGCCCGATGGGCCAATTTTTATCCTTGTCTCATTTTATAGGACGCAGTATTGCCTAGGATAAATGGAGTAGGTAAGGTAAGCTTGGCTGGCATCTACCATTATACTTAATCGGTCTACAGAAAAGACATGGTGAACACGCCCGTTGAGCTGACTAAACCGCGGGTTTCCTCATGATGTTTTCTTTTAATGTTTATGAGCACTGACCTTCCGCACATACATTTTTGAATAGAAAAATCTTTTGATAGACTGGATCAGAAAACACGACCTTAGGATGGCGAGCTTGCTTTTAGTTGACCACCGATGGTCAATATCTTAACTACCTATATAGTAGTTCCTTGTATCTATTTATCTACTTACTTTAGTACTTATTTGTATACTATATATATCTCTTTTTATACTATCTACTCACGTAAAATAGTACCCACCAACCTAAACAAAGCTTGACTAATAAACGTTTTTTTCGTAAATACATAGATACATAATTATAAGTAATAAATACATAATAACACCCAGACACATAAAAACATCAGTGTTCATCATAGAAACATTTAATTTTGTTTTCGATGAGAATCGAACTCACGAACATTTTGACAGTATACGTATGCTTGTTTCAGGTGCCATGTTAGTGCTTACTTACCCGCACTTTCTCTACGCCGATATGCGGTATGCCAACTCAGTCCTCGGCATGACTCCCGATGAAGAAAAGCATAGACTTTACATCGACATTGAACCAGTAAGTGTTTAGGTATTCAATTATGTTACTTGTCTATTAAAAGAAATATATTTATTCACAAACAAACTTACGACTATTTCAGTATTTACAAAATGTACATTGGCATATTAAATATCTACCTACATAAGAAACAGTTGAGCTATCTACAGACCGTTGCAAACGATAGATAGTTCAACTGTTCAATTTATTCATTCAGAAACCAATGTCAAATTAATCTTTATTCTGTAAAATAACAAAGATCATTCAGAGATCTAATTGATCCGCGGTGTAAGTGTTTAATAAAAAAATATATATTCATGGACGTCATTGCACGTTTCACACTCTAGTCTAGCCTATACCTACTTACATATAGGTACTTACCTAACAAATATCAGTGTTTTAAACACAACTGTTTGTTATTTGCAGGGATCGAACTCACGACCCACAGCAACAAAGACAAAGATTATATTAAGTGAACTGTGCCGTTTTTAGAATTGTCTTTTTATATCAAATGTTGCTTGCTTGATCTTGCAATTAGCTAAAGATTGGTAGGTAATTACTATAATTTTATATCTTACAGAACACTGGTACTCCAATAAAAGGAGCAAAACGAGCACAGTTCAACATCTTCCAACGTCCAATCTCCGGTATCCCCTCCACTCAGAATCTTCGGACTGCTCTCGTACCCATTGTGTGGATTGAAGAGGTAAAGTGGCATTTCACAACACTGTTATAAGGACTACCCAAGGGCGGATCCAGCTTTGGCGCCAGGGGGGGAGGGGTGACGATCAAGCTTTGGCGCCAGGGGGGGTCACGTAGCCGTGGCCAAGTCAAGAACTTATAATTTAATTTTGATAATGTAATAATTATGTTCAATTAGTGGTCCACCTAAGTCCTGGAACCAGTTCAGGGGGGGGTCATGACCCCCATGACCCCCCCCTGGATCCGCCGTTGGGACTACCTATCTGTTGTAACCTCATAAAGTCTTTTGAATGCGGAACTAAATCTTGTTTAAGAATGTCCTTGGTCAACTCATTACGCAGGACCTTCTTTTTATCAAAATTATTAAGATCTAACACTTTTGTTATTTCAGGGTTTGACGCTGCCTGAAGAATTCCAGAACGAGTTAAAGGACCGGCTTCTGGGTCCACTGAATCTGCTGAATATCCTGCTGCCGGTGGCGATCTCTCTCTGCGCTCTGGTACTGCTGATCGGAACAGTCTGCTGTGTGCGGACGAAGCTCGCCAATAATTCAGTTATAAAAAAATAGAATAAAGTAATGTTTTATTAATTAATATTTTACCGTATTTCCCTCATTAGGGGTAGATAACTTCTGAATAAAGTGACTAGATTATTCTTATTATCTTGGAGATTATGTTTTTGCTTGGTAAATAATTTATTTTCAGTCCTACACGCTCATGTTGTTTTTCAGAGCAAAATAGCACGCGAATAAGTAGATATCTATATAGACTTCTAGAGGTAAGCTGACATTAAATAGTAAAGAGAGTAGGCAAACAACGAAAAGATTTATCAATAAACTGTTTAACTTGGAATCGCTTCTCAATTTTAATACCTAGGTACTTGCTTTACCTTTTTAAGTTGTAAGTTTTAACAGAAGTTGAAAGAAAAGATTGACTGTATTTGCTTTTTCTTACCTAAATTACTTTATTTTTTTCCAAAAATGTATCATTAGTACTTACATCAACGTCTTTAGTCCAAATTCGCTTCTCTAGACTTGCGCTTGTCTCCTCCAGGCCACCGGCTAACCAAACTACTATCATCAGTTAGAAAATGTATGTCGGCCTATCATGTAAGACTTTAATTTAGGTTAGCTATCTTAGACACTAACACGCTCTGCGAGGCCGATTGGAAGTTACTAATATGACTATAACAGAACTCATCCCGAGAACCCTACCTGTCTCTGTCATTGGTTTAAGTTATAATATACATAATATACACTTACACGTCGTCTTATTTCGAATCAAACTGAGACTAAAAGCAAACCAAAATCTGAGACAGGTAGGGTTTTCGAGCTAAGTTATATTCTGCGAATAGAAAGATAGTTCCCTGTTCTAAGTATGGTAAGTACCTACGATCAAATAACAACTAAAGTAACAAACTAACTATTCGACAGAAAAGATGTGAGTTGACTTGAAATCAAAACTTGAAGAATAAAACGCCTTAGTAAATAGAAAGAGCAACTCGTTTTAAACAAAGGCCTTTTTTCGCCACTTCGGACAGGGTAGCAAAATTCTACTCGAATCAAGTTCGAAGTTGTTGTGAATAATTAAACCGGAAGAAAAAGAACAAGGGAATTATTTAAACCATCGAATACAATTAATTACAGTCAAAGCTAAAAAGACATACCTACCTACAGGTCCAGCTAGACTGCTCGATTAAAAAAATCCTAGGCACGGTTACAAGTGTTACAACTGGTCATTAAACTGTGCAAATCATGAATATAGATGATTGAGACCGATTAGTCCAAAGTTGAAGCAAATTTCGGAAGGCCAAAACAACCGCGTTTCATCATTTAAAACTTTGGTAGACTAGCATATAGTATATAAAACAAATTAGGAAGCTCGACTGAAGCAGAAAACCTTCATGATTAGGTAACTGTTTCAGGCTGACCAAGAATACACTGATATAGGTACGGACTTAGGTTTAGGAATCTACCTGAATACGAATAATCAAGGATCTAGTAGGATCTACTTAAATTATTATGTAGGTATATCTACTTATTTACAAGATCTATAAAGGAATGGTTTGAAATGAAACACACAATATTTTCTTTTCCGCATTACATATATTTCGATTAATAATATTTATATCTTAAGACGATATTCATTACCAGCAACATATATTTACATTTAGGTGATTTGGAGTTGATAATAGGGTTTTTAGTCTTTATTTCCATTGGACTAGATTTCATTAAAAATAACTACCTCGTGAGATTTCAGTGTTTTTAAATTGACTATTCAAATGAATTAAAAAATATACAATAAAATAATACAACAAAATGATTAAATTCCTTAGAATAATGAAATAATTATAGGCTTAACTCATCATCCGCACACTAGTCAAATCAAGGCGACCGCGTTATCAACCCCAAGCACCGGTTGCCATTTCAATCTATACTTACACAAGTTATACCAGACATTCAAAAATCCCAATATTTATTTGATTAATTTAACACATCATTAGAAATATTATGCTCGCATGAATTTGAGACATTCAGGATAAAAGGGGCATTTTTTTGGATAACTTTTACATAAAGTACTTACGATATAATACAACATTCACTATTTAAACATCAATTATTTAAACTTTAAATTAATTTATTTTGTAGTCTGACCTAGCTAAGTTTGCAACGGAACAAGTAGGCAATCCTCTCACACATTTTAATCTCAACACATCATTTTCTCGACATGGACGACGGTGTTTGTAGGTATCGGTTTTCAAACTTGCCCATATTCTTCGCGCTGCTAACTTGGCGCGGTCAGACTCTACCAGAAAATGGTGGGTTCCTACCCATTCACACTAAATCCAGTCACACTATGACTCGTTGGTATTATTTTTCCCAACGTCACACTCTTACAAAAGTGTAACGTGTTGGGATATCTTTTTCAAAAAAATGTTTCAACAAGTTACAGTGTAACCGGACAAAAAAATACCGACGAGTCACACCAATTTATATTTTCATAAATTATAATGACTTTTTCACATACTACATGTTTTTTTATATTTATAATACATACTTGAATTATCACAATTGATAAATATTGTGTAATGGTACAAAAAAAGTTAATTTAAAATTAAATTTATGTTTATTTATAACAATTCGCACAATATCTTTGCAAGGATTGATGTCTAAACTACATTATAGATAAAGTAAAGTTTCATAATAATAACTAGTCTAAAATAACCTAGACCGTCGTTTTATGTGATAAAGTCATTTTTATTTGTGAATATATAAATTGGTGTGACTTGTTGGGATTTTTTTTTCCAACGATTCACACTTTTACACAGGTTTAACGTGTAACACATTGGGTACTCATATTTATAAAAAAGTTGCAACAAGTAACACTCGACTCGTTCGGAAAAAAATCCCAATGAGCCAACAGTGTGACTGGATTTGGTGTGACTGGTTGGGAACCCACCCAGAAAATGTGTGCCATTCCTGTTTAACACTTAAATCTTAAACTTAATGTAGTTTAAGAGAAGGAAACCACAGAATTGATCTACAATTATTATTGTAAAAACATCGTCAAGAACAATGAATATTATAAAATACGGGTATTCCCGAATAAACGGTTACTAAGCACATAATGTTATAGAAATGAGTAAGACAAACCTGTCTTAATCCACTGATGAATGATGATTTAGATATTTTAACGTAGATTCGTTAAGAGAGATGCTCGCTGGGTAGGAATGATACAAGTGTATGACCATTTATATTTACTTGTAGATATTATAGATACCTAATTATGTGCCTAAACAAGTTTACAACACAATAATAAAACACGTCGATTGAAATCAAAGATATAACATTATTATAATGTACTATTTGTAAACAACAAATGAAATCATCATATTCTTTAAAATATAATCATTAACAAAGATATAAGAAAAATGCCCCATGATTTTTATATATATTTTTTTTTAAATAAAACCTTTCGAGGACTGCTCAATATTGCATAGTTTCCTGAATTGCGTTTTGTATCAATCGTTAACAACTCTAATTAATATAAAAAAAATCAGTCCTCATTCAATTGAAAAAAATAAAAAATAATAGCTCTAAACATTTACAATACGTACAGACTAAAATATAAGACATGAATTTAAATATAGATCAATTACTCTAATGGTCAAAATGCCATATGTATGTATGACATCTCACAAAATACAATAAGAACGACGTATTTACATGCAAATTTCAAAAACATTGTCTCTTTTAATTTTTCGTAGGTCAGGTATATCGTCTCTCACAGGTAACACAATGTATTTATTCAAATCGCATTAAAATTATTTTTTCTTTTCGTCAGCCTCCTTATGGTCTTCGTCCTCGTCTTTATATTTGTCGTCGCATCGTGATTTGCTTTTGCTGCACACGAGCATTGCCATCAGTTTCTTGTGGCTGCGCCCAACGATCCATCCATGCAGCTCTTGTTCTTTTTTGTCGTTGATGTCGCGCTCGTTGTCGGAGGCGTCGTCGCGGGCGGCGGCGACGGCGGCGCGCGCGCGCACTTTCGGCGGCGGCGCGCGCCCGCTCGACTCATCCTCACTATCCTCGATCTCGAATTCACGCGACGGGCGCACTGCACGCTCCTTCTTCGCAGGGCGGCCGCTCTTCTTGACTGATGTCTTCCTCACTTCGGCCTCAGACTCGGAAGAGCTCCAGTGCTCGACCAGTACGTTCTGTTTGCCGACGGTGCACTTGCGGCGAGCCCTCTGCACGGGCGCCTCTTCGTTCTCGGCCGGAGGCGCCAAGTCGTAGGCGTCAGCGCTGTTGTCGTGGCTTGTGCTAATTCCTTCATCAGATTTTCTGTACAGCGATATTTTTTCTGTATGTTTTTGTTTTGATTCCAGTTCAACTTCTTCATTATCAATCGCGCTGAAAGTTGGGCTATTGCGAATGGATGATAGAATGTTATTGCTGTCGCCGTGCCGCTTAATCGATTCTTCATCTTCAGATTCTCTGTGGCGTTTGTGGTGAGACTTGTGTTTTTTGCTTGCTCTTCGCTTTTTTCTACGTAATTTAGCCACGCTCAAGTCATCTTCACACGAAGAGATTTCTATATCAGACCGCCTGGCAGAGCGGTGTGAGTGAGAACCACGGTGTTTTCTTCCGCGATGACTGTGTTTAAATTTATACAAGTTACCTGATTCTGACATTTTGTCGAAGACCAATGCTTCGTAAGATTTGGAAGCTTTTATTTTGTTATCATGTTTTATTTTTATTGATTCTTTAGGTAATTTAAATGTTTGATTATTGTTTGACTGCTCCACTACATCCTTTTCTTTCATTGCTTTTATCGCTGCTGACTTTGAAGCTTTTATCTGAAAGTGCTTTTGTGAAACGTTGTCATTTGGCGTTTTTATGAATTCACCTGAGCCGTGAGTGAAATAATCATTTTTGGTCACATGATCCCGGTGATTAGGACTGCTGAAGCCGTCATCTACAATAGAAATATTTTTCTCAAAAGAATTGGTGTTGCTCTGGGTCGCAGCCGATAACAGACCAGGATTTGCAGTTGTAGATGTTTCGGTCGTGTCAGAAAAAAGCAAGCTGTCAAAGAGTTTATTCATATCCGGTTTGGGCTCTAACTTTGGTGAAACAGGCTTTTCGTATCGTACAGCATTATTTTTGAATATTTTGCCCATGACTGCATTCTTTGCTTCGCTTATTTTATATCGGCACAATTTGTGTGAACAACCCCTTTCGATTTCACTGTCATCGGAATCAGTTATAATTTGACAAGTACACGCGATGGGCCCTTTTAAAACTGGAGTGGGGGACGACATATCACTTTCGTATGAACTCTCATCATTTCTATCTGGAACGAAACCAGAAGTGCCCGGTATGATAATTTGATCATCAACGTCACTGTCATCGAACGTTTCTCCTCTGACTTGAAGAGATCTTAGAGTATAGTCGTTAGATAGTCTGTTGTCATCTTCCTCGGCACTTTCACGCATTTTTTTCTGATTTTTCATTCTTTGTTTAGATTCACCAGAAATTTTATCAATATCGAAGTCTGTGTTTGCTCTTTCTTTTGGATGTATACCGAGGTTTTTTATTGGACTATCTGAATGTTTGGTGGAACTACTGTGTTTTCCTTTCCCTCTTCCTTTCCTTTTTCCTTTCTCTTTTCCTTTCCCTTTCCATCTCTTGATTTTATGACTGTTATTTTTATGATCCTCGTTATACACGAAGTCATCATCATCATCACTGTGTTTTCGTTTATTTTTATTTTTCTCAGCTTTGTTTACTGATACAGCTCTCGACTCACCTTCACTACTAGAACTCCTAATTTTATCCATGACTTTGGTCAGTCGATAGCCTTTGGTTACGGGTCTTTCTTCGTCCTGAAACTCGTATACATCTGGAGTACTAGAGATCTTTTTCAACTCGACATCGCTGTCGCTTTTATAACTGGACACAGAGTTGGTCCTGGCTTTTAACACACATTCGTTTGTTTTTTTTGATCTGCCTTGCCTTTGTCGGGAGTCTGATGGTGAAACGTCAATTCGTGGCATGTTGAGATCTTGGGTTGATATAGATATTATACCGTCGAAACCCTTAAGCGCTCCTTTGGTTGGAACTTGCGAAGCTTGAAAGGTAGGTTTTTTCGATTTTTTTCTATTATATTTCCTATCAGGCTTCTTCTTAGATTTTTCAATTTTGCTGTAAAAAAACACGATGTAAAAAAGTTGCATTTTTTCAAAATAAACATGTTATTTTTAATCCGATACGATAAGTCCTTATGCGCGTCAATAAACCTTTGTAATAAGCTCAGTGTGAGATGTGCTCGATGTACAATATGTATATTCTGTGATCATTGTGTACACTAGTAACCATAATTTTGAGATCAAGACTAACATGATCTTGTTTGATGTTTAAGCGTCATCCCTAGATTAAACCGGTATAGAAAATCACAATGAACCCTCGTTTAATCTATACTTAAAAAGATGTTTTGAATTTACATTAAGAGCCTATATTTAAAGTCCTATCCACAAGAGCATCTGAGGCCTAATATCGGTAATAGCGTAAATTGGTTTCCTCTCTCCTCAAGGAGCATCTGAGGCCTAACATCGGTGATAGCCTAATTTGGTTTCCTCTCTCAAGGAGCATCTGAGGCCTAACATCGGTGATAGCGTAAATTGGTTTCCGAATCGCCTCAGATTTATTGGTGTGTGTATAAGTGATTTTACATCCTCTCAAAAATCTAGGCGTTTTCATTACACTGCGTGATATTATGCATAAGTCAAATAGATTTCTACTTACTGGCTATGGAGAAACCAAAGCTCTGTTCGTATAGGGCAAAAATTATGACTAGTTAGCGTTCTCTATTCAGATTTTAGTCAGTCAGTTCCTAAATTTCCTTAGATGCAGCTAGCCGTTATGCTCAAAGTCACGTCCAATACTTATAATAGAAAACTAAATTTACATTATGATCAAAGTAAACCTACAAGCCATTTGTATAGTGTTAATATAAATATGTATTTATACAGTTTTGTTCTTTCAAAATATCTAATGTTCGTACCTACTTTAGATCCAAACTCGCAAAGGTACCAACTCCGGGTGACATAAGCTTTGATTGTAGCCCACTCATAATAAGGTAATGTTATAACTTGACCTACAAGATTTCCCGAAAGCGTGAGTACTAAATAGTGCTAGAAGATGGTAGTGTTATCTAAGCCCGGTTAAAGCTATGCAGTTACTAAAACTTGAGTCGTGTACACACCTTTAACTAAGAAAAGCGCGGACACTACAAACAAACAAAGGACGAAACAACGCTGCCGAAATCACATTATCAAACCAGGTTTACTTACAACGAAAGTTTTGCGGCTACGGGTAGTTTCGGATCTATACCTAGTCTCGCTTTCTGAAGAGCAATCTCTCTATACAAGAGTTTCTATCAAAAAATTACGATTAGTTAAATACAGATGCACGCTTTTGTGGCGTAAGTATGGCGATATTCATACACTCGACACACATAGCCGTGCACCTAACTTAAGTCGATTAAGGGTGGTTTTCGGCTTTATTGTCTACTGAATCCGATAGCATATAAAATACAGGGTCTTCCAATAGGGACTTCCAAACCTTTGGACTTCCAAAGTTGAAAGCGACCATGTTGTACTTAAGTTTAAAGTAAGGAAGCTCTTAATGAAAGATCCTTAATAAATAATGTTAGCAGACTTACCTGGTTTTGGGCGTTTCAGCCAATTCAGCTTTCTTGGCCAATTCAGCTTGCTTAGCTCTTTCTCTTTCCTCGCGTCGTCTTTTGATGATGTCGTACTTGTCCTCGAACATGTTCACTTTACTTTCAGGATACATCAACGGCTTATCCTCAAGTTCCTCAGAACTGTCAGATATCCTAGCTGTTTCCGATGTTTCGGGTGCCTTAAACTTTGCAGTGAAATCCGATTTCGCAGGTTTTTTATTAGATTCTAATTTGATTTCATTATTAGTAGAAGATACAGTATGGTTGGTAGTCACATGTGGGACAGTGTCTTCCACGCGTAGTTGGTTAAAACCAGAAGTTCTGCCAGCATTAGCCTCTGCTGCCTCTTTAAAACCCGAGTATAAATCGCGTTCTAATTTTCTTATTTCTTCGCTCTCCAACATTCTTTGGGCTGTTATCAAATCTACTTCACCGTCATAATTTCCTGAGCATGGTTCATCAACAGTTTTGGATGCGAGTGCTTCTTGTTGTGCTATTGAGGGGATTGTCATTGTGGAACTTGGAGTAGCAGTGAGGCTACCATTAGCAGTGGTTTGTTGTGCTAAGGATATAGAATTATTTCCATCAGAATTTGGATTGTTAGTTTCTGAAAATAATATAAACGTAAAAATTCTAGGCTACTTAAATTGGCTTTAATAATTACTTGGTAATATTTCTAAATATTGTTTATTAATACTAATATATTTCGACTAGCACCATTCATTTTAAATAAGTTGAAAAGGTATTGTTAATTAATTATTTGAAGTTTTGACACAAGATACATAGATTAAAGCAGATTCAGAGATAAAGTTTGGGTGCAAGTCAGTCTCATTTACAATTTATAACGAACCTGGTAAAACCTTGGAGTTTCCATCAACACTTTTTCTGTTTTCACTATGGGAAGATTTTCTTTGCCGATCTTTAGACCTGAAGTACGTATCATCGCTTTCAATCATACTACTGAACGTTTCAGATATTTTTTTGCTCGCAAGAAGATTAGACCTTCTGGGTTGCCTTACGGAAAAAATCCCAAAATTTTCCATGTAAGTGTCTGTGATCGATTTCGGTTTCGTTTCGCCAGAAATATTGGGAAATGTTTTTGAATTTGATGATCGATAATTATGTTTCTTTGTGTTTTTCGATTTTGCTTCAGTAAACTCAATTGTACTTTTAATTTGATTAACATCTTGATGAGTATTCGTTGTATTTACAGTGGTATCTTGGGTATCTGTTGTTATTGTTGCATCGGTTATATTAGCTCTAGATATGGTTGGTAATGTTGAAAGTGTGATGATAGCACCATATTCATCAAGTTCTTCATTTTTGTTTGTACTAGCATTTTTAGCACTCGGTGTATCCATTTCAGGGAGGACAATTTGACCTTCTATTTCATCTAATAATGTACTTTCAGAGATGTTGCAATTAGGTGATTTAAGACCTTCATTCGGTAACTTCTCTTTGGCTTCAACGTATTTCTGCAATGGTACGTCGCTTACTGAAGAATCTGAATCACTAACATTTGGTGGAATTATTTCAACCTCAGCGATCATAGGTTTTCTCATTTCAGTTTTGTTTCTACTTTTGTTGTTGGTACTATCGAAATTCAAACATTTTTTTGAGATTTTAGAGCTGCCTGCCTGAGATTTGCTTGTTCTTCGGTTTGCAATAGGTCTAGTAGTTTCTGTTATATCCATGTCAAAATTAATGTCATAAGGGTCGTAGTTTTCAGGATTTTTCACAGGATCTAAACATATTAATTGTTTCTTAAAAATGGGTCTATTGTAGCAAGCAGTTTTCATTTCAACGCAACCACTATTTTTTTCTGTTTGTTTTTTGAAGCCGTTGTTGTTTAATGGAATAGCCATTTGGCTATCATCTGCCATTTCATTCGATTTTACTTGACATAATTCAGACACTTTAGCAATATTATTTAAATTGATCTTGGTATCTGTTTGGATTAACAGATTATCTTCATCTTGTTGCTTCAAAATTATGTTTTTTTGATAAGTCGTCTTTGTTCTTTTTGGTTTGATGCTATCTTTTCTATCTTCTGACAATGAAACATCTAATTTCCGTTTATCCAAGGAAGTGTTTGCTTTTTCTTCATTCAAGTTTTTATTTTGAATAGTGCCATAGTTTGTTTCAGGGTGATTTTGTTTATTTAGTGCAGACACTTCTTTTTGAATGGGCTTTATGTTGTTAACTGAAGTTAAATTTAAACTGTCTGTCTCAGTACTTTTACAATGAACAGATGCATTTTTAATTTTCTTTCTTTTACGTTTAGCAGGAAGTATTATAGCTTCGGTTGATGTATCAGTTATATTATCTTGTTCTTTTTCTAGATTATCATCTAGCAATAACTTTGAAAATATGAGTTGTTTTTTTGTTATTGGTAATTTATTGCCGACTGGTATGATTGCATCAGCATTTGGCTCGTGATTATTTGCTTTAATTTCTTTATCATCTGTATACATCGAAGTTCTTCGTCTTCTACGGCGTAAGGTCCGTTCGCTTTTTATGTCTAAGTTAGCAGATATGTCGGAATCTGCCAACAAAATGGAATGAACTCTTTGTGAGGTTTTAATAGCACTATTACTTTCTTTAATAGCACTATTACTTTCTTTAGATTTCTTTTTCTTTTTTGATTTTAATTTGGTTTTTGTATTCATGCTTTGGGAATGATCTAGGAGGTCATTAGTTGTGTTCCTTGGGCAAGCAGATCTATCATAATTTTCTTTAAATTTATTTTTTACTACATCTACATTATTTTCATTGTTATTTCTCGCTTCATAGATTCTCAATTCATTAATCACGAGTTTATCTTCACTAACGGTATTAATATAGTGTAATGGTGCGGTTTCAGCAGTTAACAACTCATTATTATGTTCAGGATTAGTTTCCTCTTCTGTATTTGGGTGGGCAATATACGCTTGTGAAATACTATCATCGTCATCGAACCCTTCGTCTACAACTGAAGATCTTTTTGGAGTCATATTTTCTGTCAAATTCTGTTCCAAAGATATTATATCGTTATTCTCCATACACACTATATTTTTTCGAGTGACCTGGGTATCAATATAGTTTGTTTCATTTAAAATATCATTTTCAACATTGTTTTTTAATTCTTCGGGGCATATAAAATTGGATGTTTCTGGAATACAATTACTTCGGCCATCATCAGTGAGAATCGTAGAAGAATCTGATTTATCAATGCACGTTTTCAGACTTTGACCACGTACAGCATGAATATTGGTTTTATTTGAGACTGAATATTCGTCATGTTCGATAACTTTAATTACTGCTTTAGTATTTAATTCGTTGGTATCATTGTCGCTTTTATGTTTTTTGGTTAAGGGCAAATTTGTACCTCTCAGTTCGTCATTGCCATATGTTAATTGATTTCCTGCGCCAGCATCAGAGGTAAATTTCAATTGCCTATCATGTTTGTTATTGTCTAGTAATGATACAGCACTGGTATCAGGCGTTTCCCATAAAACCACATCTTGTACAGTGGCTTTTGTTTCGGGCTGATGTATAAAATAACTAGCATTGTATCCAGAAATTTGATCAGACGCGTTATTATTCAGTAATATTCCGTATCCATATTTAGAATCAAACACTTTAGTAATGTTTTTTTGTGATTCAACATAAATAGGTTGGTGGTTAAAAACTTCTATTTGTTTATCATTAGTTGTTGACATTCTCTCTAAACTTGATTTAATTCGAACTGCTCTCAGGCTTGAAGTTTTTTGATTCGAGAACTTTAACAGTTTCAGTTTATAAGCTGTTTCTTCTATTATAATTATGATTATATTTTCAAAGTTAGTTAGATCGTCACTCGTCAGCTCAATTATATTTCTAATTAGTCTTGCTTCAGATTCGGTAAATAATTCTCCTTCTATAATATTATTGAAATAAGACTGTGAATGTAAAGTCTCAGATTCATCCGAATTCGTTGAATTCGTGGAGGCAGAGTGATAACGATTTTTTGGAAAACTGCTGCTTGAGGGAAATCCAGCAGTATTAGTTCTGGCTCTGTTTCTGCGAGTGTTCATTAGACATTTATAAAATGACACCAAGAAAGATTGAAGGTTGGGAAAGCCAATAAAAGTTATTAAGTCTACTAGGGTTTTATATTTGTATGCATTTTCAGGTGCACCGATTTTAATAAGCACTCTTCGTATTTTGGATTTTGTATTAGATAGAGATACTTGCACTAACTTTGCATGCATCTGCCTCGGCAAGCATGCGATTCGATCTTTGTCCACAGAACTTGCAATAGCTATTTCTGTAGTTTTGTCAGCGCTAGTTTCTTCACTGTTCATGTTTGTGGATTCTGAGCTGATCAATTTGTCTTGTACAATTTTTTGTTCCAGCTCGAAATTACCTGTGTTTTCTCCCAGTTCTTGATTTGTTTCTTGTATGGCTTTAGAATCGTAACATGAGCTATTGTTTTTGCTGATAACTGCAGTCTCAGTCATCTCAAACCAACGTTGTTTTTCTTTAGAGGGTCTGTTTTCGTTGGTTTTTTCTTTTGAGTCTAGTGAATTGTCTCTGGTTTCTAAACTATAATTAGAGTTGGTGGATACTGACTCAAGAATATTTGAACCAGAGGTGTATTGATCATTTTCATTCAAATTAGAGGAAAATATGGGTTCATTGGGATATTTCAAACCACTATTCTCTTTTTCATTCGAATATTGCCTTGTAATTGGTACTTTTGTCGAATCCATCTGATTTATTTCTTTTACTTTTTTGGTTTCTTTGCAATATACGACCGCTGATTGTTCACAACTGGACTGAATAGTATTTTCTACTGCATAGTTTTTATCGATTGCACATGGTACATGCTGATTGTTCAATTCATTGGGTAACATAGTTACTGACTCACTACCATTTTCGTAATCCGAGATATATTGTTTAGTCGCATCAACTTCTAATATCTGTTCACAACTTTCAATGTTTTTTTTATATGCATTTTTACTGGATTTTTCACGTGTTGTTTTTGCTTGACACAAAGTTCTGGATTGTTTTTGATTGTTCTCAGTAAAAGCTTTCGATTCGATATTATCGTCACATATGTCCAATGTGTGTTTTATAGATAAGTCTAATGGCTCGTCAGTCAAGCCAGAATCTGTATGATTATTGGATGTTTCATGGTCTATCACTAACTCTTTAAATGAATTATGTGTCTGGCCATACATCGCTCTATTGGTTCTCAATGACAAATCATTTATTTGATCACTTGTGTCAAAATCAATAGACTTTCGAATAGTCGATTGATTTCCCGAATGAGTTATTATTGCTACCTGATTTTTAAATGGTGACAACGATCGGGGATGTTCGACTACATAGCGATCGTGTAATATTTTGTTGTTTAAATTGCTATAGCGTATACATTCAGGCATACCGTGAACATGAGAATCATCACTTTTTTGTACATATTGTGATTTGAAAGGGTGGTCACCTACTTGGGCCATATAATGTTTGTTGTTTCCAGTGCGCTGTTTTTTCTTCGGTTCAGCTTTAAACGTTGAGTCACTATAACTACTTCTGTTATCATGACTTCTACTTACACTCTCATATCCATCTTGAATATAAATTGGACTATCATAATTTGTATCGCTCAATCTAGTTTCTTTAGTGCGCAAAACATCATTATGATAATCAGATGATTCTCTTATTCTCTGGATTGCTAGAGCATTAGTTGACTCAGTAGACATGGTTCGCATGGTAGCATTATACAAGGTGTCGGTGTTGTCCATAATACGACTCGTACTACATGCATCTGATTCAGAAGATTCTGATACTCTTTTCTGCGACGTTCGTGGATTAAAAGGTGGAACAAACTCGTTACCAGGCACCATTGATAGCATACCTGGCAGAGAATAGTTATCGATAGTTTGGTTAGGCTGTACCGATTCCTTTAGCCACTGTTGTGGTGAATAAGATATGTTTGAATTTTGTTGGGTTTTAGTTATAGCCGGTGGACCAGCTTCATTACAAAGACGTATTTGATCCATTCCTACGTCATAATTGAAGTCTGTATTGTAAATACTGTATTGTACGGGTGCTAAATAGTTTTGATTTTTATACTGTGCAAGTAAACTACTTTTATAAGTATCACTTGTTTGATGTTGCATGAGCATAATTTCAGGCATTACCTGAGATTGTTCTAATTGTTTTTGCACGTGAGCTTGTAGCATTGAAGAGTAGGCCATATAATTGTAGTGTTGCGGATAATATGCTTGAGCCAATTGATTAACCTGTTCATTATATGGCACAAGTAAACGCGTACTTGGTGACTTACGTCTTTTTCCCCCAGAAGATACTTTCGCTTTAAAAGCATTTAGTTCCGTCTGTTTGTAAACACAATTCGGTTCTATAATTGGAGCCATAATAGGTACTCCATGTTGTACTTGAGCCCCTCCTCCTTGAGAGCCCCATCGATAATCCCTTTCTAGGTTTAATCCACCAGCCACATTCTGGGGTCCTATAATCGTGTCAGGTACTACATTTTTTGCAGTCCCGAACTCGTCATGAGTGCGACTAATTATGGCTGGATGAGGATCCATTAATGCCAAGTGCGCTTGCTCCAGTCGTCTTTGTCTTTCAGTAGCTTTATCAACCTCATTTTGGTAATTCATCATGGTTTCTCCTTTTTGATGATTTTTAATTTTTTCTATGCAGTTAAGCAAGCTTTCACGTTTTTTCTGTGAGGATCGCTTTTGGTTTGTTTGTAAAGGCGGCTTCTCAGGTAAGGAAGACGCTACTTCATTTTCTAAAAAAATATTTTGGCGGTCGTTTAGTGTTGTATTACTTTCTTTTTGAGGCAAGCTGTACTGTTGTTCTTCTTGTGACGTATTATTTGAAGCTGTTATATTGTTAATGGAATGTTTTAACAATGTGGGATCCGGTGCGATACTTTTGTGAATATTTTTATCTACTTCTTCATCCGGAGTATTTTTATGGTCCCCATTGCTACCTTGTTCTTCAGCCTTGCTGTCTTTTCCTCTAGTGGTAGTGTTTAGCCTTTGAGCAGAGTTTTCACCGGACAATTGGTGAGGTTGAGAAGTACTCGCAGTATCACTAAGAATATTTTGTTCAAGATAGAATCCAGTCCGATCTTCTTTAGCAACAGATTTTTTTATTTTATTTTTAGATGCTGCAACTCTACTAGAAACTCTTTTTTTGGCCGGTATTACTTTTTCGGGTTCACTTTTAGTTCTAGGTTTTAATGGTTGGTCGTCTTCATCTAGAACGACTAAATCTTTATCTTTTTTTATTTGTACTTTTCTAGCTAGGCAGTCCTTTGACGTCAGACGCTTGATTTTGAAAGTATTTCTTTGTTGGTCTAATTTTCTTCTAGGTCGTAGAACTTGTTGGGTGCTGAGATTACCCGCAGCCTGACGATGACGTTTTGCAGGCAAGTCGGCGATCATCTTCCGTATCGTTTCCGCTGAAATAAATTAAATATGTTTAATCCATTTAATTGAGTGGATGTCCAAGGAATACTTTTGATTTGAAATAAATCTTCATGGCAAATCATTTCCCATCCCTATATTTTTCTAACTGGTTTATCATTTTACTCTTAAAAGGCTTTTCGATTACCAATCGATAAAATCACTTTTTGCGAAAATTACTTTTAGCAATATGCAACGGAAGTTATATCACTCTATCATTCTAGGCCCTGGTCGCGTGTAACTGGCACCTAGTATGTAAGACGATTCTAAATGATCTTGTGATTTTATTGAATAAAGAAATATTTGATTTGATTTGACTCCAATCTATATTACACTAGCTGTCCCGGCGAACTTCGTACCGCCTTAGAGAGATTTTTTTTTGTGAGAGATTTTCTTTTTTTTTCCGTAAGAACCTTGTAAAGCGTATAAGAAAACTACAAAAAAATTCAGCCAAATCTGTCAAGCCGTTTTCATGCTATGTTCGTGACAACGGAAAACGGGTTTAATTTTACATACATATAAAAATGAAAGCCGTTATAAGTAAAACAATATATATATCGGATGATAAAGATCGGTCTTGATCTTTAATTTTTTTAGTTGGATATTATTTTATTCATCCTATTTTATCAGTTTGCGATATTTTTGACAGAGTTGCAGGATGAATTGGATTAGATGGGAATAGTGTCAGGTGACCGGAACAACGAACAATTCCTAAAACTTTAAACTCCAGGGTAATATTAAAAAACAACTATCGTAAGGCTGCCTCTCCATCTGAAATATGCTAGTCAGCTAAGCGATTAGCTTGGTCATGCTACGAAACTACTTGGCCTTTTCCAATAGTGTTAAGTGATAAAGAAGAACTGAATAATAAATAAAATATAAATAATAAAAAAATATTCTTCATTTAGATACGCACCCCAACACACCCATATACTTTCTCACAAACATTCGAGACTACTGAGATAACCAGACTCTTAAGAGAATGGGACTAGTAGTTCCCCCTCCGAAAAACACACACGGTACTCCTGAGACACCAAAGACTTCAGTTTTCAGGAGGAACTACTCACACACACTTACAAACACACCCTCAAACACACTCCCCTCCGTCTCCCTTACGCACTCACATACCCAGATCGCAAATGTCAGAAGTTATTTGTTTTAAACCTATCAATAAGCTTAATTGGAAATGTTAAATTAATAGTCAACGTTTTGCTTCGTTTCCAAAAGCAAACGCTATCTTACGGACGATAAATTCGCATTAAGCTGCTCTGCACTTAGCTACGCAAAACGCGCAATAAGCTAAAATATGCTTAATATCATACGCGAATATACCTCTCTCTCTCTCGCTCCTTCGCCCTATCTCTCTCTCTCTCTCTCTCTCTCTATCTATATATATATATATATATATATATATACATAATATACCTCTCTCTCTCGCTCCTTCGCCCTATCTCTCTCTCTCTCTCTCTCTCTCTCTCTCTCTCTATCTATATATATATATACATATACATATATATCTCTCTCTCTCTCAAGACATGACGTAATGAATGGAACGCAATGTTGGACAAAAAGAAAGAGAGGAGATTGAAAATGTTAAAAAGAGTGTGTGGACTTGAATTGGACATAAATGAGAATGAGTGTATTTATAAGTATCGCTGACGAAAGAACATTTGAGGGGTTATAGTTTAACATAACATGGTATGGGCATGTCAAGCTGAGAAGAAATTCATATAATACGAGAGAAGAGGGATGGCAAAAAGATGGAAAAAAGAAATGAGAAGCCAGGTGTGAACATCAAAACGACGATCGGTGATGAAAGTAAGAGAAGAACACAATGTTTTACCGCGTAGAACATAATTTTTTTAGGGTTTGTGACAGAATGTTTGGAAAGAAACGTTTTTGAATGTGTTAGCACTGGTTTTTTTATAGGGTGTTGTCACCGAATATTCGATTTTTATTCATTTAGTCAACATGCCAATTACAAGTAATATTAAAATACCTTTATAAAAAACTAAAACTAACGGGAGCTTGTAATTTGTATCAATGTTATAAATACCTCTAACAGATATATCATCAAAAATGAAAACCACTATCTGAAACACCTTAACGTTATGCGTCATAATGCGAAAATACCCGCTAGCAATACTGTGTACTTACTACATACAACTCTTCGTCAGATATTCTATAAATTATCCTGGTTTGGGGCTTTTATCTCATCACATAATAAAACATTTATCACAGCGATTACTATAGTAATACATTAATTAATAATGTTATAATATGGGAAATAGACACGGCGTTCGTTATAAGACAAATTTCATAATAATTCAGTTTATTTACATAATATAGTTTTTTTAATGTTGACTTGTTTTTTACTAGCATACGTGTGAGATTGCATCCACTACTTGTTCGATTATTAAAAGAGAAGTTGTAGCCTTTTTGGAAGGTGCCACATAATAATGTGTTTGAGTTTTGTATAACATAATCCAATTTTTATCCAATTCAGTAATAACGTGATTAGGGAACAAGCCTCTGTTTATTTAAAACAATAATAGGATACAAAAATACCAGGTTGATTACAACAGTTTGAGTCCTGGATCATGTAGCCGCTTTGCCAAGTTTTTTTTTTATTTTCATCGCTAAATTGTTAAAGTACAATATCCCGGTAGATCGGCGGGTTAGAACTAAATTAAGGAACAAACCTCTGTTTATTTAAAACAATAATAGGATACATCAATACCAGGTTGATTACAACAATTTGAGTCCTGGATCATGTAGCCGCTTTGCCAAGTTTTTTTTTTATTCTCATCACTAAATTGTTTAAGTACAATATCCCGGCAGATCGGCGGGTTAGAACTAATGCACAAGCATACAATGTCGACATCTTTATTAACACATTAATTAGACTTTAGTTCGCTTTGCTTGTTCGAGATATGATCTTTTTATATGTACTGCGAAATCAAATCGCAGACGCTGACTTAACACAAAAATAATTGATTCTGTTCAAAACAAAACTACACTCTATTTGTCTAGTTAAGAGAACTAATTTACAGCATTATAAGCATTGAAAAAACCATTTGTATATTTTTTTTTTTCTGAAAATATTTATTTAAATCGAGTTTTCTATAAATATATCTAAATATGTATAAAGTAACATATAATACTTCTACATTCATAAGTTTCTATTTATACATTATCAAATAGCTAATGCTAGAAGCCCTGAACTTCTAGCATTAGCTATTTGATAGCTATTTGATTCTGCCCTGCTCTTTGTTTTAGGTGTTCTCAAAATTTATTTTTGCCAATAAACTTTTAACTAAAATTATCTAATATAAAACAAATACATTTTGAAGTGACGCAAATATATGTGAAATTCTTGCGTATTTATACATCACAATCACATCTGGAAGCTCACTGTACATTAGAATAAGATTTTTACCTCTTTATATACGTCGTGATCGGCTATCAACAACTAACAAAATAACTACGCTATGTCGACAGGCGTTATCAATTAATAGCTATACGACTACAGGCTAAATATAACATGATATTTTTTTCGATATATGTGCATGATACGTATGTATATTATATATATATAAACAAATAGGGTTACACATAAATAAATAATAAAATTTCTACATAAGAAGATACCAAGCGTCAAATAATAAAGAAAATTAAATAAAAAATAACTTACCATCTCCAACTTCAGTTCTGATCCTAGGTCTCGTTCTCAGGAGGGCTTTCGGGTTATGCCGAGCTCTTAAGTCTTTTCGAATCTTTTTTCGCATAGAATTATCAGGTAATCGAGGTCGACGCCTGCGCACTCCGAAAGGTCGTGATCTACACTTTCTTCGTACTGTCGGTGTGTCACCTGCGCAGTCTAGCATGTGCTGGTGTAAGTCTTCCAAAGTAATAGACTTTTTGCATTTGGTACAATCTCGGAACCCCCGAAGCGGCCTAGTCCTGTTGGGCATCTGACTTGGCGGTACGTATAAGTGCTTCAGTATATCCGCGTTGAGAAGTGACTCTCCGACGATCTCGTAGTGTTGCACTTGCGCGTTAATGTGGTGCGCGGCCATGTGCGCGGTGAGAGAACGCGCGTCGTACGTTTGGTCGCCGCACGCACAGCACACGTAGCACCGCGGCCGCACCCACTCGCCACTCAGCACTGCCGGCTGCACAACCTCTTCGCTACGGCGGTCTCGAGCCGACAAACCCAAGAAACTTGGGAAGTCAACGTCGTTTTTGGCGTCGAAAGTAGTGGCAGGTGCGGCAACGATGCCAGTATACTCGACTACTTGGGATGACTTATTTGGAAGTTCCCTGCTCTCTAGTATCTCTTTTAACTCTCTGCCGATGATGTTTTGCCTTTCGGCTCTTTCCGTTTCCGCTTTGCAAAAAAATTCTTCGAATTTTCGTCTCATGCGCAACTGAGTCCACATATCTAGGCTCGAGACCAACGTGATGATACAATTATCCACGTGGTTATCACGTTTCATCACATTGGCATCGATTATTATATTTTTATCATTTTCAGTACTGTCCCATTTCCACTTGTGTTTAGGTGCTATAGCCCTGGGTATGTAGCCATCAAATCTATTACGAGAATACTGCTCGTGGGGCAAAAGAATGGGAAACCCCTCCGCAGTATTAATAATTGCACTACTTTTAGTTTTCCTAGTTTTAATAACTTTATCAGGATCAGGACTAAAATTGAACGATCCATCTAAGAATTTTGACAAATTTTGTTGGACATTGCTTGCTACTCTTGAATAAAAGTTAGTATCAAAGCATTTTTCAAATTTCTGGTTACTGACATCGATCATCTTTAACCACTCACGTCGAGTGGACTCGCCGACCCGCGGCGAGCGGTGCACCACACCGAGTCTCGACAGTATCTGATCTGCATCAACATTACGAAACGAGAAATTTGGAGGAATACGCTTTTTCCACTGTATGTCGTCTAATATTATAACTGCGTTTTTATCTAATACCGTGCCCATGTTTGATGGCAGAATAAGATTAGTAGTTATATTATCCTCGATATCTACCGCGTCGCTACCGTGAGATGGCTTTAACTCGCACGATATAACTACCCCATTAAATTCCGGCTCATGCTTCGGTTCCATATTCTCTCCTGAGTATTGGATTTTATCATCAACATCTATCTTTTTTTGGTCTTTCTTTGATACAGTAGAAGTCTTCTGTCGCAGTTTACTACGATATGCTTGTTTTTGTTTTTCGCAAACATTGAGGTTATGCTCTGCCAGTTCTGAAGTATATAAAAATCTGGTGTTGCATTCGAGACACGCAAAGTACTGATTAGGATGGCTATCCACCATGTGTCGAATGATGTTGGAAGCCACTGCTTCAGAGTGATTGCAATAGAGGCACTTAATGAAGTTGTCTTGCTTGGATTTTGAAAGGTGAATTCGTCGGGCATGTTTGGATGCGGAGAGTTTAGACGTGAATTTTCTGTCGCAGTACGGACAAAGCAGTTGAGCAGGGTGTAAGGAATCAGCCTTGGCAGTGAGATCATCTTGTTTATTTGGCGATGCTTTGGACGGGGTACTATTTCTTTTCGGCTTGTCCTGAGCTACCTTGTTTTCCAGTTTGTAGTTAGGTTTATTAGGGGGGTTCAGTATATTGGCAGTTGATTTACGAGGTCTCAGTCTTCCATTTAATACAGACGATGATTCATCTTCTCCCGAAATCATGGTGTTTAGTTCTTCAGCTCTAAAAGGGACAAATAAAACGACACTCAAAAAGAAATAATAAGGCAGAATTACTAAGGAGACTAAACATAGAACATCAATGTCAGCAGTCGAATACTTGATCTAAAGTATATATATCCTAAGCAACAAACCCATTTCTTAGACTAAGCATTCCTGTCTAAATTGAATATATTTATCGTATTTTTCTGCGTGTTGCATTTATCTGCTCATGTCTGTCTCATCATTATTCAGACATCCTAGACAACAGCGTACCCTAGACAGGTCACATTATATCGATTTATTTCAAGGCCAGTATCTGATTTTCAGACCAGTATCTGTAGGTGAAGTTCTTGGTCAAGTATGTTACTGTTATAGTTAAATCATCCATTGTTTCATAAACCATTATCCGTTCTTGAGGGATGCATTAAAAACGAAGTACTATCGTTTGCAAGAAATTCCTTTAATAAAAATGATATATAATAGTTTAGTCAACTATGATATATAATATCGACATTTTTTTTCTGCTTCAAAACGCAAAACTCATGGGCAACATACTAAAAAAAAAGTTCAAACATCAAGTATTCGGCAGCTAGGAAAGGATAAATATATATATATTTTATAATGAAAGGTTAAATTAAAGTGAAAAGAAGTGTACTTACTTGGTTAGAACAAAACCATGGTCTTCAATTTCTAGGTTTAGAAGATTTGATGCTAAATATACCTCATTTTTGCCTCGTCCCGATGTCAAAAAGCCATCAGGAGGAAATCTAGACAAAATAAGGATGGCTTTGTTTTATTTTTTCGGTCTAAATATGATGACACGAAATGTATATCGCGACTGGCACGCCAAACAATCAAGAAAATTCAGCTAAACATTTTAAACAATAAAAACATCCTTATATTCCGCTGGCAAGAAACGAAAGTACTAACTCATTACTTCATATATTCTGTTTACATAGAATTGTCGTTCTTAAACATCACTTAAAACTAATCTAAAACTTAAAAATATTGTCGAAAAAAGTTTTAATTCTAAATACGTATCTTCATAATTAAAGGAACGCTGCTAAGAAAATATTTCTTTAACAAATACAGTCGTGAATTTTTACGTTCTGTGGCCAAGTAACGCGCGTGGTTTGCAATACAATAGAGAATAAGCTATTGTATTGCAAACCACGCGCGTTACTTGGCTTAGGCAAGACAACGGCGTGGAATCTTAAAAAAATGTATGGCGTAAGCCTTAGTTGTCATTCCCTACCGCGACACGGTACGGTTTGAACTGTCAACTAAACTTGTCGAAGTCTGCCGTGTTATGGGGCGTCTAAACGGGCTATATTTTACGGCAATTTGTGGCTGCAATACTGTGGCCGGCAACATTGCTACCAATACCAGCCACACTATGCAATATTTTAAGGATGGCCCGGCATTATAGCCACATATTTTTTGATATGTCAAAATGTTTTTATGTGTAGCTAGCGTGTGGCCGAACATCGCTGACTTGTGTTAATACTGTTAATTGTATATTGATGGCTTATATTATTATTGTCATTCATTAATTGTGGCTGGATTGTGTGAAAGAGGATATAAATGTGAAAGGAGTCCTCATATTGCAGCCATATTGCAACATGTTGCCTGCAATTGATTGCTTAGCCATAAAATGTACTAAAATGTTTTATTGATGGCTGGGCAATGTTTGCCAATAATTGCAGCCACAAATTGCCGTAAAATATTGCCCGTTTAGACGCCCCATTATGAAAACTATTCGTTTCAAAACGTGTCATGCGCGATTCGAATAATATAGATATAAATCAATCATTTTTGAAGTTTGCGTTTTGAGGGCTTAGTCCTATATTGCATTTTAAAACTCCCTACTGTCGAGCCGACAGTCGTCTCTCGGATGTCCATATATTTTTGTATGGACATCCGAGAGACGACTCTCGGCTCGAGAGTAGGAAGTTTTAAAATGCAACCTCGGACTAAGCCCTCTGGAACGCGTTGTGACGTAGCACGGTTTGGGGAAGGAATATAGAGAATAAGGCCCCTGTATGCCAAGCAGTTGTTTGCAATGTTATTAATTAATGAGATTTTGACATTTCATAGTTCATCTTGTCGGAATGACAAGAATAAAAAAAAGGAAAGGAACCTATCTTATAAAATAGCGTTGACTTTAAATCATCATTACGTATGGTACTCAAGACATCATGTCTGCGCTAACATTTTATAAGATAGACCGTAAAAGTATAACTTTTAAGAAATAAGATCAAACAAAACTCTCAAAATGTAGATATAGTAGTAGAGCTAGATATAGTCCACTCACTAATTAATGCCCCGGGAATCCCAGCAGCAAGTAAATTATTAATTAATTATAAATTATCATTATTACGTTGTTTAATTATGTATTTTTTTATAAAAGATGTATCATTCTTCATTTTATACACAAGTGTACAAGTTTCAGTTTATATTTATATACATTCGCATAAGAAAGTAAAATTCGTGGCAAGACATTGTGAGGCGCTTATTAATACGTATAGTGATGATAGATGATGATATAATAGCTAAGTCTGAGAATATCTAAGATTGAATATCTTAGATATTCTCAGACTAAGCGAGAGATATTTAAAGAGAAAATAATAATCGTACCGAATTGATAATGCCTGTCAACTTAAACTATAATTCTAATAGTAAACACACTACATGTAAACTCGCGATAGCAGCTTAATCCTAATTTATTTTAGATTAAAAATGTATTTGTGACCGCTAAATATAGACCACGTGCCGAAAGTATAAATATTTCCAACATTAAACATTCTGATAGTCAAATGAAGCCCTTTCGATGCCCTCTTAATCTCACGCAACCTCAGCCATTTTTGTGGGCCTACAGAATTTGAAGCAAAACAACGTTAAATAAAAAACAGTTTATCAAAATATGTCGATTTCAACGGAACTGATAATTTGGAATCAAATTAGTTTTAAGGGTCATCTGCCTATATCATTATTAAAATAAATTACATAGCTGATATACGTTACATACTACGTTAGATGCTCAAATTTTTTTCAGTTGTCAGAAGCTGTCTTGAAACAAACAATACAATTATTTAAACAAAAATTTTCAATTTTTGAAATTTACAATGAACAATTATTTTAATGTCGAATAATTAAGACACAATGATCACAATTATCACCTTAATGAAATATGCGGGTGTAATTGTTTTTGATTGAAATTATATTAAGTAAAATTACAAGAATCTTTACAAACAAATATCATCGATTAGGGCGCTAATATGACCCTATATGATTCAGACGCCGCCGATCCGATGACCACAGCTGCAGAAGTCTGACGACTGGAGAATACAAAGCTCTCTTACGGTCAAGCTGACCTAGCCAAAAAACACTTACGAGCAAGCAGCAACCATGTGCAATATACTCGATTTCTTTTAAACGCCATACTCGAAAATAATAGCTAATAAATCCAAATGGTGCTCCTCACATAAGTTGTAAGATTAGTAATCCAAATGGTACTCCTCACATGAGTTGTAAGATTAGTAATGCTTGATTAGTAATGGCACTAGTCCGTATCAGGCAAAATATGCTGTTAAAAATAATGATTTTAGACTTTTTTGAATTATGCAGTAATTTCATGAAACTAACGTTCACTATATTATTTAAATACTCAAACCAGGACAAAGATTCTTAGAAAATCTTTAAGTTTGTTAAATAATGAGATACCAAGCGTCTTGAGATTCGTGAGTGCTCGCCTGGGCAAGATGGCGCGAGCAGGCATTCGCATTCGTGAACACACTTCTCCACATTGCACCATTATCTTATTCTTACTTATACTTGTACCGTTTCTCTATTAGCCCGCTGACAAGTAACCCCATTTTTGGTTTAGATATATACATACAGCTACTAATAAAACTCTTTAACAAAAAAATAAACTGCCGAAAACACAGAAAATCCAAAATTAATATCTTTTTTATTCTATCCGAATTACTAAGTTCTTAAACTTATATAAGTAAACTTAGTAATTTTTAGCATCTACCTTAAAATGTAAGATGTGTGGGCATTGGTTCTGTTTTTAAGTTTATTAGAACAAGAAAACTAGCCAAGAGATTTTAAAATATTGATTACGGTTTACTTTTTTTCAAATCAATTGAATTCGGTTTCATAAGTTTTTTAAAGTTATAAAACTATAATTGGTTCATTTTACAGTATTCAATTCGTCAGTAGTCATTCGTCAGAAAACCAAGGTGTACGACATAGCTCAAAGAATTAGCAAGCTGAAGTGGCAGTGGACCGGCCATGTTTGCCGCAGGACCGACAACCGTTGGAGCAAACGGATACTGGAGTGGAGACCGCGTTTAGGCAAGCGTAGTGTAGGACGCCCTCCGGCGAGATGGAGCGACGATCTGAGGAGTGTAGCTGGCAAACACTGGATGAGAAGAGCCGAAGACCGGGCTCAGTGGCGCGTCTTGGGAGAGACCTACGTCCAGCAGTGGACTGATATAGGTTGATTATGATGATGATGATGATGATGATGACAGTATTCAATATATAATTGCAAAGCTGCATTTAGCTCAGGCTGAACCTTTATGGTCCACATCTACACTGGTCGGCACCCCCGCACTGTCTACCTACCTTCCTTTATGTGTCTGTTTATATAAATGTATTTCTTTCTTTTTTTATTTGAACCTTACCTATCTATTCTTGTTTTGTTTTTGTTTTTAATGCAGGTTGTTTCACTGCGTTGTACCTGTATTGTGTGCCAAATAAATATTTATTTCTCTTTCTCTCTCTTTGTTTTTGATGCAATAATAGAAATTAATTTAAAGATCAAGTAATTAGGCGTGCGTATTTTTGTCGTATAATCCTGGGATGGGAACACCGTTGATCACCAAGTACCAGACAACAAAATAACTTTTGAAATTGCATTATTGGCGGACTGATCGCGTTTTAACATTTTCGTTTCGTTTTATTTAATTTCATTTCATTTGCATTATCAGCGTCCCCGAAAATCAAGAAAACGACACCCATATCGTTTTATTCGACCGACCAATGTTTGCATGGCTTAATCCAGACGCAAGCCTGCTCGTTAAGGGGGGCGGTCTGCGGACGTGTGTGTTTAAACGGCGCGTGGTGCGCCGGATCACGGGCCAGGCCAGGCGCGGCTCGTGTATTTGCAGGCTGTTTAAACGCATTTTAATTTTGGCAATCAATATCCCGAATTAAACAAAAACAAATATTTTTCACATCATTTAGTTAGGCAGTTAAAATAGGATAGAATATAAAAAAGGTGCCGATTTTAATTCCAGCGTTCCGGCTAATATTTACATAGTTGGTATTTGTATTCTGAATGCTACGGAATCATATTAGGTACTTGTTTCTGATATTTGTGATACAGCCCGCATGGATTTAGATACATATGCATGAACGTATCCTACGAAATTGGCAAAGAATATCATAAGATATTACTTATATGAAATGACTTCCGTTTTTTTAACCTATTTCAAATTGTAAATAAGTTATGCTATTATTCCGCCGATTATGAATAGTTTTGATAATTAAAAAAATAAATTAAATAAATAATGCTAGACAATCTACACAACATCATCTAGCCCCAAGCTAAGCAGAGCTTGTGTTATGGGTACTAGAAGACTAACATACTAATACATAGATAGATGTTTTTTATATTACATATAAAGTACCCAGAACACCTGGAATAAATATTTGCAGATCGTACAAACATTTATCTCAAGGAGGGAATCGAACCCGCAACCTCCGCGTCGCAGGCGGACCTTCCCCCGCCGCGCCACATTCTTGGTTTGTTATTTAAGTATGTAGTTTAATCCCATAAAAAGAGAAAGATCTGCCCTGAAAGTTTTTAAGTTGTCGATAATGATTGAATTAGGTTTTCAAAGGAGAATGGGCAATTCTCTATGGAGCGTGGGCCACGACTATAAAACTCGTCCCTCAGGATTGTCACATGGTACGTTTCAAAGGGGTTTTACAGGCCTACCTCCTTTCACTATTCACTATTCCCATGGATATCGAGATATGTATTTTGAAAAATCTGATTTTTCAAAATGTAACGACTAAAATGTCTGTGAATGCGTTTGAAGTGCATTAATCTTGATTTATTTTTCAGAACGCTTGAAAATCCAACCTGTGGGAATCGAGATATTTTTGAAAAACTGTATTTCTTTTATGCAATACTACATGTTTTTGAGAAGTAATTCAAATTCTACAGGTTGGACTTTCAAACAATCTGAGAAACAAATAAAGCCTGTTATTACTGCCTTTTAAAATGCTACAACAACAATTTTGTGGGTCTTCAGAATTCTTAGTATGTAATACGATGTTAAATGAAAATCAATTTTATCGGAATGTCTCGATTTCCATGAGACGGAGTTTTTCTGTATATATAGCTAAAAATGGGCCTGTTAGAACCCTTTTAAACGCTTTATGTTACATCCCCGAGGGACATTTTTTTAGCCGTGGCCCAAAATGCCCGTTCTCCTTTATGAAAACATTATTTTGATTTAATATTTGTCTCTTTAAGAACTTATTTATATTTAATATTAATTAACGCCCGCAACTAGGTCTACGCCTTGTTACTTTTTCGGCGAAATATTTCATTATTATTATTGCCTTTTTCATTCATTCATTTTTTAATTTGTCGTTTTTTTATGTTTTCTTCGTATGTCTTTCTGTTATTTAAAAGCTAGTGCTTCTTTTGGGGTCCCATTATAATTTGATGAACATTTGATTAAAAGTAATAATATATAATCTATTAACAACAGCAAGTGCAATAACATAAAAAAATAACTTAAATGTAACCGAAATAATACAAATGACGTGAGTGAACGATACATCTCTCGCAGAGAAAAATAAACAAACAAAAGATTAATTCAACAGAAGCAATGCAACAAGTTGAAACTCGCATAGGACATAAAACAAAATAATAAGCAAAATTGAAATATATACATTAAAATCAAACACTCATGCGATACAATATCGAAATTATATTAATTATAAGTTAGTCAAATGTTTCACGACCTACCTCATCTCGAAAGCTGACAGCCGAAGTAGGCACATTTTAACAGTATTTCATTCAAAGTTCAGTATTTCACAAAGTTCTTTCATTAACAAAAAAAATTAACGTATGAAAAATCTTCTAATCGCATAAGTTAAAAAGGCAAAAAGCAACTGCCAGAACAAATCCCGATGAACTATCAGAAAAATGAATAAAGTTATATAGAAATATTGTTCTAAAGTCATTATGAAATCACAAAACACTGTTATATTTTAAAATTGAAATGTCTTTAAAATGTTTTATAGACGTATTCGGTGCGCGGCAAGATTGCTGGATGCAAGTGTTGCATCCGGCGTGTTAGCTCGAACTGGCAGCCGTTCTGAGCTGTGGTAGGGGGGTACGTTTTCTCGCTGGGGAAAGGGGGTGGCAGTGGAGTAGGTCGTATAAACTACAGTTCTGCACACATGCACATTACCGTGCGTCTCTCTTCATCTCGCTTCAATATTGCCGAATATATATCTATGCATTTGTCATCAGGATATAGAACGTAATGAGTTTATAGAATAAATTGCGAGCGGAATACAACGATGATAAATAAAATGTGACGATAATAATGATAATACGCTTCATAATAATAAGAAACTTACTTGTGCCCATTTGGGGCGGCGCCAGGCGCCCGCCCCGAGAAATACGCAGGTCCACACGTGGCGTCTTCTACTTCGAGAAGTCAATGTCCGAAGTAACTCCACCAACCACTTTAAAACAAACAAACGAACGAGCCAGCTTGACGCGGGCCCTTATGTAGGCCATAGGATGGCATCTGAAACAAAAGAAAATTAATATAATAACGGTTCATGTTATCCTTTTACCGTCCTTATTCCTTAGATACAAGCAATTTTAAAGAAAACTCGTTAAGAATAGAAAAAGTTTTGAGGAATCAGAGAATCTAACATAAGAGGGTGGGACAAAAAGTTTATGGAATCAAGAGGTTAGAGAAGGGAGGTGGTAGTAATTTTTACCTGTCGCTACTTATTGACTCAACACAATTACAAATACTAAGTTTCCTGGATGCAAAAGGCCCAATTAAGAAAAGAGTGGCGTTTGAGGGAGGAGGCTTATACCCAGCAGTGGGCTAGTACGGGCTGCCGATGATGATGATGATGAAGTTTCAGCCCAATCGGTTCGTTAACTTTGAGATATCGCTGGATGAAGAAAATATTAACTATGGAGAAAATTGAGTATCGTGCCGTGCCACTTTTGGTGCACCCCTCCTGTAACACCCTGTATATACGACTATTTTGAATATTCTCCATGATCATCTTGGCATGTCTAAGGTCAGTGCAAGATGGGTACCGAGAATGCTCACAGCGCTTCAAAAACAGCAGCGCGTCGAGTTTTGGAGCTGTGTCGTGAAAACAGAGATGAATTTCTGTACGGAATTGTGCCTGGACTTTAAACTTGGGTTAATCACTATGAACCTGAGTCGAAACAGGAGTCAATGCAGTGGCACAAAAAAGGCGCAGCACCGCCTACAACGGCTACAGTTTTTTTGGGATTCCAAGGGATTTATTGATCGATTATAAAGATAAAGGTGTCAATATCATGGGAAAATACTAGGTACGCTACACTATTGGAAAAATGAAAAGACGCCATTAAAAAAAAGAGAAGGGGGAAATGGTCTTGAGGTGTACGTACTCCTTTTACACGATAACGCATGAGTCATGTTGCGATGCCTGCCTGCCTGCACAAGTGCGACTTCGAAACTATAAACCACCCTCCCTATAGTCCAGATTTGGCCCCTTGTCATTATTATTTGATCCCAACCATGAAAAAAAACTTCGTGGAAATAATTTTACGACTGACGAAGACGACTGGTTTCGAAGTTTGTATGCAGAGGGCTTAGTCCGAGCTTGCATTTTAAAACTCCCTACTCTCGAGCCGCGAGTCGTCTCTCGGATCTCTCTCTCTACTTCTTACAAAAATATAAGGACATCCGAGAGACGACTCTCGGCTCGAGAGTAGGGAGTTTTAAAATGCAGGCTCGGACTAAGCCCTTAGAATCTTAACCCTTGAACCGATTGACTTGAAACTTGGTACGCATAATATTGACACGAAATAAATTGGATCTGGATTTTTAGATTTTGCAAAATAATCCCCCATCTCCCTCAAATCGAGTAAAGTTTGAAATTCCAAGTTGTTTTTTTACAACTAGATGGCGCTGTCACATTCTGTAAATCCTACAAAGCGTTTTGGCAATTATAAGTCGGTCGGTATTTTGCAAAAGTTCAAGTCAATTTAGTTATTTTACACAACAAAATAAGTCTAATTTTCGACATCAAGCAAAAATGTTATTCTGTCTGTCTGTTCTCGCCTACAAGTTGCATTTTTCTACGAAAATTGGTCATGTTCGTAAACTTATTTGTCGAGCGTGATTTTTGATTTTGATTAGAAGCAAGTGTGTTGTAGCGTTAATAAAAATATTCACGGACTTTTTCACACATCACACTAGTCCCAAACTAAGCATAGACTGCTGATAGAATAGTTTTATATATACATTTTTTTATAATTACATGCCTAGAACCACACTCAAGTCAAATATTTATGTTTATCACACAAACATTTGCTTTGGGTGAGAACCAACTGAGCTGTGACGCCTGTTAATAATATAATCAACGGATTTCAATCAAATTTAAGAGGCGAACTTTGGACTTCATTTTACTCCAATGAATTCAATAAAAAGAGAGAGGGAAGAAAAGGGGGAAGCTTACTGTAGCTACGACATGGTTATCAAATACTTAAAAACAAAAGATGCTTAGAGGGCTCTCATACAAAAATGTATCTTTTGCTCGTTTACATAATATATGGTAAGGAACTCATCGTGGGCGAATCCGAGTCGCACTTGGCCTGTTTTATTTAATTACGGTAACGGTAATTTAGTGAGTTTTGATTATGTTTTAGTTGTTTACGATATTTGATTTCATTTTGTGATACCTACTGGTTTTAAGGATTCGGTAGCCAAAGAGTAAAAACTGGACCATATTGCTGAGTCTTCGATTTCTGTCTGTCTTCAACTCTCTTATTATTACTACTTACTATTAAGAATAAGGGGGCTTATACATAAACGTATTTTTTTATTTATTGGCAATGGGAGATAGATACAGTACGGAACACTTCGTGCACACTTGCCCCGTTTTGACTGCACTTTATCATCAATTTATTTCACAAGAAGATAGTAATCGCAAAATCCACTTACTGTAAATTAGGTAGGTACTTCTCTATTTAACATAAAACGGCACGCGGACGAAGTCGCGGAAACAGATAGCGCAGAATATATTAAAAACAAAAAATAATTTGTGTTTTTAATTAATTGATGTTTAAATTCCCTCCCTTCCATTTAACTTCGCGAACGTTTTGACCTCCCCTCGTATCAAGCAAATGTATTTAATAAGTATGTCTAATCGCGGTGACAAATTAAATAGAATACAGTAAAGGATAGTTTAAATAGAAAGTAGCATCGACGCCTAGTCATGAGTTCCGCTAAGGTAACTGAAAGCTAAGGTCCTGCGACTTGAAAATTGATTGGTGAATTAGTGAGAAAATTGCACCAAAGTGTAACATTAAATAGGCTGTGAAAAAAAGGGGCCTCGAAACTGAAAAAAACATGTGTTTATAATAAATAAAATATTCACGGACATTTCATTTCACACATCACACCTTAGTCTCAAACTAAGCAAAGCTTGTACTATGGAGACTATACTGCTGATATAACATTTTTTTCGTAAATACTTACATAGAATAACACCCATACGCAGACCAATATTTATGTTCATCACACAAACATTTCGCCTGGGTGGGAATCGAGCCCACGACCCTACAGCAGAGCTACTACTAGCTGAGCTATGACGCCTGTCAAACATAAGTTATTAAGATTCTCATATATTTTTCGCATATGTAAATGTATCAACAAGAAGCTATTACAAACTTTAGTAGAAAACCTATTACGAGAATGGATAAAAATGGGACCGACGGTAAAGAAGGAAGTAGGAAATGGTTCATAAATAAGGTTTTATAATAACTGTCTTCATATAACCAATACAAAAAAAAAGACTTAAAGACGATGAGCTCAAACCCAGATACCACTAAAAAACGGTCTGTATATTAACGAAAATCGGAGCCTTTTGTATAATTTTTGTGACACTCAGTTGCTTAGAATAATACTAGCAGCGCCATCTGTACCTTTCATGAGTAGTACGCTTGTAGGTTGATATGGAACCATTGCATTCTGGACAGACACCCTCAGAACCCATGCGCCGCCAGTGGAGTTTTCTGACAACTATATGGAGGGCTGAAAGCTTATCGAAAATTCCGCTAAGTGTTTCAACATGCCCCCGTCAAACTAATCCTAGCGCCACCAGTGGAGATATCTAGCAACATATGTTTCCGACCAAACTGAAGCCTTATACGAGTATAGTGAGAACAGCGCTACCGCCAGCAGCGGCGTTGACTGGAACTTTACGGTATGCAAAACATCTGAAAGCGCCGGTCACACAACACAACCGTCAACCTGCGCGACGGGATAGGAAAATGGGATTCGGATGCAGAGATGCATTGCAATTGACAGCCTTATATTAAAGCCAAATATTACATTTCCGTTTATTAAAAAGGCGCCGTAAGACAAAGAAGTTTGTTTAAAACGTTGATAAACGTAAAAAAGTGTGCGTCTTTTTAACCGGCAGCATTTTAAAACTGAGCGATGATCGGTGGAGATTCAAAGACAAATCAGAACGCATTTTTTTTTCTGGTCCTACTTGACAATATGGTGAATTTATATAAACAAAAAAAATTACAGGTCAGGTGACAATCCAATTTATTATTGCTGATTTACTATTTTTTATTTTTTTTATTAAAAAAAAACACAAATTGAAACAAATCTTATGGCTAAGGTCTTAAATCTACGTGTTTATTCAATCAAAGAATGCCACATCATGCACAAACATAAAAACTCAACTAGACTACCTAGGTAAAATAAAGTAATATAAAAAGTAAAAAAAAAATATAGACTTCTAATAAAAATAAGAAAAATATAGACTATTATAAACTCAAATTTAAACTTATTTTTATAAATACTATTTATTTATTTGAAAGAAAAATCCTTTTATTTTCTATTTAAACCATTTTATACTTTAATGCTACAGCTCCAATTAGACCAACACGAAATTTAAAGGTTTTCAAAACAAATTTATAATTTGAGCGATACATACTGTGAAATATGGCTATGAATTATTCAAAAATACTATGTACATACAAAAGATTAATATAACACCATGCCTTGCTCAATAACATTTTAAAAACACTTCGGACTACGACAGCATACGCAAGCACAAGTAATAAATTCAAATTCTTGCAAAAAATTCCACGAGCTCAAAAATACTGAAAAAACTCGGCTGTGGAAATTTTGCTACACATTCGATGAGTTAAACGCTTAGTACATATTTGAAAAACGACTCGTACGATTTAGGGTTAATTATAATGGTTCTGAGAGATATTATTCAGTTCTATTGTAAAAATAACAAAATTATACACTGTTTTTTGCATTTTAACTTCGTGCCGACAGTGATGGCAAAGCACGTGTTGGCAAGATTTTGAAAAGCTCCCCCACGTAGTTATTACAGCGTAAGATATAATAAATAACACAGGGCATAAGATGATCATTAGTGCATTTGATATAAAGACGCATAGGGGCCGTCGAGTACAAAAGACCTCGAACATTTTTGCACCACCGAATTAAATGTCTACCCTGAGCGAAAATTATTTTGCCGCAATAGATTCAATCTTAGACTACTGAACTCACTCGTAATATATAAATGTTGTTTTACTTATTTCGTATTGAAATCTTCTCTTTGAATTTATTATTTCAAATAATGTACCTTCTTTCGAAAACGGCTGTAGCACGGCTGTGACGATCGACTTGCGCACGAAGGATTCCGTACAAAAAGATCACTTGTTGTACACGATCACCCATAAAAAATAGCTTATTCTGTACTTTAGTATTTGTTGTTATATCGGTAGCAGAATGACGTCATCTGTGAAAATTTTAACTATCACGGTTCCTGAGATAGAGCCTGGTGATAGACAGATATAAAGACGGACAGTGTAGTTTCAGTAATAAGGACTCGTTTTACCCTTTGGGTACGGAACCCTAAACTTGAAAACTTACCAAGCTTTATCAGTGGTCAGAATTACACAAAACATATAGTTTGACGTATAATTTCAGGACATTATAGGATTGACCGCTTGAAACTTGACTGCAATCTCACCTGATGCTAAATGATGCGGCCTACAGTATGGCACGTTTGCCTAGATACTAGCTGATGCCCACAACTTCGTTTTATTATGGATATATATATATTGTATAAAATATAATACACACAATATCTTTATAAATTACAGCATATGTGTTATTCTGATGTATAAGGTATGTTATAGTAAAATTTGATTAAAATCAATTCGGTAGACTTTGCGTGAAGGAGCACATATAATAAATAAATAATGCTGGACAATCCACACAACATCATCTAGCCCCAAGCTAAGCAGAGCTTGTATTATGGGTACTAGAAGACTGACATACTTAATACAATAACATTACATAGATAGATATATATATATATATATATATTTTTTTATTATACATATAAATACCCAGAACACCCAGAATATATATTTGCAGATTATACAAACATTTATTCCAAGGCGGGAATCGAACCCGCAACCTTCCGTGTCGCAGGCGGACCTTCGCCCGCCGCGCCACATCGGTTGTCAACATATAATATATCCATTCATCCATATACTTATCCATAAATACTTACGCAATAAGTACTATTAATGTATAAGTACTTTTAAATTTTAAAAATAAATATCCACTTTATGGAATTCCTCTAATATCATTTCGTCACACGATTAGGTCACGTGAACGAAAAAACGATTGAATGACATTATTTTTGTTACTTCAAGTAAGTACTTATTACTTGTAAAATCAATTTTGCAGCACTTGTCAATTATAAAAACGCAAAGTAATGTAATAATTTCCTTGAAGGAAATTCGACCACTTGAGCTATTCAAGGATTGTATATCATAAATAAATTATTATGTACATATCTATTTATTTTTTCAATATGACAGTAGCAGTTATCTACTGATGTATATATAATTAAAAAAATTTATAATTTAGGATGGTTTTTTTGAGAAAGGTGGTAATGAGTAAGTCTAAAACTAGAACAGTTGTAAAATGGTCAAGCCCTCAATTTATAAAAACGTGATATACATACATCTATTTATCTATCTATCTATTTAAAAAACTTAATGTTCCACTTCTCAGGCAGGCATCACAGCTCAGTTGGTAAAAGCTCTACCTTCTGTACTGTGGGTCGTGGGTTCGATTCCAGAGCAAATGTTTGTGTGATGAACATAAATATTTGTTGTTTCTGGGTTAACTATGGAAGTGTTACTAAAAAAAAAATCGAAAATAAATGTGTAGGTATAAGTATTCTATCAGCAATCTAATAGTTCCCATAGCACAAGCTTTACTAAGTTTGGGACCAGAGTGTGATGTGTGAAATGTCCAAGAATATTTATTTGCTTATTCTTATTTACTTATTCTGTTTTTAATATTCTTGAGCCATCAAAAAAATTTGTAAAATATATATATTATATCCTATGCATTGGACTCAATTTAAACCATTTAAAAGCAACTTATTAGATAGTATTTATTCACAAACACACTTACGACTATACAGTATTTCCAAAATGTACATTGTCATATAAAATACATAAGCAACAGTTGAGCTATCTACAGACCGTTGCAAACGATCTATAGATAGTTGAACTGATCCAAATCAGTACCAATCGGAAGCGTACCCAAGACACTGGCTGCATTGCCGCTGCTGAATAGCAATGCTGATAGGCTGGGTCAGATTTTTATTATTAGTTAGTTAGGTAACATGAAGATATTAAAAGTGATTTATACAAATTTGCTAGATCCTGTATCTGTATCTTATTTCTTTATTTATAAATCATTTGGGTTGATTTTCTCCAAGTAGATTTATAAATAAGTAAAGTATGCAGTAATTATTATTTTCAAAATCATTTTTTTAACAGTCACAGCCTCAAAAAAAACACCCTATAAAGCAAGCAACAGTTGCTCATTAATTTTATGTAAGTAGATTTTTAGAAAAAACACAAATTTTATTGCTAATAATTTTTAAAAATTTAATTTTTCATGAGTAAGAGCTAATTAGCAAGGACACTAAGATTTCTTGTCTGTCTTCTATGACTTGGTTACCGTATGCGTGTGGACCATAGCTCTTATTTCTCTGCAATTAGTATATAACTATCTGCCTGTAGTCCACCTGTTGGGTGTAAGTGATTTGGTTTGCTTCAGTTTACTAGTGATACATGACAGGAGTCACAGTTCAGTTGTGTCTCTGCCATGCTGTGGATTGTGGGTTTTACCGCTATCAAGAATATGCCGTGGCAGTATTCTGCGTCTGGGTGTTACTATGTCTTCTATGTATGTAAGTATTTACAAAAAAATAACTACCGGCATTCCCACTTATAATACAAGCTTTGCTCAGTTTGGGATTATCAAGTGTTGTGTGATATTAATAAATAAATATTCTTGGACATTTCACACTTAGTGCTCTAGTCCCAACCAAGCATAGCTTGTAATATGGCAACTAGATTGTAAAATGTCCAAGAATATTTAGTATTATTTATAAGACATCTCTAAAACCCATAATTTAAAAATAAATGATATTGAAATCTCATAAATCAGAATTAAATAAATAATTTCATATCAAATTCTATTAGTAGATATTTTTATACAAATTATTTAGTTCCTTCAAAAGAAGATTTTATATGATTTTTTTAATAATGAAAAAGTATACTATAACCCCATTTATTGACAGAATCAAAAATAGAAACATATTTAGTTAATACCTACATTGAACTCAAATTATCCACTCAGAAAAAAAAACAATATTTGCTATCACTAAAATGTTTATTAAACTAATTCTTGGCGGGTATCAAACCCAGAACCCATAGCATTACCAATTGAGTTGAGGTGTCTATTTATCAAAATAGGCATCTCATCTCAAGTATGTGGATCAAAATATAACCAAGTCATAAAGATGAAAAAAAAATTGGTTAGAGCATTGTTTACACCAAGAATAGAATATTATTTTAGATAAATGACTTTGTTACGAAATCCCAATGCCAACTTTATAACAAACCAAGGTTTTTTTAAATGTCAAAGTAACCATGTTTGTAAGATGAAGTAATTCTGATCATCGTTATGTCGCAGATATCGCCGAGAATGAACTTCTACCAAATATTGGGCACACAAGCTAAAAAAGCCTCTATAGCTACTCATAATACGTAGCTAGTACCATGCACGTAGCACTAAAATATGGAGGATGCATTATTCGAAACCGACGAGAAAACAAACCAAGATGCCTCACTGTTCCGAATGATTCGATAACCGATATTCTAAGATACTTTATCACAAAATTACACCGTTTTTATAGACAAAACTGATCGAATACCGAGAAAAGTAACCAATCTCATTGTGAACGTACCGCCCTACGCTAGTGTTGATTTCTCAAATTACACTTACCACGCTCGGGAAAAACATATTCCAGGGATAAAACACACCATACAGTATTTTGATGTTATCTACGCGGAAAAGTCAAGTGAAACGAGTAGAATTTAGTCAGGTTTCACAGTTTTTTTCACAAAACAATAACACTACGCGCAATCACTTCAGACTACCGATCTGAAGTTCACCACAGAAAACACGATGTCACACAATGGAACCAACATGGCGAACCGAAATAAATCAATTACGAAAAAAAAAAAAACTTGGCAAAGCGAGTTAAACATCATTCATACTTAAAGCTAAAACTAACGAAGATGGTAATTCAATTTTTAAGAAAAAGGATTTTATTATAACTATAATGTGTTAGATTTGTCACCAGTCACCTATAACAAACATTTATTTCATATAATGTCGAAGATATACGTTTATTTTTAGCTATACGTACTTATCCAATATTTATTACTTGATAGTCAATAACCAATTTCTAAAGTAGGGATCGTAAATAAACATGTATAAGTGCAATTTCTGTCAATTTTAATTATTATAGTTTTTTAAAACATTTAACTTTTCTCTAACATGAAGTTGGCGTCATGACGTAATGTCCGGTCAACTGAAAGAAAGAGTTATTTTTATACATTATTTGACATAAGTAAATAATTAATAACATTTTATTGAGATGTAAATAATATTTAAAGGTAAAAATTGGTTCATATTATTTAATCGTACAAATTACGTAGAAATTACATTAAGAGTTGAACCTACAATCAAAGCTAGACTGTTGATTGAACTGTCAATGTCCTTTTTGCCTCTCTCTTCTCTACCGCCACGTTTTTTATGCCAACAACGTGTCGTCTGACTATTCCGACTAGTCTGTGCTCCGACTCAACTTTGAGCTACTAATAATGCTTCCACATAAAAAAAAAACTTCGTTTTCAAGGTAAAATAATACTGTTTTTCACTCCAACAAAACAGTTATTATGTGTGTGAGAAACACACAGCATTGTTAATATATATGAAGAAGCAATTTTCAAGATCTTACCTTATATCAAGCGTTTAGTAGGTATGGCATTTCTCATCAAACCTGTCAATTCTTCAATCTTTCATCTGTGGGCGAAGCTGAGGAATCTCCGCTGCTGAGTTATCTGTGGTCTCATAGTATTCTTCATAACACCAGCAAGAAGCTTGCTCCAATGCTGTGTGTTTCTCACACACATAATAACTGTTTTGTTGGAGTGCAAAACAGTATTATTATATGTGTTTCTAAACACACAGCATTGTTAATATATATGAAGACCTGTTTGTTATCTGCTGGTGAAAGAGTTAGTTAGAAAATGCTATGTGAAATACCTTTAAAAATAACATAACTGTAGGTATTTTTAAAATTAAATTAAATTCTGCTGTTATATTACAGTACAATAAATTTGTAAAATAAAATTTAAAATTCTTTGGGATCTAAAAACTATATTGTACTAAAAAGGCCTTAAATTAAACAGAAAACTTATCCTTTAAAAAGGGCCCTCTATTGATTTTTATTAAAATCAGTCCCAAGAATAAATAAATAATTAAGCTTTCAGCTTAGTCAAACTCCAACTTTATGTATTAACTCATGTCAGACTTCTTTGAATACATACAATCAAATGTGATCAACTAATTATTGAAATGAGAATTTATTCTGTGTCTGATTCTTACAAATGGTAAATGATTAACATTTAAGTAAGTTAATTTCTGCTAAATGACAGAAAAAATGTTTGGGTATGTGGGTACTTCTCCAATGATCTCTACCTGAAATATCTCAATATAGACCTCTATATATTCCTACATATATATGTATATATATTATTTTTCATTTTATATAAAACATTGTAAGGCAAATTCTGATTTTATACTGCCCTAGCTAGGTACTAAGTCGTATATTTAGATCCATAATTATGCAAATTGAATTTATCCAATTAGCTATCATTGTACAGGTAACTGGTCTGGACTTTCAAGAGACTAATATTAATAATTTAGTTATCTCAACTTCATCAGAACCTATTTATCAGTGATTCATAATAATGTCTTTATTATTACCTGTTCAAAAAGACACTGTCTTGTTTTGAGTCAACTTAAAGCCACAGCAATATTTCATTCTGTATCTCATTAATTTTTAATTTATCTGCAGATTGATACAAGAGTGTTAGGTCTTGAATATAACCAGACCAGACTCGACAAATAATACTAAAAGAATTGTTATTCTTCTAGCTGCATCAAATATGTATTTGAAAATGGAGTATTTTTTGGGCCAGTTGAAAAGTAAGACAGTATAGTTAGTGCCCTTAGAAAACACATGTATAATAATATGTTTTTAGAAAATATACATAATAGCAACAAAGAAATTCTTTGATATCTTTGCAGTTTAAATACTTGAGTATGTGCAAACTTATGTAAGAGTTCCAAATAGTATAATGGAAATAAATGTTGTCTCTACTCGCAAGTTTGTCCCTAAGGTTGTTACAGCTAGGCCAGGAATCTAGCTACATTATTACTCTGGTCGCGTGGAACTGGCACCTAGAATCACCTAGCATGCAAGACAATTCCAAATGATTCTTGTGATTTTACTGAATAAAGTAATTTTGACTTTGACTCTGCATAGTTCTAAGTTTCAAACTTGTATTCTCACACTGTATAATATAGCTCCCAATTGGGGCTGTAGGTATGTGTTGAGAGCGTTGATTTTGTCAACCCCAAGAGATATTTTTCTATTAAAATAAAAAATCAATGCCTGATCACCCCCCCCCCCCCCATTTTTTTTTTTTTTTTTTTTTTTTTTTTTCTATGCTACAAGCTTTAGCTTTATCACTTGGGCAGAGGTGAGGTCTGTTAGGTTGTTGTTCAGGCTTTTTATTGGCAGTGGTGGGCTAGACCCGCGCCTTCAAGTCTGCTAGCTAGAAACGTTCTGTCCACTGACATGACTTTCATCACTATGGCTATATACCTTGACGAATCTAGATAATGTAGAAGCTGCTGAATCAGGTTTACTGGTGGGAACACCCAAGCCAGTTTGAAATAAAAATAGAAAAGAAAATAGAATAATTAAATAATATAATTTAATTCAAGGTAGAAGCACTTCCAACAATGTTTCCAACGGACGAGTTGTCAATGTTGTCAAGCAAGTATGACAACACTGTTGTTGGTCTTTGTCAGGTGGGTTTTTCCTCCCATCCAATCCAACCAAATCGACATAAAAATCATTCCATTCCATTTGTGGCATGGCATTGTATCTTGTTGGCTGTGCCGTGTGTGGGTTTATCAAATTGCTATGAGTGTTTTGAAAATTAAAAAATGAGTTAGAGAAAGTTCAAAAAGCCATTCCGAGCGATGCTTTACCCCCTAATAATGCATACGATAAAATTTAGAAAGTTTTGTATTATGGCCGTGTTTATTATTGTGACGGTTATGCTGTGCATGTTTTTCTGGGCAAACATGGAATTTATAAGGTAAATAATAACATACAAGTAATTTCGATACAAACGCAATGAGCAATTTATCAAAATAATGTAAATAGACCCTGTCGAATAAATATAAGTAGGTACAAAGTTTTTGTAGAAGAAAAAACTAGGTATTATTTCTTTGAGCTATAATAACCTTGACTAGATTTGTATCGTCAAAGCTAATTACAACTCCCAACTTAAATACATAAAGACCATGTCGCATGTTTACGACACTGGCCTTCTAAATCTACAGTTTTATGATATACATGCATCAGATGCTGTTGAATAATAGCCAGTACACTTTATTATTCTAGTAAACAGCAACTACAGAAAAATTTTAGTACATCATCAGTAAGACAATGATAACAGATCTTGTTACTTTATTTAGTCATGAAAAAAAAGTGGGCCTTTGAACATTTACCACGTAAAATAAAATAAAATAATCATTGCTTTTCAGTGCTAGCTCTGTAGTATTGGCCAAAGGTGTACCATTGAAAGTGAAGAATAAGTTATGCTTTATAAGCCTCATTGACCGACGGAAACCAAATCATATATACAATAACACAGACTTGAATATGATATACTTTATCACACCCACCTATCCGAGGCCAGAGCAAGTTCCGGAGTTGACTAGACTTGGACATACATTGATGCATGTGCCGAGACTGCATTGGATTATAGCCGATGATGAGCCTGCCTGTTCAGATGAAGTGCTGAACATACTAAGGTAATATTGTACACATAGGGTGTGGACAGACAAGAAGTTTGAAGTAAAACTGTATATTTTACATGACATTCTATACCATGTTTAAATATTTATTTACGTTAGACAACATCATCATTATGTACAAATTAAAAGCTAGTACACTTACAAAATAATATTCTAAAACAAATTAAAATACTAAATAAAAAATGAGATCAAAAATGAGACAAATCTTATTAAATTATTTAACAAATCCAATGACTGAGGTTCCCTAAATCCTTTAAAATCTGTTTATACATCCAAGCAGTGAGACCCATTGTCAAACATCAATTTAAATGACTTTAAAAGATGTTAGGATGCACTAGTGCTTATTAAATTGACGCCATGCCAGATAAGTTAGCTGGCTAGTTTAGTTTGGTATAGTATATATACTACATGCTAGATGATATAGCAATACACCCCTTATATGTGAGCTACACTGTATAATATCTGCTTATTATGAAACATACATACTATATTGATTAGGTAATGAACTAGACCATGAACATGTTATGCTGATATAGTGTGAAATCAATTATGTAGTACCTTATCTCAAAAACATTAGCGATATGTTTTAATGAATCCGTAAAGCTTTAGTCAACTTCAACAATCTGATAATAGCTTTGTTTTAAAATGTTTTCCAAGTAAATTACATGGAATGGGTATTCATTTGATCCATGACTTATTTTCATTCAATAAACACCCAGATTAGAAGTAGGTCAAGTTTCTATCTTCAGTCCAAGACTTAATTAGGTATTGTATGTGCGAGGGGTGGACTGAAATATCACACTGTTTTTGTAAAGGTAAACCAGGTCTCCACATATTTCAAGTGTCCCTAGAGAACCTAATCCAGACCAAGCTAGATTTAGATTTACCAGGGTAGCACGGATAAATGCGACGATCGCAAACGTGTCTGGCTGGACCGTTTAAATGAGATACACTGCGCGGTGAAGCTGCAACTTTCGGCATTCGAGCTGGCGTTGTCGCGCAATGTCACTTGAATAGGTTATTTTAACGAATGCGCTAACTGTCATACATATTTATAAACATTTCATGTACTAATCTTGTCTTAAACTAAGAAAAGCTTGAGCTATGGAAACTGGAACTGCTAGAATATTTTCTTTTGTGAATACATACCTACGTACTTACCAACATCCAGACACGAAACTCAAACTGTTTGCCTATCATTCTTTCATGCCCCCAGAACTAATGCACCATATCGCATTTAAAATTTATATACTGGACTAGTTGTGCCGGCGACTTTGTCTTGCTATCGTTATATATTTGACAAATCGCACAATATCTTAATAAATTATAGGCTATGTGTTATTCTGGTTGTAAAGTTTCATTGTAATCCATTAATAAGTTTTGCGTGAAAGAGTAACAAACCACATCCACACATCCATCCATCCATACAAACATTCGCGTTTATAATATTAGTACGTAGTGGGATATAGGTTTCAAAATGTATTTGGAACCCAGTTAGTGGGTCTATACGGAAGTACCTAATAGGCGACACAGTTCAATTGGTATTTGCCCTCCCATTTGGGTCGCAGGTTCAATCTTTACAAAGAACAAAGATTTCTGTGTTCAGTGATGTTTTATGTCTGGCTAATATGTAACCCTTGAATGTATTTACAGAGCGAAATGTCTATAAGTATTCTATCAGCAATCTAGTAAGTTCCCATAGTACAAGCCTTGCTTAGTTTGAGACTATATTGCTTTTTGTGAAATTTAGTTGCTAGACTGCGAATGCAATCAGTTTACTATAATAATAGAAGAATATAATAATAGAATACTAAAATAATACAACAGTATTCAGTATTGTTCAATAAGTGTCTCAGTCGCTACTCGTTGAACTAAAAATACATAACGCTATCGAACGGTCAGCGCTTTTAATTCACTTTTAATAGCTTACGAGAACTCCGTCTTTACAGAAAACTAGACCGATTAAAGTTTCATATATTTTGTGAAATATGACTGTTAATCGAAACTCTTTGTGCATTTATTTTCCTGAAAAACCTTGAAAAAATGTCATTAGTGGCTAACATTTTATAACTCCTGTAGCTTATTGAGTTGGTTAAGAGTCCTAAGTTCTTGATAGTAATAAAACTTAGCTCTTGTTGTGATCCGGAAAATAGGTTTTGATTTATAACGATCCAGCAGTTTAAGCTCTAACAAACAAACAGACAAACTCGATTTTAGATTCAGAATAAATGAAAAAGTTTAATTAGCGGATTTGCACATTTATGTTGTTTATTTCCCATTGTACAAATGTGTGAAATGTCCGGACAAAATAATGACAAAAATAAACAAAATATGTATATCTTTATTTATTTTGTCTTTTATAGTTTTATAACTACTATAGAACTGTAGTAGATGTATTTTATATTTTCAGGAGAACAGGCCTACCCTTCACCCACCTTTCCAGCCCTAAACCGTACGTGTACAAAACATCTAACTTTCCCCGTGGAGTTTCAAATCGTCGTGCGGCGCTCGAATGGATACGAGAGAATGTACATGACGGGGTTCTATACTTCGGAGACGATGACAACACTTTCGATCTGAGATTATTTGATGAAATACGAAGCACTAAGAAAGTGTCGATGTTTCCTGTTGGACTGATTGGCGGATATGGAGTCTCATCGCCAGTGGTTAGAGACGGGAAGGTAAGGAGTTAGCAACCATGCTGTGGGTTTGAATCCTAAGACAAACATTTCTATCTAATTTTTTTTAGGCACGTTTATAAACGTAGCCAGTGGACCATGCATTTTATTTGATATAAGAACAATGACGAATTTTAATGTGAAACAGAATCACGATAGTATAGTAATAAGTTTTTTACTATACTATCGTGATTCTGTTGCCAATAAAATTCAGTATTTACGATTTGTACATATTTATAAAACACACAAGAAACAGTTGAGCTATCACGCAATTATGCAGTAAGTGTACTAATAAACTGTACTCAACACTTGTTCAGCTGTTAAAATTGAATTTCCAGGTGGTGGCGTTTTTCGACTCTTGGCCCGGCGCCAGAACTTTCCCGGTCGATATGGCAGGCTTTGCGGTCAACATAGAGTTCCTAAAACCTTCAGCCACCATGCCTTACATCGCTGGCCTCGAAGAAGACAGATTCCTTATCAGCCTCGGCGTTAAAGTCGACGATATTGAACCATTAGCCGACAACTGCTCAAAAGTTTTCGTATGGCACACAAAAACCGCTAAATTCAAGAAACCAACCATTCGTATAAACTTTGATAAATTAGGAAAGTTTTCCAAGTATGAGAGTTTTGTAAATTTGCTTAGAGAAATTACGGGGTTGGGCATGGTTAGTATATATCCGGATAACGGTACTAGGCCTCAGATAACGAGAAATAAAAAGAGTTACGATGCAGTATCGGGTCTGGAATAGCACAGGGGCATGTCTTGTATCTTATAGTAAATAATTGCATTGGATTTGAATAATATAATAAACCCACATGGCCTTATAGTAATCTATGGGCTGTATTGCATTATTTATCACAATCATCTTACCAAATAGGTATATTATTTTCATGAATTATTCTTGCTAGTCTATTTTTTCCGATAAAGCAGGCCATAAGAAAGTTTGTTTACAAAAAAATAAATGTAAAGTATTTAGCAATCTAGTTCCCACAAGCTTTGCTTAGTTTGTGACTGGAGAGCAATGTGTGAATTGTCCATGAATATTGATTTATTATTGAGACTTATTTTACTTTCCGCAAAATACGTATATTAGTGAGAGATCAATTTATAATGTAAATAAATATCCAAAAACAGATTGTGATAAATATTGTCAGTCGTTACATGCCTACTTATTAATTTGATAACCCCCAGTGGCCTAAAATAATATTTAAATACATGAAGTAATATTTAAAAAAATCTTTGTTTGCGTGCAACTCGAAAATACAATAAGATGAAATAAAATATGTAATACTAATCTTTATCGCGTAAAGCGTTACGAACGATTTATTGGTTTATTTCAAATTTCACAATTGTTATAATAAAATAAAATGAAACAATATTTATTGCTTAGTCTTAAAATGACATAATTACAATCTTGTGTTAATAAGAAATAGGTTTGTAAATGAGTTGGCCCCAATATTGAAAATAGTGCGTAAAAAAAGACATCCGTAAAATAAAATCATACGCCATGTGTAGATCTGATTGAAATTATCTGATTAATTGAATCTGTAAAATATTGTTTGGTTGTAGATTGTATTATATTTTATTATTTTGTACAATATTATATAGTTGCTCTTAGATTAGTTTACTCAACCATTATTTTGTACTGTTATTACGTTACAGAATGACTGATATTAAAAACTGAACAACAATTGATATTGAAAGATATTCTAAGATATGATTTTAGATAAGGCATCTGAATTCATAGAAAAGATATATATTACACAGGTATTTATAGCATACCTACCTCAATGTAGTGTAGTGCCGTTAGCGCATCGATAAATATCTATGTAAGATATATATTTTTTCTATCTATTTATCTCTGGATGCCTTTTCGCCTTTCTGTGAATGCCCCTATCTCTTTGTGTGATATTGTTCGTATTGCGTTGGTTGTGTTAATATTTATAGGTTGAATCTCTTTGGGGATGTCTTTTATTACTAAAACTTAATCTTACTAACGAATTCTAGTGTTTAAGCGCTTATAATGTAATTTAGACGTTAATCCCATGTGATCTTAGATAGGCTTTAACAAATTTATCAAAAAAACTTATTTGTTAGTACATAGGTAGGTAAAGGAGAGTTTTCTGTTTAATGGATCGGATTCGGTCATGTAAATTTTCGAACCAGTAAAGGTGAATTTTCGAAATATCAGTGCGTAATATTAATGTGTAACACTGACGGCCGGTTTCTGGAAACCCAAATCACGATAGATCCTAGTTTGACACAGTAATTATTTGAATTTTTCGTTGATCATCGTTCGAGAAACCGGCCGTGATAATTGTTTTTTGTTTTTTACGCATGCGGTCAAATAGTATGTAATTAGTTACTCGTAGTGAAATATTCATTTACAAAGTGACTCCCGCCGGGGTGCTGCAATAAATAGTTATTTGGGCAATATTCACTGAAAGTAGTATCGTAGTATTGCTGAAAATAAACATAGTCTCACCGTACTGTTGGTCATTGAGTATCCTTGTCAGAACAAAAAGTAATTGAGACACAAAGCAACACTCTTCACTTGTATGGTTTCTGTGGCAAAAATGTTAATAAGCATTCAGTATAATTTGAAACAAATATTTAGTTTTTATTTTAATATTTATTAAAAAAATTGTTTCGATAACAATGCTGTTTAAGTGAGGCTAGTATTACCGTGTGTTGTTAATGTACATTTGTTCGATTGATTTGTTGTTTCTAAATGTGATTCGCAGTTGTTTAAAGATAAATACAGCAAGTAAAAAGTAATTTACAAAAACTGCTCTTCTATTTTACCAAATTAACTAAATAAATCGAATATAAGCTTTAGTTCAAGTTTCTAGCCAAAGACTGCTTGTACTCAAACTGTGTTTGTCTTAAGCTGGTCACACACGAGCGTTCAAAATAGCGTAGCGTGGCGCGGTATTGGAGCGACAAAGGAAAGAATCATGATCTGGTTTCGCCATACACGTTGTTTCATTGACGCGCTACCAAGCCGTTTGTCTTGATAGAACGTTCGTGTGTGACCAGCTTTAAAGTCAAGCGATAAGACCGCGTTAAAAACAAATGCAAAACTTGTACTGATATCTAACAATTTCGATAAATCTCGCCTAATTTTATAATGATTGATCCCTTAATCCAAACACATAGTCACTGCATATTTAGGCTTACTAAACAAACTCACAATAGGTATATCTATCACCTACTTCAAAATAGAATTACTTGTATTACACATCGACTCACAAAAAGTTTATTAGTATAATGTGTAATCCCTTTAGTCGTTAGGAAATCTGTTTTACCCGTTGTACTTAATTTATTTAGTCAAATATACGCACAAAGTTTAGTAGGTAATAGAAGAGGTATTTTTATTAAACTAAATTAACTTACAATATTTTTAGATAAGAGTTCAAATTAGCTTAAAAAATAAGACAAATCTCAAATTACCTTAGCAAGATAAGACAAAGGAGAATGGGCACTTTGGGGCACGAATTAAAAAACTATCCCTCAGGGTTGCCAAGTTTTTTAGTCGTGGTCCACGCTCAATAGAGAATTACCTATTCTCATTTCAAATTAGAAGCAAAGACGGTGATTGTTTTTTCTTTTAAGCTGTCATGTTGTTGTTCTGAATCTGATAATACTAAAAAATACGATAAAACTAAAAGCAATTTTACTTCGTTTAGAAAAATGTAACAAAGGATGTATTTAGGAGTAAGGGTCACTTTTAAATTACTTTTTTTTAGTCAGATAAATAATACACGATGAGTACATTGTTTTTTTAGTTTTGTTAACGATATGTAAAGTTACCTTTGGTTTGCAAGAGTTGAAGTTTACTTAATTTTATTTTATTATGAATGTTGACTTTCACACTTATTTAGTAGGAATAGGATGTGATGACGAGGGCGACACTGCTATGTGAATAAAGGACGATCTACATATGATTTATTCATGCTCACTTATTGTCGATTTTCACTCGTATGCTTAAAAATTAAAGTAACTTGCAGAGTTTCTTTAAAAAAAAACTCGTTTTTATGACTTAAATGTACTGAAAATTATTTCGTTATAAAGCAATTAACTAGATCTGTCGTACGTAACTTAACTTTGTTTTAAGTGACAACAAATGTTATTACCAATACGTAGGTAGTAACTATATTTATTATGAAAGTCGTTTTGGTTGTGTAATAATTTTAATGTTATGTTAATTTTTGTTGTAAATTATTATTATGTAAGTAAGTATATTTTAGTTTAGTATCTTTCCTTTTATTTTTGTTAGTTTAGTTAACTGAGTCTTTTTGTTCAAGTATGTGCTCAATCAATATTTTTGATAAGTCTAGCTACGTTTAATCAGTCGAAACCCATATTCATGGCTAGATTTTGAATTATTCTGAAGTTAAAGGTTCCTAAGTAAAAGGTCGAGTTGAGTCGAATCATTAAAATAGATATGTACTTATAGGTACCTATGTCAATAAAAGATCCCTATATATTACCTGAGCCTGCATGAGTGCCTCGGACTATGTTTTAATATAAGTTTTTGTGCATATGTACCTAATTCCAAAATTTGTAGTGAAGTTGTTTTCGGGAAACACAAACGAAATCGTAGGAATTTGTTTAGTAATAAATCCATCTTCGTGTTTTAACTATAAGATTTGAACAATTTTAGTTACCAAAGATCTAATCATAACATACCAAGATTAAAGATATTTTTGACATTGAATACGTTTTTTATTTTAAAAGTATTGATTGCATCGAAACCTACTTACTTCCAGTAAAGACGTCATGAGACAACTTTTAAGGAAATAAATTATTTTAAAGATTTAAGATAGTAAGTACTTACTTCATTAATATATTAAATAGTTCTAGATTTCATATTACTTTAGCTTGTTCGTAGGTACCTATTTACTCTTATTTTCTGTGATGTGCATATCGTCGGGGACAGTGCAAATCTGCTAGTCTAAGATCCGGCTGCAGGATTACTACGCTCATCTGTTTTTTGCTGTAAACCGAATTTTTATGTATATTTATAATTAGGAGAATATGTATTTATCAGGTTGCCTAGCAAAATTTGGCCGCATGTATGTTTAATTAAATTATTTTTTTGGAAAAATATCGTTCACCTGTTTTTTAAATCAAATAACGTCTACATCATGGCAATTAATATGAAGACTCAAAAAAATCAGCAACCCTTATTTGCGGGTAGATTTAATTAAGCAAACAATATGATAAAAAATGGAAAAAAACATAGCTTTAATTTGATATGCAATTAATAAATAAACGTTATGCACGTATAAATGTATCGAAATCATACCTGTTTACACCTGGCTGCGAAGAGGTACGGCCAAATGCGCAACGGCAACCGTGTTTTTTTTGAATCTTCATATAAATTGCCATGATGTAGACGTTATTTTATTTAAAAAACAGGTGAACGATATTTTTTTTCAAAAAATAATTAAAAATAATTTAATTAAACATACATGCGGCCAAATTTTGCTAGGCAACCTGATAAATACACATTCTCCTAATTATAAATATACATAAAAATTCGGTTTACAGCAAAAAACAGATGAGCGTAGTAATCCTGCAGCCGGATCTCGTACTATGCGAAACCTATCATTGGATAATTCCGCGTATCTGACAAATGTAGCGAACTTTTCGCGGGCAAATCTCGTAAAATCTTGATAGGCTGTCAGACCGCCTTGACACGTGTTTCGACCAATCGTAAAGTTATTTAGTTTTTATTTTAACCTTCCTCTGTAAAACTGGATCTATTGCAACAAAACTTATTCAGACTATAAATATGTCCGTTTTATTAAATTATAATCACTCGCATGAAAACACGGTAAAGCATGATGTTAAGAGTCATCATGCTTTTTTTACTGACGCGCTTTTTAATAAACCACATTGTAAAGTTTAAAATGCGGTCGGTTTCTATAAACATTGTCTACAAACCAGTTTTTAATTCTGCTTACGAGCGGTGGCGTAAAACCTACGACTTATTTAATTGATGATGCATTGTACCTATTTATTAAGTTTTTTGTACGACACACTACCTAGGTAGTAAGTTTCGATTTATTCACATACATCTTGTTGTTACCTTCAAAAACCAGCTTTAGGTGTAAAATGTATCTATGGATAATATTTAATTTGGACTGCACGTGTCCCCTGGGTGGTGCTAAACGAGCTCGAAAACCGACTAAACAGGCTTCAAATGTTCCGCCTGTTTAAATTATGTCATACGATTAAATAATAATAAATTTAATTTGGGCTTATTACAATAAAACTAAGTACATTTTAAATTGAATATATTTTTTATTTGTGATGTGTGACATGTCCGTGAATATTTATATTTTATCTGGGAGCCACCAGCTATGTCGAGCAAAAAAAGCGGCACGGTACCTACCATACCACCCTTTTCTCTAAGCGCTTCAGGCCATTTTCGACACCCTTTAACTTCGTTGTGGATAAAACTAGAATGCTGAATTTTCAGTATAACAACAAAATACAGTTGTAGCATCGACACGATAAGAAGAAGAAGTATAACAATTTCAGACATGCAACATAGCTACTTACAATTAACTTTACCAATCTAGGTAATACCTACGTATTTTTAGGTGGATGTTTTTATAACTTGTTCAGTTTAATAAAATAAAATACATTTATATTATAACAGTTATATTAACACAGTAGCAGTATTCATACTTTTAGCATGTGGTAGTTCAATGTTTAACTTCTTATGCGGCTCAATTTTTCTTTATACATTGATAACTCGACATTGTCCCAATGAAGAGGCGTGGTGTTGAAAAACCTAAACAAAAAAGCATATTTAAACACGTAAAGTTATTTTTTTAAGTGCTGTTCTAGCAAAAAGTAGTTTAGTAATCTATAATGCTGTAGGTACTCAAAATAATTTCTAACTAAACCTCCATTAGAAGATTAGTAGCACAGAGTTTTTCATTGAGAAACCAAAATAATATCTACACTTTTAAAATTGCAACCAAAAATTATGAATTCCATGACCATTATATACTTGGCGGTCAGGCTACTACATGAAAACTTAGTTTAATAACTTACTTCAAATGAACATCATCCAGTACTTTTTTCTCGTGTTCTGAGAGTCCTTTTTCTAACACATCTATGGTATTTCTTAGTTGGTCCAAGTCATAAAATCCGCAGATGTTCGTATCGATCCCTGGCTGGTTAAGAGTGAACCATGTTGCCAGACGCGCTATATCCACATTTTGCTCCTGAAAAGAAAAACGTTTCGCGTTAAATATGCCATTAAATATACGCCATGACGCTCAAAGTGTGATTTAGCAGGTAAACCTGTATATTTTCTACAATTATTACCTATATTTTAAACAAATCTTCGAAATCGTAAGTAGGTATTAGTAGGTAAGTAGGTTGGTACAGTAGTAACCTATTTACCTTGCAGTATTCCGTGGCTTGTCTGCAGATAGCTTTGGTGTCATCACTAGCTGGATGCCACGACTGCGGACCCTGGTTGCAGAGCAAACCCATGCCAGTCGCCGCCGCATTGATCACTCCCACACCTTTACTCTAAAATGAAAGTAGCTGCTATCACTGAATTGTGAATCTGAATTTACAAGGATGTGAAGCTTACGCGACATGCAAAATAAATTCACCTTAAAGAAACTCGTGTATTTCTGCAGCCTGTTATCAAACAGCGTGGACTTGGAGTAGGAGAGGATAGTAGACACCTTGACTTCAGACTCTTCGACCAACTCTTGCATGAGGTCGATATCGTAATCTGCCAGGCCGATATAACGAGCTTTTCCATCTCTCACCGCTCGTTCTAAGGATGGCAGAGTCTCTTTGATAATTACAGAGTCAGGTGCGAATGTACAGTCGTGTATCTGAAATTCGCCAATTTATCTTATAAACAATTTGAAATTTATTCCGAGATTAGAACAAAAAGAAATATCCTTTGCTTAGTTTTGTAGTTGGCAAATAGAATGGACCTATATGAGTTGGTATAAAAATCTAAGAAGTTCCATGCCATGGTAAGGAAGGTACCTGGATTAAATCGACGTAGTCCAGTCCAAGAAGATGTAGCGTGTTGTCAACTGCAGCACTAGTCCTTTCGGCTGAGAAATCAAACATCTTATCCACATCTAGACCGAAGCGGCCCACTTTGCTACCGATGTAATACGATTCTCTCGGAACACCCTGTAAAGCCTGATAAAAAGATCTATATCATTGCAAATGTTGTTTGCTAGATGAATTTGTTATCATGATTATAGTATGTAGGCACTTACATTAAGTGACATCTACAGCGGTATTTATTTATAGCATGTTAGTCAATATTTCAAGTCAAAGAACGCTGTCTGATGATGATAAGATGAGATTACGCTTAGCACTTAAAGCATTTTTAGTAGGTACCTTCCCTATTGTCCTTTCAGAGCTCCCCTGTCCGTACCATGGCGATGTCTCCATGTAGTTCACACCGCATCTTAGCGTTTCTTTGATAAGCTGCAAACTCCTTGCCTCATCGTGATTCCTGCGGTTTCAAATTCACTTTAAATGAATAACAATAAAAGTAGAGTTCACTATGAAGTATCATATTTTTGAAGTGAAAACTTCTTTAGCGGCGCTGGGTGGGTAAAAACTTTCAAACTCGCGTCAGGGTCACGTGACGTTGATCGAAAAAGCGTAAGATCGAGGGGAAGGGAGAGGAACTAGTATCTCCCACTCTTTCTACCGTGCCTGAGTGTGCTGCTCTGTTTAGGCGGCACAGGGCGAAAAATAATAAAAAATAAAAACATAAACATTGTATTCTACCTCATAAATGATAGTACTTTTATACTTATAATTAAACACAACGTTAATATTGAAGTTTTCACTTCTGCCGGCACTCCCGGAGTGCTACCTTTTTTTTTTCATCTGCGGATTCATACTTAGGCCTAAAACGTAGGTACAACTAAACTCTTGAACTTGTAAAAAAGGATAATGTACAAAGTTTAAAGTAAGTAAGTAATTTGTTTCATTGAAAAAAAAATATTTCAGTACACGTTGAATGAGTAGAATAGTGAATTACTTCCCGCTTTTTCTGTGTTTTAAAGTTTCAAAATACCTACATAGGTATATTGAGAGTGTAGGTACTTACGCACTTCGTATTAATGTTTAGCTTTAGGTACTTTAGCGATACATATCTACGTTATGATATGAGCTAAAAATAGCAATACAATACATAATTAAGACCAAAAAATTATCTCTGTGATAACAACACTGTATCAGTCAGTGTCATTGCAATTCACGGCGCGGCGAAATAGCGGTAGCGGCGCCACGCGGCGCTGCTTTATTACTATTAAAATGCACTATATTGTTAGCAACTCCACGAAATGAAATAAAATCTTAACAAACCCGTAAATATTGCTAAAGGCTGCTCCACCAAGACTAACGTGGGATATCTGCAGTCCAGTAGTCCCAAGTTCGTTGAACTTCATCTTTGTTAAAAGAACTAAACTTTATTTTTATTATTTTTTAGCACTACAACAGTCCGTGCTCCGTCTCGCTTCGAGAACGATTGAACGAGAATACGGCCTTGCAATGGACATTATGTCCGAGCCCAAGTGATATTTATATAACACAGATAAGACTCAATTAATTATATTTCTACTACTAGCTTCAACCCGCAAGTTTATTTTGGAGCAAAATAATTACAGCTATATTAGGAACTAATCAGAAATACTAATTACTATACAAACGTGCTACTTACTTCTACATTTTATAAAAGTACAAATAACAATTATGCACATTTAATTGCATATTTTTATATGGAGTTACACTATCTACTAACAACTTATGAATCTACTAGGCATTCAAGGTATAGAAAATCGGAGCTCCAGAAAAAGAAGTCTGTTTTTTTAAAAACGTTTAATTATATGAGCGTACAAATTATAATGAAAGTTATGATTGAATTCTATTATACTTGGTGGTCAGACCACAGGCCTTAAGTTTCGGAACATAAGCTATAAAATTATCGATTTATTGGACGATAATTTATAATCTGATGTTTGTACGGTACATAACTAGGTACATGACATCATTGTACAAAATATGCATACTAGTGCTTAGACATACAGCACTCCGTGTTACTGCTAACACGGAGTGCTTAGTCCGAGGTTGCATTTGAAAATTCCTTACTCTCGAGCCGAGAGTTGTCTCTCAGATATCCTCTTATTTTTGTATAGATATCCGAGAGTCCATACAAATGATATCCATACAAAACTAAGAGGATATCCGAGAGACTACTCTCGGCTCGAGAGTAGGGAGTTTTAAAAAGAGGCTCGGACTAAGCACTCTGTTAACACATCACGAATATGATGATTAGATAAAGCCGTCATAATATACGAACCAGAATTTGAAATTGCTATAAAGAAATCTATAAAGCTACAGTACACACAGCTGGTTTTTGCGAAGTGCAAGCCGCGACATCTTCATTCTATAAAAGATTAGACAATCAAACTTGATACTTTATTGACTACCTATACATATATTTACCAAATATATTATCTTGCCTGGTAGGTATATACCTATTATAAATTTGACCTATCCCTGAAACTTAATAGGTACATTATATGGGATTTTTCACTAATAAGATTAATTATTTTACTCAACACTCCCAAATATGTAGGTACCTACCAAACATACTGAATGACAGTATATATATGATGTCTGACTATATGGGAGTTGAGTAAGTATGTAAATAGTATAAACTATTACACGACAAAGATATTATGGTAGTAGCTGAGGTATCACATTTTTGCCAAGGGTGGTCTTGTGTACACAGTATTATACAATGAACAAGCAACTAAACTAAACCTCACCAGCATTCTGAACGCTCTTCTGCTAAATGTTGCCAGCCATAGAAATAAAATATTATGCCAAAAGTTCAACAAATTATGTAGAATTAAGTAACAGTGCTATTTCCTATTTTATAAGATGTCTCGCGTTTGATTTAAAGTTGAATTTATAATATGGAGTCTTATTTAAATATCTCACGTACTTAGAATTTTGAATCTCGTATACTTTTATTGATTGATTACATTGGAGTGCGGCATAAATCTAAAATTAATTGATTTTATACTATGTTTTTTTTTCTAGTTAGCAACTAGAAAGTTTTAGTTTTTTATCAGCGGCAAGGTAGTAAGTACTCGAATAAAATAATTAACAAATGTATACGGATATTTCAAACATGGCGCTCATGGTCCCAAACTTAGCAAAGCTTGTATTATGCGAACTAGATTGCTAATAGAACACTTATACACATTTTTTTTGTAAATACATAAATAGATTACATATTATTTAACACCCAGACACGAGTCGAATATTTATGTTCATCACACAAACATTTGCTCTGACTGGGAATCAAACCCACCACCCACAGCATGGAAAACATAACTACTACCAAATGAGCTGTGACGCCTGTCACAGCTCATGTGTCACATGTCATAATACTTGAATGTATTACTAATAGGTATTACTTCAGGTTAATACTTCAGAGAAATGAAATATCAAGTCCCTCAAAAAAAAAATGCACAAAGTTTTTCATCAACTAGGTACGGTACCTATATTTTAAATAATTTGTAAGAAACGTACCAATTTTACGATCTATATTTGCACTTGAAATATAAAATCATTGAAACTTTAAGTGGTAGCTTCTATTATACATTTTACTTTTTATTCTTATTTAAAGATAAATAGGTTATTTTAGATTATAAACATACTTCTTCATTTTGTAGCGTACCTATTTGCGCCAGTGTGTTCAAATCTAGCCACAAAATTGTCAAAAGCTGGCAGCCCTAAATTGAAAAAAAGCGAGAGCGAGAAGACCGGTCGGCTTCCCCATCGCAAAGTACGCAAACCCAATGGCAATCGGTTGCTCGAAGTGGTGTCGTGCGGTGTGCGGTGCGCGTGTAGTAAGCGCTTCGTTCAACTTTTGAGGTGTCTTACTTTTTGAACTGTAAAAACTATTAAATATAGTGATCATTTCGAGACAAAAAATGCAAATGATTCCTAAATAATTGATTCGACGAAAACGGTAAGCCTAATATATTTAACGACTAGGTACTATCATCAATGTTTACTTGTTTACCCTAACTTTGTAAGATGAGCGTCGTATTTTTAAGGCGAGGTTTTTTGTTTTGCTTAGTTTTAAGAATTATTTTAGATGTGTCCATCTAAATGATGTCTGCATTGTCTGAGAGCGTTTTAAGAGTGTCTTGAGTTTTTTAGTAGGTAATTAATTAAATATTAATATTATTTTATTAAGTAGGTAAATACAATTTTTGGACAGTTAAATAAATTCGTACCTTTGTGTGAGTACGTATTGTTATCTCTTCACGCGAATAGCTAAACGTACCGAATACTTACGTAGTTTTTTTTTATTTTCTTTATTAATTATTTGATTACCTCCTTGCTGGTAAATTGAAAATAAAACCGCAAAAGTAGCCTGCCTGTGCTCCTGGCTATAAAAACGCGATTGCGAGTTCTTGTGCTTTATTATATAAACCATTTTAAAAATGCACGCGCCTCCGTCCTATACACTCACTCGCAAAAACGGTCACAATCGAAATAAGTTTGTTTTTATTGTTCAGTCATCGTCTTGACACGTTGCTATTGCCTAGTAAAAAATGTCGGTCAACTAGAGCATTAATGAGCCGAATGCTCGTATAATTTTTAAATGATTTTTCTATAACCATCTTCTATCCAACTACTGACTGACACATTAAATTAAAATAAGTACATAATATAATAATAGATACATAAGCACATAAATTTTCGACCATGTGGATGGTTGTTTCGGAAGGATGGCCAAGTCCGAAACCACGAAAGTTAAAGGAATGACGTGAAAGGAATCATCACAGCCCTCAAAAAATCACCCTGTATACATTAATATTGAATGTAATGTCTATTATAAAATAAAATGCTCAAAACAATTTTGAATTCTTCCACATATTACTCGGTAAATTAGAATGAGGGACTAATCTGATACTTACCTCGCCAAAATAATGGATTAAATTGGGGGAATACAAATCAGTTATTGCTAATATGCACCTTAAAGTTACTTACAATGCGACTATTTTAGATTAAATTCAGGAATGATTCTGTGTTTCTTTGAAATGATACATTATAAAATAGCTCTATGGTACCTATGCTTTCTTTTTAAGTTCCAAATGTAACAATACAAGTGGATATAAAACTGTTTAATCTTTGACTTAAACACTTGAAAATGCTCAAAATTGTATGTATCAGTATGTGGCAAGCTTACGATTGAACCGATTTATGTTTAATTTTGTTTTAATGCTGACTTGATCCAAATAGTTCTTGGGCACATGTGTCGGGGGTTAATCAACATTATTTTTATATCTACAATTCTCCAATTTGTGCGAGTAGATATACCTATCTATCACAGTTAGGTAGCTCTTGGTACAATAGTTTCTATACAAATAACACAATGTTTTTAACATTACTAATAGGAAGTATATTTTGACCCTTTACCAACAATTGTCAACAATAGAATGACATCAGCATGGCCTGAAACTGGTTTCTTTTGTCCGCAGTTCAAGATGAGGATCCGGCTACCACGATGCCGTCCTATATCCACCAAGTTGTTGGTCATCATTTTTGTGTTCCTGGCTCTCCTGGCTTATTGCTACTTCTACAACTCACCGAATCCTAAGCCAGGTATGTGAACTATTCAGGACAATTACGATTTAATTATAGTCATATCCTGATGAATACGATAATTTTGAGCCGTTCAAATAATCTATTGTGGTCCTTATGAAGAATATAAATTTATAAATGATGCGAACTTCAATGCCTAGACGTTCTCCAATTTCAAGTTTCAAGGAATCGGTAAATGGAATGAAACTGAAGAATACATTTCAGTAGTTACTCCAACCGCCGCGCCCGCTGCTAAGTTTTCAGAAATATACAGTATTCTTGAAAACTTTGACGTGTTTAAATATTCTCCGGTTCGCAAAAGTTCCTGGATCGGTTACATTGCGATGTCTAGATATTGAATAGGATAATAATTGCATACATAAACAGAAAAGCTACAAAGCTATTTGCTAATAATTACTTATATTTGTACAAAAAATAACAAAACAAACTTCATTCGCCATCACTAATTAGTACTAAAATCATATTTATAAAGATTATTATAAAACTTCTAGTCAGATATTACTGCAATTTATATTGGGACCACCTCTGAAGATTATCTATCTAAAAGAACATGCACAATTGGCGTAGTAAACGCGTAACAAAAAATAATTATAATATAAAAAAATATATATATTGACTTGTAAACCTCCTCCGTTTTATTCGTCGGTTATGAATGAAAAGGAACCCCTTATTTAAGTCTGTTGAATATTATATGTAAGTACTTATTTTTATTCTAACATTTTGTTTTTGAACATGACTCTCTGACGAAATTCAAAGCATTTGATTACAGTCAGCTCGACTGTTAAAACAAACTACAATTTGACTGCACTGAAGAGTGTTTTTTTCCTCAAAAGTAGGTACCCTTAGTACCCTGTTAAACCCTGTCCCAAGCGAAGTTATTTTTAGAATCAGAATAATTAGTAACACGGAAAATAAACTGCATCGAAATATAATTAATAACTAAACAACGAAACCGGAATCGGTGTTTATTTTTACACGGTAACATTTGAGATTAGCAATGATACGTTAAGTTCTTTGATTTTTTACAAGTTAGTAAGGTAGATAAATTGACCGAGTGTTTCAGTGTTTCTAAGTTTGGTCTATAATATCAGTATAAAAAAAAATTACACGACCTACTTGACAACGTCAAGTAGTCACTCTATTAATATTATAGTGAGTTATAAGAAGAAAACTCTGAATCTACTGGATCGGTTTTGGACATGTATGTTTTTTTAAAATGCCGCGTTATTTGTGAGTGTCATAGGCTTTAACCTGATAAAAAAGCGTTCACGTGCGTAGCTGGGACGAGCCGTGTTTAGTACGGATTGCTCAAATACTGGTCGAATCTTTACGAAAACCACACAAGAAGCTGGCTACACTAACAAAAAATTGGTATAAAAAAGACAGACTCGATGGGTGCGGCGCCTGCAATTTAAAACTGCAATCATACTGTCAAAGAAATAAGGTTAAAAAAAGCTCATAACGAAACGCTGCAGACACCTCGATATTTGACAGCGAAGTCGCGGTCTATGTACTTTTTCGCGGGGATTCGCAGGTTTTATGACATAAATAACAAAAAAATATACTTATCTTTATTTCGGGGTCTTGGTCCATACCGAAAAAATACTTAATAGTCATAATAGTGACGCGTAACCCGAGGGCTGGTGTGTGAGTATCTGGCCTAGCGTATCAGCCTTGCCATTCAGCGCCGCAATGCAGCAGTATCTTGGGTACGCTTCCGATTGGTACTGGTTTGGATCAGTTGAGCTATCTATAGATCGTTTGCAACGGTCTGTAGATAGCTCAACTGTTTCTTATGTATTAGGTATATATATTACTATATATTTGTTTGTGAAAACACATGTTATTTTAATATTTATTTTATTTTATGTCTGTATGATATCGTGTTAAAATGTTTGTAGAATCTTGATGTCGAAGTATTTAAACTTGTTTTATTTTTTTCTTCTTCTGTGAGGCTTCTGCCCGACATGCAATTCTGACACAATAACAAACCTCAACATAACATTATAAAAAATATTAAATTATGTATAACATCAGTTTAGGTAGTGTTCAAAAGTCGTGGTATGGTTTGGTTATCTGTACCTACACCACAGTGGGAATCTCAAATAGGTATGTTATGTATCTACTATGCCTACCTACCTACACTAGTAGGTACAGTAGATTTGTTCCCCGATGAAATCGTGTCGAGGTCGCGACTTATTTCGTGAACACATTTATACAACAATAATCCATTTACAATATCCACAAATTATATTTTACTTGCAGCTCATCAATAAAAATGAGCTTTTAATCCCAAAGATTTCCCTAGATAATATCTGTGTAACAATAATGAATTAACATTATAATGATGTTTACTGAGATAACAGAACTTTCTTTTAATATAAAAAATCTGTTGCCTGATATTTAAAATATAAAAAATCTGTTACCTTATTAATAAAGCTTACAAAATCCAAGTAAGTACTTAAATACTTTGCTGGAATTGTTTTGGAATTCTTAGATTCATGAATAGTGGAGTAACCTTATAAAATAAAAATAAGGAATAGTCCTTATATTTTTGTTCGACTATAAAAAACATACAGTCGTATTGAGAATCTTCTCTGTTGAAGTCTGTTTATAAAAGTTTGATGTAAGTTGAAGTTTCCACAACACTAGCTTTGTTCCATTGTATCGCAACGCAACGCAGAGTGCAATGGACTTTGCTCGTGTAACCTACATAGAATACAAGAAAGGAAAAGTACGTTCGGTTTTCTTCTAGAACGGTTTTGCATGCATACTCACGAAAAGGAAAAGTTGTGTAATTTTGTGCTATGAGATTATTAGCTAAGTAGTTATTTATAATTAGCAGCCCGTCCTGGCTTCGCACGCTTACTTTTTAGGGTTCCGCATCCAAAGGGCAATCCGCGAACCTTAGAACGCGGACCTTATTGCGGAGACTTCGCTGTCCGTCTTTCTGTGATCAGGCGCGATGTTTAGAAAGTTGAACTTTTCGCAGATGATGTACTAAAACAGAATAAAATATGTATTTAAGGGAGGTTCTCATGTAAAAACGTAATTTTTTGGTATGGAACCCTTCGTCCGCGAGTCCGACTCGCACTTAGCCGGTTTTATTTATATAATGGAACCATCAATGATAGCGGGAAAAGAAAATGATGAGTTTTCTTTCGGTAATACTTCTCATAGTGCAAGCTTGGGTTAGTTTGGATCTAGACGGTGGTGTCTAAAATATATACTTACCTAAATGATAATTAAGATAGACCTAGTTATTAATTTAAAACAATCTTTGGTTCAGTGACCCATTCCAACATACAGTTTAGCTGGGATTTACGAATGGTCTCCCTTTTCGAAGGTGATAAATCCATGATATATTATTACCGATCGTCGTGACATGAGCATGACCCCTCTTTCACACATATAATAGATATCCTACACTAGCTTGTCCATTAACCTCTTAAACTGTGTCGATTGTTGTCACATTTTTATTGAAACAATAAATAAATACAGCCAAGTGACAGACAGACAGACAGACGTACAACGGTGTATCAGTAATAGGGTCGCGTTTTATCCATATGGTACAGAACCCTAAAAATCGCTATGAAAAAATGCAGTTGTAAACGTTAAATCATGTCAATCGGCCGAATTGACTTCAAATAAAACGATGTCCGTCCGCTGCCTCGCTTTCCAGTGCGTTGAGAGGAAAACTAGAACGAATGTGTGTTGCATGCACTTTTGAAGTAGCGCTCAATTTGTTCATTCCAGTGGGCCTTTTAACTAGCCAAAAGAAAGCACGTACGTACAGTTATCTGGTTCATTCATTAAGGGCACACATGACACCACACGACACCGACAATGACCGACATTGCTTCAATAAAATTATCGTTATCGTGCCGACATGGTGTAAAGGACAGACTGTTACTAATGTAGTTATTAACGTCAAAAAATTATAAAACGATGAGCCTGTATAGAAGGCATAGAAAACAAACTAGTTTATCGTTTGCAGTCGGTAACTGTTGGTGCGAACGGCCGAGAATGAAGTGTAAAGCCTAAGAACTTTTTTTTAGTTTTTTTGAACGCCACGCGTGTTGTTTGTAATGTCCGCTTTACAAGGGAACGATGGCAAAAGTATCAGATTGATTTTTTCTCTCGCTTGCACTTAGGGAGAAGAGCGAAGTCCGTCTCATTCGCGAGTAACCCTCTTCACACCCTATTCTAGACAATTTATACATTGGTGCAACTTTTACGAATGTCCCTCTAACTGTATTGTATTATGATATTTTAGGTGGAGCTGGCCCAGCATTTATGCAAAGTCGACTACATTCATTAAACATGTGTGAAAATTAATAATCCATGAATTTCTCCATTATGTTTCGTGTAACATTTTTGCATACCGCTGTATTATATTACATACTTATATATTAATTTTTGACCAACTTCCTAAGGGAGATCTCGATCGACACGAAGAAGATAGAGCGGGTCTCTCGTCTTGTGGACGATCGAGGAAGAGCTTACTATATAAATGATCCTATGAAGTAAAGTCTTAGGCTAAGGTCTTAGAGTTCAAATCGACTGTATAATTTTCAAATGGATGTTTTACTATGTTAGAACTCATAATAATCATATCTGTACATAAATCTAGCTTCACATTTTCCTCATGTATTGTAGTTGGATAACTAAATATAAGTACCTAACCAGAACAAGACACAATGTAGTTCAAAGTTCATTTAAATAAATATTATTTAAAACACAGATATATATATAACCACATTATATTTGTAGCAAACCAGTGATTGGCTTTCATTGTTTCTGTAAAACTTTCGAGGACTGAACCTTTCGACAAAAATATCACAAAAAACACCGTCCAATTATAAAAAACTATATAATAGTAGGTAATCATATTAAAAACACTTCCAACGAACTAGGAATTAAATAATAAGAACTTTATTAAATCAGTTTTTTTCCATTGCATGATTTGACTTTCAGACATATTAAATATACTGTAGGTATGAATAAGTAATAATAATAATACTTGTTTAACAACTGCGGTATGCTAACCTTGTGTATTTTAAAGCAAGAGTTTTTCAAACCATGATGCGTCAAAAAAGTTGTTTGTTTTCCGCGTTTTTTTTTTTTTTTTTTTTTTTTTTTTCCGTTTTGCACGTATCACCGTTCTCAGTTTTATTTGAATTGCTTCTCGAAAGTGTCGTATAAATGTATGGAGCAAAACGGAAATTCGGGGTACGCTCTTATAAATATCGTTTTACCCCATACAGTATTCGATTTTGATTCTGACATGAATGATTATAAATGACGACTTTGTTTATATTATTTTTATCAAACTTGGTTTGAAATATGGTCCATTTTATTGCTGCTAAAAGTTAAAGGTAAAGTTGTTAAGTACTTACCTAATATTTTATGGTATTATATATATTGTATGGTATACATCATCATCATCCACAGCCTGACTTGACCCACTGCTGGGTATAGCCCTCTCTCTCTTCTTTCCATTCCGCGCGGTTCTGAGCCGCTCTCATCCATCTGCGGCCCACGGTATTGACGATATCATGGGCCACCGTGCCGCTGGGCATTATACATTATGTATATGTATTATATTGCACAGTCCTTGATTGAATACCGACGAAATCAAGATACAAAACTACACTACGACTTAATAAAAAAAGTCGAAGCTAAAGTAACTTCACGCCTTGGAAAGTATTCATAATATAGAGCGCTTTCTAGGAAACCAATAAAAGCGCACATTGCCTGCGATCAAAATTTCACGAGCTTTTAAACCCAGGCTTTTTAATAATAGCGGTGGCTTTTGACGCTCGTATGCGATTCTCTCTTGACTCTGCCGCTTCTGAACGGTCGTTATATGATAATGTCTGCATCTTGGGGACCCTTCGTTTTATTTATTTTGCGCTTTCGGCGGTAGCATTCGAAGTATAGGCTAAGAAAACAGTCGCGTCACTGGATATTGCTTCTCTGCCTACACCGACACGTTCGCATTCGATATTTGTGTTGAAAGACTAAGATACAAAAAGATAGAGAGACAAACGACGAAGTAAGATTTCTAACTTTGAACAACGAATAAACTATAACTCAAGCTCAAGTTGTCTATAAAATCTTCACACGGCCAATTTTTTTTTATTATCAGAATTTAACAATATAATAAAGTATGTAGGTGCTTTTATTTCATTGATGATGATGTCCTCCGCGACGTATCCGTCGATGGCGAACCTTGATGTAGGATTTATTTATTTACTCTTTAATTCTATTATTAAGTTTAAACTATTTAATATTATACATTATATTCTTATTTAATTCTTATCAATATGCGAACGGATATGGCTTGCGAAGCCAAATTTGGTTTTAAAAACTCTATCACAAGATGGACAATACAGCTGGCCAGAGGAATTGTGGGTGTAATTGTAAATGATCTTGGGCTTTACTTTTTGATGCTGTCGCTTAGCGTCTAGGTGTTCCAGACGAGAAGTTTCAAATCGAACAGTGGCCTCGTAGACAGTGCTTCTCCAGCTTGCTCGTTGTTGTGCAAGTTCCTCCCAGCTGCCACTGGGTATGTCACAAGATGAAAGATGGCGCTTTAGAACATCCTTGTAGCGCAAAAACTGACCACCAGATTTCCGCTTTCCTTGAGCAAGTTCCGAAAAGAAAACCGATTTTGGAAGCCGTGAGTCATTCATGCGCACAATATGCCCACACCATCTAAGTTGATTGTTAATGAGCAAGGATTCAATGCCGGTCATTTTAGTCCGACTTAGTATCTCAGAGTTAGGGACACGGTCCTGCCACTTGACCCGCAGTATTGTTCTGAGACATTTTATATGAAAAGCATCGAGTCGCTTTATATCACCTTTATAAAGGCACCAAGTCTCGGTAGCATAGAGCATTATAGGCAATACGATTGCCTTGTAGACGTCAATTTTGGTGGTAAGATGCAAGTCATGCGAGTCCCAAACTCGTCTGCTCAACCTCCCAAACGATGAAGCAGCCCTCGCTATGCGCGATGATATTTCAGTAGTAAGACGATTGTCGTTGCGCACGGAACATCCCAAGTAACGAAACTCCGATACTTCGTCAAGAGGTTTACCACTCAGAGTTAAGGCTGTTGGATCTGAGATCTCGCCCCTAGCTGGTTGTTTCAGAACTTGTGTCTTAGAGACACTTATTGTCAAGCCAAACCTGCGACACGATTCATCCAGACTGTTGATGTATCTCTGCAAACTCTCAACGCTATCAGCCATCAGACAGACGTCGTCAGCATAAAGAATATCCATAACAGATACTTTCTGCACCTTGCCCTTAGCCTTAAAGCGCGTGACATCGAAGACACCCCTATCAACTCGGACACTGAGACCTATTTGCTCTCCGCAGGCTCCGTAAGAATCACTCATGACCGCGGCAAAATATATGGCAAACAGGGTTGGTGCCATTACGCATCCCTGCTTAACACCACTTGTGACCATAAATGGTTCAGTAAAGTTGTTTTCGTGTTGAACTCTGGCCACCATCCCTTCATGAAAGCCCTGTATGAGGCTGACAAACTTTTCCGAGCAGCCTACTTTTCGAAGAATGATCCAGAGCGCATTTCTCGGTACACGGTCAAATGCCTTCTCGAGGTCAACAAAACACATGTAGAGTGGACGTTGTTGTTCCAAACTCTTTTCCTGTAGTTGTTTCACTACGAAAATAGCATCGACCGTCCCCCTGCACGGCCTAAATCCACACTGTGTTTCAGGTAAAATATTTTCCGCTAATTTGGTCAAGCGTCGGTTTAGAATGTGTGCTAAGATTTTTCCAGCTGTACTTAACAAAGCAATGCCCCTGTAAGAACTGCAGTCCGATAAACTTCCATTTCCTTTGTATAACTTGCAGATAGATGCATTTTTCCATTCTTGTGGTATCACGCTGGACTCCCATACTCTCAGAATAAGCTCATAAAGGCGACTTCTAATGTTACGACCGCCATACTTATAAATTTCGGAAGCAAGGCCATCTGCGCCAGGGGACTTATTGTTTTTGAGTCGAAAGACAGCTTGATGGAATTCCTCAAACGATGGTGGATTATCCAGTTCTGTTGTTGGTGGCAAAGTTTCAAGATTTTCTATATACGATAGATCTACGTCTTGCGTACCAGGATTCAAGACGCTATCAAAGTGCTCAGCCCATCGCGCTAGAATGTCAGAGTGTTCAATCAAACGCTTACCTCCATCATGAGACAAAATAGGTGACGTTTTCTTACATCTAGGACCAAAGACTGTCTTTAGGCCCTCAAAGAATTTTGCGCTTTGTTTAGTGTCAGCAAGGTGTTGTAGCTCAAGTGACTTGTTTATCCACCATCGGTTTTTTAATTCACGCACCTTTGATTTTAATTCACGCTGAAGCACCTTCCGTGACTCATCTGCTAGCCCATTTCTTGCTTGTCTCCACTCAGTTACAAGTCTCATGACGTCGCTCTCAGTATCATCAAACCAGTCTTGGTTCTTTCTGTTTGGTTTTCCAATTACCTTTTCAGCAGCCATGTGGAGAGACTGAGCATAAGAGTGCCAATGAGCGTCAATGCTTGCAGCTGCATCTACCAAATGCGCATCAAATTGAGCATCCAACGCGAGCTGGAGATCTTCATTTCTTGTCAACTTTTCATATGCCAATTTAGATGAGCTTTTGTGACTAGCTCTACGTGAGGGTTTATAATGTAGACGTATTTTTGTTCTGATCATACGATGATCAGTCCAGCCGTGTGCGCCTCGCATAGATCTAGTTGTAATAACATCTTGTAAGTCATCCCTTCTAACAATTACGTAGTCAATGAGATGCCAATGTTTGGATCTTGGATGCATCCAGGATGTTTTATACTTTTCAGCCAAACGGAAAAAGGTGTTAGTAATACTTAGGTTGAACTCTGCACAAAAGGTCAACAGCAATGCACCGTTCGAATTGCATTTTCCTACTCCATGTCGACCAAGAACATCCTTCCAAACCCTAAATTCTGAGCCTACACGGGCATTGAAATCACCAAGTAAGACGATTTTATCAGTACTTGGTACGGAGCGTACTACTGCCCCCAAATCGTCATAAAACTTGAATTTATCTTCGTCGGGGTACGTCATTGTTGGTGCATATGCACTTATTAGGTAAAGATGTTTTTTTGGAGAGGTTAATAGTCTCAAAGTCATGACTCTATCATTGACACCCCTAGGCTGCTCCGTCAGAGTTTTTGCAATAGCAGTTTTGATAGCAAACCCAACACCACTACTGGCTCTTTCACCTGAAGGTTTGCCCATCCAGTAAAACGTGTAGCCACCACCATCCTCACACAGTTCGCCACTATCAGAAAGGTGCGTCTCACTCAGAGCAGCTATATCTACATTATATTTTTTTAGTTCTCGCGCAATCAGTGCCGTTTTTCTTTCAGGGCAATGGTTAGTAGGATTATCCAAAAGTGTTCTCACATTCCAAGTTACTATTCTAAAAGTTCTTATACTATTGGTATTATTTTTATTCTTTCGACCGCGATTGAATCGGTTCCCGATGACCGCGGTTAGCCATCCAGGTAGGAGTGAGACGAACTATGTTTAGGCCACCTTTTCTAGGCCCCTCCTCTGTGCAGAGGAAAGCAGAGCATTCCTAAATAGGGCTGCTTTGTCATCGAACGTGCTGCCGAACCCGTCCTCTCGTCTCGGTGATTTCAGGAGCGACCACTCTCGTTTGACCGCCTATGTGCAGATCGACAGCTAAGAACCGAGTTCACCGTGGCTCGAATTCCCACCACCATCTCTCCATCGCCATAGGACTTTTGAAGCTCGGAATCCATGTTCATAGCAAGGTTCATCTGCGCGTGAATTTTATTTAAAGTGGACAAACGGTTGCGCCGGTGCAAGCCCACTCTCTTGTCCCATGTCACCGTTGTCCGATGGACCAGTTTCCCAGTACGATCGGTGATGACTAGGATGCAGTGACTGACCGCAAGCCATTAGATAGATCCTGGCAAGCGCCCTTAAGGGATGTCACATTCCCTTACTGCATTACAGTAGCTAGAGTAACCAATGCAGACGTTGGTTAAAGATGGGGATCGACCAATAGTTGCTCTACAGGTGTTGGTAGATACAACCACCTTCTCTAGGTTTAGCCCACTGACGTGGTTTCCCGGGGTGTGGCCGCCGTGACTACGGCTTCTTGGAGCCACTAGAGAAGATTTTGTAGAGGTTAATTAAAAACGGAACACTCTACTACACCCCTACCTACTTATTTCATTATCGTGATTGTTAAGTCCTCTCGTGATATTGTATCTAAATCACTTTGTTTTATTCAGTCGAAATTCATTTTGTTAAGTGTTTTGTTTTTCTCACAAAAATGTTCAGAAGGATTATCCAGGTGAGAGGTACCTTGCTCTTCATTTGTTTAAAAATTCGACAAAAGAAATTGAATAAGACGGTTTATTGGTGGTAAAAGATGATACTTAAAGTAAAGTAAAATTCTTAATTCTTTATTGTACAAATATATAAATTACGAACTAGGATGATGAAAGATATGTACAAAGGCGAGCTTAACCCTACAAGAGTTTTCTTCCAGCAAACCTTTGAGGCTAAGGAGAAGTTACGATTGAAAATTGTTTTAATTGACACATTATTTTTCAACAGAATAATTTGAATCCATATTTATACTTGGTATAGTACAAACCGTTTATTAATAACTAAAATTCCTAATTAAAAAAATATCTTCAGTCCTCTGTAAACCAACGCTATAGAAACCAATGGGTTCTATAGCTAGCTTGTAGCTGTGTTGTGAGACCTTTTTACACTTTTGTGTTGTACCTATATATGTATTTATGTAATAACTTAAGGTGTAATTAAATATTTTCTATGCTCTTATTAATCAAATTTTGCACTAACTCCTCAGATTAACTCAGTCAATGTCAAACATTTCTTGATTCAATAAAATCACAAGCATCATTTAGAATCGTCTTATCGTCTTACATACTAGGTGATTCTAGGTGGAACTCCCATTGATTTTCTTGTAAACGTTTTTAAAACCGAGTGATCATCGAGTCATGGCAAATTGCCGTCTAAAGTAGGAAGTTCCAATCTAAAAATATACATTTTATACTGACCCTTATCTCTATAGTAGTAAGTCTGGTCTATTTCGAAATGTGTGCGAATACAAATGAAAACAAGTAAAACAGTAACTTTTTTTAAATATTTTGTTTAAGTTTCTTCTTTTATAAGTCTTCTTCCCGTCAGTATACGACAGTCAATTCAGCCGTGTTAGTGTTAATTTGAAATTATCAGGCTGATATTTTAAAAAGAAAATGGTGGAGTGTCAAAATCTATGAGAAACGAGTTCCATCAACTTCCGATATCACTAATCTATTACTTTTATTTCAACGGCTTATACATTTTAAGCTTACTACCTTACTACAGTTATTATTGTTGCTCAAAATTCCACCAAAATTAAAAGGCAAAACTCAACATGAAAGGACAATGCCCAGTTGGCTATGGAATCTACCAACTTGCGTCAATTTGAATTTACTCTCAAAAGTCTAGTTTTTATTTACCTTTTCGCTACCAACAATATTTTTAACTGCATTTCAAAATATTTAAAAATGTATTTTATTTTATTTTTTTTATCATGTTTACCTGCTCAGCTAAAGCTTACTTGGCAAACAAGATTATTATGCTCAATGTCCAGTCACGAAAATAGGTGACAGCTGGGATCGGAACAAAATAGTTGACGTGCGGCAGGCTTAGTCCGAGGTTGCATTTTAAAACTCCATACTCTCGAGCCGACAGTCGTCTCTCGAATATCATATTTTTGTATGGATATCCGAGAGACGACCCTTATATGTATGTATTATTAATTTTAATTTTCTAAACCTGGTTAAAAAAGACGGTTAAAAATTAACAAAGTACACGTATAAAGAAAATATTAATTTTGATGATATATGTTAGCTTTTGACGCAATCTGCTACAGGGTTGGGGCATATCCTTTGAAAAATCATTAAAATAAAATGCTACGTTGTATCAAAAAATTACAAAACTCGAATCTATCTTTTAATAGCTGGATCGGCTGTCACAATTCTGCCAGTATCCACTTTAGTGTCAAAAACCTTGGAGATGGCGGTAAATTTTTATATCTCAAAAGATCAATACACTATCTAAACTGATTGACGGTTCGCTTCACGTCAGTGCGCCTTGACCCTTCTGTCTCGTTCGAATGAGATTGGTTAATTTGATTAAGTCGAACATAGCACACAATTTGTGTCCTGCTTAAAGATAACTGCGTTAAGAAATTGCAAATTATTAAGATTGGAATTAACGTTGCAACAATCGACAACTAACAATTAACTATTTAGTACATTTAACATTTAAAAACTATATTGCTGATCTGAGTTCATCTCTGAATCTGATGCAATATTGGTTTTAGTTTTCACATCTAAAAATATTCAAGGTGAAACAGCGTCCCGTTCAGGGAATGGGTTAAAATTAAAAACCTTTTTAATTTTAATATTGAAGCAACCTGATTGACATTTAAGCTAAAAACATTTTTATAAGTAAAAGCGATGTTTTGTACAAATATTGATTCTCTAACGGGGATCATATCGCAAGAGTATCTTATTGATACTCTTCTATAAAATAATTATATAAACTCTTTTTGAATATGCATACTACATAAGTAGCTAGTGCTTAAACATTAGGTACATTCTGCATACATTCAATATAGGTAATATTATGTAGTACCATATGGTAATGCTTACTTAATAAGACGGTAGCCCCAATTCCATGTTGATTAGAATAATTTGAGCAGAACTAGAACACTAATTGCTAGTTAGCTACGTAATTAGCTACATCATCCGACGTTTGCACACTGACCGAGACCGACAACGACATTTCTGTGTGGTTCGAATAAAAATATGTCGCACGATGAACTTTACAGTTTATATATGAAATAGAAATGTGTGATGTGTCACTGGACGCAGAACACGCACGCCTGGCGAGTAAAGGAATACAAATAAAATATATAAGTACTTATTAGAAATAAGAGCACGGATGGCATCGTGTCCGTAACAGCGAGAAAACATCCGTTATCGGCTTGAATTCTCAACTACCCGCAAAGTTTGCAATGTGGATAACGTCGGACGTATCAATACCACGGTTTAGAAAAGTTACAAAAGTTTCGGATTGCATCGGTCAAAAACTAATTTTCAGTTTCAAATCAAAATGAACAGCCACTTAAATGATTCATAAGTTTTGATAGAAATGATTAATTATGTATTTTAATTTAAATGAATGAATTTTCTATTTACTGGTGCTGTGCATCGTCGTAATATTTGTGGTATCAAAACATAGAGCATATTTATTTCAAACTGATTCTCTTTGTTTTAATTATGTAGGTATTGAATTTTATGTATATTATTTGTATTATTATTATTATATTATTTAGTCTTAACTTTTATGCAACGAAATGGAAGTACCAAAAAGTTCTTTACAAATGATAAAAAGTATTGACTGCATCGAAATGTTCAGCTAAAACAACGACGTTGTACGATCGAGTATTGAGACAAATTGAGAGGGTCCTCTCGATCTATACTAAAGCTTCGGGCAGTTCGAAAACTCATTGTTGGCTTCCACGAATTCACGATCAGCTCATACATACTTCATTCAATTACTCTGTTGTACCGTGACGAGTTTAAGCGGCATTCGATTAAAACTGTGTACAAACTCACATGAGGTATATTCCGTGAGAAAATTGAGTGTATTTCGATTTTAGTTTATAACGATAATGAGACGGTAAAGGACAATGCCCAGTGGGCTATGGGAATCTGTACCAACTTGCATCAATTTGAATTTACTCTCAAAGGTCTAATTTTTATTTACCTTTTCGCTACCAACAATATTTTTTTCAATGTTTAACCGCATTTCAAAATATTTAAAAATGTATTTTATTTTATTTTTTATCATGTTTGCCTGCTCAGCTAAAGCTTACTTGGTAAACAAGATTTTTATGCTCAATGTCTACTCACGAAAATAGGTGACAGCTGGGATCGGAACAAAATAGTTGACGTGCGTAGGGCTTAGTCCGAGCTTGCATTTTAAAACTCCCTACTCTCGAGCCGAGTATCGTCTCTCGGATGTTCTTGTGTTTTTGTATGGATATCCGAAAGACGACTCTTCCTACTTCCGAGTGCTTAGTGCACTCGGAAGTAGGAAATAGATAATCAGGTTTTGTATAATTAATTTAAATTTTCTAAACCCGGTTAAAAGAGACTGTTAAAAATTAACAAAGAACACATATAAATAAAATATTAATTTTGATGATAATTAGCTTGTGACGCAATCTGGTACAGGGTTTGGGCAATGTTCTTTCGGGTTTCAGCAATAGTCTGGTAAGCATTTGGCTTTGACTAGCCCAATAATAGTCGCCAATGGTCCGAGGTAAATAATTCAAGTCTAATGTTATGCTTTGGTTTAATATCTGATTTGCCATTAGGTACAACTATTATCTATTTCGCGCTAACATACCAATGTTGGGCCGAAATCGAACCCATGTAAATTTTATAAATTGTATGAAAAAGTTCCAATATGTGTTGTGAAATATAAGTAATTATATTTCAACTTTCAACCACAGCTAAGAGGGGACTCTTATTAGATCTCACGACTTAAAAAAATAGATCCCACCCATTACTAAGTCGACACTGTAATAAGTCAACCACGTCACTCCGATTGAAATTGAACATACCTACCTACCATGTATAATTCGAAGCCTAAAAATTCTAAACAATTGACTTCGTTTGACAGTAGTTCGTTAGTAGACGATTGAGTGTTTATTCGTGTTCTCAAAATAGGCAACAACCGCATGGGATGGGATTCGAGTTCAGTAGGTCTACCATGAGTTTTTACTATACTATATTTACTATACTCGCTAGCGTCTGTAGTTAAAAAAATGTATGAAGATTTGTACAGCGCCTCTAGCGGATAGTTGGGTACTAAAATTCGTCATACTAATATTGACGTAACTACTGTAGTAAAGTCAGGCGATTTTACTGTGACAACTCATGGTAGATACACTGTCGTTACAACATGTAAATTGTTTTATAGTTTTTCTAATGTTATGCTGAGTTTTTCTTTCTAATATTGGTGAAAATTTTACATGTAGGTATGTTTTTCACATGTACTACAATAAAAAACTTAATCATGAAGATTGACTTGTGAGATCGATGACAAGCGATAATGAACTGGCCAAATCCAATCACATTTAGAACAAGCGCTGTTAGTTATAAAATCGTAGACTTCGTTTATAGCGCCAGTTGATTGCAAAGTCATTCGTTGTTAATTGGATTTCGTTCGTTCTATCTGGATACTGGGTTATGATGATGATTTGAATGATTATATAAGTACCTACTAGATGGTGCCTACGACTGCGTCTTCCTAACGTTATATTTTTGTCAATTCGCACAATATCTTTGTAAATTAGAGCCTATGTGTTATTCTGATGTATGAAGTACAATATTGTACAGTTTCATTAAAATCCACTCTTTTAATTAAATTTTGCTCTTTGTTTTATACGGTTAGATACTGATAGGAAAGGTTTTGGTGATATTAACTTAAGATAGATTAAAACTTTATTGCACATCAATGGAAATTTTACACAAAAATAACATTAAACCTACAGTACCTAGAGTGGATTACTAGGAACGATCTGTTCCAGGCAGCCTTTGGATGGACAGTAATTAAGAAACTTAAGTATTTTCAAGATATTTTTAATAGATTTTTTTATATTTTACGAGCTAAACACGAATACACACATACGTAATACCCATAGCCCAAATACTTAGTATTGGTTACCTCCACAGCTTCCACTTGTCCAGTGTTTCAAACTTGAAATCTATCACCTGCCTGTCAAGTGACCGCTTATTTTTGTTCTGTCATTATTATTTATGTAGTTGGTCTTTCTCTTTTTCATATCTATTTTGTTTACGTTTCGAACCGCACACATTGCGATATTACGAGGCTGGTGATACTACTGCAAATAAGAAAAACTAATAAGTAAAGTTTAATCTCACCATTATTTAGAACTTATTTTGAAGTGTTCAACATATCATTTAGATAGATAGATAAACTCTTTATTGTACACAAAGAACATTACAAAACAGAAAACATTACAATATATTTGTACAATGGGCGGTCTTATCGCTAATAGCGATCTTTAGCTTGTTATTTATTTTAATAACGCATGACTATTTAAATCACCTAAACACAATTTTATTATAATACTCTCATTATGCCAATGTATATCTATTATAATACGACAATAGGCAGTGTTTAAATAAACATTGAACCAAACAATAGAAAACTCCAAAGCATTTCACAAAAGTCTTTTGTTTGGAATCCCTAAACAAAGTTAAGTTCAAGACAAAAATCAATTGTCTCCGTTGAAAGTAAAAGTTATGAAAGCGAGTACTTGGCCGACGGCTGGAAACTCAGCGAAACTTACGACAATAGGATACACTTAAAGTGCGTTTCTAATGTATGTAGTCAAGTCAAGTCTTCGTGCTCCCGTCCATTATCCTTCCCCATTCGAGTACTGAGTATCACGTGGCTGTTTGTGTTTGACTCGCGTTCAATGTCGAGGTTACTCTGCGAGTAGTCGAAGAATAAGTTCATCGGTTCGACCTTCATGTTCCGTTCCGTGGCCGGCGCCGCGAAACGCCGCGCTGTCGGCTCCACTCGTGACGCATTAACTTGTCAAACGAGTTGGAGAAATTACATGGGATTGGTTGGAGGTATCCGACGCAATATTCGCTCTATGACGATGCGACGACCTGCCCGGATCATATACTTCGGTATTTGGTACACATTTTAATAGGAATACCTATACCCGGATCATATACTTCGGTATTAGGTACAGATTTTAATAGGAATATCTATTAAAATTAGTACCAAATACCGAAGTATATGATCCGGGCAGGTCATCGCATCGTCGAATTTTTTTTATTTTAGTATTCTAATATAACAACATTTTTGTATGTTATGTAACTCCGGTTAAATAAAGAAGATAATATACTTATTTGATTCATTTTTATTTTTATAAGTATGTACATACATTACTTTTTTTATATTCAAAGCATATTCATCGTCGCACATACATGTTTGATTACAATATACTATTTTCGTTTTTAAATTATAGCTATATTTTGAGAGGATTTTAAGAATAATTACAGTCACAACTGGCAATAATCGTTTAATATGGCAATTAAGAACCCGCATGCTTTTGATGAGTTTTGGTTCGTCATTCGCCACGTGTTGCAATGTCTTGTCAAATTGTCATAGACACCGGTAATACATACGGAGCTTGTAAACTAAACTGTAACTGGTACCCACCTACCCTAGGTTTACTGTACAGAATGGAAAAGAAGGATTATTCTTTGCCATCGTCCGGCATTTACATGAAACTTTATTTACTAAGCAAATATAGAATTCGGTTTCAATACTACTTCATATGTTCTTTCTCCGGCTTCTTCTGTCATTTGTTTTCGTCTCACTATACATTTAAAAATACCTAATTTCTAGGTTAGCTCGTACTTACAAACAACAAACTATAAGTACTAAAAACTTAGAAACTATGAATTTTACATATATTATTCTCCACTAAAAGTACAATTATTCATATAAACGAACAATAAGCGGCATCACTTTCACCGTGCATTGTTGTGCTCGATCAATCATTTAGCGATTTTACAGCCGCGTTATTTTCAATGATTCAAAATAGTATAATCCTTCCATCATCATTTTAGTTATTAAATAAAACCGGCCAAGTGTGAGTCGGACTCGCGTACGAAGGGTCTCGTAAAATATACATATTTAATTTAAAAGAAGCAAAATACTAATATCAACATAATTGATTGCAGTCGTTCAATTTGTGATATGTTGAACATGTTTTATGAAATAATCGTTATTATATTTTGTTTTCGTAAATAGTGTAGTTAGCCGGATAAATATAGCATTAAATGTTATGCTACTACAACACTAACTCCATCTCTGCTTGCGAGCCGAGACGTAGGAAAAACAATGTACTTAATAGCTTCTTACGACACGTCCCACTTATACGTTGTTTTGCTCTACCTGGCTTTACTGTTTTATTTCAACATATCTTAAGTCGGTTTACTATGTTTTTATAGAAAAATAATATCACGTTTGTAATTAAAATATAAAATAAACTACAATTGCCCAAAAAACCTCGTTATATTGTAATAAATAAATAATAAATACTATTTTAAGGAACACAAACGTTTGTGTGATACTAAAACATGATTAATTAGTTACTTTGTATAAAAAAATATATCATTAATCTCCTCCTCCTCTGATGAGGAGTTTGGGGGAGACCTTTGCCCAGCAGTGGGACGGTTGAAATAAAAAAAATCAGTAATCTAGTTTTTACAGTAAGAGATGTACGGACTACACGGTTGATATGTAAACATATTATATGCAAAAAACGTCAGTTAAATATTTCCACTGAACAAATAACAAAGGGATGGCTGAAATTTTAATTAACCAATCGTATCACAATCCATTAACTGGAGTTGTCAGGTGTGTTATTGATGTGGCAGTTTTCATGCTTTAACATTAAACATGCTGAAAAAAATAAGCGATGTAAAAACTAGTTGAAACTAGTTGGGATAACATGTGAGATCTGAAACTGATCTAATCCGCATTTCTAGTATAAAGAGTTTTAATTGTTGCTATAAAATAAATAAATAAGTATTCACGGATATTTCACACATCACAGTCCCAAACTAAGCAACGTTATATGGGAACTAGATAACATATTATTATGTGACATGAGTTTCAGACGAAGTGTAACTCAACACCAAATCATCTATAGTGATAAATGGGTCGTAGGTAAAAAATTCAATAAGCATCGTAATTCATCGTAACCTATAAATATTTTCAGAAGCCTAACTCGCCACAATCGCCACCCACACTTTGAACCCACAGGTCGTGATCTATGCTCATTGCAAGATTGTTCAGAGAGTACATCAGGAGGGGTATCCTGACAACTGAAATGTTTTTGAACTGTTATTTGATCAAATTGTAGTTCAGTTTTCTTCTTCGTCTTTTATTGATATTTTGAATGATCGATTTTCATACCGTTTGATAGAATTAGAGAGCTATTTCAAAATTTAATGAAATTTAGAAATAGCTCAAAAACGATAAAAAGATTGCGATAAAATATATTTTTAACCTTTTGGTGTTATATTTGGCATTTAAGATAACTAAGGTTCTTTTTTTTTTAGTATTGATTCCTTTAGTTACTAAAGTTTAGTATATCATATTTGAAACGTTTAATTCAAAAAGCCCTGAACACTATATATATAAAAAGCCTAGCCGGTGTATAAGGTAGAAAATAATGCATTTCCACTTATGTATTAAACTTTAACTCATGATTTTAACTGCAGCTTTGAAAACGAGCTGTTATTACACCACGGAAGTGAGAACTAGTGGTACTTAAATTAAATAAAAAATACTATTCACACAGAATTGAATAATTCCAGCAAGAAATATAAACAGTCAATGAACAATTGATAGAATTTTCTTATACTTTACTAACTGCGTAAATAGTACAATGAACTAATATATAAATAATCTCGGCAATTGAAGAGCAATAAATAATAATAAATAGTATGATTTTATGACATCTGGCTGCGTTGTATTTAACATTTAATTTGATATTAATGATGTTGGTTCTGTACTATGTGTGTTTGAAAATATGCATAATATGTGTCATTTAAATAATTCTAAGCACTGGTATTCGATACATTTATCTATATAAATAAATAATAAATAAGAACTTTATTAAGAACCTATACAAATATTCTTAAGTCGGTCTTATCGCTTAGCGCGATCTCTTACAGACTACCTTACTAATTTTAAACTTAAAACTAAAAAAATAATCGTAAAAATTTGATTGTTTTAAAATAGTGTCTACCAAGAGCGGCCATCAATGGCTACAAGGTTGAGCATTGTAATATAATAATATAATATAAATAATATAACATTTTAATGTGTTTTTGTTGCTAAAAAAAATATCAATTATTTTTCAAAAATTATGCAATTAACAAACTTATCCTTGTGTACAAGCTTTACTAATAAATGTAGAGCAGGAAAATTAAATTAATGAAACAGAAAAACAACAGTGAAATTACTAAAGGCTATAATTAAAAATAACCCAAAGTACATCATTACATATTAAAACATAATTATAATATTATTTTTCCACAGCTATTTACGTTTTCCGATGAGGTTTAATTTATTATTAGCCGCCTAGGTTATTTATTTATAAAAGTCGTATAATATTTAAAACCAGTCTTAAAATGCACGCCCTTCATCGAGAGACATACATACAAAAATATTGACAGACACAATACACATCAATTGTTTTTTTTATCTAAGTTGTTCCGGGAATCAGTTCATGAGAGTCGCAAGGGCCCGAAAATATTGCTATAATACAGAGATCACCAATGAGTTTCGCTCGGGGTCCATTTTAAGAAATAAAATGAAATGCGTGATCCACACATTTTATAAAAAAAATGTTTTATTGAACAAAGGTAATTACGGAAATTACAAAGGTATTATTATTTACATATCAATGGGAAAAGTGTCATTTTTTGCTGTTGATTATCTGTTTGAAGTTTGGAGTGGAATTGGTGAAAACTATTGACATTACTCGTTACTTCGCCCGGAATTTTTCGAATTAACGTCACCAAATATACTGCGGGGCAAATATTTTTTCAGTCCGCATCCGCATACAATGGGTCGGCGGTCCGTATGCGGACCGCGGTCTGCCATTTGGTGACCCCTGCTGTAATAAATAGGAGGCCTATACAGTGGGTGCCAATGGGCTGAAATGAAGATGATAATGCTCGGTTGTTCAACCACCTCAATACTTGTGTGCGTGCTACAACTTTAGGTCTAGACTCCTAAAGTTAGCCCGCAAGTATTGAGACGCAATAAGTATTTCCTTTCACACGTTTCAAATGACAAAATTTTAAAAGAGGGGTGTTCTTAAAATCTTTCATCATACACTTTTATTGCATCTAATGACTTTTATTAAATAATTATTTAATAATTAATTATAATCATCTAACAATCCATGACCGCAGTGTGAAAGATAACCGTTTTAGCTGCTTATTCCATAATAGCTCTTTACAAGGTCCAATTCATTGTCTACAATAATGCTACGTTTTGTGATGCGGTTTAAGTTTGCTGGTATAAAAAATGTAAAAAATGTTTTAGAGATATCGAGAATTTGTTATAGATTTATTTTTAGCCAAGATATAACAATATTTTCTACATAAAAAAGACCTCGAAATGATATAAATATTTATCTATTTATTTAGGACAACCAACAAAGGAATCACAAGAAAAAAATATATTAAAATAAGTGGGCTTATGTCTGTGTTCCTTTAATTACCAAGTTAATTACAATGATTTTGAATTACAAAGACTTCGAGTTATAAATGCAACAAACGCTTGACGTGTATTTTAGCAAAATTTAATTAAGTACATACCTACTACTAAATAGTACTTACTAACTATACTATATATAAATAAATAGAAAGAAAGAACTGTAAACTCACATTCATATGGCGGTGATCGCAGTTTGATCACGTGTGTAATCAACGGTGTTTTTAATTAAAATGCTAAAAAGTCATATTTTGTAATATTAAAATGTTTTATAAACATGAAGAGACAACGATCAATTATTCATTATCTTTTCAAATATTTTTTATGTGGTAAGAAATCAATAAAAATGCCCATTTTTCTAGCTAGACTCTAGTCGGACCATCATCTAAAATAACCTATTATATAAGACTATTCTAAGTGATCTTTGTAATGTACCTATTAAATAAATTAACCAATAGAATATATATGATAAATGTCTGATCTAAAAACAGCATCAATTAACCTTAGTATGATCCGTTTCTACGTCAGTCTATCACGCGATCAGATGTCAGAAACCCAATTATTTTATGCTGTACTTTTTCAAAAGGAATTGATTCGCAGATGAATCGACTCGCTCGAAGTTTCAAGAGTACCCATAAAAGTACAAGTTTTAAATTTGTTTTATAGACTAGATGAAGTGAGATAAGTGAATCGTATATTGAAGTCTATCGTCGGTAGAAAATCTAAGATATTATTTTACATTTCTCTCAAAATATGTGAAATAAACTTTTTTTTTGTATTATGGCTGAAACGAACTTTGGTATTCGCATCGATATCACGGTCAAACTGATTGCCAGTTTCATTTGAAATACAAAATTAACCACGGTAAAACATATTAATTGTCTTTGATGTTTCAAAACTAAGTCCTTTCGTAATTTTACTTCCTATTAGACCCTTATAACTTACCTCTTCGTTGTTTTCTCCGTACTCATGTTTGATAACTTTCTACCAAATTCTAAGAAAATAGGTTAATAGTTAATAATAGGAATAGTTATACTCTAACAAACAAATATACAAAGTCAATTTGCCCAAGTGGTCAAGATCTTCGCTTGATCAAAAATACCCTAATACGCTGACTGACACGACTCCTACTTAAGGCTGTACTGTACTGTAGTACAATTCGAGTGGCTGCCATGTTTGGTAGTCAAACAGAATAATGTAATTTTTACAAAAAGAAAACTGACTTCAATCGTTATCAACAAGTATATACCTAATAGAAACAAATTTTTAAATATTACCCAAAAAGTAATTTTCCTGTTTTGTTCTGACAGGAAAATTTAAATACACGTCGTTTACTGTCGTAACTGCTAAAATAAAGTTGTATATTGTTCTATTCAATATCGCACTACACGCTTTCACATCACATCGTCGACGACCACGATATTTTGGTAAAAGCAACTTACAAGTCAGTATCGTGACAACCCTCTATTTGAGTCTTAGCTCAAATACAACAGAGCTACAAGCACCCTTTGATTCACAAAAAAAAAACTAACTCGTTGACAAAAAAAACCATTCAAATAATTACAAGCTACATACATAAATCCCTTTGTTGTCAGGGAATTGAACAATTGTTGTCAGGGAATTGAACAATTTAGTCGCAGCATCTGAAAAACGATATAAAAGCGTAGCGTAGCGAAGTGGAACCACCCAGCGGTCGTCGTCGGACAAACTGACAGAGTCCTTTGATCAAACAAATAAGTATTTCCGCTTTTTCAACTGGCTGTTCTACGTTGAATTTATTTACAAGAACATTTCTTTCAAGATAGCTACTGTGGTCTACAAGCACCTTTGACTTCCAAGCTGTACTACGTGAATACGATCCCTAAGAAAAAACTATTGTTAAATGTTTGGGTGTGTCTACACGTGTTTTAATTAGATACATATTTACAAAGAAAAGTATGTAGTAGTTATAGTATGTAAAAGTATACAAAGATAAGTATAATTAGGTAGCTATATCACAAGCTTGGAATTACGAAGTGATGACGTGTGAAATGTCTATATTTTTCCTGTAGCACACGTTTGTTAGTTACAAAAAAATATTAATTTCAAAAATATAGTAAACATGCCGGATATGCAGTAAACCGAGGCTAGTATCCTGCCTAACTGAGGCGTTCCCTAATCAAATTAACAACCCTAACTAGTTTAGCGTTAGCGCGAAGGCAGGCGTAGCAACGACCCGCTATTATATTCACTCAGATTTTAATTGAGTTGAAACTAATAGGAGGCATGTAGTCGATCATTTATGTGATCGATAAATATAGAAAGCGGCTCCTGCTTCCTACCGTTTATGAACGCATCAAATTAATTTTCACTAGCTGAAACCCACGTCTCCACCATAAAATTGCCCTTATAGCGTATGGCTCCTTTTGATTGAGAGAGATTTCAAAATATATCTAAAACCTTTGATTGTAATTAATACCTGGGCCATGTTCTGATCCGAAAAATAAGCTTTTAAATCGTATAAGTTTATTTTCAATCTGTCTAGTGATGACAAACTCTGTTTTTGGATTCAGAATCGTTTACTTTTTGGATCTGCATATTTCCTTTTTTATTTCCTCTTTAAAGTACTTACCTACGTGGTATTTATTTATTTATTTGAAAACCACAAGTATTATTTTTAAAACTTTGTAATTTGAATGTTTTTCCCCTCAAAAGTTCCGGCGCGTTGGAATCAGTGAACCATCGTGATGGAACCACGCAATATATTTACAAAAAAATATTTAACTTTATTTATGAATATTTGCGTATCAGTTTTCGTGTCACCGAATTACAGCTCTTAAATTTATTTCTTACACTTATATTATTACTATTTTACATTAGGAAACGACAAGTAACTATCTACAATCAAACCGAAGTGATCTGGTCGCTGAAATACTTGATTTAAATACAATAGTAAATTAAAAAAAAAAATTACAATGTTAATTGTACATAACTACAAAAGCAAAAACTAATGCCACTACTTCAATATGCTTCTATTTTACACATAACAACAGTATAAATACTTTTTTTTTGGTTGACTAGAAAGCTGGCGCGTATCGATTTGATTCCACTTGCGAATTAGTGAAATCAATATACGTTTAATAATGCGACGATGCAGCCATCTGCATCGTCGGAAATTTCTGTAAATCGTATTGCCAATTTAAATTGCATTTCATTAGGATCGAAGTTACAAAAATGCATGACGATGTTGAAAAATTAAATGCAATCAGACTCAAATCTTGCATACAATATGAATACTTTTCTACTATTCACCTTCTGTTAATAAACTTCTATTTTCAAATTGTTGAATGTGAAATAAGCGGAAATAATTCTGTTCAGGTGAATGCCCGTTGCTTATTCTGGAAAAATTGTGCAATTCTTGGGAGAATGGGCAATACTCTATGGAGCATGGGCCATATCTAAAAAAATCTCTTTCAAACGTATTATGTGGCATCCCTGATGGAATTTATTTTGTCGTGGCCCAAAATGCTTATTCTTCTTTAAGCTTTTACTTAATTTCTTGTTTTTACTTTAAAAGTTTTTGAAAGTTTAAATCTAAAAGTAATATTGTGAGCTTAAGCTAGGTGATTTTATATCCGCAACAAATGAGCGTGTGTGAGCTTATGAAAATGTCAAAAAAGGCTGTAATATAAAAATGCTATGTTTTACCAAAAATGTCAAAACTCGAATATTATGAATATATGGCATGTGTTTGATACCCTGTGAACGAACGGTGACTTGTCTTGTCATAGATGATTGATTGAATTATTATGTTATATGCACCGTACACGCATTGCACAGTTTTCACTTTTACCAAGAATAGATCATTGTTTGCCCACAAACTCACCTGTACGTGATGTTACTTGATGGTGGTGGACAAAATAAATTAAAATAATTCAATTTGATAATACTCAAAGTAACAGAGAGCTTATTTACAGTGAACAGTAAACTTACTAAATAATAAAAAAATTAAGCATGTAGAAAAGCGACCTTACTTTACACCATACAAAAATTTCAATTCAAAAAAATTCTTCCAAACTCTCGAGCGCACTAATATATCTTATATAAACTAATAAAAAAACCAAAAAATCATAATCAATTAAACTTTATTCAGTAAAATCACAAACGTCATTTAGAATCGTCTTATATAGATAATTATATTATTCTAGGTGATGCTAGGTGCCAGTTCCACGCGACCAGAGCCTAGAAGTACGGGCAAGAAACAAAATTAATAAATATTTTAATAATAATTATATAATTTAAGTTAATAAACTAAGCAAGATGCTGAAATAACATGTTTTGAGCAGCTATTGGCTAATGCTAACTAAGCCAATCCAGCTATCGTCTGGATTGGCTAATGAGCGCAACCATCTACCCAATATTCAACCGTCATTGCAGATTGAATTGCTAAAGTTTCTTCGAAGCCGCTTTGAGAGATTACGAGATCCTCGCGTACGGTACTATGAATATCATCAATTATGATCAACTGGTATCTGAGGTCTGTAAGCCTCCAGGGACTAGCATAAGACACTATTGATATGGGCTTTTGCATATGTAAACGCCAGCTTACAGACGAGCAACTGGAAATCCTTGTTCCACTTGGAATCTTTCAATACTTAAATCCTACTTAGTTTAAAATCATGTTTTGAGAATACTGAAAAGCTGTAATGTATACTAGATTGTCAAATACAGCCTTGTATTGTATTCTCAAGGTAAATTCACAGAAATTGAATTTCAAAGTAGATTAGTATCAAGGTTCACGTGTTTGTGCCTCTGAATTAGACGCTTATGAAGTCTTGAAAATAACTGTATTTTGTAAACAGGCAGCCACATCCTGAAGGTAAATTATGACTACTTAGTCATTATTATTGTCTGTATGTAATACAAGTGTATTCTCCTCAATCACGAACCAACGAACCTCGTCATTATACTGCAGACTCGCAACATAAACTACTTTGAACTGATGAGTATAGCAATGTAATTATGTAGTTTTTTAAATTAAAACCGCAGCGGTACACTTGTCACATAACATTCGTGTCTGCTGTTCTCAAGCATCTGTGGCGTACCTCTGACATAGAAATGAAAAGCTCACATGATTCTACTTATTTCCGCAACCTTTGTACTGTCGTCTATTTTCGTTGTAAAGCAAGTGCAGCTTTCTTTAGGAGCTTAGTGGTAAGTAGCTTAAGAGAGGCTCCTATGTGGTTTCTGCTACTAGAATCTAAGGCGCGGATTTAGCGCGCTATGTGTAATGGTTCACCTCCGTTGCAACGAGTGGATTTGTGGGCTTTTTGTTATATTCGATTAAAATTTAAATAAAAACTCTTGTCTCCGTATCGTACAATTATTCCAAAAACATTTTGTGTTTAATTGCGTGACAGTGAATGACTTACCTAATCTAAATTTCTAATTGAAAAGTTCTTCGTGAAATTGTAACATGTATAAATTGTACAATAACGAAGCCACAATCAGGTTATCCCAAGGGTTAAGTAAAGTTTCGGGCTGAATATAGACGCGCAAGCTGGGTGGGTGAAATGAAAAAACTGGCGGAGAGTGCCGGATCGAGGATGTTACATTCTATTGAATACTGCCGCAGTTTGTAAACAGTTCTTATTTATTTATTTCCATCATTAGCAATTACTTCACCTAGTTTCAGAAACTAAACCGGTAAAAGATACAGCGAAAGTTTGAATGCAGATCAGTATCTATTTAGTAACTTTTGATTACCTAACAATTACCTTATAAGAAGGGTCAATACAATTACAAGGATCCCTTTGTTGAAGTTGCTTAGAGGTTTGGTATAGAGGTGTATGTATCGACTAGTCTGAGGTAGCTCCGGCGCGGCGTCAGCACAATAATTCGATTATCCCATACACGTCGGCTTATGAACATACGAACAGCGCACTTCGATGCACGTACTACCAGATGATAGTACGTGCATCGAAGTGCGCATAATCGGCAAAGCTAACCAAGTTACCAACAATATAGGGGACGTTCATGAGCCTAGTGTTTCACCTAACCTAGTTGTACGTTCGTTGGCTATAAAAAAGGCTGGCTTCATCTCTTCCTGTGTAGGCTTTCCTTTGTTCGTGCTTCCAATATCCCCTGCGATCACTACTTTTTGTGTTGCGAAACTACAATCTGCCGCAGGCTGCTTTACTTACTAAATACAAAATAGGAGTCCATTATTGGTCGAGCTACTGGTATGAAATGTTTTTATTCAAAAGTAGTTGTAATAAATAAATAATGCTGAACAATCCACACAACATCATCTAGCCCCAAGCTAAGCAGAGCTTGTGTTATGGGTACTAGAAGACTGACATACTTAATACAATACATTACATAGATAGATATTTTATTATACATATAAACACCCAGAACACCCGGAATAAATATTTGCAGATCGTACAAACATTTATCCCAAGGCGGGAATCGAACCCGCAACCTCCGCGTCGCAGGCGGACCATCGCCCACCGCGCCACATCGGTCGTCAATACAAAATATTTACATTATATTTACAGACGTGAGATTTTTCTTTTCTCGATCAAAAGGATAAAGCGTGGTTTGTTGTACTTGTGAGCAACTCAAAGTAAGTAAGAATATTTTCTTTCAAAGATTAGTCTATTGTACTGCGTAGTTTAGTTCACAAGGTTATGTTGCTACAAACATCTTTAGTCGAATAAATCGGAATACTTACATATTTTTATAGAAAATAAAGGCTATTATAACCGATGTTCTATAGAATTTTAAAGTAGGTAAAAAGACTACGACATCTGTCGTAGCCTGTTTACCTACTAGTTTTCCTTTATGTTTAAGTTTCGTTTTCTTTCTTCTGGCTTTTGTGGCTAATTGTCATAATTATCTCTGGTGTCAAAAATCATGTAGATGACAGCTCATCTTAATTTTAATACGTGTCTTTGGAGAGAGAAGGTATCTCTGGCCGCCAAGCAATCCATCGCAATTTAGACGCTCCGAACAAACTACTACTAAACATTTATATCATTTTAGTGCAGTTATATTAACATGGTGATAACAATATTTAAATTATTAATTATTATAGTAGTTATAAAGTAGTACATATGTTAATAAGACTTACCAAGCTTACACTTCCAATATTGAACCTCTGAGCAATATACAGTCAACTTCCGTTTTCAGGAGTATAGCAACGCGCAATCTCCCGTCGATCTTCGCGAAGCACAGAATAATTAGCAACTGCTCTAAATACTGCTGATGACATAACAAACAATACTAATAGTATATCTACGCCTGCGGGCTTAATCACAAAGTACAGAGAGCCCGGAGGGTGGTAATTCAAGTTTTCCTTACTCATTCCACAATAATATTCATACATTTATTCATTTAATAAAGACTTTATTCACAAACAAACTTACGACTATACAGTATTTACAAAATGTACATTGTCATATAAAATACATAAGAAACAGTTGAGCTATCAACAGACCGTTGCAAACGATCTATAGATAGTTCAACTGATCCAAATCAGTACCAAACGGAAGCGTACCCAAGACACTGACTGCATTGCCGCGCTGAATAGCAATGCAGATACTCACTAGCCCTCGGGTCACGCGTCGCTTCGACTAGACGCCCAGAAATATTTTGAAAATTTTATTCATTGTTACATGTTGGTTATAAAAGGTCTCTTATAACAATTTATTATACAAAATTTTACAACAATTTGAATAAAATAAACAGTGTAACTCCGATTTGGAATGTTATTTTAGACGAGATTGATTTGTAAAATGACAGTTTAATCGCACAATGTCAATACAATTGTACAAATATGGTGAATGTATGACCATGATTGCCATTTTCAACATTGCCATGACAACAAAACCCCACCAATGTTTATATTAGATTTTATAAGCTCTTCTGATTTATGTGCGCAATTTAGCCGTCGGTGATATAGGTAAAGCGTATTAATTAGGCGATATTAAAGTCAAAAATCGAGTGACGAGGTATATATGAACGATAGATTATAAAGATAATTATAATAAGCCCTTTCGACACCATTGATGCGGAAAATAGCTATCGAATCAGTGGTTTATCGATCTTATTATTATTGCACAATTTGCATAGTTTAAATGTACGTCTCTGCGATGTACTACAACATTTATTATTGAATAATAGAACGCTTAACAATCGAGTATTGGAGTAAAAGTTGAAGTATATTGTTTTTCTCATTTTTTTCTGTACTTAACCATTATAAAAAATAAATCAAAATAGAACATAGAAAAGAAAAATGCGGTAAGTATTTATTATTTTGAACGAATTTATTGAATGTATATACTTATATACTTACGGTTTTATAATAATGCTCATTATGAAAGCCTTGTTACGTACAAGACTTACCTTGCATAGTAAAAAATAATATTATACCTATAACTCAAATCCTAATATTAGTTCCAAGTTCCATAACGTAGGCTTGTATTTTTGCAAGTAAAACTTTATAAAACCAACTAAAAGTTGAATAATATTAGAAATAATATTTTTAACGATGTGAAAAAAGTGAAAAAATATGTGTTCTAAAGTCACTACAACTACAATGTAAAACTCACTTCCGAGGTTAAATAGAAGTGACTACAGGGAGAGTGCAATCATAGTTCATCGTAAGAGCGTTTTCACATTATCCGATCCGATATCGGTGTCGGACGCCGATCCAATATAAAAAGTAAAACGTATGTAATATGTACCTGACTTTCATATTGTCCAACCCTATATCGGATATCGGAGGTACATATTTTATACATTTTACTTACCCCGATATCGGATCGGCGTCCGACACCGATATCGGATCTGATAATGTGAAAACGCTCTTACACGGAGTTAAAAAGTTACTTATTGCACTAAACTTTATAATAGCATGGCCTCCGCTTTCTCATTGCATGCGATAGAAAATGAGCTTTGAAACGATAATACAACAAACATTATTAACAAACCCATGAATCTACACTTTATTATAAAGCGGAAAGGATTTTTTATGCGTGTATGTTTGTAATGAACAAACTCAAAAACCACTGCGCCGATTTTAAAAATTCTTTCAGTCTTAGAAAGCTACGTTCACCGTGAGTAACATAGGCAATATTTATCGCTAGAACAGATTAGGGATCCACCCATGCGACGAACTGCTAGTTAAATATAAAAAAATCACAACAAAGTCTACTTTGTTGTTAATAAACTCTAGTTTATTGGTTTATTTATCAAAAGCAATTGGTTAGTGTGATATACGAGTAAAAACAAAACAAGACAATTTTTTTTCTGTTGTCCTGTTTTAGTCATATCAAATGATATTTTTTTAAAATAATTTAAATAGTTCAATCAAGTTTGTCAGTTAAGTCGGCTGTCATTGGTTCTGAAGTAATGTTTTTTATTTTTAATATCATAGAAACTACAAAATTAAAAATAGAACAAGTTAAATTACACCGAAGACAATATTTGTCGCCATGTTTTAATTAAAGACGCACAGAGATAGTTTAAATAACTTACATTGTTTTTATCAAAATCTACTTAAGTACTCTTCACTTAAGTGGTACTTGGAATTACTCAGCTCGAATGCACATCGGCATCTCGACGAGAGCAATCTGAATTGTTCGCGTAACTCAACGTTTACCTAAACAATGCTAGGTATTGGGACAAGAGTTTATTAGGGATCAAATAGTTTGTGCAATCCACTTATATTCTAAAAAATGTGCAAACTTTGACAGATAGTATGACTTTTCACTCAAATATAATCCCTAATATTATAAATAATCATATACTTAATATTGTAAACGCAAAAGTATGGATCTACGTTTGTTACTCTTTCATGCTAAAACTACTAAATGTGTTTTAATGAAACTTTACAATAATGTAGTTCATACATCAGACATCAGATAACACATATATCAGATATCAGATAATATATCATATATCAGATAACACAGCCTATAATTTATAAAGAAACGAAGACGAAGTCGCTAGTAAGTCATAAGAATGCTAAAGAAGTAAAAAAAATGAAATAACGGAAGGTATACAAAGCTAATTCAGCAATTTGATAACCAAGAGTTATACATATAATTTTGTTGGTTTAATAGTTGAATGTGAACTGTCAAAGTATGCACATTTTTTTTTAGACTATATATGTTGCGAAATTGGTAAGACTTAAGCAATTTGACAGAACCATAGCTCAATTGATATTGAAATATCATCGTAACATTGGCTCAACAAAGAAAATCCAATACTATCTCGTTTTAATTGGTAGGATATCCGTTAGACTACCAATTAAAATAAGATAGTATTTGATTATCTGTGTTATATTATATTGTTTATATCATAGTTGTTGTATAGTTTATTTATTTATTTATTTATTAAATAGGACATTCAACGAAGAAACACAAATTGAAACAAATCTTATGCCTAAGGTCTTAAATCTACGTGTTAATTCAATTATAGAATGCCACAGCATGCACAAATATAAAAACTCAACTAGACTACGTAAACTAAAGTAATATAAAAAGTTAAAAAAATAATAATAATTGTAGACTTCTAATAAAATAAGAATAACATACTTGAAAAATATAGACTATTAAAAACTTAAATTTTAAATTTAGTTCAGAATAAACTGAAAATTGCTAGCGACTGACACCGTAAATATCATTCAGGCGGCAGTAACGAAATCTCGTTATCTTGCACGGCATGCACCTTATTTGCACGGATAAAATAGTATTTCCAGTAGATTTTGAACACTATAAATTTAAATAGAAGTCCTTTATCTTCGCTAAGATATTATTCTATTCCGCTGTATTGGTTTTTATAATCATGTACCTATTTGAATTGAAGACAGATACAGACAACGCTTATTTACAAACGGATTCTTAAATTAGCTTCATTATATTGAATAATACACATAACACGTGATAATCAAACAAATGCAATGTGGGTGGATATTATGGGTCGAGTATCGGTAAACCGGTATTACCCAATGGATATTAGTATTTGTTTTAAGCTCTAAATAATTAATCTGCTCATTCTATCATGAAATCGTGCACCTAATAATTGTGCATGAAAATCCAAATCAGTGGTATTTGATTCAATATATAATGAAAATTACATTTCAAACGGAAACCCCTAAAGGTATTACAAATATTTTCTCAATGAATATATTTGCATATGTCATGCAAATGTTAAATATATATTTGTGTGGAATTTATAATTATATGCGATTATATACATATTTACATACTAACCACGACAACGGAGGTACGGAGCTACGGTATAAATAGTTTTTTTGATTTTCTAGTCTAACATTTATATCAATGAAAAATATGAAGCAAAAACATTGAGAAACACAACAAAAGGTGTTTCGGTGGAAACTCGACGATTAATAAAAGATGGAACTTTTAAATTGCTCTTCTCAGTATCAAGTTCGTTTAGTAAATTGTGGTCGGCGTGAGCAATATGGAGTCGACTGTTTCATCTTCTATTGGTTTATCTTCTTATTTAATATATTTAATAAAATAGCAATGTAGTTCCCATAGTACAGGCTTTGCTAGTTTGGGACTAGAGTGTGATGTGTGAATTGTCCGTGCATATTTATTTATTTGTAATATTTTTTAGGCGAAAAAATACGTAAGAAACATTTGAGCTACCTGCAAATCATGCAAAATTTTGTTGATATCAAAATATATTTTAATAGAATTGATTTCAGTTTGACTTTCTATTAAAGATTCAATTTGTTTGGATGTCGATGAAATCCGTCCGGAAAATAGCAAAATGTTTTAACAATACAAAACCAAGCGATACCATTCCAAATAATTGTTCTTTCACCTTTGTTACTCCAATCAAGTGCACGCCAATTTTAATTGTTTGTTAAAAATACTGGTTTTTTAACCATTTTATAAAGTTTCAGAATATCTATATCGAAAAGCGCTGACAGTTTTCAATGAAAACAATGGACACTATGAGAGATATTAATTCATCGCCATATTTGCATACGAACATAATAAATCGAACACAAAAACTACGTTTGAACTCCACAATCAGAGTTATAGCTTGATATTAATGCAAGCAAGCTTGGGACAAACCAGCTTCAACTTACTGATAAACAATTGTAATAAGGATCATATAAGAAACCGCTAAGATCCAGACCTAGTTCCTTTCCTGTTCTTCCTAGACTCTGGTTGCAACGACCGACCTGGCACCTAGAATGTAAGACGTTTCAAAGTGATATTATTGATTTTATTAAATTTTGTGTAGTTTGATTTTAAATGGAATAAATAGATTAAAAAAAAGTTTTAACCTTAAAGACTACGATACTAAAAGTCTACAAGCTTAACCTGGAAGCTTATTTCTTGGAGCAGAACTAAAGAATAGGAGTAGTTAATTAGTAGCACTGTTCCTGAAAGAGTTCGTCTGATATTTGCTACCAAGCTGTGATACTCATATTGTTCTAATCCGCTTTGAAGGGATTATTGGCTCAGATTGGAGCTTACCTTAATAGCTTCAATGGGTTTTATTTCTCTGCATTGTTATAACCACTACCAATAGATTGGTTCCATTAATTAGTTTTAAAAACAGTCAACAATTCAATTTAATTTATTATCTTTAGACATTTTTACAAAGTTCTTTGACTAGTCATACATTTGACACTGAGTTATTATCAAAAAATATAACAGTTACTTATTCAGAAACTTATTTCATAACATTTTGGTAATCTTAGTCAAGTAAATAAAAATAATTAAAAACTAGAAAACCTGATTTAAAAGTCTATAAAAAACAACTTTTGTCGTATATATGTATAAAACCTAATCAGTCCAGTATCTACATCCAAACATTGCACAGGATATCAACATACACACTCTTGTGTAGCCATTCAACTGGTTAGTCTCTTTTCAAGTCTACTCGTAGTTTGCTAAGTGCGTCACACTCGGCGACAGCAACGTAAATTCAGTTGAAAACTACATTCAAGTCAAGTATTAAGGCATATTCACACGACACCTACACAATATCGTATAGAGCTAATCTCACTTAGTATTTGACGCTTTCACATCGTCTTAGCACCAATACTTTTCTTGAAATAACTTACAAATCGTGATTCAATCAGTAATGTATGAGATCGTCTCAACCTAAGAAAAGCTTTTGCTATAAAAACTATGTTACATAAACTTACAGACAAATGTTTGTTTTTGGGAATGAAACGAAAACCAAAACGGACAAGACATAGACATGAATGACTGAGCTTTCATGGAAAGGTGAACCGTGAGATAACAAATCAATCGTGCTACTAGGTAGTTGTTTATTTTAACATACTTACAGACCTCCAGAATAGAGACAGGTATTGGCTGCACTTGTCGATTACGTGAACCGCAGTCCATTCTCTGTCTATGGTCAAATCTGAGCGTAAGTCCACGCTTAGTTCAGTCTCTGTAGCTGAGCTTACGTGTCAGTATCGGTCAGTGTGCACTCGCCCTATGCTAGGTTTTCAAGAAGTAAGCCACTTATGTCTGGAAGTTTGTGTGTGTGAGTCTCAAAAAGAGTAAATGCTTTAGTATAATACGTACAAAACGTAATGTTCATGAAACAATGGTTATGAGTGTAGGATACGTGGTTGGATTGTATAAAATGTGATGTGAATGTCCGAAGTTATTTCTAATTAAACAGCCAAGTAGTTTAGTACCTAAAATAGTCTAATGAATGATAGAAGAGAGCGGAAGATGACAATATGTGCCGTCTTCACTATACAGATAAATGTTTATGATAACTTAAGAATCACCTAGTATGTAAGACGATTCTAAATGATACTTGTGATTTTATTGAATAAGTAAATAAATTGTTGACTTGACTTGAATAAAAATTTTGATTATTAACAATTATTGATGAAACTAAGTTAATATTTGTCTAAAAAGTAAAATGCTGTACGACTTTATTAATGACCGAGAAGATAAGCCAGATTTCTTAGAATTCTAAGCGAAGATCCAGACTGATTTTTATCTAGATTTTCAGCTACAGAATATCTAAATTATGCCGAATAAAGATAGCTATATCCTATTTCTTTTCTAAGATTATCTGAGTTATAACACGCAGTCACAAAACTTAGCCGTCTCTCGATAGTAAGTTTCCGTGTGCCTACGCCCGGCCAGTCCCGACATGCAACTGCAACAGGAAACTTGGAAAGTGCTGGGAAATGTAGCTACTTGCCAATTCCATTTTCGATGTTGTAAAGCCTGCTCCGTCAGAAACTAGCAAATATAAAAGTTTTGTCGGAGTTATAGAATAATATCTTGGTACAATATGCACGGCTATCAACTGGAAGTTTACCAGTTTTGGTGGTTTTTAGGGATTACAATAGACAATATACAATAGACATACATTTATTTGCAACTTTAGCACACACACAGTAATTACAATCATTCCTTAAAAAAACATGGTAAGTACAATAATGATAAAATAGAATAACATAATAATATGATGAAATGATAGATAGATAGATAGATAAAAACTTTATTGTACACAGAAAAGGATTTTACACACTAGAAACAATAAATTAACAGCACAATGGGCGGCCTTATCGCTAAAAGCGATCTCTTCCAGGCAACCTTTGGATGGACAGGAAATTAGAATTATTATAAGACGGCGGTGTACAAAGTTTTATGAAGTTAAATTAAAAGTGAATACAGCTTATAAGTCGATTTATATAGGATTATCATTCTGCTTTTAAAAAAAAGGCGTGCACGGCTCTTTAAGCTCTAGTCGATCGACCTATCCAGCCATTTTTAAATAGTAACACTACAAAACCTGATCAACGAATGAAAAAAAGCGATACCGATATCTGTACATAGTTTTTGTATGTGAGTGTAATCGCGGTGCACATCAAATGAAATGCACCTCATTTTATGAATTGTTTATCTGTAAGTAATAAAGTATCTTTTTTATAATACTTTATTCACAAACAAACTTACGACTATACAGTATTTACAGTATTTATAAAGTATCTTGATTTGACTAAAACTCTGACCTTCATATATTTATTTAACAACTGACAGAAGGGTTTCTTATGCTCTTAAAAATGGCAAAATCTCCACAGCCAATGTGAGATATGGATTTTGTTTAATAAATAAATGTACGAGTAAATTCATATAACGAGCTTTGAAAGGGATCATGTCAAATCACGTATGTATTTGACTAAACATCTGCTACACAGCTATTTCAGTTCCACTATTCTAACAGTACCTACCTACCTATTTTTCTAACAGTACCTACCTACATTTGCGTGTTTTATGTATGTGTTTATTTTACGATTACAATCGTATAATTGCAATGAGAAAGGAAATGTCATGTGTGCCTACAAACTGTCGCATGGCGGATGCGCAAATTACACTGTGTGTAGTAGTCGGTAACACGAGCATATTTTGACCTAACTTACCTAGATTTTATTAACCTACAAACTTATTCATTGTTATTTACATTTGCAGTATATAGAACCGGCTTTAATCAACCTAATATTTAAGAGTAGAGTATCTTTATATAATACTATAATAATGTATCACGGATCAAATAACACATCAAAATCAGTGGATAAGATAGTGGATAGATTAGTGGATAGTGCATATTTAAATATTACGTTTATAATACAACACAAGAAATATTCTGTTTCTTCATGAAAGTGGACTGGACACCTTCACAACTTTTTTCTTTGGCGGTAGTCACTCCATTTATTATAAGATCGCTCGTGAAGTCCTGAAACTTTGGGGACTTAAAGTACGCATCAATACTAATTAATAAATCAGCAAAATAAACTTCTAAATGATTGCGAAATAATTTATCAAAAAGCATTTTATATGTCATTGAACGTCCATGCTGTATCAGCATCAAAGCCAAGTTCATTCATAAAGCAATCTTGGAAACTCTGCATCTAAAATTTTAATTTATATGTAAATTTCAATCTCTGCTTGGATTCATAGCGGTGATGCTCAAAGCTTTGAGATTGACTTGAAATATGATAAAGAGTTTCTCGTAATTATCTGGCTTGCAGTGTCGTACATGATTAGTGAACACGATGTAGACTGTCTAAAGTCTAAGCGAACGAAACGAATATGAGCGAAAACTAGCGGACGACACGGAGGGGCCTAAGTGACAGGCTAAGAACACAGGGGAGAGCGCACGAATAATTGTGACAATCGTAAAGTAAACGTAACGCAGAGTGCTCAAACACTACTGCGCGATGACGTTCCAACGTTCGGCTGTAGTAGTAGAATACTAACCCCCTATCTTATAAAAAGTTAGCGTTGACTTTAAGTCATCTTTACGTATGGTAACCAGTACTTCAAGTCTGCGCTAAGTTTTTATAAGATAGACCGTTAGCCTACATTACACAATATGTAACAAAAAGTTACTCCATTGCGCTAAAAATAACTTTGACAAAATGTCTGTCGATATGTCACGAAGCAACAAATGAAGAAACATAAACATTCTGGCGGAGCTCCCATATAGTTTCATGTTACCCGTCTCTCTAAACAAGCAGTTTCTGCGAAATCTTTCATTCTGGGATTACTAATTAGGGACCCAGCATTATCCTCTGTATCGAATTTCAGTAAAATTCAGTCGTACAATAACAATACGGAGAAAAAATAGACCTTGTGCCTTTAGGCTGTATACACACTTGGTGGCCAAGTCGCGGCGACTAGCTCGGCGGTTAGGTACATTTGTTTGACTCAACCACGCGTTTCAAGAGCACCCAAAAGTCCGACTAGGACGCAAATGCGTTTGCAGCCTTAAAAATATATAAAGCTGTACCCAAAGAATATCTTTTCGTTTAATTGCCCATCTCAACATCGACCTGGGCTGAAAGTCCCGTTTAGTGGAACATTTGGATGCCGCTGGATTACTTCTAATTATAAAATTTAAGAGCCAATTTGTTTGAAAAGCTTTCATAATAACCCTCGATACGCTTGTTTTTCTTAGGAAATATTGATACAACGCCCTATCGAGTGCTGGAATTAATTTCTGAGTGGTACTTAGTTGCTTAGAACCTGTGAGTACGATCAGCGAAATAACAGTATTATTATGTTTTGTGATTTTGAGCAAAACTATGATGAACCACCTACATCGATTCTGCGGCAAAACCCTAAAAAAGTAAAACTGAAGTGCGATTTGTCACGTACAGCAAACTTTAACGGTGACCATATTTCAATTGGAAATGTGAAATATCTCGCTTGCGCTCCAGGAATTTCGCATCATGGAAACCAAATCCGAGCTATGATTTACTGTTAAAAGTATGTTTGTCTAAGCCAACGAACTGGCGGTGAAGTTTTAGGAGTCTCAAAGACTCTCATGGTTTAGCAGCTGCTAGAGAATCGACAGTTTAACGTACTCTTCAATAAACATTTCACTAACACGCAATTACTGCTCTTGATAAATTAAAACACAACAGAGTTATTGCATATTAGCTCTAACATTATATCAGTGCTCAACTGTACAAAATATACTTTAATTGAATTCAAAGGTTCCAGTACGCGATCGAAGTCTCGCCCGAATGCCAAGATTTGAACCAGACCAGGATTAATCTAAGATTTTTCTTAGATTTAATCCTGGTTAGATTGTCTTACTTTTACGAGATGTCATTTGTGTGTTGCATGGACTTGATCTAATACAACCCTTGTCCAGTATCAAACCTGTATTTTTTGAGTCATGTTTATTTTTACGGCATCGTCCCGTGTGTTTGATGACTACAGCCATCGATAAAACCGAAAGAAACGCCTCTGTGTACCCGGCTAACGAAATAAGTCGATCCGACGCGATCCAATTCAACCCTCGAAGGCTCGTAGGCTTATGGAATTTATAAAATGAACCTAGCTATATTGGGTTTACTTTTTCTTTATGCGGTCAAACTTTTAGTTGTATCTACCAGCATTTTCGCACTTCGAAGTTAATGTCACGAATGTTGATCTCTGTTTCTGCAGTCAGTAAACCATAATAAAAATAAACCAAATGCCTTTAAACTTTTTCAGTGGAGTAGTCCACATATCAAACCTACGCACTGCAATTTTTAATTGTCCAGCATTAATATTCATGTTGAACCATTTATCTATGTATAAGATCTTTATACACAGTTTTACAATAAATGATTCTTATTCTTATTCATTCGGTGCTCTTCATCTTCATTTGTATTGTCTATAATGTTCATCTGGTTTATAAAAATGCCATCCAGTTTAAATACTCGTAGTACTTTATTTTTTTATTATAATAATTGACTATCACGGAAAACTAGATAAAGAAGCTTATCCGTTTTATACGTGCAACAATACGATCCATTTTGTAAAGTGATGAACACTTTAAACTTAATAAGTGGTCAAAAGTAGAGGGAGAAAGCCCGGTTTGGGTCCGCCGCGTCCACTCTTCCCTTTGTAGTAAGGGACGCTGTAAGGGTCAATTTACACTACAACAACTGCTTATAGAAGGGGTAGCGAATTTAATTCCTATTCTAATTGTTTTAATGGGCAGGGGCATCCACACGGCAACATAGAGTGCTGCTTTCTATAGAGTAACTTTTATTTTATGGTGCGGGTCGGGTACGTAGGTTCTCTGGCGGAGCCCTTATAAGTACTTGCAGGTACTTACATTCATACGTAAGTTTTGCGCCCGGCCTGCTGATATGCACAATATACCTCCAACACAAATCATTTTCAATATTTGAGGACTTGAACTTATGATTTATTGCTAAATATATTCTCTTATAAAAAATTTGCATTTTAGCAAAAAACCGTCATGTCCAACGCTAGTTATATATTACTTGAACTGAATTTATGAACAATTTTCATCAAACAATTATGCTGTGAATGCGTCTCAAACATCGCGTTTTCGTATGAAATGTGAATTCATTTTGAAACGTTGTAATCTAAAATATAATCCTCTACAGGTGCTGTCTCGTTCCTACTGCTACAACGTACTTGCTACGCTTACGACTGTAAAAAGTATTTTTTTTCATGTGGTAATATCAAGATTTTCCATTAACTATATCCATTTCTGTTCGTGGTCACTCAAAGGGAATTTTAAACTTTTTATACGCTCAGCGACGTCGTATTGGTTTTTGTTTATTTACGCTTTTCTTTCCTTTAATATACCTATGTTACCAGAAGCGGTGTTCGATTATTATTTTTAATTGTATTAATAAATATGTTCTACTTTTATTAATCATTATTTTTTTTTAGTATTTATTGTCGTGTATACTGCCTGTTGTGCGCCATTTTGATTGTCTCTAGAATAAATAAAACGCATTACGTTTGTTCGTTACAACTCTAGAGCTTCATTATTAGTTTGGAACTAAGTAGTACTCTGGTATCAAGTAGTAACTTAGTTGTAAGTTCGTCGCCTGGAACAGGCTTGAATTAACCTTGTTTAAAAACCGATTGAGAGTTATCTGTGTACTCTTTTGATTCTATTCGTCTATTCCTTCATATGTTATTTGAACATTTAAACATATTGCCGAGTTGGCCAGGTTGGCACTAAGATTTTGGGAACATTGCAAATTTGCATTTGTCCTAATATTTAAGATTTTAATAGTTATGCCTTACCACATATATGTATCATTGCCGTAACGCATATATCTGTCTGAGCTCAACTTTATTATACTTATAAAATTCAGTTCTAAAATGAAATGAAGTCTGCAGATGCAAACATACTCATCCATATAATATTGTCGATGTTGTCGAGTTCGAAGATTGCTGTATCTGCCATATTTTATTCACATTAAGCTTTCGAAATGTTTATTTAATGTTCACAGTCTGTTGATTTAGCACCTTACCTTAAATACGGGCCGCTATCAGGGAATACAAAATATCTTATGAAATAAGAATGCCATCGCTATTTAATCTAGTCCTCCAGGAGGGCTATCCAGCAAGGGGAAACTTGCGTGACCGAATATCCTTTCAGTTGCAGTTCAGTTTTCGATGATTTTATTATAGTAACTCATCAGTATTCCGTGGCATTTTTGTGGACTGACGTGACTGAGCTGTTAAAAATGACGTCAATGCCGCAGTTTAGGGCTTGGCCTACCTGATTTGAGCATGGCCTACCTGATTTAAGCATGACCAACCAGATTTGAGCATGGCCTACCTGATTTCGTCAATTCTATCAAACGGTATATCAATAAAAGACGAAGAAGAAAACTGAAATGTTATATAAGCAAATAACATTTCAAATACAGTTCAGTGGTCTGGATACCACCCCAGTAGTGCAAGGTACTAAATTGCTATTAAATTCTTCGATGATAAAAGATTTTTATAGAACTAAAAAAGAATTTATTAAAAAATAAGACACGATGCCTTTATAGAAAAATCGCTTAGTAATTTTTAATAAAGAGACTCGTTTCAGAAACTACCGTCACATTTTACCGGTAGCACAAAGTTCAATGACTCCTAAACAAACTTGCATAGTTAATTCAGAGAACATATAACAATATCTTGAACTAACATTGTCTTGCTCTGCAACAAACCGCAGTACAAAGACGGAGCTCCAGAACAAACTAGCAGACAGTAGGCTGCAATCAAGACTTGAGTGTTTGCTCCATCTGATTGCCGGTAACATATAATACATACAGTCCTATTTGCATAGTGTATTATATAAGTAGCTAAACTAATATGGAAATCTACGACAGACGGATTGAAAATCAAGCAAATTGTAAAACATTAACATTCTTATTGAATACTATTTATTCTGTTTTAATTAATATATGATAAAGTTTAAAGGCCCTTAAATGCTTCGTGCTTATGTTAAGAAAAATATGTAAGAACTATGTACATAATTGTGTGTCAAATAATTATATTTTGGTCTTACATCGAATAACGCCTTGAAACAGCTGTAATGTTATTCTTAGACGTAATACCAAAAATTCAATCATATTAGAATACAATGTAATAACAAACGTTGGCTTTCTTGTTTCCGCGAATTTATGGTGTACTGGGTGTACTGTAATCTCACATTCATCATAAAAGGTTATATTTTTAACAGTTTATGCTTATTGTGAATAAACCAACGCGTTTAATGAACCAATTAGTGTACGCGATGCAGTGCGATATGTACAGGTTTATGAGTTGTGAAGTGAACGATACCCTAGCCAGTGCATCCACCAGCACAGACCCTTCTACCTGGATAAATACGAGCACACGTTTAATTAACTTTGAACAGTTAACAACAGCGTTACAGTACAATTTAAAACCCCTTTGTCAAAATTTTCACTCATTGTTTATTTTCGAATGTTATATTTATTACGAATAGCATCATATCTGTCCATGTTTTGGGTTTTGACATGTGTATGTTTACATATTTATTACTAATCTATACAGTGTAGGTACTAGCCGCCTCGCAGAACGGAACAGATAGTTTACATATTTGAATTATATATTATTCAGAGTTAACTAAGAAAAGTTCAGTTTTTTTGTCTTCAATCGTCGTCATCAGCAAGAACTTATATCAGCTGGACGTAGTTCTTTCTGAAAACGCGCAACTGAGCCCGGTCTTCGGCTCTCATTATATAGTAACGAATTTCAATCAAATTTTCAATATGTCGTATGGGATTAAAGTTACTGTTATTCGAAAATCCAGAGCTCTGCTTTTGAGCTGTGGGTTGTTCGATCCCTATTATAAGTTACTTTTAGATTTGTTTGCAAAGTAACTTCACTAATCGCTACACTCGCATTGTAACCTAAATTTATATACGTTAGTAAACTCAGGTAGAGTAAACTACCTAATTTAACAAACTGTTTCAATTAGCTGTTTGATCATCCGGTCTAATAGGCTGCGGTATTGATGTTAACTGAACAACAAAAACGTTCCTTATTCATATCACTAATACGGTTCATTTTGAATTAGTTTAAACTGGTTGTTTTACGAAAGGGTCGATAATTAGTAGCCGACAATTTACAATTGTTTTGGGGTGAACACAGTCGCATTTCAAAACAGTTATCACTAACATGGTAAAATTGCAAAAGTTCATCGTTTTCAAATCAAACGTAAATAGTAGAAAATTATAGGATTGCTGAGGTAATATTACAATTCCGCGTAACCATGCAACCTGTGTCTTTGGGACGTATCTGATCGGTTAAGGTGCAGGTCTATTTATATTGTAATGTCATATAATTTTTTTTTCTTGAATAAATGTATAAACTAGCTGACTATGCCGTCCCTGCTTCGCACTTGTATATACTTGATTATCGCATCCGGTTCAAATTTAGCCTGTGACACTCAGAAAAAACGTGGCTTTCTATTGATAATTTCGAAATCGGTTCATTTGATCTAAAGATTACTTATACATACATCACAAACTTTACATACTATTTATTAGTAGTGTAGATAAAGTCCGTATTACTTAAGCCAAGTTTGAAGTAACTTTAGCTTACTAGTTGGTAGGTAGTCTAGCAAAGGAGTGAATCTTCAATAATATACCTAATTAATCATATTACTAAGATTATGATGCACAAAGCAAATGTTTGCTGTTGCTTGTTTCATGTCACCATCATCAAGCTTAGAAGTATTTAAGAATGATAATTTTAAGTCATTGTGCAAATGTCTAAAACTACTATTTTCTAGTTTTTTTTACTTTAAATATGGGTCGACGCTACCTTAAGTTAATTTACCTACGTAAGTTAATTCAATTAAAAAGAGTTATGTCCAATACGGCCGTGTTCTCTTTTTTTATTGTAATCGTACGCTGTCCCTATTTGCTTTTATAGCATTGGATGCAAAATTTTTGAAATTACTGAATATTTTTGTTAATACCACTAATGGGCAATTCGACGCGTTCGTATTATGTCATCACTTATAAATTACTATCATTTTACCCGACATCGCAAAACATACTTTTTACATACGGAATGTAGGTATACAGTACAACATTATTGTTGTACTGTATGTTAATTAAGAAAGATTGGAGCTTTATTTGAACTATATATTTTTAATTTAAAAAAACTTTTCGATTTTAACAAAAGAAGTAAAACAGATTTTTCTCGTACCGAATATTCACATAGAGAATTTCATGAAGGTTTATTCAACGCAACAAATAAAATATATTTTCGTCGAACCTTACGGTTTGCTCAACGTAAAAATACAAAAATACTAGGTATAGAAAAATAGCACCTGAAATAGTGAACAATAACCGTTCAGTGATAATATTGAGAACCCATTCCGTCCATTTTGATTTACACACTGCTCGACACGACTCCTACACGATATCGTCAATCAGCTAATGTCTCTTTTAATATTTAAACATTCACTTAGTTTCATACCTATTTGAGACAATCTCATATTTATTAAAAATGGTTTTATTTGATGCCCATTAAATCGCCTCTAGATCAATAATTACTTAAGACGCTTGACTTCAAGCGATCAAAATTCCAAATTCATAATTAGTACCTACATAAGGCATGTTTTTACCAAATAAATTATTAATTAATTGATTGGACGTTAAAAACATGCAGAAAGAATTTATGCAACAGTTTGTCTGATTTGGACGTCCAATGTATTGTTGGATTGGCATTTTTGATTCCAAAAAATAAACAAGAGACGAGCGAGACGACGAACAGGCCGGAAACGAGATTTATGAATGAATATAAAAAATAAAAATGAATATCGAATAAAGGCCGAATTTTAACGTTGAAAAATATTTAAAAAAAACTAGACCATAGATGAAGCAGAGCTAGCGATTGTAGGTATAATAGTCTTATTGTTAGCAGTACAACAGAGCAATTGCATAAGCCAGAAATGGAAGCCGACAAAAGCTCAGTTATGGAACAGTGGGATTGGGTTCTATTGTGAATGCACGCGATATCTGTATTTAAGGCATTATGGTGACGAACTGGCAGAGTGCCATTCAACTGATAACCGTTCCATTGCATGATGAATCCTTAACAAAACTCCATGGTATTGAGAACCACTCTGGTATTGAGTACCACTTTTATTTTTGGTGTACTAATTAATTGTTCTCGCCCTCCGGATGGAGCGAGGATCTGCGAAATGTAGCTTGCAAACACTGGATGAGGCGAGCTCAACGGGGCTCAACGGCGCGTCTTATGAGAGTCCTACGTCCAGCAGTGGACTGAAATAGGTTGATGATTAATCAAATCCAGTTGATGACCCTATCTGTTTTTTTCGTATAACTAAATTTTGTATTTAATCGGTGGGTTATTTGAAACCTTATCAAAATATGGTTCTAAAAGAGAATCATATTGCATTATGAAAATAACGTGATATTAAAAGTGAAATCCTTAATCTTTTTTGTCTCCTGAAAATGATAAAATTATTGTAAAGGCTGTCTACAAAGTCTACAGATTTTATAGTCATGGCATGACCTTATAAAGTTTTAAAGCCGTCTATGTGTCACCAAACACAAAATGATTGCAAACAGTATTTATTATGAGATAAAATATTGTAAAGTAACGAGCTCGCATTGATGGGTCACATTTATCAAACTGACAAAACATTCAACGGTTAAACTTTTAAAAAAGTAAGTTTAAATGTTGAAGATTCCAAGATGTCTTCTTCTTGCTACACATAATCGTACAAAACCGAAACCTTTTTCAGTTTTGCAATAAAATTTGATTCCTAATCCTAGAACTAAGTATTTGTGTTAAGAATTACTGGGAACTTACGAAAATCAATTTTGAAATCACGAATTAGGATCATTAATTTTCAACTACTAAATCAAAACCTAGTCAAACTAGAAATAATGCGGCCTTAGGTTTATAATATATAATGACCGGAATCAATCAATTCTGACATAAAAACATACTTACTTCAAAATACCAAAAGTATACACAAATTCGTCGAATAATTTGTACAAAAATATGAAATGTGTCAATGGAAACGCCACTGAAAGTTAATTAAAGCTTTCGCCGTTTTATTGGCATTCAACGAATAACGATAAATGCGTTTAATGAATAATAATACGCTCGATTCGACATGAACAGACACACTGGAGCACGAACAAGTCTGTTACCGCGTTATGTAAATCTAAAGTGTTACAGACATATTGCGCGTCGACGCTCGCTCGAATAAAAGCATTGCAGCGTCACCGCGCAATGAATTTCAAATACTCTGTTACAAAACGTTTTCGAATGCCATATCTATTCTCTCAGCAACGTTTTGAAACTAGATGCGGTATATTTGGTTACCGCACCGCTCATCTGTGCACCGAATATTGCGATTATGTGCTCTAAGAAATTCAAAGAGTAAGTAAAACCAACAAAGTACTAGCTAAAAATACATACACCATAAATACTAGTAAGTACCTACGTGAATTAGAGTTTATGAAGAGTTTTCTTTAGATTATTTTAATTAGGGACCAGATATTTGTTTTTATCTTGAAAAAATACAGGGACGACTTTAACAAGACATCCGTCTTTTGTTTTTTATTTTGATAAAAAAACATATTAAGCAATACTAATTAAAATACAACTAAAATAAAAGTAACAACCTCAAAACCACATCAACAGATAGCTAAAAAGTAACTGAATTCATCCATAGAATTGAATTACGGTTAGATACATTTGTCATTCATATAATTGAGTTACAGTTACATTTGGATAAAGTGCACAAAACCATTTAATTATTGAATGTTTTGGCATAAAAATGAAAAACTACAAATTAAATTAGTCCATCGACATCGAATGGCAATGTTAGCCGACAGCTACTCGGATCTAAATGCCGATAAAGCACTACTTTCTAACGTATTCAAATCATGTCCAAATATAAATGAAAAAAACAATCTCAAATCAGCGGTCTTTTTTTTGTATGTGTTATGATAAGCGATTACTTCACCATTAGTAGACTGATTTCTTGTCTCTTTATTGTTTGTTAGGTAAATTGGCATTCACACTGACAATTAGGTTCACGATATTTTAAAGATATTGATAGAGATAGAAATGATATTACTAATGAAAACATACGTATACGTTTTTCTTATACCTTTAACAGACGTTTGGTTCCAATAAATATTTTAATTTAAATTGTCTCTCTTTTCTTCTGTCGTACGACACGTATACGATACCGATATATCAGGATGCTTGCCAAAACAAAAATATCTTTGTCGTCCACGGCACAGTGCTGAAACCCAGTAATAAATGTAAGACATTAGCTCCACAAGGTTTTATTATTGTCAGAATCCCTTAGCCATATACAAGTCTCGCTGCATCTAGCGCTATATCTGGTAACGCTGTAAAAGTCATTACGTGGTCCACGTACGACTCAGCATTTAGTCTGTTCGAAAAGAAAACAAACGATGTACCATTAATTAGCTGGGGCTGTGACATTAGTACTACCAAACAGTACAACTGGTAAAACATATGACACAATTCTATTGATTTTTTACTACCAGTAGTGCGGTTTTACACATTGCTTTACTATTTATATACTTAGTTAAATTTTACATGGATTTGCCAGTTCAGTTTACCATTCGAATATCAGAAACTAATGCTCATTGAACTTGTTACTGGATAACTCTTGCTGGTGTTTATCGAATCGTTTCTATTTCAAATTTCGACTAATTTAATTATAGATGTTTGGTTACAAGACGTCCCAGCCGTGGGCGAGACAGATTCCGATCATACTTATGGGATACAGCACTACCGCTAGTCTATCCCTACATCAATGCTACTGTTACAATATTTACCAAATACCTTGTAATTAATTAGTATCCTGATTGCGCCAGTCAGTGACTTGTGGGAGTTAATCATACCACAAAACCATTATGAAATGTGTTTTCATGAATATTTATTATACCAAAGTACAAAAAACTGTTTCATCGTGGATCGTCGTTAATATTGATTTTACTTGAATACAATGTGACAATTGAGTGACAAAACAAATTCAATTGAAAATAAAACATTGATGCTAAATGCCAATTGGTTTTTTTACAACTTGGACAAAGTCAACATCAATTTTGTTTGTTTACCGGTTGACTCGAAAACTAAAATAGTAAATATTGAAATTTATTTAGTCACGCAGAGTGAAATATCAATTCCATCCAACGAGAGGGTTTCCATTGAAATATATCTCGGCGCTGTAAAAGGCGACACACTGGGTGACTAGCCCTTGTGATCTCTCCACCACTTTGCTATTACATCTAAAATAGGCAATTTGCTGTCTGTATCAATCCCTCTTGCAGTTGAGTTTACAGTTATATTGAACATCGATAGTGGTCAGCTGTTTTCTTTTATATCTGATATGTCACTTTGTTTAATAAAGAAAATTGCTTTTAGTGGAATAAAACAGTTCAATTGCTGTTTTATTCCACTAAAAGCACTTTGATTTTCTTTATTAAACAAAGTCGCGCTGTCAGTATAGTGATGTATATCAAATATATTTCCGAGATTCAAGCGCATTACCGCCCATTGATTTTTTACCCTTATCTATACTTCATCTTTCCTGATTCCTGTGCATTATAATGAGATAATAAGGAAACTGTTACAAACTGTCAGTAGTACAAAATATTTTCACATTTCGTCTGCGAATATACCTTCTACGGATTTGAGTCCGCGTTCACTCATGCGTTTATAATTAGGGCTTTATGAAGCCCAGACTCCCTGGACCCCCGGTTTAGACGGTGGATGCGATTTTCTTTAATTATTTTTTATGTTCACGTCCTAAATACAGTTTCTAAAGGTAAATGGAATGCGGGTTTTAAATTAAAATATAGCTACTGATAAACTCGTGTTTACTCATTGTTGATTAAGTAGAAGTCATTTTAGATATCTTTTACTAGCTCTACAGGATTGGATTTTTACAAGATTATTTAAATAAAACTGAAAGTTCTTAATGTATGCGAAGAAGGATGCTAGCTTTATGCATATTTTGCGTTGCTGCTAATCTGTTATCGTAAATATATTGGATATGCGACTGGAAAACTCCAAGTCTGATATGCAGATGCTTAGGTTTGTGGTAAATTTACGACAGCGAGCTTTTATCGCTATATCATTATTATTATTAGAAAGCGTTCCGCGCCGTAACCCTTCCGAACTACCCACATTTTGGCGATATTAAATGGGCACAAAAATATCGTAAGTATTTTGTTGCATGTATTTTGTATTTCATTTTGTACTGCTGTTCGGTTAACCCGTCAATTAGTCAATTACACGTTCTTTGAGCGAACAATACGTAGAATAAATATATTTTATTGATGTTTTTGGCTGTGTTGATCAGTTGGTAAACCACGTTGTTATTTCATTGGTACTGATCTAGTTTACAGTAGGTATAATTAGATATTACGAGTTTGTTAGCACACGAGTGCGCTGGAGAAACGATCTGGAAGGTTAATTTCATAAGCTTTTTTATTTAGTGACTTTGGCACATCGCCGAATGTTTTTAGTGTCTATAGAATATTAAATTATTGTGTTTGTAGTAAAATTTTGTTTAGCAAGACTGAAAAAAGTTAATACAAAAACGTCACATACCTACTAGTTGGCATTAGCCTCCCATAGGTCGTGGGTTCAAAAGTTTGTGGAATGCAAACCACACAAAGTTTGTGTTGATGTTTGTTCTGTGTCTGGGTGTTATGATAATGTTTTCTATGTATATATTAACAGAAAATAGGTATCTGCAGTCTAATTTTCATAGCTTTGCTTGGATTGATACTAGAATACACAATTCCGCCCCCGGTTTTTCCTAAAATATTCCGCGGTAGAAACCTCATACATTTTTCACTAGAAACTTTCTCAGAATTCACGCAAACCATTTTACCCAAAGGTGTGATGTAGCTACGGAGTAATAAAATATTGAAATTCGAAGTGCTTTTTATAACAAACCTAGGTTTTGAATTATCTCACGTCGCACCGCGCTACGGCAGACTTTTTAATTTTCTCGTTCTGAGCTCAACTGCCAAATAAAAATCAAATACATATGGCCACCATTTTCAACAAGTTAATGCGTATGTAGAAACGTATAGATAATGTACATCGCGTAGAAGGGATCCACGCGTGGTTGTTATGGTAATGACGTGACTTAATTCTGCTCCAATGGAGTGATTATGATGTAAATACGTACGAGCGTTTGCAAAAGACATTAAAAAAATCTGGTACCTCAGGTATTAAGGTATATTACTTTAGGTGTAATACCAAATATGAGTTGAGTATTGAGACTCATACAATCTGGTACCTAAGGTACCATAATATTACTTTAGGTGAAGTACCAAAAATGAGTTGAGTATTGAGACTCATACAATCTGGTACCTAAGGTATTATGTACTTAGGTACCAGACTTATTACTTATAGTACAATGAAAATATATACAATGAGTAAATATACAATGAATTTGCTGCTAAAATCGCCTGGCTACGGCAATTGACCACATTCATTCTGATGAGAAAAGCAAAGAACTCTGCAGCCCTAATCATAAGCCGTATCTTAAAATAACTAAATAGTCTTCGTCCCACACCGTGCTTTTCATGATGGGATTCATGCGTTAAACTGGGTTACGCACCTATACTATTAATTTTCATAACATTTAAACTTTCACATTGATAAAACAGTACTTGATATATTTCTCGTTTTGCAACCAAGTAAAATTAAACTAGACTCTATTTGAATGAAGCGATTCCACAATTTCCATATGGTTATGAACAAAAGCACTCGCAGCGTGCATTTTAAACTTGATAGTAAAGTTGCTTGCCAGCAGTGAGGTGATTTTCAGAGCAAAGGTAAACTTTTATAGACTGTTTTAGTTTTAACCTTTGCTGCATTGTCAAATTGTGTTAGGTCCGTGAAAAGTAAAAAGAAAATTTCATTTACGTTGCCCAATTTGCTGCTGTCGAGTTTCGTTTACGTTTGATAAAAACTGTTAAACAAATCTGTGAAACCCTTTTCGCTTTCAAAAGCTTTCGTTAGTGATTCTGGGTCCCTGACAAAGTTGTTTTTTTAAAATCGCTAGAGAATACAGAATGTCAAATTGTAAATAACTTTATAAGTTTTTTGCGAATGCATTGAAATGGTGTGAACGTTTATTTTATTTTAATTGTTGTCTTAGAATCGCATGTTGATATTTTGTCACAATTAGTAATAGGACTTCTTCTTCCTGCCCATATCCCACTAGGTGGGGTCGGCACAACATGTCCTCCATTCTCCTCTATCATCCGTCATCTCAGTATTCACTCCTTTCACATCCATATCATTTTTCACACAATCCATCCATATTTTCTTAGGCCTACCTCTTCCTCTATATCCATCCACATTCATACCTAGCACTGCTTTCGTCGCATGAGTAATAGGACTGTTTAGTGATAATTAGTTTGTGTGTATTTTAAGCATATAACAAAGGAGAATGGGCATTTTGGGCCACGAGTTTAAAAGACGCCCCTCAGGGTTGCCACATAATACATTTGAAAGAGCTTCAAAAGGCCTACGTTTCACTATATTTACGAAAAAAATCCGTCCTGTGGAAATTGAGATATATTGAAAAAACAGTTTTTTACTTAATATTGAATTGCCACGAATTCTGACAGTCCTCACAAATGACTAAGGTGTCGTTTAAAAGGACATTTAAAGGACTTCATTTGGTTTTAGAAGTGTCAAAAAATCCAACCTGTGGAAATAGAGTTATTCCTGATAAACATGATTTTTTATAAAACTGACGTTTGGCTCACATCCAGCATTACCACAAATATGGCCGATACGTCATTTAAAAGAGCGTATGAAGGACATTTTTTTAAGGCATGTCAATCAAAAATCCATCCTATGAAAATAAAGTTTTAGTGGAAACACTTTTGAATTTATACTATTCGATTTTGCTTGGTTCTCTGAAACCCCACATCAATTAAATATAATACGTTTGAAAGAGCATTTACAGGGTATCATTTGGTTCTAGAAGTGTCAAAAAATCCAACCTGTGGAAATAGAGTTATTCCTGATAAATATGTATTTTTTTTATAAAACTGACGTTTGGCTCACATCCAGCGTTACCACAAATATGGCCGATACGGCATTTGAAAGAGCATATAAAACAATTAATTTTTTTATTGTTGCAAAAATCAAAAATCCATCCTATAAAAATAAAGTTATAGTTGAAACAATTTTTAATTTATTCTATTCTATTTTGCTTCGTTCTCTGAAACTCCACATCAAATATAATACGTTTGAAAGAGCATTAACAGGGCATCATTTGGTTCTAGAAGTGTCAAAAAATCCAACCTGTGGAAATAGAGTTATTCCTGATAAACATGTTTTTTTATAAAACTGACGTTTGGCTCACATCCAGCGTTACCACAAATATGGCCGATACGGCATTTGAAAGAGCATATACAACAATTAATTTTTTTATTGTTACAAAAATCAAAAATCCATCCTATAAAAATAAAGTTATAGTTGAAACACTTTTGACAATTTTATACCGCTTTGTACATTTTATCGAAATGTTTCGCCCATCTGCAGGTGAAGTGTGTCTGCTTTGCTGTAGGTCAGTCTATTTACAGCGAAGATATACTCTATCTAAAGAACTTATTAGAACTTTTTGACACTTCTAGAACCAAATGAAGTCCTTTAAATGTCCTTTTAAACGACACCTTAGTCATTTGTGAGGACTGTCAGAATTCGTGGCAATTCAATATTAAGTAAAAAACAGTTTTTTCAATATATCTCAATTTCCACAGGATTTTTTTTCGTAAATATAGTGAAACGCAGGCCTTTTGAAGCTCTTTCAAACGTATTATGTGGCAACCCTGAGGGACATAATTTTTTTCGTGGCCCACGCTCCATACAAAAGTGCCCATTCTCCTTTACATGTCATAGTAATAAGCCAGTACGTAAAACCACATGTACCAGTCACAACGATGTGTCGCAATTCGATTCCTATTTCAATTTATTTAATACTAGAAAACACGAGATTGAACTTTATCTATGGTTGTTATTCTACGGAAAATATATAAATAGACATGTTGTGACCTATGTTTGCAATTGCTTACCGGATATCCGGATAATACGAGCACTTGTCAATTTTCCAGTGTTCGTGCCGGAAATCGGACGGCATTGTGGACTAGAAAATGCACAGGAACAGGGCTGTAGCCGAGCAGAGAATAAGCTACCCTAAACGGGACCCTATTACTAAAACTCTGACCGTCTACATGTCCGTCTGACACGAGGTATCTCATGAACCATGATAGTTACAGTTTGATTAGTTAGATTTTCACAGATTATGTATTTATGTTGCCGCTATATCAACAAATTCTAAAAAACAATATAATAAATATTTAAGGTGGCGCTAACACTAATACGAGATTGATTTTGCTTGATAGTGATAACGACAACATGTATATACGATACGAAACCCTTCATGTGCAAGTCCGAATCGAACTTTGTCGGTTTTTTATATAGACACCTGCTGATATTAGCTCTGCCTTCTATGCTGTGGGACTTACGCTGGGTTTGAGTTATGGGGCGTCTAAACGGGCTATATTTTACGACAATTTGTGGCTGCAATTATTGACAAACATGGCCCAGCCATCAATAAAACATTTTTATGGCTGAGCAATCAGTTGCAGGCAACATGTTGCAATATGGCTGCAATAGTGTGGCCTTTGATTCAGAACCCTTTAAGCCACACAATCCAGCAAAAATGGCCGACGAAATGACGCTCATCGCAGCCGCTTACATTGTTTTGGCAGAAAAACGAAAAAAAAGGACACGAATGTGGATTTGGCAGTATTTTCGATTGCGAGGCGTTCGTTCGGCCACACGCTGGCTACACATAAAAACGTTTTGACATATCAAAAAATATGTGGCTATAATACCGGGCCATTCTTAAAATATTGCATAGTGTGGCTGGTATTGGTAGCAATGTTGCCGGCCACAGTATTGCAGCCACAAATTGCCGTAAAACATTTCCCGTTTAGACGCCCCATTAGGTATAATTTTCATGTGTTTTTTAACATTCTCTGTAAATAGGAACAGTACCCCAAGTAAGAGTTTTTGCACACACGAATCGTAGAGGCGCAATCGCCGAGCGCTACCGATTTTGTATGGAGATCCAAGCAGCGACCCTAGCAGATTTCTTGAGAAGCTAGGATTTCCATACAAAATTGGTGGCTTGCGATACGAAGGCGATACGTTCGTATTCATGTGCAAAACTCGTACTAGGCCCTCTGGTCTCCAAACTTTTTGGTTTCAACAACCACAGACATTTGAATAAACTTTGCCTACATAATGCAAAATGTTCAAACATACTTTTCAAAGTTTGCTTTTTGATAACAATTCTACTCATCTAAAGGTTCTTACTAAATAATCAAAACCATTGATAAAATACATAGAAAGTTTTTTTTGAACGTGTATTATGGGGCGTCTAAACGGGCTATATTTTACGGCAATTTGTGGCTGCAATACTGTGGCCGGCAACATTGCTACCAATACCAGCCACACTATGCAATATTTTAAGGATGGCCCGGCATTATAGCCACATATTTTTTGTTATGTCAAAATGTTTTTTATGTGTAGCCACGACAAAATACAACATATTGCAACATGTTGCCTGCAATTGACTGCTCAGCCATAAAATGTATTCAAATGTTTTATTGATGGCTGGGCAATGTTTGCCAATAATTGCAGCCACAAATTGCCGTAAAATATTGCCCGTTTAGACGCCCCATTATGTAAAGTGTATATTAAAATATTATTTTCTAGCTACATCCCTGAGTAGGGCGTACGAGTATATTGCATTCGTGACTTCAAATTGATAGCAATAGAATGCATGCATGAACTCGAACGAGAGTTTCCATTGCAAACAAAACATTTATTTATTTAAGTACTTATAATTATTCGGCCTCATTTTGCAAAATCACTATAATATTTTTCAATGTTATTCGACACATTCGACATTGTTATTTCCAATGTATTTGTGACGCTTAATTGAATTCACTACCAGTAAATGTTTTATAGTTGGAATATTTTAACAAAATATTTAATTCAAAAGGCGTGATTGTATTTTATACAATATTGTAAACTAGCTGCCCTGCCCGAATTTGCATGTATATGATACTCACAAATTACGATGACTTTTTATTGGTGAACTACTTTCAAGATTTAGTACTTACCTAGATCCAGGTACATTACCGCTTACAACCTCACAAACTTTACCTCTGTATAATATTAGTATAGATATAATATTATTATACTTAAAGCACACCAAGTTTCTCAGAACTTCATAATACAAACACTAACTTCAACTGAATCTGACTTAAGCTAGAGAGCACGAATATGTTACTCTTGCAAGATTTTTTGGACAAAATATGCTTAAGATTTTACACATTGCATATTTTTAGTAGTGTATACCACTTTTAACTTTAAGGCTAAGCAGTAATTTTTGCATTTATGTGTTTTGATTACAAGAGTTGCACATAAAGAAATAATTAAATATACACGAACATTTCACACATTACACTCTACCCCCAAACTAAGCAATGCTTGTAATATGGGAACTAGATTGCTGATGGAATACTTATATACTAAAATGCCGCAACATATAAGTACAGTGTTGGCCACGTATATGTGAAATGGCTCTTAGGGAAAACAATGATCTCGACTAGACATGCTGTCTGTCTGTTGAAGGCGGCGTGCAGACAGAATGCTTGAATGTTTCAATGTAAAGAGTTTTGAATAAAACCACTAAGCATTAATTGTGGCTGTTGGCTAGTTTTTTATGTCTGTTGGGCAAATGGCCTTCCTGATGTTGGATCCTGCCGCCACTCGTCCTCTGACGATGTAAGTACTATTCTTGTACCACGATTTTTATAACACATAAATCGCCTTCAAACTGAAATATTGCAATGCGAGTGACTTAGATTGGGACTAGTGTGATGTGTGAATTGTCCATGAATTTGAATATTTTAAATGATATCGTTGTGAACTAAATTTTGATGAATAAAATTATTAATCAGCTTAGTTGGAAACTACAATGTAGAAACTAGGACGATAATGCTTGTGATTATCCACTTTGAGCGTTCAAAGTTTGATTGCTATGAACTTTCGGAGCGTAGCGGTAATGCACCTTTACAAGTTCATTCAGCCACTAGTGGCGTGTTTTCACTTTGACGTTATGACAGTTTTTCTAACTGTATTTCATAATATGCTCTAAATTATGATAGTAATAAGAATTAAACTTTGATAAAGTGATTCTAACTTCAATTTATTTTTAAAGTGGATTCTCCTAGCTATTCTGTTCGCGTCCTGTTAATGTTTTTGGGATATTAAGTAGCCCTTATGTTAATCCAGGTTAATAAGATATACTTAACATAATATTATAAGTTTTACCGAAATCGGTTCATTAGATATAGTAATTAAGAAACGAATCTCCAAACATGAAAAGTACTTAAAAGTACAAATAACATTTGTGATAGATGATAGAAGATTAGAATAATATTTTGTTTTTTTGTAATACCAATTAATAAACTAAGATAAAATTAAGATAATTAATATTTAATGACGGTGCTAACGGCAAAAATCTATACGTTTACGATAATAAAAAACAAATCATGGAAATATAACACGTTATCCAGCCCCAAGCAAATCTTGTACTGGAACTTCTAATAGAATACTTATAAGCAATTGTTTTAAATAATGTTTGTTTTGTTACAGTTACCAATGCCTTGCAAATCATAGAGAAAATCGAAAACCATCATAGGAGCGTGAAGAAATCAAGGGTAAGTGTAAGTAAAATTAATAAAATAAAGTTTAATCGTCATCGACATATAATATCAAAAACACATTTTTAAAAATACTTAAAAGTATTTGACCTAAATGGGATATCCCATCTATGATCAAAATAATAAAAGAAGACTAAACTAGAAATTTGTTGTGGTATAACCTTTATGAATTATATAAAATAGGCATAATGCCTAAGAAGCATCAAATACCTACCTGATATTAAGTAATAGGACGACGACGTTACCGAAATATGTAAGTACCTATAATTTGAAATAAAATAATAACAGCAAATGTCGGGCCTTAAACAAATGAAGGCATGGTATATTTAAACCATGTCTCGTGTTCCACACAAGCCATTAAATTCTCTTCTACACGCAAACAAACCGGTTAAGTACCTTTCATCAGCTATTCACAGCGTCAAAGAGGTGCTTTATGTTTGACCCAAAAACTGTCGATATAAGGCTACTGTGACTTATCCTACCGCTCATCCCCTTGCTTACTCTCAAACCCCGAACCTCGGTAACACAGGGGTGAACGACCGGAATAGTAAAATGAGACCCCCACCTATTCAGATAATCTGCGTCATAGGTAGGTAAATGTTAGACAATTATTCGGGATACGTTCCAATTTAATATAACTGCGGTGCTTTTCAATACTTTTACTGTAATATGCCATTAAGATATTCATGTGTACAACGGGTAAAAGAGAATGCCTTGACAAATATTCGAAAACCAATATTTACTGTCTCAAAGACGCGCCAATACTTCTGGATGGTTCGTTTTAAAATGTGCTCGCATGTCATGTTCCAATGTAATGTTTGTCAAGCTAAGCCAGGTAGCACTTTTCGTCGCCTCACCGCAACCAAAAGCCAAACAAGGGTCAAAGGCTTTTCCACCCGCTAAAACACCTACTTATGTATAGATGTACGTATATGTACGTGTAACTGTAGGAATGCAGGGACTGTAGGGCCGGACATCTTACATACTACGGTAGAATCAAGCAACTCCTTAGAAATGAACAATTAAGTTCCTCATTCCGCACTTACACCGCATTTTTGTGAAATGGTTTTATTAGTTTGGCCTAGTTTCGCGTGAAAACTAACAGTCGATAGTTTAAAACAGCTGTTGTTTTTATTCATTACTAAATTCAACCCGCAACTTCGTTTGCGTTCCATGTGTGTTTGGAGTCTCTTGAGTATTAGGAATATAAAATAACCTTTGTTTAGCGAGGTGAAGGGCAGGAAAAGGAGAATGAGAACTTTGGGCCACGACAAAAATAAATATCCCTCAGGGTTGCCATATAGTAGGTACGTTTAAAAGGGCTACACAGGACAATATTTTACTGTATTTACGGAAACAATCCGTCCTATATTCCGAAAAAAATGTTATTAATTTAATATCTTACTTAGAATTTTGAAGGCTCGCAGAATGGCTATGGTGGCGTTTAAAAGAACAGTAAACGGGCTTTATTTATTTCTCAGATTGTTAGAAAATGTAACCTATGGAAATTGAGTTATTCCAGAAAACTGTTGTACAAAAGATATACTCATCATCATCATCATCATTCCCCTGCCCTTATCCCACGTTAAGTGGGGTCGGCACAACATGTCTTTTTCTTCCACTCACTCCTATCATTCGTCAAATCCGAGTCCACTCCTTTCACATTCATATCCTCTTTCACACAATCCAACCACTTTTTTTTCGGCCTTCCTCTACTTGCATACCCAGCCACGCTCACATTCATAACTTTCTTCGTAATATGATTTTCATCCCTCCTCATAACATGTCCATACCACGCTAATCTTGCACTCCTCACTTTTTCAATAACAGGCGCCACTTTCAAACTTCCTCTGATATACTCGTTCCTTATCCTATCTAGCTTCGTCACTCCACACATCCATCTTAACATTCGCATCTCCGTCGCATGCACTCTTCTTTCATCCGTCTTCTTTGTTGCCCAACATTCTGATCCATACATGGTGACAGGTCTGATGACCGTCTTGTAAATTTTCCCCTTGAGCTTAAGGGGCATTCGTGGGTCGCATATTGTCCCAGAGACCTGTCGCCACTTCATCCATCCCGCATTCATTCTATTACTTACATCTCGGTCAATATTGCCGTCATTTTGGAGGAGCGAGCCAAGGTACTTAAAGTCGGAGCAGACTGGTAGGGTTACACCGTCTAAGGCAATTGGAAAGAAATTGGAGGAGCCACTAAAATCGCAAAACAGATGTTCGGTTTTCGTGCGGCTGATCTTGAGGCCTACTCTCTCCAATTTCTCTTGCCATTTTCCCAGCCTACTTTGTACCTCGGCGGCTTCCTCTCCGACAAGAACTATGTCGTCGGCGAACAGCATGCACCAGGGTGCCTCCTCCTGTATGTCCGATGTCAAAGCATCCATTACCAGGAGGAACAAATAGGGGCTTAAAGCCGATCCCTGATGCAGACCTACAGCCACATTGAACTCGTCGGTGATTCCGGCTTCGGACCTGACGTTTGTTCGTGCTCCTGCATACATCGCATTCACAAGCCTTATATACTTCCCTGGCACTCCTTTTTCTTTCAAAGCCCACCATAGGACTTTCCGGGGGACACGATCGTACGCTTTTTCTAGGTCAATGAAGACCAGGTGCAGGTTCTTATGCGCACGTCGGTATTTTTCGCACAGCTGGCGTAGTGCGAATATTGCGTCCGTTGTCCCCCGTCCTGGCATAAAACCAAATTGGTTTTGACTTATCAAGCATTCATCTCTCATTCTCCGATCAATAACCTTTTCCCAAACTTTCATGCTATGTGACATGAGCTTTATTTATTAGCTTTATTTTATATACCTACTGTTTATCGGAAATATAACGATTCTCACAGGTTGCATTTTCAAACGATTCGAAAAGCAAATAAAGTTCGCTTAGTACGCTTTAAAATTTAACCACGGCAATTTTTGATGACCATCAGGATTACGATATTAAAATAGAAATAGTTTCTCAAAATTTCTCGATTTTTTAAATAAAATACTTAGTTTTAAAAATTTATCCATTTCCACGGGTCCAATTTATTTCATAAACATTGCAAAATATAGGCCAGTAAAAGCCCTTTAAAACGTATTATGTGGCAACCCTGAGTTTTTTTAGAGAGTATTTTAGTCATGGCCCACGCTCCATAGAGAATTGCCCATTCTCCTTTAGTTTCATCCAAATCTGTCTAGGTGAGAAACATTCATAAATCTGAAAGAATAAAAAAATTGGTTATCACATTGGTAACCATAACAAAATGACCTCTAAATTATTTCATATTAGGACATAGATGCCATCTATCGGCGAGCATTGTAATCTCGTGTCTCATCTGTTGTGAAATAAGGGTAAACATTTTAAGGGTGAAATCTCTCTAAAATTAACCCCAGCAATACCAAAAGTAAGTATTTTAAGAGTATGGTACACAAAAAAAGAGTGGTTTTTCTAAGGCCTTCAGTTTTGCAAGGATTTTATTTTTCATAGTTTTACCACAAAATATCCTCTTTTGATGCTTATTAACGCCATCTTTTGGCTGCTAGTGGAAAATCAGATCAGGTTTCAGGAATAACAAACCTAAAAACATTTCAGTGCTCATGTTATTAAGGTTCTTGTAATATTTGTATGTTTTTCCATAGCCTCTCCCGGACCAGTGCCCCATCGTGATGGAAACATTCGCCGACATAGATACTGTACAAGTCCACCGACTCTTCGAGTTTCAAGTGAGTTTGTAAATGACATTAAATTAAACTAAACTAAATCTTAGTAATACAGCGTAAACATAAATACTAAAATTATTTTCCACAGATGCATTTCATCACACGAGAGAACATTAACCGAATTTTGTGAAATCATTACTCAGTTATTTTCGTCCGACCTTTTAGAAAGTTAGTTCACGGGTTTCAGATCTACCAGACATATCTACTAGACCAGACATGTCAAATAACGTTACACATCCACAAATGATCTTAGTAATTTCAAGAGAGGATATCGCCAGTGATTTATCCCATTTTCTTTAATGTATTCTAATACATACCTACCTACCTTTTTTTGACGTCATTCGTCATGAAGCAGATCGTTATATCATTTTACACAAGAATAAGATACAACAGGCAGACTGGGCAACCATCCTAACACATAAAATTTGATTAGAACAACTTAATAAGTCGAAAGAAGCACCTATAACCCTGTAAAATTTGAGCTAAACAAAGTCAAAATTACTTTATTCCATAAAATCACAAGGATCATTTAGAATCGTCTTACATACTAGGTGATTGTAGGTGCCAGTTCCACGCGACCAGAGCCTAGAAGAACGGACAAGAAACTTAGCATTAAGTATATCGATATTAATTCCTTAAACATACGAGTATGCACAAGGTAATGAATAGTGCATTAAGTAGTTTATTTAGGCAAATACCGTGCGTGACTATCTTAGGATGTTTTACGTTTGATGTAGTTTTTAGGGTTCCGTACGCGTTATATTAAGGGTACAACGGGACCCTAGTACATGATGAGTTTACTTTGATGTCCATCTATCTGCCCGAATGTTACCAGGCTGTTCTCATGAGTCGTGAGCGTGACATTAAAAAAGTTGCAATTTTCACAGACCTGTTTCGCATAGTTGCGATATGAATATGTAGTGATATATTTACAATCACTACGACAATGAACTTGTGACCTAGTCATGCTGAATGTATTTTGATAGCGCTACTCTTGTCTTATCTTATTTGCACAGAAAGAGTTGCTAACACACGTATCATAGGTATACTTACCTACCTAAGTATATCCAATAAGGCAAGAACAAACATTTGTGTTATGGGAAACATTGATTGTACCTACTGTGTTTTTGTAGTATTGCCGATAGTAATGATTTGTATAATATGTTCACGAATTAAGGTCTGAATACAGTTTTAAAATAACTTTCAACGTAAAACTCAATTAGTTTTTTAGATTTCGAACTCATCTGATTATATCTAGCAAATAATGATTTTCATTATTCTAAGAATTTTATAAGTACCTACCTATATATTTTTTCTATTATAATAAAATAAACTTTTATTAACAGCCAAGCTGGCTCCGCACTAAGGAGTTTTGGGACAAATCGTTTGAAGACCGTTATGACCAAATGAAGACCGAAGTCCGCCCTAAACTTAAGGTAAGAGACTGATCCAAAATTGCTGAACATAACTTTTAACATTTAATCACATATTAAATCGGCATTTGATTTAACAAGTTGGTTTTTATCAAAACGGGCTTTCACAACTCGTCAAGTACCTAGGTAGCTCCACGAATTACTTCTCCTGATTTTATTACATCGGAATACTTGTATGGGTAAGCAATAGTTACATAATAACAAAACATAATAGATTAATTTAACTGAGTTCCCCTAACATAACAGTGTATGGTCGAGTTTCTTATCTATTGTAAGCAGGAGTTGGGTTTGCAAGACCTATCCCAGAGTAGCTGACAGCTCAGTTTCGAAATAAATAACCCACTGGTATATTCATTTAAGTTTGCAGTTTCAACACTCCGTTTTAATACTATTATGAAGTTCAGTTTAAGCAAGGCTCCCGTGGGACCCGACAAAGTGTAATATGCTGTCAGACGGGAGAAATTCCTTGTGCAATATTTATTAAAGTAGGTACTTTATTATAAAAACCGTTGCATTGTCTCCGGTATTTAATACGAACATTCCCAACCGTTCCTTTGTCCGTCTACACTGAAGTCTCGTAGGGTATTTCAACCAGCAGATATTGTCTTGTTTACCTACTATTAATAAGTAGGTACCTACACTGTATGTTTGGTTTCATACTTTAGTATTTGCGTCTTTGAATTTGCGAATTAAAGCAAAGTTGTAGTAACAAGAGATCGAGCAAGATCCGTGCTTTGCTGAACACCAATTTATTTTATTTGGGAAACACACAGTATAATAACCTAAAAAATAAAAGCATACAATGACACATAAACCAGTAAGGTTTCCATCTTCAAATAGCACAAGGAAGGCGGTGAACAACATTAAACACAAAAAACAGATTTAGTTCCTTGATGAAGCCCCTTCTATCAACTTATACATCATCAAACATCACACGTCTCAAATTTGCCGAAAACTTAAATAATATAGAAGAAAATACCAGCCCGTGATGTGATGCTACCACTACCTAAATCACTTTTTTCTTCCATAGGTGATAGTAGTACCTCATTCCCACAACGATCCAGGCTGGCTGAAGACTTTTGAGCAATACTTTGAATGGCGCACGAAGAAAATCATCAACAACATGGTGCAGAAACTGAACCAGTACAAGAATATGACATTTATTTGGACTGAGATCTCGTTCCTTAACGCCTGGTGGGAGAGGTCACACCCTGTAAAGCGGAAGGTATGTTTCAACCAGTTAGAACTAGAATAAATCTTTTCTACAAATCGTATTACTGTAAGATCATTCCGAAGTTCACCGGTAGAATTCAGTTTAGCCCATAAGAGCTTGATAGCTGATTTTTTTGGTCTTTATAACTACCTACATTCTCGTATTTATAGGTCGTATTCAAACATACAACATTATGGTATAAATTTTCTAGAAGACTCAAGATTTCAAATCTCTGAAAAAAAATGCGTTTCTTAATAAAATATTTACTTTATACCTACAGGCTCTGAAGAAACTGGTCCAAGAAGGACGTCTGGAGATAACAACTGGAGGCTGGGTTATGCCGGATGAGGCTTGCACTCACATCTACGCACTTATTGATCAGTTCATCGAAGGTAAATCTTCAGATTTTGTGTTTAGTTCTAATTAGTTCTACTGCCGTAACTGTAAAATTGTTGATAGTTACAACCAGTTATTGCATAATTTATAACGAAATCAACCAACAATCTATTAATAATTTCAGGTCATCATTGGGTCAAGACAAACCTCGGAGTAACCCCAAAAACTGGCTGGTCCATCGACCCCTTCGGTCACGGACCTACTGTTCCCTATATTCTCAACAAAAGTGGCCTGGAAGGCACCATCATTCAAAGGATCCATTACGCGTGGAAACAGTGGCTAGCTCAGCGACAAGTCGAGGAGTTCTACTGGATCCCCGGCTGGAAAACCAAGAAATCATCCCTGATCGTGCACAACCAACCTTTCGATATCTACTCTATCAAGAGCTCGTGCGGACCACACCCCGCTGTATGCCTTAGCTTTGACTTTCGGCGGATTCCTGGTGAGTATTCTGAGTACACAGACAAGTTCGAAGAAATCACTGATCAAAACGTCGAAAGGAAGTCCAAAACTTTGATCGAAGAATACGATCGCATCGGCTCGCTGACAGAACACAACGTAGTTCTAGTGCCTCTCGGAGATGACTTCAGATACGAGTATCCATCTGAGTTCGACAGCCAGTATTCCAATTACATGAAGATGTTTAATTACATCAACAGTCATAATGATGAATTCAACGCTGACGTCTCGTTTGGCACGCCTTTAGACTACTTCAACGCCGTGAAAGAACGCCTCAAGGTAATTCCGACTTTAAAAGGAGATTTTTTCGTCTACTCAGACATATTCACTGAAGGCAAACCTGCTTACTGGTCGGGCTACTTCACCACCCGACCTTACCTGAAGCTACTGGCGCGTCAATTCGAACACCAACTTAGGACTTCCGAGATACTTTTCAGTCTTGTCTACAATTTTTTGAAACAGAACAAAACTTCGCGTCTGGTAGAGTCTGAGAGAACTCTCGAGAAATACTACGAACAACTCATTGGCGCCAGAAGGAATCTCGGATTATTTCAACATCATGATGCTATAACTGGGACATCTCGAGCTAACGTTATGTCTGACTATGGACTGAAGCTATTCAACCATATCTACTACTGTATTCGTTTACAAGAGGTAGCTCTCACGGCTGTAATGATCCCGGACGAAAAGGTGCATCTGAAGAACGCGTTGCAAAGCGAAGTGGTATGGGACACGTATGGAAAGCCAGCTAAAAAGATTCAAGTATCATTCGCTGATAAGAAAAAGGTGGTTCTATTCAACCCACTGGCTGAATTCCGAAAGGAAGTTATCACTCTCCGGTCAAACATTTCTAACGTGCGTGTTTTCGACACTCGCCTGCAGATCCATGTACCTTATCAGATTACTCCGAATATTGAACTTCGCGACAACGGTAGACGAGTCATCAGTGACATGAACTTTGATTTGGTGTTCGTAGCATCGATGCCTGCTCTCTCCTCGGTAACCTTTAATCTTGAGGAACACACGAACACTTCCAACCACTGCGTAGTCTTCTGCAACAACTGCAGCAACATTGAACAAGAAGGACAGAAAATGTTTTCCACCCAACGAATGCTCCCGGGCGATATTCAATTAGAGAACGCGTACATGATGCTTGTGATCAATCGGAACACAGGATTTCTACGACAAGTGTACAGAAAGGATCTGCGTAAACGGAACGCTATTGAGATTCAGTTCGGTGCGTATCAGAGCGCTCAAAGACACTCCGGAGCCTACTTGTTCATGCCTGATTATGATGCTCCTGAGAAACCCGTCCTAAACCCTTACACTAGCAGTGACAACATGCAAGATGATAACATAGTCATCGTTTCCGGACCCGTTTCAACTGAAATCACAGTGATGTATTTGCCTTTCCTTGTGCATACTCTGCGTATTTATAACGTAGACGACCCGTACCTAATTCGTGGTATATACGTCGAGAACGTCGTTGATTTCGAGAGCCCCCCAAAGAACCGCGACACAGAACTGTTCATGAGGATTCAGACAGACCTGCAGAATGGAGAACCGCCAGAGTTCTATACAGACCAAAACGGATTCCAATACCAGAAGCGAGTTAAGGTTGAAAAGGTGGGCATTGCTGGAAACTACTACCCTATCACAACAATGACTTGGATCCAGGACGAGGAGACTCGCTTAAGTCTGGTAACTAACCACGCTCAGGGTGCTTCGGCTTTCGAGCCGGGTCGCTTGGAGATTATGCTCGACCGGCGCACGCTTTACGACGACTTTCGCGGCATCGGTGAGGGGGTACTCGACAACAAGCCGACTATATTCCAAAACTGGCTGACCATTGAAGCCATGCCCGATGCTCCGCGCTACAAACGAGATGTGTCCTTCGAACACAAGCATCAAAAAGCCGCTAATGCCGAGACCGACCGTATCTACGAACTACCTACACAAACCGCGGAATTCCTGAGCCGTACTCTCAACTACCCTGTGAACGTTTACCTCATTGATACCAGCGAGGTCGGCGACATCGATGTCAAGTCTCACGAATTCTTTTTGACTGAGTTTCCGGACGGTATCCACCTCTTAACCTTGCGCAGTATCCCCGATGCGACTCTGGACCAGTTTCCCAGCAACTCGGCTTACATGGTGCTCCACCGCCCCGGATACAGCTGCTCTGTTGGCGCAGAACAAGCGAAAAGCAAATCTTACACCTTCACGAATAAGACAAGGTTCAATAATCTGAAGATCACAAACCTGACCTCGGTTAGCCTTACGGGACTGCAGAGCTACGGCTCGGTGCGAGGTCTTGCTGATGTCCTTTTGGAACCGCTGGAGGTGTCGACTTATCAGATCGGGTTCTGAAGACTGGTAGACTTTTGTAATAATTTTCGGATGTTTGTATGTATTTTGTAATTGTTTATGGCGGTGCGACACGGTGCGAGTAGTTTAATCTTGAGAAACTCAGTTGCGGTGCGTCGTCTTAGAACGGTAGGGTCGAACAACAAACTCTGCAGTTGGCACCTTCTCCATCATCACCTTGTCTATTAGAAGCACGTATTGTGTAATTAAAAGAGTGCGTTGAAAGTCGTGTATTACATATGACATTCCATACAAAACGTGCTTTTGAAGCCGGTGTACTGGAGTATATGCGTTGTTCGAATTTTAGAATGAAGGAACGATTTTCTAGAATGTGCTTTTACAAAGCTGTGGAATGTGATAAGGAAATTCATCGGAGTGATCTCGGAGTATCATAATAATAGTAATAATTACCTACACTTAGTCTCCAATTAGGTGCACGTCGTTATTATGTGCACATATCATTGAAATTATTCCGATTCTATGTCATACTTACATGATTTGCTTAGTAACTTGGGTTAAAAGACAAATCATATAGCAGGCGTTTTCACTATGGATAAATAAACACGTTTACCTAGTTGTAAACACTTGTAGGGCTGATTTGCATTTCAGCGCCCAGTGAGAAATTAGGTATGCCAGTAGGTACATTATAATCTCAATGACAGAAGCGTTTAACAAATTTTAATTATCCCTGATGTTCAGTAAACCTTCTATCTTTGATCAGGCGAAATAGCCCAACAGAAGTCGATATTTTTTTGTTGTGCATTTTGTTGATATATTAATAACAGATTTTCTACCAAATCTCGATACACACGAAAAGGTTAAGTACCTTGAAACTATATACCTCAGGACCAAAACCTGCGCTATGATCTTATTTCGTTAATTATTAAGTTTAATAGTACAATTTAAATTATTTTACTTTTTACTACACATATATGTCACCTATACCTAGGAACAATTGTTTTCCTCTATGAATAATTATGATTTTGAAGATAAGTACTGACAATCTGAGGATATTACCTATTGAGCTAATTTGACAGAATTATAGACCTAAGCGAAGGACCACTCTAAAGGAGAGTAGGCATTTTGGGCCACGAGTAAAAATCAAGTCCCTCAGGGTTGCAACATAGTACGTTTGAAAGGCAATTGATACGTGGTAACCCTGAGGGACTATTATTTTAGTCGTGGGTGGCCCACACGCTCCATAGAGAATTGCATTATCCTTTTTAGGACTTCCAAACATGGGAGAATTAGGAAACTTTTAGTTAGGAAGCATTATTCGTACTGTAAAAACAGTTTGACAAAAAACGCGTAAATCTTTTTAATGAATCTCATTTTTCAAAATCCTCAATTTACTATCGTGTTTCTAAATCTCTAATAATTTACCGAAAATATAATAGTTTGAAGGGTTTATAATACCGTTATGTAGAAAATTCGACTATATCGAATGCTTCACTGTGGTTTTAATATTTTTATCTGTTTTAGTGTTTTAAAGTAATTTGATTAGAAGGATTCTATTTAATTCTCTAGTATGATCTTCTACATTTTAAGACACTTATAATTAATTGATGTGAATATGTAGTTGTGTAAACTTACCTCATTTTACTAATACTTATAACTACTAAGGGTGTACGCACACCGACGACAAAATTGCATTTAGGCAGACTCACATCCTTAGTTAAATGTAACTTTTAATTAAGGATGAGAGTCCGCTTTAAGAAGGGTGCGAGTCACGTGACTTTAAATGAAATTTTGTCGTCGATGTGCGCTGTCCCTAACTGTATTCATTATATTGACAAGGATCTGACTGGGTGGGTTCCCAACCAGTCACACTGTGACTGATTGGGATATTTTTTCCCAACGAGTCACACTGTTACTAATTGCAACTCTTTTTTGAAGAAAATGCATTTGTTTAACAATGTGACTTTTTAGGAAAATAAATCCCAACGAGTCACAGTGTGACTGAATTTAATGTGACTGGTTGGGAACCCACCTCTTATTGAAGCGTTCCCATGTCGTCTCCATCTTGTATTTAAATATAAAATAGAGGAATAATAATCTAGTCTGTTAGCAATTACAATATTCCCATTGATGTTTAAAATATAGATGTTATTCAATCGATTCCATGACGAATAGATGTAGAAATATCGATAACTTAACATTTTAAATCGATTTCGAGCTTATTTTTAATTTTGCCTAAACAGCTGGTATTTTTAAACACTTGAGTAAATGTATGTTTAAATGTAGTTGATTGGAAAATTGTTTGTTCTAAAGATTTGTTGATTGTACCTACTTCAAAAATTATGCATTTACTTTATACCTACTTTTGAAAAAAAATATGGGAAATGTCTTGTTTTTATCTTAAGTAACTTACATGTGTATAAGTTATTTTCTAAACAATAATACATACAATTTAAATAAAATACAATTTTCATTTTTTATTTCTAAATATTTGTTTCTTTCTTAGATTGTGTCGTTTAATTTTTAATTTACTTTTAAGTTCAGACAAGTGATATTATTTAATTTAAATATTTTGTATGAAGAATATATTTTTTATTTGCTACAGTTATTATGTTCTGAATATATGTAGAATAATAATAAAATATTGTGTCGTTGTCTAAATAGATCTGAGCTTTATAGATGTAGAAGCAAGTACCTATAAATAGATGTTCGCAATTAACTTATTATGTTACTTTGCCATTAATAATTTTACATTATTTTAAATAGGTTCAAATTCAAACAACAAATTTAAATACATTTCTGTATTACCTTGTTACCACAAACCATAATTATTGCCTGATAAAATTATACGAATTTATAATTATTTTCATTAAACAGATTAAAAAGTAACCAGAATCTGGGTTATTCTGACTCGAAGCTTCTCGTTGAACACATACCCTCTGTCGTATAAAAAGTTAGCGTTGACATTATGCCACCATTACGTATGGTAAACAAGACATCAAGTCTGCGCTAACTTTTTATAAGATAGACTGTTAAAGTTTGTACACACTTTCCACTGTGTGCAGAATAACCCTACTTGATGTTACTGTAATACAAATCCTAGTACATTTACTCTGAAGCATGCAAATCTGTCACATAATTTACATTTAATATACATACATAAATAAATCAACGGTATCATTTCGAGACGCTAATTTATCTACAACCGAAAACTCGAGATATACTCTTAGCTAAAACTTTTAATTTAAATTTTATTGTTCCGAAATAAAGGAAGACTTATATTATCTAGATAGAAAATTTATACAATTTTACCATTTTAAAGACTTAAATGTCGTTTTTAGGAAGCGTTTTATGAAAACTAACGTTAGTTTATTATTGTTATTTTCTCTGGTTAAAATTATTCGCTAAAAATGCCAAATACATGTCCTTATAAACCAATTATTGTATTAACAATTAATTATTAATAATTGTATTATTTTGTTGAACTGGCTCCTTTTTACACATGGGTGGTCGAAGCATATTTTTTTATTAGGTTTTATAACCCAACTTTGAATTAAATATCTGATGTGTAACGTGCCATTATGAATGTGTAGTTTTTAGCATTGCTTATAAGTATAAAAACCAAAGAAAGTAAATATCGTTACTGATTTCATAATCCATTATGTACTATCTATTTACATTATTTATACATATAAAAATAAAAATGTTTTATAAAAAATACATAGCTTCGTCCGCCTCGTGCAAAAATTCGTCATAATTCAACAGTCAAGCTTATGTACGTGTATTTTATAATTTATATTTTTTATTGATCGAATACTTGTTAGTTTAGCTATTAGTTAGACGCTATATTACGTACAATTTTTGTTAAAACATTAATAGTAGTTGAAATAAAATTAAACATAGACCGTGCGTTTTATTTATATTTATAATACCGGCCATACACGCTACGGTCTACCGGAGAGGTAATCCGTGCAGGTATGCCTGCGCAGGTCAACTGAACAACGGTAGCGTGTATGGGGACATTCCGGTGTATCGGAGCGGTCTACAGTAGAATCGATTTTCGATCTTGCGCCGGTCGCCTGCGTAAATCAAAATCCTGCACAGGTCTATTCCCACACACATTCCGGTCTACCTGTGCAGGCATTCCTGCACAGGTGGACCTCTCCGGTAGACCGTAGTGTGTATGGCCGGCATGAGTATATAAATCACGAACTTGACATCATGCACTATTTTAATAATATTTTCTTATGGCCTCTGCCCGTCAATATGATAGGTAATTCTGTCAATGTCAAAAGTTTTTTTGAAAAACAATAGATTTAAATCGTCAAGCCTGTCATTTGTTTTAATCGAAATCTGAGAGATTACTTAAAATATAATTATAATGCTGTCAAATTAAGATGAGCGTCAGGATGATGATGACTGTCCTGACGCACACTTTAATTTGTTAGCATAATGCTGGGGCCACATTAGCGGGCTACGGCGAATATTCGTGTAAACGCGATGTATGTGGCCGGGTACATCGTGTCATCGCGTAGTATTTAGACAAGAAGATCGCCTATACCCGAACACGATGTTTTTGTCGCGCCAACACGATACGAATATTCGCCCGCTAATGTAGCCGAAGCATTATAATTATACCAGTACTTATTTTACGAATTCAGTTGTGGACGGCAACATTTTAACGGTGACAGAAGCAAACAATGGAATTATTGATTATTGACTAACTTATTATGAAATAACTATGTACATATAGGTCTTGTTTTCATTCATAATTTCCGTAGCAAACCTTATATGTAATCAGTGTTTTTACTGTAAGGGTTATTTAACAAAGATTATTAACAATAATAAGACGATCAGGATTCGAACCCGCGACAAACTTCCCGTGCATACAGGGACACGTAAACCGTAATTTTACAGAGATGTTTTTTAGACATTCCAAGTCATTTATTTAAATTTAAAATAATGCACAAAATTCACACCTTTCATAAATAATGTATAATAATATTTAGAATCTGTTCATAAGAAAAGATTGTTGCCAGTGTTCCGAGGACACACCTATATTAACTAGTTTAAACTACTATAATAATTATTATTATGTATTGTCATAAAAACATACATATAAATCTGGTAAGTAAACAATGTATATATAAATATTTCTGGCTACGGACCCGTTGTCATACATAATTATAATTGAACATTATTTTAGTTACTTAGTTGGTATATAATTTACTAAAAAATAGATGAAACCTAGGCCAAGACCGCAACAGTAAATATCGTCTTGTTAGATAGTTTGAACCAATTCAGTCTTAGCCTATTTATTTTTTTATTATTCTGCTTGCAATCCACTCTAGCCCCAGATGTAATCTGAAAGAAAAAAGTATTAAATTGGCTATAAGTAAAAACATCCTAAACCAAACGACGGTTTAAAAAAAATATCGTGGATACATTAGAACCCCATACAAGGTCTACAGAACAACAACTCTCTAAGAGCATATTTTACGACTATTGTTTATTAAGCTGCAGGTGTAATTTTTGAATCGAAAGTCACCCGACACACCCTGTACCTGCAGAAAGTAACTCGCGTTCGTGGGTTCGATCCTCACCGAGCAAATGTAAGTGTGATGAGCACTCGTTTGTTCTGTATCTGGGTCTTAAAATGTATTTTGTGTATGTATTTCATACGACGCATAGACATATTAAGATAATGTAAACAGAAGTAAGGTCAAACTGTGCTCGATTTTGTTTATCTTCCCTGTTATGTGCTGCTCAAATATATTTAAATAGATAAGATTAATAGGCAAGTAACGTGACGCGAAATTTATGAATATTATTTTATGGCTGTTACGTATCTGAGATAGGAAGTAAGAACCGTAATAAATACAAATAAAGCTATTTAGAGTTTGTAAGATATGCGCGATAAATACGAATAATAACTCCTCGCAGAATATTGTAATTAACAATAATAAAAACAATAATTTTCTAAATAAACAAAAACCCATATGTAGGGTCTTGTGACGCGAATGGAATTAATTTGTATTTTTAGCAATACTGGTTAATTGTTTATACATTTAGCAATACTAATGATCAATTCCGCAAAATCATAGCCCTTTCTTAATGATTCACGAATATCACAAAACCCAACAAATGTGGATAATAATCAAAGCTTATTCAGTAATTCGCTAACCTACTCTGTGTGGACTGTGAGTGTGAGCTGTTAAAGTTTTCAAGTGATTATTAATTAGAATATAATCGTGAGTCTTTATAATGCTTTTAAGTTGCTAGCTAGAGGTGTTCGACTATTAATCGTGACGCCTGTATTACCATAGTGATGTCAGTAAGTTATAAGAAGTGTTGCCATATATCGATTGAAATCTAGCCATAATGGAACCCACCCTTCGCCAGTAAGAGCACAGCACGCTTGTATGTGCCAGGGATGTTGTTTGATGGCTGTCAGATCCAGCTGTTCTGATATCTCGGCTGCGGTCATCGATCCCTTCACGTCCTGGAATATATTACAAACAATTAAGTATAATGTCGTGTTATTTTGATTAACTGTTAACTGTCAAAAGTTTTCACGCCAAACCCAGACACTGGATCCTCAAAATCTAACGACATACTGGCTAGCTTATCAGAAACTCACCAGCTTTCTCCTCCTATCCAAAAGTTTTCAATATCTGAAGTACGATCGGCTATCAAAAAACTAGATCTCAATAAAGCTCCCGGATATGACCTTATTACTGCCAAGATCATGAGAGAACTTCCAGATATCGGGATCATGTACCTTACACAACTGTACAACGCTGTTCTACGCAGAGAATTTGTACCCGCTCAGTGGAAGGTAGCTGAAGTAATACTTATACTGAAACCGGGAAAAGACCCCGCTGATGTATCCTCCTACCGTCCCATAAGCCTACTCCCGATCGCCTCTAAATTACTGGAAACTCTGTTTCTGAGAAGGCTAATGCCGGAACTAGCCAAAACAGAACTCATCCCTTCGCATCAGTTTGGCTTCCGCTCAGCCCATGGAACCATTGAGCAAGTACACCGCCTAGTTTCCAACATCAACGATGCTTTTGAGAACAAAAAGTACTGCTCCGCTGCCTTCTTGGACATTTCACAGGCATTTGATAGAGTGTGGCACGAAGGATTGCTGTTCAAAATTCTCAGGGCTTTGCCTATAAACTTCTACTTGTTCATAAAATCCTACCTCACGCAAAGGCACTTTTATGTGAAGCACGGTGAAGATCGCACTGGTCTATATCAAGCAAAGGCTGGTGTCCCCCAGGGTAGCGTAATGGGTCCTGTGCTATACCTCCTATACACGTTTGACTTACCATTAGTAGAGGGTATCCTAGTTGGAACATTCGCTGATGACACAGCCCTGATTGCAACTCACGACAACCCAGTTGTGGCATCGTCCATGTTGCAGAAAAGCCTAACAAGCATTGCGACGTGGTTGAAAGACTGGCGTATCAAAGCAAACGAAAGCAAATCAGTGCATGTTACCTTTGCTTTAAGACACGGCTCGTGTCCTACAGTAGAGTTGAACGATATACGAATTCCGCAATGTGAAGACGTGCGCTATTTAGGCATACACCTTGATAGGCGCCTTACATGGAGGAAACACATATTTACAAAACGAAAGGCCCTTGGTTTGCAAGTTAGAAAACTTAACTGGCTCTTAGCTAGAAAATCAAACTTGACCCTGGAAAACAAACTACTTCTCTACAAATGCCTGCTTAAGCCGGTGTGGTCTTATGGAGCCGAACTCTGGGGTACAGCAGCAAACTCAAATCTGGCAATTATCCAGCGTTTCCAATCTAAAACCCTGCGTATGATAGCAAAAGCCCCTTGGTACATCACAAACATCCAACTACATCGTGACCTGGAAGTTCTTACAGTGAAACAGGAGATTAATAACAAAGTTCTATCATACGCAAAACGCTTGGAACACCACCCGAACGAATTAGCCAAAGATCTCATGCAATCTCGACAAACATTTAAAATAATAAAGCGGAGAGCCCCGCAAGACCTAATATAGCTATTATTGTTGAAATTATAATAATGGAGACGCCACTGGGTGTCTACCATTCACGCCGCCATCTACGAGAAAAGGACCAAACTCTAGCTCAATGCCCCTACGGGCAGATTGCAAGAAAAAAGGAGATAAAAAAAAAAAAAAAAAAAAAAAAATTGATTAAAAATAGATCTGGGGGATGAGCACGATTAAATGTGACAATAATAAACGTATCGAAACAGTGCCGTATTTGACATACACTGCGATGCTCAGCTGATGTTGACGCGCAGTGTATTTTAAATACATTACGTTTACGATTGTCACATTTATTCGTACTCATCCTATTCTTTGGTTCAAAAATAAAGGATGTCTATTTTATTTCAAACATTCGATTCGTTTTTCTTCAAAAGGAAAAGATTTATAAAACGTTTAGTGCGAGTTGGACCCCCGCACGAAGGTATCTGTATCAAAAAATCGCGTTTTTGTATGAGAGTCCCCTTAAATATCTGTTTTTTAGTAAAGCGGTAAGAAAATACTTTGTACCTGTTTATTCGCTAACACCAGTAAACACGCCCGGCTAAGTTCCTCAAACGTGAGCATACGGTGCAACTCTTCTCTGCTAATATTTAGACGCTGACGATCCGTCGAGTCGATCACCATTATTACAAACTGAAAAAAAACATCGTCAGATTTAAAGAAGAGATACATATTTACAATCACAAAACATCAGCAAATGTTTGTGTGATGAACATAAACATTTGTTCTGTGTCTGGGTGTTACTGCGTATTCTATGCATGTATTTACAAAAAAAAATTATATATAAGTATTCTATCAGCAATCTAGTTCCCATAGTAGTTTGGGACTAGATAGAGTGTGATGTGTAAATAGTCCATGAATATTTATTGATTTATTATATAGAAATAAACCTGTTATAGAATCTAAATTCAATTCATTTCAGTCCATGAAATAAAAATATTCATGGACTATTAACATTTTTAATTATCTAGGCCTAAACTGATCAAAGCTTATCTGAATACTGTTGCTAATACATTTTTTACTTGAATACATTTATTTTCGTGAATACATACACTACTTAATTTACCAACCAGACTCAGAACAAACATCAATGTCACAAGAATGTTTGTTTTTGGTTTTACCAACTGAGTCTATAAGCAAACATGGTAAGGAGAGCCTCTATTTTAAGTAATAACTTTAATAAATATATTATTATTAATTTACTAGTTTAAAACTATATCCCTAATTTAGCAATACGTAAGATATCGTTCTTACTATACGAAACATACAAACACATATTTTGTTGTAATGTACAATAATCATTCATTGTATATAACAGACTTAAAAAATGGAGCACACACAATACTCTTAAATAAGTTAATGTTTGCGTGGGCTATAGTAATTATCTCTTAAGCGTTCAAAGAAATCTATTATTTTAAAAGTTTTATCATCCGCTTTTAATATACCACATAAACAATATTTCGCAGAAAAAACGCAGATTTAATTAAACTCTTTGGTAGACTTAAGAACTTATTTTAAAATTAATTCGCAGTAGTGAAAATCGCAAACGCAAGCAAATATCTGCCTAACATTATATACTATACAAGCTATGAACCAATCCATATCATGTAGGCAATTTATCTGATTGATCTAACCCAGATAAAACAATCATTGATATGCTCATAGCTTTGCTGCAAGCGAAACAATCAATGCATGTTAACAATCATAAATAAATATAAATGTATTATTATTACTATGTATACTATGTATGTATTTACGAAAAACATGTTTATATAAGTATTATATCAGCAGTCTAGTGTCCATAGCATAAGCTTTGCGTAGTTTGGGACTATAGTGTGATATATATTAATTTATTCATGACCATATCACACATCACACGACCCACAGCATGGAAGGAGCTACTAACAAGCTGTAACGTCTGTCAAAATCATCATCTTACAACAGCATTTTATTTACCGATTAGACATCAACCATTTTTCCATACACATTGAAATTAAAAAATGTAAGAAGGGCATTTTTAATAGTTTATCTGTAAGGATTTTCATTACATAGTTTTGACAATTATGTTACCTGCCAAGTTTTCAGCTTATTTATCGCTATTATTACTAAAACCTTAGGGACACCAGATTAGTGTCTCTAAGGTATTATCAGAGTAGAGTACAAATTATTGAGCATTATTAAACGTAAGCAGAGCCGCAGGCCAGTGCTAGGCTTACCTCCCCCAGGGAATTGCATGATATTTTATACCAAGGTGATGTAATGCAAATGTAGATAGTATGTTTTACTTTCTTCTATAGGCCTAATTGTTCACTCAAAAAAAACAAAAATTATTTTTATTTAATTTATGTAAGTACACGAAGCTACCTCTGTAATATCCTTTCTCTAGCCTCAAAGGTTTGTTGGAAGAAAACACTTTTTAGGGTTAAGCTCGCCTTTGTACATGACTTGTTTTCTGTATTATTTTATAAGTTTATTGTGTACAATAAGGAATAAAGAAAAAAGAGCAAACAGTCTTGGCTATATTCTGGGGGTACTGCAGTGTCCCCGCCAAGTCGAGCAAAAAAGCAGCACGGCCGTATAGCCCCTTTCTCCAAGCACCTGAGGTCATTATCAACCCCCTATAGGCCTATAACTTCGTTGCCTAGTCACATATAAACAGGTATTAAACTAACCGACTTGGTTTTCATTCGATTTCACTACTTTTATAACAGAACGCCTCTGTGATTCTTGTCTTGGCTCATTTTACATAATATGTTTTTAATGAGATAAAGACATTTTATTATTAAGGTAAAATTTTTGCGTAAGGAAGGTCAAATCAATAAGTATTTAGTATGTATACGGTCCTAAGGCTTCAGTTTTAGAAGGTACATATCGTTGGCGGCTTTATTCTTAAGCCAAAAGGCGCGGCCTACTTTACATAGTTGAAATTAAGACCAAGGATAAATATTAACATTAGCTAACTTTGTTGAAATAACTTTCACTAGTTCATATTTTCTTTGCAGACCTTGCTAAAAGTCAGGGCCCTTTATTAAACATATAATGGTAGCGTTTCTGAAATACACTGTGCAGAGATGTTGCAACATTCAGAAGTCGAACTGACGTTGACATGCAATGCAGTGTAACTCAACTGTCATGTTATTTAATGATCCTCCCTATATTCCAGAGTGGTGATTGGAGGTGATAACAAAAATAGTTCAAGACTTTCAATGCCAAGTAGTAATCAATAATGTAGCGCACATAAAATGTTGGTTTATCCTATAAAAGTGAGGCTGCTCAGCTTGACATAGTGACCTCGATTTGGTGCATTGCATGAATTACTTAAATGGCTATTGAGTATGAGTCACATTCTATGCATGTGTGCATTATGTAATTCCATGTCAATAAAGACAATAAATATATTACATACTTTTGTTTAAACTAAAATGTAATAAATTTCAAGTTCCTGGAATGCCATAAAATTACATTACTTTATGATGAAAATGGGGGTTTTTCAGCTTTTCTAGCAGTTATTTAGCATTTGAAAACTATTTATAATTAGATATTTTTTCTTTACAAATTACATATTTTTTTGGCTACATTCAATATTGTTTAAATAACAGATATAGCAAAGAGCACATGCATGTATTTATTATCTTTAATAGTATTCAGAAGGTTAGTAATATGATGGAACCATACCTCACTGTTGGTATAATAGGTGTTCCAGGCTGATCGTAAGCTCTGCTGCCCGCCGAGATCCCACATGACGAACCTCAGATTTCTCCAAACAATCTCTTCTACATTGGAACCGATGGTCGGCCTAGTATGGACAGCTTCTCCAAGCAACAGCTGGTAGAGTATTGTTGTTTTGCCAGCATTGTCCAAGCCGACTAATACTAACTTGTGCTCTGTGGAATGCATTCATAGGGGTGTCAGTTTTTCATACTTAGATAATAAATGAGGAAACTTTTTAAACTATTTTATGTTTGTTCTGGAAGGAGCAACAGGCTCAATTTTTTTGTTTGTTATGGCGCGACAAGTCTCACGGATGTGAAATACCGTTCTATGAATTAACTAACAAAGAGCAATATATACGATTTCTTCTACTTACCTTCATTGCCAAACAATCTCCAAATTTTCGAAATGAGGAGACCCATTTTAATTTCTTGTGGCCAAGGACACAGATGTTTTCTTCCTGGTTTATGAATGGCTACGGTGGACACGGTCCTTCATTGTAATAAAGTTATAGTATTACCGAATCAGCTTGTTGACTACTTGGAAATACAAAGGTTGACTTTTAGATTGTCACAAATGCAAGATAATGAGCAACAATATGTTTGTCTGTTTCACAGACTAGTACGAGTACGATGATCGCTTGCTACGCGTTTACTTTGCCCTCGCCCCCGCCCGCTTCTTCTTTCGTTTCGTTTTAACTTTTTCAGTTTTCCCTAATGTTGTCAGCATCCGACACTGCAAATCTGCTCAAAACGAATATTCAACTTAAAATTGACAAAATGTAATATAAATCTGGGTAAAACCTACATAAACATAATGAAGGTTTTAGAAAAAAATACTTATAACTGAGAGGTCTAATTTCTAGTAGCTTTGCTCTTTTTATGAAAGTACTCAAATGTGAAATAAATATTTCTGCATACATAGCAACACCGTTCTGACAGATATTATGACATTGATTTAGGTACCTACCAACAATTATTGACGTTGTTGTTTTAAAGACATTTATTTTTATTTGGAATTTACTATCAAGCGTTCACCTCAGTTATTATGTTCTGTGGTTCACCTACACTACATAGACAAACTATGCAACGCTTCAGCGCGAAATTCAAAGCTACTTTTTTTCTCAGTATAATTAAAAAATAGGAGTACATATTTATAATCTCTAATTTCAATTAATATTTTGAGCGTTTGTGTTTCTTGAAAAGCACTGAAGAATGAGTGAATATTATTATCACTTGTGAAGCAAGTTTTATGAAATCTATAGGTATCTAAAGGTCCGCCTGCGGCGCGGAAGGTTGCGGGTTCGATTCCCGCCTTGGAATAAATGTTTGTACGATCTGCAAATATTTATCCCGGGTGTTCTGGGTATTTTATATATTATAAAAATATCTATCTATGTAATGAATTGTATTAAGTATGTCAGTCTTCTAGTACCCATAACACAAGCTCTGCTTAGCTTGGGGCTAGATGATGTAGTGTGGATTGTCCAGAATTATTTATTTATTTATATTTTAATAATTTTGATGAAATCATGATAAGTAACCCGATGTCCGTCAACTTAAAAAAAAATTGACTGTCTATACTTTTTAAAATCTATCAGTCCACTGGTGATCGTAGTACCTACTCTCTCATATTATACTTACTTGCAGAACGAACGATTCAAAGGTTCCATCCACCGGTTTCCCGCGATCATAACAATGCCATCGGATTCGTGATCGTCATTTGAGAAAAATAAAATATCATTAAAATTTTACACAGTTTATTTATGTTCAAAATTGTAATCTAAGTACATACAAAAATATGATTCATACTCGTAATGCATCTCGGAAAAAAAATCTCGTCGGCCGAACGATATCGAAAACCATATTGTGGTAGTAAGACATCTATAAGCAAGAGTTCCTCATTTCTTTAAAAAAACACCCTTAGGGTGGTAAGTTCCATAGACGGAAAATTTACAGGACTAAAATTCAGTAGTGGTATTCCTTTGGTTGTTCCAGCCAAATTAGTTTGATACACTGCTCTTAAGTTACGCAATATCTTTTCCAAGGAAAAGTTAGACTCTCCATTGCATTGTAGATTGACCGAGGTTGCTATTTTACAAGAAATGCTTCGCCTATGGAGTATCAACAAAGCGGCATTTGGAGTGTGGTATTGAAATCCCCCTTTACTCAGCACAACTCTGTAGTTTATCACCGAGACATCGCATGGAAACGATGTCTTGATCAACGGCAGGAACGCGTAATGACACTGGTCGGTCTTATTTTTATCAACCACAAATATATCGAGATGATAGTTTAGTGAATTCGCCAGGTAAACCGAGGATAAGCTCGGCAATGTTAGGTCGTGATGTTGATTTTCCACAGCCGGTACTGCATTTAATTCCATAAAGTTCTCCAGCACAATAAACTGCCTGTGGCAGGTTGCACTGCTGTCAGCGAGACCTTCTCCAGCTCCACGCCCGTCGTTGAATAGAACCCTCCGATCCAACATGATAACTAGCTGCCCTTCTTGTAAAGCTGTGACGCCTTGAGCGTGGTCTGTTATATAAGTTAGTCGGCTTCTGCGATCCTGTATGTAGACCGTACTGGTAGTTGGATACATGTTGGATTCAATTCTTCTGCTCATGTTGAGGATCCGCGGGGTATATTGAAACCCATTGTTGTCTGTAACTATCACTGGAGGGTTTCCATTATTGATATCTGTTTGAATTGACATAAAGAATTCTAGCTCCCTATTTTTAGGAGACACCTCGTAGTCAACTTTGTTTTCGATGTAAATTGCATTTGCTAAAGGACTCTGTATAAAATTGTATATTTTTATAGTTTGCTGCAAAAGCCTACCATAAACAGAAGATATTTCTGTAGTTATTTGCCCCGATATAATCATCGTGGCTTTTGTCAAGGCGCCAACCCGATACGGCATCAAAACATCGTTCAAAGGTTTAGAAACATTTGTGTTGAATAAAAACATTCCGGAGTTCACACTGCCTTCTTTAAAAGCACCAAAGTCTATAACAACACTCTTTTCAATGTTTGTTTCCTTTTCAATAACTGTTTTCAGAAACCCAGTCAATTCGTCGAATATGAGGCGATGTTTATAACTCTCTAGTTGTATGTCACCTGTCTGTATAGGTTGGATATTAAAGGGGAATATAGAATCACTAGTGGCTGCGTCATCTATCATACAAGATGAGCAAAAAATAGTGCTTGCACTATGCGTTACATCATAGGTGTCTTTAATCGTAAACAGTTCTAAGGTCATAGGTGGCACAACTATTGTAAAAGATACTTTGAAAAATCGTCGCGATATTTTAATTACGTTATCGGAGCTGTATTTCCAGATGGGATTAATTTGAACAGTGATTTCTTTCTTATTATGGTCCACAACTCTAATATTAGAGTATCTTGTCACAAGTTCTACAACTTCTGTTCTTTCATGGCTCAACGAGTTGAAAATGTAAATTTGATCGGTTGCCGAGACAGTCCTAAATGTAGAAATGAATTCTCCTTCTCTGTACACATATTTCTGTAGATGTGGTTCAAATTGACCTGGTTTAGAGCTTAATAAACTTGCAGCAACTTCTTGTATGTGCCAACAGTCTTTAACAGTTGATAGAATCAAGTTGTGAACATGCCTGAGCACATTTGCAGGTAAAGTTCCACTCCCGACATTCCGGTCTAGTAGGCGAGCAAAGGTTTCTCTAGCTTTTACAAGCTCATCAAAAATACGTGACGTGTTATATCCCCGGAAAGTGTTAAAACTAAGAGCCAAAGAAAATAAAATTTCAGTTGTTCTCAAAGTTGACTCAAGACGTCTCAGCATTATTTTAAAAAATGGTCTCGAAGTATAGTATCCAGTCCAGTAGGCGGGACTCCCCGAATCGATATCAGCATAATTCAAGAAATCACCTTTTAAGCTTGGATATTTATATTCTTTTTTCAAAATAGTGCTAAAGTAATCTTTTGGCGTTCCGAACTCTATAGTCGCTTTATAAATTCCTTGATTTGCATTCACGAAGTCTGCAATTTTTTGGTAATTGTTATATTGGTAATCAAACTCAGGTTGGAATTCGTAACGGTAGGGTCCACCTAAAGGCGCGATGATGACGTTGTGCGGTGTGATCGTTCCTGTCTTCGAGTACTGTTCTAAAAGGAGTTCCGATTTTTCTTTAACATTGTAAGAGTTTATATCGAGGTTTTTGTTAGATTTTGCAAAATTATAGTCATTTGCGCAAGTGGCGCTGTTGGGCCCACACGCTTTGAAACTAGCCGAATTGAATTGTAAGTAATGTGTGAGCACCGAATTTTTCGGATAGCGGTCTCGCCCTATAACTTTTAGATCTTCGTTGATACCGGAGGTAATTGATTTTTCAGTATCCCAGTTTTGGACCCAGATGAAGTCACTATGTTGGTATTCAGCGAAGTACTCTTCCCAGGAGTAATGAAGATTAGTAAGTACAAGTCGCGTTATATCTGATGCTGAGAGTAGATACGTCATGGTGGGGCTGTGAGTAACGGTGTTTGTTAACCAGCCCACTTTTGGAGAGTAATTCAGGTGCTGCTTTAACCACTCGTGACCTAGTAGACAAAAACATATGTGAGGATTTAATTCAGAATATACAATCTTTCAATATTTCTGTACAAACCTTGGACTAACTGGTGCACCAACCCGAAGAGATGTGCTGTTGCTTCATCTGGTTCTATCCATCCCCCTGTCGTTATTTCAAATCTGCCACTTTTCAACAGTTTTCTTAGAGCCTGAAATAAGTAGGTACCTACATGTATGACTATTATAAGTAATAAATACTAATAGTTATACCATTAAGTAGTACCTACTTAAGTAGGTACTTAGTTCATCCCAAACTCAGCATATTTTCTGGTCCATGTTTGAACATGGACTGTTTTATTGCGATCAAGAACTTGGATTCTGAGAGAGATCAAAATACTTAAATAATACACATCAGACAAGTGGATTGAAAGTTATGTTCGAACAGATATGGGTCAAAAAATCTTTGCTAGGTTCCTACTATCCTTCGTTTACTTACAGTTCGGCTTTTTTGAGAGGTATTTTTCCACCACTCGCTCAAATGAGAAACTTCGTTCCAAGTAAAAGTTAGGTTTTTGTAAAATTGAAGCTTCTTGACGACGTTCGATAAGATTTTACTAACAGATTCCTGGTGGTATTGGTTGAAAGGTTTCTTCCATATGGTGTCAACGTGCGTTCTCGGTACTAAGATCACCTAAAGAAATGACACCAAAGGTACATGTGACCAACCATTATTAAAACCTGATACAATTCACAAGGTAGATATGCTAAAAAACACGGTTACCTTTAATGGAGGCCATTTTGTACTTCTCATTAAGGATTCATATCGGCTGTCATATATTCCATTCCAGAAATGCTTTCGATCTATCCACGGAGGCTGTAACAAAGCACCAAGTACATGATAAGCACAGTAAAGTTTTGAATATGCAAATGCATATGTTTAAAACGTAGATTACCTCTATATCAAAAGCTGCGAACAAGTCCTGAGCATCGATGTCTGCTTTAGCTTCCTTGATAGTAATACAGTTAAAAGGATTTGCACTGGAGTTGTAACTGTACATAGCACCCGCATCAATAGGAGTACCTTGCAGGAAATAATCTACTTTATCACTCTCCGCTTCTATATCTACAAGAGTAATTTTTGGCACCTGCACCCCATCTAATCTCTTTGAGTGGTTTTTGTTAGCTAAAAATACTCCTTTTAGTAGGACAGTTTGGTTGTCTCTTTGTTCTGGAGCACCGGGAAAGATGATAGTGTTTTCTTTGCTGTTCGATTTCTGCTCGATACTTTGCAACTCTTGTTCGTCGACAGGTGGAAAGAATTTCGATAATGTTGGCATTGCGTAGTAGGTGTTTATGGCAATATTATTTGACTGTATATTATTTGCGGGAATTGCCGGATCGGGTATTACTTTAAACTGATGCGAAGGTATAACGCTTATATTTGAAAACGTGTTTCTTGCTAATCTCAGTTCGTTAACATGCTGATCCTGGCTAGATTTTATTTTGTTGTAGGTTGATTTTCCGCGGCTAGTTTCAACAGACGATAAAATAGTTGTCATTTTTGGGCGTTGCATTTTATGAATAATCGCGTTTATTTGGGTGAGACCTGGTTTGAAAGCTTCATGCATCTGTTGCATCCCAGAACTAGAATTCCACATCAAGGCTTTACCTCCGCCTGTGTCACTAAACGGTCTTTGAACCATTTTGGATTGATTTCTTACTATTTTACGCAATGCTGAAAAATTAAATTAGCTTAACCGTATATAATTGCATACACACAACATAATTATTCAGACATTCTCAAAAGTTAAGTCTTAAAGTAAGTATTTGAGTTACCTAACTTACTTTTCTCATAGCAAATGACTTGGAGCAAAAATAAAATGAATAAGGCCGCACGAAGACTGTGCTTGGCCATCGTACGAGCACTACTCTACTGTTATCCTTTCAGGTGAATAGGTAGGTAGGCCAAGTTGTTTTGATTTTGAACATTCATCGCTTTCTTTGTTATGATTTCCAAGTTTTTACACTGACACTTGTCTTGCTCCATAACTAGGTTGGCTAAGACAGTGTTTATGGATGTACCTACCTATCGTATCTACCTAGGTATGTGCATCATATTATTTTAATTGTAACTGCATTATACCTAACTACACTTTATTAGTTCTGTTTAGTGGACTAGGTAGGCATATTTATTCAAATATAATTTAAGCTTGATATGGGTAAGTGCACTAAGTATAAAGTTATTTTACGAGTTGGAAGCCAATCATAAAGATCTTTTAAGATTTATTTAAAAGAAACACTTTGTTAGTTTACGCAATTTCGGTGTCTCTCTTTTGAAATTTGGGGCTTGGATTAGAAATTTAACGCATGCGCATTGTATCACCATGAAGATAGGCATCCCTTTCATCTTTACTACCAACATTTTATAAACAAAGCCTGTTGAGGGGTGCGACCCTATTGATCCGTACGACCCCGAATCTCAGCGAACGTGCACTCTTCATCGGACGCGCACAAATTCTGCGCACAGTTCCAACACTAAAACAAACCCGAAGTGTGTTCTTTAGCCGAAATATTCGGGAATTATGGTAAGTGTTCGATAGGACGAGACAGGAAACGTAGAATCGAGTCTAGTTTAGTGCCGAAAAGCGTTTGGGCTAAGTGTTAGTACATCCCTCGGAAAACGGAAGCTCTTCTTTCCTTTACCGGGTTGAGCTTTGTGAGTAAGCACATTATTCACTACTGTGTTGCAAAAGTGTCCAAACTACGAGAAGCTTTGTTAATTTTATGAGTGTGTATCAAATACATCACGTGTTGAACAGGAGCCGAATCCTATGAACACATCAGGGCTTTTAGAATGGGAATTATCCCTGCCCTCCGACCAGATAATATCCCATGGGTGGTATCATGGCGCTCTCAGTCGGACCGCGGCAGAAAACCTATTACAGCAAGACCGGGAGTTTCTCGTGAGGGATTCTACCTCTCAGCCAGACAACTTCGTCCTCAGCTGCAGATCCAATGGACAACATCTCCACTTTGTTATACAAAGAGTGAGTTTAGCATAATCTTTGCGTAGATATTGATTGAAGTCTAAAAATAGGCAGGCGTTAGCCATGTTATTACCGTACCTTCTAAACCTAATGAGTGTAAATACCTACCAACGTGATTGATTATTAAAATGTTTTTAGATTATCGCACACCCGGATACGGTATACGAAAGGTGTCAATATCAGTTTGAGGATGAAGCATACGATACAGTAGCCGATCTAATTACTTCTTACGTCGGATCTGGCAAGCCTATATCGGCAGCCTCCGGTGCCAGGATCCAGTATCCAGCAAATCGTCTATTACCGCTGTCAAATTACATCCAGACTGAAGACATGAACCTTGCAGCTTCTCCAACTGGTGATGCTACGTGCTATGGAAACCCTTATAGCCTTTACAGTCATTTCGCGTCAAAGCCAGGAATGCAGTTGAGAGTACCGTTTAAGAAACAGAGGTCGCATTCTCTTACTCCTATCGACATGAGCCAGCACGTAAATCACGGAAAAAGCGCCAGCGCTGACGGCGTCATCCAGAGCCAGACTAACAGGCACGTAAAGAATTTTTCGAGTGAATCCAATTCAGGTTCGAATACTTGGGATGCAAATTTGCCAACAAGTCCTCCAGCAAAGCCAGCTAGATACGAAGGTCCAAAAGCTGACGATAGAAGACTTGAACTTCACAGACTTTACCATGTTTCTGGTTCTGATTCCGGCAACGGATCTGGAGACTCGACACAGAGTTCAGCTCACAGTGATCCCAATAAATCGCGCATCGACTCAGACTATAATTTGGTGACGCCCACCATCAAACAACAGTTTGATTATGATCTAACCGAAGCAAAGCTTCTGCAGGCTGATAATTTGGATTACGTAGTAGAATCTCGAATAAACTTAGAAAATTTCCAATCGCAAATAATTCCAATGGGTCTTTCCAAGCCACTCGAGTCCGAGACTTTGCACACTATCAAACTTTTGCTGCGTACTTCAGGACCAAGGATCCTCGCTAATCATTTTACTAAAATCGATCTTTATTTCTTGTTCGAGGAAGCATTGCAAATAGAAAGCTTGGATCGTACCGCATCAGGACTAGAACTTTGTTTTCTGCCACAAGGAAGACCTTTAAGAATGGACATCATTGAGAGGCAAGTCATACGCAGCGCTTGTATCCATAGTCAGAGCTGATACCAGCAGTGTTGCAACGCCTGACAGCAATTGAAACAATACGATTTTATTTATGCCCTACCTCTACATGCATCATTAACTCATACTGTTTTTATTACAGGATTGAGACATTTCGGCTGCTGATAGCAGTAACGATCCTTACCTGCCAGACAGACAGACAAAGAGCGGATACGATCAATGACTGGATACTTTTAGCCGTTGAAACTAAGACTGCCCTGGGCAATCTCTACGGTTTTGCTGCCATTATGTTTGGACTTTGCATGCCACAGGTGGGTTTAGCCTCTTGTAAAACGTGATTTAATTTCCTGGATCATTTAACATTCCGAATTAATAATTTCCTCACTTTTAGGTGGAATGTTTGGAAAACGCCTGGAACATTCTTAGACGAGTGCACACGGACAACGCATTTATGTTTGAGGCAAAGTTGAGGCCTTGCTTCAAGAGCATGAACGAAGGCACTAATCCGCTGCCTCCAAACACAACCACTCCCTACGTTCTTCCACCAGTACTTTGCTTCCACTTATTCGGTAATTAAAAACAAATAATATCTCTCAAGTCTGTAGCCAAAAATACCTGTAAAAGCCTAAACAGTTCATCTACCTACGTTTGACGCACCCTTCTAGGAGAGCGAACAGTAGAGCCAACGCCCCTAAGCCTAATCTTTATCTTGTGCACTAAACTCGGTCGATATAGAAATGATTTGTTATTTCAAGATGGAGATGGTGGTGGACTCGTGCAACCAGACGATTCATTTCCAACCAGCCTGATGAACAGTCTAGAATTCGATTTCAACGCAACAGCTGCACACCTTGAAGCTGCCCGCATGTTTCCCAACCAAGTTGAAATGTTCAAGAGGAACGCCAGGACCGTAGTTCAGGAGATGTCTTCGCTAGGACCCACCTTGGATCCTACACTACTAGAGTTATTCCGAGCAGAGTTTCATATAAACTTTTTGTGGGGGGAACGAGGTGCTCTTACGACACCAAGCCAAAGATTTGCCCGACTGACAGATATCCTAACAACGATGGCGAGTAAGCTCTCAAGTCAGCCCCAAGAGGCTGATACTGTAGTTTAGCGTACCTATAGATACCAACAGTCCACAGCCTCGTATTCTAGGTTGATACTATTTTCACAAAGATTACAACTTATGTCATTACGTATACCTACTAGCCACAGAGGGACATTACAGACCATATTAAGTATGTAAAAATGTCGGTATAGGTAGGCAATATAAGTACGTAAACCGTGAAGTTATGTTTAAAAATTTAAAACATTAAGGAGTCTCATGCCCATTCAAATACTACCAAAAGTTGAGAGGGTATCCTAATTGATTGACATATTATACTGTCTGATGCTTATGTTCCGCGAATGTTGTTTATTTTATTGAAAAAACCGACCTGTATTGGCTATGTGACGTCAATTATGGAGTGCTCCATTATATTTTGTTTATTTATGTTTAAAAATTTAAAACATTAAGGAGTCTCATGCCCATTCAAATACTACCAAAAGTTGAGAGGGTATCCTAATTGATTGACATATTATACTGTCTGATGCTTATGTTCCGCGAATGTTGTTTATTTTATTGAAAAAACCGACCTGTATTGGCTATGTGACGTCAATTATGGAGTGCTCCATTATATTTTGTTTATTTCTTGGAACACCTTGTATAGTTAAAACTGACTGTAATGGTAGGTTCTAGTTGGATATATTTCTTCTGCAAATAGGCATATCGTTGTGTAGGTAAGTTAATTAGTAGAATATGTTGCATTTAAGTAAATAATGATTTAAATAATACCTAGTTGTCAGGGAGAATGGAGTTGAAATGTTAGATTAATTATAATTTAATCAGCTAATCACGCTGCCTTCATTATTAACTAATTATTATACGACTAGCTAGCCACACTGCTCTAATTGTAATTATCTATATATTTAGATATTAGTCCGGTTAAACCAGATGTTTTAGTTTTACCATATATGTATACCTAAATTAGTATTAAAGTTTTATACGGTTGCTTTTAGGTATGTTTATTAAAAAGTTTTGTTTTTATTAACGCCTAGGTACCAACAATTAATTATGCAATGTGTTCAGTCTTATCAAGCGATGGTCTTTTATCATTTATTACATTGTTTTATTTGTTTTAAACAGTCAGCACTAAATTATGGAGTTTTTTTTTACTTAAGTACGTCTGTAATATAGGTATAATTATATAGGTTTGTCTAATCACTTTAGGATGATTACTTAGTTTACTTTTGTGTAGTGTAAATGAATATTAAATATAAGTAAGTACATTATAATTAAAATAATAATTGTACCTACCTACAGTTAGGAATCTAACTAAAGTAAAATATATAAATAATTAGTTAAACAATGTAAAAATTTTGAAAATTTGCTTTCGAAAATTTCGGTTGGTCCCTATGCCCGAGATCATGTTCTTGTTTAGTTTGCATTTACTTAACTACCTATATTCAATTCATTATAAATAGTCGTAATCTGTATAAAATAATAAAAAAATTAGTTATTACTGTTGTTTTATTTAGAATTACTTCCTTTTTTTTACTTTGTATTTGTGAACAACAAGCTTTTATATTTATTAATAATTCCTTCCGCGTACCGCACACGCCGGCTACGTAGGTTTACCTCTTACTTTACTATGGTTTAAAAAAAGATCTGTTATTTTAGAAAACCAGTTTATTTCATATTGATACTCATAAGATATAAATATACTTACCGTCTTATACAAAAAATGAAATACATGAACATTATTATTGAAAACAAAAACTAATTTTACTAATAAATGTACCTATGTGAAGTGGTTTCAAATATCTGTTTTTTAAAGCACTTTCATTTTTTTTTTTACAAAATATATACATTTGTTTCATGCGCTAAAACCAACTATCCTTATATATATTATTTCTAATTATTTGAACCAAGAAATTTCGCATTCTTATACAGTTAGACTTTAGATTAAACTCTCCATATACTATACACACATATTTAGAAGAACTGCGGTGATCTATCATAGTATTTAAACGTATAACAATATAAAGAATAAACTCTCATAACTCTATACATATGTATTAAACAACTCGAGCTGCCAGAGGCATTTAATAAAACGGTTTCTGCTATTTGGGATTATCAGGACTTAGTTAAAAAGGAATTAAAAAAGATTCGACACTCCTACGTAAGAGAGAGGTAAAGCTCAATATTAGCACTTAGTCCGGTCAATTTAGACATAAAAATAGTGATCAAATAAAATTTAGACGTAAAAATTTTAGGTTTATTGGATTTTTCTCGAAAACGGTAAGTTTTATCGAAAAAGTACCTTATAGCAAGTTGTAGATCTTAAAATTCTATATGAAATGGTCCCAATGATTTTTTAGACAAAAAAATCTTAAAAAAATTCTTAGAGAAAAAATCATTGAGACTATTTTTATAGAAAAATTTTAAGATCTACAACTTGCTCTAAAGTACTTTTTCGATAAAACTTACCGTTTTCGTGAAAATCCAAAAAACCTAAAATTTTGACCTTGGGCCCCGAATAAGTCCCTAAGCTCACATGGGATTGATGGGGACTTTTGACACTTTATTCCTTGTGGTAAACCTAAGGTCTTTACGAAGATTTGGCTCTGAATTTTCTTTATTTCAATTGTCTAAATTGCCCGGACTAACTGTCCTAGGGGAGCTAACAGAAGCCGTACTGGCTCGTTTGTAGTTATTATAAGTTTAGTTGAAGAAAATAACAACGTTACTAGTCAATTTAAATAGTTACTGTAAATTTAATTTTCCTGTATTACTGTAGTTTATTTACACTGTCCACATATACAGGGTGTAGCAGGAGGGGTGGACGAATAGCGGCAGGGCGATGTGGGACCTCAATGCCTATTGACGTACCCCCATGTACGTTTAGCAATATACAGCCGTTTTAAAAGTACTCGCACTTTTATGAAATTAATAACTTTTCAACGACTGAATATTGCTGAACATACATAGGGTTATATCGATAGGCATTGAGGTCCCACATCGCCCTGCCGCTATTCGTCCATCCCTCTTGTTACAACCTGTATATGTGAATCTACGCAAATATACAATAATATACATTCAACAAATCGAACTTTACCAAAATAAACATTTTTTTAATGCATAAGAACTAGACAGTTTATTTCTACATGTGTCTAAGTTAAACTAATATTTTATGTTATACTTTGTAATCCTGAAGTCTCACGCACACAACCGTACAACGTTTAGACATCATCTATACGTTAGGGGCCATTCCCCAATGACGGCCATTTATATATAAAAACATCTATTATGCTATAACTACTACTATTATAACCATAATTCAACATGATCAAAATAGTAACAATTCTAGGTATTTTGTGATATTGTATACGAAATATAACCTTAGATGCCATCACTGGGAATAGCTCTTTTGTTGCCATAAAATCAGTCTGTTAATGTACTTATACTCAACGATATATTAACTACTTACAATGAAGATAATATTCAGAATTATTGTGTGATTAATACAGGCATTAGTTAAGGCATGTAGTCGAGTGAGAGAGTGACTTAAAATAAACTATGTTACTGCAGTGTTGTCGTCTTCATGAGTTAGAAATATGGTAGACCCTTGTAGTACGGCAAGAGATACGTAAGTGTAAATTACAATATACAATATGCTAAGATATTATACATACCTATGTATGATTTATAGCAATGATATTTGAAATTTTTAGTGTAAATAAAATGTCTTTAGATAACAGACTTTAGAATACCGTATATTGTATTGCTCGTCATATATCATTTAAGAATACATGTTTTTATAGTTAGACTTTAATTTCAGTATAAAGTTCGGTCTAACTCAAAATTGTATAAATATATACAACTAGTCGACATCAAATTAGCTCGAGTCTCTGGGTGTGCGCATGCCAACGACAATACTGCAGTGAGAGTTCATTTCACGTCACTTTCTATCCATAGATACGTCATGTTACGTAATTTGTAACAAAGTATTGTCAACAGTGTGTGTTAACACTAAATGAACATGGTTAATTGTAAAAATTTTGCTTGTTCTAAATAATACAAACTTAACACTCGGTTGCAAAGATACTAACTAACTTAACCTATAAATGAAATATAAAAAAAATGTTAGCAAAAAGCATCCATACAGTATGCTTAAAAGTTATGCGACTTGACATTTTCCCAATAAAAGTATAATATCTAAAGATTAATACAAAAGATATTGCATCAGAGCTGTAACATAAATGATATACTCCTCTAATATGTGTCAATAAATTCTATATACTTATATTTCGCTAGTGTATATAAACGCTGAATGACAGACTTTCTAAAGCTCGTTAATGACTCTTGAGGGTCGTGTCATTCGTATTAGGTTCGTGTTTGTTCGTATGAATTCGGAACAGCGAACAAAATAACTTTAAATGTTCAATCGCAATTTTTCAAGAACTAAGCTTAAACTCTTAAATTGAACTAAAAAATTGATCTATGCTATCTTTAATAATATATAAGTATGTATATAACCTTAACGATATTATATATAAACAAACGCAGAACCTACTTAAAAGGAAGACGAAAACATCTACCATAGTAAGACCTTAGTCAGGATCATAGACATAAAGAATGGACTGTTCAATAGCCTCACGAAATTGACATGTGCGGCCAATACCTATTTTCTAGGTCTACGTAGAAATAGACCAATACCGGCAGCACGATTATTTTGTTTCTCTCACCTGGATAGGAAACGCTCAGTCCATTCTATAAATCTACGCACTAGTTTGTGTATAAATAAAAAAAAAATATTCAAATATTCAACATAGATCTCTAGAGTTTGTTAAAGGAGAATGGGCATTTTGTGCCACGATGCCCATACTCCTTTACAGAAAGCAACCACCCTAAAAGGTGACTTGACAGACAAATGTAGGTAAAGGTTATTTTTTCTTCGTTAGTGTTATGGTAAATATTATATTAATGTTAGGCTGCACTACGATTTCCTGACTTTGAATATAACATTAATCACAAAACCGAGAGCTGTTTTAAGTATTAGTATTTTTTATAAATCAACATTACACATGTACATTGTAGAAACAGGAGTAGGTACAAATAAGATCACTTTTTCTTCACATTTTTTAGTGGTTTAGTGGTTACATATGAAACTATAAAGTTCCATTATGTAATAACAATCAGTTATTGACAATGACATCTGTCTTTGTCATGATTTAAAACTTTACAAGTTACTCACGGGAAAAGCTATTCGTAATTATTGTTTTTTTTATATATCATGACGTGTGGACCTCGCTTATTCGTAATCTTAGAATATTATTCTGGAATATTATACTAGTGATATTCTAATTCCGTAGTGCGACCTAGCGCGTGGTTCAAATGATACGAGTCAAAACTTGAGACTCTTTGCAAAAAGAGCGACCGTTGCTTGAGCCTTGTCACCTTTGAAACGACGAAGCTCCACGATCGCCTGAAAATTATAAGTAATGTTTTACAAGCTGAATCATTTCATTCGTTACACATTTGAATAACATCCTAATGAGAACGGGATAAGATAGATTTTTGGTACTTATAAATTAATAAATTCAGTAAATATTTTTTGATAGTTCACATGGATCACAGATCAAGCCGAGGTGGGCTTTTTTAATAACATAATAAGTGAACTTTGCTGAAATAAATTAATCTAAGCTAAATAACATTCTGACCGGACTGTCTTATATTTAAATGTATTAAGTTTTGAATAATAAGTAAAAAGCTTACCTGTTCTCTGGTAAACCCAAGAACGACAATGTCTTCAATATCTTGTTCTCCGAATAGATCTGTTGGCAACACTATCAAACTGGTGTCTGTGAAAGAGAAATAACGCTGAATTATAAATATTTACTCTTATTTAATTACCTGACGATTATATATTTGAGACCTTTGCTCAGCAGTGAGACAATGAAGGTAAAAAAAAAGGTACTAGACTGAGAAAAATCGCGGTAAGACTGGCGCACGAATAAATACGATAATCGTAAAGGTAACGTAATGCATCGTATTCGATTCACACTGCGCGATGTCACTGTAACGTTCGGCTGTTGACCTGACGTTTGACACGCAATCAGAGGGCTTAGTCCGAGGTTGCATTTTAAAACTCACTATAGATACTCTCGAGCCGACAGTCGTCTCTCGGATGTCCTTATATTTTTGTATGGATATCCGAGAGACTGCTCTCGGCTCGAGGGTAGGGAGTTTTAAAATGCAACCTCAGACTAAGCCCTCTGAATCGAACACGCTGCGTGATGTTGACTATACTCACATTTATTCATGCACATGCCCCGGTAACAAAATATGGGTATAAGGGGTACAACCCACGTTTACTGTGATGAAGCTTTGTTCAAAATTCAGTTTTTTATACACTCGATGTTCCAGGGTCAGCCAAAAAATAAGTTAACATAATTTTACTACATATAAAGATTTATTTTTTACATAATTCATGAAACGTGGCTTATTTTAACATAATTTTTGTTTAGTACCAGGTAAGATAGATAAATCGAATATTAAATCATCAGATATTCAGATATTCATTTATTTCATAATTACAGAAATTATATGTCAAAATACATTACGTGGGTAATTATTCAGTTTTACAAGAAAACATAATTTGTAAACATAAATTGTACAATCCTAAAATTACTTCAATAAAAATAATTCATCTACATCGTAGAACGCATGCTGGAGGAGCCAAGACTTAAGTTTTGTTTTATGCTAGACTAGGTACGGTCTTAATCGTATCTGGTAGGCGGTTGAAGATCATAGGTCCCATCACGTGCGTGAGCTCTTGACATGCGTAGTTTAAAATAAAATAACGTTTTTTGCCTTCCTATTTAGTTTTGTTTTCATATTTGTTAACCACGAAAATAGTGTTTTGACCGCGTATAATTCGCATTGGTACTGCTTCTTCGCACTTTAGGTTTGATATTTACTTACAAGTACTTCGCGAAGTCAAGTAAGAGGCATTGTATGTCAAAATTAGGCATTCAGCGCTGTCCTAATTAGTATATTATTGCGTTAGTGCGAGAGTACTATTCAATCGACTATTTACTTTAAAAATATATTTCCATTAATTGGTTTATCAATGACATAAAATATTAACAGTTTAACAATTTTTGAACAATTCAGACAAAATATTAATAAACTAGATAGCCTGTGATATTCTGATATATAAACTAAGTAATTGTAAAGTTTCATTAAAATCTATTCATTAGTTTTAGTGTGAAAGAGTAACAAACATACATCCATAGAAACTATCGCGTTTATAATTTTGGTTCAATTTATAATATATGTAGGATTTGTAATGTTCGAGTTTATCCTTATTTCTCATAATGTTAATACAAGAAATAAGGATAAACTCGCTGTTTCCATTACTAGGCTCACAAAGTAAATAAATCTTTTAAAGGGCAATGTGTACGCTTCTATAACATAGTCCCAAGCGATGTTTGTCAATTGCCGATTGGCAAGTTCAAAAACGTAATAAAACTAAAACTCTTATCAAAGGCATATTATAAAATATCTGACTATTTAGAAGACAAGCAAGCTTGGGACGAACTAGCTCCAACTTTATTAAACATATTAAATCATATTAAAAAAACGCTAGAATCCAGGTCAAGTTTCTTGCCAGTTCTTCTAGACACTGGTCGCGACGAACTGGCGCCTAGAATCATCTAGTATGTAAGACGTTTCAAAGTGATCCTTGTAATTTTATTGAATAAATGAGTTTGAAGTTTGAATTTCTTACCGATTCTAGTTGGCGTATGTGCCGGGGTGTCTGTTGGTGATTGACAGACGGACATAGGAACTGGCTTGCTGCTCGAAGCGAGTGGCGATTCTGTAATATATCCAATATCACATAGCGTAGTCATAAAGCTGGCACAATTTGACAGCAATTTTTTAACATTTGTGACCGACATATTATGTCTTCATACTTATTATTTTAAACCAAAAAGGTTCGCGATGAAACCCGTATAATTTAACAGTTATACGTTTATTTAACAATTTAAAATTTAATTTGAATGATGTTGATTGCCTCTCGATATTTCGGCACGATTTTATGCAACATAATTACAATAAGAGTAATTAAAATTGCGGTAATGAGCAAACAATGCTTTATATAGAAATTATGATAGTATTTTACAATAGCTGGTATTTTTGATAAACCAGACTAGCTTTTATACTCTGTTATGAATTAAGATATTTAAAAAAAAGCTGTCAAATAGAACCATTTCAATTATAAAGAAATGTGCCAATAGTAAACTAATTCGAAATACATGACAAATAAGTAGATAATAACAATAGATACATATTGTACTAGTGACTTGTGATATGACTACTGGGTGTAACAAAACAATTCCCGAATACTGAACAAGCACATTCAATGTACAATAACGCATGCTAGATTAGCCATAGGTATTTTATCGTAACAGTATTTTTCGAATTTAGACCCAACAAGTAAATAATATATATTTTCACGGACAATTCATACATCTCACTCTAGTCCTCAACTATGCAAAGCTTGTACTATGAGAACTAGATTACTGATAGAATACTTATACTTATATTTTTTTTTTTTAATATTTTAGTAATAAATTGTAACACCCAGACACAGTACAAATATTTATGTTCATCACACAAACATTTGCTCTGGGTGGGAATCGAACCCACGACCCACAGCATGGAAGGCAGAGCTACTACCAACTAAGCTGTGACGCCTCACAGTAAAACAGTCTCACAGTCCACAGGTCGATGTTGGTATGTAGTTCTAGAAGTTATTTGCATCTTCAGTATATGAGAGGTATTTTATTACACCTTGTACAATACAGAAAGATTTTTTTCATAGGAGCTATGAATACAGGTTTTTATATATTTTTATGGTGGTAATTACTAATTAGTATCTACTAAGATTTTATTAATTTTAAGTTATTGGGTTTTTTTTTATTAGTGACCTGGATTGATAGCTCTGGACTTAAAACGAAGATGAGATGAAAAAACTAGTATATTAAAGTGCATACACTAGAAAATATAAGTGTGCATACAACATAAGAATTAAATCAATTCAAATTAAACTTATCTTTCTGACATGCAAACACCAGTAAGATATAAACACGATAACTTTTACAATAACGAAATATTAAGTCCTTTATTATTCTTCGATGTTCGCAACTTTATTTCCGGTTCTTTAAGGCACTAACATAATGTTATGTAACAATTTGTCTGAAATTAATATCTTGGTATTGACATTTATTTGTCGATTTATTTCTAAAATCTTGTTTTTATTAAAACTGTAATTTTCCACTCAAGCTCAATTTATAATGAAATACGCTAATAAATCATTTTCTTTTGAAATATGCTAGCAATTGTATTGTATACCGATTGTGTAATGTCAAAAGCTGAGATATAGTTTAATCTAGTCATGACTTAATAATGCTTATAAATATTGTCAAGTTATTTATTTGTAAGCAATTCCACAATACTATTGTTTTATAATCTACCCGCCATTTATACCTGTAAAAACTTGTATTACTACTGGGTAGAATGGAAAACTAACTTTTATCATATTAAATCGACATAAAATATTTAAATATCTATTCAAAATTGTTCCAGCTAAATAATCTCAAGTTAAACGTTTGTACCTGTATATGATCAAACGCGTAAAATAATTTTACTATTTTTATTAAAACGTTACTGTTCCTGTGTATAACTTTGACTTGCACAAATATGATTTTTTGTTCTGTTTTACTTCTTTTTACCGCGCCCACCTTGCTTCGATTTTTCGAGGGCGTCCCTTATTTGTTTTTCCTCTTGGTCTTTCATGGATTGCGTGACGATCTCATCATCTGATGCGCCAGAAAGGCGGGCACACTCTGGAAGGTCAGACTCCGAGAGGAAATGGGTTTCTGTGCCAGTTGTGCCGATGTGCAGGACATTTCGCTTCAAGTCTATATTGCACTGAAAAAATATTTCTATACTTTATTGGCTGCCCGTTTAAAACTCTTTCATAAACATTTTATGAAGAAAAGTAAGGACAAAACAGACACAAAGTATGTCGATGTAAAATCTCAATAATATTAATTTGGATGCAAACCATATTTATATGCAGATTGAAAGAAATATATCAGTAACCAGTATTAGCTTCATTTTGTTCCGTAAATAAAGAGCGGAAAAACAGGACACGTACAAAGTCAGATTCAAATTCATTTATTATTAACGAACGGAAGCCAGTAATTTATAGCATCAAAAATGTATTGAAATCAGTAATGGATCGGCATTGTTATTGAGTTCAAGAGTTTGCCTGGACAATGTCAAGGGATGAATTGGCTCAAAATAAACAAAGTAATAAAGAGGTATCCAAAGTGCAGACATATCATTTTTACCACAACGTTTACGTAAAGTAACCTCTAATGTAGAAAGGTCAGGTATTTTGGCACTGTTTGAAAATGCACTAAAATATTTACTTTAACGCAAGTGTACAGTCTGGAAAAACTCAAACGTACACTGATAATTAATAAATGATCAAAGTATTATTGAAAAAAATTGTGCGAATTTATGTTACAGTATATTTTGAACCGTTTATAAATTCAATCTGCACAAAACTATTAGTATTTATTTATTGGTATTTAGCTATTTAGTAAGATAATTGGTGAATTTGAATTTAGTAAGATTCTAGATCGTTCCAGGATCTGTTCCCAAAGAACTGGCAAAGAAGGAAAAGTCACCTGATGTATAAACCGTATCTAAGCCTTTAGTTTGAAGTACCTTGTGACTAGAACAAAAAAATAGTTTTTTTTATGTAAAATAAACTCAGCATAATTTTTTAAAGTGAGATTAGCAATAGCTTCTAAGTAGATAGCGTTATATGAAATGTCTCTGATAATGATATTTGTCTTGTATTTCCTAATCTTATTAAATATATATTACAAAGAAAAAGATGGATGGATTGTGTGAAAAATGATATGGATGTGAAAAGAGTGAATACTGAGATGACGGATGATAGAGGAGAATGGAAGAAACGAACATGTTGCGCCGACCCCACCTAGTGGGATAAGGGCAGGAAGAAGAAGAAGAAGAAGATTAAATATATATTACCTGATGCCTTTTAAGCATGTCAAGACCGAGAAGCATGTCCATAGGTTGCTCTTCAAGTACAGAAAACGAAGTCGTGAGGAAATCTTTTTCGATTCTCATTTGGACCATGTGGATGCGACCTATGATTCTTTGGACTCCGACACCTTTGGCAATGCCTGCCCATCTAGAAAATATAAAACTTATGCTTTATTCGTCTGTAATACTGGTGGTACATAAATAAAAGCGGACAAGTTCGAGTCGGATTCGCGCACGACGCGTTCCTTATCGCATCTGTTTATCTCACTCTCACTGTGATAAAGAAATGCGTGCGCTTTTTCTAACAGAATGACGAAGTTTTAACAAAATGTTGGATTTTTTAGAAAGTTATGAATGTGAGCGTGGCTGGGTATGCGAATAGAGGAAGGCCGAAAAAAAAGTGGTTGGATTGTGTGAAAGAGGATATGAATGTGAAAGGAGTGGACTCGGATTTGACGAATGATAGGAGTGAGTGGAAGAAAAATACATGTTGTGCCGACCCCACTTAACGTGGGATAAGGGCAGGGGAATGATGATGTTGGATTTTTTGAAACCCTAAAGGCCGGATTCTGGAAACCCAAATCACGATTGATCCGAGTTTGACACATAGTAAGTATTGATTTTTTCGTTGATCATCGTTCGAGAAACCGGCCGTAAAACAATCAGAACCTACGTTCTTAAGTTGGTTTAGATATAAATTGTACCTTGTGTCCACCAGTCTCATTATGTTGCACCGTTCAGCGCAGGCAGCCGACATTATTGTAGTTTGAGCTCCAGAATCTATGAAGGCTTTTACTGGAAATCTGCAAAAATATTGATGCTTATAAAAAATTTAAAGAATATGAAGTTCTTGTTAAATTCCTGAATCACAGTGAACTAAATTTATCAACACTTTTATCCTATTGCACAGAGCAAGAATAGGAGATTATACTTATTGAAATTGGTTAATCAACATTAATAAATGGCTTTCGTATCAAAAATAAATTGTATTATATAACAATAAATTATTCTTATCCTTGTTAGCTTTTGTGCATAATTCTTACCCATTAACATGGCAGTTTATGTACAACATGACAACTGTTCCAAAAGTTTCAGGGTTGTACTCCATAGCGGCTTCCATATTAGCTTCAATATTCTTTTGTCTAATTTCTTCAGCAATCATCCTTTGGGCTTCCGTATCAAAAGGATCGGAATTCATCATTCTGAAATGAAGGTGATTGTGAAAAACGTTATTCATGTCTACTTTTTAGTAAGCTGGTCGTGCAAGTGGAGGAAGGACAAGAAAAAGTGGTTGGGTTATGTGAAAAAATGATATAAATGTGAGAGGAGAAGATTCAGAGTTGACAAATGATAGGAGTGAGTAAGTAGATCATGTTGTGCCAACCCCATTTAGCATGGAATAAGGGCAGGTGAATAATGATGCCATAAAAAAGGAGCCACAGCCTTGAAAACCTAATGTAGAGGAAAAAAGGACTTCCATGTCCGATTTCTAATGTCTTGATTGCAGATAAAAAATGAACAACATAATAATTCTAGACCCTTGGAAACATTGTAAATCACATAAAACTTTAATTACTTTATATAAATAAGTATCGATGAAAATCAATAAGTTGAATGCAATAAATATTAATTACACACTACACTCAATCATGCAATAAGAAAGTGTTAAAAGTACAATCACCTGATTCTTTGTTGTTGACGTTCAGTCCTTGCCAATATTTGCTCACGGAGCACTGATGCAAATGTATCTACAAAGGAAAAAGTTTATTAATTTACTTACATCCCATTCTGGCTTCACACAGAAGGATTCATTTAAGATTTATTTCTTTCAATTGGACACAAAAACTACTCTGCTTATTTACAAATTAATCACCTTTGATATAAATAAATATTTATGGACATTTCACACATCACAGTATATATCACTCTAGTACCAAGCTAAGCAAAGCTTGTACTATGAGAACAAGACTGCTGATAGAATACTTATATTCATTTTTTTTTGTAAATACATACATAGAATACATAGTAACAGCCAGACACAGAACAAAGATTTATGCTCATCACACAGACATTTGAGAGTATGTCAGAGTATCATGTATTAAAAAGACACATTAAGTACCTATGTAAATATATAGCAAATGTAGTTTTTTTTTAGATATATAGTTTTACTGATGTCATTATCATACCTAGGTTCCCACTAAGAAGAGCATCAGCCAATCTAGGGTTATTTTGCTTAAGTAAAGCCAGCTGATCAGGATTGGCCAGGAACATCTCCCTGATGATGCGAGGATCTTCTTCCACTGGGGGTGCTCGTGATGCCATGGAATTACTGGCCCCAGGTACTTGAATATTGCTGAAGTCTAGATTCGCTAAGCCAGTTGGCAAAGCTGCAAGGCAATTTTTTTAATTTATTTATAAAAACTAATTTTCAATATACGAATTTTGATTGATTTGTCATTATTGTGTCAATTATTCATACTTTGTTTCAAAAAGGTTGAGAGCTATAATTACGACTTGACGCTCATTGTCACGAACGACATGACAATGCATTTTCACGCAAAGTGAAAACAAACAAAGCAGTGGCTGGTGGGGACGGTACCTTGGCTCGAATCGTTGACGCTGAGGTTAGGGGCGGCCTGCATCATGTGCAGCAGTACCACCACGTCTCCGTCGTGCACGCCGTGATCCTTCAGGGTTTTTTTATCGTCCAACAGTGGCGTTCCATTGAAGTTCAATGTTATATCCTTGGCGGGGAATCCAGACTCTATTTCACAGAACGCCTTGAAATTCTCCAGTTCCAGGTCCTCGGACACATCCAGCACGAACAATTCATCGTTCAGCGTAGTCACAGTAACTTTCATAATTACGATAATATAATAATCTTACGATCTTTGTATTGGATTATTTCTGTCGGTGCGGTGGTACCTATCTGCGGACAGGTGTTTTATAATTTGAGAATGACTTTCAAAACATTGTACAACACGCAGCAGAAGTATGTAGTATAATCTGGCCTCCCGATGGATGATAATGTACAACACAGCAGTCGCGACGCGACGGAAGACGGCGCGACGTACAGTACAAATAAAACTTTTGGAACAGTTCCCTGAATTATGTAGATGGTACGGTAGGTACACTTAGGGCCGGTTTCTCCAACGATGTTCAATCGCTCATTCATCTGATCACCGAGTTAACTTAGCAGCGCTATAAACTTTGATTGAATTGCAGAAAGGCGAATCAAACATATTTGGCTACAGATTAACTAATCACAGTTCTACGTTTGTTTGATCGAGGAAAATATTAATTGATATGGCAACAACGTTTCTTTTCACGTATTGTTCATTCATTTTTCGGTCTGTGTCATTGCTATAACGTCTGTGGTTATATTTTTATTTATTTTGGTTATCTTGTGATTTCATCTTTGAAAGTGAAAACTTGATTTATTTATAGGATTTTGGAGTATAAAATTAACTGTTGTTGAGGGATAAAAGTCCTATGAAGAACATAATCGATATCTAAGTATAATTATACCGTGCTAATTCTCTTTACGTGCCATTTACAATTTAGTGACTTGTTGCAATGTGTTTATCTATTTTCAGAAATAAATCAACACAATAAAACCATTCTTACTTCATGTCGTTGGAGCTAAAGGTACTCCAGAAAAGTACTACTAAAATGGGTCCTCAATAACAATTGAAATAGTTGCGACAGCGCTTCCTGATATTATTATGATATTGGTAAGTAAAATCTTTCAAACTACAGTGTAGATACAATTTTACTATTCGTATTCATTACTATACTACGCACACATCGGTACATCCCTACATGGAATTATATTACCTATTTACTCGACAAGTAAAATATATTTCAGATGAAAATACACTGAAATTAATCCAAGAATGTTATCAGGGTGGTGAAGTCTATGCCCTTATTGTATATTATCCTATAAAATATGGTTCTATAAATTAGTGCAAATGATTATTCAATATGTTTAAACTTCTTTATTACAGATAAAAAGGCAATATGTCTGGCAGGATAATGAAGCTACACAGTACAGTCTTCTCCAGTTTGGCAGAAAGATGCCTGCAACATGCATACCTGGAATGAGAAAAATTTAAAATGAAAATAGTTGAACACAAAAACACAAAGTAATAATACTCCCAAACAGTTTGCTTCGGTGTATTTTTACAAATAATGAGACAAAAATAAAATAAATGTAATATTTTAATGATTGTTTTATTTTAATGAGGTTACTTCAATTAGGGTTTCTATGTTATAATTTTTATTATAAATTCTGTGGTTGGAAAAGGCTCATAAATAATATAACTAGAAATGTACTGAGCCTGTGTCATATCACTAACCCGCTGAGGGTTAGTCAGTATATAGTACATGCTGTTAAGATGATGATTCTTTATTTGGAATTAGGTACAATAAAATATATAATCTCACCTTACTACATATAATGATATTATAGGGGAAGCACACTGAAGTATCATTAACATTGTCCGCCACATTCACTGCCATTTTTTCTTCAGCAAATATTCAATAGCATCTTCATGCTAGAAAGCAATTATTATGTGTTAAACCACAAGATTCAAGTATTATTACATAATAGTGCTTCCTTTCTCGCTATTTGAACTCAGAAACATGATCTAAAACAACGTTAAGTTGATTATGAGATTAATAAATCTAGGTTATCACATAATATTATAGGTACCTACTTATGTTTTTGTTATTACCTGAATTATTTTTCTGATCTATTATTACCTCAATATGTAATAAATTCATATCATTGCCCATAAATTATCTTCGAAGAAATAGTCATCACAGAAAATGCAGGACGTATAAAAAAAAACGTTATAAAACTCATCACAGGTCGTAATATTAGGGCATCTCATATCGGAGTCCGTCTTGTATATTAAAATCTTCAGAATTAGCGAAAAACATAATAAAAACTTCGAAAATATATTCAACAATTCGTCGCGATTACAATTGAACAGCCGCTAATCGCTCGATTTTTTAGATTAGTTGACATGTCAAGTTGACAACGGTTTTACCACGCATTCTACCCTAATCATCCTTCGAGAAACTCAAATTTGGATTTTACATGGCATTTTTGATTGCTTGCTTCGTTTAATGTCAAGTAATCTGGTGTTCAATATTTCGCAGTTGACAAGAGTTCGAGAAAACCAAATCACGATTGATCAGAGTTTTGACACATTGTTATTTGATTTTTTCGTTGATCATCGTTGGAGAAACCGGCCCTTAGTGAGATTTTGTTGAATGAATGAAAGAAGTGAAACTCACCTCCCTCGCTCAACTCAACTTTTGTTGAGTGAGTGAAAGAAAAAGTACTTTATTAGTGTGTATGTGAAAGAGAAAGATTCATATATTGAGTGACAAATTGACAATGACATGAGTGACATGACAGACGTTACTTTGTGGAGCTATACAAATTGGAGTGGATGATAACACTGATCATTGATCAGAATAAAATAACAGACTTACCTACTCCAAAGATTTATTCTATTTATATTCTAAATATTGTACAAGTAATAAAATATAACATCTAATACATACTATTAAGTAGGTACCTATTTACAGACATAACATATAATAAATAAGATCAGCTTACACCTAAAAATCTAAAAACCTACAAACAAAAATTTCTTCTGTATCGTGGCTTTAGACCGCAGGAAAATTGTCGAAGATGCTTGTTTTCATTTCAGTTTTATCTGCTTCATTGCCACAGAACAAACAGTATTTTTTGAAATGTACTGAAAGAAAGGGGTGATGGGTTCGATGGGTTAGTCCTCCTCATACTAGAGTACGAGGTAATAAATCGTCTTTTTGTTTCAAGAAATACTGTTTGTTCTGTGGCAATGAAGCAGATAAGACGGCTGAAATGAAAAAGGCGCAGCATCTTCGACGATTTTCCTGCGGTTTAAAGTCACGATATCTCGAAAGGGATGCTTTGTAGAAGAAAAGTGTTGTGGTATTTTTTGTAGACAATTTTACAATGTACAAATTTTGCTTGAACTACTTTTCGATAGCTATCGTTGTTTCAGAGATATACGCAAAAAACGCAAATTTATGACCTTTGAACTCGAATAAAAAACAACGCACAAGCGGGATCGATGGGGACTTTTGACATATCATTTGTAATGACGTATTCAAGGCCTGCACAAAAATCCAGCTTGTTGGGAATGCAATTTTGACAGGACTGCAATAAAAAAAATTGAATACTATCTATGATCGGAGTAGTATGCTCTCAAGACTTTGGCTTGACTTGGAAGAAAAAAAAAATCTTCTTTCTTCATGGACAAAAAAAGAAGAAATGTAGAAAAGAAAACTGAACTGTTTTTTTCAAGATGAAATGCAGTTTATTGACCTTATAGCTGTGTTTTAGATGTTTTTGGATTGAATACAGTACTGTGATAAACTTTTCCTTCAAAGACATTGATTTTGTGTTTGTGATTTGACGTAGATCAATGTGAAATGTGAAATCCGCACATGACGTAGAATGGTGAGTGTTTTTGCCGAGCGATTTTTGTAGAAATACTTTGTAGTACATTCTCGAACAATTTTGTATCAATGAGTTGTTAAAATTAACCAATATCTTTAACATTGAACTAGTTAGAAAGTACTATTTCAATGGAACTAGCTAGGTAATATGTTGCTAGGCAATGTTTGGTAACAGTGTGTACTTACCTACCTCTTGCTAGCTTTGTATATTGACACTGAACTTGAGAGGTTATAAAAAAGATAGAACACCAACTATGATTAACCATAATCCAGTCAAGGCTGGTCATCATCAGCCCATGAATATGTTAAAGTTGTGAATGAGCACTGTTTGAAACATTGGCTTCTAATGTTTCAAACAGTGCTCATTTTTATCAAGGTTGAGATGAATAATATCATAACTTTACTGCTTTCCTATCCAAACAGATTCAAATTGAAGCATTTAAAGAAAGATAATACAAATCTTTCTGAATTTCTGAACATAATTTCTGCATTAAATGGAAACACCATGTCAGATGCTATTGTCTTTAGACAGATTTCTTTGCTTTGTTTAAAACCAAGCAATGTCTATGAGAGATTCATTGTGAATTTGCATTGATATCTCAAAATGTAGAAAGACATTGATTTTGTGTTTGTGATTTGGCGTAGATCAATGTGAAATTATCTATTTTGTTTTAAGATGTTTTACACTAGACCATCTAGTCCCAAACTGAGCAAGGTTTGTACTATAGGAAACAGATTCCCAATACTGGAACTTAAAAATAATTTTATGAAATATATACTTATAATCTATATCCTATGTGGTCTCTAAAGATAAAATAATGATATTCTAACAAATTCATTATTTAAATATCTTAGTTCTTGGAATCAGTTGTCTTGCAGTCTTGAAAGAATAACAAACATACATCCATCCATCCATCCTTACGAACTTTCGCTTTATATTATTAGTAGGCATGATATAAATTGGGTTTACGCAAGCCCTGTTTTGTTACAATGTACCTCTTATTTAATTCTATTTTCCTGGTATTTTGCTCGCTTAGGGAGCCAAAATCTGGCATAGTAGTAATAGCGTGTAGGTGAGCCAAGACCCCTAAGCCACAAGAGGGCTATACAAGTATCATGCTTGGCCGGTTTTTTAAAAATCAAGTTCATGATCAAGTCGGACATCACAGGCTTGAGAAATAACGTGGTTCCGGACTTGCTTCTCAAAAAACCATCAACCGGGCAGCGATTGCGCTAATTTTCTCACTACACATGAATGGGACCGCGATAAGCGTGTACCCTAAAACCTTGTCATGAGTCATGTTTTTTCGTGCGTGCAGCCGGCTCTATCGAATTATAAGACGTTGTCACGTCAAAAAATGAGGAGTTTACAGCGATACGAATTTGCACACACTACGTACACATTATGTTGATGAACCATTAAGGCCTGCGCAGACCGGGACAGCATGGCAAGGAATTTAAATTTTTACTAATGGACATTCAACCGTACTTTTACAAAAATACGACATAAATTGCTATTCTTTAAAATGATGCCGTGGCATTGAACGTGAACGGAACGCGCAGGCCGTAACTGCTTCTTGGTAGAACAGTTAACGTCACAATTTAGCACGATCAAGGCCCTCTACACTATGTTCGCTCATCCAGTAAAACATCTATTGTAATGAACATGGATCAAAAAAGTCATTCATTTACTAACTACTTTTTAAGTTAAATTACCATGAGCCAAGTATTCGTTAACATTAAATCTAACACCTACCTTATATGTACTTACATATATGGTATATGAAAATTAAACTGATAAAATGAATTAAAGAAGGTGATTATTTATCATAAGAAAACTGCATCTTACCAAGTAACGAGTAACTTCATATGCCTACATATTTAGTTTATTTTTTGTTTAATTAGGAACACAGAGTTCACTTTTTTATGTTAAATATAGTGACGAGAAAGTCTACCAAGTACCGCCATATAATACGTACGAAGCCGCGTGTAACAGCTAGTGTGACAAAGCTCTGTTTCAAATTTTAAAAACAAAAGGTAAAACGGGGTATTTATCTACTATAAATATAAACCTTTAAAAGGTGTAGGTGGTCATAGTTTTTTGTCTTTGCAAACATGTAACTCGTCTCTTCTTTATCTAGTAAGTTAAGTTTTAATTTTTTCAATAGGATAACCCAAATTTTATTAGTTTTCATTTTACGAATGCGAATAGTCAAATGAGAGACGTTACTTTATAAATCAGTCGTATCAGAAATTTGTACCGATGGAAATTGAATAGAGGAAGGGGAAGAGAAGGGTAGAGGTGGGGGGGGGGGATCGCATCCAGGTTCGTCTGCCGTGAGCGACGCGCCGCAGACCCGCGATGACCGGTGACGTATCCGTACGTTGCAATGATGCGTCGTTCGTTTATGACGTCGCGTAAGTACTTTATATTAATAATAATTTAACAATTGCGGCAAGTTTTCTGTTATCAATTTTTAAAGTTAGTAAACAAAATATAAAGTTAAGTTAAATGTTATATTTGATTAAAGTGCGGATGAAAAAAAAAACTGAAAGTAGTTTTATGAACTGTTCAGGTTATATACCTAAATTAAATTACTTAATAGTGTATTTAAAAAAAAATATTACAACATGAAAATGTTATAAAAACTTAACTCCGTTTAATATCTTATTTTTATATACGTGTTTGTACATAATCAAATATGCTAATATCACAAAAAGTCGTTTTTTTTTACGTAGTTGGTTATCGAACCTCGGCCCCGTAACAAAGGAAGGACGTAGGTTCGAATCCTTTTTTTATTTTTTTGTAGTAATTACTTTATTAAGTCTTTCAAACATGTAATTTTAAAAAAATCCTTCATTTATGGAGAAGTTACCCTTTGTAGTACGAAAAGTCTACTATTAAGCTACAAGGTGTAAAAAAATTACGGTTGTAGCCTTGATAGTTTGGGTATACATACTTGAAAAATCTAACCTAGAATATAGTAATGAAAAAAAAAACATACATTGGCGAGTATCTTTTGAACGACTGAATATCGCTGAACATACATGGGTGTTATATCGATAGGCATTGAGCTCCCCCATCGCCCTTTTGCTTTTGGTCCACCCCTTCTGTTACACCCTGTATATAGGTCATCTAAGAGAGGAAGACTCTCTAAAGAGAAAGTAAATGATTTTTTTTTTATTGGTGAACTGAACATTTGTTACAATTTTTTTAACGAACACTGGAAACTGCTGTAGTATAAACTGTGTTGCAGTTTCCAGTACCCAGCCTTTGACAAAGAGGAGACAGGCGTTCACTACGTGTTTAGTACGTGCGAGGTACCAAACTTACAAAACTAACAAAAATAAACTTAAAAAATAACATGTTGAATGAAACGCAGAAAAACAAATATGTAAAATTGTGGTAACTAAATAAATGTGAGAGGGTGTGAGGGTGAGTGTAGGAAGTGAGGGTGTGTGTATGTTGTGAGTGTAATGTAAGTGTATGGTCTTAGTGTTGTTCAAGCGAGAGTGTGGGAAGATTTGTGAGTGTGTTTGTTAAATATGGTGTCGATAATTACTTTTTAATTTTAATAATTTTTTCACATTCATCGTAGTTTAGATTAAACAGGTATTTCTTAACAATATTTTTACATTTGTTATAGGGTTGCGCATGAATATTTAGAGTTGTGTTAATCCTGTTATAGACAATGGGGCTTAAGAAAATGAAGTGTCGAAAAGCAAGCACCGTTCGACATAGTCTATTAGTAAAAACACTCTTGGCTCTACGACTCGTAGATGGGATAGGGAATGCACTTGCGTGGGTGCGATGCACACGTAAAATGATATTCAGGATGAATAATTAGCGCTTAATATTTTGTTGGTTAGGCGTTGAGGGTTAGGAGGCTTTGATTGAAGCAGGTAGAGACAAACTTCGAAGCCGTCTTGCGCGTCATATACTTTTTCCAGTTGCTTCCCCGAAAAATAAGGACCTTGTCGTCAGCAAATGCAAGCAATTTACCATTCGTAAGGTCGACAGAATTGGTTCATTAATATGTATGGAAAAAATTCTTGGCCCAATTATGGAGCCTAGTGGAACGCCGTGTGTTGTCATTGTCAGCTCCTTGCTTTCGTAGTCACTGACTTTGACGCTTTGTTTCCGATCACTTAGATAGCTCTTCATCAGTTTTAGCTGCCCTTCACGGTTTCCCATGGTCTCTTGCTTTGCAAGAAGTAACGGAACCGACACTGTGTCGAAAGCTTTTGCTAGGTCGAGAAATATAACTAGACATTTATCGCTTTCGTCTAGCGCTGTAGTAATAAATGTATCAAGTTCCAAGACGGCGCCTGCTGTTGATTTTCCTCTCCTGAAGCTAAATTGGTTTTCTGAGATCAGCTTGTATTTTTTATGTAGTTTACTAGCCTATTGGTAATTGCTCTCTAAGGACTGGTAAGATTGATATTGGTCTGTAATTAGTTACGTCCATTTTGTCCCCGGATTTAAATATGGGAACGTTAACAGCTTTTTTAAAAATGGTTGGAAATGTATTTGTGTCAAATCAGAGGTTACACAAGTAAGTTAATGGAGTAGATAAATTACTTTGGTTTTCTTTAACTATTCGAGCTGAAATACCGTCCCATCCTGTAGCGGAGTAATTTTTCAGAGAATTTATAAGTATTCAAATCTATTTTCTTCAATAATATCAAAAAGCATCTTTTAAAATTACAAACCACAACATAAGTGGTCTCTAGGATAAATGCAAAATTAATTTACCTCTGACGAGCAGGTATCCTCATCCGCCGTAAATTAATCAAATAATCGCAACAGATTCGTGGTAATGCATTGTTAATCCCTATGTCTTACATCATAACACCACCATCACGCACATCCAGACTCTTCATTTAATATTGTACGTAACATTATTTTACATTTCATGCACATACACATAGTAGTTATAGGCAAGAGCTTAATATTAACACCATCACCAAACACTTTATACAACTGGTTTTCTATTTATAATCTAATTTTTCTTTTTTACAATGATATTCGCAAATAAGCAATCATACAAGCCAAGCTACGCTTAGTTTTTTTAAATTCCCTTGCGGAAATAATTGGTCGGTCTCCTAGGCTTTTTAAACTTGCCTAATAGCTTTTTGCTTGCAATTTGTTTACTCCACAGATTAGATTTCCCGGTTAACTATCACTCACTCAATTGATACTGCAACACTTTTCATTTTTTATTTTTTCATTTCTGATAATTCTTGTATGTTCAATAAGTAAAATAATAAGTAAAATATATTGTTTACAACCATGCTACGGCCAATCATTAAGAAAAATGTGTTAAATGAAGTTCTTAGTAGTGCCTCTCAAACTTGATTGAAATCCGTCGATAAATAACGCTACAACAAACTTGCCCACTTTCCTCTCGTCCTTTCGCCCCAATCAAAATCGAGCTTGACAAAAAATGTTTTATAAATCATGGAACATGTGTCCTTACTAGGTTTTGTTGTAATCGGTTGGAACATGCGACATGTAGACGAGAACAGAACAGACAGACATAAGGACAAAAGCATTTTTGCCTAATGTCGAAACTCGCTGGCACGGTCAATAAGAAAGAAGTTCAAAAGTCAATGATTTTGTACGGGCAGCGGTCAATATCGAGGATACCTTGAATTCAAGAACCTCAAGAGTTCGAATATTCAATGTACATTAATTTTCAGGCAGAACGACGGCAACAACCGGACCACCACTGGTCAACGACCCCAAGATTATAATAGGCCGGAACATTTTAAGAACTAATCCTCAACTTATAATGCCGCTTTTCAAAACATCAACAAGTACACCAATGCCGGAAACAAAAGCCATAGATGAAATGGACCAGACGTGCTCAGCACCTGGATTCTATGATGAAATTTTAACATCCTCACTATGTTCTGCTATCCTCATTCTGGCGATATACTATATTACGCACGGTAAGTTTTGCGTGCTATACGTATGAATTTACTTTATTATTATGGATATGTATTCTCATTGGAATAATGTAAATATTGTTCTTAAGTAACAATCAGTTATTCTAGCTTATTTTATAACATGTTGTGTTAAAATTAATTAATTCCAGTTATTGTTTCAGGTTACAAGTACTTCAAACTATCCATGTTTTTGATGGGATTTACTTTCGTAGCGTGTGTCGTTTATATGATGTGTATTCAGGACGCAATAATGCCCGAGTATGGGAAAGTCTGTGAGTATTTATGCATTGTTTAATTAACCTAACGACACATGAAATCATTAAACAAGAAAGCGGGAGTATGCCAAAGAATGCCCTGTCCTAAAATGCAGTCTGTTTATAATCAAGCAAGTTATCTTTCGTCAGGTATCTATAGAAACCGATTTTCTATTTACAAAATTAAGATCAAGGTTACTAATAACAACTTTATTCACAAACAAACTTACGACTATACAGTATTTACAAAATGTACATAGACATATAAAATTAAGGTTACTTGCATATTTCAATATCTAATTCATATTTTAGTGCTTGTTATAACGTTATATTCTCAAGAATCATGTGTGTTATTGGAACTTTTCTCGGTTTTATTTTCGAACATACAAGTTATTTATTCTAACTCAGCTAGTAAAGTAAGTTCATAAGTAAATAACGTTTTACAAGAAACGTATTATCTATCACAGTTCTTTAAAAAATCACTAATTCCCGTTCGACCCAGTTGTTTCATCCCCGTGATACGACTTGGGACAAACGACGAGCATTCCCACGCACTATATTAATATTATTTAATTATTGTTCGTTGAGTTATCGGTGTTTTATGTTATGATGTTTCAGGAATTTGATATTTTCATTTTTATTTGAATTATGTCGTTTTGAGTTGATGACATGAATTATAATAAATAATAATAAAAAATTATGGACATTTCACACATCACACTATAGTCCCAAACTAAACAAAGCTTTTACTATTGAAACTAGATTGCTGAATGAATACTTATATACTTAACTTACTGTTTTTGTAATATTTTTATTCCACTGAGCTGGTGGAATGAAAATAAATGTACTATCTAACTAGTTTTGTTTCTTCTAGTGACATCCATAGGCGGTGGACTAACGTTGGGTTTTATGACATGCCTAAGCCAATACCTGGGCCTCTTCGTCACCGGGTTCGAAGGCGGCGTAGACCTGGGCATCTCGAGCCTGGCCATCTACAACAATATATTTAGCACCCGCGTCCCAATCACGGTAAGTTATACATCCATCCATACATCCATCTATACATCCATCTATACATCCATCCTTACATCCATCCATACATCCATACATCCATACATCCATACATCCATCCATATACACACTATCGCGTTTACTTAAGTAGTATGATGTATTGTGTATAAGAAGCAGGTGCTTTACATCAAATAACGATTGTTCAACGCCTATAAATATTTTGACTTTTGTTCTGATTATAAACTTAATTTTCCTCAAAAATAACATCGCTTACTCATTTTAAACATCTATGTGTGCATTATATTAACGTACTAATAACTAATAATACTTAATGTTAATACTTATGCAAAATAAACAAACTGGGTACACTACCCTGTTCATTCGAAAATGTCTTTAGATATTATTATTAGTAAATGTTGAATACAACTATTCAAAATACATACCCTTTAGAACTACGTGGTAGCGACATGATTAGTTCCGATTGATTACTTCGAAATGGGTATCTATCCTAGTATTTGGTATGAAATTTCGCGGCTAAATCAAAACGAGGTTCACCCTGTAGAAACTACTCAGAATTTGCAATCTCTCTCATACTTATCTGAAATCTAAATGTGGTTACTCTAACTGTTGCTGTGTATACTCCGTGTTTTAAATAGATAATATTTAAAATATATCGAATTTCAGAGGACAACATAAACCAGTTAAACAATGCAAACCGAACCAAATTGTGTTATACGTTACGTTACAGCTAAGCGCTTCACTATTATTTAATTTACTAAGAAATTAAACACAAATTCAATGCTGTAACACTGTAACGTTGAAATAGGATTGTCATAGAAATAATGTTAATTTCTACGTAAATAATATGAAATGTATTTAGTTTGTATAATATATTGAATGCTTAATACATTTATTGTTTTCATATGATACAATACAATGTATTTGTTTCGATGTATCACATTTAGCAGATCTATTAATATTGGTCGCTAATCGCCACGTACTAGATATCACACTGCCCTTGTTTAAGGGACAATAGGCAGCAGAGTAATTGCCGTACGCAGAATAATTGACATAATATAGTTATGATAGTGGAGTGTTACGTGAATACGTTAACGTTGTCATATTTTTTACTAATATCAGATTTATCCCAACCTAAATAGAACTGAACAACTGAGATCGGTCAGCTTATGAGTGTCATAAGCTGACTCGATATTCGCGAAAACTGATACGTAAATTCTGTACGTAATTTAGAGCTGCGTAACTCAACATTTTTTGTTTTATACAAAATTTTCTATCGCAATCGTTTTACGTTTATAGCTTTGTCGATGTATTGGGTTTACAGTGCAATGTTGCTCGCAGTCAGGTGTTTACTTTTACAATTGAGATACCAATTGTCGTGATTGAATTTTCCGATCAGAAATGAAGCATTATGTGCATTTAATTACTTCCTTTGTTCTTTGAGCAGGGATACTGATTTTTATAATGTGCTTGCATCATCAGTAGCATTTTGTTATTCCGCATCTTGAGTGTTACATATCTGTTGCTCTTTATGCCGTGTCTCGGATCACGTCAGATTTCTTTACCATCGGTTGGCATATAAATAAAAAATATAATTATATGACAACAGATGCACAAAGCGAGCGGAGCGAGCCGTAATTTTTAGTATCTAACCTTTACGCTTGTGTAACAAACAATACCTAGTTACAGTCACACACAAATCTGACCATATAGATTTAGTAGCTAGGTGAGTGTTCTTATTTATACCATAGAGGTACAGAACGCCGAGTCTATCAAGATTTAAATGAATTTGTTACAGTTTGGAAGCAATACAGTACAATTTAAATAGAACAGCACTTGATGGCTAAAGTTTATATTGACCAAAACATTTGTTAATTAATAATTGCTCTTTTCCTCTCTCACTAAAAAATAAGAGTAACTCTTTCAATGTTTTACTACAATTTATTAAACGTGTTTTTGCAAAAAAAAAAATTGAACTAAATCTAACTATTTACGGAAAAGAGTGAGAAGATGAAAATATGTATGTAGGTATGTTCTAAACATCTAGACCGTGCATCATCCCTGAATAAACCCGAATTACTTTATAAAAAAGATCACATACCTAATCTTAAAGACTAACAGCCAGAAACCTGCTGAATGGTGCCTAAACCAAAAATACAATACATGATGAACGCGGCTCTCCCAGACATAACAATATACAATTAAATGATGACCCCAATTGAAAGTTCCGAAGTGCCACGTTTAAAACGAATCGGATCTGATTCTAGCAGGCTCACAGCTGGCTTTTAAATGATTACTTCAGTGAGTTCAAATATTTCGAGTCAACAGAAAAAACAGTTTATATGAAACAATGATGCATTTAAAAGAAAACATCTGTAAGGTCTTGTAGCATGTACAATGAAATACCTTTGACAAAAACTATACAAAGAATCACAAAGACTAACAAATAATCATCGTAAAAACGAGCTGGTATTATAGAAACATTTAAATAAAAAAAAGTTGATTAAAAACGGCTTCTAAAACACTGAAGCTTATATAATTTTTTGTTATGTATCCCTTTCTTTATATTATGTAATAAAGTACAGTGGCGGAGTGTTATAAAAAAATCTAAAACATTTTTTACAATACATATAAACTACAAGCTTTCGCCCGTGACTTCGTCTCCAGGCTAAATTCTAAATCTGTTTGTGATAAAAAGGCACTTTGTATATTATAGTTTTAATCTGTTTATTGAAACTACGACTTTAATTGAAATGAAAACACTTTAACTTATACATATTATCAATAATATTTGTTGGATTTGCAATGCAATGCATTTCATTAATAATTTTAAATGCGCGCGTATTTTAAATGGAATTTTTATTATGTACAGATATGTTGTCGTATAAAATCAATTAGTTTAATATGAAAATGAACACGCTTGATAATGTCGTGCAAGTTGAAATATTTGATTGTTTTCTGATCTTTTGAAAATTTATAAGTGTCAACTTACAACAGCGTTAAAGCGGTACCGATTGAACGTCAATCTTCATAACGCCATGTAGTTAGAAACTAAAACAGTGCTAATAATAAACTGCATTTTTTGGTAATAATTGAATGCAGAATAAAAACAATATACATGGACTTTGCACACATCGCGTATATATACATAAATATAATACATAGTAACACTTAGTATCCAGGATATTTGCTCTCGGTAGGGATGGAACCCACAGCCTGGAAGGTAGAACTACCAACTGAGCTGTGACGCCTGTCGAATAACACAATTGTTTGCTGTTGCCTTGCAATAGTGAATATTGGTTCTAAACATTTCACATCACATAAAATAAAATGTATTTTTTTTAATTCGTGACTTCCACAAGCAATTTTCAAATCGTAATGTTATTTTAACCCACGTTCCGTAGGTATCACAGAATACGCAAACATTGAGTCTTCAATGAAATGCAATAAAATATGTTATAAAATCAAAACATTCCTTATCACTTATTTTATTTTAATATGAAAATATCCAAATAAAACAACGATCCATACAAAAATTCACAGTATTATTGATATATGCTCGAATCAAAAATGTTGGTCCAAACGACTTTAAGTACAATACGAACAGTTTTCTATGGAAACCGGCGGAAACAAAAAGTTGTTCGATATATTATATGTAGTCCTTTACTATGAATTACAATTGATAAAAGCCAATTGTTGACTTTTGGGAGACCTCACGAACGTTTCCACCGAAAAAGTGCACATTGAATAAAGCTTTAAACCCTGGGATGTTTTCGTAACTATTTGTTTGGATCCTTTATTATAAAAATTCTGGGTATTTATTTATTGTTTTACTTTCACACTATACAGAGTAGTTTTTTTCATTTTCAGTAATTAGTATCGTGACAAAGATGACCCTTATTTGTAAAAGAATCCATTGGTTCAATGATACAGGCTGTGCTTTATTCTTTTTATTGTTTATGCAGTAACTGTCTCGGATTTGGCTAAAACCACGTACTTATTTAAAAAATAGAGAATGGACAGCCAATTTGTATACAACCACATACATACCTTGTTATTCGATATAATCTATACTAATATTATAAAGAGGTAAAGTTTGTGTGTTTGTATATTTGTTAAATTGTAAGGGGTAATCTCGGGGGAAAGGGAACCGATTTTAAAAATTCTTTCACCAATAAAAAGCCACATTATTGCTGAGTGTCTGTCTATATAAAATAAAAAGGCTTTTACGTGGTAGTCCGTTTTGCAAAGGGAATCGGAGAAAAAACGGTCGAATTATGCCCAACGAAGTGGGCACGGGTCAGCTAGTGCCGTAATAAAGGTGTATATGTACAAATATTCAGCTCACTAGGAATTTTCCCGCAGATTGGGGTTTAAAATAGCTAAAATGACTGGACTAGAACTGAACACCGATTCATCAGTTAACGCTACGAAACTGACATAAAGCGTCAGAAAGCTTCTACACCAGAGGCTTTTACTATCCTGTCCAAACCTATCCTACTAATATTATAAATGCGAAACTTTTTATGGATGGATGTGTGAACAAATTGATGGATGGATGTATGTGTGTTACTCTTTCACGCAAAATCTACTGAATCTTATATTACATATAGGCTATAATTTATAAAGATTTTTTGTATATTATCCAAAATATAACAATAAGAAAACGATGTCGCAAGCATCAACAAGTAATACACATAGGGTAGGTGTGTTTATTATAAAATCATTCGGGTCGATTGTCGGCAAAGGTAACAGAAAACGAAATGTGCACTTATTATAAACCGACATGACTCCTTTCACAACTTATCTCTCGTAGTTTCGGTTCACCGCCCTTCTCAAAAAACAACCCTGTTTATAATAAATGTTGGAAGTTGATGTCAATGGTGCTAAAATGTAGGCACAGATTTTGACTATACCTTACTGATTAATTATATATTTCAAAATATTAATTATTACTGCTCTTTGTAATTGGACTGCTCCTTTGTGCTAGCAATATACGATACTATATTGCTTTGATGTGATGAAAGGTATGCATCAACAAAATTGCGCACAGTTAACTGCAATTTCACAGCAATTAAAGCATATTTTTGTAAATTTTTACGCTCTTCTAAATATTTCAATTAATTGAAAGAGCGACCGATACTAATGAAAATCTTTGTGTCAACATGCAAAAGGCAAACCTACCTGTGTTCTAATGTCAATAAATTGAAAAGTAATAAGTAAGTACAAAAATCTTACTTATCTTCTTACCTGACAGAAATATATTTTACTAGGTAATAAGATTTAGTGAATTGGCCATTTGTAAATTAGCGAAAATTGGCGGATTTGAAAATGCCTTGTTGGAATGGAAAAGCTTTATTTAGATGTTCAAAAATCCAATCTCTCAATCAAATCTATTTTTGACTTATGTAGGTTATTCAGTTTGTTGCATCGACCATATTTAAATCAAACGGTATTTTGTGCTGTGCTTTCTTATTTAGGAATTAACACGAGGTCATAGGGTAGACACTAGTGAATTGGATCACCTAATTTTATTTTAAGATTTTAGATATGTACAAATGTGGGCTATCGTTCTCAATTTGATGAAAAAATATTGTTATAGTTCCAATAACAACTTTCGATGAGGCTTGTTTACCAAATAATAAGGTTTGCATAGCGAATCAAATAAAATCATTGTAGTATGAATGGCAATTACCCAATTTTTATTCTACCACTATAGACTACCACGTAAAAGCATTTTTATTTTTCGGTTTTTCATATAACCTATGATACTCAACAATAATGTGGCTTTCTATTGGTGAAATAATTTTTAAAATCGGTTCAGTAGATCCCAAGATTACAACTTACAATTTATGCAGCCCAGCCCAGCTCAATTTTCTGGTTTAGCTCTCTTTCTCGACGAACTACTTAGGTCTACTAAGTATTTAATTTTAATAAATAAAAAGCACTTTGATAGGTACTTACTTTGATTAAAGATGACGATCCGAGAAAGTGACGAATACGGATCTCATTTTTCCCGCGTAGCTCCGCATACGGATACGGATATTCGGAACATCAAAAATACATACTTATATTTTTCTGATACTTGCTTCTGGGAGTTGAAGTGTTATTGTAAATTGAACCTTATTTCTAGTATTGTTATGGAGGTTATCCTTGTTGCAGAACTGGGAGGTTGTTGGCGTCCTCTTTATCTTTGGAGTAGTATTCGCCTGTATCAACTTGCACTACAAGAAAGGTAAGTGCGCAGTCAATATACAACCTGTTTAAATATTATTTCAGCTTCATTAAAGTAACAGTTGGTAAAAGTATGAAACATACATTACATTACATACATTTTGATTACGAAAAATATGTTCTATTTCTGAGGATTTAATGTAAATAGTTAGTCCAAAAATAGTTTAGCTTATTTGTTGTTTAAATGGTGTTGTCCGATACCAACAAATTATAGGGTTTAAATAGAAACTTTGTCTGATTTCCATTTCACACAATTCACAAAAAAATTACAACCTTTGATAAACATAGTCTTCAATGAAAATAGTTCAGACGCAGAAAATAATATTTGCTCATATAAAAAGTTCTATAGAAAAAAAAGTTAAATAGAAAGTTCGTAAATACACCAGTTTTGTTACACCCTATATATAAACGTATATTAACTTTGGTTGTGAGGTTTGTGTGACATTTCACAAAAGATGTATTCGTCGTATGGGAACAAATCGGACACCCGCCGAAAAGCGCTTTTGCGATATTTAGACCGTGAAATTCATGGAATTTGTAAAGTTTCTTTCAGTTTATGATCAATATTTATTTTGTGCAGTGTGTATGTTATATTGGAATTGTATTTTTAATGTTAATATTTTTACTATATATGTACTTAAATCATTCTGCGTTACGTATTAGGGTACTGCTAAAATTATTAAAGTGATTTATTAAAAAAAATATCTATATCTTTATTTGTTTTAATTAAATTAAAATATAGACTTGAACATATCATGACTTTACAACTGTTATTCAGTATACAATAATTACAATGATTAATATGTACAATATAATAATATATTGTATTATTATATTTTATATTACATTGTATATTATTATATATAAAAATATACAATGTTTGAAATAATTATTAGGTTATTATACCATGAATTTGTATCTATAGGTTTGACCATCTTCAACACTAGTTTCGTTGGCGGCTCAATGATTTCTTTGGCTCTTGACTTCTTCATCCATCGCTGGGCCACCTTGAAGTGGGTGAGTACTTTAGTTTTAAGTAATAGCTTCCTAATCAATTGTGTGTTTCCCACTTAGGTTCTACATTAAAATAAAATAAGTAAATATTCACGGACAATTCACACTCAAGTCCCAAACTAAGTATGATATAATTCTTAAATACTTACATTTTTTTTTGTATGTATGTAACATAGAATACCTACATAGTAACACAATGATCGTATAACGTATATATCTACATAAGTTTTTCTATGGACATGATAAAAGTTAAATCATGCTTAAATATACTTAATATATCGTATTATAATATATCTGTTCTTCATAATATTTATTTTATTTGCTGTTTACAACATGACTTTGAATGTAGATTGTTTTTTATAAAAGTACTTACCCTAATCTATGTAAAAGATCAATCTATATAAAAAAAAGCTTAACTTCCACATTTTATTTAAAATTAATAGGACTGAATATTATATAATTTAATATTATATAATAAGATTTAATTTCTCCAATAATGTATTAAAATAGCTTTTATTGAACTAGGTACTTACTTATTTTATTCTCTAAAATATGTTGTAGGTACTTCCGCCAATATTTGCAACGTTCAATATGTGTATACAACTGTTAACTAAATATCATCCAGAACTACAGACTTCATACAAAGAATATTGATAATAATGTGAGACTACAAAATAATACCTACATGAGAACGTTTCAAACTCATTATGCGGTCGGATTATAAACAGAACAAAGACTTGTGTGCTCTTCTTTGCGAAGTGATCTCTTTGATAGATTTCCGCGATAAAAGAGTCTTTAGTGTATCGCACATAGTTTGAACAAAGTTTTACAGCAAGGAGATCCCATAGCGCAAAGGAGAGCAAACACACTCTTTGTACTTTTCCGATAATGGTGTTGACATTAATATTTTCATGCACTCACACTAGAAACCACCTTCACGTTCACAAATGATGAAACCGTATTGAAAATACTTGTTAAAAGCATGTATTAAAAGGAGTACTCGAATTAATTAAATAAATATATATAATGGGGCGTCTAAACGGGCTATATTTTACGGCAATTTGTGGCTGCAATACTGTGGCCGGCAACATTGCTACCAATACCAGCCACACTATGCAATATTTTAAGGATGGCCCGGCATTAAAGCCACATATTTTTTGATATGTTTTTTGATATGGCCGAACGATCGCCTCGCAATCGAAAATACTGCCAAATCCACATTCCTGTCCTTTTTTTTCGTTTTTCTGCCAAAACAATGTAAGCGGATGCGATGAGCGTCATTTCGTCGGCCATTGTTGCTGGATTGTGTGGCTCATTAAAGGGTTCTGAATCAAAGGCAGGCTCTATTGCAGCCATATTGCAACATGTTGCCTGCAATTGATTGCTCAGCCATAAAAATGTTTTATTGATGGCTGGGCAATGTTTGTCAATAATTGCAGCCATAAATTGTCGTAAAATATAGCCCTTTTAGACGCCCCATTAATAAAATAAATAATTTACCAGGTTCACTCATGCAAAACAGCATGCATGTAGCAACTTTAAGAGGCTTACTTAGAGTGTCAGGTAGAACATAATTCACGTAAGATCGAAGTTACTTTGGCTGTAGTTCTGAGCTAGAGTGTCCGTCGAAGATCGATAATATAATAAGAGACTAGAGACGATAATGATTTACTTAGTTAAAACAATACGGGTTATACAATACTAGCGCCTCGCTTAGGCTTCGCACGGGTGCACGGCTTATTCCTAACGTCTTTAATTGTTACAATACTTAAGTTACAAGATTTGAGAAACAAAATAAATAATAAAGTTTTATACTCTTGATACAACTCAGCTTCCTGCAAAATATTGCAAAGGATCTGAAAATAGCTTAACGGATCCAAATCTGACATTCAAATTTTGAACAGCGTAATATATTTGAACTGTGATATTTCATTTAGCATCAGAAATAACTTTATATACCTTGCAGTACCATGTATTTCTGTATGGTCCAGCTTGGAAAGCTAGGATTGTATGGTCCGGCTTGGAAACCTACGCTTCGAAGTTGGGTTTATTGTCGTGCGCTATGAAAGGAATTTCGAATAACAGATTCCATCCGGTCACAGGACACGAGCTTCTGAATAAACCTACGTGTCGTTGTGTTAAATATCCGTTTCCAGTTAATTCATGACATATTTCTCTTTCCATCCATTTATATTAAAATAAATTACTTTGTAGTATTAGTTTGAGTTTCAATTGATTCGAATGAAACGTTTCGTCACCTCGTGTGCATCATCTCGAAATCTTAGCGTAGTTTGTAGTTCTCAATCTATCGTGATTATACTGATAGTACGAGATCCGGCTGCAGAATTACTGCGCTCATCTGTTTTTTGCTGGAAACCGATTTTTTATGTATATTTATAATTAGGAGAATATATATTTATCAGGTTGCCTAGCAAAATTTGGCCGCCAGTATGTTTAATAAAAATTTTTTTTTGTTTTTTGGGAAAAAATATCGTTCACTTGTTTTTTAAATAAAATAACGTCTACATCATGGCAATTTATATGAAGATTCAAAAAAATCACGGTTGCCGTTGCGTACTTGGCCGCACCTCTTCGCAGCCAGGTGTAAACAGGTATGATTTCGATATATTTATACGTGCATAACGTTTATTTATTAATTGCATATCAAATTAAAGCTATGTTTTTTTCCATTTTTTATCATATTGTCTGCTTAATTAAATCTACCCGCAAATAAGGGTTGCTGATTTTTTTGAGTCTTCATATTAATTGCCATGATGTAGACGTTATTTGATTTAAAAAACAAGTGAACGCTATTTTTCCCAAAAAATAATTAAAAATAATTTAATTAAACATACTGGCGGCCAAATTTTGCTAGGCAACCTGATAAATATATATTCTCCTAATTATAAATATACATAAAAATTTGGTTTTCAGCAAAAAACAGATGAGCGCAGTAATCCTGCAGCCGGATCTTAGACTATGATGAATTTTATTATTGTTAGTTATTCAAGTTAAGATTAAATAAGTGTAGTTTTGATTAATTAGTTGGAATTAATGTCCAGACATTCAAAATTCGAGTATTTATTTGTCGGATTGTTATTATTTAGTATCACTGTTCGAGATAAACATAAATCAACTTATAGCCTACGATGTTTATTTAACCTAATTATTATCGTCCAATGAAAACAATATTCCAACAATCAGGTCATATTTTCTTAAGCTATAAAAGTTTATCAACATTGATATTCCATTTCCTCTTATGAAACAACTGAACTGAAGTCCCGGTCACCAACCGGTATTTTGTTAATTGGGTAGGTGTTAGGTACTCTAATAATACCTAATCTAGTACTCTGTCTACATTATCGGAGCAGGCTTTGTTGAAATAACGTTGTTTGAATACTGAGTGATTCAATGGCACAGTACTTGTGATTTGATCTTGGATTTAAATTGTATCTAACTATTTCTCTTACCATGCGATAAAATGCAAATTCAATATTTTTGTTTGTTTTTATTTTGATACGAAATCTTACGTACCTACCTATTATTTCGCGTCTGTTATAGATAATAATAGACGCGAAATAATACGTAAGATTGAACGTATTAAATTACTGAAAAAGCAACCAAAATGCATCATTGACTGGTATTACGAAACATACAAATGAATTATTGTGCATTAAATGAAAACTTGTAATTGGTGTTATGTGCCTATTTTTTAAATATTTATTGTGTTTGTAGTACTGTATGTTTTCCAAGAAATAAATAAATAAAAATCTGTTATCAGTGACTGGAATATTAAATAAATCATATTTTTAGAGTAGGTACGTAAACATATTTTAGTTTTTATAACTTTCATTCCGTGAACCACAATTTTGAGGAACAAGACAATAAAATATAGTTTCAGTAACAAGCGCGTCGCTGTGCAAACAAATAGAACTTTCTAGGAATTTATTATTGTACATTGGCTTTCCCGTTAATACATATTTCGATGAACTGAATAAAACGTCGTACTAATTTACTCGCGTATCTTGCTTGTTGTCGTAAGTATAAATAAAAATAAATATTAAATATTGACAGATATCTCGTCAGCAATAGTCTATTTACTAGTACTGACATAATAAATACAATTATTTTCGTTAGACGACCGATGTGGCGCGGTGGGCGATGGTCCGCCTGCGACGCGGAAGGTTGCGGGTTTGATTCCCGCCTTGGGATAAATGTTTGTATGTCTGCAAATATTTATTCCGGGTGTTCTGGGTATTATATGTATAATAAAAAATATCTATCTATGTAATATATTGTATTAAGTATGTCAGTCTTATAGTACCCATAACACAAGCTCTGCTTAGCTTGGGGCTAGATGATGTTGTGTGGATTGTCCAGCATTATTATTATTATTATATTATTTATTATTATTAATTACAATAACAAGTCATCTTTCAGCAATCTGGTTCCCATAGTACAAGCTCTGGTTAGTTTTGGACTTGAGTGTGATGTGAGAATTGTCCGTGAATATTTATTATTATATACTTACCGTATTTGTTTTTAATCCCTTTTCTATTTACATATAAGAATGTGAACAAGAGAGTGTAAGAGAGTCGTCTGTTTATAAAAGTTCTCAGGCGCCACTAAATATTAATTAATATGTAATTCTATGTAAGACGAATGGTACAAAAAAAACAGTATATATATATATATCTACTCGCAAGGAACTGAAACTAAGAATTGCAACTATTGATATTTAAATATCAATATTACTATATCAATATTTATACTATAGACTTTCAATTGTTGATATTTCACTGAATTAAGTACATGAGATGTATCTTGGTCAATAAGAGCCAAAAGAGTGCTCAACGCGTTTTAAGATAAAAAATATTTATTGCTTAGTCTTAAAATTACATATCTAAGTTGAAGACTCATTTTAGCATTAAATCTACAAACCTTGTGGTTTTCTTAATGCTATTTAGATTACGTACTTATGTTAACTTTTTAAATAGTAAATAAATAAAAAAAAAATTACAATCTTGTGTTTGTAAGTCTTGCGTAAGACTTAAGTCCAAAGTGGACTAATATAGGTTAATATAATTTTTCCTAGTTGGGAGCTCGCATCAAATTGGAGACAGTGGTAGCTCCACCTTGCTCGTATTCCTGGTTGATCCTCGCTATGTGGCCGATTGGTACTATTGTCGGAATCATCATTCAATGGGCGCTTACTGGAACTGGCATCCGTCACCAGCAGAGTGAGTATTATCATCGGGGCTATTCTACCAGCATCTCTGTCTAAATATGTTTGTTGTTACTCCAGTTATAGAAACATTTGCAAGAGACTACTAAACTTAAATAACTTGGCAAAATTTCACACTTTTGAAGCGGACTATACTCGTCAGTTCCTAATTGTATATTCTGCAGTTTTTGATGATCATCATTAATCATCGTAACTATGTATTTTGTACCTATAACAATGAAATGTGAAAAATAATGTGTTCTCACAAATGTGAACTTCTTTGAGTAAAATTCAGAACTTGAACTCAAAATGAATTGTAAAAGATATACTATACCTACTAGTGGTTTTCACTTGAGTTTGCCTCAAGTGTCATGAGAGTCGGGACAACCTGGATTTCGACAGAAATGCTGTAGTCGTGTCAATTTGATTTGTGTGAGTCTCACGCAGACACTTGCAGCAATCTTGACTGAAAGTTCCTTTATACAGGGTGTAATATGACTACTTCTGAAAACGTCGCAGGGTGACGCCAACTTTCTTTTAACCGTTTAACATTAACATTCGAGATTTAAAGTAGTAATCCTATCACACCTTGTACATTTTGAATTGCGGCATTGGCGGATTAATACTTGATTTTATTTATACGTCTTCAATGCTAGTCGCTTGTTGATAAGCTTTGCTTACGATTTTTCTTTTGCTGCTCCAGTTTCCAAGCACCACTTTCTGCGATTCATTCACACAGTTACGAAAGTTCTCTTCTAAAACATTTTTTTCAACTTTAATAAATTTTCAAGATTTCATCAGCTTAGTACATGTTTCATTTGAGTACATGTAACAAAATAATGCATGTTTACATGAAAAAATTCCGAACTCTAACCTATTACTAATATATGCATGATCCCACTATAGTAAAGGCTCTTGCAGCGCGGCGTAGGAATGTAAGCAGCGATGCTTTTGCGATTTCAAAATGGTAGGTTAAGATAAGCGATTCCGTTGTTACATTTTTCTAAACTTATCTAATGACAGATCTTACAATGATGTGATGGAATATCATTTTAGCGCTGTCTAATAAAATAGGTTTAGGAGAATGCAATAATGAATTAGACATTAATCTTTACTATTTGCAGCTAAGAGACGTGGCGCGCTGAAAGCCCGCTCCGTGACACGTTTCACCTTGTGAAACGCGCTTTACGGTGCAGGGTTCGTGTAAGTACTATACAATATATTAATGTTTATTATATCGCCTCTAGTTAACACACGCATTTGCATGCGGAAGCAAAGTAGCGAAAAGCTGTCAGTTTTGTGACAGACTTTCGTATTCCGAGTCTCGCTCAAATGGGGAGGCGCAGGCAAATGTAATCCTATAGATGGTTACGGGCGATTTTTATTTAATCAGAAAGAAATATTACTTACTAAAGCGCCTTAAAAATGTTAAGTCTTCTATTTATTGTCCGGGGTGTTTTATATTTATACAATAAATCCTGAAATAGAAGCATAAATCAATGTATCGAAATTTTGTTGGAAACTACACGTCCATGACACCACTTCATTACTAGAGCCATCTAACGGGTTAAATAAGCAGCGTATCCCTTCCTAGCACTAGCGCTGTTATTTTTGAAATGTACACAATATTGTACCGCTGCTTGTCGGCAGAAATGACGGCGATGGTAGGCGCTTCTTCTCTGCAGTCTTCAGCTTACAGAGTGGTTTTTATTTTGTAGTTTATTTTGGTGCAAACATTTTGCACCAATGGGCATGAGCTGAATGAAATGGACCTGTTGGTGAGTTAGAAATGTTGTTAAAAGATTGCTGTCGCAAGACTTGATTTTTAGTTCGTGTGCTTGGAAGAATGAGCAATGTTCTGTACCTACCTACTTTCTAACCGACTTCTAATAAATCTTTTTTCAAAACTGTTTTCTAAGTGGTCTTTTTTTTATTTTCTTTTTTCAAGTTTTATAAGTATCTATCTAAAATCTTACTTTATGAGGTTCAGTTTAAATCGTACTTATTAAGATATTACTTATTTTTGAGTTATGTGTATCTAATAGTTTTTACCTGTCGGAAATGAAGTCTATTTTCTTTTTTTTTTATTTTAATTGTTCTATCTATAACTGCAAAGTCTTTAATATTTACTGTACTTATGTTTTTCTGTTTGTTACATAAATATATATGTAGATATTGCGGTTGTTCCTAAAGCATCGCGATTATTAAAACATTTACGTGTTATTTCTAAGCTTATTGTGTACCCCTACCCTAACTGGAATGGTTTCTAAGCGCCTGCGCAGACCAGGACGGCATGGCAAGGGATTTTAATTTTTACTAATGAACATTCAACGGTAGTATTACAGAAATACGGGATAAATAGCTTTGCTGTAAAAATGATGCCGTGGCATGGAAAGGGATTTTATCGCACGCATTAAAAGAGGCGCCACAGGCTCCGGTGGCGGGATGCCGTGGCATACTTGTTGTGATATACTGCGGGGTGCGGCGGCGGAGGTCGGAGGCACACCATTGGCCATCTATTTGCGCCCGCGTCTTGGCATGCCGCGGCACGCCGTGGCATGCAGTGGCACAGTGCGGGAATGCCGCGGTATCTAAGCAGCCAGTGTGCGCTGACTCACGGCGAAATGCGCTGACTCACGGCGAAATCCCTTGCCATGCCGTCCCGGTCTGCGCCGTCCTAATAAAACCTAATCAAATCAGTTCTGATAAGCAGTGTGACAATTCGGTTATTCCGAAGAAAAAAGTCTTAACAATATTGGCACGTAAAAAAAAATCTGCAGAAACTACATCAAAATTATTATGTAAGACAACTAGAGACTTAGTTTAAAAAATATTATGTGTAGGTAATTGTTAATCCCAGCGCGAGATATACCAAAGTAATTTCATTATCAGAATTTCATCATGTTCACTGTCACATGTGTGACAGTAAAAGTTTAAAATAGTGCAAGCATATGTATGCTTGCACTATTTTAAATGTTATTTTTTCTGGTAAGGGGGCTTCCATAAATCACGCGAAGCGTTTAGGGGGGTTGGGGGTCAAGCCTAATCTCACTCAATCTCACGTAGTTGAAGTTTGTTTCAGAAAATATGACGTTTTAAAATGTTTTATTTAAATAAATAAAACAGAACAAATTATTAAAATAAATGTACATAATGAGATCAAACACAGATTACCATTTTTCATAAAAATATGCATCCGTGACGAACAATGATTAGTGGACGGCAAAACGATTAGAGATAAATTATTATAAAAATGCACGCCCCTCCAGCGCGGTTACGCACATGCAAAAATAGTGACAGATACATTACCAGTACCCCTATATGGTACCCCTATATAGGTTGCCTGTAAGCCGATCCACTTAAATACCGCAAGTTTGCGATAAATATTTCGCAATGGCGCAACCTAAAAACCGCTCTGATACCATCTTTGTTAATGAATTTCTGGCTTTTGTTCAACAAAAGCTAGACGTAATGGACCAGATGTCTCTGAAACAAATCCTCGTGTCCAGCTTCACCGAGGACGACATCCAGGAGGCCAAAAAGATACTTGCCCAAACTGCCAAAATTCCGTGCGTTTAATAACTAGAGCGCGAAATGGACGCGGCAAGAAGGACCTGCAGGATATCTTCAAGGTATTCTTAGAAACCGACCCGGATGACGTGTCCATCTACGTAGCACGTGATCTTAATAAGTTGCCTCCCGTGACTTTTAACCATGTCGATGTCTCTCGTGACACCGATGCGCAGGTGATTGACTGTCCGGTTGCGATGACCTCGATTCCCGGGTCGTCAGTAACGCCGCCTGCGAAAATTGAGCCTTCTCCTGCTCCTCCACGTCGTAACCAGCAGAGAAAGAGTTATGCGCAAGTATCCCGCCAGCCTAATTTGCAGCAGCCGATAGTCTATATATATATCAATATGGTATATACCAATATGGGTCAGTTATTGATACTTTGTATTAGTAATAAGTTACCTGAAATAAAGTGATTTGATTTGATTAAATGATCTTTGTGATTTTACTGAATATATTGTTTTTGATTTTGAGTAAAGCTAATGTCGACGCGCTGTTTCGATACTTTTACGACTATCATATTTCGTCGTGATCATAGAACAAGGACGGACGTGCAAAACTGCAAGTTTACAGAACAGCACGTTAAAGTTTTTTTTATTAATGTCTTAACTTTAAAACGGTTACGCCTATCAACGTGAAATTTAGACAAAATTTTACAAAATAACATAAAAAATAAATTATCAGTAAATTAATTAAATAAAAAAAATGGCCAAAAGTTACATCCGTCTAGTTCTACGATCATGACGATTTATTCGCGCCCCCTGTACTAAGATAGCTGTGGCGTTTGTCAGAATGCTGTACAGGGGTGCATGAGTGGATGTGGTGTGGTTGCAGGCCTAGCCGCGCAGAAGCGGCAGCGGGCGCCACCTCTCCACCGTACACCCCAGCAACGCGCAGAAATGCGACAGAAGAAGTACAGATACTTGTTCCAAATCAGAACCGCCCACGGAGATGTGATATCTCAAGTACGTTTACAAATTGCATTTTTTTTTAGGTTTCCGTACCCAATTTTACCCTAATAGCCCAGTCATATTAGGGCTTTCACCTCGGAATGAAAGATAATAAGCTGCAAATTGGTATGAACCTTCATTTTGTCATTCTAAATGTTGTCTCAAAAGTCACAATCGTTATCGTGTCCGCGTCTCAAGATATTCAAGGTCAAAGGTCACAAAAATCGGTTTTTCGCGAATATCTGGCTTCCTATCGGTTAAATGAGATTTGCATATTATAAAAGTTGTAGGCTATAAAATTCCCTACAACTTTTGTTTAAACTTTTTTTTCATACGACCAACCGTTTTGAAGGTAGAGCGAAAAAACTTACAAACAAAAAAAATGTGGGTAGTTGGTAAAATGAACGCCTTAAAGCAAATGCTGGTCTAAGACAAGCAGATACTGGTCCCGGACAGTTCGATTCTTGAAGGGCGATGTTTTTAGTTGACTTTACAAGTACCCACACTTGTTCAAAATGAGTTAAGCACATGTCCGGGACCAGTATCTGCTTGTCTTAGACCAGCATTTGCTTTAAGGCGTTCATTTTACCAACTACCCACATTTTTTTTGTTTGTAAGTTTTTTCGCTCTACCTTCAAAACGGTTGGTCGTATGAAAAAAAAGTTTAAACAAAAGTTGTAGGGAATTTTATAGCCTACAACTTTTATAATATGCAAATCTCATTTAACCGATAGGAAGCCAGATATTCGCGAAAAACCGATTTTTGTGACCTTTGACCTTGAATATCTTGAGACGCGGACACGATAACGATTGTGACTTTTGAGACAACATTTAGAATGACAAAATGAAGGTTCATACCAATTTGCAGCTTATTATCTTTCATTCCGAGGTTGACCCCTTTTTTTACCTAATATGACTGGGCTATAATGCCGAGAATGCGCTGTCTGTCTGTCTGTCTTGTCTGGTTTGTCTCTTATGTATTTATGTTACTGCTATAACAGCAAATACTAACATAAATATTTAAGAGGGCACTCATACAAAAACGTGTTTTTTTTGCCTTTTGGCTCGAATTGGACTCGCACATAGCCGATTACATTTTAATGTCTTTTGGCAAATTATCACTGTAGTGTCCGTTTATTCTACATAAATCTTGAAAATAAAGGTATTCAAGCATTCTTGAATGCCTTTGCCCCTGTCGCGACTTGACATGATGTAACGTTATTTATGTCAACGCAAAACGTCACTGTCAAATTGCTGTCAAAGGAGAATAAGGACGCATTCTGGACTTCATTATGTTCCCTTAGAGTTGCCACTTAGTACGTTTGAAAGTACCAGACTTCATAGAAATCTGCGCCCTTTGCTTTGCTGCCATCTTGGTGTTTTTGCCATTCGTTGAAACGTTAAACATCAGATTTATTTGTAATCGCACTTTTAACTCGTTATGTTTACAGTCATACGTGCAGGCCCTCCAGCAGAAGCATACCAACTTGGACCCATGGCAAGCAGGTGCCGAATGCAGTACTCTCCAGAGCGATTCCACGCATCTGACTGTCCTTGCAGCCGACCCAGCCCATCCCGATTCAGACGAGGACAGCCCTACTCAGGGCCCCTACAGGGCATGTCAATGAATGGTAAAATTAAAAGATATCTTTATTTTTTCATGGGCATTTCACACAATCCTAATCTGAGCAAAGGTTTTACTATGGGAAATAGATTGCTTATGAAATATAATAGTTTTTCTATGTGAATTGGTATCTTAACAACTATTTTAGAGAGATATTATTTGTTTTCAGATTTTTATTCTACTTCACGGCCCGGTATGTTCAACACTGCCGCCGTTTATTTATAGAGTTACTAAGTGTCTATTATAGAAATTTCTTTTTAAAATTCGGTCTAGAACAGCTGTTTATAACAGCTAAGGTTACCACACATGGGCTCTAATTATATATAATTTGTATTTAACGCAATGTAATTACATAAGTACCATTTTGGTTTATCCGTCAAATTGATGCAAGATACACTTTGTTGTATTAATCAGTTAATTGATGAATACATTGTTTAGTTACAGTATCATAATATAGACACCCAATCTTGTTGGTGATATTACAGATAGCTTTACTTAGTGGGAACTATTGATATTTAATCAATGATTATTGAATAGCGCTACTACGTTCATCGGCACTAAGTTAAAAGTGCCGGAATTTAGGTCATAAGGGAGTATATAGGGAATGTATACATTTTTTATTTCGGCAGCTATATATACGATTTTCTTATACTGCGTGTAATATCTTAAGATATAACCAAAAGATTTTATACGCAGGTATACCGCTACTGAACAAAATATCTATACCCGTGTGTGACAACCTTGAATGTAAAAATCTTTCTGTGATAACTTGTAAGTATACATATAACTTAAACCTTTACCAAAAAAAAAAAATTTTAGTAAATAAGTTTCGAGTCCAAAGAAAACTTTAATATTTCTTGTTTTTATAATTTTATTTCTTGTTTTATTTTAATAAGCATGTCGCACTGATATATATTATTATTTATTATAATAGACGTAATGGCCTGTCGTCTTATTCTTAAACTGCCACTAATGATGATGATGCTGCCATTTTGTGTAGCTAATTATAATAATACTAACATACAAATAAACTAAATATTATGTTCATTTCACGTATCACTTAACATATAAACTAGGCAATGTCACAGTTTTTAATGATAAGACAATATTTATGTCAGTCAAAATGCATTTTATCTCGGTAAGAATTCTCTGAAATACTGGGTTATAATCAGAATAAAAACTGTCACAACCTAATTTCTAGTAGTCAATACGGTTTTCACTAGGACATAGGACACGCAAGTAAATATAGTTACTATGTACGGAGTTAAAGCACTACATGTGGTTGTTGACGAAGATTCTAATATTAAAAGGAGATACACATTTTGTGTGTGACAGATCAGTTGATGTATTTGATCCGATTTCGATGTTGAATTATCAATGTTAAAAAGTAAAACTGTTCTCATACTGTTTGTTCTACTAGTAATACAGGAATAACAATATCAATGTGTAGCTGTTAGGACGATTAAACGTTTAGATGTTTACTCCTCAAATATAATACTTAAGTAATAAACCAAATTGAATGAAACTTGGTATAAACAACGTGTTACATAATGTCCATACCCCGGTACCTATAAAGAGTTTTGTTTGCGCGGGAATAGTTAGACAAGCTCTAACGTATGTAATTTTAAATTTTCTTATAAAAGTAAAATTGTTATTAAAGTTTAACTTGTACATTTGGGACATCCCCAAAATGTTAGTCACACACACACATTTTCACCTGAACGTGTGCTGAACTATTTTGTAAGAAAATTTAAAATGTGAATGACTAATTTGAAAATCTCGAAAGACGTACAACAAGTCTCACGTATAGAATATCGCATCGGGTAAATTTGTAAGGACATTATATAACATTGTGTATAGAATATAGTTTATGATCTAGATCAAAATACTGTCTAGTTTTTTCGCGTAAAATCAACAGGCGACGAATAGTCGAATAAGGTCACTGGTTAAAAGTAGTCTACTATAACGCATTATATTATAGACTTAAGATTGTATTACTGGATATTTAGTAAGCACATCATTGATATGGGGTAGTTGATGCAATGACATCTTTTGAATTTAGTCGTAAAATCGGTATTATTATCTAAAAGTAGTGATTATATTACGAACGATTTATTATTCACATAATCATATAATGTTAATTATAGAAAATAAGATCTCGATGTTTTATGCTCAATATTTTAGTGCATCTTACTAATATTTTGTTATGTTGTCTCAAACGAAATCACATTTTTATTATTTTAGTTTTTGACTCGCACATTTTTTTTATAATTTTATATTAATTTTTGTTATAAGTTACATAGTTTTTATAAGAAAAGTATTTATAAATTTTATTTATCCAATTAATTATTTATAAGTTGACTTCCCTTGCTTTTGCGTGGGTATTATTTAGCCATTCCATTTTATATTCTTTATGATTAAGTATAAGTTTAATAATTTAAGTCTTTTTTTATTTAAAACCAAACGTATATTATATAATATACAGAGTGTAACAAGACCTTTCGTGAATACCGAGGGGTGTGTGTTAATATCGTCCTATACAACGCACTTGCCTAAAACTCTAGTCATTTTAGATAAAAAATCGTTTGTGTTATGACCTTAGATTGATATATGCGGAACGTTGTTCGTAATAATCATGGTCTAATGCTTTACTTCAGTTTTCGGTAGTAGTCTTAATACACCCTGTAGACCCTAATTATTTTTTATACTTTAAATAAGAATATATTTTTTTTTTATGTCAAGCATTAAAGGTTTTTTTTTTTTGCGTGATTTTATTTATCTCTGATATTGTTTAACTTTTTTATCTATTTTATCCTTCACATTGTAAATAGAATAGCTTAGAAAGTTTTATCGAATATGAATATGAAAATTTAGATATTAGACGAAAACTGCCGTTCTTTTCTTAATACTGCCAAATTGGTAAAATCTTGTGTGTTTACGCAAGTAATTCTACCTTGTTCAAGTTGAAAATGTATTTTCAAAACTGCCGTACCTTCAACACTGCCAACTAATACATTTATCTAAAGTTTGCATGATTTTGTGAGGTATCGAAAGTGTAATAATTTAATTAAAAATGGCGATGTCCGGTTTATGCAATTAAATATATTCGTTATAGACAGCTTTATCCTATATAGCGTTTAAAAATAAAGTATGTGTTGTCAAGCAAATTATTGTTTTATTTCTAGTTTGATATTTCATTTGGATGTCCCCAACACATTAGAGAGATCTTGTATATTTAGTATGCAGTCATTTAGAGCAGAATAGATGGAATCTGAAAATCTAGATCAAAAATAAAGTACAAAAATAACGCCGAAGATGTAGGCCTAAGTCTGTGTGACAACTGTGAAAGCCAGGCACATGGGGCCCAGCACCCAAGTACGAGTTTGTGCACACACGGATCGTAGAGACGCAATCGCCGAACGCCACTTGGTGTAACCAGTACTTGGGGTACTGGTTACACCAAACGGCTAATTGTACAGAATGTAAGTATTTATTGCTCTAGATAGATAAAACGTTTATTTGACATACTGTATGTAACACACAAATTCCAATTAAAGGACAGTAGGAAGAGAGAATGGTAACCTAATCTATAAAATAAACTTAAAAGATAACACAAACATGAAGTTCGGTACTACAAAAAGGTATTAGCTCAGTGTATAATTTTGCTCAAGAGCAAACACTGATTTTTAGCTAATACTCTCCGAGACTACAAGTGGAACGAGGCAACTGTACCTACGTAACAAGCTGGACGTTATGTGTCTTAACTATGTTACATATGAAATACCTATATTTTAAATTAAATAAGTAGATATATGAAAGATATATTTCATTAAATGAGTGCCGAAGCTACCAAAAAAATTATTTCTCTCAGAGTTATAAGACAATATCGTTAGTGTTGCCTAAGGTACCAAAATTAACAGTGCTCTAGGCCCCGCTGTTTCAAAGTTATTAGCATAAATATTTAAAGACGCCCGATCCGTGCGTAATGTTGCCGTTCAGTGCACAACGTCGCAATTGACTTTGAGCTCTATAATCATCAAGTCAAGAGCAGTTTAGGCTTGTAATTAAAAATGAGTTTACTAGACTAAGATCTGACGTATGAAAACTTATGACCACAAATAATGATAAAATGGATGTTGAATTGACTCATTGATAAAACATTCACCCGGATGTTGGCGGCAATTAGGTTAAAAAAAAAAATAATCAAATTATTGCTAAATAATCGAAGTATTTTACGATGGAAACGGAACTTTTACCTATATAAACCTTTCGAGTTTAAATCTATTTGCCATATTTTAAGGATAGGGTTAAAAAAATGAGACCGATAAAATTATATTTTATATTATTTCACATAATAAACAACACTTTGGTTCAATTTAAGATATCACTAACTAATCATTCACATCTTTAGTGTTACTAGACTAAAAATGACATTATACAGTTTAACTTCTTTTATAATTATTACTTGTATATAATTAACACTTTTAAATAGATGATTAAACTAGTTAATAAGAAATAAGTATCTGCCAGAATAACTATTTTTTTAGTTAAAATACAATGTTACATATCGGCCGTAACGTGTTCCTTTCAAAACACAGTCTATACCTACATATATACAATAATATACATATAAAAAAACAGTTTCCAAAAAATATGAAAAGATGATTTATTTAATACACCGTATCTTATAATTTCTTCCCATACGCATAACAGACAGAAAATATTTTTTATCGGTGGTAATCGATAAAATTTCTGTTTTTGTTGCATAATTTAAACCTAATTACAAGTTGGTAATTATTATGTGAACAATATTAGAAGTTGACTATAGAAAAAGAATGAAAAAATTCTAAATAATTCGCGCCCCCTCGCGATTACACTTAAAGACAGAAATAATTAGTGTTGTTCAGTCACTGTCTTGACACGTTACCATTAATACACAATGGCTGGATCTGTCCACCAACTAGCTAGAGCATTAAAGCAGGAAAACGCGCGCGCATTTTAATAATGGTTTAAATAGAGTAAGTAGGTAGATAATGTAAATATACAAAGCTTCACATTTTTAATTTTACTTATTCTATCAGAAGTCAAGTTTATTAAGTGGTGTACCTACCTATTTTCAAGTGTATTTAAAATGCATTTCAATATTAGCCTTCTAATTACCAACTACTACTACTAAAAATAATTATCGCGAATCAATCGCACTTTTTTGTCTCTTATATTAGACTTATAAAAAATAACATAACTGTATTATTTGTGCAATAATCAAACATAATTATGTTACTTACTAAATCTTGATATTAAATAATATTTTTCTATTTAGGTAATTACAAAGTTAATTATTGACGAAAAACAGAAGCGCAATAAGAAGTGCATCTTTGCTTGTTTGGATGTTAAGTTCACCTCAGCATGTATCAATCACTCTGAAACGCAAGGATGTTGAGTGTTTGCGATAGTACTTTTACGGATAGGTAACCTCTTTCACAATAGCTCTAGATACTAAAAGATTGAATGCTGTTAAGTTGGTCCTAGATACCAAAAGATCTACAATGATTGCGGGCAAACTCGCTAAGCAAATAATCATACCGAATTCTATTCTACTTTTGTGCGATTCAACCAAAGTGAATTTTCGTTGAAGTTAATATCACGGTATTAGCTTATCAGCTCGCTATATATGCTTTTAGTGATAGATATGTCTATCAAGTTATCATGAACAAACTTTGACAGTTCACACTCAACTAAAAACAAAACTAAATCACTATTGCATTTTGAAAAAGCGGCTTCATTACTGTCAAAGTTAACACATGATTTGTCAGACGTTGTAAGTAATGTTGATTATTTAATCATATGCATGTAGTGATCTCTTCGACGTATGAAGAGGGGAAGATTCCGTGGCATCCATTGAGATCCCCGGTCCACCATCCGTCATCTTGTTTCTCGTGTATATTTATGACGTCACCTAGAAAAAAAATATATCAGTGTGCTTTCCTAGGTAGGTATAGATTTAATTATTTAGAACAACACAAGAACATTTTATTTGTAAGTGTGTATTATTTAGACAAAGAAAAAATGAAAAATGTTGTAGATACTTACTTTTAAAAATATTGTTGTTCACATAGAATGCGGATTTCGGACCACGTCATAAAAAAGCTTAGTATGATTATAAAAATTATAATAATGTTAGGTACCTGGTGAAAGTGTGAGTTCATCATTCAGTCTGGCCTCATAAGTGTACAACGCTCGACATTTTCCTATGGACTGCACTGGGACGGTTCCATTGCTGCTTCCATTCTTAATCATATCGGTGAGGTCGGACGAACTGCCGCTTTGTGAAGAAAACTCATCTAGAATAGAATTTAATCTGTATTGTATACTGTATTTATGAGAAACATAGAACATAAACATATAAAATAAATAGATACAATGGATGGTCTTATCGCTATAAGCGATCACTTCTGAACTAGACTGGAGGGGTAAGGCTTAAAAGTTACTGAGAGAAAATACAAAAAAATATTTTTAGTTTGTTTCAATAATTATATTATAGGTAAGTATATAAAAAAGATATTACAATTACCCCCTTACCTAATTTTTATAAGATAGCACAGAGGAAGAGCGAAAGAGAAGTGGTTGGATTAAGTGATATAAATTAGAGAGGATTAGATTCAGAGATGACGAATGATAGGAGTGAGTGGAAGAAGAAAACATATTGTGCTGACCCCACCTAGCGTGGGGTAAAGACAGGGGGAATGATAAGACATGATGTCTTGATTACCATACGCAATGGTGACATAATGACTATAGTTTTTTTATAAGATAGTCCCAGTGCCGGACGTTTCACATTTTTTGGCAACAAAAATTCAACGAAGTTAGGTACCACATCTTTATTGTTTAAGTCAAAAATTTACGTTCAGGCAGAGATGGACGGGTTTAATATGCAGGGCCCGTAGCAATTGCTATTCTTGCTACTTGGTTAATCCGGCACTGGATAGTCCGTAAGACTATAGTGCAATAGTCTCACCGCTGTCGCTGTCGTGTTGGTTAGAGAGTCCATCGCCGGCGCCCCTCTCGCCCCAGTCCAGGGGACTGACGGCGGGCTCCGTGTCCAAGCTTTGCGCCTTCAGCAGCGGCGGCGCCACGTCCATGTTCACTGGTGTTACTGACGAATATGCATACATATTTATTTATTTTTAAGGAAAACCAACAGCTTTTAACACTTAATATAATTATAATCAGCCAATTACAGGTTTTCTCGAATAGAGACAAACGAAATAAAACACAAAACAGTAACATGAAGCAAAAAATGAATCTTTATAATATCGATATGTTTACGAACTAACAAACCTACTATGTAGAAAACTTTTTGCTAAGATTTTAAATAAAAATACTTAGTCTTATAGAAGTACTCATTTGACACAGATTGCTGCAAAATTAGAACTGACCTGGTGCACTCTTATTGTCAGTATTTCTTCTAAAAGACAGATGTTCTATTCTCAACTTGCTGGAGGCCCTGCTCATGATGGAATCTCTTCGTTCCCTTTCTTCACCGTTCACACTTTTCGTTAGCGCTGTGTAGTTCGGATGTAGATTTTTGTTGACTTCGGTCTGGTAATCTGATTGAAGCCATGGTGGTACCTGTGATATTAAAATATTAAAAAGCGGCCGATTATTCTAAATGATCTTTGTGACTGAATAAAGAACTTTAGTATTTTTATTCCATAACATAATGACATTATTTTTAAATACATTCTCAAAAGAATTACCTACTATACGTAATACATATTCTCAAAATAACATTTAGCTACAACTACTATTGGAACTTGATTTCTGATAGAATATTTTTCGTAGGTAGGTACCTATACCTTTGCCACCGAACATTATTAGATGAAAAAATGTTTTGGGTGGTAATCAAACCTAAGTACGACACAAATACCTACTTCTTTTATAAGTTATGCTGCTTGTAAGTATATTGACGTTTGTAAGTCGTATACATATTTTCAAACTCAAACGCAATGATTATTTTTTTCACAAGTATCACTTTGAATCATATTAGTATGTCAGATGATTCAAAGTGATTCTTTTGCAAGTCGTTTAATTACGTTTGTAAGTCGTATACTTTTATATGTACCTTTAATATACTTTGCTGCAGTCCCTGTTTGTCTCTAACTATCTGTATATGAGTTGATAAAGGATGAGAACTCGGCGGTCGATTGTCGATCTCATTCAAAGTCGCTCCTATTTTGTACCGCACCGCTTCTAGATATGTTAGCATGCTTCTCATCTGTAAAAACATATTTTTTATAATTTTCATAAGAAATTTAATATATCTTTATTCACAAACAAACTTACGACTATACAGTATTTACAAAATGTACATTGTCATATAAAATACATAAGAAACAGTTGAGCTATCTACATCGACCGTTGCAAACGATCTATAGATAGTTCAACTGATCCAAATCAGTACCAATCGGAAGCGTACCCAAGACACTGGCTGCATTGCCGCGCTGAATAGCAATGCTGATACGCTGGGCCAGATACTTACCAGCCCTCGGGTCACGCGTCGCTTCGACTAGACGCCCAGAAATAATTTTGAAAACGCGGTGGGCCTCGGTACCCCACGGACCTCTCTCGACCCCAAGAGGAGCAAATATAAGAAATTTCATCTGAAAGTCGTGTAAGTACTTCTGCCTAAGGAATTACGTTAGTAAATATTACCATGGTAATCCATGAGATTTTTTTATCACCATTTCACCTTACTTTATAAATAAATTATTTGATATTTTTTTAAATAAGTATGATTATCATACGTTCAAGTTTTGATTTTAATAAAAATGTAAAAATATGTGTTTCAAATTTTTTAATAAATAAAAAAAAACTCAAAAAAAAAAACTCAAAAAAACTAAACTTTTTGACTAAAACTTACATGATAAAGTTTATCAGCGACGTTTTGCTGTGAGTCGTCATTCCCGAAGGTAGGCGTTTGTTTGATCGCCATAGACAGTTTTTCTAACCCTTGCTTTGATTTACGCTCCCTATCTGTATCCTGTTTCACTAGTTGAAGAATCTTAAGTAATGCCTGAAAAAAAAACAAATTAATGATTTTTTTATACTATTGCATAGGAAGCTATGCAAATGAAACGAAAAAAGCTATGCGATAGAAGTAAGTATCGCGAGCTTTGAGCGTGGAGACCGAATCCAGAAATTCCGTAACGAAATAATCTAACACTGCGCAAGCGTAATCCAGCAAAAAATGCTATGCAATAGCTTTACCGCAGCAGTCTCCGAGTGCCACACGTCTTTTTTATTACAATGTGTAATGGAAGATTTTATTATCTACTATTGAAATACATTGTTTGCCAACTTCACCTGAAAAAACTTATATATTTACGTAAGATAAACAAATATCCAACATACGTAATATTTACCAAGCACTCGTAATATATATTATGTTTATAAGTCGTATATTTCCTTTAAAATGTTGAAATGTCGAATATTTACGTTTATAAGTTACGACTTAAAAACTAGTTGACTTAAAAATGTTCAATATTTACGTTTTTAACGTATATATTATACGCACTAACGTTTATATACACACTAACGTATATATACGCACTAACGTATATAATACGCACTAACGTATATACATATAAGGTCAGTGTGGGCAAGTCCGGCATAGTTTTCTTAAATTGAATTTCAATTTGACTTTAAAAATCGAAATAAAATTTATTAGTTACTTTAAGTAGTCGGAAAATATTGGTATTACATTTATCTTTCTATATCTATCTAAAAGTAGGGTTAATTGTAATTGTCTTCAGATTTATAGCATTTTTTTGTAAAGTAGGCATTTAGACGGACTTCCCAACCAGTTTGAGGCAAGTCCGTCTAGTAGCAATAAAATCGTAACTAGTGAGCCAATATGTATGAAAACCTTATCGATAAATGATGAAAAGCTGCCGTTGAAATAAGTGTTTTAAACGTGTGACTATAAGGTATACTTTTAAAGAAAAATAAAATTATTAAAATCAAGGGCAAGTCCGGCATATATTTGCTGATGATGTACTTTCAGTGGTTGTAAACATTTTCACAAAGTACCCACTTACGATTTTTTTTGTCAATAACATACAAATCAACACACAAGAATCTTTATTTGTAAACAAGTAATCGTTAATAATGTAATGTATGAATTTAGAAATAGTGTGGCAAACTATTGCCGGATCTGTAGCTACATTTATAACACTTTCTGCCAGTACGAAATAAGTGAGTATAGGATAATTTTCTAAACCAGATCTTTGTTAAAACGATAAATGTTCACAAAGTCCGCCATGATGTGCCATGCTACATGAGTCAGGTATAAAAAATCAGAAATTAAAAAAAAGGTTGGATAGTTCCATGCTTTCAAAATATGTATTCACAATTTATAAACTTTTAAAGAATACTTATAGGTGATGCTAGCCCTCTTGCAAACATACCAGTGCATCTTTCACTTAATTATTTATTATACACAAAGTAAATACAGAAAAATAAACGTAAATAGATTAGATTTACAGAGGCAAGCTTAACCCTGAAAAGAGTTCACTTTCGTAGACAGGCGAATAATACTTACAAGTTGAATAAACAGTATAAAATAATTATAAAATTTGAACTACTAAAAAGGTTGACAATATCTGGAATTAAGGCAAGACCGGCATATGACGGACTTGCCCTATGTATAGTAGACGGACTTCCCAACTATAACATTCGAAGCTTGGATTTTTTCTATTTGTTATAATTACGAAACTAATGCGTTATTTTTGAATCGGACACCAGATATAAATTCCCGAATCTGTAAATGGCCTACGTTATCACAGATACTCAGAAAACTCCTTAGATTTCACACCTTTTTTTTTATTTTTAGACGAGACGTCAAACTTCAACTTCAAGTTAAATTCGCGGAAAAAATTGGTTGTCAATTTTTTTCCAACATTAAGATGTTAGCGACATCTATTATCACTAGTTCGAACAAACTCAATGATACTGTTTTACCAACCGAGTTATATGGCTCTAGCTATTCAAAAACGGAAGTTATTGCCACTAGACGGACTTAGGGCCTAGACGGACTTACCCACACTGACCTTACGTTAAAAAGTATATTCACGTTAGTGCGTCGTAAACTTGAATTTGTCGTACATTACCTGCTTTCTTCGCTCCTTGTTCATAGCCAGCGTGGTATGCTCACAGTAGAAGTCGGGCAGTAACTGTTCGCTCGGGCCAGCAGGCGCTGATCTGACACCCCTCACCACTCGCATATCCATGTTAGCATTCGCATTTTGAATTGGAGTTACTAATGTATTTGTTGCCTAAAACCATACAAATTTAACTAAATTATGCTTCCAAATACTTATTGTTAAACTAAAAGTTAAAATTATAGTAGAAATAGTGTTATCTGGTTTTGAACTGAGAGTGGGAAAAAATTACCTAATAATGCCATCAAATAGCGCCCTTTACTAGACTTTCTTCGTATTTAGGTAGTACGTAAAATAAATGTTTACGTATTACCTATCAGCAATTTAGTTGCAATATCAGCAAATTGGATTGTGTGAAAGAGGATATGAATGTGAGAGGAGTAGATTCAGAATTGAATGATAGGAGTGAATGGAGAAAGAGAACAAGTTGTGCCGTAAAGTGGGATAAAGGCAGGGGAATGATGCTGATTCTTTAGGGACAAATTAAATTGAATATGTTTAAACATCGAGATACCTCTACTAGCTGAGCAGGCACGGCGGCTGTGAGTCTGAGGTAGCAATCCGCAGAACTTTTTAGTTGTGCAAGTCTTTCCTCTTCTATCGTTTCCAACATACCAGCGCCTTTCACCACACACGTCTCCCATTCTAACCTAAACAACAAAATTCAACAAAATCTATTGATATAGTTGATACTTAACGATATGCATATTTATTGCTGTAAAAAGCTTTGAATTAATCTGGTGTATACTTACTCTAACAGAAAAAAAAGATTTACTTAGATAATTCACAATAAGTTGAAAAAATCTAATAAAAATAGTTTTCATTAGGTAATTGCTTAATAATTAGCTAACTTTTAAACCATTTTAATTACCTCGTTATTAAATAAAGCGTCAAAACATGAGTCAAAGCTGACATTCAAACTTTGACAGATGTTTTGTCGCTTTATTATTTGTTGTAGTAGTAAACAGAAGTTCAATCCCAAATAAATGTGACAATCGCAAACGAATCGTATTTGAAATACACTGGTCATCCACTTCAGATTGACTGCGAAACGTTGCAGCGTCATCGCGCAATGTATTTCAAACGCCGATACGATTGTCGCATTTATTTGTTATGGGTCATTATTTACCTAGCTCTTTCTGCGTGAACACAAACATTGTAATACTCGACTTCGGTCTTCTTAACCGCATCTTCCGTCTTCCTCTTTTTCACCTGTAGTTTAGCTGCATCTCTGTCGCTCGTTGGAACAAGTCTTTCAGCCCTAGCCGCGCTCAGTATAGAATGTGATTGAGGTATGTGACCCATACTTGAACTGCGAGATATTCGACTGTGAAACAAGTTTATAACTCATTCGCTATTAAAATCGATTATTTATCCCATTTGCACAATAACCAAACATGTTACACGCATATAAAAACTGGCCCGCGGGCTTTTTACTATCATCCATACCAATGTTAAAAAATGCATTTACCTACTTCTACGAAAGTTATTCAAAGTAGTGTTAGCTAAGATACACACCTGACAGATAATGTATATGACATCCCATCAGCCAATCAGGGACCTTCATATATTATGATCGTGTTTTCTATAGTCTCTGATTGGCTCGGGATGTAAGTTACATTAGCTGTGTGTGAACTGTTAGTAAGCATTATAAAAAAGTCATGCCTTAGAGTAATGAAACCAAAAATCTCATGTATTTACCCACGTTTTTGTTTGGACTAAGTTATGAATATTTTATCTTATAATAAATCTTCCGTTATGTAGATACTGTAATAATTGAAATAAATTAGTTATTGAATGTAAAAAAAACAAAAAAATACAAAATGTTTACGTAAGTGGGAAAAATAATTCAGATTTTTTCTTTATAAAGACTCAAAAACTACCTACGATTTTTAGAATCGCCTTTAAAAGTTAATCGCCGTTTCAAATGCTACGCGTTTAGGCGATTCTAAGTAATACCTTAAATATTTACAACATAATATGCATAAATACTTACATGTTATATACAAATATACACATATGCGTATAATGTCAAGTATATATATGCATATATATAAACATATCACATATTTAAAGTTGTACACAAAAATTTTGGGATAAATATTCGACAAACATTCGCAGAATAAATTCGCTTAGCAATAACAACGCGAAACTAAAACTAAAGAAGGATCCTTCATCTTTGATGAACCATAGACCAATCAAATTATAAAAAAAACAAAGTCTTTTGTTTCATCAAACTCATCAAACTTTAAAGCAAGGGTTACATGTTTATCTTCTGGTCTTCTTACTTCTAGAGTACACAGAAGTGAAAGACTAGAAGTAAGGATGAGAAGCACACCTGATATCCAGAGAAGCATCCTGCAACTTCTCGTTTTCTCTGGCCGCGGTATGTGAATGCTTCTTAGATTTTGCTTCGGCAGTTCTCCAGTCTGTTAGTGCTCTGGTAGTTTTATCCACGTTTCCTTCGACCTGTGTGACAAGATTATAATCAAAATATAATAGAGCAGACCAGTTGAGCTATCTATAGATCGTTTGCAACGGTCTGTAGATAGCTCGACTGTTTCTTATGTATTTTATATATTGCTATTCTATGTACATTTTGTAAATACTGTAATAGTCGTAATTTGTTTGTGAATAAAGTAGTAAAATATATAAAAAACATAATCAATAATTTTTGTTCAAGCAGGTGACGTCGATATTTCTAAATCTTACTTTTAAATATCTTTATACATAAAAGAGTTTTGAAGATGAACCAAAATATTTTTTATACTTAAGTACATGGTATGAATATTAACCTTTTTCCTAAGCTTCAGCTGGTTGTCTATAACACACTTCATCGGCTTCACAAGCTCATCGGCGAGAGCAGAAGAATAGTTCCTGAAAAAGAAATATCAACTAAGTTTTTTTTATTTTCTTTTTAACCTATACTGGCCAAAGGTCTCCCCCAAAGCCTTCCACTTATCTCGGTCTTTGGCGACACTCCACCAATCCTTCTCCCGTCGTCCCAAATTACAATTTATGAACCGTAAAAACTGAACAATGTTAATATATAAAATATTGAATAAGTACCTATGATTTTATAAGAACACTTCAAATTCATTAAAAACTAAAACTTTAACTATACTTTATATAGAAATATTTTTGGCAAACTGATGAATTAGCTTTGATTTTCTTTAGGTAATTTCATTTCGATCACTTAATTTACCTTCCCATTAAATTAAATGAAAAAGGGGCTACACTATCTGTCAAAGTTTGAATCTGCAGCTCTACCATGAGTTTTTACTATACTATATATACTATAGGTACTCGCTAGCGTCTGTAGTTAAAAAAATGTGTGACTATTTGTACAGCGCCTATAGCGGATAGTTGGGTACTAAAATTCGTAATACTAATATTGACGTAACTACTGTAGTAAAGTCAGGCGATTTTACTGTGACAACTCATGGTAGAGGTACTGATTATTAATCTCTTTCAAACTTTGACAAATAGACAACTTTGACAGTGTGGCCGCTATTTGAGGGAATGATAAGAAAGGGCTGTCTAAGTATACCTGTGTATTTCAGCGCGTTTTTCCATCTCAAGTGCGACTTGTTTCCATGCATCGGCGCAGGAGCCGACACTTTCCTTGCAAGCCTTGCCTAGTTTAGAACCAAGCTTAGCCAAACATTTCGAGTAGTACACCTCCGCTTCCACTCTGTAAAACAAGGTAAAATACCATTAAATACGGTTCAGTATTGTTTTCCCACAATTGATACTGATTAGTTTCTATAAACCTAGGTTTAAAAGTTAGGTTCTTACTTGGACTGAGCATATTGTAGTCTTAATCTACATACAATTCGCTGGCGAAAGCGAAATAGGTATAATGAAAATTTGGAAAATTTTCATAATGTCAAAAGGTTTGGTTTGGTTATATTTTAGAGTCTGCTTTATTTGTGAGAAAAAACCCAAATTTATTTGTAAAAGCCAACGAGATATATCTCAGAAATACTAGAAATCCGGACAGAATTGTGTTACCTAAATTACCTAGAACTTCAATGTACCTCAACAGTAGGTAGTTATGAAATGTGAAATGTGCTACCCAATGATATAAATTTGTAACTGAACTCAAGTTATGGTTGCAAGAAAAAATTTTCTATAAGTATTCAGAACTGTTTGACACTCGCAAATAAACTTACTGTATAATTTATTTCCATTTATGTTAGGTATGTAAAAAATGTATTCCATAATTTTGACTCTTTTATTGCTTGAATTTTAAATTTTATTTTATTATTATTATTTAAATTTCTGTATAAAATGTTGTATGAATGTAATTTATTTGACATAGTGACTTAATTATTGAATTTTAGACATTTTAATATTCTATGAATTATTTATAAATTGAATATTGTATACCGACTTTGGTTAGCATAGATGGACCTAATTATAAAATTAAACTAACAACTATTGACCTATGTTACACAATAAAATTATTTGATTTGATTTGCTATCCTCTAATTTTAGCTGTATTTCAAATCGGTTCAAAGTGTCACGTCCAAAATGCGAGTTAATTTATTTGAAAATCCAAAGGAAATATCAAAACATATTCAGCCAGAACGCTGAAATTCTCAAATGAACTAAAACACATTAGCTCGTCTTGACTTAGCCCATTATAACTTAAATCAGGCTTTGTCTTGCTATAGAGGCACTTACATAAAGTTACGTACAAGAGCGTTCATACTCTCTTGCAATCTCTTTATACTCAAAGTAGTTAATAAATACATTATGAATACCTAAGCACTACTTTACTTTGATATCTAAGGTTGGAACTCTGTCTATAATACTTTCCCGCTAAGTATAATATAAAGTGCACAAACTATGTAAGTACTTATACTATACAATTTCACAACACAAGAAAGTGAACATCAATAGGAAATAGTCATTGTGTCGTAATGCTCTCTATACGTACCTACTGGGGGATGAGCATGAATAAATGTGACAATCGTAAACGTATCGAAACAGTGACGTATTTGAGATACACTGCGCGTCAACATCAGCGTTCTCTAGAACGTTGCAGGGTTAGCGAGCAGTGTGTTTTAAATACTTTGTTATTTGAGATACACTGCGCGTCAACATCAGCGTTCTCTAGAACGTTGCAGGGTTAGCGAGCAGTGTGTTTTAAATACTTTGTCTTATTTATTCGTGCTCAGCCCTCTTGTATTCGGTTGATGTTTGGTATAATCTAGACGAGCTATTATCAATCATTGTTATTTTCTTGAAAATGTTTGGTTCAGTAAGTTGTACCTACTCTTTATCGTTGAAACTGAAGATGGTGAATGATTCGACATTTTAATGCACCGTTTTGCAATGCATTTGCTTATAATATTATTTCTTATCTTCTGAACTATTACCTACGATCAAACGAGGACCCTCATGAAAAGGCTACAAATAAAGTTTTCAGAAAAATGCAACTCAGAGCATATTTATGAAGATACAGAAAAAACATGTCTCAAACTGGTAAAAGCTGAAAATCAGATAATAGAATAAGTGCGAGTAAAAGTATAAACCAATTGTCAATGTACCTAAGTGAGAATCGAGTTATTCCATTTATAACCGTTTGTTCTTTTTTGCTTGTTTTATAAGACGACCAGACATTTGGGTATTTGTGTCTGGCGCTGGCCCACTTGGCGGAACCCGCGTTGCCTATTTCGGGCCATTGCCGCGCCCTCTGTGTGTGTGTAACGCACACCAACGAGGCGAAAGATAAAAAGTTCTTATTTAAGTGCGTGTGAACAATGACGTAATCAAACATGCAGTGTGACGAGAGCTTTCAGATCCCTTATGATTTTAGAGTAGATACAAATGACTCTATTCAATCTTGTCACTCTATTGAATTGGAATGATGCTAGCTAATTAAGGTACTTAATGCCGACTTGGATCTATCATTCACAATTTTTATAATATTCTTTGGGCCTTTACGAACGGGCTAAAGTCGTAAGACTCCGCCACATGTTAAGTTTTTGACAAATAACAATTAAAACTTAGGTATAAGCGGCAAATAGTAATTCTTTTATCTATTAACGTGTTTGTAGAATGATGGATGGAATATGGGTATGGCGAGCAAACAATAGGGTTACCTACATTGTTTTATCGACTAGAAAGTAAAGATAAGTACCGATAAGATCTATAGATCGCGGGCATTGCAGAAGCATTTGCATTGAATGCCGGCACGCGGTGGATTGACGCAAATGATGATGTTTTTTTTTATATTAGACTTCCTTAGTGGGAGATATCATGGAGCCTGATATTAATTAGGGTAACGTGAGAAATTATTGATGACGCAAAAATAAAATTAAAAGAAAGGTATTTACAATTATAAATAAATAAATAAAGTTGATCCATCCTCCGATGTGGCGCGGCGGTTGCGGGTTCGATTCCTGTTGTGTGGATTGACCAGCATTAAAAAACAAATATAGATAAATTAGAAGTAAAACATCTGAACATTGTTTTTGGAACATCTGACTATTTGATATTGAGATAATCGTAAACCTTTAGCGTGTACAGCAATCACAAAGGCTTCCGTGATTACTTTCCGCGAAGTCATTTAGTCAAGAGGCTGGCCGTACGGTTGATGCAATCACGTGATACAGATACTACAGTTTCCACCTGGAAAATTAACTAGTGTAGTTTCCAACGCATATTTGTAGAAAAACGATATTTAGAAACGCAAAACGATTATGTCGACTTGAAATTTTGATTGTGGTCTTTCTAGTTCTAATTCTGGTTAGGGGAATGAGATCACTGACGTCCCGCAATGAGGTGTATTGTGCATTGTCCCCCTGCCAACCTCACCCCAGCCCAACTTTCTGTGTTCTTGCTTTCTATGTTTTACTCGAACGTATCTCGATACGTGAACGCACATTTTGCACACGGAGAAAACGATATTTCAATTTGAAAAGTAAGGAAAGCGTTTCGCTTTTCTAGAATCGTTTCGAGTAAAACTTGAGCTCCGGGCTTCTTCTTATGTGACAATTGAACATTGACTCTGGTCTTGAAACGGACGATGAAATAACACAAAGCGGTCATTGCAGTGACTTCTAGGCATTGTAAACGTTGACGCGCGGTTATGAAGGTCGAAAAACATTACTTAGCACAGTTATGCTGGGTATGAGAATAATGCCCACATTATGTACTTATACATAGGCACTTACTATTCTAAAGTATATAAGTAGGTTACACCTAACTAGCTTAATTAAAAATACCTAATCACTCTCAACAAGACTTGATTGGCAAGATTGTAGTGTTATTCGACAAATAATTGTGTATGATGTCTTGCCATGATTGGTTAACATTCGTTAGTACATCTACTCGTCCCTAAGGACATATTACTTATTGTGCTCAGTAGTTTTTTAAGCTATTGCATAGCTTCTATCGCGTGGAGACCGATACCAGAAATTCCGTAACAAAATAACCCAACACTCCGACCGGCGGCGGCAAAAAATGCTATGCAATAGCTTTACCGCGGCAGTCCCGGAGGGCCACACGTCTTTTTTTAAGAAGGATCATATAAAAAAACGGTAAAAACCAGGCCGTAAGTTTCTTGCCGTTCTTCTAGGCTCTGGTCGCGTGGAACTGGTACCTAGAATCACCTAGTATGTAAGACGATTCTAAATGATCCTTGTGATTTTATTGAATAAAGAAATATTTCATTTGATTTGATTTACCTTTCTTGTAATATCGCAGCCAGCTCTTTGCTGAAGTCGCTGCCTTGCTTCACGTATCGGCGGAGCTCATCAAAGCCATGTTGCGCCTGAAATAGAAACTCTAATCAGAATTCAAATCAATCAACATTTTCAATCATTTACAAAAGACAATTTGTACTACATTTATTACACTTGAATTTGTCATAACCGGGATTTAGAGGCCAAGATACAGATTAGTTTCGTCTCTTAAATCTCAGCCTAAACAGTTTAGCTAATGCCAAAAATTGAACCACCCGTGGCCGGTTTCTGGAAACCCAAATCACGATTGATCCGAGTTTGACACAGTAATTATTCGATTTTTTCGTTGATCGCCGTTCGAGAAACCGGCCGCCAATGTCACATCATAATAAACAAATCAATGATTGGTGGACTGATGAAAGATGAAAACCACTATCTACTAGAAAGAGACAATGCAGCCAATATCTGTCTCTTTTCTGTAAATCTGTAATAATCAACTATGAGACAACTACTGACCGCACGTTTGTTTTGTCTCTGTCGTTTTTGCCGCATATTTAATTCATAGGAAACGGTCAGTTCATTCTTAACTACTGTACGACTTACTCTCAAACCAACCAATGTCAGTACAGTCCCCCACAAAAATATAAGATCAGTGTTCCCGCAGAGAACACTTGTTGTTCCCACAATTTTATGCGAAGGCACTTACGTGCGTCACATTACTTCAACACATTTGCGTCTGGCCATCTGTTAAGTATAAGTACATTGATCGGAGTACGTACCTTCTACTTCCTAAGAGGCAGTACAAATACTTGCAACAACACCAAGTAATTTCAGGATCAAATTACACGCATGTGTTGCAAGGGGAGGTTGTGGTTTGAATAACTTGATAAGAACTCAATGCGGTTTTAGTCTTAGGTTTTTGCTTAGGTGTTTCAAATGAATACTTCGCTCGCTCAAATGTTTATTTATGTGTAAGCACTATTTTGTAATAAGTAGTTATATTTACAAAAATAAACTGACGTCAATCTCGATCAATACGAATTATAAATCAATCAACTCAATATGAATTATTTAAGTTAAATCATATACTTAATCATAATAATTATTTTTTTTCATCCTATTTCGTCCCACTACTGGGCAAAGGACTCCCCCAAATCCCTCCACTCATCCCTGCTCGTCCCGCCATCGCCTTCTCGGTCGGCCCCTACGCCGCCTTCCGTCTTCAGGCATTTATTCAAAAAATTAATAAATTCACTAAAACCTGCCTTTACAGGCGTTTTGAATCATGCCGAGAACGTACGAAGACGGCATAAGTTGGAAAGCTCTTGAGGAGGCTTTTGTCCGTGGGACAACCTGACCACCCAGAACACCGGTGTTAATGAATAAATACTGCATTACATAATATCATAAGGTCAGCGAATAAAAGTTTTTATTTTTATTTTTTATATAGGTACTACTAAATCTTGATCGACAGATGGGATCGCACGAGAAATACCAGCTTAGAAATTTAAAGAATCATCAAAACCGGTCTAGAATTGATTTATAAATTAATTTGAACTTCTTTTTTAAGTCATTTAAACGCTGATTACCTACACTTGACTTACAATCTTTACTTGTTCTCTCTTTAATCCTTACTTACAATCTGAACTTATATGAATAGACAAGTAAAAAAAAAGAAGTTGTTTTTTTGATATCGTGTCAATTAACAGTTACTAAAAGGAAAAATAAATGGTTATTCTATAGCAAGCAACACGCAAAATTAATAAATAAAATAATAAGTAGGTATATTAGTTACTGTGGCTCATAATAATTACTTTTCTGGTCGAGGATAGATCATGGTACAATAAATAAATGTAATATAATCACGATTTTATAGTATAATACAGATCGATTTTATTTGAAAATGGCGGCGACGTCTTATTCTGAAACCACGAGAGTTAGAAAAATGTCATCACAGGTTACAATGCCCTCGATTATTAAAAAAAATGCATACTTTGTTTTTTAATAAATCTTTTAGTTTAGGAGAAAATCGACCCGAATGATTTTGATTTAAAAAGACACCCTGTATTATTAAACCAATGATTCTGTTGCTGTTAAGAATCTATTTTACAAAGAAACGTATTACTACGAGTAAAAATGAACATAATCAAGATAATAATAATGATTAGTTAAGTTAAATAATTAACTTAAATATAAAAGCTGCACCGTTGTTTATAATGACCCTAAAGTCTAGATAAATCTAATAGAAAGTTAAGCTTTATGGTCAAGTGGTCTATTATCTATTTACACTATATCCATGTTAGGAAGTTTGGAAGAAAACTATTGATTGACACAAAAAAAGGACTGCACTGTATGTTTTAAAAGTTCCATAAAATAATTAATGAAAACTTCTGCTGATTTGCATATTTTGAATTTCATATTAAATTTAATATTTAAACATAACAACACTAAAAATATTTAATAACGTTATTAATTTAGCCTTTTGTTATTGTAACTAGTTTTCATTATTCTAATGCAATATGTCAAGCAAAACAATAATAGATAAACGATAAAATTTATATTATTTAAGGTTTGGTTCCATTTTCGAAATGGTTCGCTTCCCGTCCGGAAATGCGTGCGCTCGTCATTATTCCAACCATGTGTTTATTTGCATAATCAACCTTAACGCCTATGTTTAAAGCGTAGATTTGATCGTGGTGAAAGTGACAGCTCTAAGAAAGTTATTGTGTAGCTCCGTATAAACTTATTATGTTACCGTTGCGCGCGTGATACGATAAAAAATACTTTGTATTGTAAATGTATTGAATGTACGCGTTAGTTGTACTAATATCCCATGAGCTTACTTGACAGCCAAGTTAATAATTGCATGTTTGTATAGTTGGTAGATAAAAGAAGTAAGAATATACAAAAAAAAACGACTTTTAGTATAACTCAATGACTGAAACCTTTCTGTGATTTCGCTCTAAAAAGTATGGCAATCTCGCAACTGTCGCTCATAATCAAGATCAAGTCAAAAGGTTATGTCGGATTTAATTGATGTAATGGACCACACCGGTTCGAGTCCAGTTAATTTAACTGGTAATGCAGCTTCAGCTTTCCAAGCTGTGACTGTGCGGGATTAAAACCAGTGAAGTGGTATTTTGTGGCGGTTTTCACACGGCCAACGACACGACATCTTCCCGACATTTTCTGTTTGCGGGAATTGTTTAGGCTCTTTTATTCTAGCAATTTTATATTCTATAGTCATAAAGCTGTTAGTTTTCCCAAAATATATAAATAAAATATCGGGGGAGAGCAAATACTATAGTAGCTAATCAACGCGAACCTCGTTGGCGACAACGATATTCGTGTTCATTGGCTGGCATGTTGGTAATCAATATAAATAAATATTCATGGATTTTTTACACAAACGAAACAAAGTGAAACGTATACTATGTATGGGAACTAACTTGAAACTAAAAATATTTTCTTTTTTAATAAATAAGAAACAAAGGAACTTCGATGCCCATCTCACATCACGAGTAACATAGACTATATTTATTACTAACATAAATAGTACAGACACTTGCAATAAATACGCCAATTTCACATAAAATAGATAGGTACAATGAGCGATTCAATAATTAAATACTGATCTCTAGACAACCTATGGTAGTTAAATAGAATGGTTCAGCTTACCCAGTAGTTGTCCTTGAAGACCTGGTTGTTTCCGGAGCGCAGATGGATCATGTCTTCCAGGGTGTTCTGCCAGCGGTCCATGCCGGCCGCTATCTTGGTGGAGACGTTCTCCCGGTTCATAGTGCCGGCGGCCGTCTCCTGGCCCGGCGCATCACTACCGCCAGCGTCCTTGCTGATCGCGCTTAGTGTTCTGTAGACAAGTGCAGTTCTTAGATACTGTAGTGTAGACAGATACACAGATGAACTATTAGCTGGTAGGTAAGTACAGTAAAAAAATACATCTAGTTACAAAGACTAAACTTTATTCACAAACAAACTTACGACTATACAGTATTTACAAAATGTACATTGTCATATAAAATACATAAGAAACAGTTGAGCTATCTACAGACCGTTGCAAACGATCTATAGATAGTTCAACTGATCCAAATCAGTACCAATCGGAAGCGTACCCAAGACACTGGCTGCATTGTCGCGCTGAATAGCTATATGAACTATTAAAAGCAAGAAAAAAATTATATACTTAGACACTTTTTTTCTTTTAGATAATTGCGCATCATGTTCTGTAGACAAGTGCAGTTCTTAGATACTTTAGAGTAGACAGATACACAGATGAACCATTTAATGCAAGAAAAAAATGATAAACTGAGACACATTTTTCTTTTAGGTAATTTTAGGATAGCGCATCAATGCCGCTATCGTTTTTCCTAAGAGATCCATGGACAAACATTATAGTGAAAACGTCCATCAACAAAAACTTCCAACGTTTATTTATTATAAATATATGTGTTTATTATAAACACATATAAGTACCTACACAGAACCGACGTCTATGTTTGCCAACACACAAATGTTTGCCCACAACCCACACTAAGGCAAAGCTGCTGATACCAAAAGAAAAGCTGTGACGCCTGTCAAAAAAAAAAACAAACAAATAACAAAATTATATTGAAGTGTGAAGTGTGTAAAATTATATAGCGATTAACGAACCGAAAAGCAAAGCGTGAGACGACCCAACCAAAGGGCCGACTATATTTTCTAATACGTTTTAATTACACTATTGCTGAGTTTAGGAGTAGAGTGAAATGTCCGTATTAACATATATATATATATATATAATATATATATGTATATTAATTTTATATTAATAAAAAAAGAATCTTTTTTAACTGTTTTGAACAATTATGTATACGCTCACCACAAAAATAAATGTAATGTATTTTTTTCGTTTTAGCAACTTGACTTTACAATCCGATAAGTCACATGGCACTTTAGTAAGTAAAGATTTAGGACTACCACGTAAAAACCTTTTTATTTTTGGTTTTTTTATATAACCTATGACACTCAGCAATAATGTAGCTTTCTATTGGTGAAAGAATTTTTAAAATCGGTTCAGTAGATTAGCCCTTACAATTTAACAAATATACAAACACACAAACTTTACTTCTTTATAATATTAGAATAGATTTATTAACTTAAAGAGGATAAAGTCAGGAAGTTAATAAACTTCAAGTAATATCTTCGAGATTGTGCATAATACTAAAATACTCCATAATACTTAAAAAAACGATGAGCTGTCTTGCATGTGATTCACGTCCTGGATACCTAACACTTTACTCATAGTTCCTATAACTATGACATGACGAATATACTTACTTAAAGTATGGGAGGTGGAGATGCTATATCTGCAGTTACCTACTAAAGTGTCATAGACTTATTGGATTGCAAAGATTAGGTACCAAAACGGAATAAATTTCATTCCCGAGGGCTTAGTCCGAGCTTGCATTTTAAAACTCCCTACTCTCGAGCCGAGAGTCGTCTCTCGGATCTCTCTCTCTACTTCTTACAAAAATATAAGGACATCCGAGAGACGACTCTCGGCTCGAGAGTAGGGAGTTTTAAAATGCAGGCTCGGACTAAGCCCTCTGTATTTTTTTGTGACGGGTAGAACGCGTACAAGTGTTCAAAAGCGTAAAAAAAAATCTGGTTTTTAGTACCACGGTCCATGAGATACAACCGTGTCAGACAAACAGCGGTGTAATAGGATCCCGTTTCACCCTTTGGGTACGGTACCCTAAAAATAACAACTTCAAGTTCTTTCTTAAAATGCAGCTAGTACCTTGGGTACGCTTCCGATTGGTACCAATTTGGATCAGTTGAGCTATCGTTTGCAACGGTCTGTAGATAGCTCAAATGTTTCTTATGTATTTTATATGCCTATGTACATTTTGTAAATAGTGTACGTAAGTTTGTTTGTGAATAAAGTCTTAATGTAAATACAGTTCTTTCTTAACTATAGACAATTTAGTAACATTGGCATTCGCATCATTATTTTATAGGTATTATCTCTCAATCAGATATCGAGATCGGCGCAGATAGCGTCTTCGTTTGCTCATCAGCAATTGATGAAGGTCGTCTACTGGCATTCACTATTGCGTATGTTATTATTGCACCTTGTATGTACATACACTTAAATACCATACACGCAGCCTTTAATGGATGAATTTCAAGTGGTAAAAAACTAAATTATTAATTATTATTTTTTTGCAAGTTATAGGCAAGAGTTTGACCGCGATCTCACCTGATGTTAAGTGAATAAATAAATAAACATCTAATGTTCACATTAGAAAGGGCAAAGCATTATGCTTATTTCAGCCGACTTCTTAGGTTCTGAATTCTCAACTCAACTGTTTTTCAACATATGTTACGCCAGTACTTCAACTAATATTTTGTTATAAAGATCATATTACACATAAAAAAACGACTTAAGATCCTCCTCCATTTTTTTTTCATCGGTTAACAAAGAGTACAAGTAAAAAATGCTTTTTGAGCTATCCTAAAAGATGATTATGCTTATGATACTGGGTATGAATATACCTAGTATCGCGAGTATGTTAGACCTAGTTCTTAAAACTCGTTCTCCGGCGGAGGGTATAGGTACGCCATCTCACAGGTCTTCCTAGTTTGGGTACCTATGTCATCCATCCTGAATTGTAAACTAAGGAAATATCACATGTTAGATATAATGATCTGTAAAGTTTGTCGTTAACAAATAAATTTATCTTATCTTATCTTATTTGGTAAAGTGGATTTTGTTCATTTTTGTAAAAAAACTGTACTAACATAACGAAAGTTTGTATGGATGTGTAGATGTATGCCTGTAACTCTTCCACGCAAAAACTGTTGAATGGATTTGAATGAAACTTTACAACAGTGTAGTTTATACCTACATCAGAATAACACATGTACCTAGGCTATAATTTAAAAATATATTGTGAGTTATCCAATATAACGATAGCAAGACAAAGTCGCGGGCACCAGCTAGTGAATAAAATATGAATATTTAAAACTTAGGTATTCTTGGTTATGACAGCATAAACATAAACTGTGCGTAATAGTTTAAAACAAAATAATATAAAAGTCACCACACGCAACGCAACAGAGACAGCAGACAAAAGGTTTTCAAATTACAAATCTGTTTGTTAACTCATTGCAAACGTGTTGGTTTGTTTTGAAACAATTGTTTTATTAACAAACTGTGGGTTATGTAATCGCTTTCGATGGACGACAGGGTTGGATCCAGTGCTTCTAGTGGGGTATCCGTTATTTGAGACGGAGGCAACTTCATATGAAAGTCAGAAAACAGACACTATTAATATGTCTTAGACAAAATGAAGAACAACGAATTTTTGTCGTATCCTAAAGACTAGAGTTGGAATCTGAATAGCTTTCCAAGTTAGACTTTTTGATTTTGACAAACATAAGCATAAGCCCTTGCTTAATTTCGTCACTGTATTTACCTATTTATTTATTTATGTCAATCAACTTAGGATCATATTATAAGTATTATATTCAAATTAAATTAAATTAGACATCAAATTTTCCCTTGTTTTATATGTTTTTCATTCATCAAGATTTTTATCTTTAACACCAAAGTCCGTCCCTGGCATACCATTATTAATACCCACCGGCTAGTTATCATTTTTATCATCTACCATTAAAATGGAATGCTTTCTTTCGTCATCTTAAATCGATATTTTATACTAGTTGTTCAAAAGAAGGTATTTCAAGATATATCCAAACTTTGTCCTAGAAACTTCAAGTGGTTTTATTTTAAGATTAGTGCTAAGAATAGTAATAAGTCTTGGTAAATACTGATATTACTTCCTAGTGCAACGTATAAAAATCATGACGGTTTTTTTCTGCTAGGATGTTAATGAAAGAATTAATTATTATATAGGTACTTACTAGACTATTGCAGAAATTACGGCGATTTTGTCTAGGATACGAGAATATTTTAAATATATGGAATTATTGCTATATTGTGATATAATATGTCGCTTTAAATCCTTATTTTAAAAGTTGCACGTTCACATTTAACACACATAAGTACGTGTATATAATCTTTCGAGATTTGATGGAAAACAGGCGGACGTTTAACCTTTTTTTTTGCTGAAATTCTTGATAGCCAATGTCTAAACTTTATTCTACCATTTTTTTTCATATTTGTTTTAAATAGCCAAGATTGGCTATCTATACCGAATGATTAGTTTAAATAATAACCAGTATTATTGTTCTAGTAAACATTATGATAATAGGGTACTGAAATCGTATCGATTGACCCAATACTGTCAACAACACCGTGCAATGCTGACATACGAATTAGACGAATGACAAATAAATATGCTAAAACAATAATATGCAAAAATAGAAATATATTAACACATATTTTTTTATTTTATTTTAATCACACGTCAAACGATGATGATAAAACCAGTTTTGGTGTTGATACGGTTTCTGCTGGCAATAAACTTGTTCATTAAATTTCGTAAGGCGAAAATTGGAACTTTTTATCTAAGTTAATCGTTTACAAATCCGATATTACAGACTGATGTTGCACATTTTACACGTAATTACTACATCATCAATATTGACCAACATTATTAACAATATAACTACTTTCATATCTAGATTAATAGTTCAAATCAAAATTAATGTGACATAACATATTTCTAGATGATTTTTTCACATTGTGGTTACAGAGAAAAAAAAATTAAAAATACGAGCAAGTTAAGAGTTCTGGATAGTAACTTTTGCCATGTAAACTAGCTATCTAACCTGTAATGGTTAATTGTATGGTTTTATTTTACCCGACTACGCGGAGTAAAATGAGGGTTATCAAATACAGTAGGTTAGTCAAGTCGAAGCATCATCCACATCAAGCGATACCAATAACGCTAGAACTTTTATTAATTTGTTTAGCTCATAGAGTGTTCATCTGAAAAAATATTTTTTTTTATGACATAACTTAATATTTTATGTAACATTTTTAGTAAATAAAAATATTTTAATCTAGTACTAGTATGATTTTACTGAATAAATAAGTATTGACTTTGACTAAGAAATAATATAAATTGTTTAATGACTCTCGCATACCAGCATTGTAGAGCAGTCGCGTCACGACTGTCATGATGAACCAACTGTTTCCACTTTCGTCCAAATGGGTTAATCTTTCCACAACATGCTCGAGAGATAACGTTGACATGCATAGCGAAGTTATTACCCTTTTTGCTTTGCGGGTTAAATACTAGTACGAATGTAGGTTAAAAGTAATAAGGTATAAACCAAGTTCTAACTGCTCAGTTAGCACGTTAGCCGTATGAAGTGCACCTAAAGAATGGACTGAGAAAAAGCCTCAGAAAATTGACCGCTCTCTAGAAAGGGACAACGCGACCGTGCGGCTAATACCCGTCTCTTTTCTGTAGGTCTAATAAATCAACTTATGTACGCTCGCACTATTTTGTCTGTCGCCGTCGCTTTGCCGTATTTACTTATAACCTCGGTAGGAAACGATCAGTCCATACTCTATGTCTATGGACGTGCACAACTGGACTATACTCTTTACACTGGACTTGATATACAGATCAGATGATATTAGTCGAATGATATTTATCCTTCCCATAGAATCAATGACCTGCCACAACTAAGAGGTCATCTAAAGGTGAGATCGCCGCGAGAAATATGATAAAAAAAAACAATTGAGCATCTACGACCAGACTTACAACAGGCGTTGAGTGATGTTCGATATTTCTTTTGGCATAATATGTTCGATATTTCTTTTGGCATATGTTCGATTTATACATTTTTAATATGTTTTCGATTATCTTTGTCTGGTGCGCAGTAGAACTCTTTTCGTTTGAGTGGGTTAAAAAGCTTTTGGCTCCAGTCCAACACAGTGCGTTTGATTCGATGTTGAAAATAAACACATAAATAATTTAGAAGAACTGATAAAATCCCACGTGGGGTATCTTGTGCATCCACTTTCACGATTGGTATTTTAAAGATGTTATATTGCTTTTAACCACGCCTCCGTTAACATGCCGATAAAATGTAATGAATAATCACATTATTACTGGTCTGGTGTTCTACCATAGTACTATTTCTACCGCCAAGCAGTGATGCCATGATTGTGTATGGATGCCGGTGCAATTATAGGCTCAAGAGACACAGTGTGATGTCTCAGTACCACAACTTTATGTAATCTTTGTAAAATAACCGTGTGTAAAATTTCACGTGCGGCCTACATAACCAGCGAATAAATATAATTACCACCGTTTTAGGCAAAAAGTCTGAATTTATTTTTTCTGTTAAGTTATAATGACAAAGTTAGAATATTATTTGGTTTTCTTAATTATTATGTTTATATACATATGAATGTACTTTATTTACAAACAAACTTACGACTATACAGTATTTACAAAATGTACATAGTCATATAAAATACATAAGAAACAGTTGAACTATCTACATACCGTTGCAAACGATCTATAGATAGTTCAACTGATATTTATATTTATTTTCAATTGATATTATTATGTTAACTAAAATTCAATTGTCATTTGGCCTTTGCCTATCAGTGGCAGTAAGTATATGTAACTAAATCTTACTAAATTAATTGTCCTCTAGTAGATATGTTTGGCTAGAACTATATTCTACTATTACTTTTTTTCTATACGTTGTATTATTCCATGATGTTCCAGAAACATGTACTTATAAAACTGTCGGTTGTCAAGAATGCTTTTACGGAAAGGGCAATTCATAGGAAATGTGTGCAATCGTTGCGATTGAAATATACCTTACGTAATATTGATTTAACAAAGCTATGTTATATTCACAAACAAAAATGACAGTACCTACGATAATTTACGTAATCTACAAAATTATAGATAACTGACGAAAGAACTGTTGCTCTATTTGATACAAAAGACATCAACGAGCGCCTTTATTTTACCAAATATAAATAATAAATATTAAAAAACTAACATAAAACTTCGTGCACGAAAAAAGCCTTGCTCCAAATGCTATTTAAATGCCTGCACATACAAACCGTAGGTAGGTGTAGTCCTAATGATTTCCTATCGCCGCGCCGTCGTCGCGTCGGTGGGCAGGTACGTGCCGATCGTGAGCGCATACCTAAAGCACACCAGTAAAACAAGACCTTGAATAACCACACTATTCCTCCTCAGGGCAAGTCTGCATTCAATGGGCACAGTTTAAGGGGAAATCGCTCCAGAAGATCAGTCTTTGAATGACAATCGATTTGGCGTAACGAAAGTGTTGCAGATCGATGCTCAAGTACAGTCGATTTGGCCACTTTCACTGGGGTCAATGGCCGCTGTGACGTATCACAACGTCATCAGCGATTGATGGTTTGTGATGGAAGACCTGTCATAATAGTCCAGTCAAAATAGACTAAAATTATGACTTCAGCTTGCATTAATTCCCAACAAGCTGGATTTTTGTGCAGGCCTTGAATACGTCATTACAAATGATATGTCAAAAGTCCCCATCGATTCCGCTTGTGCGTTGTTTTTTATTCGAGGTCAAAGGTCATAAATTTGTATTTTTTGCGTATATCTCTGAAACAACGAAAGCTATCGAAAAGTGGTTCAGGCAAAGTTTGTACATCGTGAAATTGTCTACAAAAATACCTCAACACTTTTCTTCTACAAAGCATCGTTTTCGAGATACAGTGACTTTAGACCGCAGGAAAATCGTCGAAGATGCTGCGTTTTTTTCATTTCAGCCGTTTTATCTGCTTCATTGCCATAGAACAAATAGTATTTCTTGAAATTTACTGAAAGGGGTGATGAGTTCGATGGGTTAGTTCTCCTCCGAGGTAATGAATCGTCTTTTTGTTTCAAGAAATACTGTTCGTTCTATGGCAATGAAACAGATAAAACGGCTGAAATGAAAAAAACGCAGTATTTTAGTAGATTTGCTTGCGGTCTTAAGTCACTATATCTCGAAAGCGATGCTTTGTAGAAGAAAAGTGTTGAGATATTTTTGTAGACAATTTTACGATCTACAAACTTTGTCGGTACTATTTTTCGATAGCTCTCGTTTATGACTTTTAAACGCAAATTTATGACTTTAACCTGGGTATTTGCGTTTTTCGCGTATATCTCTGAAACAACGAGAGCTATCGAAAAAATGGTTCAGGCAAATTTTGTAGATCGTAAAATTGTCTACAAAAATATCTCAACACTTTTCTTCTACAAAGCATCGCTTTCGAGATATAGTGACTTTAGACCGCAGGAAAATCGTCGAAGATGCTGCGTTTTTTCAATTCAGCCGTTTTATCTGCTTCATTGCCATAGAACGAACAGTATTTCTTGAAACAAAAAGACGATTCATTACCTCGGAGGAGAACTAACCCATCGAACCCATCACCCCTTTCAGTAAATTTCAAGAAATACTATTTGTTCTGTGGCAATGAAGCAGATAAAACGGCTGAAATGAAAAAAACGCAGCATCTTCGACGATTTTCCTGCGGTCTAAAGTCACTGTATCTCGAAAACGATGCTTTGTAGAAGAAAAGTGTTGAGGTATTTTTGTAGACAATTTTACGATTTACAAACTTTGCCTGAACCACTTTTCGATAGCTTTCGTTGTTTCAGAGATATACGCAAAAAATACAAATTTATGACCTTTGACCTCGAATAAAAAACAACGCACAAGCGGAATCGATGGGGACTTTTGACATATCATTTGTAATGACGTATTCAAGGCCTGCACAAAAATCCAGCTTGTTGGGAATTAATGCAAACTGGAATGTCTATTTTGACTGGACTATAAGTAAGGAATTTTGAGAAGGGAGACGCGATCTAGACAACTTTTACTCGGAATTCTCCCATGAAAAATGCAATGTTTGATTGAGGTTGCATAACATATGTTGGTAAATGTTTCAAAGCGTTTATCCGCCTGCTGAAGTAGCGATGGCCGTTACTTATCGAACGTATTTTAATAAACTAGTATTCTTTGAAACTTTTCTATAATTCAAACTGACAGCGACAGATTAGACGTCAGTTTAATCTCAATTGTATGAGAAAAGATACGACGATTAATAAATTATTGTAGATGATCCATTTAATAACTAATTATAATAACAGCGGCTGCCGTTTTTTACGAAGAACAACATACAAGGTTCATGTATAAAACATTGCAATTAACATATTAATACATTGCATTTCTGATTAATAAAATAAGATTTAAGATACCACTTTGGCATGCCACTTTCAGTAATCGAATCAATAATATAATTGTCAAGTCATTTTGGGTCATCGAAGGCCATCCAGTAGTCTTAGTAACCTTCGTCGTATAAAAATGGTCCGGAAGCAATTGATGATTGTTTTATATCATGCAATGTGTCAATTGATGTAATTTTAGGCAATGTGTAGAAATATTTGGTTCAAGTTCAAACGATGTGAAGGAATCGACAGCGGAAATAGCTCAGTGAGAATTGAAATGAAGATGACAAACGAACGACGATTCGTTGATTGGATGACACGTTTTGAAAACATGCCATTTTTTGAGACAGTCATTATCTGACGTATTCGAGTAACACTGCGCGTCAACGCAAAATCGAGCCGAACGTTGTAGCGTAACCGCGCAGTGGTTCTCGGACACGCTACGGCTTCGATACGTTTACTATTGCTAAAATCATTAATTCGTGATCACCCCCTCATTTTCGAGTTCGCTTCTCTCGTGATCAGATGACGACGAGCTAAGCGAGCAGACATTATTTTTAAATTCAAATGCAAAATTAAAATTTGATTTGATTTTGTTAATTTTTATTAGAAAATAATTTTTTGAAGGTTGATTCATAACAATGACCAACAACGATTCTACAGAATTATCTTGCGAAATGACACATTTAATAGCTGGTTATTCCAATGTCAACGACAATGGACTATTTAAACACAACATTAAAAAAGCATCCCGTTACCAATTTAATCAGACCTATTTGACACCACAACATATGATATAAATGTATTGAAATATTCGTGTCTTGTATAACTGGGCTGAAACCTCAGACAGCAATTTTATCCGATGAATGTCGAGATTGTTCGGCGGTTTCCCACGTCTTTTGCACTTTCAATTTGAAGAACGCGAAATTACCGTTGGCTAATTTATTTTGTAAGGCAACACTGCGAAAATCACTAGGTTTTAGGCTAATACAACTGGTCCGGCCATTCGGCGGACAGCGTGCAAGCGCTCAATTTGGTGCGCTAGGTTAGGTGTTTAGCATGGATTCTAAAAACATACAAGTAACGCACCAAATTGACGAAAGCATGGATACTATTCAATCTAGACTGATTAGTAGGTCGCTTCTATAATAAAAATACTTTAGATTTATCTGGTAATAAGCGACGTTCAAGGCCAACTGTGAAAGGGAGTGTGGAGATTTGCTCAACTTTACTTATATACTTTAAATCTGTATTTTCGTCCGAAATACTAATATAATTATTTTTATTATCTATAACTTATATACGGTCTGTTGCTTTTTGGTTGGTTATATAGTGAATATTGATAATGAAAAATAATCCATAAGTATCCGATTAGTTTAGTTAGACACGCACGCAACCAACTGAACCGGAGTTGTAGGGTTTCCGTTATGACGTTGCGATGGCTTCCAAACCCGATGGGTTTCTTTCAATTCTCAAGAAATAGATAAACGCTGTCTTTGCAAAAAGTATTGAGATGAGTAGTACCAAACTTTACTACGAGCTTGGTGACAAATAGGTAAATAGAGTCCAAGATGTTTTATTTTAACGACGTGAAACTTGCACATCTCTCGTTCATCGTTGGGCCAGTCATCCGTTGCGTCGCCAGAACCGTCAATCTCAGTTAAACTCGTATTTAAAATCAGGGTTTTTGTTTTGATCCCGTTTCTTCACGAGCGGGCGCCCATGCGCACCGTGCATTCGAGCGCACCGCACACTACCGGCCAAGCCCATAATGTGCGTTTTGAATGATTACCCTACACTTATTGTATGGGATCATAAGTGTGGAAGAGGGACTTTATTAATGTGTCATACAATCCACATTACATAAATATGCTTCATGACACTCACAGAAATATTGAGAAGGTGGCTCGGGACATAATATCACAGTTAATATTATGAGGAAGAAAATATGGAAGTCTGACTTTACAAAATGAGACATTGGTTGCGTTACGTTAACCTATGGATGTGGTGTTACACTGCACGTCAGTGACAAAACGTTACAGAATAATACCTTGTATTTTAGATACGTTACGATACGTTCACGATTATCACATAATAATATATAGTATAGCAGTGTCTATATAGACACTGTAAGTAGTCGACACGACAGTGACAAGTTGTGCTCACTATGTTGCTAAGGCTATACTTAGTAGGTATAACTACGTAAATGCCGCTTTGAATGGTATTACGTGAGTACATTATGACAGCCTTTTATATGAAAAAAAGTAACAAAGATATTTCCGTTTTACTACTAATCATCATAGTGTTACGTTGGTTACATAAATAGCTATATGAGTATTAAGTAGTAATATATTGGAATTATCCTTCCCGCTGCTGTATTTAATATTGTTGACGCAAATTGGTAGTTTGTGCGCATAAGATAATATTTAGGTTTTATTTTGCGGTTTTCCTAACTATTTGAGTCATCATTTTAATATACTTTTTTTTTTTTTACAAGTTTATAGGCAAGCGTTTGACCGCGATCTCACCAAATTTTAATTTCACTAGTAATATAAGTACTAACTAGTGAAATAAAAATTTGTAATTAAATATCAATTAAAATTAGTCATGTTTAATTACTAAATTGATTTATTGACCTAGTTACTTTTCCAAATGTACTTATATGTAAGTATTTGAAAAGTCTTATGGGGCGTTTACACCCTGGGATTGTTCATCATCACCATCATCAACACCATCAACACCATCGTTATCGAAGCGGATGATATGGAATGGAATGTACAAATATGTTATGCGTACTATCTATACCGTGTAGGTGTCGTCTCGACGATCACAGACAAACATTTCATAGTTAGGACTCATATAAAAACAAACAACAGTTATTATAATCGTTCGCTCATACAAAACATTACATAAACCAATCGGATTGTTATTCAACAGGCGCACGCGACTAAATAAAATATGAGCGAGTGTTTTAATAATAAAATGTGTCGTATGAGCTAGTAATATGATTAGTATTTATTATAAATAATAATCAATCGTGTAGTAGGTATAATAATTATAATTAATATTACAAAAAACGAGACAAGTGTACCCTGGTACTGATTTAGATCAGTTGAGCTATCTATGGATTGTTTGCAACGCTCTGCAGATAGATCAACTATTTCTTATACATTTTATAAACACCTATGTATATTTTGTAAATAGTGTAATAGTCATATGTTTGTTTGTGAATATTTTTTTTGTAAATACATACAAAAACTACACAGTAATGCAATGGCTTCGATTACACACTCATGGTTATCCAGCATTGCTGCATCTTGCATAAGAAATCCTTTCGTTATTTCTTAAGGGACATTATATAAGCAATTCAGAAATAAATTGAATGAACCATACCAACTTCTCTTAACTACTTGGTGTAATTAAAAGAACTACATTTAATTCTATTTTTTGTATAATCATTTAGGTCCTTATATTATTATATTGTATCTTATAAAACTTCTTACAAGTATCTTATAAATGTATCTTATTATATTAAAATCTGGCGTGAGCAGTAAATAACTGTGCTTTTGGTTGTTTTTGTTGGTGTTTTGGTTTGTTTCTTGTGATTTTTTTTAACACACAATCATACTTATTTTATAATACATATTTATTTATGTATCATAAAACAAATTTTATGATAATTATAATTTTATGGTATTTGTGAAAGAGAAGATGAAACGTTTATATTCGTTGTTTTGGTAGCACTAAACCCCCACCCTAGTAATGAAGTGAGTCTATGTCCATTCCGCGAATAGACCTATTAGTTTAGTTTTTTCGATATATACCTGCCGTAACCAGTTTGCAGTGAGATCGAGTGTCGATGTGTTTACTCATTGAATGTTGGTACCTTAATGAATATGAAAGTTATAAATTGAAATGAAAAGAAAAATCTGTTACGTTGTCAAATTAATATTAGCCATTTTCAAAATTAACGAAAATATAAACCATACATGTATAGTATAGATAACCCATTCTAAATATTATTTTATATAATTTTTGCTGTTAGTATAGGTTTCGCATCACCAAAAACGAATTTGATTACACGCTTAAAGTGACAATTCATTCTTACTGAAACACAACTCAGGGTCTCTGCAGGGCCAGAGTATTGGAAATTGGTACGCAGCTTTTTGTCAAGTCATTTCCTACTTCCGCGGTTGAAGGTATTACTTATTTAATGCGAAAGTATTCAATAACCTCTTCTCAGTTTCTTACTCTCAATGTCTCAAGGTGTCTCTACTACTTAAATATAATAATTTTGATAAATGCGTTATTAATGACTCAGCTTCCCCTTATGGTAAACGTACTTAGTATATTTGTTTATTCCAATTACAACAGTACAGAATTACCAACATTTATGTTTTTGAGCTTATTTAAGTATCCAAGGTTCAGCGTATTGTTTAACAACCTTCCATATATGATTTCACAACTAAAAGCTATCGAGTTCTTCGAAGGTCGTCAAATCGATACATTACCGAACGCAGTGCAACTCGATACCATCAAGAAATCTTTATCAGTACCTCTACCATGAGTTGTCACAGTAAAATCGCCTGACTTTACTACAGTAGTTACGTCAATATTAGTATGACGAATTTTAGTACCCAACTATCCGCTAGAGGCGCTGTACAAATCTTCATACATTTTTTAACTACAGACGTTAGCGAGTGTAGTAAATATAGTATAGTAAAAACTCATGGTAGAGCCACTGAACGTTATCGCCATCGAAATGTGTAAATGACAGCTCTATTGGTCCAGTATTTGTAACGATCTAATACAACATTGTAATTGAAATTTAGATTTTTATCACGCTAATTTTGTTATAACATAATCTAACGATCTTGTTGGACAAGAGTAGTCAAGGTTCAAAGTTATACTTCTTAGTATACAACGCTTGAACTTTAGGAGTTTCTCCACCTATCTTCAGTAGGCAGGGCCGGATCTACCTAAGGGCTGCTTGGGTAGATCCGGCCCTCAGAAGCCTCAGGCCCCGAGGTTACAAGGGGCCCTCAGACCCAGCTAAAAACAGTCGCAGATAATTTGTTTTTAAATAATGGTTGTCTGTAAAGTCAGTTTACGGATATTTTTACGTGAAACGTCGTAAGAAAACATGATGAAATATTGCATACTTATATCATTTTAGAAACGGTTTTTTTGACATGGCTTTTAGTTACTTAGATAGGCCCCAAGTAGTTTCAGCCCAGGGCCCCACAAATTCACGGTCCGCCCCTGTCAGTAGGTAAGTAATATTATTGAGACGAATATCAGCTCCAAGCATACAAATTAATTTAAACACTGTCATTAGAACATATGGTTTTTAATTCAAAAGCTTACCTTGACTCAGCCAGGTTAAATGGCTTTACGAGAATGGTATCGACACTTTACGACGGAATATTAATTTAATATTCAATTAACAGGCATACTAAGCACATATATGTAGATCATAAGTTAAAATAGCCCTAGGTGTAGGTATGTGTACATATGTGGGTCAGGTACAGTATTTAAGTCAATGAATTAGCGCCGAATACTTGCAAAAATACAAAACTTAATATCGCTAAATGATTTTGCTATGAATTCGTCTTTACGTACTGGGTACGTAAATAACCGAATTAGGTTAGCTCTGAAGGCAATTCAGGGTGTTTTTTTTAAATCGCGGTGGTGCATAATGGCCAAGTCCAAAATCACAAAGTTAGAGAAAAGTCGTGAAAGGAACATGCCCTCGAAATTTTCTGAAATTCAAACTGAAGCAAAAATTGGCTGATCAACGCTTCTGATATATTAATATATATATTATATATATTATGTACAAAATAATGCAGCGTGGCAGTTTCACAACTTGATATAAAATAAAATACCAGTTATTAAATTATATATGTTTTCATTTCATGTTCAGTGAACGCGAGAAGCCGCATGCATAAGCTACTCCGTTAATAAAGAGCTGCGAATGCTGGTCGAAAGACGAAAGTTTGAAGTACTCCATTTATATTGAAATCAAGGGTAACGTGTTTCATTCGAAACATGAAGGGATATGATTTTGTAACTTTTTAGCTTATTTGTATAAATCGTGTTTTGAAATGTCGTCCACGCGGAAAGGGGCCACAGCGATTTGCAATGTATGAATTGATAAGAACCATACACTTACATAAACTTCAAGGTAATATTTGCTGGTTGATCAAGTCGTTGAGGTAATAATGCTGATTAATAGTTCACAATTCTAAAATCCTAAAAAACAATTAGTTATCACAATACAAAAAATAATTAAAAAAAGATGACTAAAATAAAATTAGTTCAATTATTAGATGAGGATGTAATTTTTGTAACACCGCGACGTGTCTATTAGTGCTGCTGGTTCGAATCCGGCCAGTGCTATGCCCCTGAGAGGACAATAGCCGGTGTCATAGAATACAGACAAGTCACTATACAATCAGGGCACCGACATAGATTACAACACAGCTACACAGGTACTAACTATTGTGTCGCGGACGTGGCAATTAAACGATAGGATAAACCTACTTGTGAAAAATCGGTCATGAACAATCCCTGATATTAATAAACCCTGACCTAAAAGGGGTTTTTCAGGTGTTGATTACCTATGTTACTGATGTCTATATCCGTTTGCACATGATAAGATATTTTTTTTCAAATGACATTCATGACAATGATTTACAAACTTTTCATTTTGCATCCTGGTGACTTATAATCATGAACTTATCCATTCCAATCATGTTGTGACCAAGTGTATTGAATTGACATGCCTTGACGTTTTGTGATAATTATGGCGAAATAAATTAAGGTGATACCTCTCGCTCTAGCGGGAAATTCAATTTTTTTAGGGCTTTTTTTTATTGCGGCTGAACTGTTATATCTTTTACTAGTTTGAGCTATTTTGCGAACATAAACAATATTTTTTTGTGTAACCCTGTATCAATTTTTGAGATTGGTTCTTTATACTAAACTTACTTAATTATTTTACTGTATAAAATAGTTAAATAGTTAAATTTTACTATTTTAGACATTACATCTTGGTTTTAAGTTTTGACAAATTGTCATAATTGACAGCGGTGTACGTTTTCATAGCAAGGTGTGCATAACGTTACGTAATCTATGAATGTTTTATATCGTTAAGTGGAAGTTTTTTTTTATATTAGCGTGCCGTTTCTTAAATTTAATACATACGGTAAGTAGATACACCTGTAAAGAGATACTATACACTTAATGCGATACAGTAATATAGTAGTTGCATGCTGAACTTGATATGAGTAACAATGCAACAAACACTTCAATGATTAGTCACGGATTTCATGCCCTTGACAATTTTCATAAATATTCTGATGCAGCTATTTATTCATTTCACAATTCTACAGCCCACAATGCATGACCAAAGGAAGTAAGTAGGTACCGGCACAGGAGTGAATAATTAAACAAAGGAAGGAAAATATTAAAAGAATATTTTAGTTATTTCACCACCAAAACTAAACCTTGTGCTTACTTTCGGTGATGAGCTTTGTGATACGGATTGCTAGAATCCTTTTTTTGTATTATAAATGTTCACAAATTATAATCCGAACATCCATGTCCGGATGGAAAACAAACAAATAACCACCATGGGATATTCAGCCCAGAAGAACTTATAATACAACAGAACTATTGCGACAATCTTTATTTTTCATAAGTAGCCTTTTACTACTACCTTTTTGTTTAGATACTCAAATTAGTGCAAAAACAATAACTAAACGCGGTTGCTATCATAAGTCTACATGTAGGTATATTGTCTACATTTACCTATAACAAACATAAACTTGTCTGAAAACCTGGGTAGCCATAAATAGTAGGACCTGCCCCGTCTGATCCAGTGCAGATTAGGTTGGTTGGACGTAGAAATGTAATGAAAATGGTGCAAGCAGAGAGGCAGTGAAAGGCTAGCCATAGCATATAATCAATCACCATAAATCAAAGTTTGCTTAACCACAACTTGAATATATACAGGGTGTAGTAAGATCACTTCCGAAATCCTCTAATAAAATTGTTTGTTGTGCAGCGCTACAAACAATTCTTTTTTAAGTTTGCTGTGTTAGTATCACACAAAAAGAGATTTTTCATAGCTCAATCCTTCTTCCAAATTTTTGGGAAGTGGACTTATCTGTTATGAAACCACTTATGGATAAGTAGTTTTAAAATTAGGAAGTCGTGCCTCCTACAATGACAAACAGAACTTCAAAAATGGTCAAATGAAAAACGATTATTACCAACTTGATACAAATAATCACCTACGTGATCAAAAATAAAATAAACCTTGGAGATTTAATTAAATAATAATGTTTTGTTAAAAGAAACGTATACCGGGCTTTTGTTGGCCTCAAAACGACCTCGAAGGTTTGCGATTACAGATATGCTTATAACCTACAACTGTTGGTCGGTTTCAAATGGCAGTGAGAACGAAACGCATTATCAGTGTACGAGGAAGTAGGTGGACCAATTAATTGAAATAATTACATAACGTTTGTTCTGGAAATTGTTATGTATCTGGCTTGGAGACTAACCGACTGAGATACGGTGCTCTGCTTTGAGATGATGACTAGCGGAAGACGGCAGTTATCTACTGGGGGAAAACTTTGATGGTATTAGGGGACTGGTGGTTTGTCTAGTGGTTGACGGAAATGGATCAATCATCATCACTCCAATACTATGTGACAGAATAACGTCTGCATATTTTTCGTTACAGAAGCAGCCAGCAGTACCCTAACGGATATGACATAAAAACGTGGTGTTCAAGATACCTTCCTTCTGTAACTGTACAGAACGATCTATGCGTGATCTCCGCATCCGTCACTTTCATGCCAGAAACCGCAGAGATAACTGTCTATGAGTGTTACAAATAAAATTTAGATCTCTATTTTCGTGAAGCAATAAAGTAAACTCGCTTTCACTATTGTGCCTCCCCACTCCCTTGGAGTTCGGACCTGAAATTGTCTCCGGCTCATTATTAACCTCGAATATCATCCGCGCTAGGGGAAAGTATTATAATGCAATCTTAATTGGACGTCGGACACTCGCCAATTATTCGTTATGACTGCCTGCTTCTGTGCCATCCGTGCTCGTCGTTTTATGGTAATTTCCGCGTTCGAGGCTACGTTAAATTGAATTAAGACATTGCATAAGAGCTCGGCATATCTAGGTACCCACACAGATAACTGAACCGCTTTTCATTTGCGCCTGCACTCTGGTAAATCACGCGATGGGCAAATCGTCCGAGGACAGGTGCCTATGTCAAGTGGGTAGGTACAACTCTAATCATTCGCCAATTGCTCTAATGACCAACGGCTGTCGACATCGCGTCACGCGCGTTCCATCGCTAACGGTCCAGCCATTTCACAATAAATAAGCTAACTATGCGTCCGACTTGGGTGCCCCGTGACATGCCCGTAGAGCAGCGGCACGAGCTCAATTGACTTTAATAGAAAGGTCGCAATAGTTACATTAGTATCGCTATCCTAATGTGAAACATTGACCCAAAGCCTGTCAGGGACGCTCCGACGGCATATTAAATTTTGGAGAAAGGCGATTCGAAACGTGAAATAATGACTGATACCGATTCCACGGTTGAACGGCGATGGTTGGCTTTTGTGGACCAATAGGAGGATCTAATAAACCTGTTGAGTAGAGAGTCTAAAGCGATAAAGTGATTCATTCAGCCAGGACCATTGATCTAAGACTTCTTAGGTTTACTTTCCTACACCTCACCTGGTGTCTTAGATAGTCTTCTTGCAATTTAATTGAGTTGGTACTTGGTTGACGAATGGCCGACGTCGTGGAGACGCTAATGCCACAAACGAGGTCAGTGGGATCCACCGTGCACGAACTAGTGCTATTTGAACTTGAACAAACAAAAGTGCCAGAGCACGTCATTAGGGCATGGATAATAGAAAAAAATGTAGGTCAGCGTAATTGAAAACAAAATGAGCGATGTTATCTACAGGAGACTCCTTTTTGTTTTAATCGAAATGTAGAACGGTTGCAAGTTGAGTTAGTCAGATGTGGGGTTTCTGGAGCAGTGGACGCGGTTTAGAAAGGTGTGGAGTCGATTACACCGCGGTAGGCACATTGGCTGGCAACGATATCTTGCGTGGATCGCTCGAACCGGCATCACGCCAGTTCTTGACTCTGACACAATGGATGAAAATGTTAGACAATGCGTTGTGATTGTGTTTTCAAAACAGATGCAGTCACACCAACCTTGTTGGTTTGTAAGTAGTTGATAATAAGCACTGCTGTAACTAGAAATTTAGATGCGAATTAAGAGTTTCGTAAGGAGTTCGATATGAGAAATACTTAGTTTTATAACTCAACACAAAGCAAAGGTGCTAGATACTTTTTCGTCTTTATCGTTTGTTCGTCATGTTCGCCATGGACTAACTGACAATAAAAGGCATTACAAAGTGTCAACTATTCCAAGAAAGTGCGCAATTATTCGCGTGCGAAATTGGTAAATTACGGTTTACAGTTTCAGAGACATGCTAACTCGTGCAGACATGTTTAGTTTACCCAAAATGTTTTCAGCAAGTGAGAAATGAATAGGTAAATATTTCAAATCTGTTATTCATTCGAAGTGTTCGATGTCTTCAAACCAGGGTTTATTTTAGAGAGTTTATAGCATTTTGCGTTGCTTTATAAGCTTAAACTATTTCTGTATACACATATAAAGAGCCTACATTCGAAGATACATAAACCCCTTTATCGGCAATCTATACTAATATTATAAAGAGGTAAAGTTTGTATGTTTGTATATTTGTTCAATTGTAAGGGGTAATCTCGGGATCTACTGAACCGATTTTAAAAATTCTTTCACCAATAGAAAGCCACATTATTGCTGAGTGTCATAGGCTATATTATATTTTCAAAATAATTAAGGATCCTTACTAAAACTTCAATTATGTAACCCAAGGTGTAAAAAAAATACCAAAGAAATTCCTTACATCGCGTGCGCTGCGAAAACTATTGATGATAGAAAGAAATCATGTACTACAATTATGTAGAACACATCATCATCCACAAAAAAGTCAGCGACAGCATATGTCTAACTATTACAGATACGTCACTATAAGTGTTTTAATATCAAAAAAATATAATTAAAATGACGCCGCTAGAAAACGTTATTTATTTGTGCTTTGGTATTAATCCTTATCTAAATAAATTTCTTCATAATTAAGACTGTTTCAATAACTTTAAATGTCTTTTTAAATTAATCATTTTGGACATTCCATTCAAAAGATATCACGAGTTCAAAAATGTAAGTATTGTATTAGAAAAAAGTCAAGTGGAACAATGCAGGTGCCGGTCAAGGGAGTATATGCGGGTACTATTGTTTACCCCACTACGTGGATCAAAAGGAGAGTTATGAGTTTAATACTATATACATATGTTTAACTCATAATTAGTAAATAATTGTAACAAATTCTGGCTACCGCAGCACTTTCGCCCATACGTCGGCATTTTAAAAATGATTTGGCTTAAACTCCTTATCAACTTATTTCCGGCTACCGCAGCACTTTCGCCCATACCTCAGCTAATTGAAAATAATTTGGTTCGAAATCCTTATCAACTATGACAAATACTAAAACATTGTAACAAATTCCGGCTACCGCAGCACTTTCGCCCATACGTCGGCATGTTAAAAATGATTTGGCTTAAACTCCTTATCAACTTATTTCCGGCTACCGCAGCACTTTCGCCCATACCTCAGCTAATTGAAAATAATTTGGTTCGAAATCCTTATCAACTATGACAAATACTAAAACATTGTTAAAAATTCCAGCTACCGCAGCACTTCCGCCCATACGTCGGCTAATTAAAAATAATTTGGATAGAAGTCCTTATCAACTATGACAAATAATAAAATATTGTAAAAAAAATCCAGCTACCGCAGCACTTCCGCCCATACGTCGGCATATTAAAAATAATTTGGTTTAAACTCCTTATCAACTATTTCCGGCTACCGCAGCACTTTCGCCCATACCTCAGCTAATTGAAAATAATTTGGTTCGAAATCCTTATCAACTATGACAAATACTAAAACATTGTAAAAAATTCCGGCTACCGCAGCAATTCTGTCTATACGTCGTCATATTAAAAATAATTTGGTTTAAACTCCTTATCAACTATTTCCGGCTACCGCAGAACTTTCGCCTATACCTCAGCTAATTAAAAATAATTTGGTTCGAAGTCAACTATGACAAATACTAAAACATTGTTAAAAATTCCAGCTACCGCAGCACTTCCGCCCATACGTCGGCTAATTAAAAATAATTTGGATAGAAGTCCTTATCAACTATGACAAATAATAAAATATTGTAAAAAAAATCCAGCTACCGCAGCACTTCCGCCCATACGTCGGCATATTAAAAATAATTTGGTTTAAACTCCTTATCAACTATTTCCGGCTACCGCAGCACTTTCGGCCTATACTTCAGCTAATTAAAAATAATTTGGTTCGAAGTCCCAACTATGACAAATACTAAAATATTGTAAAAAATGAAAAATAAAGCACTTCCCATACGTCAACATATTCAAAGTATGTAGGTTCAAAATCTTTATCAATTGTGACAAATACTGAAATATTGTAAAAAAATCCGGCTACCGCAGCACTTCCACCCATACTTCGACATATTCAAAGTATGTAGGTTCAAAATCTTTATCAATTGTGACAAATACTGAAATATTGTAAAAAAATCCTGCTACCGCAGCATTTCCACCTAAATATATTTTTGTGTTCTACAAAAAAGATGTGGAGCTTGAAAATGCCTACAAAAAAATTAACGACAGCATATGTCTCACTTAAACTAACTTAAAAAATATGCCCAACGAAGTGGGCATGGGTCAGCTAGTCTCTAAATAAATATAACAAACCGACATATATGCTACCAAAGATAAATAATTACATGAGGAGATAATGGTTTTACACGTATGTCCTACACACATTAAATAAAAATCAGATTTAATAAAAAAGAGATTTTAAATTGTGTAACTAATTTAAATAAAAGGTTAGATTTTTCTTTAGCTAATTTTCTAGAGGTACGTAAAAATCATAAAAAAAACTACTAATTGGAATAAACTACGAACTTCGGATTTAATTTTTATTTACAAACAAACTTACGACTATACAGTATTTACAAAATGTACATAGTCATATAAAATACATAAGAAACAGTTGAACTATCTACAGACCGTTGCAAACGATCTATAGATAGTTCAACTGATCCAAATCAGTACCAATCGGAAGCGTACCCAAGACACTGGCTGCATTGCCGCGCTGAATAGCAATACTGATACGTTGGGCCAGATACTCACCAGCCCTCGGGTCACGCGTCGCTTCGACTAGAAATAATTTTTATTAGATTTATTTCAATAAATATGGATGTGTTTCAATTTGTTGATAGTTGTTTACCAATAGTCTTAAATACTATGAAATAAAAATACAGGTAAGTAATAGTAATAAAGTCTAAAATCACAGGTGGCTCTGTCAGAGCCTTCCGGCTTATAGGTACAAAACTATCAAAAACGTAAAGATTACTCCAAAGGGTTTTGTCTATATGGAATATCAATATCAATATTACAGCCATGGAAAGACGATCTTCATTTTCGTTTGACTTATGTAAATTGAGAATTTTACTAAATAAGGAAAATAATTAAAAACAACCCATACTATAAAATACTATTACACTATTAACAAAATGTACATAGGCATATAAAATACATAAGATACAGTTGAGCTATCTACAGACCGTTGCAAATGATCTATAGATAGTTAAACTGGTTCAAATCAGTAGTCCATAAAAGTAAATGGATCATAGCCCAAGTTTGACCAACCTGAACGTGTGTGGCACATGGGTAATCTAGTATACTAGGTACCTATGACATATGTACTAACTAACCCGTATAGGCAAATAGAAAGTCAGGTGAAACGACGGGTAACTTAACTATCTGTTTAAAATGAACGATTACGTATTTCTTAGCATTTTGAATTGTTTTATATCGCTGGTTTTATGGAACTTTAAATTACGTGTGAAGACGTAACGGCTCTCAGATAATACTTAAATCATAATCGCGGGGTGATAGAAAGTGTTATTTATATACTTTTTATATTAGTTATATTTGAGTAGGATGAATAAAATGTTCAGATATTTCTCACAGTCCATGGTAGGCAGAGCCAACTGAAAGGTGTAAATATTGTGGCATGTATTCCTTATGCTTAAGAACATTTAATTTATGTTTATGTTTCAAAGTTTTTTAGCACACATTATTGGCGATTTATGTGCTTATCTAATACATGCAACAGTTTTAGATAACAGTCTAAGTTTGAGGCTAAAAAGTCTAGAACGCCTTCACCCTTTTAATTCTCTAATTAGTCAACATTGTTAATGAATTCGTATCTACAGACTAACCCCCTATCTTATAAAAAGCGTTGACTTAGCGTTGACTTTATGTCAACATTACGTATGGTAATCAAGACTTCAAGTCTGCGCTAACTTTTTATAAGATAGACCGTAAGTTTCAAGAGCTGTAGATGCTTTTAGCCCCACAACTGGTACTCTACTAGCCGAGCAGTAACATGCAATCGTATACAAATGAACTAGTTAATAAGATACGTACAACACGGTCCACTTCATCTCCACTATGCGAGACGTGGACCACGGTATCTAATGGAACGGTAATTTTCTATACATTCTTGCTTAAGTCCTCAATTTAGCACGCGTGATTGTGTAAAAAACCCCGAGTCAGACTCGCGCACGAAGGGTTCCGTTCCGTCCGTTCCAAATAATCACGTTTGAGAGTCCCCTTACTTTATTCCTGTATTTTGGTATTTAATTTTGTTGATAAAGTGGCAACAGCGGCATAGTTGAAATTATAACATCATTTGTGATAATTTCAACTATGACGGTTTATGAGAGACTACTGTACCTCTACCATGAGTTGTCACAGTAAAATCGCCTGGCTTTACTACAGTAGTTAGGGAAATATTAGTATTACGAATTTTAGTACCAAACTATCCGCTACAGGCGCTATACAAATAGTACTTCATACATTTTTACAACGAGTATAGATTGTAAAAACTCATGGTAGAGCTACTGCTTACAAACGTACGATCAGCGAAGTAGGTAATAGCTAGGGATTACTGAGACTCCGCCGTTCCCTTCGGGTAGGGAACAGTAAAGGTCGAGTCACTTTTGCTGCTGAAGTAACACGCTTATGATTTATATATTCCATTTACAATAATATTTATTTTGTCTAGTCGAAGTGACGCGTGACCCGAGGGCTGGTGAGTATCTGGTCCAGCGTATCAGCATTGCTATTCAGCGCGGCAATGCAGCCAGTGTCTTGGGTACGCTTCCGATTGGTACTGATTTGGATCAGTTGAGCTATCTATAGATCGTTTGCAACGGTCTGTAGATAGCTCAACTGTTTCTTATGTATTTTATATGACAATGTACATTTTGTAAATACTGTATATCCGTAAGTTTGTTTGTGAATAAAGTAGTTTTATTTTTATTTAGTTTAAGTATATATATGTTTACAGGCGATCGGTATTAATCAGTGTTTCTATTATGCTGGGGCCACATTAGCGGGCGAATATTCGTATAGTGTTGGCGCGATAAAATCATCGTGTTCGGGTATAGGCGATGTTCTTGTCTACATTAGACGGGCGAAGATTCGTGTCGAGTTGACGCGATGTATCGTGCCGGATAGGGTGACCAGATGTCAGGAATTTTCCTGACATTTCAGGAATTTTAGACATATGTCAGGAATGCGGCCGGAAAAGGGAAATGTCAGGAATTTCTCGGCAAATAAATGGAACAATTTTTTTTTTACACTATAATTTTATTTTTGGTCACAATAACAAAAAGGAAATCGTCATTAATAGTAATTAGCTTTTTACGATTTTGACATCAAACAATCAACATTGACATATAATATTAAACGTACTAGATTCAAAAAATATTTTTTATTTTGAAATAACTTTTGAATTATTACGGAAAAATAGAATAAAATTAGTTGTGTTATAAAACTTATCCATTTATCACAAAAAATATATATATTCAAAAACCCAATTGAGCTCATGTCTGGAATTTTGTCAGGACTTTTGAAATTTGCATCTGGTAACCCTGTGCCGGATGGTGTTGTTCTAGGCATGGGCGTTTTTGGATTTTTTCACAAACCGATACGAAACCGATTTCAGATTTTGAAACCGATTTCAAAAACCGTTTTTTGAAATCGATTTCAGTAGCGAATATCGGAGCGTATTTACTAGTTATTACGACAAACGCAAAATCGAATTCTTTCGGTTTTTCGTTTTCAATGTCATCATCATCATCATCATCGACCTATATTAGTCCACTGCTGGACGGAGGTCTCTCCCAAGACGCGCCACTGAGCCCGGTCTTCGGCTCCTCTCATCCAGTGTTTGCCAGCTACACTCCACAGATCGTCGCTCCATCTAGCCGGACGGCCTCCTACACTACGCTTTCCTAAACGCGGTCTCCACTCCAGTATCCGTTTGCTCCAACGGTTGTCGGTTCTTCGGTAAACATGGCCGGCCCACTGCCACTTCAGCTTGCTAATTCTTTGAGCTATGTCGAACACTTTGGTTTTTTGACGAATAACTTCGTTGCGGATTCTGTCTCGCAAAGAAATTCCGAGCATAGCTCTCTCCATAGCGCGCTGAGCGACTTTCAGCTTGTGGACCAACCCCACTGTCAGTGTCCACGTTTCAGAAGCATAGGTCATAACGCACTGGTTGAAAACTTTCGTTTTCAGACATTGAGGGATGGATGACGAGAAGACTTGACGAAGTTTCCCAAACGCAGCCCAGCCTAGCTGAATTCTCCGGTCTAGCTCTCTCTCGAAGTTGTGTCTACCTAACCGCAGAGTCTGCCCGAGGTAAACATACTCCTGCACAAATTCGAGAGGCATTCCGGAAACGGTTATTGGCGGTTTTCAATGTGCAATTGGGTATTTGAATTAAAAAAAATATTGTATATTTTTATGTATTTTAAGTTTGGTTTTCGATGCAAAACTAAACTCACGGTTCGGTTTCATTCGGATTAGGTTGTTAGGTTGTATTGTTAATGCGTTTTCTAAAAATAGTTTTCTCATATTGGAATGGAATATCGGATTGCAGTCAGAAATCATAAAACCGGACAATTCATAAAACCGTCAAAAACTCAAAATCCATAACGATTCGCTTCATTTCTCTTGCTCTTACGACGGTTCACTGAGTTAGAAAAAAAAGGAAATGAAATTAGCTCTGTCTTATTCTAACTAAAGTAGTCGTACGGTGGAGTGATAGAGAACGAATGCGTATCAAAACTATAGAAAACTTAAACTTTAGGTAGACTTAGATTTCGTTCGTTTGCAGTTTGAGTTTGGTTTTCGGTGCAAAACTAAACTCACGTCGGTTCGGTTTGGTTTCGTTCGGATAAGATTGTTTGCAGTTTGCGTTATCATCGTGCGTTTCCTAAAAACGGTTTTCTCATATTGGAATATCGATGCGATACGATTTCTGACTACAAACGGATTTCAGTTTCGTTTTGATATATCTGTCTCATGCCTAGAACTTAGCCTAAGGCTAAGTTCATATGGCCGCGCGGTACCGCGTGGAACTACGAACCGCGCGGTATAAGATCAATATAAACGGTAATTAGCGTCTACATTATCGCGCGGTACCGCACGCCGCGGATCATCTGAACTTAGCCTAGGGCTAAGTTCATATGGCCGCGCGGTAACGCGCGGAACTACCAACCGCGCGGTACAAGATCAATATAAACGGTAATTATCGTCTACATTACCGCGCGGTACCGCGCGCCAACGTGCGTCGCGCTCCCATACAAATATCGTCATGTGAATGCTCAAACCGCGCGGCGACGCGCGGCGACGCGCGGTTACGCGCGGTCATCTGAACTTAGCCTAAATAAATTGACGTAGATGTAGCCACCTAAGCGAATATTGGCGCGACAAATTGATTCGCGTCTTCGCCCGAATACTACGCGATGACACGATGTACCCGGCCACATACATCGCGTTAACACGAATATTCGCCGTAGCCCGCTAATGTGGCCCCAGCATTAGAAACAAATTATTAGAAACTTTCTAATAATTTGTCAAATTCATCATGTAGTGGTAAACAATACCAACTAAGCTGTGACTGTGACGCAAGTCAGATGATAAGTAACTTTAATATAGCAAACATAATACATAGGTGCAGGAATATAGATGGATCCGGGTTATTAGCCATAGTTATTACTTGCGAATGACAATCACTAGTTGTTAGGAAGTTAGTTTAATAATTTGTTTCTTAGGTAGAGAAACCAACATCTTTAGGAACAAAATATAGCTATAACTATATAGAAAATACGAGTAAAACTGTTTCTTTATTGTGATTAAATCAAAGGAGTCGTTTCTGGGCATTTGATCATCTTATGTCTAAATAGGAAGAATAAAGAACTACAGTCTATGTAAACCTTGCCTGCATTATGTTGGGGACGTAGAGCTGATTACCTCATAAGAATTCAGTGCATGGATAACAAGCCCTCTGAATATCTACAAGTTTTTATTATCACGACTATGCAGTTGTTGTTGAGACAGTGGACAATGAAGTAGACTGTCTTTTGTTTTGTTCTAGTAGACAGTAGACAAAGGCGTTACTTGCATAGCTCCCGGGTCAACAGAATTTATTCAACTGCCCTTTTGGGCGATTGGAACAAGGCTTACATAACATCTGTTGCCGGATTTGTAGTGGCTATGTTTGGTTTTAACATTCCTGTATACGACTTCACTATGTACTGGTAAAGTGTTGCCAACGATTGTATAAGTACCTACTAACCCCCTATCTTATAAATATGTCATCATTACGTATGGTAATCAATACTTCAAGTCTGCGCTAACTTTTTATAAGATAGACCGTAAGCGATTAAGTGATAGCTATCTTTTCCGAATACAATATAAAATACACGATTAAATCTGAATCGCCTAACTTTTTTAAATAACATGAACGTCGACAACAGTCAACAACTTAGAAACATTTCAGCGGCACCCCGCAATGTATCTCGAATTACAAGGTTGTATTCGTGCTGAGGCATCTATGCAATGTGACTTGAAGTCGCTAGTTTTACGTAATAAATCTATAAAATTTCGTCACTTGTAGCCAAAACTATGCAGTTGTTAGTGTATATTATTTAAAATAGTTTTTTAATATATCAATCAAAGCCTTTTAAATCTAATTGAACGAAACCGCCATTTTGCTTAGTAATTTCTCCCGCGCACTGTAGAGGCGGGCGAAAGGGAAAGTATGAAGGAATTATTTATGTTGAATTGCAATTTTATGTCATTACACTTCCACCGTGACATCCAGCATATTACCTATATACAGGACAACAGTTCCCTTAAATATTTTATGAGCATATTTTATATATTATATGTTATATTTATGCATATTTCATAAAAGAGTAGTCTTTTGTACTGGCATGTACTTACATATAGAGTATTAGATGTAGTGAATGTATTACAAATACATACGTCAGAATATGAAAAAATAACTCGCGGTCGTCACTTAATGAAAGAAACGTTTTATTAAAACTAAAAGTTCTGCTTCTTGATCATTACCACGTGATACTAAGTAGTGTTAGATTGTAATAATCCCCATGAAAGAAACGTCTTAATAAAACAAATATCATAACATATTTTGAGTCACTGAGTTTGTGAATTAATTGCGCAACATTGAGTTTATTTGACAAATATTATAAAACAAAATTATGTTGCTTTTATAAAGGCACAGCTCAAAGCCTTCGTTTCCGTAAAAATGGACCATATTGCTGAGTCTTTGCTGTCTGTTTGTCTGTCCGTCTGTCACCAGGCTGTATCTTATGAACTGTGACAGTTAGAGGGTTGAAATTTTCACAGATGATTTATTTATAATATTCCCGTTATTATGTATGCATGTCAATATTTAAGGGGACTTTTATACAAGAACTAATAATTTAATACGGTAATTTGGTAATTATTAATTTGGTACGGAACCTTTCGCGCACGTGTCTGATTCGTACTTGTCCGGTGTATTCAATTAACTAGTTAACTATCTAATATCGATCTTCTCAATTAAATTGCAATGGCTTCTAGCTAGAGGCGGTCAGAGGATTAAGTATCTAACATGATTCTCTTGTCTATTACTATCCTATTGACATATTTTATAGCAATACTTTCACTTTGTAATTGAATAATTGTAATAAATATTCACGGACATTTCACACATCGTGCTCTAGTCCCAAATTAGAGCTGATGATGGGAACTAGATGCCTGCCTGATGGTATACGTTATACATTTTTCTAACACACATAGAATAGAAATACTTAGCTGGCCTTTAAGTACTTTGAATTATAATGGTAATGTAAGGTATTTTTCTGTTCGGCTTCGTTTAAACTGTAATTCTAATTATAATAAGAATTATAAAATCAAGAAAGTATTCTTGTTTCTAAGTAAAAAACAACGGTCTAATAAAGTCGCCGGTAAAATAAATATAAATAACACTAGACCACCTTGGGAGTTGTATTATGAAATACTTGCTACTTCATTTTAATTAAATCAGAATTATTCTTCTTTCATTCCGTTATATAAAATCATGGTTAATTCCGACAAGTCTAGATATTAATTGTACAAATATGTATTTAAAATATTATAAAGATGACTCGCACTTTGCATAACGATTAAGAGAGATTGTAAAAAATCACCGAAGAGTATACTTTTGCCTCTACTTTATACAAACGTAGAAAACGTAGTTATTTCACATTAAAATGACGAAACCAATTACTTAGAAAAAGCAACGCTTAAAATATAAAACCAATAAAATAAGGAATGTCAGTTGAATAACAAATTACGCGTTATAATCGCATACAAATTTTAAACTACAAAAAAACAATAATCCGGTAGCCCCAAGGGTATCGGAGGCCAAAAAGCGTTGGAAAGATGACCTGGACGCCCAGGAAAGAGTTTGGTGGAATATCGCCAAAGACAAATAAAAAAATATAAATAGAAGGCTTTGGGGGCGACCTTTGCCCAACAGCGGGACACTATAGGTAAAAATAACGTATAATAAATAGGTAGAGGAGCTCAGAAGGGACAGTCAAATACAGGTGTTGTCACAAGTAAGAACTAGTTTCAAATACCTACACCAACCGCCTTCACTGCCTCGACCTTACACAAGGTCATGTTTGGCAACACGATCATTAACAGATATTTTAGTAAACCAGTCAAGTGCGAGTCGGACTCGCGCACGAACCAAAAGGTTCCGTACCAGAAAATCTTGGTTTTGTATGACAGCCCCTATAAATATTTTAGTTTTTCTGGTTTTAAGTAATTGTTGCAATAGTAATAATAGTAATTTCAACTCTCAAACTATTGAGAGTTGAAATTTTCACATATCATGTATTACTATTGCCACTATACCAACATCTATCTCTAATTCAAACAATCGTCATGTCTGTCAGACAGACAAATAGACAGACAGAAAGACAGCGAGCTCTCAGTAATAGGGTCTCTTTTTACCCTTTGGATACGGAACCCTAAAAACTAATATAAATAGGAGGATCGGCCTACGCGATGAGAGCATATGTGGTACATGCACTAATTATGAACACTCGTGAAATGATATAATTAGTAATGTGCTGTTCATTCACATCCTAATTTCTGGCTTATTTTATAAAATAAGGAGACCATGCCAGAAATTAGTCAATACTTCTTTGTTTTCTTTTTGACAATTAAAAGAAAACTCTTCTATCAATGAGAATAAAGGCTGGTTTATACAGGGTCAGTAGAGAAGTCAGTCGCAGCGCCAATGTCGGCGCCGCGACTGACTTCAACTGTTTACATGAAGTAAGTAGTAGTGGTGCGTTTCTCACGGTGAGCACACGTGTGTGAAGTCAGTGGGAAAAATGAATCCGCGAAAACAACTGAAACGACGATTTAATTGTTTGTTGAAAAATTTATCAATTTTGCTGTTGAATGAGTTAATAGAAATGGTAGAAAATGAGATAACTAAAAATAAACGACAATGGGTAAGAAAATAGATTGACGATAGAAACGAAACTGGTGGCTCTGCTTTATTGCTGAAGCAATTGCGATTTGAATATCCTGTGGAGTACAAACTGGCTATGAGGATGTCACCACAGAATTTTGACGAATTGCTGTCAATGATATCGAGCTCAAAACGTGGTCACTCTACAACGCAGCGGCAGTGACGAACCACGCACTGACTTGTCTGTTTGGTTTATTTGACTGGCGCAGGGGTGCGCGGGTGGCGGGGGGCGCCAACTGACTTTAAAATATTCGTGTCCGAATATTCAAGTCAGCGCTGACTTCAACCCACTGTACTGACTTCAAATCAGTTTACACAGGGTTTTTTTCGGGTCAGCACTGACTTGGCTCGAATTTGAAGTCAGTTACTGACCCTGTATAAACTAGCCTTAACTTACATTTTTTTAAACTGACGCGAACAGAACTTTTAGTACAGATAGATATAGATAGATAGGTAGCCATAAAATCCCGAATAATATATTTCTTTATTATATCTACAATATATTTTGCTTATATGGGTTAAATATTTGTAATATTGAACTTGGACCCGGAATGAACATAAAATTTAAAGCAGCACATACCTTTTTAGAATATTAGACATCCGGAAAATCACTGAATAAATTTCTATTCATATAAAAAAAATACAAAGGACAACGTTGAAGCGACTGTGAGTTTTCTCCACTAGCCGCAATCTGCTGAGATGTGTTATCATGACAGATCGGGCTCTCGCGACCTTATCAATTATCTCTGAACAACACGTCAATCCGATGTGTTTTAGACATTTTGATAACGGCACATCGTGGTGGAAATATACTTATTCTACAAGCAAGAACAACTTTACAACAGGAATCCCCAAGTCTATAAATAACCCTATACAAAAGTAATCTGAACAGACCAAAACCGACATCAATCGCAATCGATATGGAATACTAAAAATATATTTTTAACGATTACTCAAACAGTACTTTAAAAATCTTAATGATACGAGACGAGACCACTTTTATGTATCTATCATCTATCAAACAAAAAAATAATCATCAAAATTGGTTCACGATTGGTGGAGTAATCGCGTAAGTCGCCTTACAACATACAAAAAAAAAATCGGTTGATAACACTATTTTGCCATCAAAGTTTACAACAATATATTTCCATTCAAATTGCGCAACGGAAATTCTAAAACAGAGCGTATATATTATATGTTTAATAGTGTCGAATATGAATCTTAAATTCGAAGCTACGATGTTAAATTCTTACAAATTAAATCTAGTAGCAAAAATAACTTTTTCTATTTCCCTATATTAACGAAAATGAAATTTCAAAGATTTATATCAGGTGCGATATCATCTTATCACCATGGATCAGTCTAATTTGACAAGCAGATAGTTGATACTGCTCGTCTGATCCTATTGTGATCCAAGACGTATTGGTTCACTTTCACTGAGATCACAACTATTCTTTGCAGTTGGATTGAAACATCACTACCTACTTACGTTATTTCAAAATACTTTAGCATGGTATTTACACAACATACATTATATTGTAACATAATGTAGGCGTTAATTTGAATTGAAGAACTAATTATTTAACCTTCGTATCGCCATAAAAAGCACAATGAATTTAAATAAATTGTAATCTGGTCTTCTATATACAAATAGGATTTAAAACTATAAAAAAAACTTTGGTACCTCTTTGGTCTACCTCCGAACTCGGAATACATAGATACAGAACTTTTCTGTTAGTATTCGAATTTTTAATATATTGCGAAAGTTTTGTGTTCGTATTATGATTTCGTTGCATCGATGAAGACTTCCATACTGCCATTGCAAGTACATACTCATATATTACAACATAATAACAAAATAAAAGTATAATGCATTCTTCAACACAAGTAGATACTATATACTATAAGGCAATCAATGGTACTGGACATTTCACTTTTACAGAAATTGGTGCTGTGAAGTGAAACAAGACTGAGATTACTAGGAAAAACATTTACTTCATCACTAGACGCTAGTTATAGGTATATTCTACATGAAGTCCCTATAGCTTAAAAAGCGACCGTTGCTCAAGGTGGAATAGTGTAGGTTCTGTAATGTTTAGTGCGTTTTGTTCCCGAAATCCATTGCGGTACAAATCGCAAATTTCATTAGAAATGAATTTTGCCATTTTGGTACCAAAATCTCTTGAGCTTCCACAGCGTTCTAGTGGACTTGGTTACGTATCACTAATCTACTGTAATGACTAAGGTGTTTGTAGGAGTATATTTGTTAATTTGCTTGATAATGACTTTAACCATGAGAATCTGAGTATTTTCCTTCCGGTCTTCCGTTGTTTTCAATGCTCTATTTTTGTTATTCGTATTTTTAATTAGTTACTAGAAACACGAATAAAATGTGGTTTCTGATATAGGTACATATATGTAGCTTCCTTCCTATGCATTCAATGAAGTTCGTTCAATTTACAGTTCATACGCGGAGGGTCTATTGGTATATTTTATTATGAGGGTCTCATTAATAACTTTCGTTTTTATTCTTTTGTTTTAACTAACGATTACCGAAGAAGTTATTTCGGTAATCTAACGTTTTTATCTGTAGTTCCATGTTTGAAGAAGTTTATTCCAACAAAACGTAGCATGTACGCAAACCTTTTTTATGCGTATTTCATTACAATTGGTGGATAAATGTAAAGACGATATAATGTTTGAGAACACTGCAGTGTCCTAAATTAAGTGTAGTGTAGTAGCTTTCTGCAGTGGTCACACCAGTGATCTTAAAAAAGGCCAGTTATGGTCATACAAGGTTATTTTCATGGTCACTGTATCGAAATCTGAACACAGACTTATCTTGGACATTCGTGGGTGACTGAGGATCAGACGTAAAGTTCAAATTTAAAACTCTACTTTTTAAAATTAATTTGGATGTACTCGTATCGTGATTTCACTACTTGTAGACACGGTTAGGAAATACTTAGCATTAAAATGGTAATAAAATAAACTGACTTAGCTTACTGTGGCAAATAAGTAACTTGGATCAAAAACTGTTGTTTATTTACTTTTTAAATAATAACCGACAGGTGTTACGCTACACGACCCGTTTTATCTACCTACCGTATTGCACTAACTTCCAGCTGATGTCTGTTCTATACACCGCAATTTAAACCGTATTCGTTTACCTATAGAAGCTATTCACTAACATTGCGCTATAGTATAACTCAGGAAAAACGGCCAGCGCTCGGTTTGCTAATTTGCAATGAGTGGTATTTGCGTCATCGATTCATCTTACAGTGTCTATACTCATACACCTGTCATTCAATTCGCAACAATTGGTAATTATTATCTACTGCGTTATTAATGATTATCTAATTATGTGCTTTTATTATTCACCAAGTAAAAGAACTTTTATTTCTATGAGTTATCACAAAATCTGCAAATGTTAGCAATATAGCTAGATTGTTGATTCTGAAATAAGCTACTAGTTTTTTTTTGTCTACGAATAAATTAATTGAATGTCACAATATGCTAAATTCGCAAATACTTAGTTGCAGCATCTAATCCACAATCATTAAGAATGTCAACAAATCGTTCCTCCACGCAAACGATAAAAAGAAAAACTAATAGTTGTAAGTAAATACTCACCGAGGTTAGAGAAATGGTGTCTGTTTGTTCTGTTCGATAGTAAAATCCACTCACAGTCCGTTTACGAAGTAAATTTTTATTCCACTTGGTTTTCTCGTGAGGAAAACTAATGAATTTATCGAACGCTGCGTGATTGGTGTTTATTTGGAACAAGACGCGACGCGGGCGTCGCTTTTCGATGCCGATGTACAACTAGTGGAGTGAAGTGAGCGCGGGAGGCAAACAGTGGCCGCTCGGCCGCCGACTCGGCGTTGGTCCCTCGAGCCAGATACCTAAATTGAGCACCCGCAGACGCCGCCGTCGATGCCGCTGGGAGCTGACCGATTTGCGTCGCTTGACAAATGGCCTCTCGAACAGATGTCAATGCTTTGCAATCGGTTGCATAATGCTTCCGGACGATATTTTGTTCCAAATTCTGCCTTTAAATTCTGCTTATCAATATTAGGTTAACACTGAGTACCTACTACTTATACGAAATAAAATGCTACTTTTGCTGCAAACATATGACTTCAACGTAACATGAATATGCATTGTTTTTTTTATCAGGTAATAATTATTTTTAATATAATTATATACACCTAGTTCCACCTACTAGATTTCGTCAAGCTTAGATTAAAGACGAATTTGCCCACTCATTTACCTAATTGTAATCTTGTTTTTTATGTTTTATGTAGATCATATTGTTCCTATCTGTGTCTAGGCAAGCCACATCCATACCTAATATTTATACATGTGAATCAGTTGTACCACTTTTTTGGTTCGATCAATGAGCCCACATAAATAAAAAAGTTACTCTATTTAAATGAGGTTAAAAAAATGCTTAAATAGCATGTATTGACTTATAAATGTCATAATATTCGAGATAGTTCTTGTCAAAGTGACAATAAGTCATAAAGTATCAGCTTTGTGTTTTTGCTCCAAGTTTAATAATTTAATGTTTTTTATTGAGTTACAATCGAATAAAGTTCGAATTACAATCATTGGAACTATCCCGTATTCGTAAATATTAGTCATGGATCGAAAACGCAGAACATTCACTCTCAAACCCGAGTCCGAAAAAGACTCTACAAAGACTAAAGAGAGTTCTAGAAGGGCCAGAGGCGATTGCGATGTATCACAAAGCACATCACATACCCAGTTCTTCAAGAAACCGAGGCATGAGGAGGAGTTTAAAAGGGTCAACACAGATGAGTTCTTGGGAGTGTCAGAGAGTATATCTGGGTCCTCGGACACATATCGCTGTGTTCACGGACCGGAGGGAAAACAGTACACTCAGAAAGGATTGCTGAAGAGGAATTTACTCAGGGAATTGGATCCTATTCCAACTGGTATTATTTATATTTATTGAAATAGTTTCAGTATTACATATCCGCCTCAATTTCTTTGTCCGGTAACGTACATGTACCTATAGGAGTAAAACGCAAAAACTCCCAATCTATAACCGTTTTCATCCCGATCAGTACGAGCAAAAACGTTAAGTTACTCAATATGTAGATAACTACATACAGTTACTAAAAAGTCCTGTTGCCCGTTTATTCATATTCCAGCAGCTAAGGATGTAGAGAATGGTATCAGACATCCGTCGAGTTTCACTTGGCATTTCGAAAACTGTTGCTACTTACACAGGTGCATACTACTTTGAATGGTTGATAGCTGACGTGTTTGCATCGGTCAATAGTTTTCGTTCCAGTATTGATAGCACAACAATGAATAGGACCGTCGAAGTCCATCTATTGAAAATTAACGCTCCGCTTTCTCGCCCAGTTCCCTTTTTAATCGGACTACTGTTTTGGATTGACCTACAATATATTAAAACAGCGAGTCTGCTTTCTTAACACTGAATGCCCCTGAATATTTAGATATCAGTACAGTAGGACACATAATCAAACTGTCGTTTTAAATGACTTTATTGCTCTATCTATATGAATTTTAGGTAATTATTAAATATGGTGTGTTAATCATGCCGCAGGTCAAATCCGTTTAAAATTATGATAAATATTTAAAAATTATCAACTAATCCTTGTACTGTAACTTAGATAATTTACTTAGGTCAGTAAATAGTGGCAACAATTACCGCAATGAGAATCAAGTTTCTCGGAACGTTGCATGTTCGACTTGATTGCATTCTGATCACCATAAATGAGATTCAGTCCGTTCTTACATTTAGTTCTACTTAAAATTCACTACAATTTTTGTCTACGGTGTTGGATAAGATGATAGAAAATATGCCAGAAAACTCTGTCATTAGAGTTTACAACTCCGAGCGTTCTCTCTATCTGCACCTGCCTATATCCGTTAAGCTAAGGTTAACTACAGCCACCATCTTTATTTCTGCAGAACAACTCATTGTCTTCCAGATAGCAAATGGACTGAGAAGTGTCCCCCCGGGTACGGTTGGGAGATGGCGAAGAAATTGGTTTTCCTGGTATCGGATCCCACAGTGTCGCAACAAACAGAGCGGTTGACAATTCACCTTAAAGACTTCGCTAGAACATCTAGTCGAGGTTTTGTATCCTTTTATACGATGTTTCGGTCGCCTTTTGATATGTTTGGCCTTATTCTAGTAACTATTTTTTTGGCTAATTTCAAACTAAGTACCTACTTTAATTTGATTGCTACCTATGTGGTTTGCTCCAAGAGTTCTGCAGGAGATCGGATACACATGTTACGGTTTCGTGAAAGACATAAATAAGCCAATAAACCTTAACTAGGTTCCAGAGAGCAGATGTTTTGGACAATGTCTGCATAATTGTGGATTTTCTGATAGAAACTTTACCCAAGAACCCTGAGCTTCATGACGTTACTGTCCTGCTGCTGCAGAACATGAACATGCCGATACTTCTGAGCGCGGTTTCAGATGTCGTCAAATATTTTGACAGCATCCGAAATTACATCGGATTCTTAGGTAAGCTTTAGCAACCTCTTCAGGGGCCATTCGAAGAAATAATTAACAACTTTCCAGGTAAGCTGCCAGCTGCTTAGTGCAACTAAGTATAGGCGACAAAGAAATTGGTTTACCACTCTAAGGTTGAATATCATTTGCACGTACAAAACATCAAGGGCTATTTTCGCTTGACAGATTAATGACTGCTACGTCAGAATCTGTCAATCTGTAATCCTTAGCGAATAATTATGTTACTGGGAGATGTCATCAAAAGTGGTAAACCAATTTCTTTGTCGCCTATACCTATATATCATAGGTATTGTGCTAAATGTGCAAATGTTATGATGCATAGGTATTGTATAAACAACTGACGCAAATAACCCCTGACACTATGATATGTAACAAAGCAATAAGCATGAGAGTATGGGCACTCATTTTAATTAATAACTCGAAAGTTATATTTTAGAGAAGACTATTTATTTACCTATCTTGTAAAATAGTAATTATATGGGCCAAATGCTAAATTACACCGTGTCGTGCGGTAATTAGGTAGTAGGGGAAAAAGGGGCAATGAGAGTCAGTGGGTAATGGTGGTCAGCGTTCTAGTTCCTAGACGAAAGTAGCTAAACAAACGAATATCGTCCATAAAGACTCGTTAAGTGTCAACTCGCGGCCCCCCGATCGCCCGTTCAGTTCGCGTCCATCATTTGCACAGGAAGGTCGTAATACAGTTTCGCGCTCATTTGATGTAATTTCACGTGTGCATAAAATAAGAGGTAAGTACATAAATACATAAAATTTAAATACTTAGAGTACATTATTGTGTGCCTTTAAGCTTATACTATCGATTTAAAAAAACATTTCTGGTATTTAATAGCATATTAAATTTTTATTTTATTTTTTTGCACATTTTTTAAGATCGGGTAATTAGAGTCACTGCAATGCGGGCAATGAGAGTCAACTCCCATTGCCCGCAATCATTATAACATACCTAAAATAAATTAATTCTCATTAATTACTATTCCAGAAATACCGAAAATACGTCACAGATCTACAAATAAGGCTCAGTGGTCATCTGAAACACTTTCAAAAGCTGAGGATCTTATGAGTCAAGGCCCCTTTATGAGAAGTGCTGCTATAACAGCACGAAAGCTAGCAAGAAGCAGAAATCTAAGAATCATATTGCGAATAAGGCCAAAAGGCGTACTTCAAGATCTAAACACTTCTTCAGAATCAGATATTAGTCGTAATCAGATATATGACGATGATGAAGACAATGATTTGAATAAATGTTTAGTATGTGATGAATTTGATCACAACAATGAATTATGGTATAGATGCACTTCTTGTAGCTTATGAGCACACCCTAGTTGCAAAGGATGGGACTAGCCAAAAGCTTATGTATGTGACAATTGTTAGGCTAGGCTGACTCTCATTGTCCCCATAGTGACTACAATTACCCTCAGATGTGGACAATGGTGGTCAAAGATGTTTTTTTTTTAAAGTTGATTATTAATTAATATATGATTCCAAAGATAATGAAACTGCCTGAGACTGATAGTGGGATGATTAAAGTACCTTTAAAGTTGGTTAAAATAAAGATATAGTAATAATTGTGTGTTTTATTCTATATCTTGCTTAAGTGACTCCCATTACCCCCTCTTCCCCTAAGTAGCTTAGATACGCCTACTTATCTACCTACTGGAGTCTACATAGGAAGTATTTAAAGTCACAAAATGTACAGAGTCCATTACCAAACACTATTGGCAACTTACAAATGAAACACCTACGTATTTAAATCACGTTCGGTCCACAACGACAAAATAGGAGTAAAAATCCCTCGGGTGAAGGTGGCATTGTGCTCGTTAGTACTACCATATCTATACAAGTAGGTAGGTTAGTACCTCTGTAAGTAGGAACAGGTCGGCATCTTTTCAGGTCAATTAAAACTGACCTCGATCAGAATAAAAGTATTATTAAACTCTGGTATCTGAAAGTAGTCTTCACACGGTTCTTGTGCAGTTGATTTGCAATGCAATCGCCTTCATGACTTTTCCTATCCACGTGGAATAGTCTGGGTATTTAATTAGGAACACAGATGTTAAAGTGGGTTTCCGAAATATTTCATATTGTAGGTATCTTATGGGCCTAGTAATTGCTTACCCAGCTAGGTATGTAGATTTGATGTTTGTCGTATAGGTTCTAGAGAATGTCCCAAGCCAGTGATTTGAATATTTCACACCTTTCTTAAGCTGCTATAATCAGGGTACCGTTCATCGGAGTATTGGTAGAAAATTAATTATATACAAAGAGCTACCTACTACCTATTAACCTACTGGTTATAAAATTCGTAGTGAGAAAATAGTACCTATGTTATTACGCCTCTGATATTAGGTTACCTTCTGATGCGTCTGGAGGATGACCGTCTCTTCGATCTGGTGTCCAACGCCATCATCTGGCAGCTCGCGGCTCCTGACACACTTCGCGGTCCTGGATCAGCTCAGCTGCGGCACACACTGGCAGCTGCGGAGACGGTGCTGCATCAGACGGTCAGCAGAATGCTGGCAGTTACCACGGCGCATAGATTCCCCACCTTTCTTACGATGGCACTACTGTTGGCATGTTATAATGTGGAAAACTGTGAGTGTATTTTTTATTCCTACTGACATACCTATGTAGCTAAGTGAGCTACTTTGCACACCATTGCTGTTACTAACAGCATTTTGCCTATTGAGACTGGCATCACTAATTGCTTCAGTCTCTTCTTCTTTTTTGTTTATTTTTTTATGTTGGCATACGAGCATCTCCCGCCATTTGCGAATTTAATATCTACATCGTGATCGTTTGTTTCTTATGTAAGCAACCATTTATCTGAATTGGAATAAAACTCCGGTTCTTTAAGATAGACGCGGTTTTTATATGTATTTCGCAAATTTCAACATTTCTTCATAAAGTGGTTAGCTTAATATACCTACTTAAAAAATCTAACTTAGCAAAAAATAAAATATTGATACAATGATGACGAGTGGGTAATTTTATACTGAACCATCCACACTTACCCTTTTTTTATATATTTTTCAGGTATCGAGCTGATGAAAGAAAACATAATTGAGAATATTTTTTACCGATTCAATCCTTACTTTCCGGAAAAAAAATTACCGATTTATGATGATGATCCAGCTAACCCACAAGACCCTAATGTTAAATTAGGTTTGTTATTAAATTATTTCCTTTAATTATTTTCTAAGTCCTTTACTGCATACACCCTCGACCCCTTTTCAAAATTTATCTAGTCCTCTCCATCCAAAGGTTGCCTGGAAGAGATCGCTATTGAGCGATAAGGCCGCCCATTGTGCATTTATGTTCTAACTATTGTTCTTCTTTTATTTTTTTGGTGTAATTTGTGTGTACAATAAAGCGTTATTCATTCATTAATTAATTCATTATTTTTAGTATAAACCAGAGAATGTAGAAACTATACCTATACGTTCTAGCCTTGGTATGGTAACTAGAGTTTCCCAAAATAGCTCTATCAAGTTTTGATTATTTTATTTACAATTGAATAGTTAGGTATGTGAATAAATATAAGTAATCATATTTTGTTAAAGGGTTTATAAATTTGGCCTCACTCTAAGTACCTACTCTAGAATTTTCCTACTAAAAGGCTTATTAGCATTACACTAAATACAGAATCATTCCATTCTTGGCCTTTTTGACTGTTACGTAGAGTAATCTAAGTACTGAGAAACAACAAAATTCTAAAGTAACCAGGACCCCATGGAATGGCAGGAGCAGACACACCTTTACCCAGCAGTGGGTTAAGGCTGATGATGATGAAAGAAAGAAAGAAAGAAATATTTATTTATTGTTGAATAAATGAAATGAAACAGCAATACTTGTAAAAATTGGTTTCAGGTGATAGTAGTGTAAACATGTCAACAACTCTATCATTATTGCTTGTCCTTTTGAAGACCACTAAACAGTACTTAGATGAGAATCCTAAGTATAGATTGCTGCTACCTTGTCCGGATGCCTATAGCCAACGGTAAGTTTTTATTGCAAGTCATATAATTTGTCGACCGATGTGGCGCAGCGGGCGAAGGTCCGCCTGCGACGCGAAGGTTGCGGGTTCGATTCCCGCCTTGGGATTTTATATGTATTATCAAAAATATCTATCTATGTAATGTATTGTATTAGGTATGTCAGTCTTCTAGTACCCATAACACAAGTATGGTTAGATTGGGGCTAGATGATGTTGTGTGGATTGTCCAGCATTATAATGGATGCCCAGAGCCAATTTTTTGTAAAGCTTAGATCATTTTTACAAACAACTTATTATGTTCATGCGTAACATTTATGTAAAATCCCTAAATTTAAAACTGATACACAACCAATTCAAAGGATTTTATATTCACACTTTTAGTTAGACAAAAACATGGTGATACCTAAGTGACGTCATTCTAAATACAATATGGCGTCTTAGTTACTTTTTAAGCGCATTCATAATATAGGTATTGAATGAAAACACTTAATATCTTAAAATTATTTATTTAATGTAGTTAATTAATTAATTATAAACAACTCCATGTCGCCAAGATGCTCAAAATATAATCTTTGCCCTTCATTGAAACACTCCTCTTTGTTCTTTCAGTTGCTTTGTGTGGGCGTTCAGGTATGAATGCAGAGCTCGGGCACACCAACATGAGCGAATAACTTTGACGGTGATAGCTACAGTGCTGTTGAATTGCTTTGGGAACCGGCTTATGGCTTTCTCTTCTCTTCTCATGTCAGGTATTACGCTTTCAGTCTAGTCTTTCAAAGGAAAAGCAAGACTCAAATGAAGGCGATGTTGTATGATATTAAAGTCAAAGTCAAAGTCAAAAATTATTTTTGACTTTGACTTTGTTCAGTAAAATCACAAGGATCATTTAGAATTATATAATAAGTACTTCATAATTTAGTTTGTATAATTGTGAAAATTAGACTTATTACTTTAAATTTTCCTAGTTGATAAATTATGATGATTATTTTTTTAAAACTGGTGCTTATCGTTTGATCACATTTAAATTTAATCAAGATATGACTAGTAAATAAGTCAGAGACCGTAGTCTGAGTTCGAGGAAGTTGATATTTCGACCCTAAATTTCGTTTCACTCCATACAAATGCATAATAATGTATGTTGAAGTCCGTTTGTTCGTTTCAGATATAATGAGCCTATCAGTTTTGACGGAGCTACCTCCCCGTACCGATTGGACTAGCACCGTGAACTTCAACACGATGCAACAAGACGTACTGTTTAAGAAAGTGCTCATATATTTCAGTGTAGATCTACTGAAAGTATTTCCTTACAATAAATGCGTGAGTTCGGACAGTTTTAGCTGCTCCAAGAAAATTGGTCCAAGATGGCCGTCGCCACAAAATGGCGGGTCACGTATTTTTTCACAACTCCCTCAAAATGGGCATAAAAAAAGGCTTAGCTTGACTATTAGAATCCGATTATGATACATTTGAAATCCAAGAGTTTCACTCTTACATTTTCACAGTACCTACTAAATCAAATTAAAAATGTGCCGTCGCAGAATAGGTAGGTAGGTACTACTACGACAAACTTAAAAGGCGAAGATATAAAATTTTATTTGTGCTTGTAAATATTTTAGATAGTGGAGTCTCGTCATTGGCTTCTAGGCCTGATGTACCTGATAGACCCTGGTCTGTCCTACCTCAGAGCTCACTGGTCTCCAGCACTCTTCGCAGAGCTTCGGAAGACAACTCTTCAAGCTTTGGTCTGCACTCTGCCGCTTACCTCGCCGAACCTTATCAAGGAGTATGGCTTAGTGAGAAGGTACCTAAACTATGCATAGTTTGTAGATTGGTCCGAATAGCTGATGGCTTTTATTCATGTTTCACCTTCAAGTTATAAGTATTTTCACGTCAAGTTTAGATCTGAGGGATAGCAGAGAAGATAACCTCACCAAGCATTTCCACTAAGGACGTGCTTTGTGAGGCATCATACTGATCGACACTCATAAGTTGTAAGGATGATAGTACTCTTCAAAACGGAACACATTTATGCGAGCATCATTAATTAGTGGCAAAAATAATTAATAATTTCTCTAGACAAGTTTTTTCACAAAAAGCCCTTCAGCTATAATCGTTATGCTATTGTCACATTTATTTGCAATTAGAGCACTGTAGTAGGTACTGTAGTAATTTTGTTAAACTCCCCAGAGGCACGCATTAATATGCCAGTTGAAAACGTATCGAAACGCGTTGACGCTAGCTCGACTACCGAACGTTGCAGCGTCAATATGTCTTGAATAAGTTACGTTACGTTACGATACGTTTACTATTGTCACATTTATATTTTGTACTAACCCCATCTGTATATTATATGTTTCAGGTTGATGTGGTACATCGAATGGTACTCCGAAAGTCCATACGAACTGGGTATATTATACTGGTGCCTCAGATTGCTACAAGTAGTTATAAGCCATAGAGGCGAGATAGCGAGAAATTATGCGCTGAAAGATCTATTTGACACGCATGGAGTTATCATCCTTATTCGTAAGTATTTTTGTACAAATTTATAGAAAGAGTGTGTTTTATTGGAAACTTAAAATCATTGCTTTATTAACACGTCCACTAAAAACGTATCTAATATAATTTAAGGCATTCTCGAAAGTAATGAGTTGGATAGGGTCCGAATCTGCGACTTTATCCCTGTCGATGCTATAGTTAGTGTTAGTATAGTTATCTAGATTAGTTTTGATAGGTGCTTTGCCAGCTCATTTACAGCACCACTTGTGTAAAGACGTTACAAGATCTATTTCAGATCTCTGCTACACGTTATTAGAACAAAAGATGCCGCCCGTAGAAAAGGGTCAGGCTATACTAGGCCTGGCTTTGAGGCTACTAACCAGTGCTGCGGAACCTGAAACGAGAATCACTTGCTGTGTATACCCTGAGATCAAATGGCCCCACGCAGTTAGCTCATTAGCTCGCCACATGTTAGATGCGGCGCTGTATTCACTCGAAAAGCACTATATTGTAAACGACAGGTTAGTTTTATACTTTTAATAGGTACTTGCACCTTTAATATACCTAAACTGTTCTAATCTATAAACGCATAATATTGAGCTTAAAATAAAAAGAACTTGAGAGGTGTCAAGGGAGACCCGGATGGAACGAAGTTCTTAATTTAATAACTGGCTAGCTTTCTATAAGAGAGGAAGAGAGAGAGACAGACAGAGAAACACGCGCACGCCGCACGTATTAAAACTATAGGAAAAAGTGTCGTTACAACTTTTGGTCTTAATTTTTTCCGTCTAGCCCCCCCTTTCGCAACGCGCGTTAAGGAACTTCGTTCCAATTATTATTCCGAAATAATTCAAAATTTTATTAGATTTTTTTCAACGTTATTATTAAAAGATCAGTAATATAACGCTATGTTCATTAACCAACTTGTTTCTAGATGGTTGATTGCGATTCTCAATTTCATTTGGGAAGCTATCATTTGGAAGAAGGAATTTAGAGAGAAGTTCATTTTGAGAGACGGCATTTACAAACTGCTCGATATTATTACGGTTAGATTTGTTTACAGAACTGTTGTAGGTATCTGTAGTTCAACTTATTTTGATGAAACATCTTCAAAATAAGTTGAACAGAAAAAAGAGTTTTTCAAATTAACAAATGAAAGAGGCCCTGTGAGTGTAGTTGTCTAAGCAGTCAAATTATTTAATTTGTAGCACTGCTTTGCGTCTGGTATATATTTTTTCTTCTGTATAAAAAATTGTACACTGATTAATTTGCGTAAGTATAGGACTATTTCGATGACAAACGTCATAGCACTGTTGTACTAGCGCCAGTTTTCACGCTGTGGGTCATGGATTCGATGCTCACCAAGAGCAAACATTCGTGGTGTGAAAAACTGAATTGTCGACTGTATCGCCACTTCACGTATCATCAGCTGAGATAGTGATCATACGCTTACATATAGCTTGGTCGTCTGAGTGGTACAAAAAATGTATTTCATTAACAATATAACCAGCAAAACATACTATAAACAATTGTAAGAACATTTTATGTTTTGACTTTTTTTTGTTTATTATCTACTTAGATGAGTCGTGCTCCAGTTCAGTGCATAGCGTTGGCTTTGATTTGCGACGCGACGCGCGCGGGGAACGCGGTTGGCCAATTAGTGACTTGGCGGGCTAACCTCGGTGCATCTAATGCGGTAAATAATACTTATAATAATAATATACTATAACCCTCTGAAAACACTCGTAGCAAGCCTCCCTTGATCGTAAGTTCCAACTCGGTCATGCTCCAATAGATTTTACTTTTCGGTATATAAAGGTAGGTATCGCTCGCTTAAAGTGTTTTTCAAACGGTGGACGATAATGTCAGGAAATTACTGCTTTCTCCGCTCTACATGGATTGCCTTTGTCTATGGGGTGTTAAAGCTGACTAGGCTGAAATGATGCTTCACCAAATTTGAAATAGTATCCACTATAATAATTAGATTAGATCGTGGTTACTTAAATAGTAGTTTCCCACTATTTTTATCTTACTTTCTGAAGCATAGCGGTAGTATTATTATTATTACACATTAACTATTTAACTTCATTTATCTGAGTTCACTTAACATCACCTGAATGATATAGATGGTGTCAATTTCATCGTGTTTCTCATATAGATTTAGCAACCTTATTTAAGGTGACGGGTCGGGTGAAATTTTTCATCTATACTATAGTCTATACTATAGTTTGTATGTTTGTATATTTGTTCAATTGTAAGGGGTAACCTCGGGATCTACTGAACCGATTTTAAAAATTCTTTCACCAATAGAAAGCTACATTATTGCTGAGTGTCATAGGCTATATAAAAAACCGAAAAATAAAAAGGCTTTTACGCGGTAGTCCGTTTTGCAAAGTGAATCGGAGAAAAAACGTTCGAATTATGCCCAACGAAGTGGGCACGGGTCAGCTAGTAATAAATAAAAATGTCATAAACTTCCAACTTTATTATTAATTCATTGTATCTACACACACGTTAAACTTGTAACACGGCATAGTTTTTGTCGCAGTGGTTAAACTCTAGATAGTCAGCCTGGCAACGTCGCATTTTCAACTTCAGTAAGAATGCTGAAAACGACGCAAAACACATAATGCGCCGCGCACAGTTCGGATTGTCAAACTCTTAAGCAGCGCCTTATGAATATTTGCGAGCACACAGCAATCGAACACTTATAGTTCCTAAGGCACTACTCTTCTTCTTCTTTAAACACCTTAATGTAGAATAATTTTACACCAACATACAAGATACGAACCTTAGGAATAACAAAAAAATAGCTGTGCTGAGTTTGGTGCCAAACCCATAAAAATTGGGATCAAAAACCACACTTTTGCAAAAGGTGTTGGTACTAAACTTACATTTTAAAGTAAACTATAACCAAGAGCACACATATTGTTTCCTACCTGACTAGTTCAATATATGTGTTATAGGAAATATGTAATAAGTTTCAGAACTCCACATGCTATGACTTCTTCAGAAAACATCCCCAAAAACACGTATTTGGCTATACCCGTCACCTTAAGTTTGTTTAAGATCAGGAGTCCCCGATTTTTTAAATTGTAACGTAAACAGTTCGTCTAAGCAGCAGCTAAGGTTCACCAAAAATAGTTTATTAATTAAAAGTTTGTTTTAGCATCCATGTCTCGTGAAACGTGGAGCAACAATAGCAACTCTACTAGCCGCCATATTCAGAGACGAGTGCAAAGTGACCGGAGTACGGCTGGATCATAATGGCGTAATAATGGGTTAGTATTTTAAAACCACATGTGCTAGTGTAAACTATTTTGTTTCTAGTGAAAATAAATACCTAACAAAAGACAGATTTAATAAAAATAATTTATTTTATTGCTATTTTTATAAATATATTACCATTTTAAATGTGTGCTGGGCCAATTTTAATGTTTACTTATTGTTATGATAAATCCAATCTGTTTGTGTTACCTTATAATATTTTTCCTACAGTAAAAGATTATAATAATTTCTTTTGTTATTGAAAGGACGACTACTTGTGTCCCTTAATCTTTTTTTTTTTTTTTTTTTTTTTTTATTTATTTACCATTTAAAAAGTTAACATAAGTACGTAATCTAAATAGCATTAAGAAAACCACAAGGTTTGTAGATTTAATGCTAAAGTGAGTCTTCAACTTAGAATTTAAATTAGTTATGTACATAACTACTCCTATAAGATGGTACAAGATAAAAGTAGGTATCTAGGATTTAGTTAAGTGCATTAGTTATTTAGAAAAAAAAAATAAAAAACTAGGTTCAAAAGTTAATCAATTGATAATCTTTCATGTTTGCTAAAAAGTATGCTTTTAATTTAAATTTAATGTTTTTATGTGTTAAGCTGTTTACTAACTCGGCAGGTAGTTTGTTTATTATCCGAGGAACCAGATAACGAGCCGTTCTCTCGCCGTATGCATTCCGTGCGCTCGGTGTGCACAACCTGTTTTGAGCAACTGCCCGTGTGTATACCGGGTGTTTAATTTCTTCTTTAAAGGTTTCATTGAAAAAGTGTTCTTTAAGTAATAAATATATAAATTGAGTGTTAATAGGTAAAATTTTGCAGTGCCTAAATAGGCCTATATCGTTGTTTTGAAATTTAATTTTGGTTTTATCAGATACTATTGTTTTAAGAATTTTTAATTGGAGTCTATAAATTTGATTAAGATAAGTGGTGTAGGTACGACCGTAGCTGCTTAGGCCGTATTGGATATATGATTCAGCCAATGAGTTATATAACATGAGTTTAACTTTGAAAGGAATTCGATTTTTTAAAATAGTAATATTTGCAAAAAATTGCCTTAATTTATTGCAGACGCGCTGTATATGACTATACCAATTAAATTTTGTATCTATTGATAAACCGAGGTACGTTTGACTACCTAGAACTTCTATGAGTGGACAGCTGCATGAGCTTGAAGATAAGGCATGTAGGCAGCCATGGTCGTGGGCCACTATACTTTTTATGGGAGCAGCTTTCATGTACGGAGATTTAATTAACAACAGTTTAGTTTTGTTAGCGTTAAGCACTAATCCTGCGTCGTGACACCATCGCGATAAGACATCGAAATCTGATTGCAAACGTTCGCAGGCTTTTACAGGATCTTCATCAGCCGCCACTAGACACGTGTCGTCAGCAAATTGATAACAAGTACATAGATTAATGCAATTACTCATGTCATTGACGTAAGATAAAAAATGAAGAGGCCCTAAAACCGAGCCTTGAGCAGTGCCCTCTGTTGCTATTATGGGTTCACTATGAGTATTATCAATCTTAACCGTAGATTTCCTATTCTGTAGATAATTTTCACACCATTTGAGCAAAGGGCCGCGTATTCCACAGTTATCTAATCTGTCAACCAACTGGGCATGTTCTAACGTATCAAAAGCACGTGAAAAGTCAATGAACAGCACGAGTACGTGCTTTCTATCGTTAAGATGGTCGTTAACTTCATCTGTAAATAGTGATAAGAGGTCAGTTGTACCTTTTCCTGATTGAAATCCAAACTGATTTTTATATATTACATCACGTGATTTATAGAACCTATGTATTTGCTCACAAATATACTTTTCGACAATTTTGTCAATAGAAGAGAGTAAAGTGATTGGCCGATAATTAGCGTACTCATTTCGCTTTCCTCTTTTATAAATAGGCCTTACACAACCTACCTTCAATTCATCGGGATATATGCCTGAATCAATACTAGAATTAATTAAATTTGCGATAGCAGTTGAAACATCTTCACTGACTATTTTAATGTCAGATACTTTAATATTATCCGGCCCAGGAGCTTTATTTGTATTAAGCTTAGTAATAATTTTATGAATTTTATCTCCAGTTGCTTTTCTCAATAAGATGCTAGAATCGACTGGCCTGCGGTAAATATTAGGGTCAAGAAGTTTTATACTACATTTAGGTATAATGTCTTTGACCATATTGTCGAATCCGGTGGCAAAGTTGTTGACGATAGCTTCTGTCGTTAATCCCTGTGCATCAAATGCCTTAAGTATAGCAGAGTCTATAGACAAGGAAACGCGTCCTATCATTTGGTTAACCAGCTGATACACTTTTTTGATGTTTTTAAAATTATTGTTTATTTCATTCATATAGTACGAGTTTCTTTTATTTTCGAGAACCTTATGCACCTTATTGCGAGTTTTATTATACTCAAGTTTTAATTTAGGGTCGTTTAGATTTTTTTTCCAAGAGTTAAAACATTTCTCCTTCTTTTCACAAAGTCTATTTACGTTGCCATCAATCCAAGGTAGTTTTGATTTTTGTTGATTATTTTTTGAGTGTTTATAAGTTTTTGTAAAATTTGCTAATTTATTTGCATCATGAAAAGAATTTTGAATAAAATTTAAAATGTCATTTGGGTTCTTCATGTTATTTGTATCATACCATTTAATATTTTTTAATTCAGTATGAAGAACCTTATAGTTAATATGATTTTTAATTACACCCTGTATTGGTCTGGGAGCCGAATAGTCAATGCATGCAAAAATTATGGCACGGTGATCCGCTAGTACGACATCTAACACCGCTGAGTACGGACGTAATGTGGGGAATCGCGCAAAAATGTGATCTATACAGGTTTTAGTGATTTTGTAACTGTTCGTATTATTGTTAAGTCTTGATTCGATTCTTGTAAAGTCCGATATTCCACACATTAGTCCGTGCCCACTAAGTGTTTCTAGATACGTATCTTTGCATGTTGAGATGGATTTCAGGTCGATGTTCGTGTCGCCGATCAATAAAAGGTTTGGTTTTACTTCAAACTTAGAAATGCACTTATCCAACTCCTTCACAAATAGGTTTTTGTTAGTAGACGGTGGTTTATAAACAGCACACACGACCACGTCTTGGTTTGAGTCTAACTTTAGTGTACCGATGAGGCTTTCAAAGGTTATAGTTTTATAAGAAAATAATGTAAATTTTAAATGATTTTTTATGTAAACAATGATTCCCCCTCCCTTTCTATTAGAGCGTAGTTGTGAGTGCATGTTATAGCCGGGTATATTGTATAGGCTGACAATATTATCTGATATACCAGCTTCGGTAATGACTATGACATCTAGAGGGAAGGTACAGTTTTGAATTAGTTGTAGTAATTGCGTGAAATTTTTAATAGATGATCTAATATTAATATGTAAACATGAGATGCTCAGATAGCATTTTGGTGGTAATTGTTTGAAAAAATTATTAGTGGAATTACAATCGAAAATTTCTGTTATTTTAGTGTCCATATTTATTATTCGAAACAAAAATTAAAGAAAATGAAAATTAGAAGTATATATCTATCCTAGGTAGGTTGCTTACAAAGGGGTGGAAAAAGTTATTGCAGACCCCTTGGTCTCTTTTTGGATTTGATTGATGTCTTGCATAGAGCGTATATAATAAATTTTGCTATTACTAGTTTTCCTAACACATACTTTCCCATCTTTACACCATATGAACTGAAAAGACTTGCTGAGTTGGGTCTTAGCGCTATATAAGAGTGTTTTGACATGTTTGGTTAGGGCTTCTCTGATAAAAATGCGGCGGTCAGCTTCCTCCCTGGAGATGTTCGTCATCAGAAGTCCTGCGGTGAGACATTTCTCCTTTCCAGCATCAATCCATTGGCGGCGGGCCACCTTCGTCTTCATTTCCACTAGGATAGCTCCCGGCTTTTCCTTGGTACCTGGCAGACGTTGCGAAGAGTGGATGTCACTCTCATCTTTGTTTAGTTTTGAAGCTACTACTGCTAGAATTTTCCCAATATCATTAGGGGCGACCTCAGGCAAACCTGCAACCTCCAGAGAAGTTGAAAGGGAATTTTGTTCGAAGTTGTTCATTCCTTGCTCTAAGACAGTCATTCTCAACTCCAGGTTTTTATTCTTATTTTGTAGATCTTGATTCTTATTTTCAAGGTTTTTTATGATGGTGTCTTGCTTATTAATAGACTGCTCCATTGTTGTGATTTGATCACTCAGGTACTCAAGCGAAGACTCCAGGTTGCGAAACTCTTCCCGGAAGGTCTTCTTCACTTCGCGGCTGATATCTTGCACCAATTTACGCGTATCAATGGTTTGAAGGTTTGAACCACCGGCATTCCCAGAATCAGATTCCTCGTCATCATCATCTTCGTCTGGAATCACAAATGAAGACCTACGTGATACGTTTTTAAGGCATTCTTCACAGCTCCATTCCATCCCAGGAGAGTTCCGGAGCGTGTTCAGCTGCTTGCCAGAGAGCTTAGAACATGGAGGATTAGCATGCACTATCTTGTTACATCTGCTACATTCTAAGCCAGGCACTTTTTTTGTAATGCTTTTAGCACATTTCGTACATTTCTTGATCACCATCGCGGGTAGGATCGGTTAAACTATGTCGGTAATTACGCACGACCTAGCGCGGCGGCGTAACAGTTGAGACTCTCAACAAACTTCAACAATCAAAATTGGTATTTACCAATTTAATTATTCTTATTTTTATTGCTTGTCGATGTCGATGGAACGTTGTATTTTTTGTTATTATATTTATTTAATTTACAGACTTGGATTGTCCGGTAATGTCAAAAGATGTGCGTCGAGAGATGAACGAGCCGAGTTTCCTCGTGCAAACTAGTGAACGCACCCGGGTCTGTCTTAGCGCAGCTGATATATCGGGCTCTAGAATGTCTAAGGTAAGATTTTAGTCGACAGGCAGCACAGAGTGCTTAGTCTGAAGTTGCATTTTAAAACTCCCAACTCTCGAGCCGACAGTCGTTTCTCGGATGTCCTTATATTTTTGTATGGATATCCGAGAGACGACTGTCGGCTCGAGAGTAGGGAGTTTTGCAAATGCAACCTCGGACTAAGCCCTCTGTTATAGCTCAGAGATGAGCACGAAGAAATCGTAAACATATCGCGGTGACGCTGCAACGTTCAGCAGTCGAACTAGCGTCAACGCGTAGTGTAAAATATGCCATCGCGCATCGGTTCGAGATGTTTGCGATTGTTATATTTATTTGTATTCTGGCCATCTATTTTATACATCATCAGGTCTGCCTTACATGCTTTCGGTCGTTTATTCAATCCCTGGAACAAACATTCATGTCTGATATTATTGTGTATAAAAAAAGTACCTACTTTATCTGTCACTCTAGTTTTCATAGAAATACCATTCAGGTATCTCGTAAAAATAAGGCCTCATTTTGGAATACGGAAAATCTTTTCAATATTAATGTTATGACGGATTATTGTTTAATTTGTTTAATTATTTTAGGCGTTTGGTATACTTCACATGCTTTCTGAAGATCTGGAGTACAAGGTGTCGCTCGCAAATGAAGCATACAATTTGTATAAAAACATTGAATTAGCGCCGGAAGACGAGGTAACTTAAACTAAAAATAGCTTTATTCACTACTAAAATATATTTTCTAATTACTAACTTGACTAATTAATTTTTATTTTGTTAGAGGGTTGCTAATCGAGCTAGTCTCCAAGAATCGCCACTTAACCCTGTTTTTTTTGCTTTTCTTGTACCTTAATAACTACTTGAATTTAATTGTTTATTTTTTTTTAAATATCCTTTATTCATTTTCTACTTACCCAGTTGATCGAGATGTTGCATTTAAATTTGATTTATAACAATAAACAGGTAGGTACTTACTTTAGTTTTGTGGATTCAGGATCGTTTACTTAGTATGCAATCTTTTTCGTAATTAGAGTTCATAGCATCTTTTCTAAGCCTTAATTTTAAAGTTTTTTTTATTTTATAATAGAAGAAATGACATACTTTAGACAAACTAGTACCTACCTACTTTTTTCAGGCAGTACTTGTGCTGTGTTCGTACTACCTAACGTTGAAACAGAACGAGGTGTGGGCGGAATTACAAGTACAAAGCGCCGGCTTTCTTCCACATGATGAGGAAACTTTCCAGGAGTTTCTGCATATCGGCAGGTGTGTTATTAAATATGTTGGTATATTAAATACCCTCTACATAAAACTCACACAGATAATTCACACCCCATTTATGGTATAGATAGAGGTAAGTATAGGAGTAATCATTTGGAAAATAATGTTTTGCTCTATAGCTTTTTGAATTTTATTTATTTTACTCTAAATTAACATCAATATGTAAATCTATTTTTTGTTTTACAGAGGCTGGGCAAAGGAAATCAAACGAATGCAAGACGAGGTTATAGAACAGGATAGAATTAAGGTAGCCAACTTAATTTTCATATTAATTTTTTCGTAAAACAAAATAAAACACAAGAGTTGACTTTCTTTTATTAATCCTTAGAATGGCTTCTATTTTATACCTAACATGTTGGCACTATTATAAATAGTTTTTCAGGGATTTTCTAAACAAATGATAATCGAAATTTAATTTAATATTTCAAATACATACGGCCGGTTTCTCGAACGATGATCAACGAAAAAACTCAAATAATTACTATGTGTCAAACTCGGATCAATCGTGATTTGGGTTTCCAGAAACTGGCCGTTACTCGTGTTTTTTAGAGTTACATGTTAGATTATATAAGACTAGCGACACACGTAGTCTATAAGAATCGTTAGTAGATATATTGTTTTGCAGGAGCGCAACGAAGAATACTCTCTATACTCATTCCTCGGTCGGGTTCGATTGAACATAGCTTTGGACGCGTTACGTCAAGTGCGATGCGTCGCTCGATCAGCTGACCGCGCGCGAGTGACTCATGCGCTATTGCAAGACGCGGTGCGCGCGCATCACAGGCGTTCTGTCTTCGCTAAGAAACTTTGCGCACCGGTACTGAGAACTTATGGACCAACTTTGGATGATCATGTATGTATTTTATGTTAGTTTTAAAACACATAATAAATAAATCAATATCACTCTAGTTCCAAACTGAGCAAAGTTTGTACTATGGGAACTTGTATTGCTACTTGTATATTGTTTTCTTTGTATCGTTATATTTTAATGTGGTTATATCCTGGTTTTGACTGAAACGACATTGATGGGACACGACCGTATACATCGTTGTATAATGTCGTTATATCCGGTTTTGACTGTACATACAGTACATACATACATAGAATATAGAAGAAATTTATGTGCATCACACAAATATTTGCTCCTGGTAGAAATCGAACCTACGACCCCCAGCATGGAAACCGAGAGCTACTACCAACCGAGCTGTTGACGCCTGTCAGAATGCTAGGATAATAAGATGACTTTGCAATGCACAACTAGCGTCATATTTTTGTATCGAGTGTAGTTTGCTTTATGGTGAAGGCACACCATGAAATTGTAATGTAAAAAGACACGAATACTGTCTTTTGTACGATATGATATGATGCATAATGCATCATTATGAAATTAAATGTTAGTATACTTGCAAACCAAAAAAAGATATACAATGGCGGTAGTATCATTAAAAATATCTTCAGGATAGCGATTTAAAAAAGTTTTTTTTTTCAGAATATGACCGGTCAGAACGTGAAGGTTTACAGCATTCATCCGAAAGATAAACCGAAACCACGCGACGCCCCTACATCCTAATTATTACCTTTGTACTTCAATTCCCTCATATATTTGTCAAGTTTATAATAAATATAAAAATTATACCATTTAATAAACTTTTATTTATAAAGCCCTTCATTATAATATATTTGAAACCATTTTCTATCTAGTTACAATATTTAATCGAACAATCGTAAACTCACATAAATGGCGTATTCTAGATCTTCTGTTTGAGCATTACTTACTCTAGCTACATTTATACGACATCGGTGGACACGTCATGTTCATCTTTCATGCTAAAAATATATACTAAAATGGCTTAACGTAGTAACTGCTACCTAAGTATTACACGTTTCATTATTACATAATAATTTTGGCAGTATTTGCAATGCACAAACAAGATCTGGAATTCGACTGCAAGATGCTTGCTTAGGAACAGATCTGTAGATCAATAAAAAAATGAGATTTTGATATAAAAAAAAATGGTTGTCTGTAAAGTCGGTTTACTGACGATAGTTGAACGTGACAACGTCAACGAACGGTATACGGTAACGCCTCAGAACGCCGGAACGCCGGAACGCTTCATGAGTCATGTTTTTTCGTGCGTGCAGCCGGCTCTATTGAATTATAAGACGTTGTCACGTCAAAAAACAACGTCTTAAGCACTGAGCAAAAATATTTTCATACCAACCAAGGTGCATACATTGAATAGTTGAAATTTATTACATACTCATTTATCACTAAGCAAACATCCTGGGGGCAATCAGAAATAAATCCGACAAAAGCCGTATTCAAATCACACTGCGCGCGAAGCTAGAGCATCACAGCGCAGTGTATCTTAAGCACGCTGCAGTTACGATACGTTTGAGATTGTCACATTTATTCTTGATTGCCCTGCGCCCCCCGAAACAAGCATATAATATAGTGCTAATTTAATAATTTGTTTATAATGTGTAATATCCAAGTTTTGTTGTGAAATTATAATCAGATTTGTTCTTTGTTGGTTGTGTGGTGGTGACTCCAGCGAGTGACACCATTTAGGTATTGTTAGAACATTCATGTTCTTTAGATCAGTATCCATGTCAAACAAATTATTCAGCACTAAAACACCGATAAATATAGGTTACGTTATCAAACAAACAGTAATATAATCCTCGCTGGGTTTTGATTATTATAGAATAAATATAGTTTCTCAAAAAATTCAACATTGAACACATTGATAGAAGCCTCGCTTGAACCACGTTCAACCTCGAATTGGCTGAGAGTTACAGACATAGACATTTTAGATTCATATATGTAGTTTTCAACTGTAGCTTATTAAGGTACGGCAAATCAGTACTTTATTGAAAGCAACCTTGCATCCAATTACCTTTTTAAACTTTTAACATTATTAGTAAATATTTTACAATAATAATAATAACCTTGTAAAATGTATGATAAATATGTGATTATTTCTTACACAATAGCTAAGTGCTAACTTTCATGCGGTATATTTTATACGTCATACAGAGATGTACCTAGGATTATGTTTTCTTTAATTTTAGAGTATTTCAATCATTCAATTATACCTAGTGACTAGGTAAAACCTACAGACTACAATTATTATTATATTTTTGTTTTATTAGCGTAGGCTTGTTTACAAAATTGGCACATAATGTCGCGTACACACAGAAAACTTGCTAATCTAGTGGTTTAGTCTTCAAATTGAAAGTTCGTATTTAGAGATGTGGGTTTGCGGGTTACATCTACAGTTGAACTTGATTCAGCTAACTATGGAGCGTAGTGTAACTCAACATTTAAATACGATCCGTTGTTGTTTTTCAGACCAATGCGTTTTGGAATCATTGAAATATTGATGTGTGAAGAAACGCTTACTTACATTGTCTTGTGTACGAGACAGAAAGCCTGTTATCTATTATCTCATAAAAAGTCAAGCAATAAATAAGGCACAGATAAAGATTGCTATCTGTAACAAAACCATTGGCAGCTGAATGACTATCAAGGCACAAGTCTAGTCTAGTCTAGTCAAATATTTAAAACTACAGAGCGATTTGCGGCGTTCTACATACACATATTTTTGATATATGTACCACAAATTTATATATATAAAAAGGTTATTTAGACAAATAATTTTAAAAAAAGTTTAAGTTACATATAAAGTATGTTTATAGTTAAAACTTATCTAAGTTTTTCCCAACCAAGATTTGGTTATAACATAATCTAACTACTAATAATACATATGATTTTTTTGTTTTAATCACGTTGCCAATATGTATTGGTATAATTTGAAATAAACCATAGTTTGTAATCACGAATAACACAGATGCTACTTTTTATTTAAAAAAAGTGATGATGTGATAAGTATTATTAAACAGTGTATTATATATGATCTTTGAGACTAAAATAATATATTATCCTCTTATTGATTTTTTTAGTATCTTTAAGTAGAAGTTCAAGTTTTGTTTAAACTATCGCGTTTAGTACTTTACGATAAAATTTAAATAAATATGTATTGCGTACGTTGCAATAGCGAAGTCGTCGGAAATATAAAGTTAATCATAAATACCTTTTTTATGACATGATGCATGAATATTCAACATTAAAATTATTTAAAAAAAATAATAATTTACATCTAGAATAAATATTAAAACCCCTATAAATAATCTTAACATGGTCAATATGCCACTTCATACCACCTGTTAAGTACCATCACATTGATATGGGCAACAATAGTAGAATCCATTTCAAGAGTATTGTTTTATTAAAACAACTTATTAAGTGTACAAAGGCTCTCGAATGTGTTTTAACAAATTTTGGTAATTTCGCATTATTATAGAGAAAAACCTACATAAAACAATATCAGGATAAATATTTTGAATTACTTTTTGAACATAGTATGAAACAACTCAACAAGCTGAAGTTATCAGCCGATTTAGAATAGAACTATGAAAAAGTAACGTTATTATTGTAAAATAACATTAAAATATTGTCACATAATGTGATAGATTTGTTTAAGAAATACATTGTACTATTCATGTTAGCTAAAAACTATTTACATAACACTAGCAACATTGTCAGTCATACCGTGAGCACGTATTTAACTAAACTCATAATAAATCATAGTAAATTCTACAAAAAGGAATTGCATCCTTTTTGCGATAAGGTGCTTGAAGGAGATAGAATGATGAGATTTAGGTGAATTTTAGAATTAAAAAGAATAATCAAAATTATATTTGTAAACCGGCGCCATCTATGTTTACCTAGATTAGTCTACGCTAGTTAAATCAAGTGTCAGCATTTCTCATTCAAAAAACACCCTCAGAAAGTCTAATAGACTTTCTTGATTGTTACTTAAATTTCGAATTCTCGGCTGTCAATTTACAGCGTGCTTAATGCTCAATCTTAGTTCTACAAAATGTTAAACTTTTTATAAAATCTTCCGCAAACCGATCCATCTAGTTTTTCCGTGTGCAGTCTTGCCATTACATCAGTCTTTCATCCCTTACACAAGCATAATACATAAAGGCAGAGATCCCTAGTTATGTATCTTACGACAGGTTTGCGACTTGCGTTTTATAAGCAACCACTGCTTTTAAACGCCATTTCTGAGTGCAAAAGAATGGAGCATGAATAAATGTGACAATCGTAAGCGTCTTGTTATTGTTATGTTAGCACGATTAAGACGCTGCGCGGTGACGCTGCTACGTTCGGCAGTCGAGCTAGCGTCAACGCGTAGTGTCACTCGAATACGCCACAGTTTTGAAAAGTCTGCGATTTTGACATTTATTAGTGCTCGGGCCTCTGATAGTAATTTCGCAACGAGCTTTACAAACTGTACCATTATCACTGCATATGATGGACAACCACTATTACTGCACAAGGCAAAAACTAATCAGTGAAACTTATGTACTTACATTACACTCCACATAGACAATATTCATGCGCATTTACCTACACTTATGTTAAGGCTAAGACATGGTACCATTCAAAGTACCTTCTAATCGAAACATGCCACACAAAGCAATAAAGCAATGCGAGCATGCTTAACGCGAGAAAAGTATTTCTCACGACGAGAAAAGGAGACGGTCTTTCAGAAAAATCCGAACTATTACAATAGAAAGACAAAGTCCGCGTAGTCCACAATAATTTAGCTATTATGAGAAATATATTTAAAAAACCTACGTCCAAACGAGTAAAAATCGTTTACAAAATGTAAAATGGAAGCGCTGAGTGTACTATTGTTATTGTCTAATTAAACCAATTAAAATCAATTGAAATTGCCGGCTTTTTTTTCGGTACTCGTATCGCATTTTACTTTATCTACATGACATTAATATTATCTCAAAATATATCTAAACAGCAAGTCATTATAGAAATTTTACAAAAGTGTATCAATATCATATCAAATGAACAATAAAAAGTATGTATATACATGTAACTGAAGACCAACCGAGAAAAATGTCGCATATTAGTATGGATTATGGAATGATGCATATTAGTACCTACGTTTATATTGTAGGTACCTAATGATTATGTGCTGTCAAAAGTTAAAACCCGATATTATATATAACAAATTTAAAGAGACATGTTAACTAGCATTTGATTTAGATTTAAAAAGAAATTGTAAAATGTACATGTTATAATCAGTATTTTTTTTACAAAACGGACGGTATTTGGTTCATAAAACATATTATTCATAAAATAATAGAAACGGCTAAAAATGCCGTTGAATTGCTTTAACTTCAACATGTAACATAATCTCTCGCAAACTATAAAAATCATTGATCATAAAAATCTGTGTTAAATTACGTACACAAATTGAGTAAAAACTTTCGGGTTTTTATACTTTCCATGTGTCTTATTTATTGTTGATTCTAATGGAACTTAAAGGGAAGTAATACGTCCACTTTAGATCATTATAAATGCTACACAAATATGATTGAGCCAGTCATTCTCTAAATACTCATCTTTAATTTGCAATGTGACAGTCGAGTTAGTAAAACAACTAATATTTAATAGGAATATTTAGCGACATATAACGAAAAACCGGACTGGGTCGATAATATTGTTATACATGTGATACAGCATTTATGAATTTATTTCTATCGATACCATGGCTAGTATCGAACAGAATGGAACATAGTAACGCGCCTTTCCAAGCGATACTATTCATTATATGAAAGATATTAGGGTTTTCATTGTTGCTGTTGCGTACATCTTCCATGCCGCTGGGTCTCAATCGAATCTTATCAAGTATTGTTGTGTTTTGTGACATAATAACATTAATAACGAACCACGATGTCTTCCAAATTCAAAGTTAAATCTTAAGAGTGATCAGAACCACCCTCAGAGTTGCTAAGCATAGATGCGACCATACTATCAAACTCAGGTACCGCATCCTCGTACATTTTCAGCTGTCTGGATAGCGTCTCGCTATCTGTAGATGCAGACGTCTCTATCAACAGATCAGACCATTCGCCGCTCATCGAACGCGCTTGTAAACATTCCTGGTAGAAGTTGGCTAGTTCCGCAATCGGACTTCCTTCTGCAAACGGGAAATCCTGAAAAATGTAATGATATAATGAGTTTTGTACTGATTAGCCTTACATATAGGCATAACAGGTAACTATTGTCAACCTATACCAAATGATAATTTTGGTCGAAGTAGGGAAAATAAACGATTGTTTTATTATTATTACATATACGTCGTATATGTGACTTTCGTATGTTCTATGGATATAATCGACTAGGCTAGAAGGACGGGCTAGGAAATTTCATAGACTTGATAGACGTTTGTAGTTATTTCTGTGGACATAAAGCAAATGAAACGTATAATAGCGGCTTAAGAGCCCTTACCATTAGCCCAGAGTATTTGTCGCCACTCTTCTTGGGCACTTCAATCGCTTTGCTGACGGCGTGAGCAGATGACGTGGAAGCTTCGGCAGCCGCTTTGAATGCTCCTACTCGATCGGTCACCGCAAGGGATTTTAACTTCTGAAATGTAAAGCTTTTATTAAAATTTGCTGTCAATTTGTATTCGCAAGTTGTATTTATGTAGATAGTAAATAAATATAGGTATGTTTTGTTCCACTGCAGATATGAGTTACACAATAAGCATTTAATCGTAAATTCCTTAAAATAAAAGTATTGTTACGTATTAGAATGTTATAGTCGTCACAGCTAAATTAGTATAGATCTACCTTTTAGACTGAGTTGTGGGTTCGAATCTCAACGAGATTTTTTCATGGCAAGTCAGAAAAAAACAAGTTCTCCATAGTTTGAGACTAGATGTTGAGTAAAAGTCTTAATTATTATTTGTCAAAAGTAGCTCGTAGTCAATTATTTACTGACTTGTCAGTTTTTGTGCAAATTTAGCGAGATCTTTTGTGACTTACTTGTTCCATTTTCTCTTTTTCCGCTAATAGCCATTGCATAGGAGGTTCTGGCGGTAACTTTTGACTCAGTGTGTCGTGTAGCTCTTTGATTTTAGCGACGTCTACAAACGCGCCAGCTGTCAAAGGCTTCGACAGATCCATTACTTTTTTATCATAAGATTTTCTAAAATAAAACGGTTGATTATCAATTCAAATTAGTTTGGTTACTCTGAAAAATAATTGTGTTGTCATAACCAAACGTACGGAAAGGTCACATATAAACATTTTTGAAGTGAAAACTTCTTTAGCGGCGCTGGGTGGGTAAAAACTTTCAAACTCGCGTCAGGGTCACGTGACGTCGAAAAAGCGTAAGATCTTATTTAATTTTCATACATTGCTCGTAAAACAAGAGACGACAAAAGAACACACTTGCGGTCACGCGACGTATGACGTGTCACATTCGCGCTTGCGCGAATGTGACACAATGACATGACACAATCACAATTGTCATTATGACGACTGTGGTTATATTTTTGAAGTGAAAACACAACGTTAATATTGAAGTTTTCACTTCTGCCGGCACTCCCGGAGTGCTACCATTTTTTTTTATTTTACATACCTAGGATGATACCTTTCCATACGCTAAATTCAACTACATACGCTATGATCAGCCAATCAGACAAATAGTTAATTATGTACTCACCTCGGACTATCAGAATTGAAATGGTCACTTTTAACCATAATAATATCATTATTGGCGTTCTGCGTCGTAGTCCTTTGGCCCTCCTCAGGGATTAACGACATCTTTGTTCTGTAAACCACTTCAATAAGCAAAGTGCCAATCGGTGTGTGGAGTTCACTAACTTTTACAGTTTTGTGTTTGTCGCCTGGAATAGAAAAACATCGATTGGAACACGCAGTCGGGGACATTATGTACCCCAAACTAACTTTTTTTATTCATAGACTTGTACCATTTATATATATTTGGGTGTGAAGTTATAATGAGTTTTAGTTTGGTGTTTACGCTGTTGCTAAAACAGGGACGGACTTATTACGTGTGATCTTCTACACAATTATGCTGTTATATTACTATGACGTCATAACTACCTGTGCTTAGCTGAATATTCGCGTATTTAAGTAGTAAGTAAATTCGTATAGGCCAATTGGTAACTAAGTAATCTAAGTAATAGCAATTTGCGAAATCGCAGTTTCAAAGCAGTGCAAGTGGTTGAGCGAACAACTGAGCAATATTGAAAATTATGCATTTTCGTCCACAGTTTCCTCAATAGCTTGGTCAACATTTTATTCAAATTTTGCTTGTTTTCTTGTTGCTCTCTAATCGCCGAGGCATATAGCAATGTCAAAAATAAAATAATAACGTACATATTTTGCAATCATTATTCTTGCTTATTTTTCGCAAAAAACATTATACGCACAGCAGAGACAAAAATATGATTTAATTGCAACTATTTCAAAATATACATTTGGATTTGACGTCCATATTATTGTTAGCTTTGCGTTTGAAAAAAGTAGTTACGATTCGCAAATGCATGCTTATAGGTCACAAATCAAATTTGTAAAAAATAATATATTATGTCTCATACCAAACGGCCCTGTTCACATTTATTTTTACCCATATCGTCTCACTGCTGGGCAAAGGTCTCCCTCAAAGCCTTCCACTTATTCCGGTCTTTTTTATATAATAAATAAAAATCCACGGATATTTCGCACATCGCGCACTAATCCCGAACTAAGCAACTCTTTTATTACATTAACTGGCTTGCTGATAATATAGATATATTATTTTATTACATTTCTAGTAATACCTACGTAGAAATACCCTGGCACAGAAAAAACATCAAGTGCTCATTACACAAATATTTGTTCTTGGTGGGGCAAGAACCCACGACCCAAAACATGCAAGGCTACTACCAACTAAGTTGTGATCTGTCAATGATAAAATATGGGTCTAATGAACTTTCATGTAAATTATCTCGATATTTGTCGAGAATAGTAATATTAAGCGGTTAAAGAAAACATTGCGAGAAAACTCGTAGCTTAGTTAGCTCAACACGAGACTTTGATATAGGCCAGCATTTGATATTCTGTCAGCAGTTATTGAACTTATGGTTACTTATGGTTCGTATCACATTGCAGTCATATGTATCAGATAAAATAGTGTAAGTAAATAATAAACAGTGCGGGTTTCATAAACAACCAGGTTACGCCCACGACTTTGGCCGCGTTTCGTCTCTTGTTATTATAACAGAATGAAAATAAAATTTCGCAATAAACCATTATGATTCTCCTATGTTTTCATCAGATAGGTAATAAGTTTTATGTATGGTGTCTTAAATCAAGGTTTCCAAAGCAAGGTTGCTTTGGACAAAGGCCAAAGCCTACTAATATTCACTGCTGGACATTGATAGGGCTATAGCTAAAAAAAAATTTATGGACATACGCATACTGCTATCTAGCCCCAAACTAAGCACAGCTTGTATTATGGGAAAAAGATTACTGATATTCTTGGCGGGGATCGAACCCACGATCCACAGCACGGAAAGCAGAGCTTAGAACCAACTGAGCTGTGGCATCTGTCGTTTCCGAGAGAGAACAATATTATATTTTTAGCTTCATTATTTTACTTAGATCCCAAGACCACAAGATCAAGTTGCAAATGCTACATAATTACAACATTAGCACATTGCATACGCAAGCAATAATTCAGCAATGTAAAATTGTTACCTACATAATTACTTAATTGTAGAAATTTCAAAGTAACATCATACGAATTCAATTAGACCAGAGTAATGGTGGTCTTGTAAATACTGAGTGCAAAAATATCACAGGAAAAAAACAAGTGTTTAGAAAGAGTGAAGGGAAAATATTGTAGGAAAGCCGGCATGTTCGAATAAAATTGGTAGGTCTTTGTTAAACTCTGTTTATATCTAATCTTATGCTCAATCATAGAACAGAGCCAACTGCATGGTAGCAGATATGATAAAAATAGGTGGTTTCTCATAAAAACAATCCACCACATTCGCATAGCGCTGTAAGAGCCAAACAAAAATGCCATTTTTGTTTTTCCAGCAATTCATTTTAAAACTTTTAAGACTTGTTTTGCTTTAAACAGCTAATTAAAATATATATCATTTGCAGACATTTTACATAATGCAATGCTGTCAAATACTAGACTTGGCACAAAGGAACAAAATAAAAGTGAGATTTATATGCTATTATATAAGTGTAATGTTATTGTTATTAGAATTTATTAAAAGTCCATTAGTGCATGCAAAAAATCTATAAATAAATTCAGATTTAGTTAGCACTTCTTCAATTATTTGTTAACTCGAATAAGATAAAAAGCTGTGTGTACTGTATAGTTGCAAAAAAATGCACAATACACCCAAATATCTACAAAATAATATTATACTGTAATAGTGTAATTCTATATACATATATAAATTACTAATCTAGTAAAATTTGTGATAAATATCTTACCCAAAAGTGTGTAATTTGGTTCTCCTCGATAGATTTTATGATAGAGCTTGTATGATTCATTGCTTTGGGATCTGGCTAGCTTGTACGCTGGAGTTATCCTTGAAATGCTCAATGTAGATTTCAGCATCACACTCATTCGGTAATAAACAGTAGGTAGTGAGCATATTTCCATCCCAGATACTAGTTTCACTGTCCACATTTCTAGGACCATTTCATCACCATCAGAAGTGCGCAGAGATATCTCAATACAAACAATCTTTGTCAGTGCATCAATGACTTCGCCGTTGAGTATATGTTTGGTCTCTTCATTCACTTTGGGTTCATCAGGAATTGATAGATCAAACTAAAAGGTAAATTTAATATTATACACATATTGAAGATATGACATGGATGCTAAGTACTAATTAGATTTTTCTAGTTGGATTTAGCTACATGAAGTTTAGAAGCTCAGTTCAAGGTTATCTGTTTACAAACATCCACACGACACAGTTCGGGATATCACTCACCCATTGCAAGGCAGGCCTTATCTCAAAATTTCCATTTTCCGTAAGTTTTGTCTGTTGGTGTGTGATCTTCTTGCCTTGTCTACTTTGAACAACTATTTGTGCCACTTTTAAAGTTAACTCCTTTGTGTATTTATACAGTTTGTATCTATCCTGCATCTCTGCGCTAGACGCAGCCATTGTGTCATGTAATCTTAGCTCTTAGTATTATTTAACTAGATATGCGCAGCGAAACATCTTTGCTAAAGTTACACATGTCGTGAAAACAAATTGATTGTGTCAAAACCACACTCATTCTACATTCACACGTGAATACATATCCATGTAGAATGTTGCAAAAAGCGCTGCATAGATTGTTTTCATTTAATGTAACCGCAGTAAAATCCAAATAAGACAAAAAACCTGGAAAAACTCAAAAACCCACAAACAAAAGGACACAAGCCCAGTAGGGTTAGTTATTTGTCTATGGTAGGTAGACAGTGCTGTGCTAGAAAAATACACCGATTCCTTATTATTTTCCTATTTTCGAATATTATATCCTGGCAAAATATTTTCTCGTAGTCAATAGCATAGGCTTCCAAAAATCGCCAAGTTTAAAGGAAAATAAAATACCTTATGTTGCCCTAAGCAAAACACAAATTGCTGATGAAATGTGGCAAATCATATGACAGAAATAATCATACATCCTAATAAATTTGGCTACTATCAAAAAAATAGCCTGCTATAAACCAAAAACTGTGACAGTATTGCTTGTCATGTAACGTGTAGTAGGTATAAAGGATTAAAAACATGCATGATGCTCTAAAATATTATAACCAAAATGTTTGCCTGTAATGAATCGCAGATGAAATAGCAGCGATATTATTGAATCATTTTACTAAATGATCCAAAAGTAACAAACCAAGAGTCCCAAGAACTAGTTTATGGTTAACCTGTCCCACAGACTAAAATACGCAAGGCATGCATAGTTGCGTAGTCTTGTCTGTGGGCCAAGTTCAAGACTAGTCTAAGCGGGAAACATGACAAAATGCCACATTTTTAAAAATCATCTTGTTTCGAACTGTTATGGTTATGCAGCTACATAGGGCATCCGAACAATATTCTCAAAAAAATATAATAACCCATACCAACTCATCAACTATGCATGATGGGTCTAATATAAGTACAAAAAATATTTAATCGCGTAGTAAGGTAACTTCTTCATGTTCGAAAGTTTGCCTCAAACTTTCGAAAATTATTTTTGTACCTATTACAAACATAATTTTTATTTATTGTTTTATTAAATTTATATAACTACAAAAAATCTTTAATCGCATAATAAGGTAACTTCTTCATGTTCGAAAGTTTGCTTCAAACTTTCGAAAATTATGTTTGTACCTATTACAAACATAATTTTTATTTATTGTTTTATTAAATTTAAGTTATGTTTCAATTTTGGACAGCTGTCTTGTCCTGGTAGCTGCCGGTGGTCTACATAAAGATAATCGTGCCAGAGGCTATTATATATTCGCTATTAAATAAAACACGAAATAGATACATCATGATTATATAATAACATACTTTTATATTTAGTAATACACTAGGTGAGTACATAATGTAGGTATACCTACTACAATATTAATTTTAAAAAAGTTACTTTACCTACATAATTTCATACGAAAACCTAAAAATCTAGAAGTATTTATGTTATGAAATAAAAACTACAAAGTAGGTCCTACCTACTATAATTGTGGTGTAAATATAGGTTAATTAGGTATAACCATTATTATATTAGGAGGTGCCTACTTAGTATTTTTGAGTACTTTGGGTAGGTACTTATGTAAGGTAAGTAAGTAAAAGTAGTCACTAACAATAAGTTCGAAAAAAAAATGATCGAAAGCAATGAACCACATACAAGTATGACTACATATTTGCGAACGGTGATACGGTCAAGGAGGCTGCCTTGATAAGGAACACCTATCAAGAGTCACGTCAGTTTACGTCAGAAAAATCCTTATAGGTAGAAGAAGTAAGTACCTATGTATGTCGAAAAAGGTATGTAAATCCATTATAAGTTTATATACATAAAGTCATCGAAATAATATATAATACATATATTGTAAAAAATATTTTACACAAGGTAGGTATGTATGAACACAATACTTTAAGTATTTATATCTACCTACCCACTATGGAGATCGTAAGATCCATCCATAGTAATACACTTTTGGACCAGTCCTTTTTTAGAGCTCTCCTAAGGTTGTGGGTCCGAATAATAAGTAGATAAAGGTATAGATCTAAGCTATTGATAATATTAATATACGGGATAGAACCAGTCTGTGCTAATGCATCTAGACTAATGTCTAGATGACATGATAATTCACCATAAATAGTGATCTACAAGAAAAGACGTGGTCAATTAGGTACTGAGCCAAAGGATGTGCTTACGGGTTTGATCAGGATATTTATTTGTTCTTAATTGTGTTCGTACTGACTATATTCTTACCCACGATCTTAGAATTACTATTCGAAATTCACTGACTGGACTAATTCACTAACTACAAAATGTGTGCGTAATCCATTAACTACGTTCTACGTTAGTCTATGCTGCGTGCGCTTTACCACAGTTTTACTATAGCACGTGCATCATGATTTTACTTTATACCAAATCTTCAAACAGGCTAAATTCATAATTGTGTCCGAAACTACAGCGTTTACCCGTACATATTACATACATACATCAATTAATAGATAACTATAATCTGACCAAACCAAGTTCACAGTAAAATACATCGTCTACCTTAGAATGACTAGTAATTAAGTACATCATCTTTGATCTTAGGTGTTTTCAAAAACTACCAAATTTTAGGAGCTGTAAACTTGGTGTGGTCTTTAATTATACATTAATGTAATAAATAATAAAAAACAATATTAGGTAGGTATAACTAGTGGTTCTGTGAGAACAGCATACCAATCATCTTCTGTAAAATTAAGTTCTTAGTGCCTCTCAAACTTGATTGAAATCAGTCGATAACGAAACAAACTTCCCGTTTTTCCCCCACTTCCCTCTTCCACATCTTTTCTTTTTTTTTGTAATATTATGGAACGAAACTTGGTACACATGGTTGTTGACACACAGATTCTAATCAACGACGCATATCTTTTTACAGAGTTGTCCGATTTCGATGATTCTTTTCTACTTTCTAGATATACACTTAAATATATGTTACATAAACTTGCAAATTTTACTGAAGTAGTACTTTTCTACATAACTGTAGCATTAGTCACTCACATTCTATGTAAGTTTTTAGGAATATAAAGTACAAAATATAAAAAAAATACTCAGTACAAGTTTAACCTGATCACTCCTAGAGTTTGATAGTTAGCATGTAACCTCTGCATTCCTGGTATTGCCTATTTCTACAAATTTCATTAGATAGTCAGTCTCAAATAAAGTAACATCTTTTCTATTTTTTTGGCAATAACACAGCTAACCCTAATCGTTACATTTTTAACTCTAGAAAAACTTAATTAAATCGTGAAAAATACAGGAACGCCAAATTTTCGTTTTAAAGAGCTTTCTTCATAGCAATGTAATGTATCCTTTAGTCGTCATTAGTTTCGTCCTGAAAGAAAAATTAAGATGGATAGTGTGATACTTTCAGAAAAAACTGGGTTTGTCTTAATATTCGTTTGACTCACCGGCTCAGCCCAGTATTCACAGACTTCTTCAGTTTTTTTGAACCTCACGACCCGTTTGCCGCTGTTAAGTCTCCTCATCTTAGACTGAAAGAAAAGTAAATAAAGAAGTTCCTTTCTTGGTCGTTAATATTAATTCGAAGCGACGACATTACCGCCGAAGACGAAAAAGTACTACTACAAATGAAAATTGTTGTCTCCATTTATTGATCACACTTCATGGCCAGAGAGACTGGTAAATAAGGTGTTACATACTTTTGATACCAGCCGAATACTTACCCTATCTTTCTGAATCTGTACCAATTCAACATCGATATCCATCTCAAACACCGGTGATGCTAAAGGTGACCTGTTATTAACCAGCAGATGCTCTGGCAATTCTTCTGCGTTAGAGTTGGTCTTTTCTCCAAAGCCAATTTTAGCCACTGGAAAGACAGCTTTATCATAAGTAAAATAAACTATTTTCCGACTTTACTAAGGAATGGTGGAGCATCCAGGATTATTTAGTATTAGCTAGTCGAAAATAGGAAACGGCAGAGAATATACGGATAAGATTTTCATTCATTTTGAGTGTTTTACCATTTTGGGACAGCAGCTCCATTTCATGAAACGAGCTGGTGAGGTACTTAATGTCATCAGCCTTGCTGTGGTGGCCTCGGTAAGCTCTTATTATGCTCCTGACGTCGTCCTGTCCACGGTCGGCTTTGAGAGCCTTAATACGGCCGTAGTTTGTCTGCTGCATGCGGTTGAATAGAATGTCTTGTATATTCGATGAGAAATGAAAGTCCTTAAAATCAGCTGTGTTTTTATCCATGATGTAGCGTATAGCGTTGTCAATGTTGACTTTGGAATCATTGTCAGAACCGGCTCCAGCTATGAAAGCTTCCATTTTTTCTAGATCCTCCTCTTCACTGCCTAGGCTCGGATCCTCCATGACGGAATCTGCTGCAGCCGATAAAGCTTTATCTTCATTATCCTCCTCGTTGTTGTCATATTGGCAGGATGTATCCGCTGATATTTCATTATGTTCCTCTACAGATGCTGTCATTTCGCTGTATGGCATTGGGTTATATTCTGACATGTTTATCGGGTATCTAGAAGGAACAAATTATATTAATGACATACTCGTTGGGACAATCTCTGAAAGAGTTGGCCTATGGATATAAACTGGTCGGTAAGGATTTTTTTTAATTTTCTTTATGGTGTTTTGCATGATAATACAAATTACTCCTTTTAACGCGTCAAGAAAAAATACCTAGTAAGTAAACTACAAGCCTGGACCACATAGTACCACGCATAACAATTATAAAAGGCGTCACGGCTCTGCATTCCATGCTGCAGGTCGTGGGTTCGATCCACCCATGTTTAAAAAATGTTTATAAGTATTCCATTAGCAAGCTTTCCCATATTACAAGCTTTGCTTAGTTTGAGACTAAAGTGTGATGAGTGCCATTTATATTTATTTATATATTTATGGCTATTGCACAAAATTAAATGCTTGTTTTGTTTTTTTGCAAAAACCGCGAAAACGATTTGGCAACAAAAGTAAAGATAACAAGTGTTGGAGTTTTTTGGCTGTACATTTATTTGCAAAACATTACAATAAAGCTTAGTTTGCAATGGTAGCAAACTAAGTTTTACCAGTGGCTGCTGTGATGTGAAGGTACCTATAACATAAGTAAAGCGTCTCTTGGCATTGAGAACGTTGCCAAGCAACCAGCAGTTTACCGAACAGAAGGCAAAACACTACTATCACCCACCACAAAATATATTCACCTGAGACTACAAGAATCACAAAGTTAAGTAGATATTACAGACATGAAAATACCTTACCTTTGTCCCTAACAAAGGTAATTCTTGATAGTCAAACAGCTGTGAGCCTAAACAATAAATATAAATCTAAACAAACAAAATTTGTTTACTAAACACAATTGATAAGTAATTTACCTTTTATCAGTTTCAACAGGTAACAAACTTCTACGACACACAATCTATGCACGAGAGAATTCCCGACTGGGAGAAATCAATGGGTAACTAATAAAGCGGACTTGCGCACTGCAATCACACTTCCAACGGGATACCTAACATGGTACCTGAGCTACTTATACTTAACCTGAGTATAAACTTACACCGAGCGCCCACCGCGGCTAATCTTACCTCAAAGAGTAATCGTCTTCTTCTTCTTCGTGTCGATGATGATCTCTAATATTACGTTCCCGAAATTTGGCCATTTCTATGGCGTTTTCTGCGGCAGCGTTTTTATTAGTCAATTTTGGAAACATATCGCCCAAAGAATAGTTTTTTAAGCACAGCGGGAATGAATGATTTATTTGTAGTCGAGAAAAAAATAAACTTACATAATCTAAAACTAAACACGAATAGGTACATACACATAAGTAATTAAACCTATAATTAATTACACAAAAGAATAATAATAACTGTTCTGACTAAAGTCTTAGCCAAAAGATTACAGTAATTATATACGAATTGAACTGCCAATCGCCCACAGCCATACACGGTCCGAACGGCAGTATCCAATCGATGTGATCAAGCCAAAAGAATCGAAATTCGATGCCATCAATTCTAACTGTCATGCCAATCCACTCCCACACACGGTCAATACTAACTGATCCAATCAGTAGCGTCATGCCGATTGGACGATAGGAAGGATCGTGTGTGGTGTATATGGACGTACTGCAGATTGGATCAAGCCTGCAGTGTCATGCCGATTGGACGGGGATCGTGTGTGGCCAGCATAAACTGGGTTTTTTTGAGTGCCTTATTTGAGAAAAATATACAATATAATATAGGTTCAATAGATACCTCAAAAGTTATAAATATGGCTTTGAATTACAAAAACAAAGGAATCACCATCTCAATATTATAAAGATTCTTATTAGTTTGCGATCTTCAAGCAGTTAATCGCCTGCTTTTGGGCATAATCGTATCATGACCATATCAGAACTATTATATACCTAGGTCTAAGGTTTTCGTCATAGAAAACAAATAATTAATATAGCATTATAAATTATCAATTATTCGGCGATCATTTTTAACATATCGCGTGCTTGCTTGAAATATTCCATTGGAACATACGTACCTAAAACGTTTTATTTTTATGTATTCAAATTAGGTACTTCATTCGCAATATAACTTACGACTATTACTAAATTTATTTACAAAATGTACATACTTAATTAAATATATGAGAAACTGTAGATCTAAAGCGCGTGATCGACGGACGAGTAAGACCGTGGTTTTAAATACCGACGAACCTGGCTCGCGGCTCGTTGGTGCTGATCGATTAGCAAGCATAACAGTCGCAAACATGTCATGTTCCAAGTCTGAAGCCTTGTGCTATCTCGCCATAGGATATTACGAAGTTATGAAAAAAAAAAGAAAAGCCCTAAAGTTTGGGGTAAAAGTTGGATTGAAAAAAGGCAAGCTTTGTCACATACCCGAGCGAGCTGAGTAAAAAATATAGCACGACGACGAGCCGCGAGACAGGCTCGGCGGTATTTAAAACCGTGGTTTTGCAATGATACACCGGCGAGCTTTACCGACGAGCCATATAGCCGCGGTCTTACTCGTCCGTCGATCAGACGCCTAACTGTAGACCGTTGCAATCGATGTGTATTACGTTGTATAAATATACGGGTCACTAAGAGATTTCTAAGTCTACTCTTCATTATCAGGATACCTGATAATGGGGTGAATTGATCGTTGTGGGAGCTTAGTCTAGTTATGTTTTCTTATTAGTAGATAAGATTTAACCCCCCCGTCGTGATAGCGACGTGAAGACGCGACGTTATTGACAGCGATGACGTCTTTTACAAAAGGGTAGGTTATCTGTACTTGACTGTTTACAAGTTAATCTGTGTGGCTGGTTTTTCTGCTGGTTTGTATTTTCTTATATTCCTCAACGATATCTTGAGACAAATTAGTTTCTCCAACCTAAGGGATTGAATAGGGTGCGAGGTTTTTTTAATAATAACATAGCCATTTACTTTTTTAAATTATCCTCATCAATATCCGGCAAAAGATTAAAAAGATTAACGAAATAATATAGTTTATGTTTTATATAAATAGAAGGAATATGTTCTTTGACGACTATTCTCTGGCTATAAATGGTTGCGAACTTGGCCGTCAGTGCTCATCTCTAAAAACACCCTGTATACCTCAGAAGCTTTATTAATCGATATAGGTAATGCGTTTTATGAACCATTACAGTAAAACCGTTTAAAAAAATGGTAAGCAGCCTTGAATTATATAGTACTTATTAGGTACTTATTGGAAACCGTTTAGATACTTTAACACTTATTAATTACTTATGGCGTTATAACCCTGTCAATCATATAAATGATCACAGAGCTCTTTATAATAATAATTACTGCAATAAGTGTCGCCTGGCCATTACTTGCATATATATAAGAGACTGAAAGCTTTTTTTAACAAAAGGTATACGTCGAGTAGGTAAAGAAGAGAGTTCGTCTTAGTTTTCATCTAGTTAGGTTAAAAGTGCTTCAACTTTTGTAACTATGGTATGGACTGATGATGGTGCGCAAAATAAATTATCTACGTAAGCATAAATATCTATAAGGAACTGAGTTTAATATGGTTTTAGGTAACATTTTGTTAAACCATCTAGGCACCTCAATACCTGATAATGAGCATATCAGAAACTAAGAAAATATTATCTATTTTAAAAGACTATTTGAAAGGTATTCAATAATTTTATGAGAATGACTTTTCAGAGTTTTATTCAAAAGGTATCTCCTACATGCCTGTAAATCAGATAGGTATTTTCAGATGAATTTTTTGGACTAATATGACCGGGCAGAGTGGACGAGGTTCAATTATAATTTAAACCATGTTCGAATAAAACTTAGCCACTTCAATTCCCTCGTTTGTGACGTTGATGAGGTCCTGCCTTATACAGGTGGTAGGGCACAAGGGACAAACTAGCAAGTGCGACATCGTTTGGATGGGGTCCCCGCAGTCGCATTGTTTAAGTGCAGGATCGCGGAAACCCCTTGCACATGCTCTACGACAGATCGACAGAGTTTTGGTTGACAATAGAATATTATTTAAGTGTTTTGCTTACAGCACTGGCCCAAGTCCTTTCGATTACCGGTACATGCAGTTCCTGAGGATCATTTTAAGAATCATCAGTGGTTGGCCAGGAAAGGAGCTGGGAGAGAAACAGCTCTGGATTGAAGCACACGGATACAACCGATACAACATGATTCTATCCTGGGTTTACTTTGTCTTAGGAGTGTGGTATTTGGCAGATCATATCAAATACCTTAATTTTCTGGAGTTGGGACACATGTATATTGTTTTGTTGATGACTTTGTTGTCTTCGGTAAGTACTAAGATTTAATAAAAAAAATGGTAGCACTCCGGGAGTGCCGGCAGAAGTGAAAACTTCAATATTAACGTTGTGTTTTCACTTCAAAAATATAACCACAGTCGTCATAATGACAATTGTGATTGTGATTGTGTCATGTCATTGTGTCACATTCGCGCAAGCGCGAATGTGTCTGCGCCACAACACTATTTAATTGTTTGAGTCATACGTCGCGTGACCGCAAGTGTGTTCTTTTGTCGTCTCTTGTTTTACGAGCAATGTATGAAAATTAAATAAGATCTTACGCTTTTTCGACGTCACGTGACCCTGACGCGAGTTTGAAAGTTTTTACCCACCCAGCGCCGCTAAAGAAGTTTTCACTTCAATAAAAAAATTATCGTACTAAACTCACAAATCATTCCGACCGAACTAATCGTTAACTATGTACGTACTCTACGTAAGTGAGATATTTCAAATGGTCAAATGGTGTGTAATATATAGATATCATTTAAAGAAGATAATAAGAACATCACCTACCGAAACCATCGATTAAAAATGGTATTTTGTTAAAGTGCCGCACAAGTATAAAAAAATATTATTTTTCAGTCACGCTGTGTAACACTGTGTAATTCCAAGCTGTATCCGGTTGTAGCTTACGTTTTTATCGAAAAAATCCATCTAGTCCATCACAAAAAGAAATCGGATTATGCAAGCACGGTAAGTTTTAAACTTTTACAAGCGAAAGCTTAATTCATAGTCATCTACTACATAGATACAGAATAATGAAGGCGAGTGGACCTTTGCTTGTTTTCTTCAGCTAAGTCTTGGAATTTACATTTTCCTGGCTTCCACCAAAAGTTTCCAAATACAAAAGTTGTTGAATCATTATTCAACAACTTTTTGGAAACTTTTGGTCACATATCAATACGTATCTATTATTTCAAATACTTAATAGTTTTTACACAATGAAAACAAATAGTGTGAACTTAGAGCATTTCATGGAATTTTAAACGTCAATCATGCCTCCTTTTCAGGTTTTCGATAAAGTTCACAAGATTTCAAACTTTTTCACCATTTACCTGTTCGGTATAACCATTATATCGCTGTTTCTGTTCAATTTAACACCTGTTTACAACAATTACATCAACGGAAAGTACGAATCAACAAAGGGACTGGTGAACACGACGTATGAGCATGCAATCTACTTCAAATTTCCTTTCAATGCATACACCAACTTCAACGGCTATATGGTGGCGTCTGTCATCAACTGGTGAGTCTCAATTCTGTAGATGTGTCTAACGTGACTTGTATAGGTATTTTAAGCTTAATATCGAACTGACCCGATGTCTTGAAACCCTTAATTTAGCGTTAATCAGACCAGCTGTCGAAACTTCAAGTGCTGGTCGTAGAGAATTTAACCATCTCAAAAACTTTCAAAACCAGCCAAGAAAATTTTTACGTACAGGCTACCCTTTGTAATCCCTGACGCAGACTTTTGTGTCTGTTTGTATCTCTGCTCCATCTCGGAACTTATTTAACTAATGGACCGATTATAAGGATTTATTTTTTATGTCGCCACTCAAAAAATATTATTTTTAAATATTTTTATAATGTTGCTCAGTCGACGGTTTAATTATTTAATGTGTATAAATCCGACTCTATCCTTCTCCTAACAACTTTTTCAGGTATGGGTCGTATTTATGCGCTACTAGTATCACCATGCTTGACTTGTTTTTATCTTTAATGGTGTTTAACCTTTGGGGCCATTTCCAAATACTTATAAATAGTCTGGAAACAATTCCGAAACCTAAGAATGAGAATGACGGTAATGGACTATATTCACAGAGTGAACAAGAGGAGGTGGCTAGGACGTTGAAGGAATGTATTACGCATCATCGTCTCATTGCTGAGTAAGTAGTTTCGACACAAACTTTCTTATTTGTAGGTATTTTTTTTTAATCATTTGTCCTATGTTGTACGTTTGTGAGTTTGTCAGAGCATTAATAGCGCTCCTATTCGATAAGAAGTCAAAGCCATTAGTAGTCCATTTTTTGTTCTTAAAAATTGATATTTTATTAATATTTTTCTAAGATACCAAATAACTTTCAATAACAATACATATATACTAAAACAAGACTAAATAATATTATCCTAGAATGTCACTGATTTATCCTAGACAAAAATCTTATATATAAAAATGAAACCCGTTTTCCTTGGTCACGACCAAGGAAAACATTTCATTTTTATTTTTATTTTTATTTCATCACGCGTGAATGGCTGGACCGATTTCACTAATTCTTTTTTTGTTGTATTTGTTATTATTGGGAGAAGGTTCTTGCGGAAAAAAAAATTAAGAAAATCTCTCTAAGGCGGTACGAAGTTCGCCGGGACAGCTAGTAATAGATATAATCGATGAGCTACATTATTATCTCAAGCGTGGCATAGCAAAAGTAACATTCATCCCACATTTTAGTTGTATACCAGCTCACTACAGAAGGTGGAGTGTTGACATGACACCTATTCAATAGATTATAATAGGTCTATTATGTATCTAATGGGTATAAACAGAAATGACTCAAAGCCTTTGGTAAACAACAACGGTATCTTTCTACATTGATTAAGGTAAGAGTCAGTCTAGTGGTGCTCTCATTACGTATTCTTTTATTATTAAGAGAATAATGGGTGTATTAATATTATACTAGTCCGTAATGATATTTCTTAGTATTTTCGAAATATTTGCGAACAGAACTCATAGTAGTCCTTACTATGAGTTCTGTTCAGGCGACTCATATAATAGTATATTTACCACTAGTAGCCCACTTCCCGAACGCTACACGTCCCTGCAATACGCCACTTTTTGAGCAACTGTATTAAAAAATCAGTTACTATTACTACGTTAGTACGGTGGTACGCTAGGTACTCAACGATGTCTCTTTACATCATAACTTTTACTAGGCCCTTTGTCCATAATGGTTATGTGGCGAGACAGGCGAGGTTAAGCCATTGTTGCTATGTCAGTGATACTGATATTCACATCTCTTAATAACACCTTAGTTAGACGCCAGTAGGTACCATACTCCATAAAGTGATGGGCCATTAGTGATTTACATCGATATACCCATTGAATTACACAAAAACACCATCATAGCATCATTACGTTTTTGCATTTGTTAGTAAAAAAATAAATAAATAATGCTGGACAATCCACACAACATCATCTAGCCCCAAGCTAAGCAGAGCTTATGTAGTATTATTATGTAAGTATGTAGTAGTATTTATATTACAAGGAGAGGGGAGAGACCTTTGCCAAGTAGTAGCCCAGTACATATAATATGAAGGGTAAGAAAAAATAGTACTTTTTTTGATAAGCATTGCAACTTGGCATTTGTTTTCAAAGTACGAATGCAATGCAAAGTCCATTGTGTAAAATGTCATTGGTCTAACCAAAAAATCATAGAGATGCTAGAGCCTTACCTACTGATAGAAAACTTTTTTCAGCTTTACAGATAGAATGTCCGACTCTTTTGGATTAGCCCTTTTCTTGTACTACCTGTTTCATCAGATCAGTGGATGTCTGTTATTGCTCGAATGCTCTCAATTGGTATGTAAAGATTCTCTTATTTTGTTGTATTCTCAAGTTATGAATGTGAGTGTACCTAACGATGCAAGTAGAGGAAGACCGAAGAAGAAGTAGTTGGATTATGTGAAAGATGATGCGAATGTGAGAGGAATAATTCAGAGTTGACGAATGATAGGAGTACGTAGAAGAAGAAGACATCTTGTGCCGATTCCACTTAGAGGGGTGCACTTAGCTAATTGTTTGTCGTAAATCTTCTTTACAGAGCGCACAAGCACTGATTCGATACTTGCCGCTTACCATCATGATGTTTCAGCAACTTATTCAAGTGTCAGTAATTTTTGAATCGATCGGATCTATGGTATGTTTATAAAATTATTTTGAGTGTTACAACCAGAATCAAAATTAGCATTTCTTTTGTCATACAGATTTGTTTTTAAATGTGTAAGTACATAGAAAGCTAAGTAACACCCATTTATGCTCATCACACAAGCTTTCGCTCTGGGCTGGAATCGAACCCACGATCCGCAGCATGGAAGGTAGAGATACTACTAACTAAGCGCCTGTCAATATTATATAAATTTGTATACTTTTTAGAGTGACAAAGTGAAGCATGCAGTGTATGACACGCCTTGGGAGTGTATGAACACCAGTAATCGTAAAACAACACACATATTTTTAATTAACGTGCAAGAGCCTATCCACGTGACAGCAGGCGGTATGGTCACTGTTGGTGTCACTACAATGGCTTCGGTAAGATTTTTCTTTTACTGTCTAATGTTACACCATAATTAAAATAAGTATCCAGCCAGTCTTTATTAATATGAACATGTCAAGACGGAGACTGAACAATCAATGACAAAAAAATTAACTCTATCTAGTGAATACTGGTGGTGTGTTACATTACAATACAACTTACGAGCGAGAAACTCCCTTAATAAAAACTGTCGTATCTAAATGGAATCACATGAGAAGCATCAGTTTTCAAATAAAAAAAAAATCATCAAATTCGGTTCTCCTGGACAAAATATACAGTCGAATAATGAAAGTACTGTACTACATTTCGCACTTAAAAAGCTCTCATTTCGTCATAAAGAGCGAACATTGTATAAAATTTTATATTATTTTATATATTCCAGATACTGAAAACTATTGTACTTTCCAGATACTGAAAACTTCATTTTCCTACTTCGCATTTCTGCGCACAGCTGGAGCTGACAAGTAGTAGACAACTTGAGTCACTACATATTTTAAGCACAAAATTGAAAATTTATTTGCACTATTGTTTTATTAATGCACCCTTGGTCCTGTGGTGGTCACCAACCGCCTGCCTATTGTAAGGTCGTGGGATCACTTGAATCACTGAATAATTTAACCGCACATATTGTCGTAAACGAGACCGTACTAATAAATGTGGCAGTGGTTTCAAAACAGTGACGTATTTGGGAAACATTGCGCGGCAACTTCAGCTTTACTATCAAACGTTGCAGCGTTAGCGCGCAGTGTATTTTAAATACGTTGCGTTTACGATTGTCATATTTATTCGGCTTCTACGGCTTATACGGTTTCAGCCCTGTGTTGGGAAGGCCGCTTCGGCTGAGTGTACCTACTTAATGGGCAACTGACTCAATTTCAACATAATCGGGGTACGGGTAAAAAACGGTTCCTGACGCTGCATAAATTATCTGGGTTAGTTTATTCATGTTTCAAAAAATGTTCCTCTTTTATTGTTACTTATTTCACATAAATCATTCTACTAAACAAACGCTATTTTTATTTCTTCAACGAGAACATCAAAATAAGTGATATCACTGTTAAAAATAGAATCGCTACGTTCAATAGTGCATATATTCAAAATTTAGATAAATGCATAGCGAATCGCAGACAGACACATTTACTTTATGTCGTCTGCAATATATGGCTACCTAAGTAAAACACTCGGATCAGGTCAGTGAACACCATCTGTCTGTCTATGAGCTCCTGGTACCGTTGCATCGTAAACATGCACATTTCCTTCGAAATGAATGCTAATTTTATGCAGTTTGACTGGTGTTTTCGGAATCTAGCTGAGCTATCAAATATGTATAATATTAGGTAGCAACCTATTTACCTAAGTAGGTATATGAATTGACTAGGTGGTTCTATAGCTATTATATAAATATTATACCTAGTCTACACCGCGCGGCTATTTGAATATGGTAACCATAAGATAGTGATAATGGTAACTACCGTTAGTTTCCTTCAAGATTGATTTAACATCTTACAAAGATTAATCGTACGGACTAAGTATAAATTAAAATTATATTCCAAATTTAAATAAAACTTTTCTTTATTCAAATATTAAATGAAACATCAACATCTTAATTTTTTCTTTTATTAAAATAACCACCAAATTGCCAGCTAATACGTAAACCATTACGAAGATTATTAGACCTTATTACAAATAAATTAGGTATGAATCATAATATCTAAACAACATTATAAGTTTGCCTTTTAAAGGGACATAATAATAAAATGTATGCGGTATAATTCAAAATATATATAGGATTACATTGAATTATTTGAAAAATCTCACTTAGATCAAATGGAACAACAATCGAGATCAGAAACACTAATTTATGAAAATAAAAACAGGTTATCACTTTATATTCGCCTAATCTAGTTTTGTTGGACAAACCAAAGACAGTTTAAATAGAGTTACGATTATTAATAAAAATAAATAGAAATCTATACTTATAATAAAACTGTAGAGAGGTCAATTCTGTACATTAAATATATTAAAAAAAAAACTATCAGGGGGTGATTAGTGATCGATACTGATGCCAAAAATGCAATCAGTAAAATTTTTGTCTGTCTGTCTGTCTGTCTGTCTGTCTGTCTGTATGTATGTTCCGTATAGAAACAAAAACTACTCGACGGATTTTAACGAAACTTGGTATAATTATTCTTCATACTCCTGAGCAACTTATAGGATACTTTTCATCACGCTACAATCAATAGGAGCGGAGTAGTGAAGGGAAATGTTGGGAAAACGGGAGAAGTTACTGTTAGGAATAGATACTCCTTTAATATCTATCACCAACCTTAATGTTACCATAGCAACCAAACGTTGTTGATTGTCATCAATGTCAATGTCTTCACTTGACAAAATATATTCTTTGCAGTTTAAGTTAATAATATTCGTTTATTTATTGTAACTGGTTTTACCCTATCCTACAGTACTTATATCGACTTTAACATGGTAGCAGAGCGTGGTTAAGGTACCCTGATGGTTCTATTTTACTGCATCAGAAATCATACATCGCTCGCATATTGCAAAGGATTGGCATGGAGAAATGTAAGCCAGTGCCAACATCAATTTTAAAAGCAAATAATGCTCAACATGTTAATGAAGTTTCAATGAACTTCCTGTACCGTGAAGCTGTTGGATCACTAGCTTATTTGATGACAAGCACGAGGCCTGACATAGCCTTTGCTGTCAGTGTTGTATCTCGGAATTTAGATAAACCCACAAGGGAGAACATCATCAATATCAAGAGGATAATGCGTTACTTGAAAGGGACTATAGAAGAAGGCATCGTTTACAAGCCAGGAAATAGTCATAATTTAGAATGTTACAGTGACGCTGACCACGGAGGTGATCATGAAACTGGAAAGTCTACCTCAGGCATTCTTTGCATGTATGCTGGAGGTCTAATATCCTGGAATAGTAAACGCCACAGCACAGTAGCGATTTCATCCATCGAGGCAGAAATAGTGGCAGCAAGTGAAACTGCTAGAGAAATTATTTGGTTTCGAAAGGTCATGAAAGATATCATTGGTGAATTGGTCCAGCATCCCTAAGTGTTGATAACGAAATTATTATTAAATTTAGGGTAAAACTAGACCTTATTACTGAGTTTTTGATTTCTGTCTATTATCAATTCTATAACTATCACGAATAATTAATATTAAAGGGGGCTTATACATAAGCGTGATTTTTATTTATTCGATATTGATAAGGGCAACGGGAGATAGATACGGTACGGAACTCTTCGTGCGCACTTGCCCGGTTTTATTAATAAGTAGGTATAGATACTAAGTTTTCCTTCTTAGACTGCTCTTTTTTCTCTTTCTCTCATAAAAAGATGGGTTATAGCAAAATCTCTTAAAACGGCACGCGGACGAAGTCGCGGCGGGAACAGCTAGTATGCAATAAAATGTTATAAATTAAAACTTTAACAGTCTCTTATAAAAAGTTTTTTAACTTGTAACTGATAAAATAGATACAGGAGGATAAAACCTTTGTCAAACCTTAAATTGAAAAATTAGTTTAATAACTAAGGATTTATGGTTTAGTTTTGAATTACTATAAAAACAGCCGATTTCTCGTTAAAACACATATTTTACTCAAATGATAATTATTATCGCAATGCGGCTTATATGCATATACAATTTATCGTTAAAATGTAAGCTAAAAGCAATACCTAGTTGATACATTTTCGAATTATGATTATTGTTGTTAAAGTGGTTTTCAAGTCCCTTAGAAAATCCTTCTTCAGAAAACAATCCTTTGAGTCAGAGTCATTGTTTAAATAGAAGGTAAATGGAGAGTTTATGAAGGCATAACACCTAGTGTCTGCCGGACGAGACGTTCGGCTATTTGATTAAATTGAGCGCGATCTTCTCTCCACATTTTAGCTGTGTCTACATTGGCACCACTTTCATCATTTGGCTCTGAAACAAAAAGGAAGTAACATTTTTATTTTATTCTATAAATGGCAAATGCTTTCCCATCTTCTTCTACTAATCTACTTGATGAAAAGTGATAATGTGTTTACTCTTAAAACTTACTCTCCTCTTGAAAATGTTCAAATTATAGGCATTTTGAAACACAGACATCAGAATTGCATCTATTACCAGTCTTCATGTTAATAATGAAATAAAATAAATAAATTTTCATGGACAATTCACACATCACACTTCAGTCCCAAACTAAAGCTTATACTATGGGAACTAGACTGCTGATAATGATCTAACTTCTAAATGATCCTTGTGATTTTATTGAATAAAGAAATATTTGATTTGATTTGATAGAATGCTTATAATGTACTTTGTTTTTTGTAAATACATACATAGAATACAAAGGTACACCCAGACACATAACAAATATTTATGTTCATCACACAAACATAACCCAGAGAAACATAATCGAACCCACAACCCACAGCATGTAAGGCAGGCCTACTACCAGGACTTTACCTATGGAAAGCTACGCACAAGTTGTTCAACAAAACCATTTAGAATTCTTGAACTTAGCCAATTTACAGCCTGTCCAAGACGGAGAGACTTTGTACTACGCGGCGGAAATAGCACCACCAAATCACACGAACTATACCTTTCAAATACCTGAAGAGACCATTTTGGCATCGTTTCCATAGTTTTTTATGGGTATTAGTTACCGAGGAGTTTGTTCTGTAGGTTATTTAGTTTTAAGTAAAGTACTCAACAAAACTACCTTAAGGGTTAAAAACATGCATGATGCTCTAAAATATTATAACCAAAATGTTTGCCTGTAATGAATCGCAGATGAAATAGCAGCGATATTATTGAATCATTTTACTAAATGATCCAAAAGTAACAAACCAAGAGTCCCAAGAACTAGTTTATGGTTAACCTGTCCCACAGACTAAAATACGCAAGGCATGCATAGTTGCGTAGTCTTGTCTGTGGGCCAAGTTCAAGACTAGTCTAAGCGGGAAACATGAAAAAATGCCACATTTTTAAAAATCATCTTGTTTCGAACTGTCTAGGTTATGCAGCTACATAGGGCATCCGAACAATATTCTCAAAAAAATATAATAACCCATACCAACTCATCAACTATGCATGATGGGTCTAATATAAGTACAAAAAATATTTAATCGCGTAGTAAGGTAACTTCTTCATGTTCGAAAGTTTGCTTCAAACTTTCGAAAATTATTTTTGTACCTATTACAAACATAATTTTTATTTATTGTTTTATTAAATTTATATAACTACAAAAAATCTTTAATCGCATAATAAGGTAACTTCTTCATGTTCGAAAGTTTGCTTCAAACTTTCGAAAATTATGTTTGTAGGTACCTACCTATTACAAACATAGTTTTTATTTATTGTTTTATTAAATTTAAGTTATGTTTCAATTTTGGACAGCTGTCTTGTCCTGGTAGCTGCCGGTGGTCTACATAAAGATAATCGTGCCAGAGGCTATTATATATTCGCTATTAAATAAAACACGAAATAGATACATCATGATTATATAATAACATACTTTTATATTTAGTAATACACTAGGTGAGTACATAATGTAGGTATACCTACTACAATATTAATTTAAAAAAAGTTACTTTACCTACATAATTTCATATGAAAACCTAAAAATCTAGAAGTATTTATGTTATGAAATAAAAACTACAAAGTAGGTCCTACCTACTATAATTGTGGTGTAAATATAGGTTAATTAGGTATAACCATTATTATATTAGGAGGTGCCTACTTAGTATTTTTGAGTACTTTGGGTAGGTACTTAGGTAAGGTAAGGTAAGGTAAGTAAGTAAAAGTAGTCACTACCAATAAGTTCGAAAAAAAAATGATCGAAAGCAACTGAACCACATACAAGTATGACTACATATTTGCGAACGGTGGGTGATACGGTCAAGGAGGCTGCCTTGATAAGGAACACCTATCAAGAGTCACGTCAGTTTACGTTAGAAAAATCCTTATAGGTAGAAGAAGTAAGTATGTATGTCGAAAAAGGTATGTAAATCCATTATAAGTTTATATACATAAAGTCATCGAAATAATATATAATACATATATTGTAAAAAATATTTTACACAAGGTAGGTATGTATGAACACAATACTTTAAGTAAAAATACTTTAAGTATTTATATCTACCTACCCACTATGGAGATCGTAAGATCCATCCATAGTAATACACTTTTGGACCAGTCCTTTTTTAGAGCTCTCCTAAGGTTGTGGGTCCGAATAATAAGTAGGTAAAGGTATAGATCTAAGCTATTGATAATATTAATATACGGGATAGAACCAGTCTGTGCTAATGCATCTAGACTAATGTCTAGATGACATGATAATTCACCATAAATAGTGATCTACAAGAAAAGACGAGGTCAATTAGGTACTGAGCCAAAGGATGTGCTTACGGGTTTGATCAGGATATTTATTTGTTCTTAATTGTGTTCGTACCGACTATATTCTTACCCACGATCTTAGAATTACTATTCGAAATTCACTGACTGGACTAATTCACTAACTACAAAATGTGTGCGTAATCCATTAACTACGTTCTACGTTAGTCTATGCTGCGTGCGCTTTACCACAGTTTTACTATAGCACGTGCATTATGATTTTACTTTATACCAAATCTTCAAACAGGCTAAATTCATAATTGTGTCCGAAACTACAGCGTTTACCCGTACATATTACATACATACATCAATTAATAGATAACTATAATCTGACCAAACCAAGTTCACAGTAAAATACATCGTCTACCTTAGAATGACTAGTAATTAAGTACATCATCTTTGATCTTAGGTGTTTTCAAAAACTACCAAATTTTAGGAGCTGTAAACTTGGTGTGGTCTTTAATTATACATTAATGTAATAAATAATAAAAAACAATATTAGGTAGGTATAACTAGTGGTTCTGTGAGAACAGCATACCAAACATCTTCTGTAAAATTAAGTTCTTAGTGCCTCTCAAACTTGATTGAAATCAGTCGATAACGAAACAAACTTCCCGTTTTTCCCCCACTTCCCTCTTCCACATCTTTTCTTTTTTTTTGTAATATTATGGAACGAAACTTGGTACACATGGTTGTTGACACACAGATTCTAATCAACGACGCATATCTTTTTACAGAGTTGTCCGATTTCGATGATTCTTTTCTACTTTCTAGATATACACTTAAATATATGTTACATAAACTTGCAAATTTTACTGAAGTAGTACTTTTCTACATAACTGTAGCATTAGTCACTCACATTCTATGTAAGTTTTTAGGAATATAAAGTACAAAATATAAAAAAAATACTCAGTACAAGTTTAACCTGATCACTCCTAGAGTTTGATAGTTAGCATGTAACCTCTGCATTCCTGGTATTGCCTATTTCTACAAATTTCATTAGATAGTCAGTCTCAAATAAAGTAACATCTTTTCTATTTTTTTGGCAATAACACAGCTAACCCTAATCGTTACATTTTTAACTCTAGAAAAACTTAATTAAATCGTGAAAAATACAGGAACGCCAAATTTTCGTTTTAAAGAGCTTTCTTCATAGCAATGTAATGTATCCTTTAGTCGTCATTAGTTTCGTCCTGAAAGAAAAATTAAGATGGATAGTGTGATACTTTCAGAAAAAACTGGGTTTGTCTTAATATTCGTTTGACTCACCGGCTCAGCCCAGTATTCACAGACTTCTTCAGTTTTTTTGAACCTCACGACCCGTTTGCCGCTGTTAAGTCTCCTCATCTTAGACTGAAAGAAAAGTAAATAAAGAAGTTCCTTTCTTGGTCGTTAATATTAATTCGAAGCGACGACATTACCGCCGAAGACGAAAAAGTACTACTACAAATGAAAATTGTTGTCTCCATTTATTGATCACACTTCATGGCCAGAGAGACTGGTAAATAAGGTGTTACATACTTTTGATACCAGCCGAATACTTACCCTATCTTTCTGAATCTGTACCAATTCAACATCGATATCCATCTCAAACACCGGTGATGCTAAAGGTGACCTGTTATTAACCAGCAGATGCTCTGGCAATTCTTCTGCGTTAGAGTTGGTCTTTTCTCCAAAGCCAATTTTAGCCACTGGAAAGACAGCTTTATCATAAGTAAAATAAACTATTTTCCGACTTTACTAAGGAATGGTGGAGCATCCAGGATTATTTAGTATTAGCTAGTCGAAAATAGGAAACGGCAGAGAATATACGGATAAGATTTTCATTCATTTTGAGTGTTTTACCATTTTGGGACAGCAGCTCCATTTCATGAAACGAGCTGGTGAGGTACTTAATGTCATCAGCCTTGCTGTGGTGGCCTCGGTAAGCTCTTATTATGCTCCTGACGTCGTCCTGTCCACGGTCGGCTTTGAGAGCCTTAATACGGCCGTAGTTTGTCTGCTGCATGCGGTTGAATAGAATGTCTTGTATATTCGATGAGAAATGAAAGTCCTTAAAATCAGCTGTGTTTTTATCCATGATGTAGCGTATAGCGTTGTCAATGTTGACTTTGGAATCATTGTCAGAACCGGCTCCAGCTATGAAAGCTTCCATTTTTTCTAGATCCTCCTCTTCACTGCCTAGGCTCGGATCCTCCATGACGGAATCTGCTGCAGCCGATAAAGCTTTATCTTCATTATCCTCCTCGTTGTTGTCATATTGGCAGGATGTATCCGCTGATATTTCATTATGTTCCTCTACAGATGCTGTCATTTCGCTGTATGGCATTGGGTTATATTCTGACATGTTTATCGGGTATCTAGAAGGAACAAATTATATTAATGACATACTCGTTGGGACAATCTCTGAAAGAGTTGGCCTATGGATATAAACTGGTCGGTAAGGATTTTTTTTAATTTTCTTTATGGTGTTTTGCATGATAATACAAATTACTCCTTTTAACGCGTCAAGAAAAAATACCTAGTAAGTAAACTACAAGCCTGGACCACATAGTACCACGCATAACAATTATAAAAGGCGTCACGGCTCTGCATTCCATGCTGCAGGTCGTGGGTTCGATCCACCCATGTTTAAAAAATGTTTATAAGTATTCCATTAGCAAGCTTTCCCATATTACAAGCTTTGCTTAGTTTGAGACTAAAGTGTGATGAGTGCCATTTATATTTATTTATATATTTATGGCTATTGCACAAAATTAAATGCTTGTTTTGTTTTTTTGCAAAAACCGCGAAAACGATTTGGCAACAAAAGTAAAGATAACAAGTGTTGGAGTTTTTTGGCTGTACATTTATTTGCAAAACATTACAATAAAGCTTAGTTTGCAATGGTAGCAAACTAAGTTTTACCAGTGGCTGCTGTGATGTGAAGGTACCTATAACATAAGTAAAGCGTCTCTTGGCATTGAGAACGTTGCCAAGCAACCAGCAGTTTACCGAACAGAAGGCAAAACACTACTATCACCCACCACAAAATATATTCACCTGAGACTACAAGAATCACAAAGTTAAGTAGATATTACAGACATGAAAATACCTTACCTTTGTCCCTAACAAAGGTAATTCTTGATAGTCAAACAGCTGTGAGCCTAAACAATAAATATAAATCTAAACAAACAAAATTTGTTTACTAAACACAATTGATAAGTAATTTACCTTTTATCAGTTTCAACAGGTAACAAACTTCTACGACACACAATCTATGCACGAGAGAATTCCCGACTGGGAGAAATCAATGGGTAACTAATAAAGCGGACTTGCGCACTGCAATCACACTTCCAACGGGATACCTAACATGGTACCTGAGCTACTTATACTTAACCTGAGTATAAACTTACACCGAGCGCCCACCGCGGCTAATCTTACCTCAAAGAGTAATCGTCTTCTTCTTCTTCGTGTCGATGATGATCTCTAATATTACGTTCCCGAAATTTGGCCATTTCTATGGCGTTTTCTGCGGCAGCGTTTTTATTAGTCAATTTTGGAAACATATCGCCCAAAGAATAGTTTTTTAAGCACAGCGGGAATGAATGATTTATTTGTAGTCGAGAAAAAAATAAACTTACATAATCTAAAACTAAACACGAATAGGTACATACACATAAGTAATTAAACCTATAATTAATTACACAAAAGAATAATAATAACTGTTCTGACTAAAGTCTTAGCCAAAAGATTACAGTAATTATATACGAATTGAACTGCCAATCGCCCACAGCCATACACGGTCCGAACGGCAGTATCCAATCGATGTGATCAAGCCAAAAGAATCGAAATTCGATGCCATCAATTCTAACTGTCATGCCAATCCACTCCCACACACGGTCAATACTAACTGATCCAATCAGTAGCGTCATGCCGATTGGACGATAGGAAGGATCGTGTGTGGTGTATATGGACGTACTGCAGATTGGATCAAGCCTGCAGTGTCATGCCGATTGGACGGGGATCGTGTGTGGCCAGCATAAACTGGGTTTTTTTGAGTGCCTTATTTGAGAAAAATATACAATATAATATAGGTTCAATAGATACCTCAAAAGTTATAAATATGGCTTTGAATTACAAAAACAAAGGAATCACCATCTCAATATTATAAAGATTCTTATTAGTTTGCGATCTTCAAGCAGTTAATCGCCTGCTTTTGGGCATAATCGTATCATGACCATATCAGAACTATTATATACCTAGGTCTAAGGTTTTCGTCATAGAAAACAAATAATTAATATAGCATTATAAATTATCAATTATTCGGCGATCATTTTTAACATATCGCGTGCTTGCTTGAAATATTCCATTGGAACATACGTACCTAAAACGTTTTATTTTTATGTATTCAAATTAGGTACTTCATTCGCAATATAACTTACGACTATTACTAAATTTATTTACAAAATGTACATACTTAATTAAATATATGAGAAACTGTAGATCTAAAGCGCGTGATCGACGGACGAGTAAGACCGTGGTTTTAAATACCGACGAACCTGGCTCGCGGCTCGTTGGTGCTGATCGATTAGCAAGCATAACAGTCGCAAACATGTCATGTTCCAAGTCTGAAGCCTTGTGCTATCTCGCCATAGGATATTACGAAGTTATGAAAAAAAAAAGAAAAGCCCTAAAGTTTGGGGTAAAAGTTGGATTGAAAAAAGGCAAGCTTTGTCACATACCCGAGCGAGCTGAGTAAAAAATATAGCACGACGACGAGCCGCGAGACAGGCTCGGCGGTATTTAAAACCGTGGTTTTGCAATGATACACCGGCGAGCTTTACCGACGAGCCATATAGCCGCGGTCTTACTCGTCCGTCGATCAGACGCCTAACTGTAGACCGTTGCAATCGATGTGTATTACGTTGTATAAATATACGGGTCACTAAGAGATTTCTAAGTCTACTCTTCATTATCAGGATACCTGATAATGGGGTGAATTGATCGTTGTGGGAGCTTAGTCTAGTTATGTTTTCTTATTAGTAGATAAGATTTAACCCCCCCGTCGTGATAGCGACGTGAAGACGCGACGTTATTGACAGCGATGACGTCTTTTACAAAAGGGTAGGTTATCTGTACTTGACTGTTTACAAGTTAATCTGTGTGGCTGGTTTTTCGCCTTATTGATAAATAAATTTGAAAAATATTTTTTTGCGTTGTATTTTCTTATATTCCTCAACGATATCTTGAGACAAATTAGTTTCTCCAACCTAAGGGATTGAATAGGGTGCGAGGTTTTTTTAATAATAACATAGCCATTTACTTTTTTTAAATTATCCTCATCAATATCCGGCAAAAGATTAAAAAGATTAACGAAATAATATAGTTTATGTTTTATATAAATAGAAGGAATATGTTCTTTGACGACTATTCTCTGGCTATAAATGGTTGCGAACTTGGCCGTCAGTGCTCATCTCTAAAAACACCCTGTATACCTCAGAAGCTTTATTAATCGATATAATGCGTTTTATGAACCATTACAGTAAAACCGTTTAAAAAATGGTAAGCAGCCTTGAATTATTGAATTATATAGTACTTATTGGAAACCGTTTAGATACTTTAACACTTATTAATTAGTTATGGCGTTATAACCCTGTCAATCATATAAATGATCACAGAGCTCTTTATAATAATAATTACTGCAATAAGTGTCGCCTGGCCATTACTTGCATACCTATATATAAGAGACTGAAAGCTTTTTTTAACAAAAGGTATACGTCGAGTAGGTAAAGAAGAGAGTTCGTCTTAGTTTTCATCTAGTTAGGTTAAAAGTGCTTCAACTTTTGTAACTATGGTATGGACTGATGATGGTGCCCAAAATAAATTATCTACGTAAGCATAAATATCTATAAGGAACTGAGTTTAATATGGTTTTAGGTAACATTTTGTTAAACCATCTAGGCACCTCAATACCTGATAATGAGCATATCAGAAACTAAGAAAATATTATCTATTTTAAAAGACTATTTGAAAGGTATTCAATAATTTTATGAGAATGACTTTTCAGAGTTTTATTCAAAAGGTATCTCCTACATGCCTGTAAATCAGATAGGTATTTTCAGATGAATTTTTTGGACTAATATGACCGGGCAGAGTGGACGAGGTTCAATTATAATTTAAACCATGTTCGAATAAAACTTAGCCACTTCAATTCCCTCGTTTGTGACGTTGATGAGGTCCTGCCTTATACAGGTGGTAGGGCACAAGGGACAAACTAGCAAGTGCGACATCGTTTGGATGGGGTCCCCGCAGTCGCATTGTTTAAGTGCAGGATCGCGGAAACCCCTTGCACATGCTCTACGACAGATCGACAGAGTTTTGGTTGACAATAGAATATTATTTAAGTGTTTTGCTTACAGCACTGGCCCAAGTCCTTTCGATTACCGGTACATGCAGTTCCTGAGGATCATTTTAAGAATCATCAGTGGTTGGCCAGGAAAGGAGCTGGGGGAGAAACAGCTCTGGATTGAAGCACACGGATACAACCGATACAACATGATTCTATCCTGGGTTTACTTTGTCTTAGGAGTGTGGTATTTGGCAGATCATATTAAATACCTTAATTTTCTGGAGTTGGGACACATGTATATTGTTTTGTTGATGACTTTGTTGTCTTCGGTAAGTACTAAGATTTAATAAAAAAATTATCGTACGAAACTCACAAATCATTCCGACCGAACTAATCGTTAACTATGTACGTAAGTGAGATATTTCAAATGGTCAAATGGTGTGTAATATAAATCATTTAGAGAAGATAATAAGAACATCACCTACCGAAACCATCGATTAAAAATGGTATTTTGCTAAAGTGCCGCACAAGTATAAAAAAATATTATTTTTCAGTCACGCTGTGTAACACTGTGTAATTCCAAGCTGTATCCGGTTGTAGCTTACGTTTTTATCGAAAAAATCCATCTAGTCCATCACAAAAAGAAATCGGATTATGCAAGCACGGTAAGTTTTAAACTTTTACAAGCGAAAGCTTAATTCATAGTCGTCTACTACATAGATACAGAATAATGAAGGCGAGTGGACCTTTGCTTGTTTTCTTCAGCTAAGTCTTGGAATTTACATTTTCCTGGCTTCCACCAAAAGTTTCCAAATACAAAAGTTGTTGAATCATTATTCAACAACTTTTTGGAAACTTTTGGTCACATATCAATACGTATCTATTATTTCAAATACTTAATAGTTTTTACACAATGAAAACAAATAGTGTGAACTTAGAGCATTTCATGGAATTTTAAACGTCAATCATGCCTCCTTTTCAGGTTTTCGATAAAGTTCACAAGATTTCAAACTTTTTCACCATTTACCTGTTCGGTATGACCATTATATCGCTGTTTCTGTTCAATTTAACACCTGTTTACAACAATTACATCAACGGAAAGTACGAATCAACAAAGGGACTGGTGAACACGACGTATGAGCATGCAATCTACTTCAAATTTCCTTTCAATGCATACACCAACTTCAACGGCTATATGGTGGCGTCTGTCATCAACTGGTGAGTCTCAATTCTGTAGATGTGTCTAACGTGACTTGTATAGGTATTTTAAGCTTAATATCGAACTGACCCGATGTCTTGAAACCCTTAATTTAGCGTTAATCAGACCAGCTGTCGAAACTTCAAGTGCTGGTCGTCGAGAATTTAACCATCTCAAAAACTTTCAAAACCAGCCAAGAAAATTTTTACGTACAGGCTACCCTTTGTAATCCCTGACGCAGACTTTTGTGTCTGTTTGTATCTCTGCTCCATCTCGGAACTTATTTAACTAATGGACCGATTATAAGGATTTATTTTTTATGTCGCCACTCAAAAAATATTATTTTTAAATATTTTTATAATGTTGCTCAGTCGACGGTTTAATTATTTAATGTGTATAAATCCGACTCTATCCTTCTCCTAACAACTTTTTCAGGTATGGGTCGTATTTATGCGCTACTAGTATCACCATGCTTGACTTGTTTTTATCTTTAATGGTGTTTAACCTTTGGGGCCATTTCCAAATACTTATAAATAGTCTGGAAACAATTCCGAAACCTAAGAATGAGAATGACGGTAATGGACTATATTCACAGAGTGAACAAGAGGAGGTGGCTAGGACGTTGAAGGAATGTATTATGCATCATCGTCTCATTGCTGAGTAAGTAGTTTCGACACAAACTTTCTTATTTGTAGGTATTTTTTTTTAATCATTTGTCCTATGTTGTACGTTTGTGAGTTTGTCAGAGCATTAATAGCGCTCCTATTCGATAAGAAGTCAAAGCCATTAGTAGTCCATTTTTTGTTCTTAAAAATTGATATTTTATTAATATTTTTCTAAGATACCAAATAACTTTCAATAACAATACATATATACTAAAACAAGACTAAATAATATTATCCTAGAATGTCACTGATTTATCCTAGACAAAAATCTTATATATAAAAATGAAACCCGTTTTCCTTGGTCACGACCAAGGAAAACATTTCATTTTTATTTTTATTTTTATTTCATCACGCGTGAATGGCTGGACCGATTTCACTAATTCTTTTTTTGTTGTATTTGTTATTATTGGGAGAAGGTTCTTGCGGAAAAAAAAATTAAGAAAATCTCTCTAAGGCGGTACGAAGTTCGCCGGGACAGCTAGTAATAGATATAATCGATGAGCTACATTATTATCTCAAGCGTGGCATAGCAAAAGTAACATTCATCCCACATTTTAGTTGTATACCAGCTCACTACAGAAGGTGGAGTGTTGACATGACACCTATTCAATAGATTATATTGGAATTCCCCCCCCTCCACCGTAATGTAAACAACTCTGTGCTGTTGCTCCTGACGAATTATTAAAATAAAGCTGTAAAAGTGAACAATACCTGGTGCCACTACATCACGCCGCATGAATAGAGGTTGGAATCACATACTGACGACAAGTTGAACAATATCAAACACGGAAAACTATCGAAAAACACTCAAGATATCACAGGAAGCACATCCAAAAGGTCGGTTATAAATTTAAATTCGAAAATTCACTACTATTTACAATATTGAAGATAACCACTATTCGCCGTGTCAAAGTAAATAAACTTCTATGTGAAAACAGCTGATTGGATGAAATTATCAACAAAACGTCAATTTGACATTGACAAACAACTAATCGCCATAGACACTCGATGAATGATCAATTCGTTCAATTTTAATTGAAGGCTACAGGGTTACCAGCAATTTTTAACGTCAAACTTTTTCGGGAAAAATCAAAGCCCTAAATCGAACAAAATGGACAGTACAAATGTTGTAACTAGGAAAAACCATCGGCTTAACGCGAAAAGATCCTTATCACTAGAATCTGTGAACTCACTTGACTCTATTATAAGTGTAAAAAGTATGATGGACTTATCAACACACTTACAAAACGATGAATTAGTCTCACTTAAAAACACCATACAGGATTTGAAGGAACAAATCCAAGCAGCTCATGCCGAGATTGAAACTCTCAATCTTGATAACAACTCTTTAAAAAATACTCTTAGTGAAGAAAAATTAAAAAATGAACAACTTAAAAAAATGTATATAACAAGTATGAGCCTTAGAAGAATGGACGCTAGCAGCTTAAAAATGTCAAGAAGGAAAAGAACAGTTGAAAAATCAAACCTAACAGCAAGGAGATTGGATCTTGATTTGGATTTTGGTACTCCAAAAGCAAGTCTTAATAGCCAATCCTACAGAGACATTCAGATTGCTGAAGGAAGGGAACTTTATAAAGAAGACCCAATGTTTCGTACTACACATGAACAACCATTAGATGACCAAGGAGCAACTGCTGTAACAAGTCAGAACAATCAACTCAACAGGAAGACCCAAGTTATGGAAAACCGCAGGGCAAACAAGACCAGTCAAGACATCAACAATATCAACAAAATGAATGCAAATAACGTAATCTTGCTTTGTGACAATCAAGGAGAAGGCGTAATTCAACAATTGACAAATGGCAGAAACCAATTTAACTCTAAAGACATTCGTACATTAGCTTTTAGGAAAAACGACGCTCTTACAGCAGATGTCTTAAGTAATTGTAATAATCTTGCAAAGACTTTGACTAAAGACGATCACGTGATCATTATGACTGGTTGTAATGATACGAACCCAGTGAAGGTTATGGCGGAATTGAGTAATGCTCTTAAACAGTTAGAAAAATGCAACGTGTATGTCATTAACACTTTATATAATTCGTCTCTCAATATAAATAAATTGAATGAAAATCTGAAATTAATAACTAAATTATACGGTAATTGCATTTTCATTGAAACAAATTTCAGCAATCTTGTAAATAGAATCGTACATAACATTAATTCGACTCAGTACAAAAACACATTTCTTACTTTTGAATGGGTAAAAAAAGTGGTAGCGCTAAAAAAGCAACCTATCACCCGGGAACCGAAGAAAGGCACGATTCCGTTTTACTTTCAAAAGCCCAAAGAAAATCAAAATACAACATATGTATCACTATATGCGACCCCTATTAAGCCCAAACGAGGTCTCATAACCTCTTACTTCCCTGTCATTGCAAAACCAGTACAAGTTAATGCGAAAGGTGATATCGACGAACAACCGAAAACATTTTTTCGTCCCCACACATAAAGAAACCACTTTTTTTGTTTTCCATCAAAATATATCTGGGGTTCTTATTAAGGTAGCGGATCTTGAAATAATTCTTGATGAATTGAGAATGTCTCATATTGACGTTTCTGTTATCTGTTTAAGTGAACATTTCATAATCAAAGGAGAAGAACATTACCTTCAACTAAACAACTATACTTTAAAAGCTATTTATACTCGAAATGACAAACGCAGAGGAGGCGTTTGTATATTGACTAGGAATGATATAGAAAGCACGGAAATTGACACATTTAAGGACTTAACTACTAAAAACCATTTTGAACTTTGTGCTATAGAGATAAAACAATTAAAAATAATTATTATTTGCTTATACAGAATTCCGAACTCAAATTTAGATATATTTTTTGAAAACTTACAAGTTATTTTAGAACGTCTAAAAAATAAAAATAGTAAAATTATTATTGCGGGTGACTTCAATGTCGATATTTTAGTAAAAAACTCAAAATCCAGTAAATTTCTAGATTTACTGTCAAATCACGGATTGCAATGCCATATCTGTGAACCGACTCGTAAAAACGCATGTTTAGATAATATTATAAGTAGCATTCAAGATGCTTCGGGAAAAACACATAATTTCCACCTGTCTGATCATAATACAGCGCAAGTGGTTTCATTCAAGGTGTCGTCATTGAATAAAGGCAATGAATTCTATTATCTATCAATAAATGATGAATCGCTCGAGAATAAGAAAAAATTTGTAGACTGCATCGAAAACCTTAACTTCGAAGATGTCTACGAAAATAATACAGCTAACGAGGCTTTCAATGCCTTTCATGATCTATTGACTTTGTTCTACAATCTTTGCTTTCCGGTAATAAAAATAAAGAAAATAACTAAATCTAAAAAAGTGAAATGGATTACAAAAGGTGTCAAGATTAGTTGTAAGCGTAAAAGAAAACTTAGGTATCAATATTATTATAAAAAAAGCTTAGAATCTAAACAAGAGTATAATGAATATTCTAGGCTACTCAAGCAATGCATACATTATTCACAGTCACGATCTAATAAAAAATACATAGAAGGTGCTAAAAATTTAGGAAAAGCAACATGGAACGTTGTAAATAATGAGATAGGGACATCGAAACGAAAGGAACATATTGATAAAATAATCAACAACGGCATGATATTGACATCAGGTTCTGACATTTCAAATACTTTTAACAATTTTTTTATTGACGTCATTAAGAATAATCTAAATATTAACAGTAATACGGACATAAACATGAGCAATAATATAAATAATAACAATAAATTTGACATAAATATATATAATAGTCAAGCATCCACGAATCACATTTCATCGACATGTTGTAGTAGTTTGTTTTTAGAACCAACTTGTCCCGATGAAGTTTTTAAAATAGTGATTTCATTAAAAAATAAAAAATCGGTGGGTTATGATCTTATCTCTACTGAATTATTAAAACTAATTGTTAAGTATATTGCGGAACCTTTAACTTATATTATAAACTTATCCCTTGAACAAGGACTATTTCCGGACAGACTTAAAATCTCTACTATAAAACCTTTGCATAAAAGGGGCTCTAAACATGACATTAACAATTATAGACCGATATCATTAATTCCGATACTTTCTAAAGTCTTTGAAAAAGTCATGTATAAACGATTGCTTAAATTTCTAGATAAACACGATACGTTGGTAGAAAACCAACATGGATTCAGGAAAGGTATGTCGACAAGCTTAGCAACCTTCAAGCTAACAAAGAATATTTTGGAAAGCCTGAACAATAAAGTAACTCCAGCAGCTTTGCTTTTAGACCTTAGCAAGGCGTTCGATTTCGTAGACCATAATATTCTGTTAGCTAAATTGAATAAATACGGTGTGAGAGGTCTTGCGGAGGATTGGTTCTGTTCTTATTTAAAAAACAGAAAGCAGTTTACAAGAGTGACAAAATTTAATAGTAGAACGTTAGAAAACTTTGACTCGGATTTACAGACAAATAGTAGTGGTGTTCCACAAGGTAGTATTTTGGGACCACTATTATTTCTAATTTATATAAATGACTTACCTAAAGTATTGGACCATGATTGTGTGATGTTTGCTGATGATACGACGTTAATAATAAAATGCAATGATAATAATAGCTATGAATCTGTAATAACTAAAGCGTTAAATGACATTATTTCTTGGCTAGACTTAAATAAACTTAAGCTTAACTTATCCAAAACCAAAATTCTGGGTTTTAAGACACACGGTAAGAAACCATTGACGATAAATGTTAAGATTGAGGGAACTGTTGTGGATCAGGTAACTGAGTCAGTCTTCTTAGGAGTGACGATTGACGAGCATTTATCGTGGAAATCTCATGTGCACAATATTTGTGTAAAAATAAATAGGTTTGTTTTTGCACTCAAAAAACTTAAAAATTGCACGTCTAGGGAAACAGCTTTAATGGTATATCATGCATATGTGTGCTCGATCATTAGGTATGGCATTGTTGTCTGGGGCAACACTGGTGAAATATCAAGAGTATTTGTAGCTCAAAAAAAGTGCATTCGTGCCATATTTGGCATGAAATGGACAGAGTCCTGTAAACCTGTTTTTAAAGTCAAAAACCTTTTAACTGTTCCTTCTATTTACATATTTGAGATCGCAAAGTTTATAAAAAACAATGACTCGCTTTTCGAAAAAAACTGTAACTTAAATAAAAGACTAACAACTAATATTCATCTGAAAATGCCAGTGCCTAAGTTGGAAACATACAGGAAAAACTGTGTGTATATGGCCCCTCTTATTTACAACTCCTTACCAAAAAACATTATTGACCTTCCTTATAAAAAGTTTTGTACTGAGTTGGAAAAGTGGTTAATATCTGAGAGCTTTTATTCGATTTCAGATTTTCTGCAAAAGGGTTCGTGTCGCTTTTACAATTATTGACAATACTATTTTATTTATCTTATTTTGCAATTCAATGTTATCAATCAAATCAATACTAAATTAAAATTATAATATGAACCTAGATATAAGACTAAAATTTTTGCACACCACAATTTGGTAAAAATATGTGACACTTATACTTACCCACTATGACATCTTGTACATTATTCTACCATGTTTTTTTGCAAATAAATAAATAAATAAAATAAATAAAAAATAAAATATAATAGGTCTATTATGTATCTAATGGGTATAAACAGAAATGACTCAAAGCCTTTGGTAAACAACAACGGTATCTTTCTACATTGATTAAGGTAAGAGTCAGTCTAGTGGTGCTCTCATTACGTATTCTTTTATTATTAAGAGAATAATGGGTGTATTAATATTATACTAGTCCGTAATGATATTTCTTAGTATTTTCGAAATATTTGCGAACAGAACTCATAGTAGTCCTTACTATGAGTTCTGTTCAGGCGACTCATATAATAGTATATTTACCACTAGTAGCCCACTTCCCGAACGCTACACGTCCCTGCAATACGCCACTTTTTGAGCAACTGTATTAAAAAATCAGTTACTATTACTACGTTAGTACGGTGGTACGCTAGGTACTCAACGATGTCTCTTTACATCATAACTTTTACTAGGCCCTTTGTCCATAATGGTTATGTGGCGAGACAGGCGAGGTTAAGCCATTGTTGCTATGTCAGTGATACTGATATTCACATCTCTTAATAACACCTTAGTTAGACGCCAGTAGGTACCATACTCCATAAAGTGATGGGCCATTAGTGATTTACATCGATATACCCATTGAATTACACAAAAACACCATCATAGCATCATTACGTTTTTGCATTTGTTAGTAAAAAAATAAATAAATAATGCTGGACAATCCACACAACATCATCTAGCCCCAAGCTAAGCAGAGCTTATGTAGTATTATTATGTAAGTATGTAGTAGTATTTATATTACAAGGAGAGGGGAGAGACCTTTGCCAAGTAGTAGCCCAGTACATATAATATGAAGGGTAAGAAAAAATAGTACTTTTTTTGATAAGCATTGCAACTTGGCATTTGTTTTCAAAGTACGAATGCAATGCAAAGTCCATTGTGTAAAATGTCATTGGTCTAACCAAAAAATCATAGAGATGCTAGAGCCTTACCTACTGATAGAAAACTTTTTTCAGCTTTACAGATAGAATGTCCGACTCTTTTGGATTAGCCCTTTTCTTGTACTACCTGTTTCATCAGATCAGTGGATGTCTGTTATTGCTCGAATGCTCTCAATTGGTATGTAAAGATTCTCTTATTTTGTTGTATTCTCAAGTTATGAATGTGAGTGTACCTAACGATGCAAGTAGAGGAAGACCGAAGAAGAAGTAGTTGGATTATGTGAAAGATGATGCGAATGTGAGAGGAATAATTCAGAGTTGACGAATGATAGGAGTACGTAGAAGAAGAAGACATCTTGTGCCGATTCCACTTAGAGGGGTGCACTTAGCTAATTGTTTGTCGTAAATCTTCTTTACAGAGCGCACAAGCACTGATTCGATACTTGCCGCTTACCATCGTGATGTTTCAGCAACTTATTCAAGTGTCAGTAATTTTTGAATCGATCGGATCTATGGTATGTTTATAAAATTATTTTGAGTGTTACAACCAGAATCAAAATTAGCATTTCTTTTGTCATACAGATTTGTTTTTAAATGTGTAAGTACATAGAAAGCTAAGTAACACCCATTTATGCTCATCACACAAGCTTTCGCTCTGGGCTGGAATCGAACCCACGATCCGCAGCATGGAAGGTAGAGATACTACTAACTAAGCGCCTGTCAATATTATATAAATTTGTATACTTTCTAGAGTGACAAAGTGAAGCATGCAGTGTATGACACGCCTTGGGAGTGTATGAACACCAGTAATCGTAAAACAACACACATATTTTTAATTAACGTGCAAGAGCCTATCCACGTGACAGCAGGCGGTATGGTCACTGTTGGTGTCACTACAATGGCTTCGGTAAGATTTTTCTTTTACTGTCTAATGTTACACCATAATTAAAATAAGTATCCAGCCAGTCTTTATTAATATGAACATGTCAAGACGGAGACTGAACAATCAATGACAAAAAAATTAACTCTATCTAGTGAATACTGGTGGTGTGTTACATTACAATACAACTTACGAGCGAGAAACTCCCTTAATAAAAACTGTCGTATCTAAATGGAATCACATGAGAAGCATCAGTTTTCAAATAAAAAAAAAATCATAAAATTCGGTTCTCCTGGACAAAATATACAGTCGAATAATGAAAGTACTGTACTACATTTCGCACTTAAAAAGCTCTCATTTCGTCATAAAGAGCGAACATTGTATAAAATTTTATATTATTTTATATATTCCAGATACTGAAAACTATTGTACTTTCCAGATACTGAAAACTTCATTTTCCTACTTCGCATTTCTGCGCACAGCTGGAGCTGACAAGTAGTAGACAACTTGAGTCACTACATATTTTAAGCACAAAATTGAAAATTTATTTGCACTATTGTTTTATTAATGCACCCTTGGTCCTGTGGTGGTCACCAACCGCCTGCCTATTGTAAGGTCGTGGGATCACTTGAATCACTGAATAATTTAACCGCACATATTGTCGTAAACGAGACCGTACTAATAAATGTGGCAGTGGTTTCAAAACAGTGACGTATTTGGGAAACATTGCGCGGCAACTTCAGCTTTACTATCAAACGTTGCAGCGTTAGCGCGCAGTGTATTTTAAATACGTTGCGTTTACGATTGTCATATTTATTCGGCTTCTACGGCTTATACGGTTTCAGCCCTGTGTTGGGAAGGCCGCTTCGGCTGAGTGTACCTACTTAATGGGCAACTGACTCAATTTCAACATAATCGGGGTACGGGTAAAAAACGGTTCCTGACGCTGCATAAATTATCTGGGTTAGTTTATTCATGTTTCAAAAAATGTTCCTCTTTTATTGTTACTTATTTCACATAAATCATTCTACTAAACAAACGCTATTTTTATTTCTTCAACGAGAACATCAAAATAAGTGATATCACTGTTAAAAATAGAATCGCTACGTTCAATAGTGCATATATTCAAAATTTAGATAAATGCATAGCGAATCGCAGACAGACACATTTACTTTATGTCGTCTGCAATATATGGCTACCTAAGTAAAACACTCGGATCAGGTCAGTGAACACCATCTGTCTGTCTATGAGCTCCTGGTACCGTTGCATCGTAAACATGCACATTTCCTTCGAAATGAATGCTAATTTTATGCAGTTTGACTGGTGTTTTCGGAATCTAGCTGAGCTATCAAATATGTATAATATTAGGTAGCAACCTATTTACCTAAGTAGGTATATGAATTGACTAGGTGGTTCTATAGCTATTATATAAATATTATACCTAGTCTACACCGCGCGGCTATTTGAATATGGTAACCATAAGATAGTGATAATGGTAACTACCGTTAGTTTCCTTCAAGATTGATTTAACATCTTACAAAGATTAATCGTACGGACTAAGTATAAATTAAAATTATATTCCAAATTTAAATAAAACTTTTCTTTATTCAAATATTAAATGAAACATCAACATCTTAATTTTTTCTTTTATTAAAATAACCACCAAATTGCCAGCTAATACGTAAACCATTACGAAGATTATTAGACCTTATTACAAATAAATTAGGTATGAATCATAATATCTAAACAACATTATAAGTTTGCCTTTTAAAGGGACATAATAATAAAATGTATGCGGTATAATTCAAAATATATATAGGATTACATTGAATTATTTGAAAAATCTCACTTAGATCAAATGGAACAACAATCGAGATCAGAAACACTAATTTATGAAAATAAAAACAGGTTATCACTTTATATTCGCCTAATCTAGTTTTGTTGGACAAACCAAAGACAGTTTAAATAGAGTTACGATTATTAATAAAAATAAATAGAAATATGCAATAAAATGTTATAAATTAAAACTTTAACAGTCTCTTATAAAAAGTTTTTTAACTTGTAACTGATAAAATAGATACAGGAGGATAAAACCTTTGTCAAACCTTAAATTGAAAAATTAGTTTAATAACTAAGGATTTATGGTTTAGTTTTGAATTACTATAAAAACAGCCGATTTCTCGTTAAAACACATATTTTACTCAAATGATAATTATTATCGCAATGCGGCTTATATGCATATACAATTTATCGTTAAAATGTAAGCTAAAAGCAATACCTAGTTGATACATTTTCGAATTATGATTATTGTTGTTAAAGTGGTTTTCAAGTCCCTTAGAAAATCCTTCTTCAGAAAACAATCCTTTGAGTCAGAGTCATTGTTTAAATAGAAGGTAAATGGAGAGTTTATGAAGGCATAACACCTAGTGTCTGCCGGACGAGACGTTCGGCTATTTGATTAAATTGAGCGCGATCTTCTCTCCACATTTTAGCTGCGTCTACATTGGCACCACTTTCATCATTTGGCTCTGAAACAAAAAGGAAGTAACATTTTTATTTTATTCTATAAATGGCAAATGCTTTCCCATCTTCTTCTACTAATCTACTTGATGAAAAGTGATAATGTGTTTACTCTTAAAACTTACTCTCCTCTTGAAAATGTTCAAATTATAGGCATTTTGAAACACAGACATCAGAATTGCATCTATTACCAGTCTTCATGTTAATAATGAAATAAAATAAATAAATTTTCATGGACAATTCACACATCACACTTCAGTCCCAAACTAAAGCTTATACTATGGGAACTAGACTGCTGATAATGATCTAACTTCTAAATGATCCTTGTGATTTTATTGAATAAAGAAATATTTGATTTGATTTGATAGAATGCTTATAATGTACTTTGTTTTTTGTAAATACATACATAGAATACAAAGGTACACCCAGACACATAACAAATATTTATGTTCATCACACAAACATAACCCAGAGTAATAATCGAACCCACAACCCACAGCATGTAAGGCAGGCCTACTACCAACTAAGCTGTGACACCTGTCTGTTAATGGATACCATGACACTCTAGAATTGAAGAAACACAGCTATAAGACCTTAATGTTTAGTGTTTTCTTGTTCAAAGAGTAAAATGCCATTGGCTACACTTACCAGCAAGCATGCTAACAACCGAGAGTAGAATCTTCTCAACACTCTGAACAGGTGACCAGCGCTCAGCACTGCTCTCATAGCCCATTGGGTCATCGCCTGGTGCGTGCAAGATTGAAATACACACTCTACCATCGGAATATACTGAAAAAGACAAAATAATATTTTGAAAAAATTTATTAACAGTATCAAGATTAGATTATGATATTAAATTGAGCTGGTTATTCTGTCCTATTTATGTTAGTTCCCGTTTAATGAGTTCTATGATAACTTGTTCATTAAATTCTAGTTTTAAAGCTTTGCACATAGCGCATGCATAAAAGCACTATAGAATCTCATTGTCATTGATTACTGTTACATGAATATTAGGAATGTAGTAAAAAATGAAACTGGGAATAGTACCTACAATATAATTATTGGAACTTACTATTGGGGTGAAACATTTCACAAATGAATTGCATCTTAGGTGGACTCAAGGGGTAGTCAGGGGGAAACACAAGCTTTGCTGGAAAGATACCACCTTCAAAACATGTTCCTTCTGGGCCTCTGTAAATAAAACAATTGATTTCTTATTTTGGTCTGTTCAGACATCAATATGTATACAGGGAGCAGATACACTTACGTTATAAAAGCCTCCCATTCAAAAAAGTTTTCTTCATTTATCGGCCCAGCTATAATACCTTCGGGAGGGTTGATGGTTAGTTCTGAAAAATTATACATAAGTTTGTATAAAAATATAATAACTTATTAGAGAGCGGAACTAGCGAGCAGATACAAGTTCAACAGCATTGCTCTACTAGCCATTAGCCAGCCAAGCCAAGTTATGTGTAGATCTATAGCTTTTATTTGGTTTGTACGTACGCTTATATTCAGCCATAAGCCGTCTCAGCGCTGAACCAGCCATTTCCAATACAGCTGATGTCACTCCGGATTTGTTTCAGCAATTACTATAGCGTACAGTAATAGAAAAGGTGTTGTATTTTGTATTTTTGCTCAAGATAAGATTTCAAAGAATTGACCAGACGACGACGACAAAATTATGAATAGGTATGAAAAAAAATATTTGCTTGACACTGACATTGACAGACACAATGACCAACGTAGCCGTTAGTGCAATTTATGTTCATTCATTCGTTCGTTCGTTATCAGTGTCGTCCGCCTACACAACGGCGTAGTCCTAGCTTGTATTTTAAAACTCCCTACTCTCGAGCCGATCGACGACAGTCTCTCGGATGTCCATTCATTTTTGTATCGCTATCCGAGAGACGACTCTCGGCTCGAGAGTAGGGAGTTTATAAAATACAAGCTCGGACTAGGCCTCAGGAACATTTAAAAACTACAATATTATCCTTATCCCAGTTAACTGGAGAATGTAGGTACCATAATTTATGTACAAAACCAGCTGTTTTATGCAAAATGCAAAACTTACAATAAAGCATTTTCAGTGGCCATCATATTTTAGAAATTGTTTGTACTTACATATTATTTTATTTTTATTTTGGAATGTCTAGTAAAGTAAACGTCAGTAGGGTTACACAATAAAAACTGATCAACACACCGAGCCATATTTAATAAAAAAATCTATTAACGACTACATACAATAGGTAGGTACATTAACTTTTACAATATTTGCTAAAATAAGTACTTATATAATTTTTTATAACTCCTCCAACCATGACTTTCACCTTTGACAGTTAGCCAAAAAAAAAACAACGAAATGATGTAGTTAAGTAGGTACCTATTTCGTTTAATTCATTAGTTACATTACAAATTCATTTATAAATTAGACGTTAAAGCCACACCTTAATTTAACAGATAAGCTCTCTCGGACACTTATCGGTAGGTACCTACTGCTAAACACACGTAGGTAATCATAATATACACAATAGAATGAGTATACTAGGTAACCACTTCACTCTGAAATAAAAGCAACGCTAGGCTTTTCTACCTAATACCTAAATAAGCAGTAGGTACACATTAAGTAGAGTAAGCTCCTGTTTATGAAATGTGCTACCTTCTACCTCAGATTAATATACTGAGCCTTCTATACACACGAACGTATACGAGTATAAATAGTACCAATTGGTAGGTAAGTTCATACTAATAGGTATTAAGAACATTAAATAACTACTTACTACTTCTAAGAACCTTTTCCATTTATCACAATAGTTTCATTTTGGCACTGAGTTGTTAATCTTATTCTATGCACACTGATGATTTTTACATACATTAACAATGAAGAGAACAGCAAAAGCCACTTCGAGTGCTTGAAAGATCAGCGTGACAGCACACCAAATGTACTCCAGGCGTAAGATGTACGTCTGGTAAATGACGAAGTAACAAACTAATACTGCGGAGGGCACCGTCAGGAACATTGAGAAGAACACAGGAATCTCTGAAAAAGAAAATCAGTATTAAATATTATTTTTATACTGTTTCATTAATACACTGCTAGTTTAATCAGTAGTTGCTTAGTGATTAAAAAGCAGGTACTTAGTTGAAATTAATCACAGAATGTTTTATCGTATAGGTAGACTAGTTTAGGGTTTGTGAGAAGTCATTGGTTCCCGAAGCACAGTTCTTATAATATAATAGGTAGGTAAGTCAAAAAAATATATAAGTATAGAGTATTATAGAGAAACTTACTTCTATTGACAAGGTTTCCTTTCCTTCCCAAGAAAATTCGAATAACTTCAACAACGCACAGTAGCCCGAAGATGCTTGATTCCGTCAGTATTGCATTTTCTGGATAATTCATATTAAAAGCCTTCAAAATCCCTATCGCTACTTCACACACGATAAACATGCCGATATAAAAACTATTTAAATAAAGTAATATTTCATACGCTAAACTGGAGTTTACATTTACTACTTTCGACATATTTGGAGAAAAAGACGAGTTATTTTATTAGAAAATCAATGATTTGTTTATCATGTTGTGTTTGTATCCCTGAGTCCTAAGCTTTTTCAGCGCATGCGTGTAAGAAGGGTGACAGTAATGTGTTTTTTTTTGATGCAGCAGTCTGTTTCCAAAAAGAGTTATAATATATGGACTAAATTTTGATTTCAATTTTAACGTTAATAATTTATTCACAAACAAACTTACGACTATTACAGTATTTACAAAAGGTACATAAGATATAAAATACATAAGAAACAGTTGAGCTATCTACAGACAGTTGCAAACGATCTAAAGATAGTTTAACTGATCGAAAGCTGTATCAATCGGAAGCGTGCACAAAATACTGGCTGCATTGCCGCGCTGATACGCTGGACCAGATACTCACCAGCCCTCGAGTCACGCATCGCTGCGACTAGACAGACGCCCAGAAATAATTTTGAAAACCCGGAGAGCCTCGGTACCCCACGGACCTAGAGTTTCGACCCCAAGAGGAGCATTTTTTAACTTAGTTTCTTTTTTGTGTTAAATTTTATCTTTGTTGGCCTGGACTCTTAGTAGGGGAGAATAATATAATATTTTGCCAAGATTTTTAAAATAAAATACTTACTTAAGTATAGCATTGTGACTATAAAAATATTACACGTAAGTAATCATATTTTCAACGCTAAATTGAGATATTGTAAATATTATAACAAAAAATAGTATTTAGGTACATTACAATTTTATATAAATAACAAATACTAGATATATAAATAAAATTGTAATTTAAACCAAAGCTTTCGAGGTTTTCTGATTTCAAATAAGTTCGGTTTATTTCTAAACCGTATACCTATTTGAAATCGCATTTGGTTTGGTTTTTAGAGTCTAGGGACCCCGGATATTCCATAGATAATATATTGTGTAAAAGAGTGAATGAAGTTGATTCTACTAGTTCGTTCTTCTAGTATGCCTGTGTATTGTGTTTGTTTGGTTTGATTTTCAAAAACGACGGTTTATTCGAAGTGCGTTTACTTTCTTTCTTGAACAAAACATACATTACAAATAAATGGCGTAGCTGTGTGTACAATAAATGACAATAAACTGTACGTGAACATAGCAGCTAGTTAAGCACAGCTTTTTGTGTCTACCTTTGTAATGGAAAACACTGAAGAAAACTTGGATGCTTTAAAACCCAAGGTGGTAATGCCGCCAAAAAATATTAAAGTAAGTTTTACTTGCAGAGGCGGTTGCCTACAAGATCCTCAGCCAGGATCATTGTTTTTTTTGTGCTATTTTAAAGCAACATGTTAAGTACCTACGATGATCTGGCATGTCAGTTGGTGGTTAAAATTGGTTAGTTCGTAGGTATTTCTTTCTGCAGCACCAAGTACTAATGCATTCTTGACTCCCTCGCCGCGATGCTCTAACTGCGCTCTATATTTTATGTATCAAAATTTTATGTAGCTAGGACTAAACAAATTGAACCCGGGTTTGCTAATTTGGGTTATATAGGTAAGTACCTACTTAATGTGCGTCTTAGCTAACTCTTATTCTGACGTTTTTCCACAGCATCAATATCCATGGGATCATGATCCGCCAGCAATGTTTGTGTGTCGAGTATGCAAGAAAACCTTTTACAATGCTGTGGCGCTACAAAACCATAGAAACACTCAACATGATGGTGAAACCTCTTGTAGCGATGGTGAATACCAAATGCCTACCTACTATGATGATAAAGTGAGTCCCATTATTACCAGATTTTTTTAATGTAAGTTAGTAAGATGATTTTGTGGTGTAGACAACTGACTTCTTTGTAAGATAAAAAAACGGTAGGAACCAGGCTGTAAGTTTCTTACCAACGGGTAAAAAACTTACAGCCTGTTTACGGACCAGATCCTAGAAGAACGCTTCTAGGCTCTGGTCGCGTGAAACCAGCACCTAGAAACACCTACGGCCGGTTTCTGGAAACCCAAATCACGATTGATCCGAGTTTGACACATAGTAATTATTTGATTTTTTCGTTGATCAGCATTCGAGAAACCGGCCGCTAGTATGTAAGATGATTCTAAATGATCCTTGTGATTTTGTTGAATATTGTTTTTTTTTTACTTTACTTTACTTTCCATGTTGATAAACATAATTATATTATGCAATACTTGGGAGTTCTGAGAGAATGGATATGTAATACACACATCATCAAAGTAATATTGAACATTTAAGTGATTATTTAGTAAACCATATAAAATGGAATAATTCAAATGCAATGCATTTGTATCTCTTTTTCAAATCATGATGGTATGTCGGGCATACACTGGTCTCTGAGCATCTAATCCGGTACTATAATGATCCCGTACCTAGAAAATAGTGACTGATTTAGGTACTCCAATTCCTGAATTTACTATCATGCCCTACGGCTATATTACGGATTTTGTAACCAGATATTCAAATATCTAACAAATCTCAGCTTCATAAACTATCTCAGGTTTGAATCTGACCGAAATTAAATATTCATGTCTGTTCTGGGTTATAAATTTGCAAAAAAATTAGAGCATTCTCTCAGTAATCTAGTTCCTTTAGTGTGGTTGGAGATGATTAGCACACTTTTGATGTAATTATGAAATATTGTAATTGACGAATTTTGTTTTTTTAATGAATATATTCTTCTAGTTAAGTAGTAAAGCAGAAATAGGCTACAAGGTAGTAGATAGGACCTTGATCAAAATAGTTGAACAAAAACAGCTAGGACAGTGTTGTAAACTATTCGGGCTGTAGCATCCGGTTGTAGTTAAGGTTTCCATTCACATTTTGAGTCTACTACTTACTTCATGCACCTTCCACAAGATGGAGCTAATTATGTAGCATTTACTCATAGTTCTATTATTTCTTCATTGAATGATATTTGATTTTGAAAAGTAGAAAAGTAACTTAGACTTAATATTTTCAAAAAAGTCTATGCTAAATGTATGTAGATTATCGCGAAATTATAATTCCGTCAACTAAGTAGTAAATGCAACACCAAAATCAATGTTTTTATTCCCACATCATGCAGCAAAACATTGCAAAAACCAATAAACAATGCCAGCTGTTGCATCATTGAAAGATGGTGTCTTATGCCTTAACATTGCGTTCAGAGGTGACTCCTGCTGACTTATGTAGGTATATAGCCCAATATATCTACTACATTGATTATGCTACAAAGTCACAGTTACTAAGGCTAAAATATAAGACATAACTAAGTGTAGACATACACATGCAAATCTAACTTACATTTGTCGAACGTATGTAAGTCCACGCTTAGTTTCTTTGTATCAAGTGTTGTAGGTTCGTTTTGCACTTGTTCTAGATGTTGGTAATACCACCACCACCACCCCAATATTCCCCATTAGTCCTCTATTTGATGTAGTTGTATTTGTAGATTATTACTAAGTTTGAGATTTTTATTTTGATGCAGAACTTCATTGGAGGGTTTAAGTTCATACCGTCCGATATGGCCATCGACCCCGCTACTGAAACTGTTCACGACGGTCTGACCTCGCGCACTTTTGCTGAAGATACGATGTACTTGATTGTCAAAGTGGATGGCGATGAGGAGTCTTTGAACAAAAGGAATGATCAGAAAAGAGTGCAGTTAAAACCGAAACCTCCTGTGGATTTGAGGTAAAACTAATTTTGAACTTTGATGATTTTTGCGGTCTTTGTAATATTGTACGTACACACACGTACGCAGTTTTTATGTGTTAAGGTCAAGTTATGAGGCTCTATTATTTGGTTTTCTGAAGATAAGAAGTTAGTTTCGGTTCTACGCCAGGAATATATGCAGTTTTCTCGAAAATGGGCTTAATAGTAAATTTATATGACTCATGCAATATTAGAAAGTTATAATTGATGTAGTTGTATAAATTACGTAAACTTGTAACAGCTTCGAATACATTTAGGGGTCCGTTCACGTGTGCGTTTCCATCTGCTCTGCGTCCCGACCTGCAATGCCGACAGATATTCTTCAACTGCTGCGACTACTCCCTACACTATCGCGAGGAGCACACGAAACGACGGAAAGCGGCTTTGCGTTGCCAGGTTTGCGAAAAACGACTTGATAGGGACTTCCACCCAGCAGACTCCTTGGCCACCCAACTGCAAGCTGTCAGCCAAATCATGTTCTCCTGTCGCATGTGCGGGCAAACCTTCCACGAAAGCAGCGAATACGACGAGCACAACCGTCTCGTTCACGCCAAAATGAAGCCCCACCAGTGCCCTCTTTGTCCAAAACGTTTTACCCAACAAGGAGGCTTGCAACAACACATGAGAATGCATTCCGGGATCCGACCTTTCGCATGCACTTTCTGCCCTAAAGCGTTCACCCAAAAAGCTGGCCTTGATCAGCATCTAAGAACCCATACAAAAGTAAAGCCGTTTCGCTGCGTGATTTGCAGTAAGAGTTTCTCTCAGTCAGTACACCTGCGTCAGCATATGAGAACTCATACTAACATTCAGCCTTTTGAATGCTCCGTCTGCGGCAGACGATTCAAACAGAGCAGCCATTTGAACTTCCACGTGCGATCTCACGTAACAGACGGGACTTTACCTATGGAAAGCTACGCACAAGTTGTTCAACAAAACCATTTAGAATTCTTGAACTTAGCCAATTTACAGCCTGTCCAAGACGGAGAGACTTTGTACTACGCGGCGGAAATAGCACCACCAAATCACACGAACTATACCTTTCAAATACCTGAAGAGACCATTTTGGCATCGTTTCCATAGTTTTTTATGGGTATTAGTTACCGAGGAGTTTGTTCTGTAGGTTATTTAGTTTTAAGTAAAGTTCATTTAAGTTCACATACCTAATTAAAGTTACGGTTCCTTTTTGAATGTTTGTATTAATTAAATAATAACATTTTCAAAATAAAGTCACAAATCCTAAAATACATAGGTACCTAAATATGTAAAAACCTGAAAATGTTCACAAAGAGTCCTCTATAGCTGCTTTCATAGTTCTTGCCTATGCCTATGGATATTTCACAATTCAGATTACCAGGAGCTCAGAAACGCGTATGGGATGTGTTATATCTAGAGGGTGGGATAGTATCTAGATTTCAGGATGCATTTGTCACTTTTCCACCTGTACAATAAACTTATAACTTCCTGCTCGCACTGTATGCATAAATGGAGTTTGCGCAATGCGAATGCAGTTCCGTCTCTATCAGTATTCAGCTCTCAGTCGGGGACCTAGGTTTGTATTGGACTGTTGTCGATTTCGAGAATTATTTTATGCCGAAGTTTTACATTATAGTCGGTAAATAGTTTTGTTGTTCCTTAGGTTTACTTTGAAACTATAAAATATGATATTATTCAGTTCTACATTTTTGGTCATTTAAATTCCGTATTGATTATTATGTATAATGTTGACGACATCTACACACTTCTGTGACTATCTAGGTTTGTTTTATACACTCTAGATTTGTCACCAAACATAGTTGCATTATTGCTACGCCAAAGATACTGGCTAGTTCCTTAAAAAAAAATTAAGAAAGTTAGCTAATCATACAGTCTTCCTTATAATTAAATACTATTTTGCTAGCTTCAGATAAGAAATTCTCGTTAAAACATAAATTTCGTAGCGTGTGGGCGAGTTGGTTACATTTCGGTCGGTTGTATATTTTGATAGAGCCACGCATTCTGCTCGTGAAAACAAAGGGCGGGTGATGGCTGCATCCTGAACAACCCTTTTGTCTACTGACCTGAGACACGATGCAGCTCATCAAATAAAACATAGCTGAATTTTTACGAAATCAACGAAATATTCCCGACAAACAAGTCTTCGAGGAAAGTTCTTCGTGCATAAAAGATTATTTTATCCATAGATATTTGTATTATCTTAGTATAAATGATGGGACTAATTTTTGTAATACATAGAATATTACATAGAAAGTTACAAATCAAAAGTTCATGAGACTTAAAATCAAGATGTTCAAACTGGTTTGACGTGACGTGAATCACTATGGGTACGTGACTCTGACTATACATTGTTTTTTTTAATCTCTCGTTCTGTTTGGCAATATGGATGCGTTTGTTCACACCACGGCTTATCTTTTACCAGACATGCTGTAAAACGTTCATTTTTTTGACAGAATCGACCATTCTATAAGTTTTTTAACCTCGAACATACACATGTGGCCGTAATTTATATTTGTTTACATCCGCCGTTCGAGGGTATGTTACCTATGATGTTACAAGGGTTCCTACCAGAAAATGGCACGTCCGACAAAAAACTAAAAAGGGTTTGAAATAACATAACCACTACCGGAGTCAACTGTGAGGTTTTTTGCTGTTATTTATAAAGTATTTTTGCAATCTTTAAGAATTATTTTTCAAAAATTATTTGTATACAGGATGCTCCATTAAATAATATATCTGGCAAAAGTCTAAAGGTCATATTGAAAGGCACTTGATATCCCGGACCTTTTTTACTTTTTGTTTTACAAACTCCATCGTTTCGGTATACAGGGAGTAATAATTCTAATAATTATTTTCCTCACAATCTAAAATAGAATTTTTACCGTTTCTGCTTATTTATATTATATTTAAATAGCTCTTTCCCTATGTTTTCCCACGACTTTTTGGTAGGAAATGAGCTCTACAACTACAACTCATACTGAACGGATGTATGTAAACGGATCCTTAATACTCTGTTTCCACCATGCAAGTCAACACAATCTCGTAATGGCTCTAGCAGTACGTTCTCACTGTAATACGACCGTCCATTACATTGTTCTAATCTCTCCGCGGCGGGTACAAAAAGGATTTGAAAGATTTTAATTCCACTAACGCGTTTTAAGTCGCCGTCAAGACGATGGTGTTGTTTACATTTGCGCTCAGTTAATGGATCCTGTGCATTGCCATGCAAATGTAGGCATACTGATAGATGTCTTATACGTGGCATTCTTATTAATAGCTTGTTGAGCGGACTTGAATTTGATCGTGTAACTTTTTCGGACAGCGAGCTCATTTTGGTGCCGGACTTGGTTACCGGAATCGAAATGGATAGACCGCGCTTGAAAAATATGGATAGCAGTCAGCCAGAAATAACTATATTTTTACTAAGGTATCATTTAAAATAATACTGAATAAGTATTTCCAGTCGTGTCTCCAATGAGAATCAGTTTCCCTGGTATGCTACAGAATAAGGTGTAATGACGCGCACTCGTCGACGGACACTACACACATGGCCACATCGTCATAAAACATGTATTCTAATTTATAGCCCCGTTTCAACGTACGTTTTTGTATTATCGCTCTGACTCGAATTTAGGACATTTCTACATTTCCTTTTAGTGAAGCTGCAGATTTCACACATAAAACAACAGCCTTTGAAATAACGAAAAAGCAAAAAACAAGACAAGAAGTAAGAGTAACGTTGGCAGCCTTTTAGTCAATATTAATCAATTTGTCTATTGACCTTTGTGACTATTCCTAATGTAGGTATAGGTGTTAGTAAATCTTGATCCCTTATCTAGTGAGTAGATGTGGATTGGGTTGAAGAGTTTATTGCTTCTGTAACGTTATGTCTACCTGGTACCAAAGCTATGCAGTGTACCTAACACGTTGCTTTAATATATTATTTTAGCTTTCGTAAATTGTACGTAGAACGTGATTGACAAACATAAAGGTTTCGAGTTAAAGCTTGAGTCCTTAGTCCAGTGCGTTCATCATTGTTTTATGCAATAAATATTTCCTATCATCATTATTATTGGCAGCCCGTAATAACCGGTGCTCGGTATATGCCTCCTCCCTCAAACGCCACTCAATGACTCACAAAAATTCATATTTTAATAAAGTATAAATGCATGTCTCGAATAGCATTCATAAAAATAAATATTAATTAACATTTTACATAACGCCATCTTGTCCCAAATTAAGAACTTAAGAATTGCCAGAACTAAATGAACTAGACAATAATTAAACACTTACATTTTATTTGTAAACTTAATACATAGTTTGGAAGGAATTTGGTACGGAAGGTAGAGCTAAGATCAACTAGGTTGTGACGCCTGTAGATTTAATAGATCTAAATAGTCTGCGCATCGGTAGGTACACAAAGTGCTTCTAATATTTACGTAGACTACTGCAGCACCTGTTGCTCTTGAAACAAACATCCTTAAACGTTATAGGTGCCTGGTACAAGTGCAACCTAGGAATTCACATTTATGTTATTAGGTTGTCTCAAATCTTATTTTCGAACTGTGCATGTGCAAGACGTATGACGACACATGCAGCCGAGAAAAAAAACTATACCTACCTAGATTTCAAGCAATCTAGACCCAAACCTAGGACAAAAATACCAGGGAAACATAAACTCTAGGATACCTATGAATGCAAAAATTGTAAGAAAAATTATAATAATGATTTGACTCTCAAATTCAGTCAAAGCGAAGAATATTTTTGACTATGAAATTCTAAATCTCATTAAATTTTCATAATTTCACACAATAGGTACGTAGTCCAAGTCTTACGGCCGCGCCGGTTTCTCGAACGATGATCAACGAAAAAATCATTTAATAAAATCATTTAATAAACCGGCCGTTAGTCTTGGTTCTCAAAAATGTTAGTAAAAGTTTTTTATTTGGAATAAAATTATCCATAATATAAGATTTCGAACCATTTTAAAAACTTTTGTTTTAAACATGAAAAACTTTATTCACAAACAAACTTACGACTATTACAGTACATATATACAAAATGTACGTAGGTATATACATATTTTAAAAACTGGATTGTTTGATATATTATATTTGTAAGGTGATGCTGACGTCAACATAATGTGATAATTTTAAATTCTATTAGTATGAAACCTGAAATAGTTTAATGTTGCACTAAAAACATTCAGTTGAATAAATCATGCTTTTCTTGTGCAAAAATATGTCAGTATTGATTATGCTGTTTTACGAATTAGATGTTAGCTACTGTGTATGTGTGAGTTAAAAGACCGTGAAAAATCTTCCTTGTGAACGTAGCACACTAGAAATGTAATTTGATTTATTTTTATTTATTTATTTATTTAGGACAACCAACAAAGAAATCACAATCAGAATTAAAAATTAAAGTAAGTGGGCTTATAGCTATTTGTCATAGATTTATAGATAGATTTGTCATACTGGCCAAAATATTCAGCACCATTTAATGATCCTTGTAGCGTATCGCTCCCCTTTCTTCTTGAGTACTTTATCGCAATAAAAATAAGTCTAGTATGTTTTATTCATATTGTATAAAACTTATACATTTTATCAAATTGTATAAATTTTATGTAAGTTCAGTAGTTTCGGGAGTGATGTTTGAACAAACATTCAAAGTTGGACACTACAGTTTTATAGTAGTATAAAAATAGATTGATAGATTAGTATAATAATATGATAATAGAATTCATAGTCTCATATAAAAGGCGGCCATAGTCGACATATTTTTTGTATTTTGCTAAATTAAATTATTCCATAACTTATATCTAGAACTAAGTAAATTATGTCACTAAAAACAATTTTTATTTTTTTATGATCGAATTTGTTGATTGAATATAGATGAATTTCTTGAACCCAGGCGGAAAACCCAGGCGGGATATATTTTTTCCGCCTGAAATACTACCAGGATAACATGATTGAGAAAGAGTTTGCTACGAATAAAAAGCAACCTTAACTTGATACACTGAAAGAAAGCTTTGGATCGAGTAACTGAACTGTAACAAATTATCATTTGTAAATTGCGACAAATGTGGCCACTTTTTGATGATAATTTTATAGTGTTGAAATTATACCATAAACTTAGCTTATTCAGCAATTCGCCAACCAACATTTTTTTATTTCACAATTTGATCAATGAACTGTCAACGTTTATTCACACAACTAATGTTATTAAAAGTCTTATTAAAGAATCGTCCGCAGGAATAGGCAGGAAGAGAAATATTCCTGTGCAATAGATATGTTTTTTTTTCGTGGCTCGCATTTTTTCTTTGTTATTTGTGTTGCTTTTTAACCGCGACCTCAATTTTGATGATCGAGCAAGCGAAGGATTCCAAAATTAAATCACGAGCGGAGAGTGATTCAAAACTTACGAGTAGAATCCTGAGCATAAGATATATACATATATGTAACACTAAATGTAAAAAAAAATTGCGCGCACAAAGCAAATTAATAAAAAGTTCCGAAGTATAGAAAAAAAATTATATATAAGCCTGGAAGAAATCGCTATCAGCAATATGGCCGCCCATTGTACTAAATTAAGTTAGTTCTAAGTTTTTTTTGTATTTTCCTTTGTGCAATAAAGTGTTATCTATGTTATCTGTCTATAAAAAAATTGGCCCCATGGAGGTAAAGGTTTAATGATTTGATTTCATGAAGTGCACACGATTTACTATAAGTATTCAAATTTTCTTCACACTTTCAAAAACACTCTTGCCGAGATGGGAGGATGAAAAATATATTAAAATCGTTATATATAGATTGTATTGTGATTGTAAAATGTATTCTTCTTCTTATCGTGTCGATGCTACACTAAAATAAAATGTATTGATATCTAGATATTAAATGACAAAATAAAATAAAACAATGGTTTAAAGGGAAAATTATTATGTAATCGGTGCCTATACTCAACATACATACTTTAGTTATTTTTCTGAAAATGCATTCATTTCTATAAGTAATGCTTAAAAAAATAGATTTGACTATTCTACTGAAAAGTCCAATCTTCTACAATAATATTATTAAGAGGAAGGATTTGTATTTGTGTGTTTTTGTTTGTAATTAATAACTCATAGACAACTGCGCCGATTTCAAAAAATCTTTCACCATATGAAAGGTACATTCAACCTGAGTAACATGGGCTATATTTATTGTTAGAAAAGATTAGGTATCCACCTGTGCGAAGGCGGGACGGGCCGCTAGTTGTACTAGGACTGCATGAGTTAGGAAGACGTTTGCTACAAATGAAAACCGACCTTAACTTGATATTCCGAAAGAAAAGTTTGGTCTCGTGTTTCTGAGGTTGTTTGATCTTTACGCGTAGCAAAATAATGTTAAGTATGTTTTTTTGTTAATTCTTATAAAACAATTTTAATAAGCTGCTTTCCGTAACTTTAACTTACTCTTATATGGACATTTTTTTTGGACTCCAATCGATTCCAAGTCCGTTTAACGGCCGGTTTCTCGAACGATGATCAACGAAAAAATCAAATAATTACTATGTGTCAAACTCGGATCAATCGTAATTTGGGTTTCCAGAAACCGGCCGTAAGTCAGTTAAAATGAAAAGTAGCTATCACTACATAACGAAAATTAAAATAAATTCTTCAAATTATATTATAATAATATAATTATTTTATTTTTAATATAATTATTTAATTATTTAATTGGCAACCATTTACAAAATTGTAGCTTTTGCTGGTCGATTCGTAATGTTTCTAGACAATGAAGATCACCAAAACAGGTTTTCAGAGATGATTCATGATTTCTGAAAATCTGTTTTGCTGATCAAGTACTAATATTATAATAAAATTGTAGCTTTTGCTGGTCGATTCGTAATGTTTCTAGACAATGAAGATCACCAAAACAGGTTTTCAGAGATGATTCATGATTTCTGAAAATCTGTTTTGCTGATCAAGTACTAATCTATACTTATAATAAAACTGTAGAGAGGTCAATTCTGTACATTAAATATATTAAAAAAAAAACTATCAGGGGGTGATTAGTGATCGATACTGATGCCAAAAATGCAATCAGTAAAATTTTTGTCTGTCTGTCTGTCTGTCTGTCTGTCTGTCTGTATGTATGTTCCGTATAGAAACAAAAACTACTCGACGGATTTTAACGAAACTTGGTATAATTATTCTTCATACTCCTGAGCAACTTATAGGATACTTTTCATCACGCTACAATCAATAGGAGCGGAGTAGTGAAGGGAAATGTTGGGAAAACGGGAGAAGTTACTGTTAGGAATAGATACTCCTTTAATATCTATCACCAACCTTAATGTTACCATAGCAACCAAACGTTGTTGATTGTCATCAATGTCAATGTCTTCACTTGACAAAATATATTCTTTGCAGTTTAAGTTAATAATATTCGTTTATTTATTGTAACTGGTTTTACCCTATCCTACAGTACTTATATCGACTTTAACATGGTAGCAGAGCGTGGTTAAGGTACCCTGATGGTTCTATTTTACTGCATCAGAAATCATACATCGCTCGCATATTGCAAAGGATTGGCATGGAGAAATGTAAGCCAGTGCCAACATCAATTTTAAAAGCAAATAATGCTCAACATGTTAATGAAGTTTCAATGAACTTCCTGTACCGTGAAGCTGTTGGATCACTAGCTTATTTGATGACAAGCACGAGGCCTGACATAGCCTTTGCTGTCAGTGTTGTATCTCGGAATTTAGATAAACCCACAAGGGAGAACATCATCAATATCAAGAGGATAATGCGTTACTTGAAAGGGACTATAGAAGAAGGCATCGTTTACAAGCCAGGAAATAGTCATAATTTAGAATGTTACAGTGACGCTGACCACGGAGGTGATCATGAAACTGGAAAGTCTACCTCAGGCATTCTTTGCATGTATGCTGGAGGTCTAATATCCTGGAATAGTAAACGCCACAGCACAGTAGCGATTTCATCCATCGAGGCAGAAATAGTGGCAGCAAGTGAAACTGCTAGAGAAATTATTTGGTTTCGAAAGGTCATGAAAGATATCATTGGTGAATTGGTCCAGCATCCCTAAGTGTTGATAACGAAATTATTATTAAATTTAGGGTAAAACTAGACCTTATTACTGAGTTTTTGATTTCTGTCTATTATCAATTCTATAACTATCACGAATAATTAATATTAAAGGGGGCTTATACATAAGCGTGATTTTTATTTATTCGATATTGATAAGGGCAACGGGAGATAGATACGGTACGGAACTCTTCGTGCGCACTTGCCCGGTTTTATTAATAAGTAGGTATAGATACTAAGTTTTCCTTCTTAGACTGCTCTTTTTTCTCTTTCTCTCATAAAAAGATGGGTTATAGCAAAATCTCTTAAAACGGCACGCGGACGAAGTCGCGGCGGGAACAGCTAGTATTATAATATATTTATATACATAATATACTTTAATAAATATGTATTCATACAATATATATCAAAACCTAGTATAAATTATAAACGGGATATTTACCATGATTTGTGAGTTTGATTATTTCCCGATATTTCGGCACAGTTGCTTGCGCCATGATATAATAGCAAAACCTAGTATAGATTTTTAAAATTATTTTTTAATTTTGTGTCAGTGGATTGTAGAAACCCAGGCGGCAAACCCAGGCGGGATATATTTTTACGCCTGAAAATCTACCAGGACCGCATAAGTCAGGGAGACGTTTGCTACAAATGAAATACGACCTTAACTTGATATACCGAAAGAAAAGTTTGGATCGCAATTATGAAGTTATAGTTAGGCTTTATTTTTAACCCACTTTAACAAGCTATAGAAAGTTTTGAATGAATTTTCCAAGTTGAAAAAAAATCGTCTTGCTCTGTTTGTTAAAATGAATAATTTGAAATGAAATTCCATATATTTATTGTTCGTAGAAATTAAGTGCAATTTTTATTCGTCATATCTCTAGTCCAACCTTACAAACGTAATGCATAATAATGATGAATTGATAGAATTTAAATACATTAAAAAATATGACAATAGAACTATCAGTTGAACTATCTATAGATCGTTCGCAACGGTCCTGTTTTTTTATGTATTTTATATGCCTATGTACATTTTGTAAATACTTTAATAGTCGTAAGTTTGTTTGTGAATAAAATATACTTGACAAAATATATTTATATGTGAGTTGTCCGTGAGTATTGATTTATATTATTTTTAAAATGAATAATACAAACTAAATAATTTGTTCATCTGAGCACAAATTAAATTATTTCATATATTGAAACTAAGCACTAATATAAGTTGTAACATAAGTTGACCACGTTACTCATATTTTTTTTATATTTCATTGATAGTATTAAATTAAGTTTGGATTATTATTGATAGTTTGTCTAATAATAATTAAATGTTAAGTCAATCGCATCGTCACTTAACATCAGGTGAGATCGCGGACAAACTTTTGACTATAACTTGTAAAAAAAATTGTATAAGTGCCTTGTGGGATGTCTTGTGGGATCGGTATGAAAGAGACTTAAAGTTAAAACCCAGGCGGTGGCAGCTAGGTATTCTCCGACTGATTTTCTACTAGGAGCGCAGGACTGGGACGGAGGTTTGATACAGATTTATGAATGAATTACTACCACACAACTCTGATTGAATGTAAACTGTGTACAGTTTTGTTAAATTTATAGAAGATGATGCAAATACTAGGTCAAATATTCTATTCATGTATTTCAATCGCCATTGAAATGTATACAATAGAAGTAATCGAACACTAAAATATAAAAGAACGTATAAACCATGTAACACATCATACTCAGAAATGAATACAAAAATGTAAAGAAGTGAAGAAATGAATGAATGAATATTACATATAAATGAATGTATATGTAATATAAATGAATGTAGGTATAAATAATGTATCTAATTCTATATAAATAAAACTATTTTTATTTAACATTGTAAAGAAGTGAAGCTTTGAAAAAAGCTCAACGAAAGCTTTGAGAGAATAGTAATTCAAGTCACCGCTCCGCCAGGGCTTAATCTAAATTACCATCGTCATAAGATGAGTGCGATATTTTATTACTATTTAATAGATTTATTTTTTGTTTTGTGTGTTTACCTGGTTTTTAGATGATATTCGTCTAGTGCTTATAAAAAAAAATACCAAATTCTAGTGTGATTACTGAAGAAGATCGACAAAAATAGATCCTTGTTACATTTGTTCTTCAGTAATCGCGCCTCGTTATGACATCTAAATATGCCAGGAGAATGAAAATAAATAATAAAATTTAAAGCGATCTTGGCGTCTGCTGAAAATGCAACTTTCATGCAACTAAATCTTGTGCAACTTACTTTGCACTTACACTAGGAATGCATAGTTTCGGCAAGGTAACAAAATTACACTCACACAGGCGCACTTAATGTTTTGCGTATAGACAGGCCACCCTGTCTACTTGAACATACATAGCTTTTACTAAACCACCCTGTTACTGCAGCTCCCCTAACCCACTTTACTACGCTGTTGCAAGTACCACCTTCCATTCAGCTTTCTAGACATTTCATCATAGTCTTCCTAGTACATAGTTAAAAATGATCACAAAAACAATGTATTTGCAATAATTCGGCTGACGATATTGTCAGCGTCGTGGGCCGTAGATAAATGAGAGAAGCCGAGGACCGCACATAGGTACTGGCATTCCCAACAGTGGTCAGGATGTCGATTATGATGGTAATAATGATGATGATTTGCAAAAATAAAAAAAAAGCAAATGATGACCAGCAATTTTTTTTGTTTTGTTATTGGATATTTTATAACCCTATAATTGGGGTAACACTAGTAAGTCTCTTTTTATAATAACATAAAAATTACTATGTTTTAAAGGTTTAAAATATGCAACCTGTGAGGTGCATCCTTCATTTTGCACATTTACCAGGAACCCATAAAGTCTTGCGAGTTCTGGATAGACAAATGAATGAATCGGTGACGTAGAACTACACACCACTGCAGTTCAGCGGACTGCGGATCGATCTGTTCACGTAGGCATTAGAATAGTTCTACCTAGGTCTCTGTCTAACGTAAGCAAAGTTCCGGGTACACGCATACAATTTTATTATTGTACTTTCTCAGACTATGTACCTACTTGTAACTATTTGCTGAGCAGATTGCTGAGCCTCATTCGAATTTAGTCTTGAGTTACGAATTTGAAATTAGTTTATGCTCCATACAACATTTGCATGATAATTTTCGAGGAACAATAAAAAAACAAAATCAAAAATAGTTTATTCAGTAAAATCACATGATCCATGTGATTTTTTTTTAGAATCGTCTTAAATACTAGGGTATTCTAGGTGTCAGTTCCACGCGATCAGAGCCTAGAAGACGGACAAGAAACTTACGGCCTGGTTCGAATCCGAATGAACAAACTCAAAATTACGCTTAGCTCCATACAAAATTTACGTGAAATAATTCGAATAAAATCTAGACTATGGGCTCAGGTAAGGGTAAACGGTAACTGTTGGCACAGCACCAATAGCGCTTCGCACCTGTACCAGGGCACCATACAATCGAAAGAGTAGTCACTTGAATAGAAAGCGGGTTTGGTAAATGAAGCTACGGATGGTATTGGAGACGGAGCAACAGATACCTTAGTCTTTATAAACAAAGCAAACGTCCCTAGGACAAAATCCGTAACTTCCACGATATTCTGAACGGCATCCACGAATTTTGCAAAAAAAAAAATGCTCGAACACAAAAAATAAATATTCTATACGATACTACTTAAAGTTGTTGTTCGTTGTAGAAGGCATAAATAGTCATAAAGCGTTTTTATTGAACGTGTAGGATATTACAGAAGTCCGATTAAAATAATTATTTTTAGACTTTTATGAAGCCTGGCTTGATTGGGTGATTGGGGTTGTTTCCCCCCAATTCCCCCCAACTGCACGCTATTGATGGTTGGAGTAGTGCTAGAGACACATCTCTTTTAATGTATGCTCTCCTCGTAAACCTGCGCTATTATTCAAGATGAACGTTTTGATTCACATCGCTGGTTTGTGCACCATAACAAAAAAGTAACAACTTTGTTAAAAAAAAGATTAATGTTAAATACGCATTATTATTAAGGATAACTATAATTTTAATCGAACTTGAGATATGATTAAAATACGCAGACAAGAAAGATACTGGAAATAATGGCGTATAAGGTGAATACAAAAACGTCTAAAATTACAAATGTGACAATACTTGTAATTCTACTTTTAATCTTGTGCAATATCCGATCATCTTTACAGTATTATAAAGAAAGAAGAATGGGCAATTAACTATAGAGCATTGACTAATTAACGTGAGCCACGACTAAAAAAAATCTTCTGTCATTGTTGCCACATAGTTTGTTATGGGTTGAAAGAGTTAAAAGTTACATCGTGGTCCAAAATGCCCGTTCTCCTTTTCTAAACAACCAATTATTTGTGTGCAATAGCTTTGGTGATTATGGAATGGTGCCTAAGAACAAATTGTTATAATATCATAAAATATAATGACGTCACTAAAATATATTTCTTAAAATATAAAGTATTTTAAGTGCAACGACAACAATTCAACGCATGCGCGCTGTTCAAGGCTTTGCAACTTACGGGACGGTGCAGCCACATTGGCGCCTAGTGGACTAGGAAAACATACTGTGGTAGGAACTCGTTTTCAGGATGTCACTATACAAGAAACTCTTACTGCGACCTGTAAAACGCATGCGTACTATTTGAATGAGATATACTCTAAAGCCTTTTAACGCAGCCGTTATGGCACTGGAATATAAACCCAGAAACAATATAACTCTGTTTCAGTATTTGATGACGTCACATGCAACATACCCCCTTTTTCTTTCAATTTGTAGCAGTCAATGTATGCTTGTTGTGGCCTCACAGCAGTAGATGCAAGCGTGGTGGCGCCTCGGGTACTAAGAGCACAGAGCTACAAAAAAGCTTTGTTTCAGCTTGTCGATAGTGACTTCACTAAATTTATATGTATACCCAACTGCACTGATCTCTATTGTATTTGACGCCGACGTGGGGCTTATGAACGCTGCCTCGAACTCAAAGTTTGTTTATAAGAGACTAGTAGTACGCCCCGGGTTCGCACGGGTAGCCTATATAAAAAATATCATTATAATATAGCCTATGTTCAGCGCAGATAATGTAGCTTCACAACAGTGAAAGGATTTTTGAAATCGGTCCAGTAGTTTCGGAGCCTATTCGATGCAAACAAACAAGCAAACAATCAAATCTTTCCTCTTTATAATATTAGTTTAGATTAGTTTAGATAATGGCGCCTATCATGCGTAAACAAGAGAAAATTTGGAAAATCTTTAATAAAAAAATCTTTTGCAATTATGAATAATCACACATTCAAATCTTACAATTTTAGCCTTATGGCAAACTAAGGAAATTAGAGTAAGTACTTATTTTGTTTTTGTCGAAAGAAATAAATATTTGTCAATCGTGTTTCCGACTAAAGACAGACCAAAATTCATTAGATTGTCAACAATCTAATTTTTTTTTGTTGCTTGTACAAAGAAAAAGATACAAAGCATGTAACTCTCTTAACATCAGGTAATACGTGCCTTTAGGATTGTATATGCATGCAACGCGCATGCGTAAATGAGAGCCGGGCAGGCTCGAGATGCGGTTATTTTGGCGCTTTTTACTAGGAATGCATACTACCAAAAATCTGTTTCAGGATACTGCATCTATGGGTATGATGCCATACCATTACTAAGTGTATATGTATGCACCAGAGGGAGGAGTACCTCCCTCTGGTGCATACATGTACACTTAGTTGTTAATCGGGACGCTGGAGTGATATCTCTTTCACTGTATGTGTTCCTAGTATATCTCCGCCATTTTTGCTAGCTGAGCTTTTAGCTATACATTACTTGTTATTGACAATCACACAAGGCAATCCAATGCAATGTGCTGCCAAAAAAAATAGCAAAAAACCGAGAAGTTGTAGTAGTTTGTTTAACAAAGGGCTACAGTAGGGTATTTTGAAAGGTAGGTTCTTTCTTTTAAATGAGAAAATTATGTTTTTTTAAATAAAATGTGGTATACTATAATTTTTGTTTACGATTTTTTTTTGTCAAACATTATATCTAGATCAATCAGCGTTGATCTCGTTTTATAACTTTTTATTTGAAATACTTTGTGATATACATAGGGGCTTTAACAAAAAAAAAAATTGCAAAGGTACATGTAGTTTTTGTCATACACAATTCAAAATTAAATAAAAAAATAGACGTATAATTTTAAAGTTATATTGCAAATATAACTTATGCAGATGTCACGTTGCAAATTCCTTGACCAAACTTCAGCACCCCTGCACCATACGTGCAGTTGGCTTCAAATGTGCATCGCGACGCACCTCTGATACCAGGAATTTAGAGCTATCCAGGAGCTTCTTGTCAAAATGCTGAATGGACGCAAGCTTTAGAGGTCTTTCAACTTGCTACCCTCAACTTTCCCACCCCGGCGGGAGGCATAGGTGTACTACCTACCCTATAGCCGTAGTATGTCAATACAACCGGGTTGTAGCTTGAAAAATCGATATAGAGAATTATCAACGTTAGTTAGTGCTTCTACTAATAAAGTGCAGTTATTTAATTGCACGCACATTGCTTATTCCCTAAAACGCACAATACCCAAAAAGCTACTCGATACATCTTCCCGTCTATTTTTGAACATTTTGAGCTAGCGTTTCTCGTAAGTTTTGATGGAGTATAAAGTCTGTAATGACTCAACCTATAAACACTTGACAATTAAGTCTCGCCTGTAATCTAAGAAACGCATCACGTTACAACACCAGCCTGTGATTTAAAGCTTTGTCGGCTAGCCATTCAGAATTATAAGTATCCGTGGTCGTTTAAAAATAACATCGTTTTATTTTGACGATCTTTACATGACGTAGAGGTCATAGTTTCCAGAAATATAATTTTAGGATCATGTTCGACCGTTATTTAAAAAGTAAAAAATAAATTATACAGTCAGAATGATAATTGTAATTATTGTAATTGGCATTCTTAGCCGTTTTAATTAAAGTAAATAAATAAAAGTAACAATTTTCACCACATTTCGTAATGTATAAAATAAACCGTGCAGCTAGTTCACTTGAATCGTAATATTCACTTTCTCTAGGCTATGTACTCCTGGTGAAAACCCAGGCGGAAAACTGAAAATTCTACCGCGCCTGGGCTCATCTATTTCTCATCTTTCTTCTATTTCTATAGTTTATGAAATTTACATATAATAATAATAATAAATAAATAATGCTGGACAATCCACACATCATCATCGTGTTATGGGTACTAGAAGACTGACATACTTAATACAATACATTACATATGGAGCATTATCCACTCTGTTGTCACTATAACCTTCTACTATAATAAATCAATAATAAATAAATAAATAATGCTGGACAATCCACACAACATCATCTAGCCCCAAGCTAAGCAGAGCTTGTGTTATGGGTACTAGAAGACTGACATACTTAATACAATACATTACATAGATATATATTTTTATTATACATATAAAATACCCAGAATACCCGGAATAAATATTTGCAGATCGTGCAAACATTTATCCCAAGGCGGAAAATTTATATAGTGATTTGATTGAACGTTTATTATTAGATATATTTATTTATTTTTGTCACTTATTTCAACACTAGGATAAAGGTAATACATATATGGTTTATGTACCCACATTGAATAATATCCGAAAAACTACTTATCTTTTAATTCCAATCAGAATTCAAACATTACTACAAAATAATCAACGCAGCTAGTTCACTTTTGTAGTGTTTATACTGAATTCACTTCCTTTAGGGTATGTACTCCTGGTGAAAACCCAGGCGGGAAACTGAAAATCTTTGTATTATCCCGCGCCTGGCCTTAAACTTGAATTTTGTCTTTTACAAGGAAATAGTTATTTGTTTTAATAATAATACTTTTGAATGAGAAACAAGCAAAAGTTGTTCAGTTGATGTAATATGTAAAAGTAGTTGATTTCATATGTAAAAAAAATAAAGAACACTTGTAGGTGATTACGTAAACAAATAGAGCGCATGAATCACTGACTATTGTTATAAGTAGGTACCTACCCGAATTTTTGGGTTTGTAATAATGGTTGGAGAATCAATTAAATTTCGCTCATAAAATCCTAATCGCTCCAGAAATTAAGGCGAAACCATAAAACCTCAATGCAAACATCGCGAGGTCGTAAAATGTGATGAATGGAGGGTTCAAGATCAGGCAACGGTCCAAGATCTGAAATCTATGTATGTCATTTGAAAGTGCCTAATATCGCGAATTTAATGAGCTTTATTACATTGGTTTTAGGTTCAATATAGCACAATTTGAAACTAGACTAAACTAGCGTTGCGTGAAATGTCTGTAAATATTAATTTATTTTTATGAGTTTACAAAATATTGTTGAATGCTTAGTAATATTTTTCTTAGTTCGACAGCCTTTAATCGATTTTTAACACATAAACTTTATAGTATATTGCTAATAGTCTAAGATCCGGCTGCAGGATTACTGCGCTCATCTGTTTTTTGCTGAAAACCAAATTTTTATGTATATTTATAATTAGGAGAATATATATTTATCAGGTTGCCTAGCAAAATTTGGCCGCCAGTATGTTTAATTAAATTATTTTTATATATTTTTTGGGAAAAATAGCGTTCACTTGTTTTTTAAATCAAATAACGTCTACATCATGGCAATTAATATGAAGACTCAAAAAAATCAGCAACCCTTATTTGCGGGTAGATTTAATTAAGCAGACAATATGATAAAAAATGGAAAAAAACATAGCTTTAATTTGATATGCAATTAATAAATAAACGTTTTTTTTTTTTTTTTTTTTTTCATTTATTTAAAGATCTTTGAAACATAAGTTTATGACTGATCTATGGTTAAACTATTGAAATAAAACTAAAAAACAACTCAAACTTAAACTCCTAAAACTAAAACATAACTAAAATAACAAGTTCTAAGTAGTACGTGTGCGGTGCGCGCCGGTACGCACACATGTCGCAGTATGTAGATAGGTAAGGTACCTACCCCGCCACACACATGCGCACCCGCACGCACCACACTCACAGCCATGTCAGTAGGTAGCCCAGACTAGTTCAGGTACGCTGATCGATGGCTCGAACCAGCCCATACACCAGTCCGGCCTCCCTTGATTTTGGACATGATAGAATACTATGAAATATTCCCAAATTCCTAATATCAATACCTAATTCAGTTAGGACCCTCTGCCTTTCAGTGCGGTTTTGGACACATTCAATAAGTACATGGTAAATGTCTTCTGGGTTTTCACATACTTCACAATTAGGTGACGGAACTTTTCTCATATGCACGTATAAATATATCGAAATCATACCTGTTTACACCTGGCTGCGAAGAGGTGCGGCCAAGTACGCAACGGCAACCGTGATTTTTTTGAATCTTCATATAAATTGCCATGATGTAGACGTTATTTTATTTAAAAAACAAGTGAACGATATTTTTTCCCAAAAAACAAAAAAAAAAATTAATTAAACATACTGGCGGCCAAATTTTGCTAGGCAACCTGATAAATATATATTCTCCTAATTATAAATATACATAAAAAATCGGTTTCCAGCAAAAAACAGATGAGCGCAGTAATTCTGCAGCCGGATCTCGTACTATAAGCTTTATGGTCCTATCTGTGGACCTACCAAGTTCTAGATAGATCGGTTAAGCGTTCAAAACATATGTGTTCTACCCAAACGCCAATTTGACCAAAATAACGCCAATCATTTCAATGGCTTTTATACAAAATTTACATCTGAAGCTTATGTTTACGTTAAGTTTCGTCTCTCATATTTACCACAGATACGTGAGTTTTGCGTTTCAGAGTTGTAAAACTTGTGATTCTTCAAACTTTGTGGAAGTCCATGCGCGTGAGTCGCCATCTTGTAGGCGGAGCTTACTCGCGCCTTCCAATTCAATACGAAAATACTCGTCCGCTGCGGAAAGGAGAAAAGTAGGTACCTACATTCAAAGCGGCTTCAATTGCAGCAGCTGTACTGATACATTGCTTCAATTGAAGCCGTAATTCACGAGTACAGATATCTTCAATATATTTCTTAGATAGGATGTTATTGATTGTTGTGACACAAAGGTTTGTTCCTGTTTGGGAGTAGGTACCCTTAAAAATAACCAATTAATCAAAATTTATAACAACTGAGCCTAGACGCCTGCCTGTTGAATCCCATGTATTGTACATTACCTATGTACGCAAGGATTAACTTTTAGTTTAAATAAATTTATCTCATTATCCTTTGGTCTGGTGCAAATAAACTTCTACTTAACTATATTTACGCAAATCTACCAATAGGTGATTTACTAAGTTGTATTATAGCTTCAAGCTAATAGGTACCTACTAATTTTAAAACAATGTTGCATGTACCTACGCCGTGTCCTATTTCAAGCATTTCAATCATGACACAGCATCTACCAATAGGTGATTTACTAAGTTGTATTATAGCTTCAAGCTAATAGGTACCTACTAATTTTAAAACAATGTTGCATGTACCTACGCCGTGTCCTATTTCAAGCATTTCAATCATGACACAGCATCTGATAACGAAGTAGGTACCTTTATGATACACTTCCTTTCCAGTTTCGAATATCTAAGCTTCCTACACACATAACAGAATAATGAGCAGTGCTGTATTGCAGCAGAACATATTAGTACCGGTGGCTTGTGTTGTGTCTGTGTTTACTACTGCAGATTGTTTATGACAGAGATCAGCAACCCGAACGAGCGTCGCAGTACCTTCTTACTTAGTCGCTATATCATATCGATACGAATTACTTAATAGAAAAAGTATTATAATTTATAAATATATTATTTGGAATCCGATTTAGATACCTACGTGCTGTAATATTTAGAACAAAAGAAAAAAAACCATGTATTCAAAAATTAATACCTTACACACAAAAAATCATCTTATACTGTTATTTCTTTATTGTTCTTCAGAGCTTATTGTTTATCATATTAACGAAAGGAGTTTTTTTTATCTCTGGTACTGGTTTATATAGTCAGGTTATGCCCAACGTACCATTAGAACCAAGACACAGTACCCAAGCTTTCGTTTTAAATCGAGCTGTAAGTTTTTTTAAATCAATATGGATGGTGTGATAAAAAAAACACTTTACCCTCGACCTGAAAAGCTATTATACTTTCCCAATAAAAAGAAGTGCTACAAGTCATCGCGTCGGAGCAAAAAAGTCGTTAGTGTGCAGAGCATAAAGCTCACTTCACATTACAAGCTTTCGTTTACAGTACGCGTAAATAAATCCAACAAGTTTAATGCAAAACTTTTGGTTTACGCTTTATGGTAAATATTTGGTGTACGGTTTTATAGTTCTAGTAAAATGTTTAGTTTAATTGTGCTAGGTCAAGAGCAGCCGTTCGACAGGCGTCCTTGCGACGGGTAAATATTATTGTCTAAACGGGTTTTCCGATGTTTGGGTGTTTATATGTTGTGGATGATACAGACTGGGGTATCCGCGAGTGCAACGACCTGCCGATGACTAGGAGTGCCTGCAAGGGCAAAGTGCTGCGTCTCCGTAATTCAACCCTACGATGTACCTGCACTGAATCACATTACACTCAATAATGTTATGTAACTTAGTACTTATTTTATTATAATAAACCAAGAATAATATACATTACCTACTTTAAATGCCAAAAAATACTTGTTATTAAAAAATATTTATCTACTAGAATTTGGTTTCAGAGATCTGGCATTTTTTCACGGTTTACCTTCTTGCAGCAAAAGCTCTGTCAAGTATCACTGGGGTAATGAAGCATGTTGGCGGAGGCGGGCGTGGGTGTAGTGCTGGTGGGGGACGAGGGGTGGAGGCGGGGGTGGGGCGCGGCCTGGGCGGGCGCCGCGCCGCGTGCGCCGCAGGAGGCGCCGCGCGCGCACTGTTGTCTATCCCGCGCTCCGACGCGCACGCGCACCCACGCATGAAGATCGAGAACCAAACCACCGAGGAGGCGGCCCGCCGCCCGCCCGCCACCCGACGACAGGAAAAACCACCCTTCTCCTACATAGCCCTCATCGTCATGGCCATCCGACACTCTCCTAACAAACGGCTCACCCTCAGCGAAATTTACGCGTTCCTCCAGCAGCAGTTCCCCTTTTTCCGCAGCTCATATCAGGGCTGGAAAAACTCCGTCCGGCACAATCTCAGCCTGAATGAATGCTTCGTGAAACTACCCAAGGGACTCGGCCGACCGGGAAAGGGGCACTACTGGACGATAGACCCATCCTCCGAGTTTATGTTTGAAGAAGGTTCGTTTAGGAGGCGGCCACGAGGGTTCAGGCGCAAATGTCAAGCGTTGAAACCTCAGTTCGGTAGCGGGGGATACCTGTGCGGGAGTGGAGTGCCGGCGTTACCGCCGTCGCAGCCCCAGTACGAGCTGGCCGGTGGGAGCGGCGCGGGCAGCGGCGGCGGGCCGTCGATCGACTACGGAGCGTGCGCGTACTCGCACGCCAGCTCGGGCCAGCAGCTCGGCTACGGCGGCGAGTACTACGCATACGGCGGCATGGGCGAACGCGAGTGGCCGCTGCCGTACGGCGCCGTGGAGGCAGGCTACCGGCCGCCGCCCGTCACGCCGCCGCACCACGATCTGCCCGACCTCGTGCCTACGCCGCCGCACCACGAGCTGCCCGATCTCATCCCCAACTACCAGTACGCTAATGACCATGGTAAGTACTTCCTTAATACTTTGGACTTAATACCTGATTCAGAAACAGAGGCTTAGCGGTTTCAACTAGCATTCGCAGCAGCCTTGCACTAGCAGCACCTGAATCCGTCTTTAGATGAATTTTCACATGTTATGTAGATGTAAGTAATGTAAGATACTATTTATAACTAGTACTCGTATAAACCAAAAAGGATTTAAGGGATCCAACTCAAGGCATATGAAGAAAAATACATAATACTGACTCTGCGGATTAATGAGCCAAGTATACTAGTAAATAGGCGTCAGCAATCAAATAAAGACACACTAAATTAGAGGCTTGCTAAGATGAAATGCATATGTAAACTGGTATCAAGATCACTTTTGACTCATTTAGACTGTTTCTTATAAGATGCTGTCGGTTTTGGAACGAATAACAATAACACAATTTACAATGTGGCAAACAACTTAAGTTTTAATTAAGCATTTTTGGTACCGAGACGCGATTTAAAGTGACTTGAATATCGGCGCATAAGACAACAAAATTATTTACTCTTAAAAGTCGACTATTATCGTAGTCGTAGTGGTTCAGGAATTTCATAGAAAAGATATGAACGCGCTTCCTTAAAGTTTACGAATGCGAGAACATGTTATTCAATATTTTTTAATCACATCTACGGATTCTTTTAGTAATATAATGTAATATATTTGTTATAAACTAAACGAGTATAGTATGATAGATTAATAACGTGATCAAATAAGTACTAAAAAGTTTTTATATCGTTAGCTTTGTAAAGATGACCGTCAGTCGGTCACTAAAAGTTTAATTAATGTAATGTAAGATATACTTACATTATATAAAATTTACTGACTTTAATTTTATCTGCGGACTAAGTATATCTAGCTAGACCAAGTAGGTCAATTATTTCCAATGTGCGTACTGAGCAAAATTCGATTACCTTCCAAACAATATATACCTGGTTTTGTCTGGTTTTTTCCTGATCTTGGATTGTGAGCAAACTTTATTAACTTATTAAATAATGCGCCTCGAAACACGTGATGTGTTTCGAGGCGCATTACTTACATATGTGTAAACGAGATAAAATAATTGTATGTTGTAATGTCAGAATGTCCTTTATCAATTAACACAATTCGCTTTATATATTATTGTTTATACAATTACATATTAAATACCCATTATCCCGTTGAGTCCCAAAACCTAGACGATTCTATGATTCACGTTCTTTTGTAAATCAGATCAGATCAAAATTCATAACATTCATACAAATATACAAAGCCGATTCGCTCATGAAGATCACAATCAATTATTACATGGACCTAAATGCTAACTTAAGATAAGATAAATAACTTCATAATAAAATGACAATATTATTAAAAAAAAAATTATAATCAGCTTTACGAATTGTCTCAATTTAGATTGGCCAAAAATGCCTTAAGGTGACGGGTATAGCCAAATGCGTGTTTTTGGGAGTGTTTTCTGAAGAAGTCATAGCATGTGGAGTTGTGAAACTTATTATTTCCTATAACACATATATTGAACTAGTCAGGTAGGGAACAAAATGTGTGCTCTTGGTTATAGTTTACTTTAAAATATAAGTTTAGTACCAACACCTATTGCAAAAGTGTGATTTTTGATCCCATTTTTTATGGGTTTGGCAGATTTGTTTGGTACCAAACTCAGCACAGCTATTCTTATGGTTGATATCTATACATCCAAGGTAAAAAAATTCTACATTTAGGTGTTTAAAGAAGAAGAAGAGTAGCGCCTTAGGAACTGTAAGTGTTCCATTGCTGTGTGCTCGCAAATATACATAAGGCACTGCTTAAGAGTTTGACAATCCAAACTGTGCGCGGCTCACTATGTGTTTTGCGTCGTTTTCAGCATTCTTACTGAAGTTGAAAATGCGACGTTGCCACGCTGACTATCTAGAGTTTAACCACTGCGGCAAAAACTATGCCGTGTTACAAGTTTAACGTGTGTGTAAATATAATAAATAAATAATAAAGTTGGAAGTTATTGACATTTTTATTTATTATGAAAAATTTCACCCTACCCGTCGCCTTAACGGTACAGGTCGCATTCTTTTTTTTTCTTTATTTATACTTTACTGCATAGAAGGTGAGATACAACAATATCAATTGAAAAATATACACAAAGGCGTGGCTTATGAAAAGTTGTGACCGAGCTATCTGACTTCGTATGGTACTATAATATGGTATGTTTATTTATACCGGTCGGTTTCATTTACCTCTTTGAAAGCTATGTTATACTAGTACTTTTTTATGCCTATATTTCTAGTTTTTTTTTAAATATATTTCATTCAGGGGAGTTTTTTGAGTACATAAACATAAAAAAATCTTTTGTTGATAAAAATAACTTTAACTATTACTATTTGTGTAAAAGTCAAAAAATTCGGTAATAAAAACATTTCAGTTTTAAATTCCGTAGGCCTATGCGAATTTTTGATCTGCGTATACTAGGAGATCATAAATACGAAAGTGGTTGTGCGACAGGTATTTTTATCAACCCTCTCACCTGAAAACGATTCTTCTTGCTCGCACCCTCCCTTATAATGGGGGATACATAGGGCGGGTAAGGGGGTATAACGTGATTTTTCTATTTATACTCCGTTTGAAATACTTGGAGTTCTAAAATTGAATTCTACCACCAATAAAAAAATATATGTTTACTAAATAAAACCAAATGAATTATGTCTGTCTTTAAATTTCTTAATCGTTATTAATACATTTAAACGATGCTTCAATCTAGGTTTGGAAGATTTTATAGTAACAAATTAGTAAGTATTACGATATTTTCTAAAATGTTATCGAAATATTATACGAGAAAAATAAAATATAAAACACATGTACATGTCGAAAAAAACAATTATACTTACTAAAATTGTATTTCACTCTTGTCTTGACTTCAGAGACGGTTAGAGCAATTTTTAGGAGTTCCTTACTGCGACAGTGACGTACGTCACGTACAGCTTTGTTAAATCAATGTTGTAGGTGGAAGGGTTGAAACTGGGGATAAGGGGGGAGGGATGTATTCAGTTTCACTTTCAATTAGCGATGCTAGCGAGACTCCTGGTTAGGTTTGATACCCTGGTATGCTTGCATCCAAAGAATGCACATTGATTATATGCATTGCATTCTTGTCTCGTAGTTTTGCGTAGCTACAGAGCGTAGTATGTATCTACGTATTTTTAGAACTTTATTCTTTATCAATATTTATTTATATTAAAACGTGTCACATGCTACTTTTATTGAATACATATTTGTAATAATACCAAATAATAATTAGAAACAAAAACATCATTATAATATGAATATGATAATAATTTAACCGCGAAAATGAATTGAGTATTAAATAATGACTAATATTAACAAGTTGACTAGAAGAAACTTTTTGATTGTAACTTATCTATATTTATTGGTATTTCGTTAATATGAACTGCCCAATTTCGATGTTAATCGACCGAGCGGGCGAAGCGTCTCAAGTTCGACATTAGGCAAAAATGCTTTTGTCTACCTGTCTTTACAGGTCGTATTTCACAACCGGTTTCAACGAAATCTAGTACACATTATTATTATTATTTTTAGTTGAGTGCGATTTCAATTTCGATTAGGGCAAAATGATGGGGAAAATGAGCTCTCTCTCCCCCATCATTTCACAGTTTGCTGTAGCGTTATTTATCGACGGAATGTAATGAAAATTGAGACGCAAACTAAGGACTTGATTTTATACAAAATATTGCAAAGAAAGAAGAAAAGAGGTGGAGTGGAGGGGCTTAAAGGGAAGTTTTCTGTAGCATTATTTATCGACGGATTTACAAAAATTAAATCTTTGAACTTATAACTCCAATTATCAAAGTATTCTAAGTTATATTTCCTTTTAATAAATATTTCGTATTGTAATTTGAATGTAAAAGTAATATATTGTATTAACAGTTCTGAAAAGATTTTCGTCCTTATTCGAGAACTCCTAAAATGTCTCCTCTCCACCTTTATGTATTCCTGGTATATCTACAGCGTTCTGGCTAGACGTAGTTATTGATCTACAAAATCGTTGTTATAACAATGCTCTCACTTTCGAAGAAAACAGAGCGTTTTTAAATAAATCTCTTTAGTCGGTATGAGTCCCTAGTATAGAAAAGGTATTTAAAATCGAAGTCCTGCCTGTGCTTATTAATACAAATGTACAAATATTATTTTCTTGCATTGCAAGAAAGCGTTGGAGTTTGGAACTTTGTTTTTTGAGACCTTAATATTTATAAAGCGTTGGGTTCAAATTGCCAGCATGAGTCGCAATGTTTTGATTTTCAATTTTATTTCACGCATTCTCTTGATCGGTATGATTTCCTGGCACAGCGGAGCTATTTTGGCATTTCAAATCAATATTCAAAGGAAATCCAGCACTTTTCTTTGTAATCTGCGCAACAATCTATAAAACAAACATTATTTTCACTTTCGCCGAATGCCATGATATTAAATCAGTCTCTTTGCTTATTATGAGACCCTGTCATACAGTAGATATTTTGTTATGCTCGATCAATATGTTGTAACTAATGAAACCAAGTGCTTTCCCTTACAATATGCGCGAGAAATCGTCGAATATACCTCCTGCATTGGTATGAACCCCTGTCATAATAAACCATCCAGGCTAGACTCTCGATTTATCAACCTACATTGTTTTACGCACTCTGTGCTGAGTGCTTTCAAAGAGTGTTTCAAAACTTTTTTGTAATCAAAATTTAGTTTATGTTGAATGTTTCGAATATTCTTCATGAAACATTAAAGCACAACTACCTTATTTCGTGTTAATCGTTTAAGTGGTCCAGAGGTGTTAAACGTTTAAAAAATACTATTTTTTTGTCAGACTCATCTGGTCCTGGAGTCTGAACACATCAGAATCCTATTTTCGATTTGCCTATTCGGGTAAAAGTGACGATATCATCGAATATGATTATAAATTTGTATAATACATATCTAAAAAGAAAATTATTCTAATTTGGAAAACAAAATTATTCTTCTACTTCAACCTGTTGCCTCCCAATGCTGAGTAAAGGTATCTTTTAATGCACACATTTCTAAGCGATTTTGAGCTTTTCAAATCCAGCTCTTCCCTGCAACTTAGACCAGGTCATCGGTCCACCATAATTTCTGACGGCCCACATTTCTATGGCCCGTCCTTGGTCTCCACTCTAACAATATCGATGCGTTGTCCGTTGATTATTTACCAACATTAATGATTCAAACTGCTTATAAATAGTATAAAATAGCCAAAAAATATTATTTTTTGTAAAACTTTTTGACGCTTTCCACCGAAAAATTATTTGGTCGCGGAAAAGCTTAATAAAAATGCGTTCATCTTCGTTTTATAGCTAGTTCACTCTTATCACGGTGGTTGTGCTCTACCACGATATAGGTTACCTTAAATGCGCAGACTGACGACATAGACTAGCACTCTCGCTTTTAATTTGCGCAGTATCGACTTTATATTTGAGCATACCAAACCATCTTGAGTGATATGTGCTCCTGGTAATCCTGCGACGTAGCGTTGCACAATTGCGGTTTTACATAAGTAGTTTTTCTAACTGCAGCAAAGGATCATATATCTTTAAAATACCATTTACTTGGCAATTATTTTATTTTATATTCAGCCAGAGAACAATAGATAGTTCAATGCTCCAAAATAACTATATAAAAAAAACTTACATCTTGCGTCTTTCGAAACTTTTGTACTTACATAACTTAGGATTACTCCTGTTTTGTTCATTCTCAGATCGGTTTTACCTGGGTAAAACCGATCCGAACAACCTAATCCGATACTGGTATCGGATTAGGTTGTTTATCTATCACTATGATAAGTGATACATCTGAATGATATCATATTTTAGTAAACTAGCAATCCTTAAAATCATTAACGATTCATAAAAAAAAATAATCAAATAAGTTTTGACATCATCGTGTAGATGAATAATTCAGCAACAAAAAATCATGAATTTATCATTTGAAATTACCACTGGGGATTATTCGGATTCGTCCTCAAGATCTAACTTGAGATTGGACTATTTCATGGAGATACCTTGTATATAGAAGAGTCACTAAATATTGTCTCTTTATTTGTTATTTGAGTTAAAATAAAATAAACATTTGTGTTTTAGTTATTTCGTTGGCAATTTGCAAATACACTGGCCTGCAAAATTAAGTATCACACATTTAGAATTTAGTTTTTTTCTAAACTATACAAGTTAGAGATTCAAATAAAAAATGTTTTATAGCAAATTTTATCAGCTTTCTATAAAACATACATTAGTAACATTTTTAACTTAAATAAAATTGACAAACAATAAAATAGCCATTTTTAGCTTAGTGTCTAAAAACTCATGTAACATTTTCTAAGTATGTTTTACATGTTATTTCATTTGTAATAACTGGTATTGCCTCCTCGGGCTCTGATTAGAGCTTCAAGCCGGTTTGGCATACTGAACACGAGGTTTTGGAGCCAATTTTGGGGACCCATTCTTTTCTATCAGGGCCTGTTTTAGTGCCCTGAGGGTGGTAGGTGGCGGTCTGCGGCTTCTGAATAGCCTTCCTAGCTCGTCCCAGGCGTGCTCCATTGGGTTAAGATCAAAGTATATCTTGTTTACTTAAAAAGTTATAGCAATTTAAAAAGTGTGATACTTAGTTTTGCAGGCCAGTGTATTACATGAAAAATTATTGTCGCATATCTAATATGTAAATGCGTTAGTTACATTGACGATACTTTCATACCTATAGCATATAACCAATGAAAATAATTTTGATAGGAACAATAAAAAATATTTTGTTAGTTTTCAGCGTGCTAATACTAATTTTGTTAAGTATAGGTACTTAGTTCAACTTTTCGTCGTCGTTTTGAGTATAAGTGGTAGGCAACACGTAATTTTAGAAGTAGTAGCCAGGCTCACACGTAATAATTCATCATGTTCTAATCATGCCCAAATCTCGGGCGAACCACTTGAGCTAAGCTGTCGACAGCCGGTAGTAACTTACGCGTCTGCTTCGCGTCATCTCCTCGGTTCAAGTAGGTGAGCTTTGTTTACGTGAATCGTTTTTAAATAGTTGCGAACGCCTAGCTACACTATTTTTACGTCTGCTGTTGTATCTCTTCTGAGTTTATGGCAGTAAAAATAAATCGTACAGGTACGAGTTAAAATTTTCTGGGTTTCCATAATAGTGGTAACTTACGACAGCTAGCAATCCACAAACGATCGTAGTGATTTTGTTAGCAAAAAATAGTAGTAACAGTGTTTCATTGTATGTCTGATAGTGACGTATATTGCAATGTATTGTGAAATACCACCTACAATGTTATGATTACCTGGTGGATGTGCGTTTCGATCGTGCATACATACCATACACATTCTGTAGTAGCTTAACCCACAAGTACACAACACGTATCTTAACAAGATTTGGTTTATTTAGAAGCAAATAATATGACCTACGGAAAATCTTGCATTAGTAGAAGGTACATTCCAGTTGCAGTACACAACACGTATCTTAACAAGATTTGGTTTATTTAGAAGCAAATAATATGACCTACGGAAAATCTTGCATTAGTAGAAGGTACATTCCAGTTGCAGTACACAACACGTATCTTAACAAGATTTGGTTTATTTAGAAGCAAATAATATGACCTACGGAAAATCTTGCATTAGTAGAAGGTACATTCCAGTTGCAGATGAATCTTCTTGGGATCCCGTTGTCAGAATTGGGCTAGCGTGCTTTCTTGAAGCGAAGACAGATTACTGGGGTAGCAGAACCAATGTGAAGTTTATTCTACATGTGAACATGAAATTGTCGTTCGATAGCAATAGAGACCTCGTAGTAGTTGTAGGTCATCTCTTCCATGTGTGCTGATACGGCGGCGCAATTGTAAACTTTCACTTTCAATGTGCGCATCCACGAATCATTCACCACGAAATGATAGTACTATGTACTACAAAAATGATGTACTTAAGTATCTATACTAAAATACTATATGTATATCTCTTCATTTTCATGTGATCCTGGGAGCACGAGTTATTTGAAAATAGCAGCGGTGACTCTTATTCAATCTGTGACTAGGGCACGACTCTTCTAGATTTCTGATATCCTAGTACCTCATTTTTGAAATTTTCGTTGAAATCGCTATAGTAACTGTTACTTATCTGTGACAAGTTTGTAACACCTACTCATGTCTTATGATCTTCTAGTATTTCATGGTTTGGAACGACCATCGTTACCTACTGCCTGAATCGAGACTCGAAGCAACACACATAGATCCACATCTACACATCTATTCACACAAACTAGCATCACTAGCTTTCAGCTCGGTTTCAGGAAGGCCTTTCACGCACACGTTGCCATTCTGAACTTTCAGCATGTAGTTGCGTCGTTTGTGGTAACCCCACCTCCTACATTCGTGTGGATGAATTGGAACCGCATATATGTAGGTAATATATTTAGATACAGGCTTTAGTACTTCGCAAGCTCCACCCCCCGTTTCCGTGTGTGCGGATATTTTAAGTACCATAGTATGTTCGCCTGTTCGTTCTTGTAACTGAATATTCCTTGACAAAAGTTCGCAACTAATCTTGCTCGATGCATCTAGAAGCATCTAGAAAGAGCTTCAAAACTACCAGGGACACAGAGTAGGCAAAGGGATTTGGTCGATGCGCAGATTGAAAGTGAATCTGAAGACTTGCACTCTTCCCTCGCTCCCCTAAACACATAATAACAAATTGTATTAATTTTTGCTGCTGCTTAATTACAGTTGAAATATATTTAATTTATATACTACTCGAATGCTGAAAAAGTAACGTAATAATGTAGTTGACATATCTGTGAAATTTAATACAAGGAAACTGAATCCTGTTGTAATTTCCTAATGCCTAAGCACTAAAACCGGGCATCATTTCAGTGATCTAACATTTGTTCGTGAATGGTTCTAAATCGAACGCGATGCAACAGAAAGCGATTGACCGGGCGCTGGCATTGCACATGTTACCACAGATTTAATGGCGTCGTAAGGGAGTGAGCTTCTGAGAAACGGCCTGAGATGCACATTGCACATGGAAGGCCATAAATCGACGACTACCCGCCTGAGCTGGATACCAATTTATGAGCTGCATATAGGTACCGTTTCCTTTTAACCTTCGCGAGTTTATCTGGCTTACTATAGGTATCTTTAGCACACTCAGACTAGGCATGATGTTATTTCTTCGATTATAAGTAATTCGTAAATCGAATCAATGTCAACGATTAGAAGAAATGAAGAATACCCAAACAGCTAAAATATTCCGGGTTTTGGGGAGAAAAATTCTCTCTGTCAAATGTTTGCGATACATTTTTTTTAATAGGTTTGGTATATATCGATATGACACATTTTCAAACACCGCTATTTATTCCCAGACTCAACTACTTTATTACACAATACATAAAAACGTTCAATATGATGTTAACAAAATATTAATAGTGATAAGGAACACGAAGGAATTATAATGTTTTGCACAACTGTTGTGGAAATAAACCGATCGCTTCTTGAAAGTAGACCTCATCTCCAGAGCCGCCACGAAAATATTCGTGAGTCGTTTTCGTGTAGTTTAGTTTACGTAAAGATAATGGCCGCTACGCGTACACGTGCCGATGCCGAGTACGCGGCGATGTACCCTCCTATGATGTGTTTACAGTACGCGCGTTTGTTCAACCGTTTGATCTTTATAAATGCAATAGGTATTTCAAAAATATCGCCGTCGACGGAACTCTGTCTTTCATAAAAAATAGAATGATTTTTAAGAACGACAACCTTGATGTTGTTTATTCTGGATAGGTGCTCCGTTTATGAACATTTATGATTCGAAGTAACTGACGTCTGTTTGAAATTGATCCAGAACAAGGAGATTATTTCTTCCAAGGTTTCTTTCTTTTCTATTGTTCATCTCCCTAATGTAAGGTCTTTTCAAAGAGGAGTAACGTGATCTAGTCACATTGCTCCACCCATGGCATAGTTTCAAATCTAGTATGTAAGTAGGTAACCAAATTGTATACAAATGAAAAAAAAATGAAATCTGATTTCTTTAAGCATCTTCTATGTAGCTAAATACTGAGCTTTTAGGTTTTGATACCTACTAACTAGCGGCTACTACGTTTCAGAACATGCACAAACTTTTTCATGAATGAATACAGCTATCTCCCTCCAAATTCAGTGTCTGCATTTCAGGGCATGCGCGAAGCACTAGTCTTCAGCCACACATGCAACTGCCCCCCTCATGCCCACAAGTGTGTATGTACATTAATTAATCCTCTATCAGGTTTATATGCTCCTAGTAGATTGGACCCGTCGAGCGGGGAAAGCCGGGTATTGATCGGTTCCGACGAAGTAAGACGCTAGTTCTGCAATTGCTACTTTAATCTTCGTAGCACAAACACGTCTTAGATTTGTACAAAGAAGATTACTTTTGCATACTGTAGCTAAAATGTTCAAGTACCCGACTTTCGAAAATACATTAAATACTAAATTCTAGGTACGTATTAAACTTGAAAAAATCCACTATCTTCAGTTCAATACGAGCGGCCTGTAACTTCTACTTACTTCTTAGCCAAAGAGTTATAATGTTCAGTTTCATATTGAAATAGATTAACTGATTTATAGATCATATTTTCACTGTTTCCATAATTTCAGTAATGAATTTCATTACTCCGTTGAAATATTTTTACCCCGTTTCTATTTCGAGCGTGTATTCCGACAGCGGGACATAGGTACGTACAACATCGTCCCAGACCGCACACATAGATTACAGCTCATTACAATGCATCGATCTGTGTAAATAAGCAATTCCGAAATAGAACGTAACAGAAACTGCTGAAAAATATTTTGGGTTTCAGACACTTCAGCTGATATTGGCTGGGATTTGAGAAAAAGCTCTTAGTTATTCCTATTAGCATCTGTCGATGTTGGTGAAATACTATTTAAGGTAGCTGGATATATAAATATAAGTATCTTGCGCTTAGACCACTAAGACAAAGACATTTATTTTTGAAAAAAAGACCTTGTTTCAACATAATATGTATATGAGACTAATGTGCTGGTAAAATCAGGGTGTTCTAAATACGCCCTTTGACGGGCCGCAGTGTTTGTTTGACCTTTTTCATTGAGTAATCTAATATCCGAGTTCAAAAATTGCTTCTATTTATAGATCTGTAGAGTCGCGTAAATGAATAAAAAACTCAAAAAAAGTCGACATCATGTGCTTAGAGTTTTAGCCCCATTTGAAGAATAAATAATAGTTCATCATATTTATGTCATTTTTGATAAATTTTAAAATACTGATCCTAGTTAGATAGAAACTATTGAGTAGGTTTATGGGCAGTCTTTCTCAGCTCGTATGGTTGTGGTAATGATATAATAGAACTACGAACTTACCGACAAACATCTGAAACCAACAATCCGTTTTTAAAAACGGGAACTTGACTCATTTTTTTTATTTCGTCTAACCCTGACGTTTCCTTTACATAGGGAGGATCAAAGGCGCAATACCAGACTATCTACCTTGGAACACATCGCTTGTGACCTGATTGCACAACTACCTATCTAAAACAAGAGATACTCTCCAGGTATTTAGAAAAGAATTAAAATAGAACGATGCGATTTTTAAACTGAATGCGATCCAAGCGAGTGTAGCTAAACTGTAAATAAAAATGTTTAATGTGTGATTTCTGGATTATTGCGACCTCGTGAATCCTAAATGTAAAATATCAAATACATTTTTTAATTTAATAAGGCTGCAAACACATTACGTTGGCAACGTGGCCGTTCTTGGTTTTTCCTTCAAATGGTTGGTTTCTGCGACCGGAAAGGCTAATCTCAGAGCGAGCGACAGATTGCGACAGTTTTTGCCGTTTGATATTTGGTCCCTTTTCATTGCCCGATCGCGGCTATCGTCATTTTGAAGCATAAACTAAAAGGCAATAGGCGTTAAGCTGACCGTCGCGACTTCACAACCTAGTGCGTTTGCAGCCTAACATGATTTCCACATGTACCTATCAGACGTCGTAAACGAATAAGTAATTAGGGATCGTGCATGGTGTAGTATAACGAAATGAATTACAACGTTTTATTGCCTGTAATGACATAAAAATGTTTATCTTCATAAATTTCCGGCATTCAGGATTCACATAACCCGCTGGCGAAAACTGTTTATTCTTAATCTGAACCATGATGTGTTATGTACCTACTGCGACGTGCGAATTCTTTGTTCCTTGCTTCTGGAAGCCGTTGATGAAATTATCCATTCAAATGTTCCCAGCCTCATTAAGATATTTATGTTCAACAGGCCGAGAAGCATGAGATATTTTTAACTGCATAAAAATTCAAAAGTACCTACTGCAGCAAGCCTTTTTAAATCCTTTGTCTTCCTTTTCCACTATTTTCACACCGTCGTCGTCGTGGGACATATAACAATTTGTAGGTAATTTCAAGCTAGGATGCTGGGTTATAAAGTTATAAAGTCATTGAAAATCACGTAGGACCGCCACATAATGCTAGTTATCATCGCCGCTACGATACCTAATGCACTGGTGCCTGCAGGGAGAGACGTGTATAGATTTAAAAAAAATTAAGGTATACGTTAGAGTTATTGGTTATGCTATGCCACCGTGTAATTTGAAATAGTATACCTACTGTCAATTTCTTTCTATCATCAATAGTTTTCGCAGCGCACACGATGTAAGGAATTTCTTATAGGTATTTTTTTTACACCCTGGGTTACATAATTGAAGTTTTAGTAAGGATCCCTAATTTTTTTGAAAATATAATATAGCTTAAGTTCAGCGCAGACTGTGTAGCTTCACAACGGTGAAAGAATTTTTTAAATCGGTCCAGTAGTTTCGGAGCCTATTCGATGCCAGCAAACAAACAATCAAATCTTTCCTCTTTATAATATTAGTTTAGATATGTACATAGACTCTTAACTCTAGGGATTTTTTCTTATATTAATCAAAATATTCCTGCAAATTTGAAATGTTTAATCGCTGTGTATAATGACTAAACTTTATATCCAAAGATATTCTACTTTATTAAGAGTTAAAAGTTGTAAAAATTACGTCAAATGAGTTTGTACTGCGTTATCATTACACTTAGCATTGATGCCGCACTTATATTCAAATAAATCTGTGGTATAGCCACTAAACTAATTGGTGATGATGGTGTGTGTGCCGGCGGGCCTCGCTCGTCACGGGCAACTTGAAAGGCATTTATTCCATCGTCGGCGGCCGAACCAGCGTGATCTACGATGGAGCGATGACAGTCAGGGAACAAGAAGTACTTAGCAGCCAAGTGGCTACTCGGTACTTGGGAGCTTTCGTGGTCTGATTATTCAGATGAAAGACACGTCTGTGGAATTTTAAACCACTTTCTATAATATACCGGATTACTTTTTTATTGTAGTCTCACACTAAAACAAATGACCTTAAACTAGAATAACGCTTGTTAGACCATATGAATAATCCTAGGAACTTTAAGATACATTGCCAGGTATATCCACTCACATAAACTGCGAAAAACTTTCTGCAATGGCTGATAAATAGGTCGTAAATATACAATTCCTATACGCGTCTGGCTAATCTGCTTCTCTTCAATGAAACTAATTTAATTCACAGAATTCTTAGAACATGGGGTATTCTTGTGTCGAGAAATCAGCTGCACAATCGTAGTTAGCTACATAAAATACCACAAACCGATATGCAAACCTGAACTAAAGGAGCCTATCATATGTTTGGACCATATTTACACTTATATACAGTTCACCATGTGTGGTTCTCGGAACGTATGACTCCCAGCACGATTTTATTCCTAAACTGCCCAATTCATAGGTTTGTTTAGAATATGGCTGCTAGCCGCGCTACATGCCCGACGACGGACGAGAGACAGCGGCCGATGTAACTTATGTACAATTACAGTATACCAGAATTCAGTTTTATTCAGTTTTATTCTATAGTTTTACAATAATGTTAGAAATTCCCAGGATTACACAAATTACAACAACGCAGGATTTAATTTGTGTATTTCAATATCACAATACAATATTTAATAGAATACATAACAATTCGTAACATATCACAAATTAGAAGGCAAATCAAACCAAAGTATTCATTAGACATTAAACTTACTTAGGTAGGTACTATCAAATATTTTGCTCTATTCATATTAAAAAACTATAGAATTTAAATTATAAGTTTTGTCGAGTTGGATGATCCATCATAACCCTCTTTTTGCTCCGCGTAGTCGGGTAATGAACTACAAATACCTGTAAACTTTTGTTATACCTACGTAGATTCATAACTCTTCTGCGAAAGTTTGATCAGGCTTATACTTGATTTAAGAGACCTACGTAAGTACATAGTTTGAAAACAGTTAATATTATTGTTACAATCTATTGTTTTCGGCTTGCTGGATTTGGAGATAAAAAAATCGAACGTAGCTCGAATAGAGTCGTGGGGACACTTTGATCTGTCAACTCTCTCAGTGCCACTGTTGAACTCTGAGTAGTTTTGTACAAAAGGTTATCTGCGTTGCGAATTTTCAACTGAGCCCGTAGTCTGAAGGTGCATTTTAGAACTCCCTACTCTCGAGCCGAGAGTCGTCTCTCGGATGTCCTTATATTTTTGTAAGAAGTAGAGAGAGAGATCCGAGAGACGACTGTCGGCTCGAGAGTAGAGAGTTTTAAAATGCGTCTTCGGACTAAGGGCTCTGAACACCTTACTGTTTCTTTTACTCTGTACTCTTGTTTCCAGGTTCAGCGCCGATGTTTGCTGGGATGCGTGGCGTTCACGGCCAGATGCTCTCCGGGGGGTCATCCATCAGCGGCCTAGGGGGCTTTGGACTGTCCTCTTCACTTCCTACTCTACCCCCCAACCGAAAGGTAGGCTTATATCTTTGCTATCTGTTTCATAATTAATCTTTTTTTTTTTAATTTCTAAATACTCTAAATAATTCTTTCTTTCGTGTTTTATGTAAAGAATAATAATATAAGACGGCTAAGAGCAAGTGCACGCGCACTTAGGATTTCGTACCAAAAATCATGTTTTTTTATGAATTATTTATTTTACTCAGATTTTTAGTACTTGCTGTAATAGCGACACCTGAAATAATATTACGATTTAGGTACCTATTGATAGTATTCGGTTCCTTAGGTTTTGATAGGTAGAATCCCCTAAGTTTTGAGACAAATTGATGACTTTACTATTTTTTTTTTAATATTTATTCTTTCTAGTCTATCTGTAACAATAAAAAAATTGCCATTGTCAACTGTTTTTTTATTCTGAGTATAACATTGATACTTTACTTCCACTCAACTAAGTACAATAATAATGGTAGAAATATGTTGGTTAGTCCTAGGTTATATCTAAATCGTATAAATCGAGAACCGATGCTATACTGTTATGATGGTGTGCAACATCAAAGCAGGTGTTGAACAAACAGCGGTTAGTGCTTTTTGTTTGACGTGTCTATGATTCACGTAAAAAATGCTGATTATTGCCGTACATAAATGTTTTATACAATAATAGGTATATTATATCGAATATACAATTGAACGGCAAGGCTCAAACTAGGCACTTTTGTCTCAGGAGCACGAATAATAAAAATAAATATTCATGGACATTTCACACATCACACTCTAGACCCAAACTAAGCAGAGCTTGTACCTACTATGGGAACTAGAGAATACTAATATACTTACTTACTTTTTTTTGTAAATATAAAACATATATATAAAACATAAAATACATAACACAATAAATATTTATGTTCATCACAAAAACATTTGCTCTGGGTGGGAATCGAACCTAAGACCAACAGCATGGAAGGCAGAGCTACTACTAACTGAGCTGTGACGCCTAATCGAAAATAATTTGAACAAAAATTTGTACAAAATCGACCCCGTATACTTTTAAATAATATAATTTTGTTTTAGGTGTATTCTACGCCGCCGCCGACGCCGGGCCTGCCATCGCCAGCCATAGCGCCGGTTTCATCACCATCCACCTCACATAGTTACTACCACTAATGCACCTTAGACATTAACAGACAAATAATCTTATTCATAAATATATATTCATAGACCACATATACTTACCACATATACATATACCACACATCACACTCTCTCAAACTAAGAAAAGCTTGTATGTAGGTACTAGATTGCTGATTGAATACTTATAGCTATGGGAACTAAATTGCTGATAGAATACTCATATACATTTCTTTAGAGTAGGTATATCAGATGCTGCACAGTTGATAACCTTCTAATGTAGAAAACATATAAGCGTACTATTAATTTGGTTTGATACAAGCTTTCCTTCGTTTGGGACTAGAGTGTGATATGTGAATCGTCCGTGTATATATTATATATACCTACCTACATAATAAAATTACATAAAAAATTGTAATTTTCCGACACAAACAAAATAAAGAAACTGATAGGTATATCTAGGAAAATGAGGTTGTTAAACTAATTTGTACTGATAACGTGTAAATTAAATAGTTAAGAATCAGTATTACGTCAAGATTTGCTATATCATCACTTATTCATCAAGAAAAAATCCGGTCAAATGCGAGTCGGACGAAGGGTTCCGTACCATATCCACCTGTTGCGGTTATCAATTTTGTTTTTTAGACTTACACTTTTTTAGACTTACGGTCTATCTTATAAAAAGTTAGCACAGACTTGAAGTACGTAATGATGACATAAAGTCAACGCTAACTTTTTATAAGATAGGGGGTTAGTATTTAGCGGCAACAGAAATACATCAACGGCCCCGGTCCAGCTAACCCTTTGGGTACGGAACCCTTAAAATACCTTGTAAAATAAAATATGTACGTAATAACTAGTACCTATTACAATAAGTTTATTAAAAACCTTAATTGGTTATTAGAATAAATCAAGCATAGACCTGACATTGGTTAAATTAATGCTTCATTTATTTATTTTATATTAGTTAATTTCTTATATAAGAATGAATATAAGTATTGTTTAAGTAGGAACCTATACTATTTAATCAGTTAGATATATGAATAGGTGTTTAAGTACGTTGAGTTTTCGAGAGTGGTATGTTTACACCTTGTTTTTACTTAGTTAAGTAGAGTTAGCTACCTACTTATGAACCCATTAAATATGTACTATCATTTTTACCTATTTACCTACATCTGGATAGGTATGAATATAGGTAGGTAAGTAGGTCTACAAAAACTAGGTAGGTATGGTACTCAATTGAAACGCGTACCTTTATTTTGTTTATTTTCTTATTATTGTGGTAAATAAAGGCGATTAAAATAAAATAAAACTGATCAAGTCATTAGTTAATTATTATAGCACTATATTTAAGTAAGATATCTTTGAACTATTATTTTCAATTGCAACAAAGATTAGAATAAGTAACTTAACCTAAATTTCTGATAAGTACCTACTTAAGTACTCAATAAAATATTTTTATTTTAAAATATCTTTCTATGTAGCAATTTCACATTATTGCCATGGGAAAACTATTACCTATGCTTTCTCTGAGAACCTACTTAAAGCAGATTTTATAGCCGCTTTTTTTATGAAGATTTAATAGTGAGGTAATTTGAATGATCAAGAAGCGAATGAAAGGAAATAAATCAAAATTAATTTAGCAATTTACCAACCTAGACATGACCATGATAAAATCTAAGGTTTACGGTAGCGACACCTTTCAAACAACGAAGTAAACTGTCTAGCAACGACTCAAACTAGAAAACGAGTTTTAGTTAGCGAAAATTTCACTAGGAGGCGTATTACACGACACCATTTGAAACTATTGTGGTGTACGTTATAATGTATATGTATTTATGAACGAGTAGGTAAGGCTGATTGCTCGATGAGCCAAGTGGAGGTCTTTCATTTAATTTAATTTAAACAATTTCATATACCTCTATACCAAGTTGTTATAGAACTTGTGTGTTGCCTGAGGTCTGATATTCGTGTGACTTGACAGTGATTGTCAATGACAGTAAAGTCTTATCAGTCAGAAATGATAGGTTATGTTTGTGTTTTGATTTGGCCGGGCAAAGGCAAACAATACAATGTTTATTTCAATATATTTCAATGAATCATGAGTCTCCAGGACAGATTAAAACCATTTATAAAAATCCTCAAAGTTGTTTCGTTATGGGGCAGTGGTGGTCTCTTTGTCGCCTATCATATAAAGCAGACGTACAAGACGATAAACAAGATCGTCAATCCTAGTGTCCTTGAACGTGAGAAGAAATACACCCCCGAGTACGTTTACATCGACGACCCTTCGTACAGCATTACATTGAAGTTGGAACAAGACAGGCAGTCGAAGCAGTCAGTAGGTTTCGCGCGTATCTGGAAGAGTTTAAAGCACTCGTTGGCGTGGAGACTGCTGTGGTTGTGCCGACATGGCAACCGGGACCAGCGCAATGTGGCGTTAGAGCAGCTCGCAGCGTTCAAGAACAACAAGCACTGGGACTGTCTGAAACTGGCGCAGGCGTTGGACGCGAACACAGCAGTCCTGCTGGCGCGCACGCGTGGCGCTGACCTTCGGTACTTCCTCCCGCCGCCGTTACACATTCGCCGCGCCGCCCTCTCTAGCGAACTACTCTCCTTCAAGCTCCGTGACTTGATCATGGCAGTCCAGACCATCAACCGCCACAGTTGTATTCAACACTTCCTCTCCAAACACTTTGCCAATGTTCAAGAGCCCGCCATGGAAGCTGACAGTATTCCTGCCAAACCTGACAGTATTAGTGAAAGGGATCTTTGTATTCTGTGTCTAGATGCCTTGCACCATCACATTACATTATTTCACACAAAAGACTATGATGATGACGTATCTACAGCACTTTTAATTAATTTAGGCCTTTTATCGAGGTTATCTGAACTTTTGCTGCGGAACAAAAATGATGTAGATATAGATCTGGCAGTGCTAAGAGTACTAACAGTTCTGAGTGTTCACTGTAATTTACTCAAAGATTTCTTTCAAAATGGGCTCATTGGTGAACTAAGTCGACTGGTTAGATCTAAGGATGTGCGGTTGTCAAGCTCTGCTGCAGTTTGTTTAGCCAACCTGTCTGGTGAATATTGCTACAGACCAGGATTATACTTACTGCACCCACTTTACAGAACCACCACTCCACAGGTGTGTGATACTCTCCTAGTGCACGGTTTAAGAGGTGGTGTATTCGTTACGTGGAGACAGAGAGATAAGAAATGCACAGAACCTATAGGTATTATAGATGTTACAGTTGCTGATGTGGATTGTGATCCTTGTGAAGAAATAACTGCAGAGACTAAATTCCTAGATCCAGAAATACAGCAAGTAATGGAAGATCTCTTAGAAATAAAGGAAGAAACCTTGCTAGCAGATTATGATGTTGTGTTACATGATATACCCATTGAAGCCAAAAGAGTGCCAATCAATACTCAGCCATACACATCTCACAAGAAAAGAGTAGCTTTAATACAGGAAGAACAAGATAGATGTAACCACACATTTTGCTGGCCTAAAGACTGGCTACCAAAAGACTGTAACAACTTAAGAATACTCGGTGTCAACTACTGGAGCTCATTGTCTGAGTGGTTAGAGAGATGTCCGCTACAAACAGCAGACATTGCAACCAGAGCCGCTGAACTAGCACCAGCATTGATTGATGCTGGTGTTGCAAGGAAAAATGTACCCGTGGTTTGGTTAGCACATTCTATGGGAGGCCTTATTGTGAAACAAGTCTTGACCGAAGCATGTGGAAGCCAAGATTCCATGTTAAAAAAACTATCTGAGAATACAAAAGCAATACTGTTTTATAGCACACCACACAAAGGCAGTGCCTTGGCTACTATGCCTCGGGCAGCCGCAGCAGTTCTCTGGCCCTCCAATGATGTACGACAGCTACAAGAAAATTCTCCAACATTACTTGAACTGCACACCACTTTCTTAAAGTTTGCAGATGTTTATAATTGGGAGACAATAAGTTTCGCAGAAACAATGCCCACTCTAGTCACAGCTTTCAAAGTTCCTATTCATTTTGTTGAATCTTTCTCTGCTGACTTAGGTCGTGGAGTGTTCTATCAGTTGCCACTCGACCACTTATCAATATGCAAACCAGCTACAAGACAATCAATTTTGTATACCACTGTGTTAGATGTTATTCAAAGAGTAACTACGAAAGATGCTGAGCTGAAATATACTAATCCATACTTGCAGTGGGTTGTGGATATGTTCTGGTGGGCTTTGAGAAGGAAAGCCGAGGAAGTGCTGGAGTCCATTGATGAGACACACAGTACCAGTACTGAAGGTCTTCGCTGGTTCGAACAAGTCTTACTTGATGCTTTTACTGATGGATTCACAGATTAGTCTTTACCTACGAGTATCTATTATGTAATATCATTGCTGTTATTTTTTTACTTTCATAAAACTATGCGACAAATATATGATTAAAATAAAATATTTATTCATAAAAGATAAATAAATGTGTAAGATACATATTAGATTTGTGGTTTATATATTAACGACTACCTGTGGTTCTCTAGAATGCCATTCTTTAGATACCGTAATTATGTAAAATTTTGAATAGTCAAGAGTCTCCACCCTAAATCTGCACAGCACTGAGTACCTAGGATGCGAATTCTGTACCACATCTGTCTACACCAGAAATATACTAGATAAAAATGTCATGTTTATTATAGAAACTTTAACAAATTGCGTATTTATTGTAGGTTATTCACTAATTCATTGGTAATACCTTGGACAAACGAGGTACATGCTATTAGGACCTACAATAGGCTATGTAGTCTATGCCTTATGGCGTTAGCGGGAAAGGATGGGTGAACTAAAAAAGAAATCTCTGTAAATAGTGAAATATATTCATAAAATGTACCTTACACAAATAAAAACAGAGTGAATAGTACTAGACAAACATGCGATAGATCATAAATCCTGTATTTAGTGTTTAGTTCCAGTGAGTATCTGTGATTTGGTTGGTGCTTATCGAGATAATTAATTATTTTTTTTCATCATGTTCATTTATTTTTCATTTTTTCATCCGTACATATTTCCTCATTGTCATCTTCGTCTTCCGACTGAGGTGAAACATCAATGTAATGCTGCACGGTACCCAGAGATGACATAACTCCGATTTGCGAGGCATCAACCTGGTCGACACGTACCACTTCTTGGTCGAACGCTGGTCTATCTGACTTAAACAGTTTGTACACTTTATCTCCGAATGAAATAGTAACACGGCCGTCATCGTATAATTTAACTTTTCCGTCCGATTTGTTTTTGATAGCATCAGCGTTATTCGCACTATCTTCAGCATTATCTTCAGCAGCTTTTACATCTGTTGTTGGCCCTTCAACATCATGCTGTTCCGTCTTTGTTGTAATGGACTCAATAAATTCGTCTAAATCGGGAAAATTTAGACAGAAAATAGATTTTTCTTCGTTGTGTATAAACTTCTCGAGCCCACCAAACGCGAAGTCCTCAGGTGTTGATGGGATTTCTTGGACCGTTTCGAAATTCCGAGGATCTTTTGAGCATGAAGGAGTAGGTTGAACACCCGAGCACGATGGTTGATCTAGAAACGATACTTTTTTCGGGCTTCGTTGAATGAGCTCGATGTCCTCGTAGCTCTCGGCATTTAAACGCTCTAATCTTTTTCTGAGCGAGCAGGCGAGGTGCTGCAGATGTACGTTCTGGTCTTGGTCTACCATGCCCATTGCCACCTGTTCCGCTTCTCCCTCATAGTTATTACGGCATTTCATTCGCCGCAGCTGTTCTCCGATCAGGCTCGCCAGGTGGCGTGGAGCAGGGCAATGCCAGCTGCTGCTGCTGCTACTGGTGTCGCTGAAGTAGCTGTCCGCACTGTCGGACCATGTAATGGAACTTCCGGAATCGGACATCACAAGGATTATTTTTTTTGTTTTTGAACACGAGGCTTTCGACTGAAACCCAAGGCTCAACTAAACAAATCCTTTGAAGACGTTTCTTGTAGCATAACATATTCAATCGATTATATCTTGAATAATTTATCGATGTTCGGAATTGCATCGAGGCTATCGATCTAGTACTTTTCACCCTAATCTATCCCTAAGTAAATACAAGTATTTTTAGCACTACCTACCTAGCCCATAGCACAAGTGACGGCGACTCTCTACGATTGCTTGAAAATCTTATCTTGATTTAATTTCTGTAAGCCTTAGAAAACTGAGTATGAAAGCATGGCGTATGTTCTGGGTATCCACGTAACCTCTTTAGTAATTCATGCAAATTTGTATAGAACTCTTATACAAGAGATCATTAAAAGGGGATTTCTTTAATTCATTAATTTCTTACTGTTCCTTCAATAATTCTTATACATGCAGACCTAGAAGTCCGAAATTTGCAGCACGCTACCGCTCGTCCCCTGTCCCACAAAGGCCGCCTGTCGACGCAACCCGCGCCGCATGTCGGCCCTTCTGAATTAAATAAACGTCTTAGCGCCGATCGGTCAACATACGACCTATTTAACGTTTTGCGTAGGTAATATGAATTTTGATAGGAATCAAACAACAAAATTTAAATTGGCCCAATCTGATTTTATACTTTAGTTTAACATTTTCACTGTTTAGAAAATAGAATACTTGTGTAAGTACTTACTTAGGTACTTGGTTTTCGGACTGTCGACAATCTAAAAACTAGTTAGATAATAAAGTATGACTGAGTGTACCAACAAATTATGATACACTCACTGCATATTTAATATTATTGAGGGAATCGAACCTGCGCTTTTGGTTCGTGTCTTGAGAGCCTCCTCTATATTTGTGCACATCAACGACATCTGTTGCATGGGTATTTCAATACGTATCTATAGCAAGTGGCTCCATCTCTGTTTGTGCAATGAAACTAAACCAGGTTCTTAAGGCTTTGTGAGTTTGTGATTTATTTACCAATTAAACTCCCTAGATGTCTCTGATAGTTATTTGATAAGTGGTAATGCAAGCCATACTTATCGAACACTAGATTCGAAATAAGTAGCTTGTAATTGTAAGTGTTAGGTATATAGTAAATTCTAATCGATCTATAGAGAAGTCGAGTGAGACGCGTCTTTACATTAGATACCTTATGTATTAACTATGGAACATGATTATGGCTTTTGCATATAGGCTTAATAGATGAACTACTGAGCCCATGCTAAATGCCCGCTGCTAAAAACTGGTTGTCTACTAGGTACATATTACGCTGGTATGTAGGTAGGTACTTTACACGCGAGTGTGTTAGTTATGTTAGTAAATCCGAATTAATATTCAGGACTAATCGAAATAATAAAAAAAAGAAAAAAGGGAATAATCGAAAGCGTCCTTAGAATATTGGCTTGGCTGCATTGCCGCGCTGAATACCAAAAGTGCCTAGGACAGATATTCACGTAAGTAGGTACTTAAAGGTACGGAAAACCCTAATTTTATTAAAAAGACATTTACTTCTTTTTCATTGTTTCTATTGATCAAAAATATACCTACATAGAGAAAAAAATAGTAGAAAAATAATAATAATCTGATTACGCAATCTTATCCTACTAATATTATAAACGCGAAAAATTATATTTTGTATGGATAGATGGATAGACGTGGATGTACCTATATTTGTTATTTCAAGCAAAAACTACTGAATGGATTTCAATGAAACTTTTCAATAATACAGCTTATAGATCAGAATTACACATGGACTATGATTTATAAAGGTATTATGCGAAATATCCAAAATATGACAATAATAGGGGCATCAGCTGCTCATTAATATATTTGCTAGTTCGTAACAAGTCTCCATACCTACCAACATCCAGTTAGAAAGGCCTTCACGGATTCACGTGCGCCCAAAATCGACCAAACGAAGCCACACGGACTTCTCGGAAGTAGGTCATCGATCCATAGAATTAACTATTGAACAATCTGTGGCACGGTGCCATCTCTTTGTGCTGAGAGGTTCCTCCCACCCCACTAGCACCCTAAATAATTGCAAAGTTTACGAAAACGTTTGCCCAGTAGCTGTGGCTGATCTTACAGCCAGAGGCAGTCTTCAAGCCACTGTCATTTTCATACTTTTGTGCCTCTACAATCAGCTTGCGAACACTTGCATTGAATAAACAAAGAAAGTACCTACCTACTAGGTGATACTTATGCGGGATATAATATGAAGAGGATCCTGTCGTGGCAGCATAACTAAAATGTTCATAAAATAGCTATACACATAGACTACAAAGAGATCACAACGATACTGAATGCCAACCTAATAATTATTTTGGCCTTCACAGCAAATTAGGTTGCGGAAGTGAGGAAGTACCTCACCTACTAACATTCCGTCAGAATCCGAACTCTTCAAGGCTCAACGGGTTTATAATGTACCTATAACCTATACCTCTATGATGTAGAGCTACAATAATTATGGCTAGATCAATCAATTGTACCTATGTAACAAGCCAACAGCCAATTAACACAGGCTTTTAAGGTGAGAGATAGTGGTCTATTACGATTTAAAAATGTACATAGCTTAAGATCTAAATCAATTTTTTTTAATCTTTATTTTAACAGGAGTTCAGTCACGCAGTGACTATGCCACCCCCGTACAAGCAGAACATAAATGTTAATACTAACTAAAACTGTAAATAAAGTTGTAAAAAGTAACCAAACTTTTTGAGAAATATTTGATTATTATTTATTATTATTAATAAAGATAAAAATAATTATCTCTAAATGAGACTGCAGAGTGGGCCGTAACGTAATGTGATATCAGTGGACGTACTTGGTGAATGCATCACTACCAACCAGTATTGCCAACATATCAACCAAAAAAAGGCCTAGGCCAATACTTTTACGACCAAAATGAAATTTAAAATACTTATTACAATAAAATAATCATTAAAATCCTATGCTCCAAAGTTTGTTTGGATGTAAGTACATATGTGACTCCATCACGCAAGAACTACAGAATGGACTTAGATGAAACTTTACAATAATATAGCAAAGACAGCAGAATAAAACAGGCTATCATTTATATTGTTTGTATTATACAAAATATAGCGATAATAAGAAGTCGCTGGCACCAGCTAGTTTGATACAAAACATTACATAATTAGTTTCTCAAATAATGGATAAAAATTTCAGCATTTATGTATTTTTTATTTTTCTATTCATGAAGATGATCTGATTCAGTGAAGCCTGTAAAAACTATCATAAATCATGTTTGTTACTGACGGAACCCTTTTTGTCATCCATGAGTTGCTTGCCACACTTATAAAACTAATATTGAAATTAATTGAAATCAAAATTATAATCCTATTTTAAAGAAAAAAATAACTTATATTTTCTCGACATACAATTGGCAGTTTTCTCAAAAGAGCGGTCGGCAAATAATAAATAAATATTCATGGACATTTCACACATCACAGTCTAGCTCCAAATATAAGCAAAGCTTTTAATATGGGAACTAGATTGCTGACAGAATACGTATACCTATACTTAGGTACATTTTTTTTTTGTAAATACAGAACATTTATTTATGTTCATTACACAAACGTTTGCTCTGGGTGGGAATCGAACCCACGACCTACAGCATGGAAGGCAGAGCTACTACTAACTGAGTTGTGACGCCTGTCTATAAATAAATAATCTTTATTATGTTTTCAGACAAAAACTAAGTAACAAAAATAACGTACCTGGCAGGTAGCAGCAGAACCAATTACACATGTAGCCTTCTACTTGGTAAATAGAGGTACTTACCATGTACGGCGCCATGAATCTACGGCGACGTGAAACTATGGTGACACGAATCTATGGCAACATGGGGTACATGACTTGTATCGGTATTGAACGACTAATTTCCATGTCTTGTTAGATATTATTAGTAATAAGGCTGTGAACTCTGAAAATGGGACAAAATAATCGTTTGTGGAAAATGGGCACCATGTACTCAGTAGCTACTTGTTATAGCGACGCTTCTATCTTTTTAAACCATACCACATTGTGAATAAATTATTTTTCATTTTATTTTATTTATAAACATAGTTTAAACAATACTGTACTTAGGTACATGAAATGAAAATATAAGTTTGGTGCAACTATCTTAACGTCGGACTATTTTACAGCTCTCATTCTATTAAAGCAAAAGTTTAAAAATGGTTTTGAATTCAAGTGACTAAATCGTCTTTCCTTCGGCACAAAGCGAACTGTAGATATACATTATTTTACTTTTCCGTGGTGCATAAAGCTTGTTGAAAAGTATATTCCCGTTAGTACTATTGATTTTACAATGGTGTACAACCTTGTAGGTATATTTAAATGAAACAACAAATCATAGATTTAATACTCTTCCTCCGGGATTTCAGTGAATTTTACTAGAATGGAGATCTGGAGCCTATCATACTTACTTTTTAGGATATTTTTTGCATAGTCTGGATGGTCTTAAAACAGTTTTTTTACAATTCTCTTCTGAACTGAAACTTAGATGATTTAAATGTAAATACTTTTAGTGTACCCTTTTGGCGTCTCAGAGACACTTAGTACTAATATTACTTATATCGTTTTCGGGTGACGCGTCGTGTTGTGTTGAGAATATTGAGATACTGATATTCGGGTTTCTGAGGTTGCATTTTAAAACTCCCTACTCTCGAGCCGACAGTCGTCTTTCGGATGTCCAAATTTTTGTATGGATATCCGAGAGACGACTGTCGGCTCGAGAGTAGGGAGTTTTCCAAATGCAACCTGGGACTAAGCCCTCAGTTCATTCAATATTTAAAGTAGTTAAGTACCTACTTAACTAAAGCTGATAATTTTCTTACCATACTATTAGGCAGTATTTATTTATTGCCTTTATTTACTCTAAACGTCGGTGAATTCGTTTAAATTTTTACACTATTATAGATTAATAATAATAATAACTGTCTTCAAGAATAAATAAAATATACAGTAAAATAATACGTCAATACCTTGTGTCGTTATTGAAACTGTTTTAGAGATTGCATACGTTTTGGTGGACTGCAGTTCTTCATTTTTATGTGGCTTCTGCCGTCAATACGACAGTTCAGTCAAGTCAGTCAATCGCCAAGTCGGCTGTCTTTTGTTTTCAAGGAAAGTTGGAGGAAAATTATCCATGAAATTCCGATAGCACACTTATATTTCATCGATTTCGATGTTATGCTTTGACCTCGAGTAGGTATTGTTGTACAAAATTCTATCTACCAAAATTAGACAGCAAACTTAACTTAGAAAAACAGTTAAAATAAAAATGCTATGTTTTAACAACATCTGATAGAACTCAAATCTAAACACTCGTGCACACTACACCCGAAAAAGAAAGTTTTCAACCAGTGCGTCCTACTCGTTATGACCTATGCTGCTGAAAAGTGGACACTGACAGTGGGGTTGGTCCACAAGCTGAAAGTCGCTCATCGCGCATCGAGCCGGCCATGTTTGCCGAAGAACCGACAAATGTTGGAGCAAACGGATACTGGAGTGATGTACCTCTACCATGAGATGTCACAGTAAAATCGCCTGACTTTACTACAGTAGTTACGTCAATATTAGTATTACGAATTTTACTACCCGCTAGAGGCGCTGTACAAATCTTCATACATTTTTTTAACTACAGACGCTAGCGAGTGTAGTAAATATAGTATAGTAAAAACTCATGGTAGAGCTACAGACCGCGTTTAGGCAAGCGTAGTGTAGGACGCCCTCCGGCGAGATGGAGAGACGATCTGCGGAGTGTACCTGGCAAACATTGGATGAGAAGAGCCGTCAGTGGCGCGTCTTGGGAGAGACCTATGTCGAGCAGTGGACTGGTATAGGTTGATGATGATGATGATGAAATGTTTTTGGTGATTTTTAAACTCCCGACGCAAAAACGACTGGGTGTTATAAGTTTGGAATGTTCGGGGAGTGTGTGTGTGTGTCTGGCATCGTAACTTTCGAACGGATGAAAATAGGTACCTACTTAGTCGGGAGTGTTCTAAGCTATGTTGGATGAAAATCGGTCTAAGATGTGTTGTGGTAAATCATGCTACTGCCGATTGTGAAGCGCATCAACAGCGCTTCATCATTTATATGGGTCATCTAATATATTGTTGATTGAGCTGCACACATTTAGGTAGATACCAACTCAATGTAGTACACACAAGTACCTATTACAATCATATTCAATGCACAGCCACCTTCCAATCTGGAGCATTAAAATCATAACCAATTTAGTTGACATCTACTTATTGGGTTGTTTCATATTAGACCTTATCACACAGAGAATAGGGACCAGTTGTTATCAGCACATATAATTTTGCAATGTTTGCTGTGAGTTGGTATTCAATGCAGGTTAGTGTGTGTGGGATGTTCAATATGGAATGTGGGTTACTTCACATCGTAGTTATAAGTAGTAAGTATAGGTAGGTACATAGGTTCTCGACATACCATATCTAGATGATGAAGATCTGCTATTTGCTTTCATAGATAAATAGGATAGTCGTATCAATAAATCGGCATTCAATTGAATTAATTTGCAGAATTTAACTCGTGTACTAATCGCTTTGTACTTTTGGCCCTATGTATCACCAGAAATTAGAAATATTTTATTACCTATTTTACACCTAAAATATTGAAATGGCCATCTTAATAAAATTTAAGATGTTTTCAACTTCAGGTTTTTTTTTATTTTTGGGTAGAAAAAACTGTGTGAAGTCAAAGTTAAGCATGTTTCTATAATTTAAATACTCATTATTTATTTTATATATATTATATTGCCATCAAGGCAATTTAATTGGGGAAATCCGAATTTTACGAAAATTTTTAAAGAACTTTGGGAATAAAAAACCACGAGGTAATATTATTTGAAAGTAAATACAGACGATGGTATCTCTATCTATGAAAATACGAGGAAAACTTGTTGAATAACCTTTGCACTGTTTCCTTTCAATGCACTAGGATTACTTATTTTAACCTAGGTAACCTAGGTACTAAGTATTTATCAGCTGATCAGTTGCATTGTATTGTATCTTTTGTATTTTTTTCGAGACGATGGTATCTGAAATGTTTGTTACTTTGAGGAAAAAATTCTGTAACATAATCTTTGCACTAAGAACTACAAAATGTATGTGTTTTATACCTAGATCTAGTTGCGTAACGCGTAACTATCGTAACATAATAATTTTTTACAACCCCTTGAAATTAAGTGTGTATCAAATTGCTTACGAAGTATTAGGTAAAGTAATATAATAATATAGGTAGGTACTTATAGATCGCTGTTTGACTATTGTGATAAACTTACTCGCTTATCAGAGCAGTATTCAGCCTTGGCCTGTATTTAACGTACATAGATGTATTTTGACATACCTAGGTATAGTTAAAACTACTATACTATTTTACTTTACCTAGTTTGATACGGTTCCTATGTTTCAGAAAATGGTTGTTGGAAAATGCAGTTCAAAATAAATACTTTTTTTTATTAATTCCTTTTAAAATTACACAATTAAGCATTGTGAGCGATTGAAACTAATAGCGACTAGGTATAGAGTATTTTTATTATCTTGTAATACAATCAATGTAATAAAAGATAGGTCATGCTATAAGACGAATGTTTGTCTTATTGACAAAAAAGTCTGAGACAAAGATCAAGACAGCGCTTCTTCGTCTTCTACTACTCGTACGTACTGGATGCTTAAAAAAGGAAATGCTTTCTGACTTTTTTTTATAATTATTTTCTCAATTCAAAACATAAGACTGGTGAACAAATGTGTCACCGTCGATCGAGTCGCCGTCATCTCCTAGGGTCGAGCATGTCTGGCGCCTTGCCAACCAAACTGCTACTTAGTCTGTATCACCAGTTTCATGGCAAATTATTGATTTTCCAAGATTCGGTTTATTGTGTCGCAGAGGACTTGAGTTTCCATAACATATTTGATAGAAACATTCGATAGTTATCAGGTGCCAAATTACTGCCAAACCCAGCGCAAGGATTACAATAATAATGAATTACTTAACAAGCTTGTGATATCAATATGAAAATGATGATATTTGGGATAAAAACCCAAATCGAAAGTCACGCTACAGAGGGCAATTTCCACTGCCTTTAGATATATCGAAAATAACTTTACATGTATTATTTAATCTATCTAAACTACATTGAAGTGAATTTGTGCTACCAGAGAAATATGAATGAAAAGGAGATGGAAAAATCTTTCAAAATTGTTGAAACACGTCAAGAAAACTTAGTAACGAGCGTTGTGCTTAAAACTTTTTACAAAGGCGTTTATTTATTTTTAACAAAATGTCACGTAAAATTTACCTAAGGTATCTGTAAGTTTTATGGGTATTTTATTTTTGATTTAGTTTTTGTTTGGTTTTCTGTGATTTAAAGTGAAAAGAAAGCATTAATAGCTGACTATAATTAACTTTTAAAAATACATTTTAACTCAGAATTGTTTACACATTTTTCATGTTGCCAAGTGCACAGCCCAATTAGAATTTGATATACCAGGAGAACATAAACATGAAAGAGATGGTAAGAGTTTGAGCGTTGTACCATTTTTCTGACATCGAAGAGTACCTACAAGTACGTACCTTTTGGCAATTGTTCCGCGGTTAGAGCGAGCAAAGAAGCCTATGGAACTGTGTACCCCCAGTTCCTTCCATGTTAAATGACACGTTTTGATTACCCACTCACTTAAGTATTTTAGATACAAATGTTTACCAGGACAATATGAGCACAAGAGAGTTGAACAAACACCAAGCTTCTCTAGATGACAGGGATTAAGGAAAAACAATATTCAACTTTTTAAAACTGGGCTTCGCATGCTATATTTGAATCTTTGCATTCGTAACTTGAAGGACAATTGCTTTTTTAAAACCCTTTGATTGATGTAAGTTCATTCACCTCCTTCACTTATTTCGTGCGGTGAGGAAAAAGATTTTGTGTTTAAACGGGCTATTTTTAAGATTATTCTACCAGGGAAATATAAAGTTGAAAGTGGTTAAAGCACCTCTTTCAAAAACTTTTACCCTTAATTTACTAGGCTTCATGAAAGCGTTTGTTGTTTGAAGTGTTAGGGTAGGTAAGTTAAATGCGTACAGCTTCGAGATTATTTCTTGAGTAATTTCAATATAAAAAAATAAGGTGTGGTTAAATAGGTATGCCTGTTCAACACGATGATATAAGTTACACGTACTAAGTGCACGTACACGTGCCTACTATAAATAATGTAACAAATACCAGAAAGCTGCAAACAAAAAATCTATTGGTATAGAATCCGAAAACACACACGGTCTAGATGAGCCATTATACAGATCATAAGATCAACTAGAAGAGATCTATTTGACGATTGATGTACATAGGTATATCAATTAATACATCAATCGTTCATATTAAAATTATAAAGGCAAAATAGAGTCGATGATCCAATAGCAGTACCTACGTTATTTAACTGTGTCCATAATAACGCAACGCTGCCTACCAAGGCAAGATCTGCGTTGCCTTCTGCACATTCGATTTCAGACCCTATACTATAATGAAACAAGGTTCTTCTTTGTTAGGCTAATTCTGCAGTTATACTTAGCTGAGTAGTTAGAAGTTGAATAACGTCCAAGGCTATCAACTACTGGAGTAGAAGTAGTAAAAACTTGGTCAAGGCTTGTGGTCGAGCCGTCGAAATAGGCCTATCATTTTTTGGTTGCGTTTGGAGAACATTAGAGCATTGTGGTGCTTATTAACATGTTCGTTGTGCTTTTAAAGCGTCCATTTCAAAGAGAACATAGAATGAAATGGAATCTTTAAAGCACTACTAACAACTCCATACAACCCACCTGTTAGTTACACTACGCCGTAGTGGACATTTTACATATTACACTCTAGTCCCAAAAGCTTGTACTATGGAATCTAGACTACTGATAGAATACCTACTTATGTACGTTTTTTTTGTAAATATACATAGAATACCTAGTAACACCCAGACACAGATTATTCTCACAAACATTTGATCTAGTTGGGGATCGAACCCACGACCCATGGAAGGCAGAGCTACTACCAACTGAGCTGTGACGCCTGTCAAGTGTAGGAATATCAATAGGTTTTTAGTCGGTATGTCACCGCCGTTGGCTGGTGAGTACTTATTTTACTTACAGACCTCAGAAAATGAATATCTGCATTTTGTTATGCTGCCCTAATTAATAAGTAAATAAATAAATTATCTAATAACATCTGCGAATTGCTCACCTACAAATGACTCTAGTTGGTCGACAGATCCAGCCATTCTTTTATATTATGTCAAAGTAAATAATAAATAAATAATAATAAATAATGCTGTACAATCCACAACAACATCATCTAGCCCCAAGCTAAGCAGAGCTTGTGTTATGGGTACTAGAAGACTGACATACTTAATATAATGCATTACATAGATAGATATTTTTTATTATACATATAAACACCCAGAACACCTGGAATAAATATTTGCAGATCGTACAAACATTTATCCCAAGGCGGGAATCGAACCCGCAACCTCCGCGTTGCAGGCGGACCATCGCCCACCGCGCCACATCAGTCGTCTTAAGTCGTTTAAAGTGACTGAACAACCAATGAAACAACCAATTCCTTTGTATTGTACACCATCTTTGCATGCGAGTGTAACCGCGGAGGAGGCGCATGCATTTTTAAAATGGTTTATCTATACATGACTTCAGTTCTAAAAACAATCGTAATTATGTGTGGGTTGAAGTTGCTAATGCTTCGGCTACATTAGCGGGCGAATATTCGTATCGTGTTGGCGCGACAAAAACATCGTGTTCGGATAGAGGCGATATACTACGCGATGACACGATGTACCCGGCCACATACGTCGCGTTAACACGAATATTCGCCGTAGCCCACTAGTGTGGCCCCAGCATTAGGAACAAGATGGGCTTAACCCATTCCAAAATCAGTGACCCATCACCAAGTAATGACTCATCGTCAACACATAAATATAAGCAGGATGTACATCCTATAATCAATACCTTATTAGCACTTTATATAGGTAGCAAGATATTGTTACTGAGCAAAATAAGATATTTTGTGTTGTTTGGTACTTTCCATTGTTGTACGTGGCTATGAGGGCGTAATACTCAAGTTACCTTGGCTAGAAATATTTTTGTTGTAGGTATGTTTTTCTGAAAAATAATTTATCAATAAGAAAAATATAGGATCACACAAAGCACCAGACATTTAAAAAAAATACATCAAAATCGATTCATCTAGGCCAAAGCTATAATCGACGTATAATAAAATAAAAAAAAATATATATATGTATAACAATTCGATTTGAGAATCTTATCTTTTTTGAAGTAGATTGAAAATAAAGCCGTCATGCGGTCTGGCAGAAAAAACAAAAAACATTTAATTATTTGAATTCTAATAAGTCTGTTCTAATAGTTAGTTTTATACTTGCAGCCAGCCTTGGCAGACATGTGGCATGATGACGATATCACGACGGAAGTGTACCGGCAACAATTATGCTATGAATGACTTGAGGCTAATTATATCTATCTATTTAAGATTTTTTATGACAAATGTAGTACCCGTATTCTTATGACAAAAAAAGTAAAATGACCTGCCTTTTTCTGAGATTAATATTTTATTATAGTACTTATATTAAAGATGTTGAGTTTGTAGAGCAACAAAATGATATATTTTACGGCAATGGTCTGTTAAAATTTTTGGAACAATTAACATAGCTACTTACTTGTTACTTAGCTAAGAAAAGGTTAGATTACGTTGCACTAGGACCTAGTGCAACGTAATCTAACCCTAGTGACTATTACTACCACTTAGTGGCTAGGTGGTAATACAAGCAGCCCATCAGTTACTTACCAAGGCGACCAAACCGCAGAGATATTCGATTTATCATCGAAATGCGTCTGTACAACTTTAAGAATTCAACGACTCAGTTTTCAGATTGCCAAATAATATCATTTACATTTACTTCAAGGAGTTCCGATTTGGCTTGGTCGCCACGACCGTGGACGCCTAATCCGCATGTACTCCTAGTATCTAATTGGTACAACCGGTTTTTCTTATTGCAGAAGGAGTTTTACCTAGAACGGTAAAAAACTGTTTAAATAATGAGGCTAAGCTGCTTATTGAAATCAAAATAGCTTTTCGCCAAGGCGATGAGCACGGAGCTATCCCGACCATTACTCGTTTCACTTTCAGGCCTCCCTGGAAGCATTTCTGACTTTTAATATTTCGATAAACAGTATTCCAAGGATTTGAAATAAAAATGCCTATAAATCTAAGAGATAAGTATGTAATAGTGGTTCTATCATACGATATTGTTAAAATGGCATAGTAGGAAATACTTATAGTACATACATAATTTATTCATAAATTAATCATCAAGTCTTTTATAATACTTAAATATGAGTTTAGGAGACGTATTACTTTGGTAGGTGCCAACATGGAACAGATGAGCTATCTCACAGATCGTTTGCAGCTTTTTCAACTGCTTCATATTTTGGTGTGGATTAGGTTAGATGCTTCTACTTCTATACTTAGTAGGTGACAGAAACTCTTCGAACAGACTAGTTTCAATACCCACGCATACATTATAGAGTCATTCTGTGGGGTGTGGTACGACCGTTAGCTATTTAAAGTCATATTTGTTAATCTTACATAGTAAACACAATTTTATATCCTCGGAGTTGAGTATATAAAGTTGTTTTTAAGATGAATGCACATTTTCCACAGTTTTGGAACCAAAACTCTTAGATAAAATGTCAGTTGGCGCGATGTATTAATAACGCTGGAGGGGTGCCAACCGTTCGGTGCGCACGCGGACGCCACGTCTGACGTTCCCGTGAAAATTATAATTAGGAAATTATACTACGCCTGTGTCACTCCAGTAGGTGTTAATGCACCTGCATCACTTTTTAGATAAAGATACATTCGGTTAATGTTTACGAAACTAAAACAATAAGGTAGTTTTTAAATGCCATAAAATAATGTCTTGCTAACAATATTTGAAAATACATATGGTTTATTGCCATACAATTAATCAGATGTGCTTTTCATTCCTTTCACATTTAAATTATTTTCGACAAGTAACTTTTACAACCACAAAAATCAAATTCCTACTATTATATCACGAAACAGGTAAGTACTTATACAATGTCTAGAAATGGTCAACTTTTTGTCTTAAGTTTTATTATAAAGTTTAATTTTATTATTAAAAACTATTGGAAGTGATATAATGCCAGCAAGCTGATGATAAGAAATTGGTCAAATATATTGGCTAATATGTTTACTTTTCCCGCAAAGCTGTATCCACCACGTCGCGTCCGTATTCAAGCGTTATTTTGAAGGGCAACATAGGATTACCTAACATTTTATAACCCTCAAAATTACGCTCAAGTAGGTACAGACGCTGCATATTTTTGATAAAGTCTTGTGTTTTTTTTTCGTGTCAATAAATGTATTTCTTCAGCTTCGTTCAAAATAAAATTAAGAAAATTCTATTATTCTCCCGCGGAGATAAAATACTTACGGCCGGTTTCTGGAAACTCAAATCACGATTGATCCGAGTTTGACACATAGTAATTATTTGATTTTTTCGTTGATCACCGTTCGAGAAATCGGCCGTTAGTATGCAAAAAAAGGGTTTTGTATTTTGACGAATTTATATTTGCCGCTATTAGTAATTATCTATGATTGCTTGATACATAATTACTGACATATTATAGGTACGCTTATTGCTTATTTGTTCTTATTGAGGTTGAGTTATATGCTAGTCAAACAGTTTTTAAAACTGCATACTTACTTATGTGGGTTACAATTACATAGTTAAATGATTGCACAAATAGTAACTCTATAAGCTCTACATAATGTAGCGCTGACGTTGACGCAAGACGTCACTTTTAAATTTAATATATTTTGACATACAAAGTACAAGCTACCTGGGCATATCGACAGAATCTCTGTAACTTTAAACTTTTACATTTAGTTTAGCTAGAAATTATAACTTTTGTATGAACTAAACCGGGAAAGCAAATACAGCGTAGCTGAAATAGAACTCACGTCATTTGCCGGTAGTTGTTTCATAAAAAGACTAAAGTGTATAATGTAACGTCCTAGATCTGTCTGTGAAGTCTCGTCTCAGGCGTCAGAGTGAGAAATGAGATATCTGTACCTGCTTACAACATCTTTCTTGTTTAATTAGTAGACAAACGTATTAGATGACATGAATTTAGGTGACAATAACGTAACGTATTCAAGATACTGTACGCTAACGCTGCAACGTTCGACAGTAAAGCTGATGTTGACGCTCAGTGCATCGCAAATACGTTACTGTTTCGAAACGTTTACGATTGTCACATTTATTCTTACTCACCTCTGTATGAGCTGATCATTTTCGTTCGTTCGTACTTCACCGTTTTATTTGAATGACTCTGAGAGATCATAACTAGCTGGTCGCGTAATTTCCTGTTCGTGGTGTGCAATCCACGTCGTGGTATCGTAGGTATTCATCGCACATCTGCGTCGCTCAGCTTGACCGTTATATGTGCTACCACCAACCTACAGGTGCATGGATATATAGCATCTGTTTGACTGTTTTAGCCATGTTTTTGGACACCTGGCTTACCCGAAAAGCACGAATTGAACAGACGAAAGCACTGAAGATATGTCACGATAAATTTAGATCTATTATTTACATACATAGAATTGGAGCGAGTAAAAGTTTATATAAGGTAACTTTGTGAAACAAATATTATTTCAAATTATCGCTTTTCAAATTTACAATTGCATTTTATAATAAACTTAAAACATCAAAATTATGTGAGAAGAGACCATTGTGCATTTGTATTAAAAAACAATCCATATTTGTTGTTCAAATCGTAGATAATCGAAGGTAAACGCGTAAAAATGAATCAAAGCATTGTTAAAGATATACCTACGCCCTTCAACTGATTCATATTTCTGATTCACAAAAAATGAGTCAAGATTCAAACGATTAAATAGTCTAGATATAGAACTTAACATAATCTAAGCGAAAAAATAATCTGTTGTTAAATTGATATACGATTTTTGACTTTTCGACTGTTATTTACACTGAGGGAGGTTGTAAATTGTAGAGAAGATAATTCTTCTAAGAACTTTCTAATTGTACCTTAACCAATTTTTACACCAATCGATTATATATCCAACATAGTACAAGTACCTACTTAGGTAAGTATTGTATTAGGTAAGTTTGAAAAACTACATAATATGAAAGGAATAATGTTTTGAGTACCTAATTCAGCATTATTTATAGCAATTTCTTTCAGAAGTTGTTTAAATAGTACCTAGGTACTTATCCAGCTCAAAGTGCATTTGCGATTTGTTTTTTGCATGATCCGCTTAATGTAGACCTACTTCAAAAGTTACTTGGAACTACATTTCGATATAAAAAAAAATATCTTTACATTTGCGTGAATTCGCGAATATAATACATAATTAGCTAATTTAGTTGATTCCATTGGTTGCTAAGCAATAGCTGTAATTTATTCTGTGACACAAGTGGCCAAAGGAGCGTAGAGCGAGTGCCTATCGTGTATCTAGGCCAGAGAGCGATGACCCCGCCCGAATATTATAATGCGTCTATTGATTCAACGGCCAACAGCAATTTAGTTAACCCACTAGGTGTTAATAATCTGTATTTCTGCGTCTAAAAATAAGAATAAACGCGACATCTCGTAGCTCTTGAGCAGCGCTGTATGGTTTATGATTGAACACAATCATTTAAATAATCTCTTTAAAAGATATATATCACATATCTGAAAATAAAATATGGGACCTTTAAATTTTTAAATACCCAAAAATACATATATATAAATGTAAAAAGTGAACTAAATAATACAAAATATTTTTAAATATAAAAGAATTACACTACCTCGGTTCATCATATATAAAGAATATAAAGTTAAAGGACAATGCCCAGTGGGCTATGGGAATCTGTACCAACTTGCATCAATTTGAATTTACTCTCAAAGGTCTAATTTTTATTTACCTTTTCGCTACCAACAATATCTTTTTCAATGTTTAACCGCATTTTTAAATATTTAAAAATGTATTTTATTTTATTTTTTTATCATGTTTGCCTGCTCAGTTAAAACTTACTTGGAAAACAAGATTTTTATGCTCAATCACGAAAATAGGTGACAGCTGGGATCGGAACAAAATAGTTGACGTGCGTAGGGCTTAGTCCGAGCTTGCATTTTAAAACTCCCTACTCTCGAGCCGAGAGTCGTCTTTCGGATATGAAAGACGACTCTCGGCTCGAGAGTAGGGAGTTTTAAAATGCAAGCTCGGACTAAGCACTCGGAAGTAGGAAATTGATAATCAGGTTTTGTATAATTAATTTTAATTTTCTAAACCCGGTTAAAAAAGACTGTTAAAAATTAACAAAGAACACATATAAATAGATAGTTCAACTGTTTCTTATGTATTTTATATGACTATGTACATTTTGTTAATACTGTAAATAAATGATTATTATCATATAAATAAAATATTAATTTTGATGATAATTAGCTTGTGACGCAATCTGGTACAGAGTTTGGGCAATGTTCTTTCATTACCAAAATTACTACCTTATCACATGAGAATGTAATAACCGACTTGTTATTGTACTTTAGTATGTATTTTGTTTTATTTAAGTACATCATATTCGTACTTCAGAGAGAGCCCCATATAAAAATTTTACTCATCGGTACTTTTGTGGCGCGGTGGGCGATGGTCCGCCTGCGACGCGGAGGTTGCGGGTTCGATTCCCGCCTTGGAATAAATGTTTGTACGACCTGCAAATATTTATTCCGGGTTTCTGGGTGTTTATATATATACTTACAAAAAAATATCTATTTATGTAATGTATTGTATTAAGTATGTCAGTCTTCTAGTACCCATAACACAAGCTCTGCTTAGCTTGGGGCTAGATGATGTGTGGATTGTCCAGCATTATTTATTTATTATTTATTTTGAGTTATCAATTTATTTAAAAATTAGAGAAAATAAGTATTATTATTATGATGCTATATGCTATATATTTATTATGCTATATGCATTTTTCATACAAATGAGCGTCTAGTCGAAGTTGGTACTAATTTGGAACAGTTGAGCTATCTATAGATCGTTTGCAACGGTTTGTCGATAGCTCAACTGTTTCTTATATATTTTATATGCCAATGTACATTTTGTAAATTGGCCAATGTACATTTTGTGAATAAAAACGGTCATCACTCCACTTGTATAGTTGTTAGATTCTTACTTGTACATGAAACAGAATAGGTAATTTTAATTCGTCATTATCATCATCTATTTGTACTGCTATATGCCTATCCTAGCCTCTCAAAACAAAATTCTACAGTAACTCATTTTTTGTGGACAGATAATACAGCTGTATTAATCCTATCAATAATTGACGTTACAGTCACATCAGTCCACGAGAAATGCCACAAAATATCGATGAGTTACTATTGAAACTGAACGTATTATTATACTAGATTTAAAATCTGGCAGGTTTTAAGAGGTCGCATCGCAGATCACTCCAAAGACGCATTACTGAACCCGATTTTAAGCTCTTCTCATCCAGGTTTAGCCAACTACTTTCTACAGATCGTCGTTCCATCTTGCCTGAGGGAATCCTACACTACGTCTAAACGTAGTCTCCTCTCCATTATACCTAGTATTTCAATGAAAATGCTTCTTCTTCTTCTTATTAAAATTTAATTGAATAAAATTAAATTTTATTATTAAGATGCTCATAATAAATAAAATATTAAACCCTTATGGCTTGATCCCACATACTGAGTAAACCGGTGAGACAGTGACGTATTTAAGATACACTGCGCGCTAACGCTGCAACGTTCAACAGTAAAACTGATGTCGACGCGCAGTGTATCTCAAATACGTCACTGACTCGCCGGTTTACTCGGTACGTGTGATCAAGGCATTAGGATTCAAGCAGTACTAGGCAGCGTTGACCCTTTACTTGCAACAGCACGGTCGTTGCACATCAATAGAAACCGGTAGATTGCGATTGCGACACAATACATGAGCAGAGATGAAGATTTAGATGTGTTGCTCTTCGTCTCTAATGGTACGACAAAAGTGAGGTAGTCACCCGACTTTTACCAGACTTGTTTTAAGCGCATTACACCGCCCTAGATATCAGCATGCTTGTTTGGTGTGGTGTAATTGCCCTATGCACCTTACTAAACTAGCGTTCTAAATTATCTGGCATACTGCATCTAGCATGGCGAAATACGCCTCTTCATTCAAATATTGCACTATACTGACGGTAGTATGCATATTATTATAATATTATTTACGACATTGCTCGTGTTATCACTTCACATGCATCATCGGCATATGCCGTCTATTAGTGTAATGCCACTGTGGATGAGCCGACGATTTTCGTCATAGTCTACGTTGAAAAAGAATGGTTATAACGGTTTTAGATTACACTACCTAGTGCAAGTAACTCTTTAATATAAAAAAAAAGTAAAATAATCAATGAATGTATTTTAATGATTTCCACTGAAACAGTACAGAAAATACTTTACTAACAAAATAACGTTGGGTTGGGACGTTGTACTACTGCATTTTTAACTACTATCATTATCGATATACCTACACCTATATAATGGTTATTATCATTTTCAAACCATCAACCATTAAACAGAAAATACATATTTAAATATATAACACAATATATTGCTTTCTTATCAATGAGGTCGGCAACCAAAATTGTATTAAAAAAATACAATTTATCCATAGATCGTTTGCAACGGTCTGTAGATAGTTCAACTGTTTCTTATGTATTTTATATCCTTATGTACATTTTGTAAATACTGTAATTTACCTTATGTAATTGATTATAGTATAACAAAGAAAAGTAAGAAATAAATTGACGTCACTTTTTTGGGGGGTTGCTTGTTTTGGCAAGACTAAATTAGCGATCGACCCCATCAATCACTTGGCCAATCTGCATACTTACTTTGGCTTAGAAAGGTACATTTTTCTACGGCTGCTCATGGAATGGAGGCAAGGAGTGAAAGTTGGTGAACGGCCGATTTTGACATTGCCAAATAACACAGTTTAGAAGGTGAGACTAAAGGTAGACTTTCGACCAGAGCGGCTCCGGCGTCACTGACGCAGCGATAGTAACTCACTGTCGCGGCGACAGTGACGCCACGTTCGAACGCTAGTTCATACGTTTCCGTACTGCATAATACTATCGCTCTATCGCCGCGTTACTATCGCTGCGTCAGTGACGCCGGAGCCGCTCTGGTCGAAAGTCTACCTTAACGCGCGCCGTTTGTCAATGGTCTTTATACCACATACAAATTACAGGTACAAGTTCTTTTAAGTACTTTATTATAGAACATTACTTGATAGAAACAGCTTTAAGTATCTGATTAGGCAATTACAACGTTTAGCGAGTAGTCGCTAAATGTGAAACAAGACGCGACGCCTAAAATAGTATTAAAACACAGTAGGCCTTAAATTAAAAAAAAAATACTAAAGTATTATGATAATGGTACCTTCAAACTATTTTGTTAGCGTGTTTTCATTTCAAAATCTATTCTATTCTATAAATACGAGATTACGTAGAGACAAAAGCCTATTACGACGAGTATAATCTAAATAATGAGCTATTAATGTACTCGGAGTATGGATAAAGTTACCCTAGCCTGTATAATTACTTGTTACAGAGAAACCTAGTTAGTATCTAGTTAGTTCTTAGCTTATATTTACCGTATTTATTACTATTCTATGTAAAGTTGTTTGTTAAAATTATTAAAACCACAATATTTTTTGTGCGTGCAATAAGAACTTAATTTTGTAAGTAGTCGATTGGCTGGTCTAGAAGTGAGTTTTTGAATCTTGGAGGTAAGATGGTCCTATTGCTGTTTTTGTATTTAAATAAAAAGTTTAATTATCGTCATCATAGGCAACCGGTATAAGCCCTCCCTATCGTATCCAGGTCCTACCTATGCAATGATGTCATCCATCCATCTGGCTGATGGTCTGCCAAGGCCTCTTTTGTGTCCCTTAGGCCACCATGCTGTCAAGATTACTTCACCAAATCTTGTCAAAACAGAAAAAAAGTTTAGCAGAATTAAAATTCATCATTATTATCGTGGTCCGAGCCTAAGCGGGCAGTAAACTTGTTAAACAATCCTAACTGTCCACTACACTCGGCCGGCGCGGATTGGGAGCCCCATAAGTAATTTTCGAAACAATTTTGCGAATCGTGCGTCCTATTTCTACTCATTAAAAGTTTCCATCCATCTCATTCAGGCGCGTTTCACCTCCAAAAGCTATGTGGCTCCAGACAGGGCACGACTTGTTAGACAGGTTTCTAAAAATAGCGGAATCCGCGTTTTTGAGAATAGTCTCAGGACCGACACCTAATTGTCGTTAGTTTGATTGATCGGCAGCTTCATCACGATTCAAAAGTCGTTGCATGTTTGATTTTCATAATGTCATACTTGTATAGTATTAGAATTTTTAAAATTTCGTGATTAGATCTCATAATAAAGAGATACGCGGGTTTATCAATTAGGTAAGACATAAAAACTCGAGTAATTTATTTCTGTATTATGTATATTTGTTTCTAGTGATTCATTTTATTCATTTTACTGCAGGTATTATGTAAATTATTAATATCAGACTACGGTTTCTTGTACGTTTCTGTATTCAGACCTTATTTCATTTTAGATAACTGGAAGACAAACTACGGTATAAAACGACGTGAAATAGTTAATATTTGGGCTAAGTTTCATTCTCAGTTCTAAAAAATCTTTAGCATGGTGAAGTGTAACAAGTTTATGTATTTACAAAATACTAATGAGACAGAATAAAACGTTTTTTAAACAACGAAAATATAGGTCCATCTGATTTAAAGAAGGATAGACCAGACTCAGTATTATGTTGAATGGATAGCAAGTGGTTGTAATGGTATTGTAGTCCTATTGGTATTTCAACAAAACAAACAATATATATAAAAATGAAAGGCAATCTCAGCGGTTACTTTCTAAATCAAAGTACGTCGACCAAGTTCACCAAATACGTCTCGTTTCAAAAATTATATCTATCAATGTATAACTAGTTCCCGAAACACAGTTTCTTCTAGTTCGGGATCCTATCGATTCAAAATATTATATTTTTTTATTTTTCTGAATAAAAATTAATAATTAAGCAGATCTAAATTTGCTCTTTTGTTTTTAATAGCATCTGAATTAAAGTTTGGCTAAGTTATTTTATTTATCTATTTAAGATCATCTAAAATCACCATCGCGTGAATTTTTTATGATACCTTGTTGCATTTTGGTTACTATAGGTTTTACTTTGTACTTCATTATGATCCAAACAACCCTGCTTGACCACTACAACATTTTTATTTGATGTTTAACAAAATGTTTATCGATACGTCGGATGGTTAAAATAACTGTTAGTTTTTGCTGGTAAACCGACACTTAGTTTGAAAGTGAAATTACTAGTGTACCAAAACAAATTGGATGCTGGGTGAAACGTAATAAGTTGCAGTTCATGCTGTATTGAAGTCCGATAAGCAGACGAGAGAGATTTCGTCTGCTTATCGGACGTCAATATAGCATGTTTTTATGAAAATATCAAAGAATTTATTCAGTAATAGTATTTCCATAGTAAAACTGAATAAATTATTTTATATTTATATTAATACGAAATTTGGATAAACAAATGTTCACTGACATTTCACGCATCCCTAATCTCTGGGCAGAGGTAATTTGAACACTTAAATTAACTTTACCAATCACGACGACCAGACACAGAAAGCCCAAGAACATTGGGCAGATAAAATGTGGCGACAAAGTCCGGGAATATGAAAGGAACTTTTGTTCGTGCTCTGAAGGAGTCTGTAACCTCCATCAAAATGGCAACAAAAATCCTGTGCAGTCGGTCCTCCTCTACGGAGAAGAGCGAAAAACTGCAGAGAGACAATACCCGGCTAATTGCAGAGATTGTTGTAAGTCAGTATAAAATAAAATAGAAGTCACGCCTGCCTGTTATACATCAATACTTGATTACTAAGCACATTCGAAAGGCCTGAATGTAAACCAGCAATGTGCGATAATTTTTGACGTGACAACGTCTTATAATTCGATAGAGCCGGCTGCACGCACGAAAAAACATGACTCATGAGGCGTTCTGAGGCGTTCCATGAAGTGCGAGAGCGCGGAACGAGCGACAAAGAAGCACAATCGGCCTTTGCGTTCGTTGTCACGTTCAACTATCGTCAGTAAACCGACTTTACAGACAACCATTTTTTTTTGAAAACTAGTCGACGAAGATGATTTTTTTCAATTTTAGCCACAGTTTTTCGTACTTTGATAGAGCAATTTCAAAATAGATCATTGAAATTATACTTTTATATATGTGAAAGTTTTTGATCTTTGGATATGCATCAATCACGCCGTAACTGGTTTGGTGAAAATCAAAACATGAATAGTTTGAAACTATAATTGAATGTATTTATGTAAGCAGCTTTTCGAATTACAATAGGATCCCGAAAAATCTAACGTAAAAAAGAGCTTATTAGAATCCAGTAATGTATTAAGATTGTTATATGAACATAGATTTTCGCACTGTACGACCATTTTTTTCAAACTTAAAGTGAATAAGTTAAATATACGGTCTTAATTACTTTGTAACATTTGAAAAATGCATGTTGCGTAGTTTCGTAGACCCTCTACGAGTTGTGCGTTTATGTCTTTTGTGTGAGCGTTTCTTTGGTGGTTTTTACTGACCCGATACGACATCACGATACTTACACGATAAAGACGCTAAACGATTATCTTGTTGTTTAGCTTAGTTAGAACTAGAATAAATATCAAAATATTAAGGACTATTTTATCTATAGATCGTTTGCAACGGTCTGTAAATAGCTCAACTGTTTCTTATGTATTTTAATAGAACTTGCAAAAACTGTAATAGTCGTAAGTTTGTTTGTGAATAGTCTTTTTTTATTGTTTATAACCAATAAAATGATATAATAATATTTAAATCTTAGTGAGATGCTGAAACATCGGGCTCTCTCATATTTTCTTCTATAATGAGATATAATATGAAATAATAGGACTTTTTTGTGTAATTCAGTATCAGTATCAGAAATACCTAGACTCTATTTATTTATTTATATAAATATATGTTATCGGATCGGACCTACGACTCATGTAACTGAATTGAGAAGAAATCGAAAAAATAAGTTTATTCCTGTTGTCGCCTTTATTTTCCAGTTTGGATTATGGCCTGTTGAGTTATGCTGTTGATTTTTTTACTTCAATGCTTCTGTTTAAAATGTGTTTAAGTTACATCTACAGGGAGGGAGTAGGTGTTAAAGAATAGGAATAAGTTTTCCTCAATGAAAAAATGTTTAAATAAACATCATGCAAAGGTTTACTTTGTACTTGACTTCTAGCTTACCAATATTTTTAAAGGTTAGGTTAAAAAACGCATTGACTTATTTCGCAAAGCATGAAACTAATACCTAAATGTAGTTAAAAAACAATGCCCTACAATTGAACAACTGATACATTTCTGCCGACGCCAACCTCACCACATCGATGAGACGTCCTCTCTTCATACATTCCATCTATAATGGAATATTATTATTGGCAGTATTGGGTATTTAGGTAAAAACATATCAACTGAATGGTTAGAATCAGAATAATGATCAATCAAAGACGCCACAATATTTATTTCATTTAATCGATAGTCGCATTGCATGAACAAAATAATATAGCTACAATCGCATTCAGCAAAACAAAGAAAAACGAAGACGTCGCTCTCGTACCGTGCTGCCTCGTAACAATTCCTTTCTGTTGCTTGCTGTATATGAAAACAAGCAAAAAAATTATGTTTTAAATTTGTGATCGGTAAAATATGCGCGTTTCAGCGCAGGAGTTAAAATTTTAGGCAACGGGTGAGAGGCGCGGGGAGGTGCGGCGGCGCGGGGCTCGCCTCGTCTATTGCCCAATGCCTGCCGCCAGCCCGCAGCGCGGTGGCCGGATAGTCGCCGCGCCAACGGCGATTATTTCCATTTCGTCACGTCGTGCGTGGTACAATGATTCAAGCCAAACGATTGCGACACGCAGATAATTTGAGACATTCTAGTGCGGTTCACAAGTACATAAAAATAGACAAGTTATGCGCGAACAGTTTTCGAAAGAGGCCGTGTTTCAAACAGAAAGTACGAAGATTTCGCAACCGAATTATTTGAACAGCTTGCGTAATCTCCGACGTCACTGCGTACATGGCTAAGGAACGGATGATGTGGACGCTGCCGAAGGCTTGCGGTGGCTGGAGACCATGATGACAGCATGCCAACCGAATAGGAGAGAGAAAAAGACTGACTGATAGACAAAGTCGCGTCTTAATCTCACCCCGACACGGAAGACAGTTTGGGAATCTTCATTCTTGAATTGTTCTTTCTTCTGAAATTATCCGAGTCCAGGCTGCAATTAAAACTTATTGCCGAGCGTTCGCATTCGCTACCAACCGACAACGAGACGTGACTCATGTTATGACGATACTAAAGGAAAATGTGACTTATTTATTGCGTTAATCTACTGCAGCAAACGTTTATTCAAGTAATAATTTAATTCAAATATTTAATTTTAGTAAACCGAATGATAACGGAAAAACCGGTTGAATTTATTTCGCGGATATTTCTAAACTGGATGAAACGAATTCACAAAAGTTTTAATGAATTAAAACACTTCCGAATTTAATTTACTGTCACTAATATTTTCAATTTTCCGCTAGAAAAGATGCGAGTACCGTTAGAAATTCAACTTAAATAATGTTGGAGTAAAGTTATCTTCCACTGGGTCCGGACCCGTTAGTGTTTAGAGAGCGACTGGAGCTGGCGAAGACCAAAGTGCGAATGGTAGCGCGTAGCGGAGATCCATGGCGTAGAGTGCCGACGGCAATCGCAAGGGGGGACACGACAAAGGTCGGGGGAAGGGAAGGGGGCAGTACTGCGCGCGCAGAGAAAGGACGCAAGTGGTGATGTAATCGCGATCGATGCACTCCGCTCCACTCGCTAGAACCACTATGCTCTGGGAGTTCCATAGCTATCAACTGTGATGAACCACCTAGGGATAGACTTAGTGCAAACAGATAAAGCCAAGAAAACCTTAAGCGATGAGCTCGGGTGGAATACACCGGAAGATAGTAGAACACGAACGTTCAGGTCAGTGACCGTCTTTGTGGACACGTGCCGAACTACACGTGGATAACAAAGAATGGTTGTACCCAGGCATGAGATTGGCGTGAGTGCATGACGTGATAGAGCGAGCTAGTCTAGAACAGAGCAAGGCGCTCCGATCGGAATAGCCCGCGCTGGCGCTGCCTGGCGCGGCGCTATCATTGGGTATCGAGCGGAGCAGTGCCTCGTTCGGCCCGACTTCGTGTTTTTCCGCGTGCGTTCGCCTCCTATCTAGGTCACACGTGTAAACGGTATCCCCCCACCGGCCTTGGCTTACTTTATCCAAACGGCTTAGCATGGCACCTCCCCTTCTCCGTAGGATCTCCTTACCCCAACACCTCCAGAAACCACGCGTCCCAAGACATCCTCTTTTAAAACTTTATGAATAAACGTAATCTTACATACGACAGACGTCGACATCGTAAAAAAACATAACACGATTGTGACAACACATTTTTATCGACTGTTTTTTGTTGAATTGTATTATCTAAATCTTCTTTTAAAATCTAGGCCACGAATATAACTTGTATGATATAAGATAATATGGTTGATAAAACTGTAGATAGCTTGATAAGGTTTGGAAAATGAAATATAACTTAGTTATTTTATTTCGTTACGTTTAAATTACTTATTATGGGAATTGTGCACTTCTTTTATAACTACCGAACGGATTCCGAGGAGTTAAGTAATTGTTAAAATCCGTTATATTGAGATACGTTTGCTACCGAATCGTTCGGAATCAAACCTCGAGCACGGCAGCAGGCGAGTGTACCGCTGGCGGCGCGCGTTATTCCGACTATCTAACGAGGCAGCTAGTATCTACCATCGAGGTCGGGCAGCCCAGTGCGGCCCCATCGAATAAAACTACTCGTAGCTGCAGATGATGAAAACAGCGTTTTGACCTCGTTCGGATCTAGGACAGCACCCGAAATAACTAGGGCACCGTTACTGCGCAGCCGCTAACGCAACTCATAGCTTGCGTTCAACACCAGTAGAAGAAGACCCGCGACAAATGTCATGAGTCCGCTACTCGCAACCGATTACACCGAGACGTAAAGGTATGGAGGGCCCAAGTACACTGGTCATTTCAACTACCGAAACCGAGTTCCAAATCTTTCGTGCACTCTCAAATTCATTAGATAAATTCTTGCAGAAGTGGGACGTGATATAAAACGTAACGTTGACGAAACGTTAAATAAAAATAAACTCTATTCAGATGATCAAAGAACTAGAATTGACTAATGGAACGCTATGAGTCTTAACTATTTTATTTATTTAGTTAGTCTTTGTAACTCAAGCACGCTGTCTTAAGCTAAGCTAGACCCTTTTTTAAGTAATGATTTTTACAATAATGTCAATCACTTTATTACCAAATACTGTAAATATTAGTAGACAGTAACCAAACTTTATGTGGCATCTACAAGCAGTCGCAATGGATACTACGACTAATTGTTTTGTGTAGTGTACCTACTTTAAGTCAAATGTAAGAAAAATTCTTAGTTCGATTCCGGAAAAAAATATACTATACCACTGTATAACTAATATACAAAGATGCTTTGTCTTACAAGCTAGAGACGAATAAGTACATCTGTTACTCGAAAACGAAACTATGACTCAAACTAGTTAAGAATTATGAGTACCTATCGTCACAAAATCCAATTTATAGAAAGCCCTTTACAAACAGCAATTTTAATATTACCATACGCTACACATATTGATTTTTAGTTGCGTGGGAATGCTTATGGTTATGGTTTGATACATATTATATAAAGATTATATAAATGACGGTTGGAAAGAAATAAAAGGCCAAAGCAGCTAAGCTCAAATGAGTGTGGGACAAAGCGACCACAAGAACAGAGAGGTCGTGGTAGTAAGAACAAGACGAACTTGACTAGTTCCAGTAGGTACATTATGTCAGAGAAAATCTAGGCGTTTGCTCAGCCGTTAAACTATAACCGTTTAGTTATAAAAAGCTGACCTATACCTGACACATATTAAAGCAAATAAAATGCAAAATAAAATCACCAGATATACATGGTAAGGATTTGTAAGGTAGCCTAATCAAGCTATCAATGAAAAAAAAACACCACTAAACAATACGATTTTAGATAAATGTTTATATTAAAGGTGCTGCTTGATTCTAGATTCAGTTTCGCTTATGACCTGTGCTTGTGCTATAAGCTGTCTGTCAAATCATAAAAATACTACAAAAATGTGTACGTACCTATCTAGGTGCGTTTATTGTCACTCAATGAGCGGTACGATAGTTTTTTAATGTCTAATTACTGTAGAAAATTTTATTTGAAACGTTTATTTTCATCAAATAAAAGCCTTCATAATGATTCAAATTATTAGACATAGTCTTCCATTGTAAATAAAAAATTATGAACGCCACACGCATTATTATTATTTATTTTAGTCATCATAATCACTCAAAGCAAAATCGAAGATCTTCTAGGATTCTGTAGAGTTGTTAGCATATACCTTCATAGTTAAGTCTATCGAATGATAGACAAAATAACTTTATTAACAAACAAACTTACGACTATACAGTATTTACAAAATGTACATTGTCATATAAAATACATAAGAAACAGTTGAGCTATCTACAGACCAAACAAACGATTTATAGATAGCTCAACTGATCCAAATCAGTACCAATCGGAAGCGTACCTACCCAAGACACTGGCTGCATTGCCGCGCTGAATAGCAATGCTGATACGTTGGGCCAGATACTCACCAGCCCTCGGGTCACGCGTCGCTTCGACTAGACGCCCAGAAATAATTTAGAAAAATTAATTAATGATAGGCTGCTTTATTATTGTACCATATTAAATTAAAACACTAGGTAAATTAAGTTATAATAAATTAACAATTGCCAGGACATCAATTCATGGGGCGATCACAAATGAATATGAAAATCGAACTTTCATAACGGTAACGTAACCAAATCACACTAGCTAACAAATAGGCAATTGTACATTTTGATTTGAAATTAAATAGTGAAAAAGCGGCCACACTGTCTGGCCACTTTTTCACTATTTAATTTAATTTAGGCAGGTAATAAAAAAAAATAAGAAGTTGAAAGAAATCTGATAACCAATTAATTGTGCAACAAAAGACTTCAGGGCTTAGCACGAATACATGACAATCGTAAACTTTACGTATTTAAGACACACTGCGCGCTGACGCTGCAATGTTTAATAGTAAAGCTGATGTTGACGCGCAGTGTATCTCAAATACGATACTGTTTCGATTATTCGTGCCCCTGGAGGTTCCAGGGCTCATCTGTCAAGCTATGAAGAAGGTTGGAGATAGAATAATGTGTTGACGTCGTGAAACAATGACAACGTGAAACAATTCAAAATTATTCGTGATATTTTGTTGAAGTTTTACGGTCTATCTTATAAAAAGTTACGGCAGAATTAAAGACTTGTTAAAGGCTCGGTGATATTTTTGTCGTCTTATAAACGAACAATAAGCCAAACGTATCCTTTTGGTGTATCCTAAAACTAAAGTGCTCAGAACCCTCCTTTAGCAGATATTTAAAAATGGCCGTCATGTCAAAATAAATTCTTAAATTTATTTTGCTTCTTTCTAAGTAATTGAGACATTAGATGGTACAAAAAGTATACAGCGAAGGAGTAAAAAAATAATGCCGACCGATAAAAAGGACAGACATGCTGAAATGAGATGAAAATTTTTGTTGTTTGTTGATTTCTTGTTAAATAAATTCTTCAAAAAGAATAATCAAATATCTTGGAAATAGGTATGCTCGGACCTAGAAAGAGACTAGCGTAGAGCCGGTATACCACCAAAACATCATGTGCTAACAGTAATTAAATGCTGAGGCAAATACATTATGTTGGATAATAAGGTTTTTCATTTTCATTTGTCTCTTGAAGTAGCTGCCTAGTCTACCTACATATGTAAATGTTTACTCACCTTCTTACTTATGTGTCAGGTTTACGGAGATGCAACTGCATCAGCACAGAGATGATCATCTGATCACCTGATCAACGGGGATATAATATGATATACTACCTAATAAAGACTTGACCTGATACCATTATGGAAACCCTCAGATTATTTCCTACTTATGCATTATCTATTTACTTATATCTCTACAACACTAGTTTTTTTCATCACTATTGTCATCCACCACACCATCGGGGAACACTGCTTCCACCAATTCAAAGTCCTTCTCCGCTACTTTAAGGAGTTGGGCTGGCTGGGGTGAGGTTAGCACGGGGACAATGCACAATACACCCCATTGCGGGATGTCAGTGCAGATCTTATTCCCCCATTTAGAATTAGAACACTAGTCTTGATGCTTATAATAAGCTTATGATAATAATTTTGGTTTACTTTATGCCAATTAATAATTAGAATCTGACCATGATTATTCATGATATACCAGGTAGGTACATACACACACACCATAAATATGAAGATAGGATTAAATAAAAGTCATCTAGAAATATAACACATGTATAATCAGTTGAACGTGGATCTCATTGTTTAGAAATCAATAATGAATCTTCTTTTATTATTTTTCAAACTGAAAACAATAGGTGATGATAACTCTTCTTTTCAACTGAGAACCCATACAGTCTATTTTAATTTTCAGCTCTCCTTGTTCTTAGTTCTTACTTATTGCTATCTGGAATAGAAAGAAAATGGTACGGGTCAAAAATTATAAAAATTAATAATAGGTAAGAATATATCGGGGAGAGAGAGCAAAGATTTTACAAACAATTTAGGCATATGCTTCTGTATAAACATACATCTATGACAAACGTCATAGCTTCAAGTTCAAGTTCAAGAGTCTGGGCAAATACAACAATTTTGTGTTTTGTGCGAAGCATTGACATGCTTTGTTTCATATTATCTTCCGCATGCTTTGTTTTCCGCCAGAATATATACCTAGGACTAGCCTTAAAAACCATACATACAACACTGCAGTTACATTTTCAGGTTCCGTAAAATGAAAAGGGTTTTTGTGTGTGTTTGTACTGAAATAGCAGCTAGTCGTATTTTTACAACCAATATGAAACAGCAGAAAACAAAATTCTATTCTTGATTTTATGTATTTGCAAGATTTCTGTAAAATATAACGAAATAAATTCTTTTGTTTACCTTTTCTAATGTCAAAAGCGTGCCAATTGTGCCAAAGTCAATTTATGTTTCAGTCAAAAATGATGGATAAAACTAAAACCGATGCATTCCGAAAGAAAATAAAATTGATTGTTGCCATTATTTGGATGAAAACTGAATCAAGCACATAATTGCGAGACCATAGTTATTGCACTGTTAAAATTCGATTATAAGACATCATTCTTAATGTGTTATTAAAGAACACGCTTTACTGCTAAAGTTCGCTATTGTTAAACAACACTTACAATCTGATTTAGGCTATTTTTATAAGATAGACCGTTAGACGTTTATATGATAGCCAAACTTTTTGTGTATTTACAGAATTTAGGGTAAACAATTGACTGCATACTTGACTAGTTAGCCTGACTAAGTTAATAGTTCAAAGTTTATCAATATAATGTTGGATTAGAAAATGTACATCTGAAACGTTGCATGATACCAACAACGTGATTAGTTTGCCCTAAAGATCAATGCTTGTTATTATGACGAGGTCTGATATACTTATTAACAAAGGAAGCCAGCTACCATGCGCATGCGATAGGTACAAGGGTACTTAGTTATTGAAGTAGGTAGGTAGGTACTGAAAATGCCTAAACATACCGCGACCCGACTAATGCTGATAAGAAAGTAACGTTACACGGCACGATAAGAATTGTAATAGACACACTGCGAATCGACAAATAAATTGTACAATTTACTCATTTGAGTGGCTACTCTAATAATATATTTTTTTGAACAAAGAGGTTATTTTTCTTGTTTAAATGCAAGGTAAGGTTAAACGTTCGTGATACACATATAACAGATGATATACTATATCTCAACTAATTAAGAATTTTATGTTGCAATGGCTGATTGAAGGTCGAGTTGTATCTATTATAATAATTATCCGTTGTGTGAGTAATAGTAGATCTTAAATAATAAAACATGTTCGAAGTAATGACGATACCAACAGCCTGTCCTAGGAAAAAAATACAATTTGTTTTGAGGCATCGGACTTAATCTTCTAACAATCAATGTAACTAACGGGTAGGTAGGGGAACCTGTTGTACCTAGGACAGTTTTTTGAATTTTGATTTTTAATTAAATAATGGTGCTAGCTATATCTGTCCAAAGTATGTGTATGTAAAGACCATGAAATTACCTACATAATTAATTCATAAAACTATGTATTTTCCTAAAAACCTGTGACCACTAGCTATTTGAAAAAAAAAGTCAAAACTGTCCAAGGTACAACATACCAGATGTACCTTGGACAGTGTATGTTGTACCTTGGCCAGAGTAGGTTCAAATCGAGCTAAAAAAATATTTTTATCCGTAATTTATTTAGTTTTTGTTGAAATAATAATTATTCAATCATATTTGCATTAGCAATTAACAAAAGTTCCAGGTATTAACAACTATAAATAGGTAAAAGGTTGTTTTTGTAAAAAGCTTCGCCAATTGATTTATAGCAAATTTTTGATGACATTATTTTGGTCTCTAATCACGTAATTTTAACTTGCAACCTAATTATTTCATTATTTTCTTATCATTTAACATAAGTTTTACCATTTCTGCAATTAAATAGCACTCAAAAAAAATATGCATATAAATGCCGACCAAATGATGGTGGCCAAGGTACAACGTAACTTGGATGGCCAAGGTACAACATCGCGACTACTTTACTTCACAAGCTTTGTACACCCACTTGTGATTGGAGGTAGGATCTGAGACTTATGTTGTCCAATAGCTATATATACTAAGATTGGTTTTTAAATAAAACCGTTTTTTAAACATGCATCATTTTGAAAAAAATAGCAAAAACAAAAGTCTAAAAAACTGACTTTTTAATTGAAAAAACGAAATTATTTTTTTTCGCTGTAACCATCAGCGCTGGCAAACCACAACTTATTTGACGTTATTGTTGGCCAATGATGTCTCAAATACGATAGACAACGCTTCCTAAAACCAACGCATTTTTTTTTAAAACACGATTGTCCTAGGTACAACTATGTCCAAGGTACAACAGGTTCCCCTATAGGTACTCTTATTAATAATACTCCAGCAAAAATTCAAAAATCCGTTAATTTCAAAATCGTAAATGATTAGAAGGGTTTCCACACGGCCACTGATAAGGGTTATATAATAAACATCGCCAGCTAGCGTGTTGCTTCAAAACAAATCGCAGGAGAATACTTAAATGGGACTCACCTGAAGAAGACGCGCCTCGCTGGGCGCCGGAGAAGTAGTGTTCGGGCTGGGTGGTATGCCGTGGATATTTATGAGGGCCGCGTTGGCTAGTACGCTGGCGCGCGGGCTCACGTCGACGCAGAGCCGTGCCGCATTGTGCTCTATACAGTATAAGTATGCTATGCGCGACTGTCAGGCCATGCCAGCCAGCTCCCACCTCCCTGCTCCCCGCTTCTAGGCAAATCCTCAAGAAGAGAAACGGCGTAACCACAAATGGAACACAACAATTCGAAAGAGACTCTTCCGACTCCATGCCTCCATGCATGACAAGATTACTGCATTGGAAAGACAATATGCAAATTAGTAATAAATAATGTTAATGTAATAATGTTGGACAATCCACACAACATCATCTAGCCCCAAGCTAAGCAGAGCTTGTGTTATGGGTACTAGAAGACTGACATACATAATACAATATCTACATTACATATATAAGTAGATATTTTTATTATACATATAAAATACCCAGAACACCCGGAATAAATATTTGCAGATCGTACAAACATTTATCCCAAGGCGGGAATCGAACCCGCAACCTTACGTGTCGCAGGTGGACCTTCGCCCACCGCGCCAGGCGCACTGTTTGACGTCACTTTACAATGCACTTGCTGCCTGAGTTTCCCTACAGGTTCAGACGTACGTATGTACGTTATGTATCTACGTACTGTAAGCTCTGTGTTTATGATATGTTTGATTTTGTAGTCATATCTTCCGCATCCTCTTTATATTTGAGTTTAGACTTTAATTAAAAGGTAGGTCGGTACTGAAAATGTGTTTCATAGCAGTTGTTCGGTTTATTAACTAATAATGTGCGTGCAAGTCGTGCAACAGGCAACAGTTTAGATTCATTTTCCTGGTGATTTTCTCATAGCAATTTACTTTTGATCAAGATTTTTTTACCCACAAATTCAGGTCTTGTAATGCGTTGCACGTGCCCATTATTCATAGGCATACTAAAATGTAATTGATAAAATGTAGCAGACAGCAGCATCGTATTCCATATCCTTCAAACAGGAGCACAAAATAGCGTACCAAATGGCGGTGTGTGTGGATGATCTTTGTAGGTACAGTTAAGTTCAGTGAACTTTAATATTTGCTTAAAAAATCATAAATAATTGAGGTGATTCGCAAGATCCAAGTAGCAAGATGTAATCGGTAGGTGCCATGCCAAACCTCAATGCGGCTCGAGTTTCCGCTCATATAGGCGTCGGATCTATTATCCAATCTGTAAATACCAGCATGCAACTGGGTCGAGTGTGCAGGGGGATCGAGTTGTTGAATACTGATTGACAGAGGCTGTGCTTAGCTCGTAGGTACATTGCTAAATAAGTGGCTACGTCTCTTCATTTAACACGGTTGCTGTGCAAACGACACTATGTTATGATAGAGGTATCCGAGTACATTACAAACGTATTGCTGTATAATCTATTAGTGTAAAGAGGTGAAGTAACAATAATCCAACAAAAATACATGGTACATGTACCGAGGTATGTAGCGAAGAAAATAGACATGACGACGTTACTGACAATAATCCCAATGTAGGTATTTGCTTGTCGGTATCGATGGCAACCTACGCTATAGAGCGTTCTCCTCGCATTATCTACAGGCCAATAAATACTAATGATTTTCCACGACATGGTATGCGTGAAAGAGAAAGTCCCTGTGTTAGTTACTACGCGAGGAATTTAACATTATCCGTGTGTTTCACTTTCGCCTGTTCTCAATTGCCCGCGGTGACGGTGAGCGTACATTTAAGTCCACCAAAAAATTGGAGAAACCCCATGTATTCTCTCATTTTATGACTGCGTTAAGGTGCCTACTACAAAGTAGAAGTTTTATTTAGAACACTTGTAAACAGTATGTGAGACTGACCTGACATCCGATTATGATGCATAAAACTATACTATGAAACCTCCATAAACAACTATACTTAGTAGCCCTTCAAGTGAAGTAGGTGACTTAAATAAAAAGAGATTCCAGAGATACTGCCTGGTGAGGACGGTGACGCCGAGGGAAGGGGGCATTACGTAAAGCAGGAAATAGGTCACGAGGCTCGGGATCCCTTAAAGTGAGGGGGCGGGAGTTGGGAAACTAGGTGCCCTACATGTTCAGGGGGCCGTCCAAAGCGCGGTTATTCGAAGCCTTGGCCACAGAATATTATACAGTTACACTGTAAGCGAATATTTTGGAGCGCGCTTCGCTTAGCACCTTATCGTGGCTCCGCGCACGCGACACAGTCTCCCATATAAATTTTACACTTGCAAAGACTGCAACAGATTAATTGCCCATACTAACGTAAGTACTTATACCAATATCACTTAAATAATATATAATTATTATATACTTTTATATGATTAGTATTTTACGTATTTGACAATTGTGAATAATTTTATATAAGGTCAGTGTGGGTAAGTCCGTCTAGGCCCTAAGTCCGTCTAGTGGCAATAACTTCCGTTTTTGAATAGCTAGAGCCATATAACTCGGTTGGTAAAACAGTATCATTGAGTTTGTTCGAACTAGTGATAATAGATGTCGCTAACATCTTAATGTTGGAAAAAATTTGACAACCAATTTTTTCCGCGAATTTAACTTGAAGTTGAAGTTTGACGTCTCGTCGAAAAATGAAAAAAAAGGCGTGAAATCTAAGGAGTTTTCTGAGTATCTGTGATAACGTAGGCCATTTACAGATTCGGGAATGTATATCTGTTGTCCGATTCAAAAATAACGCATTAGTTTCGTAATTATAACAAATAGAAAAATCCAAGATTCGAATTTTATAGTTGGGAAGTCCGTCTACTATACATAAGGCAAGTCCGTCATATGCCGGACTTACCTTAATTTCAGATATTGTCAACCTTTTTAGTAGTTCAAATTTTATAAATATTTTATAGATACTGTTTATTCAACTCGTAAGTATTATTCGCCTGTCTACGAAAGTGAACTCTTTTCAGGATTAAGCTTGCCTCTGTAAATCTAATCTATTTAAGTTTATTTTTCTGTATTTACTTTTTGTATAATAAATAAATAAGTGAAAGATGCGCTGGTATGTTTGCAAGAGGACTAGCATCACCTATAAGTATTCTTTAAAAGTTTATAAATTTTGAATATATTTTGAAAGCATGGAACTATCCAACCTTTTTTTTAGTTTCTGTTTTTTTATAACTGACTCATGTAGCATGCATGGCACATCATGTCAGACTTTGTGAACATTTATCGTTTTAACAAAGATCTGATTTAGAAAATTATCCCATACTCATTTATTTCGTACTGGCAGAAAGTGTTATAAATGTAGCTACAGATCTGGCAATAGTTTGCCACACCATTTCAAAATTCATACATTACATTATTAACGATTACTTGTTTACAAATAAAGATTCTTGTGTATTGAGTTGTATGTTATTGACAAAAAAAATCGTAAGTGGGTACTTTGTGAAAATGTTTACAACCACTGAAAGTACATCATCAGCAAAGATATGCCGGACTTGCCCTTGATTTTAATAATTTTATTTTTCTTTAAAAGTATACCTTATAGTCACACGTTTAAAACACGTATTTCAACGGCAGCTTTTCATCATTTATCGATAAGGTTTTCATACATATTGGCTCACTAGTTACGATTTTATTGCTACTAGACGGACTTGCCTCAAACTGCTTGGGAAGTCCGTCTAAATGCCTACTTTACAAAAAAATGCTATAAATCTGAAGACAATTACAATTAACCCTACTTTTAGATAGATATAGAAAGAAAAATGTAATACCAATATTTTCCGACTACTTAAAGTAACTAATAAATTTTATTTCGATTTTTAAAGTTAAATTGAAATTCAATTTAAGAAAACTATGCCGGACTTGCCCACACTGACCTTACTTAGGTATTTTTAAAAGATAGTACCTATATGTAATTAATAATAAATAAGTTTTTTTTTTATATTTGTACTTACATTTTGTTTTCTAGAAACGTTATCGTTGAAATAGAGACAGCAATTTACAAGATCTCATTACAAAGCAAAATAACAATTATGATGTAAAAATCATCAGTTTTGTATTATATAGTTTACAGACTATGTACAAATCCGAAAACTGAAGATTGAATTAATGACTTAACAACGCGATTGAGTAGGTACCTACGACTAAACATTCTACGTTAGTCGATCTAGTAAGTACTTAGTTCTAATTCTCTAGTTAGGTAATATTTCGAGAATCGATAAGAAATATAATCAAGATGGATGTAATAAACTTTTCTACGTAGTGTTATCCAATTCGTTGGTTTATCAGTATTCTTTGCAAAATTTTACCGCAACTAATTTTTGCTGTCTTGATAGTGTGTTCTATGGCTAGAGCATACAGTTTCTGAAACTGAAACTGGAACTAGAACTCAATAAGTAGGTACTTAAAGTTTACAGGTTGTTTTGTAAGTTAAATACCCTTGAATGTTAGTAATGAAATAAAATGAATACTAATTAGTAAACTTTATTCACCCACTAGGATCGTTTAGAATCTTAGTTTTGTATAGCTACTAGGTTCTAGGATTCTATCTAAATGCCAGTTCCTGGCGACCAAAGCCTAGAACGGACAAAAAACTTTCCACCAGGTTTCTACCGTTTTTTTATGATCCTGACAAAGAATTAAAATTATCGCTATAGTTATGTGATCAATTTGAATTAGTTACTCTGTGTTTTAATAGGGCCTAATGATCTTTATGACAGAGTTCATTCTAGACAGTACCTACTTACACCGCACGCATCTGTCGCATTGCTGTGATCCCGTTTGAGCAGCACGGCACAGCACATGAGGTTTAACACAAGAATGATGAGCGCAATAGAGCCAGTAGAGTAGGTACATCACAGGGCACGTCTTTAGAGTACCTGCTCAGTTAGGTAATGCCTCGTTACAAGTTGCTTGACATCAAAAAGACTTCGTAACCTAGCAATCTATCTTTACCGGTGCAGCATTTAAAATAAAAAAAGTTTCTCTCGCAACGGGAATCGAACCAGCACGTCTTATAGGCCAAGTCAACTACTGGACCATAGAAATTGACGTCTGAAATATTATCGTGTTGTGATGAAACCGTTCCGAACCAGGGCCTTACCGGAAATAGCAATGATCGTACGCAGTAATTACACGACAAATTGACACTTTCGAGCAAATTGAAAAAGGAAATCACGAATCGCCGGTTTTCATATTAACCTTATAATTCACTCAGTAACCCATACTTAGTTATTATTTACGTTTTATTTTTTACTTTAGGGTAGACCAAAGTAAGTTTGCTCCACGAAGTGTGAAAAATTGCTTATCTACTTTTTTCCCTCTTTCTTCACTCGGTCTTGCCATTTAGTTTAGCTAACAACAAAGCCATACTTTACTCATTTAATATCAAGAATCATTTCAAATCGTTAAGATCCTTGATCAAATATTTTACGACGACAGCGGTAACCCTTTACGTTTTGAGTTCGAAGGCAGTTCATTAAATCTCTTGCTACGTTCGGATACACCTATCTAGTAAATGTCACAATTATAAAAAAGTCATATCCGGTCTACGGTGAGTTATTTAGTTAGTGAACATTAACCATAAGAACTCAATACGCTGACCAAAAGTACCGTGTGTGACAGGGCATGCGATTCGAACTGGGTCGCGTCTCGTCCTACTGCCAGACCCACACATGTGAACAAAACCCGCTAGTACCATACCAACACTACTAACGTACCAACTCATAGCACGGACTCATAGTAGCACGCGGCTAGGTAGGCACGCACACATGCTCCCACTCACACGCCTCTAGCGTCGTCCGAGAACTAGGCCGAAATATCGCGCATGCGTTGTGATTAGACATTACTATTTCCACAGCACCGGACAGCTACTTACTAAATAGCCGAAAATTATCTGTTGTATTCGATTGTTTTACGGGTCACACGACCGCACATCCAGGATGCCCCGAGGGAGTTGACTGACCCTTTGTAGCCTCAGAAATCAAGAGGAATAGAATACAGAATATTACACTAACTATACCTATCTACTACTTTGTGTTTCAAATCATTCGTTTGATTTTATGGAACAAAAGTAAATGAAAAATGAAAAGTGAGAAGAGCGTGCCCATCCTGATAGTGTGCAAGCGCATAAAACATTAGAATGATTGGCCAGGAGTTAAAAAAGTTACTTTTCTGTACTCATATTGAAGAGATGAGTACGTTTACGTGTGTGGAATTTCCAATTAACACTCATTACCCTGAAACTGAAACAACAAGCTTATTCAGGTATTCAATTTGAGCAGAGGTCGCTGTATAAGTATTTACAGTTATGAGCAAACCCTCTTAAATGGATTGGTTAGGGGATTTCGTTTGACCCAGAAAACTTAAGGCGCCGTTCTAGAGGACGAATTTTTTCGCTCAACAGAAAATTAAGATTTCTATCACTTGTCTAGGCAGCACAAAAGGGGATATAGAGATATAAGCGATACTTTCAGAAACTTCTTCAGGGTGCTTGGGAAGCAAACGTACCTATAATGCAAAAACATGACAGCATTTCGGTCAGGCACGGCGGCCGCATTAAAAATACGTATATAATATTATCTAGCAGACAGCCACAATTTTGATTGCGTTTTTATCGAAGCAAACTTCGAATAAATAACTCTGAAATTCTTTATTTTAGGAAGCTGTTACACCATTAGGTTTCTAAGAACTCCTCTCTTATAGGAGTAAGCGAGGCGTGAGCCCATGCGGAGGGTGGCAGGGCTCATCTGACCCAATTCAACCCTCGCTAAGACGTGGCCGACTCCGCAGAGAAACATTTTTAATAATGTGCTTTGTATGGTGTGCTTCATTTATACGAAGTGGTACTCTCAACGTGCAATAAAAGGTAATATGGTTCTAGAATATGTAATTCAGAAGCTATACTGTAATGGAAAAATTAGATAGTTAAAATGGAAAATTAGATTGATTACATTGATACCCAACTATAACAGAATTGAATACGTACCTAAGCATGTTCTTTTTCCATACACTTGAGGGCATTTCAAAGAATTCCATACTTTTTCCGCGAATCGTTTGAAAATCATCCCCTAGGCACAAATACTGACTGAAACATCCAATTAACTCGTTGGGAGCAAATTACAGTGGCTCTCAGTTTTTCAGGCCAGATATAATTGCTCCTTTTTGTTTTTGAAGGCTCTCGCGGCTCTGAGCCGCTGAAGAGGCCAATTAGGAAGGCTTACATGTAGGTAGGCTTCTGCGCGTACTTGACTTAAAATGATGCTGCCGGGGGAGGTTTTTTTTGTTTGAGGCTAAGGACCTTTGTACTTGGTTTGGTTTGACTATGTTTTAATTTACAGACTAACGGCTTCGTTTCACGTAATACCATGCTTTTTAGAATTCGATAGCTTTTATCAATATTAGACATACACACACCCCGCGCTGGCCCTGACGGCGTAGGGGAGCGTCCCCCGGGTGGCGGATGGGGGGACGGTCGGTAGCACAGCCTAGCTACGCTTCCGGCCAAGTCCGATGGACTCGCTGACCAACGATGGGTGTGGTCCTCCAGCATTACAGGGGGTTGTGCGGCGGGCTAACACCCCGCTCACGGAAAAAAAATATAAACGTTACGAAACCGACAAGAATAGATAAACGATCCGATCCCAAACTCGACGACATACGCCAACGAATAACGGACACCCGATTTGCCTCATGGAATGTAAGGACCTTATTTAGACCAGGTGCTGTAGAGCAGATTGTAAGAGAACTTAAACGGTATCGAATTAGCATAGCAGCCTTACAAGAAGTGAGATGGCCAGGTAATGGGGAGTGTCAGCTAGAAAACGGTGTAACTTTATTCTACAGCGGTAATACAGAATACAAACACTGCAACGGTACGGGTTTTCTAGTTGACAAGAAATGCATTGGTAGCGTGCTTAGATTTGATGCTATATCCGAGAGACTATGCGTACTGCGTGTCAAAAGTAGATTTTTCAACATCTCAATTATTAATGCATATGCCCCAACAGAGGTAGCGGACGAGGACGCCAAAGATAATTTTTATGAGGATCTTGAAGTCGCGTTTGATCAAGTTCCGAATTATGACGTAAAGATCCTTCTGGGAGATTTCAATGCTAAAATAGGAAAAGAAGACATATTTATGCCAACCATTGGTAAACATAGTAAACATGACATAAGTAATGATAACGGCATACGACTTATAAGCTTCGCCTCCTCAAAATCTTTGGTGGTGAAGAGTACTATGTTCCCTCACAAAGATATATACAAAGGAACTTGGAAGTCCCCTGATGGCGTCACTATTAACCAAATAGATCATGTGCTAATAGATGGCAGGCATAGAAATGCGATTAGAGATGTCAGGACATTCAGAGGAGCAGACTGCGATAGCGATCATTACATGCTAGGAATTGCGATACAAGCTAAAATAAATAGCAGACAAATACAGGTTCCCGTCAGGGAACAGATAGACGTAGAAAAATTAAAGACCTTAGAAATTAGTGAACAGTTTAAATTAGAATTAAGCAACAGATTTGAAAACCTTGAAATTATAGAGAATGTAGATGGTATGTGGGATTCGATTAAGAATAATATTAGAGAAATAGGATTTAAAGTACTGGGTAAAAAGCATAAAAAGAAACCTAGAAAGTGGTGGAATGAAGAATGTGAAAAACATTTTGAAGAAAGGAAACATCTAAGAGTTGTAGTGGAACAAAACAGCGAACGCAAGGAAGAGTACGAGTGTCTACGCAATAAAACTAGAAGCGTCATCAAGAGAGCTAGAAAGATGCATATGGACAGGATTATAGCGCAAATGGAAAATATGAATCATGCAAGTGAATCGCGTAAGTTTTACCAAGAAGTGAGATCTTTGAAGAAAGCGTACCAACCGATGACTCAGTTTCTGGAAGACGAAAGTGGAAACCTTATTACAGATGCTCAGCACATTCAAAGGACATGGCGGGATTATTTTGCTAATCTTTTAAACTGTGCATCACCGGAAGGGGGAAGTGATCGAGTTGCAGATGTGAATACTGAGGAAGTGGAACCGCCTAGTCTCAATGAAGTAACTGCTGGAATAACGCGGCTAAAGAATAACAAAGCATCTGGGACAGATGACCTTCCAGCGGAACTGTGGAAGCACAGTGGTAAAACAGCTCAAAAAGCGCTTCATCGACTAATTTTGATGATTTGGGAAAAAGAATATCAACCGAAGGAATGGAACCTTGGAATAATATGCCCAATCCATAAAAAGGGAAGTCGGAAAAAGTGTGGTAATTACCGAGGAATAGCGTTATTAGCTAGTGCGTATAAAATCCTGTCCTACGTTTTGCTTAAGAGATTGGAGCCGTATGCAGAAAGTATAGTTGGAGATTACCAGTGCGGTTTCAGAAACAACCGTAGCACTGTGGACCAAATATTTCTCCTTAAGCAGTTGATGGAGAAAAAATGGGAATACGCACAGAACATTCATTCTCTTTTTGTGGACTTTTCTAAGGCTTATGATAGCATCGACCGAGGAACCTTATTTAACATACTCAGAGGCTTTCAAATTCCCGCAAAGTTAGTCCGTATGATCGAAGTAGCCACGCACGAAAGCCGGGCTAAGGTACGTGTGGGTACGGACTTTTCTGAGGAATTTGAAATAGTTACCGGCCTAAAACAAGGAGATGCTCTGTCACCTATGTTGTTTAACCTAGCCTTGGAACACATTATGCGTAAAGTACTTGCACTAAATGGCGGAGTTGAATTAAACGGGCAACACAAGGTGATTGGATATGCCGACGACATAGCACTTCTGGGAGTTAACAAGAGAGAAGTAAGTGAAGCCATCCAATGCTTGGAAAAGGAAGCAATAACTGTAGGTCTACGGGTCAATAAGGATAAGACTGAGTACATACACATGCGGCGTGCAAGAAACCTACGACAACGAAGGGAAGACCTTAAAGTGGGCGATTCGACCTTTAAAGGTGTAGATAGGTTTAAATACTTGGGCTGCACTGTCACGGACACAAATACCAGACCAGAGGAAATCGAGATGCGTATTCAGAACACGCTTCGGTGCAGTGCGGCTTTACACAAACTTTTGGCATCCAAGCTTCTTTCCCGGAGGACCAAGATTCGCATATATAAGACGATCATTCGCCCGATTCTAATGTACGGGTGTGAGGCGTGGACGCTAACACAAAAAGAGGAGCTCAAACTCTTGGTGACGGAGAGAAAAGTGCTGAGAAAAATCCTTGGCCCAGTTAAACGAGATAATGGAACTTGGAGGATTAGAAAGAACCGAGAGGTAGCGGAGCTTTTTGATGAGCCCAACATCATTGGCGAATTTAAAGCTCATAGATTGCGTTGGCTGGGACATGTGCTTCGAATGGAGGAGGATCGGGCAGTCAAAAGAGCTCTGCTAGGAGTGCCAGTCGGCCGGCGACCTGTCGGACGACCCAGATACCGGTGGAGGGACGAGGTAGTGAAAGATCTCCATAGTCTCCAAGTGCCGGACTGGATAGAAGCGGCACAAGACAGAGACCGGTGGCGTTCTATCGTATCGGAGGCCAAGACCCACTTTGGGGTTGATGCGCCAGAGCAGTAAGTAAGTAAGTAAGACATACACACAACCTGCAACAGAAAGGTACGTATTGAATGATTTTCTTAGTTCGGGACTAGAGTGTGATGTGAAATGTCCGTGAATATTTTTCCTACGGAAACTCCTACCTATTAGGTACTCTTACGGATATCATGTTGCGAACCACACAACTACAGCGGAATTACGTGGTTAAGGTGGGTCCGAATTTTCACACTTAACTCATCAGTCTGTCGGAGTGTAAGTACCTTTCAACTGCATAGGTATTAAGGTACGTCAGCTAATCCTTTAACCACGCATTTCCTGATAGTCTCTGGCATTTATTCTATCTAGCGGCCTATTGTAGCTTTATTGATACGACCGTGTCCTAAATACAGCGGACATGCTATCTGGGAAAATATTTCAGTTATTTATGTACCTGTAACTGTTTTTCTATAAGCACTTTCAAATATTTCCCTATTGGACGTTTCAAGCTGCCTCGCCATTGTTCAAATTGTTTCTATACCAATTTGATGGATTATTTATAGGATTTTGATTACTAGTATGAGCTACCGATCTTATGCAGACTGCAGACAATGGAATATGCAATAGACGGACTAACCCAACGTAGCTTTTCATCACGTCGTATTTCCACGTTAGGAACCTCTACCTCTTAAAATTGATGTTCTTTTAAAAGTGATGGGTAAAATCAAAGGTCCAATACTATTTAGTATGTTTATTAGTAAGTAAAGTAGCTGCTTTAGCGACATCCCCGCCGGCGTGGTTGAGTTCTGCTGCGCACTCCTCGAGCGAGGCGCCTCGTTCCGTCGAATCTCGTACGCGCACCACTTTTATGGCAAGATGCACGTTCCAATCGCTCAGTTCTAACGCCTGAAGACACTGCTCGGATGTTACCTGAACAATACAAGAATAGTGACACAAGAATATTGTGAAATCATCATGTATTTGACTATAAATAATAATATACTCATACGAAAGTTCATTGATATAATACTTTTGTATCTAAATAATACAACGCCATCTAGTTCTTAACAAAGCAAATTATAGTAACTTTACCCAACAAATAATCATATTCCAAATATTGATAGATAGTGTGGCCATTTAGCATTTTGTTAACCAAAAAAAAAGTTTTTTATTTGATAATTTTAACTGAATAACTGTCAAAGTTTGAATCTCATAATTTGCTGGACATTTATTATTGTATGAATAGAATACTTATATATTTTTTTTACTAAAAACGTTGTTTTAAAATTACCAGGATAATAATTTAGATTTACTAGAAAATCTAAGTAGAATATTGTGTGATTTTGCTTAAAAGGTAGAAGTGGCCTTGCCTAGGACTTCACTTGAACATAGGTAATACAACTCACTTGTTCTTTGAGCACTTTGCTCATAATTCTAACTTCATCAGATTCGACACCGCGCTGACGGCCGCAAGGTTTCTGATCTGCAAACTCCAGTAAATCTTCCACAGACACGTGATCTGAACAATCTGAAAGAAAGTAGTTTTGTAATGAGCTGATTATGGAAACCTTATGATGGAGTACGAGTTTTGGGTAACTTTTGTCTTTTAAGCTTGACTTTTGTGTAACGAAACTCGATTTAAACATAAAATAGTTAAGATGGTCTAGTTTAGATGAAATTCCATTTCTGTACATCACGCGCCAATGATTGCTGTACTGTAGGTCTACCATAAGTTTTTACTATACTATATTTACTATACTCGCTAGCGTCTGTAGTTAAAAAAATGTATGAAGATTTGTACAGCGCCTCTAGCGGATAGTTGGGTACTAAAATTCGTAATACTAATATTGACGTAACTACTGTAGTAAAGTCAGGCGATTTTACTGTGACATCTCATGGTAGATACACTGAAGGCTGAGCACGAATAAATGTGACAATCGGAAACGTAATGTTTTAAAATACACTGCGCGCTCACGCTGCAACGCTCGACATAAATGCTGTTGTTTATATTTCAAATACGTCACTGTTTCGATACGTTTACGATTATCACATTTACTCGTACAGCCCTCGGTACATCAATCACTCGCGCATGATGTACAGAATTGGAATTGCATCTGAATTAGACCATCTTTACTATTGAATGTTCTGGACAGAATTGTCAGAAAAACACAAAGTCTGCGTGAATTCTTGCTACTTACTCTTCACCTGTAAGTAATATGATCCTTCTCATAAGCAATATTTACCTTTGATTAGCCCCCCTTCATCATTTTCCTCATTTTCATCATCATCGCTGCCATCATCGTAATCAATTCCCCCACAGTCAACATCATCCAAGTAGCAGTTGAATGGATTCGCAAAGTTGCTTGTGAAAGGATTTGTATCAACTTTGACAAGGCCATCGCACATATCGACACTTTTCGGTGGTCGGACAGGGCATGTAAGAGCTGTCAGTGCATTCTGGTATATGATTGGTCGAATCACTTCTGGTGGGGGTAAAGTGGGCAGTTTCAGGGGATACTTGCGAATATGACGTGGTTTGTCGACTAGCTTCGGTTTTGAGCTTCGGGGCGGTAGAGGGAGCTCGTTTATGCTCTGGAATAATTGTTGTACATTTAATAATTTTGAATTGACCTCACCTCTGGCAGAAATATCCAAAAAAGGACGATTGCCATAAAAATATATAATTAGGAGTTAGTGTTATAAAGGTCTGTCAGATTAAACTATTTAATGTACGATTGATACATATTTTATTGTTTATTTATTTTAACATAAGTACATACATAATATGTATGTACTTATGTTATTATAACTATGTACATACATACTATGTATGTACTTATGTTATTATAACTATTAGTCCAAGAGCTAGTGAACCCTGCGAGTAACGGTCTTCCTGTAAGGCTAGAAATTTGTACACTTACGATTTATAGCTTGCTAAGAGCACTAGCCATGATCTGGCAGGCTTCAGCCCTGTACTTCATCAGCCACTTAATTTTTTAATTGTAAAATAATTTGAGTTTCAAAACTTGTTTCTGTAAGCTTAAAAATTTAATAGGATGGAGTTTATTTATTGTAAATCTTGAAAAAAAAGTTACAGACGATTACAATCAGCAATAGTATATGCCAGATCAATTAGAAAATGCACAGTTGATGAGGTAAAATAAACTTTATCCTGTATACTTAAAATTTTTATATGTTTTCAAGTAAACGTCTCAGAGTAAATATGTACAATGCCAGACGGTTTTGAACAGCATAAGACCTTGCCAGGCGAGGGGACAGCTGCTAAGGGAGTGCAAATAAGAAATGTTAATGTTTCAATTTTATGAACATATTTATTAGCATACAGTAAATGCAATGTATTTTATTGGGTTTTATGCAATCTACATTATTTTAACATTAATTTTCTTCAGCATCATCCGAGATTGCACTACTGTTTGCATCATCATCTGATTCTTTACAATGTTTTCCTCATCTGAAAATAGTGAAAAAATATTTTAATGTAGGTACCTACCGTAATAATTTTTAGTATTTTTTGAAGGTTGTTAAGAATTAAATATCAAGCTCTATTACATAGGACTGCATATTAAATGTTACGGATAAAATAGTTGTATGTTACCTGAAATGTATTCCTCAGTTTCAGGCGATTGTGCTGTGGCAGTATCAGCAGGTCGTAAAAGTATGTCGTATAGGTATAGAAGATGGAACTTTATTCCTCTCAAACAAATTAAAATCGTAAGAACTATCAATTAAGTTCCAACCGTTATTTTCAGGAATAAGAATGGTTCTTTAAAATTACAATTTCGCCATATATTTGTAGGTAATGTAGGCAGTTCTCAATAATTGTTGATGTAGTTCACGTTGGCAGGGTGGTGAATTCGATGAATCATAGCTTACTACTTTTTCATAAGCACTTTAGGATTATTTGTGTTGTAGATAGATAGATAGATAGAAAACACTTTATTGCACACCACTTAATTTATTTTTGTACGTAGTTGTACGTAGTAAGGAACTTTTCATAACGTGCATTATTTAATTTTGAACATTTCAAACCATACATTTGGAGCTTCGACATGGGAGCCTTCAAAAGAAGGGTATATCTTTATCTCAAAGGCCGGTAGTGCACCGACAACGCCTCTGGTGTTCGCAAGTGTCCATGGGCGGCGGTGACCACTTCTCATCAGGTGGCCCGCAAGCTAGCTTGCCAGATATGTCATAAAAAATAAGTAAAATCACTGAAAACTGAACTAAAACTGAAAGATAGGCATTCACGCAACACCTCTGACTCGCACGCCTTTAGCAGCTGTCCCCTCGCCTGGCAAGGTCTTATGCTGTTCAAAACCGTCTGGCATTGTACATATTTACTCTGAGACGTTTACTTGAAAACATATAAAAATTTTAAGTATACAGGATAAAGTTTATTTTACCTCATCAACTGTGCATTTTCTAATTGATCTGGCATATACTATTGCTGATTGTAATCGTCTGTAACTTTTTTTTCAAGATTTACAATAAATAAACTCCATCCTATTAAATTTTTAAGCTTACAGAAACAAGTTTTGAAACTCAAATTATTTTACAACTAAAAAATTAAGTGGCTGATGAAGTACAGGGCTGAAGCCTGCCAGATCATGGCTAGTGCTCTTAGCAAGCTATAAATCGTAAGTGTACAAGTTTCTAGCCTTACAGGAAGACCGTTACTCGCAGGGTTCACTAGCTCTCCAGCTATATGTACATACATACTATGTATGTACTTATAAATATATAACAAACATATTATGTTTGTTAATAGTGCTTAATTTGCCTAGTATCTTATCTCTCATTGAATATACTTATGGTGTCTGCTTTTTGTAGGAAAATTATGAACTAATTTAATTATTGGTCTATTACTTACGCTAGTTGCAATTTGATCGGTGTTTTCGCTAGATGATGGCCTGAAAAAAATAATGAGAATTATGCCACTGTATTGCAATATATAAATACAATGCCTAGTTAAGAAAATCAACAATTGTTATATGTTTAGGAAGAGTAATCAAAAGAACAAATAATTTGAGGATGCCGATAATCTTATAAAAGTAAGTATGCCTTTTCGATTTAAGTAAGTCTCCATAGAGCGAATGCAAAAAATTAAGAGTTTATTATAGTTTAAACAATAATAATCTGACGCTGATTGTAAGCTGTCTAAAGCTAATAGGAATATCCTATTAGCTTATTATTAAATATTAGTGAAAAAGCCATATTATCTATCTAAGTTTAATGATTATTTGTTGGCCTAAAGATGAAATATAGGCGTCACAACTCAGTTGGTATTAATATATAACACAAATTAAAACCCACCTTGCTCTGATTGGTTTCTGCAGTGACAAAAAAGCGCGTGTGTCTTGAGATCTAGGGGCGGGTTTGGGGATCGTCGCTGGCTTGTGACTCACGAGTGATGACGTAGGCGTCGGGTTTTCTATCAAACTTGTATACGCAAGTTTACTCTCTTCTGTTATTGTAGACTAGAAAAAAAATGTGCTTATTACTTAACCATGTTTTAAAAATAAATATGTTATTGTAGACTAAAAAAAATGTGCTTATTAAAACCATGTTTTCAAGATAAATATAACGACCGATGTTCTGAAATGTTTAGGGGATCGTGTATCGTGTTCATTTGCTCTTCACTAAACGATAGATTGAAGTAAATAAAATCATAATAATACCATACGGTACGGCTATGAATGGGCGGCGGGTATATACCCAATCTACCCATTTGGGTAAATACCCGAGTAATTAGGTATATACCTGTATGCACCCATTTAGGTGGGTACGTTCAATTTCGATTTTCAAGAATAAAAAATATAAAAACAAAGTATGCAAATCTATTCTAACGCCGTACCGTACGGCGTATTCTGGATTTAAGAATCGGAATCAGACTCGATTTGAAATGCACTGGATAATGCGAAGAGACATTCCAAGTCAACATTGATATATTTTATAATCGTAGCACTACCAATAATTAAACTTCTTTTATTTAGAGTAGTTATATATTTACTTGTATATCTGGGACACTGTTTGCTTCTTCGCTGAAGTTACGGCGCTCTGCGTGCTTTCCTGTAACAATAATATAGTTACTAATCTATTTTTACATAAAAACATAATTATTGAATCTTTATTCTTCGCAGAAACCATTTTTAAAAAAAGCCTGTACTAACAATAGTTTTATTAATACACTTTGTAAATATCCTGTGTGATTGGTAAATAATGAATTTTATGTTTATGTTATGCTGCTTAAGTTCATGTAATCAACATACACTATTTATTTGATAACTACGGTAATCTGATTCAGTTTAGCTTTACTAAATTTTATCTATAAAAATCGAAAGACCTATTCGAAAGTTATGTTCTAGCAAACATACAACTTCCAATTAATACATTTTGGCGGACACTTCATACATAAAGTTCTAGTCCCAAACTAAGCAAAAGCTTGTACTACGGGTTTGCTGATAGAATATATTTTTTTCTCAACACTAAGTACTTTGTACACTAACGGTCTATCTTATAAAAAGTTAGCGCAGACTTGATGTGTTGATTGCCATATGTAATGGTGACATGATGTTAACGCTAACTTTTTATAAGTTAGTGGTTTAATCTATAGAAAAATATATCAAACCTTGTCCATCTTTATCGCTCTCATGAGACTGGTTATTGTGTAAATGCAGATGAGGAAACTTAAAATGGAACTTGGACCGATCGCTAGGTGAACTGGGCACTTTGCTGTCACCGTCGAGATCATTCATTGACCTTAAAAAAAACGGTATAATAAACACAAGTCGGCAACATATAAAATACTACTAAAATTATCAATTATCTGGCAATTGTCATCACAGAAGATAGAATTATTTAAAGGACAATGCCCAGTGGGCTATGGGAATCTGTACCAACTTGCATCAATTTGAATTTACTCTCAAAGGTCTAATTTTTATTTACCTTTTCGCTACCAACAATATTTTTTTCAATGTTTAACCGCATTTCAAAATATTTAAAAATGTATTTTATTTTATTTTTTTATCATGTTTGCCTGCTCAGCTAAAGCTTACTTGGCAAACAAGATGTTTATGCTCAAAGTCCACTCACGAAAATAGGTGACAGCTGGGATCGGAACAAAATAGTTGACGTGCGTAGGGCTTAGTCCTAAGTTGCATTTTAAAACTCCCGACTCTCGAGCCGACAGTCGTCTCTCGGATGTCCATATATTTTTGTATGGATATCCGAAAGACGACTCTCGACTCGAGAGTAGGGAGTTTTAAAATGCAAGGTCGGACTAATCACTCGGAAGTAGGAAATTGATAATCAAGTTTTGTATAATTAATTTTAATTTTCTAAACCCGGTTAAAAAAGACTGTTAAAAATTAACAAAGAACACATATAAATAAAATATTAATTTTGATGATAATTAGCTTGTGACGCAATCTGGTACAAGGTTTGGGCAATGTTCTTTGCGTAAGTAATTTAATAATTATTATCCATCTATATTAATATATTAGACAGTGTAATTACAAAAAATATTTATAGACTATAATTAATATAAATATTCACGGAAATTTCCCACAACGCACTAGTCCCCTAAGCAAAGCTTGTTCTATGGGAACTAGATTTCTGATAGTATACTCATATATAATTTTTTTGTTTGTAAATACATATGTACATAGAATACATAGTAACACCCAGACATAATTGTTTTTAATATTTGCAAAGCGGAATAACCTCATTATTAACCAGATTACTAACTTGGTGGTAATTTCATTTGCCATAGCGACCGCCGTGTTCAATGTTTTCTCGTCGTGAGCTGACATAGGTTTCATGGTGTTCGTATGAAAACCCCTTTTCTTCTCCATTTTGCTCAATGTATGCGACCTGGAAAAGTATAAATAACATTTTCATAGCTATACAATTTCATATTGATATATGTATCTACAAATGTAACTATAAATATATGCAGATTTTATTTGGTTTAAATTTTATAAAACGTCAGTTCCGTACAATCCATGAAAAATATAGGCAAAGTGTGTACAGAGCATGCAATGATAATAAAATATGCAAGCAGACGCACCTGATAGCCGAATCGATGTCAAAATGTTTACCCGGCGCGCCCTGAAAGCGTAATCCGTATGAGAAACATGATCAACTTACGAGTGGAGGTAGACCTCGTCCTCTTCTATGAGTAAATACTTCCGTTTACATCTATCACTGATTCGACGCAATCTATTCAACAACTGTACGCTTGTCTCGTGCACGTAATGAAACATTACTCTTCCGAACACTAAACTACAACTCAATACATGAACCTTCAAAATAACCGATCGTGTGCTATTGGATTTCGATAATTACGTGTACTTACTTACAATGTTTACGTTTAAAATCTAGACATTTTATTATCTCGGGCGTTGAGAGGTTAAAATATAATTACAGCTTTATCTATTTAAATGTAGTTTTTAACATGTGGACTTCGCTAGCCGCCGCCACGAGACCATGCATCGATGAACCAAAATACAATGTTTATGAAACTATTTGATGTCAAAATATGTTCATGCTTTGCCGTACTTCATCAAACAACTAGTCATGCATATTAAAATGATGATTGTTGTGCTGATATTTAAAAATGACGAATTCTAGGAACCTATTGCCTGTAACTTTAATGAAATATCTACGTAAATTCCAGTTGTAAATAAAAATAATGACGAGCCTAGCCTAAACATATGACGCGCAACTAACAAAAACTAATGATAACGCCCAGTGCAAAATGTTACGGATCATGTGTTAACAATACTTTTAAGATTTTAATCTATATGTATGCCGAATTTTCCTGTGGGGAGTCATAGTTCAGCACATAAGTTATACAAGAATGTATTCACAATCATGAACAATGGAACACATTTTTGAGATCGCGTTTCAAATATCTTATTTTCATTATTATACAAAAAACATATTGTGTGCTGTTGCTTACTAAATGTAGACACAGCATTCAAGTTAAATAAGTATTCCATTCAATTTTAGTTATTCTTTACTTACTTATTGTATGTTATTTAAAATCAGCAATCTAGTTCCTAAAGTAAATAATTTGCTTTGTTAGGCATTAGAGCGCGTGTAAAATGATCGTGAATATTTTATATATTTACGCGTGAATATGACAAATATACTATTTTTTAATTAAAAAAAATATACAAGCTACGTGTTATTAAATTGAAACTACTAAACATTCTTACCAATTGTCCTCAAGTACATCACCTGAGTAAAAAATATAAAAATATGAACGTTAGTTTATTCCTAATTTGTTTATAATCGTCGTCGAGTTAAATATAAGCTGATCGAAAGTGCCAAGAGTTCAATCCATAGATAGATAAGTCTTCGTAGGAGCCCTGTAAAGTAAAATGAGAGTAGTGCTATCTAAAACAGATTTACAACATCATCATTATCATCTTCCTACCCTTGTCCCACATTATGTGGGATCGGTACAACACGTCCTCTTCTTCCACTCTCTTCTATCAGACGTCATCTCAATGCTCACACCTTTCTTACACATGTCATCATTCACACAGATTTACAACAATACTACGATAAACGTGAAAAGTCCGTAAATTTTTTAGAACCTTACTCTTATATTCTTCAAACGTTTAAACATTTTGTATGACTTTGCTGAATGTGGAAATACGTTAAACCCTCTTACACCCCTTAAATATCCACTTGTTTACCCGTGTTATTATATAAAATCATTTAAAATCAGGCATCACTCAGGCGTGTCTTGGATATAATTGGCCATTTTTGATATTTTAAAGTACCTATTTGTTGATTAAATAAAAGTTTATCTTGAAGTGGCTTTCATAAAATAAGGTCTCAATCTTGACATTAAAACATACGAGTATAAACATAATTATTTACTCTTGAAACTTCGGCTATATTTGTCAAAGTGGAATATAAAATAAACTGATTATTCCCACCGCTTTTTTTTATTCCTATAATACAAGTTAAAAATTGTGTAATCTGAGACCCATACAATCCTACCCCTAGATTTTTAACGCTGGATTTACGCCTCTCGAAGTAACTAAGTAAATATTATCACTAGAGTTCCGATTAAGATTTTTACAAAATTTTACGACATAGATCGTTGTATACAAATCGATAACATAAAATGTACGAAAACTTATCACGCAATAGATAAAAATATTTATAACAATGTTGAGATTCAGATAAAGACAGTAAAGGTTACAAGATAACAAACACCGACTTGTTAAAAATGTGGATGATGTATTAAGAGGCGTTATGTTCGAGTCGAACGTGAACAGAAACTAAGATTTTTCAAGAAATGTTCGATATAATATACGGTTCTGGACAATGTGTCCTAAATCGGGAGGCACCTTTATAAATAAGATTAACTTCGATGTTCGACCTGTCTGCGGTATAAAATGTGATAAGCTGTGTTGTTTCCTAGAGGATATTTTCTGGCACTCATAAAATTCTAGTCTCTATTTATTTAGGGTTCTATTTTTGACATTCTTAGTCCTAAACTGAGCTGAAATTGTGTGTCGATAACATATTTTGAAATAACTTTTCGATATAACGGTAATGTAATCCGACTCGAAGGACCAAAGGGAGCGAACCATTTGGTCTTTCGAGCCAGACCTTCACTTGAAAGTATACCTAGAAGTTATCTTAGATGCGATGTATTGATTATGTCTATCGTGACATCCCACCCTTGTTGTTACTCAAAGGACATATTTCTGAAAGTCATTAATCTAAGTATTTGTTAATTACATTAATTACTATGTTTATACTTACAGGCTCATCGCGGCGTCTACCGTCGAGACTTCGAAACATGGACTCCATTTCGTCAAGTAAACTTTGACTAAAATCGCCATAGCTCTTCTGAAATTCAATACATGCGGAATAAATAATATTTATTCTAGATGACATTACTCACTACATAATCTACGTACTTACATAATATCAAATAAAAAATAATCAATAAAAAAAAATTGCATTAAGTAACGGGAAATAAGTTCATTGTTGAATTAAGTTATTAAAGTTTTGGAAATTAAATTGTAGTTACCGGTATACCAGGGCTTTCTGGTAAGACGCAGTGTTCTGTCCTGATGTGATCAGTAGCGTTGCTTTCCTAGAACCAACCATAAATAAACATATTTCTATCACCCTACATTTTAAAATTCTACTCGCAAATATTCTTAGAATATTTAACAGATCCATATAAGACGTCATACGAATAAACAGACAGACTTTTAAATGTACAAATCACCATGGACTAAAAACGTCAAAGAACTGTCACAGCTTTAGTATCTACTTAAGTAAAAGTACATATTATTTTCTAAAAATTTTGAAGTCAAATCTCAAGAATTGAAATCTAGAACAGTTTTGCAATTACAAGTGTTTAAAAGTATTGCACAAGCGTTCATCTTTTGTTATTTTACCAATTCAAAGCGCAGGACTATGAAATTATACGCTGCTAATATGAATTAAGTATTTGTGCTATTCTGAAATACTGCTTATAAATAAAACTTGTTTTTGTATTAACTTGTAAGTGTGTCAACTTATCTCTTTGTATGGAAATAATATGTTTGAAACGTAGTTGCATGTGACACTTGCATCTCCTCTCTAGGATATGTATTATTTATTGATTTATCTTACTGCTTGGCCGATTATTTATTATAGAATCTAAATTGTGGATGTTCCTTTTTCTTCACTTTTCAACAGACTTTAAAATTTTCTTCATTGAATCGTATATTTCTTTTGAAATTACTACAATTAAAAATCGATTTTGTCGATTTATTTTTTTAGTAGATTCAGCTCTAGAGGTAGTTATTATATTATATACTCTTTTAATATATTTTAATATGATCTGACCAGTAAAAATGTAATTAAGTAAGTACTTGTCGATTCATATTTTTCTTATTTCGGTGTAAAAAAATAATAATTATGGTTATGGTTATTATGGTTATTATTTTGATTACAAATTAGATATATTTTCCTGGTCGTTGTTAATCATGCCAAACTCTTTACACACTCAATCTCTTTATATGAGTTCTAATATGGCTGTAATTATTAAAAATGTATACATGTACAATGCTATACATTTTGGCTGAGTCTATTAATACGGTTACCGTACGAATAATTTATAATTATTAATACGGGTACCCGGACTAATAATTTATTATTATTCGTACATAAGTCAGACGAATAAATTTATTTAATCAATATGAGTGCAAATATATATTTCTATTTTTTTTTCTGAATGTTTTCGCGTGATATCCGTGTTTGTATAATATAATATAATATAATATAATATAATATAATATAATATAATATAATATAATATAATATAATATAATATAATATAATATAATATAATATAATATAATATAATATAATATAATATAATATAATATAATATAATATAATATAATATAATATAATATAATATAATATAATATAATATAATATAATATAATATAATATAATATAATATAATATAATATAATATAATATAAATTTAGCAGCGCCGTCTAGTTCTAAAGTTTGTATGTAACTAAACCACAAACTAATTAATAAAAATAATTGTGACGTCACACGCAGGACGGGTTTGTTCGGGAGTTGTCGGCGTGTTTTCGGTACTGGATTTAAATATTTAAATACCCAATTGACTTTGACAGGCGCTATTCGTTGAGCGCCATCTATCGTGTATTCTAAGAACACTCCCTGGAAAATCGCTGTATTATATTTTTAAGTTTTTTTGAGATTACCCGTATGAATAGACTCAGTCTTAAAAGTCAAGCTAATCATCCAATTCATTCTTAATTTTACGAAAAAAACAATAGAATAAATGTTCGAATAATAAATTGTTTGCCCAATACCCGTATTAATAATTATAATTTAGTTGTACGGTGCTCGTACAAATAGTCACTCTCATACATTTTTGCTATCTATAAATAAATATGAAAATATGTGGCTTACCGTATCCGTGTCAGAGATTTCGTGGTACTCGTGAACTTCGTCCGTTTTCGATGATGCACCTTCTTCCGATTTATGCGAGCGGCTCAGGGTAGCAATTTTTACCTGTCAATATTTTATAGTAATTACTATTGATTTCAAGTATAAGCATAGACTTTTTGTCCTATTGCATTAATATAAAGGCTGGTTTATTGATGAATTTGATTGTGAAGGAAAAGTCAAAGCCATGAGAGTAAGAGAAATGTCGTGAAAGGAGCCATAATTATCCTATATTTATAAGAATACAAAAAATACATACTTAGTTTTTTTCTTAGATCTTTACCTATGTCGCAAATCAACCCTAAATAACATCCTTTATGACATTTCTCCAACTAGCATTGACATAGACAAACATTTATTTGCTTAAGAAACAACAAACAAAGTACTATCGTGGTTACAGAATCAAATATTAGTCTTTGAAAAAAAACAAGCTATATAGTCTATAGGTACTATAGTCTAGGACACTCGCAAATAACGTAGCCTTTAAAAAAGTGTGTTTATTTCATAAAATACATGTAGGTAGCCAGGTCATAAAATATATCCACTTAAAGGGTGAAAGGGTGTACTATAATACTATAGAGAGGGAAAGTCTTGTGTGGTTACAGACTTTTCTTTTTATAATATTATAATTATTTTATTTAATCGTATGTCTTTTATATGCGTAATATTATAATAGGAGCTAATGAATTGCTTGCGAAAAAACAACCTAATGCATTGCTTTCCTAAACACATCCGTCAAGAATGTAATTCAGTACACTGCTACTACGAACAAAAAATGTTAAAAAACTTTATATAAAATTGATTTATATTTTTCGATCAAATAATGATGATTAAAAATAAAAATTAACTTCATTCATTTTTTGTTTATTTATTCAATTATATTTTGCGTGATGTTTGTATACTGTGTAATTGCATAATATATTGTATCAAAACATAACTAATGCTTTTTAATGTACTATTCATTTGCAATGTGGGTTGTAGATTTGATTTTAACTTGGCAAACAATGTTTCTTCTACGTATGGGTATTTCAGGGTGTTGTATTAAATTAGTATTTATTAGTATTTTAAGATCGATGGTCTTACCTTATTTAGAATACTTTTACTTGTAGTTGGTTCACAATTCGATTTGTACGATGCTTTCTTCTGATTTTTCGTCCTTGATTCTCCATCTAGTACAAAAAAATGTGATAATTAGTGATATCATGAATGAACTAGTGGTACAAAGAAACTCAATTGAGATGGTGCCAGTCAAATCTGAATTACAGAGCTATCAAAGATAGTCCTTGTATTACTCATCTACTTTATTTTTTGGAAGTATAGGTTGGAACTAGATAGTGTTCGAAAATAAAATTGGAATCTTTTCCCAGCAGTGGGACGCGGAGGTTGGAAAAAAGCTACCTTGTTGAAAGATTGATTTATTTATTTTTTTCAATTTAGTATTTATTATAATATAATAATGTATTATCTAGTTTTTATTCGGATATGGCTTGCGAAGTCAAAATCGGTCTCAAATACTCTAACACAAGATGGACAATATATCTGATATATCCCGCCGTGGGATAGAGGCAGGAAGAAAAATAAATAAATAAATATTCATGGACATTTCACACATCACACTCTAGTCACAAACTAAACAAAGCTCTATGGGAACTAGAATGCTGATAGAATACTTTTACACATATATACAGGGTTACATGGAAAGTCATGCTAGATCCGTTAAGGGCGTGGAGTACCCATCATTTCTGACTTATTTTACTAAGAAACACCCCACCCTAAACTTAACCCATTTCGAGATATTCGACTTTTAAATTTTTAATGAAAATTGCAGATTTTTAAGCTACTAAATTTATTTTTGTTTTTTCTGTGCATCTTATTATTATTATTTTTGCATTTTTACATGGGTAATAAGATGCTTTAGGACGTCAATCATTAAAATAGTGCATAAGTTAATTGAATAAATCGTTGTAGAGAAGTGAAACTTATGAATTAAAAAAATATTTTAGAAGGTTTGTTTTTCTCTAAGGGATATCTAAAAAAAATATTATGGCACTTGTTCGGCGGATGTTATAATAAATATCTACGTTTCAACAGCTACCTAACGACGTATAATAATCTAGGGTTTGTATTACATTTCGTGGATTAAAAGTAGTTGGGACGCTCCAGGTTGCAGTTCTAACGGTCCCACGCGAGCAAGACAAGTGAAGATTTAGGTAGATGCGAATGAAAGAAAAAATGTGTAGAGACCGGCTAGGGCTGGGAATACAACAGGGGAAATTGTTTTGGTTGTTAGTCTGCATAGTGAATGTAATATCGTTTTGCTCTTTTTCTCAACTTGGCTGTGATTCTGAACTATTTCTTCTGATTTTGACAATAAGCATATCAGCATATTTTTCAGATATTTAGGAGAAGAGCAAAACGATATCACATTCACTATGCAGACTGACAACCAAAACAATTTCCCCTGTTGTATTCCCAGCCCTAGCCGGTCTCTACACATTTTTTCTTTCATTCGCATCTACCTAAATCTTCACTTGTCTTGCTCGCGTGGGACCGTTAGAACTGCAACCTGGAGCGTCCCAACTACTTTTAATCCACGAAATGTAATACAAACCCTAGATTATTATACGTCGTTAGGTAGCTGTTGAAACGTAGATATTTATTATAACATCCGCCGAACAAGTGCCATAATATTTTTTTTAGATATCCCTTAGAGAAAAACAAACCTTCTAAAATATTTTTTTAATTCATAAGTTTCACTTCTCTACAACGATTTATTCAATTAACTTATGCACTATTTTAATGATTGACGTCCTAAAGCATCTTATTACCCATGTAAAAATGCAAAAATAATAATAATAAGATGCACAGAAAAAACAAAAATAAATTTAGTAGCTTAAAAATCTGCAATTTGCATTAAAAATTTAAAAGTCGAATATCTCGAAATGGGTTAAGTTTAGGGTGGGGTGTTTCTTAGTAAAATAAGTCAGAAATGATGGGTACTCCACGCCCTTAACGGATCTAGCACGACTTTCCATGTAACCCTGTATATATATATTATATATTGTAAAAGATTAAGAACTGATGATGAAGGATACATACATGCTAAGTCTACTTCATCGCAGTCATGTTTTCCATCTCTGCTAGCAGCCAGCAGTGGGTAAGACGACGCACAACCAGCACCTATTGTACACAATTTGATTAAGATCGCAGATATTATCATATTATCTTTAAATACATGTATAGATTCATTTTGGATTATGTAAGTTTTCTTTTTGGTAATTATAAATCATTCAAATCAAATCATAATAATGTAATAAAAATAAAACAAGTACTTACAGAAAAAAAATCGGTGTCGGTATTTCATTTTATTGAGATTTTATTTCTTTTCTATTATTATATCAAAATTGCACAAAACATAATTAAATGAAAAGAATGCCCATTTTGGGCCACGACTAGAAAAACTTTTACCTCAGAGTTGTCACATAGTACGTTTTAAAAGGGCTTTTTTAGGCCTGAATTTCACTATATTTACGGGAAAAATCTGTCCTATGGAAATTAAGAAATCTTATTATATTATATTATATTATATTATATTATATTATATTATATTATATTATATTATATTATATTATATTATATTATATTATATTATATTATATTATATTATATTATATTATATTATATTATATTATATTATATTATATTATATTATATTATATTATATTATATTATATTATATTATATTATATTATATTATATTATATTATATTATATTATATTATATTATATTATATTATATTATATTATATTATATTATATTATATTATATATTATTAATTAAATTAACTTAGTCACGACTGAAATCCGTTATATTTATGTTAATTTTTGCAAAAAATATAATTATGAACTTTACCAGTTAGATGCGAGGGCGAATTAGGATTGATTAGCGGCATTTGCTCCAAATCCTCTGATGGTTTGTACGGAGTAACTATTTGACGAGGTGGATGCTGAAATACATACAAACACATTACTTATGGAAGCTGGATATTATACGAAGTTAGAATCACAGAACCTTTCTCATAATCAAGAGATATCAATGGACACTTCATTTACTCATGCACTTACACACAAATTAGTTGAACACATAAGAACGTTTACGTCGAAATATATTAGTAACCACGCACCGTCTGCGATAAAACATGAAAATAAGCATATATTTTCTCACTCATGCTAGAAACTATTACGAATACTTACATTTTTACCGGATACTATCAGCTCGTTAATATTCAATAACTTCAACTTAGATATTATATGATCATTCTACGTTGATCTCTAACTAATAATCATGTGCAACATTTGACAGATAATGTGAAAGCATTTCTTTATCACGAAAATGTAATAATAAGTATTTAAAATAATCAAGATAAATGAAATAATTAAGATTTAACATAGATAATTTACCAATGTGCTAACCAAGAGTGTTTTTCTATGCTAACATTTAATAGGCTGTTAAATTCATAACCCTCCGCGTAGTCGGGAAAGATTTGATTGTTTGTTTGTATTTGATATCTTAAGCTGAGTGTGATAGTGTCAAAATTTGCACATGATTATTTGTTCTATAAGTAACTCACACATCCAGCCGGATCTAGAAAGGATATATCTCCGAAGAATGCCCCATCAAGTCCCACGTGACCCGTGTGTTTGACATCACCCTGTGGGCTGGATATCATGCTGCGTTGTATGGTCCGTTTGCCGGTGTATGTGTGACGTTTCACGTCACTGCGCAGTAGCGACGAGCGAATACTGCGCGCTGATTGGCGGCTCGGGTGCGGTGATAACGACACGTGTGTGATAGCCTTCTGGAGCGAATGTAGACCAAGCCTTATGTTGCAGTCTTTATAACTATTACGCCTTTCAATAAAAAAACTATTTTTTTTATATCAGGTAAACCACAAATGTTTTTGAATATCTCAAAGTTATGGAGTCAAAGAATGAAAATAGTTTTGTTGAAACCACATAATTTAACCTTACATAACATGTGGTTTTGTATAGTTTGCATTTTGAGGTTCGATTTCACTTACTATAGATCACTGTGATCTATAGTAGCGAAGACCCTTTAAGTCTTATTTTTTGGTGAACATTTTTGTGAAATGTTTGTTTTTATTTGAAAGACGTATAAAAAAATAGTTGTGTTTTTTCAGATCATCAAAAATAGATGTCAATATCGCACAACATAAGACTTGCTCAATGTCTGTAACCCATGAACGAACATAGAGAGAAAACGAAGATTATTAGTCAACACAATAAAATGATACAGAAAGCAAGAAAAACCATAACCAAGTATCAGTTTAACAAAAAAATCACACTTAAAAATAGCAATATAATTAATTTGGCAATGATCCCAGTGAACGCGATGTAGGTAGTTTATTTATTGGAGTTATTTTAGATTGTATCGCCAAAAAAACTACATTGATGTAAAAAAAATAGTAAATAGTTCTAGGTACAAATATAAGACTGCGTTTACCAATTAATGAATATTTGATCTCAAAACACACTTAATGTGTAAACTAGTGATTCTGAGAGTACCAGACCATGTGATCGTTTTGTGTACAATAAAGGATTGCTCTTTAACTAAAACATGAAACAATTTATATAATTTCTAAATAAAGCTTTATTTAGAAATTATATAAAATTCCACGGTTGGACTGGAACATAAGTCTTTTCTCATTGAATAAACTTCAGAAGAGTATCTTGCTGTCATGTTTCATGTGAGCTAATCCTATTCTAGAATTACCTAGGATAAAAGACAATTCTAAATGATATTTGTGATTTTACAGAATAACGATTTTGATTTTCGATAATAAAATTAATTCGCGGGCACAAGCTCGTATTTGATAGATCTATGTACGTGGGGCTCATAAAGCATTAACCTACACCAATAGGATCGTAAAACAAATTGAAAAACTGGATTAGTTACGTCAGGTCTTGCGCAGGGTTTCGTGTGACTAGGGTCGAATACTCCACACGCGCCGCCCGGCAAAACGCCGTACCACATCGAAGTTTTTGTCATATTTCTGTAAAATATACAATAATATGTAGTTTTTAAACATAAGCGCATTCATAGCGCTTTATTTGAACGAACATAACTGAAAGGATTTGGAGTAACTACTACGGTAGTAGAATTAAAAGAATATATAGAGTGCAATAAGACAACAAACTCTCTTCAATTCAACTTCTCTTATACTAAATGATTTCTAAAAAAAACACGATGTATGCAGTTACTGTTTTTCTATAAATCGAGGGCATATTTCTTTCAGATTTCTCTGACTCTCGTGGTTTCGGACTTGTATGATATTTTATGAGACACATTCGGAATGGACGTACTCAGTTAGCTAAAGTGGCTATAGCCACTGGTATATATCAGGTAGACAATCTTTTCTTTACAAGCAAGACGGTATTCATTTTATAAAGAAAAAAAATGTCGTTGGATGGAAAATTGTTACTACAATGTTGACAAAACAAGTCAAATACCATATAATATTTAATGCTTACTCTTTTCCCAACACTGTTATAGTCTGCCCACTTAAGTACTCCAGGAAGTTAGTCCTTCTGCCATCTTCTGGTTTAGGAAAGTTGACTGTCGCTTGCACCTGAAACAAAACAAAACAATTTTACAATAATAATAATTTCTATACACAGCACCATCACTATAAATCGCACATCTAAATTGCAGCTCATAAGTCGCTAAATATACCAATCAATCGATATAAAACAATATGGCGTCGCATTTGCCCAATAAGATCGCATCGCAGTTCCTTGTAACCTTTTTATAAATAGTTTTCTAAATTTACCTCTTCCGGTCTGATTTCTCGAAGCTTCGGTCCCAATTCCTTGAATTTCGGCCGAGTATTTTGATCGTGTGACCAGCACTCGAGCATCGCTGTGTAATACGCTTCCGGACAGCATTCAGGCCGTTCTAACCTCTGAAATCACGTTTTTTTTTAAATGCTTTTTATATTTTATAGAGCTCTTTGGACCGATGGAAACGCACTGTGTAATTTACTACGGTAGTACTATACCGTGTTAGTTTAAATTATAAATTACGGAGGCGCGTGCATTTTTAACAATCTAAAAATGCACGCTCCTACAGCGCTCATCACATAAAAACATAGTTTAAATAGATAGATATAATACAAATAAACAACTGCAGGTTATTGTTTTAATCAACTTTAAATACTGGTGCTCATTTTTGTTAAAATGTGTATTATAACACCATACCTGATGGTTTGGTGCATCAATAGCTTCTAAAATCTGCTGGCCTGAGAATGCTGCCCACGGTTGGAATCCATAAGTAAACATCTCCCAAAGGCATACGCCAAACGCCCAGACATCACTCGAAGATGTGAAACGTAGGTAAAGGATGCATTCCGGAGCACACCTGAAATATATGCCATTATAATATCTACAAAAATAACTCGCCCTTAACTGCTATGATGTAAGTATATAATATAGACCTCAATAGTCTTTTGCATCCAATGTCTATGTTTTATAAAGCGTCAAATGTTACTTTTATTCACGCCCTGATATTCACTGTGATACATACTGTGGTATATCAGGATATAATAGTAGGGTAAAGTAATTATAGGCAAACGCTTGACCGCAATCATCTGTTGTTAAATGATTAGGTATGCGGCGAACACTTTGGGATGGACATGGAGTAGTGTCGAGACTGAAGACTATGAGAAATGATGGTAAAAATTGGAGTAAAAATCGAATAGTCTAATAGCATTTTTTATAACGAAAATATTTTATGAGAAGTAAATTAAAATAAAAAAATATGGAATTAACTTCGCTTTAAAGGTTAAGCTAGTGTTGTTAGTTTTTTTAGTTGTTGTTGTCGAAAACTTACCAAGCCACAGGAAGTTTGAGATTCACGTTATAATTCGTTTGATAGTAGTCTTTACCAACGCCTAGCGCTCGGGACAGTCCAAAATCAGATATTTTTACTCTATCCTTACTAAAAACTAGAATATTTCTTGCCGCTAAATCCCTGAAAATGAACATATTTACGGTATAGACAACAGTAGGCAGTATAGATTACGTTAAATAATCCTATTATGTAGGCGTTATACTTCGGACTTCTTAGTAACCAGATTTGGATTAAGATTTGATTCATAGTGAGTCACATCTATATTTTGATAGTAGGTCATCATAACAGGGTTATGGTAGAAAGCTGAGTTAGCCATTAGCTAGGATGATGTCATTCAGTATACTTCAACTGAGGGGCAATCATAAACCGACAGTCGCCGTGTTACGTAAAGGTATTCTTATTTCTTTGGAGATTTGTTAAGCAAATTTCATTATGCAAGAACACCAATCTACTTTCACATATTCTCATATTTCAATGAAAATTGATGCACTCATAAGTACCTATGAATCAGTCTTTTGTTTTCTAAGTAAGTCATGCCATCACAGATTTGTTCAGCGAACTCGCACAGATTGGGAACGGGGAAGTTTGGCCGGAGTGACACCTCTCGAAGGCATTCCAGGAGTGAGCGTAATGGAGCCAGTTCTGTCACCTGAAAAACAATCTGAATTAAGACTCTAATACTCAATAGTTTAAGGTTCATTATGCAAAAGGTAAAGTTCATTATCCATTTCACATTTTAAGTTTGATCTAAATTAAAATGTGATATGGACATACATTTTCCTAGAAACTGATATAGGGAATGTTAATTAGACTAGATCAGTTCTTGCATTGACGTGATAAGATTGGAGAAGCTTTTGGATGGGGAAGACATAAAAATCTTACTAATTGAAAACTAAATGGTAAACTGTCCTTGCTGTATTTTACAGGGCGGCTATGTATTGTTCCGTTTTGTCACGCTGCTTGCGTGACAAAACGGAACAATACATAGCCAAATGTATTTCGCTATCAAATTACATTTTATTACAGTTTTACAATAAATGAAGATTTAGATTGTATTGTATAGACAAGCCCCGGCTTAGTTCACTAGTAGACTCAACGTGATTGAGTCCACAATTAAATCAACAACATTTTTCTACATTTAAGATGTTACATGTTTTGTAGGACCTTACTGAATTGAGTTATTTTATTTATTTTAGATGAAAACATAGAAAACGTAAACATGTAGATCCACTAAGTAAATTTGAATCTAAAAATCGAGTGTTTTTTTGAAGAAACACGTCTAGTGTTTCTTTAAAAAGACACTCGATTTTTAACTTACTTTTTAGTCATATAGGTTTCATTTCAATCTGTCAGAATTTATGTAAATTTGAATCTAAAAATCAGCATTATTTATTTATTTATTTTTAAATTAATCATGACCTCTCTTAACCATAGCAGCCATACTATAAGGATCATCTTACAGTGGTGACTGAGATTTTGGCCCACGCGTACTTGTCCGTACGTCGCGGTTGTGAGCTAGTATTATAATAAGATGGTATACCAGCATAAGTGAATCCATGTGTAGAACCACTCCATACAAGCGCACGATATTTGGATGCTCGATGCTGTGCATCACAGCCGCTTCTTTGAGAAACTCCGTGGAATTGGACGTCATTCGCTCGTGCCCGAGACATTTGATCGCCACTTGCAGCTAAAAGAAAAAAACAATTGCAACATTATTTAATTAAATAATATTTTTATGTTAATGAGTTAATAAAATGCTGTAACACATGAGTAGGTTCTCCAATCTAACTCCAATCTGGGTGTTATTATCTATTCTATGTACATACATATTTACAAAAAAAAAATGTATATAAGAATTCTATTGGCAATCAAGTTCCCAAAGTACAAGCTCGGCATAGTTTAGGATTAGTGTCGAGTGAGAAAAAAATAAAAAATATAGTGCATAAAAGGCTTTTTATTTACGGCTTGTAATGATAATTGTTTTGTCCACAGCATTTTCTATCTAACAGGATCATTAAATTCCATCTGATACTTAAAAAAGTTCAATTTCAAAGTGTTGAATGCATATGTGACTTACTCTTTGATTTCCTGTAGTCCATGTACCTTGCTGCACAACTCCGAACTGGCCCATGCCAAGCTCTTTATTAATAGTGATATCTTCAATAGATACAATGTGCTTTGTAGGAACTTTTACATTGTTTTCAGAAAGTGGCAGCACATCCAATGGAATGTCGTTGGAGCCTTGCGGACACTAAAATGAATAATAGAATGGGTTCATGAAATAACAAAAAAAAATACAGTAAAAGAGAAGTTTAAGATATAGTAAGTGTATTCACAAGATCATAGGTTTATAAGACTTTAATTTTCTATATACCTAGCTAGATAGTACAAATCATTGTAGAATCTAGGTAGCTAATGCTATTCATTCTCAAAACCAATATTTGCAGAGCACTGTCAGTATGAATTATTCAAGATGCATTACAATGCTGCATTAAAATCAGAGAAACGCAAATAAATACACAATTGAAAGGCGCAAGCTCACTAGATTCACATTTACATTTTGTTATCTCAATAACTGAGAACTTGTGAAATATTTTCATCAAAGTGAACATATTTATACTACTAACCAGCTCATTTCTCTTGTTAGAACTCAGAAGTTTTTTAATTTTAGACAAGTATGGATTAGGAAAGTATTTAGAGTAGATTTTTTTGTATCGCCGCTGCTCTGGTTTTGAAAGTCCAATCTGAACCAAATCTTCGGTAACAACAAATTTTAGTTGAGATACTTTTGTGACTTTCAAAATTTCTCTGTAACAAAAAAACAAATATTTAAACACAAAGTGAAATATAAAAACATTTTGAGGTGTTGAGTTTCTACTTACTGTACTCACACTTCAGATAAATAGATTCAAGAAACTAAGTGCTAAAATGTAATATAGTTTCTCAATAGATTTTGCTATTATAACTAAACTAACATCCACCCATGGCTTCAATGGCTTCCCAATTTTCTTCTTAGTATATTCTGTAGATTTTACAGTATCTTTAAATAAAAAGAAACAAAGGAGAAATACAATTCCAATTATTTTAGTAATCTGTCGCATAGCTTGATATCACAACATAAATTACCAATGTGGCGCAGCGGGCAAAAGTCTATCTCCGACGCAGTGGTTGTGGGTTCGATTCCTGCTGTTCCATATGTGTTTGTACTATCTGTAAATAATTATTCCGGCTGTTCTGGGTATTTTATATGTGTAATAAAAAATATCTATCTATGTAATGTATTGTTTTAAGTAAGTATGTCAATCTTCAGTCAGTACCCATAACACAAGCTCTGCTTAGCTTGGAGCAAGATAATGTTTTGTGGATTGTCCAGCATTATTTATGTTTCATTCATAATATGATGCATCAAAGTTCGCATAGAAGCTACAAAAAGGTACTTACTAATAAAAACTTAAAAATAAAAATTATGTTCAAGCCTCTTTTATACAAAGTGGAAAAATCTATGCTTGAGCCATGCATGAGTCTGAGTCATAATTTACCCCAGCTTTAGTACTTAAAAAAGTAATGGAGTGAAATTATTATACTTACTGCAATATAAAACATGAATACTGTAATACAGTTTATTATATTATAATATGTACTTATTATCTAAATCCAAAAACATTAGAAAGGCAGACAGGAATCAACAAATAAAAGTTTAAAAATACAAAACAACTAGCAAGTCAGTAAAAAGCTACGTTATGTTACAAGCAAATACTTACTTGGCTGATAACTCTACAAAGCAGTGTTGTAGTCAGACGCGAAGTTAATCTACAAAAATAATTTTTACGGGATAATAATGAAAACTTTGATTACCTGAAGAATTCATAGTACTGCCGCAGCTCAGCCTCTTCTAGAAAATCATTTAAATTTTCACGGTCCTCGCCAAAATTTTCTAAAATGAAAATACATTATTCAGTCACTAAAATGAAAGACAAAGTTCCGGTATTCGGACATATCTGTTGATAATCTTACCCATAATATCGTAGAAAACGCAATATAGATCCAAAATAACAATACTTTTCTAGGTAAATACCGTAAAAATCAACAATATAAAGAAAAATTCAATCATTTGTTACATTTTCTGCAAAGCTTCGCTACTTTTCTTGCTTTCGCATTGCTAGGCTTACTTGCTTCTTCTTCTTTTTTATATTGCTTCTACCCGTCAATGCGACAGGCAAATCTGCCAGTGTTTATTTGAAATATATCTCGGTCAAGTCCGATAATTCTCAAGTCGGCTGTCATTTGTTTTAAATGAAAATGGTGATGAATTTTCCTTTCAAAACTTCTATAAAAGGAGTTTCTACACTTTTTACTCTTATTTCAACGGTTTAGCTAGGAATGAGGTCCTCTAGTGTTGATAATGTAATAAATGTAATCCCACCAAAATTAGACAGTAAACATTAGTATGTCAAAAATGTCACAAGTCGAATCTGATAAATTAAACACTAAACACTGACATAATTGGCTGTCGTGCTCTAAGAAAAAAATTGTGCGAAAAGATATAAGAAATAGACCTAAACAGGGTTTCTACCCACTTCACAATTAACCGAAAAGAAATGCCCAGTCAACTTCTTCACAATAGGTACTTCATTGTATAATGGGGCGTCTATACGGGCAATATTTTACGGCAATTTGTGGCTGCAATTATTGGCAAACATTGCCCAGCCATCAATAAAACATTTTAGTACATTTTATGGCTGAGCAATCAATTGCAGACAACATGTTGCAATATGGCTGCAATAGTATGACCTTTGATTCAGAACCCTTTAATGAGCCACACAATCCAGCCACAATAATAATAAGAATGACAATAATATAATATAAGCAATCAATATACAATTAACAGTATTAACACAAGTCAGCGATGTTCGGCCACATGCTGGCTACACATAAAAACATTTTGACATATCAAAAAATATGTGGCTATAATGCCGGGCCATCCTTAAAATATTGCATAGTGTGGCTAGTATTGGTAGCAATGTTGCCGGCCACAGTATTGCAGCCACAAATTGCCGTAAAATATAGCCCGTTTATACGCCCCTTAAGGCTGGGTATTCCAGCAGAGGCCGCGCTTTTATGATTTTTAAAACCATCTGAGAAAAAGAAAATGGTGTTTACAATTTTGAAAAAAATATATGTATTACTTAAAGATCTAATCTAGTCAAAATCGCATTCAGTTACAAGATCTAATGAACTTCACTCGATAGAAAAAAATCCCAAAGTTACCTCTTTTTGTAATGTTTTTTCAATATTATGACTGAACTACTGATATTTTAATTTTTATTTTTGTACCTAATGAAAGGCACTTAATATTTCTAAACATATTCGCAGAGTTTGACTTGATAAAATGATTTTCTTATTTAATATTTTTAAATACCTAAAAATGCACGAGCCCGCGGCTTGGCAGGCTCGATCAGTCGCGCGCTGGCGCTTACGGACGACGGGCCTATGTCAGTTTTTTCCGCGACTATTTTCCGCACCAATCAATCAATTTTTGAGGAAGCTTCAAGTTATCCAAAATGGGCAATAAACAACGCAAGCGAAAGAAGTCGTCTACAGTCATAAAAATGATAAATAAAAATAATGCACTCCAAAGATATGTAAAGAAGTAAGTAAATGTTTCATTTGTGTTATTGTATAATGTAATTTAGGTCTTTGACGTTAGATGTCATTTTACTTCAATCTCTGGTTGATAGATTCATAAAGATATCATGTCTAAACTTACGTTCATAGTGCCATAGTATAAGAATATCAGTAGGTATAACCACTGAATATCGCTATGTACGATTTTTGATAATTTATATTTAGTCTCTATCGGTATTTACCTCTGCATACCGTTTGCTAACAAAAATTTATTTTTATTTATTTATTCTACCGTAGGTACATGTTAATGCACTTGATGTCGTTATAATCTAAAATATTATTTAATTAGTCAAGTTACTGATTTTATGATTTTTTTTATATTAGATTTTTTACCGTAGGTCAATGGGGCAGCCTCAGAAAACTAACATGGACACCGCCGCAGTAATAAATCTGCTACCTGCGGATTCAACTGAAAATAAGTAAGTCATTAAGGCGGGGTGGTTTGGGTGGTCTGGATTTTTAGGTTTTTTGAATAACTGTATCTCTACTGAAATGAAAAAGTTACTTGATTTTATTTGTTTGTAATAAAATTGAACATATACTCTAGGACTTTGTAGAATTAGAAACGTGAATAATATAAATTTTCTCGATAAAAAAAAATCATAAAGATGACACTAAATCGATATTTCAAATGGCTCATACAAAGAGGTTTCTTCATGAAATCATGTCAAAGTTATATCAAAAGATAGAGCTTATTATTTACTAAAATCCTGTAGAAAAAAATATGTATGATTTAGTTATTATTAATCTCTTTGAAAGAAAACTATCAAAATCTAACGGCAGCCGGCTCTATCGAATTATAAGACGTTGTCACGTCAAAATTGTTTTAGAATCTACAAACAAATCCCTATGAAATTTTTTTTGACAACATTTTTTTTACCCTCAACTCTCAGTAACGTAGTCAATCAAGTACAATCTTTCGACCTATAAAATGTCATAAAGATTGGATCAACGGTTCGAAAGTTATGCTGAGACATACATACATACAAACGTACATACAAACAGACATACAAACATACATACAAACATACATACCTACAAACAAACATACAAACATACAAAGCCAAATAACCTAACTTGCCACTCACTCGGTCGATTAAAAGATAAGTTGACGTATTTTTTGAGTTTTTTTTTCGCTAAATATATTCAAGATCATGGTCTGATTGCAACCCTTCAGTTTTCGGTAGTAGTCTGTTTACACCTTGTATACATATATCTAAGCGACGAATATTTTGACTGTTACAGAACTACTCCAAACAATGTCAATGTACCACTTGCTGAAATGCTAGACGAACATGGTAATAATGAATCAGCTGAAAATGATACTAATGAGTAAGTTGTAATCTTTATGTACCTACCCACTGTTGTTTATAGTGTCCGTACAAACTGGGCATTTTGTCGCCAAACATTTTTGAGGTTTTTGGGGTAATATGTATGCGAGATAATTTTGTTTTGATAAATCGCCCAGTTGGCGAGGGCACTAAGTACCTACGTAATGTTAACATTTTAATACCTAATAAATCTTTTTTTTTAGAATGGAGGATATCGAGAACTGTTCTCTGACTATTGAAAACAATAAAGAAAATGAATTTATATCTATAAGTGGACGGCGAATTGTAGATATAAATTACTTTATGTCACAGCTTCAAGAAAAAGCGCATCATAATGATTTATTTGATTGCAAAGTAGGATATTTCAATTTAATAGGAGAAAAACGGAAAGGCTTGATATCAAAATATAAATTTCAATGCAACGTATGTCAAAAAATAATAACTATTGACTCAGAAAGATGTGCAGAAGAGAGAGAATACATCAATGCAAATGTTGCTGCAACCACAGGAATTATAGCTGCTGGTATTGGATTTGCACAATTCGAAGAAATACTTTCTGCTATGGATGTGCCGGTTTTTTCCCCAAAATATTACTCACATTTACAAGACGTTGTTTATGAAAATTGGGAGAAAGTCGCTGCCACATCTATGGAAGATGCTGCCAACCGTGAAAAAGAAGTGGCTATTGCTGAAGGTCGAGTAAAAAAAGGAATGGCTCTCGTAGATGTGTATGTTGATGGTGCTTGGGGTTCAAGATCTTATGGCAATAACTATAGAGCAATGTCAGGGACTGCAGCAATCATAGGCAAACGATTCGGAGAAGTACTGTACATAGGAGTAAAAAACAAATACTGTCTTGTTTGTGCCCGAGCCAATAAACATGAGCTTGCTCCCAAAGATCATATATGTTTTAAAAACTATAATGGAGCCTCTAGTGCCATGGAAGCTGACATAATTTCTGAAGGGTTTAAATCATCAGTTGTATCAGTTGTAGTTGTATATAATACTAGCTGACCCGTGCCCACTTCGTTGGGCATAATTCGAATCCACGTAACTAAACAATAGAACCCGCATAAACTCCCGTGACCGGCACCTGCATTATTCCGCTGACATTTTTCTAATACATACATTTTCGAACTCGTGATATCTTTTGAATGGAATATCCAAATTGAATAATTTAAAAAGTCATATAAAGGTATTGAAACAATCTTAATTATGTAGTAATTTATTTAGATAAGGATGAATACCAAAGCACAAATAAAGGACGTTTTCTAGCGGCATCATTTTAATTATATTTTTTCGATATTAAAACACTTATAGTGACATATCTGTAATAGTTAGACATATGCTGTCGCTGACTTTTTTGTGGATGATGATGTGTTCTACAAAATTGTAGTACATGATTTCTTTCTATCATCAATAGTTTTCGCAGCGCACGCGATGTAAGGAATTTCTTAGGTATTTTTTTTACACCTTGGGTTACATAATCGAAGTTTTAGTAAGGATCCCTAATTTTTTTGAAAATATAATATAGCCTATGACACTCAGCGATAATGTGGCTTTCTATTGGTGAAAGAGTTTTTAAAATCGGTTCAGTAGATCCCGAGATTACCCCTTACAATTGAACAAATATACAAACATACAAACTTTACCTCTTTATAATATTAGTATAGATCAGTACAAGTTGTATATTTTACCTCTATGTTCTGGTTACTGAATCGAAAATTACACGACGTGTGCCACACGAAACCAAAGATTTATTTTTTATTTTTAGGCTGGCTGGACTAAATTTATTTTTTATGATCTAGCTTTGCGACTGTACCTAGATCTACACATAATAAGTAGGTAATAAAAATACTCGTAATAATGTTATCAATATTATACCTGAAGTTTGTAAGTCCATAACATACGTACCTATTTACCTACTGCTTGATTTTCTATACTGTGGCACTAAGATATCGTATGCGGTACCTACCTCGGGCGCGTAAATAAATACGATGCGCGCTAACATGGCGGGGGCTGAGGTAGCGCGAAATGCCTAAAGTTCTTGGGAAACCTCGCCTTAAGGGGATGAAACCAAAAATGAAAATAAAATGGTACAAGTTTGAGGGCTTAACCTTAGGTCTGCCTGTACCTGTAAATGTAAAGCCTTGTTGATGGTATGTGTATATCTTGCTGTTTTAGTATGACATTATTTATCTATTACCTGTGACTATTCTGTATCTGGGTGTTACTATGTATTTTATGTATTACTATGTAATAATTATGTACCTATTTACAAAAAATATGTAATTAATTATTCACTAGCAATCGAATTTCCCTATTACAGTAGCTATGCTTAGTATGGGACTAGAGTGTGATGTGGGATTTGTTTGTGAATAAATATTTATGTATATTTTTTTAAATGGAACAGTTTTATTCTTAAATAAACTTATGTCTATTACAGTAAGTATTTTCAAAATGTACTGTGTATGTTTTGTATATTATTCTTATTTATGTATTGAATTCATCAATAAACGTATACAGTCTCTAACAAGGGTGATCGAAAAACTTTCTTCCAAAATTCTTCCTCCAAACACAAGACGTTTCTCTTACTGTTTCCGATTCGTTGCGTTTGCAATGCCCGTTAACAGAGGGCTTGGTCCGAGCTTGCATTTTAAAACTCCCTACTCTCGAGCCGAGAGTCGTCTCTCGGATCTCTCTCTCTACTTCTTACAAAAATATAAGGATATCCGAGAGACGACTCTCGGCTCGAGAGTAGAGAGTTTTAAAATGCAGGCTCGAACTAAGCCCTCATAGCCCATTCCGAAGGTGCATTTTAGAACTCCCTACTCTCGAGCCGACAGTCGTCTCTCGGATGTCCATACATTTTTGTATGCTTATCCGAGAGACGACTGTCGTGACGATTGTCGAGTTTTAAATTGCGTCTTCGGACTGAGGGCTCAGTTATCTTTCAAAATTAATTTACATCAAGGAAAACAATTCAACCTCATGTCTTACCCGCACCTTTTCTTACAAAAACGGTACGAGCCATGCAACATAATGACAGAAGCTTGAAATTGACAGACGTATCAAAATCGCGTGGTCGCAAAAAATGTTACTAGTTTAAATTACCAAGCAAAAAATATATAATATGTTTGGGTGATTGTGATTCTCTTCTAATTTTGCTTTTTTAGAAGCAAAATTCTAATTTATTAAAAGCACTTGCAATGTAATATAAAGAATATTGATTATGTCCAATTTGTTTAATAACATTAATAAAATAAGCAAGGAAAAAGTACACAACAATGATTGCAGCATGATTTTCGTAGGAATAATACTATTTTTAATGGCAGCACTGGTACATTTCCTACTCTTGCTTGCTCGCTCTCGCAAATATGGCGTAGTAGTACAAAATGCAGTGGGAGCTAAATGATAAACCTGTCAATTCAGAATTATAACAAAAAAGACATGCACGTAGAATAAGACTCTATGAATCAAATAAAGTGTTTGAGACGAGCATTTTAAAAGTGAAATGTGAATTTTACGCAATGTAGGTAAACTGTTTGTTAATTCTATGAAATACTTGTGGTGCAGTTCTTTCATTGCCTTTCAGCTAAGCATTTGTACGTTTGTTTCTAATAATAATGTTTACCTATTGGTAATCTTTTGTTCATGAGCCGGTAAAATATCTGTAGAAATAATTCATTTAATTACGAAATAAGTTATTATTCAACTTACAAGCATATTACTGTTCTGTCAAGACAACTTTTAAAAATGTAGCTATAATGTATTTCTGGTAATTTAAAACTGATTTGTAAAATTTTGGTAGCAAGCTTATATTACATAGGCTAATATGTTTTCTGTGTTAAAGTGTAAGTAACATAGTAGTTACAGTATGGTTTATGTAATACTAGTAAATTTGAGACTTTAAGTGCTGCGCAAAAATGAAAACAAAGCAGATGGTTGGCCGCTAATCAACATGTCAGATTTAAAGGTAAGTGGCTATTTTTATATCTATCCTCATGTATATGATTGATATATATTATTATCAATATCCATACATATACCTACTAAGGGTGAGATTCTTCTATTCTCTATTCTAATATCTCTTAACTAAACTGTTTAATAACTTTGAATTTGAATACAAACTTCTTCCAACATAATTTTTTTCTGGTTTAGGTACACCCACAATGTCCTATTGACCTTATCTTGTTTACTTACTTTAATTAGGTACTTATTTTACAATTAAATAGTTTTTAAAGCTTGTTCTATAGTGATGTTGACTGGATTTTAAATTTCCTTAATGCTGGGATTAAATAAACAAAGTAACAGATTTTTTATAATTTATTATATATTGAGTGAGACTATGTATGCAATAGGCTACATAGCTAACTATTTTATATTAATTAATCATTGAATTTAAAAAAGTAAAATTATATATATTTTTAATTTATTTTTATTTTAACAGGCAGCATGTCTGACAACATGCAAATAAATTGAAAATGTGTCAATTTTATGAAATTATTTTAATTAAAACCTTTAAAAGTACAGATAATACATTAAACAATCACTTATTATAATACTTTATGATAAGTCATTAAAAATGAATACAACTCTGAAACAGGTAGGTACACTATTTACATAAATAGATCCCACCTTATCATTAAAGTCTATGGGCTTTAGCTTATATTTAAACAATTTTCTATGGAATATGTATGTGTGGATTTTAGTCTCCATTTTATTAGTGCAATAACCTATACTACTTATTGCAAGCTAACTTACACCCTTTACTATGTCTGCTCCTAGAACATGCTGAAAAAGCCATATTAAGTGGTATAGTTTGTATTTTAGTTTTTTTTTGGTAATGACACTTTAGAATGTTTCTTTCTGTCTATTCTTTAATGTACACAATAAATTGTAAAAAACATAAAAATATTATATACCTACACATTTTCAAATACAAGCCAAACCCTTAAAAGTTATTTAGTAACATCTGGACTGTTCAAAAACATATTCTGGGGGTAATTTTAGCTGCGTGCTGTAAGTAGTATACATGTTCGCATAAAATTATTTAGACAGGTTGATATATCTACTCTACATAACACCCCTCTGAACTTCACCGACAGCTGCGCTAACCGCATAAAAGAACGAAATAAAACTAACCCTTGTTCGACCATTTGAACTCAAACATCGTGAACGTTATAGCTCTGCATTCATATATATAAATTACAACATAATGCCTTGAGGCCAGGTTACAGTTACTGCGAAAACTCCCGACTCCTCGATCACTTAAATTTATTTACGTAGATATTTCTTTTAACTGCGTTATCTTAAGAAAATAGGTAATACATAATAGTACTGCTTATTTTCTAAATAACGCAGGTTTAACACGAATTAAATTCCAAAATTTATCTACATCAATTTATTTGCCGTGCAATAATGTACTCGTACAAATAAACCCAAACAAACAACCATATAAGAAAGACAAATGAGGAAATTGTATACTTAATTCAGCAAACATTAATTTATAACCTACCATGCGATATGAGAATAATCGTACCTTCCACGATCTAGAATCTAGATCAAATATTCGAGTGTACCTATCTACACTGCATTGGTCTAGGCATAAATTCGCATTGCTTTATGCTTGCTTTAGCAATAAGTTTTGCGGAGCGGTTTTGTATGACAGGCAGAACAAGAATATGTATTGTCTGACATCGCAATTTATAACATAGGTTCCCGAAATAAGGATAAACGTTCCCATTACTAGGCTCACCAAAGTAAATAAATATTATAAAGGGCAATGTGTACGCTTCCACAACAAAGTCCCAAGCGATGTTTGTCAATTGATAATCGGCAAGTTTAGAAACGTAATAAAACGAAAACTCATATCTGATTATTTAGAAGAAAAGCAAGCATGGGACGAACTAACTCCAACTTCAATTAATAAGGATCACAATAAAAACGCTAGGATCCAGGTCTAGTTTCTTGCCTGTTCTTCTAGACTCTGGTCGCGATGAATTGGCTCCTTGGATCATCTAGTATGTAAGACGTTTCAATGTGATCCTTGTGATTTAATTGAATAAATTTTACTGAGTTTCAGTTTGTAGTTGTAACACAATCTTCTTCAACATCTGTGGAGATAGTAAATACGTTTATAATTATTATAAGGAAGTTCTATGAATAGCATTCTCTCCTGTAGTCGGCACTTAAAGATCGTGACTTAGGATGTCGTTATTGTCATGGAGTGAACGGTTTGTTTCTAACGCTTTCTGTTGCCATTCTAACCACGTCGTAGAACCTGCCTTGAACCCTCCGTTAGATAGCCAGTCCAGCTGGTATTTTTATCTAGAGCGTAGTGCATCATACCTGCATCTATAGCTTGAAATTGTTAAAAAGTCTACATGCAGAGATTATATAGTTGACCCTAGTTTCACATAAGTTATTTTCCATTGAATCAAACGCGAAAAAATAATTCAGTTTATTTACCTATGAATTCTATTCAATTCCATTTGCGGGTCATCTGAAAATATAGATACAATAAGTCTTATCCTCATTGAAGTTATTATTTTATCAAGTGTCCTCATTACAGGTTTGTTATGTCCTTCAAAATGTAATAATAAGAAATTCTGATTTATATTGCATTATCTTATATACAAATATAAATCACATACTGACTGACTGAGTGACGAAAATACAACTGAATTACTTGTTCTTTTCTCTTGGAATTTTAAAGTTTGTATCTAGTATATCGCATCTATGTCCAACAAGAAAATGCATCTCAAAATTGAACACTTTTTTTATTCCGACTTTATCGACGGTTTTTGAGCGTACTTTACAGTATATTTTCGATGTAGTTAAAGGTGCATGGTATATATATATTCTAAAGAGAAAATAGATATTGAAATATTAATACTTAAATAAAATATAATAGTTCAAAAAATATACTTCATAACTGTGTTACCATCAAGGGCAAGTCTAAATATATCCAATTTAATATTAAATATAAAACTTGTCAGCATTTATTATGCCATATATGCCATATTGCTTCAGAAATGAATTAGGAAATTCTTTTACAAAAGAACGTCTCAAGTTGACAGGAACGCCTTACAAACACAGTATGCTCAACTTCATTTAAAGTCGTGTGATATAAGAGTTTGCGAACTAGTATTCGTTCGTAACTTGCGGAGAGACCGGCCACGGAGAGACCGGGCAGACTGGCGAGATAACCCACTTAAAGCATGATACTATTACCTACTTGTGACCGAAGTAGAGACACGGGAAATAAACTGTCTATACGTTTATTCATGTGTGAGAGAAGCGACGTTTCAGGTATTGAAGAAGTTAAATCAGCGTTATAAAATAAAAAAAAATATAACACCTGCATTATTGAATCAATGTATTTTGTTACTAATAATAATATTTCTTTACAAAAAAACGTATTACCAAAAAATGAGTGAAAATAGCAAATTTTTTTTTGTTACTTCAATACATGCTGTTATTGTTTTTTTTCTATAAATCGAGGCCGTGGTTCTTTTCACGATATTTCTTGGTTTCGGACTTAGTCACCTCCTTAAAAAAACACTCATCGAACATCTTTGACTAGTCCCAAACTAACTGGGATGTTTTATATCATACTAGCTGGTGCTCGCGATTCCGTTTTGCTAAAGTTCTATTTTTGACAACTCGCACAATATCTTTATAAATAATTTATAGCCTATATGTTATTCTGATGTATAAACTACATTATTGTAAGTTTCATTAAAATCTCTCCGGTATCCAGTCTCCGGCGTTAAAGAGTAACGAACATACATCCATCCATCCATCCATCCATACAAACTTTCGCGTTTATAATATTAGTTGGATGGGATTCCCGTAGAAGATCGTTGGAGTAAAATATTTCGACTATGATTTTAGCATTCCATTCCAAAATCATTTACGGCAACTTTCAATGAGTGTTCCGGATTCCTAAAGGAATTTAGCTTCGTACTAACAGTATTCGCGAACAATTTTGGAAAAACTATTTAAGAGGCGAACGGCATTTTCATTCAATAAATAGGTAGACATAGATGTTGTTTTTTAGATGTAAGTAGATTGAAAAAAAGTTGTAGTCCTCAGAGTCAGTTTTTAAACCAAAAACATTAATATATATTCTTGGTTGTACATATAATATCCAGGGCTCCAACATTGAGCACATGTTTCTATTGTGAAACGCTTATCATTGATGGCTAGCCTAACCCATTTTTAAATTCGAGACTGGCTTTTGAACTTCGTTCACATGCATACATGGTAACGTTACATCAGTGATTTCGATCTACACTACGTGTACTTCCGATGCCATCGAAGAATTCGAAATCGCGTAGACGAATTAAAATGTCCTTTAACCGACGAATGTAACTCCTCATATAACTTTTGTCATCACCATCAAGTTTTCGCAGCCCATTTTAAAACAAATTTCCCAAGAAGCACGCAATATTTTACTTAATGTCTAAAATTATTAACATTACAGATTGGGTTAATGAAACGAATCGATTTCTTATAGTGTTGTTTAGTAGGCATAAACTGTTACGACGATATTTCGGTCAGACTGACACAAATCGAATAGTGCGTCGGTATGTAAAGCATACGCAAATATCCTTATATTTAAACATGAGCTCTCTATCAAAGCTCTTTCATATCATCTATTATGTATGACATCAATCTATGACATACCTATTACTTAAGGTGACGGGTATAGCCAAATGCGTGTTTTTGGGGAAACCGAAAACTGTTTTCAGAAAAAGTGATAGCATGTGGAGTTGTGAAACTTATTATTTCCTATAACACATATATTGAACTAGTGTATTGTTACTCAAAATTTGTGCTCTTGGATATAGTTTACTTTTAAATGTAAGTTTAGTACCAACACCTTTTGCAAAAGTGTGGTTTAAGATCCCATTTTTTATGGGTTTGGCAGATTTGTTTGGTACCAAACTCAGCACAGCTATTCTTATGGTTCGTATCTTGTGACTCTAAAGAAAACATTTCTACATTAAGGTGTTTAAAGAAGAAGAAGAGTAGCGCCTTAGGAATTAAGTGTTTGATTGCTGTGTGCTCGCAAATATACATAAGGCACTGCTTTAGAGTTTGACTATCCGAACTGTGCGCGGCTCATTATGTGTTTTGCGCCGTTGTCAGCATTTTTGTTGAAATTGAAATTGTGACGTTGCCACGCTGACTGTCTAGAGTTTAACCACCACGGCAAAAACTATGCCGTGTTACAAGTTTAACGTGTGTATAGATATAATAAATAAATAATAAACTTGGAAGTTATTGACATTTTTATTTATTATGAAAAATTTCACCCTACCCGTCGCCTTAAATCAGTGTAAGAGTATTGAATCTTTGTTATTTAATTCATTTCGTTGTACCAGTATTTGATCCATGTGCCAACTACTGCGTTTGCGCTGCTCAAGTTCCTTCTACGATTCTTCTTTTACTGAGACCGTCATGATCTTTGATTTTATTTTTATATTTTGTTCAATTAAGTAATAAAATAACATGATCTTATCCTTATCCCTTGAGATGTAGGATTGGCACAACACGACTTTCTGTTCCACTCTATTTTATCAGCCGTCAACTGTGTTCACTACTTTCTTACTCTTGTTTTTTTCACACAGTCCGTCCTGATCTTTTTCATTTATAATATTTGTAAGATTAGGTTCATTTAGCCCAATTTTATTTTTATTATAAGTAAATGATAATATTTAGAATATAGCAATACTATCGCAGGAACAAATTAAAAGATTAAAGATACGTAGTCCCATAAAAAACAGAAGAATTGGTTTTTTTTTTCGTTTTCAAAAGTTAATTACTAGACTGGCGGTTTTTCAGCGCCTCTTTTATAAACTGTCATGAGTAGCCGACCCCCTGTAGTAACGTAATAAATACTTCGGATTCAGGCTGTCGCACGTAGCGGTAGGGTGGGAAACGTGAGAATCTCTGTTATTGACAGAATTGATAACGAGAAACGGTTTAATTGCAGCCTTTCATGACGCAAATCATACCATTCTTCGAAGCAATGATTTAATTACTTGCTTTGCGGTTGCATTCATTTGTTTATGTTTCTTGTAACTTGCGTCGTCGTTGTAGAACAATTGATGACACTCGATGAATAATTGTTATGGTAATGTTAAAATTTACGCGTTAATTACCCATCCTCCTGAATTATGGAATAATTATGTTATAAGTTACAAGTTCATCATACCTCATTAGTATATTGAGTGAGAAGATGCTTGGAGCTATAAACCTTGCTCAGTTTTGAAACAAGAAAAGGCCTCCTTGTTTTTAATTTTTGATAAAGTTTGTTTACTTCTTATATGAAAACCGTATTCTGAATTGATTTGAACTATAAACAAAATTTAAATATTTGAACAATTTATGTCATATTTCCAAAAAAATACAGTAGAAAATAAAATGACATTGTGGTGTGCTATACTGTTACGGTACAAACACTTTTAATCAAACTAACAAAAAATAGCATCGTGAGCGTGGTGTTAGCGTTATTATTTGAACCTCGCAACTCAGCCATTATCAAGACGAGCTTCGATTGGCTGCCATTAGTGATTGTTTGCGTAATTGTAAATTGTATTATAACAATATTGCTTTACATACTTAATCAACTCTAAAACTGAAACTCCACAACTATGAAAATCGCATTTAACACTGAGCAACAGCATACATACAAGTTCCCCAAGTGGTTAGTTATTTTTAATAGCTAGCCGGCCGTAAACTCTTGATTTTATGGTACATTAAAATTAGTCTTTTATGTTTGAAGCTTTGTTCATTCATCACAGCAAATTTTCTGTTACCTGAAATTAAAAGATTTCTAATTTTTTTCGCGTGAATAAAAGAATTCAAGATTTTTTATTGATTTGTCTATCAAAAAAAAAATAGATTACAATAATATTTTGTAAACTTGTCTCTGTATTGTAATTACGCTGTCTTTATTGTTTTGGTTCTGGGTATTTACTACCGACGAGGTAAAGAACCTCTGTTTGAAGTGCGTGTTCAGTATTAGGTAACATTCGGAATACTTACCTGCATCGCATAAAATGTCGTTCTTCGCAGATGTTTTCCAATCACATTTTATTCCGAAGAGGTAATTTTATGTTAGGATATCAACTTATTATAAGTAATAATTTTTCAAGTCATTATTTACTATTTAATCATTTATTGTATTGTGTCAGTGATCTCGTGGCATTGTTTTAACTCGCACTCATTCGAGTTTATTTTCTTTTAATTATTTCTTGCGTGTTTAGGTCGTATTTAATCTTCGTGGTAATTTCCGCGATAAACGTATAAACCCCATTAAGATTAGTCGGTCTCTCTAAACTCGTTGTTTTGGTATAATAACCTTGATGTCGTACTATCGCTATGGATCTTCCAGCAATTTCACGTAATTTTGACGAGCCAAAAATATATAATGTATTCCAATTTCATCTAGCATTTGACCCTACGAAACCAACCAAATACAACTGCGCGACTCATGACAAATAATTCCGAACTAGCATAATTCATGTAGTACGATCATTTCGTCTTTACGTATTTTACATATTTCATTAGTCACTTACCTCCTAACCTAGTTGATTAGATAAACTTATTATTTTATATTGTATGAGAAATGCTAGAGTTACAGTTGCCTAATAACGAGGTCAACAACGAGCTTTTGCGTGTTGCAGTTACCGTGCACTCGGTACACAACACATTGAAAAATTTCTTGATATGTTGTACCTCATAAAATCTGTAACGCATCTGTTTAAAAAAGATTGAATTCATTATGAGTACCAAAATAAATGCAGTGATGCTACTTTTAACTTCCCTTGCGGGCGCAATCAAGGTAGCGCCCTCATCAGATATAATCTATTTAAAATAAAGTGAAGAAACTAATTAAAAATATATCTAGCGCACATTTTGTACACGTGTGCGTTTGCAGCAAGTGAACCGTCCTGAGATGTGACGATTCCCAATAATTATTTTAAGGCTCGAGCGAACACTAAAAATAAACGCTGGTGTGATGTCATTAAATATTACGTACCCACCCGACCAACGACGGCGACACGCATTTGACTATGACATCAGTCGACTCGCCACAATCATCTGTTCATCTGTTGAATTATTATCAATGTTCCCATCGTTTACGACTTTTTTTCTCCAAAGCCCGGATTAAAGGGTTCTGTGAAATGTAGGTTGAATACACCATATTATCAGTTCGTACTCGGCGAGTTTGACCCGCCCTTGTTTCACAGATAACGTTTCGAGGACGGCTTTCCGAGCACCTCGGTTAAATCCGATATGCTAAGTAATTTAGTGCCTAACTAGAAACTTCTTGAGCTTTAGCTTTCAGGTCTTCTGGGACGTCGTTATATCATAAAAAACCCGCTTCTAATGTATGGACGGACAGGCACGCACTACCGAATGTGTCACGTCACAGCGAACCTCGGCGTATCTAGGCATTAACATACAAAGCAGTTTTGTGACAGAAAATTGCTCTCGTTTATGTACACAAACACCAATAATGCGGGCTTCGTGAGCGGCATTTGAAGGTTATTAGCTAATCACCAAAAAAATGGTCCAAGTGGGTAATCCATCAAACATTGTATTCTCAGTACAAGCTTTACTTGGCTAAATAGCGCTGTGTGAAATGGGCACTAACATATTATAATATTTGAAGGTTACCGCATAACGTGCTGCTGTGTGTATGCCCAGTTCCTGAAACCTAGGCATTTTAAATGATGTTAGTAGATCGTGGCACACGGAACAGTCTTACTCTGGACCTAAGCCAGCCCACTCAGACGCCCAGAGCCACTGTGACTCGTTCATGACGCCGCATATTTTTAACGTAACAAACATCGCAGACACACTTGCGAGTGCCAAATGTAAAGTTCACTAACATAGATTTGGCAAGAGATGCTATTTACGTTAAATAGGTACCTATATGCCATGAAGCTAATAATGAAAGAACAATTCATAGAGCGCTATTCAATTTATATTACAGAAATTACTTTATGAATTTCCTAACTGAAGCGGCGTGTGTAACCACTAGATCTTTGAGATGTATCATTTTATCTATATTATAAGAGAGGAAGGACCTGACTCACCCATTAATGCCTGGGCGTTGAGTGGAGATGTTCCAAGGTACCCCTCACTATTTTGTAAAATAAGTTACTCATTTCTCTAATTTTATCAATATAATTTATATTTTTGAATTTCAATAAATGAATTTTAATGTATTGGACATACTAAGAAGGAAACAGGAGTAATAAAAGAAAAATATGAATACTGTTTAAAATGTTTTGAAGACTCACGTATTAAGATAAATCTATAATACATAAAAGTGTAGGGTAGCAGTGTTTACTATTATATTTACGATTTATGAAGTTTGGTTACTAAAATATTTACGATACGAAGCTAAACTAATTATTATGCTACAAGAATAAACTTGCAATATATCTATTTTTAATGTGACGATGATACTGGCAAGCATTGCAGGGCATAGGTATATTTTATTTCCTTCCATGTTGTTGGCCTTAGGTTCGATCCACACCAAGAACAAACGTTAGTGTGATCGCAAACATTCATGTTTGCTCTCCTGCTTTGTGTACCTACTCTTTGTTATTATACTATTCGAAATGCAATCTATGTATGATTAACAAAATATTTAAAATCGTAATTAGGGTAGTACTTATATAAAATATAGCATGAATATTTATTACCAGTATTTAAGCGCTACCGTTCAGCTCCTACGAACATGCGACATTTGTTATGCAAGTAATTTTAAGTTGAGTTTTCTTAGAAGTGAAGATCATGAACAGTCAGCGCGAAGCCGAAATCAACTCGATCTATAAAAATTCAACTCGATTTCTCTATACTAAAATTGAGTACGAGTTGACTTATGTTAAAACCAAACTCTAGTAACTCGTTAAATGACTCAACTCCCATATTGCTAATGACGCCCGATGTACTGGAAATTTGCACGAAAGCGTGCCTACATATACCGTTATATAGCAAAGCTTCGCGTTATCTCTATAATAAGCGCGGCGCAGGCGTTAAGTATCTATCTACTATCAATCTACTTTAGCGTCTGCCTCTTAGTTGATGCCATGTTTTAATGTAATATGTAGATATTTTATAAGATTATTAGTTCTCAAAAATTTGTAATTTATTATTCTTACACCAAACAAAGTTCTGCACATTTTGTTTATCTAACAAAGATCTTACTTAACTTGTGCACTTAATTCGTGTCGAGAAATTATTATAAGGGTGACCCATCTGAGTACAATTGAGATAAATATATTACGTCTATTGAATTGAGTCCTACCCATATCACTTGTAGCGTGGTACCGGATCCTACCTTCATCTTTGAGTGAAACTATCAACTGTATCCGCTGTACGTGTATCATTGACGATAGTAATGGAGTAAATACTTTACCTTTGATTTAATATAATATAAACAAGTTCATAGATTTGCTCTAGTTGTCTTAACGTCTTAAATATAAATATCTAGTGATCCATACATGAATCGTCGGTACCTTAAACCATATTCAATTAACTCCGATCTAGTGAAATGGTAGGTATTAAGGTAAGCTCATGCCCCAGATAACTCATTTAGGGCAAGCTTGCCGGGGCTCGCATGCTAATTAAATTTTGTCTTACGGTTGGGCGAGGCGACGACCCTTACCTCACATTGTGCATCGTATATATTGTTCTGTTTTATTAAGTCAAATAAATATGATTAAAATTTTAAAAATATGATTATGAGTCAAATAAAATTATTTTCTAGCACATAGGTGCTATAGTGGATAGGTATAGACCTATCGCAAAACAATGATACCGCAATAAAAAAACTTCACAGGTAACATATTTTTTTATTTATGTTGTTGTTTGATTGCAGCGGAGTTATCTATAAGGCTTGATGACATTCCGCTAGCCTTTTAATGCCGTTGTGAAGCAGTGGAGGGCGTGGCTGTTTTATAAGACTTCGATTCTAATCATAAAATCTTGAAACAGCCTTTATTGAACATAATTCCTGAAACCCATCATGATATATCTTCTCCATCTATCATGATAATATTCTGCGGATATTTACGCTAACTTGTTTTGGCACTGTCTAAAACTGATGACAGACAAATGTACATCTGTCGACTATGACCGGAATAAAGGTCTGCTATGCATCAGGCCATCTCTCTTCAGGGTTGTGTTATGTGATCAATCTGCCACCATGTCGTCGCGAACTGTCTCGTCAATTCAGGATAGCCGATACATAGCCAAATTAAGGATATAACTTCATTATATACAAGAAGAGAAATAAACTTTGCGTGGGGTTGAAAAATCATATTTTTATCATCGATTTCCCACTATCGGAATTTTCATCCCACTCTTTTCATACCATATGATCTTACTTCACTATCAGTCCATTTTTATATCGAGTAGATACTTTACGGGTTTGTTTTATGAAATTCTTCTCTCTTTATCACATACCCATACCACGCTTACTAATTGCTCCATATAATGGAACGATTTTAATTGTGTTGATCGTTAGAAATGTCTCGATCGAAATCGCTTTGAAGGTGCACCTAGCATGTGAAACTATTGATCTAGAATAGTATACCCTACTAACAAAACATAAATATAGCAACTTGTGTATACAAATAGGTATTAAATCACATGTAAATTATGGGTAATAAAACGGCAGTAACGTAAAGCTGTAGCCAGTACCAATTTCGACCCTACCGCTTATGCTTAGCTGTAGAATCATATAATAATAGCTAAAAACGTCGATCAATTAATGCCTAAAAACGTAACCTTATAATAAATTTATGTTTAAAATGCTTTATTTTCTGAAAGCACAATTTATTCCAGTTTTATTTTTGTTTTGATTACCCTCTCTACAACATATATGTACTTAGTTAATTTTCTCTAGCAGCACGTGCATATTTCGTATACCAGTCTCCGATACAGTATAACCGCACCCCTATGTAAAGGACACTATAACGTGACATTTTTTAGGATTATGTACGCGCGAATAAAGTCTTCTCGTCTTAATATAGGGTCTTAAAGGGCACGAAGAGCTTTAAGCCTTGCATGTTTGGATGGAATATCAAAATATGATTTAAATTATTTTTTAAATGCTTCTATTGCAATGCGGAAGAAGAAAATTTATTCCACAGCACGTTTACCTACTTATATTTCAATCTGCAAACGGTAGAGGGGTGATGCTTACCGTATCTTTAGCTGTCAGGGGCTGCATTTACATATCGACATTACGTCAGCATAATTTATGGGTTTTTGGAAATTTTAAGCAATAATACAATTACAATCTCTGTATGTGTCAAATATTTTTACTAGTTAATATGATGTGTGGTTATTTTGTAACTACTTTTTTTGTCGTGTTAGGCACCATCTTCTCAAAACATATATGTATTATGTATATATAAAATATTACTTAAAAAAGAACCCAGATAGAATAAAAAATAAAAATAATTATCAAGGACATTTCACACATCACACTCTAGTTCTAAACTAAGCAAAGTTTGTGCTATGGGAACTAGACTGCTGATATTATACTTACATACTTTTTTTTATAAATACATACATATAATACATCATAACACCAAAACCACAATGAAGAAATCAAACGAAGAAAGCTATCACTGAATTCTAATGAGAGGATCGCTCGTGTGAGTTCGTATACTGCCTTTGTCCCTTGTACCTTGTACCTTTGAGCACGACTTGGAGCTGTGAACAAATCGCAACCGCTTATACAATTCTTTCAATGTCATGTCCAATAGTTCACTATCAGTCCAATTGGCATTTTCCTCTGCGCTTTGTTTACTACTTGATGCACCAACTAGTATTTACTATTCCATCAGATGTAAATTCATAATTTGAATACCTTCCAGTAATACAGCTATCACTCTTATTAAGTCGTCGTTTCCATAATTAAGATTTTACTCTGCGAATGATGTTGATGACACCCATATACGAGTAAATAACAATTAAATACATTCATTGTTTTAAAATCACTAAAGCGATCAAACTTGTCATAATATTATATAGTGAAGGTAGACCCACTCGACTATAAATTGAGATTTATTGAGCACCTATGTAGGTTACCTACAGTCTTATCTGTCTTCTGTATACAATGCAATGCTCTTTCATTTTATTTACCTTTTAGCAGGAAAAATATGCTTATCGTCGTCACCGGTTTATTTATAGGTTATAGTCAAAGCTATAATATAAAATTATCAATTGAGAAAATACTAACATATAAATATGTGATACCTCTTGTCTACCATTAAAATATAAAAAGGTTGACCTATCGCGTGATAAATAGGTATATGTCGCTACATACTAGGCTTGCCACCTGTCATGTGCGCCGTATGCTAAATGGACATGCCCTGATTATAATATTAGTACGCTTTGTACCTAAACAAGTACATACATCCTGAAGAGCTTTTCAATATATAGATATTTGTGGGGTTGTTGACTACGCCTTTTATACGTTCTCAAGGGCCGACCGTAATCTTAGTAGCATTTTAAAAGTACGGGTTCAGTGAAAAAGAAAGGTCACTAAAGTAATAAGATCATTCTATAGATAAATCAGTTTTTAATGGTATTTCGTTAGTATTTCTTATTTTAATCAAAAAAAAATGTGTATCGCAATACTAGAAAGGATATGCGATGTAAAAAAGAACCATACGTGGATAATTTTTTTTTTATTCATGTGTTGTCCTCTTCTGACAAGAGCTTCTTCATTTGGTTCACGTTGTTGTTGGAAACATTAATCCACTACGGATCTTCTAAAAATTATCCACAAAATTAACATCTTCTACATCGATCACTGGTGGCTACCGCGGCATTGCTCTCGTGGCCTCTGCTTGCATGTTGGTTATAATACCAGTAAAATGTATTTTGTTATCGTGACTCTGCTATCAAAAACACGGAAAAAAGGAAACGTATAGTAGGTAGTACTTTTGAGATGAAACATATTTAACATGGAACTAAAATAAATACATATTAATGAAAGTTACAGGTACCTAAACATTAATTCAACGTCCAAATTACAATTAATTTGATATATTTCTGAAGTTCACATAATTAACAAAGAGGCTCTTTCAGATTTATTAAAATCTAATAGAATGATACTCTACATTTTTAAGAACTGTTGGTACCATCTATACGTAATGCCGAGTTTTTTGTTCATTTGAACAGAGCATTCAGTTAGCGTAAACAGATTAGCTAAATTGTAAACACTTTAAATTTTATAGCTATACGTACTGTGTACGAACATCGCTTTAAAATTGTGACAGTGTATACTTAAAATACCGCCTACGAGTTGCGCGTATGATCACTACTTTTATTGCATCTGATCAAAAGAATAAGTTGAGCGTAACATTTGCTCTGTCTTGCCTCTTAAATAGCACAAGAGGCGTGGATGGGCTCGTAGTTTTACTGATGGAGCTTCCGTCAAACCATGAAATCTTTGTAGATTTGGAGTTTGATCTGAGGTTCAACCGTTTTCAATGATTTCATATCTGACTAAAACTGAATCCAAAGAAATTGACAAATATCAATTTTGCTCGGGAATGGTCGTCACACTGCCATCGACACTACAACTACACGATATTGACTGAGAACTGATCTCCTACATTAGGTATTAGACGCATTAAAACCGTGTCGGTTCCCACATTGATATTTTAGTTGTAGCAACTTGAATTGTCTGTATCGGGTAGCTGTCGGTATCGACTAGTACGCAAACGTCTAATCGAAAAGGTAATTGGATAGTTACTATGCATGCGGCGCACTCACAGCTCGTATTACGGATATTGATAACGAGTCATTGCTCACTTTTATTGCACGCTGCCGATCGAACTGCGAGCTAGCAGGTTGGTTTTTATAGAGGCCAGTAAAAAATATATGCAATTTGATTCCAGTATAGGAATGTGAAAATACAGAGAACTTACCTACAGGATATTTTATTGATCTTTACACGAGGGATAAGATACATAGTTAATACATGATAAGCTCGTTGCGCTGCGGAATACGGTTCACAAATCATGATCCGGACAAGTTATCCACCTGTCTCACGTTAATGCATAGTAGCTTACTGCAATAAGGTCAAGGACAACCCTACTTCTCCTATATTGCATTTCGCTCTTGACCTTAACAAAATATGGAGGTATTAGAACTGTGGAAATACATGTGGGTTTGAAATTCTTTGAAGAGTCGCGTACGCGTAATAGCTCTATGACGCCTCGGTATATGAACAAAACGTGTAATAGTCATATACTTACATCAGTTTGAGAACATAAAATAAATTAATGAATCTTTAGTAGCCGCATCATTTATAATAAAATATGTACTCGTTTTATGAATATACAAATGGACCATGCAGTGTAACTAACATTGGTCGAGTCTGGTGGTGGTAAAAAAGGTTGTAAAGTCTTACGTAAAAAGTAAAATATGTTGGACAATACAGCCATAACAAGCTGGCCATTCTCCTAGAAATTACTCACTCTATATTCTACAAGGGCCTCTTGCATCCATTACGTAAAACACCGGAGTGAAAAATCAGTAAGCTGTTTTTGTTCCAGTTGCATTTTTTACTCTAACTCTGATGAAAATGGGAGCGAGAAAAAAGCACTGTAAATTACAATTGCAAAAGTATGTTAAGTGGTAAGCTTCCTTTTAAAATGCGCTAATACTCAAGCTGGCCGTTGTAAACACGAGAAAATGCTCTCGTGCAACGTGACTTTTAAGCTTCATTACATTATATGAAATGAATAAGAAACTCGAGTCTAAATCGATACAACACTATTCGATTGAAATGGATTGATGAGGTGTGGTGCATCTATTGTTAATGAAAGCTGTGTGAGTTACCCTCATTCTGAAGTCGTTTCGTCATCGCGTGTTGACCTGAAACTCGAAACCAATCTAAATCTTTGAAATTAATAAATTTTATAATACTTCACGGTTTGTATCAAAATCAAATTTGATAAATGTGGTTTTTGGCGACTTTCTCATTTTCTTCTAATTTTTTTTCACTTATGAAGATCAGTTTGTTTTAATTTTAAACTTTTTAATTGTTAATCGACTTAGCAAATAATATCGGCACTAGTTTTTTTTAAATATTTTCTTACAAATACACGACGATTAACACTTAGATCTTCACTCGCTCGATCACTTTGCTGCATTTGGTTTAGTTTTAAATTACAACGTTACACACGAACCTTGTCTGACGTACTGCAAATATTGTACGAATCCAAAACTTCTACCTGTGTATGTTTTACCAGATTGAAACTTTCCCCCTATCGCCTGTTTTCCAGGCTAACTAAACATAGTTATTTAGTCGTAGACCTTGTTAGCAATGTTTTGTTTAGTTCGTGTTAGTTATGAAAATTTTGTTCGTTGACATGTTCGCGTTTATTAAAAGTTTGTTTTTCACTCGATAGACTATTCAAAACAGCTTGTAATATTAAACGAATATATACCTAGATCTAAAAGTCTATTTGAGTCCGAACAATGTTTCTTATTATTGATGTTTCATAATTTTGAGGTTACGCTTCGAAATGTTAAAGTTCTGCTGTCTAAATTGATATCATAAAATTACTGGTAATTTTTATCATTTCGGTAAAATGCTTTAAATTTTAAAGACTAGCTAACTCAACCGTACACTTTAAGATTCCCCGAGACACAAGATCCAACCGTGAATGTAGCGGAGAGACACAGTCACATTAATCTATTTTAATGAGTGAAATAAAGGGTAAAATACAATAGGAACTCTAGGTAGGCGTGAAAGTGTTAACAAAATGGGCTACGCGCCAACTAATCAATAAGTACGTTATACTTTTATGTTAGAAACTCAAGGTCGGATAGAGCGGGAATTAGGAGTGTAAGGAAACTGGTCAAATACAATATTAAATTAAAACAAAAAAAAAGTATTCTGTTTCACGGTAGGTACACTTCGCCTAAAAGCTAACGTTAGGTTTTAAGGTATATCTTATCGAATTCAATATCGAGTTATCAACTAAGTGCATTGCACGCAACTTGTTTGCCTGTCACTGGTAGGTATTGTAATACTGTGTTATTATTACATACTTGATACACGGCTGTATCGTATTACGTATATATTCGTATTTTGATCGAACCATGGTGTAAATGGAACCTAGCTATTTATTAGCTAGCTAGCTATTTTCTACTGAAACCATCTTTTCTTAACCTTTACGTTTCCACTCTTATACAAAATGAGAATAGTATTTATTACACCATCAAAATATCGTATTTTTTTACTGTTACATTGTTGAGTAAGGGATTTGAAATGTATTGATTTGAACAACAGAAGCTTTGGCGAGATAGTCGATATGCACGTTGTTTATTTTATTTACGAAATGAGTGTTTTGAGTGGAAAAAGATCCCACCATAGACGGGCTGGTTATTGGATAAAATTTTGTGTCAATAAATATATTGTATACGGGTTGCCTAAAAAATTTCAGTCCAGAAAGAATATTAATATTTATTATTAACGCATTCATTATAAATGAAAAGGAAAAGGGCATTCTGGACCAAGCAAATAAATAATTTTCCTTATGCTAGCCAACTAGTACATTCGAAAGTAATTCTACAGGCCTACATTCTACTAAATTTACGAAAAAATATTTCAATATGATTTGGAAAAACAGTAACAACAGTAAAATTAACTTAAAATATTTATAAGTGTGTTTAAGTCTGTTTTGAACAGTTTAAAAAAATCTTACAGTTTTTTCTCGCTAAACTAGCGAATGATACATAGGTACATGTCATACATTTTGTACTTAAATGGGCATATAGCAAGAAAAGTTCAAAAATATAAATTAGATTTCTGTTAAATAGTTTCTCATTAAGTTAGTAAACATGAAAGGTCGGTAACCTAATAGATCCTGTGACTCTTAATTGAATATATCCAAGGAATTGTAGGGGCATATATTAATCTCTGATTTAGGCTAAAAATAAAATTATAGAAATAATTTTAAAATTTTAATAAAAATTCGATACATATCAAGATATATTATATATAATTTCCTCGAACTCTGCCTTTTTAAAAACATTTAAAATTGAATATGAAATAAGTAAATCTGATATGGAATATAAATTGTAAGTCAATTATAGCATTAGATTTGGTGTGTTATATTAGTATAGGTTTTACACCTGTCTATAAAAATAATTTCGAGCTGTCTGTCGGTCGTCTATTTCTTTGTAATTAATATAATTTCGAACATCATTTGATCACGTTTAAAAAAGCGTCATCTGTTTGTACCTGCCGCAACATTTCCACCTTGAGTTTCGCGTTCGTACTTTGTCGAATGCCCCATCATCATATAGATGGCGCTGTCCAGGCCTGCTACGCTGCCTGGTAGAACATTTTAGAACTACACGATAGAGTTCGTTACACAAAACCTCATCTAGATGTCGCTGACAGTCTGACCGCGCGTTAAAAAAAGATTCTGCTGAAGTATGAGTTTATTTATATACTAAACAACGTTTCGTTTACTTATTAAGCGTTCCAGGCTAAAAATGTATATTTTATTGAAAAAATGTGTTACGCTTGTGTTTAACTTAAATGTAAATAAAAATTGCGTCAAAGCTATTTTATAAGCATATTTGTTTTGAACATACGTAAACGAGCAAGAAACTTATGGCTTACTTACATGCCGTTTGTTTGTATGAAAGAAATAGAATAGAAAAAAAGGAGCATGTTACTGATTTATCTAGATAATAACAAAATATCTATAACAAAATATATACTTAATCTAGATAATACTAATAATACAAAAGTTTTGTTTATAATATATGTAAATACCTACATATTTATGGCTTTAGCTCATGGGAATCCTTGCTGAATTGCTAAATCAATTATCTTCAAGCAAAATTGTGGGTAACAGCGAGTTTTTTTTCCAAACCTGGCAGTGGGCCACATTGAGTTAGTTCAATGCCAAAAAATTCAATAAGTATGGTAGCTGCGGGGAATTCGTTATAGATTGACATCCCACCCCTGACTGCACCAAACACATCTTTGACTGAATTCAGTAGAATACCTAGTTCTCAAGTTTGTACAGAAGCGTAAATTGAAAATAATGCACATTAATGTCATTTTAGTGATATAACCGAATTATAAACAGAACTACTAAACAAAAAATTTAATTGCCGAAAAAATGTAATATCTAAAAATTTTATTCTATCCTAATTACTAAGTTCTTAAACTTATGTTAAGTTAAGTAAGTAAACCTAGTAATTTTAAGAATAAGAATGATATTATTATTAATTTTTAAATATTTTCGGCAGTATATAATAAAACAGACAGGTTATATTTACGTTAAACTGGGTATGACAAAAGTTACAAGTTTGATATGAAATTATATATGTACTTACATGTGTATGTCGTATATGTCTTTACTCGTATATGTCGGAATATAAGAATTAAAGTAAAACAGGTATTCAGTTAAAATATTTTTAACCAGGTAAAATATAGGGCAACTAAATTATAACGTTTGCAGACAAATCGATCTTGATTTCGTGACAAGAATGAGCACTCTGGTACCAGGCAAGGCGTACTGTTCAATTCGATATTAGTATCCGAGCCAGGCTAGAAAACATATTTAATGTTTTTTTCCTTCATTGTAAAGAAATCGGTACGTGTTTTATCGCGAACATTATTGTTATCTTATATAATAATAATAAAAAATCATGGACAAAACACAAATCGTTCTCTAGTCTCAAACTAAGCAAAGTTTGTACTATGAAAACTGGATTCCTGATAGAATACTTATATACCTACAATTGTTTATTGTACGTGCAATCATAGATTATGTAGTAACACCCAGACCAATACAAAAATGTATGTTCAAACTTTGCTCTGAGTGGAGATCGAACTCACGACCCACAGTAGGTATATTCCTTTATATGAGTACTGATCGCGATTTTTTTTTTTAAATTCGTGTGTTTTAGGTACAACCAGGACCTAAACAGTTTTGGGTCATGAAATGGCCTTGATAGTTTCCTCCGAAGCGATGCCGTGTATATTTTATGACCAAGGTCTTTGGTATGGCATTTTATGCATTGCTATGTCATAGTAGAAAATTAGCAATTTAGTCCAGTCAAATTACGAAATAAATAAACATGAGCGAATACAGTTTGGGGACTTTGAGGATCGATAGGGGGGTGTATTCTGAGCATACATTCCAATTTGAGGGGTTGTACTGAGGTCAGCTCAAGGTCATTTCGATGGAAACGCGTTTCATTCGATATCTCGAGAATGGTTGGTGTTAGGCGAAAAATTGTTGAGACCTTTTCTTTTCCAAACAAAATTTATAAACTTTTTTATTTGAAACTTTTTTTTATAACATTAATATTTTTCAACTTATTACTCCCGCAAGGCAAAAATTTTACTTTTTTTCCATTTTTCGTCGTTTTCTTCCCAACCATTCAATTTTATTAAATTTTACCGATCATCAAAGTGTAGATCTTTTAATTATGAACAGTTTTGTCCTTAAACTTTTTTCCGTAATGCCAATACCTTCGGAGTTATATATTACTTTACCGATATATTATTATTTTTGATGATCGGTAAAATTTAATAAAATTGAATGGTTGGGGAGAAAACGACGAAAAATGGAAAAAAAGTAAAATTTTTGCCTTGCTTGGGAGTAATAAGTTGAAAAATATGAATGTTATAAAAAAAAGTTTCAAATAAAAAAGTTTGTAAATTTTGTTTGGAAAAGAAAAGGTCTCAACAATTTTTCGCCTAACACCAACCATTCTCGAGATATCGAATGAAACGCGTTTCCATCGAAATGACCTTGAGCTGACCTCAGTACAACCCCTCAAATTGGAATGTATGCTCAGAATACACCCCCCTATCGATCCTCAAAGTCCCCAAACTGTGTTCGCTCATGTTTATTTAACTCGTTTTTAGCCATAATTTGACTGGACTAATTTGTAAGGCATTATAATAGGTAACTTAAGAGTTTTTTTTTATAAATATTTGCGGACATTTCTTCCCAACCTTATGCTATAGGCACTTTAATGCTAATATAATACTTATATAAAAATGTCTTATTATCCTAAGTTACTATTTTAGTTTTATATTTCTTAACAGTATAATACATATGAATGTATGACACTAGATATAATAACTAACTATTCTAGTTGTACCACTGGAGCTCTAAACATTCTTAGGCACTCCTTGTCTTCCATAAATGGTTCTATGTTGTAATATTAATGTAAACGACTAGCTAGTGCCAGAATAAAAATAAAAAATAAATACAGCACACGTCACGCTCATTTGATATTAGCTCTGACTTCCACACTGTGGTTCGTTGGTTCAATTCCGATCAAAAACAAATATTAATTGACAAACTTTTACGTTCGTTTTTTATCTGAATTCAATAAAAACGGAACAGAATTAGAGAATCACTTACGCATCCGTAATTTAATATCCCCTTGTAAAAAATATATTATTTAGACCATCACACTTCACTCCACTAAACAATGATTGGTAGGTACTTACCTACTTTACTTACGGTGAAATAATTCATACTTTATTTAAAGGGCAATGGGCATTCTGGACCAAGCCCTTTCAAACGTACTATGTGGAAACCCTGAGAGCTTTTAAACAACTTTTTTAATTTATTATAAATGAAAAAGTTACATGTTTATCCTACTCGCTGCAACTATTAGTCCGATTTGGCTGAAACTTAGTGTACTTCGACCTGGATTAATACAAAGGTTACTTGTGTTAATCCTAGTAACTACTTTGCCTACCTTTGTGTTAATCCAGATTACGGAACTTCTAAGAACTTGTCAAAAGTTACTTAAGACGAGAATAAATAAAGCCACACTCATTAGTAAGGTGTTCAAAGGCTTTTTTTTGCTACGTGTCCTTGAATATTTGTCAGCCGTTTTTTCATGGACCTACTATTTTCTCCTATTAGTAGGACCACGAGGGAGACCTATTTCTGTCTTTCCTATTATATACTATAAATAGAAACAACCAATAATTTATAATAATTAATTAATTAATTTATTATTTAAATAATTATTATTAATTAAATAATAAATAAAATATTTATATTAAATAATAAATAAAATATTTATTATTAATTAATTAATTAATTAAAATATAATTAATATAATTAACTAAGATAATATATCCTATCTTAGTTTATCTAAAAAATGGCCTACTGTTATATCACCTTGAATTAATTGTAACTGGCATTTTAATATGAAATAAATAAATTAATTTAAATTAATTAATTATATTTATTATTAATTAATTAATTAATTATTATTAATAAATTAATTAATTATTATTAATTAATTATATTTATTATTAATATTAATATTATTATATTAATATTATTTAAATAATTAATTACATAATTAATTATATTTATTATTAATTAATTATTTAAATAATAAATTAATTAATTAATTAATTAATTATTTAAATAATAAATAAATAATTAATTATTTAAATAATAAATAAATTAATTAATTATTTAAATAATAAATAAATAAATTAATTATTATAAATTATTGGTTGTTTCTATTTATAGTATATAATAGGAAAGACAGAAATAGGTCTCCCTCGTGGTCCTACTAATAGGAGAAAATAGTAGGTCCATGAAAAAACGGCTTATTTGTCACGTGACGGTGCGACACGGCGGCGTAGTTGGCGGTCGTAGGCACGATCGACGTAACAAGGTTTTCTATCCTTGTAAGTGCATTTTGCACTTAGTTATAACCTTGTCACAACGTGTGGGCTCTTGGGTTAAAAGCGATTCCTGCGGATTCCGATACCTGTTTCTATATTATATAGGTATAGTTCATCAGATAAGTGATCTTTCCTTTATTAATATTAATTTTAGTACCAATCGGAAACGTACCCAAAATACTGGGTTTATGTTAAGTACTTAGTTGATTAAATTATTTTGCGTTGAGTTTAGATTTAGTACCTACTCTGTATTCTTTCGTTAAGTTTTTTATATATTTGAGAAAACACTCATATAATTTGCAGAACTTTAAACAAATATAAGAATAAAAGAACTTTAAACGTGTGTAACGTTTAAGTTCTTGATTGATATATTTTTAATAATTTATTCACCACAGCAATTAAATATTATAATACGTACCTACATAGAAAAAGAGAAAAAGGGGTGGGGGTGTTCGGTGTTTGGTCTTAGTGGGGTATGTTCCATGTCAGGGAACATACCTCTATAAAATGCTAAGTATACCGTAGTGTACGCCTAGGTGTGTGGAGCTAGGCTATCAGGCACGCACCGAAAAGTTCTTTATACACGTCCACGCCGTCTCTACGCTGCCGCCGCGGTGTAGAGGTGGGCCCACATCCTCATCCATGTGGGTCGTCCCTTCCGGGCAATGCTACGGCCCATTAACGAGCTTCACACAACACCTACCTCGTGGCCGTAGTAGCTAAGTATGAAGAGCGAAAGCGAAACTTTGGCGCTATAACCGAATTACCTGACTAGGGGAAGAAAACCCCGACAGAAAAATAACCTCAACATGGCTGCAAGACTGAAAGAAAAATTACCCCAGGAGGGTACCGGCGCTGCCGGAGAATCCCTCCCTGAGCTTAGCTCAGGCTGCCCCACGTATTCTGGGGGGGGCAAAGTACTGCAAACCAAAGAATCGACAGAAACATCAAAACCTAAAATACTCACTCAACAGCTATTCCATCCCGGGCTGTTTAACCGACCACGCTCAGCATCCGTTAGTGATGCAACCGAAATCAGAGATAGTACCAAAGATCTATTCATAGCAACTGCATCCAGTAATAATCAAAACGAAAGTATGGATTGCACCTCGATGCCAACACTAGAGACCGATCAAACACAAAACAAGAAAACACATCCCGCCTGGCAAAAAGTCCCGAAAATTCGGACTAATAAGCGCAGAAGAATATCGGAGTCTCCGCCACAAATCACAACCGAAACGAGTAATAGTTTTGCTATCCTCCCTACTGATGCCACCGAAGCCACCGCTAAAGAAACAAAAGTTAGCAAACCACCCCCACTCATACTTTACGGCATTGAAGATGTGAATAAGCTAACACAAGCTTTCCAAACTGTGTTAGAAAAGGAGGAATACACCCTAAAAATCATAAACCAACAACAGATGAGAGTCAACTGTCCTACAGCAGAATCGTACAGAAAACTAATGAGCATCGTCAGGGAAATGGGGCTCATTGGACACACGTTCACAACAAAGGAAGAGCGATGCTATAGAGTAGTTATCAGAAATCTACACCACTCTACACCCCATGAAGCTATTACTGAAGCAATAGAAATGTCAGGTAACAAGGTACAAGGAGAAATCATAAATGCAAGAGCTGGAATTGAGAAAAAACCTACCTCAACATTCTTTGTGAACCTTGTGCGTAACCCAAACAACAAAGCAGTAAAAAGCATAAAGTACATTTACAATACTGCAATTACTATTGAAGACCCGAAGAAAAGAACCACTATTGTTCAATGTAACAAATGTCAGCAATATGGCCACTCAAAAAATAACTGCATGAGACCTTTTAGATGTGTCAAATGTGCAGGTCAACACAAAACAAGTGACTGTACTAAGAAAGACCCCAGCGAAATGTGCTCTATGTCTTGGGGAACATCCTGCGAACTACAAAGGGTGCATAGTCTACCAAGAAATACTCTCTAGGAAAAATAACCACAAAACATATTTTAACACAACGCGGCACCCTATTGTCACTCCTAGACCAGATGAAGACAAAGTAACAACACAAACAGAACTAAATGAAAGAGGAAACAACTTCCCAGAAATAACGAACTACTTTAAACCATTAAAACCTAAAAGAGATGATACCACGAGAAAACCGCAAAACACCCTTAATAAATATTTCGAACAAAGAACTATACCAACAACTGATGAAAATGTAATCAATCATCAAGGGAACTCTGAAAGAAGACATCAAACGTACTCTCAAGCAGCGGGTGCACAAAAACAAACAAAGATTCCAGAACAACTCGGAGAAACTAACAAAATTCCGAAACCGACGGGCTCTAGACAAGAACAAAAATACACCACAAGGATACCCTTACAACAAATAACACCAGAGGATGACCACCTCGCGCCAACACAAGTTATTCAAGACTTACTAATAAAACAACTCGAAAAAATGGATATTCTCTTCAACCAAATGAGCACATTGATGAGCCTCATTGTGACCCTCGTCGAAAAAATGTCACAATGATTTGCCTTAACATTGCCGCATGGAACATTAACGGCTTAGCTCCAAATGTCGATGAAGCTGAAATGTTGCTGAACGTACACAAACTTGATATACTTCTGATATCAGAATCGCATTGCACAAACACGAGTCAAATAAACATCAGAAACTTTACAACATATAGCACACAACACCCTGACGGTACTGCACATGCAGGAACAGCACTAATAGTTAGATCCTCAATAAAACACTACGAAATACCAGCATATAAGACGGACCATCTTCAGGCGACCACCATTGCGGTGGAAGGTAAAACGGGCCACTTTTATGTCTCTGCAGTGTATTGCCCACCAAAGCACACGATCAAGGAAGAGCAACTAACCAACTACTTCAACACACTAGGTCCCAGATTCGTCGCTGGAGGAGACTGGAACTCGAAACATCTCCATTGGGGTTCAAGATTGACCACTACAAGAGGAAGGCAACTAAAACTAGCAATTGACAAAAGCAACTTAACAACACTATCTACTCCAGAACCGACACACTGGCCATCCGATAGGAATAGACAACCGGACATTATCGACTTCTTCATTACTAAGGGAATGTCACGGTATTCTGTTCTGATCAATTCATGCTTAGACGGTTCTTCAGACCATACTCCTGTGCTGCTGACGATCAGCGCAGTACCCTTAGAGTACGAAACAGCAACGAAGCTATTTAACAAGCACACAGACTGGGACTCGTTTAGAGACATAGTTGAAAGGAGACTTGAGCTTCGAGTTGCCCTTAAGACTGCAGAAGACATAGAAACGGCTGCAACCCGTTTTACAAACCTTATCCAAGTTGCTTGTTGGCTGACTACTCCTGATGCTTCCGCTAAAACTAAAAGACACAATTGTGTACCACTGGAAATAAGGGCCAAAATACAAGAAAAAAGAAGACTTCGCAGAGTGTGGCACTGCAGCCGACACAATGAGGATAAAAAGGCTTTGAACAAAGCAATAGCCGAGCTTAAAGACCTTCTAAGCAACGCTAAAGATGCCGCACTAACCCAATACTTAGACTCACTTACAGCGACTAAAGCAACCAACTACTCCCTATGGAAAGCCACGACGACCTACAACCAACCGAAGAGCACTCGACCTCCCTTAAAACTAGCTAGCTCCAAATGGGCTAGAACAGCCCAAGAAAGAGTAGACGCATTTGCGAGCCATTTGGCTGAAGTTTTCAAACCTAATGACATTTCAGACCACGAGGACCCAGATATCGACCTTATCCTAAAACAAGACTTCCAACTAGATAAACAAATACAACCAACCAGCCCTCGAGAAATTAATAGACTTATACTAAAACAAGAGAACAAAAAAGCACCAGGATTCGATCAAATAACAAAAGAAATCTTAATCCAGCTTCCAAGAAGGGCCATGGTATTTCTCACAACACTTTTCAACGGAATATTAAGAGTCGGTCACTATCCCGGTATATGGAAGATCTCTCAAATTATAATGATCCACAAAGAGGGGAAACCTACCACTGAAGTAGGGTCTTATCGTCCAATAAGTCTGTTGCCAGTAATCTCCAAATTATTTGAAAAAGTCCTACTTACTCGCATGTTGAAAATACTAGCTGAAAAAGCGATAATCCCAGACCATCAATTCGGATTTAGACAAGAACATGGCACAGTCGAACAAGTCCACAGAGTTGTTGACCGAATAAGAAAATCTCTAGAACTAAAAGAGTATTGCTCAGCTGCCTTTCTAGACATACAACAGGCATTTGATAAGGTCTGGCATAGAGGACTCCTCTTCAAGATAAAGAGTTTATTGCCGCACTCCTTTTTTGGATTGTTGGAGTCATATCTTTCAGAAAGACTATTCCAGGTCAAGGATGGCGAATACTCCTCGCACTTCCACGACATCAGAGCGGGAGTACCGCAAGGATCAGTACTTGGCCCCGTTCTGTACACCATATTTACCTCAGACCTTCCAGTGACTCCGGGGGTCGTTACTGCCACTTTTGCTGATGATACGGCTGTTTTAGCGAGCAGCAAGGACTGTAATGAAGCATCCCAAAACCTCCAAGTTGAACTGGACAAAATTGAGCAATGGTTGACTAAATGGAAGATTAAGGTCAGCGCCTCAAAATCGACCCACGCAACATTTACACTCCGAAAAGGAGACTGCCCACCTGTTAGCCTTGGTTCAAATCAACTTCCTCACAACAATTCTGTTAAATACCTGGGAATGCACCTGGACCGAAGACTGACCTGGAGAACACATATAAAAAAAAAGAGAGACGAACTTAACCTAAAATACCGCAACCTGTATTGGTTGTTAGGCAGGAATTCAGCTCTGAGCATCGACAATAAGCTCTTAATTTATAAGGTGGTGCTAAAACCTATCTGGACATATGGCATGCAGCTATGGGGATCAACCTGCAGCTCAAGCAAAATGATTATACAACGCGCACAGAACAGCATCTTAAGAAACCTCTCAAATGCCCCTTGGTTCCTTATGAACTCGGAGCTACATGAAGAATTGAACGTCAACACAGTCAATGATGAAATCAAGCTATACTCAAGAAAATACATGGATCGATTGACCTCACACCCAAACCACTTGGCGGCACAGCTTACTACTATCAGCTACCCCAAGAGGCTACGCAGACAACACATCATTGAACTGCATCATGATTCTTAAAAAAGGGGATAGGTGCTCGCTGGAGCTCTGACCCAACAAGTCCGACTACCTGCAACACACCTGCTCATAGTCTGAGGACTGATCGCAGATATAACCACAAAAAAAAAAAAAAAAGAAAAAGAGTTATCTTTCAGCAAACGAGGTGGAAAGTTAGGGGATGAGTACGTGTACGAAAGGCAAAAATAAATGTACAAAGAAAATTTACTTATAATAACGTAACGCTATTAATACATATACATACATAGTTGTGATAATTTCCAAGTATTTCATTATAAATAAATTGTTGTTATCATATTCAATAACAATTAATTAAATCGTATTTATTCAAGAAACACTACAATAAATCAACAAATCAACGAACTGTGACTACTCTTGACTGAAATAGTAGCGTCTGAGTAATGGTACTTCAGGTATCGGCATAACGCTTGACAATCGGGCTAAGCAAAGCAAGAGCCTCGTTTAGATTCCGTAGCTGCTTTGCTTATTGTAATAACTTTGGTTACAATTATTTAAATCCCATCCTACAGCTGACTAATAAGAAATACTAATCATGATCAGCAACAAAATCCATTACTTCTTGTTATATAAATTATATTATAATGTATGTACACAAACCTATCTCTAGCAACCTTGGGACGAACTTACTAGAACTTCTTAATTAAACAATTGTAAGAAGGATCATTTCATTTGAATCATCTAGTATGTAAAACGTTTCAAAGTGATCCTTGTGATTTTATTGAATAAATGCAATTGAAGTTTGAAGTTTCTATGGTCACCTCTCCCAAGACTCAAAGGTTTGCTGGAAGATAACCAGTCAACTATTTTTGTCTTGTGGGTGGTATTTTATGTAGGCACAATACAGAATACAGACAAAGGAATACTTCAATAATAAAGAAAGCCTAATTTTTTCAAATAATTTGTTTCGTTTCTCTGAAAGTAAAAAAATAAGAAAACAAAGTATATAGTGTAGTTATTGTTTTTTAAAATCAATAAGATTACTAATTTCACGAGCTTTCTTTAACTGTCGTGGCCATCACCTCTTGAACAACCAATAGTTATGAAAATAGAGTTAGAAAATACTAACATATCATCGTGTAGACAGCAACTTTCAAATAACAGTAGAATAATACATTATGTTTATCTAATGAGCATAACTTTGGTAGGGCAATTATAAATTAAATGTGTTAGCTTAAAATGAACTTAAAAATACTTAAAATTTACAAAATAATACTAAATTCAACAATGAAACAGAACATCATTGGAATCAACCCATAATTAGTCATTTTATGTTCTCTGTTTAATCAGAAATATCACATAAATATCTAATTAACATGTTTCGTACAATAAATATGCTTCCATTAAATATCTACTCAACATATTTGTTATTGTATTGTTTTGACTTTCTTGAATAGGTTCTCACAAACATAGACCTTTAGACTCTATTAACGTTAGTATTTTTTAGAAATTTCTAACTATGCAATTGTAATACTGAGGTAACATATTCGTATCTACCTTTCTGAAATTACTTCTGGCTAGATTCAATTCCAATCAATCCCATATGTAAAATGTACAAACACTGAGCATTAATAAGCACACATCACAAACATAGTATTGCATGAGCCTTTGATGCCCGAACGTTCCTCTAGGTGATCTCTGAATATATTCAAGTACCAATCAACAATGCATGCTCTGTGCCGGCTTTATGTGTGGGAGAAACAGAATTTGCATTTGTTAATAACAATATTGTATGAGATTCTCAAGCGGGTTCTGCTTAATCTGTTGGTTTTTGGGTAAATTTCACTACCCTCTTCATGAATATATTGGTTTTTCAGAAATAGATTTTATGTGTGCTTTGGATCATACAATTGGAACAGACGACATATACCGTCCTTTCATCTTTTCTTCTTCGAACATTTTCCACAAAATGGCGTTCCGTCGATTGTATAGCGTCAAGTGAATTTAAGCATCAATATTTAATACCAACAAAATTATTATGTGAGACGATGTTAGTGATTTTCCTGAAACAAATTAGTATGATGGCATTGTACGCATTAATTAGAATAATTGTGAAAATTAGGGCGTATACAGATACAGGCTCTGCATAAATTTATGTATCGAGGACGAACCTGTCACGTGTACGCAAACTAACTCTAATTGACGGATTGAATCCCAAATTAGAATCTGAAATCCAGTTGAGCTATGCGACGGTATCGCGGCGCTCTATTACACCTGATATAATCATTTGCTAGAATGTCTCTCTGGGCAACTTTTACTAGACTCCAGTTAGTTACCCAATAACAAATATCTGTATATTCTAATGTGCGTGTCCTCTATCTCGTCACTCCCACCAACTAAAACATGATTGATCTTCAAAAATACTCTCCATTTGTTGTCTCACGTAAACTCAGTATTTTCACCTTATCCTAAGATTGATTGTTATTAGTAATACTTAAATAGTAAAAGAAATGTAGCCTACGTACGTTTTTTATTCTAAATTTGCACTAACGCCAACGTGCGCCTCGAGGACTCACTCGAGGCGCACATTGGCGTTATTTTATACTTTTTCGGTTCAGAATAGCTAGCGTAATAGATTTTAGGATTAGATTGGAGTCTCTTTTACCGTTTTCAATTTCCATGATTCTGCTGCTCCATAGTTGTGAAATTTGTCATGAACAAAGTGTCTATTCCCACGCGAAGCGAGTAGTAACCACGAGAGTGTATGCAATTATAGTTAGACGTTGGCCTAGCATCAGAACTTTATGGAAAGAGAAAAGGAGTTGAACATGGATTACACATACTAAAGTCTGGTTACGCTAAATTGCAGAGATTAAAACCAAAAGTTGTCACCTACAAAACATATAACACGCATTGAAGTAAATTATGTAATATGTATTACAAATGTGTCGTACCCAGTCAATCCATTCGCGACTCAGCGTGATATAATCCACCTGTGGTCACTTTTAACTAAAATACCCACAATTCTGTAATGAATCGGAAATACCGGCGATAATTCCATTTCTTGGCACTTAATGCATGTTATTTCGAAAATGCGGAATATCTACCATGAAAGGGCGGAACATACGTGTTGGTGGAAATCCGGAGTTGGCAGGTTGTCGTAATTCTTGTAATACATATAATTCTGGCGCAAACTCTCCGAAATATATACGTTAGAATACTGATAAGCAGGCGTTTTCTCGACGGTGCTAAAGCTGTAAAGCTAGTCGAACAGTTGGTTCTACTCGCTGCCAATGAGCCTCTTGGCACGCCGCTCAATAGATTATAGATTCAGATAAGCGGGTCACCCACGGAGAGAGGGTTTCAGTTGGCAGATAATTCTAAACTCAACGAAATTGACTTAAATTGCTTACTTAGCCTTAAAAAAGATGGCGTTGGATTTGTGCTAACAAGATAAAAATAAAAATAAGCCAAAATTTTGTACATTTTCATACTCCGCCACGTAAGTTTTTCATGTAGATTTACAATAGTCGTTCTGATTACCATCTGTGAACATCCCAGAGGATCCTGAGTACTTATTATGGATCTGAAGATAACTATATCCGAGAATAACAGTCGTATTGTCGTAAGCCAATTCATTTAATTCAAGTAAGTTAGTCTGCTAAGCTATAAATAATTGCTCAGAGACCGAAGATAAATTATCGTCTAAAACCTCAGCGCAAGCCCCAATTAATATTATGTACGTAGTGTATCTACCAAAAGTTTGGCTATCATTATTGTTACCAAAACTGTTTCCATCGAACGTAATTTTACACGGGCTTACCGTGCATCTGAACATGCCTGTTAGAATATCTAGTAGTAAGCAGAAATTGAAACTACTCGTTAGAAGTTTCGGCCACAGCGCGTCATCTCTTACAAAGTTAATTACAATTTTGTGGCTCAAATTACGTGCTCAATTTACCTACGTCATCCTTCTCATTTTAATATGGTTTCAGTTATACACCGTTTATATGGAAAAATGCGTCTGAGATATTTCCACTCGAAACTTTCCGCCTTTATTCAACACAAGAAGAAACGTAATTCGCAACGTAATTCACTTACCAGCTTCATTTTTCACGCAGTTAAATCTACCCATTTTATAATTATTTTACTTTTTTATTTATTATTAAACATGATGATATGAAATATTACAGAATTATATACTAAAAAACTTATATCTAATATAATATCTAAATCGCTACACATATATAATACACTCATAGGTTCACTAAATGCGGCATTAGTACTCTTTTTGAGTATTAAAACGGTTTTGCTACCTGAACCAGAAACGCGTCTCATATTTCATAACAAATTCAAAAAGGTATAGATTAACAGTTACCCGAGAGTAAACTTTGAGCATATTGTAAACTTTGACCTTGTCCATTGCGGTACATTTATTATAAATGATTCCCACAGGTTTCCGTGAAATGGAAACGACAAAATTTACTGTTTTACCGTGCTTCCAAGACGTTACAGATCCGTAAATAATACTAATATAAATGAGCAATAGTATTTTATTTCATTCCCTGCCTATTTTTTATGAATTTTATTTCCAAAAAAGTTTCTTTCACAAAAAGGGAATAAAATAAAAGTGACTTAAGCAATTATCAACCTATAAACTTATATTAAAAATTTATCAAAGCCGCATCAGCGCTCAACTTGATCAGCATCAGGCCCCAGAAACCGGTTTTCTTCCTTGCTTTACCACAACAGATCATTTATACACTTTAAATAATATAATTGAAAAAAACACGGAATTTCATAAGCCCCTTATATAGGGTGTAAAAAATGGGGTGGACTAAAAGCAAAAGGGCGATGGGGGAGCTCAATGATTATCCATATAACCCCCATGTATGTTCAGCGATATTCAGTCGTTCAAAAGTTACTCGCACTTTTATGTTTTTTTATTAACATATTTTAGGTTATATTTCCCAAGTATATCTAAACTATTAGGGCTGGAACCGTATTTTTTTTACACCTACGCAAGGTATTAAAGTAGACCTTTTGTACTACAATACCAGTTTGAGTCGTTATTTGATTGATTTCCAAATAAAAAATAATCTTTGCAGAAAAATCAGAAACCTGAACTTCCGCGAAAAACTTAAAACGCAATTAAAAAAAAAAAAAAAAAAAATATTTTTTTCTACAACCTATCTTAAAAACTTCCTCTATGTATGGAGATGTTACCCTGAAAATTTCATTTGGCTAGTACAAGGGCATCATGTTAAAAAGTCGACTTAAGTGTTGCACAAGTGCTGAAATCGACGGTTCAATCGACCAACACTATGGTCCGGGTAAGTCTCAAATTGTATGCCACCCCTTCTAATCAATTGCTCTTGGTACATTCTAATTGCCTCTCGAGCGTTTCCTTGAGCTACACCATGTCATAATACATTTCTACATATCCACGAGGAGAATATGGCATGATACACTAATCGCAAAGTTTGTACATTCCGTAAACGCGCACGTTAACTTTTTAAGGCGGCATTCAAAGCGTATTAAATGTCAGCATCAATCCCTCTTATAACACTTCTGATTACTGTCAATATATTTGAAAACCAAGATCTTTTTCAAAAATTAATTTAAATTACATGATTTTCAGAAAGCTTGTGGCAGTAGTCTGAACGTTATACAATGTTTAAAAACAAGTTTGATATCGTAAAAGTAAATAAATAAAAGTATTTCCATTCAGAACAACAAAATGTCATAATACTTGATTTTCTTCGAGTAACTTTCATTACACTCCTGTCGTTTGTACCAACGTTCCGGTGTTTGATTAATAATGTAGCTAATTCCACTGAAACCAATGAAGTAATCCACAGCTGAAACCCACTCAAAAGACATCTCATCTCGCTTAGGCACTAAAGTCGAGAATAGCGATTCCTTTTTCTGCGTATTCTGTAATAGGGGATTTCATTTCAATTACAGAAACATTTTCATTTCAGCCATTTTCTCCTTATCATTTCCAAACTCTTTTATTAACTAATAACTCGTAGTAAAATATTTACAGAATCATTGAGTAAATATGTTTTTTAAATTATAGCATCAGACTTGTACTACAAGTAGACTTTTGGTTCTCGGTATGTGTCGTTTGGTTCACGGTTTGTACTACCAACAATACTTATCCATACCAGGTACCTTGTTATGGATTTTGTCTCAGCTTGGCTTTCTCCTTTTAGGAAGTGATCAAAAGTTTAGACATCCAGTCTATCTTATAAAAAGATAGCGCAGACTTGATGTCTTGATTACCACACGTAATTATGACATAATGTCAACGCTAACTTTTTGTAAGATAGGGGGTAAGTCTGAGATGGCTTTGAAAACTAAAATTCTCTATTCTGTTAGTGTTTACCGTCGATATTATTTTTATTTTCTAATAACAAATAGAAATATTTGTAAAGGTAAACTACGACGCCCATACTATATCATTTTACATCCAATAATGAGATCGGTCATTATTGGATGTTAAATCAGTTCGACCCAACTGGCGAGACGTTAACACAATTTCTATGTCATGTATCACCGTACACCAAGACTTTCAGATGATTATAATAACACCTACCATCATTTTTCACGTCAAGGCACTCCTTAGACATCCTATAAGTAATCTTAGGTTTCAGAATATCAATCTCAATGACAGATGGAGCTCATTACGGGGACACCTACATAGGTGGCGAATCATAAAATTTGACAAAAAAATGTCATAAAACATAAAATAATCATGTGTGAAAGTATGTGAAACTGAAACGTTACTCGATTAAAATCATAAGTAATATTGGTTACTCATTTAAAAAACCTACAATACATGTAGGTTTCAAAGCAGTAGTGTTCATAAGATTGCACTACAATTAGTGTTCGTTTGAATGATTATTGTTTTCAAAGCCTGTTAAAAATAACAATTACACATACAAACGATTGCTACGTAATCTAATAATAAAAACAGGGTATTGAGTTTGTTTTTCATTTGTTTGTTTGCAAAAACAATGTTTTCTACTATCGGCCTTCAATGCTGAAACATATGAAAGCACCAATAAAATTAGTAAAATAAAAATCAAAACATGCGGTTCGCTCAAATTGAAAAACAGTTTCTCAATACAAAACTAGTAAAACTTCGGCATATTGCTGAACTGAAGCACCAATATTCTCTGAAGATCAAAGGTTTTATACCGAATATCCCACAGACTGATATTAAGCTAGAAACAGAACTATTCAAGCTGGGTCGAGAACAGACGATAGATTTTCTATTGTACCTGGAATCCTGGTGTTATTTGGGCTAAACGTCTTTCAGTTTCACAAAACAAACCCTTCAAACAGGTAAGACAGGATTGAATGAAGCAAATATGGATCCTCCCATCTCTTTTTGGAAATAGATTTTCCGTAAATTTTGTTTTTAATAATATTATTATTGTCATTAAGTAAATTAATTTTATAACCTGATGATAATATACTTGTTTTTAATGTGATCGAAAACCCGATTTAATAATGTGTAAAAATGAGCAGTATTTGATGTGAGTGCATTTTGCAGTCCGCTCTAATTGGACCACTTGGCGTTGTATGTTCAAGCATATTCTAACTATCCATACGGGTTTCATGAAGTTTGTTTGAGTAAAACTACGTATTAAATCCAATACATGTTTAGAAAAATATATAGTGTGAATAATATAGAAGAATATAGAATGTGAGTAGCAGATGGAAACAAAATACTAGCTAACCACATTATTTACTCGACAGCAACGGTCAATGTCTGACCTACATCAACTGTTTAGCTGATATAAATAATTAAAACACTTTGCGATGAATGAATTATGATTCATGTCAATATTGCATAAATGTTAATGTTCAGACAAAAAAAATATATATTAAGTAATGTGTTGACAGGTATTTACATAAAAAAAATAGAAAATTAAACAAAAATATGGTTTTTATTTACTAGAGATACTACTTTTATTTAAACGTACACTGTCTTAATTGACTTGCGCTTATATATTTACAAATTTTTTTTTTGGAGATGTGTAGATATTTGCTTAGTTGAGAAAGTCACGAATTCGTCACAAGTCGGGTTGCAAAACATGTAACACGATATATGTCCAGCAAAAATAGTTTCTGACACAAAGCTACAACCCTAGCAGTAGATATACACTTCAGTTCTTTGAATGCACATATGTTTTATGTTACTGGAGGGACAGAGAGCAGGAGGAATTTTTAATAAATAATACTTTTTGGGTAGTGCGTTTCTAATACGTTTACTGAAACGTTAACACACTGGTGTTACGGGGTTGTGATCTTTATTAGAGATCGTAATCTGTTTTTAGTCGATCTAGTTTTTAAAAGTTTAACACTAATGGAGCTGAACAAATTTTGAGACACGTATTTCGGAATTTTGTTTAGCGGACAATAAAAGTGTCACGCAAATTTTGTCCTACACAAAATTTGCGTGTCACTTTTATTGTCCGGTTTTCTGGACGAATTAAATATTAACCGGTTATTCTGAAATAGATCATGATGGATAGATTTTATGTTTAACAGAAAAGTATATTTCTATATTATAGGCATCGTGGAAAACAAGTCGGCGCAGCGCTCGTTAAGTCGGCAATTTTAAATTAAAATTTCTGCCTTGGATTAAGATTTAAGATAGCAATTAAAGTTTTTATTACACAACAGAACAAGCAAAAATGTTAAATCTTAAATTATTATATTATCAGTGTTTTCTTTTTTGGTATTGATAAAAATAATTCTTACAAAAATTCTGTAAAAAGCAACTATGTAAAATCTATCCGAGTTGCGAGATACACTTGGCCAGCCCACCCCTCGGCATGGACCCACGACTTTATCGACTCGGCTTGGCCTTGGTATTAATTATAACTTTGGATCGTTATATATTTTGCCGCTGTAACCGCGTAAACCCCTGCTTGTTTTAGGCATTACCAAGTACTATATCTGTGTATTCTGTGGCATTACCTTTGCAAATAACGTTTACAAATATAGCACAATACGAATAATTGAAGGTTCCAGTTAACAAAGCCCTTTGTGTTAATTCGTAGCTGTAACTTTGTATGGATACGTTTACATATTTCACGGGCTGTATGAATTATTATTTTTTTAGTCTATTTTCATATCAGGAAACCATATTGAATTTAAAAACGGCTTTCCAATTACGTAAAAATATATTTATTTAAGTAGTTTATGATAGCAATATACTTGTTTTGCTTTTATGGAAAGAGTACTTAATAATAAGTTGCTGACGTACCTTGAAGCTAATGACCTGCTCAGTGACCATCAATACGGTTTCCGCCGAGGTCGGTCCACTGGCGATCTTCTTGTGTACGTCACGCATCTGTGGGGTGAAGCCATTGAGAAACATGGAGAGGCAATCGCTGTTTCTCTTGACGTCTCAAAGGCATTTGACCGGGTTTGGCACGCAAGCCTGCTAAATAAGCTTCCTGCGTACGGTTTACCTCCTGAACTTTGTGCCTGGATATCCGACTTCTTGAGCGAACGATCCATTAGAGTGGTAGTTGATGGCTGCTCCTCGGACTATTTTGCCATCAACGCCGGTGTTCCTCAAGGGTCTGTTCTCTCTGCGACTCTATTCCTGCTACACATTAATGACCTGCTTCAGCTGGGCATTTTTGGGTATGCAGATGACAGTACTGTCACTGAGAGATATATATCTAGCGCACGATCCACCAATCTGGAGGTATGTTCCCTGAGAGAGGCCATGGTTGAGCGGACAAATCAGACTCTTTGTCTCGTTTCCCAATGGGGTGACGCTAATAGAGTCTGTTTCAATGCCAACAAAACTCAGGCATGTCTTTTTTCGGCGAAAAAGCGTCGATTTGACCTGGCACCCACCTTCCAAGGTTTATCGGTTGAAGTAACCGACCACCTCACCCTTCTTGGCATAGAGTTGACGGCTAGCCTCAACTTTGGCACCTCCATCGAGTCTAAAGCACAAACTGCGGCTAAAAAGCTGGGCATCCTAATGAAGGTCAAGCGATATTTCACGCCTGGTCAACTTTTGACTTTGTATAAAGCTCAAGTTCGATCCTGTATGGAGTATTGCAGCCACCTTTGGGATGGATCAGCTAAGTTGATACTTGCTGCACTTGACTCGGTGGAGCGCAGAGCTAAGAGGCTCATAGGGGAAGACTATCTTGCCAAAGCAAGACTCGACAGTCTGAGCCATCGTCGTGAGGTAGCGAGTTTGTCGGTCTTCTACAAACTGTACCACGGTGAGTGTGCCCAGGAGCTACACGACCTTATTCCGCCTTCACCGTTCTTTTACAGGGACTTCAGACGCACAGCTGACTATCATCCTCACTTGGTTGATATTCCACTCATTAGAACTAAGCGCTTTCAAAGTTCTTTTATTATGCGTACTGCAAAAATTTGGAATCAGCTTCCAGCGTCTGTATTTCCGCTTAACTACGACCCCGTTGTTTTCAAAAGGAGAGTTAATAGGCACCTTCTGGGTGGGCTCGCTCCATCGTGGACCTCATCCTTGCACTTGTGTGAGTTTCGAGGTCAAGAGCACACCCATTTTAGCATAAAAAAAAAAAAAAAAAAAAGCAAAGTTTTCCAAGGAAAATAAATTATTATCTTATGTTCAGAGTGTTTTGTGCTAAACAAGTATGCGCATAACATGCCTTCAGTCACGGCGAGTGAGCCTACACCCTTTAAATAGTAACCAGTCCACTGCTGTAGAAATAACTTGCATCGTCCTTACTATACATAGGTAGTGTTTACTGCTTAACATCAGATTGGCCATCGGCTCGTTACAACAGGTTGTATGGTGCATGATATTTAGTACCTACTACTTTGTGAATTAAAATTTATTACATTAAATCTTTCTAGACTTGGCGCTTAGCGTAACTTCGTATATGAATTATTAGATAATTTATTAATAATCATCCAATAGCAGTATAAATATAAATGTTATTTCTAACGTACAGTTCTAGTTCAAGTTTTGAGTTTACTATCAATATTATGATCAAATCTCAGCTTGTATACTTCTTAAGTAAACATCTTAAACTTTCCTTATTATTTTTTTACGTTAGCTAGTTCAGAGATAAGGCAAGTTATTTAATGCTGCAGATTTATTTTGTGTACTTACAGAGTGTTTTTACCTCATTGTGTCTGTTAGGTTAATCAATTTAATATTTTCGTTACATTTTCGTGATTGAAACTTTTTCTAAGAGTGAGTCTCTTTCTACATTACTGATTGTTTTACTGTGGTTCTTAATTTCTGCGTTGAACATTTTCTTGTTATACGAATTTATTATATTGCGTTGTCGCTGTACCTACACCCTTTAATCACTAATGGTAACTCATTTAGTGAGTTGTTCTCGTTTAAGTTCGATCGCTATTTCAATTAGACCCCGGTTCGGGGTGGCACCTCGGGTGGTGCTACAGACAGCATGAAACCATCTAGTTTCAAGTTACGAAAATCTACTTGATTATTCTATCAGTCTTCATCAGCTTCTTAATAAATACCAGCACTTGCACTGTTGTGAATATAATAAAATAAATTAAAAAAGCTTTTATTTGCTGACTTTTAGTTAAAAGGAGAGTATTTATTGTGTTTCACTAACTATGACACTGTTGGTCAGGTTGTCCCCTGGACAAAAGCCTCTTCCAGAGCTTTCCATCTTGTGCGGTATTTGCACGTCTTCAGCCATTCTCTAGGAAGTTCATCCTTCCAGCGCATGAACTGCCTCCCTCTGCTGCGCTTGCCATCTCGTGGCTACCACACTGTGAAGTCATATGAATGTTGTGAATATACTACTACTTTTTTAACAAGATATTCTGTATAAACCTTTTTGTTAGTCTTAATTTTTTTTTATTATACTTCTCTGTAGCACTAAAATGTAATGTTAATAAATAAGTGCGTATACTACGCATGAAAGCTTTTTTTTTTATCACAATAGCGATTTAAAGATAAGTCTATTAAAATACCTGAATTAATATCGCTTTTGATAGCGATGTAAACATCACAGTCGTTGAAATTTATATCGTGGTATCTAAAGAACCAGTAAAGATGAATATCAGCCAATTTTATTCATATCTGAACCCTCACTTCAGCATAAAGCTATAAGTTTACATAACCGTCGGTAGAGTAAGACCTTGGGCAATACTTTCTATGTAAAATTCAGTATTCCTAAAGACTGAACTGTTCATGTAACAGGTCAGTTTACGTGTATAGGTAATTACCAAACCAATGCCACAAGCCACTACGAATACCAGCTTGGTATGGCTTTAACGAAACCTATCCAGTTTTACATTTCTAATTAATTAAAATAAATATCTACTCACTTTTTGGCAAAGAAAAGGAAGCCACATAAATGATTTCCTTAATTCTAAAAAATAAGCTCATGAGATCTGCTAAAACAGTTAATATGCCGTACGTAACCCAGTTATATTTATCACGGTGAGTATTATTTTATTAAACTATACATTCAACTAGCACCTAAATAACTTTTGTTATACTTATTATTACCTACCTTATATTTACAAAGGCACTTAAGTATTATATTAAATTTTTAATCTTTTATATTACAACGGTCCGTGTGATTTATAGCATTTAATTGTCTTCATCATGCGGACTGATATGTCAAGAACGCTGCTTGTAAAAGTGTGTCAGGTCGGAAAAGATATTGTGGTGTTATTTTTTTTTTAATGTTCTTAAATTCTATATAGTCCAGTCAAAATAGACTAAAATTATGACTCCAGTTTGCATTAATTCCCAACAAGCTGGATTTTTGTGCAGGCCTTGAATACGTCATTACAAATGATATGTCAAAAGTCCCCATCGATCCCGCTTGTGCGTTGTTTTTTATTCGAGGTCAAAGGTCATAAATTTGTGTTTTTTGCGTATATCTCTGAAACAACGAGAGCTATCGAAAAGTGGTTCAGGCAAAGTTTGTACATCTTAAAATTGTCTACAATAAATACCTCAACACTTTTCTTTAACAAAGCATCGCTTTCGAGATATAGTGTCTTTAGACCGCAAGAACATCGTTGAAGATGCTGCGTTTTTTCATTTCAGCCGTTTTATCTGCTTCATGCCACAAAACAAACAGTATTTCTTGAAACAAAAAGTCGATTCATTACCTCGTATTCTAGTACGAGGCGGACTAACCCATCGAACCCATCGCCCCTTTCAGTAAATTTCAAGAAATACTGTTCGTTCTGTGGCAATGAAGCAGATAAAACGGCTGAAATGAAAAAAACGCAGCATTTTAGTCAATTTTCCTGCGGTCTAAAGTCACTATATCTCGAAAGCGATGCTTTGTAGAAGAAAAGTGTTGAGGTATTTTTTGTAGACAATTTTACGATCTACAAACTTTGTCTGAACTATTTTTCAATAGCTTTCGCTGTTTCAGAGCTATACGCAAAAAACGCAAATACTCAGGTTAAAAGTCATAAATATGCCTTTTTTGCGTATATCTCTGAAACAACGAGAGCTATCGAAAAATGGTTCAGACAAAATTTGTAGATCGTAAAATTGTCTACAAAAATGTTTCAACACTTTTCTTCTAAAAAGCATCGCTTTCGAGATATAGTGACTTTAGACCGCAGGAAAATCGTCGAAGATGCTGCGTTTTTTTCATTTCAGCCGTTTTATCTTCTTCGTTGCCACATAACAAACAGTATTTCTTCCAACAAAAAGACGATTCATTACCTCGTACTCTAGTAGGAGGCGGACTAACCCATCGAACCCATCACCCCTTTCAGTAAATTTCAAAAAATACTGTTTGTTCTGTGGCAATGAAACAGATAAAACGGCTGAAATGAAAAAAACGCAGCATCTTCGACGATGTTCCTGCGGTCTAAAGTCACTATATCTCGAAAGCGATGCTTTGTAGAAGAAAAGTGTTGAAATATTTTTGTAGACAATTTTACGATTTACAAACTTTGTCTGAACCATTTTTCGATAGCTCTCGTTGTTTCAGAGATATATGCAAAAAACGCAAATTTATGACTTTTAACCTGGAATAAAAAACAACGCACAAGCGGGATCGATGGGGACCTTTGACATATCATTTGTAATGACGTATTCAAGGCCTGTACAAAAATCCAGCTTGTTGGGAATTAATGCAAGCTGGAATGTCTATTTTGACTGGACTAATATTGTACACACAGATAACTTACAGACTAGGTATTACAGAGCTATGTACAAAGACGAATGTTATTTATTTTTGTCCGCCGGTAATTACACCGAGTCCGAGTATAGGTACCCTTCACTCTGGAACATAGCAATGCGAGTATCATTGCTTTGCGGCTGAGAATAGGCACGAAGGTAGTTCTTCCGAAAAAAACAACAAAGTGCGATTTCAGTTAAAACTTAAAATTGTGTTTGAGCTTAAAGATTGGCTACATCTAAGCAGCCTGTCGTCTTTTAAATTGTACAATGAAAATTCTTTTCTACACGCTATTTAAATATTTATTATAGTATTCCATCAATCTAGTTCACATTGTACAAGCTTTGCTTAATTTGGGGCTACATGAATGCACAAGCTCTCTCAAAGAGCTCTACTAATATAAGAAAATCTTGCAAAAGCTCTCAATAGAAACTAATCAAAATAAACTTCTTACTTTACATAAGACTTGTAAGTCGCTTTCTGTTCAAACGTCGTCTATTGTGCGAGAATGTTGAGTCCCGTTTTTCATTAAATCTCATTAAGTATTAGAATATAAATTTTTAATGCATATCAACTACATATAAGTAAGTGTTTTTTGCGTTAGTTCGTCAAAATCGACGACCGATGCGCGATGTGGCGCGGCGGGCGATGATGGTCCGCCTGCGACGCGGATGGTTGCGGGTTCGATTCCCGCCTTGGGATAAACGTTTGTACGATCTGCAAATATTTATTCCGGGTGTTCTGGGTATTTTATATGTATAATAAAAAATATCTATCTATGTAATGTATTGTATTAAATATGTCAGTCTTCTAGTACCCATAACACAAGCTCTGCTTAGGTTGGGGCTAGATGATGTCGTGTGGGTTGTCCAGCATTCTTTTTTCCATCAGTATTCTTTACTTATGATAAATCCTAGTACCAATTTGCCATGACCACGATGGTTATATATTCGTCTGACGTAACGAACTCTGTGTTCAGATGTCCAGAATGTTTTATTTTCAATAAACTTTTGAACTGTGAAGTCCCGCACCACTTATACAATAGTTTCTGACATTGCTTGTTCCACAAGCAATGTTGCATGCCCAGTCGTGTGTGAGTTCATTTGAAATGAAACTTAGTTTCTTCCGTGACTTCGTCCTCACCCTGATCGTCTTCTGTTTATTTTTGGATTTAGTGGGTTCACTGGTCACGGCAATTTTATATTTTTAGATAATAGGATTTATCTGCAAATATTGAATTTCCTACAGGGTAGATAAACTGTCCTTGTGCGTGCACGGCCTTCGCAGTTTATCCGTAAGTGGAACCGGTAAAATTAAATCTTAAACGAGATTTCAAGCTCACCTTCGATTTTATATAAAACATTCAGTTTACTTTTGTAATCTGTTACCAGAACTGGCAACGTTCTGGTTGAATAAGGTTAGCTAGGATTGCTATTAAAGGGCTCGCTTATATTAAACAGATTGCTATTAAACAGATACTTTTACTTATGGGTACCGCGACTTTATCCGAAGATATGTAGGCATTTATTGATAACGAGTATCTACACAAGATTCCAATTAAGTGTAAGAGATGGAGTCAGAATTACGTCCTAGTTTGTTCGAAAATAACTGGAAAACGAAATTACAAGTGCTTTCTTTACTTCAAACTTAAAGTACCGGTTGTCGTGAGTTCAAAGCCAGGGTTTACAATTTTGATCGAAATTTATTCTTGTAATTGATGTAAAAAAGTTAAAGTAGAATTGCGTTTGGGTTAGTTGTTGAATTTGGAACGAAAGGTAAGTAATGATCCTGAAATCAATCCAATCGGTATGCAAAGTAGATCGTCCGGTTAGTGTAGAGGTCGTGAGTTGTGCGACTTATGCGTGCTTCTGATCGATGGCGTTGCGTGTGTATCGTGAGGTCGCGCGCCAGACCACGCGGTCGGCGTTTTCACCGACCCTCATCCAGCCGCGTCCATGAATTCTCTTTGTTCTACGACATCGCCTTACTCGAATTTATTTGCCTCGTTCGCATCGCCGCGCCTACCTCTGGCGCGCATGCTCACCGCGTTTCTCATGCGTCCCCACTACGTCACGTTTTAAAATGATATGCGGTGCAAAATAGCGTACATTCTGTCGGTACGTCGTCACAGTAGGAGTAACCGCTGATGCGACCGCTCCTGAAGAGTTTCAGCAGGCTCATTGTACCCTTCTGTAGTCCCGTCGCAGTTAGTCTGGTGCTGGAAAGGGAGCGCGCGGTAGCGGAGGTATCGATCTTTCGTGTGCCCGTTCGTGCTCGACGTTCTCTCGGGATATTCGTCCACTGGTCGCCGTCGTCGGCGCCGGCCTTGTTGCTCTGTTTACGCGCCGTACGTACATTAGTTCCATTCGCGCCTTCATACTCGTCGGACACTAATTGTTAACGTGACACTTGGTTTTCTGCGCGCATACCTTTGAATCCCGGATCCTCACTGGGCTAATTGACCGTATTCATCAAAAACAGCACTAAGAGTTTTCGGTAAGCTTAAAAATATCTGCGTAAAGTTTTTAATGACATTTGTTTTGCATGTTTTATCCATTTTTTTTTATTTGTAACTGAATATATTTTATTATGTGAATTTATATCTCCATGATAGATGTTTTCATGGTTTATTATCAAATGAAAATTATTAGTTCGCCCCTATAATGTTGGTAAAGTGTTCTTAAATATTTGTATTGATGCCGCAGACAGCCATCTGGTTTATATTCTAAAGTTAGATTGTTAAATCGTAAACCGCAAGAATCATCGGTATTTGTAGCATTTTGCAGACTCAATACACCATTTTATCATAATATCTGAAATCTCTGCGAAGCCCAAAAATGCCCTCACGAAAAGCTACGAAAACCTTTTCATGTGAAGTATTTCTTGTTCTTCTCACTGCGCATGTCTTGACTTAGTCTCTATTGCCAAAATTTAGACAAAATACATTATGACAATTACAAAACATGTTTAATATGGTATCAAACATCGGTGTCGTAAGATAAAGTTAAGTAAACTATGTATATATACAACATTTTTATTGATAATATTACATTTTATTGTGTACCCGACGATCTAATTATAATACATAAAATATATCTAACTAATTGAACTATGCAACTTTTTGTATCAATTTGACAATGGTTCTAGGGATCTCAGTTTGATCATCTCTAAAAATTAGAAGTGTTCAAAGAAAACCCAAGATAAGCTACGATCGTTATCTCCCATAAAGTAAATCGCAAATACAATAAAGACACTGACCCCACTTAGAGTTAATGGCCACCCCTGAAAGAACATGTCATCTTTTTAATAATTATTTGACTTAACTTTCGTGGAAACCTAAAGGAATGCATCATCATCATGCAGTTTCTTAAATAGTTTTTGCAGTACAGGTTTTAATTCTGTCCTATTTAGCATTTAATTCGTGCAAAAAAACAGAACCAATTTAGTTTTTTTCGTTCTATAATAGTTCCCCAGTTTTAAATCTTTATTTCTTGCTGTAGCATGATTAAATATGAGAGAAGATTGGTGTGTTCAGTTGATGGCATATGTATGCATGTCTGTGGCGTCGTAGCTCCGAAAAAAGACGTCTGAGTTACAATCCAGGGTTAGGTCAGTAGCTGATCTTGCTGGGATGGTTCAACCACAGTTTTGTAGGGTTTTTTTATACATCATTTAAACAACATTTCATCTCAATTATTCCGATTTAAAAAATGGGAATGAAAACTTCAACATCTAACAATGACCAGCTATTTCGTTCAATATAAATGTTCAAAGTATGGTTTGTAAAATTGACGTATACCACTTCAGTTTATTTTATCCTACACACCATCGCATCCTTATCGAAGGCACACAACAGCAAAGTACTAACTAAATATAATCGTGCAATAAATAGAAATTTATATTTGCTTAGCACATGCGTGACCATACAATAAACACCAAATTGCAAGGTTACAGATTGGCATATTTAATGTTTTTAGTTTTCCAGTTTTTTGCTTTTTGGAAACGCTGAAACTGATGAATAGATTAAAGGAGTGTGAATTTCCTATTGTAAAACAGTAAATACGGTGTCAGGTTATATTCCTCATGTAGATTTTATACACAAATCACTTTCTGGGCATTTTCATTGACAAATTAATACATTAATACAAATATTTTGTGATTGTTACTAACTTAAATCAAAGCTTGTGCGTGGCTTGGGACAATTAAAACCCAATTAAGCTTTTAGAATATTTAAAAACTTTAGAAAAGTAAATAAATAAAATCATAAGTTACTATATAAATTGCCAAACAATTAGTTAATATTTTTATTTTGCTTATTTATTGTGTCCATCTGCCAAACTAACAATATTTATAAACCAAGTAAGAGGAAACTTGGTTTACAAATATTGGAATAACGTGATGGAAATATGTTTTTATCAAAATAAATCATTCCTTTTGTTTTGATACTCAGTGCCTCCATAATATTCGCATAGTAGCTCAGAAATATAATCTTTGCATTCATTTAGCTGTTACAAGTAAATACAACCCTTCAGATAAATATAACTATATCTACAAGGTTCACTATTTTATTCCCAAGCATGGTGTAGGTAGATTAAATCTTTCTCTTAAAGATACCTTATTTTAAAAGATCCCTTTCATCTAGAGGCACGTCCAAATATTACATTTGGCAAATGCCTACATAAACAATCATCCTTGTATATATCGTATTAGACTTGGTTGATTTATTAATAATCTTTTTGTTATTTATATAACGTTTGACGTTGTTTGTTGTCCAGTTCAACTTCGATGCGCTTTCACAATAAACGGTTAACTTGTTTAGCTTTGTATAATAACAGCTCTTTTTTTATCTCAGTAAATATAGTTCTCCTCTCAGGTCTAGGTACTTAGACATCGATCGAACTAGACTCCTTTGCTAGAGTTTTCATGTCTTCTACCTTCCTCCCTTTATCGATTCAGTATCCGGTTTGACGTTACTTTAAGAATTTTCTGTATTATTCTATTATTATTCTTGATATTATGACGGAATTTCGATCCTTGGTGTGTTTTAACGATCGTCTTGAGGTTTCCGTTCCGAGTAAAGTATATGAACAACTTCTGCCTAAAAATATATGGACATTTAATAAGAACTTGATATACCAGCTATTAGTACCACCAAGCAATAATGTTATTGTTATTTGATATAATTAATGTCAAATAATATTAACGTATTATTTTATTTATTTGATTTGATATATACATACCGTATTGGATACCGAATTCCAGAGCTACGGGTTCTATAAATATTGGTATCCTGAAATAAGGTTATCATAATATATCATAGAAACAAAAACAATCGGATATTTGAGGTTGTAGATATAGTTCATGAAGTCACCTTCAACGATGTCTTATTAAACAATAACTATATTAGCACATCGAAGTCGCTAAGTTGTTAAAAGAATTTAAGTAAAATCATCGGTGTTTTATGTATTCTATACACACTCACACGATGATAGATTTAGCAGAGCAATTCAATTTCGAAGCGTGCTGGGAAAATAACTTGATTCCAGATGGTCTTACGGTTGAATGATCCGAAAATCTTTGTGACTGAACCTTTTTTGGCTGTTTGCTGACAAAAGTATTTTGCAACTATTTCTTTTCTTATTTCCCATAAGTCCAAAGTATTCGGAGCCAGATTTTTTTGCTCGTAAAGAGTCTTGAGAAGCCTATTGTTGTTCTTTATATAAATGTAAGAGTTATTAAATATATACATAACCTAGGTATATGTTTCGTTAAAATTCATCTGATAAAGTTTTATATGCGAAATTTGAAACAGCCAGCAGTTTCGTAAAGCTAATGAAAAAGGGTTAGGATTGGATATTGTGCATGCACACTACACAAGACAGAAATGTGTCAAGAGCTCAGTGGAAACAGTTCACGCAGATTTTAAAAAGCGTCTTTTATAAGAGAGTATTCTTCTAAAAGCAATCTGCGAGTAAGCTTAATTAACTGTACAATACTGTACATACGAATACATTGCTGAGTTGAGAAATTAAATGAATGCCACCTCTTCTCTCTGCTCTTCTGGTACCTTAAATTCAGTTCGTTTTTTATCTCCACTTATCCTAATCCTTGAATAAATTTCTATTTATTTAAATTTCACTAAAAACCCTACCCAGAAAAGTCAGACAATTGTAACAATTGCCAGCCAGACAGTCGGGACTCGATAGAAATAAGCCGAGCTGAGTGCAAGTTTTAATTTTAAAGTTGTGCGAGCCAAAATTATACCAGCTACAAAAGTGCAATGACGCTCGCGTTTATCGAAATGTTTGGTTTGTGTTGTGAGTGCTACATGTTATATGAATAGCTTAAATCGATATCAGCATGCTTAAATAAGTTATACCTACTTTGTATTCCAAGTTATCTGCATATAAATACATTATAAATGAACCACGAAGACATTAAAAATGCAGTACGACATTGTCCGAATACACCACAATTACTAAATGAACTGCGGTTTAATAATTTGTAATTTGTGCAAACAAAATTGGTAGCACAAACTTCAGATTCGAGAATACAGTAAAACGATGCTTTGGTTGGTTTGGTTTTAGACGCAAAGGTGTGCCACGTAAATATTTAATGTGCGACTTTATACAATATACCATACAAAGCAATAAAAACCTCAGCATCTGGCTTCTTGGTAACGGAGAGAAACAACATTATTTATTTATTTTATTGAATAGTAAACCTGCGTTCACCCAATGCGCGATTCAGACCGTCTAGGGAACAAAGGATGTCACTGTTCACTACGAAAGAACATTTCAGTACCAGTATTGAGTAAAATCAATTTGATATCGTGGTATGCGATACTAGCAAAACTGACTAGAGACTTAAATACGGACAATAGAACGACTTTTGCTTTCTACAATGAGCACAAAGAAATAAACATTTGTGTAATGGCAAAAATAAATATAAAAAGTCTTAAAAAGCGCTTTGTTACTGTTATTTGTACTCCGTATGAGATTTTATAAGTGACTGATTGCGTAATGCTTTCAAAGCTTTATTATTTGAAATGAAAAATATATTTTGACTGTCACTAACCGTAATAAAATTCTCCATTTATATTTAAACCATAAATATAACTTCGTAAATAAGCTTAGAAACAGTCAAATAAGTCAGATGTTTTCTGAATTTCTTAAATAAGTTGATTGTAATAAAGTCACAACAACTGAAAATAAAATATAAGCTTTTGTGATAACAAAAGGATAATGAAATACGGAAGGCCAACTCATAACAAAGCGACACTAAAAAGATTTGTATTTTCTTTTCACTTCCCAAAAAATACAATATGAACCAGTGAATTGTATTACAAGGGCCCGCAGAAAGGTATTTTTCAGAGGCTAAAGAAATGTTTCTACGTGTAAAATAAATTCCTTTTGCAGAAATTGAACAAGCAAATGCCGTGCAGGAGCTAGCTAACCCGGAGTGACGTGAACAAATTTATTTCGTGCACACTGGCGGTCGATCCAACATCCCTTGTTACACACAAGAGCTCCAGGCACTTGAGATAGAATTAAAACTAGCGCTCTTCTAAACCAGCTGCACTTAGCTGAAGTAGTGCTTTGTATTTAACATATACTATTGCCTTTATTGGTATATATTATTATTGCAAACATTCCAAAATTTGAATACTTACTCGGCAATTATTTTGTTGCGCCAGCCAAAGAACCCTTTCAAAAAGGAGGTTCCGCGATGTATTTTCTGATACAACATAAATAAAGACAATTATTTTTCCAGTATCAGTAAAATGTTAGTTTCAGTAAAAATAGAGTAAGTTTACACAATATTTAAGTTAAATAGATGTATAAAAGCAATTGTCGCAACGCTAGAACTCCTGCCATTGGAAAACTGTTTCTAGAAAGAACCGGCAAAATAGAGACTGATAATTTTACCCGTTACAACATAAATAAAGAAAAATTTTTTCCAATACCACTTGAACGTTGAAAAATATGGTAGGTATACAAAATGGTTCATTTATTTTATGCATGGGACATGAACTGTGTAGTTGAATCACAAGTATAAAAGCGATTCTATTTTTGGTATAACTCCCTCCATTGGAAAACTCATTCGAGAAAGCAACGAGCAAAACGAAGAGCCGGTTAATCTTATCAGCTGTAGTATTGTGAGGCGCTGCAAATACCGTTTATGTTTAAAACACAAACTGTCAGGTTCAGTTACAAGAGCAAATCCAATTTGGTGTATTTTCGGATAAGTCAGATAGTTATTTGTAAGAAATTGGTCTTCGTACTACTAAAACATATGAAAGTATTTTTGCCTTGCTGGCCCCGAACCGATTCTGGATATTATATCTATCCGTCTGGTAGTTTCGGCTCTGATGACTGTGCCTGCTTAACATCGACCCCAAAGATCAATAAAATTTTATTTAGTAAAATCACAAAGATCATTTAGAATTGGTGATTCTAGGTCTGGCACGATTCTAAATGATCTTTGTGATATCACGTTACCAGAGCTTAGAAGAACGGGCAAGAAACTACGGCCTGGTTCTTACCGTTTTTCTTGTATAATCCTTCTTACAAAAAAATACAATTAAATTTAAAATTACTAGAGTTCCAGTGCGATGTATTTATTTAATGATGATACAGTCATGTCAGGGACATGATCAATAAGACAGCACACGCTTCCATTCAGGAACGATGTACTAATCGACAAATTTGCTATTGTCGGGAGGAACAACGTCGATAAATGCATTAATTTATTTAAAATAATTCATCTTAATGAGAGCTTTATCAGTATGTCTGAATTATAGTATGTAGTAAATTATGTCTTCTTAAAAGTGAACACAATAAAACAGCTGCTTCTTTAGTATTTTGGTAAAACAAAGTAAACTAACATTATATTTATTTAATTGGATACTGATTGCATATAAAAGTTCAACGGTATAAAAATGAACTTAACGTGAACACATAACTGCATGATCAAAGTATTAAACAAATATTCTGACACTTGTGCTTGTATGACACGCAATACCGATGTGGTTGATTGCAAGAAACTTGGATGTGTTCAAGGTTATGCGTTAGGGGAGCATTTAGTTTAGTAGTAAGCTTGAGCCACGGGCACAACAAAACGACTCGTTGTCTCAATTCTCACCATCGATTTTTGCCGTAATGTTCGTGCGCTCTATTGCCGCCTCATTGAGCGAGAACGATGTGAATTTATTCATTCAATAGTGGAAAAGACAGTTTGCAGAATCTTCTCACTATGTCATATTAAACAATCTGCAAAATAAATATTTGACGTTACCCTAGTTTTTTTGATTAAATCAATAAGATAAAGACACTCTCATTATTTAATATGATTAAATATTCTGATTTAGATAATCTGGTAATATTGAATCGGTACTTTAGTACTTAACTAAAAGATCTAAAAAGAATCTATCCCGAGGATAGATTCGTGAGCCTATTACAATTTATTTAATAAAAGACTGATTAACAATGTTGGTGCGCGTTCAATCTGGCTTACTTGGAGAATTATTATATATTTTTTACCCTTGACATAATCCATAAAGAGCAATCGAATGGCCTGTTTTTAACCGCACTCGTGTTAAGCATGCATTCGTGTGGGTTGGCGGCAGACGCTTACGATTCCGCTTATTAGCTTTCAACACGACAGCGCAAATCACTTAGTACTTTGCTTTCACCGTGGAAAGTTGAGTTCATCCCCTTGTTTCAAATGGCAACTTAAATGTAGTCGTGACCTGACCTATTTTCTTTCACATATACCAGATACGCATCAATACAGCGGTTTTGCTCTTTTTGATATAATCCGTTTCTCTGGTCTAGTATTAGAGATTGTGGTTTTGTTTTGGATTTAATTGCATGGTTGTATTAATTATCCTGATATATTCATTTCAATATCAAAAAGTATTCTGAAATTGAAAAATATATCGTATTTGCTATTAAATTAACGTTTTCTACCTGATTAAGATTTTCAAAAATAGTAAGCAAGCTTTTTTCCGATGTTTATCATTATCAATAAAACAAAATAAACTACCTACTAACCAATGTTTTTTTTTTAACTTTATTTGGGAAAATAGTACCTCAATACAAGATAATTACTATGATTAATACTAAATATAAGTAATTGTGGCACCAACACCGTTTACCACAGATTATTTAAGTAATAGTTGTCAATTTACAGTTTATGAGAGATGGTTAGTACTATTTTAAGTTTTTAATAATCTTATTTTTAAAGTAATCTTATACAGTCATTAATATTATTTTAAGATGATTTACATTTTGTGATGCACACAATGTTGCTGTAACCAATGTTGATTAACGTATTATGGGTGGTAAAACAGCCCAGATCACTATTACATGCGTTGGTCCCGAAACACCAGCGTCTTTATACGTCTTTGTATAGCAATACTAACTCTCACCAAGGTAAGCCTTAGCTCTTTGGTCATTTGTCACGTCCACCAATCTCTTAAATTATAAGTCTTTGTAAACTTTTTCAAATTAAAAAACCTATTTTTACTATCGTATGAGCTCTTGCGAGAAAAACGTAGCTTATTCAGGGCCTTCAAATTGAAAGCATGGTACTCAGTGGGGTCGGGTAAGCAATAGTGTTTATTTGCTTACTTGCATTCCATAGGCGTGCTAGTACCTACTCGCGTTAAATAAACTATTTTTTTCTCAAAATTTTGTTCTTATTTCTTTTTAAAATGTTGGAATAGGTAAATTTATTTTATAAGGATACTCTGCCGGTAAAGTATTCCATTAATACAAACGTATAATAGCATTCGCTATTACGCACGTAACAGCGAATGTTTAAAAGCTTTAAATAATTATTTTTTTGGTATTTTATTTTATACCATTTTGATACATTATAGAGTAGAATATATCACAAGTTTGTCGGACAAGTCTAAACGATAAATTGTGACGGCATCCAGGTGGTGATAACTTTATTACTTGGGGCAAAGCTTTCGCTTTAGTTTACCTAATCCACCCATCCTAGGGCTGCCGTCTGTTCGATTGTGCTGGTTTTTCCCAATCTTTTCCGAACCTTCTCATTACTTGGCAAATCTTATTACAAAATGCTTTATGCTTTCCAAAAAAGGGTATTTCGCTCATGCGTCACACATAACCTACTGATAGTAACATAATATATATATATATATGTTAGTGCTTTTATATATACTGCACTGTGAGCATTGTCACTTGGCACTGTACTTACAAATTAAATATTTATGGCGTTCGTGTTTAAAGCAAGGTAGTATGAAAGGAAAATCTTTACCTAGGCAGCATTTAAGGTGTCACACTTGACGTGAAAATATTGTCTTTTTTCCTTTTATGTCTACATATGCCAATAATTGATACGTATGAAATTGCTTTTATATTTTTTTTTCTGACAGGAAAATACTTGTCTAGGTAACATTTAAGCCGTCACTCACTCGACATGAAAAAATGTCACTCCCTGCATGAGTTTTTATAATTACACTTTTCCCTTTAATGTCTTCATATGCCAATAATTGATACGTATCAAATTGCTTTTAATTTGTTTCTGTATACTAAATGAAAGAGTATTCAAACCGAGCGTCATTGAAAAACGGCCAGCGCCTTGATTGAACTTATTTTGTTTGCGATTGGTAATCAGACTCAGGGTGATAGAAGAAGCACGAACAAATCTGAATTACCTATTCCTGTTCGAGTAACAATACAGTATAGAATACCTATTCAGTCTCACTGCGCCTTAACGCCAGCCTGCAAATCGTTGCAAATTATCGCAGTGTATCGGATTCGACACCGCTACGATATGGTTACGATTGCCACATTGTATTCATGCTCACTGCTCAACCGTTTCGATCACACAACTCAACGGTTGGCGACCATATCTCTAGGATAAACATCCGATACCATAAAATATGGCTTTGCACGTTTTATCTGCCGTCAGAAGCGGAGTTATAAAGCTTACTTACGTTATGTGAAAGAGAATAGTTCTGAAAAGTGCTCAGTATTCAATTAAGGTGCACTTAGGGATCTCCTAGTGAATAGTAAAGAGTAGCATTATGCTTCGGTGCTGTAAAGCTCTGCTTTATCAGGAATATCTCGTAAAATAACCTTTTAAGCTGCCTTTGTAGGTAAAGTACATTTTTTAAAAGTATGCAGTAATATCTAAAATATGCTAAGACATTTAAAAAAAACAGTTTGCTGTTCTTAGTAGTTCTAGTTACATTATGTTACGAATAATAGTTTCGTCCAAAATTTATGGATAGCTTATCCTGTAAGTATTTGTTTTTAAATTTTGACCCGAATGACCTTTAGAATAATCAAAGTAATTAACGATGTAGATTCCTCTAATAGTGGTTTCAGACGCAATACTAGGCGAATATAATCTGTTTATAAATTTGGGAATTTGTGTTCTGATTAAGTACCTAACTATACAAGATTTACAATTTTCAACACAGAATAGAACAGTCTGATTCGTACCCAGCGGATATCTATACAGTTTCCCTGAACACGATCTATTGTTTGAGTCAAACATTCTCGGAGCCTGGCCAGTCTGGCCACGGGATAAGGGTTTACTTTGAACCATGGTCTGTAGTCTACGTGTACACTGCCTCTATTTCTAACAAACTTGCTCCTCATGTCAGTGTGTTCGAGCAATTATTGTTTAAAACCAAATAACACTATTTAACTTATTGTACACGTGAGGAATTCTTGTTAAAATGAGAATCCTATTTTCTTTTTTCCATATTTTTTATATGTGTTCAATAACAAAACTTCGATTTCACATTAGCAGGGTGTATTTTCATCGATTCTAACGCACTGTAATTATTTCAGTCGGAAAGGCTGTACGCGATACGACAGTAAATTCCACTTTTAATTGACTTAATGAGAGAAGTCGAATTGAAAATTCGACTATATGTTTTTATCTGCACGTATGTTACGCAATCACTCCGCCATTTCTTCAATAATAATGGAGGTCACTCTGAAGTCAATACATAAGCAGGAACATGGTTGTTGTTACAGTTTTGTAGATTTTGCTTGCCAAGTTACGCTGCAACACTAACGGCCGGTTTCTCGAACGATGATTAACGAAAAAATCATATAATTACTATGTGTCAAACTCGGATCAATCGTGATTTGGGTTTCCAGAAACCGGCCGTAAGCTTGCCAAGATACGCTCGATTCTGAAAGTTGATTACTAGAGTAAACTGTATCGAAAATACTTTTAGTTATATATGCTCTATCTGATAGATACAGGTCTTTGCATTATGCATGTGCTATGTTGAGTCGGACGGGTCTGGTTCAAATTATCATATACTTTTCTGTTGTATATACTTGTACATCGTAAAATGTTCCACTATAAAATTGTGTTTATGAAGAACTTAAAAACTGTTACATAAGTTAATTTTCAAAACAGCATATCAAGAAAGGATTTTAGAGATGTATGAAAAAGTTGTGTTGTTTTGAACACACACACACACACCCTTACCTCACCCTTCTCACAACCTTTTACTTAGAGTACCCTGGGTATGGACATCTTAAAAAGCCTTTCGTAAACAGTGTTTTGCTGCGAAAGCCACTTCTTTAAGTGTTCTTTCGGGCGTTCACGGTAGAGAAGTGTTTTCAAAAAAATAATAAATATTTTCGCAGTCTTTTTTCTGTAGGTACCCGATTTATTTTCTGAATACAAAAAGTGCTGACTCGTATCAAATGTCGTAAATCAATAATTGTAGTTAATAAACTGGCTTGCCACAATAGCGAAGTCTATTAAAAGTTATACACCATTTTTCTAATTGTTTGCGTTAGTTTCCACACACCAGCCATAATAGCTGAACATTTCCGTGAGCTCTACAACCGGCGATGTTTGACAAGTATTGTACCGACTTAGGCACGATTGCGGCTTCGTTCTCTTTCACGATCATTGTCTCTTTGCTGCTATAATATGTAAAGACAGTGACAGGTCTATCTATTAAGGAATATCGATAAATATATATAACGTTTTAATTTTTTTTTATTTTATTTTTTTTTACTATTTTTATCATAAATCTATTGCTACTTCAAATATATTTTTATTAAATTTATAACGTATTCCGAGGAAATGGCCAATGCCAGTCGGTATGGTATAGACATACTATACCATTTCCTAAATAGTTGGTCATTCGTTATGAAAGTTTCCGTTGCACCAAATATTCTCCGGTCAGTCGATACCTCCTAAAAGTTTCAGAACACTACTACTGCAGCGTTTGAGGTCCAAACTTTCGAATGTTTGAAATTTTACCGTAGTTTGTAATTTGAGTGTTAATATGAGTACTTACTTATATAAAATGTTGTATTAAAAGTCCACGTTCAAGTATATTTATTTATTTATTATTAAGAAGTCTTGATGTTTAATGAAATAAGTAATTAGGCAAGTAGGCTAATTGTAAACGATTTTGTCGGTGCGAGTCGGTAACTTTTATCGTACCTACTAAATTATGAACTTCATGTTCGGTTAGAGCTCAGTCTACCAAAATGTGTCGTGCAATTAATATTAACTAATTTGTCTCGGATGGAAACCGCGCACTCGGAAAATACGATGTGAGAGTAGTTTACAGATTTTTTAATAAAAATGTCAACGTTATTTAAGACAGCGGTAAGAACAATAGCCATGCTTGGCGAGCTTTATTTCTTCTTTAGATTCAAGAGTTAGAATTTACAAGCGTGCAAATTGTGTACAAGCATTTTGTGTTTTAAGTGTGCAGATAATGAGTCGCAGGATAAATGCTAATGCTAAATCCATGTGGACAAACAGATCTTTGGTCGTTTATTTAGTCGTGGTTGACAGTTTTAAATAAATCGGTGGTCTAAATGTTGTTCTACGACAGAAAGCGCCACATAATTTACGAGTTATCTTAAATAAAATCATTTTTTAGATCATTAGACTTATTTTAAGTTTATGAGAACTGTGAAAAAAACATTGGTAGCTGCTTGATTTGTACGTACATTTTTTTTATTTAAGCATGTATTGCAAATGGCTTTGATGCTAAATGGTTACAGGCTGTCTGTAACGTTTTACATAACCTTGCATAAAAAGTTCATAATTGTAACAATAATGTATATGAATGTATGTTGAGTATACCAGGCATTCATAAAATTGTGGAGGCATCACGTTGTCAGACGTGACTGGCATAGCTAGTCTGAAGTACGCTTGTGGACTGCAGAGAACTGTTGCAACCTCTCCTTGACATGAATTGTTCTTATACCAGTCACATCACATACTAACGAAGAGAAACTAATTTACTCGCTAGTCTTTAACGTCGAAACTAGGGTTACTAATTCTAATTAAATAATGGAGTTTTGTATATCTACGTGTATTTACAAGAATTTGAATTATAATTTTGCTTTCGCAAATAAAACCGATTTGATTGTCTTACCTCGAATGTATCGTAAACTTATTTTTGAATGTTCAATATACGTAAATCACTTAGCTATTTTTTCATGGCTATCGGAAACATCCTAAAATAACCATTCGGTTATAGCTTTTGTGTTGTGACGTAGTTCGTTCGTAATCGCCACTTCAATTCAGTGTTCAGGGATCGAATTCGAATAAATCTAACAGTCATCGCGTTTTGTAAACCTGACCTGGCTCTTAGAGATATTACATACTTATCGATAATCAAAATATTCGATCCACACTTTTATAATATTGTTCTCGACTGTTGGACGTTACATACGCCGCGTTATATAATACGAAAAAGTTGCGAACTCGCTACGATACGATTTCGATTAGAGTCAGATCAATTCCTTCCCAACGATAGCAGCCAATGTTGTTTGGATGTAAGAAAATAGTCCAGATGAGAGCATTTTGATTTCATAAAAAAATTAAGTCAACTCTGGATGTCAGCTAATTTTTTTTTTCCTGAAAATTGTAGATTTACTTATCACTTTTGACTGTACGTACACAAACTAATATCAATAATAAATTAATATCTATGGAAATTTCACACATCACACTCTAGGTAACGCTTGTACTATGGGAACTAGATTGCTGATAGAATATGTATATCCATTTTTTTAAAGATTAAATTTAGACCTGCCTTATAAATTTATTTAAAAGTCGTTAATCACTGTTCTTTAAAACAAACAGTGTTTCTTCGTCACTCATTGGCAAGTGTCAATACAGTAAGAATTGTATATTATCTTTCGACTTGATGATATTCCTCTAAGTGCGGCTGTTAGACTCCTAATTGCTAGCGTATGTCGGAGGTAATTGCGTATTTCTCGTATATCTCTGATTATACCTCCTGTATTGGATCCACTAATAGGAAGTGACTTGGAACTGATGTCTAAATAAAGCTTATGATGGATTCGCTGGGTGATGGTGCGTTTTTATTCGCGAATTTACATTATCGAATTTCCTTTCAGCACAGTGTAAAAGCTGGCTCCATTAATAGCTTTACTCATCGACTTTTTTGAAGCATGGTTTTCGATATCAAACATGGTTGCGATATAATTTAAAACATGTATTTGGAAGTTGTGCTCTTGAATCACATCCGATTATCTAATGTAGATTATGAAAATAGCTTACGTAAGTTCAATATTTTCATTCAGCTTTCGGCACGAAGACCAGACCCTATAGGTATAATCAAGTTAAAATGGTATTTTCCCAGTTTTTCACTGAGAAAGAGTTTTGCAGTTTCAAAATGGATGACACTACTGCGAGTGCTGGGATGATTGATACTCGTATGAAAGTTTACTTTTTTTCCGTAGTCGTAGTTTCGCTGTTTATGTTTCCGGATGTCTAACAGTAGCAAAATATCTAAAATTAATGATATATTTCATGTAAAATGAAATTTTTATATGTTGAAAGTGATATTGTTATTTCTGTTACATTTATCGAAGGGTCGAAGCGTTGATGGGTTGCTGCGTTTAACCGTATATAACTCAGTTAAGCCACCGCTGCAGGCGCTGTAACATCATTAAAACGCTTATGCACCTGTCGGTTTTCAGGTCAGAATAACATTTTTCAAGTACCTGCTCCAGTTATTTTTGTAACAGTGTGAAAAATCGATGAAAACATTATTTTATTCATTTTTTTAGAAGAAGCGGCATAGCGCGAACTTTTTTGTTAAGCAATATATTAAGAAGTACAACATCGTCGACCGCATCGTCACTTAACATTATATTGATAGCTATTCGTTTCGAAAAGAAAGTACAATGTTCATGCCTTAATTATATTCGGTCGCAGATATTTAAAAATTAAGACACTCTAATCTCTTGACCTATAAGTTATACAGATCTTGGTCTCAAATTGCCGAATGGAGATACCTATCGCTAGTTTAGCTCAATATTATATGTATATTTATCATCAATCGCATCCTAAAATCAACAAGATCAACGGCCGAAACGAATGAATTCGCGGAGAATCGCTAGTCAATTATAAAGAAGCAATTTCAGATTCAGTGTAAGTGAGAGTTCTAAAATAATGTCAACCGTGGTTGAGAATTAAAATTGTAAGCCCATTTCATTTTATGTAATCAGCAACCGACATTCTGCGAAGAGGATCTTATTTTAAAACAAATTAGGCGAAATCCTAAATTAATTTCTCGTTGAGCTTCAGAGCAACCGAGTTTCCTTGCGAATATAAACTCCGTTTATTTATTTTTTTCAACACACCCTTTGCTAGTGACAGCTCGCCCGTGTCGACTTCTGTCGACTGTTGGCTGAAGATGGGAACGTCACTCATTAATGTTTATCGTCGTTCTGTCCATGACATTTCCCCGCCCTGAACCCGTTCTCGCATTAAGCGTCTCATCCCTTGCTCACTGACACGGTGAATAAGTACTGATCTTTAAAGAGTAATCAGTGTTACACCTTTACTATTTACTTATTCTGTACTAAGTACTTCGAAAGAGTTGTTTGCTGAAACAAATTAATACAAGTATTTTGATAGGATCACATTTATTTTCATCTGAAATTAAATTTAGACCTTAATGTGTGGGCATCAAGTTTAGTGAGAATTGTTAATTATCTTTTCTCCAGGTTCTCAAGGTTTTGAATTATTCATTAACTTAACATTTCAAGGAAGTTTTCTTACTCAGCGGTAAAAGTTAGACAAATGGAAATGTCACAAAGGTTTTTTTACAATTTTGGAAAAGTTTTTCTAAGAATCGCTTAGAATCGAGACAGCGATCAATAACTCTACCGACTAGTAATTCCTCTTAGTCATTTTTCACTAATACTTATTGTTCAAAAATGTTTTGATCGGCTATGAAATTAAATTTTATTGAAGTGTTAAAAGCATTACATATTTTTGTTATGTTTCGTTTAATATAATAATAATTACGCATTACTCTGACAAAGATTAATTTGAATCAACTTTGAAAAGTAATAACATCTGCTCTTTTCTAAACAATGGTCATCATAACATTTATAACAGGATTCTTGGGCGAGAATTACTTGAGTCCCGGCTCATTGTTATTACCTATTTATTATGCTTCTTTGTCGTGAGAAATACTCTGAATAGGTTTTGAAGCAGGGCGGACTAACGGTTGACGAAAGGTTAATACAAGCCACGCTTCCACACACGCCCCTTAAATTGCTGTACGTAATAACTCATGGCGTTGCTAGGAAAATTGATTCCGTCGGTTATATACTGCGCCGTATTTTTTGTTCATCATTATCATCATCACATCATTCCCCTGCCCTTATCCCACGTTAAGTGGGGTCGGCACAACATGTCTTCATACTCCTATCATTCGTCAAAGATTTGGTGTTGAGATTAAATAAAAAAATATCATATAGAAACCTAATTTATTCAACCTATTGTGTCGTACTGCAGGGCAAAGATCTCGCTCTTACCATGTCATGTTTAAAAATATCATATGTATCTTATATAAAAAAGTAACTGTATAGAAATAAACAAATTTTAAGATCCAAATAGCAATTTTATTTCGTTTTAATTTTATCAGGTAATATATCTGCTAATTTAGTTATAAATGTAAAATATCATGTACCTACATTTTACTTTTTGCCCATTTAGTTCCATACTAATAAAAGTTTGTAGGTACAATAGAAACTAGATTGTTGATAAAAATAATCGTTTAGTCACAACAGACTGTTTGTCAATACTCTAAAATGTTAGTTCTTGGTTACAATTGAAACCACAATACAAGTTGAAACTACAAGAAGCCAAAGAATACGAACGCTAAAAAAGAACGGCTAAATGTGAGTCGTACCTACTCGAGCAAGAAAACGAAAAATTACATTTTATAGGTCTTCTTAAATACTTATTTAATTCTATTTTTAAATATTTCTTGTAAAAGCGGTAACAGAAATACTTCATCTGTGAAAATTTCAAATCTTGTGAGACTTTTCATGAGAAACTAGTAATAATTGCTTGTCAGGTTACAGACAAACAGACGGTTTGGGTAAGGAACTCTAAAATAGATAAATTCTAAGACTAAAAAAATACAAAGAACAACTGAGGGATTATCGTACGGAAATCTAAAGAGATTCCAAAGTTCTGAACGCGCCAGCGCCAGCGTTGTACAAACTTCAGAATTTCCGCCGGCAAACTTTCTTATCAAGAGTAAAACTCACCTGAACAAGATTTATTTTAACTGTTAGTAACTAATGACAAGAAAGTAATTAGTCTTGATAGTATGCATAATATGTTCCTAACTAGAACAATGTAGACGAGAGCGAGTTATACTTTCAACTCATGGGATATCTACGCGGCTTTGCTTTTGTGTCGTCCATAAGTGAGAGCTCGTTTCATCTTTAACAATAAATTTTTAAATGTTCTATTAAAAAAAACACACTTTATAACTCAACACACTTTTGACGTTCAACTATTTAAATTGAAATCGAGTTCAAAATTAATACCTCCTTTTAGATCGCGAACGTCAATTGATGGTTCCATTTTTCCTCTTTCAGTTTTTTCTTCAACAAGTTTAATAATGAGACCGCTTTTATCGAAGTTCTCGGAAATAACAAGCATCTATTATATCCAAAAATCCTTTTGTATAAGGAGTAATTTGTTTAACATGCTCTATTTACCTACATCGCATTGTCCTTATTTTTATCCTGTATTTGTTTTTTTTCTGAATCATGATGTTTTCTCACATGTCATTCTTAATTTACCTAACGTCAGGAATCTTCATATCAAAAAAATATTTTCTTTCTGATATCTGTAAAAATGGTGATAAAATTAGAGTCATGTTTTATGTAATTTGATCCATATTCATGATATTAAAAACTATCCTATTCCAGTGCGACATTCCGGTTTTTATGTTCTCTATATTAAAATAAGACATTAAGGAGTATGAATCAAAAATATGATTTCATAAACTTTAGCTACATTTACAATGTGAATAAATGCCAGTTTCGCAACTAAATATAACTAAGTGTAAAAATTTATCTTGTTTTGTTACAGGTATCAAAATGGGTTGCTTCGTCAGCAAAGACAAGCTCACTAAGGAAGATATGGACTTCCTCAAGACCAATACCTCTTATGATGAGACCACTATCAAGGAATGGTACAAGGGTTTCAAGGTAAGTCTAAATCTAACACCCACATGTTTTAACTAAGACTTGAAATCATTAAAACTGTCGGTCGAATAACTCCGAAAAACCCTAAAATCTGATCTACTTTCAGTGTTACTCTCAAGAATTTGAGCGGATATAACTAAAACGACATCAAACATTAATGGATTTAGACATGGCCTACTAAAATAGTTTCATCTTATTTTGAAAACAAGTGTATTATTAGTATACGAATGTAATAAATTGGTATATTGACCGCTTTTATGCCATTCGTGACTCACGCTCATCGATTCAGTCGAACCCTTGTGGCTTAGTGCGTAACGTATTAAAGAGATATAACGAAGACATAAAATAAGATATTTGAGTATACATCCCTTGGAAAAAGTAGTAGACAACTAAAATGTCGAATTATTATTACTTGTATTTGCACTTTACTACTTATATTAAAAAGATATGTCAAAGGTGTGTCTTTTTATTATAAAATATAGACAATTCAAAGTTAACTTTTCTTAAAGAACACTATAAAGTATCAGTATTGTTAAAATTATAGTGAAAGTAACAATCGAAATACATCTACAGCTAAATGAAAATGTAAAGATTTTGCACTAATAGTTCGATTGATTCGACATAAATTCTCTTCAAGATATGTCTTAGTAGAAGTAGTTGCAAGCACTTCAACAAAAAGACGGAGATGTTCACAAGAGCACTCCTCTGCAATTCGTTATTGTTCATAAATTGTATCGGAAAGAACTAGGAGCACTGAGCAGAACTTTAACTTGACAAGTCAATTCATGGGTCATTTCATTTGACAAAAATTTTCGTGTAAATGTTTGGCCAAGTGAACAGTTTAATTAATATTTGAAAGCAGTAAACATCGTAGCAATCATCCAACACGTGGTTATATAAAAGTTATTCTTGCGTACATCAAAATGAAAATAAAACATTGATTCGTCTAACAAGCTTGCCGACATACGAGTATATTATTTGCATGCCTACATTCACGGGCGGGTTAATCGACGTTCTGTGTTAGAATATCTTTTAATGTTTGTAATATAAATAAATAAAGTTTAGGGAACTATCACCATACAAATGTAGTTCCTAATACTGTTAACGTAAGACAAGATGTATATTTAAGTATATTTGTTCATATTCACTTGCAGCAAGATTGTCCCAACGGGCGGCTTACTCCCGCTAAGTTCGTCGACATGTACAAGATGTTCTTCCCATCCGGGAACGCGGTGGAATTTTGCGATCATGTTTTCCGCACATTCGACATGGACAAGAACGGCTACATTGACTTCAAGGTAATTTAGGTCGAGGACTCACTACAAGAAATAAGGCGAGAACAGAATGCAAAGTTCAAACACTGTCTCGTCAAAGCTGTGAGACAATTAGCTTGCAAGAATAATTTATTTGTGGTGTCAGTAATTTATCTCAGACAAGCGAAAAAAGAATCAGCTGAGAGCTCGACTTCAAACAAAAGTAAACCGCAATCTGTACAGACATTGGATAGTAGTGACTCTTACATGAATGTGCGTTCATCGCACCGCCCACACCGCCTCGCAGCTCGATGCATTTTGAATAAACCACACCGCGTGTGTCTACTGTAATTATCAACACTAATTGATGTTATGGTGTGGTTATCGATCTACTCGTTTGATAGGTTTATTAGTCTCACGTTAGCTTATGAGTGGGCGGGTAGGCGATAATTAAAGTTCACGTGCAATTAAACACATTAGCAATGCGACTACGTGTATTACAATACAACCAAGCCACTGCGACGTTTATAAAGTGCTTGCATTTGCGATGTATATTTGAGTAGCGTTGCCGTGACACTGGCAAGTATTTGCTACGTGTTCCGTCTAAAAGTCTCGGTGTATATCGAGATTGATTGTTTGTTATAGGAGTTCCTTCAGGCGATTCATGTGACATCCAGTGGCACCCCCGAGGAAAAGCTGAAGTGGGCTTTCCGCATGTACGATGTCGACGGCAATGGTGTCATCGATATCCAAGAGATGACCAAGATCGTTCAGGTTAGTAATGGCTTTATTTTATTTATTTATAATCGTCTTTACGGGAGTTTTGTTGTGTTAAACAGCTTATTCGTTAACAATGGGCATTACTTTTCTTTTAGACTAAAATTTCGTTGTATTTCTTACACAACTACTACAGTATTCAGACACCTGAAGAAAGTCCACCAAGTCTGGGGAAAAATGTCATGAATCGTATGTTTCAAATAAAAAAATATTTTTATAAAAGTAGGTTTGTAGATAATCCAACAACAGCAAAACAATACGCGTCTCGTTCAATCTATCACTCTCTCATCGAACTATTCGCATGGACTGACAGTGGTATTGTCTGAGTGAAGATAAATCTAGTTTCAATTGAATGAACACGTGTCTGATGACAGAAATTATGAACAAATATTGTTCGAGTAATTAAAAATTCATTCATCGCACGTGAAGCATTAGTATACATAAATATTAGTTGTTATTAAGGATCTAACTATGGTTATATAATCACGATCATAAACAAACTAAAATTATTAGGTAAAAATTAAAATTCAAAGTTTCCAGAATGATCTAAACTAATATTATAAAGAAGAAAGATTTGATTGTTTGTTTGTTTGTTTGCATCGAATAGGCTCCGAAACTACTAGACCGATTTCAAAAATTCTTTCACTGTTGTGAAGCTACATTATCTGCGCTGAACATAGGCTATATTATATTTATATAGGCTACCCGTGCGAAGCCGGGGCGTACTACTAGTAACTTTATAAAAGTAAAAAAGCATAATTTTATGGGGATTAAATAACAGCTAGCACAAATACGATGTTATAACAAAGCGTAAAATTATTGATATTATTGTTAGAATATTATTTTAGATGTTATTTTAGAATATTAATATAAAAAACCCATCTTACTGTGGGGTGGGTACAATAAACGTTTACCGAGATTGGTCAAAGCATTTCTTCAAGCACGTTTTGTCCAAAAACCACTAGCGGCCAGTGGTAGTAGTTGATAAAGGGATTTCTAAAATGGTCTACAATGTACGTATATCGTTCACTGCACCGTGCAAAGTTCTGAACATCATTTACGGCTTATGGCACAGAATATTGCATGTTCCTTCTCAAGCTATCTATTATGCAGTTTGTAGATGGACTCTTGACAGAAACAACTAGAACTACTTAGAAGCTCTAGGCAAGATTTGCTGGCATATTTAAGTACATAAAATGTATTATGCCCAGCTCCCCGATACAGTTTACAGCGGTTTATATTGAAAGCGTATTTAATGATGCACAACAAATCCTTATCCTTATATTGATTAGATCTTATGCATGTCTCAAACTAAGCTAAACCAGAATACATAGAACAAACATGACTAACACGAGTGTACAACAGAAAACAGATGCTAGTTCATAAATTATATTAAAATTTCTTCTACAAAAACGACGTCGATATTTAATTAAAATCATCGTTTATTTTTAAATCGTTAATATTTTATGAGGACGTCCTGGACGGAAAACGGAGACATAAGGCGTCGCCATTGCTAGACAGATACAAAAATACAAGCGGTAGTGACGACCAGCCACGGCTATTCAACGCGACTTAATGAACATCAGGCAATTGCCTTACTTTTAAGTTTTTGCTTAAAAAACATTTTTATATTATAGAGAAACTCCTACATTCACCAGTAGTCTGGTAACGCTGCCGTAATCGTCTGTATATCAGCATAATATAATCTGTCTAAAAATAAACCCAACTTTTCGCGGGACATGCATGATAGGAGTGGAAAAAGAAAATATTTGCCGACCCCATTAGTCTGAAATAAGGTCTGTAATGATGATGATGACGCATCTTAGACATGCATCTTAAGCATCAGAGTGCGTCAGGTAAATTCAATCATCAAGCGCAGAGAGGCGAGCACTTAAATAATTTTCTACCCTAAGCAATGTGAACATACTATCTTCCCTTTGTTATTAGCAAGTATTGTTTAAAAGCTTTCAGCGTTCTGATTTAAAACATGTATACTTAATATTTAGTGTATCGATGCCGGAAGGTTGACCTGGTGTCCCATCAAACAGGTTTTATTTCTAAACCTTTTTGGGCACCAGCTCTCTTATCTACCATCCTAATCTTTAATTAGATTTAAGGTAAACCACTGTATTAGCTTAACATTAGCTTACTAACCGATGAAGTCAAAGGTTATTTAAACATATAAGTGGGCCTTATTCCTCTTCTCATAATAAAAATATTTTTTTTTGATAAAACAGCCTTTTACTCATATCTAAAACAGACGTCGCAGTTCAGCGTTATTTCCGTGATCTGCTTTCTGCGCTGTGGGTTGTAGGTTCGATCCCCACCGAAAATAGGCATGCAGGCAAATATAGATGCCAGTTCTGTATCTGGATGTTGCATATAAAAGTATCTATTGGGGATCGCTGTATGTCAGCACAAATAGATTCGGCTGTACCGGATGAGATTATTAACAAAGATCCCTAACAATTTATCAATAATATGAGCAGATTATAAAACACTAACGTCTACGAAGTTCCATGTAGAAGCTAGCAAATCAAGTGGAACATTTTCCAAAGTAACAAGTCTAACTAAAATAACTTGTCTGTCTGAATGCAACCATATATTGGTTTATGAAATTGTGAACTAATTAGCACGAGTGTGGAGTTTGTGATTGCTTTTCTCATTACCGACTGTTCTGTTAACATTTTCAAATCAAATAATGGTTTCCGACGATGTATTATTATACTACGCATAGTGTATTTTACTAATACCTAGACTTAACTGGATGTTACAATCTCAAAGTCAAGGAAATTTTGCAACAAGATATTGGCAAACGACGTTTCAGTTCCAGCGAGACTTTATTTTATTGAGTTAAAGAAAATATACAGTGTTTTTATTTATAGTATTTCAGTAGATCCCGTTTTAGTTGGCAGATCTCGAATGCCTCAATTGATACTTATATTATTTGTAAAAGTAATATATATAATTTGTATGTGTATGGGCTTTATGTATTAAATAAGAATACAGTTATTCCACCCGCAATCTCGTTCCCATATTACAAGTTTTGCTTCGTTTAGGACTAGGGCACGTTGTGTGAAATCTTCATGAATATTAATTTATTTATAAAAAGTATTAATGAAAATATCAGACAATGTTATCTAGTTTCAAAAAAGCTTGTAACATATAAACTAGATAAATAAATATTCACGGACACTTCACACATCACACTCTAGTCCCAAACTAAGCAAAGCTTGTAATATGGAAACTAGATTGTTATATAAGTACAATTTATTTTTGTAAATGCATACATAGAAAACATAGTAACACCCATACAAGAGCAAATATTTATATTCATCACACAAACATTTCCTCTGGGTGGAAATCGAACCCACGACCCATAGCGTGGAAAGCAGAGCTTACCAACTGAACTGTGACGCCTAACAAAATGAAAATGCTATAGAATGTTTATATTACATTCATTTTGAAATACCTTAAACCTACAATTTACTTGTGGACATGCAAAAACGCTGCTATTTTTATCTGACGTTCAGACTGAAATCTATTATTCATTTCTATGAAATAAATATTTTAGTAGCGTGAATTCCTACCACCTGCATAAATAGGAAAATACTCATTATATTGCAAATTGAAAGGTACACACAAAATGTAATAACAGTATTAGCTGGAGCGTGCTCCGTGGAAGCGTTTAATAAAACGTCTAATGGGAGTTCCCCGTCTTGGCTGCAAACTTCGTCAGTTTGCGGATTCGAACCCGAACTACTCTCCACTTAAGATAGACGAACCGCCAACCATCGATCCTTACAATATTAGTCTGCGAAACTCCATTAAGTAAAGATACAGGCACTGCAATATTCTGGAAGCAAGCTTTCTGTCAGTTTAACTATGCAGAGATACAGCTTACAAATTCAGTTTTGCACATGTGTTTACTACCAGGTGGTGCCCGCGACTTCGTCTTATTATCTTGGATAGTTCACAGAATATCTTTATCAATTATAACCTTTGTTTTTTTTGGATATATGAGCTATATTATTGTGAAGTTTCATTTAAATTAATTCAGTAGTTTTTGCGTGAAACAGTAACAAACATACATCCATACACATCTTTTTTTTTTAGCTTTTGACAAAGTAGCCTGATTTTAATATTTCTTATCATAAAGTTATTAGTTTTACTTTCATTAATTTAAGAACTAACGATCTATCTTATAAAAAGTTAGTGCAGACTTGAAGTATTGATTACCATACGTAATGATGACATAAAGTCAACGCTACTAACTTTTATAAGATAGGGGTTAGTAATTAGGATAGAATAAAAGAGATATATTTTTTTGATTTTCAGATCTTACGGCGGTTTAATTTTATTCTTTTAAAAGTTTAATTATAATAGTAGGTAGTAGGATAAGTGCAAACTTCAACAAAAAGAACATTTATGAAATAATATTGAAAAAAAAACTGACGTAACTTTAATCTTGTAAATTGTTGAAAACGTTGAATCGAAATGCATTTGAAAGAATGATTCGATGACGTTGTGTTAAACGACTATGAATTATAATATTATTTGATAGTAGCTTATTTTGGTTTGTACTTACATATTAACATTTTTAGATTTATTTTTTTAACCAATACATGGCATCTTTGTCATTTTTTTTTTGTTTAGAGAATTTGTTGTGTTATCCATCGCTTTCATCTACTGTTAAGTAATAAAGCATGTATTCCAAACAAATAAATTACAAAAAGACTTCCAGGACGGTACTCTATAAAACATCTGTCGAATTGTCAATTTTCACCAGGGGTTGCAGAGGTGAACGTTAAAAGTCAATCAGTAGGTAAATGACGGTTTGATAGACAGAAGCGCTGCAACACTTTGACCAATTTGTGCCGTTCGCGTCGCAGCAGTTTTCCCTCAATCAGAATTTCACATGTTTTGCTCGTATTTCGATCGAGCCAATTTTAACGAGTTCCGGTCAATCCATTGAGTGACGCGACGGCTTTCAATTGGCTTTAAAAGTGATTTTCCTCTCAGCTCTAAGGTTGTGCGGGTAATTGAAGCTGAAAACTAAGGTTTTATGTTGTAAACGAAAGGACAATGCCCAATGGGCTATGGGAATCTGTACCAACTTGCATCAATTTGAATTTACTCTCAAAGCCCTAATTTTTTTTTACCTTTTCGCTACCAACAATATTTTTTTCAATGTTTAACCGCATTTCAAAATATTTAAAAATGTATTTTATTTTCTATCATGTTTGCCTTCTCAGCTAAAGCTTACTTGGCAAACAAGATTTTTATGCTCAATGTCCACTCACGAAAATAGGTGACAGCTGGGATCGGAACAAAATAGTTGACGTGCGGAAGGCTTAGTCCGAGCTTGCATTTTAAAACTCCCTACTCTCGAACCGACAGTCGTCTCTCGGATGTCCTTGTATTTTTGAATGGATATCCGAAAGACGACTCTCGACTCGAGAGTAGGGAGTTTTAAAATGCAAGTTCGGACTAAGCACTCGGAAGTAGGAAATTGATAATCATGTTATGTATAATTAATTTTAATTTTCTAAACCCGGTTAAAAAAGACGGTTAAAAATTAACGAAGTACACGTATAAATAAGATATTAATTTTGATGATAATTAGCTTTTGATGCAATCTGGTACAGGGTTTGGGCATGATTCTTTATGTTGGAATAGTTTCCCAATGTCGTGTGTTTGTTATATATATAATAACACGTTCTAATAAGTGTCTCATTAGCAAGTTAACGAAAGCATTTACCTCAATTGGAACCCTCGGCAGCTTATATGAGTAAAGAAAATGCCGCTGTAGTTCAACAAAATCATGAAAACGTTCAGGTCAAGTTCAAGCATCCGGCTAGCCGCCTACAGACTTTAATTACAAAAGAGGTTACTGCTACGTTATTTTCAAACACGTATTTTTACTAACTTTTCGAACTAATTATAATACATAATATAAACCTTGCTATAGTATAGGTAACTACTAATAATACTTGCTATAAACTTATATTATTGTGGATAATCCCGCTTTAAAGCTTAACCACGTCACCAATAAAGGTATATTCTATTATTCAGTTAAAATTGCGCTAGCTTATTGCCTTCAAAATACTATTAAGAGGTGGTATACCCTGTGTCGCACCTTAGTGAGTGCGGTTTCAATTTGTGGTTTAAAATGTTGAAATAGTTTTTGAAATAAGACGCGCTCACTGGTAGCGCTTGTGACCACTGCAGCATTCAATAAGTTAAAATTATTTTGAAATACTGCTGTAATACAAAACTTAAATTTTAGCAATTTTATTGCATTTAATAATTTGAGCTGTTTGAAATGTAGATAAAATATAGAATTTAAATTATTTTTAAAATGAATTTATATACGCATTAAATTGCTCCACAATAGTAGAAGTCACTATTACTTTTGATAACTTTGTAGGAAGGTATAGAAAAGAAATGGGTAGTTTCTTCAACTTAAGTGGCTAAAACTTTGTACCTAAGAACAAAAAAATATAACTAACCCATATTTAAGACCTGTTTTTATTATTTTATAATAATATCATTCTAGCCGTTTGCGTCTGCAGCGACTACGGCTTTACTGTTCTTAATAAGGATCGTTTGTTTTAGGACTTATATAAGTGTGTGAGTCAATGTGCTCATCTTATTCTGATTAACTGCATGCCAAGGTATTTACCAACATGCTTACCTTATATCCATGTACAAGTTTTCAAGCCAATAAGAGAGCGTAGGCTAATCGACTACCGCCCACTGGGGCGTAAAGATATTTGCACGCCTGCATCTAGATACCACTACAATGAACTTCATTCTACTGTCCACGTAAGACGATCGACATCGACGTCAGTTTATTAGTGGTAGAACATTAATATATCACTCATTTGTTTTTAAAAATTTTCAATCAAAGACTAAGACTTCGATACTCTTGAGAGATGATGGTGGACGAAGACGGAGAATAGGGATGAGTTGAAAGACTTTGAGACGCCCAGAAGTGGGACGAGATAGGCTAGAGAGAGAAAAATAACTTCTCTCTATGAATATAATAAAGTTTTATGGAGTAGTGGTTTTGTAAGCAGTAGCTTATTTACGCCGCTTATCTAGAAAATAAAAACAATTCGAATATCGGCTTACCAAATCACGAAGCAACGGGTAAATGGTAATACTAAAAATCACACAGAAATAAAATAATATAATGTACAATAGCTCTATTATTTCTATTTTTAAGTTTTAGCTACATAGAGAAAAGCATTTCAACAAAAGCTTTTATGTTCTGCTGGCTGTAGAACCTGTACAGGCTTATGAAAAATCCTTGAAATGTAACTTCAAATCGTAAGCCTCAACCGCGACTGTCCAGAGTAACATAATATTTCGTTTCGTAAAGGGAAAAGTATTTAAATAAATGTTTTTAATAAGAACGTTGCAATAATTTACTTTCTCAGACACTACAGCTGGTGGTTACATAAACTAAACATCAACAGTCTAAAAATTGTTGCGATACTGATTCATTTTAGCTGTTCCTACCCACTCATTGGTAGCCAAAACTGTTGCTGCCCTTTTCTCAAAAACTAAAACAATGGATGTAGGAATTTGAGCTGTCAATTAAATTTTGAAATATGCATCTCAAGATGTTACATACAATGTATTTTTAATCTTGCATTTGATTATTTTTTTGTTGACGGTATTTCAGGCCATCTACGATATGCTCGGAGCTTGCTCAAGTAACCGACCAGCTGACTCGGCAGAGGAGCGTGCCAAGAACATCTTCGCCAAAATGGACGAGAACAACGACGGCCAGCTGACGCAGGACGAGTTCCTCAAGGGCTGCCTTCAGGACGAAGAGCTCTCCAAGATGCTAGCGCCCTAAGCGCTCTCGACACCCCCTCTTCCCCCCCGCACACTACCCCTCCCCGCCTGTTACCTACTACCCTCTGTTTACGATAACCCGACGGCGCGACGTCTCGTCGCAAGATGTACATGCCAATTTAATTTTTCACGCAAAATTAGATACAACTGCGATTCGCAACAGAAGTAATACAACAATTTGCACTTCTGAAAGATTTTTAGAAAGTTTATAAAAAAGTTTGAGGTAATTAGGTACGTGATAAAAGTTAAGACTTTTGGAAGGTGTTTTGAACAGATCGCGTCGCGTCACTGTCGGCACAGCACGCGTTCGAGCCGCTTGTAAGCGCGTTCGCAGTCCGCGTTGCGACGTCTCCGCGGAATATCAATCTGGAGTATGAGCCCAAAACTCCCATCTCCGTGCGTTTAACAACGATCAATAGGCGGAACGCAATGCATGTGTACTGTTCTTGAGTTGCAACCCCACGCGGCCCCGGGCCGCACTCTTATAACAAGAACGGTGCGTCTCTAAAGCCCGACATGTCTATGCTGTCGATTAGAAGAAAAGTAATTTAAAATTAAGATAAAAATATTTATAAACGAAATTAACGTCAATGAATTAATTAAATTTTCAGAAAGTAAATGTCCATTCCTTTTTATAAAAATATTTGGTAAAATGTCTTTTGCTGTCGGATTGTCCACTTCTGTAATTGATAAGTATATTGTGTCCGAACCATTTCTCTGTTAGAAAATCCAATCTGTTTCCCTACGATGCTCGGTCTATTTGATGTAACTTTATCCGACAAGGATTTCTAACACTGCACAGTATTGTAATGTCAATCTTAACGTTTTACTAATAAGGATAGCATATGTAGTGATAGGGGGGCACAGGCAAAGATATCTGATAGATGGCGCAGTGTCTGTAGTGAAGTGGTGTAGTGCAACAGTTTAAAGGATTTTTCCTCATTTAATTCACAAAAAATTACTTAGCTAAATGTGATTTGCCGACTGCTGCGCATCTAAAATGAATATGAAAATAAAACGGTCCAGTTTGATTCACAACTTTCGTCTTTCTTGTCAGCTGAAAAACTGTAATTTATATTACACCAATATTACAAAAACAGACAGACAGGGCGTTTTTTTTAAATTATCATTATTACACATGTGTTGATCATAACACTTTTAATTTACTAGCGCCATCTAGCGGAATAAATAAGCAATGTGTCGGCCCGTTGTGTGAGAACAGAATCGGTCAGATTGATGAACATTTACAAAGTACTGCACGCCATCCACCACTCACAATAACCGCGCTGACAATCTGATCAGTTCTGTATGTAAGTTAACCGTGAAATTTTAACATTTTTGTCTCCTTTGGTATTCTATTGATGTTAGATAAATCGATGTTATTCGTAACTTCGTCAGGGATCTTCACCTTCGGCTCAGTTTAATCTGACTAAAGCTTGTTCTATCCATTTGCGTTTTCTTAAAATGCATTCGTTCTGTCCCTTCCATCAAAGCTAAGCAAGCTCTTCAAAATTGCATTCTTCTTCGTTATTAGGAACACATAATTTCCCACTAACTGTGCCTTCTAGTTCTCTCTGTACATAGGTTACTGTTCATCGTTTCTCTCCTTTTTCCTGTTCGGCTATTCAAAAAAATATTGTTTTAATCATATTTACGTTTAATTATTATGCCAAAGTGGCCAAACTTATCGAAATTTTAGTTGTTTAGTGTGTCCTAGTCCCACGTTTAAAGAATAATAGTTATGTTAGGTTTAGTGAGTTGCGTGCGACAGTCGTTTTTTTTCCAATGGCTACAACACGAAGGGTCGCGATTTTTCACTGTTTATCTGCGGTGCCTACTGCGCTTTGTGATAGTACTTCAATCACTCTAAAAAGACATCCGTTATTAATTGTTAGAACACAATGTGAGGCAAACATTTCATGAAAAGCAAGCATGCTAAACTCGTAGTAGGTACTCGGTGATCGTACTGGATAATTATTTTTATAATCGTATTGAGACATTCCACTCATGATTGCTATTGCGTTTTAATTATTTATTACATTGTGGATAGTTTCATCAATTTATATGGTTATTCCATTATTCCATGTCAATTTCCCTTAAAATAAGTACACTATAATTTATTGAATATGTTTTAGTTACACCGTTCAGTTTTTATTTATTTATTTACATTAAAAATGTGGAACAAAATCAAATAAGTAGACAAAAAATAAATGAAAATATTTGACTGATTTTTTACAAGTATGATAAAGGGATCAATAACTCTGATTTCGACTTGGTATCAGCTTTCACGACAGGGTGTTATTCAAACATATCACAAAATTAAATGACCAGTGGGATTTATTGAATTTTATCGGCTACATCGCATCTCACAATCATTAGAACGCGGATCATTATTGGCTTACAATGCAAAAACATATCTGACGGAAATTGAATTTCTATTTGTCAATTATTTGTTACGTTTCATTTGTGAACGCGCGACCCAGGCCTATGCGTCAGTTGCTATTAGGTACAATAAGTGTGGTTACTTATTAGTCGTTAGCCCTGTGGACAGTAGATACTGCCTATCCTCACACTGGTCCCTATTTCAGGAACTTTGTCTCACATTCGCATTGCACTTCACTATAATAGCTATTTGTGATCTATGTATTGCTGTAGTGTTTTAAAATTTTCAGTCTAAGTGTTAATGATTAGGTATTGTGACTATTGTGTGCCATCAGTTTTATTTACATTTAATTAAATGTTTTAAGCTTATTTTTTTATTTTAAGCGTAAGACCGAAGACTATTATGTACATGTTAATTTGTAATAGTTTAAGTATTCATCTAAAAGAGGTTATTTTACTTTGTTACCTTCAGTGGCTAAATATCAAGTACTTATGTTTTAAATTTACTCGTACAAATTTGTTTTTGAAAATTATTATCGTTTCGCACAATTACAAAAAATATACTATTAACAAGTACTTATTTAATGAAATCGTCGAGTAGTTATTTCAAACTTTTCTACTATTTGTATAGTTTATAGAATAATAAGTAGTAATTTTATTATAGTAAGCTTCAAGCACAATTCATTTGGAACGCGGTGTATTATTGTAATTCATGTACTAGACTTAGGATTATATAATTAAAGATATTATTGTAACTAGCTGCAATAGGCGCACAAATCTGTTAGATTTAATTCCATAAATAATCTGTCCTGTAGGATTCTCAAGTTTGATCGCATTTACACTTAGCCCGAGCGCACTTTGTCTGTATCCTTGTTATGTTAATAATTGTGATTGTTATTTTTGTGGTTTTCTGTCGAAAATGTTGTCTTGACAAAACTGTACTGAGTTAGAGATTGTTTGGTACATTCGAGGCAGCACATTGTAGACCGTGACGCTGGTCGCGCTACTTTTCGCCGCGACAGCGCGTCACTTCGTGTTTTTCCTCATTCAAACATAATCTCAAAGTCTGAGTCTATTTTTTAAATATTTACATTTCTTATTGTACTCATTTACATTTGATTTTACTGTATTGACCGCTGAATAAGGCGTGTTTTCAACCGATAGTTAGGCACATGTAATAGATAAATCACCTCCCCATTACGTCTCTGTTGTATTTCTAAGAATACATATTTTTAATGATTCACATTTTGCCTATTCATGTATAATATACAAATTATAAAAAAAAATATTTAATAATTTATTTGTCTCAGTCTGCCAACATCGACACGAACAGTTTTAAGATGAATTAATAATTAAAGCTAATTCCAAAGAAAGTCATGTGTTACGCAAAAGAAAAATAAAATTTCAATCTTATTAGCCTAGAGATAGCAAACTGTACGTCTCGATGTGGTCATTATTTCATTCAAACAATATCACTTATTCATTGTGTTGTTATTTTATTCACGGTTGGCAAGACAAACTGCTCTCATCACAAAAGGTTAGGTGTAACGGTGAGTACTCATATTTTAACTCATGTCCGTTATTTTTCAGCTATTTTAATGTTTTAGGGCACAAGAGTTGATGAACTAAACGAAATAAGGTTGTGCTGTTTTTAATTAACGTCCTACAACAAAATCACAGTTAAACTACAAAAATGGGTAAACAGAATAGCAAATTGAAACCTGAGGTGCTGGAAGATCTGAAACAGAACACTGAATTTTCAGGTAATTGTATTCAGTTCTATAATTATCAAAAACTTTTGAACTTATTATGTTAAATAGATAACATTGTGACAGTACCTATCTAAGCGTAGCTTGAATCTATTGTTTGTACGTGTATAAGAGAAAATAAACACACTTCTATTAAAAGTATGTATATATATTTGAATAAATACATACTTAAATGGGTATGTAAGACTTAGGTTCAGCAGAACGATTTCAGATGTGGTTAGCAATCAGTCAGTACTCACTTTCATGCATAAATTGTGTCATATATTGTATATAATGTTTTTAAAACGCACTTGCTAGTAATTATTACATGTTCTTCCATATCCTGCTAAATTGTATGTACTTATGCATTTAAATTTCAGATGCGGAAATTCAGGAGTGGTACAAAGGCTTTCTAAAAGATTGCCCTAGCGGCCACTTGTCTGTGGAGGAGTTCAAAAAAATATACGGAAACTTTTTTCCGTATGGAGATGCAAGTAAGGTAGGTATCTGCTTGATTTGTGGCGACATATCTAAACTAGTCTACGTCTATTTGTAGATTTTAGTGTGGGGTCTAAAGCGCTGATTAAAAAAGAGATTACATTAAATAAATTATGTTGCAGTTTGCAGAGCACGTGTTCCGAACATTCGATGCGAACGGAGACGGTACAATTGATTTCCGGGAATTCCTTTGTGCGCTCAGCGTGACCTCTCGCGGCAAACTCGAGCAGAAGCTAAAGTGGGCCTTCTCGATGTACGACCTTGACGGCAACGGATACATTTCGCGGCAGGAGATGCTGGAAATCGTCACTGTAAGTATCAACGATTCTAAATTAATATGTTAGCGCCATCTGTTTTGGATGTAGTTACGCGCCATCTAGCGGTTAGCTTTTCTTACTTCATCGAGGCATCATGTTCATACCTTTTAGCTATTCGTTTCGAGTATTGCAATTTGTGAACATAAATAAATAATTGAGTTTCTGAGTTAAAAAGGAATTTATTAAAATTTATGATGATTTATGCTAGTATAGAGTTCAAAATTGTCGTAATATTAGGTGTAATCAACGCCATCTAGCGTATCATGGACGAAACTTGTGTTTCAGGCAATTTACAAAATGGTGGGCAGTGTCATGAAGATGCCGGAAGACGAATCGACGCCTGAGAAACGAACCGACAAGATATTCCGACAGATGGACCGCAACAAAGACGGAAAACTTTCCCTGGAGGAATTCATAGAGGGCGCCAAGAGTGATCCTTCTATCGTTCGCCTTCTGCAATGCGACCCACAGTCGCAGTGATCCGACGGGATCCACTCACACCCATAAACCTATTGTAAATGATCACCTCACTAGCATGCTTGTAAGAGCTAGTGCGCATTGTGCGTTTGTTTCACGTTCGCCGGTCGCGTAAGACGCGTCCTGTTCTCGGGCTGCTCTCTAACGTTCAGTCCCACTGAAAATCTCCCAGTTACTAGAACGCATGTATCCATTTCAGTATATCATTATGCTAGTAAACATCCCGGCAACAGGACAAACGTGCAACGTATAATGTATAGCATTAAAAAGGTTTTCCCATGATAATAGTTAGGTTTAAATACACCTTTTTCTCCCTCGATCTTTTTGCCTCTTCATAAGCGGGACCATTCTAGATAGAAAGGTGGCGTTCGATTGATACGAAAGCGACTTTTTATATAATATTATTGATAGAATTCGATGGGTAATATAGATGGCTGTGTACGGCGTTATAGCAGACTTCCGAAATATAACTTCAACTTATACAACAGATATACATAAAACTTATAGAGCACGTGTATTTTGGCATTCAATAAACGTCAATTCAATAGATAATTAGTTGTCTGTAAATGTAAAAATTTAAATAAATTGTAATGAATGTATAATTACCGAACGCAATCTTTCATAAGTCCCGCTTATAAAACAGCTATAACTTTATCCAACTATCTTGTAATTTCTTATAAATGGAATATTATTAATGTTTGAACTGTAAACTAGGTATTTAGATAATAATTATAAAATGGTTGCGCTGTGAAACATGTAGAATAAGGTGATCTAATGGCTCTGTAGATCCTGCGATTCTTTGAATTCTTGCAACGCAACCATTCGTTCGTATATTTGAAATTATGTGTCTTTCATATACCTACATAATATATTATCATAGATATACTTAGATAGTTATATCCGATAGCTAAAGCCGTAGTTTGTATGCTCTTAAAGTTATTATCACATCGATTTTACACGATTATGTGTTATTCTATATCGGGTGTAAACATAACGATTCTCGAAAACTGAAATATTGCACTTTTGATCTTATGATTGATAGGTACTTACAAATGACTAAATGTTAAATTTTTAAGCGATATTTGGGAAAAAATCTTTTTATACCGTACGAGAGGCTTCATTATGTGTGTGCGTGACGTCACTTCTCCTGCCTTATCGAAATAGTTATATAATATGCATTATGAAACCTAGTTGTTTATGTTACAATAACATCTCAAACAACGACACGTGACAGAGTACAAATGAAAAAAGTTGTCTTTAAGATTGGTACCTTACACCAGATTTAGCAATATTTAACTAAACATCGACGAAAAATGAAATACTGACTCTTATCGTATAATAGATTAATAAAACACAACGAAAAATGTAGAAAAACTTGCTAAAATATACCTTCAAAGGCGCAGGGCACATTCTAAGAGGTTTTTTTAGGGTGGGACATGTGACGTCACGCGGAAATCATTCGCAACAAAGTTCCATGCGTCTGTCTTTTCATTGGTAGCGGATAGGTGCATATATATATGGATATCGCCGCGTACATAATGATATGTAATTCCTTATTCGTAACTCCAATATTGCCTTAAGTAATTATTCTAAAATCGTATTAGTTATTCATACAGTTTATATATAATGCAGATGCTAACATTGAAAAGACAGCATAATAATAGCACAATTATGAAGACAATTACGCCACAAACGATACAGACAAGATATATGATATACTTATACAATTTAATGATAATTTATATCTATTAATGGAAATATTTATGCTGATCTTTACGCGTAGCTGATATTATTAAGATTTAGTTGTATACATAATTAAAAAAAATACATAAACATAATTTATAATCCTGAGTCAGCCTAAGTATTATTATTTTGTTATAATTTTAAATTGATTTTTAGGGGTTTTAAGTGTGTTAGTGTAAACTATGACAATTGACAGTAATCTGAAATGAATATCCAGTACAAAGATAGAATAGACAACCAATCATTTGGAACCCGAATCTTGAACAGGAATAGTTAGAACGGTTAGTACCTATAATGAGTACCGTTGTATCAACGAATTCCTGTAATCAAGAACAGAATAAGTTATACAGGGTGTTCCAAGATTGTCGAGCAATAGCCTGAAAGTGGAGCAAATTAAGAGGCATCCAAATCTATGTAAGTGCTTGTATTTGTAAAAACTTTACATATATTGGTACAAGGTCTCCAGGCTACCACTTGACACTAATTCCTGGAACATCCTGTATAATAAATGTAGGGTATCTGACGACTGCTTATTGAATAATAATATATACAGGGTGTAATGAGACAACTTGTGAAAAGATCCAGTGGTTAAGTACTTATCAATATAAATAGTATTAATAGTGTTAACGTGAAAAAAAAACAGCGTTTTCATATTATAGTTACTCACTTATTATACATATAGTTATACTGACTGGTACTTAATCCCCTCAAGTTTCCGTGAGTGGTTTTATTGCACCCAAAATTTATAGAATTTTTTTATAACTTAAATGATAATATAATTACCAATTCCGTAAATCCTAATTTATCAGTCTGATTCGAATATTGAATAGTTTTTGAATATTATCGCTAGTCGACTGCAGATTTTAATAATTATACTAATAATGATGCTAAGGAACATACTAAGTTTACAAATAATGTAGGAATTCGTTATGAATATAAATGGTTTACTTAGAAAATGTTGATTCATAGATATTATCTATTATCCCCCTATCTTATTAAAAGTTAGCGTTGACATTATGTCACCATTACGTATGGTAATCAAGACATAGAGTGTGCGCTAACTTTTTATAAGATAGACCGTATATATATATAATTCCAAGCAAGCATATGTACCTACTTCATTTACTAGGATAGCCATGAGTGATTCTATATTTTTAACGTAATATTCATCGCCCCTCCCCTCTAATATAAATATAATTACAAAAACAAAATGTTAAAGTTGTCTAAAAATTAAAATTATAAATGATTATCCTCATAATAGTAAATTATCTGAAATGTTGAAATTAATCAATAAATTACAGACGCAATTTGAATTTATATGAAATTTTGTAATAATGAAATATATTAATATCGATAATATTTTAGATATTTCGTTACTACTTCAATCTATTTTTTTGTTTTGCAAAAATAACAACGAAATATCGATTAATTATAACTAGACTTAAAATTGACCTTCAAAATACACAGTACAAAAGAAAACAATATACAATTTTAACACAATTTATAATTGCAAATATTTATTTCTTTATTACTTACGTAGCTTGCGGTTTGCAACAGATTACACTGGATTTGAACTTTTATCTAATGTATGATACTTATTTTTTGCAAGCACTATTTACCTTTCCCTCGTCCGTTTTGCTTGAAAGCAAATAAATATAGATGCTAGAGTGTGAGGAACCTTTGTACTTTAATAATTAGAGCTAGATTATTATTTTTAAGCTTTTTTTTTACACTAGCTTTTTTTTTGCTGTGTTCTCATTTGTACCTAGCTGAGTATCTTTCCTGTTGTTTGAATTAAGTTTATTTCATTTTTTATTACTGCATCAATCAATAATACGTACTAGATACTTCAACTAAGCGTGCTTGACTCTCCTATCTTAAACACACATTTTTTTTAATACTTTCAGTGACAAAGTCTCATTGTGCAACTCAACAGCCATTCAGTTTAAGCATCATTTTCACTATTTCCTAAGTAATCATTTTAGAATGTTTAAATCTATATGTTAAAGAAAAGATATGTAAATATTATTTAATATTTCGGAAACGCAATATTGAAATGCACAATGTTCTTTTGCATTAAGTACGGTACGATTAATTCGCACAATCACTTGATTAATGGAATTGATGAAATCTGCAGAATTTTTTTTTTTGCTTATACAAATCTTACATAGATAAGTAACAATTTTAAAATGCTTTCACAATAAATCATTTGAAAATTACATTTATATACAATAGATGTTTTTAACAGTTCATAGATAAGTAATTGCACGACTTGCTAGAGTTATTAATACAGTTTTAGATAACATATCGCTATATGCAATTCTTTTAATCTCTATGCTAGATGGTTTTAAACTAAGTATTTAGAACTATCACTATGACGAAATATCGCTTAAGGTATACATGTTTATACATATTTGTATATTGATAATAGATTTTAACAAAATCGACAGGTTTAAAAGTTTGACAAATGTATAATCCTAAAAAATAGTCAGAGTATTTGTCAGAAATACTGCTAGTGCGCTAACTCATTTATCGCTCTTCGTACGTTCTTAGAGATATTTGAAGTTATCTACTAGCTATATCAATTGTAGCTAAGCTAAGCTTCGCTAAACATTTGAATATCTAAATTATCCAAAGTAGTTTGCTCTGCGATACGTAAATCAAATTTTATTTAGTAAATCATTCGTTGGAAAACAAAAAAATATGGATAAGTCTCTCGAGCCTGTTGCAGGCAGGTTCTGCAATCACCACGATCAAACAAAATAGCATGTTGAATAGAGGCTAAGTAAAATCTGTGTTATTCTAAAACGTGCTTTTTCGAAACCCTCGTTTGTAAGTCGAACGAAAAAAATAACTGTAGTGTGCGAGACTAGCAGAGCGGTGTCGCAACGCTGCGCGCACAATACCGCCCTGTGCACGGAGCGGCAACATCTCCTACCCCCAAATTATACAAAAAAACAATTCCACGAATTGAGATTGCTAATTTTACAAGCTTTGGCCATTTTGAAGACGCACTTCTTGAAGTAATTATTCAAATAAATTAGGTTACAACCCCACATGCTTATGATAGGATTTAACAAAAAAAAAGTAGTTGTATTGACAGGTACATGATAGTTATAACTCGGAATGCGGCGCATCGCAACACAATATAAGAACGTGTGAACTGCATAAGGTATTTTATGCCTACCAACAGGTGTGCCTAGAATACCTACACCTAGTCGAAACAAATACTTTGATGAGTTTCAGACTGGGTACCTACCGAGTAGATCGATTGTTTTACTGTCTTCCAATATGTTAAGCAGTAGAAGCGAACTACGGTTTCGTAGTATGGCCTTCAGTAAAAATAACAATATAAAATAATCATTTATTAATGGATTAAAAGTTTTATACCTAGATTTTTTTAGCACCTTACTAGTTTATTGCTAGCATTATAATGGGTGCTAATTTATAAATAATAACTACCTATGCTTTATAACTATTATATTTGCAATCTATCCTGTGCCTCAAGGTAGGTATTCACATAATATGCGATATCTACTAGTTACCTACCTATCTATAGATTTGTGTTCAGCTCTTCAAACTTTCTCCGCCATATTAAGTTCGACCATTAAGGGTACAATACTTCTGTTAAGCCTAAGGTGCATATAATTTTCAGTGAGATTAAAGGATTGTTGGATATACTATAGATAATATGGTTAGGTTAGGGTTTTAAGTAAATTTCGTAGTATAGCGAATGCTATCAATCTTGTTAAATATGATTTACTTATGCTAACGATTCATTGTTTCTTATATTTTATGCGTAAACGACAAATTATCTACCTTAGTATTTTCTTATATGAATTTCAAAAATAGCTTAGGAAAATCCACAATACAACGAAATGTAAACCTATTATATATTACGCTAGACCATGTACTAAGTAAATAAGACCGTACGAGTTCTACATTTTGAGGGTAGAAGTAAAAAAATGTTTTTGTTCAATGAATATAGCTCTGCTGTTATGTTTGTGTCGATATTTTTTTGTACTTACTTACTGAAATGTTAGAATGGGAAAATGCTAATTTATCGATAAATTTATTAATTTTATCGAGAATTTATGTCAAAGGTATATCGACAGACACATCTATGATCGCAGCGGGATACGACAATTATTTCATACGAAAAACAAATTAAGTACTTCAATACTACAGTCCATAGTTATGTTAATGAATAAATAAAAATAAATATACTTACTTAGAGATAACTTTTACATTCAATTGATCAATTTCAGTAATAGCGTTATATCAATAATTATACTTACCTTAAAAGTATTTATTGTACCTACTTTATATAAATATATCAAATGCTGAAAAAAATAATTTTGGGCTGTAGGTTGACAGAGTTTTGAATCTACATAAATGTTACTCTTTTTATCTGCGTATATTCCTATACTTATAATATTCCTTATGATATTATAATGCTATTATTAAAGGTCAGGGTGCTATGGCTTAAACTCTCATGTCGAGCAAACTCTTCCGAATAGTCTTCCTTAAGTTTGTGTGCACACCGACAACAAGACTGCAGTTTGATAGCTTATTTAACGTCAATCTTTACTCGATAACCACAGTTAAACGTCACGTGACAAACACGTTTTGACGTCGGTGTGCGCTGATTTCTGACTCACGCAATTTCAGTTTAGTCATATAAATTCTCAATATTGTTGGTTTTACTAGATCGTTGAAGTAAATACTTAGTCTCACACAATGCCATCTTAAAACTAAGTAAAGCTTGTACTAAAGGTTACTTACGACACAAATTTGAAAATGTATTATTGGTGGGGTTCGAACCAAGACCCGCAACGTAAAAGGCTGAGCCGAATGATCTGATAAACTAATCTTGTCAAAGAAATGATTTAATAATTTAATTTATTTAAGTGTTTTATGTAATTGAAAAGCAAATTCAAAGTTTTGAAAATATTGTGACGAATTCGATTAATTTTTACAAATACTTCAACGTTGTATGAAAATACCTGCAGTCGCATAAATTGTTTAAAAATCAGCTAGGGACTCTTAATTTTTTGGAAACTAAACGTGAATGCTTAATTAACGCTACTTGCGTTTTATTATAGAGGCTATTGAAATTAGGACCAAAAATATACAGACGATTGTATATAAGATTTATCCCCATCTAATATTCACGTATTTAGGTATGTCTAAGGATGTGCGCAAACCAACGACAAGACTGCAGTAAAACAATGTTTAGTTACTCTCTACCAGACAATCCTCACGACTCAAAGACAGTCCAAGACAGACCTGACGATTATTCGTTTTGTCGTTGGTGTGCGGTAATCTTATTATTGTGTAAAACATATCATTGTAATGATTTTTCGGTGTCGTGCTCTTCATTTTCAATTATATATACTCACAACTTAGATATTGATGGGTATTTTGATCTATAATAGCACCCTGCGTCTCGATTTAAGTACCTTACCTACCAAAGGGCGATTTCTCTAATAAGTCTCGTCATTTGTAAACTCGATGTTTTTCTGAATGGTTAGTCCTATAAATGATAATAAACCTATCTAGACAATTTATCTATCTGTTGTAGGTACCTTCTGTGTAGTCGAATTATGAATCCTAACATTGATTACTTTTAAATTTTGACTTTCTAGTTCTGATTTTAGATTTAAAGTTATATCTATTTATTAAATCTTTCTTCTCTCAAAAAGTGTTTTATTCAAACTTATTCCTTACACGAAATTTAAAAAGATTGTTTAATCGTCTTTTTTTGTTTGAAAAGTGACTAAGTATATTTTGGCGTAGATTGTTCACTATGATAGAAAAGTTACCAAAATGTTAGGAATGTATCTAAGAAATATTTTGGATATCTTTATTATAGTGCCACATTCATGTCGGTACCCTTAAGATTTGTAGTTTATTTGAGTAGGTAAATAAATTTACGGCGTAAAGAATTTGGATATCATAAGCAGATAATCATAAAAAAATACAAATTTCATCCAAAACAAAACACAGTTTAATAAGACAATCAATCATCTAAAATATTAAAATCAATAATGTACCTACCTACTGATGTAAACTCGTACAGAAACGGCTAGGCATGGAAAAATATTTGGTACTTAGATAAATACTTATAGGTAGGTATACCTAGTTACTATCAAATATTGTTCACGTTGACTTTTACAATTTCGCAAGTTTAAGTAAAATATCAGATCTTTAATAACGAAGTAATAAAGTTAGTAGCCTGAACATCTAACCTTGAAATCAACATTTATAAAAGAAAAAATCCTTAAAATTCTAGTTTTCGGATTCCAATGTGGCTCATAAATGTCCTCTGTAAGAAATAACTCTCTCACAAACACCTGCTATTAGCACTGAGGAAAAAAAAATCAAGACATACTAAGTAGGTACCTACATAAGAAATAACCGAAGCAACATAAACAAATTAGACCTCATTAAAATAAAAAGCATAAAATATTGTCTTAGCTGAAATCAAATATATCTACTTACATCCACTTCGTGTCTTAACTACGTAGACCTACTAACATTCTTTCAGTGTTTGTAGAAATGTAAAAACTTTAATGGTACCAATAGAAGTAATACAACTCAAGAATTACGTAAACAGATTCTGTCTTAACCTTGTACATAGGTAGGTAACCCATTTATGAAGATATTATTCTCGAAGATGCGAACGTTACGCACGGCCATTGCATCGGACGCAAATTGAGGCAACCTTCGCTTGTCAAAGCAGCCCTACGCAGACTAATTACCTACTGTTACGGTAAGCTAACTGCGTCACTTTACAGATATCTTACGTTTACGTAAACATCTATTTATATTTTCTTTAAGCAAACTGAATGATAAAATCATATAAAACAATAGCAAACTTAATTAGCAAAGTCCATGCTAATTAAACCAGTTAAGCCAAATAAAATTACACGGCAAATTGATTTAAGCCCTTCACTAACCTACTACCTGCGTACATATAGGTGCGCTCTAAATTGCGTATTTAAATAAGCTATATAGGAATACATATGAGCTTGTAGATGTTGGAAGCGAGTTAGTTCGCTCTGTATGGTGTAGGTATACTATGAGGTGGGTCCGAAGGGTGGCGGGTGCCTCCACGAGGGGCCGCGCCTAAGGGGCCTCGTCCAGAGAAAGTAAAATATCCTGGTATGAGGGAGGCTAGTATTGTCAAGGCGATGTATAGGTATAGCTTTAAACTATATATCGACCCTCTACTATACTATAGCCTTCGGAGTACTTATTTACATACGTAGGTATATAAGTTTATCTATTATGCAGACATAGGAAATGGAGCAGGTTGGGAGGACGGTTGGCAATTGGCTTGTATTGGACGCGTTCCTTCCTAAATTGTAATATCGATTTGAATATTGAACACTAGCCACACTGTCTTTTGAATGTACGCCTTCTTACAACTACCCGCAGTGCCAGATAATTAATTATGAGGTGAGTACATTTATTTATACTTAGGTACATCGCTTATAAAACTAATTAATTTATATTTGTAGGTACCTTCTTTTTCATGAAATTTTTAATTTTTGAAAGAAATACCTAGTGTTGGTAGGTACATGTTCGTATTTTACAAAACTTTTTCGCTCAACACAAAATGTAAACTGAGCCTCTGATCCAAAAGAAGGAAAAATATTGTCAACTTAACGCGCAATTTTTATTGATCGAGCGAGAGAAGCGAGCATATGTTTAATACAAAATTTTATTTTCAGTGGGTTCAAAGAGAATTCACATTGGTACGATTTTCTCTAAAAAAAAAAAAATGTTAAACAAACAGTGTGAAACAGTGTAAGTGACATGTAAAAGAAGTACCTAAGTACTTTAAGTACTTGAAACACCAACTACATTTTTTTAAGTCCATCGAAAAAATTGTGTTTTTATTGAGAAATTCCAAGACACTTTAATTTTTGTCCAAATAGAAACAGTTGGAATCAATGTGTGCTAGCGATTTTGCTGGTGAAACTAGAAATTAGTTGAACTATGAGTTGATACGATTTCTCGAGTTGAGACCAACTTTGTTAATCACACTGAGCCATAGTCACAATATGTTTGAAAACTTCGCGAAATTTCAGTTCTGGGTGAACTAGGTAGGGGCCTAGTTTATAGCCAACTCAAAAACAGGAGGTTGTCGATTTAAATCTGTCTCGGTCACTCACGTACCTATATACATACACACACCTCCAGCCCTCAATCTGAGTTTTATTTGGTTTGATTCTCGAAAAGTTAGTTCAAATATTTGGTAAATTTTGTATGGGACAAACATCTGCCTATTTACTTTAAAGTCTAAACCTATCTCCATACAAAATTTACGCGAACACTGCTTTAATTATAGAAAATTCGCGCTCTAAAAGTTTTACAGATAGGGATCAGTAGGTACCTACCTAACCTCAATACTCAATACATTTATTGACTACAGTTGAGTTGACCTTAAACCATAATACTCCGAGGTAGGTTCGGGGGGACCACGTCCAGATTTTGATTTTACCACAACTTAGTAGTTTTGGTTTGGTACCAATAGAACGAATGACACATTTATTTGAGATCGGCCTTTGGTTGTAGGACCACATTCTCTTTTCAAATTTTTAGGACCAATGGAGGACTTATTGGTTATTTTAATAGATATTTGAGATATTACATATTTAGATGTATCTAGTAAAGAAGAATTCGCAATTATCTAATGGAACTCAAGATGACAAAAAAAGTCCTCAGTGTTGCCAGATAATGAGATAATATTTAGAATTCGAAGCGACTTGAAGTAAAAAAAAACTGTTCTCTAACAAAATATCTTAATTTTCCGTAAATATGGTGAAATATAGTCCAGTAGAAGCCCTTTCATAGGTATTATTTAACAATCCTGTTTTTTTTTCAGCACATCCACATTACATTTCACTTCATTGGTGATTGGACTACATTGTTTTGCGTAATTTTTATGAGGAAGTCTAACACAATTATTATTTATATAAGCACAAAAGTATTATTCCAAAAGTTTTATTAGACATCGTTTCTCCCTCTTAAACCTTATACCTTACTCCGTGTAATAACTTCCGCGTGAAAAAGTTAAGTAACCTCTTTTTCTTATTATTTCTATTTTATCTATGTACGTGTTTACAAAAAAAGTATAAAAGAACCTATTCTATCAACAATCTCGATACCATGCAGCTTACTTAGAGCGCGATTTGTGAAATGTCCGTTAATATTTATTTATGCTTCACCGATAACAGAAAGTATATTTAACAGTACCTAAGAAGGTATATTATATTTTAATAAGTGTGACTTTAAGATTTAATAACAAATCCAGAATTCGCCCGTTTTTAGGTACTAGGTAGTAGGTACTTGCTTTAATCAGGCAGGAGTTCACACTACATGCTAATTTTCAGTCTTCTGTCTTCTACCGTGCTCTGAAAATTCCCAGAAAACACATTATGGCGCGAAGTTAATATTTAAAATCAATCCATTTCAAATCAACTACTTTTTTGGACTTTCTTATGCACAAGCGGAACCCAATATTGACTCTCGGGAAGGGTTAGCCAATCATATCAATCTGCGTCAAAACTATTCACTGATTAAAATATAGGTAGTTCCTATGTGCTCATATTTTAAATCCAGATTTTTTTTTAATTTTAAAGGAATAGTTTATTTCTGTATACATATAGTGAAACGTACCACTTTCAAACGTACTGTGTGGCAGCCCTGAACGATATTGAAGATTGCACATTCTCCTTTCCAATAAATGCAACTATCCGGTTTACGCGGTGCGTTGTCCATTAACACTGATTTATCAGTGAATGACGATTCAACCCAACATCAATGACCTATTTCCTATAAACGTATTTTCTATGGAATCGATGCAGAATAATTAACTATGTAAGTACTTATTAAATAACATTAAGCGTTTGGCATAGTCCTACTTAGTGTGCTCGAGAAATGTCATGTGCTTATTCCTAATAAGGGGAGAAGATGGTGGATTTTAATTAAGTTTGATCGGAATCTGCGCTGGAGCGGCGCAGGGAGGTTGTCACATGTAAATGCGAGCGACACCGCCACGGGCCGGAACCTACAGCCGCAGTAGCCTACATTGGGAGGAATGGAAAATATATATCAAGCCGAGCGAAAAGTCCACTACACACCCCGAGGGTGGCGGCTGGTGGGGTCCGGACGTGCGTTCGATTCAAACGAGCCGTGGCCGCCCCCGCATGCCGGCCTCGTCGCTCCGCTGCCGCACCGCAGTCGTGCCGCACACACACTGCGCCTCGCTTCTGCAGTGCTTCTCATCCGCGTTCAAACAAAAGACCCGGCGACCCTCCACCTACTCACTTCGCTATAGACACGGCTTTTCAGATGTAATTTCAGATTTTCCTTGAGAAACTCCGAGGAAAATAAATATGCTTAAACCCAACCCTACGCAGGAAAAAGAGGAAAAAAATATTAAAAATTAAGAAAATATTTGTTTTACAGTTATGTAAACATCTCTAATTACGACCTGTTCAAATTATTATTTTTTCTTTGCTGCGAGCGAGCGGGCGGCGCTCTAATTAACATCTATTACAGGTATTTCGGGAAGAGAGGAGTATCATTCGGCGAGGGCGCTGAGTAGGTACACTTAATTAAACGAGCTGCGTGCGCCCTGCGCCCAGCGCCCGGCACCCGGCCGGCCTCGCGGCGCCGCATGCCGCAACATCGCCGCACCGCACCGCAACTACACTACTTCAGGGTGGACATTTCATGTTTTCGTTTTCTTATGGCCCGTTCACACGCGCGCGTTCAACTCGACGTTCAACGGGCACGTTCACATTCACGCGCATGTGAACGGTACGCCCGAGCCCGTAAACGCGCCCGTGCCCGTGCATGCCGCGAACCCGGCGAGTGTCGGTTTTTTGGCAAAGTTCAAAGGATGAATGTCCGGGCGCCCGCCGACCGTTCACACGCGCGCGGGCAGTCAGTCTCTCTCGCGCTTTCGTGACGAGTGGACATACTTAATACAATACATTACATAGATAGATATCTTTTATTAAGTATACCTACATATAATACCCAGAACACCCGGAATAAATATTTGCAGAACATACAAACAATTTATCCCAAGGCAGGAATCGAACCCGCAACCTTCCGCGTTGCAGGCGGACCATCGCTTGACCAGTTGATTTAATTATTATTATTTGTTATTTTTATGTCTGTAAATAGGTACCTACTTAATACAATAATTAGAATTATATTCACAAACAAACTTACGACTATACAGTATTTACAAAATGTAAATAGTCATATAAAATACATAAGAAACAGTTGAGCTATCTACAGACCGTTGCAAACGATCTATAGATAGTTCAACTGATCCAAATCAGTACCAATCGGAAATTATATTATATTATTTGTAAAATATTAGATTTAAATAGAATAATGCATTAGAATAGTCTGTAATGTTATTTTATCAGTTAATAAAGAATTTGAATCGCACACGAATGGTCAAACGCGAGAATTTTGACGTTCCTGGAATATAACACCGAGATCATCGCTGCTCGACATGCTGGCATTGACTGGCACGACCGCGCGCATGTGAACAGCTTGAATTTTCGCCGGCCCGAGACGGGCTGCACGCCGCGCAGAACGCCGCGCAGCCCGCCGGGCTGCACGACGCGCGTCTGAACATAGCATTAAAAGTAATTTAATTGATATAGATATAATACTGTTAATATATAACGTTGTAATTGAGTGTCTTCGATATAAGTTTTCTTAATTTCTTTTACCTCTTTACAGGACTTTGTTTACGCTAAGTTAGAAAAGGTTCATATAGAGGTCCTGTTGCTTGTTTATGGTGAGCGTGCTGCGCTGTTGGTGAGGACTGAGGCTGGCGCGTGGCGCGTGGCGCGTGGTGTGCGATGGTCGTGCTGGACAGCAGCGCCTCGCCCGGGCGTGCTTGGAGCTGCTCGGGCCGGGCGGCACGTAGAGCCGGCCATCCGACACGCGGCCCTCCTCCCGTGGTCACCCGCTCGGAACTCCCCCGCACGCACCCCGCCACCCTCTTTAAAAGCCAGTGGCGAGCTTCAAGAGAAAGTGCCGCGTGTGTACGCTCACATGCGTAGAGCCATCTTTGGCGGGCGCGAGGCTGGGAGCGGATTATGTGGAGGCTCCCGCTACCGCCTCGTATGCGTAAGTGCGTTCACACAAAGCCTTCCCACATACATTTGCATAGTGACATTGTACGGTAATAATGTATGTGACCACTCGCTTACCTACCGCCCTACACCTACAGCTTTCCAATAGATTGCCCGGAGCCTCGTTCGAGTGTCCCGGATCTTAACTTATTGCGCTGTAAGAAATGGATATTATATTAATACCAAAATATCTACGACAATATACTTAAATATATTTAGACATCTCGAGTATTAGGTCAAAATAAATGCAAAACTTCAATAATTACTTACTTAACATAATGTACCTAAGTATCACCTTGAGCATGAGAAAAGATAATTATGTTAGTGATAGATAAACGTAAAAGTAAACAAAGGAGAATGGGCAATTCACTATCTACTATGTATCGTAGGCCACGAGTAAAAAATCGTTCTTCAGGTTTGCCACATAATACGTTTGATAGGAATTTTACAGGCCTTACCTTTCGCAATTTTTATTGAAAAAATCAGTCCCATGGAAATCGAGATATTTTGAAAAAACAGTTTTTTATTTGACTTCTTAAGGCCCACAAAATGCCTGTGCTTGCGTTTAAAAGGGCTTCAAATAGATTTTATTTGTTTCTCATATTGTTTAAAAATCCAAATTGTAGTTGAGTTATTCCTAAAAATCATATAGGTACTTAGTATTGTAAAAAAAATACAGTTTTTCGGAAATATCCCTATTCCCACCGGTTAGATTCACAAACAATTTGAGAATCAAATGAGGCTCTTTTAATGCTATCGTAAACGCAACCAAATCCATTTTTGTGGGCCTTCAAAATTCTAAGTTAGGTATATTATGTTAAATAAAACTGAATTTTTAGTAAAATGTAGGCCTGTAGAAGCCCTTTCAAACGTACTAAGTGGCAATCCTGAGGGAAGATTTTTTTTGTTGTGGCCCAAAATGTCCATTCTCCTTTGAAATGTTTATTTGTTAGTACATTTCTTTATAAGTATAAGTGAATAAGTTTACTTACGAGTAAACTCGAACAATATTCAATATGGACGTAGAATATTACTGTACATTGTTAGTAAATTCTGATGAAACAGAAATTAGAGAATGAAAAGAGTAGAAACAAAAAAGTACAAGTAGTAAGTACCTAGTAGGTATCTAGTCGTATAGTACCATAGTAGGTACCTATATGAAAAATTGACATATTAAAAAAAATGTGAAAACAATGACCTACTTCTGATACTGACAGTACTTAACTTACAAAGCACGGTGAAATGAAAAGCTCTCCGGAGCAAACTTTGTGAAAAACTTTGTGAGTGAGAAAGTCCTTCAGGTCGGTACTGTCCGATAGATTCTATGAGAATAAATTGAATATATAATTTAGATTTACATATGCGAGTAGGTACACATGTGCGTATAAGAGGATTTCTTGAAGTTTCGTCGATATAATAGAAGGGTGGCGAGGGAGGCGGGCGCGGGGGCTCGGACGCCGCTCGCTGGTGTGCGTATGTCTCGGACATGCACGCTACGCAGATTTCTCTAACGATTTTCTCTGAGTGTGAAATGTAAAATAAGGGGTTAGACGAGGCTGAGCTCTTCCCTCCCCGCGCTCCTCCGCTCGCCAAATTGATGACCGACCACCCTTGGGGAGATCTGTTCAAATTTAACACATATCGTATTTAAAAGTAAAGCGCTTCGGAACCTTATCCTCTCTCATTAATATTCCCTTGCAGATTGTTAAAATATTTCGCCTGGAGAGTCTATTTTTTTATTTTTACGAGCTTGCGAAGACCCTTTTTATGTAACTAACTAATTCTACAGTATTCATCCGACGCTTTCATACTTTTAGGGCCGTAGAAAATATTCAGAAATGTCGGAGATGAAACCAACCGAAAACATATTGACTCTTAGAAAAGTTTACTAACAAGTCAGCTAAGCTCAGTTCGTAAGTGTTCAAAACGAAGACGAAGTTAGCATAACAGTGTAGCCGGGGTAGGACAAACCGGTTGTCCGCGGCGAAGCTAACTGTATTTATCGTTTTTATAACACCCGCATTCCATCTCACCCCTATCATCCCCTTGGATGGATGCATCCCTCGCGTGATTCTCATGATACTATTTTCGATTTGGCTTAACTTTTGGACTTTTATGGCATCAAAACCATTAAATCACTGCTACTAAAATAGTGAATAGATTAATTAGGTTTGTAATTATAGAGTTCCATATACCTCTAAGTAGTAATAAATAAAATCAGATTTAGATATAACTTTATATTTTTTAATAAGTAGCAATAAAAATATGCTTAGCAGTGCCTGTCCTAAGCAAGCAAAAATGCCACACAAAAGGATGTAATGGTAAAGTATATCTAATGGTGTGCCTAACAGAGTTCTTCAAAGCCGATATCTGATAAAAACCAAAATAAATCTTACTTTACTTACTCCTGAGTAAATTTACGAAATGAAATTGCAACGCAACCACAAATGAACTGACAAATGCCAATAAGATGCGCATCATTGTTTCCTCGGCGCCATATTGTAAACGAGATGAGATTTTTTTCGTAAATCCACAGCGACGCACTATACAAATGTGTGGGTGTGCTTTCTTGGAAATCCTGTGCATTCGAACCCCAGTTAATCTAGCAGTTTGTTCGATAGGAGCTAGTGTTGTTAGTTAGTGTGAGTGAGGTTCTATTCTACACCTGTTGTATTCGCGCTGGTGTGTGTGCTCGAGGGTGAGTGCGACGTTGCTAGATGCATTTTTTTACTGCGTTGGTGTAGATTTGGCAACGCCGCGCAATTTAGATGCACCATCAGTTTCAAAGATGGCGGATTCTTTTATCCTTTTCATGTCATGAACAAAATGAATGTTATTTGTTTCGTTTGAATAGGTATTTCAACCAACTGTTTACAAGGCGAAGATATTTATTGAAGACATAAATGTTTGTTCTATCTACTTGTCTTTAACTTATGCTTTCGTTTTATCAATGCTCTTAGATTAAGTACCTACTATATTAGTGCACTTTATGCGGCGTTATTTACAAAAAACAATCGATCCCGGTTGGAACTGTACCTACAACCCACGACACAGAAGGCAGTGGCTATAGGCAAAAAAGCTGTGACGGTTGTCATCATCATTGCCCTATCCTACGCGACGATAATATTTTTATCCTAAAACACTTACACTTAAATACCAATAAAACGAAATATTAATAACTAGGGCATTGTTACGTTCAAGCTTGACTTAGTTGATACGGGAGACCAAGATTAAAGTGCGTGCGTGCGCTAAGCAGTCGGCTCAACATGTTTACTTTTTTCGCTCAATTCTTTCAGTTCAAAGTCTACTGCTCTCACATTCATACTATCATTTACAGTCAAACCAACTGTTTCATGACCGGCCTTCCTTTACTTTGTGAAGTTAGTATATTTTACATTACGGCCGGTTTCTCGAACGATGATTAACGAAAAAATCAAATAATTACTATGTGTCAAACTTGGATCAATCGTGATTTGGGTTTCCAGAAACCGGCCGTTCATTTCATCATTTCATTTTCAACCTGTGGTGTCCCACTGCAGGGCAAAGACCTCCCTTCCTTTTCTCCAGTTCACTCTGTCCTGGGCTATTGTGGTCCAATATTTTGAACCGAAAAAAAAAGGAACTGGCCGTTACCTACTTACAATCGCGTCACAACTGTGAAGTCACAACAATGTCAGAGTTTAAAATAGTGCTATCTTGTGATAGTGATAGATAAACTAGTTAAACTAAGAGATGATTATAAGTAAGACCGTAAGTAGTAACATACAGGTAATGTAAAATAAAATCAGCAAATTCATACCTTTCGGTTTCGTAGACACAACAACAGTAACTTTGAATGATGGCATTATAATAACAGGTCTACATCCAGTTGAATCTAAAAACAGGAGCATTCGCCGAATCCGACCAATGTGACCTCAGTCTTAAAGTCAAATCGGAGATCTGACTAAGAAACTAATAACTTTTTTATTTGCATCGAACATTTGCACACGTCCGCATAGCTGTTGCAACAAAAATAAAAATATAACTAATTATGTAGGTATCCTAGAAGATTGTTAGCATAATCACTAGGTTTCAGCCGAACAGATTATAGTCTAATTATAATGATTTGCAATATATTCAACATAAATAATTCTGATAAATCGTTGCACTGCTATTTGACCTTGAAATGTGACTTATTCGACACGTTACAAGTTGTCCTTCAAGTGAGGATTTAAATAAGTTATGCATCTTATAGCTGTAGGTTATTTTAAAGGGTAAAACACAATACAACATAAGATATGACACCATTTGTATCAACTGAATATAAATAAATAAATATTCACGGACATTTCACACATCACAGTCTAATCCCAAACTAAGCAAAGCTTGTACTTGGGGAACTAGATTGCTGATAGAATACCTACTTATATACATTTTTTTTAATACATACTTACATAAGTACGTAGAATACATAGTTACACCCAAACAGAACAAACGTTCTTAACACAAAAATTTGCACTGCGAAGCTTGTACTTATAGGAACTAGATTGCTGATAGAATACCTAGTCACACACATTTTTGTTTTGTAATACATGTATACATACAATAAATACTTTAATTACAAACAAACTTACGACTATACAGTATTTACAAAATGTACATAGTCATATAAAATACATAAGAAACAGTTGAACTATCTACAGACCGTTGCAAATGATCTATAGATAGTTCAACTGATCCAAATCAGTACCAATCGGAAGCGTATCCAAGACACTGGCTGCATTGCCGCGCTGAATAGCAATGCTGATACGTTGGGCCAGATACTCACCAGCCCTCGGGTCACGCGTCGCTATAATAAATACAATAAATTAATCTTCTATCTTGTCAAAAAGGTATGGAACAACAAAAAAAAATGGAGCTACCTCTGTGTTTCAACACCATCGATGTAGGCTTAATAAACATGAATGTTAGTAAAATATTGTGCCAATTCGGAAATAAACTTTTTTGAGTAAGTATATGTTGTTCATATTCCTTGTTGTTTCGGAAGTGGTGTCAGTAACACCCGGTTTCTGGAAAGAATAAAAAGAATATAATCATTCGCGAAGTTATTTTAAGATAGTTTTAACTCTATTGTTCATGCTAAACCATTTAAAACGTTATTCCAGTAACAGATAAGCATTTTACAATTGCAAAAATTAGAACAATTGAGTTTTATCTAATAAGCTGTTACCAGACTAGACAGAAACAATGGTATTTTTTTTCTTTTGTTCCTTACTAGGTGTTATACGTGGAAAAGCTTATTTTTTATTTTTTATAATAAATTCCTGTAATTTGCTTTGTATGGTAAATAATTTGTAATATCTATACTAATATTATAAAGAGGTAAAGTTTGTATATTTGTTCAATTGTAAGGGGTAATCTCGGGATCTACTGAACCGATTTTAAAAATTCTTTCACCAATAGAAAGCCACATTATTGCTGAGTGTCATAGGCTATATTATGCCCAACAAAGTGGGCACGGGTAGCTAGTATTATTTATAAAGTACTGCTTGACACATAAATATGTGTCAAGCAGTAATATTGATAAAATTCATAAAAACAAATATTTTTATATTGTCTGGGTGTTACTATGTATTCTATGTCCTTAATACAAAAAAAAAATGTAAGTAAAAGTAAGTTTATAAGTATTCTATCAGCAATCTAGTTTCCATAGTACAATCTATGCTTAGTTTCGGACTTGAGTGTGTTGTGTGAATTGTCCGTGAATATTTATTTACCTACTTTATTGTTACAGTTATGATAGATTAGAATATATTCAAACATCGTCTATTTCGAATGGCCGTGCGCGCCGCTGTTTAGTTCGTTCATTAGCTACTAGTTTACTAGTTGCATTTAAAAGCCTTCATTGCTGATTAATGATATAGTAAATAGCAAAAACTAGTATATTTTAAATATCTTCAATAAATGAGCGCCTATATTCAATTGTAATAGATATCTATCATAATACTTTCCATAATCTCATTTCACAATCAATCAGTGGACGGCATTCCGGGTGTGGTTACAAAACTAGCGATGAATATCTTTTAGAAGTTCAAAAATATTACTAAATTAATTAGTTTATTATGACATAGTTATTTCCTAGTCATTAAGCTATTAAAACAAAGGATCAATAAATTTATGACAAATATCACAACTTTTAAAATATGGAATTTTTACGCTTATCAATAGGTTTCAATTAAATTAATTTAATTCAATTTTATTTGTTTAATTGACTTTGACTTTTGACTTTGACATCAAAGTCTAGCTGTTAAAAGTGTTATAAGTACAATTATTGTGCTCGTTTTAGCAGCTATTTAACGTACCAGTTTAGAGCACCAATGAAAAGTCCATTGTATGTAATGTCCTTAGTACCTACGTTTCTACGCCTTTTATTTAGATCAAGACAGGCGCCAAATGTAATGAAGAATGTAATGATAAATACATTTGGACTTGACCCTGCCTGACCCTTCTTGGACATTCACAGTGTAACTAGACAGGTACCTGGAGATATAATGTTAGGATTTCTACCGTGCCTGTGATAAAGTTGTGACCCTATTTCATTTATTTTAGACACTAATACAACAAAGCAATAATAAAGATTATAGTAGATATGTAATTTTATTCAGAAACTTACGACTATTACAGTATTTACAAAATGTAAGTACATAGGTATATATAAAATAGAAAGAAACAAAACAGTACCAATCGGAAGCGTACCCAAGAAACTGGCTGCATTGCCGTATAAATATAAAGATTATTCAAAACTAAAATATTATTTGATAACATATAAATAAAATAATAAAAAGTGGAATAAGAAAACATGTTGTGCCGACTCCACATAGCGTGGGATAAGGGCATGATGATGATGATGATGATAAAATATTTTATTTTATTAGGTTGCAAGAATTTATGTCGTTCCTATTATATCTATGTGTATTTTTAATAAAGCAATCAAATAAATTCTCATTAAGGTATAAATGTCCTTAAAACAGTAGAAGCAGTTACGTACCTACTTCATATTGTTGGGATAAATACTAAGCATAGAAAGAGAATTCACACTCTTTTGACAAAAAAATAATTTATAATAAGTAAGTACCTACTTCAATAATTTCATCATAATATTTTAATAATTAAATAAATAAATATTCACGGACATTTCACACATCACACTGTAGTCCCAAATTAAGGAAAGCTTGTACTATGGAAACTAGACTGCTAAAATAATACTTACTTATATATATATTTTTTCGTAAATTTATACATAGAAGACGAAGTAACACCCAGACACAGAACAAAAATTTATGTTCATTACACAAACATTTGCTCTGTGTGGGAATCGAACCCACGACCCACAGCATGGAAGGCAGTGCTACTACCAACTGAACTATGACGCCTGTCAAATGTCAATTACTAACGTAATAGTCGTAAGTTGGAAATAATGGTTATTAAATCATTCGAATTTAGCTAATAATATTTAATACATATTTTCTGTACTAAATAAGTTAGTTTCCAGTCGTCGCCTGCTACAACCCTCGAGCTGCCCTCGGCTCCGCGTTTTCACGAGAAAGTTGTCGATTCCCAACTTTGTTTGTCAGTCGTGTGTTTATTGCCTTCGTCCCTCATAAAATGTTATGAATGATACAGTTCGCGAGCAGGGATTAACCGTTTAGTAGGTCCGCTTTGTACCCATCTACTTCTTTATATAGTGTTGTTGTTTTCGCAATGGTACAGAAACCTTTTGAAGGTTTGATTGCTATGTTTGCTTATAAATACCTACTTATTAAAATACATTGGTGTTTTTAATGTTTGTATTTTTTTAAGTAGAATTTCGTTCTTCGATTTGATAATTCTCTCGGTGAATTCAGATCCTACGTATTCTCTCTTACTTATTTCGTACCAAATAAAAAAACATTTTAGTTTTTTATTAAACATAGAATTTAGTACTTATACTTACCTAATTTTTAACCCTAAAGTTTCGGTAGATAAATACCTAATTGCAATATCATTGCAGAGAGTATCAGCAGCGAGCAAAAAATAAAACTCAAAACCAAAGGAACAAGTGTGAAACAGGAACGGGGAAGCCTCAATGTTCCTGCGAAGGAAGTTATCGGCACAGTCCGAGAAAATCGATGCTTTCCCCCTCATAGTTTGCATGGACCGGCGGCGTGTCCGGCAAAAGCGTGCTACGTAATCCTCGCCCACTCCACACCGCTACATGCTGCTTAGCTATAGCCGCATCAGCGTCTATTCAATAATTATATGGTAATATATACGATACGACTGACTTTGTCGATGTGAGCAAATTCTACGCAATTTAGAACAATAAAAAATTAAGAAATAGTCCAACCGCTTCCTCTTTCTGACCGCGCCAATGCAAACACTTCCGTGCGTTGCGCAGCGTTCTGCTATTCATTAAAATGCTATACTTTTTGGATTCCTTTCTTTGACAAAATTTGGAACTTGGGTTGAGTGTATTAAGTATGTTTTAGAAAAAAAATCATTACTCGCTTGTTATCTACTTGATCGTAGTAAAATAGTGTCTATAGGAATTTAATTTACTCAACGTGATTTTGTTTGTACCTACTTAATTTACCTACGACTGTTATAAAAGTGTAGGAAAATAAATAATATACGGGTTGCGCATATCTAAAAGAAGCACATAAAATATTATATAATATTCCCTGTTTTGATGAAAAGGAGTAGGTAGGTACCTACTTTTTTTAATTAAGTAGTTAGTAGATATTTATTTATTTATCTATAGATCGCTTGCGACGACGGTCTGTAGATAGCTCAAATGTTTCTTATGTATTTTATATGCCTATGTACATTTTGTAAATACTGTAATAGTCGTAAGTTTGTTTGTGAATCTAGGAATCTACTTAAATATCTGTAAAAAAAGTAGATATATTTAGGTAAGTATATGTATTGTTAAAACTAGTTTGAGGCGTAATCGTTGGGATATCGGTCAAGTGTGTTTGTACCCTGACCATGGCTTCACGCCATGTACCTACAGCGTCAATATTTTGTCAGTCAATTAATACTTAAGTAAAAGTCATTGCTTCTTAATAATGTAAGTAATATTTTATTAATGGCTGCTAATTGTAATTTCCGAATTCATGTATATTTATATCATTCAATAAAAGTACTCGTATTCTATCGTGTACCTACTAATTACCCGATATTTCGGTTATTGACACCAAACAAGGAAATTGCATTAGCTTGTCATTCAGTAGGTAGATTTGAGTTAGCATTATACCTAAGTGGGTGTCTATATATATACTCAAGTTGTTATTTTATAAATTTGCCAAACGATAAAAAGGTTAAAAAATATTTTAATTTGAAGGTGACTTGCATTGGCTGTAGTGTATTACAATGTAGCCGGAATAGTTCGTGTTTATTTTTATTTAAAAGCATTATTTTCACAGCGTTTCTAAGTCACATTTCTTCCCTAAAATAAAACGAGATTTAAAATTTAGAGAATTTCGTCGCAGGGCTCTGTCCGCCCGCATTGTAAGGGTGGGTGCTATCGCTGTCCTTCTCGGACGCAGCATCACCGGACATTTCGACCGGGCATTTCAATTTTGAGAAAGAGTAGGACCAGCCTCGTCCCCCGCGCCTCGCTGACCCCCGCAGTAGCCGTCTCTTTCGCACCAAGGACACACAAAAGGACGCAGGAGCGATAACTTCATCACCGTGCTGCGCTCTCGCTCGCTCGCACGCACGTCTCGGTGGGGGACGACGTTGCGAATTGTTATTGAAGTCATGCCCCCGAAGGCGACTTCGGGAAGGCTGTCAGTCGCTCTCTAGTAAACGTCCGCAGCGTCCGTACCCGGATGAAGAACATCGCTCGCGCGTTGCACTTATCGCATCGCATAAACTATCCGCCGCGGTTACAAACAAGTGCCAATTATTTTTGCTGATAACTAAATCTGTGATTATTAAAGTACATGACAATTTAAAAAATATTTATTCGCGAACTATAAACTTTGAAAGAGTGCCGTGGTCAGTGGTCGGAGTGAAGTGGTCTCCCGAGAGTCCGGCACAGGCGGAGGGTGGTGAGCCGGCGCCGCCAGTGCAGCCGGCGGCGACTGCGGCGCGCACGTGGCTGAGTCGCGATAACGCGCGGAAATGCCGCGAAAAACTTTGTCGGGAAACATTGTATAAAGTTGAACCGCGAGGGAGACGCGCCGGCAGTGACCATGATTCTAACCTGTAGCGCCTAACTCGGCGTGGACTACATGTACGTCAAGACGAAAAGTGACGTTTTTTTATTTTTTTTTCGTTGGAGGAGGCGGTGCTCTCCTTTGGATTAATGATTTAAATGGATAACAGCAGTACCGTATCGTCGACTTTACCGTCGAGGGACTATCATTGTAAGGTTTGCGATCTCTATTTGGATTCCGTCGACTCGTTGGAGGTGCACCTGCAGTATCATAAAGAGAACTTGTACGTGAAGTGGGGAACGCAAAACTCACAAAATGATACCGAAAATAATAACGGCGCCAAAGTGAAAAGCGAAACGACGGTGTCGGCTCCGGCCGACTCCAGCGACAACATGATCACCAAACCAAGTCCCGAGTTCCAGCAGCGCGCCACGCCGGACACTTCGCAGTTTCCGCATCCGGCTACACCGCAGAGCTATCACAGCGCACCATCGCCTTACCAGAATCCCGACCAGACCACCTTCTCTCCAGGCGCTCAGTTTGGTAACAATTACTCACATTCTGGCTTTTCACAAAATCAGCATTCTGATCAAATAAATTGGGAACAACAATCGCAATACACCCAAGAGTATCATCACCATAAGCCAAACCGCTTTCATCCCTATAGTATGCAAGACCGCGCTTCACGAGTGTCTTCTTCAAGTCCACTTTATGGGCAGCCTCTTAACCAGCCGACACCTTCACCATCACCGAACCAATGTGACAAGTGCGGCTTCGTATGCGACTCCGCAGTGCAGCTTAACGAACACTGCAATAGCGCCCACGCCGGTGGCCCTCCCTCACAATCTTCCGCTTCGATGCCGTTCCAGCAGTTTACCGGTAAATCATATAATAGCTCAGGATATCAAAATGATACTTTAAAAATTAAAGAAGAGCAGGAAGAATCATCGGATATTTTGGACTTAGATTCTCAAAAAGTTGTGTATCAAGGCAATGAAGGCGATACTCCAAATAATGCGTATGAAGAAGCGCAGTCGCAAGGACGCGAAGTGAATAGCCGGTCGGTCCCGATGATGCCTTGGGAAACCCAAAAGCTGTATTCCAATCCGCAACTTAATGGTGAAGTAGCTCTCTACAAGGAACAAAAAATGTTTTCAGAACAAAAACCTTACCCTTCAGAAGCCAAAATGTTTCATCCTGATCAAAAATTCCCCTATGCTCAAGAAAAGTTTCTAGGAGTACATCATGATCAGAAACCTTTTATGCACGTTGATCAAAAAATATACCCAGGGGTCCAGATGCCGCCACTCACGGACTACCCAGGGCCAGTAGCCTCGTCTAATTCTGATATGAAACCACCTTATCGGCCTTATGACTCACCAGCACCACCTCAAATATCCAATTCTCAAACTGCGAATCCAACCTCATCAAATTTGCCACCTATTGGAGGAAAAGGAGCAAACTGGAAATCAAATGAAGCAAGACGGCCAAAAACCTACAATTGCACAGCTTGTAACAAGTGGTTCACAAGTTCAGGGCATTTAAAAAGGCATTATAACACAACTTTACACAAGAATGCGGTGAGATCTTCAGGCCATCCCGATCCGGCCACTATGCCCATCTCCAGCCACCACCATCCGAGTCGTGACCCGATCCCAGGACGGGGTCAGCAACAGAACGCTGATTCAAACACGCAGAGCCCGGCGCCATCCGACGACTCCCGGAGTGTGGACGACGCTTCTCTACAGTCGCCCTATGCACCGCATCGTGTCGTCGCTATGCAATCCAAGTCGCCGTACACACATCTTCAACAGGGTAATTTAGATAATAATTACAGTAATAATCCTTTAGCTAATCACCCTTTACAGCATCAAGTCGGTTCTCATCCGCTTAACATAGGTAGTCAACCACCTGGGTTAGGTATACCGAATGATAGTCACCAGGGATCTAAAGCACTTTCAACGGCTGGGAATCCCCCAAACGGGGAGGCAGGTCCCTCTGTTTCTCAAAATCACCATATGAGGGGCCTGCTATCAGTGTCAACCAGCAATATTTCAACTCCAGCCCTAACACAGAATACTCCAGTGCTTACACCGCACACTCTGCCGCCGTTCAGCCACTTGGGTGTCAACCCGTACAGCCCGAGGTCTACGGATCCTTTGGGAACTTCGGTGCCGGACCCCACGCACACTCCATTATATTTGGGTCAGAATTTTCAACAGACTATAGCACCGAGTTACCCAAACGGGATGGCCCCCCACGTTATGGATATGGCTATCAACAATCTGCCTATAGCCAGCCCGGCTACTTTTGGTGAAAACACACCAAAAGAAGTCGATGTTATGCAACAGGAAACATCGAGCCAGACTACTGGCGGACGCTTACCAAGCTTTGCACAGCTTCAGACTCAGAGCTTCAGCGTCTATGTTTCCAATTACATCACACAGCCTAACGTGGGGGGTCAAATAGTCGCCGACGAGTCGACCGCCGGCTACATCATTGTCGATCCAGTACACTCACCTCTCCAATATAGCAACTCGGAAATTGGAGGACAGAGTGTGGATTATGACATTAGTGTGTCACCTAAGAATATGAAAGAGAGCGTAGTGACTTATAGTCCAGAGCATGTCAAGCTATATCCTTATGGCTATGCAGTAGGCGGGAAAACAATAAAACGAGAAGACGATGTTCATCGAACGGATTCAAATGTTTACCAGATATTGGAGATAGAAGATATCATGGATTATGCAAACAAGGAAAACTATGGATCTCAGATGAAGTCTCCAGCCAGTCCGGAAAGTGCGAAGGCAGAATACGAGAATCGTAGTGCCGTGTCCTCTACATCATCATCGTCAGCGGTGTCTTCACCATCGGCCGTTTCTTCTACAGTGCCAAGTTCACCGCTTACTGAACGCAACCAGTTGAAGAAATCGACACCAAACACGGTTCACAAGTGTTACGAGTGTGATAAATTGTTTAATAAGGCGTGTTATCTGACGCAGCACAACAAAACTTTCCACTCTGGAGCAAAGCCATTTAAATGTGACCGATGTGGCAAACGGTTCTCTGACGATGTATCATACGAAGGACACTACTTCAAACACACGGATAATAAGCCATTTAAGTGTAGCGAGTGTCCAAAGTCATTTAACCATAAGACGGACTTGCGCCGGCATATGTGCCTGCACTCTGGCTGCAAACCATTTGCCTGCGACCACTGCGGTAAAGGCTTTATCAGAAAAGATCACATGGTGAAGCATTTTGACACACATTTTAAAAAGAACTCTCGATCTTCTTCGTCTTCAACGTCTTCAGTGACATCGACGTCGTCCACGTCTCCTTCTTCTACTGTTAACCTTACTTGAAATTTTAGATTGATCTCGGTTTAGGTTTTACTTTCAACGAAATCTCTTTATTCAATCGGTTGGGATATTTTTCTACATAATATTCCTATTGTCCTTATAGGGCCATGTCGGGTGTTCCAATGCGCGCATCCATTTGCACGTTTTTTGTTGTTCATTCAACCTAACCTTGTCGGTTACAAGGTGACTTTACATGCCTGGGCGTCTGGGCGTTAAGCATATAATTGCCTGACGTTAGAGTAATTTCACGATATCATTTAGATTGAACCATATCATTTTTACATATTTAATTACGAAATTATTCGTAGAAGTTTAGGTATAAGGTGTTAAGTGTCATCAGACATTAGGGAGAGTGAGGTTACTTAATTTTTTTCAGCCATTTATTTTGATTTAAAATGCAAATTGATTAACATCGCATATTATCTTAGATAAATCAATAAATTCTGATGGAATTGTTCCAGTCCCTATGAAGCCGATAGGATCAAACTGATTTAAGAGAATCAGGCGGCAGTGACTATTATTAGTTCTATCAAAACCAAAGTAAATGTTTAGGTTTGATTCCAACATTTTCATTTATTAAAAATATTTTTCTTTCTTTAACTTTTAGAGCTACAATGAATTTTGTAAGAAAGTTTTGAATTTTAGAGTTAGGTTTTTTTTCTTTAAGTTTTGTATTTAGATTTACGCTTGCATTAATTTTCAATTGACTATACAACTTAGAAACAATTTTATAAATCTTTTTTGTTGTGAAGTGTGTGCTCGGGACTCAAGGCCAGGATTTTATTTTGTATGGAAAGTTGACGCTGTAGTAAATATCTACACATACTTACTACATAAAAACTGAATAAATTAGACAAACGGAATTGGTTGCAGTTAAACGATATAAAAGTATCTTTATTACTAGGTAGCTAGTTACAAATATGTTATGTTATGCATTTTTATTATATACTTTTACGTTTAAATAAAATATAACGCCACTTATTTTGATAAGTTTTTATTAGTTTGTAGACTATCGGATTTGAGAGAGTTCCATTTTGTTTTCGTACGTGCGATGTAATTGATAGCTAGGTATACAATTAAAGATCATTGTAGTCACACGGTTTTTGTTTAAATTGATTCTTGAAACATTGTATTGATAATTGTTCTTATTAATAATTTCCCGGTGCTTCCTACTATTATTTTGTCTGTTGACATCTGTTATAATGTAAGCTAGTTTGAAGACTTTGTTTGAAATTCGGAATAAGTTCCATAAAACTTATTTATGTCCAAATAGTTACCAGTAATGTTATTTGAACGAATTTAGTTATTACATTCCTGTTTCGTTAGTGGTAGGAAAGTAGTCTTCCTAATCGTTGCCAAATTTATTCCGCCAACTGTTTATTGCGAAACAAATAATTTTTTAGTAATTCTTAGCCTAATAATAATGAAATTCTTTAGCAATAATTTAAATAATAATGTAAATGTTTTGTATAGTTATAAAATGAAATTACATTGATTGATGAAACATGTCAATGGGGTATAGATAACTTATGTAAATATTTGTTTAAAAGTAATTTTCTTGACAAAGCATATCAAGACCTAGTGGCGTTTATGTAGACGTGTCAGAATAATAGAAATTCACAACTAAAGGAGTAACGGACCTTTCAGCTCGTTCTAACGCTAATCACATCGGTTGCAAAACATTAATTATGTTTCGGAAACTTTTTATCATTATATTGACACGACTCATAATCGCTAGCATATCAAAACAAATGGTCTTCACAGAAAAATATAATACCGAATGTTATTTCTTTGAAAACGAATAAAATGTGCAATATATAAACATTAAATCGACTAAATTTTGATAATGTTTGTATTTGAATGTTGATTATATTGCAGAAATATTTTTATACATATAGAATAACAATTACAAATCTTACAACAATGATCTACCTCATCAGTGTCTATATTAAATAGAACTTGTTTCTATTATAGTATTCATATTTGGATGTATTTACAAATATAACACAAAAATGTAGTTTGAGCAGTTCAGACCGGCATGGCCTACCTCTTATGAAAAACTATATCAAAATAATATTTAGGTATATTATCAGAAGCCTGTGTTCCTTTACAATACTTGCCATTAATATGTAATAAAAAAAAAACGAATATCACAAACATAACAGATTTATTAAATTTATATACCTATGTGTAATTATATTATATTATATTTACAAAATGTTTGTGCAAAGTACGTAAAGTGTTATAATTGTTGACAAAGTAATTATATAACAGAAGCTTTGGCTTCATAGCAATAATACAGTGAATAATGACATGAAACAAACTACCTCGAGTAATAGGTTAGGTAGGCAAGGCGCTCCGCAGCTCCGCTCGCAATGACCATAACAAACTTGATACCTCAATTTGCCTTCCGTTTTTGTTTTAAATGTTGCAAATTTTAATACATTTTAGTAAAATCACGGGCGAGACTTGCGGGGCGAATCTTACTTAAATATTTATATTATAGTATCTATGTTAGAATGAATATTTGTCTCCCTCAATTTTAAAGCACAGACTTGTAGAATCATTTAGATGTTAACTTATGTAAATACTATAGTAATGATAAAACTTGTTATTTATCATATTACATTATTGCACTCATCGATAAACTTATTTTTAAATAAGTTTGGCGTATGTAGTGATTTTTATCGTTTATTGACATTAGTTGTAACTTACAAGACGGTTAATGTAAGGTTTTTGTGATTTATTATTTGTGTATAACATGTTAATTTAATAATCAGTTACCAGGTGATTTCTGTTACATTGAGTTGAGTAAAATTCGAACAGTTAAAAATATGATAAGATGTTGTTTTTTTTATATATTGTTCCCATGTTCGTCTTTAGCAGCAAAGTTCATGCTGTGAATCAAATTTATTATTAAATTGGTTTTATTCTAGGCGTAGCACAAAATTGAGCAGCCACAGACGACGATCAGGTGTTTGGTACCTACGATTTACCATTTATTCGTACTGCTGCATTAGGACTCGTAAGAAGGAGCGGCAGATAGGTCTCCGTAGGCAATTCTAACCTGGTCGTTGTTCAAATTTGTATTAGAATAGTATCCATTTTAGATAATCTAGATTAAGCGACAGATCTGTCACTCCGCTACGGCGAAATATGTCTAGCTATGCGTTGTGTCTGGTTCTCGTGTATTTTATTTTCTAATATTTTAACTTCTAGGTTGTTAAAACCCCAATTATTATTTTTGTATGACGTAAATAATATACCTCGTATGACGTAACGATGTACATTATTGCGTTATTTAAGAATTGCGCGAACAAGACACAATAAACTGAATGCGAAATTTACCTAAGCTATGCGATTTTGTATTATTCTTGCCTATCTCAAATATTAATGAGGACTCGATACTTTTTTTATTAATTATGGTGGTTGGTTTGTTTTGGGGAAGGCAGGAATCAAAATAAAGGTAAAGTTACACTGTAACTAATATGTTAGTCATCAATATAAAGCTCAAAGTTTTTCCCAGTGTCATATCGACAAGTTTCAGCTACTTTGATATGAGTTCAGTGCTTTTATGTGCAATATTACAGTGTAACTTTACATTTAAATATATCTAGACTTAAACAGTGCTGTAGCAGTAGTTTTCAGATCTGAGTTATCTAATATAAATATAATGTGAAAAACCGTTGTTTTATTTTATTTTGACCCCATATGCCTGAGCGAATACTTTTTAATTAGTACTTATAAGGTTTTTAGGATTCTGGTTTTACAGTTTTAATGGGTGAGTAAAATATATAGTTTGTTATACTATGTAGGCAGCATTCTATTTAACATAAATTTTATTAACAAATTGATATCTGTCATCAATTCTTTCAGAAACTTTCAAATAAGTAAGGAATATAACTTAATTTCAAGGATTTGGCTAAGTTTGGTACAATGTTTTTTATGTTATGGACGTTATGATTATATCCATACAAACAAAAGTTTGCTGTAACTTTTGCAGTATTGTCTTCAACAAGTAAAAATATAAATTTAAACAAAGCTCTTAGTCTTGACAAAAGTACCATGTATATTTGTCTATTTACATTGATCACTTTATTATTTCTTCTTCTTAATTTCAAATACAAAGATTAAATGAAACTTAGACTTAGTCGAAACTTAGTAACTTAAATTTTTGATAAAATAACATTGGTAAAAATAAAAATAATTAATAAACTTGCTCGTGTGCCAAAATGAATAACAAAAATTTCCAACTTTATTATTTTGCTTCTCAGAGTTGCATTTCAATTGGTCAAGTGGAGGAATAAATTGAACGACATCAATCAATGCACTAGTTTAGGCTGGATTTAACTTGCAGTCATGAAGGAGATGAGTTTTTTTTTCTATTATAGGACCATGCCTCGTTCAGCCGGCGCCATCAAAGATGAAATTTAAATATAACATAAATAATGATGTCATTGTATACTTATTATATTTTTCTAGTGTCGTTCATATTTTGTAATGCACTAATATGTCCACATCATCATCTCCCTGCCCTTATCCAGCATCAACATCATTCGTCAACTCCTAAATCTATTCCTCTCTAATTCATATTTTTAACACAATCCAATCACATCCTTTTTGTCCTTTTTCTTCACACACTTTAGCTTATGAATATGAATTCATAAGCTTTTACAAAAACCTATAAACAAGAGTGCACTAAAAACACAAACGTCTATAAATAACTAAACCAGTTTTACAAAGACACATGTTTGGTAAAATCCTCTATTTTTACATTAATAATAATCTTTGATAATCGGAGAATGAACAAGATTTATTCCATTTTAAGATTTTTCGAAACAAAAAATTTGCAATTTGAAAATATATAAGTGATAGGTAAGTGAATAATATAAGTGATAAGGGCTGCATCTGGATGGCTAGAGATCTTCATATTTATATCAAACTTCCTTGCGACTCGACGGGGAGGCTCCAATCGCGCAATTGCGGCCAGCACAGCGACCAGAGGTCTCCGTTCCATCGCCGCATCGGGAAGACCACTACAGAATCTGCAAGCCCAAAAACAAACAAACGTCTTGATATAATCACTTACGTCATCCTGCAGTTTGTATTGCTGCTGGCAGACACTTATAAATGTCGGTTCAGTGTTAATATGAATGATTACAAAGTGTCTACCTACATCGTGTCACCGAGCAGACTGCCGCCGTGTAACCTTGTCATGCTTTCTGAAGAACGGAATTTCATGAATCGTAAGTATTAGGTAGGCCCAGAGGTTAGTATCTCAGGAATAAATAAAATAAATAAATAAATAAATAATGCTGGACAATCCACACAACATCATCTAGCCCCAAGCTAAGCAGAGCTTGTGTTATGAGTACTAGAAGACTGACATACTTAATATTATACATTACATAGATAGATATTTTTTATTATACATATAATACCCAGAACACCCGGAATAAATATTTGCAGAACATACAAACATTTATTCCGAGGCGGGAATCGAACCCGCAACCTTCCGCGTCGCAGGCGGACCATCGCCCACCGCGCCACATCGGTCGTCAAATACAAGAAATATTGTAATTTACGTTGCCGTACTCATATTTTTTCATTTAAAAGGAATCACTCAGAGATACTCAACCACGATTCAAATTCTGTGGTTCTAAGCTTTTGAATGATCGGTGATTCTAAATCCAGTACAGAATTTTACACATATACTTACTTTATATTACATATAAGAATAAGTTATTTTTTTTTCACAAACAAACTTACGACTATTACAGTATTTACAATGTTCATAGGTATATATAAAATACATAAGAAACAGTTGAGCTATCTAAAGACCGTTGCAAACGATCTATAGATAGCTCAACTGCTCCAAATCAGTACCAATCGAAATAAACAAAAATCCTTACCCAAGATACTGGCTGCATTGCCGCGCTTAAGACTTACTTTTAGTGATATTTTCCCCAAGAATTCTTATTTTTTATTTATTATTTTACCACATTTGTTGTAGCAAAAAACATGAGTGAGCACATCAAGTAAATGTAATCAAATTAAAAGTCAACATATATTTAGTAGGGGAAACTATGAGGAGATTATATATTTGACCATTTGTACACGCTCCTCCTACAAAAAAAGTATACTGTAATGAACTTTTCCTCGATTTCTTACTTTTTCACAAGCCATTAGGTTTAGTAACTACCAATTTAGCATCTCCGGCTCCCCGACTATATTCGTATGAACAGAAGCGTCAAAGAATTTTCGGTACAAAAGACTTCAACGGGCTCTCGTTGTTTCGCGCCTCTTAGCTGAACATAAACAAGTTTCTCTCAATACAAAAACAAAGTAATGTTTTAGCATTTTTTTATATATGACAAGTATTTAATCTAATCTGTCAAATCACGAGGGTTATGTAGAATTGTAAGACAGTTTTCAAGGTATTAGAATACACTCTAATGTCTATTTTCGAAGACTCACACTGAATGTAGAAATACATTCAGTGTGAGCCTTCAAAATACATTATATTCTTTCTGCATAGCCCGTTTTTCTAATTTTGATTTTTTGTCTAAAAAGATGCTTATTTATCAAGTTTCAATATACAGAACAGGAAAATAATATTATTTTGTATTAGTATTCTGTTTCGGTTAATATATGGGTAACTAAGTACTTATAGATATTGTAAGATCATCGAACTTCGTAATTTTGTCGTTGTTGTTATTTGCGAGTACCTACATATTTGCATATCATAAAAATATTTTTTTTACAAACTGATGCTCGCTTACATCGTCTTATTATCGATAAATTTTGGATAATTCACAAAATATCTTTATAAATTATATCGTGTATATGTATAAACTACTTTATTGTTAAGATTCATTAAACTTCATTCGGTAGTGTTTATATGAAAAGGTAACCAACATACATCCATACATCCATCCAAACTTTCGCGTTTATAATATTAGTAGGATCTTACGTTCAGTTTTATTCAATCTAAGTAACGTTATGTTTTTATCGAACACCAATGTTTAAAAGAACTAATAAATTAGGTGATCTCAAGACAGGTTCCCGCGCGACCAAATGCTAAATCAGCAAGAAACTCGAGTTGTTTTTATTGCAATTCAACATTTATTTGTGCATTTTATATACTTCATTGGCTATCATCGGATTAAATGTCAATTCAATTTTTCTAATTCATTAAAAATATATTTGACAAATTACTTCTTAATTGTGGGTAAGCTTATTGAATTATATATTCATTGATACACCTATCTAGTTCCATCTATCGCCATCTAGTTTTAAACAAACTTGCAATTATATTGTTATAATAAGTACCTACATAAGTAAGTGTTTTAACAAAGTTATGATAAAGTAAAATAATTAAAAAAAAAATACGTGTGTCAAAACCACCGGCAAAAACTTTCAGATTTTTTATTATACATACTTACATATACTTACCATGAGGGTGTTTGTCTGAAGGTCAAGCATATAAATGCATCTGAATACTATTTCGAATTACAATTGGTAAGCGTGCCTATTACATACTTCAAACAAAGAGTAATGTTTTTTTTTTATATTTTGAGATACGTTGCGCGGTAACACAGGAACGCGTCGGCGAAGATCTTCTACAAACATACCATGTACATAACACAATGAAGATAGTAAAAAATACATTCAAACTAAATTAGCTTTAGGATACACCCAGCGATTGCATACATTTTGCATCATTCTTCATAAATATAAGTAAAATCAATATAGTTTCGAAGTCCTTAGACAATAGTTTTTAAAATGATCATTCAAAATTGAAATTCCACGTTTGAGGTCGTAAACGACATGAAAGTGTGTGCTATTTCAAACCTTATTCCAATGTAGTAAGATGCAAATTCTTGGGTGTGGAAGTAAATGTAGTGGGTCGCGTGGTCCCGCCGCGCCTGCGTCTCTGTGCCGCGGCTCTCGTGCCGGCGCGATGACCCACACCGGTTTCGCTTTCGTCCGAAGGTCAATTGTGAATCAAAGCTGCTAGTGACGCCACTTCAACATCGATACCGATTTTATCAGAAATAATTTTGAAGTCGGGATAAGGAACTTTTCCATATTATTAAACAATAGGTATTCATAGCGATGGATCTCAAAAAAAAAAAAAAAAAGCTAGCACTCCGGGAGTGCCGGCAGAAGTGAAAACTTCAATATTAACGTTGTGTTTTCACTTTTAAGTTTTCACTTCAAAAATATAACCACAGTCGTGATTGTGTCATGTCATTGTGTCACATTCGCGCAAGCGCGAATGTGACACAACGACGAAGACAACGAAGACACGAAGACAAGTGTCTTCGTTGGCTTCGTCGTCATCGTCACGTCACGTCATGTCGCCACGTCATCGTCACGTGACGATGACGTGGCGACATGACGTGACGATGACGTGGCGACATGACGTGACGTGACGATGACGACGAAGCCAACGAAGACACAGACACATTCGCGCAAGCGCGAATGTGTCTGTGTCATTGTGATTGTGTCATGTCGTTGTGTCACATTCGCGCAAGCGCGAATGTGACACAACGACGAAGCCAACGAAGACACAGACACATTCGCGCAAGCGCGAATGTGTCTGTGTCTTCGTTGGCTTCGTCGTCATCGTCACGTCACGTCATGTCGCCACGTCATCGTCACGTCATGTCGCCACAACACTATTTAATTGTTTGAGTCATACGTCGCGTGACCGCAAGTGTGTTCTTTTGTCGTCTCTTGTTTTACGAGCAATGTATAAAAATTAAATAAGATCTTACGCTTTTTCGACGTCACGTGACCCTGACGCGAGTTTGAAAGTTTTTACCCACCCAGCGCCGCTAAAGAAGTTTTCACTTCAAAAACTGTTTTTTTATTTCTATTATAATATACATACTAGTATACTAATCAGATGCACTGGCAGCATGACCAGCATCGTTGGTGCGACAAGGCGCCTTGGATGATTCCTTCCCGACCCCAAAAGTAGCAGAAAGTAGAAAGTTAATAAAACTCCGTGATGTTTATCGACTATCGATAGGGCCAACACTAGCCGTCGATAATGTCGGCCGCCAGCCGTAATAACAACATTATTTGTTATTAGTCGAACACATGTTTGTGACAAACTCAGCACATAGGCGTTTGTCGAAGCATATTATGTGCATGTTTTATTTATTTACGGTAATACAGTTCGCATATCATTTTTATAAGTATTTTATGTTTTAGAGCAGTGTTTATTTAGTGACAGTAATACTAGTAACTTTATACGTCTTTATTAATTCTCAGGTTTATAATGAAAAACAAAATTCTATAACATTTTATTGTAGGATTCATTGAGTCGACTCACAAGTTTTAGCCATGATTTTGTCGAAAAAATTATATAGATTTCACATAAAAAAACTTTCTATCTTTCCTTAAAACCATGAATTTAGCCTTAGTTGTTTTATAATAGATATTTCATGTTTTAACCTAAAATGAACTTCGTAAAAGTCTAAATCGCTGTTGGTGATGTAATTATATGAAATAATACAAAGATAAACCACAAATTGGATTCTGAGAAGCGGCTTCTTTCATGAATTCAAAGGCTATTTATATCATATTTAGTTGAGTACCTGTATCTGGTATAATATGACCTCAAAAACTTTGAAAAACATATAAGTCCGATGTTTTCGGTAGTAGCATTCTTACACCATGTACAAAACTTATTTTTTATGTTAATAAAATACAGGGTAGGTATGTAATAAAACAATTCGTTTCTAATAAAAATTATATTTTCGTATAAAAAATCATCAAAATCCACTAAACAATAAAATGTATTCCTGTTGACTAAATAAATGTGGTTTTACATTAATAATTATAATTAAAGTATTTTTAGGTACAAGCTATCATTTTGTCGAAACAAAAACAAAGTTTAACCGAAACTTTGAAATATGTTCACCGCTACATTACAGCCGTCTTTTCATCAATGCATATAATCGGAGATTTTACATCAACGTCGGCCATATTTGTAAGGGTGCCGAATAGCTTTATTCACAAACAAACTTACGAGAATAACAGTATTTACAAAATGTATATAGGTACTTATAAAATACAAAAGAAACAGTTGAGCTATCTGCACACTGTTGCAAACGATTTCAGCTCAACTGATCCAAATCAGTACTAATCGGAAGCGTACCTTAGATACTGGCTGCATTGCTACGCTGAATAGCAAATGCTGGTTCGTTGGGCCAGATACTCACAAACCCTCGGGTCGCTAATTTGTTAAGTATAGACATAGGCCTCCATACTTACTAAAATTTTTGTCGGTCCATCGGGTGTAAAACTGTCCTGGGAGGGTATCCTGATAACAGAAATGTTTTTGAACAGTTGTTTGATCAAACTGCAGTTCAGTTTTCTTCTTTGTCTTTTATTGATATTTTGAATGATCGATTTTCATACCGTTTGATAGAATTAACGAAAAATCAGGTAGGCCATGCGCAAATCAGGTAGATCATGCTTAAATCAGGTAGGCCATGCTTAAATCAGGTAGGCCACATGCTAAACCGCGGCATTGACGTCATTTTTAACAGCTCAGTCACGTCAGTCCACAAAAATGCCACGGAATACTGATGAGTTACTATAGTAAAATCATCGAAAACTGAACTGCAACTGAAAGGATATTCGGCCACGCAAGTTTCCCCTTGCTGGATAGCCCCCCTGTCCTACTCTTTGCTTTCCTGTTTGCGGTTCCTCTTTGAGAGAATTGCTGCGAGCTTTGAGTATATGGCCAGCTCTTTGCCACTACTCACTAATTCTGAAAGCTCCAGTAGTGATATTGGTTTTTTTCCGGTTTTCCTTGTCTTCAATTTATCGCAAAATGAGACCCTCAGACTTTATGATTTGTACAAATGGTGTATTCAAAATTCTAGACCAATATTTACGGAATACATTTTAATTTTATAGGTTTTCAGCACTGACATGCATTATCTAATAACAAAGTTAAATAAGTGAAAATAAGCAGGTAGGCGGTAAAAAATTGTGTTCTATTTGTGGAAAATTTACGTAAGTACTTACATTTGTTTTAAATAAATATAAACGAATTCATAAACTATGCTGATAAAGTTCCTATTTGTCAATAATTTTTTTATATGTATAATAAAAAAATATCTATATATGTAATGTATTGTATTAAGTATGTCAGTCTTCTAGTACCCATAACACAAGCTCTGCTTAGCTTGGGGCTAGATGATGTTGTGTGGATTGTCCAGCGTTATTATTATTATTATTATTAATCATTAACTTATTTGGAACTAGATGGCATTCTGCAAAATTCCATCAAAATTACTAATTGAAAATGAATTGAATTGCAACAATTCTGTGAGCTTGCTTTTACTCGATTTTGTGATGCTATAAAAACTTGTTGTTTTAAAGTTTGTTGTAGTATGCACGTACGTCAGCGACTGGTGGAACTTAGGCTTGTTGTTATGTTAGTTATTTTGTTTGCGATTATTGAACTTACATATTAACAAGTTATTGACATTGCCACCTGAACTGCAGCTACCTTATTATTTGGTCATGAATGTCAAGTCGACCAGCTGGAGTCTCATTGCATAGTGGATGAAGTTCGCCCTTGTCCGATTAAACATTTGGGTTCGACTCTCACCTTGAACGAACATTGTTTAATAAGTTTTTAATAAGCTTTTACTTAGGCTTCTGGAATAAAAGTGCTGTAACATAGTTGACATAGTTGAGCTATCCATAGATCGTTTGCAACAGTCTGTATAGCTCAACTGTTTCTTATGTATTTTATATGCCTATGAACATTGTTTAACAGAGATAAGAATTGGATTAGAATATAATAAAATGGAGTAAGACTTTCTTTATACGAAAGATGTTTGTCATTATGGGTACACCATATACTTCTTGCTCGTCAATCTACCATACTTTAGGAGTGTGAAACTATCGGGCCGATTTAAAAGGTCTCAAACCTGTACCGCAAAGCCTTTCCGCCCACGGGAACTTAATTTATAGTCGGACACAACTTGGGCCACACCACACCGGAAATTAATTGAATACCAAATAAATTACTCTTCTTCGTGGTTCTATACAGGGTCTAATCTAAAAAAAAAACAGAAAAATATTTAAAAACAAAATTACTTACCTAGCCGTTCCTAGGCCGTTCCAGAAGCTTTCAGGATATCTAGGTCTACAATTCATCTTCATCAGATTTTTTTAACTTACTATTTTTAAAATGTACTACCTACCTACCTACTATTGGTATGTTTTGAAATAAGTGGCATATGTGGCTTTTTTGATCAAATATTTATTGCATTTTTAACTTTCTCGATGTACTGCCGCAGTTACGTTTGCACCATTGATCTTTCAACAGATTTTATGGAGAAATTTTGACTTAATTTGTTTTCATATAAAAGATATGGACTACAAAATATGATGATATTAACGATGGTTATCATTTTTTTATTTTTATTTTATTTTCGATTCGATCATGATAACATTGAGAATTTTTTGTAAGCTTGTCTATCTATATATATATAAAAATGAAACCCGTTTTCCTTGGTCACGGCATCACGCGTGAATGGCTTGACCGATTTGGCTGATTTTTTTTTGTAGTTTTCTAATACTCTGTACAAGGTTCTTACGGAATAAAAAACAAAATCTCTTAGAAATAAAAAAATCTCTCTAAGGCGGTACGAAGTTCGCCGGGACAGCTAGTGTTTATATAAATCCTAGCTGCACTGTAGTATCTGGTTTCCAAATTTAAATCAGATATTTTATTAAAATGCATAATGGAATGGCTTCGAGCTCGATCACAATGATGCTAATGACCGTTCGTACTTGAAAAGCAAGAGGTCATTGTCGTCTCGACGCCATTATGTTTTACAATTATAAGTATATCTTTACCTCTTTTAGACTTATATACCTAGGAAGTACCTACCATGTTACCATTAAAACACTAGATGTACTCGCAGTTCTACAAATGCGTCACTCAGTCATAAGCTTTGCTCGCCGTGTTTTGTCTACGGTTAATGCTTGTTATAAAAATATATTTACTCGCAACTAAAGACTAATCTTCTACCAGTCAGTTTAGGTAAGATTTGGTGTTACTCTGCCTTTCACGATGTTGGTCGTGGATTCGATTCTCACTAAGAAAAAACTGTCAATGATAAACATTAAATAAATAAATACTCACGGACAATTCACACATCACACTAAGTCCCAAACTAAGCAAAGCTTGTAGTATGGAAACTAAAGTGCTAATAAAATACTTATATGCTTTTTTTTGTAAATACATACATAGTAACACCCAGACACAGAACAAATATGTATGTTCATCACATTTACAAGATTATTTATTTTTTTATAGAAACCTAGCTTTTATTTCATGGCTTTATGACCATACCTCGATGACAACAGGGCTAGTTATCAGTTTCACACTACGCTGACCTTACCCAATAATCCCTGTCTCTTGGGTATCGACAAGTACATAATGTATCCGAACAAAAACAAGACTCGTTATTCAAGCATACGTTTGAGTATCTATAGATAACATCATAAATCAGGCATGACTTATTTATGAAAATATAATTAATGAGTATCTCATATAAATAACAAATAATACTTTACAACTTGAAAAATGTATTCACAAGCAAACTTACGATTATTACAGTATTCACAAAATGTACATAGGTATATATAAACTACATAAGAAACAATGCTGATAGAATACTATAAAATAACTTTATTAACAAACAAACTTACGACTATACAGTATTTACAAAATGTATATTGTCATATAAAATACATAAGAAACAATTGTGCTATCTACAGACAGTTGCAAACGATATATACATGTAGATAGATCAACTGATCCAAATCAGTATCTACCAATCGGAAGTGTACCCAAGATACTGACTGCATTGCCGCGCTGAATAGCAATGCTGATACGCTGGGCCAGATATAAAAAAAATTTTACTACTTAAACATATACTTGTATACTATATATTTTACATACAATTAATTGTCAACTTACTTAAAATCAACGTTCCGCAAAAAAAAATGATTTTGATTTTTAACTTATATGAGTGAGTAACATGTAGGTACTTGTTTACAGTGTTTTTAATATATCTGCCTCAAAATTAGTAGGTAATATGTTTTGTTGGCTGCCGAGCTTAGATGAGCCAAAAAATGAGATCAAAAAAACAAAAGCGTCTCTAAGCGTATTAAGACAATTCAAAATTATCTTTGTGATTTTACTGAATAAACTTTTATTGGTTTCTATTTTAATTCTAACAGAGTTCCGCAGTAATTATTTAGTTAGGTACTGTATAAATATTTTGATTTTGACACAGATCTGCGACCTTTTTACTCTAAAAGCAACACGATATTGCAGGCCTAACTATTTTTAGTACGTTTTAGTTAGTCAAAGTCAAAGTCAAAAATTACTTTATTCAGTAAAATCACAAGGATCATTTAGAATCGTCTTACATACTAGGTGATTCTAGGTGCCAGTTCCACGCGACCAGAGCCTAGAAGAACGGGCAAGAAACTTACGGCCTGGTTCCTACCGTTTTTTTATATGATCCTTCTTACAAAGAATTACAATTAAACTAAATAACTTTACTTTATTCACAAACAAACTTACGACTATACAGTATTTACAAAATGTACATTTACATATAAAATACATAAGAAACAGCTGAGCTATCTACAGACCGTTGCAAGCGATCTATAGATAGCTCAACTGATCCAAATCAGTACCAATCGGAAGCGTACCCAAGACACTGGCTGCATTGCCGCGCTGAATAGCAATGCTGATACGTTGGGCCAGATACTCACCAGCCCTCGGGTCACGCGTCGCTTCGACTAGACTTAATTAACTAAATTAAGTACTGAAGTTTCAGTGCGGTGTCAATTTAGTTATTATTGCACATACCCATTTTCGAATATCCGTCGAGTTACTGCAAATCTCGTAGCTGTTTTTACCTTTGCCCGTCGGTCTACGTACGTATCTGCAAAAGAAAAAAAAAACTGTTAGTGTTAAAAATATTGATATCTACATAATGCTACGCTATCGCACCACGTAGTCGACGAGAAAGATATCGTATGTAGTGCCCGTGTACCATTGCTTTTTTAAAAATAGCCAAGAATACGCATACCGTTTTATTACTAAATATTTACATACTTTAGTACGCAAATAAAAATAACTAGTAAACTACTAGAATATCACAGCCAGTATATAGTAGGGAAGCGTCACTGCGCAGCAGCTAACTCCATGGTTCGTGGGATCGATCTCGTTAGTGTTTGTTTTGTGTCTGGGTGTAGTGTTACTATGTTTTCTATGTATGTACATATTTGCAAAAAATGTATACTGTATCAGCTTTTAGTTCACATAATGTTCATGGATATTTTTACACATCACACTCTAGTACCAAACTAAGCAAAGCTTGTACTAGTTAAAAGTTATGCTCGGTTTGAGACTGAGAGAATTATTTAATTATTATATTATATATATTAATAATGTAATATATTTAATATAATATATTAATTATTATATTGAGATGTGTGAAATATCCGTGAATATTTATTTATTTGGTCTTCGAGAAACAACATAGCCCTTCCTTAACCAAATTGGCAAGATTTGAATTTGTCCTTGTTGATGACCAGATAACCCCGCTTCGCTGGTCAAGTAATACCTACGTAAATAAAAATGATTTGATTCTGAATAAAAAAACTAAAAGTGCATGCGCTGGTGAGTGGCCGTGACTTTGAAGGAGGGTGCAAGGAGACACGGTCCTTGACCTATATCGAGTTGATTTAGCAACTACGCACAACACTTGACATTGTATTTAGCACTACGGTGTTATAGTATGCTCATTTTTTGACATTTTTGAATCCTCATGTCACGACCAGCGACGATGCTCACCACGCCACGTCAGCGTGGTATGTATGTAATGATTTTTGAAAATGAGAAATTGTTGCCACTCTTTACTTTTTTTTTAATTATCTTTACCTTTTAATTTAGTTAAAAATAGCCATGACAAGATGACAAAGTGCTCTTAAGAAATAAATGAGTGAGGTTTATGAATTAAAGCTTATGCAATTGTGAATTCGTACAAAAATATTAAAAATAAAAAATACACCATACAACATTCAAAAATTATAACGAAAACAGATGTTCTGAACACCATTCTATTCATATTAACTGTCAGAATGTGGTAATAAATACAGAGTAAATTAATAAATAAATAAATATATACTTAAATACATAAATCCTAGTAGGCGCTTGCTTGTTCCGATCATAGTTCTATGAAATAATAATAAATCTAGCAAGTTATGATTGCATCGAAGCAATTATCCGAAAATTGTTTATCTTGTGGAATTAATATTTCCACAGTCTGAATCATCTCACCAATTGTAGCTACTTTGTTGAAAACCATTGGCTAGAAACATTGATTAGAAATAATTCTAATCAATCTAATAATAATAATATTATTCCATTGAAATTGGTCATCCACCAACTATTATCACTTGTGCCAAACTAGCTAATGAACTAGTTAATCTTTAGAGGGTTATCACGAATTAATGTGACAATCGTAAATGTATTTTAACGCTAGTGAGATGGAATACATTGCGCGCCGACGCTGTAACGTTCAGCAGTAGCGCTAGCGTTGACGTGCAATGTGACTCGAATATATTGAGTTCACGTAACAGATAAACTGATGCTTAGCCCCTATTTTTTAAATTTAAAATATAATACACATAAATAAAATGCAGCTTTCACTCTTCACTATCAGGTCCTGACGTGAAATGCGACGTACCTAAATAAGAACTCATACAATAAAGAGTGTTTTCACGTATTAATATGAGCAATATAAATTAAAATAAATTATTTTTATCTAGATTACATTAGTTAGAAAGACAGACAAAGTTGTAAAGCTCAAGAAACTTAAAAAACAACCTTTTTTTGTTTGAGTAACGAACATACTCTAGATGTTATTTGTTATTTTTTGGAAGCATCGCGTGTTCTCAGTTTGGGGCCAACTACTAGTAATTGATGCAGGCTATTTACGAATAATGATTTAGCATGATCTCCCCTCGTATAAATAATACAGTCCGGGCAATTAAAGCGCCTGTCCTTGAATCTCAGACGACCTTAGTTAGGACTCGAGAGTTATGCATAAAGAATCAAACACTAAATCGAGTCTCGAGCAAAAACTGGTCGGGTCAGTCCTGGGCTGACGTCACCGCGCGGCAACTCACTCGCTTCCGAATCTAAGCGTGAAAAAGAAACCGACAGGAATATAACTGTGCTCGGCTCTGCTCGTTCTTATGCCCGCAGACTAGACCACTGCCTGTTGTATTGCGACTTGCGACAGGCTTCACAGCACGGTTAGCTTTCCGTGCCGTCTTTTTGGTCATGGGTTCGATTGTCACAAACTAATATTTTTGTTATGGCAAAACATTGTATTCAGTTTGTAGGTGTTTCTTCGCATTCTAAGTATGTATCGACAAAAATAGTCTATAAATCTAATTTCTATACACACGCTTTGTTTAGTTTGGGGGATATAGCGTTGTGTGATATATCTATTTATATTTTAGGTGAGGTAAATAAAATGGACGTAATTTACTGAATTCTTACCTTATTTTTAAACTATCTAAATAGTATAACATTCACTCAAATTTTACTCCATTTTTAACCTGCCCCGCAATGTAGGTACAGGAAATGAAACAGTTAGTGGGTCAGTCGGTGAGCTCGACGGGATCAAGCCTTGGTCTGCAAGGCATTGGTCTAGTAGCCATGCGGGTTTCACTTTCAAATTGTTTTTTTGGCCTTAGGTTTTGGCAATTTTGTGTCTAGACTAGTCATGTACCGTTTTGTTAGCTAGATTATAGATACACTTATACTTAGATAAATGTAATGTCTAGGTTTTTCATTCGTTTATAATTATACCTATTAAAATGTAGTATGTTGTAATCTACACTAGATTATAGTGTTTTCTGTCTGTCAGTTTTCAAAGGTTCTTGGCAAAGAAAACTTGGACTCATTCTAAACGAAAAGAAGAAACGATTAAGCTTTTTCATAGAACCTATCATTGCTTACGTTAGCAAGCGTTTAAAAATACCAAATAATAATAATAACAATACCGAGGTATTTTTTTATTTCCGGTATTGTGGGTAGACCACATAGTTGACGCAGAATACGCAGAATCCACACGTACCTACTTAGGTGCTTTTATTGCGTACTTTTTAATTGGATAATGCCCGCATGCGACTCTGGGGGAATGAACTAGTTAGTACTAAGACTTTTAAGACCTACCACACTAAACCCAACTAGAACCAGTTTTCAAATTAATATTCAATATTAAAATTAAACAAGCGGTTGTTTAAAAAAAAACTGAAATGTCAACCTTGTGTAACGCCTAGATAAAGCTTAGAAATCTGAAGATTGTTTGTGACAGTCTACTGATAGCTCGAAAATAACATAGCTGTATAGGAGTAGGTATAATGACTTGCAATCCAACCGTGTATACCAATGTAATCCAAAAGACTTCTCGTATTTGTTCCATTTGTGCCTAAAAAGGCAAGTATACAATAAAAATAATTTGTTTATTTGAAAACGACATTAATATTTAAATGCTTATCTCAATGTTAGCAGACGGGTATTGACCCTCGCACTTTTTGGCGCAAAAAATCGCAGTTACTCATAGGTCAATGGTGCGAGGCCGGCTTCTTTGTTGGTCTTTTGCACATAACTTATTTATATATGTGTATTGACAGTGGGAATAAATCTTTGTGTTTCTCAGAATGTGCACAATTAAATACTGGATTCCAAACAATTTTTATATCCTCCAATCATTTTGTGTATAAACTGGTATAAGTGGTAGGTATTGCTGGTAAAATGTGTTGTTTTGTCAACTGGTTTTAGAAGCTTCAGAGGTAACATACCTACATAAATAAACCAATAAATAAAATAAAATACTTCCATTCCCTTGTATAATTTTTTGTGGTTCCGCTCAATTTTTTTGTAAAAATAAAGTATTTTTACATTCTTAAACTATTGAGATTTTTTTAGTCTTCTATATTAGTCTCGTTATTGGTATTGTGTTTAATCAAATCACTTACACAAACTTTTTATAGAATATCATATGTACCTTCACAAACAAACTTACGACTATTACAGTATTTACAAACTGTACATAGGTATATATAATATACATAATAAACAGTTGAGCAAATATTTTATTAATTATTCAGTTGATCTGGATCAGTTGAATTATCTATAGATCGTTTGCTACAATCTGTAGATAGCTCAACTGATCCAAATCAGTACCAATCGGTAGCGTACCCAAGATAGTGGCTGCACTTTGTACCTATATTTATCGTAACAGTTCAAGATTACAAATTAAATACATCTTTAAATTTGTGCTACATAAAGGTGTGTGCAGACCAGACCGCTACAGAGCGTAGTGTAACAATGTTACAAAGTAATTTTTCTTGCACTTTTCGGGACCACGAGTAACGATCTTATTAACCATTCATTTATTGCTTCATTTGGTTACAACAGGTCCTTATGGCAAAACTAAATAAATGAAATATTATCATTTTTTAATTACTTATTTAGACTTTAGACTTATTTACACATAGTAACAACCAGACACAGAACAAATATTTATGTTGATCACACAAACATTTGCTCTGGGTGGGAATCGAACCCACGGTCCACAGCAACGAAGGCAGAACTACTACCAACTTTTTAGCGATAAGGCTGCCCATTAAAGGTATATCATACAGTTTAGTTGTTAAGATCTTACATGTTTAAATTTAAGTTGTGGAGTGAAATAAAGTATTTTCTATTTATCTATTTTGTACATCACACAGGGGGACTAGAAAGAGTGCCATAACACTGTTTCACGTTTCCTAATCTTGCAGCTCAAGCTTTAGTAGTAAAAGAGCTCGGGGTTGTACTACCACCGTACCTCGTACCACCGTACGACATCGAAAGGGACACGCTCGCAGCAATGTTACATTACGGTACGTAACACCAGTCTGTACCCACCTTTAAGATTCAAATAATGATAGCGAAACACCACAGAATAGAATATAGTATTGTACAATTTACACTTCGACTCAGTCATAACTTTACAAATTACTTTGATAATGGTATAAGTGCCTTCGTATTAACCTGTTTTCTATAGCGAAAGTAAAATTTAGGGTAGGTCAGTTATAAGCGAACTCGACAATTAAGCGGGAGATTGTAAAATTGATTTTAAATGCTTTTAAGAATAACAAAAAAATGTGTTGTTGAACAGAATAAAAAGCATCATCATTATCAGTCTGTGCAAGCCCACTGTCAGACATAAAATCCCCTGAGCTTTTTCCATATGATTATGGTCTAAACAAAATCGACGGCACATCGTTAAATCCGTTCTACACTTTGCTTTCGTGATCATAAAAACATTGTTTTCCCAATAATAATTATTGCCATTGTCAATCCTTAGTAGAAAAATATTTTCTGTTTGTATGGGAACCAAACCGGCATTTCTCCGTCACACCAAAACACCAAAAAGTCGTTGAATTGTAAAACTATATATCTAAGTGCATTATTAACACGTCAGACCACACAAGATCGATCTGGGCGGTATTTTTAAAGTAATATTAGGTACCTTTAATTTGTTTTATTTTCGGTTTGATTTTTGCATTTTAATGTGACTGCTCTACTACGCCACATTGTGCGGTCACGACTGATCTCGATAAATACTAATAGATATAGGTTTATTATATTCTAAATTTGTTGCTTAAATAATGCATAAAATCACCACCAAGAACAAACATTTGTGTTATTAACTTATAAACATACTGATTGTTTTGACTAGGAGTTTATATTTATATTAACAAAATATAAAATGACGTATTTTGGTTAGTTGCTTGGTGCAAAATAGCGTTGTGAATGAAAGCAAAATTAAAAAAAATCTAGATCTAAAGATAAAAAGAAGATAAAAAAATCATAAGTAATAAAAACAGGTTTTTTTTTAAATTATGTATATGATTACTTATTGATTATGATTACTTATACAAATGAGACTTTGTCTTGATACATTATTTTTGATTATATATGTTTAGTATGAAATCAGCATCCAAACTAAATTGTTTCAAACATTGTTCAATTTTTTAACAACTAATTTATTTAAAGGTCACACTGAGATCAAATCTGCGAAAAACAACACAAGAAACGTCAGACTCCGTTCGTTTTGATATTGACCGCTGCAACGTAAAACAAAAAAGAGTTAAATTTTTAGACTTTTTTTTAAAGCCTGTTCATAAACTGTAGTAGCGGAACCCGAATGATCTCCTCATCCAACCAAATATCACTCTGGCAGCGGTATAGGAAAAATATTATAGAAAGTTCTGGAAAGAAACAAATGGTGTGACTTGCATCAAATACGCTGACAAGAGCTTAACTCTTAAATAAGAAGAAGCGGTATATACTAAAAGAAAATTTATTCTCAAGAAAAAAATACAAATTCACTTATAAGATAATTTATAATCTATTTAAGTACGTACATTGCATTGTTTTTATTGTTTATCACAAAATGTTAAATGTTAAACATTGAAAGAAGAAATATATGAGGGTAGGTTGCTTTTTAGGAACAAGAAGGTATTTCCAGCATAATATCTAGAATCAGAAACAAACACTCAGTTTAAAGGAACTTTTGGCCAAGCTTATTGTTTTCATTTAATTTATTTACGTTTACATTTTAAGTTTTTAAAGCAGGCAAACGCTGTAAATTAGCGTTAAATAAAAAACTAAAATGTATATAAGTTTTTAAAACAACAGAACAACTGTGCAACAAGAATAGATTTCTCTAGAATTTCTCTGTCGAAGTCGTCATTATTATTTACTCAAGTCTGTTACTGACGTTTCTGCTAAAGGGTTGGCAATGGCAAGTTACCTAATTTACGATAGTGTTATTTTCTACTAAAAGAAGGATTTATAATCTTGAAATCATTATGTAAACGGCAGATTACACAATCTATTTAATAAATAATAAATAAATAATGCTGGACAATCCACAAATCATCTAGTCCCAAGCTAAGCAGAGCTTGTGTTACTAGAAGACTGACATACTTATTACAATACATCAGATTGATAGATTTTTTTTTATTATACATATAAAATACCCAGAACACCCGGAATAAATATTTGCAGATCGTACAAACATTTATCTCAAGGCGGGAATCGAACCGTGATATGTGATACACTTTTGTAGCAGATATTTCTTTCCAACACGATGCTACAACAAAATACAGTTGTAGCATCGATACGATAAAAAGAAGAAGAAGCAGATATTTCGTACCTTTCTACAATTATGACACTTTTTAATAATATGCTTGAATTGCAACTGACTTTACTGTATCTGGTAGCTACGAGCCAAAAGTTGACTTAGAGCATTATCTTGGAAATTAACATCTGTGGTCACCCCATCGCGATACAAACGCGATGTTGCGTGGCGCACTGCAGCGCTGCAGTAATTGTTGCCTGCGGTCGGGAAGGGGTAGACAGACGCTTCACGTCCGCCATTGACGTTGATTTATTATGAACGAACATATTGCATTGTTTTTTTTCACATTATGATTTCGCTATGGTAATTAGATTTTTTACGATCGCAGTCTAGTCTAGCTATAAAAAATGACCTACTGATCTAAAACGGTTGAGTCTAGGATTACGGGCGCTGAAACTTCGCGATAATCATGACAATTTAGTGGATAACTTAACAGGATAACTATATCGTATTTTTGGCAATAAACGTAAGAAGATACGATACAGTAAGAATAAAAATTCGATAATCATATTAAGGCTTGTCACGAATAATAAAAAGCAAATGTTATTGATTCAATGACAACGTTACGCTTACTACGTTCACTGTGTAAAATTAAAGCTTTATCAGCCATTCTATTTATGTTTTACGCAAAGCGGCATGTCACCCACCGCTCATAAAAGTTAGTCTACTAATAAACAGTGCCCGGTACCGCCTGAAGTGCGTAGGGATGGGAAGTGGACCAAATCAAGACTGATTCATTAGTGTTGTAATTCGTCTTCTAAGTATTTGTTTGTACGCCTATTGGGAGTTTTTTTTTTGGTTTCTAAACGCATGGTATACAATAACGTGGTAATTTAGCGATGGCCGTTAGTTAGTTTACTAACTATTTCTTACTAACGGCCATCGCTAAATTCGCAAAAAAAAAACTCCCAATAGGCGTACAAACAAATAGAAGAGGGTAGATTAAAAAAAAATGTTTTTTTTTTTACTTTAGTCGTTACTTTAGTCGTAGTTTTAACTTTAGTCGGTTTACTGACGATAGTTGAACGTGACAACGAACGCAAAAGCCGATTGTGCTTCTTTGTCGCTCGTTCCGCGCTCTCGCTTGCACTTCATGCCTTACATGGTATGCCTCAGCGGCGGCGTTACCTCGCTAGGTAACGCCGCATGAGTCATGTTTTTTCGTGCCTGCAGCCGGCTCTATCGAATTATAAGACGTTGTCACGTCAAAATTAAAACGTACCCAAGATTAGATTATTATAAATCGAGTAGTGTGTGTAAATAACGTGTAAATAACAAAGTTAACAGTATATTGGTAACAAATAAAACTAATCCACAAATGTTGATTTTGAATATGTATGAATTTATTTCCAAGTCTAGTCTTGTTTCGTGAACCATACCCCATCACTTTTGTAGGTAAGATATTGTAGATAAAACTACAATATTAGGTTCACACAACAACATTTATACAATGGACCGCGTATCGGAGGACTGAAAATAGAACGGTACAATTGTGCTCACATAAGCATGTGAGCACATTTTTGCGAGTAACAATTTGAAGGGCTAAGATGTTAATTGACAATGCACATGAAATATACTCCTGGAAATCTTAAAAAAGTTATGAGTACCTATTTGTAATAAAATGATGTTTCCTTTTGTTTTGTATTTCAATGGATTTAGCCCAAATATTAGGTATGTACACTAATTTAGCACGCACGATAAACAGATTTATAAAACTAATATTGAATAGGGACGCGAACGTTGAAACGTGAATAAATGGTTGGTGTACTATTCATCATCATCATCCTCAACCTAATCAGTCCACAGCTGTACGTAAGTCTCGCCCAAGACGCGTCACTGCGCCCGGTCTTCGGCTTTTTATCTAACTACTGATTAAACCGCCGATCGTCACATTCCTATATCTATACTTCTATACTAATATTATAAAGAGGTAAAGTTTGTATGTTTGTATATTTGTTCAATTGTAAGGGGTAATCTCGGGATCTACTGAACCGACTTTAAAAATTCTTTCACCAATAGAAAGCCACATTATTGCTGAGTGTCATAGGTCATATGACAAACCGAAAAATAAAAAGGCTTTTACGTGGTAGTCCGTTTTGCAAAGTGAATCGGAGAAAAACGGTCAAATTATGCCCAACGAAGTGGGCACGGGACAGCTAGTGGTTTATGATTATGAAATCATCATCAATCAATCATCATCATCCGCAGCCCGATTTTGCCTACCGCTGGGTATAGGCCTTCCTTTTCTTGTGCCACTCTCTACGGTCCTGTGCTAGTCTCATCCATGTGCGCCCGCCACGCTAGCTTTATCGTCAGCCCATCTCGCTGCTGCACACATTAATAACAATAATTATTAAATATTTTTTCACATCACTCCAATCTCACATCAATAGTTACATAATAGTCTATACTATATGTAACTATTGGTGTGAGATTTGAGTGATTTGCGAAAGAAAGATGTCCTAGATAGGTACGATACAAATCAAATATTTGTATCGTTCCAATTTAAGCTCTTTGTATATATTTTTTTTTTCATAAAAGTATACTATTTACCTCCTATACCTGGGTAGGTGTAATTCTCGTTTTAGAAAGTGCCGGTGGTTAACAGGCACGGTATTTCACGTTAAAACAAAACTTCGTATAAGTTATGGAATTTGTAAAAATACTAATTTTCATTCACGCGACTCATAAAAAGTAAGTTAGAACTGTTGGAAGTAGGTCGGCGGTTGTGCTATCGTGCCTGCCTTGCCATTATCCCGACCGCAGCCATACTTCATACCTCAAACCCCATACTTGGACTTATCTATATTTACCTATACTTACTTAATAAACCAAAGTAAGATTCAACAGAACACTTCTATCTATACCTATCAACGAAGATATAATATAATATAATAAAATGGAGATTACAAACAACACTGTCCAACCCTAGTAGTTTTTGTATAGGCGACAATGAAATTGGTTTACCACTCTAAGACTGAATATCATTTGCACGTACAAAACATCAAGGGCTATTTTCGCTTGACAGATTAATAACTGCTACCTCAGAATCTGTCAATCTGTAATCCTTAGCGAATAATTATGTTACTGGGAGATGTCATCAAAAGTGGTAAACCACTTTCCTTGTCGCCTATACATAAATAAAATAAATAAAACTAAAAACCAAAATGAATAAATTCCTACCAAAACTAATACAAATGTTAGTTCTTGGTAGGAATCGAACCCACGGCGCGACGGTCTTGAAAAAGCTGAGTGAGCTGTGATCACACAGCTTATATAAAAATACTGAATTATTTTAATAACATTTTAGAACCATTGTAGTCATGATACAATTTTGGTTACTGAGAACAGAATATATAGATTGATGCTGCATTTGATAGTTCCTCTTGGTTGAAATCGTTCCTAAATAAATCAAAGATCTATTTATATTGAACTTATATAAATATATATTAATGTAACAAAATTTGTTATTTTAATTGCATTTAGCTAATCACTTATCAAAAACCCGTGTTGCCATTTACATTACAAGTGACTATTTTAGACCACCCTTAAACCGCAAAGATAATAATAATAGACAAATAAATGATTGTAAACGACTAAAAGTGAGACGGGTGTCGGTTGTGAAAGAGAGATGGTAGACCATTCCAGAATTTGGGTGGTCGAGTTTTTTCTTGCAATTTATGTTTACAAGCAGTTGAGACTATCTCAGTTCTAAACATTGTTAAAAAGGATTTTTTTTCAGTGTCTTTTAACAATTTATATCGAATCAGAGGTACTTTGTTAAAATGATAGCTTATTTTTTTGAAGTAAAATCTACGTCTCAGTTTTCTGTCATCGATACAATCCAATTTGTATGCACTTTTGCCTGCGCTTTTCGTCACCAATAATAGCGATCATTTGCAACGCACTAAAAAAAACAAATTAAATACTTTTCGTTTTCACACACATAATTATATGATAAATAATAATAATACCCAGGCCAAAAAAAACAGCAATCTATGTCGCAAATGCTTATTCTTGGACGGGAACGAACCCAAAACCCACAGCGTTGCTGGCAGAGCTACGTCGACTGAACTTAGACGTCGAGTAGTGAATACTTCGAAAAGCTAACAAATAAAAAGGTTTAGTAGCCATCACAACTGAACACGACACGTGCTCAAGTTTAGTAGATATACCAATGAACCTAGACAATAAAAACGCGGTTCATACAAAACTGGAACAGTTATGCTGGGGCCACATTAGCGGGCGAATATTCGTATCGTGTTGGCGCGATAAAATCATCGTGTTCGGGTATAGGCGATGTTCTTGTCTACATTAGACGGGCGAAGATTCGTGTCGAGTTGACGCGATGTATCGTGCCGGATAGGGTGACCAGATGTCAGGAATTTTCCTGACATTTCAGGAATTTTAGACATATGTCAGGAATGCGGCCGGAAAAGGGAAATGTCAGGAATTTCTCGGCAAATAAATGGAACAATTTTTTTTTACACTATAATTTTATTTTTGGTCACAATAATAGGGAATTGTCATTAATAGTAATTAGCTTTTTACGATTTTGACATCAAACAATCAACATTGCCATATAATATTAAACGTACTAGATTCAAAAAATATTTTTTATTTTGAAATAACTTTTGAATTATTACGGAAAAATAGAATAAAATTAGTTGTGTTATAAAACTTATCCATTTATCACAAAAAATATATATACCTATTCAAAAACCCAATTGAGCTCATGTCTGGAATTTTGTCAGGACTTTTGAAATTTGCATCTGGTAACCCTGTGCCGGATGGTGTTGTTCTAGGCATGGGCGTTTTTGGATTTTTTCACGAACCGATACGAAACCGATTTCAGATTTTGAAACCGATTTCAAAAACCGTTTTTTGAAATCGATTTCAGTAGCGAATATCGGAGCGTATTTACTAGTTATTACGACAAACGCAAAATCGAATTCTTTCGGTTTTTCGTTTTCAATGTGCAATTGGGTATTTGAATTAAAAAAAATATTGTATATTTTTATGTATTTTAAGGTTGGTTTTCGATGCAAAACTAAACTCACGGTTCGGTTTCATTCGGATTAGGTTGTTAGGTTGTATTGTTAATGCGTTTTCTAAAAACAGTTTTCTCGTATTGGAATGGAATATCGGATTGCAGTCAGAAATCATAAAACCGGACAATTCATAAAACCGTCAAAAACTCAAAATCCATAACGATTCGCTTCATTTCTCTTGCTCTTACGACGGTTCACTGAGTTAGAAAAAAAAGGAAATGAAATTAGCTCTGTCTTATTCTAACTAAAGTAGTCGTACGGTGGAGTGATAGAGAACGAATGCGTATCAAAACTATAGAAAACTTAAACTTTAGGTAGATTTAGATTTCGTTCGTTTGCAGTTTGAGTTTGGTTTTCGTTTTCGGTGCAAAACTAAACTCACGTCGGTTCGGTTTGGTTTCGTTCGGATAAGATAGTTTGCAGTTTGCGTTATCATCGTGCGTTTCCTAAAAACGGGTTTCTCATATTGGAATATCGATGCGATACGATTTCTGACTGCAAACGGATTTCAGTTTCGTTTTGATATATCTGTCTCATGCCTAGAACTTAGCCTAAGGCTAAGTTCATATGGCCGCGCGGTACCGCGTGGAACTACGAACCGCGCGGTATAAGATCAATATAAACGGTAATTAGCGTCTACATTATCGCGCGGTACCGCACGCCGCGGATCATCTGAACTTAGCCTAGGGCTAAGTTCATATGGCCGCGCGGTAACGCGCGGAACTACCAACCGCGCGGTACAAGATCAATATAAACGGTAATTATCGTCTACATTACCGCGCGGTACCGCGCGCCAACGTGCGTCGCGCTCACATACAAATATCGTCATGTGAATGCTCAAACCGCGCGGCGACGCGCGGTTATGCGCGGTCATCTGAACTTAGCCTAAATAAATTGACGTAGATGTAGCCACCTAAGCGAATATTGGCGCGACAAATTGATTCGCGTCTTCGCCCGAATACTACGCGATGACACGATGTACCCGGCCACATACATCGCGTTAACACGAATATTCGCCGTAGCCCGCTAATGTGGCCCCAGCATTAGAAATTATATAGTATGCACGTTAGTAAGGTGTGTTCACATTGAGTTGTTTTTAAAAAGTGTTCAGCCCCATTATCGTAAGCTCAACGGTTTACATCTCTGTTATTTGTAATATAAAGCTTAGCTAGTTACGAAACTACAAAATATCTAGAGAGACACTTGTTCAAAAACTGAAAAAATACTGTAAAATATACGTTTGAATTAGCACGAAAAAATAAACATAATTTTTCTAAATCAATTAATAAAATAAGCGGAAATAGATACTTACTTAACACTGTTTTTTTAATTAAACTTTTTAATTTATTTAAAGTGAAGTTTACGACTATTACAGTATTTACAAAATGTATATAGGTATTGATAACCGATTTACGACACAACACTAGAAGACGCGGGCAGCCCAAGAGAGTGAATAAAACAAAAGATAGGAGAAAAGGAAGATGGCGGAATGTAACAACAAAACTAAACGTAAAATAAAGGCCTATAGTTTTATTTTCGGTAATTCTATAGTTATTTTATATTCCTAACAGTATATTATGTATACATAAGAAACAGTTGAGCTATCTGCAGACCACAATCACTTTTACGTTTAACTTAAATATACCTACATAAATACATTTTGAGAAGAATTCTGTGTTTAGAACTCTAAAACCAATTTTCAAGCTATGGAACTATTACTAAGAAATGGTCCAATAAAAATGCAAATTGTAGGTTATTTTCAACAAAGCACAGACTTGTAGACCCTTTCGCGAAATTGCCTAGGTGTCGACAATGCACCAAGGACTAGGTCATTGTATTTACTGTAATGTAACTTAAAACATTGCATTAATTTTGCACATATTTTCATTACTGATATTTCTATTATATTTTTACTTATTAATGACACAGAGTGGATCCCACGACATGCAAGGCGACAAGGAAAACCCAGGATGAGTTGGCGAGACGAGCTGGACTCGCATCTAAGCACGTGGCCTGTCACTGCGTTAAATCGCAAAGGGAGGAAGGAGAGAAGGGAGGCCTTTGCCCTGCAGTGGGACGACAGTGGCTAAATAAAAAAAAAATAAGGTTCGAATGTCGTCATCAAAGATTCATTGATCGCGCAAAACGAGAAATTAATCAACTTTAGATGTTTTGTGTATATTTGTTAGAAAATAACTTCCGAAACACTTGTCTGATTGATTAACGCATTGACTTTAACTAACAGTACCATTTTGTTTTTCTTGTTAGGTTATGAAGTAAGGAGAATTGCAATGTAAAAAAAAATAAGTATATCGATAGTAAGTAGAAGGTCTATGCTTAAATCTTCGGAACCCATATAAATTTAAATAATATTCCGTTGATTCTCATAAACTTCAAACTTCAAACTTCAAACTTCAAAATCATTTATTCAATAAAATCACAAGGATCACTTTGAAACGTCTTACATACTAGATGATTCTAGGCGCCAGTTCGTCGCGACCAGTGTCTAGAAGAACTGGCAAGAAACTAGACCTGGATTCTAGCGTTTTTTTCATATGATCCTTCTTACAATTGTTTAATATAGTTGGAGCTAGTTCGTCCCAAGCTTGCTTGTCTTCTAAATAGTCAGATATTTTATAATATGCTTTTGATAAGAGTTTTCGTTTTATTACGTTTTTGAACTTGCCAATCGGCAATTGACAAACATAGCTTGGGACTATGTTATAGAAGCGTACACATTGCCCTTTAAAAGATTTATTTACTTTGGTGAGCCTAGTAATGGGAACAGCGAGTTTATCCTTATTTCTTGTGTTAACATTATGATTGTCGCTTTTTTTAGCAAAAAGATTAATATTTTTTCGAACATACATTAAGTTTTCGTAAATGTACTGTAAAGACTGGCCTATCTTATAAAAAGTTAGCGCAGACTTGATGTATTGATTACCTTACGTAATGGTGACATAAAGTCAACGCTACATTTTGTAAATACTGTAATAGTCGTAAGTTTTTTTGTAAATAAATTAAACACTTACGGCCGGTTTCTGGAAACCCAAATCACGATTGATCCGAGTTTGACACATAGTAATTTTTTCGTTGATCATCGTTCGCGAAACCGGCCGTTAATAAATAATCTACTAGATACTTATTATATTTTTATAAATACAAAATTCATGTAAAAATCTAGAATAGGCACAACAAATCAGCTACGTCAGTTCTACGGACTACGCTACGAAAATCCGATTAGTCACTGTTCAAATTTCCCTAATATCTGTTTTATTTTGTGTTGGCCCAATTATGAACTTGCCTTTGCCGGTTCGAGGCATTATTATACGATATTCTCACTGTAGTCGAGCTGACACCGAGGCGGCGGTCGGGTGTAACCTACCCGCGACTACACGGTAAACTTTTTACCTCTAAGCACCGTTTTACCAATGTTTCACGACGTTGTTTTTTGGTTTGTATCACGTATTATGTTTTATTTATATCAGTCACTGTAATATACGCGAAGATAGTATTTGCACAAGTAAAGAATATCTATAAAATTCTTATAATTAGCCGCTTTTTTATACATCACATAAAGTTGACAATTCTCGCATCCGCCTACGTATGTAAAAATGTAGAATAATTTATAAAATAATGCTGTGATTACGAATTATAAAGAAATATGTCACTGTTGTTAGTGAAGTGAATTAACTATTTACAATCAATTTGCATCAAAAATACATGGACATTGATTTTTCAATGGCCGAAAAGCAAAAAGCGTATCGTCGCGGCTCCTTTGAAGTAAACAAAAAAAAAGTTTAAAAAACACCGACAAAGGTGCCGGTAATAGCTGCATTGCTTGTCTTCCAACTATTATTCAGTTAACTTTTGTGCATAATTTTTTAATGTTTTACAATACGCACATAGAACTCTTTTCACATTTATTAATAACGCACTTAGTTATTCGAAAATGTACTTACAGTAAGTGAAGTTTGCAAAAAAGTTAAACAAAATAGGATCAGTGAAACAAAAGGTATCGTTATCATCATATTTTAACTACTATCTGTCAGCGACTTCATTTGCATTCCGTATTTTTTTCGTGATTAAATGTAACTTAGGTTTTAGGTTTAAGTTAGTTCGGGTTACAAACTATGAGTAGGTATATTTCACCCAAACTTCATTAAAATTGGTTACTTAATTAGTTACGACATCTAAACTCTTATATTCACTAACTTAACTGTTTTCAGAAAAAGCACAAAATGTTTCTGATATGAACAAAAGCGCTACTTTTTAAATCTAGTTTTTACCAACTCTTAAATACTTACAGATATTTTTTTTAACCGACGAAAAAAAAAACGGAATAGATTCTCAAGTGCAAGTGTTTTTTTTAATGCATAACTTTTGACAACGTAGTCCGATTTAGGAATTACATTTTATACTTGAAAAAAGTAAGTACCTTTACTTCAAGAAATATATCACAGTATATAATATGGATACATATAGCTGCACTAGAAGTTAATGATAATGACTCTGATTCAAGCATTGTTGATGAATAATAATGATTTATATTGTGCTTAAATAGTTATCTATTCATTTTTAACTATAGATTGTTATTTTGTTGGTTCAGGTTCACGATATAGCTCGAGTCAAAGCTTTAATAAAAATAAATAACATATAAATTAGTTAAATAATACTAAAATGTAACTTAAATCCACTGCTCCATATACTGTACAGTAATATTATTATTTTGATCACAGTGTTTCCTTTCAATTGACTATCGCATTCAAAGTATTCTGTATAAGATTGTCTATTCTATAACAATATTTTAGAAAGAGATGGTATATAGTTTGTGTGCGACAGATATAATAGTTCCCACAACGATTACCTTCACCTGAGATACGAGTGAGGAGACTGGGTCTATCGATATTTTATCGATGTCGATGATTTTACATAACATTTTTTATAATTATGGCTTTTGTTCCTAACAAAGCGAATATAATATTTGTTTACCTTTTGATATAAATTTATAGTTTTTTCTTTAGTTAATGGCACATGCTATTTGGATCGCTGGTCGCTAAAATACCGCTGTAGCACCACTTTTATTAATACTCTTATTTTCATTCGAAATGGATAATAATGGATATATGGATAGAACTGAAATAATATTGATAGCTTGTTCAACTTTATAAGTTTAAACTTGAAGTACTTTATGCCTAGGTAATCGACTGAACACGTTAAAATAATATGAACAACGTGGTTGGCTTATTTACTCTGAAAATTTACACTATTATGGAGTGGAGTAACGAAAAAGTGTTAGAATTTATTCAATTTTATGAAACTTGAGAGTATTATATGGAATCCTAGTGCCCCAACCATAAAAAGAAAAACACTTGGTACATGATGCGTGGATTCGAATTAAAAATATGCTCAGTTGGCATACCACAGTAGAAGAAATGAAGAAGAAAAAAGATTCATTGATGGCATACTACAGAGCCCGTCTCAATAAAATTAAGGCACGGTGCATCGCGTCAACTCGACACGAATCTTCGCCCGCATACGAATCTTCGTTAATGTAGACAAGAACATTGCGTATACCCGAACACGATGTTTTTGTCGCGCCAACACGATACGAATATTCGCCCGCTAATGTAGCCCAAGCATAATAGTGTTAGTGACACGTAACCTGAATCTATCGACAATATCGATACACAATTTGTTTTTATCGATAAAGAACTTGAACAGCACTATAAAAACGCACCTTGACAGCTCTAAAGGAAATGGTTTTTTTAATCACTTCGCTGTTCACAATATCATCCCTTTATTTACTGACTGCTACATATTCGCGCACCCGGCTTTATCTGTGCGACTAAAATGATACTCAAAGGGGTTGCGAAGTTCTATAGAAAAAAGCGCCATCGATTTATGCTATGTCAGATATCATTAACTACTTCATTATTAAGTCTGGGAACTGTAGAATCTATAGTTCTGGTAAAACTATTTCTTTTTATAAATTAACTTTTGTGTACTTTAACCTACTAAGTCATTATTATTATTAATGGTAGTAAGCATTCATGTCATGTGCAGGTGTTTGGGGTACAACAATGTTCTCACATTCACAGTATGGGTGTGGGTGATTTTTTATTAATAATCATATAATTTATTTGATTTTGACTATGTATTTAAAAATTTGCATAAACCTATAAAGTCTAAATAACAATTTCATAATTTCTCCACTAAAAAATAATAATAGAAAAATGAGAAATAGTTACAAATGCAATAATAATAAATCAGTTAAAATCGCTAATAGAACGCAGATGAAGGCGTGGTCCAAAGATACATTTTTCGGAACCCGGGGGGTCAGCCATTGTCATGGAAATGTTCCGAACGGTCTCCAGTTAGGATGGCAGTGTAATCAATACCCGGCTTTTGTTGGGTTTTGACCCGAAGACAGGTTGCATTGTGACAAACACAGTAGGTCTAAGAGTTAAGACTGCAAGTGGTGTAAAGGTCGAATCCAGGTTGCGGTTTGTTTGATTCGTACGGATTTTTTCCACCAAGAATAGCTTTTAAAAAGGATAACTGAAAGAACTTTGGAAAGCTGAAGACATGTTCTCGACAGGTGTCCCAGTTCAGTTGGTATTATTAGCTTTACCTTTGTTGTGGGTTCTTAACCCACTAAGATCAAACATTCTTGTGTTGATATTGAACTAGTACTTGTTTTCCAAATGCGAACAAAAAAAAACGTTCTTAGAAATTTAGCTAATAAATAATAATCAAAATAAAATAAGCCATATCACCGCTAACAACTTTCACCACCACCATCGACGCTTCGTCTTCCTGTCCTGTGAAATCGTGATCAGTCGAAATATCGTTTAACGCCACAAATATCGTATTTGTCCATACAAAATTTGCGTTTACTAAAACGCCTTTTTCTAAATAAAAGTCTGAGACTCAAACTACAAGTTCAGATAAATATGTATAAATATGTAATAAAAATATAATACTCTGGGACATTTCACACATCACACTCTAGTCCCAAACTAAGCAAAGCGTGTGCTATGGGAACTAGATTGCTGATAGAATACCTATATACATTTTTTGTTAATACATACATAGAATGCATACTAACACCCAGACACAGAACAAATATTTATGTTCATCACAAACTTTTGCTTTGGGTCGGAATCGAACCCACGACCCACAGCAAGGAAGGCAGAGCTACTACCAACTGAGCTGTGAAGATGATAAGTTCTTCACATCTCTTTACTTGATGTGTTGATTACCATACGTGATGGTGACATAATGTCAACGCTAACTTTTTATAAGATAGGGGTAAGTCTAGATGGCGTTGTCAATTATTACTTTTAACACAATTAAATTACAGCAATTTATCGTGGGTTTAAAACGTTAAGTCACATTGTATTTTTTAGTATCGATAATTGTAAAACTTTTGTTTCAATAAGCTTTTTATTGTTTTTTTTTTAATAAAAGTTAGCAGAAATCTTAAATAAAAACATTGTTCAGAAGGTAAGGTAGGTATTATAATACAAATACTCGAGCTATTGTTGAAAGTTTCCAAGCCTTTGGTGAAGTTTGTCATCCTCAAGAAATGCGATTACCTTAAACCGTGTTTGTTTACAATCAGTGAAACGTAAATTGGGTATTTTTCCCAACTTTTAATGAACAAAACCAGCTCAGTTCAACCTTTCCAGACCTAATTATTTGATAAGTATTAGTTAAAAGCAGATATTTAATTGCTGTCTTTATTTATCTATGGTTTAGACTCACCAACGGAAAAGTTAAGTTAATCTAGTCAATTGCATTTAGGTATGGTGTTATACTTATAATGGTGTCCATTAAAATTAATAATATGCATATTAAACTAATTTTGTTTATTTAAGAAAAAAATGCAGTCTTTCTTACATCTAATAGTCTCTCTGCAATTTTTTTTTGTGTTTGTCTAAAAGAGAATCTTCGTAAGTCTTACAAATAAAATGTTATTTTGGAAATTTAAATATATTTTTCTTAAAATACTGTAAAATTTTAAAACAATTGAATATACATATTGAATGCAGATTCCGAGACGATTTATAGTAGTCATAGTTAAATTTTAGTCTAGTCACATTTTTTTTTAAAACAGTGTAGTTTCAAAATTTTAAGCCAATATCTGTAAAGTAAATCTTCAAAACTCTTATCGGCATAGGTTTAAGCAAAAAGATAAGAGCAAAACACATCGGATCAAACTATATCACGTCAAGTAATTTTGTAACAAAATTCTAAACTCAAGGCACTGCGTGCATTTGGCGCCTAGCGAGATACGTAACTTTTTTGGACAATTATTAAACTTGAATTCCTTAATACCACCGCAACCCATAAGTACCCTTATACCATGGTTAAAGGGAAGGATTTCCCATGCACCTCCTGCAGTTACAAATGAAATCTAAGTTAATAGCTTAGCTGTAAATGGTTCTTAAATCAGTTCTTAAATTGGGTGTAATAAAGTCGAAAATCGTTTGAGTATACCGATGTCCTTGTACCGGGATAATAATAATGCATTTTTTGTGATCCAAGATGTCCGTGTGCGATGCACCAAGACGTTTGTCTGTGTGCAAGTTTCTAGTCGTGTAGCAGCTGTGCCTATTATTTTGACGCTGTGTGCAATTCCGTAGGGTGATAGTGTATATTTGATACTTTATTTCAATAAAGTTATGCAAAATATTTATTCGTAGGTAATCGCGTGACAGGTTGACGTTTGGCTCGAAAGCTAGGTATATTTACTACCGCAGGTAGGTACGTAAATCAAGGGAAAATGTGTTTGAATTCTGTTAGGATAATTATGCAAAGCGATTATAATGATTCCGTCGAGTCACGATTAAGCAATTTTTTTTGAAAACGAGTTTTTATGTTCATCATTTTTGTTTGTGCCGATAATGTTATTTATTTTTACGGCAGGGCATTCAACACTTTTAATTAGATTTTTTAAACGAACCTGTTATTAGGTTTTAGGTCATATTACTTAAATATCAGTTTGCTCTTTTAACCAAATGAATATAATGGTCACGAACATTTCAAACAACGCAACTCGATTATCTTCTCGATCATCTAGATGATGATGTGATGATGATTATCATTTGTTGTTTTTGCCCACTCTTGAGCATTGATCATAGGATACAACAGAGGTGATTAATAAGCGAACGAACGCACAAACGTATCTTAAAACGTACATTTAACATACCTATTAAAAACAGTAAAATATCAAATTATAAACCGGAACCTTATTTTTATTAGACCTACTAGGAACAAAGAAATAAATTGTTTATTTGCGATACAAAAACTAATTACTAAAGGGGCCTACAATTATCATACAAACAAGTAAGTATCACAAAACGGACTCTGACTTGGCATAAGTCGGTCTTACAACCAATACTGGTCTTCCGACAGAGCCGCTACTACTATTTTTACTACTACTTTTCTAGTTTTATCTATGAAATTGCCGACTTTGTGAATTGTTTTTTCTATTTTAATATAAGTAGATAAAGTAATAGTACAAACACCATAGATTTAAATCGATTTAAATCTATGACAAACACCGGCAGTTTCACTTCGTACGTCCACAAAGCGTTAAAACTGCTTTGTAAAGCCGAGGATCAAAACTATTTATTCCCAAAAAATCATCAAAAATATTTTTTGCATCAATGGCGAGGCCATTCCCAAGAACATGTGGACCGCTACGTTGCTAGATCAAACACCACCATCCTGCCGGCATTGTAGTTCCTTTATCTACTTTTCGAAAAAGTTTTTATGTCTGTCCCTTTCTATCGCGGCTTAAACAAGCAGCGCGTGAAAAGGATAGGGGATGAACATCTCTAACATAATTGCTTCTACAATGAATAGATGTTAAACAAAAGCTCAAGAAAGAAAAATAAAGCTTCGTGCAAAGTATATTCAAATAATCCTGACAGGTTTTTATTCTGCGCTTGCTACAGGATTGTTGTGGTAATAACAGTAGTAGTGCTGGGTCATTGATGCCGACTATGTGTATATCTACCTATTTATAGATATCAACGCCGACACGATACTAATGACAATTGCTCGAAAAATTTACTTAGCATGTCAAAACTAAATATCTTTTGACTCTTTGGGAATTAATTAATGCATATTATTCTTTGATCTATAGGTAAATGACAAGTTAGATTGTACCACTTATTTGCGCACCATGCACTTTACTACACCGCGTGTCTATGCGGTGTTTGAATCTTTTTCAAGCAATAGTGTAACACGATAGCATAACCCAGAAAGAATTGCTATTATTATCTTTGCACACTATGAACTCTGCAGGTAAATATTATTTAAACCATTGTTTAGCAGAACGATGTTGGCGTACAACGTGTTTAGTAATAGAACCTCGTTGATAAGAGGGTGAGTTCACTCGCGGGTTGCCGTGAGCGGCCTTAACCTCGGCCCGTGAAAGGTTGAGGACATTACAAACAATAATACTCGTCATTTGTACACAAATAGTAGCAATGTAGGTATGGCGTTTTATAACCGTATTAATTCAAACCAGGGAAGGTCTTTCACTAGTTTTAACTTATTGTTAGATCTAATCTGCACGAGTCTGTTTAATAGTAATGTAAATTTTGAACATTAGATTGTACATTTTACATTGATTTAAGGTAGTTACGATGTTTCAACATAAGTATTGAATAAGGTAAATTGCACAGATATTTATTTATTTAATTTTAATTAATTTAATAAATTCACACCAATCACCAAGTTACTACAAATTAAATAATCATAGTGAAACACATGCAACAATGAAAACAAATGTAGTATAGTCGTCAAAAACAGAAGTCACAATAACATTCATATAACATTGATATGATTTCAGAAAAATGAAATGCGCTCGACTCCATCTTCAAGAAAGGTTTAAGTCTAAAGTTAAACCAACAGAATGTTATTTAGCTGAAAAACCATTGAGATATTGTCAAAAACGGATGATAAACCCTGAGCACGAAGAAGATCCACGATGGACTGGCGCCTATGAAAGGTACACTCGAATTGATAACGTAGTAGGTACTTTACTAACGCCATAAAACTCTAAAATTCATTAAAAACATTACAGGTTTCATTGTCTTGAAGAATATGACAAAACCGATGAAATAATAGATAGTTGTCGAGAAAATAATACTGAGAAAGATCTATTTCTTTCTGTCCAAACGCTTCAATTTCAAGGTAATGTCGAGCAACCGAAGCGATCTAGAAACAGCTTTAAATACAAATCATCCAATGTCACCGGCAAACACCGAATGTTTGTGAAACAAGCCATCCCAGATGATGACGAAGACGCTGATGATGATCGGTCATCGCATGTTACATACTATTTTGACGACTATGTGAAATATTTGTTCGACATTGATAAATCTAGACCCACTTCAGGAAAATCTAGCGTGTTTGTTCAAAGTTCGAGGAATACAAAAGAAAATAAAGCTACACAAGTTGATGAACGAACGAGTGAAGGTAACAGAAAATTAAATCAAGGAATCATCGGACCAAAAGTCAAAAGTTTATTGAAAGGCAACACTAAAGTTAATTACAAAGAAGAAATTGAAAACGACGATCCAAATATAAATGACACAAAAATTACTTTTAGCAAGTCTGGAAGAAGAAAAAGCCTCACAATATCAAGAGCGCAAAGTCCAGAAGTTATGCAAGTCATTAGAGTAGATGTCGTTTGCAATCACAGTCGAAGTTCAGCAATGTCCGAATACGAAGTTAACACAAAGCAAGATTACAAAGAACCTTTGGCTGACTTCGATATAGAAAGTATAGATCTCAAAAAGTCTCATTTTGCAAACAAATATCTGCTGACAAGCACTATGAAAACTCTAGACGAGAACCTGGCTGGTGGTGAGAAAGTGACGTTGCTTTGCAAGACCTTTAAACTGTCGGAGAGATCCCAAGCCTCTTTACCGAACAAACCTAGAGTGGACTCTGAGAATAAATCAAAGAAAAAAAAAGTTAAAACGTACGGCCCTAAGCTTGGTAAGCTACAAGAACAAGTTTCAAATATGTTTTTTCGTATAAATAATATGTAAAACGTGTATTGTTTCGCTGAAACGCAATTGATGTTAATAATTTCATTGGATGTTCTACAATGTAATTAATAAATTGTATGAAGGCACCAAGAATTTACCAATATAAATATAAAAAAAAACAATATTTTGGCTGGATTTTATAAATGGAGTATGTTTTTATATGCGTAATTTTCACCATTTATATGTACATATATGTATTTAAATAATGATAACACAATTTGCGGGCGGAATGAGTCACGACCATCTTAATAATCTATATCTTATGCACTTTTTTGTCATTTGTTACACACTAGAACAAAATGATTTATGGTACTTTTACCAACTAAATTTGACATCATATCCAGCAGTTTTAGTTTAAAAAAATGGATGCTCAAAACGCAATATGTATAACGAAGCCTTTTGAAAGCTTATAAAAAGTCCAATGAATTTAATGAACTGACGTATGATTTAAACAATTGTAATAAAATAATGATCCACATAGATTGCCATTATACCTCGCTATATTGAAGTATATATGCATTGTAAAACAAAATATTAATTTTGTATGGATGTTATTTAAAAAAAACTATTTAAAAGTTGACTCCACTCGGTCTCTGCAATGAGTTTAATTTGTAGGTAATAAAAGTTATTGTAGGTAATGCTGCAAATCTGTTTGTGGGGTGTATACATATAGCCAGTCAAATGTTTATTTTATTAAATACATAATTATTCTTATTTGTATAGTTGTTCTTATTTGTATAGGTGATCATATCGAATTCAAATGCTAATAAGTTATTTAATTCATAGGCTAAGTCCATGATTCTTGTTTGGTTATTCTGGAATTATAAAATGAAGCACCAAATATAAATAAATTCATTAAACAAGTATATATCCAGAAATCACTATGTAAACATTACTTTAGTTAAATATATTGATTGTTTTTGGGTAAAAACAATCAATATTATAAATAAACTTCATAAAGATTCAATTGATTCCAAAGTTCTTCTCGAGTTTTTAGATTTTATGTGGATGTTTATCAGCAAGTTGAAGTGTGAGCGTCGATAGGTAAGATCTGAAGCAGGAACAGCTATGATTAACGATCCGAACGGAAACGTTTCCGAATATTAATTTGTAGTTGAGGTCACCACTGCTTGGTAAGTGTGACACGGTGCGAAAGGATTGGTGCCCCATAGACTCCCAACCCCCGCGATGGGGTGAAATGTGTGTGCCGAATTTATAGGTGTGAGAGATGGAACTTCAGGGTAGCTAAAGGGTGAGGAGGACTTCGGACCACCCTAACTTGGGGGGGACTGTAAACCCCCCAATTTGCCCTAGTCCGGCAACCCCCGCCCGAGGCTCCCGTTCCTGTCCAAGCGATAAGAGGGAAGAGGGGAGCGCGTCAAATGGACGTTTTACGCATAATTTAGAGAAGTAAATGGATTCGAACAGTCTCCATACAGCTAAGGTACGTATATCACAGGCTTTCGTGTACTGCTTTCCTTGAACATTGGCTCCCGAAGTGGAGCACTATCAGCGGACCACACCGACCTTATGTGGATTTAAAGAAAATTATATCATGGAAAGATAATAACAATTTTAATACAGAATTTTAGCCTTTCAAAGCATTTCTGTGGTATATCTAGTTTAGATTTTGTTTGAAGAAATCAACTTTTGGTGGTTACGGGTAAAACTGGATAAAATAAGTAGGGTTTTAATTATTTTAAGTAACATCCTACTAGATAGTTATTATTTAAATAACAAAATAATGACATAGCGAATGTTGTGTTCATCTGTAAGTAACATAATGTGTTTTATACAATATGTTGTTGGTGTTGACTCAGACTTTGAAATACTAAACAGTTTTATCTTTCATTGTTTTCTTAATGAGGTAAATATGTGGTCTTAGAAGTATAGGTAACATACAAAACACGACACACTTAGATACTTATAAAATATAGCTTAAAATAAGCTGTGTTTTGGTTCGTCTCATATTACTTATTCGTACTAAGCGTTGGCTATCTTGTATCGGGCGTTTCTGAGAGTGGCTAAAAATAAGTACATATTAAAAATAAATAACACAGTAATAAAGAATGTCATAGAATATTCTACCTATACCGCGAGATCTGGCAAACTATCTATCATGCCCGGAGTTAAAATTGTGAGCTTCTTCATTTATTTTACACATCAATCGAATTAAAAAAAGTACAATTTAAAACGAAAAGTAATGCTCATAGAACTCTTATTTCTGGCAACCCTACTATCAGTTACCCAATTCAAGCGTTGTATGTAAAAAAACCTATTTTCTTGACTATCTTAGGGCTGTCATCATATTTTTTTGTTGTTAGATGCAAATACTCTCCATTCATGATATCAGTCACACCTAGGATTAGAATTCTTACTAGTCATGACGTAAAAGGACGCAAACGTCGCCCTAAGAACTGACCAAGACTTCAAGATCTTCACAACTCTACACTTAAGAACCCATACCCATAATAGGGTGTGCTTATAAACAAAATAATGATGATCTAGTTGGCATTAAAAAAAAAGTTTAAGCTCGCCGTGTCCAAGCAAGAAGCTCGACAAATGACGTCAGGAGTTTATCTACCTATTGAATTTTTAACGTAACGCTACCCTTTTCAATTACCCATTGAAAATGGGGTTATTTCGCTGTCCAACCTCGGTTGACAATCCTTTTTGCGTTGCTTAATTATTCACGTAAATTTCTTAATTTAGACGTGAGAGCAAAAATCCTGGCGACATTTTAAGTGCCAGACTGATTATTCGAAATGGAAAACTAAGTAAATAAGTTCAAAAGTGTTGCAAAATCTACTTTCATACAAATATAAGTAAAGATACTTTCAAGGCGCTGAAGAACGAATTACAACAGTAAATAGAAGTACATAATTGCTTGAGTGCTCATTTACAATTAGGTACTAGGTTAACAAGTAGGTTAAATTGCCTTTGTCGAAATAAATGAACTTTGTTATAAGTGTATCAGAAATAATCATTAGTTTCTGTACTAATAAAAGTTGGTTTAAATTGAGAAACTAATAAAACACCTAAAAAAACCTAACAAAATAAAATTTTCATTAATTTTATTTTTCAAACTTTATTGTTGCACTTCTTGACAAAGGTTTTTTCGAATGCTTAAAGCCTTCCACTTATCCCGGTCTTTGGCGACATTTTATCAATCTTTTTCCTATATACATATATTTATATAATATATATTTAAATTAAATATCGTCCACGCGTCTTTCGTCTCTAGTAAATTTTCTGGGATAAAAAGGGTTGTAACTATATTGAATCAATAGTTGCTACGCGATTTAGGCAAACATCTAAATGTGTGAGTGGCATCTAAAAATCTCAACTTCAATATTTAAAATATGTGATGCTGGAAACATAAAATTTAAAATAAAACTATTTTTTAAGGTGTCTCTGGCTCTCCAGTGCGCTTTAAGAATCATCAATCGATCACCGGTATCAGCAGCTACTTAGTATGTGACATTTCAGTATTTAGTACGTTTGGTATCAATCAAATTTTGATTTCGATCGCCTACTCAGCGATTGCTGTTTGAAACTTTCTACCTCATTACAGGGCATCGTGTTTTTTCCCTCTGCTATTAAAAAGGCCCCTGTGTCGGCCACATAATTACGGCCAGCATCGGAGGCCAAATACACGCGTATAAGAGATACATATTAATACGAAAATTTAAGCCGGGCCGAGCATCGCAAGTATTCCTGCCTCCCCCGCCCTCGATAGCCGCCTAAGTCCGAATAGATGTGTGTGCGTGTCCGGCTTCGTGTGTGCGTTCAAATTTCATAATAGGTGTGCGTTGTGTTGTACTCCGTTCAAATTTTACATCTCACATCTCCTGCTTATAGGGTGATCTCTTTGATATTTTGTTTAAAAAGGATTTTTGAGTAAACTTACTATCCTTTTTGTGTTTTTGTGTGCCAGAGGATAGGAAAACTTGTCTGATTTGGGTTTACATCGATTTGCAAAGTTGTGTGTACCTAGTGTAATATTTGTAACTTAAATTTTAACCACGTAGTTGAAGTGAGATTTCTACACCTACAAATAATGTGCACTAAAACTCGGTGATGATGCACAGTTGAAAAAGTGGCTTATGAACCAAACCCAAATTTTCGTTAAGATAAAATCAATTACAATATTAATCCTTATAATGAGTTCATGCCATAGTTCTTACTTTCGGAAATCTGATCCCGATTTTTATAACGAATGCACTCTGTAATTCTAACGTAAAGTGCTAAATAGGTAGTTCGTTTTAAATATAATAACGTATTAGAAAGAAACATATGCTGTAATGTTATTTTATAAGACAATAAATAATTTTGAAATCTAAACATCTAAACCAGGGATCCCCAAACTATTTTGGACAAGTGACCCCTTTTCAAAAATGAAATCTTACCTCAGACCCCCATGGCCAAATAACCTACTTTTAAGATCAACCCCCTTAGTCATAATGGTCATAGTGTGTTATTTTTCATTCTGACTTGAAGAACTGGTTGATTTAATAGGGGTCGATTTTAAGACCCCACAATCAGCTTTCGTTTATATCGACCCCTAGGAAACCAATATCGACCCCAAGGGGTCAATATCGACCACTTTGGGAATCCCTGATCTAAACTTTCAAGTAATACTGCGTCCATACAAAAAGTATTAGTTTGAACAATACTGTCGTTTATACAAGAAGCAACTGAACTTCAAAATCGATAAGTCCACTCGAAACGAGAACACCCTTTTGGCCGGTACTTACGGACGTGCGTGCCATACCTATCTATAGCTACACAGTAGGTAGTAGGTACGTTATTAATTTATCTGTAGCGGAGAACTAACCATCGCCCACCACCCACCACCCCGTGGTACCTCGCCGTTTAAACATTTCCAAATGAGTATGCAGAAGATTCTACCTAATACGTATGGCCACGCGTACACCCAGCCCTCTAAATTACTTGAGCCTTAATTAAAGGCCTAGCATTCTGTTCATGACAAGTATTCCAAGTACGGACCCTGGTGTGACCTCTGCTCTTATAGTGCTACGTAAAGTGAATTTTCTATTGTTACGTGAGCGGTAACTTGTGTTGGATTTAATTTGAATTTTACTGCGCAAGAATGCTCTTTCATTATATGGGACTTTTTCTGAGAAAAATTTTTGCTTGGAACGCATTTACGTAAAATTAGTTTCGAAAGGAATGAATGTAGCTAATGCGGCTTAAAGCTCAAATACAGTTCAATTTGAAACTGAATCAAGCATTTAAAACATGTTTTTATTTGCTGAAATTATCGTGGTAGCAAAACGATTGTTGATACTACTGAATAACAAGATAAAGTAAGATATTTTTGAGGTTGACTGATAGTAAAATTAAAAAATCCTTCAAAAGATCAGCGCCATCTTGTGGCACCTTGCACAACACGTCTACGAGTTCGCATGGAATGACGATAAGAAACATTTTCTATTCGATTTATACAACAAGAATACATAAGCGACGTCTAAGGAGAATAGGCATTTTGGGCCATGACTTAAAATAATGCCCGCCAGTGTTGCCACTTATTGCTTCACATTTCGTGTGTCCACAAAAATGACTAAGGTGTCGTTTGAAAGAGCATTTAAAGGAATTCATTTGGTTCAAGTAAAGTAAAAAATCCAGTCTGTGGAAATTAAGTTATACACAGACTATTACGTATAACGCACGAAAAGGCATACCTACCTATTCGTAATTTAGTTATACCCAATGAAAGAGTTTTTTTTTATAATAAACGAAGGCAGAAATAGCTTGTATAAACTTTTTAGTAAGTGAATGACAGAATTAAAGCATATTATTATGTGTCAATTTATTTTACTAGAAACACATTATGTCACAAAAATACAATTATTTATTATTATTTTTGGTTCTATTGTTTCAACTTGATATTTTGAATAAAACAGTTGTAGCATCGACACGATAAGAAGAACGTGATATTTTAATATACTTACTTACATTAATTTAAAATCTTAGCATAAAGTTTTTTACAATAGACATGATATCTAAAAAAAAAAACATACTTAGGTATTATAAAAACTTAAAATTAAGCTGTCGGCAGCGGGGCAAGGCCCAAGCTACCCGTAGTTATGGCTACAGATTGAGGAACCTAAGGATAATGCGTGCCGTGTCGAGGATCACTGCCTTCTGCATCTGCCCCTTGAGCCAACCTTCTAGCGAGAGCCTCTTTAGATGTTGTAAAAAATAAATAAATAATGCTGGACACAACATCAAAATAAAAAATAATATGACAATGTCACAGCTGACACCAGTCTTTTTTTTTACAAACCATTTTTTTCAATAATTATTTTAAATATTTCTACATACAGTTTTGCAAATAAAAATCACTACAACATCTCAGTAAATATTTCCATATTTGACAAATAAATAAATTACCTACAATTCAAGCACATAATAAAATATCCGTAAGTAAATGGTTGACAACATAATGTCAAATCCAAAGAAATGAAGAAAAATTATGATCACAAGACAAAGAAAAAGACAAAATACAGCGGAATCTATCCTCAAAGCACGTCCACCGCCACCGCCCGCCTAGTCGTCGTCGTCGGAAGATGCATTTGTGACACCGCCTGATACGAGCGACGAGAGCGACGAGGGCCCCCGACGCCGCCGCCGCGCCGCCGCCACCACCTGCACGACGGGGACGTCCACCGCTGCCGGCACGCTTGGGGCCTGTGGGGCAAACTGCTCCGCGCGGCCCTCGCTACCAGTGGTGTAGTGCGTCGCATGCGATGGTCTCAAACCATGAACGAGAACTGCATGCGAGCCTATTATGGGGCTACAGAAGGGGGAACCATCCTGACTGCGTATCGTGATCGGATGCTGCTTCTGTTTCAGAACCTTATATTTAAATTATTATTATAAAATATATGTGTATGATTTTATTTTATACCGTTTTTGACTTTATATCGAAAATAATACTCTATCTGAAGAATTATTTAATAACTACCACGCAGCGTCACAAATATCACGACACGAGTTGCGCTATATCAAGTTTGTTAAAAATGTTTGGAGAATAAAGTCATTTTTACTAAGTTTTTGAGATACAGTGAACATTGTTAAATTTATCGCGTACCTTATTATTTTATATTGGCAATGTTATAGTATAGGAAATAACCGTGTTTGTAGGGTAACATATATGATGGCGCGTCTTTTATGATATCATAGACAAGAGTGATAAGTCACTAGAGAGTGATAAGTAACTAGAGAGTGATAAGTCACTAGAGAGTGATAAGTCACTACAGAGTGATAAGAGTGACTGCGGAGCGTCGTGTCGATGGTTGCGCGGTTGCCAACGCGCTTGTCATGGAGGTTCTTGACAGGCTGAGCACCAGGCACCACGTCAGCGGCGAATCGCTATAAATCCGGCTAATTAAAGCTAATCTAAATTGAAATCCTTATGCATAACAGTTTTGATGAATAATTTTATTGTAACAACCATTTTTATTCCACGACCAATATCTAATAAGATCACAGAATGGACTCAAAGGCTATCCCGAGTCTTTATATACATATTTTTATGCACATAAACATAGGCTGGGCAAGCATGGACACTATTTGATATTTTTTTCAGATTCTATTCAATAATGCAATTTTTATGTAGGGAGGTACGTAACATTGTCAGAGATTGTCTAATTGAAGATTTTGTGCATTTGGGCTAGAATAATTTAACGAGAAAAGAAGTTGTGAAAAGGAATTTATTAATTGCCAATGCAATATATTATAATGTAGAGCAAGAATTAAATAAAGCCATAGTCATATGCGATGGAACATATGTACACAAAAAACGCCAACTTCCAATTCCAAAGAAAAACATACAGCGATCACAAGTTTAAAAACCTACTGAAACCCTTTTTGGTCATATGCGGTGATGGATATATCATTGATCTCGCTGGACCTTATGCTGCAACAACTTCCGACGCAACAATTTTAAATTCCATAGTTCAACCAATAGAAAGTGTATTTGAATGGTTTCATGATGATGTTACCAATGTAGAAGAATGTAGTTTTGAAGTGTTTACAACTCATTCTGTTACAAGAGGGCAAACACAGTTAAGTACTGAAAAGGCCAATTGATCGAGACTCGTAACAATAACTCGATGGGTGGATAAGGTTTTAAACAGGAGACTTAAACCTGATTTTAAAATGTTCAGGTGTGTAGTGTTCAATAAAGCTATATCTATTTGTTTAAAGATCTAAATAATGCTGCTCTTACAAACGCGTTTCATGTGCCAGTTAGGTACAAACAGCATTGAAAAGAATAAATAGCTGGATCAATGTACTAAACGAGCAAGCTTCTTAGCAACTTGCTATTGATCATAATCTAAACAATAGATGAGCTCGTTTTCATCGCTTGACAGCTGAACTCCTGGTGATCAGGCCTTTCCCCGGTTATCTGAGGATGACCTTAAAGAGTGTTCACATTCGGTTCTCAGAACCTAAAACTATATAGAAGTTACTACAGTGAACATGTTCAAAAAGTTGTTTACATAATAGAAGTTTGCAGGGACACAAATGAATTAGACATTTAATCGATAACATATTCAGGTAAAAACTTAAGGCTACTGAGGGGAAGAATTCAATCGAGACACACCAGAAGTCAAACCTATTACAACACTATACTGGTACCCAGAAAATCAAGAATTGAGAGTTATCGAACATTACTACTTCATGCAAAAGTGGTCGTATAACGCTAGGTACTTGCTCACACGTAGCATCAGTTGTGTGTTTTAGCATGGGCGCGAATGCACATATTTACCCACCTGCCATGTTTTTAGATGAGGTTATTGTTGAAATAGAATTTGCAATGGAAAATTAAGTTTTCATAAAAGCTTAGTCTGCCTACTTCTATAGATAGAATGGTATAAAATTGATGCAGCTCTAAAAACCTTTTTAGTCTCTTGCATGAGGCAGTAGACCACAGTATTTCGTCAATCAGGTGGATCCGACAGACTTCATAAGGATTGAGCGGGATATTTTCCAGAGTGGCAATTTGAGTCCATTATGGTTTTGTCTAGCACTGAATCCTTTCAGCATGGTACATGGACGACCTCAAATTATTTGCACCAAAATGCCAAGATTTGATGGAGTTGCCGACCACACAGGAATTTAGCAACGCCATCAGCGTCATCAGCGTTGCTGATGGCGTCAGAATGGAATTTGGTGTAGATAAGTGTGCGATTTTACATGTAGGTAAAACGGGGGAAAGTTGCAAATTTGGAGAAGTAATTTCTTAGAAAAAGTTTAAGAAACTTTTATTTAAAAAGAAATATTACTTATTGTCCACTTGATGTAAATAGGCTAAGTACTAATATTTCTTAATAATTAAAAGTACGAAATACTTAACTAAAAATGTAACCGTTGCCGGTTGCGGTTAGATGATACAAGTTAGTATAACTTGATCGGAAGTGATCACATTCCCGTCTGAAGGTCGACAATCAATTTTCGTAACTTAATTCTACCAAAATTAATGTTCATGTTTATGCCATACAACGCCATCTTTTTTTAAACTAATCAACGATTCTACCATGAGAACTAGATTTCTTATAAATATTTTTATGTTTTTTACGTACACCTATACTAAAATCATGTAATATCTTTGGAGTTAGCTACAGTTGAAACTAGAAAAATATGTCTGCTGATACGACAAAAGCATGGAAAAACAAATCAAAGGAGATGGGTTCCGAGCAAGATCCTTATAGCATACATTTTGCTTCTAAGTCATGATGATAGATCTGTGGTCAAACAATGTGAATCTATATAAAAGTTTAAAAAGTAAAATAAAATTACCATTAGCAGCAGCACGTCAAATCACGAGAAATAAATATTTTATTTAAACGTTTGAATCAGTTAAATCGAATGTACATAAAGCTATGGTGATTAAGATTTGTGCGATAGTGAAGATAGTCACTACGTGCATTTTATGTTTTAATTTTTTATGCATTTTTTTCGAGATTTTAAGTTATAATTAAAATAACTACAAAAATTACCAAACATGGAAAATTAAACATTTCAGTTGAACCCATTTTTACCATCACACAAAATGTTCTCGATGGAGATCGAACCCACTATCCACCGCGGAGAGCAGAGCTGTTATCTGTGTTGCAAGTCCTACCAATAGGTTATATCTAACCGATCAATAAGTTTTAAGAGCTTAGTTACTCAACTCGATTACCGGCGAAAACTTTCCCAAGACGATATAAACAATTACGTTTCATAAACTAGCGATACTAAGATTCGCGATAACAAAGTTGGGCGCGGAATGAATGAAACGAAAAGTCAACGGCCTACGAAATTGTTCACAACAAACAACCTTAATAACTCGGGCAAACCATTCACAAGTCGCCCTAATCTTCCGAGTACGACACTACGAGGGAATCAACGAATTGTGGGTATGAATTTTTACCGCTATCGCACCTAAAGTTTGATCCTTATTGCGAAGTCGGTTTGTTTGTATCTTCTCAAATAGGTAATTATGTTTTATCAGCAAGAAAACCAATCAAAATTCGATTGGTTTCTTGGAATCTGGATTAAAGTTAGGCGTTCACTAAAAATGTTACAAAAACATAAACCAAGAAAGTAGCTTTTTAAATAAATATTAGTAAAATAAATAATGCTGGACAATCCACACAACATCATCTAGCCCTAGCTCCAAGCTAAGCAGAGCTTGTGTTATGGGTAATCGCTGACACCTTCAAATTTTGTGTCAAGTGTGGTAAGAATGTGAGCCGACAAATACGCATTTACAGGGCAAAGATACAAAAAGATAAGCTAAAGCAAAAGTTAATACCAAAATTCATATCATTCATTCAATCATCACCGTCTATGCCATCATCTGATGGAATATTTTCTGAATTTGATTTATCGGCCGAAGATATTAAAGATATTGATAATATTAAAGACAGCCATAAGCTCAACATGAATAATGTTCTGGTTGAAAAACTTGGAACGGACTTGTCTGAGTCGCCTAGTACTTCGCAAGTACACTCAAGACCTGGCGAGTCAAGTGTGAGATTGAGTGATTAATAATAGAACGTAAGAACCTACTAATTACCTACCTAGTTGTATATTTTTAGTGCTAAGAACCTTTTTATATTGTTGTGACCTTTGTTTTCCTACTTGTTTAATTTAGTATAAGTTACTGCTTGATCTTTTATGCATGCTGTGGTACCCTTTAATTATGGGATCACTAAGTTTTTATTATTGTTGATGCTCTTTCAAATGTACAGTGTAAACCCGTGTTGGGTATCCAATCTCTTAAATAAAAAAATAAATAAAATAAAATAATATATTTTGTTATGTTATCTATTACACATCCTTAATTTAGACTTCAAAAGGTAAATGGGTCATTTATGGGAAATACCGTACGTTTTTATAATAAGCTTCCCGAAAATGCAACAAAACTCTCAGAAAATTTAAAACATACATTAAGAATAATCTTATAAAAAAGGCGTATTGTACCTTAGACAGCTATATTAGTGACAAAACTGCATGGCCTGATGTCGCTCAACCCGTCAACAGCAAATTTGTTGATTTGCGAAGTTAGTAATGCAAAACCGTGGAAATCGGTTCGTGCGTTCTGGAGTTATAGCGTCAGTACCTCTACCATGAGTTGTCACAGTAAAATCGCCTGACTTTACTACAGTAGTTACGTCAATAATTATTAGTAAGACGAATTTTAGTACCCAACTATCCGCTAGAGGCGCTGTACAAATCTTCATACATTTTTTTAACTACAGACGCTAGCGAGTATAAAAAATATAGTATAGTAAAAACTCATGGTAGACCTACATGAAGGAAAACCCGACTTATATTTATATAGTAGATTTTAATGAGATGCATGCATAATTTGTACCGCGTTTAGACGGCTTTTATCCATCATATTCCAGCGGAGAGGGAAAAAGAAAGTAGATCGCCAATATTACCCAACACATCAAGTCAAAATACTCAACGCAAAGTTGCATAAGCCAATCCAGATCACAAAAATAAGTCATAATATATTTTTGAAAATGAAATTGACCATTGAAAGTGTGAGGTTCCTCAAAATACCGATGCTTCTGATGGATTTAAAGAAGGAGATTCATCATTTAAACCATTTAAAATAATAAGTAATAACCGTATATAAGTTCTGTCTGGGTGTTACTAGATATTCTAAGTGTGCATTCACAAATTCATACAAATTCATTCATTCATTTATTTATATATTACATATGACAACATTACAGTGTTGTCAACGTCTACTATCTTATTGAAACTTATTTACTCAGTTGGTATGTGATGATACATAACAATCTACAATGACTGAACAATAAATGCGTTAGGTAATTAATTAAATACTCGTTTTTTTTCCGTACATACTGACAAGAGTCCAAGTAAGAGTATATTGCTTCTCAACACCTCTTAGATACCTACGCGAAATTTGTAAGAGATGAAAAATATCTAGAAGTTGCATATTTTGTTCTCATCAGTTCAAAAGCTAGAGATTCATTCTGGATCTGACTTTATGAATTAATATAGACGCGTAAAATGTATTATCGGCTACTTTTATAAACAAACGTCAACTTCTAAAAAGTAAATGACCGTTGAATGGAGCGAGTATGACCTTTATTATTACTACTGGATGACGTATGGTGGAGAACGTTTTGACCCTTGTGACTATAACTTTGAAGGTTAGTGTTCCGCCACCAAATTTCAGTTTGAAAACAGCCAACTCAGACCGGTCATTAAAATTTCTAGATACGGAAGTTTATTATGTTGGTTTAAATAGAGAGCTTGGGCGTTTTGCGTATGACTGTTTCCAGATAAATATTAGTCCTTCCGTCAGTTCTGGCTGATGTCTTAGCAAGGGCAAGCAAATAGCCAAGCACTGGCTAGAAATTGTATAAAACGTGGTCGAGCACATTTCCATCGCCAAGGGAATTTGCACAAGGAGGAACAAGGAAGATGCGGGGGCACCCCTTTCTCTGGGGGGGCATGGGACGTCCGTCCACCCTACATACGTACGAGGGTAGCCTGTTTACAGCCAGCCAGGCACGCACGCCGACGTTCTCTGTTCTACGGAATCAGGGCTGTGCGCTGGACACCCAGGGTTGGCACATTTCAAACTTTACATTAATTAAACCATTTTTTTATCATTACTATGTAAGTCTAGATTTAGTATAAATTGTCATTACAAAATAATAACATCGTTAAAAACGAATACGATGTAATGATGTTGGAAAAACACGCTGATAAGTTTAAATAGCGAGTCCTTACAGAGTCTGGTACGCCATAAGGTACAATAAATAGTTGATTTAACACCATGCATTTATCTGGCTTGACAAAACAATAGCATAATAAAATATTTGTAGATTAGCTTTAAGATTTTAAATTTTAATAATTTAAATTTTTTATTTAAAATATTCAAATAGTGTTGAATAGTTTGAATTAACCCTAGCGCTAGTCGGTGTAGTAGATGACGCAGGGTGGCCAAGGGGCCGAGCGCCCCCCTAGGGAGTGGGGGCGGCCCCTCCACCCGCCGGCCAGGACGCGGACGGTAACACGAGTGCCTATGCGAGGCATGTATCTTGGACGAGCAGATATAACAGAGAAGTAGCCCTAGTACCAAGCTTGGAGTTGGAACGCTGGCACGTTGCTCTACTATTACTTTCACTTTTGTTTCAGTTTATCGATTTATTCTAGTTTGTTGCTGAAAATGAAAGTAACTGATGCACGCAAGTGCAAGTGTAAAGTTTTGGGCAGCGTTTCATTTTAAGAGGAACATTATGATCCCGCGTTTTGAAGGGATCATGTATGAAAAAGATCATCGTTTACATTTCTTTAGTTGTTGCTTCTAGTTGTTGTAAAGTATTGTTTTTTTTCTTGACTTGCCCTAAGATATACACATTGATTATTACAGATGATAGTATGTAGATTCGCATCATACATTAAACATAAAGAGAATGGAAAAGAGATAAAAACACAATCAAATGTTGTGTAAAACTTAAATATAAAAGCTACTGCTGATTATAAAGAAAGATGAAGATAATAATCGTTGGTTTAACACCTAAATATTATGAGTATTAAACAAAGAACAGAAGATGCAACCAAATGGAATGAGTGCATGTCTCCAGAATCGTTGGTTTTACACCTAATAAATATTACGAGTACTAAACAAAGAACAGAAGATGCAACCAAATGGAACGAATGCATGTCCCCAGAATCGTTGGTTTTAGGCCTAAATACTCATAAGAGTATTAAACAAAGAACAGAAGATGCAACCAAATGGAATGAGTGCATGTCCCCAGAATCGTTGGTTTTACACCTAATAAATATTACGAGTACTAAACAAAGAACAGAAGATGCAACCAAATGGAACGAATGCATGTCCCCAGAATCGTTGGTTTTAGGCCTAAATACTCATAAGAGTATTAAACAAAGAACAGAAGATGCAACCAAATGGAACGAGTGCATATCCCCAGAATCGTTTGTTTACACCTAAATATTATGAGTATTAAACAAAGAACAGAAGATGCAACTAAATGGAACGAGTGGATATCCCCAGAATACCTTGTTTTCTTTCAGATACTACGATAAAACAGTGAAAATAAATACACATGCAACCAAATGAAACGAGTGCATATCCCCAGAATCGTTTGTTTTACACCTAAATATTATGAGTATTAAACAAAGAACAGAAGATGCAACCAAATGGAACGAGTGCATATCCCCAGAATCGTTGGTTTTACACCTAAATATTATGAGTGATGATGAATGAATAAATAGGCAAATGCCTGTGATGTTGTGACCTAATCCTTGTTTTTGCATCAACAGACCCAGATAACGATGGTTCCGAGGCAGGTCCTTTGGCTGTTCCTGACAGCCATATCAAAGGTGTCTCCGACAAGAACACCTCCTCAACGATGCGGCCGAGGTCGGCGCATAGCAGGATAGGCCGTATTAGGAGACTAAAGGTCTCAGCACACATATGGGATCGGAAAGGGATCGTAACCGTAACGCCTTTCGCCTCGCTGTCAACCAGGCGTCAACCTACCGTATGCACGTAACGAAAGCGTATCAGCAGCGCCTGTACGTCAACTCGGCTACGGCTAGGCGACACCGCGCTTACGCCTCGCCGCCCCCTGGCTGACCTGGTTGGCACCAGATCAGTTTGAATCCAAACGTTAAGTGTAGCGCACGGTTATGTCTTGGTTTACAATACGTGAGTTGGCTATCATAGCCAGAGCACTTGATGGTGGACGAAGAGATGTGAGCTCGGGTACGGAGAGACGTAAGCGCGGGGACGGAGAAACGTAAGCGCGGGGACGATGAGCCGTAAGCGCGGGAATTCAAGTTCGGAGCCTGTTCCGAGGCGAGGCGATTACGTTATTATTCCGATTGGTGTGCGTTGCAGTAGGGAGTTTAATACAAACCATTCTGAACGGCTCGAGGCGATACGGTGACGATCCCTTTCCGATCCCATATGTGTGCTGAGACCCTAAGAAGGATTTATTGCAATTTGAGACGTCACTTGTTCAAAAAGTATAAATAGAGAGCCACGTCGAGCATAGATCTCTTTGCTCGGCTGACATTCGAAGGGAAAGGTCTTCTTCTTTTGATAGAGGGCTTTTGGAAGGGAAAGGTTGAACAGGTGATCGGTATAATTTGCAGTAAGTCTGTTATTTTGTCATAATTGTGCATAGTAATTGTTGTAAGGGTATTATTCCCTGTTAAACTAAAGGTTGTTTGTTATGTTTCCTGATTTGATTGTTATTTGATCTTAATTGATAATTAAAATGTTTGTCAGTAATGAGGTTACTGTTTATTTTATTCTAAAACCACTTCTGGTGCTAAAATCCATATAGTTTATTTTAGTACCAGAAGTGGTTTTAGAATAAAATAAACAGTAACCTCATTACAGACAAACATTTAATTTATCAACTAAAATCAAATAAAAATAAAATCAGGAAACATAACAAACAACCTTTAGTTTAACAGGAAATAATACCCTTACAACAATTACTATGCACAATTATGACAAAATAACAGACTTACTGCAAATTATTTAATACCAAAGAACAGAAGATGCAACTAAATGGAACGAGTGCATATCCCCAGAATCGTTGGTTTTACACCTAAATGTATTAAACAAAGAACAGAAGATGCAACCAAATGGAACGAGTGCATGTGTCCACAATCGTTGGTTTTACACCTAAATATTATGAGTAATAAACAAGGAACAGAAGATGCAACTAAATGGAACGAGTGGATATCCCCAGAATCGTTGGTTTTACACCTAAATATTATGAGTAATAAACAAGGAACAGAAGATGCAACTAAATGTAAAGAAATAGACATGAGGAAAACAATTACAGTTAGCAGGTAACAATATGACTGACTATATGCCAATCAAAGACCAGAAGATGCCACAAAGTGGAATGAATGCTATCGCCAGTATAGATGTTCTACTTTAATAACCGGAACACAATAAAATATAAAGAGAAAAATGAACTAATCTATAGAAAGGAAAATGAAACCAGAATAGAGTCCCCTCTTTATGCTGGACAGTCAGCCTTCCATGCCTTCCATGCTGCGGGTCGTGGATTCGATTCCTACCCAGGACAAAAGTTTGTGTGATGAACATAAATATTTGTTCTGTGTCTGGGTGTTCCATATATTCTATGTAAAAAATATGTATTTAAGTATAATGTCAACAGTCTAGTTCCCATAGTACAAGCGTTACTTAGTTTGGGACGTGTGTTGTGTCAAATGTCCATGAATATGTATTTATTATTATTATATTTTGGTCAGTTCTCACAATATCTTTATTAACTATGTGTCATTCTGGTGTACAAACTATATTATTGCAAGTTTAAGTTACTATAAAATCCACATAATAGTTTTTAGTTAGTAGTAAGATTGAGTAATAAGGTTAATAGTATCCATAAAAGCTTAGAAAACAACAATTTTTGCTGTTTGGTTGTAATATTATTTTTGAAGTGGAGCATCCTTCGTTCCGTCCGTAGCTATTTTACATGTGCGCGGTGTGGACTATAGGCTGCCCGGCGCCCGCCCTACGTATCGGTAGGTAGGCAGCTACAGCGAAATAGGCTTTGTCGGAAAAGCCGAATACATTTCACTGGCTCGTGTGTTGCCTTGAAATGGGCACGCTTTCTATTCCTTCGTTAAAATTACTTTCGATTTTTGGTCAGCGTACACAAGTGACAAGTTAGCCTTTAAGGTTAAATTTGAACAAATTACATAATTGGTGTAGTTTGAAAATATTACACAGTTTTTTATACTATGAAAAGATAGCGGGGTTTTAAAGACTATACTTTTTCTAACAACTTAATTATAAGAGTAAATAAGTGATTTTACACTTTTGATAACAACAAAATGATAAACAGAAAACTCGCAATTATTTAAAAAATCAATACAGTTGAAGAGATCTGTGATCTCACAGTACCTAACCCGATTGACTGAAACGTCCTTAATGAACGTGCTTGGTGAGGCAACAGCGGTTAACATTTAACATCGGGTGCAATTTTATTCAATAAAATAACATAGATCGCTATACTTAACGTATTATAATCTACGGTTTTACTCAATGCAACTTTTACTAGGTAAAGATTTAGAATTAAAAAAAAAATACAAAAATATCGAAACTTACTTTAGTCGTCATTGAGAAGTAAAATCAAAAACACATTTTCAAAGATTACTATAAAAGTAATTGACGTTTTGATTGGTGTTTGTATACTAAAAAATATTTAAGAGACTGACTCAGAAAATGAACGCCCCAAAAAAAAATAGTTGCTTCCAATTGGCGGAGTAAACGCTTTACATACATACAAATAAACACATAGTCGAATTGAGAATCTCTTTATTTCGTCGGTTTAAAATATATTATAATTATATTCTGGGTATACCTATTTAAAGTTTTAAATCCTAGAATAAGTAACTTTTTCTGCAAAAATCACACGATCTCAGTTTGAGGCGAACCTAGCTATAAAATGGCCTAACCGCACCAATGTTTTTAAGGGCATAAAAGAGGATGTAGTATTAATATTTGGCTAAGATGTACTAATTTGTACTCTCACTATTAAAATCTATTAGCTTTATGAAACTAGTTAAGAATGTAATAAGCAGACAGCCCGTTTGTTGTTAATCGGTCAATATTTGAAATGTTCAAGCACATCCAAAGCACATTCAAGTAAATGTGAAACAGTTTTGACATGAGTTTTGTTAAACGCTTTTATACAACGACTTATGCAGCTGACCAAAGGTTTCTGAAAGTAGGTGAAATTAACAAAAAGTCCAAGTTATCAAGGCTATAAAGACTGGTCATAAAGAGTAGTAACGAGGGCTGCAATAAACAGCGTTAGGGGCGAGCGTGCGTTCCGAAAGGCAAATCTGTAAATTCAATTAAGGTTCGAGCATTTTTCGGACACAGCCGTCCGGGGCCAGGCAGCAGCCCTTCCGCCGCGGGCACTCACCCCCGCATTGGAAAATTCTCTCTCGAAAATTGAAGATATTTCGTGCTTCTCCCTGGGGGCGACTCGTTTCTCGACACTTATGGTCGGCGTCCTCCGGGTGTGCAGGAGGCTTTTTACATAAAGTCCACACGTATAGGTATCGATCGAGGGCGGCCGGACAGGGTGTACGCAGATGACGGCCCCGGCTCCCCTTAACCACCTCGCTTCCCCCTTTCATTATGTAAGTGCGTACCTAACGCGTGCTCGCGCGGACCTGATTAGGGGGTCTCTTTTTTAACTGACCCCCTCACTTGGTGCGTTTAAACTTAATTTGAGAGTCCGTCCTGCCTATCCTGAGATAGCCGAAGAGACTCCACTAAAGTTTGATTTAAAGCTCGTCGTCACTTTGCCAACGTGACTACGAACAACGGAACTTACAAAAACCGGCACATACTCTCTTAGAACGATTGAAAATTTCTTATTAGTAAATCAAAATTAAACTGTTATAAAATTATATGAAGAAAATTCTTTGAAACCTTAAATAAAAACTGGATTAAAAACGCAAAGTAAAGGAAACAAGATTTCATAAACATTTTCTTAAGTTTTCTTTTATGAAAGAAAATAAATGTCTACCTTTTCATTGTACCCGTTCAATTTACCTGTAACTGGCATCACGCGTAAGTGATTCTCATTCGGGCAACTCCCAACAGGGCAGATTTCCACCGGACGAATCTTAAAAGAGCCCGAAAACTTCTCAGAAAAGATGAAAAGGGGTACGTCTACATTAAGTATTCTAAAAGAGGAATTGTACAAGAAAAGCAAAGTCCTGTTTTAAACGGGTGGTGGCGGGAGGCTTATATCGAACTTTCTCAGTGATCGGACAAGAAGGAATTTTTCAATATAGATGTTTGGCGCATCTTCTATCATTTATATTTAGTATTTGGAAAAAGAAATCTATGGAGTAGATTTCTACAAAATGTTTTAATACAACTATTTGATGATCCATCGGCACTCACACTCAACAAACCGGAATACAGCAATGCAAATATCATTGATTTGCAGCAGGCAGGTAGGGCGCGGTAAGACAAAAAGAAAAAATGCGAAGGAAAGAAAAACGGTGAAAATAGACCTATAAATCATATTGTCAAAATGTGATTTTTTTACATTCACTGACTGACTGTCCTTTCACCTCACCTGATGGTAAGAGACTAGTAGGTACCCCGAGTACGAGTTTGTGAGATATAGTGATCAGGAGAAACAGGCAATGGTAATGAGTTCTTATCTGGGTTTTCATGAATGTGAAGGTTACTTATAGGATATGCAACAAAGTGTGTGTATTTACAGCCGTTTTTTCATGGACCTACTATTTTCTCCTATTAGTAGGACCACGAGGGAGACCTATTTCTGTCTTTCCTATTATATACTATAAATAGAAACAACCAATAATTTATACACCCTGTATATTAAAAAAAAGGTGGCCAGTCCTATCTTAGTTTGTCTAAAAAATGGCCTACTGTTTCTGTCTTTCCTATTCTAGGGTGAATCAAAAATCTACCTCCTGTATAAGTTTCTCGTTACTCCTATGATAATAATATAGAACATTCAAGTAGTACCTACATAAATGCTCTAAGGATAAGAAGTTTAATATAAGTGGCCACTTTAACCTCTTTTCCATTTAAAGGCTGATGTCAGTCAATAATGTCATCCTTCATATTTTGTGTTTCAAGTGCATTCATTAGCGCAGTTCATTTATTCTATATTTGACTTTCCATTATTTCTTTGGCTTTCTTCGAAAATAATGTCTGAGGAAGTATCTTTTATAAAGAGAAAAGGTGGGACAGTACTGTTATATGCAGGACGGCAGTACTACAAGCAAAGAGAGTATAAAACAAGTGGTGTTATATGGAACTGTAGATGGTCTAAAAAAGAAAAATGCCGGGGATCAGTGACTCTAAAGGTTAGTAATGTATTATTGTTTACCTATTTTTTATTTGAGTCTCATAACCCACTGCATTCGAAATAGTGAGACGGACGGATTAATGGATTCGGATGAACATAATACATAATATATACACCATGACTCGGACTAGAACATATGGCTAATTTTTACCCCCAGGATAATCATATCTATTCAATTTGTTTCTCTGCAGGGAAGACAAGTTATTAAAGGAAAAGATCATTCCTGTCAAGTCAGTTATGCCAAAAACCAAATCGACGAAGCGATAAATAAAATGAAGAAACAAGCTTCTTCTACTGATACTCCAATTACGCAAATATATGGAAAAGAAAAGAAGAAATTGGAAGATAAAGGTATACATTTCGTACTTCCGGTGCCACCCCTTAAAAATATACAAACTGCTTTGTATACAAGTCGCAAAAGGACAAATTTCAAGAATGTAGAGTCTGTGGAAATACCAGAACAGTTGTCGAGTTATCTTTTAGCAGAATACCTAAATGGAAGTTGTCGCATTTCTGTTTTTTGCTCGAATGAAGGCAGAAAGCTTTTAGGAGAAGCTGAGGAGTTCTTCGTCGATGGAACTTTTCAGAGTTGTCCTCAACCGTTTGAGCAACTATTTACAATTCACGGAGACCTTGGTGCTTCGTCATCAGAAACGAAAGTAGTACCACTTGTTTATGCCCTCATGTCTGATAAAAAGCAAGAGTCGTATGCTGCTCTTTTCGCTATGATAAAATCACAAATACCTGATTGGACTCCAAAAAAAATCCATTTGGACTTCGAAATCGCTATTGCCAATGCTTTGATGAACATTTTCCCGGAAGTGATATTAAAAAAATGTTTTGCTCATTTATCGAAAGCCATTTGGAAAAATTCCAAAGTCAAACTTAAAATTAAGGAAAAAATAGAAAAAAGAATTGTCGGATTATGTAAGGGTTTAGCTCTACTACCTGAAAATCTCATAGAAAATGGTATTGATTATATTAAGAATGAAAGCACCAGTTCCCTAAAAATTACAAAATTTTTGAAATATATGGAAAGAACATGGTGGAAGAACAAAGATTACAAATCTTCATGGTGCGTATATGGTGAACGTCACCGTACAAATAATGTCGTTGAAAGCTGGCACTCTCAACTAAACAAGAATGTTAAAAAGCGTTCACCAGTTTCGATCCTGCGGTTGATAAATGCAATAATGGATATGGATAGCGAAAGAACAAGTGATGCATCACGACGTCGAAAAGAAGAATTAGATCGCGATGATTTCATATTAAAATGCCAGTTACAATTAATTCAAGGTGATATAACAGTAGGCCATTTTTTAGATAAACTAAGATAGGACTGGCCACCATTTTTTTAATATACAGGGTGTATAAATTATTGTTTGTTTCTATTTATAGTATATAATAGGAAAGACAGAAATAGGTCTCCCTCGTGGTCCTACTAATAGGAGAAAATAGTAGGTCCATGAAAAAACGGCTGTATTTACGTCTACTTGCCCGTTGATGGAAAAAAGTGATGGAATAAGATAAAATTATATTTCCAATTCAAATTATAATTATTGTAAATAAACCTAAAACGCTGCTAAAACTGCAGCTTCATACAATTAATAGAGGCGAATCACCCATTTCATGTTGCATTAGGTTATAAAAATAAAATATATTTAGTCACAATATGTCTCAATAGATTCCCTTATTCTTATCGAACTTGAAGCCCGGAGAGTAGTAGCTATAGGTATACGAGACAGATAGATACGCTTTTCAATACATTTTTACTAATTAGGCGTCTTTTAAGTGGATATAATTTTACATTTATTGAAATAAACTTAGGGTCGAAATATTTTTGTGAAAAACAACCTTCTTGTGTTTATTTTATCATACTCAGTGGAGGGATTCTCTCGACACCAGAGGGGCTATCCAGCAAGGGGAAACTTGCGTGACAGAATATTATTTCTAATGCAGTTCAGTTTTCGATGATTTTACCAGGTTGGCCATGCTCAAATCAGGTAGGCCACGTGCTAAACCGCGGCATAGACGTCATTTTTAACAGCTCAGTCATAATTTTATATAGCTAGCTTAGTCACGTCAGTCCACAAAAATGCCACGGAATACTGATGAGTTACAGCCCGTTCACACTAGTCGTAAGTCGCATATGACTAAAAGTCGAAAGTCTGATGTACCTGTTCATTTCGTCTCATCCAATGTGAACAGCTCCATATAAAGTGTATGGTGACCAGGGGCCCTATCCAGAAGGGGGAAACTTGCGTGACGGAATATCCTTTCAGTTGCAGGTCAGTTTTGTAGGCATTTTTTGTGGATTGACGTGGCTGAGCTGTTCAAAATATGACTGAAATGTTTTAAATAATGACTGAAATGTTTTAAATATGACTGAACTGTTAAAAATGACGTCAACGAGCTGGCGCATGCATCTCGCTCGCACTTGCAACGGGGCTTCGCGGGCGCATATTTCTGTACCGCTCTAACATGTCTTCATACTTGTTCGTTTTAGGGGTGTCCATTTTGAAAAATCATCGTTGTTTTTTTTAGATTCGATAAATCAGAACTAACATCGATGTCGTCCAATTGAGTTTAAGAGCTCATATAAAGATGATATTTTATTGTAATGAGTAAGTAGGTATATAAATATAATATAATTATTCAATACACAATCCACTTCAATTTTTATCTGTAATGTTTTTATCTGTTATTAGATAATAAAGAATTTTGAAACTCGCCGGTCGACACGACACTAACAATTTTTTTTGTGTCACTGATTCATGCGCAGTGCTTCCAACATATTTTTTTAGTACACGTTGGCCGCAACGACATTATGTTTTTAATATTCAGTCCACTAATAAATAATAAACTTTTCATTTTTAAATAATCAAATAGGAAAAAAAAATAGTAAAATTTTAGTGGTCAAACTTGAGTTTTTATGAAATTATTTGGATATAATTATTGATTCAATGTTTTTGTACTAAAAACTGAAAAAATATATAAACATATCGATATTTCGAGTACATATATCAAAAGCATTTCAAAACATCGCGCATCGGATCGATTCGATGTAGGTATCGCATTGTAAATATCGATGTTTTCGATGCATCGATGTATATCGAATATTACGTCCCTAGTTTGTTTACATTTATTTAATTAGCATAGAGATTTTGTATTTTCATTGTAACTTTTGTGATTTTTGTCAGATATTGAGTGTAAATCATAATGCGACTCATCACGACCTCCAGATCCCTTTCGTGAAAGAGGACGTCAAGAATAAGCTTAAAGCGTATGCTAAGCGCATGGCCCGCCATCGAAACGAACTAGCCAGTAACCTCATGAACCCAGCCACATCATTCAAACGAATTAAAAGAAGAACTCCCCAAGACCTAATTCAATGAACAAATGTGTGATGTGTCACTGGATGCAGTCCACGCACGCCTGGCGAAGAACCGATAAAACTCTCGCTCAATGCCCAAAAGGCAGATTGCAAGAACATAGGAAGATTTAAAAAAAAAAATGTTTTTGTGAGGATGTGAAAGTTTTAATACATAATTGAGAAAATGGTGAAATCTTTGTCGGTATTTCACGACAAACCTACACCGGATTTGTGTATTTCGCAAACAAGTATGTTATTGAAAAGTTAATAAATCAGTGTATGTACTAATTGGCTAGGATGGATTGGTGGTTATACTCAGTCCAATAATAAAATTCTAAAACTCGCCGACGGTAAAATTACTGTAGAAGAGGATTTTGGGATTTATCAATGTCAAATCAAATCATAAACATGAAACGTATATCGGGCTTGCCCTGTTTTTCATTACTAGGCACGCACTGCTGACATACTTAATACAATACATTACTTACATAGATAGGTATTTGTTATTTTACCTACATATAAAATAACCAGAGCACCCGGAATAAATATTTGCAGATTGTACCAAAATTTATCCCTTGGCGGGAATCGAACCCACAACCTCCGCGTCCCAGGCCGACATCTCTTGCAGAGTTTCTTACTTGTATGGTCACCACTTATTCATGTTTCAGATGCACACAAGAGATAAGATGCCGGTGCCCAGTATGGGTTAGCAGATCAGAAATCAGAACACTACAATTTAAGACTAAGACATGAATCATTCTATTTAATCGTCCAGGCAGTTGATTACTTCACTTAATAGGTTCATAAATTTTATTATTATAGATATACCTCTAACAAACTATATCAATCATTGCAATGGGCATCACAGCTCATTTGGTACTTACTAGTTCTTTCTTCTCTGTGGGTTCGATCCCCACCAAGAATAAATATTTTTTTAATAGTTCAATAAGTCTTTATTGGTAAAACATTTTTATAATACTATTTGTAAATATTAATGTTTGTTCTGCGTTTGGGTGTCAACATGTTATCTATGAATTTATTCATAAAACAGTATAGGAGTATTCTAGTTGCCATACAAGCTTTGTGAAATGTTCATAAACATTTTTTTAACTTGTTTATGTGTAATTAAATAAAAGAAAATGATTTATGTTCAGATTTCAAGACTAGAATATTTAAGTATTGAACTATATGCCTATATATATATAACTCTATTTACAATACATTTAATTTTATTTCAGGTATATCTGGGATGCGACACAAGAGCAAATTTCGGTTGCCAGGAAGAGATCTCTCTCAGCGATAAGGCCGCCCATTGTGATGTCTATTACTACTTGTTTAAGTTCTTTGTTTTTATTTATGTGCGATGAACAATAAAGAGTTATCTACCTATTTAGAAATGTTTTAATAAAATAATATTGAAACATGGTTTTATTGAATTATTATATAATTTCACAAATTAAAACTTATCAAATAAAGATTACTTTAATAGTCATAAACAGATCAGGATAGTGAAGTAGTACCATCATGGTATTTGCATATTCTGAAACAAAATAATATATTATGGTCAAAGTTTTGTAGATATCAAAAGGAACATTTAGGAAATAGTTTCATGGGTGCAACGATGCATTGCCCAAAGTATAAGGGTAACTAATTCAGTAGTTTAAAAAGGCTACTTACATCATTATAGGTAAATCCTTTTCAAGTTTGTTTTAAGATGCACTATCATGTACACAAATGTTTAGTCCTAGTCTATATCTCTGGTTGTAGCTTTTTATCATGTGTGATAGTTTTCTCTGTCTTCATAGATAGCAAATAGCAATATAGTATTTACTTTCCTGTAAAATAAAAACAACTACGATTACATATTACCAAATCATCATTGTTAGGCTTAAGGAGATACACAACTAGTTAGGCATTTATGTTCCTTGTTGTCTTAGACTATTTAAAAACAAGTGATAAGTAAGAAATAAAAGGATGAAGCGATGATTTTACTTTGAAGTTATCTTGCCCATTGCCCATACCTACTTATGTTTTTTTCAGAAAATGTGTAGATGGTAGTCCTGAAAACCTATAAAAATTCACAGGTCAGCATTGAAATCGCAGCTAATTGCGTTTTAATTTTAAAAGTACTTTGAAATTGTCACAAAACAATATAATTTTCGTGTTTGTATGAATCCATGAATTCTGCAAAATGAAACCAAAACAAACTTCGGCATGTCACAATTCTGTCAAAGTTAATTTACAGTCAAAATATCAATAAAAGACGAAGAAGAAAACTGAAATGTTATTTGATCAAATAAAAGCTCTAAAACATTTCAGTGGTCTGGATAAGGCCCCAGAGCATTCGACTTTTAGTCATATGCGACTTACGACTAGTGTGAACCGGCTGTAACTCATCAGTATTCCGAGGCATTTTAGACTAAGCTATATAAAATTATGACTGAGCTGTTAAAAATGACGTCTATGCCGCGGTTTAGCACGTGGCCTACCTGATTTGAGCATGGCCAACCTGATTTAATCATGACCTACCTGATTTCAGCAAGGCCTACCTGATTTTTCGTTAATTCTATCAAACGGTATGAAAATCGATCATTCAAAATATCAATATATATGATGATACTGGCGTACCAAAGAAACCCTCCAATCAAACCTCTTCACTCATACATCCCTCCCCATAAACACACTTTTTCACTCTTCTCGTCTAGATTTTGTAGATTAATGTAATTACAGTATTTTTTGTAGAAATATTTAATGTTAATTTTACCTAAGATATTTTCATATTGTTTGGAACCGCACTTTAGCTTGGAAGGCGGGCGTTGGTAGCTGCGACACAGTCTCACGACTACTGTAGTTGCCATCGTTACTCTAATTTTTTTATTGTACCATGGTTTTTTGTTTCGAAATAAACAGTTCCGAAAAAAGATTTTATAAATATTATTGTATTTTAAAACTTTGTGCCTTAATTCCGATATCCACGTAGTTAAAAATACTAGAGGTTAGTCCAAAAATCCCCATGATAAACTTTTGGTGCTAATAGGGATGTCGTTTCTCGAATACTAAAGGGAAACATATTTGCATTCGTTGGCGCTTTCTTTGTTGAACATGATACATCAAAAAATTGCCACATGAATTATACATAATGCAAAGTACAAAAATACAGATTTTAAGCAACAATATGTACAAGCTGATGTTGCTCACTTTTGTAGAGTGGTAACCACTGTGCATTAATTCACTAGATACGTCTACTTAATAAGAATAATTTAAAAGATTTGGTCAGCCGGTCTTTACTAGCGTCTCAAAGGCAGGTTTTTAATCACGTTCAGTTTTTTACAGTAACTCGGTTTTCTGTAGCATTTCTGGTGGTGGCAATAATGCTCAGTCATATGACTGAGCTGTATTTAATCCTATCAATAATGACGTCACAGTCACATTAGTCTACAAATGGCAGAATACCGATGAGTTACTATAGAAACTGAACGTAATTTAAAACATGGCAGGTTTTGAGATGCTAGGATAGGCCTGCAGTATCATCTTTGTGATTTAGCTCTCGTAATTTACAACAACAGTACTTAACAGTACTTAATCCAAAAATACGCCTTGATGATATGTCCGCGCAATCCACTGTTTGCTACAATGTTTTTTTTTATAAAAGTTAAGTAAAAAAACTAGCTAATGGCTTAACTAACTAATTAAGCGGTTATCGCTTAGTGGCATTACCAACATCGTGTTTGATCTTTATTTTTCAGAATTCAGGATTTTTTTTTATTAATAGGGTATTACTACACTACAACCAATTTATTTCCGGCTAATCTATATAGGGTCCGACTTTGTTGTACATCTGTCACAACGTCGATTATCTAAAAGTTACTTACCTCAAATAAACCGCATCTAGGTACTTACTTTATTATTTTTGTCAGCAAGTACAAGATAACATTTTAGAAACTTTAAATCGTTAAAAAGGTATTATTTTTAATCTGTTTTGAAAACAGTTGAAAAATAAACCATCCTTATTCGAAGTTTTCTTTGCGAGGAACCTATGTTACAGAAACATATTCGAACTTGACTAAAACTCGCATAACCTTATCATAGTTTTTCGCAAAAGTTTAAGAAAATATTTTTAGTACGCAGGCTTATGTGAGCTAAGTCAAGTTGTACCACTTGTTGGTTTGCTCAGGCTGTTTCATTTTATAAAACACAGCGCCATCTACAAACTAACTGTTGAACTAATACAAAACAGACTAGCCACGCTTTGACTACACATTACGTCTATCGTGCTGCACGATTCGGACAATGATAAGAATAAGAACCACGTGCTAGTACGCAAAGCTGTCCATAGATGGCGCTATAGAAAGTTTTTCAGAAAATACTTATTAACTTTCGCAGTTCAAAGCTTTGATGCAGAAAAAATAATCTTAAATAATTAAAACCTAGACATTTTCGGGATAAAAAGTTTATGTCCGTTGTGGTACAAACAGATAATCTGGATAAGTACTATATTTATAGGTTTTTCATATCGAATCGAATCATAATGAACTTTGTTATTATAATTTTTTGAGTTGCTTCTATTGCCTGCTTTTGAGGGAAACAAACACAAACTTAGTAAAAAAAAGTAGTATTACCTACTTTTATAGATTACTAAAACTTGGTTATAATGATGTCGAGAGTAAGAGCGTTTTCACTTTATCCGACCCGATATCGGTGTCGGACGACGATAGCCGACATCTGATAGCAGATATCATGTGCTATTTTCACATATTTCCGACAAAATCGTTCCGATACGGCCATTTGCTAAATAGTAGGTATAGTGTAGGCAGGTCATCATGGCAGACTATACCTAATAGAAAACTATTTGAGACGCAAAAAAAGATCTGTCCACAGACAGAATTTGGTACATCCCATATTCAGAGGGAGCATTTTATCCTCTTTTTAGCAAGCTACAAAACGCACCTAGAAAGTTTACTTACTCTAATTACTTTCGTAATGAGTGAATCCACATTCAATTATTTGCTAATTCATCACACAAACAGTATCAAGAAACAAGACACACATTTTCGAATGGTTGTGGGGCTTAAAGAAATGCTGGCTGTGACTGGTTCTACGCACACAAGAGACAATTTAGATACACGTATAACACACATACAAACATTATCGCCCGACGGCTCACGGGCGTCCGATGGTGTCGCCAGTATATCGGTGCCGCCGGCTCCGATATCCGATATCGGGCCGGACAATATGAAAGACAGGTATATATTTCATACATTTTACTTATCCCGATATCGGATAATGTGAAAACGCTCTAAGAAACTTTTGTTTTTTTTCATTGTCGCAGCCGATCGTATGAGACCTTGGATTAATATAGCTGCACTAGAACTGAACGACAATGACTCCGACTCAAACATTGTTGATGATTGTGAATAATTATATTATTATATATTAAATATATATATATTTACAACTTGTTTTTCTTTTAATAACACGCCACACCATCTTTCTCCACACCCAGGAAGACTGGCAGACAATGCTCTTAGCATTAAGTCCTCCTAGCACTCACGATATGTGTGAAATTTTCAAATAAATAAATAAAATAATGATTTCTACTGTGCTTAAATAGTTTTTTTAACAATTTTAACTATAGATCGTTATTTTGTTGTTTCAGGCACAAGCGTATCGATAATAATAATGCAAATAATGCAATATGTAGGTATCTGTTATTTACACATAGGTACGATTCGCGTTCCCTTATTTGCTCACTTCCTACTTTTCAAAAGGGATGTGCACCTATTGAATAAACTTTATTAAATTTTGAAGTTCCGTGCGTATAAAATGTCAGGGGCCTATTACCAAAGCATGCGAGACACGATAACGTACATTTTATGTGAGGATTACCCATGCTAAGCTATCTCTCTTATCTGTTTACATTTGTACATAAACTACACTGGCTTTACTGTACATTTTCATTTAAAAAAAAAAGTCTTATTACGATGAAACCTAGAGGAAAATATTATAAGGAGGAAAATATTATAAAAATTAATGGAAAAATAATTTACGAGCGATCTGAGGTCGGAAAGCGGGTGAGCTTTTAATGATGAAAAATTGATTATCTCAATTTTTGACCAGACTACAAATTTTATGAAATGTCAAATGGCAAAGTTGTAGGTAATAAATAGATCTACAACTTTTGTATTGACACTTTTTTTTAAATCAGAAATCATACTTTGTTATTTTTCATTTGTTATTACCTATTTGAAAATATTACTACACCACACCCAGTTAACTGAAGAAGGGTTCTGAATCAAAGGCCAAAGGCTATTGCAGCCATATTGCAGCCAACATGTTGCCTGCAATTGATTGCTCAGCCATAATAATGTTTTATTGATGGCTGGGCAATGTTTGCTAATAATTGCAGCCACAAATTGCCGTAAAATATTGCCCGTTTAGACGCCCCATTAGCAAAATACTCCAGCCAAGTTGAATACATGAATGACTATTAGTATGAATGTGCCGTAGCTTTGTAGACTACATATTACACTGGCTGTTCTAGATACACATTTTCATTCGTGTTCTTGACGATTAAAGCGATCGACCGGCACACTACCAGTCAGGCAATACCGACCGCACAGTAATAAAAAAAAAACCTCGAGCCGTGTAGGTAGTAGATCCCCACATGTCGCGCATGCAACAAAACGTAAAGAAATTTCGTGAACAGATTGAAGAATCCAGACTAAAAGTGGAGTCAGACGGCTCTGTAAATAGTTTTACGCTTTCATCTTTTCCTCTGAGCTCGCTCACTGAGCATGTGCATTTAAAGGAATGCGAAGGCTTTACTGTACTCAGTTGAATAATTTACAGCTATGCGAGGATTCAGAAAATTATGAATTAATTTGCGAACTTGTTTGTCCTTCTATTAGTATGGATGAGTATGTAATGTTATAACGACGAAATATTTGATAGTTCTTTAAATTAAATAGACTCCAAAACTACTGAGCCGATTTGAAAAAATCTTTCATGTTATAAATGTTCCACACAATTTTTGGGTGTTATAAGCTCTATGAGGGGTATTTTTGGCATATTCCCAAATTCCCAATAGTCTTACTCTTATGTAGACATTGTTGTTAATAATTGTGCATTGTGCCCTAATACATGAATGACTTCATCAATGCTACAAATAAAGGAATAAATGTGGCAAAGTTCTACATGAACTATGTTTGAAATTTATAGTCTTCAATTGACACTCAAGAAGAAGAAGATTGTAAAACTCTAGTAAATATAATTTAACCTAAAAATCAGTATTTTAAACAAAAATGTTCTATGTCAAAATGGTAGTAAAAAACAATACATTCAAATGTCCTGCAAATTATGGCAGGTGATCGGGCCACCCTGATAGAAAATGGCCCATGAACAACTGCAACATCAGTATGGATTTTTATTTGGCCCCATCTTATACCCCTAATTTTTATTTAGCCCCATCTTATACCCCTTATTTTTATTTAGCCCCATCTTATAGCCCTATTTTTTTAAAAGTACCCCGTCTTTTACTCGTAGCTCCGTGAGAAAACCGCAAATGGCACTTCATTGCAAATAGACAGAAATACACTCGAGAGCAATGAATCCGGGTCACTTAAAGAATGTTAAAAATCTCGGAAACTAAAAATGATAGGTTAATGCAATAAATTGTATTTAATAGACAATGTAATACTCCTTAAATGAAAGTAAAAAAAATATGAGTCACCATACATTTTATTAACACAAAATTACATAAAGAAAAAAACTGCTGATCTCTCCTTAAAACAAAAATAGGAAACATGAAATTTTTGAACTTTATTACGATTTTCTTGAATTTTAATACTTCGTATTGCCTCCTCGTGCTTCCATTACTGCGTTTACGCGGTTTGGCATGCTGTACACCAAGTTCCTTATACGATTTTGGGGAATATTCTCCCATTCCTCTGTGAGAGCAATTTTGAGCTCACGAAGCGTGATTGGGGGAGGGTTTCGTTGTTTTACGCATCTGCCTAGCTCGTCCCAAGCATGCTCGATCGGGTTGATATCCGGGCTGCGCGCTGGCCACTCCATACGAGTAATGTTCATCTCTTGAAGGTAGTCATTCACAATCCTACCTGTATGAGGTCGGGCATTGTCATGCATAAATATAGCATCCTCACTTAAATTGACCATAAATGGACCAACGTGATCATTGAGGATTTCTTCCACATATCTTACGCTAGTTAAAGAGCCGTTTTCTATGATCACCAGCTCTGTGCGACTTTCAGAAGAAATTCCGGCCCACACAAGTACAGACCCACCACCGTAGGCTACTTTTTCTTCGATGCATGCTTGCTTGAATCTTTCCCCTGGTCTTCGATACACTCTGTGTCTTCCATCGTGCTTGTAGAGCATAAATTTTGATTCGTCGGAGAACATAACTTTTGACCAATCTTCAATACTCCAATTTACGTGGCTCTGGGCATATCTTAGTCTCGAAATACGATGCCCACGCTCCAGTTTAGGGCCGTTTGCAGGTCTAAGGGGTTTTAAGTTAGATTCAGCAAGCCGACGTCTTACTGTCCATGCACTTGGGTTACTTCCTCCGAGGCGTCGAAACTGATTGGTGAGTTCAGTTCCTGTGAGAAAGCGATTTCGAAGCATGGTGTTCACCAAGTATCGGTCTTCTCGTGCTGTGGTACACCTGGTTCTGCCCGTTCCTGGTCTGCGTAGGTTAGAACCAGTTTCTTCGTAACGTCGGAGAACTCTTTGTACTGTTGACAGCGACACACCGACAGTCTTGGCTGTATCGCGCTGACTCCGGCCGGTTTCCAGCATTGTAAGTATTCTGGTGCATTCTTCAGGCGTAAGCGACATAATTTCAGCTTGAATAATGAATATAGAGCACTATCAACATGGTTTATGTACCCACATAAATGACAGATTACAAACAAAAGCAAAACCAAATGCTGTAATCTTCGAAAGTGGCCCTTTTTCAAATTTGTTTTTTTTATGATATAACTTTACAATAACTAAGAAGTTTTAATACCTTCATTTAAGGAGTATTACATTGTCTATTAAATACAATTTATTGCATTAACCTAGCATTTTTAGTTTCCGAGATTTTTAGGATTCTTTAAGTGACCCGGATTCATTGCTCTCGAGTGTAGTTCATTTCGAAAATAAACGTTATGAACGTAGGAGTTTGTTCTGTGTCTGGGTGTTACTATGTATTCCACATAGATAAAAACTTTATTGCACACAGATAGAAGATTTTACACACAAGAAACATTAAATCTACAGCACAATGGGCGGCCTAATCGATATGAGTGAACTCTTCCAGGCAACCTTCGGGTGGACAGAAATTAAGAAAATTAAATGACGGCGGTGTACAAAGTTATATGAAATACTTATTCCAAGTATCTATAAAAAAAGTCTATAAATATTTTGTTTGTAATCTAGCTTCCAATCCCATGGTACAAGCTTTGCATAGTTTGTGACTAGACCGCGATGTGTGGAATGTCCGTGAATATTTATTTATGCCACAACTTCTAGAGTCCGTGTAAAGTCCGTATAAAGTCCGTGGAGAGTCCGTGTCAAGTCCGTGTAGAGTCCGTGTGAAGTTCGTGTAGAGTCCGTATGAAGTCCGTGGAGAGTCCGTGTGAAGTTCGTGGAGAGTCCGTGTGAAGTCCGTGTAGAGTCCGTGTGAAGTCCGTATGAAGTCCGTGGAGAGTCCGTGTGAAGTTCGTGGAGAGTCCGTGTGAAGTCGTGTAGAGTCCGTGTGAAGTCCGTATGAAGTCCATGGAGAGTCTGTGTGAAGTCCGTGGAGAGTCCGTGTGAAGTCCGCGGAAAGTCTGATGGTGAGGATTGAATTTGGTTTTGGCAAGACGTGCTTTAATCGGCTGCAGACACCAAACAAAACAGTCTGTTAAAACACTCTCTATACATAAGGTGGAGTTCACGTCTAGAACGTCTCTCCGCAAACTTAAGCGATCCAGGTCATCTGATCCACTGTGGCATGGTATTGTCGATAGTACGAGCCCGTCATTGTACCCAGTCAAATGGAAGGCGTCGGTATTGAGGCGCGTCATCATAGAACATGTGTTGAGGAGATAAGAACACTCATCTTTTGTAAGACGAACTAGTAAAATGGTAGAGAGGCTTCACCAACTAAAAAAATCTTAAGCTTTACTGTGCCTGTTTAATAAAGCATGGGTAGGTAATTAGAAACTGTCACAAAATAATATAACCGGTATATAATAGGTGTGCCTGCGACGCGGAGGTTGCGGGTTCGATTCCCGTCTTGGGATAAATGTTTGTACGATCTGCAAATATTTATTATCTATGTATTGTATTAAGTATGTAAGTCTTCTAGTACCCATAACACAAGCTCTGCTTAGCTTGGGGCTAGATGATGTTGTGTGGATTGTCCAGCATTATTTATTTTATTTATTTAATAATAAATCATATTCAGTTATTGTGACAGAGAACCAAATGGTTGTTCGCTTAGGCTTGCATAGGTTAATTTTATTAATTCTGAAATCAACAAGTAAATATACTTAAAGAAATCAAAACATGATGACAAATTTTATGCGTTAAATCACTATATCTCACTGAAATATAAAAAATAGAAGGAGAGTTTTGTATAATTTTAATATAAAAACTTAGTTAAAATCACAACTGTGTGAATGACGATCGTGATAAAATACACATGCTACGACAGCGGCGGGTGCTACGGCGTAGCAAGCGTAGAGGGCAAATGTAAATTAAATACCTCATTGCGGCATTATATCGCCTCTTTGTTTTATTCTGTAATAAACTGTAGGCATGTCTTGAGAAAAACTATTCAGACTTTTTGTGCTCTTTTTAATATTAAAGCGGCTTCAAAAAAACTCAGAATTTTTCAATTTATTTGTGAGTACTTATATTTTTCCTTCATAACACTTTTTCTAATGATTCTGTTATATTTTCTTATTTGAAATAAAATTGTTCTTCTCGTATATGCCCAATTAGATTCAATGAAGAATAGTAATTTGTTATCCTTAATAATGCGTTACTAAAAATTTAGCATGTGAATTGTACAAACTTCAAAAAAAAGTTTTAAGCGTAGTGGTTTATTCTTAAAAAGAATGTTTGTTTTGAAAAATGATCACATGTTCATCGATCGCTTCACTCTCATAGAATAATAAGAGATGAATAGTTAAAGCGTTCTCACATTTTGGCAATGGTGCGCGGAGGACGGAGGGCGGAGCGCCGCGGCGGCAGCGAGCGCGAGCAAGGAGGCTCGCGCGCGCGGGGTCGATACGCAGTGTGGCACAGCACGTCGCACCGACCGGACGTCTGCTCCCACCCCTCCCAGTAACTCTCGACCGCGACTAACTCACGACTTTCTCGTTCGAGTCACTATTAACCGCGTTTCTAACAGAAACCGACCGCGTCGCGCTTTCCAACCTGGCGTCCTTAGTATCGACGTAAGTATAAACAATCTTTCAGAACTATCGAGCTACAGCTGAGCCGAGTTAATGCTGAGGTCATCGTCTATTGTAAATACTTTCAATCCGCAGTTTAGATGGCAGAGTCGGCGCGCTCGACGATTATACCTGTGTTGTAATCCACGTCTTTGTCTCGCGTAACCGTGACATCTTCAGATTGCATTGATATTTCATTGATATTAAGAGATCGGTTATAAAGCCACAGGCGGAATACAGGTGGCCGTTAAGTTGAACAACAACGTTAACTTTTGCTACGTTGCTTGACATCGTTCCTTCTTAATTATCTTTACATTTATGAATATCCTTTTGATTGAATTTTCGAATGCTAAGTAAATTCTACATTTATTGATACAAATAAATCTAAAAAAGCCTTCGCATTCACAAATTCATACATTCCGTAAGCGGCACAAAGTTAATCTAAGCACTGAAATGGCAGACAAAACCGACGCGTCAGTCTGTGATCACCGGGTCCCATGACGTAAACCTCTTGGCTTTTATTGCCTCAAGAATCCATTATATTTGCAAAACTCTCAAACAATCTAGAAATGGAAGTATAAACTCAACCTTATTGAAATCCTTGAAGGAATTAAACTTTATTCAAATAAGCCATGGTAACTAAAGCATTTACCTCACACGAGTAAAAACCTAAGCCGAGTAAACACCAAGCATAGCTTTCTCTAAACTATAAATTCAGATTATATTTAGGAAAACCATGTTTAAATTGCTTGAATTAACGAAATATATGATATAACCATTATCACAACAAACTAATATTACCTACTACTACTAATGATTACTAATCTAATTAAACATATGCTATGCAATTGATTAGTAAATTGGACACATGCTGTGCAATTTATTAAACAATTTGAAACCATTTTTGGCCTCTAATTAGTGCGTAGTTGAAACAACTGCATGCATTTTAGGCAAGCATTCTATTTGCAAAGCGCTAAGTGAGCTAGCGTGCTATATTTTGAGGTAAACAGTTTATTATCGCAATATAGGTGATCGTAGATACTGCCATAATCCATCCAACTTTTATGGTGCACTAAATTAGCGCTCTGGAAGTTGGATAGTGTAATACTCACTTTAAGTATGAAACTGACATGTTAATTAGCTACGCAACAGTACTAGTCTAAAGAGATTTTTCTCTTACCATCAAAATAAGCGATTTTATGCAATTTATACATGCAGTATAATTCGCATAAATAGTCAAGATTAAGATCATTGCGGGGTAGTATTATATAATATATGAATGAGTCTATTGAATAAATGATACAAGTCGATGTAATACTCGTACAATATACCAGTAATCAGTATAATGGGACTTTATTCTCAAAAGTTACATACGAAAAGTATATAAAGTAATCAATAGTTTTCAAATGGTGACGTAATTTATTTTCTTTACATTCAAAATTTGCGTGTCACTTTATGAGAAATAAAATTCAATACTCAGGCGAACTACCATTTTTCGTTCGAAGGGTTGGTTTTTAAAAATAAAAAACGCTGTGACTATTTATAATATATTTTTCTAGAAATGTTTGGACTAATCTAAAGATGCAAAAGAACAACAACATAAATGGTCATAAAACAAAACTTTCACAAACAAACGGGTTAATTTTCGCATAAATAAAAGATTTTTACACGAATTTTAAAAGTGTGCTTATAACAATTCTATCAGCAATCTAGTTCCCATAGTAAAAGCTTTGTTAGTTTGGCACTGGAACGTGATGCGTAATATGAATATGTATTTACTATTCTGATGAAAAGCGTTATTTTGTTGCTACAATTGTACAAAACAAAACACGATGTAACTATTCCAAGCAAATATTGGGTTTATTGGTTACGTTAGTTTTGCCTCAATACCTTTGTATTTATTATATTATTGTTGCAATATTTTCAACGTGCTTACATTATTGAATTTGAATCCTCTAATTGTCTTTATACTTTGAACTTTTGAGTAAATGGTTGATTTGATTCTGCAATACCGCACTGGAACTTCAGTATTTAATTTAATTGCAATTCTTTGTAAGAAGGATTACATAAAAAAAAACGGTAGAAACCAGGCCGTTAGTTTCTTGGCCGTTCTTCTAGGCTCTGGTTGCGTGGAACTGGCACCTAGAATCATCTAGTATGTAAGACGTTTCCAAATGATCCTATGATTTTATTGAATAAAATATTTTTGAATTTGAATACTCTTTTTTATACGGTATAAATAAGTCAAGGTTTTTAATTACCTTTAAACTGATTAAGGATAAAAAGTAATAAAATTCCTTTTATTTGGCAAATAAAAGTAATTACTCATGCCGAACGGTAACTGGTAGAGATTAATTTATGCCTCAATATTATAAAATAAAAGGCAAGTGAACATTCTAGCAAAGCTACATTAGCTAGAATGCTCACAGCTGAACTATTATTGAGTAAATAAATTTTATGTTGAGTTTTTGAGTCTATTCCCAGTAGTTTTAACGAGTGGGTGGTAGTACTACTCGGAATATGCTCTTTTTTCTATAAAAGATTTAACTAAACATTTTAATATATATGATTGGTATTCTATGAAAGTTATGAACATAGTTTTCTTTATTATATTAGTATCGTTCGTAGAAAGAAGAAGAAGAAGGTAAGATATGAATGTGGATGGATGTAGAAGTAGAGAGAGGCCAAAAAAAAGATGGATGGACTGTGTGAATGATGACATGTGTAAGAAAGATGGGCATTGAGATGACGTCTGATAGAGGAGAATGGAAGAAGAGGACGTGTTGTACCGACCCCACATAATGTGGGACAAGGGTAGGGAGATGATGATGATGATTAGTATCGTTCGTAATAAAAGTGTGCGAAAGGGGATAGACCGGTATATCTGCCAATAACATTAATTCCAAGAAGTAATACTGTATATATTCAACCTGTAACTGTGCTACATAATTTGGATAACTAAAAACATTAGTGTAGGTAAGTCAACATCAATAGTTACTCGGTAAAGATTTACAGGGAAATACTAAATGCAAGGGCTGACCGAGCTTCGCCGATGAAAACTAATTATCCACTATTTCCACGAGAATTCCGGTCTAGATCGATCTTCTAAGACCCGGTATAGAAAATTGTATTGCTCGCTGTCGTAATATCGTTATATTCGAAATATTGCTTGCTAGCATAAAATGTTTATCCGATGCATTTCGAAATACTAAAAAAAGAATCGATTATTACAAATAAATTAAACTCTCAACATTCTACAAATTATGCAATACCCGTTATTCTACTGATTAGCGTTTTAATGAAATGGTACAACATGAGATGAAACAACTTATACTGCAACAAACATTATAGAACAAAGAATCCAATTTTGTTTATACCTATAGAAAATAGTCATTAATTTACTAGTGAAACGATTCGCTGTCGGGCTCAGAGATAAAAGCAATGCCTGCTTGCCGAGACAGACAGAAGGGGTCTCGCCAAATCATTAAGCACTCAATATATTTTGTCTGCGTGGGGAGCGCAAAGCACTCGCCCCGAAGGGGTGTTGCCATGTGGACAGACATCAATTCAATTCAATTCAATTCAATTTATTCACAAACAATTTTACAATTGTGTTTGAAATATGTTACAATAATGAAACATTACATAAAATTCAAAATAAATAAAAATAATAAAAATACATTAAAAATAATAATACTTCATAATTATACAAAATGTCAATGCTTAAAATGTCAATAGTTGATTCACTTATTATAAATCAAAAAGTCTTCAATTGAGTAGAACGATTCCTTCAGCAACAGTTGTTTTAAATCTGATTTGAATTTATTTACGTTCTTAGATGCTTTTAGTTCAGTAGGTAGTGCATTAAACAGTCTGACAGCTTGGTATCTACTGCAGTGTAACGCCACGTTCAACCTAGGACAGAATGGTGCCTCTAGATCCATCCTTCTGGTGTCTAACCGTTTTAACATCTGTTCTTCGGTTTCATATTTATGTCTATGTTTGTGTATATCAGTCAATAGTACTAGTATGTAGAGACTAGGCAGGGTCAAAATGTTCAATTTCTTGAAAGCTTCCCTACATGAGACCCACGGAGGAATACGTAACATAGTGCGTATCGCCCTTTTTTGTAACACAAAAGCCTTTTTCATGTTATATTTGTAACTATTCCCCCAAAATTTGACACTATATCGTAGTTTCGACTCTACCAACGCAAAATACACTAATTTAAGCTGCTCTATACTTACCTCACCTCTCAGGCTTCTGATGGCGTAGCAAGCTGAGCTTATTGAATTAACAATTGAATTTAGTTCATTCTTCCAGTTTAGAAATTCGTCTACGTATATACCTAAGAATTTAACACAATTAGAAAGCTCAATTTTTTGCCTGTTATATTCGATATTTATTGGATGTTTATTACGCACAGTAGTCTTAAAAACGATGGCATTAGTCTTTGTGATATTGAGGGTCAAGTTATTTACATTAAACCATTTATTAAAATTAATTAAAGTCATGTCAATTTTGTTGTTGAGGTCAAGAATACTTCTGGATGAAATAATTGCATTAGTGTCGTCCGCATACACGATTACTTTTATATCTGGTAAAGCTGTACTGATAAATTCAATTAAATCATTTAAAAATATTATAAAGAATATAGGTCCTAAAATAGATCCTTGGGGTACACCACATTTTATATTAAAAGTATCGGACTTAGTTACCACTTCCCTATAATTAATACAGGATTTAATTTCTACAAATTGCTTTCTTCCTGTAAGATATGAGCGAAACAATTCCAGAACCCCCTCTCTGATGCCGTAGTGTTCTAACTTAGCTAAGAGTATCTGGTGGTCGATAGTATCAAAAGCTGCAGTAAGATCCAGAAATAAACCAGCAACCATCATTTTGTCATTGAGTTTGGTGACAACTTCGTTAACCAACTCGTCAATCGCATCGGTTGTTCCAACACAGAAACGGTACCCAAATTGGCTGTCGCTTAAGATTCGTTGTGCGTTTAAGTGAGTGACAAGTCTTTCTTTTATAAGTTTTTCAAATATTTTTGATATAGTGGGCAATAACGAAATCGGTCTGTAATTTTTCGGATCTGTCCTAGTACCTTTTTTATATACAGGCAGAATCCTGGCAATCTTAAGTTGCTCCGGGAAGATACTGGTGTCAAAGCAGTTGTTAAAGAATGTAGCTAACGGTTCAGAAAGAAGGTCAATATTATGCTTGATAATGGTGATTGGTACACCATCGTAGCCATGTGAATTTTTCGAGTCCATTCTATCCACAATTTTTTTTACCTCGTTTCTATTGGTGTGGTTTAATGTCATGGCTACTGAGGTTCTAGGCGTATTATCTTGAACAAAATCCAGCGCAGTTAACTGACTAGTGGACACATTAATGTTGTCCTTTCGATCAAATTGATGGGCAAAGACATTAACAATTTCTTGATCATTATCAATAATTTTATTATCTAATTTTAAGAGTAAATTGTCCGAATCTATTGATTTATGATTATTTCTATGCGTATTTATAACTTTCCAGATTTCTTTACTTTTGTTTTTGGCTTTTTCAATAGTTTTATTTAAGGACAATTTCTTTGATGTTTCTATTACTTTTTTATATATTTTTAAATACTTATTACTGTATGTGTTCATAGAATCATGGCATGTCGATTTGACCCTGGAATTTAGGAATCTTTTCATTTTACTACCGAGTCTAATACCACGTGAAATCCAATTACTTTTTCCTTTTTTATGTGTATTAATTTTACGTTTCGTCAATTCAAATGATTTTTTAAATATCTCTTCAAATTTCGATAATTCATCCGGACATTGCTAGTGGAGACTGCGATATTTCATATTATTTTTTGTAAAGTCAAGTACGATCTGAAAGAGATTTTTTGATACCGATTCAATAAAATATTCATCAGACTTTGAAAACTGGAGGAACGATTCGGCATTTCTAATGGTAAACTGATTTTGACTGTTTTTCGAAAGCTGGTGCTTCTCGTGTGGTTTTAATAAAATAATACTACTTACTACGACTTCGACTAGTAGTAATGTTTAATTAATTATTACTTGTCACAGTCGATAAGACAAGGTTTTAATTCTTCGTAAAACAGCTTTCAAATTATAAATTAGACTAAAAAAATTCAAACAGGATCGATTGGATATCAGTTGTACGCTTGTATCACCTTTATATTATTTTCATAATGTATCTAATTAAACACAAAGCATTTTCGAGGGTTACCTGAATAGCCACCCCTATTTAACAGAGTTCGTTGAACTTGACTTTCGTCTGATCTCGGAAATTTGAGTTCCATAACAGCATTCTTTACATAACAAAATATATTTATTGATTGTAGTTGCATTATAAAATATTTTGAGAGATTTTGTACACAATAGATATAATAATAATGTATTGCGAGCATAATAACAATGATAGTTAAATTCCGTAAATTCCGCATAACAGTATTTGTGCCTAATTACAAAATATCTACAGTTCATTTAACAAATTGAATGCAACTAAATTTTAGTAAACGAGCACGGTTTTGGTATTTTACTAACAAAAACAAACTGAATTTGAACTGTTTGAAATATCCCAAATAAACTTATCATTGAATAGTCATATCATAACATATATTGTTTTATATGACTGAAATAAAAGTTTCATAAACTTTTTGCTAATTTGTTATTTTGAAATGTTAACAAAAATAGGTTTGTTTGTCGTAAAACAAATTAAGACGAAGTAAAGATAAAAAATTATAATTTAAAATTAAAAAATAGGTTTGCTTTCACAACCTGATTTGGATCAGTAGAGAACTAATAGATTTAGGTTTTTTTTGTTGTCATTTTCGTTCTGTCAATCTCTAGTTAATATTAACATTTATATTCCAAAACTTTTAACTGAACCGATTGTATAAGATCAACGTTTAAATGCTTTTTATAACCATTTTTTTTTACGTTCATTATGTGAAAGGCGTCTCAGCTCAGTAGCTCTACCATGAGTTTTTACTATACTATATTTACTATACTCGCTAGCGTCTGTAGTTAAAAAAATGTATGAAGATTTGTACAGCGCCTCTAGCGGATAGTTGGGTACTAAAATAATAATTCGTCATACTAATATTGACGTAACTACTGTAGTAAAGTCAAGTGATTTTACTGTGACAACTCATGGTAGAGGCACAGTTTGACAGGCGTCACAGATCTGTAGCTCAATGTTTACAAAAAAAATGTATATAAGTAGGTATTCTACCAGCAATCTAGTTCCCATAGTACAAGCTTTGCTTAATTTGGGACTAGAGTGTGGTGTGTGAAATGTCCGTGAATATTTATTTATGATATTTATATGATCGATTTAGGTAGACAGAATAATAAAGAAACTAACAAGAGACAGGAGCTAGCACATCAGTTTTCGAAAAAGTCGAGTCATCGTCGGTGTTACCAATATTCCTATCTATTAGTTTATTTCACAGAACGGCACGTAAGTATACCTTAACACAAAGTAATGAGCTTGTTACCTATATTCCTATCTATGTATTAACACTATTTACAAAACAGTTTTTCTTATCAACCTAGTTCCCAGAGTACAAAGCTTTGTTTGTTGAATAATAAATTTATTTATTTGATATTTAAATACTTTGTAGCAAATTAATATGAATAAATTGTCTAGTATTAAAATGTTTGCTACGACAGCACTACGAAGTCGCGGTCGGTGCTACGTAATAATGTAGCGCGATGGTTTTGCTACGATGCGCTACGAGTTTATTTTATTATATTATTTATTCTATCAGCAGTCTAGCTCCCATAGAACAAGCTTTGCTTAGTTTGGGAGTAGAGTGTGATGTTTGAAATGTCCGTAAATGTTTATTTATTTTAGATTTGTATTACCATCTGTGTCATTATGACGACCGATGTGGCGCGGTGGGCGATGGTCCGCCTGCGACGCGGAAGGTTGCGGGTTCGATTCCCGCCTTGGGATAAATGTTTGTATGTTCTGCAAATATTTATTCCGGGTGTTCTGGGTATTATATGTATACTTAATAAAAAAAATATCTATCTATGTAATATATTGTATTAAGTATGTCAGTCTTCTAGTACCCATAACACAAGCTCTGCTTAGCTTGGGGCTAGATGATGTTGTGTGGATTGTCCAGCATTATTTTTTTTTTTATTTTTTTTATTTTATCTTTTTTATTAAAACATTAATGGTCAATCGTCAGACATCACAGCAGTATATTAACTCTGCCTTCTATTTTGTGGTTTAACTCCCTACCAAAAACAAACCTTTTTTTAATGGCTAATATTGATGTTTGTTCTATATCCATGTATGCTGTTAAATATAGTAAAATATATATGTTCCATCAGCAATCTAGTTCACACAGAAGAAACTTTCCTTAGTTTGGAATTAGGTGGCGTCGTGTGAAATGTTCATGAATATTTATTTAATATAGTGACGGTAAAAGACAATACTATTCCGACCTCCATTTAGTAGCAAATGTTATTTTCGTCTGGAACTAGATCTTCGAGTTTTATTCAAGAACTCTGCAGTAAAGCCGCGTTTAATTTAATTCATACTGGAAATGTTCGTACGCCTCGTCGCTTTTTCAATAATTTCCGTACCGCACTTGATATCTCTCAACACATCTCGTGATCTCGATATTAAATTAATTCTAGAGCACTTGAGTATTCACATAGATGTTCGGTGGCGATAGCGCATCGACTTCTTGTTAGTGAAGTTGGAGACGGCTGCTTTATCTCTTATAATATTTGTCTACGTTGGACTGCTCTAACCAGCCCAGCTGTATAATTATAATTCACTAGCTGACCCGTGCCCACTTCATATGATATGTTTTGAATATGTCAACGAATTATAACAAATGCACTTCAATCTTGTGCGTGTCGAAAACATAATTCGACAGAACTTCTAGGTATAACCAATGTATCACTCCAGTTCAAGAAATTGTGTCATAAATTTTTTATGGCAAAAATTGGTCGCAGGGCTTTTAAAGTGTAATTTTATTAAACTCTGTAATCGAAAAACTGTGTCTTTATCTAGTTCAGATACAAATATTACTTAGTATTTTTATGCGTATAAGGTGACTAAGATATGTGTAAGATATAATGCGTATAATACAAACAACAGTAGGTTTTTTTGTCTAGCCTTTATCGTCCCACTGCTGGGCAAAGGCTTCAAACAAACCCTTCCACTTCTTATCTTTCTGTAGTAGGTTTTATACAAAAGTTAAAATAATGCGTAAATGAACGAGATCGCACGCCATTACTAGTCCGTAGACCAATTAAAACTCAGCACTGTGTGTGATCACGCTGCAACGCGTCCTATAATTGGTAAAATACCAATAATGTGCTATTCAAATAATAATATTTACATTTCCTTTGTTTGCTGGGTGTCGGAATTAAATTAATAAAGTACTCAACTTTTATAAATGAATAGATATTTAAAAATACAGCCAGAATTTATAAATATTTCTACAGCTTTGATGTATTTCGGTAAATATTTTTTAATTGACGTACTCATTCAATAAATGATTTTTTATAAGCGTAGTAGTAATTATAATTGAAACTTGAAACTTAGTAAGTAAATAGGACTACGCATACCTCATTTTTACTCTAATACCTAAACTAGGCCGAGCCTGTAACATAGGTATTAGTTCCTTCCAGGTTATACATTTACAAGAGATAGTTACCTACGTACCTAACCAAAAATTATTTTAAACATTACTAAACATTATTTTTAAACATTATTGAACATAGTTAGCAATAGATGTCAAATTTAAGTTTAAATGTGAAGTTCGAAACATCTCGGATTAATCCGTTTTCGAATGAACAAAAGTTGTGATATTCATTTATCTATAAAGTTATTTAAAATTGTTTTTAAATTCGTAAATCAGGTAGAAATGAACTTTACTTTAAAATAAATTACAACACTTAAAAAGATTAATTACTATATAAATCAATTACTGAGCAATGTTTGGTTCATAGTGATCACAATTAAAAATGTGTGTAGGTATCACTTTAATTTTCAAAGTGTTGCATTCAAATTCAAATTAAAACGAAACTGTTATATTCGCTATGTGATAAAATGGATAAAAAGTGAGCTGACGTGTGTCGCTGTTCGATAAAGTTCAACTAGCTAAATTGAAAAATAATTAACAAGTTCGGATAACACTTTTAGAGAGCGAAAAAGTGCTGTAGCGTCATACGTCATGTGCGAAAGTTCGAGTTATCACACATTGACGAACGTTCATTCTGTAAAAGGTTCATATCCTGCAAAGTGCTGAGCTTGATGAATGCCATCCGCGCCATGTCCGAGCCGTGAACGGTCATCAATAAATCAGTGAGCAATTGAATGCTACACTCGACACCGTCAAGTGATGATCAAAACGTTTCAATGTTAAAAGAATTTGCTGTTTCAAATTACGAATAAGAGTAAAACTATTTTAAGAGCTCTATGTCACGCTATCAAATGACTTATCGGCTATATTGTATAAAAAATAATAATACTTTTGAAAACACTCTGTGGCATACGTACTCAGAGCTGACTGTTTCTATAGACATATACAAATGTGTATTATAAATATGTATTTGTTTGTAATAACAAACATTACAAAAATATACATTTTAAAATGATATGGTTATGGTGTACTTAAATAAAGATTTTCTACTTTGATCTTGTTATTAAAAAGCTTGTCATCGGTGCCTGATACAAACATTTAAATGTGCTGTAATTTTTATTTATTTATTTTATTTATACTTTATTGTATAGTCGACAAAGAAATTGGTTAACCACTTTTGATGACATCTCCCAGTAACATAATTATTCACTAAGGATTACTGTATTACATTAACGTAATTGGTTAACTGTGAGCCAATCACAGAGCAATGGTTAAAAAAGCATGCAACTTGAACTGTGATGTCAACGCAATAGAGAATATTTTATGTAAACACAAACCAACGTGTCTATAAATCAAGGAGGTTTATGCTAGATACCATACTTAAAAAAAAAACTAATTCATTTTCAAATCGCTTTTGACTTATGCTCTGTCAAGTGTCGGTTATTGATCAACTAATCAACTCGAGTCACTTACTGTCAAGAAAATGTCGCGTAATTTAAACTTACAGGAAAGAGCCGAAATTATATATTATCATTACATCGGTTAGGATACAACATAAGTGATATTTCTAGAGAACATATCGCGATATACGACACGTTTTTGGATAAGACGTGAAGCGGAAGAAGGTACTCTTCAAGATCATAGGCGAAGTGGTCGGCCGCCTGCACTGTCCAGCGAGCAAAGGGAAACAATGAGACGTCAGTACGAAGAGAACGGCTTCACTTCTACCGGCGATTTTGCAGAAGAATTCGATGTTACGAAAGAGACCATTCGGCAGCATTTGCTTAGTATGGGATTGCATTACAGACGTCACGCTAAAAAAGTTTATTTGACCGACGCTAACAAAGCGGCTCGTTTAAATTTTGCCCGGGAGTACTTGAATTTCGATTGGTCAACTACGATATTTACGGACGAACATGGAGTCGGAGAATTAAGCAGACTACCTCCGAAATTCAACGCATTAGATTATGTGGATAATTTAGAAAATGCTATGTTGCCAACCGTCCGGAACGTCTACCCGGAAAGCGATCTGCCTCAATTTAATTTTCTACAAGACAACTGCAGATTACACACAGCTAGAGTGACTCGTACCTGGTTTGATCAACATTCATTCATTAACTTGATTCCATGGCCGTCTAAAAGTCCAGATCTTAACCCGATCGAAAACCTTTGGGGACTTATGGTGCAGCGATGGCATCACCGCAATGAGAGAACTCGAGATGCCATCGATAGTCATTGCCATGAAGTTTGGGAAGCTTTGCGCGGGACAGACATTTGTTCACGCCTTGTTGGCTCTATAGGCTCCAGTACACAATGGCGTATGCTGGGCCACGCTTTGCAATGCACCACTGTAGGCCACGATCACTTGGTGTTCACACAATGGCGCATGTCTCATTGCTGCCTGGCAATCCACTTGCGATGGACGTAGAAGAAATGTCTCATTTTTTTAAATAGGTATTTTCAGGGAGTCTACTATACGATTAAATACATCATTCATCTGAAAACATCGTACCTAAAATACTACAATTATTATAAATCAATAAACTTGAAAGTTGTAGGTGACAAACTAAACAATGGCCCATTGTGTGAACACCACAGGCCACGCTACGCCACGATTCCTTTGAAGTGTGCCCGAAAAACCGACAACTTTCCGATTGCGCGCCACGGTTGACAATTGTCCGCCATCATACGCCATTGCCCCCTGTACACAATGGCGATGGCCTGTCGTGGGCCAGCATACGCCATTGTGTACTGGGGGACTTAAGAGAAGCCGCTTGTTAGCAGTCATCGAAGCTAATGGTGGAAACACGCGTTATTGATACCTATAACACAAGCTCTGCTTAGTGTTAATTGTGTTATAGGCTGATATTTCCCTATATTTTTTTTTTACAATTAAATGTTACTGTTTATGAAGGACAATAAATTTATGTTATTTTTAAATGATAAATCATTGTTTATTATTAACCCTAAACCCCTTTACGTTACTAGCAGGAAATGGGACGTTTTTAAATCTATTAAAAACATATTTATTAAAGTTCAATTCCCTGGATTCAAAATTCAATTATTTTACGTCGAAACTAAACAAAACGTTTTATTGCACATAAAGTAGAAGGAGGTTAAATTGCAAGCCATCAGTTCTGAGTTTAAATAAACAGGAATGACAGATTCTGACGTAGCAGTTATTAATCTGTCAAGCGAAAATAGCCCTTGATGTTTAGTACGTGCAAATGATATTCAGCCTTAGGTCGGCCTCACACAGCCGGAATTCGTCTCTGAATTCATAATCTGAATTCATATTATTAATTAAGAAAGGCCGGAATCCCATACAAAGTCGTTATGATCCACATACATTCTGATTTTTTCAGATTATGAATTTCTCAGATCGATCTGTAAGAATGATTCTGATGTGCGTCCGGAATTCCTGGTCTGAATATTTAAGATTATGACTTCATAACGCACGTAATCCTATACATTTGCATAGAGCAACACACACATACTGAATTCAGATTATGAATTGCTCAGTATTGAGCCAATAGCAATGCGATTAGTATTAATTCCTCCTCCATTTCGAGACGTTTGCGTGTGTCGTGAAACAAGAGACTACTGATCTATCTCAATTTTTAAGATAATGTGAGTTGAGGGAGCCGGAATTAAGAGTCTGAATTAAGATTCTTAATTCAGATAGGTTTTCCGGCTGTGTGAGGCCAGCCTTAGAGTGGTTAACCAATTTCTTTGTCGTCTATACACATTGAGACAAAAAACATACATACATTTTTAAGTTCACAAAGAATGTATTTAAAAAATAAATAATAAACATACACGGACAATTCACACATCACACACTAGTCCCAAAAGTATATTATTTTTAAGAAAAGGGAGTACCTACTCTTAATACTGATTAACAATCACAGCACATGACATCTATGGTTTAACGCTCGAATAGAGTTTCGATACATGTGCTGATCAACAAGTAATCAGCAATTATGAAACTGACTGATGCTGATTGGTATATAAACTATATAGCTCTAAGCTAGTGATGTGCATTTGAGCTGACGGGATGACCGACGAAGTTGCTACTCATGCGTGGACGCGTGGTACGTCACCTGGCACTAACTGGCTTCTGAAGAGATGATCAATACCCATTCCATTCGCAACCAATCAATTCGGTAATCGGACCGAAACTGGCGATTTTCACAGAGATTATGATCGTTTCGACAAGCAATGTGATAGGAATTCGATTTTTATTAAGATTGATACAAATGTATAATGTTAATTCTGATAAAGATTTGGATTAAGAGCAACCACAGTGTACCTCAAAAATATCGATGCTTTATTCTCTTTAAGCGCAGTTTATATGAAGTGTAAACCGATCTAAAATAAACTTTGAAAGCAAACTCATTGACGGTTCTCGGATACAGAGTTGAGTAAAGTTATGAGAGCATCTCAAGTTAAGTTTTCTCATATACGTAAATAACGTTACACGCAAAGGAATTAGAAGATTTGAAATTATTTTCTTTACGAACTGGATTAATGAAATATCTTTTCTTACAAACTTCATTAGTGGCGATACAAAAATATTTTGATCAGATTAAGGTCGAGTGATCTACGTCCAGCATTGGACTGATTTAGATTGATGATGAAGGTCGATTGTGGGGTAAGATCATAATTATATGCTTATAGTATATCATTAGAAGATATAAACAACCAGCAAAATATTCCTGAAAACACTCAGCTCTGCAAAGGTACGGTGTTAAATCCCGAAATATCAGCGGTACTTAAGACGGTAAAAGACCGGTACAAGAAAGTAGTATCACAACAGCAGTCAATAGATCTTGATATAACAACCATTAACCGAACTATTAACCTAAAAATAACCTTGTTTACATGACAATAATGAAGCTAAAGAAATATAATCCACTTCTAATGTCAATATTATGTATTATAATTGTACATAATAACATATTCATATAAACTTACGCCCCGTTATTCTTTCCAGTAATTATCATATAAAGATAGTTAGAAGAACGCCATAAAAGTTACAATATTTTCAGTGTATATTTCTTACAATCTCTTGTTTACTTTGTCACAAATTGAACCAACATCGAGGAATTCTTTAGAATCGAGGAAGCCAACCAATCGCAGTCGGCGCAGTTCAATGCAGTGTAAATAACGATTGGAATTTCTCTTTATAAAGTATTTCTTCGTTCATAGCTTATTTTTATACAGAAGTGAGTTGTAGGACAATGACTTCGGGGACTGGGACCATGAGATTTCCGCGCTTCCCGCTTAGTAGAAACTCCAGCTGAAACGATTAATATACGTACTACTATTTTTTTTTCTCATCTTGAGTATTAGAACATTCCTTTGTTACCAATCAAAACATTTTAAATTCATTTCATGACAATTTATAGAAAGGCAGATGAAACAACAGAATTTAAAAATACAAGCTACGAAAACCGAAATCATTTTTAATCCAATTGTAAAAATATCGGAAAAATGTTCCGTAAAAATACTGTGGCTATGAATAGTTATAAGGCATATTTTCCATCCATTCACCAGCTAAACTAACCTTGATTGGAGTTGTTTATTGATTTCATAAAAATCTCTATTTGCCACACATATTCGTAGTAAAAATTGTGGGTCCGGGGTATTAGCTTGAAAAATGACAAAAAGATAAAGAAATTAATAGTAGGATGAAACCCATTAGAAAAGGAAGAGAATATTATAAAAACATAAGGAAAAATAATTTACGGGCGATCTGAGTTCGGGAAAGGGATGGGGGTGAGGTTTTAAGAGTAAAAAACGCTTTTTCTCGATTTCCGGCAAAACTAAAAGTCCTATGGAAAAAAGTCGAATAGCAAAGTTGTAGGTAATTAAAAGATCTAAAACTTTTGTATACACACTTTTTTCACATAACCTCAAAATTTATGTGAAAAATTCAAAAGTTTTGGGTTTTTTTCAAGAAATTTGGTGAATACTTACCTCCTTACGTCCCAAATACGCTGTAATTTATTTGATTAGAAATATATATTTTTTTCCCTTATTTTGAATAAATATCGAAAAAACATCCTTATTTTTAATTGAAAATTCATCCGTCCAAATATCAATATAAGCAACAGATTGGGGCTGGAAGCAATATCAGCGTGGAATTATGCCCAAATTTACACAAAAAGAATTAATTCCAGAAATATTGCTCAAAACTATTTGCTGCAGCTGTGAAACTGGATGTAACAGTTTAAAATGTGGTTGCAGAAAACATGGTTTGAAATGCACAAATGTATGTTCAAATTGTCATGGTTCTGAAAATTGCTCCAATATTGAAGAAGAAACATACGAGGAAGTTAATGATTCAGAAGAAATTGTGGATGAAGAACCAACGCAGTCTGGAAATAATATTGGAGAGGAAGAATGTGATAGTCATGAAAATTTCGAAGATCTACTAGAATCGGAGAGGTTTGTCGAATCTAACGATGAAAAAATGCCAAAAAAAGACAAAAACTAATGGATTAATGAGTAGAATTAATAAAAATATTTATGAATGATAAGATTATTGTGTTTAAAATATTGAAATGAATAACGTAATTCGAATAAAGTATCTACATTTAATAGAACGAACATTGGTTTTTTGAATTTTTCACATAAATTTTGAAGTTATGTGAAAAAAGTGTGTATACAAAAGTTTTAGATCTTTTAATTACCTACAACTTTGCCATTTGACTTTTTTCCATAGGACATTAAGTTTTGCCGGAAATCGAGAAAAAGCGTTTTTTACCCTTAAAAGCTCACCCCATCCCCTTCCCGAACTCAGATCGCCCGTAAATTATTTTTCCTTATGTTTTTATAATATTCTCTTCCTTTTCTAATGGGTTTCATCCTACTATTAATTTCTTTGGTTTTAAAACCTATCGAGCCTGGTCTATTAAGTTATATTTCGATTTTGTAGTTTTGTACGTATGTAATTAATTCAGAACCTTGGTTCATACAGAAAAAATACATAATACGTAATAGTAATTTTAAGTATATGTTACCGTAGTCTATATAGGTATAGACTACGGTCTATCTTATAAAAAGTTAGCGCTGACATTATGCCACCATTACGTATGGTAATCAATACATCAAGTCTGCGCTAACTTTTTATAAGATAGACCGTAAGTCTATAGTCGTCCGGGAGAGACCGAATCGTTATAATAAGTGCAGTATTATTAGCTGGAGAGCTAGTGAACCCTGCGAGTAACGGTCTTCCTGTAAGGCTAGAAACTTGTACACTTACGATTTATAGCTTGCTAAGAGCACTAGCCATGATCTGGCAGGCTTCAGCCCTGTACTTCATCAGCCACTTAATTTTTTAATTGTAAAATAATTTGAGTTTCAAAACTTGTTTCTGTAAGCTTAAAAATTTAATAGGATGGAGTTTATTTATTGTAAATCTTGAAAAAAAAGTTACAGACGATTACAATCAGCAATAGTATATGGCAGATCAATTAGAAAATGCACAGTTGATGAGGTAAAATAAACTTTATCCTGTATACTTAAAATTTTTATATGTTTTCAAGTAAACGTCTCAGAGTAAATATGTACAATGCCAGACGGTTTTGAACAGCATAAGACCTTGCCAGGCGAGGGGACAGCTGCTAAAGGCGTGCGAGTCAGAGGTGTTGCGTGAATGCCTATCTTTCAGTTTTAGTTCAGTTTTCAGTGATTTTACTTATTTTTTATGACATATCTGGCAAGCTAGCTTGCGGGCCACCTGATGAGAAGTGGTCACCGCCGCCCATGGACACTTGCGAACACCAGAGGCGTTGTCAGTGCACTACCGGCCTTTGAGATAAAGATATACCCTTCTTTTGAAGGCTCCCATGTCGAAGCTCCAAATGTATGGTTTGAAATGTTCAAAATTAAATAATGCACGTTATGAAAAGTTCCTTACTACGTACAAAAATAAATTAAGTGGTGTGCAATAAAGTGTTTTCTATCTATCTATCTATCTACAACACAAATAATCCTAAAGTGCTTATGAAAAAGTAGTAAGCTATGATTCATCGAATTCACCACCCTGCCAACGTGAACTACATCAACAATTATTGAGAACTGCCTACATTACCTACAAATATATGGCGAAATTGTAATTTTAAAGAACCATTCTTATTCCTGAAAATAACGGTTGGAACTTAATTGATAGTTCTTACGATTTTAATTGGTTTGAGAGGAATAAAGTTCCATCTTCTATACCTATACGACATACTTTTACAAGGACCTGCTGATACTGCCACAGCACAATCGCCTGAAACTGAGGAATACATTTCAGGTAACATACAACTATTTTATCCGTAACATTTAATATGCAGTCCTATGTAATAGAGCTTGATATTTAATTCTTAACAACCTTCAAAAAATACTAAAAATTATTACGGTAGGTACCTACATTAAAATATTTTTTCACTATTTTCAGATGAGGAAAACATTGTAAAGAATCAGATGATGATGCAAACAGTAGTGCAATCTCGGATGATGCTGAAGAAAATGAATGTTAAAATAATGTAGATTGCATAAAACCCAATAAAATACATTGCATTTACTGTATGCTAATAAATATGTTCATAAAATTGAAACATTAACATTTCTTATTTGCACTCCCTTAGCAGCTGTCCCCTCGCCTGGCAAGGTCTTATGCTGTTCAAAACCGTCTGGCATTGTACATATTTACTCTGAGACGTTTACTTGAAAACATATAAAAATTTTAAGTATACAGGATAAAGTTTATTTTACCTCATCAACTGTGCATTTTCTAATTGATCTGCCATATACTATTGCTGATTGTAATCGTCTGTAACTTTTTTTTCAAGATTTACAATAAATAAACTCCATCCTACTAAATTTTTAAGCTTACAGAAACAAGTTTTGAAACTCAAATTATTTTACAATTAAAAAATTAAGTGGCTGATGAAGTACAGGGCTGAAGCCTGCCAGATCATGGCTAATGCTCTTAGCATGCTATAAATCGTAAGTGTACAAATTTCTAGCCTTACAGGAAGACCGTTACTCGCAGGGTTCACTAGCTCTTGGACTATATAATCAAATCAGTATTATATATGTGCGCAAACCTAATGTAACTAAACGAAAAAAAACTAAACATATGAAATGAAAACTATGCAACATGTGTGAAAAACGGGTAAACGTGGGTAGTTCAGAAAGTTTAGAATAATTTCAGTAGAAGTTTTAGATAGATTTTCATTTCCGAACATCTAACAACAAGTCATATTACTAGCTAGAGCATGAACTCAAGCTATAATCGATTAATAATACAAGTTTGTATGAGAAATTTTCAAACAAGCTGATGTAATATTTGAGCTTAAAAGGACTACGGAACCTCGGAAGAGTGAAAGTTTATAACTAATATTTTGCTCGTGTTTGTTGTTTCTTACTAAATAGTTTTAAAATCTTATTATAATAGAAAAGTATAATAGAAACGTGAGTTCGCAACCGTAATCTTAGATTAGAAAGTTTACCATTAAAAAGTTTTTTTCCGTAAATTTTGCGGGTTATCATTCTAATCAAATTAAAATACTACAATAATTATGAAATGAGCATCGATGTTCCGTCATCTCGTTATTGAAATAACCCTCGTTTTGATGCGCGTAGTTGGGTAAAAACTATAGAACTATATATTTACGGCCGGTTTCTGGAAACCCAAATAACGATTGATCCGAGTTTGACACATAGTAATTATTAGATTTTTTCGTTGATCATCGTTCGAGAAACCGGCCGTTAGGATCCTAGTATCATAGATCGAGTTTTACCTCCTATCTTATAAAAAGTTAGCGTTGATTTTATGTCATCATTACGTATGGTAATCAATATACTTCAAATATTCGATATTTTTTTATAAGATAGACCGTAAGAAAACAGTTATGGTTCCAACATATAATAATATAAAAATAATATTCTGGTTAAAAGAAAAAAAACAATGATTTCGCGATAAACTGAAACACTATCATAATGAATAAACAACATAAGAAACTAGCTATGTTATGAAAACAACCGTCTATTTTGATGGGAAATTGATATCTCTGACAATATTAACTGAAGCAAAACAATACTCATTATTAACGAGTGGTAAAAATAATAAAAATAGGTATAAGTAAACAACGAAGGAGAAGATATCAAATTAATTAGATTGTTTTATCTATTACTGCTACAATATTTTTTTTAATGATATATCTTTGTTATGATAATAATTAAATATGATACTTACAACCAAATATGATATTATTCATTAAACTCAAACTCAAAATACACCATCAGTACAGTTCAAAAGATATTTAAATAAGGGAAAGAAATAAATTATAATAGATTGATCAAAATTATAGTAGGTAAGTATGAATATTATAGGACCATACAACATAGAAAGTTCAGTATAAATGAAAATAAAAAAAATGACTTTGAATCAATTTCTTTTACTATGCGATTTAATATCATCATTTTGCTGATGAAAAGTACAGATCTAGAAGTGTCAATTTACTTATGTATACATTTAGAGGTCTATAAATGTACGTTTATCAATATATACATATTTATTGATAAACGTATAGGTTAAGACCTGGATGCAAAAAGCCCATGTAAGAAAAGAGTGGTGTTCGAGGAAGCTTATACCCACGGGCTTCATATGATATTTTTTTTATTGTTTAGCTTACTTAACAAAATTTACGTCAAATAAGATAACGATCTAGCCCCGATACATGTCTGGAAGAGATCGCTAGCGTTTAGACCGCCCATTGTAGAAATCTGTTACAATGTTTTCCCTTGTCTAATGTTAAAAAGTTTATCTATCTAGATACTGGCTAATTAGTAATTTTAATGTAACTTAAGTTACTATACACATTAGTTAAAGAACGGTGCTTATGATGAAGATTATTGATAATGTATTTGTCTGCTCTTTCGCAGGGCCTATGGCAGGCTGCAGAACATGGATTGGACGGCGGTACGCCGCGACGGCCACACCGTGTTTACGAAACTAATTCGTACCAAGGATCCACGCGAAGCCGAAGGAAACCAAGAAATATCAGTTCCAGAAGGAAGGCAACGATTATCGGTGAGTAAAAAAATAATATAAATTCATTTTATTTATACATGATTCAATAAAAAATATCTATACTTACTTAAATATTTTATGCTAATTAGGTTTGTTTAAAAGTCATTTGACATTTTTGCAATCCTTAATAATTTCTGACTACCTGGAAGTTTGTCCAAGGTGACTGACGTCCAAAATGAAGACACATGCTTGATTTAAAACATGAGAAACCAAAACCCTTAAAACTATATATTATGTTAAATTAAAAATGAAAAAAATCATCAGTTTACCAAAACAGTTTTGGTTCTTATTATTTTACCAAGGGCGTTTTAAAAGTGAAGTTTCTCTTAGAAAATAAATGTTTGAGTATAACAATAAAAAAAAAATAGTAAGTCTAAGGATGTAGAAGGTAAGATAGCTGAATTGTTTACCACCTAATCAAGCAACAAGTAAACAAGTATGTAAATATATTCAACTGGTCCTGGGGATTCTTGTGAAGTAAGATGGGAACAAGGCTTTTTGAATTCAATGTGCCGAAACAGTAACATCAAATGCATTGTAGCTAACACGGTTTCGTCACGAGGCGTTTCTCCACTTTACTTCTTTGGGTCACGTGCAAGCAAGATAAAAAAAAATGAACTTTGTTTAAACCGCAGTCAACATTCTACCTGAAGACTTAGCAAATAAACTGTTGTTGTAAAGTCAATTGTTGGGAAAAACTGGAAATTGTTTTTCGAATAAAATAAAATGTCAAAGTGACGAAATATTCAAATAGTCCACTTTAAAATTTTATGTAAATTAATTAATTTCTTAAAAAAATATGTAAAGTTTAACCATGTAAATAAAAAAATACTTTCTGTTTTAAAATTATTAGCAAACAAAAATACATAACTTTATAACCAGCACTTACACAGATTAGGATTGAGAGAATACCACCGCTATTCTACAAATAAGAGTTCCCCAGGGCGCTATCGTTAGCCTTTTTTCGTTTCTCGTCTGTATGATTGACCTGCCGGTTCAAGTAGAAACGCTAATCGTGTTTTTATCGTGACTTCTTTAATATATAATGCAAAGAGAAAATCTACAGATATCATATCACAAGGTAACGATGTGGACTGTGAGTTTCTTGAACGATTCTGGATAGCTTTTGGACGCAAGAAAGTAGCAATTTGAAAAGCAAAACATGTATTACAAAATAGTCCGTACGTACATACAATTTAGCCCACAACTAAACTTTGTTATAGGAAACGCAGCATCTAGTTAGTATAAGCTGAAGTTTTATAACTTGTACCTGTATTTTCATATATTTAATAAAGTTAGGCATGTTTGTTGTTAGAGCTTACGGATAAATTATTCCGCAGCTCTCTACTAGCCCACGTAACTCCAGGTGAAATCAAATTCTTGGCCTGTAGGCTAATATGGTTAGTTACATCCACTCTACGTGCATAGCTTCGGATAAACTCATTTTATGATCAAAGGCTACAATGCTCGAAGCTCTCAGGAACATTTAGCTTTCATATCAAACACGCACTCTCCCTGTATTGTCAAAATATTGACCGATATTTGTTATAAAACAAAGTGGCAATCAATCGTACATACTGCGGTGTGCTGGCAAAACTATTTCTGCACCACAATACTTTTTCTTCTACTGCAAAAACACACAGGCTTGAACAGTGTTTACTTTAACTAACATCTTATTTATTGATGTCAATGAAACTGAGTTTTTCATATTTATAGACGTACATTTGTGATATTAGATATGAAAACTGAAACTATAAATGTTATAACTGTGGGATAAAACATTCTCAAGTGAAAAAAATAACCGTTTATTGGACTTCAGGTTACCTAAGTACAACGAAAATCTTTTAATCGGCAAAAAGTAGGTATCGCCAGTGGATGTGCGAAAGTCACGGTTCTACGGATTAAAGTAGTGTACGACTGGATATATATTTACCCGCTGCGGTTTTCATCAAAGTAATGGAAGTGATGCTGTTTTAGTGCATTAGACGTTTGATCTAAATCGGTTTATAAAACTTATAAGACTTTGGGTTTTTTATATATTAAGCGCAGGCGAGAATAAAAGGCTGAATTGTATATAAAAATCAACAAATAAGAAAGACAAGTTTAACAAATTCAGTAATCTTCATCAGTCAGACTTCGAAACGAAAAAACTAAAAAAGAAGCAAAATGTGAATTCAGAAAGTACACACAAAAAAATGTCATAGAGTAAAGAGCGCTGAATTGCGTGAGAAAATTGATTTTAGTGCAGGCAGGCAGGCGCTCCCAATATTTTTCCCCCCTCATCCGAACACCCTACGCGAACCGTACAGCATACTAATTTTCGATGCGGCTGGGTTTTGGGTACTTCAGTAATTATCGACTTTGCGTTAGGATATTTGGAGCAGAATTCTAATATACAAGACATTACTACAGTTTAGAACCACAGATGTGGTGAGGGCTATGTTGAATTAATTTATTAACGTATAGTATATGGTTAATTAACTGTTACCACTTAATTTCAAAAACAATTGAAACGACCAGATGCAGTCATAAGTAGAAAAGAGAGAAAGAATGTATGCATAAAAATAATCTGCGATGTGGAATGCACGGTTTGGTTTCACAGATCTATATGTAATATATATTTATTTATTATCTAATACTACTAAGCCTCGATCGGTGAATCTCACATATCTAGATACGTGTAGTGTACATAGGAAATAGAATAAGTAGCATAGTTTTGTAATAAGTTTAAAGTCCCCAGTACACAATGGCGTATGCTGGCCCACGACAGGCCATCGCCATTGTGTACACGGGGCAATGGCGTATGATGGCGGACAATTGTCAACCGTGGCGCGCAATCGGAAAGTTGTCGGTTTTTCGGGCACACTTCAAAGGAATCGTGGCGTAGCGTGGCCTGTGGTGTTCACACAATGGGCCATTGTTTAGTTGTCACCTACAACTTTCAAGTTTATTGATTTATAATAATTGTAGTATTTTAGGTACGATGTTTTCAGATGAATGATGCATTTAATTGTATAGTAGACTCCCTGAAAATACCTATTTAAAAAAATGAGACATTTCTTCTACGTCCATCGCAAGTGGATTGCCAGGCAGCAATGAGACATGCGCCATTGTGTGAACACCAAGTGATCGTGGCCTACAGTGGTGCATTGCAAAGCGTGGCCCAGCATACGCCATTGTGTACTGGAGCCTTTAAGTAGTTCAAAATATAGACATTATTTCGTTGTTTTTATTTTATTAGGTTAAATAAATAGATACGGTTATAAAGGACAACTCTAGGTACGTTATAAAAAAGTTAGGAAATATAACATACGCGTAGGATAGATATTTAATTAGATAAAATAAGTTGTGAATAAAGTAGATGCAAGAACACAATACTGTAGGTGAAATATTTCCGTATATAAGAAACACTTCAATACCGAAGAAAATAATTCAGATATTAAAGACCGGAGTATGTTATAATGTAAAACCAAACCCAAAACCAATTTAAATTTATAATTTGCTGCAGGAACTAATAAAATTAGTCGTCTGATGCGCTCCAACCAATTAACGAGCTCATTCCGTCAGCTGATTGGAAATTAAAAGGGTACATGAATCCGTTAGCTAAATGAGTTCTTTCTACAGGGTGGCGCAAAAGAAATGACCCTATTTGGTTCAGCTATAACTTTTTTTCTAAATTAGAAAAATAGATTTAGGTTTTTTTAAATGTATATTTGGTTCATTAAATTTTGTACCATTAGGATTTAAAAATTATGTCTTTTAAATAGTGACCTCCAGAGTTGATGCAAGCTTAAGCCCTTTTTATGACATTTTGCATAACTTGCCGTAACACTTCCTGCGATATGTTCCTTTTTTCTTGATGAATGATTTCTTTTAGAGTTGCGATATTCTGTGGCTTGTTCACATACACCCGAGATTTCAAAAAACCCCAAAGAAAGAAGTCTGGACTGGTCAGATCGGGTGATCTTGCAGGCCAAGGCAAATCGCCAAAACGAGAGATAACTCGGCCTGGAAAAGCGTCCCTAACTAAGTCCATAGTGTCGCGCGCTGTGTGTGCCGTAGCGCCGTCTTGTTGAAACCAGATGTGCTCCAGCCTCAATTCGTACAAACTGGGTATCAAAAACTCACGTAACATGGTTCTGTGGCGTTCTCCAGTGACGCAATTGCGTGGCACGTTGCCTCGTTGATGTTTCTGGACACTCTTTCACATATTCGCGCACAGCATCGATATTTTCAGCTGAACGGCCTGTTCTTGGTCTCCCAGACTTAGGTCTATCCAATGTTGAATCCGAATTGAGCGACCAATCGGTGCCGGACGGTGGGGAAATCGTTGACGAAATTCACGTTGTGTTTTTATCACTGATGAATTATTCCGTAAGAACATTGACACGATTATTCCACGTTCTTGAGGAGTAAAACGGTCCATGTTTATTTTCAGTGTATTTTACATTTGTTGACTACACAATTTTCAATAATAGAATGACAGGAAATGTCATATAAAAAAATAAACAGTGTTTTCTGTAGTGCCCTTACTTTTGCGCCACCCGTTACTTTTCAGTTGAACACTCATGATCGAGTGTTCGTAATTATAGCATTTAATGCGAGGCTCGTTGTAATAGTTCGTTTAGCATTTCCATTGGTGGAATTGTAATGACATTCTGATTATACACTAGTGTGGTTTAATGAGATACTACTATCATGTCGATAACTATATTCATGGCTTCACTGCTGTGGGTTCGATTCCCACCCAGAGCAAATTTTTGTGTGATGAATACAAATATTTGTTCTGCGTCTGGGTGTATCTGTATTCTAAGTATGTATTTACAAAACAAATGTACACAAGTAATATTCTATCAGCAGCCGAGTTCCCATATAGCTTTGCTTAGTTTGGGACTAGAGTGTGATGTGTGAAATGCCCGTGAATATTTATTATTAATTTATTTAAAAGGTTTAAATACAAAATTGAAGTTAGTATCTTCGTATTAAATAAAGGTAATTAAAAAAAGGATGAATGGACTGACTGAGCAACAGGCTGCTTAAAAGGAACACCGACTACTAAAAGACTACTATTGAGGTCTACAACGTCACCACTTAATTCGCACAGCTTTGCATTCTGTGCTGTTGTTTAACTATGTATTCTGTATTGTGGGTTTAATTCTCACTGAAAACAAAAATAATGGAACGTTTGTTGTGTAATTACTAACTAATGGTTTCAGCTCCACCTTGCCTTCTGTGCACAGAAATAACAATAACACTTATGTGTTTTTGATACTGTGTCATCTTACGGCAGTTTCCTGAAACGTTGATCACCAAAACATCAAATTATGTATATTAATGAGTGAAAACTCGGATCAATCGTAATTTGGGTTGCTCAAACGCTTGTCACCTGCGAAATATTTAACAACAGATCAGATGACAAGCGTTTGAGCAACCCAAATCACGATTGATCCGAGTTTTGACACATTGTAATTTGATGTTTTCGTTGATCAACGTTTCAGAAACCGGCCGCGGCCGTTAGACTCGACCCTCATTCTACACTGATCAAATATTTCTGTATTTCAAACATAATTAAAATATTTATCATAAATTTATATCCCATAGTAAATTAAGCAATCTTGGAAAAATAACGTTTATATTCATGTATTCATGATAATTTTTATTACAAACTCAGTTCCTACCAAAGTACAATAGCAATCTGGTTTTGATATCACAAGCATTGCTTTTATGACATTAACGCAAGTATTCATGAATAAGTCAATTTCCGAAGTGTAACAGAGTTTTAAACATGGCCCAACTGTCTTTAGATATCTTATTCATTTTCCTACCCTTATCCTTCTAGTGAGTGTCTGGAAAACACGTCATTTTCTTTCCCTCTCTAACTATCCGCACAATATTCTCACAATAAATAAATAATGCTGCCAATCCACGCAACATCAACTAGCCCCAAGTTAAGCAGAGCTTGTGTTATGGGTACTAGAAGACTGATATACTTAATACAATACATTACATAGATAGATATTTTTTATTATACAATCCTCTCTATATCCATCCACATTATAACGCCTAACGCGTCATAAGTTTATATAAATAACTAGCTGTCCCGGCGAACTTCGTACCGCCTTAGAGATTTTTTTTTCTGAGAGATTCTCTTAATTTTTTTTCCGTAAGAACTTTGTAGAGTATTAGAAAACTACAAAAAACAATCAGCCAAATCTGTCAAACCATTTTCATGCTATGTTGTGACAACGGAAAACGGGTTTCATTTTTAATATATAGATTTATATCTGTGAATATTTGAAATACACAATACGAATAAAGACATCTGTTACAGAGATGCCTGACGACCGTGGATCTGACGTCACTCGGCGTGGGCTCCTGCGTGGGCACGGGGATGTACCTCGTGGCCGGCATGGTCGCTCGCAAGTACGCCGGACCAGGCGTTCTCATCAGCTTCATGATTGCAGCCATGGCCAGCATCTTTTCCGGTAAGCTTTATCAAACTACTATTACTACAGTAGTAATAGTAGTTTGTAATAGTAGTTTGTAGTAGTAGTCTACAACTTCCTTTACTACTACTTTATTTACAACTATTTAACTACTTTTTATTGTTATTACATACTATCTAGTGACTGTCGGTTGATTTTTTAGTTAAGTGCATGTTTTATTCTTAAAATGTAAATCCGTTTTTGGCTATATGTATTGTAATTAAGTTTATTTCATTTTAATTTAAGAGCTGTGTGATTTTGTTACACAATAAATAAATAAATAAAATAAATAAATAAACGAATGATAATACTGTTTTACACTTCATATTTTTAACAAATAAAAAACGGTAGAAACCAGTCTGTAGTTTACAGCCCGTTTTTCTAGGCTCTGGTCGTGTAGAACTGGTACCTTGAATCACCTAGTATATATTATGTAAGACGATTCTATATGATCTTTCTTATTTTACTATGAATAAACTTTTATTGATTTAGATTTCCTTTGAGTTTAAGAATTCGTATAAAATAAAGCAGTGTGTTATAAATCAAAATGTTTCAAGCACAGAAATCAATGCAACACAAAAAAATGTAGTCCCGCAAATAGATAATTAAATGTAATTAAAATGAAAGTAAAACACAAAGTTTATTAAATATGTATTACTTTGTTTCGAATATACCGATCATGGTTATAAGTTGGTGTACGTTATGCATGGATTTTCACAAGTTAAATAAAACTTTGCAAATGAATGTAAACAAAATTTGCATTAAGTATGCCACTATTGTATTTAAGTATATCTTACACTAAACGTGAAGAAAGAAGAACTGAAGGCCCAGTTTCAACCCCGGTAGAGTCCCGTTGTAGGGATCATGTCAACGTTACTATCGTTGGTCCCCACCAACGGGAATCTACCTGCTTTGAACGTTCTACTAAGTGGACCAGTAGCTCTACCATGAGTTTTTACAATCTATTCTCGCTACTCGCTAGCGTGTTGTTAAAAAAATGTATGAAGATTGCACAGCGCCTCTAGCGGATAGTTGGGTACTAAAATTCGTAATATGTACTAATTTTTACGTAACTACTGTAGTAAAGTCAGGCGATTATACTGTGACAACTCATGGTAGAGGTACAGAACATGGAGAAGATTAAACAGTTGCAACGAAGAATACGTCAGGATCTATCGGACACACTAAAGGTGGGTTTACACCAAACGAACATAGAGCTAGAGCCAGAACAAGAGCATTCTTTCCTATTCTTTTAGTGTAAACGAAAACTAGAGGTATCCATTTACACCAAACGAACACAGAGCTAGAGCTAGAACGTTCGGACGCGCTCGCTCGTGGAGCGAGCGCGTCCGAACACGATAGAATGCTCCAAGCAACAGTTCGCGCGCTCTTGCGCCGTTTACATCAAGCGAGCGAGCATTCTTAGAATATTCTATAGAATCTTTGCGAACGCACTAAGAACAACGAAAGAATGCTCTACGCCTGTTTACACTAGAAGAATTTGACGTAGTGGGGATAGAATGAGCATTCGCTCGTTTGGTGTAAACCCACCCTTACAGGATGACATGTACTGTCAATTTCTCTATTAAATAGAAATATCTTCGTTGTCACCGAATGTTGTAAAAGCATGTTTAAAGTTAGATGCTGCTAGACTTTCAAATTGTTCTTTTGTTCATAGTTATAGTCATTAATATTTTATTAACTAAAACTCACAAGGATCATTTAGAATCATCTAGTATACGTGCTAGTTCTTCAATGCGGTTATAGACCGGCGATATTATATAGACCGCAATATAAATGCAAAAATCAAAAGTTTCGTTCATAAGACCTTGCGTTTCTTGTCATAAACCATTTCGTTACAGAAACTAATTAAAATCAGCCCGCAAAACTGTTAAGTATTCGGCCCGTGTCCGCATCGGTCAATCTGCATTTCATATGATGTTTTTATTATTTCAACTTCATTACAATTGTAATAGCTTTAATATAATAGTAGTTATGATAGACAAGAGACGTATATTTTTCAGAACAAACCCTATTTAGTAGGTTCATAAATTTTATGCAGCAGTTATCTTGTAATTTATTTTGTTTTAAGTCAAGTTAGTAATCAGGTTTCGTGCTGGTAAACTTAATTTGGCTTGAGAGATTGTTTTACAAAGCTGTCAAAGAAAAATCCCTGATTCGGCTTAAGTAGACTTTGATGTAAGCAAGTTCTTGTGATGTTGCTGCCCTCAGTATTTTTTAAATAGAACATTTTATATTATTTACTTTTGAAGTACGAATAACGTATTTACTGTGTATGTATAATTAAAGCAATATTTTTTGTTTAGGTATACTTAATTATAAAAATGTAACAGTTACAATTTTTATTAATATTTTTCACTGAAATTGCGCTTTCCAAAACAAACCGATAAATTGAAAGCTCAGTTGACAAAAACGCAGTTGGCTGGTTTTATTGACATATGAATAAAAACTAAAAAAAATTTGCATATTGTTTTGCAAAATTGCAAATGTTTTTTAGTTTTTATTCATATGTTAAAAAACCAGCCGAACTGAGTAACAAAAGCCCTTTGAAATTCATGTAATAACATTTCGCAGGTGCCTGTTATGCTGAATTCGGCGTTCGCGTACCAAACACAACGGGATCGGCTTACACCTACTCGTATGTCACAGTCGGAGAGTTCATAGCCTTCATCATCGGCTGGAACATGGTGCTGGAGTATCTGGTAGGCATTAGTTGTAGTTATCATTAAAACCATAAGTAAACTTACGACTATACAGTATTTACAAAATGTACATTGTCATATAAAATGTGAGCGCATTATCGAACAGATGAGACTGTTCGATACTTAATTATTGGATGGAGCAGCACACCTGACTATAAATATGTATCTATAGAAATATCAATAACTAACATTAGTCAGTAAGCTCTTATGTTACTAACAAATATGGACTAAGATCTGAAATAAATAAATATTATTATTATTATTTATTATAAAATACATAAGAAACAGTTGAGCTATCTACAGACCGTTGCAAACGATCTATAGATAGTTCAACTGATCCAAATCAGTACCAATCGGAAGCGTACCCAAGACACCATAAGTAATTTGCTAACCCTGGATATTTACCATGATTTGTAAAATTGATTATTTAATAATATTTCAGAATGTAATTGCATTCGATTTTGTAAGTAGATATGCATGTCATTGTCAATCAAATTAGTTTATCTTCTGCACTATCTATTATGAAATTGAATACGAAATCATGGTAAATATAAATGCTTTGATTTTATAGATTTACAATATTTATAACCGTGATAGTTTTAAGCTTGAATAATTGTTATATTTGTGTATAAAAATATATCTTATTTATAATATTGTAGAATTATATGTAAGAGCTTAACATTTAAGTTAGACACTAAAATAAACCCTACAAGTGGAGGTTTTATGGCGCAAGGCGATATCTTCCATACAACCATTTGTTAATCTTGAAGCTGTTGATGTGATTCTTATCTCTGCCCAATGTAAGCGTCCCTCCGACGACGGTTTGAATCCGTCATTCAAACCATACTAAAGAAAGAAAATATTTATTTACACCATAACGTTATACATAAATGACATTAAAACAAATAAAAAGAAGTACCTATAAAAAGGCCACCACTCAGCAAAAGCTATAGAAACCATTGGTTCCTATAGCGCTGGTTTTCAGGGAGGCCGGTACTAAATGCTTACTTTAAGGGCCCCCGCAGACTGCAGACTTTTTATCGGCCGATAGTAGGTATGGTCGGCTTCTTAATCAGTATGACGACTGAATCACTGTAATGAGCGCATCTTCATACTGATTAAGAAGCCGACCAAACTATCGGGCGATAAAAAGTCTGCAGGTTGCAGGGACTTTAAATCAGGTTGAGTCTACAATGGATCTGTTCGAAAAACACTGTCATTCCCTTTGGCTTTTTCATAATACCAGCGTTGCACCGTTTCCATGTGCACGGTGCAAGTGATGAGACAAAGATCTTAATCTTAATATATATCCAGTCGTATTATATTGTATCATTTTACACACAAACAATTCCTAGTTCTAGACTTACAGATATTAGAAAGCATTAAAGCTAAAATCTACTTGTTTAGATTTTTTATAGCAAAGACTTTGTTATAACTGTGCACTTGGCTGAGTCTTCGTTAACAAAGCTTTTATGTGAGATAAAGGTAAAAATATGTATTTGTTTTACATGCATCTAAAAGTTTCTGAAATAATGATACAAAAGCGTGTGCAAGTTCACCCGCTTCGATTCAAAGCTGGGAATAAGGAATTATCCATAAGGAAAATCATGAGCTTTAATATCACTGACAAATTTGAAGAGTTTGTTTGGGGATAAGATTATAATTTAATATAATGAAAATTACCCGAAAATTTAGGAAACGGTTTCAAGTTTGGGCATCACGGAAGATCAGCGTTGTATGGGCATCACGGAAGATCAGCGTTGTAGTAGTACATAGGTACTACTACAACACATGCTGAGTGATGGCCTGTTTTGTGGTCACAAACATGTAAATAGTAAGGTTTATTTTTAATTGTGTGAATATGTTTTGATCTCATGTGTGTGACACAAAATAAAGTTTTTCTTTCTTTCTTTCTTTCTTTCAAGGTTGCAACAATACGCTGCGCAAAAAAGGTACCTACATACTATTCAATACGCGCACGGGTCGATATTCATATAATTATTTCAGTTACAATGCTCCATACAAATTGTGTCAAAAGCTGTCTCTGAGTACAATACTGTAAGGATTAGAAAGATATCTTAAAGCTAGTCTTTAATTATTCAACTAATTCATTCATTGTTCGTGACGTAATTGGCCACGCTTGTGATGCAGCTTGAGCGTGACGCGTCCATCAAAATGGCAGTCAAAGATTTTCAAAAACATTTACATTATAATTAAACTTGTAAGACATTAAGTGGTTTGGACATGTCATGCGGAGAGAAGAAAGCCATATAACAAGAAGAGTGATAGATATGAATGTGGATGGATGTAGAAGTAGAGAGAGGCCAAAGATAAGATGGATGGACTGTGTGAATGATGACATGTGTAAGAAAGGAGTCAGCATTGAGATGACGTCTGATTGAAGAGATTGGAAGAAGAAGACGTGTTGTATCGACCCCACTAATGTAGGACAAGGGTAGGAAGATGATGATGTGTCTTTGTAATTCCTGAAGTAAACAATTAATTGAAAATAACAGTTGAGTAGTCAATGATGTCACATTTGAGTAGGTATAGCTTTACTTTTTAAACAGAGGGTTATATACTTGGAACATACATTTATGTAATTATTAAACATCTGTATTATGTAATTGCTATGTTTCTACATAAAACAAAACATACGTCTACGCCTTGTGTCAACATTCAGAGATAACTACATAGTATCGTTTTGTAGTAGTATAAGCAAGTATCGGTTTGTGTTAGATTGGGGGCATGATAAAATTACATTTTTGGCTTGAAGATTTCTCATAAATATAAAAATAAATGTTATTATAAATTATTTTAAACGTACATTTACATTGTAGTAGATTTAAAAATATTGTATATTAGAAATGGAAAATTAGAAAATTAAAAATTAGAAGCTCGTCTGCCAGATATGGCATAAAAAAATGATTTGTATTAACCACAAATGTGTTTAGTTTTCGTAGAATATGAAATGCTATTTTATGCCTAATCATAATGACATATGAAGATTCGTGATTTTAAGGATGAAGAAACTATCAACATAATTTCTAAATTTTGGAAGAAGTGGACCCTGTAGAATCCGATGAATATGTTTTCATACTATGATATTCGTTGGATACTATAAGCCCATTTCTCTAAAACTTACGCCAGTGGTCTTTACCGAGCAAGAAGCAGCCGAAACTTAGTGTTTTAAAAGGTTATAAAAAATATCTTACAAAACACATGCGGACATTTATTAAAATAATTTAAAATCATAATTTCTAACCCTAAAAGTATTTCATACCTCAGCGAGTTCATTTTCTAAGCATAATTACTTTTCCATGGCTATCAAAGATTATCTTTTAGGATGTTTTCAATTTTCATCATAATTTTAATAAACATTATAAGGCATTAAAAGACTAGGATGCGCTGTAATTAGTGGATTTAATGTTAAATATGGTAACGACGCGTTTAAACTTTATAAATACCCATAACCTTAACCATACGGCAAATTTTAAGCCCAATAACTAAATTGAAATGACTTCCAGTACTCTGACGCTGGTCACCAAACTTGTTGATGCATGATACGGAAATAAAAACATCGATTCAATAAAAGCATTGTAGGTAGTTCTCAGTTGAAACAATACTCTAAGCTTGTACCAAGTACTTTGGTTGGAAAACTGAGCCAATATATTTTGTCTTGCTGAGACAAATGAAAAAGAGATATTGAACATTGATTAAACAGAAAGCAATATAGTATCGTCGAATCGAACTATTGTAAATACATGATTATATTGAATAATGTTAAAACATTTTGGACGGGGAAATTATGGTTAGTGATTTGAATACGTAAAAAAATAATGTTTTATAATCGCAATGTAGTGAAATGAAATCCAAATTATATGGCACTGAAATTGTAGGTATGGTTTGGAACAAGGCCGCACAAGCCGCACACTGTTCTGTTGAGATGAGACCGCAAACGCGAGTTAAAATCAAACTGTCGTCGATTGCGGTGCAAACTGAGGTTAGTTAGTGCAAACTGAGGTCAGATAGTGCAAACTGAGATCAGTTATTGCAAACTTTAGATCAGTTAGTGCAAACTAAGGTCAGTTAGTGCAAACTGGCCTTAGCTTGGATTAACTGACCTTAAGTTTGCACTAACCTTAGTTTGCAATAACTGACCTCAAGTTTAGCGCGAACTGAGGTCAATTAGCAATTTGCGATAATATTGAGGAAACAGCCGAAAAACTTGTTAACGAGTAGAGTTTTGTGCATACCGCAGATATATATGAAGACAACAAGTTTAGAAAAACGTACGTACAAATGTATATGGGCTACCTAAGCTCACTTTTCGTCGACATGTGCATATACTATGTCTACGAATCTTAAGCTTTGGGGCCCATTTACGGATTCATCGATGTTTTCGACACAATGAAGAATATAGTTAATTTTAATATACTATTCCTGGTAAATAATAAACTTTGATTATCATAAGGACAGACTCATCAGATACGTATGAAATAGGAACTGCGCGTTTTGTGCCGTTATTGTTTAGTTTGTTATCCAACAAAAGTTAAACTACGTTCGAGAGACTTTTCAAAATTATTTAAACATTTTGTATGAATACAATTTTAAATGCAATTATGAAGTGGCAATCATATTATTATCTTTTGTAGAATCCTTTTTCTTTGAGAATCTTATCTGTTTGAGAATCTTGTCGGCTTGAGAATCTGTCCTTATGAGAGTCAAAGATAATTAATTATTACACATAGATTAAGGACTTTTTTGATGATTAGTTTTAAGGGGACTTTTTTGTCCCCAGATCGGAACTAGTGCATGCGCAAGAGCTCTCAGTGCCAGTTTCGATTCAATTTTCAACGGTGGAATCAGCGATGCCTTAGCCAATAACTTCGGAACCATATACGGTAAGTTATTAGTACAATAATATACATACCATTTTAAATCGTTTGATCAAGAGAACTGAATCTCAAGATACTTAATTTTTGAATCATAACTAAAAATGCTTGAAATAACTATGACTATGGCTTAAAGAAAATTGGGTGATGGAACCTGCTACTCTCTACGGCCGCAAACTGCAGACTTTCTATCGGTCGATAGTTCGGTCGGCTTCTTAATCTGTATGAAGATGTATGCAGATGCGCACATTACAGTGATTCAGTCTTCATACTGATTAAGTAGCCGACCAAACTATCGGCCTTTAAAAAGTCTGCAGTCTGCGGGGACTCTTACATTTGACATAGTATCGTTTAACAACCTGTGACTTTGTAAATAAGCCACCAGTGATTTCGTATGTACTCGTCATCCGTTACTTGAGTGAGGATAAAAAAGATTGGTCTTTTGCTGTCTTATCTTCAGATAAATGTTTCCTTGTTCACTTAATAGCGTAGGATAATTGTTTCTGTTTGAAAATGCAAAACGACAAAACAAGCGGAAGAGCTCAGTCGTGAATAAACCACTGTATTAAAATGGAGCATTAAATAAATACCAACTTACAATGAGAAAACGAAACAATATTAATGACAATTGTAAGATCCTAATAATGTTATTTTATAACTTCTGCTACTGTGTACAATAACACAGGAATATTTATTTTATGCAGTAAGCACCTAATAAAAAGATATTTCGTTAATTATTGGATTATTTAAGACAGCTTTATTCCCAAAAAAACTATGAAGAATAATTTTTGCTCTGTGCCATTTTCAGCCATTATTAGACATAGAGAATTTCAAGCATTTAAAATTCAAGACTAATTGAAAATAGGATTGATGCTATGCTTAGGACTGAGGCTAAGGTTATGCAATGTTGTGCGCACACCGACGACAAAACGCAGTAAGACAATATCCATTTAAATGTCAAGTCACGAAACTTAGACGATTTGTTGTCGGTTTGCAGTTTCACTAAGTGTCGAATTTTGATATTACGTGCTTGCGCCTTAAGAACCCGGAATTTTTTAGGGATATTTCCCGGTTGGAAAATGCAATTGTTACGTAATTTGAGATAACATCGCCCTGACGTACGCCATAAAACGTATGAACAGCACTTTCCATGGTTTTCAAATTAGACAAAAAAGTTTGGGTAACACATGAAGGAACTATTTTGGTACACAACTGCTTTTTGGATTAGAACATTGATGCAAGAGTGAAAACGAGGCGATCCTAATTTTAATAAGAAATTATTTGTAAATGAATTTAGCATGGAGTTGGCATATGTACCGACAAAGTTTATTATAAAAAGTATATATGAGTTAGTCTTTTAGCTGGAAATATGAAGTTTGAAATGAATTACATTAAAAAACGAATACGAACGACGACGTCGCATCAGTAAATAAAACTCAGTCTTTTTGCTGTAAATATGAAGTTTGAAATGAGTTACATTAAAAAACAAAAACGAACTACATTGCATCGGTAAATAAAAGTCAAGTCCGGTTTGTAGCACTCGCATTTATTTATTTAACATGACTAAGGGAAAAGGCGCGTAGCGATGGCTTTATAAAAACTCTTTTTCCTATTTTGTAGTACTTTGACTGGGATACTGGACTTTCAAAGTGATTTCATGATATGTAACCGTCTTTGCAACTTCTAATTAAAAACGAAAAGTTGTAGACTTTATTTCAGTTATATTTTTAATAAATAAGTGTTTTTTTATAAACTGTACCTACTTAAATGAAAAAGCCACTAGGGTTTTTTATCGTCGCCATTTTAAGATGTATGTCAAAGCTTTCTAGTTTTAGTACACTAAAACTAGAACGTTGTTAAGTTTAGTTTTTAGTTTAGTTATTTATTGTTTTAACTGCAAATTACGCGAATTAATAAATAAAATGTTATTTTATATATGTCGGTTTATTTAGTTCTAAATACAGTAACCAAACTCATTATACGTATTTATTCTATACAACGGCATACTAAATTAGGCAAAGTATGCCTTGAAATAGTTGATTATATAATAAAGCAATCCGACAAACTATTTTGTTTGTCTGAATCTCAGCCCATTGGTATTGGTTTGGGCTAATAAAGAGACAAAACTAAACGTCTAAAGAGCCTGTGTTTATCCAATATAAATTAATTAATGATTCTAGAAATAAATTACGTTACTAATAGGGTTTGGTTTGTATTTAGTTTATCAGAAATTCTGTTTTCAATTGTGATCATCACATTTCATGCCTCAAATTATTTAAAGCTTTGGCAAAATGAATTGTGCTATTTTTTTATGCGATTGCGAATATTTTATGGTATTTGTTACAATTGCTTCATATTTATGCTTAATTATTTGTAGGTACGAGAAGAAAGCATTGAACTCGAAACCGCTGAACGAACAATACGATAACATTATAATTTTTGGTTACATTACTACACTAAAAATAAAAAAAGCAATCTGCTATTTATTGATAAATGATTTATCTATTGTGCATCAATGCTCAAATTTGGAGTAAGATTAAAACACTTTTTTAAACAATATCAATAACTAAAATGTGAAAATATAAATTTTAGATGACAGCACAGTGTTGACATATATAATACAAAAAGTATAGGTAGGTACGTGCAACTTTTGAAACTTTTACAACTGTCCTTTTATGATACTCTAAAATGACAATTGTAAAAGTTCAAAAGTTAGCATATTTGAGTAACAATGCGAGTCAACACCATCTCGACTGGTGAATGTTGCAGTGTTTCTAGATAATCTACAATTACAATACGTTTGCGACTCTAGTGATTTATTCGTGAATGCTCTCTTGCAAACAATTAATCATAAAAAAAATCCATCAATCTTGGTAGCTGAAACACTTGACAAAAACATCACATAAAAACCCCTAACACACGAATACATAACGCGTAAATTATTTTTTGTCGGGGATTGAAAAGGATGAGAGTAATAATCTTTTGCGACCTCGTTTGAAAAACCCAATCGACTGAACAGTGGTGACTAGAATTAGACAGGAATATAAGAAAAGAAAATAACTTTATACACCAAGAAAAGGAACACAAAAAAACAAACAATTAAGTTAAAAATTAATGGTACAACGGGCGGTCTTATCGCTATAAGCGATCTCTTCAAGACAACCTTTGGATGGACAGAAACAATCGATACGACAATAACGGGGCGCACATATAAAATAAATACACACAGTTTATTTAAAGTACAAAAGTACTAAGATATTTTATTAGACTTGTAGAGTATGAATAGAATTCGCTGATTCCTGTATACATATCAAACTAGAAAAAAAAATAAGACAAAGAAATGTACAACATATAACTACTGCTTTGTATTTTCTTGTCTGGTTTGTATAGTTGAAACCCGTCACATATACGACATATAAATCCACCAATCAGAGGCAAGCAATATAAGATTTACGAGATGTGCGTACATCGTTCATCCAAATATAAGGAAACAGAAATGTGGCTTGTAGTGTAGTACTATAACTAAGTACACATTACACTGTCTGACGTATACCTTATATATGTTTTTAATGTTTTATAAACACCACCACAACCATTCTTGAAGACAATGTATACTTTTAGAGCTGCTCTCAAGAAGCATCTACTTGTTCAGCAACAGAAGTGCTTCTAATAAACTGAGCCTTCAGGGTTTTGGGTTCTTACTTAGGTAGGTATACCCAGAGATTTCTTCAAGTTGATTATTATCTTACCTTGTTGGACGCTTTATATATCTATTGCTCTTTTAACACCAAGCAATATTGCAACTCATTCTTCTTTCTTTTCACTTCAGTATATACTTTTCTCGAAGCATGTTGACTTTGGGATTGTGGTTTTTGTTGTATGTTTTCAAGTTGCATGGGCCTGTTTTTGGCTTGGTTTCGCGTTCGGCCACAGACTAAAGGATGCAAACGCACGGTTGGCGTTTTAGCCACAGAGCATAACTATGAAGTCTAAATATTTTTGTAGTAAGACGGATAATGTTTTGTGTCTTGGTCGGTATTGGGACTGTAAGCTCGCAAAATTTGCTGTCAATGATATTTATAAATGATATAATGTTTATGTACATCTACTTTTATTAACACGCTTCTATAAATATTAATTATTGCTATTTATTCTAAAAACCTTTGTTTACTTAGACTAGTCTACCTAGTTTTCCCCTACTTAACATAATTAAATCTTGTCTCAAACAAAGCAGAGGTATCTGTGATATCACCCACTCTAGGTTCAGCCTGAAAACCAGCGCCGCGTTGCCTTTGGCAAAGCTGCATTAAGCTGAGGCTGGACCTTTTTGGCTCACATCGCACTGGTCAGCACCCACGTATTCTACCTACCTACCTACCTTTGTATGTTTTTTTGTATGTTAATGTACTTACCTTGTTATTGTACCTACTGTCATTTTTTATGTGTCCTTGTTACTGTATTTTTATGTGTCTTTGTTTTAAATGTGTTGTACCTGTGTTGTGTGTCAAATAAATGTCTCTCTCTCTCTCTCTCTCGTGGGGTGTGTTGGGTTCTAAGTATGTAATATACATCGAAAATCATTTTTTTCGGAATATCTGGATTTCCAATGTAACGTATTTTTTCCGTAAATATAGTGATTTCACTATATTTACGCTGGCCTCTAAAAGCCCTTTTAAACATACTATGTGACAATGACAACCCTGAGGGATATTTTTTTTGTCGTGGCCCAAAGTGCCCATTCTCTTTTATTTGGCTTCATATAAGTGCAAATAAATCCAGTCAATTTTGTAAGTAAAGGTGTAAACTACGCTTTACTATAATGGGAAAGGTTACTTTTCATCTTAGAAAACCGAGCTGAATTGCCATCATCAAACACAATAACAGAATCAACAGAATCAACATTCAGTAGAGCAAGTTTACATAGATTTTAGCTAAAAAAATTAAGTGCAATAAGCTTCCACTTGCGGCTTCGCATAGTATAGGTCAGTTACTACTCACACTAACACCATTCTCTTACACCAATACTGTGAACGCCAGCTTTAGATAACTGACCTGTACCCAGTTAAAAATGGTACATGTATTTGTGCTTTCGGCTGACCTCAATCCGAATAGAGAGCTCTCAGAGAACCTTGGCAGTATTGCCTAATCCGTTTGATTCTTGCTGATCGAAATGTTATATTGAAAAATATTCTAAAATAACACTGTTGCAGTATGCAAATGTACTATATTTTATGCGATTGTATTAACAGTATGCGGTAACAGTATTTTAGATAATTAAAACTAAGATACAAAATGTTAGATCTAATGTATCATCTGGTCCACAGGTAAGCCTCCAGACCTGGTTGCGTTCGTGATAACCATTGGAATGACTTTGGTTCTCGTCGCTGGCGTCAGAAAATCATTATTCTTTAACAACGTGCTCAACATCATTAACCTGAGTGTGTGGGTGTTCATTATGGCAGCAGGACTGTTCTATATCGACATTCACAACTGGACCGACCACAAAGGATTCATACCCTACGGATGGAATGGGGTTTGTTCATTTTTTAAGTTCGATGATAGCTTCTGTTATTTAAGATAACTGTATCCGTAATTTTTTGTCCATGCTTATTGCGAATTATAAATAACTAGTGTGTATCTCATAATTAAAAACTTGTCTACAGGTGTTTACGGGCGCTGCAACCTGCTTCTATGCGTTTATCGGTTTCGATATTATCGCGACTACCGGTGAAGAAGCCAACAATCCCAAAAGATCAATCCCGCTCGCCATCGTGGCCAGTCTTGCTATCATTCTTATTGCTTACGTCACCAGCTCTTTTATGCTGACATTAATTGGTAAGTTATAGATATCATTTTCAATGTTAGATTTTTACAGTTTGATTAGTACAAATGTTTGAAAACACGATTTATACGTAAAGTTAATTAGTCCTTTAAATGCTTGTCCCAACAGTTCCGTTTGACGAGGTGGACACAGACTCAGCGCTAGTGCAAATGTTTGCACACGTTCACGCTCCAACTTGCAAATACATCGTAGCCATAGGCGCATTAGCCGGCCTCACTGTATCCATGTTTGGATCCATGTTTCCCATGCCGAGGATCATTTACGCCATGGCTTTGGATGGACTGGTTTTTAAGTAAGTCATCGAATGTCGAATTTCTACGTTCATCACAAGATTCTTAATAAGGACGATACAAAAAAACGAGAAACAAAACCGTAACTTACTTGTCCTTTTTCACTTAAAATGAGCCATTAGGACAAAGCTAAACGAGTTCATTTCTCATTATATTCGTTTTTGTATCTATGGATTGGATTAAGAAAATATATTTTCCAGGATTTTGGGTGTGATCTCCGAGAGAACAGGCACACCAACGCTGGCCACTGTCGGCGGAGGCTTTTGTGCAGCCATAGTATCTCTACTCGTCCAGCTCGAGGTGCTGGTAGAAATGATGAGCATTGGTAAGTGAATTACGTACTGACTTTATCGATACACAGGTGTGTTTGTGTTTTGAACATATTTTGTTGTGTCTGTGTGTTACTATGTATTATTATGTAGGTATGTTTTTACAAAAAGAATGTATATAAGTATTCTATCAGCAATCTAGTTTCCATATGACAAGCTTTGCTTAGTTTGGGACTAGAGTGTGATGTGTGAAATGTCCGTTAATATATATAATTTAATCTACATGCCACATTCATATAAATATTCGTCTAACGAAATGTACAATTAACTCTACATAGGACACGTACTGTTTTAAATAATATCTACCCAAAAATATAGGACTACTTGATTCATACATAATGTGTTTTGGAATGTAAAATGTCTAAACTATAATATATATTAATCGCATCAAGTTGGGATAGATAAATCCTGTTTATCAGTACTAAAAACAATTCATTGTTCTAATTTACTCATCAGCTTGTTTAATTGGCAAATCAATACTCTCACCCAACCATTGGTGATCTAATTATCAGATCACAACATCAACAAGTATTAATATTATGTTCATTTTACAAACATAATATTCTTAGACCCTTTTTTGAAGAACTAAAAATACTGGTATAAATGAAACGATGCGTTGAATATTTACCATCTATAGAAATAAATAAATAATGCTGGACAATCCACACAACATCATCTAGCCGCAAGCTAAGCAGAGCTTGTGTTATGTACTAGATGACATACTTAATGCAACACATTACATAGATAGATATTTTTTATTATACATATATGGACCTTCGCCCGCCGCGCCACATAGGTCGTCATTATTAAATGTCTTTAGACACTAGACGCTGACATAAAATAAACAAACGTGAGAGTAAACACACATTGATACTGGTAGCAGGATTAAAAATACTGACACTTGAACAATAACATCCTCGGTAATGTATATAAGTAACTGACACGTATTGTATGGGATGTATTAGCGGGATGTCTCATCGGCGCTCATAGAAAGGCGTTGGACAACAAAGCTTCAAACAAATATGTATAAGCACAGTCATCGAATCCACGATTTTGTTCACTAATCTATTTAACACCATACGTTTATTATTTGTGGTAGATTAAATACATTGCAAATCCTACTGAAAACCTAAATATGTTTTAGTTGTTAATAAATTTAATGGGCTTAATAAATGTTGTATTTTGCCGGCAGCGCACCGACAACGCCTCTGGTGTTGCAGGTGTCCATGGGCGGCGGTGACCACTTCCCATCAGGTGGCCCGCAAGCTCGTCTGCCAGCTATGGCATAAAAAAAAATAAAAATAAAAAAAAAACAAACCACAAACCATAATTCGCCATGGATTGGTAGAAGGTACAAATAACCTATATTCATTGACAACCTGAACTGTTCAGGTCTCGAGCTACTAAGCAGGTATTTTGCTATTAGTGCCATAGCTATTTTGCTGTTAGTAAACTAGCCACAACTTAAACACCCGTCATTCAACGGGCGTCCTTGATTTCCGATGCTTATAAACTGTACTAAGAACGATTTACACTATGCGACGTGGACGAGCGTCGCGCGGAAGTAGACCAAGCATACTAACCGCAAAAGAACTTATGTTCTCGAATAGCGACACAAAAGCGAGCGTCGACTAGGCCTATCTGATAGACGGACATTGAAATTGATTGAAAATGCGGAAAATCGGTGATAAAAGGCGCAAAAATAGGACTTCCTATAAGACGTACCTTGTTTATCTTACAGCAAACTTAATACGATGGTTAGAACCGCGACAAAGGGTTTTTAGATTGAAAGGTTTTAAAAGAAAATAAGATCAAGATGAATTCCGCTTAAAAATGTCAATATATTCCGTTCTGATGAACGTAAAATTTACACGAAAAATGTCACATGTGCTTTTAATTGCATTCAATATTACAAAAATAAAACGCTTTGTGTTCAGTAATAACGATTAAACGGTTGGACGAATTTAAGCCAAATTAAATTTACATACTTACATAGTTAAAAGTATACATTTAGCAAGCATTCATACGCGATTTTATAATCTATTAACAACTGTTACAGGTGTGACAAGTGTCATAGCTCGGTTGGTAGTAGCTCTGCCTTCCATGCCGTGGGTCGTGGGTTCGATCCCCATCCTGAGCAAATGTTTGTGTGATGAGCATAAATATTAAATAAATAATAAAGTTCTGTGTCTGGATGTTTCTATGTATGTATTTACAAAAAAAATTATATAAGTATTCTATGAGCAACCTAGTTCCCATAGTACATAAAAGCTTTGCTTAGTTTGGGACTAGAGTGTGACGTGTGAAATATCCGTGAATATTTATTTATTTTAAATTAAAAATCTATAATTTGCTCTGCAGGTACTTTGCTGGCCTACACTTTGGTGTCGACTTGCGTGCTTATTTTGCGGTACCAACCGCAATCTACAAACCTGATTGAGCTGCTTCCTCAGAGTATTCGGACCCCAGAACCCCAAGCAATCACTCGCGAGACTACTTTTGGGGTAAGTGTAAAATTACTCGAACAAAAACCAAAAGTTATTATTCCTTACTTTAAAAAATGGTTTCAGTTCATTATAAAACAATTAAACTGCTGAGAATTAAAGATACCGCCTTCATTATCCTCATTACGTATATCCCAAAGTTAACTACTTTTACTTTTTACGTTATTAAGCTTGATGAAATTCCAATATGTTTTTATCGAGCACTAATTGAGTTTTGCACCGTAAATCTATACATGCATTTTCCGAACAAAATCGAGTTTTATTAAATTTCCCTATACAATTTTGAGTCTTATGGCCTTTTACGAAAATTTCAACCGTTAATTAATTTGAGTCATTTCAATCTGCTGTGTAATAAAATGAAATTGGTTTGTAAAGTACATAGAGCAACAAGAGTACCTACCTTTGATAATGTAACTCGCCAGACATCTATAAATAATAATTTATTAATTAATAGGCGACAAACGCGCGCACTCACCACGCAAACAACGCACCAACTCTAAGAGCGCTTACACTGCTAAACGCATATGTCCACGAGGTTCAACATATTGACATATTTAATGATAGCCTTCACGTTATATGTAAGTCTTTGATAATGTATCTAAGTATAAAGTTAAGATAGTAAGCGTTTTGGGTAATACTGTAAGCTAGCTATCATAATTGTAATAAATAAATAAATAAATAAATAAATAAATAAATAAATAAATAAATAAATAAATAAATAAATAAATAAATAAATAAATAAATAAATAAATAAATAAATAAACATTTAGCAATCCTGTGAAAGATTGAAAATATTAAATAAATAGTAAATCTGTGGTAGTAGAAACGATAATGTTTTCTCAATGTTTTCTAAGACGAAGACAATCTGTCGTATAAATGGTTATAGAAGATACAAGTTATGACGTGTGTGAAATCGAATGGACAGTACGATATTACAGAATTAGAAATCTTTTTACTATTATAATATATAAAAATAAACTTTTACGAAAACCGTATCTACGTAAACGTATGTTTTATCTTACAATTAAGATTTGTTATCAATTTTGCTGTGTCGTTAAATTTTGATTAAAAAAACATAAAAGCATAAATTAATATAATAAAAAGCTTAGTCTTATGCCAGTATTCTTTAAGTAAAAAAAAAGTTTCCGTGAACTAGTAGGTACGTAAAGCTAATCTCGTATTTCGCTTCCCTTGCCTATGTTTATTCGTAGTTCACATGGCTCGGTTTGTTAGTATTATCGGCTTGCATCAAAAACCTTGTCAAGTACACAAGTCCGCTTAGCAAGGTGTTTAACGGAAACCAATCAATTGATAATATTGATTCAGCTTACCGCTGTGCTTAATGTAAAGCAACCACGAGATAGCATGTACTAATGGTAGATAATTTGTCACACAAAGTGCTTAGCTACTCAACAAGGATTTTACTGAATAATAAATACCTACTCTACCAACACCGTAATAGAGTCAAAAATACTTTGCGGGATGAAGTAGCAAACATGGATGTCTGGATATTGCTACACACGTTTTTATAAAAATTATAAATTTTATTTAACTTACGCGATCAGAACTCATATTATCTTCTAAAAAAGATTATTGTGCAGGACTTTATCACGTACCTTACGATAATATTCCGTATAATAAATATTTGATAAAGATATGTGGCAGTCTTTTCCTACAAACTTTTCTTACTTGACACTGATGACGATGACTGAGATCGCGTTTTGTGAAATGTCATTGTCATTGCGAAATCAGCGAACACATACTTTGCGTTACTCTTCGTTATTAAATTAAATTTATTTAAAACTTTAACGGTTACGTATTGTTTAATTCTAAGCAGAATTTCAGTATAGCCACTATAAGGCTCTAAGACTAGCGAAACTTCTATGGAGCTTTGTAGATAATATCCCGCCAATACAACGGATTGAGCTCCCGACACCCGTGCCCTGACCCACTTTCTGTAATCAGTCTTGCCATTTGAGGAGTTGAGGCGTTTCGCTGAAGCGTATCCTGGCCTTTCTAACTGTGGAACCAATCACTTTTTTAGGAACAGATTATTTTTTTAAATAAAATGAAATATTTATAATCAGAAACAGATATATATAGGTACAAACAATTGGGGAAAACAATGATAACTTCAGTAGTCGTGAGACTGTGTCGCAGCTACCAATGCCCGGCTTCTTAATCTAATAAAGTTAGAGTTGATTACTTTTTCTTATAATATGAAACATTTTTTTAATATAGTAACATTTCGACGTTACGTTCTTTTGAAATGGCGGAAAAACGATCAAGCATAATAACATCATACATCAACAGTCCTGAATGAGTAGATACCTACATAAAACAGTTTACGGAAGATTTTGCGCGGTGAATTAAAGGTATTTAGGGTCTAAAAAGGTAGTAGAGCCAAAAATAGTTGTGGAAGATCCGTTAATACTTTTAGGTTTGTGAGATTTAGTTTTATATAATGCGTTAAGTAATTGAAACAACCTAAGAAAATAAAGCGCGCACAATGAATGAAAATCAAATAATACACGATATATTTTAAGATACCGTCTATCTGCTGTCACAGAGTAGAAAGGAGAAAGGAATGTTTTTCTCATTTTCCTTATCGCATACCACAGCTTGATGTTATTTTTTTTTATTTCATTATCATACTTTGTACAATTCAATAAGAATTTGTTGATTTGTATTTTGTGATACGTATTTTAAAGATATAATTCTAATTAGTTTTATCTCTTGGGATTCGTACAAGTACTCGTTAGATATTTTTCTTTTCTCTTCTCTTCTGGTTTTTTAAATAATACCAAGTGTATGTATCAATTCACATTTACATTTGTTACAGGCTTCACCAGCAAACCGTGTGATGATTCGCCGCGTAACACGCAGGTAATATTGATATAATTATATACCTTATAAATGCCGTGTCTATAAGATATAGACGGCTTTCTTGACGGTTTTCATTTATAGCATAATACTGCGCTATATTAGCGCAGTGAACTCAGGTTTAAAGATATTTACTATTGCCGCATTAGGTATTAAATACAGTCTAAAAACATGGAAATTTAGCAAAAAAAAAACTGTAAGTAATTTTCTTTTAAACCTTTTATAAACCATAATATTATGAGTAAATGTAACGGAAGTAAAATAGTTGATTAAACCTTTTCAAGTGTTTTACTGCCGTTTCAGTTATTCTACACTATATTAAGACCGCGACTTTGTACAGGTTCTTTCGTCACCTATAAGAAATAAGATATCGAAAGTAGTCTGTGTAACCTGGATGGTTACAACCATTACGCAACTGGGGACAAGACATGTAAATAAATTACAACCAAGTTAACGTTGTAATAAAATGTTTTATAGAACTCAATATCGTTTTATAAAAATTTGAGTTTTCACAGTTCGCCGGATTCCGATGATACGCTACCTGGCGAGGATGATGATGATGGTCGTGATGACTCCTTCTTAGTCAACTCTAACACAGAGAACAAGTATTACGGTGAGTGCAACAAACGAAATCAACAATAATACTGCACTGTATAAATGACGTGCTTTCTAAGATACTTTCTAAAGCTGGAACATTTTCGGTACAAAGCCTTCTCGTTACTGCACCCTAACCACTTCCGAAGTTGGAACCGGAATGGCGTACAGAATGCTTGACTTATTCCTTTATATTTATTTATTTATTTATTTACAAACAAACAATTCGAACGGTTTGCAAAACCAATTACACGAATTATTTCAATTAAAAAAAAAAAAAAAATGTTACATGTCAATTAAATACAATAAAATAAAAATAAACACACAATAAAAGTCAAATTAACAAGCAAATCATATATTATATTAATATATATAATTAATAATAATAATATAATATATATATTATTAATAATATATATAATTATTATATTTATTATTATTTTTTCCTTTATTATTATATATTTCTCTATATAACAGAATACAGTATAGACTTTATTTACTATTCGTTCATTGGCTATATCTATGGTCTAGTCTACTTTGTCTAGCCGACCGTACCACCGTAGGTATACGAATACGTATCGTTTGTCTTAACTAGTTGTATTTATTTATTATTTATTTAAAAACTAGTTTTCAAGAAGTCATGTCATAAAATCTGACTGGCCGAAAAAACTAATACTATGCAGTACCTAATCACTGTATGAGACCCAAAACATTATTAATAAAAAGACACTACAAACCTGATTAAAATTAGACGATTTTTTACGATCGACTTCATACAATTTCATGGTTTGTATAAACCATACATTTATGTATAGAAAGTTAGCAAACACCTGTGTAAATTTCATAGAAAACCGTCCAAATACTTCGGTAAACAAACTATCGCTACCGAAACGAGTTTTGCTAAAAACACAATAAAAAAAGTTATTTTTTGATGTTAGACAGGAAAAACTGAAGCTTAGGTTCACGTTTTTGTTCAGCATACAAGGTGGGTGACTTTGACAGCTCGACCGAGAGCAGCTTTGTACACAACAAAGTGATCCCGGTGCGCTTTAAAGTTCAAGCCACACACTGCGGCTTGTTGGATACACGTTGACAGCGAAACATGGGCCAGTACAAAATCAAAGAGCCTTTGGTGTAATTTTTAACAAACTTTTCAACGAAAAACGTACTTAATCGATGGATCAAGTACAGTTTTACTTACATAAAAACTCCTTTTTAAAGAATATTGCCCCAGAACGGTGATGTTTTTGAAATAATCAAGATAGATCTAGATAGTGCGCTGGTCCTTACAAGACGTTTGAAGCACAAAATAAAAAAAAACTCCCCTCATGGAGTGCAGACAGATTTCTTTTATTTGTAGTTTCGTTACTGAAAATTTTAGTGAATACCAACTATTCAAAATAAACAACTTGTAAAGGTAACAAGCTGTGCAAAAGGATTTCTATCAAAATATAATGAAATAAACAGTAAGCTCCGGGCGAATGCCCGGTGCCGGAAGTCTGTACCCTGGAGAAATCGTAAGCCTCTTTCATGTATTGCTTTCTTCAAAGAATCCTTTTACAGATACTGCACTTTACACAGTTCAATCGATTGAAAGTACCTACCTAAATTTGTTGAACGAAATAAAACCTAAGTTGTGACTAAGATAAGACTAAAACTTCTAAAGAAGAATAAAACTTCTTATAACAACGTTAAATAATTGTCAGTTTAGTAATTATTATTTACCGTTATTTTTGCATATCCCGCAAATTAAATTGGATCAAGCCTAGGCTCCATCAAATTTATTTTTCAACTGTGTGACAGAACACCCATATAGGAAACTTAAAAATCTTTAGCTTAATGATTATATTGTTTTAATAGGTGCAGTTCCTGGCGGGTCATGTAATACAACCCGTTTCGGTCGATTCTTTGACTCACTATTCAGACGTCTGCACACTATGTCCTATCTATGCCCTGGTCTTTTCCCTTGGGTGGATTGTGGTCCACCTACAGATGAAAGCGGTAAGTGAACAGTGATTTGTGAGATAAAGAAAACATTTTTCCTAAAAACTTCTAAAACCGTCAACTGGCCGTATTGTCACTTTTATATCATTTTACATTTGAACGTAGGTAGTTTTACATTTGTTATAGCATATAATACGGATTATATAACTTTTAAGTCACAATTAAAACTTGGAACAAATGCGAATATCACATTTAATAGGTAAAACGCAAAAAATCAAGAACTTTGGACGTAAAAAACTACAAAGTATCGCAGACAAAATGGGTATCAAAATCCAATGGGTATCGAGAAGCTGATTCTAATTTGCGACAGACTCGGCTTCCAAAGCGTTAGGTTATCCGTTTCCCAGACTATTTGTGCATGAAATCCAATTACTTAATAAAAACGACTAGGTACTAACTATTCAAACAGCAGTAATCTGCTAGAGCAGACAATCTACTAACGCCCGTCTCTTTAGACTATTCTGTTTCTTAGAGTTTAATCCATTTATAGTGAATGTCAAAGGCAATGCGGTCGCGATTTATACTTTAAAATGTACATTGAATCCGATAGTCTGTGCGGGCGCGAATGATACTTCGAAATCCTTTCGAGATGAAAATAAAGATTTCTTTCTTTTCATCTCTTATGTGCTATATTTGAAGTTTATTTGTTTGAAACGGTCTGTAAATAGTTCATCTATTACATGTCATATATAATAGATACTGTAACAATCGTAATTATATTGTTATTTTTATAGATTCATACACAAAGAAATTTAATTATAATTGCTGAAATGCTTGTTTTAATTTCATTATTTTTTTAGGAATCTACGTGATCAAGGCTGTCGGCATAATGTACATTTTTATTGTCTTATTCGATCTGCTCGCCGCGTACGGAAGCCCCGGCTCATCGACTGCCACTCTCGTCATCATGATCCTGCTGATGCTTTCTGTCTTCGCTACATTGACCCTGATCTCAAGAAAACCACAAAACCGGTAAGATTCGATTTGTAGTGAATGTTTCAGGAAACGAACCTTTCTTAAGATAAATATTGCAGCGCTTAGGCGAAGGCTACACGTTAAATATCATGATAATTATCACAATATTTATTGACGTGTAGCGTTCGCCTTAGACTTTAGGTTTGTAATATTTTTGATAATATTACTTGTTTTATATTATATTGTATTATTATTTACAGCGCTGGACTCATGTATGCCACACCTTTCTTGCCCGTCGTGCCTACAATTGCCATCATTGTTAACATCTACCTGATCTTAAACCTCTCTATACTGACTCTGGTGCGGTTCACAGTTTGGATGTCCTTAGGTATGGGATTTTAAATGAACTTGGCCATCCACTTTACCTCATGGATGTCTAAGAAGATTAATTCGATATTTGTCACATGCCCACTTTTTTGTTAGTGTTTCGTCTCTGATTTATTTGCTACTTACATTACCGTTTTGTTTTATGTACTTACTTAATAATTTGATCGTATCTATAAAATACAAAATATAAAATATATAAAATTGACGAATCAGGAAATGGACTAAACGGTACTGATTTGGATCAGTTGAACTATCTATAGATCGTTTGCAACGGTCTGTAGATAGCTCAGCTGTTTCTTATGTATTTTATATGACTATGTACATTTTGTAAATACCTACTGATATTACTTATCTCATATTAATATATGATAATAAAATATAAATTCTTTTACTAAACGGTAATTAGACCTAACGGTAATAAGACTTAACAGGATTTGCCTAACCGGGAATAAGACGTAACAGACCGACTTGACCAAACGGGAAACTGGTCCAAACGGACCTGAGGGGTATTAATATTAACCATGCGCTTACTCTTTTTTTTGTTCTTCAGGACTAGTCATGTATTTCATGTACGGTATCAAGAACTCTACTCTGGAGACCAACCCACCGGTAGCACGATCTGCAACCCCTCCGCCGCCTAACCCGCTGGACCGCACCACCATCCCGCCGCCGTCTCCGCGCCCGTCTCGCCCCGCGGGAGATCGCAACATCTTCGAAGGCGACGGCAACGATGGCCTCTTTGGCAACGGAAACACAAACCTCTACGGAAATCCAGCTAACACCAACATGTTTGGCAACGAGTATGTATATTTTTTCTTTTATAGGCTAAATAACTGACCATGTGTATGATACATTTAAAGAAATGCTGCATTTGTCATTGACCAGGTTTACCAAAGACCCACTACTGGCATGGCACACTACTGAGTTGGAAGCACCATCATCGACAACCCGCAACGCTATTGGAAAAGCTACATCTTACAAACAGGTGGAAACACGGTAAATTAAATATTAATGACACAAATTTTGCTACCATCATTTTCAATAAGGTCATGTACTTTCCTACTTCAAGCAGGAAAACTGGCTACGTTTAAGGAAACGTAGCATATTTTAGCTAAAAGCTTATAAGTATATTTCAAAATAACGCGATAACACCCACAACATAAAATACATGAACTGTATTTTTGGGATAATCATAAGATCTAGTAACGCATTTGTTTCAGATAGGACCAATTTTCGTCGAGATTATAAATGTTGACTTTTTTTCCAGCTATAACGCTAGGACCAACAGCACTTCGTCTCATACATCAAGCCGCCCTCCATGGGCGTACCCGGACGCGCCTTATGACACATGGGATGATTAAATTCAATGCTTTATCAAAATTTTAATTGTTTTGTATCGTACGATTGTTTTAGATAATATATCATATAGCAAGACGGTACCGGACCTAGTAGGTATGCATATGATTCGAAACGTGAAACCGAACAGTTCTAAGATTAGTCGTCTTCAAATTTACTTGCACGAAAGGCAATGAATGCCAAAGAGAATGATTCATTTTGCTGTACATTTTCTTCAATTGAACTTCTGAATCTACTAAGTTGTAGAACATTACTTGTTCTTATGTGACTACCTTTAATAACATGCTAGTTCTGGGTAAATAAAGGTAGACATCACCATGGCATTTGCGATAGCCCGATTAACTTATGATATTAAGTGTAATATGATTGTGTTATAATGTTTTATTAGTATAGCAGATATTCTGTGTTTTGTTTAATTAGCCTATAAATATTTTTGATAAGTGTAATTTTGTCTAACTATGCGCAAGTCTTAATTATCTTCTGTCCTCGTATTTCTAGTTTTTTTTTATATATTTTTTTCACATATCTTTTATTTAATTAATCTTCATTATATATATTTAAAGATTATCAACATCCATTTAAAAGTATGAATATAATGTAATATACAATACGTGTTCTCAATGTTGAAATAATGTAGTAGAATACCTTTTTAAAAAGAAGAGTTTTCGGGCCTGGCACTTAAAATAATATGTATTTTAAATTTTTAACGTTGGTTTCCTTATTAGCTAAACATCTAAGTCAAAGCAGATGGCATATAAAAATTAGAGACCAGGTCAGCAAATAACGATACGTTCAAAATATACTGTTTCTATTATTATAAAATACACGTCGTTAAGACACGTATTTACAACTCATCAATTATTATTTACATACAAAAAATGTCTGTGATTTTTTTATAATCCATCTATTACCTCGGATAAATAATTGTTTTCCATTTTAAACAAATGTTTTATTGCGTGTTTAAAACATATCAGATTTTCTATATAACAAATTATACACTCTACATTTATTTATGAAATATCTAGAACTTCCCTTGCTGTATTTAGAGTCAACGGGTAAATTAGGTACATAAAGATATATTTTCGACTTTTTAACTATTAAACTTACCCCTATTTAAATTCATTTTTGAAGAAAAATGCTCGGATAAATTCTTTATGTACCATTTATTTTAATATCATTGTTAGTAAATGAGCATTTAAATCAACGCATATTTTACTACTGTTCTTACAGTCTGCAAAATAAGAGACAGTTGAGTATCTTACCATGTACGCGATTGTACGCCTTGGACTATTAGGACAATGTACATATTAAAACGCTTTGTGGTGAAATGATAGTGATGATAAATACACCGGCATTGGCACACTTTTTAAATTTTGAACGTACAATATTTTGTAAATTTTCAGATTATATCTACGGTAAACAAATTTCGTGTAGGATGAGAATTTTCAATCTGCAATAATAATTCCAGATTGAATTTGAAAACATAGTATTTTTTCTAGAAGAAGCGTTATTAAGGCTGTACGTATGTGCAGTACAATATTTTCAATGAATAATATATCAAAACAACCAATTATTATTTTAGTTATTCTCATCATTTACGCAAGTTTCTTAATATATTTTCTAAATTGCATTATATACCTAGAATTATATAATTTGCTTAAATGATATTAAAAGCCGATTTCACCGATAACTGTACTTAAAACGGTTTCGCATTTTAAATTAAAACTGTAGAGGTTTAGTAGGTAGATACCTACTTCGTGTATTTTAAAAAACTAACAACAAATATCACTAGTTAGAGTCTTCCTTTGATTTGTCCTACCATTGACAAACTTTTGAATATAATATTATACAAATTTCAAATATATTATTGTGTATAATAAATGACCACTTAGCCAACGTTAAGTTTTTAAATTCTTCTAGTAATATTTAACCAATGTGATATTTTAAGTAATATTATCTATTCTTAAATAATATAAATATTGTTTGGTGAGTTTGTAGTGTTGTATTGAGAACTTAGTAACTAATATAATACACCTACTGTTTAAGCATATGTATAATATATATCTTTATCACAGGTTTTCGTATAGATAGTTAATGTCCCATTTATAATTTAGATTCATTTTTGATCAGACACGAATATTATTTATTTTTGGGTGCTGCTCTTTATGACATAGAAAAATAAATAGGATCTATGTATTAAAATATAATATTTAATCATCATCAAGAAACTATCAAGAAACTTCAATAAAACAATAAAATTGATTTTGATTTTATTATAACTAAATTAAAAACTACTTTGTAATTAGTGTTCGCTTTTAGAGCTCATGTTCATACAGTTTCCATTTGAATATAAAGAACTGATCGACATCGCGTATAAATTTAGTACTTTATACATATCTGCGAGCCTTTCTGTTAATTATTTTCAATCACGCATTAGTGATTGATCTTATACTAAATTTAACGTAAGTTATTATTGAAGCGAACCTGCTTCCTAAATGATAAAAATTGGATAGGCCTTAATCTTAAAAATGTTGTTGTTGTTTAATAAAATGTAAGTTGTTGGCTTGACAGAAAATGAAGGAAGCATGTTTTAATAATAAAGTATAGTTGAATTGTTGAAATCACGGTCTGATAAATAATCATCATTATTAAAATGTAATCGACGTATTGTAAGAAAAATAGTTTCGGTGTCTGCTTTAAAATATAACTTAAAGCATACCAGATAATTGTTAAGAAAGACAGTTTTAGATTTCAGAAATACGAATTTTTGATTGGAAATGACCAAAATGGAAAACCTCTATGGTACTCTCAGTTGCTTCAAAATGCTGAAAGTAAGAGTGTTTATGTCACAGTACAGGGAAAATTCCTCAAGTAATGTTAAGAAGGAATATGAGGATATCTCATAAAAAACGAAAAGCATGCGTGGTAGGAAAAGAAAAGGGCCCAAGCTCGATTGGAAAAGCTGCCTGAGCTTTTCCAATCTTGACGAGTCCGATCGAAGTGCCGGAATCGAATAGCTAATTTAGAAACCAAAAAAAGGAAAACCAATGTATGATGACAGTATTGTAGATTTGTACGAAGCTCTGCTAAGATGTGACTTTAAAAGACTTTCAAATCCGGACTTCCACTCCGGCCTACCAAACTGATTAAATAGTTGTGCAGAATGAAATGTGTTGAAGGGATTGCTTCCAATCAAAACAATGATCTGATAGTTGTGCAGAATAAATAGGAGGAGAGGAATAAAAATAACACATAATATTCTGTCCAACAATTTAACATAAATTCTCGACGTAGGCATAAAACTTAGATATGTTTTATTGAGAAGTTATGTCAAATCATGCTCACCCACAAATCCATGGTCGCATTGATGATATGACTCACTAACAGAGACAAAAACAAAATAATAAAATAAAACACCTTAATGCAAAAAACACTGTAAAATCGGACTAAAGTTTACAGTCTGGGCTTAAAATAAGTATCAGATGCGCACGAAGACGATGCTTATTGTTTGACTTCGATTCATTTCGAAAATAAATTGAATACATAAATAAAAATGGTATCGTTAGAGGACATACATGTACAATACATTCACATTTCACTTAAAGATTAACATTGATCTTTAGTATGGTAGTAACTAATTTTTTATAAAATCTTAAAATTATGAGTAGGTTTCTAATTTCGAGTATTTAAATAAATAGGCATGTCTTTAATCTTCTATAATGCGGCCGCCAGAGGAGGCAAATTACTTAGTTGACCTACTTACCTTACTTACTTGACCTAATAGGTATAAGTACAAAGCCGCTGTAATTTATTATCTATTATTTTGTAGTATGAACGATTGATTTATTTAAGATAATATTATTGATAAAAGTGATATATGGTTATTTTAAAATAACTTGCATTCATGAGATGTACCTTTTACCTACCTACTCGTACTATTTATTTTTGTAATAGGAACAACTTTCAACGCCCTCATGGATATCTTCAGTTAAGTAATAGTTACAATTTAAACCCTATTTCAAATAAATATTTTAAGCCACTTTTAGTTTAAGGTGTATATTGAATAATGAAAGAAATAAGCGAACTCAGAACCGTGATATTTAGTAGATAGAACATTTCAGCAAACTCGCGCTATCAAATCACATCACGAAGAGTTCTAGATCTCAGTTTAGTGTACCTACTCACTTTACGTACCTAACAACACGTTCATTGCAACCTTTCTCAAAATAACATTCTCACTAACCTTAAATCTATATCAACATAAAAACTAATGATTTACATCTAATGAAATATTGTTATAGTTAAGCATGTAACCGATAATTATAATGTTATGTACGGTTTCATTGAAGGCATGTGGAATACACGCACATCATTTTTGTAATACTTGATGAAGAGTCCTAGTTATTGACAAGACAGTATTTATTAAATTACCTGATATTTGGTGAAATATGTATAAGCCCTCAACATGCTTTCAATGGTAATCGATTGTGTTTTACCTTGTAATACTTATATAGTAAATGTTTTGAATGTTCTATCTGTATAACGAAACTGTAATAGCTGACGTACAATCACAGTAACTACAGTTACCTATATTCATCAAGGTTTGTTGAATAATAACACGATTCTTGGCTGTTTTGATACATGAATCAAAAACTCGCTCAAAACTAGAATAATTATGTTCAGACCTACTCAAAAAACATTTTCGACTGTGATTGTGCTACCGCATAGAGAAAATAATAAACATATTGTCTTCACATGACTTTTTACTTACACCTTTTAAATAAAAAAAATCTAGAGTCTAGAGCGAAATCAAGAAAAGAAATTCATTTTATTTACATAAGATTTTAAGTGATAAAAAACGTATCACATCGGGTTGACAGCCTCCACAAAGAGGCAGATACAGGTAAGTACAACAAGATTGGTACCTACTACCTACTGATATGGATCAGTTGAGCTATTAATAGATCGTTTGCAACGGTCTGTAGATATCTCTACTGTTTCTTATGTATTTTGTATATTTATATGTATCTATATTTTGTAAATATGAATAAGTAGATACAATGCATAATTATTTTGGAAAACAGTGGCAAGAGAAAAATATTTTTGAAGCCCAGAAACGCTACTAACGCATGCGTTTTCGCGCAACTTTAAGCCGAGAGAGACCGAAATATTATCTTTTTTTGCATTGTCTAAAACAAAAAAGTACTTTTTAATTATGATTTTAGATTATGAAGCTATTCCTAGAACCTTTTCTTACCTCAAATTATGACATCGCTTTCAGACGTTAAGGTAGTCAAGGAAAGCCTCCTCAACAAGTAAACTCATTATACTCGCATAAAACTACATAAATCACGAAGGGTGGCAATGGAGCAAAGACCAGATTTTTTTTTCACGTTGATTAGACAAACCAATGAACATTGTTTTCAGAAGTAGGTATACTGGTAAAGAAGAGATATTATAACAACTTTAAAAAATTCCCAACAGCGAATATCGAAAACACAAAATATCAAATCGAAGTTGACCAAAATAATTGACAGCTATTTACAACCCATTCAACACATTAAAGAGACACTATACATATAAATAGTCGAAGTAAAAATCATTTGATCGTACAAAACAAACCTTTTTTGGATAATATACACAGAGTATAACTCGACATATACATATAATAAGTACCTACCTACACACTCATGTTAAGATATACTCTGTACACTAAATACAAACTATAAAAAACTAAACTATCTATAATAAAAATAAACAGTCTATCTTATAAAAAGTAAGCGCAAACTTGAAGTACTGATTACCATACGTAATGATGACATAAAGTCAACGCTAACTTTTTATATGATAGGGGGAAAGTGGATAACGCGTTGTTGTCCGTAGTAAATAAATCTCTTAAATCACTCTAAATAAGTATATTGCACAATTATTTTCGAAAACAGTGGCAAGAGAAAAATCTAAGTATTTAAAACGCAGAAACGCTACTCAGCATGCATTTTTGCGCAACTTTAAAAGCCAAAAGACCGAACTATTATCTTTTTTAGCAGTGTCTAAAACAATAGAGAATTCATTATGGTTTTGAATTTGTGACCAGTAAATATTTTATATAATGATGTATATTAGAAGATATTCGTACTTTTTATGTAGGTTTCTGTTTAATTCTGGCAACCTGTGAATTTTAGAAAATAAGCAAAGCTCAAAAGGAATGGGTACTTATTTGAATAGTGGCAACGAAACGACATGTAATAATATGACTGTTGGTTATTTGAATCAGAACTAAATTTGTTACAACTGTTACCTACTACGTTTACTGAAGCATATTATTGTACAAGGAGTCCTGAAATAGTACTAAGTATTATAGTACCCATAATAAATATATTTTAATATTAAAAACATATTTTAATATTAACATAATATATCGCTGCAGTTATATTGAAAAAGTACTTTGTTTTTTGTAAAAGTATTTTGTAACAACTTCAAAAACTAATCACCAATTAGTTTTTTAAGTTGTTTTGAATATAGTTTGTACACTGTTTGTTTTCCGAATAAAATAAAATAAATACCTTGAACTCTGGTCCAACTGCCGTTACATATGTAGGTACCAGTAGGTACTGTAGATATTAGAGTAATTGGACTAAAAAGAAAATAGACAAAATGAGATAGCTTCAGAGTTGTCAAAATTGGTACGTCAAGCACAGATTTAACCAAACAGTAAACTGGTCTCCACGAACCTGATGGCGCAAATAATGCTTAAATAATTGAATGTGACTATTTGTAGTTTGGGTGTGAGGCGTGGACGCTAACACAAAAAGAGAAAACTCTTGGTGACAGAGAGAAAAATGCTGAGAAAAATCCTAGGCTCAGTCAAACGAGATAATGGAACTTGGAGGATTAGAAAGAATCGAGAGGTAGCAGAGCTTGTTGACGAGCCCAACATTATTGGCGAAATTAAAGCTCAAAGGTTGCGTTGGCTGGGGCATGTGCTTCGAATGGAGGAGGATCGGGCAGTCAAGAGGGCTCTGCTAGGAGTGCCAGTCGGCCGGCGACTTGTCGGACGACCCAGATATCGGTGGAGAGAGGAAGTAGAGAAAGATCTCCATAGTCTCCAAGTGCTGGACTGGAAAGAAGCGGCGCAAGACAGAGACCGATGGCGTTCTATAGTGTCGGAGGCCAAAACCCACTTTGGGGTTGATGCGCCAGGATAGTAAGTAAGTAAGTAAGACTATTTGTACGGTTACTGGACGAATAAATTATATTTATTCGAACATTTATTCAATTTTTTTAGCTATTAGATCTCGAAGCTAACCGAGTGAAGGTTAAAGATATGATGAAAAGTCAAACTGATAAAATAATATTGCTAAAAGACCTAGATAACTGCAAATTAAAAAAAATAAACAAAATTTGTTGATTCCCACCCTTCAGAAGCTAGAAAATAAATTTAAAGCACAATGGTTATTGTATGAAAAAGAAAATTTTTGCTGGGCTGTTTTTTGCAACAGAATCCATGAAGTCAGCGATGGATTCATATCCTGAGTTTATGGGAATCGATATTGGTCTCTGAAGATAGGGAATCAATTAACTGGATGATGAATTCCTTCAAAACAGCTCACCCTAAATGGGACCAAATAAAATGTGTAATGATGGATTAAGACATCAATGAACGAGATGCCATTAGAGAAGCTCTGCCATCAGCAAACCTAATTATTTGTGCTTTTCACACTCTCAGAATATTCAATCAAGAAATTACAACCGATAAAAGAAATATTACACGCGATCAAAGAGATGCAGCAAAATCAATTCTGAAACAGAAGAAGAATATGATTTATTATATGAAGAGTTGAAAGAAATGCCACAATCTGTCGTTGATTACTTTAATGAGAACTGGCATTCTATTAGAAATGAATGGTCACTAAATAATGCCTTCATGCATGGAAATTTTCTAAATAATACAAATAACAGACTTGAGTCACTTAACAGCAAGATTAGACAGGCATGCAACTATAATAACTCCTTGAAAGAGTTTGTCGAAAAATTGATTACGTTTTTCTGCTGTCGAAACTCTGAACGGGACCACAAAGCAGCTTATGCATACCAGAAAAAGGAACTGATAACTTTTGAAGAAAGTTCCCCATTAAAACAATATCATGACTTTCTGACACCTTATGCATTTAAATTCTTGCAAGAAGAATACGATTCGCCAGAATCACAAGAATTGATTATCAGTTATGATGGTCTAAGTCGAATCGAAACATCTGTTGATTCATGTGATTGTACAAAATTTAGAAGCATGACTTTACCTTGCAGGTAACAACTACACTTATACTTTTTTTAAGCTTTTACAATGGTTGTGCCCCTTAATGCAAAATAATAATTTTATTGGTATTTTCAGGCATATATTTGCTGTTAGAAAAATGAAACATATTGATCTTTATGAAGAAAAGATTTGCTTGGAACGTTGGACAAATAAGTAGATATTACTTTAAAACTCAACGAGTTTAAAAAAAAAGATGTTCAAGCTGAGATACCAGAATGTGGTATGTCATCCCATCAAATCAAAGAAAAAATACTTCTCAGCACGAAAAGTTTAAGAAGGCTTCACTTTTAATAAAAGATCTTCCAAGCTTAGTTGTAGAAAAAAGTAACGATTTGTAGGTACTTACAACGGATGAAAAATTTGAGTGATGTACTTGATGCGTATCGAAAAGGTGAAGAGATAATGATTGTTCGAGTTAGTAACAATAATAATTCACTTCACTTTAAGCAAACTATGTTTTTCAATATTTTTTGTACATAATATTCCTACGTACAGTTTTACAAATAAACACACCAACAATATAGTTATTTTATCCGGCTTCAATAAATAAATAAATTACATTTCAAACACATATCCGTCAAATCATCTTGCTAACGGTGAGTACTTGCACAGGCACAACCTAGTAGCCAGAATCATCCATCAGCAACTTGCTCTTCAATACGGCCTTGTTGAGTCTGAGGTGCCATATTATCAGTACACGCCGGTGCCAGTTCTCGAAAATGGTCGTGCATTGCTCTATTCATCTATTGGGACCGCTCTATCATCACGGACAGGACTATTGTTTGCAATAAACCTGATATCGTGGTGATAGACCGGTCCCAACGTAAGGCAATGCTCGTAGACATCACCATCCCGCATGACGAAAACCTCGTAAAGACCGAGAAGGAAAAGCTTAGCAAGTAGGTACCTTGACTTGGCCTTTGAGGTGACCGCCATGTGGGATGTTGACTCTACGATCATTGTTCCGATAGTCGTTTCGGTGAACGGTCTGATAGTGGTTCCAACGGAAGACCAGCGTTGTGTCGCAAAACACAACAAATGCTGAGTTGGACGCCAATTTGTGACTGATTTAAGGACGGTACAGAGGGATACACATTACTGTTTTTTTTTTAAGTTATTTCTGTATTTTTGATTGTCTTTTTATTTATTTATTTTTTGTTTGTTTTATATTGTCTATTTATAACTTTGTGTAAATCTTATGTTTCTGTCCGTTTTTAGTTGCAAATAAATGTATTTTCTTTCTTTCTTTCTTTCTTTTGATAGCGAAGAGCCTCGACCAACATCTAAGAGGCTCTCGCTAGAAGGTTGGCTCAAGGGGCAGATGCAGAAGGTAGTGATCCTCGATACGGCCGGCACGCATTGTCCGGAGGTTCCTCAATCTGTAGCCCTAACCACCGGTAGCTTGGGCCTTGCCCCGCTGCCGGCGGCAACCTAGTTTTAAGTTTTTTATAATATATGTATTTTTATAATGTATATTGTAAAAAACTTTTTTCTAAGATTTTAAATAAATGTGTACAAAATAGGTAATAATGATGACGATGACGATGTTACCGAAATTCACTTTTCAATTTCCAATTCACCGACGACGGTAGTAAGAAAAATGTAAGTCGTGGTGATGCCAGTTGTTCTTACGACAATAATTACAGCAATAACGATATCATTTGTGTTGATGGAAGTAACCGCAGCAATGACAGTATTGACGATGACGTGAACCTTAGTGACGTAATAATAATAGATAATATTGATTCTATTAAAAAAAGGAAGAAATCACCATCTCCTGTGCCTTCTACATCATTTTCAAACGTATCAAATAGTGGTAATGTTGATAAAAAAATTAAAAAATTGGAGAATATAATTGTACAACCGGCTATGAGACAACGAGGACGACCGAAAGGAGCAACGCAAACAGCAATTGGTTTACCAAAGAAGAAAAACGCAATTCAACCGTTTGTCAAGAAAACACTATAATATGATAAATTGTCAATCATGCTATATTGGTTTGTAAATAATGAAACTGTGACTAAAGTATTAAAAACTAAATATGTAATTCAAGAAGACGAAGTGGAAACAATTTCTGATAATGTATCATCTGCAGTTTTGGATACGCAAGTGAAAATTAATTGAATGAAAAAAATATTTTACCGCTGATGCTTGGAAAATAGTGGAACAAGGTGGAACAAGTTTATGAGACTAAAAAAACAAACGAATGGGAATGTCCTTCGTGTAAAGAAAATTTAGATACGACAGTAGATGATGAAGAAAAAGTGAAAACAAGTATAGGATGTGATTATTGTTGTGAATGGTATCATTCACAACAATAATCACTAATTGATTAAATAAAATTATTCGTCTGACTTATGTACGAATAATAATAAATTGTTTGTCCAGTACCCGTATTAATAATTTTAAATTATTCGTACAGTAACCGTATTAATAGACTCAGCCTAAATAATTTACAAAAGTATACTTGTGAGAATATATGAGAATATCCATACATTCTCACATAAAACAAATATCACAGAAGTTGCTAAATTTAAAATAAATATCTCAAAATATTTAAATTTAGCCTACCATCATTACAAAACCGTCTAACAACATTCAATTTGAATAGAATGGCTAACGTGTGGTGAAAATATATTTTTATTTATTCACCCTTCAGACATTGTGACAAAAACACGGTAAACCAACGATCACGTCCAGTAAGCTCATTGTAGTCAGTGCAATCATTTTATTTCTTCTATAAAACTTTTATTACAGCACAATATGATACAATTATTCCGGAAATTCAATTCATCAGTTTGACATCGCTTCGTTGTCAAATTCTTTTTTTTAAACTATCAGCCATGACACTTGTGCATGAAGTTTTAATCCAAAGAGGTTATTTAGCTGAATTACTAAAGAGATTCTAAGCTTGATATCGTGTAAGTACCTATACCAAGGTTTTTGTTATAGATAGATAAAAAACTCAAATTCTTAGTTTTTTGCATTTTTCACGTAGTTTTTTTGAGATCATGAGAAAAAAGTATACACTACATACACCTATAAAAGTTGTAGATCTATTAATTACTTACTACTGTGTCATGGCTCTAGTTTATATCATCATTTCCCTGCCCTTATCCCACGTCAAGTGGGGTCGGCACATGTTTTTTTCATCCACTCACTCCTATCATTCGTCAACTCGGGAGTCTACTCCTTTCACATTCATATTCTCTTTCACACAATCCAGCAACTTCTTTTTGGCCTTTCTCTACTTGCATACCCAGCCACATGAACCCGTACCCCAAGTAAGAGTTTGTGCACACACGGATCGCAGAGACGCGATCGCCGAGCGCCACCGAATTTGTATGGAGATCCAAGCTTCTCAAGAAATCTGTTAGGGGCGCTGCTTGGATCTTCATACAAAATCAGTGGCGCTCGGCGATCGCGTCTCTGCGATCCGTGTGTGCACAAACTCGTACTTGGGGTACAGGTCTATAGTGATATCTTTAAAATGTGAAAACTAAATGGTTTTCACTTCATGAATTAAAGAGCCGAAAGCATCAACATTTTAAATCATTCTCTTACAATTATATGATACAGATAATGATAGAAAAGAAACGAATTTATAAATCGTTATCAACTTTTATTTCATGATTTTATTGGTTGTGTGCGTTTATATTTAAATATGTCCAATACACGCCCATATTGACGGTCGAATGTTCGTGTCCCGCTGATTATTAACTAAAGAAGTTTTTACACAGTGAAATCACAAATTATGCTAACGGTATCAATATACGATCATAATACATACATACTATACGAAACCGTAGATATGATATATTAAAATGAATGGAAGACGAGCAAAGGAAGACCATAAAAGATTAACATCGAGGAAATCACACTTATTTTTTAAATATTTATTTCTTTGCTCGATTATCTTTAATGGATGTAATCGAAAATCAAAACTAATTGTTTTTTTTTATATTTTACTATTTTTAAACAAAAACTCGAATTCAATTAACAAACCATGGTATACTTAACATACGCAAAATTACGTACAGTTATAAAAAGTTTAATAAAACAAATATGTATATTCCAATCACTAACCAGGGAGCAGGACATATTGCTAAGAATATGTTGCTTTTCAATTATCTATTCAGATAAACTTAAAAATTGTTATGTTTATTGAGTTATAAGACATGTTTTTTTTTAATCATGATATTTAACAGATTACTGATTAAGACTACTCATAAATTAATAACACATTTTATAATAATACTATCGGGAGGCGCAGACAATAAATTGGTATACTTTTTTTTTGGTTGATGTATTTTAGTTACATTTAATAATGCTGACGTCAATTATCTCATCCGATATCTTGATAATCGACGACAGCTATTGTTTGTTTAAATAATTATAATCCGTTCAGTGATGCCCTCATCAAAGATTAATTACTTTAAATAAACGAAGAATGTTAACTAAAATTGAGCACGGCGTGTTCAAAGACAAATTTACTTAGAATTTAAGGACTACCGTTAGTGTTGCGCAGTTGTGTTAGTAAATTTCTACAAAACACCAAAAAAGGCCAAACGTTTTCAAAATTCCAAAATAAATGCATTACAAAACATAAAGAGAATATTATTTTTTTATTTATATAATAACCAGCACGATTATACAAACCCAATGCACTAATTATAATGGAACATACAAACACACAATAAATGAACACTTACAAATTAGGCAAAATGATAAAAAAAATTAAATATGAGTATATAAATAAATAATAGATAAGGCCTAGGGGTCTAGACTCGTAGATTCCAAGCCATACTGCTGGCGATTACGCAATTAGTCTGCAATAGGCTTAACTCTAGTGCAAAACCACAGAGTTTCGCCAGCACTATGTCATTGACATACTGCTATAATATGCTTAGTTAATTCCTATACAAAGACACTGTGCTCATTTTTTTAAGTCTCCGTTTATTTATATACAAATAACTTTTGTCGACATCGTCACCGAACGAGGTATGGCCCCTTAAATAACATAAATAATGTAATAAGCGAAATATAGTAAATATCCTAGTATCCTTGCAACACACGATTATGTTTTGTCAATTACAAGAATACGTGTCATTCTTGTTTTGTTCCTAGTGATTCTTTTTAAGTTGAATAAGACAAGTATTTACATACAAACTTAGCCCTTTAGCTTCAAAGTAACATAATTTATGCTCCTAACTAAATCGTTACAGTCCACGCCCCGAATGAACATTAAATAAGTTTTAACAAAAGATCACACATACCGTAATTATCATAACACCGCTACACTCTTATAAGAATCCTACAAAGATACTTAATAATAAAAATATTCAAAAACACCCATTTCACAGGGACTCAATAAAATGAAACCGACCGATTGGAACACAAACAACTAAAACCTAACGCATGATTCTTGGATTAACAACTTATTACATAAATAAGTAGCTGTTATTAAAATAAACAGTTACAACTTAACTTATTGTATTAACGGTCGATTTCAGCTTGTATAGAGGATAAAGAAAATGGGTAATATAAATAAACAAATGGCTGATCACAAAGTTATAACAAAGAACAAAAATTGGAATACACTTTGATTGTCAAAAAAGTGGAATAGTAAACTTTTATCAAATCAAGTCGTACCTACCTGACCCTACCCTTAGTCGCGAAGTCACTATTCAGGGTCTTCGACGGGGAGTGCAGATGCGTTTTCCTGCGAGGTAGAAGGCTCAACATTGTTGCCGCTTATTGGCTCGTTGCTGCTATCTGGTTCGTTGGAATTGGTTGGTTCAACCTCGCTCGTAAGTTTGTTCTCGCTGATTTCTTCAGTGCCGCTGGCGGGGTCGTCGCTGCTGTTCGGCTCGTCTCGTTCTTCGATGGAGGCATGCTCGTTTCGAAGACTGGCGCCGCCACATTCGCCCGTGGGCCTCAGTACGAGATACATCAGTAGATCAGACAGCGAGATGATACCTATCACTTTGTCCTGCTCGTCCACTACAACCAGACGATGCACCTGAAGCATGTACAAAAATTCATTAACAAGTTCCAGATTAGATCCATAAAACGAAGCATATAGTGGTGATTTGAATTAGATTTATAATTATAGAGCCAGCTGGATACGTTTTTTAACTGTTGTTGAACTGCATAGGTTAATGTTCCTATCAATTATAACAACTTATTTTGACTAACAGTACCTCTCTGAAAGCTTACAGTATTACGAGTATATATTAACCTGTTATAATGCTTAACATCTTTAATAAAACACTATTATTATCTATGTAAAGATGCACGGGTTGGTGAAATACGAGTTAGTTTTAAAATAATTGACCTTCTAAAATAAATATTCGCAAATAGCTTCGCTGTCACGTTACCTCATGACGTTCATACATATTTTAACCTCTCGGCTCGACTCTCGTGCGAAAGCCTCACACATTGTAGTGAGCTCACACATACGTCACGTTATGTGACTTGTCTCAGAGACCTGTAGGCTTAGTGGTCCGTGGCTATACCAATATAGCTGTTACGCTTATTAAAATATACGGAGTAACTACCTCAGCGCGTACGATTCGCTCCATGACTTCAAACAAGGTTTCATCAAGCGTACATTTCTGAACCCCCTCGAACCACTCGTTACGATGCTCGTTGGCTTTCTTCAATGACACATCCAGGTTGTTATAAGTCTTCTCCGCTGCGAGATTCTGAAATGAATGTTATTTAATGAATCCTGATCATGGATGTTACATTCGATATATGTCATTTGCGTTTGTATTTAAAAACTTACAATGACATCAAACTTGGCGTAGATGTCCTTGAGGCGACCTTGTGCGTCAATGAGAGGTAAAGCTGACACGCGGCGAGTTACAAACTTCTGAAGAGCTTCGAGAATTGTAGAGTCTTCTGTAGCAGTCTCGATGTCGTGCAGAGTACCGATGCGAAGTTCGCGCAGTTTGAGCTGCAGGTACGCAGGCTTTGGTAGCTCGTTTATCTGTAAATTAATTTTTAAACATTAATATTTAGACAGAATACCTAAGTATAGGCTGGATATCGAAAAGAGTACTCCGAGCCAGTTCTGCGAGTTCAAGATGAACGTAGTAATATGTAATTAATTATGTATGACAAGGCGCGTTCTTAGTGTTCCGAGAGGCAATTTATCTTTAGTTTTCTATTTGGATCCATGTTGTTACTTACGTATAAAAAGAGGAATCGCAATATCCTCTTGTGAGTGAGAATGTAAAGCACATTGCCGGTCTCCGGGTCGATGACCGGCAGCCGATGAATGCGGTTGGTGATGAGGATACGAATGGCCTCGTACAGCGAGGAATCCGGCCCTATGGAGACCAGCGGCATCACCGATCCCTTCAGAACATCTGCGAATCGAAGTTGAAAAGTTCAAAAACTATTCGAATACGTAGAGAACACAAAAATAATTGTAATTTTTATATTTTTAGAATGTACATTCCAAGCCAATATATAATGCTAATAAATATAATTAATATAAATTAAAAATTAAAATATTATAATAAATATAAATGCTAATAAATAATGTTACATAAATATGTTATAAATACGAAAGATTTTCGGCGCATATGTATAGAGTATAATCGCGTATTAACCGCTGGCTGATAACGATTCATTTTGCCCGAGCTCGTAGTCTTTATTCGACTTAAATCTCGAAAGTCAATCACAGTTTTCGAGTAACAAATAACTAGTTTATTTTTAATGGGCATGTTCTTCTAACTAGAGTCAGTGATAGTTAGCTTGTCAACATCCAGAAGACAGAGGCACCTAGTTAGCTTGTCAACAGCGCCCGAAATACAGAGGCACCTAGTTTGCTTGTCATGGTGTTCATATAACAGAGGTACCTAGTTAGCATGTTATGAGAGGTCTACCTGGAAACTTTATTACAAAAATGCCCAACAACACAATATGAAGGGACTCAACCCTGTACATTAGAATGTTTTTTGTCGACACCCTCCTTTAAAGTGGTACAAAAATATGATTGTTACTTACGACGCCAAGTCTCTAGCCTATGCTCTTCAAGTTCATCCATAGTGACGTTGGGACTGGTGTAATACATCTGCAGAATCTTGATGAAGTCCGTGATGGTGAGCATGCCCACGAATTTTTGCTTCTGCGAGTCCCAAAGTGGGGCGGCGCGGACCCCTGAGGACAAACACATACGGAAATGCACTTGTGATCTTGTCTTCGTATTTTGTTTTTACAACTAGAATGTAGATCAGAGCGATTACGAATAAATGCGTATTCAAGTTATAATACGCAGCGGCGTGCAACGATCGTCGGCAATGATGCGTAGTGTAATTCGAATATATTAGGTTTACGTAGTAAGGCCAGGTTTATACGTGATTGCCCTCCTTTAGGTTCGCACTCTTCGCAGTAAGGCAAAGTCACGATTTATCGCTATGTCTTATAGAGTAATTCGCAGTTTGTTGTACGGTCGGACATTATAATGTTTTAAAAAAAATAGTGTTTGCAAAGCGCGATATAATAATCTTGCGAGTTCTATCAGCGTAATGCGTATAAATACATGTATAGTATAACATACTTGTGAGCAAATGTTATAAAATAGCTGGTGCTCGCCACTTCGTCTTTATATCATTATATTTTAGAGAATACACATGTCTTTATAATTTATAGCCTATATGTTATTCAGATGTATAGGCTTTATTGTTGTAAAATTAAAATCATTAAAATCCATTCAGTAGTTTTTGTGTGAAAGAGTAACAAACATACATCCATACAAACTATTGCATTTAAAATATTAGTAGGTTTTATTTCCCATAACAGCGTTCTACTATGTCCTAGTTGCCTAAGTACATTTGCTAGCACTACGCTCAGTTTAACCCTGTGAGGACAAACACTAAAATAGCACAGTCTATTCTAAAAATACTAAACTATGAAGTTCAGTGTAGGATAGATGTGTCCTCAAGGACATAATAAAACAAAATACATTGAGTACAATACATACAAGAGAAGCAAAAAATATGTCAAGGAGAATATGCACCACTGCGCAGTTTTTAAAACAAAACAAATTCGCAACGCGCACACGGCAAAAACAATCGCTTGGCAACATTTTATAGTTATGTACGCAAATTTATGTGTCATGCAAATCAATGCATACTATAGTTCGGCCGCTCAGAGAATGCGTTTCTGACACCTATCAGTTAGGTACGACTAGTGATGGGTACTACAACATAACACTGAGTTCGTTACCGTTCCTCTAAAGTGAACCGCCGGATTGGTTTTAAGATTATTTTCGTTTTAAATTGGCGGAATCATTTAAAATTTATGTTTTAGTTATATTTAAGTGGAAACCAAAAAAAAGGTAATATTAATGTAATTCTTTGTTACAAAGTTACAATCTGTATTTCTATGCAATAAAGTACATAGAAATACAGTTGAATGTGCGTCATCATCATCATCATCATCATCATCATCATCTTTATGTCATCATTACGTATATGGTAATAAACTCTTCAAGTCTGCGCTAACTTTTTATAAGATAGACCGTAACTGTATAAAAACGGATTACGATACTATTATTGCCTTTTATTGTTAGCACAGCACTACAAATATAAAGCGCTGACATAACCTTGTAATAGCGCAGTATAGATTTAGAAAAATATTGTTTACAAAGTCATTTGACACTCAGTTTGGCACAAAATTATAACATTCATTGATTATTGATATGATAATGTTGTTTTAATGCTCATCAATTGTTAAAACGGTAAACAACCAGCAAAAATATTTTTATCGTAACTGCAACGCCATTACAAAGTTACGTCGTCAGTTCAATCGCGATGTGTCAGGAACGCATTCTCTGAACGGCCGAACTATATTACTGCTAAATAATGCTAACTAATTGAATATAACTTTACTGCATAATTTAATCACTATTTTCGTGACAATAGCATGTTACTTATTTAATAATTCAAATTTATTATTTTGTAGTATTACGGCTAAAAAGCCTGTAAAGTTTAATTTTGCCGCATAGATGTTCGCATTGCTGTGTTCCAATTTGAATGTGATGCACATGAGACTTTGCACTTGTATAATTGATGTACGTGCAATGCATCACACGGCACGTCCACCGTGGACGTACTCATTGAGTTAATGCATAATTATAGGCAACAGTTACCACTTAAGATCTGTCACGCTTCATACAAATACAATCTAAAAACATATGTATTCTTAGGATAGGTTCCAGTTCTTACCATTGTAAACAAGAGCGAAGAACGCCTTCTTGACAAGGAGTTGTGTGTCAAAAACTACCAGTTTAGCCGAGGTCGGTATCAGGTCGTAGCACTTGTGGAACTTGAAGAACTTTACGAATATTTGGGACTCATCCTCCTCTGAAAATAAAAAAAATATATGTTAATTTAATGTTTTGCTTAATAAACATGCTATGTTTTTAGAAAAATAAAATATAAATATTATATAAATTATTGGTACACAATGCTAAAGTAACATAAACGAACTTAATGCAACGAAGCATTTACTTCCAGCTAATCCAGTATTGTAGGATAATAAGAATAAAGTACAAAAGGTTCTTATTTTAGGTGTGTTAAATAGGAAACTATTAGAGAAATAAAATAAATTTAAAAAATAGCTTTGTCTGGATAATAGATTCTGTTGTGTCTATTTGTTTATTTACTTTCTACAACGCCGCCGCCGGTACGTTGCGCAAGCGCCGAGCGCCGCTATGGCTATGACGTCACTACGAACCTCGAGATGAGGCCAATCGAAGACGAAAAATCAAGAACGGTAGTAAAATTGAACGTCAACAAATCTAGAGTGGGTTCAAAAAAGTGTCTTAGTTTCTCTTATTCTATCTTTTGTTTGCGATTCACGAAACCCGACACGGAAGTAATGAAACCGAACGCATGCACACGGGCACACGGTTATAAGTTTCATGTTAATTTCGTATGGCTTGCCTGAATCCAAGCCGATAAGACATAAGTAACAGAGTCTTCCGCGACATAAACAATAACAAAACAACACCGACACGCGTGGGTGTGTTGTGACATAAACAAGCGGACCTTTCAGCAGCCAGTCAGCGAGGAACGCCTTCCATGCGCGGCCGACAGACTCGAACTCCTTGATGAGTTCTATAGAGTAAACGGAGTCTTCTTCGTCTGTTGGGATGAGCGCGGGGTTGTCCGAGAAGTAGTGTAGGCGCAGCATGCGCTCGGCCCGGGCGGCGCATTGCCCGCCGGCACTCGGTGCGGCCCGCCGCGCCGACCACGGCTCACTGCTAATAATACGCAACCGCGAGCCCGCGCAGCCACCGCCGCGCCGCGCTGCCACCGGACTGCGCCGCCCGCGCTCTCGTGCGCGCTACACGCACGAACTTGACACCGCTCGTCAAGCTGCCGCTACCGCCGCCGCGCAGCGCGCTTGGCTGTCTGCCCCATGCCAGCCCACGCCGACCATCTAGAGGAACACTGACCGAATAGCTACCCTCTCCTAACAATTCATTATTTTGTCGCTCTTTCAACAATTACGAACTTCTTCGAAACTAAGAGTTTCAAAGATTCCAATTCCCTATTTTTCTCACGACGATCTCTAATAATATTAATTAGAAATAAGTCCAAATTCCAAGTCTAAATTATTGTGGCAATCTTGGTGGCTAAATAATTAACAAGCTGGATTGGTAATCGTTGAGTTAATCGAATTTTCGAGTAGAGATCGTTTTTAGATTGAAAGTTTACAGACTAGTTGAAGCGACGCCAAGCCCAGGGGCAGAATCAAATTGGTGCGGACTCAAAGGCGCGCAGTGGCCTATACATATGTATATGACCGGAAATTAACTGGCTAAATGCGCCACGGAAACTTGCCGTGTACTGATGAAATATTTCATTCACTTTTTTATAAACGATTAATTACCACTATTTACAACAGAGATTAAACAAAATATGTGAGGTAATAACAATATTGATTAAGATACTGAAATTATCTGATAAAAGGAATCAGAATTCAGTACAGTTCCTGACATGTACATATTATGACTGAACTATATCACACTTGCATCAAAAAGTGTTAAATATTTTAATTATAGAAAAATATCCCCAGTCTCCCCACATGTTCTTACTTTAGATAAAATCACAGACGCCGCCAGTGCGAAAGAACGGCTGTCCGTTGATCTCTTGTCTATTTCTATCCTTTTAGCAAGAATAAATTGCTTTTGCAGTTATAACTGCTTTTTAAGATAAAATAAATGTACTAAAAGGGGTTTATTTTAATACTGTCTATTTATATTTACCCGTAGTAATTATTGACTACCAATAATTAGTACGCGTAAGAATATTCGAAAACTAATCCAATAATCCACAATTAAACCGCATTTTTTAATATTGTTGATATGTGAAGTGATAACAACATCTGATGCGCCATAGGCTTAGCCCACCTCGTGCTATTTGCAAATACAATCTAAACAGGTATATACAATATAAATATACCTAAACAAAAGGGAAATAAGACTAATCTTGATAATATTTATCTCTAATAAATAAACAGCCATCGAAAAATTATTCAATATACTGAACGAATCAACATGATGAATGAATGTAAAATAAAATGAGCGAAAACATTTACACCTTCACTCCATAATAGCTCGCCTTAGAACACGTTTCCACTCTACTGGCATGTTCAATCGAAAAATAGTTACGGTAATCGCCTTGGGGTAATCACAGCGCAAAGAACAATGAACACATTAATACAAATTCATACCATGTCATATGTCCTTAGTGTTTTTATAGTAAGCTGTGTAGTAAAGATATAATTTTCATTCATTTTATGATATCATGTTAAAAACCCGCAGTGTCGAGCGATCAAAGATCATAGTGTGAATTTGGGCAAATCGGCGATAAGTTTGTTATAACACAACTTTCGAGTCGTAATGTTATGAATCAAATTGGTTTAAGTATGTTAAGATGAGCATAAATAGAAATAGAAATAGAAATAGAAATATGTTTATTGTCACTTATATGTAGCACAGTTAAATGTGAGGCCCTGTTTCCTGGAAAAGCGTGAGCTGTGGCCCAGGAAGCAGTTCTCTCCCAGATGATATTTATAGTAGGTACAATATTAAAAGTTTAAATTAATTAGGTTAGTATAAAATAAGTATGCAAAACTTCTTGGTGGTATGTTGTAAGCATGTGAAAGGGTTGTGTGTATGAATGTGGGTATTTCTGATACTGCCAGTCTCATAAGAGCCTGGATATTTCAGAAGTACCATGTGTGTGTGTGAGAGTGTGTGTTTCTGTGGACTTACCTGTTACTACCAGCCTCTTAAGAGTCTGGGGATCACAAGATAAGCCCACAGGTGTGTAAGTGTGTGTAAATGAATGAATAAATGTGTGTTGGGGGGCTCTCCTGTTACTACCAGTCTCTTAAGAGTCTGGGTATCACAGGATCACCCCACGTGAGTGTATGTGTATGTGATAAAAACATCAAAAATGGGGTTTCCTACTTAATTAAGTCTTCTATGCCTGTATAATCGATTTGATGAAGCCATTGCGTTACTATTTTTTTAAACTGATGATTACTATAATGTTTTATGTGTAGTTTTAGATCAAGTTTCGAATACAACCGTGGAGCATTATAATTATATTGTCTACGAGCTAAGGAACTAAAAAAGTTTGGTACGGGGTATCGAGTGATTCGTCTATCGGGTAAATTCAATGTTGGAACCGTTAGGCGGTGATATCTGTATGTACATTGGAAAATATACAATTTACGGACACTTAGTACTCTTAGTTGTTTATAAAGGAGATAAGTGGAGTGTCTAAATGGTAAATACATCATTATTTTTAGGAGAGCTCTTTGTGCTCTTTCGACCTCAATCATATAAGTTTTCGAAGCACCACCCCAAGAACTTATGCAGTAGTTGATAATACATTGGCATAAGGCTTTATAAGTTTTTATTAACAAGTTTTTATCGGCAACAGTTCTGAGGCTCTTAAATATATAGATAAGTGATCTTATTCTTTTAACAGTGATAGTCAGTTGTTGTTGCCATGTGATTTTCTGGTCAATAGTTACTCCCAAGTATTTAATGTTTTCTACTCGTACCAATGCATCACATCCACATTGGTCATGGTGTTCGGAAAGTTTATTGCAAGGATGAGTATGAACTTTAAGTGTGAGGTTGGAAGGAGGGTTGGTGGCCGCAGTTTTATGGAAGCACATAAATTTTGTTTTGGCAGTATTTAGTGAAAGAAGATTGTTCTCCAGCCAAGTACTAATTATGCATAGTCCTGTTTCTGCCAGTTTCATAATTCCGTCCCAAGTTTTATCATGAAAGACTAGCACTGTGTCATCAGCAAACATTAATAGATTAGCTCCCTTGAGACTAATTTTGCACAGAGCGTTAATGTAGGTAAGGAAGAGTGTAGGGCCTAGTGTACTACCCTGAGGGACTCCATAATTACAGCTTGCGTCATTACTAAGTAGCTTACTAACTCTGACTGCCTGGGTTCTATTACTCAAGTAACTCTTGAGCCATTCAAATGGTGTTCCTCTTATGCCTGCGTTTTCTAACTTACTTAGTAATATCGGAATAGACACAGTATCAAATGCCTTCTGAAGGTCCAAAAACACACCGAGGCACTTGTAGTTCTTATCAAGATGTGATGATATGAGTGACGTAAGCTTTAAAACAGCATCTTCCGTTGAATGACCACTTCTGAAACCAAATTGATTCTCTGAAATCAACCCATTGCCTTCCATGTATTTAACGAGCCTTTTATTCATCAATTTTTCTAGGATTTTTGACAAAGGTGATAGAAGGGATATTGGTCGATAGTTGGACACAGTAGACTTGTCACCAGCTTTGTAAATGGGGCAAACAATTGCTTTTTTGAAAGCTTCTGGGAAAATACCATTGCTAAAGCTTAAGTTACATAAATGGGTAATAGGTAGAGCCAACTGATGTTTAAACTTTTTAATAAGATTTGTTGGGATCAAGTCTGAACCAATAGAATTACTATTTTTTAATTTAGCTATTATTGTAAGGACTTCGAATGGGTCAGTAGGTGATAACATCATAGAATTTAACGGCGCCACCAATTCTTCAGCATTCAAAGTCAGTTGTGTTTCGTCTACGCAAAGCTTGTTTAAGGTTTGGCAAGCTAGGTCTTTACCAATAGTTGTAAAGTAGTCATTAACATAATTGAGGGACTCCACTGAAGTGGGTTTGAGCCCTAATAGCTCTGTAGGTTGGGTTTTCGATAGATTTTGGTTACATATTTCTTTGATAGTTTTCCACGTTTCTTTTGAGTTACCTAGGCTATTGTTTAGTTTGTCCCTATAGTACTCTTTCTTTAGATATTTTATTAATTTGTTGCATGTATTTCTGTATTTCAGGTATTTTATTTTTATTTCAACACTATCTGATAATTTAAATTTCTTGTATAGTTTATTTTTTTTACGTATTGATTTTACTACTCCTTCTGTTATCCAGGGTTTTAGGGGTTGTGATTTCCTAGGTACTTTTTTAATGGTTGTGTTTTTCTCAATCAATTCTTGAAGCTTATGGATCATAAAGTTAGCTGCAACATTAACATCCGTTAACATATAATATTCATTCCAAATAGTTGGATCATTGAGAACGTCAGCTATTTTAGCATAGTCTGTAGTTAGCTTAGTAAAATCGTTCTCTATTTTTGGTACGTTTACATCCGCTATGGATAGAATTATAGGGCTATGATCGGTGAGTTTTTCAAATACAAAAGTGCTAACGCTGTTTGTGGTTTTTACCATAAAGTGGTCCAGGCATGAGTTTTGTCTAGTTGGGTAGAGCACACCTTGTTTTAGACCAAAACATGCCATTATATTTAGGTAATCAGCGACATGGCCTATAGTTTGGTCAGGCATAGTATTAATATTTATGTCACCCGTAAAAATTATGTTCGTACTTATAGTATTATTTAACAACTCAATTAAAGAGTTAAGGTACCCAGTTGGGTTACCAAAACTTGGAGGTCTGTATGAGCATAATACGCAATACTCAGTACCGATGTCAATTTTTAGAAGGCTGCCGTCATTTATTTCAGGCTCAGTTGTAGTCGCTGAAATGGAATTTTTAATATATACAACAATACCATCGCTCTTATTCAACGTTTTTTTAGTATGGTGTGTGCTATAATTAGGAATGTGAGGTAGTACAGTTTTGTCCTGTATCCAGCATTCAACCAACACAATTATATCAATATCAATACCAATGCTGGATATAAATACTATTAGTGCGTCAAAGTTGCGGAAAATACTTCTTATATTGACAGTGAGAACATTAAAAATACTTGAACGTGTACACAGAAGATCTCTACATTCCTTGACATCATTGATAAGGTGACATTGGATGTTAGAAGAGACCTCCAATTCCTCCATAATGGTAGATAGATTACTACTCATTATTGAAATAAAGTAGCGTAAATGACCGTAGTAAATAGTGCAGAGTTTGTACAATGATTATGTCTTGTAAGTGAGTACTTTTCTTGATTACTAAATATGTATTTTTTGTGTAGGCAATGGTTTGTGTAAATTTGTGTATATAGGTGTAATGTTGTGAGTTATGGTTAAATACTAGTAAAAAGTTTTGCAAGAGCACAATATAGTTAAGGTTTACATGAATTAATAGTAAGTAGACAGAGGTAAATACTATGAATAGTCATTGCTTTTGTTTAAGCTTCTCCAGGTCTGCTTCGTGGCGTATACGAACAAGGGGCATGTTTTCTTTTTGTCTGAGATAAATGTTCCCATTAGAAGTCCAACAGAATGCATATCCCTGGGTCTTGGCAAGATCTCTGGCCAGGTAGAAGAGTCGCTTGGCCTTTTGCGTCAGTGATTCTGACACAAAAACTGGTTTCGGCTCTCCTTCGATCTTGGCATGTCTTGTATTTAGTTTATCTTCCTTCTTTTTCCCTTTATTAAACCTTCTTAAAGAATTCAGTAAAGTTTCCTTCTTTAGTGAACTCACAAATTCCACTATTATTGGATTTGTTGTTTCATTCTTTGTATTCACTCTGTAAATATCGGAAATGTCCTGTTCCTGTACGCTTAAGCTAAGCGAACTACCGATATTTGATATCATATCGCAGAGATGTGCTTTAGTTTCAGACTGTTTAAGTTTCGGAACATTACGTAGCTCTATACTAGAGATTCGTGACTTGCGCTCTAAAAACTCTAATCGGTTTTCAAGGGCCTGTATATGTAAACGATTATCTTCCCTTTCCGACTCTAACTTCGCAACTTTGTCATGAAATATATCACATTTTTGCGATAGGAACTCAATTGAGTTCGCCAAGTCGCACATGTCAGATTTTACTGATTTAATTGAGGCTTGGAGTGACGCAAATTGGTCTTCGGTTTTGGTCGATAGGTTGGCAAACAGCACTCTCATTTCAGCAACCGCAGACTGGACATCTCCAGTATCAGTGGAAGAGTCTAACTTACGTTTGTATCTCTCAGTGCGCGATTTTGGCCGCTCCTCATCCTCGGATGTATTACTTACAGCAGTGTCAGGGTCGAGATGATGTTGTTGAAAAACCTTTTTTTGAGGTTTAGATGTACGGCTTTGTAACTGCTGTCCAGATGTCGATGGTGGTGGTGATCTTTTTAAGGGCATGTTCAAATCGGCTTTTCTGACAGAAAAGACTGAGAATATGCAACTGTTGCGTATTGCTCTGTGCTTTGTGTAGGTGTTACTGTATGGCTAAGATTGTGCCGGTTGACTTGTGAAAACAAATAATTTGCAGTAACAGTGAATTATAGTTGATTATTTTATTTGTTGCTGAATAATAACTTTCACTTTTTCTTGCACAGTACACTGGGCTTATAGTAATGCGAATGTATCACTTTAACTTCGTTAACTAACGCAATAACACTTTTTAAAAATTATTTTTACGTAGACTGAATGAATAACGCCTAGTACTTTTGTCGCTCGAGGAGGAAGAGGAATAAAATGTTAAATGTTTATTAAATTTAATTTGAAAAGTTATTTAAGACCTAGATGCGATTTTCCGCGAGATAATTAAATAGCGGCGAACTTCTAACGATAAACTCTTTTATTTTCACAAGGAAAAAAACAATCTAAGTTTATCTAACTAGTAAATACTTTTGATGAATAAATAACTATGTATTAGCAATTAATAAAATCTCAATAAACATGTGCGTATACTGAGTTAAATGACTGCACGTTTTAAACGTACGTTATTGGTAAACTGCCAAAGTTATATATAGTCTCACTGTAAGCACGCCCTTCTTAAGCTTTTCTTCCTTATTATTTTTTTATGAATGCAACATTTATAAATGCTTCATAATGTCTTCTAAAACATTAGTAGCGCCTTCTGGCAAGGTATCTATTGTTTCAGCGGGTACATAATATTTGGGAATCAGACTCAGGAAACCACCGGTTTCTTTTTATAAGACTTTATGTAATTGGCATTGAGTTGCGTTTGACAAAAAAAAACAATGAATAAACACGCAAAAAAACAATAAATATTTTATCAAGATTTGCTTTTTACACAACTTTTGACATACGGAGCTGAAAATTTATATTTTTTTTGCGGTGGTTCCTGTGTCGTCCACACTTATATTTTAATATATCTTTGTAGTATTTAGATAATAAACTTATGTATGGCCAAGAAGATTCTGCATCTGCTGTAACTAACGCTAAAAAGTAAAGTAAGATGCTTGTCTATAAATAGCAAAAAAAAACTGCTGTAAATTTATTGCAACTGTAACGGCCGGTTTCTCGAACGATGATCAACGAAAAAATCAAATAATTGCTATGTGTCAAACTCGGATCAATCGTGATTTGGGTTTCCAGAAACCGGCCGTAAGACAGTTGCAATAAATTGCCGCGTAGAGAAATAAGAACTCTAGTTGCTATTTGTACAACGTTTTGGTAGAAATCTACAGTGTTCAATTTGAGGTGAAATCCAGTTGCTACCTGTCCTTTATTTTTTAATTTTAATGATATGGGTGGTAATTATTCAATCTGCAATACGTCTGATGACGTGCAGCGATAACATGGTGCAGATATGTTTTTACACCGGCTTGTTCGTTGCATCTTGATATGAGAAATAAACATTGTAGATAGATAAAGAAACAGGTCATCAAACTTTGATATTCTATAATCTTTGCGAGTATTAGTACTAGAATTCTAAGCCTATATTTTATATAAAGACCGAGGAGATGGGCCTGATGAAACGTGGCATCATAAAAGCCATTACTGATTTCGCATCCATCTTACAGTCGCGTCGCACTCAGAGAGATGGCACATATGAAATTAGATTGAGTACAGATAATAAATAAGTAGGTACAAAACCCGAATTCGGAGTTTAATGAACGAGTCTCGAAAACAAATATATGGCGATACGAAATTACGGATAAAAATATCTGCGCCTTTACACCATACAAAAAACGCGCTCAGCTCTTTCAAGTTGATGAATGTACACGAAACTTTTTTTTTTTTATTCAATTTTAATTTGGGTCTTTTGCCAAACATGGTATGCCAGCCCCATACACGAAACATACAGTCAACACCTGCTTATTATTGTTCTGTGAATAGAAACTAACATATTTACTAACAAGTGTATCTGCTATCCTTTTCGCTCGCGTCTGGCAGTTTTCCTCATAGCTTAATGAGAATTATTTGCTCATCGACTCTGGCCGTAGCATCATTTGTATTTGATTAACTGTAATATTATAGATAGAGTTAAATGAACTCTACTGATTTGGATCAGTTGAGCTATCTAAAGATCGTTTGCAACGGTCTGTAGATAGCTCAATTGATTCTTATGTATTTTATATATATGTACATTTTGTAAATACCTACGTACTAATCGTAAGTTTGGTTATAAGTCATTTTTAATGTGAAAAAAAAATGATCTCTAAGTAGAATTTGTATGGCCTACCTCTAATAAATGTGTTACTTCGACACGAATCAATCTCCACCAACATCTTGGATCCAAGGTAACAAAACAACACAGCTCCAGGAATGCGCCAAAACGGATGATCGCGATATAATGTGCAGATACAGTACTGTTCATAAACCGAGAGAAAAAATACTATAACATTGTTTGCTTATAACACTTATCTGTACCTGCTATCACAACGAGTGTTGAAATAATCAGAATATTATTTTATTTATGAGATAAGAACATGGTATTGAAACGCAGTGCATGTTCGTTGAGGCCCGGTGCTCACGCCATACTATTTAGTTTCCTCTTTAGTTAGTAGCTCTGGTTGGTTGAGTTGGCGGTGAAAGGATGTTACGTCATTAGCGGTTTCGCGTGCCATGTGTGTTTTGTGATGATAAACCCCGTACAATAATTATTATTAAATTATTCGTCATCGACAATTAAAACTTAAAATCCAAAACAGTTAAGTTGGCGGAGTAATCGTGAAACCTACCCAAAATATACATTCAAGTTGATAACCTCCCTTTTTGAAAGAAAGAAAGAAAAAAAACTTTATATTGTGTCCCACACATGAGATAAAAATAAACTACAAAATTTAAAAAAAAATGAGTAGGAGGATACCTACGTTAGATTGAATGTCATAAAAATCTGTGAGAGAAATTTATAAATTTATTTATGTTGAGCAGAAGGAAAAACCCACTCACAAGTAACCTTGAAATTTGAAACTTACGTCCCCTCAGATTAGCATGTAGACGATATACGATATACCACGCATAAGGTAGTACCGACGTCCGAAAGGACGGCGCTCTACTTGCCAAAGTTCGGTACGCTTCGTAGGAGTAAGGGCTCCCACACAAAACCGCTATGCGAGGCGATGCGAATTCGCATCGTCGGAATTGGCGATGCGAAATGTGCGCTAAAATATGATTCATATTAAGAAATTTCTGAAGAGAACTATCCTTTAAACTTAGATCAGTCTTACAAATAGAAGTTCTGATGTCAATGTTTCCCATCCATGTTATATCCAAGACCATTTAGGTTATGCGCACACGATTGGACGACGAGATTGCAGGAAAACAGTTTATTTTACGTCACTGTCTGTCTAACCGGCACTCTATTTGTTCAACTTACCTAAATCCGAAAGGTTAACTTTCTCCAAGAATGGATCGGCCACAGGCAACTGTAACAAATGAATAAATTTATACACGGAAACCAAATTATAATCAACAAAATACTGCACCTAGTCACTAACAATGGTTAAATAACAAAATTATAACCTTCAACATTCCATTTTAGCATTATATTCGTAGTTCTATTATTTGCTATTTACGTTTACAATTATAGCCTCGATTCACGAGTAACATGACAGAGTTAATACAGCTAGTGAGAAGTTATTATATACCATATGAACGAGCTAGCTAATACATCTGTTATGCCTAAATAAATACAGGCACTTATTGCAATGGAATAAGTAATTGTTATGTTGAATAATAATATTATTTTAGATATTCCTTTTAATTTGTGCGTCTAATAAAGAAAATCGACTGATGACTTCGTAGGTACGCATTGCACTTCTCGACAAAGCTCGTGAAAATGCTCATTGCGAACGTAACCTAAGTATTTATTTTAAGAGTTTATTTTTAGTATTTGTCACCATCGATAATCCTTGGTTCGTTTCGTATAGCTACTTTTGGTCAAGAGAGGTTAATATAGATGCTATATCTTAGAGGCTGTATCTTAGAATCCATGTTTTTAATCGCAATAAACATGATTCCATGAATCCAGACAATATACTTTAAAACTGTACAAGTTTTTATGAAAATGACGTGATGATTAAACAAACAAAATGTACTTGTAGAAGTAAAGTCATTCGTTGCAAATCTAAAAAATAACTCGATTGATTCAAATCAATACCGATCGGAAGTGTTTCTTCTTTGTGAATAAATGTTTTTAATGGAATAGTTTCCTATTAAGTAGGTTCCGGGTGCAACAGTATAATGCATAGTTCAAGAATGATTGCAGCAGCATACAACGGACAAACATAATTTTTGAAGTCTTTTCATGTCAAATTGTGTGCTCTAATTTGTAACTATTGTTGAAAATAAAGTGCTTTACAATGGCAATGAACAGTTCCTGGCTTACTGCATTCATTCATGATGTGGATTGAGTGAGAAAGTTGAAGTACAATTCGCTGCAATTTCTGTTTAAATAGTAGTATTATACTTTGGCCTTCTAGCTCAAGCATTGTAATGTTTTGTTGAACATAGCTATTTTATTGAAAATAACTAAGTACATAACTGCGAGTCAGATATACTATGTTCCGGTTTTGTTATTATCATAACACTAATATTGAGTTTCATTGAAGATGTAATACCAACTTGGCAAATACGTAAAGTGAATTTGATTAGGTACATATTGAAATGTACTATTAATCCCTAATGTACTGTAATTAGCATCATAAACATCAACTACCGGCCGTAATTAAGATAGTAGAAAGTTTGGTTTGAATACCACAAGTGCAAGTCAGGTTTTAAAGGACATTTATTTCAAACATACGTCAAGGCCGCATTTTGCCTAGTACATTAACACAAGTGTTTATTAATCAGCTCTGTAAATGAACAATGAATATTTTAGTTTATATTTTTTAATAACTATAAGTTTGGCAATATAATTAACTTAAACTACGACAAATCAAGGAAAAAAAATGTAATTAATAATTAAATTACTAATAAGACAAAGAAAAAAATGTCGTTAGTTTTTGTGTACTTATATAAAAAAATACGTATCCATAACGGATAACAGAGTAGATTCTAATCTTATTGAATCTACTCTGTTATATCTTGAATAAACTTACAGAAAGACAAATAAACTAATGGCAGGATATTTTCGGTTTTGACGAATGATTGAAGTTATTGGAAGCATTATGTACAAATCAGATTTCGCGTGGGATAGGCAGGTAGAAACCAAAAACGAGGAATATCTTTACAACACACGATATAATTATTCACTTACCCCTCTAGAATCTCTGAAGAGCATAGCGGCATGGTAAGGGTCGATGCAGGCATCCGATGCTCGATGTCTGATGGTCGGAACATTTCCCAAAGACGATCTGCGTTTCTCCGCATCCTGAGACGCAGCACGCCGTAAATGGGCTCCTATAGGATGACATAAAATATGTCCTTATATACTCACATTACTCTCAAGGTAATGTTCATCAGCACAACGATTTATTTATAAAGCAAGAGTTATTATTCTCCCGTGGACAGTTTTGATCTTGGAGGTAACTTATTGTTATGGAAACCTACGAGCGATAAATATACTATCTGACAAATTCAAAGTGAATGCTAAGATCGGATTCGTAACATAAATAAAGTTATACACGACCATAAATGATGAAGCTTGCGTCCCACTCAACCAACACATTTGTTTGTTCATGCATATCTAATTCAATTAAATAATATTCAATGGTTTAGGAAATGTGAGAAAGATGTACGTATATTCTTTAGTAGGTATAGATTAACTTCGGAAAGTGTGTTCAGAACGAGGTCGAAAGACGAATTGTGATATGTATATTCCATATTTGTTGTGATTGAGTAACGAATAAACCAAACATATAAATTTCACAATAATAATACCAAATATTATTATTGCGAAGTTTTTATGTTTGGTTCTTATGTGTCATCCATCCTTGCCACGAATTGCTTTAACTAAGCTTAATAATTAAATTATTTAAAAACGGATCTCAAAGAGGATTCAAATAGGAATTTTATTGGTAGTAATTTATTTGAATTCTGGTTCTGCGATATATTTCTCAACAAGACCAATCAATCAGGTCATTCTTCAATCCCCAAGATAAATATTGTAGGTCCTATGCTCGAAGGCTTCAAAGATGATTGGATTTGAGAGGATGAAATAGGTTAAGTGTCACTTGTTATAACATCCAATTGACACCGAAACCAGACTTGGGTCAGTGACTCACGACGGTGTCATTAAATTAATTATGAACGGCGAAAATATACAACCAGCTATGTACACCTGATACCAAGCCAGTAGTCATTAATAATACATCGATCCGCATTTTTTTATCTTTATTATACATTGCTAATGGTCAGAATAAGTACAACTTCAGTTGGTTATTCCATATTGCTGTTACCAAGAACAATGAACGGCATAAAATATATATATATATATCAAGTCGTAAATTTACGTTTCCCAACTTAAGCTTGTACGGTGATGTTTTCATTTTTTTTATTATTATCTGTTTTATTAAATTTTTGTTTGAAACATTTGTAACTATCTATCAATTAATATATTTTAGTTATTTTAGGCAAACATACGCTGGTCAAGATCAGGAATTCGAGTCCAATAAAATTAAGGCATCAAGTTATTGACGTCAAACCACAGACCGCGTAACGACTTATTGTTGTATGGAATTTAGACATGAGTAGATAGGTTCACAATAGAACCGGTCAAGTAGGTATTATAAGTTTTTATACAATTTGATACGATACAGGCTTTGACAGACAACAGAAAAAGACACGTTTCTAATGTATTTGGTATGCTACTTGATTAAAAGGAATTGTATCAGCAACATGATAAGAAGAAAAGCGATATAAATGCTTGGTCATTTCATCCTGTGCGGTCACTATGAAGATAGTATGTTTGTAGTAGTTGCATGCTACTGGAAATTTTACACAAACTTATCATTTCAATGCAGCTTTGTGTTAATTGAAAATATCCGTGAAACCATAACTGCTTACAGGATACTACAAATATTTATTTACCAGTGTATTTTATCAGGCGCAGTGCGAACACACATATAGTATTAAATATGTCAATAGAGGTCGTTCACATGCATAAAATGCAACCATTGCTCATTTCAAATCACATTATACAAAGCCATATCGGTTTATCAACTTAAACACCTTATTATTGATACGTGTATAGATAATGTGATTATGTAGCTTATATTTAGCTCTTGGTCACTTAATTATTCATTGACTTACCGGGTTATTATTCTGTATGCAAACAGGAACAACATTAATTACCTAACCTCGCCTAATTAACATTGATATCCTGAGTATTTTATATAGTTTAACTTGACCAGTTTAAAACTTATTTTGTCAGTGGATTGATTTACATAAAATAAACTGATGCGGAACTGAAACACCATGCTTTACTAAAGTAACCAACTAGTTAACTAGTTGGTTACTTTAGTAAAGCATGTATTTTTATATAATACAAAAATCTTCCAACTCTTCTGATTAATGACAAATATAGGAAAACTCGAAGGTTTATATATAAAGACTATGAAATCCAAATGAATGAAATCAGATATGAACTCTCAGATGTGATAAGTTTTGACCTCGCTCGCATTCTATCGCTAATGAAAATGAAGCAACCTCCTGATCTTTACTGTTTGTCTCTCTCTCTTTCACTACTCTCCGAAACCATTTACACAGGATTAAATAAATAAATAATGCTGGATTAGAAAAATAATGTTCGCGAACTCGTTCACAAGCCTCACTAAGATCCGGTGGTCCGTCTAAAGTTTATTTTTGCTTTATTTTATTTTACAAACCTTCTTTAAGTATTTCATCAAATATTTTATAAGTCGCACCGCAGTCATCAAGAATCGATCTTTTAGAAATTTTAAGAATATGGTCACAATCCAATGATTTAGATCTTATCCGGAACTCTTCAGGTCCAGTAGGTGGAATCTCTGCAGTTATTACGGGATTGGCACATGATCCTCTTCGGTTTTCAGTAGGGTCATGTCTCCAGTGTCCTACTTTCTTACCAAATGTACGTATGATTTCTTGAATGGAGTGATGTTTATGCCGATGACCGCTACTACTAGAGCCAGAGCCACGTCGATCATTACTATGCTGATCTTTTTCCTTGACAATGTGAGCAGTTTCAGCTAACTTTTGAGCAAAACTTTTGTTGTCTAATTTGTTTTTATAAGGAGTGTGCCCCACTTTTGTGTTTGCAATCTCACCATACCGATCGCATTTGCTATATTCGATTTCTTGTATGTCGTCCATGACGTCGTTGTACAGAGGAGATATGAAATGGCGGTAGTCATGTCGAGAAGGTTGATGAGTATTGGCTCCGGCCTGATTCTTTTCACAATCGTTCCTCCTGTAGTCAACATGGTGACTGTGGTAGTGATGTTGCGACGTATTCCGAGATTCCACCATTTCGCGGAAATAACTAGCGAAATTGGGATAACGATCGCGCGGACTAGATGCAAATTCAAGAGGACTTCCAGAAGGCCCTCGAAGACTTCTCTGAGCGTAAGAACCTCTTTGGTTGATAGGAATTGGTTTTCCGACATCTTCATTTTGTGAAGGACCTCGAGAGTCCGTGGTACTAATTGCAGAGTGCCAACTTTTTGCACTGTCATGTTTCTCTAGCGGTGGGGATGTTTCGCGTGAATGAGTGTGTTTACTAATAAAGCTTGTTATGCCATGCATTTTCACTTGGATTTGGTCTTTTGGTATAAATATATCTTAGAACCATTTCGTCACTACAGTTTTATTTTTTAATTCATGTCTTTTGATTGAATTTCAGCTCAGTTTGAAAAAGTTTCTTGATAATAGCCATAAAATATGATTTGAATCCCTAGCAAATAAAAATAAATGTGTAATGTCGGCATCATAAAAAAGAGAAAATTAATCTGAAGAGTCAAGGTCGCAACCGAGACAGGTGCCATGGCCTATCTAGGTGATTAGCTTAGTCCACATGAAGCGTACCAACATGCTACAAATAATCATACTGATTGTTTAAATCAATTATTATTAATTTATTCTATCTGTAGCCTAGAAAACAGATACTTTCGCTAAAAGTATATATCTGAATATTTTATTTAGTGCCTACTAACCATTAGATAAAATATTCAGATTACTTACTTAGATAAAATACTTAGATATATATTATAAAGTTCAGTTACCAAGACGTTGATATCAACGAGGGATATAAAATGTTTCAAAACCGGTTTTGATTGTGTAAGTATGATGTAAACTTTGTTTAACCATATGAACTGTTTACTTTACAAAATTTGAACAATATCAGACATTTAATAAACGCATTACTGGGATTATTTTTGATTTGGTGCAGATTTGGAAAAGCTTAATATTTCTGTAGCATTAGTATGTAGAGCTAAACGCTGCTGAGTTTTTTACCATGCAAAATTTTATCTTTAATCTTTATGATAAAGTCATATGGATTAGTGAATTATCGTAACAAATTCACAGAACGAAAAATTTAAAAGTTTGGCCTTCGATGTCTTACATTTACAAAGAGGCTGTATACTATGTAAGCCACATTTAATAGCGCTTGAGATGGTACAACCTTGTTGTTTTTACAAGTCAGTGCACATTTTAAGTACTTTTTGTGTATCAAGTCAATGGTAACTAAATAAGATCTGTTTTCGTATAGTAATTGTCAAAGGTAAGACATATCGTAATTTTTTATGAAAGTTCCTTAGAGGATGTTTTATTTTGGTGTTAAATTTGTCATTTATGGTAATGTTCAACTAACACGTTGATGCAGCTAGGTAGACCACTGAATATTCTTTTGGTTTTACAACATGGAACGGTTATACCCCTGAGTGTTTGTATGTACTTATTTGATAATAGCTGCTACCGCCGCGACTTCGTCCGCGTTCCGTTTTATGTTAAAAAGAGAAGTACCCACTTAATTCACAATAAGCGGATTTTGCGATCACCTATGAACATATTCTTGTGAAAGAAATGATAAAGTGCGATCTAAGTAAGAAAACTTATACTTATTTATAAAACCGGGCATCCCCTTGGGTAAAATGAAGTTCTTAGTGCTTGTCAAACATGATTGAAATCGTTGATGATGCTACTACAAACTTTCTCTTTTCCTCCACACTCCCATTTTGGTTTTTATTACAATTTTTTGTGCAAAATGAAGTCTAAACATGGCTCACAAAGAATGTAACCTGTCGATAAATACAGCTACAGCAAACTTCCTCCTCCCCCAATTATTTTTACTGAATTTAACGAAACTATAAAAATTTCAAACTTTACTCAATTTTAGGTCGATTGGGGATGATTTAGCAAAGTCTAAAAATGCAGATTCATTGAATTTCGTTTCAACATTATGTGTATCAAGTTTCAAGTCAATCGGTTCACGGGATAAGATTCTGCATACAAACTTCAAAGCCTGTTTTTAGGGCTCCGGAGCGTGATTTCCAAAATTCCAGTCTTAGTGCGCGTCACCGTTACTCCAGGAACACACCCTCCAAATTTCAAGTCTCTAGCACCAGCGATTTGGGCTGTAGCTTGTACGTCAGCCGTCAGTCAGTCAGGACTTTGATTCTCATTAATGCGATTGGTTTGAAGACAATTCTACTTTTTCTGTATTTTACTGAACTTGGAGAACCTTCAGTTTTGCATATTATATTTTATTGTTTGTTTGTTATTTGTATTAAGAAACGCAAGGTAACTTTTTATTTATATCACTGCGTCGGTAATTATTAGATTGATTACTAGATTACTACCCTTCATTTATGAGTTGCTGGAATTTTGTTTTGTTTTGTTTTAGCTCAGACATGTGGCACCGCGCAATGCGCCACGAGGACATTTGGGTCGTACATGCAATAAAGCCATGTGTCATAACAACACCAAAACATAAACGTAAACAACACGCCTCTGTCTGAGCCGAAATTCGATCATATAAACAGAATATCAATCACTGACCACTGTTGACAACTACTTAGCTTACTCGCATCACTTTAATAGACAACTTGAGTAGTAAACGTTGTAAATAAATATTCACAGCTCATTGTATCGTTTATCGTGTGAGATTCTCGCGCACGACGCTCACTCGCTGAAGCTGTGGGTGCACTAAGTTAGTGGCGAGTGAGGAGCGATAGCGTAGCGACTGAGCGCACGGATACGGATAAGCTACCGAAGAGAGCGGGACCGAGACGGCGGCGCGGCGGAGGCGGCGGCGGTGCGCGGCGATGTTGTACGAAGCGAGACAGCGTGGTCGGAAGTCACGTGATCACGCCTCTCCATAGGGTTACAATACAAGTGACATATACATATTCCGGAAGTGTGGCACATTGCCATTGACTTTTAGTGACCTTCTGTTTGAATATGTACACCTAGCTTGGAGTTTAAAATAAGCGGCTCAATCGCATCTCTATTGGGGGGGGTGAATGCGATTTCCCTTACAGTTGTCTGTAGATCATCAACAAATATTTTTTTAAATGAAAGTAAAAATTAACGTTAGATACGATAAGATAACAATCACGTTCCCTGATTTAGTTTTCCTTAACGTTTAGCAGCTGTCCATTATAGGACAGACGTATTTTTATGTATATTGACACTATCAAAAATAAATCGGAAGGTTTTGCTAAATTAAATCAGTGTAATATTCTGGTAATCCTAGCTGTATCGTCGTCACATGCTGAATTCCCCCTCGGCATCTACAATACTAGACTCGTAGTACAGAAGGGTGAGCACGCATAAATGTGACAACGACAGCCGTAAACGTAATGCTGGCCACACACCATCCTTCCTATCGTCCAATCGGCATGACGCTACTGATTGGATCAGTTAGAATTGACCGTGTGTGGGAGTGGATTGGCATGACAGTTAGAATGGATAGCAATTGGCAGTTCAATTCTTTTGGCTTGATCACATCGATTGGATACTGCCGATTGAACCGTGTGTGGCTGTGGGCGATTGGCAGTTCAGTTCGTAAGAAGGGCTTTGAAATTGAAAAAAGTAAAAATGCAGATCGACTAAACAAGGGGGGTACCAGAAAAACCCAAAATCCCCCTTTTCGTCCCCCCTCTTTGGGTAATCGCTTCCAACTTTTTTTCCAGCAGCCCGATTGAGCTCAAATTAAAAAGCATTGTTATTTGTGCAATTTTCTATCCGAATCCGTCGAAAAAATTTTCAAAATCCGACATGAATCACGCTGTCAAAAGCAAAAAGCCATAATCGTCGTCAAGCCTGCAGTGTCATGCCGATTGGACGATAGATTGGATCGTGTGTGGTGTATATGGACGTACTGCAGATTGGATCCAGCCTGCAGTGTCATGCCGATTGGACGATAGGAAGGATCGTCTGTGGCCACTATAATGTAACATTGGCACAGTCAAGACACACTGCGCGGTAACACTGTAACGTTCAGGAGGCAGTTACGATACGTTTGCGATTGTGACATTTATTCGTGCTCGGGCACGGCACGACCGTCGTCGCGTCGCTGCTCATTTATACAATGATCTAATGACCGGCGCCATGACAGGTTCGCAGACCTTGCACTAACGGATAAATCTGATACAAATAAGATCACTTACGAAATATTTTTGCACTACCCGAAAACGTACTTTTTCATTCGCATATCTTACCAGAGCAAAATAAATTTCGTATATGGCGGCCTCATTCGATTAGTATATTCAAAGTTAAACACAATTCCAAAGAATCTATTCATTGAAAAACTATTTCGAGGTAAAGTGGCGAGCGTGTAACTTAAAATTAATCAAGTAAAATCTGAGTGTTATATTTGGACAGTATGAAATAGAACAAGGAATAGTTAAATATTTTACAAAGTCATAAACTAAAACAACATGAAGGTACAAATTTTGACAGATGTGGCTACTTTTTTACAAAAAAATTATGTGAGATAAGGTACTTACCTAATAATTAAAATGACCAATAAGTGAATACAATGAAATAAACAAAGACAAACAAAAATAATTCTTGTATTTTAAATACAATTATTTGATAATTATAATAATTAGAGTTGAGTGTGAACAGTCTAAGTTTACACATGATTATTTGTAAGACTATAGACGAGCTAACACGGCTACCACCTACGTACTTAGCGCGCGAATGTCCTACAAGGAACTCTATTTGCTCGTATCCGTATTACTATAAGCGAGTAATGCAGATTTCATTCAATTGGTTTACGTACGGGCTGGACTCTTTAGATTACGGAAGAAATAAACGAATAAATATTCATGAACATTTTACAAATCGGAATTCTGTCTTAATAATGTTGATAGAATATTATTATTATACATAGACTCGCACTTGGCCGGTTATTATTGATGCCAACATTAAAACTCGGTTTCATTCGCTCTAAATTCAGATTAGTACAGTAAGTTAAAATCCGGAAATAAATAAATTGTGGTTAATGGGTGATGACGTGTTAACCTACTAAAAAAAATATAGTCGCAAAATATATAAGTAATACTGAAATTAGCTTACCTGCAGCAAAATGCTGTTGCTGAGCTATCGCCCTCTGAAATAAACAGAAAAAAAGGCAAATTCAAACAACATAAACAAAAGCTAAATAATCAAAAGTATGTAAAACAATGTCCTGTGATGACATAGCTAGTGTAAGATATAATTTTAGTGTGATTTATATAACAAGCGCTTTGAAATTTGATCTTAAAAGAAAGGTGCTCGGGCTGTTCCGAGCCAGGTTTGTCAATAAAAAGGAAAATGTAAATATCATCCTATTATTTTCTTCCAATCAACGTTCAAATAATAGAATCGAACATTCGTATCGAATTATCTCGATCATTAAAAAACTATGAAAAGATAAAAAGCAAAACAAAATAATGTCAGCAGGTTCAAGTAGCTACTTCAAGGTGCAAACTGAATGGTTAGCGTTTACAGAATAAATAGTATGAAATAGATTATTTTTTTAACTAAAGATTTATACTTATTTATCTTGGTTATAAAAACTAGGCATAGCTTTGTACTGACAAAAGCATTGAGTGGGCCACTTCGCTTGATTTTACGAAACTCTCAAGCGTTAATCAGAGGGCTGAGCACGAATAAATATGACTTTAGACACACTGCACACTAACGCTTCAATGTTCGATAGTAAAGCTGATGCTGACGCGAAATGTATCTCAAATACGTCACTGTTTCGATAGGTTTACAATTGTCACTGTTATTTGTGCTCACTTCGTAGGCCTAATGGCCCGCTAAACGTGAAACGTAAAATGATGCGGGAAATTCATTACAATTTACGCATTTCGTAGACTAAAAATGCAAGTAAAATTAATGCAGAAGTCAAGAACAGATAACAGAATCCGGCATTAGGTTATTGTTTTTAGATCAACAACCTCAGTTTCGCGGAAAATTGTTATCGTGTTTTACTGTCGTTTCCCCTGAGTCTTTCTAAATCTGTTCATAAATGTGAGTAGCTAGTTTGTACGACGTTTTAGAAGCATTTTATTTACAGAACCTCATTAAATTCTCTCAGTCCTTCCACTGAGAAGCAAATAAACGTAGATTGGTCATTTATCAAGATAGCGTCAATGAAACGACACCTTATCATCAAAAAATCCTATTTTACATTATAAATGCTTAGATTTTGAATATGATGATGTTTAGATGTTGGTGTATTTTGATGAATTTGTACATATAAGTTGTAACATATAGGTACATATACTAACTATTTAACAGGCGTCATAGCTCAGTTGGTATTAGCTCTGTGAGTCGTGGGTTTGATCCCAACAAATAAATATTAGTCAAGGCTAGCATTTATGTTTGTTCTATATCTGGGTGTATAATGTACATATTTACAAAAGTATAAAGTATATAATAAGCAATCTAATTTCTAGCTTTTGATTGTTTGGTGCGCACTGATGTATGAAATACGAGTATGTGTGATTATAAATTTTTCTGGAAATTTTACTAGTTCTACAGGACTAAAAAACGACAGTTAAAACGCGGATGTAGTAGCGGACTGAACTTAGTACACATAGACAAAATGTCGTGTACGTGAGTTATCGCATGCTGCCAATAGTAACCCTCAAATAATAGTCATATTATGATTAAAATGAACGGATGAAGTCAGTTAGAAGCTAGACATAAAAATGAGGTATTAAAAACTTTGGACCCATATCCGAAGAGCTATTATACTGGGTCTATCGGGATAGAAAAGATGACGGAGAAACACTATTCATCGTTTGCAAAACACTATTCATTAATCGCAATTCATTGTTTCTTCAGTATTTAATTTAATTGTTATTCTTTGTAAGAAGGATCATATAAAAAACGGTAGGAACCAGGCCGCAAGTTTCTTGCCCGTTCTTCTAGGCTCTGGTCCTACCTAGAATCACCTACCCCCTATCTTATAAAAAGTTAGCGTTGACTTTGTCATCATTACGTATGGTAATCAATACCTCAAGTCTGCGCTAACTTTTTATAAGATAGACCGCTAGTATGTAAGACGATTCTAAATGATCCTTGTTATTTTATTGAATAAAGTATTTTTGTCTTTTTGTTTAACTAGAGCAGTGTTTTATGACGTATCTACCTACTGTAACAATAATCGTTAAAGCTTAGATTATGAAGCTAATAGAAGTAATAGAATATAGAAGTATTCTCTCTATCTACCATGTTACGCTTTGGACCTTTTTTTCAGCATCACTGAAAACCAGCGCTATAGGAACCAATGGTTTCTATAGCTTATGCTGAGTGGTGGCCTTTTTACACTTATTTTTAAATGTATGTATAACGTCATGGTGTAAAAAATATCTTTGTTTCTTTGAGAATAATATGAATTCATATCATCATTGGTTTCACCAAATATGTACTTACATAAATTTGGTGAATTTAATTTCAACAAAAAACCTAACATGCATGCACCTATTCACATGGATATCTGTTTCAGATGAACTTTGTCAATCATGTTTAAATGCAGCTGATAATTTGAAAGCCAAGCAAATATGCTACATATTTATACTTAAGCTTACTATCTAGCTACTATTTAGGTCACCACAAACAGGAAGAATTCGTAATATGAGACATTGAGCGTCGAATTTAAGTATCTACTTAATGTAAATTCTTTTGTGAACATTAGGGAGTCAATAGGTTACACTGACTGAATTATTTACAAAAACTTATTATGTGCCTGTGCTAATGTGCGTATTGAAGTAGCTATACCTATAAAATTGAATACCCAGGCATACGAATTAGTATTCATGTATGTTTAAAACACCACCATCAAGGCCTCAAATAAGCCAAATTATGTAAAAAATATTGTTTAAATAAACTAAAGAAAAAAATGGTAGACTAAAAAACATACTCAAAAACAATAGTTTCTACATGTAAAGAACAATAAAACAATTCGTTGCTAATCTCGAGTGATGTAAATAGAAGCTATATAATCTTGAATCAGTGGGTACTGATTGGGTTTTATCAGCAAACGTACCAAATATACAGGATGTCCCGAGAAATAGTATCAAGCGGAAGCTTGAACGTGGAACACCTTAAGCGGAAGTTGGGATCACACCCATGCCGCGTTGTTGCTCCCAATATTGAATTCCCAAATTACAAAGGAACTACACAGCTAGACTTGGCCAGTAGCTCATACGATCTTCTTTACTTTAGAGCTAACTATTAGAGTCTGTCAAGCGAAAGATGGCCCTGATAAATCGCGGCAAATTCAAAAACTATTAGTATGGCAATAGTATATCATCTACTTATTCATAATCATCATCAAAAATTATGTAAGTATATTTATTTAGAATAATATCAAAGTATCAAATTATGTAATTCCAAGTTATCCTATTATTTAATGTATTGCCATACTAATAGTTTTTGAATTTGCCGCGATTTATCAGGGCCATCTTTCGCTTGACAGACTCTAATACATATTCGATGTGAAAGCTAGATTGATGGAAGTTTGAGGGTAAATAGCTTTTACTATGGGAAAATGGTAATGTTGCTTAGAGAGCAAATATAAACTTTTTCAAAATAAACGCGGAACATTACAATAGTAAGGGAGCTGGAGATGTTAAATAGGTAGTTTACTAAAGGTTTATGGGGACTTATCGGATTCTTCTACTTCTCCTTCGTTCGACAGTTCACGTTTGACAAAATTGGCCAAAAAGCGAGCTACTTCAATGGCACTTTCTGAGCTCTCGCAAATATCTATTGAGAATAGTATGAGTAACGGATGCTCCTTGCACCTCGGACTACAGGCTATGCGACTATTTAATGGGACACCCTGTTCATATTACAACGTAAAATCTATGTATATTTCATGTATATCCACTTTAGATATTATAATATGATCATTACATTGCAATTCTAAATTATTTGATTGATATTTTAACCTAAATTATAAATGTTCTATAAACTATATTACCGATTTGAGGTAGGCCACCTTTACACACGTACCTACATACGACTTTTTATAGAAGGCGATTTAATTATTCGAACTAGCATAGTTAAGAAAATCTGATTAGACTGAATCCGTGTTTAAAGTAACTTAGTATCACTTTCTTTATATTTGATATTTAAGTCAATTTTATATGACTTTGTAACAAAAATAAGATCTTCTTCTTCTTATCGTGTCGATGCTACAACTGTAGGTATTCTGTTGTAGCATCGTGTTGGAAAGATTAGCCAGACTAGACACTGCTTTACCGTGCCTAGCTGTTACCGGTGTGCGCCACGAGGAGGCTTTTTCCATGCACTCAAAATAAGATGATTTAATAATATTAATGCTAAATGATTTTGTGTGACTATCGCATTACGTATAAAAATGCTGTGTACTTAATAACTATGCTGTGTAGTTTTCGCTTAAATAAGTATCATATACGAAGGAGTGGTGGATGGCTGCAGGAGATCGGGATGAATGGAGGAATTTGGGGGAGACCTTTGCCCTGCAGTGGGACACAATAGGTTAAATAAAAAAAAAAAAAAAAAAAAAAAAAGTATCATATAAACATTGCAAATATACATTCAAAAAAATAAACATTGTATAAATCAATATATAGTTTAAACCTTATTTTAACTTGAATTTTGCAAATCGCAAGTAAATTTATATCAGACATAAGTTTTTCTCGAAGAATGCCATGCCATGCCAATGGTCTAATATTTAGGGAGCAATAATAATTGATGAAATTATAAAATAATAAGATATATTTTATTGTTTACTTATTAATTACCTTTTGTTGTTGTTGTTGTTCATGACGTTGCGCCACCAAAGTGATGCCGCTTGCTTCCAACGATCTCGGATCGAGTGACCGACTGCGTGGTTTTTCAGAGAAGAACACATCCTCGTCTCTCTTTCCTTTTTTCCATCGAAAATAGTTTGCCATCACATTCACAAGCCTACAACACGTACATCTTAGAATGTCGTCTGTTCCAGTGTACGTGATTCAAACATTTATCGTGCACTACTACCCACGGAGGCATCTCTGTAAGCACTGAGAGATAACGTTGCCGTCACGAGACGGTATTGTTGTTATGCAATGTGTTTACTGTACTCGTATGTAAGCGTAGTTCCCGACGTGGAAATGGGTAACCGGGGGACCTGATGCGTGGCCGTTTCTCGCCTAAATCGGTGACTAAATGATTAGCGAACAGACAGTGTCCATATCGCTGTACTCGACACCACGCAGCAAGCAGATTTTATATGATATTAATATTTTTATTTTATATGATTTATGATCTTCATTTTATATGATACATTTTTCAGACCTAATTTTCTATTGCCTACACGAAATTAACTCTTATTTAAATAGAGAAAAGCAATTTGCGCTTGACATTTTTTTCTTGCGCATTTAATGTACCTAATATAATATTCACGAACTCTTAAATAGGTAGCCACTCGCTACGGCTCGTGCTTACGAATCAGCATCTTTTGTAAGAGAATATGATTTACCAGGATCATATTCTTTTACAAAAGATGCCGCAACATAATAGTGAAACAAAATTCGTAATGCTAGTATGTGTCTATAGTAGTTATGTGCCGGATCGTAAAAATGCATGACCGCGGATACGGATACTGATATCTAGTGTCAAGATCCACGGATACGGATCTTAATTTTCTCACTGAATCGGTGTCGACGCGTATAATAGTGATATCATAAGATAGTTGATTTAGTACATTTGAGTTATATAATTATTAAGAATTAAAAAGTACTCTGTATTATAAACTAAGTAGGTACATCATATAATCTAAGTTATTTTGCAGTATTTTATGCTGTAAATTGAATTCGAAATCTAATAAAAGATCCGTTAAAGATCCGCGAAAAAAGTGACGGATACGGATACGGAACTTATTTTTTCCATCCGGAACATCACTAGTCTATAGAATAGACACGCTTGCTATTCGAGATAACTAATATCATTTACACAACCCACACTGAGAAAAATGTCATTTTGGCATAATCATAAAATATCGTGACGTTGGTTTAAAATAGATGCGTTGTCTTATAATATGTTGATAATAAGTAAATATTACGCTAGAACTGAAATGTGTTAAGATGGAATCGAATGTTTTGGGTAAATAATGCAATATTATGATACTTGTCATCGTAAAAATTTGTAATTATGAAATAACATTATCTTCTTCAAATAATAACACAATGTAATAGAAAATGGTCCACTGTCCCATAAATTAGTATGATAATTATAAATAAGATTCTAATTAAAAAACACAATGGCAGTCACCGTAATATAAATAGATTTCATAGTTTAATATGAGGAAGTATCTCTAAAAATACGATGACATCCCCCTAATGTACTATATTAAATTATAATGCTTTAAACTTATATTTTTAAAGTAAGCATCATTTTTTAATATTACAGTCATATTATTTTATGTGAATCCTATGATAATACGATTAAATAATCTCATATTTTTAGAGTAAGCATCAAAGTTCAATATTATAGTCATATCATTTTATGAGTATCCTACTAAATTATTATTACAGAGACCCATTTATGAGTAGCATCTAGCATTTGAATGATGTCCTACAAATTTATGGTGACGGCATTATATAAGTCTCCCTCTCTCACTTCATTCCGCCGCCGCGCCATTTCGGTCATTTGTATTTCACCGCTACAGCCGTGACGACTCACGCACGACTCGTTTAATAAATAGCAAAAACAATTCCATTAGTGCCAGTGAATGTGTTTGATCAGTGCAAAAATGGATATGGCTAAGCGCAAATCTCTGGCTGGTTAGTCACCGCCAGAAGGGCTCGACGGCAGCATTTAGTTTCGTTGGGCCTTATTGAAAAGCCCAAGTCACGTTCTCGCTCCAAGTCCAGTCCTAGGCTAGACACCCCTCGTCGCGCTGGAATCGACCTAACCGGACTTAAAGAAGGTAACTCCTTTTCAAGAAATTTTATGTTTTCAGATTGAATTAAATTATCAAGAACAGAAATAGAGAAAAATATCTGAATTACTTAGTATAAATTTTCGTTACAAATTACAAAATATCTGAATCTAAGACCGTTATTGTTATTGTACTAATTATTAATCGTTTTAATTTTTGTGTGCAGGTGAAGTGGAGGACGTAGCGTCAGCATTAGAGCAGCTGTCATGTCCTTCAGCTGGTCCGTGGCAGGAGGTCAGTGCCCTGTGGCTGGAGACGATGCGAGCTCGCCTCCGGTACTTGTACTACGAGGAAGGGACATTACAGGAGTACTTCAATAAGTATCCTATCCTGAAGTCAAGTGATGGATGGCGACTCTTGACGTATGACTACGAAGCACTGTTCCCTGATAAATCCGGGGGCCTCGACGCCTTGGATGCTTCATCGGAAAACATACTAAAAGCTGCTCAGCAGAAGCATAACACCACAAAGGACTCGTTTCTTCGTCGAAAAATAACTGATACATTGGCAATTTGTGACGGTAAGGAAAATATTCTGTTATATAGTTCTAGGTGCTCGACCTTCCTGGGTTGGTGAACCCGTTATAAAATATATAGACAAAAAAGAATTTAAAAATTATCTAACATGGTGCAGTCGTTCAGAAGTAACGGGCGGGCGGACAAACATTTCGGCAGTTCATTTTTACATATATAGATAGATGTATATAGTATTAATTTTATTTTGTTCTGATACTTTTCCCTATTTGCTCAGTTAATGATGATGTGTTGTGTCAAATATACCTACTAAGTATTATTATTTTCTTTCCAGATGAACAACCGGAGTCAAAATTAATAGCAGCGATATTGCTACTCGGCTGTCTCTTTAATATTCCTCCTGCCCGTCGATCTAGAAAAGACTGGCAAGCTTCACGAGCGGAGATATTGGATGGATTTGTGACCATCGTGGATGATGACGTGCAAGTGGTAATTGAGGAGCGTCGCCAAAAGCTTCAAAACCTAGGTATTAACCTCCAACCATTTATAATTTGGTGCCGCCAGTCAGGTGGTTCCTTCACAGTATGTGACAATACGTTTTACAAGTTCACAACACTAACTGAGGCTGTTGATGTGACTTTTAAAATATTTCATGCTACTGCGGCTAAATATCCTACTGAAAGCTATAAAATTTGTAAATTAAATTTCTACTCGTCTCAACCTTTATTTTGTATACAACAACCTGTATATATATATATATATAAAAACTAGAATTATTGAACATAATGTATATAATGATTTTTTATAATGACCGACAAATAGATACTGTAATCATTAAGGCGATGATGTTTCTAAACAAAACAGTCTTCTTTTATACTGTTATTCAGTAGTGTTTAGAGTATATAATAATTATTCTTTCATACTATGGAAATAAAAATACCATTTAATTTTCTGTTTAATTTATACATACATCCCTTCTTACCTTCTTACCATTCTTGCCAAGGTACTTTTTCCTATTTTTTACTTGCTCCTCATTTTTTTAAGGTTCAAGTTTAGGGTTCTTCAGTTTTTTTTAATATTGAGCTCACACCTAATAATATTTAAATGAAAAGAACCAATATTGGATATTAAAAATAAGGGGATCATGTAAGTCCAGTGGCGCCCTCAATTATAGGATTGTGTTTTCTAATAATCCAAACAATGTCTGTGTAATCCACCAGTATTTAGTTGTAGTCCTACTGATGGAGAATGAGTAGAACTACAAGTACTAAGTATCACTGGTGTATTAAAGAGATATTAATTGGTTTATTAAAAAACACAATCCTCCTATTGAAGGCGACCTCCGTAAGGGGCTCCGTAATAGGCTATAACCAGAGATATGAGGAAATAGTAGGAAAAGTAAGAGGACCTAACCTAAAATACGAGGAGAACACCGAAAAATAGTAGGAAAAATAATAGGATATAACTGGATATATGAGGAAGGCACCGAAAAATAGTAGGAAAAATTGTATTACATAACTGAATATGTGAGGAAGTCACCGAAAAATAGTAGGAAAAATTGTATGACATAACTGAATATGTGAGGAAGTCACCGAAAAATAGTAGGAAAAATTGTATGACATAACTGAATATGTGAGGAAGTCACCGAAAAATTGTAGGAAAACTAATAGGATATAACTGGATATATGAGGAAGGCATCGAAAAATAGTAGGAAACTAAAACTAAATCCATGGTGACACATCATCTTAAATACTGTTATCATCAACTTCAGTATTATCATCGTTCTTTTTGGTGAATCACTATGCTCCGTCCTTTGAGTGAATTCATCATACTTTAAGCTGAATTCACCTCTTTTATGATTGTCAGTTTTCTCAGTGCAGATGACTCGACTCGACGCAGACACTTGTGTAGTATGTAGAATTATGTCGTTTTGAGTAATAGACTCCTTCGTCTATATTAAGACGAGTGCATGCTACCTAGATATATATTCTCCACATTAACATAGCCTCGATTATTAAATGATCACGGCTCGTGCTTTGACTTTGACACGGTCGCACGGTATTATGTTTACGTTTACTTGATTCTCATCACAGTTATGTTAAGTGAAGCATTCAAGGTATTTATTGTATGTTTTAATAGCAAGAAGGTATGTTTCGTTTATAAGTTTTGTACAAACTTAGTGTATTTTCTCTAGACTATATCGTCCCACTGCTGGGCAAAGGCCTCCCCCAAACCCTTCCACTTCTCTCAATCCTTCGCAGTGTCCCACCAATCACTTTTAAATACGTCAAGGTGCCGGTGACCTTCAGGTGTCCAAGTGGTAGTTTTTGTAGTCTATCTCGAATAATGCTTTAGTAATCTTAGCTTTTAGTATGTTTAAATAAAATTTATAATTTAACTAAAGGCATGTAAAGATAAAATGTATGATTAAGTATTTTTCACACAATACATCTGTGCTATTGTAACCTACCGATTGAATTTACTAAATATGAAGTGAAATTATCAATATTCACGCAAAAAAAGTAATTCTCCTTTATAGAACAGCAGTTTGTTCGCGCGCTGTTTGTATGAAAGGAAAAGTTTTACATATATGCGAGCATTTTAACCTGTGTGTTCAGTACTGGCCGAAAGATGTAAACCTATAAACTTACCTTTCTTCTCTCAGCTGCTTCGACTGGCAAGCCTTGTCCGGGAACGGACGCCCTTCCACGGAAGATATCCATGACTTTAGCCATCGCACTCGGGCGCCGCGAAGTTGACGCTGTCACCGTGTGGTAGTACTGTGACCAAAATAATGACTCTCAAATATTTATCTAATATATAATAATACTAATGTCATTCTTACAATACTACGAAACTAGATTAGAACAACCAAGTCAACTTTGTGCTTACGTTATCAAAGAGTGAGTATATCAATTTTTTTTTAAATGTATCATATCTCAAGCTCTGCTTAGCTTGGGGCTAGATGATGTTGTTTAGATGGTCCAGAATTATTTATTTATACTAAAATCGGTAGGAAAATTAAAACAAAATAACAATATATAAACCAGATTCACGCTGGTTTAGGGAATATTTTATCTGTGATATATTTTACTCGTTGAGAGGTCCTTTAAAATTAAACAAAATAGCATCTTAGAAATATTAATGTTAATTCTATATTCAATTACTTATTATAACTTATAGTCCAAGAGCTAGTGAACCCTGCGAGTAACGGTCTTCCTGTAAGGCTAGAAATTTATACACTTACGATTTATAGCATGCTAAGAGCACTAGCCATGATCTGGCAGGCTTCAGCCCTGTACTTCATCAGCCACTTAATTTTTTAATTGTAAAATAATTTGAGTTTCAAAACTTGTTTCTGTAAGCTTAAAAATTCAATAGGATGGAGTTTATTTATTGTAAATCTTGAAAAAAAAGTTACAGACGATTACAATCAGCAATAGTATATGCCAGATCAATTAGAAAATGCACAGTTGATGAGGTAAAATAAACTTTATCCTGTATACTTAAAATTTTTATATGTTTTCAAGTAAACGTCTCAGAGTAAATATGTACAATGCCAGACGGTTTTGAACAGCATAAGACCTTGCCAGGCGAGGGGACAGCTGCTAAGGGAGTGCAAATAAGAAATGTTAATGTTTCAATTTTATGAACATATTTATTAGCATACAGTAAATGCACTGTATTTTATTGGGTTTTATGCAATATACATTATTTTTAACATTCATTTTCTTCAGCATCATCCGAGATTGCACTACTGTTTGCATCATCATCTGATTCTTTAACAATGTTTTCCTCATCTGAAAATAGTGAAAAAATATTTTAATGTAGGTACCTACCGTAATAATTTTTAGTATTTATAGAATAAGGTTGTTAAGAATTAAATATCAAGCTCTATTACATAGGACTGCATATTAAATGTTACGGATAAAATAGTTGTATGTTACCTGAAATGTATTCCTCAGTTTCAGGCGATTGTGCTGTGGCAGTATCAGCAGGTCCTTGTAAAAGTATGTCGTATAGGTATAGAAGATGGAACTTTATTCCTCTCAAACCAATTAAAATCGTAAGAACTATCAATTAAGTTCCAACCGTTATTTTCAGGAATAAGAATGGTTCTTTAAAATTACAATTTCGCCATATATTTGTAGGTAATGTAGGCAGTTCTTAATAATTGTTGATGTAGTTCACGTTGGCAGGGTGGTGAATTCGATGAATCATAGCTTACTACTTTTTCATAAGCACTTTAGGATTATTTGTGTTGTAGATAGATAGATAGATAGAAAACACTTTATTGCACACCACTTAATTTATTTTTGTACGTAGTTGTACGTAGTAAGGAACTTTTCATAACGTGCATTATTTAATTTTGAACATTTCAAACCATACATTTGGAGCTTCGACATGGGAGCCTTCAAAAGAAGGATATATCTTTATCTCAAAGGCCGGTAGTGCACCGACAACGCCTCTGGTGTTCGCAAGTGTCCATGGACGGCGGTGACCACTTCTCATCAGGTGGCCCGCAAGCTAGCTTGCCAGATATGTCATAAAAAATAAGTAAAATCACTGAAAATTGAAGTAAAACTGAAAGATAGGCATTCACGCAACACCTCTGACTCGCACGCCTTTAGCAGCTGTCCCCTCGCCTGGCAAGGTCTTATGCTGTTCAAAACCGTCTGGCATTGTACATATTTACTCTGAGACGTTTACTTGAAAACATATAAAAATTTTAAGTATACAGGATAAAGTTTATTTTACCTCATCAACTGTGCATTTTCTAATTGATCTGGCATATACTATTGCTGATTGTAATCGTCTGTAACTTTTTTTTCAAGGTTCTCAATAAATAAACTCCATCCTATTAAATTTTTAAGCTTACAGAAACAAGTTTTGAAATTAAAATTATTTTACAATTAAAAAATTAAGTAGCTGATGAAGTACAGGGCTGAAGCCTGCCAGATCATGGCTAGTGCTCTTAGCATGCTATAAATCGTAAGTGTACAAATTTCTAGCCTTACAGGAAGACCGTTACTCACAGGGTTCACTAGCTCTCCAGCTATATATTAGATTAATTTATTTTGCATGCCCATAATTAAGTATATTGTATGTTTGATTTTATTAAGGAAATAAAAAGGTAGTAGTAGTTTTTTTTTTTTTTTTAATCAACCCACACTGTCCCACTGCTGGGCAAAGGTCTCCCCCCTCTCCTTCCATCTCTCTCTATCCCCAGCCAACTCCGCCCATTCCCGGTCGAAGGAGTCCAGGTCGTCGCACCAACAAGTAGTAGTAGTAAGTAATATTTTGTGCGGTGAAGACGTCAAAAACTCGTGTGGTACGAGAAAATTTTGCTCTCTTCCATGGTTAGGGACTAGGAGGCATTTATGTATGTTGTGGGTTTATTTGCCCCAGTTCAGCAGTTGCGAACAAAATGAAATTCACTTTCAAAATTTACAAACCCAAATCCGCTTTTAGTTGTAATGGCCAATGGAGCGTGATATATAAACATCGACAATAAACGAATTTTTGCAATGGGAATAGTGACGATCTCGCAATTTGCAAATGTGATTCAATAATTCAATGCCTAATTGTTTGTCAGCAAGACAATCGCGTGGAAATGGCATTGCATGGCATAAACAGAGGCCTGAGCACAAATGTAACAATCGCTAACGTATCAAAACGGTGGCGTATTCGAGTAACATTGGCATTGACGCCAGCTCGACTGCCGAACGTTGCTATGTCTCGGCGCAGTGTGTCTTGAATGCACTACCGTCACGATACTTTTACGGTTGTCAAATTAATTCGTGATCACCCATAGGAGGAGCTACAAATTAAAATAAATTTAGATAGTAAATAAATATTCACCGACAATTCACAAATCACACTCCGAAACTAAGCAAAGCTTGTACAATGGGAAATAGATTGATACGTATATACATTTTTTTTTGTAAATACATGTTATAATAATAATAACTATATTCAGTCATGTCTTACAAAACATGAAAGATCTTAAATGTAGAAAAATATTGTGGAATTGATTATAGACCTTGACCTTAGTCTAAAAATGAAGCATTTCGCTTATAGTAACACTCAGATACAGAACAAACATTTATGTTTATCACACCAAACATTTGTGGGAATTGAACCCAGGACCTGCCTGGAAGGCAGAGCTACTACCAACTGAGCTGTGTGTGATGCCTGTCAATGAACACGATCATTGCAAACCAACCTTGGTATCGCTTCCAGAATGTGCATGCGCTGAGCCGTCCTTTGCTTTCACGGTCGAGACGCTGACTCCGGCGTTGTTACTTTCAGCGGAGTCCGTCTTAGTCTCCGCTTTCGTAATCTCTCGTCCTGTCGGCTTTGTCATGTTCTGCAATAAATTGCTGCATTTTAACTTTCATTATAGAAAACACTAATAAGCATCTCGAGGCTATTGGATTACAGTTGAGAGGTTCGATCTTATAAATATGCAACAGTCAAATAATACTCAAATTCAGTAGCTCTACCATGAGTTTTTACTATACTATATATACTACACTCGCTAGCGTCTGTAATTAATAAAATGTATGAAGATTTGTACAGCGCCTCTAGCGGATAGTTGGGTACTAAAATTCGTAATACTAATATTTACGTAACTACTGTAGTAAAATCAGGCGATTTTACTGTGACAACTCATGGTAGAGGTACTGATTCAACCATACATTTTTCTGTATCTAAAATATATGTTTACCATGATGATTTTAATGTATCAAAATATCGTTATATAACTGTAAAAAATGGAACAAGCCGATGGCCCGCTTGTTAAGTGGGAATCACTACCTCAAAATAACGCATTATCTTACTTAGCTACTAAAAACGATGCCATATCATGCCAATATATGCCGCATATATATCGACATCATTTATTTGTCTTAAGTAGGCATAAATTGAAGTGGGTAATGTAAAATAACTTTAAAATACCTGCATAGCAGCTCTGACTTGCTTCATGATCGAAGGTTGCTTTTTGGCATCTCCGGTGCGTTGTTTTGTTTTGAATATGTCAAACAGCGCTGGACGTCGGCTTACCCCGGATGTTCCTGAGAACCATTGATAAAACATTAGAAAAATGAAATATTGCACATTTTTTTGAAGACCTGAACGTGGATAATCGCGTCGCTTGCTTACGTTTTCGCTAGCGTTTTTCAGTAAAGTTAAGAGGCGCGTTAGCAATTCGCAAACGAACTTGCATACCTGACTGACCACACTACTTACTTTTATATTTTAAACTAGCCGTTGTATGTACCTGGTTGTGGTTCTTGTGGCTTTTTTGGTTCTTGTTCGGCCATTTCCACTCAATACAGTATTATAAAAAACAGTGACGTTTTATGCCACAAAGGTCCAAAGAACCAGAGAAAGCGGGATACCTTTTTCGTTGAAAGACGTATGTCATACTGATAAGATTTTTACTGATGTCCAAAACGTTGGCTTTGGATATGACAATATCTTAAGAAAAGGGTTGAATAGACCGGTGTAACATTATAAGGTCATCTGCTCCACTTCACACACATTAAAAGTACGCACAATTTACGACATCTGCGTCTTGGAACCTGAATCTACTGAATGGCAAGTTGTGTTTGGTCAGTGGACATACATCTTACAATCGAGGGACCAAAAGAATGCCTTGTGATGCAAAGTGTCTCATCATTTTGTAATGATCCTGTCAACAGCATTCATTGTAAGGGTCAATTTAAACTAAAGGGAAAGTTTATTATATGTACTTTGTAGAATTATTTCACAAGTGTCCAGTTTTTGAGTTCAATTCATGTCTACTACAATAGAGAAAACGGTATTTTTGGCATTCTTTAATTCTATTAAAGTGAAGCTTTGTTAAAGTTTAAATGGTTCTAGCTCGAAACCGATATTATATGCTGTTCTTTGCATATAATACAGGTTACTAAACAATGTACAAGACGAAATATACCGGGAGCAAAGGTCGTAAAATAATTTACCGTGAATGGTTTGCTGATACATCTGATGAGGTTGTCCATCATCATTGGACCCTCGACGCTTACGTTCCCCCACCGACTGCGTACTGCGAGTAACAGCGGCATCCAGACGTTGTTCTGCAAATATATAATAATGATATATAAATAAATAATGCTGGACAATCCACACAACATCATCTAGCCCCAAGATAAGCAGAGCTTGTGTTATGGGTACTAGAAGACTGACATAATTAATACAATACATTACATAGATAGATATTGTTTATTATACATACATATAAAATACCCAGACCACCCGGAATTATTTACACATCGTACTAACAGGCGGGAATCGAACCCGCAACCTTCGCCCGCCGCCACACATCGGTCATCAAATGGAAAAAAACATTCATACAACTGTACCTAATGCATTATTTCATTATTATATAGTTTAAACTATCTCTATGACCTGAAATATATCATAAATGTTTTTGTCAGCTTATCCTACAACAGTGACAAAAGTTGATGTACTTGTTACATTTACGTATTTTACATACATAGGTATCCTATATATTTGATTATATCAGCGTTGATGTATTCTATGTATGTATTTACAAAAAAAAGTATAAGTAGTAGTAGTATTCTATCAGCAATCTTGTTGCCATACATGCTTTGTATGTTATTATTATTGTTATTCGTGTATATCTTTGTTAATAAACGAAATTCTATTTTATTTTATTTGTTTGTGACTAGAATGTGATGTGTGATTTGTCCGTGAATATTTATCATTATCATTTATCATTTATCGAAGATACATACTGAAGTTAACATTTTTAAGATAGCTATTTAAAACAAGACAAATAGGACGGTTAATAAAAATTATAAAATTAAAGTAAATAACTGTTATTTTATTGTGTAGGTATTTACTTTTCAGAAAGTAATGTTAATATAAATTATCTTGAGCTTATTGTTATAACATGTAAGTAGTTGTTTAACCTTCTTCATATGGGTTTCAGAGTTGTATTATGTATATTAATGTAAGGATATTTATAATCGCCTCTTTACTAAACACCACTATACACTACCTTTGTATTACACTACCCCTGATTACCCCTGTATGTCAATATCTAAACAAAACTCTATGGCACTAATTAAATTTCGTCACGTTTCGGAAGAAGATTTCTAGTATGTCTATACTATATAAATGACATAGTTTACGAAAATAATCAGTGGGTAGTGATTGTTTAGAGACAAAACTGCAAATGATTGGGAGAGTGGATTGCGATGAGCACTGTGTAGGTATATCCGTAGTGTATTCTGTAACCGGTGATCTCATCTTTACGATAACATCTATTAATAAATCGCGTTGACTAACGCAACTTTATAAAAATATACGACTTTTTATTACAATGAAACTTTACTACATTAAAACAAATTACACCTTAATTGATTTTGTTTCAGATCATCGAATAAACAAATTTACGGAGCAAAATCTGATTACCTACCAAGTAAATAAAACCACACGTTCTTTGAAAAAAATTGAATAAACGTTATAAATAAGACATTGTAATGTGATAATGTGAATGCATACAAGTGCGTAACAAATTATATGTGCAACAGAGAAGGCGTGAACAGTTTTGCGCCGCATATAATACACAGTCCTAGCATCGTTCAGTCTGCGGTCAAGCGATTAGGTTCCGTAGCGGCTTCTATCAAAACACTTAATAATACTTCAAGGCCAAAGTTTAGAATACGATATGTCCTATATTCTGCAAACTTGTTAGTTCACTGCAATGATGCTACAAGTACCTACACAAAAACGTCATGCATGATTGTAATGACAACAAATTAAACGGATGCGTGCTACAGGATATAGCGAACCAATTTGTAAAGAGTCAGCGATAGGCAACTAACTACAAACAGCGAGCACTAAGCTCAATTCTACATATTACCTACGTAAAAACGAAAAGTAGCGAATACACATTTGCAGCACTCAATGACCAATTAGTTGCAATTTTCGAAATACTTATTACAGTTTAGGCGACGGGGGTTTATTCTTATTGATATGAAGAATTCTTATAAATCCAAATAAATATTTTACTTTAAACATCATTTCAAATCAAAGCATCTATCAGTAACGCTTGACACATTAAGCTGATGAAAGTTATAAAACGAAAGACAACACCTAATTATCCTAGTTATATTTTACCCAGTTAGTAGACGCTTGGCCGATTGCCAGCTCAGATCGTAAATAATATGTAACGCACTTCTTGGCAAACCGAAGTATTTGTCTTTTGGACATAAAAAATGTTTATGAGGGGAAATTCATATTACACAATAATTTCAGACGCTTACATGAATATGATTTGAACAACAACTACTGCACTCCATTATGTTTAATTCTTTCCTTCACTTTCGACGATCTTTATGTTAACACAGATCATGTGGTTCTTTTTATCGAGTCCAACACAATAGGTAACCTCATTCGTGCTCTACCACGACGCCCCCTTATCACGATAATATGTAAGAATATTTTAAAATGTACTTACGTAAAAGTACATTGTTTAACTAGATTTACAGTATCAATATTGACTTATGACATGGTTGACTAGGTATTTGGACAGCCTAAAATATTCCGTAAGTATGAGTAGGCAAAAAGAACCCATACGAACTTAATTTATAATACGCATATTATTGCAAACAAAATAAATAATAATACACATATGCATTAGACGCAAACACAGATGATGTCATTACTATGGCTTTTCATGCTGGACCTATGCCACTGGTGTCAGACGTTAAGGTCGTACATATTGTACGACCCACACCCACGCGCTATGTGCATTTACCTCGTTTCTGACGCCTGTCATCGCTGCTTCGCCTCACTTCTTTATCACGACGAGTTGGAATCTTGCGAAATATGACATCTTTATCTTTTTCCTTGTTTGATGAGTGCGAGCTCCAGGTTCCGGATCGAGCGCGAACTTCAAGTTTCGAATCGTCTTTAATGGAACTTTTTTTTATTTCTGTCGTTTTCTGAGGCTTGTCATCTTTTGGAGTTAATGCCTGTAATCGAATAGAAATGTTTTAAACTGTGGGTGCTTTAATAATATTTACCTACTTATTTTAAATAAATAAATAATTATAATACTAACATACCTCCATAATGTATAGTGTGACAAAATAATAAATAGAAATTAATTATTAGATTCATATATATTTCAAATTTAAAACCCTTATAAATTTATTTTTCTAAAAGTTTATTAGTATAAGTTGGTATGCACTAACGCATATTCTATCTATCTATAGGTATTATATTGCCACTTAATACAGTCAAATTATACTTACTGATTTGTCTTCAGTCCTTTTAACCCATATATCTTCAGAGCTTGCTTGTATTCCATCAACGATTGACCTTATTTCTATTAAACTACTATCGAAATAATTTTTATCTTTATGAAGGGTTTCTCCTTCAAATAAAGATCGTGCACTCGGCCGAAGCTCTTCGGCGCCTTTCGTTCCAAAATGGACAGTATGCGCGTTGTGAACATGCGTACGAAGCGCCCGTACGACCAGCGGCGGTGGCGCCGGGGGTTCGGTTGTCGTCACAAGAAACTTATGCTTAGCGCCCATCACTGTACGTTTTTGAGTGTATTTTTGGGTTGTTGAATCGCGAACAATTGTCGAATCGACATCAACAACAACGTTAGCGTTACGTTCATCTTCAACATCGCGCTCCTTGCCAAGTCCAATGAGACTTCCCAAAGAGGCTACTTCAGAAGCGGTTTCTGAAGAAACAGCTGACGGCGGAGGATCACTCTCTTTTTTATCGTCGTCTTCATCTTCTTCGCGACACTGTGATAGTCTACGCCTTTCGGCGAACAAGAAAGGCACTGCAGTGTTTGAATTTCGGCTAGACAGATTATTACAATGGTTCATAAAGTAGTGTTGAAAGAAGCTATCAGTCTCAGGAGTGTCATTCCCATCACCCTGAATAATGTCTTTGAGAGCAGCAAGGGATGTGATGGTATTGTAGTTGATGGCATTCACTATGTCTTCACTATCCGTGGAGCTTGGTGAACCACTGCCGGCAGTTTCTTCTTCTGCCATCTGACTCATCTGATGACATACCTCATCCAAAGTTTTGATGGTATCAGTGTCCACTTTTTTCTTTTTCTCATTTTTGCGTTGGTTTTTCTTTACTTTTATTTTTGAGGATTTGTTTGTTTCGGTATCCATTGAGCAGCATATGCCAAAATTAAGTTACTACTAAAGCGGTATCACAGTAAGACACTAAAATGTTTCACAGTTCAATCACATACAGTCACATGTTAACTTTTTTAGTGGTGTCATAAGTTAAGTAATATCATAGTAAATCTGAGAGCCGCAGTCACCGCACACATGGCTCGGAAGTTTTGTGTGAACATAAACTATTCTTGGCGAACATTTCACGATTCTGAAATAGGAATGTATTTTCATGGTCACGTTCCGCCATCCACGCGATGATATTTTCTATGCGTTCTTAGTATTTTAGTAGGTTTTCTGTAGTAGTTACAATAAATAGTAGTAATAGTCTAATAGTAGGTAGTCTTGGATTAATAAAAACACGCCAACATTGTAAACTAACAATATGTACCTAGATATTTATACAAATGGCATAACTTAATATTTAGTTCCTATGCGGGTGCAATGCAACTAAAAAGATTGGGTAAGCTTAACATGGATTTTCGTCGTAAAAATTACAGTATAGGGTTAAAACAGTTATTCAAGAAAAGTTAAATTTAATTATTTAATTATTAATAGAATAACTGTGTATATAGTAATAGTCTACCTAGTGTATGACACAGATCACATCAGGCTGTAAGCATACAGTCTATAATAACAAACTACTCAAAGCACTATCTACACACCTTTGAATACCTAGTTTATTGGTTTACTTGGAATGGTGTTGGCTAGATAATAGTTTATTCTGATAGACACGATACATACGATAATATGTAAAATGAAGCCTACGCCATACTTACATTATTATGTTAATTCACAAGGTAGTTTTAGTTTTCTTAACAATTTATAGTTTCAGTCTGAAGCAATATGTAAAAAACTCAAGTGTACCCTTTGCTGCATTTTATAGTGATTCCTTTGTTGCCTGCCACGCAAGATAAATAATGATCTAGTATGGTAATGCGGGTCGGCTTAGCAAGGACAGCCAATAAAGTGCACTACACTATATGCATATTTACGTCGTAGGTAAGTGCGACTTTATTCATTTGAAATGATCTACCTAACACTTGCACTGGTTTGTACTGCTGCTGATAATTTAGCAAACATATTTGCATATTAGAGTTCTATATGGTACTAACAGCCGTTCTTTTATTGTACCTACCTCGATGGCCATTCGATATCTTATTATACAGAATTCAGAACGATTCAGAATTTACTTAGGGATATTCAATGCAAAATACGATCGACTGAAATTTGTCCGTTTTAGGGTGTTTTAACGAAATTGTTGTTCCTTAGTTGCTCCAAAACTGGATTTTAACATCAAGAAAATATTATTTGTCAGCAACAACAACCGCAGCATACCAAAGGCAACAGTAAAAGAAGGCAAAAAGATTCAAGGTTATGTGGTGATTTTGTGGCGAGATTACCTATTGTATATACCACGAGAGATAAAGGATCATTTTTTTAGATGTATTTAAAATATACAGCTATTTATTAAGCGATTAAATCTATGTTAATGATGCGTGGTACGTGGCCACAATAAGAGCCTTCGTAAAAATACCAATGATTGATTTGGTATCATTCGTTTAGAAGAAAACCAACAGAGTAACTGACAGGCGTGTAGCTTATGAAAACTGAGAAAACAATGGCGTGAATCATGGACTGGCAGACATGAATAAACAATCTGGGGCTTACTTAGAAGTGCCTCTCAACTTCTAATAAAAGTTCATCATTGTTTCAAATAGTGCCGTCTCGTTTTGTTTGGATACAGGGATAATTCTAAACTGTGTTTAAACTTTGTTTTAATTGAAAAGCCATCAGTTATCGCTGTCAGTGTCTTTTGTGTTTCACGTTTAGTTTCGGATTGAAATGCTAGTAAAAAACTTTTTTGTTGTTGTAAACATTTTTCTCAGAATTTAAACTTTATGTAGTTGTCGACAAGGTATATTTTATAGGTAACTGTGTAATTAAAGTGAACACGAGTTGTTTTGCCAAAACACATGAATGACATCGCATTCTATAAATAAATTCTTTGTAAATAATGTTATCAAACGCTGTCTAACCACCAATAACAGTTGAGCAAAACATCTTAGTTAACGAACCCGATCATAAAAGTAGGTGAGCCTGAGACTTCTTTCGTAAGAAGTTTTTTTTTGATGAGCCCTGGTGTTTCTGGCATCATTTCTACCAGTAAACAAATGTTATACTATTCGCTCACTTGTTGTCTGTGTAATTTTCGCGTACTCAATCTATAAATTTAGGATGATACAATACTATAAGATTTATACCTGCGTTTTGTTTTATAGTAGTTAAATTTTCACAGGCCCTATTATCTTAAGAAATCAGCACGTCTTTTCTTAGCTGAAATTGTTTAAAAAAATAAAATGTATTTAAATAAATACTGTTATGTTAATATACTGCGACATGAATACTGACAACTCTTACGTACTTTGCCGATCGATAAAATATCATTGGAAATCTAAATCTATCATTTAAAACAGATCGTTTCCACTCTTGCTAGAGGTTATTTTGTAAACGTACATTAATGAATGATTGCGTAGGTATAGTTGCCCTAGATAACTTGTTCTGATTATAAGAACTTATAATTCTGATGGAAATTGGTTGCATGCTGCAACTAGAAATTAATGGTTTTTGGAATAAACGTATACCTACCCCAATTTGGAGATGTAGATACAATAATTCTTTAGTTATTGATTGATAGATTTACACTTTGACTTTGATAAGAGTTTGAAAAGTTACTCTATCTAACAGAATACATACAAACATGCAGAACTGATTTACTAAGTACTAAGTAAACCTTCGATCGCTTCGCTCGCTCGATCAATGACGTGTTCTAATAAAGTAGGCACAATCAGTGTGTTATGATAAGAGCTCTATGAGAAAGTACACGATAAATTGATTATAACACGCAATTACGGACGGACAAGTCAATGCATAAATATATCTGTGCTATACATGCTTCACGGATTTTCTGATACCATACGGCAACCAAGGTTGTGTTGCAATTTCTAATATTACATAAGTAAATATGTTTTATAAGGGCTGGACGTCAAATAAACTAAGCTATTGAATAGTCGGGAGCCTCACATTGCACATAAACGCTAAAAATGATTAGACAAGTACCTGTATCTAAGGTTACCTTGTGACCACACAAAACTTGGGCATCGTTTTGGAAAACAGAGCCAAATAAGTATAATTAATTATGGTAGTAAGAACGCGGAGCGTAGCGTGACGGCGGCGGTCATGTAACGCTACGCGCGTATCGACTGCCACCGTTAATGAATAACGCGATTGTATGTTGAATGACCCATAAGGCGAGATGTTGTTAACGACACACATCAACTCCACAATTATACACAGATGGCGCTAAGAACGAGTATGAGACATCATCAGCTCTCTGTCTATAAAATAAACAACTTACGCGCAGCCATTCACGCAATTGATCCAATTGCTTAGTCGCAGAACAGGCAACTTGTGTGCCTTTCTGTTGTGATTTATTTCAACAACAAAGGAATTTGATTAGCTTGATAACATTTTTTTTCCCAGCTCACTCTGTAGGTACTTAATTTTTAAATATGATATTATTATTTAGGCTGAAGAAGCACCATGTTTTATGACTGTCTCTGAAAGTTGTTTACTATATCAATCTATTCTTTTAAGCCAAATCGGAGTCAATACTTCTTTGATAAAACTGAGTTGTATCCCTACATTTCTCAAAAAATAAAAATTAAACTAAAGGATAATGGGCATTTTAGGCCACAACTATAAAAGTATTCCCCCAGGGTTGCCACATAATATGTTTAAAAGGTCTTTCACTGGCCTTCTTTTCACTATAATTAAGTTAAAGTTTCTCCCATGAAAATCGACATATTCTTATGAGCAAGACATTTATTTAACATCAATTTATTATTTAAGAATTCTGAACGCCCACAAAAATGGTAGTGGTTGTCATTTAAAAAGGCATTCAAAGAACTTCATTTGATCCTCAAATTGATGGAAATCCAACCTGAAGGAATCAAGATATTTCCGAAAAACTGTATTTTCTTTTTACAATAGGTTTTCAGGAATAACTCAATTTCTATAGGTTGCATTTTTAGTCAAGCTTGGGCCATGACTAAAAATCCTTGATAAAAAAATGTTGTTTTTTTCTGAAATATTCTTCTTCTGAAACAGAAGAAAAATATGGTTTATTATATCTTCATAGATTAAACCATATTCTTCTTCTGTTTCAGAAAAAGAGTTGAAAGAAATGCCACAATTTGTCGTTGATTACTTCAATGAGAACTGGCATTCTATTAGAAATGAATGGTCACTAAATAATACCCTCATGCATGGAAATTTTCTAAATAATACAAATAACAGACTTGAGTGACTTAACAGCAAAATTAGACAGGCATGCAACTATAATAACTCCTTGGAACAGTTTGTCGAAAAATTGATTACGTTTTTCTGCTGTCGAAACTCTGAACGGGACCACAAAGCAGCTTATGCATACCAGAAAAAAGAACTGATAACGTTTGAAGAAAGTTGTCCATTAAAACAATATCATGACTTTCTGGCACCTTATGCATTTACATTCGTGCAAGAAGAATACGATTTAAATAAATTCGTCAATGTTGTTATTGATACGCCAGAATCACAAGAATTGGTTATCAGTTATGATGGTCTAAGTCGAATCAAAACATCTGTTGATTCATGTGATTGTACAAAATTTAGAAGCATATAAGTATAGTTGTTACCTTGCAGGTAACAACTATACTTATACTAATACGCAGTATGCAGTCTCAGGGAGTACTTCCTTAACGAGTGCGGGATGCATCGCGATGTTGACAAGGGCCTAACACCGCTCTCCTTGTCGAACGAGAACTGGCGTAAGACGACGGTACTGAGCACTGAAGATCGCAAGGACGTATGGAAGAGCAAGGAGCTGCACGGGAGGTTCTATCGCGCTTTAACAGGTTCCAATGTGGACCTCCTCGCTTAGGTGAACTGGCTACGCTTCGGTGACCTCTTTGGGGAAACCAAGGGTTTTGCTTGTGCAATTGCTGACGAGGTATTGATGACGAACAACTATCGGAAGTATATCCTGAAGGACGGTACGGTCGACATTTGTCGGGCATGCCGCCGTCCCGGCGAGTCACTCAGGCATATTATTTCCGGTTGTTCGCATTTTGCTAACGGTGAGTACTTGCACAGGCACAACCTAGTAGCCAGAATCATCCATCAGCAACTTGCTCTTCAATACGGCCTTGTTGAGTCTGAGGTGCCATATTATCAGTACACGCCGGTGCCAGTTCTCAAAAATGGTCGTACATTGCTCTATTGGGACCGCTCTATCATCACAGACAGGACTATTGTTTGCAATAAGCCTGATATTTTGGTGATAGACCGGTTCCAACGTAAGGCAATGCTCGTAGACATCACCAACCCACATGACGAAAACCTCGTAAAGGCCGAGAAGGAAAAGCTTAGCAAGTACCTTGACTTGGCCTTCGAGGTGACCGCCATGTGGGATGTTGATTCTACGATCATTGTTCCGATAGTCGTTTCGGCGAACGGTCTGATAGCGAAGAGCCTCGACCAACATCTAAAGAGGCTCTCGCTAGAAGGTTGGCTCAAGGGGCAGATGCAGAAGGTAGTGATCCTCGATACGGCCGGCACGCATTGTCCGGAGGTTCCTCAATCTGTAGCCCTAACCACCGGTAGCTTGGGCCTTGCCCCGCTGCCGGCGGCAACCTAGTTTTAAGTTTTTTATAATGTATTTTTTTTTTTGAAATCATGAATATTGTAAAAAACTTTTTGCTAAGATTTTAAATAAATGTGTACATAATAATAACAAATTAGTAGACAGTAATAATATCGGAGACGGCATTAACTCCAGCGATGACGATGTTAACGAAATTCACTTCCGTGACGACGGTAGTAAAATAATGTATGTCGCGGTGATGCCATTTGTTCATACGACATCAATAATTAAAAGTTCAATAATTACAGCAATAACAATGTCAGTTGTGTTGATGGAAGTAACCGCAGCAATGACAGTATTGACGATGACGTGAACCTTAGTGACGTCGTTTGCGTTGATAATACTGATAAGAGCAGTGATAATCTATAAAAAAAATGATATGAATCAAAATTTTTTGAAAAAAAGGCTAGAAATATCATCATCGTCGTCCTTACTTGACTCAAAATCTTGTTCTCATTCTGTTGTCATCAACAATCAAAACTTACATCTATTTCCAAATGTAGATAATATTAATGAAGATAATATTGATTCTATTAAAAAAAGGAAGAAATCTCCATCTCCTGCCTGGGCCTTCTACATCATTATCAAATATATCAACGAGTGTTAATGTTGATAAAAAAATTAAAATATTGGAGAATATAATTGCACAACCGGCTATGAGACAACGAGGACGACCGAAACGAACCGTTTGTCAAGAAAACACTATAGGTATGATAAATTGTCAATCATCCGACTTATGTACGAATAATAATAAATTGTTTGTCCAGTACCTATATTAATTATTATAAATTATTCGTACGGTAACCATATTAATAATTATAAATTGTTCATATGGTAACCATATTAATAATTAAAAATTGTTCGTACAGTACCCGTATTAATAGACTCGGTCAATTGTTAATTATAGCACTATGTTCACTTTTGAAAGACATTTCTAACTAAAATCAATTTGAAACTTTTAAAGTATATTTTGATTCTTAGATAACATTGTATTATCTAAGAAAAACATGAACAAAGTTAAAAATAATCTAAATTACCTTGACTCACAGCAGAATTTAAAAGTTTTTTTATGATTTACAAGTTCTATAAAGCAAATCTTTGGTAGGTATCTATCTACAAACTTATTCTCCAGCAAACTTTTTTGTTTTATATTTTAGTACAACTTTGGAGTCTTACGATATTAAGCGCGGCTATACTTCACAGCGGTAATTATTATATCCAAGACCACATTTAGGACGAGCAAATGAGACGTGACCACAAATTATTGAACAACCCATACCGTAAACACATCAATATCACAAATAGTTTTCAGTTAATAATAGCGTGATTTTTCAACACTAAGTTATTCACATACCATGCAGTTTTTGGATTCAACTTTCACGAAATATATTTTTTACGAAACCAAACTAACCAACAATAAAAACTTGGAAAAACACAACTGTCATTCGTTTGTCGTCCATCACTTTTTTTATCGCCTTTTTTTTTATTTGTTCTATTGGACAAGCTAATGCAAGGATTTTTTTTTTATTACGTAACTAAATAGTTGGTCTAATATTATTTTTTATAGACTTTTGAACCATATGACTATTGTGAAAAGTACTATTTCGATTGAAATGAAGTTAACATTTGTCTTCAATTTATTTATTTTACAAATGGTGTTGGCAAGCTCACTTGTCAGTCCTGTCACATAGTTGCTTGAGTTGCATTGGTATACATAATTCTGCTATTATTCGTTACCTTTATCTCCATAAATGATTTGTGACACTGCAACCAGAGGACATAGGCAGAAGTGTGACATGACATTTTAAGCCGCATAAGCCAGTAGGTATACAAGAAAAAAAACTTGTTTTGGCAAGTGTCCTTTATTATCTGTATCTGTGACATGCGTAGTGTAAAGTGTAACATCCTTCTATTCTGTTCTGTCTGTGGTCTGTTATTGACCAAAGTTTTGTTGCCGTGATATCGTGCTAGATGATTACCAAATAAAAATAACTAACAGTTCTTACTACAAAATGATCTCATTATTGCTATTATTGGGTAGCTCGTATTGTTTATGCGATGAGAGTGTGAAGTTTGCAGCTGTTCTGTACAGGCACGGTGATAGGACACCTGTAGAAACCTATCCCACGGATCCCTGGCGTAATGAATCCCTTTGGCCGGTTAAGTTTGGAGAATTGACTAATATTGGCAAGCAACAGCATTACGCCTTAGGTCAATGGCTGCGAAAACGATACACGGTAAAACAGGAACCAAATTTTTGTTGGTCTAACTAGCAGAAATAATCTCATAGCAAGTGTGACTAAATAGTATGGGATATTAAAATTTCACAACCATTGTTTATGTTACCATCATAACTTATCCAAGCCACATACATAACATAATAATGTTTGCAAAATTACAATCAACTGAGAACTTTTTGGTTTCAGCATTTACTATCGGCAAAGTTTGACCCAACAGAGATTTACATCAGATCCACCGATGTTGACCGAACTCTCATGTCTGCTCAAGCAAATTTAGCCGGTGAGTTTATTGTCCACTGTTACTGACTCTGTACCTATTGTATAAGATCTCAATGTACCTACACAGTTTTGCAATAAATATATTCTTATTCTTATTGATTCTCAGCACACAATCTTGCTACTAAATGAAAGCAGAGAAAATTTGTAAATTTTTTTTACCTACTCTGTTCATTTAGCTGTTCAAGAAAATGATTTTTTTTTTACTTAACCTATATTGTCCCACTTCTGGGCAAAGGTCTCCCCCCTAAGTCTTCCACTCATCTCGGTCCTTGGCGGCATTCCACCAATCTTTTTCGTGGCCATCCAGGTAATCCTTCCAACGCCTTTTCAGCTGACTATTAGGTCATTAAAAACACTAAATTATTATACAGAGAATGATAAAATTGTTAAGCAACATGTTATTATATAATAATTTGAAATGTTCCAGGTATGTATCCTCCAGTTGGTAATTCAGTATGGAATCCAGATCTGATGTGGCAACCAATACCAATCCATACAGTGCCTGAAAAAGAAGATGAAATACTCTCGATGAACAAGCCTTGCCCTGCATACAACCAAGAGTATAAAAAAGTTACCAGCTCCAAAGCATACAAAGAAAGACTGATGAAATACCAAAAATTGATGGTGTAAGTATCTTTTTTATATATCATCATACACTTTGTTGGTTATGGTTGTGCCTCTTGTTAAAACATTCCAACTAACTTTTATTGCCTTATTTTGCTTTGTTTAGGAAATATTTATGATCTTTATTTTTTTTAAATTACAGCATTAAATATGAAAAAAAAAACCAATTTAATATTATTAAAGAGGCACCATTATTTTCTGACTGACTAAAAAGTATTATTTTGTTGTGTGCTATGTTTGGTAAATAAATGAATGTCTATTTTCATTTCAGCTATTTAACAGAGTATACTGGCAAGAAAGTGAAAGACTATGATGATATTCTTCAAATTTATAGCATTTTGTATATTGAGAATTTATATAACTTTACATTGCCTGATTGGACACATGCAGTATTCCCTGAGGTCATGAGAGAACCTGCAGGGTATTGGTAAGTTTGAACATTTTCTTCTTCTTGTAGATTAAGCAAGTAAAAAGTCTCAGCTTCGAGATTGGCCAAAAATAATGTGACATTCTAATTCTGGTTGGGTGAATAAGATCTGCACTGACATCCTGCAATAGGGTGTATTGTGCATTGTGACAATCTAATTAGTTTTTTAGGTAATTTGGAGTATATAATTTTAAAATCATCTCATTGTAGATGTATGACCAATGATAATTTATTTGTGTTTTTTTCCAATTTTATTGCAAGCAGATGTTTTGTCGTGTTTAGCGTGCAAGGCACCCTTCTGCATTAAAGGTGCTTTACTTTATACTTGGTAATACAACAGCATGACATCCTCTCTCTTGAGAGGATCGATCTATGTACCTAGGCTTGGTGAGATTTTGCGCCAGTTCATTGGGATGGTTTTACAGTTTGTCTTGGTTGAGCAGAGCTCTTGATCTCTTCTGATACTGTTTTTATCTTTAGGATGTCATGCAATTACAATGATGACTAACATTTAATCTTTATTCTATATTCTTTTCAGCTTCTCTATCAACACATCTACTCCAGTCCTGGCACGTTTGAAAGCTGGTCCCCTGTTAAAACAAATAACGTCAATGATGTTGAATGTAGTGGATGATCAGCAGATCGGATTATCAGCATACAGGAGACATCCTAAAGTAACCATTTACAGCGCTCATGACTTGACCGTGGGAAATGTGCTTGGTGCACTTGGAATGTTCGACAACCTATGTCCTGTGTATACATCCACTGTGTTTTTTGAACTTGTACAAGGTAGGTAAATTAATTGTAAACAGTAAAAACGATCTAATAATACTGGACAATCCACATGACATCATCTAGCCCCAAGCTAAGCAGAGCTGGTGTTATAGGTACTAGAAAACTGACATACTTAATACAATACATTACATAATAACATAGGTAGACATTTTTTTAGAACTTATTAATTGTGAAAGTTATAATGTTTGGATGTTTTTTTCTCGATCATGTCGCAATTTAAAGATCGATTTCGACAAAACTGGAAAATGTATTGCTGTTTAACACTTATGTTAACCCGCAAAATCAACATAATCTTTAGGGTAATAAAGACGTACCAACGAACTAGCTGAAAAAAGAAGCTCTACTTACTATAATTCCATTAAAATACGAATATTTCCAAATCTTATAGAATGTATTTAGTAATAAACTACTCAGTCCATTTATGCTGCCCTTTTCATTATATTAAATTTTCGATTGTGACAGTAAAGTGAGGTTTTGATTACAGACAACATAACATTGAAACACTCCATAAGGATCTCATACAAGAACTCAACAAGTATCATCGAGCCGTACATTCTGAACATACCTAACTGCGGCAAGCTTTGTCCTCTCGAAAAATTCATGGAATTGTACGATAATTTGCTCTCCGTCAACTGGGATTACGAGTGCGAGAAACAGGTAAAATCTTGGAATTATACAAAGATAATTTTCGTTTGGACTCCGCAACCCAACAGTAATATTAACAACTATCTATGGCTCAAACAGATTTCATTTGCATAATTTTAACCTATTTATAACGACAGGTTTTATGGTAATCCGACTGTCACTGTTTCTTGAGGTTTGAATAACACAATTTAAACTAACACGCACCACAACTCATTATCTTTCAGAATTGTCATCCCATTGAGATGGAAGTCATTGAAAATAAATATGTTCAATATCCACGCCCCTAAATGTTAGTTGATATACCTTATTTACATCATAATGCCCCTAAAAGCTCCTCCTAAATGCTCCACGAGCATCACACATCGCGCTCTAGTCCCAAACTAAGCAAATCTTGTACTATGGGAACTAGATTGCTGTTAGAATACACATATTTGGGGTCATCAATCAGAATAATCCACTCCAACGCGTTCGTTACAGTATAAATATAATTTCATATAATGTATTTTTGTTTGATTCGACAGTTCCCAGCACTGCTTGGTATATCTTTCTTCATCGGTCTGATTTTATTCGCTACCATCTACATCTCGCATAAAGTACACTTCGCAAGGGTGTCCAGGCAACACAGGTGAGCTTTCATAATATATTTATTTCGTCATATTACATATAATTGAAGCTTAGAAATAATATGAAACTTATTCATCTTATATCATGAAACATTATATTTATTAAAAATAAGTGTAACACTTGGTTTTTTCAATTAAATAGATTAATTAATAATAACGGACTAGTCCCAAACTCAGAAAAGTTTAATATTTAAATAAATAAATTATGGAACAGTCGGGTATTATTTAAGACCCATTTTGTTTATTAATAAGAAAGATAAGATAATTTATTTATTTCAATAACACTTATCTTAAATGCGTATGACTTAACATTAACTTTTTTATTTAAAACATAACCTAAACTAAGTCAATTTTGTGCGTTTACGGGAAGTACTTTTACACCATTATTATCATATAATATATGATTAGCGATAAGTCTTAGATAATTTAATAATTTCAGGTTAAATATGGTTTACACGAGTCTACCGCCACCTGCGTTTACACCGACGCCGACGCTCGACAAACTAGAAACTGTGTAAATTATAAAAACGAATGGATTTTTTACAATTTTTAAATTTTCTACTATATAATCTAAATTTAGCTATAGTTCAGGATATTTGACTGTTTTTACTACAAACAATTATTATACTATCTAAGTAGTTTACTTATACTATTATTAACTTGAAAAAATCTTTGTATTTTATATCGAATCAATTTATTCATATCTCTGAAGCCGCGATACGCACACCCGTTGTATGTATTTGTGCGAGCTGAAGTTGTTATTTGTCATACATATTATATACCTACATACATTAGTAGATATTTGGACTATTTATGAATGATATTGTGGTTTATGGATTATCGAATTGAAAGTAGTTTGAACATTAAATAGCATATATGTTGATCAACGGGCCACGTTCAAAAATTTGTAGTTTACTTTATACATATTTTATGACATTCGAAACCTAGTAAATTAAGACAATGATTAAATGCAATTTAACTAAAATAACAAATGAGTATTTCTTAGTAATGTAGGATCACGGAAATAACTAAACTCAGCTTAATAATTCTAAGGCATCTCATACTTTCAAGACCGTTTAACATTAAAATATAGGTACAAAATTATGACTTAAAACGACCTAGGACAAATATACCAACTTGTCAACTTTAAAAAACATGAATAACCAAAGCGACAAATTCTTGCAAATGTTTCACGTTTTAAACATTTGCAAGAGTCACTTAAATACTAGATATTGGTTTCCTTATTACAAAAGTAACATTTATAATGAGTTAGCATTCAAATTGATGATTAAATAATGGCTTACAAGTATAAACAGAATGTTAAAATAGCATAACTTGTTTTAAATCTTACCCGACTACGTGGAGCTATAAGGAGGGTATAATGAGACTGAAAGTATTTAAATTAATACATTAGCGTTCAATTTGACCTCGTCTGTCTACTTGTTACCTAATAAAATTCCGGAGATAATTCTCACCTATGACCTCTACGAAAGCGACGAGAATCATCTGGCACCAGACCAGCACTAGGTCGACCTGTTTGGTGTCTACCTTTAACATTAGCAGTTTGAGCGCGGGTGAAGATTGGCGAGCCATCCACCATTTTTAATTGCGTACAATTTAACAACGTTATATGCTATGGTACGTAAGTATTTTGGTGTTGCGCAATACACTCTGATCAGCAGTCAATGATTTTGTCATAATTAGAAGAGTTGGAAGTACAGAGTAGTACCTAATATCATTATGCTTTTAGAAATCCTGAAGAGTACCTATACATAGTGACTTTTTTTAGAATCGCTGAGCTGGCCAAGTCCACCACGAGAGAAATCACGAGAGTTAGAGAAAAGACGTAAAAGGAAAAATAATTCTCCTCGAATCATATAGTATAAGCTCCACAGTACATTTTTGCACATTTATTGATATATTTAAAACTGAACACAACAAATAGAATAAAACAGTAGTATACCTATTACCTACATTGAGACGCCTCATTCTATTATAATAGAATGTTCAATAATAAATAGTTATTTATTATTGAACACGTTTTATTATTATTACAAGGGCATTTATCGGATCGGGTGTATGAATAATTGTGATCGAGACAATAATATAAGTAAAACTTTAAACTAATTTTTATGTTAGTATGTAGTAACTTTCTCTACCTTCGCACATATACCTAACTACACGAATATTTTGTTTATTTTATGGGTTGCCGGGGAAGGTAACAAAAGTATTTTATTTAATGTGAAGCGGGCCGCTCAATAACCAGTAGGTACAATAAAATAATGTTAGAAACTCTATCTATAACTATAACTACAGAATTACTAAAAATATTCATGATCTGATCTGCTACCGCCCAGTTTTCATGGGCTTGGGCTGATCTGAAATAAGTGCTACTTGTGGGTCGGTAGGTAGGTACCGTTACCATTTTGACTAACGTATTACCATATTCTCCAATTTGCTTTACACTTCAAGAGCAATAAGAGAAGTCATAAAGAACAAATGGAATCTTTTGGGTAAGTAAGTGAATACTGAATCATACATATGCCTACACCCGATTTCTATTCTGGCAATGTTATATTTAGAAGTCAATTTATTATCTAATACCGTAGTAAATGTATGTACTGAGTCAACTAGTGGAAAGCCATCTAGCTTTCTTAGTTTGAAAAAACCGTTAGAAAAGTATTGAACAAAAAGGCGTTGTTAACCAAATCACGAAACCAATGTCGACGTTACAAAAGGATTTTGTCTGTTTCAGAGGCATAATTGAGCTCAGCATGTTAGTAGACAATGTTAGAGTGCGCCACAGCGAATATAAATCAGGCTGCAGTTAGCATAGCGGCTCGCGTGGCGTGGCATGCACGTTGTCCGAGTCGCGCCTCGCGCCTTCCCGCCGCGCCGTGTCGACGGTGGCGGCGCCGGCGCTGCCGCCGCGCGCGCGCCTGTACCGGAGGATCGCGCGCTTCGACACCAGATCAAGCGTGGCCTCCGTCCGCTGTGGACCTGCACACACCCGTTCCGCGGAGAAAGGACCGACAACAGTGTATCTTGCGACATTCGAGGCCCAGCTCATAAACATGAAGATCCTACCCCTGTAAGTCTTTTTGCATAATACACCATTAAGTATATGACTCGAACAATATTTATGAGCTTTTACATCGATTAAAAGCTGTCATACCAGATTACAAAGTTTATCCGAGTCAGCTTTGCGATTGCATTTGCGATAATCATTATGTTGTTGTCCTTAAATTTAAACTGGATTGTTGGTAACATATCCAAAAGAAATAAATAACGTATTTTTGGAGTTAATAATGGTTCCTATATGTTATGGTACGATCAAATATAATAATGTTGATTTTCTTGGTTGAAGTTCTACCACCGCGATGTAGATGCCTCCGTAACGTGAAGCAGATACAGTTTTGCATATTGTAGATAAATTATGAATGTTCGTATTTTATCAAAATACCAGCTCACGAGACAGTGTAATGTAACTCAACGCTGTTTCTATAAAAAGTAATTTGCCTTTCTAATATCGTTCTCAATGGTATCTAGGGTGCTGTGGCAATGGACAAAGGCAGCTGACAGCCTATTTAGCAGTCGGTTGGTACTGTCCGCAGTCATGCTGGTCATGCTCATTTTAACCCACATTAAGTGTAAAGATCTGTTAATGAAATGTTACGGATTTCATAATACATTCTTGGCTCATAAACCTCAAAAATGGAGACCACAGGTCGACCTGGCATAACAAATCAATTAATTTCAAATTAATTGAGCGAAACCAAGAACCGGTTGTCTGAATCGGTCCCATGTTGAAAGTTAGGCTCGCGACCTACGATTAGGCAATATAATGTTATGTAGGATGAATGGTAGACACAGCCATGGGTAGTCTAGCCTAAGGCTCGTAGGCTCCGTGACATTACGAACTAGGTTGCTGGTTGTGTAAATACCGCCTGTACGCTGTATAAACCTACTACACGGTGTCTATCACTTGGGCATTTTTATAATAATTCGTTTAAAATATTAGATGAGCTTTTGAGTCGAAGCTTTCAAGCTTTTTAGTATTTGTCTTACACCATTCTGAAAATCGTATCAATTGAAATGAAGACATGTCTTTTCAATATGAAGGTCTTGAGGGTTAATTGGAAAAACGTACCCATGCATGTATGGAGCCACTGTTGCGGCTGTCGCGGAAATTTGGGTTTGCAATGAATTCAAGAAGTCCTTCGATCTGTTCGTACCAGAACTTAATTTATACTATGTATTTTAAAACAGTAAAAGAGTCATAATAAAGATGTATCTAATGAAGATTTGGTAAAAGCAAATTAATAACATACATTGCAATTATTGTACTGTTACATTAACTTTATGTGAGCCTGATACAATTTCTATTAAAGTAATAAAAATTGCAATTAAAGTGGAAAGGTGCGAATAGGTATAGTGTAGGTAGATCAACGCTTATCGTGCACTTAGTCCTCTACTCGTTTAACAGACAAACTTACGTGCTTTGGTTACATAACCGCAGTGTTCTCAAAATAAGTATTCAACGTATAAATCTGATTTAATATGCCGTATGTGCGTATTATACAAACCAGTCTTCGGCGACCAGTATTTGAAATAATTTGAATATCTTAGTTATCTCATAAAACTATAAATGCTTATCAAATGAAAGTTAACACTATGTAGTGCACGGAGTGCTCCGTGATGTAGTGTAACGAATGATATAATATTTTGACTGATAAAGCATCAATAAGCCTAATAGCAGGAGGCAAGATTTGATAATTAGGAATTGTACGAATATTTTGCAACAGACAGGCTGGAAGGTACTACTCGACATTCTTTAGCGTTCGTAACTACCATTATACTGGTAAATACTGCTTCCAGTTTGCTGGCCTCAATTAATACAGATTATAATTCTGTTATTAGTTGAGGTTAAAGAACTTGTAGGATAACTAGATTTGAAAGGTTTTACCGAAGTATTTGTAGAGTTTTGATGTCGGTCGGTAAATTAAACGTTTGGTAATAAACATTGTTGCTAACGAAACAATAGTAAACCTATGTAGAGGTAAGTACATAATTGCAACGTTATGCTCATAGCACGCTTACTCATGACACGAATTAACAAAGGGATTGTACGAAGATGCGCTCAACTACTTGTACCTTACCCAACGCCCTGGCGGCGGTACTGCAGGCATGCTCAGACATATGGTAATAAAACACCGTTGCGCAACCAGACGATTGACATTTACCTATAAGTCGTGAAGAACCGCATGCTCGTTCACTGTTTAATTTGATAGCTCTTCATACGCTCACCCGGCTGACTTGGTGCAGCGCACATTTAAGATTTTAACCTCATGATGCAGCTCGTTTCGGTCGTACGGTCATAGGTTGTCATACTAGTTTTCACAACAATCGTCGATTGCTTAACATTCATATCTGTGGTTTTATGCTAGGTTGAATTGTGAGAAGATTCATACGCGAAAGCTTCTCATGGGTTACCTAACTTATCAGGCTCAGATGGATTTGCGAGACTTGTGGTGTAACCGGTTGTAATCTTTTTCGATCTTTGACATTGTTTCTGTTGGGATCGAGATGATTTGGCGAGATGCTTGATTGTGAAATTGTGTCAGTCATATTATTATGTGAATTTCGACGTCGCCTCCTCGCTCTATCGAAGTCGAGGCGGCGGCGGCGGCGGCGGCACGATGCACGCAGCACGCGGCACGCCGCTCTCGAGTGCTGCGTTGCACCGCGAGGTCAGCCTACTTTTTACCACTTCTGGTTTCTGCCCGACTGACCTTGATGTGATTTGAGGTTGCATACAATCACACATTTGTACCGGGCACACGCATACATTACGATAAAATATTGCCAGCATAGAAAGTCGCTCTTTTTCCGACGTGACTGGTATAGCAATTTTTGTTTATCACTCGAGAAGCGTATGCCAAACAGGAGGCAGCACTCGCTCCTTTCACAATAGGTTTCACAAAATTGAATCATACGAATACGTAGGGGAACCTGTTGTACCTTGGACATAGTTGTACCTAGGACAATCGTGTTTTAAAAAAAAATGCGTTGGTTTTAGGAACCATTGTCTATAGTATTTGAGACATCATTGGTCAACAATAACGTCAAAACAGTTGTGGTTTGCCAGCGCTAATGGTTGCAGCGAAAAAAAATAATTTCGGTTTGTTCAATTATAAAGTCAGTTTTTTAGACTTTTGTTTTTGCTATTTTTTTCAAAATGATGCTTGTTTCAAAAACGGTTTTACTTAAAAACTAATCGTAGTATATATAGCTATTGGACAACATAAGTCTCAGATCCTACCTCCAATCACAAGTGGGTGTACAAAGCTTGTGAAGTAAAGTAGTCGCGATGTTGTACCTTGGCCATCCGAGTTACGTTGTACCTTGGCCACCATCATTTGTTTGACATTTATATGCATATTTTTTTTGAGTGCTAATTAATTGCAGAAATGGTAAAACTTATGTTAAATGATAAGAAAGTAATGAAATAATTAGGTTTCAAGTTAAAATTACGTGATTAGAGACCAAAATAATGTCATAAAAAATTTGCTATAAATCAATTGGCGAAGCTTTTTACAAAAACAACCTTTCACCTATATATAGTTGTTAATACCTGTAACTTTTGGTAATTGCTAATGCAAATATGATTGAATAATTATTATTTCAACGAAAACTAAATAAATTACAGCTAAAAATATTTTTTATCTCGATTTGAACCTACTTTGGCCAAGGTACAACATACACTGTCCAAGGTACATCTGGTTGGTTGTACCTTGGACAGTTTTGACTTTTTTTTTCAAATAGCTAGTGGTCACAGGTTTTTGGGAAAATACATAGTTTTATGAATGAATTATGTAGGTAATTTCATGGTCTTTACATACACATACACTGGACAGATATAGCTGGCACCATTATTTAATTAAAAATCAAAATTCAAAAAACTGTCCTAGGTACAACAGGTTCCCCTACATCTACATTACAATAGCGTCGATAAAATATGTAAACAATTGTATTCATCGACGAAATACATTTAGTTCCGTCATCTAGTTTAATGCGGGTGTCGCTTGAGTCGATCGTATAGTGTGTATTTGGCATTACATAAATCAGAGAAAGCTTAGGGAAGGTGCTGTGGTGTAAAGTCGGAAGCGGATACGGAATCGATCAACAGTCCACCTGTACGACCCTGTACGAGACTAGTTATTCAACTATCGGTAGTAGAGCGACAGCTGACCTTAAACGGGCAGAGTGCGCATGGGCCCACGAGCCACGCCGCGCCACGCATATCATAGATCTGCCGTGTGCCGTCCGCTGTCGTCTACGCGCGCTGCAGCCCGCCCGGTGACCGGTGACCGGCCCGAGTATGTCGCCTCGTTCTCTGGACGACACTCACCAACCTTGGTGCCACTTGAATATTTGACATTTACGTCGTTTTACAACCGGGTTCACCTAAATTCTTTGTTTATATTATTTTACACGTTATGTACATTTGGTGTTAATTTATAGGATAGCCAAATTGTTTCAAAATATTGCACGGGCGGTTTCTTGTTACACGTTTTGAAGGTACTTACTTATATTTCATTCTAGCTATGAATACAACTATCCACAACTGCATTGCAGTTGGATGAAATACTTAGATGGAAAAAAATAATGCATTTTTGTTATTTTGTGTAAGTATATTATAATCTTACTTACTATTACTTGATTTTATAACGATCTGAATAAAGCAAGGTTTTGAATAATAGGTAAAATAGTTTCAGATATAAGTTTGACTTGAAATTAATCTTGACTTGGCAAGCGAGCGACTGGTGGTAGGTACCTACTTATAAAGCTATTAGGTATCGATACCCCTGACATTTTCGTCTGGTTAATATGTATGCAGAATCTAGATGTAATTCAGTTCAAAATCTTAGAACTACCAGAATATTTGTTGAACAACAAAGAAAACTAAATTGGTAAGAACTATTCCCCGGGTACCGTATACCGTTTCGTAAACACTAAAATAACGATAACAATATAAATGCGTAGTATTATAAAATTAATGGAGTGTTTAGCTAGATGAAATAAACTGAATCAATGTATGATAGAAACATGCCTGCATGCTACTTAAATTCCATCAATATTGTCCACGGCAGATCTCGAGACTTGATTATTCGATTACGAATCCTTAAAACGCAAATTAATTCCATATTATGGAATATTACCTAAATTTTAATAATATGGTGGACTCTTTTACAAATAATGTTATTAGAAAAGACCTTGGTTTTCGTGTGACGATAGGTTATTAGGTTATTACTAGGCATGATTAGCGCGCTCCTAAATATTTTCATAAGCCTAAAACAATAATAAATAAATATTCATAGACATTTCTTTATTGTGTGTCTGTTCTGTTTCTCTTTTCTGGTGTACAATAAATATAATTTTCTATTCTACTCATTTCACACATCACACTCTAGTTCCAAACTAGGATTACTTTGTACAATGGGAACTGGATTGCTGAATACACAGTACACATAGAATACATAGTAACACCCAGACATAGAACAAATATTTATGTTCATCACAATTGCTCTGGGTAGGAATCGAACCCAAGACCCACAGCATGGAAGGCAGAGCTAGGTACTACCAACAAAGCTGTGAAGCCTGTCAATAATCTGGTGCCATGGAGTCGTTTGACTGCCTGAAAGTTATCAATATTTTATAGTAATCATGAAATACTTCAACACGTTTTGTATGTGTGAAAGCAAATATTATGGAAAAAAATCTAAGTTAATTCTGCGTGACTATTTAAAAATACGAATTCATATTTCGCTCGCGTCATACTATTAACGTGCTTGGCATGCTTGGCATTACCAATCCGACCTAGAGGCATGTGACCGCTGTTTCATACCGGTACTTTAATTTTACATATAAAAATCTCTCAGAAACTAAAAAGAACGTAAAATTCTGCTGCCACAAAAAAATCGGATTATGTATAATACAAATTACTCAATCAACAATCACAAACCAAGATAATCGCTAAGTAGGTAGTAAATGACGATCATTTATTTCAAGATTGAGAATGCAATAATTAAGGTACAAATTACTAATCAAGTACTTAGATGATTGCATTCCTATGGTTCAAAGGTAATCAATGTTTTATAACTTTAATATTGCAAAATAGCAATCCACCATATTCAATGCATTATACAGATCTTTTTACGTATGTCTATTAATTACGGGACGCTAAAAGTACATAAGAAAACTTGCAGAAAATATACCAGTGTCTATACCATATTTTCGTGCCTCAGATGCCTTACTTTTTGTATGTGTAGAGCTGATGATAATTATATAAATAAATGTTAAAAATATTGATTTCAGATTCGTTTTATTGGCGTGCGTCGCGTGGCAGGCTTGTGCCCAGGACGATGACTCGACACGGCCAGTCGTATCAAGAGGACTGTTAAAAAGAGGTCAGAACCCTCGGGCCAAAGCTACTACCACTACCACACCTGCACCACAAGTACGTTGCACTCCGTTACTTTAGCTTTGTATTTTCAGCTGGTATTTTAGTTGAGCACTACAAATCTTCACTTTATAAATAATAATAAGGCATTAGGTATATCAGGCAGGATACAAATCACTTCTCATTAGTTCTCACTGATCGAGTATATTTTGCTAGCCGTTGGAATGACGTGCGAAATCAACATGTACACAATTGGGTCAAAGATTACGTACAATTTATTTATACTAGAGTCAGTTGCGGTTCTGCGGCGGATATTATAAGCTTCGCCGCGATCTACTAGGTATCGAACAAACTGTATCACTATTTTTAAAATGTAGGATCCTCTATCGCATATAATTGTATGCTGGTCCGTGATGAACGCAAGCTGTGCAACTTTAGATGCACGGCTTGCGTCCGCTCGTCACGGCCTAGAATTTAAATTCAGCCCTAGTTTCTTTTGAATTTGCATCTTAAAGTATATTGTATTTTACGAAAAACTGTAGACACTTAGCCGATAGTGAATTGTGCGTTCTCCTAGGCTTATTCGAATTTAACTCATTAAACTACCGAAAACGATAGGTCCAGCGGGGAATATTGAGGCTCACTTACCAGCCGATGTGCGACTCATGGCTGTGTTTAACACAAGTTATCTCCTTCATTGTACGCTATAATATATTGGAAACACTTACCACGTAGGGTATGGTGCCCCTGACCTTGATATAATGTATTGAAAGAACCGGTTAAGGTGTTGTGAAAGGATATCAAACTTAATTAATTTGCGGGATTCCAAGAAAAAATATGTGCGGTGTCTGTTGTATCCTGCATCTACAACTTCGTGCAAAAGGCAATTCCACCTGATGTGGAACCTACTGTTAAGACCGTTCATGCGGTACCACTTTTGAATCCGGTACGGGGGGGTCAACAGGTCAAGTGACAAGAGACAGGGGGACAATTTAAGAGTTCGAAGCAAAATGGTGGTTACGCGCGTGCACTCCATTGATTCAAAACGTCAAATTTAGTTAAAATCTTTGTCTATCAGCTTTATAATCACACGTGCGTTTCTCACGGTGCGTTGCGGAACGAGCAAAAAGTTTTACACGTAACACGCGATTATTAATTTTGTTAGCAAAAAGGCAATAGGGTAAGTCTTTGGAAAGCGCACAAAATTGCCCATTGTAAAACTGTAATTTATCCACTTATAGATAGCGCACTCCTAACGACAATCACCTATGGTTACATAATAGTGCGTTATAATATCTTTATGACTCATGCTTATGGTTTCGAATGAGGTACTCGCCTCTCACAGTTACAATTCGTTAAGGATCCAGCATCACACAATAAATCGGTATTCACGAAGAATTCACTTTCATGTTTACTACTAGTATAGGCCTAGGACTAAAATCCACAACTCCAAATTTAAAAACATTGAGTAAAGATAGAGCCGATAGAGGCGGGCGTAATAATCTAGTATGTCAAAATGATTATTCTCACAGGACAACATTATTGTTGTACCTAGCCTTTTGCAGTTCTGTAATGCGATAATATCCTACCAACTTTTTAAAATATCGTTGAAGTTTGCGTTATGAAACTTTCATTTTAAAGAATTTATGTCCAGCTTTGTTTGTATTATATTTGTATCTGACTGCCAGTGTAATCTGCGTGGGTTGAATTTCATCAGCTGATTCCATGCAAAGTAGGTACATTTGGTAGTTACCAAAGGGCAGTTTCAGTATGATCTACAAAGATTTTGCTGCTGTTTTTTTTGCTATGACATCACGTTGTTATCGTGCTCCAAGTTTCGCAAATATGATGTGGCAGGTCGGTGCCATCTGGTTCAAGGCAAGTGGGCCGAGCGTGCGATGCTCCGGTCACCTTCGTAGTTGACCTTTGAGAGACCTCCCTTTCGTTCGCGGAATTTCTACCTGCATTTTGAGCTCGTTCGGTCTACCCGCTGAGATCATACTCAAATTTAAGTGAACTGGTTACCTAATCAACATACCTATCGAGAGGTGTCCTATTACCTAAGATACCTAACGCTAGGCTTATAAGGAAATTGAGATACGTGCATTAGTGTTATATTAACGTTTGGAACGTTCTTATTTTAGCAAGCCTACAGCAATTTGTTTGAAACTCGTTCACTTTGCGGAGAATTTCTTCATCAACTGGCCAAGACAAACGGCTTTTACTCATGCGCTATGATTTCTTAGGTGATGTAAACATTGCTGTTGTTGTTGCAGGAAGAAGGAGACTATGAAGATGAGGCTGAGTATGAAGCGGAAGAAGCAGAGCCCTCTTCGGAAGCACCACCCTCCTCGACAGAGGGCAAGAAGCTAGTAGGCAGCGGCGTGCGACCATTCCGCAGCAATACAGACCTGCTTGAAACACTCAAGAAGAGGAGGCAGCAGGCTGTTGAAGGTAAACCAGCATCCATCGTCGTTGTTAAATATTAACGTTGTTATTGAAAATTAACTTAAAGAAGTGGCACTGAATATTTGATATGAAAGTATGATAAATGTATAATGTATTTTACTGACTTTAAAAACTTCATTTAATGCTTTCTAAAAAAATAACTTAATTTAGTTTTATAGCGTTTTAGGTATAATAATAAATTGCTTAAAAATAATTTTTAATCAATATTCAATGATGATCTTGGTTTATTTGTGAATACCTTTATTACATTTGTCTTTTCTATCTGTTTTTAATGTTTTCTATTATTTTTAAGGTTGGTAATGAACAGTGGCAAGCTGTGGACATTTCTGACTTAAGCAGTTAGAGCCTTTGAACAATAACAACTAATCAACTACGTCGTCAAAACAATGTTCAGTGACTTTTAGAAAACTTGTGCGGTGTAGCGTTAATAGCTTACATCTGCCATGTTTTTTATTGGTTTCAGAAGATTTTTCATGAGAATTGTAAATTTTCAGACAAATCTCGAGGTCACTCAAATTCTGAGCCGTCAGCAGCACCCTCGGCTCCCGTAGAATCAGCCAAATCTAGTTACAACAGTATGTACTCAAATAAAAATTATTCAAAATTCCCAAGTTATTCATGCAGATTACCATGCCTCAAGTATCAAGTTCCAGATCAGCCACTATTCATTACCCTGTTTCGACCGATAACATGTTTATTCTTTTTATTATATTTCACAACTTTCTCCTTATATATTCTTTTCAACTTCTTTATATTTATTATATGGTGATTTTGTTATAAGTACCTGCCAATTGGAGAAGTAAAACAAATGGGGAGGCTGCATTATCACGCGTTTTCAATGATTGTTTTATAACTACAAAATTAAATACAAATAGTGTAACTCTTTTAAAATCAAATCATTTATTGATGAATAAAGTTGACTACAAACACCAAATGAAAAGTGGTGTTTACCGGCCCATGGAATAAAAAAAACATTTTTATTTGTACTTATACCCTGATCACTTGTACAAACTTATAATTTCATGTACCACATCATCGTGTCACCCATTGTAGATAAGAAGCGAGCTGGTTTCAACGCTCCAGTCAAAGAAACCACGAATGAGGAAGTAGCTCCACCAGCGCCTAGCAAGCCTAGTCGAGGACGCTTTGGTAGGCGTAAGTAATCACCACCACCTTCATTTATAGGTACACCGATTTTTATGTATTACTGTCTGTCTCTTCTTCATTCTATGGTCGGTTTTTAATGGTCAAGTGCAATACTTTCTATTTTTATTCATTATGATTGTCACCCGACTACATGAACCAAGAGGAGTTTAACAGTGTGCGTGGGATGTTCGTCGATTCCCTCATGCTTCGGCTACATTATCGGGCGAATATTCGTATCATGTTGGCGCGACAAAAAAATCGTGTTCGGATAAAGGCGATATACTAAGCGATGACACTATGTACCCGGCCACATACATCGCGTTAACACGAATATTCGCCGTAGCCCGCTAGTGTGGCCCCAGCATCATAGGTTTGCCCACAACAATCTTTGGCAACTGGAGTGTCAAATGATGCGTCCTGACAACCTAAATGACATAACGTGGAACTCAAATCGGATTAATCTTTTCATAAGATTAGTTGTAGCTGGAGAGCTAGTGAACCCTGCGAGTAACGGTCTTCCTGTAAGGCTAGAAATTTGTACACTTACGATTTATAGCATGCTAAGAGCACTAGCCATGATCTGGCAGGCTTCAGCCCTGTACTTCATCAGCCACTTAATTTTTTAATTGTAAAATAATTTGAGTTTCAAAACTTGTTTCTGTAAGCTTAAAAATTTAATAGGATGGAGTTTATTTATTGTAAATCTTGAAAAAAAAGTTACAGACGATTACAATCAGCAATAGTATATGCCAGATCAATTAGAAAATGCACAGTTGATGAGGTAAAATAAACTTTATCCTGTATACTTCAAATTTTTATATGTTTTCAAGTAAACGTCTCAGAGTAAATATGTACAATGCCAGACGGTTTTGAACAGCATAAGACCTTGCCAGGCGAGGGGACAGCTGCTAAAGGCGTGCGAGTCAGAGGTGTTGCGTGAATGCCTATCTTTCAGTTTTAGTTCAGTTTTCAGTGATTTTACTTATTTTTTATGACATATCTGGCAAGCTAGCTTGCGGGCCACCTGATGAGAAGTGGTCACCGCCGCCCATGGACACTTGCGAACACCAGGGGCGTTGTCGGTGCACTACCGGCCTTTGAGATAAAGATATACCCTTCTTTTGAAGGCTCCCATGTCGAAGCTCCAAATGTATGGTTTGAAATGTTCAAAATTAAATAATGCACGTTATGAAAATTTCCTTACTACGTACAACTACGTACAAAAATAAATTAAGTGGTGTGCAATAAAGTGTTTTCTATCTATCTATCTACTTCACAAATAATCCTAAAGTGCTTATGAAAAAGTAGTAAGCTATGATTCATCGAATTCACCACCCTGCCAACGTGAACTACATCAACAATTATTGAGAACTGCCTACATTACCTACAAATATATGGCGAAATTGTAATTTTAAAGAACCATTCTTATTCCTGAAAATAACGGTTGGAACTTAATTGATAGTTCTTACGATTTAAATTGGTTTGAGAGGAATAAAGTTCCATCTTCTATACCTATACGACATACTTTTACAAGGACCTGCTGATACTGCCACAGCACAATCGCCTGAAACTGAGGAATACATATCAGGTAACATACAACTATTTTATCCGTAACATTTAATATGCAGTCCTATGTAATAGAGCTTGATATTTAATTCTTAACAACCTTATTCAAAAAATACTAAAAATTATTACGGTAGGTACATTAAAATATTTTTTCACTATTTTCAGATGAGGAAAACATTGTTAAAGAATCAGATGATGATGCAAACAGTAGTGCAATCTCGGATGATGCTGAAGAAAATGAATGTTAAAAATAATGTAGATTGCATAAAACCCAATAAAGTACATTGCATTTACTGTATGCTAATAAATATGTTCATAAAATTGAAACATTAACATTTCTTATTTGCACTCCCTTAGCAGCTGTCCCCTCGCCTGGCAAGGTCTTATGCTGTTCAAAACCGTCTGGCATTGTACATATTTACTCTGAGACGTTTACTTGAAAACATATAAAAATTTGAAGTATACAGGATAAAGTTTATTTTACCTCATCAACTGTGCATTTTCTAATTGATCTGGCATATACTATTGCTGATTGTAATCGTCTGTAACTTTTTTTTCAAGATTTACAATAAATAAACTCCATCCTATTAAATTTTTAAGCTTACAGAAACAAGTTTTGAAACTCAAATTATTTTACAATTAAAAAATTAAGTGGCTGATGAAGTACAGGGCTGAAGCCTGCCAGATCATGGCTAGTGCTCTTAGCATGCTATAAATCGTAAGTGTACAAATTTCTAGCCTTACAGGAAGACCGTTACTCGCAGGGTTCACTAGCTCTTGGACTATTGGAAGAACATGTATAATTGACCATTTAAAACTGAACATTACAAATCTTTTAAAAATTTAACTAGAATTTATTTTTCGAAAATACATAAATCATTAATCTATAGTTATTTAGCGTGTGTGATAGACTTACATACGATATCTCGTAGCATGTTTTATTTTTGAAGATTGCTTTTTACGTTGTTATATGTACAACCGATCCGATTGATTCATACATTTTTTCTGTCCATCCACTACATTAAAATTTCATAATCAAATAGGTTTTCAATTTTTTTTTTGTTGCGGTTTCGAATGCCTTACCTATTTCAGAACTTATTTATTGGTACAATAACCTTGCTTTCCCTGATATAATTATGTAGTCGGCCTTATCACGGATAACACGTATTCTTAGTCAAAATTATCTTTGAATTTTGCTGAGGTTTTATGACTAGGTACGTCAAAGTCTAAATACTTTTCAAATACATGTTTCGAACTTAATTGATAGTCGCTAAGGTTGTAAGTTCTGCCTTTCGCTGTCGTGGGTTCGATCCTTGACTAAAACGAATATTTTTACGATGACAAACATTGTTTTTTGTTAGTTTTTTTTTTCGAATGTACCTAATATTAACAAACAAAAACAAATTGTATAGAACTTAGAGGTAAAGTTTGAGACTATAGCTGAAAAATTCGGTTATTTAACAAAATAAATAATAGATACCTATATGTATTTCTTTTTCACAAAAGAAATCCTCTAGAAATTGCACAGTGCAATGTTTTATGTATGTATTGTGTTTGCAGCTGCCACTCGATCCATCCAACCAGAAACGGGAGACGAAAGCGAAGCTGCGCCCGCGCCGGTTCCAGCGCGTTCTGGTCGCGCTTACTCACGTCGTGGCAGCAACTGAGACTTAAACCCCTTTATTTCCCCCATCCCTTTATCCCTTTTCCTTGTCCCTCTCGTCCCGTAATATATCCTCTACGTATCAAGAACACCCGGTTTACAAATATAGACATTTGTTTAATTTGTACTTCTGTTAAAATTATCCTGTCACGCCTAGTATTTTGCATGGCGTATTTACATTGTTGCATTTGCTGGCAAAGAATACCCATGCGGTGACTTTAACAAAGTGGATTTGATTTTTACCAAGTTGCTTAAATTATTTGGATTGGTTAGTTTGGCTGCGCCAATCTATGTATTTTAGTATGAAAAATTTTGGCGCAGCCAAATGGGTGGACTCTTTTTATAAGCTGCTCATAGTTACGCCATGTAAAGTTCCAGAGTGCCAATAAACCCTCAATGAGGTTCCCAAACATTGTTAGCTCATAAACTAGATTGATCTAGAAAAGATTTTTATAATTTTGTAAATTATGTTTAAGTATCTTTAAATAAAATAACATTAATTATCCAATTCATTTTATTTATTAGAATATATATGATAAAAAATATTTGCAAGCAATGAAAAAATCTCCCTAAAATAAAAAATAACTAACAAATGTATAGATATTAGTATATAAATACAAGTAAAATTTGTGTTAATTACATTTATTTAATCAAAACGTTAATAATAAAGCAGTTTTCACGCTCTAGTCGGATGTTTTGCAAAACTATTTTAATCGTAGTTATCACGCCCCGACGGAGATGACCCGAAAATGCTCTCTCCGTGAAACATCCTAATATGTATATAAAAATCAAGTCTTGTTTGTCTGACTGACATAAAACGCATAGACCCACCTGTTGTTTGGGAGGGGATTGAAATACATAAATAAATAAAATGAAGGTCTGAAGAGTTCATTCAAAGATAACCTAGCAATAAAAAGCTTTGACTCAACTGCTAGAAAATTTTTGTAAGCGATTGTAAAAAATACAGTATTTATTGGTTTATTGTCGAGTAGGTGACTTATCTAAATCTACGCGCATTCAAAGTCGCAGCGCAACAATGAGTTCGCAATATATCGTAAACTAACCGTATAAAAAACGATTACTACAACTAGGTAGGTAAATTATTAATCTTCAAGAATTACGCTAGCGTATCGTATGTAATTATTTTATTTCATTATTTTATAGCTGCTCTAGAAACCTGCAACGATGTAGGTAAAAGCAAATACAAATTACCTACTAAAGTTTAATAATAGGTAGGTAAGTTCAGTTGTTGAGAATTCTCGTGACCTCAGCAAGGGGTGTCGCAAAAGTTCCGGGTTTCGTTAAGTTGACTAACTGTTCAGCGATTTCAGAACCGACGCGCACCTGAGCTTCTTTTGTCGATGCTCCTGTTGGATACAAAACAAAAGTCAATGAATAGTCCAGTCATTTTAGCTATTTTAAACCCCAATCTGCGGAATAATTCCTAGTGGGCTGAATTTTGTATACACCTTTATTGCGGCATTGTAATGAAGATGTGAAAAATCGACACAGAAAAATGCATGAAACATTTTTTGTAGACAATTTTACAACAAAAATTTGTAAAAGACCTTTATTGACCTCTGAGCAATAGATCGCGAGATATTTGCGAAAAACTGATTTTCGTGATCTTTTGACGTTTATAACTTTTTTAGCCGGCACGATATCAATGTCGATTTTTCACATCTTCATTACAATGCCGCAATAAAGGTGTATACAAAAATTCAGCCCACTAGGAATTATTCCGCAGAAAAAACCTAAAATGACTGGACTAGAACACGATTTACACATAACAAGTCAGTTTATCTAAACAAATATCGTAGTTGGCGACGACATGGTGTCAAAGCGTCGTAGATCCTTGAGTATGTTAGATACTTATCTTAAAAATATCTTCTGCACCAAGAACTTGTCTACGGGTAGGTATTTTTAAATTAGGTGCATAAATCCTACATAAAAGTTACGATACCTACTATTATACCCATTGTGCAGAGCAAAATGTTTGTAAGATGAACATAAATATTCGTTCTGTCTGTGTCTGGGTGTTTCTATGTAAGTAGGTATGTATGTATTTACAAAAAAAATTATAAAAGTATTCTATCAGCAATCTGGTTCCCAAAGTACGACCTCTTTTTAGTTTGGGACTGGAGTGTGATTTGTGAATTGTCTGTGAATATTTATTTATTGTATTTGCTCAATAATTCTTTTTAGCTGATTTTACTCCTCTTATTCAAAAGAACTTCCCATCCACTTCTTTTTTGGCATTCTGTTACTCTTTTATCCTTGATAATTAAAGCTACATTTGGTAGTTTTGGTATTCAATTCAATTTTTATTTAATGGCGTCTGGGGGTTAGCCAATTTCGCCAATGTCACGTTGCAAGGCTTGTTTATGTTTGTGGGCAACGTTAAAAGGGGTTTTACCGAGATGAGGTGTCGCAATGACAGCTGGTTGTTGGATGATCTCCAAAGTGATGGGGTCTGTGGGAGGCTCCTGTTCGAACACGTCAAGAGCTGCTCCTCCAACCTGGAAAGAAAAACAACAAACGATTACCTTGATGAAAGAAGTTATTGTAGATTGAATTGAGATACCTATCTCAATTCAATCTACTTACAATAACTTATGTGCACCTACAGCAAAGCCAAAATGAACCCGAATATGAATTTACCAGACTGCGCGGAGCAAAAGAAGTTTTACAGTAAGTAAAGTAGGTATTGTTATTTATAATGATTTTAATAAAACAGCTGCTGACTTCTTCCATAATATATTATTTGATTTTGCAGGATTAGATTTGACAGGAGTCACAGCTCAGTTGGTAGTAGCTATGCCTTCCATGCCGTGGGTCGTGGGTTCGATTCCCACCCAGAGAAAATGTTTGTATGATGATCACATATAAGTATTTGGTCTGGGACTGGGTTTGTATGTATTCTATGTATGTACATATTTACAAAAAAAAATATGTATAGGTAATTAGTATTCTATCAGCAGTCTAGTTCCCATAGTAGGTACAAGCTTTGCTTAGTTTGGGACTAGAGTGTAATGTGTAAAATGTTCGTGAATATTTGAATTAGATTACGAACGAACTGACAAGATAAACACATGAAACTAAATTATTTTGTCAGATAATATCAGTTAATTATTTTATTTTACCTGTCCAGACTGTAAAGCGTCCAGTATCGCGCGCTGATCAATAAGACCTCCTCGACCTACGTTGATGATTTTAACTCCTTTTTTGCAACTTGACAACGCTTTCGAGTTGATGAAATCTGTAAAATTATTGAATGTTTAAATAAAAAATCATTGTACCTTATTTAAGATAAAAAATATTCTTAATAGTGCGTAGGTACACAAAAATATTTCTTGATGAAATGAAACCATTATTGTAAAAAATAATTATTTGTAATACACATCAAACACAACACACAGGTCATGTGATGATGAAATTATAATGAAGTTATAATTTCATCACGCGACCGACGACGTTAATGTTTTTGTTTTGATAAGCATTGAGCCAAACAGTACCTAATAAAGTTGCAACAATATCTTTTAAAAGATTATACTTACTAATATACTTGTATGAGAGACGGGTGTTAGTTGGCTATTTAATTAAAGAAGAGGTGACCGTTTAGTTCACCAGTATTTTATTATCTTTATCTGTACCTACCTATTTCCCCTAAATCGTGACTATTAACTAAGATACATTAGTAAATCGTACCAGTTACCAAGATTATGTTCTATAGTTTTAGAAAAAAAAATCAAGTACCTTATGACTACTCAGTTTTATAAATTGTAAAAGCAAATTAACTTACTTCTAGTAGAGGCGATGAGAGGTGTGTGCAGGGTGATGTAGTCGGCCAGTGGCCAGATTTCGTCAAGTTCCATTTTGGTCGTGTGGAACTGCTTGCACTGCTCGTCAGTCAGGAACGGATCGTAGCCAATTATCTGGAAATGTCGTTATTTCCTTTTAAACGATTTTGCGGTTAAAATATCATCGTTGACAGAACAGAAGCACTGTCTTGGCTGTGCACAAAAACATTTGATCGGCTTTCTTATGGACCTGACCTGGGCATTGTGCTCTTTCCTGGGCAAGCCAACTCGTTCAAACTAATGTATAACCAGAATGTAAGGGTCCCACCCCAAGTGGGATAACATGTTTTCTTCTACCACTCACTCCTATCATTCGTCCGATAATGCGTTGCTGGATGTGCCCTGTACCAAGTCACACTTAGTCCATCACTCAGACTTGTAAGGAGGTTAAGACTCACATGCCCATAAATGCACCAGCACATGGATACTCTTCATCTCAAGGGTATTTGATGACGTTACGTACCTTCATTTCAAAAGCGTGCATTCGTAGAGCGACCTCGCGGCCGACTCTGCCAAGGCCGAGGATGGCCATAGTCTTGCCAGCCAGCTCAGTGCCAGTGTACAACGCGCGCTCCCAACGGCCGGCACGCAATGCACTCGCGGCTGGTACCACGTGACGCGACAGAGCAAGGGCCAGGCTGCAAGTCAGCTCGCAGGCACTCATCGCGTTCGCACCTGGCGCACTGACAAAACATTATTATTTTGTGAGATTGCGGTAACTTCTACCTATGCTCTGCAGGACGTGCATGTAAGGCGTTATCCTGAGAACTCTATCTATATTCCTCTGGAGATAGGCATGGTGATACTATGTAAGTCATGGTGTAAATAAATATTTCTTTCTTTCTTTACTACTTCCATTGACAAGCCCTTTTACGAGAAGCTCTTTATATATAAGTATATTTAAATAAAAAATTGCGCTTGAGCTCTTTGTAATTATTTTAAGTAGTACAAAAAATTCCCTGACTTACTTGATGACACCAATTTTCAAAGATCCTGCTGCGTCCACGTCGATATTGTCAACGCCGGCTCCAGCGCGGGCCACCACCTTCAGCTTAGTGCCTGCTGTCAGAACCTCCTTGGTCACTTGCGAGGCTGAGCGAACCACTAGCGCTTCATGGTTCTGTAAAATACATACCACTCATTTATCTCCAAAACAAGCCAAGTATGTTTCCGTTGTATTGCGCTCAATATGTTTTTATGGACATCATTTTGTTGCATGCAAGAGTAGTCAATAATACCTACTATACAGGGCCACACCTACACTACAATATACCTCTACTTTATAACTCTTCTTATAGATTTAGATGTCCATGAATATTGATTGAGTTGTATCTGTTAAATAAACCTTGAAAATATCCATACGGCCGGTTTCTGGAAACCCAAATCACGATTGATCCGAGTTTGACACATAGTAGGTAATTATTAGATTTTTTTCGTTGATCATCGTTCGCGAAACCGGCCGTTAGTGTATGAAATATTCGTATCATAATATCTCTAAAATTATCTTATAATGATAGTAGCCGTACTAACAGCCGATAGCGACAATAAAATCAACTGTGAGAATAATAATTCTGTTATCGTGTTGTTGTAGGGGACAACAACCTCGCGTCATTAAGAACTAGGTAAGGGAGAACCGGCACCAGTGGACCGTCTTCATTAATATATGAGCTATAAAACAAATGCATATGCTTAGCTTATTGTGAATTTGAGCCTGAGTGAGGAGGGCACATTCGGCTAGTAATTTTTTTGATGCCTGTATTTCTCAGATAAAAACACTTGGTTTACATTATTATTTATTAGGTATAAAATTTTACGCGTTGTTCATTTATACGAATTAAGTAGGTTAAATTATCAGTTTGTTATTATATTACCATAATTTTGTATAAAGTTTTTTAGAGCCCACTCTCCTCTGTACTTAGTCCCTTGCGTGCGATAAGATGCATTTCACACCACAACAAGCAAATCCATTATATGTATTATTATCTAGCTAGGTCATTACCTACCTCTGTAATTTTCTCATTTACTTATCCTATTGTTTTCAACGCGGCTTATTTACAAATTAAGTCCATAAACTACTTTTATTTGACTAGTTTTTGTAGAAATTATGTGATTAGGTTTGTAATTTATATGACAATGTATTGATTTTATATCCTCTTTTTAGTATTAAAGAATATTTATTTTATAATAATCATGGTCGATATAGAGGACCTCATACAATTCATCATCTAAGTACCTATTACACAATAATTTATTAGGTTTGCTTTGATTAAACTCCAAGTTACTTACAGGTATTTCCTTCAATAGCTCGTCTTTGGAGATTTTCGGTATGGTGGTGACTTTAATGCCGTGGTCAGTGAGGATCTGAGCGCAGTTTGCTCCAACACCGTCGACAACCAACACAGACTTGATGTCCACGACCATTCTAAATCCAGGGAGGTAAATATGTGCGAATCTGAAAACAAAACCTAATTCTTTAAACAATTTGCCAAATTTATGCTGATAGGACAAACATTCGATGCCGATGTCTTATGTAATTTACAAAAGACAACTTTTGTGTGTAGGTTCTGCGTTGTAATTGAATACTTCAATTATTTGAATTTATAACGCTTGGCCCGTGGTCAACTGGTGTGGATTTATGGACCTACTTCATGTTCGCACATTTAGGTATTACACAAAATCATTCGACATAAGGTGTTTTTTGTCAGCATTTTTTTGAGAGAAAAAAACACTTTAGTATACATATAGGTATGGCAGTTGCTATGCACTTAAGGCACTAAAAATAAATATTTAAAGTAATTATGTAGGTATATATACATATTTGTCAAAATAATTTAAGTGCAAGTAAAGGTAAGGGTAAAGGTATCAGAGGGGGTTTAATGTCAAGTTTTAAGCACCTAAGCAGGCAGGGGGCTTAGTCCGAGTGTGCATTTTATTCCTCGAGAGTCGTCTCTCGGATATCCGAAAGACAACTCTCGGCTCGAGAGTAGGGAGTTTTAAAATGCACATTCAGACTAAGCCCCCTGCCTGCTAAGGTGCTTAAAACTTGACATTAAAAGCAGTTCCAAACAACTAACCAAACAACATCGCTAAACCGGCTTTCCGACCCAAACTTCGAACAAGCGAAAGCAGCTGAGTCAAAACAACATTGTATAATTAAGACTAAGTAATTAAAATGTAAACTATTTGAAGTAACTTAAATAATGAAGCTTTACAAACTTACATCGTAAATATACCGATGGAGTGGTTACGCAGTTCGGAGTTCTTTCCAAAGCGATGGTCTGGCACCGACTAACTAAACGAACGGAACGCACCAGACTTGGTTCGAACCTCGAAGCTAGTGTCCCGTGATTACTGTACCTACACAGTGCACGTTTATCAGTGGGATTTATCTTTAACAGAGTTTAAATTATTATTATTATACTGAGGCGGCATAATGTATGCGATACCACGCGGAGCGGTAATGTTTGGGCTGAACAAGTGGAAATTTGACATACAAATTTTTTTTACTCTAAACAATTTTATTGATGATGCTGCGATGTTTATGTACATAACTCTGATAACCAAAAACCTCTGAAAGAAAGAAAGCCTAACTACTGCAGTTACTTTTAAACAACATTGAGAATGTTGTTTTTTTTTAAAACCCAATCTGTAGTACTGCTGGACAAAGGTCTACCAAATTAAGATTTGTTATAAATTGTTTACTCACCGTTCAAATCCTGAATATATTAATTACAAATGCAACTGTTTTTGCGTACACTATGGCTTATGTCCACTTATCTTGTTCGTGCTGTGTGTGTGCGAGTCAGAGCCGCAGAGCCAATGATCGCGTCTCCGTGATATGCCTCTAATATAGGCCCACACTCAGATAAAGTACCTTAGGTATGTACCTACTCAACGCGAGAATACTAGATAAGTACTTAAGTTTGAGGATGAAAAATAAGACCTGATGAATCCTCGATTTTAGGTTCATAATATAATACCTACTATATTTTCTTTATGGTATGTTCGAACATGTGTTCAGATTTTAGATTCATTTATTACATTTTTGATATGGTATGTTAGAAGTTGTGTCCAATAAAAATCTGTTTATTTCAGACAACTTTTTTTTTATATTACTAGTGCACATCAATTAATTCCTAATTACGAACCCTAATATAATTTCGGACAACTGATGTAACTTGAAAATAACTTAAATGTTTTACAGTTTCATATGCTTTTAAAAGTGTTTATATTATATTATAACCTATTTAACGAAGACCGATGTGGCGCGGCGGGCGAAGGTCCGCCTATGACGCGGAGGTTGCGGGTTCGATTCCCGCCTTGGGATAAATGTTTGTACGATCTTAAAATATTAATTACGGGTGTTCTGGGTTTTTCATATGTAATGTATTGTATTAAGTATGTCAGTCTTCTACCCATAACACAAGCTCTGCTTAGCTTGGGGCTAGATGATGTTGTGTGGATTGACCAGCATTATTTATTAGAATCTTCTGAACATCTTCGGAACCTCATAACCATAATGAATGAAAATACATACTATGTTCCACCGTTTCAAAAAGCTAAAAAAACTGATGTTTTTAATGTACCTACCATTCTGGTTTCATAATAAATAAAAAATAAAAGAAAAACATATTATGTTGTTTTGATAAATGAATATTTTTGTGATGTAATGATGAGTACCTACCTAGTCATTATCATCATTATCTACGAGACTGTTCACGTCAAAGTGCACACGATACAAATATTCGTTTCCTATGGATAGTAGTGCGAGGTTCTTTGTATAAACAACCTTATCTCTCTTACTCAATCAGCCGCGCCCAGCGGTCAGTCAAATTTTATTTTAAGATTACTTATAAAGCTTGGATGTCAGGAAGGGATATGTTAATTACCGATTTAGGCAATTTGATATGTTTTAACTTATTGCATAGCTTCTATCGTGGGCCTTGAGCGTGGAGACAGAATCCAGAAATTCCGTAACGAAATTATCTAACACTGCGCATGCGTAATCCAGCAAAAAATGCTATGCAATAGCTTCGCCGCGGCAGTCCCATATGTCAGTGCTACATGTCTTTTTTTTAAATAATTGGCAAGTACCTAAATAAATTGTTCTGTAGGGCATTCAGTCAACAGTCTAGGAATCAAATAAAAAAAGTAATGATGATCATCTGTTGACTGTTGGCTGTTGTTATTTTATAGTAATAAAATAAAAAAGTGATGATCATCATTACTTTTTTTATTTGATTCCTAGACTGTTGACTGAATGCCCTACAGAACAATTTATTTAGGTACTTACCAATTATATAAAAAGTGCGACTGTTCACGTCAAAGTGCACACGATACAAATATTTGTTTCATATGGATAGTAGTGCGTGGTGAAGTGTGTAAACAACTTTATCTCGCTTACTCAATCAGCCGCACTCAGCGGTTAAATTTTATTTTAAGGCAACTGAATCCTGGAAGTCAGTACCTAAGAGATTACTTTTAGCAAAATAGCCGCCTATTTAGCATGCTGTTTAATATTTAATTACCGATTTAGGTAATTCTATATTACTACTACATAAGTACTTATACATAAGTATATATTTATGTACTTATGTAGGTATTTCTATAATTTGGTACTTACCTAAATAACATTAATCAAAGAAAATAAATACCGTTTTCGGTAATTTTATAGATATTTTTTTATAATGATCAATGAAAGAAAAAAAAACTATTTTATACTACATATAAGTTCTGATCGCAATAGCCAATTTTTCTACAGAGCAAGGAAGGGGTCAATTAGTGCATAATCAAAAAATAAAATCGGAAACTTTAATTTCTTAAAATTATTTTTATTATCACACTTATGAAAGATACAAAACATATCACGATGGCACTATGAGTCAGTGCAGTACAAAAGACGAATCGGTATGTTGTTGGTTACTTATCACTACCTAACGTTTCTTAAAATAAATAAAAATAAATGAGTATAATTTTGTTCACAAATCGCTTTAGATATCATTTTATCTACAGAACAGTATTATCTACAACACCAGAATGTAACACGGTCGTTGGCTAAAGTTAAATGTGTTGGAGATTACAGTTTTCGGACTTTAATTATGTATATTGTTTAATTGACAGTATCCGTACTTTTGGTTTTTGTTCTGTTATAAAAGAAGACTTGTCCTACAATGTTTATCACTACTATGTACACAAAAGTTATAAAATTAAGTCCTTTAGCTATTGGTTAAAAACTTACATCAATGAAAATTGAACTAAGATAGGTTTCTTATATTGACATTAATGCATTTATGCTTCAAAGTAAATTGATATAAAACTACTGACATATTTATGCTGAACTTAGCTGATATGAAACAAAAAAATCAAGGATTTTTATGGTAAAAAAATATTTTCTTATCAATACCCAGTCGATGTTAATGACTTCGATAAATATTATCAGATCGTTCGTTAATAGATAACCTTCAGCTAATTTCAGCAAAAGGTAATTTACTTAGTAAAGTACTATAATTAGCTTTTATCATAAAGTTGACTCAGACTCAGAATAGAGCTTATTGGCAGTTGTCAAGTGACAGTTTAAAATAACGTCTGCAGATCTCGAAAATTGAATACGAACTTTCGGAAATGGAACGAAACTTGCGGAACGTCTCATAACCAACGTCCCTGATTCAAATTTGGAACGTCTAGAGATTTTGACAGTCTACAGAGTGTAGATATAATACAGTTTAAAACTACAACAAAATACAGTTGCAGTATCGACACGATAAGAAGAAGTTTAAATCTAGAACGTCAGTAGTTTGCAACTTGACAATCTGCAGTTTGAAAGTGGAATTTCTGTAAGTCTCGTCTAAACCTTCGACAGTCTAGCTAGAGAATAGGGCTTAGCGTAATTTGAATCTAGAACGGCATAGGTCGTGACTCGACTGAATCTGGAACATCACCTATAAGAAAGGGTGAAGAAAACGTCCCAGATTTAAATTGCAGTTTTGTAATATCCTAGGCGCGACGCGCGGGGCGCACTGGACGCGGCCCGGCGGCCCGGCGGCGAGCAATTAGTGCGTCTAATCCCCGCAATGGCGGCGCTGGTGTCGTTTCCAAAACGGTCTCTTCCGTTTCCGTTTCCGCTCGCTCACCCGACGCTGTGCTCTCTTCAACTGATTCAGCGGATGACTTCTTGGGTGCTTCGGTTGTTGCCTATATAAAAAATATATTTTCTTTACAATAAATATCAGACCCTAGGCAAACTTTGTGCTTTTTACTTACAAAATTGCTATATTAAATGTTACCACAAGGAACGTAAAAAGATGCACTAGTGTATAATTTGAACACATACACCCAGACACAGACATCAATATCCATCACTTCGTGCCTTTCATAATACGAACCCGGTCCACAGCATGAAAGGTAGAGCTTATACCAATTGAGCTATGTCGCCTGCACAGGTCACAGCTCAGGTGGTATAAGATGGTTTACCTCAGTGGTAGGCTTCCTCCTGAGTAGTGGGTTGACCCGACGCGGCGGCGCGGCGACGGCGACGCGCGGTTTGGGCGACGGCGCTAGCTGCAGTCGGTTGGGACGCAGCCGACTGCCGCGAGCCCCTTCCGCGGCAGGCGCGGGAGATGAAACCTACACATTATCAATATTAAACACACATTTAACCTCCCAAAGAAAGATTGATAGACTGTGTGAATTGATGACATTAGGAGAATGGTACAAGAAGACGTGTTATACCAACCCCACATAGCGTGGGGTTGGTATAACAAGATGGTGGAAGATGATTATGATTTAACAGCCCAATGTCACTTATTCTTAGTAACCCAATATTAAAACCACATACATATATTACATTTTTTTTATTATTTCAAGACCAAATGTTTTAGTTGCTGCAGCCAGTTTTCAAAGAAGACAATGTCAGGATTGGTCCAGTTTATTGCTTACCTCAGTGTCAGCGTCGGTGGACAGACCCTCGGGCGCGGACGTCTCTGCGGGGGCTTCGGAGGTTTCAGAGGGGGCTGCGCTGGAAGGCTTGAGGCGCGGGTTCGGTCGCAGGTTCAACCTCGGCCCAGGTCGGAGCGATGCTGGTCGTAAGCCTGGTCGGCTGCGGCTGAAAATAACACTAACATTGAAACGAATTGAAAAAAAAATACCTCGATTTATTTTGTTAATGGGTGTAAAGATAAGACAGATGATGACATGTGTAAGAAAGGTGTGAGCATTGAGATGACGTCTGATAGAGGAGAGTGGAAGAAGAGGACGTGTTGTACCGACCCCACATAATGTGGGACAAGGGTAGGGAGATGATGATGGTGCAAAGATAATTATTAAAATACTGTGACAGTTATTGCATACTATGGCTTTTGTTTTTTGGAGATCGGGGTCATTGGTGCTTTGAAACTTTTTTCAGTAAAACTGTCCATACAATATATTTATCTGAATGTGATTTACATGCTAGCGTGAAGTGAAGTCAGTTCTGAAGGTCGTAAAATAGTTCGTGTTAAGCTATTTACCTATAGGTACTTAGCTTAACACAAACAGTGTCAGATGATTCCCGCTTTTGAGACGGCTAACGATTTGAGTTATAAGACGTGAAAGTGGCTGTGATTGATTACCCAAGAGTTCTGGCAGGAGCAACAGTAGTCTCAGAGACTTCTCCCGACGCGTTGGGTGATGTGGAATCCTCTGGAGCACTAGACGTGGTAGTCGTAGTGGTGCCTCGTCTCAAACCGGGTCGGAGGCGAGTCCTGCTGTGAACCACGTTCATTTTGAGATATAAATGTGATCGTTCATTCATTCCAATCCAATTAAAAAAGAAATGCTGTTGAAAAGTTAACCTACAATCGAATAAATCTGATAGTCAAAGTAGATATAATATTTGTGCAGTAATGTTATTTAATAAATTTTATATATTAAATTTTAACGAATGAAATAAAAGTGAACGTTTTATTTATTATCTCATGAATCTAAATGTAATTGTTTTAAGAAATGCTTGTCCGCTGAGCTATAAAACAACTTCAAAACTACAGTTCTCTACCTCGGCTCCTCAAGCGTAACAAGCGCGTTAGCTATAATTACATGTGTAAATATTTTGTAACATCAAATTATTTAGTTGAAAACTAACAAAGCGAGACAATTATCACCTTTATACACAAATATTTCATAATATACTCTTTAACCTTTTTATATTTACTTATGTACCTTAACTTAACGCAAGTGGATGTACTTGTTTCATTCATTAAACGTACAAGGTTGGGTTGCATCATGTAGATTTTAGTTTCGATAAGACCTTTTTTTGTTCGTTTCACTTGACACCACTAACGCGTTCTTAATAGTAGGTACGCATTAGATGAAAATAACGGGTACCTAGTGTAGCTGATCCAGAATGAAGTAATCCAACAAAAAACAAAGGTGTTCGATTAACTTCAAAGAATTAACAAGCTGAAATGGCAGTGAGCCAGCCATGTTTGCCGAAGGATCGACAATTGTTGGCGCAAACGGATAATGGAGTGGAGATCGCATTTAGGCAAGCATGGTGTAGGACGTCTACCGGCAAGACGGAGCGACGATCTACAGAATGTAGCGCTTACACTAGATGACAAGACCGGGACTAGCTCTAACGTTGGGGTCAGGAGAGACATACGTTTAGCAGTGGACCGTTATAGGTTGATGATGATGAGATAAAGACAACGTGAGTATGATGAAGAAACTGCGGCATTCAGCGTCTATTTGCACGCGAGGACTTGACCAATATGTCCATATTTAACGCAAACGCTTTAGAGTTCAATGTTACGCTGGCACCATTACACAGCCAACTGCGGCAATCATTACATACCGTAGGCATCGTCTAAAGTAGATTTATCTTTGTAAATACATTTAAAGAATATCGTTCATGTTGTAGTGTCTCAGGGGTCATGTTTGGATCACATTTTAATAACATTAGATCTAAAATGAAAATAAGTCTATCTACATTTGCGGTAAAGAACAATCAAGGACTATAAATGGCAGATCCTTCACATAATCTTAGTTTTAGTAAGTATTTGTAAACAATGCAGATAATCATCATTGAGTTTTTGATTGTTTCCGTTTGCTTATCGAAACAATAATTATTATTTCATGCGCCAATATGCAAAACAAATTACTTACCTACACATTTCTCTCAAATGAAAATATCTTTTATAACTAATCTAGAGTTAATCAAGGCTGCTGATCAAAGACAGGCCTCCCGCTCAGTCTAGACGTCACCGTTTAAAAGAACATCAATTAAGAACCAACCTTTTCTTAATGTTGTTTATCAAATAACCTTTGTCCTATTTCAGCAATGAATACTTCTTATAATTCTCTATCATAATAAATTGGTAACATTCTTAACATGTGTCGAAAATGTTACACCGGTCATTATGTTGAGCTAATACATGCGTACACACTGATAATGTGCGTGTGTGTGCACTCACTAATCAATGTTATAAACTGAACTAATGACCCAGTGACTAGTTGCATAGGTAATTCGATTGTGTTGCAACAAAGAAACAATAGCTGACAGATAGACGATTATGTATGAGATACATCATCTCACGGATCTAATAGGTTGACCTCATTTTTTTTATGATTGCCAACATGTTTTCTTGTCGGCCAATAGGTTTGAAACTTATTGCAATGTTCTTTTAATATTGTTTATGAGCTGCATGTAATCATAAATTTATTATTATTTAATTATCAAATGATTAGGAATTTGTAATTTTGTTTTAACTATTATTACAAGCGGGAGAGAAATAAAAGAGAAAACTAGTTTCACTTATTACAAGCGTAAACTTTTTCCAAATAAAATCAAAGAATTTAGATCACTCTTATAGGTAAAAGTTTTTCAACTAGAATATTGGTGTCCATTTCTTCGTAACTTCGTAAAGGCGCAACAAAATGATCGTAAAAACAAAAGACGATGTGGTTCCAAAAAATCAACGTGAATTACCTTGGAGCTGGTGCTTCACTGGCGGGAGATGATTCGTCAATCGCAGTCGAAGCCGGCGCCGCCGTGCTGGGCCGAGTGCGGCCGGCGAACAAACCACGACGCCCGAACGGCTGGAACAACCATCATTGTTATTTCCTATTGGTCAAGGGTGGCCTAACTTTCGTGAAAACTAGAGAATCTATTTTTCAATAACAGGTTATTCAGCGACATAACGAAGAAGATTATTTCCGAACTTATTTAATGTGCTTTACGGTCCGGAGAACCCAAATTTGAAGGTGCCAAAACCCTGGACGTGCTTCTCAGTGCTCAGTGCAGACCCTATAATCTTCAGGACTTTGCCAGAGTTTGACTCTATATTCTATAATCTTCATTGCTCTGCTGGGATCAGACCCTCAACTCTATAATCTTCAGTCTAATCTTCTTAAAGATTATAGGGTCAGATTTAGTGCTCTGCTAGGATCAGACTCTCGACTCTATAATATTCTTAAAGATTATAGGATATAGGTTATAGGATTATAAGATATAGGGTCAGAACAATGAAAATTTGATGCATTGGTGGCACAAAATAGTGCAAACGGTTCTATCGAGATAGTAAGAGTTGCTGTTGATTGAGCGACTCTTTACTATCTCGATAGAACCGTCTGCACGACTTTGTATGATAACTATTCAGATTACACAGCAATATTGTAAAACTTTTATCTTTATAAATAATGATAAAATACAATCGTTTGATCATTGTCTGTTATTTCGATACAACATTTTGATCTTTTAGACAAATCTATAGAAAATACAAAAGACAGAAATAAATATAATTCGCATACCTAAGCCTAAAAGCATACTGGTGGTAAATACATTAAATCGCTTTGCATAATCTATAGCTAAGATATAAGGGATTGGTTACCTTGGATGGTGCAGGTTTATCAGCATTGTTGGTGGAGGCTTGGGTTGAGACTTCGGCAGCAGCGACGGTAGTTCTGCGACCACTAGGCTTGCCAAATCGACCTGCAGACAACATGCATCTATATAGCACTTTTTGACATACCCTCTATGTATGTATATGTATCATGGCATGATAGGATATGACATGAGATCTAGACCTCCTGAATGAATTATGAGTCGATAATAAAAAGCTATTTGTAAGCCTACATACCTATCATACAAATCGACATCACCTAGCTAATAAGTGCCAAGTTTTGAAGACATAGAAGGTGATATAATTCAATTAAGCATAGGTACAGGGTGTAACAGAAGGGGTGGACCAAAAGTGACAGGACGATGACGAACTTTTGGACGACTGTATATCGCTGAGCATACATGGGGGTTATATCGATAGGCATTGAGGAAATAGGCCCTGCCAATTTTAGGCCTCCCCTCCTGTTACATCCTGTGTATTTATATATATTTACCTACGACTTAAAGCTTAAATATTGATTAATATTTGACAGTTTTTTAAGTTTCTGGTCTCCATGAAATTTAAAAAAAAAGTACTACAACCGTTTTCGTAACTTATGTAGTATCCTACTAACTGTTATATTATAAGAGTAGGTATTATTGTTTAGGTAGGTATACAATATTATTACGAAACTGTAAGTGTCAGGGTCAACCAGCTTTTGACTAGGTATGCTAACTACAAACCTAAGTAAATGTGAATAATTAAAGAGACTATTCAATTACAAGTAATACAGATTCAGAATTAATATTTACTAGTAATAGATCATATACTAAAAATATGTTATTAACTACACTTTCGGACTTAACTGTAAAAAACATCATGGGGACTGCGATTTCTGATCACAAGTTGGAGGCATAAAAGTATTTAGTTAATAAAAGTCGGATGTGTTGACAGCTAAGCCACAAAAATGTAATAAGTAAATTATATAATAATTCGCATAAAACTTAGCATAAACAATCGCTAAGCAAAAAAATAAATAAAACACTTTCGCTGTGCTGTTACGACTAAGATCTAAGTGAGAGATTGTAACCGGCATAACTCGTCGGCGTTAGCGGCTAGCTTGTTTAGTTACTGTACACAAGTAGTGAGCACCAGTAGTCCATGTGTGCTATTAGAATATTAAACCAAACAATATTCAAATAAAAATACATAAGTCTCTTTAAATCCGTCGTAATCTCGGAACAATGTGATGCAGTTATCATAAACATTTGAAAAGAAATGAAAAACAAGGTTTATTTTGAATTTACGTGATCATTGATTTGAAAATATGTATATGCCAAAATACCCTTTTGTATTTGACAAAAGTCTATTACCAAGGTCATCTTGAGTGAAATGCTGATTATCTAACCAATGATTATCCACCACTAGCTGGACAGTAAAAGTTATAATCGGGTGTGATCATGTTGTATGTGCCGAGTCGTGACGAAGAATCTCAAACGAAATGACGCACTTCACGAACTAGTTTACGAAAGTCACAAAACAGCTTTTACTAGTAATGGCATTAAGAATACGTACAAATACTTGGTTTGAATATTCTTTAGTGGACTACAGACGAACTGCACTTCAGTTTGTGTCAGGGTGAGATTGGGTTAGAAAATGATAAGATTCTTAACCGTTTCATCTCAAAAGCTCAAAGAGATATGTGACGAAACGGTTCTTGGGCTTCCGAGAATATTTAATCAGTTACTTACCGCGCGCTCTGGTAGGGGTGTCTTGAGGAGCTTCTGTTGCGGCTGAGGTAGACGAAATGCGCGTCCTAGTACCAGCACGGCCCTTGAATCTGGACGGACGAGTAGACGGCGCGGCTGTGGTCGTGGTCGGAGCCTCGGTGGTTGTGGTAGTGGTGGTTGTGGTCGTTGTAGTCGTGGTGGTGGTGGTGTCAGGCTCATCTGTAGTCGTCAACGCCTCTGTAGTCCAGGAGTCATCAATAGTTGTAGTTCCGTCGAAATCGACAGGCTCCGCATTCGTTGGGTTTATCTCATTGTTCAGATTCTCACCAGCTAGGTAAGCATAAAGGTCTAAAGCTACCTTCTCCATCGCCGTCATTGTGGTATATTCTGTAGTTTCCTGCTCGTATGATGTGGTTGGCTTATAGTCGGCGGGAAGTTTTGAATCATCTAGAATTTCCTGGAACGTGATACCGGCTGCAAGGCTATGGCCCTCACGCGCTGATTCTTTCTGAATCTCTTTGGTCTCAGCTTCTGGCTCTTCGGTAGAACTGCGGCTTTCAGACGAGTACCTGCTTGGTGGTTCTTTGTAAGACGATGGGATATCGCCAGAGTTAGTCTTGAAGCTGTCCAAGTCTACTAGTTCAGAGCTGGGGCGTCTGAAAACCAAATATAGAGTTAGTTAGACACAGTCAATCTAACAGACGACTTACGGCCAGTTTCTCGAACGATGATCAACGAAAAAATCAAATAATTACTATGTGTCAAACTAGGATCAATCGCGATTTGGGTTTCCAGAAACCGGCCATTATACTCGTAACTAAGCCTATCCAGTGATCTATATAAGTGTAAGAAATTAATAGAATTTCACCTAATATGGGAGCGAGTCCGGCTTCTGGTCTGTCCAATAGACTCATCTGCCACACTGTCGCTTTGACCACGACCGCGATGTCTCGCAATCTCTGAGGAGACTTCTGGCACGTAGGTGGTTGAGCTAGCAGAGGCAAGGTTCCGGCCGCGTGGGGGAAAGCGGGTGCTCGAAGGTAATCTTACGCTAAAGAATGAAAAGTACTTAAGTACATGTCATGTCGTGTATGTCATGGGAACTATATAATGAGGAACTGAGAAAGGTAGATAGCATGTAAAATAGTTCTAAGTAAGTAAATGTATGTTTTATATTGCAAAATTCAGTAGCAGTAGCATGACCTAAATGTTAGAGGTATTATACCTGATATCATCGAGGTTTTCCTCTTCAACGGAAACAGGAGTTGGAGTGATGTTACGCCCCCGAGAACGACCGCGGCTAGCAGAGGCAGGCAGTACTTCATTCTGTGTTTCGGGAACAGCCGTGCTAGTAGTAGTCGACCGGTCTATGCTGCTGTATTTACTCTTGGTCTTACTCTCGTTGCCGATGTGATTCTCCCCGTCAGCCTTCAATGGCCCATCGTGAGAGTTGTGTACAGGTGCAGCAGTGGTGGTAGATGTAACTTTGCCCTTTCCTTCCTTTTTGTTGTCCTCATCTTCATCATAATAGTAGTAGATGTACTCGTACTCGTAATCCTGACCATTGGGGCCCTTTTTGATTTGAATTCTAGAGTGCTGTTTTTGCTCGGATCCAGCAGTTTCTAAGTTCAAGTTAGAAGGCAGCAGACCGCTATTGATATCGTCAATTGTGTCGAAGTTAATAGGAATGTATTCGTATCCTTTGGTCGTAGCAGGAGCAGCTGTTGTAAGGACAGGTTTCTGCGTCGTAGTGCCGGGAGCATCGCTTAGTTTTCCAGATTCTGACATCGCTTCCAAAGCAACGGCCATGTTAGGATTAGTCTCTACATTTTTGTTAACCTCCTTGATTTTTATCTCTTCAATTTTTGAAACAGGGATATCGATTTCGATGTTTTCCGATGGTTTGGTCTTTTGCCCCTTTTTGTACACGGTCTTTTTGTCTTCTTCGATCGCAACAATTCCTTCTGTAGCCGTATGTTTTGTCTTTCCGCTGTGTAACTTCTTGACAATTTTCTCATTTTCGTCGTGTTTAAGAATGCGATGATTCGGATGTTTTTCAGGTATTTTATGTGAAGTTTCGAAATTCCGCAACGGAGTTTGCTGACCGGAACTAACTAGCACGTACTCCTCACCCGGCCGCGGTTCTGTGATTATGTCGACGTCGGGTCGAGCCACGGTGTACGCTCCGCAAACCAATAAACATCTGTAACAATGTAAATTTCGTTACAGAGTTTACAACTTTTATAACATTACGAAAGCTACGTGCCATAGTATTGGGAGATAGTTCTTCGTGAGTCAGCAAGACGCAGCTGGGTGGCGTGGCGCTGGCGCACCGCGACCCGCCATGCCATAAGGAACCGTGACTCATTTTCTTGAACATTTCGCCACCGCATACCGCATTCCCATTTCATTGTTTAATTTGAACTCGGAACCTACTCGAGTATTACATTACATACATTTAAGTAAAGTTGTTCAAAGTTTCAACATAGGTACAAGGTTTATTTTTATGCAGTTACGACAAATAATCATAGTTTTTTCGAATTAACTGCGTAATATCTATTGATTTACATAGTTATTGATACTGACATCGACGCAATTACAAGCTTAGAGGCAAAGAAGTTGTGTGAAAATTAACCTAGCTAGATGACTGCAAAACAAGCATTGTCGAACATTGCAACAGTTGCAAATGTTGATGAAGTCGTGAGAAATTGTTGGCGAAAATCGGAGCGTGGGTGTATTACGCATGCAGATTCCGCGCGAGCGCAGATCGATTAGGCAATGTTGCGGTGACGATCACTTTCGCCTCTGAACCCACTCTCACGTGTGCGACTGCTGTGAAATAATAGTTAAACCACCAATTTGCTAATCGTAAATTCAACACTTCACGCACCAATCTCACTTTACATTTTAACATAGTTTTAGTAACTCGTACTAACATCAACATGTACAAAGCAAATGAAATTCTTGAGTACCTACTTTCCAATAGATTTGTTGCAGATCAACCAACAGATGATAGCACAATCAACTGCTACTGTATCTGCCGCGTGCGTTCTGTTGTTTACCTATATGTGGATGGTTCATACGTTTGTTCGGTGTTGAATATATGATTAGTGGTGCGATTAAGTGCAATGAATCATAAATACTACTTTGACGTAAATCCAATTATCGTGGTCGGAAGTATAAGCTTCCGCAGTTTCTTGCACTGTCTCGGACGCTCACGCGGAAACACATAAAGCTAGAGATACTGTCTTTATTTACGTTTTCATGACAATACAAAGTAGGTATTACTGAGAACTAGAGACGCAGACTTTTGAGTGCCGACAAAAGAAACGCTGCGAAAAAAAACAAACAGGATACTACAACCACGGAAGTTAAAATATATCTAACCTGTTGCATAGGTAGTACATATTTTCTACTATATACTTCTACTACATATACATTATATTTATTTTAATCGTAGCGTTCTTATATAATCTAAAACTTATTCATGACTAGATTATTTGAATTGCATAATATAGGTACATTATTAGGTACCTATTTCAGATCAACAAAATACGTAAGTTTCATAATTTAAAACCGTAAATTGATCTATGAAGTAAAGGAACCGTAACATACAATACACAATTATGTAAAATAATTCATTCAATAAGTAGTTCAGTTCAGCCTCGACAAGTCTCGGAGATCGGACCGGTTCAATTTCACTAGATATAAGGTCGACTCGAATGCAAGGCTAGTGAGCGTGTCTACTAGAGACCAGCCTGTGGAGACCTCTGTTGGAAACCTAACACTGTCTCTTCAGAGCTGAGAACAATGTAATGACTGTGGTAATGACGCACAAAAATCACAAAAAGTGGTACTGGTTCTGACTGGGTAGGTTGACTTTTGGGATCCGTTCCGAAGTCCCTGTATTAAGTTAAACAAAATTTTAATCAGCAGGGTTTTAAAATTTCTTGTCGATGAATTGGTAGTGCTAGCTTCTTCTCTCTCAAAATATAATGTCTTTTATTGATGGTGCTCACTATTTAATGAAGATATATATAAATTATGAATATTAAAGTTCTATCTCTGCAGGTTTCAAAATAAGGTTGAACCTAGGTTCCATACAGTTTTGGCTCAGACCACGTGTTTTGTATCACGGTTTATAGTGCTTGACCTACTGTCCGACGGGTGGAATGCCACAGCAACTATTTGCTAATCATTAGCAGGCAACAATAGCTAATAATTAGAAAAGGTCACAAGAAATACCGGATTAGATATTACTTTTGATTTCATTATTCAAATTATCAAGTAACTTATATGTTTATTAATTTTAGTGTGACTCCAGGAAGAGTATTCGTAAACTAGTATAGCTTGATTGCGTCTTTCGGACTTGAAACTTTTTAAAAACATATCAATATTTTTACTTTGTAAATTATTATGTTGTATTAACGTTATAGTTTTATTTTAACATGTTTATGGAACCTACACCAAACAGATACTGAAAAATAATAAAGGTTTTCTCACAAGCTACATAACGATAACAAAACGTTATTATATGTATAAAAGGACGTAGGATAAAATATATTACATTTTGAAGATTACGACCAACATTCGAAAGTAACTAACATTTATAATATTCAGTTTGTGATTCTTTTTAACTTATCATTTTTTTTTTTTTTTAAATCTTCTTTTATACTTTGAATTACGACTGGACGCAAAAATTTAAAATGCATGATACAACCTTAACTATAAATTTTGAAATAAGTAGGTACACAAATTGCATTCCACATAAATTTGACAGCTGGGCGTTTCTATTAATAAAACTTGTTTTGCACGTTTGTTTATCACAAACTCGCTGCGATTACACTGATACAGATATGATAGCGTGAATGCAGAACACTTATCTATAGTTTCCTTTCACCTTCCCGTAGGGCAGAACTGGTTTGTGGTCATTTCCGTTGCATAGTGATACAATAAATAAATCTATATAACTATCTAAAGTTGCCGGATAATAAAACTTATACGTTTATTTTTTTTTGGCATCGTAGATCTATACATGGACGTTTATTTATGAAAAAAAACTTACAATTTCAATTTATGTTCTGACTAACAAGCTTACATTTTCAACTTTAAATATTTTAAGTTTCACCCAAATCGGTTAGTGATTGCGGCGTGATTAGGGAACAAACATCTAAACTTTCACATTTTAATAAGTAGAATTTACGTATAATCATATTAACCTGTAGAAGTCAAATATTACATTCGACTTAATATAAAAAACATGATGTCATTGCGCGTCTTCAATAAAATTTAAACGAAATATTGCAAAAGAACCTGAATATTTTTATTACGTTATGGTCGAGTTGAAACATATCCGTACCTACTTGCTAAATACTTATCTAACATGTTTTTTGTAAGATTAAGGTTTAGAATAATTAATAAGCAATCAGTTGAATAGGCGGACGAAAAGGTCATGTCAAGTATAATGAATATTTTACAAGGTGTTTGTGTAAGCACAGAACTTATAAGTATAATTACTTTTATTGTTAGATTGATGTTGTTTAGTTTGTGTGGTTCGCGTTGATAACAAGATTAATAAATGCAACGGTAAAAACGTACAATGCAATCAATTAAGATTCATCTATTTTATCTATACTAATATTATAAAGAAGTAGAGTTTATGTGTTTGTAAAATTGTAAGGGGTAATCTCGGGATCTACTGAACCGATTATAAAAATTCTTTCACCAATAGAAAGCCACATTATTGCTGAGTGGTCATAGGTTATATAAAAAACCGAAAAATAAAAAGGCTTTTCCGTGGTAGTCCGTTTTGCAAAGTGAATCTAGTTAAAAAGCTAGTTAATTGTAAGGAATTTTATACATAAATTCTTTAACATTTATATGATATGCTGTAGGTAAGTGGTATCAAGAAATCCTTAATAAATAAGACACAAACATTAGCGCCTTTCATAATTACATTGGTGTGTGTGTGTCAATTGTGGGTATATAAATAACAAATAATATAGTAAGTAGGTAAGAATTATCTTCTGTGTACAGTAGGTACTTATACTTAGGTATTTTTGTGTAACTTAAATCGCATGCATAAAAAAACAAGTTTGTCGAAAAACGGTAGGCTTGTGGAGATTGTGATCCGTGGGAGCCCAACCATGAGTAGGTCAAGGACCGATACTTATTTCCCAGACTTTACGCTCGTGTTTATAGCATAATCAGCATCGGCCACCGGCTCATAGTGCACACTTGTGACATTACCGCGTGTGTTACAAGATGCCATTTGCAAATGTGTGCAAGCAAGACTCGTAATGGACCATCTTAGCAGTTTCTATTATGCAATGATAAGTCCTAATCAATCTCATCTTACTAACAATGCAGTGTGCTTATCAAAAATCATGTTATGCAATAATTTGAGGCTTAAACTTAAGTGAATATTTTCTTTAGAATTTGATTCCAGAAATATAATTGCAACAAAGTTTTAAAAATTCACATCCCTCCAAACAAATAGATACTTATATCAACGTGAAAGAAATACTTATTGTTTCCCTAAACTTGTGTGCATGCTACAATTTTACTTAAAGCATGGACGTATCGGATCTGCAACCATTTTTTATGTGTGTGACCGCAGTTGAGGTGCGTGCACTTTTAAAATACATAATTAGTTTACCTCCAAAAAAAAGAGTAGATTTATCCTCAACGATTCGTGGAACTGTTTCGAGTTTATTTTATAGTCTGCCACATAAAAACCACGAAAGTGTCAGAAAGCGTGCAAAGTAGGTACAATACCGATATAAATATCGCACAGAAAATATCGTTTCTTCACCGACAAGTTAAAACTTTCCTTATATTCATACTTGCGTTAAAGAAAGCTCGCTTAGGAGAAATCAAATGAATAGCGCATAGGGCAGAGTTGAACTGATGGTTGCAAGGGCTTTCTTTAGGATATCGGTAGGTAAGGCAACTCGCCGCACTCCGGTCTAATCAAAGTAAAATCTAGTTTCTACTACACAAGGTGCGTATACAAGACTAATTAGAAATTTTTTAATTTACTCATTATGCAAGATAATAAAATAAATATCTCGTTAGCACCGTTTAGTCCTATCCTGTACACTAATTATGTTAACTTTTAATATGAGCTTGGTTTACATTGGAAGATATACCTACTAAGTTCAAATAAAATGGTTAATTTTATACCACGTTGGTGCTTTTTTAGAGTGTGATGTCAACCAAAACCAGTTTAAGCATTAATAAAATTCACGAAATAAGTACAAAATGAGTCATATGCAGGTATGTACCCGGATTTGTATATAAATAATTTCTCTACGCAGACGTCAAACTTACATAACTATCAGGTTCTTATTGAATTTAGCGAAGTATAAGAATAACTTAATTTACCGAAAACTATAAATTTCTAGTCACCTCTAAGCAGATTGATAGTCCACATGCGTGTTCGGAATCGTTATCGATAAATAACTATTTGTACCTAATAAATAACAATGTTCTTTATTGATTCGAGACATGTTACCGATGGCGATAGATCGTGCAAAAGTACTATTTACGAACACTATGTTATTGCCTAACAGTTATGGTAATTACTGTCGTTACTACATTTGGGTGCGATACCCAACTTTTGTTAGAAAGTGAATAATGAAAATAGTTCGTAAATTATAATTCAGCTCAGTTCAGGGTTGTAAAAGTTAATATTGAGAAATATAGTTCAGTGATTTCACAAGTACTGTTACTCCGTTACAAACGCGCTACGCAACTCCCTTTAAATTATGAACCTTGTCTTAAATAAGGTGGCGTGTGTCTCGATTGCGCCAGTATCATAATGTTATAGAAAATATGTAAAAGTAAGGGCAACTTCCTAAGTGCAGTTGCAGTTAGCTCCATTGGTTGGCGACATTAGGTAGCTCAGCATAATATAGTGTCCTGACACAAGGTCTGGTGCCTGTCGTGATCCGAGCTCCGAGGTCGTCGGTGAACGTAAAGACGCGAATACGCTTAATAAACTGCCTATTACTGATCATTCCACCTCTCTTACTCATGACGTGAGCGACCAATAAGTCTTCCTAGAAAAAATATGCGAATCACTAAACTAAGTAGTAACCTGATCAAAACATAGAAGTTTACATCTGACATTTAAACCTCGACACGTTAAGAATTTTTATGAGATCGTGTTGGTTTTATCTCATTGGCCTTGTACAATAAGCTTTGCTTGAATGGAAGCCAGTTAATTTTATCAAACTTTAAATATGAAGAAGTCTCCACACGCCCTGTAGTTAACGAACGTGCAAAATACGATGACTTCAAAGATCATTATGCACGATCGGTAGATAGGTATGAAAGCGATCGTGATGAAATGGAAATGAAATCGAAAGGGGAGCTGCTAGTCTGTTTTGTTCACACTTTCAGAAAATGCTATGCTTCATATAGTAGCCACACTAATCAAAGGTGATTAAAGCCGTTCGCATCATAAACAGCCCTTCTGGCTGACAGAATAATGATGAACGCTTCGGGGAAAATAGCAGCAACAGTCCCGCAATCCGAATGTAACTATTTGGCAGCTAAATAATCTTTTAGATAAGAGAATGTATAGTAAGAAAAGTTTTCCAATTGCAATGAAGTCGAACAACAAAATAAATTCGCATTGTCATAAGTAATTATAAAACTCGTTAGCAATTATAATGGCAAAATAGAAAATAGACAGATCGGTTTCACTGTACTGCGATAATAACAGCTATTATTTATGAATTCTATACATAAATACGATGCTTGTCAAGGTTATAAATTGCTTATACTTTTCCAAGTTTCCATAAGACTTCACTCGCCAAGGGTAGCGGCATTCGATTCGCGGAAGGAATGCTGCTCGTAAAACCAGTCATTGCCCTTAGAAATTACGAAAATAGTCTGTAATCCGGCGTAGAACGGGACTGTGGTTCATCAACCCTAAGTGTTAAATGGTGCTCACGTAAATATTAACACTTATCCGTGCCCTGCACAGTAATGAGCGCGTGACTCTGCTCTACCACAGCAGAAGATGTAATTAAATACAGATTTTTATTACCTTTTATCTCTGTTTACATTTATTTCATAAGGATATTGAAGTAGAAGTCCTCAACATTTTTTCATGTTAAAAATCAGTTATCGTTACCTATCCTGAAGCAACAAACAAATTGAAAGAAACCGGTTCAAACAATTTTATATCGCATATTGCATCACAATCTTGATTTGATTAATAATAGAGGTTGCGATCGGAATTTATCTTGAAATATATGAACCGTCGTCACGGCACTTTGTATTGGCTTACATACCTTAGTAGGTACTCAGTATACTACCGTACAATAATACGATGTTCGTACACAGGTATGTGATTCGCCGGGACATGCACGGCATTATTAAACGTGCCATCCAGACCACGGCACGCATCGTGCCTGTAAACCAACGAGAAAATACTGCCAAGTATTTTGAATGATTCATTACATGATTCACAGGATTTTTTCATTTGTTGGTAACCTTATATTTTTTCTGATGATTATACTAAGCTAGAACTATCTCAGAAGGTAAAATCTGCTTGTGGTTCTTGATTACTTTTATGAATAACTTTACGCTTCCCAAGCGAAAAATCAACTTTTACCGCGATATTTACACATAAAAGTTGTTTCATGAAAAGGAACCAGTCAAGCGAAGGAACCATGTGCGTTGACGCACCCATTTCTATTAAAACCTTACTGAAATAGCCAACACAGTCGATTACATAAAACATTTACACTTGTACTCTGCTAAGCAAAGTACAAGAATACACGCATTTCATAATCGTAAGAATAACCGTATTGTAATCATCGAAAATAAAAATAACTATTATAATTTTATTTTAGTAGATACAACGTTCCTCACATCATCAGGGGACGATGAGGAAGAAAGGTCAAGAAACTTAATTCAGCGGTTGATGCTTGCACACTGAGTTATAACGGTCTTGGGAATGACTTGGCATATTCAAGTCTACTTGTAAAACATCTTTGCAATACTTAAAAAGTAAAAATATCTTCATTCCATAATGTAAACTCACAAATCTTTTAGCACTTTTCTAGTTGAAACAAAGTGCGTGAGCGCAGCATTTAGATGACAGGAGGCGGTTCGGCAAAATGTTTTATTCATCAGTTATCTCAGCGCATTCCTCGAAAGGTCATCGGCAGGAAAGTGAAACTGTTCGAAGCCGAAAGTGACGCTTACAAAACACGAAGAGGCACATAAATATCCGATTATGTGCGCGGTGACGGCACAGCACGCGGCGGGGCGGATCGAACCCGGACTCTGCATACTCAGCCGGCAGAGCACCAACGCAACTGATGCAATGATCTTAGCCCAATGTCATTTTATTATGACACACGCATCTCTCTTAGCTTTTTCTCCGAGAGTGATGAGCTCTGTGCGCCGTCAGCTGTGACGAAACTGAATGATATAATGTGTGTTGTGTTTGCGCAAACACTGTAACTTGTCGCCGTCAATCACTATTTATTAATTTATCTATCACAACGCGAACGGTAAACCACTTTATTTATTGCATCCTCGCACTGTCTAATTCATTTGCATAATCAAGATTGAGGTAGGTATAGTAATTTTTATCGACATTTTGCAAACTTTAGTCAGTCAGAGATGAACATTGCTGCGAGCGACCAAGTATGGTGCTGTTTACGCAGTATTACAGTTAGAATATATTAGGACTAAAGTATCTAAGCAACAATGTTGTCTTCAATTTCAGATATAAGATAGGCTCGTGCCAAGTCAAGAAAAATATTCCTTATTTTCCGCATGAGGCGTCGTCGCGTCGCCGCGCTGAAACATGAACGTAGAGTTGCGACAATGCTGCCAATTGCAGCTGCCTTGCTGAGCCGGTTCTGGGAGTGTATTCTGTGTTACCAGGTTGACTTAATTCCCGAGTTCAGTGTGCTTAAAACATATTGTATGTTTTTATTACAAAGTCATATGAATTGTACGGAATATGTTTGTTAATACATTTCTTACGTTTATGCTACGTTTGTTCTTACAATTCATTTTCGAATTACGCTTTTTATTTATGAATCCCAGTTCAGTTTTGTATAATTTATAGATATTTTATAAAATAAAATATCAAGGATGTATAAAATTGAAATATTATATCGAAGGCGTGTGAGTGTGATGTGTGAATCAGCTCGCACTTATCGATATCGACAGCGGAGACTGCTGAAGATGCAAGAGTTCCACGCCTATCAGTTTAGCGCCTTCGGGTCGCGACCCGTCCTCGTGCCCCGGCCCCCGCCCCACACGCCCGCCACCGGCTACCCTTGACATATCAGCCAAAGAAATAGAAAGTGCAAATCAAAACTTCAAGTAGCCGTTGTAACCTAAACATAATATAAATAATTGCACTCCAACCAATGGTATGCTTTGAAATTATCTAAGTAATCTTTTTTCATTTATGATACAACCCGATGGCGACCCGATGTAAAGTAGTAACCACCGCCTACAATGCATTACCTTATCAACCCGTTGACTGAAAGTGCCTCGTGCGTGATGCATTGTGCCCGTGTAAAATAAAAACAGTGGAAGCACTTCTCCGAAATACCTCTTTTACCCTGAGCCCCACTACTACATTTTTTTATCAAAAATGTTCTAAGATTGATTAAGATGATATATTAACAATATAAGTACATTAAATTAGTGATAACTCAAATTCATTGTTGAGTAAGTACCTATGTCCACTGAAGGTCCTTTAAAAATTAAGTTCACCTCGACTCGAATTTTATGAACAGGCTATTATTGTCATTTACTGTTATAAAACCTCATATCCATGATGCAATACGTTTCTATTGTACAGAGACAAATCACGACCTTGTAATTTGTTTGTAAATCATAATTAACTAGTGTAACTTTCGCACGTTTATTGGTTGAATATGGCAGAACAAAAAAATAAAACCGCTTAAATTCTCTTTGAAAATATGACTCTAAAATAACCATAAATAGGGCATTATAATAGCCTCAAATATGCCACAAACGGAAGGAAATGCTAGTGAATTTATTAACCTCGAAGAGCCTAGAGGGAAACAATGTCGTGTTCCGTATTTTGGGCTCAATGCGATTTCCCACGCGCAGCACGGAGACTCATTATAGTCTGTTTTGTTTATCTCGTGATGACGCTGGAAACTCGCCACGTATCCTACTCCTAACAATACTAGAACCTATAGCTATAATATTATATATAGTAAAGTTACATAACCTTATCAGATCTTGTGAGAACACTGAGAACTCTTGCTTTCCGGAAAATAAATTAATATTATGAAAGTCCATCAACGGAAGTTATATTCAGGTTAAAATGTGCTTTTAGTGAATCAGGAAATTAATATTAGAAAATTATATAGTTGGAGGGCTTTGTTGGCGCTTAAGGTAGTTTTAGAGTGTTTTTTGAGGGATCTCGTACTGGTAAGTAGTATTTTTGCCGCAGTAACACGTTCAGGCTTGAAGGGTGCTGGTGTAAGTACAGATACATGAGGCTTCAAACTTTTACTTTGTGGCAATGCATCTCACTCAAGGCATGTCCTTAGTGGACGTGCTCTTAACAACTTAACATGAGGTGGTCCATAGGCTTCTTCCTACATTTATTAAACTAAAAAAAGCATTACGGTTTGTCTCTATGGCCCCGGACAAGGTTCACTATTATTTTTTCTGATAAGAATGATTTTGTCATAGTTTCAGACCCCGCTGGAGATTCTGAGAAACCACATTCTTCAATGTAAGGCCGCGGTCACACCTCGAATACATTGCATAAGGGCTCGTTATCAAACCTCAGAAGATGAGAGGTATTGCAAGCGTTTATAGATTACCATTTGGCAAGCCACACAGCTCAGTTGCTGGACACTATTCCATGCGTGCATCTCAAAAATATAGCAGCAATCTAAAAAAAAACTTAAATTGTCGATTTGCTATATTTTTTACTTTACCAATTCATCTAGTAATAAATTCCATCAAATTGAATAGTCGAACTATACTAAATATTTTTAATATTTGAGCTTTAAAATCATAAGGTTGTTTGAATAAATAATCTATCGTCCAGACATTGCCACAGAATAGAACTAGTAGTGTGCGGCAATGTGCAGATCGCATGCAGCGCGCGGTCATGCCGAAGATTCACAGAAAGCGAAAGTGAAGGCCGAGCCGTACCGGTCTCCGGCTACCAAGCACACTCCTATTTTTAAACGAAAACCTTGAAATATTAAACTGAACTTTAGGATTTTTATAACATAAAAAATAATTGCGTGTCGCGAATCTAAATCAGATAGTTTAGTGAGCGGCGCGGGTCAACTCTTGTCCACGTGGCTGTCATGCCGTAGCGTGGCCTCGCTTTAGATAGTTTCACCCATTATTTATCTGTGTTATATACGTCACATCATTTTAAATACAGCTTACACTAAATAAATTGCTATCATTGCCGGATATTCACTTATTTGCGTATGTCAACACATAATGCAGTCTAATAACTAATAGGTGTACATTAGTTGATGTTACGGTAATAGTCGTCGGAAGTGACGCACAAGCAGAGGTTCCGGGGAAACCAGCAAAGTCAGCGCCAGCAGCACATCCGGCACAAGCGGTGCACGTGAATATTGTTGCTATACACATGCTATATCTACGTGCATACGGATAATAACTCTCAAATTACTAACTGAAATTATTAGCTTGTGAAACCAAACGATTTTACTTAAAAACAATCCTAAGATTCACAATAACGAATTTAACTAACTAATAAAGTACTTAGTTATTTCCCGATCAGAAGGACGAGAACGATCATTACTAATCACTCGAGATTGCTTGTCGGAGTAAAGCAATTAGGTACCGCGCGAGTTAGCTATTAACATTAACATTGAACGACACATACGATCGCTTTCCTTTCCACACATGCTTAATCGAAATCTGTAGCATAGAGAAATTCCCAATCTAATTTGTATTCGATAACAAAACCGGGACGAATTTCGTATTTAAGACGACGTAACACTACGTTACCTACCTCGGGGAAAGTGAAACAATTGCAGTAATCTTGACATGATCATACTTGAATTGCTTAAATTAGGAAGCGTCAGCAAATAATAAAAAATTTACCACCCCGAACACGTACGAAAGCAGCGCAAAGTCATTGTTGCCTACGACACCTGGTGAAGTGATCAATGAGATGCAATTTCTCTACTGTCATCTATTTGTTTAGTTACGTGTAGAAAGTAATAACATCGGGCAACAATACATAAAAGACTGATCGTAAACAATGCTAGTGATAGCCGTATCAAGGCGCAGATTGTAGTCTTCACGCGCTTTTATGCTACAGTGAATTCAAAAAGCAAAAAGACATTGTCGACATCGCCATTACAACTTCATAAAATTACATTGACCAAGCTATGCAAAAAGTTACATTTTTCAAGTACTCTACAAACAATACAAAACTACAACAGCTGAGATAAATGATGTTTGTCTATCATATGACGTTTTTGTTTAATTATTTCCGAATGATCTTACTAAAATGCGATAGATCGAATGATTGGAATTAACATTTGCGCTATGTAATTACCATATCCAAATTTTTATTGCAAAGTGAATATAGAAAATAAACTTTACCTTCACTATTCAAAATTCGTTTCGGCAATAAAGTAAGAATTGGGACAGAAAATGTCAAACACGCCACGCTACTCAATTATAAAGTTCACGCTACGCTGATTAAAAGCATGGTAGTATTTATGCATGGCATGGCATGTGCTTAAAACCATGCCATTGGGACGGAAGGCCATATCCACTAAAAGTCATAGTTGAGCCCAATTACCCGCATCCGCGTGAACACTTATCATCACGCATGTCGTAATAGAGAGAGCTTTAGCTTTTTTTGTTAGATCATTTTTATCGGAACTGTGATATAATGTTGATGAACGCTTATAGGACACGAGTCACGAAGACATTCGGAATTTACCTATTAGGTCATCTTTGGTAAAAGGGCAAGCTTGGATTTTATCACACAAAAGATACAAAGTTTTTAGGACCAACTTGATCTTTTGAACTAAGTGGTAATATGATTTTAAAGCTCATGTCAAGAAGAGACGAAAAAATCTTCCGAATATGTTTCTCGGGAATATTTTTGCACATCAAGGGCAATATAAATTAGCTCGTGTTGCTACAGGTGCAAAAGTCAAAAGGTATATGTATGAATGTATAGCTCTTAAAATCAGTTATCAAAGCCGGTGAATATTTTCAGAAAATGAAAATACTTATTATATATTTCTACTAAAACAAGAACCATCCCAACACATGAAAAAAATAACTGAACCCTTGCAAACCACAACAACGAATACAAATTTGTAAAAAGAACGAATGAAATACTGAGATACATATTTGTTTAAAAAAATTAAGATGATAGGAAAAAGTAGATTACGTCATTAGTAAAACTTATTAGCACAAATATCTTATTAATCAACTTGACCTATTGCTCGCCGCATGTTTGTGTGTATGTTTGTTAGAACATAACTTTCGAACAACTTATGCGATCTGCATAGAACTTTGTAAGTCGTAAAATAGCTTAACATTTTACCATTGCATTTACTGTACAAATGAAAAAGTATAGTTTTGACATTCCAAATCCATTTTGCTGTTTGGTCGGCACTTATAATTCTTGACTTTTTATGAATGTTTGATGAAAAAATATAAGTTAGTATAACCAATATAGTCAACAGGCTTACCTGTTGACTATAGATGTAGATGATATAAATTTCATTTGTAGAGTTAACACATAGACAAAAATATTTTACACAGCGATAACTTAGATAAAGGCGTGTTTAATAAATAGTTTACGAGCCGTCAGTGACACAGAATAACTAAACAAGAAAACAGTTTTGAAATTTAAAATAACTAAAATCGTTTCTTTCCCTCTCACATATTTTAACAAACCTTAAAAATTAAGTCTAATTTACAGAATTTCATGAATATTGAATAGAATACCGGCCTGAGAGCATAGAACTAATACTTACTACAACCAAATTTAACCACGTGTTAGTTTTATATCGGCCCTAAAAATATGCAAACGATACGTATTACGAACTTAATTTATTTATGAGCACAATGTCAAATTTCGTCAAGTTTCACAATTTGTACATCCGAGAAAACTGATGTTACGACGACGTGCGTCGGCGCGACGTGATCATATTTAACATCCCGCCATTTCCGCAGTGAGCTTCATTTATTATAGATTCATTCTAGAAGATTTCGAAGCTTGGAATTCTGTGAGGGGACAGGACATGTTGATTTTATTAATGATTTATTACTGCCCATGTTTTGACCGTCGTCAAACTGATAGCAGCGGAGTGGGATATAATATGCGCACAAAGTCGTGCATATTCTTAAAGCAACGTTTCGCAGCCTTCATTGAGAAACAGTGCCCCCATTCGTGTCAGTGAGTTGGCTGTCGTTGAGCAATGAAAACTTGAATTCCACAAACGAATTCAGATCAATTTTTGTCACATTAAGCATGCGTCCATTGGCCAGCCTAAGCATCACATTACGTAAGCTGGTCAACGAGACGCAGAGCAAACATCGTCGAAAGTGAACGACGCACCGACAAATATTATTTATAAAACAAGTGCCTACATAACAATTATTGGCGTCGTCAATGTTAGAAAGTGATTTTGTATAAATTACCACATCAAATGTAAAATATTACATTTAATGAATACATTATCACATTAACTATAACGAGCGTAAAATAATGAAGTCGTTGCTAATTGATAAGTGTTAATGTCCCCAGTAAATGTAATGCGGTATTCCCCATGAGTATGGTGTGTAAGGTGAGGTAGGTACTCACAATGATATCCTGGCGATCATGTTGCGTGTAGCCGGTGGCCTGTAGCGTTGTTGCGTTGCGTAGTGGTGCGCGTGCGCGCTTGCCCGGATAGCTCGGGCTGCTGGCTGCAACAGAGACCTCACGTCAACACACGCGCCTTTCCCAAGCGACACAAGTTGCGACAGTGAAGCTCAACGAGGAAGCTGCATCGCACATTTAAATGCAACGCTAATGTCAGAGAGCGTTTAAATGCCAATAGCGACGACCTTTCTGTTCGGAGTGCAGTTGCGCAAGCGAGGATCGCCTGTGTTCGGGTGAGAAAGGCGAGTGCGTGCTAAGAGAGGGGGTGACGCACCGGAGGGATAGCGGGTAAGACCGCTGGCGACGCGCTGCCGTACGGCGACTAACCTCGCCGGCGCGTCCACACCTCTTACTTATAGCCGCGCGCCCACCAGCGCCGCCGGCGCCGCCGCCGCCGTCGCTCCTGCGCCAACCCACCGCCAGCCCTCACACACCCTCAGGACTCACATCAGATCTACCTTGCCAACACTTACACTGGGGACATCAGGAGCTCTTCATTCCTTGCGCAAGCCTCTACGCTAGCGTATACTCTTCTCGCTTATTAAGTTGGACCGCTCGAATATTCACTCGATCAGCTGTTTCTGAAATATAGGTAGGTACCTACATACGGTATCTAGTGTATATAATAATGGACGTAGGGGTTGATACAAAGTTAATAAAACACATGATACGTAAAGGTTAAAGGTTAACTTCATTTGTCGTAGCGCTATACTAAAGACATCAACGCGCTTTATTTACTCTTTTTATAGTTCGAATTTAATAAAACATGATCTAAGCGACTTACAGTTATATTGATTCTAAAAATAATTTAGCCGCATATACCCTGTACCTAAACCGTTTTTATTTCTGTCTAAGAAATTACATAAATAAGTACATATGCACTTTGTTATATATCATCATAAGGAAAAATTTACAATGTTTGTTTTGCCCGCAAATACAAGTAGGTAGGTACAAAGGTAGTTGACCGATGGAACCCTTTTCGGATTCCGGGTATTAAAAAATAAAGTACACCAAATACAGTCCCATAAAGGAATTCAGAGGTCCGCAGATTATCCAGTAAGAAGGTACGAATTTTGTTGTTGTGAGATGAAATATTTTTCACAAATATGATGCGTTCGAAACAAGAAACAAATGTTTAGTGATAAAACCGTATATGTTAAAAATACTTTATGGAAGACACTGATGTAATCACTTCGGTATATACTTGAATGCAAAAACTCTGCTATTCCACAATACATGAAAGTATTAATCCCTAGAACCATCGATGTTATAATTATCCATGATCAATGTTATAAACATTGGAAACAATTTTAATATTTGATTCAATATATTTATGGAAACTTTCTAAGATAAAACTTTTAGTAGATACCTACAGTTGCACAAATTTTTTTGGAGAAGTTTGGAATAGGAAACTTTAGATGGACTCTCTGGACCTGTTTGAGTGTTGGAATTTCGTTGATAAAGGAAGGTGACCGATTAACGAATCGTCAATTCTTTATTTTTGGACTTAGCTTCATGAATGTTAAATGAGTTGTGAAACACTCGGCTCCGTCAAGTTTATATGACTAATAAACCTTCATATCGGGTTTTTTCATTAAATATAAAAGTATCGATAAGATATAAAATATGCACAGGCCAATGTGATGATTCGAATTACTGAGTATTAATTTTAAAGAGGACCACTATAACCTTGAGAAAACAGCAAAAAGTTCCGTCTAATGCTATAAGTTTGTAGTAAGGACGTGCTAAGCGTCTGCCTTGCTTGCACCGATTAGTTACTTCAGTACCTATTCCGGACAGTTTGTGCGAAATAGGAAAATAATTGTCAAAACTCTGAAAAAGTAGAAAGCAAAGACCAAATAGGAGAAATACAAAACGCTGAGGGACCAAGGAGAGATTTCGCTGGACTACGACAGACGCAATAAAACTCTTCAAGCCCTTCCTTGCACGTACGTACCTACTCCTCAAAAATAGATCGTTTAAACGATGAACTTAATAGTTCAGAGGCGTGTGTAAGAAATAAAAATGTTTAAATAGAATACCTATAGAGTATTCATTAAAAGAAACACCACAGAGAATGTAGAGCTTGCGACTTCATTCTTAGGATATTCCTATATGTATAATCAACTAGACTGATAAGATTTGGGTATATCAATATTTTATTTTTTTAAATAAGACATCTATTGAATAAATCCTATAACATGCATTATTTATTATTATTTTAGAGTATTGTTTATAAGCATTTTTTTATATTTTGAATCATTATCGCTGAATTACATGAATAACTCACAAGTGACTGCGTCCACTCATCGATGCATCAAAAGTCAAGGATGTCTGACTGTCGCAGGTCAAACTAGTTTTCAATCTTTGCGCGATCCTCTTCAGTTTTGCCTCCTTACGTTTGCATAATGTGAAATAAGCACTATTTATTATGATTGCGTGAGTTTTTAGTGTTCTCCGCCAAGGTTACCCTTTAGTGGGACACTTGCGAGATAATACTGAGCCCTTAGTCCGAAGACGCATTTTAAAACTCCCTACTCTCGAGCCGACAGTCGTCTCTCGGATCTCTCTCTCTACTTCTTACAAAAATATAAGGACATCCGAGAGACGACTCTCGGCTCGAGAGTAGGGAGTTCTAAAATGCACCTTCAGACTACGGGCTCTGATTGTAGGCACGATCGACTTGATCACTTTTAACCACCGCGTTCTATGCTAAATTATTTTTTTGAAATATTAACGTTTTTTGAGTTTTGGGTCTTGTTTACAAATATACTATGACATAGGTATTAAAAAAAATGTATCTGTAATTTAGATCTTATAGTACAAACTTTGCTAGTTTAACACGAGATTGTGTTGTGATTGTGAGACTTGTGAGATATGTCCATGAATACTAACTTAATAATAATTACTAAGTATTATACATAATTAATAATTGATCTTCCTAAAAATTGAAAATAAAAGAATTTTTTTCAACCCTTTTGGAGAAATTACATAAGGAAACGTTATTCAATGCGGGTTTCATGTACTGAAAATAAGATTTGGTAATTTCAAGGCAACGTTAAAAGCTAGAACGCGTAAAATGGATAAGTTGTAGATATAGATCTTAAACTGTGGTTCTCTACGAAACTTATCGTTACGAGGTATGACTCATCAAGTGTACGTAAATGTACCGCGCCAAAATATGAAACAATAGAAATACTTTGTAACTGCACGTGGGCTCAATAACGTGGGATATCCAGGATTCTCAAATGCTTCTCAAAAATTGTTATGCAGTCATACAGACAGTACAAATAAGTAAATTAAGTACATCTTCATGCAACCAGAGAAGTGTGCTAAAATAAAAAAAATAAAAAAAATGAAAGACAACCGGGCCGGCCGAGAAGACTTTGACGAGACGATCTTGACTCTTACGCTACGGAACGGTGGATCACTGCAGAGGGTCGTTATGTGTGGAACAGTTTTGGTGAGACCCTTGCCCTGCAGTGGGACACAATACGATAAATAAAAAAACTTATATCGTGTCAATTACAGCAGTATTAGTAGTTGTGTGGTTAAGAGTTTTTTAGCTCAGTAGGTATGTAGTTTCCGAATAGTACAATAGTTTGGATACTGTTAAAGTGCTAGCACTAGTGGGGAACTTGAAGACGTGAGCACATGCAATGACGACAACGATACAGCACTTTTTAATGTAGGAGAATAAAGGGTTAAATTGACGTTTTCATTTTTTGCTTTTGTACTGCTAGGACTTCTCATATTTGTCACCTATTGCTCAATTCGGGTATACGGAGAGATAATAACAATACAATAATTTGTTAAATGATTTATTTACATTGCATATGTCTATGCGATAGCAAATATTGGTACGGAAATATTTAACAAATTAATCATTTTTCTATTAAAAAAAATTAGATCCAGTCAACATCCAACACAACAGTATTTCAAGGCGCTACCCCTACAAATTAAATGATATTTGGAAGCTCTCTGTGCTTTTTGAAATTTTAATTGTTCAATTTAAAACATTGTAAGTTACAAAGTCAAAACATCATTACCTATATTAGTTTGGTACACACACAGATAACATTTCAAAATACATATTTTTAATAGATTCACGATAGCGTCCTTATTAAAGATTAATTAAGTATTCGAAATCAATAATAAATCTAGTTTTTGTATGTTTAGATCACTAGATAAAATAATTAAAAGGTCATATATATGCACTGAATGTGCATTTTATTTTACCGAATTAATTTTTAATGAAGGCGCTATCTTCAAAACACTTCCTAAAAATTGGTGTTTTATTTATTATTTCCTTGTCTTAATAATAAAAACGGCATATTAAAATAATTAATAATATACAAAGAAAGATGTATATTTGATAAGAGTAACGCCGTTACGTAACATACTATATCTAACTAAAGCAAACAAAATTATATATCACAATATACTTAATATAAAACCTACAAAATGATAACTAAAATTGAACTAAATATGTACAATTATGCAATTGTTTATGGATAAGAAAAAACCCTAGGTAAGCTAACTATTCACGATGGAACTTACTAATTGAACAGAAAACTCCAAGACAATTTCTTCGTTTAGTAAAGTTAAAATAATTTTCGGGTTTGAATGTCTTCAGCATAAACCAATTCATATTAGAAAAGTACTTTTACAACAATTTGAAACCATTTCATACAGCGTGTCGTCCATTTTGGTTTAGTTTGATGGCTCAATTTCGTGTCGATTAAACGAATTACGAAACTGGCTATAAAAATCTAAATTTCTAAGTATTTGATAATGGTTTGTGATTGTCGTTAAACTACTCTGCATTATTATGCGGCAAAAGATGTTCAAACTACAAATTATTCGAATACCGCGGTCTTTCAACTTTAAAGTAGATAAAAAAGGTTTGCCAATACAAAAATGGCACGAAAATTGTAACAATTAATAACATCGCAAAACAACGTTCTACTATCTAGCCTTACAACATTCATACTATTTTAACAGATACGAGATAACTAGGCATGTCTACTTATGTAGAGTTAGTAATGTATAAATTATATCACTATTTTTTATTAAACAAAAATATATATGTACATAGTGTAAAGTCAAGTTCCGGCCGGTTTCCGGCTCGACTGCCGAACGTTGCAGTGGTCACCGCGCAGTGTAACTCGGTTACGGTACCGAACGATACGATCGTTACATGAATATCACAAGAATGTCTGTCCATTTTTGTTTATTTTTACTACAATCAATTTTCTATTTAATACGGGTGAATATTATTTTTGTACCGATAGATTAAATAAATAAATAAAATAATATATGTTTTTATTTTCTCTCACTAAGTAACAGCTACAGTGAAGATCAAACACAACGGTACAATTTTAGTTGAAACTAACTTTGTGAGATTTAGGCGGTTATGTTTTTGTTAATTTTTATGTTTGACGACCGATGTGGCGCGGTGGGCGATGGTCCGCCTGCGCCGCGGAAGGTTGCGGGTTCGATTCCCGCCTTGGGATAAATGTTTGTATGTTCTGCAAATATTTATTCCGGGTGTTCTGGGTGTTATATGTATAATAAAAAATATCTATCTATGTAATATATTGTATTAAGTATGTCAGTCTTCTAGTACCCATAATACAAGCTCTGCTTAGCTTGGGGCTAGATGATGTTGTGTGGATTGTCCAGCATTATTTATTATTTATTTATTTATTTAATTGTTTAAATATGTTTATTATATGTCTATTGTATACAGGGTGTCTCGAAACTGTGTATGACAAGTTAAACTGATTCTGATTATGATAACAGTTGTAGGGTAAGATCTATTTTTTTTTTTCACGAAAATTTATGCATGTATATAATTGAGTTTGTAATAAATTTTCTAATTTAGAACATTATTTGTTATTAACGTAAGTGTCAAGACTTGATTAACTGTAGTATTTTATTTGCGTGTTTCTATTTGAAATAACTACTAAGCAATTGATACAATATGTTATTATTGAATTCTAAGAGTTCGTATTCTACTTCTACATTAAATCTACTAGAAATACCTCGCAAAATTTGGTATTAGTTGATGAACTAACTTATAGTTAATGATAGTCATTCTGTAGTTAAATTCCCCTAACCTAATTTGACAGCACTAAAATATTTGCGTCCCTTTTTCACTAACCGGAATGATAGAGACATCTATAAATGTAGCAATGTTAAATTAGGTTCATTAAGAAAAAAAATAGAATATACAAACACTGACTCATGTGATAGCTATTTCTAAATTTTTAATTAAGTAAATATTTTTGAATAGTTTGAACATGACATTAGAATATTACCATAAGTAATAATAAACTTTTAGACAAAATATTGCTACATATACATTAGAAACCAATGCTGAATTTAAATTCTAGTCTTGGTATAGCAGCGGCTAGAGTTTTCTTTATTATAGCCTTATAGGCTGAGAGGGGGGAATAGATGAGATGCAACTTGCAAGACCTATTTTCAACTTCTATTTATAGAGAAAGTTTTTCAATATGTTTGTATATTTCTTGTATATTATGCAATTGCGCGCTTTTTGAGTTCTTCCTTCATCCTTAAAAAATTGTATTTAGTGTTGGTTGTCGATCACGGTTGAAGGCGGTTTTCTTTATTATTGTAAATTATTATTTTAATCGAGTTATTTGTATGATTTTACAAGCACCTTTCCATTTATAGATATTAAGATGATTAGCAAATTGATAAGACTAACATTCTAGTACGCATAATAAGGCTTTAATTCGTTCATCATTTTGTAACTTCATAGTGATTATATGGTTATAGGTATAAAAATGTATAAGTGTACTACGCGTTATGGAACATATTTATATGCCAGTATAATATAAATATGCATTGTGTGTATATATAAAAAAGCATACAATTGATCTACATAGTTTATATGAAAATAGTGATCTATACAAATACTATAAAGTGGTACAGTTTTTGTAGTGGGTCGGAACTACGGGTACGATTCTAAAAGTATCTATTCTAAAACTCACTTTTATATTGCTACACTAGTTAATCTAAGAGTTAATTAATTACGATAAAAATGGTTTTCAGTGTAAAATGAATATAAGTATTATATAAGATATATAAAACATATAGTCAGGGATATCATTTTACAAAAAGTAGCTTTATCGCCGTGCAATCCGTTGTAGTGTAGAAGTTAGAGATCTATAGAAAATATGTGCTAGAGCAAATTCATGATTGTAGCTTACACAGTAATTATGAAATCATCCATATTAAATCATCCCGGCAGTTTTGGTTGATTTTAATATCATTCGATTTGAACTAGGTAAACACTAAAAGCCCAGACACAGAACAAACATTAATGTTAACCAGTACACAAATGTTTGTTCTATGTAGGAATTGAATCACCGACCCACAGCGTGGCAGGCAGAGCTAATACCAACTGAGCTGCGGCGTCTTGTCATTTATCAAACTCCATTTTTGTATTGTATCAAAACTATGACACATACGTCAATATTTTTGATACAATATGATAAAATGTTGAATGTAATAAGTATTATAGTCGAGCACCATATTAAAAAACAAAATCATATATCATATTGTTCGTTTATATCTATTTGTTAATTGTAAAATATATATTTGTCGATTGTAATAATTAAACGAGTTTTATATTAAACTGTAAAAGTTAGTATTGAAATATATGTTTGTTTTTATAGTTAAAGGCGATATTTCAGGCACTAGGTCTACTGCAGAAGTATGGGTTATAATGTAATATAGGAGTAAGATAACATGTTTAAAAATACATCTTCTGAAAACTCTTTTGTCAATGGCGACTCACTGTTGATGGACTAGTTTATATTCTAGAAATTGATAAGATTAATGTATACAAGTGTGTCTTAGTGACAGGACGAGCATATGAGCAATATACGTGGAGCGATTGCATCTGTTTATTACAACATGCATTACCTCACAATGCAAGCTTATTCAGAACTTGCCCTGTGTGATAAAACACTGATACATAAACACAGCATTATAACAGTTAGGTACACTTTATTTATCTATTTTACTGGTTTTCCATTTTATTGGTAACATTTTCGAATGCATCTAAACATTCTTCAGCTTTTAGAAGAAGTATTTCCCGACCTTAAAAATTGTATATAATACATAATTATATTATGCATACAATATTGCGTTACATATTTATAGCTAGAAGGCAATTTTTTTTGTATTTTTATGGCTTATTTTATGCATCTTTACGATCACTGTCATTTTTCACGGCGATAAGACCGCTCACTGTATTTCACTATACCTATTATTGTAAATTGTGTAATAATAAAACAGGATATAATATGAATAGTAAAATATCCTAATAAATTACAATCGATTGATTTCTACATCTAATTGAACTATACCTATATATATTTGAACATTTTAGCCAAGGCATCTTATATTTATGTACTTACATGCGTAATTTAGACAATATAGATTTTGATTTGAATAAGATTAGTAAATCGCGATTATTTTATTGCTTATAGTTAATCGGCTACATGCCTAAAGTTGTAAGAATGGAACCACACAGCTTTCATAATAAATACAGGTTGTAGTACGCCTAGACCTGTTTAAACGTCTCTTTTGTATAATTAGTTATTAAACGAGGCTCCTCAAACGTAATGTGGCCTCTAATACAAAAGTAATAAAGGTCAAATTAGATTGAACATAGTGCAACATATAATAAGCTGGCACATTTTACCTTAAATCAATCATCGTAATCAACAAATTAACCGCTTTGAATGTAACAATGAGATTCCATATTAATTTAACACCGGTTCTGTTGGAATTCATGTATTCTCAACGGGAGTTTGCTATTACTTGAAATCTATCAATCGGTAACAAATGCCACTTATTTTACTTTAAACACACTAATTGTCACAAAAAAATGAACTGAACTGAATTGGACAGTAAGGATTTTTCAATTAATGACATAAAAATACCAATAGGCCACCTGGCATCTTAATTTAAGCTCCATTTATCTAGATAGAGCTAAAGTTAAGGCTTCAAAACCGAATTTTTAATCAATTATGTATTAGTTGAGCTTGCAAAATTGATGGATAGTTGTCACTAAATAACACGGCGGAATGATAGGATGTAACAGCGCCGCCTAATAGCGACTTGCAAATCCAAATCAATCCAAAGGTTGTCTGATAGAAAAATCCTCATTGTTTTATTCAGAAGCATGTTCCGTTTTCTGTTGAATTTAAGGAAGATTTGATTTACTTTGCAAGTCTTAGCTGATGGTGTCAACTAAATGTATGACACAATCCATTTACCGTTCCGCTAACCTATCAATTCCAGTTATGCGATATCACTAATCAATAAGTTCATATATTGCAGTGAGCCAATGCGTTTCATTCGCGTTGATTAAAAATAATCCTTCAAAAATAAGTCACATTTCAATTTGAACTACCAAAGTATATAGGCGATTAATTTAAATGGTGCAAAGACAATTATTTACGTTCAGTGACTATACATGTATACTTTGATCAAAAACACACACGCAAAGAGATTTATAGATCCATAAAAGAATAATATGTAAAACATCACGTTCACAATGTTTATATAGGTAATATATCTAACTAATTTAGTTATTCAATAATTCCGATGTAATCTAGGCACTAATATTAATTATTATTACAATTATAAAACACGCAAATCGTCAAGTACGCGTTAGTATCCAAAATATTAATTTATAAAAACTAGTTCCATTTATACCAATTAGTTTGAAAATAATGTTTTAAGGCTTCAAGGTAATCTGTCAATTAGAAATATTGCTGGTGCTTATAAAATATTATTTAGGATACTAGCCCGTGAACTTTTAATAATAAGTTAAATAGCGACAACTATAATAAAATACTTGTAAAATGTACACTAACCTTTTTTTGTGTTATATCTTTTAGTATAAAAAATATAGTTTATGCATATGTACGAGTTATCAGTTAACGAATTTATTAACAAAGATGAATAATGCCAGGTTTTGATAATATTATTACAAATATTCGATACTAACATATCAAGTAAACTTCTAGAACCCTCTGTGGATATAAGGTTCGTCTGTTCTTTTAACGGGATACACGCGAGCTGCAACCTCCAATACATTTTAGAATTTCGTTACCATTGAGTTGACAATATTTATGCTTTAGACTGATTTCGGTCTAAGTGTACATAAATTTACAATTGAAAGCGAACAATTTCTTAAAATTATTTGCTAATTATTACTATCCTTTGATTTATTGCTTATAAATAGCGTAGTCGAGTGACCAAGCGGCTAAGCTGTCACAGAGTGACCTTTTAATGTTGTCCCTTAGCGAAGGGCAAAGTTTCACCTACGTTTGCGATCGCGTGCAGTTTTTGGGGTCAGTGCTGAAATAAATTACAATCATAAAAGTGTCGTAACGTTCAGATAGGGTTTCCGACATAAACTGCGCGGTTTGGTTGGACAGTCTTGTGATAGAAACACTCTGTATGGATTTATTTCTGTCTATCACACCTTATGTTTGTAGATCTCAAAAACGTGTCGGAACGCCACTATTATGGTTGATTTGATGATCCCCTGTCTATTTTTAGTTCACATTATTATATTCGTAAGAAAACTTTGTCTGATATGATTAGGTATATCAAATATTTTCTAAAATAACAAACAGTTCTTTAGTAACGGATGCAGTAGCTTTGGTATATAAAACCAACAAATAGCAATAACTCGTAATATTGTAACATTTGAATGTAGTATCATAATAAGACGCAGCCACACTTAAATTTACAGTAAAAGTTTAAAAAAATCACAAATGTAAATAGCTTTAACTATTAGTAAAAGACTTGCGTTAATATATTTAATACCACATAATTCGATAGTACCCTTGTACGCTACTCTTGGGCCGCGCACGTGAGCTTGAATGGAAGTAACGTTGTGAATTCTTGAGTCTCACTTTATTCGCACTGTTGGAAAATTATTTAACTACTCTTTATTCAACTTTTATCAATTAGCTTTGATTAGAACAAAACTGTACCTTCAGTATAATATTACATGCTTCAATTTGGATGTATGAAGTTTTCTTTGGGACAAATATTTACATTGAATGCCAGCACTCAATTTTACTTTTGCATCTCAAAATTATTGACCGATGTAATATTGTTAAAAAGGTTTGATTGAAACCAAAAAAACATCTTAAACAATTATAAATGATTCCGATAACAGTTTTGTCTATAGTTCCGACAATTTTCTTAGCCAGATGATAAATAAGTTGAATAACGAGACAACGACACACCTCTAAATAAGAAGTTCGTGGGCCTGCGATGTTCGCTAGGCCGAGTCCGTTCACACCCAGATAACCGGTGTGTTCCAAGACTCGCGAAGATACCAATGTTAGGGGCGGTGGAGAAGAGGGGTGCTTTCACCGCTCCAATGACCGCCTTCGCCGTCGCGATGTCGCTCGCTGCATTTGTTAGTGCAACACGCTGATGCCGTCACAGATGGCGCTGTTGTATTCACGCTCTGTAAGTTCACATTCAAATTGTAAGAAATCTTTAAATTTTAAATTTTGTATTTAAAATTTGAAACTATCACGGTTTTCTTTGTTCAATCAAACTCACAAATGTCAAATAACCTATTTAGGTATAATGAAAAATATTTTATATAGTTTTTGATGCAATTAACAAATTCACTTTGGCAAGTGTACATCTCGATCTATTTGAAATTTTCACCGTTTTATCTTCAATATACTAGCTCTCAGTTTGGCACATTTTTCTATTGCTCGTCGTTTCGCTATCAGCAATTGTCATCTCGGTGTGATTTGAGCCTCAATGCGCAGCGTTTCGCGCATAACTTTACAGCCGCCATATGTGATTCAAGGGAGAAATGCTCGCTGGAGCTCTGAATCAACGAGCCTGACTATCAAGAACACTGCTCATAGTCTGAATAATAATCGCCGATATAAAATTATATAAATATATAATGTGGTGGATGGGTTACCTGAGAGAGATGTAAGTCGTAGAGATGTAGTGCACTGGCGGACATATCATCGGCTGGTCGCGGACCTGTCAGCACAGTCTCGGGGCCCGCGGACTGATTGCTGGAGTGTGCTCCGCTATCTGCCGGAGGGTCGTCATCCTCGTCGCTGGTCTCGTCCATTTCCTGACAAACACATTGACTTATTTTATTGCTATGACAGCTTATTTTATTGTCATTAGTATGCTTACCAAACAGTTAATTTATAATGATATATTTTTTTTATTATTTGCCATTTTTTATACGCGACTTTTGTTAGACTTTGCGTTCCCTTTACTTAATTAATTGTGTTATTAAATAAAAATATATACTTAAAGGATTTGTTATTCATAAAATGTATGGCATAAAAATGTAGCTAGTTAATTAATAAATGTTAATTAAGATTTAAATCGTAATTAAAATCTTTCCCCTATATAATAATATTATAGGAGTATAGATAAGGAGAAAAAGGCATTTTCAAAGAAAAGAGTATACATCTAGCATATAACTATTACCGGTAGTCTGAACTGCTGCTTCGGTTGCGGGTAGTACGATAGTACCGCCGGCATCGGCGTCACTGCTCCAAACAGGCTCTGTTGGATGTATGAGCCTAGCATTGTTTTGTTCTGCAACATAACGTTACCATGTACAACGTGTAACAACACCCTAAACTGAAGAAGAACTTATTCTGACTCAGCACATAGATTGAAGAGTCTCTACTTTCTAACATTGATCATGCCAAATAGTCGGACAGATGTCAAAAGTTCAAGTGCAATTTTAGCTTCTTTTCTCGAAATATACTTGATTTGTGATTTTTTGAGCGATCAGCGAACAAATACGACAATCTTAAATAAATATAAATGTCTTTCCTTTATTAGGGTTGCTTCGTATGTTAGTTTACACGGGGCAGTTATATTAATACTCAATTCACGAACAATTCACACTTTAGTCCCTTTCATTTCACACTTTTTTTAGAAAATACATACTTACAAAAAACCCGACAGAACACATATTTCTGTGCATCACACGAACATTTGCTCTGGGTGGGAATCGAATCCACGACTCACAGCATGGAAGGCAGAGCTACTACTACTACTAATTACTAATTTTAGTGTTTAGTTTTAATTATTTTAATAATATTTCATTTAACTGAGCTGTGACGCCTGTCTTGCGGTTGAACTGTCAAAATAAATCAGATACATACCAGTTGGCTTGGCTGCGGTAATGCATGATGCATGCTCTGCCGCAGTGAGCGTAAGAACTGTCGCTGGGCCGGCTCGGCGGGCTGCCATGCGGGGTGGCGACACGAGAACGCTACCAGTGACAGTTCGGTCTTACCACCCTCGCCTTGGTCGTATTGAGTGTTGTCAGCTGAAAAAAAAACAACATTTCAAACAAACGGCGGTATCACAACGTGTCCAGAGTCACACTGGAATTAATTGGGTATTTGATGGGAATGTTAGGTTTTTCCCAACGAGTCACACTGTTACTTGTTGCAACTTTTTAAAGAACACATTCTAGTTCCAAACTAATGGACTGTATGCGTTGGTTAACCCTGTAAGTGCAGTAAGCTAGCAGTGCGCTATGGAAACTTATTTACTAATAGAATATATAAAATGTGGTGTACCTTTGAGTTTCTCCTTACATTTGCCAGGTGTTTGCCAATCAGGGTGGCCGTGACGACGGATATCCAACTGAAAATTTATTATCATATAGACAAGTATAAATGTTTTCGTTGAAGATTGAATAGAACCAGAGATTAGGCTACTTTTATTAGCTTTGTAATCTGTGCTAATAAATTAGCAAATGTTAGAAATTCGATTACCTGTGCGAAGGAACAAACGTCACCGATGCCCAAAACGCTCACAGTGAAGTTTCTATAGAAGTCGACAATGTCAACAGCTCGCGCTCGAAGTGACAGCAGGACCAGAGGACAGAGCAGCGGAGATAGTAGCTCGAATATTATGTAAACCTGAAAGAACAACCAAAATGTAAATCCCTCAATCCATACTTACAAATTTTCGTATTGTAAACACTCTATTGAGTGATATGTCAATAGAGTGTTTACATCTACTAGTCTCAAATTAAGCAAAGCTTGTACTATGGGAACTAGATTGCTAGATATAGACTGATATAATACTTATATACATACATACATACATAGAATACATAGTAACACCCAGACACAACAAATATTTATGTTCATCACAAATAGATTTGGCTGGGTGGGAATCGAACCCACAACCCACAGCATCAAAGGCAGAGCTACTACCAACAGAACTGTGCCGCATGTCAAATATTAGTAGGAAGTAGGAACATACCGCTCTGAATTGGAATAGTTGTTGGAAATGAGCAGCCACGTCCTTGGTGTGGGCCCGACCACGCCACGCCGCCGGCAGGTAATGCACGTGACCGAGGACTTGGACGAATAACTCCTCGCCTCGGGCCGGACCGGCGCACCCACCTCGCTCTTCGTCACCGATCAATGCCCTGTCATTGAATAACATTTTAAGAACCTACGATGTTAGAGAGTTGAGCACGAATAAATGTGACAATCGTACACGCATCATAACGATAGCACATTCAAGACACGGCAGTCGGGCTCAGAACTTAGAATAAATTTCAAATCAAATTAATGAAATAGGCATAATGAAGATAAAATATCATAAGCATAATATAATTGGGGCAATGCGTACATAGAACAAGTTTACAAAATATAAATGTATACTAGGAGCCTAATAAGTAAGAGGAGATCTCACCTAGCTCCAGCCAGCACACATCCCAGTATTGTGATAATGCTGAGAACATGTTCCACTGTTAATACGTCTTCATCATAAACTGACAGCATTACTAAGACACCCAGCACACTCCCACTTAGAAATACTATATTTCTGAAACAAGAAAACATACATGAGTTTTGCACATCAGCTTCAAAAATATACAAAAGTCGCTCTTCAAATATTTGGAAGTTTACAAAGAAGTACCTTATTTTTATAATGGTACGTAATATTTAAGGTTTTACCGGCTTTGAATATTATGGCATGTTCATTCTGAAGATTTTCGAAACATATTCACTATTTATGAAGCATTATGTTGCATTTAAACGTTATAAGTTAAATTGCCACCGCACTGGAACTTCAGTAAGTATTTATTTTAATTGTAATTCTTTGTAAGAAGAATCAAATTAAAATCTATAAGAACCAGGTCGTAAGTTTCTTGCCCGTTCTTCTAGGCTCTGGTCGCGTGGAACTGACACCTAGAATCACCGTATGTAAAACGATTCTGAATGATACTTGTGATATTATTGAATAAAGTAGGTATATTTGATTTTTTTATTTTGAAAGAGCTGCAAAGATTCAGAGAATTTGGTGCATAAAGTAGTTGTGAATTAGGTTCTTTATAATAAATATTTATGCTATAAACATCAATATTGGTTTCGGGTTTGCTTAGTTTGGCGTTAGAATATACCCAACATTTATTTTTCTTTCAATATAAACGACGTGACTCAGATTCACTCGAACTTCAGATGATTGACAAATAGCCAACGCTCTTAGCTTTGATCAGGTATTTATTTTAAAAAGCAGCTGAATAAGTTTGGCTTATTTCCAAAAAATGTACTAATAATAGTTTAAGAAATAATATTGTATATTTTTATCATTTTGCGTGACAAAAATATTTGAATATAAATACAAAATAATATCAAATTTAAGAAATAGGACACACACAACTATGTCCCCAAATAAAAATCCTCTCAAATTTTGTTAACCTTATTAATGTGAAAGGTCAGAGACACACTGAAAAACATTAAATGCGGCATTTGATAATCACGGCTATATTTCATATTGGTAACATCATAGTGCCCTATCATCTTCTTTTTAATAAATCTCACAACAGCTCGCAGTGCATGATTCTTATTACTTAAAATTGTTAAATGTAAACACGTGTTGGGTATCCTAATTACAAAATAAAATTAAAATGGTAAAAACAATACATACCTAGCGAAAACCGTAGTGATAGGCGAAGTAAAACTGTTGAGATATTTAGTAGCTGGTTTGTGTGCGCGTGTCAGTCTATCACGTAATTCGTGCTCCAGCTCGTTGAAATGTCGAAGAGTTACTCGAGCGTACAAAGACCACGTACGCAGCCCTAACGAAGCCGGTGACCTTTTTATCAACTGAGGACAAAATAGTGTACAAAAATATATACCATTACGTCATAAATATTCTTTTATGATCATTATTTCATATTTTATAGATGGAGTGATTCAAGAGGAAGGTCTAAATGCATAATATAGTAGACAAACACTAATATTTTTAGAGCTTTCGAACCCACGCGAAGCCGGAGCTGGTCTGTACTATTTCTATAATACAAACCTCAGCATAGTTGAAGAAAAAATAGAGTATTTGCCAGGCTTGTATAAAAGGTGCAAAGAGTAAATTGAACAGTGCTAGGAGTAATATCTGGCGTTCTAATTGGCGCGCAAGGAGCATCCTTTTCGAGTGGTCTTTGTATGCTTCTCTGAGTTGCCAACAGTTTTCCCAAGGGCTCCATGGACTAGCTGTGAAAGAGAATAAAGATTTCAACATTTATTTATTTGTGGACAAAACATATAAACATATGTTACAACACTGTTAATGTTTAATGTTAACAAACACTGGAAACTGCTAAAGTATAAACTGTGTTACAGTTTCCAGTACCACACCTTTAACAAGAGGAGATTTGTTTGGTACAAAAAAGAACATGTTACAAGTCAGGCAATTTACTTATTTATCATACTTAGTTGTCATCTTATTTAATTTCATATTATGCGCAAGTTTGAAATAATTCATTTAGAACATAGATCTTTATAAATTGGCCCCAACGAAACTTAGCATCATACTCACAAAATAATAGAAATTCCAAATTCCACTTTAATCCCCGTGACAAATAATGGAAGTCTCCAAGAAAAGGGATGTGAATTTGAAGAGGCAATAGATTCTTGTTAACCATGGCCACCATGTAGTTATTTATCCTGAAATAAAATTAATAGATTTACACATTTATTTTTGAGACATTTATTAGTTAATTCATATTGTTAGTCATTGATCTTCTGCCTTTACATACTGTTTAGAACAAGTACTCAGAAGGTGTGCTCAATGAGTCAATGTATTGCTATATTCTTACATATAGTGCTATAGTCAGTAGTTACCATTTAAGTAAAGGGATAACAAGACCATGTTTTTTCATCTAGTTGTTGAAAAAAAAATAAGGTACGACAGTATACCTGAGTATTCTATGATATATATCTAATTCGTTGATTTCTTGCTTATGGACACACATGTGGTGTTCTGGCTGAGCTTCGCGAACTCTGTCTTGTATAGTGGACCAGTTGATCCATGCTAAGTCACACTGAAAATTATAATTTAAATTAATTTACATCCTATCCTACTAATATTGGATGAAGGGATGGTTGCTATTTCACACAATCTTTTTGTTTTTTTTGAATATCAATAATAAGATAAACTCCTGGGCACCAGCTAGTAAGTCATATTGCAATGTTTGCTTTGAGATATAACAAGAAATATTGATATTTATCAAATTGTATAGTGTATGATATGACTTACCTCATCAATTTTCAATGCATTGTTGTAAAATAGTTTGGTATCATATGCATAGTACAAATGATATAGTGACAGACACAATCTAAAGAACCATATCACTGAACATAAGGCAATAAGGCTCCACCTAGAAGGAAGGAAAATATTTTATATAAACTTATTTCACTTTAACAGATTTTCTTTTATAAGAATTTTGACAATAAATTAAAAATAAATCTATTACTATTATAAAATAGTAAATTTATATCTGCAACTTACCATTTCCAAGATATGTTATTCACACATACAGAAGATGAAAATATAACATCATCTAATGTTAGTTTTTCACTCCTGTTGGCATTTGGATCATTTCTAAACAACTTTGGATAGTCGACACAGTGTATTAAAAAAGTTGAGAACCATATTATGAATACAAATTGGAGCAAGCAAAACAGATCTGAAAATATCATGGGGTAAAATCCTCCTCGTACATAATATCTGTACATTCTTGTGAAAAATGAGTCGAGGTCATCGATGTGGGTCCATCCTCCTGAAAGTGTATAAACAGTTTATTACAAAGACAACAAGTATACTTTGATAAATATTAATCTTTGAAAATGTATTATGATTTTCAAATTAGTTGGTTACATTGTTTTATATCACTTGGACATGGAATATATATCTACAGACCAAGCAAAAATTTAAAAACTTGTGGGAATGGAGCCCACACCTGTTTTATTAGTTGGTAAGTCATCAGCATCACCAAGGACATCAAATACATTGCATAACTATCCACTAAAATTTATTTTGAATTGAATGATATTTTAAATTAATTCAATGGCCTTGTGCTAATAACATAAACAACACGCCAACAGGTAGATAGATGCCCGTTTATCGCGAGCTAATCTACATAGTGCTAACTACAAGAACAAAGACATTTGAAAGATTCATTTTTACCTTTGTTTTTGGGCACCTTGTGGATGATAACTTTGTTGGCATCTTCATGTTCGTGGTCGAGGGTGATCAGGGTAGGGGCTGCGTTTGAGTGCTCGACGAGCATCCCGAGTGGCGGAGTGGGCTCGTTATTTAAAGCACTGTACGTGTACGAGACATCCCGTCTACCGAAGTGAGACATCTTATTTATACTTATTATGTGGGCATCTACGACTAACTAAAGCTACAAATTAGCTACACATTCTTGACTTCGTCCCAGAAAAGTAAAAAATTACTTTCAACAACGTTCAAAGAAACCATACAAAGAATTTGTTCGTAATTCTTAATACACGGCATATTATATTTAGTAAATACTTTTTGGGCTGTGTTGTATTGCTAATTATTGCTTAAAGATACGAAAAATTTTGTTTTAAACATTAAAAAATATAAAATTCACAAAATGAAACGACGAAAATGAAAATAAACCACGAAATGACAGCTCTTTGTAGTTTTTAAATTTCAATTTACGCAGAACAAATCTGCAAACCAAAACATTTCACATCTGTCAACTGTCATCAAACCTGTTCACGAAGACAGATCTACATAAATAATAATACTGTTTTGCACTCCAACAAAACAGTTATTATGTGTGTGAGAAACACACAGCATTGTTAATATATATGAAGAAGCAATTTTCAAGATCTTACCTTATATCAAGCGTTTAGTATGGCATTTCTTATCAAACCTGTCAATTCTTCAATCTTTCATCTGTCGGCGAAGCTGAGGAATCTCCGCTGCTGAGTTATCTGTGGTCTCATAGTATTCTTCATAACACCAGCAAGAAGCTTGCTCCAATGCTGTGTGTTTCTCACACACATAATAACTGTTTTGTTGGAGTGCAAAACAGTATTATTATATGTGTTTCTAAACACACAGCATTGTTAATATATATGAAGACCTGTTTGTTATCTGCTGGTGAAAGATTTAGTTAGAAAATGCTATGTGAAATACCTTTAAAAATAACATAACTGTAGGTATTTTTAAAATTAAATTAAATTCTGCTGCTATATTACAGTACAATAAATTTGTAAAATAAAATTTAAAATTCTTTGGGATCCAAAAACTATATTGAACTAAAAAGGCCTTAAATTAAACAGAAAACTTATCCTTTAAAAAGGGCCCTCAATAAAAATCAGTCCCAAGAATAAATAAATAATTAAGCTTTCAGCTTAGTCAAACTCCAACTTTATGTATTAACTCATGTCAGACTTCTTTGAATACATACAATCAAATGTGATCAACTAATTATTGAAATGAGAATTTATTCTGTGTCTGATTCTTACAAATGGTAAATGATTAACATTTAAGTAAGTTAATTTCTGCTAAATGACAGAAAAAATGTTTGGGTATGTGGGTACTTCTCCAATGATCTCTACCTGAAATATCTCAATATAGACCTCTATATATTCCTACATATATATGTATATATATTATTTTTCATTTTATATAAAACATTGTAAGGCAAATTCTGATTTTATACTGCCCTAGCTAGGTACTAAGTCGTATATTTAGATCCTATATGCAAATTGAATTTATCCAACTAGCTATCATTGTACAGGTGACTGGTCTGGACTTTCAAGAGACTAATATTAATAATTTAGTTATCTCAACTACATCAGAACCTATTTATCAGTGATTCATAATAATGTCTTTATTATTACCTGTTCAACCAGACACTGTCTTGTTTTGAGTCAACTTAAAGCCACAGCAATATTTCATTCTGTATCTCATTAATTTTTAATTTATCTGCAGATTGATACAAGAGTGTTATTGAATATAACCAGACCAGACTCAACAAATAATACTAAAAGAATTGTTATTCTTCTAGCTGCATCAAATATGTATTTGGAAATGGAGTATTTTTTGGGCCAGTTGAAAAGTAAGACAGTAGGTATAGTTAGTGCCCTTAGAGAACACATGTATAATAATATGTTTTTAGAAAATATACATAATAGCAACAAAGAAATTCTTTGATATCTTTGCAGTTTAAATACTTGAGTATGTGCAAACTTATGTAAGAGTTCCAAATAGTATAATGGAAATAAATGTTGTCTCTACTCGCAAGTTTGTCCCTAAGGTTGTTACAGCTAGGCCAGGAATCTAGCTACATTATTACTCTGGTCGCGTGGAACTGGCACCTAGAATCACCTAGCATGCAAGACGATTCCAAATGATTCTTGTGATTTTACTGAATAAAGTAATTTTGACTTTGACTTTGACTCTGCATAGTTCTAAGTTTCAAACTTGTATTCTCACACTGTATAATATAGCTCCCAATTGGGGCTGTAGGTATGTGTTGAGAGCGTTGATTTTGTCAACCCCAAGAGATATTTTTCTATTAAAATAAAAAATCAATGCCTGATCACCCCCCCCCCCCCCCTTGTTTTTCTATGCTACAAGCTCTAGCTTTATCACTTGGGCAGAGGTGAGGTCTGTTAGGTTGTTGTTCAGGCTTTTTATTGGCAGTGGTGGGCTAGACCCGCGCCTTCAAGTCTGCTAGCTAGAAACGTTCTGTCCACTGACATGACTTTTATCACTATGGCTATATACCTTGACGAATCTAGATAATGTAGAAGCTGCTGAATCAGGTTTACTGGTGGGAACACCCAAGCCAGTTTGAAATTCCAAGGATGACTGAATGCGTTCAAAATTTTGACTGATCTGTCTCTCGAGCCCCATGTCACGTAGAGGTTACAACAGCAGTTTTCTCGACGCGAACCAGTCTATATATGGAGCGCCTCAGATTCTGAATACGGCCTCCAAAGCCGGGGGCAGCAAGTACCATACCGGTACCAGATGATTGCTGAAACGGGCTACGACAGCAGCTATTCTCTATATAGAGTACCCCAGATTTTGAATATAGGCCTCCGAGGCCGGGGGTAGCAATGGATGATTTCTGAAACGGTCAAGCCAGCAACCTTTCTCTATGTTTGGAGTACCCCATTCTGAATATGGCCAGTGAGGCCGGGGGAGCAAGTACTTTTACAGTACTGGTTGACTACTGAACAGGTAACGACAACAGCTTTTCTTTCTTGGAGTAAATCAGTCATATTAGGTGGAGCGCCCCAAATTCTGAACACAGCCTCCGAGGCCGGGGGCAACAAGTACCATTCCGGTACTGGATAATTGTTGAACAGGCGGTTGGCTATACCTCCCCGGGAGATAGGCCGCCGGAAGAGTGATATTCAATCATTCGCTTAGCTCCAGTATTGTCATCAGTTCGAGTAGGGTTAACGATCTAGATCCACTTATCGTTTCTTTTCCTTGCTACGAGTGTTCTGTTATCAGATTATACCTGACTGTGTCTCTTCCGCAGAGAACTACTGTGGCAACTTATGGCTCTATGCACTGTATACAACTCCTTGCATCTGAGTGTCAAAATCAATGGCGTACAACCCGCCTGTAAGGTACCTCTCGCGAGGGTAAGCGCCCCAGCCAGCATCCGCTGCGCTGAGGTCTTGCTTATTGTGCCAAACCACTCTTTATGTAGCTTTGTATGTTGTGGTCCACTGCGTTGCACTGTTGTACTGGGCAGGGCAAAAATAGTTTTAATCTTGTCTTGTATTAATTAAACTTGCTTAAAAACCTTGTTGTTTGATGTCTTCTCATTTGAGTGGTAAGGTTTGACATGTTAGGTGGCCCTTATAAGCTCTGTATTTCTCTTAGAGTATAAAAACTTCGGAAAATACGCCTCTTTATGTAAGTAGGTTGAGTTTGAGTCGGTGCTGACTAATTAAGATAATTGGTGGACCAGTCCAAGTACTACAAAGTTCCTACAGTCTCAAAGACCAGAGTTGCGATTTAACGCTGCCTTGACTCTTAGTCTATGCTTTGCCTGGCCATATGGCGCTGCGTTGTCTTGTTATTTGATACTTCTTGACTTGTCTCTTCTTCTTATTCGTGTCACTATTGACAGAGTGGTTGCGGTTTTCATGAATTAATATTCTTGCCTGGACTTGTAATGATACAATAATCTAGATATGAGTATATGTACTAAGGGTTGCACTACCCTGGCTCATAGAACCTCTGCAATGGCGGAAAGGTTTTGTTGGCCAATGAGAGGCCAATAAGAAGATGGCTTGGTTGTTGAATGAGACAATAAAAAAGTAAGCTTGTTTGATGTCTATCTTAGTCATCCAATCACTATCTAGTAGCTACATCTGTCAAAGACATCAATTGAAAATGTTTATAAATACCATCCAAAATAGGATGTACCTTTCTATGAAACTCTTTTTTAAGAACCTTTGGGAAAGAAAACTGGAGTCCAAGATTGTATGTTTTACTATTATCTCTATTTTATAAGTACTGAATTACAGCTTTCATCTCGGATGAAATTTTTGTTTCAAAATTCTTTAACAAATTTGGTGAAGGTATAGAAGATATATCATTCAGAATGGAATGTGTTTCCTACTTACTTCATTACAAATAAAATATTTTTTACCAAACCAAATCTGCTTCGCTGCAAACAGTCAATTTAGTTTATCTGTACTTGTAGTAAGTATTGCTGTGTATCAGCTGAAAATGCAATTATTAGCTTTTGTACATTTGCAAATGCACTCATTCAAGTTAAAAGCATATGGACTATACTTTTATTTTGTTTGTAACCTGAACTAGACCTGATCTTTTGGCTCCTTATCGTTCATAAACTTCTATGTATATAGGTATACTTGATTTTTCCAGTTATTGAATAACTGCCCGGCTGTAAAGTTTGCCAAATAAATAGAAGCTCAATACAAGAGGGTAACTCTCCTAAAATATTTATATAACTTTCATTAAACTGGTTATCATATTCTATGCCAAATAGTCCTGTTATAATTTTATATTCTTTATTATTGGACAAAACTAAATGTCCTTGGAGTAGGTAATGCATGTTATGCAACGCCTTCCAAATTTTACAAAGGAATGCTATTTACTTTTAAAACTTATCAACCTTTTTAAGCCTTCCTTACAACTATCATGTTTTTTATTGAATTTTGTGTTTTAAAATATGTTATTAGAAATAAGCTCGTTCTAGACTACTAGGGTCAAGACGGCTGTGTCTGTTCCGATATTAATTATGTCAGATGGATACCTGATCATGGTATCTGGATAGATACAGTTAATGTATCAAACATGGAACCAATCTACTGATCACGTCTAGTGTGCCCTGTGTACTTACGGTGATTATTGGCGGCGGTGCAACGTACCCTACTTCATCTTTCTGAAGAAGGAGGCACTGCGTGATTCTTCTAGAGCTAACAGAACGCTCTTACGAAAACAGCGTCACACACACACAACTGAAATTCGTTGATTTGACCATAGCTCTGGTCTTGATTGGCACTTATTCTTATCTAAGCTTTTTTTCTTAACTTTAAAACTCTTTTCACTCACTAAAAACTGAAAATAAAACACATTATAGTTAATTTTCAGAAATTTTACGAGCTTGAACAGTAAAATTCGAAAATGCTATGAGACCACAGATAACTCAGCAGCGGAGATTCCTCAGCTTCGCCGACAGATGAAAGATTGAAGAATTGACAGGTTTGATAAGAAATGCCATACTAAACGCTTGATATAAGGTAAGATCTTGAAAATTGCTTCTTCATATATATTAACAATGCTGTGTGTTTAGAAACACATATAATAAAGCGCCCAGTTTTTCTCACAGACTAGTAATACGTAAGGGATATGGTATGCTATCTGTGGTGTTTAGTTATTTAGTTTTTACATTTGTTTGTTTTTAGCCTGCTCCGAGGAGCAAAAAAAAAAAAAAGTTGTTTGTTTTTAGCTGAAATAGTTGAATTTATTTTATTACATTATTTCCGTATATTCATCGTGAACTACTTTAAAGCACAATGGTAAGCAAAGCAGTTGAATGTAAGAATACTTTTATATTACTCTCTACATTATATACATTCGATTTAAATAGAATAACGATTTGGATTAAGTCTGTTATGTTATTTTATTAGATAATAAAGAATAAATGAATAAAAAAAAAAATGAATACAGTCATCGTTTTCTCAGCACGAGATACACCCAAATTAAACTTTTGGAAGTAAAAAAAGTATGTTTATACCATGTTTCTATCAAGCTATCTATTTCAATAGTAATTTGAATTCTCATTGATATTATTTAGCATGCTAATGGCGGCTTCCTCTACGTCGGATTTACTTTATCTATGGATGAGAACCCTTCCTTAATTACTGTAATAAATTACAAAATTGATACGATACACTCCTCCACTTAAACCCGCTTTATCATGCCTGTGTGTTAATAATTTCCAGTTGGTACTAGTCCTCGGTGACCTTCACATTCCTCATCGATGCAGCAGTCTACCAGCTAAGTTCAAGAAACTGCTCTTGCCGGGACGAATCCAGCACATTCTGTGCACTGGCAATCTCAGCACTAAAGAGTCATATGACTACTTGAAGACTTTGGCCAGTGATGTTCATATTGTTAGAGGAGATTTTGATGAGGTTGGTTTAACAAATTTGCATTCAACCCTAATCACAATCAATAAATCATTGTTATGCATAAAATTTGACCATCAATTTTATCTAAATGAAATCTTTTAAATGGTTGAGTACTTAAAATAAAATCTATAAAAAATTACATTTCTTATTTATATTTTTTTTTCATTTAAGGTTTCCACATTTCCAGAGCAGAAGGTGATCACAGTTGGTCAGTTCCGTATTGGGCTTATCCATGGTCACCAGGTGGTCCCATGGGGTGATGAAGAGTCCCTTGCTCTAGTTCAGAGACAGTTGGATGTAGACATACTCATATCAGGACACACACATTGCTTTGAAGCATATGAACATGAAAACAAGTTTTATATCAACCCAGGGTCAGCTACTGGGGCATACAGCTACTTGCATAGGTGAGCCTAATTAATACTGAGGATCAAATTTATTTCTTATTAATGAATCAATGTTTTTTCTGTATATCTTGCAAGGAACAATGTGTTTCAATTTGTTTTGTTCTTCAATTGTTTTACAAATATACTTCAAAGTGCCAACTGTGACTCTACCATGAGTTTTTACTATACCATATTTACTATACTTGCTAGCGTCTGTAGTTGAAAAAATGTATGAATTTGTACAGCGCTCTAGCGGATAGTTGGGTACTAAAATTCGTAATACTAATATTGACGTAACTACTGTAGTAAAGTCAGGCAATTTTACTGTGACAACTCATGGTAGAGGTACTGGTGGCTAATCTGGTTTATTGTTGTGATTGAATATTTAATGCTGTTTTTTGTTTTAGGACCTCCACTCCTTCATTTGTTTTGATGGACATCCAAAGCTCAACTGTGGTCACATATGTGTACAAGCTAATAGGAGATGAGGTAAAAGTCGAGAGGATTGAATATAAAAAGGCATAGTTCTAATTCAGAGTTACTTGTTTACTATTTATTTATAGTAAAGTTCTCACCCTAAAATTCTACATTTCCCTGTAATGCTGTGTGATACTTTATCCATAATGTATCTTGAATAGTTAATATAGAAATAGTGCCCAAAAGATCTAAAGATGTCATGTCTAACATACCTGATATATTAGTGACCCTTTTGAAATATTGTTTTATTTTAATTTAGTGGGTGCGGTTTCAAATTTGTATAGTCTACTATGTACCATTTGCTGCTTTTTGCTATGAAATGTGTGTTAATTGAAATTATTTTCATATTAATTTGTTGTTACCTATTATAAATATATGTATGTTGTATGTTAATATAAAATATATTTAGTTTATAAGAAAAATGTCTCCACATTTATCATTCATAAGATTTTTTTAAATCTTGTCAGTCTTTTGCATGTATATATGGGTTCTTCAGAGGATTATGTGAGAAGTTGTAGATAAGAATTAGTTTGTACAATATTATAATAAATATACCCCTTATTATGACATTTTGTTTTATTCTATCCACAAGCTACCTGCGGCTAAATATTCGTGAACTAAGTTTTTTCCTAGGTATTTTTTATATTTTTCCTTAAAAAAGAACTGTATTTTACAGTTTTATTAATATTTATACAACTTATTTTCGTTTATTTCATGGGTCCGCTCGTACATACATATAATTTGCATGCTAAATAACTATATCTAGCATGCAAATTATATGTACGAGCTAATTTCACTATACCTACTAAGGTATAGTAAAATTATAACAATCTACTGTTCAACCACATTTAGCTATTAGATAATTTGATTTGGTAGGTGCTCCACACCACACCACATAACTGTTAAAATATTGGAAAACCTACCTGCCTATCTCCCCTACGACCTATAATTTACATAAAATAATAAAATGTCATAACTCGGTTTATGTACAGCAACCTGATAAGAGTTATACAGTAAATTACATAGGTAAAGCAAACATTTCGCCATCACATTGCATTATACTAAGTACGATTTATTATTTGCGCGGACAAATAATGTTCTTGGATATTTTATATTGTTCTAGTTGTATCCTCTTACTCAAGTAAGTTTTAATTGGAAGTATAAGGTATTAAAATAAAATAAAAACAGTAGATGTAACAATTTATTATTTCTGGGATAATATAAAATAAATAAAATCAACTAAAAATACTAGGTACCTACTAAAATGTTCACAATATGTGCCCCATTGATGGTATAAAATGATGGGATGGGATGAGAAAACTCTAAATATTATAAACATTTTACATTAGGTACACTAACCATATTAATATTAAAAAAATGTATTTTTTTCGAAATCACTACTAACCTATAATTTAATTTCATTTCATAATTATTGCAACATTTTTAAATAAATTGTTCGTTCTTTAAATATTATTCGTAATGACTATGTTATTTTCAGAGGTTATACTGTAGCAGATGAGTTTGATGGAATAAAACAGAGATTTATAATAGAAGAAAATTTCAAGCCGTAAGGAAATTCTTTATCTCTCGAATTTTATATCTCGAAATCGGTTAAGTCCATATTTAGCTCTGCAGCAGCACATGCTTAATATGGGTAAATTAATATCTATATTTCTTAGTATGTACCTACAGTGTTGTAGTTTTAAAGGTCGTAATAAGAGTAAAAAAGTCATACACATAACATAACATCGCTCAATGAATGCGACTCGTATTTTTTAGCAAGTGTTTTTTTTATATTTTCCAAATCGAGCACTCAGATTCAAGTACAGCGATGTACTAGTTATTTATCTAGTATCTATCTATACCAAATATCTTATCACAGGTATATCATGTGCGCATATTATATTGATATACTTACATATAACTTAGGTATACAAAGTGTAAAGTAAAAGAGCATCCCAAAAACTAAATGTTACCAGAGACAGGACATTTGAGAGCCACACGCAGTTTTATAAGGTTTTAGGCTCTTTATTGCAAGATTAATCATTTTACGTCTGGTAAATACATAAACTAAGATTATAATACATAGAGAATATAATACGTAGACTTAGATCTACAAATACACGAAGATCTTAATATTAAAAAATGCAATCGTAAATAATAAACAAACACCCATAGTTGATATAAAATTATAGGGCAGACAATTGGTACCTAATTGTCAATAAGAGGTTTTATCCTATTATCTTTTACTCACGGTGAAGATCAATAAACACCCAATTTGGTTGATCGTCCACGTCAAACGTTCACGTCGCACGAATATAATATGGTGATGATTTAATGTAGGACAGTTCTTTTTTGTAAAGATTTAGTTTATTTTTGTTATCTCTATCTGTGTCTTCAATAAACCTAATTATTTATCGTATGTACCTTCCAGTTCAATATTGAGTGCACTACATACCTATACCGTGTTATTGAATTAAATAACGACTCAATTTCAAGTGATGATATTAAATTCATTTTTATACAAAATTATCACATATTTCAGTGCCATCTTTGGGTCAAATAAGTTCAACCCAGTACTCCAGACATTCGAAGATGTGAATGAAGTACAACAGATACATATAATCTATAACAATGAAACGGCCAATGTCACTGCAATAGGAGATATGGGCGGCGATACAACACGATCCGACGACTTAAAAAATCGGGCGCTGTTCAGACAACATATCACATTTAGGACTATAAAACCAACTTTATGGTGGACGAAGCCTCAAAAACACGCCAACGCTACACGAGTTGTCCCTTTAATGTTACGAACTCGATAATTCAGTGTTAATAAAAACTGCGTACAGTGTTTTTATTCTTTGGTCTTCTGAAGTTTGAGAGTAATCCTACCGAAGTAGAATTTAGGCATTTAGGTAGCATTAAGCAAAGATTATGTTTTATTTACTAATTAAATAGAACTACATTCATTTCTGAGCTTAGATGTGAATCTACTTTTTACACTAATTCAGAGCTAGATTGTAACCAATTTCTTGCTATCCAACCTTGAAAAAAAGCCGTTAGTCTCTTTTTAAAAAGAGATGTATAAGAGCTGTCAATTGTTTTCATTTTGAATAAGAGTACCTACGACTAGTTATCAAGGGTTACATGGATGTATATTATATAAATACCTACTTCTCTTACATTGTATATAATGCATAATTATGTGTGTCTAAGTTATATTATTTTGTAAATTACTAGTCTAAATAATATCAGTTTTGAGCAAGAAACTACTTATCAAGCTTTTTGGTGTTCTAGATTTGTTTATGATCCTATTTACATACATACTTACTCAATGACCTCTACTAACAAAGTCAATAACTAAGTCAAATTAAATGACATAATTGAATTGTTCGACTTTTCGAAATCTACAAAGTACACAGACACATACGTGTACGAAAACAGCAATCGAAGCAAGAAATAGAGATATTAACCATTGTCGTAACAAAACTATAACTATAGTGACTATACTTTTCTTTGTATAGAATTCAGAATGAAATTTATTAAAGAAAATATTTAGCTGCATAGTAATTTTGCAGCTTCACGAGAAAGTATAGATATGGCTTTAGTTTGATTGAAACATCAAATGATGCGCTGTCAAACCACTGTAAAATTTCACTATAACACAGCCGCGAACGAAGCGGCCATTGCCCTAAAAGCTTAAATTTCTGACAATGAAACCTGGATGTAACTGTTTTATATGTAACATCCGAATACTAAGTTATACATAGCTACGGAATTGAGATTCCTATTTTAAAATGTGTCAAAAGTATTTTCTTAGCTGTTTTCAATCATATTGCTGATGACATGCGCCACACCAAACGCCACGGAGAGTAGCAAGATTAGAAATATTGCCCGAAAATACCTGTAAAAGACAAATAATATTGCTAGTGTATTTGATTACATATAAGTACAGCTCCTTGAAAAATAAATAGTGCTAGAAGAATGACCCTACTAACAGACCTCGGAGAATCGACTAAGTAGTTATGTATAAGTAATTAAACATAAGTACATACAATACAGATCTTGGCACTTTTTTTCTACCTATTAAACTAGAATTTTTAGGCATAGTATACAGTCAAGACCTTTCTATCAACTTACCAGGTAAACTTGGACCTCTTTAAAGTGCGTATAATGCTTTCAGCTTGTTGCCTGGTGCTAACAAGATCTCCCGAATTGTCTATCACGAAATGGGACTTCGCTACTTTGTCTTCCAGAGGCATTTGGCAGCTTATTCGCTTCTTTGCTACTATTTCAGAAAAGTCACTTCTTTTACATAATCTTTCTAACTGCTGGTGGTCCTCACTGAAATAAGAATTATCCGATAAAATATAAAGTCTAACTACTTAATGTCCTGGAATGGAATGTATACATTTTTTGATTTAATTAATCGTTGTATAATCGTAATAAACCTATTCATACTTATATGCGCAGAAATATCTATTGAGCAAAAATATCTAATGAATATAAATCCATTGATATGATTTTCATATTCGAGCACGCGTCTTTAGGATCGAGAGGTTCTTTTTAGACCTACCGCATAATTATGAGCATAGTTTGTTTTAAGTTTTTCTAACTTTCAACTTATCAACTTAGAAAGAAAGAGTGTTACAAAAACTTATAAATAAAGGTGCCTAAAATTATTAAATAAATAAATTACTTAGTTCTTATTGTACATTTTTGCAGGGTGTATATTGATTTAAATTTTTTAAGACTAACTGACCTAGAGTATTAACGGCTTCCTTCCTAGCATCGAATTACAATATTAGAATACAACCACAAATTAATGTCTCATTTATTAATACATTACTTACCATACAACAGTGATAATCTTATGCATAAAGGTCAACATTTTGCCTGTTTCAAAAAGCAGCGGCACTTCCATCACAATATATTTGTGACCCGAGAAAAAGTATGCCATGGCCATTTTCATCATGGCACTTTGTATTCTGGGATGTGTGATTGCATTAAGCCGTTTCCTCTTCTCGATGTCATCAAAGACTAATTCACCGAGCCGAGCTCGGTTGACCTTGCCGTCTGGTAGAAGGACTTCATCACCGAAGTACTCTCGGAGTTCATGCCAGCCTTTTGTACCCGGTTCCAATACTGAAATTGAGATAAGTCTTCTTTGTAGCCTAGGTGCATAATTTCATATGTACAAAGAATCTTTAAACGAAAATATATGCATGTGATTAGAAGTAAGTAAGTAGGTATAAAGGTCATGGTGACAGGAATACTCAATTTTTTGTAATAAAAAATAATCGTTTTAAATTTTCATATTCTGATTCTGTCTTAATGGTATGTATGGTACACAAGTATAAAGCACAGGTTATAGCAGCAAAGCCCTAATAATATAATTTATGAACACACATAGACTCAATAAATATGCCAATTCAGTTGTTCACAGACGCCATTGCCAGAATCGCCTAGAATGTTATTATCATTACATAAAGGAGAATGGGCGATTTTGTATGGAGCGTGGGCCACGACTAAAAAACTCGTCCCTCAGGGTTGCCACATAATATGTTTAAAAGGGCTTTTAAATGTCTACCTTTTACTATTTTTATTTAAAAAATCCATCCCATGGAAATCGATATATTTTTAAAAACAGTTTTTTATTTTAACGTCGTATTACTCCGAATTCTGAAGGCCCACAAAAATGCCTGCAGTTGCGTTGAAAAGGGCATAAAACGGGCTTTATTTGTTTTAAGATTGTTTGAAAATCCAACCTGAGGGAATCGAGATATTTCCGAAAAACTGTATTTATTTTTTGCAATACTACAGTTTTTCAGGAATAACTCAATTTCCACAGGTTCGATTTTTAAACAATCTGAGAAATAATTAAAGCCCTTTTAGGCTGGCCTCACACAGCCGGAAAACCTATCTGAATTAAGAATCTTAATTCAGACTCTTAATTCCGGCTCCCTCAACTCACATTATCTTAAAAATTGAGATAGATCAGTAGTCTCTTGTTTCACGACACACGCAAACGTCTCGAAATGGAGGAGGAATTAATACTAATCGCATTGCTATTGGCTCAATACTGAGCAATTCATAATCTGAATTCAGTATGTGTGTGTGTTGCTCTATGCAAATGTATAGGATTACGTGCGTTATGAAGTCATAATCTTAAATATTCAGACCAGGAATTCCGGACGCACATCAGAATCATTCTTACAGATCGATCTGAGAAATTCATAATCTGAAAAAATCAGAATGTATGTGGATCATAACGACTTTGTATGGGATTCCGGCCTTTCTTAATTAATAATATGAATTCAGATTATGAATTCAGAGACGAATTCCGGCTGTGTGAGGCCGGCCTTAATGTTCTTTTAAACGCCATCACAGTTATTCTTGTGGGCCTTTAGAATTCTAAGTTATATGATGTTAAATGAAAAACAATTTCATCGAAATATCCGATTTCCATGGGACGGATTTTTTCCGTAATTATAGTAAAATATTAGCTTATAAAAGCCCTTTTAAACGTACTATGTGGCAACCTTGAGGAACCTTTTTTTTAGTCGTGGCCCAAAGTGCCCATTCTCCTTTAAAAAGATTTCAAAAAGCTTGGGCAAATAGCATAGCATTACAGATTAGATTATATTTATTTATCTTATTAACTTAGAAATTTTCGTTTTTGGTGGCTTACTTTTCTTTTTTTCTATTCTTATAACATAATGTCTCATAGACATGCAGAGGTATTATGCACATCAAAAATTATTACAATAAAAATGCTATATACTATACACAAGGCATGTCATATATAATTTTAATTTTATAAAAAATCACATCAATCTCTTTTACAGGAAAAAATATGTGATTATTATTAATAGTAAATTAAAAAGCTTACTTCAAAACAATATTTTCAGTAAAAAATATTTTAGGGCTTTTCCTACCAGCTTTTTAATCTAATAATTATGATTTTTTATCTGAGCTATTTCAGGTTGAACATTTGATGTTTATTCATACAATGTTTTTACCTTGGTGAGAAATGAACCCATATCAGGAAAGATGGGGCCACAAAAATTACTGTAATAGGTTATATGTATAATAATTACTGTATGTTTAAAATATCCTATCAGATATAGGTAAAGCAATGCCAGATATCAAACTTAACTTTAAATTTTGCTACTTGCACTTGCCACAAAAAATATGATTAAATGGATATAATTATAACAGAGAGAAATACAGAACATCAGTGATCACACAAACATTTGTTCTTGGTGGGGATCGAACCCACAATCCACAGCATGGAAGGCAAAGCCACTACTAACTGAGGTATGGTGTCATTAACAGCCGGTTTCTGGAAACCCAAATCACGATTGATCCGAGTTTGACATATAGTAATTATTAGATTTTTTCATTGATCATCGTTCGAGAAACCGGCCGTAAGTGTAATTTGAAACAAACTGGAGTTTCTAGAAATAATAAAAACCAGCATAGATGAATACCTCAAATATCAGAGTAAATACATAATATTACTACTGATTTTGAACTAAACTGTCTACTAATAACAAACTGTTTAGTAATTCTGGATTTTGTGTAACCTAATACAAAATATATTAAAAGTATTGCAATGTTTATATCACTACATTTAATTAAAAAATTGTACAATTCGCCACAAGGTTTTACTAAGTTCAGTCAGCCTCTTATACAATAAAGTAATAATAGCTAGTTTTAAAAACAATATACAATGCTTATTTAAACTAAAAATAAATACAGGAATCAACTACAACAAAGCTAGACAATATTGCTTACAAATTTTAAAAATGTTAAAGTTCAGTAAAAATTGACTATTATTTTTTCATTGAGGTTAGGTCTAGTATATATCGCAAGCATAATATCGTCAAAATGATTGCATATAGATAGATAGAATTTTGTTACCGTTTCTGGCTACTTCATCAGCGTCAATGACTGCAATGCCGTGCTCCCTGAAGATTGAAAGAACTGTGCTTTTGCCTGTAGCAAGACCTCCAGTTAGACCCACTATGAACATTTCAAATGATGTTTTCACGCGAACTTTGTTTAGAAGTTAATTAAAAAGAGGTTACAGATTTTAAAATCCAGAAAAACTAATTAATTAGAATATACAAATACTGTGGAAAATAATGTGTAAACAACCAAATATCTTGTTTGCTGGCTGACAGTAAGTAAAGTAATTGATTGATCAGAGTGAGTATAGTATTTGGTTGGTTTGCTTGATTGATATTTTGACTTGACTTGACAGTTGACATGCATGTTTCGCATCAGTGATGCCAGCACAAACCAGTGCTGCCAGAAAAAACGAACGAATGCTAATTTTAACTTGGATTTTGAAAGTTTATTTCTTTTTAATAGAAATTAATTGCTGTCTCTTTGTAATTCATGCAATATAGTAAAATAATAGTTAATATCAATCATAATCAACATACACAAATATCTGTTTTGCTATACACAAAATCTAGTGCATGTCGGGCTGGCTATGTGCTGGCCTGGCCAGGTGTCGTGTCGTGACCTAAAAAACCTTTATTATCTAATAAAACATGATACCATTTCATATCTCTATTACATACAGGTAGAAGGTGCTAGTTCCTAGCAATACCCTATTCAATATTATTGGATAGGGTATTGCTAGGAACTAGCACCTTCTCATAGTACAATCTATCTTTGCTTAGTTTGAATCTAGATGGCGTTGTGTGAAAAGTTTCTGAATAAAGTCCTAAATTATTTTTAGTATCCTCATCATCATCATCATCATCAAAGCCTCTTTTCCTTTGTGCCAATAGTTCTTCACAATGTAAATTATTTTTACGCTTAGGTAACTTAGGTAATTTATCATGCTCGTTGATTATCTATAGCGATAAAAATCCTAACCTCTTTATATCGAGCTACTTTTCACACACACAGAAGTTCACAGAACTCGCGTAGAATGTCTTCTATGTTGCACAACATTTTCTAGTTCTTAAAACTATGTAACATAAAGTTCAAGTTAGCTTGTTCAGCGGACGGAGCCGCCAGGAGGGTGAGAGGGGTGATAGGCGGAGTGAAAACATGTAGGCGGAGCCTATCATAATCCCGACAGCTACCTCCCGTTCTTCCCTACGGGTGCCAGAATAAGTTACGCTGTCCGGGAGTCGAGAGGTATTCTAGAGTGCGTGATGTGAGGTGTGGTGCATCATGGACGAAGGCACAGGGCGAGGGTTTTCGGTGGAAGGCGCCAGCGTGGTCCCGGCGTCTGGTGGATCACCGTCGCCCCATGGCACCGATGTCTTCTTGTATGACGACTCGTCCATGTCCGACGGCAGCCTGTACGCGAGCGATCAGGAAAACCATTCTTCTCCCAGGAAAAGGTAATATTTCCTAAGCATATTTTGTATTCAATGAAAATATTTCAAACTAATGTACCGAGCAGGTAACCACTTCAAAATATTTTCGTGATTTACAAAAATAATAGGTACCTATTTAATATTATCTTTAAATTCTATAAACGAATTATTATTGTAGTAAGTACCTATAGGTTTTGTATGACAGAGTTTAGCAATAAGTAGGTATAGGAGGGACGATAGGTGCCTAGTGCCTATCGCCAAAACAGTAGGTACCTAGCTAATCCAGCAAATTAAACTTTATAAGATTGTTTGTAAGTAGATACCTAAATCCACTTATTAAAAAATAAACTAATATCCACCAGATTTTTAAGCATAATCCGACACACAAACCCACCTGAAATAAAGATTTACACATTTTGAAATGTTCAGATCAGCCAACTCCCGTCGGCTTTCGTTTTTTATATGGCGAAACTTCGGACCTACGTACTTGAGTGCCGCGCAAGAGTAGCAATTGCTACGGGCCCGCATATTTAAACCCTTTCATCTCTGCCTGAGCGTAATTTTTTGAGTGAAACTTACTAAGATGTGGTATGTTATTTTTTTGTCTCAAAAACGTTAAAAGTCACAACCACAACTTTTCCTACCTTTTTGTACTTGTCAGATCCTAACAGCGCCTAAAATAATTTACTACACTATTAATTACCCACAAAATTGTAACCTTTAAGTGGATAGCAAATAAACTTATATTGAGTATTGAATAGTATTTTTACCATTTTATACTTAAGAACCCATAGCAACATTAGCAACCCATCTTTAAAAGAATTTCCTACGGGCCCTGCGCCTGCACTGACGTTCCTAGTTTATTATAAGTCATTTCATACATTTTTACAGCGAGCAAAGCGAGATTTTTATTATTTTTTAAGGAGGTATAAAATTCACAGGTAAAACACACAGATCTCACATAAATAATTAAATCTTGGACATCATCAATGTTTGTTTGAGTTTTACCAACTGTGTTCCGAAATAATAACGACGTAGCGCTACGAAGATGTGTTCTTATTCTACGTAGCGCTACGACTTCTTGGAAGTGAATTGGAAATTGGAATGTAAGTGTAGTGCTACGTAATTTTGTAAGTCTACGGCCCATATTGTATGTCTACGCAGCAAATTATAATTTTCCGCGTAGTGCTAGAATAATTTTGGAAGCGCATTTCTACGGAAATAAATATCCGCATATCGAAATCTGTTTAGTATAGATATTGTGTACGCATTTTGCCATGGATGTAAAGATGAAGTATAATATCAAGGTAAACGCCCAAACTTTTAGCCTCGTCTGTCAATCCAAACTTTTATCGGTCATTAGCTAGTTAGATGCGAAATAACATAATGAACTGATCCAATGCTAATTAATGGTTTGCTTCTTCTCTAAATAGAACTGGATTTGTCATTAAGCCGTACAGGCCGCGATCTATGGGCGGCAAATTTCAGAGAACGATAACTGATTATTATTTTAGGAAGGTATTTGTTAAATAAAGGGTCCTACCCGTGTGACAAATATAAATCCTGCACGCTTTTAGGTCGGAGATTCGGCGCTTGCGTCGACGGTCGCGCTGCCCTCAGCAGCAGATCCAGCAGCGGCAGGCAGCGAACCTGCGCGAGCGTCGCCGAATGCAGTCCATCAATGACGCCTTCGAAGGACTCCGAGCGCACATCCCAACACTGCCGTACGAGAAACGCCTCTCCAAAGTCGACACTTTGAAACTAGCGATTGGATATATCAGCTTTCTTGGCGAACTGGTATGTGGTTATGTTGATAACGTGGCTACATAGATAAGAACAAGCATTTATTTGTTATACCTATAGCTATAAGATATGAAGGGAAGGAAGCGTTTCTTTTAATGTACTTAGATGAAGTAGATGAAGCTTGCTATGGAATATCAACAGTTTGGATAAAGCATTGTAGGTACCTATCTATTGTTTTAGGTGCCTTAAAGACCTCAAAATAACAATATGACATCTACTTATTCTTTATTTATTTTTTTATTTATTGTGGCTATCTGCCCTTATCGAACTAAAGGTTGTCAATGGAAATAAAAAATAGTTTAATAGTTTCTAACAAACCGTGACTTTCCTTGAACTCTTTGTGAGGTTCAACGATGTATGTAAATAGACAAATTATAGGCTACCTATCTATCTACATTTAATAGCAATGCTACTATGTATTATTATCTACTATAGGGATAATTGACAAGTTAATTTTGCCGGGAATGAAAATTACGGCTGATATACAAACAAAATTCAAATGTTTGTTCTTATTACTGTTGACTAGTACCTACTTAGTAATAACAAAACCCTTCGAATTTGCGTCCTCGGAATACATAATACACACTGTAATCTGAGGACTTGGACTTATATGGTTTTATGTAGGACATCTCCTACAGTCGAAGAATCTTAATACATATTTTATGTTATAGGTACTATGTAAACAGAGCTCATAGAATAAAAACTGATCGAATTGAAAAGCCTGATAAAACAATTAAAAATAAATATTCACATATAATACCACAAGAGCTTCAAAATTATCGGGTATTTCCCGATAGGTTCGTTGCAAACAAATGAAGGAGTCAAGTTTTTCAGGTTAAAAAATCACGAGCGCGAAGCGCGAGTGATTTTTCCTGAAAAACTTGACGATTTTATTTGTTTGCAGGGAACCTTGAGGGAAATGCCAGATAATTTTGAAGCTCGTGTGGTATTCGGGGGATTATTTTTCCGTCCCAAATGTCGGCCAATAGAATTGCACCATGAGACGTATTAATGGGAACATTTCCTTTGACTTTTTTATCGATGGTGGACAGAGAACAAACTCCAAATCGACTCATTTTCATGCAAAATATCCAATTTTCACAATTGAATTCAACCTGTCAGTTTGACGTGTTTGGATCATGTTTTGTTTTTTATATATAGCAACGACCAGAGAAAATTTTCAAAAAATTATCAGTATAATACCATGTAGGTTGTACCACGTGACGTCGAATGTTGCAATTCTATTGGTCGATATTTGGGTCGGAAAAATAATCACAGACATTTCACACATCACACTCTAGTCCCAAACTAAGAAAAATTTGTAATATGGGACCTCGATTGCTGATAGAATAGGTACTTACATATATATTTTTTTTGTAAATACATAATTACTAAGTACATAGAATAAACAAATATTTGTTCATCACACAAACATTTGTTCTGGGTGGGAATCAAATCCATGACCCAAATTACGGAAAGCAGAGCTACTACCAACTGAGCTGTGACGCCTGTCTGTCATATTAGATTTTGTAACTAATGCTAGATATTACCAACAGGTTAGCACTGACCGTAGCAACACGGACGCCATGCATTTATCTGGAATGACCAATATCCAGAACAAAGACTCACAGAAGAAAGTTATCATTCGGGGTAAGTATATAATAATTTACCCTAGGTACATACAAAATATTATATGTAGATATCAATTTCAATATGTGACCTAACGCCGACGGACAGATAGGTATAACTTGGCCCATTGTAGACGTCATAACCTACAACAGTACCTCTACCATGAGATGTCACAGTAAAATCGCCTGACTTTACTATAGTAGTTACGTCAATATTAGTATTACGAATTTTAGTACCCAACTATCCATTAGAGGCGCTGTACAAATCTTCATACATTTTTGAAGTGAAAACTTCTTTAGCGGCGCTGGGTGGGTAAAAACTTTCAAACTCGCGTCAGGGTCACGTGACGTCGAAAAAGCGTAAGATCTTATTTAATTTTTATACATTGCTCGTAAAACAAGAGACGACAAAAGAACACACTTGCGGTCACGCGACGTATGACTCAAACAATTAAATAGTGTTGTGGCGACATCGTACAAGGCGAGTACAAGGCGCTGCCAACACGCGGTGCGGTGCGGAGCGCGGGGGCGGAGGACCGAGGAGCGGCACTCGCGCGCCGGCAGCCGACAGACGCTCTGAGCACCCTCGCACGGGAAACACGTATCGCTCGCCGCGCGCGCATAACCAGACAGACGCTATTATATCGTACGAATCGTTTCGCCTAACTTGTATTTAACTGTATCGCTTCCATCTTATTGAAGTGAAAACTCAGTCAGGGTCACGTGACTCGTGACGTTCATCGAACGTGACGTTCATCATTCGTTGTCTTCGTCGTTGTGTCAATGTCAATGACATGACACAATCACAATGACACAGACACATTCGCGCTTGCGCGAATGTGTCTGTGTCATTGTGATTGTCATTGTCGTTGTGTCGACATGACACAATCACACTGACACAGACACATTCGCGCTTGCGCGAATGTGTCTGTGTCAGTGTGTCTTCGTTGTCTTCGTCGTTGTGTCACATTCGCGCTTGCGCGAATGTTACACAATGACATGACACAATCACAATGACACAGACACATTCGCGCTTGCGCGAATGTGTCTGTGTCATTGTGATTGTCATTGTCATTATGACGACTGTGGTTATATTTTTGAAGTGAAAACTTAAAAGTGAAAACACATTCGCGCTTGCGCGAATGTGTCTGTGTCATTGTGATTGTCATTGTCATTATGACGACTGTGGTTATATTTTTGAAGTGAAAACTTAAAAGTGAAAACACAACGTTAATATTGAAGTTTTCACTTCTGCCGGCACTCCCGGAGTGCTACCATTTTTTTTTTTAACTACAGACGCTAGCGAGTGTAGTAAATATAGTATAGTAAAAACTCATGGTAGAGCTACAGGTGGCTTGCTAAAATGGTATATCGAAGTAATATGGTATTGAATGCGGTTTATGATTTTTTAAGTCCTTAAACAACAAAAACCGCAATGTGATCAATGGAGCGTGGCGCGGCAGGGATGATTCAGCCCTGTGTCAGGTCGCGACCCCCACGGTACATTGTTTGTGCACCTTTTAATTCACACATGAACTTATTACACAGGGACCCAGTGCATTGTTCATTGAAAATTAACAGAACAAATAATTTTGAAAAAACGAGCATCTAAAGCCCTAGATTGACTTTGTTGACATACCTACCTCAAGAGTGTAGTTTATTCACAAACAAACTTGCGACTATTACAGTTTTTACAAAATGTACATAGGTAGGTATAAATAAAATATCTACATAAGAAACAGTTGAGCTATCTACAGACCATTGCAAACGATCCATAGATAACTCAACTGATCCAAATCACTACTGATCGGAATCGTTTAGTTAAATTAATTAATTGATACTTACGCAAATATCAAAGAAGGGTATTATTGCTACGGCTAAAAAACACATTTTTATACTCTCTCTAAAACTCTAAAAAGAAACTAGAGTGTGATAGGTTCATAAACAAATTCTTTCAATTACCAGGGCCCAAATATATTTTCGTAAATATTTAAAAGATATTTCAAACGTATTCCAACCAACACAGCACTAATTTTTCCTACTAATTTGTACCTGACGTAGTAAGAGTAGGTTGGCTTGCGACAAAAATCAGATATTAAATATTCATCTAGAAATAAATATAAGTATCTAATAGGTAAGTAGGTACACTAACATCATGGTGGTGGTCAGGATGATAATTAATAGTTTTAATAATATGGGATCGAGTCAGATTCCTAATAGAACAACTTTATGAAATGAATTTTAGATCAAAAAGGTTTTTTCTAAACTTCGCTTGATCATTGTGTGTGAAAACATAAGTAATTTAGTTAAAATTCATAACAACACGTTTTTAAAGACAAACTGTTCTACATGCATGATGAGATGAGGAAAGTATGTATAGGTAAACACTGTACATCGAGGGTCCAGGTGCCATAGGTGCGTTCACACGACGTGCGTGATGAGCAACCGTATCCCATGGGATACGGGATGGATCCCACGCCATGTCGCTTAATTACAGTTTGCGATAAATCGATCTCGATTCGTAATATGGTATGGCACGTAGTGAAGGGGACCAACCGATCCTAGAACAATGAAATTTGGTAAATTTTATTTTGTTGTTAAGGTAAAAAGGTTAGTAGGTACTATGGGTACTGATTTGGATCAGTTGAGCTATCTATAGATCGTTTGCAACGGTCTGTAGATAGCTCAACTGTTTCTTATGTATTTTATATGACTATGTACATTTTGTAAATACTGTATAGTCGTAAGTTTGTTTGTAAATAAATGCTGTTGTGTATGGGTCCTTAAATTAGTTACTCTTGGCTTACTTCTAACCTTATACCTACCTATCTCTTAAAGGATACCTGAGCATCAACTTACAATCTCAGTGGCTCCTTTGAATGCGAAGCAAAATGCAGTATGTATAACTATAATACCTTTTGGTAGGTATTATAGTTATACTGCATTTTGCTATTGCTATTTCGTGTTATTTTAATAATTACCTACGCAAAACACCCAAATTAAAAACCACGATGTCTTTTAAATCAGTTAAAATATAATTTGTTAAGAATCTGGCACGTGTTGTGATACACTTGCATTAGCAAGTTTAGTGACCCTCTTGTGAGTGCTGTACACTTGTGCCGACATAGTGCATCTAAAAGTGTGTAAACAAGGGTCTGCACATATTTGCGAATCACACCGGAGCAAATTGAAAGATCTCCCTCTGTTAACTGAATCGGAGTGTATTAGAACACTATTAAACCCTCGACAACCCCATTCTAATGTAATAATCGAGGGGCACAATTAATTCCCTACAAAAATCGCAATGTTTTTGTTAGTTCTTCCATACAATGGGCGCAATAGAACTAACTCAATCTATGTATCGTTTCGGCATAAAACACGCAGTTCAGCATATTTATTTTTAGCAGACTTCCAAGCAATTCATACAAATTCTGTAAAATTAACAAATCAGCTATTACCTCGCAATATTTACTACGTAAGTAGGTATATATTGTTACAAACACGTAATGATTCACAAAACATCAGTGCACATCACTTAATTACTTTTATAGCACTTTATAGATACTTTATCACAATAATATTGAAACTTGGTGATAAAAAAGCTCAAGTTTCATTGTGAGGGCGCGAGCCGCTAATCTTTTTTTCAATTACCTACTAACAAAGCGCTTATCAAAATGTAGGTGAGTAATGTAGGATTAACATAGGGTTTAGAACACGTGCAGTGCAGTGTAGACTTAGGAATCAGGCGAGACTGTTTTCGAATCGAATTTTGTTATCAAAACTACGAATTTAAGTATATCTAGGTAGTTGAGTAAAGGTTGTATTTTGTGTGATATGAGTAGTTATTTATTCAATCATTCTCGAACGAAACAATTTTGTAACCTTTTTGATCATTCTGTGAACACCTGTTTTGTTTTAAGATCACATTTTTTTATTGACAGACAATCCAAGTTAATCGTTATGTCATTAATGATTTTACTTAGTTATTAAAATTTTATTTTATAGCTTTTAGTTTTGTACATTTTAAAATTGTTTTGATTTAAATTACATAAACATTAATCAATATGCCTATCAAAATTCTTCTTGCTCGACAAATTTTTGATGCTACTGGCGTACCGACGGTCGAAGTGGACATGGTAACCGAACTGGGACTATTCCGGGTCGGAGTTCCATCGACCGACACAAAGAAATTAGCAGAAGCAGTGCAGCTGCGGGACAATATCCCTACAGAGTTCCAGGGCATGGGCGTATTGAACGCAGTGAAGAACATCAACACTATCATTGCTCCAGAACTGATCAAGCAGAACCTCGAGGTCACGATGCAGAGGGAGATTGATCAGTTCATGATATCCCTCGATGGTACTGAGACTAGATCCCGACTCGGAGCCAACGCCATTATGGCGGTATCTTTGGTGGTTGCGAAGGCCGGGGCAGCAAAGAAAGGTGTTCCCCTATACCGACACATTTCTGATATGGCGGGCGTTACTACTATAATTCTACCCGTGCCTCACTTTACTATACTGACAGGTGGTATTCTGTCCTCGAACGGCCTCCCGTTCCAAGAATACATAATACTGCCTACCGGAGCATCATCCTTCTCCGAAGCCATGCGTATTGGTACTGAAATCTACCGCTTTGTTAAAAATGCTATAGCCACCAAGTACGGGCCTGAGTGCACCTACGTGAGTGATTCAGGAGGTTTCGCCGTCCCACTTCAAAGCCACAGAGATGCACTATTATTCTTGACAGATGCTATTAAGCAATGCGGCTACGTAGGAAAAGCGGAAATTGGCATCAACGCAGCCGCCACTGACATGTTTAAAGATGGTGCCTACGATTTGGAGTTTAAAAATCCTAACTCCAATCCCCAAGAATACATGTCATCGGACAAATTAGCTGAAATATATTTAGACAATATGAAGGAGTTTCCCGTGGTTTCCATAGAAGACGCCTTCGAGTTTGACGACTGGGCCGCGTGGTCAACTTTGACTGGACGCACGCCGTTTCAAATTATCGGAAACGATTTGACTCAGACTAATCTGCGGAGAGTGGGACTAGCGGTAGAGAAAAAAGCTGGAAACTCCTTGGCCCTGAGAATCAACCAAGCCGGAACTCTTACTGAAGTGATCGATGCATATAAGTTACTTAAAACCAACGGATTCGGAATAGTGGTGAGCGACCGATGGGGAGACACGGAAGATCTCTTCTTGGCAGACCTAGTGGTGGGTCTATCGGCAGGCCAGCTGAAATGTGGAGCACCAGCACGTTGCGAGCGTGTCGCGAAATATAATCAAATTATTAGAATCGAAGAAGAGCTGGGTGCTTTGTCGAAATACGCCGGGAAAAATTATCGAGGGCAATTGTGAATAAAGTGTTGCATCTTTTCATTAGGCCACTTTTTATTTTAAACGAAATAATCTAAGAAGTTTTGCGTATTAGTACCTATAAATCGAAGATTTCACTAACAAACTTAACTTGTAGGATAGGAATACATTTTTTGTCTATTGTTTACTATTCGTAGCAAGCGGACTAATTGCAGGAAACAGTTATTGTATTGGCTGCGAGTGCGGCAACCCCGGACTGTTATTATAGCATTTGTTGAAATATACCTGTGCTGTGGCAAGTGAGAACGTAATTGGGTTATTACATCTACAGAACTTACTAAGTATATTTACCTATACCTTGTTACACTAAATATGTACCGATTGCCGCTTCCTTCCTTTCCTTCCTTCAGATACCTAACTTATCATTTTTTTTCTGCTTTGATTATACCTCACCTGAACGAATTTATTTTTTCAAAGTAAATATTTGGGCTTTTATTTTTTGCACGATTTGCATTGGTTTTTAGTTTGTTGAATTTATCTTTAGTCTATTCATCTCTATTCATTATTCTCTATTAAAATAGCGTTAATTATGCTATAAAAAAATAAAAAATAACAGGACAGGTCAACCCTATCGACAATCATGTGCTATCGGAAACGATCAAAGTATGGGGTAAAAGGCCGTAACTGCGCGCACGTGCATCGTTCTAGGGGTTACACCCTTGAATAAAATAACACCCCGAATTTTATACCACATTTGCGAATGCCCCCTAACAATAATAATTGTCGATAAATAAACCTCAAGTGCACAATGGGTAAGATGATTGACCATGTATTAGTAGCAGTAACGTGAACGCAAGGAGGCAGGTGCATAAATTACGATGATTTTAAGTTCTTTTTTATATACCTAGGTCGACTTGGCCTGGATTCCACTCAAAATGGGATAGAACATTATTTTACATTTTTAGATGCCAAAGATGCAACCGTTTCAGAAACTGAAGTTGAGAGATCTTTGCCACAAATCGTATGATAGGATAATCTGAGATTAGGTAGAACAATAATATAATATAAGTAGTTCCCCACCCACAATTAGGAGGGGGGAGATATTGACATCAATTCGGAGTGCGGGTGCTGCCGAACTATTCCGTCTCAAAGAAAAATATTTTTTTTACATTTAATTTTGATATTTTTCCATGTAGGTACATAGTCAGGTTTATGTATCTATCTTATATCTACATGTATCATGTTTTTACCAACAGGTAATAACTGCCAAGCACACTCACTGTCGTGGTCTCGACGCGGTGATCGGCCTACTGGCGCCGGGAGCACTCTTCACGCCAAGATATGGGTACCCGAAGACCCGAGAATCTTTCCCAATTCAGTTAGCGTCATCGAAAAAGAAGAGCTCAGATAAACAACTTAAGCTCCACAATGTCAACATAATTTGATCTCATTTACTTAATTGTTAATTTAGTTATTGTCAATTTTAGTTAATTAGGTACACAAAATCACTTCTCATGGAAAATCTGTCTGAAACTTCATGCTTATGAGTTAACCATTATTTCAGAAGACTAGTACCTACAGACCTACCTATTTTCTGTAGTAAAACACGAATTTGCGTACTTAATTAGTACCTACCTAATAGTATTATCTACGGTATAGGCGCGGCGCGACAAGGTATGACGAGTCGTTTCGATCAGACAGAACAGAACTAGCAGATTACCTACATACCTACTCCTAGAATCATCCGCGTCGTACCCATGCGAGTAACAACGCCGCAAACTCTCCGGCATAGAAGCATCCACATGTCTAAAAACACTATTTGAAACTAAATTTCATGTAGTGTGGTCATTATAACTAGTAAGTAGGTACATTAATTTTATTAGTGCGAAGGTACACCATAGCAAGCTATAGGTATCTACTTATATTTTAGACTATAACTTAAGTACTTATTCTAGACCTGCTTATCTGTTAGCGACATCGCTGATTTGTTTTTGTTGAAAATATTAATCTAAAAATATGTACTTACTAATTTTTAGATAAGTATAATAATTAGACGATCGTAGGACCCACTTTTTACTGTCTCTATAGAATAAAACATAAAATGGCAAAAGGTTTACAGGTGTGGAAATCCCAAGGTAGGAAGCCTAGACGACACTTTTATTACTAAATTATATCAAATTAAAAACATTTAAAACCTAAACCATTGATATTTTATTTTTAATTACACTGTATACCTACTCACTTGACATCATGTAGGTATACTCCATGGTCAGGTATTAAAAATTAATAATTTCAATATTTTTCGCCACACAACCCGGGTATAAGGGCAATACAATCCAACACAGGGCACATGCCCTGTGTTCGATTGTACCTCTCTGAGCACGTCCACATACATGTGTGGACGTGCTCAGGGAGGTAACGCATTGGTAGGTATAGGTACAGGCAATCGTTTCATCATATAATTGATAGTCGACCAAACATAAGGTAGAAACTACTGCTGGTCTGTTGCCCTTATGTAATATAACCTAGGTTAATAATAAAAATAGCAAAAACACGATTCCTAAAGCTCATCGATGAGTGTGTTCTACTTCGGCTGGTACGGTGCCGGATCAATAAGGCAGACAGGCCGGGATTGGTGGCACATGGCTGATTCCCACGGACGCCTTTCTGACAGTTCAGACGCTTTTGTAGAAATGGATTATGGGCTTCCACTTCCCCTTTCCATGCAAGGAGTTTTAGTAAGTTCATGAATATAGGTATTTTACAACCAGAAATCGGGTGTAGAAATAAAGGTGGCCAAATATCCTTTTACAATTTTATCAAACTTTCTATATAAAATTGATAGATTATTATGAATGGACCTACATTTTAAGCTATTGGAATTTAAATAAACTCATACCTAACCTTATTACGCATTGCGTAGTCTGGTAAAAATAGGACAATGTTTTTTTAAATAAATCAACTTTTACAGCTACGAGTGTTAAAATAAAAAGCTTTTCTGTGTATTATTCGTTTATATTTAGCAGTACAAATTAATAACAGAATCTTCTTCATTTACATTTACAAGTATTTTGTGAAGCTAAACACAGCCAACAGTTATTTATCTGTGTAGTGGAGGCGTAAATTGGGACATTATGCTGAAGTTTACGGAATACAATATATAGCTTTATGGGTATATCATAGCAATAGTAGTCCTAAACCACATCGATTATGAATGGCATTTCTAGCTATCAACTTGCACATAAACCTTATTGCTAGCCGGTAATGTCACCAAAGCCCAAAGTTTTGATTTGTGAAAGAATCAACTAGAAAGAGTTTTAAATCTAGTTTAATTATAATTTTTAATTGTTCGATGTAATTTTCTAGAATCAAACCAAAACTCGACCTTTGGTGTACTGTACTACTCAGCCCTGCGATCTTGAATGAAGTTTTGACAAAATATCCATGATCGCAGAGCTGCTCCTATAAAAGCGGGTAACTTAAATAATAAACGAAAGATGTACAAAACGTAATTAAGATTTCAAAATACAATATAAAACAAATATATTTTAGATATAACGAAGAATTATAATTTTAATTTTACAAGCAACTAACAAATTATAAAGTGTTGTACTTACTTAAATAATGAAAAATAACAAAGTGTTCTAAATTACTATGTACGGTTTAAAAATATATAAATAAACTCTCATAATTTGTTTTACCGTTCATAGTATTACATTGCGAAACACTTTGTTACTAAATTAGGTCAAAGCAAAGCCTTATTAGTATTACTTTGGGAAGGTGCGCAAACAATTGCAAATTGATCCAACCATTTTGCTTAGAGGTATGACTAACTATTTTAATACAATTTAGTTATAATATTGAAGTAGATAAACTAGCCCAAATATAGAATGTCCCAAGACTGCAGATCTTCAGATGGTGAATTAAATACCTCAACTATTTGCACAGAAATATGTAGTTAAATTTTTTCATTTTCGTAAAATGTGTTTTTATTTTTATTCAGTTGTCCGGTTTATCGTCAGTCCTGAGACATCCTATAAAATATGTTAATGTTTTATAGTACGGAGAGGCTTAGTCTAAACATAATCTTTGTTTTACGTTTTTTGGAATTGTAGCGGACTTCTATGTAAAACTCTATGCGAATATCTGTGGTTAAATGAGTACAGAGTCAATGAATCAGTTTGTTTTAGTTAGCTTAATGTCAAACATCATATTTTATAGTTACTTAAAAGGTACATATTCAAACTTAAAACAGCTTTAGGAAAATGAACAGAACTATAAATATTCGCATGGGATTTTTCATAGTAATAAGTAAATATTGTTCTTTGTGTTCAGTAGCTCTACCATAAGTTTTTACTATACTATATAAAATATACTCGCTAGCGTCTGTAGTTAAAAAAATGTATGAAGATTTGTACAGCGCCTCTAGCGGATAGTTGGGTACTAAAATTCTTCATACTAATATTGACGTAACTACTGTAGTAAAGTCAGGCGATTTTACTGTGACAGCTCATGGTAGACGTACTGTAGCTCTACCATGAGTTTTTACTATACTATATTTACTACACTCGCTAGCGTCTGTAGTTAAAAAAATGTATGAAGATTTGTACAGCGCCTCTAGCGGGTAGTTGGGTACTAAAATTCGGCATACTAATATTGACGTAACTACTGTAGTAAAGTCAGGCGATTTTACTGTGACATCTCATGGTAGAGCCACAGGACGCTTTCGGCATACTACACATACACAACTTTGTAAATTCGTCAACCAATAATAATAATAATTATTAGTAGGTACCTAACAAAAAGATATACACACATAACAAGTCTACTGTACTAAGAGTAATAAGTCACAATGGGTGAGCACTTACATCTACTAAAATATTAGGCCAAATAATGCTTACAGGATAAAACTACATGAGCATCATGTGTTGTACATGTAACACTTTTGGTATACTAGGTAGGTGTGCGAATTGTTCAGTAAAGCTCAAATGCGCCGGCGCAAGGCTGTAACGCACACATCTCAATACAAGCGTTTGAAGTATATTTTGTACATACAATCTATTGTGGTTTGAATGGGTAATTATTATATATGTAAGTATATAAATAAATAAAGAATGTTGGACAATCCACACAACATCATCTAGCCCCAAGCTAAGCTGAGTTGTATTATGGGTACTAGAGGACTGACATACTTAATACATAACATAGATAGATATTTTTTTTATTATACATATAAACTACCCAGAACATCCGGAATAAATATTTGCAGATCATACAAACATTTATCCCAGGGCGGGAATCGAACCCGCAACCTTCAGCGTCGCAGGCGAACCAACGCCTCATCGGTCGTCATAAATTAAAAATCGGAAATGTTGTAGTAATATTTATCTTTCTTTGCTGGCTTGGTACACAATAGCGGTAGGTGAGGACCATGCACAGAATGCTAAATGACCCTAAATTCGGACGTTATCTTTTTATTATCTTCACCGAAAGTATATTATGCTTTTTTAATGCTAGATTAGAACTCCCCATGCTTATCACGTAAGAACTCGTAAGTAAATATTTTGTTAGTGAAAACAATGGTTTTTTTAAAAAAACATTAATATATAGGAACTTCTTTATATCTTTACGCATTTGTTAATAAGGTAAACTTTCGATTAAGAAAATAAAACAGCGATATCCGATCTTAAGGTCCTCACGCTGTACGTACGGACCAGTAATAGATTTTTAACCGACATAAAAATTAAGGTTGTTTCAAAGTCGACGCGAATATTTTTAATCCTTTACCTAACCATCTGTGATTAAAGACTACCCCTGTCCTAGCATATACATAATTTTCAAGATAATTATCTGGCACTTTATTTTTAATCCATTTTCGAATGCATTTTCAACAAAAATGCTGGCTATTTATTATCATCATAACATCTATAGATAAATGAAATCCTTATATGTATATATTACTATTGCAACATATTATGGTATTATGTACTTATCATCATGTTGTGCCTTTATCCCACGTTATGTGGGGTCGGCACAACATTTACTCTCTGCATTTAAAAAAATTACATACATAAAAGAACGCTGGAACGACTATTTTGAGAGATTGATGAATGATGAGAATGATTGGAGCGTCGTGCTAGAGGAAATTTCAGTGATAAAAGAGGTGACAATGGATGAAGTAAGAGTGGCTGTGCAAAGTATGAAGAATGGAAAGGCGGTAGGGCCAGCTGAAGTTTTTAAAATCAGATGGATGAAAGTGGCTGGCTATGTTCTTCAATAAATGAAATAAATGGCATGTGTAAGAAAGGTGTGAGCATTGAGATGACGTCTGATAGAGGAGAGTGGAAGAAGACGTATTGTACCAATCCCACATAATTTCGGACAAAGGTAGGAAGATGATGGTGATAATGTATTTAAAAAAATTATGTGTCAACGGGTTTTAATAAAACTCGCTATTTTATAAAAATGTTCGTTCGGTATTACATAGGTTCATACATATTTAACGTTTATATTTAATTATATAAACAGAAATAAAATATCAGAATACTGTAGTACAAGATCGTATTACACGTATCTATGTATTAATAAATAATAGAAAATAACGCTAAATATGTATGAACCTGTAATACTTAACGAACATATTGTGCGAGTATTTTTATAAAATCAATACCAATGATAGCGATCATTAAAACATCGATATTGAAACATGCATATTATTAAAGAGATATCACATTAGTTTATTCATGCAACTTAAAGAATAACTAACAAAAAATAATAATAAATAATAAAAAATAAAAAAATCAATGTGATAAATGCTTATACGTGCTCTTAGCTTCTTAGATATCTTTGAGGATCTAATGTACCAAGAGATCTGAAAAGTTGACTCACATGTAGGGTTACTTACCGGAACACTATTTACTTGAGCTTTCCGTTTTTTTAATTTTTGGGACGACTTTCATCAGCAGCGGTTTATATACAAACGCCCAGGGCACGAAGAGTAAAAACCCAGAGAACCAGAGAGCAGTGTACACTTGCCACCACTTGGAGAAGGTCTTTAGAGTGATTGGAACCAAGCTCCAGCCCATAAACACGATCGTGTATGCCTTGAGGATAACATGCATCAAAATTCTGCCGAACTTGTTGTTCCAGATGTCATGGTACACTTGCGTTTTCGAGATGATAGCTTCAAGATCCCTCTCCATGACCATAATGATGAACTCATTGAAGAATGTTACGTAGTATCCGGACTGGGTGCCGTGCCAGACTGCGAGGAAGGTCAGAGTCAGCAGTTGGCTTACGTTGCGATTTCCTAAGAATTTAAGCCGTTTGTACACGTAATCGGCAGCGAAATTGTTCGTATTACAGTTGAAGCTGCTTATGTAATGCTGGAACTTGGTGGCGCTTTCGAAGCGGAGTAGCTTAACGTTGTTGCACGCGTCCCATGTGGTGACTTCATTTCCCCGTTCGTTAGGTTTCATCCCGTTGTACGATAAGCCGAAACGGATACACGAAGCTGCAACAACACATGTCATGATTTAATAATAAAAAAAATATGTTTTGTAATAAGTTATGAGAAATACTACATTTAGATACAGATTATTGGCCGGCATCACAAATCCTCTGGTACATGCTCTACATTCCTTGCTGTTCGGTTCGATCCTCACTATGAAAAAACATTTGTATGATAGTGATCATTGATGTTCAGTCTGCATTTACAATATGATGTAAGTATATAAATATTCTATAAAATAAGGTATGTTTTATTTGTGACTGAACATTGCTGTGTGAAGATTATAAAAACATTTTTCAATTAAAGGTACATTTTATGAAATCATAAAGGTGTAAATGTGACAATGCAAACGCGGAAAATACAGTTGAAGTATTGTATAATTGATGGAATGATGGACGTTTATACGCGATAGGTATAGTTCATTAAAAATTATTGAGCGCGTCACGAGCACATTAGCAAGCTGTTGCTTTCTCAGGCTTATGATAGTGCAGAAAACTGGACAAGGTAATGAATTGAAGTAGAAATAATTGCACTCTAGTGGGTTTCCTTTCACAAAGCAAAAGCTTGGAAAATGCACGAAACCTTTTAATAATTCATGCGATGAACACTGAAATTGACTTCTGATTACGTTAGAATACTTGATAGCTGAAGTTACCAAGAATTAGGTGAAACTATAATTATTTTTTAATACAGTTGCTCAAAAAGTGGCATATTGCAGGGACGTTTAGCGTTCGGGAAGTGGGCTATTACGCACTAGTGCTTTTTTTTTACCATTACCGCACTAGTGCTTTTTCTTTACCAACTGTCAAAATAATGTCTATTAAAAAGAAAAACCAACCATGAAGTTTTTACTAAAAAAAATCAAAGAAGTTTTTATGATTCATGCAAATACGTATATTTCTAAAAAGAAGCTACTAATTTGTTTCATTAACAGATTTAATGATTTGATTGAATGAGTTAGGTTGGGTTTCATTTGATTTCATCTCATTAAATTTCATTTTCATTTCATATCAATAAAAAAATTCTACTGAAGACTTGGCTGTATGGGCATTTGCCTACCAGAGTGAATGAAAAAAAAAATCTCTTCTTATATTCTACGGCCATCTCCAAGATGGCGGGAAGACGTTGTAAATAAAATAATAATAAAGAAAATAAACTAATTTAAGAGAAAAACATTTACGTAAGACTAGGCGGTATGGTTCTAAAACTTTAGCCTGCTCCGAAGAGCAAATAAAAAAAAAATTTATGGTTGGCGCCATTTTGTAGAAATTTTCTTTGCGAGTTTAGTTGTTTTTATTATTATTTTATAAAATTACTTCATTTTTTCGCAACTGTATTAAAAATAGTCGTTCAGTACACGTTCGGAACCGTCATTGCAACTTGTTCCGACTGTCAACACTCGCCTTCGGCTGCGCCTCGGCTCGTGCAGACATTTGTCGGAACTCGTTGTAATAATACTGTTTTGCACTCCAACAAAACAGTTATTATGTGTGTGAGAAACACACAGCATTGTTAATATATATGAAGAAGCAATTTTCAAGATCTTACCTTATATCAAGCGTTTAGTATGGCATTTCTTATCAAACCTGTCAATTCTTCAATCTTTCATCTGTCGGCGAAGCTGAGGAATGTCCGCTGCTGAGTTATCTGTGGTCTCATAGTATTCTTCATAACACCAGCAAGAAGCTTGCTCCAATGCTGTGTGTTTCTCACACACATAATAACTGTTTTGTTGGAGTGCAAAACAGTATTATTATATGTGTTTCTAAACACACAGCATTGTTAATATATATGAAGACCTGTTTGTTATCTGCTGGTGAAAGATTTAGTTAGAAAATGCTATGTGAAATACCTTTAAAAATAACATAACTGTAGGTATTTTTAAAATTAAATTAAATTATGCTGCTATATTACAGTACAATAAATTTGTAAAATAAAATTTAAAATTCTTTGGGATCCAAAAACTATATTGAACTAAAAAGGCCTTAAATTAAACAGAAAACTTATCCTTTAAAAAGGGCCCTCAATAAAAATCAGTCCCAAGAATAAATAAATAATTAAGCTTTCAGCTTAGTCAAACTCCAACTTTATGTATTAACTCATGTCAGACTTCTTTGAATACATACAATCAAATGTGATCAACTAATTATTGAAATGAGAATTTATTCTGTGTCTGATTCTTACAAATGGTAAATGATTAACATTTAAGTAAGTTAATTTCTGCTAAATGACAGAAAAAATGTTTGGGTATGTGGGTACTTCTCCAATGATCTCTACCTGAAATATCTCAATATAGACCTCTATATATTCCTACATATATATGTATATATATTATTTTTCATTTTATATAAAACATTGTAAGGCAAATTCTGATTTTATACTGCCCTAGCTAGGTACTAAGTCGTTTATTTAGATCCATATGCAAATTGAATTTATCCAATTAGCTATCATTGTACAGGTAACTGGTCTGGACTTTCAAGAGACTAATATTAATAATTTAGTTATCTCAACTACATCAGAACCTATTTATCAGTGATTCATAATAATGTCTTTATTATTACCTGTTCAACCAGACACTGTCTTGTTTTGAGTCAACTTAAAGCCACAGCAATATTTCATTCTGTATCTCATTAATTTTTAATTTATCTGCAGATTGATACAAGAGTGTTATTGAATATAACCAGACCAGACTCAACAAATAATACTAAAAGAATTGTTATTCTTCTAGCTGCATCAAATATGTATTTGGAAATGGAGTATTTTTTGGGCCAGTTGAAAAGTAAGACAGTAGGTATAGTTAGTGCCCTTAGAGAACACATGTATAATAATATGTTTTTAGAAAATATACATAATAGCAACAAAGAAATTCTTTGATATCTTTGCAGTTTAAATACTTGAGTATGTGCAAACTTATGTAAGAGTTCCAAATAGTATAATGGAAATAAATGTTGTCTCTACTCACAAGTTTGTCCCTAAGGTTGTTACAGCTAGGCCAGGAATCTAGCTACATTATTACTCTGGTCGCGTGGAACTGGCACCTAGAATCACCTAGCATGCAAGACGATTCCAAATGATTCTTGTGATTTTACTGAATAAAGTAATTTTGACTTTGACTTTGACTCTGCATAGTTCTAAGTTTCAAACTTGTATTCTCACACTGTATAATATAGCTCCCAATTGGGGCTGTAGGTATGTGTTGAGAGCGTTGATTTTGTCAACCCCAAGAGATATTTTTCTATTAAAATAAAAAATCAATGCCTGATCACCCCCCCCCACCCCCCCCCCCTTGTTTTTCTATGCTACAAGCTCTAGCTTTATCACTTGGGCAGAGGTGAGGTCTGTTAGGTTGTTGTTCAGGCTTTTTATTGGCAGTGGTGGGCTAGACCCGCGCCTTCAAGTCTGCTAGCTAGAAACGTTCTGTCCACTGACATGACTTTTATCACTATGGCTATATACCTTGACGAATCTAGATAATGTAGAAGCTGCTGAATCAGGTTTACTGGTGGGAACACCCAAGCCAGTTTGAAATTCCAAGGATGACTGAATGCGTTCAAAATTTTGACTGATCTGTCTCTCGAGCCCCATGTCACGTAGAGGTTACAACAGCAGTTTTCTCGACGCGAACCAGTCTATATATGGAGCGCCTCAGATTCTGAATACGGCCTCCAAAGCCGGGGGCAGCAAGTACCATACCGGTACCAGATGATTGCTGAAACGGGCTACGACAGCAGCTATTCTCTATATAGAGTACCCCAGATTTTGAATATAGGCCTCCGAGGCCGGGGGTAGCAATGGATGATTTCTGAAACGGTCAAGCCAGCAACCTTTCTCTATGTTTGGAGTACCCCATTCTGAATATGGCCAGTGAGGCCGGGGGAGCAAGTACTTTTACAGTACTGGTTGACTACTGAACAGGTAACAACAACAGCTTTTCTTTCTTGGAGTAAATCAGTCATATTAGGTGGAGCGCCCCAAATTCTGAACACAGCCTCCGAGGCCGGGGGCAACAAGTACCATTCCGGTACTGGATAATTGTTGAACAGGCGGTTGGCTATACCTCCCCGGGAGATAGGCCGCCGGAAGAGTGATATTCAATCATTCGCTTAGCTCCAGTATTGTCATCAGTTCGAGTAGGGTTAACGATCTAGATCCACTTATCGTTTCTTTTCCTTGCTACGAGTGTTCTGTTATCAGATTATACCTGACTGTGTCTCTTCCGCAGAGAACTACTGTGGCAACTTATGGCTCTATGCACTGTATACAACTCCTTGCATCTGAGTGTCAAAATCAATGGCGTACAACCCGCCTGTAAGGTACCTCTCGCGAGGGTAAGCGCCCCAGCCAGCATCCGCTGCGCTGAGGTCTTGCTTATTGTGCCAAACCACTCTTTATGTAGCTTTGTATGTTGTGGTCCACTGCGTTGCACTGTTGTACTGGGCAGGGCAAAAATAGTTTTAATCTTGTCTTGTATTAATTAAACTTGCTTAAAAACCTTGTTGTTTGATGTCTTCTCATTTGAGTGGTTTGACATGTTAGGTGTCCCTTATAAGCTCTGTATTTCTCTTAGAGTATAAAAACTTCGGAAAATACGCCTCTTTATGTAAATAGGTTGAGTTTGAGTCGGTGCTGACTAATTAAGATAATTGGTGGACCAGTCCAAGTACTACAAAGTTCCTACAGTCTCAAAGACCAGAGTTGCGATTTAACGCTGCCTTGACTCTTAGTCTATGCTTTGCCTGGCCATATGGCGCTGCGTTGTCTTGTTATTTGATACTTCTTGACTTGTCTCTTCTTCTTATTCGTGTCACTATTGACAGAGTGGTTGCGGTTTTCATGAATTAATATTCTTGCCTGGACTTGTAATGATACAATAATCTAGATATGAGTATATGTACTAAGGGTTGCACTACCCTGGCTCATAGAACCTCTGCAATGGCGGAAAGGTTTTGTTGGCCAATGAGAGGCCAATAAGAAGATGGCTTGGTTGTTGAATGAGACAATAAAAAAGTAAGCTTGTTTGATGTCTATCTTAGTCATCCAATCACTATCTAGTAGCTACATCTGTCAAAGACATCAATTGAAAATGTTTATAAATACCATCCAAAATAGGATGTACCTTTCTATGAAACTCTTTTTTAAGAACCTTTGGGAAAGAAAACTGGAGTCCAAGATTGTATGTTTTACTATTATCTCTATTTTATAAGTACTGAATTACAGCTTTCATCTCGGATGAAATTTTTGTTTCAAAATTCTTTAACAAATTTGGTGAAGGTATAGAAGATATATCATTCAGAATGGAATGTGTTTCCTACTTACTTCATTACAAATAAAATATTTTTTACCAAACTAAATCTGCTTCGCTGCAAACAGTCAATTTAGTTTATCTGTACTAAGTATTGCTGTGTATCAGCTGAAAATGCAATTATTAGCTTTTGTACATTTGCAAATGCACTCATTCAAGTTAAAAGCATATGGACTATACTTTTATTTTGTTTGTAACCTGAACTAGACCTGATCTTTTGGCTCCTTATCGTTCATAAACTTCTATGTATATAGGTATACTTGATTTTTCCAGTTATTGAATAACCGCCCGGCTGTAAAGTTTGCCAAATAAATAGAAGCTCAATACAAGAGGGTAACTCTCCTAAAATATTTATATAACTTTCATTAAACTGGTTATCAAATTCTATGCCAAATAGTCCTGTTATAATTTTATATTCTTTATTATTGGACAAAACTAAATGTCCTTGGAGTAGGTAATGCATGTTATGCAACGCCTTCCAAATTTTACAAAGGAATGCTATTTACTTTTAAAACTTATCAACCTTTTTAAGCCTTCCTTACAACTATCATGTTTTTTATTGAATTTTGTGTTTTAAAATATGTTATTAGAAATAAGCTCGTTCTAGACTACTAGGGTCAAGACGGCTGTGTCTGTTCCGATATTAATTATGTCAGATGGATACCTGATCATGGTATCTGGATAGATACAGTTAATGTATCAAACATGGAACCAATCTACTGATCACGTCTAGTGTGCCCTGTGTACTTACGGTGATTATTGGCGGCGGTGCAACGTACCCTACTTCATCTTTCTGAAGAAGGAGGCACTGCGTGATTCTTCTAGAGCTAACAGAAAGCTCTTACGAAACAGCGTCACACACAATCACACAAACAACTGAAATTCGTTTATTTGACCATAGCTCTGGTCTTGATTGGCACTTATTCTTATCTAAGCTTTTAGTCGTAACTAATTATCACTTTTCACTCATTAAAAACTGAAAATAAAACACAATAAAGTTATTTTTGAAAAATTTTACGCGCTTGTTCAGTAAAATTCGAAAATGCTATGAGACCACAGATAACTCAGCAGCGGACATTCCTCAGCTTCGCCGACAGATGAAAGATTGAAGAATTGACAGGTTTGATAAGAAATGCCATACTAAACGCTTGATATAAGGTAAGATCTTGAAAATTGCTTCTTCATATATATTAACAATGCTGTGTGTTTAGAAACACATATAATGACAGCCTTTCCGAACTAGTAATGAAATATACTATTTTATCTTTTATACATTGATAATGTTGGTGTTCTATTTATTTGAATAAATAAAGTAAGATTAGGAAAATAAACAACATAAATTAGAGGAAAATTTAATGTTTTTTTATTCCAGCAAATGACCAAGCAGGCCACATATGGAAAGTGGTCACAAAGTTTTAGATTCGGATAACAATAATGTTTATAATCTGACACTCCTACTTAAATCTTTAATTGATTGCATTGTTATTTAGAATTAGCATTGTTTATAGAACAGAATGATACATATTAAATAAATAAATATTCATGGAGAGACACTGCACCTTTTAGTTCCTAGCATAGTCAAGATCATTAAGTTAGTGATGAGTAGTTTCAAAATACATTTTTTTTTAAATATATTTGCAGATATTCTATTACTTATAAGTCATTGTAACAAAGAGAAGCACATAATAAACTGTGCTATGTCTGAATGTTGAAGGTTTAATAGAAGTGAAATAACACTGCAGGATTTATTAACAATAGTAGAGCTGGGCTGGCAATATGCCGAGAGTTACGAACATGGTCAAGGCTTGTTATAATTATTCATCATATTAGTTATTTAGAGATGGTTGAGAAAAAGGATATTTTTTCAATGAAACATCTACCAAGGACGCCTTCCATGTCTTTTCTCAGTGAGGATTAAACCGCAAACAAGCATGATGTTGAAAGATGATAAATAGCATAAAAAGAGTGCAATAATTACAAAAAGAAACTGTCCGAAGAGTTTAGAGTTATATAATAGTACTCATTTGTTTCATTAGGTGCAATAACTTCTAGATACAATTTTAATTGAGACAACTCCATATCTATATGACATAAGACAGTCCTATACCTTTATTATTTATTTATTATACCTTTCATAACAAGTCATATCTCTTCCTAGCTGTCAATTGCTTTTATGACCTACTTTAAATAAATACATTTATTAGAGAGCATTGTATTACTTATGAGGCCATTATTTGTTATTCAAATGTATAAAGTTAACAAAACTGTTTTTAAAGTTTTGTTAACATGTGTATAGTGAGTGATAACTAACCTTCAGTGAGCAGCCAACAGGATATATACTTGTAAAGAGCAAAGTGACCCCAAAGTCCGCAATAGAAGTGTCGGTAGAATATAGATGTCTCCAAAAACTCATCGGACATCATATAATTAATGTTGAAAACGGTTACTGCAATAAAAAACAGTATTAAAAACAAAATCAAGTCTCTTGTAAGAAAACTATTCTAGGCAATGTTACGTTTGTCACATACCACCAATTTGAAAAGCTGCCAGATAAGCAAGACCTTGCAGCAATCTTTTCATGGACTGTTCTTTGATTTCCAAGGCTCCTGCCTCCAGTGGGTATTGGTCATTTATAAACTGTTTGTAGCGCCTGAACGAGAAGATAGGTCCAACAAGGAATGATGCAGGGAAATACAAAAACCCAAGTATTTCCAGTATTGTAGGAGGATCAGCCACTGCACTGTTCAAATTGTGTGCTTGATCTTCTACGCTTTTCTTCAATTTATCACCATCCCAAAGGTCGAATGATAGAGCTATCAGTTTTAAAGTCAGCACACAGTGAGGCATTGTCCATGTAATATCATAATCTTCGGACTCTGTCACAACATATCCAATCAATAGATAACCCATATTAAAAACAAAGGAGAAAATTACATTCCACTTTCCTGGGCCAATTACTATAGTAGAGATATGTATGACAACAGCCGGGACAATATTGTGATACATGGAGTAACCAAAATTGAAAAATGCCATGTCAGCTCCAGTAGCAATGAAGTACAGATTTTTCAGGAAGGGTTTTTCTTTTCTAACGAGCCGTTCATACACAATCGCCAAGGGGTAGGCCATGAGGATTGATAGCAGGAGCTTCAAAGCTGGCTCTGTAGTGCCAATTAGGCCGGCCACAAAGGGCAAAGGGTTCAACCCCATCCATGCCAGAAATAGGAGCACTACACCCCACATGGCTCACCTAAAACAAAATGTATTTGTTAACATTGATAACTACTACAACACCCATTTGAAATACCTACTTAAATAAATATTAGAGGGTAGTATTAATTTTGAATGACACCAGATATAAGTTCACTGTTTAAACTATATATTTCTTTGAGACTACTTACCAACTTGATTGTAACAATAAAATGTAGGTATCCAGCACTCTATTGAATTAAGGGTTTTTGGAGAGTATTCCAAATTAACCAAACTGTAAAGAAAAAACAATATTTGAAAAAAATGAGAATATCTCTAACGGTAAACGCTTAAGGTATTGTCCCCTGATAGCAAAACCTTGGAAAATGATTAAGAGATTTAAGACAAAGTCAAGAACTAATCTCATCTGCTGGAAAATATAGGCTATTTCAAGAGAATTAAATTAAAAAAAATAGTTTTCTTTACAAATGTGGGTACAATGTGTGTGGGCTTTGAAATAGCTGTGAATATAAATTTATGATATGTTCTAGAACCAATAAATCCTATGCTAATTGTATAGAGACAAAAGAAATATCAAAGTTTATGGAGGCGATTCAGCTGAGAATTATACCATCTGCACTATATGTAGGTACACACTTTAGTATCGTATTATAATCAGGTAGGTAACTTGCGATAAATTTGAGTTCAAAGGTTGTGGTCTAATAATTAAATAGGTAATAACGTACATTCAGGTTCCAGGCACTCTTCAATTTTAGCAGCAATGCAGCGGAAAGCAAGCAGTAAATTCAGCAATATCACCAGACTGACCGGACCGATCGAAACGAACGAATCGAATCATTGACAGTGTTACCAAATCTGAAATCCGGTTTTACCCTAGTCTCAGGTAAAAAATATCTAAAATATATATATAATAATATAATATATATAAAATGTACAGTACCCATAACACAAGCTCTGCTTAGCTTGTGGCTAGATGATGTTGTGTGGATTGTCCAGCATTATTTATCATTTATTTAATTATCCGTACAATTTTCGCCTTAGCATGTGGAGTAAAATTATACTGCAAATAAATCCAAAATTTTGAGAAAATATCTCGTGGTGTATGGCGTGGTGTATCAATTGTTGAGACCATATTGACGGGAAGTGGTCACCGCAGCCCATGGACACCTGCAACGCCAGAGGCGTCGTTTTCCGTTATTGAAGTTTGTTTGTAAAAAAATTGACGCAGTGAACTAGTATATCACAGTAGGTATCAAGTTTTTCACTAAGTCTTCAACAACAAACGGTTACATTCCTATTCCCCAATAAATAAACACAATTATTTTTTCCTAAATTTAAGGGAAAATAACACTGATTACGACGATTGCACAGCTGAACAAGTGCTGCCAACTCTAAAATTGGGCATATTCCCCGATCAAAGTATATATTTCCCCTATTTAACTATCATTATTATATTTGAATATCACGGTTTTGAACATCATTTTCATTAAACAACATTTCAAAAATTATTGTGAACCACTTTTTTTAGGCCCAGTAAATCAACTGAGATTACAAAGTAGTTTTAGATAGATAGATAGATAAAAACTTTATTGTACACAGAAAAGGATTTAACACACAAGAAACAATAAATTAACAGCACAATGGGCGGCCTTATCGCTAAAAGCGATCTCTTCCAGGCAACCTTTTAACACTTGGCAAATTCCTTTTGTCCTTCTGTATCTATTCCCTATGTAATGTTTACTGCACTGAGGTCAGGCAAGAGTATGAAAATATGTATGATTAATATAATATATTATTTATGTGGTTTACTATTTTTTCTAGGATCATTTTGAAGAATAAAGTTTCAGGAGTCAGAATAAGAATATAAATAAAGGAAAACGCTTATTTTTAAGGGAAAACTGAGTCAGTATGTGAATAAACTTACTATATTTTCACTGAGAATAGGGAAATATCAGACTTCAGTCTGTGGACTTCAGTCAGAGTAGTGGTCACAGAACATATATACCCTGTAGTGGTGGAGTGGAGTAGGAGTAATGCAACACTGGTTACCTTACCTTTACCAATAATTACCAAAGTGGTAATATGTCAAGTCAACCTCAAATTTTACCATTTGTTTCCTTCTAGATTAACTATAAATAATATGGTGTATTAGTTAGCGATTATGTGTTAACAAATTCATTCTTCAAAGTATCCACAGTTCTGCACCTGCTGAAGGTGAGATTCGTTGAAGTAGCATCTACAGCTTGGAAACGTATATGCATTTTGTGAAAACTGCTGAGTAACTGCAGTGATAGAATAGGTAGAAGCATTGTTTGCTATAAACAGGTGTTATAAAAATCTGCAGTAGAGGTACTATCTCTACTGCTTTTGTTATGATTCATGACTGAGCATTTTTAACTTGTAATATAATTTAATTGGAAGTAATCATGCTTTTGTAGGTATACCATTGTCATTTCTACAGGTTCTATATCATGGTAGATCATGTGCATCAAAATAGAGGGCACATGCGCTAAATATAACATAACAGTCATAACATAATATTGTCATTTGTAATGAAGCAAAGCTTTAGCAGTTAGGACTTAAATGCCCTTTGTTCACCAGTTATAGGTAAGTAACCTGAATGAGTTCTAGTATTAGAAGTGACAGTACAATTGGTGGATTTTTAAGTAAAGCAGTTCCTATGGTCGATTGAGCTAATTGTTACGAAATTTGTTGTCGAAATGGTTGTTTTTATTGTAACCATAATGTTTCATTTATATCACATAAAAATTTATATTAGTTCTCAGGTTTGATGCAATATGCTACTGTAGACGGCAAACCTGACAATGGCTTGGCATGTGGCTAAGCGCCGATGTCTTAGCTCTAAAAAGGTGAAATGATTGTAACATTTTATATATATAGAGCTGCAGTATTGTGTTATTGGTTGCTTTATAAATGTTCTCTTTTGTAGTTGGTTTATCCATCATTGTGTTTATGGATTAGCCATAAAACAATTTAAAAAAATTACAAAATGATGATATTTTAAGGATCCAGGAACATTGTTTCTATAACTCCTTGCATCATAGCACTGCAATCCTTGCATTGAACGGGTAGCATGTTAGACATTGGAACCAGTTTTATTTATTTTATGTTTTAATTTGCATTGAATTGTGAACAGAATTTGTGTAATTTATTATTGAATTTCTTACCAGATATCACTTTAAAACAGGTTGTTTTTAATTATTATTCTTGGTTTATTATGGTTTATTTTTTTGACTGACTAGACAGTTGTAATAAAGTAATCAAACTCCATCTTTAAGATAACCCTAGCATTACAGCACCCCTTTTTTTTAGAGCATGGGTCTAAAGTGATCCCTGAAAAGGCTGCAAATGCCCATTTAATGGTTTACTATATAGACAGAGGTAACACTGCCAACACATCATCCTATCATTTAACATTTCAGTATTTCCTCCTTTCTAACGTGTAACATTAAAAATATGTAGTGTTCCTTTATGTTGCTGCTTTTTTAATTATTTACTTTTTAGGTTATCCTCCTTGAATGAATTACCTATAGTTTTCTATGTTATGTAATTAATTTTTTTGTGTCAAAATTGTTGTAGCTAAAATTGTTATAACCAATTGTGGCAGATATTTTATTTTATGTAAGATGATGTTCTTCTTGCACATTCTTCACAATCCAAGAAAGACATTTTTCTTTGAACTTTTTGCAAATGAAATATAATTAAGTGCTTGTCAAAAAAATGTTAAATGTTGTTTAAAATATAAAAAATAATCTTTATACCTTGGTTCTAAAATCACAATATTCTTATGAAAAAAATATGATGTTGGTATACTGTCTATTGTCAATATTTTTCCCATAGTAAAACCTTTGCTTAGTTTGGGACTGGAAAGTGGTATGTATGTGCGATGTTTGCGACTACATATTTCATTTATTTGAATATCCTCTGTTAAAGATAATGGAGTCTAGCGGAGACTGGTGTTTGATGGAGAGTGATCCAGGAGTGTTCACTCAACTCATTCATGCATTTGGTTAGTTTATTTTCGTCAATATTCATTTTAATATTACATCAACTGCAGATTAAAATTGTAATGAAGTGTTTTATTTTAACAGGTGCCAGTGGGGTGCAAATGGAAGAGTTATGGTCTGTGGAAGACGATATATTCGAAAATCTAAGGTCCGTCATTAGCCTCAATTGAGAAATATTAATATTAAACTGTTTTACTCACTTTAATGAAGTATAATATATAATAATAAGTATTTTAGTTTTTATAGTATAAAAGGTTTTTGATTGCAAATGTTTATAAAATATTGTAGTAAAATGTCTAACCTAAGCATTCCCAACAAATCTACACAAATTTTTGACTAACAAAATCTATCTTTATTCTATACTCATCTGATATTTTCAGACCGGTCCATGGATTGATATTTTTATTCAAATACAAAGAACAGGAAGGCCCTTCGGGCCCCATAGTCACATCGAGTAAAGAATTGGAGAAAATATACTTTGCTCGTCAGGTACATTTTAGTTTTGCTATTTCAGGAAGTAAAATGAAATGAGACTGAAGAATTGCTGATACAAAAATAACTTATTCATTGTACATGTGCATATTACATTCCAAAAAATTTTTATATTACTTCCATTTTAATAATATTTCTCTGCTCCTTGGGCAAATGAGTTTAAAAATAATTGATAATTTTCGCATTCTTTCTTACATACATATTTAACTTTTAATCTTGCTTGTTATGTAAATAAAAACAACAGTAATTTACGCATAAAACCAAATCATCAAGCGAGTTTATGGCCATATATTTATGTTATGTATAATGTGTTACTTTTTTTACCACATTCTAATATTTCAGACTATCAACAATGCGTGTGCGACGCAGGCTATTATTAGCCTACTCCTGAACTGCGACCATCCAGATTTAGAGTTAGGCATGGAACTCACAAAGCTGAAGGAGTTTAGCAGGTAAACAAAACACATAATATATTTTTACTATATATATACTAAATACTATGTTTAGTAAAAAACCAACCAACAGTCTACATGTAATGTAATAGTCTTATGTCATTTTTAAGTAGTAGATTTCTTCTGTAGTAGATTTTTTTGTTTTCGCTGAGTGATATACTTGATGGCACTTCTGTATATAAGTGCATTCACCTCTTCAATAGAGAAATCCATATTTAGACAATGCAAGATACATCAGCTAGATGCTAATAAAACTTTATGCACTACCTCCTACCCTAATTCTGTTGTAATTTTTATTGTTTTTTTTTTGGTGTTTCTGTTTTGTGTGCTATGTATGGTAAATAAATAGATATGTCTACCTATTTGATTATCTTATCTTGAAAATAACCAGTCCAGAAAAAAATATTTAAAATGTTAATTTTAATTTGTTACAGACTCTTTGATCCGCAAACTTGTGGTAATGCCATCAGCAACTCACAGGTGATCCGAGCGGCTCACAACTCTATGGGGAACACTTATATCTTCGAAATGGACAAGCAAACCGCGGGGAAGGTAAATATTCTCCTTTTTAAACCCTAAAAATCATTGTCTTGTTAGTTACTTTTCAGCTTGTTCACTTAGCATGTCAACTGGAATTAGCTGTAGTTGACAATCCTTCTTTAATAAATATAATAAATCTTTATTAAAAAACCTATTGATAAAAAGTCATAGTTCCTAATTCGTTGTTGCAACCACAATGGTTGCAACAAAATAAATAATTAAGTATTTAATATAGATAAATAAGATCTTACCATGATTAAGTCCCTTTTTATTTAACCTATTGTGTCCCACTGCAGGGCAAAGGTCTCCCCCAAACTCTTCCACTCATCTCGATCTCCTGCGTCCATTAAGTACCTAATACTTTTAATTTTAATAAATTAATAAAACAAATTGTGAGACCAGTTCATCAACTTAACCATAATGTGGTGTATAACCTACCATACTAGTCTCCTTTGTTTATGTTGGTATAATAATAAAGTATATAACAATATATGTATGTGGGGAGCTTTGTAGAGATTGCTAGCTAATTCAGTCTACACAGCTCCCTAGCTGAATAAACGATTCCTAGCGACAAAATTTAGTTTTATATTCAAAGGACATAATACAATTGTTATTAGTATTTTTCAAGTTTAATATTTTTCTTTGCAGAATGACGATGTGTATCACTTCATAGGGTACATTCCAATAAACGGACGTGTGTATGAGTTGGATGGTTTGCGTGAAGGACCCATAGACCACGGCGCTATACGGACGGACAGCGATGGAGATTGGCTAGACGTTGTGCGACCTATCATACGTGCTAGAATCAACAAGTCAGTATTAACTTAATCAAGAGTAAACAAATTTAAAGGGGAAATATGATAATTATATGCAGGTCCACTAAGTAAACAATTTTGAATCCGAATTAAGGCTTTACATAAGTTTTGTCATTAATCCTTACATGTATCACTAAAGCTATTCACTGAGGCTAAGGGATGATTGAGGGAAATAATATTAGTAGAATTAGATTTGTACTGTAAGATTTACTACTGTACTGTAATTAGATTTGTATTAATGAGTATGGTTGGGTGTGTGTCAGGTATACGGAGGGTGAGATCCACTTCAACCTGATGGCGCTGGTGTCGGACCGGCGCGCCGTGCTGACGCGGCAGATGCACGACCTGAGCGGGTCGGGCGCGCTGCTGGGCATGCCGGCCGCCGCGCTGCAGGAGGAGCTCTCGCGGCTGCAGGCGCTCATGGACTACGAGGAGCTCAAGATGCACAGGTACGCCTCGGAACTAACGCGCCGGCGGCACAACTACGTGCCCTTCATCGTGGAACTGCTTAAGATCCTCGCCGAGGGAAAGAAACTGTCCGGAATCCTCTCTGCCGCTCGACATAAGATCAAGAAGCGCCTCCAGAAGCGTATGAAGACATAACACGCACTTCCTGCGGGGGGTCTCGCGGACCGGCCGCGCCCCCGCAGCAAGCCCGAGGCGACCGCCTCGCGAGCCACAGCCGCGGCGACCCCCCCCAACCCCGCCCCCGCTCCCGCTCCCTCTAAATATAAATCTAAATCTAAGTCTAAGTCTAAATCTAAAAAGTGTAAGAGCAAGATGAGCCCCGAAAACTACACTGTCGCGCACGGCTCGCCCCAATCCGTGGACTCGTACGAGCCGGCACGCGCCTTCCTCCGCTCGCTGGCAGACCCGCCCCCCCTGCCCCTCCTGTCGCCCCTGCCCCCGTCGGTCGGCACGCCCGCCTCCTCCCCCTCCAGCGCCGGGCCCGCCTCGCCCCCGGCACCAGAATTCAACCCGCAAGCGCTCCTCAAGCTTAACTTCTCGGCGTCGGGCCGCTACGCCATGCCACGGCTGCCAAAAACGACATCGCCGTCGTCCTCGGAGTCTCGGCTCGTGCAGGCGATGTCAGTGCCGGCGCCACCCCCGCCGCCACACTCGGACCGCACGCTTAAGCTCGGCCGGCCGGCGACGCGCGGGACGCGAGGCCGGGGACGCGGCCGCGGGCGGGGACGTGGGCGTGGCGCGGCGCACTCCACCGCGCGCGCGTCTCGGCGGAGCTCGCCTGCCACCGCGCTCGCCCCCGCGAACGCGCCCGCGCCCGCTCCTGCTGGAAGTGGTCGGCGCGAGACGCGCGGGCGGCGCACCGTGTCGCTGACCGCGGTGCTGGTGCGGCCCCCGCTGCGGATGCCGCCGAGCCGTGTTCTGACGCTGCCGGCGGCGTCGGTGCTGACGGTGCCGATGTCAGTCGCCTCGCCGGGTCCGTCGGAGGCGTCGCGCGTCTCTCAGTCGAGCCCGTCCAGCATGCTGCCGCCGGGCGACATCGGCTACACGCTAGCCGACCTAGACTCGATCTACCGCGACCAGGACTCGCTGCCGGCCGACTCGTTCGCCGCGGAGACGTACCCGCGCGCCGCCTCGCCGGACGACGAGGATGAGGATGTCGAGGTTGAGGAGCTCTCACCGGAAAATTTCGCACAAGCGAACCTATCCCAAGATAGCTTGGATGTGATCCTACCGCCGCAGATGCTCAATAGTAACATATTTGACATCCCAGACTTCTCTGAGAATTTCCTTGAAAACTTGGATGATGCGACACTGAACGATGCCGATGAACCCATATCCCCCGGCTCCACCGGAGACATTGTGGTAGACAGTCCGAACGATAACAATACATTGGAGCAGCACGCCCCAGAGGACGCACATGAACAGAACCAACCGGAACTTGCTGAGCTCGTACACAACAGGCTCCAACCTAACCCGAACGCACAAGATCTAGTTTTGCCAAATAGACCACCTCAGTACATGCTCGAATTGCCTGCAGATAACGTGCTTGGGCCTAACATATTTGATGACGATAGTAATGAGCAGAATGAGCCAAATATATACGACGAGGACAGGCCCGCACATAACGTTATGGAACTAAACATTCTAGAACCGAACCTCTTTGGTATCGAGTATGGACAACACATCATGGAACCTAACATATTTGATGATGACAGACCTGAACAAAACTTACTTAACAGAAACGTACTTGAGCCGATTATACTTGAACCTAACCATATCAATGCAGATCGATTTGACCTGAATGAGCCTCTGATGAATGGACAAGCGCAGAACGGTCTCGATAACGAAGAAGAGCGTAATTATGGATAGAGATCTTGCTAGTCTAGCTTCAATGCAACATATACAATGTGTTAGATTGTGTATAACGACCTTGACTATCTAAAATGTAAATCTTATTGATATCCTAATAATGTTACCATTTACAGTGTGGACTTATCGTTTTCGAAGTATGTATAATTACAAACTTCGAAAACGTTAAGTCCACGTGTTCATATAATAGTCGAGTATTTTGTCTGTGCACTCGAATGACCTCAACTACGCGGTAGTTCTTTCAAAATACAATATTCATAGGGTTAAATAAAACTTGGTATACATTTATATTATTTAAAATTTAATTCTTATATATTAAGTATTCGTGTAGACTTATTGGACAAATACATATCAAGCAACTATTCAGAAAAATAATTTTTAAAACTAGAGTTGTGTACAATGCTAATTCTTCACGAATATTGCTTGATGTTGCATTGTTCTGCTATTTGTTTTATTGTTGCCTTTAATTATCAGAATGTAGAAGATAATGGATAAGTAAAATATAACTAAAGTCGTTTTGGGACGAACATTTTATAATTCCCAAATACATTACTGACACGAGGAATGTCGCAACTTATCAGGTACATTATTGTTGTCGAAGATTACTACATATTTCAATATAAAGTAGTGTGTTTTGTGCTAATTGAAAACGTAGACAATATTAGGTAGGTACATAGGTACTAATATTCACAAAAGATGAAAGCGCGCCACAGTTCATTACAAATTAAATGTCGTAAACATTGTCACTTTGATTGCATCTTCTCGTACGCCGTATTATAGTAATTATTTACATCTTATTTAGTACATTTTTCTTAAATCTAAATTATAAACCTAATTAACGAAAGTTTATATTACGTCAAGATATAATGAACAATAAATTAATGAATTTTGCGGTATGATGGATGTGGCACTTCGATATATTACATAGTCTAGTTTTTTTTCATGTTATTTACAAAAAGAAATAGATTGCAGTGATGAAGTTGAAGAATTTGTGATATGAATCATGAAGGGAAATTATATTTACAGAAATAGGTACATACTTAATTTGAGCGATTAGCTGCCTACTATGTTCTAGTTCATTATATGGATTCCAGCAAATAATACTTTAGTGTAGGGAATACAATTATCTTGTAGTTATCACAGGTATCTAATTGGGCTAATCTAGTGATTGGTAAAACGTTTATGAGTTACCTATTGATGGAACACAAAATGGTATTTTGATTTGAATCCACATAACGAGTAAACAGAGGCTGGGTAACGAAAATCAGCGAAGCGCTCGTGCGACATTTCACGTGTTGGCTTGTAGCCCTTTTGGCTTTATCATCATAGTTGCTCTCTTCAACGTGTAATCCCATCCTCGCCAGCGGAACCAAACGATACCTAAAACAAAAGGCACTGTCTGCATTTTCATACAAATTTAATTCATACGCATTAAAAAACTGTACAATATATTGGAAGCAGACAGAATTTGGTACATCTCCCATATTCTCTATGGAGCGTGGGCTAAGACTAAAAAAGGGCTTTACCCCTTTAAAATGTATTCAACCCTGAGGTATATTTTTTTAGTTGTGGCCCTTATGTGTCTATTCTCCATATTTATACAAAAAATTGTATTGTTTTTTAATTCTGCCAATTTAACTAAACTGGATTTATTCACGAAACAGATATTCTTTGTAATCGATGACATTAGAATACTGTAAAAAGCACTAGTTTATAATAAATATAATACAATAATTACAAACATTTTGCTATAATGATGTATCTTATTGATGTATTTCTTAAAGATAGTCTTAGAAATAAAGCAGTCATTTTTATTAGCTATATCTAATATGTGGTGTAAAATATTGTAGAACTGTTTTTTTGAACCGTCACTAGTAATGGGTACTTAAAATTTTCAGTATAAAAATACATGTTGTTTAAGGGTCTTTATATTGGAAAACTGGTTAACATCTGAAAGATGTATAGTGAGGTTATTTCTGTACAGTCAACGCTTTAAAAATGTGAGCAAATACGCTTAGGTTCTCTGCTCGAAACATTCGCCAGATATAACGGCAAAGATCCTGTAGTAAATATAAATATTTTGTTCTCATTTTTATGAAATTGATTGTTGAATATGTGCAGTGTGATTGTAAAACGGCCCTAATTTTTTAACCTTGTAGTGATTAGAATGTTTTCTTATATATTTCGCATTAAAAGCCATTCATGAGAATGATGTGTCTATTTTTTTTCGATGTTTGGTGTAATAGTTCTGTTTAGTAGCAGTACTTACGTAGTGCCAAATTTAATGTTGAACATGTTATGTGAATAGCGATTGTCCCTGTGGACAATCTCTATTAGAAAAATGGCGGATTAGCATAAATAAGTTTTCTGAAAATTAATTGGTTTTTGAAGATAACGTGAAAACGTGAAAGACTAGGCGGTATGGTTCTAAACTACATATAACCTGCTCCGAGGAGCAAATAAATAAAAATAAAAAAAAACCATCGCTATTATTTTTAATCTGTAGTCGTATTCAATGTTGCACGGTCTATACCGAAATTACCATAAAGATTCAGGGATGTACTTTTTCATGCTTAAATCCCAGAATAGTGTGTATTAACGGTTCGATGTAATTAAGACAAAATTAACGGCATAGGTTAAGTTCTATCGCTTGCTGTAGATACCTTACCTAAGTCATATAACAATTGTATTTTACTAAAATCTAAAGGAGTGCGGGCGTTGCTCAAAGCGGAGTTGTCATAAACTTTAGAAAATTAATTATTGTACTGTATTCTCTATGAATTCGTGGTTTAGCCAATGGGGCGCTGGTGTAATCTTATTCAATGCCATCTAGTTTTCATTATTAAACTTTTATTATGAACAGCCCTATGCACGTAATCGCATATAGCTAATCGAAATCAAACTTGTTACTCAGGTTACATAAAACGCACTTTTGTGTTTTGTGCTACACTATGTAGCTGAGCGATTAACGACATAAAAACGATTTTGTGAAGACATATAGTAATCATGTTCCATTTTGTTCGCTTTCCGCTTAGTTTTCACGCAAAGCTTAGTGGATTACATGGTGTTTTATTGTTATAAGGCAGAGGCTCACTTACCTTGCCTCGCGGTAAGGTCCTGTGGGTCGTGTAAATACAGTCCATTCAAGCCTCTTCCGCAGGATTTCCACCACCAGCCTCCTTTCAGCATCGATGCACAGTTCAGAGAGGATCTATCGTTGTCTCTAAATCATTCAACCAGTAAATTATGTATTAGATGGCTGTTGCCTTCGTAATCAAGTTCATTCAACCAATAAATGTATGTGTAGATGACGATGTGTTTCATTTCAAGATAAATTATATTCGTCAATATTCTAGAATTTAATTAAATTAAGGTTCTTTGTCAGATAATTTTAATCAATCTTTGTATTAAGATGTTATAATTTGCTATATTACCGGATATTTGCTGCTCAAAATATGTATTTTCAATCTGAGTTATCTTAAGACATAAGAACTGGATAAATAGTGACGAAATGGAAAATGAGTAAACAATACTAAAATCAGAAAGGCGGATCCAATGATCGAATGTTCCAATTATTCTACATTTATTAATCTATATTATATACCACATTAATATGTGTGTCGTTTTTGATTAATAAGTTCGTTATTTATCGAATACGTATTTATATAACTCCAAAGGACCGATGTACGTGCAATTCTCACCTGTTATACGTAGAAAAGGGGCTGTTGTTAGAGCCATACCAAGGATCATTTAGAGAATCACCAGCATTTCCCTCGTATCCGTCGATTTCTAACTTGTAGTATTCCGCTTCGGAGTAAATCTTGAAGTGCGAATACTGCGCGAACCTGTAATTTTTTTATGTCAGTGAATCTTACGGATCATTTAGAATCAACTTACATACTAGATTATTATAGCACCAGTTTAGTTTGACCGGAGCCGAAAAAACGGTCAAGAAACTTCAAAAATAGAAAGAGGTTCTCAAATCCACTATACTATTTTTTTTTAATTACGATTAATTTTTCTATATTCTATAAATAATAATATCTATTTATCTATAAATAACAATGAAATAGGTTATCAAATTCCAAAATAAATAAATAAATAATAAAAAATAAATAATGCTGGACAATCCACACAACATCATCTAGCCCCAAGCTAAGCAGAGCTTGTGTTATGGGTACTAGATAACTGACATACTTAATATAATATACATTACATAGATAGATATTTTTTTATTATACATATAATACCCAGAACACCCGGAATAAATATTTGCAGAACATACAAACATTTATCCCAAGGCGGGAATCGAACCCGCAACCTTCCGCGCCGCAGGCGGACCATTGCCCACCGCGCCACATCGGTCGTCAAATGTCAAATGTGCGTAAGTTTTTCATTTAATTAGATACAGAGATACCCACTGTGTGAATGTGTCTGGTACTAGAATGCAACACTGTGTAAGCGTTATACAAAAATTAAATTGCTAGCTTTTCATTTTATGTTGGACTTCTAGCGGGCCATTTGATCTGATCAACGCTTAAAGGTTTCCTGTAATTATACCTGCCAACGCTCCTGTCATAAAAAAAAAACTACTATTATAATATGTATGGTTGATGCTTATGCTATACCTTTTGTTCCCGTCAAAGTCTTCTAGTTCGACTCGAAGCATGTAGTCATCGTTGTTTGTCAACATATAAATGTTCTCGTTTCCCAGCCAAAACTCTTTGCTGGGGTCTCCAAACCCGTTTTTGTAGTCGCTCCAATCTCGGTTGAAGTTCTCAGCAGGTACGCCGTAATCATCGCGTCGGTGAATAACCTGGTTTGAAAAGTCAAGACTATTCAGAAGCGAACTATTTCTTTCGACGCGACTATCGAAGACTTAAAAACTAAAAGTCCACTTAATCAAAGTCTTTTCTAACTTATTGATACATACGATATTGAAATGACATTATGACGTCGTACATTTTGTGCCTATGCTTGCTATGAGTCTGTATCAGATGCCCTTCACCAAACCGGTTTTCTGTCTAAAATGGCTACCTTCGACTTGTATAAGTGCAAAGTAGGTTGCAGAACTGACTAAAATTAAGTAAGTGCAACAAAATTTATTTTAAGTTGCAACTATTAAAAGTTTTATGATTTGTGGTTCTAAATTTGTGACCCTCGTCTTTCCTCAAGCAACAATATCCTTCTTACCGTCCATCCTCCTTCTGCGATGTTCTGCTCGCAGTAGACCTTTAAGAACCAGTAAGTGGTGCCTCGGATCTGCAGATAATACACGCCTGACTCCCTCATGCCCGCGTTCAGAAGGTCGACGCACGAAAAGCCCTGGAAATATGATTGAAACGCTGTAGAAATACTAAGTAGCTCTTCCCTGCTCATTATTAGAGCTGGGTAATTTTGGATACTATGAATCCTTCTTTCAAGGAAGGAGTGCTTTATATTGAATGGGAAGTTCTGCTACTTTTCTTCTGAGGTAATTCGCTATTTAAGGGGATGTTATCAAACGTATTCACATTCACGCGCTGAGCAGCCGTAACTTACCACCATCGCAATGTTAAATTATATTCATTTAATAATAATTTATTCGCTTTGTGGTTTATGCTGTAATGCGTATTCACTATGTTAATATTTCTAACGTTGACAGAATACAACCGTTTAGTTATGACTCTCGAATCATCTATATAATGTAAATATTAGATTGATGACTTGAATACGAATAGTGTGCCGCTCCGCACATCATCGATGCGGACACTCATATTATCATATTCCTTGTTAGTTTGGTGTATTGCGCAACGCACTTTCGTTATTTTTATATTCTTTAGCACTGTTGTGTAGGTTTTGAAACCTAATCGACTAAGTTAAAAAACGCTAATAAATAGTTTAGGTAGTCTGTTTTTCAAATATAAGTACACCGTTAATTTTGACAAACATTACAAAGGACACAACGACGTGAACTATTACGGCAATGCAGCGTATACTTGACTGCTATGCGACAGATCATTAATATCTCCATAGCGGGAGTTGGCAAATGGTCCATTTGATGTCCGAATAGTGGCAGGCTGGCAGTCTTATTGTTCGCGGAAAGATAATAATTATTCTTTGGCTCACGGATTGCGCAAGACAATGTTTGTGAAGTCTTTCCAACTGCGGCCAACCTGATTGTAGACCACGGTTTGTCAATATTGTCATAGAAAGTTCTGAGGCGGCGGCATACCGACGGATATTATTGTAACCGTAGGTACGTAGGGTATTACAATAAACTGAGCAAAAATTCTACTGTCTCTCTGTTTATGAAGTTAATAAATTGACTATAATTTCAAATACTGAATGTATTTTCAGTCAGAAGCCATTTTCCTGTACGGTAACGATGTCATCCATCCTTCTAGCTGATGGTCTGCCAAAGCCTCCAAGTGCTTATAAGTACTTACTATTCAGAAACTAGTAATTATTAAAAAGATTTACCTAGGTTGGACATTATTGTAATTTATTAACCCTTCTTACTAACCCGATCAATTAAAGACTATGGAAAAGGAAAGTCGTGAATATATGTCATTATCATGAGCTACGTTGTCACGAACCAACAGTTCCGGATTATATACTCTCCGTTGCTTAATACTGCCGCTACATTTATCAATAAAATATAAATAAATAAATATTCACGGACATTTCACACATTACACTCTAGTCCCCAAACTAAGCAAAACTTGTACTATGGGAACTAGACTGCTGATATAATACTTATAAACTTATTTTTTTTTTTGTAAATACTTATTAACTACCTAGACACAAAACAAATATTAATGTTCATCACACAAACATTTGCTCTGGGTGAGAATCGATCCCACGACCCACAGCATGGAAGGCAGAGCTACTACCAACCGAGCTGTGTGTGACTGACGCCTGTCAAACAATGAAACATATGTTTGAGTTAAATCTGAAATGAAGTGCCTAGATTTTAAAGTCAGCCTATTAAAGTTTGTCAGTTTGCTTTATTACCATTATAAAGTTAATCTATTATTAGGTCGTAATATTTTTCGTACACTTGCATACACGTAGGGTAGGGTAAACGAGTTACGTGTGTTGCATCACCGCTCGACATAACCGCTGGTTCTCGTACGTTAAGACAATAAACGAGGTGTAATCATCGGTAGGTAATTGTCACTCGGTCGGTGAGAACTGCAAGTTTTTCTGCGCCCACAAAGCGCGGAAAGCACTGCGGCGGCTGGAAACTGAACTACATTTACGTAACGGTCGATGCAACTTTCTTTGATAAAATCTTGACTTGGTAGTCCGTTTTAGAATGAAGCCATGACTTCATAATCTTCAAGATCTTAGGTTTATTTGATACTCTGAAAAGTTGTGCGCAATTAGGTATACAAATGGAGTTAATTTTGTGCTCGTTTAACTTACTTAATATGTACATAAATATAGGATATTACTTATTAGCGCTGGAACCTGCAGTACCTACATATACCAAGTTGTTCAATCAAACACGGTGCGCAAACTTTGCGCCGCAAAGCGTAGTGGCCGTTAATTTTCGGCCAGACAGGCTCGTTTAAATTCCGACAACAGTAGGTTAGTGACTCAATCGAAATGCTGATTTGATTGAATGATTTGTAACAGCTTCCTATCCCGAACGTTGCAATTTATTAATGGGCAACTTGTATTTCGCATAGTTTACAATTACCATTTTTGCTTACCGAATCACCATTGATTCGGTAAGGTAGGTACGCAGGTACCTGAACCATCTTATAATCTAATCTAACAATTTAAACATAGGTAATTGGGACTCATGATATAAGTATCCATTATTATTCTCATTACTAGTGATATGTGATGTGATAGTTAGAGATTTGTGATGATTGAATTAATTCGTACTCAGCTTAATACTCGTAAGTAGGTACGGTTCCCATCAGATGAGGTAGAAATTTTAGTTTAATTATATGTCGTCGCTCTATAAGCATGTGTTGTAACCACTTTTGTGCCCAAGAGAATAGAGCTACGGTATTCAATCATGCCAAGTAGTAGAAATGAATAATCCGAATGTAATGTGAACTCACTTTCACATCTTTGTAGTTGGCGACGATCTCGGAAGCGAAAGTGTTATTGCCGATGATGGGTTTGTTCTTGACGCTGGGGAAGATGATCCCGCCCTTCCTGGTGACGGGGCGAGGGCTCGTGGCCGCGCCGCCGGCGTTGCCGCTGCCGCTGCCATTGCCGCTGCTCGCACTGTCGACCACCAGACCATTAGTGATCACGCCAAGCGCACACCGCTGGACGCTTGCACTGACACATAACAACAGAACGCTCGCAGTTACGCTAAGCCACGGCACTTTTGACACATAAGATACACAAAAACAATCGCTGTAGCTGAGTTAGATTAAGAAAGATATCACCTGCTGATGAATGAGGAGGCGGGCGTGGAGGGCGCGGGCGCGGCGCTGGAGCCGGGCTCCGTGGAAGGCTCGTCGCGGTACCGGTTGTTAGGCGCGAACTCCGCCAGCTTGTCGAAGCTCGGCTCGAGCAGCAGCTCTGGAGGCACGGGACGCTGCGCGAGGGTCGCCACGTCGTCCTCCTGCTTCTTCAGCCGCTTCTCCACCATGTCCAAGTTTTCAATGATCAGGTTAGTTTTGAGCCTCAAGTCGCTGTGGATCTGGCCGATCGCGCGCTCCTGCCGCTGCGTCTGCGTGAGCAGCTCGTCCGACTTGGGCACCAGGTCGTCGACCGAGCTCTTGGTGCCGACCACGACGTCCCACACTTCGTCCATTTTTTCGGAGACGCTCATCATGGGGATAATCTTGTTGACGAGAGCGTCGATCTTGCTACTTTTGCTGATTGGTGCTTGCGTGCTCGTTGCTGTGCGATTCTTAAAGAGGCTGTTGACGTTGATGGATGCTGCTTCGGGCTCAACGATGGCCGCGTGCACGTCGGCCATCATATACAGAACCTTTCCCAAGTTTTCCGATACGAGATTGATATGGAACTGTAACTTTCGATCCACGGTTGACATAGATGTTCTGAGTTGATCTACTTCTTTGGTTATTTCATTGACGACTTCAGAGTTAAGACCTTTAGCAATTTCTATAACATTGAGGTTAATGGGTTTCTTTTCACTCGCCTCTGCGTTTATATCGTCGACAGGTAAGAAGTTGTTATCTATTTGTGTTTTCAAACCGACTAATGTTGTGTCTATATTGGAAACTTTTTGATCTAATGATTCTAGTTTTCTGTCCAACAACTGTGCGTTATTGACTTCTATCTGTCGTTTAGTTGTGTTTTCTTCCGCATCTTGTCCTATTTGACTGAACAATTTCAGATCTAAATTCCCAAGCTTTGAAATAATGGCGTCAGTTTTGTGGATATTGTCGTTCACTCGCGAGTCGAGCGCTTCTACTCTTCTCATGAGGTGTTCTACAGCTTTATCAAGGTTTTCAATCCTTTGGAGTTTCGTTTCTAATGTGCTTACTATTACTTCGAACACATTGAATATGTACTGCTCCCTGAAACAATTAGAAATATGGATTACGTACTTAGTTAAAACCAGAAAACTATTTTACTAGGACATAGGTGTAGTGTAGTGTAGGTGCTATGAAATCAGTTCTCGTACCTCATGACCAAATGATTTTTATCTGATTTTTCGCGTCCTATAAGCTATTTCAATGTAACTACCTGCTAAGGCCGGCATGACGTAGGTAGGTACATGACAGTCAAGAAAAAAAGAAGTCTAGGTTACCGGATGTTAGGTACTATGTATTTTATGTGTGGGTGGACTCTTTCAGGAATTGTTAGCAGTGCTGCCATCTTAGAAGTATAGCTTTACTTATTTTTAGATAAATAAATAAATAATTTATTTACTTATTTATTTTTAGCACCCGTACAGGAATTAGATGTTATTTGTAGGTAAGTACATCTACAAACGAAATGAGAGAAATATAAGTGCACAAGTGGGTACTTATGTACAAAATCTTAAGACAGCTTGGGTATAAAATTAACTGACTTTATTTGGTTTCAAGCTATAGTATAGTATTTAAACACTTATATTGCCTTACCTACGATAATTTTTAAGATCATTATTTTGTGATCTACAATAGGTATAAAGTTCGTAGAATATAGGCATTATTTTACAATAATACTGAAATTTTGGTTAATAACCTACCACGAAAACTTTGTTAGTTAGTTGGCAGCACTTTCCTATATACAATAGTACTCTGTGGGCAGCACTGACTGAGCGAGCAATGTTTGTTTTGCTTTTTTGGGTTGTATGTATATGTAGGTATGTATTGTAAACAAGAAAGCGAGCGAGTGATTTCCTTTTCTTACTGTAGTACTCACTAAATTCAATCAATATCTGAACAACTTAGGCGTGATAAGTTGTGTATGATTTAGGACAAATAGCCTTGTGCTCTCTTTCGCCCTACACAACACAAGTGCTCTCAAAAATCCCAACGCGTCGCGGTTTCGGAACAAACCCGGTGAAAATACGTTTGAGTTAAAATGAGGATCGACTGCAAAGTTCGAGTAGTGAATAGAACCCACGGTGCAAGGAGCGGTCACGCCTATATACAATCAACCATTGCATTGGGTAAAGAAACTGGCACCGATAATGATTATTTTTTGCTTCATCTGCAAAACATTGCTCGAGGTAGATTGAAGACATCCAGATTTGCCAAGTACAGTCTCAAAGCTAATCCAACGAAAGTATTCACGAAATGTATTGATGATGGAAGAATAACATTATCATTTGCTGAACCACATCATGATTTATATGTCCAAGGAGCACCGGAAGAATTGCATCGCTTCTTGCTGGTATTCAATACCTGCTTGTCCGGTGAGCCCGGTGCTCTGAAACCAAGTCCTATATCTGCCGCAGCGAAAGCAAGCTACAGTAAATTTGTGACTAAAGTTCCAGATGAAGTTCAGACATAGCTTTTTTTACTTATCATCTATCATATTCATATCATTTTTCTTAACAAGTAGACGATTCTTCCAGTTATCATCTTTAAAATTTTAATACATTGTAAAATCTGAAATATTTGTGAAATAAGTGAAGTATGTATCAACTTTTTATATTTTTTTTATTTATACTTAAGTGTAGCTCATCTCAGACTTGATCTTTGTATCTCAGATTTTTTTAATATCTTTAATCAAAATTGTGACAATTCTATACCTAAAACATACCAAATAAACGTTGAACATAATACGATTAGGTATTTCCAAAAATTTACTAGTCATATTTTCTATACATATTATAGTTGTAATGTTGTTTCTATGATAGAATTATTTTGATTCCATGTGTTTTATGCATATTATTATGAACTTTCTAGTCAAGCTAGTAGTAAGTTACCATTAAATTTATTCTTAATCTGATAAAGTTGACATATCCAAAACATTAACTGAATCATGACATCAAACTTATGAAGTGACAATAGATAATTTTTTACTGTAGATTTATGACAAATTTGAAAAAAAAGTATTTAATCTATCAGTACAAGAATATGGTACTTTTATTATTTATATCTTTTGCTTTATATTCCCATAATAAATATACTTAGGTAAAATTACCGGTAATTAATATATTAATCTACTTCTGCTCTGTTAAAGAAATGTTTACATCTTATGATATTGGTATTCTTTACATTGAAAACTAGTTGTTTAGATAGTGTTCAATCCCGTTACCATATTTAGGCATTAATTTAAATTATAATTGTAATAAAAATGTAATCATTAAAAATATTTGCTAGTATTAGAAATATACTGCAGTTTTATTTTGATAATAGGCAAAGAATTGCAACCATAATCAGCTAATATCAGAAAGTAAGGTACTATGTATTTATCACCTTGATTTTTTTCCATGTTAGTATAAAAGAAAACAGAGTACTTTTAATAAATTATGGTTAAACCTTCAGAGACAATGGTATGCTAACACAAGAACATTGAGAACTCAATACTAAGGATGACAGCTCCAGAGACTACACATTTGTATACTGTTATAAGACAAGAGGTAGTGTCTAAATAAAAGATCTAAATCCTATATCTAATCTAAAGGGGGTAACTAGTGCCCATAGTTAGCTTTGCTTAGTTTAGGGTTTGGATGGACTAGATGGCGTTGGATGTAACGTCCATGAATATTATTTTCTTATTTATTATCTATTAGTTAATCAGATTCTATAGCACAAGCTTAGTTTGGCAGTGGACATTGTATGAAATGATGGTAAAATAAATATGATATTTTTTCATAATCATACCTATTGGTCTGGTTATTTCTCGTAATTTTCTTAAAGTAATACATAAACCTAAAATAAACAGTACGTCATCTTACTGGCAATTGACCGCGACTTTCAGATTTTATGCAAAGATGATTCCATATTTTGTTGGCATAAGATGATTCGAATTCTTACAAAATTATAGCAATTAAACTTAAGTAAGAATAAACGTTACAATATACACTTCTACTGGGTTAGTTTGGTAATTGACCTGAATTAAGTATTATTCTTAAAAATTACAATATGGTTCGTATTGTAATCTACTACATCTGCTCGTGCAAGTAGTGTCAAGTCAAAAATTTCTTTATTCAATAAAATCACAAGGATCATTTAGAATCGTCTTACATACTAGGTGATTCTAGGTGTCAGTTCCACGCGTCACGCGACCAGCCGCACCGTGCAAGCCTATCACTTAAAAATATAAATCAACATCATATTAATAAAGATGCGATTTTAATTTATCTGGTTAGCAAAAGAATCTGTCTTTCTCGACTAGACACCACTTAGCGTATAAATAGAACTATAAGAACTGCAATTATTTTTCCCAGAACCTTGTAAGTAAGTAGTAAGTTTTTATAAAACGATATCATAAATCAATATTTATTGGTATCCAGCTGGCAAGCTTAGTTCATAACTAAGTGGAAGGCAATTTGATAATACAAAGGTATGTTAGCTACCTACATTATTAACCTCATGGCATGGCCAATGGATTTGGTAGGTATAATTAAGCGATCGAAGCGATTAGGAGATGCAAAATCCTTATCATCCACCGGTACATACCGGTGGTACCTATATTTATTCATACACCTAAGACCGTATAATTTGAAGGTTGGTGATGTTCGGTGTACCTATACCTTCACCTCGCTTTGCAGCCTTTGCTTTGAAATTTGGATAGCCTAGACTTTAGTAGGTTTCTTGTAAATTGTAAGTTTGTATTTATTAGGTAAACACACGTTATTATCCGCGGAATTAGTAAGCTAGTGATTGAAATATTCCGTCAGAAACAACCTCATTGCAACTGCATTGTGGGCGTATCCTCTGCAGTTATGGCGTAGCGTGAACTATTTGTTCATAAACCTTCATTTCCTCCTTTCATAATAATAAATGAACGGTTATTGTTAAAGTTATACACGTTTTAATGTACCGAACTAAAGCAATAGTTATATTTACAAAGCGCTCCACTATACTGTGTTTTTGTTATTTGATTTTCTTTTGTAATTTGTTGGTTTTTAGGGTTCGGTACCCAAAGGGTAAAAACGAGACTCTATTTACTGAGACTTCGATGTCTGTCTGTCTGTTTCAACCCTCTATGACGATAAATTAGATACAGCCTGGCGAGAGACAGACAGACAGACATAATTAATAAAAGCATAAGGTAGATAGATACGGTACGGAACTCTTCCATCTCAGACTGCACTTTACCATATCTCTCACAAGATGATAGTAATGGGTTATCGCAAAATACACTTATTGTGAATTAAGTAGGTAGGTATGCATAAAACGGCACGCGGACAGAACAGCTAGTAAGTTGGAACTAAAAAGTCAGCAAAAATTAATTTATTAATTTTTGCTGACTTTTTAGTTCCAACTTACTACGGTACTTCTGTAATGTACCTAATATAATGTCTGTTCTTAAGTCTACATTTAATTATTTTTATCTTGTAGATAGATAAAAGATAAATACCTATGTACGTTGGCACGAGAACCTCCTCCGTTTTTTTCGCCGGTTAAAAATTAAATAGATACTACCTACACTAGTTTTTTTTGATGTCATTATTAGAATGCTAGTGATAAGTAGTTGAAGACACATTGACAAAAGGATATTAAAAAGTTACCGAATTTGCACCGCTAGCTTGCCTCAATTACATCGGATTATGAATTATGAATGCGTCATGTTACGGACAATGATTGTTATTGAACCTACACGTAGGACTCTACCACGGTTAGCAATTACCTAACAAGACAGAACCGAGAAATAACCAAAGCTAGAACGTTGTTTGCTTCCAGTTGGCTCGAAAAACATACCAGGTAGGTGACGACTATTCCCACTGCGTAAGTAATTGTGATAAGCTTAATAGGATATCATCATCATCATAGGCAGTCCGTATTAGCCCACTGCTTCGTAAGTATAAGCTTTCTCCCTCAAGCGACACTTTTTTTTAGGAGCTGAAAATGAGATTAAGATCTCTTGCACAATACTATGTTATTATAGTCATAATAACGGCGAACATTAGGAGGTTAATAAAGATTTCTACTTATTTAAAAGTCAAAGATAATAAGTATTTCAGTGGAATCACTAGGATTATTTATAAGTATTTTCGTCTTACGCGTAACAAATTTATTGCCTGTTATAGATATTGTAGGTACCTACTCTTATAGCTTTTTGTGTGAATAGTTCATACACAAAGGCGTTTCGCTTTATGATCTACTTTCTTTTCGCCACACTTTCCTTTTGCATTAACATCCTCCGATGATGTAAAATGATTGAGAAATATAATTTTAATTTGTAGGCATTTCTCTCGTGAATTTATAAGGTAAGCCTGAATCTTAACAAACTAAGAGAAAACAGAACAAATGCTTCTCGATTCCTAATTATTAATTTATCTATATGTGTGATATAATTTAAGTTAACTAACAAGGTGTTGCCTAGTATTGCTTCCTTTTTGATTTGCACAGAGTCCGATAAGTAATAAATTCTAATTAAAATTGGGCTAGGCCTTGTTGTCATTGAAATTGTGCTGTTACCAAACCCACGAACTTCTAGCGAAATATTACCAACAGATGCCATTGGTCTTTACACTTCATGCGTTGACCAACGGCATGTTACACAATTAATTTATCATTCGGCACTGTTGATGTTGACGAAGTAGAGCTATGTAGGTACCGTTTTAAATAAAAGACTCAATGGTAGGAACTCGTTAGGCTTATGCTCCACTCAACCTTCATTGCGACGTGTAAAGCGTGATGGTACTGGGAAAATCTACAATGTCTACTAGGCAAATTAAATCTTATTGTTAAATGAATTGCGTAATGAAATTGGTTATAAAAATCAATTAAAATTGTTGTACTAGGGACCTAGACTAAGGGCAAATAAGCTTAATTTTACTGTATTCTTTGGGGCTTTATCGTGTAGTCCCGACACGATGCAGGCATTATAGTTCCTAAAATATTGTTAGACCTTGCTGTACCTTTAGTAATTGCATGACGTAGTCCTCGTACCATATAGGTGTGCTTTTAGCAGTATGAGAATAGCCAATAGCTGTCACGTTATGGGCGCGTTTAAGTCTTTTGTATAGAAAAAATAATATATTTCATAAATCCGGTTTTAAAAATTAGAAACCTCCGTTTATGATAATTTACAATAGAACAAAGATAATAATACATCGATTACGTTGATGCGAATACGAGAGAGTAATAAATTTAAGTATATTCATACTTAACATTATTTAATAAAATGCATGGTAATCACCTCGAAATACGTAGATCTTAAGATACAGTGCAATGCCACAAGACCGTGGTCTAGCAGTCATTTAAATCACGAGAACTTATGATCATGAGAGTTATAAACATCGAGATTTTTCATCTTAAATGTATTTTAAGTATTTTATCAGATGTCATCGAACCAGCGACCTCGGCTCATCTTAAATTCGCAATAAAATAGAAATATGAGGAAAACTGACCCGTACGTACTGGTTTGTACGGTAATATAATAAAAATTACGTGTAGTTAATATATGTGTCAATGTCAAACTCGCATAAAATGGAAGGTAATTACAAGTTTTTTTTTATCGGAACTGGAAAGCGGACATAAATATTATATCTAACCTTTACATAGATAATGTACTGGTTTAGAGCGCAGTAGTACTTAGCGATATAAATACTTTGTCCTTGTACTTATATTATTAGTTTCTATCATATGTAACACTTATTGTTGAAAGTCCGATATATACCACGTTAAAGATTCATATTTTTTTTACATAAGATGATACACTTACATAATAATGTATAAAAAAGCTTTAGTAAGTATTTAGTAGGTATTTTGTTAAGTAGAAGTTGTTTGAAGTTTTTAGCAAATCACCGGATACAGCAGCAAAAAGCGGGCATTGCCAGAGGGTGTAGCTAGTGATTTTAATAAGAGTCAGGCCAGTGCGTAACCGACGCACGCGCCGGTTTCGTAACCACGCGGGCACAGATGGATAAATCGATCACAATCTACTCGTTACCTCGATAGACTACTGTTCAACAAATGTGACCGGAGACCTGACCACTATGTTTATTAACTGTACTGGTAAATGGCTAACTTCGGTCTTTAAGTTTTTAGCCCATAATTTAAGTTTTTCTAGAATCAATCCGAATCAAACTCAAACTAAGAGCTCTGTTCCGATTTATTAAAATATATATACATGCAAACAAGTAGGAAATGTTCAGTTCAAGGCTCTAAAGATAACGAAAAAATAAAAGGAGGTTCTAAAATCAACGCAATTATTTTTTTTCATTATACTTTACCTCGGTACTTATTATAATTTATTAGTTGATAAAAATCTAAATTTATAGAGAAATACTAAATTAATAATACAGACAATTCTGAACTAAGTTCTCAAACGTCGCACCTGTTTTGCAGACCATATATTTTAGATATAAATTTATATAAACTACCTACATAGTCGGTTATTTCCTTTAAGGGATATACAACGTTTTCTTACTATGATTAATTAGCTTTACATATTAGTGTGTCAAAACGCCTCCATTGAGCAATAATGTTGATTTAGTTTCATATGAGTAACTGTGTCCAGAATAAGGTAAAGCCTCTTGCACACAAGGCCACGTTCAAATGAAGTCGCACATTCGAATGTTATGTTTTATCATGGGATTTTAAAATATCAGCGAAAGTAACTACCGAGTCTCACAACTTTTATCGCAGTAGATACGAGTATTTCTCTATCGAAAAGAACACTCTAGCAGAACAAACCTTAGTAACTCTTGAGATAGTCCGGAGGTTGGTTTTGTATTTACGTTAAGTTAGATAAGTTATGTACATTTGAATGGAAATAAAACTTAAGTTTTGTATTTACCAGGAAAAATTCCGGATGCCACTTTTTTTTTATTTGCATTCCTGTACACATAACATATATCATGTTCAATGAATTAAAAGGGTAGGTACGTACCTAAGCTTAGTATTTAACATTTTATTACGACAAATACTGTGTTTTCAAAGTTATCATCATGTAATAATTATTGTGTTAACAACAACAATATAAATACTACGTTTATTTATGGTTGCCACAGCGAAGAAAAAAGTATTAAGATAGAATCAGCTAAAACTAAACAAAAATAATCAAAAGTAGGAATCAAATATCCTAACGCCCTAAATTATTTCTGTAAAATAGAACTTAATCAATGAACTTAATTAACACGGAACATGTTTGTCAGATTGTCCAATTTATTAAGCAATTTAGGCATACACATATTGTGATGTCAAGATTATGCCACAGTAATGAAGAGAAAACAAATTAATATTTCTTTATAGATTGCATAATGCCATTGGAACAAAAAGTTCAACGTCCTATTTAACAAGAAAACCACTTTTTAAAACCAGTTCCTTTACTCGGTTCTTCGAACATGCTATACGTATGTATACAAATTAATTATAGTTAGGTATACAATAGTATTCAATTATACCAGGGCACAGCCTACGCATTTTGTATATGATTACTTTGTGTTTTCATTGATTGATTTATGTAATAGCAATAAAAATATCAATAAGGAAATTGTACGGCAGGAAGCTGTAACCTATTTTTAAGATATACATAGGTAAAGTTAAAGCAGTTTCTCTTAATGAAATCTAGTAAAAATACGATTAAGTCCGAATATCATAAATGTGTTTTATACTTACTACATTTTTTCAAGTCCCAGTAATTCATAAAGAAAATTTGGCAAAGAGTACACACCAAAAAAAAAAGTTAAATATAGAGCAACAATTGACTCTTGCTTAAAACTCTAACAATGGTTGTCTACGCTGAATAATGTGTTGCCTCTCGAAAGTAATAGGAGTAAGAGCTTTCGAAACTTAGATTATGTTTGTGAGTGATTAGCCGAGAATCAGTGTTGTCGCAACTTCGTCGTTTGCACGAGCAAAAGCGGTTGCCAGCACGTCCATATATGATTGATATCCTCCGATTCCGACACTCAATACATGTCATAATAATTATAACAAACACTATCGTAAGCTCTCAGCCCCCAGATGCAATTGTTATCTTTTCCGCCTCAGGCTTGCTTGTGGTTGATGGACCAATCTATTATAAATCCCGTTTTTGACCATGAAGACAAGACGAGTTCTCCAACTTGTGCGGACGACATTCACATTAGTAGGTATAACGAAAAGTTCCAGCACAAGTTTCGATATTACCGTTTATGTACTTCAAACGTCAAATAATCAGGTACATACCTACTTAGGTACTCAAAAGGCAGCAACCACTCAGTTATGTAACAAGAGTAAAATGCATTCTGACTGTGTCAGCAGATAAGCTGTTTTAGCAACAGTCTTGGAGAGTGAGATTGCAAGTTCATGATTGACGCTAGCCAGTTCAAGTTAATTAAGATTTGTGCTTTGATACGTCAATAGTAAAAGCGCTGGAACAGCAAGGTAGACAGCTGCCGGAGCCTTAATTAAGTACAGTTTAATCCGCATTGTTGTTTGACTATGGGCCCCGCCAACTAGTCTGTGCGACTCTACCCGCGAATAGCTTGCATGTTGTAGTAGATAACGAAAACAGCCCTTTCCCTATAGTGAAAGTTTGGCGTTCGTTTAGCGAATCGCCTGATTTCGCAATCTGTTTCGTAACGTATATCGGGTAAGGGTTTGAAGCGTTATACTCAGATGATTTCCGCAATTTCAGTTTCAGAGCTCATCGTTCTAAACTTTGCTCAGAGCGAAAATAGTTTTGCAGACTTTATAGCGTGCCGCTGACTGATTGTATAATAGAGTGGAGTTTTTACTGAGCGCATGCCTTGACCGAGTAAGTCGTTGCGACCCTGCACTATCTGTATGCATAAAAATAAGTCGTTGGTCTATTGTTTGCGTTTTTTTCCACGAGAGCGGAAGATAAATCTCGTGTCCAATTAATACTCTGATCGGCAGTGGAGCCTACAGCTGACAAGCGCTGCATTGTTGTTATTTTCTAACGAGCAGTCGCATTGTGATTTTATGATAATCTAAAACGTTAGGAATTGACCGTGTGTTCGGAGATCGTTTACATAATTACTTGTAGAACCTGAACTTTTGTTGTGATTATTCAAAACAGGCAGACCTGTTGTTTTGGCGCCAAGAATACAGTTATGATCTTGTGTTCGATTATTGTGCGATTTTATGTTAGCTGTCCAATAAATAAGTCTGCTAAAATTTATGCGAAACGATATCTTACGTATTCATTTTAAATTCTTGCATGTCACTCATCTCATTCGTCTTTTACGACGAATCTATACCATAAGTACCTACTTATTGTACTTGATGTTGTTGTGTGAAATGACCATGACAACGACTCTCCTTTTGAAGTGAACAGTTCAATGGCTAAGAAATAATATTAATTTCAAAATAAATAATATACTTAGTTATTTATTTTGATATTGTTGATAAAAAGATAAATGTTTATATAAAGAAAAATATAAGTAATTTATAAAACTATTCATGTTTATTCAGCAGTTCGTTTACCGCATAGCTATACAACGCATTATGGCGGCAGGTCAATCCTAAAACAGAGATATAAGTAGTTAAGTACCAAGATTAGAATTATTAGAACGGCGGACCACCTTGTTACATTTCCAATCGCTTCGAGCGATACTTGCTCGTCAACTTTATTCAATTACGCCAGAAAAAATGAACCTTTTCTCAATAACATTGGCATTTCAAATTAAAAGATACTTTACAACGAACATCATTGTAATTGCCTCGTGCTAATGTCGCAGTAAAGCCAAAACTAATTGATCTTGTTTGGAAACGCAGTAGCCTTCTGTTTTAAAGAGCACGTCGGGACATTTTATTAACGAATCCAAACTTAATTATGATTTCGATTGTCAAATAGTCAAATTTTTATCATTTGATTTTATATGTAACGCGTTTTTGACTCGATTGACCAAGTAGGTAGTTAATATACCTATAAATTCAAAATTGGTTCAATAAAAAAAATAAGGAACAAGCCGATGCATAGAGTCACTTAACGGTAATATTTGTGTGTGCTAAAGTCAAAGTCAAAAAATTATTTATTCCGTAAAATCACAAGGATCATTCAAAATTTATTTAGTATTAATGCTCTATCTATAGGTATATTTTATTATAAATGCACTATGTACCTACCAGCCACATCTTTTAGTTAAATAAATATTTTTCACTTTAAGTACTTTATTTCTTCTTATTATTAAAGAGCTACGCTCTTGTCTGCGTAAGCAATGCAATCCACGCCATTCTTTCCTTTCCAGGGCCGCCTCCTTGACTTCCTTACTTAAGCTCTGCTTAGCTTGGGGCTAGATGATGTTGTGTGGATTGTCCAGCATTATTTATTACTAGCTGACCCGTGCCCACTTCGTTGGGCCGCCGTTTTTTCTCCGATTCACTTTGCAAAACGGACTACCGCGTAAAAGCCTTTTTATTTTTCGGTTTTTTATATAGCCTATGACACTCAGCAATAATGTAGCTTTCTATTGGTGAAATAATTTTTAAAATCGGTTCAGTAGATCCCGAGATTACCCCTTACAATTGAACAAATATACAAACATACAAACTTTACCTCTTTATAATATTATTATTAGTATTAGTATTAGTATATTAGTATAGATAGTATAGATTTAATATGATGACCTCATTATTGATAGGTAATTTTGTGATTAAAATAACGTTCGAATAATGGAGTGTCATTTTATAGGTCAACATTGATTTACACCTATTCAATTCACTTCCGAGAACAATTCAATATTAAAAAATTATATGCTAAGTTTATTTAAGGTCTAGAAATGTTTGGGTATGTATGTATGAAAATATGGGACTACCTCTGATGTGTATCTTTTTGTCAGAATAATCATGAAAAGAGGATAAATAGCGACGGCTATCCAAAAATAAATAAACAACAGTAAATAAACACATTCGAATTGAGAACCTGCATTGAAGTCGGCTGAAGACACGCAGATCTATCACTAAGACCTGAGTAGTGAGTACTGTGAGTAGGTACTTATATATTAAAGTAAACTTCACATCTTGTTTTCAGCCTGAGTGTAGATACAAGTCTAACTTTTGTAGCTATAGACGTTAGTCTATAGCTACAAAAAGAGGGTTACCTCTATCTTATAAAAAGTGAGCATTGACTTTATGTCACCATTACGTATGGTAACATTGGTAACCAAGACATCAAGTCTGTGCTAACTTTTTATAAGATATACCGTAAATCTACGGCCTTTAAATCAAGTATCTACTAAAAAGGGTGTCATAAAAATCAGTCAATGATGTCTGAAAAAAAAAGTATAATATATACAGCATACCTCTTGTATGGTTAAATTAAATGGCTATGCTCAAAGTGCTCTTATTTTTACTAAATAATGATAAACATTGACATGACTTATTATTTTAATTAAATGATTAGGTAATTCAAAAGTTAAGCAACGTTCGTAGGTAAGTATGGGCATTATTATATTGCCTTTTAAATATCGAAAATCTATATGTAACTAGCGCAAGGATAACGAATAATTTTCATTACACTTTTACTGCATTATGTATAGGTATGTATAATACATGCTACTTAGATTGTCAGTACACAAAAAACCTACTCACTAAAAACCTAAAAGACTTACAAATATTTCAATATTTGTGAGACAATTTTTAAATGAAGTATAATTAAACAATTAAGATTCATTTTTATCTAGACCAGTCAGGGGTAGGTCCATCCGTTGCTTTTTGGGACACGTTGTATAACTTACCGACAACGGCCACACGTCTTCCGTAAAATTTAGTTAGGAATAGGTACTCATTGAATTACTTGTTTTGTTGAGTGATCAAGCAAAGTACCTGTAATCAAATAAAGCTTCAATTAGAATATGAGAGTTCACCTTGATATCGAGTGTTATTGCAATGTTGGGTACCTTACTTAGGTACATAGTGTATACCTACATAGTGTTGTGCACGATGTGTCACTTCAAATCGTAGCTTCGAAACTCCAAGTTGAAACCACCAAAAATGTTGACACGCTAAAGCAAAGAAGCGATATTTCTCTTTTTAATTATGGCGCCGCGTAATTACGTAAAACTTTATGAAATCGAAAGAAAAACATTGCGGTAATAATAATATTTACCTAGTATGGATAAAGCGATCTTTCATAAAATTTTGTGCTATTTAGAAAAATGATATTACTTATATATGGTTACAAGTAGTTTTTGGTCATATAATTTTATTAACAAATTATTTTCAAATTATCGCCGATTGTGTATCATGTCGGAGTGATATTAATCGTTTGATTGATATTAATGCGTCAGCAGATACTTAAATCGAAAATAGCCAAGTTTATAAAATCAAATAAATTTATTTCAGGCAACAATTGCCTATGTCTTACAGACCAACATACATAATAACAATTATTATAAAAAAAACTAATTAAAACTTTAAGTCAGTCAGGCAAACAGTCAGACAGATAAGAGGTTGTCTTTAAAATTGTCCCTTTAATAGAGACAGAGAGAACACAAACTTGAGTTTACCTAAAGAAAATAAACTATGCCTTATTTGGAAACACACTCGTACTTACTATTATGTAATTTTTCTTACCATAATCTGACCTTCTGCTTAGATAAACAAATCCTCGTGGTAACCACAGATTTCTTCATTCATTAAACAAAGTAATTTTTAGCTACTTAAGTAAGTACTCATAATTTTTTCTCGACAATCTTACTGCTTGTTACTGAACTCAAGATGATTGGCAATACATATACAAATGAAAATAGTAGTAGGCTGTGTTTTATAAAATCTTTTTTCCATTGAATCTGTATATTTGAGGAAAGAAAATTATATTTGTTTTTGTTGAAATGTCTCTCTCATTTGATTGTGTAACTTAGATGTTAGAACTTCATTTTATCATGTTTTGATCTGTATGCTAGTCGTTTTTAATACGAGGCTAAGTAAGAGCTAGAAGTTCCATTCTGGTATATCTACCTAATTGTTGTTTTAAGTTAGTACTGCATAAATTTTGTGATTTTTTACATATTTGTTGATATTTATACAGCGGTAAGGCCGCCCATTGTACTTCATTGTAATAGATAAATTTAGTATATTATGAAATGTCTCTGTGTGTGTGTACAATAAAGAGTTTTCTATCTATGTATCTATATTAATTTTGATAAATTTTGGTGCGCCATTTTATGTCTTGATCCTAGGCTCTACACATTTGCCTATAAATAGATACCTAAGTATAAATATATTCATGACATGTTTAGTTTAGGACTAGTTGGCGCTGTGTAAAATGCCCATGTGTCTTTATTTATTTGTCCGTACATTGATTGACAGTCAGTCACGTAACGGTTTAAAATTGTTGAAGTAAAACGGTGATCATGGTTTTGGTTGTTTAAACTAGCACATGTAACAAATCGTGTTCTATCAGTTATCCTTGCACCTCTTTGCAAATACAGTCCCAGTTGTATCAACAGCTTATACTTACGTTGATGAGCGTAAACCGAGGTTTAACTTGCCGATTATCAGCCTCTTTGCACACGCAAAACCCATATTAAAGTTGACATTCAAATGCCACTGACATAACAATTATATAAAGTTTTGATAAACTGACGCTACTGTGAATGGACTTCATTGTTAAAAATAAAATTAATTAACTTTAATTTAAGTTAGCATAATACTTTTGTATTCTCGTAATGTCGATGTGAAAGTTCGCAGGCTGAAAACCATTATATGTGGCATTTAGCTGCACTGGTTGTCCTACATTGCCTAACTGAGAGCAGGTAGGCCCCGTTTCCGCGTAAGCGATTCACATTTCAGTAGCCACAAATCTCCGACTATACCTACTTATATGCTCCGGGATTTTGAAATGGGTACAAGTTGGCCAACAGTGTATTGACTTCTAATACAGTACTTTCCTTACTTTTCATACCTTATCTGCTGCAATAATTCAACTTTTAATTTCGATTAATGTTAAGTAAAAAATCATTTAATCTCTTTATTTTAGTCAATTAAATAAGAACCAACTTTGTACGATATATCCACCCGTCCTATAAAAAAAATGCTAAGAATACTCTCAAGGCTTTCTTCATTTTATAGAATCTGTATCTTGAATTTCACCGCCAATCTATCAAACATCGCTCAAGTTTTTTAAAAATGTTTTATACATTTTATTGTAATCACGTAGGAATCACTTACTAAAAAACAAGGTAAGTACTTTATGTACTTACTATTTATGTCAATAGTTCGAAGATATATAAAAAAACGACCTTAAACTTTTCGGCTTCCAACAATCTTGTATCTCGTATTGGCCGATCAGTCATAAAAAAACTTTCATAAAAAAATCTATGACCCTTCTCTGAAGTAGGTAAATCTGATGATTTCCGTGTTTACGTTAATAATATCATAGATATCATTACATATTCCAGCGTTTCGAGGGCCACCTAAGTGACCTGGGTATTAAGCTAATTGAATGAGCAAAAAATGATCGCCTAACTTCAAACTTCAATTGCATTTTATTCAATAAAATTACAAGGATCACTTTAAAACGTCTTACACACTAGATGATTCTAGGCGCCAGTTTGTCGCGACCAGAGTCTAGAAGAACTGCCAAGAAACTAGACCTGGATTCTAGCGTTTTTTTTATATGATCCTTCTTACAATTTGTTTAAAGCTTTCTTAATAGTTTTTATATATCATAATGTGTTTTCTGGTAAAGTAAAAAGTACGAGTGTTTCTACTGTAAAGGTCGATGATTCTTGATCGCTATTGAATATTCAAAGAGCCTTGCCGTAATCAAGTAGGTAGCCGAAACAAAGCGGTTCCATTCACGCGACGCAAGCGCATGACATTGGCATGCGTTTAGATAGTATTTACACACTCAGAAGACAGCGGATAAGTAGATTGAGTTCTTATGCATGAGTGTATCACGCACTCTAGTTCCGAACGAAACATGTGCCATGGAAAATAGTTTGCATATGAGTAGTATATCTTTCGTAGATGCACACTTTAAATATTACAAAAAAACGCTATTTTGGGCAACACAAACGTTCGTTCTTGGTGGGGATCAAATACTTATCCCTTACGGCCGGTTTCTCGAACGATGATCAACGAAAAAATCAAATAATTACTGTGTCAAACTCGAATCAATCGTGATCTGGGTTTCCAGAAACCGGCCGATAGTGTGGAACAAGGATCAACAGAGATGTGTCGCTTTTCAAAGTGACAGCCTTATCACAGTAACAACGCTTCGGATCTGTAAACTGCGAAGTAAATAGCAATATCATTTATTCGCCACTGTTCTTATGAATGTGTAAATGCTCTTAAATAAACCCGAACTTTATTCATGAGTATGTGTACTTGTAACTACAGTGTCATACTGTTCATGAGGAGGTAATAACTACATATAATTATATGTATCTACCAAGACATATATATTATCTTTTTAATTAACATATTAGTTGCGTTATATTTTAACAAGCTATACCTCGCGACTTCGTCGTATTATCGTTATAATTTGGATAATTCACACAATATATTTAAAAATTATAGCCTATGTTTTATTCTGATGTATAAACAAAATGTTTTTGCGTGAAAGAGTAACAAACATACTTCCACCATACAAGCTTTCGTCTATATAATATTAGTAGGATAAGATAATATAAACCTTATTACTCGAAACTTACCGTAAGCTTTACTTAATTTACCTTTCTGACGACCCAGTACGGAAATTAACGGTATGGCATTCACATGGCGATTTGACGGACTCACCATTGTCATACAAAATACTATGGCTTGAATAATTTGGGCATAATAAACTTGCAATTAGTCTTTTTGAGGAAAGTTTATAACATATTTTAGTGGGTTTACGCAAAAGCTTGAGAAACTTTGCAGAAACTGATTGTTTTACTGTGTGGTTAGACAACGAAGTAAGTAGTTGGCTACTCTATGATTAAATAGCCCGCCAAGAGAAAGTTGTACGATTATACTTCAATATTTAATATCAATGGACTTTACTATACTACGTCTACTCATCACAGAACTTGTCTATTTTACCTGACTTCAAACATTAGGTTTTCGTTTTTTTTGTATCATTTTTGAGTTAAATTGTGATACGAACTCATATGAAAGCCAAAACAAGTGGACAAGATAAATGCTCTACTTTGTAAATAATTGAGTTAACATTGGCAGTAGGGCAACTTATAAAGGAAGGTCAAAAGTAGGTAGATTTGTATCCAATAATCGAATCAAATCGGCACGTTTGCTGTGATTATAGGCGTTATGGTGGCCAATGGTTATTGTTATGCAATAAAAGCCATAAAATCGTTATGACAAAATATTATGTAAGTAGGTAGGTAAAGCCTTTTGTCTGCTGTTAGATACCGCTAATGTGTTCCCAAACTGAGATGTTTTAGGAAGCTCTTTGTTCCGAAATCTTGATTAAAATTCAATGATTTTTTTGTATTGTATAATTCTCGCGTTATCATCATAATGCATTAAAGTTAATCTACAACAAAGCACGTATTTTCTTTAGTGTTTTTCGTTTGGATTGCTGCTTGTTATTTTGTTGTTTTCTTTAGGAGATATTCACTTTTATTGCTACTTGACTATACAGGGTGGTTTTCCGACTTGGTAATCATCGCATTTCTCTAAAGTGATCATGTAAATGAAAATCATAATTACGTCTTTTTACAGCTCCTACAAAATAAAATTAGTCAAAGGCCTACATATATGTGACTACACGTATGTGACCCCTTCGACCGAGACCAAGGTAGCGTCCAATCCTGTTAACTGCCTCAGGCTGCAATAATACCTACTATCATATATCTCCTTACATTCGCCAATTTTCGTCATGGATCAATATTTATGGTTTTATAATTATTCTTGTTCTACTAATTTACATACGAACAAATATTGCTAAATATCTCTATAGAAAAATAGAACGACCAACCAAAGTAAATTGATTAAGCGCTAAAAATACATTTATTTAAATATTACGTTATTAAAAAAACTAAACTTTACCTAGCGGTTAATCGTAAATTATAATTAACAAACAAACAGTCAAACTGTCAAAGGTCATCAATTATGTATATTTATTTTAGTAGTGGTCAGCTTGGTCAATAGGTACCTACCTATATTCGGTTTTATTTGATGCCAATAAAAAAGTGATACGAAAAAAGTATCTTAATAATTTTCATTGCACCAAAGCTTGAAAATTAACCATAAATACATAATATTATATAAAATGAATAACAATTGTTGTTTCATAACAGGGTCGCAAAGTATAATAACACATTTTTTAGATATAAAACATTCTTACGACGGCGTAGCAACCACATACCTTTGAGTACACAAGTAAACTTAATTATATTCAGCATTTACTGACAATTCTGGCAGCTTAGATAAATATAGCTGATTTGACATTCCAATATTAAAGAATCGTACGGCAATAGAAACAAATTATAATTATACTGCTGATACTAGGCTTGTATCCCTTATGTTGCAAAGCCACCTAAACTAGATTGGAGCATTTGGAGCAGTAAAAAATCCGACAATTCGAATTACAATGCGTAGGAAGGAAACAAGCTGATTACTTAGTTCGTAGTAGTATGTTCCAGAACATACTACTATACCTAACTATACCTATGAAAGGACTAAAAGATTCAATTATTAAAAGATTTTAACAATTGTAAATTCATTTTAGAAATTTATAGTCTGACCACGCTAAGATGTAGAGGCTTCTCTAGAACTAGGTGTATGCAACACTGTTTTACTTTGCTTTATAGTTCAAAAGTGAGATCGTTTGTATGAAAGATTATAATAATATAAATATGATTTTTTTTTTATAGACAGTTAAATAGACGTTATTCACAAACAAACTTACGACTATTACAGTATTTACAAAATGTATATAAGTATAAATAAAATGCATAAGAAACAGTTGAGCTATCTACAGACCGTTGCAAACGATCTATAGATAGCTCAACTGATCCAAATCAGTACAATCGGAAGCGTACCCAAGATACTTGCTTCAAATGCCGCGCTATAAGGAATATGAATCATAGATGTCAATAATTCTGTTTTCAAAATTGTTTCTTGAAAGTATTCTACAAAGAGCGCAAACTCGAAGAGAATCTACACTGTTCTAAGAAAAGCGCCGCACATTTAGGCGATAATTGAATATTGCGAATAGCAGTACCAGTTTATTGCCTTTTCTGGCAATCGTATAGTAAAGGTATGGTGGACTGACCAATCATGTACGTAAAAGTAATTTATTTAGTTTAGTTAGCTACAACATATCGAGAGCTTTGCCAATTCTACTGTCAAATGAGTTACTTGCTATGATTTCATAATTAATGTGTGTCCATTTAGGGGAAATGGGGTTTGCTGGGTTGATAGATAAAACCTCAAAGTGTACAAGAATTTTTATGCAATTTTACTTAGGAATAGGTACTTATATTGCAAAATATATCTTATATTATTTAAAACAAATAATTGAGACGAAAAGGCGACATTAACTAATTCGCAGGCAGACAAAACCTATCTTTAAATATTTACCATCAACCAACACATGAAACATCTACCAATAGCTATTGGTTATGTTATGATAGCAACAAAAACCTATTATGATGATAAAACCAATCGTGCTTAGTAAATTATCATTAATTAAACAAAGCCGATAGTCTATAATTTAATATCTTAGCCCAATTACTAGCTCGCTGTACCTCTACCTACCAAACAAGTGACCTTAAAACTGAACGTGTCCATTTCCGTGATTGTTACCGGGGCCCCGCCTGACATAAAACAATAAGTACTAACCCAACAGACTGGTATACTTTACATACAAGGTGTGTAATGTAATACTCACTAACAAAATGTAAACAAAATGTACTAGTAGAATGTAATACTCCCCAATAATACGAAAGACACTGTGTATTGAACCCCTTAGGAGGCATGGCACCGGACGTAATTTGGTAGTGTCATGGCGTCAAATAAGTATTAAACATTAAACAAAATTTATTGTCTTAAAATTTATCGTACCAATTCGAATTGTAAAAGATAAACAATGGCGTCACTAACGCTAAAAAGTATCGATAAATAGTTTTTTTTTTACAAAATAAAAATGGACTTGAATATCGATAAGTACCTAAATTAAAAACTAATTATTAAGGATATAGGTATATAATGATATCTGGAAAGGTACTCGTCAAATCTTGATCTACAAATATAACACGAGGATAACTGGCTCCTAATAAGTGAACATTAGCATATCCGAAATGTAAAAGTATGGTTGGCAAGGTTTTCCGGGCACTTTGTTTTACACCCTGTTGATTTTTTATATCCAATACAATTTTAGTAAGTAGGTATCTACATACAGGCGTATATTGAATGTCGATGTTAGAAAAAAACTTGTCATTGAAGCTGGACTAGATGTTTATGTTGGGTACCTCAAGAGCAAGCCCATTTCGGTATCAAGCAGGCGCCACGTTGTATAAAAAAATATTCTTGGACAGTTCACACATAATACTCGAGTCCCAAACTAAGCAAAGCTTGAACTATGGAAACTAGATTGCTGATACAATACTTATATACATTTCTTTTTGTAAATACATACATGGAATACATAGTAACAGCCAGAGTGTATGTAATACCTACATACACTTCACTTTCTGTTTATTTTTTTGATAATGTCATCATCATATAATGTTAATACATATTATGAAATATAAAATGGTAATGACGCAAAATGCACCAATTAAAAGATTTAAGAATGTATAATTTAGATGATTCGAATTATAGTTTTCTGTGTTAACCAGCTAATTATTAGAAACTCATCTACCCTTTAATAAGGGAGAGACTACTACGCCATATTTGCATTTCATACATACCTACATAGACTACAAGTCGCTTATGACTTAAAAGGTTGAAATTATATTATACAAGAAAGTGTCAAATTAAATTAATCGATCGGTGCTGTTTGTAGAATATAATATGCCCTTAAAATCAGTAGGTACTCAGTAATACTTAAACATCTAAACTAATATTATAAAGAGGAAAGATTTGATTGTTTGTTTCTTTGTTTGCATCGAATAGGCTCCGAAACCACTGGACCGAATTAATAAATTATTTCACCGTTGTGAAGCTACACTATCTGCGATGAACATAAGCTATGTATATGATATTTTCAAAAAAAATAGGGATCGTTACTAAAACTTCAAGTAACCCAAGGTGTAAAAAAATACCTAAAGAATTCCTTACCCGCTACCCGTGCGAAGCCGGGGCGTACTACTAGTTGTTTATAAAACGTACACCAGTCAGATGATGACAGGAACCTGCTTTTCACGGTAAATGCGGCCTAAACGTTTTGGCCCATCATGTTTCTGCCTATACAAGACTTGAGGCAAAAACTACATTCACAATGCAAGAATCTACACTGCAAGGGACTCGGTCAATGCAAGTCCTGGGTGCTTTGAATTTGCGTTCATTAGATGTAGGCACAAGTACTCTTAATTATATAGTTAGCATCAGTTATATGATATATTTAACTTGTACATCAAGATCGTATAAAATATACCAGAAATATATTTTACCAAAATGTTACTTGATCTTGATACAGTATTTATTTTTATTTGGTACAATAAGGTTTAACAAGTATTTTTATATAAAAAAAATGGACATCTGTGCGTAATTATATCGGTGGACTAAAAAGTTTCGCATTTTGAAGGGCTAATTGTAGTTCGATACGCCTGTTGCGCAAGTTAGCGATTTTACATTTCAGATCAAATATAAAACATATTTCAAAATGTAATGTCAAAGAAACATACTTCGCGTAATAAAAACAAAACCCGATCAAACTAAGTTACTTATATAATAGTACAGTTGCAAACTTTTTATAGGTAGTAGGTATCTCAAATAAATCTAGTCAAATGATTTTTTGGGTTTGGTAATAACTCTCACTTAACTAATACCTACCTATACTTCAGTATGAAGCGACTGCCTACAAAAAAAGTGAACATACATACTTAAGTAAGTATAGGCTCATGAATATAATCTTCATGTTCGGTAAACATACTCTCAGATTTCCAACAATTTAAAATCTTAGAGGAAGTTAAACAGAGGGATAGTCAAGAGGCACTCTGTATGTGCCTACTCCAAAACTTTATCGATAACTACATCAGCATGTACTTAATAACAATTATTTCATAGATTTTGAAGAAATCGGTACATAGAAACACTCCTACCAGACTACTCGACTCACGTTGCTATTGGTTTGTGGAGCTAAGTTTTATTCGGTTTGATTCTCAAAAAGTAAACGATCAACTCACAATAAAAAATACTAGTTAACGCATAGCGAAACTATGAAAGTTTCACCCTCTATGCGTTAACTAGTATTAGTACAAAAGTATTCAATAAAATCAATATTGTGTACGCAATCTAGTTCTAATACTACAAGCTTAGCTTAAGTCTGAAACCAGATGGCTTGTGAAATGTCAATGAATTTATTCAAATACTTTACCAATTTAAAACTTAAGTTTCTGGCACCTGCTTTGTTCAAAATAATAAGATCGTGAGGAGAAGCTCCGACAATGAATGCTTCTTGATGGGAACAGGATCGTTCGTGACTCAGTACCGCGATGCTCTGCTGATTATACAAAACAATCGACTGTCCGAAGGTTGCTTCCGATCGGTAATTATAGCTCATGAATAATGTAACGTATTGATTATGACACGACGGGGAGCTGAATTTTCTTTATTCTCTCACTCAGTAAGAGGAAAATAGTGATGATTTTGGGGTTATTGTGTAGCGCGAAGTTCATATAATGAGCTGGTATCACAGCCGGGTACGGGATCTGTGGGTGGACCTGATGACATTTCTTCGCGTCCGTCGCGGATTTTCGATAATGCCGCGACGCCTAGCGCCACCTATCGGGAAGCGCGAATAATAAGACGCCCCGCGCGCTACCAACAGTGAGTGAGAGACTTGGCGCGCGCGCGTACTGTATAAACTCGTATTATTGATTGTATTTTCCCTTTTATTGTCTTGCTTGTATCTAAATAACTTTTATATTATATTTCTAAAGTGTTTAACTACCTATTATTTCGAATCCCACCCCTAAGAACTCAGTAGCCAGCCGGGCAAACATTAAACTGGCTGCCCAAGCGAGGGCCTGTGAACCTGTGAACTAACTATACAGTGTGACAGTGAAACCCCAGACAATAAAATACAACAATGCCACGTACGCGCCGACAATCACGTCGTCAATCCGACTTCGAAGATGCGATCGAAGAGGGTTCCGCGCCCGCTTCGCCGGCGCGCACGACGCCGCCAAACTTCACCACCGACGCCATTGCATCCATCATGGCGACGCTACAGCAAACACAAGCCACAGCGTTTGAACGGCTTCTCGACCGGGTGCTCACACATGAGACTCGTCGCGAATCGCCTCCACCGACACCAGCGGCGGCGCCTTCGCCCGCCATGGTGTACGCGCCCGCTCATCACGGAACCTTCGCGTTATGTACCGCGCGGTTCAGCGGAGCGCCCGGCGGCGACTCGCTCGATAGCTTTTTAGATGCTGTGGAAGCGTACAAAGATTGTGCCTGCGTAGGAGAGGACAACGCTCTACGAGGACTATCGATGCTGTTGACAGGAGATGCAGCAGTGTGGTGGCAGGGCATCAAGTCCGCCATCATCTCCTGGAGCGAAGCCCTAACATCAATGAGAAGCGCCTTCGGCGACAGACGGCCTCCTCACCGCGTCTACATCGAGCTGTTCAGCATGTCTCAAGGTCCTACTGAAAAGACAGAGTTGTTCGTCGCCAAGGCGCGAGCCCTGCTGGCCCGCCTTCCCCCCGGCGACGTCACCGAAAAGGTACAACTCGACATGCTCTACGGCCTTCTACACCGTCGGGTACGAGAGCGCCTGCGACGGGACGAAATAACCTCGTTCGACATGTTGCTGCGCAAGGCGAGACACGTCGAAGACGCGGTCGACGAGAGTGTCGATAGCTATCAGAATCGACGTCGAACGTCTTCAGTCTCACACACATCGACACCTATCACGGGCGGAGCCCCCAGCAGACCAACGCTGCCGCAACCTGTACGGTACGCGCCGACGACGCCGCGTGACACACGCGGACGCATCACGTCGGGCGCCGGCGGCAGCTCGCTCAACAACAGGGAGGTCACCGCGCCGCGTAGCGATGCAGCCGCCGGCTCTCCTGCGCCGCGCTTCTCTTCGCGTGACTCCCCTCCCCCCGCGCCGCGTCCTACCGCGGACGGCAACGGTCCTACTACATCGAACAATAAATATCGGTTTTGTGTTTATTGTAAGAAATACGGACATACGCGTGATGAGTGCATTAAATTACAAGGAAAATCGGACTACGACGAGAAAGTAGCTATTGCTACTTGCTACGGGTGCAACGCGAAAGGTGTAACTAGGTCGCAGTGTACAAAGTGCAACGCCGATTACTACGCTGTCGATGTCGCATGGTCCACCCCCGTATCCGATAAACCTAGCACTGGTGAGGTTAAACATTCGGTAAGTTTTTCAAAATGTACTAAGCTAACTAGTTCAAAAACTACTGCTTCCCTTCCAAGTTCGATGTGTAACGTTCGTAAACACAAACAAGTAGATGCGTTCACGTACGAACCTTCTCATTTTAGAGCAGTTGTACCGATGTTATTTTATAATGCCCACACGGTCGACACAGTCGATTATTCTCTAACAGATTTTACAGCGGTCCTCCCTACGCACTTTTATAAAGCCGAGTTTCAAAACCTATCTAGGTCTGTAGATAAATCTAGCGCTTCTAATATACCTACGTGTTACTCTGATCGTGCGGACCTGCTTTGTAAAAATAATAATTCATCCATACCTACTCATGCGGAAAAAAGTAGGATGACCATGTCCGCGAAAAGTAGGGTGACCACGAAAAACGTCGGACATTTTTCAACGGACAATGCGGTGTCAGGAGTGCCCTTGTCCGGTAAAAGTAAGGCCATCCTGACCGACGTCGGACACTTTTCGACGGTCAATGCGTTCTCGAAAAATGCTTCCCCGAATGTCTCTATTGAGCAACGGGCTAGGTTAAGACCTATTTTAAGTGTTCAGATCCTAGGTATAAGAGGTAAGGCCATGTTAGATTCCGGTGCTAGGAGTAGTATTGCTGGTGCGTTGCTTTACCAACATTTAATAAAGCTCAACCAGCCGTTCGTGAGAGCCACTCGGCGGGTAAAGCTGGCCGATGGTTCCGTTAGTACACGAGAGGTACTGCTCACTACTTTGGACGTAAAGATAACGCCGGAAAGGTCAGTAACCTTGGATTTAACAGTGTTTCCTGACGCCGAAAATAATGACACCATATTTGGTATGGACTTTCTGGTGGCAGCAGGTATCGTGCTGGACTTCGCTGCTTCAACCTGGTACTTTTCAGGTAACCATATCACATACCCGATTGAGTATGAAAGTCTTCCTATGCCCATTACGTCAGTTGCTGCCGCAGACTTTTTGCGCAATGACGAAGGAGTCATGCTGAACGCTGATGATAGACAGCAGCGGTCAGATTTATTGCAGCGAAATAGCCATACATTTGAAATGCAGGGGGAGCCTAGCTCTTTTGCCGAGCATCACATCGACACAGGTGACCACCGTCCAATATCAGTCCCTCCTTATAGGCTCAATCCTGCAAAAAGGGAGCTGATGAAGGTGGAGCTCGATAAGATGCTAGAGGATGGCATCATTGAGGAATGCGAATCTGCGTGGACCTCTCCCGCCGTCCTCGTTCCGAAGAAAGATGGAAAGGTAAGGTTCTGCGTGGATTACCGCAGGCTAAACGCGGTTACGAAAACTGATGCTTATCCCATGCCTGACATTGGTGATTTAGTTCTGGTCAAAACGCACGATCTTAGTAACGCGTCTAAAGGTATTACTCGAAAGTTCATGCCTAGGCGCGATGGTCCCTATCGCATTAAAGAAATTTCTAGCCCTACTACGTTTGTCTTGTCTGACCTTTCCGGAAACGTCGTAGGGCAGTATCACAGCACGGACTTGACCCCTTTTACTTCTTCTAACTCCACAACCTCATTTAGGCCTAAAAGGCGTAGAGGGAGACCGCGTTGTCGTGTTGCAAGTCCCAAGTTGGACTCGGGACGTGTTCCCAACTTGGAGGGGGAGTATGTAGCGCGAAGTTCATATAATGAGCTGGTATCACAGCCGGGTACGGGATCTGTGGGTGGACCTGATGACATTTCTTCGCGTCCGTCGCGGATTTTCGATAATGCCGCGACGCCTAGCGCCACCTATCGGGAAGCGCGAATAATAAGACGCCCCGCGCGCTACCAACAGTGAGTGAGAGACTTGGCGCGCGCGCGTACTGTATAAACTCGTATTATTGATTGTATTTTCCCTTTTATTGTCTTGCTTGTATCTAAATAACTTTTATATTATATTTCTAAAGTGTTTAACTACCTATTATTTCGAATCCCACCCCTAAGAACTCAGTAGCCAGCCGGGCAAACATTAAAATTGATATCTCAATCTTATTGATGACCTAGCAGTTAACTACAAAATGAAATATATAGCATTGATAAAATGTTTATTTTGAAAACGTCCTCAGGAAAACATAAATATTTATGTTTGTCCCTCAAACACGTTGCAACTGCAGGACAGATTTGGAATTTATATAGTTCGTAAATTGGATTAACTTGTTTTTGTTCCGAAAGTTTATAAGACGCTAACAAAACTATAATTTACTTGAAAAATTCGATTTCATTTTGTTCAATATTTACGGCAATACCCTAAGCTTTGGCAATTCAGATAGTCACGTAGATAGCCGACAAATACAAAGCTCTATGTCGTCGGTAATTGCTGACATATCGTGCTAAATCTAAAAGTTATGAAATTGATTTAACCCGATATTTTAATCCGTTTCATTCGTTATTGATCGAGACAGCAAAAGGCACTTATTATTTAACTTTTCCTACAATCTACATTTTTATATTAAAGCTAAGTATAGAATATAATATTTTTGGTATAGGTTTCATAGGTTATAGAACATGTATAGCAATTTGGAAATGATAATTATTTGCAAATAAAATAATTAGCGTTAAACGTAAACGATTGTCGAAAAGTCACAGTCCTTATTAAAATTGCTATTATTAACCAAGGAAAACGTTTTAGAGCAAAAAAACGTACCGTGCAAAGACTTAAAGTACATATTAATCGCTTGAAATGATTTATTTCGAAATCGAATATAACCAGTTTCATTTTTCTCACAGACAATTAAAAGTATAACAGGATACAAAATTAATTAAGTATAAAATACTTTGCTACAAACTGTTTGAAAATTATTAACTATCGTGGCTTAGTTTTGAAGGCCTAGTAAGAGTTTTTGTGCATTAAACTGGTGTACATATATTACACGACAATATGTCCTTATATCGGATTCTATAAAAGCTTGAGTTCAGTTCCGCAGTTAAGTTTTATTCGGTTTGATTCCCGGAAAAAATTAGATCAAAGAGCAGCTTTAAACTCGAATTTTAATATGTCATTTTTCGAGAATAAAATCAAATAAAAAAGCTTAGCATACAAATTCAGTGAACGCCGTTGTACGACAGGCACTGTAGGTACAGGTGAAAATTTTAATTAATAATTTATATGACTATGTATTCTAATATTTGCACGACTGACTAGTCAAATACAGTGAAACTTATTTAATCATTTATGTACCTATCCTCTACCTGTATTCGAGCAAATAAATACTTCATTTCATTTCATTTACACCAGATTCATACTCTAAAACTTAGATTAGGCCCCTTGCTAAAATGTGTTTTTGTCATAAACTAAATAGTTTGGTTACAATAAATTGTTAAATTATTCAATCGTGAAGCAATATCAATCAATAGAAACATGATGAGTTATTAATGTTAATAAAGTTACAAGGTTCTTTCGACGAAACATTTGAATCATATTATAAAATTAACGAAAATATAACTGTTTCAAAAAGTTCCCGTATCTATATATAATATATAAAATAAATAATATAAGATGAAAATGTCGCTTACAAAAGCTATGAATAATTACTTGTTTTATTATACCAAATGTTTTGTTTTTTTTATTTAGTCCATTTAGTCCATCATTCTATTGGATATTAATGAATACTACATCGATCTCATCCTTATTCATGTTTCTATAATTTAATTTGGAATAAGATAGATGGATAGAAAATTGTTTATTGCACTTAAGTAGTGTATACAGGCGAACTTAATGCTACAAATAGCATTCTCTACCAGCTAACCTAGGGTAGTGGGAATAACATAATCGGCACTGAAAATAAAGCTTATGAACTAATGACTAAATGTACCTAATCTAAATACATAATGGATATCTACTTGTAATCATAATATACCTACTAATACACAGTAATATAATGTAATATATATAAGAAAACAGACGGTCGCATTACAACCATCATCTCAAAACGCGACGCACGTACAACTCTATTTATTCAATTGTTTGTGAAATGTTTAGGCAAAGAATATTGACGCAACTCATTTTACGGACGAGCGTGTGCTCATGTTATATCACAAAAACAATAAAATATGAAGAATAAAATCATAAAAATGTTCTGAAACCAGTACAAACAACATTATATTCTTAAAATGCGAAAGTATGTGGCTCAATAACGCTGCGAGATCAAACTTACTCACCTTAAAATTCTTAATTGCTCTAATGTACTATAATATATTTTTCTTCACAAACATTCAGCCAGCTGGGATTTCAGCGCGAATTGCCCAACAATAATTCTTCATGAACGTCGACTATCAGAAAATATGGTACGATGGATGTCTTTAACATTGAAAAAACACATTCTTTTCTACACTTTATGTAGTGAGTTAAAAAGCCATATGCGATTAAATAATCGGTTGTTGATTACGATGGTTTATGTTTATTTTGGTAAAGCGTTCTTACAACTCTCTCTTCATTTACAACTACAAATTTTGGACTACCGGTTAGTCCAAAAAAGTAGTAGTATCTGATATTGTTAATATATTCTACAGTTAAGAGTAGTTACGTTTTTGAGAACATACCTTTAGGTTTAAGAGATGCGATTGTGAAATCAATGCAGCAAGCTTGTTATATAAATGAAATATAGGATTCGTTACTAAAGTTGGCAATAGTTATTTTATAGTAAGTTATATGTATTATTTATTAGATCGTGATGCGTTCATTTTATGCAAAACGACTACTTTGGCATAGTGGAGCTGAAATATACATGTGTGATCCGATTTTGTTTCGTTGCTACAGCTAACGCCTGATGCAAAACATGAAAGTCTTTCATGTTTTGCATCACTATCAGAAACAAAACATCTCTTCTTTCATTGAAAGAAGAGATGTTTTGTTTCTGATAGTGAATTTATGAGGACTCCTCAAGTAGAAACTTTGTTAGCAAAGATATATAATATTAGTATTGTTCTTCTAAGATATTGACACGACATACAAAAGCTTTTGTATACATATAGTGTAGAGACTTTTACGAAGTGTATTCTTGCAACCCAGCTCAGATTTTCAGGCATCCATCTATCAGTCCACGTCTGGTCAGGCAGGAACTAAATACCTTATTATAAAGACGATAAATAACAAACGATTAGACCACAAAATAGCTAATAAAGTTAGGCCATTTAGCATATGTTCGTCAATGTTTATGTTTACGTACAAGAAATACCTACTTGCATAACCAGGTTGCCACAAACCTCTACGTACCACATGACATCGACTCCAAACACCAAAAGGTCGCTTCCGCAAGCGTGTAAATAGATCTTACACGAATTGATCACAGTACTTATTTTTCTTTTTAAAAAACCTTCAGTGTTTATTCTCATAAGAGAATAAGGAAAGGAGTGTATTCTGAGATGACGGATGGTAGAGGAGAATGGAAGAAAGGAACATGTTGTGCCGACCCCACCTAGTGGGATAAGGGCAGGAAGAAGAAGTCGATGTATTGATTAACGTATTTGTCAAGTGATCCCTAAAACTTCCACAAATCATGTCTTTTATTTTCCAACTAGTATGTGCATTCATTAACATTACGATGTTTTTGCTCATCAACTCAAAACTCAAAGATTCATGGATTTTGCTGTTTTTTGCAATTCTTAATGATTTGATGGTTCAGTCGAGTCTTTGCTTATAATTTAAGAATTATTGTAATGATTCACTTAAAATAGTTAATCAAATCACAGTTTAAAGGGTTTCCAGTAGGCAAGTATATTATTTACGTTACTAATAAACATCAAGGTTTTTTAGGCCCTCAGCGTTGTGATGACATTATTTGTTTAAAGCTAAGAGTATTTTTTTTATAACTTTTTCTAGTGTTTTTCTCGTGTATTATCAAGGTCTTCCTTCGATGATAAGGTTTGTCATGAACTTAAGTAGCACGAACTGTGTAATATGGTGCTTCAAAAGACGTGTGACCTCACGTATCACGATCCTGCATGAGATGTACTAAATTCATATAAAACTATTTCCTGAACACTTCAACGATGAACAGTTTTGAAATATGTACTTCCATATTAAATAAATATTAACACCCAATTCACCCAGTCCCAAACGCAAGTTTGTAAATAAATACATACATACATTTACATAGTAACACCCAGACACAGAACAAATATTTATGTTTATCACACAAACATTTGCTCTGGGTGGGAGTCGAACCCACGACCCTAAGCATGGAAGGCAGAGCTACTATCAACTGAGCTGTATAGCCTGCCATATTATGTTCATAGGAATAATTTTTATTATTTTGTGGTCTAACGGCTTCAAAGAAGGAATATGTTTGATGATGTATGCGTGATTTTACGCATTAAATACGGTATATTGATGATTCCTACCTCTTAAAATCTAATCTTTTGAAATAAAAGCGTTACGTCTTGGCCAGAATACTCATAGAAATATTTAAAATTTCTTGTATGTTACTGACGACGTTGTGGTTCCCCATTGTTCGTATATATTTTAAAGTCTACTTGGCAGGGACATCACAATTCTACACGCGGCACGTAGTTACTTCGAGTGCAAATAGTTAAGATGCACGTGTATTTCAGGGTGCTCAGGCGCAGTTACGTAACACGCGATCGAGCAAAGGTTTCGAAAGGTTACGCTAAGACCATTGCGTACCTACTCGTAGATGAATGGGTAAGCCCTTGCGTACCTACTACTTAATAAAGTGCCTAATGTACTGATGCCGCTGTATCACGTATTTTTAGGATACAACTTTATTAGGCAGAGTTACATAACTTTGATTTTTCTTTGAATACTATAAAAAACGGTATTGTAAAATTAAATTTGAAACTTTAGTAACTATTTTAATTTACTCACTTGTTACAAAAAATCAAACAAAGAAGACCTATCGATTAAATTATTTAATAGTTCGGAAGAGTAGTGTCAGAATACAAATTAAACCAGTTCAAAAGTCGAAAAAAAAAATTGTTATTTAACTACATATTTAGTTTCGAAAAAAGGGTTACAAAACTTGTGTTCGCCTTATTCCCTACGATGTATTTAGCTAATCGCATTACACAATCGACCGGTCACGTACGGCTCCTGCAAAATTGATAAATCGATCATAAAATAATTTTATTCAGTTATTTCTGGTGTTTGTAAGTCATTAATACAGTATCAGATATGAGCGGTATTAATTAAGAACAGTCGTGAGAAAGTTCGCTCAGACAGAATAGACTTGAGTAGCCTACTGCGCTCTAACTGTGCTTCATACATTTATCGATAGTTGTATTTGTTTTAAATTAATCAGTGCATTTAAACCGCTGATTAATTTCTTAGTGCAAGTTGGCCTTAAATTGTTTCAAGAAAAAATATTTGGAACCATTACTAGACTGATTTAATGGCTATCGCTTTGAAATATTTATGTTTTAAACAAGATATGGCTCTATTTGGCAGGTGAGTTTTTTATTATAGATTTGTAGCTCTATGTTTTAAAGGGATGACTGAGTATAGTCCAATTTATAATACATTTTAATGTTTAAAATTATCTGCCCTTGTCGCTCATATAAAAGACTTCAACGCGCTCGCGCCGTTTGCAATATGTATTACGAATTAGCAGAACCCATTTTAATTTTAACATACTTTATACTAGATAATGGTTAGCGTAAATTGTAATATTCTGTTAGAACTAGCAGTAGATGTCAGTCGCGTTAGATCAATCGAGAATGTTTTAAGGAAATGACTACGAGTAAAATACTATAGATTGGTAAAGGTTGCAAACACACGCGACAGCTAGCACCGCGGCCTGCTCTTTTGTTTTCCTTTCAAAACGTCGGCCACCACGACCAAACGGTGACCTCCAATTCATTTTCAGTCACCGGCGTCTTCTTATAAGAAATTTCTTATCAAAGATGCCGCAATATCTACTTCACAATAAATACAAATATAAAATGCTGTTTGTATTTGTTCTGATTGATTAAAGTAGTTTTTATTCCATATTTTTTTATATCTCTCATAACAATGAGCTATTGTTAGTTAGAAGATTGACAAGTTCCAGATCAAAATTCATTTTATTAACTTCATTTATGAAAGTTTAGTAACAAATAGTAACTCCAATAAATTAACGTCAAATTGCAGTGGTCAAATTGACTACTTATGACAATGCATTGCTGAGCACGTCCAATTGAGGCTGAGAGGTATTGATGTTTACGTTTCATTTTTGTAAAATATCTTTTTTGTATTACTTTTTTCCCGTGGAACATTTTTTTATGCCTTAGTTTTTATGAGGTGGGCGTTGATGGCTACGACACAGTAGATAATACTATTGTAGCTATCATCGTTTCTAATTTTTGTTACTGTATTATTATCCTCATGTTCCGAAATAAACGATTTTGATTTTGATTTTTTTTTTATTTACTTTTGATTGCGCCGGCGCCCTTACATAGAAACATACAGTAATGACATCGTTAAAATATCCAAGAAAATCATTGTACATTGATCGGCAGGTCTTGTTTTAGTGTCGGTTACACCGACCGCATGCCTTATCTACTCTACTGTTAGAAAGAAACGCAGTTACTAGGCCGGTGGTAGGACAGCGCCCAGTTTAGGTAACCCGCGTTGCGACAATTCGATTGCGTTGCTGACAAAAAAACAAACGTTTGGTATCTTGTTTAATAGTTGTAGTTCTACTATTATGTAAAAATCATCATATCAGATGATTACGTCTGTAATCGAAATCATTTACTACAATGATTTCCAGAATGCTTTTTTAAACAAACCAGCTGTAAACTCTTCTTCACTTCATTGCCATAATAGCGTGTTACACGGGATCTGAATTTATTTGTTTATTATTATGATTTTACTTCAATTAATGTCATCAAATAAAGTCTGTTATTTTTACCCGAGGTGTGCTGCTCTCAACACAAGGTCATTGGACCGAACAGATATAAATACGCAAAGTGTATCGGCTCGATGCCTTATCGGGTAACTTGTATTTTGGACAAAACCGTGCAATAGAGGTCGACTCTAACAAAAAAATAAATTTGTCAAAGACGTTTGTTGTTTTTGTGAAATAAATTGTAAGAATTGTTAAGTTTTTTAATACTATTAGCACATCTGTCCTGAAACGTGCTACGTTTTTTGCTGGACAGTGAACAAAGTCTGACCTTGATCTTGTTTACTCCAATGTAAAGGGTAGGTGAATCAGTGGGAATCCTTCTATATTAGACTTAATAACATAAAAAGCACATTTCTATGACTCCATTCAAAGAAAAAAATGTTCATTGTGCCTACAAAAGCATAATACTACTTAAGCGTAACTATATTGTTTAGATAATGCCATGGGAATAGCATAATAATACTTTAGATAAATATAATCGCTAATGACAGATAAGCAGTAGAAATAAGCAGACCCAACAATTTGAAATAGCGATACAATCGGAATAACCTTCCTTGGCGTATCTCGAACATAATTTAAGTTTTCAACAAATGCATTGTTATCGCTCTCAGTCGGCAGCGAGGTCGGCCACAGGTTATAACGAGAGCAGCTGATGGCTCTACCTATTCCAACGACATACTCTACATTGGTATAATTCCTTCATGGAAAATGATCGTGTTTTCTTGTGTCTGATTGACTGAACCTCGAGTTATAGGTATGTAAGTTATATCAGCTTAGTCATGTGTGAACATTACTTACTGTAGAGAATGAAGGCTTACACTTTTAAATATATTCTCTATCAGGACTGCAAATATTTATTTATTTATTTATAGGCAACGCCAACAGCACACACAGTAAACATTTATAATTATCACTTACAGGCTAACTTATTCGATAAAATGTGTGCCAATTACAGGTAGTAAGTACAATACAATATAAAAAAAAAATAAGAAGTAGTTTTCGTTTTTACGTTGTTGGTGATACTGGGTATAGAAATAAAATTATAAGTTATTGAATCTATAAAAAAACATTTATAGCAGAATTAAAAAAGCCGCAAATGTAAATACAATAGTTGTCTGCCCTAAAGATTTGTCAATCTATTGCCACGAATGATATTGTGAGATAATTTATTATGTTTTTTTTTGTTGCCGACTTAGCGTGGGCGTGGTAAACGGTCTATCTTATAAAAAGGTAGCGCAGACTTGATGTGTTGATTACCATACGTAATAGCGACATAATGTCAACGCTAACTTTTTAAGATAGGGGTATGTCATTTTATTACACTGATCCAGCTGTTCTCTTTACAAGCTACGTACAAGCTCGTAATATTTTAGCGACGAGTGCAGATACACACAAAAGTCGATTAGCACTTAATTACCACCTTCAATAACAAGACGATAAAGTTCAAAATACTTAAGCACTCGTAGTTTACAATACACAAAACAAAACAATGGAATCCGCAGTATTCATCAATTGACAGGCGTCATAGCTCGGTTAGTACTCTCTGCCTTTCAAGTTGTGGGTAGTAGGTTCAATCCCTAACAAAGCAAACTCCTAAACATCCGTGACTGACAAACGGTGATGTTTGTTCTATAGATGCATTTACAATAAAATTATAACAGCTTTTTCAGAAATCTGACGCCCATAATGCAAGCTTTGCTTAGTTAAGCACTAGATGGCGCTGTGTGATATTACCATGAGTACATATTGATAATTTATTTAATATAACGACCACGGAGCACGAGTTTCTCGACAGCGAGGCACTTACAAAACATACGCTAACGTAAGTTGGTTAATTCGATATTTTTTACTATTGTTATAAAAGAGAGAGTTCTTCATGTTCAATTTCTATTTTCAGATAACAAATAAAGTAATTTAAAGCAGACTCGGATCACACAATCATCCAAAGAAACAGCATTCGTAAGATGACTCCATAAAACTTTGTCACGCACTGAAACGTGCATGCAACAAGAACAGAAAAAAATCTCCAAACGTTTCGTTCAATTATCTTACATTTATATGGTGCTTAAACGAATATTGTAATAGGATATTGTTACGACATTATCGATTTAAACATTGTGAATGTTACCTGAGCTAATATAACCTTATGAAGGACATTGGTCCAACAGTTAAGTTATTAAGGCGATTACTGTGCCCTGTGCCCTTTGTGTCCAAATACAATAATAAATGCTTATATATATAATGCATAGTAAATGAGATTTTTTGCGGCGGATTTATGTTTTGTAACGTTAGTCAAAAACATTGATAGATTATCCTATCATTCATTGGTGTCAGTCCTTGTCATTTAGTGTCAATCTTCCATTTTCTGTAAACTCATCTAGCTATGTTTTATAAATGCATTGGATCCAGCATATTAATCAATGCTTGAACTACATAGTTCCAAATACATCACTTTAAGGCTTGAAGTGCTCGAGGAATTTGGAACTAGTTTTAGTGTAATAAAAAAAACCCTTATTACCATTATTTTTATACTAAACAGAGATGAAATAAGATAGAATGTTTAGGAATTATCAATGTTGTGATGAATAAAATTATCTACAGTTACATCAGACACTGGCTGTGGCTACACATACCTAAATGCATGCAGCCCAACCGTTGTTGGTTGAATTGAAATACGTTATTATAGTAATTAGCATACATAAACTTCTGTTTATTATTTGGCTTATATACCAAACCTAGTATTTAAAATGATTCCTATTTCAGTGAAAAACGTCTGAGATCATCGGTTGACTCCATGTAGCCATTAATCCTAAACCCATTAAGTTGTCATCTAATAGAATGATGCTTACACCTACACACGGAGCCTAAAATATTAAAAAAAAATCATTTTATTTTCGAATAATCTTGCTCGTACGGTGTGTGACTGATATAAGCAATGGTGTTGATTCATTACAATTATTTATGTATTTTAAAATTATATACTAGCAGCAAAACGATAAACGCATCGATATTTTGATTGACAGATTATTAGCGACGGTACACGTCAAGTTTGAACCCAACGTGGCCGAGACTTGAGACGAAGGCCCAGTACCAGTACCCCAAGTACGAGTTTGTGCACACACGAATCGTAGAGGTGCAATCGCCGAGCGCCACCGATTTTGTATAAAATCGGTGTCAGTTTCTAGCAAATTTCTTGAGAAGCTTGGATTTCCATACAAAATTGGTGGCGGTCGGCGATCGCGTCTCTACGATCCGTGTGTGCACAAACTCGTACTTGGGGTACTGTACATAACAATTTTCGCAATAATAGTATCTTGTTTACGTGCGGAACAATACAACATAGATGAAACTTACCACAGTATCTTGCAATAGATACAAATATCATCCCGTTGTGATAGATTGAAAAGAAATCGACCTCGAACCGCAGGTCAAGGGTACACGCACTATGAGACTTGATTGATAAACTTTGTAAGCTGAACTTTGGTCGAATCTTCAATTATGATTATAAATTGGAGGTATTCGCGTAGGTATATAAGCACACGTTACGTGTTACAAATGTTTAGAGACATGTTTATCAGCTCTTTTGTGATTATTACAGCTATTCGTCAGTTAATCTGGCAAATGTAGGCTACTGAAAAACTTGCTACAAGCCCATAAAGCATTCTCTCTAGAAAACTGAATCATATGCATTTACACACATTACTAATAAGTATTGGTAAGGAATCAATTACTATTGTGAAAATAATAAATCTAGTTTTCCCCGTAAGATTTCTCAAAACAATGTTTTAACTTAACAAATGTACATAACGGATTTTAAATAACATTTTAAGAAGCAGGTTGTCATCATGTAGATACTATGTGATATTAGAAAAGTAATAAAACGGGAAAAAATATTACTGCTATTAATTAAGAAGATAACATAATATTTAATGATCTTTAAAATATTCCTAAACATGTTTGGTATATAACGGTTAATAACAGATGCTAAGAAGCTTAAATTAGTGCTATAGGCTTAATAACAAATTATTTAGGATAATTGTTTTTGTGATCCGGTCTCACGCGATACAGACTTGGCCTAGTGCTGGGACCGTCGGTAAATTTTAGATATTTTTGGTAATAAATTATTTGTAAGTATTTGTTTACTTTATATTTAAGCAGATAAAAATGTATATCTACGCGAAGCATTATACTAAGTATGTATTCCCCGACATAGACAGAGCAGTGACTTCTTAATTATGAATGCAAGAGTATAAAATAGTACCTACTATGTTCTAGTGTTGCTCAAGAAAGCGAGCACAGGGCCGATCACACAATGTCACCTTAATGTACATATATCAGTCCATTCAGTCAACGACGACGTCGCTCCTCGGTTACTAATGTAAAAGTTTAGATAATTTGATGTTTGAAGGTCACCGGTTTTGAAACATTATTCCCCTCGAGCTTTTTTAAAAGCTGACCAACGCTGCGTGAGCTACATATACGACTGCTATGCAGCATACGCTGTGATGGCAAATTGTATTAGATATTCGATGTTGGCTCATTCATGCGATCACAATGGACTTTTCATGCACACGCGGTCTGTGCATACTGCGCGCGCGCGCTGCATAACACATTTAGCCGTCAACTTTTGATAAGATTCATTCTGATCATGGCTGAGTTGTAGGTTATGAGCGGACTTGTGTTTAAACAATTGCTGGCACGATTTGTCGTGTCGAGTTCTAAGCACTAACGCAAGTGTTGAAATCACCTTTCGTCGAACTCAATTTAAGAAATTATGTTCGGCATCATTTCGACAGTCGGCTGGCAACTAACTAGTTGTTTAGCGCAGGAGTATAGATATTAATGGCTATGCAGATGATGAAAACTTACTAAAGTAATAACCGGGCATATTTTTGTAATTGCGATTGGAAGTTGACCAGTTGGTTCGAATGCCTGAATGAAACTAATAATTTACGTTTAAGAATGGGAACTAGACATTACCACTGATCAAGCAATTTGATAGCTTATAACGATCAATACTTCCTACAGCACGAGCTTCAAATTGATACATAATGTAATGTGTTATGAATCTGTAATTATGTACCTAAAGGAAAACATGATTATAATTAACCTATTCTGGGAGCTCCTCTGCGTGACTAATAATAACGTGAACGACGTGAACGTGTCGATATTTTATCATAACTTACAAACCTACTTTATATACATAATACATAAATTTAATTGCTCTCATCTGCATCTATTTTAAATTTATCATGTTATGTTACTGATATACATTAATTAAGTAAAGACCACATAGAGCTATGAAGAGTTTCTACAAAATTAAGTTTTTTTAGATAAGCTAGCGTATTGTAGTGTACTTTTTTGGAGAAAGGCTGTGATGCCGAAGTCCCAAGCCACGAGAATTAGAGAAATGTCGTGAAAGGAATCATGAAACAATAGCCTGTTCAGGCCCTGGATAGTGAATACAGTCACATACAGATTGTATAATAAACTTTCGTTGACATTGGAATAGCTGGTGGTAGAGAGAGTTGTCTTCAAAGGTTACGTAGTAAAGTATAATCATTTAATTACATTTAAACGCTATTGTTAACATAAAAAAATGTTTTTGGCATGATTGGACTATAAGTTTAAAAATTACCACCACTGGTTATTTGTATTACCAAAGTAAACATTATTTATAATACCTAACAATTTACAAAATACACAAACGAAGAGATTTGAACTGCAGTTGCAAACGATATGTTGATAGCTCAACTGATCCAAATCAGTACTTGTTGGAAGCGTTATACTACCTGCTGTTATAAAACACGTAATCTTTGTTGTAACTTATTTTTCTCATATTATTGGAGCATATCTTTGATATAAAAAAGGTTTATTAGATACGTGTATTTCTGAAGCGCCATGGTAAATTTTTTGACGAAATTATCTAATTTAAACTGAATAGAGCGTGATCTGTGAAATGTCCGTAAATATATTTACCTTATATTTAATTGTGATAGAGTAAAGCATAGGAGTTATACTTAAAATAATTTCCTGTTAACGTAACATACGTACTAGCTACAATTGCACCTATTCGCATAACAAATGATCCTATTTATTGTAACGATACACCTACACACCTTAAGTAAGCGTCTGTTGCTGTGGCACATACCTACACCTACAGACAATTTAGTTTAATTTTGTACTCTTAAGCACTTTTTGTCTGACTCTATCTCATAATATGACACTTAAAGGTGTCAATCATTGCATCGGCACCTTTGAAACTGAAACAGTATTGAGGCGGCAGAGGCTTTACAGAGAGCTCTTAAAAATCTCATTTTTATCAATTTATAGGCAGGTGTATGACCGTGTTCGCTGATGTTAAGTGACGATGCGGTCTTATGCTCTACTACACTAGTTAATAAATAGTCGTTTTTAATGGTAATATCTGGTGCCATATAAACGGCTGGAAGTTGTAAGTCGCCGCAGCCTTGCCTACACTAAAAGATAGCAATGGGAGCGGGTATGGTTCAATATTACCATAAGTAGCCTTCCGCCGCACCACCAAATTACGTAAACGGTAAAGTTAAGCGGTAACCACATGTTCCGACTGTAAAATAACCCTCAGGCTAAAGAAAGAGCATCATGACAAAGATACATCTAAAAACTCAGATAAATAAATATTTATGGACATTTCATAAAACGTCACCTAGACCTAAACTAGGTGATGAAAAAAAAACTACGTAAATCAGTGCCATGAGCTGTCACAGTAAAATCGCCTGACTTTACTACAGTAGTTACGTCAATATTAGTATGACGAATTTCAGTACCCAACTATCCGCCAGAGGCGCTGTATAAATCTTCATACATTTTTTTAACTACAGACGCTAGCAAGTGTAGTAAATATAGTATAGTAAAAACTCATGGTAGAGCTACTGATTGCCGACAGGATTCTTACATTTATGACGTTAAATGAGCAAGCATTTGTTGGCAGATCATTCTTGATTCGGAAAATCTAGATGAGCAGATTTTTATGATACTTTTTTAATTGGTGCTTCAAAAGTGGACCTTGTCTTTTTTACAAAATAATGTAGCTACTCAAATAGTTTTCCCGGTGGAAAAGGTACTTAGCGCAAATGGCAGAGCTTTATTATTTGCAATAACATAACTGTCAAACACCTACAATCCATAATGATCTATAACTAGTGTCGTAAATAAAGCAAACTCATCAGTATATTATATCGCATTTATAAAGAAAACTATAGCTATGTGAAGAGTTAGTCAAGAAGTGGTAGGGTTCAGGAAACAAACGTTTTAATTTTCCTTCGTCGTATCGCATAACTAAAAGACAATCAACTTGAGTTGCGTCTTGAATGAAAATGTCAACTAACTAATTAGGCATACCTACCAGAAGGCGATTGCAACTGTTTTATATAATAGTGTGGTTACGGAAAAAGGAACAATAAATGTTTGGCCCATTATCTACTTATTCAATGCCAACTATCAATATTTTTTTATTTATTTAATATTTAACTTTATAAATTACAACTAAATATTACTCATCTAGTAAAGCTTTGTCGTCCATGCTGTGGGTTGCGGGTTCAACAGTAAGAACGTTTGAGAGCTTATAACACATAGCAAACAAATCGGGGCACACTTTGTCCTGTGCCCCGATTAATATAGGATTGGATAGCACTTTAAAAATGTCTAAGAACATTAATTTCTTGATTAGTTCAAATCCTGTAAATATTCAGTGATACTTTGCAACTTTCGGTACAATTCGCAACTAATTTATACGTTTGCTCTAAAAACGTCACTGATTCGCACCATATACAGACATCTTTTAGCAATACCTGGTTTACATTTTCCCAGTTGTGTAATATTTTAACTTGTCTTTGGCAGGTGAAAGGTACAACAAATAGAGGAAGTAAACAGATGAAGTAAACTGACCTAAGTATCAATAGTAATTGATCTACCAATAGCCTTATTGCATTCTGGTGCTCCAAATATGTCGTAACAATTCAATGAAAATTCTCGTGATATTTCCTTGGTGGTTCGATCCATACCGAAGGATTTGTCTTGTTCATTACTGACCAGTATTGCATTATTGTCTTACAATGTGGCACGATTTAATATATAAATATATCGATAATAACGAGTGACAACGGGCAACACTAGACAAGATATATCCTAATTAATCATGTAAATTGTGACATAATCGTAGATGTAATGTAAATCATGACATCTAAAGAAGTAAGTTTCAAGATTTGTCCAAATATCCACATCCGTACTAATTTATCTACCAACAATACGGTTATTGTAATAGTCAGAAAACTAGTAAACCGTAGCGGATTAGTATGGTAACGAAAGCTCTACCAGGACAGAAAAACATTTTTTTTTATCGAACAGATAGTCGGAAAGTTATCTGCTAAACCGCTAGGCAGTCTTTGCACACCTTGTATTCATAATTAATTATTAACAAATAATGCGTACATGACTAATGCGCCTATTCATATGCAATCAGATAAAATTCCATGCGATCGATGAATTCTTAAATGTCAATGAATAAACTCCATCTCTACGCAACGGAGAGCAAGAAATGCAGGAAACGGGCCACAAAAATGTAGTCAGTTAAAGATACATACTCACATAGTTGAATTTTAATCTAGGAAGGTAGATTATGGGTCGCTATAATGTGAGGAAAATATTAAAGCGACTACTTCTAAGGAACAAAGTAGAAGGTGAAGATTAAGTATGTACCTACCCTGTAAGTATGTATTGTTGGGTGTACTATTATAAAATGTAAAGAAATAAAGTTTTTTTTTATTGGTACTAATTTGTTGCTCAACATAATTTAATTATGCAGAATTTGTGCAACGTATTCATAAATATCGTCATTAATAGTCTAACCAATACACGCTTTTCAAGGTCACCAAGATTTTATTTCTGGTAAAACGCACGTGCTACACAAGTTATGAATATGAACTACAAAGCGACATTGCGCGTGAAAGTTGCCTCGTGAATGCCAAGCTTTGCTGAACACCTTTCCAGTTATGGGAGGCACATGAAAAGCAAGGAATAGGATACCTAGTGCTAAGATATAGATATATTTATGGTGACACTAGCGTACCTTATTTAGGTTGGCAGCCTAGCTGTATTTGGTAAGATGTTTAAAATACTTATCTACTCGATATTTACATAAATATCACAAACATACTGCAATTGAACAAAATACAATTTTAAAACCACTGCTTACATCCCGATGTAAAATACAGTTATTTCGTTAACAGAGGTGGAATCATAAATTTACAGTCAGAAAAATATTTGGCATAGGTCGGTTATGAAGTGAATTACCAAAATTAACAAGAAAACAGTGCGTATTCTTTTAGAGTCAATTAATTAATTTAGACACAAGAAGAGGAAATATACAGGTATATCAATGTGAAATTCACACCCTAGAGACAGTCGCGGCGGAGCCCCCTGTGACCCGTGTGGTAACATGTCCCGGAACTGCGCACGAGCACTATTACCGTACAGACTTGATGCCGAAACGATTTGAATATCACCTTTGAGTACGCAAACTATTTTATGTAAGATATGAATTTATCACTTACGAAAACTTATTTATCAGCGCTATATCTACTGATACCATGCAAAAGCAAGCGGCGGTAGGTTACGGTAGTGCATTTGACATAATATAGTATCTACTGGAAAACCTTCGGCTCCGGTAGGGCACCCGTGGACCTCGGATCGAGTGTAACTTGATACGACGCCTTCTAAGCTAGTTTTTAATCTAACAGACGCCATCTCGTCCTGCATCTAAGCAATAGCTAATAGCCAATAAATATGCCGCCGGCCATGTCCGAGGAACAACCGATTGTTATTAATATCCTTGCCGGGTGTCCTTGTTATAGATACATACGCTAGCATAGGAGCTAAGTGTCAACGGCATCGCAAACGCCCGTCACTTCTTCCTGTATCAATGTTACTCGACATTGACATTTAGGAATGGGCAAGCCAGGTCCGCCAACATACGCGAGGGAGGCCGAGTGTACAAACTCTTAATGCACATTTTTTGAACAAGGTGTAAACGCAAAGTTCAACTGCCTAGCCGAGTATCAGTATCACATTCCCAGAGCGTCCTTGGCTGGCGAGCGTCCCTTCCAATGATCGACCCATCAAGCGGTCGCGCATCACGCACCATGAATTAGACACATTGAATTTGTTGATTAGCTCTCGAAACGAAGACGCTCTCAGCGAGTGCAACCATCTTCTAACACATCACGCACACTGTGCATTACCGAACCACTTTGGTATCGTTCATATTATAGTTGATCTCATAATTATCACTAGAGCTGGTAGTTACTTTAGTAGGTAACAATACGGGCGAGTAACCTTGATCTCGTTCGGAGCGAGCTGCACCTCCGAACGGTCCACCTGTTTATCTAAGCAAGCACCTACTCACAAAAAGGCCAAAAACTCTTAAGGCTAAGAAGTGCATTAGATGAAATAGCTCACAGGTAATTGCAGTTAATATAATGAAATGCAACTCACAGTGATTATTATCATTATTGAATGAAGCAGACGACATAATGATACGAGTGTTATAAAGTTTTTAAAATTTGTATTTATTATTAGTTTAATAAGAGCAACTTAATGGCTAGTAGGTATTTGCCTTTAAAATTGTAGTTTCGTCATAGACCAGAATGCTGCGTGCTAGGCCACTATTTGAACGGGTAGGTATATATGCACCAAGCACTAAGTGTCTACAGTACCTACTATGGGTGTATGTAAATCTCTGGGGCAATTACAAAGTCAGATTAGTATAGTATGATCGGACAGCTTGACGGCTGCAGGATATTTACGAAATTTCAGTGTAGCAATCGGTAATAACAAAATGCCAAGAAAATTATAAGTTAAGGATGCAATTTCAAACCTATAAATTATGCCGAAGTATTTTAATAAAATCGTTTCTTGTGGACGTGCCTCTGAGGTAGACAGACACATCCACAAGAGAAAATGCCTAAATTGCCTAAAAATGTATTTCCCAAAATATTAAAATGTGGTCTAAATGCCTAATATTTTGCAGATTCATGATAACGTAAATAATGATTTCTCAAAAGAATGGCTTTAACTTTCTTAGGTTACATAATGACGACGCCAGGCCCTTAGCACCGGTGTCATTGATTGAATCTCGCGAGTTCGATATTAACCAACTACTTACTTCCACGACGTAGAGGCGTAGTTTTTAATCTTTCAAATTTAAATAGTCAATAATTAATATACCTATACTTAATTTATGACTGGTTACTGTGATCAAATGTTGACTATTTGTTTCTTAAACCGCGTGATTGTAGCGCTTTGTGTGGTTTCAAATTATGCGCAGTACATTCTTAAAAACGAAGCAGCTTTGTCATTTCCTGATAAAACATTTTTTCGTCGTAGGTATCTACTCCTTTTTTTAGGGTTCCCCACTCAAAGCCTAAAACGGGCGACAAGCGGGTTGTCCGTCCTTCACGAACCGTAATAGTCAGAAAGTTAATACTAAAACACAGAATAAAATAAATATGTAATGGGATAAAAACTAGATTTTTAGGTACGGAACCCTTCGTGCGTGATTTCGACCGGTTTTATTATTGTTTTATTTGATGAGTCGCTTATTCTATAGCCAGCAGGTAATTTCTCGGACATAAGATAGTAAGAAAAGTGCTTTAGACACGACAACAACATTCCGAATACTTAATTAATAAAAACAACTGAACTGAGAAAGCCGACATGCACGCATTTACTTACACTGCACTATCTATCTAATTGTGTTTGTTTAATTATACTACATGACCACCACAGTTCTCTATTTTGCTTTAATCCCTCATTTTGCGTTTACTTACTATTTGATTTATATAATAGAGTGTGTGTGACTGTGCCGGAAAGAAATGGCTACCTACCCTTACGTCATTGGACGAAGTTATGCATTACGTGACATTACTATACTTACGGTCTATCTTATAAAAATAGCTTAAATCAGATTGTAAGTGTTGTTTAACAATAGCGAACTTTAGCAGTAAAGCGTGTTCTTTAATAACACATTAAGAATGATGTCTTATAATCGAATTTTAACAGTGCAATAACTATGGTCTCGCAATTATGTGCTTGATTCAGTTTTCATCCAAATAATGGCAACAATCAATTTTATTTTCTTTCGGAATGCATCGGTTTTAGTTTTATCCATCATTTTTGACAGAAACATAAATTGACTTTGGCACAATTGGCACGCTTTTGACATTAGAAAAGGTAAACAAGGCCTTTCGCCATCACCAAGATGGCGGAAGGACGTTGTAAATAAAATACGAAAGAAAAAAAATAACAAAAATACCGTCCAACGTTGCCCATAAACTTAAAATACGAAAAAAAAGAAAAAAAATTAACAATTTACCGTCCAACGTTGCCCACAAACATAAACAAGCCTTGCAACGTGACATTGGCGAAATTGGCTAACCCCCAGACGCCATTAAATAAAAATTGAATTGAAAGGTAAACAAAAGAATTTATTTCGTTTTATTTTACAGAAATCTTGCAAATACATAAAATCAAGAATAGAATTTTGTTTTCTGCTGTTTCATATTGGTTGTAAAAATACGACTAGCTGCTATTTCAGTACAAACACACACAAAAACCCTTTTCATTTTACGGAACCTGAAAATGTAACTGCAGTGTTGTATGTATGGTTTTTAAGGCTAGTCCTAGGTAAATATTCTGGCGGAAAACAAAGCATGCGGAAGATAATATGAAACAAAGCATGTCAATGCTTCGCACAAAACACAAAATTGTTGTATTTGCCCAGACTCTTGAACTTACCTATATCAACAACCTCGAAGTTTTATCCCCAAATTTGAACCAAAACAGCTATGACGTTTGTCATAGATGTATGTTTATACAGAAGCATATGCCTAAATTGTTTGTAAAATCTTTGCTCTCTCTCCCCGATATATTCTTACCTATTATTAATTTTTATAATTTTTGACCCGTACCATTTTCTTTCTATTCCAGATAGCAATAAGTAAGAACTAAGAACAAGGAGAGCTGAAAATTAAAATAGACTGTATGGGTTCTCAGTTGAAAAGAAGAGTTATCATCACCTATTGTTTTCAGTTTGAAAAATAATAATAAAAGAAGATTCATTATTGATTTCTAAACAATGAGATCCACGTTCAACTGATTATACATGTGTTATATTTCTAGATGACTTTTATTTAATCCTATCTTCATATTTATGGTGTGTGTGTATGTACCTACCTGGTATATCATGAATAATCATGGTCAGATTCTAATTATTAATTGGCATAAAGTAAACCAAAATTATTATCATAAGCTTATTATAAGCATCAAGACTAGTGTTCTAATTCTAAATGGGGGAATAAGATCTGCACTGACATCCCGCAATGGGGTGTATTGTGCATTGTCCCCGTGCTAACCTCACCCCAGCCAGCCCAACTCCTTAAAGTAGCGGAGAAGGACTTTGAATTGGTGGAAGCAGTGTTCCCCGATGGTGTGGTGGATGACAATAGTGATGAAAAAAACTAGTGTTGTAGAGATATAAGTAAATAGATTATGCATAAGTAGGAAATAATCAGAGGGTTTCCATAATGGTATCAGGTCAAGTCTTTATTAGGTAGTATATCATATTATATCCCCGTTGATCAGGTGATCAGATGATCATCTCTGTGCTGATGCAGTTGCATCTCCGTAAACCTGACACATATGTAAGAAGGTGAGTAAACATTTACATATGTAGGTAGACTAGGCTCTTCAAGAGACAAATGAAAATGAAAAACCTTATTATCCAACATAATGTATTTGCCTCAGCATTTAATTACTGTTAGCACATGATGTTTTGGTGGTATACCGGCTCTACGCTAGTCTCTTTCTAGGTCCGAGCATACCTATTTCCAAGATATTTGATTATTCTTTTTGAAGAATTTATTTAACAAGAAATCAACAAACAACAAAAATTTTCATCTCATTTCAGCATGTCTGTCCTTTTTATCGGTCGGCATTATTTTTTACTCCTTCGCTGTATACTTTTTGTACCATCTAATGTCTCAATTACTTAGAAAGAAGCAAAATAAATTTAAGAATTTATTTTGACATGACGGCCATTTTTAAATATCTGCTAAAGGAGGGTTCTGAGCACTTTAGTTTTAGGATACACCAAAAGGATACGTTTGGCTTATTGTTCGTTTATAAGACGACAAAAATATCACCGAGCCTTTAACAAGTCTTTAATTCTGCCGTAACTTTTTATAAGATAGACCGTTAGTGATTAAGCCAAGAGAACTAGCTTGAGCCATGATATCTCAAATGTTTAAACTGCATAATATAAGTGGTGTGAATATCTGTTTGCGTTCACTTGAGAATAATAATTAATCTGACCATCCCGAACCTCAATTCTAGCCGAATATCTCAATATATCAAAATATAGGTACTCACGACTATCATCAAAATAAAGTAATGTTTTTATATGATATATTCATCCCTGCTTTAAAAATATGTACTCTAGCTCCTTTAACAATACCTTTCTGTATAGCAATCAGACAACCAGTATTCTATTTGTATATCGAGAAAAGATTTAAGGAATGAATATATTATGAACGTTTCGCACAGCACACTCTAGCCCCAAACTAAGCAAAGATTTTACTATGAAAACAAAAAAAATATTATGAACTGCATACTATCCTGCAAGCAAAAATATATGGGTCTTTTATATAGTTATATACGCGATAAACCAGGTAGGTATATCAAATTAAAATAAATATCTATATACGATGACAACACTGATGCCTTCGGCACGCTGCAGTGGGCGGTAAACGACCGACGAAATGATGATGGACCTTCAAATTGACAATTCCGCTTGGGTTAGAAGATTATTTATTAAAAATACTATCGTATACACTCAGCCTGTTCATCTGATCACAACTCAAAACTACCGGTAGCAAGAGGACTACTTAATGTAGATACTCGTAGCACAAGTACATTAAGTCTCTTGCTACCCAGCATGGTCATATAAATGTCATGTTTGCATGGCAAGTCGAAAGTATAATAATTATTTGACAAACTTGGGAATCCTAGTAACGATTTCGGAGATCAAGTTAACGCTGAGAAAACGATAATATATTTTAACATATTAACATACACTTTCTGAGGATGCGATTAATGAAGCTTACGTTAAGGCTTCAAGCACAAGCACAGTTTCCAAGTCTTAGTCTATATTTAAAACATGTTTTTTCTGTAAGTTTCTAGAACACGAGTAGAATCTTACAAAAATAAAATGGATAGTTGAGACTAAATGATAGACACCACTGTTTTTTCGCCTGACAGTTTGACTAGAAATCCTTAAAACACCTGCCCTCTCCTGGTAGAAACTTGCAAAACATGGCCACGAAAAGCCCCCATTGTAGTAAAACTATGCAGAGCTTTAAAACAACAACGTAGTCTATGCCGACAAGGACACCCGTTCGTATCGAATATAGTCGAATACACGGAGTCTATTAAATCATTTAAGAGTAGGTATGTAAAGTTCGACGCAATTATTTATGAGCAAAAAAGTGGGACCTTAGAAGACCTATTTTTTTTTTCTAAATAAACTAAGACCCGTCATTATACGAGTACGTGACGAACAAGTTTTACACAAATCAGGGCCTGGATAGAATATATATACATTCATAATTTAAGCCTGTCGCTGAAAAACGGGGATTAATTATTAAATTCTTATATTTCGTGTTTATAATGTCCTGTTGTTATAATGGTGATGATATTTATATCATTTAGTGATTAGTTTTATTAAACGGTTTTATTTAGCTCACCCCGTTTGTTTTATTGACAGTAGGTACTATATAATATTCAGGGCAGGTTGAACTAAATAATAGTGTCCTCTTAAATTGCACTCATCTTATATCCATGTTTCTGTTTAACATTTAGATTATCAAATTATGATAAAGATATAAACTATTAATCATGCTTATAAATTAAAATAAATTGAGTCTAGAGCGAAACAGTTCGAATTATTACGTAATATAATAACAAAATGTCATAAGCTAGTCAAAAACCTAAAAATATTGGTTCTGGATAGCTAGAGGTAATTGATAAATTAGTTTTAGGATATTTTTTGCTTAAACAGCTAGGTTATCTTCTTTTCTAGGTTTTGAAGGATAATGTTGAAGTTAGTTCGTCCACGGTGCATTTTTTTCGAGGTGAGATATAACGTTTGTATTATTTAAGTGCGCAAGGACATTTTTATAGACAGATTTAAACAAAAATATCTATGATTCTGAGCAGTAAATATTAATAACAGAAGTATAACAAAAAATAGGTCACTAAGGCTGATGTGACTGATATTTTCTGTATTATATTATATACATAATATTTAAAAATGAAAACTATACAAAAATATGCTGTGAAGTTTACACGAACTTGGCTGAATTGTGAGTCGGAAACAATAATGTACCAAAATACCTCAAGTCTAAGAGTGATTTTGTAATGTGAGAGCAAGGTTTTTCATTAATTTATTTCAAAATGATGTGTTCCGACTCGAAGATATTTATTCTTGCGCAGTCACAAATGTTTGTTTTTCGTCACGTTAATACAATACAAGACGCACTTAATTGCATTTTTATGCTAAGAGAACATGATATCTCCGCAACACTTACCATAAGTTAACATTCATACCGTCTCCACTTCTGATCCTTAGTCAGGAACTAGACAATATAGTATCGTTAACTTCATTTATTACAAAAATAGCTGTTTATTGCAAATGTCTTTCATCGCTACAATAAAATGAAGCAAACTACAACAATCCCAGCAGAATTGGGGCGCAGCATTTCATCGAGATCTTGTTTATTCTCGCGCCAATGTGTAAGTCGTCGTACTTGACAACTTTACGCACAAAAGCTGTGCAAGCGCACAGTTGCTCAATAGGGAACGTGACTATTACAGGTCCGTTCGAAACCAAGTTTTCAGCGATCTAATGTCTGCTGATCTCACCCTTACCTATCGCGGTTGCATACCAACATAATGCCTAAGACGTAGGATACCGGAGAGCGGTAAGGATCGTGAAAAGGTCACAGCGACCGATCGTCGATGACAGTGTGTGGGACTGACCTGTTTCTGACGGAGTTCCTGGAGGAGAGGGTGATGTTCCTGGGGGGCAGCCTCGGCGGGGAGGCGGACGGGGGCGCGGGCGTGGGGGTGGGGGCGGACGCAGAGGTGCGCGGCATGCGGCCGCCCGCCGCCGCCGCTCCCGCCACCAGCACTACCAACAACCATCCAGTCATCACGGTACGGTACGCACGATACTACAATCTGCGACGTACTGCGGGTAGCGTCGCGGCTCGCGGTATGCGCGCGGCTCGACGTTCACTTTTGTTGTGCTAAACGCGAGCGCGCCCCACTACGATGAAAGTGCGGGCTTTCACTGCAGACCGCGGCCGCGCCACGCTCATGCACCACCACACTACACGTCGCTTGTCTTCCACTCAACATATGTGTAAACTCCTGCCCATATAAATGACAAAAATTAGATTTAAATATGCACCATTCAAACCTTGATAGGACCAGAAGTCTTCAAAATATTTATAGGACCTCCCTTAATAAACTATATACGATTCTCCACTGCGGTGCAGGACTAGAAATGCAGAAATAAGATAAATTTAAAAATTAAAAATTCGTTTTTTTAATTATGCTTATTCTACGGTGGCTTGGTCCACTCGGAACGAATGGGAGATGATCGAAGTGTTAAGAGAGCATTACATGTTTATATGAAATAAACACACTTTTTACATTTTACATACTTGGGGCGACCAACCAGCCGCCGCGCGTTCGGGCGGCCCAAGTATCGCTGGATCGAAAGAGTGGAAGCTGACCTTCACGAGCTCCAAGCCTATAACTGGCGGGAATCCGTGCAGGACAGAGAAGCGTGCTCTCGAGGAAGGCCAAGACTCACTTTGGGTGACTGCGCCATAGGAGTGGATGATGCTTATTCTTGTTTTCATAACTTCACATATGTATATTATGTCCTAGCTAAAATAATTTTAATTAAGAATACGGAGGTTATTTCTAATTTCAGATAAAATATCTGCAATTTCCAATCTATATAACTACTGATGGCTACGATAGTACCATTTCATCAGTATTCTTATATAACAGTTTTGAGCTTTATGGGTCATCGACATGATTCCTACGACACCCGAAGAGTGCAGCACAGGCCCCATAGAGTCTACGGGACCGATGGCGGCGTCACGGACATCATCACAGCATACGTCACAGGAACCCGCTGTTATGGAACATGCTGTGACTCACAGCATGTTCCGTAACACTTGACTTTTTGTAATTTTTAGTTTTATTGTAGGATATTAATGTATATTGTTTTATTTTTAAATTATCACTGCTTATTTATTTTTATTGATGTATGTAATTTTAATGATATATATATTCTAATACGATTTATAATTGTTTAAGAATAAATAAATGAATGAACAGCGGGTCAGGGGCAGTGTATTACCGTGGACGGGAGGACAGATGCGGTGCAGATGAAGTTGTGGGCTCTCGGTAGCTGGTTTTCCTTAGCGGATGAGATCTAGACCTCGATTCTCACGACACAAGGGACGGGATTCACGTCGCGGCCTCACAAAAAATTACTCTTCACCTGCCTCCACATAAATGTACACCCACGCTAATACTATTATATCGATGACGCTGATTAAATATGTTTTGATCGATTCAAAGTAATCGAAATACATTATGTTTTGTTATTTCTTAGTTGTTTTATTTCAAATAATAAATTAACATATTTATATATCTATCTCCTATTTTATATTTGTATATTTCTAGTAGGGGGGAAAACCTTTGCCCAGCAGTGGGAAAGTAAAGGTTAATAAAAAAAAATATCTATTATAGGAACACACTTTTATAGCCAAACTAGGTTTGTACCTGGATGATGCTTACGTCTAGTCGGAGTAAACGGTATTCGTTTGAATCAGTACCCCAAGTGCGAGTTTGTGCACACACGGATCGCAGAGACGTGATCGCCAAGCGCCGCCAATTTTGTATGGAAATCCAAGCATCTCAAGAAATCTGCTAGAGGCGCTGCATGGATTTCCATACAAAATTGGCGGCGCTTGGCGATCACGTCTCTGCGATCCGTGTGTGCACAAACTCGCACTTGGGGTACAGAACCCTTTTTAAAAATGCTCATAAGCAGCAACACGAATCTTTCCCATACTAGATCTAAGCACAAAACAAAATGCTATTTTGGTTTTTACCCCAGTACGCCGAGCAAAAGAAGTGTTATTGGTAAAATAAATAGAGGTTATAAAGTGCCTACTTATTATTCATTGCCGGTAGTAACTTAATAACGTAATATTTAAATTCGGCGCCAGATATAGCACATACAAATATTTATTTAACGTATGTAATATACGTACCTAATACTTACTTTTTCTATTTCAAAACACTTAATGATTAATATTATACTTGACTTTTTAACTATTGAAATAGGTAACATTATTCCAGACACGTATCATATATATTTTTTAAACTTTTAGTATATCCCAGACTTGACTGTATATTGTGTGTATTATTACTAAGTTAATTTGACACCGCACTGGAACTTCAGCATTTAATTTAGTTTGTAATTCTTTGTAAGAATGATCACATAAAAAAACGGTAGGAACCAGGCCGTAAATTCCTAATTCCTTGCCCGTTCTTTTAGGCTCTGGTCGCGTGGAACTGGCTTCTAGAATCACCTAGTATGTAAGACGATTTTAAATGATCCTTGTGATTTTATTGAATAAGTAATTTTTGACTCTACTTGAATGAGATATAAATTACCTTCTAAGCAAACTATAATAATGAAAAGCAGACACTTACCTTTAGATTTACGCTCCTGTATATCGGTAAGAGCTGTATAATGGAGTTAAAATAAGGATGCTAGATCATTGTTTTAAAAAAGCTAAAGCTAGGCACGGTAAAGCAGTGTCTAGTCTGGCTAATCTATCCAACACGATGCTACAACAGAATACCTACAGTTGTAGCATCGATACGATAAGAAGAATTGTTTTAAAAACAAACGCCCCATAAAGTCATTTGTGATTGAACTACATATATGTCAATCATAAGAATGCTACATTCAGTTGATTTCTCGTAGCGTGTGCAGTCTTAATTTATTCGGTATTTGAAGCAGAACGGAACTAATCAATATTTAACTCATCGGGCATCTCAATCTTATACAGTTGCATACCATTAGTACTACTTAACAATCTAAATGCGCTAAAAGAAATTCGTAAGTTCAGATCAATTTAAGAATTTATTAAAAAAAAATAACATTTTAGAACATTAAATGCGAGGTAACATATTGGAAATGTACCCATAGTAACAATGGTACGTACCTTTCGGTACTGATATTATCTAGACTTTGGGGCAGGGCGTCTTCCTGAGGTAGTTCTTCCCCGAAGGCACGGGAACTACACGCACTCCTTGCGGAAACACTTTGGCGATCTGATCCTCTGGAACGGTGGGAAGGACCATGCATTCATCGCCCATCTGGAATTTATACTTAGGCTATGAGAAAAAGTCGCTTGTGTTTCAAATAAGTATTACGATCAAGCGACAATTTTAGAGTAAGACGATTTGCCTACTAAATTGTTAGCTAGCTGACGACCGATGTGGCGCGGTGGGCGAAGGTCCGCCTGCGACACGGAAGGTTCCGGCTTCGATTCCCGCCTTGGGATAAATGTTTGTACGATCTGCAAATATTTATTCCGGGTGTTCTGGGTATTTTATATGTATAATAAAAATATCTATCTATGTAATGTATTGTATTATGTATGTCAGTATTCTAGTACCCATAACTCAAGCTCTGCTTAGCTTGGGACTAGATGATGTTGTACGGATTGTCCAGCATTATTTATTATTTATTAGCTTTTAATTTCTTGGAAAACTCGCGAGATCGTTTTTTGGGCGAAACACTTGTTTATGCTGTTCAAATAACAGCTCGTATACTTTAACCATCTGTTTAACTAGTTGCTATCTCTTACTTACAGGTAAAGTCAAACAGAGCGAAAATTTCAAACAGGTGTTCAGATTATTCAGCTGTTGGGTATGTTTTTAAGATTAACCAAAATGTTTCGTCATATTGCCGATATGTCAGTGTATGAATTGTATGGAGACTGTTTTCTACCAATGGTAACAACTATGGCAGCTAATAATTCTAACTAAAATAATATATAGAATCGTCATATAGAATATGCACCAATGTCCTGAATTGGGGTGTATGGTGCATTGTCTCCTTGTTAACCTCACCCCAGCCAGCCTAACTACATTAAGTAATTTAAAATGTGTTAATATTTATTTTTCAGGTATTCAGATGTAAATCGCTAGCAGTTTTATTTATCATATTATTTACCTTCCAGTCTGCCGGTGTCGCAACTTTGGCCTTGTCAGTAAGCTGCAGAGAGTCAATTACTCGTAGAATCTCACTGAAAAAATAAAATAAAGATTTATTTAACTATATAACAAACTATCGAAAATATATACATGTAGTTTACATTAAATTCACTAAATTACTAAATTACAAAGTATGAGAAACATAACAACGAAAAATAATAATATTATGGGAACTAGATTGCTAATTGTATTAAAATAATGAATCATAATAAATTATTGTCTATTAAACTAATAATAAAACTATCTACTATGCTTTAATTTTAATCAGCAATGTGATAGTTTAATAGAATAGACACATAAATGCTTATCAACTATTAATTAATTAATTAAATAAATAAACTTACTCAAAGTTCCTGCCAGTGGTTGCAGGATAGAGTAAAGAAAGCCGGTACTTCTTGGAGGGATCTATGATAAAGACTGCACGAGCGGTGAGCGGCATTCCAGTGAGGTCCAATTCATCTTTATCCACCATACCTAGCTTTGTGGCAAGCGCTCGGTTCTTGTCTTCTATTATTGGGTATGGGAAAGCTTCATCTTCATTATGACCTAGAATCAATGATTTTATTGATGAGAAAAATGTTTGAGATGTTTCAACATGTACATCTGGTTTTAAAATTAACTTTTGTTCAGACAAACACATCAACCTTTGAATATGAGTCTAGGCTGTATGAAAAATATGGCTCTATATCATATTATGCTGATATTCCTGCAAGCAGTTAAAATCTCAAAATATGTTGCTATTTATAAATATGCTCTTTCAGATAATAAAATATAAATAATGTATATAATTAAAATGAAATATACACAATGCTCAAATAAAAAAAACAAAGCAGGATCATACCTGCATAATTCTTGATGTCCTTGCACCATTCCAGATGAGAGGAAACAGTGTCGCATGACAAACCAATGACTTTAATGTTCCTCTTGGTAAACTCTGGCAACAAGTTGAGCACTCTTGCTAGTTCCGTAGTACAAACTGGAGTGAAGTCTGATGGATGAGTGAATAGCACACCCCAACTGTATAATAATTTTATTTATAGATGTTATATAAATATATATACTCAGCATGGCAATTTAAACTGATCATCAAATTCTACATGAAGATAAGATTTATAAGTTCCCCTATTTAGGAATACTATAAATAAATGACTGGACCGTCCAATAATGGACTGCAAGAACATGAATATAGTTGTAAGTGGCTGGTTGCAACTTATCAATTATATGAAAAATTCACTGGTATTGTAATATTGTTTTTGGACTTCTAACCAAATGTATAGCAATGCGCATACGCAAATGATAGGTACTGATCAGATATTCTGTTTATTTAGACAACATTTATTTCGTAAGTCTGTAAAGTACTTACGAATCACCGAGCCAGTCATGAAAATCAATCGCTCCTTCGGTTGTATTTGCAGAGAAATTTGGAAATGAATCACCAAGTAACAGCATAGTTGAAACAAATTTTTGAAACTTTAGTAATTCTTGAACTGAAAAATTAAAATTAAATCACGTAAACGAAACCGACAGACTGATTTTGACAGTAGTATAAAATTTCTAAATTCAAAATACTTACAAGAAGTTTTTCAAGAAGTTTGATCAATTATATTTTGTTTGGTCGATCTAAGATTTGAAAAAATAGTAGGAAAGCATTTTTTATGTCAAACATTTTAAATGTATTTGTCAACGTCATTATCATAACCTATCAATGTTATTTATTAACAAATGTCAAAGTAGTGATGGGGCTCATGGAGTAATCGACTGAATTTTACAAAACTAATACGAAAGATGTTTAACTTGAAAAAAAACAACAATTCTCTCATATACAAAATATATATAATTCAGATAAATAAATAATCATTTAGCTCACCAGGTATAGGTAAAGTATTATGCCTTACATCAATCGCACTTGACACGTTACAATGTTTGATTAGTAGTTAACCACATAAAAAACAATAAAAACAAGTAGAACTTTCTATATTAATTGTACTTTTTATTCTTCATTTTAGAATCGACTCAACTTCATTTACGAAAGTCAAACTATAATTTAATCGTCTAGATTTTGAAATCTCACGTTCAACTACTTAATCGATTAATAGCATAGCAGAGTGAGAATGACGAGTTACAACATCACTATTATATGTGTTTCTAAACACACAGCATTGTTAATATATATGAAGAAGCAATTTTCAAGATCTTACCTTATATCAAGCGTTTAGTATGGCATTTCTTATCAAACCTGTCAATTCTTCAATCTTTCATCTGTCGGCGAAGCTGAGGAGTCTCCGCTGCTGAGTTATCTGTGGTCTCATAGCATTTTCGAATTTTACTGAACAAGCGCGTAAAATTTTTCAAAAATAACTTTATTGTGTTTTATTTTCAGTTTTTAGTGAGTGAAAAGTGATAATTAGTTACGACTAAAAGCTTAGATAAGAATAAGTGCCAATCAAGACCAGAGCTATGGTCAAATAAACGAATTTCAGTTGTTTGTGTGATTGTGTGTGACCTGTTTCGTAAGAGCGTTCTGTTAGCTCTAGAAGAATCACGCAGTGCCTCCTTCTTCAGAAAGATGAAGTAGGGTACGTTGCACCGCCGCCAATAATCACCGTAAGTACACAGGGCACACTAGACGTGATCAGTAGATTGGTTCCATGTTTGATACATTAACTGTATCTATCCAGATACCATGATCAGGTATCCATCTGACATAATTAATATCGGAACAGACACAGCCGTCTTGACCCTAGTAGTCTAGAACGAGCTTATTTCTAATAACATATTTTAAAACACAAAATTCAATAAAAAACATGATAGTATATGTAAGGAAGGCTTAAAAAGGTTGATAAGTTTTAAAAGTAAATAGCATTCCTTTGTAAAATTTGGAAGGCGTTGCATAACATGCATTACCTACTCCAAGGACATTTAGTTTTGTCCAATAATAAAGAATATAAAATTATAACAGGACTATTTGGCATAGAATATGATAACCAGTTTAATGAAAGTTATATAAATATTTTAGGAGAGTTACCCTCTTGTATTGAGCTTCTATTTAGTTGGCAAACTTTACAGCCGGGCAGTTATTCAATAACTGGAAAAATCAAGTATACCTATATACATAGAAGTTTATGAACGATAAGGAGCCAAAAGATCAGGTCTAGTTCAGGTTACAAACAAAATAAAAGTATAGTCCATATGCTTTTAACTTGAATGAGTGCATTTGCAAATGTACAAAAGCTAATAATTGCATTTTCAGCTGATACACAGCAATACTTAGTACAGATAAACTAAATTGACTGTTTGCAGCGAAGCAGATTTAGTTTGGTAAAAAATATTTTATTTGTAATGAAGTAAGTAGGAAACACATTCCATTCTGAATGATATATCTTCTATACCTTCACCAAATTTGTTAAAGAATTTTGAAACAAAAATTTCATCCGAGATGAAAGCTGTAATTCAGTACTTATAAAATAGAGATAATAGTAAAACATACAATCTTGGACTCCAGTTTTCTTTCCCAAAGGTTCTTAAAAAAGAGTTTCATAGAAAGGTACATCCTATTTTGGATGGTATTTATAAACATTTTCAATTGATGTCTTTGACAGATGTAGCTACTAGATAGTGATTGGATGACTAAGATAGACATCAAACAAGCTTACTTTTTTATTGTCTCATTCAACAACCAAGCCATCTTCTTATTGGCCTCTCATTGGCCAACAAAACCTTTCCGCCATTGCAGAGGTTCTATGAGCCAGGGTAGTGCAACCCTTAGTACATATACTCATATCTAGATTATTGTATCATTACAAGTCCAGGCAAGAATATTAATTCATGAAAACCGCAACCACTCTGTCAATAGTGACACGAATAAGAAGAAGAGACAAGTCAAGAAGTATCAAATAACAAGACAACGCAGCGCCATATGGCCAGGCAAAGCATAGACTAAGAGTCAAGGCAGCGTTAAATCGCAACTCTGGTCTTTGAGACTGTAGGAACTTTGTAGTACTTGGACTGGTCCACCAATTATCTTAATTAGTCAGCACCGACTCAAACTCAACCTATTTACATAAAGAGGCGTATTTTCCGAAGTTTTTATACTCTAAGAGAAATACAGAGCTTATAAGGGCCACCTAACATGTCAAACCTTACCACTCAAATGAGAAGACATCAAACAACAAGGTTTTTAAGCAAGTTTAATTAATACAAGACAAGATTAAAACTATTTTTGCCCTGCCCAGTACAACAGTGCAACGCAGTGGACCACAACATACAAAGCTACATAAAGAGTGGTTTGGCACAATAAGCAAGACCTCAGCGCAGCGGATGCTGGCTGGGGCGCTTACCCTCGCGAGAGGTACCTTACAGGCGGGTTGTACGCCATTGATTTTGACACTCAGATGCAAGGAGTTGTATACAGTGCATAGAGCCATAAGTTGCCACAGTAGTTCTCTGCGGAAGAGACACAGTCAGGTATAATCTGATAACAGAACACTCGTAGCAAGGAAAAGAAACGATAAGTGGATCTAGATCGTTAACCCTACTCGAACTGATGACAATACTGGAGCTAAGCGAATGATTGAATATCACTCTTCCGGCGGCCTATCTCCCGGGGAGGTATAGCCAACCGCCTGTTCAACAATTATCCAGTACCGGAATGGTACTTGTTGCCCCCGGCCTCGGAGGCTGTGTTCAGAATTTGGGGCGCTCCACCTAATATGACTGATTTACTCCAAGAAAGAAAAGCTGTTGTCGTTACCTGTTCAGTAGTCAACCAGTACTGTAAAAGTACTTGCTCCCCCGGCCTCACTGGCCATATTCAGAATGGGGTACTCCAAACATAGAGAAAGGTTGCTGGCTTGACCGTTTCAGAAATCATCCATTGCTACCCCCGGCCTCGGAGGCCTATATTCAAAATCTGGGGTACTCTATATAGAGAATAGCTGCTGTCGTAGCCCGTTTCAGCAATCATCTGGTACCGGTATGGTACTTGCTGCCCCCGGCTTTGGAGGCCGTATTCAGAATCTGAGGCGCTCCATATACATATAGACTGGTTCGCGTCGAGAAAACTGCTGTTGTAACCTCTACGTGACATGGGGCTCGAGAGACAGATCAGTCAAAATTTTGAACGCATTCAGTCATCCTTGGAATTTCAAACTGGCTTGGGTGTTCCCACCAGTAAACCTGATTCAGCAGCTTCTACATTATCTAGATTCGTCAAGGTATATAGCCATAGTGATAAAAGTCATGTCAGTGGACAGAACGTTTCTAGCTAGCAGACTTGAAGGCGCGGGTCTAGCCCACCACTGCCAATAAAAAGCCTGAACAACAACCTAACAGACCTCACCTCTGCCCAAGTGATAAAGCTAGAGCTTGTAGCATAGAAAAACAAGGGGGGGGGGGTGATCAGGCATTGATTTTTTATTTTAATAGAAAAATATCTCTTGGGGTTGACAAAATCAACGCTCTCAACACATACCTACAGCCCCAATTGGGAGCTATATTATACAGTGTGAGAATACAAGTTTGAAACTTAGAACTATGCAGAGTCAAAGTCAAAGTCAAAATTACTTTATTCAGTAAAATCACAAGAATCGTTTGGAATCGTCTTGCATGCTGGGTGATTCTAGGTGCCAGTTCCACGCGACCAGAGTAATAATGTAGCTAGATTCCTGGCCTAGCTGTAACAACCTTAGGGACAAACTTGCGAGTAGAGACAACATTTATTTCCATTATACTATTTGGAACTCTTACATAAGTTTGCACATACTCAAGTATTTAAACTGCAAAGATATCAAAGAATTTCTTTGTTGCTATTATGTATATTTTCTAAAAACATATTATTATACATGTGTTCTCTAAGGGCACTAACTATACCTACTGTCTTACTTTTCAACTGGCCCAAAAAATACTCCATTTCCAAATACATATTTGATGCAGCTAGAAGAATAACAATTCTTTTAGTATTATTTGTTGAGTCTGGTCTGGTTATATTCAATAACACTCTTGTATCAATCTGCAGATAAATTAAAAATTAATGAGATACAGAATGAAATATTGCTGTGGCTTTAAGTTGACTCAAAACAAGACAGTGTCTGGTTGAACAGGTAATAATAAAGACATTATTATGAATCTAAACTAATATTATAAAGAGGAAAGATTTGATTGTTTGTTTGTTTGTTTGTTTGTTTGCATCGAATAGGCTCCGAAACTACTAGACCGATTTCAAAAATTCTTTCACCGTTGTGAAGCTACACTATCCGCGCTGAACATAGGCTATATTATATTTTCAAAAAAATTAGGGATCCTTACTAAAACTTCAATTATGTAACCCAAGGTGTAAAAAAAATACCTAAGAAATTCCTTACATCGCGTGCGCTGCGAAAACTATTGAAGATAGAAAGAAATTATGTACTACGATTTTGTAGAACACATTATCATCCACAAAAAAGTCAACGACAGCATATGACTAACTATTACAGATATGTCACTATAAGTGTTTTAATATCGAAAAAATATAATTAAAATGACGCCGTTAGAAAACGTTCTTTATTTGTGCTTTGGTATTAATCCTTATCTAAATAAACTTCTTCATAATTAAGACTGGTTCAATACCTTTATATGACTTTTTAAATTATTTAATTTGGACATTCCATTCGAAAGATATCACGAGTTCAAAAATGTAAGTATTGGAAAAAAGTCAAGCGGAATAAAGCAGGCGCCGCGCCGGTCACGGAAGTATATGCGGGTTCTATTGTTTATCCCACTATGTGGATTGTGGATCAAAAGAAAACTTATGAGATTAACAGTATGTACATATTATGTTAAACTCATAATTAGTAAACTATTGTAAAAAATTTCGACTACCACAGCACTTTTGCCCATACGTCGGCATATTAATAATATTTTGGATCAAATTCCTTATAACTATGACAAATACTATCCCTCTATCTTATAAAAAGTAAGCGTTGACTTTAACGCTTTACGTATTAGTACTTCAAGTCTGCGCTAACTTTTAAGTTAGACCGTATAACTTTAAATAAAATACCGGCTACCGCAGCACTTCTGCTTACACGTCGGTATATCTATCTAAACTAATATTATAAAGAGGAAAGATTTGATTGTTTGTTTGTTTGTTTGTTTGTTTGCATCGAATAGGCTCCGAAACTACTAGACCGATTTCAAAAATTCTTTCACCGTTGTGAAGCTACACTATCCGCGCTGAACATAGGCTATATTATATTTTCAAAAAAATTAGGGATCCTTACTAAAACTTCAATTATGTAACCCAAGGTGTAAAAAAAATACCTAAGAAATTCCTTACATCGCGTGCGCTGCGAAAACTATTGAAGATAGAAAGAAATTATGTACTACGATTTTGTAGAACACATTATCATCCACAAAAAAGTCAACGACAGCATATGACTAACTATTACAGATATGTCACTATAAGTGTTTTAATATCGAAAAAATATAATTAAAATGACGCCGTTAGAAAACGTTCTTTATTTGTGCTTTGGTATTAATCCTTATCTAAATAAACTTCTTCATAATTAAGACTGGTTCAATACCTTTATATGACTTTTTAAATTATTTAATTTGGACATTCCATTCGAAAGATATCACGAGTTCAAAAATGTAAGTATTGGAAAAAAGTCAAGCGGAATAAAGCAGGCGCCGCGCCGGTCACGGAAGTATATGCGGGTTCTATTGTTTATCCCACTATGTGGATTGTGGATCAAAAGAAAACTTATGAGATTAACAGTATGTACATATTATGTTAAACTCATAATTAGTAAACTATTGTAAAAAATTTCGACTACCACAGCACTTTTGCCCATACGTCGGCATATTAATAATATTTTGGATCAAATTCCTTATAACTATGACAAATACTATCCCTCTATCTTATAAAAAGTAAGCGTTGACTTTAACGCTTTACGTATTAGTACTTCAAGTCTGCGCTAACTTTTAAGTTAGACCGTATAACTTTAAATAAAATACCGGCTACCGCAGCACTTCTGCTTACACGTCGGTATATTAAAAATAATTTGGTTTAAAATCCTTATCAACTATGACAAAAACTCAAATATTTAAAAATGTATGCTACCACTTCCGCCTATACGTCGGCATACTAAAAATATTTTGGTTCAAAGTCCTTATCAACTATGACAGATACAAAAAAAACTGTGATATGTACTAAATACATATTTAAAAAATCCGACTGCCGCAGCATTTCCGCTCATCCGTCGACATATACAAAGTATGTAGGTTCAAAATCCTTATCAACTGTGACATGTAATTAAACTTTGTAAAAAAAAAAATCCGGCTACCGCAGCACTTCCGCCCATACGTCGACATATTCAAAGTATGTGGGTTCAAAATCCTTATCAACTGTGACATGTACTTCAACATTGTAATAAAATCCGGCTACCGCAGCACTTCCGCCCATACGTCGACATATTCAAAGTATGTATGTTCAAAATCATTATCAACTGTGACATGTACTAAAATATTGTTATAAATTCCGGCTACCGCAGCACTTCCGCCCATACGTCGACATATTCAAAGTATGTGGGTTCAAAATCCTTATCAACTGTGACATGTACTTCAATATTGTAAAAAAATCCGGCTACCGCAGCACTTCCGCCCATACGTCGACATATTCAAAGTATGTGGGTTCAAAATCCTTATCAACTGTGACATGTACTTCAACATTGTAAAAAAATCCGGCTACCGCAGCACTTCCGCCCATACGTCGACATATTCAAAGTATGTAGGTTCAAAATCATTATCAACTGTGACATGTACTAAAATATTGTTAAAAATTCCGGCTACCGCAGCACTTCCGCCCATACGTCGACATATTCAAAGTATGTAGATTCAAAATCCTTATAAACTGTGACATGTACTAAAATATTGTTAAAAATTCCGGCTACCGCAGCACTTCCGCTCATACGTCGACATATACAAAGTATGTAGGTTCAAAATCCTTATCAACTGTGACATGTACTTCAACATTTTAAAAAAATCCGGCTACCGCAGCACTTCCACCCATACGTCGACATATTCAAAGTATGTATGTTCAAAATCATTATCAACTGTGACATGTACTTAAACATTGTAAAAAAATCCAGCTACCGCAACACTTCCGCCCATACGTCGACATATTCAAAGTATGTAGGTTCAAAATCCTTATCAACTGTGACATGTACTAAAATATTGTTAAAAATTCCGGCTACCGCAGCACTTCCGCCCATACGTCGACATATTCAAAGTATGTAGGTTCAAAATCATTATCAACTGTGACATGTACTAAAATATTGTTAAAAATTCCGGCTACCGCAGCACTTCCGCCCATACGTCGACATATTCAAAGTATGTGGGTTCAAAATCCTTATCAACTGTGACATGTACTTCAACATTGTAAAAAAAATCCGGCTACCGCAGCACTTCCGCCCATACGTCGACATATTCAAAGTATGTAGGTTCAAAATCATTATCAACTGTGACATGTACTAAAATATTGTTAAAAATTCCGGCTTCCGCAGCACTTCCGCCCATACGTCGACATATTCAAAGTATGTGGGTTCAAAATCCTTATCAACTGTGACATGTACTTCAACATTGTAAAAAAAATCCGGCTACCGCAGCACTTCCGCCCATACGTCGACATATTCAAAGTATGTAGGTTCAAAATCATTATCAACTGTGACATGTACTAAAATATTGTTAAAAATTCCGGCTACCGCAGCACTTCCGCCCATACGTCGACATATTCAAAGTATGTGGGTTCAAAATCCTTATCAACTGTGACATGTACTAAAATATTGTTAAAAATTCCGGCTACCGCAGCACTTCCGCTCATACGTCGACATATACAAAGTATGTAGGTTCAAAATCCTTATCAACTGTGACATGTACTTCAACATTTTAAAAAAATCCGGCTACCGCAGCACTTCCACCCATATGTCATCATATTCAAAGTATGTATGTTCAAAATCATTATCAACTGTGACATGTACTTAAACATTGTAAAAAAATCCAGCTACCGCAACACTTCCGCCCATACGTCGACATATTCAAAGTATGTAGGTTCAAAATCCTTATCAACTGTGACATGTACTAAAATATTGTTAAAAATTCCGGCTACCGCAGCACTTCCGCCCATACGTCGATATATTCTAAGTATGTAGGTTCAAAATCCTTATCAACTGTGACATGTACTTCAACATTGTAAAAAAATCCGGCTACCTCAGCACTTCCGCCCATACGTCGAGATGTTCAAAGTATGTATGTTCAAAATCCTTATCAACTGTGACATGTACTAAAATATTGTTAAAAATTCCGGCTACCGCAGCACTTCCGCCTATACGTCGACATATTCAAAGTATGTATGTTCAAAATCCTTATCAAATGTGACATGTACTAAAATATTTCAAAAATTCTGGCTACTGCAGCACTTTCAACCATACGATATTTTGTGTCGGTTTTTTTGGGCGTTCATAATTCGGAGTAAAACAATGTTATATTAAAAATTGTTTTTAAAAAAAATCTCTTTGTCAAAATAGCAAAAGGAAAGTCTGTTAAAAGGGCTATTAGGTGGCTACTCTAAGGAACGAGTTTTTTAGTCGTGGCCCAGGCTCCACAGCGAATTGCCCTTTCTTCTTTGCGGTTACCGCAGCACTTCCGCCCATATGTCGACATATTTGTACGATTTTATAAAGGCTACCCGTGCGAAGCCGGGGCGTGCTGCTAGTCACTGATAAATAGGTTCTGATGTAGTTGAGATAACTAAATTATTAATATTAGTCTCTTATTTATTTATTTTTTTTTTTATTCTATCTCTCTAATCCAAATCGTTATTCTATTTAAATCGAATGTATATAATGTAGAGAGTAATATAAAAGTATTCTTACATTCAACTGCTTTGCTTACCATTGTGCTTTAAAGTAGTTCACGATGAATATACGGAAATAATGTAATAAAATAAATTCAACTATTTCAGCTAAAAACAAACAACTTTTTTTTTTTTTTGCTCCTCGGAGCAGGCTAAAAACAAACAAATGTAAAAACTAAATAACTAAACACCACAGATAGCATACCATATCCCTTACGTATTACTAGTCTGTGAGAAAAACTGGGCGCTTTATTATATGTGTTTCTAAACACACAGCATTGTTAATATATATGAAGAAGCAATTTTCAAGATCTTACCTTATATCAAGCGTTTAGTATGGCATTTCTTATCAAACCTGTCAATTCTTCAATCTTTCATCTGTCGGCGAAGCTGAGGAATCTCCGCTGCTGAGTTATCTGTGGTCTCATAGCATTTTCGAATTTTACTGTTCAAGCTCGTAAAATTTCTGAAAATTAACTATAATGTGTTTTATTTTCAGTTTTTAGTGAGTGAAAAGTGTTTTAAAGTTAAGAAAAAAAGCTTAGATAAGAATAAGTGCCAATCAAGACCAGAGCTATGGTCAAATCAACGAATTTCAGTTGTGTGTGTGTGACGCTGTTTTCGTAAGAGCGTTCTGTTAGCTCTAGAAGAATCACGCAGTGCCTCCTTCTTCAGAAAGATGAAGTAGGGTACGTTGCACCGCCGCCAATAATCACCGTAAGTACACAGGGCACACTAGACGTGATCAGTAGATTGGTTCCATGTTTGATACATTAACTGTATCTATCCAGATACCATGATCAGGTATCCATCTGACATAATTAATATCGGAACAGACACAGCCGTCTTGACCCTAGTAGTCTAGAACGAGCTTATTTCTAATAACATATTTTAAAACACAAAATTCAATAAAAAACATGATAGTATATGTAAGGAAGGCTTAAAAAGGTTGATAAGTTTTAAAAGTAAATAGCAGTCCTTTGTAAAATTTGGAAGGCGTTGCATAACATGCATTACCAAGGACATTTAGTTTTGTCCAATAATAAAGAATATAAAATTATAACAGGACTATTTGGCATAGAATATGATAACCAGTTTAATGAAAGTTATATAAATATTTTAGGAGAGTTACCCTCTTGTATTGAGCTTCTATTTAGTTGGCAAACTTTACAGCCGGGCAGTTATTCAATAACTGGAAAAATCAAGTATACCTATATACATAGAATTTTATGAACGATAAGGAGCCAAAAGATCAAGTCTAGTTCAGGTTACAAACAAAATAAAAGTATAGTCCATATGCTTTTAACTTGAATGAGTGCATTTGCAAATTTACAAAAGCTAATAATTGCATTTTCAGCTGATACACAGCAATACTTAGTACGGATAAACTAAATTGACTGTTTGCAGCGAAGCAGATTTAGTTTGGTAAAAAATATTTTATTTGTAATGAAGTAAGTAGGAAACACATTCCATTCTGAATGATATATCTTCTATACCTTCACCAAATTTGTTAAAGAATTTTGAAACAAAAATTTCATCCGAGATGAAAGCTGTAATTCAGTACTTATAAAATAGAGATAATAGTAAAACATACAATCTTGGACTCCAGTTTTCTTTCCCAAAGGTTCTTAAAAAAAGAGTTTCATAGAAAGGTACATCCTATTTTGGATGGTATTTATAAACATTTTCAATTGATGTCTTTGACAGATGTAGCTACTAGATAGTGATTGGATGACTAAGATAGACATCCAACAAGCTTACTTTTTTATTGTCTCATTCAACAACCAAGCCATCTTCTTATTGGCCTCTCATTGGCCAACAAAACCTTTCCGCCATTGCAGAGGTTCTATGAGCCAGGGTAGTGCAACCCTTAGTACATATATTCATATCTAGATTATTGTATCATTACAAGTCCGGGCAAGAATATTAATTCATGAAAACCGCAACCACTCTGTCAATAGTGACACGAATAAGAAGAAGAGACAAGTCAAGAAGTATCAAATAACAAGACAACGCAGCGCCATATGGCCAGGCAAAGCATAGACTAAGAGTCAAGGCAGCGTTAAATCGCAACTCTGGTCTTTGAGACTGTAGGAACTTTGTAGTACTTGGACTGGTCCACCAATTATCTTAATTAGTCAGCACCGACTCAAACTCAACCTACTTACATAAAGAGGCGTATTTTCCGAAGTTTTTATACTCTAAGAGAAATACAGAGCTTATAAGGGCCACCTAACATGTCAAACCTTACCACTCAAATGAGAAGACATCAAACAACAAGGTTTTTAAGCAAGTTTAATTAATACAAGACAAGATTAAAACTATTTTTGCCCTGCCCAGTACAACAGTGCAACGCAGTGGACCACAACATACAAAGCTACATAAAGAGTGGTTTGGCACAATAAGCAAGACCTCAGCGCAGCGGATGCTGGCTGGGGCGCTTACCCTCGCGAGAGGTACCTTACAGGCGGGTTGTACGCCATTGATATTGACACTCAGATGCAAGGAGTTGTATACAGTGCATGGAGCCATAAGTTGCCACAGTAGTTCTCTGCGGAAGAGACACAGTCAGGTATAATCTGATAACAGAACACTCGTAGCAAGGAAAAGAAACGATAAGTGGATCTAGATCGTTAACCCTACTCGAACTGATGACAATACTGGAGCTAAGCGAATGATTGAATATCACTCTTCCGGCGGCCTATCTCCCGGGGAGGTATAGCCAACCGCCTGTTCAACAATTATCCAGTACCGGAATGGTACTTGTTGCCCCCGGCCTCGGAGGCTGTGTTCAGAATTTGGGGCGCTCCACCTAATATGACTGATTTACTCCAAGAAAGAAAAGCTGTTATCGTTACCTGTTCAGTAGTCAACCAGTACTGTAAAAGTACTTGCTCCCCCGGCCTCACTGGCCATATTCAGAATGGGGTACTCCAAACATAGAGAAAGGTTGCTGGCTTGACCGTTTCAGAAATCATCCATTGCTACCCCCGGCCTCGGAGGCCTATATTCAAAATCTGGGGTACTCTATATAGAGAATAGCTGCTGTCGTAGCCCGTTTCAGCAATCATCTGGTACCGGTATGGTACTTGCTGCCCCCGGCTTTGGAGGCCGTATTCAGAATCTGAGGCGCTCCATATATAGACTGGTTCGCGTCGAGAAAACTGCTGTTGTAACCTCTACGTGACATGGGGCTCGAGAGACAGATCAGTCAAAATTTTGAACGCATTCAGTCATCCTTGGAATTTCAAACTGGCTTGGGTGTTCCCACCAGTAAACCTGATTCAGCAGCTTCTACATTATCTAGATTCGTCAAGGTATATAGCCATAGTGATAAAAGTCATGTCAGTGGACAGAACGTTTCTAGCTAGCAGACTTGAAGGCGCGGGTCTAGCCCACCACTGCCAATAAAAAGCCTGAACAACAACCTAACAGACCTCACCTCTGCCCAAGTGATAAAGCTAGAGCTTGTAGCATAGAAAAACAAGGGGGGGGGGGTGATCAGGCATTGATTTTTTATTTTAATAGAAAAATATCTCTTGGGGTTGACAAAATCAACGCTCTCAACACATACCTACAGCCCCAATTGGGAGCTATATTATACAGTGTGAGAATACAAGTTTGAAACTTAGAACTATGCAGAGTCAAAGTCAAAGTCAAAATTACTTTATTCAGTAAAATCACAAGAATCGTTTGGAATCGTCTTGCATGCTGGGTGATTCTAGGTGCCAGTTCCACGCGACCAGAGTAATAATGTAGCTAGATTCCTGGCCTAGCTGTAACAACCTTAGGGACAAACTTGCGAGTAGAGACAACATTTATTTCCATTATACTATTTGGAACTCTTACATAAGTTTGCACATACTCAAGTATTTAAACTGCAAAGATATCAAAGAATTTCTTTGTTGCTATTATGTATATTTTCTAAAAACATATTATTATACATGTGTTCTCTAAGGGCACTAACTATACCTACTGTCTTACTTTTCAACTGGCCCAAAAAATACTCCATTTCCAAATACATATTTGATGCAGCTAGAAGAATAACAATTCTTTTAGTATTATTTGTTGAGTCTGGTCTGGTTATATTCAATAACACTCTTGTATCAATCTGCAGATAAATTAAAAATTAATGAGATACAGAATGAAATATTGCTGTGGCTTTAAGTTGACTCAAAACAAGACAGTGTCTGGTTGAACAGGTAATAATAAAGACATTATTATGAATCTAAACTAATATTATAAAGAGGAAAGATTTGATTGTTTGTTTGTTTGTTTGTTTGTTTGCATCGAATAGGCTCCGAAACTACTAGACCGATTTCAAAAATTCTTTCACCGTTGTGAAGCTACACTATCCGCGCTGAACATAGGCTATATTATATTTTCAAAAAAATTAGGGATCCTTACTAAAACTTCAATTATGTAACCCAAGGTGTAAAAAAAATACCTAAGAAATTCCTTACATCGCGTGCGCTGCGAAAACTATTGAAGATAGAAAGAAATTATGTACTACGATTTTGTAGAACACATTATCATCCACAAAAAAGTCAACGACAGCATATGACTAACTATTACAGATATGTCACTATAAGTGTTTTAATATCGAAAAAATATAATTAAAATGACGCCGTTAGAAAACGTTCTTTATTTGTGCTTTGGTATTAATCCTTATCTAAATAAACTTCTTCATAATTAAGACTGGTTCAATACCTTTATATGACTTTTTAAATTATTTAATTTGGACATTCCATTCGAAAGATATCACGAGTTCAAAAATGTAAGTATTGGAAAAAAGTCAAGCGGAATAAAGCAGGCGCCGCGCCGGTCACGGAAGTATATGCGGGTTCTATTGTTTATCCCACTATGTGGATTGTGGATCAAAAGAAAACTTATGAGATTAACAGTATGTACATATTATGTTAAACTCATAATTAGTAAACTATTGTAAAAAATTTCGACTACCACAGCACTTTTGCCCATACGTCGGCATATTAATAATATTTTGGATCAAATTCCTTATAACTATGACAAATACTATCCCTCTATCTTATAAAAAGTAAGCGTTGACTTTAACGCTTTACGTATTAGTACTTCAAGTCTGCGCTAACTTTTAAGTTAGACCGTATAACTTTAAATAAAATACCGGCTACCGCAGCACTTCTGCTTACACGTCGGTATATCTATCTAAACTAATATTATAAAGAGGAAAGATTTGATTGTTTGTTTGTTTGTTTGTTTGTTTGCATCGAATAGGCTCCGAAACTACTAGACCGATTTCAAAAATTCTTTCACCGTTGTGAAGCTACACTATCCGCGCTGAACATAGGCTATATTATATTTTCAAAAAAATTAGGGATCCTTACTAAAACTTCAATTATGTAACCCAAGGTGTAAAAAAAATACCTAAGAAATTCCTTACATCGCGTGCGCTGCGAAAACTATTGAAGATAGAAAGAAATTATGTACTACGATTTTGTAGAACACATTATCATCCACAAAAAAGTCAACGACAGCATATGACTAACTATTACAGATATGTCACTATAAGTGTTTTAATATCGAAAAAATATAATTAAAATGACGCCGTTAGAAAACGTTCTTTATTTGTGCTTTGGTATTAATCCTTATCTAAATAAACTTCTTCATAATTAAGACTGGTTCAATACCTTTATATGACTTTTTAAATTATTTAATTTGGACATTCCATTCGAAAGATATCACGAGTTCAAAAATGTAAGTATTGGAAAAAAGTCAAGCGGAATAAAGCAGGCGCCGCGCCGGTCACGGAAGTATATGCGGGTTCTATTGTTTATCCCACTATGTGGATTGTGGATCAAAAGAAAACTTATGAGATTAACAGTATGTACATATTATGTTAAACTCATAATTAGTAAACTATTGTAAAAAATTTCGACTACCACAGCACTTTTGCCCATACGTCGGCATATTAATAATATTTTGGATCAAATTCCTTATAACTATGACAAATACTATCCCTCTATCTTATAAAAAGTAAGCGTTGACTTTAACGCTTTACGTATTAGTACTTCAAGTCTGCGCTAACTTTTAAGTTAGACCGTATAACTTTAAATAAAATACCGGCTACCGCAGCACTTCTGCTTACACGTCGGTATATTAAAAATAATTTGGTTTAAAATCCTTATCAACTATGACAAAAACTCAAATATTTAAAAATGTATGCTACCACTTCCGCCTATACGTCGGCATACTAAAAATATTTTGGTTCAAAGTCCTTATCAACTATGACAGATACAAAAAAAACTGTGATATGTACTAAATACATATTTAAAAAATCCGACTGCCGCAGCATTTCCGCTCATCCGTCGACATATACAAAGTATGTAGGTTCAAAATCCTTATCAACTGTGACATGTAATTAAACTTTGTAAAAAAAAAAATCCGGCTACCGCAGCACTTCCGCCCATACGTCGACATATTCAAAGTATGTGGGTTCAAAATCCTTATCAACTGTGACATGTACTTCAACATTGTAATAAAATCCGGCTACCGCAGCACTTCCGCCCATACGTCGACATATTCAAAGTATGTATGTTCAAAATCATTATCAACTGTGACATGTACTAAAATATTGTTATAAATTCCGGCTACCGCAGCACTTCCGCCCATACGTCGACATATTCAAAGTATGTGGGTTCAAAATCCTTATCAACTGTGACATGTACTTCAATATTGTAAAAAAATCCGGCTACCGCAGCACTTCCGCCCATACGTCGACATATTCAAAGTATGTGGGTTCAAAATCCTTATCAACTGTGACATGTACTTCAACATTGTAAAAAAATCCGGCTACCGCAGCACTTCCGCCCATACGTCGACATATTCAAAGTATGTAGGTTCAAAATCATTATCAACTGTGACATGTACTAAAATATTGTTAAAAATTCCGGCTACCGCAGCACTTCCGCCCATACGTCGACATATTCAAAGTATGTAGATTCAAAATCCTTATAAACTGTGACATGTACTAAAATATTGTTAAAAATTCCGGCTACCGCAGCACTTCCGCTCATACGTCGACATATACAAAGTATGTAGGTTCAAAATCCTTATCAACTGTGACATGTACTTCAACATTTTAAAAAAATCCGGCTACCGCAGCACTTCCACCCATACGTCGACATATTCAAAGTATGTATGTTCAAAATCATTATCAACTGTGACATGTACTTAAACATTGTAAAAAAATCCAGCTACCGCAACACTTCCGCCCATACGTCGACATATTCAAAGTATGTAGGTTCAAAATCCTTATCAACTGTGACATGTACTAAAATATTGTTAAAAATTCCGGCTACCGCAGCACTTCCGCCCATACGTCGACATATTCAAAGTATGTAGGTTCAAAATCATTATCAACTGTGACATGTACTAAAATATTGTTAAAAATTCCGGCTACCGCAGCACTTCCGCCCATACGTCGACATATTCAAAGTATGTGGGTTCAAAATCCTTATCAACTGTGACATGTACTTCAACATTGTAAAAAAAATCCGGCTACCGCAGCACTTCCGCCCATACGTCGACATATTCAAAGTATGTAGGTTCAAAATCATTATCAACTGTGACATGTACTAAAATATTGTTAAAAATTCCGGCTTCCGCAGCACTTCCGCCCATACGTCGACATATTCAAAGTATGTGGGTTCAAAATCCTTATCAACTGTGACATGTACTTCAACATTGTAAAAAAAATCCGGCTACCGCAGCACTTCCGCCCATACGTCGACATATTCAAAGTATGTAGGTTCAAAATCATTATCAACTGTGACATGTACTAAAATATTGTTAAAAATTCCGGCTACCGCAGCACTTCCGCCCATACGTCGACATATTCAAAGTATGTGGGTTCAAAATCCTTATCAACTGTGACATGTACTAAAATATTGTTAAAAATTCCGGCTACCGCAGCACTTCCGCTCATACGTCGACATATACAAAGTATGTAGGTTCAAAATCCTTATCAACTGTGACATGTACTTCAACATTTTAAAAAAATCCGGCTACCGCAGCACTTCCACCCATATGTCATCATATTCAAAGTATGTATGTTCAAAATCATTATCAACTGTGACATGTACTTAAACATTGTAAAAAAATCCAGCTACCGCAACACTTCCGCCCATACGTCGACATATTCAAAGTATGTAGGTTCAAAATCCTTATCAACTGTGACATGTACTAAAATATTGTTAAAAATTCCGGCTACCGCAGCACTTCCGCCCATACGTCGATATATTCTAAGTATGTAGGTTCAAAATCCTTATCAACTGTGACATGTACTTCAACATTGTAAAAAAATCCGGCTACCTCAGCACTTCCGCCCATACGTCGAGATGTTCAAAGTATGTATGTTCAAAATCCTTATCAACTGTGACATGTACTAAAATATTGTTAAAAATTCCGGCTACCGCAGCACTTCCGCCTATACGTCGACATATTCAAAGTATGTATGTTCAAAATCCTTATCAAATGTGACATGTACTAAAATATTTCAAAAATTCTGGCTACTGCAGCACTTTCAACCATACGATATTTTGTGTCGGTTTTTTTGGGCGTTCATAATTCGGAGTAAAACAATGTTATATTAAAAATTGTTTTTAAAAAAAATCTCTTTGTCAAAATAGCAAAAGGAAAGTCTGTTAAAAGGGCTATTAGGTGGCTACTCTAAGGAACGAGTTTTTTAGTCGTGGCCCAGGCTCCACAGCGAATTGCCCTTTCTTCTTTGCGGTTACCGCAGCACTTCCGCCCATATGTCGACATATTTGTACGATTTTATAAAGGCTACCCGTGCGAAGCCGGGGCGTGCTGCTAGTCACTGATAAATAGGTTCTGATGTAGTTGAGATAACTAAATTATTAATATTAGTCTCTTATTTATTTATTTTTTTTTTTATTCTATCTCTCTAATCCAAATCGTTATTCTATTTAAATCGAATGTATATAATGTAGAGAGTAATATAAAAGTATTCTTACATTCAACTGCTTTGCTTACCATTGTGCTTTAAAGTAGTTCACGATGAATATACGGAAATAATGTAATAAAATAAATTCAACTATTTCAGCTAAAAACAAACAACTTTTTTTTTTTTTTGCTCCTCGGAGCAGGCTAAAAACAAACAAATGTAAAAACTAAATAACTAAACACCACAGATAGCATACCATATCCCTTACGTATTACTAGTCTGTGAGAAAAACTGGGCGCTTTATTATATGTGTTTCTAAACACACAGCATTGTTAATATATATGAAGAAGCAATTTTCAAGATCTTACCTTATATCAAGCGTTTAGTATGGCATTTCTTATCAAACCTGTCAATTCTTCAATCTTTCATCTGTCGGCGAAGCTGAGGAATCTCCGCTGCTGAGTTATCTGTGGTCTCATAGCATTTTCGAATTTTACTGTTCAAGCTCGTAAAATTTCTGAAAATTAACTATAATGTGTTTTATTTTCAGTTTTTAGTGAGTGAAAAGTGTTTTAAAGTTAAGAAAAAAAGCTTAGATAAGAATAAGTGCCAATCAAGACCAGAGCTATGGTCAAATCAACGAATTTCAGTTGTGTGTGTGTGACGCTGTTTTCGTAAGAGCGTTCTGTTAGCTCTAGAAGAATCACGCAGTGCCTCCTTCTTCAGAAAGATGAAGTAGGGTACGTTGCACCGCCGCCAATAATCACCGTAAGTACACAGGGCACACTAGACGTGATCAGTAGATTGGTTCCATGTTTGATACATTAACTGTATCTATCCAGATACCATGATCAGGTATCCATCTGACATAATTAATATCGGAACAGACACAGCCGTCTTGACCCTAGTAGTCTAGAACGAGCTTATTTCTAATAACATATTTTAAAACACAAAATTCAATAAAAAACATGATAGTATATGTAAGGAAGGCTTAAAAAGGTTGATAAGTTTTAAAAGTAAATAGCAGTCCTTTGTAAAATTTGGAAGGCGTTGCATAACATGCATTACCAAGGACATTTAGTTTTGTCCAATAATAAAGAATATAAAATTATAACAGGACTATTTGGCATAGAATATGATAACCAGTTTAATGAAAGTTATATAAATATTTTAGGAGAGTTACCCTCTTGTATTGAGCTTCTATTTAGTTGGCAAACTTTACAGCCGGGCAGTTATTCAATAACTGGAAAAATCAAGTATACCTATATACATAGAATTTTATGAACGATAAGGAGCCAAAAGATCAAGTCTAGTTCAGGTTACAAACAAAATAAAAGTATAGTCCATATGCTTTTAACTTGAATGAGTGCATTTGCAAATTTACAAAAGCTAATAATTGCATTTTCAGCTGATACACAGCAATACTTAGTACGGATAAACTAAATTGACTGTTTGCAGCGAAGCAGATTTAGTTTGGTAAAAAATATTTTATTTGTAATGAAGTAAGTAGGAAACACATTCCATTCTGAATGATATATCTTCTATACCTTCACCAAATTTGTTAAAGAATTTTGAAACAAAAATTTCATCCGAGATGAAAGCTGTAATTCAGTACTTATAAAATAGAGATAATAGTAAAACATACAATCTTGGACTCCAGTTTTCTTTCCCAAAGGTTCTTAAAAAAAGAGTTTCATAGAAAGGTACATCCTATTTTGGATGGTATTTATAAACATTTTCAATTGATGTCTTTGACAGATGTAGCTACTAGATAGTGATTGGATGACTAAGATAGACATCCAACAAGCTTACTTTTTTATTGTCTCATTCAACAACCAAGCCATCTTCTTATTGGCCTCTCATTGGCCAACAAAACCTTTCCGCCATTGCAGAGGTTCTATGAGCCAGGGTAGTGCAACCCTTAGTACATATATTCATATCTAGATTATTGTATCATTACAAGTCCGGGCAAGAATATTAATTCATGAAAACCGCAACCACTCTGTCAATAGTGACACGAATAAGAAGAAGAGACAAGTCAAGAAGTATCAAATAACAAGACAACGCAGCGCCATATGGCCAGGCAAAGCATAGACTAAGAGTCAAGGCAGCGTTAAATCGCAACTCTGGTCTTTGAGACTGTAGGAACTTTGTAGTACTTGGACTGGTCCACCAATTATCTTAATTAGTCAGCACCGACTCAAACTCAACCTACTTACATAAAGAGGCGTATTTTCCGAAGTTTTTATACTCTAAGAGAAATACAGAGCTTATAAGGGCCACCTAACATGTCAAACCTTACCACTCAAATGAGAAGACATCAAACAACAAGGTTTTTAAGCAAGTTTAATTAATACAAGACAAGATTAAAACTATTTTTGCCCTGCCCAGTACAACAGTGCAACGCAGTGGACCACAACATACAAAGCTACATAAAGAGTGGTTTGGCACAATAAGCAAGACCTCAGCGCAGCGGATGCTGGCTGGGGCGCTTACCCTCGCGAGAGGTACCTTACAGGCGGGTTGTACGCCATTGATATTGACACTCAGATGCAAGGAGTTGTATACAGTGCATGGAGCCATAAGTTGCCACAGTAGTTCTCTGCGGAAGAGACACAGTCAGGTATAATCTGATAACAGAACACTCGTAGCAAGGAAAAGAAACGATAAGTGGATCTAGATCGTTAACCCTACTCGAACTGATGACAATACTGGAGCTAAGCGAATGATTGAATATCACTCTTCCGGCGGCCTATCTCCCGGGGAGGTATAGCCAACCGCCTGTTCAACAATTATCCAGTACCGGAATGGTACTTGTTGCCCCCGGCCTCGGAGGCTGTGTTCAGAATTTGGGGCGCTCCACCTAATATGACTGATTTACTCCAAGAAAGAAAAGCTGTTATCGTTACCTGTTCAGTAGTCAACCAGTACTGTAAAAGTACTTGCTCCCCCGGCCTCACTGGCCATATTCAGAATGGGGTACTCCAAACATAGAGAAAGGTTGCTGGCTTGACCGTTTCAGAAATCATCCATTGCTACCCCCGGCCTCGGAGGCCTATATTCAAAATCTGGGGTACTCTATATAGAGAATAGCTGCTGTCGTAGCCCGTTTCAGCAATCATCTGGTACCGGTATGGTACTTGCTGCCCCCGGCTTTGGAGGCCGTATTCAGAATCTGAGGCGCTCCATATATAGACTGGTTCGCGTCGAGAAAACTGCTGTTGTAACCTCTACGTGACATGGGGCTCGAGAGACAGATCAGTCAAAATTTTGAACGCATTCAGTCATCCTTGGAATTTCAAACTGGCTTGGGTGTTCCCACCAGTAAACCTGATTCAGCAGCTTCTACATTATCTAGATTCGTCAAGGTATATAGCCATAGTGATAAAAGTCATGTCAGTGGACAGAACGTTTCTAGCTAGCAGACTTGAAGGCGCGGGTCTAGCCCACCACTGCCAATAAAAAGCCTGAACAACAACCTAACAGACCTCACCTCTGCCCAAGTGATAAAGCTAGAGCTTGTAGCATAGAAAAACAAGGGGGGGGGGGGGGGGGGGTGATCAGGCATTGATTTTTTATTTTAATAGAAAAATATCTCTTGGGGTTGACAAAATCAACGCTCTCAACACATACCTACAGCCCCAATTGGGAGCTATATTATACAGTGTGAGAATACAAGTTTGAAACTTAGAACTATGCAGAGTCAAAGTCAAAGTCAAAATTACTTTATTCAGTAAAATCACAAGAATCATTTGGAATCGTCTTGCATGCTAGGTGATTCTAGGTGCCAGTTCCACGCGACCAGAGTAATAATGTAGCTAGATTCCTGGCCTAGCTGTAACAACCTTAGGGACAAACTTGCGAGTAGAGACAACATTTATTTCCATTATACTATTTGGAACTCTTACATAAGTTTGCACATACTCAAGTATTTAAACTGCAAAGATATCAAAGAATTTCTTTGTTGCTATTATGTATATTTTCTAAAAACATATTATTATACATGTGTTCTCTAAGGGCACTAACTATACCTACTGTCTTACTTTTCAACTGGCCCAAAAAATACTCCATATCCAAATACATATTTGATGCAGCTAGAAGAATAACAATTCTTTTAGTATTATTTGTTGAGTCTGGTCTGGTTATATTCAATAACACTCTTGTATCAATCTGCAGATAAATTAAAAATTAATGAGATACAGAATGAAATATTGCTGTGGCTTTAAGTTGACTCAAAACAAGACAGTGTCTGGTTGAACAGGTAATAATAAAGACATTATTATGAATCACTGATAAATAGGTTCTGATGTAGTTGAGATAACTAAATTATTAATATTAGTCTCTTGAAAGTCCAGACCAGTCACCTGTACAATGATAGCTAGTTGGATAAATTCAATTTGCATATAGGATCTAAATATACGACTTAGTACCTAGCTAGGGCAGTATAAAATCAGAATTTGCCTTACAATGTTTTATATAAAATGAAAAATAATATATATACATATATATGTAGGAATATATAGAGGTCTATATTGAGATATTTCAGGTAGAGATCATTGGAGAAGTACCCACATACCCAAACATTTTTTCTGTCATTTAGCAGAAATTAACTTACTTAAATGTTAATCATTTACCATTTGTAAGAATCAGACACAGAATAAATTCTCATTTCAATAATTAGTTGATCACATTTGATTGTATGTATTCAAAGAAGTCTGACATGAGTTAATACATAAAGTTGGAGTTTGACTAAGCTGAAAGCTTAATTATTTATTTATTCTTGGGACTGATTTTTATTGAGGGCCCTTTTTAAAGGATAAGTTTTCTGTTTAATTTAAGGCCTTTTTAGTTCAATATAGTTTTTGGATCCCAAAGAATTTTAAATTTTATTTTACAAATTTATTGTACTGGATTATAGCAGCAGAATTTAATTTAATTTTAAAAATACCTACAGTTATGTTATTTTTAAAGGTATTTCACATAGCATTTTCTAACTAAATCTTTCACCAGCAGATAACAAACAGGTCTTCATATATATTAACAATGCTGTGTGTTTAGAAACACATATAATAATACTGTTTTGCACTCCAACAAAACAGTTATTATGTGTGTGAGAAACACACAGCATTGGAGCAAGCTTCTTGCTGGTGTTATGAAGAATACTATGAGACCACAGATAACTCAGCAGCGGAGACTCCTCAGCTTCGCCGACAGATGAAAGATTGAAGAATTGACAGGTTTGATAAGAAATGCCATACTAAACGCTTGATATAAGGTAAGATCTTGAAAATTGCTTCTTCATATATATTAACAATGCTGTGTGTTTCTCACACACATAATAACTGTTTTGTTGGAGTGCAAAACAGTATTATTTTCATTCTTCCTTCCATTCAATCAAAATCAAAGCGAGGATTCCCGCCATCTTCAAGATGGCGGGAAGACGCTGTAAATAAAATAATAAAGAAAATAAACTAATTTAAGAGAAAAACAATTACTGTAACAAACTAACTTATGAGAAAAACATAACTGTGAAGTGAATGCATGAAATACTGAAGAAAACGGGTTAACATAGGAGAGAAACATAACGTACGAAAAATCTTAAGGATGGCGGGAAAAACATAACTGTAAAGTTGTAAAGTGAATGCATAAAATACTGAAGAAAACAAACTAACTCAAGAGAAAAACATAACTGTGAAGTGAATGCATGAAATATTGAAGAAAACAAATTAACTTATGAGAAAAACATAACGTACGAAATATAAGTGGACTTCCCGCCATCTTGGGGATGGCGGGAAAAACATAACTGTAAAGTGAATGCTTTATGATAGAAGTGTAAAGTGAACGGGAAGACGTTGTAAATAAAATAATAAAGAAAATAAACTAATTTAAGAGAAAAACATTTACGTAAGACTAGGCAGTATGGTTCTAAAACTTTAGCTTGCTCGGAGGAGCAAATAAATAAAAAAAAAAAAAAACAAAATCAAAGCAATGGCGGATTCCCGCCATCTCCATGATGGCGGGAAGACGTTGTAAATAAAATAATAAAGAAAATAAACTAATTTAAGAGAAAAACATTTACTGTAACAAGCTAACTTAAGAGAAAAACGTGACTGTGAAGTGAATGCATGAAATGCTGAAGAAAACAAGTTAACATAGGAGAGAAACATAACGTACGAAAAATCTTGAGGATGGCGGGAAAAACATAACTGTAAAGTTGTTGTTTAATATTTAATTTGCGGAACACACAGACCACACATAGTATTTTTTATATATAATTTTATTATTGAACCCTCTTGTGATCTTGATGTGGGTATGGGAATAGCCGTAAAAGCCACTGTCAGAAATGACAGTCCGGAGCGCGCTTAGCGCGGCTGCTGCCGCCAGCGGAAAAAGACGGCACTACGGAAAAATTGCTTGGGAAAAAACGTTCATGGCGGAAAGCATGATCCTATAGAAACAAACTCAAGAAAATCAACACAATAAGAAGTACTGTGCGGTGCGGAATCCAGTACCAGGATCCTGGCGAGTTGGGTGAGCCTAGGTTAATAAATATTTTATTTATTCCGATTCATCTAGGTACACACGATAGCACGAGAAACCCGGCTCAATCCGGGCCTTTGGAAACCAGCGGCGAATGCGGGTGTAATCCCAAACATTCTGGTCCAATCGAGCGCGGATATCTTTTCCAAAAGCCCACCGGTGCGGTTCTGCTGGCTCCCCGTGCTATCACACAACACACGCGGTCGGTTCTCTGTCGAAGTATTCTGGCGGTCTATGAATATCTTCGGCTGAGAAACCTCCCCAACTCTTGTTTATGCGGTATCATAAACGCGGCGACTAAAATACTTGGCGGTTTATAGTATTTTAGTCAAAACTCTCACTGTGTTAGGCTACCGAGCGGGAAGGTCCCTAACAAGTGTACACTGCACAGACAAGCTTCATTTTATTATATTGCGGTAGGGCTACACATAGTATATTCAGTGTCCCCTAAAATCAAACATATTACACACACATATCCGGACACATTTTGGTGTCATAGGTTTTAGACATATTCTAGGTAGGTTTAAGTTTAGTAAGATAGGCAACTTACTATCTAGCGGATCTAGATAGGAAAGTTATTTTGTGTACATTTATATAGAAAATAGATTCGTAGTATTGTGCCTATGAAAGCGGTATTTTCTAGCCTACCTAGATACCAGTAATCTAAGCGGTCTAGATCTGGTTTAGGTCCCACGGGGGAAACTTAATTTCAATTTGTTTATTTTTATCTTGTGTGTTTATTTGATTTTGTGTGTATATTTTAAATTTTGTTGACTGAAGGAGTCTTCTATTTGTATTATATTTTGTGTTAGTTTGTAAATTACTAAATAAGATGCCTCCTAAAACTCAGTCAGGTAAACTTCTCAAGGTACGGTATGATATGGCCATAGTAAATCTAGATCTTCTATATGACATCTCACAATCAAGTTCAACATCGGAAAAGGATAGGAGTGAGTTCAAGCTTAGGTATGGAGACTAAGAATCTTCCTATTCTGAGTTCAGCTCAACTAATTTAGAAATACTGGCCGGCCTTGAGGAAAGTGATGAGTTAGATAATTTTAAAATTAAATATTTAGGGTATAATAAGAAATACTATGAGATTAAACAGAAGTATTTAGAATTATTCCCTGCGGTCAGTAGTCAATCTTCAGAGTATACTACTGCATGTTCCTCGGAAGGAATAAGTAAAAGCAAGCGGGTGTTTTTACCACGGGTGCAGTTACCTACTTTTTCAGGCAAGTTAGAGGAGTTTGTGTCTTTCATGGACTTATTTGAGTCCCTGGTAGGGCAAGACTCAACGCTGACCAATACAGAAAGGCTGTTGTATTACCTTGTAGGTTCTTTGACTGGGGAGCCTAAAGTACTCACCCAACACTTGTCTGTCACCGGAGACAACTACTCAATAGCTTTAGAGTTATTAAAAAATAGGTATAATAATAAAAGATTATTAGCGGATAAATTATTACATAACTTGTTAGGAATATCCCATGTGAACAGGAATATAAGCTCACTTAAGCCATTTCTTAACACATTGTTAGAAAGTACCAAGGCACTTGAAAAAATGGAATTTCCTGTGGCACAGTGGTCATACCTGCTGTTCTTCATAAACTTTCAAAAGTTAGAGGTCAGTTTGAAGAAACAGTTTGAGGACAAGATGACAGATAGGGAGTTGCCTAGCTTTGCGGACCTCATTAAATTCTTAGAAAATGAGGTAAGAATATTAGAATCAAGCGGAGAAGTTCACAGTGGTAGAGGTGGTTCTTCCACATCTAGGGCACACCATGCTACTGATCAGGGTGCCACATATGGGTGTAAATTATGTAAGCGGGGAAATCATAGTTTAGCAAAATGTGAACAATTTTTGTCCTTGAAGCCGCGCCAGCGGAAGGAGCGCGTCAAGGAGTTTAGACTCTGCTTTAGGTGTTTAGGTGAGCACAATTTCTCTCAGTGCACATCAGGTTGGTCATGCTATAAATGTAAATCAACTAAGCATCACAACCTCATACATTTTGATTTACCACAGTCGGCGGCGGCTAGTGCGGGGGCGGGGGGGACACCAGCGGGGGGTGTACCTCGTACTCATAATACGGATACAAGTCGGGTTCAGTTACCCGGACCGGATAGGGTAACTGAAACAAATAATGTACATAGTTCCAATAATTTACCGAATAGGGGAAGTTCGGCCACATTGGACCAAGGGGCAGTTTTAACGTCACATAATAGGGCGGTGAGTCGGAATGTTGGTCAACGGACAACAGTGTTGCTGGCTACGGCCGTAGTGCGCGTGCTTGATGTTTGCGGTGAATATCAAGAAGTGCGCGCGTTACTGGACGGAGGGAGTCAGAGCACTTTTGTCACCGAGGCTTGCGCTAGTAGGCTAGGCTTAAGGCGGTTTAGGTCTGAGATTGTTACGCTCACAGGATTAGGCGGAGTGCCGGTTAGTGACTGCAGGGGGGGGATCAATCTGACGATTAGTCCTAGGTACGCGGACCATCCTCGGCTCGTCACTACGGCCACGATCTTGGGTAACATTACTCACAACCTACCTAGCGCAAACATGTCACCGAATATAGCGGCTTGGTACAGGGGAATTTACTTGGCAGATGAACAATTTTATGCTAGCCGACCAATAGACCTTCTGATAGGGGCAGATCTAATGGGGGATATAATGATAGGCGGAGTCATTAAAGTAAATGATTATTTACCATGTGCGATGAACACGGTGTTCGGGCACGTGCTTATGGGTCCAGTGACCTATGCGGTTCCACAAAGTGAAAATGCGGTTCATTATTCACATTCGGTTTTTGCGGCGCATGTTACAACCGATCAGATCCTGGAGAGGTTCTGGGAGGTAGAGGACATACCGGATGCGGTTATTGTTAACCCTAAAGATGTAGAGTGCGAAACATTTTTTAGGGACACTCATCAACGGGATGAGTCCGGTAGGTATATTATTAGGTTACCTTTTTTAGATGATAGGCCAGAGTTAGGTGACTCGGTATCATTAGCCAAAAGGCGGTTTTTAGCAATGGAAAGACGGCTTTCGTCAAATGACGCACTCCGTGAAAAATATATTAAGTTCATGCGGGATTATGAGCAAATGGGGCATATGTCGGTCTGTGACCGGGACCCAGCCGACTATGCCAGCGGTAAAGGCTACGTCATACCACACCATGGAATTTTCAAAGCGGGATCAGAGAAAATTCGTGTGGTTTTCGACGCCAGTTGCGGGACGACCACGGGGTTGTCATTAAATGATACTTTGCATGCGGGGCCAAAGTTACAGCGGGATGTAATGGAAATCATTAATCGGTTTCGGATGTCGGCTTATGTCTTTACAACTGACATAAAAATGATGTTTCGTCAAATAGTAACCCATGAAGATGACAGGCGGTATCAGCTCATCCTCTGGCGGGAGGCTGCGGATCAGCCTTTACGTTTGTATACGTTAAACACGGTGACTTACGGTATGAAGTCAAGTCCATACCTCGCGATTAGAACGTTGCGACAGCTGGCTGATGATGGTGAAGCTGAGTTTCCGACTGCTGCTAACCTGTTGAGGTCCTCGGTATTTATGGACGATATCTTGGGTGGCGCGGATTCGGAAGCGGAAGCTATGATACTGAAGTCAGAACTTACGAACTTGCTTCGCTCTGGCGGTTTTGAGTTGAGCAAGTGGGTGTCCAACAGCGAGCGGTTATTAGACGATGTTCCTGCGGAGGATCTCGAAAAACCCAGGACCTTTGACAAAGTAGACGGACCTGGGTTCTTTAAAATCTTAGGGGTAGAATGGGACCCTAATAGGGATGCCTTTTCATACCATTGTAAATTAGAAAACAGTAATAGTTGTACAAAGCGGATTATATTGTCAACTTTAGCGAGGACTTTTGACCCACTAGGCTGGATAGCACCGGTGCTTTTCCAGGGTAAGGTTCTCATGCAGCGGCTTTGGAGGTTGAATTTGTCGTGGGACGAGACTCCACCACCGGACGTGGTTGCGGAATGGGGTCAAATAATCGCAGATATTCCTCAAATTGAAAATATTTATATGGAACGATTTGCTTTAGGCGGTATTAATAAAATTTGCACCTTGCATGGTTTCTCGGATGCGTCTGAAAGCGGGTACAGCGCAGTGGTTTATCTGAGAACCATAGACAAGAGCGGTGAAATAAAGATCTCTCTTATGATGGGAAAATCACGTGTAGCGCCATCTAAGATAAAGGTCACGATTCCTAAACTGGAATTGTTAGGTGCGGCTTTGTTAACACGACTCATTAGGTATGTTGTAGAGTCAATTAAGGATAAAGTGGAAATTGAAGAGATTGTCTGTTGGTCGGATAGCACAATTGTTTTGTCATGGTTGCGGGTGCCTCCTCATACTCTACAAACATTTGAGGGGAACCGGGTCTCCCAAATTGTTAATTGCGGGTTAGAGTTGAAATGGCGACATGTACCATCAGAATTGAACCCTGCGGATGTTGCTAGTCGAGGCTGTCGAGCAACGGAATTGCTCACACACAACCTATGGTGGGAACCACAGTGGCTTCTAGGCGATGCAACGACTTGGCCTGCGGATAAAGTTAGGCAGGAGAAAGATCTACCAGGCATGCGGAAGACCTCTGTACAGGTTCAAGTCCATGTGGGTACTGCGGAACCAGACCCTATTTTCACCAAGTTCAGCTCGCTAGTAACGCTACAGTCGGTCGTAGCTTATTGCATCAGGTTCGCGCATAATGCTAGGAATCCGTCCAACAAAAGGTTAGGTGTTCTGACGGTTCAGGAACGCAAATTGGCGATGGATCGCCTTGTAAAATTGGTTCAGCAAACGGAATTTGCTGTAGATATAGAGTTCTTGAAGCGGGACAAGCAGTGTTCCACGCGGTTACGGCGTTTATTCCCTTTTATAGACAATGCGGGTCTATTGCGGGTGGGAGGACGCCTGGAACATTCGAGTTTGCCATATCAGGTAAAACATGCGGTCGTTTTACCCAAGGATCATCCTCTAACTATTTTAATCATTGACAATGCGCATCGGGCTCATTGTCATGTCGGTCCAACAGCCCTTCAGGCTATTTTACAAAAGGATTATTGGATCCTGTCGGCTCGGCAAGCCATTAAAGGTCGCGTTTTTAAATGCATTGCGTGCTTTAGGACTAAGGCAAGGCCATAGAGCCTTTGATGTCTGCGCTACCAAAAGACAGAGTCAACGCAACGGGGGTCTTTCATACGGTGCAAACGGATTTTGCAGGACCTTTTTCTATCAAAGCCTCGCGGCTTAGGAACGCAAAGGTGTTAAAGGCATATTTGTGTGTATTTATTTGCTCGTCGTCAAAAGCGGTTCATTTGGAGGTCGTTAGCGATCTATCGACAGAGGCTTTTACAGCAGCATTATCGCGATTCGTAGCTCGGCGCGGTCTCCCGAGTGCGATACGATCGGATAATGGTACCAATTATGTAGGGACGAACAAGCATTTAAACGAGGTTCACAAATATCTACTAAGTAAGGATGTAGAGAAGAACCTGGGGGACGTTGCAGCTAAGAGCGGTATAAATTGGCTGTTTAACGTACCAGGGGCTCCTCACTTCGGTGGTCTTTTTGAAGCGGCTGTCAAATCTGCTAAGACTCTTCTAAAGCGGATGATAGGAGAGCAGGTTTTGACATATGAGGAACTGTCCACGGTATTTGCCAGAGTTGAAGCGGTTCTCAACTCTCGGCCACTATGCCCGTTGTCACAGGATCCTCAAGACCTCGAAGTGTTAACACCAGCACATTTTCTTGTAGGCAAAGCTTTACTTTCGGTGCCAGAGTATAACTTGTCTGATGTTCCCGACACGCGGTTTGGTCGGTTTAAATTAGTACAGGCTATATCTCAACGGTTTTGGAAACAATGGAGTGACCGGTACCTACATTGTCTCCAGAACCGAAATAAGTGGACAACACCGACAGATCCACCTAAAGTAGGAGATCTGGTTTTAATTAAAGAGGAGAATGTGCCATGTCTCAAATGGAAACGCGGTAGAGTAGTAGAGCTTCTTCCGGGTAAAGACGGGGTAGTTAGGTCCGTTAGGTTGAAGACTCTTTCAGGCTCTTTTTTGCGGCCAGTGGTAAAGATTTGTAGGTTACCCCTAGATTAGGTACGGCTACTACGAATCTATTTTAATTTAGTTTAGATCGGAGTTTTTTATATTAGTTTTACGGTTTTATTTTCGCGGTTTATTATTTTTACGGTTATTATTTTGCGGTTTATTGGTTTTACGGTTTTATTTAATTTGCGGTTTTTATTACTTGATAAAGGCTTTTCAGCCTTTCTCGGGCGGGGGGATGTTTAATATTTAATTTGCGGAACACACAGACCACACATAGTATTTTTTATATATAATTTTATTATTGAACCCTCTTGTGATCTTGATGTGGGTATGGGAATAGCCGTAAAAACCACTGTCAGAAATGACAGTCCGGAGCGCGCTTAGCGCGGCTGCTGCCGCCAGCGGAAAAAGACGGCACTACGGAAAAATTGCTTGGGAAAAAACGTTCATGGCGGAAAGCATGATCCTATAAAAACAAACTCAAGAAAATCAACACAATAAGAAGTACTGTGCGGTGCGGAATCCAGTACCAGGATCCTGGCGAGTTGGGTGAGCCTAGGTTAATAAATATTTTATTTATTCCGATTCATCTAGGTACACACGATAGCACGAGGAACCCGGCTCAATCCGGGCCTTTGGAAACCAGCGGCGAATGCGGGTGTAATCCCAAACAGTTGTAAAGTGAATGCATAAAATACTGAAGAAAACAAACTGGCTCAAGAGAAAAACATAACTGTGAAGTGAATGCATGAAATATTGAAGAAAACAGGTTAACATAAGAGAAAAACATAGGTAACGTACGAAATTTATGTGGACTTCCCGCCATCTTGGGGATGGCGGGAAAAACATAACTGTAAAGTGAATGCTTTATGATAGAAGTGTAAAGTGAACGGGAAGACGTTGTGGATGGGATAATGGAGAAAATAAACTAATTTAAGAGAAAAACATTTACGTAAGACTAGGCGGTATGGTTATAAAACTTTAGCCTGCTCGGAAGAGCAAATAAATAAAAAAAAAAAAAAAATCAAAGCAATGGCGTCACCGTCAAATCAATGACCCACCCAGCCCGATACCGTTTCTAAGTACGTGCATTCTTGAATATTTCCGGCTGAAATTGCAAGGTGCTGTAATTGTTTTGCTCAATAAGGACGCATTTCATCTATTTGTGGTGAGTTTATATAAAACTTTAACTGTTTCAGTCCTAAATCGATGTACCACTCGCTACTTCGTTCGGTAGGTTGTTGAGGCTAGTCTCACAAAATGGACGTCAGAATGTGTTGTGACGTGATTATGTAAAAAATAGGTAGCAGATCGTGATACACTTGTTGCAGATGAAGATATCCTTGTTAGAATCACTTCAATTATTTGCAAGTGTACGTTTAAATACTAATACTGCTGTGGTATTTTTATATGACAAACCGACTGTATGTTCTTACAGTCATTAGACATGACAGAAATGCATATTCGTGATTCGTAGCTTTGCTGCTGACACTCCTTTAGATTAGATATTAGTAGCACATTCATTTAGTCCAAGATCTTAGTTTGTTTATTTTCTACCATGCAGATTTATTTACTTGACCTGCTTGGGGTCATTGTCCTTAATAATTAACTAGAACTATCGTCAGTTCTAACTCCTTGTGCTTAAAGTGACTAATTAATTTGAAGACACTCTACCACAAGTGAATTGTGACTATTATAGACCTGAGAGGAAGTTACTGCTTCTGTTGGCATGTACCTGACCCTATTCAATTAAATTACCAATCTCTCTCCGAATCAAACTTAACATATTTGTGAAATTAATATCTTTATAGTTATTTTATAAATCGGAAACATGTAGGTATAGTTTCAACAACCATTTGGATTGTCTACAAAAAAATGTTTAATCTCAAACTGTATACAAAAGATGGTCCAATCTTACTGAAGACTTAGGTATATCATATTATTTTGTTTTTAAAAAAAGAAGTTATAGACAGTTTTGTCTAAGTTAATGTCAAGTTTTAGTTAATACATAAATATCAGGTGATTTTATGTGCCAGTTCTTGCAATCAGAGCTTAAAAAACTAAACACCTATTTAAAGGTTACTTAAGAAGTAATTAGACATAATTAATAAATAAATAGTGAAAACGACTTAGCTTAGTAGTTATTGTATTGGCATGTGCGATTTGTAGAGATTTTTATTTATATCTATTATGTTTTAGAGATTAAACTAATAAATAAATACAGATGAACATTTCACACAACATCATCTAGTCCCAAACTAAGCAAAGCTTGTATGAATCTAGAATGCTCATAGAATAATAACATAATTATTATTTTATTTACAATCAAGCTAGCTATATAATTGAATACCCTCTTTTATTTTAATTGGCACCACAGAAAATCAGCATTTTGGCCCATAGAGCTATGGCTCTGCACAAGCAGAAGCTGAGTGGTGACCATTTTTTGGTACTTATAGCATAAAAATATTGTACAATTCCCTAAGTTTTAGTATAAAAGGTCTATTATTGTTTTTGTGTTAACCAAAATAAATTTTGATTCTATTTTTATATTAGTTAACAAAAAAATAGCACATTATAGACCCCAATACCATTTTTGGTTTAAGTAAATTGGCAAGTCATTTTTGTTTGAACATTTTATTTTGTATATTTTTTACTTGCATTGCTAGTGTTGTATCTTTATTTCGCACTTAGTAGTAGTCTCACTAGTAAAGAGCTTTATGATGGTAGTCCATCATATCTATTTCTGCCGGCAATCAGTAATGTCTGCTGTGACCGGATCACATTACTATATGGGTATAATGGCACAAGAGATAATCTCAGAGTGATAGATACAGTGTGATGCCTCATAGGGCACACCCTTAATGGATATGCTTGGTGGGACTATGCATTAATGTAGACAGAGTTTACCACTTATAGCTTGTTTCATCACATAATGAAATATAAAAATAATTTATTTGTAGTATATTATTTGTTGGTTATTGTTATTTAATTTCATTCTCTGGGTCTGTATATAGTTAAAAAAATTGTAATGGTTTATAGCTAAGATAATATAATACACAAGCAGATAATTTATAAATTTCTCTTCAGAATAAGGCTAACATTTAATGAAAATAAGTGAATTGAATTGATAAAATAATATACACTTATTTTAACTAGCATTTAATGTCTCATGTGATGAACATCATGCATGAACATACATTGTGATAAATGCAATCATAAATGACATCCAATAGTAAGTCTGTCCAAACAATAGTAGATATTTATAAATAAGTATGACTGGTCCATTCATTTATGAATTTTCCTTTTGTTGTGAAATATGCAGTATAAAAAAACTGAAGATTATTGGTTTTATTTACATGAGTTATATTAATTTGTTATTGGCTGTGCAGTTTATACTGTCTTTGTATGCTTTAGGCTATATATGCTTATTTTTTTAAAAGTTAATAAGCATTGCGAATGGCTATATACTTTGAAAAAACAATATTTGTTTGATTGCTGTTAAACTCCGAGCCAAACTTATGTGTGTGCTCACCAACAACAAAATGTTTTTTAAAGTAACATGTCTACGTTTAATTATGGGGATTCAGTAGAGTGACGTAAATTAAACTATCTTACTGTAGTTTTGTTGTTGATGTGCTCACACCCTAAACCTATATATAGCATAATTATTATTATATAATATCTACATTAAGATAAATTAATCATCCACTTCCTTGACTGCACACACTGTGTTTGACTTTTTCATAGTGGGTAATTTTTGGTAATAAGTAATTATTTATTTCAGCAATAAAGTAGCCCCCAAGGCTATGATCTAGACAGCTCATTTCAAAAGAGGTGAACTAAAGTTGGAATCATTCTCTGTTGCGGAGGAGAAACTATCAGCATGCAGACTATCAAGTGTGTTGTGGTTGGTGACGGTGCAGTTGGTAAAACCTGCCTGCTCATCAGCTACACAACCAACAAGTTTCCATCGGAGTATGTGCCTACAGTGTTTGACAACTATGCTGTCACTGTCATGATCGGAGGAGAGCCTTACACTTTGGGTCTCTTTGATACTGCTGGTAAGCTTATACTGACCCAATCAAACATGCAAAATAGTTATCAAAATCTGTCAAAACAATTATGGTTTCAGTAACATTCACATGTACAAAATAATTATTTAAAGATGTGTTTGCATCATTAGTACTAAAGAGACTAAAATAAGCAACAATAGCTAAAGTTCAGGTGCCATCATGCCATTAACATTTACTAATTGTTTTGTTCATTTCTTTCACAGGTCAGGAAGATTACGACAGGCTACGGCCCCTCAGCTATCCACAAACTGATGTTTTCCTTGTATGCTTTAGTGTTGTGAGTCCGAGTTCGTTCGAGAATGTGAAGGAAAAGGTATGTATTTTTATACAGCTATATGAACATAATCAATGAATTATTAATGTAGGTAAGTACATATATTTTCATTTTATGGTTCCTATTTGTTTATCTTAAACAAGATCACTGTTTATAAATTAACATTCATGGTGATTTCACAACACCATAAGACAACGACTAAGGGGACCAGATTGCTGATAAAAATTGCATATTATTATTATTATGTTTAGAAAAGCCTATGTATGTAAAAACTTAATCCACGCCAATAAAATCGAATATTTGTGACATAGGGGTTTGTTTTTGGTAAGGACCACACCAACAACCTACATAATGGAAGACGAGTACCTACTCAAATGTCATGATTTTTTCCAGTGGGTGCCGGAAATAACTCATCACCAGCAAAAGACGCCGTTCCTGCTTGTGGGAACGCAGATAGACTTAAGAGATGACCCCGCTACCATGGAGAAACTAGCAAAGATCAAACAGAAGCCTGTCTCATTGGAACAAGGAGAGAAGCTAGCAAAGGAACTGAAAGCTGTGAAATACGTCGAGTGCTCTGCTCTTACGCAGGTGTGTACCACATCACCTATACCTATAACATACTTGCTCTAAATGGCCCAAACACGAGATAATCTTAAGGTTCTATAATCTAAACAACATTATATGTTTGAAGGCAAGGTCCTAATAGTAGTGTATTTTTGTGATTCCAGAAAGGCTTGAAGAACGTATTCGACGAGGCCATTCTAGCGGCACTGGAACCACCAGAGCCAGCCAGAAAAAAGAAGTGCATTCTTCTGTAATTGGACAACGCTCTGGCGTGTTCTGTTATCGGCCGCGCACCTCATGCGCTATATATCGCATATATAATTATACATAATGCCAATTATGCATATATCAAAAGCTGTAATATTCAGTATATTTTTATCAGTTACGCCATAATTAAAAATAATGAATATTACAGACAGTTTGAAATGGCTCTACTGTTGAATGAATTCCATTCAGAAAAAGGGTTTTTTTTTTATTTCAGTATACATAGAAAGCTAAAGACATTTACTACATATATTTGTCGCGTATTTTATAGATATTAATTTATAATGATTGTTTAGTCATGTTTATCGTTTCTAATTTTTATTATTACGCATTACCAACATAATTATTGTAATTTTAATTATTCTGATTAATTTGTTTGTAAATGATTTTCATGGACATTTTATAGTTTGAATGATGCATTATTATTTATTCTATTAATTCAAGTACATGTACTTTATAATTTCCAATTTTAATACATTTGATAAAATTTGTAATGCATTACAACAAATAGAATAAAAAGTACTTTTTACTAAAGTAACGTAATTATTAGCAAATAGCTATTTGCTTTGAATATGCTTGATCACCGTCTTGTATACCATTTATAGAAAATTATAAATATTATTAAAATATTGCTTATTTTATAAATTACGTTTATTATAACAATGGACTGAAGTTGCCACTGAGTGCTGGAAACTAAGCAGTATGCACAATAAGAAATATGCACAGTGAAAACTAGGATGCATTTTAATTAGATTAAATTATTGCCTACTTTGAATTAGGTATTATTCAATCATCATTGTAATCCATCTACAAACTACCAAAGTTTCGGGAAGCCCAACTTCTCAAATGTATGATGTTCTAACCTCTACAAGTTCTTCATTTTGTCGAAAGTTATTAACACAATGCTCTGTTTTTATACTGTTATAATTTGAACATGCTTAACCCAGTTTGTCATTTTTAAGTTAGTGACTGAATTACATTGAACAAATTCATTCCACATAATTAATTCTATGCATTTACGGAACTTTGAGTCCTGCTTAGCTAAATTTATGCAATTTTGTCATTTATAACTTTAATATCAACGCGCAGTCATCCAAAAATGAGGCAGATGTTATACAGCCTCGACAAGTACAAAGCCAATTTTAATACTTCTATCAAACTTTGTGTCGTTCTTCGACATTATATAAATGAGTTTTGTATTCCTCGAAGCTATGTATATCGTTACATTTTACCGGATTTTGGAATTAATTGAAAGGTGATCGAGAAAAATCTTATTCGTACTCATTCGATTTGGACGAAAGCGCGTTCGCCTCGCAGACGCAATAGGAAAGTTTACCGAACGATTTGTATATGAAATCGTTTTTATTAGAATGGTCAGTCCAGAATTTGATTGTATTAGTTCCATTCGAACACTCTTACTTTACATATAAAATGATAACATTTCTGAAGTGAGGTAAACTCTAAATTTCACAAGATGGCGAATGTTTAGGATAGTTTTACTCACACTTCAAGAACCTATTTGTACGTACCAACTAAATACATGAAGTTGTCTCTGTGGTGTTCGTGTCAATAAGACATAGCTCAACTCAACGTAGATCATATACTCCATGTGGCATGGTTGTATAAGGTTTTACGTAATGAAATTACCTATATCTATTTGCTTATTTTTATGCAACATTTAAAAATTCAACAGTTCACTATTGGCAAGGATGGGAACTTCGAAGTTTCTTACTACTATTTTTTTTATAAAAATGTAATTATTCGTAATCAAACTAAGTAATTTTTAAAACTGTAACTTAACTGTATTATTTAATCGAAAATTGAACTCACCGATTTATTTAACGATGAGAGAGCAATGAGCTAACGTAGTATGTACTTGTATGTATTTACGAATTTATAGTATTTCAAAGTTAATTTACACAACATTAAATGCTTGTCTGAATAAAGCATGCTTGTATTACCGAATCGATACTCAAGCAAGTTTTTTGACACTCACTGCTTGTTTTAAATACAAGCCTCATTTACAATCTTTGTAGATGTGTATACACCCTATCTTATAAAAAGTTAGCGTTGACTTTAAGTCATCATTACATATGGTAATCAATATTTCAAGTCCGCGCTAACTTTTTATAAGATAGACCGGTAGTGTTGTGTAAATGAAACTTTCATGGCGCTATTATAAGATAAAAAATAAAACGAGAGTTTCGGAGTAAACCTCGTTATAACACACTCCACGACTTAGACACTCTTATGAGTACAATGGTGTAAATCGCCACTGTGCTTAAGATTGTGTATATGCTGCCTTGAGTTAGTTACATTTTGTACCCAGCAGCCCGGCGGCGCCAAGACACGTCGACTAAGATAACATTATATCTTTCATCACTATGCTTTTTCAAAACGTAGTTATTGTATTCAATTAACATTTTACAATATTATATTAACGAGTTTTGAAGCAGTCTTATTTAAGTTGCGTTCAAGTGCAGTCAACGCAGTCGCTTTAAATTCAAGGTCTAAGTTCTACACCGATAAATCCATGACTATGTATTTACTAAATGACTATTACAGTATGTATAATACATATTTACATTGAGCTATCTGTGGACCGTTGCAAACAATCTATAGGTAGCCAGTGATCCAAATTACTACTCACTACTTCGCTACTCACACCCTTAGGGTACGCGTCGGTGTGAGTAGTCGCACTGAAATAATTTTGAAATCCAGTGGCCTTCATTACCCTATATCGAAGCCCACTGGATTTCAAAAATGTTTGAATTAGTATGAAAGAATTCATCTAATAAATATTTCCTGTATTCCCCAGGCCCGAAACAATTTAAGGCTATTGACGAATGTCGTTGACTGTTAATTATAATAAGTGCGAACGACTAGATTATAGGTGTATATTAAATTAATAAATATAATATAAACAAATCGAATTGTATTATTTTATCACATACCTTTAAATCTGATACCCTGTTAGATGGCTATATTATTTTTCTGCACTTATTTTTTAGTGCTTTGAAAGGAATTATCAAATTTTTCTATTGTCTGTAATGTAACATAATAAGTAAATACTCAGTGTTGTAAAGTTGTTAGATTAATATTGTCAACTAGAAAATGTGTAAATTTAGGATGAAAAATAAAACAAAAAAAAGGTTAAATCTTATGTTTATTTATTTTTTTTAGATTCTTTAAGTTTTGCTTTTTTATAAATATCCATGACTTTCTTTCCTGGCACCAGGTTTTGGCACAAGCCTGGCCGTCTCTTTTTTGTTGGACCTGAACGTTCCCATATAGAATCATCTGTTGATGATACAGTCTCCTCTACTGCCGGTGGTAAAGTGGCCACTACTGAGCCTGCACTTTCACAGACAACACTTTTCAGCTTCTGAAATGAAGAAGACATAATCTTTACCGCTTACATTATTAACTTTTTTTTGGATTGGGGATACAGAGTGGTTTATAAAGGGTTTTATTTATATACTAGTTCTTTTTAAGAATTCCTGATTCTTAAAAAGAACTAGTATACAAAACCTTGATGAGTAATGGATGAATTGTCTTCCAACAACACATTCTACATTCATTTGAAAATATTTGAGTTCTTGCATCCTTGAATCATATTTTAAGTGTAGGAAATGGTAAAAATTGAATATTTACCTTCTTATCTGTTTCTATTTGATCTGTAGTCTTCTGTATATCTGAGTCGTGTGCATATTTGCAGTTGTGTCCAAACCGACACCTTCCTTTCCTGTAGTTCCAGCATATTTTCTTCCCATTGATCATCTGAGTGCCATCTTTACCTGGAACCTTACAGTCATCGACTATGTACTTGACGATTATGTGCAAAATTCAGTAATAAACTTGCCAACTATACAAAAAACAAACAAAAACCCGTTCAAAATTTTTCTAAGTCTTTTTCGCCTGCACACCCTTCGCTATACTCCGACAAAAAACCCTAGTACTTATTTAGTTGATATTCATAAAATCATATTGATTAGTAAAGGTGGGTTTGATGGTTAGTTGCGCAAACTGAAAGATGAAAAGGAAAAGAAATGCTTAGAAATAGGAAGTCAACTTTTACCATTTTCACATGTTTTTCAAGTATTGCAGACTTAGCAAGTTCTGCTTCTACAAATGGATTGGAAAACACAGAGCACTGCAATGTACCCGTTCCAAGACTGGGTTTCGGTAGTCTGGGCTTAGCACTTTCTATTGGTGTCCTAAAAGAAAGAAAACATGAAAATCCTTAGGAGTAACTTAATCTCCCTTTAACAACATTCTACATACTTTTTAGTGGAATCCTCGTCGGAATCATTCGATGATGACCCGTAATCCAATAAAGCATTCATTGCATTTACGCTAGTTACTATTACTATGAAATTAAATCAATGGATGGAATGGAATGCTACGGCGAAAAAAATTGCTTTTTATATGAAACGGAACATCACTGTGAATGTAAATGTACAAAAACCATTAAAGCCTATTGAGCACAAATAAAGACCACCGAGTTGAATTTATTTATTGATTATTTCTTATCAAAGCAAAGCAAAGAATAGAATAGAATACGTAACAACGAAAAGCAGAACTACGATATGTACAGTACAAACTACCAAATAATTTACTAGGTAAGGTACTAATGTTTTTGTATGAAACGCATTACAAATTTTGAACCCCTGTTTCATACATTGTCGTATTCCAGAGCTTGGGAGTTTTGATTCTTTGATTGGATTATGACACCCAGTGTTGCCGTTGCCAGCAGTAAAAAGAGGAAAATACGAGACTTAAATATCATAATATGCAGCGTGGCAGCAGCTGTGATTTACTTTACAACCAAAATTATTCTACACCTCGCCACGTGCCGCACAAGATGTAGGTGAGTATCTGGCCCAGCGTATCAGCATTGCTATTCAGCGCGGCAATGCAGCCAGTGTCTTGGGTACGCTTCCGATTGGTACTGATTTGGATCAGTTGAACTATCTATAGATCGTTTGCAAGCGGTCTGTAGATAGAGTCTGTCAAGCGAAAGATGGCCCTGATAAATCGCGGCAAATTCAAAAACTATTAGTATGGCAATACATTAAATAATAGGATAACTTGGAATTACATAATTTGATACTTTGATATTATTCTAAATAAATATACTTACATAATTTTTGATGATGATTATGATTATGTAGATGATATACTATTGCCATACTAATAGTTTTTGAATTTGCCGCGATTTATCAGGGCCATCTTTCGCTTGACAGACTCTAGCTCAACTGTTTCTTATGTATTTTATATGACAATGTACATTTTGTAAATATTGTATAGTCGTAAGTTTGTTAAATGTAGGTTCTAAATTTCTAAAATTTGTTTTGAACACTGCACTGCACGGTTTTTAATTAGGTACGCCAAAACATTATTTACAAACAAACCTAAAAATCGTACCTATGTTATTATTAGACATAAGTTACGACTATTAATAAGGTACTGATTTGAATCAGTTGAGCTATCTTTAGATTGTTTGCAACGGTCTACAGATATATTATCTGCATAACTATATTTTTTTATAAATATGGTCATTTTGTAAATATGTATTGTAATTAAAAACCATGTGTACCTACTTATTGATTGTTTTTGGTAAGAGTCTCTTATTTTATTTTCTAATGTTCCGGACCTTTTTAACTCTTCTTTGTGCGTACCTACTTACCTACTACCTCACCAACTTTCCTATCTACTTATTATGCATTACTGACTTCGCGATAAAATAGTAGTCTGCATCAATTATATGTAGAATACCTAGGCAGGATACTATTTGCTATAGGAATGAAGTTATCATTCTTAGGGCAAATGAACAAAACGTGCGACGCCAGAAAAAAAACTATAGGTATTCATACTACCTCGGCACCATCATCGGCCAGTAGTATTTTACTATCCATAGCTCATAGATTTTGAAGACGATGTTTTCTTGTTCAAAGATTGATATTATTTTGACAGTTTGACGTAATGATTTTTTAGTGCATTTACTACTAAAAACCCTTTTTTAATTTCTTATTCAGAGTCGTTCTGATTATTTTAAAATTAGCACAAAGCTTGCGGGGTGCTATGAAAATTTCAAGTTAATATGGGCGACGGATTAAAGATATCTAAAGGTTAGTTTATTGTCCTTACTACAACTACGTGGCCCTGGGTCTCTGTCACTGTGAATGTTCCTAGGTCAGTCTACGTCAGTCACACATCCATGTGGCACCTACATAACATAGGTACCTACATTACTGGAGATATTTACAAAACCTATGATAATATCTGATTATTCTTCTAGGAACTTAAGCAATTGTTGTTTTGAAACAAATTATTGAGACTTCCTTTCACTGAACTCTTTTTTGTAGACAACATCTCCTAGTGAGTAAACATGAGAAAGTGTTTATTAATTTACCCGTGACTTATTTATCGATATATTTAAAAAACACCATACAATATTTTCGTGAATAGCCTGTGTTATTATGATGTAGGTATAAACTACATTATTGCAAAGTTCAGAAAGAGTAACAAACAGAAAGAGTATTAGGTACCTATATTTAACCTATTATGTCCCGCTGCATGGCAAAGGTCTTCCCCAAACTCGTCTACTCATCTCGGTCTCTTGTGTTTATCCACAACTCCGTCGTTTATAATATGTAGGTATTAGCAGGATTATACGTTTAACACGAACAAAAATAAATATGTTGTATGATTCAAAATCAAATATTTATATTGTTTTGACTACATTAGAGATAGCTAGACGGTTCTTTTTTGATATTTTAGTCGAGAGATTTATAGAGATCTAATATATTCGAGCTGCTGATGATCATGAATTCACCATAAAAAGGTTTCATTCTCCACAGCACACCAGAATCCGATAGGTAAGTAGGTATATAATTGCAGAAGTTGAATGGAAAAATTCAAACCTTCATACCTCCATCTGATTTCCCCACCACTGACTGCTATCAGAGAATGGCTTAGCATCTAAACCTTGCTAGTTTTAAGCTTTATCGTAGTACCTAAGTTTTTGGTATTTCAGATAAGCGTCATAGGAGCTCGAGCAGTCTTGCTGGAGTCACATTGGACGGAACACGTTCCGAACGAAAATTGGACATACGAGGTGGGAATTTTTTTGAATCGAATGGCTTTTTATAACTTTCTAGTAAAAGATAAAATACATTGTGCCTGTTCAAATTTCAGCTTCCATACCGGAAGTAGATGATCAGTTTGCATTAGCAGAATCGCGATGCGACGACTTACAGGAAAAAATCGATTTAGTGAAAGTATTGAAAAGAAAACGAAAACTCAAAAAAAGGAGGTACTGTATTTCAGATCTGACACTACGCACTTCAATCGCCAGTCACCACAACCCATTTATTAATTAGACACCTATTTCTACATCATAAATGCTTAGAATAGTTTGATCTTCCACACAAACGTCATATTTATGCTGCAGCATGACCAGAGTGAATGACCCAGCACCGGCAGCGGAAAATGTGCCGTTCATTACAGTGCGGACGCAGCCAAAAAAGAGTGAGTACAAAAATAATAAAATTGTACATTTAAAGTAACCCCCGATTCACACTAACTAAAACATAACAAGTAACACCTCTTACTAAATCACCTTTCAAACTTGTTAACTAGATAATATTCTTGTTTACTGAGAATCCTGAAAAAATACTTAGTCATGATAATGCTGCTGTATTGATTTAAGATCAAATAGAATTTCTCGATTCAGAGTCGTTTATTTAGTGGATCTGAATATTATACTTGTCCATCTTCATTTTGAATTTTTGACTCTTTTTCAGTTCTATAATAGTACCTATAGAAACATGTGTTTGAAGAGCACATTGTTGTAATTACCGTGGTAGCATTGCTCGTTACAGAGGTATCGCAGCAGGCTAATACGCGTGTTCGTCGACTGGAGGTTCCACATAACCCGACGCGTGGGTACCTCGACCCGGCCACGGTCGAGCAACATCGCATGCTGGGCCAGGTCCGCACTTATGGACATAACTACAAGCAACCTAGGCCTGAACTGGTAAGTTTCTTCATTGGAAGCGCACAATAAATAAACCTTTTTTTACTCAGGCCCTGCTATTAACAATAGGATGTTGAAATTAAATTAAATGGTTTATTTGTTAGAAACATGGTGGTACATCAGATTTTATAAAATATTGGTTTCACACATTTCACCAAGCATACAAATAGCATTTTGATACAGCGCCATGTTAAAACGTGTTGGAGTAAATTCCCCTTTTGCTGGCAGGATGGTATTGTATTGGCAATACCATCCCCCATCGTAGTAGGCTTTGTCCACAGCAAAAACAGATTCTAAGGGCTTAGCCGTGCACACATTGCTAAAACACTGGCATTGCACTCATAGATACGAGTAAACGGAAATACCAGATTTCGAGCATGGTAGACTATGGTCATTCATGGTAGTTCTAAAATATACATGGCAACCATAAAGCTTTATTACCTCGGTGTAGTTACATAACGCCATCTGGACTAAGTCAGCTGAACTATATATAGATAGCGTTTGTTTTTCCAATTCAAGAACCTTGAAAGAATATATTCCGGGAAATAGAGATAGGGAATGTAAGTAATCAAGTAGTTCGGAACAATGCCGCACCTAGCCCAAAAATAAAGCTTTAATTGGATACTTATTAGAAAATAACTTTTGTATCTGCAAGACGACTTTTTTAGTCGTTTCATAGAGTTATGTTATTTCTCGAACAAGCAACGCATAGACCTACCGAACTCGTCAATTATGAATATTTAGTTCATAATTTTGAGGTCTTATCTGCCTGTATTTTATCTAAGTATCGAACTACTTAAAACAATGCGATGTTTGACCGTTTATTATTTCAGAAAAAGGAGTTCACGCCTCTTCTGAAACCATACAAATCACGTTCAGGGCGGACGCGTGCCGACGGCGATGGTAAGGTCCTTAGATATTTAAATAAATATTCAAGGACAATTCATACATTGTGATGTATAGTAGTCTATAGTATAGTAGTCTATAGTATAGTAGTGTATAATACTCTAGTACCAAACTTAGCAAATCATGTACCTACTATGGGAAATAGATTGCTGATAGAATACTAGGCACCTAATAAGACATCAATTTCCTCGTCCCATGTTGATATAGAAACTAGTTATAGGTACCTACTTCTGACATCTTTGCTCCTTTGTTTTTATTTCAATAATAGGGCAACATTAACGCAGGTATGTGTGGACAAGGAGTGCAGATATCATGTGGTTCGCCTCTGGAAGTGGCTTGTGGACAGGACGAAGTCACCGGCGAGTATTCGGACACAGAGACGTATGATCAGCGGCACGATGATTGGTACATATACTAACATATATATATATATATTACCTTTACTAAATCTTGGCAAACTTTTTTCAGAGGCGTAAGCGCGAAGAAATGTGACGATCGTAAAGTTAACATAACGTACGTAGCTTATTCGATTCACATTGCGTGTCAAACGCCAAATCGGCAGCCAAACGTGCAGCGTCATCGCGCAATGTAAATCGAATCTGCGTTACGTTTACTTTACAATTGTCACATTTATTTGTGCTTACCCCTATGGTTAATATAGTTTTCTGGCATACAAGTTCTAAAAACGTATGTAATGACCGAACTCCAAGTTTAGCGGTCTATCTTATAAAAAGTTAGCGCAGACTTGAGGTCTTGATTACCATACGTAATGATGACATAATGTCAAAACTAACTTTTTATGAGATAAAAGAATATCCACATGCAGGTTGAAACAGTACCTAGACTGTGATAGTAATTTGAAGTGGTTGAACTGAATCTAGATATTAAAATTACAAACAAAAGGCTAACATACCTAGGTACTTTCGACTTAGGTACTAAATCATATTGGTATAGATACATTACATCATCTGCCAAAAATCCCTCTTCTAAGTCAGAGGTATGATTTATGTCACGATCTCAACGGGACTTATTGAATTACAGTTTGATGGCGAGCCTCAACAAACCAACAGAACGTTACCAGCTCAAAACTCCCGTCAACAGACGAAGGCCAAGGGGTATTCCTAAAGAAAGTAAGGAAATTACTATGTTTGATAACTTTAGACTTCATATGGCATAAAATCATTTTCATCTTAAAAATCTATACTTAATATAAAAATCATTTTTGTAAGCAAAGATCCATAAATATTAAGCTAAATCTATACCAAGAATATACAGACTTTATTCAGTAATATTTTAATAAGTAAGTAATACATATATTGATTAGTTCATGCCGGTTCAAGCATCGGCTTTTCTGAAGCGATTGCTGTAGAGAATTTGAAGGTACTTTTTCTGGAAATCTATAGAGGATTACTACAGGTTGATATGATTATGACTAAAGAGTTATTTCAGCTCCTAAATGGACGGACGACTCAACGGGGCAACACTCTGAGTTTCGCGCTATATCGTCCCCGGTTTACCGTCGCCGCCAAGCCATCAATAGACAACAGCAGCAAAATCTAGGTATATGTACCATCATATAATTAAGCCGGAAGAAGAAGAGACAACTACTTGTCTATATCTTATCCCACTACGAATTACTCTGCATCGATATTGGCTAGTGGTGCTTATCGTCAGCTAATATAAAATGTTGTCCATCATTAAAGTCAAAACTATGAGTTCTGTAATCAAAATTGATCCTGAACTTTAACAGTAAACTTAAAGAAAACAAAAAAATATTAACGTTCACGTCGTTTTCATAACTGTAGTGATATAATAGCATCCTAGGCGTTATGAATATTTCAGTAGAAAACCAAGCAGAAGAACGGCCTGTGGTGGAACTTTTCAACAAAAGTCGATCAAGTCCTTCGCCCGACTCGAAACGGCAGACTCCCATACCAACCGCTGACCCCTACAAACAAACTAGAAAAGGTTACAAGCTACATATCTAATTCAATCTCCAAAATATTTTTTTTTAATTTGGTCCAGGTACTAAACGCCCGAAATGGGTAGGCTGTTCAAACTTTTCCTACTTAAGTTTTACACAGTTTTACAATAAATTATTCTTATTCATCCTTCCCTTGATTACTTATGTGAAAAACTATGAATTGTTTATACTGCTTTAAACCAAACAAAATACCTTTCTTGTCCCTTGTTAAACAGTTTAGGTGTCTACTCATTTTATTTCAGTAGCTCGAGAGCAACAACATTTTGATGACGCGACGACTGGCCCTCTTGAAAATATAACGCCTGCGGAATCTAAAAAGGTATATCCTACTTATATATAAACCCAGAACTAGTATATATATAAAGTCCCAAACTAAGCAAAGCTTGTACTATGGGAACTAGATTGCTGATAGAATACTTATGTAGGTGCATTTTTCTTTGTAAATACATACGTAGAATACAATACATAGTGTTCATCACAAAAACATTTGCTCTGGGTGTAGGTGTCTACTACCATCTGAGCTGTGACGTCTGTCACAACTCAGCTTATCCTACAATTTCCAAGAATCTATTTAAATAAATTCCAAATTATATGAAAACTATAATATAAGTTATCTACAACAGTCTACAACTAAGTAACGGAATAACGTTATGTACCTACCTTATAACTACACTATATTATAATCTTCTAGACCATAAAATAAATCGTCCATATGCACAGCATATCTTGTAGAACCGAGTATGTCGTTATTAATTTGTATCCCATAATAGGAGGTCCATCGTCTACCAAGACGTGTTAAGTATCGAAGCCGACGATACGAGCTGCCGACTGTCGCCTCTCAGATGAAGCAAGCCGGCATGCGCCATTACTACGGCAACGTGAATCATACTAACATTCCCTTCGTTGTCAGCAAAAGCACAGCGCCTTCGCATAACATCGGCGTTAATATACAGCAGGTATGTAGTCTAAAAGACTAGCTGGTGCCCGCGATCGTTATATTATATCTAGGACAATTCACAGAATATCTTTGTAAATTATAGACTATGAATTATTCTGATGTATAAGCTGTATTATTGTAATGATTCCAAACCATTCCAGTAGTTTTTGCGTGAAAGAGAATACATCCATCCTTACAAACTTTCGCTATTAGTGGGATAGTAGGATTACTACTCACATTTTATTCAACTGTATGATATAATTCCAGGTTTTAAACGGGTTGAAAATACAGCAGCCTTTATCTGGAATACCCCTTACTATTGCTCATCACATGGGTATGGAATTTTAAAAAGATTTTTATAAAACAAATATATATTCTAAAACATAGGAACTAAACAAATACACTATTTCAGGTTTAGGCCATATTCCAACTTACGGTACAAAGAGTGCGACTGCTGTAAGTATTTAAATCACATATATATTTTATTGGTGAGGTAATTTTTTATTATATATTTAATTGCTGATCTGGAGGATTATTTATGTAATACTTAAATGATAAGTTATGGAATAAACACTTTTTTTTATTTTTTTATTCTTGAGTATGAATCGCTAATTCAGCTATCGGAACTAAGCTGAACTGACTAGCTTGTATCATTGCTGACGTTTTCAGCAGAACATGTCGCTTGACAACCGCGAAATTAACGTTATCAAGCTCGGCGCTCGCTTACTGAGGCTTCCTTCATACAAATACATGTCGTACAGTCGACTGCTAACTCTCTACCGGGAAGGAGACGGCATGGTGCCTCGATTCCTGCGCGCAATCAGCCGCCCCCACTACTTTTACACCTCTATGTACAAGTGAGTGTAGTCTAGACATCTATCACGTACTTACAGTCGAACGTAGCCTTTTACGTTTGTTATGTGTGTATTTACTGTGAGAGCGGTGCTACTTTTGTATTTTTGGATCATAAGTAGGAGGAGAGCATAATAACGAATTGCAGTCAGAAATTACAGTTTTTGTGCCCCATGATCCACTAATTTCCATCACCATAGTTTTATTCCAGTAGAACTGTTTCTACGGTCACTATTGGACTGACGTGATCTCATTTTTATTGCACGTATTCCTGTTAATCGAGATCAATATTCAGGATACGCTTTATGTGGACGTCTATACTCGTAATTGTTAGAAATAGACGTGCTTACGGTCGGTTTCTAGAACGATGATCAACGAAAAAATCAAATAATTACTATGTGTCAAACTCGGATCAATCGTGATTTGGGCTTCCAGAAACCGGCCGTTAATATTATTACTTCGTATTACTTCACTTTATCTCAATAAAAAAATGTTTTCCCTTTATTAATATTTTCACCTACAATTTCCTCCGTTAAGCAGCCTAGCGACGAATCGCGAGGACTTCGACGGTGCTACTTCGAAAGGCCGCGGCGGAAGTCAGGAAGCCAAACAGAGCCTGGCTGAGTACGCCAGCTTGTACCGAGAGTACGAGCAAGTAGACAAGTGCTTGAAAGAAGGAAACTGCGAGCCGGAGCTCGAGCGTCGCAGAGAGGAACTATCCAGTCAGCTGGCTGCTAGGGAGGAACATATCCGGAAAGTGAGTTAAACTTATCACACAAAGTTGTTCTTTTTTGTATATCTTAATAATGTGTATCTGAATAAATAAGCAATCCCACCTAATTTTGAGCGATTTTACCTAAATTATGCATTGTCTCAGCACTTCTATTAGTGCTATAATATCATCATAACACTGCGTCAAACACGAACAATTATTTCTTGGCAGCTGATGTTGATTCTTGGTCTTGATTCCTTGGAAGAGATTTTTCAAAAACCTATAGGTACTGCAGGTTTCTCGCTAAGTATTCGAGCATTCATTCTGCTTGGCCATCACAACGTTCTATCAGATTTTTGTATTGTTTTGCGTATGACAACGTCACACGGTGATGATTTACGTTAGCTGCATTGCTTATCTATAAATTTCAATAGTCTTGATCGACAATTTTCGTTTGTATCCAGGTGGTGCAAGAGTTCAGAGCGCCAGGTGAAGGAGAACCCAATCTACGAGCATCTGCCTCCACCGCCGAGGAAGGCTACCGGCATTCAACGTACAAGCTCAATGTGGGAGACTAGTCCCTTTTACACAACGGTCTCATCGAAATTGGCGCGATAGACTAACTTCTCCGTGTAGTGTGAACGCGCATGGAACGATTCCGTACGTCCTAGCTCGTCAATTTTTATTAGATCGCAAATACTTTCTTGGTTGAACAAATTTTTCGTCGTGTTGAGATGTTTTTAATGAAGTCAAATGTAGCCGTTTTATTGGAAGCACAGTTATGCTTCTCAATAGATTTTTATTTTTATTTTTTGTTGCAATGTTACTTCGGCTCAAAAATGTAGTAGCATCTGTAAATCAGTTTTGATTTGAAAGCTCTGGTTGTGGCTACCTAGTCCATATTTTCGTCGTCCATTTTTTATTTTTATGTACCTAACTAGTCTTAGCTTTATAAGCTTGATAAGGAAATGTAGTCTATAGCTTACTTGGACTAATTTTCAGTGCCTAGGTTATCTTTATTAAAATAAAACGTGTAAAGCATTTGTTCAAAATTTATGACTATCTAATTGTTACGTCGAATAAATTGTGATGTTTATTTTATTGGCTACTTGTAGCAAAAGTTTGAGAGGTTCATAATATAAAGATTTATTTCATACTCAGTATTTTAATTTGAATGACACGAATTAGATAATAAGTTGATTGCCTACCTGTTACTTACATAACTACATTGTTAACTTCTAAAGTACATGATGAACGAATTTATTTATAAATAAAGATGCTTAGACCATTTTTATTACACTAAAAATAAAAACACTTTATAGTAATTTATTTACACAAGTACTGCTAATAACATTACATGTTTTACAATAAATAGGGTGAGTAAACATTTAGTATTTATTTTATACAAGAACAAATTTAAAACAAATAATTATTTAAATTACAGTAGGTACACGAACATAACAATAAAACTGTTCGTTTATTACAACGAAGTAAGAATACGTACATAACATAACGTTTATAATATACCTACTTATACTTGAACAAGCAGCTTCAAATTTTCCTATTTACACAAAGAAATTACTATTCACGACCAATTTTATTTGCTATTTTCTTTCGAGAAAAATCGATTTAAAAGCGAAATTTTCGGAAATTAATTTTGTTCATATTAAATCTCTATTCTATACCATGGGGTGAGAATATTTTTTTGTGGAAACATTTTATTAAAACGAATAGCGTAGACTATAACCGAATGAACATAGATTGGAACCTACTATACAATAATGCTCAGATTTATATTAGACACACCATTTAATTTATCTACTTTCAAAACTACCGAACTACAAGGACTAAAAAGTTAATAGTAAGAATGAAAAATACCGAACTGTCAGTTTTTACAACGATACCTTAAAAAGTGAGTGGATGTGTTTAAAAAATATAGTTATGTTTATATTTATGACTGTAAATTGCTCAATAGGACTAAGCAGAAAACTAACATCGAACGACGTAGATAATACAATCAAATATTTATATATTGAAACAACAAGCAAAAAAGCATAAGCAAATCAGCTAGTAATAAGTAATATCCGGTAATGGCGATAGGCGCTTACTTACTGTCTCGTTTAGAAATCCACATTTACAGCAAATCGAGCATGTGCTATAAACTGGTTTGCCCATACCTAACACGAAAAAAGTAAGATAAATAGTTGCTATCTAAAACTTTCACGTAATCTGATGCGGTGCCGTGTAAACTATAAACAATAAAATAAGCTGTAATAAATAATTCCGATAGGGTCTTAGTTACGGGAGTCAGTAGAAGAAGGCAGGTTTTCACCGTCGATCTTGTGACGGGCTGCCTGGATGTACGCTTCGGCGGCGAGGGCTGGCCAAGCGTCGCTGGCTGGAGTAGGCCACGACTCAGACGTGGTGACCTCAGCCGGTCGCTCGCCCGTCTCGCCTTTAGCGCACTCCAGAGATAAAGGTTTCGGAGTTTCAATCCTGGAAAATCAATCTCGTTAGCTGTGTGCACCACATAAATATATAACTAGAAAAATCTCGTTGGCTTGGCAGTCCTGAGTTTTTAGGCGAGGTCACAATTACTTGGCAATTTTTTTTATAAACATGCATACGTGTTTTCACAAAAAAGGGTTTGCAAACATTATATTGAAAGGGATAAGTAGTAGGATAAACTAATCGGTGAATAGGAAATTGAATTATATGTGCAAGTAACAAGCGCCAGCGTGTTGTAAGAAATACAAATACATGTCGTTATTTTACTCGCTCAGAAATATGTTGAATACAGAAGCTTCAAGATAAGCCAGGATTGTAAATAGAAGACACCTAGACAAAAAATACCTCACGCGTTCTGGCGATTGCATCGCGTCGTTTGTGCTTGAGATCTCTAGGTCTTCGGCGTAGCCCAAGTGCATCTTTGCTCCCTCACTGCGCTGTTCTTTGTCTGCCAACAAGATACTCCAAGTCAAAACATCATGTTCATTCAAATGAAATTAAAATCTAGATTTCATTATTTTAGCTTGTGTTTGTAATGTAGCACATAAAGGATCACTAACAATACATTCTTTGAGCTTTTCATCTTGCTATGTCGCACATGAATGAGTTATACTTTGAAATATTTTGATATAAAACTTGATAGAGAATGGCATGTGAGCTTACTTAAACACGCTCACACGGGCATCGCAGGCACCATGACTTGCCTACGCGTAACGCAAATATATTTTAGCTTAGGTAACATATTAGTTTACCGTCCACGTGTATGGCCGCCTCGGGCCAGCCGAGAGAATCTCCCTCCACGTCGACAGGCTCGTCTTCTGCATCGTAAGAGCGTGGTGCGGGGCGCTCTTCGCGACGTTCCTCATCCAGGTCGTATCCGAGCATACTCTCGACAGTATGATGACGCTTGCGGGTGCGCAGCTTCAGCCGGCGCTGACGGTTGGCGCGGATGCGCTGGTATGTCTGCAATCGAAATCATTATTACGAATACGTCATCCTAATGAAAAACCAATACATTCTTTTGTTTTTAACGTCGGAGATATATCATAGCTACTTACTTAAATATAAACTTGGATTTTAGGAAAAAAAACTCCTTTGTGGCTTACCTTCATGGCTTTGATTATACATCAAATATATTTAAAGCATCTCAGTAATGGTAATGCTCGTGATTGAATGCTTACCTCCCAGCGAGCGTCTTCGTCCTGATGATGCAAAGCATGTGTCGGCGGAGCTGATGCATCTCGCGGCAGAGCGCTCAAGCTGTACAGATGCTGCAGCTCTTGTAAGAAGTGGGCTTGAGCCACGCCGGGGCCTAGACGGGCACCACACACACCACAGGATGACTTGCGTTCGCCATCGGCTGTTGAGACCAATATGGCATTGGCACGACTAAATATACTTAATAATTATTACTCTATTGGTTCAAAAATATAAGTGAATAGGTACTTTATGGCTAAGGTTTTAGGGCAAATGCTATAGGAAGTGCAAATGCCTTGTAGTCTACGATTATTTTTGCCGATTTTATTTAGATGCCGATGATGAAAGATCAGAATCAAAGATCAGAAACTATTAAGACCGATACATTTAAAGAATAATAGTCGACTCACGCGAAAAGAAGTCATGGGAGTCGGTACAGGTTGCCGGGGCAGTAGGCTCATCATCCTTACAAGGGCGAGGGGAGGCCGAGGCAGCAGACCCTGGCGAGCTGGTGTCATCACGCGCTGTGTAGCCGTGCCGGTACAGTGGCGGGGTGTTGGTGTCATCGCGCACATTCTGTATTATGCGTACCAAGACACCAAGTTAACCTGGTAACCAGTTAGATACCAGTATGTACCAGTATGATTCGAATTCAAATTTTACTATATGCGTACCCTAAGCGCTTGTCCAACGCTTTGTCCGAGAGCATATTGTTCCCCCAGGTGCCTTGCAAAGGCCTTGCCGGGATACAGTGGATGAAAAGCGCCTCCTATCGGTCGGAAAGCTCCACAGCCAAAGCTCTGCAGTGCTGGGTGCAGGAATTGTGGTGCCATATGGTGCAGAAAACCTTCCATGATGGCCTAGATACTCTGTGATAGAAAAATGTTATTATAAGCAGCTGTAGCGAGGCAATGTCACCTCGCCAGCAGAATCCATCGCGATGCAATCCAAAAACATTGGTAGTAAACCTAAAACTATTTTATTTTATTCAAAAAATATTTTAGCTTAGCGAAATAATTTGTTAGCGCACAGCACCTTCCAAATTCAATGTAAGAATTGTAAGTCTACGTTAGTATTTAGCCGTAAAATTAAATATTGAGAGTGGTTATAAAAAAGCCAAGTAAAACAAACAATTGCCGTACGACGGCTACTTGCCACAAGAATAGAAAAAAGTGTTTATTTTAAGAGTGATCTCAATGCATCAGCCATACGGAGGCGAAGTGACCATCGAGAAACAATAATCACTTTTTGTGGCGCGGTCGGTGGTCTACACAATACTTGGCACATACTTAGGTATGATGAACTGAGAGAAAAAAATACATTCTTGATAAAAACGTTATTTTTAAAACTCTTAGTAAAAATTGTAGGTGTAGGTAGGTACCTACAAGTTTTAGTACCTTACAAGCACTTTTGTAAAAAGCTATAAGATCTACAGATTTAGATAAAAATTAATACCTAAATGAAATACATTTTAAACAAGCAACCTGATACGTTATAACCTACACGTTCAACCCTATTCTAATTAATTTAATTTGGTTCGACAGTAGCTTCTGGTACTTAGCCTTATCAAGTGAAACACCCAGATATTGTGGTTTTCTGCCGCCTTGACAAAGGGGAATTATGACCAGCTCTATAACTGTAAGGGACTGACTGTCTTCTAAGCACGTCTGTATTAAGTTATTAACCAACTAAAAGTGATTTCCTGTAGATAAAGTGGCATTCTAAATATGATCATAGGAAGACGAACTGTATTTTGTGCCACGATTTGATTTTACACAGCTATCGAGCTGTTTTCCCACGACCACTATTGAACAGCTTAGTAATTCGATCGGGCTTGTAAATTAATAAGTTAAGATTTTTGACAATAATAAAAGAGAGAAAATACCAGGTTGCTAAACCTAACCTTTAGCAGCCATAGTAGGTACCTAATTAAACATTGATTGTAACCTTCCAACCTGATCTCAATTAAACGGCTAATTGCCAGTGATGACACAATTATTGTTAGGTATTGGTCTTTGAGCAATTAGTGGTGTCAGTACCGGTACTGTCAGCGATAGAAGTTCATTTCTTAGTTATATTACATTCGAAATAGCTTCCCAGAATGTACTTGATTTTTTTTTCTAGTTGAGGATTACCGTAAAACTCGAAATTTCTCGAACCACTTCTTTAATATTTTTACCAATTGAATTTAAATTTTCATACTCAAATCACCATATCTAACATAGGCAATGTGCATGTAACACGGCACCAGCCGAAGAAAGCACTTTGCCTACTGCGTACTAGATATGTTTAGAGGGAGAAGTAAAATCTTAATAATAAGATGTTTTGCATCGCGATAATACATGAAAAGAGTCGTTCGCGGCCTGACTATAAAAGAAAATATATGTACAAAGTGTATGTAAACTAATTTCACCACAAGAAACAATAAAATAAATTCAATTTAATGCTATTATTGAATACCGTTTTGCAACCCCTTCAGTAGAGGGTACTTACCACAGCCAACCTACCTACACTAATATATAGTAAGTTAATAAAGCACTTTGTGTCTTGACTCTCTAATCAGATGCATGAAGGTAGGTAAACTTTGAGAGACAAATAAAGTAGAACAGGTTTAATGCTACAAAGTGGACATCAAAAATTACCTTCTTGTTTTATTATCCTCTAAATTTCAGCTGATAGCCACGTAAGGTCTGCTAAACAGTTTGGTATTTTTAACGATAAATATAATTTTGTATCAAGTATAGCTACAGTTGCTAATACTTAGCTTGCTAGTAAGGAGTAGGTGAAGGGCGCTTTTATGGGAACTGTACTTCTCTTTTATTAAAATATTATTCACAAATTTCACAATCTATATTTTAACTAAGAATCAAGTAAAATTTAGTAACATATAAGTAAATAAATGTTTAAGTATGTTTTACCAAGGCCAGTCACAAACTAAGCAACCTTTATTCACATAAGTCTGGTGTAAACAGCTGATATTCATTCAAGACATAGTTAAAAGTGTACCTACATATTCATAACTATTCCATGAAGTATAAATCATGGTGGTCAGACAGAACAGAACGCACTTCGCTTTGTGAATACCGCGTCCAGTTGGCACTCGTTACTAGCGCTATCTATTCCACATACTTGGACACTTATGTGTAAACAACAAGGAATAGTGCGCCGCGCGCCGGAGCCGTAGGAGATAAACAAGCAAATGTAAACGTTATGAGAAGTTACACACGGTGGTGTTACAAAGCGTCTTACTACCGGTTTCATTTCGTAATTGAAATCACAATAGGTAGGTACCTACAATAGGCATTATTTTAAAACCAGTACAAGCAATATGTAAATAAACAAATATTTCACACATCACGCTCTAGTCCGAAACTAAGCAAAGCTTGTACTGTGAGAACTAGATTGCTGATAGAATACTTATATATACTTTTTTTTTTGTAAATACTTACATAAAATACATAGTAAAACCCAGACATTCTGTGTCTGGGTGATAATTGGTTCTTTCTTTTCAATCTTTATTTATCAGAGAGTATTTAATCAACATGATTATGCCACCCTTGGCAAGGCATTGTTTGTACTTGTTTTATAAATAATGTAAATTACTGTTATAGCCTTTCAAGAAATATTTCATTAAAGGACGTAAAATTTTGGAACTTTTTTTTCAAAACTTATAGCATCTTACTACTAGGCAAAGGTAAAGAATATATAAGCTTGATAATAATAAGTACACGAAGTCAGCGTATCTAAATATCAAGTAAGGCAAATATATATTGAATGTTTCATTATGTTTGGTTATAAAATATGCATTTTTTTTTAAATGAAAGTATATTATTCCAATATGGAGTTTTTTTGTATGAATTTGTGTGAGAAAATTGTAATTGTGTCAAACCGATAATCATTTTAATTTTTTAACTTTACCTACTCACTGTTTGATATTTTATTTATTGTTTATCTACTAAGATCTTTTTACTTTACATTATTTTTTATTTTTCGCCCACTGTCATTTTGTATTTGTAATTATTGTATGTGGTGTGCAATAAAGTGTTTTCAATCTAGCGTCGTTTCTAATATATCGTTTCATCAGAACTAATAAAACTAATATATCAGTTTGGAGGCCAATAAGTGGGCAATAAAAAGAAATCCCAAAAGGAAACGTGAACCGTCTGATTTATGCACAAAAGGAATGCTTCGGCGCTGCAGAAGGAACAGCTAGACCACTCCAAACAAATAACAAAGCTTGTAGTTAACCCTAGTCGCGCATATTTTACAACAGAGGGTTGTATTTTCAAAGTTTTCCATAATATCTCATTTATGTTTAATCTGTTTATACTAACTGAAGTTATAAAACAAATCTAACAAAACGAAATCAAAAATTATATAATATATTCCTCCAATTATTTTTATATGTTTAAAGTTTCATTCTAATCGTCACTCTGAACATGATGGCGAAACTAACATCTAAACTTGTGCATAATAATAAAATATAACTTTGTAGTAAGTAGTAAATCTGTATAACTACTTAACCGGATGAAATATCATACCTAAGTGTCATTTTAAATGAAATTTGTATTGCGGTAAAATACGTGTCCTGCGTTGAATGGGATGGAAGCTACGCGGTTCGTAGCAGTATGGAGTGCCCTAGCTGACCCCGCACGGCCGGGTCTACCCCACTTTTTTCAATAAGACCGATAAAATCATGGCCTATCGCCGCGTGATGCGTAGTGGTATGCAATTAAATTTATTTTACTGGTGTTCAAGAGAATAAGAATTTTAAACGGCTGATTTTTAGTGCAAAATAATCCATGTTTTATTAAATTTAAATGGTGAAATTAGTACCTAATATTATTCCATAAAATATATGAGTAACTTTTTTGGTCATAAGGAAGTAAAAGCCAATGTATTTAGAATGTTTTTAGTGTTCCTTAACAAACATAAATAATTTTGAATAGAACAAAAGTCGCTATGGCGCATATTTATTATTTTTCCATCGCAATTTTATCGGAAAAATATTAAAAATTACCAGTTATCGGTACACGAACATTTCATGAACTTTGTGCGTTTACTCGTATTGCAGGAGTGCAGACCGATGGGTGGCGAAGCTGTGAAACAATTTAGGAACAATAAAGCTAATTTAAAGCCTTCTCAATCAAAACTAGTCTTAAAACCAAAACAAGAAATAGGACTCATAAATAAGTATTCATTCATTTTTATAGATATATTGCTTAACATTTTTTTCTGGGCATATTTGATGAAAAATATTTTTGCAGAAAATCGTAAAAAAAAAACACTTTGATCCCAAGTATTATTTTTTCCATTTATCGGATTGATAGGAACTTTTTAGATTTATAATGATGTTTTGAACAATCCTACCAATTTTCAGCTGGGTCCGGGGATTTTTCCGGATGTCTACCGGGTCTTACCGGAATAAATAGTTTTATATATTGACAAGTTTTAAATTATAATTGCGGTGGGATACTTCCTCTTCGAAGCGCAAATCAATAAATGACTGGCATGGCACATTATATAATTTCTAACTATGCTGTTTTTTGTGTTATTTTTTATAAACAGTAAAGTATTTTTCATTCAATCATCATTTTTAAGAATATAAATCAAATAACATAATGTTTTATACATGGTGCTCGGTAATGTAGTGTCAATCGAAAATGAAAAGGGCAAGAACGAGTTGTCCGTCCGAATGTTTGTTATTTTTTATGGATGAAAAGGTTTTTATTGTAAATTTTTAATTTTTTATTTAACTAAAATGAAATACCTATGCTTCATTTTTAGGAAACACAAAGATATATTTCGACATGATCTAAAATCATGTTTTAAACATAGTAAACGCTGTAAACACATGGAAAATTAAATATTTTAATAATTATTTAAGGACGTTTAAAAGGATAATGGTACTTAATTCTAACCCGAGATGTGACCCTTCTTGACATATTTTAATTATAACATATCTTATATTATAGAATTAACACAGCCATGAATGACCACAAAATATTAAAAATATTAATAGATATCTTTGATAGATAAAAAAATATATCAAACAAGTTTTTCGTCCAGAATGTACTAAACTTATGTAGGTACACCTTATTTATTAGTAATAAATTAAAGTGGTTTGACGGTTGTCAGTACTTAAGACAAATTATATGGGTAGTTTAATTTTTTGTACAAGTAAACAAGTTTAGAAAAAACCATCATGAATAGCATAAAAACAGTAATTGTACTGTCACTAAATAAGTAATGACTTTATTAACAAACAAACGACTTACGACTATTACAGTATTTACAAATACATAAGAAACAGTTAAGCTATCTACAGACCGTTGCAAACAATCTATAGATAGCTCAACTGATCCAAATCAGTAGTACTAATCGGAAGCGCTTGGCTAGACACTCACCAGCCCTCGGGTCACGCGTAAGTATTTTATAATCCCACCTAAGTTTGAAAATTTTCAAATTTCTCTAAAAATATCTGTTATTTTGCAAATAAGGATGTTTTTGTCCACACGAAGTTTTCAAAAACTTTGCTTATAAAATTACTATACTTAATATTATTTAGTTTTAGTTATACATATAAAAGTTAGGCAAGCTAGTTGTATAAATTAAATCGGACATTTAATATGGCGATAAGTAGATTATGTTATAACTTCGTCACAACCAAACCTCATTCATAACTTTATCAGCTGCATTTTTTCAGGCAATTATTCATAAATAGCTGCTTAGTAAAAGCTTTTAAAGTTTTATCAGTGTTTATTATTAAAAAATAAAGATCACAAATTGTACTAACCGTTAATACGGACAGGATTCTTTAAAATGACAAAAAAGAAATGTGCAATAAAAAAGTTTGATAAACTTACCGTTTGACCAGGCAGGATGCGTTCACAACTATATAGCACAGTCGCACGACACAGACACGTGTTACCTCCGCGAGATCTCAGTGACGACTGCCGCTGAGCCGCTGGGCGGGCGTTTCGACACCACGCCTCCACGCCTATCGTGAAAAACCAAAAACTGCAAGCAATGAATGCGGCATTGTTATTTTAGTCAGACTGTTGTAGTAGCGGAAAGGATATTATAAAACAACGCAAAAGCTTCGATAACGTTCGCGTTCAGGTACAAATAGCCTAATAAGCATGTAGAATTTCTCTTTTTAAGTTTTTAGGATTATGTCAAAAGTTAGCTCAAGCGTTTGTAGATGTTTTGTAAAAATAAATCATAGTTAATAACTATGAAAAAAAAACACCTTTGTGCTTTTTTCATACTGAATGTAAACAGAGAGTGACAGAAAACTGTGCAAGAGAAAGAAGTGAAGGGGCGTGGCGAGACCTCTCCCAGCCAGACGAGGATTATCAAAAACAAATTGGTCCCGAGGGAATCTGCATTTTTTTTCATCAATCTGTTCACATACCTATGTTGGTAAAGTGAACAGGAATTTCATTTAGATTTACGGTTTATTTTTTGTTGCACGACAATTTAAATCATTTATAATTTACAATTGATCTGTTAAGATACAATCCGCCCATTTAGATCTGTTTATTAAATGGCAGATTATGTATCATACTGTATAATATTATGAATAAAACTAACAAAAGTTTTACGACCAAATGCAGTGCTACGAAGTGCTACGTGGGAGCTACGATAGTGCTACAATAAGATCGGTCGGCCTACGACAGGTCGTCTTTATTCAATTATATAATAGGTATAGTATTCCCACACAAAGTTTTTGCACATAGCATGTTACCAATACACATACACAATAACAGCAAAACAGGTTTTGTTGCAAACGTGTGCGGTTGCGTTCATGTTGCGCGTGGTAGATTAATATTAGTAGAACTATACCATTAAAACATTATCGCATCTTAATTTCACAGTTGCATTTTGTTTTAGAGGAGTGTTTACTTGAAACAATGATTTGAAATATCTCTCAAGACCGTCAAGCAAAGGCATAACAGCGAATTTATTAAAATGCTTGTTTTGTTATTGGTTATATTATGTTCGTTACACCAAGTTCCTTAGACGCAGTCTTCCGCTTGCTTTTTGCTGTGCTTTATTTTGATATTCTAATTCAGCTGAATCGGACACCTAGAAATGGGTTCAAACCAAAAATAGCAAGATTTGATTATCGATACAAACATTGAGACTTATGAAAACAAATAAAAATAGTGTACCTAAGTAATTATTTTATTCTCTCCAAGATAACCATAGTGAAATACGTATGTACTTTTAAATCATGGCTAAATAAAAACAAGTTTTATATGTTTCACCGGTATAGAACCCTAAACACGGATTCAATTCGGTACCAAATCACGGCATTCCTGTGCCAAAAACGTTCTATAAATCACTACAAGCTAAACCACCGTAATCATTTATTACAGCACTAGAGTAGAGGGGGCAATAAAAATGAGAAATTATTTTTAATAACATTGCGGGGTGGCGGGGTGACTACGCACAATATCTTACCCCTTATTAGAGCATTCTTAAGCGTTGCAGCGCGTAATAATAGTTGCGACATCTACTTTATGAGCATGTGAAGTTTATCCTCGGATAGCTGACCCGAGATGAGATACTCCTTATGATACTTCAAACTGATTTGTATCTCCATAAGTAAGAACTTATTTAGAACATTTTTAAATGTATAATAATTGCTTAGATCCTGCATTATACAGAAATGTATTCTACCTACACAATAATTTTGTTATTTCGTAACACTTAACTATTTTTTGAGCCAAATTAGTGCTGATTGAAAGTAGCTATGATAATTACCTGTTCAGTCTTGCCTGACTGCAGACCTAAAATCTTCTGTAAATTTCTATGATGATTCTTCACAATATTGTACGGACAAGTATGTAAAAACAATCTGGTGTTCGCAACGAGCTGCTTGATCGGCCTTAGATTATGTAAGTGGTCAATAATGGTGAACTGACCTCTCAAGTCTCCAGTGGTTTTGACATGCACCATTGTGGGTAACCAGCCCACATACCACAGTATAATTTGCAGTTAAGTATAGGTACATGCAAGGTAAGTAATTTCACTCCGGCCTGACATATTTTACGAGGGAGGACAACCAAGGTTGGCTGTGACGAGCGGTGCGAAGCTCGGAATGTTATGCGATTATGAAACGCCATTTGTCAAGTTTTTATTGGGCACCCTAAAGTATCTATTGTTACAGAGCCCTTCCGGCCCTCCTTCGGACCCTCGTCTGACGTTAATTCATAATTTTTATAAGTTTCTAACATTTTGTGAATTATTCGCGGTTTCTCAACTGTGGCTCTAAGTAATCAAAGGCTGATCGCAAGCCTTTGATTCAACTGAGAGGGTTAGAAGAAGTTGATACTCCACTTCTAAGATTATCATTTTATTTTGAGTTTCATTCGATAGATACAAACAAACAATCAATGATTTAGATAAAATTCGTTCGTCTCTTGGGTCTGAAAAAGTACCTACCTTTTACTTAGCACATCGATTATGCCATATATTTTTATATGGTTATAAGATATATTTTTATTAAGTAGATACGTTATATTTATAGACAAAATAATTAAATCAATAAATGTAATCAAATGAAAGTTATTAATTCATATCTGGCGTAGATATTAAACTTCACCAAAGCAAATGCCAGAGATGCATCCATATTTCGCGCTTCACCAGTCAAAGCGCCGCGGTGCCGCTTATATTGTATAACATCTCATCTACGGTTAACCGGATGAATAAACGTGTATACCCTGTCTTTATTTAATCCGAAAAATAAGAAAAAGAGTAATTCATAGTTTACTTTATAAACGGGATATTTACCATGATTTGTGAGTTTGATTATGTCTCGATTGCCGCACAGTTGCATGCCACGATCACGAGTCGAACTGAAGGTAAATATCCCGTTTATAAAGAAAACTATGTTAAAAACCGTGATAGTTTCAAATATTATGTGTAGCTCAATTAACGTAAGGTCCCATTTAAAAAAAATGATTAGGTTCCGTGAAATAAAGTACTTGAACTATATTTATACCTATACCTACCTAACGCTACTTATACCTACCTAAAGTAAAAATTATACCTAGAACTCGTGGGTTATTTAAAGGTGGACTTGTGTTGAAAAGTTTTTAACAGTACTTCTTCTTCTTCTTCTTTCGTGTCAATTGGTACTTCAAACCAAGTTCGAATATAACTTGGCAACTCCTTTTCCCTCGTTTGTGGCGTTGATAAGGTCAAGCCTAGTGCAGGTGGTAGGGCACAAGGGACAAACGACAAACAGTACTAAAGCTACTAATACAAGATACTGATTTTATTAATGAAATTCTTAGTGTACATAAATTATAGTCCTGATACGCGATGCGTAAACTTCAAAGCAACCAAAGAGGTACTTTGATTTTCTAAATAAAAACTGCACAGATCAATCTAAAATTTTGAATGTCACATCAGTCGCGTAACCACTACGGCGAAGCGCATGCGATTTAAACCCCTATTTCTACATAATCTTAGGACTGAAGTTAGAACATGTACTTACCTACGAAAGAAAGGAGTGGAGCTTCAAAAAAACTAAAATCAAAGTTCCTTATGCTTTATTTTATAAACTTTTCAATCAAGAAAGAATACATTGTTGTAGTTTCCTTTTCCTAAACTAACATTATTTATGAAGAACATATTGTTCAAGTGTACAGATATGGTTACAACTTCAGTTTTATCTATATGTAATGATCTGTAGATACAACATTTCTCAGGGCTACCTGTATTGTAAAACTATAAGGCAGGAGTAGCTGCAGCTTTGTAGATCTAAGCTAAATTCGGCTATTACTAATGACATATATATATATATATCTATAGCACACATATCGCCTAGCAACACCTGTGCGGTATATAATAGCTAACATATCACTGTAAATAAATACTTAAACTATAGATGCTATGTACTATAACAAGAAAAATACAAAATATTTGTGATATACTATTATATCTACAGACATAGACTTAAGTATGTAAATAATATTAAGTGTAAGTAAACTATCATATTTTTTTTATAAATACAATGTTACGCCTAAGCACGTTTTGTTCAATACATCACAGTACCTACAGGTCCATGCCATCAAGTATAACTTGATTTTATAATAATCTATAATGTATTATAATCGATATTATATTACAATATAAAAGTAAGCTCTTTTCGTGAACAGTACTAAGTACTAAGGTATTGTTTAACTTCGACACATTGTTATTAAAATTATTAAGTTTATTTCATTTATCTGAAACTGAAACTAAATAAGGCGTAGTAAGTTTGTAGGTACTCTAATTGTTTTTACTATATATTTTTTTTTCATAATTTATTTAAGCATTCCGTTTCGCACCAGAACAGAGTCAAATAGTTATTTAGATTAGAATGCTAACAAATTATGAAAATGATATAAACATAAAACGCTATTCACGGTCCAGCCAAAAAATATCAGTCTTATAGTTATTATATCAGTCATTTTAGCTTCACTTTCCTAACAAAAGACTCATTCTTTATAGAAAATAAACTAATCACATCTTAGTTCTTAAAATTTGTTTTTATGGTTATAATGGAAACTTTTGCGAAGAATACGTAAAAGAAACAACGCTATAGTACGCATTTTGAGTTAACACTCCCTCCCAAAACGCAACTATACGTCGCACGGTTGCCTCGAAATCTATGCCTATATCAGGGGTCACCAAATGGCTGACCGCGTTCCGCACACGGACCGCCGACCCATTGTATGCGGACCGAAAAAATATATCCCACGCAGTATTTTTGTTGACGATAGTTCGAAAAATTCCGGCGAAGTAAGAAGTAATGTCAATAGTTTTTACCTATAGTCCAGTCATTTTAGGTTTTATCTGCGGAATAATTCCTAGTGGGCTGAATTTTTGTATACACCTTTATTACAGCATTGTAATGAAGATGTGAAAAATCGACATTGATATCGTGCCGGCTAAAAAAGTTATAAGCGGAAAAAGGTCACGAAAATCAGTTTTTCGCAAATATCTCGCGACCTATTGCTCAAAGGTCAATAAAGGTCTTTTACAAATTGTTTGTCGTGAAATTGTCTACAAAAAATGTCTCGTACATTTTTCTGTAGAATTAACCGTTTTCGGAGTAGAGACTAGAGTGCACTCACCTATGGTACGGTAATTTATACCAAGGCGTACACTCTATTGCTTTTTATTCATGTTTGTAAGTGTGTTGTGAGTAAAATCTACTACATACACAGACTTATAGCACTAATAATACTAGTATAGACCCGTGAATGCCTCAAACGACCTCCACTGGTAGGCAGATCTTCCGTATTTTATTGTACCCTTATTACCTGCTACTTTTATACCTGTAACTGCCGAAAATTATATATAAAAATAAATTTATATAATACTATATACTCCAAAAACGGTTAATTCTACAGAAAAATGCACGAGACATTTTTTGTAGACAATTTTACGACAAACAATTTGTAAAAGAACTTTATTAACTTTTGAGCAATGGATCGCGAGATATTTGCGAAAAACTGATTTTCGTGACCTTTTGACGTTTATAACTTTTTTAGCCGGCACGATATCAATGTCGATTTTTCACATCTTCATTACAATGCCGTAATAAAGGTGTATACAAAAATTCAGCCCACTAGGAAATTTTCCGCAGATTGGGGTTTAAAATAGCTAAAATGACTGGACTACTATTCCACTACAAACTTCAAACAGATTAATCAACAATAAAAATGACACTTTTCTCATTGATATGTAAATAATACCTTTGTAATTACCGTAATTACCTTAAGTCAATATTATTATTTTTATAAAATGTGGGACCGCGAAAGTCATTTTATTTCTTAAAATGGACCCCGAGCGAAACTAATTGGTGACCCCTGGCCTCTAATATTAACTTACATTAATTTGTACATCACAAATATTTTGTTAAAACGTAAATTATTCTATCTAATTCTATAACATTGTGTAGGTAGCTTATAAAACAATTATAGCTTCTATCCAGAAACACTAATGGAAAGTAGTTTTACCCAACCAAACAAAACAATGGTTTATATTCAGACTCCAGAACGTATAAATCATTAAGAATGAATAGTCCTGGACTATTCCGAATATAGGTAATAAATTGTATGTTTACTTGAGCAGTTTTCTCTTGCGTGAAGTAACTGGCTTCGGCTCACTCTGTATCATGAGACGTGCATGGATGATATCTCCGATGCACTTTAAATAGACCTGCGAGCTTTCTGTGAGGAAGCATAACCTTGGCAGGGGATCTGGACCGGAATACCCCATAAACAACCCTGTGGCGATCACACATCCTGCCACCAGATGGATGTGACGGACGTTCGCGATATCTATAATAGAAGAGAAAACAATCAATATACTTTCATCTTTTTAGAAATTGTGTACAATAAAACCACCAAACATTGAAACATTTTAATGGATACAAAGTTTGTATGTATTGTCTTTCACACTACCTACATATGTTTATCTGTTATTTGCAACGTGTGGCATCTATTATCATTATCATGAAAAGCATTTAAAAAGTATTTACGTGAAAAATATTTTATTTTGTTTAAATCGTACTTCCTAGCTATTGAAAACTATGAGATTGATTATAAACACCAGCCTACCAAGTATAATATATTAATCTTTACAAAGCTAAATGCACTTCGTTAAAACCAGCTTAGGTACCTTTTTGTATTTACCTTATTGATTGTTTTGTTAGACTCAATTAGCATTTTACTTTAGCGTTGTTATTTTAAATGCTATTTATAATGTATGTAACTTTTAAAGTTGTAATTCTTTTTATATTATAAACTAAACACGAAAGTTTGTATGGACGGTTGAACGAGTGGATGTATGGATGTAGGTATAGATGTATGTTTGTTACTCTTACACGCAAAAACTACAGATTGGATTTTAATGAAATTTTACAATAATGTAGTTTATACATCAGAATATAACAGAAGCTATAAATTATAAAGATATTGTGCGAATTGTCAACGCAACGATAGCAAGAAAAGTTGCTAGTGAATAATAAAAAAAGAGTAAATAAGTAACGTACCCCGACAATGTAAATGTTTATTTTGGCGCACAGTGAACGCCAACTCAATGAGTTTCCGTTGGATGTCTGGTCGGTAGTACTCGGCCACATCCGTCACTAAAGTAACTGCCTCCAGAATTTCTCCAGACATGCCGACGTCAGCAGCCATCATCATAGATTTTTCAACGTTAGTGAACAACGGCAATTGGAAATCTGAAGCGTAAATGATTCAATTTACCACCTAATTACATTACTAACGGTGGGTTTTGGTAAAGTAATAAAAAAATAGTAGATAGGTCAACAGAACATACATTTTACTAGTAAGATTACGTGTTAATCGGCCACGAGGCCATTTAGTTGAAAAGTAATTAAACCGGTTAAGTGCGAGTCGGACTCGCGCACGAAGGTTTTCGTAACAAAAACTCACGTTTATGTATAAAAGCTTTCTTGAATAATTATATTATTCAGTACCTATTTATTGTTATAGCGACACCATAAATAAATTATCTGTGAATATTTAAACTATCACGGATCAAGAGTTTAAAAATGCAACCTGGTGACAGATAGACAAACAGACAGACAGCAGAGTCTCAGTAATAGGGTCCCGTATTACCCTTTGGGTGCGGAACCCTAACAAGTTATAGCACTTGTTTTGGCAAAACGTTTACTATTAGTGTGATAGAACCTCTGAGGGCTTAGTCCGAAGACGCATTTTAAAACTCCCTACTCTCGAGCCGACAGTCGTCATGGATGTCCATACATTTTTGTATGGCTAGACTAAGGGCTCTGAGCTGTATACACTTACCAAGTCTAGACAAGACGTCCATCTCAGCTTTGTTGACTTGGGCTAAAGTGAAATTTAAGTTCATCTTTGACAGTACTCTCCTAATGGTCTGCGCATGCACTTGACGCTCCGAGCTCATCATTTTCGTAGTGAGGCCTATACACACGCAAGCCAGCAGCGGAATTCGCTTAGCTATATCCTCCTTTACTTGACACCATTCGGCACTATCTGTTATAAAATGATGAATCGAGTAATGAAATTGAGCATTTGTATAACTATACAATACGTATTGTATTGTAAAATCATTTATTCATATAAAATAGATGAACATAAAACGTGACATTTAAACAATAATAGAGAAGCAGATAGAACAATTAAAAAGTAGTTAAGTATCTTAAAATTCAAACAAAAAGTAGGTTTAACGTCATACTATTTTACTGGATCGTCTATTTATAGCTTGTTGAAATGGAACCACTGCTAGATGCTATGAAGATAGTCCCCCTCATTTATTTGTGGGAAGAACCATTTTGGGTTTTACAGCTTGATACTCACTTTTTGGCATGTATGAGTAGGATTTGAACAGTCTTGCTATGAAACGTTCGAGGAGAGAGCAGGACTGGCCCATCACGCCACCGGACACAAAGGAGAATTCCCTGCACATCCACCAAATGAAATTGCGACTTCTATAGTCCAGCAGTTTTGTAAGCGTCACAAACTCTTCTTTTTCTATAACAATAGTTATCAAGTTGGGTAAACTTTCTGTGACCACAGACAACAGAACTACTTTGTATTAATTTGAAAATTAATTTAAATTTATAAGTTTGGTTATAGGTATTACTTACTAGGTTGGCTATGTAAGGCAATATAGGTGGTTATACTTATGTAATCTGCTCACGAGAATGTCTATAAGCAACCGAAATTGAGGGTATTGCAAAAAAACTTTTGTTAAATATTCAAATCAATTTTGTAAATGTTTAACTATTTTCGCGGCTATACTTCTGTTTTGCCTTCTAAGGACTTAAAACGCTGTATTTGTTATATTTTGTGCCAGTTGTCGACCTATATTCCTTGCGACACCTACCCTCAAAATATTTTAGAGTAATAAGTTATGTCTGAACTATTTTTACCTTCTGATAAATCTTGCTTTATAAATCTTTGCATCCAGTTTGGTATTGGCTCAGTCATTGTTGGAAATCACGTTATATCACCTTGTCGATAATCCTGTAAAACAGTTTCGATTTAAATGGTTGAGTCTCTTTCATCCCTCTGTGCCACACCTGAGGTTCCCCTACAGAATACAATAATACCTACTCCTGTTTGTACAATGTTAACTGTAATGCTACTTCATTGATAAATAAATATTAAATGTAATATGTTTAGCGGTTCTCCGTTTTCACTAATTTCTTGCATTATTATTACATCAAATATTAATTATATTAATTATACCTGGGACTCTGTGATGTGATGATCCTACTTGTACCAAATAGCTATTTCTATTGGATTTAAAAACACCGCAACACTATATTTTTTTAATCAAACGTCTACTTTCATGTGGCACTTGGCAGCAAAAGACCAGTATTGCCAAGTCTAGCCGGTTTGAAGTCGCACAAAAATTAACGACTAGGCTAAAAACTCCCTATTTGTTTAAACTAAAAAGTAACCCAAGACCGCAAAATTAATATAAAGCAGCATAGTTTGGCTATCGTTTCGTTATTTGATTTTATTATTTGATTCGTAAATAATATTTCAATTAGTACTAACACTATAAAAAGAAAAAAATAAAGTATTGTTCAATTAAGTAGATGACTGAACAGCCGATTTGATTTTGTGTGAACTTACAACGATGCATTGCCAAAATGAACACGACCACTTAGGATGTGCTCAGTGATGCATTGCACCGACACCCATCACTCTGAAACATAGCGGTGTGAACTCTCATGTTTGCACTGGCAATACTACTCAAACCGGACCACAGCGCTGCAATAATCACTGCTTGGTCACCTTCTGAAATAAACCTGCACAGCACAATCAAACTGAACTGTTGGCAAAATGTGATTACAACATGCTTAGATTATTATAATTATCTAAATATTACAATTTTACTCATTTCCAAGTTCCCAATTAATTTGCCTTCTCAAACGGCTACATAAAATGACTACCTAACCTTAACTTAAGATAAGACATGTATAAAACACAAATGAAATTATCAGATTTAAAAGTAAGTTAGCGCTAGACAAACAATAATTATCTTATTTTGATTAGTTGTTACCGCAAAATATCAATCACGGAGAAGGATTTTAAGGATTTTATTGGTGTACCTAATCGTAAACGTGATTTATAGTCGCCCCAAGCTTTCCGAGATAGCCTGGAAAAAAATCGCCTGGCAGCACTGGACGAATCCACAGACTAATTAGATGCTAAAGCACAGACGGCTTAGCTAAATATAACCTACATCTCGAGGCGCAACCAATCAGAGATTGTAGAAAACACGATCATTTTCCATAAAGGCCCGTGATTGGTGAAGCCTGGAATGTAATCATAGACATGGAGATTATCTGTCAAGACTACAACCTGAAAAAATAAACAACAGTGGAAAAAAGGGTTTAATTTTTTTTTCTATAGATTAAATATAGTACATTGTTCACCGAGAGGAGAAAGTGACCGATTACCGTCGAGGGTGTCGTTTGAAGCCCGAGCCGAAGGCGAGGGCTTTAAAACACCCGAGATCGGGAATCGCACTTTCTCTTGAGTGATACATAGTGCTTTATACTACACCTACGAGGAAAATAAATTTCTACGAAAACTGAATCCTCAAACAACACACAAATTGAAAATGGCGCCAATGGCGTCTGCAATTTTCACATGTTCTTTTTTCAAATTGTTTGACACCATCCAACACACAGCTAGTAAAACTCACTGTAAAAACTTTTTGGCTTTTGATATTTAGGTTACCAGCGCATAGTCTTACCCAAAATTAAAAAAGAAAAACCACGTAAGAAATGGATTTTCATACACTTTTCTCTCCCGCTCAGATGCGTTTTCTCCCCGCATATTTGTTCGATATGCAATGACGTACTTTCTACCGTAAATTTGATAAAGTATCAAGGTACTTTCCGAGCAGGTGTAGTATAAAATATATTTTTTCATGTTCATACATCACACTCTAGACCCAAACTAAGCAATAATTCTTTTCTTTTTTTAGAAAAATAGATAAAAGTCCTCCTGCATCCACGTAAGTAATCATTGTTGGCATCGTTACCGTGGATACAAGATGTATTTTTGAAAGGGCGATGATGGCCAAATCATGCCTTAGATTTATAAAAATAAACATTAACAGCTTAGATACCTACTTACTTTGTTTTTATTATGTGATAGTTTTCCTTAAAATTTAGGTACTTACTTAGTATTCATTCCCATTTTTTTATACACTCGGAGACATTGATTCATTACTCCAAAACCAAAAAACGAAAGCAAGTAGGTAGTAATTTTGCGATTGGAACACGTAGGTACTATTATAAGAAATACCGTTTTTGATATACCTACCTAAAGCAACGAAGAATACTATTCTAGATGGTTAACTAGACAGACCATTACATCAATTCTTGTTTTATGTAAAAATACATTTTACAAACATTTAAAAAAGATACCATAAATAAATAAATATTCTTGAACAATTCACACTAGTCCCAAACTAAGCAAAGCTATGGGGACTAAACTGTTGATAGATTACTTATATACTTTTTTTTGTAAATACATACATAGAATGCATAGTACCTAACACTCAGACACAGATCAAATATTAATGTTCATCACACAAACATTTGCTCAGAGTGGGAATCGAACCCACGACCCACAGCATGGAAGGCAAAGCTACTACCAACCGAGCTGTTACAATGCTTGAACATAAAAATCTACATAAAGAGCATGGTAACACGCATCGAGCTGGCTTCAAACATTGTCTACCTATCCATATACGTTACCTCGACACGAACAATAAAGATAAGTTGAGTGTTTAATCAGGGGGCGTGGCGGTTTCAAGGCGGAATTTTTCTCTTTGACTCCGCCCAGCTGAAAACTCTCCACCCAAACGCCATTTCGATTTTCCGACAAACAGACACAGACAGAGCCGATTTTGTCTGGCGGACGCCAAATTAATGTTATGCTTAGCAACGTACATGTAGATCTACTAGCACTTTACAAGTTGTCTTACATCCGTTAAATGATAAGTAAATGCCACGTACTAGCCTTTATTGACCGGCGTCACAGCTGTTGGTATTACGTATCTTGATGTTGGGTCATGGGTTCGATCTCTTTCCACCAAAAATAGACAAAAATGTTGCCAAAAGCAAACAGTGCTGTTTTTTTTTCAGTCTGTACTTCCAAAAAAAGTTTGTTAGTACAAGCTTTACTTAGTTGAACAAGAGCGCGATGTATGTAATGTCCATGAAGGCTAGCGGACATGTTTCACAACTGACCATGCCACGGATTTCTTCACGATGTTCCTGATTGTAAAACTAAGTACATACTTGTTAATCTATACTTATAATAAAACTGTAGAGAGTTCAATTCTGTACCTACATGAAATATATAAAAAAAAAAACTATCAGGGGGTGATTAGTGATCGATACTGATGCCAAAAATGCAATCAGTAAAATTTTTGTCTGTCTGTCTGTCTGTCTGTCTGTCTGTCTGTCTGTCTGTCTGTATGTTCCTTATAGAAACAAAAACTACTCGACGGATTTTAACGAAACTTGGTACGATTATTCTTTATACTTCTGGGCAGGTTATAGGATACTTTTCATCACGCTACAATCAATAGGAGCAGAGTAGTGAAGGGAAATGTCGGGAAAACGGGAGAAGTTACTCCGTTTTTTAAGCTTCCGTCGCGTGTGCAGCCTTAATGGTTAAAGTTACATAGAAATCATGTATGACGGAAATATTCTACATTAAATTGTCTAAAAAATATCCCTGAACAGCATATGTCTATCTTTTATGGTTGACTCACAATAACACGTGTAACTCCTGATAGCTTAGCAGTTCGGAGCATTGTGATTATATTTGTTTACTCTTACGTTTATAAGACTCTCAGTCATCCCAAATTTAAAAAAGTTAACATTATTACCTATTCAATAAAAAAAGAATCATAGAAATCGGTATAGAAACACCAAACTTATACATGAAATAAGCCATCGCGCCGTCGCACTTGCATACTCAAATCGAGTAAAGTTTGAAATTTGTTGTGTTTACCACTAGATGGCGCTACTGTGCACAAATCCTAGATCGCGCTATCGGTGCGTTTTGGCAATGTGTTATAAGTCGGTCGGTATTTAGCAATAGTTCCGTTAAATTGAGTTATCTTGATAAGTTATTTAGGATTGCGTATCCGATTACCGCTTTAATGACGAATAAGAGAGAAATGGTCCAAAATCGTGACACCGTGGCTGCCTGAAGACGGAAGGCGGCGTAGAGGCACGACATCATATGTCTTACTTTTTTATTTACTTAATAAAAATTATCCCCAACGAAGTGGGCACGTGTCAGCTAGTTATTTAATATATTTCTGGACACAGCATCCCGTTCACCGTAGCTTTTGACGATTTATAGGTAAGTAATCAAGATTACAAGACAGGCTTGTCATATCAAATCACATCCATAAGCAATACTTCTCACGGCAGGATTTCATAATAATATTTAAAAAAGCTATCGAGACGTTCCCCAACCTTCACCACAACCGTATTGATATTGCGTCCCTAAACTTGTATTAACTTGTGTTGGGATTTTCACGTCAACAACTGATATGTAAATTCCTTTCGATTTGGGTTCAAGGAATGCTCATACTCATATTATCGCTCTTATTTATTTTCTCTGTTGAGCCGTAAAATATGGCAGTATGGAAATGTAGGGATTTGCCATGTTATAGTTTGACAAGATGACAGTTATATGCAGGAGAACGGCGAGGGCGGGCTATGAAAGTATTGTAAGATATAACTCGTTTATAGCCGTCTCTCACTCTTTATGCGCTTGTTTCACTACCCCTTCCGATAACACTTTGTAATTGAATTATATTACACAATAAAAGTGCTAAATTCTGAAAGAATAGAACAAAGACCATATTTTTTTGTTTTGAAAAAAACCACATAAACATGTCATGCAATTATTTAAAACTTCATAGCAACAACCAAACAAAACGAACATCAATGTTTGCTATCACACAATTTGTTGTAATTTAATTCGGGATCGAACCAACTGAGCTGCCACTCACATTAATAGTTATTATGATTATGCTTTCGGTGCAATATAATTTTGAATAACATTTAACTACCATGAGATATTGTATTCGTTCACTGGTAGTTTTGGTAACCTTTGTTACTTAATATAAATAGGTACATTGCTATAAAGTCGTAGGTGTAGGTAAGTAGGTGTTTTAATAATATTAACAAATACTACTTACAATGTATTTATAAAATGTATATGTAAGCATATAAAACACAAGAAACAGTTGAGTTATCTACAGACCGTTGCATACGATATATAGATAGTTCAACTGGTTTAAACCAGTACCAATCGGAAGCGTACCCAAGATACTGACTGCACACTTTAGTTAGTTTACCTTGCGATCTCTTTGCGATATTTGATTTTTCTAAAACACAATATCCCGAGTTTCACAAAGCTGGGATAGTTTTCTTTGTTCGTTCATCCGTGTAATCGCATGCACGATATGAGATGCCGCTCCGGGAACTCTTGGTAAGTCTGTGGCGGGGTCAGGGGGTTAGTGCACAAAGCACAGAGCGGGTATAGGAAACTTGAACGCCAAACTCTGTTTCTATACCTGATTACTTTTTTGAGAATGAATCTTAGAAATGAAAAAAAAAGTTAGTTTATAAAATCAACAATCACCTATCTGTCTTTAGAACCTAATAAGACGGATCATTACAGTTACAATAATTATTGTTAATTATTTTTAAATAAATTGTAATCTTCTAATCAATAAAGCTTTTTTTTTTGTTTTACTAACTTCGGTGATTACAAATATCTTTCGTTAGAATATTTTATTTAAAAAGCCAACATCTCGCAGAGTTTTCACTAACGATAAAAAATTGGTGCAAGTTGTCCGACAACATGTGATAACATTTCCAAAGCATCTCCAATGACATATGCTAAAACATCAAATGCAATGCAATATGCACCATATTGCGATTGCGGACGGTGGATATTGTGAGTCATGTGTGTAGATTTACACACGTATGAATTGTACATTTAGCAAAGAGGGTGCGAAAACTTGTTGTTATCTTGAACGAGGCCAATTTCGGTAAATGGATACTAAGTCCTAGCTCGTATCTTTTTTATGTCGTTTGGTGTTCGTTCCTTTAAAATATCGACAACTGAGCGCGGATGTGTGGAGCTCGCAATTTAGAAAGGATTTGCTTTACTGTCGGGGTGAGAGTGGATCGCTAAAATATCATACGATCCACGTCCGATCGTTTATCATTAAAAGTTATTATGTGAGCATTAAAGGCCGTAAAACTGTTGCAATATTTTACATAACAAGCCCTTTTACACCTATTGGCTTCCAAAATAACGGCGATGATCGTCGGAATGAAGGTATTTAGAAGATTGGATTTATTTTACAAAAAATCCTTCATCCTTTGACACTTTACGGAAATGTTTTTAGCTTTTTACTGGCTTACGACTGTGAAAATGTTATGAGGCGGCTATCGGCCACGCGGGTGTTTGCGCCTCGCTGCCTGCGTCCTTTGACGCGAAACCATGCGAACAGTCATCCACTTATCAACACGATCTGATGGCGACATTTTTCCCCGTTTTTCCCCGTCCATCCGCCTCGACTGCTCCGAGCGACACGTAATTGAATCACGCTGTACAGATACTCGCAAATTAATTTGGACAGACTGACATTTCTATTCGGGGTCTAAATGACCATGATTTTCTAGAAAATACATATTTTTTTTTAGATTATATTTTATAAATGGATCGTATCACAATAAAGTCAACAATATTTTTACTTAGCTACTTGTAAGCGTCAAAAGATCAAACATTTGCGGTCCCTTTACAGCAGCTAATTACACCCTCACTAAAACAAATACAAACTCAAGTATATCTCTGTAGAGTATCCTCAATACCCCTCCTCTTGAAACATGTTCATTTTTCGTAAAACCGTACAACCCGACTGTAATTACGAAGGTACAAGTGCCATCAAATAAAATAGTAAACACTGTAAAAGGCTTTGAAGCAGCCGTTTCACGGAAGTGTAAAGCAATTCTGGGTGAAAATTAAAGAAAAGAGCCCGAGCTAGAGAGAATTGCTTACAATTCTGTTAGTCTTTTATAAAAAAGTCTTGATGAAACATGAATGTGTCTCAACCTATGTGTCGGTAACCTAGCCAAACGCAATGCCACAACGAGCACGGCCTTCGCAAACGTGCTCTGTGAGATATAAAATCAAATCATGTGTCTGAAAAAATAAAAATATGATTTATTAAGTACCTATCCCAAACTCCTTCCATAAAATGATTTATTGCCCTATTGTTAGATGCAAATGCAAACTAGTAACTTACTTTTTACTAAAAACCTGTAAAAAATAAATACTTGTAACCTAAATAATTTTCATAACATATTTTTACATGAGATGGGTGTTAAAATGAAGTTGTAGCGTAATTGAAAATCTACAGCATTATCATTATGATTTACATACTTTCAATTTAGCAATACAAATGCATCGTGTACTTATGCATTTACCGCAATGATAAATGCAAAATGAAATGTGGGGTGCGTCGGCTGCAGTTTGCAGAGCGGCGACAGCCAGCCGTTAGCGGGTGGTGTGCGTTTTGCAGGCGGTTTTTGTGCGTGTAGTGGTCATATGCGGTATTTCAGACAGGCGGGCTTGACCACCCTTTTGTGACGTGATTAGATCATTTTAATTAAATTAGCTTTATACTATCTTAAGCTATGTAGAATAGAATAGAAAATAACTTTATTGTATACCAGAAAAAGAGAAACAGAGCAGAGAGACAATGAAAACAAAACGTACAATGGGTGGTCTTATCGCTTTGCGATCTCTTCCAGATAATCTTGGACAGAAACAGTAGTCAGGATCAGGATTAAATTGTCAATGTACCTGCCTAGATTTATTTGTTTATTTTATGGTCAATGTCATGTTTAGTCTGAATCGATAATTATCGTTATGTTAATAGATTAATCTGGTGAGTATCTGGCCCAGGGGATCAGCATTGCTATTCAGCGCGTGCAGCCAGTATCTTGAGTATGCTTACGACCAGTACTAATTAGAATCAGTTGAGCTGTCTATAGATCGTTTGCAACGGTCCGTAGATAGCTCAACTGTTTCTTATGTATTTTATATATATGCTTATAGTATATTTTGTAAAAACTGAAATAGTCGCTGGTTTGTTTGTAAATAAAATTAATAACTATATCTAACCTAATGTGAATTATAGGTAGGTATAAAAATCATAACTTTTACGTTTGATCGTGAAATATTATAATAAAAATGTATTTATTTAGTAACAAATCGTAGGCACATAAATAAATATTATACTGAGCAAAACCAAATACAAATATTGGATATATAGGCTTATACATTTTTCGTTAAAGCCTATATGCGTTGTAAGTTGTTGTAAGTTTCTTGCCCGTTCTTCTAGGCTCTGGTCGCGTGGAACTGGCACCTAGAATCACCTAGTATGTAAGACGATTCTAAATGATCCTTGTGATTTTACTGAATAAAGCAATTTTAACTTTGACTTGGACTTTGGAGGGGGTCAAAATAATTTGATTGACTCTGTACTTGATTAATATAAAACCAATAAATATATAGTACAAATACAATAAATATATTGACTGTTAAACGTTTTAGTCCTTTTCATAAGAAATGTAAAATCTATTTACGACTGAACCGTAGCTTACGTTTCAGATGTGCCTCACAATCAATCCGCGGTAAATTATATAAAAAATACATTTCAAGCTTCAGCTGACTGCTAGATGGTTTTGTTATTAGTTTTGCCGACGGCACCCACAGCGGAGGGTCGACGTGTGAAAAAAATCTTGCCAGGATTAAGGGCCCGTTTATCGAGCTCGCGGGCGGACTTATTGCCGTAATACAATCTCTGTTATGTCGCGCGCGGATTATCCGTACCGACGTGTTTTACACGGCAACATTGCCGGTTATGTCACATTTACGTCGGAAAACGCGCAATTTTTTTAGATTGCTTTTTAGAATATTTTCCAACAGAAGTTATACATATAGTTATGTAGGCTGGAATAATATCTAACAAAGGACTGTTTAAATAAATATTTTAATTATTTACCTACTTACATATCTACTCATAAACAGTGCTTAGTTCTTAATATTTTAAACTTAGTACATATTTTAAAATAATTAAAAAAAAATTTCGTAGATAAAGATGAAATATGAAATGATTAAATCAGACTTTACATTTCAACGTCTGTTCAAAAGCTCTAACGCACAAATCCCCACAAATTGAATACGCCATTATCGAGTCTAAGCAATTTGCACACAGCTGGTGCGCGCTACGCACCGTAGCACTGGTTACGCCGTAGACAGTGCGTAGTATGGCTTGTAGCAACTAGCTAACTAATACTAATGTACTATAGTTTTACAGAGAAGTAAAATATTGTGAACATTTAAGCTATGCTTATGTAATATCCCCGTAAAAGATCTCTATGGCTCAAAAATATAATTAATTATATCAGTATCATTGCAGAATCGATTTGAAAACTTAATCGATCGTTAAATCCTTAAGAAGATTAATTGAAAAATAATTCAAACTCACTCAGGATAAAATATAAGTAAAACTATTCGAAAAAAAACTTTTTTCACGCCTGTCGCTGCAATATCGCGGCCGCTTATGGTCTTCAAAAGCCGCCATCTGCAGTCGTTAGAAAGGATCTCGTAAATAAGTAAGATGTTGACGAGCGGAAAGCGCAAAGAATTGAAAGTAGCCTGGGTGCGTGGCAATATACGACCCACTAGTTTTCACTTTAGTATTTTTTAGAAAACAGTGACCGTCATTTGAGATTTTCCAAAACCTTCAAACAATAAATTAAACAATAACATATTCAGGGACATTTCACACATCACACTCTATTCCCAAACCAAGCAGAAATTGTACTATGGGAACTAGATTGCTGATAAAAACAAATATGTTTTTTTTTGTTAATACATACATAGAATACATGATAACACCCAGACACAGAACAAATATTTATGTTCATCACACAAACAGTTGCTCTGGGTGGGAATCGAACCCACGACCCACAGCATGGAAGGCAGAGCTACTACCGACGGAGCTGTGACGCATGTCAAAAATGGAAGTAGTTTTCGTTCAAATTGATACGATTTGTATTCGTATCAGGAACAGTGGTTCCTATAGCGCTAGATTTTAGTTCGGTCGAATCATATATTTTAGTTATTAATAATCAACGCCAAACTATCGCCAATCTATAGAACCTGTATGAAACGATCTGTTTTTGTCAAACGGAAAGCACTGTTTAAATAGCACTTACTGCAAATCTGTATCTGATTTTCGAGGCAAAATTAATCACTGAGCATCATTGTCAGACAAATGTTTATCAATCATTCTAACCAAAAATTGTTTTATTGCTTATCATTACTAATTTCGTTATCATTTCACGAAGTCATCATATTTTTGTAAAAAGCGGACTGATCTTGATTTATTGATTTGGATCAGTTAAGCTATCTATAGATCGTTTACAACGGTCTGTAGATAGCTCAGCGGTTTCTTATGCATTTTATATATTCCATTGTACACTTTGTAAATACTGTATTAGTCGTAAGTTTGATTGTGAATAAATACTTATTCGTATAATGAAATGAATAAAGAAAATGTCTATATCTGAGTAAGAGGGGAGAGGGGTAAATGGTCAAAAAAAAAGGTTCAAAATTTAATTATTCAATCAAATCACAAGGATCATTTAGAATCGTTTTGCATACTAGTTCTAGATGCCAGTTCCACGCGAACAGAGCCTAGAAAAACGGGCAAAAAACTTATGGTCTATTGTGTCACATTTTTTCTATATATGGTATGACTACAGACCGTTGCAAACGATCAAAAGTAATGTAATAAACGTAAACGTCATGATTTCGCGATCCTGCCAAGGGTGAGTGGAGGCTGAGAATACTTCCGGTAATAAAGGAGTTTGGCCGCTCCGCCAATTAGATCCTCAATGATTCAAGCCGAGCGGCTTAATTGAAAACATCACGATAACTCGAGCTGGTAGAGTTTTGTAACTTTGAGTTTAATAGCCATTTAATTTTCAGGTTTAAGTCTATATCGCCTTGTTTGAAAATTTTGCCTGGAATACGTATTCTGTTTATAGTACGAAATTTTTAATACATAAGCTCTATTTATGCACACAACATCTCAAGACTTTTGTGTAAAATTATTAACAATGATCAAAACCTACAAGAAGAACTTCGCATGAAGCTAAATAAAACCAGGATTGTTATCTCACGAGCTAGGTTATGCAACAAAAGTCTTCTGGAATATTTATTAAAAATACATAATTTGTCATACAAACGCAACCATCAGCAATATAAAAGCTAATGTCATTCCCAAACTAACATCGAATAACATCTGTAAAACAGATTGAGTTAATGGTGTTCGAGAAGTTCCGCGCTCGAGAGTTCTAATGCCGGGGCCACACCGCTCCTCGCGACAGATTAGCGGCAGCTGTCAAACCACGCGGATTCGGTACTCCAAGGCGTTGATATGATATATATTCGCGGACATTTCACACATCACACTTTAGTCCCACACTAAGCAAAGCTTGTACTATAGGAACTAGACTGCTGATATTATACTTATAAGCATTTTTTTTTGTAAAAACATATATAGATTACATATGAACACCCAGGCAGAGAATAAATATTTATGTTCATCACACAAATATTTGCCCTGGATGGGATTCGAACCCACGACCCACAGCATGGGAAGCAGAGCTACTACCACTACCTACTGGGATCAATCAAACTTTTTACCCAGCTACACGTAGCAAAAAGTTTACTGACAGGCGTCACAGCTCAGTTGGTAATTCTGCCTTCTATGCTGTAGGTCGTGGGTTCGATTCCCACCCAGAGCAAATGTTTGTGTGATGAACATAAATATTTGTTCTGTGCCTGGGTGTTACTAAGTACTTATTGAATGTAAGTATTTCCAAAGAAAAAAAAAATTGTAGTATATAAGTTTAGTTTACAATATGAATAGTGACAGAGCAGATTTTGTATTATTTTACGTGTTCACAAAACAAATTATGGTTTAAAGCGGGCTCTACACGCGAGAAAAGTTATCCGCCCCCCTCAGCCGCACCAGTCATAATATTAAATGGCTGACATTAATCTGTGGTTCCGATGCAATAGTCAGGTTCCTGTTACTAATGTCATTTAAACGTAGCATTATAACTTTAAATAATATTATAAACTAGATGCAAATAATAAAAACTTTTTAAATTACAGCTTTACAAAGCTTTGATAAAATATATGAATCGATAACTTAATGTTTTATGGAAATTATAACAATCCAGTTTTTACAGAAATGTATCTTGTCTTTTTTATTATATAACATTTTTATCCTAACCAATTTTCCTGATAGTTTCTTGTTTTATTTATTTGTTTATTTGATGTCACAAAATCCACAGATTTCGACGTAACTCACATTAACCTAATTTTAGTTATGAGGCTTTTAACTTCACAGGTTACTTTTTCTAAGTTTACAGGTTTGTATTCGGCTAAAATGGTAGTCAAACTATGTTATACTGAACTAATATTCGAACCAGAAAAGACTTAACGAACTTTTGATCTTATTATTATGGTTCACGTATCCAAACTAGCAGTGCCAGCGACGAATGTGCAATCAAAAATCCCATTCTGAAGCAAAACTGAGGTCTACCATCGTTTTCATCTCCATATCCGGCCGTTGACTGACATCCGGGACAACTACTTCCACCTATGTGCACTGACTTTGCACTCGCCATAGATTGTACGAGTATTTTGTCTAACATAGTTCTGAAGTGCTTTAAATGCTGTTTTGAATGTATTGTCTTTATATTTATCATATATATAAGGATCATTAAAAACCGTCTTATTTAGTAGGCGTCAGTAAAAAATTAGTAACTATTCTATTATCTTAAGGATATTTCATCGACTTATAGATGGTACATGACAATACCACCAGCTACACAATATATTAAAATACAAGCTACTTAAGCAAATAAAAGTATTCATGCTACGCCACTTACTATTTTTACGGCAACTCACGGGAAAGAAAGGAATTTAGCAAACGGCCTTATAAAACGCGTTACGTGCAATAAGGCCTTTGTTATTGTGGGGTCGAAACTTATTCATCCCGCAAATCCGCTCATGTATGAGCCAAATCCCGCTCGGTCACCGCTGATTGCATTGTCATGTCTAGTGGACCATAACCTTTTTAGAAACTTTATATTTTATGACGGTAGGATTAGAACACATTTTTCTTTGAAGGTTTGGTAGAGAACCGGCATCCCACGTCGTGTCGGTTTGTAAAACAAGCGAGCCAACGTGATTGGAATGTTTTATCCGACCCTTGGAACATATGAGACCGATATGATGTATGTTTTTCCTTTTGATGTGCAATTTATCGCCCGTTTAGGTGACAATGTGATTAAAATGAATAGCTTAATTTTATTACTTTTATCTTTGTAGTGTCCGGTTTTTTGTGAATAATGTGTTATTTTAGTTTAAAAAAAACAGGATTTTGTTTAATATAACACTTTAAATAACTCTAGTATATATAACTGAATAATTTATTTATTACTTATTATTGGATACCAAGTTTACATACTAAAGCAAATGTGCACACCTTACATCTAGCTAGTGCTTATCATCTGTGTCACTCACACTCACATTTTAAAGAATGTTTAGTTTATCGCTTATATTTTCACATATTTTTATACAAAAACAAACGAGCCAATTAACCTGGACATTAATAAGGGTAAGTCTACACCAATGGTCAATAGGTGATTGGAATCAGCTCGGCAAATTGCGATGTTGTACGCATAAATCGTGCCGCTGTCGCCGAGGCTTAGCAATGGTTAAGCCGCGCTTGATAATGGGGTTAGCACGTCCGACGGACTTAAAACTCCAGCCCTAGTACAAAACTATAATTGGTAATATGGCTACCTGAAACTGTATGGCACAAGCTCTTGTTTACAAAAATGTTATCACAAAAAAAAATTAAATTTAAAAGAAGTATTCAAAAATATATGATATAAAATATGTCTATTTTCTTCAAAATACAAACTCAAAAAATAAATCAAACAAGTTTACTTTCCTAAAATCCATAATTATGTTAAAAAATGTATTAATTTTTAACTAGTGAGTAAAAATGTATCAAAATTAAATTAAATTATTGTTATTGTGACTGAAATATGAGTAGCGCTGTGTACGAGTATTGCAATAATATTATAATAAGTTGTTATGACAAACATCATCAGCAAAATGGCGTGCGTGACGCGAACGTTCAGTTCAGTTATTGCACAAGTTTGACAACAAGCCGTCACTCAGTAACTACGTGACCGCAGAAAAACTTCGATACAACGGCTGCGAGATGAATATTAATTTCAGCAAAGTTTGATGAAAATTACACTCTAAATAACGAACTGAAAGTATAAATTGGTGTGCTCGACAAATAAATTGGGAGTTTTAGTGGACATTTCATTTTCGTAGCATCTCGTAGAGGCTCTACGAAAATGCCTCTACAAGCTTTGGTTGTGTTGTACCTGTATCGTGATAATGCATATAAACGCAGCTCTAGAACGTGGAGACTTAAAAAAAGACATAATTAAGTTTTACCTCTTGAGCATGGAACTCTAAAAACAAAATACTGGTCTCCACAGCTCGAGGTTGCAAAGCCATGGCTGCTAATCCCCCGATCCACGAAAGCCGTGTATTTCACGGCTCTTTATTACATTAATTTAAATGTTTGCGCCTCGGATTCCCGCCGATCCCCAACACGACGTTATAAATCCGCTATTCTGATCAACGCTGAATACGAGCTTTAGAATGTTGCCAGTAAGCCACGTATGGTAGAGGTGTGCCTATACCATGTCCAATTGTTTTGTATAGATTTAGATGTGTTCAATTCAACAAGTTTTTTTTATATATATTTCAATTTAATTGTTTTGTATGGGTTCAGATGAGTTTCAATTCAACAAGGTTTTGAATAGGTATGTATCATTTTTTTTTGCTTGTAGAAAGTTTAATGAATATTTTTCTAGACTGCTTTTAAATTTATCTCACCTATTGTTTATCAATTTGTAGTGGCAACTACATGTGTCAGCATATTAGTTGAGGAGAACATCGGTTAACGTTACCCATCGCTTACCGGAGGGATTACGCACTGTCAGCGCACCTGGATTCAAAGCCTCAGAGGCGACAAACGCGGCAATTATTCACGCTGAGCCTTCGTCGCAAACGAAAATATTTACTCCAACACCTAGTGCTAACTTATAGCAATATAATCCGATAAACGCAGATCGTTTGCTCGAAAATTGTGTTATCCTCGCTGTAAAGCGTTCACAAGTCGCCGCTTTACGAGGCCAGGCGCCGAGGGCATGCAAACATAAAAATTCTCTATCGGGACTAATAGGAGCGAAACAAATAAAAGGATACGTAAATAGAAGCGTCAGATAAATTCCAGGGGCTGGAGTGTGCGTAAATCCGCGCGATTTGTATCTGTGACAGGGAGGTGCGGGCCCTTCGCCCCTCGCCCCCTCGCCCCCTCCCCGCTCCTTCTCACAATTAATTTGACAGATATTTTTGTATCACACATTAGTGTCTTTTCATATTACTTACTCAAAGTCCAACGGCGCTATTATTGTTCACCCCATTTCCTTATCATTTTCTTGAGTTATGAAACGGTTGCAGCTTCTTTCAAATTCGAGACATTTAGCCAGCAGTACTTTGAAATTATATTTTTATACGCAATTTTCTTTTAAAAAAGCTTGTTTGCGTTAGACCTTTTACAAAATCTCTCGTTATTGCCAACTCAATTCTTTCGTCCTTAAATGAAGCATTTGACGCAATTACAACCTAAATAGCATGTAAACACACGTAGAAAGTCGTAAAAAGCCGGCGGCACGCGCAGGTCACGCCTATGCAAATGATATTAAATTAGAAACGCTTAATAACAACTGTGGCCCCGCTCCTGTGAAGAGATGCAATTACACCAATCAAATTGAAATTTTAGAGCACTAATTGCGGTAGACATGTTTTACGAGAGATTTAATCCGGTGGGTGACGTTTGCGTGACTAAACGACGGAAATGTGTACCTACTGCGGCCATTAGTCACATAAAAACAATATATATACCGCCTAGACATTAAAATTACCTAAAATGTTAAAAATAATTATGTTAAATTACGTGTATTAATAAAAAGTACTTAGTAATTTCGTAAGTTCCTATTACGGTATATGTTGACATATTTTAACATGATTATTGTGCAGCATGTTTTGATAGCAAACTAACGATATGTGGAAATCATTTATACAAATTAACATGCGGCAGTGTTCTAAGTTGTAGGCATAGCGAGCTTTAGCATTGTGACATTTTAACAATAACAAAATAGATTAATTTTTTAATTGTAAGTACTTTTACTTATTAACTTGGAACTCGCTAATCTATACGATTCTTTAACCCAATTTGCAACAACAATTTGAAATTAATCTATGTCAATCATAAATTAATAAGATAGGAGAAAAGACGCGATTTTGAGATGTCTCATCATTCCTCAGAAATATTCGTTCCAGTTTTTTCAATCCATTTATTTTGACGCTTTTCTGTGTTAAGGGAAACAGATACCGGAGCGAGATCACAACCAATAGTAAATACAAGAAATGTTTCATGCTCCCGGACCTGTGGGGCTATCAAGCAAGGGGAAACTTGCGTGAACGTATATCCTTTCAGTTGCAGTTCAGTTTTCGATGATTTTACTATAGTAACTCATCAGTAATCCGTGGCATTTTTGTGGACTGACGTGACTGAGCTGTTAAAAATGACGTCAATGCCGCGGTTTTGGACGTGGCCTACCTGATTTGAGCATGTCCTACCTGATTTAAAGATGACCAACCAGATTTGAGCATGGCCTACCTGATTTTTCGTTAATTCTATCAAACGGTATGAAAATCGATCATTCAAAATATCAATAAAAGACGAAGAAGAAAACTGAACTGCAATTTGATCAAATAACAGTTCAAAAACATTTTAGTTGTCAGGATACCCCCCCTGGACTAAGCCCTTAAAATAAACACAAAAATATAAAAAAATCATCAATATTTTCAACATATCATGGGGTGCTAAGTCCGTGGCTTACGCCCGGGCTCCGGACGCAGGTGCGCCGGAATCCCGGCTTACCGCAGCACTATTGATGCCCGCTCTAACAAATGTATTCTGTACCAATGTGATTTGAGTGATCCTTTACAATTATGTAATTAACCTAGCTAACGGCCGGTTTCTGGAAACCCAAATCACGATTGATCCGAGTTTGATATAGTAATTATTTGATTTTTTCGTTGATCGTCATTCGAGAAACCGGTCGTAAGTTGACAATCTTAGTAGAAAATCAAAATTACATTAAAGTATTTTTGAGTACCTACCTATCTACCAAAGATATTTCAATTAGATATTGTAAAATAACATTGAAACATTATAAAACAGGTTTATTATATATACTTATATTATGTGTATTCATAAGAAGATAATCCGTATAGAGTGCGTTAAAATTAATGAAAAACACCAAATGCTCAAATCAAAGCACTCTATAGCGCTAGATAACAATGTACCTACATATTTTTAAAAACAAAGACCATCTCGTTAAGGGTGCAATTTTACCAACAACCGTCCTACTTATCAGAGTTTTTTCCTAAGAAGCTGCAAACTACGTTAAAATGATTTAATTCCCCTCAGATAGCGTTACGACGTTATTATTAAGAACTGGCCCCTGGTGGGTGCCGGTGGTCTTGCGGTTGCCACAATCCGTTGACCTTTGTGGGTCGAAAAGACGCAAAAATTAAAACCATATTTCATGTGGTTGTTTCAAGTGGTCCATTTTATAAGGATATGAAACTTTGAAAACTTATAGCACTTTTAATGCTGTAATTTGAAAAGTGTAAATGTGACGTTATAGAATATATTTATAAGAAATGGACATGTATTCAGCACCAACAAAACTTACGCTAGTATAAACATAAAACAATATTTTTTAATTTTTGTTTATTCGATAACAGAATGCAAACTTTATAACACCCAAAACTTTAAAATAATGGTTACTTTTAGCAAACGTATCAAAGTTGGCAGCACCAGCTCTTAGCCATTTCACGAAGCTTGGCCCGAGGTGCCCGGCCCGCGGCTAATAAACGCTTATCAACACCCTCATTATCACACCCTTAACATCGCTTTAATGTCTTGCTCTTGAACAAAACATATTTAATCACATTTTTCCCCGGCAGGCGGAGAACTTTTTAAATTTCATAAATTCGGGGCCAAAGTTGGGGCTTGACTGTAGAGATATTAAGTTGTTAAACTCGTTCTTGGTCTTTTGTTTTATCATTTAGAAAAGAGTGTCTTTGACTTGTGTTAAATACGTCATTCATGCAGATATTTAGATTAGTGAGCGTTATAAGTACTTTGATAGTAAAAACTTTTCATAAATTCCAAGCTACTAGTAAAAGTTATAAACCAGATATTTATGGGAGCAATTTACAATTTATGTCGCACGGTGAAGTGGTGGCCTATCGGCCCCTCGCTTCTATCGGCCTTTGCTCTGATCTTTTAAGTCCGACTTTACTGCGTTCGCAACACTAAATTATAATATAACATGTCGTAAATTCCACAAACTATCCTTTCATGACGCGCAGACTTAGGTGTAACCGTCTTACAACATCTTAATAACCTTCGCCGCAAAAATATTGTCCTCTTCAAAAATTATTAGGTGACAAGTGTCTCGGCGGATTATTATGATTCTTACGACCGCGCATCCTTAGAATTAAATACATAATATGAAAAAAAATAGCAATCAAAATCATACTCACTATTATTTTAATTTATTGCCACTATAATATTTGTGGCGTTATTTTATTTCTTTAGCGATTATGTCAACGTAGATAAGGATCAGGTGTAGTTAGGAGTTTGTGTGCTGTCTACGATTGTCGAGCACTCTTTCAAAGCTCCCCCATATTTGATCACAAAATTAAGAGCCTGTAAGCAAACAGTATCGTTTGCCGGGTAAAAAAATATAAAAAAAGGGTGTCGCTTGCAAAGTATCTACTCGTTACGTAATAACAGACAGAAAGAACCGAATTGAATATTAAATGAAATAATTTATGCCATATTTATCATTTTGCAAATGAGCCAGTCTCACCTTAATGAAAACGTTGAATTTATTTTTGGGCATCTAAGCCGCCGTCTTTGATTAATATAAATAGGGGGGTCAATATTGAAATTCTGTGAGTAGATATTAATAAGTTAAATATTTTTTGTGTTTCATAGATGATTTCCAAGTCACTGTGGCAACATTAGCCGAACGCAATAACGCACCATAAGGCAACGACTTTATAAAGAAGCGTGCACACGCGTCCCTAGAGTCCCTACTGCCATTTGAACGATCAAAGCTGCAGGGATACAAGCACAAGCACTTAGTCAGTTTTATAATTAACTATATCTCTATTTATACGAATACAGGTAGGTACATACGAGAAGACAGTTTGGTATAATACCAACTCTCACAGAGAAAACATTTGGATAAATGATTAACATAAGCGTAAAGTATATCGAAACGACTTTACAAAAAAATTATGAGAACGGACAGTCGACTATCGTGTGGACTTGGGCTAAGGCTGTTGTGGTAAGGCTGTGTGCACATTAGCCAGCGAGTCTCGTAAATCACACGGGATCAGGCGCCGGCTATCAGTGACGCGGGCCACGTCAAGTGATACGTCACACTTGCCCGCATAATCGCTGTTAGGGCTACCGCGAACTAATCTTTCACTCTCGGGAATGTAAAGACGACGACGGGGTACAGCATCTAATTTGAAAACAACTTTATGAACCCTGATCTAGGATTTTTTTCCGACGCCATGATGTCTCGATCTTTCTTCTTTATTTACATCACAAAATGTTGAATTAGATGCTCTAAATACTAATTAATAGAAGACATAAAAATCTGTCACCAGGTTCTATTTTATGACCCGTTTTATGACTTGTACTAATTACATATTTCAAAAGCTTTTTTAGTTTATATTTACATCTTTGAATAGCGTTTCAGTCTTGTAGGCACGGGCAACAATAAAATACATAACCTAACCATAATTCTGTCACTACTAAAATATCCTGAACTAAAGTAATCTCGCTAACAAAATTGATTTAAACTTAGAGAATACTGCAGAAATCAACACCTTCAAACAAAATTACACGATTACGAATTAAGGGGACTACACAGAGACATCTGAATCGTTTCAAGTCGAGACAAATTAGTACTTAGACGAGGACGTCTTTAGAAACAACACTTAAGCGTAATATTAAAATCCAAACAGGGAGGGGGGTGGATGAGCGGCTTCTTATCGCGTTGCGGAAACTCTGTGGCCACTTGCCCGCCATGCCCTGATGCCGAATGACAAACCAGTGGAGTAGGCAATGCAATTACAATCTGGCGAGAATAATCTTGGAACTGAGCTTGAAAGAAATCTTTCAATCTGTATCTAGAATGTCAAACTCATTATAAAACATACCTAGGTACTATAAAAGGTTACAAAGATTTAATAATAAAGTTAACATAATGATTTTGCGCATTCAGTTCATCTATACCTACCTACTATTTATTTACTACGTTTATTTTCTCACACAAAGGTAGGCATATAAAATAACGGTGATAAGTAGTAAATAAATACAATAATGTACCTAGTTGTAGAACAGAATACAAAATTGTACTACATACACCATTATCTAAACTAAAATATACTAGGCTTTGTAATGTGATTGATATGTATCCGGCTTATGAGTATGTAAAATAAAAAAAAACAAGGAAATTTCGCACATCACACTCTGAGACCCAAACTAAGCAAAGCTTGTATACTTACTATGGGAACTAGAATACTTTTATTTTGTAAATACCTACATACTTACATAGAATACATAGTAAGTCCCATACATATTTATTTTCATCACAGATACATCCACTCTGGGTGGGAATCGAACCCACGACCCACAGCATGGAAGGTAGAGCTAATACCAACTGAGCTGTGACGCCTGTCAATTTGAATACTTATTCTTATTACATACATACATATTCATATTCTTATGAGAACATAGCGCCTCCACTGCTTCACCATCCAGGCTACTCAGTTTTTAACAGCGTTAATAACGGTGGAATTAAAGCGCGAGAGCCACGACGATTTAATTAAAGCTAACGAAGATCTCCCCCCACCTTTTACCTGTCCAATGTTTTAATTTATACAATCTGTTTGTGAAACGCTTTTTCAAGGAGTAAATGGTTTATACAACCATTTTATCGTCCTACCTTAAAGTAACGAAAATCGTATATTTATCTATCGAAAGTGGGTACATAATGGTAGATAACTCTAATGAAAAAAAAATTGACGATAAAGTAACGCACGGAATTCTTACTACCTGTAAACTTTGTGTTAGGTTCAAAATATGCAAAAACGATTCGTTTCATATTCCCTTTGAAGTTATTAGAGATTGTGAATTCTAGAGTACGTGGAAGGCATGATCCAGCTTTATTTATCTACCAGTTTGTTCAGTCGATCAACAAACATATACTTACTTACTTATGTTATGGCCCAACTATACCTATAGGTAGATATTTTGATAGCACTTGTAATAGTATATTGGGTGTTTTGCAAACGTGTGGTGAAGCGGGCGTCATCGTCAACAGTCGTGACGCCGCGTCACATGCCAGGTGCTCTCAACGTTTTGACCGCAACTAAATGGCGCCCGACCACGCCACCCTACGTTAATTTTACAAAACCGCGGAAAGCGTCGTCTGCTGCAAACATAATTGCAATACATTTTGAAATTGTAGGTAAGGATTGCGAGAAACAAATTTGTTTAGTAATATCAGAGACTAGTAATGTAATAAACAAGACAGCGGCGATATTTCAATTGTGCCGCTTGATGGTCATGCATTCAGAGTTCTTACATAACAGCATCCGTAAATCATCAGTAAGTATCTAATAAGGCGATCACTCGATGTCCAAATAAGCAACTGCAGGCTGTATTCTTATCAACATGACTAGGTACTAATGAAAACTATTTATCTACTACCCGACGCACCTACGTAACATTACGGTTGGTTGGTACCAATAGTCATTAATGGTACAGTATCTAAAAGTAATAGGTAATATGGTTCGGTTTTGATTGGAAAACTTTAGGTACCTACTACCTGAGTACCTATAGTCTACCAAATAAAATCATATGAAAAATTTACACTCGCCTTAAATAAATGAATCCGTCAGTTCAAATATTCCTGTTTTGGTATTTGAATAGTTTCTATGGGTGCAAAAAGAGTCTCACGAAAAATCTGAAAATAGAAACGGAAACGCTGTTGAAGGATACAAGATATTATTTTTTTTGCCAAAATAAGTGTTACAAACATGGTAAAAATGGTAAGTTTAAAAGTAGGGAGGCACTTTAAACGTATTCATCCTTTTCAGGAATCAGCAATGAGTGCAGTGAACAATTTCATGGGTAAGCGACATCTATTATTACGTTTTTAGGACTCACAACAATGGTACCGTTGTACTTACTATGGTTCTGGCCTTTTGGGTGATATAACACGCGGATAGATGTCGCAGTGCCTAGCCAACTCAGTTTTATTGCCTTGTATATTGTTAACTGCGAGGACTGTAAGATGGCGCTAAAATCATTTTGTTTTGTTACCCTATATTAGTAGATTAAAAACTGTCTTGTAAATTATTATATTTATCAAAGCCGTGCTTTTTCCTAACATGCTTACTTAGAAGTAACTTAGGTTATTAGGTATCTGCTATGTTATTTTATTACAATTTGAAATTTGAAGTCACAGATAGCAGTCAGAGCCAATTCACTCAAAATTTGAAAATGTCAAAGTCATGTGTCCGCATGTGCAAAGACGTAATCGTTAGTAAAACTTATCGATACTTTTATCAATGTCACATCGATCTCGCTCGCTACTCGATTTTTAGTATTGAATCAGAAATAAGATATCAATTTGGTTGATTCATTTTGTTGTTTGGTAGATCATATTTACTACAAAAAGTACTACCTATATTTATATAAGATCGTAATAAAAATATGGGATAATCTCTAAAGTATGATCTACCAATAAAATATATTTTTACAAAAATAATAAAAACCGTCCTTGACAAGTAATACTGAAAACACGTTGTTTCTAAAAGTAAAAGGATTGTTTTGAACTGACCTTGCATTACAGTACTGGGAGGGATTTGTAAAGGAAACCTTACTGATCATTTTTTTACGTTAAACTCATGGAATACATTTTCATGGCGTGATCTAGAAATCAACACTTTGCGGTGGCATGATCTAGTTGAGAAATTGGAATGAAATTTACTAATGAAACAGATTCATATTTTTCATAGGAAAGTTGTTATAATCGATAATTTATCGATTAATTAAAGTAGATAGATTGTTCGATCGATCGCATACAGCACTATGTAGGCTTTTTTGCTTATTGGTTTTCTTGTTTGTTGTCTGGTCTGCTGTCTTGTCGTGTTTTCTGAACTTTTGATTTGATTTGACTGTCTTGTCCTTTAACTCCATCCATTCATTGAATGTAATGTAGTATTTCTTTGAGTTTGTGTGTGTTTGGTTTAGTTGTCTTGTCTGGTTGGTTCATGTAATCTTGTACCTTTGGTACACACAGTGATTTAATTATTGCAGCATGCTTGTGCATGATGCAAAATACTCGACTATCTACCGCGAGACACACGGGACACGCGATCGACAATAATAAATGCGGCATCGATTGTATAAACTCGCTGTTGTGACCGTAACCGTAAAAGTTTTGCGTTGTAGTAGGTAAATAACGTGGTGCTCCATGAGTTGACTACACGCGATAGCTACGACTCTAATAAAATATTGACGTGAAAAGAGTCTGCGATGGGAGGATCTACTCTGCCTGAGAGAGTAGCCCAGATCTATTACACCTATGGTTTATTCTGTTCATCATACCCCATTACAGTGATCTCCATAGCTCTGTCAGTTGTTCTAATGTGTTGGTGAGTAAACATTGTCCTTTATTGACAAGACCTAGGTTGTTCTTCCTACATAGTATATTTGAGCCTAGAATACATAGTTTGAATCATGGTGAGGATACCTTATTAGATTACTATTGCATGTAAAGATCAACTACACAAGGTATTTGTGTAAGTATTTATAGACAGGGAGTCTATTAATATTGTTTGTTTACATGTTGTATTTTAGCAATCAAAAAAATATCAAAGTACATCATTGGTATTTCAATCAATAATAATACCTTTGTACCTACTATGAAAAAGACTTTAAATATTGCTTCATGTTTACCAAGCATACTTAAATAAATTAGACTAATTTATTTGTTCTTTATACAATATCAATTAATAAAGCATCTAAGTCTCTCTTACTGGTATATGGATAGCAATATAATACAATTTAATGTATGTTAATGTATGACTTGTTTAAATTTAAATTGTTTCAGTTTCCCGTTGTTAAATGTGCCTCTACCCGGCAACATTCCAACAGTTATCAACTTTCCAGTACATAAAGAGCATGCAACAAAATCTGAATGCAATGGAAATAAATGCATGCAAGGTTTGTATTTCATTATATTACTTAGCTTCTAACTACTTCTAACTGAGCTGAGGGCTGAGCACAAATTAATGTGACAATCATAAACATAATCCCCCTATCTTATAAAAAGTTTGCGTTGACACTATGTCTACATATTATGGTAATCAATACATCAAGTCTGCGTTAACTTTTTATAAGACAGACCGAATTTAAGATGCATGCTAATGCTGCAAAGTTTAACAATAAAGCTGATGTTGATGTGCAATTGTCACATTTATTCCTGCTCACACCCCAGAGGTACTAAATTTATTGACAATCCTGTAGACAGTAACTATTGTCATAGCTTTCTGATACTTTCTTGATATGCTTGTGAAGTGGTTTAGGTCAAAACAGTATAGTTATATATAATAATAATAAAATGAAGTTGCAGGAATCAGCTGGTTTATATCTAACTCAAAACAAAATTACATATCAACCAACCAATAATATGGGTTCTACTTCTACTAACCTGTTGGTAGACACTAGTCGAAAATAAAATAGTCCTTGACACATTTAGTTTCAATACAATTGCTTGCAGTACTGTTACACCACTTAGCCAGTTAATAAAATTATAGTACAATTCAAAGCATGCTTGAAGCACCATCAATCATTTAAAATAACCATTGTTGAAGATACAACCATTTTGTTCGCCTTGCAGACAAAATCACCTTATTTTCTAATCTCTATTAAATATAATTGAAATGATATTTTTATATATGCTCAGGCTTAATTGGTTTTTAATAACTTACTTAAATGAATTTGTTAAGCTTACACTACAATGGTTCATGTAATTGAAACTAATTTTAATTGTTTAGATTGTTTTGTTTTACTGGTTTGCAGATATTTTTTTGTGAGAATAATATAAACTTGTGTAAAAGATACCTTCTTTTTGCAGATGGACCATCGCAGCTAGACCTCCTTTACAATGAAACACAAAAACTACCTTACATCTGGGCAAAAGATAAACCACTGATGTACGCGCAACAAGTTATAATGAAAGTTGGTATGTAAAGTTATGCTAAATCAGAATATTGAATATTAAAAATAGAATTTCTATTAATATCATCATTATAATAACATAATTAATATCAATACCATAAGCACCCGCGCTCGTCAATAATGAGACTATACATTCCATGGAAATCCCCCGCATTTCAGAGGCTTTTTAAATGCCAAGAACAACCATAACCGTGAAATGTGCAGTCTCAGGGAATATTATTTTAACCAGTCCAGCACGATTTATTTGCTTACGGTGCGTAGGTACTTGCACAGGCACAATCTAGTGGTCAGAATCATCCATCAGCAACTTGCTCTATCATCACGGACAGGACTATTGTTTGCAATTAGCCTGATATCTTGGTGATATACCGGTCACAACGTAAGGCAATTTTTTTTTTAACTTTATTTGGGAAAACAAACAGTACCTCAATACAAGATAATTAAACTATGATTAATACTAAATATAAGTAATTGTGACACCAACACCGTTTACCACAGATTATTTAAGCAATAGTTGACAATTTACAGTTTATGAGAGATGGTTAGTACTATTTTAAGTTTTTAATAATCTTATTTTTAAAGTAATCTTACACAGTCATTAATATTATTAAGATGATTTACATTTTGTGATGCATGGTTAAAAAAAATTAAGTTTTTAATAATCTTATTTTTAAAGTAATCTTACACAGTTTATGGGAAATGGTTAGTAGGCAATGCTCGTAGATATCGCCATATCCACATTACGAATTATACATATATCAATAAATTGTATCACAAACGGCAGTAAAGTGAGCGATACAGAGGACCGTTATTTTTTTTGTATTAAAACTTAAATTGTACTTAAAATAAAAACAAAATTGATGCAAGTTTACCTAATCGAAATATGTACACTATATACACAAAATAGAGCAAACATCTAACTAAACTCTCTTTTATAATACGTAAGGCACTTTACAGCGTCACCTAGGGCGGCATTCCATTATATGTGTGTTTGAGAGCCGTGATATTGCATATTTTATTTTTCGAAGAAAAGGCCGTAAATACACAACTAGTGCCTTACTATAAGATTGCGAGTACTCCTTTGTAATGAAGTAGTATACCTTTGCCACTGAACGCTAGTGATCTCAATACATACATATGACAAGCATTTAAACAAATACCAATACTCACAGTACTGAACATCAACTGGTTATGGCGGATCACAAACGGGTTTGAACGTTTATTCAAATTAATTACTGCTAATCAGTTTGACACAGGGTGGCGACCCTCAGACTAATAACTGGTAATAAGCATTCATCAAATGTACCCCGCCACAACCATGGGTTTTACGCAAGCGCAACGTAAAAAGCGACTTCGAAAGCAACGTGACTTTTATTGACGTGACAATTAATAATGGCAAGTGCGAGTTATACTTCTGCCTGGTGAATTCCGTATAAAATTTTCTGAGAAGGGCGGTGATGGCCAAGTCCGAAACTACGAGAGTAAGATAAAAGTTCGTGAAATCTACTTACTTAACTAAATACTGTATAGTCGTAAGTTTATTAATAAAATGTATTTCAGTTCTTACTTAATATATATATTAAAAAATTATAACTACATACTTAATTTTTTTATATTTATTTTGCATCTGGTTGTAGTAATCTGGCGGTGTTACACTGAAACAGATAATTGGTTACACAGTACGGAACCCTAAAACATATTTTATTGAAATAAAAGTTACTGAAGCCCCTTCCCATCTTCGAAGAAAATATTTATTTTTGAGAACGTATTAGAAAGTAGTACGAAGGAGCGGATCATCTTTCACAGACCCTATTGTATGACCTGTATTTCTATGTATTCTGTCAAAACGAAGTCCAGCCTTGTAGATGCAATTTCCTTTTACTCCAGTTTTATTACTCCAGGGCAGCCTCCTTGACCTCTTTAGGCGAGTTCTGTTACCGGGTTGATAACATTGAAAAAATAGTTGGTCGTTCGATAACCTTATAATTTCGGCGGCCGGCTAGCTTGGATGCGATAATATACCTCACGCCACTCCTCTGATATGACTCACGTTACCGAGATTAAAACAAGTGTTCATTAAATGGGATATTGAATAAAATGTTTTATTCTCCTCTTCTACCAGAACCTTTTCACGAGCACTATCGCATTGTAAAAAAAATTGTTGAAATTAAAGTACCTACAGATAGTTTTCTTTTTAAATATAATTCCTTGTTTTGTGTAATCTTTGCGATTTTTTATATCGTCGTATCAGGATCAACTCATTTTTTTCAATCTTTTACGATTTTTATAGGATCATGAACTTCTGCTTTCCTTATTTACCTGCTACGTTGGTATAAAATGAAATAACTTTACTATAAATAATTTAATTCGTCTGCATAATCATTAGCAAACTACCAATATAATCTATAGTTAAATGTAGCATATAACCTATAGTTAAATATAAAGCCCTGTAAAAAAATGTATTGATTAATAATACAAACATTGTTTTGAGGATCGTCAGCTATGCGGACTACTAAGACTAGTTTATCTTAGCCTGATTGAAAATGAAATATTTCGATGTTCCTTATTTAATAATAAAATTTGGTTGTTCAAGGTGTATCACCATGGAACAGTCAGCTGAAGATGTGGGATGCATTCAGGGCACCACTACAAGAAGTGTTCCGGTTGCTTGAAACCATCAGAAATCACGAGGACTTGGAGACGTAAGTTGATGATTTATTCAAATATACTGTTAGTTAAAGGTTTGTCTTAAATGTATAATTAAAAATATTAAGTTATTTAGAAGGTAAATTTTCCTGCAATATTTTTTTCATTTTGTTAAAACGAAAAATAAAAGCTGTGCGTCTTTAAAGTAAATTTGTATAAAAATATAGATTTTTTGCAAACTTCTTCAGATTGCTTTGATCTGAGAATTCCAAAATCAAGTGATCAGGTACATGCTACAATAAACCAATGTTCTCCCTTCGTCGTCGATTTCGAAAGAGTTTAAAAAGGAGCTTGTTTTTTAGATTATAAAAATAAAGTTATTTTTTTACATAACAAAATGGTTAAATGGCTTCCCATGATCTTTACACGTTTATTAAGCGAAAAAAAAAAGTTATAGAATTATGTTAAAATATACATATAAAATATATATATATATATATACTTATTTAACATAATTCTATAACCTTTTTTTCGTAATAAACCGTGTTTCAACAACACATCCCAGTCTTATAACAATGGCGGTTTGACTGAATAATTTTTATGAAGGTTGATTTTGGTCGAATGCATGTAATTAAAAACTTGAAAAAGAATAGGTTTATTATTTTCCTGATAGCGTAATGCGTTAAACTGCGAAATATAATAATATTGTACTGCTGAAATAATTTGTACTCGTAGAGAAGAGCATTTGCATTTTTACTGCTAACAAAAACAATTTATATATAGTTTTTTATCAACGACACAAATAATGACATTACTAAATTGTTATATCGAATTTTTGATTATAGATTCGTAATTCTCTTATATTCAAAGCGATAAGTTGGCGTGGGTCGAATTCTAGCTGCCTTGACTTGCATGACAAGAGCCATGAGGCGTTTGTACATAAACTTATGCTAAGTCAAGTAAACCTGGTGTTTCTTGTTGTTCGTGAGTCACATTTACGTAACTTATGAGTCAACAGCGCATTTCTAGTTTCGAAACTAGATTGTTATCATTACCGCTTTAAATGCGTAAGTGGAACTCCAAAAGAGTCATATCATAAATACATAGTTATCTATCTGTCAATTTACTAGTACTTTTGTTCATAATATTTTTTGTTTTGTTTTTTTGGGACTAAATTAATTGACCATGAATATTAATTAATTTACTAACTAAATCGATTTTTTTCTTTAGCAATTAGTGAAGCGAATGTTTTTATTAGACGTTTTATAATATAGCTTATATATTCCGTGCTTTCGCGTAATATGGGTCAAATATTTACTATTCTTTAGTCGTTATTGTAAATGGATTATGATAGTGTTCCAAACAACAGCGATCAAAGTCAAGTAGAATACCTTGAGAACAAATTGCTGTAGATATTTCCGTCCCATAAAAAAAAAATTTTTTGCTGTTGTGGGCGAAACCAGCTTTCGGTCCGTCTATTTGTGAATACCAGTACCTACTATAGGTAGATTTTTTATCATTGTTAGCATACTATTAACGTGTTTTGCGATTCAATCTACTAATATGAAAAATACAATTCTCATTGTTGGAATTCTGGGCTACCTACAGAGCACGTTTTCCTCATAATGTTTTCGGGTTTGAGCAATCGATATCAAAACGTTGAAAAAATTATATTCGATAAATAGGTCAATCAAACTCTTAATAACTTACATCGCTTTTGGAATAATTTCTTGATATCTTGACTAAAAAAAGAGTTCGCCTTACTTAGCGCCCAACGTCCTTTCGCCTCTAGACGAACTTCTAAATTGTCTAAAAATTAAATAAGTATAGCACCATCTATTATAGCGCGGCTCTATATAGCTATTTAAATGTGTTTGTAAAATATGCGGTTGCAGCAAGGACACCAGCGATTTTATTGCGGCTAATGCACGGCATAATGTCATGTAGACGAATTTATATTTTTATAAATGTTCATGTTTTCTTGGAATCTGAATGTGATTAGCATTTTTGCTTTAGCTACTGCGATGCATATCCGCGATTTGTTAAAACTTTGGTACTACTAATAGCCAAACCATTTGTGTATTAGGTATGTGTTACATGTGCGTATCAATATTCTGTCAGAAATTTAGTTTTCATTAATCATAGTGTTAAATTTGCTTAGTTTAAGAACTAGTCTTTAAATATAACGCGTAATTTTAGTGTAATTGATAGCTTTTGTTCTAACATATCATCACATCATATTTTAATCGTTCACACAAAATCATAATATTGTTTCAGAAAAACTACTTTGCTACAACATTGTTATCAAATAGGAGGCATTAAAAAACGGGACAGCAAAGCGAGTGTGGAAAGAGTGCTGCCTGAGTATAGCTGTCTCCTTCTCTCGCCAGCTAACCTGTGGCAGCAAAGCCTTCAGACATTCTCGCTTGATGCGACCATTGTTAATACTATTTATAATTATCAGGTTGGTATCATTTTCCAAATTATTTTAGTTCTTTTTACAATAATATATTAAATAATGATTTACTCGTTTTTTTTCACTGGCAATTACAAAACGTAAATAATTACTTATGTTTTTTATGTGGCCTATTATGTACTTGAAAAAACACAAGTTTTTGGTATTCGTTATATTTTGCTTAATTATTTGTTTGTAAAGTAATAAGCTGATCGAAATACTTTAAAGAAAAATATTTACAGAATATGCACAAAAGCAAAGCTTCAATAGCTGAAATAGCGTTTGGGATGCAGCTTCGCGATACCGGCATCAAACGGTACCCGCTGCGAGCCCGTCCGAGGGTTCTGCAATACGCCGTAACCATCTTCTACGACCAGCCTGATGATAAGTACGTCACATACATTGTAACACATACGTGCAGATAGAACTAGTATAGTACACTTGCTAGCTATGACGTCTTTTGTTTATATTAGTCGAACTCAGGATTGAATAGCTCCGGAAGGTGTGATTTAAATTTAATTAATAAAAAGTTTTAGGAGCACGCGTCGAACGCGTGCATATTATGACGGTTTGTAATCAAAGGCGCCACGCCTCTTTGAACATTATCTATAAAAGTAGATAAGCTAATGACATATTATTTATTGATCGGTTAAAGTGAACTGTAGATAAATTACTTTGATTTTAAAATATCTTGTAAACTACTTGAATAATTATATATCGTGGACACCATTCATCACACAATATAAAACTTTTTTTTAGGTATGTCAAAACACTCACGCAAAAGCTAAAAGAAATGTATCCACTGCACCAGGACACTCCGTATACCGATGTGGACGAAGTCACACTGATCTACTACCCAGGACAGTTTAATTACCATGAACTAATACCGCTTACCATTACCTTCGTCGGATTATTCCTCTACGTATACTTCTCCGTAAGAAAAATAGAATTCATAAAATCCAAACTTGGACTAGCAGCGTGTGCGGTACTTACTATAGCAGGAAGCCTCTCCATGTCAATGGGAATTTGCTTCTTCTTTGGATTCTCCCTCAGTCTACAGGGAAAAGAAATTTTCCCATATCTAGTCATAATAGTCGGGCTGGAGAATGTCTTAGTACTGACCAAGAGTGTCACTTCCACGGACTCGAGGCTGGATGTTAAAATTCGACTCGCCCAGGGCCTCACTAAGGAAGGATGGTCGATCACCAAAAACCTTCTCATAGAAATCACAATTTTGACCGTCAGCTTCTTCACATTCGTCCCGTTCATCCAAGAGTTCTCAATATTCATGATCGTTAGTTTGATATCGGATTACTTCATTCAAATGGCTTTCTTCGCAACCATACTCGGAGTTGAAGTGCGCAGAATGGAGTACTTTCAAGATCAGAACAAATTGCATCTGAAAGAGTATTTTCATTCAAACAATGCTTTGAACTGGCGGTTCAATAAGAGCGGACCTGAGGACCACTTCTCCCCACAGCGCATGACGAAGTCCAAATCCCATCCGCGGCTGAACGGACTTTCCCACAACAGTCCCACTGATGTCGTGGCAAAGAGAAACTCAAGTCCTGGTCACCAAGACAACAGAGTTCCGAAACGGATTCGATTGGTCAACATCTGGGCTAGAACACGCTTCTTTCAGCGCGCATTCATGGTCTGGATGATCGTGTGGATATCGATGATCATTTACAACTCGGGCGTGGTCGACTACTTTATAACAAATCCCGAAAAATCGGAGAACACGGAAAGCAACGAAAAAAATGATAAGCGTGAAATAAAGCCCGTGTATACTTTTTATAACAACAGTGATAAGAACACTCTTCTGTTCCCACCGCTGCTAGACTTCGCCGATCCTGATAAGAATGGCGCAGATTCAAATGATACCATAACGCTCAAGCACTCGCCTCACTCACGGCCTTGGTCAAGGTAAGATAATTATACAGTCCATGTCAGGTTTATCGTACATTCTGATTATATGTTAGTGACTTAACGCTTTTTCGGTTTGTTTTTATGTTAGTAATAGGAACAGACGCACGTGTGATTTAAATTGGAATTATGTGAAAAAAAAAAAGGTATAATTATTACTAACAACAGGGCCCGACGTCAGGGCGACTATCCACTTCTACAAAGTTACGACTCAAGTGTTGTTAAGCGGTAAGAAAAGTATATGCGAATATTTACTCGTTTCTGCCTTCAACATTGTTCAACGTGATTAATAACTTTCACGTTTATAGTAATAGTAGAATAACCATAACTTTAATACACCTGATTCATATGTATGAATAACTTGCATGTTATGACATAAACAAAATAAGGGTTCGCTAACATGTTTCGGAACCACAAGTCTGCACAAAGATATAATAATTTAACCTTAATTATATAGTTGTCCTTGTTTGTAAGGCTGTGACGCACACCGGCTCATAACATCATTAATGCTTTTGTAATGGTCTTTTTAAACTCAGCTAAAAAAAAAAGTTTCATCTTTGCTTTTAGGGATACAGAAATACTTATATTAATTGCCTACATATTTATTTCGATTAATTATCTGTAAAATATTAAAAATTTAAGAACACAGATTAATATACGTTATTATTACTAAAACACAAAGGTACCTTAAATCGATATACAGTTGAAAGGCGAGGCCAAAACTAGACAAAAAGCCTGTATCTTAGGGACCCAGGACATTTGTTTATATAAATTATTTGGTTAATACAACCTATGGTGCTATGTTTCATAACATCTCTATTCTATGGATTATAAGACACACACCATGTTTGTACGTACCAGTGCAAACATTCGTTACCATAATTACACTTGACCTCATTACCTTCTACGTCGTGGCCTAGTTAGGTAATGGTGTGCAAGACCCCATCCTATCAATATTACTACTACTACTATTTATATATTATCTATTTATTTATTCTCTTAACACCTTGCACTTACTTATTTAGATGAAACTTTACTCATAAAGTTTTTTAATCCCGTATAATCAACAGTAAAAGAATAATGAAAACGATGAGATTCTCACATAGCCGATTCGAAAAATTAATACCGAGTTCACAATAGTAGTGTATAATTATTATAGAAAAATATTAAGTAATAAATGGCGTTTATACTTATTCCATTGTGTTTCGTTATTCAGCTATTGAGAACGCGACGGTCTTTCGACATCGGCGGACATCTACATTGTGCGGTTATTTTATCAAAACGAATATTAAATATACGAATTGGATGTCTTCTGCAAGAATACGATTATGTTTAATCATAGTGTCGTTTCGTGTTATGCGTCAAAGTTCGCGTTTAATTGTATTTTTTTGTTTAATTTATAAAGCTGTTTTCCATAGACGTTAATCGTTTATTCATATTTGTCACTGAGAGCCGTTTTATTCAATTGAATATTTAACAACAAATATAATTGAAAGTTGATTGCTGTTTATCGGGTTTGTGAAAACGCTGGTGCAGACTTGTTTTTAACCTCCTGACTTTAGCTGGCACTTTAGATATTAAAAGACAACCATCTCATGTTTTCGACTTCCGTGTAATTAAAACAATTTATTTGGTGATCAGCCCAAACAAATGACATCTTATTTGACAGGCAGTTCAGGTGGGTCGTGGCTTCAATCCCTACCAAGAACAAACATATGTGTGATGGCAAACATAGACCTTGGTTTGGTTCTGTGTTTAGGTGTAAATATATATTCCATCCAAGTGTATATACACAAAAATATACCTATATATGTATCCTATCTAGGTCCCATAGGACAAGCTTTGCTAAGTTTAGGAATATGTTGTGTTAACGTCGGTTGCTGGACGCTTTGACTTTGGTGCAGTCAGAGCAAGTTTTTTTATATGTACACTGCTTATAGCCAATCGTACGAATTCCAGACTGTCAACCCACCACTGGTCGTCGATTCTCTCGCACTACAACGAGTCGATTGCCGGTCGCTACGCCGTGGTGTTGCCTCCAGTGCTGCTCAGCCATCGCGTCAGTCCCGAACTGGCGGCCGGCGTCAGAAACCCGGAGGAAAAGGATCCGCCGCCGTTGAGGTGGCAGACCCTAGCTGCAGCTTTGGACCCTATCGATGTCGTACCAGGTAGCCCATCAGAATCATCTGAACTCGGAAAGAAATACAGTTAGAGTGAATATATGTTTTTATTTTAGATTTCGAGTTGCCGGAAGGTAAAAGCGTACTACAATGGGGCAAGGGAACAGAGTTGCCCATTTATCCGACCACGCCGATGGAAATACTACTGCTCGCTATCCTTTGCACCATTAGCGTGGCTGTGATCGCATATATGATGGTTGTTCTATATAGGTAACTATAATAATTTATTTTTACGAAAACGTTTCTATACACTGTGCGGTGACGCTGATGTGTACGGAAGTCGAGCCGTCGCTGATGCGCAGTGTACCTAGAACGCGATAGTTTGCGTAACTCAAAGATTGACAGATTTGTAGTAATATCGTTATATTGACATTTTATATTAGCTAGTAAACGTGAAAATCATGTCACATTACTGGCCCAACAAATACAATAGTAAACAATTTCCAAGTAATTAAGCTGTACAAAGTCTTACGGGTCAACTGTATTTATTGTTAAATTGTTTGCAGATGTATTTGTTCACGTCACTACGCAGAATGGCGCGCTTCTTGGAACGATGACGAGGAATATAAGAAAAACATTGCTAAACAACCGGCTATTCAGGTGATTACTATTATTAAAGTATCCGTCTACAATTTAGGTTAATTTTCTATACTAAAATAGACTTGTGACTCTGTTAAAATCTCCTTTGCGCGACTTATCTTTTACGATGCGTAAAGTGCCGTTTATTAGGCGTAGTTTGTGCGAACTGAGTTCATGTAGCATTCTAGATTCCTGTAATGCCTTTGTCTGAAGCGTGGACATTATGTCACCATTACGTATGGTAATGAATAAATAAATAATGCTGGACAATTCACACAACATCATCTAGCCCCAAGCTAAGCAGAGCTTGTGTTATGGGTACTAGAAGACTGACATACTTAATACAATACATTACATAGATAGATATTTTTATTATACATATAAAATACCCAGAACACCCGGAATAAATATTTGCAGATCGTACAAACATTTATCCCAAGGCGGGAATCGAACCCGCAACCTTCGCCCGCCGCGCCACATCGGTCGGTCAAATGAAGACATCAAGTCTGCGCTATCTTTTCATGAGATATACCGTTAGTTATTATATTAAACTAGCTGTCCCGGCGAACTTCGTACCGCCTTAGAGAGTTTTTTTTTTCTGAGAGATTTTCTAAATTTTTTTCCGTAAGAACCTTGTACAGAGTATTAGAAAACTACAAAAAAAAAATCAGCCAAATCGGTCAAGTTTTCATGCTATGTCGTGACAATGGAAAACGGGTTTCATTTTTATATATATAGATAGCGTCTTCCTGGAAGCTCACCCTCGACGTAAAGCTATTTGTATCGTGTTGTTCCAGCTGGTGATGGAAGCAGTGCCGCTGGTGGTGGCCGGCCACAGCCAAGAAGTGGAGTGTTTAGTGACGGACGGAGAGAAGGTCGTCAGCTCTTGTCTGCAGGGCAGCATCAAGGTCTGGGACTCGCAGAACGGAGAGATCATCACAAACATCGATCGAGGCGCGTGAGTATCTTAATGTCATTCCAATCATCATTGAAAATGAAATGAAAAATGAAAACGAAATGTCTTTATTTGCCTGAAGTATGGTTAAAAAATATGGTAATTGGAGTATTTTATGTCTCACACACTTCGTCGGAGACCGACATTAGTATAAATCCGAAATAAATAGTTAATAATTCGTTTTATAAAAACTCTGATGCCCGTTATCTGGTGCGCTTGAGTCTAATCTACTCTGATCCTATCTTTATACCGAAATAACTAGATATATAATGTACAGTTTCATTTATATCCTTAGCGTAAAAAAATAACATCCTATAATTTACGTGTATAATATTTGTAGGAAGTAAGATGTGATAGCATAGGCAGTGGTCAACTCTTTCAGAATAATAATTGCCTTAATTAGAGTGCTATTGAGAACGAGACTTTTAAGACATCCGCGTCCATTTTTCAAATGTAATACATACTAATAAACAGTTTAATTGTTTCAGATTTTTCAAGCTTCAAAAAGAGCTATATGACAAAGTTAGTTGTAAGAAAAATACTCAAGTACCTCTGAACGGTATGTATTAAAAAAAGTGTTACCAACAATGTTATTACTATTTCGTGACTTTAAGTCATTATTTTTATTTTCAGAATCGAATATTTCACAAGTTTCTCCGAAAAAGAGTGAGGTAAGGTGCTATATATCATCATCTATTTACTAGACCTGGATGCTTTAAGACAAGTTTTTCTATACTTAACATAATAAAAAAACTTCTAAATTGGTAACTAATGGCTTTCATTTAGTTACATCTAAATGTTTCCAAGATGATAGGCCAAAATGTGACAACTCGCAGCTGTGATTTCAATGTCTAAAAACTCGAATCAAGTAACTCTTACTACTAACAGGCCCATTATTAGATTATACTAACTTGCTTCACCCAATTCAGATGCAAAACATGCACCGACTTCGTAAAGGACTTGGTAAACATCTAAGCGGCCTTCGGTTTCGGACTTCCGTCAGAGAAACGCCTGGTCATCTCTCCGTCGCCGAAACCACTAAATATGACTTTGCTAAGAACTATAGGTACTTACTACTCCTTAAGTCACATAATGTAAAAATAAATTAAAAGGCGTTCGTAAGGATAGCTCAAAAAGTTTTTCTAAAATTTTTAATGAGGTACATTAAATGCACAAGCTTTTTAATAACAAAAAAATAATGAACATTAGTTTAGAAAAAAAAATTGAGTTAAGAATCTATCACATCAAATATCAACCTATATCCGTCTACTGCTAGGACGTAACGACACCTCAAACTCAAGTTTTTGAATAAAAGAACATTGCCCAAATCCTGTACCAGATTGCGTCACAAGCTAATATCATCAAAATTAATATATTATTTATATGTGTTCTTTGTTAATTTTTAACAGTCTTTTTTTAACCGGGTTTAGAAAATTAAAATTAATTATACAAAACCTGATTATCAATTTCCTACTTCCGAGTGCTTAGTCCGAGCTTGCATTTTAAAACTCCCTACTCTCGAGCCGAGAGTCGTCTTTCGGATATCCATACAAAAATACAAGAACATCCGAGAGACGATACTCGGCTCGAGAGTAGGGAGTTTTAAAATGCAAGCTCGGACTATGCCCTACGCACGTCAACTATTTTGTTCCGATCCCAGCTGTCACCTATTTTCGTGAGTGGACATTGAGCATAAAAATCTTTTTTGCCAAGTAAGCTTTAGCTGAGCAGGCAAACATGATAAAAAAATAAAATAAAATACATTTTTAAATATTTTGAAATGCGGTTAAACATTGAAAAAAATATAGTTGGTAGCGAAAAGGTAAATAAAAATTAGACCTTTGAGAGTAAATTCAAATTGATGCAAGTTGGTACAGATTCCCATAGCCCACTGGGCATTGTCCTTTAACACAAAAACCCACTTATTTGGTGAAAAAGTTTTTTGCTGTCATTTAAATAATAATAGGAAATCTATTTTAAAAGTATCCATTATAATTCATACTAAATTCTATATTGTTTGCAGGGACCTCTATTGCAGTGAGACCCCTGATATTTACGATTGCGAGATCAAAGAAAATGTGGATTTAACTAACATGAATCACAGCTCCAAAGATGATGACATTCTATACTTCAATACAAAACGCGAGAAGCGAAAAAGCATTGAAATAAACGGTGATTTAGAAGAGCCGGGGCTGGATTGGGATGGAAAAGCGGTGCATGAATCTCCGGTCTGGTGTATGGACTTTTGTAATGATCTTATTATATTGGGTTGCGCTGATGGGAGACTAGAAATGTGGGAAGCTGGCTCTGGCAAATTTGTGGTAAGTAACATACAATTTTCTCTATTTGTTTACTAATAATAAATATTCGTACACCAGGCTATTACTGTGTAGAATGTAATGAAGATATTGCTTATGATCTATGTAATGAAATGGTTTATCGTTCTCATCATTTTGATCGTGATTTACAAAACGCTTCGATAGCGCGATCTAGGAATCAGCTGAGGCAGCGACATCTAGTTGTGAAATGCAAACTAAACGCAACTAACGGACTGCAATAGTGACAAGGTATATCCTTATCACAGTTATCACTATTGAAGTCCGTTTTTGTAAAAAAAATATTCCTGTTTTATATTTTATTTTCAGTGTGTTTGGAGAAATTGGGAGTCTCGTAGTCGCGATGCGAAGGGTATAACGCATGTCCGCGCACTATCAGGAGGTCGCAGATTGTGTGTCGCTTCGCTCGGCGGTCAACTCACGCTATTGCGACTCGACGCTGTGAACGCAGCCAGCGGAGCCCGCGTCGACTGGCGATTCAGCACTGCGCAACGCAGGAAAAGTACAACTACTGACTATATTGATAACTTCAATGTATTATATACTAGTATACTCTGCGAGACCTCGCGAGCCTTTATAACCAGCCATAGCCGATCATTTTGCAACATCTTGTTTGAAAATTATTTGGTATATAATATTGTTTGTTTTAATATTATTGTTTCAACTAACATTGACCCTCTTACAGTTTTGTAATATAAACTAATAAAGTATAGATGGTGATTGATTCGCAGCGCACAAACGCACCGGATCTGCCGGATCGCTGCGATACGCGGCGGAATCGCGAAGCGCAGCCTTCGGATACGAGTCCGAGCTCAGTGACAACGATGGTAAATAAAACAAATTGACACAAATTCTCAATTGGTAATAAGCCACAGACATATAATGATTAAGCCACAGACATATAATGATGGACAGATTAATAAATATTCATGGACAATTCACACATCATTCTCTAGTCCCAGACTAAGCAAAGCTTGTACTATGGGAACTAGAATGCTGATACAATACTTATATCCTTTTTTTTTACATAGTGACACCCAGACACAGAACAAATATTTATGTTCAAACATTTGCTCGGGTAGGAAACGAACCCACAGCATGGAAGGCAGAGCTACTACCAACTGAGCTGTGACGTCTGTCTTGCCTGATTGTTCACTATTTTATTTTTAGACGATTCTAAATGAGGATCATTTAAAAAAAAATTAGTTCAATTAAACCTTTATATATGGTTACAGAAGTGGTGTGCGTGAGAGTAGCGCAATGCAGAGCGCATCAGCAACCGATAACAGAGATGCAATGTGAAGGTGGACGCATTCTTACGGGTGGACAGGACCATGTGTTAAAGGTATCGTCATAATTTTATAATTTATTTTTAAAATCCACAAAATATAGTTAGCTATATGCAGGCCGTTGCAAACGATCTATAGATAGAACAACTGATACAAACCTGTACTAATGGGGAGCGTACCCAAGATACTGGCTGCCGCGTTGAATAGTCTTGTAGTATTTGCCTATCACCTTTAGGCGTTTTTAGGGTTAAGTCGGTTTTAAGTCTGCTGTTCGTGCTATTTGTCGTGGGTTCGATTCACGTCAATATGTATTATGCCAATATTTAATGAATATTATTCTATCTAAAAAAAATCATAAGTATTTTATCAGTAATCCTCCAGTCAATTCAGTTCATTAAGACAATTTTTGCAGGTGTTTTCAAGTTCAGATCTGAGCGCACTACTGACGCTGCACGGCCATTGTGGACCAATCACAAGCAGTTTCATCGACCACGCCACGCCCACTATTGCAGGCAGTGGATCACAAGACGGATTACTCTGCGTCTGGGACTTACACACGGGTAACGAATACTTTCACAAACATTTCGAACAATTTAAACAAGAATTTAAAAACTCCTACCTATTGATAAACAGTTACCAATAGAAATCTGCAACTTTTAAAATTAATACATATATACGTTATCTTGAAATTGTTAAAGGTACTTTAGCCCCGTAGGTATGTTGTAGTCGCTGTCATATGTCATTGTAGATTATTGTACTTAAAATAAAATGCGAAACCGTTTTATATATTGTGGTTCACATCCATTGAAGTATGTTTCAGTAAATGTTTGCAATGTGAGGAATATAATAACGTAATGTATGAGTAATGTGTTAATGTTTTCCAGGCGCATGCGTTTATAGTATGCAAGCTCACGACGGTGCTGTGACGTCACTCGCGTACACAGCTTCATACGTAGTTTCTGCGGGAGCAGACGAGCGGCTATGTATATGGGATCGGTTTCAGGGACATATGCTCAATTCCATTCATATTGTAAGTACGACGTGCAACTATGGGTTGTAACGTCACGAACACAGTTCCATTATTTTTTAACGTAATATATAATGGAACAATCTGATGTTGATCGATTACGAAGAATGACTTTTTGTTTTAGTGTTATTATGATATTTTTCAACATAGAATACTAATATTACATGATTGTTGACAGGGCCTGAACTACATGAGTAAAATGTTGCCACTCACACACACGTTACTCGTGATGGGTGACCGTAGCGGTCTCACCGCCTATGATCTCAGCAGCGGTGACGTCATCAGAAGAGTTTTATTAGGTTAGTAACGGATACGTACGTAACGTAGCTGTTTTTAGACGCATTAAACACACAAAAATAGCACTTAAATTCATTTTTGACGTTTACTTTTACTTAATTGGATTTTCAAGATATCTTTCTAAAACTGAGGGTCGTATGTATACTGAATGATAAATCGAAAGTTAAATATAATAATAACCCTCAAATATATTAAAATTAGAGTCCGACCGAAACTGGTTTTCCGGCCGAAACCGAAACCGAAACCGAAATTCGGCCGTGGCTTCACTTTCGGCCGAAACCGAAACCGAAACTCACGTGGTCAAGTATAAAATTCCCTAAAATACAAAGAATGGTCCCCCAACAAAAAAAAATCCCTCGGAGTTGCTTAATACGTTTGAAAGGGCTTTTATTGGCCTACATTTTACTATAATTACGAAAAAAAATCCATCCCAAAGATATTCAGAAAAAATCTTTTAATTTAACATCGTATTTTTCAGGATTCTGAAGAGGACAAAAATGGATTTAGTTGGCATTAAAAGAGCTTAATTTGATTTTGTTTAAAAAAGAATCGAGATATTTCTGATAAATTGTATTTTTTTTTACAATACTACATGATTTTCAGGAATAAATCAACTTCTACAGATTGAATTAGTATTAATTTAAACGCAACCAATCACATGCATTTTTGTGGGACATCGGAATTCGGGGCAATACGACGTTAAATAAAAAATTGTTTTAGAAAACATCTCGACTTCCATGAGATGGATTTTCAATAAAAAAATTGCAAAGATAGGCCTGCATAATTCCTTTCAAACGTATTATGGCAATCGTGAATTGCAGATTCTGGTATATTTTACCAACTGTGTATTCTGAATTTTACTTTAAAACAATTAAAAAACTAACTGTAATAAAACCATAATATTCGAGGACATTTCACACATGACACTCAGGTCCCAAGCTAAGCAGGGTTTGTACTGTGGGAGCTGGGTTTCTGGTGGAATACTATATGTAGTACATATTTTTTTGTAAACAGATACTATACTTTACCTATACAACGTAATTTAAACACTATACATTTTTCAATTACTCTCTTATGTGACTTGATTTGTTTATAACAACAAAGCGAAGTTACTGTTACTCAATATTTATATGTATATTATGATATAATGAACTATAAATCATTCAAGTACAGAAACGAAAACAAAATGTGACATGAAATCATTTCCACCTAAACAAAGCCTCTAAAGAATGTTTGCGTCGGGCGATAAGTGCGATAGCGCACTAAGTTTTGATGCTACAGAGCTATCTGAACGGCGCACGACAATTCCTGAACAGGGTCACCCACCACCGTCCGCCAAAGCGTTGCCGCGAGAAACGAAGTTAGTCGAGCGTGCACGACAACTTCCGAAATAAGTTTCGGTTTCGGCAAAAGTTTCGGCCGATTTTGGCCGAAACCGAAACTAAAGCCGAAACTTGAATTTTGGCCGAATTTCGGCCGAAACCGAAACCGAAATTTCGGTCGGACACTAATTAAAATTTCATAAAACAAATACTGAAATCAATGTAAAAGATTCGAGTTTTGGTTCAAATTTGAGTATTTCAGAACAAACTGTCTCGTGCTAAGCTACATAATATAATTATGACGTCATGTTCGTCTGGTTATTTATTAAGTTTAATTAGATTATTAGTTTTATTAATTTTTATTTTTTATTTCAGGTCAAAGCGATGGGTGTATTCTTGTACGGCAAATCCTGCCTCTGAAAGACGCTATAGTGTGCGACTATGCAAACCAGTTACGAATAGTGCGATTTCCTTTAGTTTCAAAACTATCTGATATGAAAAGTGAGTGAACATTAATATTATAGCCTCTACGGTAGCAACTAAAGTTTTTTTATGTGTTACGCATAAACACGAACGTCTCATCATAATAGGCGTTTGTACTATGTCGTTGTATTTCTGTATCGACAAAGACGGTATCGAATGATGAAATGTTTTGTAGTGCGATGTTATATAACATAGAATATGATTGTGATCTGATAAAAGAATGAAATACCTACTCCAAAACGAACCTGACTTATGTATAAATTTGAGTTATACTTCGGTTCACAGAGCGAGGCCTCACAGCGTTAACGCACAGTGTAATTCAAAACGCCAATATTCTAATCTTTTGTCAATCGTATTATAGTAATGAACAAATTTTTCGACAAGTAATTTTTGACCGATCCTGCGGATGATCCAAGCAGCGATTGTTTTCGCGCAACTGGCTCGTTCTTAATATAAATAATTAAAACTATACATAAAAATATAGATATAGGCACATAGATGTAATATTTATGCTTGATGTAAAAACTAGTGTCGCTATATTTGATTATTTGAATTTCATGCGACTTGTAATAAAATATTTTAGATGTTTAATAATAATTTAAATACAAGATGGCCTTCCATGATTTCGTGACGGTAGACTTCTGCAGTGTCTTATTATAAAATAAATTAGATTTAATTCAGATGTAATTAAATTGATTGAAAATTGAATGTAGAAAATTTTTAATTTTGTAAAATAATTTTGTATACAATGACGAATATGACCCCAATTATATTGTTGCATTTTTAAACAAATTAATCTGAGGAAATTAAAATAAAATTGTCACAATAATACTCTCAAGTTACGGAAAATGTAAAACAGAATTATTAGTATTTTAGACTTTTAAATATATTGTTATTACTAGATCTTTGACAAAAAGACCAGCATACTTCTAGTTTCGCTACATATTTTCAGTTTTTATTTTGACTTTTAATCGGCGAATTTGTATATTGAATAGCCTACACTTTTGTACTGGGTGTCTCAGGACTAGTATGATCTGAGAGATGCAATTCTTGACTTTTCGAGAAAACTAACATCTTATTATTTATTTTATACTAACGATCTGTGCAGCAAAGTATTGGTGTGTGTACTTTCCTAAACATAAGTGTTAACAGATGTATGTAATTAAAAATGTTACTAAAACTTAATCTTTATGTGAAGCATAAAGTGTATGAGTGTATGAATATCGTAGGTATTAATTTTATTGTTTACATCACCAAGTTTATTTTAAGATACTACTTCTGGTACACCCTGTATTCCAGAAGTATAAAAACTGTATTGACTTTGGATTATTTTTTTTGCGTATCCATATAAACACTTGACTTCATAATTAGTTGGTAGTTTGTCTGTTTGACATTTCATTCACAATGAATATATGTTTACTGTAAAACGTATTATAAGCATCTTGTGAGCGAAGCACTTCTAGTCCTAACTAAAATAATTATCTTAATCGCTCTAAATGTAAAGAGGTAATTGAAACTTACCGGCTTAACTTAGATCAGCACCTTATATAACTAATAATTGTATGTAAATGTAGGGTGTTACAATTGTTTTGTTCTGACTTGCATATCTGTTGCATATCGTATAATGTTGTCACTTATAGAGCACAAGTGTGTGATAAATGAAACTCATTCAGTAGAAGGCGCTGTATTTTGGAAACAAAATTATTGTACACAAAGCACGTGTTTCTTATTCTACTGGAACGTTCCTTATCGCGCGTTGCGGACGAGACGCAGAAAATATTTATTCTGATGCAAAGTTGTCTACAGATACCTCCCTCCCGCTTACCCCACGAATCATTTTATGTTTATTACGTTGGGTGTAAGTACAAATATAGCAATGTATTTTTGGTCATTGATACTTTGGTCGCGTGGAACTGGCACCTAGAATCACCTAGTATGTAAGACGATTCTAAATGATCCTTGTGATTTTACTGAATAAAGTAATTTTTGACTTTGACTTTGACTTTGAAGTCGATACACTAAAGCTATATTTTTTAGCTCCCGTTCTTGAGGAAAAAGTCCAATTCTTTTTTGGTACTTAGTATCTGAAACAGTTTTCAGCACTGTGCTTGTTTTAAAGACACCTGCCTTTAAATAATATAAATGAAAATTTATAAGAAATCCCCGAATTTATCGAAATACTTCTTTTTATGTTAAAATAATTTTTACCTTCAAATGCAATTTTTCGAACCCGTCGCGTCGCAGAATAATTTTCAAGTATTTTTCCAAGTATTTTAGTCACGCTAATCAAACAGATTACTTAAAATTACTTAAATTACTCAGATTTCGCTGGACTTAACCTAAACCTTACAAAAGTACTCTTACACCATTTAATAATATTCCTAGTGTTAGGTACTTATATCTATCCCTTATGTCCTTTATGTTCCAGTAGTTCGTTACAACAAGAACATAAATCGATTAGGAATCAGAAGCGACGTATATATACATATAAACAATATTTTATTTTGAATAATGTATACTTCAAAGTACCTATATTCAAAATAGTGTGATGTTATGTTTGTCACATGATCAAAAAAACAATTATACTGATGACAATTTAATAATACCTTCTAGGTATGATAGAATAGAATATAATATAACTTTATTGTACACCACAATTAATAAAAAAAGAAAAAAAAAACAGACAGTGAATATAAACTAAAAGTATGGTACAATGGGCGGTCTTATCGCTATAAGCGATCTCTTCCAGACAACCTATGATGTATGTTTATAGTGATTTCTATATATACCCAAAAATTATTATCTATCTTTGTGCATTCCTCGTAAATTGTATCAGTTTTGTGTTAAGGTTGTAAAAAAAATATATTATACCATAAAGTTATTTGAATCTTGAGGCTGCGTATTGATAGTCCAGTCAAAATAGACATTCCAGCTTGCATTTATTCCCAACAATTGTTTGTTCTGTGGCAATGAAGCAGATAAAACGGCTGAAATGAAAAAAACGCAGCATCTTCGACGATGTTCCTGCGGTCTAAAGTCACTATATCTCGAAAGCGATGCTTTGTAGAAGAAAAGTGTTGAGGTATTTTTTGTAGACAATTTTACGATGTACAAACTTTGCCTGAACCACTTTTCGATAGCTCTCGTTGTTTCAGAGATATAAGTAAAAAACGCAAATTTATGACCTTTGACCTCGAATAAAAAACAACGCACAAGCGGGATCGATGGGGACTTTTGACATATCATTTGTAATGACGTATACAAGGCCTGCACAAAAATCCAGCTTGTTGGAAATTAATGCAAACTGGAGTCATAATTTTAGTCTATTTTGACTGGACTATTGATGAGTGGTCAAAATTGAATATTTGTATGTATTTTATACAATTTGGTTATTATTTTATGTACCTACCATATAGACAAATCTGAAATCAACCTTGTCAATAACCTACCTTTCATGTATTATTGACTGTAAATGTATTTGCGATTTATTTACTGTTAACATTTATTATGTTATTAGTTCCTATTTCTTTATGTGTATGAAACTAATTTATATTATTATTTAAATTCGATCAGAATCTTATGTGAAAGTTTATTTCAAGTGAGTGTTATGAAATGAAATCATCACCATCACAATAAAATAGTATTGTTCAACTCTATACTTTTATTTAAAACCCTGACGGCCGAACCAAGGAGGATACGACTTTATTTTTCAAGAGTTTTAATACCTGAGATGAGATAAAGTCCAGACCAGCAGAATAGTCCTTAAGTTTAGCAATAATTTCGTTTACTTCAAGAGCATCAGTAAAAACTAATCCAAAAGATTGCAGATGTTTATTATTTTTAAGATTATGATGATGATGATTATCATTGCCAACATTATTGTTATGAATTTTATCAGCCAATCTTTTAACAACACCAGCAAAATACTCGTTAACAAACTGAATAGATTCTGTAGGCGTAGATTTCAGCTGTAGAAGATGACTAGTTGTAGTTTGCCCCTTTGAATTCAATTTAGCAATTTTTTTGATAACTGGCTATATCTTTTTACCGTCTCTACCTGCCCTGTTTACCTCACACATGTCATATTCAGCTCTCACTTTTTTGAGATTTTCGCCACAAAAAATCCTGTAGGTATCGCTTGTAGATAGAACCTCAGCAAACCCAACCAGTTTGGCAAAGTCAATCCTTTCCAATGTATTAAAGTACAGTTGTTGAGATTGATCAATAGTGCGTGATGATCTGATAAAGTTGTAGAAATCACCAAAGTTGTTGCCGACAAGCTAGATTTCAAAAATGAGTGGTCTAATCAATTCTTTTTCGTAGTGGGGAATGAATGAGTTGATAAAAGTCCGTGATAAGCCATAATCGTCTCTATCAGTCTCTGTGTTGTCATTACCAAGAAGCAAGACTGATGTTGAATAAATGCTTAGATAATCTTATGATAGTTAAGTGATTTTGAAGTTAATCGTTTTTTATTCATATCCTTATAAAATCTTCCAATGCAGTGTAAATAGCTTGCAGAACTTCTACCAAAAAGTAACATATACCTAGGTAGTACTCTAAATATTTCTGATAATGTTTGAAATGAATCTCCTGTAGCCAAATATTTTAAAGTATGTATGTAATTTCCAATTTTATACGAGCAGGCTTGACATGGCAGGGCATTTTTTATTGCTTGCTTCGTTTAGGGCTATATATATTTCACCGGGACGCCATGGCGGCGCAACCAGTCGCCGCCATCAGCAAAATGTATACAGCTCTATAGAGTTACTCACCTGGGTGTCCGTTTGGTTGCGCGACCAACTCGGACGCGTGCACAGAATGTTACTGGTTGAGCCGCCACGCTGGTCGCGCCACCACTAATTACTATAGCGCTGTATGGTGTCTTACTCACTCGGCCGCCAGCCAGTCCGGTCGCCAGTGACACCCGCACCTCATTGCTGTGTCTTCAAGGTCCATTTTGGTACTAGCTCAGTGTGGTGTGGCGACTCTGGTGTCTGTATGGTGTCTAGTTTGGTAGCTTACGGACACCACGGTGGCGTGTCTGGTTGCGCCGCCGTGGTGTTGTTAAATATTTCACAGATGACAAACCTTTGAGCAACCCAAATTACGATTGATCAGAGTTTTGACACATTCTAATTTGATTTTTTAGTTGTTCAACGTTTCAGAAACTGGCCGTAAATTTTCTAAATATTGGTAATATTTGTTTAGAAGGAAAAATAATAGAAATACCCATTTTTTTAGTCACATTTAATTCTTCACAATGTAGGTACCTACGTATTTTATAATATTTAAGTACCCATAAAATAATACCACAGAAATGCCTTTATAATATTGGCCGAAAACGTAATCTTTACATCACAAATTCGATTTCTCTTTATCCAATAAAATACGTATAAAACTACAATATTTAGTTCGTATATTTTCCATCCAATTAAAAATCTATACATTTCCCGATGTTAGCCTGTCTCTAAACGTTTTCAACGACCTAAATATATCTAACTAGTAGGACCTAATACAGTTCTAAACAATGAAATGGACAAAATCCTTAGTACATTTTCCCTCTCCTTTCTTAATTTCCCAAAGGCTTCTTTCTATGATAGTGGTCCTCCGCATTTTAAATCAATGTTAATTTTGAGAGCTAATCTGCACCTAACATTTGGCAACTGCCTAGTAGGTTCAGACCTACATACGAGTATATAACCTTATATTATATCTATGTACATTGAGATAGACTAAATGGCATTACGATTTCAGCGTAATTACCCCTTATTGGCGTAAACATAGGTAATAAAGATACTAAGTATACAGACTCGGCTGGTGGCATCTCTTACAAGAGTAGTTAAAATTTGCACAACGGTGCATGACAGTGGTTATTTACATTTATCATAATAATTATAATATTACCTACGTCTAGGTTGCAGTTCAAGTTTGAGCGATTGATTTTCATGTGCATAAAGAATTTAGTTACAACCTTACACTGAATAAGGTTGTTTGAAGTAGGTAGGTAAGTAGGTATAGTTAATTACCTAATAGTTAATAAATTCAGATTTTAGACCATCGCAAATAATGAAGTTAAAGCTGCATGAGTGATAAGTTTCTTTTGATACGCTTTCATTCTGCCAGCTGAAACTGGCCCAAGAGTCGTCTCTCCCAGATTTAATATTCAGCTACTGCAGAATGTCCATCGTCAATATAATGCGGTTGTAGATGCTGACGATTGGGATACTGCATGTGTGACTGCATGTGTGACTGCGTGTGTGACTGCATGTGAGACTGCATGTTTGACTGCATGTGTGACTGGATGCGTTGATACTCCTGCCACTGCGCTTGCTCTAGCATCTGCAGATCTCGATCATCCTCTTCGTCTTCCTGCATGTCCGGAGGAAGCGCCTCATATTGTGGCATCACTGGTTCTTGCATCTCATCTTCTTCGTATTCTTCTTCCAGTTCGGGTTCGAATTCCTCATCAGACTCCTCTTCGTACAGTTGCTGCGCTTGCCCGGGCCACACCGCTATCTGCTCTTGTTCTATACGCGGTTGCATAGGTGCCGTAGGCTTGGGTTTGACCGGCACAACGCGGAATGGAGCAACTGCTCGCGCGGGCTTCCCATTGACATAGAAAACGTCCGGGTCGCGGTCGGGCCGCGTGACCGGGGCCGACGGCAACATATACATGTTGTTGTCGAACATCACTGCCAGGTCATAGTCCGGTGATGATGGTCTATTGTTTTCTTCGACGGGGATATGCCACGGTGGCATCGCCATTATCCTTATCCTAAAATGTAAATACACCATCAATGACTAATTTTAAAGTAGTTTAATAAATCATAAATCATCATTTATCCATATTTTTTTATACATGTCAATTTAAATTCTAGAAATAAGTATTAATAATGTCAATATAAAGATAATTACACTTAACTTATACGAATATTGAGTAACAACAGTCTGTGGGTGTCTCAACCGCCTCATACTGAGGTATTAGGGTACCTTTAAGGTTAAATTCCTTAGAGGAACCCTAATGTATTGTATTAAGTATATCAGTCTTCTAGCTTGGGGCTAGATGATGTTATGTGGATTGTCCAACATTATTTATTAAGTAGGTATTTATTTATTTTTGTTTTTGTTTTATTATCCTCATGTTCCGAAATAAACGATTTTGATTTGATTTATTATTCCTATAATGTAAATCCGTTTTTGGCTATCTGTTTTGTAAATAAAAAACCTACGTACCATATCCTTACCGGCAAGGGCTAAGTGTACCTACCTATTGATAAAACGGATTTACCCAATGATTTGTTAAAATCGTAACCATTTTGTTTTTCATTAGATAACTAAAACAGTATGGGTCGACTCCTTAATGAATTATTATATTAGATTTCCAGTAGGTACTACCGAAAAATGCTGTACTAACTGCCCTTGTAGGTATATTATCTACGAAATGCAACATGCTACTTTTGAGATAATTGTAGACCCTTGCAAACGGTGGATGTTCCATATATGAATACAAACGCATAATAGGTATTAAAAAAAATTACCTATCGGAAGCGAGTCAAAGACAGTGATTATAAGAAGGAATTAATTATGATGATTACGAATTACAATACATTGTAAAAAAAAAATATTTTATCATTTAAACAATGAACCAGCTAAACCATTATAATCGCTAAAAATAGAATTATCAATCAATCAATCAATCAATCAATCAAATATTTCTTTATTCAATAAAATCACAAGGATCATTTAGAATCGTCTTACATACTAGGTGATTCTAGGTGCCAGTTCCACGCGACCAGAGCCTAGAAGAACGGGCAAGAAACTTACGGCCTGGTTCCTACTGTTTTTTTTATGATCCCTCTTACAAAGAATTACAATTAAACTAAATTAATTAGATACTGAAGTTTCAGTGCGGTGTCAATTTAACTTAGTAATTATACACTATTTACACTATCATAGAGGGTAGCGCCTGAATCCGATTCTACATTGGAGCTTCTATATCGATAACTACATCTTTATTTATCTAAATACCCCTTATAATCCCTGCCAAATTGACAAATTGAATAATAAGTTTATGTACGTACCGCTCACGGCTTTCACTGAACACTATTTCAACAATGCAAATCACTGGGATATTTATGAACACCAAAATTACAGGTGCGTGGTTGATGAAGCTCAATCACAGATTTCAATACAAACATAATAATTTACCTACCCCAGCCTCCCATACCCTGTAGCGACGCGCATGTCTATTGCGCCGTGACGCGATAGGATATTATTGTACTGTGGCCGCAACCCGGAACGATGATGGATCGTTCGAGCTAGTCTGCGCATGCGCAAATCAGGGCGGGTCCATGGGGGTGAATTTAAAGGTCACCTTGTCCACCCTTTGTTTGTTAATAACAATAATAAGGTTGTCGCCCAGCCAAAGTATTGTATGTTGCCTTGTCATACTAATAAGTACCTATTGAATTAGTCCATTGAAAAAATATTTTTTCTAATTAAGTTTTACAGATAACGTCTACATATTTAGGTACGATAAATTTTATATTTATGATGTCCCAAAACAAAAGCACATTCGAACTTTTGAAAAACGCACGCTTAGGTCTAACCCCCTATCTTATAAAAAGTTAGCGTTGACTTTAAGTCATCATTACGTATGGTAATTAGTACTTCAAGTCTGCGCTAACTTTTAATAAGATAGACCGTAATAAATTATATCTTTGTAATGATGATGCTACTCGAGTTTTATAATACCTATACCTACCCATCGAGTAGATACCCAGTAGGTACAGGAAATACGGAAAATGCTGACTCATCATCTTCCGTAGGTATTACCTGTAAACTTTGTGCCTACCTCACATGATTTCATTCATTCACAAAATAGTCAACTCATGCATACATATTAAAAATGATATTGAATAGAGTCGTACTCACGTCGTACGACACTATCTTAGAGATACTAAAAGCGCTTACTAAAATAATTAAAATTTGTTACTGGGTTGTAAGATTTGTTATTTTATATATTAGCTCGTCAACAAACACTGTAATAATTGTGCACCAATTATTCCTACAACATTATAGAATTTCTACAGTCAAACATATATATATATATATGTATCAATCTCGCCATTCTCGCCTGATGGAAAGCGCCGATGAAGCCGACGATGGAGCAGGATGGTCTAGAAGACACCTATTTACATTGACCTTAATTTAATACATGTTTGTTATTATATAGTATACCAATACGACTTGCATACACATTTTGCAAAAAGTAAATAAATAGCAATTCAATGATACTGATTCTCGGTCTGTTGAATTGTAAAACGGTTTCTGATCGGTTAAGAAAATAGACTCGGCTATAATCGAAAATAGGAAAATCTTAATAAAAACCATTTCATACATATTGGTCGATTAAATATTGAATCATCGATTAAATAATAAACACGTCCTTAGAATGAATGAGTAAACTTTAGTACTTTCAAACGCAAGGAACCTATTATCAAACAAACGTCATTCATTCTTTTGAACTCAGTCTGTGTAGTGTAATTTTGCGTGGCGCGTGCCGACAGCTCTTTCTTACTGACTTTCTTTGGTTCTTTACAAGTATTTCGCTAAAAATATATATTATTTTAAACTTTTAACTATCACATAAACAGCTCGAACTTTGCACAATGGCACAGTAAGTAACAGTAACATTTATTTTAAATATTGTCTGAAGGTTCAATTAGTTTTTTTGCTTATTTGATGAGAGCCTCTTGTTTATTAAAAAAACATTAACAGGATGCAAACATTATAAACTAAATTAGATCCTAATACAATTAAAACGTACGTAATTATTACGCTAATAAAATTATAAGTTGACAAACTTTGCAAACAAACTTATTACAAGTTCATCTCACATTTTGTTAATAGACTGTGTTTGTATTATTATCTATGATCATTTAAATAATTGTATACTAATTCAACTTTTAAAGTTACCTCGAAGATAGTACGTACATACTTTTGTATGTACAGACTAAGTTAAACCAAGCAAGGTTGATTCAAGGTGACTGTGATTGTAAATCTAACTACCCATTAGTACTATGTAGCTACATCAGTACCAGCTATTTGCAATCGGTAAATATCCGGTTGCCTAGTAGGAATGACCTAACGACCTTCCAATCCTAAAATTGTGAAGTTTTTTTTACCATTTTTAAAATCTTGCCAGTGCTCTCAAATGGTTATAGAAAACACTGAGAAACTAGTTAGTTTCTACCCACAACATATAGAATACATTCTGCTGCTAAATCAAGTATAATATTTTTTTTCAGACCTGTGGCTGATATTGCTCTTATCGGTCTGGCCGTGATGGGCCAGAATCTGATCCTCAATCTGGATGACCAAGGGTTTGTGGTCTGCGCTTACAACAGAACTGTATCTAAGGTAATTCATTCATAAATATTGTGCTTTTGGACTTACAAACTTTGAACATCAGAAACTTTCTCAAAACACCATCCTGTATACGGAGTATTAAAGTCATCTTGTAAGAAACTCTTTACAAGATGACTCTAATAAATAATTTTGTCTTAGATGGAGCACTTTTTGGCAAATGAAGCAAAAGGAACTAAGATTATTGGAGCTAAAACATTAGAAGAGATGGTGGCTAAGCTAAAGAAACCAAGAAAGATCATGCTCTTAGTAAAAGGTATTTATAAATTTAACTCATATCTTATAATAACTCAACAATTTCTAACAATATTAAAACCTTATGAAGTTTGAACAAACTTTCTATGTATTGTCCTAGTTCTGTTCAAATAATTTCCTATCTAGAAAAAAGTAGTTTCGTAACAAAAATTTTTATTCAAATTGACCAGTATGATTAGTACAAACATATTTACATTTCAACATGCAAAATATTATAGGCTGCTAACATAGGCTGATTTAATCCAAAGCATTATATTGTACTATTATTCTATAATAAATGCAAACTTAAAGAATATTTTTATCCCCATCAACAAATGTAATGCATGTTTTCCTGGAATACATGAAATAAACACATTCTTATTAAGAATTTCCTGTAAACATGTCTTAAATTATGATGTTTCTTTTTCAATGCACAGCGGGTTTCGCCGTGGATGAGTTTGTAAAGAAGCTTATTCCCCTCCTTGATAAGGGTGACATTATTATTGACGGTGGAAACTCACAGTACACTGACACCCAAAAATGGTGCAAGGATCTGGGACCTACAGGAATCCTTTATATTGGAATGGGAGTAAGTATCCATTAACTCCCTCTAGTTTTTATTATATATATATCATTTTTTATATCATTGACAGGTGTCGATGATGAGAGAGATGGTTCGATTCCCACCCAGAGCAAATGTTTGTGTGATGAATATAAATATTTGTTCTGTATCTGGGTGTTAGTATGTATGCTATGTATGTATTCACAAAAAAAATGTATATAAGTATTCTACCAGCTATCTAGTTCCCATAGTACAAGCTTTGTTGCTAGTACAAGTTTGGGACTAGAGTGTGATGTGTGATTATGTCCCTGAGTATTTATTTATTTATTTGAATATATGCAAGATATGTGCAGTGACAGTTTGTAAGATTATAAATTAGGTTTTACTTGTTACTGTGTGTTTGTAATAAGTTGCAGTTTTCCCTGTCGGGGAATATATTATAGTATTGTTATCTATCAGTCTTTATCAATGATGCTTAATCACAAGTGACTATACACTTATGTTCTGCAATGTCTACTTGAAATTGTAAATAAATAAAGTATATAGTATTATTATATTAGCTCAAAGCCTTAGATTTTTGTAAGAACTTATAATCAAAACCCTCATTGTATGCATGAACAGTGGTATACAGAGGTATGCAGACTAAGCATTTCCTAGTGTCATTCTATCTTAAAATACACCATGAAGACCTGTTGTTACACTGGCAATTGATCTTAAGTCAACTAGTGTGAGTGTTCTCAATGATTCATACAAAAAGTAATGTGTATTATTTTGTTGCTAGGTCAGCGGTGGTGAGGATGGGGCCAGATATGGTCCATCATTGATGCCAGGAGGTAATCAGGCTGCATGGCCACATGTCAAACCTATCTTCCAGGTAAAGGTTTAAGCTTCTATAATATAGATATACCATATACCACTCCCAAAAATTTACATAATTTATATCTAAATAGGCATATTATATTATTATGTATGTATATTATTATATACATATCTGTTTATTAAGAGGACAAATTAGCTTGGGAGAGAATTGTAAAAACTATCGTACAAATATTTTCAAAGATTACCGTTTAAATGGCTAGAGCATTTGGGTTCCAGTTTATTAAAATGCAATTAATATAAACCACTTTCTCTATAATTATTATCTTAGTATTAATATTGTGAATGTGAAGTACAGTTTTATCTAAAATTAACTGTAGAAACTGCAATACAGTTGTCACAGCTCAGTTAGTAGTAATTCTGCCTTCCATCCTGTGGGTCGTAGGTTCAATTCCCAACCCAGAGCAAATGTTTGTATGATGAACATAAATATTTGTTCTGTGTCTGAATGTTAATATGTATGTATTTACAAAAGATATATAATATAAGTATTCTATCAGCATCTAGTTCCCATAGTACAAGCTTTGCTTAGTTAGAGACAACGGCGCGTTGTGTTGTTTAAAAAAAAATTATAGTTATTCATTTTCTATTGAACAGATAACTTTCTGTACTTCTTATTCCGGGTTCACAGCAAAAAAACTAGATAATATAAGTATTGTTCTATTTGATTCTCGAAAGGTGACACGTATGAAGACATCGCAAACAATTTTATCATCCATACAAAGTAGTAGACTATTCGTGAGAAACAGATTTCAAATCAATTTGCGGTATTACTTGTTCGATCGTGACCTTGTAGTTATTTTTTATAGAAGCATCAGATCTGCTTAGAGTGAATGAGTGATTAGAGTCCAAATTTTTAAACTGTGCCACGTTATTCACTACTTAACTTTCATTTAGCCTCAACACTGATTTTGAGGTCAATGTAACGACTTCAGTAAAGTTGCGTCATAAATATAAATTGTTGTTTGACTTTGCTCTAGATAGGTACTTTATTAATACCTATTTTATACTAAGTTAAATATACACAACATAAAGCATACGAATTCGTTTATACGATGTTGTCTGTTAGCATAATATATCATTTTACAGAAGATTTATTGTGAAATCTTTATAAAAAAAGTATTAAAATATGTAACTGGCTAGCGCTGCCTACCATTCTGTGAGTCGTAGATTCAATTCCGAGATCAAACGTGCATGTGATGGAAAATATTTTAGATAGTGTCTAGATAAAAAAAATTACGTATGTATGCTGTTGTTACTGTGAGACAAATTGTGTGATAAGGTAAAAACATTATATTGTCTTTATTCCCATTTATGTATATATTTCTGTATTAGGCGATCTGTGCTAAAGCCAACGGCGAGCCATGCTGCGATTGGGTCGGCGAAGATGGAGCAGGACATTTCGTCAAAATGGTGCATAACGGCATTGAATATGGAGACATGCAACTTATCTGCGAAGCCTACAACCTTATGAAGGATGTGCTAGGTAAACAACTATAAGATACCATACATCCATTACTATAAATTGACATGGGTTTTGGTTGACCGGGCTGTTAGTAGAGAAAACGAAAGCGCGGCAACTGACATGAACAAGACCTAATTGGCTTGGCAGTTCTCGTACTTGTCTCTTTTTCTCTGCTTTTGTTTAGACAAAAGCATATCGCTTATTAGACCAGGCTCGATAGGTTTTAAAAACAAAGAAATTAATAGCAGGATGAAACCCATTAGAAAAGGTAGAGAATATTATAAAAACATAAGGAAAAATAATTTACGGGCGATCTGAGTTCGGGAAGGGGGTGGGGGTGGGCTTTTAAGGGTAAAAAACGCTTTTTCTCGATTTCCGGCAAAACTAAAAGTCCTATGGAAAAAAGTCAAATGGCAAAGTTGTAGGTAATTAAAAGATCTAAAACTTTTGCATACACACTTTTTTCACATAACCTCAAGATGTATGTGAAAAATTCAAAAAACCAAGTTTTTGGTTTTTTATTAATATCTTTTACAAACAATTATATTTTTTCACTAAATTTGGTGAAAACTTACCTCTTTATGTTCCAAATACGCTGTAATTTATTCGATTAGAAATATATATTTTTTTCACCTTATTTTGATAAAATATCGAAAAAATATCCTTATTTTCAATCGAAAATTCATCCGTCAAAATATCAGCTTTCTTCAAAAAGTTGATATGTTTTCTGTTCGTTGAAATATCTTCTTTTTGATAGTGAAAAAAAATATATATGTTACCATAGAAAATCTTCTCAGAAAATGCAAAAAAAAAAGTTAGTGAAAAAAAAATTGTGGGATAAAACCCATTAGAAAAGGAAGAGAATATTATAAAAATATAAGGAAAAATAATTTACGGGCGATCTGAGTTCAGGAAGGGGGTGGGGGTGGTCTTTTAAGGGTAAAAAACGTTTTTTCTCGATTTCCGGCAAAACTAAAAGTCCTATGGAAAAAAGTGAAATGGCAAAATTGTAGGTAATTAAAAGATCTAAACCTTTTATATGCACACTTTTTTCACATAACCTCAAGACGTATGTGAAAAATTCAAAAAACCAAGTTTTTGATTTTTTATTAATATCTTTTAAAAATCTGATTTTATATAAATAAAAATGTAACTAATCAAATAAACTACAGCGTATTTGGGACGTAAAGAGGTAAGTATTCACCAAATTTCTTGAAAAAATCCCAAAACTTGGTTTTTTGAATTTTTCACATCAATTTTGAGGTTATGTGAAAAAAGTGTGCATACAAAAGGTTTAGATCTTTTAATTACCTACAATTTTGCCATTTGACTTTTTTTCATAGGACTTTTAGTTTTGCCGGAAATCGAGAAAAAGCGTTTTTTACCCTTAAAAGCCCACCCCCACCCCCTTCCCGAACTCAGATCACCCGTAAATTATTTTTCCTTATGTTTTTATAATATTCTCCTCCTTTTCTAATGGGTTTCACCCCACTATTTTTTTTTTCACTAACTTTTTTTTTTGCATTTTCTGAGAAGATTTTCTATGGTAACATATATATTTTTTTTCACTATCAAAAAGAAGATATTTCAACGAACAGAAAACATACCAACTTTTTGAAGAAAGCTGATATTTTGACGGATGAATTTTCGATTGAAAATAAGGATATTTTTTCGATATTTTATCAAAATAAGGTGAAAAAAATATATATTTCTAATCGAATAAATTACAGCGTATTTGGGACATAAAGAGGTAAGTTTTCACCAAATTTAGTGAAAAAATATAATTGTTTGTAAAAGATATTAATAAAAAACCAAAAACTTGGTTTTTCGAATTTTTCACATACATCTTGAGGTTATGTGAAAAAAGTGTGTATGCAAAAGTTTTAGATCTTTTAATTACCTACAACTTTGCCATTTGACTTTTTTCCATAGGACTTTTAGTTTTGCCAGAAATCGAGAAAAACCGTTTTTTACCCTTAAAAGCTCACCCCCATCCCTTTCCCGAACTCAGATCGCCCGTAAATTATTTTTCCTTATGTTTTTATAATATTCTCTTCCTTTTCTAATGGGTTTCATCCTGCTATTAATTTCTTTATCTTTTTGTCATTTTTCAAGCTATCTACCCCGGACTATATGGACATTCTGAATGTTTCAGATCACTGCAATGTGTGTATGTATCATATCCAGTTCATTTGTGTTGCTAATCTCGTTAAGGACAGTGGGTAAAACTTTAATAATTAACCCATTGAGGTAATTGATAATTTGAATGATAAACTGACCTCTGTATAAACATACATATATTACCAACATTTTGGTCGACGTTCAGCTTATTTGTAGGAGCTTTGTTGCTATAGAATTCAGTTCCTACTTTTTTTTATTTATTAAACATTTTTGGCAGGTCTAGAGCAAGGTGAAATGGCGCAAGTATTCGAGGATTGGAATAAGGGGGATCTAGATTCCTTCCTGATCGAGATCACGCGCGATATTCTAAAATACAAGGACGCTGACGGTGAGCTTGCAAAATACTTACGTCCCTTAAAGAACCAAGATTCCACTTCTGATAATTTTTCGAATTAGATGGTAGCCTTTGTTCTATCCCTGGTTCACCTGTATGGTTATCGGGTTATAACGCGATTGAGAACACTACCTTTACAGATTAGTATGACATTCCTTATAAAGAATATTTATTGGAAGAAATGGTAAGTTAAATATATATTGTTTCAGGTAAATACCTTTTGCCAAAGATTCGCGACACAGCCGGCCAGAAAGGAACGGGCAAGTGGACCGGCATAGCTGCTTTGGAATACGGCGTTCCCGTCACGCTAATAGGAGAAGCAGTCTTTGCTCGTTGCCTTTCTGCCATTAAAGGTATATAAACCAAAACGGAACAAGAAAACGATAAAAACGCATTGATGTGCGCTTAAAACCGACATAAATTCGTCTAAAATAGTGGCGAGTAGCCAGTACAACTACCTTCACGTTTAACTGCCCGCCCGGACCTATTTACGCCACTTCACTACTATTTGATTTGAATGAATATATTATGTGCATTTATTTATATACTTAATGAATTTGTTAATAATTTTGCAGACGAGCGCGTTAAAGCAAGCCAAGCTCTAGCCGGCCCTAGCACTAAGTTCAGTGGCAACAAGCAGGAATTCTTGGAACACTTGCGCAAAGCACTTTATGCCAGCAAACTCATCTCATACGCGCAAGGGTTTATGTTGCTCAGAGAGGCTGCTGCTGTGAGTAACACTTTTATTTAGTCCAAAACAAAGCATGTACATATTATGGAAACTAGATATTGGGCTGATATGAACATTTTTATACAGTAACACTCACACACAAACAAAATGTCAAGTATTTAAAGAGGAGCACAAACTCGCTCTTTAAATAATATTTATATAATAATATTATTATTATTCAACTTCAACTTCGCAGAATCAACCCCACCGAGATCAAATAAATATTCACACAAAAGCAAATATTGACATTTGGTTTGTGACCGGGCGTTACTGCATAGTATTCAAAGTTAGTATCAGTTTGTAGAGTCAAAGTCAAAAGTCAAAAATTACTTTATTCAGTAAAATCACAAGGATCATTTAGAATCGTCTTACATACTAGGTGATTCTAGGTGCCAGTTCCACGCGACCAGAGCCTAGAAGAACGGGCAAGAAACTTACGGCCTGGAAACTTAGAAATCCGCTAGATCATAATTATATATTTCCAAAAAATACACATATTCTGCAATAATCACGACTACAATCATCAGCTTTATCTGGTTCCATTAGGTTTGCTGGAAGACAGTTCTAGGGTTAAGCTTGGTTATATGTAAACCATGCTAAATGCATTGCAATGCATTTTTAATGTATTAGGAAACGTTAAAACGAATATTCTGGGACGAATATTCCCAAAATTATATAGGGATGTGTATTTGTAAAGACTCCTTTATCCACCTACTTTCTGCGTTTTCAGAGTTGAATTATGCTGTTCCGTTTTTAAACCAACGGTTATCTGTTCTGCGAGCTAAAATTTTATGGCTTGACTTTAGCCACTTCAATTGTTTATCTCGTTTCTAGATTAGATTTTCATACTTTTATTTCTGGCTTCGCACATCCTGTGCATTGACCAAAATACTTACGTAGAAATCATACAAATAAATGTTGGTGGTTTTTCACAGCGCCATCTAGCTCCAAACAAAGCAAAGCCAGAATCGTTCCTGAAATAAATATTAATGGATATTCTATACAGTTATCATCTATAAATTGGTAAAAGTTTATCTCGTTTAATATCTAGTAGAATGGGTAGGTACTATTTTTGTAAAATCACATAAAATTTGGGAGTCAAACCCACATCGTAATTAATATTTTTTAACTGGAGTCTAGAACACAGTTAATTTGTCCCAGTAGTCGTTATTAATCTTGTATTTTGTATATCGAAAGGTCGTAGGATCATAGTTTGTGTTCGACACTGAAGACTGACCAAAAACGGCTGAGTTCATAAGACACTTAAACATTATTGCAAAGTAAATAAGATAATGATAGTATCTTTGATAGTTCGTATTTAATATATCTGGACGATGGCGAAGTCCGTTTTATTTTTGTGTGAAAATAAAATGTTGTACACGTTTTAATTATCGAATAGAATACGTTATTTCAGTTATCATAAAACTGAATGCTAGAACATATAAACAGAAACACATAAAATTATTTTATGTTGAAATTACTGAAAATGATCATCACTCAGTTTGTGCTGGTGTAGAACCACTGGGTTGAACCACACCAACTCATAATAATTGAAAGGATTGTGTAAAAATGTGTTTTGTTTCAGTCCAATAAGTGGAATCTAAACAACGGAAGCATCGCGCTCATGTGGAGAGGAGGGTGCATCATACGAAGTGCGTTCCTCGGTAACATCAAGGTATGCCAATGCAGTATCTATTCCTATTTTCCTTCTTTAATTTATGCTCTTCCTCAATGAATATGCATTACAGAACACTTTACACCTACATACTTACCATATGTTTTACATACTTTGACTTACTTGCTTTGTTTGGTTACATACAAGTACATTTAACTCCATCTTATTTTCTGATAAAACTGCTGGTCCGTAGATCTACTTTCACTGCACATCGCTTTTGTTTTCCAACGAAAGATAATAATAAGACTTTTAAAACTATAAAATTAAAACATCATACATACATACTACGTATAATAAGTATGCTATGTATACAGTATAAACCATTTACAAACATTTAAAAAAATGTACATAAATTTAATCCTTATGGTTGAAACAAATATTCTGTTTCACTAACAGGAAAATCGTTATTTTTCACGTTTCTTCCTCAACAATTGTATCTTGTGCTCATATTATAGCTAGTATTTATTATACATACAATATTTGTATGCTGATGAGACATGAAGGATTATTAAAAAAAAATAGATATGATGAGACAGCCAAAGATCGAGAAGATGTGTCAAATCCATGATTGCGGAGCTGATGCTGTACCGTTCAAGTCTGGTTCTGGGGAATAGGGAATAGGAAAATAGGAGAATTCACAAACTTATTTTGCATGTTAATGTAGATACGCATTACAGCGTCCTACATTGTTCAGCTATCAATTTTATTTTACGCTACGGTAAAAGACTTGTCGCTTCAATCAAGACAGTGCAGTGAGGTAATATGACCTCTGTGACATTGTGATAATGACGTCGTCATGCTCCGAGGTCACGCTATCACGCGACACTCGTGTTTTCAATCGACTCAATCGTGCGTACTGTAGAGAGTGGCACTCCTTTGCTCATGGACACCCACGTGACTAAGTCTTTATCGTGTGATGTGCATGATACCCAAACACAAATGTATATTATGTCTAAACCAGTTTCAAAAAGTACATAACAGCCGGCGTCGCTCGTTTCTGTGTACAAGAAACAATGACTAATAGAAACATAACTAGCTAGTCAGTCAACTAGCAATCGATGCATTTAATTTCGAAATACGCTTTAAATAATAATTAGTTGATTATGTAGTAATCTATAACAGAATGACACTGTATTTGCTTCAATACGTATTTTTGGTTCGTGTACTTGTAATGCTTAATTAAAATGATAACAGTTACTTACCCATTATTAACTGTAACAATTATCTAGTTGTGTGCTGAATTAAATAACTTTGAGTCATATTTACTCTTGGTTTAACGAAGCCCTGTTCACTAAGTTCTCGTTTCAAGGAATTCTTAGTACCTGTTCTAGGTTTGTATACCTACTATTAAATCGGAACGAAAAATGATAGCAACATTGCTCATACGAGACAACGCGCGAGTTTCACTCTTATGTTTTTAAGAGGAGCGACAATGTAAGCAGCACGACGGTTTGCAGATGTGGGAATGGGCTGTTGTTGTAGGGGACTAGGACCTCGCCAGTTACCGAAGGTTGATTCTGGGATCATCAGGTAGCGTTGATGCCGAATTGCAAAACAATGCATGCATTATATTTATGTCGGAAGGGCTCAAAGGACCTACGTAAGATCTATGAATACAGTATCACGTAGGTAGATGAGGGTACAATACCCTACCCTGTTACTTAGGAGAAGGACATTGGGAATTGTTTCAAAAAGCATTACTTATATTATTTTATGTCGAAATACGGATGGGTTTATCGTTAGACTATGAATGTCTTTGTTAATTTATTTATTGTTGGGTCAGGGTGGGACTGCAGGTAATAGACAGACTATTCGGTGGTTACCTACATTTTTAATTAGGGTTTGCGTTTTAAGGGATATACAAAAACAACGGGATATGGTCCTCTCCTGACCGTAGATAGCTTCTGCCTGCCATGACAGAAAATACTAGTATGTATTATAGATAGGTGGTGATATTAAGGATGGCTCCTTTTTCGACTTTTCTTGAGGAATGTGCCACCATCGCCTTCTATGTCAGTCTAAGTATTTGCTATAAATCGTTTGAAATGTGATAGACTTTGGATCCGCGCTGGGCTGAGTTTTTTAACGACGCTGTGGTCTAGTGAAATCTTACCTTTACCATTTTGTATGTCAGTTCATTTTCCTGAAAATAAACACAATATATTATTATATACACGATACAAGGGGTTATCCTGGATTCTAAAAGCTAATCTCGATTTGAGTTAACTGCGAAACTACTGCGAAACGAAACGTATATGATAAATCATATTATGATGATATATTTGGTTTGATACCCATTCTGAGTTTGCTTTGATTCGTGTCCAAAAACTCCGTTCAGTTAAGTTTCGAAAGTTAGGAGGAATCTTTTGGGATATCAACGTCCTGAACCTGTCTCAACAAAACATGCATAGTTTATTTGGATTCAAAGTGACGGGTACCATTATTTTCTGCCCGCAGGACGCATTTACCAAGAACCCTCAATTGACGAACCTGCTGCTAGATCCGTATTTCAGCGAGCGCATCGTATCCTCTCAGTCCTCGCTCCGGCAAGTAGTGGCGCAGGCCGCACTAGTGGGCGTGCCTGCGCCGGCTTTCTCCGCCGCGCTTGCCTTCTACGACGGATATAGGGCTGCGGTGCTGCCTGCGAACCTTCTACAGGTATAACTTTCTTTTCAAACCACACAACGTCATCTAGCCCCAAGCTAAGCAGAGCTTGTGTTATGAGTACTAGAAGGCTGACATACTTAATACAATACATTACATAGATAGATATTTTTTATTATACATATAAAATACCCAGAACACCTGGAATAAATATTTGCAGATCGTACAAACATTTATCCCAAGGCGGGAATCGAACCCGCAACCTCTGCGTCGCAGGCGGACCTTCGCCCACCGCGCCACATCGGTAGTCAACTTAGTTTAATAGTTTATTATTAAATCAAAGGATTTAAATAACCGGATAATTCTTCTATCTGTAAACGCATTCAATGAGCAAAGGTATATTTTACCAACTGTAACAAAAGTCGTTAAATACATACTTATGTAAAGATGGAAATTTGACGACGTATGACGAAAAATAAACATTTTATAAATATTATTTACAGGCGCAGAGAGATTACTTCGGCGCTCATACCTACGAGCTTCTCTCCAAGCCTGGAGAGTTTGTCCACACTAACTGGACTGGCCACGGCGGCAACGTATCCGCCACCACTTATAACAACTAAACATTCGCATGAGATACTCCACTCTCTGCTCCTTTGTTAGTTTTTTTTATATCTTATATTAAATTGATGGGTTTTGGAATCATGTGATGCCTCGCAAGAGCTATTTTTAAGAGTATATTGTAAATGATACATAGATCTTATAACTTTTTGATACATTCCTTTATGTATTTACTGTTGTTTCATGATTGTAACTATTTTATCATTGTGAAAGTGTTAAAAGAAATATCACTGTTTCATAAAATTTTATAATAGTAAATTCAATTTGTTTCATTTTTAATAAACCTCATTGAACTAGGTAGGTAGGTTAACTTCATCGCTACAAGACCCACAAACAAACACCACTGTTTTTATCATTAGCTATTTAGTGACGTAATACCCCACAATTTTGCAATTTATCATGATACTGTTAAATTCGCCCAGAAATAAAATCGCAACGATTTTTTATAATTAAACCGTTGCGTTGTGCCGCATAATAATATGAAGACATTATATAATAATATATTTATGAAATTTTATTTTTAAACTGTTTAACTATATACTATACCTAGTCATAAAAAATAAATAAAAATTAAATTTCAAGTACATTAAATCTTGAGATTGCAACTTGTGTCCTGTTTGTTACTGTACGATGAAGATAAATGAATTACTATATAATATAAAGCTTTATTTTATATAACTGTACTAAGATCTTAACGCAAGTTTAAACTCAAGAATAGTACAAATCCTAGTAAATTGCAGTTCAAAAAACTTAAAAAGAAAGAAATTGGTTGTAATGTATTGTGAGTCTTTCGCAGTTCATTAAGTATATCATGGTCAAACGTAAACATATTTTTTATTATTACGATCAAAGCATATACAAAAACTAGATCTGTCTGTGGAATTTAAAACAGAGTAGGTAAGTAAAGGCTGATTAATTTCTCATACTTAGGAGCACTTACCTATTTTAATCTTCATTCATACATAACGGAATATTATGAGCATGACAATTCCCATAGAAATTAAAGAAGAACAAAACTTTTTACTCTCTTTTTAGTACCTACTTGCCTACCTGCACCTTGTAGAACAATAGAGACTAAAGGATTTTTGTGATAACTCTGTGAGATCGTAGAAGCTTCGTACATTTATGAATATCTACTAATATGGATGTGTAAGTGTATGTATGGTTTTTATAGTGGCTACCACACGATAACTGACTAGGCCTTAGTTAAACAGGTATCTTGTAAAAAACATTAAAAAACGACATACTAAGAAAATATAAAAAGCTTGGTATTATTATTACCTAGATTATTTTGAACTAATAGCAATATAATAACAAAATTGAAACTTTTGGAAAATCGTCATAATATTACAGTAATCTATTTATTTATATATAAAGGTATGAGACAGCTAGCAGAGAAATGATAGTCAACTATTTTACGTGTGGTGAAAGCTCACTTGTATTGCATCCTTACCTCATCACTTACAACTTTTACGTTACCTACATTACATCGTATCTTCTTAAATATCCTAATATATAACCTATTTTCTATGTTATTTTAAAAGTACCATCTTACATACCAACTTAAAACGAACCCACAGTCGATCTCATGCCCTACTAGCCCGGTCAAATCAGCACGAAAAATAAAAGTATCTTTGTATTAATTCACAAGATGAAAATTTACAGGTTACCTACCTACGTAACGTCGACTTTTCCACGATTTTATAAGGTAAAATTAGCTTTTTGTAAATTAATGCAAGGGCCAATGTATATTTTACCGGGCTATAAGCCATATTAGCTTAGAATAGTAAATAACTGATCCTGTCTAAAATAAAATAACCACCAGTGCGTTGTAGGTACCTACTAGTTTTATAAAAACTAATTGTCAATCATACTATATTTTAAAACAAATTATGGACTCCTATCTACCTATTATTTTGCAGACGTAAACAATTCATTATTTTAACAAGGTAGGTATAGAAGCGGTGCTTTCGAAAATTGATAGCCTGATGGAAGACTGAACAAATACATTGATTCATAAAACTTTAAGGGTACCTTATAAATAAAAACTAGCTTACGCTATATCCTAATGACGCCTTCGATGTCTTGGAGACAGTTTTCAGTTACAATTTACTTAGATAAAGTTCACGAACCTACCATATATCAATCTGAGATACAACATTATTTGCACCTCATAAATGATATTAGTCAAACACGTTTAAATAAAATAGAGTCTGTCAAGCGAAAGATGGCCCTGATAAATCGCGGCAAATTCAAAAACTATTAGTATGGCAATACATTAAATAATAGGATAACTTGGAATTACATAATTTGATACTTTGATATTATTCTAAATAAATATACTTACATAATTTTTGATGATGATTATGAATAAGTAGATGATATTACTATTGCCATACTAATAGTTTTTGAATTTGCCGCGATTTATCAGGGCCATCTTTCGCTTGACAGACTCTAGATCATGCAAGCATTACTTATCTAATTTATTCCTAGGTGTCTTGCGTAAAATATACCTACACACATAAAGATATAGGTAAGCACCTTTCTCTAAATGGTATGTTTTCATTTATTAGGTAGGCACTTTTGTGTGTAAGTATAAGTACCGAAGCATTATTCTTACTAAATAAAAATAATTATTGTTCGTATCAAAATACTTACTTACGTCAAATATATTCGTCTAAATGTACTAACAGATTGGGACATGCGAGTATGCGTAGGAGCACAATAAGTTGCGGCCAGCAGATAAGTTGAACTCTTAGTATAAAAATCTGTGTAAGGACATGTTTCGCAATTCGCCAATGCGACCAGCAAACTAGTGAACCGCACACCTAATGAACATCTTATGTTTTTAGTGTGCCTTTCAAATTTGAAAGAAAACTGTCAATAAATAACGCTACGGCACACTTCTACGGTATCCCCCCAATCAAAAATAGCGATCGACTAAATATATATGTATCAATTCATAAAAAAATTATATGACTATTTCGTTACGTTACGTTGAAAATATATAGCAGAACAGAAAAGACAAAGTTCTCTTTTGTTCTATTAACTTAGAAGAACGAAACTAAGAAGACTCGCTTGCTCGGTCAATAATGTAACAGCTCAACTTATTGCTGGTCGCTGTAAATATTCATCGCTTTGCACACGTGCTATTTAAATCTGAACGTGTAAGTACTATAATTGCTTTTGTTAATTCTAGATTGTACAATATAATATACACGATACTCATTTTTAACTCATTGCATTCACTTAATATTAAACTAGTTAATCTGGTATCAAATAGGCGCAATTTTAGTCATCAAAGATTTCGAGATTTATACAGCACATTAGTAAACAAATAAACCAATACATAAATTGGAAATAGAAAGTAACAGAACTTAAAATATACAGAACTCAGAGAAAAGTTATATATGTAATACAGCACAGACGTAGCTCTTGGCAAATGACAGTGGAGTGTCCTTTGAGTGTCCACCGTGCAGGCACCAGCCGAGATGTGATCGGCGCAACCTGAAAATTACAATACAATGAGCGACCGTACACGAGGTTCAACAATGTTCAACAACAATATACTAAGTAGCATATAGCAAATGGTTTACCTTCGCCATGATATGCCGTGGCATAGAAAACACTTGCGATCTCTTTGGATTTACATTAAAACGCACAGCAGAGTCAATAAATAATATCCAGCGCACAAGTTTGCCCCTCCAACAAAAACTTCCGTATCTTCCCACACTGTAGTGCCCTATGGTACCATAGGATCTTGATCACTCGAAGGGTTGTTCATATTTTGTATCTCATACATGAAGGGAAGGACCCATCTCATCGCTCATTGCATCATACAAGGTGCTTTTCCCGTACACAGCACACTGTTAGTCATACGACGGATACGTTCAGCTAACTTCCGACGAACATTTCAGACGTTACGCCCTCAACCCGGGGGCTTATCATGGTTTTGATAGAATCGCACAGCACTGAACCTAGCTCATGATCACTTTCATCATACAAATGCTTGTTGCCGGTGCACATAACTTCTCGTACATAGAATTTATAACCGCTAGCGTCTTCACTAAGTGCAGATAAAAATAAAAAAATCGCATCGCAAGGGTAGTACACATTGGAAATGAAACGATTGCGTTATTGTTCCATTGTTTATTATTTTAAATAGTATATAATTAATTATATTTCAATGAACTGAAATAGCATACATGATTGAAATATTTGTGGAAGACATATTTTTATTTTGTGCAACTAAATATGTGGTGTCAAGCGATTTCCGGAGCAGAGCACCTCGCACTACGAAAACGCAGAACTTTGAAAACACCTGGACTTCCGCTTGACACTACTGATTGGAACACGCCGCATGCGTAATTGAACTGAACTCAATCATCCTACACTTTCGATTTGGCACAAATTACACTAAAACTAAAATAACCACTTCAGCAACTCGTAGACAGACAGATGATTACTACGACCAAGTGTTTTGTACATAGCTATCTAACTTACTGAATCGGCAAACCTGTTTACGAGTTGATCTGTGGCTGACCAATATTTACTAAATAAAAAGTTATCAAAAAATCAGGTACAGCAGCGCGCTAAAAACTACAAAAACTATTCTAAATAAGAGATCATTATTCTTATAAGGCACTAAATATTTCATACTGTAAGTTACATTGACTTCGATTTGATTGATGTGTTGTATAAATCACAACATTGTTCAAAAAATTTAGAAAAAATTGTAAATGACATATAGCAACTTAAGAAGAACGATAATTAATTGAGTATATATAAACTTGGAAAGATTACATGTACATGGTAGGGTTTTATGTCAAAGTTTAGTTCTGTTAGCATCACGATTGATTTGCTTGTTTTGTATTCAGCCTTGCTAGTACTGTTTAGTTAGACGAGAGTTGATTTGGTTATCGATTATTAAAGTAGTATTCGCACATGAGTTTAAAGACATTCCAATCAATTTGTAAAGACAATCAAATCGAGGCGCAATAATAACGTACGACACCAGAGAACGTAAGCATGTTATTTATGTTCTCGGGTATACTCATTAAACTATCTAAATATATCTTAAACTAAAGGCGGATTTACTGTATATCTATTGCTCGATCTTAATCAATTCTCAACACTGAACCTTGCCTAATGCGCTTAATATGATATTACAAATATCAGTATTATTTGGTATTTCTATTTGGTCGAGTAATATATATACGTCGATCGATCTCGTCGCGTCGGGACCAAAATTATGGATTAATTATTTTTTTTTACAATATTTCAATCATTTTTAGGTAATTTGACTAAGTATTAATATAAATAGCAAGTTTTAAATGATTATTTTGTTACTTAAACTTTCTTTCTACATTTTTAAGTACAGTTAGGTTCTAAAGTTCAAGACTCTAAACAATAACATTTTTGTACAATAACTATTCAATACTATGAATCCAACGCATTATTAAACGAAAGATTCGTTGGAAAAGAATTAAAGAAAGGCAGATTATAATTTGAGATTCTTAATGAAGAACGAATTTAAAATGACGTGCCTATTTATGATGGATCCATCCGGATGTTAGATGGTGTATAACAATCATACAATGAGCACGTCGACGAGGACGTGCTCTGTGATGAATCGCTTTGCGCCCATTCCTATTGAGACAAAGATGTTAAGTCCCCTGTGCCAGTAACCGCACCGGCACCCGAATCCTTCAAACCGGAACACAGCAATGCTAGCATCACTGCTTTGCGACAGAAATAGAAACGGTGGTAGTACCTCCCCGGACGAGCTCTTTCACCAGAAACTCTACTACTGCTATAATGATATTATCACATTTTTTTAGAGGCTTGTACATTTTCCATAGCATATTCCCTGCATATTTACTAAAGAACTACACTTTATAATAATGCTTTTAATATAATGCTATTGCTTTTATAACTAGAGATATAAAATATTTGACTAGCGTATTTGAGCAGAAGTTATCCTATTTTTAGAATATTAAGGCGGATTTCATGTACTTTAAATGCACTTATTTTGTCACTTAATCATTTATATTTAAAACGCGATAAAACCTTACTTAACATTTCATTGATATGCATAGGTACTAAAAATCTACTAACAATAAGAAAATACAATTCGCATTGGCATCATCATAAATAACGATTTGTTTTGGACACTTTTTCCAGGAAAGCTTGACTATATAACAAAAAGCAGATTCTGGCAGCATTGACTAACTAATTCTAAGTACAAGACAAAAAAATCAACATGTACTTACATACAACAACCAAGCAATTGGCATGGACCCAATCGTCTCAAAAACATCAGCATTCCTAAAAAGTTGTTATTATACTACATTTAATATTCACAACACGATTGGGTTCAGTCCAATAACCACACATTTCGCAACGCAAATAATATTAAAACGCATATAAGTACTCAATAATAATACAGTTAGACAGCAAGAAAGACATCCCACTGGTTGTAATTAAAAAAATCTCAGTCTTTTGTTTCAGTTCGGGTATGTTCTGTCTTACATACATACGTCATAAAACCAGTCATAAGGACGACAGAATTTTGGAATGTCATATAATTAAATTATTTAAAATCAGTCAAATATTAATTGTAAAAAATGGTAACAAAATACGTTACATAGGAACATTGGTCAATCTTATCAACTATCGTACTTAGACGTGAATCGATCATTATACAATTACATATTACACAATTTAAAAACATATTACAAATTGAGTAAAAAATTAAAAATTCTTTAGTCATGGTTATTTCCTATGTAGAACTTTACAAAACATCAATATAAACCTTACATGTCAAAATTACTTATAAAATTACCGTGTCTTACAAGTTTTGAATAAATGATAATAAGTCGAATATTTTTGATGTATAATTAATTTATCTGCTCGGTATATATTCATGCAATTGTATTTAACATTATTGAAAGGTCCTCCCTCATCACCCCATTTCGATATAATGGAGTATATTCTCTTCAAGTAAATAATAATAATAGAAAATAACCATTTCTTATACTAAAATACAGTCTAGCGTTGCTTACGCAGTCTTGTTTGTTTCGATCATAAATTCTTACGTTTTCCCCATTGGTAAGGATATGTTATTGTTGATTAGGATATCGAACACCCATATAAAATGGAGGATTTTGAGCATTTTGAGGCGGCGGCATGGGCGGTCGAGGCACTTGATTCATGCCTACACCAGGATATGGATGATTGGGCAGATCTAAAAAATAAGAACACATTTGTTATTTGCAAACAAAAGTAGAAATTACGTAAGTGTCAGTCGGAAGACGTACATAGAATTGCCGTATTTTTTTTACGAATAGTTCGTTTGGATCGACTTGCATGATTTCAGTGACTTACTGTTCGGATAGTGTCCGAAGAATGTGACCGCGGGAGGCTGGTTGGGCGCGGCGTAGGCTCCGGGCACGTTGAACGGCGCGGGGGGGTTGTCGCAATGCGGCGGCGCGTACTGGCGGGGCGCCAGCTGCGGCCGCGGCGGAGCCCCCGCGTGCAGGTACGGGTGCGGCATCGGCCCCGAAGGGCCCAGCGGGGGCTCAGCGTACGGGAGCGCGGGGGCCGACCCCGTATTCTCCAAGTACGGGCGGACAGAGCCAGGCCCGGTGGCGTCGCCGTACGTGCGCGGCGCGAGCGCGCTTGCGACCATGTCGCCGTAGGGACGGGCTCCGGCGAGGCGCGACTCGCTCGGCCGGGGCGGCGATGCGCTCTCGGGACCGAACCGAGGGAACCCGTTCGAAGAGTTCGCCAAGCCGGACGTGGACGGCCGGCTGTGATCCGATTCGCTCGCACTCGACGCTATTCTCTCAGGCGGTGGCACTGCGGAAAGAACGCCCGCCCATCATAATCCGCTCTTCAAACTTTTATCGTCCGATGTCTCAGGTGCAAAATTCATTGAAATATGACGGCCTTTAAAAGAGATCCAAAAAATAACTTACAATCTTCGATTAAACTGAGGAGCGAGGACAGTCTGTCAGGTGATCTGGACGGCATCTGTTAACAATGTTAGAAGAGTTTTTTTAAGAACGTCATAAGTGGCACTCGATTATTTTTTAAGAATATATAAATTAGGAAAGACGGCCCAGGTGTCACCTTCATTGAAGGTAAATTTATGTTAAATTCAAAAAGTAAGATAACCTTTTAAAAATACTTACCGATTCCATCGTTCCTCTCGTGTTGTTTGACGTTAGTATGTCAATCAGTTCGTGTATTACATTATTATTGGAAAAAGCAGTGGCAGTGGCAGCAATCTACAAGAAAAAATAAATCACTTATATATAAAAGAATGATATCATATAAATAAATTCTGGACTAGAACAAGTTACAAACTACCAATTTTAGGTGAATAAAGGTTAAGAAACGAAGGATAAAGGTACAAATCCAATCGATATTTTATATAAGTAGTAGTATCTTTATCCAGTAAAATTAGTTTAATATACTCAGAAGCTTATTACAATTGTTTAATATAAAAACCGCTCTTTTTCAGTGCCTAAAGCCCGGACGGGTCGTTGGCGTGTTACCTAGTACAAAAGCGGTTACATGTTGTTCAATTATGGGATATTTTCAGTTCCTACTTTTACTACAAATACAATTTATTTATTTTTAATACAACGCGTAACAACAGCCTAACTTCCGTATGTTATAGAAATATGGATAAAGTAACGAGATAACTTACCGGACTTGTGTATTGCGATGAACTGTATATATCACTTCGCAAAAATGAAAAAGGTGACGGCGATCCCTAGAAAAAATACAATGTTGTTCAACAAGGAAAAGATGGAATGGATTTATACGAAAGATACAGAACTTTCATGCTTAGTTGTTGAATGCGCATGGTTTAATGCTGTGAGTCGTAGATTCGATCCCCACCGAAAAATGTTTGCGTAATGAGCAATGTTTGTTCTGTATTCCATGTACTTTCGAAAAAAATAAAAGTATTATATGAAATGGATACATTTACATTAATTTACTAATGAGTCACGTTAATTAGGGTATTATGTTTAGCTTATAGCACAATATATACCCTGTTCTTGAGTTTAAAACATCCTGGTTTAACGAGATAAACGACAAAGGAAATCGTTCCTCAAAATGTTTTACTTGGAACACAAACAAAGGTAGATACACGAAATAAGGTGAAAACGTTGACAACTGCAAAAGTTACAAACTGAGAAGCAGAGTCAGCGCTCGCCTCCAGAATAGAACAGGCTAACTTTCAAAAGTATTAAATAAGTAGTCATGAATCTAAAATTAATTGTTAAACTTATAAACACTTTTACAAACAACAACTACAGAATCATACACGGAATACTTACATGTTCGATATATTCTTCAACGTTTCTAAGCACATCAGGACTCAGAATAGACTTCAAAAGTTGCTTCTTTCTTCCGTAATCTTCCGTTCTGATGGCAAGGTCACTTCTGATTTGTTCATTTTCAAGCTCCAGCTGTTCTATCGCCTGATTGTTAAGTTCCGTCCTACAAACAGAAGATTATAACTCACAATGCAAGCAGTCTGTAGGCACACACACTTTGCTCATCAAAATAATACCATAACGTCAAACGGATTACCTCGTCATTTTTGCACTCGTTCTATTTTATTAAATTGTGTCGTTGTGAAGATTTATAAACAAATAAAAATAAATATGAACATGATCCTTTAACAGATTGTTCTAACTGATGACGTCCAGTCACGACTCGCGTACATGGCGAACTGAACGAGTAGTTCGTTTCGTTGGTAACAGAGTGGCACTACCTGGCAAGGGACTAGGGAAACGCCCAAGGCCGTTGCAGTGGCAACTCGGTGGTTACTGTGGGCTTTCGCAGGCCCCAGCAGCTATGAGCCGAACTGCAGTTGTTTATTTATTTCAATCTCAACTATCACAATACACAAAACTCAGCAATTCTAACCTAAGACTTCTTCAAAACGCAACTTATAAAATATGAATACTAGTCAAATAAGCTGCTCTTATTATAGGTATATAATAGTATCGTAACGATTAATCTAATTTCACGCACAGCAATTATTCTTTAGTCTCTTTTTGAACCGGATGAAGCCGAGACAACAGACTGTTACATTATAAATAATGAAATCATTACCATACTGTTAAACATTAAATACATATATATGCTTGAATATATAAGAAAATATCAACCGTGTTTGACAGTAACAAGCAGACGAATAGCAACACTACAAAGTCGATTGCTAAAAATTCGCTGAAAAAGATGTAAGTATATTAGGACAGGGATACTCCGATTGTGAACGCGCATTGCTTGCAAAACACTCGCTATTCCACAACACTCGTTCTCTCCGCATACTGTCGTCCGTCGAATGTTTTTCGTCCCATAGTTTGTAACTTGGCATGCGAAAAAATATTTAGATAATTATAAATCATTAGGAACCAAACCTTAGTAGTCGCTCGATACAGTTTTCGCAGTTGCTGTCATTGGAGTACTCCGTTTTCCGCAATTTGCTTGGCCCGGCTGAGAACAAAACCAATGAGCGCATAGCAAAAATACATTAGCAGTCACAAAATACTAAAAATAACAAAATTGCATGCAAACGATTTCCGTGCATTTTATGATGCAACTGCGTGTGATTGTCACATCTACTTTTGTACGATGGGTCACGATTAATCTAGTATATTTTATTTGTGTACTTATGCAGTTGTACTTATTTATTATTTTCATTTAGGCTGAGGGTACAAACCTAAATATAAAAGATGTCCTAGAGACCATTTGCACAGTTATTTTGGACCAAATGATGAAAGCGCAGAGCTGTTTGATAATTAGCAGACGTTAACATAAAATGTTTTATGAATGATTCGTCAGGATACAGTTTTTATGACTAACAGGACGCCAAAATACACGAGCTAGATAGCTAGTGAATGAGTCACAGCTAAATCACCCTCATAGGGTCCCAAGATATCTATTGATGAAAACTGCATGAAAATCCGCCCATTATTTTTCCAGTTTATCGCACAAAAATTTTATTACTAGATGTTATCTTAAATTTTATACGCGTTGCACGTTTTGAAACTGAGTCAAAAATCTGTCACCACCATTCGATTGTAGCGTATACTTTTAATTCTTGACAATGTTCTTGATTGCAATAAAACGGAACCCATGTTTGAAAAAGGCATTTATAAAGAAGGCATTTATAAACAGAGCTTTTTTGTTTGTATGTTACACGAATACTCGGCGTTTAAAAACAATTTTTTTATTTTTCATTATGTTTTTTTTTTGTAGAGTATACAAGTGGTTTAATACTTGGACAATGCAACTTAAATAAAATACTTATGTATTGAAAAATGGTCATCTGGACGAATTCTCACATCATCAACCGATTACGATAGAAGATTTTTAAGGAGAACTTTTAAAATTGCGATTGCGTAGGGTTTAATAGTACTGTATAATAGGATTATGTATTATTTTCGTGACGCATCAAAATCAGGGAACTGATAAAGTTCCCAGTATTTTTTCTCATAAACTTTGCCCTGTTTTAGGCAACACGGAAATCGCAGCATATTGTATAATTAATATCACTAATGACTAACTGATACTAAATATGACTAAGGACCCAACAGGTAAACGGTTTTACATAATAAAACATGTAATTTTAAAAATATCGTATCTGGGACGTAAAAGCTTAAATTTGTCAGTTTTGACAATATTAACAACAAAATCGCGTGCATGTCTTCAGTATTATGTCCTAAGAAGTATTCAACTACATACCGTACTAATATTAGATAATTATGTGCCTAGGAGAATTGAAAAAAAAGATCAGGGCAAGACACAACGTGAAATGGCTACGTGGTTAACAACCAAGAAGCTAAGAGAAGAAAAAACATAGTATGTCCTGCAGCGAGATGTGAGGAGAACGTTTTTTATGAGTTGTTGTAAATAGCACACCCTAAACGAGGAAGTACTATAACTTGCGGTCATAAAGAGTGCGCCACGGCCTCAGCTGTGTATCTCAAAACATGATCGTGGTCACACAGTCCCATTCATGTAACTGAAGAAACCAAAGTAAAACTTAAAATAATGCATGCATTCGATGCGTTTACCTGTCGGAGTCCAAAAATAACTTATTGTTTGCAACTTTGTAAAACATTAATGAATGGTCAAAAAGTGACTGGTATTAATAAATTTTATAAGAAAAAACCAATATCTTTCATTGTTTGTCCAATAAAAAATATATAAAAAATCATCCAATTGTTATAGAATTCCAATTTTGTCATTAGTTTGTATAATATGAGAATGAACTATTTAGCACCCAACAATGGCAAAAAAAATTACATTAGGTTTTAAGTTTAAATAAACACAGTTCTGACATCAGATTTTTTTTCTTCTGGGCATCAGAATACATAAGCTCAGTGAATAAATCATTTGAGAGATGGTGCATTTTATTTTACTAGAAACATTGATAATAAATTACAACATAATGAATTTATCAATACCAGACTAAAAATTCTTAAATAAAATTTTCAAGTGAACAGTATTTAAAGTTGCCTTATTTCATCACTATTATTCGCTTATGCTAAATTAATTTTATATGGCTGTCTTAATTCAACATACATTTCTCAATTACTTAGTTGGTTAAGGTTATTTCAAGTAAATAATTAATACAGTTCTTGTATGATCCATATCGCTCAGCATATAATATATGACTTGTGCTTTCGAAAGGGACTTTGATTTTATCTTAAATACCATAATACATTCAAGCATTTGTATAGAGAGTATATGTACCTTCACAAAGATCTGCTGTTCTCTTGACTTGTTGAGATGTTGTGGCTTGTAGAATAGGCGGAGGCGGTATAGTTGGGTCAAAACTGAAATGTAACACTTTTTCAGTAAGTATAAATACTGTTTACAAAAAACTGACTAAGCATTAAACAAAATCATATTTGTGAAATGATTTTATTTTTCATTAAAATTTTTGAATAGCAGTGAGAAAATATATTCGTTTTTAGGTAATTTATGTATATTATTATGTTGTTAATTGGCAAAATGTACAGGGTTTTCTTTCAGCTTGACACTAAGGTGTAGTAACTAGTAGTAAATTAAGTTGGTAGCGGCCACTAGTTGCAAGAGTCAAAATGTGGAATGTACATTTTGTTGAAAAATCTATATATAAGCTATAATATAATTGTTTAGTTACCTAGGTGGGAGTGTTGATTGCTGGTGTGTGGTAGAGTTGTAGACCATATTTTGAGGTGCAGTTGGTAAAGCTGCTGTAACAACAAAAATTAATTGAATAAGTAAATTTTATATAGCAATATTTTATGCCAAAATTAGTAGCATTAATGAACTTCAGAACTTAAAACGGTAGGAACCAGGCCGTAAGTTTCTTGCCTCTTCTAGGCTCTGGTCGCGTGGAACTGGCACCTGACTTTGACATTATACACAATCACATACCATCATTTGATGAAGTAAATTTTTCAAATCTATGTAATTGTATCAATGAATACACAATCCCATACAATGAAATAAATTAATAGAATAAATAACATTTCACATATCACACTCTAGCCTTAAAATAAGCAAAGCTTGTACTATGGGAACTGGATTGCTGATAGAATACTTGTATCCTTTTGTGTATATTTAGGTACAAATAGAAAACAATTAATTAATCATGTAATTATAAATAACTTACATGTATACACTGGGCCGGCCATTCTTATTGCAGATATTGAAGAGGTACGAGGAGGCGGTGGTGGGGGTGGCGGCATCAGTAGCCTGGGCGATGGTAGCGGCATAGGACTCTGCATTGCTAGTGCTTGTAGTGGCTGAATTGGTCCGGGCATTGGTCCCGGCATAGGCCCAGGCATGGGTCCTTGCATGGGCTGCATGGGTCCTTGCATGGGCATCATGGGTCCATGCATGGGCCCTTGTATGGGCTGCATGGATGCTTGCATGGGCCCAATGGGTCCTTGTATTGGCCCTGGCATGTGGTTTTGTAAGCCTTGTGTTGGGCCCTGCAATGGGCCAGTCATTGGGCCAGTCATTGGGCCCGGCATTGGTCCCTGCATGGGGCCTTGCAAGGAATTTTGAAAAGGATTCCTTGCTGGACCTTGCAAGAGACTTTGGTTTGGGCCTTGCATGGAACTGATTGGTACGGGCATGATGGACGCTTGCATTGGTGATTGCGGCAAGGTGGTCGCAACCACGGCCGGAGCCGGCGGGGGCGGCGGCGGCGGCGGCGGCTGCGCGATGTAATCGAACATGATATTGCTCTGTGGCGGCACATTCTGAACGTTCTCGCTCCCACTTGCAGATGAAGCCGCGTTCAACATAGCGGTGTATCTGTCGGCCAGCACTCGAGGAACTACGCCCGTGTTGAGGAACAGGTTCTCTTCATCACGACTAGTATGCAAATATGTACAGTCTGGGCGTGAACAGCCGGTTCTATTCTGGTGATCGTGGCAGAACTTAAGCACAGCCTTCATCGATTCAAACTCCAGCTCGTGTCGGTGCCTACATTGAGCATTCAGAGTGCATATGCCCCAGATAAAATCTCTACAAACGCCTTTGGCATCGCCCGAAGAAGTCGGCTGCGGAGGCTGGTTTCGTTTGCGTGGATCCGTTCGTGGATCAGTTGGGGGCGCTGCCTGTTGCGGCGGTGGCTGGCGGCCATGTTGTGTATTGTTATTCATGAACTGTTGAAAAGAATACAAGATAACGTATCTATCTTCTCGCATGTATATCGCAGTCAAGCTATACCACTTTAATAGTACTACTAGGTAGGTACGTCGAAATAGCAACTCACCGATCAGTACAAAGTGCCACGAAGTCCGCAAAAAATATGACTCCCGATTCACCAATTGCTCTGTTCCACCGCCTCCTCGTACTCAAATATTTTGGTATACAGCTTTTAACATTCTAAAATCAAGAAAATATAGTAAATTTATTGTCGAAAATTACATGAAGGTACAACGCACTCAATAAAATGTGCCATGTGCTTTGTTAACATAGTGTCCGTATAAAAGTAACGTAGCGGCGATTAATATATTTTTTAAAGGAGCGTAGTACCAACAAGTAGATAATGTGAAATTAAAATTATTTTCCAAATATATACAATTACTTTTTGACATTATGCGAAGAAACTACGCAACACAATAGCACCACAATAGCTTTCCCGCACAGCACTGCACTGCACAGTCACAGACTATCACACACTAGTAGGATGAAGGCGGTTAATGTACAACAATGGAAAGCACGACCCGGAAAACACAACCACGGAAAGCACAGCCAGGAATTCGCAGCCAAAATATACATGAAATCATTCCTGACACGTGTTGGAAATGTCCAACCACGGAATGTACAGCCTTGGAAAACACGACCATGGAATTGGCGACCATTGCTCTGATTGGTCGAAAGCCTAGCATAGGCTTCGTTTAGTTGAAACCACAGATTAAAATGTTACTATCCCATTTTGATAAAGATGAACTGCACAGAATATAAAAAGAAAACAATCCAATTCAATAATTGTTGTTCAGCAAATGGTTAAATGCATGTAGGTTTTAGTGCGGTTTTCTATATCAAACTAACGCTTGTCGCTTCGCTCCTCGCACCTACTGTCACACATCACACGTGAAGAAAAATAAGTTAAAAAAAAGGTAGCACTCCGGGAGTGCCGGCAGAAGTGAAAACTTCAATATTAACGTTGTGTTTAATTATAAGTATAAAAGTACTATCATTTATGAGGTAGAATACAATGTTTGTTTTTATTTTTTATTATTTTTTATTTTTCGCCCTGTGCCGCCTAAAAAGAGCAGCACACTCAGGCACGGTAGAAAGAGTGGGAGATACTAGTTCCTCTCCCTTCCCCTCGATCTTACGCTTTTTCGATCAGCATCACGTGACCCTGACGCGAGTTTGAAAGTTTTTACCCACCCAGCGCCGCTAAAGAAGTTTTCACTTCAAAAATAATATTTTGACAGTGGCATAGTTAGCTGCTTGTACAAGAGTAAGTGCAAACGAAGCATATGCTATGACGTCATTTGGCATTAAATTCCCAACACGTGTTGGGAATGTACAACGATGGAAAACACAGCCACGGAATGCACAGCCCGGAGTTGGATGCCAAAATGGTCACCAATTCCGGGCTGTGCATTCCGTGGCTGTGCTTTCCATGGTTGTGTAATTACGGCACGCGATGAAGGCAATGCTTCTGCACAGACTAATAAAATGCTGGAAATGAATTATTATATTATCTGTCAGATGTTGCTATAAGTTATGTATGTCTATCTTGGACTTTCCACTTAAAAAAACGAACATATAAATTGTCCGTTCATTCATATTTCTAGGTTTCAATACTGCCCCGATAAGGTAGAATTTCTAGAATTTGTCACAGAATACTAGAGTTAGTATACTCAGAATTGTTCCTACTCGCAACAAGCCAGACCAGCATTTTTTGTTCATTTTCAGTCCAAGAGAAGTTATTATTGAACCAATCCAACAGTTCCATCTTTTTAAATGATTTCGTATCCGAATTTCGAATGATCAAATGTACGGTGGATATGCAGAAATGGGGTTGGCTATAGATATCCGGTACCTGCGCCGAGAGTCGTGACAATTGTAGGTATCAAATCTGAGTTTTTTATGTTCTGTGTATCAAATCATAATCGGATGAAACTCTGGTGGTGGTCTGCCAATCTCGATACTGAGACGCTTCGGTCATTCAAGGAGACAGTGTGGCAACGGCATTCTTTCGCTCATGGACACCCACGTGACAAAGTCATTATTCGATGACGTGCGTGATACCCAAACCAGTTTTTAAAAGTACATAACCGTCGAACATTTCTTTGCACAAGAAATAAAACTAATACCTAGCACAGGCAACTAGCAAACGATGCATTTGTATTCGATTTCGAAATACGCTTTGAATAGTAATTTGTTGATTATGTAGTAGGTACTTAATGTAATGACTCTGTAATGCTTCGATACGTTATTTTCGTTTGTCTAATTATAACGCTTGGTTTAAACGATTAGGTATAAATGGTATAAATCGTCCCGGTAATCTTAAAAACCCAAATAACTTTTAGTTACATTTAGATACTTACGCTTGTTTTATCGAACCATCTCCATCCAGTTTCAAGCAATTCTTAGTATTTGGTCCTCTGAATAGTGCATACCCTCATACGGTTTGGTTATTTATACCTGCGATGTCTCATACGCGGGAATGCGACAGGTTTTTAACTAGTTTAATGTGTTCGAGAAGAGCTATTTTCTGAACAGCACGACGGAGCACAAATGTGAGCTTGGGGTTTTGTTGTAGGGGACTAGGACCTCGCCAGTTACAGAGGGTCGTTTCTGGAATCATCAGGTAGCGTTGATCCCGAATTACAATGCAAAGCGTGCATTATATTTGTCGGAAGGGCAATACCCTACCCTGTTACTTAGGAGAAGGACATAGGCAATTATTTCAAATGCTTTACATAAACCATTTTTTTAAGCCAAGATACGGATGGGTTTGTCGTTAGACTAAGAATGTCTTTGTTAATTTATTGTTGGGACTGCACATGATAGATAAATAATTTATTTGGTACCTACATTTTTATGCATGGATGGGTTCTTTTTTACAATAACTATACATAACTACCTATTGTCTGCCTAATAATATACTAGTATGTTTGAAAGTTTTGAGACATAGATACAGCACATTGGTATTTTGACAAGTAAATTAATTAGAGATAGAAACGGTAAATAAGTGTAAGTATAGAACTAGACTAACTCCTAAAATTATGATGACTCAGGGGAAATTTATAAGTGCAATACATTTAATTGGTTCAGTATATTACAACACAGACGTAGCTCTTGGCAAATGACAGTGGAGTGTCCTTTGTGTGTCCACCGTCGAGGCACCAGCCGAGATGTGATCGGCGCAACCTGAAAATTACAATACTTACAATGAACGACCGTACACGAAGTTCAACAATGAATATACTAAGTAGTATTATAGCAAATGGTTTACCTTCGCCATGATATGCCGTGGCAATAAAAACACTTGCGATCTGTTTGGATTTACATTAAAACGCACAGCAGAGTCAATAAATATATCCAGCGCACAAGTTTTCCCTTCCCAACAAAAAAAAAAAACAATATTTTTTCCATGTCTTCCCGCACACTATGGTGCCATCGAATCGTGATCACACAAAGGGTTGTTGATATTGCAGTATCTCATACAAGATCCATCACATCATACAAGGTGCTTTTCCCGTACACAGCACAATGCTAGTCATACGACGGATACATTCAGCTACCTTCCGACGAACATTCCAGACGTTACGCCCTCAACCCGGGGGCTTATCATGGTTTTGATAGAATCGCACAGCACTGAACCTAGCCCATGATCACCTTAACCATACAAGTGCTTGTAATTGTATGGTGGTACTTGCACCGTACAATAATTCCTGCATTATTTCTCGGTCATTGAAGTTGTAACTGTCTTCATTAAGTGCAGATAAAAATAAATTAACTCGCAAGGGTAATTGGAAATAAAACAACTGCGTTATTGTCCAATTATTTATTAATAATATAAAAAATTAAACGAAATCGCATACATTATTGAAATGATTTGTGGAAGACACTAGTTTTGTAGTGTCCAATTATGTGGTGTCAAGCGATGTCAGAGCACCTCGCACTAGTCGCACGCACTACGAAAACGCAGAACTTTGAAAACACCTGGACTTCCGCTTGACACTACTGATTGGAACACGCCGCATGCGTAATTAAACTGAACTCAATTATTCTACACATTCGATTTGGCACAAATTACACTAAAACTAAAATAACCACTCTAACAAACCACTTCAGCAACTCGTAGACAGACAGATGATTACTACGGCCAAGTGTTTTGTACATAGCTATCTAATGTAACTTACTGAATCGGCAAACCTGTTTACGAGTTGGTGATCTGTGGCTAATCAATATTTACTAAATAAAAAGTTATCAAAAAATCAGGTACAGCAGCGCGCTAAAAACTATACTGAAACACTATTTCTAATCTAACTAAACTTACAACTAAAGGCGGATTTATGTAACTTTTGATCGATCTAAAGCAAAAGCCAATAGGTACTCAACATTTCCTAATTGCGCCAACTACGATGCAGTGGCTATTTAATTTTTGCCGCCCCTATCAACCTTTGACACTATCGTTCTAGGCGTTATTATTCTAAGATATAATAAATAAAAATAAAAAAATTGAATTTCTACGCTAACCTTCCGAAACAGCATCAAGTTGAATTACTGATTCGTTACGGATGATTTATTGTAAAACATTACAATTATGTACTTATCTATAATACAAGTATGTTGACGACCGATGTGGCGCGGTGGGCGATGGTCCGCCTGCGACGCGGAGGTTGCGGGTTCGATTCCCGCCTCGGAATAAATGTTTACGATCTGCAAATATTTATTCCGGGTGTTCTGCGTATTTTATATGTATAATAAAAAATATCTATCTATGTAATGTTGTATTAAGTATGTCAGTCTTCTTGTACCCATAACACAAGCTCTGCTTAGCTTGGGGCTAGATGATGTTGTGTGGATTGTCCAGCATTATTTATTTAATTCTTTATTTATTTATGTATTGTATGTATGCACCAGGGATGCGATGTTATAAAATTATTCATATAATCCACTACACTCTAAACAATATAAAAAATATAGCACACAACCAGAAAAATCCGCCCTCGAAATACGAATATTAAACGAATATTACTTATTAGAAATTGTAGTTATAGTCCGGTCAATTTATACAATTGAAATAAAGAAAATTCCGACAGAGCCAAATCTTCGTAGAGACCTTAGGTTTAGCACAAGGAATAAAGTGTCAAAAGTCCCCATCAGTCCCATGTGAGCTTAGGGACTATTTATACTTATTCGGGGCCCAAGGTCAAAATTTTAACTAGTTTTGACACTTTATTCCTTGTGGTAAACCTAAGGTCTCTACGAAGATTAGCCTAAGAGCCGACCTCACCCAGACCTTCGTTATTTTTGTAAGGCTGAAAGTTTCTATGCGTGAGCCTCCAACACAGGTAACAACGACCCCTGACTATCGAGTTTCGGTTGTGGTTTCTTTAGCAGTACCCCAAGTACGAGTTTGTGCACACACGGATCGCAGAGACGCAATCGCCGAGCGCCACCGATTTTGTATGGAAATTCAAGCTTCGCCTCTAGCAGATTTCTAGAGAAGCTTGGATGTCCATACAAAATCGGTGACGCTCGGCGATTGCGTCTCTGCGATCCGTGTGTGCACTAACTCGTACTTGGGGTACAGATAACCGGTGGTAAAGGTGTATAAGCTACCTCGCGTTCGCACCTACAGCGGGCTTTCAATGTGTCTGGCGAGATGTAATAACTATGACAACTGTCTGGCTTTTGAGGTACCATATTTTTATAAGTCTCTTAGTAACATATATAGGTAAAATTCAGTTTTTATACTTTCAGCTTTCACTTTAAACTTTCAGCCTTACTAAAATAACGAAGGTCTGGGTGAGGGTGGCTCTCCCCCTATAAATTGACCGGACTATTACCGAAGTGACTTTTCGTTTGTTTTTGTTTGCCTTAGTAAGGCCAATTTGTCCTTATTGTGAAACTCTGCATAATCCTTATAAATTTGCTAACAAATATATTTTATAATAATTCTTATTGCTTTTTTAACTAATGACTATACAAATATTTGACTAGCGTATTTGAGCAAATATTATATTAGGTACCTACTATTAGAGTATTCAGACGGATTCATAATTTTATGTATTAAAAATGCATGCAGTTACTTCATAATGTATGTTTAAAACTTTAAATACTAGGTGTAAGGACATTTAACTTCACAAAAGTTCACAAAACCAATCGTTATTTTATAAAGATGCCAATATAAATTCTATTCTTAATTTTGTTTCTACTATTTCTTTGGAACTTGATAAAAAATCATACTTAAATAAGTAGTCTACTATTTCTTTGGAACTTGATAAAAAATCATACCTAAATAAGTATGATTTTTTATCAAGTTCCAAAGAAATAGTAGAAACAAAATTAAGAATAGAATTTGTATTGGCATCTTTATAAAATAACGATTGGTTTTGTGAACTTTACCTAAGAGACCTTTGAACGAAGTTTATAAAGTATAGTTTAGATATTACATACTTATCAATATAACATATTTATTTTTGTCGCACGCCAGCCCTTTTTCTGTAACCACGTTGGATTGGCTGGTAGAAATTGCTTTAGCATTAAGTCCTTAAGACGATTGGGTTCGGTCCATTATCTTCAGCTACACATTTCGCAATGCAAACATAAAATTAAAACGCAAATCGTCATACCAAAATATTCAACAATAATTCAGTTTAGACAGTAAGTAAGACCTCTCCACTGGTTTACATTTAAAAAAGAATATCAATCTATTCTTCGTCATATTAAAAGCATCCATAAAGACATATATTTGTACATATATGGTAATATAATACTTTACTTCATTAATAGGAACATTGGTCAGACTTATCTGTTATCAATTATCATACTTGAACAAGAATCGATTATCATTAACTAATTAGGCAAGTAATACCCGTAATTCGTGTACATAATCATCAAATATCATTCATCAACCACTGTTGACGATATGGTAGACGCTTTTACATCTGCTGTCACAGATTTGATTGACATGCATGCACCGATAAAATCAATCAACATTAAAGGTAAGCCTACTCCATGGATCACAGAGACTGTTAGAATGATGATTAGTCGTTGAAACAAAGCACATGATAGATATCGTGAAACAAAACTAGAACAAAAAATATTATAAAGAATTAAAATAATTTGTAAATGAGATTATTTTTTATGAAACTCGTGCTTATTATGACTATCGCATTGATTCGGAACTGATTGAATCAGCATCTAGAGGGATTACACATGGCAGTGCTAGTCCACTTCGTTGTTACCTCTGAGATGCCAATATCTCTTTTCGAAACTTAATCGTTCTCAGACCAAATAAATAAAATAAATAAATAAATAAATAATGCTGGACAAACCACACAACATCATCTAGCCCAAGCTAAGCAGAGCTTGTGTTATGGGTACTAGAAGACTGACATACATAATACAATACATTACATAGATAGATACTTTTATACAGTTAATATAGTTCTAGGCCGACAAGAGATTTGCTTCATAACAGCAAACACCAGACAGTAGCGTTTAGGGACAGCTTCCGGTACCAGGCAACCGAGTGTTGGAATAAAATTCCACTACCACTTCGTGTTTTAAAATCAAAAGTATCTTTGAAGAAAAACTTTTAGACTATTGTTGATAGCACAACAAAAAACTGGGTTGTCTTGTACAAATAGCTATAGCGCACCCTTTACCTTCTGAGATGAAGGAGTTATAGGCAGTTCATTGCCTTCTATTAATATTTTTTGGCACTCTTATATTATTATTTTTTAGCATTATACACTTTTTGACATTACAATTTGATATAAAATTTTCACTATTTTATATGACTAATGCATAGCATAATTTATCATACTTGACATACTTACAATTCTAGTTTTATTTTTACTGAAATTTTTTAACTTAATAATTGCTAATAACTTGGAACGAATTCAAATTAGGGACTTAGATCAATTTAAACTTACCTATACTAAACCTTATTTCGAATGTGAGTAAATATATAAATAATATACTCAAGTAGAAAATCTTAGAAAAAAAACCATTTTTGACACTTAAATATAGTCTAGCGATGCGTGCGCAGTCTCGTTTGTTTTCAACACAAATTCTTACCTTCTCCCTATTGGGAAGGAGATTTTATAGTTGGTTAGGATACTGAACACCCATAAAATAGTTTTGAGCATTTTGGTGCAGCTGCATAGGCGGTCGAGGCACTTGATTCATGCCTACACCAGGATATGGAGGCAAATCTGTAAAATAATGACATTATTTTATTTGTTGCAGAAAATTGTGGATTAAATTATTGCTATCCTCATAAATTGAAACAAAAACGTCAAACCTTATTCGATTAGGTCAGTGGTTCCCAAACTTATTTTTTCTACTGCCCACTTTGAGAATAATTTTTTTTTAGCGCCCCCTTTTTTTCACCTATTTAAAAACCATTATAACTTTAAATTAAATTAATTAATTTGAGTTTGAGCAATCTTTTAATTCATATTAGTTGATGTTCACAAGTTGTTATTGAGAGTCGAGAGCTCTTGCAGTCGTTGTTTAAGACGCCTCCTAGCTAAATAAAATTACAAATCACTCCCACTACACAACGCCTCCATTTTCTTTCTGGGTCTCTTACCGCCCCCCTTGAGACCTGCAGCGCCCACAAGGGGGCGTTATCGCCCACTTTGGGAAAGACTGGATTAGGTTAATCAAATTAATTTCGTTGTAATAAAGTTTTTGCCCAGATAGATCTATTAAATTAAGTACTGCATCGTATGTTATAAATCAACGAAAGGATATTTCGAGCACTATGACAAAGCTAATTAGAGGAGACTTTGTTTTTGTATATATGCTAGTTTCATACCGAAGTTTTCACGGCGACGGGGTCTTGGGTCGGCGTTCAAGAGAGCGGGGGCCGACCCTTGCACATTCTCCAGGTGGGAACAGACGTAGCCGGACCCAGCGGCGCCGCACGCGCGAGGCGCCACGTAAGGACGAGCTCGGGGCTCGCTGGCCGAAAGGAACCGAGGGATTCCGTTCGACGGCCTGCTGAGGTCCACGCCCGAACCATTTTTGACACTTAAATATAGTCTAGCGATGCGTGCGCAGTCTCGTTTGTTTTCAACACAAATTCTTACCTTCTCCCTATTGGGAAGGAGATTTTATAGTTGGTTAGGATACTGAACACCCATAAAATAGTTTTGAGCATTTTGGTGCAGCTGCATAGGCGGTCGAGGCACTTGATTCATGCCTACACCAGGATATGGAGGCAAATCTGTAAAATAATGACATTATTTTATTTGTTGCAGAAAATTGTGGATTAAATTATTGCTATCCTCATAAATTGAAACAAAAACGTCAAACCTTATTCGATTAGGTCAGTGGTTCCCAAACTTATTTTTTCTACTGCCCACTTTGAGAATAATTTTTTTTTAGCGCCCCCTTTTTTTCACCTATTTAAAAACCATTATAACTTTAAATTAAATTAATTAATTTGAGTTTGAGCAATCTTTTAATTCATATTAGTTGATGTTCACAAGTTGTTATTGAGAGTCGAGAGCTCTTGCAGTCGTTGTTTAAGACGCCTCCTAGCTAAATAAAATTACAAATCACTCCCACTACACAACGCCTCCATTTTCTTTCTGGGTCTCTTACCGCCCCCCTTGAGACCTGCAGCGCCCACAAGGGGGCGTTATCGCCCACTTTGGGAAAGACTGGATTAGGTTAATCAAATTAATTTCGTTGTAATAAAGTTTTTGCCCAGATAGATCTATTAAATTAAGTACTGCATCGTATGTTATAAATCAACGAAAGGATATTTCGAGCACTATGACAAAGCTAATTAGAGGAGACTTTGTTTTTGTATATATGCTAGTTTCATACCGAAGTTTTCACGGCGACGGGGTCTTGGGTCGGCGTTCAAGAGAGCGGGGGCCGACCCTTGCACATTCTCCAGGTGGGAACAGACGTAGCCGGACCCAGCGGCGCCGCACGCGCGAGGCGCCACGTAAGGACGAGCTCGGGGCTCGCTGGCCGAAAGGAACCGAGGGATTCCGTTCGACGGCCTGCTGAGGTCCACGCCCGAACTCGACGTTAGTCTCTCGAGCGGTGGCACTGCGGGTAAAACGACAGGGCGTCACACTAGAGTCTTCGACTTCAATCAATTTTAATACCTTTGTCACTGACGTCAATATTATTAACCTTTACATTAATAAAAAAATGTATTTAAAAAACTTACTTTCTTCAATCAAACTGAGGAGCGTTGACTGTTCGTCCGGTGATCTGGACGGCATCTGTTGACAATGACACAAAACTTCAGGCAATCCAACCATGGCACTTAGGACACTATTTAAGACTTTTTAATAGGAATTTACGTACATGGTTTCTAATGGAATCAAAATGACGTGAAATTTGGCGCAATAGACTGGGTGACATTTGGCTTGACCAGTCTTAAAGGCCTCACGTAATTAATAACAATACAAAAAGTACATACTTACAGATTCAACAGTTTCTCTCGTGTTGTTTGCCATTAGTAAGTTTACCAATTGGTGTATTACATTATTATTGGAGTTGGCGATGGCTGCCGTCTAAAAAAAAATTGAAACTTACATATTTTTTTTACATATTTATTTGCTTACGCTTAACAATGGGAAATAAATGAATTTTGGACCAGAAGAAATTTCAGAGTTTCTCGGGAGTTGGGTCGCTTAAGGCGACGGGTAGGGTGAAATTTTTCATAATAAATAAAAATGTCAATAACTTCCAAGTTTATTATTTATTTATTATATCTATACACACGTTAAACTTGTAACACGGCATAGTTTTTGCCGTGGTGGTTAAACTCTAGACAGTCAGCGTGGCAACGTCACAATTTCAATTTCAACAAAAATACTGACAACGGCGCAAAACACATAATGAGCCGCGCACAGTTCGGATAGTCAAACTCTAAAGCAGTGCCTTATGTATATTTGCGAGCACACAGCAATCAAACACTTATAATTCCTAAGGCGCTACTCTTCTTCTTCTTTAAACACCTTAATGTAGAAATGTTTTCTTTAGAGTCACAAGATACGAACCATAAGAATAGCTGTGCTGAGTTTGGTACCAAACAAATCTGCCAAACCCATAAAAAATGGGATCTTAAACCACACTTTTGCAAAAGGTGTTGGTACTAAACTTACATTTAAAAGTAAACTATATCCAAGAGCACAAATTTTGAGTAACAATACACTAGTTCAATATATGTGTTATAGGAAATAATAAGTTTCACAACTCCACATGCTATCACTTTTTCTGAAAACAGTTTTCGGTTTCCCCAAAAACACGCATTTGGCTATACCCGTCACCTTAAGGACTCGTCCATAACATTACAGATGAGATGTGCACAACTACCAATCCTGTGTGTCTAAAAATACTTATTTTACAAAATATCGTGGTTTCACTAAAGTCAACATATACAGTCCGCATATGTTTAAAATGACTTACCGGACTTTTATGCAGTGACGAGCTGCACTTGTCACTCCGCAAAAAAGAAAAGGGCGACGGCGATCCCTAGAAAAAAAAACCAAACAATGTCGTTCAATAAATAAAGGTTCGAATGTATTGTACGAAGGAAATGCGTATGGCATGTTCTGGAATGCGTATGGTTTTAATAATACGAAATGATTTTATTGTTTCCAAACAATCACATCGCATAATAAATCCATAATCTATTTTAACTTGAACGTTGAGCGTTCTAGGAGCTTAGTAGGTCTAGGATCGAAAGCGGTTCTTGTTGATGATAATATGACAAGGCGGTGACGAAAGGTTCAGTTTTTTTTAGGTGCTATATCTGACTTTATAACAGATTCCAAAGTGGAGTAAATAAGTAATGCATTTAAACTGTTGTAAAAGTTGTACACTTTTATAAACAGTAGCAGATAATATAAGCAGTTTAAGAGCGGTGTATGTAGTACTTACATTGGAAATATATTCCTCAGCGTTTCTAAACACATCAGGACTCAGAATAGACTTCAGAAGATGCTTCTTTCTTCCGTAGTCCTCCGTTCTGATGGCAAGTTCACTTCCAGATAGCTCGTTTTCTTGCTCCATCTGTTTTAACAGCTGATAGTTTAGTTCCATAAAGTTCCATTTAGTTAAATATCGGATGATTAGAATACCTAGTTTTAAGATCGCGTATGCGCCTCAAAACTCAAGCAGTCTGAACACAATTTGCTTATCAAAATAATACCACGACGTCAAATGGATTACCTCGTAATTTTTGCACTCTATCTATTTTACTAAACTGTGCTGTTGTGCAGATTTATAAACACTTACAAAAACAAAAATATGAGCAAACTATTTCAACAGATTGTTGCAACTGATGACGTCTGGTCACGACTCGCGTACATGGCAAACTGAACGAGTATTTAGTTTCTTTTGTAACAGAGTGGCACTACCTGGCTAGGGAGTAGGGTGACGACGCCCAAGGCCGTTGTAGTGGCAACTGGACGTTTATTTTAGAGTTTTAATTGTATGATCATATCAAAATATTCAACTTATTAAAAAAATCGCTTCTGAATGCAAAGAAAGAACTTTATAACGCAGCAAACGTGTAAAAAACTGAAAGGTACATATTAATAAGAATGTTATGAATTCACATAATAAACTTTTATTTTATGATTTATTATTTATTTAAAAAAAAGTACATTGTTTCCATGGTACAGCTTTGCTTGGTTAGGGACTAGAGTGTGTTGTGTGAATTGTCTGTGTATATTTATTTATTTACCTACTTTATTGGACATTTACATTAGATGCGAAAGGCGTAGGTGCGTGATATATTACAGTATAAAAAAATATTTTTTTAATTTAACATGAATTGGTATTTTTTTATGGGTCGATTTCCTCTTAAACTTATAAGAGTGTATGACTTCTTCACGACTTTGCCATATATACATTTATTTGGTAGTGGCCACCGGCTGCAGAGTTTAAAGTGGTAATTTGTTTAAAAATTTGATAAATGATTAAGTACCTGGTGGAAGTGTTGATTGCTGGTGAGTGGCAGTGTGGTAGACAATATTGGTGCAACTGATAATTTTGCTGTAACAACAAAATGTAATAAATAAAGTCCATTTTACACAGCAATTTCTAAATTAATAATTTACATAATTATTAAATAATGCTTTATAAGCTTCTGAACCAAAAGAAAAGCAATATTTTATGGTTAACCTGGTAGGATTATACATGATCAAATATCTCTTATAGTTTGGAATAGTACATTTTTCAAAAACAATGTTGTAGAACAATTTTAGTGATTACAAAAACATACCACAATTAAGTAATGACAAATATCTTACATGTATACACCGGGCAGGCCATTCTTATGGTAGATGGTAAGAGGAGGCAGTGGTGGAGGTAAGACCCATGCTTGTGCCATTGTCCAAAAAAGCGGCCATGCTTCTAAAGAGCTTGGGTCATCGTCCATGCTTCTGATGTCTGCATCAGAATCATGGTTGATGGCCCGAGCTAAGGAGCTTCTGATGCTTCTAAGGAGAAGCAAGGCCATTGTCCACGATTCTGAGGCAGACATCAGAAGCATGGACGATGACCCAAGCTCTTTGGAAGCATGGACGCGTTTTGGGCCAGTCATGGGGCACGTCTGTGACTCCTGCATGAGGCCTTGCAAGGGTTTTATAAAGGGATCTTTTGCTGGAATTTGCCAGAGACTTTAGTTTGGGCCTTTCATGGAACTAATCAGTAAGTACGTCAAACTTACCAATTTCTTCATGGAAATTACAACTCCAGGTATTTGAAAATGACTGGCAAAGAATTGCTCACTACACACACAATAGAGACAACTGGAGAGAAGGAAGGGAGGTCTTTGCCCTTCAGTGGGACTCTACAGGCTTGTAATAGTACTAATAAACTGCAACTCACCGATTAGTATGCGACGATGTCCGCAAAGTATCTTTCTAAGATTCGCCAAATGCTCTTCCATCGCCTCCTCGAATTCAAATACTACGATTAACGGCTGCTAACCTTCTGAAATTGAGAAAATAAAGCAAATGTACTGACGCAAATTACATGAAGGTACTCAATAAAATGTGTGCGTTGCTACAAAAAAATAGTTGCTAACATAGCGTCCGGCCGGACAAAAGTCACCTATTGGAGAGGGAGAGATTAATACATTTGGATCGTAATGTAAACCAGTAAATAAATAGTAACTACCATTAGCTAGTAGTAATAATTTATAAAACAGTATTTTTATTGTTTCTCAAATGTTATGTTGATTTTATTGTCTATTTTTGTGGAATTTTAACTTTTAACCAACAATAATTGAGGGATACCTATGATGAAACTCAATTTTGAACAAGGAACATATCCTAAAGGGATCAATATTTAATGTTATATTAATATTTATTAATTTAAATATAAATAATATAATTAATCATTGTAATGATTTTGAATCTAATTTTTTTTTTTGGCTCGCACTTTTTGTGTTGAATTGAATCTCGTTATTTTCTTTCCATCATTTTCTCAATATGCTTGACGACTGACTGACTTGACTGAGAATTATATTCCCTTTGACATTGGCAGAAATTGGGTTTTTGAATAATTTTATTTTTTGTGATAAATGGAAAGATCATGACATGTAAGTTATATTAGAACGAAACGAATTACATATATTGTATTTTTTTTGCAATAATTCAAAAGTTATTTAAATATATAAATTATTTTTTGAATCCAGTACCGATGACACGCCGACAGCTCCCGAACAAACCCGACCCGCGTGTGACGTCATAATGTTAGTGTCCACTCATTACAGTATTTATTTATTTATTTATTTATTGTGTAACAAAATCCACAGCTCTTAGATTAAAAAGAAATAAACTAATTTACAATACAGACAGCCAAAAACGGATTTACATTTTTAGAATTTAACATGCACTTAACTAAAAAATCGACCGACAGTCACTATTTATAGTAATAACAATAAAAAGTAGTTAGTTGTAAATAAAGTAGTAGTAGGTACTAAGTATAATTTGTATTGAGTAAGTGAGAAAGGGTGTGTAAGGGTGTGTGGGGGTGTGGTGAGAGAGGGAGTGTGTGTGTGAGGGTGTGTGTGTGTGTGTGTGCGTGTGTGTGGTGTGATGACTCATATTTAGATTGCTAGTGGTCACTTCAGAATTGTCCACTAGGTATGAGAAGTAAGGGTGAGTTTGTGTTAGTGTGAGTGTAACGGTAAGTATTTGAGTGTAAAAATATAAATATAAGAAATAAAAACGGTTTTTTTTTTTTTTTTTTTTTTTTGAATTTTTCATTTTGATGCAGATACCACCTCCTCAGACAGCCTTCGACATTCACTCCTGAAAAAGTATTCGAGGTCAAAGGTCATAAATTTGCGTTTTTTGCGTATATCTCTGAAACAACGAGAGCTATCGAAAAATGGTTCGGACAGAAGTTTGTAGATCGTAAAATTGTCTTCCAAAAAATATCTCAACACTTTTCTACTACAAAGCATCGCTTTCGAGATATCGTGACTTTAAACCGCAGGAAAATCGTCGAAGATGCAGCCGTTTTATCAGCTTCGTTGCCACATAACAAACAGTATTTCTTTTTGCATTTGGAACGATTCATCACAATAAATACATTATTAAAAAGACTAATAATTGCATTAACTGTTTTAGACAACATACAAAATAATTTATAAGAACTATAAGAAACTTAATAATATAATACTTATCGATAAAAAGACATAAGGTACTTACTTGACAGAAAATGAATAAACCAGCCATTCACAACCTCAAACAGCTTTGCAATAATTGTGCAGTTAATTAAATCAAAAACAGAACCATTCCATGATAATAGAATATAGTTGTCATAATCTATACTTATAAAATAATGGCCATCTCTTCAAGTAAAAAAAACGATAGTGATAAACTAAGAGATAGAAAGGTGGCATTCTTTCGCTCAAGGACTTTTTCTTTATTCGATTTCGAAATTTGCTTTGAATAGTAGGTAGGTTTCTGATTAGGTAGGTATAAACTAATCTAATGACTCAGTAATGTATTTGCTTCGATAGGTAATGTTGGTTCATTTAATTAAATGATAATACTTAGGTTCCTACCTACTTACCCACTGTCTTCTAACAGTTATCTAGTTAGGTTAGATATGTTGAAATACATGTTGATTAACGCAGAACCTTTGAGACACTACTATCGAAAGTTTCGATAGAACAAGAGTAAATGTGTCTCAAAGATTCGAATCCCTGTCCATTGAGTTCCTGAATAATGCATACCTACATAATATCATACCCAAAATACGGCTTGGCTTTAAATACTTACTTTCCTACTATTGAAAGAGAACAAAAAATGTTAGCAACTTTGTCCTTAGGAGGGGAACACGAAAGTTTCGCTCTTATGATATAAAGAAGACCGATATTCTAAACAGCACGACAGATATAAACTTGGGAATTTGGGATGTTGTTGTACTGAGACTTCGCCAGTTACAGAGAGTCGCTTTTTGAGATCATCAGGTAACGTTGATCCCGAAGTACAAGGCAATGCGTAAATTATATTTTTGCCGGATCTATGAATACGGTGTCACGTAGGTAGATGATAGTACAATACCCTACCGTACCCTGTTACTTAGGAGAAGGACATTTTGCGATTATTCTAATAATACCTACATAAACCATTTTTTATGCCGAAAGATTAATACTTATTATAATAAAAATGTTTTGTAAATAATTTATTTTATTACTAATTTAAAAAAAGGTAAGTTATTAACAACATTTTTGTGCACGGTTTGCGTTCTAAGTAAAAATTGGTCGGGTCCTCATCCTGTATACTGCAGTCACTGGTATGACGAAAGTTTGTTGTACATTTTTGAGACGTGTGGTCTAAAAATACCTATATATATTAAGTTACATTGTTAGTAAAAATTGAAAAGTTGTAATGGTTTCAGCGATTTATTATTATTCATTGCCTGAAAGTAATTTGTTGATTTATAAAACTAATAGGTATGTAGTACCTACCTTATACAAAACTCAAACTAAATACTTAATAATTTTGATGTCTTTGTTACTTACAATTACTTAGCTTAAAATATTAATCACCAATCATATTTACTTATCTGAGATGTAGCGTTTACCTCAAGTGATAAATAATCAAAACTAAAATAACTACTCCAAGAAACCACTTCAGCAACTCGTAGACAGATGATTACTATCACCAAGTGTTTTGTAAATACATAGCTATTTATCTTACTGAATCGGCAAACCTGTTTACGAGTTGGTGATCTGTGGCTAATCAATATTTACTAAATAAGAAGTTATCAAAAAATCAGGTACAGCAGCGCGCTAAAAGCTTCATAAAAACTATTTCTAAATAAAGATCATTTTCTCATAAGGCACTAAATATTTCATGCTGTAAGTTATATTGACTTCGATTTGATTGATGTGTTGAATAAATCACAACATTGTTCAAAAAGTTTAGAAATAACCGTAAAATAAGAGACGATAGTTGCTTTGGTTATAAATTATTTAAGTATGTAGTATTCGCACAAGAGATCATTAAAGAAGTTCCAATAAATTTGCAAAGTCAATCAAATCGAGGCGCAATACGTTTTCCCCATTGGTAAGGATATGTTATTGTTGTTTATGATATTGAACACCCATATAAAATAGATAATTTTGAGCATTTTGAGGCGGCGGCATGGGCGGTCGAGGCACTTGATTCATGCCTACACCAGGATATGGATGATTGGGCAGATCTGTAAAATAAGAACACATTTGTTATTTGCAAACAAAAGTAGAAGTTCCATTGCATTATTTAACTAATGTAACTAAAATTACTAGAATTCCTTTCACAAACATACGCTACTAGAGTCTGTCAAGCGAAAGATGGCCCTGATAAATCGCGGCAAATTCAAAAACTATTAGTATGGCAATACATTAAATAATAGGATAACTTGGAATTACATAATTTGATACTTTGATATTATTCTAAATAAATATACTTACATAATTTTTGATGATGATTATGAATAAGTAGATGATATACTATTGCCATACTAATAGTTTTTGAATTTGCCGCGATTTATCAGGGCCATCTTTCGCTTGACAGACTCTATCGTACATCAAAATTGAATCTATTATAATACCTAAGTTAATTTTGTTTATCTGTGAAAGCTACACAAATAACATAGAAATATCACTAACGGCCGGTTTCTCGAAGGATGATCAACGAAAAAAATCAAATAATTACTATGTGTCAAACTCGGATCAATCGTGATTTGGGTTTTCAGAAGCCGGCCGTAAAGGTGTTCACACATAAATAGTGTCAGTCGGAAGACTTATATAGGATTGCCATATTGTTGTTATGAATAGTTCGTTTGGATCGACTTGCATGACTTCAGTGACTTACTGTTGGCTCCGGGCACGTTGAACGGCGCGGGGGGGTTGTCGCAGTGCGGCGGCGGGGCCCTCGCGGGCAGGTACAGGTGCGGCATCAGCCCCGAAGGGCTCAGAAGGTCCTGATGGGCGTACGTGCGCGGCTCGAGCGCACTTGCGCCCACGTCGCCGTAGGGACGGGCGCCGGCGAGGCGCGGCTCGCTCGGCCGTGGCTGCGACGCGCTCTCCGGACCGAGCCGAGGGAACTCGTTCGAAGAGTCCGCCGATTCCATCGTTCCTCTCGTGTTATTTGATATTAATTTCGTCAAATCGTGTATTATATTATTATTATGGTTAGCATTGGCAGCCATCTGGAAAGAAAATTAAATCACTAACATTTCTGAACAACAAAAAGCTACATTTAATCAGCAACAACAAGACATATGACACAAGTAAACAATAAAAACATACAGCTAAAATATATAAATACAAAAGAAACTCAAATCAGTCCTCACATGTGTCTGAAAGCTGTGCTGATAAGGTGTTCAGCTCAGCAATAATGTTGAGTGAGTTAACACTCAAAGCTGATTTTCAGCGAACCCAAAAAAGGAAAGGTTAGATCAGCAAGGTAATGGTAACCAAACCAAATAAATAGAAACATACTCACAATGCAACACATAATTCACTAATATATACTAAATAAACATTATTTTTGACGGTAAGATTCCAAAAGTATTAAGTAGTCATGAATCATATTATATGAATTGTTACACTGATACAAATTAGATTACACCTTGTTAAACACTATTGCAAACCACAAAAACAGAATTATACACCAAATACTTACATGTTCTATACAATTTCCAAAGTTTTTAAGCGCATCATGACTCGGAAGTTGCTTCTTTTCTTCGGAGTCTTCCGTACTGATGTTAAGCTCACTTCTGGCTTGCTCTTTTACTTGATTCAGCTGGTTGTTAAGTTCCATCCTATAATCAGAAATATTATAATAGTTTAAAATCTTTTACAAACCTCATAACTCAGGCAGTCTGAAAACACAGTTTCAAAATAATACTACAAAGTCAAATGGATTACCTTACAGAGTAACCAGTCGTAGAGACATATCAATATGTAAGGTACAACAGGATGTGATCAAATGACAATTTTTTTATAACTATATTTTAAGGTTTTAATTGTTCACAACATAAGCACATTTGGCGTAGGTTCAATGTGCATGCATTACACACATTACCTACATTTAAGTTGGTAGCGGCCACAAAGTGAGATGTACATTACTTTAAAAAATCTAAATATTATATTATTATAAGTATAACATAATTGTTTAGTTACCTGGCAGTGTTGATTGTATGGTGGTAGGTATGTTAGTTGTTTATTGTTGTGTATGGTAGTTGCTGTAACAATAAAAATTCATTAAATAAATAAATTTTACACAATAATGTCTAAATTCACATGCAAGTTAATAACCAATATTAATAAAATTATGCTTTTATTAGGTTATAAACCATCAGTAGGCAATATTTTATGATAATAATAATTTGACATTTATTTTTTGGAATTAATTTTTAATAACAATTAGTGTAATTGTTTTTGCAAACCAATCTAGTTGTTAATAAATAAATAAACTAGTAGCAATATAGATGATCACATCCATAGTTTAAAGTTCATTTTTCAAATGTATAAAGGTATATTTAAAATGTAAGAACCTAATTGTAAAATAAAATATAATAAATAACAGCTTGTTCTGTGAGAACAGCAGACCTCAAAATGCTTTATAACCATGACAATCATTTTTCAACATCTTGTGTAAAATGAAATTCTTAGTGCATCTCAAACTTGATTGAAATCCGTAGATAAATACCTATGCTACTACAATCTTTTCCTTTTTCACCCCCCACCTGTTTTTGGTTTTAATACTTTGTGTAAAATGAAGTTGAAGCCCAAGTCTTGAATAAAGCTACAGCATACTTCATGTTTAAAATACTGCGCTCCATGGCTCGTCAGCATGCCCCATCATCTTCTTACCCTCATCCCACATTATGTGGGGTTGGTACAACTACTCGTTGGCATACCCCGAGGGTGTATTTTTGGTGCTTTGTATACCTATGCATTGCATAGACCAAATTTGAGCGTCGTAAGGATTTCGTTGTATTAATTTGAAATTTTCAAATTACGACATTGAATTGCGACTCACCGATCAGTTTAAACTGCCGCAAAGTACGCAAAAAAAGTCTTCCGATTCACCTAATGCTCTCTTCCACCGCCTCCTCGTATTCGAATATTATGCTAAGCAGCTGCTTCGGTCTAAAATCAAGAGAATATAGTAAATTCAAATTTATTGTCGAAAATTACATGAAGGTACAATGCAATAAAATGTGCCTTGCGCTTTGTTAACATAGCTTCCGGATTAAAGTATCGTAGCGGAATTATATATTTTTATTAAAGGAGCGTAGTACTATCAAGTAGATAATGTTAAATTAGAATTATATGTCAAATAAATACAATTACTTTTTGAAATTACGTGAAGAAACTACACAACACAGTACTCACATCACAACAATACTAGGGATGGGCAAAAAATCTCGATATATCAAAATATCGATATTTTTTCTGAAAAATATCGATATATATCGGCGATATATTTTCCAGCGATATATCGATATTCGATATTTATTTTCAGATATCAAAATCGATATATTTTTAAAGCTCTAAACAACGAGTGCTCCTGATGTCAATATCAGACAAATTCTTTTTTGAGTAATGTTATGTTTAATTTGTTTTTTTTAGGTCAAGCAATGAAAATCCTGTTTTTTTAAATAAAAAAACGGATTTCAAAACAGCCAGATGTATATTTGCTTTAAAATTTCTAATATTTTGGCAGTTTTTATAAATATTTGCATATTGGGCAAAAAATATCGATATATCGAAATATCGATATTTCTTGGATGATATAATCGATACATTTTTAATATATCGATATATTATTAGATATTTTTTTCGGTTTGCCCATCCCTAAACAATACCACTGAGCCCTTAGTCCGAAGACGCATTTTAAAACTCCCTACTCTCGAGCCGACAGTCGTCTCTCGGATCTCTCTTTCTACTTCTTACAAAAATATAAGGACATCCGAGAGACGACTCTCGTCTCGAGAGTAGGGAGTTCTAAAATGCACCTTCAGACTACGGGCTCTGCTTTCCGCACCGCACACCGCACAGCTTAGCAGTCACAGCCGTCACAGACTATATCGCACTTGTAGCATTGGTTTCGGTATATCTACTGCACAGATTAAATAAATGCTGGAAATAGGGTAAACTATCCCTTTCAAGCAATGATACGTGTTTCTAAACACAACATTGTATTTTTTAGAGGAAGAGCCTATGATGCCCAGACCTTCGTTATTTTATAAAAGCTGAAAGTTTCTCTGTAGTTTCTTTACACTTTAAGGAAAGTAAGGTACTATTTTGTACACCTTTACTACCGTTTACCTGCCCAAGTAACCACAATCGAAACCATAAAGTCACGGGTCGTTCTTACCTTTGCTCTGGGCGTCATGGGCTTTATGCTTTTTACGAAGAAACATATTTGAGATACCTTTTTAAAATACTTTGGTCGAATTTTCCTAACAAACCTTGTTTCAGTCTATAATCTCGCGATAAAGGAGGTGAGCTTCTGAGCTCACCTAAAGATCCTTCACGTAGGTGCAGCTGTCAATGTCATAGCCTTGAATATACATAGCCCTAAGTATTGAGTTCCGGGTGGCAAATTTGAAAATGCGGCCCTTGAAAATACGAACCAATCATAAAGAAACGAATTTATGAAAACATAATATTACTTACTTATTACTTATACTTGATTTATTCTAGTACCCAACACAAGCTCTGCTTAGCTTGGGGCTAGATGATGTTGTGTGGATTGTCCAGCATTATTTATTTATTAATAGAAAAAAATTTTTTTTAACGTAAGTTCTATAAACGTTAATTTTTACTTAAAAATCCACACCTTCAATATAGTTTTATAGCATAATTTCAACGATGTCTTATCGCGGTATTGAATGAGCTGCTGGATTGCAATCCTTAGTACCAAGGCCCTTCGGGTTTTCAAAATTCTTTCGGGGCGTCTAGTCACAGCCACGCGTAACCCGAGGGCTATTCAGCGCGGCAATGCATCTTGGGTAGGTACTGATTTGGATCAGTTGAACTATCTATGGATCGTTTACAACTTTTTGCAGAAAGCACAATTGGTTTTTTATGGGTATCATAAAAAGCAATTGCCATTTTAGTAGACAAGAAATAAATAAATAATAATAATAATAAATAATGCTGGACAATCCACACAACATCATCTAGCCCCAAGCTAAGCAGAGCTTGTGTTATGGGTACTTGAAGACTGACATACTTACTTAATATAATACATTACATAGATGAGAGATCGAATCCGGAATGATGTTATTCGTCAGAAAACTAAGGTGTTCGACATAGCTCAAAGGATTAGCAAGCTGAAGTGGCAGTGGGCTGGCCATGTTATCCGAAGAACCGACAATCGTTGGAGCAAACGGATACTGGAGTGGAGACCGCGTTTAGGCAAGCGTGGTGTAGGACGCCCTCTGGCGAGATGGAGCGACGATCTACGGAGTGTAGCTGGCAAACACTGGATGAGAAGAGCCAAAGACCTGGCTCAGAGGCGCGTCTTGGGAGAGACCTACGTCCAGCAGTGGACTGATATAGGTTGATGATGATGATGATGATGACATAGATAGATATTTTTCATTAAGTATACATATAATACCCAGAACACCCGGAATAAATATTTGCAGAACATACAAACATTTATACCAAGGCGGGAATCGAACCCGCAACCTTCCGCGTCGCAGGCGGACCATCGCCCACCGCGCCACATCAGTCGTCAAATAAATGTTAAGTGTTTAAAAATAATTCCCAGTCAAGTCAGTCAATGGTCAAGTCGGCTGTATTTTGTTTAAAAGGAATATTGTGGAATATTATTATTATATTATATTATTTCATTAGGTGGGTAGATTTTCCGTGACATCACTGTACGGGTCTTATCTGTATCTGACGAAAGACCAGCGTTGGTTGCCTGTCAACCAACGCCAACGTATGCTGTGTCATAGAAATACTTAATTATTATTGTATTAGTGTATCGTAAATAAATGTACTTAAGTAATTAAAACTCGCTTTTATTTCTTTAATTTATACCTACATTTCGACTTCTTTCTTATATTTATGGCGTATGCCCGTCAATACGACAGGCAATTCTGCCAGTGCCAAGTCTTTATTTTGAATATTTCAGTTAAGTAAATCGTCAAGTCGGGTGTGGTGGATAATTTTCCTTTCAAAATCTATCATCAAATTCCAATATCTTATAATTAGTGATGTGCCGGATCGTTAAAAATGCATATCCGCGGATACGCATACGGATACGGGTATCTAGTGTCAAAATCCGCGGATACGGATCTTTATTTTCTCATTCAATTCTTGGTTTTCTGTCAGATAACTTTATTCCGGATCATGAATATTTATTTATTTTATCCTGTCAATTGATTTTATAAAAATACAGCGAGAAAAGAGACGGATATGGATACAGATTTCCGGAATATCCCTACTTATACTTGTATAATACACTTTTATTTCAACGGTTTGTAGGGGAAGATGGGGTAGCCTCATACAGTTTTTATATTTTGACTCGTAGAATTTTCTCTGGTATCGATATCTGTATCGATTTATCAAAAACGAATAGTCTTACTATCTGCCTTTATATCAAAAGTATGTGATTTGTGTAAATACACTTGTGCGGTTTTCTATTACGGAAATAGAAAAATGTTAAAAATGTATGAATGTACCCCACATGCGGGGCAGTCTCATACAGGCTATGAGGCAGATTCATATATGTGAAAAAATACACATTTTGAGCGTGAAATGTTCAATTCAAAATCAAAATAAGTACAACGATTTTGAAAACAAAAGCAATTAGTCCCTATGAGCACACAATACTAAGTGAAAAAAGAATAACATAAAATTTCATTTTATGGCACTGATGGAACTTAACCTAGCAGTTTTTTTGGTCAGTTATATCAGTATTTAAATCTAAGTCCTGTTGCTTAATTCCTATATAGTAATAGTATCAACAATTTACATAAAATATGACAATTAACATGATAAATTTTAATTACATACATTCATATAGTATGAATGTACCCCGCTAACTGCTGTATGAAACTACCCCATCACAAGAAAATTATATAAAATTATTAAAAAAAAAAAATAGAAGCATTTAATCATTATTTACGGATGAATTCACAAACTTGACCCTATTATCATGTAAATAAAATAGTATTGAATAATCTAGAAAACTGCTTTTATCAATAAAAAGATGTTCAAAGTCAGGTTATAAAATTACTTAGGAGTGGCCGAAACACATTATGTGTCACCTAGTCGCGCGTTTCACTTCGACAGCTGTCAAACTCCGTGAGCTAACGCACACATAAATAAGCTATGTATACACGCATAAGTCGTTCAATTGATGTGCGCCTAGCAACAGATATCTTTAGTGAATGTAGGTACCCCTTGTATGAATCTACCCCACTTCCCCCTACATTATGCTACGATTGTGGATGGGCACGCACCCGGGTATTTACATCCACTAGTGGGTATATACCCGTTTATATACCCGTATGCACCCATTTGCTAGGTGCATTCAATTACGATTTAAAAAAAAGGTCACCAGTTTGAAATAACCCACATCATCATGTATATTATATATTAAGACTATTTAAAAAAATACTCAGTTTAACTCTCACATAACCTAATATTTTAACAAGCAGTAGGTAATGCTTTGGCTACATTAGCGGGTGAATATTCGTATCGTGTTGGCGCGACAAAAACATCGTGTTCGGGTATAGGCGATGTTCTTGTCTTTATTAAGGCGGGCGAAGATTCGTGTCGAGTTGACGCGATGCATCGTGCCGGATTGTGTTGTTCAGGACGACACTGAATTGACATAGATGTAGCCACCAAACGAATATTGGCGCGACAAATCCCTTTGATTCGCGCCAGTTTACCGACAACTTCCCGATACTTCATCGTCTTCGCCCGAATACTACGCGATGACACGATGTACCCGGCCACATACATCGCGTTAACACGAATATTCGCCGTAGCCCGCTAATGTAAACGCATCAACAAAGATGGAATTGTCAGATGTAAAAAATAAAAGGCAAGCGAATTGTAGGACGCCCTTTGGCAAGATAGAACGATTTGCGATATTTAATGCGTCGTATTTTTTTGAATGTGAAAAAAAATAAGTTTACTGCGTTTGTTTGTCACCAACACATTTTCAGGTTTGGATTTTTTTTCACACACACGCGTAATTTTGCAATTTGAAGTACACCTGAAATAAAACAGCTGTGAGCACCTTGGTCTTCTGTCGAATCACTTTAATTTTCGGATCCTATTTTTCCGATAAATTCTGAGCATAGTGCGCTGAGCAACTTTCAGCTTGTGAACAAATCCTACTGTCAGTGTTCACGTTTCATCAACAAACGTTCAAGCACGAATAAATGTGACAAAGGTATCGAGACAAAACGTATAAATAAATAATAAATAAGTAAATAATGCTGGACAATCCACACAACATCATCTAGCCCCAACCTAAGCAGAGCTTGTGTTATGGGTACTAGAAGACTGACATATTTAATACAATACATTACATAGATAGATATTTTTATTATACATATAAAATACCCAGAACGCCTGGAATAAATATTTAAAGATCGTACAAACATTCATCCCAAGGCGGGAATCGAACCCGCAACCTCCGCGCCACATCGGTCGTCAGGTTTTCTATGTATTTGAAATAAATTGCGCGTCAACATCAGCTTTACTCACAATAGGTGCAGTCTTAGCACGCAGTATACATTAAATACGTTACGTATACAATCTCTGGTTTAAAACTTTCATTTCCAAACATTGACGAATGGGCGACCAGAAAACCTGACGAAGTATCAGTTTTTCTACATATATTTTATAAGTTGTAAACTACCTAGTTGCAGCATCTGCTTGAAGCACAGTGTGCTAAACGACTCATAAATCGGATATACTTTTTATTTTGTTAATCGAAAGTATAAGCAATTTTTAATGCTAGAAAAGAACTTCCAAAGCTCAATCCATTTCAGATCTCGAGCAATAATTTTTGTTTTTTTCTTTGGTTCTACATAATTCTCTAAATTTTAACTTTTTATATAAGTAAAGTTTTTAAGTTTCGGTTATGGCATGCTATAAAACCAACTAATTGCCATTTTTGGTATCATATGACAGTTTTCTAGATGAGCCATTACAAAAGTTATGTAAGTTTTTAGTAATTATGAAATTATTATTTTTTATGCCGGTTTCATTAGTTTGGTAGATTTTTTTTTACTTGTGTGTTTATTAGTGTTATGCTGACCAGTTTAATATATATCAGATGCGTAACACGTAGGAACTTGGAGTTACTGAATTTTAAAGTTTTGTAAGGGCTGGCACTAAACATAAGTAAAATACATAGAATAAAATTCGAGTTTTTTTGTTTTCGCGAGACCGTAAAATATACAATGTCTGTCTTACGTACACAAGTGATATGGTAAATGTCAACGTCAAACTTATTATATAATATTGTATGATATTATTTTGGCACTCTTAATATCATAGAAAATAGTGTAAAACATAGAACCTAAAATCAGAATTGAACTTTGAGAGTTCTACTCTATCATTCAAAATAGCTTAAGCTTTCGATTTAGAAAATAAAAAGTGATGTCCGATTTTCAAGTCTTATAGCACAATGTGCATGGTAAACCAAATTTTACACAACTTTGTGAGGCATTCATAGCAACAGTGATTGAAGTGAAAGAAAGAAGAGAACATTATTTACACCATGACTCGTGTCAAAGAAAAATAAATGTAAAAAGGCTGCCACTCAGCATAAGCTATAGAAACAATTGGTTCTTATAGCGCTGATTTTCAGTGGGGCCGAAATTGCTGCTGCGCCACGCGCGTATACCTATAAATAACTAAATTAGACGTTAAAACTTAACTATTTCAAAATTATAAAACAAAAGTAGGAAATGATACTTACTTGAGGAAATGGTTTAGGTATGTAACTTAGAGAATACTATACTTACAACATAAAAATTAAAAGATATCTAGGGGGGGGGGTTATTGGATAAAACGAAAATCAGGATCAACGATCGTATTCGAGCGTTTGATTTTTGTAGGAAGATAAAAAAATTCCTCAAACTTCAATGAGTTGAAGTGTAACTTAAAGGAAAACTATTTTACCAGTTATAAAAATTTCCATACTTACTAAAAAAAATCTGAATATATAGAGGAAAGTAACCAAATATGGAATAGTATCCAAATATGGAATCCCTTCATTTCTCTAAAACTATAAGTATGAAACACAACACTTGACCATCTTCTGTTTCATTCGGTCTACTAACTATCGCACTGACACCATCAAGTCGATTGCGCGAACGCTTTACGTGTGGCATGCGTGTTTTGTTTTGTTGTCGTGCAGAAACTTTTAAAGGTAAGTAATAAATGAGTATTACCAGCTGTAATGTTTGTATACTTACATAAGTGTTATACTATTTAGTATATCGGTATTATGTTTATTTCACCATTTTGTGATTTTGTGTCTTTAAAATATTATGACTTGAAAAAATATTTAGAAAAGTTTGAACTAGTATAAAAATCCAAATATGGACAGTCGTCGGTGTCTAATTATGGGACATTAATAATGGTAGTGAGCATGATGTGTTGATGGACCAAGTACCTCCTGACTCTGCTGATGCAGAATGTACGTTCTGTTCAAGGCTTTTTTCCATGGATAAAAGTGGAGAAAGCTGGATTAAATGCTTGATGTGTGGGTTCTGGGCACATTATGATTATGCTGGCCCAGAGTTTGATACTTGGATCTGTGGCATTCCAAGTAAGTAATTATGTAACTTCTTTCATTTATCACAATATGTTATATTCATATAATTGATCTAAAAGATTTGAATATCCATTTTTGTTATTGTTATGTTGATTTATGCTTATATTCCATATATGGGTACCTATTCCATAGGTATTTGGTTACTCATTTGTGATTTTGATTTTTGTGTTAGATTTTAATTTGACAACTAATATTTTTGATTAAAGGCTGTTAATTACTACTTATAAATGTATGCCCGATTAGAAAAAACATTAAAATGTTTTAATTTATACGAAGTTTTTCTTTTATATCCCAAAAACAAAATGGTATTCCATATTTGGTGACTTTCCTCTACGTTTCATAAAAAACTGTTGCATACTTTGTTGTAATTTTTTTCTCTTCAAAATCAGAATTGAATTATCCCACCCAAATGGGTACACACGGGTACATACCCAGTATAATAGGTACCCGATTTCTCGGACATTTACCCAAATGGGTAGATTGGGTAAATACCCGCTGCCCATCTCTAGCTACGACCGCAAAGTAGATATTATTGGTTAAATTTCCACCAAAATTAGACAGCAAAACTCAACATAACTATTACGTGTGTGAGGTACAATGTAATCACAATTTTTTTAATGTTTTTAATTCGGTGTCCCAATTTGCTAAACAAACCACATAACATTACAACGCTTTGCAACGACTGCTCCAGGTTGTTTTTTTGGGGGGCAAAATGTGCTGTTCTGTAAAAAAATATCAACAATAATAATACAAGTTGAAGTATGTTGCACAAGGGTTTTGGTACCTATCGGCAAGTGGAGCGACCCTCTATAATTTCGTACGAAATGCAAAAATATTCATGTGATTGACAGAACTCTAATCTAAATAATAATAATTTATTGTCATTGCAACTAATCATAAAAAAATATTTGTAAAAACATGAGACATTAGAACGTAGGTAGGTAAATTGTGATTCCACGTGTTAGCGATGCGAACGTCACGTGGCTTGGAGGTAAAAATAATAACGTGGTAGGTGGTAAAAGAAAGTAAGTAAGTACCTAAGTATTTTCCTTTGTTATGAAGAGTAGCTACCTACTCGTACTTAGTAATAATAACTCGCCCACATCTTGTGACTAGGCAACTACTTAGTGGTCGATCGCTGTAACTCTGAAAAATCCTGTCTGATTTCATCTAAGTATGTATATTCGCCTACGCGCGCCGCCTTCGTTCCTATAGCGCCGCCGACTTTGGAAAAAGAATGCCTAGTACAAACTACTTACATATTATTCTGTGGCCAGGACAGGAACCATCGATTTGGGCGCGGTGGCTGGGATGCATGCGCGCGCCGCTCGCCGGCCGGCCATAACGAAAGGGCGCGAAGGCGACGCCGCCTACGGCCGCCAAAGAAGCGTTTCGTGCTGCTCTTCCCCGCGAGTGATACACACGTGTGCTAAACAGGAGTGACGAAATAATAGAGTTTTTGCCAATTAAGGTGAGTAAAAACAGTGAAAATCAATTAAAAGTAAGATTTAAACCACTATCGTGTAAAATATTTACTAAAATGGAAATTTACGGCTGAAATAGCCGTATTCCTCCAGTTTCGTAGATTTTGTTTGGCCATTATGCGTCCCTTGTTTTATTTGATGCCGCCCGGCGCGTTACTTAAGTACTTACCTACCTACTAACACATAATTATATGCGTTAATTCACTAAAATTTTGCTAATCCGATTCGCATAGGTAACAAATAGTAGATAAAAATAGTTTAATCAATCGTCATTATAATCTTCCCATTAGCCCAGTAATCGGATAAAAAAGATGATCGTTTTCGAGTTACTCTAAACATGTGGGTACATGTTTAGTACATTTATAATTATCAACATATTTAGACAAAGAACAATGCATTTTGTATTGAATTGATTAGATAATCAATGGAAGCCTGTCCTCGTGTTTTTGGTTGGAGTTATTTAGAACCTTCGCCATTTTCGAAATCCACGTTCAAATTTAGAGAGATATTTCTTATCTTAAAAATATACATCGTGTTTTATGCTAATGACAGACTTCAGGTGTGAAATACTTAATTAATTTTGACCAGTATCTATTATATTTTTAGTATATTAAGAAAATAAAAATACAAAGTGCTTGCGATTCGCCAGGAATATAAATATAATATGTAGTTACCTACAGTATCACATATTGATGCGCGAGATGACATGACAGCGACGCCATGTCCGCCATTTTAATTTGTTCGGATCGTCGATACTCGATTCCTTCCTTATCCTGTCTAGAAATAAATCAGGTGGATTTATTTAGATTTGTTTTTGAGCATCTTACCTATGTAATGAGATCGATATTCATAAGATTAGACAAAAAGTTTTAGAATTTCGCTTCTGTTTTGAAACTTGGTTCTATTTTTGAGAATGAGAGTTAGTAAAAGAGACTGATGGATTATAAAATTAAAATAATTATGGTTTGATGGGTATTTATATTAGTAAACAATTTTTCACGTATCTAGGCATTGCTTGTACATAAAACCATTGGCTCCCTTCGATTGTGAAAATGAGCATCGGGTAGCTCTTACGAAAATTATAATAAGTACCGGCTACCGGATTTCGACTGTATGTTTTTTTACGAGATTAGGTATCTACTCGGCCAATTATGAAGCTATTTTGGTGATTCTTATTTTGTTTGGTAGATCATACTTTGGAAGTACCTACCATTAATATATTTTATTAAAATTTGTTTTTGTTATAACCTAAGTACCTACTTGTTAAGCCTGGTTTAGACGATACAATTTTCTTGTACATTCAAGTGCAATTATTGAATGCAATAAATGAAGTGCGATAATTGCCCTTCAAGAATTGTACGTAACTGTTTACACGTGGATACAAGTAAAAAAATTGAACGCAATTATTGAATGCAAGTCTTGACAAAAAATAGTTGCAAATGTCTTCTGTTTAGACCAATACAATAATGTTTAGGAGATTATTGCTTTCAAGTTTTGCCTTGTCTAAATAGAGAGTTGTATGTGCGTGTACCATTCATTGGCGGGTTGCTTCAAGTAAGTATTGCACGTATTTGCGTTGTCAAATTTTTCATTCAAGTGTTGGAAGGTTTTGTAAATTTTTGTATGTGCTGTTTACACCAAGACAATTTTGGCAAGCAAAACTTGCGCAAAGATCAAAATGTTACGTACTGTTTAGACCATGCAGGTAATTTATTGCTTCAATTTTATTGTATGCAATAGGCAAGAAACTGGCATCATGTAAATGGCGCTTTAATGATTGAAGCTTCGTTCATTTTTGTAAAAATATTCATTAAAACTGTTTAATGGGTAGGTTATTGTTTCATGGTAGTCTTAGAATTCGTTTAGTAATTAATAATAATATGACATAAGTTATTAATAATTGTAAAGGCAATATATAAGCAACTTCCGGTTTGATTTATTCTTGAAGACACTCGGTCGATGTTGTTTGTTCCGGAAAAAGTAGAGGAGAGACGGAGTTGCTCGTGCCAAGCCAGATGTCGTGTGATTTTCAGAGTATTAAGATTAGTGTACGTGTACCTTAGAATTATGAAGTGAATATTGTTAAAAGATTAATAAACTGATGTGAAGTCTTAAAAACGGATTGTTGACCAGCTTTAACCTAATTTCATGATTTTTCAGGTAATTTTACTTCGTGACAACTCCGGAATTCGCAAGTATGCAGAGAAAGAAGCCTAGTCTTCCGTCGCGATCGACTCCTCGCCGTCCGGGCGAGCAAGGCCCTCGGACAGTGGTAAGTCCAAACTAGGCACGGGAATTTGTTTCTAACTAAGTACTATACCTAACCTAGACACCTAATAACTTATGCTATGGAAAGTGGCTTGTTTTTTAAATATTCTAAATGTTTACAGTCTGTGCATAGGGGAGAGGACGAGGTAATTATACTTACTAATTATAAATAACCATACGAAAACCTGATTAAGTTCATACATTTTGGTTATCTTCATAACTAATTACTTAGTTTAAAAAAAATCTCAAATAATATAAGTACCTACCTACTGTATGTGGTGGGGGTGCTCAATTCGACGGCACGCTTTTTTGTGCATGTGTTAATCTCGCTCTCTCTGTTGACAATGGGGATCGATTGTGTTATTTTTTTTTATAAGAACATACTTCAGAGTTGGTCCCACTAAAGTCATAGACCGAAGTCAGATTGAATTTAAAGTCGGTGAATTTAAAGTTGAAAAATATAATTTTACATTCTAAATGTATATGGTTCACATAAGTTTACACTATTGGGTTGGTCATAATTTTTATTATTTGTTTATGTTTAGGTGCAGGGTGGTGGTGGAAGTGGTGGCGGCGGGAGTGGGGGCGGTGGACGTGGGACCCGTGCTGACCGTGCTGACCGTGCTGAACGTGCCGAACGCGACGATCGTGGCGAACGTGGCAACCGTGGTGAGCGTGGCGACCGTGGTGGTGGCAGCCAAGCCAAGGAATCGTCGAGCTTCCGCTCTGGGAAAAAGGTATGTACTTATATCATCTTGATAGAGATGAGATCACACACGGCTTAGCTAATATAACTTACTCGTACGTCCCAAGGTTCAATTAATTGGAGACTGAAGAAAACACTGCTTTGTTTATTACCCTCTTATTGTTCGTGAGTCGTTTTAGTGCAGGTTTTTGGCACTGATAGAATAGATTAAAAAATTAAAGATTATAAATTAAAGATATATAAGTAGATAGTAATGTAATGTAATTATATTTTATTTATGCGTGATTATAACTACACAATCGTAATTAACTGCCAGCAGCGATTTTTGCACATATTTTTTCTGAAAATAAAGGTTTTGTCGACCAAGGTGTAAAAATCATACCACTTTGTTATTGATCAAAATTAAGTCGGTTATTACAAACAAACAATTTACAAAACGTATTTTAAAAACATAAATATTTCTTTTTTCATACATCTACAACATCATACATCTACATAATAAATCTACAATTTTTTTAAAACAAGACTGTGATGCAAGAAGCTTACTTTTTTGGTTAGGTTTGTAGATACGAAACCTTCGATAATCACCTACGCGTAGTAGATCGGAAAACTTGCACTAAAAAGTAGAATGATCCAAGTCCGAGCTGGACAAACTGTATAGCTCGTTTTTTTGATGTACAACAGCTAAACAATGAAATATATCTGATTTCTTATCGTTTACTTGCATTATTAACCGCGAAAGCGAAACTGGGCGAAGTCTCTCAGTTTCAAGAAATGATTTTATACTTCTGTCTGTCTGTTCTCGCCTACATGTTTGAACTGATTTTAACTATAACTGGTACACAAAATCCTTGATTTATTTGATTTTTTCGTCGATTACGATTCGTGATTTGGAGACAAAATAGGGAGAAAATTAAGGAAGTTGAATGTACCGTTGAATTTGCACATTGTTATTTAATTGGATGCTATTACATCCATTTCAATGCCCTCAGGTATGAAACTTTCATTATTTTTTAAACGATCGTTTTTTAACAATTAGGATTCTAAATTTAGAGAGGAACACTAAAGACTCATATTACAAGAGTTTGATGTTGCGAGGCCTACTTTTCTCACCGAACCACTAGTTATATTTTTTTATGCTCGAAACTTTTGGTAATAAGAAACATTACTCTTTTCCAGCGTGCCAAGCTTGAAGCTACTAGCGACGAAAGGTATGCTATATCTAACTCTAATTTATCTTATTTAAGAAAATACCTTAGGATATTAAAGCTAAGTAGCTATATGTATAGATTCCGTAGGTATTTAAAGTAGGTATAATTCTATTTAAGAAATTTTAAATAGAATTATCTATCAGATTATTTTTTTTGCCTTTGAGGCTATATCATGATTTCACTATAATTTCACTATGATAAACATAAATTTTCATGGACATTTCACACATCACACTCTAGTCCCAAACTAAGCAAAGCTTGTACTATGGGAACAAGATTGGTGATAGACTACATATTTTTTTATGTAAATACATACATAATATAATATGCATATAAATAAAACAGTGCCGACGAATATTACAACACTGTGACGTAGACACATCAGCAAAGGCTGCTCGTCTATAGAAATAAATAATGTATGTAATATTGGCTTTATGTTATTTTTATAAGTTTTGTTTTGTTTTTATATTAAGAGGTGTGGATTTTGTTTAATAAATAAATGAAATAAATGTTTTCAGTTCGTCGGAAGAAGAGCGCGAAGTGGGTCGCCGTAAGGGCATCATTGAGGTGTCCTCGGGCAGCGACGAGCCAGCGGAGGCCCCGAGCGCGGCCTACTCTCCGCCGGACTCCGAGGACTCGTCCGACGAGGCGCCGCTGGAGCGCCGAGCCAGGGCGCCGGCTAAAGCGCCTGCTGGAACTGCGGCTGGTCTAAAAATGTATCTACTTATATTTTTTATAAATGGTTGTCTGTAAAGTCGGTTTACTGACAATAGTTCAACGTGACAACAAACGCAAAGGCCGATTGTTTGTCGCTCGTTCCGCGCTCTCGCTTGCACTTCATGGAACGCCTCAGAACGCCTCAGAACGCCTCATGAGTCATGTTTTTTCGTGCGTGCAGCCGGCTCTATCGAATTATAAGACGTTGTCACGTCAAAAAAGCAGGATGGAACTGTGTCTCAAAGTGTATCAACTGATTAAAGGAAAGGCAGGGTTTCTATTCGACTGTATGTTGGTTTCAAATTATTTTAAACAAAGGAGAGGCGTTGTATTGAACCGTTTGTTTTCAACAGATTAATAAAAGGAATGCTTGACTGTTTTTAGAAATACAGTCAAACTGCTTTCATTTTGACTGTATTTTTTCTAAATATAGTCAAAGCTAAAGCGATCCTGCTTTTTTGCTCTTTGATATTCTTTGATGATTTTCTCAAACAGCTCCTTAAAAGCCTAATAGTTGCCTAATTTAATTACAGGTCGCTATTATCTGAAAGTGAGAGAGAAGCTATTTTACGTGAACGCGCTTCCAAGCAATCTAAGAAGTGCAAGAAGAAGAGGGGCATGTAAGTTCCCAAACATAACACACGTTAATTTTACAAACATCGTTATCATCTTTTGTATGTTAATTCAGTTCCTGAATTCAATAAAAATACTTAGGATAAACTATAGATAGAAACTATTTATGTAATGTATTGTATTAAGTATGTCAGTCTTCTAGTACCCATAACACACGCTCTGCTTAGCTTGGGGCTAGATGATGATGATGATGTTGTGTGGATTGTCCAGCAATCCAGCATTATTTATTTATTTTATTTATTTATCTACAGTTTTTTCAGCTTATTTCTACTTTTCAAAGTTGATGCATCTGTGGACTTCTAAAGTTGATACGATGATGTCTGACTAAAAACCCTAGAGAACTTACCTACCTAGTTTAATCATTAATCTTTCCTCAGCCAAAGAAGCTCTACAAAGAAGTCTAGGAAAAGTGAGAAAAAAGCGATGCTGGACAAGAAGGCTGCTAAAGCTGCCAAAGAAAAGATGAAGAATGACCCCGGTCAAGCTGGCCCGGTCAACCCGGCTGATAAAACCGATGAGAAGGTACTAGAGAAGCCTGATGAGAAGCCGGCTACTAAAGATGAAAATCTGGTTCAGAAACCAGAAGAGAAAGAGCCAGAAAAAACGGCGACCGATGAAACACCGGTTAACAAACCGGATGTCATTCCGGATGACATTCCCGTTGCACAAGCAGAGGAAAAACAAGAAGTTGCTGAAATGGGATCGATTGAATCAGAGCAGATGCCTGATCAAGAGATGCAGGAACCAAAGCAAGCTGAGCCTGAACAAGAGCCAGAAAATGAGCCTCAAGAGATCCAAAACAATCCGGATCAGGAAGAAAAGGAGTCGACTATTGAATCAGCTCTGGTGTCCGATGAGAAGCTTGAGGAGGAACCAGAACCAGTTCCTGAACAGGAGATGGAACAGGCTGAAGAAAAGAACCCGGAGATGGTAGAAATGCCAGATGAGGAACCAGCTTCGGAAGAAATTCCGGAACTGATTCCTATTATGGATCCGGAGCTAGATTCCAACGGAGAGCCAGCTGCTAAGCGCTTTAAGGTAAGGAGGCATCACCTCGTACAATTTTTATCGTACGAACTATATTTTTCGAAATAGGAATAAAAAAGTAAAGTACTTATAAAATTAGCAAATTATTTCAATTATTAAGACTTACAAAAACGAATTTAGGTAGAATAAAATTAGCTAAAGCATTTTGTGTCAACTACTTTTTTCCTAGAACCAATATATATAAGGACCTTTTTTACTTCACGATTGACCGACTTGAATAACTGGCACAAAGAATTATTTTAAATAGTCACTGTTTACGTTAGTCAACAGTTTTACATATTTTTCGTTTCGGTCTTGTATGGATATTGTAAGTTATATACCTTCTAGCATTTTAGGTAAAATGTCTTTGTTTTTTGTTTCAGAAAAGTGAGTAAACTACGACCTAAGTATTCTTCAGACCGACGTCTACGTGACGCCTTATAATCGTGTGAAGGATGTTAAATTTTGTATCTATTTTAACCCTTCGCGATTTTATAACATATTTTCAACTGAACATTCACAATTGATACGACGTATGTATTTAAGCATTTTTCTTATAAAGATTTTTGTGTACCTCTACATGGTTTTTGGTAAATTTTTATAATAAATTTATTTTTGTAGCACGTAACCCACTGGTTAACGTACTTTTGTTTAGTTCAGAAAGATTTTCTTTAACTCTATCGTCTACTTTTGTAGTTCTATTCACTAAGACCTTTTAAAGTAAGACAAACCAAAAAACACGAATTTAACTAAAAATATAATGAATCATACCTTGTACCTAGTACAAGCAATTTTTCGAAAAAAAAAAAATTAGGTAAGAACAGTCAACTCCATAAATATAGCTGGCTATCCGCCTTCAACAGTTCAAGAATCTATGTTTAATAACAACAAATCTTAAGCTACTTAGATCTTGCAAGATGTAACTTTCAATACTTCTACATATAATACCAGATTTCAACAATATACTAATGTGTTTGGTGGTACTCATGTGTTTAATTCTGAGAAGAAGTTCTTACAGCGGCATATACTTTATTCGCGTAACAATACCTAGAACCACATTATATAAAAGAAACTCTTTTGCTATGTGTGGGCAAATATATAATAAAATTCCTAATGACATGAAGGAACTGCCAACAACATTGTTTATAATTAAGTTAAAAAAATGGCTAATCGAAAAATCTTTTTATGATATTAATGACTTCTTAAGCGGTGACTAATTATTTTATGTATTATTAATTGTATTTTGTTTTAATCTTATTGAATGTGTGTTTATTGTATGACATTTTATCTTCTTTAATTAATAATTATAATTTTTGTAAGATTTGCATGCCAATATTTGGTGAAACGTGAGGCACTATGTATGATAAGATCTTATACCTACCATGTTTGAAGCAAATTAGTACATTGTTCACCGAGAGGAGAACGTGACCGATTACCGTCGAGGGTGTCGTTTGAAGCCCGAGCCGCAGGCGAGGGCTTTAAAACACCCGAGATCGGGAATCGCACTTTCTCTTGAGTGATACATAGTGCTTTATACTACACCTACGAGGAAAATAAAAAACTAAAATTTTCACATGTTCTTTTTTCAAATTGTTTGACACCATCCAACACACAGCTAGTGGCCAGTGTCATTTTGCGATCTTGGAGATAAAAACTCACTGTAAAAACTTTTTGGCTTTTGATATTTAGGTTACCAGCGCATAGTCTTACCCAAAATTAAAAAAGAAAAACCACGTAAGAAATGGATTTTCATACACTTTTCTCTCCCGCTCAGATGCGTTTTCTCGCCGCATATTTGTTCGATATGCAATGACGTACTTTCTACCGTAAATTTGATAAAGTATCAAGGTACTTTCCGAGCAGGTGTAGTATAAAAATTATTTCATTTTCATTTTTCATTTTTAAAAGCAGTAAAATAGAAGTGAATACATTTTGAAAAATCGTTTTCTAGGTATCTGTAAAAGAAAAATGGTGTTGGTTATTATTTTCTGTATTTATCTATGTAAAGAAAAACAATACAAATCCATACTATCTTAACTTTGACTACGAAAATACTGCTAAATAAGTTCTTTTAGTCTGGTTTGTTTTATTTGGATGGCTTTTTTTAGTTTATGAATATTTTTATGACTCTTCAGTGAAATATTTCTGATAAAATTTGAGTTACTTTAATAATGTCTGTTTTAATTAATAACAGTAATACCTCGCTTTACGCGAGGAATACGTTCCGAAAAAAATCGCGTTAACTAAAATTCGCGTACATCGAGATTTATGATTAAAAATAGTCAATATTCAATAAAAAATACGAATAATTTTAATCAATCGCTTTAATTCTAAGAACACTTTACATGCTTTTAATTATTTTTTTACGAAAAAAATACTTTACAAGAACTTATGCAACACGAAATTTATAATTCGCGTTATAGTGAAACAGCGCATTTTTTTTTATTTTTTTATTTTTTACAAGTTAGCATAGCGGGGTCGCGTAAAACGGGGTATTACTGTATAATATATTGTAACGTACCGTCCTGTGTTTGGTCCAACGTACACATCGTCAATTTATTTTCATATATTTTTAATGTCTAAGTTAATTTCATGTATAAATGCTAATTTCGCGGATGACCTTACATCATTTTTGGAGTTGACTAAAAAACTGCAGGGGCTCTTAATTGGTAAATTGTCGCCCACATAATTAACTACATAATTTAAATTAAATTCAAACAAGTGTACTGCTCGGTGACACCGACCGTACAAGATTGTAGAAAGAAAATCATAAAATCATAAAAAACTTACTGAGGTGTCGTGTAAGCCTCAACTCTGTACTTTGTAACAGTCTTTGTTAATTTAATTTTGATTATAATTATTTGAATATCTAAAACATATTCTGATATTTTACATAGATCACTAAGGTTTTTTTTAAGGTATCTATTATATTTAATCGTCAAAATGTTAAGAGGCATGTAATCAACGTCTTAACATTTTATTATTCCAGTGGCGGATTCACAAATTTGCCGCTAGTAGGCTATTTAATTTTTACCGCCCCTATCAACCTTTGAAATTCAATACGTTAGTTTAGAAAACAATCATTTTAATTACATTTATTCTGAAATTGCAACTTTATGATTTGTGTTCTATCGTCCTTATTTATTACATTGGCTTTTTCCCGTTATAGTCCGGGGTAGATAGCTTGAAAAATAACAAAAAGTCAAAGAAAATAATAGTAGGATGAAACCCATTAGAAACGGAGGGGAATATTATAAAAATGAAAGGAAAAATAATTTACGGGCGATCTGAGCGCGGGAAGGGGATGAGCTTTTAAGGGTAAAAAACGTTTTTTCTCGATTCCCGGCAAAACTAAAAGTCCTATGGAAAAAAAGACAAATGGCACAGTTGTAGGTAATTAAAAGATCTAAAACTTTAGTTTATGTACACACTTTTTTCACATAACCTCAAAAGAACATTGCCCAAACCCTGTACCAGATTGCATCAAAAGCTAATTATCATCAAAATTAAAATATTTATACGTGTACTTTGTCCTATGGAAAAAAGACAAATGGCACAGTTGTAGGTAATTAAAAGATCTAAAACTTTAGTTTATGTACACACTTTTTTCACATAACCTCAAAAGAACATTGCCCAAACCCTGTACCAGATTGCATCAAAAGCTAATTATCATCAAAATTAAACTATTTATACGTGTACTTTGTTAATTTTTAACCGTCTTTTTTAACCGGGTTTAGAAAATTAAAATTAATTATACATAACATGATTATCAATTTCCTACTTCCGAGTGCTTAGTCCAAGCTTGCATTTTAAAACTCCTGACTCTCGAGTCGAGAGTCGTTTTTCGGATATCCATACAAAAATACAAGGACATCCGAGAGACGACTGTCGGCTCGAGAGTAGGGAGTTTTAAAATGCAAGCTCGGACTAAGCCTTCCGCACGTCAACTATTTTGTTCCGATCCCAGCTGTCACCTATTTTCGTGAGTGGACATTGAGCATAAAAATCTTGTTTGCCAAGTAAGCTTTAGCTGAGACGGCAAACATGATATAAAATAAAATACATTTTTAAATATTTTGAAATGCGGTTAAACATTGAAAAAAATATTGTTGGTAGCGAAAAGGTAAATAAAAATTAGGGCTTTGAGAGTAAATTCAAATTGATGCAAGTCGGTACAGATTCCCATAGCCCATTGGGCATTGTCCTTTATGTAAATAATTAAAAAACCAAATTTTTGGTTTTTATTAATATCTTATCAAACAATTTTTTTTTTCACGAAATTTAGTGAAAACTTACCTCTTTATGTCCCAAATACGCTGTAATTTATTGGATTAGAAATACTTATTTGTTCACCTTATTTTTAATAAATACCGAAAAAACATCCTAATTTTCAAGGGAAAATTCATCCGTCAAAATATCAGCTTTTTTCAAAATGTTTTCTGTTCATTGAAATCTCTACTTTCCGATAATGAAAAAAAAAATATGTTGCTATAGTAAATCTTCTCAGAAAATGCATAAATCGAACCCCATGAAAAAAAATATAAAAAAAAATTACAAAATGTATGAAAAATATATTTTAATTAAGTATATTAAAAATCTATAAAAATGTAGGTATAAATGTATATAAAATAATTAAGTATAGTAAATATATTCTGATTAAGTAACTTTTGGCTGATTTTCATGTATATTTCATATATATTTTTTGAGATATATTTTGATTGTATCTAAAATATATTTTTTACAGATTTTTAATATATTTAAAATATATTATTCATACATTTTGACATTTTTTTTAAATATTTTTTTTTTCATGGGGTTCGATTTATGCATTTTCTGAGAAGATTTACTATAGTAATATATATATTTTTTTTCTTTATCGGAAAGTAGAGATTTCAACAAACAGAAAACATACCAACATTTTGAAAAAAAGCTGATGTTTTGACTGATGAATTTTCGCTTGAAAATTAGGATGTTTTTTCGATATTTATTCAAATAAGGTGAACAAATAAATATTTCTAATCAAATAAATTACAGCGTATTTGGGACATAAAGAGGTAAGTTTTCACCAAATTTAGTAAAAAAAAAATATTGTTTGTAAAAGATTTTTCACATCAATTTTGAGGTTATATGAAAAAAAAATGGTTGTCTGTAAAGTCGGTTTACTGACGATAGTTGAACGTGACAACGTCACTTCATGGAACGCCTCAGAACGCCTCATGAGTCATGTTTTTTCGTTCGTGCAGCCGGCTCTATCGAATTATAAGACGTTGTCACGTCAAAAAGTGTGTATACAAAAGTTATAGATCTTTTAATTACCTACAACTTTGCCATTTGACTTTTTTCCATAGGACTTTTAGTTTTGCCGGAAATCGAGAAAAAGCGTTTTTTACCCTTAAAAGCTCACCTCCATCCCCTTCCCGCGCTCAGATCGCCCGTAAATTATTTTTCCTTTCATTTTTATAATATTCCCCTTCTTTTGTAATAGGTTTCATCCTACTATTAATTTCTAGTTTCTAGAAGCTATCGAGCCTGGTCTAGGACGCGTTCGCGCCCAGACACTCTTAGCGAACGGTCAAGTCATTTGTTCTCTTCCCGCGCCTCTACCCAAAAACTACTACGCAAATACCAAGTACCAAGTACAAAATAAATACATATTTAAATGTTGAAACATATTACACGTTAAATATAATTTTCATAATTAGGGTAAAAGTTACAAAATTTAAATTGATATTAAGATTGACACGCTATTGGAATATTTTTTAAAATTCATGATCGCATAAGTTCCTATATTTTACAGTGCGTTTAGTAATCTTTTATATACGGATTACGGACGTAATGTATACATATAATTTTTTTTTCTGTAAGATAAAAAAAAAATTGAGCTAAATTTGCCGCCCCTCTAAATCTGCCGCCCTAGGCTCCAGCCTACTTAGCCTATTGGTAAATCCGCCACTGTATTATTCTATTTATGTACTTAGGTACTAAGTAATTTTAATATAAGTACCATATTAATATGGTGTTCTTTGGTTGTAATAATATTTAAAGGTAGGTTATTATTTGTAAGGAGTACAATTATTATTTGCCGAACTAAAAAGAAAGTTTATATATTAATTTTATTGTATTATTTATAATCTTTATTTATTTTATTAAGATCAAACCCTTTTGAACACGTTTTTTAAGTATTATATTACTAAAACATAGACATAAGATACTTAATTATAAACATTGTAGCAGTAGTTTTTTGTAATAAAGTGTGCTTTCTATAATGATTTTTCATTTAGCTATGTAGGTTTTCCAATAAAAGATGCAAAAAATAATAGGAGTTCCTGTAGGTGCAATTCCTTATTGAGATTCCTCTTGTGGTGGCAGGCAGAAAGACTACGATTCTTTTAAATAAGCGTATAATGTGGAAAATTATATTAGAAGCAGGTGTGCGTGTGCGATGATTGTGGTGATGTGACAGTGTATGTCAAAAATATATTAGAAAATTTAACGTTTCTTGTTAAACGTCACCGCGACGTCAATTCAGGCCGCAACAGTTCCTTTACACCTATACACCTAAGTATAGATTTCAGTCACCATCCGATCAACCAATTCATATCTATTATTTACCTAAATACGTTTATTTTAAGATCATATTTAATAATAACAAACAATAGTAAAGTATTTGTGAACAAACAGTAGTTTGTTCTGTGGCACTGAAACAAATAAAACGGCTGAAATGAAAAAAAGCGCAGCATCTTCGACGATTTTCCTGCGGTCTAAAGTCACGATATCTCGAAAGCGATGCTTTGTAGAAGAAACATTTTGACATATTTTTTGTAGACAATTTTACGATCTACAAACTTTGTCTGAACCATTTTTCGATAGCTCTCGTTCAGAGTTGATATACTTAAAAAACGCAAAATGACCTTTGACTTCGAATAAAAAATAACGCACATGCGGGATCGATGGGGTCTTTTGACATACCATTTGTAATGACGTATTCAAAACTGTTTTCTATTGTCATATCCACGGGTCCAATGATCTTATAAAATCCTTGAACTATATGAAAATACTTCACACTTACTGTCAAAAAGTGATTTGTGTTCTGTAAAGCTGACTGGCGGGAAGCTGCACAGACTGATGATTAAGAAAAAGCGCCCACCAAATCGACGCATTGTTTTAGTTACTACCTAGCTAAAATGACAACTGAACGTGTTGCCATGACTTCATTGGTATACGATTGCAGCACAGTAAGTACGTATTCTAAAAGTGCTATAAATTGATAAATACAAATTATTTATAAAGTATCTAAGTACCTACTGTTTTTAGGTAAGAGGTCTTTAGGTTTTTGGTTTAGGTCATTATTTTAATCATTTAGATATAGATATAGATAAATAAACACATTATTGTACACAAAGAATCACATGAAAACCTAAATTAATAAAAATAGCCAAAATCATCAAGTAATATTCCACCAAAATAATCAAAAAAGAATCAAAGAGGGTTGGTTTATCTGTAGGTACTGAGTACCTAAAAGTATTCTGTGAGTAAAGTGTGCGTCAGTTCTAAGAAACTTGATTATTTTAAAACACAGTAGATGACAAGATATCTATCATCGTGGTTGCTATCTAACTAGTATAGTCTGTGATGCTGCTGTATTTACCTAAGTAATTATTAGAGCCACAATGTTTTGCAAAAAGTATTGGTAAGAAAAGAAATTGGTTACACATTAATTTAGCTATAAAATTACACATTCCGTGCTATTAGTCTTATTACGTTTCAATTATAGCTTAGTGGTTGATTTTAGTCGAAGTAGTCTTGACCAGCTGTACATTTTTCTTATTTTAACTAAAGGATAAAATATTGTCCTCTATAGCACTTGTGCGAAGCACTAAATGGGTCGTAACTGTGTTTATATAACTTATCTGTTTTAGAAATGATTCGATATGATGTACGGGCTAATATTAGCAACTGTTGTAATTGCCATGTGGGCTCCATGCATCAGGAAAGGCTTGTGGACCAACAAAGGGCCTGTGTATGCGAAGGACCGCAAGAACAGAGTCTTTCGGATCACCCCCACTGGTAACTGTTGCGAGGGTAATTGCTAGGCCTTAGCTGTGCCATATAGCTAATCAATCCTTGTCTACGAGAATCCTTTGAAATTGCAGTGTGAGCAAATTTGTTTGATTTTGATAATAAAACAATGTTTATACTCAAAGTCTCATTCTGTAAATTCTCATTCTGTAAAATCACTCAATTTAGTATCGTATCTGTTGGTGATTCTAGGTGCCAGTTCAATGTGAGCCTAGGAGAACAAGCAAAAAATTGCGACCTGTTCCTTCCGTTTCTTTGTTTAATTGTTCTAGGTGAGGGTTTAAAACTCTTAAAAAATGAATTTGTCAAAGGATAAATTAATTACAAATTTGTAGCAAATAAAAAATGTATAGGTAGGTACTTTACTAAACTATGGGCCAATTTGTGCACATTTCTTGCCTGTCTCCTACAATTATGATCCTAATTTCACTGTCGGGTATCTTTCCTACGTCTATCTATTGGTGAAATAGGTAGAGATACTTTCAAGTTTTACAAAATAATGTAGGGCTTATCGTCTCTGGGTTCTTTAGTAGGTGTAGAATCGCTGTTAGGGTAAGGTAAGGTAAGTTATGTAAGTAGGTATACTAAAATAAAAACCAGAGTAATACTATAAATAATCATATATATTTTCTACAACATGCTCATAACATTTATAGATTAAAAGTTTATATTTTTAACAAGTGAACGTGTATTAGGACAGAGAATAGGTTTATACTTCATTAATTATCAGCATCACACATTTCATAGAGTGTTTTGTTATTCAGAATCACAGGCTCTACGCACCCACATTTTTCAATTAAGTATCTAAAAAGGTGTTGACCACTTCTTTCAGATTTTCAAAAAATCTGTTACAATCAAGAATTACACTTTTACGGTGGGTCTTAATCGTTGCTTGATGGCTTTGTCACGTTTATCATCATTTATTATGTAGACAAGTACAATGAGGAATGAGGATGATTGACTGTACTTAAGATTACTACAATAATATCAATTGAGTTAAAGAAAGCTGTTACATTATAACCGTATTTGATCGAGCGAGCGAAAAAGACAATACATTGTGTTGTCATGTTATACATGGTGTTGTTAAAGTCATCAAAAGGCCGAATTCTATACACACAGAATTCTATATAAAAGTGTTTGTTCATCAAGTTTAGAAATGTCGAAGTTTTTCAATCATAATAAAACTTGCATGTCGTTCATTCATGTTAATTTTCAGAAGAGGCTCTAATGCTTTATTTAAATAGCCAACCTAGGTTTTTGAATGTAAATATATTTACCTATATGTCTAAACGTGTAAAGACACATTCCATGGTATGGTGGGAAAGAGAGTTTTTTTTTGTTTCATTTCAGAAGAAAATCTGCACACATACCTCATCGCTCTTAGGGATGCGGTAAGGAGTACGGAAAACTAACACTCATCGACTCACTAGAACCACCGCGGTGGCAGACCACTTTGCCACTCAAACTACGGACTCAGGATGAACCAAGTCCCTGAGTCTGAAAGCGCAGACTCGGAAAGGCTTGTTTGGCAGGAACTAGCATTCACCAATGTAAACAATAACCCGCGGGGCTTGCTGTTTACACCGCTAATAGCTCATTGTTCGCACCAATAGCGTCCAGCGGCTCTACCAACTTGTCCAACCTTATGTGGCAGTAAGTAATACAACATGATACTCGCTTTCAAAACTACCCTGCCCACCAACATGCCGTTCAACTATAAGTGATACCTGCATAACTTGAGATGATTCCAAATATGATTATTTTAAACACCTGCGACGTTCGTATGCAAAGGCCAAAATATCTGACACCACTATATGATGATATTTTTAGCGTATGGCTGCATTTGGTTAAAAGAGGTCAAGCTGTAGGTATCTAAGAATCCAAGTCCTAGATTGCATTAAGACCCATCCCATGTCGTGATCCGAAAAACAGGCTTCTAAATTGTATAATTAAGTTTCATTTCAATCTGTTCAGTGGTTTATAGTGGCCACAGACGATCCTTCCTATCGTCCAATCGGCATGGCACTGCAGGCTGGATCCAATCTGCAGTACGTCCATATACACCACACACGATCCAATCTATCGTCCAATCTATCGTCCAATCGGCATGACACTGCAGGCTTGACGACGATTATGGCTTTTTGCTTTTGACATCATTATTCATGTCGGATTTTGAAAAAAATTTCGACGGATTCGGATAGAAAATTGCACAAATAACAATGCTTTTTAATTTGAGCTCAATCGGACTGCTGGAAAAAAAGTTGGAAGCGATTACCCAAAGAGGGGAGACGAATAGGGGCGATTTTTTCTGGTACTCACCCCCCTTGTTTAGTCGATCTGCATTTTTACTTTTTTCAATTTCAAAGCCCTTCTTACGAACTGAACTGCCAATCGCCCACAGCCACACACGGTCCAATCGGCAGTATCCAATCGATGTGATCAAGCCAAAAGAATTGAACTGCCAATTGCTATCCATTCTAACTGTCATGCCAATCCACTCCCACACACGCTCAATTCTAACTGATCCAATCAGTAGCGTCATGCCGATTGGACGATAGGAAGGATGGTGTGTGGCCAGCATTAGGCGTGATGCTCTAACAAACAAACCGACAAATTCGAATTCTGGATTCAGAATCGTTAACTTAGTGGATCTGCATACTAACTTTTCCCATCGATTCATTTTTAATTTTATGCTCTTTTATTTGTAAATTTTACAGATTATCTATTCTATAATATTAGTACATATTATATAATCTATCTACTTATCTTTACTATAATAGGTAATAGTATAGTTAAGTTGATAGATTATAAGTAATATAAAAATTACGCTGTTAACTTTGATCCAAGACCTTATTTTGATTTATTTTATGTTTCTAAATTATGATTCTAAATGATCCTTGTGATTTTATTGAATAAAGAATTTTTTTACTTTACTTTTCATCAAAACGAAATTGTAAGACAAATTTAACTGGACAACTAAAGGAGAAAGGGGTAATTTTCTGATTTCGTGACTAAAATGGTTGGTTTTTTTGACACTTTAAAACCAAATTGCCTTTGAGGATCTTAAGCAATGCGAAGCAATACAAGGTTAAGTGAAAAAATCTGTTTTTTCAAAATAATTAAATGTCTATGATTAAATGTCTTTAGTAATTAAATGTCTACTGATTTTTTCCGTAAATACTGAGAAATGTATGAAAAGAGATAAGAACTAAAATTATTTGCAAATACAGCTTATCTATACTAGTCTATACTAATATTATAAAGAGAGTTTGTGTATTTGTTAAATGGTAAGGGGTAATAGCAACTAACATTGATTTTCCGTCAGAGCCATCTGGTGATGCCACGTTGTCCGCGGCTACTAAGCCAAACACTCAAAAAAAAAATGTAAGTATCTGTTAAGGCCTTTCAAACGTATTATGTCAGGCAATTCTGGAACATATTTTTTTAGTCGTGGCCCAAAATGCCCATTCTCCTTTACCTACCTATTGTGCGTGCAGTTATTAGTCAGTATATTGTTTGTGTGTAAAAATATAACAATACATACAATGTCGAGAATAAGGTTCATATATTTCCGAGTTTAAACATTTCAAAGTTTGCCTTCTTCTAGACGGGTTGCAGCACAATGCTAACGAGGCCCATCTCCCCGGATTTTGACACCAAAGTTAGTCTTCTTCTAGACGGGGTGCAGCACAATGCTAACGAGGCCTATCTCCCCGGATTTTGACATCAAAGTTAGTCTTCTTCTAAACGGGTTGCAGCACAATGCTAACGAGGCCAATCTCCCCGGATTTTGACATCAAAGTTAGTCTTCTTCTAGACGGGTTGCAGCACAATGCTAACGAGGCCTATCTCCCCGGATTTTGACATCAAAGTTAGTCTTCTTCTAGACGGGTTGCAGCACAATGCTGACGAGGCCCATCTCCCCGGATTTTGACATCAAAGTTAGTCTTCTTCTAGACGGGTTGCAGCACAATGCTAACGAGGCCAATCTCCCCGGATTTTGACATCAAAGTTAATCTTCTTCTAGACGGGTTGCAGCACAATGCTAACGAGGCCTATCTCCCCGGATTTTGACATCAAAGTTAGTCTTCTTCTAGACGGGTTGCAGCACAATGCTAACGAGGCCTATCTCCCCGGATTTTGACATCAAAGTTAGTCTTCTTCTAGACGGGTTGCAGCACAATGCTGACGAGGCCCATCTCCCCGGATTTTGACATCAAAGTTAGTCTTCTTCTAGACGGGTTGCAGCACAATGCTAACGAGGCCTATCTCCCCGGATTTTGACATCAAAGTTAGTCTTCTTCTAGACGGGTTGCAGCACAATGCTAACGAGGCCTATCTCCCCGGATTTTGACATCAAAGTTAGTCTTCTTCTAGATGGGTTGTAGCACAATGCTAACGAGGCCCATCTCCCCGGATTTTGACATCAAAGTTAGTCTTCTTCTAGACGGGTTGCAGCACGATGCTAACGAGGCCAATCTCCCCGGATTTTGATTCTTTATTGTACACACAAAAACAAAACTACAGAAAAACAGGAAACTTAAAAATAGGACATGTACAAAGGTGAGCTTAACCCTAAATAGAGTTCTCTACCAGCAAACCTTCCAAGGTAGAGAGGAGAGATTTATTAAAGTGGGCGCGTGTGTACGCAAGTTGATTGAGTGATATAATTTAAAATTAGACGTAAACTTAACAACAATTTACACAAATAGAATAAAAATATATATAATATGAATATAAATACCTACATACAAATAAATATATATATATATATATACAAAAGATAATAATACTAAAATAAAAAGATACATATAAAATAATAAATACATAGACTAATAAATATATATAAGAAAAAGTGCAAAAATTATAAGGAAAGATAATGCTCTTTCACTCTGCGCTTAAAAACTCCAAGGGATGTGCTAGCACGGATGTCATGGGGAAGAGAATTCCATACTTTGACAGAATGGACAGAGAAGGAGCCACCATAGCGGCTGGAAGAATGAGGGGGCGTTTTAAGAAGAAGGGATTTTGATGTTCTGCAAGGCTCACCGCGAGGGACAAGAAATTCAAAACGCTCACGGAGGTAAGAAGGTGCTAGAGGATTGTTCAGAATGTTGTATAGAAAAGTAAGGATGTGCAACTCACGGCGACGACGTATAGGAAGCCATTTTAACTGGGCTCTGAACATGGAAACGTGATCAAACTTACGCAAACCGAAAATAAAACGGATGCACAAGTTTTGAAGACGTTCAATTTTATTGAGAATTTCCTCCGTAGCGTCAAGGAAACAACAGTCAGCGTAGTCAATGAGGGGTAACAGGAGGGATTGAGCAAGAGTGACTTTAGTCACAAATGGCAGGAACTTTTGGAAACGTTTAAGGGATTGGAAAGAGAAGTGAACACGCTTGCTAATGCCATTAACATGATTTGTCCAAGACATCTGAGAGTCAAAAATGACACCCAAATTCTTTGCTGTGGAAGAGTAGGAGATGGAAGAACTGGCGTACATAAGAGAAGGAAGAGAAATCTATTTTGACATCAAAGTTAGTCTTCTTCTAGACGGGTTGCAGCACAATTCTAACGAGGCCTATCTCCCCGGATTTTGAATCAAATTCAGTCTTCTGGAAAACATGGTGTGCGTGCGACAGCAGACTTCTATACTCAATTATTTACTAGTATTCTATTTGTGCGTTATCACCTTATAATTAACATAACAAGTAAATATTTACAATATGTACAATGACGAGGAATAGGCTCATTTATTCCCGTGTTTAAACATTACAAAGTTTGCCATTTCTGTGCGACAGCAAACTTCTATAATAAATCATTCACTAGTATTCTATTTGTGCGTTTTCACCTAATAATAATCATAAGTAAATATTTACAAAATGTACAATGACGAGAATAAGGGCTCATATATTCCCGGGTTTAAAAATTTCAAAGTTTGCCTTCTTCTAAGTTGGTTGCAGCACGATGCTAACGAGGCCTACCTCCCCGGATTTGACCTCGGAGTTGTCCTTCTCGAAGATGGGATGTAGCGCAATACTAACGAGGCCCATCTCCCCGGATTTCAACATCGAAGTTAGTCTTCTTCTAGACGGGTTGCAGCACAATGCTAACGAGGCCCATCTCCCCGGATTTTGACATCAAAGTTAGTCTTCTTCTAGACGGGTTGCAGCACAATGCTAACGAGGCCTATCTCCCCGGATTTTGACATCAAAGTTAGTCTTCTTCTAGACGGGTTGCAGCACAATGCTAACGAGGCCTATCTCCCCGGATTTTGACATCAAAGTTAGTCTTCTTCTAGACGGGTTGCAGCACAATGCTGACGAGGCCCATCTCCCCGGATTTTGACATCAAAGTTAGTCTTCTTCTAGACGGGTTGCAGCACAATGCTAACGAGGCCTATCTCCCCGGATTTTGACATCAAAGTTAGTGTTCTTCTAGACGGGTTGCAGCACAATGCTAACGAGGCCTATCTCCCCGGATTTTGACATCAAAGTTAGTCTTCTTCTAGACGGGTTGCAGCACAATGCTAACGAGGCCCATCTCCCCGGATTTTGACATCAAAGTTAGTCTTCTTCTAGACGGGTTGCAGCACAATGCTAACGAGGCCTATCTCCCCGGATTTTGACATCAAAGTTAGTCTTCTTCTAGACGGGTTGCAGCACAATGCTAACGAGGCCTATCTCCCCGGATTTTGACATCAAAGTTAGTCTTCTTCTAGATGGGTTGCAGCACAATGCTAACGAGGCCCATCTCCCCGGATTTTGACATCAAAGTTAGTCTTCTTCTAGACGGGTTGCAGCACGATGCTAACGAGGCCAATCTCCCCGGATTTTGACATCAAAGTTAGTCTTCTTCTAGACGGGTTGCAGCACAATGCTAACGAGGCCTATCTCCCCGGATTTTGACATCAAAGTTAGTGTTCTTCTAGACGGGTTGCAGCACAATGCTAACGAGGCCTATCTCCCCGGATTTTGACATCAAAGTTAGTCTTCTTCTAGACGGGTTGCAGCACAATGCTAACGAGGCCCATCTCCCCGGATTTTGACATCAAAGTTAGTCTTCTTCTAGACGGGTTGCAGCACAATGCTAACGAGGCCAATCACCCCGGATTTTGACATCAAAGTTAGTCTTCTTCTAGACGGGTTGCAGCACAATGCTAACGAGGCCAATCTCCCTGGATTTTGACATCAAAGTTAGTCTTCTTCTAGACGGGTTGCAGCACAATGCTAACGAGGCCTATCTCCCCGGATTTTAACATCAAAGTTAATCTTCTTCTAGACGGGTTGCAGCACAATGCTAACGAGGCCCATCTCCCCGGATTTTGACATCAAAGTTAGTCTTCTTCTAGACGGGGAATAAAACCCAGCGTTCTAATACCATTTAGAAAAATTATCTACGTGTTTATGCAAATAAGAAACAATTTGCGTTTGTGGAAAAATAACCAACCCCTACTAACGATGAATCGTACTTATGAATTCAAAAACCAGAGCTAGCATATGCGTCCATCTCTAAAGACCTGGTGCAAATACTTTTGTAGACAAATTATCTGCTTTCATTTATTACAAAATATACAAGAAGCATTACTCCTTTGGAACAATAATATGCCTACTACCAGTCTCTGACTACTAGTAAATATTTAATGAATAATTACGGGGCTAGGTTGGCATATTTGCAAGAAAAGGCGTGATAGAGTATATAGACTTGGTCGTGTAAATACCCTTCACGCCTAGTTTGATAGCTGTGTTTAAACATAAGTGCGTATTCATAGATACACATATTAGTATTACAATGTAGGTACAACGTTGATTCGTCTAAGTTTGCTCGCTCTATCAATTATTGTTTTTATTCTCAATAAGTATACATTTTGAAACTACTAAACTACTACACTTATACAATTATTACCTAAAATGACTTGTGAATAAAACATGCAAATTATATAATTTATCAGGCAATATCGATTTAAATTGATAGTTAAATTAATAAATAACTTTAGGTCATTTACATTCTATAAATATTATACCGATTTGATAAACACATCAAGTTCACAAAGTTGCTAATATTTTTACTTATCTTATAGGTACACTATAAAAATAGTGAATACAGAAAACATTCATCTTAAAAATATATTTTTACTACTTATTAAAATTACAATAAATGTTAATTTATTAAACATCTAAATCTATTAACATTACTTATAAAATATCAAAGTAAGTCATCTATAGTAGCTATACCTACTGTATCTACTACACCAGCGAAAGTAGTAGGTAGATACATATTTCAGTCACTATCATTTGCTAATAACATGGAAAATAATTATATTAACATTTTGTTGATATCTCGTTTACATTATATTATGTCATAATGACAAATATAATTTACTAGATTCTGCCTACGAACTCATCCGGGTTCCGTTCGCCAGGTATTATTTCTTTAAGGATAAACTTTGTTTAGTAAAAAGATTGACCTTCACGCGACCCTAGTATCGCGAGTATGTTAGACCTAGTTCTTAAAACTCGTTCTCCGGCGGAGGGTATAGGTACGCCATCTCACAGGTCTTCCTAGTTTGGGTACCTATGTCATCCATCCTTAATTGTAAACTAAGGAAATATCATATGTTAGATATAATGTTCTGTAAAGTTTGTCGTTAACAAATAAATTTATCTTATCTTATCTTACCTTCCTATAGGTAAGCCCATTGATTTACCTATAAAAAATATAGGATTAAAAAAAAAGAAAATATAGGATTGGGCCCCCATACAATAAATGCCTCACATGCTCGTTAGCCTCTAGTGCCCTACTACCTGCACAAAGGATGAACTTATCAACACTACATATAATGGAATAAAAGTTCTAATTGAACTAGGTTTAAAATTATTCTTGTTGTGTTCAATTGACACGCAAGAAGAAGGAGAATCATTAAAAATATGAACTATATTACCAAGTATCATCTAAATTGGTTCACTCTTTGAGGAACAAACATCAAACTTTAACATTATAACATTAATAGGAAATATTATTTAACATTAATATAAAGACCATGCTATTTGTTAACTACCGGAATCATTTACCACATTGGAATTTGCATTGAAGCTATATAAAGAAAGTGGTAACATGTTCAGATGATCACATTTTTTATACATGTGTTTGCTCATCGAACACTGATGTGCCACTTGCAGTTTTCGGTTCGTGATAAACATTACTGACAAGCTTATATATTACTAAGTGATTATTTAAATAGTTTCAAAACTTTCATATCTGATATATGAAATACGCATAGAGTTCCTAGAAATACAATGGTTTCTATGAGTCTAAACACTTAATATCAAATATTTTTTATTATTTATGTACCCTATTCAATAATCTTTTAATAAAATAGTCGTAATATGCATTACAATAATTTATATGTAAAATTAACATTGTTAAATTTACCTATAAAAATATTTTCCTCCAATTTTTCTAAAGCTTCATATTCATTATCACATCCTTAAAAATAATATAGTGCTGTAACTTGCTACTGATTGAAAAATTAAAAAAATATGTTTTAAAACCACAAAGTTTAGAGTTTTTGTAATGTCACTTGGCAATTGTCTTTCAGCAATATCCAATTTGATGCAGTTAAAAACTTTGGCCAGTCTCACTTCATAAGTCTTACCAAGCTAAGTTTGCAATCAAATGAATGAACAGTTCCAAGAACACTGATCATAGATTGTGAAATCATTTAAGCAGTTGTCAGATTTATCCATTCATTAGTTTTTATATCTATGGGCATATCCAACGTCACACGATTTTAGGACTTCTTGACGCCTCCTCCCGTCCTTGTCACAGATTGTCTGATTTTTAGAACCAGGGAGGCGGAAGGGCTCATACTCTCATACACACTTTTAATCATATTAAATACGTTATAACTAGTTAGAAAACAATGAACGGCTAATTATATCAATTAAAGATCAAAACTGTCTTCGTATTTTAAATATAATCAAAGTTTTTGTCACACGATGTCACATTCCGGTGATACCCTCCCCCCTTTGACCTGAGACGTAATTTATGGATAGGCCCTTTTTTGTCATACTCAAAGCGCTGCAAACTTAGCATCGTTCGGCTTTAACTATCTTATATATTATTTTACTGTTCTACATCACTTCTCATAGAGCACCATTCAGTTTCACTTCTTGCGGCCCAGCATTCTGCGGTACAGCTGACGGTACCATAGTCATTCTTTGTTTTTACCCCTTTTTGTTCGTTTGCCTGAAGCATCCTGTTTACCAGATGTATTCTGCTTTGCAGTGATTTTTGGGTCTTCTAGAATGCTGGATTCTAGCTTTAGTTTTCCTTTTTCGCTTTTGTTGCTTTTGCTGCTGCGTCTGCTTCTGTCATCATCAGCATCGTAGTCGGTGTCATCACTCTGCTCACCACGCATTTGTTCTGGGCTCGCTGACATAGTCGACTCCTTACTCCTGTAAAATAAATAATTGTGATTTTGAGCCCCATTTCTTAATAGTGTTAAAAGCTTACATATTCTTCACTACAAGGCGTATTCGTGCAGTATATGCAAACACCGTCCGACATTATTTACAAACAATACTGGTAACATTCAAAAATTCCTAGTCGATATTTTGATTCTGCTGGTAGTTTATCAAACCACCCACTTGTTTATTGGTAGTACCTAAGCTTCATGTTATTTTGTATCATTGGGTATTTCAAGCGATAGAACTTAAACCTTGCCATCAGAACTGGGTTAGTGAAATAACTAGTGTTTATAATTTGAGATTACTTTGGTTCAGATATCATGAGAATGCTGGAAGGTATTAGAGTCATTCCAGACATATTTCTTTAATCCAACCTACACCTTCTTATAAATATACTTAACAAAACACCAAAAGCCCACTTTCACAACTACGACACAAAATGCAAAACATATCGATTAATTAGGTAACACATAGTAAGCTTGCGACTTAATCATTAAATAGTTTTATACACACCAAATTATTTTGTAGAAGCTATACTTTACTTTAGTATACAATTTTCTGATTTGCTGATGTCTAAGGGCACAATTCTTGCAATGACAATTGATTTGTTATCACAGGGATAAACGCAGTGTATTGCCTCAAAGAGCAAGTCTTCGATAGACTTGCTTTGTGAGGCAATACAACATGCAGATGGTAGATACAGCTATCAGATAGGCATTCAACTTGTCCCATTACATTTATCATAAAATAAACATTACACGTCAAAATTATTTGGTGATAAAGAACTTACCGAAGAATAAAGCCGGTCAGAACTCCAACGGTCATCAACTTACAAAGAACTAGACCAGCCTAGAAAAAGAAATGAGATTGCACGGAGTTCCCGCCGCGACGGTTATATGACCTGATATGCTTGCACGGAATTTGGCTGACTGCGTAAATTCGGTCGTGAATTTCTTAATGTGTATGTCGCAAAGCAACAGAAAAACTTACAGCTAATTCTATCAAATCAAATTCAAAAAAATTCGTTTTTAACACAAGAATTATAAGTTTATAAGTTAACCGCTAGTACTTAACCCGTATTTAGCTTTTGAAGAATTTAGATATTGCTGAAACTTTACGCTGCAAACCAAGTACTACGTGGCAAAACAAACAACAGACGGAAGTCCGTTGAAAGTCCGTAGAAACTATTCATCAAACCATTATGACCGTCACATCGTGAATTATACGTAGACTTACCGTCGTAAAGCTCTAACGAAGGAGTTGTAGTGTAGGCGTCATAAGTCCTCAACTTCATCCCACCCATGAGCAGCCCACTCAAATCTATCAGGAAATTAGTAAAACAAGTAAACATACCGCCATTCAGAAATGGCAACTACAAGCAGCATAGTCTAGGACAACTTGATATTCGAATCAAATAGTGCAAAGATGGTCTCTATTGATTTACATTTTACATAGGTAAATTATCTAACAATCCGCATTTGGTGATTCAATTAATGTTTGCTGCTCTAGCAATACACTAAACACTCCAAATAAATCTCGGGTGGAAATGTAAGTGACGCATCAAGCAGACGGGAGTGGATTCAAATCATTCTTCATCAAAGGTAAAAAAAACCTCTAGTCCGTTCAGGTTACAAACTACATTCATTTGCCAGTTTTACCTTAATAGGTTCAGTGAATGTAACGTGATTCAGTGACAAACATACAAACAAACCTTTCACATCCACAATTTTATATTTAAATTTATAGTTAAATTATAAACTTTCATCAATCACAAAGTTAAGTTAGTTTTCGTTGTGTATGAATGTAGGTACTTTGCAGGAGACTACAATGGAAAAAAATTGCATCACGAACAAATTGTCCCAGACTTGAAATAAGTTTTGCGACAGTACAGGTAGAGAGATTTTTTTCATGCCAGGAAGATAACAAGGTACACGTTCGCAGAAACTTTAATGCAAAGCTTCTTGATCGACTGCCTTAAAAAACAAAACACTGATTCGTCGTGCAAGAGATAAGTCTAACTGGCTGCACTACCGGAAAGTAACATGACCTGTGCAACCGATTGGACAAACAGAAAGTGACCATGATTGAGATGATTTAAAATGATCAAATTAAGCAAATAGACTCATTATCGAAGCTTTGGAATAAAAACAGTGTTAATATTTTAAACTGTTTTTATATTACATATTTTTATTTTGCTCGACGGTAAATAAAGGCATGTTTTGTTTAACAAACAAAGACTTTTAGGTTTTAGTTTCGTCTTAATCTGCTATTTTTTGTATAATTTGGGTAAGTATATAATTTATATTTTTATACCATGTATTTATTTCAGGCTTCGTATTTGATATTATTTTAATGTACGCATCTAAATACGACAGTTTTCTGAATAAATGCAATATAAGTCGATACGAATAGTAACTCACCTTCTTTGAAACAATGACTTTTTTTTTTCTGGCTTATCTGCAGAAGTTGATGGTATATGCAGGTCATCCCGGCATGAGGCAGGGCCGGCAGAAGTGGAGCGCTGCCTCAAACCAACCTTGCGTGGTTCATTCTGCATCGAAGACTTCATACCCAAAAGCTAACAAAATACCCATATCGTCTGAGCTACACATCTTACTAGTACAAAAATAGCATAGGCAAGCGAATCTAACCACCTCTGCTTTAGTTTTCTTTCGTACAAAGGAATCGTTAGTAATGGAGAACATCTAGAAAAACCCCTTCACCATATTAAAGCACATTTCATACATACATTACATAGTCCAAACAAAACCCAACCGACACCAAGAAATAACAATCTGGCTTATGTTTATATCTACTAATCTTGACCAGACATGTTACAAGTTATTTACCCAAAACCAAATAAACTTTGTAGATACTTACCCTTTTTACATCAATCAGTAAATCTTTTGGCGCATTTTGTGGACTTGTATTAACGTTCTGAGACCTTTGCAGCGGCGGGGTTTGGTGAGTAGGGCCCCTGAAGGAGTATGAGAATGCCAGTCCCCGTAACAATGGCCTGTAATATACATCCCATCTGTTAGAATCCCTGTGTCAGAAGAGTTGGTACATAGGTACTTCGTTAAAAATATGGAATAATATATGAAGGTACTTACCGTGTAGGACTTGGAGGTGGATAACTTGATCCACGATTATCGTGGCCCAGGTACTGGTGGCTGGCAGCAAGCCGATTGCGTTGCATCAATTCCTGATGAGACCTGTACAGCTTCTGCGAAGCCGTTTGAGCCATTACAGGCTTGCTGGTGAAACAAAGAAAAGTATCATCAGCGTGGACTTTCATTTTCATATTTATTTACTAGTTATGGAAAAATCTTGTCATGATTCACATGAATCTTAACTCAATAACAATTGCCAGGCATGGTTAGGTTTATTTTTGTCGTGTGTTATGATCGTAGGAGCGTAATAATATAACTTATGATGTGTGTCGAAATCTAATAATAGTGAAATACTCACAGTTCCGGGATGCGATGGAACTCTGCGTTGATGTCCGGCAAGCTGTGCATCAGAGAGTTCGATGGCGAGGCGACGCGGAGGGTGTTATCTCTGCCGCAGGCCGCGGCGCCGGCGCTTGCGCTTCGAGGCCCGGGCGACTGGTTAGGCGACGACCGCTGGAGGACCAGGGTAGGCGGCTGGTGGTGTACAAGCAAATAATTATCTACTTCAATTGACTCTTAACTAGATAGAGCACTGTATATTACATAGTTTGAGTTTTACAAGTATATTTAATAAGTACTTAGGTAGATATGTTTTCAAAATATTTTCTAACTAGCAGACCCGTGCCCACTTCGTTGGGCATAATTCGACCGTTTTTTCTCCGATTCACTTTGCAAAACGGACTACCACGTAAAAGCCTTTTTATTTTTCGGTTTTTTTATAAAAACTATGACACTCAACAATAATGTGGCTTTCTATTGGTAAAAGATTTTTATAAATCGGTTCAGTAGATTCCGAGATTACCCCTTACAATTTAACATATATTATATACTAACTTTACTTCTTTATAATATAAGTATAGATGTGTCAAAGGTTTATATTCTGTGTCTAATGCACTTATTAATGTAAGTAGCAAAGTTGACACGGTCTGCTGAGTAACTAATTATTTAAGAATGTAGCGTAAACTAAATTACTATTGATATACAAGGGATTTAACTTACTGATTTCCCCGAGTGGTCAAACGATGAATGGTCAGACGCGGCGTTCACTGTTATTGATGGTGAAGGGTGAACTGAAACTGATAGTTAAAACGTCAATAAATGTCAGTACAATTAAAATAGTCTTTGAGCCATCCAAACTTATAGAACATATTATTTATTCTTGTTACGACAACGGCATAGTCACATTGTGTGACGCATCGTTACAGGCGTAAGTAGCTGACTTAGCGCAAATGAAAATGAAATAAAAGCTATACACATGACACAATTAAAAAAACTAGATAATAATGACTTGGAATATGCCTAACGAAGTATGAAGATAAGGGTCTAACAGCATTTAATGAGGTTTTCACTTATAATATATGGCATCTTTAAGGAGTTTCCCAAATATAGCCAGTTTTGTTGAATTAAGCATTGACAACTCACCGTCATCATGGGCGTACGATAGAAAATACTGATCCATTGAGCTGTCTGACCGCTGCAGTGTCATGGAGCGAGACAGTTCATCATGAGAGCCACCACTAAAACAAGTACCTAATCAATTTTGAGTACATGCACACCAACCAGTAAGGCATTTATTCAAAAAATTCGTAATGATCTTGCTGTGAATCGTACCTAACTCGTTCGACATAAGATTATCATATATAAATAATTAGTGGATGTTTTCTTACTGAGGAAAAAATATTTGGCTTTAATAGTTATTGAACTCAATATGTATTTATTTCAATGTTTGTCAATAACTAATTCTTGAACTCGTTTAAATCTTTGATACTAACTTTAAGTTTCATTAATAAGAAGTAATTGAAAACAGAATGAATAATAATTACATTTTAATTGCTCTATTAATAATAATTAAGAAAGCAATTAACAAGTAATATGGTTACTTTTATCTTATTTCCTTTAGCAAATCAGTATTTAGTATTTAGCAGTCATCACCATATACTTATGTGATATAAAATAAAATTATTTATATAAGAGTCTTATAATAAGATAAGTAATTACCTATAAGATACGTACAAGTCCGTGCTGGTGTATGAAAATGAACTATATCTGAAACAAAATAATTTTTTTTTGGTTATTTTGCTGAAATAAAATGTTTTTAATGGTCAAAGGTCTATCAGATATATTTAAGTCCTGGATCGAAACTTAGTTAAATAAAGTTACTTCATCACTATTAACTTCACTTGGCGGTAACATGCTTGTGTTGGGAATAATAAGTTATAAGTATGGTATAAGTCGTTCCAAAGTCTAAAATAAATCGATAGCTATGCAATTTTCAACCTATAGTATGTATTAATGCCTACCCCGTTGGATGCTGGCGGAAGTTTGCAGCACGCGCTTGCCATGCATTGAAGTGATTCTGTCCAGTTAGACAAATGCTATGCAGCTTCAAAGGGCCCTTTTGACCTGTGCACAAAATTATACAATACAACTACTATTACTTTTAGAACCTGATAGCGCACAAATATGTTGAATAATGGTTTCCCAAAATCATACAAGAAAAATATATATGCAATGCAGTATTAACAAAATACATAATGCACATCGTAAAACAATTACACAGTTATTTGCATACGTCGCAAACGATAATAATAATAAAACAATTTTAAAATGAGCGGTGTCATTTTACTTATTATCATCAGTTTCGGAGATTTTCACTCCGATATAATGCAGTCAGTGGACTGTATTAAAAAGAAAGAAATATTTGGGCTAGATAAATTTTACCGCCATGTATTTTATAATGCTGAATTTGAGTACTCACGCTCAGATTCCTCTAGCGGTATTTCCATTTCTCTGCCGGCATCTGGTATGTGGAGACGTTTGTTTGGTTGCAGCATCGCAGCAACTCTCTTCCGAGCTCTTTTCTCGATAGCGAATATTTCTGCGTTCGCTTTCTGTAAAACCAAAGACCGACGTGACCAAAATTTTATGCTCAATAAATATGTAAAATAAAACTGCACTAGCGGCACTAGTCATAGAGTTTAATATTGCCGCGATTAATTTCGTAACTCATCCAATGACTAACATACCAAAATTATGATAACACGCGCTATGTTCAAAAGCTATGTAACATAGTACAGTTTGCAGATGACACCTCCTTAATTTTTAAAGTAGATAAACAAAAGACTGACTACGATGACGTAAATGTATCTCTTTCGCAAGTACTTAACTGGTTTACTGTTAATAATCTGTTACTTAATGCTAAGAAAACGAAATGCATGAAATTCACTCTGCCGAATGTTGTTCAAAGACCAACCAATATTTTATTGAATGGAGAGTCACTTAATCTTGTTGATTGTACTGTCTTCTTAGGCCTTAATATTGATTCGAAATTGCAATGGGCTCCACATATTGGAACGCTTGCTGGTAGGCTGAGCTCAGCTGCTTATGCTGTTCGTACGATAAGATGGCTCACCGATGAAACGACAGCTAGGTTGGTTTATTTCAGTTACTTCCATAGTGTGATGTCATATGGTATACTTCTCTGGGGTAAAGCAGCTGATATACAAACTATATTTGTTTTGCAAAAAAGGGCTATACGTGCCATTTATAAAATGAAACCGCGGGATTCGTTGAGGGAGCGGTTTGGGGAGATTGGTATTCTAACAGTAATTTCACAATATATTTATGAAGTCTTATTGTACACTCATAAAAATAAAGATAGCTTTTTGAAAAAGTGTGAGGTTCATGGTGTGAACACTAGAGGCAAATATAAATTGTGCGTCCCTGGGTTCCGGCTTTGGAGGGTGAGTGGGTCGTTTGTGGGGGGTGCCGTGCGTTTTTATAACAAACTCCCCGAAAATGCAACAAAACTCTCAGTTAGAAAATTTAAAACATACATTAAAAATAATCTTATAAAAAAGGCGTATTATACCTTCGACAGCTATATTAATGACAAAACTGCATGGCCTGATGTCGCTCCACCCGTCAACAGCAACTTTGTCGATTTGTGATGTTAGTAATGTTCTCTTGCCTTGCTTATGTACTTTGTAGTATATTTGTTTCTGAAGCGAAGCGTGTGCTGTCTTTTTGATTTACGTATAGCTTTATTATACTTCTTTTTTTTAACTCATTAGTGTATCATTACTAAGTTAAATTGACACCGCACTGAAACTTCAGTACTTAATTTAGTTTAATTGTAATTCTTTGTAAGAAGGATCATATAAAAAAACGGTAGGAACCAGGTCGTAAGTTTCTTGCCCGTTCTTCTAGGCTCTGGTCGCGTGGAGTGGAACTGGCACCTAGAATCACCTAGTATGTAAGACGATTCTAAATGATCCTTGTGATTTTACTGAATAAAGTAATTTTTGACTTTGACTTTGACTTTGCTACTGTTTAGTGAATAGCTAGGTTGTAGAATCTTACATTTTGCAAGGTTTTTGCTAAAATATATAAAATTTAGAAAATACTTCCTGTTGTCTTAACTAACCTTATAAGCGTCTTCGTTATGTTCTTTTTCAATGATGGCCAGATCGTTGACTGGATATTTATAATACCATCTAGTCAAGGTATGAGCCATCATAGCTTCGTGAAACTTGGACTCCCACACCTGTCAAAAATACAGTCTAGCTAATTCCTTGCCACTGAGTGTAGAATAATTTATTTAAAGTATAAGTATCGCAAATGTACAAGTTCGTAAAAATAAACGCACGCAACGCGACTAACTAAACGAGAAAGCACCGACATAATAAGTGTGCCAGTTCTTATACACTTAGTTGACGCTCAGTACCGCGAAAGCGCTCGGCGAGGTCAGAGGTGCACGTCTGTGCATCTGCATTCATAAGAAATTTTACGTGATTTTGATAAAACATTGTTTTTTTTTCGCCTGAGAAGCAAAAATACGCGGTAAATTACTGTGATATGTACCTACGGTTATTATGATTTACAAGTAATGTTATTAGTATTTTTTTATTCAGTTCCCATAATGTAATAAATAAATAACTTCAATGTTCTTTGGCTATTTTTATATAATCTAGAATCAGCTCACCTTGAGAGTACGGATTGGATTTGGATCTTTGGATGTTTCTGAAAGCTGGAACACTCCTTGCGCACAGCCATGCTCATCAGTTGTAACGAAGATCAGGGAAGCGGCGTCGTGGGTCGACTTGCCTGGTTTTACATTGGGTATAGTGCGGTGCAGCAGAATTTTGGGTCTACAAAATACAAATTATATTAGGTAAACATTAGCTAAAATGGAATGCAGTTTTGGCATAGTTACAGGAAATCTCAGTCACCTCTGCATTTTCCAACGATTTCCTTCGGCGGCTTTTGTTGTCTTGTTGAGTTTCTTACAAATGAGCACCATATCAGTGAACAGAAAGATATGTGCGTCAAACTGCAACAAAGAGACAAATATCTTGAGTAACATAAAATTATAGAGTAACCTTTGTGTTGTAAAGAAAAAGCGTTTCGCAGAAGAATTCGCAGTTTCAGATTGAACAAAGAAATACTACATTAACGCCAAATTACATTCGTCAAGGGTAAAAGGCTAGTGCAGTGACGAGTTTGTTCACCAAGTTTACTCGCTGCTGCCCAAACAGTTTACACCACTTAAACCTTAGCCAATGTAAAACGGCCTTTGAAGTATACGTCAGGTCGGTTCGCTAGGGCAATAAAATAATATACCTACAACGAAACAAAATGAACTCTTAATTAAATTTTGCAGTTGCTTTTGTTACACTTCTGGGTGTTGATCAAATCGCAATTCGCTGTGCTCTAACGTATAAATGTACCTTTTTCTAAATTAGCAATACCAAAGAGTCGACCTTGGGAGGTTGAAGAATCAACCTCTTAAAGTCGACTCTTTGGTCGGTTTTGGGTAAAACCTACTTTCAGCAGTTGATACTGGATAAAATAATGAAAATAAATAAATATTAACGATATAGATTAGAAAAAAAAAATAGCAGGAGATGGACCAGAATGTTTGTGGGCATTCTATTTTGTAGGGACTAGTTTCGAACAGTTGTAGGTATTTTAGTTCTAAGTCGTGCTTTCTATGAAGAGATAGAATATAGTACCACTGTCATATTTTTGTCAGATAATACAGCTTGTATTTCTGTGTTTCGTTTTAAAAGGTATGAGAGCCGGTGCTGAAACATAAGACTTAGTGTCTTTACGTTTTAGTGCTGTGTGGTGAGAATCGAAGAACGATTCAATGCATCATTGGGGGAAACTAAACGCCGACTTTTTACAAGATTTCTTATTAAATAATTAAATGTAATCCTGTTGTCTTGCCTCTTTCTGGTAATCCTTGTAACGCAGATTGCCTTGGTGTATGAGCGATCTCATCATGTAAGGCGCGCAGTCAAACATTGGCAGGAACAGATTAACTGTTGAGAACTTTTTATAAAGTTTCTCCATTTCATCATCACCTTTGAAATCCTTTAAGACAAATGAATACCAGTTAGATCAAATTACAAGTATGTTATTGACATGTCAATTATGGTTATGCCAGAGACTAGTATAAACAAGAAAACTGCTTATCTCATACAAAAAAACATGACTCGGAAAAAGGTGAAATTCCGCGGGTCATACCTAGCTTATTCCTAGATGGCGCTGTATTCTGATCAACCTATGGTATAAATCATTGTTTACGATCACATTTTTCACACTTAAAAATAAAATAAAAATTTTGGTGTGCACTAACACTGAAATAATACAGATTTCTTGGCTTTTAGTGCTGTTAGGATAATTTTACGGCTATGTGGCAGCGCCATCTAGGAATAAGCCAGGTATAACCCGCGGAATTTCACCATTTTCCGAGCACGTTTTTTTGTATGAGGTTAGCAGTCTTCTTGTTTATACTAGTCTCTGGTTATGCTGAGTTAGCAATTTTTCCTGTCACATTATATTCGTGCTCAGCTCTGTACAATATGTATGACGAGGCACTGACTTCAGAGAAACATGTTAAGCCTACTTCTGAGAAGATGTTATCTCTTCACAAGTCTAGGAAATTGAGACAATGATTCTATAAATTTTTTTTTTAATAATTTTTGTAAAATAAATTTAAATAAATTTGTGCTAAACATCTAAACTTACCGGTTCGTATGGTTCAATTTTGAGTTCCTCGAGAATATCCAGTTCGTCTTTCTGGCGACAACTGCGGTTGACGCTCACGATGTATGCTTTGATAATGGACTCCTAAACAAACAACCATTATTCAAGTATTAAATTAGTTTGGTGTATTCTCTGTAAGTATACTTTACCGCCAAACAAAATGCTTGCATTGCTGTATTCCAGTAAGAGAATATATGTATGTATGGATGCCTTTGCAATTATTATTATAAATCTATCTATTATTATTATAAATCTATTATATTATAAATCTCGAAGTACATCAACTCCGCATTGAACTCATTCTTAGCCAACGAGATAAGTGTATAAAGGCTGTATATTACTTAACATCCTATTGATGCATCATACAGTTAGAAAAAAAGACATCCAGGTATTTTAATTAAGTGTATAGCATAACATAAGAACATTTCAAGATATGTGTAATGAAGAGGGTCGGTAATTTTCTCCTAAGTACTTAAAATGTTACGGAACTTCCGGACTTTAGTTCTGTTTCCGGACTCCGGACGAGTGGTGGTGAATTACAATCTAGCTATACAGGGTGTTACATAATGTTCCTATATGACCGGAAGGGTTCTAATTCTACACGCCATAGCGTGCAATATTAGTTCGAGATTGTAATTCTATCAGAATCTATCTTCAAAAACAGCTTAGCATACGCGTTGAGGTGTCTATGTGTAAGTGCGATGAGCTAAGAAGTTATAAAAAATACACAAACACCTAGGTTTATTGCAAATTTCACACACATAATTTCTAGTTATAATTGGTTTTCTATGATTATTTGTAGCCATATTTATATCAATGTAATAGGCGTCTCGATCTTCGTAGTATTTCGTAGCACTTCGTAGCTGTTCGTAGAGTTTCTGTAGCACTTTTTGTAGCATTGAGAAAGCTAGCATGACGTATTTCTTAGGATCCTAACAAAGTGGGTTAGCAAGCAAACTTATTATATAGTTATCACTATGGATTTATATTAGTTTGTCTGTCAGCCCTAGAACTGGCAATCTGTAAATGCTACTCAAGCCTAATTCAGTTTATACTCGTATTGATTGGAAGTAAAAATTTTACATAAACTCACAATTTAAGTTTGCATCGTACAAAACAAGATTGTTAATATAAACTATAACCCACAGCATGGAAGGCCGGATTGTGAGACAAAAGAAGTCTTAGTCACTTTAATAAAATATTTGAATTGAAATAAATAGACAAATAGATGAATTTACGTACATGCAAATGGTTAAAACCAATTTCATGTTTATATGATCACTGATAATGACAGCAAATTGTTTTCAATATCCGTCTGAAATGCGCTTTCTATTGAAAATTACCACACAAATATGATATGTTACTAATTATTGTACCGTAGTCGAAATTAATTACTCTATTCCATTCGTATTTATGCTGCAAATGCTCTGGAAAGGTACTCACATAATCTCCACGAGTTTGTATTACACCCACCATTCAGAAAATTTCCATGAAACTAATGCAGTGAGTTCGTTTGGAACGGCGAACATGCTTCCATTCATTTTAAGTAATATACTACAAAATATGATGCTTATCAGCAGACAGCCGTGACAGGCGTCACAGCTCAGTTGGTAGTAGCTCTGCTTTCCATGCTGTGGGTCGTGGGGTCGATCCCCACTCTACAAGCTTTGCTTAGTTTGTGACTAGAGTGTGACGTGTGAAAAATGTCCGTGAATATAAAAATGAATTGATGGGTCCAATAATACGGGTGACTTTTTTTTCAAATTATTAAAGTCGATAAAGATTTATACAAAAATAAAATATGCGTTGATTGTTTTTGTTTTTTAAATCGAGGTCTTGGTTTTTTTCACGGCATTTCTTTAACTCCCGCGGTTTCCACATGGCCATTATCGCCCTTCTCAATAATAGCCAAAGTTTTTTTGATTTTCATTACACTTGGCGGTAAAGCAGCATGAAGTAAATGCAAATTGATATACAAAATTGAGAACGATACTAATTCAATTTATAATGCGCTTAAAATTATTTAAGGGCATTATAAATATGTATTTAAGTGAGTGGATCAATATCCATAATGTGCAAGTACCTATGATTTCTCTTCAACTCCTTCAAAAAACCGTAGTCGTCACTATTTATTTATAATGTTTAACACGCAAAGGGACAAATATTTTGTGGACTTGATTCGTCGAAATCGAGTTCAATGGCAAGCATAGTGCGTAAAATCACCGAGAAAATGTGTATAAAATACATGTTTTTTTAGTCAAATACCAATACATTTTAGTTTTACAACGGAAAACCAATTTTTATATTATTTTTACATGCGACGTTCACTAACCAAATAAACAATAAGTTCTAATAATAAGAAGTAGATACTTATAATACTGGGCATAGTAAAAATGAAATAGTTGGGATTTTTTTAAAGTAAATATCCATCATCTATACCTATATAATTTATAAAATGAATCACCCACTTTCCTCACAACTGTACTTTCGTGACTGTTGGGATCACAGTTGGGATCATGTCGAAGTGACAATTATGGCTACTGTAATGACTGTTTTCAATCGACCTATTTTAGTTCAATTGCCAGTTGATTTGAATAAAATCTATAACAAGATAAATAACTTATTTCTTTAACTTGTTTAAAAGTTAACTTGTTTCTAGTTTATTGATATGGTATTTCATTTATTTTTTTTTACTTTTGTTCTTTGCAAATTTTAAATTAATTTACCAGACGTTCGTGTTCAGGAAAACATATAAAACAAGTTAGCTACTGCTGAAATACCCAAAATATTCATCGTATCGTCGAAAAATGCTGTAAATTTTAGATATAGGACAATTTGGACGTGACTTTGACTCCTTAGAGGTACGACACAAGCTGGGTATCTTGTTTGTACTTAGTACTAAGATATCTGAAAGGTTGAAGGCATTCTATTTTTATTTCATAAGATTTTTTTAACTTACCGCTTTTTCCAGTTCTTGTTTTTTCACAACGTTGGGTGCGTAGTTTATCAGGCGGTTAGTAATCAGAGTGTACTTTGTGATACGCTGCATCGGCTTCACCAACATATCAGCTAATTGAAGCCTGAAAAAACACATCTATTAGATATCACAATTCTTTCCGTAACTTTCATATACGTTTTGAAGTTTTGGTATATTATATATACCTACCGCTTTACTAACTCTTTCTAAAGTTCAAAAGTAATAAGCTTTTATTAAGCAGATGTTCAGCTGAGTATTTTTGAGAGCTGGTGAGTATTTGGCCCAGAGCATCAGTATTGCTATTCAGCGCAGCAATGCAGCCAGTATCTTGGGTACGCTTCCGATTGGCCCTGACTTGGATCAGTTGAGCTATCTATATATCGTTTGAAACGGCCTGTAGATAACTCAACTGTTTCTTATATATTTTATATATGTACATTTTGTTACTAGTCATAAGTTTGTTTATGAATAAAGTCATTACTGATGGATAGTTTAGTTATGATATTGCTAATAAGGCATTTAGTTTTAGTATTTCTGGTTCACCTTTGTGCAATGAAATGGAGGGTGCCTTCTATTGAAAAAAGTTTAGTAGAGGAATTATTAGAGCATCTTAAGAAATTGGTGGCGACAATTTTACGCCGCTTATCACTAAATAAATAGATTTATTTTCTTTAGACGCAAACGACTAAATTTGTTATTTACTTACCTATGGCCAGTTTGTAAATCACACCAAGTCAGGTACGTCATAAATTCTTCGTCATCGTTCAGTTTGCGGAGATAATTCACCGCTCTTTTCTGATTCTGCATGTACTCTTCGTAAGGGTCAAATATTTCGGCAAAATCACATATGCCTGGTATCATCAGACTGGTATCGAATCTGTTAAACAAATTTTAATTTAACACCATCTTCTTTATAATTATATTCTGCACCTGAATTGAAATTATCATTACATTTAAATAACTTAACCATTCATAATAAAAATATGAATTTCATGCACTAGAATATAAGCGTTAGTTCCATTTTACTAGCTAACTTAACATATAATCCCTAACTGTCTTTATCATTTAACACGCTCTATTATTGTCATTGTTAAAATAAGTTTATGTATAGTTTATGAGAATGCAAAAAAATAATATTAGGAGTCTTAAATCTATTTTTATGTACAAATAAATATGAAAGGTACTTACAGGCTCCGATTGTCCCTTGCATTTACGAGCATTGGATATATAGCTCTTTCCCAAAACTTAATATTAGCGTTCAGGATATCAGGAATATTGAGAAATAAAACGCTTGTGTTTATATCACGGAGTGCACCACTATTTTGCAATGAATGTGCTGCTGCAATGTATACCTGCAATAAAAAATCTTATTTTTATACTGCTTAGGTTGCTTTTTGTATTGCGTGAACACAACAATAAACTAAACCGTCCTGAACATGCGAATACGATCAAGGTGAGTTCAATCACACGGGATGTTAGATACGGATAGCAAAAACGATTTGATTTTCTTTCTAAACGGCGAAATAATTTGGAATCGACTGGTACAGTCGAGTGCAGAACATCAATCGTTGATGTTATTTTTTTTAGTTAAAGTATAGTTCTGTATATTTTCATTCATAACATTCATAACCTAACCTACCCAAGTGAATTTATTTGATAATAAAAAAATCAGTAGATCTTCTTTTTTGTGTTCATTGTACAACGGATCCATACGTCCGTGTTCATCTCGAGAAAATTTAACCCCTAACAAACAGGTTGAAATATAAAACTTTTATAGACTTTAGTCGTATGCTATGACCATCATTTTATAACATTGAATAAAGTTATTTTACAAAAAATATTCAAGTTTATGTATTGTTTGTAACATCTACGTGCTTTATTTTATAATATATCATTGACACGATAGCGTACCTACCTATGCTAAAATAAGTCAAATGCCTACACGAGATTACAAAATATTACTTAGAGTATCGTGCAATTTCTCCCAAACCTCAAGTATGAATGATTCACATTTTATTCCCGTGTACGTTTCATAAGAAAACCGACTTTAGATTCAAGTGATAAGACGCACAATTGAGAGTTTTATTTATCCTATGTTTTGAATCCAAAGGTCCTCATGAAAAGCCAAGTCTATTACGGATTTACGGTAGCTTACTTTACTAATCGCGATTTGCAACCGACACTGAACCATAAAATAACCATCTTTAGAATACAAATTGCCGCTTCCTTACTGGTATAAGGTAAAAATAATACATATAACAAGTTATTACATCTCAGGTACATCTGTGTGCGTACGTCTTATTACATTTACCCATATATGGTATCACTTCGATATAACAAGTACTTATTAGATTTAAGTGTTGATTGATTTTAGTCTAGTTTTAAACCTTACTCAGTTTTATTTATTGCAAGTGAGAAATGTCTAAAATGTTTTATTTTATTTATATATATTATTTATATAATGTTTTATTCTATTTGCATACAGAAACAACCATTTTGGCCCGATCGAAATTTTATTGCAACTCGACATCCGGTACAAGCTGTGTTCACAAGAACGTAGTCGAGGCAGACACGTTATAACACTTATAACCTAGTAGGTCGCCCAAGTAGCTTTTTGGTACCAATAATTGCAATCAGATCACTAGTTGTTCTAAGTCAATGAATACTTATAACATTGCGAACTCATAGCCGATTAATTTCAAGTCAGTAGATACTATATGTAAATCTACTAAACATTATTAAGATCAGGCCAGCGGTTTGACAGTTATGTCATAACAAATATACGTACAAAAAAAATCGCTACGCTCGCTCAGACATAAATAATCCACATTCCAAATATAAATAACACGGTATATTAATACTTATTTACGAACCAAGATTTATTGCTACAAAAACAGGCCATTTAAAAAATCAAAAACGTTAATAAAAAAATTTGTATTCACAGATTTATGGTATATACATAGAACCATAACAGGTACTTTCCTAATTTTCATTGCATATATGAACAAACTTTTTTTATCGTTGAGTGTAAATTATTTATGTAGGAAGTCCTGATTTTCGCCCGCACCTGAGCTTTGTTTTGTTTTTAGGTAATTTATGATGTAACTACTCTTTCTTGAGCGCTTGAGATCTGTGTAACAATCACAAAATTAGGAATGCAACCGGGCTTCATTACAAATACCTTTAAAACGTATAGTACCTACCTACTCAGAATCTTTAATGTATGTCAGATTCTGGAAGCCGTCAATAAAATTTTAAAAAGAATAATACCTACGTATTTTTTTTCATACACATATGTATATTTCTTTTGTTGCGTTTAATGATTGTTTTATATTTTAAATTACTTCTATAATTTGAAAGCTTCAATTGTCTTCAAAAGTTTCGTAATAATTTTTAAATTGCTCAAAAAAATGTAGGGTATCAAATTATTGCAAAATGATTAATGTTTATTTTGTAACCTATGTCTTTCTATATGTAAGTACATTTATTTAAAAGCCTTAGTTATATTTTTTTTTTACAATATAGATTATAAAAAACATAAATGATAAAAAATATTTAGGTATTCAAAAATATTTACGGCGTCTAGTAACTGCGAGACGTGACCCAAGGGCTGGTGAATATTTGCCTAACGTATTACAATTAAGCGCAGCAAGCGTCTTGGATAGATTTCCGATTGGTAGATACTAATTTGGATGAGTAAAGCTATCAATAGAATAGATCATTTCACTTTAAACATATGTCTTAAGTAATATACTTAAGACATATAAAGCTGATCATGGCCAATTTTCTAACGTCTTATCAACTTACCTCAACGATGACTTTCAGATGGCGGATATGGACAGCTTCCGTGTAAATCAACTCTTTAAGTACTTCATGTCCCACATTGTTCGCGGCGTAGATCTCTGTGAACAATGTCACATCACAGACTCTGTATACTAATTTTCGTATACTCAGTATGGAATGCTGTCGACACTTGCACGTCATGGTATAGCATGCTACTAACAATGTGGACAATTTACATAATAACAATGTATCGACTGATACAGTATGTAATTTACTGTTTAGGAAATATATTGTTTTAATCGTATCTATTTCATTATAATATACAATAGAACATAACTTATTTTCATTATTTTAGGAGTTATAAGTATAACTTGTAATTAAATAATGATTATCAAAAATTGAACGAAACATGTTCGTAAATCATTTACAAAAAAATATAGTTAATACCCACAATATTTATAAAAAACACAAGCTTTATACCATAAAGTATTGTATGTAAGTAAATATCTATTCATGACCGAGAGTACATAGACCAACCCAAAAAGATAAATGGACAGCACTTATAAATGAAAAACACGAAAAGCCTGCCATTATCTTCACTTAAGGCTATTTTTACGGCGTAAGAATGATTAATAGCTGACAATTGACTAAGAAACAAACTATATCAGCAAATAAAATCATATATCGGCATAAACGGACATTAATATGTATAACTGGGTAATCTTACATAAATGAAGTCAATTACATAATTTAGGCCTGGTGTTATCAGACTGTTGACATGTTTAATAAGCAAATACCTATCATATTGTTTTAGTTAAATTAATTTAAATGTGCTTTTAACTTAATTGGTAAACAAATTGGTGAAGTTGACACGTACTTATTATTAATTAATATCTGGCATACGTCTAAAAACTATATTTATGCAGAAATTTGGCTTGATAAGATACAATATTATGTAAGAAAACGTGTCGAGGTTCATAGTGAGGTTATTTTGTATTTTAATTAACACGGCGCAACTAAACTAACTTTTTGTTTTTATTGTTTCTGGCTTAAAAACGATGATGATGATTGATGGTGAGATGATGATTATCCATTTCGTGAGTGCCACTGGTTTAACCTTGTTTATTGAAACTAAAGATTATTCTTAGAGATAATATTCCTCAGCTACAGTACTTTTCCAGATGAATGCTGCGTTTTACTACTAGGCACAATATGCAGGGTGAAAAGTTTTGTCATTCAAGAATGTACATAATGTTTTTGGTTAATTTTGACTTCAGATCGTTGCTGCGTTAGCAATGAATAAAAAAGTATAAACTGTTTTGAAGTTATTATTTTATATTATACTAACTAGGTTCAGTAGAACCGCCATCCTTTTTTTCTTTCGGAGTGGTCCCATCGGCATCAATGCTGGATTCTAACGAATCAAACGCTGTAACAAACATTAACTTTTAAAATAATATTTAAATGGGGTTGCCCGTACAAACTTTTAAACACTCCAGGTCATGAACAGTTTTTGTTCCATGACTTGATAGGTGTTACAGCTCATCCTTCCATGTGTCCATCCTTCCATCGTGGATTCGATCCCCACCGAAAGAAAATATATGTGTGATGAACATGAATATTTATTATGTCTGAGTGTTATTATATTATTGTATTAAATGTATGTATTTCAAAAATAAAACTGTATTCTATTAGCGATCTAGCTTAATTTGGGACTATAAGTAAATAGTGTTTAAATCTCCTTTCCATGAAAATTCATGTACATTTTAGGATTTAATTACTTTAATTTCATTCAAAACCATTGCGTATTGGAAACTACTTAAACAATATGACTGTTGAGGGGTGCGCTTGAAGTGATTTAATTCAGAATGTACGGTTCAGCCGCGGAATAGCTCGCGTGCCGGTGTTGTGGTTCCGTGCTTCTAATCAAAATGATCGGTGTAAACGTGTAACGTATTTTATCAGATATAACAGACAGTAAACAAAATACTGTTATGTTACTTATAGCTCTCTAGGTATTGTAAGACTTCAATATGGAGGTTCTTAACTTGATTTTATTTTTGAAGTGAAAACTTCTTTAGCGGCGCTGGGTGGGTAAAAACTTTCAAACTCGCGTCAGGGTCACGTGACGTTGATCGAAAAAGCGTAAGATCGAGGGGAAGGGAGAGGAACTAGTATCTCCCACTCTTTCTACCGTGCCTGAGTGTGCTGCTCTGTTTAGGCGGCACAGGGCGAAAAATAATAAAAAATAAAAACATAAACATTGTATTCTACCTCATAAATGATAGTACTTTTATACTTATAATTAAACACAACGTTAATATTGAAGTTTTCACTTCTGCCGGCACTCCCGGAGTGCTACCTTTTTAATTTATTTGCATCATTTTAATTTTTTACATGTGAACCGATATTGATGAATTTTATTCTATTTAGTGCTGGTGTCTCTGTGATCTGTTTATAATTTGAACAAGATCTGACTAGCATTTATTGAGTTATTATTTATATTGTGTTTTTTTACTTGAACTAGATTGATGTCATAAACCTCTCATTGCTTATTGTATTGTATTTCATATTTTAAATACCACAAAACCCTTTTTAAAATGTTCATAGACCATGAAAAAAACAAACCCGAAATAGAATTTAGGGTACATAATATTTACCTCTGAATATAATTTGTTAATATTATTTAAGCCAATATTCGGACATAATATCAAACAAAACACCTTCAATAAATTAATATACTAAGTACATTAGCGGGTTTTCATTGTAATAAGTTAACAGTGGATGGAATGTCGGTTGGAAATACCTCTACGGACTTAATTACAGAATGATATAATCACTGAAATATGATACAATATAAATAATAGCGCGGCAATGCAGCCAGTATCTTAGATACGCTTCCGATTGGTACTGATTTGGATCAGTTGAACTATCTATAGATCGTTTGCAAAGGTCTGTAGCTCAACTGTTTCTTATGTATTTTATATGCCAACTAGCTGTCCCAACTAGCTGGCGAACTTCGTACCGCCTTAGAGAGTTTTTTTTTTTTTATAATTTTTATTATAAGGAGATGATTGAAACGCCAATTGAAGCCAAGCCTCTAGGTACTCGGTTGAAATACTTTCTAAATGAAAATGTATTAAAAGAAGCTAATATAAAGAAGCTCCCTCAATTTCAATTTAGCTTTAAAATATTTTCGCTCAAGTTCAAAGCGTTCTGCAACAACGACACGACAACCGACGCGGCCCCAGCGAGGTGCACAATGTGAGAATATTGAAAATGTTGAAAATTTAAGAAACTTAATAGTGCTGCTCTTAGTTACATCGCATTAAAGTCAAAAGCAGCTTCGATTTTTTAATCATTTTTCTTAACCGGTGTTAGAAGTCGAAAAACTCAATCACGTTTAGTAATTTAGTTTTTATCCTAGAAAACATTCTTGCACTTTGCACTCGACCGGTCTTGTTTGAAGTCTTATTTTTTAATGAATTGGCTTGACCCTAGTCAAAGATGTTTGCAAATCCAAAGGCGAAATATGTTTAGTGCCCATTCAATTAAGGTCGTAATCGCCTTTTGTAATAACGGGGCGGTAATTCTTCTTTTATTACCGTTATCAGTCATCGGTGACAGTAAAGTTGGCAAGGTGGCATAGTATTTGCACGCCTCTTCTACTGGGGAGCACAGAGTCGGTCCAAGGTACTATATAAGTTCTTAAAAGAAATATGAGTATAAATATTAAATATCGAATATTTTGTTTATTCTTACTGTTCCTATAATAAAAAATAAAAAACCTATGAATTACTTTTGTTAGTCGTGGTCAATACTCAAGCCTTATAAACTATTACCTCACCCCTTATATCGCGATATTCATTAAAGTTATGTATACTTACATCGTTTTATTTTTGTGGATACAAATAATCATGTCTGTTAATGTGACTGAGATGAGCTTTACAATCGCAAGTTTATTCTAGATTAATCAAACTTCAACACCACATTAATAACTTAAAAACTGTTTATTCTATAATAAGAATATTGGTTTTGTATTGTAAGATTCAACGGGGTAGCATAAGAGTATTACCACTTGTAATACTCTTAAAGAACACCATTGTATCTTTGTACACATTTATTTCTCTCTTTCTTGGATCATAACCTCACTTTGTAAAATAATTATTTTCTTCTAGTCTTTCGATTTTTTGTTTAAAAGGTCTTTATTAATCATACTTATAATACAATGAATACTTAAATCTAAACACGGTTTAGTAGGTAAGTAGGTATATCTACTTATTTACTTAAAATTAACTTTGCAGGCTAAAGCGCCTTTATAAGTTTTTTGATAAAATTAATATTTATGAACAATTAGAAACTTTGTATAACAAACATTTTAGTATATACTTATGTAAGTATAGCAAGAGGTATAATATGAACACTTTGAATTAGTGCGCATTTTTTTAAGTCTTACGATTAAATAATAGCTATGTGTGCACCAAATTGTACATCATTCCAAAACCTGTCCGGCTCCGCTTTGACGTTCCCTAATTTAAGAATCGTGTAGAATGTACTTCTAATTATTATTGTTGGTTAATATCAAATTTCAACTCAAATGATCAGGTAAATTATCATAAAAGGCGTGAAAAGGTGCCACAGCAGGCACATGTTACTTATAATAATTATAAATATTCATTGACATGTCACACGTCACACTCTAGTCCCAAACTAAGCAGAGCTTGTACTATGGGAAGTAGATTGCTGATGGATTACTTTTTTTTTGTAAATACATACATAGAATACATAATAACACCCAGACACAGAACAAATAGTTATGTTCATCACACAAACATTTGCTCTGGATGGGAATCGAACCCACGACTCACAGCATGCATGGCAGAGTTACTACCAACTGAGCTGTAACGCCTGTCAAATTATTTATTCAGTACAATAACAACGATCAATTGTTGCTATACATTATAAAGTAGAAAATACCCTTTTTGCATGCATTTTAATTAACTAAAATAATGTAGCCCAAAATTAAACTGTCCCTTTAGAACTATTTCTGTAAATAAGACTTAAATTAGCACTAAAACATACTTACTCGTTCGAGAGATAGCATCTTTAAATTCGATAAACGAAGCTTCGTTTGTAACTTTTAAGTAACCCTGCACGATCGAGGCTCCACAACACAAACGCGTAGAATACTTGTATATCTACTAAACTGTTATGAAGTTATGCAACTCTGTCAGTGTATACGTGGGCGCTGCGCAATGTAACTCAAAACGCAGAAATGAACATTCGTAGAACCCTTGTTTGTTTCTCGTAATTTCCGGTAAGTTCGTTTTTTTTACTAGTGCGGTTGTACCCTTCCGAACCTATTGTTTGAGTCAACGTTTTCAAAGATATGCTACCAATATTTGTTTTTTCTTTACAATAAGGTTTATTCGTAAATGGACAATGGAAATGGTGATTTTTTAATGGTTGCATGATTTTACCAATTTAATAATACATTCATTTGTAAGTATTGCATGCCGCTTCGGTTTTCTTTGTTTGGTGCGAACTCGTTAGCGCCACATCGAGTATTGTTTATTTGTTGTAATAACTTTTCAATATTTGTACAAAATGAGGATTTTCAATAATTGAAAAAGCTTTCCGAGGATTTATATATTACCGATGTCCATGAACAGTCACTTTAGTATTTTACGTGTATTATTATAAAAAATGTAAATAATTGTTTATGAAACATCCCATACTAGGTACAATAAAAATGTTATTTCTAACATACAGCTCTGTGTCTAGTAGGTACAAGTTTTGAGATTAGTATAAATATTGTGAAATCTCAGCTTGTACTTCTTATTGTAAGAAACCATCCCTTCCGCGATAGTTTGAACTGAGTTATAACAAGGTATTGCTTCAATCATCCATTTGTTTAATTATATTATAAATGAATGTCACTTGAGCAACGTTGTTCTACAAAACAGTTCGACTTATAATTAGACCAAACTAACACAATTATTATACGTAATTATACGCACCCATGTAATACTATCATATTATTAAATAATATAATATAATATATTAAATAATAATATGATAGTTCTATTAAGCATCACTTTCTGCAACTTCTGAATAATAGAAAAACTCTTGTTATTTTATCAAATTCTCGGAATGTTCCAAGTAAAAGTTACTTTAAGTAAGGAACCAACTCAATAGAAAACCTTGAATGGTGTTTCGTAAATATTGAAGCAGAAATAAAATACTTACACCGTCAACACAATAAAAGCTAAAATATAAAGTTTCTTTGTTATAACCTGAAGATGTTTTTGTATAAGGACACAACCCGCACCAACACTTTTACATTCTTTGCGAGATTTACCACATTCTAAAAAAACAAGACATCATTTTTATTCCATCGACATTAAGTTATTTCTGACTTATATTATCTAAAGTTATCAGGGCTTCTAGATACTTGTACAAGTAGATGTCTAGGAAGATAAGAGGCACATCATAACATAACATTTTGTTAGAATCAGAAAGAATGTTTCAATTTAATATCCAGGTTCCACTTTATAGTCCCTCAAAAGTAGAGAAATAATAAAAATACCTATTGATAAAGGTTCCTTGAAAATAAAGAGTAGAAGGAAGGAACCGCTAAGACCAGTTTTATATCATTTCGTTTTAGTTGTGGTTAGACAGGTATAGTAACTGTAGTGTTTAGTAACTGACTTCGACGTTTTGTTGCATACCATCCTTATGAGTAAAATATTATTTCCTTGCATTTTATCGAATACTTCCGTGTATACTAATAATTAAATTAACATTGGACGTTTCATAAATTACCAAGTATGAAGATGGATCACTCACTCTCTGCTTTTATTTAAATGTCTGACTTTCCGATAATATAAATTAAGGTGACGGGTATAGCCAAATGCGTGTTTTTGGGGAAACCGAAAACTGTTTTCAGAAAAAGTGATAGCATGTGGAGTTGTGAAACTTATTATTTCCTATAACACATATATTGAACTAGTGTATTGTTACTCAAAATTTGTGCTCTTGGATATAGTTTACTTTTAAATGTAAGTTTAGTACCAACACCTTTTGCAAAAGTGTGGTTTAAGATCCCATTTTTTATGGGTTTGGCAGATTTGTTTGCTACCAAACTCAGCACAGCTATTCTTATGGTTCGTATCTTGTGACTCTAAAGAAAACATTTCTACATTAAGGTGTTTAAAGAAGAAGAAGAGTAGCGCCTTAGGAATTATAAGTGTTTGATTGCTGTGTGCTCGCAAATATACATAAGGCACTGCTTTAGAGTTTGACTATCCGAACTGTGCGCGGCTCATTATGTGTTTTGCGCCGTTGTCAGCATTTTTGTTGAAATTGAAATTGTGACGTTGCCACGCTGACTGTCTAGAGTTTAACCACCACGGCAAAAACTATGCCGTGTTACAAGTTTAACGTGTGTATAGATATAATAAATAAATAATAAACTTGGAAGTTATTGACATTTTTATTTATTATGAAAAATTTCACCCTACCCGTCGCCTTAAGGTTAAGATGTTGCCAAATATGCGGACACATTGTACGTACATCCATACATAATGTTTAGTACATAGCTAAATACCTAGTAGCAAAATGTGACAGTTTCAAAGAAACAATATCAACAAAATATCTCTACTCTAATATGTCGATTCTATGAACTTTCTGATTTAGGTTATAAGCAAGGTATCTAATCTATTAGGAACTTAAAATACCGCAATCAATCTCCAAACTGTGGACCAATTACCGTTAAACTGAGGTATCGCCTTACTTAGTTTACTTAGGGTGTGTACTTAGAAGGTCTCCAAGTTAACGCTGGGGACCTTATCTCCTCAATGGCTCCATCGGGCCATGGTCGTATCGGAACGACTAGGATAAATACGAAGGTAGAGACTAGAAGTCAACTTTTGTGTGTAAATACTTATTTAAGTAATGTATCTGTATAGTTTAACCTAGTAATCTAAGTTACTGAGTATTACTTTCTTTTGTTTGTACAGTATAAGTACCTAATGCTAAATAAATAAATACTTATTACGACAATCTTGGCTTTAAGTATTTTGAACGAATAGCAAGGTTATTTAGGAGTTTACAAATGATAGATACTATTGAATTTAACTAGATTGATGTAGTCCATATTTAATCCTGAACATGCGTATAAAGGTTTTCTCATTATTATATTTATTATAACGTTGCATTGATACTTATGTATAGTTTCAATTTTTTTTTGAGTAAGCTGCTTGTTGCACTAGCATAGCTTAATCAAATAATTTGCATTAAAATTGACCCGTAAAAATAAAAAAATAGTAATGTATTGGATAGTAAGATATTTTTTGCGTTTGTTTTATATCCACGAAGATATTATATATTCACAAGAAACAAAACATTATAATTCAATCATATTTTTTACATCTTGTTAAGATATGATTAGCTATTCTGTTACAATAGCTTACAGCTTTTTACAACTTAAATAATTAATAAAACATTAAAATTATCGACTTCACTAAACACTTGACCACTGTAAATCATCCTTCTGATCTCAACTCATCTGGTACTTTATTGAACTTTGAACTGAGCGATATTGCATGCCAGGGTATCCCCATTTTGGGGGTAGATACATGTCTCCTGAATTTATGTGAATTTGATGGATGAGCAAACAGTAGAGTTTATATAAGTATCTACGTACCTTCAAATCTCAATATTACATACAAACTACTGAATACCATCAATATTGATAGCTGTTATATTAAACTGTAATTACTTAGTATGAACAATAATAACACACCTCGTGTTACTTGGACCTGAATTAGTATTAGTAAACTAATCTGTTTCGGTAAATAATTGATATACTACTAGTTAAGGATCAATTCCGATTATCTACATAGACTCAGTTGGTATACCTAGCTTCTTAAAATATTGATATAGATCATTATTTAAAAATGTACTTGCCTCCAATGCGGTTACGCTCAAATGCAAGAATGGTGAAGGTACATATACAATACAAATAAATTGGTTTTGTCATTTATTCAGGCACCGTCTTGAAATGTTACTTTTTATACAGGGTGTAACAAATGAGGTGGACCAAAAGCAAAAGGGCGATAGGGGAGCTCAATGGCTATCCATAGAACCCCCATGTATGTTCAGCGATATTCAGTCGTTCAAAAGTTATTCCCACTTTTATGTTTTTTTTTTTCATTAACAAATTTTAGGTTAGATTTCCCAAGTACACCCAAACTATTAGGGCTACAAGCGTAATTTTTTTACACCTTGTAGCTTAATAGTAGACCTTTCGTATTACAATACCAGTTTGAGTCGTTATTTGATTGATTTCCAAATAAAAAATAATCTTTACAGAAAAATCCGAAATCTGAAATTCCGCGAGAAACTTTAGGAGCAATTTATAAAAAAAACTTGCTGAATATTTTTTTCTACAACCTATCTTAAAAACTTCCTCCATTTATGGAGCAGTTACCCTGAAAATTTCATAAGGCTAGTACAGAAGCATCATGTTAAAAGGTGAACTCAAGTGTTGTAAAAGTGCTGAAATCAACGGTTCAATCGACCAACACGATGGTCCGGGCAAGTCTCAGATTGTATGCCACTCCTTCTAATCAATTGCTCTTGGTATATTCTAGCAGCCTCTCGAGCGTTTCTTTGAGCTACACCATGACAATAATACATTTCTGCATATCGACGAGGAGAATATGGCATGATACACTAATCGCAAAGTCTGTACAGTCCGTAAGCGCGCCGTTTTCGTTAAAGTAAAAATCATCCTAATTAAGACCCCTGAGTGGCCGCGCTTCTTTTAACCCCTGATACAAAAATTATGATTATAAACTAAAACCCGACTACGAAAAGCTAGGTAACAAGTTTAACTTTTTAAATATCACACTTAATCCACTGTTGGTTTCTTGATTTTTTTTACTTCATCACGGGTTTAGTCGGATGCTTAATATTATGTATTTTTACATAACTAGAATTAAAAATATCTGTTTTAGGTAAAAAAAAAAAAAAATCTGTTTAGAAAATTTTTAAAGTTAAATTTCTTTCCTAGCTTTTCGTAGTCGGGTTTTAGTTTTTAAATCTTATTTTGGAGTCGGAGGTTATAAAAAGTACGGCCACTCAGGAGTCTGAATTTGGATTATCTTTACTTTAACGAAAACGGCGCGCTTACGGACTGTACAAACTTTGCGATTAGTGTATCATGCCATATTCTCCTCGTAGATATGCAGAAATGTATTATTGTCATGGTGTAGCTCAAAGAAACGCTCGAGAGGCTGCTAGAATATACCAAGAGCAATTGATTAGAAGGAGTGGCATACAATCTGAGACTTGCCCGGACCATCGTGTTGGTCGATTGAACCGTTGATTTCAGCACTTTTACAACACTTGAGTTCACCTTTTAACATGATGCTTCTGTACTAGCCTTATGAAATTTTCAGGGTAACTGCTCCATAAATGGAGGAAGTTTTTAAGATAGGTTGTAGAAAAAAATATTCAGCAAGTTTTTTTTTTTAAATTGCTCCTAAAGTTTCTCGCGGAATTTCAGATTTCGGATTTTTCTGTAAAGATTATTTTTTATTTGGAAATCAATCAAATAACGACTCAAACTGGTATTGTAATACGAAAGGTCTACTATTAAGCTACAAGGTGTAAAAAAATTACGCTTGTAGCCCTAATAGTTTGGGTGTACTTGGGAAATCTAACCTAAAATTTGTTAATGAAAAAAAAAAACATAAAAGTGGGAATAACTTTTGAACGACTGAATATCGCTGAACATACATGGGGGTTCTATGGATAGCCATTGAGCTCCCCTATCGCCCTTTTGCTTTTGGTCCACCTCATTTGTTACACCCTGTATACTATTCATATAATAGTTGGATCTGTCAGCCAACTAAAGCATAAAAGAGACTAGCGCGCGTTCATTTTTAAAATAGTTTCTCTAACTTAAACCAGGCTAAGACTAAGTGCGGTCGCGGAACAGTCATCAATCCTCAGGTTCGACTACCATACTGCTCAAAGCGAGATCTATCGATACTTAGCTGAAGTTATGGCACACAGACTTTTTGATGAAATCTTTACTTTTAGAGTTACAATCCCAAATGTTATTTCACAAGCATTATGCCGATTTTGTTGGCCCTTCTGTCACAAAACTTGATTTTCAACAGGTGATTGAAAAAAAATCATAGTCACGGCTACTCCTTAGGAAATTAAAACAGGTTTTTTTCCAAAATAGTCTTATTATAGGTGCTCAACAATTTATCGTAATTTATTATTTATAAGTCATAATATACTCTCGAGCTACTAGATTTTTTTTGCTTTATTTTACACGTTTATTTTCACATTTATAATAATAGAATAAGATAAGGCTTACGCCTTATCTTATTCTATTATACTTATTCTATTATAATCTTATTCTATTATCTTATTCTATTATACTTATTCTATTACTGCAGCTTTCACACCAGCTTTACAGCTGGTGTGAAAGCTGCAGTAACAGATAATTAATGAATTCATCGCGAGGACTTAAAGTCTCTAATTGCTACAAAACGGAACTACCCAACCCCCATTAATTTTGATAAATAATTCATTTAAAGCAGTGATGTATTTCAAATTGTCAGCGGAATGCGTAGTCAGCGAATGAACGGAATGGGGACAGTCAACCCCCTGCCCTCTAAGATAGAAGGGCTCTCCACGATGTGATTATCTAACGGGATTTTATGTCAAGAACCATTAACTTAAGGTATGTCACTGTGACGAAAGTTACTGTTTTAAACAGTGCTAAATTATTTAAGGTGAATTTGTATTTCATTAATGGTGCTTTTTTCGACTGTAATCTGTTAAAATACTTATCTGCTGACGTTATAAATGCATAGACCCATGTATGTATGCTGAGGCACAAATGTTTGGCCTTAAATTCCAACCAACAACAGCGTGGAGGGTAAATGTTATACCCGACACCACACAACGATAAACCTAAGTTCACATCAGTATTTTGGAATAATCAATGAGAAAAAAAATCTTACCGGGTCCCCAATCCAGGCATTGCAACCAGGTTTCAACATCATCGGCGCCTAATACTTCGAGAAAATTCGTCGCATCCCCACTGATCTTCCACTCAGTGAACCCGAACAGTGGAGGAATGCCGGTAGAAGAGAAAGAAACCAGCAAAGCCTCGATCTCCTCGAGGACGTTGGCCTGCAAATAATCGTAACGTTATGTCATAATATAGCGGAACCAGCTTATAATTCGGACTCTGGAGACGTTCAAATACTTTTAAAACTAATCAAGATCTTAAATATGAGATTATAAGCTGTTGACGAAATCAACTCCTGTGATGTAATTTTACATGATTTTATAATATTATTATGGTCATTAAAGAATTGCACGCAGTTATGTTAATTTTCATTTGTTTTTAATTCTTGTTTCAAAGAGGTGAAAGGTACGTATTTCGAGCTACTAGATTTTTTTGCTTCGAAACGAGTAAGCAGTTTATTTATATAGTATAGTATAGTGATTTGAATTGTTTAGTAAATGCTCAAACTGATTAAAAACCACACTGCTATTCATCAAATTTATCAAGCTTGGCATTATTCAGTACTGGTTTTATATTTTTCTTTATTTGTACCGCCGCCACATCTTTTATCGGTCAATCATTTAAACTCAAGATTATAATGTTTCATTTCGGCACGATAAGCTTTTAATACTAAGCTTTCTGAAGAAGTGCCCTTTATTTTCAAAGTTATTTAATAACGAGGGCATCACCAATATTTTGTTGATACTTTTGTAGGGACGTTTTGCATCAGTTCTAATTCTAATAATCTTGTTATTATCTTGATTATTCCTCTAAGTGGGTATTTTTCCATCTCGTAATGTGATATTATCAGTTAAAAAATATACTTATATTTAAAATATACATTAGACAAAGGAGGGTTATCATCATCATTAGACGAAGAAAGTACTTATAGATAAAAAAGAATATAAATAGTGAAAGTTCTTCAGTTTTCAGTGATGTTTCACCTCAATTTGAAATGTTTTTTTAAAGAACGCGTGATTATTCCTTTTCAGTTATAAAATACTGTAGGTATTTTGTTTACAGATCCAACATGATTGAAGAAACTAGTGCTTTGGTTTAAAACGAATGAAAGATGCTCATGACTGAAATCCTACAAAAGACACCCTCATGTTATGTCTATAATCTACCATAAACTTTGAAGGCAAAGAGAAGTCCGAGGGACGTCTGATTATGATTACATCACAGAAAAAAAAAATTAAAATCAAGAGTTGCAATTGGCGGTAAGAAGTAATAAAAATATACTTGTACAAACTATTACAGAATATTACGTATGAGGAAACATATTTGTAAAAGACAACCCATTTTTCCGCCCCTGCCCGCTTGTAGCCCGTAGGCATTTGCACCTCACGTTGTTTGTTGTGAAGCAGAGATTACCAATTTATATCAGTTTTTTTAACTATTGTGTCGACTTAATTTTCTGGTGATGTAAACTTTCGCATACCTTTTAAGTTTTAGGGGTTAGTCAGAGCACAAGAAGGTTTGCCCCAAAACTAAAAGTCCGCGATGTTCACTATAAAAAAAATCAAACACATCGAAAACATTTTATAACAAGAGTTTGCAATTCTCACCAATAGCGGATATAGCAAATTGAATTGAAAGTTTATTGTTTTAAAAACTCGAATACTTTCCGTTGGTAACGAGAACCTACGGAGTTTTTCAGTTTCTGTATTAAGTTGTATTTAGTAATATAAGCATTATGCAATAGTATGTTGTTTAATATTTTTTTAATAAAAAAACCGTGTTGTATAAACGACCATAAGAGTCCCCGCAGACTGCAGACTGCTTATCGGTCGATAGTTTGGTCGGCTTCTTAATCAGTATGAAGACTGAATCACTGTAATGTGCGCATCTGCATACATCTTCATACTGATTAAGAAGCCGACCAAACTATCGGTCGATAAAAAGTCTGCAGTTTGCGGGGGCCCTTAAAGAAGCCAAAAGGTTCAAAAGACGTGAAGGGAATTGATTTGAAGACATGGCTGTTTTGTTGCCAACTAAGCTGCATTCGGCTTTTTCCAGCCATGTGCAAACAATCCGTTCACCCTTCTACAACATACATTCATACGTTCACCCTTCTATAACAAAATAACATAATGGATAGCTCTGACAGATTATTTTCAATTGAAATGAAACGACTGAAAAAGAGTTGTACGCTGTCGTAACACGTTGCAATACATTTAGATAAGTAGATAAGTACTTAATAAGGTTGGTGGTTGCTTGAACTTTAACACATACCCGTATCTTTTAAATAGTTAGCGCAGACTTGATGTCTTGATTACCATACGAAATGGTGACATGTTATTTTTTATCTCTGAAACTGGAATAAAAAATACCAATATGAGTAACAGCTAGAAGCGGAAGCACTTCTAGTCAAATGGTTTTTAACCTCTGCCAATGTGAACTATGATACCCCGTATATATTTTTAAAGAAATTAATTTCTCAGCAGAATTATGGTTTGATAAGTAGACCAAGTTAATGCTGTATGTTTGGTAGTGCAAACTTTTCTTTACTGTGGCAATGAATACTTATTGTCATTCTATACTTTCATATCACTATTATTTCAACCACCACTGCTGAGAGGCACTATCGTAATAGGCTGTGCAGCCTGAAAGTGAGCCTTTTCTTTTGTAGATCGTTGAAGCAACCACTGGGCACAGCGACCGCTTCAGTACAAATAGCTTTACTAATTTAGTAAGCTTTTTACAGAGAGACAGTTTTAGTCTACACATTGGTCACTACACGTTGGTCAATTTTATGAGGTGATGCGAAATTTTACGACCATACCCATAGCATCAGCGTCTTTACAATAAAACTGTCTACCATAAATGATGACAATAAAACAATTTTCGACGCAAACGAGGAGTGGATGCATCGATCAATGAATGGGTAATTAAAGTCACATAGACACGATATTTATTTATAAGAGATATCTGAATATTTAATTAGAGTGAAAACGACTACACCATGTTACATTTATAAATTATTTGTTTAAATTAATGAAAGTTGATATTCGTTGAGATTTCATTCTGAGTTACATACTACAAATGCTAGTGTCAAGTTACGGCGAAACAAGCTTGTTTTATTTTCGAAGGCACATAATTAATGTAGCGGAAGGTCGAGGACGTTAGGAATGCAGGCCCACTTGCAAACAAAGTTATGTAGCGCCTAGGTGGTCGTGAGAGTGACACACTGAGCCTGAAACATCTTACTAATAATAATGTCATTGTATAACAATATTACCGTAAACCTATATATATATATAGGTATCCATCTTAGGTTGTCCAAGAATAAATGTTACCGATTACGTGACCTAAAAAAGTGATGTAAAGTTAAGGCATGTTTATGTTTATAAAGCAAGCTAAAACTTTGCGAGTCAGAAAATACATGTTGAAATTATTTGAAAGTAATTACTAGCTAAGAAAGTATCTACTGGACAAAATCCTCTCATAAATTAACAGTTTCGTAACTTACCTGTTTAAACTTCCAAGTCTTTGAATGATATAAGATATTATATTTTACAATATTTCGTATTATTTAAGTAGTTAGGTGTGCCGCAGGTTTCATATTGCCTGATGGGGTTGTGGGGTTGTATGCAAACACCGTTATATACGGTCAGGTAGTGTGCGAGATTATGCATATATTAGAATACAGAAACCGACAGCCGAGCTATAAATAGAACCCTATTTATTTTGGTCTGCAAAGTAAGCAATAATTACATCAGTTTACTTATTAATAAATATCTTCTTACATTGCTTAGCTAATCTAACCTAAATACCTACATTAATGGTGTTATGATTTTTGTGTATATATTACAGTCATAGTGATTAAACTATTATACATAATGACTGGTCATTATATTATAATACCAAACTTTACTAGACAATGTGATAAATTAAACACTCTATCCGGATTTTATTCATAATAGCTGGTCAAAGTTAGCCAAAGTAATAAATACGGTATAACCGACTTATTACCCCTCCCGCCATTTTTATTACAATTGATATCGTTCCCCAACATGAAGTTACCATCAGAGAATGTGAAAAAAAGATCCACATCTTAGCGGCCAAGGATTTCAGTATTTCAGAGTTATACTAAGGTTTGACTGATGTTTGTAAGAATAAATAATAATTATGACCCAGTTATTTATTGTCAGTTCCCTTTAAAGGTTTTAGTTAAGATTCTAAAATTATACTAACCTAAGTATAATTTTAGAATCTTTACCAATTTGTTTTATTACATTATCCAAGTCTTTGAAGATATTAAATAAAATAGCAAGGTGATGTGATTAATTCTGTGTCAATGTGACTATCTAAATTGAGTAGACATTATAAATAATGGCTAGATAACATATATAATATTCAAAATTATTACTTTGGCTGTAACATATACACAATTCGGTAACAAAAGCGTTCGAATCAAAACCTTCCTTTGGAAATGTAGAAATGTATAGACATGAGAATAATGTGCAGCTGTATTTCGTTGTACTGTAATTTTATTTTTATTCTTGCACAGGTTGGGTGAGAAACTTGTTATTTAATTGTTTAACTGTTTCTTACAATCTAAATTGCTTTTCGCACAAATCAAGACGTATAACTTGTGTTATATATTAACATCATATTCAAAGACAATTTATAAATAAAACATAGTTGGTTTACATACAGCGAGTAGGTAAAGTGGTTAGCCAGTACAGCCGATAGAGTACCTCACACGAAGCAAATAAAAATCGATAATACACTTTATTATTTTAAATAACTTTAATATAACCTTATTTAAGAGCTTGAGTCAGCATATTTTATGTAAGGCGAGAAGTCTATCAATTATTTACGTTAATACCCTCCACTAGTCTAAAAGATAGATAAACATTAATATTTTTTCTAAACTAAATTCAAAGTATCAATTATAATTTATTTAGTTGTGTCTTAGAAATATTACTCTTTCCATGATCAGAACAACATTGATATCTGTTACAAGAAGTCTTATGTATGTAGGATAGGTGTCCTTTTGGTAGAACAAATCGATTTAATGAATTATAATTAAAAAATACCAAACATTAATTGCAGATAGTACCTAATGTAAATCTCACGACCGATGTGGCGCGGTGGGCAAAGGTCCGCCTGCGACACGGAAGGTTGCGGGTTCGATTCCCGCCCAGGTATAAATGATTGCACGATCTGCAAATATTTATTCCGGGTGTTCTGGGTATTTTATATGTATAATAAACATTTCTATCTATGTAATGTATGGTATTATGTATGTCAGTCTTCTAGTACCCATAACATCACAAGCTCTGCTTAGCTTGGGGCTAGATGATGTTGTGTGGATTTTCCATCATTATTATTATTATAAAATAAAAATATTAATTATACTGTATTGTTTCTACCCAAATATCAATATTTTATTAATACAATATTGTCTACCCATTGGAAAGTATTTCACAAAAACCTTTGTTCTTTACGGCGAATATATTGTCAGCTACAAAGTAAAATGCAACGTGAAATATCCAATACCCATTAGGCTTCCTAAAAAAAAAAAGCTTTACTGAGAGCTTTGTAGTAGCTGGGAGGAATCACAAATATATCTGAATGTAATATACACTGGTTTAAATCCGTTGAAACATATGACAATAGTACCTTTTATTACATAGGTATGTAATATACACTTTAAACTTGTTTCAAATGTTACTTACGAAGTTAAACAATTTTTTTTATGTAGTCTGATAAGCTAGATGAGAAAAAAAACGCAAGGTAAAATATATTTTAAGCATTTGACATTTGGTGACGTAAATCTCACGTTATCGAGTCACACTGCGCCTGCGCGTGAACGCCAGCACAACTGCCAAACGTTGCAGCGTCATCGCGCAGTGTTTCGGATACGCTACCATTAGAGATACATTTACGATTGTTTGTTCATTACATAATGACCCCTCTGGTTGACCATGAGCATTTTTCACAGAAAACTGTTTCGGAAAACTTTTAAAAGCACATACTCACGTAGTAAAAGCGATTCATGTTGATCATACTGAGAATTCAAACTAACGCTAAATGAATTCTCAGTAGGTATGATCAAAAGAATCGCATTTTGTACGTGTAATTTTTTGATTGAGTAAAATTATTTGATCTTGAATGATCACTTTGGGGATTTACGTTCGTCAGCGGTAACGTACCGCTGTAAACACAGCGTGAACGCAGCAAAAACGCTGCGTGCACGCAAAGTTTTCACCGCAAGGTTGAGATTAATATATTATGATAAAGACATTTAATTATACATTTAATTTACTGTTATAAAATATAATAGAATTATTATATTTAAGTTTTTATTGCGTATTAGCGCCTTCGTTCAAGCAGCGTTCGAAACTTCATTCAATAGGTATGTTCGATCTATAAAAATATACTCCAAAATGTATTTTGAAAGATTACGCCATTTTTATTGGAAGCTTCGCTCTACGCTCGTCACATGAACTTAGTCTTACAACTTTTCCAATATTTCCAGCGCGTTTCCACCTGATTATCTAAAGCTTTTGCCTTATCCGTGGTTATTATGAAAAGGCTATTAAAGACGTTGCGAGGGTTTCTATAATTCAGTATTAAAGCTTACGTTTCATGTGCGAATGTATTTATCAGCTGCAATTAAATCTTTTGGTATTACTGAGAACCAGCGCTGGTGTAGAGCTGGTTCTACACCAGCACAGGCTATGATGACCACTTTCAGTATGTTTACATAAAATAATAATGTATATATCTATGTATGTATATGTATATATGTATATCATTTTGTATGTTGTAGCATTAAGTAAAGTACTGAAATAATGTATTCTATTCCATTCTATTCTTTTCCTGGTTGTGCTCTTGTAAAAAGTTGCCAAACACAAAAACAAAGGGTAAAAACAATACCCGTTAAAGTCTACATAGCGGTCTTATCTTTACTATCCATACTTAATAGAACACGAGTATAGCTTTTAAAGAGCCAATTATATATTCTCACGAATAAAAATGTGATAAATAGTTGAATCACCACGTTATTATCCGCGAAAAGTAAAATCTCGACATTCTTGACTTGTTATGTAGGTTAGTAGGTGTGCAACGACTATTGATACGATAATGGATAACAATTTACTTTGTGGTAATAGCCCAGAAATACCCTTCTTGTTGGTAGAGTTTACCAAAAACTCGTGTGTATTATAAATAGATAATATAAACAAAAAAATGGTTGTCTGTAAAGTCGGTTTACTGACGATAGTTGAACGTGACAACGTCACTTCATGGAACGCCTCAGAACGCCTCATGAGTCATGTTTTTTCGTGCGTGCAGCCGGCTCTATCGAATTATAAGACGTTGTCACGTCAAAAACAATTAATATAATAAATACAGCAATTCAAATTACTTTCATATGATTTTGTGAGAGAGTAACAAGATTTTTTAGGCAAAGTTTATAGAGTCGGAGGTTCTTGTTTCAATTTGGCGTGGAATAGTCCACGTGCAGCCTGCTGGCGCGGTGCCAGCTGAGGCCGCATTTCATTGTAACCAACCTTATAGGTCTCATAGATACAATATCCATAATGAAGATGCGAGTAATTTTAGATAAATATAATTTTCATACATTTACAGAAGTTTTGCAACAGGGTACCTATACTAGCGAATAAATATTTTTATTGATATAAGTACTTACATTAGTGTTATAATAACGGTATTATCCAGAATACCAAAGTATCTCGTTTTGGATTCTAAATTAATTCTCCAATCCCCTTTTTCTGTTACAAGCATAAATCGTAAAGCTGCTCGTCTTTTTTTGCTATTTAATGTTTTGAATTACACCATAGAATACAATGTCTCGACTACATAAAAAAGGACAAATCTTGCGAACACTTATGGCGACACGTATGGCGTGCCAAACTAAGGGTCACAGCCGTGCGCCTGGCTAACACATACGACGTCAACTGTTTATATGTGTGAGTGTTAGATAACGTTTGTTTGTCGTGTTTAAACCATATTTTAGTTTCGATGAGTACCTATATTGGCTGGTTTTGGTTACAAATAAACTGGGAATCTGCTTTTATTATAACGCCATTATTAGCATACAGGTATTTTTGACGTACTCGTAGTCTGTATAATAAGGTACTTACATCATGGTGGTGGACGCGCTGGTCTGCATGCTGTCTCCCAGGCATAGTAAATAACGTAACAAAAAATCAAAAGTGCAAATTTACTGCCGACCAAACCATAAAAACTCAAAAAATAAATAAAATAGAGTAACACAAAATTTAAAAGATAAAGCTCCACGGAATCTGTGTAAAGAAAACATAGTAGTTAGTTGAGGATGCACTATAGTAATCTAATTTTATTTGGTTATAATATTATCAAACTAATTTAATAATTTATTAATAAAATACTGTTAAAAAAAACCCTATCAGAAAGTTCCATGGTAACCCTTATCCATTTTTATTTTAAAAGATGGAAATCAAACTAGCACAGCAACATAGTAATTAAATCCCAAAAATGTTTTCAAGAGTACAATATATATGTAGAAAATGTTTGAAACAAATGTGAATTTGATAAATACATATTATAAAATACTTTATAACTATACCCCAATACGTTGTTAAGAGCAATTTCTTTTTTCAGGCCTCTTAATTGTAGTGAAAACGGATGCATAGTTGAAAAACTAATTGACTTTTAATTCTTCTTGCATTTTTTCATCCGTCTAATAACCTCTTGCTCTAGAAATTCGAAAAATTTTGTAGGGTTTTCTGTTTTATTGCGGCTGAAATGTCATGTCTGCTATTTTGCGAACATAAACAATAATTTTCTGTGTAACCCTGTATCAATTTTTGAGATTGGTTCTTTATATTTGCTTGCAAGGTACAGAAACTGTACAGAAACTGTTTTGTTGAAAACCCTAAAAAAATTGAATTTCCCGCTAGAGCGAGAGGTAATACTTAAAGCGTGAGGATCATTAGTCTACGTCGAGAAAGACACTTTCCAATGGAGGAAACTTTCAAAAATCTTTTCCGGGTCTTTGTCACTTAGGTATACTTTAAATTCACCTTAATTGGTTAAGTATGATCTTGATCATGATAGGTCTTTAACAATAGCCTCCTTTGACAATTCTAAGGCCACTATTATGTGTTAAAGAATTTTTTTTAGTCATGAGAAGTGTCTGTTTTAATCAAAGTTATTGCAAAGGCGCGCTAGATGGGAACGACGGACGGAATAAAAAAAAATTACTATTAGATATGCTGAAAATCAGCGTTGTACAGACACCGTCTGTGTAACATTTATGCTGAGCATACCCCCATTGCCTCAACACGGTTGAGAACTGTATAAATAAACACACCTATCGCACCCACATACATATATATTTTTTATTGTAGGTATGTACTTTGTCCTCTATCATATAAGATCCTGCCCGTAATTTTATCTTTTTTCTTTTTTCTTTCAGATGCGGTGCACTAGACAATGGCGGGTCATGGGGGCCATGAAATATTAGTACATATTATACTCAAACAGACTTGCGCGAATAAACATACAAGACTGATTCGCCAAAGTAAGTTATCAGAAAATGTATCGAACGGTAGCGTTTTTGATTCACATTGCGCGACGCCAGCCCAGCGTTTCAGCGTCTCTGCGCAGTGTACCTATCAGGCTAACAAACAAAAAGGCCAAAATATGTACTAGGTAAGTTTACACGAAATTGTTTTCTATAGTTATAACATAAAGGTATTGTTGACAATAAAAAACCGTGTCAAAAGAAATGCACTATCCCGACTATACAGCAGCAGTACAAGGTGTCCCAGAACTATAATGTAATCCTGAGAGATATATCTCACCACTTACAAAGCCAGAAAAGGTAATAGTTACTCAACTTGATAATCATTTAGTGAAATAATGTGATGAACAAAAAATCGCCAATTCAAATTAAAAAAAAAATTATGGTCCCAAACTAAGCAAAGCTTGTACTATGAGAACTGGATTGCTGATAGAATACCTATATACTTTTTTTTGTAAATACATACATAGAATACATAGTAACACCGAATAGATATTTATGTTCATCACACAAACATTTGCTATGGGTGGGATGGAACCCACAGCATGGCAAGCAGAGCTACTACCAACTGAGTTGCGACGCCTGTAAAATTTTTTTTTATACATATTGTTAACACATTTAAGCAAACTAAAAGGTTTTTTTTGACAAATAACCGAGTTATTTTGTAGATATTATTGTATTATTATCTGGAAAAGAAAACTTAATTTGAATTAAACGTATTTTGTTTTGGAACAAATCGCATGGTATTTACAACTAGTTCTGTGTTACCTTGTGCCTCCATCAATAAGGTTAACTAATCTAATACAATCTGTGCTTCAGTGCAGGCAAAAGCGTTCCATGCCACTTTGTGTTTACTTCAGTCTAAAGCTTCCTTATTATTAGGTAATGGAAACTACTTACAACATAGAAGACAGCTTATCTATGGATAAGAGTCTTGCAGTTTTTAAAGTACTGCAAAGTAAGTACATTAATAATAAATAAACATAAAAGTCGACTTTTTTTTCTTTTTTTTTACAAGTTTTAGGCAAGCGTTTGACCGCGATCTCACCTGATGTTAAGTCAACCTTATAATATCTAACTAGGTAGAAGACAAACCGGGTCTAGGAAAGTAAAAACGGAAAAGGAAATGCATGATGTCGCGAATGGAAGCTTGTTCAACATCATCATCCATCATCAGCCAGATTTCACCCACTGCTGGGCATAGGCCTTTTCTTGTGCCACTCTCCACGGTCCTGCGCTAGCCTCATCCATTTACATCTTAGATAAAAGGTTTTAATTTTACAATAAATATTTTGAAGACTTATCTTTGTTCGGAGGATGCCCCCAATGCGGTAACCACTTGTATATGATACGATCAAGTGCGGTCATTTTGAAGTCCGAAAGTTTTTAACATACGAGCACCGGCAGGGTCGGGTGGGCCGATTTCAGTAAATTATCGGACACGACCTAAATTCACTTTCGGCAGCACGAGCGCATACCTGTCCGAATCCACCCCTAATGTGTATTGGAATGTAATTGGTTTATATTAATAGATGGTACTGCTAGTTCCTAACTTACCATAATCAAATCCATGAATGGTGAAATGATATGCAGATGCGAGATGAAATGCAGATATTGATATGAAATTAAATTATAATGAGAGTACGGTACGATCACAAACGGGTCACAAAGTGTAGGTACCTACATTCCGTTTTATTTGTAGTTATTTTATAACGGTTTTATCTGGTCTGGTTTGACGATTTACACCGCACAAAGGTATTCTTTTACATCAAAGAAGAGCATGTGCATTATTTATGGTCTCATGTCTGCTTTGTAACTGATACGCTTACGACTCATTACAAAATATATTGCGTCTAGTTTAACCGCAGCAAAGAAAATAAATCAGAGGATTATCAAGGATTTTTTTTCTCAACTGAACTTTTGAAGCATTGAAAGGATTTGCAAAGGATTTTATCGAATCGATAAACGCAAAGGTAAAAGTCATGGTTGTTTATACTTTGTTCAGTAAAATCACAAAGATCACTCAGATTTTGGTAATTCATAGTTGAAGGCTAATAGAACGAAACCCGTTTATCGATTTCGTTGATACAGATATGTTGTGAAACTATCCCCCCAAATAAAAAAAAGCTTGTATTTTGGATGAAGCCAAAACCACCTTTTACTAAGCAGATTTGAAGCTACTGACTAGCGTAGCGCTAGTAACTGGAATCTAAACTAATAATTTCTCGAATGAAACTCAATTTGGTATTCCGAGTGGTGAGCAAAATGATCCTCACAGTTAATGTTATGTTACGGTCAAACGCTATCTTTGGAGTCTTTGAACAGTACCGATTATACTGGGTTTGCATGGCTTGCACGCTCATCACTGCACTTGTACTCGCTACTCGCCACTTCTTCTTCTTATCGTGTCGATGCTACAACTGTATTTTGTTGTAGCATCGTGTTGGAAAGATTAGCCAGACTAGACACTGCTTTGCCGTGCATAGCTGTTACCGGTGTGCGCCACGAGGAGGCTACTCGCCACTATCTTTGACCAATGTAAATTTGCTTTAACGCGACCTGATGGAAGCTGCAAGCAAATATCCGGCAGCCATCTTGTTCCGGATATAAGGTCAGTTCAATGAACCGTTTCATTTAAATGCTATAAAATTATATATGTATAATGAGTTTACACAAATACTGACAAAATATTACAAGTAATTGAGTTTGTATGACATAATGAATTTCTTATGTAATAAGAATACTGATTGACAAAATGTTTCACATACATTCACTGGCCGTAGGTAGTAAGTCAGAAGTGTATTGCTAACTATTATATATACGTAGTAGCACACTAAAAAATATTAGCTACTCTTAGGTGTTTAAAATTAAGGTCAGAGTTTTTTCAACAGTTTCTGTGTTAATGTAGACTTTAGTTAATTCTTGGCAACTCTAGTTACTGAAAAAACACTCATATAAGAAGAAGACACTCCGGTTCAACAGTTAACCATCATTACAATAGTCTTCAAGATTTCAAACATATTTTATTAATGTTTTAAATATAAAAAGGGTTTTATAAAGAGTCATGACGCTTTCAGAACCCCAAGTACGAGTTTGTGCAAACACGGATCGCAATGTACTTGGGGTACAGATCTGGTTAAAACAAGTTAGAAAATATAGATTTCTTAAACAGACATAATACAAGTAAACACGTGATCTGCATCTTGAATACTGATGGTAGCCCGTGGTACAGAAAAGCCTGCTTCGACTTACCTCGCTTGCTATTGACAGGTGGTTTTAAAATGCTCAGTAAACTTCTTTCCTCCTTCCCGTTACCTACTTGTCTTGTGAAAGATAAGGTGACCTTATGTAAGATGAAAAGCTGTCATTAGCAGATATCTGAGATTTGTCATGTATTACCTAAGAAAAGTGGTTGCATACACACAAGCAAAATAAACCAAACACGGCTGAACAAATAAATAATATTTTAAATTAGTCATTAGAAAGAAAGGTGAACGAAAACCATAAACTTAATTATCTATAAAAAAGCTTATTGACAGCGAGCGGTAAAAAAATCAAGTTTGCATCCAATTTTGCAGCTGTTGTAGATTCTTCAGATGGATTAATCTATCTGTACACAAGAACAATAGTGCACTACGAAATGATAATGGAATTAAAAGCGTACCGTAGTCAAAGCGAACCGTAGGCTTATCTTTGTGCGCTTTGCCATATACCAGCTCGTATCGATATTGGAACGGATAGAAAGGTTGTTGTTGGAGTTACTATCAGATCATCTGTGATTGGAAATTCAGAACGCGCGGAAATCCGATCTAACTTTCCCGCTATAGGAAGTAGCGGGGTGCGGAAAGTGAACAGTTTATCGGTACACTCAGCGATAAAACACACAGGTATACGGTAGCGCGGGGGTAAGCTTGCAAGCAGCAGACGCTAAATAGGCTGATGCTACCTTTATGATATGTAATAGGGCATGTATAGTAGCGAATAAAGAGCGTTTTGTATTTGGGTCAAGCCACCTGATCCTCGCTTTAGCTCTGCGGTTGTAATTCTCGCCGTTCCAGTGTCGGCATACCTTGTAAAGCACACTTTGGACAGCTTAAGGGGTAGTTTTGGTAACAGAAACGTATACATCGTTTAAAAATGTTCCTAGTTATGTGTGAGTTAAGGTTTTGTATGATTGAACAATATTTGAATTGCTAAGTATCGCTGGATCAGTCAAAGGTATTGTTTCAAACTAAGGTTGCAAGGAACAATATAAAAGAAATCACTGTACAAGATTTTTTTTGTATTTTACTTTTCTGTATTCATATTTTGTTCTAAAATACAAAAGCGTGTGTGTCTCATCTCAACTTGTGTACACGGTGACCCCGGACGTCGGTTAGCAAACATTTTTGCTTTTTTTTTGAGAGCATGTATGTAACAAGTTGGGTTGTTAGCACATTTTTGAATTCAGTTGAGAATATATATTTTTTGTAACGTGCCTATTGTATGATTACTTTGGTCCAGAGTATAATTTACAAATTGGTATTAATTGAATAATATTATAGTTGTAATTGTTGGTTGTAATGTTGTTGTTACTAACTACCTACTTTTCGTTATAGCGAATACAATAAAGTAATTAGAAACTCAAGGTAATTTCCTAATATAATAAAATGAACGCTAAGAAAAAAAAGAGTGAATAGTAAGTATAAGTATTTATTTAATTGCATGCATGTTTTGGCCCAAGTAATATTTATACAATCTCGTCCATTGTCTAGGCCAAAGGCGCTGCCCAAATAATATGTTATTATTGAATGTTTGCTTATCATTTTCGCACTATTTTAGAAAGCCGAACATTATTTTGTGAAAGCTACTAATTAAACCCTATACCCTGATATAAGTAAATTCAAAAGCTTAACTATTGGTAAGTAAAGATTCGTAAAAAGCTATTTAAAACAATTTATAAGTTTTAGCGCTCTCTCTTATATCTGTTAGAATTTATCAGCACATTGGCCGATGTAATGTACCTGTATAGTTGTTATTACTCTTGTTCAAGCAGAGGGACTCTTAGGTACATTAAAGCCCGCCTTACCTCCAGTATCTCATGTATTTTTTAAGCTATCCGCACAATGAACTTAAAAGATACAATGGTAGTTACTATTACATAATCTACGTCGCCCTGCGTCAAGGGCAGGAGGGGTTAACTCGAACTCACCCCGCGACCTACCAATATACTAAGGTATAAATTCACGTAGGTAGCCTTAGTCGACCACAGTGACTCATGACGTGAGTTGTGATTTTATTTCATCGAATTCGTTTTTAGAGTTTACACGACTCTTGAAATAGGTTTATTCAATGTTGTTTATTCTATTGAAAAGGTCAAGTTTTAAATTTATTTCAGAGATATTTCAAATATCGCACCCCAGGCCCAAAATTAGCAAAGCTTATATTTTAAGAACTAGATAGCTCATAGAATACTTATATGCTTTAAGTTTTGTATATAAAGATACATAGTAAATATCAACTTTAATATTTTAGTATTTGGATGAATATACCTACCAAAATACCGTTACCGTTATCCGTTTATACCGTTTCTAAAAGTCGTCTGTTCTGTCAGTTCTTAACAAACGGCAAAGAACATGCTTGCAAATTAATCTCATATTAACCTGCAGTAAGTATACCTTTGTTGTCTTAGAACTTGGAACGGACTTGGAATTCAAGTGTCAATAGGACAAACTGGAATAATAATCCCATTTTGAAATTGTCCCTCGGGTTCTGCAGTAATCACAGATGAATCAGATACGGTTTCTAAACCAACTAATGAAAGGGTTGCAGACATTTCACAATCTGATATGCGCCGTGATGCTGTCTCGTTACAAAGTCGTCTGAATAGCTTTTGACTACCAAAAATATAGGTATATAGGACGTTTGTGAACTGGTAAATAGTTTACTCAAATATTTATGTATTCATATACATAATTCAGCTTCCTTCGGATAATTTTTAAAAATATTATAACTATAATAAAGTCACACAAAAATATAGACAGACTATGTCCATTGTCGACCCAGTACTGATGGTAAAACAGCTCATGCAAAAGCCACGGATTCACACTTGTATAATAACGGGTGTCATAAAACCACCCCCAAAACATTGAGGAGTTAAAGTACCCATCAAATCAAACTGCTTTATACAGGGGCCGACAAAAGCTGTTATGTCTTTTTAGACTCAGTGCTTAGTAGATACATAGTTGCATTTCGTATACCTAAAACACTTATTATTTCTTTAAAAAGTTGTTTTTCCAAATTGATAGCCGTATAATATCGGTAGTGGTTTTAATACACCTTGTATAGGTAGAAGGTATACCTAGATATCTGTACAATTTCGGATTTACGATCGGCGAGGGTGCTCGTTTGCGAGCTTTGCGGATATTTTAATACATCTCTCATTAATAAGAATCAAAGTCCTGACTGACTGACGGCTGACGTACAAGCCACAGCCCAAACCGCTGGTCCTAGAGACTTGAAATTTGGAAGGCGTGTTCCTGGAGTGACTGTGTGGCGTACTAAGGCAGGAATTTTGGAAATAACGCTCCGGAGCCCTAAAAAAAGGCTTTGAAGTTTGTATGCAGAATCTTATCCCGTGAACCGATTGACTTGAAACTTGGTACGCATAATGTTGACGCGAAATAAAATGGATCTGCATTTTTAGATTTTGCAAAATCATCCCCATTTCCCTAAAATTGAGTAAGTAAAGTTTAAAATTTCGATTTAGTATACGATTTCGAGTAGAGATGGCGCTGTCACGCGTGGCGTAATCCTAGAACGCGCTATCGATGCGTTTTGGCAATGTGTTATAGGTAAGTCGATCGGTATTAGCAATAGTTTCGTTGGATCGAGTTATTTTGTTAGGTAATTTAGGGTTGCGTGCGTACCTAATTACCGCTGACGGTAATATATCGTATACGATTTAGTATAAGATTTCGAGTATAGATGGCGCTGTCACGCGTGGCGTAATCCTAGAACGCGCTATCGGTGCGTTTTGGCAATGTGTTTTAAGTCGATCGGTATTGGCGATTGTTTCGTTAAGTTATTTTGTTAGGTAAATTAGGGTTGCGTACCCAATTACCGTCAGCGGTAACTGCTGACGAATAAATATTTAAAAACAAAATGTTAAATAATCAAGGGGCGCTCAAAGTCACATACAAAAACATAATTTACTTAGATGGTTGGTTTTTTTGTTTTATTATTATTATTAAACGGTTTTACTTAGCTCACTCCGTTTGTTTTATTCTTGGGTCAAATTTAGTAATTCAAATTTCACCCTCTTCTTGTCAACCGATCAATCTGAAATTTTGTATACACTTTGGATTTTGATGACAATACAAGTATGTTTATTCATTATCATTACAAATTCAAGATGGCCGCCGCTACAAAATGGCGGATAAGTTATGTTTTATTAATCCCATCAATATGGGTATCAAATGAAAGGGCTCAACAAGCCGAATACAATATACTATAAAAAAATGAAATCCAAGATGGCGGCCGCTGCAAAATGGCGGATAACGTAGGTTTTATCAATCCCATCAATATGGGTATCAAATGAAAGGGGTCAACAAGCAGAATACAATATACTATAAAAAATTGAAATCCAAGATGGCGGATAACGCAGGTTTTATCAATCCCATCAATATGGGTATCAAATGAAAGGGCTCAACAAGCAGAATACAATATACTATAAAAAAATGAAATCCAAGATGGCGGCCGCTACAAAATGGCGGATAACGTAGGATTTATCAATCCCATCAATATGGGTATCAAATGAAAGGGCTCAACAAGCAGAATACAATATACTATAAAAAAATGAAATCCAAGATGGCGGCCGCTACAAAATGGCGGATAACGTAGGTTTTATCAATCCCATCAATATGGGTATCAAATGAAAGTGCTCAACTTTGGACTACGTATAGAGGAGTTGGACTGCAATAAACTAATGGGCAAGAAACCTTGCAATAATAAAGCACTAAATGAATTAAACAGAATGCGAAATAAAAACTAAAAATAAAAAAAGGTAAAAAAACTTTTTAAGTTAAACGGTTTTATGTTAAACATACATTGCAATGTTTAGGATAAATGTACTAAAAACCAAAAAATAATAAAATAGATACAGTCGTGGGAATTATAAACATATGCATAGACTAGACTAAAATAAAACCGTGGGGCACGTCAATTGTCTACAATCGTTGATTAAAATGTTTGTAGACAATATTTTAAAAATATTTTAAAATTCCTTCGTGGGAAAGGGGGCAAGTGTGTTGTAACGTTATTAATCGACGAATTTTAATCAAATTATTAAGAGGCGCTCTGTGACTTAATTTTACTCTAATGAATGCAATAAAATGAGGGAAGTTTTCTGTAGCGTTATTTATCGACGAAAGTGAAAAATTTGAAAAAAGGAAGTTTGTAGTAGCGTTTTTTATGGACGATTTCAATCAAGTTTGAGATTCAGAGCGTTTTCACATTATCCGATCCGATATCGGGGTGAGTAAAATGTATTGAAAATGTACCTGTCTTTCATATTGTCCGGCCCGATATCGGATATCGGAGCCGGCACCGATATGCTGGCGGTACCATCGGACGCCCTATCGGATAATGAGAAAACGCTCTCACTCTACGAGCGTTTTCACATTATTCGATCGGGATATCGGATCAGCGTCCGATCCGATATCGGGGTAAGTAAAATGTATGAAATATGTACCTCCGATATCCGATATCGGTGTCGGACGCCGATCCGATATCGGGGTAAGTAAAATTAAATTAAATAGGTAAATATTTCATACATTTTACCTACCCCGATATCGGATCGGCGTCCGACAACGATATCGGATCGGATAATATGAAAACGCTCTTAGGGCTCTTTCAATTTATGCGTTTCGTATCGGACCGCTGCAGTGCCGAAGCGGTGCGTTCGTCGTACGGCGTAAGGACGGACGGTCGTTTGATTTCATACAAAATGCACGGTGCGGAAACAGTGCGGCGTCCGTACCGCGAACGTTCGACAGCAGGACGGCAACGTTGCAACCCCACGTGTTCAGTTCAGTGCGTTCATAGTGCGGTGACAAGAAGGAGGCTAATTTCTAAACGGTAATTACCGTTTAGAAATTAGCCTCCTTCTTAATAATCTATCTTAATATTATATCTATCATCCATTATAAATTTATAATGGATAATGGAAATCACCACAATCATGGGTGCCGTGATTACACAACCAAGGAAAACACAGCCACGGAATGTACAGCCCGGAATCGGTGACCATTTTGGCATCCAATTCCGGGCTGTGCATTCCGTGGCTGTGTTTTCCTTGGTTGTACATTCCCGACACGTGTTGGGAATTTGATGCCAAATGACGTCATAGCATATGCTTCGTTTGCACTTACTCGAATTTTTCGTTTAGCCGATCATGTACAAGTAGCTAACTATGCCACTGTCAAAATATTATTTTTAAACTTATTTTTTTTCATGTGTGATGCGTCACAGTAGGTTACGGTTTTTTTTTTTTTTTTCTGTAAGTATCCCTCCTTAAGTTACTGTTTATTTATATCTACATTTGTATTAAGTTAGCACGCCAACCATTTTCTCGACCTTTAAGGTCGGCAGGCAGAAAATGCTTATAGCATTAAGCCCACCTTTTGTACATTACATTTATTGTGCAATAAAGTGTTAAATAAATAAATAAATTATTGAATTGGATTGTTTTCTTTTCATATTATAATCTGTGCAGTTTATCTTTATCAAAATGGGATAGTAACATTTTAATCTTTGGTTTCATCTAAACGAAGCATAGACTAGGCTTTAGTTTAGACCAATCAGAGCAATGGTCGCCAATTCCATGGTCGTGTTTTCCACGGCTGTACATTCCGTGATTGGACATTCCCAACACATGTCGGGAATGCGCAGCCCGGATTTCATGTACATTTTGGCTGCGAATTCCTGGTTGCGTATTCCTGGCTGTGCTTTTCGTGGTCGTACATTCCGGGTCGTGCTTTCCATGGCTGTACATTAACCGGACCCTTGCAAAATCATCGGCTATGGCATAGTTATCAAATACTTAAAAACAGAACATGCTTAGAGGGTTCGCATAGGTACAAAAACATGTTTTTTTTCTTAATCGTTTACATAGGTATGGTAAGGAACTTATAGCGGGCGAGTCCGAGTCGCACTTGGCCTGATTAATTTACTTACGGTAACGGTAATTTAGTGAGTTTTGATTACTTATGTTTTAGTAGTTTACGTTATTGGGTTTTTAGGGTTCGGTAACCAAAGGGTAAAACTAGATCGTATTACTGAGTGTTAAATTTCTGTCTACTTATTTTAAATTCTCTATCACGCATAATTAATATTCAAGGGGGCTTATATATAAACGTAAATTTTATTTATTCGATATTGATAAGGGCAACGGGACATACGGTACGAAAATCTTCGTGCGCCCTTCCCGGTTTTAATAATATGTAAGTACCAATAAGTACTAAGTTTTCCATCTTAGACTGCACTTTACCGTCAATTTCTTTCATAAGAAGATAGTAATAGTAATGGGTTATCGCAAAATCTCTTAAAACGGCACGCGGACGAAGTCGCGGCGGGTACAGCTAGTTTTAACATAATTTCCATCGACGGTCCGTCGACTCAACTTTTGAGGTGGAGTTTAATTCGTTATAAATATTAAAAGAATGAGATTATTTTCAAATGTAATTACTATTTCCGACAGTTAATTACTTTATATCTTTAAACTTAGTCTGCCTTCAAAAATATTTTATCCAAAATAATAGGGCAAACGTACCTCGATTAATATGAAAACTAGGTAAATTTTTGGGTCATTTTTATAAATATTGAAGTAATTTGCTGCAATTTGCATTATAAAATATTTTTTTGCAAATTTGGCCTACCTAGTCCACACAACATAGTGGACCGTCTCAGTGAATGACAAAACGCGGCCATTGAGGCCTTCATGATATAGACCAGTCCATATTCTATGCCAATGGAGTGAAAAACTGCCATATTTACTTTTTGTAATATTTCTGCTCTGTGCTTTAAGCGCAATTTTTTTTATTGATTTATAATCGGTAAAAAGAGTAAATACACGGTACCTATATACAATATATGCATATTTACCATAAAACGGGTAAAAGTCAAACATAGTCGAAGCATTTGAGCTTATGAACTCAACAGTAGGTCACTAGGTCATCGAAACTTGCTAAAATTGCCAAAACGTTAGATTTTGTTGATTATTGTATTAAAAATAATAAATTTACATGCAGTCTACACGACGTATACCTACTTATTACTAGTACCAACAAATAATAAATTTAAGCTGCTTATTTTTTTGTAACGATTTCATAATTCATTTTAAAATACAGTTTTAGTTGAATAAATCAAAGAAAAATAATATTTTCTTAAATAAAAGACTAATAAACGTAGAAAACGACTTACAAACTGCGATTTACATCGGTGAAGCTCCTTTATGTGGATTCTACTTACTATTAATATGAGCGTAAATGATAATAAAATTGGTGATTTAATTGTAATTATACTTTACGGGTATTTGTCACGTGTTAACTTTTATAATATTATTGACGCGGGCCGTGACGACTGTTCCAATAGCCGTGGTCGCGGGCAGACTGAAGTTGAACTTGGAAACTAGCCCTGAGACGCTTCGTTTTCTTTGGAAATCACAATGTTTGTGTCCTTAGTAGCAACAACACGCTAAATCTACGGGTTTTCATTTACATTCAACATTTACTTTTTTAAATAATATATATTTGCTAAATTACAGAATAAAACAAAAACCTTGACTGTAACAGTTATTCTGGAGTAATAAATCATTATTTTACGTCATTTAACGAACGATATATGATAAAAAATTTATAGGTCAGCGAGTAGGTAGTTACTTTTTTTTGTTAAATACAGAAATATGGCACTAATACGTAAATGGATCTACTGTAATTGTACCTATTTTGTTAAAATATTTCATAATAGTGTAGTGAATTGCAAAAAAATGTAACACCATTGTTAAAAAAATATCTTTAAATGAGATAAATTGTTACGACTACCTATGGAACCTCTACCATTATTATTTATATATTTAAATGTAAAAAAACGTACAAAAATTAGAACTTAGAATAAAAAACACCAAAATTTGCTACAGATACAAAAAAAACAGCTAAATACTTTGAAAATATATAGGTTTCCAGAAATAAAAAAAAGGATTTATCGCACTTACCCAATTTCCGGCTTCACGTGTCTTCAAGTTTAAAGTTTATAAAACTACAACAAATGTCCAGTTTTAGCAAATGTTAGTCGCGAAAAATCAGAGTTGAAGTAGATATATTTTTACACTCAAAATATTAAATTGCAATTGTATTTTTTTTATTAGCACATAGAGTAAAATAACTAGTGAGTAAGGTGGCTGTGTAGCCTCAGGCTTTCGCCCTTGCTGAAGACCGCGTTCGAACTGAAGAAAATATGCTCAGCGCTTCAGTTTTACTACACGAACGCATGCGCACTAGCCTTTTATACTTCAGAAGCAGCAATGCACTTGCGACTTTATTGCAATGTAACATCATTTTTCAAAAAAAAATTTTTAATGATTGCATTAGAAAGCGACGTTGAAAAACTACATAATAGAACTATCATTCGTAATTTAAATTTTATGAAATGTAAAGTTTTATTTTGAATACATTGCACGTAAAATGTAGGAGGAGATTATATAGCCCAATAGCATATGACTCTGCATCGTATTGGAAGTTATTTCAGCGCGCTTTCAGCGAGAACAGATGAGAACGCAGATCTTGCTGTTGCAGGTTCCCTTGGTACATCAATGTCGGCAGCCATTTTGGTTGCACGTACTTAGTTTACACAACCACAGTTTATAGTAAGTAACTATAAAAAGACCTTGAATAAAATTATATAGGACAAAAATAAAAAAACTGTTAACATTTCAATACTGTATAAAATTCTGGATCAAAACGTTATCATCTTAAACGCGGAAAACATATTTTATATTTGTTCGAATAGTATCCGTTGAAAAGCCGTCGGCACCGTTCCCGTCGGCATCGGCTCTTAACTCAATTTTATTTTAATAACTTAAGTTTTGTAATTGTATACCGCGTTGGCTGTTTATTTGAGCTTGTTGACCATTTTTAGAAAGTTATCGCCTTTTTTCAGTTATGGGTGATAAAATGGTACTGCATTAAAAAAGTTTAAAGTGAGTGTTACGAACTACAGACACGGTCTACGGCATCTACGGCATCAGTTTTTGGGAACAAGGTAAATGCCAAGAGCTTGAACAACTATCTGCTTGAACTTACGATCACTGTAAGATTTTTCCTCTCCTCTCCGAAATTGTTGCCAAGCTGATTTATTCTAGAGATTCTTATTTAATAAAAAAATAAGTAACATATTTTTTTATGATACTTTATCTAATGATAGGCTTTCAACGAAATCAGCAATAAGATCATACAATAATAAGATCTCATCAACAAGCTATTATATTACACGTGGCGACAATCTTCCAAAAATACATGATATTTGAGTTTTGCTCGTTTTATCTATTGAAACTATGCGATGTTTTTTGATTTTTCTCATACATTACTACCAACGAATATTGTGTTAGGATGTTTGCTTGTGGTATAACTATTTTGTCATCAGTGTCCGTGTTACAATTACATATTTTAATGAATCTTTAGCTCAATGATAATTATGCGTTTGTAGTCTAGATGGTTGTACAGTGTACTGAAGTCTTTATGTACGCCTATGTATCAGTTAACTATTATAACTTTAGAAAATATAAAATGTCTGAATAAAGAGACAACAGAATACAGAAACAACTACACAGGTTTTTATCGCGTGAACTATTGTTTATTTCCCGACGTTTCGACTACTTTACAAAAGCCGCGGTTGTGAGCAGACTCTTCAACATCTCTTGGAAGAGAGGTATGTTTCGGACGTTGTAGCTGAAGAGCAGAAGTTGCTAAGTTACACAAAACTACAAATATTTAAGAAATATATACAAACCTTGACTGTGTTTTGAATGTGGTGATTTTATTAATACAATACAACAAAGAGGCCTAGTTATGTAAGCAGCTGCCTACATAAATTGTTGCTGTATTCTAATATTTTGACTACGAAAGGAGAATAATAATACAAAAATATTATGTTTAAAAAACTGAATAAATCCATTTTAGCTAGTGATTTTATAATACGCCGGACTGTTACTGACAGAATTGAGAACCTATTGAATATCCAGTACCTACCGAAAAAACATGTTTTTTTTATTTGTGGGTCAAGTTGTATTTATGTATGTTTTTTACATTGCAATATACAAAATAATTCATAGTAACTCATTACAAAAGCTTATTCTAAAGAAAAGTAGGTATTATCATGATTATCTTGAAATTCTGATGCGATTTGAAAAACATTGAATGCTTTTGAACTACAGTTCGGTTGTTTTTGGCGCAATTGAAATAAAATATGCCTATAAGTCAGTGTATATATGAACGTAGTTTAACATGTATACTTACTCATATAAATAATATTTTATTATTATGTATGTACACAAACTTATCTCTATAGTCAGGTGACTTATTACGCCTTTGAGGCTGAGAGGGAGAGGTCTCCCTAGCCTCTAAGGCTTGCTGGAAGAAAACGCTTCCTAGCTCGCTTTTGTACAAGACCTCTTTAAGTCTTATTTTGTGCACAGTAAAAATAGTGTACCTATGTTATTAACAAATCAGGCGTGAATATCATGTGACGTCGATTAGTTAGGGAAATAGGAATTAAGAAATTAGGTTTTAAAGCTTTATTACGGAACTTAAATACGGAACATAAAAAAATATAAAAATCAAAGAATCATTATGGTACACACCGATAAACAGACAGGACTAGCTTTTTAGTTTATCTTATGTATAAATTAAAGGTAATACTATTATTTGTTTCGTCTCAGGGACATGTGGGCGATGAAAATACTAAGAACTTATGGTTTGTTATCGAAAACATTGTGGTAATAATGATTTTGTTTTTGATTAATATTATGTTTCTCATAACAGATTATTAATATTAATTCTATGAAAATGCGAAAGAGAAATCAAACACCTATAACAAAGCACCTTGCGATTAAATGACAATCTATAAATGACATGCCCAGAAGGGTAAAAGCACCGTCTATTATTCTATGGCATAAACATGATAGTTTTCTGAGTTTTCAATTCACGAGCACAACAGAGATACCGGATACTCTTCAAACCGTAACACAGTCATACGTGCATTATTTGACATGTATAGATAGGTACGGTGCATATACTTCGCATTCTTTTTATCGGCCGATAGTTTGGTCGGCTACTTAATCAGTATGAAGACAGAATCACTGTAATGTGCGCATCTGCATCGGCCGATAGTTTGGTCGGCTACTTAATCAGTATGAAGACAGAATCACTGTAATGTGCGCATCTGCATCCATCTTCATACTGATTAAGAAGCCGACCAAACTATCGGCCGATAAAAAGTTTGTAGTCTGCGGGGACTCTTAAATAGAGCTTTACTGCTGTGTTATTGTAAAAAAACGCATTGACAGGTAAAGTCAAATCTCAGAATGATTATAGCAAAAATCTAGCAGGTTATAAGTTTAAGAAAAGCTTACAGTCTGTAATGAAATAGTAGTAGAGTGCGTGCATCACGCGATCTGAACATAAACTAACTTTGAACTGACGTCAACCACAGAGCAAATCAACCCCCTCATTACAACCGCGAATACATAGTTCAGGAATAATTTTGATCAGTGTTCTAAGCTTTTAGAAGCTTGACGACCTGTAGCCTTACCGCCGACTAATAATACAGTTTATTGTAGTCCTTTAAATCACAACAGATGGTCACATTTCATTTTTAGGGTTTTGTTCGTTACGTTCGGGAACGTTCGTTCGCATTTTAAAAATATTTTTGAGAACGTTCTGCATGACTCTGCTCTGGTTAATTAGATAGGTTTAATATATTTGTGACTTTCAAACCAACTTTATAAAAAAGAAGATTCTGCTCGCTTCTGCCCATCACTTAAAATTTATCTAAAATGAACAGTGTTTGTGTTCGTACTAATTGGTTTAATCAAATGGACGAAGCGTTGATTGTCTTGGAACTTATATTTGTGAGTATGGTATTTAGTTGCTAATTTGATTTTGGTGAGACTTAACTGCTAGGTATCGAAAGCTCAGTGTTTATACTTTTAATACCCGACTACGCGGAATAAAACAAACGATACCTATACTAGAATCGAGAATCCAAGCTTTTTAAAAGGTTTGAGCATTCTATACAACATCACAGGTAGATGAGATGAGTCGTGAAATACGTGTAGTCGTATGAAACAGGCGGACGGCAACCCCGCCGAAAATGTTTTGCCGAAACGTTAACTGGATGAAATGGAGTTTGAGGAATGTCAGATCGAACTGAAGCCATTACAACCGGTTTATTGTACGAGTATTATGAAAGTAGTAGATACTTTACGGATGAATGAGTTAACTTTTTGCTCAAGCTTTTCGGGATGGGTACAAATATTTTTTCTATTTGCTGAGCTCATCATATCTGCCAATAGAAGATCACAGTTGCAAAAATATTTCTTCTATATAATTATAAAAAAAACAATGGCTTTCACCACCCACTAGTTTTCCAGACCATCAAAGAACAAATGAAATATAGTATCTTCTCAAGCCTATATAGCCTAAGACTAGGTTGTCTAAAGGGAGTTGTTTGTTGTCTCCATTCAATAACCTATAGTTATTAGCATTGCAAGTTATGTAGCCTGCCCTGGGCTACTTGAATTTGCTAATTTTAGATTCTTATCGGTGACCCAGGTATTTTACCAAAATGTCGATAACCTTGGAACGTATCTATTCGTCTTTCTCGGTTTGGAATAAATCAAAATATATTTCTATTATCGATATAAATAAATGCAATATGAAAATACCTTACCCCATACTCAGGTATTTTCTTTCTTTTTAAGCTGGAGTCTTGGCTCCTTGACGGCAGTACAGGGTCTTCGCCAGACACTGCCCGCACGTATGACAGTCTGCGACCCTTGGTGTCCATCTTCGGTCCATACTTGCCCTCGGGTATGGCTGAATAGTCCTGGTACGAGTGAGAGTTCTCCTGCGTTTCTTGACCTTTCTCATCTTGGATGAGGCGTCGGAAGTAGTCGGTTAAGCTTTCACTAGCAAGCCATGATACCCTGCAAGAATTTAAAACTATGTAACCATTCCATTAAGAATGGTTTTTTTACATCTATATCAGTATCTAATAAATTACCCAAAACAGAGATTTTGCAACAATGTAAAACAAATCGCATAACTATGATTGCGATATAGGCACTTCGCCGATCGCATCGATTTTATGGTCTGAGTAGTTGCCAGTATCACTTGAATGTCAACATTATTGAAACTTGTTGAAATGGAAGCTCACGTTTTACTGGTGCATGATGGATGATGGATGGAAGTTCGTTGGAATTCGTCTACATAGCGACACACAGAAAATTCACAGGAAAACGAAGTAGGTACACAATTTTACTTGCTCGGATGCTTTTTCTAGTTATTTGGATTTAAATACCAAAGATTACAATGAATATACATTTAAGGCGACGGGTCGGGTGAAATTTTTCATAATAAATAAAAATGTCAATAACTTCCAACTTTATTATTTATTTATTATATCTACACACACGTTAAACCTGTAACACGGCATAGTTTTTCCGTGGTGGTTAAACTCTAGACAGTCAGCGTGGCAACGTCGCAATTTCAACTTCAGCAAAAATGCTGACAACGACGCAAAACACATAATGAGCCGCGCACAGTTCGGATAGTCAAACTCTAAAGCAGCGCCTTATGAATATTTGCGAGCACACAGCAATCAAACACTTATAGTTTCTAAGGTGCTACTCTTCTTCTTCTTTAAACACCTTAATGTAGAATTTTTTTTAGTTACATGTAAAGATACGAATCATAAGAATAGCTGTGCTGAGTTTGGTACCAAACAAATCTGCCAAACCCATAAAAAATGGGATCAAAAACCACACTTTTGCAAAAGGTGTTGGTACTAAACTTACATTTTAAAGTAAACTATAACCAAGAGCACACATTTTGTTTCCTACCTGACTAGTTCAATATATGTGTTATAGGAAATAATAAGTTTCACAACTCCACATGCTATCACTTTTTCTGAAAACAGTTTTCAGTTTCCCCAAAAACACGCATTTGGCTATACCCGTCACCTTAAATAGGAATAAAATGTGAATTACCTACTTCGTATCTCATGCCGATAAATAGTATAATACTTACCTACTTAGGTATAATGGTATAAACACATCGTTTATTTCTCAATTCTGAAAACAAGAACAATGGACGACTGGGATGAAAGGGACTTTTCTTTTAACATTAGGCTAGGTACTTATTTGAGGTACCTCCTTTGTTTAAGCAGACGAAGAGTTTCATAAAATAAATAACGTATTTATTGTACTGTTTATAATATAAAGTACCTATTAACATTTTATCAAAGACGCAATAAATTTCCTTATTACTAAAAACAATGTATCCGCTGGTTTGTTTGTTTTTTTGGAATCCTAAATCGAATGCTGGGAACACACCATCCTTCCTATCGGCCAATCGGCATGACGCTACTGATTGGATCAGTTAGAATTGACCGTGTGTGGGAGTGGATTGGCGTGACAGTTAGAATGGATGGCATGATCGAATTTCAATTCTTTTGGCTTGATCACATCGATTGGATACTGCCGATTGGACCGTGTGTGGCTGTTGGCGATTGGCGGTTCAGTTCGTAAATAATTAGGGGAGAGGGTGGCAAGATGGGGTACTTAAGCTTTGAAGGTCAATAATATAAATATATAATAATAATATAAAATAGGAATTAGGCAACGGGACTTAGATTCAAATACTGATATAACTGACCAAAAAAACTGTTAGGCTAAGTTCCATCAGTGCCATAAAAATAAATTTTATGTTATTATTTTTTTACTAAGTATTATGTGCTCATAGAGACTAATTGCTTTTGTTTTAAAAATCGTTGTACTTATATGAATCTGCCCCATAGCCTGTATGAGACTGCCCCGCAAGTGGGGTACATTCATACATTTTTAACATTTTTAACAAGCGTATTTACACAAATCACATACTTTTGATATAAAGGCAGATAGTAAGACTATTCGTTTTTGATAAATCGATACAGATATCGATACCAGAGAAAATTCTACGAGACAAAATATAAAAACTGTATGAGGCTACCCCATCTTCCTCTATGTGACGTCATAATCGTCGTCAAGCCTGCAGTGTCATGCCGATTGGACGATAGGAAGGATCGTCTGTGGCCAGCATAAGCAAGTGAATTGACAAAGATTCACAAGCAACAAGTATACACTGTATCCGTAAGTAGGTACTTTTGAAGTGAACAAAAATGCATATTAAAGTATGTATACGACGTGTATACTTTATTTTTGAATAAGACGTTTCTTTGCAAAAATTTTAACATTGGCCTAATACAAGCAGATTTTTAATTAACTATTTCTTGTATTTTAATAAATTGAGGGCATGATAAGACTTTCTCTAACTCTCTTCAGATTCGGTCATCATTCCCGTCACAAAATCCACCCTGATATTCAAATAAATTTTAATTAGTGAAGCCAATAAAACCATCCACCTACAATAATATTTGAATTGTACCTACCTGTAATGACGAAAAATAATTTCGAATAAAAATTTATACAATTTTATCCGAAAGATATGAAAATGTATATGCGCTTTGGGGCGAATTCGCGAAATGCGATTAAATTCAAACGGACTGCATGGTAGCGCCAGGGTTGAACAAAGGTTGACTAAAAACTTTGTTTTGCAACTGTACATATCAGTATTGCATTCCATATTGCACGCTGTATAATATTCGCTTTATAAACTTTTTAATAAAAATTGGTCCTCTGGCAACATGAATGTTTTCAGTAGTTACAATGCTACCAAACCTCTTTGATGACTTTCTGCATACGTTTGTTGTGCAACTAAGAAGCTGGTCGTGAACCTATTGTTTCCATAAAGGAAAGGACCTTTTATCCACAGACACCGTTTACTTTGTCAGAATATTGTTTCTAAACTTTTACAGGCAGGAAATTACAAAAATGTTCGCGACATTTTTACGGTTAAACTACCTTCGGTTATTTCCTTTGCAGTTTTCATCTTTGCTGAGTTTCGCTTGAAATAGCCAATTTGAGATGCATTTCCTCCCATCTCTTGGAGATTAGAGAGCAAACAAGCAACAGCTACGTTCTCAAAAGTTTACTTTATGTAATGGATGTTGTTTATTTGCATTTGCGAAACTGGAATGGTACTGCGAAACTAATAAATAGGTACGACTCGTTACATTGTGTTTCAAATATAATATTGTACTACTTTCTAACGATTTGTGTAGCTGCACAGATAGTACTTAGCGCTGGAAATAATACTTGTTCGAGCACCTTTTGACCCTCCATGTTAGGCTCTTTTGCGCCTCCTTGAAGCATCATAAATAGATAACTTTAAGAAATACACTCTGTATTTCTTTAAAGTGTTTTTTTTTTGCAGAATTGTGTGTATATTAGTTTTTGTTATGCATTAAGAAGCCGATCCGTAGGTTTTTAGTCTAGTTTGAATCTTCCTTCTTTGTCAACCCGGAATAAAATAAATTCCATTTCACTATGCTTGCTATTAATATCTACTGTTAATATGATAAAGCATTTCGAGTAACATGTATAAACGTATAAATGTGTCTCGCAAAAGTATTTTAAGTATTAATAAATATAATTATTATGTCCAGTATGAATTAATATTCAAGAATGTACCTACAAGGTTTTAATCACAGGAAATTACTGTTAGGTTTTCCACTAATTTCATACATATTAAGTTATGATGTACTTATAGTATGGATTGGTCATTGATTTAGTTCTGTTTTATTAACTATGCTTAAATAAACAAGTTAGGTTTGAGATCTGGGCTACATTATTGCCCCAGATCCTTTGTTTTGTCCGGAAAGTTGTTACAAACACTGCCTACCGTTGCGGTCGACCTTGTTGCCTATTGCCTTACCGCGAAGCCTAAGTAAATAATAAAATCTTTGATAATTTTTCGATAATTACAGTGAAGTATATTGTTCTTGATTTGTTAACAACAAGTGTTTACGAATAAACTTGTTTTTTTTTATAAATTGAGAATGGGGACAAAGAGTTTTTTTTTTCATTGTTTGAGAATGCTTTTATACACAATGATCAATGTTGGCCATTTATTAACGTATAAGTGCTCTACGCAAACATCAAAAAATCAAATTTGTCAAATCTTCTATTCAAATCTTTTTAAATACATATTATATATATGTCTAAAGAGTGCGCGGTAAAGGGAGGTTTACTAGTAAGTACTAAAACGGAGAATAGCACTCCGTTTTCCGTATTTCAGTTTTAAAGGATATTCGCAGTAGAGCGTGTGTTACCTGTTAGATCTGGAAGTTTTCCGCCTTCGCTGCCCGGTAGCTGTGTCGAGCCCTGAGCTCATGGAACTGGCACGAGAACTTAGCAGAGAGTCTTGCATGTAATCTACGTGCAAACCTGCGAAGCAATATCTATATATATAAAATGAAACCCGTATTTTCCGTTGCCACGACATAGCATGAAAACGGCTTGATCGATTTGGCTGATTTTTTTTATAGTTTTCTAATACTCTGTACCCCGGTCCTTACGGAAAAATCTCTCAGAAAAAAAAACACTCTAAGGCGGTACGAAGTTCGCCGGGACAGCTAGTAACAAATAAATACTGTATCTGGGTGTTGATATACAGGTTGTTTTTTGAGAAAGGTGGATATGGCCAAGTCCGGAACTACTATGGTTAGAAAAAGATCGTGAAAAACGATTTTGAACTTTTCCATCACCGCCTTTCTCAAATAATATAAATGTATAGAAATAATTAAATATTTATGGACATATAAGTATTCTACCAGCAATATGGTTATCACAATTGCTTACTTTGGGACTAGATGGTATTGTGTGATATGCCCCTGAATACAGATTATTGACAAATATCTATGATCGGAAAGAAAGTGAAGACTGATCCAAGGATTGTGTTGGTGCGAAATATTAAAGCAGGGTATTAGGGTAAAGTTTTACGTAAAAGAGCTCGGTAGTACTACTACCGTACCTAGAAATAGTGCTTATTCGTCTCATATGCCTTGTATGTAACTCCTTTAAGTATTAGAATGATGGACTCAAAGTACACATCCATAATGGATGTAATCAGGGAATTATCCCGTTATATCGGTAAAACCTCAAATAAGTTTTGCACCAAACATAAAGTTGCGTCAATATAATCTTGCAGACTAATTTCCACTAAGCACTCGTTATTTTCAATCTATCCTTCAAAGTAAGAAGTCTACTTACCTTGGCAATTTGGCACCGCGTCGCGGACTATAATTTAACTCCACAATCTAAGCGACTAGACCTATACCACTTCAATTTTTTCAATCCAATTAACTTCTTATTTTCATTGCCCTTAAAGTTCAATTTCCAACATAGCCCCGCGAAGGCATTACTACAAATTATTTCTCATCAAGACCTCACCAGGAAACCTCGTTTAAAAGGCTGGATACTACTTAATTTAGCTGGGTCACATTTCAACTTTAATTATGTAGTAACTGCTACATTCGATTTAATTAATTGTTTTGTGAATTTAGGAATGTATTTAGGATGCCATGTATTTTACAATAACGGTATTTATCTACCTAAACAAGGTATGTTTTACTGCTATTCCGTAACAAAAAGCGCACAACAACAACGATGTGTCTTTTAATTATTTATACTTACTAGCAAATAAAAAATACTAAGATGGTGAACCAGCAGGTTTTAACATCGTAATGCTCAAATCATTTGATACTTGCAATTTTAAGAATATTAAAGACTTTTACAATTTAAAAAATTGATTAAGTTTTATCTATCTAACTATCTAGTCGAAAACTAAGCAAAGCTTGTACTATGGGGACTAGATTGCTGATAGAATTCTACTTAAATACATTGTTTTTTGTAAATACTAACATAGTATACATAGTAACACCTAGACCAGAACAAATTTTTATGTTTATCATACAAACACTTGCTCTGAGTGAGAATCGAACCCACGACCCACAGCATGGGAGGCAGAACTACTACCCTAACTGAGCTCGAACCGATCGAAGCCGACCACTCGTTCACTATGCTTAAGATATTATCTAATATGGTCCAATATGATCAAGTTATTGCATTTCATGTATGAACAACTTCATGCACAAGTAATCATAGTGAATGAACTAATTGAAGGATCTCCGAACTCCGCCCACCGCCGTGATCACGAATTAATCTGATATAGTAAACGTATTGTAACGGTAGCGTATCTAAGACACACTGCGCGGTGATGCTGCAACGTTCGGCAGTTGAGCTAGTGTAGGCACGCAGTGTAAATCGAATACTAAATCACGATTTTCACTTTTGAGATCGGTCCTCTTCTCCGTAAATAAAATAATAGTGAATAAATAAGTCTGGTAATAATATAAAGAATGAAAAATTAAAGATTTGTGTATTTGTAATAATTATAAGCGATATTATTTAATTAATAGATGATAATTATACGATACGTCAATAAGATTTTCTTGTATTAATAAGTAACCATTGAGTTTTTTAATTCCTGTTATGATAGCATAATTACTTTGAATAGAATAAAATATGTGAAAGTAGAATTGATCAATTTGGATCAAACTACTAACGTAAATATCGTGTTTGGCTTCCTTACAAACACTAACTTTTTGTTTATTTAAAAACTGTATAATTATCTTAAAAAAAGTAACAAAACCTACAAGAGATCCATATAATCTAATTTTGATCGAGTTGCATCACATTAAAGTAGGTAAGTACTCGAAGTATTTTGAAAAGATAATTATGTAATTTTGATGTGGGCATTGTCTATTAATAAATAAATAGAAAAGTTCAATGGAAAAAATAAAGTTGATTAGCTCCGATATTTAAAGAAAATGAAATTCCAATACATTTCTTGTTAAGATTATAACATTAAGCAAAGGAAGTAAACAAATGGAAATTGGTTTATCTAATGCATTTACCGACCAGTAGATACTCTTCACTTCGAAGCCTTGATCAAGCGGACGAAGCGAGAAAATTTTAATCATCTCAGAGTTATTTGTAGCTTGAGCAAAACGAAGTTGAATGTTTACAAAAAAATATATAAAATGTTTACTATCGGAACAGTTTACAGTTTAGCAAAAACAAATGAGGTACAGTATTAGTTTGCACGTTTAATGTTCATAAAACACTTGATATTTTTAATACTTCAACTTGAACAACCTGAAGGAAACTCCGACAGATTTCCAATAAACTAAGTAATTTCCTGTGCCTATTACGGTGCTATTTATGGTGCTAATACTTAGTTCTATGGGGTTAGATTGAGCATAACTATGGGTTGCAGTCTAACCGTTTCATATGATATTTATAAATTAAGTAGAACTTGTTATTTTCATAAGCACAGTTCGACATTTCTTTCTTATTAAAATAAAAAGGATTCTTCCGTAATGAATAAATGGAGCAAAAGTATTTATTTTATTAGTGACGCGTTTAACATTTTGTTTTATCTTTGCTAGATTTCATGTAGGTATGCAAAACGTTACTTACTTGGAATGCTTAAAGAAGAGACGTCGGGCAATTGTCTACCAGCTAGTTCTTGGCGACTGCCAGCTAGACTCTCTTCTTCGGACATGTCAGGAGGTCGATCACTCACAGACACGGTGGAGTTACTCCTCACTGGAGTCGTGGATGAGCGTAAACTAGTCACGCTGCCTTCTTGGTCCTGAAAATAAATTTCAAGACAAAACTTGTGTAAAAAAGTGGGCAACACTGGGGTAAAATCACGATTTAATCAAGTCGACACACAGTTTTGAGGTATTTATTCAATTTAAAAGACGTTAAAGACGTTTTGTATTAAAATTACTCTTCTAAAATGTAAAGTTTAGATATTTTGGTATGTAGGAAATGAAGGAAAACAAAGTTTTCTGCCACTGCATCAAGGTTTAAACCAAAAATGTACAATGAACCTAATTGTAGGTAGTCTAATACTGTATACGTGTACATGCATGCATATTTACTTTGTTATGAGTGTCATGTCAAGATTAATTACAAAGAGATATCTAGTTGTTTCGTTTACTTACGTGGTATTTGTCTATTGGTTCGCTATCAAACTCTTCATAAGCTGAATTTTCATTTAAAGACTGCAAAGATACTGAAATGCGAGAGCTGTTGGAGCCTCTTCGCTGTGCTATTGGAGACGACACAGATTTACTCCCTAGGGATTGTCGCTTAAAAATTTCAGTGGTATTTTTTAAAAAACTATCCATTTTCTTTCTGAAAAATGATGATTTTCGCTCCAACGGTAATTTCCCTATCAAATGCAGATCCACTTCAGACTGAGATAAACCTTCACGTCTTGACAAATTCGAGTGATTAAGAGATAGTTTTCTATCGCGAGTTCTAACTGCAGGTATTTCTGCTAGTGAAGAATCTGAAAGACTATCAGACGTATCTATTCGGCTATCTAACTCAGAACAGCGTTCCAAACCTTCGGAAAGACTTTGACATTTTTGAATAGCACTCGCCGGAACTTCTTTGGTTTCACTTTCATCATAGTTAGCTCTTATCACACCTACATTTAAATTGTCTTTTTCAGTTTCACACTCTTTTGGAACGAAGTTACCATCAATCTCTGTATTTAAAATGGTATTAGTTGCACTTGGTGGCGTTACTTTATTTTGACCATCACATACTGTATCCTTAAACAATTCTGACGAATCACAAGTGTCATCAAAATATTCTTCATTCTCAATGAAATCCTTGTTCTGCATCACTTTGCTTCCCCGTGGTGCTTTTATCCTCATGCTATTGTTCATTTTCACCGTTCGTAAAATTTCTCTGATTTTCAAGTTTTCTTTAAATGTTCTGACGTCTGCTATAAAGGAGGAAGATTTTCCTTTGTCCACAACCTTGTTGGGTTTATCTTTCCTCGATTTCTGCTTAGTTCTTTCCATCTTGGCATACTTTAGCTCCAGGCTTCTTTGAATGCCACTTTAAACACGTTTAATTTTCATAAATCACTAAACTCTTACGTTGTGATGTTACAAAACTATTATCACCTGGTCGCGCACGTCTAAACACCTGTATAAATCGTTCAATCATAGTGAAGGAAGTTCGACGATAACAATTTATCAAAACTATATCGAATCATGACCAATAAAATGGCGAGCACTAGAGCGAATGTTAGTATCGCGCCGCATTCAGCGAAGTGACAACACGGCACGAAGGTGACGACGTCACACTTAAAGCAAACAGCTGTCGTTGCGGCGCAGCGCGGCGGCGGCGGCGGCGGCGGCGGCGGCGTGCCCACATACACCTGACCAGGCTGCTCCTTACCAAACTACATTACATTATGCTACTTGCGCACTATCTTCAGGTCGAGATAATCTATGATTAGCATTATCTTATGCTATCATATGTCGTACTTACTGCAACAATTTACCAATAATTTTCTATACAGGCAGCGTAATAAGTGTAGACTCCTATTATAATGATAGGACAAAAGTAACATTATTACACCTTCTTAATATTGACATAAGAATATATAACTGTACTCGTATAGTACTTAGTACCAGTTTCAAATTTTAAAACAATACTTTTTATACTTATAAATAAAACATACGTATTCATTATTATTACCTTGAATTTATTATCAGTAATATAGTAAGTAGGTACAAAGTACCTATCATTGATAACCTATACAATAATTGATAAAACGAACTGAAGATTTTAGTGACTATTAGAATTGCATATTTCCATTTAATTTATTCAAGAACAATCTAAATCGTGTTTCAAATTATTACATTCATAAAACAACACATAACTTAAAGCAAAAACATTATAAAATAACAGTAAAATGTCAAATAAATTAATTAAAATATCACATGTCAGATAAATTATAATCAAAAGTTATAGCATAGTTTTCGTACTTAATATGGACATCTTTACTTGTTTAAATTGAGCCCACTAAAAATTTCGTCCATTACGGCTCCGAATAAGGGATCAATGTTTTAAATATCAATACAAAACTTACAAAAATAGGTTTACATTCTTAAACATTTTAGAGATATCGGGCCAGACTTTGTTTTTTTTTGTTTGTTCTATACTAACACTGTGCCTGTACAGAGTCCAAGTACCTACCCAATCAAAGTTCACTCGAACAAAGTCCCGAGCAGTCTCTTATAGCTACTAACAAAGCGTCAGCTGAGCACTCAGCTTGCATATTTCTTGGTGAAATATTCAAAAATGTACATTTCAATATCTTTTATAAATTGTACAAGTCAAAACATAAAATGATCGGATACCACAAAGCAGGAACCGCAGTCTACCTCTGTGATTCAATTTGCAATGCTTTCAGACCACGGTAGGCATTTTCACGCTATTCGGCCTGATATAACTAGATTGGTGGTCTATGCTGCAACGGCAGGTACCTACTTCACCGTAGCTTTATCGGAAATATTATATAAATTTACTGGTTGATTGTAGATAATCAACTACAAATGAGAAATAATGGAAGATTAACCTTTAGACTCAATTTTTCTCTTTGAGGCCGACATAAGCTTGGCAGATGACACGACCATCTAAGGTATGATTTCCGTGATAGAAGAATATTTGCATCGATAATTATAAAATCCTATTTTTTTGGGTGGATATTATATAATTGTCTTAAATCTGCGTGTGATTGGTTTATGACACACACACGAGGTTTTTCATAGGCGTTAAAGGCTCCGTCGGTATTAACTCTGTCTTTCATGATGTGGGTAGCGGATTAAATCCCGCCAAGAAATTCTTGAGATAGCAATTAAATATTTCATAAGTGCAAGCTCTTCTTAGTTCGGAGTTAGATGGTTTTGTCTGTAAAGTCTATGAATATTTAGTTACTGTATTATGTGAGAAAATGTTCTATTGTATGTCTCAACGAAAACCATATAGTAGGGGAGCCCACGATGCTAAGTGTGGATTTACTCGAGCGTCATAGAGACCTATTGGGTTGCAAAGCTTAGATGATAAGAAGAAATAATGTTATATAACATTACCTTTCATCGGTGGGGGAAGCGGCTATAGATTTATAAATATGTAAAAAAAAACTGCCGCATGGACATTCTCGAGCGCGTCAGATTAAGATAGGGTAGGTTAATTACATGCTAAATGGTGTATATTCCACTAATCTGACAATTTGAGAGAGACGAAAAGAAAGGGGAGCGCAGCAAAGTTACAAAAAAACACAAAAATTTCATCGACCTCGTCAGATTTTCTAAGGGAGTGTTAAGTGCACCAAAAAAAGCTCTAGTTCACTAATCTGTCGATTTCGATGTGACGCAAACTCGCGGCCATTATTATAATGTACAAATAAAATTCGCCGATTTGACATACTCGAGATACTTATGGTTCATCTTTACGTTCTAAATGTGCTGTCTCTTAATCTGACGATTATCTAGAGGGATTCGCCTAATCTGACAAAAACATTTTTTTTTTTAGATTTCTTTATAAATTATTCACGGACATTTCACACATCACACTCTAGTCCCAAACTAAGCAAAGCTTGTACTATGGAAACTAGATTGCTGATAGAATACTTATATACATTTTTTTTGTAAATACATATTTACATAGTAAAACCCATATATGAAGTGCTCATATATGGGTTTATTTCACAAGACAACGCGACGCAAAAAAACTCTATCATTTCCAACGCGAGGGTCTTATGGTCTTTATCGATGATTTTTTCTTACTTCGGCTGGCGGAAATCGCCAGATTATATATTTTTCGTTATCCTTGAATTGTATCCTACAATATAAAAAAAAAATTAGCTACGCTCGAGAATGTCGAGATTTTTTTTACAACTTTGCTGCGCTCCCCTTTCTTTTCGTCACTCTCAAATTGTCAGATTAGTGGAATATACACTATTCAGCATGTAATTAATATCTACCCTAACTTAATCTGACGCGCTCGAGAATGTCAGATGATCAATTTTTTTTTACAAATCTGATCCTTTATAATTCACGCGCGGCCATACATAGGAAGCTCATATTTGGTGGAGGTACTTAACCGAGTACAAGGTACCCCCTGTATGTTTATCTGCCGCGCTCGAGTAAATCCCGAAATCCCCTCTTGGGCTCCCCTACTAATATAAGTTCTAAGTTATACTTCTGTGTATAAATTCATTAAAGTTAAATCAAAAGGTGGGTATTATTAATCAAATGAAATTCTTAAACAATACCTTTCAAAGAAAGCCCGTTGTTATTTTTTGTGATAACTGTTAAGGTTTTTTGATAAAGTACAATAGTAGTTTTTCCTTTATAATATTGGGAAGTAGGTTTACCTATTGATCTCGATCAATATGCATGATTTACTTCCCAATATTTTCCGGACTCGCAGCAGTAGTTTAGTAGCTAATAAAATAACAAGATAAGCAAAATCCATTTAATATTTGACACATAATTTCTCGCGATAACACTGCTAAGATATAAAAACACCAGATTCGATCATGTGAATCTAACTATTAGAATACTTTTTTTAGAACACCATCTTCATTTCTTAGCTGGCTCAACTACGTCGAATTCGCTAACTTGAGCATCAACCAATTGTTTACTCCTCAGCTTGACAATGGCATGGCTTGGCACGTTGGGATCTTCCATTTCAAACTCGATCAATCCTATAAATTAAATAGTACATTTTAAACAAAAGTGTAGTTAAGGTACTCACAGTTATGCTGGCCACACACCATCCTTCCTATCGTCCAATCGGCATGACGCTACTGATTGGATCAGTTAGAATTGACCGTGTGTGGGAGTGGATTGGCATGACAGTTAGAATGGATAGCAATTGGCAGTTCAATTCTTTTGGCTTGATCACATCGATTGGATACTGCCGATTGGACCGTGTGTGGCTGTGGGCGATTGGCAGTTCAGTTCGTAAGAAGGGCTTTGAAATTGAAAAAAGTAAAAATGCAGATCGACTAAACAAGGGGAGTTAGTACCAGAAAAATCCGAAATCCCCCCTTTTCGTCCCCCCTCTTTGGGTAATCGCTTCCAACTTTTTTTCCAGCAGTCCGATTGAGCTCAAATTAAAAAGCATTGTTATTTGTGCAATTTTCTATCCGAATCCGTCGAAAAATTTTTAAAAATCCGACATGAATCACGCTGTCAAAAGCAAAAAGCCATAATCGTCGTCAAGCCTGCAGTGTCATGCCGATTGGACGATAGATTGGATCGTGTGTGGTGTATATGGACGTACTGCAGATTGGATCCAGCCTGCAGTGTCATGCCGATTGGACGATAGGAAGGATCGTCTGTGGCCACTATTAGTGGTATTTATAAAATGATTACGTTACAGTATAAAAAATCTGATTATTTTATTTATTATAAAAATATCAGGTATTTTATTTCATTCAACACGTCAGTTTTCAATGATAATGTTGCAATTTTAGCAATATCCAGCAGTATGCAAAAAGTATGTAACTGAATACTACTAGAATATTTCAGTTACATACTTTTTGCATACTTTTTACATAAACATCATTGTGTAAATACATAAATAAATTAAATAATACGAATCAATCGATAAATATTCATGGACAATTCACACATCACACTCTAGTCCCAAACTAAACAAACATACATAGAATACAAGTAACACTAAAATGTCTAAATATGAAAGATGCAATTTGTTGGCCGTACCTAGTTATTTGGAGTGAATGGAGAGATTATAAGATTAGAAATCATTAATTTTAATCAACGAACCTTCTAATAGTTTCGAACCGTCGACTTGAAATAGATCATAGATATATTGCAGGGAATTGAACCATCTGCTGTTGTTAATAAGGGTTGCGTTATACGTACTGCAATATCCCAATTCCTACGCTGGTATTAGTCTGGCGGTGACTAACGGAATCTAAGTAGTATATAATATATAACGTCTCACGGTTAGCTCAGAAGGGGAGCTTAAGGGCCTGCGCAGACCGGGACGGCATGGCAAGGGATTTGATTTTTTTACTAATGGACATTCAACCGTACTGTTACAGAAATACGACATAAATTGTTATGCTTCAAAATGATGCCGTGGCATTGAACGTGAACGGAACGGCATCCCTTGCCATGCCGTCCCGGTCTGCGCAGGCCTTTAGCTGGACATGTGTGTTACGAGTGTATGCGTGTTTTAAATCAGTTAATAATTCGATTCTTATTAATTATTTTGTTAGACGGAGACATTTTTTGGCACGGACATTAATAAATAAATATTCATGAACATATCATTACACTCTAGTCCCAAGGACAATGCCCAATGGGCTATGGGGAATCTGTACCAACTTGCATCAATTTGAATTTACTCTCAAAGCCCTAATTTTTATTTACCTTTTCGCTACCAACAATATTTTTTTCAATGTTTAACCGCATTTCAAAATATTTAAAAATGTATTTTATTTTATATCATGTTTGCCTTCTCAGCTAAAGCTTACTTGGCAAACAAGATTTTTATGCTCAATGTCCACTCACGAAAATAGGCGACAGCTGGGATCGGAACAAAATAGTTGACGTGCGGAAGGCTTAGTCCGAGCTTGCATTTTAAAACTCCCTACTCTCGAGCCGGCAGTCGTCTCTCGGATGTCCTTGTATTTTTGTATGGATATCCGAAAGACGACTCTCGACTCGAGAGTAGGGAGTTTTAAAATGCAAGCTCGGACTAAGCACTCGGAAGTAGGAAATTGATAATCATATTATGTATAATTAATTTTAATTTTCTAAACCCGGTTAAAAAAGACGGTTAAAAATTAACGAAGTACACGTATAAATAAAATATTAATTTTGATGATAATTAGCTTTTGATGCAATCTGGTACAGGGTTTGGGCATGATTCTTTACCTTGTACTATGGGAACTAGATTGCTGATAGATATATCATTATTTTTGTAAATACATACGTAGTAACACTCAGACACAGTACAAATATTTATGGTTATCACACAAACACTTACTCTGAGTGGGAATCGAACCCACTAACCACAGCACGGAAAGCAGAGCTACTACTAACTGAGCTCTTTCAAAAAGTAAACGTGTTTCGGTTATTTAGGTATAAAATAAACTATTTTGAAGCAGTCAAGAATATCGGTTTTGAATAATTTTAGCGTTAAAATGGTTTTAACAAAAAGTTTGGTGATTTTATATGACGGCACGAAAAACACCCTTTTAGTCCAGTCAAAATAGACATTCCAGCTTGCAATAATTCCCAACAAGCTGGATTTTTGTACAGGCCTTGAATACGTCATTACAAATGATATATCAAAAGTCCCCATCGATCCCGCTTGTGCGTTGTTTTTTGTTCCAGGTTAAAAGTCATAAATTTGCGTTTTTTGCGTATATCTCTGAAACAACGAGAACTATCGAAAAATAATTCAGGCAAAGTTTGTAGATCGTAAAATTGTCTACAAAAAATACCTCAACACTTTTCTTTTGCAAAGCAACGCTTTCGAAATATAGTGACTTTAGACCGCAGGAAAATCGTCGAAGATGCTGGGTTTTTTTCATTTCAGCCGTTTTATCTGCTTCATTGCCACATAACAAACAGTATTTACACAGTACCTACATATTGACGACCGATGTGGCGCGGCGGGCGAAGGTCCGCCTGCGACGCGGTGGTTGAGGGTTCTATTCCCGCCTTGGTATAAATAGGTACATAATACATAGGTTTCGTATATAGTACATAAAGTATTTTTTTGTTTATTAATCACTTTATTAGGTAATATACGTAATATCAAAATCTGCTGTGCTGAAAATTGCAACGCGTACAAAGTCCTAATTAAAGTGAAGGTGGCCGAGATACTTACAGAACTCCCCTTGCTAACATCGATCACATGCGGAAGCCTCCTATGGGAGAAGCGACAGCCTTGGACAATGTGTTTATAAATCATTATATCATGTTTATGAAAACAACAAGAGTACAGTTTTAGTATTTTATACATAAACGGAATATAGAAAGAAACAAATTTATATATCGTCGCGAATCTACCATACGTAAAGGCCGCGTATCTGCAATAGATCCAGTTTTACAGAGCAAGGTTAAAACTTAATAACTTTTTAATTCAATGAATTTTAAGCTCATTTTTTCTAGGCGATTCCTGGCTTCCGATTGGTCGAAATGAACTCGTGTCAAGGCGGTGGCAGTCTATCAACATTTTGCGAAATTTTCCCGCGAAAAGTTGAATTGGCTACATTTGTCAGATACGAACGGAGAATATAACGAATACGGAATTATCCAATGCTAGTTTCGCGGATTTGCACTATCCCCGACGATATGTTTATGTAGTTTTTTAAATTGCGTGAGTGAAAGGAGGGAAGTTAGGCTTTCACCTTGCATTGGGACGAGAATGGCTAAATATCAATAATAATGTAGATTATTGTAGATTGTGATGGTTTAGTCATATCAGGACGAACTTAAGACTAAATCACATCACATTTATTATTAGCAATCTAGTTCCCGAAATTCAAGCCTTGTTTAGTTTGGGAATTTTGGAGTACGAGATAAGTACCTACCTATTTAATATAAATCAAAGTGATTTCGTCAATGCCTATCGCGGTTAATTTTTATCGTGAGTTGACCTTCCGATCCTTTGTATAAAAAATTCACCTGCTGTATACCATTATAACATTTTCTTTTGTTTTTCCGAGTAAGTACTTCACCATTTTGTACGTACATACGTACCTATATTTCAAGCTCATTTTAATTTGGATTGTTCAAGTTCTTATGCAAGAAATGTTCATATTCGGCAACATAAAATAGAAAATAATATAACTTAGTAATCAATTATTTATATCACACCTACACTAAAAAGTTGGTAACGGGTTGGTAGTGGATAGAAAGTTTGAGCATAGAGTTAGGTTATTACAAAACTTTTACATAGTCGCGCAACAAGCAAGCTGGATGACTGCACCTTTCTAGCATACGTGGGCCGTAATATTTAATTATTTAAAGTAGTATTAATTATTTAGTTATTTCATAAATTTAATACATTAAAAATTTATGTAAATATGGATGTATGAATGGATGCATGAATGGAGGTATGGTAGGATGTATGTATGGATATAAATAAATATTGCTGGACAATCCACACAACATCATCTAGCTCCTATGGATACTAGAAGACTGACATACCTAATACAATACATTACATACGTAACATTTAAACATGGCCCAGCGTATCAGCATTGCTATTCAGCGCGGCAATGCAGCCAATGTCTTGGGTACGCTTCCGATTGGTACTGATTTGGATCAGTTGAGCTATCTATAGATCGTTTGCAACGGTCTGTAGATAGCTCAACTGTTTCTTATGTATTTTATATGACAATGTACATTTTGTAAATACTGTATAGTCGTAAGTTTGTTTGTGAATAAAGTTATATTTTTTTTTGTATATACGTTACATAGATATATATTTTTTATTATATGGATAAAATAATGCTACAGAATTTATTTAAAAGATAATTTACAGCTTTTTAGACTTATACATCAGTATAATTATAGCCTATACCTACTATAATTTATATAAAGATATTGTGTGAATTTACTAAAATATGATATAAAGATAATAAAACGAAGTCGTTGGCTAGTACACATATATATACATTAATTTGGCCAACAACCATTTACTTAATTCATAAATTATTAGTTATACGAGTATACTTAAGTAATTAAGGGTCAATTTAAATTTTCAGTGCAACACAGCAAAAACATTGACTGTAAAATTATTAATTAAAAGTAAACGGTGTTAAGTACTTATGTTTAAGTGTCGTCTTTGGTTGCGGCAATTACTTAGTAAGGTATTTCAATATTCGCTGTACAAATATCCTTCGCTGCATCGTATTTAATTGAACGACGCTTGCTCTATGAAATACCATGGTCATTGTATTCTATACACTGAAATTCTTAGCTTTTCTAAGAAGAAATACTAAGCGTAGAAGATATTTCATAATATTAATAAGTTAAAAAGCAAGCTTTTTGAAAAAAAAAATGTTTAAGATTTTTTAAATCTATTAATACTTATCATGAATAAAGTTTAAAATATGTTTGTTATATATTCGCGTGACAAGTGACAACTACTGTTTGCATTCGATAGAGATAATTCTTAAAACACATAGCGGATTTCTTTTTATCCCAAATAATGATTAAAAGAAACGGATACGAACTAAATTATGGGCGAAGACGTAGCCATTTTATTTAAGTAATGAACTTTTGACTTTTGAATGTTTACAAACAATTAGTGTAATTGGTTTTGCAAACCGTTCTAGTTATTGATAAAATAAAAAAAAAATAACTACAAAAGCCTGTAAAACCAGACCTACCTGATAATTTTTACTGCTATTACATAGCGCCCATCAGTTTGTTCGATGATTTAGTTGTATTTAAAACAGGGCATAGTATAATTCTGTTCTACATAACTTTATTTACATTTAGAAATAAAACAAAGTTTTGAGAATTATAAAGTTATAACTCTCAGTTTTAACTTCTTTGTTTTATTTCTTCTCTGTGGTAAAAAGATAAAAGCTCATGACTAAAAATAACAAAATATGAATAGAGAGAGAAGTAACATGGAAAAGCAACGCAAATAAAACATACAAAATATCTGGAAAAAAGTAGCCTGCACAGAAGAGCCAGTAAATGTACTCTGATAATGCTTTTAAGAGCCAATATTCTTTCTATACAATTTACCTACTCCTTTATTATAGAAAAAGCTGATATTACATAGGGCTACTTAGGCGAAATCAACACCATTGTTAGATATAATTATCAATATCAAGTCCTAGACATAGAGGTATTGTCTTCTGACACTATTGTTGTACCGACTAGACGGCTAATATCCTTATAATTGAAGCTGTAGCGTATAGAAATCACTGCTAAGTAAAGGTGGAATAACACACTCTATCCTATAGAGTTTTTCTTAAAAGCACTTAGTAAGTATTATGAAAGCAAGCGTCTCTCAATGAGTAGTGTAGTAGTGTAGGTAACCAATTTTTTTTAGCTTGCATGCGGGCCGCCAAGTGGTCAATTTAGAAGGACAGCTTTATACTTCAGTATATTAAATACGAAAATGTATTAAGAATTTGAATACCATTGCTCATTACTAAGATGCATTTTATACCAAATAATTGACACACGAAAAGTCAATATTTCTGTTATGTTTTTTGTTATTAAAACCTCCATTTGTTGGATAAAAATAGTTTGTGAAAACTCAATATTCATACTTTAAAGTCAATTTCAGTATAACACCTCCGCCTGCCAAAAGGTTTCAGACTGTATTCCATTAAAAGAGCAATTATTTTACGTCACTATCGAATAAATACCGAGTGTCAATTAATAATAATTTTAATTTATATTCTCAAAGAGACAAAAATAAATGTGAGATGTCCGAATAGACCATAAAAATCCATTGCCTCTGCTCAATTTTGAGCGAGTTGATGCAGAAAACCGGCAACTATTTTATTTTATTCTATTTGAGTCTAATTTATAAAGTTTCATACATGATAACAGTAAGCCCATCTGATCATCTCACTTTGTCAAAAAGCGTTAATTAAAGGTCATTTGACATGTAAGCAGCGTATTATATTCACACTTCGCGTTGTCTCTGCAACGTTTGGTTGACGAGCTAAAGTTTTACACTCAATGCGAATCGAATAAGCTGCGTCACGGTTACTTTACGATTGTCACATTTATTCGTGCTCACTCCTAAGTTTAAAACAAAATGCAATAAGTGGTCACGACACACGTGAAGACGACCACACTCAGCAAGGTTCTTTGATTTAAAAGAACAAGCAAGTCAATCAAGTTTGCCCAACACAACGGCATATACCTACAGATTTTTTGTTGACATTTGTGGCACATGCGTGGCGTGCGGTGAAAACTGAAAATGATTACCTCTGTGTAGTTCACAATGAGTACCTACTTATATTAATTCCCGTTTATTGGCAAAGCCAGTTTAGACCAGATTTCAGTGTGAATAGTTCTACCTCGCATATGGAGCCATGAATTGTATCGATATGAGTTTAACAAGCTGACCTTTGATAGCTGTTAATTAAAATTTGGAAGCCTTTGAATGCGTGTGACTTTTTGTTTTCGTTATCAATACTATATTACAAAGGCTGTCAAAGACCCGACTTATATTGTGAATATTGATTTTTCGCAATATCGGGCTTTTGACATCGCAGTTTTATAAAAAACCCAGTAGGTACGGTACCTACAGATTTCTGCATATAACTTTTACAGTGTGGGTTTTTTTTTAACTTTAATACTTTAAACCCTTATTTAAAGATTATTTACACCGTAGACCGCACCATCATCTAACATCAGATGAGTGCGGTATAGCGTTTGACTATAATGCATAATAAAAACCTACCTACTCAAAAAGAAGTATCTATCAAATAAAGAATCATCATAATCGGCGAAGATACATTTTAGAATTTGCGAAGTAATCGCGTAACATAGGTATAGGCGAAAAAGGAATTGGTTTACCACTTTTGATGACATCTCCCAGTAATGTAGGCCATACACGCTACGGTCTACCGGAGACAGGTATACCTGCGCAGGTCAACCGAACAACGGTAGCGTGTATGGGGACGTTCCGGTGTACTGGAGCGGTCTTCAGTTCTCTTTGCGATGGCATCGAATGTGACACGCTGGCGTTGCTAGGTCTTGCTTTAATTTTGAAGAAAAATGATACGAAAAAGAAGCGAAGAAAGTGGTGTAAGCATTGGTTATTGAAAAGGAAATCATATAGTCATGTTAATTTATTAAATGAATTGAAATTTTAAAAACTATCTTCGAATGGACGAGAAAACATATCTTAAAACATATCTTAAAACACTAGAAAACAACTGACGCGACCTGCGTAGGCCACCGGAGTACAAGCACACACGCACAGGTACACCGTACGGTATCACTCGCCGGAATCGATTTTCGATCTTGCTCCGGTCACCTGCGCAGGTTCGAAAACCTGCACAGGTCTATTCCCACACACGTTCCGGTCTACCTGCGCAGGCGTACCTGCACAGGTGGACCTCTCCGGTAGACCGTAGTGTGTATGGCCGGCATAACATAATTATTCGCTAAGGATTACAGATTGACAGATTCTGACGTAGCAGTTATTAATCTGTCAAGCGAAAATAGCCCTTGATGTTTTGTACGTGCAAATGATATTCAGCCTTAGAGTGGTAAACTAATTTCTTGGCCGCCTATACATATAAAAAGTAGTTTTTTAGTAGACATAGATAGATAGATATAAAATACTCTTTTGCATACCATAACTTAAAAATAAACATGTTAAAAAATTAACTAAAACTAGAGTATGGCATACAATGGGCGGCCTTATCGCTAAACAGCGATCTCTACCAGACAACCTAGTATGGACAGGATCATGAAAAACATAACATGGGGCTAATTAGTGTGCTTTGTAAAATGTTAAATAGTAGTCGATGAAAAAAAAACTATAGTTTGAGAATGCAAGCCATATATGCTATAAAGAGATATACTCGTGTCTATACGATCTATATGTCTATAGACATATTCGGACAGCTGTAGCGACGACGTGCAGTCAAAGTGATTCGTGAATCTATAAAAGTTGGAAAAGTTCTTTACTTCCCGTTTGCCGTTTTATCGATACGCGGACAAAACGTAGCTTTCTAATGGTGAAATAATTTATGTAATCGGCGCAGTAGTTTTTGGTTTTACACATTACATTACAAACATACATATTTATGTACATACATATATACACACACACATAAAAATACGAATCTTTTCCTCATTATAATATAATTATGTATCTTTATTATGTGTAGATTAGAGAGTATTTTATCCGGACGTAAGAGGAAAATAACATACCCCCTTCGGCAACGACCTCGTCCTTGTAATTCTCCCTCATCGAGCGCGCGAGGATGTTGTGATAAAACAGGTTAGCGTTTATCTTGACCTGCGGGGTCACCTCCATTTTAGACACGGCTTGGATGAGCACAGTCAACTTCTGCCGCGCCGTCAATACCAACTTATCAACTGTGAAAATGAAATCACCGTCAAAAATTATCAACTGTCAAAATGAAATGCTAACTGCTACCCGAAGTAAGGAACATAGCAACCTACAATAATAATTAAAGTTTGAACAAAACAATACACAAATAGTTATATTATAACATCTTTAACACGGTGGTTTAACACGGTGCTATACTGAGCTTACAAAATAATAGTTACAGATTTATTTATTTTTTAACATAGAAGCAAGTAACTACACGCAGTGAGTTTAGAAAAACTAAAACAATACACGCTGCTATAGTGCAAACACATTAATTTGATCTCAAAATGAATTAACATTTCAAAGCCAATGTCAAAAATTTATTTATTCAATAAAATCAAAGGATCATTTAGAATCGACGGAAAAAGATTAATAAAGTTACCGTAAGTTCACGTAAACGTCTTAAAAACCTCTTATTGTTGACAATATTCGTGCTGCATGTAAGATGCCACAGATAAGTTTATAATGGCGCCTAAGTGCTTGTTGAATAGACGCTGTAAATCGATTTACTATGCAAGGAGCAGACTTAGTGAATATAATATTAGAGCACACAAAATGGAAATATATTATAGCTAAGTTAGGGAGGGTACCTAATAAATAAAATTATGGTTATGGGTATGGTTATAGTTTTCCTTTCCTGCAGTGGGTTGTGGGTTTAATTCCCACCAAGAACAAACCATCAAATTTAAACAATGACAAACTACTGTTTTCGTCGCACAAACTAAGCTTAGTTTGAGACTAGATGGCGTTGAGTGAAAACGTTAAAAAAAATTTTTTCTCTAACATAATATTAACTACATTTTAACACGCAAATACAATTTGTGCGGAAGCTAGAGCATTATCAATTTATATTTCTAGCGAAGCGGCAATAGTTACGCGAAGACGATGAACTATGTCATCATATTTTGGTCACACGTTGACCAATATAGCTTAATAAAATTTTGATCGAACGTGCCAGTTATAAACGGTTTGCAGATTATCAAGACCGTTTCTGTAGCTCTACCATGAGTTTTTACTATACTATATTTACTATACTCGCTAGCGTCTGTAGTTAAAAATATGTATGAAGATTTGTACAGCGCCTCTAGCGGATAGTTGGGTACTAAAATTCGTCATACTAATAGATATTGACGTAACTACTGTAGTAAAGTCAGGCGATTTTACTGTGACAACTCAAGGTAGAGGTACTGGTCACTATTTGTGCATCAAATTTTCACAACCAAAAAGATACATTATTTACATTTAGTGTATTAAAAACTTATACAAGGTTATTGTGTCTAAAATAACGAATACCTACTGGTTGAAAAAAAGGGCAATTTTATATCTATTTATTCCAGAAAAGATTACTTTTTCTAGGGAAATACTGATGTTCACAAATACCAGATTTCTAAGGATAGGTCTTCGTCTCCTCCTGTTCACTTTTTATTTAAATAAAAAAAATCCTTTAAATCTAAAATAACAGTTACTAAGATTAGCTAAACAATAATAAAACAAAACAATGTAAACATGTAGCGTGTGGTACATAATAATATGATTATCGGATCAGAGTTATATGGAAATCACATTCGTTGAAGGACTTATGATGTATCCAGATGTACCTTCTTAAAGAGCAATAGTAATACTTACAATCAGCTTCAATCTCCGGCACGGGTTGCACCATATCGTCCAGCGCGTATTGTATTGCCGGCGGAACGTCAACAAAGGGCCGCGGAGCATTCGGCGCTCCTGCAACAATTCCAATATTCCTTTTGTTCAATCGTTCTACCAAACTACGCTAAGCAGGCGTCGATAAACATGTCATTTGAGAACAGATGTGGCGCGGCGGGCGAAGGTCCGCCTGAGAGGCGTAGGTTGCGGGTTCGATTCCCTCCTTGGGATAAATGTTTGTACGATCTGCAAATATTTATTCCGGGTGTTCTGGGTATTTTACATGTATAATAAAAAATTATCTATCTATGTTATGTATTGTATTAAGTATGTCAGTTTTCTAGTACCCATAAGAGCTGGTTCAGACACGGCGGAATCCGCGCGGTTCCAAACCGCGCGGGTCAACCGCGCGGATCTTATTTACATTAGCGCCTATTCATTCGTTCATACATGTCCGCGCGGATTGACAATCCGCGCGGCTACCGCCACTCAACCGCTAGAAAATGAATTCGCGCGGTTACCGCTCGGATCTATTTACTTGACGTACTATGAGCGCGTTCAGTTGCAGCGCGGACGCCGCGCGTATCGGACGGTGACAATGGATCGCTTCGACACCGAGCTATTCATCGATGAGGTGGAAAAAAGACCTGCTTTGTGGGACATCCAATGTACAGAATATTCTAATAAAATTATTAGAAACGGAGCTTGGCAGGAGCTGGTGGATATTTTTGGAGAAAATGAGGATTCTTTGGAAAAAAAGGCTCTTTTTGGTCAGTAGGTATTTAATTTTACATTTAATTTTGTCAGGGAAGTTTACATGTTTTGTAATAGATAGTCCAACCTAAATAACTAAATTATAATTATAAAAACGTTGTTATTGTGATTGGAGGTACATATCGGGTGCGGGTAATATCACGTTACCACAGTAAACTATGTATGTGCAACCGACGCGACGCCATCTTGAGTTTAGTTTTGGCGCGAACTGTAACAATTTTTTTTTTTATATTTTTGTGTCTTGCCATTCTACACGACCCTCATTTACAAAGTAATTAGCATATTTGTCTCTAATGTTTAATGATGACGGTGTACCCCTTCCTGCATGTAATGTATTAAGATTACTCATTGGCGCAGTATATAAAGTATCTTCATACTGTACACCATCTCTAGTTCTAACAAAATTGTGTAGCACGCAACAGGCCTTTATTATGTCTTCGGCCAAGTCTATATTAACGTTTATAGGCCTATGAAAAATGCGCCACTTGTTTGCCAGAATTCCAAAAGTGCATTCAATATAACGTCGAGCTCTTGATAACCTATAGTTAAATTTTTTTTTTTCGTATGATAGCCCTTTACCTGCGTAGGGGCGCATTACAGTTTCGGATAAACCAAACGCTTCATCGCCAACTATGACGTATGGCAATGGTGTAGAATCTGTGTCAGATATTGGTGTAGGTTTTGGTATGTGTAATGACTTTTCCATTAATCTTTTATAAAATAACGAATTTTTAAAAATTGCAGAATCACTACTTTTACCATATGATCCAATATCTATGAAAGAAAAACAATAGTTAGTATCACAAAGTGCCAACAGTACTACGGAAAAAAAAGATTTGTAATTATAATACAAAGATCCCGAATCATTGGGTTTCGTAATCCTTATATGCTTGCCATCTATGGCGCCTATGCAATTGGGGAAATTAGCATATTTTTCAAAATCTGTAGCTGTTTTTTTCCATATAACTTCGACGGGTGCAGGCATGACGTTTTTTACGACTTTTATCCACAAAGCTTCACATACTTCACGGACAATTCCTGTAATTGTAGATTTGCCAAGACGAAAGTTGTAATGCAGTTCTCCAAAGGAACAACCAGTACCTAGATATCTGAAACAATATAATCTTGATCTGTATCGTTTTGTTAAAGATAGTGATTTCTGTTCCAGGTGTAACATTACAAAAAAAGTGGAAGAACATACGTGATGCTTATAATAAGGAATTCAAGAAAAACAAATCAATTCCTTCTGGTTCTGGTGCATGTAAAGGTTCAAAATACATGTATTTTAACCGACTTTCTTTTCTTCAGAAGACGGTAGAAAATATAGAAACGACCTCAAACATAGATGAAGCCAAAAATGAAGGAATTCAAAACATTGACCAAAACCAAGATAATTTTGTAAATGCACGTGACATACAACCAGTACGCAATAGAAGGAAGAAAGCTAAAATTACCGCAGAAGACAGATTGGCAGACATAATAGAAAACAGCATTGAATCAAGGGATAAAATACAAAGACAAATACAAGAAAGTATGTCAAAGCCAGATGATGATGATGATAAGCTTTTTTGTATGTCATTGTATAAAGAGTTAAAAAAGGTCCCAGAAAATAAGCGATTGGCTACTAAAATTGAATTACTCGAGGTAATACAAAAAGGGCAGAAATTACCATCGCCTATTAATATCACGAGCCAGCAAAATACGCAAAATAATGCTGTATTTTGGCAAAACCAACAATATTTAAACCAAAGATATTTCACAGAATATCCGACATTCGTAATAGAGGAGCCTCCATCGCCTTTGTCGTGCAGTAGCACAGACGACTCGCAGTCTTCCATAATAGTTGAAAATATATATTCTAATGGATAAAATAAATATTATCTTACCTTAATGTTATCACGAGTTTTTCTTCTGGGGACACGCTTGACCTCATATGGGTATCATTAGATGCAATTTGTTCACTGATCATTCCTAATAATTCATCAAATGAATTTATCGACATTCTTAGGTAATTGAAGAATTTGGGTTCGAAATTTCTTAATTTTGGATATAAAGCCTGAAACTGACCATGGGTGAGCCGATCACGTAATATTGGATGCACCCAATACTGTCGTTTCTTCTTTCTTTTTTTTATACGGAGCAACAAGTACACACATATTGCTTCTTCGACTTCCATGATTAGACTGTCACCCTACACTCCGCAAATACATCCGCACCCCTGTCTGAACACTTGCGTTTAGAACCGCGCGATTTGCATCCGCGCGGTTTCCGCCGTGTCTGAACCAGCTCTAATGCTGGCCACACACCATCCTTCCTATCGTCCAATCGGCATGACGCTACTGATTGGATCAGTTAGAATTGACCGTGTGTGGGAGTGGATTGGCATGACAGTTAGAATGGATAGCAATTGGCAGTTCAATTCGTTTGGCTTGATCACATCGATTGGATACTGCCGATTGGACCGTGTGTGGCTGTGGGCGATTGGCAGTTCAGTTTGTAAGAAGGGCTTTGAAATTGAAAAAAGTAAAAATACAGATCGACTAAACAAGGGGGGTTAGTACCAGAAAAATCCAAAATCCCCCCTTTTCGTCCCCCCTCTTTGGGTAATCGCTTCTAACTTTTTTTCCAGCAGTCCGATTGAGCTCAAATTAAAAAGCATTGTTATTTGTGCAATTTTCTATCCGAATCCGTCGAAAATTTTTTCAAAATCCGACATGAATCACGCTGTCAAAAGCAAAAAGCCATAATCGTCGTCAAGCCTGCAGTGTCATGCCGATTGGACGATAGATTGGACGATCGATTGGACGATAGATTGGATCGTGTGTGGTGTATATGGACGTACTGCAGATTGGATCCAGCCTGCAGTGTCATGCCGATTGGACGATAGGAAGGATCGTCTGTGGCCACTATAACACAAACTCTGCTCAGCTTGGGGCTAGATGAAGTTGTGTGGATTGTCCAGCATTGTTTATTTATTTATGATCTCCGTTAAGCTAACCCGTATCTAAATTATTGTATTATTTGTCTAATCGCTTTAATCCGACCATCACACAACCAGTACAATTAAAAAAAGTCAAGTAATGAAACTAATTAAAACGATCTAAAAATAAGACAGGGATATTTTAATTTCCTGGAAGTTTTGAGAAAATCGTATGTGATGAAAATCCTCGTGAGAATCCATTTATAAAACTTAAATAACTCTGTCAAAGCGATGCTACTAACCACAGCTAAGTGCTTCAAAATTTTGAAGGACTGAACTGTCGCGCTAATTTGCAATTGAGAAACGTAGCAATTAGGTATAGAGTTATTACGTCTAAATTAGATATCCATCAAATTTAGACGTAAAAACTCTATACCGATAGAGCTTATTTATTTTTATTTATTCCTACCATAACAAGTGCTTTTCAACTTGGTCGCCAACATCGCAGCGCGATGTTACTTCAGAAGTATTTTCACGAGTATATGACCAGTAAATTCACCACAGGGTAATTAGGACTACCGCTTTATTCTACTCACTTATGCACTAAACGCGGTGTAAATCGCATATAAATCTTTAATTTGCTTAAAAGCATGTTCTTGTATTAGCGAATACATGTCACATGGAAGCTTCAGAGAAAATCACTAATGCTAATGCCTGACTTTCCATTGTTTATTTACAACATATTGTCGAAGCGTATTCACTATGCGTTAGTTATCGAACCCTTTGTTTCGAAAGGCAGCTTTATTATGGTAGAGGCTTAGTAATAATGCACTTACAGGATCATAGGAGCAAGGGTGTGCGAGTACAGATAACAGTCATTTTAAGCTCCCATTCTCTGTTCATTGACGGAACCCGGTCAATAAAGATTATTTTTTAATCTAATTGGACATGTTTTTGTACAAGAACCGCTTTTGTAATGAATGGATCGTTAAATATTGCCTATAGTTTTAGTTTTCAAATGAACTAAATGCACAATTGATTCAATTAGTTTTTCATAATATTTGATATACTTACTGGTATTATATTACACAAATATTATTTCAGGCATTTAATAGCTTATTTTTTAACCTTGGTTATAATATACTATGAAAATAAATATATTTATTTATTATCATTCTTCAATTGAGATACAAAAGCTAAAAAATATTCAACCAAAGGACCCCCGCAAACTGCAGACTTTTTATCGGCCGATAGTTTGATCGGTTGCTTAATCAGTATGAAGATGTATGCAGATGCGCACATTACAGTGATTCAGTCTTCAAACTGTTTAAGAAGCCGACCAAACTATCGGCCGATAAAAAGTCTGCAGTCTGCGGGGACTCTAAGTATATCAAATCAGACGTTCTTCATGACAGACAAGAGGAATCTATGAATTAATTTGGCCAGATATTCGATATCATTTTTGTAGACAGGTAAATTATTATTTGCTTTGCAAAATAACAAACAAGCTTAATAGAGTCACTTATATCGTAAGCAGCCTTGTTTGGCTCGAGACGACGACGCGGCGCAATCCCATAGTAACATTATTACCTCACGGTAAATATTGACTTACGGTAGTTAATAAGCTAAAAAGCTTGTTTCTGTAATCCTTCTGATATTTATAAGCACGGTTTTATGTATGCATTATAATGCGGGAATTTAAATAAAAATATCGAATGGTTAAAAACGATTGCAAAAAACATTTTATAATTAAAATTACTTAATCATAATCTACAATATCTGTTTCAAAACATGTCTACGTATAGGTTAGTAATAGGACTTGTAATAATATAAATATTCAATTGTATAAATATTCAAGTCTAAGCGTGACTCGAATAAGATTAGAAAAAAAACTTGCTGAAGAACCAAAAATTCAACTTTCAAAAAATCAACAAGTTGGAAAAAATAAAATATCAACATTATAACAATTACAATTAAAATACAAATAAAACTTCTGATAAAAAAATATTTGAATTTCAACCCGGCTGCGTTATTAATTTCGTAATTTTTTAAATTATTTTATACATTTCTCGAAATAGTTTTAAACTCCTTGTAAGTGCTGTTGTTGATACTGACAAAGTATATTTTTATAAACTGGTAAGACACATTATACACTCATCAATAACCAGGCAAGTTAAGCAGTCAAAGAGGTACACTGCGCGTGCAGTGATAATAGCAATATAAATAAATAATAAATAAATAATGCTGGACAATCCACACAACATCATCTAGCCCCAAGCTAAGCAGAGCTTGTGTTATGGGTACTAGAAGACTGACATACTTAATACAATATATTACACAGATAGCTATTTTTTTATTATACATATAAAATACCCAGAACACCCGGAATAAATATTTGCAGATCGTACAAACATTTATCCCAAGGCGGGAATCGAACCCGCAACCTCCGCATCATATGCACATGCACTCGAACTTATGTTATTCATAGGTAAGTAGTGTAAATCTTTGGCTAGTTAGACATCACTTAAATGAAGCTGACAACGCTCCTGACTAACTTTGATTGAACCGGTGGAGTGTGAGGAAACGGTATACGGGCATCTCATTACAGCGTCGAAACTACATTCCAATCGAATTATAAACTGAAGCAAATGATTTAGTAACTTGCGGATGGTATTAAGTTCCTATATTCTACCGATATATCAGAACCTAATGGCAAGGTAACATGTTGTGTAACATTTTTAAATGAACTTTTATTTATCAAAATTAGATTCCAAACTTTTAAGCATTTTCTTCGAAACATTTTATATTTTTAGCCTTTGGTTTCAAACACTTACGTAAAAAAAATTGCAATACGTTTGCAATTTTAAAATATAACTTTTTTTTAGAATGTATGTAACCTTCGTCTTTTAATAAAGTTCTAAGTAGGTATACAAAACACGGCACCCGGTACATCATACTTCACACTTTACAAAAATAAACGTTGAGTGGTACCCGCGTGGAAATGATTTTTTTTTTAAAAAGAGTTAGATGGGCGCCTTCTGCCTACCTAGGTAATATTATGCGATGCTCTGCCCGCGTGCGTTCGTCGAAGGTTAAACCTACCTACACCTATCTACATAGATAAAGCTTTTGACATGCATACGAGATTGGCGCATATTTTGTGTGCGTCGTTTGCAAAGCAACATCTCCTATACAGGATGTTTTTTTAGAAGGGTGGTGATGGCTAAGTCCGAATCTTTCGAATTATAAAAGAAATAACTGCATAATTAGTTTTTTCAGAAATGATGTGATTTCGGACTTGGCCATTAACACCCCTAACAAAAAAAACCTATATTTATCTTTTTGTATCCTATAGTATTCCACAAATTCTCTCCGTGGAGAGTAGCACAAAAAAGGTAGGCCTATCCCTTCAGTGGGTCTGGCTGTAAATGATGATGATGATTATTCTCCTCAGATCATAAATGTGTAAATGTTCGAGTCTTTACATGCTTAGATATTTCACAACTACGTCACAACGAATGGACCAATTTGGATGACACTTAGCATATTCACAGAAACCACAAGAGTTGAGAAAAATCGTGAAAATAATTCCGTGGATTTATGAGAAAATAATAAATGCATATTTTTAACTTTCATTTTTCCCGGAAAACCTGAATGTTCAAAAAAAGACTTTTATCAAAGAAAGGCAGCTTAGCTGAAAGGTATCGATTTTTGCAAGTTAAAAATGAAATAATAACCAACGTATATATCAATCCTTTCAGAAATATTTAGTTCATTTCCTACTTAAGTACTGCACAAATACGTAGGTAGGTACTGCAAATATCAGGATATCGCATCTCGCAATTCTTCTATTACTTACGGAAGAGTAGGTCCTTGAATACCATAAGTTCCCGTCTCCTGTTGTTTCAAAATTACCCATCTGTGTGTGATATTGCGAGATATACAAAGCAGACATGAATTTATACAAAACTAACTTCCCGTCCCCGGCTTCGCGGGTTGTTTTATTGTTCTAGTAATAAACATCATCGGTCAACTAGAAAGATAATAAGATGAAGTCTCGGGCACCAGCCGCGACTTCATCTTATTATCTTTATATTTTGAATAAATCATACAATATCTTTATAAATTCCATATTATAGCCTATGTATTTATCTGATTAAAATCCATTCAGTAGTTTTTACGTGATAAAGTAACAAAACATCCACATTTTCATCTATCCATATAAACTTTCGCATTTATAATATTAGTAGCAAGTTACTCGCAGATATGCATTCCGATATTGAAAGAATTTGAAATCATTCCAGTCGTTCTTGAGTTATGAATGTTATATTTTTTAAATATTTCGTTGTACAAGTATGCAAGGTGTAACATAATATAATAAGCGTGCTGCGGGAAAGAGAGACTCCTACGTGTTATCGAAAACAACTTTTGTTCAACAACTCAAAACGTTAAAAGTTTTACTTCATGATACGTGTCTGCATCCAGGTTCAATTTTCATATGTTTGATCGGTTTAAACTAACTTTCGGTTTTATAGGTATTATGTTACAAGTTGTGTAGAATGTAGTGTACCTAATCTGGAGTAGGTAACTTAGTTTAAACTACACAGTAGGTATATGCGAGCTTTTCATTTTGTAAGTTTTTATTTTTCCCGTATGTTCTAACATTGTTTATTTGTCTTAGATTAGTTGGTACCTTTTATACCTAGGCGAACCTATTTACTTATTTATCTAGCTCTGAAACAAAAAAAGAGTTGTAGAACTAACCCACGCTTGATAGCAGCTCATTGATTTGCTGTAAGGATGTCTTCATCTCGATTATAAGTTTTCCTTTCACGTCAAGTGATTTGTTCAAGTTGTTCTCTTCGCGTTGTTCAGCGTTTAGTTGCGCTTTGCAATTGTTTTTGTCTTGTAAATACCTGGAATCAAATGGTGACATCACACAAAGGCGTTGGGGTATTCTAGGCCTCAACATGAATTCATCATGAGACAATACATAACGTTTAATTGTTTTTATAATTATAAGTTGGTATTTTTTGGTCTTAGCAAAGTTTATTGTAATGTAAATAAAAAGTGATTTTTGCAGTTGTATGTCTTATCATTAATTCAGCTTATACAAAAGTTACTACTTTAGTGCTATGCAGTAGTAAAAGTACAACATTGCATAATAATATAATCTACTACTTATCATCCCTGTATCATGAAGGCGAAACCTAAAGGAGAATGTACAATCCTCTACGGAGCGTGGGCCACGACTAATTAAATCGTCTATCAGAATTGCACTATAATACGTTTGAAAGGGCTGTTTGATTTTTTCCATAAAATATTATAAAATAGTGAAAGTAAAAAAAATAGAATGTATTTAACAACATATTACCTTCCATTGAAATTTAATTGAATAGCTAGTAACGATCCTCATTTTGATATAGAGTTATTGTTGCGAAACTCAATTTAGCAGAATAAGCTGTATTTGTCGTTATAATGTCAAAGTATCTGTGAAAAAGTTATATGGAGCTCAGGATTTTCACGCCTACCTTTTTAATGCTAATCCTGGTAAAGTATGTATTATTAACGTTGCTACATTAATAAGGAACAAACATCTAAACTTTTACATTAGTACGAATTATTTATTGTTACACCTGACAGACCTGTGTTAGTCCTCTACAAATAAAAGTATTTAGAATACAACGAAACGCAATAACATTGTGGGAATACATAAAAAAGAACTCCCTTTGACAACTTTCAAATTGTACCGTGATCCTAATTGGAGTTATACCCACTGCACAGAAAAATCCATGTTGAAATTGCCCTCGGTGGATTTATTAACGCTTTCGAGAGTTCGACAGATGTTTACCTTTATGTATTTGCTTTATGCAATCAAAATATTTGTCGCACCAATGACACTTTTCCGTGCATCATATAGAACGGTGTAATTCAAGGTGTTAAAATTTGATGTGAAAAGTATTTTGTAAAGTTCTGTCTATTTTCCTAATAAATAGAATCTAGACAAATAAATTAACAATATTACCAACTACGTTATACCAATACAATTCATAAAATACTATCTATAGATCATACATGTGGCCTATTGAGCTCAACTGATCCAAATCAGTAGGAATGTATCAGTAAGTAAAGTTTGAAAACTAACATAACTGTAGGTAACTGTATTACATTCAGACGTTTCGTGTGTCGTTCAAGAACTCAGTCAATATTGTAACAACATTTCCCTATTAAGTTTTTTTAAAATTTACCTAGATTAATTCTTTATAACATTTTGGATCTTTATTTAAAATGAGGAGAGCCATAAATATAATACTTTTCCGCAAAAGTGCGGTTTTAGATACATGCCTTTATAGTCTGTCTTCGCGTCTGCTTCAAACTACAGTATCATACGGACACAAATGAGGATTGGTTTTTAATAGTGAAACTTCCATTTATACATTTATAATGTTTTTTCCACCTTTCGCACAACGCGTGACTACTAGCCGCCATCGCCCCTCGCTGGGGATGAACATATTGCTAATTAGTAGCGACTGCCACCGCGCGAGGGTGAACGCTGTGATTTTCGGCTGAGCTCTATTTTATCAACTCACAGAACCAAGATTTTGAGCTACCTGGCAGTCGACACAGATCAGTTGGGTACGCTTTGACTTTACACTATAGTTCGAGAGCTCGATCCGAGAATAAACATTCTTGTTGGATAACACTCATGTTTATTAATCATCAATCAATCTAGTTTCCAAACCCTATTTTATTTATTTTTAAGTAAATATATTACATACCTAATTACCAAATTGTATAAACGTTACTGCGAGACCATGGTAAATTTTACAAGTTTTAATCTAATCTTATCACACTTTTAGGTTTTTCTATACATAAGTATAATCATAATAATGTATCCCTTTATTCAAAACAAAACGCTCCAAGTCTGTAACTTTCTTACCATTCCATAGCCATTTTCAGAAAATAAAAAAAATCCACGCCTTAATAAGTGATGGCAATGCAATATACAGTACTTCCGTATAAGACAGAATCACTTATTAAGTTTCAGCCTTCGTATATACCTATCTAAAGAGGTAGATTGCGTCTGGAATCTGGGATCTCGACCGTCTGGAAGTAAAGTGATTGCCCGATTGCTCGTTAATTTGTAATTTCCTATACACGCTTGGACTAGCTTAAACGCGAACATTGGATGTGAAAAATGAATGTTCTCAGTATCTTTGTGAACAAGCTTAGAGGATTACAGGGTTCTTTGTTATTTGAATCCGCTATTCCTTTTTGTTTTTCAGTTAAAGGTTGGGAGGTTGGGAGGCACAGTAAATTCAATAAGATGCAGTCTCAAATGTACTTTGTTGTGTTCGATCTTGCTACAGATCTGTAGCAAGATCTGTAGTACAGACGGCATGCAAAAGGTTGACATAGTCAGAAAATACTTTCAAGTGAGCTTTTTGTGTAATGGATTTTCCAGCATAGAACTAATTTTGCATTCAGCAGTAATGCTAGTTGTTATAAGGATGGAAGGGTATGAGTGCAAGTGCAATTACAGGCATTTAGACTTAACATCTATTACGTGTACGCATTTTTAACCTGAAAACAATAAAAAATACACACGTTTACTTACTGGTTCACAAACAACTATTTCAAGCTCAAAACATGTATAGTATACTATAAAAGACTCCTGTCGACGCTTCAAAAAACTGACACAGATTTGCACCCTATCCCCTTTGCAAGTATAGTGACACGTTTTTGCCCAGCAGAAAATAAACAAACGCGGTTCTTGATACCTCAGTCTACGTTCTTTTTTCGATGCTGAGTTATTACCTCACATCCGTCGCGGGAAGGAAATGTCATTACGCTGAACCTGGTAAACGAGTAACAAGTTCTATCTAGGGATGTGTTGGTTCGTACCTCAAAATTGCAAGGCTTTTACGCATGAAACTTTACCAGGCGTGTTTGAGTGGTAAATATCTAAAGCCTTATTACAAACATGCAGCAAATATATTTATGGTTCATCTGTACAAAGACAGCAAATATTATCTCTACCGAGTACATTTCATGATGCAAGATACATACAAATTAAATATTTTGATTACGTATTCAAGTATTCGTTTAAGAAGATTTACTAAACGCATATAACAAAAACTAATGAAGAACAAAAATTACAGTGATAACTGAAAGCTCTTAGTGGCCATGTTCATGATAAAGTAGTATTATTTTTTTCGATTAGTGCTTAGAGAATTATTTAGAATTTAGAACTCGGCAGATTCGCCATATCAATATATATTACAGACGAAACTATCAAAACTCTTCTGAACCATGAGTGACTAAAAGGTACCTATCACTCTCTGTAAATAATTAAATCATATCCACGACAATTGATTAATCCATTGTCAATGTACAAATACGTTCAATTCAATGCACCTTGACGTGTGGTAGATTAACCCAGAGGAAGTTCAATTCAAAAGACGTCTTCGGTAAGGATTTACACATACCAGCGATTTCATCGCTAAGGGGAAATTCGAGCGAACTTTATTCAAAGGAGAGAATGAGCATACAATTTAAGAATAGGGATATAGTGGAAGATCTACTTACGGCCGGTTTCTCGAACGATGATCAACGAAAAAATCCAGTAATTACTATGTGTCAAACTCGGATCAATCGTGTTTTGGGTTTGCAGAAACCGGCCGTAAATGTTATGCACTGCATACACGAAGTTCAACTATTGTTAAACTACATTATAAATAAATATATATTCACGGACATTTCTTACAGCACGCTCTAGTCCTGAACTAAGTAAAGCTTGTACTGTAACTACTACGGGAGCTAGATTGCTGATAGAAGACTTTTTTTTTGTAAATACTTTATAACAACCAGTCACAGATAAAAAAATAAGTTCATCATACAAATGTTTGAAGGTGATTATTTAAACCGAGATCGAACCTACGACCGGCAGCATTGAATACAGAGCTACCAGCAACCTGTCATTATTAACTATGAGCCAATGCGAAAATTATGAATAGCATTTGGTGAGGCAGCAGCCAAACAGAAAAACGTTTATATACTTATTTTATACTCTCTTTTGAAGAATACCCAGGAGTTTTATCATAAAAATCACCTTCACAATAAACAAATAAATAGACATTTCTAGACTTTGCTCTCATTTTGTGAGAGCAAAAACAAGAAATATATTTGGCACGCTAAACTGTTGAAACGATGAGTGTGTGCATGCCCTTAATTTAACGACAGCGTGAACATTCCGACATCCGACAGTTAATCGGAAGTAGACTACATGAAGTAGTTAGAAACTGATTACAAGATCTTCCAAGCGATTTGATACTCTGTGGAACAGGTTTCCTAGATAGAATTTTATTTTACATAGAAATCTGATTAATTAAATACAGGTAAAATAAAATTAAAAGTATTATGAGCGAACTAGTCATCAAAAGAGATCTCTTCCAGGCGGTTTTTTTTATTAATAAACACGTATTTCAAAATCCTATGTACTCACGAATCGAACGTAAACATTTTAATGTGTAGGTACATACAGAATAATTCAAAGTACACGTCTAAGTATCTTACGAATTCATGAAGAGAAAACGTCTGACCTCTGAAGTAGGATTAAATCTGTGTCTGAGAAGTCAGGGCCTTCCCTTTTCAGATTTTGTTCGAAAAGGGGAGAGTTTCTGGAAAACTACATTTATAAGGTAAACTGAAGATAATTTTGTCATGTCTTACTCGCACACGTTCAACAGAAACACTCAACTCATATTCATTCCATAGAATGTGCAATGTATGTGGAATTTATGTTTTATAATTTTTTATTTATTTATAGTTAACTTATAATCATATACGATAAATAAAGTAAAAAAAAATGAGGCAAGTTGCAGCCGCAACTTCATCAAAAATTTGAAAGTAGACGCACGGGGTTTTTACTATGTAAAATTTCTGACATTGAACGATGTATTTTTTATAACACTATGAAGATAATATAAAAAAAACATACTTATACTATGACGTAATTAAGGTGTCTTTTTACACACCTTTAAAGCAGTGTAACTACCAAAGTCACGATGACCAAACCTTCATAATGTACCATCGTTCTTACTTATGTTTGAGCATCCGCTGAAATACTTTCAAGCTTTATTAAATTACATAGGTCTGGCGTTCACAGGCTCTTACTCTATATAAGGGGCACCGCGTTTGTTTGAGATGATAGGCCCGCTCTGTCTAAATTAACGACCAATGTGCATAGTGTATGTCACCATTTTTGCATGTGTGTGTTACCGCGGCGCATTGTTCTCTACCTGATTTATTGGCTGGCACACCTATTTTGAGCCCGAAGGAGCTAGTGAGCTGTTTTAACACAATTTGAATTAGCATAAAAAATTCTATAATTTTGCGATTTAAAATGAGAAGCAGTTACTGCGTTCAACCTTGGAACACGGAGCAGATTATGTACTTCAGCGAACCCTCTTGGTTCGAAGTAGCTGACTCTTGTTATTATGAAAATTGGTCCAACAATTTAAAAGTAAGGTTCACAATTAAGGCTTTGTTGTAACTGTATTAGTGTAATAGTCAAGAAAATGTCCTATTTATCTATCTTAAAGCTAGGAGCTCGATTAATGGTTACATATTACATAATTAATTAATTATAGATCGTGGGTTTGGTTCCCACCCACAGCAAATGTTTGTGTGATGAATATAAATATTTGTTGTGTCTGTGTTACAAAGAATTATACGTGTTTACAAAAAAAAAGTATATACGTATTCTATCAGCAATCTAGTTCCCACAGTACAAGATATGCTTAGTTTGGAACTAGAGTGTGTTGTGAAATGTCCGTGAATATTTATTTACTATTTATATTTTCATAAGGCTGATTTCACGATAGGATGCCATTATTAAACAGGACCATTATTTTTCAATGCAAGCTATGTATAACTGTGTTGCATAGTAATCATAAGCAACTGTTTCAGAATTTGAAAATCGTTTATTTTTCTTGCGCTGCGTGCATTATTAAACCTATTTTAATAAATTAGTTACTAATTTATCCCAGACTTGCATCTCACAACATATCACAAATTCTCTTCGTAAACAAGTAAAATTGAAAACTCCAAGTTGACTTCAATTTAAAACTACTAACCACGCTCAAGTCGGTCGCAGGTTCTGACAGAATATAAACGACATCCAGACATTGTACAAGCCCGGTGCAGTACATCAACTTACAAAACTGTTGGTCATTAAGCGTATCAGCATGAAAAATAGCTGACATGAAATTTATACACATATTACAGAAAGGTACCTACTACTGTATTGAACTATCAAACAGTCTCCAAATTAATGCTTCTTCCAGATTACCCAGATCAAAAGCCACCAACTTGTTTCCGACTCCGAACTTTGTCAAAAAACAACCTAGATTTGAGTGATAAACCACGAGTTTATCAAAACTCTTTTAATATACTAAAATAATCAATATTAAGATTATTACATATAATTACAAACTCTTGATTAATGTAACCATGATTGTGATTTGTTATCTTTATCTTTTTAACTTCTTTTGCATCACAGTATTTTACATTATATCCTACTCTTATTTTTGAATAATTTATAACTTAACATTTACATTCTCAAAGTAAGGTTTAACTATTGTCATATAATTTTAGGTTACATAGTTGTTTTTTTACCAACATGTAAGGCAACGGCTTCAATGTATTAAGGTCACACATCTTGATTTTGGAAAATAATAACAAGACATGACTAAAATCAACAACATAAAAACTAGAACCTTACGCTAGGGCTTTATAATTTCCTTGAAGGTTAAATAGTTGAAATACCGCAAATATATAAGTATACTATGTATCCTATCTTACGCTTTATAGTTTAAAAGATTTAAAACTTGGGCTTCATAATTAAGTAGCTTTCCGCGCTGTATAATTATTATTTTACCTACGAAGTTATTATATTACAAAACAACGCACATAGAGTCTTAAGAAACACAATATGTATATCTTTTAGAATAATGTTTGAGAACTTAAGGAGTGAGAACTTTCAAGTTGCTTGTAAGTTGCTTTGATTCCAGCGTGATTATGAGTATTCGATTAATTTGGAATTTCCTTAAGAGATAGAATCCGGAACGAAGTAATTTGTCAGAAAACAAGGTGTTCGACATAGCTCAAAGAATTAGCAAGCTGAAGTGGCAGTGGGCCGGCCATGTTTGCCGAAGAACCGACAACCGTTGGAGCAAACGGATACTGGAGTGGAGACCGCGTTTAGGCAAACGTAATGTAGGACGCCCTCCGGCGAGATGGAGCGACGATCTGCGGAGTGTAGCTGGCAAAAACTGGATGAGAAGGGCCGAAGACTGGGCTGTCTTGGGAGAGACCTACATCCAGCAGTGGACTAACATAGGTCGATGATGATGATGATGATGATTAATTTGGCTACACAGCACAGAAAATAGTCCTTAATACAACATTAACTAAGTAAGAACATTAATTAAGCAAACATAGGTACACGTACGTACCCTTAGGTCTTTTTACCACCAACGTTAATCTAATGCCATTCTGTCATTTCGCCATTCAGATTTCAATAAACCCCTGAATTTTGAAACAATGCTTCAAAGAATATTTCACGTCAGGAATGAAAGTTTCAAAAACCATCAACAATAATTGGGTAGACGCATCGCTCGTAAAATTAAACATTCTTGGAAAGGTACATGCAAATGGAATTGGATCGTGATTCCCACGTATGGCAGATAATTCTACAGACCTTTTTTTTTTGTTTGATACACCGACAGACAATGTGATGATTTTTAAAAGGGGCGAACATATTCGATCCTTTAGCTACATACGTCCAATCCATCAATTATGTTTCGTATTGAAACTACCGTGTTGCTATTATTCGATTTTTTTAAAAAAGGACTTTCATTTGTTTTTGCTGCATAGATGGAGTAGAAGCCCACTTGTCTTAAAATAAAACTGGAATCATGCTCTACCTAACTTAGTTATCTATGACTCTATAGTTGGACAGCAAGCTATTCATTAAACAGTTTCTTTTCAATCATAAACTATCCTTTTTCAGTATAAAGTTTCATGACTTTTTTCACGAACCTATCACAAGGACCTGGCACACACAAAAAGGTTAGACAACGTGTTAAAATGCTTATCTTTTTAATATAAAAAGTAAATGATACAATATTTAATCTTTATTTTCTTTATGTATATTCAGGGAGATATACATAGCTGCGCTGTAACCTAACTTGCTTTCAGTGAACCCAGTAGCAACCATCAATCAAACATTAAATCCAACTAACCACTAACCTTGGACCTATGCTCGAAAATCACCGATATATGCCGTGCGTTCGAACATGTGTATAGCTGTATCAATTGAATATAGATTCAAATAACGGTAGAGATCTTCGCAGATTTCTTGAGAGTTGGTGCATACTCAAGATACATTTGTCAATATCATATAGGGTAGTCAGATGAATGAAAAAATATATGCATTTACAGAATTTGTACCTTTAAAGTCATATGATGGTATATATATGTAATAAGCTTACAAAATATATGGTTATTTAAGACTAGATGGACTACCACCACCAAAAAAAATAAAACAAATGAACAAATCTATGAAAGATGTTTTTGTCAATAACTGAGCTCCTTAAAATTCCCAGTGCCATCTAGTGGCAACATAACAAACCATGGCCGCAAAAAGAATAGAATAAACGATATACATATATCGAACGTGATTTAATATAGGACCCTGGTATGTATCTATTTGCGCTACGAATCTGCTGGCGGCGTGGTAGGGTGTCACTAGGTGCACAATCGCATGTTCTAGCTAGACGCGGATATTTGTCAAACAAATCGATACCAAACCGAGACAGTAATGTTTGTCAGGCCCATACATTGCATCAATACTCAGTAGTGGTACAACATTGAATACATAAAATGAATTGCTTTACTGAGATACCAATGTGAAATTAAAATTATACCCGTTGCTATAATGAACTATGCTGAACGTAGCGTCGGCTTTTGTTCACCGACACACGTCGACAAGCCTCGCCTGGGCCGCAGCTGGCGTACCTCTTTTTCTTTTTTTTACGGTGTGAAATTTTTTAACGCTTGTCTCATATTCGGGGAGAATATGAAGGGATGTCGGACTCTCTGTCAGTTTCCAACACTTTGCCGGAACCAGACAGCATACACACTAAAAACCCTGCGATGTAGGTACCCTCGTTCACCTTAGTGCCAGTGCATTGTCAAACCATTCGTCACCTGACGACTGGCTGGACACGGCATCGGCACTTGACTGAGCCAACGTGGTCCTGGTTAAATTATACCGCGGCAAACCGCTGGCGTATACCTGTTTCAACTAATTATATAAAATTAATAGAATTGATTTTACAAGAGGCTGGCTGTATAGAATTATTTTACAATACATTTTATATTACAAACCGCCTTTCATTTATTTGGCATTGCACAATTTTATTAATTTTATCATAAAAATAAATAGTTTTTTAGGGAATCGAAATATAAAAAAAATCAAATGCGGAAAACTACATTAATATATTTTATTAGAGAAAGTACTACAAGAGGAATACTGTTCTAATTTTAATCATATATTATTCAAGGAATCGAGAGTCAAAGTGGTTTCGTTATGTTATGCCCATTCAACTAACATGCCACCCTCGCTGCATGAGATCGTGTTACGTTGTTAGTACTTGCATATATTCAATTCCTGCAACCCCGTACATTCATGATGGACTCGACATGTAGCCTTTGATGAGAAGTAGTGATAAGTACTCAGTCCTCTAAATAGAAACAACATACCGCCTACTCAGTTTTAGTATCTGAACATTTCATTATGAATATAGTACTGCTTCTGTATTAAAATATTAAGCTATTATTTAAATATTTTTTAGCTGTGACGCCTGTCAATATTTAGATACTATTACTATGTATTCTATGTATGTATGTACAAAAAAAATGTGTATATGTATTCTATCAGCAATCTAGTTCCCATAGTACAACCTTTGCTTAGTTTGGGACTAGAGTGTGATGTGCGAATTGTCATTAATTTATTTATAAGTAAAAACTGACTTTTATAAAATTAGTAAGTAGGATATAGTTCACTCACTGTGCTGTCCTTTCCTGGCCAACATTTTTGAGAGTATCAAGCATCATCATGGCGTGTTTTCTGTCTTCGATGAGGGCATCGCGCTTTGCACTGTTCAACGTGAGCTGCATCATCAGACGCTCTGTTTGATAACGCTGCTCTTTAAGCCTGGAATTAATAAGTGTCTGATTATAACGTCCGATGTGGCGCGGCAGGCGACGGTCCGCCTGCGACGCGGAGGCTGCGGGTTCGATTCCCGCCTTGGGATAAATGTTTGTACGATCTGCAAATATTTATTCCGGGTGTTCTGGGTATTTAATATGTATAATAAAAATCTATGTAATGTATTGTATTAAGTATGTCAGTCTTCTATTACCCATAACACAAGCTCTGCTTAGCTTGGGGCTAAATGATGTTGTGTGAATTGTTCAGCATTATATTTTTTTATTTTGAAAACGTTGACCAGCTCTGCATATAATAAAATTAAGATTAATGTAATTACCTAGTTTCTACGAACAATAAATATCATTTCATTTCATTTCAGATTACGCGCTGATTTTTTCGCGTGAAAAAACCCAACTTGATTTTTTTTAGGCAAACTCTTACGGTTTTTTCCCATACTGCCTGTTTAAGTAGGCAAATAAAAAGTAACAATTACTTTTTTAGGATAGTAGTTTAACATATGCGTGCCTCCGTCAATAAATCGAAGAGTATTTTTAAGACTCGAATCTTTATTGATTATGCTTGAATGAGCATGGGTTCGAATAAATTCAAATTTAAGTATTCTCCATATAGTCCTAGAAATTACTTTATTATAAAATATATTAATAATAAAATGAACTAACTGCTGTCTATCCCAAAAACTATAATATTATTTTATAACACAAATAAGGACGCTCATCAGTGCTACAAATTGCAGCATATGTAAACCACCCCTTCTCATATCAAAAGCTTTAACAGAAAATAATTGGCCAAAACGTGTTTACTAACATGCAGCAAAACTTTTAGCACGTAACGAGTTCGTGTAACACTACCTGAAAGTTGGAGTTAGTAGGTAGAGATGCCTGCCCAATGTAGCTGACAGCCACCTCTCTCCTCAACTGATTTTGAATAAAGTTTTAGATAACATTTTAGTTTGAAGGTTTTTTTTTTTGACGAGCTCTTTCATAAAGAGCCCCACTACTACTATTTTCTAAGCGAAGCGTCGGATTCTGTTGGTCTCTACTAGGAACACACCTTATTGAATCATATTTAATGCGTCTCAATATTTCTTTCTACATATGGAAAGTATTTACAAAATAACAGAAATTTCTTCTGTCAACAATCAGGTTCCCATTATTTCCAGTAAAAGCTTAACTTAGTTTGGAACTACTTAGATGGCATTGTGGCATTGTGTAAAACATCCTTGAATATTTATTTATTATTTTTCTCGCTTACAATTCTCTAAGTCTATTGTTCTTGTGGTTCAATACACATCAATATGATACTTAGCAATATAGGTACAATGCTGTGTACTTAGTTACAAACCAAAGTAAAGATATATATAAAAAAAAGAGGATTTACGGTACGTAATGCGAGTTACACTGAGCGTTGGAGCAACTGCGTCCAGCAATTAACGTTTACGCGCAATGTGTCTCGGATCCGTTAGCTTGCTAGGCTCATCAGCTTCTGAGATACGAACCTTAAAAGGATCTTATCGAAGGAAGATACAAGGGTTGCTTTCTGCAGCCGCTTGCAGATGCCCATCACCTCCTCCAGCTCCCAATGCACCGAGTGTTGGCTACCAGCGTCTTCATCTTCGTATAAGTCATCGAGATTGGTGGCTTCCTAAAATGATGGTGTTATATCACTACGGTCTATCTTATTAAAAGTTAGCGCAGACTTGATGTGTTGATTACCATATACGTAATGGTGACACAATGGCAACGCTAACTTTTTATTAGATAGGGGGCTAGATTATAATGCCCACTTGATACGTAATACAGATTCTGACATATCTACATCAGGCAGCAATCTCTCACAAAGTTTGTTTCCAACTTGATGTTATAATGTTGTGTTTAGTTACTATTGCTGTTATTTTGTAAGCTACATTGAACCAAGAAAATATGTATGGAAACATCGGCTCCTGGACATCTGAAGTCAATATTATTTATTAGGTAATATGTTTCTAACTGCATAGGTGCATACCTAGGAACACCTTAAAACTAGGCCTTGGACCTGATTTACATCTTAAAAGGTAGGTAATAAGTAAGATAATGTAACATGCTATTAAGATTTTGTTATGTGAGAAAATGTTGCATGAACTTGATCGTTCAGCTAATTTACTAGATGCCTGAAATACCCGCCTCGTGCAAGCGATCTTGTTGACTATCGCCTCGGTATTCTGATACTTAACATAATTAACAGCTCTCCAAGGAAACAAAATCAGGTTTTCTAAAAACGAGGTCTATTCAATGATGGCTAGCCGAGTTGTACTTAGATATTTTAGAAGTAACCATAATAATATCAACATCAAATAACCACTTTATCTAATTTATACAACTTTAACTTTTAACATTGAAGATATCAAAAGCTTTTAATAACTTTTTTATTGATGTCACAAAAAATGCCCCACCTTCTTCAAATATTACTAATCATAGGCGATCAATAAATACATAAAATACAAGTAGGTATATTTCTTCAACCTTCAAAATTGAAGTTACGAAAATTGTGCTTTCCTTGAGTTAGATTGGATTTGATGAGATTTCAACACATATTTTGTAAAAGTGTGTGTTCTTATGTGTATGCCCTGTATTAGAATATCTATTAAATATTTCTTTGAACACCGGAATTTTTCAGGAAAGGCTAAAACTATCAGAATTAAAACGACTTCATAAAAATATGACAAAAAAATATAAATAATTACCGTCCTATAACACTTATATCTATTTTTGCGAAAATATTAGAAAATGTGATGCATAAACATTTGGCAGAAAAATTAAAATTATAAACAGTTTTCAAATGAAAAGGATCTACAGCACTGATTCAATACACTAAATGGAACCACAATAATTGAACTATCATTACTATCTATAAACTAATTATACTATCTACTAAACATAATAGCTATCAGAAGATCAGAAGAACGATCCGAAGCAAAAACATTGTATTTCGTTTATTAACAACCTTTAACTAAAGTGAAGCTTCAGGCAATATACCTTGTCAAAAGCACATACAGTTTAACTGACTGAGAACCACGAATAAATGTGATAAACACCTCTCGTAATGGTAGCTTATTCGAGATACACTGCGCTGTGACGCTGCAACATTCGCGAGACGAACAAATGATGGCGCGTAGTGTGACTCGAATACGCTGATTTCACGCGGTGTTTGTCAGATTTATTCGGAATTGCCCACTGATACAAAATAAACCAGCGTACTTAGTTAAAAGTTTAGTTTTTCGTACTTAGTTTTGACGACCGATGTGGCGCGGTGGGCGATGGTCCGCCTGCGACTCGGAGGTTTAGGGTTCGATTCCCGCCTCGGGATAAATGTTTGTATGTTCTGCAAATATTTATTCCGGGTGTTCTGGGTATTATATGTATAATAAAAAATATCTATCTATGTATTATATTGTATTAAGTATGTCAGTCTTCTAGTACCCATAACACAAGCTCTGCTTAGCTTGGGGCTAGATGATGTTGTGTGGATTGTCCAGCATTATTTATTTATTTAAAATGTTTCTCTGAAAGTTTGATATATATAATATTGTAAATGTATTATTATATGAAGACAAGGGTACTTCCTAGTCAAGTAAATCATGGACATTTAAAGTTAAATGAAAATTACAAACAAAATAGAAATAGCAAAGTAAAAAAAATCACAGTATAGATTTACAGGCTAAATTAGGGCTTGTTTTTAAAGAACACACATAAAATATATATATGTATATACGGTATATACACGTTGACTTGAGAACCTCCTCCGTTTTTTTTTCGTCGGCTAAAATACGTTTAAATATTCTTTGACACCTGTTGACGTTGTCATTGTCACATGAAATAATATGATTTCCATACTAGAAGATTTCTGTGGAACACAATGTTACTCTTATTTTTTAGTGAATTTATTTATTTATTTACTTATACCTACTCATTAAACCGATGTACTAATGTGAGTAACATTGTGAGCACTAGCGACTGAAGTAGGTACGTTAGTAGAACTTCCTTAGACTAGCTCATGAAAGCCCTACTACTACAGAACAAAACTTCCGCATGGACTACTATTGTATTCGTTAGCATAAATCGTAATAATTAAATATTAACATTTGGAACTCCGCCGCTGTATGTTTGCATGACGGCAAATTTCCATCGGATGTTCAGACTCCTAGATCCCGACTGTGTACTTAGATATATTATTAAACTAGCCGTCTAACTCCACATACGTAGATTCCGCCTCGGTGGTTTTGAGATAGCAACCTAACCTTCCGATCTATAGATCGTGGATTCAAAGCCGGTATTTTATAATATTTAGGCACAAATATGTGCGCAATGCTAACAATGCTCTTGAAAGGACAAGAATAACAACCCCCTTGTCTTTACTGTACGTGGGTAAGGTCGACTGAGCTGAGAGGATAGTAAAGGTGCTGGACAAGGCACTACCAAGAAAAATATCCTAGGTCCCAGCGTCTTGTATTTCGATGCATGTATAAAAAGTAGCTCATGAAGCTGTATAAATTATCTAGATCAGATAATTTGTACAAAAGTTTTTTTTTGACGTGACAACGTCTTATAATTCGATAGAGCCGGCAGCACGCACGAAAAAACATGACTCATGAGGCGTTCTGAGGCGTTCTGAGGCGTTCCATGAAGTGCAAGCGAGAGCGCGGATTATTTTGCAGAACCGCTTACAATCCCGTTCGTTGACGTTGTCACGTTCAACTATCGTCAGTAAACCGACTTTACAGACAACCATTTTTTTGTTAAGTTAGTACACTTACGTTTTAAGCTATAATTAGTCTGGATTATAACTAGTTTCATTTAAATATTTTTTTATTAAATTTAAATATTTTTTTCGTCAAACAAAAAATTTAAAACGATTCCATAGAATCAAGTGATTTGCATACCTAATAATCTGGGCTCAGCAATGTGCTAGGTAAAATACTGTCGCTAACTAGTATGTAATAAGATCAACACTTCAAAAGTGTTTCCAAGACAAATCTTTGTAAAGCGAATGAAAGTACTAAACGTAACAGGAATTTATACTTTCATGAAATAACTATCACAAAGCTTTATTTCTTACCTCTTTTCTTATAAGTTCTGGAAACGAATCAGTTAAGTAGGCAACCTCCCTCCTCGCAAGTTTCAAAGTTCGCTCCCGCTCTTTCATATTAGCTTTTATCTCTTTCTCTAGTTTGCTAAACTCGAACTTTCTATCGTCGAGGTACTCCATGGCTAACTGGCCCATTTCCGTGGCTCCCATCAGGCATTTACCCTGCGCTCTGCAGTCAAGTTTCAATGCTTCTAAGACCACCGTGAAGTATGATGAATCCTTTAAATAAATGAGTAGATATACTATTCTAACCCTACTTCTTATCTTACTAATATTAAAAACGCGGAAGTTTATGTATGTATGTAGTATGATGATACCGAGTTACATTAATTAAATTAAACTTTTGTTTAAATGCTTAATGAATCAAAATTTTTAAAACACTTAGATTTATTGTGAGAGAGTTAGAGAAGCCTATTGATTAAGTTGTTTTTTGTATCTGAGCAACCTCATTATTATAATAATATATCATATTACTAACAACAAAAATAATATGGAATTGTTGGTTGTTTGATACCAACAATTCCATATTATTTTTGTTGTTAGTAATATGATATATTATTTTTCTGAGTAGTTTATTATATGTAATGGTGATATCACTTGGCTTTCTTTTATTATAACTTGTTTAATAAACTAGCTGTCACCCGTGACTTCGTACGCGTAGGTGCACATTTTAGAAAAGCTCATGAAAATCATCATCCAATTTGATTTGCTATCACTACATTTTGATGATCCTTGTAGCTGGATTTGGTTAAAAGAGATCAAACTGATTTAAAATCAGTGATCGATAATGCACCAGTTATGTTAACTTTAAGTTTTATCAGAGGGCAGGGGAATAATGATGATAAAGTCTTATCAAAATTAGTTCAGTACACGAAATTTAAAATTATAGTTTCAGACACGTTTATGTATCTTTTAAATATAATACCTTTTTAAGTATATCAAGTATTTTCTTATACATGACTTTGATTGCCAGTGCAGCGTTTTTTTTAATATTCGCTCTTTGGACGTAGTTTGCTACCGCCTGCTCCTTTTTCTCCGCTGGTAACTTTCCTCCAACTTCGTAAAGAAGACGATCGCGGAGTTCTGCCGATTCTAACTAAAATATATTATATTATGTATGATTCTGTCCTTAGGTTATATGTAAAACCTATGAAAAAAGCAATTTAAAAATTTTCAAAATGAATTTCTAGTAGGTGTGTCTATTTTAATATATTTTAATGAGCAATAAATTGAATATGACAGCATTCAATGATGAAGAAGGAGTGACTCCGCCTTCCAATTCTAAAGGTGTGAGCTCAAGTCTAATCATGTACAAATAGATATAATATGTAATAAAATATATTTTAAAGACATTTTAAATATGTGCGTGAGTTATGTGATTTTATACCACTGCTGTAAAGCAGTGACAGAAAATAAAAGAAAAATAATTTAATATATAAAAAAATAATATATTGTCCAGCATTATTTATTTATATAATACATTAGCAGGGACGTTGTACTTGCTACCTGTCAATACTGACCTGACTAATTTTACCTGACCAAATTTTAAGAAGTCCACAAAATATCTTTAGAAAATATTAAGAACAGCCCACCTTGTTTTTTTTTTCAACATACATACAGCTACATGTATTTTTACAAAACAAACCTGAGTGAGACGAAACTTTTCCATTTTCTTTTTCTTCGTATACCTTATTCTATCAAGCTGTTTTCTCTTATTAAAATTCTCTTGATGAATGCTCTCAAGCACCCTCTGAAATAAAATTAAACCTTCATGTAGTTTAAAAGAGATAAATCTATTTAAAAAAGGTTTAAAACAACGCTCATGTGTGAATGTATCCTAACATTTGTTTTGTTTTCGTAGCCACCAATGTCGTCATTTGCAAAATATATGAATACCTAGTCAGTGTGTCAGCTGTCTACGGCGTAGACGGTAGCTACGCACGTAGCAGTCATTGCTCCGTTCTTAAAGAAACATTACGGAAAACATAATCTACGTGATAATTTTTTTTCTGTATCTGTTTTTTGAAGTGAAAAACTTTTTTTTTGTTTATGTAGGTAAGTTCATCTCACGGTAAGCAGTTACATATAACAAAAGCCTGAAAAACCAGATGTTATGTACATATTGCTGACTAATTTACATATTTTGAATAATTTTTCTATCTTTTGTACGGTGCTTAAAATCAATAAATACATGCCTCAAAGTACACGTCTTTTATGGAAGTGCTCGGTAAGGCAAGTTCAAGCTATCTTATTATACTCGTAAAAATATATTTATAAATCGGTGATTCTTTTATGCAGACATAAATGCAGTTTGTTTGTGAAATACGTATTAACACAATGTATCCTTTGCAAGTCAATTGTAAAAGTAATTACCTAAGTACCTAGATATCAATTTATTTTTAAATCTAATTGTATCGAGCTAATTATAATTCCTCATATTATACCCACATAAATTTTGTCAATAAACTGATATATCTACGCTGTAGATATACTGACTAGGGCGAAAGTCCGCCTGCCACGCGGAGCTTACGGGTTCGATTTCCGCCTTGGGATAAATGTTTGTACGATCTGCAAATATTTATTCCGGATGTTCTGGGTATTTTATATATATAATAAAAATATATCTATGTAATGTATTGTATTAAGTATGTCAGTCTTCTAGTACCCTTAACACAAGCTCTGCTTAGCTTGGGGCTAGATGATGTTGTGTGGATTGTCCAGCATTATTTATTTATTAATATGCTACATTATTGTAAAGTTTAAGTTGTACATATGGATGTACATTCATCCATTCATACAAACTAATAAAATTTATAGATAGTATTATATAGTAGGATTTCAAGTAATCTTCAAGAAATTTTAAGATAAAAATAAGCTGTGCTGACTGAATGTAAATTAAACTTGACATTCTTTTGGTTTCAGATTAAAAATGAGCGTCTTCTATAAAGCAGATGTAACTGGCGAGGTTACGCTTAACAAAGAGCTGGAGCAATGGAACATACAAATGGCTTCATGTGGCAAGATGCAAAAGTGAGGACGCTAATAAAGTTTAATCTACTATAATACATATATAATAATTGTGCAAGTTTCGATGTTTGTCCCTCAATCACCGGATTAGAATCTAAAGTAGACCGTTTGTACTTGATGTATTTTACACAACAAATGTTTTAGGAATCACAATAAAATTTAGGCTTCAAAATTTTAATTGGAATCCATTTTCTTTAATGTACCTAGGTATTGCAAAATTACGCATTGTCATGAACACATATCATAGTATTAGGGAAACACTTTGAAAATGCACGCGCTTTCAGTTTATTAATGCACTAGTTGACCGACAAATCCTGCCATATTTTATGTATCAAGACGGTGACTGAAAAACCAATTACAGAAACCAATTTATTTATAGTTTCCACAATTTTTGCATGGAAGTGTAAACGCGGTGAAGGTGCATGCATTCGTGCATTTTTATAATGGTTTATTCTTACATCTGCCTGGTAATGGCTCAACTTACATCTGCCTGGCTGTTCATGTAAGTGAGCTGCAATCTCCGGTGCTCTTGAAAAGCATTTCTAAGGAACTGTTTGTCTCCGTAAACGGCCACTCCAAGTTCCTCCCGCCGCGTGGTGATATCCTTGCGGAGTTGACGAATGTCGCGGGAGTACCGCTTTTTCTGCTTTGCAAGATCGCCTTCATGAATCTTACGATCACGCTCTGTTTAATAGACGGAAAAATATTAAGATTTTTTTTTTAAACTGAGTGCTTTTTCTACGTTTCTACTTATTTCTTTTTTCTACTTATTTGAAATAGTAAGTAATAAATCTACTTTGACGGGGGTACGTCCACGGGCAACCTTTACAAAACGCAGTGCAGCCCGTATTTCAATCGCCTTAGATTAGCAGACGTAAAAGCAGACGTTTATTATTCAAGAATAATAAACGTCTGCTTTTGTACGTCTTCTTAATTAAATAGTAGATGTACTTGTACAAGTACATCTGTACTTAATTATATCCCGCGTCAAAAAGTAGATGTTTTAGTTCTTTCATGGTGTTCGAAGTGTAGAAGCAAAAGGTCCGAATACACTTCATGATTGTAATTAAAAGTTATAAAGTAGCGAACTCGACTTACAGTAGATACACAATGCATGATGAAAGTTGAACTTACCATAGAGTTTTATAAGACCTCGGTATTGATTTATCTTGTCCTTTATCACCCAGTTCTCATCTTGCATTCCATGAATGCGAACTTTGGCAGCAGACAACATCTTTGAGCAATTAAATTATAAATTTACTAAAATATAAACATTCAATATGAAATAAATTATTTTTGACAGTTTTCAAAGGTTGTTTTGACTCAGTTTTGACGCGATTTTGTCAGGATAACCAATGACAACTAAAAATCGTAAACGAGTTCGGATTTGGAATAATCATAGGTATAATTCGGCCGTTTTTAGAATGCGTTCCTGACACATGGCGATTGAACTGACGACGTAACTTTGTAATGGCGTTGCAGTTACGATAAAAATATTTTTGCTTGTTGTTTACCGTTTTAACAATTGATGAGCATTAAAACAACGTTATTATATCAATAATCAATGAATGTTATGATTTTGTGCCAAACTGAGAGTCAAATGACTTTGTAAACAATATTTTTCTAAATATATACTGCGTTATTACAAGGTTATGTCAGCGCTTGATATTTGTAGTGCTGTGCTAAAAATAAAACCCAATAATAGTATCGTAATCCGTTCTTATACAGTTACGGTCTATCTTATAAAAAGTTAGCGCAGACTTGAAGAATTTATTACCATATACGTAATGATGACATAAAGTCAACGCTAACTTTTTATAAGATAGGGGGTTATACTTTATAAAATAATACGTTTTGTTTTTCTTTTTAAGAATTTGAAAATAATGGACTATAAGATAACTTTTATGATGTATAAAAATAAAACTACGTACGCACATTCAATTCAATGTACTTTATTGCATAGAAATACAGATTGTAACTTTGTAACAAAGAATTACATTTATATTACCTTTTTTTGGTTTCCACTTAAATAACTAAAACATAAATTTTAAATGATTCCGCCAATTTAAAACGAAAATAATCCTAAAAATAATCCGGCGATTCACTTTGGAGGAACGGTAACGAACTCAGTGTTATGTTGTGCACATCACTAGACGTGACTAATTGACATGTGTCAGGAACGCATTCTCTGAGCGGCTAGATATAGCTATGATTATTCCAAATCCGAACGTAGAAAGTATTACAGAATTTAGGGTATAGGTACGTACACCGTTGACAAGAATGCAGTAAGACAGTTCATTTTACATCACTCTCTATAGGTCAAGTCAAGTCACATGACTTTAAAAGACGTTTTGTCGCCGGCATGCGATCTTACTTACGAGCTCTTTAACTTGTCTTTTATACGTGCTAGGGCCTCGGGACGACTGCCCGTCCCAGCGCAATATCCGCTTATTATCACGTCTGTACTTTTGTCAAGTACGTAACGTGTAGGTACCTTAGGCAAGCAGCACTTTTTGCAACAATCTGCCTACTTATACATTCCATTTGTTTTTTGAAGTGAAAACTTCTTTAGCGGCGCTGGGTGGGTAAAAACTTTCAAACTCGCGTCAGGGTCACGTGATGCTGATCGAAAAAGCGTAAGATCGAAGGGAAGGGAGAGGAACTAGTATCTCCCACTCTTTCTACCGTGCCTGAGTGTGCTGCTCTGTTTAGGCGGCACAGGGCGAAAAATAATAAAAAATAAAAACATAAACATTGTATTCTACCTCATAAATGATAGTACTTTTATACTTATAATTAAACACAACGTTAATATTGAAGTTTTCACTTCTGCCGGCACTCCCGGAGTGCTACCTTTTTTTTATTTTGTCTAACTTTTATTTTGTTGCGTCTCTACGATCCGTGTGTGCACAAACTCGTACTTGGGGTACAGTTTGCAGCACTTATTATTATTATTATTCACATACCTTAGCCTAATTTTGTGTAACCTCTGTTTTGCTCACTGTATCGTTCTTTGTCTGTGTTGCAAATAAAATTTTATTCTATTCTACACATTATTTAGTTTTGTATAATATACAAAACATCACCGTTATGGTGAGAAAACATGTAAAATAATCACCTGTATCAATTTGCAAAAACTATGCTTCTTTTAACATGGGTAAGGATAGTTTATTAAAAATACATTATGTAACTACTATCAAGACTTGAATATAATAAATCTAAAATAATGGGCAAAATAGAGTCTTGGCGATAATTATCACCTTCCATCAGGATCTCCGAGAACAGAACAAAGTGCTCGATGAGTGCGATCCCCGCACTGGGTGCCTTGCGGGCAGTTGCTGCAAGTAGTCCCAGCCTCATAAATGGGGAACCCATCTATATTTCCAGCCGGGCCGTAGTTACAAAACGTAAATGCTATTACATTTGGTTCTCTGCGCTTTTTTTCCTCCAGATCGATAATCCCGCGATGCAATGGAGACTCTTTAGTGCTCAGTTTCTCAGTTCTAGCAAAGTCTTCAAACCTAGTTAGTTTAGGAGTGGTCATGTATTTGGTGCGTCGCAAAATATTTTCACTGATCGAAGAGGTTCTCGTCACATTAACTAACATTTCATCTAAAGCTCGATTCGACTCATGGCGTAGACGTCGTCTTTTACGAAACAGAACACAAGAACGTTTCTTAGCAGTGCAAAGAGCTTGCGAACAGCCGAGACGCCACGTAGAAGCCCAGGCTGCGGCGGAATACCAGTGAGCGTTGCACCCTCCTGGCGCGCTGCAGTTACTACGTTTGAACGACCATACGTGCTCTGGCGCGAGTACTCTTGACCCTGAAAACCAAGCCCCGACGGCGTCCGCCAGCAACTGCGCTTCAGTGACTCTGGCAAGAACGGGACGCACATCCATATTTTGTAACACGTTGAAACGGATCGTGTTTCTACATTCGTCGTGTCGTTTCTGACACTGTCGAGCCCACACCTCAGCCATCTGCTCAAGCTCATAGTCCCAGTACATTTTGCGCATGTTCGTGGCAGGTGGCTGCCCTGCTTCCAGGCCCATGGCTATGTTATCTCGGTGTCTGTTATGTAGTAACAGTATCTGATATCTCATCCAGGTGGTCATTCCTGAAGCGTAAAGTCTTGGACTTTGTTTGTGCGATGCAACGCACATCGTATGTTGGTTTTTCAAAGAACAGTCTGGGTGAGAACAGTAGCCTTGCTGCCCGTTAGAATCGTAATTATCATTATCACAAAAAACAAGCCCTATGAAAAATATTATAAAAACTATGTAAATTATGTGCATGTTTGAAGCAAAAAAACTGTCATTGAAACAATGATGGTGGTTACATAGAAGCACAGACTAGTAGGATGACGCGACATAGAAGTTGTAATCACAGACGATTCTTAGGCTGGCCTCACACAGCCGGAAAACCTATCTGAATTAAGAATCTTAATTCAGACTCTTAATTCCGGCTCCCTCAACTCACATTATCTTAAAAATTGAGATAGATCAGTAGTCTCTTGTTTCACGACACACGCAAACGTCTCGAAATGGAGGAGGAATTAATACTAATCGCATTGCTATTGGCTCAATACTGAGCAATTCATAATCTGAATTCAGTATGTGTGTGTTGCTCTATGCAAATGTATAGGATTACGTGCGTTATGAAGTCATAATCTTAAATATTCAGACCAGGAATTCCGGACGCACATCAGAATCATTCTTACAGATCGATCTGAGAAATTCATAATCTGAAAAAATCAGAATGTATGTGGATCATAACGACTTTGTATGGGATTCCGGCCTTTCTTAATTAATAATATGAATTCAGATTATGAATTCAGAGACGAATTCCGGCTGTGTGAGGCCGGCCTTAGGTACCTAGTCGAATTCATACCTATAGATACCACAGATTTAACATATACTCCTAAAATATATTATTTAGGAATTATATTTTATTATCGACTTATTAGGAATTAGGAACGGTTTACCAATACAAGGTGTTTTTTTTTCACATAAATGTTTATTTATGTCAATTTTGTCCAAAGTAAGATACAAAAAACCAAATGTATTTAGTTCATTATCTGTTGTAGGTATATTAAACTAATTAAATTTAAACAAATAATGATAATTAAAAATATTCTGTATTGTGATTTAGAGATCCATCATCCAGCTCGATGAAGGTCGTTGTATACGAAGATACTTCTGACTCACGACTTCGGTGCAGAAGTCTGTGCCTATCACTTATCTTTGTCGAAGAATAGGTATAGATCCTACTAGTCTGTGGTTATACGTGTACTGGTGAGTACTCATTATTATGTCATTATTTTATTAATTTTATTTTTGCCTCATTTTACATAGTCAGGTACCACTGAGTGCCTATGTTGGTGAATTTTTACTAAGTTATATATTTTATTAGAGAGATCAAGAGACAGGAGGCCACAGGCTATCTACTACATCCTACTATTCTGTGTTTCCTAATCACCTATACGTTGTATTTGTTACCATCGCCATAAATTCAGCTGAATACCCTTTGAAAACTTTTTGCCCGATCCTATCTAATGAGTTTTCTAAGAATGTCCTACAAGATGGTTCAGATGTGCCTTAGGGGGTTCACCCTAACAATGATGCTGCTAGGACTTAACTTCAACTGGGAGTGCTACGATCTGACTACCACTCTTCATTTTATAATGTCAGGCGTATACGGTGGTTACGCTATCGGCACTCTTGGATTTCTCATCGAAGCTGGCTTACATCTAGACTCTGATAAATTCGTCGAAGCTTCGTTCCTCATCAGTGGTATTGCTTTAAACGTATTATGCTCAGTTCTCTCGTTTATAGAGTTTTATTCAACGAATATCCATAAAAATGAATCAATCAATAAAGGTTTTGTCTCCATGCTGAGTGTAGTAGTGTATCTATTAGATCTGGTTCTTCTGTATTGTACTTAATAAATCAACCGCTTGAAAAATATTACTAGAATAATTAATAACTACCGACTAAAGATCCCATGAGTCAAGTCATGATATCAGTAGTTTAGCAGTAGATGAACCTAATATTAAAAATTTCAAGCTCCATTGCTCAGAGAGGCCAACGACAAAAAAAAAGTTAAAGAGCCAACGCCCCTAAGCCATCCAATCAACTCCAATTAATACAAAACTTGTAAAAAATTCATTAAAGAAAATAAATACATACCTACCTACATTTTTCGGAAATAGATCGTTTCTCATATATTTGATTTATAAGCAGTTTGAGATTTAAATAGGCAAAGGGAATTATATTTTTTTTCGTCCAAATCCACTCGTGTAGCGTATAAATAAAATCAAAAATTAAGTTGGTACGTCTAACGTATTTGACTTTAAGTATCAATTTTGTTCCAAGAGCCATAACATGAATATTTTATTTTAATTAGACTTCGTGACTACTAGGCACTTCTGCTTACAACCATCAGCGCCCAAGTACTTTACCCTGTTTTTAATTTTCCCGCGGTTACATTTGCACCATTGCCGTAGTCATTTTGGTATTGTAATTATTCAAACTTTGACAGATAGAGTGTTGCCGCTTTATCACGAAAATTGATTACCTACTGTGGTAAATGAATGATCGAAATGATCGAAAATTAGATATAGCCAATAGCCATTTCAGCAATATGCATCATTACGGATTTAGTAAAACTATCCTAATCATGTTCGGAAGTTCTATCATGTATTATGTAGTAACATATTTCTAAATGAAAGGTTGACGCTGTGATGGCAAATCTCGTGTGCCCATGTCACGTTCATATTAACAATATAATTTGTAGACGTAATCACAGAAAGCCATTCATAAATAGGTACAAAAGCAACGTCATCCTATTTCTTGGTTGTTGTTCAACCTGTGGACATTTGTGCTTTGTAGTTATATTTAACGAAATACATATACCTAATCAAATCCAGTTTTTAGTCAAATAAATTGCTAAACTTTTGTTTAAGGTTTTAAGTTCAACCTCGCCTTTGTATATCTTTTTCAGTTTGAATTTTTATGTCTCATCTAGTGTACAATAAAGAAAAATGAATAAAAACATATTAGTGACTTTTAATTTAGCTTCAAGGCCAAGCTCCTAATGTTGCATTATCTTTCTGATCATTCATCATATCAATATCCATTTTTTTGCATAAAAAAGTGGCAACACTAAAACCAAAATGCCAAAAATGTAACCTGACAAATACACAAGATATTTTCTTGACAGTGGCAGAATTGTCTATTGACAGACATAAAAAAGAAAAAAAAAAGTAGCTTGGGGGAGGCTAACATACATTTCTTTGAATTTCCTAAATAAATAAGGAATTATTTCCTTACTTTCTTGCATGGTGGTTCCGTCTAACGATTTGGGTCATTGGCAAAGACTCTTTTGTTTACTGTATGTAACTCGGGTTAATACTTTTTCTAAGTCTAGTCACTTTCTGATGCGATTGATTTTCATCAAATTCAATATTTACTTTTCTGTGACTCTGTTATGGTATTATGTTCCATGATTGCGACTGGGATGTGCGTGGTACCGTGTCAGTCACAAGAATAAGCTACCTATCGTGCTAAATTGGTTCTAAGAAGTACCTGCCATGTCACTCAGCCAGACAATCGTCCAACAATCTTAGTTTAGGTATTGGACTTGATCAGGCAATCAAATCTACTAAATACAATTAAAAGCACTCCTACACACCACCACTAATTTCGCTGCCTGCAGCATAGAACCCACACAACATAAAAACAACCAAAGTTATCATAGTAGTCAGTAGACTATTCATTTATATTATAAACACAAGAAATTGATCTAATACAAACGTGTATGAACCTGATAAGCTGCTCATGAATAAGCAAAATGAGTTTACATAAAGCTAGGTAAGGATTTTCCTATGTAATTTTCATATATAATGTAGTTTGATAATATTAGTATGTAACCTAATTAACTATAGATGCGCTTTAAAACACTGGTTGTAGACAAATTTAGATTGCTGATTGATTTAAATCTACCTTCATATTATTAATTATTATTTATGTCTGGATATTTAACTGCTCTTGTTGGATTTTGATTCAGAAGAGACGAAAAAGCAATCCAATCCAAGCTTATTGAATAGAAAGGTGATAGTATTATTTTCTATTTACTTGTGATCAAGTCAATTGAAACATTATAGAACAGTTACAATGTTCTAAGATGTTTCTAGTGTCAAGGTTTGTGATTACTGCAGTCAAAAAAATCATTAATACTACCAGACATCTTTATTTTCAAGTATTTGGATGCGGTAAAATAAGGTAAGTCCTACCTACATGTCTGTTTATTATTCTTTTTTTTTTAATATAAGTATAGAAAACATAATAATACCTAAAATTACCACTGTTTTACACTGTTTTACATTGGTGGTAATTAAACAATCTATATGTTATAGTTGAATTAAATTATAATTATAATGTTGACAAGTAATGATAATCATTGTAGCTTCTACTTTACAACTTTTGGTTTTAATCTTGTCTAGATGTTTGAATTAGTAAAAATACTTGATTCCATATAACCCTAATACAAGTTTTCGAGCAAACCTGCATATAGTCCTTTTTTTTATCCTAAAAGTTGAAACTTTATCAATAAACTTGCTTGTTTCAATTAATGACAATGTTCTGTCTCTTTGAATCAAATAAAAACTCTGTGCTCAAATCAACAAACATTTTGTAACATTTACATGATCAGTCATATGATCAGTACTGGTTTCTGCCGTTCATAGTAAAACAAATAAGATAATTATTTGTTGCACCCATTTAAAATCAACATGAGAATTTTCAGATTTCAATGATTTTTGTTAATTGATTATCGCTTTATACTGTTCGAAGTTCTGGATTATGTTGTAGCAAGGTAAACATACCTAGAACTTTTCACTCCCTCATGGTAACATGAGTATAAAGTTTATGAATCTGAAATGAATCCTAAAGAAGAGAGGCATCACAACGAACAAATTAATTTTGGGTTGAATCCCACCAAGAACACAATTTTAGGATGGCAAAATAAATATTTGTTTTTTTGTTGTCTGATGATTGTCTGAATGCTCTGTATTGTATGAGTATAGGCGACCAAGAAATTGGTTTACCACTTTTGATGACATCTCCCAGTAACATAATAATTCGCTAAGGATTACAGATTGACAGATTCTGGCGTAGCAGTTATTAATCTGACAAGCGAAAATAGCCCTTGATGTTTTGTACGTGCAAATGATATTCAGCCTTAGAGTGGTAAACCAATTTCTTTGTCGCCTATACATTATGTTTTTACAAAAAAAGGTTAGTATTCTATCAGCAATCTAGTTTCCATATGTACTATAGTACAAGTGTTGCTTAGCTTATGACTTTGTGTGTAACACCCTAATATAATTATTTATCATCCATAATATAATATTTTTTATTTCCAGGATAAAATCTTTTGAAGAAGTATTAGAAGAAAATGCTGTTGACATGACAAAATTGCGAAAGTTGGCATTCCATGGTTAGTAATTTGATTTTGATAAAAATAATATATTTTAATTATTTGTTAAAACATTGTATGTATTAACAAATATTGTATTGTATTACTAATAATGATATGATTGTAAACAAAGTACAGCCATCACTATATAATTATTTACAACATTCTAGGTAACATTAAGCATCGTGAGTTTTTTAAACCATTAATTAAGCTTAATATTGTTTACTTTTCAGGCGTACCTGAGGAAAAAGGTCTTCGTGCATTTGTTTGGAAGATACTTTTGAACTACATACCGTCGGAAAAAAGTGCTCAAGCAGCTGAACTAACCAAGAAAAGGGACCTGTATCAATCATTCTTAAGTATAGCGTAACAAATATTCATATGCAAACTTTGATAGATAATTTGACCCCTAATTCACGAGAAATTAATAGTAAAATAAACCAGAAGTGAATAAAAAGAAATAACTGAATGTTTGTTGAAACAAAGCTGATTCAGCAATTTGTTAACCAAGAGTTGTTTTGATAATTTGAACTGAGCATGAACTGTCAATGTTTGCATGATAAATTATTAAACTACTAATATATGCATAAACTATAACCTCACTATTGACTAACGCTTCAACATATCAGCCAGCCAGGACTGGACAAAAAATTCGTTCCGATTATATGAATGAAATTACACAATATTTTACATTTCAGAGGAGATCGTAGTGCTCCCACAAGGGCCGCCATCGGATCATCCCTTAAATGTGAACCCTGACAGCTCTTGGAATACCTACTTCAAGGACAACGAGGTGCTTCTGCAGATTGACAAGGATGTTCGGAGGCTGTGCCCGGACATCAACTTCTTCCAATCAGCCACAGAGTTTCCTTGCCCTGACGTAAGCATTTCCTTATAAGACTATTTCTATAATGAACGCGCATGAGCTTTTTTTATGTTTCACTTGGCCGACAGATCCAGTCATTCTTTGTTAATGGAAATGTTTGAAGTCAAGTTGATGACTGAGCAACTAATGACACAAACCAATTGATTTGTTTTTGTATATTTTTAAATGTGAGTGTAACAGTGGTGCGTACATTTTTAGAATGGTTTATCTATAATAGAATTTAATAGGGGGTACAGAAGACAGTGTATTCTAATAAGCAGGTCGTTAGGCTGCTTGTTAAGTTTATTGTGGTGTATTGGGCTGTTACACTACATCTGTTTCTGATATTTTAGTTTTGTCTTTTGCATAAGACATTTTTCATATTGATAAGTGTATTAAACTAAATAGTGTTGTTTTAGAAATGATTATTTCTTGATTGTTCTACAGCGCATTTTTGTTGTGCTTTATTAGTGATCAAAGCCGATTCGTAAACTAGTCTGTTCGTTATATAGATTGTCAACAGCAATGGCGTCAAACGTCTGCATACTAGAATCCAGCAAACTTCCCTCAACTTTTCTACGCTGGAGCGAAAAGGGCTTGGAATGTCTAAGGTGAGTGAGAAAAAAACCGGTCATTTGCGAGTTGGACTCGCACAAGACGTCCACGACGACGGAGGTTTCCGTACAATAAAATCACGTATTTGTTTAAGAGTCCAACTAATATTTATTTTATTCACTTTTTTAGTATTGGTATAGCTGCTACCGAAATGCATCATCTGTGAAAATATCGGTTTTGTTGTATGATAGTCTTTACAAAGAATTAAACTGGAATGCTGAAGTTACTAACGATGGCTACATTTATTTTCACTGAGATTGAGTATTTGGTTTATTTCAGTTGAAGCATGAGACACGTCGCTCAGACAGCGGTTCTGGTGACTACCGCCCGCTGAAAGAAGGCAGTGAGGCTCATTGGGAAGTCGTAGAGAGAATGCTCTTCCTCTACGCAAAGCTAAACCCTGGTCAAGGTTACGTGCAGGGCATGAACGAGATCATTGGACCCATCTACCACACGTTCGCCTGTGACCCTAACAAAGAGTTCAGACGTAAGTACAATATTATTGACACAGAATTTTTTACAGGTGCCTATTTATTTTTCCTTGCTAAATTTTACTCTAAAATGGCCAAGCATGTGTCACTGAATAATAGTAATGGGTCGATATAAATATATATGTATGTATTGTTTCGGCTCAGCCTAAAACAGCCAAAAGGAGTCTTACTACCAAAATATCTGAAACCTTGTCTTTTGTGACCGTACCTACATTCATTATATCAAATGTGTAACTTTATTATATGAAGTGTGTCACTTGTTGAAGTGAAAACTTCTTTAGCGGCGCTGGGTGGGTAAAAACTTTCAAACTCGCGTCAGGGTCACGTGACGTCGAAAAAGCGTAAGATCTTATTTAATTTTCATACATTGCTCGTAAAACAAGAGACGACAAAAGAACACACTTGCGGTCACGCGACGTATGACTCAAACAATTAAATAGTGTTGTGGCGCAGACACATTCGCGCTTGCGCGAATGTGTCTGTGTCTTCGTTGTCTTCGTCGTTGTGTCACATTCGCGCTTGCGCGAATGTGACACAATGACATGACACAATCACAATCACAATTGTCATTATGACGACTGTGGTTATATTTTTGAAGTGAAAACACAACGTTAATATTGAAGTTTTCACTTCTGCCGGCACTCCCGGAGTGCTACCATTTTTTTTTTAGAGCACGCCGAAGCTGACTGTTTCTTCTGCTTCACAAATCTTATGGCGGAGATTCGAGATTTCTTCATCCGTACTCTGGACGAGGCAGAAAGTGGTATTAACTCAATGATGGACAAAGTGAACGCAAGGCTGCAGCAGTATGACGTCGTTGTGTGGAAGCGTATGCAATCGCAAGATTTGCGTCCGCAGTACTACAGTTTTAGGTAAGCGATACAAATATCAATTAAGTATCTACTGAAACGTCTTCGAAAACGTTTAATACTTTTGACAATACATATGGAACCGTGATTGTGACGACTACTTGTTGCCGAAACTTGTTATCTGTTGTGGAATGCATACAAATAAAATAAATAAATAAAATTTAACTAGTAATATAAAATAAAATATTTATAAACTAATTGGTAACATCTTACGGTTGTGAAAATTTAAATGATAATTAATTTAGTATCATTCGTATTCATTCATTACATTCATTCATTACATGTAGTTCCGGTTGATTACACGATGAAATTTTCCCACTGCTGGGCAAAGGCCTCCCCCAAACATTTTCACTGTTTAATAAATATGTAGTAGTATTTACGCGTATAAAATTAGTATCACGTAATCCATTTATAAGTAGGTATTATGTTTGTAGTAAGACTTTATTTTTGGTTTGTTTTTTTTTTGAGGCAAAAAGCCTCCGAACTATGCCATGCATGGCTCGACACGGCTTGCGCAGATGTGTATATTCCAGATGGCTGACACTCCTGCTCTCCCAAGAGTTTGCGCTGCCTGAAGTCGAGAGAATCTGGGACAGTCTCTTCTCAGATACTGACCGTTTTGATATGCTGGTCAACACATGCTGCGCTATGATCGTGTAAGTGAATAAAATATATATTTCAAAATCAAATTTCAAAATTCAGTATGAATGATGACGCAGCTTCATGTTTCAGAAGTATTTCAATTTTATAGTCAGAGGTTACCGCTAAGAAAATAAACTGAATGTAGACGACGCACCTCGCGTACCTGTATAAAAATATAGTTTTGTAGGTACTTATATTTATTTTATTAAATAAAGCTGAATTCTACCGCCCGCTCGCGCGCAGACAAACGACGAGTTAGTTGCGCGGCGAACCGAATACGGACAACACTTGTCAACGCGCGATCGGTCGGTATTTTCGTTAAAAGTTCAAATTGTGTTTCGATAACCCACGACCTTCACCACTCCACGCCCCTATCAGCTACAAATTGGTCCTTTGAGCGGATTATACGTGGAACCTGTGAACAAGTCGCTTAAATGTTTAACACGCCACCGCCACCCAGCCGCCATCTTACAACGACAGTGCGGACACGTAGTGCGTGGAAAAAAGAACTTATGATGAAAGAACCGGCGCGAGATGTTAAGTCGGAAGTACTTAATTTGGGAAACCCTGAAACTGCATTTAGTGTCATCACACGACCTAAAACTGAAGGCGATTTTTTAAAAAGTACGCACAGTTTACAACCTGTTTCCCTCAAGCAACATTCCAGCTCAACAACAGCGAAGTCAATTGAAGCTAGAAAGAAGCAGCTAGAATATGAAGCAGCTAAAAAAGTGGCTGAAATCGAGAGAGATGCCATCGAGCTTGAAATAAAAGCGGCTGAAAAGAACGCTCAGTTAAATAAATCGCTAATTGAACGTAAATTAGCCGCGGAAATAGCTGCCTTAGAAAGCGCGTCTAAAAGTCGCCGCAGTTCTATATATCAGCGCAGCGAAATGGACTCCATCGGGAAAGTGCAACAGTGGCTCGATAAAAGTCATTTAGCTGAAAATATGAAGAACGCGTCCCGCGCGCCGAGCGCTCCCCGCGCCCCCAGCGTGCCCCGCGCGCACAGCGCGCCCCGCGACGATGACGGCGACCGCGACGCTGGCAGCGGCAGCGGGCGCGACCGCGGCGGCAGCGCAGCTAGCAGCACCGCGATAAAAAACCTCGTCAGTGCTATTCACCAGTCTAACCTGCAAAATAAAAAATTAATATCAAGGTTTGCTACTTCAAAAGACTTACCTCAGTTCTACGGAGATCCTCTCGAGTGGCTGGCTTACAAACTAGTTTACGATGAATCTACGGAAGTTTGTAAGTACACTGATGCTGAAAATATGTGGAGATTACGCAAGTCTTTAAAAGGAGAAGCAAAAGAAACAGTTTCTTCACTTCTCATCGGGACCACGGCTCCGCAAACCATCATTGAAGCGCTCGAACTCCGCTACGGCAGACCTGAAACAATAATACACAAAATTACAAATCAAATCAAGAAACTACCACCACTACCACCAAACTACCACCACGAAATTGTTACATTTTCAATAAAAATTAAAAATTCCGTGGCCGCAGCAAAAGCAGTGAAACAAACAGATTACCTTAGAAGTCCTGAGCTGATATCCTCGGTGCTCACGAAGTGTCCTAGTGCTCTCATCAACAAGTGGGCTGATTATTACAGCTTGAACTGCAACATAGAAAAAGCAAAATTAGAAACACTAGCCGAATTTCTATACAGTGAAGCAAATAAAATATCAGCTGCCGGTTTGACTCACTTACAAAGTCAATCAGATTACCGGAAGAAACCCGAAGACCGCAGAACACACTCAATTTTATTCAGCGCTAAACGTGATGGCAAAATAAATTGCAAGTTTTGTAAAACAAGCAATCACAAGCTACCTGAGTGCGCACGATTCAAGCGAGCTTTAACAAAAGACCGATGGCGCTTCGTACGGGTCAATAACCTGTGTCATAAATGCCTACTCGGTACTCACAGTCGTGACACATGTTCTCAAGCTTCCTGTCCTGTCGAGGAGTGTGGCCTTCCTCATCATCGTCTTCTGCACTGGAAACTAAAAACCAGTGCAAACAGTGCTAAAAGTGAAAACAGCGAAAAAAGTGAAAGTGAAAAAATATTAAATAACAATGACTATAGTGAGTTAACCAGTGATAAAAAGGTACAAAAAGAAAATATTGACTGTTTGGTGAATAACGAGACTGTGGCACATGCTATGAACGATTCAAAATCATGTGTGTATTTAAAAGTGGTGCCCGTGAACATCCATGGCCCCAAGGGTGTGTTCCACACCCACGCACTTTTAGACGACGGCGCGACGGTATCCCTGATATCAGCTGATATCGCCGACAGTGTCGGTTTACACGGACAAAAACAAACTTTGTGTGTTCGTGGCGCGTGGGACTCGGAACTGATGTGTGATAGTGAAAATATAAAGTGTAAAATAACAAACATAAACAATGACTCATTCGAACTCAGTGCAAGAAAAATAAATGAACTTAATTTACCGTTACAAAAATTATCTAACATGAAAATAAAAAACTTTTCGCATTTAAATCATTTGAACAGTTACATAACGTGTTGTGAAAATGTGAAACCTACATTATTAATCGGTCAGGACAATTATCATCTTATCGCACCGATACAGACAATAATACGTAACAAAAATGAACCTTGTGCCACACTAACAACACTAGGTTGGTGTGTGCACGGTGTTTGCCATTCTAAACATGAAAATGCAATTTCAACGAGCGAGTGTGCAATGTTATCGGTGGAACAGCTGAGGCAGTGGCCTGCCTCCGCGCCGAGCTGCCAGTCCCGCCACGCGTGCCCCCGCGCCGCCGCCACCGCCCCCCCACTGGCGGCCGCGCGCACACGCGCCTGCGAGATCACAGCTCACGGATCATCGGATAGCGGATCATCGGATCACACGCTCACAAAAGTGTGTTTGTTTGAAAGCATTAATATTCATAAAACCTACAAGTTAACAATAAAATGGAACGAAGAAATACCTACAAAGCAGTTTGAGATTTTTTCTAATTGGATATCGCAACTACAAGAAATAAAAGATATTCGCATACCAAGATGGTATTTTCGTTCTAAAAAACAAGTTTTCTGTGATGTAAACATAAACAAGCGAGCAAGTCCGAGCGAAACAATAGAACTTCATTTATTCTGTGACGCATCACCCGCCGCACACGCCGCCGCTGCAGCCTACTGGCGCGTACACAATGTGTGCGTGTCATTCATCGCAAGCAAAAGCCGTGTTGCACATATAAAACTTAACTCGATTCCTCGGCTTGAACTAAGGGGTGAACACGCCGTACTCGCGTGCCGCCTCCCCGATGTTATTCAAAAAGAACAGAGACTTAAATTAGATAAAAAATATATTTGGCCTTTAACTATAAAAAATACAAGCTTAAAATTACACAAAGATTGTGAATGGTTTCTAGGTCCCGACTTCTTACACGAGATTGACAGCTCCTGGATGATGATATCTGCACCTGAAAAAGAAAAAAGAAAAATTAATAAAAATGAATTAGAAATGATACACCTTGTACTTAAGGCAGATGAAAGCTATAGCTTACCTGTTCCGGATCCTGTGATGTTTTCGTCGTGGCTTCTTCTGCTGAGATGTACCGCTGCCGTCCTGTTGTTCCTAGAAAAATGTAAGAAAACCTGCAAAAAAGAAATAGACACAGAATTATTACAGAAATCTGAAAAATTATTATTTAATTACGCACAGATGCAATCATTTTCAATGGAAGTAAGTTTATTGAAAAATATTAAACAGATACAACCTTATAGTAGGTTACGCACGCTGACGCAGTACCTAGATGAGCGGGGCCTACTCCGAGTCGGCGTACGATTAGAAGCTGCAAAAGAGATAAGCTCAGATTTTATTTTCCACAGCATTAAAGAGAAGGTCGTAAACGAACTTCGTCAACGTTACTGGCTGCTGACTCTGGAACTAAACACCATGTCTGAAACGTTGACCGACCAGATACACGCTTGGTGCTACTTCCTTTTGCTAATTTGTGTCCCTAAACGGCACACTGGGTGGAGAATATGTAGACGACGCACCTCGCGTACCTGTATAAAAATATAGTTTTGTAGGTACTTATATTTATTTTATTAAATAAAGCTGAATTCTACCGCCCGCTCGCGCGCAGACAAACGACGAGTTAGTTGCGCGGCGAACCGAATACGGACAGTACTTGTCCACGCGCGATCGGTCGGTATTTTCGTTAAAAGTTCAAATTGTGTTTCGATAACCCACGACCTTCACCACTCCACGCCCCTATCAGCTACACTGAATATCCAGTTTTTTTTTTTTTACACAAAAAAAAACCTTGAATATGTTGTGTTTATATTTATTATAAGAAAATCAAAGGCAGGAACTAATGAGCCTGTGTTGTTTGCAGGTTGGTACGTCAATTTCTTCTTGTTGAGGACTTTTCATCAAACGTAAAAATGCTGCAACACTACCCACTGAGTGATGTCTCTATGATCATGGCAAAAGCTGTACAGATTCAACTAACTCTACAGTAACTTCAATATGTATATTATAATGTATATTAGCCGACTTAAGAAAACACGAAATGTTTGCACGCCACTGAATTATAGTTAAATATTTAGATTTCTAGTAAAAACCATAGTCTCATTAGAAACGAGAGATCTCTAGACAGATTTATAATGTTCATAAATATGTTAGAAGGAATACCTTTAGGCATATGTTGCGAAACTGTTGCCGTCTTTTAGAAGTAGGTATATATATTTCCTTCAATACAAATCTCTGTGTCATCGCAAAAAGCGTTAATATACCTATATACTAAGTAACGTAGGCTTACATTTTTGTGTGCAGTTAGTGGCATTTTAGTTGTTATGTGTAGATAAGTTCAGCAATCATGTAGCTAATTCTTATCAAAATTGTATAAAAAATTCTTGACTACGATGCTAACTTCTAGATAATGTTATGCTAATTCGAATTTATACTGTAAAATCCCCTTTGAAAATTGTCCAAATGGAATAAAAGTACAATAAAATTTGAAGGGTGACAAAAGATCCCTATTTTATAACTATTTATGCAAAAAACCGACTTAGATTTATTTCTTATGATGTATTTTATGAATGATTTGCCATTATATAAAGGCCATAGTAATTATTGTATTAATTTGACATGTTAGATTAGTTATTCATATTTAGTACTTAACTAATATTTTCTATATTTTCATTTTTACTACTTTAAAGAACTATCTAGTAGGTAAGGACAATATTTTTTTGAATATCAAGTCGGTTTTTTCTCCATGTTCTTACTGAAATAAATAATAAAGGTAGTATTTTTGTATAAATGTTTAGATAAAATAATGATGTACGAATTTTATTCTTGATGTACATTTGTCTAATGTTATAAAAGCGATGTTATTGATGCAGCATTTAAATATCTAAGATTACTACGTTTAAGAATAGACATAGACAGAATAGTTCATAGGACATATAAAATACGTATTATACGTGAAAAACGTTAGAAATTATATTGACTGTTCACGTATTGAACATTCCAATTATTGTTTTTATAAAAGCAGTAGCACATTATGATGTTTATAAGATATTTCGGCAACTGACTTGTTAACTCGAATTATATTTGCATGTATCGGACGAAATTATATTTACGATGTTTAAAAGTGAAGTAAATCAAACTATAATAGTTAGTAGTATAATTATTACGTACATATTTAAAACGAATTTATTTTTAGGACAACATAAAATCTCTCTGTTTTTTATTACGTAAGAGTGCTGACAATCCTTTTGACCATAACTAATTAAAAATATTGTGTCCAATTACTATGTAGAATTGAATCTTGATAAAATTAAATATAATGTGGTTATTATATAATAATTTTATTTTTATGATACTGGTTATCTACGATATAATTTTTATTTATAACTGTTTCTCCTCTACATAAATATTTTATAAGGTATCATGTTGACATAACTTTCCCTATCATTTTCTTGTAACATCCTTCTACATATTTATTTTATTTTTATTCTAATAAAGTATATTTTAATTAACTCCTTGATTCATTTATTAAACATCCATCTAGGCTGTATTTTAAAATATTTCGATAGTTGTTATATAATTGGCTGCAGAGAATATAATTCAAAAAAAACTAATCATTCAATGTTTGCTTTGAGAGCATGGTACTAAATTGAAAAAAAAAACAGCAGTTTCGCCTTTAAAGATTTATTATAAATAATAATTACAATGTCATCGATTTGTACATACTCATTGATTGACAATAATATAATAGAAAGTAAAGATTTTATACAAATATAATGTCATTTTAGTTTTACACATAATAGCTAGGTAGGTAATTATATTTTAAAATATATTTGAAATAAGATAATATTCCACATTTTATAATTGAGTGACACAATCAAGGTATAAGAAGATTTCTTTAAACGTCAAAGCTTTTACTAGAGTATAATACTACTAATTGAGTTAAATATGAAACCCTAATGCCAGTATTTTACTTATGAATAAAAAACTTTATTAAGGAACATATTTTCATCAATTGGAATACTAACAGGACATACATAAATCACATTTCTACATTATAAAACTATCATACTTGTATGTTGTAAGCCTGACTTTATAACAGTGCTAGAACATAAGTGGCCCGATAAGAAATTAAAAAGTATAAATAACTTCAGTTCGTTCCGTAAGCACCGAACAGATAAGACGGAACTAATTCTTGCTGTTAAATATCCTTAATTCAATAAAATTATGAAAAATAACAAAATTTTGTGCCCAAATAAACGCACTTAGATATGATAATAAAAACAAAGACATAATAACAAACTATTATATTAAAAGTACAAGAAAATGAGACATGTACTACTTTTGAAATAGAAACGTCATAATTATGTGGAAATACTAAAAATGTTGTTTCATAAAGGTCGTACGTACGGAAGGTGTGAATCAGAACTAGTGCAATTATTTAGATAATCGTGATTTATTTGCTATGTTATTGAAAACTACTCATAAATGAACCTAGACACGTTGCGATGACATTTAATAACAAGCTTTTACTTAATTAGATTATAAACTAAGCAAAGCCGCGCTACGGAGTACAACTCTGGTCGATAGTTAGACCTTTTTGCCTTGCTTACAGCGTTGGTAACCTGACTCTTATACTCTTCATTAAAACATTCCACAAAAGTGGAAGTGATACGCGGGAAATATAACAAAACACTAGGTATAGCTTATGCACCATTTCTTCTAAGTTATAAAAAGGTTCATTGTTAACATTGCAATTGAATCGTCGATTATTTCTTTACGTTACATTCTAAGCCGACTGCGGCTCGACCTCAAACCTATTTCCTCTCAACACTAAACGCCACTCTTTCTCCTCTACTAATACAAAAAACCTAAAGTAGAAAATAATTTATCCGTTTAATAACAAAGTAACGCAGATTCCCTAACTATGACCTCACTAATTACACATAGCTAACTTACCGATCCTACTTCACATTTTCAGAATTCTCGTGGTCATATCTCTCTATACTTCGCTGCCACAGTTTGAACATAACGTACTAGTTTTTCCTGAACCTTAGGATTATAAGGTGATGCTTCGTGTGCAGATATCTTCACTTCAGAACTTCTGCTGGCTGTTGTTTAAACATCACAATATGTTTATTTTTCCAGAATGCAAAAGATAAGCATCCTATAATCGAAAGCGAACAACACAGTCTTATAGATAAAATTACATAAATTATGGTATCATAATATGCTAGTAAAGTACATATTTAACTGTCTAACTGATACTAAGGGAACACTAAAATATTACCTTTGAATAATATGGATCTGATCTCATGTACTGGACGCAAGCATGACGTACGATAGCTACATTGTAAACTAACATACAACATTCATCTACTACATGTAATTTATATTTACTTCAATTTTCTACACATGAACACTGTAGAGAAAAATATTGGCATGCATTCAAAACTTACGTCGACATTAATCATTATTTTAAATAGCACTTAAACAGCTAGCATCTGAAATATTCTATTGCTGAAGGATAATTAGGTTTTATTAATAGAAGTATAATTGGAACATAGCTATAACAGCTTAAAGCAGCATTCATGTGAATGGAGTCATAAACCGAAACTTAGTCAATTATTTACAGATACACAATGATATCTTCAAAACTATGATAGCCGCTTCATAAGGTTTTATTACTTTTATTATAAATAAAGATATAAAAATATACATTTAAATTATGTACGTAATATATTAATCAACACAGAGTCAACTTTAAAAGTAACAGATTATAAATAAATTATTGTTTATTATGTATTGATATATCAAATTGATTAATAGTCCAGTCAAAATAGACTAAAATTATGACTTCAGTTTGCATTAATTCCCAACAAGCTGGATTTTTGTGCAGGCCTTGAATACGTCATTACAAATGATATGTCAAAAGTCCCCATCGATCCCGCTTGTGCGTTGTTTTTTATTCGAGGTTAAAGGTCATAAATTTGCATTTTTTGCGTATATCTCTGAAACAACGAAAGCTATTGAAAAGTGGTTCAGGCAAAGTTTGTACATCGTAAAATTGTCTACAAAAATATTTCAACACTTTTCTTCTACAAAGCATCGTTTTCGAGATTTAGTGACTTTAGACCGCAGGAAAATCGTCGAACATGCTGCGTTTTTTTCATTTCAGCCGTTTTATCTGCTTCATTGCCACAGAACAAACAGTATTTCTTGAAATTTACTGAAAGGGGTGTTGGATTCGATGGGTTAGTCCTTCTCCGAGGTAATGAATCGTCTTTTTGTTTCAAGAAATACTGTTCGTTATATGGCAATGAAGCAGATAAAACGGCTGAAATGAAAAAAACGCAGCATTTTAGTAGATTTTCCTGCGGTCTAAAGTCACTATATCTCGAAAGCGATGCTTTGTAGAAGAAAAGTGTTGAAATATTTTTGTAGACAATTTTACGATCTACAAACTTTGCCTGAACCATTTTTCGATAGCTCTCGTTTATGACTTTTAAACGCAAATTTATGACTTTAACCTGGGTATTTGCGTTTTTCGCGTATATCTCTGAAACAACGAGAGCTATCGAAAAATGATTCAGGCAAAGTTTGTAGATCGTAAAATTGTCTACAAAAATATCCCAACACTTTTCTTCTACAAAACATCGCTTTCGAGATATAGTGACTTTAGACCGCAGGAAAATCTACTAAAATGCTGCGTTTTTTTCATTTCAGCCGTTTTATCTGCTTCATTGCCATTTATCGAACAGTATTTCTTGAAACAAAAAGACGATTCATTACCTCGGAGGAGGACTAACCCATCGAACCCATCACCCTTTTCAGTAAATTTCAGGAAATACTGTTTGTTCTGTGGCAATGAAGCAGATAAAACGGCTGAAATGAAAAAAACGCAGCATCTTCGACGATTTTCCTGCGGTCTAAAGTCACTATATCTCGAAAACGATGCTTTGTAGAAGAAAAGTGTTGAAGTATTTTTGTAGACAATTTTACGATGTACAAACTTTGCCTGAACCACTTTTCGATAGCTTTCGTTGTTTCAGAGATATACGCAAAAAATGCAAATTTATGACCTTTGACCTCGAATAAAAAACAACGCACACGCGGGATCGATGGGGACTTTTGACATATCATTTGTAATGACGTATTCAAGGCCTGTACAAAAATCCAGCTTGTTGGGAATTAATGCAAACTGGAATGTCTATTTTGACTGGACTATAAGGTACACATTATAGATTAAAATGAACCACATCGGTTTTTTAATTTAAAGTCATCATGATAAGTTTTATTTATTGAACAGTTTGAACTTTCCATTAATTAAATCTGTCTGGTTCTCGTAATCAACATGAGATTCTCATTAGACAGTTTTTATTCAGACGGCTGCGTTTTACAAATAATGAACAAAGCAAAGCTATCAAAGAAATATAAAAACGCTTGAAATCCTAACTGCATTAAATCCCTTCGGACTAGCTAAACAAAATAAATACTTTCATATTTGTACCCTAAAGTTTGAATAAACTTAGCACATAAAATTATCAAAAACTTAATTTTAACAAATGAAAATCCGGAAAGTAACTAAGCGAATGCGCTTGCACTCTGTAAAAAGTGCGCGAACACACAGGCATATAGTGCCACAACTTATCTGTTGTACCGACCGTTTTTCAACTAAAACTATTGACAAACCGGAATTTAACTCATCTTTCGTTTAAACTTTTGGAAAGTTACCGTGTTATCGCATTATTTACTTTGCCAATAGCGGTGCAGTGCACATATCGACTGCATCAAATGAAACGGCGTCATAGGTTATTATTTCAGAAAGACACCATGGCGGCGTAACCAGTCGACTTGTATACAGGTCTATACATACAGCCTGCTGATGTCTGCTTGAATGTGCATCTACATTTTAAGGAAAATAGTTGAGTTGCGCCAGGATAGTGCCTCGTGAAATAAAGCCTAAAGTCAACGGAACAGATACGTTGAAGGCACTGCAACTTATCGGGGTGATGTATGTGTATGTGTAGCACCGTCGCTGGTTTACTGAATGATGCAGCACTTGCACTTCGGCTTCTTTTTGATGGTGACGTGCTCAGCTTGTTGCGCTTCGAGCGGAGCGGAGCGCTGCACGTCCACGGCGCCGTTCTTCTCAGCCGTGCCATTCTTGGTGCCATTCATAGCTTTGGGCGTGCTCTGAAGCACTGGACTTGCGGCTTTGGTCTGCGGCGGAGCTGCGTTTGCCTGAAATTACACGAAACACTTTAGATACTGAGTTGGGAAAACGACAAAAGGATGCAATGTCATCTTTTCATAAAATTAAATTATATAATTTGTATTATAAACGATTATACCCCTACCCTTAGCAAGACTCTTCCAGATATAATTCAATTTACTACATTACATTATCTTCTAAATTTTTAAGACACAATGATCACGGGAGTGCAATATGACTACGCTACGTTGTAAAGTACATCACCCTACGGAATCGGCTCTGCACTATTTAAGCCGCGACATTGACAATGAAACACTCACGATGAGATTGTTCGCATGCTCCTTCTCCGCCTTCTCGTCGATGATGAGTGGAGCGGCCGCCGGCGGCGTGGGCGTTATGGGCTTGCCGCCCTTGATCAAGGACACAATCTCGTCAGCCTCGCGACTCAGGTCTCCGTCCGGGCGGAACGGATTGTCCCAGCCACTTTCCGTGCTGAAAATTACATACAAACGTTTAAGAAACAAACTTACAGCATTACAGTATTCACAAAATATACATATTTATAAAATTACTGAAAAAAAGTTTACCTATTTAACGTTTTAGTACTGAAAAGGTAGAGGTAATAATCTGTAGGATATATATATAGATAAGAATCCGTGTAAAATATATCTTATCTTGTGTTAGTAAATAGTAGAGAAAGGCGCCTGATCTTTCACTTACTGGAAGCGACCGATGAAATACCAACGAACCAATTTCTAGCCCTGATCCTTTATACTGAAACACATACAGGAGGAATACACTGCGTATTCCTCCTGTATTTGGATTTGGAAGCTAAAAGAGGTTTTCAAAGTGTTTTGGTAGTATTTACTGTCAGTAGTCTTCACTCAGTTATCTACTAGTTAAATAATTTATCGTGAAAACGTTACGTGTGTTGCCAGCCTACCATCGCCCCACATAGGATACACTAGAGGTCTCTCGACTGTTATTGTAACTAAGCGTTCAGGGTCGGTGTATTGGTACAAATATAAGCACACATGGTACTTTATCATACTTATGTCGTTTACGTTTTATTATACTAAATCATTCTATGTTTTGATTGTTCGACTTTAGGGGTACAGCGTATAAGCGACCACTTGAGATCAATAAGACTGAATATTTACTTATTATTTATGTACCTATATAATGTGGAGTGAGATTTAGGTTAGGTATTCTTTAGGTAGAGGTAGATAACTAACGATATTGAAAATAATAAAAACTAATTTATAATGAGAATGAACAAAAGAACAATGCCATGTTCGATTTCAATTGGCTTATTATGAACAGTGGCTAGAGCGCAACCAATTGAGTACAGTACGTGAACATCTAACTGCATACCTTTTCAATTACCTACTCGTATTTTAATCCTAGTGATTGAATAGTACAATATCAGTTCAATCAATTTAATGCTGTGTTGTTTAATACAAAGTCCCTAGTTTTATATTGATTTTGAATATCTAGGTTAGCAACTGCAGCCTCCATTCTTTATTCTGAAGGACAGCTCGCGGCACGAAAATGACTGTTACCGTCATGAACTTCGGCAATTTCACAAACCTGTAGTATAAGACAGTTTCACCTTTATTTAAACGAACTAAGTCATCGTATGAGAATGTCTAGTCATGTGCTTAGCATTTGTAAACATGCTGAACATAAGTTAGGTATGCGTGCATATCTAGTTAGATATCAACTAATGCATTGTGTTTGCCACATGGTGTTTATGCACATGGTTTATGTATATATGTCCATATTATATATATATTTGATATAATTTAGACGGAGGAAAATTCACTTTAGGGTACGTCACCGATAGGTATGTAATGCCGTAGGAAAACGCAAAAACTTAGATATAGCTTAATTTATTTTTAATGAAAATCGTCTATTTAATCTTTTTACAGTGTGAAGACTGGTGAATGGCAACCTAAAACAGTTCCTTCTATCGTGGACGTTTATGTCAATAGTGGTCAACTACATTATGATGAGTTGGGAAACTTACCTGGTCTGTCTGTTGTAAATCCCGTGGTCGGCCATGTCTTGTGCCGCGTTTGACAGCAACGTCGCGTAGTAGACGTGTGTCTCCTGTGCAGGAGGCGGTGACAGGCACTGCGGTCGTGCCCCTTGGTAGAATGACACGCGGACCTTTGAACGCTCCGAACTGAAAACGACGGATAATATGCTTAGTTTTCTGCGATCATACCGATTATAGGTAGGCAATGCACTTAATAGACACCTAGTACATACTAGGCAATAAACAAAGCATGGATAGTCAGACTGATTACAAAGTCGAAGTATAAATTGCTATACAACACACAAAAATATATCAAGTTATTTCGCTAAGCCAATTTTAAACGATCGCGCAATAGTGAGAAAGAAGCCAGGCGCAAGTATTGTGTATCAAATAAACTTTCAATGCATAGGTAATTGTAAAGTTTCAAAATCAGATTTCAAAACAACTCATTCATAATCGTAAAGTGAAAAGATGAATGGTGAAGCAAATTCCGCGGCCCCTCAGTTCGAGATTGCGACCCGATGGGGTTTCCTGTATTTATAGCTAGACGGAAACTTTGTATCTGTAGCAATCTGCATTTCGTGCGTCAATCTCTGAAAGTACTATCAATGGAACAGCTAAAGTACCAAGAAAAGTTTTTCTTTAACATTTCAGGAATGAATGAACTATGAAATAAACTTTCCACTTCGAATGGAAAATTCTGTTCTCATCGTTGCAACTTTATATGTAACTTTACTGTGTATATTTATAGTGGTTCTACGTTTTTCATCTTGGAAATTCGTTAATGTTTCATATTAAATAATGTATATATCTATCAAGCGGGATTTCCAGAAGTGTATAAAATAAAAATGGTTTCGCAACATGTCGTTATTGCTGAACACTATAAAACGAGTAGTGTGCACTCAGTTTAATATAATACGTAACGCAGGAAACAGGATTTTATCTCGCAATTTGCTCTCAATTATATACTATAGAAATAAGTACGTTTGCTATTTCACAACACAACAGAACCAGTCATCGACAAAATGTATAGTGCAGTCGGTCCCCAACAATGATTATTTGTCAAGGTTGTAAACTGCTACCAAATTGTATTTAGTAAAGATCCTTTATTTATAAACAGTACACATCTTTTAATTGAACCATTTCAATGACTTTTATGAAGCTCCAGAGTAATTAATTAAAAAAATAGTTTTTTGAAAATGTTCAACAAATGATTTATTTAAAATAAAATAGGTTTCGTTTCAACTTATGTAAATCATTTGGAATCGTGATGCCCATTGTGAGCCCGAAAACTTTGTAATTGTTCTCAATTGAATATAATATTCTATGATATTCAATTGAGAAAATATTCTATGAGTAAAATGATTCTCAGTAGGTACCTATCGGCAATGACTATCGTAAAACTATATTATGAACGATAGCCAATCTTATCCAGTGGAAACTAGGCAGGCAGCGCATCAGCATTAATAGATTACACTTATTTTAGAATTGAATCAGAAACATGTTATACACATTGTATACAAACAAACACATGAAAGCGTGAGATCATCTCGCCAAATGTATATATTGTGGTAGGTACATTACATACCTACATTATTTACAGATGGTAAGTATCTTCGCTCTACGTAGCAGATATGTTTTAGACACCTATTGTATATAACGATGTATGTACGCAATTTATTCCGGGTCGTGCCTTCAGTGTTTTCATGAATCTTTTGTTGGAAAATACCCATATGAATAATTTGTACCGCTTCTACACAACAAATGCAGACGATCGAGAACGTCTTTGATGGAAATTTAATAATTTTAAAAATTTTCGGTCTAAATATAAACAATAAGATCCTTTAACCACACATTCAGTTCTAGAGTTCTTGCTCTAGAATTGACTAGATTTGAGAATAACTTGAAAGGCTTGATTAAAAAAATCCACAATTTAGTAGTTTAACGCTTACAATGCCGTGTTTATTTCGACATTCAGACTGTAGAGTTAGATTTTATTTTTTTAGAGTGGTATAGGTCTAAGTTAAATATATGGTTATTATAAAGTTACCAACATAGCAAGTTGTGCTATTCAAACTGGAATATTTGAACACTAATATTAATATCATGTATTTATAAGCAAATAAATAAAAAAAAGTATACCACGATAGGAATCCACCGACCATAACTAACCAACGCGTTACGTAACCTCACGTAGGTATGTCACAACATAATGTCTCAATTTAGCCCATTTATGACTTCATCTTAGCGCTTGGCGCTGCTGGCGCCCTTTTGTACCATGACCTTGATTGGCACTGCCCGGCCTTATCCTGTTATCGATAAACCATTACAAAAGACATTATATTTTTTTATTTAAAGTATTCCGATTGACTTAGGAAATATGGATGACAACGAATTCTATAAATAAAAATTAACTGTTTATATTAGTAAATTAAATTAAATGCTATTATAAAATTGACGAAGCCTTGACTGATAAATTAATATTTTGTAATGACAATTTTTATGGAATTAAATTACGATTGTATATTTGATATTTTTATAATTTATGTTTATGTATAAAATTTTATTTTAATTTATTGAAAATGGCTATTGACGTATCTAAGTTACATGTGACATGTCTAAAGATAAATAAAGATTGTGATTATGATGATTAATGTGTGTTGTTGTTCTTATAATAAGGAGTTGTCACTGCTTTGTACTACTTAGCTACTTAAAAACGAAAAATGATAATAAAGAAAATGAAAACATTTCATTGGTGATGTGATCACGCCGATGTCGAAAAGGATTTCTTTGATGTTCGTCCATAGCCATTCAATGAGCGATTTTCCAGGGAGTGTTCTTAAAATACACGATAGATGGCGCTCAACGTCAAATGCATTTCAATGTCAATTGTCAACACAAAAAGTTTTTAAATTTTATCTGTGGTGTGAAATTTTTGTTCTAGAAAAAATTCAAAACTGTTTGACAAAAGCTAAAAGTCTTCATTCGTGGCAGAAATCAAAAACCAGTATACAGTCTGTTGTTGTCAAAAGTAAAATCCACAAGAAGGTACACGAATGCTAAAAGAAAAGCAAACAAAATTTATCAAAACGCTGAATACACCGAAACGGACGTGACAGGATGATAATGACAGCTATACGACAGAGCTACCAATAGATTAAACAGATAAAAAAGAGAGGGATTTTGATATACACTATGTGTCCAGCGCCATCTCTCGACTCTTTTTGAACTATTTTTTTTTTTAAAAAGCTATTTGGAAAATCGCTCATTAAGAGAATGTGGGACCTATTTCACAACAAATTCTGGTTTAGTATGTATTATGCAACATTTCGACATTCGCCTTGCCTTGTAAGATGCTCGCACTAAAGCGTGGCAGTAGCAGTACCTACAATATTAAAATTGAAGGTGATTCAATCATACGCAACCAGGATAGCTACTTTAGTGATGTTTTGATCAAAATTTGTCGATAAAATATTCAGTAGGTATGGTATCAATGCCATAAATGGGGATTAGCTTTTCAAAAATATACAAGGAATCAACTTCAGGTACTAGACTAGAAACCAATTCATATAAAAAATCAAGGCAATCTATGCAAGTTAGTAGGATATGTTAATTACGATCTTATCGACGCCACAAAGCGCGCAACTCTCACAACGAACTGCAAAGTAGGTTAATGATCATTGTACTCGTATCCTGGGGGCTATAAAACTTCACCGCGGATTGTCTGCCCTGCGATTGCATATACGGAATTTCGTGCTAAATGGGCACGACACTAGTCGGTACTAGTTACGTTCTCATCTGTCGAAGAATTTACTACAATATATATAGCGGCTGGGGACGTCACTAATACCTAGTAACTACTAGTTAGTCTTTGTTCTTAGCTCCTCTTTATTAGAAGATGACTATATAAGACGCCCACGAATGTTCAAAACTGGATTTTTGTACATACCTAATTTTAAGCTGTTTGATACTTTAAATCATCATCCTTTTTAAATATGTTGCCAGTAAAATGTGAAAATTAAGTTATTTCTATAAAAAATCTAGGTACATATCAGAAAAGCCAACAAAGTAATGGTATGACCTAGTTGTGTGAAATGCCAAATAGTAGCATAAAAGCCAGTCCCACCATGACATCAGCAATCAATGCAACTGTTTGCAGTTCAATGTGACCCCGGTTCTTTACAATGTTTGTGCCCATGGAGCAGGTCAGCACGACCTTCAAGCCATGCCAATTAAGCCCAGTGATGATATCCCTCTATTTTCGCCAAGTGGTTGATTCACATGTTTAAGGAATGTGTGATGTCAGGTTTTTATATACTACTGCGGGTTTTATGAGTGTAGGTGTTGCATAATTTTCATATTTGCTATCGTTAAGGACACTGTAGTTATGTGTCATAGACTAATGTTATTCAAATATACAGTTTAATAAATACCTGATTGGTTTCTAATGAGCAACATCATCATCGTAAAATAAAGATTGTAATGTCAAGGAAATAGAGCTCTTTGTTGACATATCTTCTTCTTTCTATATATTCTCAGTAAAATATTGATTGTATTTGAATTAATGCTCACATAGTGTTATTGAATAATGTGAAGTTTGAAATTCTAATATAATTCTTACAGATTCAATACAAAACCAAATATTTTGAATTGTTATTCGGTAAGTTTTATATTAATCTTTGTATCTTTTTTTATCAGCTACATTCAGTTCATGTAGAGAACATTCATTGACAGAAAATGTATTAGAAGTAAGTACCATTATCCATTATGATTTCCCACACAATCAGGACGGGAGGAAAAATTAGCTCCAATAGGTTGCGGTTAAAGATCAATACAAGCTCTAATTGAAACTGCTGTCCCAATGGCATGGTTCAAATGGCTTTATTGGTGCCTAATTGATTGATACCTATTGCAATAAGTAGCCATAGCCAGCAAGTAGGTCACAACCTGAGCAATAACACAACACAGGTGCGGCCGATCCATATTACTTGCTACTTAATATGTTTAAATATACTACATATTTTAGCTTTAAAACTACCTATGATGGTCACATCTATGATGGTGTTTTCTATCATTTTGATTTGAAGGGTAAGTTTTCTCGTTCTACTATGGTGGGAACATGGCATCAAAAGGCACATCTTTGGCAAATGTGCATAGTCTGGTAATGCAGTTTGGTAACCAGGTGAGGTATCAACATGTTATCAAACAACAATTGCTTAAAAAACAAACACATTGAATTTAGGAGAACAAAATTGTTAAATGTCCATCCATTAGGTAATCAAATACTAACACAAAGCTAATATTTTCTAGATTGAAAAAGTTATATTGTTAAAATAGATTAATTACCATACAGACAACAGTAGGTTGAAATAAAGCTGTGGCTTAATTATAGTGTTCCGAGGGGTTCATGTGACACACTAACGGTAAGTAGACTCGGCATACAAAGGTGTTAAAAGTTAAATGAGCATGATTAAAGTGGCAGCAAGCGTCGCGGACATTAGGGCGGGTCCTACCGGCGCCTACGGAGGAAGCGATCATCGTCACATAAATATAAATAGACTTTCCAAAAATCATGGCCAATGCATGTTTACTACACGAATCTGCCGACTAATGACCTTGTACTCCCCAATGCTGGATGGAACTGAAAGCTGTTCTGTAAGTTTATAAATCAGTTTATGACGTCATTGTGACCGATTTATCCGCTCGAAGATCGATTTATAACGCAAAATTCGAATGCGGAAGTTATCAAAAACAAGCTCCAGCACTAAAGTTAGTATACGCTCGATTGCAAACGACGAATCTTACACCTAAAGGAACACCCAATTGGCAGCGCAGGTGTGACGTGATTTGTACATAATATACCAACCTTTTCCGAGTCACTCGGTAGTAAATTCACTGAACACTTCACGACACTAATCACTGAGCAAAGTTACGACTAAAATTTTAACAAAAGAATAACTAAAGTATCGGCGAAGTTCTTTCTTTGTAGGGTTTGGTTGGTTCGTGTTCGTCGAACTACAGCGCGCGTTTTCTAGCCAGCCAGGCACAATACAAATACAACTTGAAGTTGCTCTCTCCGCTTGCTTCGTCGTTGGCTGTCGTTGTCGGAGTCGGGCGTGTCAGTGTCGAACTGTGTCGGTCGGTCGGACAGACTATCCTGAAGTTCGCCGCGCACCACATCTATTCCGTGGCGGAGAATGAATGAGTGAACGGAGAATAAAATATTTGTGTAAGTACAACCGAGTACAAAGTGTGCAAACGACGGACAGTAGTCGAGTCAAATCTAATGTAGGTATGAAGCGAGTAAACACGCACAAAATACTTGGTGCGAAACATAATTCCACAAAAAAGACATGTATAAAATTGAATCTTTGAATCATTTTTGTTTTTGTCACATTCAGTCAGATATTAACAAAGTCTATTGAAGGTATATTATTTTATTGAAAGCCTCCGTGTGTAGTACACGACACGCACTTGGCCAATTTATTTTAACACCATCATACTTACAGTATTCGTGAAATAGGGAGCTACTCTTTAGGAAGGTATAGGTGCATTAATTTATTATAGGGAAACACGTCTGATTTGTATTTAACTTCAGTTTACTTTAGTTACGTACTAAGTATATTTACTTCCTATGACGTATTTTTGAAGTGAAAACTTCTTTAGCGGCGCTGGGTGGGTAAAAACTTTCAAACTCGCGTCAGGGTCACGTGACGTCGAAAAAGCGTAAGATCTTATTTAATTTTTATACATTGCTCGTAAAACAAGAGACGACAAAAGAACACACTTGCGGTCACGCGACGTATGACTCAAACAATTAAATAGTGTTGTGGCGACATGACGTGACGATGACGTGGCGACATGACGTGACGTGACGATGACGACGAAGCCAACGAAGACACAGACACATTCGCGCTTGCGCGATGACGTGACGATGACGTGGCGACATGACGTGACGTGACGATGACGACGAAGCCAACGAAGACACAGACACATTCGCGCTTGCGCGAATGTGTCTGTGTCAGTGTGTCTTCGTTGTCTTCGTCGTTGTGTCACATTCGCGCTTGCGCGAATGTGACACAATGACATGACACAATCACGACTGTGGTTATATTTTTGAAGTGAAAACACAACGTTAATATTGAAGTTTTGACTTCTGCCGGCACTCCCGGAGTGCTAGCTTTTTTTTTTTTTATTCGTTTTTCATTGTTTTCTCGTGCCGTTATCATTCATTCTTTAAATTACTTTCTTATAAACTTCGTGTCAGTGTAATTGCATATTACATTAGTGTAAGTGCATATTTTGCTGTAAATTCTTAAAATATTAGTTATATTACGATGTTAAACATCGATACTCACAAATATATTTTATATTAAGTTGTAATCTGTAATGCCACAGTTACGCATTATAATCATAGATTTTTAAACCTATGAATAAAATATAATCTTAATCTTAAATTAATGTTTTTAACAGTTTGTTCACTTTGGGCACATAATAAGAAAGCGATGAGGATATATACTGAGAAATGAGAATAAAGAGTTGATATACACTACTAGCCACTTCAATTAGGTACCTAATTTCGTTTAAATTTGTATGCATTGCATATTGTTTTTCATATTTATTATTGTACCTAGTTTGTTTATACCAACGAAATATCTGCGGTAGCAACATCTAAGTAGGTCAGTCAAGTCAGTAGTCAATTACATTCTAGGACGATCTAATTCCATAAAAAAAGAAAAGATAAGTACCATAAAAAAATAACTTATTTTATTAAAAAAGAACTGATAGTTTAATATGTATAGGTATAACACATAGATAAGAGCTACCTTCACTAGTAACATATACTAAACCCTACTACCGCATACAGATTACGCAATTGAGTATGCAGCAGGCTGCAGGCTGCACCAATCGGCTCTACCTAAATTATATTGAATAGATATGTACCTAGTATACCTACTTTACTTGACGTATGTGACGTTGTGGTATATCATTAATTTGAACTGTCAACTGTTTTATTAATTACTTAATTGATTGTGAAATTGATTATGTATTTGTTTTCGTTTAACAATCAGTTGTTATAAATGTTTGCTGATTCAGTCCAATTTGCTTAATTTTTGAACTAGCCCTTAGTAATACGTGAATTCATTTGAATATTGGAAAATATTTTGAAGTGAAAACTTCTTTAGCGGCGCTGGGTGGGTAAAAACTTTCAAACTCGCGTCAGGGTCACGTGACGTTGATCGAAAGCGTAAGATCGAGGGAAAGGGAGAGGAACTAGTATCTCCCACTCTTTCTACCGTGCCTGAGTGTGCTGACTCTGTTTAGGCGGCACAGGGCGCTTGCGCGAATGTGTCTGTGTCATTGTGATTGTCATTGTCATTATGACGTCTGTGGTTATATTTTTATGTGAAAACTTAGAAGTGAAAACACAACGTTAATATTGAAGTTTTCACTTCTGCCGGCACTCCCGGAGTGCTACCTTTTTTTTCATAATAAATAAGCCTCTCCCTAAAAAGTCTAAACCTACTGCTTTCTCCGACTATCGTACTATTTCCATTTTACCATTCCTTTCTAAAGTCCTTGAACGCCTAATTCACAACCAGCTCAGCTCCTTTCTCATCACAAATAATTTACTCAATCCTTTCCAATCTGGTTTCCGTCCCGGTCATAGTACAGTGACTGCACTAGTTAAAATAACTGATGACGTACGTCTGGGTATGGAAAATGGACTCCTAACCATCTTGACATTACTTGATTTTAGTAATGCTTTCAATACAGTTGATTTTGACATTTTACTAGGTCTTCTTAGCTCAATTAACATATCTCCATCGGTGATTGACTGGATTCGCAGTTATCTGCACGGACGCCGGCAACGTGTACGCGTTGGTGATGTTTACTCATCTTGGTGCTGCACATGTGCTGGTGTACCGCAGGGCGGCGTGCTATCTCCTCTTTTATTTTCCCTTTTCATTAACTCTATCTCACGTCAACTCACTTCTTCCTACCACCTATATGCAGACGACTTGCAAATTTACAACCGAGCTCCGCTAAATAAGCTGCCTGAAGCAATTTTGAGCATTAACAATGACCTGTTAAAAATAAGCAATTGGAGTAAGGCATATGGGCTCAAAGTGAATCCTGCAAAAACCCAGGTCATTGTTTTAGGTAGCTCTCGTACATCGTGCAAGATTGATTGCCAAACACTACCACTCGTGAGTTTTGACAGTGTAATTATTCCTTTCAGTAAAACGGTTAAAAACTTAGGAGTATTTATTGATAGCAGTTTGTCGTGGGGTACGCAACTCGAATCCGTGAGTCGCAGACTGTTCGCTTCTGCAGGTTCAATTAGAAGGTTACGCAACTTCCCACGGCTACCAAAATTGCGCTTGCACAATCTCTTCTTTTTCCCGTCTTAGATTACGCTGACTCCTGCTATCTTGATCTCACGGAAGACAAGCTCGACAAGCTTGAGCGGCTCCAAAATGTGTGCATCCGGTTTATATATGGTCTTAGACAATATGATCACGTATCTGAGTTTCGTACAAAACTCAAGTGGCTCCCAATACGTCTTCGCCGGAATACTCACATCCTGTCTCGTCTATTCAACATCCTCTTTAGTCCTTCGGCTCCTCTCTATCTGTAGGAACGTTTCGAGTTTCTGCACTGCACGAATGTTCGTAATCTTCGTTCCTCAGATAATCTTCTCCTTAAAACTCCTGTGCATCGAACTAGCTTCTATGCAAATTCTTTTTCTGTCCAAGCTGTCCGCTTATGGAATACATTGCCGATTTCCATAAGAAAATCCCCTTCATTGACCGTTTTTAAAGATAGGCTCAAAAACTTTTACTTGAGTGAATTATGACATCATTCGCTCATCTGACTTGTCGTAGTTATTATTTAGTAATTTATGTATATATATATATTTATAAATATGTTGTATTTATGTATGTATATGTTTGTATTTATCTATGTATAGTATTATAATAATAAAATTAATATAATTCTTATTCTATTTTATTCTATAGTGCACCTAGCTGACCCTCTTTTTGTAGGCTTCTTTCCATCCAAAGGTTGTCTGGAAGAAATCGCTCCCTAGCGATAAGACCGCCTATTGTACTGTATTTTGTTAGTTTTTATGTTTTCCTTAATAATTAGTTGTAAGGTGTATTACAAGTACAATAAAGTGTTTTCATTCATTCATTCATAAGCGCACGTACAGTCAAGTAGGTACGGCAAGGACCCCATCTTACTAAAGAAAACTGCATATGGATGTGCATTAGTTAGCGGATGATCTAGCCGCTAGATAAAACATGACGCAGTTCTATATTGGTAGACATCTAAATATCCTCACTAGTAGAGAGCCTAGTCCTAGTCTCTATAGACTATAGATAGACTCTCTCTCTAGAAGCGAGGCACGGTGGTATAGACATTGCCTCGCTTCTCGTGCAGGGTGTCTGTAGAGTTTGATTGCGTTTTCGAAGTTATCAATCTTGCTTTAATTATAACAACAATCCAACTTTAGATTGTAGGATATGCATGGAGATAAGATTCAACTATACGTGATATGATAAGTCATAGATTTTACATATCCCCCTTACCTTTGTTTTTTTTTATGAATCCACTACAATTAGGAATATAATTTATATACGATTTAATCTTATAAACGAGTCTAAACTTTTTAGCAATTTTAGCTATTTAATAAATAATCAAATAAATTGTGTGTAACTGTACCGTCGCGTCGTGTATATTCGTATGGCGCGAATTTTGAAACGCGAACGCTTTATTGAGTTTTTGAAATGCGAGCGTCAATAGAAAAAAATGTTACGTATTGTGTGCGTATTGTGATATTGGGCTTCTAGATATACCTACCCTGTGTAAATAATAAATCTACCGTAACCATGAAAATCGATCTATTCTAAACTCATAGGTAAAGTTAGATTCTATATATGATAAATACCGGAGTCCGCTGCGTTATTTTTGCAATCAAGTTATTTAACCGCAAACGAGAACTATAGTGTCTTATTCCGGATTCGTCTATAGATAACACTTGTGGCGATTGTATCGACACTATCACAACACTACGCCGTCCCGTCACTAGCGCTGAGTAAAGCCGCCATAATGGCGGCGCCATTACTCTTTCGACTATTTCCTTGTAGACATCTCTTATTTGTAATTTGCATAGTTTTATGTATTATCATAATTGCCTTACAATAAACAAAGTGTCATTTAAAATGATACAACAGTAATATACAAGCTTTACTTTAAAAATCATTCATACCTTTTCCCGTACATCGCACGGTTCGGTAGTTCGTTTTATATGCACGCGTGCATAATCTACGTAGGCACTTTTGAAAACGGGTCAATGAGCTATTATGAAGGGTGATTCAGTAGTTAATGGGTCAGACTTCGTTTTAAAGATTTCGTGCTTTTAAACTATGCTAACGAGAACTGAACAAAAGTGTTTTACCAACTTGAAAAATGTACTTATCTGTTTTTATTAGGTATCTACTTATACGTGCAGACGCATCCCAAGTAAGCACCATGAATAATGGTTTAGTAATAAGCAAGTTAGGTGATGGATAGGTAATAGGTAATATCTAGGAAAGAGCAGGTTCTCTAAATTATGTTACTCTTCCTATGCCGAGCCTCGTTCAACGTAATTACAATGAAGCGAAGCGCTGTTATAGTTCATAATTAGTTTTTAGGCATGGCGTTAATCGGAAAATTTACATGGATTTTAAGACCCTTTTCTATTTCAGCGAAAATATAAAAAAATTGTTGAGAAGGCCGCTGATGACCGAGTCAGAAACCACGAGTGTTAAAAAATGTCGTGAAAGAATGATAACTTCGTTTTTGTATTATTTTTTTCATTTTGGAGAAATTCGACCCGATTCTTTTTAAAAAAAGTCACCTTGTAACCTGAACACAGTATTGCGAGCATGATTGCTTAGCGGAAGAAATAAACACGGTGGTAGCTCTTCTACTTCTACCTACGTGTATAAGGTATGTCATATTGGATACGACTTTATAGATCGTATGATTCGAAACCCTCCCAGCCTATGATTAAACAAGATTGTATTTCCCAATTTCCACAATCGGAAATTATCAATACGGTTGGCAATTGATATGGCTGAGTCTCCCCGTCTCTGTATCAACCTCAATTAAACAGTTAGATTTGACCTCAGGACCCAATAAACTTACAAAAATGGCATTTGTTTTATTGCACTTCAAATGCAGTTCATATAAATGTCATTATTTCAAAAGCAGCGGTTTACTAACCGCTTTTAGATATCTCAATTGGAATAGAAAATGAATAAAAAATAAAGAGTTGGGGACCTCCTTTATTTTGAAGGAGTGCCAAAAGGCCGCAATCAAAATAAAATAAAATTCGCTGAACGCGCCAAAGAAAACGCAACGAAAATGAAACATACTCATGAAATTAATGTATGAAACGTACTCGTCTTCCACTACTGGCGTGTATGGGAAGCTGGTCTCCTGGGGCCGTGGCGGAGGACTGCTCTCTGGCTCTTCTTGCAGCGGACTCTCGTAGATCAGGGTCTCCACCATGGACCCTTTGGAGCTCCCGAATGATACCCTGTGGACAAAGCGCAGTAAAAATTTTAACTTAATGAAAGCTTAGCCGTAATGTTCACAACTAATAATGGTCTCGGTAATGGCTGCACGAAATTTCACAAAACGTGAACCATCTTTAGTGTTTTGATCGTGATCAGCTTGGAGCTTCCGTATTCACAAACAATTAAATAAGTAAGTACATACGCATCCGCTTCATAATTCATTTTTTCATAAAAACTTGAAAACATGCCAGCGAGCTCAGAGAGTGCTTATTATAAGCAGATGCAAATTGAAAAATCATGGTGGACTATTTTTATAATTTCAGAAATATAGGACGAGTTACTCATATAATAAACAAATGAAAAGCATAAGGTATATACGAGGCATGTACTGTATCATATACGGGCTGCATGACAGCTCTGTAGGTATATCTCTAACACAAGCTTCCAACCGACCTGATAAATTTTGTGACAGTGAAATGTTATTATCAGTCAGTCACGACAAGCGAGCTATAATGTAACACAGCCTTAGAGACACCAGCGAAGTTTCGTGGGCAGTTCCGACATGGTTCATTGTTTACTACTCTGTCTGTAGAACGTTACTTAAAATGGGCCGCCAGAAACGCAAAGATTTTATTGTTGTAAGTGTTGTAACTAGTTGGAACATATTCAAATAAGTGTTTTTTCTTATCCATTAAATTTACCTTGTAAATAAAAAAGCCATATAGTTAGGTACTTAGTCCATCTCCAAGATTTATGCCACTAAAATAAACGTCAAAAGGTCAAAACTAAGGTTCACAGTTACGTACCTACCGAATTCTGGCATGCGTAGGCGTTTTGCAAGTTTGGTATTTTGAGGAAGCGCAAAGATCACCAATGTATGAACTTCGGCTTAGGCTGAGTAATTGAAGGGAGCAGTTCAGACGGCAAACAGACGGGGGTAGTCACGAGTTACGAGGTAACTTTAGGGGTATATACCTATAAGACGATAGATTTTAGACTATGCGAGATTGAAGCACTTCGTTTAACCGACTAGACTTGACCACGAACAATCGTTCGGCTTTTATTTGTCTCTTCCTAGATAATTATTCATTTATTACAGACCTACAGAAAAGAGACAGGTATTGGACGCAGAGTCGCGTCGCGTTGTTTCTTTCTAGAGAGTGGTTAATTTTGAAGCTTTTGTTCAGTCCATTTTAATAAAAAGTACAATAAAAACTATCATACACAATCTTTCAAAGCCACTGTCATACTTGGCACTGACAAAATTGTTTTGTCTAGATGAAGGACTGAGGCCATTAGGTAATAGTTTTTTTTATTTATTGACTTTTGACTCAGCGACCCACAAAAGCAACAAGAAATATCTAATTTATAATATTTTTTGAGCGTTTTACTATATTTAACAGATAAATACAAAGAATTGTAAGTAATTTGTAGTATTATATACTTACCTACCAACCGACATTAAGTGTAGACAAAGAAATAGGCCTTAGATTATCCGAAATAGATAAGGAATTCTGATAATCTGAGCTCTGCATCTATTGATCCTAATCTAGATGATTTACAAAACGCCATGGTTCTCTTTTTAACATTTTTACCATAATCAGATGAACTGCGACGCTGTATTTGGAGATCACAATTCTTTCCTGCATCATTTGAGAACACAAACATTATTTTCGTATGTAAAAAATATCTTAGAATCTACTACCACAAGACCACCTGACCACCTATAATTATGAAAACACTAGGCTCATAAGTTCATAACCAATTGTTGTATGTATGTTACTGATATATAAACCTATTAAAAAAAATATTATAAAAAAAAATTTTTGATTATACCCATAATATGAATGTGTTTAGTACTATATCTATATATATAAAAGAAAGTCGTGTTAGTTACACTATTTATAACTCAAGAACGGCTGTACCGATATGGCTGAAAATTGGTGGGTACGTAGCTTATAGAGCCAGGAGATGGACATAGGATAATATATAATATGTATAAAAGTATGTATGTATAAAATCTTAATAAATTCAAAAATCTGCTTATTTATTGCCTCTAAGGCGGAACAGAGTTCGCCGGGACAGGTAGTATTTAGAGGAGAAGGTGGTATCGTGGCCCCCCATTTTGTTTTAGGGATCTAAATTTATTTCATCACCCTTTGGAATCATGTACAGGCTATCAGAGGGCTCTAAATTTAATGGGCAATGATTAAAAAAATTATCATGAATGAAAGTCTTTTAGTTTTAGAGAAAAAATATTTATTTTGAATTGATGTATAAATGGCAGGCCGTGGTTGCTTGAGGGTAATTTGGCCCCCAGTTAAAAGTATGAAACCAAAAATAATTTATGCCTGTAGATAACGTTCTCTAAAAGTAAATTTAACGACAGAAATCACAAATGTAGTATTCTCCTTCAGGACCGGCACAATCCTGATGAGCCCAGAGCCCACATGCCTGGCACTGGATTATTGTTTCTCCTCTTTTATCGTTAGAATAAGAGGTGTCACAAAAGATGCAATTTGCGTCCATGTTTTCGGCTGGCCTCCTATTCATATCATGCTCAGTGTCATCATGGTATCTTACACCAGTCTTCATAATACAGAAAAAGTTTTAGCTGCATTTTTGTATCCCATCGAATTCTTCCTCACAGCTTCCACGGATTTTTTCCATTTGTTCTGGATCCACCGTTCTTCTTTTACGTCCAGGTGACATGGTAGTAGTGCGAGGCATCTAAAACCATTAAAAACAATTAAAAAAATGTTTTTGGAACACTAGCAACAGGACTTACTTTTAATATGGCCCCGGGAGCCATATTACAAACAGGGAAGGGGGGCCGCATTGTAAATATCACACTTTTAAGAAAAATAAGCACGAATTCGAATGAATAAGAAAAATCAATGTCTTACCTTCAATTATGAACCACAGAGATGATGTTGATGATGTTGTGTAGGCTTCTTTTCACAAAACACCTGTTTTTCAATTTTTTTTTGTACAAAAGCTTAACGGCACGAAAATTTTACAAGTGATACGCAGCAACTAGTTCGTACCAATCGGAGGACATGAACTTTTCGCGCCAATCAGGTGACGTAAAAGTGCGTCAATGTAATGACAGACGAAGTGCAAAAAAAATAATGAAGATAATGTTAATGGTTATATTTATTAGAGCAGGGGTCCAATTTAAAAGCAGTGGCCACGATACCACCTTCTCCTCTATATATATTTTTAAACGTAACATCTATCTTGCATATTTAATCTTGTATCACATCATTTTCATCAAAGTAAAAGGTTTGCAATTGAATGCAGTGATCTAGATTATTAACAACAATCGAGAAAGGCGATTATCAGAATTCGTAATAATCGATCACGATAACTAACACTTTCTAACCGACCTGCTTATGGTACAGTTCATCTACTTACAACTCTATTCACCAACGCGTTATAGAAGTTTGGGTGAATTTATAGCAATCGTGAAGTTTTTTTAGCCCTGAAACCTACGCTAGTTAATTCATTTTGCAAACATACTGAATGTTACATACCTAGTCTCTGATGTTACGAAACGAAATGTAGGTGGAAGCTGTATTTTTGGAAAACTCAAGAATCCAGCACTTGCCCATTCCAAATCTTTACCCATTACCACATTACACCTAGATTAGGCAAGAAAAATACTAGTTGAAATAAATAAATAATAATAAAAAAATATCACGCATTATAAACGCAACAATAGTACATTGTTCACCGAGAGGAGAAAGTGACCGATTACCGTCGAGGGTGTCGTTTGAAGCCCGAGCCGCAGGCGAGGGCTTTAAAACACCCGAGATCGGGAATCGCACTTTCTCTTGAGTGATACATAGTGCTTTATACTACACCTACGAGGAAAATAAAAAACTAAAATTTTCACATGTTCTTTTTTCAAATTGTTTGACACCATCCAACACACAGCTAGTGGCCAGTGTCATTTTGCGAACTTGGAGATAAAAACTCACTGTAAAAACTTTTTGGCTTTTGATATTTAGGTTACCAGCGCATAGTCTTACCCAAAATTAAAAAAGAAAAACCACGTAAGAAATGGATTTTCATACACTTTTCTCTCCCGCTCAGATGCGTTTTCTCGCCGCATATTTGTTCGATATGCAATGACGTACTTTCTACCGTAAATTTGATAAAGTATCAAGGTACTTTCCGAGCAGGTGTAGTATAAAGTAAATTTTAAATCTAGAATCTCAAGTTAACCTACTACCTTTAATACCTACTAACTTTAATAATTAGAATCGACAACTCTTGTCAAATATTAATGTAATTACAAACTTAAATACGAATTCTAAACTACACTAGACACTATCTCGTGATCGTTTTAAGTGTGGCAGTAGACCTACTTACATTTTTAGACCATCCAGTTTATAACTTGTTGTTACATTAGCTAATCTTGCCGTGGCTTATATGCTCGTGGACCTACGAGCATGGTCGAGAGCATTGTAATAGGCAGAAATTCCGGATTCACAAGACTCCACTTAGCATTCTCAGATATGCTTGACCTACTTTACTACTGTCACTGGGACAAGGAACTATAAAGGCCTATTAAGACTACGCGGTACTTCATACACTTCTTCCACGTGTCGACAGTTCCCCTTCGTCTAATTTGTTTAGCTCAAAATTATACTAAGTACATCAATATATACAAAATTTTCATGAAAATAGCCTCGGTTTCTGATTGCCATTTACTGCAAGACGATCTCAACAGGCTCTACTCTTACTGTGAACTTAATTCAATTTTCATTAATGCTAACAAATGTAATATAATTTCTTTTTCAAGAAAACCCAAAGTAATAGTTTTTGATTACAAACTAAATAATGTAATAGTTCCTAGAGTTTCTGTGGTTAGGGACTTGGGTATATATTTGGATAATAAATTAACTTTTAATGCGCACTTCAACAAGATTACTTCTAAGGCATACCGTATGCTTGGCTTCGTACTAAGACTCGGTAGAGAATTCAAGAACCCAAGTACTCTAATTCTTCTTTTCAATAGCTTTGTCCGGTCTGTTTTGGAATATGCTTCAACAGTATGGAATCCGCAATATGCTATACATACTCAGGAAATTGAAAGAATCCAGGGTAAATTCATAAAGCACTTGAGATATCGTTACCCATTGAATAGCGCTGATTCCATTGTTAGCCTTCAAGATCGCCGTGTTGTAAGGGATCAAATGTTCTTATTTAAATTATTGTCAAATAAAGTGGACTCTGAGTTTTTGCTTCAGAGTATTTACTTGTTCTGTCCTCGTCTTTCTAAAAGAAAAAGTAAAACTTTTTGGACGCCGTCTTCTAAAACGAACTATAACAAGAATATGTTTATTAATAGAGTTTGCGATATATACAACTCAAGATTCACCCACATTGATATTTTCCACCTATCTGCTGTTGAGTTCCGCAAGAGCATTATGAGTAGTTTGGCCAGTGACTAATCTAGTTTCTTTTGTTTAGTTAGAATATTTCAGTTAAAGAATTATTATTGTTTATTATTTCAAGAGTTATTGTTTAATTTGATATTATTTTTGTTAGGTTTTTTTGTCATTGTTTAAGTACCTACTTATATAATTTTTCTGTTCACTCGCTTTTTATGTCTTATGTTACGGTGGAAACTTCACTGGTTTCTGTGTTATTTTTAGTCATTACCTTTGAATACTATTGTACTGTTTGTTTCCCTAAGAAAATAAAATAAAAATAAAATAAAAATAAAATAGCACACTCTGTGCTGTCGCACACTCTGATGACTCTGTCTGATCAGGATAAAAGGTAAGGCATTGTCTGGTTTTTCATCATTTGACCAAATTATATCATTTTTTTTATCATACACTATAAACATACATTTTACTTGTGGTAGAGCAGTTAAGTAGAGTAAAAACGACAAGGTTTATAAACTAGCGTGGTTTAAAACAGCCTTAGGTCTATAACTCTACGTGCCTCCATTGTTTGAAATATATCGAATCCCATTAAAGGAATGTCAAGCGGGACCTGACCCAGCTTTCAATCTAAAGATCGTACAAGACCTAGGTAGATCGAACCAACCGATTTTCAATTTAAATTTTAAATTGAATATGAAGCTTCTACGTTTGGTAGGTCTTATTATTTTCTATACCTACCTAAGTCCGTAAGCATGTATCTTGGAATATTTTCTACTTGGAAATACAGTGTTATAGAATAATCTTTTAATCTATTCCGTTTTGCAGACGATTGTTTTTAAATTGGTTTATCTTGGATGTAAATTGCTTTATCTTAGCGAAAACAAGGCAAAATTGAAACTTATGAAGAAACCGTTTTTAACCAGTGCGTAATGATAAGAATGTTATTGGTTCCAAATGTTCCAATACAGATTTTGTATGGTTTTACTCGAAAACTTTGAAGTTGTTTTATTTTTTTACTTACGCACTGTTTAATTTTTTTACGTCAGTTGGCATCACGGAACATCAGCGTTGTAGTAGTAGGGTACATACGCTACTAATACAACACATGCGGAGTAATGACCAGTTTTGTTGTCACAGATCTTTGTTTCGAAGTATTTTTGTTTTATTTTATACACAAAATAAAGTTTTTCGTTCTTTCTTTCCTTAAGCAATTACTAGCTACCAATCCCGGTTTCGCATGAATATTATTAGTGTTTCTCAACTTTATTATGCATGTATTAAGTATATCTACTGTTACAATGTATTATCATTTCTCTTGAATCTCTACCTTCCAAACTATTTTATCGTTGGGGAAATTTTACTCAGATTTCCATAGTGTTTTTTTAATTTTTTTTTAAATCAATTGGTTTCTTGGTTTTAGAAACGATGGCTAAGGAGACAGGTATACTGAAGTTTGACCCGAACACGGAGGCCTTCCAAATGCGAGCGCAATGGAAGAAGATGGACAACTGCAGGCAGCAGTGGTTTGACAGGTGGAGTTGGCTGTTGGACGAGAGAAGGTAAGAAAACAATTTTTTTTTTCTCTAAACTTACAACGTTTATACATGTTTTATTTTTAAGTTTTTTATGTGTGCAATAAAGAAAGAAAGAATAAGATTTACCTATTAGATTACGTTTCGTCTAGACGAAGAAGTGAGTACCTAATCTTGTGTCATTTTGTACAAATGCACTAAGTATGTATTTGTAATTTACAAATGTTATTAATAAAACTGATGGGTTTAAACCATATTTTTTTCACTAAAGCTAAATCTCCTCTTTATAATTATATATTTTATAAATGCATGATCGTAACTCCAATAATAATTATATCAGCTTACAAATTATTATGCAGAGATAGGTACCCAAAAACCTCAATTTCCAAACAGTTTCTGCATCGTTAAAAAAACGGCAATTTTGCTGAGTAACCAAGCAGATATAGTGTAAGAACTAAATACAGAACTACTTACGCTTTGTTCTTCAAAGTAGCTCAGAAGTTTTACAAACTTCAAAGTGCTTTTCCTCGAGTTCAGTAGTGAGATATGTAGCTGGATTGAATTTCATTAAGACTCGAAATTATCGACAGATAATTAATGTCTCTATTCGGTTTGGTATTGTTTAAAAAAATTCATTAGAATGTGTAAGTTAATATGTGTAAAATCAGGAATTCAATTATGAAATGGTGTTGTGAGAATCAGGACTGATTCGCATGACGAAGCGGCTGATACACAACACCTTCCGCTTCAGTATATTAATAACATACCTATCGTTCTCTAACGTGGTTTGTGTTTGAATTAGAACTTGATTTGTAATTTTCACGACAACTACAAAATAAGGATGAATTTAACTTTAAAAAAAATGTGTTTTTGTTGTTTTTCCACTGAACACCAGAACAAGATGTAGGTTATTTTTTAATTTGACAACGAGAGCAGACCAATACAAATTTGTAGCCTAATTCTGCATGGTGATGTCTGCCAGCACGGTAGAGCCGCATCGAAGGGCATTCGACACGGAAATCAAATTGATCGTGAGTTCTATTTCTGTACACAAAATAGTAGCTTTAGTTAAAATACTACGAGTATATAAGTAAATACTCTAGGTACTCTACAGAAATCAATGACAAACGATCATTTGGCTGGCCATGCTAATATTAATTAATAAGTATTATCAACTTCGACGAAACGAAACTTATTACTAGAATGACTTGTCAAACAATTGAATACTTAGGTAGAATCAAGGTAGAATAAATAGTTTAAATAATACATACTAGTATAGTAGGTAGTAATGACAACGTTTTCATAAGTAAAGCTGTGTAAAATACGCCAAATACCTTATTTGCTTGTTTGATCTTTTTATGTAACCCGATGAACTTAATTAATAACAAAAAAAAACAAATTGACTCTTGCGTTATTATAGTAAATGAATACATAAATATCGTTAAGACATCAGGAAAAACAGAGGCTACGAGTTCTCACACATTTTCTGTTACCTGTACAATACAGGTGCCCATTGTTTAGTCCAAGTGGGTGGGAAAGTGTTAGTCTTATTAAGATAAATTATTATTATTTATTATACACATGTCTGTGCTAATTCCAATACCATACTTAGATAACAAACAATACAATCGGTAATTAAACCGATCACTATTAAACGACTATGTTGAATTGTCATTCATTGCATTTGCTGTTACGAGTACGACGTTACCTTCTAGACTAGACTAAAAAATGTAAAAAACCAACAGGAGGTCTAATATAATAAGTAAATCGTCTTATTTAATAACGGTGCTCAATCGTTTTAAAATAGGACGATTCGAAGTCTAACCATCGAAAACGGAAGAAAACCACATCAAAACAAAATCGTTGGACAACGACGGTTGTGGTCAAAATTTTGTGTTGTGTGTGACATTTTACTATATTTTTGGTTACTGGGTAATTAAAAAGTACCTAAACGGCCTAAATACTGTAAGAATGATATTTTTTTCAGGATAGCATTGGACGAAGCAAATGCTATACGTCAGGAGGCAGCTGCATCTCTTCCGCAAGTGGTTAGCAAGCTGGAGTCGACGAAGTCTTTGAAACCGGTACCTGTCACAGCCACGGGGCTCATTGGCTGGCTCTCTTCTAAGTATGCAACCCAAAATCTATAAAACTATGACTCGTACCTATCTAAGACTTAAGAACCTGTAGTATAAAACTAGATTGGTATTCAAAACCAGAAATATTCTAAACTTCATCTCACACTTATACAAATAGATGTGATAATCAAAACCTAAAGAGACATACCGACGCTTACAGCACTATTGTTATTCACAGCAAATTTGTGTGAAATATCCATTTTTCAGCGATGAATAAGCAAGACTGTCGCTAAGCTAGTCTACCTTTTCACACGTTTCACAACGCCACTGCATCGATCGATACAACACCTACTTACTTATTGCCTCCTGTGAAATGCTGTGTCGTGATGCAGTAACACATTACTCCAACGCGCCATTATATCAATGTTTATAGTTGTTTTGCTCGTTATTTTGTCTTTGGGTTTGTGAGTTTATATTTATTTGGCACCAAATCGCGCATTTTCTTTAGCATTATAGATTATCAAAATTACGTGATTTGAAAGCGAGCTCAAGAGCAGGGTCGCGGCCGCCGATAGCGGCAAGTCAGTGACGCCGTGCTGCCGTAACCTCGGCCTAACCTTTTTGTTTAGAGATGCATGGTCACGGTCGAGGAATAGCAATTGTTTGCGCTCGCTGGCGCCAGAGCCGTACAATCTGCTCTCTATTGGAACTATACATGCGTGAAAACCATCAGCAATTCATCAAAAGCAAAAATCATAACCGATTCAAAGGTCAACAACTTCTCAAACTCATAAACCCAACGATGACTTTAAACGTCGCTAAAATGATATCACGTTCGCCTTACAAATTCATCGCACGGCTGCACGATTCATGGAGACAGTTTTTATGAACTCGTTTACATAGGCACCGTGAGAAAGGCTGGGAAGCACTAAAAGTGAGTTCTAAAGTTGCATGAGAGCACACGAGAGCTGTGCAATCTCCGTGAAAGGGTGCGCTCGGCACTCGACGCGACTTCATTAAGGACACGAAACGTTTTGAATAGACCAAGATTTGAAATCTCCTACGTGACCTAAGGGATCTAGGTTATTTGAACGGGAGATTCATATTTGAATGACGAACGTAAGCTTTGCTGATATTATTTTTAAACGAGTGACTCGTCGGCCTCGAATGACGTCACTAAGCATTTTCTTTTTCTGATTACATTTGTGTTCCAAAGCTGTAGATGTTGTTTGAGTACAGTAATTTATAATGACAATATGATTAACTTACAGGCCCGACTGCCAGCTCGAGATTTACACCTCCTGGCTATCGAAGCCACCGGTTCGACTTCCCGACACGTGGGACAACAAAAACTACCTTGGCCCTGACCAGTAGAACTATTCACATCGAGTTCACGCTATTTTTATTTCCAATGAAACGTAGTTTGAGCGAAATAAACTAAATTTCCGTCAACACGTAAGTGCTGTCGTTAAACTTGTTTACAATTTGTAATAGCATTCTACATACGCGAGTTAATTGGATAAGCAATTAGAAAATACTGCGATACATTACACTACTTTCATTGTTTTATTCCGATGAGACCCCTTTAGCTTTCATGTATTGCGAGAATTTAGTTCTGATTGTTGCTTTTTTACACACGTTAACTTACTGCATTTACTGTGGTTTAAACGATGTAAAAACAGGTATATTTTACTTATGTATGCATTATAATAGCAGTTTTTTACAAGTTGTTCTTTTTTGTAATGGTTTCATCGAACATTTTGCGTCTTGGATTAGTTATATTTTGTAGCGTATAATTTTTTTGTAAGATGAGATTCCGAATATATGTACCTACTTAAAAAGCGCACTGAACTAGAACACGTCACACCTATTATCCCAAGATAATGTGTAATATTCTACCCAGTACTATCTAAATTATTTCGGGGTTTACTTACAAACAGTGACGAACATGTTAATTAATATTCATTATAGGAGAGCACTTTTATAAGATGTTATGGTAAAATCTACAAACGTAGGTTACGTTTGTAGATTTTACCATAACATCTTATAAAATCTCCGGTCATTTCAAGGGTTTATTTATATTTTACTACAGTAACAAAATACCGTATTACAAAACTAGCAGTTTTTACCTCGATGGAAGAGTTTGTGCATGTATAATCATATGTACCTAAATAAAGATACCTAAATCAAAATAAACAAGTAATTTGTAAGTGTACCTACTTATGGTGTAATAGGTATTCCATACACGTATTACGTAATAAGTAGGTACATAAGAATGTAGAAATGAATGACCATCAGCTAGTATATTAATAAATATATTTATATTCAGCAAGTAGTGTTCAAACGAGAAAGAAACAAGTAGGTGTACCTACTTACTTTATCTCTGCAATTACTAATATATAAAGCTGCTTACCCGTTAGTGTGGTTGTACCACCAAACAATAAAATAATCAAGCATTTTTTCTACATTTTTAAATTTGCTCTCACCAGCAAGGTATTCTAGCTGGAAACTATAAAATTAAACTGGTGCAAATTCTGAGAAAATGTTTGAATAAAAACTGCAAAGTGCAGGCGATAAAGAACCCATTTCTTATCTTTCGTTGGCTTAAATGAGCGTGAATTTACGAGATAACTGTTTGAGCCGCTAAAATAATGTAGAGCGCGGACCTTCCATCGGCATCAGATGTCGCATAAAGTAAATCCGTACAACAGATTTTCTAGATTAGATTTAGATTAGACGGAAAAACTAGCGTGTTAGACCGTATTTAGGCCCGTATCTTTTTAGTATTTCTTCGTAACGTTTTAGGGACTATTCTTTTTTATTAAAAATCAGTTGCTCCATACAAAATTCTAAAAGACATTGCAAAATGCGTTTGTTTTTTTCACCCCCCAAAGTTTTCGTGTGGCCGTTGCATCTTGTATAATTCGTAAGTTAGATTAACGATTAACGATTATTCGCTTTAATTAATTAAAGCGCTTTGGCTCTAGTTTCATTTTGAGAACCGCTAAAGAGTGGAATTCGTTGCCGGCGTCGGTGTTTCCAGACACATATAATTTGGACGTTTTTAAGAGGAGAGTGAATAGGTTCTATCTAGGCAAACGCGTTACACCGTAGGCCGCATCATCATTTAACATCAGATGTGATTGCGGCCAAGCGTTAGCCTATAATATAAAAAAAAAAAAAAAAAAAAAAAAAAAAAAAAAAAAAAAAATTAACATGCTGTACTTTTTATTCCTTATCAATATTAAGTAAAGCGCAGAATTGTCGAACGGAAGACGGACTAAGTGACAGGCCGTCGATAGTTATTAAGAAAAGTAAGGCTTAGGTACCTTTTTAGAGTTTGATGCTTTGTGCCATTGCCGAGCAGTTTGTGCTTTGGTTTATCGAGAGCTCCCGTGGGCGTAGACGAGGATATCGTGAGGTCGCTAGCAAAGGAGCTCGTCGAGGACTCCTTGGAGATATTGCTCCTCAATCGGCGGACAGCAGACTCGGGGCTTCCCGGACTTGCCGCCAGTTCGAGTGCCAGTCGCCCCTTCCCCGGCACTGGGGGTGGCTTCTCATCCACAGGTACCATATACGACAGCATGGCTGCCTACCCCTTACTCTACCGACATGAAAGTCCTGTCTTTGGTGTAACCTTGTTAATCCTCTGTCATAGCACAATCAGTCTGGTGTTCATCAGTCGTACATATAAGATCTGAAACAATAAAAAACATGCGTTAAGTCTCATTTAATAAAATAAAGTGATGTGGCTTATCTCAGCTTAATTGCTCAAACTCTGTCTTGGCTGTCTATTTGCAAAAATACCAACAACTTTGAATACTTAATTAAATGCCAGCGATCAAGTTGTTAGTGTGAGTCATTTGTGCGACCTTTCCGTTTTTCTCCAAGGTGGTGCGTAAAGTGTGCGGTGACACATCGGCGTGGAAAGCACTCAGGGGGACTCTGGATGTCACTCTGGAGCGGAATTAAGAGCCATAAATATCATCCCGCTTCGACCTTGAGCCTCACCTTTATCGTAGTTTATTTACGGATCGCTTCTATTCCACGTGCAACTTCTCTCGCTTGAAATCTATTCTTAGACGATCCGAGTATGGGCTAACACTTTTACTATTCGCTAACCTAACGTTTATTATGTAAACAATAAAAATTATGAAATTCCAGCAAAATACTATGCTTAGTCGCGACATCTCTATAGGTTTGGGTTCTATTCTTAAACTAACCGACTTCCTGTGACCAACGGGCGGAAAATCATTTCGCGCGGCTCAAGAATCTCGCCCTAGAATCTTGAATGAGCTAGTTCAATTCCCACACGTCTGCAAGACAGGCTACGTGGATACAGCGTGTGATGTGAAAGACATTTATAATTTCCTGTTTTAAACGTATGTCTTGTATGTAGGTGATGTAGATTAATAGACTCGTTCTGACCAGGAACCTATAGTAGGTAGGTGAGGAGGTACCTCAGAAACATGGACTCTAGTAAAAATATCTTTTATATTAGTGTATCAAATCGGATTGCCTAAGATGTCCGTATCGGTCTTAGGTCAAGACTTTGTACTTTGTTCGATGCCGAATGCAGTCTAAAATTATATTTTATCTCATTCGATCTCATTTTCGTGGCGCATTTGCAATAATATTGTATGTGCTTATCTGCATCACTGCTCTAAGTACTTTGTTTACCAATAATAGGAAAATACTAGTATTTACTTGGAGGATAATACAGTTACTTACCTACTTATTATTTTATTTTAAATTACATAGTTGCGATACTAAACACGGGTTAACATGAAACTATTCGAAGATAATGTAAATAAAAGTATCAGAAGATTATGATAGTGTCTTCTTTTCAGCGTAACTTACCTACAAATCTGAGCCTAGAAATAAAACAGTTTGGTTCAACCACAGAGAATGGCATACATTAGCACAGCAGATGTGCTGGGACCAGGGATCTCAGCGTTATGAACCAATGATTATTCTAATGGACTTAATTAAAAATGTTATTGTTTCTGCGAATGCTATACAATAAAATGCTGGTGTGGTGTGGATCAAGGAAAACCCAGTGACGCTGAACGAACGAATCAATTTATAACGAGAGCTCACGTTACAATGAATGTCTTATCTACTGCAAGCATGCACCATCGCATCGGCCTGGCCCGACCCCATTATTCTTCCGAAGTACATACCACAGTAGTATGTATGTAATGTAGAAGTACGGAGAGCCTGTGTGAAAATGTTAAATTACATTGTACCTACCTTTCGTGTACACGCAATATAGAGTAGAATAATAATAATAACCTTTAAATCACATAATCTAATGTCAACTTTAATATTTAAGTACCAAAGTAGTGCCCTCTCTTTCTATCGCGTAACTATTTATATTTTCTAGCGCGACACAATAGCACCACCCGGCTGACATCTTCGATGTACTGTTTGGAAGAACATACCATGTACATTTTCAATGAAGTATGTCTCACTATGTTTTCATTTAGGTAACAGATATACCTACGACCGGTTTCTCGAACGATGATCAACGAAAAAATCAAATAATTACTATGTGTCAAACTCGGATCAATCGTGATTTGGGTTTCCAGAAACCGGCCGATAATCTGAGAGGATATCCACCGTGTCTGGGAATAAAGTAGTTACTTTTTTTTTTAATCATGGTTAGATCTTTGCTCTACTGTCGCCGGTTCCATTACGTTCGGACTTTTTGAAGAACTCCAGATAATAACTAACCGAATAAAGCTTGAACTTACCAAATAGTATTCTCTTTTAAAACTTCATTTTCCAAACACGAACACCACAGTTCTATCGTGATCGTGACTGACCCAGCCTGAAACAAAAACTAGGTTATTATATTTGGCAACCTTACACAGAAAATGTATGCCTATGTCTAGTCACTAGCAGTTTATATTATTTATTCCGACTAAACGTTGATTACTTTTTATATTGACGTATTTACTTTGACGTGCGACAGTTAGGCTGTACCTCTACCATGAGTTGTCACAGTAAAATCGCCTGACAGTAGTTACGTAAATTTATTAGTACCTATTACGAATTTTAGTAAGTACCCAAATATCCGCTGGAGGCGCTGTACAAATCTTCATACATTTTTTTTAACTACAGACGCTAGCGAGTATAGTAGTATAGTAAAAACTCATGGTAGAGCTACTGAAAGCTTTCCCATTACTGAGAAGTTTGAACATCCACCCATTTTGTGAACTTAGATTACTTACTAGTTACTGCAATGTTCTAAGCTTGTGAGCGCATGGAATGAGGTAGGCCAGTTTTGTAACCGACGAAAGCAAGATACATTATTTATTTTAATAGTTCTTTTTTTTTTTAATAATTGTATGTGTCAACCTTTGAACTATTAGCAGAATTTACGCTATGCGGTATTCGTGGTCCTCAAATTCTTGTTATACGGTAACCCAGTTTCAATCCTGAGCGCAGAACTTCTTACAAAGTATGCGACGTGATCCCGCATTGACGCGCGGGCCTGCGAGCCGCATTACACCATGCTATATTCAGTATGCTAGATGAGTTCGCATGCTGGTTTAGTGTGATGCAATAGGCGGCTTCACCACACTAAGCCAGCAAGCCAACTCTCCTATGGTACCTACTGCATCCAGCATGGACGTGCCCTTTCCCGCTGCCTGCTCTGGGTAGCGGATATGGATGCTGACAAGCATTCATGTACCTTCTGTGTCAAGGAATTTCTATGTACTTATGTATTTAAAATAAAAATGTATTGTCCAGTTCTTCATCAAGCTTTGCTTAGTTTGGGACTATATGGCATTGCGTGAATGTCTATGATAGATATAAGAGGTAGCGAGTACTAAGTACCAAGAGAACGGAGAGGTTGTCTACCGTGCCTGAGATAAAGCCAGACCTTATTCCATTTGTATTCATGAACACTCTACCTTATACTATTACAATCGAAATAAAATCACAACACTGAAGAATTGTGCTGAAATAAAGTGATCAATCTTGGTAATCGCTGGTTTGACGTTTTTATAGGTAAATCATAAGCCTACTTATGTAACTATTCGAAATAGGTCGATTAGAGGCATAAGTACTATTTACCACATTTGCCACGCAACGTTTTGTTGGTAGTACGTCATAAAACTCATTTAAGGTTAAAGCGCTCAGTCAGGACGGTAGCAGACCAACAATAGATGGCGCTAGTTTAAAAAACTGCGGTTTTTCTTCTGATTTGCTAATGGTTTTTTGCGTTTAGTTATCAAAATTCACCTTTGCGAAATTTTATTAATAGATACCAACTAATCAATACACAAAACTATAATTTTAGTAAATAAAACGTGCAGGGGCTTTTGAAGAATTTCAAGCTTGCTATCTACTCAGATACACACACATGTATACAATATTTGTAACGCACTAGTATTTGATAATTTCAACGTCAAATTAAAAGAACGAATGGTGCGGTTGAAGATGCTATGGAATTCGATTTGTCGCAACCGAGTTCAATTCTTGCGGAGGCTTACTTATTTTTGTTTTTTGTTGAATCAATAGTTTTGGTTCCTGGCTCAAGAAAATTTATTTTTTAGATTTACCTCTGCTTTGAACAATATCTACTGTCTTATAAAACCTACTTTATTTAAAAATGGTTTTTACTTATGTAGATACTATAAATAGAGAACCTCCATAGATTACCTTCTAATAAAACTACTAACATGTTCCGAAATATTTTTAGTATTATTATGAAATAATTACCATAAAAATATGAAAAACTCATCAAATAAAACACATGAATATGTTTTGCCCAAATACGGGCTACGTTTATGTAATTTTTTGTGGCGTCGCTAAGATTCTTCAAGTGCAGCTATTAGCGCATTGTCTTGTCCAGAAGGTGATACATTGTTTGTGGGGCAGTCACATTATATTGCTAAATCGGAGTATCCCCATGAATCCAAGTCATACCTGCAGTGGCCCACTTGGCCCCGCTCTTGGCCCCCAAATCTGAGCTCCTGTAGAAAACAACATAAAACAAATTATGCGATAAGTACCTATAAAAGTCACTTATGTGGTGTAGCCTAATGAGAAGGTTCTATGTGAAGGATGCGAAGTAGCGTGCACGCCTTGATCACCACGCACGCATGCTTCTTTGTTATCACAATGAGCACAATATAAAGAATTTCATCACAAAACAATTATGCAGAAAGCAGAAATGACAGACAGAGCAAACGTTGACAATTGTCAGTGATGTTGCCATACATTGGTATAATTTACCCATTTCGGTATGCATTTATTTGGAGATTTTTAATTTTGCTTGAGTTTTGACTAAAACTTTCAGGATCCGATACGACTAACTACGGGTATTTGTGTACTTAGAAATAAATATTATTTTTATAGCAAAGTAAGTTCTTTTATTTTGATAACTTGATCATTACAGAACATTAAAAAACAAACTGTTTGACAAAGCAAAAAATTATGTTGGCAACACTTTTACAACCAAATATTTTGAACTAGCAGTTAGACGTGACTTGGAACGTGCTGCCTATTTCGACTCAGCAGCGAGTTCTTTTACTGTATTTCACGAAAAAGTATTTTTCAAATTAAATTAATTTGTACTCAATACAGCCTATGTTACTCTTTTTAATAATGAAAGAATTATTAAAATAGATCATGTAATTTTGAGTTAGTTTTTTTACTATACATATAAGTAACTGACAAACAGACAAATCCTTTCTTTTCTAGAATATTAGTTTCTAGAACAGACCACAGAGTGGAAGTATGGCAACGTAACATTTTCAAGCAAAAAAGAGACAGCTATAATCTTGTTTCTTTTTCTACGGCTGGAGAGCTGACAACAAACTTAGAATTTTGGCATGATAGATAATTTCAAATTGTGAGTATTAGAGCGGATAGCGTAGAGCGGATAGCGGATAGCGTAGTATTAGATTTATATTAGGTAGGTACATACTCATCTCTCGGAAGATGGTTCATATATTTTACTACCGCTAGTTTTGTTTATACCTACTAAGTAGAAACACTTGATTGTGATTTTATAATTGTGTAGAAATATGTATTTGAATTGAAATGAGAAAATGTACTATTTTCAATAAATAAATATTCACGGACAATTCACACATCACACTCTAGTCCCAAACTAAGCAAAGCATATAGATACCTACTATGGGAACGAAATCGCTGATAGAATACTTAGAACTAGAAGGCAGAGCTACTACCAACTGAGTTGTGACGCTACTGTAGCATTATTTATCGATGGAATTCAATGAAAGGAGAATAGGCAATTTTCTATGGAGCATGGGCCATGACTAAAAAACTCGTCCCTCAGGATTGCCACATAATATGTTTTATAGGGTTTTTACAGGCCTACATTTTACAATTTTTATTTAAAAAATCGATATATTTTGAAAAACAGTTTTTTATTTAACCGTCGTATTACTCCGAATTCCGAAGGCCCACATAAATGCCTGTAGTTTTGTTCAAAAGGGCATTAAACGGGCTTCATTTGTTTTCAGATTGTTTGAAAATCCAACCTGTCGGAATCGAGATATTTCCGAAAAACTTTATTTATTGTTTGCAATACTACAGTTTTAAGGAATAACTCAATTTCCACAGGTTGGATTTTTAAACAATCTGAAAAACAATTAAAGCCTTTTTAAAGGCAATCACAGTTATTCTTGTGGGCCTTCAAACTCTAAGTAATATCATGTTAAATGAAAAACAATATCATCGGAATATCTCAATTTCCATGGGTCGGATTTTTTCCGTATATATATAGTAAAATATTGGTAGTCCGGTCAATTTAGACAATTGAAATAAAGAAAATTCCGACAGAGCCAAATCTTCGTAAAGACCTTAGGTTTACCACAAGGAATAAAGTCCCCATCAGTCCCTGGAGACTTTCTTAGAGAGAATTTTCTTTATTTCAATTGTCTGATTCTTACAAGCGCAATATCTGGGAAATAGTGGGTCTTAGAAAAAAATTTATTGGGGTTATTTTTATAGAAAATTTTAAGATCTACAACTTTGCTTTTAGGTACTTTTTCGATAAAACTTACCGTTTTCAAGAAAAATCCAAAAATCCTAAAATTTTGACGTTGGGCCCCGAATAAGTCCCTAAGCCCACATGGGACTGATGGGGACTTTTGACACTTTATTCCTTGTGGTAAACCTAAGGTCTCTACGAAGATTTGGCTCTGTCGGAATTTTCTTTATTTGATCACAATTTTTATGTCTCAAAGTGCCCATTCTCCTTTGATTGAAATCTGTCGTTTCGCAAATCTATACGCGCCTTTAGGTAGGTATCTATTTTCTTACGTCGTTGATTCATTATGACAACGTTTCAATAGAGCGCTAACTGAGTATTTGTGTTTTTTTATGCTGATATACCTAGATGTTTTACCTAGATTCATCCCTATATGAGTACCTACTTTATTATAATCAAAACATGATTTCCAAGAAACTATTTCTTTTTCTTTCTTTGGATTTGTTATGGTTGATTGTCAGTCAGTGTCAGATTCTGTCAGTGTCAGATTCTGTCAGTGTCTCGAACCACAAAGTATCATATCCTTCAGTCAAACTGAATGAATGAGACACACCCACAGACTAGTAATACACAAATCTAGTTCTTCAACATACGTACCATACCGAATGGTGGCAGCACTTTCATATACACGGCTACACGGGTCGCCATCACGCACACATAAGCATTTTACGTAAAATTTTAGGAAAAGAAACAAATAAATTTATGCGTTTTCTGAATAAAAGCGTATGAATTTATTAGATAGATGTTTATAAATATCTCTAATGAGTATACTAAGCATATATTTCACCAATTTCACTTATTAGTTGTCTTGTAAAATCTTATTGCTTTTTGTATGAGAAAGGAACCACCTTAAGCAAATGCTATTTTTAACCTGCCACTAACGGGCCACTAGCAAGGTCATAAAGTGACGTATTAGGTACAGTCAGCCTCAGTAGATGTAGACCGCAATGCTGATGATCTCAGTCCCGAATTATGCGTCCGGTTCGGAGGAAGCAGACACAAACAAATTGTGGAATTCTTCTATTGAAGTCCCACCTTAACTATTTTCTACCATCTTGTTTATTTGTGGCTAAACTCTATAAGGTTGATTTTTGGCCAATTAATTTCAAGGATAGAACTAATTACAAAAAATATATGTATATATTTTATGCTTCGACCATCATTACTATGAACCTTGTTGTACTATGAACATATATTTATTTGCAATCCTGTACATTGTGTTAGAAATATCGTTTGCTAAGAACTTTTGTGGTATAAAAGATGTACCATTTGTTCAACAACAGATTCAGACTTTCCAGTCTAGCCAGAAGCGTACAAAATCACATATCGCTTTAGTACCTACTAGTAGTACGCCCCGGCTTCGCACGGGTAGCCTATATAAAAAATATCATTATAATATAGCTAATATGTTACTCAGTATAAATGTATTTTCCAAATGATAAAAAATATAGACCCTATAGTATGTAACTAGAGGATTCGATCCCGGGCGATTTTTTCTAATCCCGGGATTCGGGATTTTCAACAGTTAATACCGGGATCCCGGGATAATCCCGGGATTGTATTGGTAATAGACAGTGTAGCAAAATAAAAGTAAAACATGTCACAATCAAACTTTTATTTTATATCTTTACTTAAATCTTCAAAACAAAACGAAATTATAATGTCTTCTAACAAAATTGACAAAGTAGGCTCTTATAAAATAGTTTAATGAATTATTGCATATTTAGTTTATTTTATTTGACAATAAACTTAAAAAAAACAACTTCTTAAAATTTGTCTAAAGAGATCAATGTTAATAGGACTAATATTTTAAATAAAATAGACTACAAACTATTATTCACCTATGTAATGTAAGCCACGAAAATAAAATCTACTAGCTGACTCGCGCCCACTTCGTTGGGCATAATTAGACCGTTTTTTCTTTTATTTTTCGGTTTTTTATACATATAACCTAGTATATAAAACACCGAAAAATAAAAAGGCTTTAGGCTTAATCCGTTTTGAAAAGTGAATCGGAGAAAAAACGATCCCGAGATTACCCCTTACAATTTAACAAATACACAAACTTTACCTCTTTATAATATTAGTATATACTAGTATAGATGAAATAACAACGCATCCAACGTCTCATTCGAAAGCAATCTTCTTAATTTATTGCACAAATATGACTTTTAACGTCAAATGAAAGTAAGTGCGTTTTGTTTCACGCACATTTTTGTTGATTTTATTAAAAATATATGAATCCCGAAAATCCCGGGATTCATTGATTTAAATCCCGGGATTTTCGGGACTAAAATATGATCGGGATCCCGGGATCCCGGTTTTCGGGATCCCGGGATCGAATCCTCTATATGTAACCCTCCCGCATATACTCCCGTGACCGGCAGCGGCGCGGCGCCCGCTGACTTTTTTCTAAAAAGTACTTACATTTTTGAACTCGTGATATCTTTCGAATGGAATGTCCGAATTCAATAATTTAAAAAGTAATAGAAAGGTATTGAAGCAGTCTTAATTTTAAAGTAATTTATTTAGATAAGGATTAATACCTAAGTACAAATATAGAACGTTTTCTGGCGTCGTCATTTTAACTATATTTTTGAAGTGAAAACTTCTTTAGCGGCGCTGGGTGGGTAAAAACTTTCAAACTCGCGTCAGGGTCACGTGACGTCGAAAAAGCGTAAGATCTTATTTAATTTTTATACATTGCTCGTAAAACAAGAGACGACAAAAGAACACACTTGCGGTCACGCGACGTATGACTCAAACAATTAAATAGTGTTGTGGCGACATGACGTGACGATGACGTGGCGACATGACGTGACGTGACGATGACGACGAAGCCAACGAAGACACAGACACATTCGCGCTTGCGCGATGACGTGACGATGACGTGGCGACATGACGTGACGTGATGATGACGACGAAGCCAACGAAGACACAGACACATTCGCGCTTGCGCGAATGTGTATGTGTCTTCGTTTGCTTCGTCGTTGTGTCACATTCGCGCTTGCGCGAATGTGACACAACGACATGACACAATCACAATGACACAGACACATTCGCGCTTGCGCGAATGTGTCTGTGTCTTCGTTGGCTTCGTCGTCATCGTCACGTCACGTCATGTCACCACGTCATCGTCACGTCATGTCGCCACGTCATCGTCACGTGACGATGACGTGGCGACATGACGTGACGTGACGATGACGACGAAGCCAACGAAGACACAGACACATTCGCGCTTGCGCGAATGTGTCTGTGTCTTCGTTGGCTTCGTCGTTGTGTCACATTCGCGCTTGCGCGAATGTGACACAACGACATGACACAATCACAATGACACACAATCACAATGTCAGTGTGTCTTCGTTGTCTTCGTCATGACACAATCACATGACACAATCACGACTGTGGTTATATTTTTGAAGTGAAAACTTAAAAGTGAAAACACAACGTTAATATTGAAGTTTTCACTTCTGCCGGCACTCCCGGAGTGCTAGCTTTTTTGATATTAAAACACTTATTATGACATATCTATAATAGTTAGACATATGCTGTCGCTGACTTTTTTGTGGATGATGATGTGTTCTACAAAATTGTAGTACATAATTTCTTTCTATCATCAATAGTTTCCGCAGCGCACGCGATGTAAGGAATTTCTTATACACCTTGGGTTACATAATTGAAGTTTTAGTAAGGATCCCTAATTTTTTTGAAAATATAATATAGCCTATGTTCAGCACAAATAATGTAGCTTCACAACAGTGAAAGAATTTTTGAAATCGGTCCAGTAGTTTCGGAGCCTATTCGATGCAAACAAACAAACAAACAATCAAATCTTTCCTCTTTATAATATTAATATATAAATATATATATATATATATATATAATATATATATAGTTTAGATACCTATGTATTAGTTTCACTTGTCACAACGTATCTTGAAACATCCCTCACTCACCTCTTTGAAAACAACTGTATTTTCCTTTCAATACGGCACTATACCTTGAGATGACATTGTTATGGGCTGCGACACAGAATACATATTAGTATGTAAAGATTGTGCCATAGATAGGGCGCGGCAGTGAAGGTTAAAGTTCGAGGTCGTGTATCAATGAACAGCGTTTATTAATTATGATTTTAAAAAGTCAAAGCTATAGTTTATACAGTTATATAAAAAATATATATTATCTGAATCATAATCGTTACCATCTCAGTTTTTAATATCATATGTAAAAATAACAATAATGAGAAACTTGTTCGGGAGTCGTCAGTCGACTATCAGAATATAGTCATCGAAAAAAAAGAAAAGATCAATAACCTATCAATGCTCATAATTTGCATAGAACAGTGTGAATTTCATTCGTATACCAAGGTGGCCTTGCATTCCAGCTGTTTCCACTGCCATGGTGTTCACGTACGTCAGCGATTGCAATCGAAAATTAATTAGAAACAAGTTAGCAACAGCACTTTATAGCTCCTTCGATAATGTTGCACGTTGCACCTAGATTGAGTTTGTGTTATGCAACGTGTTTCAATTTGAGTTCTAAACTTGTAAATCAATCATGAATTCATAAAACGGTTTACGGCGAGTAAACAGAATTAAGCTGTGTTTGTGAAACAACGATAGTTGATCGATGTAACTCAAAACACACTCGTTTCAATATTTTAAACTTTATTATTACACAGTCAAACTCCAGAGCCATCATTATTATGGTTACTACGGTTCATCATCATCATCATATCGTGTTCTTTAGCACTTTGACCACGACCTAATCGGATCACACTAAGTCTGTAATGGATAAGGTTTGTATATTATTGTAAGATCACTTTGAATTTATAACGCTGTATTGTTAATAAAAATTACACTCGAATAATGTATTCAAAAACGTTTGAAATATACAATGAGCGGCATTATCGCTGAATGGCGTTCTCTTTCAGGTATCTTTTAGGCTTGGTGGTAAAGACGGTGCTTTAACTGGGGTTTTCAAATTTTGCTCTTTAGTGATGCAACTAATAAGTTGCGATTGTAAAGTCTAAAAAATTGCCTACACTCTCCACAGTCTCCACCTAGCGACAACATTCAAGTATCAGCGGTTGAAATTAGTCTGATGAGAAAACCCCTAGTAAGGTAGGTACTTGTACCGTGTGTCTACTCTGCTAGTTTACTCTCCACTAGAAGAGCCCTCAGTATGGCGGAGCTCAAACAATGTCGGAAAACAACACCGATCTACATGAATACAAAATTCAAATGAAGGTTTGTTCGAGTAGTTTTTTTAATGGACTAAATGCTGGTGGTTCTTTGACACACAGAGCTGTCGAGCAATTGCTCGAACTAACACAATTAACTTTTTTTTATCAGAATGTGTTTGGATATACCTACCTCAAAAATTACTTGATCGATAAAAAAATCGTAAACTTAGGATGATACATCTGTACCGAGTACTTATATAGTTTTTGTGCATACACTCTGGTAATCTTAATTGTACTTATTTATGTGTTTGAGTGAATGCTGCACTGCGACAGACACGTTGCTAAAGATGTCTTAACCACATTCACCACAAACTATAATTAGTACTAATTGCCAACGATTTGAGTTAGGAGACCACAGAGAGTTTTTACTAGATCTAGAACTCTCGACACTCGTACTCGTAGTTTAAGTTCAAGAACGCGAAGCAATGGAATATAAATTGTAAAACAATAATTTCCAGAAATAAACAAACCGAATTCAAGTAATGATAAGTAATATTAAAGACAATTTTATGAAGAAATCTAATTACCTATTTATTTTTTTATAAAAGTACATATCTAATCTATATATGATGTTCTATCAAACCAAAAATAATCATTAAAATCGGTGTAGTTTTATTATTAAGTTCTAATTTCAACTTTATTGATGGGTAGTTTGTAATTGTATGACTGAACAATGAATTGGTAGATACCTACCACCATTCATACAATATACAATGCTTAAAATTTACTATTCTATCTATCACCAGAAGCGGGATAGAACTCCGGATCTACAGAATCAATAACAGAAAACATCGGTTAAATACCAACGTAAGTAAACGCGATTGATCAATTTACGGTTCAACAGCGATAGCCGGACATCTGGTTTATAAATTGAATTAAAGCCCAGTAGGTACCTACAGAAATATAGTTTACGGAGTTTGTTGCCGCACAAAAATAGAATGTTGAAACAAGAACGAATTCGTGTTGATTTGTCTTGGACAACATTATAAATGGCCTTTCTTGTGGAAAAAACTTTAATTATTCTTGTTGAAAGTGGTATTTATCTTTATATGACATATACTTATAACAAATTACTTCCTGAAAATACACATTGAATTAAAAAAAATGTAAGTGCTACTTAGCTGCGATAATTAAACATAAAGCCCCATACCGTCCTTATGTCTTAGAATGACGAACGCAGTGTAATGCTTCGAAGGGCACATTGCGTGAAGGACTTACACAGAGGTAATGCATTGTTAAAAGTGGTATCTGCTTGTTCTTGCCAATATTTAGCTTCTAAAAAAGACTGACGGCCTATGTCATCAACAACTTTTATCAGTCCACTGCTGGACGTAGGTCTCTCCAAACACGCGCCACTGATCCCGGTCTTTGGCTCTTCGGCTCTATGAACTCTAAGTACCTATAGTAAAATGGCTTAGGGGCGCTGGCTCCCCTATTCGCTTCTCTATGTTTCAAGTGCATCGTCAGGCGGAAGCTGTAGTACGGTTATTCTCCACAGAGTAGTAACTATTGGCTACAATGCACCCGGCTCCAGCACCCATTTATTAGTTACTGAACGCGGGGACACAGTTTCCCCGTATGACAATTGAATTAAAACAGTAGTAGTGTTTGTACCGGACTTCGCGAAAGGTTATGAATTCAAAAGTGCTGGTATAACATGCACTGGATAATGAACTAGGTCTTAAAACAATGGATCTTGTGTAAATTGATAAAGCTATGAAAGCAGATGATAGGCGAGAATGGAAGAAAACAACATGTTTGACTACCCCATTTAGTTGGATGAATGCAGGAAGTGTGAAGACATGGATTTATTCTCTCCTTGTTCAAGACCTAAGGCAAGTAAGCATTTTGACAAATGGTCGTGCTTGTCGTGTCTTTTCCAAGACACGACTTAACAGATCAGTCGAGTCGGCTATGTGAAATCATCTTCTTGTTTTAGCAATGATGTAGGTATAAGTTCTCAAGATTATTATGAGATATTTTTATTCCGTTGCAGACTGTCCCGCTAAGTCTGCTGTAGCTGTAGTTAAACACTTCATTAGTTACTTTCGTGGTTTACCTACCAAACCAAAGGTAGAGCAGCTCAAACGATTTTTCAAATCGCATCATGTTATTGTTCTAGACTAACAGCAAACAGTCCGACTACTATTTTCTATCAGCCACCTTTGAATGCAATTAAATAAAATACGTCCCACATTCCCACAGCTGAGAGTTTACAGGCTATAAACCAACCACTTTGATAGAGCACGTAACCATATCTTTTTAATAAAGTTTATTGCTTTTGCTTCGATGGCTATTTGCGGTTACAAAACAGCCAGTTATCGCACTGTTATTACTTACTTATTTTTTTTTCTCATAGACCAGACTATTCTATAGACAGAAAAAATAACAACCTAAGTATTTGTGACTTGTAGTCGATGAGCATCATTTGTGAGAGAAATTCTGCTTTGGTCTGCAGTATTGCGACTCTACTCTACAGGAAGACTCTCAAAATATGTTCAAGACACACTAGACAGCGAGGAGAAGCATCATGGAATGATTGGTGAACACTTTATCGTCGACCGTTATGCGATTTCGTGGCAAAAACGCGCAGTTTGGTTGAATGTAAAATACAAATTATTTGAGGGAATCAGAACTAAGAACTATAAGATATGACAATCGTGTGAAAATTACACTAGGTTACCGTAATATAATAGGTATACGAGTTACCGTACAGTTTAAATCAAATAAAATATAATAGAAAAAGTAAGTACTTTATTTCATATATTACAAAAACTTAATGCTAGAACACTTAAACGATATAATTATTATAATGTAAAAATAAGTGAAAAAGGTCAGTCAAATACGTTACCGTTATGATACGTTTACGTTGACTATACAATAACGATTATTATTTACGTACATGCCCCCTGATTCCTGCACTTACCTAAGTTTTGTAATTATTTTAAATGCATAGTATGCTCGTGTTTCTAAAGAAATTGGTATCTAAACGTGAAATTTGCAGCAGTAACAAACGTGATCACAGTGTCCCCCTTAGCGCACCCATCCATCCATTAAGATTGAAATGCCATAGTATTCTTTGGAGCAGAAGGATAATTCAATTAAGTACACCTAGACAAGCGTTTCAGAATCCTTAACAATGTCTAACTGATAATAAAATCAGCATGCCGAACCAGCCGGGGCTTTTAATATCTCATAAAGTAATTATTAATAATAACAACAGCCATAAGTAGGGTATGTAAAAATGTTCAAATGCATTTGCTGCATTTAGTTATACTGTGACCAAAGTAATACGCCATTTAAAATTTTGTTTCAAAGCCTCCTCGATACGAAGCCTAGTGAGATATAGTGATGTGTTTTTTCTGAGAAAATTGTAATCGTGTCAAACCGATAATCATTTTTATTTTATTTACCTACTAACTGTTTGATTTTTGTTATACTTTTGTTTAGCTACTAAGGTCTTTTAACTCCGAAATAAATATTTTTTTACTTTTAAGTAAGCATGAAAGCACATAACATTATAGGTAATATGTAAAGTGAACTTCCGAAATGACCCGCTCTCGCCTGTTTGGCTTTGAAATGCGTGTAGGTGTATCTTGATGCGACATTATGTGACAGTTGTAGAGATGTTTTACTTGTCATTTTTTTTACTATGACATCGATCCATTTGCTACTTCGTAGCGGTATCTAACACTCCATTTTAATAAGCTACTCGCTGCCGCACTCTGTGACCTTTGTAACGATTTACTTTTAAACTTAAAATCCAATGTATCTAAAGACTTTAAGAAAGACCAAATTTCTAATAATTTTTGGCCGACTATGAAGTACATCTATCTATCATCTACTTACTTATAAATGTGGATAGGTCATTCTAAAAACTACTGATCAGATTTTCAATATGTGTCAAATAATGCTGTGTGTACAATATAGTAAATAAGCTTTACCATTTATACAGTAATTTCTGTATTATGCTTTTGTCAGTCTGAAAAAGTTCTCGGAAAAAGTTAATTCTACTCAACTACGACATTGACCTATACCCACATTTGCAACACAATATAATTAAATAAGTTGTTACTATTAGTACAAAAAAAAATTTCTTTGATTTTGTTTAAATTTTAGTACTTTTAAAACGATCAACGAAGATAACGTCGCAGATAAATTATACGAAAATTGTATGAAATGTAATAATCTGGTAGGTATGTTCCTTTTATTGATAAAAGCAAATCTGTTGCATTTAGATATTTCCAGAACAGCACTCGGTTTAATCAGGACGTCGGTTGTTATTTACGATTGGCTAATGGAGATTTTTGGTATATAAATGTAGGCACTTAGCGATCATTACACTATTCAAATTACAGAGCTCTAGGTTAACTACGATGCTATATTTTGTATTGTGATTCCAAGAATATTTTTGGAAAAAAAATCATTATATTAGTACTCGAACCTACGAGTAAGTAGGTACACCTTATAAAAAGGGGTTGCTCCGAATAGAGCTCATAGTGTAAATTCGTAATATCAAAAACTGTTTTTTACAAGAATGTGGTTCATGTCGTAAGCAAATCCATGAGCGGAAGCCAGTTTAAAATATTTTCAAGTCGTGTCTGATGTTTCAACAGTTGCCTGTTTTATTCATCCTTGCCATTGAATTGAGTACTCTCTCCGTTTGGACGTTTGTTTGTTATTATTTCACATCCGCGTATTCTTCTGTTCTGCTTCCACTGAGCACAACGGTATTTTAACAAAACAATCTTGGAACTTCCTTCTTCCACATGCCGAAAATTAACAATTGATTTATTGCCGAATGTTTTAACGCTTTTATATGTTAGTTAAAATTGCTGAAATAATTGATATAAGGTTATACACGACACGTAAAATTATTGCTAGGAAAAAAACTGATTTATATTTACCGAGTCTCTTTGGAAATAATTCTGTCTGTTTTTTTAAGATATCAACAAAAACATTTTATTCATAATTGGACAAATATGAATAAAACATTTTATTCATAATTGGACAAATATGAATAAAATGTTTATACCAAGTATCAAGTATTAATAAACTAGTTGTAAGCTTGAATTAGTTACACAGTGTTACTATATCTGTTCTGTGACTGTCTTACCTTTTGCATTAATAAGCCGGTCCAGATTTAATGAAAAGAAAGAAAACGAAGATGCAAGAGCTTATATCAATTTTATTGGTAATCCTATTTAGTTGTAATGCCTCATATTATAGATAATTCAAGCCTCAGTATGTTTGTTTCTTCATTCGTATGTTCCACAACGATAAGTTCCACAGATGTACAAGATTATTCGGCTCCAGTACGTAGGTATAACAAACGTGTTTTGATAATCCAGAACCCGCCCAGTTAGGTAGTCTGACCACGCTAAATCTGCAGCACTAATACATGAAATTGGTGAACACATACACAAGCAGACAATAGTAATGAAAGTTCCTGAGGTACTAATAAGGTACGATAAAACAATGTAAGTAAACGTAGTACCCGCGATGTTTTCAACTAAAAGCAAAAAACATATTTTTCAACATTGGCTGAGATATGCGAATGTTTTGCGAATCGTTTTTACGGTCATTATCCGTGTTATCTGACCTGCAAAATTATGTTCTTCTTCTTATTATTTAAGAGCAACGCTCTTGTCTGCGTAATCAATGCAATCCACGCCATTTTTTCCTTTCCAGGGCCGCCTCCTTGACTTCCTTATACGACACGAGGGCAACCTTCATCTTTACTTGGCTCATGTAGTTTATCCTCTTGCTAAAATTATTTTAGCAAGAGGAAATTTACGTACGTTTAATTGATTTAAGGATTTTGTAACCTTCAGATTATAACTGAAAATAAATGTAACAAAGCCTATTTTTGCACCTCATTAATATTGTGATTCACTGCTCCACCGCAATCTCTTTTAGTTAGATAGTTTTCGAGGAGTGTCCCGTTTTCATTGTCATCGCTAACTGCTACAATCGCCACAACCATAGTGTGGTAACTGTCGTTCCCATAATGACAGACGCAACGAATCTGTGCGCTCAAATTGATCGTCCATTCATCCGCAATGATTGCCAGCGCTATAGAATGCAGCACGGCCTATACAGGGTGTTTCAATGCAGCGCGTCTATTCCAACAAAGGTTGATCGACTATGAAAACATTTCATGGCTTGTTTGCAGTCCATTTTAAGTTTTAATGAAACAAATTATAGCTACGTTTTTGTTATCGAACTAAAGGTCCTCCGTTGAAAGTCGTGAGGGTTGTTTAATTCTGCACGAAAAAGTACGATGAGGACCATGAAAACATTTCGCTACCGATTTAAAGTATGTATTTCTACCTACCGTATTATAACTGACTGACGCCCCTCGTTATGTATTTTGTTAGTAAAGACAATTGATGCATCGAGATATTTTATATTAATTAGCCAGTTTTTGACAGCTTAGCGGTTTTTGATTGTAAATTTAGATTTTTCATGATGTTTATATTACCTGCATAGTTTTTATGTAAAACAACTTTTAAACGAATTTACTCCAACCTTTTCAACTTGTAGTACATACATTTCTTGCCACAAGAATCCGCCCTCGATCGATGGACAAGACGGTGGCTTTCAAAGTGCTTCTTATAATTTATTCATTAAACTATGTAATTGGACAGTCGCCTTTTGTGACCAATAGTGCCAGCCAACTTTGCTCTTTGCCTAGATATCAAAAAAAAGATAGGAGCGCCTGCAGCTAAAACAGTAGGCAATATGCTGAGTTAAAACCTGCCCTTTGCTGCTGAAGCAAATATGTAGTAAGTAATTACGATAAAAGTTTAAACTTTATGTTAAAACTTTTATCGAATTACGTTGTTCTTTATTACGAAATGTGTTTTATCTTATTGTGAATCCTTTATTATACTTACACTACCCTATTCGTTTTGTATATTGTCTGAATCTTTCTTTAGAAGGACCATAAAAAAACTGTTGGAACTATTCTTCTAAGCTCGAATTGCTTGCAACTGGCACCTCGATTGTGAGTAACGAAATAAAGAATATTTGACGTTGACTTTGACTAATCAGTCATATCCAATAAATGTAACTTTTGTCTATTTTCACTAGTAAAACATCATGCTGTACATAGCATTGGTCATCAGACGCAAACCAGTGTTGACGCCGCACCTTGGTTACAATGGTTACCTCTACGCGACACACATTATCAAACATTTACTTAGTTGATTATTTAAGATCATTTTAGGATTTCCAGGCCATCACCAGGAAATCTAAAATAAGGATGTACCTACCCATGTAGGTACATCCTTATTTTAGATTTCCTGACCCTAACCATCGATGCTATCCTTTACTACATAATTAAAATACATTAAATAATAAGAATGATAATATGCCTCCGGAAGTGTTGAAATAATATGTACTTGTACTTTCTCAGAAAAAAGGCAAACAAGCTTTACGCAAACTCCTTACTAAATTCTAACACAAATCCGATGTCAGACACTGAAATGACACGACCGATTTCGTAAATAACATACATTGAGCCACATTGAGCTGATTTAGTTCACAATATATTGTTTTGCTCGTCCTACCTAAGTAAGTTCATCAATCCACGTCGATAGCTCAAAGTCGGTAGTATAGTATACGTACCTACAATACATACGTTATTTATCCATGTTTTAAAATCAGCATAAGTTACTAATTCGGATTTTTATATTGATAATATTTCATTCATAGCACTCCATCGTTATCTTATAATGTTCGAAAAATCTGTAGGTATATTTTTGCTCTAAATATTACTTTATTATACAGTACATAGGTATTATAAGTACCCTTGTCTATTTATAAAAAACACACATGAAATGTAAAATTTGAATGGCTATTTCTTTTAATTAGTCATCGTCTTCACCGTCAGTGTTGAAGTTTGGTGTACCTAAACAAAGTGTCAGAATCCGTTGAACCTAAAACTCGTGACTAGCTCAGGCAGCTTGTCTAATCTTTTATTGTGTAGATACTATCACTGTCCAGTTTTGGGTATTCGAAATTTTAAAACTACAATCGTAGATCTTTGTGACTTCAGCGCTTTTGTTCAACGCTTTTTAGGAAACATTCTAATTTGCACGAAATATCGAGTTCAATGTTTTCATTATTATTAACTGTGTTCCACTAAGGAAGCCATAATATAAATTAGTTTTGACCTATGATCTTAGTAGACTAATGTTTCAGAGTAACGTTTTAATTGATCGACAAAGCGAACCAAAGTAGTGGTGTCAACGATTTGTGCAAATCTGCATTGTTTATTTGTATGATTGGTACTTTCGATTCGATGCGCTGATCCGATCGGCGTATAAGTAGATTGATCGACAGTACAATTAATAAAGAGGGTTTTATTTTCGAGAATATAAGTACTTTACACATGAGGTAGGTATATAGTTAGGAAAATTAGGTATATACATAGTTAAGTACATAACTATCCAGTATAACGTAGTAAAGCTATTTTTGTTAATATACGTAGGTACCTATATTAAAATATGACCTACATAAGTTTTTTTATTTAAGCATTTTGGCCATTTTGTGTTTTCTTGATTATCAGACAAGGGACCTGAGAAATTAATAAACAAAAACTAACGAACGGTCTCAATACTAATCGTTCTAAGATCTTCGTAACCCTATAGTATCCGAATACTTGTTTGTATGACAAGGGTTTAAAAAAACCTCGTTCTGAAGGTTTAAGTTACCGTTTTAAATTTAAACCAAAAGCCGGTTCAACGGCCGCATTCTGCCTTACTGTGTTTGTATCTTCTAAACACGGTTTGTGTCAGTCTACTTCAAAGACATGATTTGCAAATGTTGCTTGGAAATTGTATAAAAGCTTTGTATAATATTTTGCTTAAAATAGAGTGATATCACATGGCTCTTCAGCAGGAATGACAGGCAGGTCTTGGCAGGATGTCCTACGTTTAGCAGTAGTGGCGAACGCAAGAAATGCACGCTTCCTGCCATCATTCAAACCTAGAAATGGCTCCGGGCATGACCTCACCAAATCAACTGGAACTAGGTCGTTTGCTAGTAGGTATCTTACATTATGCAGTAGGTAATAAACATGTTTGTTCGTAAGTCGACATAGCAAAATCAGTCTAAATGAGTTTCAATCCTGCATTGTAGTTTCGTACTATTCAGAGCCCGCTATTTTCAGATCTATTACTTACCTACTTACACAATAAGAAAGTATATTATAGAGTCTGATGTAGTATGCAATTAAGTTTAATCTAGAACGTTTGTTTAGATAAAAGCGGAGATAAGTAGGTCCGTGATTTAGTAATTCATTCAATCTGAATCGTGAATCAAGTGTGAACCGACACCGGTACATTGAAATATCGCCGCGACCTTTATAATCGTTTCTGCTACAGTCAGTTGTTGTTCTATTAAACTTACATATGTATTTATTCAGAGGAAGGTACCTACTTGTATTTAATCTAAGTACGTAAGGTTTCCATACGAATATCGTTTTAGGTACCGACAAGGTATAGTCTAGCAAACTATTATGTGGAAACTTTGACAGTTCATATTCAACAATTCTCAAGCCAAATATCGTTTGGTTAGCAAATTGTTGAATGAGCTCAGTTTTAAATTTCAGTTATTAATTTTAATTAGTAACCTTTTTAAGTCTATATCTGTCAGCATTCGTACCTACTGTTTTAATTTATTTCAAGAATCTTCGAAACTAATTTTACCGAGTATGACCTTGAAAACTCCATACATCCTCATCATACACTCAGGGACTGTAATTAATAATTTATAAGATAATAAAATATAAGTATTAATTGATGTCTGGTCATCACGAACCTAACAGCAACTATCACACAAAATTGCTGATATTGTGTATTTTTCGGATTAATTAGAATCCGTTTTTTTAACTTGTTAGATTTTTATGTAGATTAAAATAATTGGGATATAGAGCATTATAAACTTACGGTTTTACATTCCATCTTATTTCTTTTTGGATTTGAATAAATAAAATACAAATGTCAATGCTCCATATCAGATAAGCTATTTGCTAAGTCAATACCTATCGTTAATCTTGAACTTACTCATCATTTCAGCAATAAAGTATGTTACTAGTGTCCAATATGCAGGTACCTATGAAGATAATGTTAGATAAGGATATACGTACCTAGCTACTTAGTAGATAAAGTTTATACTATTTTAATTACACAGCATTTTGTTAAAATAAGAACAATATGTCTTGCTTAATATGTAGCGGGTTACCACAAAGTAAACAATACAGCCTATGCCGGCCGTTCGTAATATTCTATTGCGATTTCGGAATATCGAAAAGTGACATCGCTAATTGTTTTTATAATAACAGTAGCGCAACTCTACTAAATGATATTTTTAAATTAATTACCTAGTTAAACATATACGAGTTCTATTCTAATGGTATTTTAAAGTAGTTTAGTAATTACTATTCTGCAATAAGTTGCGTAATGAGTTATCAGAATTTTTTGAAACACGATTTCGTTTACGCAATACAGTGTCACATTTCAAAAACGAGTAGGTACTTACATATTTCAGTTCAAATAATATATGTAAATAAACTACATATGTAATTAAATTGCAATAATTGTATGTGAGAGGTCTTTATACACATTCATATTTTTTAAAGATATGTTATGCGATACGCAGATGGCCCACATATATTAAGTGATAACCTGTCACATCACAAAACATGTTTTCACTGAATCTGCGTATTGATGACATAGGTTACTTAGTACTTAGTTACATATAATAACAACATAAATCCCATAAAACTAATAAAGTGATAAGAATATTGAAGACTCGGTACATTAAAATAACGCATGCACAATAATAGCAAATCCACAAAATATTTCACAGCTATTTCCGTTCTTAAAAACGTTAGGTAGCTCGCCTCACCCTCACTCACCACCTCCTCACCCTAATATCTATTTAGCTGAGGGGGAGTTTGTGTTTTGGCAACGAGAAGGATCAGAGAAATAGCTCCGCAAATCTAAATATCGACTATTGTTATAAAACTATGACCTTCTACATGAGGTATAATGTTTAGATATCTTCAAAAGATTCTGTGCATGTGCACTAAATGCACTATACTACTTACTAGCTGAGGCCCGCGACTTCATCTTATTATCGTTATATTTTAGATAATTTACACAATATCTTTTTAAGTTAAAGCCTATGTGTTATTCTGATGTATAAACTATATTATTGCAAAGTTTCAGCAAAATTCATTCAGTAGTTTTTACGTGAAAGAGTAACAATAACAAACATAGGTAGGTACCTACATACCACTATCCAAACTTTCGCATTTATAATATTAGTAGGATAGGATATTGTGTCCTGTATGTTATGTAGGTACTAAATTTAACAACATATTTTATTTGTGAAATACGACATAAGTATTATGGGTCCTTACGCATTTTTCATTATCAGTTTCAGATATCAGCTAATAACTAATCTAATAAGGTACCTACTAAAAATAATTATCTGATTTTGTTAAACTAAGCCTGATTTCTGAATCCGACGCCTCATACGTAAATAAATGATAAAGCATCAGTTTATTTCTTATTTTCGTTGTTCTACGCTACTGGCTATAAAACTCTGACGTGAACGCTGTCGTCACAACGAGCAAATGCGTAAAACTCTACCTATGTATATTATAGAGTAAACAAATGCAAGCGTACCTAAACCATGCAGCAAGGACTGATCAGCGCTGATGATACAGGAGGGCCGTCCTGCCAGGCACTCGCCGGTCGGTCGCGTTAAAAGCAAGAGGGAGCCAGTGGATGCGGCCGGCTGTTTATAAACATTGGATGAGACGGGACACGGTCAAAAAGGGGCGCGGGGGAACTAACGAGCCAGGCGCGCTGGTCGGGTCCCTGTCTCACCTGTCAAGGTGCGCGGTGCACCGCGAGACATACGCGAAAGCACAACGCGATACGCTCTGGCGGGGAGCACTCTGACACGGACGTACTGAGCGACGGCCGGCGGCGTTGTGCGCGCTACCGGTTACGTCACGTGTTTGACAACCGGCGCGCTGCCAGCAGCGCGCGGCGGCGGCGCCACCGGCGGCGGTGGTGGCGTCCCGCGCTCGCCGACGATCAATACCGTGTAGCGCCGCGCCGCTGCATCCTACATACACACCAACAGTGATTCATCTCTTATCTGTTTTAGCTATACGACCACCTATACCTTTATTACTATTATATTATACCTTTTCATCTCTCCTTTTGGATTATTTAAATTTAAATTGGTATGTATTAAAGAAAAATGAGATTAAGATAAAAAAATAATTAACACTAAGTCAAGTGTTAACTAAATATATTCGTTTTTATTTAATGATTTTAATAATTGGATCATATTTTATGTAAATAAAATGTAATGTCTCGACGATTAAAATTAGTTGTTGCGCTACTGTAGCATCCTGTACTACGGTATTCAACGCGGCATAAACGCGGCAGACTGGCTGCTACTAGACAATGCGCAGACACGGAGCGAATGGGTAAACTTTGTTGTCTTCGATAACAAAATGTCCTGCATTTCTATAACATTAAATGAACGTTTGACGCCCTTTTTATAAGATTATTCTGCAAGAATTGTATAGCCTACCTTAATGTTATTAGTATTTTTTTTAATAACAAACCTAAAAATAGGAAGATATTCTCAATTCCATTGTAAGGAGAAAGGTCATTTTGAGCCATAACTAAAAAAAAAATCCTTCAGGGTTGCAAGCAATTGTGGATCTCACTGATGGAATATTTTTTAGTCGTAACCCATGCTCCATATAAAGTTGCCCATTCTCCTTTCATGAACATCGGACTATAGCTTTTTAAGTAGGTATATAATAACTAAAAAAATACGACTATACAGTATTTACAAAATGTACATAGTCATATAAAATACATAAGAAACAGTTGAACTATCTACAGACCGTTGCAAACGATCTATAGATAGTTCAGCTGATCCATAAGTAGATCTTTTTATGATCTTTTTAAGTACATAATCCTCTTTTAAATCTCTTAGCTTCGATCATGTGACACGCAAAACGCTCCGATAGCGCGTCTAGTCTAGGAAACTCCAAGATAGACGCTGCACCATTTGGTCGATTCTTACTGGGAATCGACCAGATGGTGCAGCGTCTATCTAGGAGTTAGAAGTTATGACATCTAGCTGTAAGATCGGAAAATCCGTAGTGGTTTGTCAGACTGTTGGGAAGAAAATTCTAAGTAGTTCAATTCTAACTTCTAGATAAGACGCTGCACCATTTGGTCGATTCTTTCTGGGAATCGACCAGATGGTGCAGCGTCTATCTAGGAGTTAGAAGTTATGACATCTAGCTGTAAGATCGGAAAATCCGTAGTGGTTTGTCAGACTGTTGGGAAGAAAATTCTAAGTAGTTCAATTCTAACTTCTAGATAAGACGCTGCACCATTTGGTCGATTCTTTCTGGGAATCGACCAGATGGTGCAGCGTCTATCTAGGAGTTAGAAGTTATGACATCTAGCTGTAAGATCGGAAAATCCGTAGTGGTTTGTCAGACTGTTGGGAAGAAAATTCTAAGTAGTTCAATTCTAACTTCTAGATAGACGCTGCACCATTTGGTCGATTCTTTCTGGGAATCGACCAGATGGTGCAGCGTCTATCTAGGAGTTAGAAGTTATGACATCTAGCTGTAAGATCGGAAAATCCGTAGTGGTTTGTCAGACTGTTGGAAGAAAATTCTAAGTAGTTCAACTGGTAAGATTGCTTCTATTATAACTACAAACTCATAAGGATACCTACCTACTAATTAAAAGTTGATTGAAGAAAATAAAACGACAGTTTACATAAAGCACACTGCTTTATTTCACAACAAGTACACACTTGGAACTTTATACAATCAGGAACCAATGGAACTAGTCGTCACTACCAAACAAATACACTTCAAAACAGATAAGGTTGTAGCTGCCAAAGATATCTCGATGTGAATATTTATTAGAAAAAATATAAATTTAATAAAATTCGAAATGGTAACAATTGATTACCACTGTTCTATAGGTGGATGGAAATTTGAATAAAGGTGTATGGGTACTATTTTTTCAGTGTTATTTAAATTGGTGTTTAGTAACTAGTGTTTAGTAACTAGCAAGAAACTTTAACACAACACTATCTGGAAACACGACTATGTAGGACCGAACTTTGGGCAAACTAATTATAAGTATACGGGTTGAAATATTTTTACTTCTTAATAAGGAAAATACCCCTTGAGTATGTTCGACCCTTTGATTATAGGCCTGCAATGCAACGTTAGATCAGTCGGTATAGTTTAACAACCTAGTTTCGATAACACTTAGATAACTGGTTGTTTATTAAATATTTATAGACCAACGCTATGTTTAAAGAAAGGCCCTTGTAAGTACACCCGCTAAGAACCAGTTTACACTGATTATAAAGATGTAGTAATGAATGCTTTCGAGAAAATTGTAAAAAGAAGAATAACACTTTTATAGGTCCATATAAAATGAAAGCAATAGCAAGGATAAGCATATTATCAAACGATGATCTCACACTTTCATGAAACTGTAACCTTATTCACTACAACCGCGTGGCTTCTGGTAAATGAGCATCGAGTCTCTGGCAGCAAGAACGTAAACTATAGAAAAAAAAACTTCAAAAACTCAATCTTCAAACACGAAGCCGCGTAAATAAGGGGGGGAGGGCACTGAAAAATTACACACCACCGTCCCACGAGTTCCCGTTAAATCTAGATAAATTTTATTATTATAGTGTTTTAAATGGCAAATACTCCCGACAGAAGCTTCGATTATCTTCGAATTATTTCTAAGTGGTAGGGAGCGCCGATGGCTCAGTAGACTTTGAGTTGGTTCTTGTCGTCGAAGCCGGCCGAGTGGCCCGCGTTACGGACGATGAACGAGTTGCCGTCGAAATGCATGCGTCTCTCACCACGTCTGTGTTAAAACATTACTGTTATACACCACACGGCAATATTATGATTTATGACCAAACAATACCTTAAGAGTAAAGGGTAAAGTTAGTCTTAGTTTAGTCTGCAAACTGCAGACTTTTTATCGACCGATAGTTTGGTCGGCTTCTTAATCAATATGAAGATGTATGCAGATACGCACATAACAGTGATTAAGTCTTCATACTGATTAAGAAGCCGACCAAACTATCGGCCGATGAAGTCTGCAGTCTGCGGGGACTCATAATGTTATCATCCATGAAACCTAAAGAGTAGCGAAATGTTTGCTTACCGCACAAAAAGATGCTGTGTTTGTCCGAGAGACGCGGTGCAATGCAAGAAAGGGCTGGTGATGGAAGCGGAACCGTTGCTGGGACTCGTGCGCAGTTGGTACTTGTGGCTGCATCGGTGTATTCTGCATTTCAGAGAAAATCCATTAGGTACTGTCATAGTAACATCCACTGCTTAGACCCACTTCGTGACCAGCCTTTGTCACCTTTAGTATGTCTATTTCTCAACTAGGTCTCGTATTTAAGATACACTGAACGCTGCAACGTTTGCCAGCTAAGCTGATGTTGACAATGTATTTCAAATACGTCACTTCTTCGTGTCGTTGGATAAACAGTTTTTGAAAATATTGATTTCACTTCTTCTTCTTCTTAACGTGTCGATGCTACAACTGTAGGTATTCTGTTGTAGCATCGTGTTGGAAAGATTAGCCAGACTAGACACTTTTTTTGATTTCACTAAGGTTAGACCACCCCTGACCAATAGTTAGCGACATCGAATACGTCACTGTTTCGATACGTTTACGATTGTCACATTTATACGTGCAACCTACACTTCTTTTATTATGGCGATGGGGTCGCCATAATAAAAGAAGTGTAGGTTTACCTGACGAGTCCATCAGCGGTCTGACTGACGCGAACATTGTTGATGATCCAATTGTCGATGCCGTCATCCGTTAGCCAGTACTGAGCAGCTTGCAAAAGTGATACCGCCTCGTTCACGTAGGAAGGACCGTGGCGAGACTCGCTGAAAAATCACATTATTAATAAATTGACAGACCCGTCACGGCTTCGCGAGGGTTGACATTACGTTTCGTTACAAAGTATCCTTATTTTTTCTAGCAATAAATAAGATAGTTACTTAAGGTGAATATAGTTTTCTTAGGTAGGTAGGTTTTGAGTTTATTCATTACAAACACGCACACACAAAAATACAAATCTTTTCTCTTTATAATATTAGTGAAGATAAGCCGACGTCAACTTATTCTTAGCGCGGTGTCCGGTTAGTCGTTCTGTTGTAGAGATATGAAATACCACACTAGTATAAAGGAAAGTGCAACGACGATGTTTTTTGAAAATGGTGCTACACTACTTGTTATTACTTGTCTCATGGTGGATGATGTTAATGTATTTAAGTATTTGTTTAGATTCTAGTTTGCAGTTAAATACTAAAAACTATAGTTAACAACATACTATATATACATGACATGACCTACTTAAGCATGGTGGAACTCACTTATAGAACACGTTGAGGGTAAAGTCCTGGCTCATGTCTAAGAAAGTGTCTGTTGTGGTCCGAGTGCCAGCGGCGTCTACCAGGTATACCAGCGCACATTGCTCCGCAGTGAACGATACCCCTTTGTACCACATCTTGGCATACCTAAAATATGACTTGATTATTTGATCTCGTGGTATTGGATATAAATAAATACTTTTGGACATTTCACACATCACACTCTAGTCCCAAACTAAGCAAAGTTTGTTACTATGGGAACTAGATTGCTGATAAAATATCTACTTATATACATTTTTTTTTGTAAATAATTATTTTGAATACATAGTAACTCCCAGACAATAAATATTTATGTTCACCACACAAACATTGGCTCTTGGTGGGAATCGAAGCCACGACCCACAGCATTGAAGGCAGAGTTACAACCAAGTGAGCTGTGACGCCTGTCAAAGTTTTCTAAGGACATTCACAAGCATCTATAAATCACACTAACTTATTATTCCCCTGCTGATGCCTTGCCTGGATCTCTACCCTGGAGCCGTAGTGGTAAACGCGTCCGTTGGGATGGATAAGCGCAGCGGCCGCTCCGGACCGGGACAACGCGAGGATTATATTATTCTTCGCATTCGTCACTCGAACTGCACCGTCTATTGTCATATCCACTCTGTTGGTGAGGGGCATCGATAAGTTGATGCAGAGGTAAGACCAAAAGAATGGAAAAGCAGGGTGATTAGGAATGTGCATTGTATAAATAAGGCTAGTAAGTAGGTAAAAATACTTAAACTATGACTGATAAAAAAAACGGACTACGATATCGACGAGTCTTACTAAATAAATACACTATAAGGACAACTCAAATCTTAAACAAATTTTAAAGAGACCAAACATTCAATCTAAAAATATATTCAAAGTCGGATCATCTCGAAACAAACAATAAAATGGGAAATCCTTTTTGGTTATAAGTTATAAATAACATTTTACAACAAAAAACAATATTTTACGTGTTTTAATATTATATTCGTCACAAATAACTAACTTGACTCGATCTCGAAGTCGAAGACAGACGGTTCCGTGCGGCGTCACCGAAGCATTGTATCCAGCACCGCCACCATCGGTAACCTATAGACCCCACATTAAAAAAAAAAAAACTTAAGAGGTGTCAATGGTCACCCGGATGGAACGAAGTTCTTAATTTAATAACTGGCTTGCTTTCTATGAGAGAGAGGGAGAGAGAGAGACAGACAGAGAACTCGCGCGCGCCGCCCGGCTTTCAACTATAGCAAAAAATTAAGACCAAAGTTGTAACGTGTCGTTACCACTTTTGGTCTTAATTTTTTCTTCCAGTAGACAGAAGGACAAGAGTATTTTTGGCCTTGAAACTGAGATGCTTCGCTCGTTCGGTCTCTTAGCCTTATTAATTCAGATATTTTAAATCCTAAGTTGTTTTAGTTGTATAAGGTTTTTGTAGTACTTAGTAGTAATGGTAGATCCCTACCTCAAGATCCCTCCAAGTGTCCGCATGGTAGATATCATCGCCAGGATAGAAAGGTGCCTTACGCTGCAACGGGGTGCGCCATGGTGGCTGCCAACCAGTTGCACCCACCAATTCAGCCTGACCTAGACCACCTTCCAGAAATTTGCTGTAGTCTTGGAAAGCTGAAAGGTTAGATTCCTCCTGAAAGGGTACAAATCGGTTAAATCATAAAATGAACGAAACGTAGGTACTCAAAAAAAATTATGGCTAACCTTTACCTGTTTGCTTACACAATAAAATTGACCCGAGTCTAGCTATTATGATTGATTTTAGAGTAAATTTTTAATTTAAGAGATCTCTACCGTTGAAAAGTACCTATCGAGAAGACGGCTCACAGTTATAAAAGGTATCTAACTCATTGTACATATAAAGGTCCCTAGGCACCTCCCTGCGTAGAAGCCTACTTGAAATGTCATGTGAACGTCACCTGGTTATAGGAATGGGCTGTGTAAACACTTCTGGGTCGCACTGGCATCGTAGCGTCCTTTCGAAAATCTGAATTGGCCATTTTAACACTTTTTCAACTTAAAACTGGGTAAAACAAGTACACTATTTTGAAAAAATACATGAACAACTATCGACGATGGAAAATACTACATAATCTTACTTCAAGAACGGGGGGCAATCAAATGATTGTTTGACTGTTGACAGTTATCGTTTGTTCTTTTCGGTTCAAATTTGGAAGCGTAAAATGACGCGATCCTTTTTCTTGTTAAAGAGTTTACTATTTTGTTATTCCGAATACAAAAACATTATTATACCAATTTCTAATATTATTAAACGAAATAAACCAAAATTTCAGTCCAGAATATTATTGATAATAAAAAATAAAAAAACCCTCATGGTAGCCAGCTACTACATTTGAAAGGAATTCGACAGGCCCACATTTTACTAACTTACGACAAAATTGGTCCCGTGGAAAAGAGTTATTTTGTAAAAAAACAGTTGTGGTGGGATCTTATACTATCTCTAGTCATATTCTAAATGATCCTTGTGATTTTACTGAATAAAGTAATTTTTGACTTTGACTTTGATAGAACGGCAAAGGCCGTTGTCGTGCAATTTTATAATATAAACACAAACCATATTTATTTGAATAAATGTTTTATTTACGAAAAATCCAGTATACATACAATCACATTTATAGCATTCAATAGACATAAGTAGACAGAGATCAATGAGTACATATGTAAGGTCTCTAAGTACATAAAAAACCTACTGTAAGTATATAATGGTCCAACATTAGGCTCAAGGGCCATTTCGTGGTACCCTGGTATTAAATTCATATTGAAATCAAATATGAATCTAATGTGTGTAGACATTAGATACACTAATAATCATGTATTTCTAATACGCTTTATAATAATAACCATAAATAAAGTCCTTATTATAGAACAATGTCGAACATTGTAGTACCTACTACTTAGGTACTTACTATGATATTATAAGAGATATTTAAGCATTATATTAAAATCGCAATTACGATTTTTCTTATTAAATAACTACTCGATTTAACAGCATTATAAATCCCATTTTCATAAAGTTAAACGATTAACACCGCTATCATTGAAAAATGTCGAACTTCTAAATTACTCAGTTTAATTTAATAAAAAACACAACTGTTTTATGACTTTGTTAATAAAAAGATCACGTTAAGAGGTCAAAATAAAAAAAAAACAGGTAAGTATAGAAGAACTGAAGTCTGCAGATTCGAGAAAACAGTGAGTCTCAGTAAATGATTTGTAATAATCTTATAAAAAAATAATCATATTAACCTTATAGTTTATAATATCAAAAAGATCCTTAATAACTTCTAAATACTACTTACTTTATAAAAATACTAAATATATGACGCCGTTATTTGGCACATCAAAATCGTCATACCTAATCTTAGTTTACATTGAAATATGAATAAAACCTTCTTTGAGGTGTACTATTTCACTACAAAAGATATTTTGATTCCTCCTCTCTGGGCCAAGAACAGTTTCTATTATATTTTTCTAGGCCACGATCTATAAAAATACTTATTATTACTTAATGTAAATCTAAATGATCAATGTGATTCTATCTTATCAAATATAGTTTTATATAAAATAAGTAATTGGGGTGGACAAGCTAATTAAGTGACGTAACAATTAATTGTGTGGCCGCTTCGTAGCACGGGTCTCGTAGAATGCGTGTTTGCGTAGCCGTTCGTAGCATATAAGTCAGCAAAAATAGTCTAAAGTCTATAAATAATTCCTTTAAAAAACATTACTAGCTCTAGTTATATCACGCATGGCGAGGCCTCAGACTACCGTAGCATTTTAAGGTACCATATTCTTTTAATAAAGAACTTGATTTGAAATTGTTTTTTAAACGCATACTAATATACATATTTTGTTTTATCGGTACTACTGCATTACGAGATGGGTACGAAAATATTCATCAATTCTCAAACAACGGAGGTTAATAAGAAATAAATTAACTTTGATGATGATTATATATTATAATATGTGTAAAGGTGTGAGCATTGAGATGACGTCTGATAGAGGAGAGTGGAAGAAGAGGACGTGTTGTACCGACCCCACATAATGTGGGACAAGGGTAGGAAGATGATGATGATGATGATTTCGATTCAACATAAGGTCTGATAGTAATCAGCATATAATGAAGAGATAATAGCACTTCAGTTTGCAGTGTTTTACAAACTTACTTGAACGTATCTCTGATTTATTCCCCTTAGACATCCAAGCAGCATGTAAGCAAATGTATTACGTCTAGTGATAAAGACGTGACCCAGTTATACTAACTTATTTAATATCCACTACTACTACTGCCTTAGAATATTTAGATTCGTATATACATTTTAAATGCTTCGCGGTAGGTACATCATTCGGCGTTCAGTTACGCAATAATAAGTTAACGCGACGTGTAATGCTCTTCTTGTCCATGAAGATCAGACAGCGTACGATGTCACCTTTAATTGTTTTTGTTTCTGAAAAAAAAATAGTGGTGAGTACTTACCTAATTTTTTTTTTCAAAATCATCTTTCCAAATTAAACCAAGGTTATTCAAGGGTAGCATTGATATATTTAAAATAAAATACTTACGAGATAGTTGTTTGTAAATGTTGATCAATTCAGTCACAACTTCATTAGTGTGCGCGGCCATGGTATCATCATATTCTTTTATCATTGGTCCTGTTGATAATATGCAGAATCTCTTAGCAGCAAGCGGAGCGTCGATGTCACCTCTGATCACTGGTAGAAACATCCTCTTTACTATATTGTTATGAGACCACCTTGGTCCCCTTTGCTTGGCTAAGATGATAATAGCCCATTCCAAATAGGTTGTGTCCATATCTTTATCTGCAATAATAATAATATTTTTACAAAAAGTAGTACATATTTTTTTTCATTCATCTGAATTTAGCGCATGTTCTGTTCAAAGGGCGCGGTTGCTTATACATATACTTACGGGTAAGATTTACGATAGATGCCATCATGACAAACAAGAATGCATTTTCATCCTGTCCAGTGTATATGAACTTGTATTTAATTTTCATTCTCTGGTGTGACTCTTGTACTCGTTGAGAAGCACCGTCGCAGCTGTAAGAGTCTAACAAGAATAATATACAGCGCAGCAACGGTACATTATCTGCAAAAAAGAAAATACATATTGCTATAAATACTCAGTTATTTACTCAATTTTTTTTAAAACTATATATAAGAAGCAGATGTGATGCCTTAATCGTAAAAGCAATGAGTTTCCATTCGAGCAATAATTAATTCATGATGACAATTCATTTCTAATTAGATATATGCTCTTAGCATGCTATAAATCGTAAGTGTACAAATTTCTAGCCTTACAGGAAGACCGTTACTCGCAGGGTTCACTAGCTCTCCAGCTAATACGTATATTCTCGATTTCGTTCATTTTTAACTCGCAAAAAATACTAAGTAGTATAGTTTCGTACTTGAGTGTGTCAGTATGAGGGTATGATCTTATGAAAAAATAAAACCAAGAGCTTACCTGGGTACACATATGTGTCAGAGCGAGGAAAGAGCCCTGGCACAACATCTAGGCAGACCTCTACGAGGGGTATCAATTCATGTGACATGTAGCACATTGAATTCATGACAAACAGCAATAATTGGCTCAAATCTCCGCGCAGTTTGCAAATATTTGCATAAAAGTGTGCCACGGCTTCGATCACATCGAGACACGGCGGCGGCAGATCTTCGTTTTCTTGTCTGAATAATGAGTTGTCCAACCCTTCTAACAGTTTATTCCAAAATTCATTAGGATCATCAGTATTGTACATAGACAAATTCATGAATTGCATGAGATTAACTATAGCCATCTCATGTTGGCTAGCAGGTAGGTCTATGCCCAAGCTAACGAACTCTGATTTTCGCTCAGGGTCTTCTAGATACTTTATCAATCCGTTAATTACAGTCTTCTTATCGTATATTTTAAACTCATCAGCAATTTGTCTGATGGTTATATCATAGATGTCTCGCCTTTGAATGCCGATGAGTTTTTCAACACCATTCTTAATTTTCGATACCAGCAGCGGATTTTCACCTATAAATGGTAAAAGTTTTAATAAAAATTTAATTAACCTTATTTTAGACATGACCGGGGGTGTGATATCTTGAAAAAAAAAATATCCGGCATTAAACTAGGAATGAAATATAAAAAAAGAAAGAAAGAAAATTTAAAAATAAAAGGTTTTTACTTTTATTTGGCATTTTAGAAGATGCTTCAATAGATTCTTGAACTCGCGGTTGAGGTCAAAGGTCTCTAAAATCGTTTTTGTTGCGATTGCACAAGCGTTTTATTAGTAGGTAGAGCGTAGCTACTTAGTACATGTATAGTCTTTAACAATTGCTTTATGACTTTTTAGATGAGTTAGGTATCCTTTCTTTTAACAAAAGTTCCACAAAGTCAGGGTGCAAGTGTGAGATTAAGGATCACCCTTTGTCATAGATTTATAGGGCTAGTGAGTATATTGCTACTCAGCGCGGCAATGCAGCCATATCTTAGGGTACCCCTCCGATTGGTACTGATTTGGATCAATACATTGAGCTATCTATAGATCGTTTCTGATTTGCAACTGTAGATAGCTCAACTGTTTTTTTATGAATTTTATATAATTATATACCTATGTAAATTTTGTAAATACTATAATAGTCGTATTTTGTAAATACTCTAATAGCCGTAAGTTTGTTTTTGAATAAATAAACTTTTAACACCATAAAACTATTATTTTATTAACCTTTACAACTTTTCGCCCAATCATAAAACAAAACAATCTGTAGGTCTTGTAGTAATTTTTGAACGATTGAATATCGCTGAATATACATGGGGGTTATATCGATAGACATTGAGCTCCCCCATCGCCCTTTTGCTTTTGGTCCACCCCATTTGTTACACCCTGTATACTATGGTACACGATATGCTCTAAGTACGTACGCATAAGCAGCTAATTGCAATAAACAAATATGCAAAAACAATATCGAGCGGTGAGTGGAGCGAGCCGCAAAATTTTATACTTATGGATTTTTACCGCAGATTAAGATTTTCGGTCGGAAATGCATGATTATTCAAACAGAGTTCAAATTTAAATAAGAATACTTACGGTTTCTCGAACGATGATCAACGAAAAAATCAAATAATTACTATCTATGTATCAAACTCGGATCAATCGTGATTTGGGTTTCCAGAAACCGGCCGTTAGTATTTTTTAGCCAAACAACTAAAGATTTTTTTATTACGTACTTTTAGTAATTGAAATGTTCAAAAAAAATGTGTAAGTAAGTATTTATCATAAACGACGTCAGTCATCGCGAAAAATTAAAAAAATTAAGAGACGAATTCAAAAATCGGCGAAAACCGCCTTGCAACAATTTGAGTTTTTCGAGAAAACTGAAATATGTATCTGTATGGAAAAAAAATGTACCTCTACCGTAAATTTATTTTTGTGTTTTTACGATAAAAATTGTCAAAAACATACAAGGCAAAGGGTGGCGCCAGCCGCACCGTGCTCTTTATGTTAAACACCAAAAATAGGAACAAGAACCTTTTTATGGTTTTATATCAAAAATTACAAAAAACAAAGATGTCTCAAGGGGCGGCGCGAGGTGGTCTGCAACTTTTGTAAATTATCTCTTGTGTCTTGTAATAAAGCAAGGCAAGGGGCGGCATACGCTCTGCTGTCCCAAAAACGTATGGTAGTGAGTGAGTGATAAAAGGACCAACACCACCCCCTGGTAGCCTGCCGCTAGTAGGTAATCTCGAGAATTTATATCATATTTGAAACTATCTATATAATATATAAGGTTTTGAACATAGTTTTCTTTATATTTACGATGATTTGTGAGTTTGATTATTTCTCGATATTTCGGCACAGTTGCATGTACCTACCTATAATCAGACTCACAAATCATGTTAAATATCCCAATTAAGAAAATCGAGAATTCATTATCATTTGATACAGGTTGGTTGCTAAGTTTTATAGTAGATTGAACCGAATTCAGCAAAACGTCCGAGATATTATCTATTATTGCTCTAAATTAGAAAGGTAAGTTAGTAAGTATTACAGTGGTAGTTCAGAGACAAATTTCTTAAACTCGACAGGGAAGATCTTGTAGCTACGTATATAGTTAAATAACTATATAGTAACTACGTACATAGTTAAATAATTGTATTATCTTACAATTTGGAAACTCCGGCATCCCAGCAACGTTACTATCTGAAAAGCCTGCCATTTTTTCAATGGCTATTAGAATTTGCCAAGAGCGCGAAAAATTTGTTTTTTTTTTCACAAGTGCACTAATTGATGACCGCTAGATTAATTATTCGACTTTTCAGTCTTTGTTTAACTGCTCGGTGATGAACCAAATAGTGGAGGGAGATTTCAGAATAATCAATACGCATGTATTGCCAGCGCTAGTGTTGCCAGCAACACCGCAATGAATGAGCGATTTTCCAGGGAGTGTTCTTAGAATACACGATAGATGGCGCTCAACGAGTTTGCATGTCATTGTCAATTGTCAAAACAAAAAGTTTTTATATTTTATCTGTGGTGTGAAATTTTTGTCTTAGAAAAAATTCAAAACTGACACAAGCAAAAAGTCTTCAATCGTAGCAGAAATCAGAAACCAGTATACAGTCTGTTGTCGTCAAAAGTAAAATCCATAAGAAGGTACACGAATGCGAAAAGAAAAGCAAACAAAATATATCAGAACGCTGAATACACCGAAAACGGTCGAGACATGACAGGATGATAATGACAGCTACACGACAGAGTTACCAATAGATTATACAGATAAAAAAAAGAGGGATTTTGATATGCATTAATGTGTCAGCGCCATCTTTCGAATTTTTTTGAACTATTTTTTTTTAAAAAGCTATTTGGAAAATCGCTCATTAAACGTTCTGTCATTGAAACAAATTTTTATAATATAACACGTCTCGACGTGCACGCGTCGCGCAGAATTCTGTGCCAGCCGGCACTACAACGTGAGCTGACGTCCAACGGTCTGTCCGTGGTTTCCGGCAGTTTCAGCCATACTCAGCTGCCAGACTCAGCGCTTTATTGGGTAAAAATTTTACCCAGGGAAACGCAGAGCCGAGTGACGTATGTATTATGAGTTTTTACTAAAAACTTTTGTTTAAATATGTATTACTTAATATGTGTGACGTAAAATAGCATGATAGGTATCCTCAAATGAAAATCCAAACATTACAAGAAAAAAACGTCGCTCTTTTAATGCTGGAAACATTGAATTAGCGTTTGTACCGAGAATTTCGTCAAAATGCCTCCATCATCGATTACGCGTTGTACACAGCTGTCAAAAAATTGACACATAATATTTCGTGTATGGAAACACCAAGGTCCCGCCACGTTTCGCCATCGCCAGTCGTAGTTTTTGTTCAATCGTCAGTAATTTTCATATTCATCCTAATTACAGGATAAAGGAACAAAAAGAGTAAAAATGAGTGCTCCTGTAGCGGCACCCGCTTACAAAACTGGAATAGTAAAGCAGGTAACTCATAAATTCCGTGTATTTGTATTTCTATAATGCTGCTTGGCCGACCGATGTGCCTCGTGCATACGCTACGCTGGTCTCACTGATGCCCCGTTGGCACCACACCGCAATGTGCACCAATGGATGCATAGCTTAAATTTGAAATGATTATGTATCGAATGCAATACAGATTTGATTGCATCCGTTACCGCGTTAATTTCTCTCAGCTATTGTTAGAAATTACAAATTATCGATAGCCAAACGCAATAGCATTTTATTCAACTCGTGGCCTCTATTCGGGTCAGATTTGTGATGTTTGTAACGTTTTGCGTAGGTATTGTCAGGGGACACGGTAGTGATACGAAGACAACCGCAAGGTGGACCGCCTCCAGAGAAAATAATAGCCCTCTCCGGCATCACCGCGCCTAAACTAGCACGGCAGCGGACTCCTAACAAGTAAGTTTGTCTGATTTGTTGGAACATGTAAAATCCTGAGATCTTTATTTATCAGTGTATGCTTCCTTTAAGTAGCACCTTCTTAGTATCCCATGGATATCTCCTTCTTTGAATAAACTCTGTTGGCCTGATATCAAATTGAAAACTGAGTTCTGATTGTCTTGTTTTGGTATTTTTTTCTTATTGGATTAATTCCACTTGCAGCACCACCATATTGTTATTGTGATTTGATTCTAATTGTTTAATCAGTAATAAAAAAGACTGTATCATCTGATTTAATTTTCATTAATCTATATTACAAATAAGTCCATTTAATTTGTCAGAAGATATATAATTCTGAGTAAAAGTGTTCGCCTAGATTATCTGCGATCAGTTGTTTAAAATTTATGTTTTGGGTGTGCAAAGCACACTTCTTACTCTTCATGATTAATCATACAAGAGCATGACATCCTAAGCATTCTTTCTCTTGAGACGCCTCATATAAGTAGTTTGCGCCAGTTCAATTGGATGATTTTTCAGTTGGTATGGTTATTTTAAGATTTCTATGTTATATTTAATACTGTTTGTAACTATATCGAAATATTAATGAAAATTATACTAACTCTTAGGTTATTTAAGTTAACCTTACATATTATAGTCAACAGCTCTAAAATGAAATTATTCAGGTGTCACAGCTCAATAGCATTCCTAAATTATGAGCTGTGGGTTGCTACCAAGAACCAAAATTTTTTTTAATTTTTTTTTAAACAATGCTAGACAATCCACACAACTTCACCTAGCCCCAAGCAAACATTAGCGAGAATGCTAACATTAATGGTTGTTCTGTGTGTTGCTATTACATTGTATTTTAAATTTAAATGAATTCTAGTTTTCAATGTAGGTATTCTGTAGGAGCTAGAGTACAAAATAAAATGACCAACATCTATGCTAACATAGCCTCGCATAGAATAAATATTTCATTTCATTTATATTATCAATCTGTTCCCATAGTACAAGCTTTGTTTAATTTGTGAGTAGATGGCATTATGTGAAATATCTATCAATATTTTTCTATTTTGTACGTAAAGATCAACTGTTTGAATTACTTTTGTGTCACCCTTTCATAATATGCATCTCAAAAATCTTTAGAGTATACATTGTCTTTTGTCATTGTTCTTTGAGCTCAGATCGGACAGTAAATACTTCTGGAATCTTTGAGTTTAGCTCTAGACTTGAGTTACGATGGATTGGATCTTTATGGAGTTGATAATTATGAAGTTATTAATTGAACAAAACAACAAATTGGTTGATTATTAATTGTAGGGACCTAAAGATCTAAAATATCGAACAATATATAGAATTCTAAGAGCTCCATGACCATTTGTTGATTTTATTCTTCTTCCTATTGTGTTGATGCTATCATCAAGAAGAGTGAACATGATGAGAAGAGTTGGCCAAGTACCTAAGTAAATTCCAACAACAACTTCCATGTTCAATTGATTTTATCTCAAAATAACTCACAGCTCACCTAAAAGCATATATTTTGTGACATCTTTATTTCATTTACTCAATACAGATAAATAATAAACCTTTATCTCCTAGTGTTAAACGCAGTGCAATGCTTCACAAGGTGAACATGCTTTGCTTTATTCAATGCAATGGTATCACTCATTCAGAACCATCATTTTGTTCCATCATTATTGTTGTGTGGAAAAAAATTGTATAAAAACAGAAAAAATTTAGTAAAGGACTCATTAGCCAAGAAAGTTCTTGAGATAGCAACAAATTAGTATAGGTACAATATCTTTACTTATCAGTTACTTCACAATCAGCAGATGATTTGTGATAGTATAGATAAACTGATATCAAAGAAAATATTCATTAATGACCAAATCTATGAAATATAAATAAGCCAAAAAATATAATGAAAAAATATAATTAAATAATAATGAAAAAAGTAAAAACACAGGGTGACTAAAATACTAAATTAAATCCAAAAAATTAGTTTGTGTGTTTAATTGAGCAACAATGCGACTAGGAAACCAAATGCAGCCATATGTTACAAGGATTGTTGAATGGCTTTACTTTTTTTAATGGCTGGTAGCAGACATAACATAATACCATAATATAGACCTACTCAATTATGAAAATAAATAATTATTTGAGCTTTTCATTTTTATATACCAACCGAATATATGAAATATAGGAAACTGCTGTAATTCCTTTCTTATGCTGGGGCCACATTAGCGGGCGAATATTCGTATCGTGTTGGCGCGATAAAATCATCGTGTTCGGGTATAGGCGATGTTCTTGTCTACATTAGACGGGCGAAGATTCGTGTCGAGTTGACGCGATGTATCGTGCCGGATAGGGTGACCAGATGTCAGGAATTTTCCTGACATTTCAGGAATTTTAGACATATGTCAGGAATGCGGCCGGAAAAGGGAAATGTCAGGAATTTCTCGGCAAATAAATGGAACAATTTTTTTTTTACACTATAATTTTATTTTTGGTCACAATAACAAAAAGGAAATTGTCATTAATAGTAATTAGCTTTTTACGATTTTGACATCAAACAATCAACATTGACATATAATATTAAACGTACTAGATTCAAAAAATATTTTTTATTTTGAAATAACTTTTGAATTATTACGGAAAAATAGAATAAAATTAGTTGTGTTATAAAACTTATCCATTTATCACAAAAAATATATATATTCAAAAACCCAATTGAGCTCATGTCTGGAATTTTGTCAGGACTTTTGAAATTTGCATCTGGTAACCCTGTGCCGGATGGTGTTATTCTAGGCATGGGCGTTTTTGGATTTTTTCACAAACCGATACGAAACCGATTTCAGATTTTGAAACCGATTTCAAAAACCGTTTTTTGAAATCGATTTCAGTAGCGAATATCGGAGCGTATTTACTAGTTATTACGACAAACGCAAAATCGAATTCTTTCGGTTTTTCGTTTTCAATGTCATCATCATCATCATCATCGACCTATATTAGTCCACTGCTGGACGTAGGTCTCTCCCAAGACGCGCCACTGAGCCCGGTCTTCGGCTCCTCTCATCCAGTGTTTGCCAGCTACACTCCGCAGATCGTCGCTCCATCTAGCCGGACGGCCTCCTACACTACGCTTTCCTAAACGCGGTCTCCACTCCAGTATCCGTTTGCTCCAACGGTTGTCGGTTCTTCGGCAAACATGGCCGGCCCACTGCCACTTCAGCTTGCTAATTCTTTGAGCTATGTCGAACACTTTGGTTTTTTGACGAATAACTTCGTTGCGGATTCTGTCTCGCAAAGAAATTCCGAGCATAGCTCTCTCCATAGCGCGCTGAGCGACTTTCAGCTTGTGGACCAACCCCACTGTCAGTGTCCACGTTTCAGAAGCATAGGTCATAACGCACTGGTTGAAAACTTTCGTTTTCAGACATTGAGGGATGGATGACGAGAAGACTTGACGAAGTTTCCCAAACGCAGCCCAGCCGAGCTGAATTCTCCGGTCTAGCTCTCTCTCTCGAAGTTGTGTCTACCTAACCGCAGAGTCTGCCCGAGGTAAACATACTCCTGCACAAATTCGAGAGGCATTCCGGAAACGGTTATTGGCGGTTTTCAATGTACAATTGGGTATTTGAATTAAAAAAAATATTGTATATTTTTATGTATTTTAAGTTTGGTTTTCGATGCAAAACTAAACTCACGGTTCGGTTTCATTCGGATTAGGTTGTTAGGTTGTATTGTTAATGCGTTTTCTAAAAACAGTTTTCTCATATTGGAATGGAATATCGGATTGCAGTCAGAAATCATAAAACCGGACAATTCATAAAACCGTCAAAAACTCAAAATCCATAACGATTCGCTTCATTTCTCTTGCTCTTACGACGGTTCACTGAGTTAGAAAAAAAAGGAAATGAAATTAGCTCTGTCTTATTCTAACTAAAGTAGTCGTACGGTGGAGTGATAGAGAACGAATGCGTATCAAAACTATAGAAAACTTAAACTTTAGGTAGACTTAGATTTCGTTCGTTTGCAGTTTGAGTTTGGTTTTCGGTGCAAAACTAAACTCACGTCGGTTCGGTTTGGTTTCGTTCGGATAAGATTGTTTGCAGTTTGCGTTATCATCGTGCGTTTCCTAAAAACGGTTTTCTCATATTGGAATATCGATGCGATACGATTTCTGACTGCAAACGGATTTCAGTTTCGTTTTGATATATCTGTCTCATGCCTAGAACTTAGCCTAAGGCTAAGTTCATATGGCCGCGCGGTACCGCGTGGAACTACGAACCGCGCGGTATAAGATCAATATAAACGGTAATTAGCGTCTACATTATCGCGCGGTACCGCACGCCGCGGATCATCTGAACTTAGCCTAGGGCTAAGTTCATATGGCCGCGCGGTAACGCGCGGAACTACCAACCGCGCGGTACAAGATCAATATAAACGGTAATTATCGTCTACATTACCGCGCGGTACCGCGCGCCAACGTGCGTCGCGCTCCCATACAAATATCGTCATGTGAATGCTCAAACCGCGCGGCGACGCGCGGTTACGCGCGGTCATCTGAACTTAGCCTAAATAAATTGACGTAGATGTAGCCACCTAAGCGAATATTGGCGCGACAAATTGATTCGCGTCTTCGCCCGAATACTACGCGATGACACGATGTACCCGGCCACATACATCGCGTTAACACGAATATTCGCCGTAGCCCGCTAATGTGGCCCCAGCATTACAAACAGATGAACTGACATTAATGATGGGTATAATTTTATTGGTGCTGACAAATAGAGAAGTACTTACTAAGTAATTGTAAGAAAAAAAAAATGGTTATACAAGATTTACGCAAGTTTCGCTTCAATAAAACGGAAAATTAACTTAAACCTAGATCACGTAAAGAGTATTTTTTTACCTCTTTTCTGCTCTTAATTTATATGAACATTAACCAAAAGTCTTAAAAAAATAACATAAAGTCATAGGCGGTCCAATAATGTAGGTTACTTATTACATGAAAGTGAAAGGAGAAAGCAAAAAACTATTTATTCTTAACTAAATATCATGACGACTGACAAGTAATCTTTTTAGGCTTACGATAACAGGAACATTTTTTTTACAACAGAATTAAGTGGCCATGTTTTGGGAACTTCTTTTACATGAATACTAGGCCAGATATGTAGTTATTTAGTTTGATACTGTTTTTTTGTTGGCCAAGTTTTTGGATCAGAAAGTAACACGAATCCGTAATGTCACAGCGTAAGTAATTGGTAAAAGGCAACGCTTCGGACAACAGTTGAACTGTTGCAGCCACGCATTGCCCCAAACGCATTACATTACCAACAGCTTATTTTTACATAACATGTGTAATTATTAGCGCTTCCCTATTTTCCACGCATTGTCTGCACAACTAACAAATTAAATTAAAATAATTACACTAGATGAATATTCATCGATTTCGCACAGCGCTGTTTAAAAACCTATCTATTGTAACGTGTAGCAATTAATTAATACATCAGAAGGTATAAGTAAAAAAAAGGCATTGTGAGCAAAATTAGCCTATTTAAATGGTTCGCGCGGATATTATACCAATAAAATAAAACTGTAGCGTGTCATTGAAATTCTGGCCATTCTTAAACTATGTAAAGTTCTTGCACTTTAGGTTATACTTGCGTACTTAACGAGTGCCCCAGTTATACCAAAAAGAGAAAGTGTTAATGTAATACTACCTTTTTTTTTACGTGACGAAATCCATCATGGGTACCTATTGCCTGTAGAGCAGTAGATTATGTCAGACTTAAACTGACCAAAACCGTGAGGTCATCAGACACTTCTGCTAGAACCCGTGAGTGCGCGTTTGCATTCTTACAATATTTTCGATTTCCAATTATTGACGGTACGGGGTTCGCTTCCCATTTGAGATTTATACAGTCGATGCAAATCAAAATAGGAAAAGACGCAATCTTAAATTTATTTCAGCTGTAACCGATGTAAGATAAAATTACTTAGTTATTAATTTTTCTCTAAAATCCGATCGAGCTCGGAGAGATAAAATACGGTTCATTGTTCCGTGGATGCCACTATGATGTCCAACCAAAACCTGTTTTGAAAAGACATAATGATTAATAAAACGTTTTTTTACCCATTATTTATGAATCAAGACCCATGATGATGTTTTTTAAGTCCGAGCATAAAACTTACATAGGTAATAGTATTATGAGGGACAGTTACCATTTATGACGATATTAATTACAAATTTGAACCTAAAAAAACATTTTAAACAAATACAAAGAATATGCTGGGTCGCTGGAGAGACAATACATAAAGATACGGGGTACGCAGGGGTGGATTATAGGATAGGATCGTGTTGCTGTGCACAAGGGGAAATTATTAGTTATAGAATAATTAATATATAAATTATAAAATCTCTATAGGTTGCTTTGCTCGTCTCTCTAGCGACCTAGTATAATATCCCCGATAGAGTTAAACATAGCCCCTAAAATATTCGTTCTAAGCCATGAATACTTTGCTAGTCATGAAATAGAAAACTTTGTATATGATTTAATCTCTGTATGGGCATTTTGTCGATGTTGCGTTCTTCGAACTAGACCACCAAAGATATAGCCTCGGTTAGCTGTCGTACGATATTGCTCGAACCTCTCTCTCAACCCTAATCTCAAGTGTACATATCTAAACTAATATATATATAAATAAAACAGCGCATGTATTTCAATAAATAATTTGCTTGCGAATTTTACTTGAAAAAATACTTTATATTAACCTTAACCACCCTCACCTCCCACGTGAGATCGGATGAGTTTTAGATCAACACCCTATAGGTACGTCCCACACAATAATGTCATCCATTAATGGTCCGTAGGTCGACAGACATCTCAAATATCACGTCAGAAAAACAATTCTTAAGAAAGAACATAAGATATTTTCGTTGCTAACAAAGAACCTGTTTATCAATTAACTACCTACGGTATAAGATGATCAGTTTCCCATTAATTACTCGAAAAGTATCTCTTCATAATACGATACAAGTGACCTTATTATGTTCGGCTTTGGACGGAATCAATTTTGGCCAGTTGACAAAATGATTATTTAATCTTAATTCCGATATTGTTTGTGTAACATTTAGTACGTATGAAAACAGCCCTAATCATAACATCGGAGAATTTACCGTATGTTTGTTTTATCACGAAAGTAATACAAGTAAACGTCTAAGGTTACTGATTTGCTTTTGTTTACGTGAACCGTAAAAAAATATCACCTGTCTGTTGTCAAGTTACGCTAAACAATGATAAGAATAACGTCACTGCTTTTCTGAAGGTTAATTATATATATTTTTTTCTTAATAACAAGGTAATCAGCAGATGATATTCATGAGAATTTGACATTTTTAAACTGATCGGTTACTCGTGAAATTATGACATTTTGCGAAATCATGGTCGTTATGACTAGAGCTCTTCCACAAAATTTTACTTAATTCAGTTTCCTCTATAATTTTTCGTTCTACAGTGACACGGAGACGAAAGATGAACCCTTCGCGTGGGAGGCTCGAGAGTTTTTAAGGAAGAAGCTAGTTGGCAAGGAGGTGATATTCACCTCTGAAAAGCCGGCGAATTCGGCGACTAGGGAATACGGCTACGTTTGGAGCGGAAAAGATGTTATTAAAGATGACAACATCACGGAAGCTCTGCTCGCTGAAGGTCTGGCTAAAGTCCGTGACGGCGGAAGGAATATCCCTCAGCTGAAGAGATTGGTTGATATTGAAGAGGCTGCCAAGAATGCCGGCAAGGGCATCTGGTCTCCGGACGCACATGTAAGTACAATAAGTACTTTGTTTTAATTTGATCACGCTAATATAACAGGCAGTTCACTTGCGTATAGGCTTAGCCTTGCTTTAGCAATAATTTTAATCTAATGTAATGTAAAACAAACATTGTGTTAGTAGATTTTAGAAAATTCATTTTCACTGTGAAATACACCTTGTATTTACAAGCTTTTAGTTTTGTAGATAGCGGTAGGCTTGAGAGCACTTTTACCCGCTATATTTAACTTGACCTAAATGCAGGCAGGTCGCGGAAATTGAACTTCAGATGCACTTCGACAGCACCGTGCCGCCCGGTGAAACTAGATTACTCGCAAATTAACTATCAGGTAGTACGGCTCGCCATGAAAATAGACCGGGATGAGTTTTTTGATTGGACCGAAGATTTACACGAGTTTTAAATGCAATATTGCATCGCAGAAGCAATTTGTTTTCCATTTTACGGAACTGATGAGTTGTCTCTTAATTTACGTTTAATCAACTTTTGTGCACGTATTCTGACTATTTACCGACGCTATTTTTGTTTATTTAGGAACATGTTCGAAACATCAAATGGTCAGTGGAAAATCCTAAACATTATGTGAACAAATTCAATGGAAGCCCTATCAAGTCCATTGTTGAATACGTGCGTGATGGCTCCACGGTCAGACTCTGCTTGCTGCCTGACTACACGCCAATTACTATGATGCTCTCAGGAATCAGAGTAAGTACACTCGAAATATTAACATTGTAAATCTGTTTTCAATTAGTGTTGCCATAGGAGTTTTAATTGTTCTCTTGTTTTTAGTGCCCAGCGGTAAAACAAGATGGTGATTCGGAGCCGTATGCTGAAGAAGCGCGTTTCTTTGTCGAGTCTCGGCTGCTGCAGAAGGACATTGAAGTTATCCTTGAATCTGTGAACAACAACAACTTTGTTGGAACCATCCTGCATCCGCAAGGCAACATCGCCGAGGTTCTGCTTAGGCAAGGATTCGCTAAATGCGTCGATTGGTCCCTCGCTGTTATGAAATCTGGTTAGTAAAAGAAGTGAAATCTAAGAAATTTTATAATGTAATCAATCCTTCGCGGAATCATTATCTGCATAACAATGAAGCAGTGTTATAATAAGAATAAAGTTTTACCTTTGTTGAGTTACACACTCTTTGAGTAAAAGTATACATAGTAGATGGTAGGTTTTACAACAAAACAAACTTCACTCTGCTCGACACAACCTCTGATCTCTCACTCCGGTTACAGTTGTATACCAAGATATATAATATTCACTCTTATTTTTATTCAATAGAATACTTTGTATACCTTGTGGTACAATCTGCTAATCTTAACAAGCCTTTGTGCCATTCATTTCGCGATTTTCGACTTTACATATTTAGATACAATGTCTGTTGCGCGTTTAAGTTGTGTATGGAACAAAGAGTTGAGTTGCCATGCAGACCTGAGTATACCCTACTGATATTATATAAACTGTTAAAGTTTCAATCCCAAGATTTTAGATCAGGTACTGGTCGGATTCGGTTAAAACTATGAAAACTAGGAGGATGTAGGTATATTCGTTATCTTAATCTGAATGAAATGAATAATATTTTCTATCAGATACAATAATAATAATAAGGCAGTGACCCTACGGTTCCTCAATCTGTAGCCCTAACCACCAAACTTCAAACTTCAAATTCATTTATTCAATAAAACACAAGGATCACTTTGAAACGTCTTACATACTAGATGATTCTAGGCGCCAGTTCGTCGCGACCAGTGTCTAGAAGAACTGGCAAGAAACTAGACCTGGATTCTAACGTTTTTTTCATATGATCCTTCTTACAATTGTTTAACAAAGTTGGAGCTAGTTCGTCCCAAGCTTCGTCTTTAAATTATTTGGTATTATATTTAGACGAAGAAGTCGCATCAAAAAATACCCAAAAAAGACATTTACACGAAAACAAGCCTGTGTTTATTTTATGAAATACTTATTATGTGCGATACACAGAATGACAAAAGTTACAATAAGTTATTTTTTACAGGTGCGTCGTCCCTTCGGTCAGCAGAACGCGCCGCAAAAGATGAAAAACTTCGCATCTGGATTAACTACGTGAACAACGCACCTATTATCGCCGCTAAGGACAAGGAATTCGTTGCTACTGTCCTCGAAGTGGTCAATGGCGATGCACTGGTGGTTAAACTCCACAATAATACGCATAAGAAGATCTTCCTTGCTAGCATCAGACCACCGCGCGATAAGTAAGTTATCTAATCATGCAAACCATCTTGTAAGTATGTAGCTACATTCACAATAAATGATATGCTAGTGACAGAATGTGCAATACATCCACTTATTTAGCTTTACTTTATTAACATATAGTTCAAATTTTATTATTTTTTATAATACAAAGAATAATTAATATATATTTAATAAAATGATCGATCCGGACAACCCTGAGGACAAAAAGCATCTCTTACACTTAAAAAAATGAAGATTCACCGACTTTCATCTCGACTCGGCTGCGTTTTTGTTCACAGTTCAACAGCTATACCACATGAAGTTTTAATAGTAGTTTTGTATCTTAAAATAAGTTTCAATATTATATGTTTTTTCCAAAGCAGCAACCAAGGTCCCAATGAGGAAGGCAAGCAATCACCGCGCCCAAAAGGATTCAAACCTCTATACGACATCCCCTGGATGTTCGAAGCTCGCGAATCCATTAGAAGAAAGCTTGTTGGAAAGAAAGTTAATGTCACCGTTGACTACATCCAACCTGCTAAAGATAACTTCCCGGAAAAAACTTGCTGCACTGTTATGGCTGGGGGAATGTGAGTGTTTTTAATACTTATTTTTATTTAATAAATCCACAATCTATTTAAAGTTTAAGTTCTATTCATTCGAATAATTCGAAATATATTCATATTGCTTTATTCACAAAGCATATCAAAAGTATAACAAATAAACACTAGCGTCTTAACATTTCGTAGTATCTTACAAACCTATCTCTCAAACAGGAATGTCGCCGAAATCCTGGTGTCAAAGGGATTCGCTCACGTAGTGCGATACCGTAACGACAATGACCAGCGAAGCTCCCACTATGACAAACTGCTCGAAGCCGAACTCAAGGCGCAGAAGGCCGGTATCGGTGTTCACGCCAAGAAAGACATTCCCACCCACCGCATCCAGGATACGAGCGGAGATTCTGCCAAGTCCAAGAAATTCTTCCCCTTCCTCAAGAGAGCGCAAAAGACTGAAGCAATTGTCGAATTCGTCGCTAGTGGATCTCGTATGCGGCTTTACATTCCCAAGGTATGATATGTCGTGGCAAACTAATTACAAGGCTAATATTGCTAAGATTAAGGCCATAAAATTGAAGTCCATTCTTTTAGGCTCTGATCGCAAGGAACTAACTATCTTTTATCACAATATACACAATGATTTATCATTGATCATTTGATTTGACCTATAGACAACTACAACACTTAACTTTGAATTGGTCTAGATAATAATGCATAGAGGTAACTTGGATTCTGAAAACGGAATTTTTCTTGCAAGCTAGAGTTCAGCACATGCGGTTTTTTACAGCTACTTAATAAATAGCAAATAAATGCTTGTCTAGGTCTAAATAGTTTAGTGAAAATTATCCACTGATGCAAACATGTTTCAACAGGAATCGGTGCTAGTGACGTTCCTTCTTGGCGGCGTGAACTGTCCACGAGGGGCTCGCCCGGCGGCCGGCGGCGCAGGCGCGATGCAAGCCGCCGAGCCCTTCGGCGAAGAAGCACTACTCTTCACCAAGGAGAAAGTACTGCAGCACGATGTAAACGTTACTATTGAGGAGATGGATAAGGCCGGCAACTTCATTGGATGGCTTTGGGTAAGACTTTAATATAGCCCTTGTAAACCCTTTTTGTGATGATAGATAAGTCTGCACCAAGAAAATTTTATATGAGTTAAAACATTGATTACTATATAAATATTTATTTATTCATAACATTTTTAGAGTCACTTTATAACCAAGTAGAAAGATTACATTTACGTCGGAAAAAGAAGCTGGTTTATGCATAATAAGTTAATTGTAATTTTAGGTTGATAACGAAAACCTCTCAGTAACTCTAGTCGAGCATGGCTTCGCGTCCATGCATCACACAGCTGAGACATCGGAATATGCTCGAGCGCTCAAAACCGCTGAAGAAAACGCAATGCGCCGTCGTATCGGCATCTGGCGCGACTATGTAGAGCAAGATAAAGAAGCAGAAGAAAAGAAATCCGCTCCGGCGCAAGATCGCACACTCAAATACGAAAAGGTAATGTAAAATTACAATCTTAACTAACCCCAGCTTTATTGCCTTACTTCTCTTATTTCGTGTCGCCGGTTTTTTTCTGGGCCTTATCTGACTAACATATAACACTCGCTAGGTCTGGGAATAAATCTAAAAAGTTTCTTGTCAGTTATCTGTTCAGCGAGTTTTGGTTGCGTGCAATTAGCGTTTAGATTTGCTTGGTTTCAAATAATAAGTTTGTAATCATTGTGTAGTAAGTGTAGGCGTGACAAAATGTGACCTTGGGACGGAGATTGGATGGGACTCAGAAAATAACCTCCGATAGTGTCCGAAGAACCACTACAGATCATCAGTGGGGTTTTTTGTGACAGAGAGGGACAGGCCAAGATGTTTTATGTTTTCAAGGGTCAGCGTGGTTTCACAAAAAATCTAGACGCGCGCGCAGCTACTTACGGGCTCGTTCGCAGCGCTGCGATGGCGGAGCGCCGTCTGCGCATGCGCCGTGAGAACGAAGCGAGACGCACCAACGCGGTACGGACGTTGTACCCACCGACCGCGACATTGGGGCCTCTTCTCTACTACACATATAATAATATCACTCATATTATACCCCAACATAATAAAAGTAGACAACAAAGTCACGTCCAAATATAAATAACGTCTGCACAGAATTGCAACAATAAACCGATGTTCGCATAAATTCTCTAACAAATTACTGCTCTACCCGAATTTTAAATCGAGGTCAAAGTATTTAAAGCATTCATGAAACTTTAAGTTGAGTACTATGGAACAGAAGAATTTAAACACTCAATAAATTTATTCAGCTTTACTTTCAACAGCTTTATTAATTTCATCTGGAAACGTATTAAGTAAATGTTACCTATGCATCATCTTCGTTACAATATTTGTAGTTTGAGAAAGGCCTCAAGTCGCAATTCGGTGTTGCGTCCTATCCACCGATTTTGTACTGCAACTCGATCTATACTAAACACAGAGTGTGAGCACGAATAAATGTGACAATCGTAAACGTATCGTAGCGTTAGCACATTCAAGACATACTGTGCGGCGACGCTGTAACTTTCGGCAGTCAACGCGTAGTGTCACTCGAATACGCCACCGTTTCGATAATATGTTCGCAGTTGTAACATTTATTCATACTCCGGCCTCAGACCAAGCGACGAAAGCAAGAGAAGAATTTGGAATCTCAAAAAGACTCTTTCGCACGCTTAGTCAGAGTATAGTGTGAACAAAAGTTTGTATAATTCAAACTTCACACGCAATCCAAGAGAAAAGATTGAGTTGCAGTATACTCTAAATACACTCGAGAGCAATGAATCCGGGTCACTTAAAGAATCCTAAAAATCTCGGAAACTAAAAATGCTAGGTTAATGCAATAAATTGTATTTAATAGACAATGTAATACTCCTTAAATGAAGGTATTAAAACTTCTTAGTTATTGTAAAGTTATATCATAAAAAATCAAATTTGAAAAAGGGCCACTTTCGAAGATGGAACTACGAAATTACAGCATTTGGTTTTGCTTTTGTTTGTAATCTGTCATTTATGTGGGTACATAAACCATGTTGATAGTGCTCTATATTCATTATTCAAGCTGAAATTATGTCGCTTACGCCTGAAGAATGCACCAGAATACTTACAATGCTGGAAACCGGCCGGAGTCAGCGCGATACAGCCAGGACTGTCGGTGTGTCGCTGTCAACAGTACAAAGAGTTCTCCGACGTTACGAAGAAACTGGTTCTAACCTACGCAGACCAGGAACGGGCAGAACCAGGTGTACCACAGCACGAGAAGACCGATACTTGGTGAACACCATGCTTCGAAATCGCTTTCTCACAGGAACTGAACTCACCAATCAGTTTCGACGCCTCGGAGGAAGTAACCCAAGTGCATGGACAGTAAGACGTCGGCTTGCTGAATCTAACTTAAAACCCCTTAGACCTGCAAACGGCCCTAAACTGGAGCGTGGGCATCGTATTTCGAGACTAGATATGCCCAGAGCCACGTAAATTGGAGTATTGAAGATTGGTCAAAAGTTATGTTCTCCGACGAATCAAAATTTATGCTCTACAAGCACGATGGAAGACACAGAGTGTATCGAAGACCAGGGGAAAGATTCAAGCAAGCATGCATCGAAGAAAAAGTAGCCTACGGTGGTGGGTCTGTACTTGTGTGGGCCGGAATTTCTTCTGAAAGTCGCACAGAGCTGGTGATCATAGAAAACGGCTCTTTAACTAGCGTAAGATATGTGGAAGAAATCCTCAATGATCACGTTGGTCCATTTATGGTCAATTTAGGTGAGGATGCTATATTTATGCATGACAATGCCCGACCTCATACAGGTAGGATTGTGAATGACTACCTTCAAGAGATGAACATTACTCGTATGGAGTGGCCAGCGCGCAGCCCGGATATCAACCCGATCGAGCATGCTTGGGACGAGCTAGGCAGATGCGTAAAACAACGAAACCCTCCCCCAATCACGCTTCGTGAGCTCAAAATTGCTCTCACAGAGGAATGGGAGAATATTCCCCAAAATCGTATAAGGAACTTGGTGTACAGCATGCTAAACCGCGTAAACGCAGTAATGGAAGCACGAGGAGGCAATACGAAGTATTAAAATTCAAGAAAATCGTAATAAAGTTCAAAAATTTCATGTTTCCTATTTTTGTTTTAAGGAGAGATCAGCAGTTTTTTTCTTTATGTAATTTTGTGTTAATAAAATGTATGGTGACTCATATTTTTTTTACTTTCATTTAAGGAGTATTACATTGTCTATTAAATACAATTTATTGCATTAACCTATCATTTTTAGTTTCCGAGATTTTTAACATTCTTTAAGTGACCCGGATTCATTGCTCTCGAGTGTATAAGTATATGTCTGAATGTATAATTGTATACCTATGTGCATCAAATTCTCAGCGAAATATTTTTTCGGAAAAATTCGGTTTTGTGGACCTAACTCCAGAATCATAGATTATTATGACAAATATTATGTAAAACAATAACTAATGTTTACGCTAAATGAAACCGAAGTTAGCCGAGCGTTGCAGACGTGCCATAGCAACATCTGAGAACTGTACTATGATCGTAAACAAGTAGTGATTGATTAGTTAGTGAAATTGTTTGATGTTTATGTATAATAATTTTATGACGTGTGATTTTATGATTTATTATATTTGTCCATGTTTTATTTCAAGTAATTATTTTGTGACAGGTTTTGCTTTTAGTTATCTTAGTTTTGTTAATTATTTTAAGCAGGCATGTGCCAAAATATAAATTTGTTTTCGGCTCAAAATAACCTCAAGGATCTTAGACTGAAACAAAGAGACATTACTAAGCATGGACTTACTTTTAATTCTACGGTTAGTTTCGTCTCTGGGTCTACCTACCAAGAGGATTACTACCGTGCATGGAAATAACGGTAGTCTTTTTAGTTGTATTTATATTATTTTGAATACCTTGATTAATTTTGTCAATGAATGGCTTAATTATTTACATTTTGTTTAAATTAACTAGTGTTTTGATGTTTGGTATGTGTAATTAGTATATATTTTAAGAAATAAGTTGGTATCTTTTAAGAAAATTGTATTGGCAATTGTATAAAAAACAACTTTGGCTATTGTTGCTTAAGTGGCAAAGGCAAAGTTGTTCTTAAATTATGTATTTAATCTACAATCGAAGAACTTTCTGTCAAACACTTTTATGGAATCCATTATTTATATTACATAAAAGTGCAATAAGTTTAACTAATTAAATTGCTAGTATTTGAGGTTTCCATCAAGTCCTTAAAAACTTCAAAGGACTCCCCAGTTAATAGAAATTGAGTCACAGGCATTGACTCGTTTTCTGGCAAAACACTAATTTCTATGTTCATCAATTTGTTAAGATAAGATAATATTAAGCTAATAAATGTATGCTCGTTATGTTAGGTGCACGCACCGTTCAGTGGTGAAAAAATATTAATGTCAGTATTCTTGAATAAAGCTCAAGCTCAAATCCACTCAAGCATTGAAATTGAACACTAAAAAATTTGTTGAAAAATCAATGCTTGGGGCTGTTGATTGCTTCAGAATTGTTTTAGAATACGAACAAGTCACAAACACACCTCGACACTGCAATATGTAGCTGGCTTTGTCATGTTATGTGTATAACAACTATATGATGTTGTATTCTGAGTCTATCAATACAAGTAATATAACACACGTACGTTATTCCATAGGTCGTCATCACTGAGATAACAAATGAAGGCAGTTTCTTCGCTCAAAGCTGCGAGGTCGGCGCTAAACTGGAGAATCTTATGGAGAGATTGCATCAAGAGTTCAAGATGAACCAACCTCTGCCGGGGTCATACACCGCGCGTCGCGGCGCCATCTGCGCATCTAGATTCACAATAGACGACCAGTGGTACAGAGCCAAGGTTGAGAAGATCATTGACCAGTCCATGGCACAGATTCTGTACATTGACTACGGAAACCGCGAGGTAAAAAAATATACTTTAGTTTTATCCAAATTATTTTATGGTTGTTTAAAGGCCAGTTTAGTTAGATCTTGAACAATAGTGCCAAATTATCAATTATTTACATAATTTTACTATGGTATCAGTATTTTAGGTCACAATATTAGGCCCTGAATACAAACAGAAGCAACTGGATATAATTGTATTTATTGCCCTTAGGTGGTTCACATGACCAGACTAGCAGCCTTGCCCGCGGGTACAGAAACCGATCAACCGTACGCGCACGAATACACACTCTGCTGCGTGAAGTTCCCAACTGACGCCGACGACCGTGCCGAAGCGATCGCTGCTTTCTCTGCTGACACGCTCAACAAGAAACTGCTGCTCAATGTCGAGATGAGAGGCGCGCCGCCAGCTGTGACCCTGCTAGATCCCGCTACTAACGTTGACCTGGGCAAGGTAACTATCTTACGCACATGTTGAATCCATTACAGACGGAACTGTGTAAATATATTTAGACCCCCTATAATAATATTTTTAAATAAAAGCTTGTTTTGTACTTTTGCTTTGTGTTCAGATTATTACAAATGCAACATTACAACACACAGCTTAATATCTGTGTCAGAATATGATCTTTCCAAAAATCTCATCTGAACCCATATATTATAATCCAAATATTCAAAAGTTACTTAATTTTTTGAATTATCTCATTGGATGCCTCTGGCTTTGTCCAGTGCGCTTTTAATCTAATTGGCGTAAAGATTTCAAAAGTGTTGTTGCGGCTTGTTTCAGAACCTGATCAAGGAGGGCTTGGTGCTGATGGAGTGGGTCCGCGAGCACCGCATGGCGCCGCTGGTGGCGGAGTATCGCGCGGCGCAGGAGCACGCGAAGAGCGCTCGCCTCAACATGTGGCGTCACGGCGACATCACTGAGGACGACGCCGTAGAATTCGGAGCTCGTCGTTAAAACTCATGTACCCATCCCCACGGCCACAGCCAATCAAAAGGCACTGATTAGCCTACCAATACTTTATCGATACAAACATACATTTAGAATCGATGCATTGATATGAATTAATCTTTAATAATAATAATATTTAATGATTCTAAAGTCTCTCGACATTTTCATTAGCGAATGCATAAATATAATCATTGTAAAACCTTCGTAGTGAGTTTGTATATCTGATTCTATATGTAGATTTATATTTCGTTGTTATATTCATTATTTATTTTACATCTGTGTTTTACTGTACACGATGATGTGCCGTTCTCTAGTGTTTTTCTTTGCTTAATAAAATGTATATTTTGTACTAACGCATAGTTTTATGTACTTTTCAAAAAAAAATTAGTAAAGTCTGACTACTATTTTCTTCAAACATATTATGATTTTCTGAATTAAGCATATGATGGCCAATGTCGTCTTCTGAACTCTATAGTTTGATATTTTGTACTTACAAACTTCATAGTTCGTATATAGATTTCTCTCTGGGATGTTATTATAAAGTAAGCTATACGTACATGATACCTACTTGATGTTTACACTCATTAAGAGTGCCTACCATAATATTGGTGCGTGGATTGTTACAATCAATCAATAAATATTTTAGGAATTAACTGAAGTTTTAGTAAAAAAAAAACCTTGCATGACAAACGTCCTAAGCCTAATATCAACTCTCAACCTTAAATACTTTTAAATCCCAATTATTTTGAATTCCTTACTTCAATAATGGATGACAAATGAAATCAAGAAAAGATTTTGACAAAATATTTATTTTTTTGTTACTCTAGTAATATTACTATTAAAATGATAATATTAATTGAAACCAAATTTAATTTTATAAATCAGACATTACATACAGTACTCGTTATTAAGGACAATACGATTGGTTCAGTCTCGAAGAATGAACCTAGTCAAAGTATAGATAGGTATTCAACAAGATCAAGTTTCTATATGGTGGTAAATTTAGGGAACTCCATAAAACAAGACCCCCCGCCCCCTAGGGGAGCCAAAACCTTTTATTGCAATGTTTTTTTGTAAAATGATGTCCTGTCCGTCTCAATTTTCATTTAATTCAGTCGATACATAACACTACAGAAAACTTCTCCCTTTTTGTTTTTTTTTTTTTGCATCATTTTGTATAGAATTAATTCTTAATGCGCCTAACAAATTTGATTGAAATCCGTTCATTAATAACGCTACAGCAAACTTGCCTCATTTCCCTCCGTCCTGTTGCCCCAATCAAAAAACCACAACCAGACAAATTTTTTTTAATAAATCAAGGGACATGTATACGAAATTTCGTTGAAATCGGTTGAAAAATGCGACCTGTACTGTAGGCGAGAACAGACAGACAGAAGGACAAAAGCATTTTTGCCCTACTGTTGAAACTGAAACGCTTCGCTCGCTCGGTCGATTAAGAAATAGGGGTCCTTTCATTATGTAGTAGGATCGGCTATTATACAAAAAGACTTTCCTACACTATTAGGTAGGTATTAATAAATTGATTTTGATTACTAAAAACAACCTTATATAAAATACTGTCCAGATACTGATATTAATCTTCGAGTTGTCAAGGCAGTTTGCAACTAAATTGTTTGTAAAATTCATGTTCACATCTATTACAAAAAATAATAAATAAAAAACCTATTTTTCACACTTGTAATGTTCTATAGATGTTTTAACTAAGCTATAAGTAACTAAGATATCAATCAAAATAATACATCATACATTTTATTTTAGGCTGCGGAATTATATTCGGATTAAAGGAATATTGTAAAAATATTCTCGAACACAAGTAATTTTGTATTACAATTAATGTGGTGAGAATGTTTTTTAAATTCTAGTCAGTATTGCTGATCTTTAAAAATAGATAAACATTCGTATCATAATATTGCTTTACTATACATTTGTGCTTAATATGTATTTTTACGTAAATATTAATTTGTACGCCTAGTTGACTTGATCGATGCGATCTAAAGTAGCATTGTAAAGAAAATTTATTAAAGAATTAGTATTGCTAAATTGTATGACGCATTGTCTTTCTAAATGTAACAAAACCTTATATAAATTTAAATGTTTAACTAAAAATGCCTTAACTGCTAAACTTAAACCTACCAAATTTTTTATAGGTAGAGCGTCGATTATCCGAACGTCGATCAACCGAACGACCGCTTATCCGAACACTACTAACGCGCGGGTCAACGCTCTTCCTGGGGTTCAATTTAACGAAAAACTAGGAGGGACATCTAATTTCAAGCAAGCACATGCTGCTTAAAACGATTTAAGTCAAAACATGGCATTCGTGAGCATCAAATTCAAGGAGAAGAACTATCTGCTGATTCATTCAAAATCAAACTCAAATCAAACGAAGAAAATTACGCTCTGGAAAACGTTTACAATGCAGACGAAACCGGGCTTAATTGGAAAGCTTTGCCGCGAAAAACTCTTGCTTTAAGTCGTGAATTAGCAGCACCTGGCCCTAAAATAAGCAAGGATCGTATCACTGCCTTAGTATGCGCTAAAACTACTGGCAGCCACCGATTGCCCATGCTTGTAATTGTTCGATTATCCGAAAAAACCGGTTTTCCGAACACCCATGTCCCCCAATTAGTTCGGATAATCGACGCTCTACTGTATATTATTATATGATTTTAACTCTACAATTTTAAATGAATGATTTGTTCTGCAATGTTACACATCACTTTGTACTAATAACTACAATTTTTAGAATATAAATAATTTTTGCTAGAAAGTAAACATTTTTTTAGAACATGGATCACTTCTCCGAATTAACTAATTCAAACGCATTGACATTGTTGAGTGCAATTTTGTACCTTCTATGATAATTATTATTGTAAAAATATTTTTCAAATAGCATTGTGCTTTGGCAGCGCAGTGCCGCGTCTCCGCATTTCAGATTTCTAGTAATGTAGTAAGTTATACAGTACAAGGATCATATGCCAAAATACATATAGTAATATTTGACGTTAATGAGCTCATTACATTTGCTTGAGTCAAGGTGGATCCAAAATCAGCAGAGCGAATCGTGCGTAAGAAGTTACACATCAATAACTTAGTTTAGCTTTAGAATTTTAGTTGGGGACTATGCGTGGACATCATTCTACACAAAATTTTAGGCGAGGAGTATTAGCACTCCATAACTACTCCATAGCGTACGCCAGCAAACATTCATTAAATTTGTAAAAAAAACTTTTACTCAAACACTATACTGTAAGCACCAGTCCTTCCCTAACCTTTTCATCAAAGTAGGGTTCGGTGGGCAATGGTGGGACGTTTATCAAGAAGTTTTGTATCGAAGAGTAGTAATCGCGGCACGTCCAGGTATCGTCGTGGCCTCCGCCGATCAGCACAACTAGTTTCTTGCACACCGCGCCGCAACGGTTGTAGAGCTCTTTTGCCATGGACGGCGGTACTAAATTGTCATTCGATCCGCACATCACCAATGTTGGAGTCACAATGCGGCCAATCTTCTGTAGTGACATGTACTAAACAAAAGAGTGAAAACATTAAACTTTGAGCTATCTCACGAAGAACAATGAAGAGCTCGCTAATTTGAAATGTATAAACCACTATTGTGTAAATGAAAGTGAATTAGGCACTTGCTATTGTTGCTTTATATTGATTTATTCATATTTTCACAAATCTATAAACATTGTTGTAGAAAGTGGTTACCACTGGACATCAGGTGGGTCATTGCCTTTTTCCATCAGGAAATGTATGAAATGTACTCAATAATATTACCTTATTTTTATGACAGAAGTTCGGGAGCCAATTCAGGCATTTCCATTTTAAAATTATTTTGGCCATGTCCGGTATACTTGTGAAAGTGTTCTCTACAATTACAGCCCAGATTTTATTTCTATTCTCAGGTTTTGAGGCCACATCAATAGCCACTGCTCCACCTGCAATTATTATTATTTAATACAGGCAGGTAAAGTGACTATAATACATACAAGTAGTGTCTGTGCATGTGTCTAATGTATTTTTGTTGAAACTGTTACTTGATATGATTAGTAATTGTAGTCTGCGTTGTAATACAAATATTCCTACATACTTTACTTACCTAGAGATCTGCCAAACACAATCAGTTTTGTAGGGTCAATGTCTGTCCGCTGCGATATATACTCTAAAGCTGACTGAGCATCTACATACAGTCCATTTTCAGATGGAGATCCCTCTGACAAGCCGTAGCCTCGGTATTCCATCATCAGTATGTTGATGTTTAACTTGTGGTAGAAACCAGATACATTTGATAGCCTGAAAAATATTAAAACAAATATTGAGAACACTATCTAGAATAAAGATAAATGAACACAACAAAAACAAGTATAATGAAGTAGCATATGTGAATATTATGCAATCAATATTCTTTACTCACCTCTGCCCCATATTTCCAGCATTGCCATGAAAAAATATCATGGTAGGCATAAGATTGCTATTTGCTTGCTGCTTTATAAGAAACAAATGAATTTTGAATCCATCTTTGTTGTTGATTTTTATACTCTCATAAGGTAGCTTGTAGTTACTGGGTTGGAGAACAAACACACGGGAATCAGCCGGATCATTTGGGTAGTACAATAGTAGATCTTGAGCACTATATAATATTCCTGTTAAAAACATGGAGCTGTTATACTGTTTTTTTTTGTAGTAGAACTTTTGGTATTAATTTTATATATCAAAGTAAGCACATAATTCTTTAGGACATCCATTTCAATTCAATATATGTACAATAGTGAAGGATGCAGATGCATATGGCCTATTTAAGGCTAATAGATGCGTCCAGGCTACGCTAAACAATAATTGCTGACTATAAAGCCGTATATTATATTCACTACATATATATCTAGTAGGTAAAAGGATCTCAAAAACTTACCTGAAATTCCCAATATGAAAACAGCAAACGCTAACAGAAAACCGTAAAACCAAAATACTAGAACACTAGAAAGTAAAGTAAATGCCGTAACTATCCAAAGCCTGTAAAGTATAATCCGCAAGATGTGATACATTCTCACGTTCATTATTTTATGCTGGCATTTTTCATATGCCTATATATATAAAAAGAAATATTTTATTAGTTAAACTTCTCGATATTCGACATCAGAATCGTGTTGAAGAAAGATGACGCTACTTTAAATAATTATTCAAACATTTTCAGATGGATAACTTTTTCCTGCAATTTCGATTACTTTCGATTTGATTTGACATTTGATTGATTGACTTGACCACAGACTACTAGGGTTGGACTGGACCGGATCACAGACTATAATAATAAGAGTTAAGGAATAAATAAAAAAACATTATGACAAGAAAATCCACTCAAGAAATAATGATTAAAAAGAATGCGTGACTTGTAATGTAATGTTTATATTTAACAATTTATTTATACGTGATGGTCGTGTGTGCATTAAACTTTGAGCTTTTTGACTTTGATTGGTTGCGGGATATACATTATATTTGTCAAACGTGTGAACACCTTTAGCAAAACCGAATTGTACGGTACAAAAAAAAGTACATACGTTTAATTTTGTACTCATACATACGTACCTACCTATTGCGCACGAATGCATGGACGTAACGTACGGCAGGGCATTTAGTGGTGTGAGGGCATTTTTCGTAACCTGTGATTGTGTAAACTGACTGAGACGTTGTACGACCTCAAAAAGAAAAAAAATAATAGACACAAGATATTAAATACCATACAAAATGAACTGAATGAGTGTCTTAGATTTCATTCAAGGCCCATAAAAATACAGTGATTTTTTTGACGTGCTACATTTTTACCTGACTTGAGGTAAGTTTGCCATGATTTTGTGTATTCATTCTGACTAAAATTACAAAATATTTAAATAAAAGTGTGTGTAGTATTTCTATGATTGAAAAGACAGTGTACTAATTCCCTAATTGTTACGTGGAAAACATGTGACTTGACCCCAAATATGTTATGCTACTTTTGCTTTTTAATTACCTACCTGTAATTAAAAAGAAACGTTATGCTTTTGTTTTTCATACCTACACTTTATATTTCCGAGTCATATCTATATTCCGATTAAAAGACAATTTAAATCAAGATTGGAATCAACATTTTGCTAAAACAAAAAACATACAGAATCTCAAATTAGACTTTGACACCTGCTAAGGTGTGTGTGTGCGCATTGAAGACAGACAACACGTATGTATTTAAATCCGGTCCAGCGCACAGTGTGCTTGTGTGATCGTTTACGTGCCTCACGACCGAAAACCTATCTATCCTTCACCATAGTCCAAATATTATACTATATACAACTTAACCAAATATTATATATCTGGTAAAGGAGAGAAATTCGCTAAGAGAGTGGCGGTCGTGGGTGAAACTACCCTCTAGTAACATAAAGTTGAGCACGCGCATAACTTACGTTAAATAATATTAAATATTTGAGGTTAACTATGAAATTCGGCTTAATATTCAGTCTAGGATACACAAAGAAAAAAAAATATTGCTAACTTGGAGGAGTATCTGTCCACTAAGAATTCCAAATCCAAAAGCTCAATGACCTCTGATGACCCTGAATAAAAGTAAAGCTCCAGAAAAATTTGTTATTTGACCTAAAATGATCTTGATCTTTGATGTTTTATATTGACCCAAAATTGCATTTACAAAAAAAAGCAGTGTCTGTTACAAGTTATCTTGCCTTGGTCAGAGCTATTTTCTTAGTGATCTTATTCAGCTTCACTGAACAGCACGGCCATTCCTAACTAGGTATATCATTTATGTCATCTTCCTCCGTTGTATAATATCCTTCTAATAACTTTAAAGACCTCCATGCCAGATTAGGTACACACAAGTTAGTTATTTAATTTGTAAGATTTTCAATCAACTGTTCAATCAATCAATTGCTTAATAAACAAGTGCATATGTGGGAATCAAACACACTGTTCAAAAAAGAAAATGGTTCCTGAATACAGCCTAAGTGTATACCTGGTGTACTTTTAATAAAGATTTAGTTTGTGTAATAAGCTTAGAACTACTACAAAGCATAACTAATAATTTGTCACCAAAACAGTACTTTTATTAAACAAAATACAAAATTCACTTTTACTTCACTAAAGCAGATATTTGGACATTATAATAAATTACTAAGTTAAAATTTAATGCTGATCATATTTGCAAGCCCAAATTGGTGAGGTTGAACAAAAATGCCACAGTTGGGTCCATAGATTTCAACACCCTCCGTTACTATCACACAAGATTTTACACAATACCTGTTCAAAATACATATACAATATCCTGTTCTTGATTACATTACTTTTAAATTTGATTTTAAACATAATTTTTAGGGTGAGGTAAGTGTTCCCAAATATCACGTAATTTTATTACACATATGCTATTTGCCAATATACCCTCGTGGCATTGAGTGAGATCGGGAATCTCTCCCCTCTAACTGCCTCACATAGTTCATGTATGCCCCCTATATAATCACACAACGACGTCGCGTGCTTGTTCGGGGCGAAATAGTTTAAAATGTAATTGACGATTTAGGTGATTCACGATGGCGGAAGCTCATTCGGCCGTCGCGTTCTCGTTTGCGATCACTCACGATGGCTGGGACGTTAACTTTGATCGTGAGGTGCTTTACCTCGTCTGGGAGTCTGGCCTGCGGTCTTGGAAGAAACGCCTCGCTCGTTTCAGGGTAAGGCCTACAGTCTTTTTTGTCATAACCCCATTTTAATAACTGGTTAGGGCACTTTTGGAAAATAAAATCGTACACTTAAGGTAGGTAATAGATTAATTTGTTTTAGAGTTCAGTGATCATATTGTTTAAACACTTTAGATTTAAACATGATGCGTATCTCATCATTTATTAAGATGATTGTGCAAGACACCAAATATATGCTTATAGCAAGTCTATTGGGAATGTGCCTGTACACTGGCACCTACGACTTGGCTGCAGAAATAAATTGGTACTAAAGCGTGTTTATGAAAAGACGATGGTGTCCACACAACAGCTGACAGATAATGTTTATTACATCGCACACGTCAGCCAATCAGGTATCAGGTACCATCTAGGAAAACGATCATATTTTTTACGGTCTCTGATTGGTTGAACCTCGGGATGTAAGTTATATTAGCTTTGCCGTGAGTGACCTTCACAGGTAACCGTTTGTTCCACAGAACAGCGTCAACAATGGCGTCTACCCTGGCCACCTACAGACCCTATACGTCCTGTGGTCTCTACTCGTTGCTGCGCATTTTGTTGGGTTGAATATACCCTTCGGAATAGTACAGAAAACTATATCCATTTTACCTAGGTAAGTGTGCTTTGAGATTTACACTAAAGGAGTGGAGGTTGAAATACCACTCACACAAAACATGAAACGTAAAAGTTATTTTATTTTATGAAATAGGACACCCAACACGGGTTTACACAAAAATAAACATATATTTAACATAGGGTTTTGAGCCTAGTCTTCCCATAATATAGTTACATGCACAGATCACATCAGTTGACCCAGCTAACGCCATCTAGTCCCAAACTAAGCAGATTTGTCTCATGGGAACTATATTAATAGAACACTTAACACGTCATTAGAATAATTTATTTTTAGATTTCAAATTGACGTATATTAATAAATGATGATCTATGATGATTTATGAGTTATAACCTATATTTTTTGTATATATATATATATAATATATAGGCGCTAATCCATAATGATAACTAGTTCCGGAACAAACATCAACTTTGTTGGCAGGGTTTGAACCCACAATCACTGTCAAGAAGATAAACTTTACCATCTGAGCTATTGGTATCAAAATTGGAAATCTCTTATTGCATGAATCTGTTAAACAAAACTATCATAATTGTTTTTTTTGTGATGGATCAAGCCATCTTACTCATATTTATATATAAATATAAGATTTTAAAAGTTAATTTACTGTTTAATTAAACTGATAAGTCTGATAACTAAGCAATAAAGGCCTATCTAGCTTATCTAAGCATATCTTCCGTATGAATAATGAATTAAACAGATAATTAATTGAATATCATCACTTGTCTCCGCAAGATAGTTTCGGTCGCAATATTCGAAAAACTACTGTTTACGTCTACTAAATGATACTATGTATGTTTGATTCAGTCTGATTTGTAGATAGCCTTGTCAGATAAGTAATTCGTACATGTTTTACCTATATTGAGAGAGGTCACAATAAGGCACTGTTAAGTAGGTCGAATATCGAAAAGTAGTATAAAAAAACATTACTTTCATCTATACAAATTCGCGTCATTTTACCCGCATTTTTTTTTCGACAGTACTAGACACATCTATTGCAGACACGACAGGTCCACAGTTTATATCAAAATAGAGTATATGTACATTTACTGCTGTCCATTTCTCATGGACAGAAGCGACAGAGCCATTTAATTCTATTGAATTAGGTTACAAGATTAGGTTAGCATAAACACGTGATTGCGTAATACGAAACTATTAGCAAATAAATATGTGTTACATTTTATGACACTGTAATTATCCCCAGGGTATACAACTTACGATGGGTCTAGAATACCTAGTTTAATTACTATTATAAAACACTAAGGGTCTGCGCACACTGACGACAAGACTGCTGCTGTAAGTTTATTTTGCGTCACACTGTGATGCCCTTAGTCAATACATGTGACTTTAAAATACGTTTTGTCGTTGTTTTTCTCTCGCCCTAAGACGTTTCGATCGTATAATGTCATTATGCAAGTCATCCCACAAGCTGAACCCAGACCTTCATTAGTATTGGTCAGTACACTTTTAACTATTATTGACCTAACCTTCTCTTTTTAAAGTTGGTACATAATATTCACGTAGTCTGCACTACATACACGTTTAGGTACTTACATTATTCGTATTAAGCAAATTAAAACGAGGTCGCTTGCATAAAGGTTTTTGTATTATTGACCTACTGGTTCAGTTCATGTGGTCGCACTATCAAATACCTAGACGTTGAATAAAATTATTGCTAATAGAGAATTAAGTCACTGAAACTATAAAATATGCTTATTCATAGCTAAATTATCCCTGCAGCTACCATAGGCATTGTTTTATTGCGATAAGAATATGTTTTTGAATGTAGAAATGGTATTTGTTTCACTGCGCCGTGACGACGTGGCTCCGCGCTGTGTAACTCAAATATGCTTCCATAACGACATTTGACTTTTTTTGTAGTTATACATAATCTCTTTTAATACGTAATCTCCATATAGATAATCTAGTTAAGTGCTGGATCTACTATTTTACGAAGTTGATAAAAACAAGTGTCACTGCTCAGTTGGTATAAGTTCTTCCGTGCATCATCTGAGTAAGCTAACATTCTATCAACAATATAGTTGCCATGGTAATAGCTATGCTTAGTTTGGGACTGAACTGCGTTTGAAGTGTCTGTGAATATAATTTATAAATATAGTTCCAGATAGGGTCAACTATGTAGTTGCTTACAAGCACATTAGCTGTGTTAATAAGTGAGCTGTGATACTATCCATTAAATTATTCTCATAGTGATATTTTTTACAGCGATTCGACTACATGGCAAGTTGTCGCTTGCTTGCTGGCAGCCCTTACAATGTGGCTTTCTGTAATATTCCTCATGCGGTACTTACTCAAGCTTCTGCTTATGTACAAGGTAAATATCACACATTATCACTCTACAATCTATATTTATTCTGAGCATGTCAAAGATCACTTTGACTTCATAATATATGAATAAATAAGCCCAATACTTGTCTAGACTGAGAGTCGTATTCGGTAAAATCACCACAATCATTTAGAATCGTTTCTTAAACTACATTATTTTAGGTACCAGCGTACTCAGTTTTTATATAAGTTAACCTTTTATTTTTGGATAAGATAAAAAAGATTTGAAAAATAATTAGGGTGATATGATACAAAGAATGTATTACTAAAGAATTAAATCTTCTAAGGTAAAAAGTTAAAAACCATGCCGTAGTGGTCATCTATTATTTATTCTAGGGATGGATGTACGAGTCCCGCGCCCCAGGGTCGACAATATCCCTGAAGACGAAGCTTTGGGTCAGCGTTGTTAAAGTCTTGTCTGGTTGGAACAAACCCAAGCTGTACAGTTTTCAAGGTTCTCTCCCAAGACTTCCTTTGCCGAAAGTCAAGGACACTATGAAAAGGGTAAGTAAAAACTTAATGATCAGTCCCCTTTAATCCGTCTGTCGACATGCGTAGTTATAAAGACCATGTCCATTGACAGCGACAACACAAGAATGTTATGTGTCCCAATCCTATCCTACTGATGTGTGTGATATGAGGATGTATGTTTGCTTCTCTTTCGCTCCACGCTTTTTTAGTGAAACATTACAATATTGTAGTTTATATCGGAATAACACATAGGCTATAATATATAATTTATGAATTGTCAAAAATATAACGATAGCAAGACGAAATCGCTGACACCAGTTAGTTATGTATAATCCTTGTGACGAGTTATGTGGAAGTTCATCGTAGTTTGAACTTTAAATTTGTCCACAGTACCTGATCAGCGTCCGACCATTACTAGATGATGACAATTTCAAGAGAGTTGAGCAGCTAGCGAGGGACTTCGAAGAGACAGTTGCTCTCAAACTGCAGAGATATCTGGTCCTGAAATCATGGTAACGTATTTTTCTGTTGCAAGATTCTCGCTAGTAATAAAATAGTTTCGTAGGTATAAAACTAGACACAAAAACAACACAAATGGATCATCGGTTGCCACGCGTCGTGCTTATCAGCTCGATAGGGGTTAGGTTAGACTGCGTCATTCTCCACTTGTAATCGAAATCCGTCTGGTTAGACCGATATCCGGGTTACTAGCCGATAAGTAATGCGTGGAAAACTCAAGTAGGTCGAACACAATGATACCTAACAAAACAATCAAATGTCTCTAATCTAGTCTAATATTTAAGGTCGTACATATAGTTTGCTTTGTTGTGATAAATTTGTTATTAAGTACATGCAATTATTACATATTAAAAAGTATAAAATATATTTTTATTTCTCTTTATATTACAAGCATGTAGTACCTACGCATGTACAAGAATTTAATATCAAATTTCTTATAAAGGCCGAAACTGCGCCTAAATTTATGAGGTGGGTGTTCGTAGTTGTGTTGTGATACAATTTATATTTATTGATTCTGTTACAGTGGTTACAATCTATTGAAATCTTTTCTATAGTCGACTATTTCTTTTGAATTTAAATTTTCGTGATTATATAATTATTTATTAGTCCTCAATAAAGAATTTATTTATTTATTTATTTATTTTCCCTTTATTCACTCTACGTGTGATCTGCACGATGTGTTTTATTTTTCCACTCACGCTCACTCACTCTATGTTGAAAAAGACTCTTTCATTTTCCAATCGGTTAAGCAACAAAGCAAATAATTTATGAATATCAAAACACAATATAGGTACTTAGGTAGACGATGTCGCGTAGATTACAAGGTCAAATGTATTGTGTTCGAAACTAATACACAAAGGTCAAGGTCAGGATCACACACGGGACCTTTCCGGATACTTATGACGCGTACGTCCTCATATGGGTAGTTCGATTACAAATCAAAGTAGTTTAGCAAGTGCGCACATCAATGACAAAACTTCTCATAACCTCATGGGCTTAATCTCAGTATCTGTCGGACTATAAGTTTTGTCGTTGTGCGCTAATCCTTATTTCACAGTTTACTTTCTGAACTACCCGCATTTTTTGTACTCAAAGACTACCTTATCAAAACTAATATTTTGCAGAGTAATTATTTCACAGCCTTACTGAGTAACATAAGCTATACTAAGTTTATATTTTACATTTAAAACACTTTATTAAGTAAAATACAGTGAACGCAAAGTCAAACAATGTCGTGCCCAACAAGAAGTTAAAAAAAATATTGTCACGGTGTTTTTTACAGGTGGTCAAGCAACTACGTTTCCGATTGGTGGGAGGAGTATGTTTACCTCAGAGGGCGGTCACCTCTAATGGTGAATTCTAATTTCTACGGCACAGATGCTATATTACTGCGACACACTAGCAATCAGGCTGCGAGAGCTGGAGTTATCATTCACCTGTGCTTGAAGTTCAGAAGGCTTATTGATAGTCAGGAACTGGAACCGGTGAGCATTTGTTCATTATACTGCATACCACATAAATAAAAAAAAAACGATGTAAAAGCAACCCCAAAGATTGACCATGTGCATTTCACTATTATGAAAATTTCATGTTTCAATAATGTACCTGAAAAAAATATCAATAGATACTAGTAGGTACTAGCGATATAATGTTAACACTATAAACAACCACAAAAGACTCGCTATCAAGTTTTATTCCTTTGCAGATAATGCTTCAAAACATGGTGCCTCTATGCTCGTGGCAATACGAGCGATTATTCAACACAGTTCGCGTTCCTGGTGTAGAAACAGACAAAATAGTGCACTACCACGACACTACCCATATCACAGTGTATCACAAGGGGCGGTACTTCAAGTTGATAACTTACTCACGAGGTCGCTTACTAAAACCTGCTGAAATACAAGTGTAAGTTTTACTTTTTTATTTACTTATGGTTTCTCATAAATATGGTATTATAGCGTGTCTTGCTTAGAAACTATTATACATTTTATGTATCGTTCCGCTCGCCTCGACATGATTTAGGAACAAACGAAACGCTTTCACATAATATGTAATAATTGTAGGATTATAAAAGTGACCTTCACACGAAGACAGAAGGCAATAATGTCATATTGTCCATATAATCGCTTACATGCTGTTTGGATTACGTAAGGCACTCGCTACTCAAACCGGAAAGTTCAATTGAATCGACCCTGAGCCCTATCTATCTACGCAACGACTTATCCATCTGACTTACTACGTTCAATCTCCATAGTAACTTTAAATTAATTAATTCATTCGTGGACATATCACACAGCGCCATCGAGCTTCGAACTAAACATTGTAATATTATCCGTTTTTAGGGTTCTGTACACAATGGGTAAAACGGTACAATATTACTAAGACTTTTTCTGTCTGTCCATTTGTCATCAGTATCTGATGAACCGTAATAAATATAAATATTCAGGATTCACTCATCACACTCTAGCCCTAAACAAGACAAGAGTCCGACTCGCACATGGACCTTGTAGAAACCTTTGTTATATTTGTCCTTCATACTAACTAATATAAGGCCAACATTTATGTACACACATTTTGTGTATCTTAATCAATCATCGTCGTTATCAGCGAACCAGTTTGTATGTTTGGATATATACCTACGAGTATACATATTAAGATCTCTTAATATGTATACTCGTCCGTGCATCTGGACGGGGTGCAGCCAAAGTCGCGAGTGGAAACTAGTGTACAGAATTGTAACAACAGCGTATTCAGTAAAAGACTAGTGTCATTATATCTCGCAGTCTTAGGAAAGTCCTATCCTAGTTCTATAAAAAAATATAAAATATTTGTAGCGAAAGTGACGGCGTTGCAAGGTCGGACTGTGAACGATATACGCGATCACGTCGCTGCGTAGGCAATCCATTAAAGTGCAAGTAGGTCGGCAAGTCAGCGATCTTATTTGTTACGAATACACGCAAAATATCCTCATTTAGCATATAAAATGCAGAGTACATAAACATTAGGTAAAGTTGTTGATCGACTCAGTCAATGCACATGACCAAAACTACGATACATTACCTCACATTGTAAAGGATAATCCCTCTTTATGTCAAAGCGCATTTAAACGCAATAATCGGAGCATTTATTATTATCATCGTATTAGCATGTAGAAGGCCACTTTCTAAGGCATCCCCTATATATTTGTAGGAAAAATGATTTAGAGACTTTTCAACCGATCAACCCATATCAGTGCAATTTTTAGATCTATATCTCTAGAGACAGCCCCTTCCATCAGGGCATAAAAATTGTGTAAATATTATTGAAAAATTATTAAATAAGATATTATTTAAAATAAAAAGTAAATGAATTTGAAAATATACTTTTTTATTTCAGACAAATCCAACAGATATTAGACGACGAATCTGCACCGATCCCGTACGAAGAGAAGGTGGCAGCACTGACAGCTGGAGAGCGGTCGCATTGGGCTCACATTAGACAGACGATGTTTAACAGAGGACACAATAGGACCTCACTTCACTGCATCGAAAGGGCCGCATTTAATGTGTGCTTAGGTATACTTCCTTTGTCTTTTGTTTTTTGTCGCGATTTGATTATCTTGATGTAATAAGATGACAGATCAAAGTAGATAAAAGATATCGTGCTTGGATCTTCCGCCAACACGAGAATCATTCAGTCAGTCTGTCAGTTAATCCTCACTTAGTCCATAGCGTCATGTTTAGATATTCTAAAATTTCAGTTCCAAAAATAAGCCCTATCAAAAAAAAATCTTATCTTATTTCAGCCAGCTTTGCCATGCTCTCAAGTGTATTTTGCACTAGTCCATGGTAAGTTGGCGACGGACATATCTAGCTGATCGCATATCTTATTAACTTACAAAATTATATTTTCCAGACGATATCGAATATGGTTTTGACGTGAAAGATCCTACAAAACTGGACCAATTCGGTAGAGTGCTGCTCCATGGCAAAGGTCACGACAGATGGTTTGACAAGTCGTTCAACCTTTGCTTCAGTACTAATGGATTTGTAAGTATCTACAATTTTCCGCTACGTTAATGTAAAATGAGGATACAATGAGCTAATGTCACGTTTTATACCAAGATGTTGAGAACATTATTAAATATTTACTTTATAACAAGGGGTGAAAAGGGTCTAGGATTCAATGGAACCTTTTTTAAATTCCACTATTATGAGTCAATCACTCCAATTCCAGCATCTAAGCCTGCTGTTAATTCTAAGCTAAGAACTAAAATAAAAACTGAAAAAGTCACAATACTAAAAAAATCCCAACTTTTTTTGCAATGTAATAAGTGTAATAAGTAGGTATATATTTTGTTTAAATTTATTTATCATATTACAATTTTTTATTTATTTATTTACAGGTCGGATTTAATGCTGAACACACTTGGTAAGTTTTTATCTACCTCAGCCAGTGGTAGGTATATTTTAATGTAAAAAAAAAAGTTTCAAGACAATAGTAATAATGAGAATATTATTATTATTTTTATATATTATATTATGTTTCCAGGGCAGACGCACCAGTCATGGGACACTTATGGGAATACGTCATTTGGTCTGAACTAGAAATTGGGTAAGTTTCTTAGCGGTCTTTCAAAACATTCTTTCAAGTTTTTAATAGTGTTTAGGGCATAATAAATAACTACTCTTGTTTTAAACACATCTACTGTTTTTGTAACCACACCATCATCTACATATTATCCTAGCGACCAGCTCCTGCTTCGCACGGATTAGAAACCATATTATGCATAATGTTATACATACAAACTTTAATCTCAAATCAATTATAAAAAAAACAGCATTAATATTCTAACGTAGTTTTAAAAAAACAGCATATCTAGGGGCAGACATACAACGAGCAACTTTGTTTTACACTAATTATTTCTCTTATATTGAAAATCTGGTTAAATAATGCCAAAAAATGTATTTATTTGAATCAGATATGCTCCTGATGGAAACACACTTGGTTCCGTCACATCGCCTCCGCCGGCTCCAATCCGTCTGCAATGGGATCTCACCAACGATGATCTAACATCAGCCATCGATATATCATACACGGTTGCGCAGAAACTACTTAACGACGTGGATCTGAGAATATTGATGTACACTGAATACGGCAAAGGTATGAAATATACATTATATTTAGCATATCCACAGAAAAGCAATATGCATATATAGTAGGATAACTTTTAGAGTAGGAGTAGATATTGATGTACACTAAAAACTGCATAGGTACGAAAGATACATTTCTTTAGCATATATACATTTCTTTAGCGAGACGACCTCGATTCTTATAAAGAAATTATTGAATGAAGGCGGAAAACAGGGGAGACCTTTGCCCTCTCTCCAACTAAGTGCATAAAATAAAAAAAATACATCCCTAAAATTGCTATCATTAACATTTCAGGCTTCATGAAAAAATGCCGCGTTTCGCCAGACGCATTCATCCAATTGATTCTACAATTATCTTACTATCGCGTTGCCGGACGATTCTGCTTGACTTACGAGGCATCGATGACGAGGCTGTTCCGTGAAGGGCGTACTGAAACCGTGAGGCCTTGCACTATCGAAAGCTCTGAGTGGGTCAAAGCAATGAACGACGCTAACGCTACGGTAAGTACTGCTATACTTTGGATTATGACATGCGTCACAGCATGATTTACAAAAAAAAAACATATTATAAGTATTCTATCAGCAATTTAGTTCCCATAGTACAAGCTTTGCTTAGTTTGGGACTAGAATGTGATGTGTGAAATGTCCATGAATATTTAATTATTTACTTATGCGTACAAATCTATGACAAAAAGAAACTGACTTATTGTCGCCACAGATTTCTTTCTGATACTCACCGAGAAGAACATATCGGAATACAGCGGTCGTAAAAAGAGTGGGTAAATTTTAATAAATACATATTCTCATGATGTGGCTGTTTGTGTATCAATCATGCAACAATCAATCAACAACTACCTACTATACACCCAGTTCGTAACAAAGAACCTACGGGTACAATTAAAAACGGGATGCACGTGAAGTCGCGGGGGAAATCTAATCGTACCCACTTAAGCCAGGATTCAATATATTCATTAAAACCTTTAGCGATATACGCGTAATTCCCCTGGTTCATACCTACCCACATATTGGCCATATTGCTAAAAATAAAATTAGTCCATGTAACAGCTAAAAGTAAAAAGTATTGTTTTTGTTTCAGATTGAACAACGTATGGAACTGTTTGTAAAAGCCTCAAATCGCCATCAACTGGGCTACCAAGACGCTATGGCCGGGCGTGGAATCGACCGTCATCTTTTCTGCTTATACGTCGTCTCAAAATACCTGGAGATCGAGTCGCCTTTCCTTCAAGAGGTGTTCAACGAACCCTGGCGTCTATCTACCAGTCAGACCCCGCATGGTAATAATCATATAACTAACCTACTAATATTATGTTCTGTCCTCAATTGTTTGGAACTAATTTACGAAAAACTCTGTACACTATGTAGATTGCGAAATATCAACAATGGACAAAAACGGACGCGACTGTTCTGAATTATTGAAATAAAAGCGCATCACAAAAACAAAAAAGATTTACTTCTTGGTTTACGAGATGCAATTAGTTTTTTTACAGTACCTAATTGAATGTTTATAGTACAGCTGTATCAAGTATCATAATGTAATGCTTAGTTTAGACGCTCAAAAATTGGTCCTAGAACATGATAATGCTCGTATATATAATGTAATATTAATGATCACAAACGAACATAAGTACCCTTTTTATTATACTATCAATGCTGTGCGTTGCGATATTCTTAGACTCTCCACTTTTACGCGAAACTAACTGCATATGCTAGCAATGATGACGATATTAACTATTTACTAATGGCCTTTAAAATTATAAATTACATATTAAAAAAAAAACGTTAATTTGCAATAAAAAAATGAAAGCTAACTTGAAAAAATGAAAAGTAAGAACTAACAATGTTTTTCTTCAATGTTTAATTCTTCAATGCCTGATTTATTCTTCCATCAGCAAAGTTTTAGAGGCATCACAATAATAATTAAGTTGGATCATTAAAGTTTTCTCTAAGGTCTTAAGCAGTTTTTTATACTACATATTAACTTTGTAACTTTAACGAAACTGATTAAAACATCGCTCACGCGCAAATGATATTTTACTTTATTGCGCCCTTGCGAGAGTTGACATTTTAAAACTTTATTTCCAAAAAATAATACAAATAAAATTAACAATAATTGAAGAGCAATCAAGCTCGTCATATTTAGAGATTACTGCTCTATGGATTGATGTAAATTAAAAATAAAACAACGATTGGGAGGGCAATGTTTAGCAGTGGTACAACTTACGAAATCGATGTCGTTGATTATGATGATGGATCAAACTAAGCTAACATTATAATAATTGAAATTGTATAAAATTAAGGCGGTAATGTCACAAAACTGCATTTGCGTAAGGCATTTGGCAAAAACCTGCAAATGTTAACGGTTACAATCTTATTTACTGCGAAATCATTTTTGTGTGTAAATATATTTTTGTTGAGCTATATCTATAATATAGAACGTAGTTGAACGCTAAATATGCGCTATCACAAGTTGTACGATACTCAAATGAAAGCATTTGAATTAAAATAAATGATAGATGAACTTGTGAATGATGAATCCATTGCTATTGGACAAATGGACTTCTATAGAGCATTGTTACAGGTAATGGGCCATTATTTGTTCTAGTATTTTATACTAAAAATAAAGGTTGATTTTAAAAAGTGATAGAAAAAACCAATAAAAATTTTAAAAAGGCCTTGTAGAAAACTTGTCTCCAAAGTAGAACGATAGTTATATATCCCATTGAATATTGCGGTAACATGCGTTACCAGCGTTGCTTAGCGTATTTAGAAATGATCCTTAAAAATGATATAATAATTGATAAAACAGTAAAGAAGGACTTATTAAACTGTATTTTTAAGTTCTTTTAAATACTCTATTTTCTCGGGTGGCGTATAATATAAGAGCAATAATATTGGCGTCACAATTCAGTTGGTTATAGCTCTGTCTTCTATGCTGTGGGTCGTGGGTTCGATCCCTATCGAGATTTATCATTTTTGTGATGAACTGATGTTTGTTCTGTGTCTAGATTCGAATTGATGTGTGCAATGTCTATGACTGTTTATTCATTAAAAAAAACATTTTGTAGATCTCGAACGCAGTGCGAATTAAAGCTTTAATGCATTTTAGCGAACTATTTAGAATCTTTATCAAAATTACCTTCTGTAGTTTAAGTAAATTTTGAATAATCGAATAATCAACAGTGGTATGCAGACGACTCAATTGTTTCTTGTGTACTTTATAAATATGTATACGAATATCTTAAAAGTCACTTTTTTCTATGAGTATCCACTATAAACACCCTGGCTCACTAAACACGTACAGTATGTATCCTGTGATGCGCCCATCATTCCGACGCAAAAGATCTTAAATCTTATCTATCTGTAATTTCACCGAAACTATGCAATGCAAGCATGAAATTAACTATAAGGCTAAATTATGTAGTGCTAGTACTTCCTCGATCAAGTCTTTTCACAAACAGTCAATTGAATACTATAAATCCTGAAAACTAATAACAAGGTAAATGCGAAATAATAAATTAATAAAGCCAATGCGAACTTCCTAGATTTAGTTTTTTGTTGCCATGTATTAGTATTTTTTTAAAAAGCGAAAGTGATTAATATGCTCTGCAAAGCAAATGTATGTTACGAATATAAGTTTATTTAAATAACTGGCTTTGCTGTTGAGTCATTGTAGGTCAAAGTAGATTTTTTCTTTGTTGCGAAAGCTGTATTTCATGTTGTTTACAAACCCTGCCGCATTGCGATCATATTTATTGCGCATAAAAGCATATTTCAATCGCTAATCATATTTCTATATAGATGCAATGCATAAAGTTCAGCCTTTAAATTGTGAAAATACTTTTGAGCTTTGTTTCTCACAAAGTGATGATGATGATCATCAAAATATTACTACGGCCTGAAGAAATATAATTCTGGACATACACTTCTATTTTTGCAAAAATAAAAATTTCGATGGACATTTTGATTCATTTAACTATTTTTAATTGAGTTACGTTAACTAAAGTTATTTTTCCAAAAACTCTTGACTATATTGTAAATTAACTGCTGTAGCTGTGTCCGGATGCTTTTTGAATAATGCACGCAGTGCGCTAATGTGTTATGCATATAAAAAAGTCATCTTTGTAGTATGTTAGCGTAGTATATCCGAGACTAATAAAAAATGACTAAAAACACTTTGTAAATGCAGGTCAAACAAGTATGCTGGATCTGAAAAAGCATCCTAAATGCGTGAGCGCCGGCGGCGGCTTCGGTCCTGTCGCTGATGACGGCTACGGCGTGTCTTATATCATTGTCGGTGAAGACACGCTGTTCTTCCACGTCTCAAGCAAAAAGAGCTGTTCCATCACAGTAAGTACGACATTATTCTGATACAAGTTATAGGCAAGGATTTGACCGCGATCCGCGATCTCACCTGAGGGCTTAGTCCGAGTGTGCATTTTAAAACTCTGTACTCTCGAGCCGAGAGTCGTCTCTCGGATGTACATACTTATATTTTTGTATGGATATCAGAGAGACGACTCTCGGCTCGAGAGTACGGAGTTTTAAAATGCACACTCGGACTAAGCCCCCTAATGTTATGTAATTAAATGTTATAGCCTAATACCTTTGAACACTAGACTTTCGTTATTTTATAAAGGCTGAAAGTTTTATATATGCCAACATTTATATTAAGTTGACAACTGGAGTCTATTTTTAAGAAAGAAAAAAATAAGCTTCCTGTCCCGAAACGTGTATCTTTTATTTAGTAGTAGTAGTGTATTTATTTATTATGTAATATTTTTCTTAATACGATGGTGTTTCTAAAGTACTGATTCTACAATATTTGATATTTCTGTTTAGCTTTCGGAGGATTATACAGTAGTAAGTTAATATAGAATTTATAATATGATACTATCTATTCTTTACCTACTCATTTTGAAAGCGTAACACCTTAGTCGCTTATAAACCTGGTTGTATAGCTGTGTTAAAGACTTGAGATTTGTGTTATATGATAGCAAACGTAGATGTTTAATTTATGTCTAGGTCCCTTAATAATTTAGTTCTCATAGTACTTTGTCCATTTTTATATTGTTTAAATATAGATGATGTTGTGTTGTAGATGCTTAATTATGTTTTCATTCTTTCAGAACTCCACAAACTTCATAAGACATATAGAAAATGCTTTACAAGACGTTCGAGACATGTTCAACGAATATAGCAAACTCAAAAACACCGGAAAAAACAACAAATAACACTGATGTTTTGGTTTAGATTAGTTATATTGATTGAATTTCGTTGTTGTAATATTTAGTTAATCAATACTTGGCTAGTTTTAAGCGACCACTCAATGCAAACTTAAGTATTTTATAGATTTGTTTATGACGTGCTTTTCCTTAGTATTGTAGCGGGTCAGTGTTATTATTCTTAACCTGTAGCATAAGAAGCTTTGAAACTATATCATTTTAATAAATATATTTTTTCTACATTCTGAACTAGTTTCTTCAGGTTATGAGTGAATTGCGACAGTGCTTATGCAAAAAACACTTAAAATTAGGTAATTTATTAATGGTATTTTAAACAGGGAATATTAACAGACGGGAGTGTTAACCAGTTACTGACTATAGAATTAGACAAAGCTTATTTGAAATTTACTTATAAAATTTACATCGGTTCCATGCATGCAAATGCAATATTCTTGTGATAGTCGGGCTACAGCAGGTGATTGACGGCATGACAATGATTGTAAATCAGTGACTGGTTGAACACCTCTACGCAGCTACTCAGTACATCACAAATCAAACTGTTCTTTTTAAAAAAACACATTTAATTGTACGATGTTCAAGTTCATAAATACAGGGTATAATATTTAAATTGTGTATATTTTGTATGTTGTGACTAAAAAGTCGAATTTTGAATAATATTTACAAATAAAAATTGATTATAATATACCTTTCGTCGGCTACTACTCGAATAAGCATCGTACAAATACCCACAGATCGCATACAAATCTTGATATTTTTATTGTATAGGCGCCTACAGCATATGAATTAAATAATATACTTGTATGATGGTGATAATTGATTTTATATTGATTTATTTATCAATATAAAATCAATTATTACCATTTATTTCAATTTAATATGTAGATATTTCTTTATACTATTTTATATATTATATTAATATTGTTTCCTAAAATTTTATAAGATCTATCTAGATTATATCCTTTTATTTCTTAATATTTTCCTGTATTTTAATTACTTACTATAAAATAAAAATAATTATTAATTTGGATATTTACAAGTATACAACTTAAGTTCATTAAACTAATTATACCTACCTAATGTTGTAAAGAAAATATTTAGACTACATTGTTGTGTGGGTTTAGGTGTAATGTAATCTTTTTGGGTTATACTTAGCTTTAACAGATATTAGTAAATCATGAAAACAATACAATTATAAGAAACAACTTTGTGATAAAAAAATCATTCAATGGTTTTTGTTTTTCTACAAAGAATCTTTCATTTGTTCAAATGTTACTTTGCCTTTGTTGAGATCAATGCTATATTCAATTCGTCGATACATATGTTTAGTTATAATTATATTATACAATTAATAAAAATCAAAATAGAATCAAACACTAGAATACAATTAATTATTATCAGAAGTCGAGTAAGTACCAATATAAGAAAATTATATATACATACAAAGGACAATGTCATGATTATATTACTAATATGCTGATATAATATTATTATTATTTATTACTTACTCGACTGTATTATACGGCTTTTTAGTTGCTTTTACGCGCATTTTATAATTGTGGATACCGATATACTAAAATTAATTATTATACCTAATGTTTCTTTTTGTGCTTTATCCAGTCAAGAAGTGTTTATTTAATTGAATATTGTGTAACGTTATTCTGTCCACTAATACTAAGATTTATTTCTGTTTGTTTTAGAACTAAAGGATCCACTTCGTTTAATAGTAAAAACCACCATTCTTTCCTTTTTATTTGGTTTTAATCTTATTCATGTATATTTCTTAAACATTAAAATTTTAAATATTAAATATTATATATTTCTTCTTCTATTTAAATTGTTTATCAAGTGTAGTTTGTTATGGAAATAATGGAGTTATAGCTACTCAAAGTGGATCCGACTAATGTATTGCAATAACACATATGATTACTTACAAACTTAATGATATATTGTAAATAAAAATCGATTGAAATTTGAAACGTATTTTCGTTTATTTATTTATCTGATTTTATTTACCTATGTTAAACTATGTGGAATCAAGTATACCTATATCACTTTCTCTACCTAGGTACCTAATCTCTACTAGTGAGTAGAAGTGGGCAATTGATTAGAGCTGGAGACTGTGACATTTCTGGTGTGTCGCATTGTCTGGCACGAAATAAAAAAGTTAATATTTCTACTATTCCTAGAACATTATACTGAGATCGGTCCAAACGTATGTTAAAGTAATGTACCTGCGCAACTCTGCAACCAATAGTTGAATATAGGGTGTTCGCTATATACAGTACTGAAGCCCTGACCAGAACTATGTACTACAGCAAAATGAGTCATACTGCTAAAACCTTCGTCGTTACTATTTAGCTCCGATACTTCATACAAAAAACGCCTGCACTGCGCTACAGTCGAGGATAATGTTGGAACATAATTTCACATAACTTCTCTTGAAAACAGGATTGAGAGTATTTATCGACGTAAGCTTTGTCTGATACCTATGTAAATACAATATAGAATTGACTACCTACAACACTAAAGTTTATGCATGCATTATACTTTTGGGGTAAATAAAACAACATTCCAATTAAACGCAGGTAGGTACCTAAGTCCTCGAAAGAGTTTATTGTATGTATATATATAGCTAATATAATAATTATGTATATAAGAAATATAATACAATATTCACATGTATGTACCTAAGTACCTAACAGTCTAACTAGTTGCTCAACGGATCGAAATCGAAACCGGTAACGTGCCAAGTGGTTGAATAGTCGAGGTTGATTTGCACCTTCAACGCAGTTTAAGGATCTGAAGTCGCTCTGGACTCCTTATCTAGCTGCGCCGCTTTAGTGAATGCTATCACAAGGGTTTGCTTGTAGGTGAATTGGTGGAGATCCCCCCTTGCCTCGAAGTAAGATTTAATCGGACCAGGGTCCAGGCCGGAGACGAACTTTTCTCGAAGCAGCTTGTCGAGAACCCCGGGCACGAAGCTGGTTTCATTTCCCAATTTAATGAGCCTTGCTGCCCATTGAGCAAGATTCTCGTTTGGACTCTTCCGCGCCTCAAATAGCTTCTGTTGATACGGAAAAGATTCCCAAAAGGATTTGCGCTTCCCCGCCATCTCACTTCACTTTTAACGGTACAATCACTTAAATTGCGATTTATCTGTTGAATGTGCGTCTGGTTCCAGAACTGTCTAAGCAGGTATGACTGATGTTTCCGATAGCGCGTGCGTGCAGCCTTGCATTATCGATTAGTGCGCCTCCCAATGACCCCTACCTGTCTGTAGCAAATATCTAAGGATAAGATTTCTTCGAAGATTCTAGGTACTTGTATTTGAGAATGCTCTTGTACTAGGTTAGTATAGTACCTACCTAACACGATTCTATAGAAGAAAAACAGCTTCACGACGACTAATACGGCAAACATGCATGTTGATTGGACCTGTAATATTTATTACTAATAAATGCTTATTATTACCTTACTAAACATAAACAGACATCCATTGATACCTTTTATCAACTGAAAAGTTACTACATACTTATTTTCTTTGTTATAGCTACCCAAGCAGTCAATAACCTTATAAGATCATGTAGGTAGGCGGTAGGTAAAGATTCGGTGCGTACCTTAGCAGGTACCTTGAAATCTAGGTACGTGTATAATTTTCATTTCTAGCCCTAACTAAGACCGCTTTCCAGCCCTAACTAAGCAAAAATGTTATAACGGCGATCTAAAGGGATATTTTTTTATCTAAATTGAAAATGCCTGCTGTACCTGTATGCAAATTAGCTACAATATTTCAGATTTGTATGGTATTGGCTCTTACGGACTAAAGGAGTACAAGAGAAACAACATTAAATTCTCTACGTAGATAACATGATTTATTGATAAGTAAAGACATCTGGTACATGTTATAGGTACCTACACCTGCCTATATTATAACACCAAGATCATTAAAAAGTGGTTAAATATAATAGGATAGCCAGGACCGATTATATTAGGTTTCAGGTTTTTAGACTTACTACGGTAAATAAATGCTTATTTAATAAAAATATAGTTTTATAAAAAAGGTTAGTTTGCTTTTCGAAGTAATAAACTACCACTTATGTTTACATAAATTATGGTATGAAACTACTATCTTAATAAGTACGAGTATTCGAGAGAACTAGATCTTAATTATATAAAATAAAGGTACAATAGTGTACTGAACTAATTGTTCAAAATATAAATCAATATACATATACTGAGACCATAAGATCAAATCTATCAGCAAAGTATAACATTATCAAAATTGAGTCCATTTAACCAACAAATTTGGTATATAAAAAAAAGAAGTATGAATAGAACATCACATATTATCCAAACTATATGGGGTCAAACGGGTGATTTAAATTTTATAAATTTATTTCATATAATCAAATTTTACATATTTCCAAACAATAACAAAAAAAGCTTCAAGGAATGCATGTTAAATTATTTCACACTTAAATATATGAAAGATCAAAAATCGGGGTTCAATTATAAAATAAGAAAGAAGTATTTATGAAAAAACTTAATAATAATAAAATAAAATAAGTTATACTTAACATTACTACTTTGAGATTAAAAGCTATGCTATTAATAGCAATAAATAATCTTAGACTAGAAGTAATGTCTAGTTCCTTTAAATATGACTATTTTTAAGTATAAAATTTAAGTCTGACTACCAAGTTAAAAAGTTATACGCTCTATGCATCTAGGCCTATGTACTACTATTTTTAAGTATAAAATTTAAGTCTGACTACCAAGTTAAAAAGTTATACGCTCTATGCATCTAGGCCTATGTTATTCTAGGCCTTGTAATATTGAATTTATTTATTATTAATTAATATTGAATTTATTAATCTCATCTAGGCCTTGTAATATTGAACTTAATTTATAACTCAAAGTTTCTTTTATTGGGCTTATTTTGATTGTCAATCATAGAAAGCATTACCATAACAAAAAAATAGCTTAAATTTTTTGGCAAATAGATAATATTGTTTAAATAATCTATGTTTTCATGTTTGATACGGTAAGTTAGTGTCACATAGCAATCAATACATAATGGATCAAAATAATCAACCTCATAATATACTTTCATTGTTAGACAAGAGATATGAATATTGGATACGTCAAAAACTATTTTACTGACAAGTCGCTTACAATTCCACTATATAGAGTTAAATTAATGTTGGTATATAAATCAGAGAAATCGAACATATTTTCTTTGGTTGATGTATAATTAATATTATACCTAAATAGAGATCTCCAAAATAGGCTTGATAGGCCTTAATACATTTTTATAATTACAAATAAACCATTGCAAGAGCTCCCGATACAGGTCTCCCAAATATATGATCAAAGGATATAACAAAGATTCTTCCTTGTGCAGAAACCAATACTTTATGGCCATCCTTCATTTCCAGCACTTCAATAGTGTTTATAATCAGATAATCAACATGCACAATTGATCCCACTTGGTCAGATAAGTGGTACTCTCTTATGGGATTAAATTTACTGAAATCCAAGACTCCATTATCAAAAGGTTTGTAATAAATTTTAACAGAGACAATGCACTGCGTGGCAACAAAGAACAAATCCTCTTTGTAGATTTTTATGATACTTACGTATCGCAGGAACCCAGAAGAGATTAGTGGATCTTTGTTATCTGAATGTAACAAATCGTATTGGTGCCAATCCAGGTTTTCTAGCATACCATAACGATAAAGAAAATCTACCAAGTTAGAAATGATGTTGAGAGTACATTTCAGTTGTACTTGTCCTTTGCGATAGACAAATAGTTTTTTAGTCACCGTGAGGATGTTCAAACAGCCATCTTTGTATCCCCAGGAACCCATCTTGGGAATGCTTTCTTCATCAAATGATTCCAATATTATAGGGTGTGCTACTTTATCATTGTCCAGATTGAATGCAAACAATTTGTGATTAAATGTATAGTAAAAGAGAGTCCTGTCTGCAATCATAAAGGACTGTACATTATGAAATGTTATTTCATCATCATAACTAGTGTTGATAATGACATGATAAGTCCAGTTGGGGCGGGGTTTTTTTACCACATGAAGTTGGGAATTCAAGCCGAGCATAACCATTACATCCTGTAACTCTTCTACTTTACTGTACTGGCCAGAAAAGCCTCTGCGTTTGGAAACTTCCATGGTATCAACATGATGGTAGGAAACATCTCCTCGTTTGTGGATCATAATATGGCCATTCTCTTGCAAAACTATTTTTCGTATCTCGTCTTCCACTGTGTTAGTTTGAAAGACCTCCACCACTTTGTCTTGAGCTAAAGGCAACTGCGGCCAGAGAGTCAGACTTCGGTACACTCCAAGCCAAGTTTTTAGATATGGGCTGCTCCACAACGCTTTCTCGGCAACCTTTGGATAATCCCGCTTGCAGTACTTCTCCCACACACTATCATCTTTCAAAATATGGTCAACAATGTCTCTCCACTGTTTACATACCATACGAGCCCTTGCCATTTCGTAAGCAGGTAAGTGAGACAACATATTAATCAAAATTTCCGTCGGCAACACAGGCACACTTGCTTTGGAAGTGTATGCCAAACTTTTGGAGGAACCCGCTGCCTGCGTCATGATTATAATTGCGAATATGCGGACTGCAATTATCAGTTGGTGCAGTGGCTGCAATATAACCTATTGATGATATCTTTGGAATGGCCACAAAATACAGGTTTTCTGTCCCTGATAATTTAACAGGGCAAACACCGTTGATAATCTATAAGATTTCACTTAACTTCATCTTTTCTGTTCGAATATCGATCGGTCGAGAGCCACCGCCGCGACGCGCCGTCCCACGTCGATACGCCGCTGCTAAGCCGGTCGGTGTGCCACAGGTCAGATGGCCAATGCTTGGCTGGTGCCGCTGGTGTACTGATACTTTATTGTGAATAAATCTGATTCTTAGACTATATAAAATAATATTTTAATTCTATTTGATGACAGGACCGAGCCGACCGCCCCGTGCAAACGCCGGACCAAAAGAAAGAGATATCAGGCGCACGCAGAAATCAATCACAACAAACAAACAAATCATGCAAAATGGTTGTTTTCGGCGTCTTCTGACGTCTTCAGATGAGATGACTTCTGTCTCTCAATAAATTGTTGTCAATGTCAACTGTATCAAATGGTAGTCGGCTGTCATTAGTTTTGAAGATAGTTGTTCCTGCTAGTTAAAGGAAAGAACGCAAGTTCGATTCTAACCCTCATCTCTTTAAACCAAGCTATAGAAATAGAACAAAGTAGATATGCAGATGACCCTCAACAACATCTAGCTAACTCAACAAAACTCTGTTCCTTTTTACGATTTCACAAAATGTACAGTAGATTCACCCTCATGACCAGACAGCAATACACGCTAAATGCGCATTTTGGCCTATGAATACGAATATCACTGCTTGAGGCATTGGTATTGTATTTATTTATTTGGTATGTAGTATGTGTAGCGATTTAAATATTATACTAGATATTTATAGCCTAAGAGCCGACCTCAGCCAGACCTTCGTTATTTTAGTAAGGCTGAAAGTTTCTCTGTGTGAGCCTCCAACACAGGTAAGAACGACTCCTGATTATCGAGTTTCGGTTGTGGTTACTTTAGCAGATAACCGGTGGTAAAGGTGTACTTATAAAATAGTACCTTACTTCATAGATTTAAATCGTCGATTTAAATCTATGTCTACTTTCCTTAAAGTGTAAAGTTCATTTTTGCTATATTTTCTCCAGAATACCTTTGGGAATCACGATGTTCATTGCCGGACACTTGTCACGGTTGCTTCCCCCTACCAGACACCCCTAAACCTTAATCAATTTTAATCATACTTTCGTCTTATATAAAAGCTGAATTTTATATATGTTACTAAGAGACTTATAAAAATACTAGCTGACCCGTGCCCACTTCGTTGGGCATAATTCAACCGTTTTTAACGGACTACCACGTAAAAGCCTTTTTATTTTTCGGTTTTGTATATAGCTTATGACACTCAGCAGTAATGTGGCTTTCTAATGGTAAAAGAATTTTTAAAATCGGTTCAGTAGATCCCGAGATTACAACCTTACAATTTAACAAATAAACAAACTTTTTACTTCTATAAGTATAGATTTTACTAATTATGAGTTTAACATATGTATACCTACTGTTAAACTCATAACTCTCCTTTTGACGTAACTAAACAATAGAACCCGCATATACTCCCGTGACCGGCACCTGCATTATTCCGCTTGTCATTTTTCTAATACATACATTTTTGAACTCGTGATATCTTTTGAATGGAATGTCCAAATTGAATAATTTAAAAAGTTATATAAAGGTATTGAAACAATCTTAATTATGTAGTAATTTATTTAGATAAGGATTAATACCAAAGCACAAATAAAGAACGTTTTCTAGCGGCGTCATTTTAATTATATTTTTTCGATATTAAAACACTTATAGTGACATATCTGTAATAGATAGACATATGCTATCGCTGACTTTTTTGTGGATGATGATGTGTTCTACAAAATTGTAGTACATGATATCTTTCTATCATCAATAGTTTTCGCAGCGCACGCGATGTAAGGAATTTCTTAGGTATTTTTTTTACACCTTGGGTTACATAATCGAAGTTTTAGTAAAGATCCTTAATTTTTTGAAAATATAATATAGCCTATGACACTACACATTAATGTGGCTTTCTATTGGTGAAAGAGTTTTTAAAATCGATTCAGTAGATCCCGAGATTACCCCTTACAATTGAACAAATATACAAACTTTACCTCTTTATAATATTAGTATAGATGGTACCTCAAAAGCCAGACAGTTGTCATGGTTATTACATCTCGCCAGACACATTGAAAGCCCGCTGTAGGTGCGAGCGCGAGAAATCTGCTAAAGTAACCACAACCGAAACTCGATAGTCAGGTGGCGTTATTACCTGTGTTGGAGGCTCACACAGAGAAACTTTCAGCCTTACTAAAATAACGAAGGTCTGGCTGAGGGTGGCTCTCCCCCTATTAGTAAGTACTTACATAAATGAACACCAAAAAAAAACTCGGAAGTAGTAGCAATCATTATGTTTGTGATTACCATATAAGTAGGTATTCTATCAGCAACCTAGTTCCCATAGTACAAGCTTTGCTTGGTGTGGGACTAGAGTGTGATGTGTAAATTGTCTGTGAATATTTATTATTATCTATTCATTATTATAATTTATTATTATTTACTATTACATATACCTTAATATTTAACTGCGACGACTACACATTGAGTTTTATTCTATAGCTTTTATATTGCGCCATCTGTTGAAAATACAGTGTTTTATAATATAACATGTATTGTTACGTTTTGCCACTTTCCATGTTGTTCGTCCACATACAATATTATTCCAATAGGTGGCGTTGTACTGTAAGTTTTTGTGCAAGCTTAAAATGCCTAATTTATTTTATTTAATCAAATAGTGCAAGCACTATTAGTTTTTTTATACGCTTGGTTCGTGTTTTTATTTACACGCACGGGAGTGAGTACCCCAAGTTCGGCAAAGCAAACAAAGAATAGATATTAATTTATTTTTGTCGCATCCATATCACTGAATCTTACACCTTTTCAAGAATAACAATTATTTATTGAAAACTGTGTATAGAAGATCTTACATTTTGTTTAAACAGTTTACCCATTTCGGGTGTACAATATATTTAGTTATTAAAATCTATTTTAAGATTTATATAAGTATATAAATTAAAGGAACCAATACCACACAAAAAAAAAAAAATATAATTTGAACAAGAATTATAATAATCTTCCTGATAGTGCACATTTTTTCTAAGTTCTAATAGTAGTCTATCTATATATAGTCTAAGTTTAAATAGGTTTCCGGGCTCAAAAGGAACTTTAAAAATTATGTCCCTGAGGTTCCAAATTACTACTCCTTTACGTTTGTTTGAGCATTACTATGCCGCGAATCGATAGATCTTACATGCATGCATGATATTTCTTTTTATTTATCTTTAAAGAGTTCAAAAAGCACTAAGTACGTGCTCCATCTGTACTTTTAAAAAATAATAGGTACTTACCTACCTACTAAGGGAGCATCCATTAGGTAATTGCGTGAGGTTCTTAGGGAGGGATGGGATCGAGCTAAATCCTCATATGGGAGAGAGCGTGGTCATGGCAAATTTCATGAAGGTAAAATTTATTCTTCAGCAAAATTGTTCTAAAATATGTTAGTAATGTAATCTAGTATTCACTTTCAAAAATTGATTTATGCAATAAAATCACAAGGATCATTTAGAATCGTCTTACATACTAGGTTATTCTAGAAGCCAGTTCCACGCAACCAGCGCCTAGGAGAATGGGCAAGAAACTTACGGTCTGGTTCCTACTCTGGTTTTTTTATGGGTCATATAAAGTAATTCTTACAAAGAATTACAATTAAACTAAATTAAATACCTACTGAAGTTCCAGTGCGGTATAGTTAATACCTATCTACCAGGAACAACGTCGTGAGTGTGATGTCTGTTGATAAGCACAATGATCTTCTGACATATAAAAAAATAAGTAGATTCGGCAAAAAAGCAAAAATATTGGTACTTATATGAACATCTTCTTATCTGTATACCTTCTAATATACGTTCGACCTACCATTGATGGAGGGTATCCTTGTTGGAACTTTTGCTGATGGCACAGCTCTGATTGCGACCCATGACAGTCCAGCTATGGCGTCATCCATGTTGCACAAAAGTCTAACTAGCATCGCGACTTGGTTGAAAGACTGGCGCATTAAAGCAAACGAAAGCAAATCAGTACACGTTACCTTTGCTTTAAGATACGGTTCATGTCCTACAGTAGAGCTGAATGATATACAAATTCCTAAGTGCGAAGACGTGCGCTACTTAGGTATACTTATACCTTGATAGACGCCTCACATAGAAGAAACACCTCTCCACAAAAAGAAAGGCTCTTGGCTTGCAAGCTAAAAAACTACACTGGCTCCTATCTAGAAAATCAAACTTATCTCTAAATAACAAACTTCTACTCTACAAAAGCCGGTATGGTCATATGGAACCGAACTTTGGGGTGCAGCAGCCAACTCAAATCTGGAAATTATACAGCGTTACCAATCCAAAAATTTGCGTATGATTGCAAATGCTTCTTGGTACATCACAAATTGTCAATTACATCATACAGTCCCTACAATAAAATAGGAGATAACCAACGAAATTACGTCATATGCAAAGCCTCTGGAATTACACCCGAATGATCTAGCCAAACATCTCATGCAAGCGCCTCCTTAGTGCATTCAAGAGATTAAAGCGAAGATCCCTACAAGACCTCTTATAGTTGGTGTTAGTTAAAATTTACATGGAGACGCTGCTGGGTGTTTATTATACCTACATGCCGAATGCGACGAGAAACAAAAAAAAACCAAACTCTAGCTCAATACCCGTATAGGCAGATATGCAAGATATAGCGGAAATAAAAAAAAAAAATGAATATTAAGACTCCATTAATGATAATAATGAAATAAGACTTGGCCTGGAACTTTCAAATTATAGATACTCAAATGACGTATAATATACCTACCTAATATAAAAAAGAAGAAATGAGTGGATCCTTGCTTTCATTAGTAAGTTTTTTACTCTTCTCGCTTGTGTCAACACAACACCGGTTTAATACCGCTGTTACGACTTCCGACGCTTAGCTGAATAGGTAATTATCGAGACCTTTTGTATGGATTACTAAGATCAACAACGGATTTAGTAAAGGGCGTTTTTTTGCTTTTTCGTAGTGAAGGAAGTTCTTAGGTACATAAAGTTAAAAAGCTTTAAATTCGCAAACAGACTGGATACAAATATAAAAATGAAGAAGTGCGAAACGACGTATCCTTTCGTAGGTACCTACATACTCATTTAACTTTAAGGTACATAACTAATTTTTTTTTATGATTTTATTACAAATCTACAATTACAGAACTATAAATATTGATGCCCTTGAAAATGAAGAAATGTAGGTATATATTTTCCGCCCGATTTCATTTTTCCATAAAATCTTTTTTTTACAGTTTCAAGGAACTGTGGACCTGTGGACCTATAAATTCAACTCGATACCTTTCCCCAGGTTCCAGATATATGTAGATACCCAGAGGTGAAGGATTTTGTCAGAGAGATAGACGGATAGAGTTCAATTTTGTTACAACTGAGGTATCACTTTCCACCAGGTGAGTTTGTGGCCAAAGGACGACCTATTCTTTGTAAAAAAAAAAAAAAACGGAACTGTGAAAAAATTTTATGAAAGTACATACATTCAAAATTTATTTATCACAATAATAATTCAAAAATTATTTATTCAATATTAATAATGAATGAGTGGTACTTACCTAATTTACAATAAATCTGACAAACAATCAGTACCTACTTACATTCAGATACCAAAACATTTTTGAAAAAGATTTTTATAAAAGTGCTTAGGTAGGTACTTAGTTAATATAAAATATCCTTTCTTCACGAGAAACACGGTCGAACGGATAAATGTGACAACCGTATTGAAAATTGGGATACTGAGAACAAAATTGGTTACTTTGCAGTCCATATGTGACAGATTGCAAGCCTATTGCTTGGTTCTTCACGATATCTCGATTAAGAATACGATTGTATTTGCCCATAAGTCCCTTCTGAAGTTTTCTGTTAATTTATATATCAGTGAGTAGGTAGGTACTGACATATAAATTACATAAAACTGCACCTTGAGTAAAAGATGGTAGGGTATAAGAGTTTATCAGAGTATAATTACTTAATATACGGCAATAAACTTTTTTATAAAAACTACAGCGTGTTGCGAAGACTTATTATAACGTACCTTACGAGCACCAAGCAAGTTGAGGAAATATATTTTTAATCTATTATTTAACTTACCTTACCCAATCGCTCTTGCCACTTTGGACGCAAAATATAAAAGGGGGTCTTTGTTTGCTGCGCGAATAATAGGGCACAAAGCAGGGTGAAAAAAATACTGAAAGGGGCTGGACTTGGAGCAGCATGTGAGCGCCGCCTGCAACCGCGACCTGGGCGTGCGACGTGCCTTTTGCGTACGTGCGAGCGGGACGCAGCCTCACATCCCGTGCGTCAAACAGAAACAGCTGCGGAAGGCGGGGCGAAACGCCATGGACGGCTGCGCCCCGGCTCTGCTCATTCGTCTTTTGGTTAGCGTCCGCTATGTAAACGGGCCTTGTTGTGAATCTAAACAAAATCAGTCAGTCTTCGTTTTGTTGTCGAAAGAGCAACGCGCTCAGGGTTCCGCGCTCCGGTGTGACATGCGAACTGAGTGAACGCGAGTTGGCAAAATGCACGCGCTGTTTGGTGAACAGAGTCCGTACGCGTACCGCGGAGGCGCCGCTGGTGGGTACTCTGCAGGAGTGGCGCCATATGCCTACGAGCAGTACCGTTATGGTTATGGAGCTCCATATCTGCATCCTCACCAGCAGCATGTCGGTGCGCCCAAGGACATGGTCAAGCCGCCCTACTCCTACATAGCACTCATCGCAATGGCGATCCAGAACGCACCCGATCGTCGGATCACGCTCAATGGCATTTATCAGTTCATCATGGAGCGCTTCCCATACTACAGAGAGAATAAGCAAGGTTGGCAAAACTCTATCAGGCACAATTTAAGTCTCAACGAGTGCTTCGTCAAAGTTGCGAGAGACGACAAGAAGCCCGGCAAAGGAAGCTACTGGACTCTGGACCCGGACTCATACAACATGTTTGACAATGGGTCTTACTTGCGGCGGCGGCGTCGCTTCAAAAAGAAGGATGCTTTGAAAGAGAAGGAAGAGGCGATAAAGCGGCAGCAGCAACTGCAGCAAGCGCAAGAGGCGCTAGCCGCGCAGGAGGCACTGTCGGCAGCGGATGCGCTTGGCCAGCAGCGTGACGTGAAGCCCGACGTGAAACCGCGCCTGTTCGAGTGTCGGCCTAAACGTGAGCCCGGTGCGCCAGCTGACTGCTCGCGCTACGACAAGCCGACGGCCGACGCAATGGACGAGTTCAGCGAGCCGCGCTTGCCGCCCGCCGCTGTCTATTGCTCGCCACAGCCGTACTCGCTAGCAGCTGAAGAGTTCCGCGCCGCCACCTCCGGCTGGTACGCAGCGCCCGAGCCCACGCCTGACCAGCTGCCACCTGCCTTCAGAGACTTATTTGAGCCGCCTAGCTGCCAGCTCGCCAATTTCCGCGGCGGCTCGCCTCCTCCGGACGCGTATCGGGCTTCGCCACCGCACCACCACTACCGCGCACCGCAACCCTCGTACTACCACCACCAGGCCTGCGTGGCCGCTGCCCCTGCTCCAGCACACAAGTCTTATTGAGAAACTAACTCAGGTAAGAATCTTTAAACAGTCTTGTATCTAGAGTCGGTAGCGCTAAGCGAGTGTTTTGTTGTGCGAATTGAGCCATGCGAAATACGTTTCGGCAACGAGCTAGGCCGAGGACGTGCTGCGGCACCGGCTCTCGGTGACGTGGTTGTGGTTGCAGGAGGCCGGCATCGGGCGCCGACGGATTTAGCCGCGCGTCACTTCCAGCAGATATATATAGCGTACTGCCGCGAAGGCAAGAGCCGGCGGCGCGTCCCTAACCACTGTTTACAGATCGCCGGCCGCCTTGCCGTTACCGCAAGCCGCTTTGCCTATAGGTATGTCGATACAATCTTAATCTTCTTACGTGTTTTTTTAAATGTACATAAAATGATTAAATTATGTCCAAGTCGGTCTAGCTCGCGATCGTTTTGCACTATGTTAGCAAACTCATTTTATATGCCACCTACAGTTTAGTCTATTAATTACGAACATAATGAGTTTCAAAAACATGTACAAAATAATTTTCTATGTAAGAAGTTTATATGTATCCATTTGGTAACCAATATGATAGATCTTCTAATAGAAGGATCATTGTGATTAACTAATAAAACAAGTAATGCAGACAGGTCGGTGTTTAAATTTCATATAAAAGACTGAAATTATTTATTAATTAAAAGATCGAATAACGTAAGTATACAATAGAAATTGTATTATTCAGTCTCATTCGTTTTATTTCAAACTTAAAGTTCAGATTAAAATGCGAATTAGTTTTCGGTTGGCTCAATAACCCTACAAAATTAATCAACCCCAATCAGTATCTACCAGATGCCGTGTTTGATTTTTCAATAAATAGACTTGTTAATTGTTTATTTTATTTTGTAGACCCAAAAGAAGTTATTTTGAAAGATAAGACATAAGTAAGATTAATTAACGAATAAGTATATAATAAATTATCTCATATTTTCAAATATAAACTAGTATTATATTTTTTTACATCTAGTGTCCCAAAAAGCCTAATCAAGATTTTTTTTATTATATATCTGTAAAGATATATTTGAATATTACTATATTTTTTTTATTATCGCCCTAAATATATAAATAAAGGATTGCTAACATAATAAACTCAAGTATTCTTAAACTTAAAACAGCATGTTTAGGCCTAAACAATCGTGTATGTGGCATGAAATATTTTGTTTACAAAATGGGAAATCTTGGAAGTGATAAAAACTGAGTGTGAACGCCTGTTGTATCTGGCTTGTATCAGTCAAACGAGTGACCATCTGGTGACCAAGTGGTGGATTGTTTAAAAAAAAACAAAGGATTTTAAGAAATGCATAGATAATGCTTTACCCTCGCTCATGTCACATTTGTCGATATATTATGCGCATTTTTAACCCTAAATATTTATATCCATAATAACTTACTGAGTTACTATTTTATGATATTTACATGTAGATAGATACACACAGACTTAAAATATATACTAGACTAACGGCCGGTTTCTCGAACGATGATCAACGAAAAAATCAAATAATTACTATGTGTCAAAGTCGGATCAGTTGTGATTTGGGTTTCCAGAAACCGGCCGTTAATGATTTCAGTTATTTTTGAGAGGATCTGTCAAAATTTTATCTAAAAAATATAATATAAAAAATATATAACAGAATACAAATAAAAATATATATTATATAATAGAAATATAATATGTTTATATACTTCTTTAAATAGGTAATAAGCACTTATCAACAACCAGTTACTATACTTACCAGCAATAATGACCATAATGACTTATATGCTAAAACTTTATTCACAAACAAACTTACGACTATACAGTATTTACAAAATGTACATTGTCATATAAAATACATAAGAAACAGTTGAGCTATCTACAGACCGTTGCAAACGATCTATAGATAGTTCAACTGATTAATATATGCTAAATAAATAGCCTAAGAGCCCGTGAGCCCCAGACCTTCGTTATGATATACCTTAAGTACAAAGTTTGTCAGTGGATGCTCTTAACACAGATAAGAACGATGGTCAAAACTAAGACAGGCGTCACAGCCCAGCTGGTATTACCCTTTCAGGTTGTCGGTTCGATTCCCACCCAGAGCAAATGTTTGTGTGATGAACATAAATTTTCCATTTTTTTTATTTTATTTTTTTAGTTAAAGTACGAAGCGTGAGTTTTTTGTATATGCGTATTCGATGCAGATTTAAGTCTTAGTCTATATGTAAAACTATGTAAAACAGTATCTAATGTATTTTATTACACTTTTACGGCATGTTTATGAGCGATGCGGGCTCCACCTTCCTATTTGATGGGGCAAACGGTGATAGGATAGGCAGATGATCAAAACGGGCTATAAAGATAGATCGATACACCCTAGTTTAATTTTATGAGAACCAGATTCAGCACAAAGAGATGTATGAATAAATAAATAAATATTCATAGACATTTCACACATCACATTCTAGTCCCAAACTAACAGAGCTGTTCTATGGGAACTAGATTGCTGATAGAATACTTATAATATAATAATACTTTTTTTTGTAAATACTAACATAGAATACATACACACGCCCAGATACAGATTAAATATTTATGTTCAACACACAAACATTGCTCCGGGTGGGAATCGAACCCTCGACCTACAGCATGGAAGGCAGAGCTACTACCAACTGAGCTGTGACGCCTGTATGGTAGAGTATGGCACATTCATAGAGTAGAGCCAGTTTTTATGTGTTTTGTTCCTGTATGTACATGACGTTTGTGTGAAATGAAAATTTATTTAACAAGATAAATTAGCTCGACAGCTAATTTAAGTTTAGTAAGTAATTTGTTATTTTTATATATTTGTAGATACTAATTTCCTTATACGGTTTTTATTTCCATTATCGTTACAATTGACATTTTTTATAGATTTTTATACATAATTTTATTTTAATATTATTTTAGAATCTTGATACAAAGTATCTTTTTTGCATACAAAAGACATAAACGCGTTTTTTAATGGTCGCCTGCAATGTGAATTGCAACATGTGTCTCAAATCGTTAATTTAAGAGTATATTTAGTGTTTTTTATGTAATGATTATTATTATATGTATACTACTCATTACTATGCAAAAAGCACAGAGGCAACAAAAAATCAGGAAATATTAAGAAAGGTTAAGTTAAGAGATTAAATCCTAAGTAGTTCCGGATTTAAACATCCACGATGTCAGATAATCTCGTTATCGTTTTTGTATTTTAGATTTCTTTATGAATTATAAAACTTTTAAATCTACTGTGATAAATATATGTTACTTTAACAGAATTGAACAAATTAAATAGAAACATCGATTTATATTCGATTAGTTTTGATATTATCATTCTATGTTGTGAGTATTTTTAACAGGACTGATGTGACTGAGCTGTCAGACAGACTCATCAGGCTACAAGAAATGCAGCACAATACCTATGAGTTACTATAGAAACTCAACGTTATTTAAAACCTGGCAGGTTGGAGAGGCTAAAATACGGCCTCAGAAATCCAATGCCCATTATAACTTAAATGGGTGGTCACTCTGTTGCCAAAGTAAGAAATCTATTTTTTATTTTATTTGTAATGTTTTCGACATTTCTGTCTGGTGTTGCCAGCATCCGAGACATACACAAAGTTTAGGAATACCGTAATATCGTCAACGCCGAACAGACAAGTGAGCTCGAGTGACGCAAGCAATGCCCGTCGTCAACAATCAAAAAACTCTCAGACATTGTATAAACATTTTAATATTTAGATTCCATCAAACGTTCAACGCGCAATCAAGCATCAAGTTTTAAATTTTCACAACTGTTTAGCGTAACATGATCTAAATACTTCAGGTACAGTATAATTGTGCCTAGTTATACAATAATCTTTTGGCAATTTGTCAACAATTTATCCGTTTACCAATACAATATGAATCACCTTAGTATCCTCTTGAATGTGAGCGACTGAAGAGAATTTGAAATATAAAATATTCAGGAGTTGATGCAAAACAGCCAGAACCATACTATATGACGTTGGATTGAAATAACCTATTTTTGGAAACTACTTACAAATAGTGCTACGGAATCTAGCCGCTAGATGATGTTGTGTGGATTGTCCAGCATTATTTATTATATTTATTTATTTCCCCGTTAACTGGTAAAAGGTATTGCAAACAAATTTGCACGATTTCAATTAAGTTTTATTGTTTCAGGTATAGTGGATTAAACAGTGGGCGGTATTGTCAAAGAGGTCCCAACCCTCGGACTCCAAAAGAAAAGTGTGTGATGTGTACTCTGTGCGAGGTGACACTGTTGTGTGCTTTTATTTATATTGCAAATGCTACAGCTTTGACTCCCAGACGTCTTATCGTAAGTGCCACAAGATTATATGTGTATATTTGTATTGTACAGTGGACTTATGATGATAGAAATTATAGACATTAAAGCGCACTAGGCCATTTCAGGTTATTTCAGTATTAGCATAATGAGCATTTTAAAAATGAATGTTTGTAAGAAAGTGTTATTGATGTAAGATCGATGTAAATAGGTGTATGTAGATAAAATTGATGAAGAATTTTTGAGGCGTCCTACCGAGAAAAATGCTTGAGGCTGAATACACGGATAGAATTTTCTGAGTAGTTTTTCATTGGGAATGAGTCTCTCGTTTCTCTCTTGGCTATCGTTTTTCTACACATTAACGATCGTACGATAGCTGTTTAACTGAAACTTAAGCTAGCTACATTCATTGTATAATTAATAATTTATTGTCATTTAGAGAATATTACGTCTAAGTAAATACAATTCACAAAGTATACAAAGCATAGAAATAGTTTATAATATACATAAAAATTTATAGACTAGGTTTATTATTAGCCTCCTTGTTCTCTTTAATGCAACTTTGAATACTCTTTGAATGTTTAGTAAGTACTCTTTGGTTGATAGATCATAATGAAGATAAAATAAATATCCTTTTTTGATACAAAAAAAAGCTAACAAACTTTTCTAGAATAAAACTAACTACGATGGTTCAAAACATATTTATCAAAATATATAATTTAAAAAAATATGTGTTTCTTACACATTTTAGTACATTTATTGGTACTATTGTTCATTTAATGTTTATTTATTCAGTTTTTCAAATGTTTCAAAAGTTTGTAGTTGCTTTCCGATACAATACATATTGACATTATTCTTTACAGTATTGTATATTTATATAATATAGTACTGTTACGGCCGGTTTCTGGAAACCCAGATCACGATTGATCCGAGTTTGACACATAGTAATTGTTTGATTTTTTCGTTGATCATCGTTCCAGAAACCGGCCGTTAGTCTAACTAAAGGTTTACAATAAGCTAATATAATATTGATTATACATAAAACTGTGCCGTTATTCTAGTCTATACTACTAACAATTTTACTATTCTTAGTACTGATTTTCTATGTAACGAACAACTTAACATTGTATAATACCAATGTCAACAAATCTACAAAACATACATTTAAATCTAAAAATTATATCTGATCGTGTTATACTACTTAGATTGTATCCATAATTTATTACTGTGACTAGATAAATATTAATCCAGTAGTTTAATATCACTTGTCTGATGTAATACCGATATATGTATACAGGATGGTTTTTTGAAAAGGTTACAGACGTTTTTCTCAAAAAAATCAGCCTGTATAACAACCAGAAAAAAAACTATCTTGTTTAGCTTTTTGTGATAGATAATATAATATCCAGCTCTAGAAAGTTCTATTTCATAAAATATATTGGCTCCGAACTAAATTCTGAAACCTCCATAAATTCGACTAAAATAGATTCTTTGTTTCGAAAAAAAAGTAAACGTTATACATAACCATCATCATCATCATCATCATCATCAACCTATAGCAGTCCACTGCTGGACGTAGGTCTCTCCCAAGGCACGCCACTGAACCCGGTCTTCGGCTCTTCTCATCCAGTTTTTGCCAGCTACACACCGTAGATACTTATACTTATATACTTTTCATTTACCTACTTATCCTTATTTTACAATGCAATCTTCAGCTCTCCGTTTATTTTTGTTTAGAACTTACGAAAGATTTCAATAATAAAAAGGCATTTGATCAATTTACATTTTCATCCAAAATTAAGCAAGCTTTCATCATTATGTAAGCCTGTCGTTACTCCCATATTTTCCCTAAAAAACGCTTGTAAGTTTTTCTGTGGGAATTTCTCGCCATCTACCTTTCTGCCAGTCATGGCCGCCATTTTCAAATCTTTATTCTCCAGCGGTTTTTAATTCCTAAATATTGCTAGAGCCTTTCCACTTCAACTTGCTAATTCTAGAAAATAACACGGAGGCCGTTCGTTTCAAGTAATAGAACAAGTGCTAAATTACCAAGCTTTGCTTAGTTTGAGACTAGAGTGTGAAATGTTTGATTTTTTTTTAATTACTGTCAGTTTGTACTAGTGTATCTAGTGAGAAGTGATAATAATAATAATAAAGTGGTGGCAGTATTTAATGTGATAAAGTGCTATGAAAAGCACATATATGCTAAACATTATATTTCTTACATACAGTAAAAATAAAATACCGGTCTGACTGCCAAATGTTAGCAAATTATTATCAAAAATGATAGAAATAAAAGTTTGGTTGTAATTATAATATCAATTGTTAATACATACATTAAACATAAAAAACAGCGTTGTATTTTTATCATATTTTTGTTGAAAATGATTTGAATAACTAAATATAATTTATTCCAAACAGTTTGCAGACAAATAACAACAAAGAAAAATATCTCAATGTCAAAGTTTATGAACACATTTAGCACTAAGTTTTGCTTGTTACTACCAAAATGTTTAAGTTTATAATCTTAGTAAAATCAAGTTAAAATATCATCATATTTATTTTTAAGCCATATTGATTTTAAATTTTACCTACCCAAGTAAAACGATGATGTTTTTGCTAGGTTTTATTAAAATACCTAAGTAGCCGCGTGTGTTCAAATCTATGTAAATTTCCAATTAAATAATAGATTTTTTCATAACATTATCACACAGTTATTTAATAATACATATGTACCTAAACTGATACGAATGTGTAGATGGAAACTAGCCATAGTTAGTATCTTTGTGATAATTATAAACGTGTGTAAATAATAATTATAATAAATGTTTATTTGTATTTAGCTTATTAAAAGAGCCTTATTTTTTTTCAATCCTACTCGTATGTTGTTTGCCAAATAAGTTAGATACGTACTTAATAAAAATATACAATTTTCAATTACAATTGAAAAAGAAATTAAAATAGAGATAAAATCTCTGGTAATAAAAAAAAAGCTCTATAGTAGGTAGATATCGTAGTTCATAAAAAAAATACTACTAGTTTTTACACGCGTAGCAAAGTAAAAAGTAAATAAAAACCGTTTGTCTGACTGTACAGGACAGTGGAATTGAAACCTTCTTTTTTTGGATATTTATCCACCAATATATATTGCACCAATTTCCAATGTCAGCTAAAAAAACACTTTTTTTAATATACATTCAAAATATTTTTATTGATATTTTAATAATAAATAATTGTTGTGTATTTAATAACTTAAATTGAAAGGTAATTTCATGAAGACAGCATCAAAAATTGGCTATTCAGTTTATATTTACCTCTTTATTAATTGACTCATGTTCATGTATGTAGGTACAATTATTTTTCGATACTAAAAGTTTGACCACACATGATAAAAAAAAGTCTTATTTACACGTTGATTTATTGCTTTAAATAAATAAATAATGCTGGACAATCCACACAACATCATCTAGCCCCAAGCTAAGCAGAGCTTGTGTTATGGGTACTAGAAGACTGACATATTTAATACAATACATTACATAGATAGATATTTTATTAAGTATACATATAAAATACCCAGAACTACCGGAATAAATATTAACAGATCGTACAAACAATTATCCCAAGGCGGGAACCGAACCCGCAACCTCCGCGTCGCAGGCAGACCTTCGCCCGCCGCGCCACATCGGTCGTCAAATGACTTAGGTATTCTATAAATTGGGATATTCTTAAGCAATCAATGTAGTAGTGAACAGCTGTTACTTGCGTGTGAATGAAACGAATTTCTTAAGTGCCACTTGCTGAATTGGTTAGACGACGGATTTTGACGAATCATCACTCAATCATAAAAGAACACACTTAAAATACCCTTTTGGGAAGAAGTACAGAATTATCAAGTGGTTTTAACCAAGTTAAAAATCGTATTAAATTATTCGAGAATTTACGTTAATATATTGTGTAATACACTCGAGAGCAATGAATCCGGGTCACTTAAAGAATGTTAAAAATCTCGGAAACTAAAAATGATAGGTTAATGCAATAAATTGTATTTAATAGACAATGTAATACTCCTTAAATGAAAGTAAAAAAAATATGAGTCACCATACATTTTATTAACACAAAATTACATAAAGAAAAAAACTGCTGATCTCTCCATAAAACAAAAATAGGAAACATGAAATTTTTGAACTTTATTACGTTTTGCTTGAATTTTAATACTTCGTATTGCCTCCTCGTGCTTCCATTACTGCGTTTACGCGGTTTGGCATGCTGTACACCAAGTTCCTTATACGATTTTGGGGAATATTCTCCCATTCCTCTGTGAGAGCAATTTTGAGCTCACGAAGCGTGATTGGGGGAGGGTTTCGTTGTTTTACGCATCTGCCTAGCTCGTCCCAAGCATGCTCGATCGGGTTGATATCCGGGCTGCGCGCTGGCCACTCCATACGAGTAATGTTCATCTCTTGAAGGTAGTCATTCACAATCCTACCTGTATGAGGTCGGGCATTGTCATGCATAAATATAGCATCCTCACCTAAATTGACCATAAATGGACCAACGTGATCATTGAGGATTTCTTCCACATATCTTACGCTAGTTAAAGAGCCGTTTTCTATGATCATCAGCTCTGTGCGACTTTCAGAAGAAATTCCGGCCCACACACGTACAGACCCACCACCGTAGGCTACTTTTTCTTCGATGCATGCTTGCTTGAATCTTTCCCCTGGTCTTCGATACACTCTGTGTCTTCCATCGTGCTTGTAGAGCATAAATTTTGATTCGTCGGAGAACATAACTTTTGACCAATCTTCAATACTCCAATTTACGTGGCTCTGGGCATATCTTAGTCTCGAAATACGATGCCCACGCTCCAGTTTAGGGCCGTTTGCAGGTCTAAGGGGTTTTAAGTTAGATTCAGCAAGCCGACGTCTTACTGTCCATGCACTTGGGTTACTTCCTCCGAGGCGTCGAAACTGATTGGTGAGTTCAGTTCCTGTGAGAAAGCGATTTCGAAGCATGGTGTTCACCAAGTATCGGTCTTCTCGTGCTGTGGTACACCTGGTTCTGCCCGTTCCTGGTCTGCGTAGGTTAGAACCAGTTTCTTCGTAACGTCGGAGAACTCTTTGTACTGTTGACAGCGACACACCGACAGTCCTGGCTGTATCGCGCTGACTCCGGCCGGTTTCCAGCATTGTAAGTATTCTGGTGCATTCTTCAGGCGTAAGCGACATAATTTCAGCTTGAATAATGAATATAGAGCACTATCAACATGGTTTATGTACCCACATAAATGACAGATTACAAACAAAAGCAAAACCAAATGCTGTAATTTCGTAGTTCCATCTTCAAAAGTGGCCCTTTTTCAAATTTGATTTTTTTATGATATAACTTTACAATAACTAAGAAGTTTTAATACCTTCATTTAAGGAGTATTACATTGTCTATTAAATACAATTTATTGCATTAACCTAGCATTTTTAGTTTCCGAGATTTTTAGGATTCTTTAAGTGACCCGGATTCATTGCTCTCGAGTGTATAATATTAATAAAATGTTTTTAGGCAATTTTTTTTTTCTGGAAACAATAATTATTTGTGAATTGTTGGTATTTAAGGCATATATAGCCAGTTTGTTAGAATGTAAACAGCAGAATGCTGGAAAGCAGAGCTAAGTATTTCGGACTGAGCTGTGACTGACGCTAGTCACTTATTTGTGCAATAAAAACAATACTTACCATCACATAGATTCACGTAGAATGGCACTCAATGGTCTCTTGTAATTGCAAAATGAAGATGGCAAATTAAATAAATAACAAACTGTTGAGCTTAATTGCACCAAAAATTAAACGTGAATGGCCAAATTGTGCTAAAGGTGAAGGCTTACACGTTCATGATTCTGTCTTCACAATTCACCAACTTAATTCTTCATTTGAGATTAGTAAAGCTTGCTGGTGCAAGTTGCACTTACGAATAATGAAGAAAAAAATTATCATCGACTCACGAGTGGTATAGGTACTCGAAAGTTGACGTCAGGGCTTGCATTCCAACGATATAAAAAATTTGAGTGTCGGTTCAAGAAGCCAAAGTTAGCTTCAACAATGAATAACGCACACCCAGCGCATGTGGGACCGCCGATCCAGCTTATTTATTTGTTAAATCGGGATGACGGAGGGAGGCCAGGTATCTCTTTGAAGTGGACATCCTCATCAAGCCCCAGTCGAGTGGTCCGATGCTTAGTGGCAGATCCTTCAGATGACGAGCCACCCGCGAGCTCGTTCGTCGTTGCGTAAAACGGCCACTGCAGATAGTATTCAATGCATATTTATAAATGTTGATGAAAACAAAATATAATACAGCCATTGACTATAATACAGCCAGTTTATATTTTTAGTGCCTCAGCGAGGTCATGTTTGGTTCTAATCTTAATTTATGAGCTATAATTGTAACCAATATGATGCAATAAATCAATGAATCTATCTATCTAAAACGCTGACTAATCCGTTGCAACGTGCAGAATATTGGGTATCTTGTCGTTTGTCACTGTAAATTAACTGGACTGTAATTTAAATCTTAAACAGTATGTAAACATTTTTTAAATTTAGTTAGTTTATCTAATAAGCACAGTGCAGTTAATTTTAACCGGTTCATTGTGGAGCAACGGCCCAGCGCGGTAAGTTTGGTTCATATTGTGAACACAACACACCACTAATCACGTTGTGCAACCAACATTTAGCTATTTATTTACACTTCATTCTGCAAATCCACATCTCAGTGTTGGTTGTGGAAGGTAAGGGGTGCTTGTTTTGGCAGCCTATCCCACTGTATCGGTCATTGAACCGGTGATATGTTTATTGTTTTTCTAAAACACCCGTGTTGATATTGGCACAAATTCTATTTGTTTAAAATGGTAAGTCTCGCAAAACAGGTAGGTGCGTAACCATGGCCTTACAAACATTACTCCAATGTAAACGTAGACGATCACGTTAATATAATACACCGCTTTATGAATGGAATTTGTCTTTACCGACTTAGTACGAAACATTTGCGTGCTCGTATGTATGTTGGATAGTTTGGATACTTGACATTAGTTTGGAACCGTACATTGGTATACCTACTTATAGAGAATCGAGATTCACGAAAGTCAACTTTGCTTTAATATCATAAAAAAACATTCGAAACAGTGAAAAATATGATCTTATAATGGTGGATTGTGGGTTTGGGCGATCGCAAACGTCGAGTTTTCAAACAATGCAATATGGAAGTCTGTAACTTTAAAATAATCTGAAATGAGTCAGCCGCTCTCTTTCCCGGAGTGCGAAGGTCAACAACCATCTCATCTGTACGGATTATCTCTGTCTTAAGTCGATAATTTAATCTTTTGTTTATCCAAGCCTCTAATAGTCTCGTTGCACCGGAACGGTGCGCGGGCGCAGCAATGTATCATACTCGAGCGTTTAAGAAAATAATCTGCTGACGTGAATTACGACCAGGATAAAATAACTATCTTCAATCTTTTATGCGAGTCTCTATAAAGATAACATATTCTAAAAAACTGTGATTACGACTTCAGCTGTTAAATATAGGCGAGATGATCGCTGCCCAATATTATTTATGCATGAGATCCTAGATCTCTTTACCCGATTTATTACTTTTGTAGTCGATTTAGAATGTATATCTATTTGTGTTAGGCCTATTTCAAATGAAAATGCGTAAGCGTTCATTTAGATATTTGTGTTTTATATAAAAAATATTTAAGATCTATACAATTATATAAATTAAAATTTTTAATTATTACTCAAATAATAAAAAACTAATTTTAAGCAAATAGAAAATGTCAGCCAAATTTTATAAAATTATCAATAAAAAATCATGTTCATAAACTATCAAAAATCTTCTACACATTGACCTTTATGATCAAAACAAAATATTTATTAAACTTTAAATAGTGTCCAACCTAATTACATTTTTGAAGTATTTCGTAGACCCCCGTAGACCCTCTACGAAGAAACAGACTAAAACTGGACACAATAAATATAATAATGGCACATCATAAAAATAACAGCTCTTAAGGATACGATACGAATTCGTTCAGACAAATCATGGAGCCTCTACAGGCTGCTAGTGTCGAATGTGTATGGAGTACTTAATGTCATTTAGTGATGCTTTTTTCGATTTATCATCTATTTTTGTTTAGAATTTCAACCAAAAGTTGCAAATGTGAATGGTTGGAATACAAGTGTATTGTGATACTAGATAATGTTGTATATTTTGTAAGAACTCTTTAGTTACAATAATAGTAATAATTTAACTAAAAAGAAAAGGATGTAAAAACTATTGTGTTCGATACGTCAAATTGTTATGCTATTGCATTAACCACAGCATTAACTCTGCGGATGAGTTTGGAACTAGATACCAGTTATTAAATAAACATTTTGTATGGCTGATACTAGTAGTAGATAGGGTAGCAACTTCAATTTAACGAAAACAATTCATTTAAATAAATATATATTTATAGCATATATTTATTTAAATGAATAGACAAGTAGAGTAAAATAATTTAAGTTAACTTCTTTTATATATTTACATACATATGCAATAGCAATAAAGGCTTTTTTGTTTTTTATTTTATTTTATTATATTTATAGCAAAGTTTAAATAATACGAAATGACTCACGTCACGACACAAGGCTATGGTAAATGGAAACCAAAATGGCGTCCACGCCCTTCGCCTTTCCCCTCGATACTTGATGCCCCTCTGTCAAAACTGTCATTCATTTTATTGACTGATGTCACACCGAGTTTGGTCAACAACGAAATTAAATCGAATGTGCTTGTGGTGGTTCCGCGTCAGCCTCAAAATACAAATTAAGATTAAAGAAATTCTAAAAATATATTTAGAAAATATTATATATTTATTAAATATTAGATATTTAGAAAAAATATACTAGTGTAGATAGGGTTCTAAATGTAAACTTTTTTCAAACGAAACGAGACTGTTGATGAACATATTACTTATTATGTCGGTCGATCTGATTAATATTAATAATAACTATAAGTCGAACATAGTTGAACATGGAGCAGGTTAGTTTTAGCAAAAAATACACAAAAACTCAGCTTAGATTTTTATTTACTTTCAGCGCTAAAAGCTGAAAGGGGAAATCCGAGAAACATTCTCACCACCCGCAGTCTAGTCGAAAAGCCATTTGATTTGACGGCTATCCACCTCCTACTACGTTTATATTGAAACTTAGATAAATATTTAGTTTATCGTGTCTAATTTGGCACGAAACCGGCCACCATCGAACAGGCCCGCCCCTCATTTAATGAATTTAAATGAGTAAAAGTAAGAAATTAATTATTTACCTGAAACTTTACACTTCGTAAATAATACAATTTAATTGTTGGTTTGTTTTGAAGTACTAAAACGAATAACTTAACTGGTACATTTTAAAAATAAAACGACATAAGTTACAAATTGTAAAAAAAATGACATGTCGGAAATGACATGGCCCTGCTGTCATGTCTTCGTAGCGCGCCACCCGGAATTGGTCCCACTCGGCTATCGTACACGTTTAGTTTACGTTTACATTACTAAGCACTTGTTGGATAAATAAATAACAGGCGTTTGAAAATAAACTTTACTATTAATCCTTGACTTGTAACGTTTACATAACCGTGAGATCGACGATGCGGTTGTGCTTCGCTACTATGTGTGTGTGATTGTTCATATAAGCATATGGGCAACTTTGATAAATATTTGAGGCCCTTTAAATCACTTAAGATTCGAGTTAATCGAATACATAAAGCGGCAGTGTCACGAACTAGACGTGTTCCATACTATATGCTCATAAACCAATGAATATCTCAAAACGTGTATTGGTTATAGTTGCCGAGCTTTTGGAAAAGAGTTTACCAACCTAATTATACAAATAGTTTAAAATGATAAATGGAATGATGCGCCGGCTTCAGCATGTGAACAGATGGACGTGTGTTACTGTCAGCGTTTCTATTTCTATCACCTCTATTTGTCACGCCCGTCTAATTTGTGTTAATGTTGATGTAAAGATTTATTGTCGAAGCACAGTCGTATTGTCTTTCCTATAGACGGGCCCGCGTCAATAGATCCCTTTTTACTGTCCCAATACTATAAATTTTGACTGTAAAAACAGTTAAAAGATTAAGCTAAATCGATGACAACAATAATGGAAAGCTTAATTACCTTATTAGTGACCAAATTAAACCTGAAACCGTAAAGACAAACAAAATAATCAGCATATTAATAGTGGTCGTGAATCGGCCTGAAAGCGACTGAATGTGAAATTACCCTTTAAATATTCCGAATAATTATCTAGTCGGTAACAATTTGTATCACAATCGGAAATGTGTGTTTAGATTCGAAACACAAATAGATGGGTTATTAGCGGGACTTTGATCAGTTCGCGCATTCTACTATTATTGTTTTACCATCGGTACTGGGATTTTGGGGTTCGAAGTCCAATAAAAAAACCCTAAAGATAACCAAGCTGGACTCTGAAAAATAAACTTAAAAAATATTGTATTTACAGTACCTGTGCGAAATAACTTTAATTATTATTTACGGCAATCCTATGAAATACCAGCTAATATTTACCTGCTACAAACTATTCGATACAATTTGGATGAGAATTGACATAAAAAAACCGGTTGTTTAGTTAATTTAAAGTCCACCTAAACGAACCGATTCATATAACACACAATCAATAAATAATTGAAAACTAAGTGAGACTGCTTCAGGCAGAGTAAAAATAAATTAAAACGAGTTCGTTCTGAGTTCGGTCCATATGGGACGTGTCTCGGCTACCCTTTCTGGGCCCACTATTTTTATAATGACAGTCTGCAGGCGGTGTCAGAGCGCTTCAGGGAAACACCTAATTGTGTGGCGTGGTCGCCGCACTGCATGAATGAATGTTCGCTTCGTTTTGTTCCTAGATTACAGTGACAGGCTGACCGACTAAAATCTTAAATACCTCGTCCTCGTTCCCACTTCACTTATGACAGAGTTTCAGTTATGTGGCGAAAAACACGGAGATTGTTAAGTTGAATTACCTATAACACTCACTTAGCATTTGTAATTGAAAAAAGTCTACAGCTAAAAATATTGTCAAAAAGTTCAAATATCATTTTTTTCTGTTGTTAAACATACCTTAACAGAGCTTTACAAAATCCACTTTCTAGCATGATTTGGGTATCTTTAAAATGACCAAATATTTATAGATGACGTGAGATTGTTTACTCGGTAACCTATCAGCCACATGAACCAATAATGCTTTGAAAAAAGTTAAAAGATGGGAGTCGGTACCAATAAATCGATTTGTGAAATGTTTACCCAAGGGTGGGCCCGAGGTATTTAAAGAACAATTAGTCGGCTGCTTCCCAGTCCTCGGGGCAAATATTTGCCTATTCCCGCCAACCCTCCAATGCCGCTTCGGGCTTCGATCCAAGCGGTTTATGGTTAAATGTTTACCTGCTCTTCCCTATGTACTCAGCGGCCAAACGTCCCCCACTGGTGAGCTCGTCGGTAATCATCCGTCACATTCCATTTCGCATAACATACCTTCTCGTTTTGATGTCGATGTCCACCTGAAGTTCTCCACATTTTGTAGATTTTGATGGCATTTTTTATTGCATTTCGGAAACAACTATGCTTGATATCCGACCAATTAAGTTTAGCTCTATAAATTACGATTCAGAAGGAAATCGTTTTGTGCTGTCACGTCACTGCTCGCCGCTATTCATTAAAAAGAGTAAAACGTTATAAAAGCAAGGTTTATTCGTATTGTGACACGAAGATTAGGCGGGATCGCTATATTTTGATGCTGTTTTACTGTGGATTAACTGCCCGACAGTGTTTTGATTTCTTTTAGAATAACAACTCGTAAGTCTGACCACGAAACTACGATAACAACTGGATGGAAAAAGCTTTTACGGTTTTTTCAGATATTGTAGAAATGATTCAGCTTTAGTATAATCTTAAAGTCTTACCAAGCTAAGTCTGCGATGGAATGAACTCGATCTTAGAGTAACTCGTAGCGGGCCAAGTATAGCGAATGTTGCATCTGGAACGTCAGGATAACTACGCGGGCGCGATGTTTAGTTAAATAAGGTGTTTATATTGTAGTGTGAGCGCGTACGGTGACCACCACATCGTCTCCGCTGGCGGTCTCACCGTACTTACAAAAATACCAGAATGTAATTAAATGTGGATAACTTGCGCTAGGGGTGCCGCGAACCGAATAAGCCGGACGCGCGGACATTTCAAAATATGAATCTTATTCAAACCAGACGACTGAACAATGTTCATTTCAAATTCATTGTATTGATTATCTTTAACTTTACTATGATCCAGGCCTAGTTTTTTGTCTGTTCTTCTAGGCTGGGGACGCGACGAACTAGCACCTAGAATCACTTAGTATTTAAGACAAATCAAAGTGATCTTGTGATTAATCATAATTAATGACTTAATTTGAAAGTTTGAGATTGAGTGGAGGGTACAGAACAATAAGAAACATTAATGTTTGAACTTGCATGCTATCCTGAGCATGAAAGAGAGGATCGTTAGCATTTATAATTTTTTCAAATGTTGTACGCATGAAGTAGGTAGATACCTAATATGTAAGAGTAAATTCAATAATATTTAAATAAAAAAAAAGTTTATTACGTATTAAAACATTTTTTTTATTTAAATATTATAATTGTACATTATACAAATAAATTTACAGTGGAGTGGAGTCCGACTTATACTGGCGATTTATCCGGTTTTTTTATATTTATTGTGGCATCCCTACTCGCGCTTTATAGACGGCTGCGCGCGCGCCGCTGTTTGTTTAGTTGTTATAGACGTGTTTTTACGCAATCTGGAAGTTGTAAATCGTGAACACCAAATTATGTCGTTCATTCTTGATTCTAGTGTATGTTTTCCGTGTTTCTTTCGCTACAATAGCTACGTCAATGATATAAGATTCGTCTTACTATAAAATCAAGAAGCGAAAAGCTCAAGTACTTTTTACATGTATCTGTAAACTTATTACAAAAATATAAACAATTTCAAATCACACAGTACCAGCAAGTTGGTTAAAAAAAATCGATACTGATAATAAATGCGCAACAGTTTTAGTAATACAATGCCCGCATCGAGAACAGAACCCACACCCCGGGGTTAATGCGGCGAATAATCCACATCGCGCGCCACTGTGCCCCGAGCACAATAAAACTGATCTATAATCTGCAAAAACTAGGAATACTCGCCAACAATCAGGGTACAGGTGACAATACATTTGAAACCTTCAATGTATTATAATAAGAGCTATATCTTTTATAGATTTTGCAGAGGTTTTTTAGCCTACGTCTTTATTAACCTTTAGTAAATGTTACTTTTGCGAGCGATTTAATTCAATTTGGTAACAAAGACGCTAGTTTATTGTTGTTGCTTTATCTTTTTTGAGCAAGTAGCAAAGACTTTGTAGTTTTAGCAAAAAAAAGCATTTTATACCTCAAACTAGTTTGAAACTTTGATAAAATGCTATTTATTAAAAGTAAGGTAAAAATTCGTATGTAACATTCAATTTACATTTCAAATCTATTTATGGTGATGTCAATTTTTTAAGGTGCTAAAAATAGTTAGCGCAAAATTTAAAATATGTATATGCAAATATTTATTATATTCACTTTAGCAACAAATGACTAGATACCATATATAATAGCAATTACATAGATTGCTATTAAAGTAGTGTGGTATGGTCATTTATTCTATTCTGCCGGAGCCAAGCCCGCCACTAGGTCTGACACGGACATAGCAAAAAATCAAACTGACTTGTCATTTTGACACCATTCATCCCGGCGTCCGGACGAACCTTGTTTTTTGCCTCATCATACCTTTCAAAAGATTATCTATTGTAATCCACTGACATAGAGTCTAAAATGCCCCATAAAGCTTAATATTTCAACTCGAACGAGAACAGATTTTCTCAGCAATATTTCTTAATGAATTCTTACAGCATTCATTCATGTCATTCGCTGTGTAAACAAAGACCTTCGTCAAATCTTTAATTTAATTTTCAGCGATATTTTGGAAAGGAAATAAAGGATTTTGTAAATCCGGATCCGAAAAATAGCAAAGTCATTCGTGTTGTTTTTGTAGCTTTGGACTCAGACCGAACGCTTTGGTTTTCAAGAAGACGTATTAATTTTTTTGTACGTTCCGTACTTTGGACGAAGGAACATTCTACAGATGTTTTTAGTGCAGGATAAAAGTCTAGTAAAAATAACAAGGGAGCGATTTTATTAGCATGTTATAAAAAATAAAAAAAATTGTTGCCTTCTTATTATATCACAACATAATAAATAGACTTTTTATCAAGATACCTGAGATTTGTAAACAAAAAAAATTGTTCATCTTTAACAAATAGACTGTTATTCGATTTTAATTTGGATCTGCAGTTTTAAATAAAAACTAAATTAATAGTTTATTTGCTAGAAAATTAATTGAACATCAAGTGGTGCGCGGTAGGTCGAGATCGCATCCAACAATGCGGAGATTAACGCAGGTTTGTTCCCTTTGTGGGCATTGTTGGCGGTTTGTTCACAGTACGCAACTGTAGATCAACCATAATGCCATAGTACACTATTAAAACAGAGGCGCAACTCATATTTTTTTTGTTATTTATGGCTCTCGACGACATGGACGCAAAGAGGATGATGTCGCTTAGATAGCCGAATACAATCATATTCGTAGATTATTTGTTTTTTTCTATTAGTTTTTTTCGTTTGAACCGATTATTTGATCGGTGCCTATCGATTATGAGCTATGGTGAAAACACCATAGGTGAATAAGTGTTATATTTATCAAACGATCAGAGTATTACAAACATCAGAGCCGGTCAATAGTTAGGTCAAACTGTCTTGTTGAAATAGTAAAAGTGATAAATTGAGTACTGTGTCTGGTGTACAGTGTCCGCGTCACGGCCGGCTGCCGCCCGCGTTGTGCTCTAGGCGTTATCACCTCACTACACGAAGCCCACCCCTTTCAAACTCATTTTCGATTCGGTCCAATTCGAAACTGTCTGCGGATCAGCATATTTTACCGCACGTCTTTTGTCCCGAACTTCAATTGAGCTCGGTATCAGTAAATTAGATAGGGATGAGCCGTCTATTCACTCCGCAAATACGTTTTTGCAATTGCGATTTAATTTTTTATCAGCCGGCAGCAGTACCTGCTGCATCACACCAGATTATTGTCAGATTTGGGTAGGTTTAATAAGGTACGAATCTATTTCAGGGCTTCAATATAAATTTTATTTTAGGCGGATACGGATGCGTCGACGCCTGCCAAACTGAACGCATAAATAATCTGAAACGGAAGTGAGGGATCGATTTCTGGACTTGGTCCGTTCATCAATCCATCAGCACACGGCTTGATCAAACGTTTGTCGCGAATCGGCCCATGTGATGTGACACCAGATTTAACGACACCTGACTCAATACCTAACTTCCATTTCATATCAAAGAGCTGCCGCAAGCATTATGCGACGCTGATTCCGGTCGCTTAGCTTGAATCGTTTTGAAGATTTCTGCGAAAAACTATATCTTGCGTAAGTATTAAAATAATTTAGAGAACGACAAACAATCTGCAAGGAATCGTCGAAAAAAGATTATCTTGGAATAAAGCATAGAAGGCAGTCCAGATTTTATCAGTTGATAATGCACTGCAAAATTCTGTCACACTACACTGTGTAACCAGTTCATTATCCACACAGCAATACAAATTCATAGAGCACAGTGTGACGAAATACCGACCAGTCAGATAGAATGGAAGATGGAAAAAAACCCCATGAGGCTTGTCATATTTCAGGCATTTCCACACATCATCGGTTCCCCTCAGTCCGTGAATCAATCCGTGGAGCTTGATGGATATGTTGAGGACTTCAAAGGCAAAATTAATTGAGCAATCATCGGGAGGTGGCGTGCGTGACGTCACCACGGCTAATTGCTATAGACACTTGCGTTTTGTTTTTGTTCTTGACGAAAACGGACGATCTTTAACTGCGGTGCACGTGATGCTCACATTATCAAACAATTCGGTCTTATGAGGTGCCTATTACATAGTTTACTCGCCAAGTTTTTTGAAAAAGTTAGTCTTTTCCAAGAGTGTGAGTGTTTAGGAATATAATATTACAGCACCATCTACTTTTTTATGAGTTCGCGGAAGGGTTCGGATAGATTAATTACGCTCAGCCACGGAAAAAGTGGCTGTTTTCGAAATAGTTGAATTATAAACATATTAGTAGATTATTATAAGGTACTTTCCTAAAAGTCAAAAACTGTTTCATACATAATTTAATGACCCATTTCATATAATATGCATTTTAAATGATAATTGTGATAATAAAGAGTTTTCTAAATTTAAATAGTTGGTCTAGTAAGGTAGGGTGACTGAAGGTCCGTACTCTATTGGGATATAGAACACCCTCAAATATTGTAGATTTAAGTTGAATTTTTGTTGAGTTTGAACTTCAACGAGTCACCCCGAAGTGGGCTTATTGTATTGGCCTCTGTGTGTCACATCACGGCTTGTGGAAATAGTTGCAAATTGAAGTTTCTGTTATTCTTACGGGATAAAGTGGATCTGCCGACGGCGGTGGAAGCAAACAGCTGCTATTTGGATTTAGCCTCCATGCCTAATTTCGGTTGGTAGACTTATTTTAACATTAAATACACACACACAAATATCCCTTGTATAAACAAATCGCCCCTCAAATTGGCATCGGATGGTACAGAAGAGCCTATCTTGTATTGTTATTTTCTTTTGTATCGAATCTCACCTTTATTTCGTTGTAATAAGACTCCCAATTCCAGATTAGTAATTGTTTTCTTGTTGCTAACTAAGAATTTTATATTTTATTGCGACTCCTGTTTATTATACCTACTTATGTGAAAAGCTATATTATTTTAATGATAAAAAAAATGAAAAAATCTTATTAAAAAACTTCCGTTCTCTGTCCTCAATAAACCTAAATCAGTTTCTGTAAAAACATGTAACTGACGTCCAAGTGTGTCCATATGGAAGACGTACTGCTTCAAGAATTCAACCCTTCTGCGATTGGGATGTAAAAACAAAGTGCAAAGAGCTGGTGGTTGGTTACCAACAACGTTACAAGTTTTATTATCCAGCTAAATGCGCAAATAAGCGATCTAAGTACTTTGATATGTCATTTAAAACACGACATAATAAGAACGTATAAAAGGAACTTGTTGCTAAGAAACAATTACGTAGGAATAATTTATCTAAGTTGTTGTAGCCTGGTACGTATTAAAAAGGTATCTCCCGTTTTCAAAGTATTTGAAGTTCAAGTTTGCTGATCAAGAGAGATCTGAGAATCAAGTAATCAACTTCACCTTGCCTTCTTGTAAAAATTGTACCAAATCTGATACCGAAAGCATTTTTTTATGTGTAAATAAATAGTAGTGTTGTATGACTATTCATGATCTGAACAGTATTTACAAAATGTACTTATTTATAGGTAATATACATTAGAAACAGTTGAGGTATCTGCAGATCATTGCAAAGTCTGTACGTAAGTTTGTTTGTGAATAAATGCGTTTAGAACTGAATCCAATACTAAATAGAAAAATAGATAGAACCATTTATTGCATCATTTTAGTTACAATTTAAATACCGATGTGGCGCGGCGGCCGAAGGTACGACTGCAACGCGGAGGTTACGGGTTCGATTCCCGCCTTGGGATAAATGTTTGTACGATCTGCAAATATTTATTCCGGGTGTTCTGGATATTTTATATGTATAATAAAAAAAATATCTATCTATGTAATGTATTGTATTAATTAAGTAAGTCAGTCTTCTAGTACCCATAGCTTGGGGCTAGATGATGTTTTGTTGATTATCCAGCATATTTTTTTTTATTTTAATCTGTAAAGATCACCATGATCCATAGTAAGACGTAGTACCTATTCGTTTTACTATGGATCATGTGGAGTAATTTCGGGGTGGTTATTAGTAGCATCAGCTCTCGGTCTATCGGGCAATATTTGGTTTTACCTTTCACTAAGTTAGACGGTTGAGTGCAATGTGGCGAGCACATGGGCGCAGTCTCAGAGCTCTGTAAACAAGCCCATACCGGGACGATTTATTGACCACGAATTAGGACTAAATTTTACAAGTTCCCGACTAAAACTTTGCAGACGTTCGCGATGTTTTCCAACGGTTTTTTTTATTACACCTATTTTAATAAGCTTTGATAAGAAAATCACGTACTTAATTATACTATTAAAAAATAGATAACAACAACAGAAAATAAATTACAAAAGTCAACATTTATTGGGCGTCTAGTCGAAGCGACGCGTTAACCGAGGCCTGGTTAGTATCTGGCCCAGTGTATCAGCATTGCTATTCAGCGCGGCAATGCAGCCAGTATCTTGGGAACGCTTCCGATTGGTACTGATTTGGATCAGTTGAACTATCTATAGATCGTTTGCAACGGTCTGAAGATAGCTCAACTGTTTCTTATGTATTTTATATGCCAATGTACATTTTGTTAATACTGTATAGTCGTAAGTTTGTTTGTGAATAAATTATATCTTGTAGATTAAAATCAAAATAAATAGATTAAAGTTAGGTAAGTATATAACACGATTTTAAATGATCTATTTGATTTTCTGTATAAAATTTAATTGATTTTGATTTTCCAGGACGCGCCATCGAGCCCGGTCCACGGTTGTTCACATTCAGTGTTTGCCAGCTACATTTCGCACATCGTCGCTCGCTGCATCTTTCTCACACGAAGCTGAAAATAAATTTATCTTTATCTTTAATACTTAATAATATTTTATTGCGAATGTGGTGCAATTTTTCGCTTAATATCGATCGCAATGCAGATTCAGCCAGGAGCTACCCACAGCTCGAGGATTACGTGGCTGGGAGCGTTAGGACACTGCACAGTGCACACTGCGCGTGCCAGTGTTGTTGCAGAGTTGCGGTTAATTTGAAAGGGTGTGGGCTCAGTGATAAGATTTAGCGATTTTTTATGACATGAAATTGATTTTAAATGTTAGATACAGAAATAAACAGACACAATGTAAAGTCAACCTACAACCCTTAAGGTAGATTAAAAGAAGAATAATTAGAGGACTACATTAAATTATACTATCATTGAAATACACAATACTTGAAGGTTTTAGCGTCTACCGCCCGCCCAAGACCACTGTTTCCGCCCGCCCCAGCAGTGAATGAGTGCGTCACGACTCACGGCACGCGATGTCGTCGCCGCTGGTCTTTGCACCGCATCCCGTGTTCTCCTTATCCAAACAAACTGCTCTAAGTATACCCCACGGCTTAGCACCGCCAACCACTTGAAATTTCGAGTGACAAATTTCATTAAGCCCGGTTTTACCAACAGCCTACAAAGAGGTATGTTATGTGTACCTACATATTCAAGTGCCGCTCTAGGAAGAATTATATGGATAAACCAAACTTAGCTTATTTTTTGCTTAATAAGCTAATATCAAAATTGGTTTACGATCAAATACTAAAAACATAGCAAATAACTTGGCAGGTTTGTTATAAGGATATAACCTTCCATCTATTAGTGATAAATAAATTAGTATCATAAACTGTACTGTACATTCATATTTTTAATTTAAACTATATTTAATTGAAAAGTTTTAATCGCCCTTGCTGGGAGAAATCCTATCTTTTGTATTAATTGTACCTATAACATACATTTTTCACATATGCAACATAAAATCTTGCAGTTGCTTGGAAATAGCTTTAACATTACAAATTGCTAAACTCCAAATAAATAAGATGTTATTTATCTAAAAAGACATAAACAAATAAACGCGGAGCGCCGAGAGCCGAGACTGACTTGACACCGCACTGTTTATCTTGTATTTTAACCATATCTTGTACAAAATAACCAAGAAGTGAGATACAGAATGAGGGTATCCACCTCCTTCGTAAACAAACATCTCAAATACTGCTTTTTCAGTTTAAAATCCGAAAATCCAAAATCCGAATCTGCAACGCATATATTATCCAAGTGCATGTAAGTTGTGATTTTTTAATTATTTAAATAGGTACAGTTCTTTATGCTAAGCATTAAAAGCAAGGATGATGTGAAATGTTGCATTACTTATATAGGTCACTGAGATTTAACTATTGTCATGGAACATATCTCAACGTAGCTTTTGACACTTCTTAAGTAAACAACGGACGTGACGTTGCAGCCTTGTAATATTAATTACATACTTATCTATTTTATAGAAATGTTCATTGTCGTGTTTGAAGATTCTACACTGAGAAAACTAATAGTTGAATTTCTGAATGTTGATTCCTTAACAGTTGAGGCAACAATAAATTACGTTGTGACAACCGTAGTACTACATTTAATAGAACAAATTAAAAAAAGTTAAAATCTAATTGTTGTTACAACCAAAAAAATGGGTTAAGCTAACATATTTTTTCATGTATAATCGCATAGCGGTCAATTTAACTAATAATTCGGTAATGTCAACATAATGTTAAGTTGAATCAGCAAATGAACTTAGTCAAAGTTACAAAATTAATTCAACTATTTGCAAATATTTTAAACAACAAAGCAAATTGGTTAAAATGACTATTGTGAATAGTTGTCAACACCTAACATTTCATTACATAGTAGAATCAACAGATAAATTTAGTCAAAATAACAAAAATATTTTAACCTTTTGCTAGAAATTTATACAACCAATAAATAATGTTTGATTCAACCATATTGCAAAAGTTGTATCAACAAGCGAACGTAGCTAAATTTACACAATTGATTCAACTATTTGCAAATATTTTAATAAACAAAGCAAATTGGTTAAAATAACTATTGTGAATAGTTGTCAACACCTAACATTTCATTACATAGTAGAATCAACAGATAAATTTAGTCAAAATAATAAAAATATTTTAACCTTTTGCTAGAAATTTATACAACCAATAAATAATGTTTGATTCAACCATATTGCAAAAGTTGTATCAACAAGCGAATGTAGCTAAATTTACACAATTGATTCAACTATTTGCAAATATTTTAATAAACAAAGCAAATTGGTTAAAATAACTATTGTGAATAGTTGTCAACACCTAACATTTCATTACATAGTAGAATCAACAGATAAATTTAGTCAAAATAACAAAAATATTTTAACCTTTTGCTAGAAATTTATACAACCAATAAATAATGTTTGATTCAACCATATTGCAAAAGTTGTATCAACAAGCGAATGTAGCTAAATTTACGCAATTGATTCAACTATTTGCAAATATTTTAATAAACAAAGCAAATTGGTTAAAATAACTATTGTGAATAGTTGTCAACACCTAACATTTCATTACATAGTAGAATCAACAGATAAATTTAGTCAAAATAACAAAAATATTTTAACCTTTTGCTAGAAATTTATACAACCAATAAATAATGTTTGATTCAACCATATTGCAAAAGTTGTATCAACAAGCGAACGTAGCTAAATTTACAAAATTGATTCAACTATTTGCAAATATTTTAATAAACAAAGCAAATTGGTTAAAATGACTATTGTGAGTAGTTGTCAACACCTAACATTTCATTACATAGTAGAATCAACAGATACATTTAGTCAAAATAACAAAAATATTTTAACCTTTTGCTAGAAATTAAAAAAAAACAATAAATAATGTTTAATTCAACTATATTGCATAAGTCGTATCAACAAGCGAACGTAGCTAAATTTACAAAATTGATTGCAAAAACAGACTCGCAAGGTCCTCGGGGAAATTCGAGGGCATCTTAAGTGATCTCATGAGAAAATCAAAAACATGCGCGAGCTTGGTGTTCAAAGCACTAGCTATCAGCTAATCCCGAAAAGCGAAACTGATAATATTCAAGAAGAGGTCAACTTCTTATTCTTGATAGCAAATTGCTCTGGAAAATCATCTTGACTATAATCTCAACAAGTGCACAATGCACTCTTCCAATGTAAAACAAAAATGTTAGGAAAGACCGGGGGGCTCTCTCCAAAGATTACTATATGGCTATACAAAGCGGTGATCAGGCCAAGGTTGGCATATTATGGCGTTCTGGTTTGGTGAACGAGGACAGAACTCTCGACCACCATCACCGGACTCCAATGGTTCCAGCGACAAGCCTTTTAAGCTATCACTGGCTGCATGAAAACCACCCCAACAGCAGCCATGGAGATAGCCCTATAAATAACTCCACTTGACCTGTACATACAACAAGAGGCCAGCTAGCTGCCATGGTGTAAAAACCTCACCACTTCACACGCTAAAATCCTGGACCGGGCAATTTTTTTTTTTTCATTTTTTTAAATATCAGCCTCTCATCGCCGCCCCATGTGCCATGAAATAATTTCAGTTTTTTTTCTATGCAAACTTCGGAGATAAGGGACGGTTTTTTTTTTAATTTTTCGTCAAAACTCAAAAACTACTTATATTTTATACGCTATATGCAGCGTAAAAAAAATAAGTGCTTGAGAATGTGCAAATAGCGCTCTTTCATATGATACCCCACATACCATAGTAGCCCCACTTCGATTTTTTAGACAAAAACTGTTCCAAATTTCAAGTTGATAGCATTAGTACCTAGTTCGTGAGAAATACGGTTGAATTGGTTAGGTTTCCTTTGCCGCTGCCGCGGAGCCGCATAGCTAAATTAAAACCAAAACAGGGTTCCCAACTAAAGGGTATTAATATATATAACCCCCCAAATTTAGGCGGTAAATAAGTGGAATGGGATTTTTAAGGGGCTTTATATTCATATCTTTATTTGCATTCCATAACGTGTGAAGATCTTATAATGAATGGGCTACAGTACTATACTATACTATACAGTTACGGACCCTGTATAGTTTTAGTTTTTTTTTATTAATTTTATTTACAAGTATTGGCCCTGAAATAACCCAATTTAGCTAATCTACTTAATTTATTGACCAAGCGACACTATAATGACAATGACAACTAGAGCAATTAATAAAATATAGCTGGTTATTTGCTGTGTGATCGTGAATTTTAATACATATTTTTCCTTGTTCTTACTTAGTTTTCTTTAAGGCCTAAACATTCATTGCGAAAACAATCGATGTTTTAGGAACATCGATGTATTTCTCAATACATTACATTTAATGTTTATTTTCAAAATTATACAGAATCTAGGGTAAATTGAAACCAAGCCAAGGGTACTGTAAAAATGTGACCTGGCAACACTGTTGACTTCAATCAAATCCAACCGCAACTCCGCAAGTGCGCGTTCGTTGCGTTTGTTTAGTCTGCCCGGCGCCGCCGGCGCCGGCGCCCGCGACGTACCTACTATACGTTAGACTTTATTAATTTGAATTAATAAATGCCACTGCTAAAAGTGGTTTAATAGAACAAACCAAATAAAAGGTGAGTTTAGTGATACGTATCGTTGATTCAGTGGTACCTTAAGTAAATATGGAAGATTTTGAGAAATCACTGGTGCCAGTATATCTCCGAGACTGGGGTTTATCTGAAGAGACAATTAAAATTTTTTGTGGTAAGTTACCTTACATAATATAATGTATGAAACGCCAGTCTGATCATGATGAAATTACTAATTGTAGCTAAATAAGTAATTTATCTACAAGTAGGTAAGTAACATAACATAGATTTTATGTAGCTCGTAGTAGTTTTATGTACTGTACATAAAACAGCACTGAGTACCTACTCAGTGCTGTTACCTACCTAGGTAACCTAATACGAACAAGAAGTAATAAGTTAAATTAACCTAGATTTTATGTAGATTGCACCTAGAATATGTGGTATTGTTTCTACCACATATTCTAGGTGCAATCTACATAAAATCTAGGTTAATAGTAGCAGGGTCTTTACCCGGGGGTGCAAGGGGTGCGGTGCACCCGGGTGCGGAGCGCCCGTGGGCGCCTGCCGAGCGCTGATTAATGAATATTTAGATATTTCATTGAACTTAACGCCATTGCACAGTTTCATATACAGGTTACGACAAACACGTACCTACCTATGCGCAAAATTAAATAAAAAAAAATTGTCATGAACAATAATCATTGTTCGTTTTACTTTTATTACGCTTTCGGTGCTTGTCATACTGCTCATGATGTGCAAGTTAAAATGACTCTTATTACCTACTACACAAATAACAATTTTATTTAATAATACGCGCGCGGCAAGTTCTCTAAGCCTTTGACACTTTGCCGCCCGGTCGCCCGCACTTGAAGCAAAATGATCTCTAAGTCAAAGTCAATAAAGTGTAAGTTCATTTAAAATGGGCGCGCGGCGCGGCAACTGTGCGTCCGCCTTTTGACAAAGCCGTCCGGGCGCTCGCACCTAAAGAAAAATGATCTCTATAACACTACAATTAGGTATAAGTTCATTTGAATTTACAGTGCGGCGCGCGTCGCGTATGTAGGTAGGTATGTGTCGGTGAGTAGAAAACCAGGGCGGTAGACATAAGACGGCACTGCAACGTAGGTAGGTAGGTATACCTACACATAATACTACAAGTATAGGTACCTAGTAGTAGCCAGTAGGTAAGGTACCAAGGTACCTAGTTATTTTTTATAGTAAACTACCGAGATCGTGTACCGAAACTACGATAGGTTAGGTGGTAGGTTGGTAGGTACCTAAGGAACTTACGTAGGTATCTAAGTAATAATATTTGTTTTGTTTTTCAGATAATGAAATCACTATAGATTTACTCACAGAAATACAGGATAACGATCTAAAAGAATTAGTGCCGCTTATAAAAGAAAGAATATTATTCAGAGTCGGTGTGAGGAAGCTGGAAAAAATAACCCATGTAAGTAAACCTATCTCTATTATTTTTATTAGGTATTTTAATCTCACTTGTTAATTAATTATAGGTACTAAATTTAATCTCTAATTATAGGTAATTAGTATTATAAATTTTTTAATCACCTATTTATTTAGGTAGGTACCTACTTACCATAGGTTATGGAAGCACTAACAAAATGTAGTGGGTATATCAAATACGTCACAAAATGTTATTTTAACACAAAAATAATGTTAACTTATACCTACGCGTAGTAAGGTACGTACGTACTACCACAGAATAAGTAATAGTACAAGTACAGAAAGTCGACTCTAAGAGAAAAAAAATGCGAATTTAAACCTACTTACAACGCCACTAAAGTTCATGCGCGACAAGCTTTTATTTATATCAATATAAATTTTATAATTTAATATAATGGTGGGTTTGATTGCATTCAAAATTTATTTTGTTCGTTTTAGAGCATTTAAATAAAAGCTTGTTTAAAAAAATGATTTTTAATTAGTATTTTATTGGTACCTACCTAGTTTTGAATCATACGATAATATTTCTGTTGAGTTTTTATTGTTGACGTCACAGCGTGAAGTCTCTAGTTAAGTCGCACGGAGAGAAAACTAGAAAATCTAAAGTTTTAACTTGGTTTATTATTTTACAGGAAACTGCATCGGAAGACACAAATTCTGCTCCTGCAAGCCCTACAACGTGCTCTAGTCATAGTAGCTTATGCTGTAGCGTAAAAACGGATGCTGACCCAAAGCAAATACTTAATGTAAGTTTGGATTCTTCATAATTTTATTATGACACACACGTTTTCCTTATGTTTTTTTACTTTTTTTTGTACACATGTTTCTTACTTTTTTTGTACTGTTCTATTTTAGAGTATAGATATACCCACCATTCTTAATGAGAACAGTTATGGAAAACTGGTTCTGGCCCGTCTGAAATCAAGCTATAAGCTTGATGCGACTAGCAGATCATATCTAACAAAAAGCATTGTGGAGTGGTATATTAACAAATATCAGTGCATGAAAAAAGAAGACTTCATTGTTTTATCAGAGGCTATCACTCGCTTTGTTCCAACAGAACATAAGGTTTATATACCTACCAGCCTATTTATGATACCTATAGTACATTCTTTGCCAAGTACCCTACCTACCTAGTATAAATAAATAATAGTAGTGCGACGTACCTAGTTAGTGACAATAGTGAGCGATATGTAGGTATCTATGATGTGTATCTCCGTTATATTACTTATACCTACCTATTATATATTTTTCATCTTTAAAGTCGTCGTAGTCGTAGAAAGCGTAGTTATCGTAGTGCGACGTAGTTAGTGACAATAGTGAGCGTCATGTTCCTGTCTATGTATATGTATCTGTATCTCCGTTATATTATATACCTATATCTTTCATCTTTAAAGTCATACAGTAGTAGTAGAAGCGTAGTCCTTTCAAAAAAATGGTCATAATTTGACACATACTAGTGTGTTTACAAAATTGATTCAAGTTCATACCACTATTCATGTTCACTATCCTTGCATAATTTTTTTTTTCTAGGAAACCTACTACATCCCGGCCATAGTAACAAACAAAAAAACGATTCCTGCCAGAGGAAAACTAGTGGACAGGTATAACAATCAAAGACGCGTCCTAAAAAAAGAGGGGGTCATATCAAGGAAACGCAAATATAATGATGATGAAAAACAAGATTCTGAGGTCGAAGAGAACATAATCATCGGTAATACTTTAGTATAATAGGTATTATGTTTGTTTAATATACCTACACATCGCTTTGCAATTATTTATCATACCTCTGCTTTTTGGTTTCAGAAAATGATGAGCTGGTCATCTGGCTAAAATACCATAAAGAACCGTTCCAAGAGGTGCGCAACTGGCTGGCAACAGGAGCGTACCGGGTCGAGAAAGACTATAATGATAAAACGAAACAACTGCAAGAAATATTACAAAATATCCTATTTTGAAACAAAACTTTGGATATAAACTGGTAAATTACATTCAGATCTATTACTCACAGATTTTTGTGCTAGTGATGTGTTGTTTAGAAATAGAGTCTGTCATTGTTAGGTATGGTTAGGTTTTTCTGGTGTTAATGCAGGTACATACTGTTTGTTGGCCTTAGGCATTTTTTTTAAATATAGCAGAGTATGTCCTGTAGGTAACTACCCTTAAATTCTATTATTTATATAAAAAAAAATGTCGCTACCGGTAGGTCTAGTCTGGCATGCAAATGTAATTACTACCGTTTTTTGGATCGTAGCGATTACGATTATTGGTTGTTAGGCCTAACAAAGTTTTATCACTATGGTGATTAAACTATTGTTAGGCCTAACAACTAATGGCGAATGGGCTTTACGCTATGATCCAAAAAACGGTAATTACATTTGCATGACAGACTAGACCTACAGGACGTTTAAAGTCGGGCCTTGCAACATAGGTTCCGCAGCTGGTTAGTTTTAGGCTAGCGTTCATAATGAACAAGCTATAAGTTAAGTTAAGTTTGTGAGTCTGTCAACTGTAATGGTTAAGTTTTATTCTGGCGTTAATGCAGGTACATACTGTTTGTTGGCCTTAGGCATTTTTTTTAAATATAGCAGAGTATGTCCTGTAGGTAACTACCCTTAAATTCTATTATTTATATAAAAAAGTGTCGCTACCGGTAGGTCTAGTCTGGCATGCAAATGTAATTACTACCGTTTTTTGGATCGTAGCGATTACGATTATTGGTTGTTAGGCCTAACAAAGTGATATTCACTCGATTGTTAGGCCTAACAACTAATGGCAAATGGCCATTACGCTACGATCCAGAAAACGGTAATTACATTTGAAAACATAGGTACTAAACGTATTTGTTAAATCTACTAATAATTGTTAGTTTGTTTGGCAAACTTTGACATTCTCTCGCTAAATGTCTATACGTATTGGACGATTTGCTAGTTACTTCATTTGAATAATATAAGTTGTATTATGTGTTTATTATGTTTTTTTATGGTTAAATAAATGTGTAATAATGATCTATAACTTTTTTATTTAATTGTCTATAATTAGATTTCCTTTATAGGTAGGTAAGTATTTTCATGAGAGTGTATTGTAGAATAAGCCTGCATTGAGTGGTGTCAATATTATATTAGTATTTTGTAATTAGCTAAGTAATAAGTTAACCTGAAATGTAAAAATACTTGTTTATACAGAATTTACTTTAATATTATGTTTGTAAAATCAATCTGCATGCACGGAAGAAGTCGGTATAATGTTGAATTAGGCTTTGTTGTAAAGCTACATTACATGCATACACCTAGAGGTGTATGTATGTAATGTAGCGATAGGTTAGAATAGCATTTGCACTTATCATGCCGGCATAGTCCAGTTTCAAACCATAATGATCACCGGACAGATCATTTTTCATAGCCTACATGGTAAGTACAAAAGTAAGAGATTGCTTTAAGCGATAATACCGCCAATTGTATTACTCTAGTTTAAGTTTCTTTTTTTTTGTACCTACTATGTCTGTGGTATATGCAATAAAGAGATTTGTATTGTATAGTATGTTATTCTAATCTATTGAGGCGTATCGTTTCAACATTACACCTTTGTCAAAAATACTTTATATTGTAGGTAGATATTACTAATAAATGCAGGTTGATTTTACCAATAACAAGTAATTTTAACTAAATGTCACATGTCAATACTACCTTTACAACAGTCAAGAATGCCAATATCGAAGGTTAATTTTACCACTAAATTTAGTTTATTCTAACCTATTGTTACATGTAGATTCTACATTACACTTTCGTCAAAAATACTATTATGACCTAGGTAGATTTTACCACAAAGCAGAGGTTCATTTAACAAAACACCACAAGTTGTTTCAACTTAAAAATACAGGTTAAGTTTATCATGAAAATTAGGTTGTTATAACTTAATTTCACATGTTAATACTACATTTACAACAGTCAAGAATACCAATATACACAGGTTAATTTTACCACCTAATTTAGGTTATTCTAACCTATTGCTACGTGTCGAATCTACATTACACCTATGTCAAAAATACTATTATGACCTAGGTAGATTTTACCACAAAGCAGAGGTTCATTTAACAAAACACCACAAGTTGTTTCAACTTAAAAATACAGGTTAAGTTTATCATGAAAATTAGGTTGTTACAACTTAATTTCACATGTTAATACTACATTTACAACAGTCAAGAATACCAATATACACAGGTTAATTTTACCACCTAATTTAAGTTATTCTAACCTATTGCTACGTGTCGAATCTACATTACACCTATGTCAAAAATACTATTATGACCTAGGTAGATTTTACCACAAAGCAGAGGTTCATTTAACAAAACACCACAAGTTGTTTCAACTTAAAAATACAGGTTAAGTTTATCATGAAAATTAGGTTGTTACAACTTAGGCACTATATACTTAAAAATACAGGTTTAATAATATAGTTAAAATAACTATTTCAAAATAGTGTTAAAACAACCTAACTGGTGGTTTGGTTAAATTTACCTGTTACAAGTAGGTGTTAAACTAACTTAGCTCATGGTTTGGTTAAATTTACCCTACAAGCAACACATTTAAGGTTAATTGATTCAACTATTTATTAAAGGTAGGTTCTATATCAACAAAAAAAAATAGTTGAAAAGTTGAATGTTCTGATAACCTATAATAAACTAGTTGATATTACCATTTCAAAACAGTGTTGAAACAACCTCACTGGGTTTGGTTAAATTTACCTTTTAAAAGTAACAATTTCGGTTTGTTTGATTTAACAAATATTCTATGTAGGTTCTATATTAACACAAAAAATAGGTTGAATAAATGTTGATTCAACTAAATAATTTTTTCAGTGTAAGAAGAGCAGGCGTGCTCGATTTTGGAGACGTCCGATTATCCAAATGAGCAATCTCCTGCGCAAACATCGCAGCCCGAGACGCTCCGTCACGTAGGTGGATGGCCCACACGGAATTCAATGCGGCCCTAACAATGCGCATCACTTGTCTTCTACTAAATCTGGTCAGTTTTGACATGTTGTCATGTTTTTATTAACGCCCGCTGTCAATGGCGCGACGATTTCACGGACGAGGGAATGCCCAATTTGCCACAATGGCCACACTTCTAATTCCCATTGTGGAGAATACGAATTTACTTTTCTGTTATTGCGACGGACTGACAATGGAGATTAAGCTTTATTTGTTAATGACTTCAGCGTGAGAGTGGCAGATTTGCTCTTCCTGTGTAGATATGGATTTTTTGCAATTGTATAACTTACTTACCGATAATATTGTTAGTATTTCCTGAATGAGAAATTCTAAACGGCTTTAGGGTGATTATGCGCTTAACTTAACGGTTAACTTAAATTTTAAACGATAGTTTGCATTTGTAAATGTGCTTTAAGTAAAAAGTTGTTTATCGCAGCGGTTGCCCATAACAATAATAATCGTCAATACCTATTTATAACTAATATCTAATGTTGCCGATAATAATATGTTATTAATATTAGTGTTGCCCAAATTCAGTCTTGGTCTTGCAGTCTTGGTCTTGTTCTTGCGTTTTTGCAAGGCCAAGACCAAGAACAAGACCGCGTATTTTTAGCAAGACCAAGACCAAGACTGACCGTGCAAGACTTGAGCAAGAACAAGACATAGCCTGCAAGAGTCTTGCGTCTTGCAGCTAGGACTTAGCGCTATTTCACGGAGTAGTTAGGTGTAACAGTTCGGTGTATAGGTAGGTAGGTACGCTTAGGAATTCTATGAGACGCAAAAAACTATATCAAAGAATATGAAAAACTGAACCTATGCGCATTACGACTAATACCATAAACATAGCGAATAAAAAAATATCTATTAAAATCAAACTGAGTGCATGCATAGTTATGTTTTAACCATCGGCACTTTGATAATGCGGCATCAAAGGTTTTGTACTTACTTCTCAAAGAAATTTGCCGCTTCAAATTTCGGAAGTACATGGTTATGATACACGCGCCGGCGGCTTCTTTTGAAATCTAAAACAATCGTTGCCGCCGCGCCGAAATCATAACATTTGACACTATTCATGCAAAATAATTTCGGTTACTTCAGTTACTTCCATGGAAAACGACATATAGGTCAGTTGATTTTTCGAGTTTCTTATCAAATCTTCAGTTATTTATTAATCTGCTTGATCTTTACTATGGCTATGTTAATTCAAGCTCACAATGTTCCAATTCTAATACGTTTTTCTAAGATTTAAAGTAAACTTTAATAAATAGTAATAGACTAATAGGTAATTGCAAGACTTGCAAGACTCTTGCTGCAAGACCAAGACCAAGACCAAGACTGGGAGCGCAAGACCAAAACCAAGACCAAGACCAGGTGTATTGGCGCAAGACCAAGACCAAGACTGGCTAAGTCTCGTCTTGTTCTTGCATTTGGGCAACACTAATTAATATTGAGTTACAAAGTATTGCTTTTCACAATAAGACCAGTCAAACACAGAAACAAACGTAACGAAAAATCTTTATATTTAAATACAGGATCCTCCGAATTGAAATGTTTAGACAGCCGATAAGGGCGATGACTAGGTAACGTTGGTGACAGTTCACTGATCTACAAAACGGCCAATAAAAGAATCTATTGTTGTGCACAATAAAAACAACAATGGTCAAGCGCGAGTTGACTCGCTCATATAGGCTTCCGAACATTTACTGAATGGTTACAAAAATTATGTTATACTGCACTATGTCAGAAACTCTGTTTTATTCTGCATGTGATTCTTTAACGTGTAATATTTTTAAACTTTGTCGTGAAAGAATAGGACATTTACACGGACATTTCGCACATCAATTGTCATGTTTCGTGGAGTTACCTCTGCCAATCTAGTGGAATAATACATTTTAGCTATATTTTTTTAGCTTTAAAAGATGTTTCTTACTTTCTATATTCCTGTTGACTAAATACCAGATTTATAACTATTCAAGTCAAAGAGTTTCGTAACACGACGGATCGGAACCCTAAAAATGAAGTGCTACGATGTGCTCTCGTTTCACAGAGCAAAATCGTCACTATCACAAAAACAAGAAGGTTGAGTTTCAATCGAAGACCTACAGGAGTCTTTTGAAAATTGATTTTGTATGAAGTTGGGGTTGCACCTCCAGGCTTTAAACGACCCCCGGTCGAAAGTGGTCAGACCTCCACGAAGCTGGGATCTAGAACCCCATTTTATAGATACTGGTCGCTTTTTTAGGCCAAAACCATATTAATAGTCTAGCTTAATACCTATACATAACCGTTTAGGTGTGGCATAGGCACAGTGAGCACATAAGATCATCAAAGGTTATGTATTTTTTACAACTAAAATTAAACTATGGAACAAACCGATGACCTACTTGGTGTTGAGTGGCAACTGGTAATTATGTCTAAATATAAGTAATATCTAAGTTATGAAAGATGTAATGTTATGTACTGTGTAGTTTTTTTTTATAGCTGATGTTATGAGCTCGTCAATGAAACTAAATTTTTTGAACTCGCATAATCACGTGATTTCAACGTTCTAAATTTAAATTTGGGTGGAAGAGTAGATTTCTACTGAAACATTGGTACATGTTTTACAACCGTACAAAGAAACCTAGACAAAGACCCAGCGATCCTGTTCACGTAATAATATGCGAAGTCTGAGATGGCAACAGATAGTTCAGTCCTCAGGACATCAGAATATCGGGTTCTTAACACCCACAAACTAATAACATACAGAATGTATAGTTTCGGCTATAGGTATAGTGTTTTTTAATTATTAATTTCGTAATTAGTTTTGTATTCTATCAGCAATCGATGGTGTTATATAAAATTCGGATAAATATTAATTATCTATACTTTTGGGTTCAAAAATGTTTTACAAAGCTAAATAACATAAGTTTACTTTTTACGCAGTAATTTGGATCTGTTTAGCTATCTATAGATCGTTTGCAACGGTCTGCCGATAGCCCACCAGTTTCTTGTGTATTTTGTAAACACATATTGCAAATACCATAAAATTTTTACAAATAATGTTAAATTAACGGCCGGTTTCTCGAACGATGATCAACGAAAAAATCGAATAATTACTATGTGTCAAACTCGGATCAATCGTGATTTGGGTTTCCAGAAACCGGCCGTAAGAGTGATCTATCTCTGGCTGTGTTAACCATGAGGTTTGATCCAGGTCGCTGCGCGGGCAGGGCGCATGCGCACTTCTCTTCATTTTATCGAGCGACTACCCTCCTATGTACCGGCTATGTACCCACACTCAATAGACCATGTACCTACTCGAGCACAAGGCTTCGTTCTCACAACCAGAGACGAAGCAAGGGCAAAGTCAGAACATACAATTAATAATAATAATAAATGAGGCTCTCGCTAAAAGGCTGGCTCAAAGGTCAGATGGAGAAGGCAGTGATCCTCGACACGGCACGCATTGTCCGGAGGTTCCTCAATCTGTAGTCCTAACCACCGGTAGCTTGGGCCTTGCCCCGCAGCCAGTGGCAACCTAGTTTTAAGTTTTTTATAATATATGTAAGTAAATATATTGAAAAAAACTTTTTGCTTAGATTTTAAATAAATGTGTAAGTAAAATTAATAAAATTAGCAATCAAACTTGACATTCGTATTTGTTACGGACAACCTACACTAAGATCTGTTTGTATTGCTAAATAAATTACCAAATACTATAGTCACTTATCACATAAAGACACGTCTGAACAACTACTTGTATTAAGTAAGTCAGTCTTCTAGTACCCATAACACAAGCTCTGCAGAGCTTGGGGGCTAGATGATGTTGTGTGGATTGTGCAGCATTATTTAATTTATTTAAGTCAAATCATAAAATTGAACATTATGTAGCGGCTTTAACAACCTAAGTTTTTTTAGTATTTTTGTGTCATTTTTCCTGATTTCGGCCCTGTAAACATACCGGGAAATGGTTTTTAATGGAACCGTATTTTTATCGTAGGTGTTAATTTTATGCGAAGTAGGGGTTGCAGATGTGGGGAGTGGGGGTGCTTTTATTTTGTTATTTTAGGAGTTTGTGTGAGTTGTGAATTTCCTTCTAAAAATTCTGAATATAACATTTATTTAGAATGTACCATTTATCTCGAGCAAGTTTTTATCAAGAGCGTAAAATAATAAACAAGATAGCAAATAATATGAAATGGTTAATAAATAATTAAATTGTCAAAGGGACTCCTAGATGTAAAACAATTGACAACTTGTTTCGGTTTAAGCTCTAAAAATTTAATCGAGATCGAATCAGTTTTGTAGTGAAATAATCATAAACAGACAGTCACCGTTTTCAATATATAGTAATATAGATATAAAGGCCGCACCTTGCCCCCTTACCCTCGTATAATTTACGTTAAGGGCTCGTCGACAAATGCGGTTAGTTTTATAAAATAACATTTCCTACTGAGTCGCTTTGTCATCTACAGAATTCGAGCGAGCCAAGCTGTCAGTATGGACGCACAATTAAAGAGTAATGTAAAGTAAATACTCATCATTTATTGTCGATTTGATCCGTGACATTCGTGTTGAAGTGGCATAGTGCTTCTTCAAAACCGTGCTTTAGATTCCACTCTATTTTCATGAGCACAAGGTAGTATTTCCAATGAGATTATTGTAGCTTTGTCACTGGGCGTCAACCCACGCTTTCTACGCACACTTGAAGTGCATGAGTTATAAAAAAAACTGGATAAAACCTTATTTCAAATACAATGATTTGAATCAATATTTTTCAGTAAAGTTTTATCGAAACACTGCTATGTAAATTTTTAAAATTGAGGAGGTTGTACTTAGAGCTTTTACTTTTAAGTTTTTTTTTATTATAACTTAATATTAATTATACTTCCCTGTAGGCCCGAAAACGTTATAAAGAGGTTTTATTCCAGAAATGTATATTTGGTATCTGATATCTGATTGTGCATAGTTCCAGTTATATAAATATCTATATGAATATTTTTACCATTTTATTTAACAAAAACTCGTTTTAGTATTAAAAAACAAGTAAGAATGTGAGTTAAATTCTCCGCTACAAATAGTATTCGGTTTGACTTCAGCACAGTGAATGACGTATCAACAAAAAATATCTCAATAGTATTTCTAAGCGATCGTGCCTCGCTCTAAGATTGAGTTTAATCCAACCGAAGGAGCTTTTTGAATAAATTAGGCATCGATTGGCAGTAAGTGGATTCCTTGAAGCAAGTGGGAGTTAAGCCGAACGCGATGACCCCCGGGCTCGACCGGGCTTGGAATTTCTTTAGTCGAGAAGCAGGTTGGCACTGGGTTGGTGTTAGCCAGAATTAATATATAAAAATATGAACCAATCATGCTACCCTGTCCTGTACTTCTTTTCGTAAATATTTATGTAGTATTAATAATTATTAATATATTTATGTTTTTATTATATGCACTAACGCATACATAAAATCACAACAATCACGAACACATACATGACATGTGATTGTTGTGATCGCTCAACCAAACTGTTAGGTTCTCATTTCTTCAGATATAAACCTATCAGCACTATACCACTGTAGTTCAGAGTAAAACGAGGCAGCAGCCTGCTTTCTCCGTAACTATAGATACAGCTAAGTTTCTGAATATTAATACTTTGGTATTCCTCAGCCACCATTGCGCATTACACAGCTCGCTGCGGATTATACGCCGCCCGCTGGAAGAAGATTAATAAGCATTTATGAAAATGATAGCTGCAATAACTGAAATTCTTATAAAATGTGATAAATGCGTCTTTCGGCAATGATCCTTGTATTTGGTGATAATATATTCCGAAGTGGAAAAAACTTGGATAGGTAATTCACGTACTGGATTATTTTTAAGTAAAATAGTAGGTACCTACTAAGATGGCAAATCAGATAATACGGAGACCTACCCAGATTTATACAAATCTTTTTGATGAACCATTGATATGGATAATAACTAGATCACGAAGCTCTTGTCTAGGTCACAATGGTGTTTAGTTTTGGTACCGTTTTCAATTTTGAAACTGGTTTGAGGGTGAGATCTTCCAAATTTTTGTACTGCGTTTTTTATTAGTACTTATTCACATATGAACAATTACAACCATATACTTTTGACATTAAAATAGCTTATACCGAAAGAGAATCATTGCACGCCATAAGAATTACGCCTAGAGTGAACCTTTTTTTTATTTAATCTATTGGACAAAGAACTCCAACTTTCACCAAACCTTTTCTGTCTTAGTGAAGTTAGTTTCAGTTTATTTCTGAAAATATCTGTACTTATATACCCAAGTGTTTTGTATAATACTCATAGATTTAAGTGTAAGTATATATGTATCTAAAATAAATAATATACTATTTATACTTTTCCATACTCATCAACTTTTAATAAACTTACTATTCCGAGCAAGACCATCGTAGATGTCAGGAATTTAAGTAAAAGCACGTGTTCTATTGTTTAACGTCATTAAATGTAAATTCGTTGTATTATTAAAAAAAAAACATTGCTCAATGTTCGCGTGGCGCATATGGTCTCCAATAACAAAAGTAAACCTATGTATCGGTTCGTTTTATTCCATCCGTGCAGTATAGTAAGATATCATAAAAGCTTGTAAACTAGATAATAAACAAACATACCTACAATTAGATTTTATTGTAGTGAAACCGTGAAGTTTTTGTAAGACTTTTTATACTTCTCTATTGACCCTGTTTTGTTTCTCTGGATCTAATTATATTCCTCATAATCTTACCAGCAAGTAGCTATTGGAGATTACCCATTCTAAAAATGCACGCGCATCCGTGTTCACATGCAAATACATATGGTGTAGTGTAGGTACCAACAGATACAATACAATACAAATACTTAAGTTGGTTTTTGTCATCGTTTCAGTCATCGTCTTGGCACATTACCATTAATAAAAAGTGGCTGGATCTGGCGAACTACTTTATAATTGTTTTTTTTTAAGGTTTATCTGTTGACCTACCAAATTCAGTGAAGGTGAATGTTATTTTATTTTATTTATTTTCAGAAAACTTACAGCTATGAACAATTTTGAAAAATTTATTGCCAAATAATGACACAAAAAATAATGCCGATCTGCATTGACACTGATATTGACTTGGTTTGCTGGATTGTACAATAAACATTAACAATAGCGAAAGTACATTTTCGAGCTAGTTTAATATGTTGTGGTGTATTTAAAAGCAAAAAGAATAAGACGAGCAAAATAAAATTATATTAAATAAGTTATATGTTGTGGTGTATTTAAAAGCAAAAAAAAGAAGACGAGCAAAATAAAATTATATTAAATAAGCAACCATGGATTTTTTACAATAATACTTTCGTCGTGAAATATATTACCTAGGATCATTATCTAGGTACTGGCTAAAAACAGATCTTGGGTCGATTTTCTGTAGATACTTTAAATTTATAATATTGTGAACTTGTCGAAATTCGGAATCCTTATCAGACGTCAGAGTAATTATTAGTTAGACTATCTTTATTAATTATTGAACATTATTTTTTTAATCAGAATCAAACCCATACTCCATATGCTTATACTTTTTCACCACTTTCTTCCTATTATTTTTTATTTTTGCCATTTGTGCTCTAAGAACACTCCGGTTTTTCTTGATTCCTTCATTCGGTTGGTCGCTCGTTTTTGCAGAACTGTTATAACGATCATGTGCCTTTGATCTCTTCTCGTCTCTTTGCTCGTCTTCTTCCAACATCTCAACAAGTTTGTTGATATCCATGCTTAACGCCTGGCATTCTATTAGGTTTCGTAATCTCTATGGACAAGTAAAGAGTTATAAGTACTTACAAAATAAATAAATCCTTTCTTGAAATATATCGGGGTTTACAGGTTCTTGAATCCATAGGCTCTCGATATAGTAAGTATAAACTGTGTTTCAGGTTGAACAAAAGCTACGTACGTACCTATATCCAAGGAAGTACATTAATCTAATATAAAAAATGTTGAATAGTTTATCCCGATAACTAAATGAAATTAGTAAAAGTATTATTAAAATAAAATTTAATTCATGGTAATTATTAGTAATTAAATGTTACATACATCTCGTTTCCCTAATCCTTCAGACCATTGCAATAGAAATAACATTCTCTTGTATTTCTTCCGAATATCGAAAACTGTCTTTCCTCCTTGGAAAACAACGTTTTTGTAGAACATTCTTTTTATATGCTGAATAGATTTTATTTTTGATTTCACGTCATAAACAAGTTCCAAAAACATTCTCAGTATTTTCCCTTTCTGCCGCCATACTGTATATCCTGCGTAGCTCGTTTCTGTTGGCCTCGGAAAAACTAAAAAAAATACTTTTAGGTATTATGAACTAAATATATCAAAACCTACAAACTTTGCGGTATGACGCACAACTTCTCAGGATCACTTCTTGGTGAGTGCTTGGTCTCTTTTATTTACAGAAAAGGCCATCTGAGGGTCTTACCCGTTTTGAAGAAGTATCTAAGTGCAATATCCAAAGATTTCCATATACATAATCCTTTATAAATATCCACAATAAAATCCGAACGTAACGATTGAATTAAAATAATTAAAAATGTTTCCTAAATACTAGTTTATTTAATTAAATATTTAAAAAAAAAGTAAACTTACATAAAATTAATAAAATTGCTGGATTAAAGTAAATTGAAATAAACATCGTTCCTCGGTATTAATATCATCTTATCTAAATAGAAAAGTATTAAAAAGTTATTAAGCGAGAAACTATTATAGTCGCAGCAATTTAAGTACCATACCTACTTTCCATAAGTATGCATAACAAGAAAAAGGTAGGTACCTAGAGTTAGGTTTTTCTTCTTCTTTTTAATGTAACTTCTTCTTCTTCTTTTCCTATTGGCTTTTCGCAGGCTAGGGTTGCCACGATTTTGCCAATGTCAGAGTGATTTACGTTTAATAATCTTATAGCAAAAAAGCGGAGATCTGTACCTCTACCATGAGCTATCACAGTAAAATCGCCTGACTTTACTACAGTAGTTACGTCAATATTAGTATGAAGAATTTTAGTACCCAACTATCCGCTAGAGGCGCTGTACAAATCTTCATACATTCTTTTAACTACAGACGCTAGCGAGTGTAGTAAATGTAGTATAGTAAAAACTTATGGTAGAGCTACTGAGTAAATGTTCAAAAATGACCAGTAGGTAATGAAGGGAGACTCTCAAATTAATGTAACTTCTGCCCGTCAATAGGTACTTAGGTTCGTCGTTCTGCCAGTGTCAAGTGTTTGAAAATAATTCTCAGTCAAGTCAGTCAATCGTCAAATCGGCTGTTTTTAAGGAAACGTTGTGGTAGAGTTTCCCTCCATTATCGGTCATTTTTCAACACTAACTCAGATCTCCTTTTTGCTATAAGATTAGTAAACACCATAAACTCTGACATTGTCAAATTCGTGGTAGCCCTCCGAAAGGCCTCTAATAAAAGAAGAAGAAGAAGAAACGTGGAATTTTTTCCTCTCGAAAACAATAGGAAACGAGTTCCATCAAATTTCGATATAACTTTATATAGTTATAGTTTTATTTCAAGGGTTCATACAATATGCTGCGACGACTATGTAGGTATTGTCGATTTTTCTCGACTGTTTTCACGTGTAGGATGTCACAGGTAACACGCTAGTAAATTATTAATCCTAGTGTGATTCTATATCGTTAGTTATTTATCAGTTACATGTCATTCTAATTATGACTAATACAGATAATGGTTAAGAAAGAGCCTGTGATATCATGATGGCCCAAAAAGCCAAAAAATTTTTGTACAACATATTTGGAACAGCCTGTATCTAGTTCTAACTTGCTTTTATCAGGGGTGGTTCAAGGGTGGATGGGGCGGAGACCGCGCCCCTTTTCGTTCTCCGTCTCCCTCTTTAACGGATGTGATATTGATTTGTGAGGGTCTTCCGGTATAAAGATTGGGAAACTAATGGGTATATCGTAACTTAATGTGTTGTATATTATATAGAGAAATAAACCTCATTTTTGGTTTAGTTACTACTTATGCCTTATGTACTGTTTATACAGTAAATTTATGTAAATAAAACCACCTAAAACGCACGAACAGTCGGACGTACGCGCGAAGGCTTCCGTACCCAAAAATCACACCTTACAATTTATTTTATTCCGTTTTTTAGTAAGTATCAGTTGTGCGATAAAATATTTCAACTCTCTAACTATCACGGTTCCTGAGATACAGCCTTGAATCTCAATAATAAGGTCCCGTTTTACTCTTAGGGCGAGGAACCCTAAAAATGACATAAGGTGAGATTATTGGTCATTTTTGATAAAATTTATTTCGAACACTTATCAAATCTTCATACAATTGCACGAAAAATGCACGCATCGGCACAATAATGCACTAGGACCTAGTGCATTATTGTGCCGATGCGTGCATTTTGGTCCACAGATCCAGCTATTCCTAACTCATGACTGGATTAAACTTTATAGACAACGTGGTATCATTTCGGAATACACTATAATTTGACATTATTTTGTAACCAACAAAAATAAGCTTATTTCCTGGAATTAAAAACAAGGCTAAATATTTTTTGGAACAACTATAATATTCGCAGTAGTTAAATAATCATCATCATCATCATAGGCAGTCCGTATTAGCCCATTGCTGGGTATAAGCCTCCTCCCTCAAACGCCATCCTTTTTTTATATGGGCTTTTTGCATCCAGGTCATACCATGTAGGTACAGCAACGATGCCATCCATCCATGAAGAGTAATTGATTACCTTTAAATGTAAATAAATAATAATAAATAAATAAAATCATCTTCAAAGATGTCACAGCTCAGTTGGTGGTCATAGGTTCGATTCCAACCAAGAGCAAACGTTTGAATGATGAACATAAATATTTGTTCGGTGTCTGCGGGTGTTAAAATTTATTCTAAGTAGATATGTTTTTACAAAAAAAAAATACATATATGTATAAGTATTATATCAGCAGTCTAGTTCTCATAGTACAAGCTTAGCTTAGTTTGGGACTAGAGTGTGATGTGTGAATTGTCTGTGAATATTTATTATTAACTAGGTGTCCCGGCTAACTTCGTAGGTACCGCCTTAGAGAGATTTTTTTTTCTGAGAGATTTTCTTTTTTTTTCCATAAGAACCTCAGAGTATTAGAAAACTACAAAAAAAACAGCCAAATCGGTCAAGCCGTTTTCATGTTATGTCGTGACAACGGAAACGAAAACGGGTTTAATTTTTATATTTAAAGATTTATTTACCTATTAATTGTTCAACTTTTGCTGTCCAGTATACGGTTGTCACATCTGTAAATAAGCTTAGCTCCGGGACACGAGGCTTCAATTAAAATGTAAATGGATGGCCGCGGGCGCTGCGTGCTGCGAGATACCACGCCGGCCGCGCTGGAGTGCCGCGCGCTGAGATAACATTGCCTATTCAATTTACCTCACCCATTGTACTGCGGACAATTTACTTGCTAATTTTGCAACGCGTCAATATTTCGGGTCGTCGGATTCATTTCCGACTTGGGAGATATTGAAGACATGGAGACCAATTTACCAATGACACCGCTATGCTTGATTTGGATGTCATATAATTGTGGCCACCTAGTGATATAAGGGCCGGAAAAAAAAGAATACGTTTATTCTTAGCGTCGTCAAATAAATTACATTATGTAGACTGCGATTGAAGTCAGAAAGACACTTTAATAACACTGCGACGGAACGCCCCTGATGTCATCTAATAATTAATCTTCTACACTTCACGACCCACTAAAACAGAACCATTAGCAGCAATCTTATTACTAACATATTAGGGTTCATTGTAGTGCAGCAAACTGGTTTTACATAAAACAAAGTATCTTGAATTTTTAGTAGGGCCGTTGCATCCGGAACCCATCAGACAGCATGTCGCCGTCACAGGATGTCTTAATCTTTTTTAGAGTTCTTTGGTTCAGCAAAAACCCCGTAGGCTAAATAAATTACCAAGATATTGAAAATTTAATGTAAATACATAAGCTAAATGCAAATGTTTGAGAGTCAGAACTTTGCTCTAGATTTACTTAGGTACTTTACTTACCCTAATACTGAAATGAACTACTTACCATCTATTTTTTTCTCGCTGTTTTTATGATATTTGGTCCCTTTTAGTTTATCGTGTGAATGGTCAATATAATATAAATCAAAAGTCTGCAAGTACAAAGAAACATAGCTTAAAAAAACTCGGTTTGGAAGTCCCAGACTCAATTCGCGACTGAGCTTGTTTTCTTACAGGGACATTTTATTTTAGTAGGTTTACGCATTCTAACATTTGTTTCTTTTTAGGCAGCGTAGTGACATCTAGTGTGCTATCTATAAAACGCATGAAGCTTATGTTAAAACTACTACCATCTAAACGGCTTTTGGTTGTATGTAAAGTTGAGCTTTCGCCATCTACGTGCATCGAACCGAACTTTTAGGTAGCGCCATCTGTCCTAAGCATTTCTTCCATCTCAAAGATACTGTGGTGGTTTGGTTTTTGTTCTAAACGCCATCTATGGGAATTAAGCCGAACTATGCGATTTCAAGGCTGAATATTGGTCCTATAGTTAGTCTGTGTACCTGTATCCCAAGTACGAGTTTGTGCACACACGGAAACAGAAATCTGCTAGGGGCGCTGCTAGGATTTCCATACAAATCGGTGGCGCTCGGCAATTGCGTCTCTACGATCCGTGTGTGCACAAACTCGTACTTGGGGTACAGTACAGTAAGCTGGCTCTTAACAAGCTGGATTGTACTCAAGAAATCCGCGAGGCTTATGAAAAATGCAAAAATCTAATAAAATAATTAAAACTTCGCTGGAGCATACTGAGCCTACTCAGAGAAGTCTATAATGACTTACTTATCTAATTTTATGTTACATTATAATAACGTCAAAATTAATAATTAAGTACATTAAATAATTATTTAAATAGAGTAAGTACTAACAATTCTAATATAGGTAGGTAAACCCAATGGCATTTAAATAGGAAAATAAAATGTTATACTTATCTACTTGAATACTCGGCCGACTAACTGCACAGACTATATAGGATGATAATGCAATTTGACGAGCCTGATCAGAGGGCCTAGTAAAAGTTTCAGCGTATAAAATAGGTGTAAGGTGCCTGCCGCGTAGTTAGGCTGCGTAGGTACGTCGGTTTTGAGACATGAAAAAAAGGTTTTCGAAGAAGGTAGGTATATTAAGGAATTCATATGGATATCTATAATCATTGATTTATGTACATTAAGTTAAAAACATTTTTATTTGCATTATCTCTCTACTCTCTCTAACATTACAAAACGTAGGAGCGTTTTGTAATGTTAGACATGCAAATACTATGTCATCAATTGGTTCGACTTCATGATTTGCCATGCTTCCGCAGCATTTGTTGAAGTTTCCATACGAAGAGGTACCCACCCACCTACTCATAAATACTTCGCAAAACATACACTAATGAACTACGCCCTTATTTGTTCATGATACCTACTGCTTTTAGAATACCAACAAAAAAATAAATAATAAATACTTACTTAAATAAATAAAGCTGGACAATCCACACAACATCATCTAGCCCCAAGCTAAGCAGAGCTTGTGTTATGGGTACTAGAAGACTGACATACTTAATACAATACATTACATAGATAGATATTTTTTATTATACATATAAATACCCAGAACACCCGGAATAAATATTTGCAAATCGTACAAACATTTATACCATGGCGGAAATCGAACCCGCAACCTTCGCTTCCGCGTCGCAGGTGGTCCATCGCCCACCGCGCCACATCGGTCGACAAATATTCAGCTAATGCTCGTGAAGACCTATCAATTTGATTTTTAGGGAAGCGGTAGAAATTTTTCCTACTTAGACCTAAGCTCAAATAAATAAAAGTGCTGTTACAAGAAAATATACTTACCTACGTTACTTACTTACTTATTAATGATAAGAAAACGATGTTCAAACTTAACAAGGATAATGAGCTACTTAGTTAAGAGATGTGTCTACAGATAAAGGTACCTGTGTAAATATTGTAATAATAAGATTTCTAGAATCGTCTATAAATCAGGTCATCCTAGGTGAACGTTGGTCAAAGATCGATGCAGCTGCGCTTGCGTATTGACTGCACCCCGGCCGTGGTGTTAATGGATTTCTCAGTATTTAGTAACAAACTGGAAACAGATTACTTAGAACTTAAATTGTTGCGCATGTTTTTTAATTCATTGATATTTTTAAAAATGTTTGTAGGAATGTTTAACGCTACTTTATGTCTGCGTTCTACTCAAGTCTCATTTGACTTGCTCATGTCATAAATAATAAATAAAAGCTCCAAGAATCAAATCAAAATATACTATTAAAATATTTTTTTCTAAATTCTAGTTTTTATCAGACTTGAGCTCAACTCTATAAATGTACAAGCGATAAGAATAGATCTTAGCAAGTTTATTATTAGATATTATTTACTTTTTTTAGGTACAAAACAACCCCAATATGGTAACTTATCAGATACATTGAATAAAACAAACCCTTGGTAGACTTCTTGGGTCTTTCTTGGTAGAAAATGTATCAGTAAAAACAGTGGTAACTACATATGTTTCTGTCCATCCAAAGGTTGTCTGGAAGAGATCGCCGTTAGCGATAAGACCGCCCATTGTACGTTTTGTTGGTATTGTCTCTCTGTTCTGTTTCTTTCTGGTGTACAATAAAGATATTTTCTATTCTATTCTATTATGTACTATGAAACTATAATGCACATGGAAGAAACGATAACTTGCCTGTTGCCTGCTTGCTAGTGAGGCTACAGTGTCGATATTATTGAAATCGATATCTTACGATTTATTCGTTCTTATGCCAAATGTAAAAATATGAGAAAGTTCCAGGAAAAATAGTGTCTGCCAAGATTGTACTCAATCATTGCAATTTAACGTAAAACTATTTCAAATAAATACCTAAAATAAAACAAACTCGTAAAAGGTAGTAATTACTTTATGTACCTACGTAGTTAATAGTTATGTTTAGTGCACATATAAAATACTTGTAGCTTATATCGATCGTCTATAATTTATAATGTTTCATGGTTAACTATATTTTTTACAATATTATTTACATTTAGAACACAAAACGTTTACACAACTTAAAAGTTTCAGTTTCAGTTTATTTATTTCTATGAACAAATATGCGGAAAATTAAAATAACACATGCATTAAAAATAACAAAATGTAACAAACTACAAAGCCTAACAGTTGAGCCTCCTAGTGCGAGTTTGCACACTGCTACCGACACGCACGATACCAGTAGCTCGAACACCAATAAGTGACCCTGCCCGTTGTGACATTTGTCTCGGTCTAGGTATATTGTGTTTTATAACTTCTATCGACGAGACGCGATAGCAATTAGAAAACAACTAGTACAATCGATAATCATTAATAAAGTCTGTCAAGCGAAAGATGGCCCTGATAAATCGCGGCAAATTCAAAAACTATTAGTATGGCAATACATTAATTAATAGGATAACTTGGAATTACATAATTTGATACTTTGATATTATTCTAAATAAATATACTAACATAATTTTTGATGATGATTATGAATAAGTAGATGATATACTATTGCCATACTAATAGTTTTTGAATTTGCCGCGATTTATCAGGGCCATCTTTCGCTTGACAGACTCTATTAAATATGTTTTAGATTTTAAAACATTTTGTGTCGTGAAATTGTGTAGCACAAATAGTTAAAGTTTACACAATATTATCATACATTAAATTATTATCTTATATTAAACTTCATACAGATGGTAAAATTAATTAATTAAAGGTTAATAAAAGATACATGTTCGCTACCTTAAGGTTTGATGAGATATAAACATTGTATAGGTAGGTCCTCAATCACAAAACAACCTACGCCTAAGCCTGACTTCTTTACTTAATAATTTTAAGGACCATTCCTATCGCAATAACTTTATTATCATCTCTGAGTGTAAATCTTCCTAACTTAGGGAATTCTTTAAATACTGTTAAACATATTACTCCCGAGCATTGCAGACGTAAGATGACATAATCACCATTTTTCACAAATATCAATTTGTTGATTTTAGACTTTACGTTTGTTTTAGGGTCTGCTAAGCAAAGAAGATGAGTCACTGTTACAGTTTCAGCCACACTCTGGGTGTGCATGACAGCTGAGAAACCCTGGGTAATGATAGATTTGCAGTTTAATATATGTAATTGTGCGTCAAAAAGTGTAGCAGTTGTTATCGGTTTTAAACTGTCACACAGGACAAAACCAGGAGATATTTCTTCTTCTTCTATACCTTTCAATTTTAGTTTAACGTTTTCCCCAGCTTTAACCAAAGTTACTTCTTTGTCATCCGACCATAACTTGTCAACGCTAACCGTCACTTTATTAGGCATTAGCAGTAAACTGCTAGTTACATGTATACTCCCAGCTTCAACCTTTCCCATAACAACTATGCCCTTGTCCTTAAACTTTTCAACTATTGGCATAACAAAGGGACTTTCAAATTCTCGTGCGATAGGAGACAACTTGTTGAGGCAGTCGATAAATGACGGTCCTGTAAACCAAGGGCATGTATCTTTTGACAGAGCAGTCATTAGCCCATCTCCAGTTTGCCCAGAAACGGGCATAAAATGGACGTCTTTCGACGCGAATCCAAGTCTCTTTAGAAAAGGCGCAGTTTTATCGCGGCAGTAATTGTATCTTTCTTCGTTCCATTTAACGGTCGCGTCGTCCATCTTATTGACCAAAGCAATCAGAACTTTAACTCCAGCTGATTTCACCAGCATTGCATGATCTCTAGTCTGCCCTCCCTTATCAAAGCCACTTTCGAACTCATTTTGACGCGCTGATAAGACAAGCACGGCAATATCTGCTTGTGCTGCTCCGCAAATCATGTTGGGCACAAAACTTTTGTGGCCTGGAGCATCGAGAATAGTAAAGTGCTTTGTTTCGGTTTCAAAGTGACCTCGACCAGTTTCTACAGTCTTGCCCTTATCTCGTTCTTCTTGATTGGTATCGAGAGCCCATGATATGTACCAAGAATCTCTGGATTTTTCTTTAGCTTCTTTTTGGTACTTTTCCATGGTTCGCTTGTCAACCATGCCTGTAAGACACATAAGTTGTCCACCTATTGTTGATTTGCCGGCATCAACATGTCCAATAAACACGATATTAACATGCTCTTTTTTGCTACATATCTCGTCAATATACGGTTTGTTCTTCTTTTTTGTGTTCTTTTGAATCGCAATATGCTGAACCTCTTCTTCATTATGAGCTTTTTCTTTTGACTTTCTAGAATTTTCGACAGCAACCTTCTCATTATTATTTACTTTAAGCTCGTTATTGTTATCCTCATTAAGATGTGAGGCTGCAATGCCCAGGGTGTGATCTTCTTTCAAAGTAGATTCTGGCACGTCAACTACTAACTCTTTAAAACTCTCTGATACCAGTTCTGTGTATGTTTCTTCTGGCAGGCGTATACCTGCCAAATCAGTCGCTTCATCGGCAAAATCAGGCTGAGCACCAACACTATCCCACAATGTATCCCAATCATCGCCTGGTGAGAATGAAGTTTCACATGCCACTTTATAACGCTGCTTGAACTCCAGGTCCATAAAAAAATGTGGTTCGGTATGTGGTATAGGTGCTGATTCTTGCCACTTAAACTCAGACGTGGCATGGCCATAACCATCACTTATGTTACAGTGATCCTGCATGGGGTCGCCCGATGAATAGGATAATGGTGTGTATTCTTGCTTTTGTGGAAATTTGAATGTAGAACCTGCGTTTGGCTCATAATCAAAAAGAGAAAAATTTTGGTTATTCGGATTAACAAGCGAAAATGCCGAATTAATACAGTCATTTCTTTGCGCAGGCATCGCATTGTCTCTTCTTACAAAGCTGTTAAAATTTTGCATTTGATCCGCTGCCGTCGAGAAGGAATTTTCTGGTAAAAACGCAATTTTTTTGCTGGGATCATTTCCACAGTTGTTGAGATTTTCCTCGTAAGCCTCCGATAATGGCACTGCTGAATTGGTTTTGTCTTCTTCCGTTACACTGGTAAAAGGAACGAATTCCATTGCATTTACGTTTAAACATGAAGCTGCTGTATTTGACTGAAGGTCTTGTTCTTCATCGGAGAGGTCTTGCTGACATTTTTTAGGCAGCATTGTATTAGACAGTCAGTCCGAAAAGCACAGGGTAGAAAATCGATCGCGGCAAGCGACGAATGCCACGACTACCGCGGTGAGTCTGTCTGTTCCTGTAGAGGCGGGGGTTCGGACACAGTGTACCTGAGAGTAACAAGCTATCAAATGGGCCAGGGCTACCATTTTAGCTCCTGTGACGATATTTGTAGCATTAACTTTCGAAACTCTTAATTAATTTTAATGTTGGAGGATAGCAATTATATATGATGTGTTTTCAAATTATTTTACTATCTTATAATAGTTATTTTTTTTCCTTTTATCCCGCAAAGGGAAAAAAACGTCTATTTTTTATTCTTCTTACTATTAACTGTATGTATCATTGGATCAATGCTTCTTTTTAACTTTAAGATCTTGAGCTTAGGATGTATAAATAGCATGATACGTATTACTTATGTACCAAGTACGGGATGTTAAATTTGTTTTATAATAATAATAAAAAAAATGCTTGACAATCCGCACAACATAATCTAGTCATAATATTATAAACTGCATTACTTTCCTTTAATATTTTATTAAAGAATTGATAAAAATGTAGGTATAGCTAGGTAGATATTTGAACATGCGGCCTATCATTCTGATTAGTAGTGCCAATTTTTGGATTTTTTATATGGTAGCACTACGTAGGGTAGTGAACGAAAGAGTAACTTATCTACCTCAACATAAAATAAAATACGCATGCGTGGTTCGTAGGCGGTGTGAAACGCGGGCATTGACTTTTGCTGTTAGGGCGTCGGTTCCATAGACATACAGAACGGACTAAGCGGTTCCTATCCAAGTATAAATAAAATAAATAAATTATGTTGGACAATCCACACAACATCATCTAGCCCCAAGCTAAGCAGAGCTTGTGTTATGGGTACTTACTAGAAGACTGACATACATAATACAATACATTACATAGATAGATATTTTTATTATACATATAAAATACCCAGAACACTCGGAATAAATATTTGCAGATCGTACAAACATTTATCCCAAGGCGGGAATAGAACCCGCAACCTTCCGTGTCGCAGGCGGACCTTCGCCCACCGCGCCACATCGGTTGTCGGTATGAAGTAAATACGGGTGGCAAAGAGTGAGACAACCATCGTGCTGCCAGTAGTTGTCTGTTTCCACTTAAACTTACCTACACACTTACAGAAACGAGACCGGTACTAGCCGCCTACCCATGTAAATTTCATGAAGCTATTGTTGAGTCCATTCTCTATGGTCGGACCAAAATGAAAATGCAGCAACGGAATTCATAAAATACGACTACTAGTGTCCTTTTCTCACTTAATGGTGATTTTGGTGATTTATTTATCACATAAATGTGTATAGTTTTGTTAGTAGTTCATTAGGTATTTAGGTAATAGTAAACCCCTAAAAATTATACAAGGTTATATATTTATACGAAGTTGTAAAGCTTACGTAGGTATTTGCTGCCGCCTAACTGAATATTCTATTTGTTTGTGAGGTCATGCAACATCATGCAGTATTGTTACGAGAATGGTTAATCTAAAATTTTAGGCTTTTTTACTTACTCAAAATAAGTACTTACGTACGTCTAAGATGTATATTATGAGTAATGATAACTAATAAGTGTGCAAGCAAAAAATGTTGATTGAGTGTTGATACATCTACCAAGACGTAATAGAAAAATAATTCCCGGCTAGAAGGTGAATCAATAACTATTTTTCTCCATAGAAATTTATGAGTTGTTGCATCTCAGATTTAAATAATTCTGCATATAATAAGATAGGTACGATGATAATGAGCGATTTTCCAGGGAGTGTTCATAGAATACACGATAGATGGCGCTCAACGTCAAATGCATTTCAATGTCAATGAGCGATTTTCCAGGGAGTGTTCTTAGAATACACGATAGATGGCGCTCAACGTCAAATGCATTTCAATGTCAATTGTCAACACAAAAAGTTTTTATATTTTATCTGTGGTGTGAAATTTTTGTCCTAGAAAAATTCGAAACTGTTTGACAAAAGCTAAAAATCTTCAATCGTGGCAGAAATTTGAAACCAGTATACAGTCTGTTGTCGTCAAAAGTAAAATCCACAAGAAGGTACACGAATGCTAAAAGAAAAGCAAACAAAAGTTATCAAAACGCTGAATACACCGAAACGGACGTGACAGGATGATAATGACAGCCACACGACAGAGCTGCCAATAGATTATACAGATAAAAAAGAGAGGGATTTTGATTTACACTATGTGTCCAGCGCCATCTTTCGACTCTTTTTGAACTATTTTTTTTTTTAAAAGCTATTTGGAAAATCGCTCATTTGCTGCTAAGCTCGGTACTAGTAGGTTACCTATAAATAAGTTACTCTATGGAAGGTACCTAACAACGTATGTATTTAAATCAGACTCCATGATTTGATCGATTTGATCCCGTTATTTGCACCATTTTCTAATTTTAAGTATATTCTAATTTAAACTATAATATCAAATTCTATAAAAAAAAATATATAAATTAATCAACTGATAATGTTGATATCATAGACCTATAAAACTACGTCTGTGGTTACTTTTGCGTGTAAGTCTATGGTTTTGTTTTGTTGTTTGTTGTGGTTTGGGATTCCCGCCATCATAAGATGGCGGGAAGACGTTGTAAATAAAATAATAAAGAAAATAAACTAATTTAAGAGAAAAACATTTACTGTAACAAACTAACTTATGAGAAAAACATAACTGTGAAGTGAATGCATGAAATACTGAAGAAAACGGGTTAACATAGGAGAGAAACATAACGTACGAAAAATGAGTGGACTTCCCGTCTTGAGGATGGCGGGAAAAACATAACTTGTAAAGTGAATGCATAAAATACTGAAGAAAACAAACTAACTCAAGAGAAAAACATAACTGTAAAGTGAATGCTTTATGATAGAAGTGTAAAGTGAACGGGAAGACGTTGTAAATAAAATAATAAAGAAAATAAACTAATTTAAGAGAAAAACATTTACGTAAGACTAGGCGGTATGGTTCTAAAACTTTAGCCTGCTCCGAAGAGCAAATAAAAAAAAAAAAAAAAAAAAATGTTGTGGTTTGTTTGGTTTCGTTGTCAAGCGAACCATAGCGGTAGTAAACAAGTATCCTGGGTTGTAAAATTCAATTTATCATAGAAATGTAGTCAACTAAATTTTGCTTAAAAATTTCGTGGTACTGTACTTCACGGCAACTAGAATAAATACTAATTTCTGAGCTTTATTTCGAGTATGGTAATAGTTTCAAAGGTTATCCGCCTCTCCTGGTATGCAAAAATAAGCCAAGAAATTTTAGAAGTACAAACTTTACCTAGGTGTAATAAATAAGGTATAAATCAAAATGAGGACCGTGCCCAAGTGGGTCAATAAAATTCATGAGGCAGACAAAGTTGAATTCTCCAGGTATGTATCGCTCCACCATTTATTACGGTCTTTTAAGTATCACTTTATACCCTACATATTTCAGTTATCATTTTTTACAAGAGGTTGGCTAAACATATTATCCCTATATTTCTTACTAGCTGGTGCCTGTGACTTTGTCTTAGATAGATAGATTTATTTATTGTATCATATTGGTGACAATTATAGGTCTTCAATTAAGATAAGAGCCGAACATGACCCAGCTGGGGCACCACAATATTTTGTTTTCAAACACTTTACTAACTTTTTCAAACCTGTTTGTCTTTGAAATAATGTTACTATCTATACTAATATTATAAAGAGGTAAAGTTTGTGTGTTTGTATATTTGTTAAATTGTAAGGGGTAATCTCGGGATCTACTGAACCGATTTTAAAAATTCTTTCACCAATAGAAAGCTACATTATTGCTGAGTGTCATAGGTCATATGAAAAACCGAAGAATAAAAAGGCTTTTACGTGGTAGTCCGTTTTGCAAAGTGAATCGGAGAAAAATGGTCAAATTATGCCCAACGAAGTGGGCACGGGACAGCTAGTATTAAATAAAATAAATAAATAATGAGTATTCTTTCAGTGTGCACAGCTTATGCTTTAGTCCTGATGGCACTCAGTTGGTGGTGGCTGCTGGCGAGAAGGTCATGGTGTATGACCCTCGAGACGGTGCTCTTGTTCAACTCCTACAGGCACATAAAGCTGCAGTGCACGCAGTTGCTTACTGCGGTGATGGCAAGAAGTTTGCCAGCGGAAGTGCTGATAAAAATGTTATTATTTGGACATATAAGATGGAAGGAGTCCTCAAGTATTCGTAAGTATAAACCTATTTGTTGTTTTGTTGTAAATGTATCTAGCTCCAACTCGATTAAACAATTGTAAGAAGGATCATATGAAAAAAATGCTAGCATCCAGGTTTAGTTTCTTGCCAGTTCTTCTAGACTCAGGTCGCGACGAACTGGCGCCTAGAATCATCTAGTATGTAAGACGTTTCAAAGTGATCCTTGTGATTTTATTGAATAAATGCTATTGAAGTTTGAAGTTTATCTTAAAGTACAATGCCATATCCTTTCAACAATATTAGCCGATCATCAACCCATCATTTGGACTAAGCCTATACTCTTAAATCATAGTCATAAGCATTGCTTCAGAACTATATTGCTGATTGAATATTAACTTACTATATTTTGTAAATACAGAGGCTCATAGAATACATAGTAACATGCTAATAGAAGAAATATTAATGCTTATCACATAAATGTTTGTTCTTGGTGGCATGGAAGGCTCTGCTTACACCAAATGCAAACCTTATTAACTGCCTCGTATAAACTTTCCTTGCAGGCACAGTGAAGCAATACAATGCCTTGCTTACAACCCAGTGACAATGCATCTGGTTTCCTGCGCCATCACAGACTTTGCTTTCTGGTCTATGGATGTAAAAGCTGTTCAGAAGTACAGATTGTCAGGGCGTATAACTTGTTGTGCCTGGTCTTCTAATGGCCAGCACTTGGCAATAGGTCTTGCTAGTGGGGTTGTGTCTTTACGAGATAAGGTATGTATTTTTGAGCAGCCTAAAGTAACTTTTGATATTTTTTGTAAAGAGAAAGATAAAACAAATTAATTAAAAAATTTAGTACTAGACTCTTAGACTTAATTGCTTTTAATGATAATAGTGATAGGCATGCAGTACAAAAAATATGTACATGCATTTTTCATTAAGGGTGAATATTTGAAATTTGGTTAAATTGGTGTTAGTGTCAATTTTCACATATTTATATTAATTTTATCCAATATTTAAAACTACTTAGCGATGTTATAAAGTCCATTTAAAACGGTCACTCATTTTGACATGTATCATAATATTCCATATTTCCAAAAATTGCCACTTTCTACTCAAAATGTCAGGCCCTAGCCATGTAAGAACTCCCGAATTTAGTATTCGTTTCACTGTAATTATAATTCTATAAGAATAATTTGAATAAACTCTATTTAAATTAGTTTACTAATACATTACCAATACTGTCATTACGATTTAATTTATAATAACAGTATGTTTCATCACAATATTTCAAGTCAAAAAGTGTAAGCGATAAAAAACATCAGTCCCTAGACATTTACGAAATTCAAAAAATCGCGGCATTCAAGCATAAGGCTTTTTCATAACTCACTCAATACGATAGTATCGGTGTGAAGTTAGTTGGAAACACGACCAAAGCCGCGGTAGCCTTTTTGTTATTAGAGCACTCGCCGACTTTGCTGCGGAAACACGAGCTGTGCCAGTCAAACTCTCAGGCCCTAGGTAGGTCGTTTTAAAGATATTTAATTACTAATTGATTTCATTACTTATTGTAAGCATGAGTTTAGTTTGCTTTGACATTTTGACCGCCTATTGGTTTTGATGTTGATTTTAAATAATGGGTTTTATTTGATTTTGTTTCGTTTTGTCAGTCCCTAGACCGTAAGTCCCTAGTCGTAATTCCCTACAAAAATGAAAAAAAAAAGTAAAGTGACTGGCCCTTTTAGATACAGCAAAGTAGATGTTATACCCATAGCATAGAAAAAAAACTGGATTGATTTTGAACTAAAAAAAATATTTTCAAAATTAGGTCAAAATTTAACCAAATTTCAAATATTCACCCTTAACATATATATATATTACATATAGTATTGATAAATATGATTGCAATTCATATTTGTTTTTCTAGTCAGGTGAAGAAACGCATCGAATAACAAGAGAAGCAGCAGTTTGGGCAGTTATATTTTCCAAGTCGACCCTCCTAGTTACCGATTGGAATGAAACATTATCATTCTACAACGTGGAAGGACAAGCGCTTCTCAAGGAAAGAAAAATAGGTATACTTTTGTTTACCATCCTCAAATAGCAGGGTGCAAGAATTATTGTGGTTATGGTATATTTGTATAGTGATTCAATTATGATGATCGCCATTATCAAAGCTTGTACTTATAGCTGATAGAATACTTTCATACATATTTTATCGTTAAATAAATAGGTTTGCTTAGTTTGGCATCAGACTTTGTGGGAGATGTATAATTCAATACTACGTGACCCGTGCTCACTTCGATGGGCATAATTCGGCCGTTTTTTCTCCGATTCACTTTGCAAAACGGACCTACCTCGTAAAAGCCTTTTTATATTTCGGTTTTTTATATAACCTATGACACTCAGCAATAATGTGACTTTCTATTGATGAAAGAATTTTTAAAATCGGTTCAAAAGATTCCGTGATTACACCTTACAATTTAACAAATATACAAACTTTACTTCTTTATAATATTATTACAGATTTACAATTTCATTTATTGTTTGAAGGAATAGCAGCGCTGTCGGTATCACTGCTAGGAGCCACAATAGTAGTCGGAGGAGCTGGAGGGTGGTCAGCCTTCACGGCCGAGGGCGTGCCAGTCGCACATACTGAACAAGATTGGGTGTGGTGTGTGACCCCGTCGCCGTCTCTCAATGCGCTGGTATATTATTTTATTTTAAACACCCTGCAAAGCGCCGTAGATCATAGGCGAACGCTACACGTCAATAAATATTGTGATAATTATCATGATGTTCACATATGTATCTTGGTTTTTGTATGTTATGTATATTGTGATCCGTCAATAAATATCGTAATCCGATAGTTGCGTGTAGCCTTCGCCATAGGGTTTCAGCAATAACAGTTGACTGTTGACAATTTTATTGAAAGTCACACATTTCATTATATTTCGTTGTAACAAAGCACCTGAGCAATATTTCGTATGTCTCAATAAAAGAAACATAACTGTTAGTTTAATGCACAGGATAACGGCGCATTCACGTGCCCTGTAATGCATTGACTGTAATATCAATTTCAAGTATTTTGAGACTGATTAAGTTAGTACGATTTTATTGAAACAACAACGAGTTTGAAATGCTTTATAGATAACAATGATAATCGCTAGTTTATGTAGATTTTATTACAACAAACTTTATCCTTCTTTCTTCCCTAGGCCGTTGCATGTCAAGACGGCACTCTCTGGTGCTACCAGATAGTATTCAGTACCGTTCACGGGCTGTACCGAGAACGGTACGCGTACAGAGAAAACATGACTGACGTCATAATCCAACATCTCACCACGGGTAGCAAAGTTCGGATCAAATGTCATGATAGAGTGCAGAAGATTGCTATTTACAAGCACCGGCTTGCGGTAAGAATTATATAAGAATATATTTTAAATAGAATGATATATAAATCTATACTACATCTAGTCCAATGACTATTTATTTAGTAAAGTTTCTCATTTGTTAACTTAAAAATATTCATTTTAAAATATCTCACTTTTATTATAGCCTTGTAGCGATGTTGGGTTCTTGCAGTGTATTCTTTTTCATAAAAGCTTCAAACCTATGTGCTTATAAAAATATAGGTTTTAATTATTGCAACGGACAAATATTTGTCTAACGTTCTAGCTAGATCATCTCTTTGTGTTATTACTTACCTACTTTAAGTTATCTCAATATATTTGTTGCAATATCAAATAAAACTCTTATCAATCTAGATCTCTGATTTTGGTCAGAGTTTGTTCTGTTTGGTCGATTATAATACTTTAAAGAAACTTTTGAAGTTGTTTACTAGATATACCAAGCGATGTAGGTTGATGATGATGATGACTAGATTACTTTTTATATTCAATAATATATTTTCCACATTGGGAGATTTATAAATTACTTCTAAACTTTTTGTGCGAAAATATTTATTTATTTGTGTAACATTACATAAAAGTTGGACCACAGTTAAGAGGGGACTCTTTTAATACAGGTCTCACGACTTAAAAAAAGAGATCCCACACATTACTAAGTCGACACTGTAATTTTGAAATAAAACATTTTGATTTTTGATTTGATTTGATTTTTTGATTCCACAGGTGCAATTACCAGAAAGAGTAGTGGTGTATGAACAGGGTGATGTTGAAGGGATGCTGTACCGAGTGAAAGAAAAGCTTCCGCAACGAAACGAATGTTCTCTCCTAGTCGCGACTAGTGACGCTCTTCTGATATGCCAGGTAAGTCTTACGGACTTATACATGCTCGTTTAGATACATTAAATAAACATTCGTAATCATCATCTCTCTGTCCTTATTCCACGCGAATTTACTAGATTTGAAAAACACTTATGTTTCTCAGATTACATTTAGTGCTATTTAGTGAAATTAATTTGTAAACCCAAAACATTTTCGGAAAAAAATTTTTGTTTGTTAATTTACCATTTTGTCAGTCCTAATTTCTTACTAATAAATATATGTTCACTGACATTTCACCTACTGTCGCAAACAAAGACAAGCTTGTAGAATAGACCATCCCATTCGTGTTATCGAGGGCAATATTATGTACCCTTTAATATTCCAGGACGCAAAGCTGTCGATGATCGGCAGAAGGATTCCGAAGTATTGGGTAATGCCGGCTCCGATACGATACGTCAAAGTGACCACTTTATACTTTGAGGAAGTACTTTTACTAGGACTCATGAACGGTCAGGTTAGTTATTAGTAAAATAGTTATTTAAGTGACAAGTATGGAAACAAGTCGGCACTGTCACTTGTCAATCAATAGTCATAGAACAATAATGTTTCAGGTACTTACATATTATCCGTGCTTTCTATAACAGAAAACATCGTGATACAAACAGCTTAGTCAGCTAGAGTGTAACCTTATCTTTCCTGTGGATAAAATTGGCTAGGCTCAGAAGTTAATTAAAATCCCAAGTTCTTTATTGCACATAAAAAAAATTGTACATTGGCGAGCTTAATGCCAAATAGCATTTTCTTCCAGCTAACCGTTGTGTAGTGTGGAATAAAAGCAATTAATAATACATTTATCACAGCATGTATAAAAGTTGCCAAGAAGTATAAATCTGAAGTGGAGACCGCGTTTAAACAAACATAGCGTAAGACTTCTATTATAAAGCGACGATCTGCGAGCTGTTAAACACTAGATGAGAAAAGCCGAAGACCAAATTCAGTACACGCCTTTAAGAGACCTACGTCCAGCAGTGGACTGATGTAGGTTAATGGTGATGATGTCGTATTTAAGATTTGATGTATAAGATAAGGATAATAATATGATCTTTAATTTTTTTATGTCTTTTTCATGTACTGTTTGTGAACCTAAACAAATAGATGCCTTTTTATTACAGATATGGCAAGTGGAGCCTGCAAATGGTAGATGTAGGATGATACTACTGACTCCAGCTAGTGTCCGTTGCCTTGATGTTAGTGCTTCTCGCGCTTACTTAGCCGTCGTCGATGAGGCATCGGTCTGCCGCATATATAACCTGCCCACTGGCGACTTATTGCACACCGTGAGTTAATAACATTACGATTGAAATTCATGAATAAAAATAAAATACTCAATGGTCAAGTCTAATCGAATAATTCGGTCAAATGCGCTTTTGTTTGAGTTTGATAGTTAATACTCGTTTACTTAAGATGCCTTACAAGAACAGTTGGTTATTTTGTGATTTTATAACATACAAGTATTTCAAGTTATTCGCTTTGCAACATTGGAGATAGAAAGGAAAACCGTATTTTTGTGAACTGTTATAAAAATTAAATATCATAGAAAATATCGCAGAGTTTATGTTTCAGGAAGAAAACATATCATCTGTTTCGTGGAACTCGTGGTGCGATGACTTAGTTAGCATGTCAGGCGGAGGATTACTTTCGATAAAGGCGGGAAACTTTCCGCCAGCAACTCAACCGCAGTCCGGATCTGTTGTTGGATTTCAGGTAAATATGTTGCTATACTATCTGTGTAATGTATGGTATTAAGTATGTCAGTCTTCAAGTACCCATAACACAAGCTCTGCTTAGCTTGGGGCTAGATGATGTTGTGTGGATTGTCCAGCATTATTTATTTATTTATACAATCTATACTACAAACACATGCTTAATGATTATTATGGATGTACTGGTCTGATCTAGTGAAATCTGAAAATTTGCGGAATTTAAAATAAACATACAGTTGAATTAAAATCGGTTAAAAATACCGTATTGTAATTTCACGCTGAATACATGAAACGCGAAATATGCTAAGCCTTTTCTATTATGACCACATTAGAAGCTATTTTCATTATATTTTGTTTATTTTCAGGGAGGCAGAGTATTCTGTTTACAAGCGAACTCAATGCAAACAGTCAATGTGCCATTATCGCACGCCGTACACCAGTACATTGAACAAAAAGTATTCAGGTTAGTGCCGATATTATGTTTCATATTAAATCTACTGAAGTGGAGCTCTATACTTAAAAAATTGACGCGAAATTACACATCTACTGATCTTGATACAATAAATAATTCTAGAGTTTCTAATAAGAGTTTTAACTAGAAACAGCTATTTCATTTAAAATTACATAAATTTAATGTTCCTGAATATATTTATATACATTTAATTTGCTTATTTTGAATGTACATCGCGCTCTAGTCCCAAACTAAGCATAGTTCTATGGGAGCTAGATTGTTGAAAAGAAACAAATTTTTGTGTTCATCACACAAACATTTGCTCTCGATGGGGATCGAAGCCCACCACCCACAACATGAAAGGCAGAGCTATTACCGACTGATCTGTGGGGCTTGTCAACATGTGTATAGAAAATATAAGCTTGGTAGTTATAAAAAATACTTTTTGTTTCTCAGTGAAGCCTACGCCGTTGCTTGTTTGGGAGTAACAGCGTTGGATTGGGAACGCCTTGGCTTCGCGGCTCTCGAAGAACTATCATTTGAAGTCGCAAGAAAAGCTTTTCAGCGAAGTGAAAATATTGTGTACCTTACACTGATAGATCATTTACAAGTAAGAATAAACTTCCTTTGTCTAAGCTGCTAAGAAAAAGTAACTTCTACATTATTATTATTTTTTGATAAAAAGTAGCCTGTATTAACTGTATTCAAAGTTTCATTCAATTCATATTATGAAATATTCAAATTATTCATTTAACCGGTCACTTTAGTTCCTGGTTTATTTAAAATAAGCTTTTTACAAGCTCTTATTCGTAGTAGTTAGGGTAGTGCAACCCATTAACATAGTATTTCAGAAGTATTAGATCATCGGTTCTGTTCTAGTCTTTAAATAAATAATGCTGGACAATCCACACAACATCATCTAGCCCCAAGCTAAGCAGAGCTTGTGTTATGGGTACTAGAAGACTGACATATTTAATACAATACATTACATAGATAGATATATTTTTTTTTTTGTAACTATACTTGCAATGACATGAATAGAACCGCATTCAATGCTGTAGAAAAATATAATTAATATTGCTGGATAATCCACACAACATCATCTAGCTTCAAACTAAGCAGAGCTTGTGTTATGGGTACTAGAAGACTGACATACTTAATACAATACATTAAATCAAATTAAATTATTTTATTCAAAACTCTTAGGTACATTAACTTACTAGTAATAAAGAACAACTTAGAAATTAACATGTAACATAATAAAGAAATAAAATAAAACATATATAGGTACATAGAGTTTCAAAATGGCCTCAACTCAGCATATGCAAGTTGTGGAACTTAGCTGCTTTTACATAGATAAATATTTATTATTATACATATAAAATACCCAGAACACCCGGAATAAATATTTGCAGTTCGTTTAGTACGATTTATAAGTATATAGATTTATAACAATAAATAATAATCATCTTGTGTTGTGTGTTTCAGGAACGTTTAGAAGCGGGCGAGAAACGGGAAGTTATAATAGGCGAGATGTTAGCATATCTCGGACGATACAACGATGCGGCGCGTTCTTTCCGCGCCGTTGGACGTGACGAGAGAGCTCTGAACATGTTTGTAGACCTAAGGATGTTCAACAAAGCACAGGTAAGTGGCATTCTTTTTGTTTTTTTTTGTCTGTAATCATCAGTCCTTAGACTGAGCAGGTGTGTGGTGGGTAATTTACACAATAACATTTTTTTTTTAAATGAACATAATTGACTTCAACTGTCATCGACAATACTAAGACATTTTCAAAGATTACTCAAAAACTAGTAGTCAGACCTCCACAAAAATGTTATAAGACCACCTCTGAATCATCAAACAAAATTTAGTCGAAATAAAAAAAAATACGTATTTTAGTTTTCAATTAGCAATCTAGTTCCAAAAGCTTTGCTTAGTTTGGGACTAGAGCGCAATGTGTGAAATGTCCGTGAATATTTATTTATTTTATTGAAGTCTACTAACCTCTGTTATGATATTACAGGAATACGTGGGGGAAGGCGAAGGGTTGACCGCGTTAGCTCGCCGCAGGGCGGAATGGGCGAGGCATATGAACGAGCCGCGAGCCGCCGCTGAAATGTATCTCGCAGCCGGCGATGTCCGTCGCGCCGCGCAACTCATGGCCGAGACCGGTCGAAGAGACATGTTAGTAGAGATATTTCTATTATTATTATTTAGCCACTGTCGTTCCACTGCAGGGCAAAGGCCTCCCTTCCCTCCTTCCACTCTTTGCGATTTAACGCAGCGACAGGCCACGTGCTTAGATGCGAGTCCAGCTCGTCCCGCCATCTTATCCTGGTTCTTCCACGCCGTCGCCTTGCATGTCGAGGGATCCATTCTGTGGTTTGCTTAGCCCATAAGTCATCGGGCATGCGACAGATGTGTCCGGCCCAGAGAGATCAACCACTTTAAAAATAAACGCCAGTTCAGCTCTTTAATGCACTTGTTAGTTGACAGATCCAGGCATTCTTTATCAATGGTAACGTGTCAAGACTATGACAACCAATGTCAAAAACCAATTAATTTGTATTGTATCAGTACACATTTTTTGATGTGAGCGATACCGCGTAGGCACGTGCATTTTTAGAATAGTTTATCTACGAGTATACAACACTTTACTCCGACAAATAATCAGATTCTTACCTGGACACATAGTGTGGCCGCTTTTTTGACAAAAAATATTAGATACTTTTTGATGTCTAAAACATTACATTCGATTACAATCAAGGTTGCTACTGTTGTCGTTATTTCTGTAAGTTTATATGATGTAAAATAATGTAAATAATCTCGTTTCGTACTACACTTTGTTACAGGTTGATAGAGCTAGCTCGTAAGCTGGACAAGGGTTCTAGTGAGTCGCTCCGACACGTGGCAGAAGCATTGGCGTCAGTCGGGGAACACGCGACAGCGGCAGATGTATACGAACGTCTGGGAGATTATGGGTAAGTAACACAGCATTTTATTAATACTTCTTAAATTCTTTATTGTACACACAGATAACATACAGAGCTATGTACAAAGGCGAGCTTAACCCTAAAAATAGTTTTCTTCCAGCAAACCTTAGAGGTTAAAGAAAGGTTAAGATAACAAGGTAGAATTGTGTACTTTAAGAATATACTACGAATTTTTTTTTATACTTCATTATTTACTAGCTCACCCCGGCTATTTGGCTTTTTTTTATCCTTTCCTTCCTCTACAACCTCACAAACTTTACCTCATTATGATATTAGTATAGATTCGGAAAACGATCTGTATAAAATAACTAAAATATCTATAGATCGTTTGCAACGGTCTATAGATAGCTCAACTGTTTCTTATGTATTTTATATGACAATGTACATTTTGTAAATACTGTACGTAAGTTTGTTTGTGAATAAAGTTATACTAAAATAAGTATGGGCATGTGTCAAATGTTATCATAGTTTCATCTACAGTTATTCCAATAATATCAAACAAATATTTTTTTCTGATTACTCTCTTAACATCCACAAGATTACGATGCTAGGATATGGGGGATGGCTAGGGTCAAAAATAAAATCATGACTCTAATTAACAAATTAACTTTCTAAATTCAGTATCCATTATATTTTTCAGTGAAGTGGGACAATTAGCGGTCGCGGCAAACGAGTGGTCTAGAGCATTTGCTCTAGCGAAAGAACACCCAGAATGCAAACGCGATGTTTACTTGCCGTACGCGAATCGTATGGCGCATGAAAACAAATTCGTCGAAGCACAGAAAGGTAAGAAAACTAAATGTCGGTCTGTATATTTGAACAAATGAGTTCTGGTACAATCTTTGCAAAGAAATAATAGTACTAAAATATAAACAATGCAAATGTTCATTCATTGATCGAGTGAAAACGTCTCAGTTTCAAGAATTGTCGAAAATGCGTTTGTTTTTTTGTTTGTCTATTCTCGCCTACAATTTGCATTTTTTAACCGATGTTTACGAAAATTTACACACTGTTTTTTTTTGTTTTATGTTTTTGAAAAAAATACGGGAAGAAAAGAAAAAAGGAAAGTTTGCTGTAGCGTTATATACCGAAAAATGTCAATGAAATTTGAGAGACACGCTTAGGCATTTATTCTCCACAAGATATTGAACAAGTGTCGGTTAATAAATGGTTATAAAAGCTCGCAAGGTCTCACAGAATCATTAGTTTAATATTTCTACAAGGCAGAAAGTTCACTCGTTCTTGTCCTATTATCGGGTTATTGTAGATAGTAACAAATATCTAAGCAGCTATCCAGTTTGGGGTTATAAATATGTTATTTTTAAATTTCAGCATACCATATGGCAGGTGAAACAGCAACAGCGATGCGTGTATTCTCAATTCTTGTTGGTAATGCGGTCTGTGAAGAAAGATTTGCTGATGCAGGCTACTTGCATCATTTACTTGCGTCCCAAAGCTTGGAGTCAAGTGTTACTGCTAAAAACAGGTTTGTTTAGCTAGAATTTCTCTAGTAAATTGATTTTATAAAAAGACACAGAAGCTACAAGCTGCTACTTTGTCTTCGTCTTGAATAAACTTTTGATATAAAAAGTAGATTTCAAAATGTCATCTAATTCGGAGACAAGTATCTTTCACATTATAGTAGTAGGATTTATGTTACTTTATACTGTAATTAGACGTTTCATTCGTTTATGGAAGGCAAGATGATCTCTCTCTCAATTTATTTAATTTAATTTTATGTAAATATGTAACGATTATCTACATTTAGCGTTTCATGTTATGAAATAATACGCGTTTGCAACGTACGCTTTCAAAAGTGCTTGAAATGTATTATAACATGTATTGTATTGCAGTGAGCGCGATACATGCCTGCGTCGGTATGCACACTACGAGCGGCTATCTCGTATATACCACGCATACGAGTCGGTGCATCGTTGCGTGCACGAGCCATTCTCACTTATACAGCCCGACGCGTTGCTAAACGCAGCGCGTTACGTTCTAGCTTTGGTTGACGATAACCCACCACCAGGCGTTTCTATGTTGTATCCTTTTTAAGTTATACATTCTACGTTCGAGTTTTAAGAAGTTAAGTCTGCATACCTTAAAACATGTCAGAATTTTAAATTGTCATACATTTTATGGGTGAATATTTGAAATTTGGTTAAATTTTGATCTAATTTTGAAAATGTTTTTTTTAGTTCAAAATCAGTCCAGTTTTTTTTCTATGCTATGGGTATAACATCTACTTTGCTGTAGGTATCTAAAAGGGCCAGTCACTTTACTTTTTTTTTCATTTTTGTAGGGAATTACGACTAGGGACTTACGGTCTAGGGACTGACAAAACGAAACAAAATCAAATAAAACCTATTATTTAAAATCAACATCAAAACCAATAGGCGGTCAAAATGTCAAAGCAGACTAAACTCATGCTTACAATAAGTAATGAAATCAATTAGTAATTAAATATCTTTAAAACGACCTACCTAGGGCCTGACAGTTTGACTGGCACAGCTCGTGTTTCCGCAGCAAAGTCGGCGAGTGCTCTAATAACAAAAAGGCTACCGCGGCTTTGGTCGTGTTTCCAACTAACTTCACACCGATACTATCGTATTGAGTGAGTTATGAAAAAGCCTTATGCTTGAATGCCGCGATTTTTTGAATTTCGTAAATGTCTAGGGACTGATGTTTTTTATCGCTTACACTTTTTGACTTGAAATATTGTGATGAAACATACTGTTATTGTAAATTAAATCGTAATGTCAATGTTAGTAATGTATTAGTAAACTAATTTAAATAGAGTTTATTCAAATTATTCTTATAGAATTATAATTACAGTGAAATGAATACTAAATTCGGGAGATCTTACATGGCTAGGGCCTGACATTTTGAGTAGAAAGTGGCAATTTTTGGAAATATGGAATATTATGATACATGTCAAAATGAGTGACCGTTTTAAATGGACTTTATAACATCGCTTAGTAGTTTTAAATATTGGATAAAATTAATATAAATATGTGAAAATTGACACTAACACCAATTTAACCAAATTTCAAATATTCACCCTTATAGAGAAAATGGGTTTACTTCCTGAATATATTCTCCAGACACATTTTTTTAAGAACAATAATATTTTTTTACCCAATGTTGTAAAATGACAACTAGGGACTCTTTAAATTTAAGCAGTTTACAGTCCTTAGGCTTTTTGAATTTGTGGAGGCACAAATTTCAGCCTAATGGAGAGCTCTGAAAATAAAATCAAAATATTGGTATTCTATTAGCAATCTATGGGAACGACTTAGTTTAGGACTAGAGAGTGATGTGTGAATTTTCCATGAATATCTATTTACCCCCTATCTTATAAAATGTTAGCGTTGACTTTCTTCTTGTTAGCGTTGAAGTCATCATTACGTATACTTCAAGTCTGCGCTAACTTTTTATAAAATAGACTGCTATTAATTACGTGTCCAATTTGTACCCAACTACACCCTTATCTACCTAATTATAACTAGTACTTAATTAAGGTTGAAAATATGGGAGAAAAAAATTTATTTAAATAATGTGTACTAATGTTCCTTAGTTATGCTCAGTGGCATTTGTTTATGTCTCGCAAAGCAAGCGAAGGCCCTCGGAGCTTCTCATTTATCAAAACTAATGCTGGATAAGATCTTGGGACTTCAAATACCACAAAAATTTCAAGTGAGTAACAATGTTTGTTAATTTATCTAGTAATAAGTCATATTTACTACCCAAGTACGCATTAGTATTGTTTATGCCATTACATGACCTGGTTATGTGTTAGAAAGGTTTTTTGAGTAAGGCGGTGATAGCCAAGTCCGAAAACATGAGTTAGAGAAAAATCGTGGAGGTTACTTACCCCCTCGATTTGTAAAAAAACAGTACCTCCATGATTCGTTCTTTAGAAGTCTTTTACTTTTGGAGAATCTCCATCCGAATGATTTGAAAATATACATATATTATTAAGTACTTACAAATATTTGTTTTTTTTTTTTGCAAAGAAACCTTTTAAAAGTTACATTATATCTATTTTTGTAATGTATTGTATTAAGTATGTCAATCTTCTAGTACCCATAACACGAGCTCTGCTTAGCTTGGGGCTAGAAGATGTTGTGTGGATTGTCCAGCATTATTTATTTATTATTAGGCACTTATTATAATTATATTGTTTAGGAGAGTGTCGAGTTGCTAGTGATAAAAACTCGCGGCGCTGATGATGGTGAGTTCGGGTCACGCGACGAGGACGTGGCTCAGTTGTGCTGGCGGTGCCGACGTCACGCGCCGCCTCTGACGTCATCGGCGTGCAACTACTGCGGACATGCGTTTGCCCACTCATTGGCGACGCACGGTAACTATGAATGCACCAGCGATGACACAAATAAGACAGTACTCCAAGTACGAGTTTGTGCACACACAGATCGTAGAGACGCAATCGCCGAGCGCGACCGATTTTGTATGGAGATTCAAGCTTCATAAGAAATCTGCTAGGGGCGCTGCTTGAATCTCCATACAAAATCGGTGGCGCTCGGCGATTGCGTCTCTACGATCCGTGTGTGCACAAACTTGAGGTACTGTTTATTGTCAAACTAAGCTGCTTGTAGAATAGGAATTATAATTGTTAGTGTTCCGTAACCAAATATTATTCCTTAGGAACCCTTAAAATTACTTACTTATTTATTGATTATTTTTTGTAACACTGCTAAAAACTGCTTGTAAATAATGGCAAAATTTTACTTGGTATAAATTTGCCTGGGTCGTGAGTTCAATTCTCACTAAGAACAAACATTTATGTAACAGCAAACATTCATGTTACTTTAGATAGCATTGTGTGATAAATCCTTGACTATTTATTGATAAATAATCATTATTTTTTCCAGAGGTTTTACCGCTAGTACAATTTGAGCCTACAGAGGGTATTTCACACGAGGAAGCGTTAGATCTCATCAGCCGAATGCCGCTACCAGAAATGCCGACGGAATCTGAAACTGGCTCTGACGTGCTAAGAATAGACCACGAAGCTGATTTTGTAGACCCCTTCTTGGACAAAGTTGAAGAGGTATTTAAGAAATACGACCGATGTGGCGCGGTGGGCGATGGTCCGCCTGCGACGCGGAAGGCTGCGGGTTCGATTCCCGCCTTGGGATGTCCGATCTGTACTAAGCTTGTAATGTAACTAAGCATGCGAAAGGAGTCGAATAATAAATATATAAGTAATTCTATTCTATCATAGAATACATTTAGGTTTAACAAGGTTTGAGTAATGTCATTTTGGAATTATTGTACAAATATTAGTAGCGACTATTGAATATATTTGGGCAAGGATTTCCTGAAATCAAGCTAACGCTTATGCAATGAACATATGACATTACTTTTTTTTAAGTTAGTCTATAAAGCAATTTCTTATATACAATATTTTTTACTGTACAGGAGGACGAAAGTCGCGTGGTTGTGTGCAGTCGTACAGCTCTCTTACAACTGAACCCGGCCTGTGTAGTCTCAGTGTCGCGCCCTCCTCTACCTCCACTCCTGTACCGGAACATGTTGCCAGAGCTACCTGCCACAACCTGCCATAACTGCCATAACGTATGTATTCGAATATTTTACTATAAATGTCATCATCATCATCATCATTATCGACCTATGTTAGTCCACTGCTGGACGTAAGTCTCTCCCAAGACAGCCCAGTCTTCGACCCTTCTCATCCAGTGTTTGCCAGCTACACTCCGCAGATCGTCGCTCCATCTCGCCGGAGGGCGTCCTACATTACGTTTGCCTAAACGCGGTCTCCACTCCAGTATCCGTTTGCTCCAACGGTTGTCGGTTCTTCGGCAAACATGGCCGGACCACTGCCACTTTAAATGTAAAGATCACGAACCAATTAGAGGAGAGCCGAAGACCAGGCTCAGTGGCGCGTATTGGGAGAGACCAACGTCCAGCAGTGGACTGGTCTAGGTTGATGATGATGATGATGACATAAAAATTACTGATATAGTCACACGCAGATTATTTTGTGAGGTAATGATGGCCGATTCCGAAACCACGAGGGTTAAAGAAAAGTCATTAAAAGAATCATACCTTCTATTATAAAATCGATAACTACGTACTTAGGTTTTTATAGATCAGCATACATAATTTGAAAACGAAAAAATAGTATAAAAGATTATTCTTTGCAAGAAAATGAAGAAACGTACGACGCTTGTATGTCAATGTTAATATTCGTTTGTTTGCTGTTCTACACACAAAACCTTCCATTAATTTCATTCCTCATTAATTCCTTTCCTTCTGCTTTTCCCACAGTTGTTCTATCTAGAAGATTACGAGATACAAGTGGTGATGAAGGGTCATTGTTCATTCTGCCGCCACGCTATAACAGAAACTAAAGACGAAGACGAGACAGATGACTCGCTTGCCAACGATTCCAATGCTTCAACGCCGGGCAGTCCCAGCAATGGATTGCATTCTTGGCGATAACTGCGATAAGTAGTTTTTCAATTGTTCTTTTTCGAACGCCATTTTTTATACACACTGTTGCGTAATGTGTGATGCCATAGATTAGTAGTAATGGTAATAAAAATATTTGATTGCTTTTTTTACAACATTTGTAATTTAATTAGTAAACCATCCGCTCAAATTGATTTAAATGATCTCGATAATGCTAATGTACAAATTTCAACTCAAGTTTTTGATTTCCATTACTATTAAACTTAGCCATCAGAATCCATTTCTTGTTATAAAAGATGCAATGTACTACAGTTTTAAAACTATATATTTGAAAGCAATGACCAAATCTACGAATTTTAAGGTCCTGTATATCAAATGTGTATATGAGTATTAAGAAATGTTGTATAATTTAAATAGGCTAGTCAAAGCCACGTCCAATGCCATCCAAAAGTAGAAATAATGTTAGTACACGTGACATACAAATATTTGTATGGTATTTTACATTCATTTAGTAATTAGATGTATAAGCTATTGGTGCACAGCACTTTGATGATTATTGAAATGAAAATTAAATATTAATTATATTTTATTTCACATTATTTTGGGTTATTGTCATAACTAATAACTAATCATCGAGTGAACTGTGAGTAGAATTTAGTTCTAGATGTAACCTTAATGACTCCGTCCGGTGTAAATGTAATTTACTTAGATATAAGTAGATAAGATTTTTTTTGTCCACGACAGTTGCTGAAGTATTTAATTATCCCACCTACAAAGTAGGTTATTTAAAGACTTAGGTACCCACAGTAATAAAAGTCAAATATATAAAGTCAAATTATAAGTAATATAATTTGACTTTTTTTTTAAGAAAACACTTTAGTAAAAAGTAAAAATCTTCTTGCTCGCACTGTTTGCATTGTTAAATAATTTTAATTAGATATTTCCCGGCTTTATTTCACCATACGCTTTAAATTTATTTTAAATTGTGTTCTAATAACCTCGTGGTTATTTTTAATTTAATCAACGACCATGTAATTGTTATTTATGAATGTAAATTACGTAGTAACGCATTATTCCACGTACCTAAAGTTGTGCGATAAATGTATAGATTTCTAGTTTATTTTGTGTTTACTAGTATTATACGTAAAACGGTTTGATCTCTAGTTACTAAATCTGTTTAAATATTGTGATAATGCCACCGTCCCAATGTAATTTTAACATAAATATAGATCGAGATCGATGTGTAAAATAAATGAGTTTTATTAACTGAACGTAAGAATATGCTTTTGGTGTTCTCAGATTCAAAAGAAAAGTGGTCAGGTTTCTTGATATTTATGATTATTTATAAATCTTTCGAATTAAAAGTGATAATAACCTAATCTCCTCATTCCAAACAAGAAAATTAAATGATTTATATACCTATTTTAAAACAATTAAAATTTTAGGAATATATGTATCTACATATGAAAGATAAGATAAGATAAGATAAATTTATTTCAATAATATACAGTTTCTTTCTGGTACAATGGAATATATAATAACAATTTTCATTCATGCTTATAATTATAGTAATATAACTTCTCATGATTATATTAATATAATTATATGGGTGAGTACCAATTGGAACTTTGTTCCTCACACTAGGACTAAATAGCCTGTACAGTGAGGTCACAGTGATTCGTCTTGGACTTAGAAAAACAGTGTATTTCTTCACCGTTTATTTCTTACATTAATAACGCATCTCTGAGATAATTACCTCTGAGAAACGAATTCTATTCTATCTAATTATTCAAATAAACAAATGTGCTACATACAAGATTGAGAAATTTCTAAAACAGTAGATAACTAATACTTTTAGTTGCAAACTGACGCTCAATTTATATTTTTAGGGTTCCGTTCTCCCATAATACTAATAATCCGCTGTCCGTTTGTCTGTCATCACACCAGGCTTTTGGTGCACCTATGCACTGGTAGTTAGAGGGTTATTCTCTGAATAATATGTACCAGTAGCCGCTTTATCAACGAATAGCTACTAAATAAACAATAAAACTAAGAAACAATTATATAACTAAATAAGGGACGGACCTAGAGTCTCGACCCCAAGTGGAACAAATAGGCCCTGTCGAGACCTGCATATCTCATACAAACACGAGAGAAACGAGAAATTTTTTTGTAGAGCCCTTCGTGCGTGACTTCGACTCGTCCTGGCCCTTTATTTTGTATAATTGTCGATATGATAGTGAGAGCTTGGCATGTGGCATTGAATCTGAACGCTTCACCTGGTAGGTGGTTTGGCAAGTTACTATTTTTATCTTGTTGCATTCAAGAAGGGATTCACACAATAATAGCTTCAAGTATGTTCATGCACTTTTAAACGGAATTACTGTTATCTTGTTGATAAATTAAGCAAATAATCCAATTCAATATTTTAGCAGATCAGTGTTATGTTAAAAAATATATCTGAAATATGATGAACGTATGATGCAGTAGGTAGGTACGTAAAATTTTACAGGTTCGTATTTGTTTAGAAGGTTGTTTAGGATAGGAAGAACTTTATGTAGGTAAGTACCTACCTATATCAGTTTCATGTCAGCTTGTTTAATAACTTTTTAAAACTATTTGATTAAAAAAGTAAGACTATACTTAGGTATATAAGTAGTTAAAGATAGGTAGGTACCTTCGTCTCATAGTCGATAGAAACTTAGAGCATATGTAAGTTATTGATAGTTTTCATCTTACACTAATGTTTCCATTACACCTCAAAGGTAATCACTAATGTGATCATTAATAAAAACATTCGTAACCATAACGTAATAGAACGTAAAGGCAGTGTATTCGTTAATCGTGACACTGCGCGATGACGCTACAACTTTAGCCACTCAAACTAGCATTGACACGCAGTGTGAATCGATCACGATACCGTTACGAGATGTTTACGATTGTCACATTTATTCATGATCGAACCTAGCCAACAGCAAACGAACCGTAATCATTTACACAAACATAATTACATTGATGCGTTGCATAAATTAATGCTCGATAGTCGGTACTTGTAGTAGGTAAGTATACAGTGTATCGACGCTGGCAGGTGATGCATCCCACTGTTCGTTTTTGGCGAATCAGAGGTGCGCAGGTGTGTGCGCAGGTGACTCCGCGATCTCGGCCGATATCTGAATAATATACAGGTTGTTGCTGATTGATCAACGTCAATAATCAAACGCGTTTGGTTATATATATACATATATAGGACAAACTTGATATGATCAAACGTTTAGTCAATATAGGTAATAGCTTCTGTACCTACCTACCTACCCCAAGTAAGTAGGTACAAGTTTGTGCACACGCGGATATCAGAGACGCAATCGCCGAGCGCGACCGATTTTGTGTGGAAATCCAAGCTTCTCAAGAAATCGCAAGGGGTGCTGCTTGGATCTGAATGATCTGATCATTGAACGTAGCGTCAATAATAACGGACAAGTTGTAGAGTATGAGGCTGGCATGGTATGGGCATGACACGCGGAGAGAAGATAGAAAAGATTCAGGAATCGATACCCTGTGATGGCGACATCTAAGTACTTACGACGTGTTTGATATACGAACAGGGTAATAATATAAGATAATAATGATTTATAAAAGCTTCAAATAATTTTGTTTGTTCCGTTGCCTTGCTCACTCCTTTCTTACTCTTATCGTAGTTATCTTTATTCAGCGAGTGTATTCATCTTTTCTTGGTTTACCTCTACTTCTTATAAGGCTATCTTCCCTCCGCATGACATGCCCATACCATGCCAGCCTCATACTCTACAACTTGTCTGTTATTGACGCTACGTTCAATGACCAAAGCTTTTATAGATTATAGTGACTAAATATTATGCTCCTTTAACTCTAAAAAAAACTTGTCTTCATAGAAGTAGTGGGATCGTATTTTCGAATGTCTGGGTGTTACAGTTACAATAATATTATGTAGGGGAACCTGTTGTACCTTGGACAGAGTTGTACCTAGGACAATCGTGTTTTAAAAAAAAATGCGTTGGTTTTAGGAACTGTTGTCTATATTATTTGAATCATCATTGATCAACAATTACGTCAAATCAGTTGTGGTTTGCCAGCTCTAATGGTTACAGCGAAAAAAAATTATTTCGTTTTTTTCAATTAAAAAGTCAGTTTTTTAGGCTTTTGTTTTTGCTATTTTTTTCAAAATGATGCATGTTTAAAAAACGGTTTTATTTAAAAACTAATCTTAGTATATATAGCTATTGGACAACATATGTCTCAGATCCTACCTCTAATCACAAGTGGGTGTACAAAGCTTGTGAAGTAAAGTAGTCGCGATGTTGTACCTTGGCGATCCAAGTTACGTTGTACCTTGGCCACCATCATTTGGTCGGCATTTATATGCATATTTTTTTTGAGTGCTTATTAATTGCAGAAATGGTAAAACTTATGATGATAAGAAAATAATGAAATAATTTGGTTGAAAGTTAAAATTACGTGATTAGAGACCAAAATAATGTCATCAAAAATTTGCTATAAATCAAATGGCGAAGGTTTTTACAAAAACAACCTTTTACCTATATATAGTTGTTAATAACTGTTACTTTTGTTAATTGCTAATGCAAATATGATTGAATAATTATTATTTAAACAAAAACTAAATAAATTACAGCTAAAAATATTTTTATGTCGATTTGAACCTACACTGGCCAAGGTACAACATACACTGTCCAAGGTACATCTGGTATGTTGTACCTTGGACAGTTTTGACTTTTTTTTTCAAATAGCTAGTGGTCACAGGTTTTTGGGAAAATACATAGTTTTATGATTGAATTATGTAGGTAATTTCATGATCTTTACATACATATACACTGGACAGATATAGCTAGCACCATTATTTAATTAAAAATCAAAATTCAAAAAACTGTCCTAGGTACAACAGGTTCCCCTACCTATGTTAAAATATTCACGAACTGGCGTGAAAAGTTTCAAGGATAGGTACTAAAGTAAGTAGGTACTAATATTTTAGTAATTTCGAAGTCGTATTTAGATTCCTTCTGTTTTTTAGGGTTATTAATTGTAGTTGGCCTTGGACTTTTGTATAGTACCTACCTAGATCTCGATGCAAAGGTATTTATAGAATTATAATGTTTCTGAGCTTTTCTAGTTTTCTCAACTGAGAAACTCTGAATAGAGAAACTTCTCTATTCAGAGATCCGTGTAAGAAAACCAAAATTCTTTGCTAGAGAAGCTTTGGTTATATTTTTTTGTTTTGGATTTTTTATTCATGTAATTAACTTTTGTATAAGTAAAAGTATCTGTACTTGAAGGTTAATTAGGAGAACAGCCGATTAATTTTAAATTATTCCTTTTTTTTATAAGGAAATATAATATTCGAGGTGTCCTTATTTCAGCCTTTTACCATTTACTGAGTAATAAATAAAACAGTTATAAAAACATTTTATATTGCAGAAAAAAATAGGACTCTTTATAAACTTATTTAATCGTATAAAATAGCTATAATAAAATAAATGAAATATTTGCGCGTCTCAATTTTTGTTCGTTGCTAATTAACCGACGCAAAAAAGGTGTTTTCAGTTTGATATGTTGATGTGGCATCGTAACGTTAATGATGCGGTTTTTTGTTGCTGAAGTGATCGAGATTGTTCTTAGCTACATTTATGAAAATACTAACTGCTGCTCGCGGTTTCGTCTTGCTATATAATAGTTTGATTTTTGACAATTCTCACAATATAGATATATATATTTATAGAATCTATTTGTAAATTATAGCCTATATGTTATTCTGATGTATAAACGATATTATTGTAAAGTTTAATTAAACTCCATTCAGCACTATTTGCGTGAAAGAGTAACACATACATCCATACCAACTTTCGCCTTTATAATATTAGTATAGTAGTTAGCTTTGTTAGCTTTATAGTATTAGTAGGTAAGATTTTCAGGCAGTCAAATCAAATCAAATATATCTTTATTCAATAAAATCACAAGGATCATTTAGAATCGTCTTACAATAGGTTTAAGTTTACGTTGAACGTAACGGTAGTACAATAGATTCTAGGTGCCAGTTCCACGCGTCCAGAGTCTAGAAGAACGGGCAAGAAACTTACGGCCTGGTTCCTACCGTTTTTTTATATGATCCTTCTTAAAAAGAATTACTATAATTACTAAAGTCAACTAGTCTTTGTATTGTGTGTTTGTGGTTGTTAATTTAATTTATCATTAGTATAATGTGTTATATGTTATTTCAAAGTCAAAGTCAAAACTACTTTATTCAGTAAAATCACAAGGATCATTTAGAATCGTCTTACATACTAGGTGATTCTAGGTGCCAGTTCCACGCGACCAGAGCCTAGAAGAACGGGCAAGAAACTTACGGCCTGGTTCCTACCGTTTTTTTAGATGATCCTTCTTACAAAGAATTACAATTAAACTAAATTAAGTACTGAAGTTTCAGTGCGGTGTCAATTTAACTTAGTAGGTAATGATACACTAATGAGTTAAAAAAAAAGAAGAATAATAAAGCTATACGTAAATCAAAAAGACAGCACACGCTTCGCTTCAGAAAACAAATATACTACAAAGTACATAAGCAAGGCAAGAGAACATTACTAACATCACAAATTGACAAATTTGCTGTTGACGGGTGGAGCGACATCAGGCCATGCAGTTTTGTCATTAATATAGCTGTCTAAGGTACCTATAATACGCCTTTTTTATAAGATTATTTTTAATGTATGTTTTAAATTTTCTAACTGAGAGTTTTGTTGCATTTTCGGGGAGCTTATTATAAAAACGCACGGCACCCCCCACAAACGACCCACTCACCCTCCGAAGCCGAAACCCAGGGACGCACAATTTTTATTTGCCTCTAGTGTTTTAAATTTAAAATTTAAAAAGTAACACACTGTGTAATGGGCCCGTGCGGTACGTAGCGGAAGGTGAGATTCAACAGATGTGACGCCATATGTCCGTCTCAAAGTCTCAACAATAGCTACAATCAGACCATGCTACCATTCTTTGGTATTACTTTCTACTTTCGCGTTTTCAAAATTATTTCTGTGCGTCTAGTCGAAGCGACGCGTGACCCGAGGGCTGGTGAGTATCTGGCCCAGCGTATCAGCATTGCTATTCAGCGCGGCAATGCAGCCAGTGTCTTGGGTACGCTTCCGATTGGTACTGATTTGGATTTATTGATACTTTAAGAATTTCTAGTAGGGACACTTCTGGGATGTTAGACTAAATAGAGCTTCCGGCATAAAAAATAACCAAATTAACTCAAATACATCAAATTTCTAAAAAAGTTCTTTGCGGAATTATGAATCGTACAATCACACCAAATATGAAGGTTAGGTACTTCAAAAATCATTCGAGAAAGAGAACAAACGAAAATGAAACCACTAATAAGAACGTACTTAACCAAAACCCGAAATGCCCGAAAACTGACCAAGTTTTTTAATAGGCAGGTATGTGTGCAGCTGTCGTGATTTGGGACTCAAAAGAAGCGCGTGCGCCGCCGGCTCACTGCCTAATCTCATTCCTATTTCCAAAAACATCTGCCGTAAAAGCTGCTTTCACAAAAAATGTTGCAGCTTTTGTTCCCGAAGCCTTAATAAAGATACAGGGTGTGCTATCTCTTGGTAATACAAGGTGTATGCATAACGAAATTAATCGAGACTCAGTTGCCCGCCAGCATAGGTTTTTTCATCTCGAATCAGACAAACGTGTAGGTACTACGAGCCCTAAGGCTAGATACTCATTATTCTACGCTTAGTGAGCAGTACGTAGTACTTTTATTTATTCTGGTGCTAAAGGCGTAGATTGCCGCTATGCCTACAAATTAGCTTGTACATTTAAGCTAGCGAGAAGTTATTTGTGGGTTGTCAGTTTTAAGACCTCATTTAATACTCTTATGTCAAAACCAATATGAAATTATAAAAGAGTAAGCTATATCCACACTAAAAGTTCATAAGTAGGAAAGTAGGTAGGTACTAATTAATTTTACATCAGAAATAAATCATTTTCGTGTGGGTATTTTACACCATTATACTTTGTTAACTTACACTTGTAATTAATCAAAAACTTCTCTGCAAAACATAAACCTCGATGTTCGATAAATCTATTCCAAGAACCTTCGGTCTTGATATCGGAAAGCCCGACGACCGCTCCTATTAGTTCAATCAAATAAATATGACCGTATACAGTGAAGGCTCAAAGTTTTAAAGGCCTCTAATTTTAGAATAAGGCTTAGTTCATATGGCATTATGGCGGTACCGCGCGACCATATGAACTAAGCCTCTGTGTACGGTCGTGTTCAGTATTTTATGTAAGTGATTATAAAATAAATAGCAATCTATGTATTTACGAAACTTTTGCTTAGAGTAGAATAATAGAATAGTAATTTCATAATCTAGCGATTATGAAATTTCACTGGATATATAAAAAAACATGCCTTTTTGATTTCTAATTTCATCAAAATGTGTTCACTGCTTATGATGATTTTTAAAACATCCGTACATCTAAACATAATCTATAAGTAATATAATACAAGCAAAGTTTATTTCCATTCATTCCCGTTTTCATCAGAAAATAATCTACATTATGAAAGTTACCACGTCAGATGTACCTAACGTGAAGAGGCACGTACGCTGGTTTTCTCAGTTTCTAGTAATGTAGGTCCTACCGAAGAGTAACAAAGCAGGTCCCTGATTAAAAACGGCAGACTGCGGCGAGAGCAGACATCTACATAATGTGTACATATACAGGGTGTATAAAACTGCAAAAGTTATCAGAAAATTCTTTTGTTTTCCGCTTGCAACCAAGTATATGCTAGAGTGCCGACGACAGCAACTTGATCGTGGCAAAAAACAAAAAGTCTTTACAACTTACACTCTAGAAGCGCAGTTCACTGAACTAGAAAATCGAGTGAGAACTTTTGCTCTAGCGAAAGCTTTTCGAATAGTTTACACATTTTGACCATCCTGTATCAGACTCTGTGCTGTTAAGTCTGTAGGTTCTTACTCAGTATCCACTTACTTAGCCTAGACTACGTAGGTGCCTCGAATTCAAAATTTGGGTGAGATTAACGAACAACGAAATAAACTGCGAACCGAACTGGGAGGCTTTTAGGAATCACGCTCTTTATTTACTCTGCTATTGGAATTCAAATAGGATTTTTGGGAAATAATTGTTTATTTTTTGAACTTTTTGTAAAATAAAAGTGTTTGTGGTTTCTATTTAAGGAAATCTGATGCATCGAAGAACACGTAGTCTAGTGGCCTGACCCCTAAAGTAGCAGGTTCAAATCCAGTCGTATTCTCTGTCTCCCGTGCCCGTGGATAAAGACAACCTTATTTCTTTTTTTTCATCTGACCCACGTATGTAAATACTGTAGACCTAGGTAGCTACTCGTTTTTTTTATCTGACCATGTAAATACTGTACCTACCTACTGTACTCGTTAGTTAATCTATGTAAGCTGAAGCCACTACTATTGTTCATAATCTAGTTTAGCACCGAAGTGAGAAATTCTGAGCGAATTTCAACTATTTTAAAGGGTAATTTATAGAGTTCAAAATGGTTTCTTGGAAGCACTAGGTTTCCTAGCTAGAGGTTTCTCAAATTCAGTAAAATTTTGATCCTAATTTAAAATAGCCATCTAGTTTTGTTTATGTGTAAGTGATGTATAGTGGCAGGTAGAATCTTCTGAAGTGTTTATCTATTTATCACCGCTTGGTGTTTAAGTCCTGAGGCGATTTTACGTAACAGCGTTTGATGTATGCAAGGATTAAAACCCCAAGTCTTTAGTGGTGAGACTTGGTGTTGAGCTTTAAACGCCAGCAAAACAACATTAACTACTTACTAAGAACTAAGATGAGACTTAAGGTTACCGGCGTTCATCATATGTTATCTCTGGATATCAATAGCCTATGTCTAATCAATGATATTACTAAATTAAGATTAGGGGCGGTATAGATCTTTGGAAAATTTTAACAATTCCAAAGACTCTATCTTGTTTCTAAATCCTTGTGGCATGGTCGTGTATTGTCTATTTTTTTATGACACCTGCCGATAAAAAGGGTTGCTTACAAACTGTTAATATTTAAAAATATCTTATGGGATAAAATAGGTATATAAAAACCGAATGTATCATCACTTAGTTGAATAAAAATAATGTTTTTGCAAGTCACAGAGAAAGCCGACTGGAAGAAATGCACTGTAGCATTAAGTTCGCCTATTTTAATGTAATATTTGTCAATACAGATTTATAGACAATAATATAAATGAGAGAATACATAAATATGATTACCAGTATTTAGCTTCAATTGAATTCGCGCGTTTCACGATATTTGATGAAAATTATACACACTAATAATTAATAACAGTACTACTGTAGAACCCGTAGAGGCGTAGATCTCGTAGACATTGCGTAGTACGTATGCTCACAAAGAAACTGGCTTGTGTTGAACATCTGATCTATCATCATTATCCACATCCAGACTTCATTCATTGCTGAGTGTAAGCCTCTCTTAGTTTATATCATCAATCACGGCCCTGTGTTCTTTCTTTTACTTTTGCTAACTTTGTAGTCCTGTAGTCCTGTCCTCTTTTTTACGACAAATATGGAATGAAATAAACTTACCAAGACTATTCGACATTCCATTACGTATCCTCTTTTGCTTGTAGAAAAACCAAACTTTGGTAGTAGTTATCGCCCAAATTGCTTTCTGAAACTACAGGTTACTTTAAGATATTACCTCTAGAAGCCCAAGCTCGAATAAATGTGACGACTAAAAAGTATCGAAACACTACGCGTTGACGCCGGCTTGACTGCCGAACCTTGCAGCGTTACTGTGCAGTTTCGCTCGAATGTGTAGGCGGTTTGGAGTCTAGTAGACTAACAGTCATCTGCTGCTAACCTAAATTTTGCTTACGATTTATAAAACAATGTGAAGCGATACGAAGTCATTCATAAGGCTGCAGTACACCACGCCATGCGCGAAATGAGCAAGACAAGTGCTGGAGATAATGTTACACATTCCTTAAAAGCCTTTTTTTAGACTTGGTTCACAGACTGCTGTGTAGTCGAGTGTCGAGGGTATTATTACTGCGTTCTTCTGTCTATCTGTATACCTACTTGTAACATGATCATTAGTATTTGTAAAGACCCAGGATATCTAAAGCTCGTAGTTGGTACTTCTCAAAAGCCGGAAATAGTACTCGGGTTCCAGAAATCAAACTATTAATTAGCAATACACTCGACAGGAATGAATAGGTACCGGTCACCAGCATAAACTTGGGTATTTCTAACGAAGGAGCACTGTCTTGAACTATCTAGGAGATGAAAGGCAATTCCATGAGTTTATAATTGGCTGTATTTGGTTGGTAATTAGAGTAATTACATGAGTATTATAAAATGTTTGTTAATAAATTCTCCTTTATAAAACGTTGCAGACAGTCTGATTATTTCAATCTACTAACATCTGGTTTTCAGGAAATACACACAATTAATTTTAGACGACCGAGTTTTTTTGAATCTGTAATGATATCATGATTATCTTCCCATTAAGATGTCCCATATTAATCGTGTTGTATTATCATGAGTATTTAAAAAAAACAGTTTGAACTCCTTGAACAAGGCATTTTTCAACAGCAGGGTTGATCGCCACAACTTTTTAAGCCCCATTAGCGCCGGATTGCGCAAGGCAGCTCTAGGCTTCAGGACAACTGTTGGACACATCTGCGCCTCGCAATACGCACCCTGGTCCCTTCCTAAGTTATAAAGCTGGTGGCAAGGAGCGCGCGGCCATTCCGTCATCAACCCCCGAGTCGCGCACACGAGCCGACCGCTCGACTCGTCCCGTTCTCTGCGCTCGCACTCGCCCGCCAAAAGAATTGCAATGAAGTGTTTTAAAGAAAGTGTTATGCTTGTGTTATTTTTAGTTATTCACGCGGACGCGTCGGCTTATGAATCTAGGAAGACGAAAAATGAACTATCTGCGTTGCACGAGCAGTTTGAGACCCTGAAGAGTTCTTATCTCCATGACATACAGGAACTTCGCAAAGAGTTTCAGGAGTTCAAGTAAGTGGAGTATACTTACGTACTTTACGTTTTTTCACGTTTGTTTTCTTTAGGGTTTGCAGATATATGAAGATAAAAATACACAATATAAAATAGAAGAATAGTTTGTTAAAAGTTTGAGTAAAATTAGTAATTATGTCCTTCGTTATGTTCCTGTTTCTTTTTAATGAATACATACTTATAATATTGTGTATTTTTTTTATAAATCATGTAATTATTTTTTTAGGATACATAGAAGTACACGGCGTAGCGATATTACTTAGCAAAGCGAGTAACTTGTATACCATAATTATATTCTAAGTGCTATTTTTCATAAGCGAAAGGACATATACACTACAATAATCATAAGATCTTATTTTGACTATTCTTTGTATTTGTTTTTATTTAGTTTTGTTTATTTGATTCGAAAAAGTAATATGAATTATAAATCAAATGGCTATATTGTTTTAAGGTCTAGATGACGGTATGTGAAATATCTTTGAGTTTTATCTTATTACGGTGATATGATATATATGATACTGATATATATCTCGAGAATATGAGATAACATTGGCCTATACTACTGCACTTATGTACTCGTTCCTACTTACGCATGTGTCAGTCACACCATAAAAAATATTTTAACTACGAAATCCTTAAAATCATGCTTCATTTAACGACAGCATAATAAAGGTCCGATGTTCACTTTACTTTTACGAGGAATTTGAATAATGGTTTGCAGAACCACCGGTCGGCCTTTTTTATTTTAACTTTTATTATCTTGTCTTTCGTTGTGCTTCTTTTTGATATGTAATTGAAATTTGACTTTGACTTTGACTTTTGACATTGAGTGCTTGCACAGTTTCTTCCCAAATTTCGGATAACATGATTATGTATCAAAGTAGAAAAATATCACTGATTTGATTACTCTAATACGATATTACATAAGTCGTTACTTTGAAATAAGCTACTAAATCTCAGGAAAGAAAAATATATATATCGCACCTGCTTTACAATAATTAGTGTAAATAAATACATAAAAACGCTTAAAATCTTCGTTTTTTGAAGACTGTTAATAGTGAGACAGAAGTGGTTGAAGATGGACGGGAAACAAGAGGCACTCGTCGCGAACCAGGCCATCTGAACGACTTGATTATTCAAGCACTTTTCTTCCTTCCCTTGGGATTTTCGTAAGACGTCATCACTTTTGTTCTCAATCTTAAAACGCCACGCTACAAATTAAACCTCGAGGCTACGAAAAATAAAAGGAAAATGATTTTTCTATGCCTACGCTTCTCAGTTCGAAATAAAAATTCTGACATAAAAAATTAGACGAAATCCCTCGACATTGTAAGGACAATAAAGAGTTATTAAGTAAAGCCTAGCCCAATACAGTCAACACCAAAATTCTAATTGAGTTAACTTTAAAATTGGGTTTGTAATGTAGTCCGTGTTGAAGAATACTTTGGAAAAAGAATTCAGGAATTTCAAAATTCAATCAATGTTTGAATGTGTTCCAGAACTAGACACTTCTATTTAAAGTACGTCCAGTTAAGTTTTTTTTTGTTATTTTTTTTTTACAAGTTTTAGGCAAGCGTTTGACCGCGATCTCACCTAAGTGACGATGCGGTCTACGATGTAGCACACTTGCCTAGACCTATTCACTCGTCTCTTAAAAATATCCAAACTGTAGGACTCTGGAAACACAGATTACCTAAGTTTAATAAAATCACAGGAATTCATGATGATTAAGCTAAAGGTGCCTCTTAAGTTTTTACAATATTTCGTAGGCAACGTTGACTTACTGATAGTTTTAATTAGGTTTAAAATAGACTGGTTCATAGCACCTGAACCAGCAAGATATTACCGATCGAGGTTATTGTATATACAACAAATGAATATAAGCCTCATTGACTTGGGTTAAGGTGGCTATTTCAAGTGACTAGTATATAGTGATCTGATGGTACCTACAGGTTTGCGAGCTTGTAGCGCAGCCTCACCAGGTGGTTTGTAGCTACACTTCGATTTTTATTGTCGTAGGCTATTTTTCATGTCATTTTATTTTTGTATGTTCATAAAATTATTCGAATAAAGTTAAGTTAATACGATAATCTTCTATATATATAAAAATGAAACCCGTTTTCCGTTGTCACGACATAGCATGAAAACGGCTTGACCGATTTGGCTGATTTTTTTTGTAGTTTTCTAATATTACTGTACAAGGTTCTTACGGAAAAAAATATGAAGAAAATGTCTCAGAAAAAAAATCTCTCTAAGGCGGTACGAAGTTCGCCGGGACAGCTAGTATAATATATAACTAATTATTTTAGTACATTTGTGAGATACAGTGAATACGATGATATTCATGAAAATAAGCTAGGGATCTAGTATTAATTGTGTGAAATGTCCATGAATATTTATTTATATACAATCAATATATTCTGGAAATAGTCCCACTAATTGTCTATACAAGGACGGAGTGAATTAGTGTCTTCTAGACCATTCTACTCCATCGTTTGAAATAACATCTCGTACCATCACGTGGGTTTGTGGACTAAATGAACTAGATAGTCTAAAAAAGGTTTAAAATCAAATAAAACTATCTGTTTTATTGAACCTTTTAATTTCTGTTTCTTTGCAACGAAACTTATAACAAAAAATATTTCATTTATCTCTTAAACAAAGGTGTAAATCCTAAAGATTGAACTAGTAGATTACGATAGGGGTGAACATCTGGCCTTATAATGTTTATTTATATCCCGACCGGAAGTAATGTGCTCGAGGCCCACATCCTGCGCCCCACAAATGGAACATGTGCGTATGCGCATCTATCACAAACAAATCTAAATATTAACCAACTGAAAGATAACTCAATATCTTAGAAAAACGGAATTCTGAGCTCAATATACTATATCATCACAAATATATAAATATTTTAATAATAGTTTGTGATCGCTTTAATTCCGCTTATAAATTAAAAACTAGCCATCGATTTAGTTTAACTTAGGAACTAAAATATGTAAATTAAATATTTTATGGTCACACAGTAGCACAGTACTTACTAGGATGGTATTATAAAGTTAATTATTATATCAGGCAAATTATTTTTAATGGTCTTAAATTTAATCATCTGTTTGCGAAACCTAAAAATCTATTTTGAATTTTAATTTCATCGGCATAAACAGAAATTCTATCAAACATCCCTGTGCACGCGAGTAATAAGATACGCTAGCATTACGATACAAAAGCAGTGTACAATAATTTTGGTGAATTCCATCATTAAAACGCGCCAAGAGCCAAACTTAAAGAGTTAGAACTATTATTCATACTCTAATGAGCCGAAAGGCAGGTGCTATTCCTAATGGCGGCGGCGGTCAGTCGGGATTCGACATATGGCTCGGGTAGCCACGCTCCACGTAAATTGTATTAGAATAGACCCATTTCAACGTTCATAACAGTTTTTTTCGGGTTTCTATTAAAAGAGGCACTGTTTTTTTTTTAATTCGGGGAACAGCACGCACCTCACAGAATAATACAGAACTAATAGCATCTGTCGCGTCGCATCCTCGCATCACGTTGCTTCGACACATTCATTTATCTATTAAAAACCGCGCTATGTTTGCATCGAAATACTTTTATCGATACAGCTTTCATGTTATATCATTGTTCAGTATCAGACATATACGTAACATGAGTATTGTTCTGTCTCTGAACTGAAATACAAAATAAATGAAATAATGCCACAAACCGAATAACAATAGAATTTCTGTTTTGTTGTACATGTTGGATGTGATAGGTACATCTGTCAGTATCTACTAGTTTTTGCATTGTCGAAAATGTGTACAACATTGTTAAAAATATATTTTTTTACTGACACGTTTTATTACGTTCTATTGATCTCGACATTCTCTCTACATAGGTAAACCTCAGTACCCCAAGTACGAGTTTGTGCACACACGGTTCGCAGAGACGTGATCGCCGAGCGCTACCGATTTTGTATGGAAATCCAAGCATCGCCTCTAGCAGATTTCTTGAGAAGCTTGGATCTCCATACAAAATCGGCGGCGCTCGGCGATCACGTCTCTGCGAACCGTGTGTGCACAAACTCGTACTTGGGGTACAGGTCAATAACCTAAACTAAATAAATATGTTGATGTACAAAAAAGTGCTACTTATCAGTGAAGATAAATAGTCACTATCGATAGCCACTTGACTACAGTAGAGTAATTGTAAATAGCCCAATCGTAAAGTAAGCATGATTTACTGAATTGAAGTGTTTAAAAATGTAATAGTATCGACACTTTATTTCCTTTAAACCTGATAAAATACTATTTTGTTAAACCTATAAATTAAAGAATTTAAGTGTTTAAAAACTTTATAGTCAAGGCGCTTTTTTAGCTTTAAAGCTAAATTCAATTTTCTGTTCTTTTTAGAATCTAATAAATGTGAGGGCTTAGTCCGAGCCTGCATTTTAAAACTCCCTACTCTCGAGCCGAGAGTCGTCTCTCGGATGTTCTTATATTTTTGTAAGAAGTAGAGAGAGAGATCCGAGAGACGACTCTCGGCTCGAGAGTAGGGAGTTTTCAAATGCAAGCTCGGACTAAGCCCTCTGAAGAATTAATGTTTCAAAATTTATTAGGACTTTATTTCCTTTCAAGCTTATAAAAACAATATTTTCTTCTTTACAACTTTCTTCAAATTAAAATCTCTAAGGATAGTAAGGTAGTTTAAAGAAGACTATTCTGCCATAGTATCATTTTCGCTGTATAACTGACTATTCCTAAATAGTCAGTTATCATATAGCGAAAGATGGATAATTACTCGTTATTAGAGGTAGACCGGAAGGGTGGCCGGTGCTGTCCCTGGAGACACGCCAATGCACGTGCGGTCTTGCATAACGCTACATCCTGCAAACTGAATTAACCCTTTTAAAAACTAAATTAGATGAGAGAACAAATGCACATCACAATTCACAACTAAAGCCACTGATCGACGGACGAGTAAGACCGCGGTTTTATGGCTCGTCGGTAAAGCTCGCCGGTGTATCACTGCAAAACCACGGTTTTAAATACCGCCGAGCCTGGCTCGCGGCTCGTTGGTGCTGCAAAATTGAAATTCTTGCTAATCGATCAGCACCAACGAGCCGCGAGCCAGGTTTGTCGGTTTTTAAAACCACGGTCTTACTCGTCCGTCGATCAGTCGCTTAATACAAATCATTTATTGCCATAATGTTTGTTGGTTATAGAATCCATAGACTCAATTAGTGTAAACTGAGTTTCCGGAGCCAGTGAGTAATACAGTTTAATTATTTATTAAGGACAACCAACACAGAAATCACAAGAAAAAAATTAAAGGAATATTCACGGAGAATTAACACATCACTCTCTAGTCCCAAACTAAGCAAAGCTTAACTATGGATGTACCAGATTACTGACAGAATACATACTTATACATTTTTTTTTGTAAATACATACATACAATACATAGACACCCAGACACTCAGCAAATATTTGTGTTCATCACACAAACATTTGCTCTGAGGTAGGAATCGAACCCATGACCCACATCATGGAAGGCAGAGCTACAACCAAATGAGCTGTGACGCCTGTCGAAATCAAAATACAAGAGTAAATAGGCTTATAGCTATGTGTTCCTTCTGTTGTAATTAGGGTAAAGACCAGATCCTTGAATATTATAATGTACCTAAACTAAAATGTGTAACAGAGATTCAGACTAAACTAAAACTAGTTTGTCAGAATCAAACAATAAAAACATCCAAGTGCAAGTCGGACTAGCACACACGATTTGGGTACGGAACCCTAAAACCCTATAATTTGACTAATGCAAGAGTAATTCTACGCTTTGTTTCTTCTCTGAATATCAACCTAACCGAAATTCTTCTGACAATAAATTGACTAAATATAAATAACACTGATAATTCAAAGAAAATATTTAGGATGTGTTTTTTGTATTTACGGTTGTTATTAAGTACATAATAAATAGTCTTAGATAGACATGCTTAGAATTACGACACAATAGAATGCTCTCATCAACCTCAAATACCTTATTAAAAGTTTCAGTATGACAGTAACCCAATATCTCAGTATCTAGTTTAAAAATTAAATTTGAATATTATAAAAGCGGGCAGCTTTAGCGACGAGCGCTCCACAACATTTCAAAAATAACTGAATTTTAATGAAATGTGTAGTTAACAAGAATATTTTGAACAGGGACGCTCACCAACCCTGCACCGAAACAACTAACGAGAGAAACGAGAAACTGACCCTCGAGTGGGCTCGAAACTCCATGCATGAGCTCCGTATAGAGGTGCGTGAGATGGGCAAGAGTATCAACAGCTCGGCCCTACTCCATCAGCTCCACAGCATGCATAACCAGGTGAGTTCTTAAACTTTACTTACATCATTTATTCTGGTTGGCCATAATGTTAATTTCTACAAAAAATATTTCATAGGTAATTATAGTTCTGAAAAGTATGTTTTGTTCCTAGCTCAAGCGTGTCATTTCCGAAGCCACCGACCTTCTTAACTTGGATCGCACTCAGGAAGCTCGTATTGACAAGCTGGATAGCAATGTGGGACGCCTGAAGTATGACAAACAGGAAACGAGGAAACTTCTAGAACAGTACCGCGGCGACCTCGCCAAACTCGCGAAGGAGGTAAGTGTTATAGCGAACTTCCAACGTAACTCAACAATTAAACGGAAGATAATATTTTATCCCGATCAACGTACAACAATATGGTAGTAGGTATACTCATAAACAAGTGATGTTTTATTGTCCATTCAGTCACACAGTCAATTCATATAAGTTGTAAGTTCAATATGAAAATTGCCCAAGATTCTTATCACGCATGAATAAGAGGTATTATGTATCTTTGATCATCGGAATGTGTTGTACGTTTGATCACGACTAGTCACCCATTAGTCGATGAGCAACAGAGCGATATCGCTAGGTTCAAACCAATTCCGTGCTTAGCTGCCTTTTGGATGCACTACTCGATTGGCAATCCGATTGGCAATCAAGACTATTGAACATAATTGGGTGATAATTGGAGACAGACAGCTACCGTTAACCAGATAGGTATATATAATTGTCTTGATTATGCGTTAATTATATATGGGCATAAAATTCGAGAAATTATAAAAGTGAGAACACTGCAGTTTTTTGATGATGTCATATACAAACATACATAGTGATTTAGTCGGTCAATATACGTAAAGATAACATAAAAGTCAAAACATAAATAGAAGTTGAGCTATGATCGTTTTCACATTACAACCGATATATTTATCTATTGTAGTGTGAATAATAGTAGGATAGTAACTGCTAATCTCTTTAATGGCTCTGGTTGCGTGGAACTGGCACCTAGAATCACCTAGCTAGTAGGTATATAAGACTATTTTATGATTCTAAATGATCCTTGTGATTTTACTGAATAAAGTAGTTTTGACTTTGACTTTGAATGTAGTTCTAGGTAGGTACTGTACTTATAAAACGGCTCTTTATCCAAGCAAGTTTGCAATTTCTTTTAAAGTAATAGTGTGATATAGATATTAAAATTATCCAAACAAAGCAAAACATTTCTTATGACACATCACCGCGTATACACGACATTGGAAATTCCCAATAAAAAAAAAACTCAAGTAGACTTGAGTTTTTTTTTGAGCAAGAAATCTCAAGTTTTCTTACTCTGTAGACAGAGCAAGAAAACTTGAGATTTGCAAGTGATTTTTATTTTATTTGAAGCCAATAAGTTGATCTCGTCGCAAACCAATATCGTAGGAACAAATAAAATGAAAAACAGTAGCAACTTTATTTACTAGTCACACAAACGGATTCTAAATTGGATTTTTTCATGACTTGTTTCTAGAGGTTCTGAACTACACAAAGAGTTTTTTATAATTTTACATTAAAAAAGCGCAGAGGGTTCGTTATTAAAAGTGTTTTTCTTGTTTTCGTTTGAAATTTAATTGCATTAATGAATAGTATAGTATAGGTGTAGATAACACACGAGTATAGAGTATTATTAAAAAACAGCGTTCTTAATTTACCTGTACATGAAAATACATCAAAAATGATATACTTATACATTTATTAAGGTCTGACCAGTATTTTTTTAGTAACCTTTAAATAATGAAATAATTAAGTAATACTAAACACATATTGTGTTAAGTACCTATTACTTTTCGATGACGACTGAAGTCCATTTGTTTTTAGTATAAAATATAATTTGTCATAATCGAAAGTTCGGTAAGTTAAATAAAATTATATATTATAATAAAAAAAATATCCTTCCATGAATGGGTCTGAATAAATACATGTTAAATCACCCACAGAATTAACTTATCTACCGCATATTATCTGTCATAAAGCCAAACCACAACCAATATTTTAAATGAATTTCAAACTTGAACCAAAGAGATAACTTGTACAAAATGATATGCTAAAATTACACTGTAATAATTAATTATAATTGATCCCGGGACGGTTACTCTTTTACATGAATGTTTTATAATAATTCTGTATTTCGGTTATTGGGAGAGATCGCTCTCAGCGATAAGGCCGCTCATTGAGATGCCTACCTGTTTAAGTTTTTTGTTTTATTTGTGAATACCACACACAAAACTATAAAGAGATATCTGTTTATATATTCTAGGGATAACGCATCTTGCGTGATTATCATAATAAAATCTATTAAATAAATAAAAGGTTATATTTTTTTTATCAATAGAAATATTATTCACAAACAAACTTACGACTATTACAGTATTTACATAGAAACAGTTGTGCTATCTGAAAACATTTGCAAACGATCTATAGATAGCTCAACTGATCCAAATCAGTACCAATCGGAAGTGTACCCAAGATCATACTATTCCTATCTAAAATAATTAGGTAGGTATTTGTTGCAGTTATATTTATTTTTACTACGTTATATGACATCATCGTTTTCATCATAGGATAGTGATTGAATTACATACTGAATTTTTATTTTATAATAGTCTAACTGCTTCACTAAGCAGTAATAACAGGTGCCTGTGTTTCACGGTTTATGAACGTAACCGCCGCTCGCGACCGTTGCGGACGTAATAAGAACCACGACCCTTATTTATAAATTAACTGTTACCCTTAATACACGTTACACATTTTAAGAAAGCTGTGAAAAATCCTTGTGAACATAATAATTTGTGTACCTACTAACAAAAATATCTGTTATCACGCTTATCACCATTCAATGATCCGTGGTTGTTTATGGCTTAGGAGATCAAGCTGTATTTCAGCATCCAAGTACTTGATTGCAATAAAACATATCCCACATTTGAATACAGAAAATAGGCTAAATTGTATAAGCTATATAAACATTGATTCAATCATTTAGACCTGATGCTCTAACAAATATTACTTTTTACAGTTTTATTAGCTTCATCCTGACTCAAAATACCTATCGTACTATTCGTAGGAATATAGTTAACTTCTATTAATGTTGATGCAAAGGTACTTATAAACTCCGAGAAAAATAGTTTAGCGAAACTTTAAACGATTCGGAATGAAGTTATTTACCTACTTTCATCACGCAAATTGGCTCGAAGTAAGTCACTCTATCGGGTACTCTCTTGGGTAGACCTTAGCAAAGTGCAAAAAATTAAATAAAATATTTTATAAGGAATTCGCCCTAGTTTTCAAGTTTCATTTATATTTTTTGGTCTTATATCCATTTGAATCTGCCGCTATTTTATACTACACAAAGCTCGTTCTCAATGCCCCAAAACATTCATTGTTATCTGGAATTCCGTAGTTAACAAAAAAAATATTTTACCATGAGTTTATTTCGGACATGTTCAAAGGGTCTATTGCAACCCGAGAACAAAATAAAAATGGCCGAGCAACAAAAAATCTTCCACATTCCAAACTGTATTCACGACATGCAAAAACTCGATCGGCAAAAACCCGCTCCCAAATCTCGATATATTGACAAAATGACATTTTGTGTAACATGTAACATTTTGTATTTGATTTCTACAAACGAGATTCAAATGCAATATGTATTTACAAAAATATATGCAGTTTTTGGCAACGTTTTACGTACCTACATCAGACTGATGACAGACGTCAGAATGATTCGGATTCAAATATCAGTTTAATGAAAATAATAGTTTGTGCACATTCAATTCCCTACTTATCTTTCATAAGTTGCTAAGTGTGTACCTATTTTGTTTACGCGCTACAAGAGACGGGCGTGAGAATAAACTCTTGTGGGAACTCGGCCACCTTCTTTGAAAATACCGATATCGCAAATTGAGGACCTCACACAGGCGACCGCACACTATAGTTAAAAACCCGTGTACCGCGCCTTACGTACGACATCTTGTGTGTCATTCTCATGTTTAGTCTAGTGTCTCCGTTTGAACAAAGCCTTATGGACACTAACACCTGATGAGGTTTATTTCATCGATGATCACATTTTTCCACTTGATTTAAGCCAGTTCAAGTTTCAGTACAAGATTCTTGGAAATCCTGTGGTTTTAAAAAATGCCATTTGCTTTATAAAGGGTGGTTTTTTGAGAGGGGCGGTGACGGCTAAGATATAAACCACAGGAGTTAGAGAAAAGTCGTGGAAAGGGTCGTGCCCTCGGCTTATAAAAGTATAGGTATTACCATATATTAATTTTTTTTTAACTTTAAAAAATATAAACTCGAATGATTTAAAAAACTCATACCTTTATTATTGAATCAAAGATTTCAGTTGCTGATAAAGGTTCATTTTTAATAAAAGTAACATAAAATTGACTATCTCTTTTTATGAAATCGGTTGAAAATGAAAGCAAATAGTACTTTTACAAATTACTGTCAATAAGCTAAAATATATTTATGTTCCGTAATGTAATGTAGGTAGGTATTATTTCTCTGAAGAAGGCTACGGAGTTCTGTGAACGAAGCTTTGGCTCAAATTCTACCTATCCAACTTTTGTGAAATTAGTTTGAACTTTTGGAGTATTTACATAGGTTTTTAGGTTCTCGTTATATTCGCAAAATTATCTCTCGAGTTATACTCGAACCGACCACAAACTTCCTGGGAGTGTTTAAACACGGGTGTTCATTAGCCAACTTTAGTTTTGTGTATCTACCATTCACACATGGTTCACATAAAACCTACTATGTAAAAGATTAATAAGATGCATAAAATGAATGTCCCAGATGTGTAAGAAATTAGCTAGTTCGCTCACATTAATAAAACTAGAATTACTTATTTCTTAGCTTGTATTGCATTATACTTAATATTGCAACACCCGTATTAAAAACTTAAATTATATCTTAGTTTAAAGCTAGGATATAAAAGATATTTGAATCATAAAAGAAACGTACTCGAAAACAGATTTCAAGCAAACAATGCGAGTAGAAAACGTCATAGGTCGTACAGGTGTAAATTAGGTACCAATAACAATTTAGCTCAAACGCCGCCGGGATCTAGCCTCACCTTGTACGCTCATGCTAAGCCTTACCTACCCCTAGCTATACCAGTAACTGGCAGAGCTTAGATACACCGTAAGTCGTAGTGCTCGTAAAATTTTTAAAATTGAGGTTGTATACAATAGGCGTTATGAAGCGCGTGCATTCAAAACGTTTAGCAAACAAAAGTTTTACGTACCTACACAACAAATTTGAGGGCGCGCATTATCAAGTGCGCTTCGCCAGATTCTGAATAAAACTTACAAGATAGTTCTCTCGCACATCAAAGTAATAGAAAAAAAACAAATGTTGTTTGTAACTGTGCATTGTTGATCGCGCATTCGTGTAGATTATACTAATGCTAACCAAAAGTTATCTGTAAACGCTCGTCGACTTTCGCCAAAAACGTGTGTTAAAGCGCGTCAAACGCCGATCTAATAAACAAATATATAATATTGGACATTTCACACACCACACTCTAGTCCCAAACTAAGCAGAATTTGTACTATAATAGGTTGGTTAAAGGCATCCATAACTCCATTTTTACTCCTATTTTTAAAAACACACCTTCACTCGCAAACCCAGACATGCAAGCCCAAATGGATCCTACGACAACTATGAAAAGACAAAAAGACGCGTACGTTGACAGCAGCTGTCCGGCTCCAGCCTAACCTGCTTTCACAGTTGTTCAGAACTGCTTTTGAGCTTCGACTTCCGTGCCATTGTAAGGCAGTTTCTACTTTTGTTTATCACATTCATTTTCGGAGAATAAAACGGAAGTTATGCGTCCGTAGTTAAGCTTCGGATATGATGGCTGTATTCGAAATTTTCTCAATAATACCTCGTATATTTTTTTCGTTTTATATTCCGTATGCACGGATGTCAGGTACCAATTTTTTTTAAAATAGGTAGTGCTTCAAAACACGGTTAATAACTATGAGTTACCTAACTTCTAAATGCAAATTTACTGTTATTTCAAAACTCCAATCAGCTACATATATTATGTACAAAATATATGTAACATTTTATCGGAATCAATAAATGATGTATGACATGTACCAGTAAAAAAATAATTTACAACGCCCTTTAGCTCTTTTAGCGGTTGAATTATATTGATTGATAAGGCTGATGTCGGTTTATTAATTGTAATTTAGACAAATCGGCGTCGTATGTGCTTGTAAAGCATAATTATACAACCACTTATTTGATACATAGAATTTCGGTAGGTCCATACATCTTGCAAGATTATTGTAAAAGAAGAGTTCAAGACTAGACAGGCGTCACAGCTCAGTTGGTAGTAGCTCTGTCTTCCGTGTTGTGGGTCGTGGGTTCAATTCCCACCCAGCGCATATGTTTGTGTGAGAACATAAATATTTGTTCTGTGTCTGGGTGTTACTGTATATATTCTATGTATGTATTTACATTACAGTATATAAGTATTTAACAGCAATCTAGTTCCCATAGAACAAGCTTTGGGACTAGAATGTGATGTGTGAAATGGACATAAATATTTATTTATAGGAATTGTAGTAGTGTAGGTACTTTTTATAATTTGTTAAAAAGCTCACAAAAGAAGCAAAACTTTGCAACATAAAATTCATCATCCAATTGAAGCACCCATTTGTTAGTTAAATTCGTTTTTGAATATGTCTAGTCTTTGAATGAAATCAAATCCAGCTTTTTGCGTCGGTCTCAACTCATGTGCGCTCCGATGTATGTTGAGAAATGCCATTGTTCAGCTCGATTCAATTAAATTCTGCTATTCAACTTTTCTCCATTCAAATTTGGATATTGTCCTATGTTCCCAAGTTGAAGTGCCCTTTAAAAATATGTTTGAAAATCATTTTATACACTTTAGAAATACTAGAGTTAGATTTGGTAATTATTTAGTTGATGCATTGGTCTAATACCTCTTCTTAGCTTATGGCACCTTATGCACAGATGAGGTATGCTAAGCTAAGCGATGACAGTCATTTATTATATAGATTACCATATCAGCATTGTTTTATCTTAATAAAATATACCTACTTTGATTATTTATATCTTCTAAAAGATAGATGAATATATAACCTGACGATAACTGGTATAATTTCGCGTATGCAAATTACAAATATAAAAGTCCATGCTGAAATCACAAGGTCCAGATCAACTGTAACTTGTGTTTATTCATCTGTGCACCATGTTTATTTACCACCTGTCCGCTAACTTCGAGATATACTCAGTATTAGATAACCTGTGGTTAAGACTAAGATAAAATGAGATGACGCTCAACAGCGAAGAGCCGACGACTTGGATCAAAACACCTGGGCGACACGCATAACTACCTTTAATGAAGTTTGTTTCCACTAACTTGCAAACTTGTTTATAAATTTACAAAGTTACAAGAGCCTCTAGCCTTTGTAAAACATAATGTTATTCTTAAATTAATATTATCCTTTAGCCGCTACTTGTTTCAAACCTTTGTACAGAATTTTTGCTATAATTAAGTAAATAATCCATGTCTATGTCAGCAACAGTTTTATAGTTATCTGGGTACTAGTTGATCAAACCATTCGAGCATTCAATATAAGAACCTACTACTCGTTAAGATTCTGCTACCGCTGGGAAATCAGTGTCCCTGTTGTCCTCAGCTAAATAGACCGATATAAAATGAAAGGGACTTTATACTATAAAGTACTTTTATCAATATTTATACGTAGAAAGTTGTGCAAATAACTTGTAAACATTTTATCTAATTATAAGTACCATAAAAACTCATTAAAGATCGGAGCGAAATATTATTGTATCTTACAATAATGACGTTTGTTCAATGACAATGGAAACGTGTGTTGAATTGTGCCAGCCTCCTGCTGAAAACCTGTTCAGTCGAAGCACGTACTTTAATTGCTGGCTAACGATTTTGAGCAGATGGTGGCAAGACTATCTGTATGTGCATTCGATTGGCCGTGCAGAGTACCAGCGGAATACAAATCATTGTAATGCAAAGTATTTTACATTCCATATTATTTCGAAGCCGACAAATTAGCACAGTAATTTGTAGCAACATTGTGCTTGCTTTACGAACTTCAAAACTGAGATTCTAGCGAATGTCAGAATGCTTCTGAATGTAGAGAATTTAATTTAAAGATTGTTATACTTTATATTCTCGAGAGAATGTTCTAGCTATAAATTGTGCTGTTCCACTAGCGTTGCTCCCCAAGGCTTTGTAAGGAATACCTTCTGTAACAGGGCTTCATACTTTATCACATGCCTTCGTTGTGAAATGTGAAGCATCTCTATTTATTTTCATAAACTTTAAAAGTCAACTGCTGGCTACTTTATATTATCTAAAAGTTGTGGAAAAAACTCTGCTACAATTTAAGCATACCTACTACTATCAGTTTATGAAATCAGAAGTATTATAAAAATACTTTCTTAGTTCTTCTTCTGTCGTGTCGATGCTACAACTGTATTTTGTTGTAACATCGTGTTGGAAAGATTAGCCAGACTAGACACTGCTTTACCGTGCCTAGCTGTTACCGGTGTACTTTCTTAGTAAGTATGTTAATCGTATGTAGGTACTACCTTACTCGTTGAACACTCGCACAGTAGCTTGGCTTATTTTTTTATTATAATTATTGGCATTAATGACTTTTTGTTAACATTCTGTGTAATCTGCCCATTATTTTATTTAAACAGCATAAATACTCATTGCGGTCTACTTGCAGTAGGTATGCCTTACTACTTACAAATTCCACAATAACAATTATCGTGGTATAATATTTAAAGATTAAAAGACATCAAATCTTTTACATATCACTTTAAATTGACCATTATAGTCTATTTAAAAACTACTTACTTATTGCAACGAACTATTCCAATTTACAATAAATGCCTCTGATTATTTATTTGAGGAAGACACCTCATTGCTGCTGAGTTATTTGCGAAGTGAGATGAGTCTGTCCCTTACGGTACGCGACACTAAACAAAATAAGCAAGAGTTAAATTATTCAGTTCTTTACAACACAATACCTCGTGCGCTGTCGCCGTCGGCTTCCATCGCTTTACGTTCATTATTCAGACACAAATACGCCACGTCTGCCTCTGTAAACCTATGTACCTACACCGCTATTAAAACAACAACTCTTTTGAAGCTAAGCTTTAACAAAGTTATTTCAGATTTTTTCAAATATTTTCTCATTGAAAGCTCATCCAATCGTCGGGAACTGCTAATTTTTATTTTGTTGTATAACATTGGTTTTATTTCAGGTGCGCGCCAAACAGTACCCCGAGCCTGATATGTCCGCGGACATTGACGTGCACCTGGCGCGCTCGGAGGCGGGCCCGCTGCAGCCGGAGCACCACCACAAGTACCGTCATAACAAGATGGTGCACTCGCAGATCGCCCGTCTTGCCAAGGCCCAAGAGCAGGTCGACACCACCCAGCAGAACATTCAGAACCAAATGTTAGACTTCACCCGCCGACTCGACCGTCTAGAAGAACCTGATTGGACCCTTGTCACCTCCAAGATTAACCTTCTACAGCTCCAAGCTAAGGTTTTCAGCGATCGCCTGAACAACAATACGATGGCTGTGTCTGACTTTGAGAAGGTACACGCTTCTGTGCTAGAGCTTCGTGAAGATGTAGAGTCCCTTGAGAACAAGGTCGACAAAACCATACCCGAATTTCGCAAAGAAATATCAAAGCTTGACGTATGCGTCGCCCAAGTAAGTTTGTTTTTAAATACCCACTAATAACCTTACTATTTGTGTTGTGCCGTTCATTACTAACAAATTTTCTTTTATCGTAGAATAACGCACAGTTCTCATACATGAAGGAAAATCAAGACAACCTGAGGCAATCCGTAAAAGCTATCGCTGTGAGCGTGAGCAATGCTTTGGACCGCGCCCAAGACGACCGTGATGAACTCAAGCAGGTCTCCAACACCGTTTTTGACCTAGATGCTCGCACCAAGCAGCACTACTATCGCTTAAACGACCACATCCAAAAGGTAGTGTAAAAATTGCTGCACTTTTGACTATTATATTTAGGGAAAACAACGAGCAATTTTTTTATTAAATATTTTCTGCAGAGTGAGGCGAACCCAACACTGCGCGAAAACCTTACTGAAACGATCTCTCTGCCGGAGCTGATGGGCGAGGTGAAAGAGCTGGAGCCGGTGGAGCGCGAGTACGAGGAACTGGTGCACCAGCTGCCGAAGGACTGTTCCGGCGTGTCTGGCCCGGCGGGAGTCTACCTCATTCACCCCGGCCGCGCCCCGCTCGACGCCTGGTGTGACAACGGAACCACTCTTCTCCAACGTCGTTACAACGGTACCGTAGAATTCAACAGAAAGTTCGCAGAGTACGCCTCTGGCTTCGGTAAACCCGCTTCGGAATTCTGGCTCGGCCTCGATACAATGCATCAACTGACCGCCGATAACTGCTCCTCTATGCGCATCGACATGACCGACATCTACGGCGCCACCTGGTATGCTCAGTACGAGAACTTCTACGTTGGCAGCGCGGATTCGGGTTACGTGCTCGATGTTAGTGGATTCAAGGGCAACGCCAGCGATGCTTTCGACTACCAGAACCACATGGAGTTTTCGGCTATCGACCGCGACCGCGATATTTCTAACACCCATTGCGCGGCCAACTATGAGGGAGGCTGGTGGTACTCGCACTGCCAACACGTTAACATCAACGGAAAGTACACGCTCGGACTCACCTGGTTTGACGGCGCTCGCAACGAATGGATCGCGGTTGCTACGAGTGAGATGACGATGTACCGCCGTCCTGGTTGTATTTAAATCACTAGCGGTGCGTCCACACTTGGTTGCAAGCAATTTCAACGACTAGCTACCAAAAACCTGACTGAAAAGATAATCCAGTGAAAATTCCGGTATAGGTTTTGTGAAATGCTACCTCAAATTTAACACTGCTTGTTTTATCTCAAGTATGGTATTTTACGAAGACGGTTATCAGCAAAATCTATTTAAAAATTACTTCATCAGTTATAAACGTAGTATAGGAATTTGCTAAGAAATTATACAATTGATACGCAGTCAACAGGTTCTATCAAAACAAAAAAAAAAGATTCTATTAAAGCTGTAGGTACCTACTACGTTTATAATAGGACTGGATTTTATCTAATAAGTGTTGCAATCAAGTGTGGGTGAACCCAAATCGGATTTCGATTCTTGGTCATTGATGCTATTATGAAAAGGCTTTTTATTTTTCAAACTGTTTATAAAATATTTTAGTTTTACCATACCAAAGATACCCGTTTAAACAAGTTATGTATCATTATTTAGACGGGCAATAAGAGTACCTTAGTAGTTTAAAATAATTAACGAGTAAAGTCATTAAGATTATTAGAATTCTGGTAGTCTTAGCATTTCTTCGATTATTGGATACTCTGGAACATGAGAACAGAAAGAACGACACGAATAGATGTGACAATCCTGTATCGTATCGTAGCCACGGTTCACTGCGCGATTTCACAGTAACCTTTCAGAGTTGAGCTGGCATTAATGCGCAGTGCAACTTAAAAACGCTTACGTAACAAGACTCTCAGATTTATTCGTGCTTAGCCCCGAGATGGTTTATTTTGTCGAGCCTAAAAGCCACAATTTACTAATTTACTTTACAATCTATTATGTAGGTACTCATACATAACATACCTATGATTGACTCGTCAATATTATTTAATGAACCTGTTAAAATTAATTACCTTCTAAACAAATGTATGAAACCACATCAAAGGTTAAATTGAAAAAACTCATTACGTCATGTTTGCAGAAGTTACAAACCGTTTGAACTTTGCTGGATACCTTTGGTTGTGGTTTTATAACTTTTATATTCTTTTGTTCTAATTTACTAAGAAACTTGCCGTAGTATTGGTGTGTATTTACTCTTAGTTGTTATTAAGTATGCTCATTTTGCACGTAGAGAGTTATGTATTTTGAAAAGGTAAATTACGACGGAAAGTAATGGAGGGAGAAGGATTTATAAACCTATATATACGAGTAGATAAATTTGTATATTTATCATTTATTTTGTTTCAACTTTTTGTCACCGGGGTTTCAAGTTAACTACAGTGACATTATTTATTTTTAGAGCTGTATTTTACAATACAACTAGTTTACTATTAATTTAGTTTCATATCTTTTTTTACCTTTGAGAATGGTATTGTTTTTAAATTCGGTTTTATGAATTCCCAGCATTTACTTGGAGCTCTAGTAAAAAGGTTTACCTGGTAGTCCTTCTACAAAAGTTTACGATTAAGTTACGTTAAATAAATTGTCGACGGCGTGGATTGAGATACACCTAAGGGAATACTTTAGCTGCTACACAATACGAGCAATCCAAACCACTTTACGTGCAATTTGAGGCTTTATTACATTTAAGAATTCGCTTGTAGGCTGGTGCAGACCAGATTCGTGCTACGGGCGATAACACCTTGTTTCCCAATATGGCAGCTACGAATAATCATGTGTCGACCCGGTCAGTTACAAACTTAAGACCTCCAGAACTTATACGCGAACAGAAACATTTGAAACGGATAGTAAAAATTTTGAATATAAATAATTCCAAACGATCTTTAAAAAATGTACGAGAATGATCTGCACCGCCGCGCAAGTCATTTAAAATTCTATGATGTTCGTTTCCGCATAATTCTTAATCAATGCTTAAACATCTTTCAATAGTAGTGTCGTGCGCAAGATTATATGGGGAGGAGGGAGAAGGAATACCCTTGAGGCTAGAAAAACAGAACATTCGAATGAATTTTGCCATTCAAAATCAAATATTGGCAAACTGCCCAGCACTACGACATGTGACAGTGTAAATATCATCTAAAACACGGTGAACCTTTTATTGAGTAAACATTAGGTATTTGCGTTACACAGACTACCGTTCATATGGTGTATCGAATATTCGGCTTATTCCCAAACGCCCCGCAGGGGATGTTTGGCAACATCCCCTGCCAAACTTCCCCTTAGCATTTCTTTCTATAGTACCTACATTTCTAGCGTTTATCAAGTATAAAGAACTGTCATTCGATTACTTGTGTAAGACGTTTTTTTTACTTGACAGACGCTAGAAACGTTCTATAGAAATGCTAAGTGTGTTTTTAGTGGGCGTTTGGGAATAAGCCGAATATCCCGGCCGTACGGAGATACTGAAACACAGGGTAAAATGGGTGACGAATTGGATCTGTTGCAGTTTAGGAATATTATTAATTATAAATGTAATATTAATTTTAATAATTGATTTTTTTACGGCTATACTTATAATCGCCTCTCCAAAAAGTTTAATTTCCTTTAAAAATAGTGCCATTTCGTTTAATCTAGATGGTGCTAAATAATGCAACGCAAAATTTATTTGAAAGGCGATTCTATTGTTTGTTTGAAAAAATAAAGCTAACAATGGCATAACACTTCGATTCTTAGCTATTATTGTAGATACTTTTTAATATAATGTGTCTACTGAGACTAGCATGTGCCTGATTGATTACCGAACACACCGGTAATAGCTTTGATGCCGAAACTGCACAACTAACTAGATCACCTTATTACGAGCATCACAAAAGTAGTGAAGCCATACAAGAACAAATGAGATCTGGGCGGAATTTTAAGTTTGTTTGCATTAAATCCGGGGTTTAAATATTTAGCAGCACAGATTGGGTGGGAGTTGGCCCTCTTTTCTCCCCTTTGCGCACGTCCCAATAGTGGTTAAATGTTTCATCAGTGTTATCTTAAGATAAGGAAATTTCAGCTTATTACTATTTTATCAAGGTCTATTTGTACTTATGTAAGTATTAATAATTTATTTACGTTAAACTGCGTTTATTTGTATATTATTGTTTTAGTTTTTGCTAAAATTTCGTGGTGTTGGTCTGTATTGGCTGACTAGACTGACACCGAGGGTAAGATAAGCTATATATAGGGTTGAAAAAAAAGACTGTAAAAATCTGAAGTGTGATAAGTTGTTTGCATGGCAACGCAAGGTTGAGACTCAAAGCTATTCAACCAATCATTCACACGGCGATATATAAGACCTATTTGGAAAGAATACACGACAATATTGCACGCAAAAAGTAATTGAATGAAGTAAAGCTTTGAAAAATTTATTATATTTACGTATATGGCAAAAATACTTTGACTTAGATTGAAGCAATGGAAGAGATACATTCTGCATAGAGTTCACTTCTCTCTACAATCGTAGTTATTGTAACTAAATTCTAGGAAGTTTAGCACAAAATAACTGTGTTTTCTCTCGCATGAACAATTAACGTGTACTCATAATCCCATTGTTTTAACTCTAACATTTTATTAATTACGCGAAATTTTTTGAAGATATTCTTACAGTGTTATAGTAAATATTTTAATCAATAGATCGTATATTCCAATCTCAAGTACAAGTGTCTTTATTATAATATTTTGTTAGGTTGTGCTGTATATAATTTAGTTTTTAAAGCAGAGTTTTTATTAAGTTATTTAAAATAGTACATGGCTTTTCTGTAAGCATGCTTTGAAATGCATAGAGACATGAGATTTTAAGATATCTAAAAGCTGTCATGTTAAGATTGGTTTCGTTGGAGAGCACGACGAAAAAGAGACGGAACGGTATCGTAACGAGTTACACTGAAAACTCATTTAAACTGCGGACATTGCTGCATCACCGCGCAGTGTAAACCTGTAACTAAAGTCATAAAACGAAACATTTTTGTCCCAAATAAAACATCTAAGGTCACAACTATAAGATTACGATTGTGTTTGTCGTATTTTTACGTGCTTGCCCCTTGGCACGCTGTGTGTGTTCTTTTGTTGGTGTTAACATAACACTTTGTAAATGAGTTGTTATTATTATCTATGTATACCTACACCAACAGCTACCTTACCGCGAAGTAAATTGAGAGAGCTTGGTTGCACAAAACCTTTGCTAACCGTTACTTAAATCTTGACTACTCCTTTTATTAGATTTATTCAAGAATTTGAAAATATAAATAATAAAACTACAAAAATCAACATAACACTATGCCATTCATTTCGCGCTAAGGCTGTCACAACCAGTGTGCTAGATTTTAAATATGTATTAGAATAATTTAAATCTGAATTATACGTAAAGAATGGTATAAAATAAACTTAAATGTTTCTGAAAATATATAATATTACATTTTATATTTGATTTCTGTTTTCAACAAATTCATTCATATTTAATACTCACATAATATTTTGAAAAAAAATATATTTGGTCCAATGTGCTCTAACGGTTTTAATGCATTAAGGCAATTTTATACCATTCCATTAGCAGTTCTAAATGGGCTTGTGTTTGTCACACTCGTTTCGGGAAAACTTACTTAGATGAACAAAATGAACATCATTATACATTGCATAGCTGTGAAAACACCGTTTAGTATTGCTTCATTCCAAAAGCAAAAATGACCATCGTTAGTTTCAAATCCCAGAAACGGTTTGATAAGCTCAAGCCTTGATTATTTCCGTCTGTTATTTTTTAAGTGAACATGTATATAATTTTATTTTAAGTTGTTCTGTTTATAACGGACACTATGTACCAAGGATTTTAATTAAATAAATGTCGTGTTTTGTAAAAATATTCTAGTTTTATTGCACTATTTTCAAAATATTACAGCAGAGTAACTTTTTAATTTATGTATGTCTAATTGGGCATTATACGAACTTAAGTGTTTTTAAAATACTGTGTGGACTGCTAATCATACTGAGTTCGAGCTATGAAGTATTTGGATGATTTTAGAAGCGCTATTACCGGAAACATATGTAAATTAATAAAACATTTAATGACTTTTTAGAGAACAGTGAACCTAAATTTATTGGGTTTATTAAAAAGTTCATACAGATCAAGCTTCTAGAGTCTACCACATATATTGCAGTCTTCAGCCTTATACAGGGAAAGATAACTATAATATTCCCAACAATGATCTAAGAAAAACTCATTTTAGGCAGCAGTTTGTTTATTGCTTATACAAAATATACAATTCAAACCCAGTTATTAAAAAACGTGTTTTTTACTACTATCTCACCGGGAAATGTGCAGAGATTTTTACCCTCGCGTGGTGCTATAGGCTACATCCGAGTCTATTTTGTTCTTACTATCTTCACCTCCACTACTAGAATCCACACGAGTAAGTATTTCCTCTTTGTTCTGATTATTCTTATTTGGAAACCACACATCTTGAAACGGATTGGTTCTGTTGGACAAAAACGGCTGGAGGTGTAACCTTGGTGTCGTCGGCTTTTTGGTAGTCATCTTCGCCTTTAACATTTCTCGTCCAGCGGACACCAAAGCTGCGTACATAATTTGCTTTTCGTTACGAAGCATGTTATCATTGATAAAGTCCCGTACATCGTAAACTTTACTGGGAAAGCTACACAACAACTTATCTAAGTCGAGCGGTTCCATACTTTTGTCTTTTCTAATATTAAGAGTAGGTTTTATTTCCCTGGTTTGTTTGAACCATTCAGCTATGTGGTATGCTTTGGTAATATTGTATAGTTGTGTCAGGTTGGCTTGTTTTATATTTTTTATCCTCACGACGTTACTTAAAATCCAGCTAAAAATAAGAGACTTTCACTTATTTGTATTGATTGAAAGCTAGTACCAGAAGTACTGATACGATGGTTCTTGAATAATGAGCACATGAAGTGAGTGCTATTGAACTGTGGTATTATAAAGATGTGATTACAATTTAGTTGATGCAGTATAGTATAGTGTAGTTTTTGCGGTGTTTTAATTATGTAAAAAAAAAATTAAGGAAATTTCACACATCGCGATCTGGTCTCAAACTAAGCAGAACTTGTAGGTACTTCTTCTTCTTATCTACAACTGTATTTTGTTGTAGCATGGTGTTGGAAAGATTAGCCAGTCTATACACTGCTTTACCGTGCCTAGATGTTACCGGTGTGGCTCACACCGGTTGTAGGTACTATGGGAACTAGATTGCTGGAACAATACTAAAAGACCCTTTTTTTTAATCCATTACTTAGCTTGATCGCGAACGCTGGTGTAGATGAGGGGTAGATCATGTGCATATCCGCAGCCGAAACCCCAAGACAGCAGGCCGACAAGGTAGGCTCCTACAACGAGAGGGGCTCCAGGGACTGCTAGGCATGGACAAGAGGGGTCATCCTCTCTCGCAGGACCAGTACACATCATACCATCGAATATAGGTACTTCATGCTGTTACGATAAAATTAAATGTAAAGTATGTATAAGTTTCAATATCTACAGTCAAGTTATTCTGGACGATCGTCAATGTTTACGTACAAGTAGGTATGTCTGTTAAATTCGAATATGTTTTTCAAGATGTACATAATTAATATGTTCTTGACGGGCGTCAGACAGACACAGTTCAGTATATCCCCACTAAGAACAAACATTTCTGTAATGTTTTGTGTACTATTAGATCATAACAAAATAAATAAAAAAATAGGAAGTATATTAAAAAAACATATTAATTCGTTTTTTTATATCCTATCTTGTGATTAAGCTCAAAATACGTTAATAGGACAATATTATGTTCTATAAGAAAACTTTCATATCCCACTGCTGGGAAAACGCCTTATTAGTTTTCTGTTATTGTAACTGTTAGGTTGGTAGGATTGGCGAGAATCTAAACGTAAGGTACCTATAGGTAAATGTGTGCTAGTATTAATTAATATAATTGGTTGTCATGACCGTTTTAGTTAACATATATAAATAAATAATAAATAAATAAAATAAAAAAAACTATCTTAGATGTGTGTTGCTATTCTAGTTTACATAAAAATTACCCTCTTATATCCATTACAGAAGTAATCGGATGTTGATACTGTGAAGGAGATGCTCCTCAGCATTGGATCCAACCTCTCGTCAGGAAAGTACTTGGAGGACCGGTATAGACAAAGCTCTGACTCCTAGTTGAAGAAAAAAATACATAGAGCATATTTATTTTACCGGAAACATCTGCACATTTAAGAAAATCCTTCAAAATTATGTAAATAAAACGTTTAATTCCTCACACAAAGTAGGCATTTAATTAACTTTTAGGTAGGTATAGTCTGAAACAACAATTACGTAGTTAGTTTTAGTTTAAAAAAGGGGTACAGCGGTACTACCGTGGACGTATATACAAGGATATAGTATTGTATATACGGAACACCACCGGATAAAATCCTTGGGGAAACTTTCCAATATTACAGTCACAGAGAGTGGCGAAGACAGGTTACTTTTTTAACCCCTCTAAAGATACCATTGCTCATAAATATAACAAGGCTTGACAAAATAAGAAAAATATTTTTTTTGCTGATATTTTAAAAGATATTGCATTGACGCATAATTAAAGCTGTTGCGCTTCTTCTTCTTTTTTACGACTTCATGTTCAGGTCAATACGACCGTCAATTCTACCAGTGTCAAGTGTTTATTTTGAATAACCAGTCAATTGTGAAATCGAGCTCATATAGTGTTGTGTCTAATGTACATGATGAACTTTTCTTATGAAATACTCTAAACATCATCAAGTTAGAGTATTTTATAAGAAAAGTTCTATGTCGTTTATGTAATAACGTTGCCAGTATAAAGATGTGTACACACAGAGTTATCGCAGCGTCCCCATCCAGTCACAAACGCGGTTCGGCCTTCAATATCCGTTTCGTCCGAGATCATTGAAATCGGTTTGACAGTGAATCTGCAACAAAATTATGTTATCACTCAATTGCCACGTGTTAGTGACGTTCTTTAGCTTCTTATATATCGACTAATCATGCGGATATATAACAAACAAATATTTTGTGTTTAACTGTCATTGAGGACGTTTAAGGGTGGATTCAGACTTATTTTTTTTTTTATGGACTGTTGGTTTTTTAGATCTGATGCATCAAGGATTATTTTAATCTATACCTCGAAAAATAGGTCACCGTAGTACCTTGGTTTTCATTTCAGATGGATTAGGCTTGCCTAGCACCTCAGCGTCAATACGTGGGGAGTTGACTAAGCCGCACGTTTCATCACGATGTTTTCCTTCACCATTTATTTTTTGGAATCTGGCTTCGCGCTCTTTTTAACTGCAATAAAATTATCTACTCTTGACGAGAAATAACATATTGATATCATAGTCATTCAGACTAAGATTTATACCGCATACTGCGTTATTTTGTCTTAGACTGAATTTTTTAGTGTATGTGCCAGAATTACACATAATTCTAGAATTTCTGAAAAAAAGTCACAAGAAAGTCAAGGCTCACTCACAAGGCTTGTGACCTTCTCTTATCAAATAATTGTCATCAAATTTTACTTGTAATTTATCTCTTCATAGATGCGGATCATAGCGATGTCATTTTTCAATGTGTAGGGGTCGAAGGATTTAGGGACGAACAGAAGTAGGACGGTGGCCACGAACGTCCCGCGGTCGCAGTAGTTCTCTCCCAACACTATACCCAGCTCGGTAATTGGAACACTACAACATCAATAAATATGTAAGTATTTATATAATGAAACAAGAACGATCAGGCACATAAACGATAAGTGAAAAAGTGTAAGTGGTTACCACGGCATATAACGGTGCATTGTCTCACTAAGGACGTGCTATGATGCATTGCACTGCGTTCTGCTCTGAGACAAAATATATTAATGAAAAAAAACTTACAATAACCCAGTTAGCCGGACTTCAAGATATCTTTAGGCGTTGATCAGACCAAATGACCCGACATCTGTCTAGATTTCAGGTTTTGGTCGTAGAAAATTTTATCACCTCTTTATCTACCAAAATTCGATACATACGGGAAAGAGGAACGGGAGCAGCAAAAATCACTGTTGTAATAATCTATACTAATATTATAAAGAAGTAAAGTTTGTGTGTTTGTTAAATTGTAAGGGGTAATCTCGGGATCTACTGAACCGATTTAAAAAAATCTTTCACCATTATTGCTGAGTGTCATAGGTAATATAAAAACCGAAAAATAAAAACGCTTTTACGTAGTAGTCCGTTTTGCAAAGTAAATCGGAGAAAAAACGGTCGAATTATGCCCAACGAAGTGGGCACGGGTCAGCTAGTACTACATAAAAAGGTTTGGCGAAAGGATCACTCACTCAACCAAGGGATGAGCTACGGTAATCACCAAATTCTTGGTCATCAGCGTGCCCACCAGGTAGTGAGCGTGATGTCTTCTGATGCTGACCACGTACGGGTGCTCTCGTATCGACACTCGGCGACCCTTGAACACCTGCCAAGTTCCTTGTAAAAATTATAACATTTACTTTACTATGTACTATATATGTAGTCTGTTGTTATTACACCGTCACTATCGTTCCTTTTAAGTTGAGTTCATCCTAAGGTTGCCTGGACCAGATCGCTCATAGCGATAAGGCTGCCCATTGTACTTCACTTAATAGATAAATTTATAATAAGAAATATCTTTGTATGGGTCTGTGTAATACACACAAGACAGAAAACTCTTTACACATTTGGTAATGAAAATATTTTAATTGAAAATATACCAAGGCTTTTATTTTATTCCTGTTCATCTGCCTGTTTCACCGCAAAAAGTTTATTAAAATACGACGTGCAAATAAACATAATAAAATAAATCTGACCGCAAACACGAAATTGAATATCTCTTACATGTTAAAATATCAGTGCACAGTAAAATAAATAGAATTGGACGTTATTTCTCGTTTCATTTATGAAACGTATCAAAATTCAGTATGTTTGCCATTGATACGAATATAAAAAACATGTGGAATAAAATGTTTTTAACGTGTAGGTAGTTTTAAATTCAGAGTTAGAACGGGACACCAAAAGAGTCACCACAATCTGTTCTAATATTAATCGAACTTAAGTAGCTCTTAGAGCATCTCTAGGGAGTCACAGCTCAGTTGGTAGTTGATAGCTTACCTTTCGATTTAGAATAGGTATATCACCAGGTTTAGGGTATCCAGAGTCCTCTAAAAGCATGCCGATCTCAAACCCTGAACTTGCATTGCTTAGCGCAAGTACAAAACATTTCATCACCAAGTGCCAAGTCACTGAAGTCAAATAAAAGTCACATCTTTTCAAAATGCTAAATAAATACATTTTTTATCAATAACGCTGAAATTTTATATTCTTTTAAGGAAATAAAAAAATATTACAAAATCTTATATGTAATTAAATTAACTGTTTCATCTTAGTTGCTACAAATATTTTTATATTCCGTAGCTCTTTCGTTCTACGCCGTAGTTCGCGTGGAACTGGCACCTAGAATCACCTACATTATTTAAGACAATGCTAAATGATGCTTGTGATTTTATTGAATAAAGAAAATTTTGACTTTGACTTTGAGTTAAAAGTTTCGGATAATTAATAGATATGTTTTGATAAAGAAATATTCAAAAGTACCTCAGTAAATAATATCATTGTAAATAATTAGTTACATCCAATTTTTTTTGGTTTCAGTACTGCGCAGAAAATGATTTTTAAAACCCATTTTCAGTAGAAAGACTATAGAGCGGATTATTGACTAGCTGTATAGGCGACAAAGAAATTGGTTTACCACTCTAAGGTTGAATATCATTTGCACGTACAAAACATCAAGGGCTATTTTCGCTTGACAGATTAATGACTGCTACGTCAGAATCTGTCAATCCGTAATCCTTAGCGAATAATTATGTTACTGGGAGATGTCATCAAAAGTGGTAAACCAATTTCTTTGTCGCCTATACAAAGTTTAAATAAATAAATAAATAATGCTGGACAATCCACACAACATCATCCAGCCCCAAGCTAAGCAGAGCTTGTGTTATGGGTAGGTACTAGAAAACTGACATACTTAATATTATACATATAAATACCCAGAACACCCGGAATAAATATTTGCAAATCGTACAAAAATTTATCCCAAGGCGGGAATCGAACGCGCAATCTTCCGCGTCGCAGGCGGACCGTCGCCCACCGCGCCACATCGGTCATCAACAAGAATAAACTAGAAGTAATAAACAAGAAGTTACCTAATATAATTAATAATTTCATATCCACGGAATACAATTTCATGAAATCAATCATAAGTGACACCATACACCACTAGTAGGCCACGGAAATTCTCACAATCTCCTTTTCATTTGTAGGTCCCTAGAAGTCTAGCTTCACTTTGGTGAACACAAAGAAGGAGCAAATTTTACACAACAAAATTAAATAGAAAATTAATAATTTGTGGTACTGCATGTTTTCCAAGAAATAAATAATTAAATAAAAAATAGAATAGTAACACATTTATCACACAAACATTTGCTTTGGGTGGGAATCGAACCCACGACCCACCGCATGGAAGGCAGAGATACTACCAATTGAGCTGTGACGCCGTCGAAATATAGAATATCTTAATATTATCATTTGCGTCACAACAAAACTGGCCATCACTCAGGATATTATGTTATAGTAGTAGTGTACCTACTACTATAACGCTGATATTCCGTGATTTGAAAATGCTCTATTCAACTTTAAGACACTACAATAGAAAACTCAAATACTGACACAGTACGGTTCGCTACGCTTGCTCTGCCGCAAATAATCCAACTAACTTTTCTGCCAAAGAGAACTCAAAAAGACATCGCCTCTTGCCGTCAAAGATCCAAGCGACTCATCTAAACCTATTTATACATCTTAGTAACTCAAATCTGATATGATCAGATTTTAATAATTCTAGCTCTTACTCGCATGATAACTAACAAAAAAACATAGTGAACTAGATTTTTGAATGCAGAATCGTTTAATTACTTATTTCATATCTTCGTTTCAAAATAGTACCACAAAAACAACAAATCAATACGAATTCTATTACAAATTGATTAATATAATATGTGGGAAGATTATTTGAATGCGCTGAAGGCAATATTCTCTGAGACTATTCATCGTTTACCTTTGATTTCTGAAGCCGACTAAGTAAGCTAAGTACCTACTATGAAACTTAGCAATGTTTACCAAAACTACACATGCACCTTGCACGGCTGTAAGCGCGGTATTAATCAAAGGATATTGAATCAGATGCAAAGATTTACGTAATCGAATGGAAACCGTAGCTCCAATTGCGCTTTGTATCAAATAAGTGTTAGAACTTTCTGTTCCATTCAATATCTACAAATAATGCAAAGTGAAATTAAGCTGTTTTTGCAACAGTAATTTGTATTTTTGACTAAGTATCTTGAATTACACAAATGGCTTACTTAAAAAAATACACTTACGAACGCACAACGAAAACAAGATTTATAAATAAACATAACTTTATTACAAAGTATTTAAGAGCTACACAGGTTCGCCTACCTAAGCATAAATACATAAATGAAATTTATTCCTTAGCCAAAGTTGTAGGTTGTCGTTCGCTAGTGCTGGGCGTGGCTAGACTGACGTGCGCCCGCGCTGGCCAAGCTGACACCCTCGCCCGTTCCATGAGCCCTAGACAAGATGCGGCACTTTGTGAACCACTGAAAGCTCTCGAAGTAGTCGTCGAGAGTGAATGTACCGATATCACCTGAAATAAATATCATAATCTCTTTAATCTACTCAAAATTCCATGTGCTAATAAACAATATTTTTCATGAATATAAAAGTCAACGTTACGTTGACCTAGTTATTTTAGCTAAGCTTAGCTAACAAAATTGCTGACGAAATCAAAATATATATAACTAGCTATCCCGGCGAACTTTGTACCGCCTTAAGAGATTTTTTCTTTTCTGAGAGATTTTCTTAATATTTTTTTTCCATAAGAACCTTTTGCAGAGTATTAGAAAACTACAAAAAAAAATCAGCCAAATCGGTTTAGCCGTTTTCATGCTGTGTCGTGACAACGGAAAACGGGTTTCATTTTTATATAAAAGTATATATAGATAGATACAGTATAGATATAGTAGTTACTTTGTAAAAACCTTTTGTTTGTTTCACTTAAATACAGAGCCAACATCAATGTTTGCCGTCATATAAATGTTAGGATCCACGCCACTACCCAAAGGCGGCAACTCTATTAACAATTGAGCTGTGACGCAAGTCTGCTGTGAGATCCTATTAATATTTGAAATGATAAAGTAATGCTCAGAAGTTGGATGCTTGTTTTCAATAACGTTGTTACTGTGGATCCGAGCAACGAGTAAACAAAACCAGAAATAGTTTGTAATCTAAATTTTGAGTTAGAGTAGGTACTTTATATTATATTTTGTGATATATTAGCTACTGCATGTTATAAAAGTTAACAGGCAACAAAAGACTAACTCAGAGCAGAGACCTGTAAAATAAAAACCGGCTATGTGATCGTCGGACTTGTGCACGTAGGATTCCGTACAAAAAAAAATACGATTTTGTAACAGAATCCTCTTGTATATTCATTTTATTCTGTTTTTTAGTATTTGTTAGTACAGACAGACAAACAACGGAGTCTTAGTAGTCCCGTTTTACCCTTTGGATACGGAACTCTAAAAAATTTACAAAGGCTCGTCTTTTACATGGTATTATGTTTTATGGCTTGTCTTGCTAAATATAATAGCAAAAATTATATTCTTAAATTCAAATATTTTCAAGATTTTTTTATTGAGCGTCTTTTTTATTTATTTATTTATTTATTTATAGGCAACGCCAACAGCACACATAGTAAACATTTTATTTATCACTTACAGGTCTAATTAAACTATACAATGTGTGCCAATTATAGGCATGCACAACATTCGTAATAAACGGACAACAGGAAATAAAAGTACAATAAGTAAATGAAGATACACAATACAACGAGCGAGACGAAAGGGAGAAATAAAAATAAAACTGAAAACATTATAAACTATCTACACAAACAAAAAAGAAAGAAAAAAAAAACCTAAATTATTATTATTACTTAAACTTAAAAATAATTACACACACAGACAGTTAAAACTAGAAAAAGTATTGTTTAAACTTATCCTAAACTACAGCTACTTAACCTAAACTAAAACTAAGTACTTAACCTAAACTACAACTAAGTCATCAGATTGAGAGGTCTGGCACATATTAAAGAAGTATTTAAACATTTTATTCTTATAGACTGACAGAGAGTCACCAAATGGATCCAAATTATTATTAACTTTTTGTGATATAAAACTATACTCTTTACACATTCTAGTAAGTGGAGAATTGAGACCAAGATTAGTTCGTGAAAAAGGGGTGTTAAAAATGTTACTGATAGGTTTTCTAGGGTATTTGTATGGAACTGAGAGTGATATTCGACTTATTAAATTACCTTTGAAAAATATTATAAATTAGTAAGACGTCCATAGGAGTCTTCTAGAACTGATCACGTCAAAGGGATTATTTAAGTTCTATTAAATAAAACGTCATTTTAATTCATTTAACAAACAATGCCTTTGCTAGAAATAATGAAAGTTAGTTTTACGGCCTTTTTTATGTATAAGTAGCTGATAAATATATTTAGGTAGGTAAGGTAAATAGATAATTCGTTGAAAACTAAATCTGACCAGGCTGAGGAAGCAACATTCAAAATATTATATTAAAAGCATGTAGGTAATTAAAATGTATCTTGAAACCTACCATGTATCTATCAGAAATGTCATTGTAAACTTACTGGACTTCGACTCCAAGTATCATATTGTGTAGGCTCTTTGTGCTCGTCGTATTGTGATTGAGTAGCTACCCCTACAAATGTATTGTGCTTCTGATTACGGCACGAACAGATACGTAGGTATTCATATCTCTACAATTATTTAGTTAATGTATTGAAGTGTATTGTACACAGTATACAGTAGTAGACAGTAGAAATAGACAATAATATACGTACGTACGGTAAAAAAAGATAATACTATCTTGACGAAAACAATAACTGGGCAAAGTTCTGTTGCTCCTAAATGAGAGCAAGTGATGGGGCAAGCAGATAGACCTATTTCTTAACAATATTTTAGATATTGCCTCACCTAGCATCTATTAAAGACATGCCTGGACTTGCCTGGTCAGGCAATGCTTCCGTCACTGAGAAGTAAGGATAGCCTGAAACCACGCGCATTCACACCATTCAAACCGACACCAGTACAGCAATATGGATATTACTGCTTGGCGGTAGAAATAAGTAGGATATCTTCCCTGGTTGAGCTCTTTCTTAAAAAGCTACTGTCTATGCCTTTTCCTCAAGACAACCAGTTTTCCATTTTATAATACGTTTTGTGATAAAAACGTAGATATATTTGTAACATAAAATAAATATTTTGGTAGTTTTTTAACTTTCGCAGTCTTCCCTAATTTTAGATAGCAGGCTCTGGTCGGTTTTCTCTTTGTAGTTTTGGTCTGACGCTCAGAATACAATTTAACTATGAATTCATAAAAGGCTTAAAAGTCCGCAAAGTGCAGTTCGCCTTCCGAATTCTCGATTTATTACGAATTTGTAAAAAGCTCTAGAGTTGAACAGTTTTAAAATTCATTGTAATTTTGTTTGCAGGGCCAAAGTAATGAGTTAATAAGGCTAAAACATAAACTAGAATCCTCCTAAACTCTGTACTTCAGGATTTTAATTGGTCACTAGTTTCCCTACAAGCGAGTGCTTTGCAGACAAAACCACGTCCAGTAAAGCACTCCAACTAATTAATCTCGTCCCGCTCGTGGTCCACCATGATATTCACTGGTTACCATGAATGTGTTCTATAGAATAAACTGCCAGATGTACAATTTGGGAGAGACAGCCACAGTAGTAAAATACAAGAAGTATTAGTGCAGAAGCCCAACTTCGTAACAATGTTGAGTTAAATGCTACTTTCTGTTACACGCAGTAAAGTAGACTTTCATTCGCACAACGCTGGATGCTAGCTTTTTTTATATAAGTACGAATGTACTTGTTCTCTTTCTAACGCGTAACTTTTATGGTTTCTATTCTTCTTTTTCAGTTACCTACTCTTTCTATTGTAGCGTCACCGGGTGGACTTCTTCGATGTACTTATAGATATTTTTTTACAGATTTTTATTCAAAGAAGTTAAATTGAGTTTCTGAAAACTTGATGTAAATATTTAATGAAACGACAGTTGTATAAAATTACATACATCAAATACCATAGGTAGGTAAGTAAATAATCAATAACATTATATTTTTTCATATTCTATGCATTTAGTCGTGCAGATGTTTCGTATAGTATTAATAGCAAAAAATTCCCATCGTGTCACTCTGTAGATACCACCCTTTACATAATGAAATTTCCCATAGTTAAAATAAACTAGCCTAGTCGAGGGTGGCATAATCATGATGATTAAGTCCTTTGTGATACAGATTAAAAAAAACTAACATCGAGTCCCCGTTTTTCTTGTATGTTTATTCAGAATAAAAACTTGTTTTAATCTAGTATAGCCAACATAGAATGAAATATACAAATAGCATTGTATCATATGTAAATTTTGTTATAGCTCTCCTTTTAAGTACCTATTTTGTACAAAAATAAGATTTTTTTACAAACTAGCGGTACCTACCGCGTCTTTTAGAATAATATAAGATCTTCGAGTTCCTAATAAACTTCTACAGATTAAACTTACCTATTTTTTTTTAAGTTTCATCAAACCATCAATCACAAGCTGTATAATATTAGTAGAATTGTTACATTCGGTTGTAAAGTTTGCATTTATTTTTATACGTTAGTTGGATTCGAATAAAATGTTCAATAAAACGTCCAAATACCACCCAAATTGGACTTTTATTGCAGTCTTTTGGAATTCACGGTGCGAGACAAAAGTTGGTCCGCGCGCGTCCCTCTGTACTATTCAATCACCACTCACCAGTCAAAGCATATCTTTGCTTTGATTTGGTGATTGAGTGGGAAACACGCTGCAATATCCACGAGTATCCAGAAACACAGTTCGGAAAGCTTGGATTAGCTACTCCAAAAATGGCACTGTACTGGTAGTTTATTGGATGGTCTAATACGACAGTTATGCGAGTATTTTTTTAAATACATAATATATATATATATAATAAATGATTAAGATTATATACCTGCGTGTTACGTAATGTCTCTAAGAACTACAATGGGTCTTATTCCGACCATGCAGCTTAGACCTAATTTATTAGAAATATTTTTCGCTATAACGTTAAGAATATTTAGGGTTCTTTATGTACATTATGTAACATTTTCTATATTATAATCTAAAAAACTAAAATTATTCGAAATTAAATTTGACCATAAAACACTTATTCAGCTAGTAAACAGTATGTACCTATGTGGACCTTCATGTTCGCGTCATCATGACCGCAACAAAGTCATTAATTTTAAATGAAACGTGTCTTGTTTATAGGGACAATTTGTATAATGCAGGACAACCACGATACAACCAAATTAATAGCGCCAAATAGCAAGACTATGCAGATAAATATTCGGCGATTTTCTCATTTTTAGGGTTCCCTATAAAGTCCCATATTACTAAGACTCCACTGTCCATCTGTCTGTCTGATGAAAAAAATTATTATTGAAAAGTATGTACTCTCATATAAAATGTTTTTTTTGTACGGAACGCTTCGTGAGTAAGCCCGAAGCATTTTTCCCAAAGGCCGGGTTTATTAATAATAAAACTTCGAATCGGTAGCTAACTATAACTATCGCATAAAAAAGTGTTACCTTCGACCTATGGTGCAGTAAAGGCCGACTCTCTGATGAAGTGTCATCTCCTTCAATGGACCTTGAGTGGTAGCCTTGCGCCATCCGCAAGAATACCAGCATAGCTCCGGCCAACACGACGGCATATACGAAGAACTCTGTCGCCTGTGATAAGGTACCATGAGTTATTGACAGATCAAGTCTTCACTGCAAGACAAAAGTGTTTTATCAACAGTCTCAGGCCCGTATTCACAAAGAGTACTTGCTTAAGTATAGCATCAACACTGTGCAAAGAATGCCATTTTGCAGTGCGTTCCTTTTGGCAAGCCTTTCTATTCATAACCAACACTTAAGTTATACTCGGCTAAAGGAACGCTCTGCGTCGGATACTGCTCTGTGATTGGTCCATTCGTGTTGCAAAGTTCACGGCGGAGTTTGATAGCAGGAGTAATGTCAAATGAATAACCACAAATATAATTTATCAGTCTGTTGAATTGATTGTTTACAGTGCAGTGCGTGATATTTTTATGTAAAACATTTTATTTTATAATTGAACATGTCCCAGCATGTTCAATTATTAAATCTAGATAGCAAAAATAATATTATGGATGCTATGTGGTAAGTGAAATTTTAGATCTTTTGTTTTACGCTCGTCACAATAATCAACTTTGTTTATATTATTATTGTATGGAATCAAATATTATTTGTTTATATTTAATAGCTACCATTCGTTATTTAGTTAATAAATGTTGACTTGGTAACAAAAGGTTATTCTAGCTATTAAATTACTATTAAATTAAATTTGAAGAGATTTTAAGATGACATTGTATTGCACACACATGTATTTTGTTTTAGTTCCAAGAAATTACCATTCACGTCTTCGGAGAGAGAACTGATCGTTGCTTTAGTACGAGAGCGACCAATAATAGAGGATAAACGGACAAACGCTAAAAATATTGAATTGAAAAAACAGGCATGGGAGGACTTAACTACTGCCTTCAATTCACATTCATATGTTTCCCAAAGAAATAACACACAATTGAAGAGATGCTGGGAGAACATAAAAACTCAAAGAAAGAAAGAGCTTAGCCAAGAAGCAGCAAGTTTGAGACGTACTGGTGGAGGCCCTCCTGATGCAGGACCTAGTTCTTCAGACAACATGGTCGACATCATTTGTCCATACATTAATTTAAAAGTGCCAAATGTCATTGATTCTAATTCTATTGAAAGTAAGTTAAAAGTTATTATTTGACAATTTGACACAGATTTTTAATATCATTACTGGCCCAATGGTGCTTCGGCACCCTGTCGTAGGCACCTAGATCAATTTTCATCCAGGAATCCCATTTATGTGGCGAACATTTGTGTTGGTTCTGTTTAGATGTTCATTATCTATTTAACTATTTATTTGTTGTACCTTTGTTGATTCTGATTTCCACAACATACATATTTATGCTAATTACCCTGGGATATAATGTTGTCTGATTATATTTAAATTATATTATAAATAATTTTAATTTAAAATTTTCTATTTCAGTATTAGAGAAAAAAGATAAATTGCTTGATTATACTGCGAAGTTAGAAAAAGAATTTGAAGATGGTATGTAATGTAATATGCACATAAATGTTATATGATATAAATCAGTTTTTATTATATTAATGTCATAATCATAACTTTAAAAAAATATTACAGATATGACTGTAAATATTGGAGAAGTTGATGAAAATGTTCCTCCTCCACCAAAGAAGAAATTAAAAGAAATAGATACCCCCACAAGTAAGTGACAATCAATAAATTGGTCTAGTCCAGTTCTAGGTAATAATACCAGGTTTAAAATCAGGCATTATTATTTGTTGGTTACTTATTATTAGTTTCCACCATACCTTTGCCTATATGGGATTTGCTCGGTTGTAATGTATATATGTTTTTTCAGATAGTAAAACAATAATGACAGGAAATAATAGGAAAAATATTATCACGGAAACACAGGCTCGGATTAAAAGAGTAGAGCTTAACACCCAACATGACCAGGCATTGTTCGAATTACGCCTGGAAAGAGAAAGAATAATAATTCTACGAGAAAGAAATTTACTTGAAGTCGAAACAATAATGCACAAGTTGCAAAAAGAAAAAATTGAATTAGAAATAAGGAATTTAAAACAAGAAAAATAAAATGTTTCGTATCTTATTTATTTATTTTTATTTATTAGAAATGACGTATAATAAACATCCTCCTAAACAGCAATCCCGATGAAGATTCTTGTCTTCTTTGAGTTACTATGGACTGTTGGTAATTCCGTTCAGCATCTACAATCTCAGGAATGCCATGATGTCTACAAATATTATACAGTACAGCAGTAGCAACTATGACGTGGCATGTGGTGGTCAAATTTGTTGCCATCTTTTTAGACAAACATGGAAAGATTCTCTTCCATACACCTATGGTTCTTTCAACGGTGTTTCTTGTTTTGATATGTGCTTTATTGTAATTCTCTTCTTGTGTTGTCTCTGCCTGTAGCACTGGCGTAAGTAAATATGTTTGGCAACCATAACCACTGTCACCTAAAAGTATGCCATTGATAACACCTTGCTCTAATTTACTTTTGAGCAGAGACGCTTGAAAAATTCTATTATCATGTACAGATCCAGGCCTGTCAGCAACAATATCATAGATTTCTAGATATGGCCCACACACAATTTGTGTGTTTATAGAAAATGTTTTTTTTCTATTTCTGTATACCTCTGCATGAGGGCCGCCAGGATTTTGGATTGGTATATGGGTTCCATCAACAGCACCAATGATTCCCGGAAAATGTGCGATTGAGTAAAAGTGCTGTTTAACAGTCTCTAAATTCGATGGAAATTTTATAAATTGTCTTATTTTTAAGCAAATGAGCCGAGAAACCTTTTTCACTATTCTAGAAACTGTAGGTTGGCTCACTTTTATTAGATCTCCTGTAACCATCTGTAAATAAATAAAAAATGAAAACGGGTAAGACAGTAGCATAGGCTGAAATTTTTATTATGATTGATAATACCTATATGCAATAAATAGGTAGTCTCACTAAATTATGCGCTTATATCAAAGAATGTATCGCTTCTTTCGGGTAATTAAAGACATCGCTCTACACTGTACTTATTAGTTAAATATATAGTTACCTGAAAACTTCCAGAGGAATAAAACCTTAAGGCTACCAACAGCTGATATATTGGCGGCACAGGTAGGCCTCTTCCAGTTAGTTTACTTAAATCGTTTATAACCAGCGGCAGAAGGATACAATAAACGATGTCTTTTGAAAACCTATAACGTCTTCGAAATTCTTCCGAACTATAATAATCGAAAGGATTTTGGAAGTCGCGTACCACTTTTCTAGTAATTAATGTCCTTTGTTCGAATAATCTATCCTGAATATAGTTGTCAAATTCTTCTTCACTGCTATAATCCATTTTATATTAGAAAATCAACCCTTAGTATTTGGAAACAATACAAATAATAACCTCACTTGTAATTACTGACAGCTCTACCATTTACACTATGCGTTGTCTAAAGTAGCTAGCCCGCTTCCTTAGCTGTGCGTTCATTTTGACGGACACATAGTGCGCTCTGACACCTAAGTATTGTTTCTGGATTGGTTTCGCTAGCCCTGTGCGCACGTGCACACTATGAGACCTCACAGTAATGTTTGTGAATACGGGTGTCAATCCATGCACAGAAAATCATTTGATAGTAATTTTCTATCGATGCATACAAAATGAAGTGGGTAAATAAAATAAAATAGGTATTTCTAATAGGAATCTGGGTTCAGTGAAATGGAAGAATCACAGAGACGATGGAAAAGCTATGAATATGAATGTGAAAGATATAAAGTTATTGAGTGAGCGATGAGCGCAAGCAAATATCCCTGCCATAAACATGGATAAGTAAATAATAGCAGTGAAAATCCGAATATTAATTTAAAATTCCTGCTCCAAATTACTTTCCATATAATGCACTGAAATAACGATGTAATTAAAAGGAACAAAGATATTCAATCAGATGTTAACGTCACAACAGGCCTCTGATGAGCAGTGGATGAATTTGGGCGGCCGATGATAATGATAATATATAAATAGAATTTTAATTCACACTTCATATAAAAGAGATTTAAATATTTTCAGTGATAAGATAAAATCGGTCAAGAAGCAATGATTGCTTCTTTTTATGCTTTAGAAGTACCTTGTTCTTACAGAGACATAAACTACCTAAGCGATAAGAAACAAAATTGTTGGTAAAGATCTTGCATTTTCGGGTAGTACAACTTTTCTGCTTAGCGTTAGAGCACTTTCAGTTCTGTTGCACACTAAAAACTTTTGGAAGTCGGATGCAAGCCAAGATAGCAAAATGCTTAATCTCAAAATCTTCGCTTATAGATACACTTTGCGATTTAAGCCTCTAATCCTCTCCTAAAGGAGCACTCATCAAAGATTAATTATAAATTACTTAGACGCTGGTTATAATTAAAATTTGATCTCGGAGTTTTTGTAGAAGAAGTGCTTATATTGATTAGCGTTAATGTTATGCGCTCGTTGATGTAGGAGTTAATTAAATTTAAGCCTCTTACTTTCATTGACAAAAGGTTACTAAAATATATGTAATACAATAACCGTAAGAACATAATATAAGCTCAGAATATACGCATAGAAGACTAGATTTTCTTGGTACGGACCTTTCCAATTTTTCATAATCTTATTTTTTTTTATTAATTGATAAATCATAGGTGAAAGAGGTATGTCCCCTTAATGTGAGACGTGTCTTTTGCATTTGTAAAACTTCTGTCCGTAATCTGTGTTAAGCACAGCAGACAGCTTTTCCTAGTTTCATATAAGTTTAAGGTGCTGGGGGGCTGTGATGCATTTTGTACTGTATCGCTACAAACTTAGAGCTCATACTTAATTGAATCAGGTCCGAGTTTAAATTCTGATAAGTCTATCCTAGAACAAAACCTGACTTTGATGCTATGATCAAGTATACTGACGCAAACATTGTGTTAGATAAAGAACAGAGCTTCCTTGATGCCTATATGCGGTTTTAAATTCAACAAAAGACACAGGAAAAATTACGGACATATTATACACCGTTTATTTTTTACCTCGCACTCTAGCCCCCTAAGCAATGCTTGTATTATGGGAACTGGAATGCTGATAGAATACTTGTAACACCCAAACACAGAACACACGCCAGTGTTCATCAAAATCTTCTACAAACCTTGTTGCTCTCTTAATGCTTTTTTATATTACGTACACCTACTATATGACATTTAAAATGGTACACTTATAGTAAAAAAAACAAGAATACAAAAAGAAGTTACACTTGTTGTACACTACAAAGTGATAAATGCATAGGTACTCAGACAGAAGTGAAGTATCCCGGTGCATTAAGTCATGTAAATACCTAAACAATAGGTATTTTTGATAATAGTAAAGTAAAGCAATATTTGGCTACGCATACGTTATGATATGGACCGACAATACGAACAAAGGATTTCACGTGAGTACCATTCAGGTACTATCTAGACTCTAGAGCCTGTGGTTTCTCACTGGCAAAGGCTTCCCTTTGTTCTCTCTGGTCACGTTATGCTAAGTAATTAAAAATCCCTTTGTTTTTCACGTGTACTGTGTATATACGATGGTAAACATGGATTGTGAAGTATCTACAGAGAGGTAAATATTTGAAAGTACCTCATGGAAAAACTAACTAGCAAGCGGGATTTATTTTTCGGTATTTTACTTATAAAAATAAAGCCTGCTGCAACATGTAAAATATTTTTTCGGTAACGTAACCTAGGACAATGTTGAAAATTGTTTTTACTTTTTATTAAATCGTCCGGTCGTCGTGCCTGAGAATAAATTATGAAATAAATCAGGGTGTAATGTTTTCGAAAATTACACCCTGTATAAACCCTTGCTGGAGCCTCATTATAGTAAAAAGGAGAGACATGCTAGCACTAGCAATAACGGTTAAGCCAATTCATTTACTCTCGACTCGAAGATCTTGGTTTGCGCGACGAGAATCACAATCAGGTTCCCGAAGGCGACTGACACGTACCAAGCGGCGATTGTGATCGTCTTCATGCTTTTTGGTGCCTGCAAAACAACCTTGCATTACCAGCTGATAGTGTGGTAAGCCAGCCTGGCTTTAGAAGTCAGCGGCGCTGCCAAGTACACTCAACCTCATAAGTAGGTAAATGATTTGATAATCGTTTAGTTTTCTTCTTCTAACTAAAAATATTTGCTATCTTAAAAAAGCTTTTGGTATAGCTACAAGCCAGGGCCATGATAAAAAATTTTGAAAATTTAAAACAAAGTTAGTGAAACTCGAATATCTTCCATTCGAGTTTCACTACACGTCAAAGCCAGTTCGCCTGCAAACAATTGTAGTATGTATCACGATTCGTTGCATGAATACGTTTGAAAATTTAACGATATTTATTTGTGGTCATCTTTCAGAGACGCTAATTTACGTTTTATTTGTGACGTTTGTCAGATATCTGTGCTTCTACCCCTCAAACCAGCATTCGCCCGATGCACCCGCTGCTAAAAGACTCTATACTCAGACATATGAATGAGTGTTAAAAATATCCAACCTGAGTAAAAGAGAACTCCAGCCCGGATACCGCGAACATGATCTCAGCAACCGACACAAGCAGATACTGCGGCACTATCCACGCCAAGTGTAGTTCGTTCGGCGGGTTCGGCGCGTGTAAAACTGCTGCATCGAGCCGCCCCAAGCGTTCTCTCACGCATAGCACGTATACACCACCAGCTCGAAGATAACCTTCCCCGGAGCCAGAGACTTCACCATCAGCACTACTTGCTTGCCATCGGAACCTTTTTAATTATTAAAATGGACAGAACTATTAAACCAACAATCATAAAAAGTCCCAAAATAAATAGTGATTGTAGCTTTGCTTAGTTTGCGACTTGAGTGATATGATAGAGTTAAAGCATTTCATATAAAATCAGTATCAGTAACAGTATAACTTACAAATAATTGCAGTGTTAAAAGAACAAATGGTGCCATCATCATAAAAATTATACAAACTTTACTTAGTTTGGAGATAGCGTTGTGGTAAAGTTAAATCTCTTTAATTTTTTTTAAACTTAAAGTTTGCATATCCTAAGGAAAATTTCAAAAACGTACTTACATCCACTTTTTTAAAAATTTTCTTAGGATATGTATAGGTTGTAAATTCAATTTTATATAGATTGTGCTTAATAATTAGGTAAAATATACCTGGAAGGTATTAATAATTTAGTAGGGTAGGTAGCTAATTTACCATCGAGAATGGACTGTAACATTGATGAGCGTTACTGGTTTGAATCGAATAGATCGTGATTAATTTATTCCAGAGCCAATCACTGGCGCTGAATATAAAATTGGAGGGTAAAGAGCTGTACCGAGTCGGAACTATAAGGAAACCTTAAAAAACATAATTCGTATTGTAAAAAAATACAGTTTTTCATAAATATCACAACTCCCACACGTTGGATTTTCAAACAATCTGTTAAACAAATCAATCTCTTTTTATGCTCTTTGAAACGCTACTACAGCCATTTTTGTGGGAATTCAGATGTCTAAGTAATATAATTTTATTTAAAAAAATTTTTTTTTCATAATATTACGATTTCCATGGGACGGATATTTTTCTAAAAATATATTAAAATGTTAGTCTGTTTACCGTGCTACATATATGGCAACCTTGAGGGAAGAATTTTTTACTCGTGGCCCACGCTCCATAGTGAATTGTCCATTCTCCTTTGAATATAATTCCATTCATTGATTGCTTACGTTAACTCTTTATTTATAGTGAAATTATATTTAATTTGTTTGTAACTTATGTTAACGTATTAATAGCCCCGAGCACGTATAGAACATAAAATATTCACGTCAAAAGCTTCATAAATAAATAGTTCGTGAAGTTTTCTCTTCCGCGTTGCCTTGCTGCTAAAGAAAATCCGTATAGTGCACTTATCTGTTCCTCTTCGAAACTAAACAAGTAACGAAATTTAGAATCCTAAGAGCTTTTGTAGACTGGGTGATTTTGGGGTATATAAGTAGGTACGTCAGATTATACTCGTACAATCACAAAACGATAACTGCTTATACGTAGCGCGCGTTCTAACGTAACAGGTATAGCGAGATTTTCTTAACTTGATTGGCAAAAGAGTTTCATTTATGTTCTATAAACAAACAATTTTACGAAAATCACAAAGCAATACTTGATCAGCCATTTTCATAGTTGTTAAGACTAGAAAAAGTAAGGCACAGTTTGTAAAATAATGGTTTTTCATGTTTATTTACCTACTGACATTTGTATAAAGTTGAACTGCTATGTTCTCAAAATTATTAGCGCTATTCGATATTCATCGCATATGTATGCATCGTTTGTATACCCCGATACAAACAAAGTGACTTCCCATAAATTTAGTATCTACCATGTTAACATTGTTCTATGATAAGTACCCTGACGCAACGTGACTCAAAGTGACGCAAAGGCACACACCGATTCCAGAAATGATGCAAAATGTGCCTTAAATCAGCTCAACATTACAAATTCGTGAAACATAATTGAGTAACATCCTCTGTAAGCTTTTTATTAAATTAAATATGTACTAACTTGCCGGGCTGCATACACATGTAGGCCGACTCTCCGATGTGGTCAACCGGAGCGTTTGATACATAATATATGTCGCTCAGTCTCTTTTCTGTTTCCACTGCTATAGATACGTTTTTATTCGGCCCAGTATCGCCAACGTACACAACTCTGTACAAACAAAATATTAAACAACAAAGCACCATATAATATCGTACGACTAAGTAACCCAATCAGTCATTATTGTAGTAACAAACCATAATTAAAAAAATTCGCGTTAATAATATTTGCAAAACAAGTATTTATTTTATATTCAATGTGATTATCGATAAAATGGATCGCGTTGTGTAAAATATAATAATGTAAATTATCTATTTTATTTATCAATAATTAAAAAAAATTGGAGGCGGCAGCCTCCACCCAAAGAAAAACCTGTGTTGTGGAGGTTGGTTTTTACATAATTTATATGATGTGGAAAAAATCACAGTTAGCATTGCGACAAGTCATATGATTAAGACAACCGTATTCAAGATAGAGATAAGATTGACGTTGAGAATCGATCTTTCTTACAATCAACGGACTAGTGTATAAATAAATTTCCAGCTTATTAAATCATCTTGAGATTTGAAAGTTTATTTACAAAGGGTTATAAGGTTTTAAATGAACACAAGCAAGAACAAACAAACTTGTTTTTTTTATTTTATCTGCTATCATATAACTGCGGCCTAGATGGCCTATTGTGATCGCCACTTGTATATAAATACTAACTTCAACTTAGGTTTTCCGGTCAAAGATTTCAAAAAAGGGTTTGGGTCCATGTAGTAGAGTGATATCTGATCGTTTGAATTCTGGCCAATCACAACTGGCATGAACTGAAAAGATACATCTTAATCATTTCAGCCCGTTGACACCCTCTGCTGAGTATAGGCTTCCTCTTTATTATACCATAAGGCCAGGAACAGATGAACGCGCGTAGCCGCGCGTCGCCGCGCGGTTGGAGCGTTCACATGACGGCATTTGTATGGGAGCGCCCCGCGCGTTGCCGCGCGGTACCGCGCGATCATGTAGACGATAGTTACCGTTTCTATTGATCTTGTACCGCGCGGTTCGTCGACCCGCGCGGTACCGCGCGATCATCTGAACCTAGCCTAATTAGGCTAGGTTCAGATGATCGCGCGTAGCCGCGCGTCGCCGCGCGGTTGGAGCATTCACATGCCGGTAAATGTATGGTAGCGCGCCGCGCGTTGCCGCGCGGTGCCGCGCGGTCATGTAGACGATAATTACCGTTTATATTGATCTTGTACCGCGCGGTTCGTAGACCCGCGCGGTACCGCGCGATCATCTGAACCTAGCCTTATTTCCGGTTCCTTGCGACTTTCCCAGCTACTCCACTGATTCCCTGCTCTAAGATACATACTTATATCTAAAAACTGAATATTTATAATAATCTATTTTATATAAACCAAACCAGTAAAATGCTTTAAATACCTACTAGATATAAAATACTTTTCATCCAATAACCAGCACAGCAGTAAAGGTTGGAATGTTAGACATACTTTTTTTACATATTATAAAACTACTCAACTCTTTGTTGAATTTAAAGTAAAACAAAACTGTTAAACAATCGTGAGGTAAGTTGAATATTGCTCAAACTAGTCAGCGTAGCTAAGTTGCTGTACATCAAGTATAACTTTCACGGTAGGTACTGTTCGTAAGTACACTTTTCGACTGGTAGTCAAATTCACTTTGTAGGTTTTTTGGGAAAGTAAGTCGTTCATGACGTCAAGAGCCATAAACAGAAACTTGGTTAAAAAACTTCATGTTTTCAATGCTTTCAAGAAGCCTAGTAAAAGTAATAAGATTTATTTTTAATTCCCTCTTTCAACTCTATATTTTCCTGGTAAAAGAACTCTTAAAGTTACCTATTAAAATGAAACCTCAACAAAACATTTTAATTTTTACCCGTTCTTGGTGGTCTAAACCTTTTTCAGGATTTGATTTCCCTGTTACTCCTAAATAATTACTTATATCAAACATAAATAAGTAACAAACTTTAACAAAATCATAAGTCTGCTGTATTGTTCGATTTTGAAATAAGATAATATAGTAATGAAAAAAGTGATAAGGCTCCTCCGGTGCTTAAAAGAGTCAAGTACGATGAAGCAAAGAAGTACGTAAACTTTAATTACTTTAAATTTATATTTCCCAATTTTCATCATTATTGACTTGGGAACATTGATATTATCATCAGTTTTAAAAAAAGCTGGTGCTGCAATAAATTGTTATTTGTTGTTTTGAAGTTGTAAGAAGAGTAAAGTAATGTTGTAAGAAATCAATTTTTTTTTTATCATTTTAGGTATAACGGAATAAAAATTTTTCGGGAAATGAAATTGCGAGCGAGCATCGAAATATCCTCAATGCGAAAAGAGTTCAAATGCATTTTGTTGTAAAAAATGTCGTTACGATAGAGATTGCTTAGCTATTAGCAATATGGAAGTCAGCACGGCGAAATCATCAGTCAATCCCATTTCAATTAGCGTTCGGAATCACATCCGCGTTGTTCACAGCACTGACATTCACTCACTACATTAACAACTAGTGTAAATAGCCACATAAAGCTATGTAGGTACGATTATTTCTTTTATATTCCAACTCCATCATATAGTCAGTTTCAAACTACGACAGAAATTAATTAAAATGATGAAGAAGTGATTGAAATGAAAAAAGAAGGTTGAACAAAGCTATTTCAGCAATATGTTATCTAAGTGTTATTTCATTCGATAATTTGAACTGAGTGTGAACTTTCAATGTATGAAACTTTTTGTTTTGGTTTTTTTATTCAATTTTAATTTGGGGCATTTACCACACATTGTATGCCAGCCCCATCATTTATGAAACTTAAAACTACTTATGCTTTTAAGTTGAAAAGTTTAAAAAAGCACGCACTTTTTGCAATCACGGAGACATTAAACAGTGTCATTTTTCCAGTTTCTATCTCATAAACTAAACATTTTGATTGTGAATAACTCTGGAAGTATTTATATTAATTAATGTGCGCTGTCGTAGAGACTTCATATAATTATTTTTTTTAAACGTTTTAATAATTTTCAATTTTTAATTGGATTGGGCATTTGCCCATCTGTGGGACAGTATAGGCTAGAGCAAAAAAAACACAAAACAAATCTCAGATTCAACATAACAGCTTTACCATAACATACGAAAATTGTTAACACAATTTATAAGTAATACCTGGTTATATTTTGCTGTAATAATATGTGAGTGATACAGGTCTAGAATTGCAGGCGGAATTGCAATAGAATCGAATGTCGTCACCGCCATCCGTTTAGGATTCAATCTCGTTGTATTTACAGACACGTCACACTGAGCGACGCCTTCCAACTTTAAAAGCTTTAGACTGTACTTAAATTGCATGCAAATTGGAGTAAAGCGATTTCGCCCGATTTCAGTTGTGATTGAAAACGTACGCTAAACAGATACTTGGAAATTTGGAAGTTGTTACATGTTTATCCAATGTGTAGTGTTCTACGATGTGTAGAGCTTCTACGAAATAAATACAACGCACTACAAACAGAGCAAATTTAAACATGCCAGATCGAACTACTTAGTAGAGTTGCTTTCATTTTTGACACGTGGACGGGTTTGTTTGTAGAAATGCTGAGGTTTATAGAGTTAACAGTACCAAAAGGACATTAAAATAGTGTTGCTAGTCAATTTTCGAATTATCATTAAATGACCTTTGGTAAATATCTTCATAAAAATACTCAAAATAGTGTGCACAGAAATTTAATGCAGACTACTTATACCAAAAAATAACTAAACAAACTAACCGTTCCAGCGACTGTCATCAGCTCATCCCTCACTATATGTCTTTTCATGACTCTACCTGCACAGTTAACGGGACAGCTAGCAGTGAGGGCCAAGGCACGATGAGGTAAGGGCGTCATGAGAGCAGTACCATGTGATTCCACAGAAGCGGTCCCTTCCCCCCGCACTGCTGCTTCCACCGGACAGTCCAGCGTGTTTAACAACACCAGTCCGGTTTGATAGTGCCCTGGTACTTGAAGCGTTGACCGCTAGACAGAGTATGGTATTATCAAAAAGTAATACTCCGATTTGCCGATGGCACAGAATAAAACAAAAATAGATCACAAAAATATTTTTAATAGCTATGTCAAATTGTTTTTACAATTTGACATAGCTATTAAAAATATTTTGCCGTTAGTATTGTTCCCAGAGTAGGTACAAGCTTTGTTTAATTTGACTCAATATTATTTAATTCTGGTTTTATAAATTGTTAGCACGTATGGGGGTATATCATTTTAATGAGATTCGAATGAAACTCGCTTGAAAACTTTTCAAAGCGCAGCTTATTCTGCATCTGGTAATTTTTAATCCCAACTTTAACCCACTTGAACAAAGTAGTCGTCATTCTATAGCTCAGCGTATAAAAACGTTCTTTCGAAAACAGACGGCAAAATGTTTGCGAGTACCTTACTCGGCAAAAAGATTATTTATTTTTTATTATAAGGATAAGTGATGGAGTAAAATGATATGTCATTAAATTGTGGTGTGTGGAGCAGCTTCACTGAATACTGCCAAACCATTGGCCACACTCATCTTTTGTATGTTTACCAATACATGCATCTGCAGTTAGCGTTTTGTATTTTTTTGCAATTAGCAAACAAATACAAAACGCTAACTGCAGATGCTTGACATAGATTTGTGGATATAGATTCACCATGTAGCGATATAGATGGCGCTACAGATTCTCTCACATCACTGAAGATCACCATATGGTTTAACTGGAGTCAAAATTGCTGACTTTGGTCGCTTCGTCCGTCCAAACTAATACCTAGTAAATATGTTATATGCCGCCCGGGGCTGGTGTATGATATTCCGTAACCTACCGAAGCTCGAAGCCGTCTATTTAATTAGTCTTAGTTGAGTTACTGAAACATGAAAATATGACGGTATTTTTCAATGTTTTTTGCTGTTATCGAATTAATGGATGGGGCTAGATTTAGGCTCTTAATGCGCGATAATGTATCTATGTTACGAGAAAGGTTTTGTTTAAGCAGTATCTAGAAAACATGTAGAGGTTTAGGCAGTTTTGTCACGCTATAAATAATGTAGTCAGGTCATCGAATGCTATCCTTCAACTACTTGTTACGGATTTTTCCCAGGTTTCACTAAAATTTAAAAGTTCAACATGTCTTACGAACTGATTTACAAAAATTAATGTCGAGTTAAGTAGAGTTACACTGCGAAGTATGCGTTAACGCCCGCTTTCAAGATCTCATTTCCGCATTTTATAGTTAAAAAAATATTGAATTTATGGGTTTGTTGATCAGGTATATATTAGAGACTAATAGAAATTACCTCAATTCCAATCTGCAGTATCCCAGCTGATACAAACGCCAGCGCAGCCAACACCCCGCCCACAAACATTTTCTGCAGCGGAGCCAGGTCAGGTAACAGTGGCCATGCGCCACCGGGACACACCGGGATCATCACTAGTACCATTGCCGGATTCATCACTTGAAGCTGGTCTGGCATCAGGGTTACTCCAAACACTTCGCTACGGAGACGCGACGCTTGGAAAGTCCATCGAGAGCCCTATATATACGACGAGAGTTAAGAAATGAATAGTTGTGCTTAGAGCGGGTTACGAGCACACGAGTTGGAATGGATTGATGGACTATAGTGGCGATTTAGGTAGGTACTATACACGACAAAAATATTAATGCATATTTGTCTAGTACTAACAAGTGTAATTTGGAAAATTATGGTAAATTCGGTGTATTTTGTAATAAAATGTATTGACAAATAAACCAGCGTAAAAACACAAGTTTATTGATACCAAGCACTTTAACGGATTACGAGTAGGTTATGCTATTATTTTATTTTTACCTACATGCAGTTATGACATACAAAAAATATTCATCGAGAATATGACAGGATTACCTAATACTCAAAACTTGTATATTTTATTTTATAACTTCAAAGCGATATATTGCTTGCGTTATTTTTTCGGCTTAACCTGAGCTGTTCTTCGTAAATTGTGAAAGAGGAATGGACATGCCGAAGGGCACGTACGCAGATTATCCTACACAAACAGCACCGCGCAATGTTTGCAGCGTCCACCTACCTATGATAGACATCTCCCAGTACACCTGTTTACAATACCTATCACAGATTTATAGACAGGGAGGCACTTCCATGTAAAATACGAAAAATGTTTCATAGTAAAAATGACCGTATTATATATTTTAAGTTAATATGTTAAATTCTTAAAACATAATACATTGTACGTCCGAAACGGACAAACTGTTACCTATTTTATAAGATCTCAATGTACCTACCTACACCATTTTGCAATAAATAAATTCTTATTCTTATATTCTCAAGTGATCTACGAATTAGCTTTAATAACAGGTAGGGTCCTTAGCACCAATTTTGACTAGTTCATCTAATAATATGCAGTTTAGTTGAGTTATAAAAACTACAATAATAATCATATAAACTACAACTCGGTTTATCAACATTTCAGTTCACCCCTGGAATATCTAAATACGGCTCTGCAAAAATCCCTTGCAGCTTATCTACCCGCATCGTTGACACAATATGAAAGTCTAATAACGGGATGCTATGGTGTCGAGGTGGATGAATGTACAAATACATGTAAGTACAATAATAATTGTGTAAGATACTACCTGTATCTACAACAATTGTACGTACCTACTTTGTACTTGATAGTTACTAAAATACCTTACCTACCTGATTCAACGTCTAGACAGGGCTTTATAAAAAATGCAGCGAAACTTCAATTAAGTAATTTATATTATGATGACAGGCATTGTACATTTTTAAACAAATGCATCTTCATGTAAAATGTACTGTAAATGTTCCAATCTTCGATTATCTCGGTTTGGTTGCCTAGTAGAGATCGCTTTCAGCGATAAGGCCGCCCATTGTGTTACCATTGTTTATATTTTCTGTTACTTATATCTGTCATTTCGTGTTGTGTACCAATAAAGAGTTATCTATCTGTTTATCTAAGTGAGTAATTAATTAATGAAGGAATAAATAAAAGTAGCGATAAACTAGGCTCTGGTCGCGTGGAACTGGCACCTAGAATCACCTATTATGTAAGACGATTCTAAATGATCCTTGTGATTTTACTGAATAAAGCAGTTTTGACTTTGACTTTGACTAAGTACTGAAAATGGACGCTAGTAGGTATTTTAGACTGACCTGTTGGTCGAACAGGGACCAGAAAATAGGCACAGGTAGGTACATATAGAGTATAGAGAAGACGATCTTCATGTCCTCTACTAGTTTTTCTCCGTATTTGTCTATGGAGTGGTCGAGCCAGTGCGCGCGATTTGCACCTTTCACTGCATCCTGCTTTAGATGTTTTCTGAACGCATACTGAAATGTTTATCATTTATTTCAGTTTTAATCGATTGTAGAATTAGAATGTTTTTTACCCAAAAAACCCAGATATCGAAAGATGTGGTCTTATACTGATTTTTCAGCTAGTACCTACTAGGCAGAAGACTTGCAATATGGATTAATTTTCAAAAAAGTTTGTAAATTTTTTTTTTAGTTCGGTGCTACTTGTGTGAACTTGAGTGATATGATTATGAATAATTAATAATCCAGCCAAATGTTTCCTTTAAGCATAATAAGTACCCCTAATTATAAGTCAGTAAAATAAGATTAATATAGAACAAAAGACAAAAACGCGCCGCATAAGACTCATTGAATGAACGTGTCATAGAAATTCAAAAATCCTCATAATATTTCAAAATCTTGCTTTTCTTGCAACAAAATAAACTAAAACTTCTGTTCATAATTAACTGTAACGATCATTTCCAAACTTAACTTCTTAATGTGATAAAAAGTTCAACAATATTGCATCTCAACCAGGGTATAAAAAGACTTAAGTTCACTAACCCACGCACAGGATACGAACTTCAAAGTGATATTATCACGGGGCTTCTTAATTCTGTACCAGGGTTTGCCAGCAACAAAGATAACTGTCAAATAAAACACAATGTGTTAAATTTCGCCACATCCTCCAAAGTATTTTTAATTCCCTCCAAATAATTTTAATTTTAATATAAATATTTTTTATGCCTTGCTTGATACTGTGACATTCCATGGATATGGAGAGCGGGGCCTTCTAACACATGTAGGTACTTATACCAACTTTGTTACTATAATGTATAAGCTGTAACTGAAATAAATATACCTTGAGTTTTTTTTTAATACCTGGGCAAGATTCACTCACTAATAGATACGAGCACGAGTAGTGCTGGAAAACCAAAGCCCAGCGCGTAGCATGTATCGTCGCCGAAGCACATGACGCTGCGTCTTAACGCTGGAGTGATTATCATGCCCATGAACCCGCCCAGGTTCACGGTGCAGTAAAAGGTGGAGAAAAACCTCTGGAGACGATGGTTCTCTTCAGGCAGACGAAACTGGAACAACGTGACAGACAATAACAACATCGACGACATTAACAACGTCACAGCTCAGCTCAGATGCTCTGCCTTCTATGTTGTAGGTGTGAGATTTTGATTCCCACCCAGAACACACATTTGTAGATACAAATTGTTTGCCAGAACAAATTTAAATTTGTTAAGTCCAAGTTTTGTTTGGCATAGTAGTTGACTCAATGGCGTTGTGATCTTTCTTTTAAAATTGTAATTGTATTCTAGCTGGTGTCCGCGACTTCGTCTTGATACCGTTATATTTTTGACCATTCGCACAACATCTTTGTAAACTACATATTATAAAGTTTCATTAAAATCAATTCGGAGTTTTTGCGCGAAAGAGTAACAAGCATGTATCCGTCCATACCTACCTACTTTCGCATTTATAGGTAATATACTAGTAGTACGCCCCGGCTTCGCACGGGTAGCCTATATAAAAAATATCATTATAATATAGCTTAAGTTCAGCGCAGATAATGTAGCTTCACAACAGTGATAGAATTTTTGAAATCGGTCCAGTAGTTTCGGAGCCTATTCGATGCAAACAAACAAACAATCAAATATTTCCTCTTTATAAGTTTAGATTACAATATGTAAACCTGGTCACCGCCAAAGGCAGCCACACAGGGCTTGATGCCTCCAGTTCCTGTAGCAATCAGCGTCAGACCAATCATTGAGGTGATACTATAAACAAAATACACACGAGTTCTTATACAAATCGTCAAAAAATACTTAAAAGACAAAAATGATCTTTTTATCAACATAAATGAGAACTAACTACTAAGCTATGACGTCTGTTCCACCTTCCTAACTTGTGTTTTTGTTAAAAACTACATAAATGCAAAAATACTGAAATTTATTTGTAATTATAACTTACGTCGGTGGTAACATTAGTGGCGGTATCGCGGAGCAACAAGTCAACATCGTTCCCATCAAGTAGATGATCGAAAAATATAAAATTACCCTGGAAAATAAAAATACGTTTTACTGACCTTAGCTAAAAAGTAAAATATGAGGTTCAACCCTTCAAGCCTTTAGTCTTCAAAGAACGATTCTGAGCTTCCACTTATTGGTTTGTTGTCATCATAATAATGTACACCTCTATGAAGATGTAGAATATAAATGTATTTTTATATCTATAACACGAGATGGAACACGCTGCTGGTCTAACCTTTGCACCTGTGATTGCGTTCGCATCCCTTAAAGATATAAATGCGAGCATCATTAGCGTGATGGTAAAAATACGCACGGTTTTTTTCTAAACACAACCTTACCTGTATCTCCCGATGAAGTTGTCTGCAAGTATGGCCCCGACTAGTGGCATGGTGTAACACATCATTATGAAGATGTGGTACACAACTGTAGCGGCGTTTTCGTGCAGGCATAGTACATTCCGTAGGTACAATGAAAGGATTGCTGAGGGAACACAAATTAATGTGACAATCGCAAACGTATCGAAACAGTGACGTATTTGAGATACATTGCGTTGCGCGTGATCATCAGTTTTTGCCCGTTGCAAAGTTAACTCGCAATGCATCTTACATATGTTATGTTTGCGATTGTCACATTTATTCGTGCTCAGCCCTCTGAACAGATTAATATTCAACTAAACCACACTGCTCTGTAACTCAAAGCTAAGTGTTCAAAGATACGTAGTCAGTTCTTAACTAGGTACTACGCGACTACGCTGTAGACGAGCATGAAACGCGTTTTACACTGCGTGAGTGCAGGGCAGATGTGAATTGGGATAATAAAATAGCTACCTATAACTTTTTTGTACAAAAACCAAAAAAGTAATCAGAAATATGTAAATTACAAGCGCTTACTTCTTAGTCCACAAAAAGAAAATCGTTCACAGAATTCCGTGGCTATTATACAAAATATGGATGTTGGATGGCTGTGTATCATATTACAGTGCACCAGATTATCTAGATATCTAAGTAATAATTCTGGATCTTTTTGATTGTTCTTATTTTTGATCTAGGTTTAAGATCTAGTCCACAGACTACTAGGATGTGAACAGAGTACCTAACATTGAAGGAGTTGACATTGACACATAATTATGCTACAAAACACTCTCGCTCATAGACAACTAGGTAGGTACTCTTCTCTCTACTGACCATATTTCTTTATTTGAATTTTTTGTGATAGATAAGAACTTCGTTCCATCCGGGTGTCCATAGAAACCTCGTTTTTTGTATAAATAATTATGTCGGCTCAGATTATAGAGCCATAGTTATAGCTATACTTACCTACATTTCGACTAGGTAGTTACACAAATTACACACAGAACCACACACCTTAGCTACTAACTACTGTACCACATACTAGGTAAGTCTAAAAAACGAGTAGTTGTAGTAAGAGACGTGTTTTGGTCTTTATGTCTTCTTACACTAGGTACATGTTTTTCGATCAAACTCATGTAGGTAGTAATTGTGTTTATGCGCCCAAAACCTTTTTGCGATACCCGGAAAGGGTGAATAAATTATAAAGTGCCTCCTACCAAGACCAGATTTGTAACACTTTTGGTAAAGTAATCATCTTGTATCTTGTGATATTTTCTTATGCCTGTTTGAAAACGGCTGCTGCCATCTATGAACCAGGTTCTACACGGTTTCATCAGAAGCATGCGTAGAAAGCCGCTCCATGTAGCTCTCAAAGCCCTCCCTAAATTATAAAAGTTACCTATCTGTAAACCAGGGTTCTTAACTGTTATATAAAGTATTCCCATAAGCTCCCACTAGATGGCACTACGAAGGGTTTATGGTTTATCAATGGATCACCCTTGCTATACCAAGCATACCTCTACCCACGATCACCAATCTTTAGTCTGTAAACCAGCAGTACTGAACCCGAAACTCTTAAACTACTTGGTAACTAAGTAAAGGTACCCACAGTCTAAATAAATAGATACTCAATAAGTTATAATAGTAGGAGAGCCCACGATGCTAAATGGGAATTTACTCGAGCGTCATAGAGACCTATTGGGTTGCAAAGCTTCGATGATAAGAAAGTGTTATATAAATACACTTTTTCATCAGTGGGGCAAGCGGCTATAGATTTTTAAATATGTAAAAAACTGTTGCATGAACATTCTCGAGCGCGTCAGATTTTAATAAAACCAATGCCCTACGTATTTTTAATAATATGCTTATGTACGTATGTTAATCTGATCGTTTACATCATTAGATTAGTGGAATATACACTAGTTGTATATTCCACTAATCTAATGATGTAAATGTAATTAACTCACCCTACCTTAGTCTGACGCGCTCGAGAATTTCAGATGATCAATTTTTTTAATAATCTGATCCTTTAACCCTAAATATGTGGGGCTCATATTTGGTGGAGATACTTAACCGGGTACAAGGTATCCCCCTGTATATTAATCAACCGCGCTTTAGTAAATCCCGAAATCCCCGCTTGGGATCCCCTACTAAAAGTAATGTTTTTTTTTTATGCATTATAGGCAAACGCTTGGTAATGTAATAGCACCGAGTGACGCTTTATGTCTCTACTATTGTTATTAAAATATATGTAACTTTACCTTATAGTGATTAATAAATGAATACAAAAACTACGGAACAATACTTTTCTAGGAGAGTTCTTTCAAGAAAAGTCCTACTTTGTTCCTACTACCTTTTATGGATTTAATAATTCATCTTTATCTCTTCTGTCTTATAAATAAAACACGCATTTCTATCTACTTTTTATTGAAAGTTAAAATACACACGTCTAAGATTAATACATAATAAAAAGGAGGGGATAACTCGAGATTAAAATTCAAAATTCTTTTGATCACAGAAGTTTGAGCAATGTCTTTTAAAAAATTCAATGCTCTTCCATCCCCGACACGTTATTTTCATTGATAATTTTACCAAAAAGTGAAATTCATGACTTTTGTGTCGGGAATTTTACAATTTCTAATAGGTACCTAATTCATTTTTTTGTAAATTGTGTACAAAAACAAACGTAGGTAAATACAAAAAAAATGGACTAATAGTTTGGAATGTTTAAAATTGAAATTCTACAAAGAACACATAATACAGACAATTATATGTACCTGAGAGTTATATAAATATAAACACAGATAAATACACATCGATCATGCATGCTGTAGACCACGGAGCACAAAACCAGTGGAGAGAGCATCGGCACGTTTTTGTTCTAAATCTAAGTCACTAATAAACGGCGGGGGGAGAGGCAAGCTTCGGCCGCTGTGATTGGGTGACGAATTGACAACTGATTCTCTAGGGATTCCAAAAGAGTAATTTTAAAAATATCGATATCGATATTTTATTGTTTGATTGAGTAGTCTACGGATTTGATTGTGATACAGAGATACGCATACGCATTCGATTTTGAATGAAAACAGAAGACCAATTAACCAATACCAAAATTACGAGAATCTAGTCGCAGTCTCATCTCGGCAACAAACAAATGTCAAAAACTTGTCAAAATGTAAGGAAATTAGAGGTATTTTTGACAGATTGATACTGAGATCATACTGTGAACGTTGTTAGATGTTTATTAAATTAAGAAGAACATAGGCTTACTTAAGGCCCCTTGACAAATATGCGGCGGTTCGAGTTTAGGTATTTAAAGACGCGCGACGCGGCTCACAGCGCTCGCGACTCGCGAACGTACCGTCCACGCGATATTGAAAGACTTACGAATTTGATATTTTCACAGTACTTCATTACTTCCAACATTAAATACCAATGATATTATTCATCAATATTTAATTTTGGAAGTATGAAATTATGTGTTTAATTGATTTGCTATGTCGTGTCAAGAAACGAATATTAAAAAAGAAGATAAGATTTGTAAGTAGGTATAATTCGTGAATTTGAAAAAAATAGACCAATTAATTTTTGTTGTCGTGATTTCTTGTAGAATAGAAAAATTTAAAAGTTGAAGGTTTTTTATTTTTTTTATTTATCCTTATACTACACATATATTATTTTGAACTAATAAAAACATTGTATTATACCTTATCAGATACAGACAATAAATCAAACTAAAATATATGCGTAAATGTTTTTTTTATTGACCTGAAACTTTGCAAATTTTTAGAATGAGCACCGTCTTGGTCATATAAATAGGTTGATGGTACCTATACTACCTGCCATATAAAAAATGTTTTGCAACCATTTCGGATTCCAAGATGGCGCACACTAGTAAGTGTCAATTTAGCGATAAAGGTGTCATTTTCGGAGTTTTTCGGGATGCTGATTACGAATATGGCAACCATTTTGGAATCCAACATGGCGCACACTGATTTTGGTCCATTTTATTTACATTTTTGCTGTTGTCTTTTAATCAATTCCTGGTTTTCTACACCGATACCTTTTAAAATATCTCCATTTTCTTGACTTAATAATGATGTTTTAATAAGCGTATTTAAAATTTCTTGTAAACTTGCGACTTTTTTTTTTCAATTTCCTTGTTTTGTCTTGAAGTCTCTTCACATCCTTTTTCTTTTTATTCAAACTATATATAAGACGATCTATGTTTCGTTTCATTTTTCGTTTTCTTGGTGTTAAATCGTATTGTTCTTCAGGGGTCTTAAAATTGTGTTCATCTAAACTCTGAAAAAATAGTTTTAAAAAATACAATTTTATAATTGCTTCATAGAAAATAGTATTACACAGGATAATAATAAAATTCACGAAAATTACCTTGCTTGTAGAAGGTTGATTCTCTACATTTCCTGATGAAGAATGTTGAGCTTGGACATTAGTTAAATCTGCTGATGGCGCCTGCAAAATTATCATATTTAGTAAGTAGACATTTATTCACAAACAAACTTACGACTATACAGTATTTACAAAATGTACATTGTCATATAAAATACATAAGAAACAGTTGAGCTATCTACAGACCGTTGCAACGATCTATAGATAGCTCAACTGATCCAAATCAGTTCCGTGGGAGGCGGGAAGGCCTTTGGTGTGGGACGCAACCTGTGTCGACACCCTTGCGCCTTCACACCTGTCACAGACATCCGTTCGGGCTGGTGCGGCGGCGGATTCGGCCGAGGATCTCAAGAGACGCAAATATGCAGGTCTCGACAGGGCCTACATATTTGCTCCTCTTGGGGTCGAGACTCTAGGTCCGTGGGGTACCGAGGCCCACCGGGTTTCCAAAATTATTTCTGGGCGTCTAATCGAAGCGATGCGTGACCCGAGGGCTGGTGAGTATCTGGCCCAGCGTATCAGCATTGCTATTCAGCGCGGCAATGCAGCCAGTATCTTGGGTACGCTTCCGATTGGTACTGATTTGGATCAGGTAAGTAGATACTCAAAAAATGCACACTGACTGAATATATAAAAATTAAGATATTGATTATTTCGTTCTTAATTCTGTAAATTCCAAGTATTAAAAATACATAATTATGATCAGTTACGGATAATTACAGAAAAAGTCAAGATTAAAATAATAATCATTGTTATTTGTGAATATTACCGTGCTTTTAGAAGATTCATTCTTATCTTTTAATAGAGACGATTGATCTTGGGTGTTTTTTGAATCATCTGGAAGTGTCTGTAAAAAATAAATATAATTGAATATAACAAAAAGTGAATGACTAACCCATGTAAAAGTAAGTAATACACTATTTATAAAAATACCTACCAGAGCAGGTAAATATAAAGTAGGCACTGATGACCTATATAATCGGCGTCTATTATTTTTTAAACTTTCATAGCAATCTGTCGTGAAATGCCTAGAACATACGACACTAGATTTTGTTGGAAAAAAATTGTCTCTATGTGTAGCTTTAATCCAAATTTCTTTCTTCTCGGTGTCATCGTTGGGAAACCTGCAAAGGAGAATGGGCGATTCTGTATGGAGCGTGGGCCAAGACTAAAAAACTCGTCCCTCAGGGTTGTCACATAATATGTTTAAAAGGGTTTATAAAGGCCTACCTTTTACAATTTTTATTTAAAAAATCCATCCTATGGAATTCGATATATTTTGAAAAACATTTTTTCATTTTAACGTCGTATTACTCCGAATTCTGAAGGCCCACAAAAATGCCTGCAGTTGCGTTGAAAAGGGCATGAAACGGGCTTTATTTGATTTTAGATTGTTCGAAAATCCAACCTGTGGGAATCGAGATATTTCCGAAAAACTATATTTATTTTTTGCAATACTACAGTTTTTCAGGAATAACTCAATTTCCACAGGTTGGATTTTTAAACAATCTAAGAAATAATTAAAGCTCTTTCAATGTTCTTTTAAACGCCATCACAGTTATTATTGTGGGCCTTCAGAATTCTAAGTAATATGATGTTGAATGAAAAACGATTTCAGTGAAATATCTCGATTTCCATGGGACGGATTTTTTCCGTAATTATAGTAAAATATTGGCTTATAAAAGCCCTTTTAAACGTACTATGTGGCAACCTTGAGGGACAATTTTTTTAGCCGTGGCCCAAAGTGCCCATTCTCCTTTAAAAACAAATAAAAAAAAAAAAAAAAATATAAGGCAAATATCTATATTTTAAACTAGCTGTGCCCCGCGACTTCGTTCGCGACTCGCGTAGAAGTCGTAAGATACTAGCAGCCATATTTTAATAAAACTCCCTCGTCCACCGACCCGCCGCGTTGCATCTCCCACCCGCGCTATTTATTCACGATTTCATGGCGCGGAACCCTAATATTTTTTTAAAATAAAAACAGCCTAAGTTATTCCTTATAATATCAGCTATCTGCCAGTGAAAATCCCGTCAAAATCAGTCCAGCAACAAACAGACATACAGACAAAAATCTTACTTTTTTTGTTTGTTATAAGTACCGTATATACTTTTATAAAAATTACATTTAGTAAAAAGCTATTATTTTGACATTACAAACAGACACTTATATTTTATTTATTTGTATTGATTACATCGATAAAAACGTCGCGATGCTGCGAACAGCACTATCGAGAAAAAAAGAGACAACTGCTAATGAGCAAATCAGTGTAGCAGAAAGAGACAGCAACACGAACATTCCAGAACTTAAAATATTTTTAATTTTTAATCAAATTGAATAAATGGAGTAGAAAACCACTTACCTGTGAAATGTTATCCCATCTTTTGTGTAACTTGAAGTAGTAGTACACTTTCCACACCATTTAATGGCACAACTAGGCATTACTTTTTGTTTTATTTGCCTTAAAAACGGGAGCGCGTGATGTTCGTACGTAAATATATAAGTTACTCTATGAGCCTACCTCTGCTGCGACTGACGAAAATTCCGCCGCATACGCTTGATATAGCGTATGTTTAGTGACCACGGTATCCCCCGCACGCGCTCTCCACGTTATGTGCTCCGTGCTGTAGACACAGCTGTCTAACATTGATTATTATGAATAGATACTGCCTTTTGGCCCTTAGCCTAACACCAATAATCAGAAGTATTTTTAGTCAATTTCATAGTAAGGGCTAAATGGAACAGTTATTCTAACAGTAAGGTACTTGCAGTTATCTAATGCTCAATATTTTGAGGTAATTATATTGAAGTATGAAAAATCGGCTTATAAAGTATAATAATCAAGCGAATATGATTCTGGTTGCATCACCAATAAAATAGTAAACTACAATGAACCGTAGGTATTTCTAAATACCTACGAATCGCATTAAAAATAAACAAAAACGAAATGCTTCGCATCAAATGATTCTACTTAGTAAATAATACTGATTTCCTGTTGTTATACACACACCATACCACCATTTAGAAGACACTGTCGTCTTACAAATATTCTCTATGACCTCACAAGGTTGGCCACCAAATCTAGCGAACATATTGTGGTCTTTCCTAATCTTACAATATACCTTGAGGCATACTTCACCCGACTCACACCTTTCAATACCTATCTCAAAATCCGTATAAAAAAATAGTTCTTTCCACTGGCGAAATTAACAGACAAAAATTGTCAAAACATTATTTGACCGCATCTCTAATTGAAAGGAGCGGATTCGAATTTTTATCACTAACATCGATTTTACTGTAACATTTTGAATATTTATGTTTATAGTCTAAAGTAGGTGGTATTTTTGGTTTGTTTCAGCCGTTCGTTAGGTACCCTACCTACAGTTCTGATTAAAAGAAGATTTTACAATACTCCGGCAGCAGTTGTAAAATCTTTTACATTTCGAATCTATTGATTGGGATTATCCGGATTTTCGTTCCCACCATTAAAATCCGTACGATTCAAAAGCGGTATGTTATTGTGATTGTTTCCTTCGGGACGCAAGTTCCTGTTTAGCTGCAAACGGTCGCGAGGCGGCGCGCCATTGTACCGGCCCTGCAACGTCGGCGGCGTGACGCGAAGAGGCGGAAATGGTATCGCCTCGGTTTCGTACAAAATCTGCATCGTCAGAGCGCGGTGATGTTGAAATAACACGCGGTAACTGCGGAGCTGTCAACATACAAACATATTTCAAAGTATGTGCAATGCAATGAAGATTTCAATGAGACTGAGTAGTAATTAAAAATTATATTTTTACAACATGAACCAAATTTAGCCGTCATCGACAAAACAAAACATATTTTTAATGATTCCTCAAAATGTACCTGTTAGATCTTAATTAAATATCTTATACCTACTAACGTTACATACAAAAAAAACACTCAGTCGATTTGAGAACATTTTTTAACGTTGGTTCAAAAGCTTTGCGATGTTCTATATACCAACCCCTTGTGTGTCCGGAGGATTGTAAACAGTAGGGCCAGTGACCATGAAAGTACCGTAGGTGGTGCAGATCTCGATGCCCTCCATCAGTGCCAACATGTCAGACATACTGCGTAACCTGAAAAAAACGAACGGCAAGCTTTCGTCGGTTCGTGAAACCTCTAAATCTTTGCCTTTATGCAACGTTTTTATTAGCTTGTCGCTTGGGAAAAGTATATGAAATAAATATAAACATATAGTATATAATATTTATTATTAGATTTTTTTATACTACATATCATATAAAAATAAGATTTTTATTAAGCTACATTATACAGGTGGCTATTTAAAAAAATATATTAAATATTGGGATTTTAGGTGTCAGCCAGGCAGACAAAAAACCTATTTTTTCCGCTTTTCCGAACACAATAGTCCGATCCACGGAATAAAGAAAACAGGCAAGAGCTTCGTCTTATATCCTTTTGTATTTTATTATTCTAAATAAGTCAAAATAATATAGGTACTCACCCAAATTCGTTAAACACTTAAAAATATATCTACTATCTTACCTAGTAAATGGTCAAAATATTTCAAATAGAGTAGGTATATTTTGTAATCATATCCATAGAAGATTTTTTATAAGGTTTATAAATATTTAAATGCAACCAATTAATCGATTAAATTGAAAAACAAAGAAGAATTGCTATTTAATTACGCTTTATGAGTTATGAAAATACCAAACAAAAAATCTTTGTTTTACAATTTCCTTAGCGTCTTGGATACTCTAGTGTGAATAATCTGTTAGTATGCAAAAGTGAAATAAGTAAACAAAAAAAAAACGAAACTCAAATCAATTCTGTTTTATAATTAACATTATATTAACTTATAAACATAAGCTTAAACTCCTAATCCTATATTCAACACAATAGTGAGTTACTCTTTTCGATCATTTGTACAATTTAAATAAGACTATGAAATACCTGCCTAACTATATAAATTACATTTGTAATGTGTGGGCTAATTAATCCAGGAAAAAATTATAGACAACATTTTACAAACAAAACTTACTATTAACAAAAATGATAGCGAGAATTTTTGAGCACGTAACAAACCAATGTTAAATATATAATACATAATAATAAAAGCAAAATTTTATAAGTACTCAATAATCAGAACTATAATCAAGCTCAGTATTTTTTTTTATTTAGTACCGAATTTCTTCGTAATTCGGATTTCTATTTAGTTAACTTTTTGAACCAAAGAGGAACCAAAGTAACTAGGCTGCATAGTTCTATGTATTTTTTTACTAGAAGTAATTTGTTACAGAGCATTTTAGTTTCAGTATTATTTCTTTCATTATTTTTGGGTTACCCCAAAGAATATACAAACAACAGCATCAGTGTTTCATGGTTAATTTAATTATACACAAAACCGGTAAATATTTATGTAAGTATAAATATATTATATTATATTTATTATATTATAATCAAAAACAAAATTACAATCACACAAGCAAAACATAGGTACATATAAAAAGTTGAACGTAACATAAATAATAATAAGTATCGTATCGCTTTAAACTATACACCAAATTAGATTAGATATCACTAGCCTTACGCACGGCAATTTTATAAAATAAAAACCATCGAAATAACTTTAGCTAGATTTTCATTTTATCTCTTTTTATTTCAAGGTTTACAACATCAATGCATGCTTTTATCTAATACCTGTTACCAATAAACTCAGTCTAAACTCGGCATAGTTATACTGTATTTTGTCTCATTCGATAATAAAGGGCTTCTCGTATTAAAGCCAAAACACTGTACCTTACCATTGTGCTTTCCAATTTATTGGTGACAGGGCAAATGTACACATAGGAAAGCTTACCCTATTTGGTACATATCTGGGTAAATGCCCCGAATGAGGGCCATGAACGCATTTGGCGGCTCTGAGTACTGAAGAATCCAATCCGTGAAGTATCTGTATGTATCGATGTTTGAACCTTCGCATGGAAACGGATTGAATGATACGCTCGGGGCAGTAATTGGTGTACGCTGAAATGTGATATGAACATGTTAATCAAGTAAAATGTACATGACAATCAATCAGTTTACAGGCCTTTCGACCACTGCAAGGTAACGAAACTAACCCCATCAGATATGTATTTAGCCATGGGTCTAATGGCATAAAGGTGGCGCTTCATTTGCGTGGGCAAACGACGGTAAAGCTGCGCGCGCAGTCTAGCGTTCTGGGCCACTTCTTCCTGTAAAATAATAATATTCAAGATTAAAACTGGATACATAATATCTTCTCAGATGCTTCAGACGAAATATTACTAACAGAATAAACAGTACATACGAAGATTTTCATTGATATTATTTGCTTCGACAGTCTTCGTATTTTTAAAGACAATTAAGTAGGTACATATAGATTCAAAGGAAAAGATAATTTTGTTGTGCTTTCGCCAAATTTATAGCAAAAGGTATTTTTATTTACTAATTTAGCAGTCAGCCACACATAACTAAATTGTTAAACCAAGCAAAGTGAGAACAGTATAATAATAGGTTGACAGTATAAAAAATATCCTGTTATGAATAAAACTTTAATAAAATGAATTGCTAAGTCATCGAAGTTAACAAGAAGATCGGGGCGAACTACCAGTTCAAAGTTATTTTTTCTTCTTACGTCAATAAAGATTGTTCTATTCTATTCTAGGCTAGCAACAAACTTACCCTCAACTCAGCGGATCTACCGTAAAGTTCGATGATATCTACAATGGTGTCTATCATCCAGTTCCAGACATGAGGTTCGCGCCATCTCGGAGCGTTGAACCAGGCGTAAAGAGCCATCAGCTGGTTCAGATCGTTGCTTGCGCTGTAGGCAAATTATAAATCATAAGAGCTTTTCGTTCAACGTTTTCTGGTAGAGATCAATGTTTAGCGATAATGCCGCTCATTGTATGTGTTAATCTAATCTATAAACAACATTATTGTGAAGTTTCCCTAAATATTAAATATTCAGTAGTTTTTTACATAAATGAATAACAAATATACATCCACCCATGCAAACTTTATAATATTAGTAAGATATAAAAACACTTACGCGGGATGATGGAAAAGTTCATGATTTTTGATGTCAGCAGGAACAGACATTTTAGAGAACTCCATTATCATCGACATTACTGGAGGGAAGTATTTTATCGCTTTCATCAATGCTTGCTTGGCATCATTAACTCCCTCTGTAAAAACAGCTACATTACTATCAAAATTTTAAAAAAAATACAGCAGTCTTATAGTATGTATTATGCATATACACTTCAACTATACTTAAGACCTATTCTTACCATAATCTTTCTTGGTGCAAGCTATTTGGAACATCGCAAGAGCGCGCGAATATCTCATGTGGAATAAACGCTGGGCTTGCCTGGTTGGCCTCCAAAAATTTATCAGATCCAAGAGCCATTGGTATTCCTTGGCCCTGATTGCCAGTGTATCAATTATGAAAATCACCGCTAGTGGATCTGTAGGGTCCAGATTTAAAAGGACTTTAGCCAACTCTAGAGCAGTGCGATGACACGCTATGTTCGTCAAAACGTGAAGATACTTCAGAATGGCAATATGGAATGGCCGGTTCTCAATATACCTGTACTCGAGGCGAGTTTTTCCCTGTAAATTAACATATTTTTAAAAGATGAGAACAAGAAGAAATAGTGATCCTGCTGTTGTATAACTGCAATAACAAGAATGTATATTATTTAGAGAAAAGTTATTAAAATACTTACATCAACGAAATTGAATGATGGTTCCCCAACACTCTGCATGAAGTAAATGGCTTGTTCCAAAGCCTGATTGGCACCCTTATGTTCTTCCAGAAGATAGAGAAAGTCACAGTTCTAAAAAATTTAAACTGACATTGTATCATAGTCTAGCTAGTTAATACCTATATCCATTACAATTTTAAGGGCTATTTGATTCTAGTAAATGGACATGGGATGAAACCTGAGTCTGTTTCATCTGCAACATTATACTGGTACCAAGGTGTTACAGGTTTACTAAGGTGTAGATTTGACTTTGTATAAGATAAAAAATGCATTTTTTAATAAACTACCTCTAACAGAGCTTCAACACAGTTTTCTGCATATAAGTTACTTTCATATTGGGCTTGGCCAAACAGCATACCCCTCAGTTGAGCCACAAGAGCTTTGCAACGGGTAATATAGTCGGGATGGTGCTCAAACTTGAAGTACTTGATATTACCCTCAGTTTTATAACGAGTCATTGTCAATCCTGAAAAAAATATTTATTTGATAAATAGATTAAACTATTATCAATATACATATCTGAACAATAGCAAGTCCTCAAAGCTATGTATGGATTTAATTATACTATTATGAACTTCATGACTTCTTGGACAGTAGACTAGGCAAAGCTATAAGTTATTTAAAAATACCTTTCACTCTAAATGGATGAACATCTGGAGATAATCCAATCTCATGTCTCATTCTTCGAGTGCCACTTCGGATTTTTCTGCAAAAATTATAACAAAAAAATATATTTTTTTTCTATAAATTAGTTTACGAGACTATAATAATTATAAATATAGATGCTTACTTCAATCTCTCCTCATCACCAAAAGCCTTGGCCAGTTCATAATTGACATTGATCTGGTTAGGACGGATAGAGAAGAGTTTCTTCTGGCGAGCAACACTTGGATCCTCAATTTGTTCAGGGCATGGTAGCGGTGGTGTTCCAAGAACGCGGTTCACTTCTTGCAAGGACCACTCTACTTCGTCCATCTAGAAAATTCCAAAATACAATTATTAATGAGACTTATTAATTTTTTTTTTCTGAAAACACAACAAGCATATTACTTTTAAGTTACTGTTTACCTCTTCTGGTTTCTTCGGATTTTTCTTCTTATTCTTGCGTTTCTTTTTTTTATCCTTCTTTTCTTTCTGTGCCTTTTCAGCATCGGTGTATGTTTTCTTTTTGGCACCATACTTGTCTTCTTCCGGTATGACCGCAGCAGCTTCGTCTTGGTATGGAGGCTCGCTCAAGGCAGAAAGCTCAGATTCAGAGGCAGAGCTTACTTCCAGCTGTGAAATTAAAGCAAATATTGTTGTTTAACTGCTGCATAAACTAAGTGCTCATGGAACTCATGGAGCCAAGAAACTTTCAGCTCAGAAGCTCAAAAACTTCATAATGAATTTCATTCAAAAACCATAAAATAATACAATTTATAGCAGCTTTAATTCATTTGGGACTAAAGTGAGATGTATGAAATGTTTGTAAATAGTTATTGCTGTTTATACCCCTTCATAAGCCGGGTTCATTTGGACAAAATGAGGTGAAAACTCTCCGGCAGGCTCTTCATTTTCCTTATCTTCAATGTCCTTCGCATTATTCATTTCTCTCTGCTTTTTTTCTTTCTCTGCCGCCAGCCGGCGCATGTTGCGGCTCGACATCTTCTGTCACCAGTATCTGAAATTAAAAAACTACTGTGAACAACTTGGTGACTACACTGATATATTACATTATACAAATATATTATATTATATTAATTACTATAGCAATCTAACAAACAGAAGTGTTTAATGAAAGTTTAGTGTCAATAGTAAGCACACATCTACACCACCTCTTACCACCTCTTAAACAGTTTAATAAGATTTATAGATAGAGTAAAAACCTTTTAGAAATGCTAGTTGTTTTGCTGCTTTTTAAATTTATATAAAGCTACAAATTGTTTGCTTATTTTCTTTGTTTTGTTCTCATTCGGTCAAACAGGTTATGGAGCTTTTATATTAATCAGACAACAGCATGTGGTTGTTCATAATATACCATTTACTCGAAATATATTGATGTTTATACACAATAAAATTTAAAATACCTAATAAGATACAACAGGTTCTTATCAATTATTTTATATATTATTAAGACAACTGGTAAACGAAAATTAAGTAATCAATATGGCACTTAAATAAATGCAGTGTAACATAAGTTGTGAACTGTAATGGAAAACCTACACCAAAGTTTCATTAGTTAGATTTGCAGGAGAGTAAAAACACACAGATTAATGCAATAATGACAACAAACTTACGATTTTTTAGGTGCAACTAGTATTCAAAATGGTTGATCAGCAGCAGCATAAGCACAATGCCGTGAGAACCCTGCAAATCTGCAATGCGAAATCGCGAATGCGCGGCCGCGAACTATTGACTAATAGCTTACCAATATGTACCTGGGTATCTACAGCAAATCAAACAAGATGATTCTAGGTATTATATTGCGTTACTCGTAGCTCCAGAAGGTTCCAGAATGATGCGTGCGCCGCTCGGGTGGCATAACCCACCCTCTACATATCGATTTATTAGGGCTTTCGTACCCTATCATACCAATGGCTGGAAACAACGTTTAATGATCTCGAGAGATTAATGTCAATGTTTCGAGATTGAACATTTTCCAGCTAGGCACCTGAACACATTTTTTTTGTATGTACTAGTCACGTACCTATTTTGCGACGTAGAGTCTCGTCCAAACGATTGACCTTGAAGAACGCAGGCTGACTGTAGTTTAGCAACGAAATAACCAAGCTTAAATAATCTAGAAGACCTACTTTACCTGTAGCTAAGAAGATCCAAAAACCTCAGAAACAAACAAACTAGTCTATTTAGCACACCACAACCGACACGACACAAGCTACTAAATGTCAATGACAAAAAGACGAAGACATATTGTTGCTATTGACAGTAATATAACATTATCGAATGATAGTCAAAATAAAATAGTCATAAATAAGGTGTTCACAGATGCGACGTAGTTCTATCATACATATTATTTATATTACAACCCACGCATCACTCTCCAACCAAGTACATTCTTTACATAAAGACACTTTCTAATACGTATTTTAATACTTATTAAATCCCACCATTCTATAATGATATAGGTATCATAGAGATTCAATTCATTCATTCTTGCTGCTAGCCTGTTCTATCAAAGTCTGTGCATTTTTGTTTGGCAAACAAAGCTGTCAAATTGCAAAATATCATTCAGCTAGCCAGCAAGCCAACAGGTCTAAAAATATTTAACAAATCCAACTTTGCAAGAAGTGCTTATCTATGCAATTCAATAGTTGCACGCAACGCCCAAGTTGTACAATCAAGCTAACTAGTACTGAGTGGTTGCAAGAGCAACATCCGTAACGTATCGTATTTAATCCCAAGTTTGTCATGCTTAGGTTGAATGGGTGACTGATTTTTAGTCTCAGTTAGTTAGTATGTCCGGACCCTGCTGGTGGTGCCGCGTTACCGCTACTCTTCACATCTGAGTTCAGATCTAGTGCTGGGCTGGACATAGTGGAAATACTTTTATGGTACCTACCTAAGTGCCTGTATGTCGATTGGAACTGGTACGCTACGAACTTCCAAGAGTTCAAACACGATTTTTTATTTGAATACTATGATAAGTAGTTAATTTTCTTGAGGCTGTTAACTTTATAGTAAGTGCCGCTCTTCTACGTAAGATCCTAGAAATGAATTTGTGGTACATTATATTGTGCATTGCTGTGTGCGGCGTTGTAAAGGGTGCAGTAATAGCGGGAGATGGCGATGTGGATCAACAAGGACTGTACAGTAAGTCCGATTTTATTGATGTCCTAACCAACTCTAATTTCGAAAGAAAAGTCTATCGTCAGCCACAAGCATTAGTTGTACAATTTTATAATAGCTACTGTGGACACTGCAGAGCATTTGCGCCGAAATACAAAAGTTTGGCTAGTGGTATAGTCTCATGGAAAAATGTACTACGATTAGCAGCCATAGACTGTTCAGTTGAAGAAAATAATGAAATCTGTAGACAATTTGAAGTTATGGCATATCCAACTCTTCGATATTTGCATGAAAACTATGTAAAAGCCAATGGGAATATTGGAGAGAAAGTGCAGCAGGCCGACACTGAAGAAAAACTTAAAGATACACTCATACATAAAATGCAATCTGAACAATCAATGGGCCGTCTTCCACTAGCTCCGTCATTTACAATTGCTTCATATACTTCGTACAGAAGTGCTGTTAATGATGTGCCAACCAATGTGCTTTATACATTTTTAATATTTGAAAATGAAAATTCTACTGTAGGATCAGAAATTGCCCTCAACATTAACAACTATAAGGATATCAGACTAAAGAGAGTTTATGAAACCAGTGAGTTAGCTGAAGTAGCAAGGATACAGAATTTTCCAGGTGTTGTTGCTGTTAAATCAACATTGGAGCCCACTTACCTAGCTCCTAATGATCATACAGCTCCCATGCTTCTAAAAGCTATCAATACATTTTTAAAATCCAATAATTATGCATTTCCAGAAAAAAATTCTAATCTTCCCGTACCAATTAATAATTCCCATGCAGATAAACCTGTGTTGCCAAATTCTGATGCTGTATACTACAGTGATTTAGAAAATACTTTGAAAACAAGTTTGCACACTGAAATCACTAGATACCAGATTTTGAATGGAGAGCCCTTACAAGCATTATTAGACTATTTGGATGTTATTATCACATCATTCCCATTCAGAAATAATCTCAAGGAATACATGACAGGCCTGAGAGCAACTATTCTCACTAAATCCAGCTGGGAAGGTGGTGAACTTTACGATACTGTTAAAAGATTGGAAGAGACATATGCTCCTGTATATTTATCCAACACTAATGATTACATTGCTTGCAAAGGTAGTCTTCCCAAATACAGAGGTTACACATGTGGACTATGGACATTGTTTCACACTTTAACTGTTAACGCTGCTAGGAAGCCAGGCTCGGAAGGTCCAAAAGTATTACGAGCAATGCATGGATACATCAAGCATTTCTTTGGCTGCACAGAATGTGCTCAACATTTCCAAGCAATGGCAGAACGAAACAGGTTGTTTGATGTGAAAGAAAACGATAAAGCCGTGCTCTGGTTATGGATATCGCATAACGAGGTTAATTTGCGGCTTGCGGGTGATGTTACTGAAGATCCGCAGCACCCTAAGATCCAGTTTCCGAGTATAACGCGATGCGCGGCGTGCAGGCAGGCGCGCGGCGCGTGGGCGCTGCCGGCCGTGTACCAGTACCTGCAAGGCGTGTACGGCACCGAAGGCATCCGCGACGTGAGGCGCGCCAGGTCCGCCGCGGCACTGCCCAGCCCCTTCACCGACCTGGACATCGGAATGCTAAGTCTCCTGTACATATTATCTTTTATTATTCTCATTCTAGTCATTAAATACTTTTTAACAAGGGGATTTTACAGAAAGAGACTTTACAAGCATGGATTGGGTAAAGTATAACATTGGCTTAGTTTTTTTGGTAGTATCACATACAGTTAGCTCTAAGATTGTGGGATCTTGTAGAATTGAATGTTCCCAAGAACATTCATGTTAGTTTTACTAAAATTCTATGTGCGGAATCAATTATGTTTATAAATCACTGATTGATACTAATATTTATCTTCTGCAAATTCACTGCATGTGATGTTTACTACTAACTATTCTTCTGACTACACATTTTGTTGGTGCTGTAAGTATTCTTCGTTATTTGTTTAAAACTCATGACCTTAATTTACTAAAGGGTAAGCTTATCAATTTATTTTATAACTTTTCAGTACATTAGTTACCCAATACGTTTTACTTGCTCCCACATTCATTTTCTAAATGCCTCAATTACAGAAGTACCTAATAATAGTTAAATCATTCCATTATGTTTACAAATTAAAACTTTGAACATTGGTATAATATCGTGATTAGATTAATAAATTTGTGAATTTTTAAAATAGTATTTTCAACTAATTTAATTAGTTTTGTGGTTGTTAGTAACTAAAAAATTTTAACTTTTACTTACATATTGTTGTGATGTTTTAATAGCTTACTTACATTAATATTTACAAGTTTTATTTCCTTAGTAAAAACATAAAAGCATTAATATAGATTACTTAACTAAATCGCAAATGTAAACTTTACATTCAACTAATTTAAGTTGGTACAAACTTAAAAAATCAAGATTAGTGGACATGATTGGGAATGGGTTATTTTATTATTTAGCCATGGTGTTGAGCTATAAAAATAAAATGAAGAAAGATCTAAAAGTCATGATAAAATGTACCAAATTGATATCAAGGCACATTTTTAACCCATAATAATTAGTAAGTTTTTTCCATTACAGTAGAGCGTCGATTATCCGAACGTCGATCAACCGAACGACCGCTTATCCGAACACTACTAACGCGCGGGTCAACGCTCTCCCTGGGGTTCAATTTTACGAAAAACTAGAAGGGATATCTAATTTTCAAGCAAGCACATGCTGCTTAAGACGATTTAAGTCAAAACATGGCATTCGTGAGCTTCAAATTCAAGGAGAAGAACTATCTGCAGAGCCCTTAGTCCGAAGGTGCATTTTAGAACTCCCTACTCTCGAGCCGACAGTCTTGGATAGCCATACAAAAATGTATGGACATCCGAGAGGCGACTGTCGGCTCGAGAGTAGGAAGTTTTAAAATGCGTCTTCGGACTAAGCCCTCTGATTCATTCAAAATCAAACTAAGGGATATACCTACTGAACGAAGAAAATTACGCTCTGGAAAACGTTTACAATGCAGACGAAACCGGGCTTAATTGGAAAGATTTGCCGCGAAAAACTCTTGCTTCAAGTCGTGAATTAGCAGCACCTGCCACTAAATTAAGCAAGGATCGTATCACTGCCTTAGCATGCGCTAAATCTACTGGCAGCCACCGATTGCCCATGCTTGTAATTGTTCGATTATCCGCAAAAACCGGTTTTCCGAACACCCATGTCCCCCAATTAGTTCGGATAATCGACGCTCTACTGTACATATATTTAGGTATAGGTAGTTGATTTATATTAATTTTAAGTTTAAATAATAGTATTGGTATAACTTCCTAATATTCTTGACAATTAGTAGGTATAAGATTCAACAAGTACAATTTTTTAGGTACTTGCTCATATAGTCTAAATAAGGAATTATTCGAAATTTATTCCGTCAAATTCAGATAATGAACAACAATGCCCTGAAAACTACTGAAATAGGCATAATATTATATTTCCTAAATTAATATATAGGTGTTGTTGAATGTTTTCATATTAATACATTTAGTTAAAAGACTACAAGCAAACGCACAAACATATTATGTCTCTTAGTCTCATAAGTGTATTTTTACAAAGCAAGAAAAAATCTTTATGTCAACTTAGGTAAGTAAATCAATATTGTATGTTTGCTAAAGCATATTTTTCAAATCGCTAAATGAATCTTCATAGCATTTGGTAGGTTGACAGATGGCACTGCCATAATTTACAGGTACGATTACGAAGACAATCAAAAGAAAAAAATGTAAGGGATTAATGTGGATTAAAAATAATCTGTGTAAAAAAAAATACTAAAGTGACTAATAATGGCTTGGTACAACATTCCAAAATAATTTATATTGTATAATATAAATAGATTTTGAGTAGTAAAATTGGACAACCACTTTAACTTGAGCTTCCATCCCTAAGTTCCAAATGAAAATGAAAAAATATCCAAGAATATTTATTAATTTAATTAGATATTCGGCATAATTTACGCCTTGCAAATAAATAAATTAAGTGTTTTTTTACCACGTTTACGTTACGATAAATAAATAAAAAACATTGAATTCCGATATAAACGACCGACGAACGCGATATGCCACGCGCTGTGCTAGTTACACTTATATCAGTTATTGACTGCAGACCTTTTAAAGAAGGTTCTAAACAGTTCTAATTTTCAGCCTTCTTTTTGCCGCTTAGTTAATATAATAATACCTACATTCACTGCCATATACGGTTTTAACTTACTATTATGAAGATTGCTTAAATATATAATAATTTAGTGCAGCTACAAATGTATTAAACATCACCAAATACCACTACCGCCCATGTTCTGTCTCTATGAATTCTATTTTACCAACTTAAGTATATCTCCTATAACAAGGTAATTCAATAACATTATCTATCCGAAGGTATAAAAAGGTGTAATAAAATCAATTTTACATTTAAGTAATTTAACGTTTAGTAAGGTACAAAACTTTGTGATAACGTTTTTTTTAATGTTTTTATAGCAATGTCAAATCACAGAGTAGGTACTTTGTTTTACATTTGAATGAACATACATCTGTGTTTTGTAAATATAAGTTGAAAACAATTATTGCATGCACGAGTTCCTCGTATATAAGTCATTTTCATATCTAAGATTGGTGTGTGTGTATAAATAATGAATATCCATACATACACCAATCCTAAATTCTTCACATAAAAAATATATTAGATAAGTACATAAAAAACGATATATTGATTTAGTGACAGTCTATCAAACCATAATTATTACTACCGGTTCACTATCTAAATTATATTTTAATTTTTATAAATTTTATACCTTACTTTTTAACCAACATTTAATAATTATCAACAATAATTTATATAAATTAGATATAAATCCCTATAATTATACTTAATACCAATTGCTCGGAACAATGTCCGTGTATAAGTTCACATAATAATTAAGAAAAATATTTGTATTATATTATCTATGTATATAATGAGTAAAACTATTTTTTACGACTGTTACCTATTTATATAAACTAAACTTAAAAGTCAACATGATCTCTTAATGGAATTGCTTACTGAAATAAATACATAACTGAGACAATTAGTTGCGAGTGCTTAATTAGAATTCGGTTCTAAATTTCAACTATAATAATATCTATGTATATTTAATAGTTAATAATATTTTGAATTTTATTAACCATAATATTTTTTTTATAGCATCTTGAAAATACAGTAATTAATTTAGTTAGATTAAGTTATATATTTTTTATATTATTACTTTATATTTATAATCTGTAGGTATTGCGTTTATAATAGGTAATTATATAAGCGTAGTGTTTTATTTAACTTTCAATGAAAATGTTTTATTTATTTAATGATAAATAATCTTAATATGAAGAACATTTTTATATCTGATTTAATCGCATGTTGTGTTACCAATAATATGAAAATTATTTTACAGTTTAACCTAACATAGTTATTTTGTATTAAGAAATTATGAAATGAGTAAAGTTAGTTAAATGCTTAAACACTACAGTCCTCTTAATCTTACAACTTTATACACAATTATTATTATTAAGTCACATTGAATGGCTAGTGTCTAGCTCAAAGCGAATAGTCAAAATAGTCTTCCCTAATTAAACGTATAAAAATTTACCATTAAAATGTTTTATGTAACTTAAATCTGTAATAGGTAATGTTGGATTTATAATTGTTAATTAAATTATTGTCACTTACCTACCTATTATGATTGGAGTTCATTATGTGCAGCGTGTTATATACGCCTAAGTACTTTCCTAACCTTTGAATAAAATACAATGTTCAAAACCGCGGTTTAATTGTGATGCTAATATGTATTCGCACATTGGAACATTCGTTGATGCTGCATGAAATCGACAATCAATTCATCATAGGTAGATAAGTATTTACTAGAATATCAATCCGAATACATACTTAGTTAATTTTATATAGCCCAGTATTTACAAATTTAAATCTAAATGTCTAAATACATGTTGTGTTAGCAAAATGTTGTTTTAATTAAGTTCATACCTACCTAGTTCCTAATGTAAATTGTATATTTTTTATATTCAGTTTATTCATTCGCGTCTTGGTGCGAAGCGGACTCAAACTGGGCTAAGGTTAAAGGCTTGTATTTCATTTCTGTTTTAGTATGATCCCTGGTGGTGGTTAATTGTGAAATGCCAAACTGATAGCATTATCTAGCAATGTGTACGTATTGTGTGTGGGTTAGCATGTTAAAGACGTGTATAAGACTTCAATAGGCTCCTATTATAGTCAGCATATTTTGTATGATAGGGAGAGATGCAAATGATACAACTTTTTTTTTTAACTATTATTGTTTTTTTTTTTAATATCGATGTTGATAGTTAAAGTGCACCCCTAAAGATGCATAATTACTTTGGTGTAAATGATTGACGTATTTAAATATGTACGCATTAATTGTACCACCTACTTCATTTATGTTGTTGATAAGAAGTTATGGCCTAATGTAATGGAGGCTAATGAAGGTGAAAATATGCGTTCTGTAACATCGGGTAAAAGTGAGCTCAGAGTTATGGATACATAATTGTATTTAGATGAAATACATAACCTGTTGGGAGTAGGTACCTACTGACTTGAATTGTTAATGGTATATTCGGTCGCATTGTGATACGATGCGATGTCGTGTCGATAATATAACGCGCTAATATCTTGTTATGATCGTTTTATTGAATAATCTAGAAATAGTTAGGTTTACTACTGGTTAGGTGCCTAGTTTTACATAATAACCTACATGTCTTGTTATGGCAGTATTACCTATATTAAGTATTATTGTTATGTATTTGCAGTAACGTTTAACTCTGTTATTAAAGATAAGAGCGTAGGTACCTCAACTATATGCTATTGTTAGGTATATGATAGGTAGATTAGTAAACAGTTGCTTTTTATCTACTTATTTTTTCACGCACCATAAATATTCTTCAATATTAACCAAGTACCTACAACTACTGCTGTGACAGGAGTCACAGCTCAGTTGGTAGTAGCTCTGCCTTCCATGCTTTGGGTCGTGGGTATGCTTTCTGTGTCTGGGTGTTACTATGTGTTCTATGTATTTACGAAAAAAATGTACTTATATAAGTATTCTATCAACAATCTAGTTCCCTAGTTATTACAAGCTTTGCTTAGTTTGGAACTAGAGTGTATCTCCTAGAATGTCCATGAATATTTATTTACTATTAAGTCGTTGGTACTAAACTCATAACACTGAACTTATTCTATGATATTAAACTAACATTACCTACATACATACTACCTACATATAGGCAAGGCATTTTCTGCGCAAAACCTCTTGCTTATGAATTACTAACTGCTTGTGTGCTTAAAACTTACTTTTTTTACCTATTAATTATAGTTCAATAGGTAATTCCCTCTACTAACTAAATACTAACGTAGCAAGTTAGATACATATCAAAGCATATGTTATTTTGCGGTAAGTTCGTTTTAAAGCTGCTCTCTGAAATAATTGTATATCACTTGCACATCAGGTAATTCATAAATAGTAGGTACAATATGAATTATATGTTGAAACAGACTCAAAATGACGAATGGATAAAAACATCTTATCTTATCTAACTGGTAAGTCTCAAGTTGAAGAATATGAACACTTTTACCCCTGTACATTTTAGCAGGATTGTGTAGCATCCTAGTCTTGGCTTCTGCAAGCGACATCTACTACGTTCCTACCTTTCTACTGAGATAATCTCACTCAATAGAGCGAGTAGTCACCCTACACGCACTTGTCCATTTGCTAATACCGCTAGGAATGTGAGTTGACTAGATTTTGACGTTTTCATCACATCCTGTGTCCAAGCGAAGCCGCAGGCTCAAATGAAGAACTCCTCTTCTTATAAAGAGCTCTTATTTCATAGATGTCTAAGCAGTGAGAAGAATTCAATGATAAACTAGATTAGAGACTAGCCCAATGTTAAAATGTATTAAAAATATCATTATAATGAAACCGTTTTGGTTGCAGGTACATGTCAGGATAGCTCTACGAAATGGTCGACGAGAATTCCAAGCATCATTCATAATTACTTAAATAATTATGTAGTAGCCACAACGTGTTATTGAAGTTCATTGTGAAAGTTACCTACTTTTCGAATACCTACTTATTCGCAGAATCATGCGCAGCATTGCGTATGGTCTCAGATTTTCTGTTTTTCTTATCCTACGCGTTATCTGAGATTCGATGTGACTTCTATTTAATATTTTTTAAGTGTTAGTTAAAATCGAATCTCAGTTAACTTATTCACCATAAAATATAACTGTACATTTATATAATTGACAAACATTCCTTAAGTATTTAGTTCGTGCCAATGATAGATGTAACAAAATCATTAGATTAGTCGATCTCATTATTTGAAATAAATTCATCAATATTACGCCTATTTTTTATTATTTATCCTAGTCAGTATCCCTAATATGAATAAGAACTCAATTTTTTGAAAACCAGCCTAATAAGAATAATATCTTTACTCGGATCTGTGGGTAACTAAGTAAATCTAGCTTCCTAAGACATCAATTTCATGTATGTATAACAAAAGAGTCATAATAACAAAATAAATAAAACACTCGTGTTTGCATAATTTTTATTGAATACATTATTAAAAACCACGTCAATACACATGCATACGTAAGAAAATAGTGATAAATGCGTAAAGAATACTTGTGCAACGATTTCATAGCAGATTCCAACTCAGAACTGCGAACATGGATGTGTAGATAACATAATTTGACATAAATTATCGATAAATAAATAGATGAATAAAATAGACATTAATCAAGGTAAATGTCAAATTGTCTGTCGTCACATCCATGCTTCAAGAGCAGAACATTTAAAGCCAAAAAAATACACCGTGGCTTAATTTGTGTACTTATGCAATCGACAAGTTACAAATGCAAATAGCAATCACTTGCTTAAAAGGTATCTTATGTAGTTTATGAATATCGTGTGAGGTTTATTAAAATAGGCCAAAATTAAATAATACCTGTCTAATTTGTGCAAAGTTAGAGCCGTAGCAAAATATAATTCTATGAAATATGATTTTGTGAGGATTAACTATCGTACAAAAATACTTAACCACGAGTTATTCTGTTCAAACATAAGCAAAGTAAGTTATAAAAAAATATATCTCCTTAAAACAATATAAAGTATTTCTTCGAAACTACTAAAACAACAGATAAATAAATTAAGAGTATAATTATGGCACTGAGCCGATGACACATCAAATGATCGTTAGACTAAAATAATTATAAAGGTGGATATGGGTCGGGTTAAATACGAAATTGTTTTAACAGAGGTCTATTCTGCATAACGATAAGCGAAGCTCTGCTCTGCGCTCCCGCAGATGTGGTAATGCTATGTAATAAACTCCAAGGTTAAAAACTAAAAAAACAAACTCGGCTTATAATTTCACGGAGCTGACCTCAAGGACAAATATAATCTATTTAAAATATCCACAGAATGCGAGATTCAAGTTTTGTTACGTATAATAATACGAAATCTCACCCGTTCGCAACACATCGCGTGTCACCATCGGAAATAATTTTGAAAAGCCTTACAAAGCTGAACTATAATTTCATTATAGTTCAAAAAAATTACCTATATAACTTTAAATATTTGGAAAAGTGGAATAAAAATAAAAATGCCATGATGACAAATAACTTTCACACAATTCATGAAAAACTACATTATACCTAAATACATTTTTTTTAGAAAACGACGTCTATGTTGTCCGCCTCGTACATTACGAATTCATTTTGAACACCGAATAGTAGATTACAATAATTATATCCTAACGACAGATTAGCTAAATAAAAAAATATAGGTTTCTTATTATTTTGTATAACAACAGTCATAATATTTTGTAAATTTCTACATTGAAATAAGATGAACGCTATTGGTCACAAATATATTAACGCTAGAATTGTACTTAATTAGTTGAACTCTACTCGGATACTCCGCACGATGTTAAATTAATAATCATTAAAGTTTATAATCTCAGCAGAGGTCAAGGAGCATAAACATAATTAGCGATTTGCGAATACGCTAACCGTTCCTATGGTCGACTACGTCACTGAAAGGAAAGTCATCAACATACTTGAGTAGGTTCAAACTATTCACGGAAAGATGGCATTAATACAGGGTGTAAAAAGACACCTGAGTAGAAACACGTTCATATCATACAATTCAAGATAATGTGAATGTTCAAACACTAGACTTAAGAAAACAAAACCCGTAAGAATTTGCTAAATTTGTTTTGAATCATAGCACTGCATGCTATGGTCTATGAACTGAACATCATGATAAAAAAAATATAGTTTGAGACGATTGTAGCTACTTAGCAGCAGTCTTTTCACAGGCTGTGTAAATAAATGTGCTTATGGGAGATATTTTAATAGGTAGTCATTTCTAACCATCATTACACTTGGCAGTAACGATGCACGCTACCGCCAAGTGCAAAAATGGAGCAGATCGTATTTCATTGACACTCTATATAGGCATACAGGGTGTAAAAAGACACCTGAGTAGAAACACGTTCATATCATACAATTCAAGATAATGTGAATGTTCAAACACTAGACTTAAGAAAACAAAACCCGTAAGAATTTGCTAAATTTGTTTTGAATCATAGCACTGCATGCTATGGTCTATGAACTGAACATCATGATAAAAAAAATATAGTTTGAGACGATTGTAGCTACTTAGCAGCAGTCTTTTCACAGGCTGTGTAAATAAATGTGCTTATGGGAGATATTTTAATAGGTAGTCATTTCTAACCATCATTACACTTGGCAGTAACGATGCACGCTACCGCCAAGTGCAAAAATGGAGACCAAAGTTTAATAACTATTACAGGCCGCTGAACCTGTACAGTGTACAATCTAGAGGTGACGTGTAATATAATACCCGTATTAGCCGAAATAGGAATTATTATTATCAAGTACATGAATCATAAGCTATGTCGGATGCTGATACAAAAATTTACCACATCTTATATAAATTCATATACAGAATTTTTAGAACCCTCTAAAGTATTTTATTTTGGTATCCAGTCTGTTATTACACAAGCGGTGGGTGTTTGTTCTTGTTCAGTGATAGATGCGTGTTCTTTAGTTTAGAAGTATTTTTGAGAGGCGTCAAATAAAATACTTTGAAAAAAGGTTGTTTGTTATGGTTCGTAGAATACATCTATTCCAGGCTTTTATGGATATTATAGTACACACTGTATTTACAAAGACAATTCTGACTTTAGGTTATAAATTAATTCAGATTTTGTGATAGTTCATGAGTTTATTTTTACATACTATAGCGAGTTACCTTAGTTTGAGATTAGAAAAAAACAGTATCTATAGATTACTGAGTGTTTATCAAGCTCACTAGTCGGTCTAACTGTCGGACACGAGTTTTGGAAACAGAATGAACCTTTTATTACATAATAATATGGCAGGTTAAGAATGAATTTCTTTTTTATCATGGCAAAAAGTAACACCAGACGGATTTCACACACTTGTCAATCAAAAATATATCCCAAAACCTTTTGTAATGAATTTATACAGTACCGTTTTAAGTTCGTTATATATGAGTTATAGTTTATTGTTTCACCTATAGTTAGCTATCTAACTACGTATACATAAACTAATTTAGAATATTGGATTCATTGCATTAGTATTACACGAGAAAGAATACTGGGAACTTAGCGTATCAACAGTAAAGTGAGCATTACACTATCCAATCTATAATAAACGTTTATGCTAGATCATCTAGAGTTACAAAGTTAACGCACTAAATTCGCGCTCTGCAATATGGATAATGCAATGCAGCGACTCACTTATGAAACATTACTTTTACGGTGGGAGTCAAGTACTTCTTAAGATTGACGGTGTACTTACAAGGGTTATTAAAACTACAAATGTATGTAATGACCACAGAAAAAATTTAAAACGCACGTAGGCCACATTGAGCTAAGATTATTACTTGGTTTAATTATTTTGTATGTGGTCAACACTTCTGACAAAGACATGACGAATGCAGCACGCGCGGCTTTAATGCGCAGATTGGTAAAACAACTACCTACTCGCTCGCAAATTTTAACACTTTTGACGATATAAATTTATTTATGGAAAAACATTTTTAAATACAAAATTTCACCTAAAATACTTGGATGATTCGTAAAGTTATTTAAGTGTGTATCTTATAAATTGTTGAGATGTACAAACGAGAGGTTGTAGGTCGATGCCCCTACATATAAAACTAGAATATTGAAGAGCGAAATCTAAGGGATTTGAATCTCGTCTCAGGTACTTGTATTGTGTGTTTTTTTGTAATGATTTTATCTTATTTATAATAATTAAATAGCATTTTGATCCGTAACGTTACAACACTGTAGAATCGAAATAATAGGTAAGTGCTTTTAAAAAAATAAAGAACATTGAATACAGTAACCTTTTATATCTTGGGGAATCCCGGTTACATTGCGCGAACACCCTGTGAAAGAAAACAGTTGGGTTAATAAATGTTATTTATATAGTGATGTGTATCCTGAAACAATTGTGTTTTTCTCTTCTCCATGTTCTTATCGAAAAATTCTGTGTCTGACAATCTTCGTTGATAATATCTGTTGTTTACAATTTAAGCACTTGGCAAGATTTGGTGAAGGCATAATTGGTAAGATCCTTACAAAATGGTGGCCTAAGGGACACAAAAGAGGTCTTCAGACCATCAACTAGATAGATGGATGACATAGCTGCCGTAATTGGGGAGATCTTGAAGATAATTTTTTTTTTAAGTTTGAGGGCTAATACCCAGTAATGGGCTATTACGGGCTGTCTATAATGATGATGATAATGTTCGCACATTACCTACATAAAATACAAGCAAAACTAACAAAATATTTTGGTATCAAATTTACTCGGTCACTACTGATAGCTCTTGTACCTAGATGTAAAGTAAAAACACCAGCTTCATTAAGCAAAACATCTTCCAAAACATAAACTACCTATATTTTTTTGTAAACTACAAATAATTAGGTATTTTTATAGATCAACTTAAGGATTTGACATAGAAGCAAAGCATTATATTTATTTATCTTTAAATTTTATTGTTAGTGACAACTGAAAAAGAGCCGTTTGGATTATTTCAACCAAACCTGTGTAAATATTAGTTATCAAATATAGTGTAATGAGAATGAAGGTAGTAATGTTAATATGAAGAAGCAGTGGTTGCTAGTCGTTACTTGTATAGTTTGTGCGTATTGGAACATTCTTGAATGTAGAATTTGTACGTGAAGTAGGATTATTACGTACGTAAATTTTACAAATTCTAGCCGAAGCACTTTTACAATTCCGTATTTAACACTTGTTTTGATGACATCGTGTTTTCCAACTTAAGAGCATGCGAGCAGCAAAGCTAGACAGTGTTACGTACCTGAGCATACGAGTAGGTATGTTAGTATGTGGACTAGTATGTTTTGAGGGTTATCGCACTTTTCGCGCCGAATCGCCTCGCGCCGTCGGAGTTGGCAGCGCCGGCGCATCGGCCATCGTCACCGCCTGCCCCATGTTACAGTTAGTCAAGCGATGCAATGAACAATATGTGAAACAGAACTAAATAATGTAAGGTAACAATAGGTAAAGCAGCTGGTATCACCGATCGAAGATTCTTAATGAAATTTTTTTTTTAATCGTTTTCGCTTTTATACAAAGAGATAATTAATAACACGATTTTGCCAATATGACTGACAAAAGAAGCGCAGTTTGGACTCAGTAGCGTGCCATGACAAAATCTTAAGCCCAATAGTTTAAACCAGTCTTTCCCAAAGTGGGCGATAACGCCCCCTTGTGGGCGCTGCAGGTCTCAAGGGGGGCGAAAGAAAATGGAGGCGTTGTGTAGAGGGGGGAGGGGGGGTGATTTGTAATTTTATTTAGCTAGGAGGCCTCTTAAACAACGATTGCAAGAGCTCTCGACTCTCAAAAACAACTTGTGAACATCAACTAATATGAATTAAAAGATTGCTCAAACTCAAATTAATTAATTTAATTTGAAGTTATAGTGGTTTTTAAATAGGTGAAAAATGGGGGCGCTAAAACAATATTTTTTCTCAAAGTGGGCAGTAGACAAAATAAGTTTGGGAACCACTGGTTTAAACCGATGATATAATTTGAAAAAGCAATAAAAGGTAAAAGTTAATGAATGCATATTTGTATTTTATTTCAACGACGATACCAGCTCTAAGACTTGCCATTATTTTGTTCTGTATGTGCGGCATAATAGTGTTTGTCTTGTCATCACTATTTACATTTATGGTTAGAGTGTAAATGAAGAAAGATATATGCAGAAGTTCACCATCCAGTTAAAGGAGTTATGTGTTAAAGAAATGTGCGTGTGATAGGAAATACACTGAAAATAAAGCATCAGATCTTTCATAAAATTATCGATACCTACACTAGCCAGTAAGACTAGTCTGTTTATATTGATAACATATTGACAACAGGTCATTAGGTCAGACCGATATCGTTCTAAATAACAAAATGAAAGCAGATAAGTCTCTGTGTGTTTGGTGAAAATTTGTCAAATTTTAACCTTTCAGTTCCAGTATGGCGGGTACAGTAAATTAGAAAACTACAATGTCTGTGTCATTCTATATTTATTGAAGAATTACTTCCAGAAGGGGGCCGCAGATATTTATACCCCGACAACTCAGTTGATGCCGCTTTAACTATAGCTGATTAGTGTTATATAACCGATGATGTCCGCTATTTAATAGAAACTTGAGAATGTATGTCATTTGTTTTGTTATTTAAAGTTATGCATATTACGAGGTGTTATTAAACAATGGAAGGTGTACTATTAAACATTTAACGTAAATGACACGGCTTACGTTTGTTTTCAATAAAGTTCATAAATGTGAACTGTTTTTAACATACTTAATAAAAGGAGGATGTTCTCAATCTGACTGTACTTTTACTAATAAATACTTCTGTACTTCTTATTACGTGTCAAAACCTCATAATTAGGCATGGGCGTTTTTAGATTTTTTCACAAACCGATACAAACCCGATTTCAGATTTTGAAATCGATTTCAAAAACCGTTTTTAGAAATCGTTTTCCGTAGCGAATATCGGAGCGTAGTGAATAAGACCCTATCGCCTCGTTTTTAGTTTTCAATGTGCAATTCATAAAACCGTCAAAAATCCATTAAGATCGCTTCATCTCTTTTGCCCTTCGACGGATCACTAAGTTAGAAAGAAAAGGAAATAAAATTCGCTATCTTATTCTAACTAAGTAGTCGTACGGTAGAGTGATAGAGAACGAATGAAATTCAAAACCATCAAAAACTAAAAACTTTAGATAGATTTCGTTTGCAGTTTGGTTTGCAAACTAAACTCACGGTTTGGTTTCGTTCGGATTAGATCGTTTGCGGTATCGTGGTTTGCGTTTTCTAAAAACGGTTTTCTCATATTGGAATATCGATGCGATACGTTTTCTGACTGCAATCCGATTTCAGTTTCGTTTTGATATATCTGTCTCATGCCTACTCATAATGTTTTTGAATAGATTTTGATGATTCGATTTTAATAAAAATAAAAATAAGCTAGTGATTCTCAATGCGGTCTCTTAAATTTATTCAAGGACATATTAATTTTCACTCGATCGTTAGGTTTGTTTAATACGCGTAATATTTGTCGTCTGACTATTATAAATCAGACAGGCGTCACATATCAGCTATATTTCTGTATTCCTTGCTGTGGCTAAGGAAAGATGCCCATTTCAAACCAACACGCTTAGGGAAACATATACCCTTGTTCTGATTTAATAATCTATTGTATTATCATCAAGGGTGTTCTGGGTATTATATGTATAATAAAAAATATCTATCTATGTATTATATTGTATTAAGTATGTCAGTCTTCTAGTACCCATAACACAAGCTCTGCTTAGCTTGGGGATAGATGATGTTGTGTGGATTGTCTAGCATTATTTATTTATTTATCAAAAAGCTTCATAAACCCTGACTTAAAAAATATAATAAGTTTACACTGTGTAAAGGATAATCAGTATATTCAATAATAAGGAAACATCTGACATTATCGAATATAATGCAAACACGCCACGTTCAAGGAAAATGTACAAAGCAAAATTAAAGCATTTATTTAAGTATATTTTAAATTTCGCAAATATTGCGTATATGTATTGACAAGCCATGTGGTATTTACTTTTGAAGTAAATTTGGTAAATATTGAATTAGGTAAGCACGTAATACTAATTTGATCAAATCAAGTTCCGAAAGTCTGTCGTCAAATGTTTTGTTAAAACCTATTCGCCTATGTAGACTTTTACACAGATATTGATATTCCAAATACGTGTCAATTCCAAAATGTGTATAAGTCAAATGGTGGCTTATTTCGACCAAGCATGGAAATGCATAAACATGTGCTAACGTTAAAAGATTTTTTTTTAAATGTTTATACAACCTTAGTAACTTGCAACAATCCTAAATATTTCTTTATTTTGTAAAAACGTACGAACATAGACACTTAGACATTTTAACGTTCAGCTATTTTGTATAAAAGTTTAAAAGTTTATAACATTTTTTTAGAAAACTCGTAATACTTATAAATGTATTTTATTCAATTGGACAGGCTAGCCGTTACGAATAATGCTTTTTCTCGCACGTTTATTTACTCAAGGTCATTTATTTGTTATTTATGTAATATTTGTACTGTCACTTTCGAATTTAGGTTGGATAATCATGAATTCAGATTCCTTATATTTTTCGGATGAGTAATGGGGACACGAACGAACCATTGTATTTGCACTACAACAGGCCGTTTCTGATAACTGTTCTGATAAACCAAGGTCATGAACGAATACATCTTGTATAAATATAATAATGTGCTTAGTTAATGTCAATGTGAGAACAATTTTGAGTAGGAAATGCCATTTTAAGTTTCGTATAAATGAAATGTAAGATTTGTAAATATTGTTGGATGAAACTCATAAAATGTTGACCTTTGAAAAAGGCTATAGATAAGTTTTCTGCGAAAAGTTTTGTTTATTTTATTCGTACTATTGTGTACAAAAAGAGCAAAACAGATTAACTTATTTCTGTTTTAACAAAAATTACATGGTAATTAAATAAGTTAGCATGGTAACTTAATAATTATAATAATTGCTATTTTACGGTTTTAGCTTACAACAACGATTAGAATGTTGAAATAACGAAATAACCGTATCTTTTTACCTAAATTTATAAAACACAACAAGGCTTTGGACATACACAGTCTGTAAGTATTCTGTGTCAAACCCAAAGAAGGTAGAGTTATACGAACTGAACTAATCTCCACTTGCCTTCGAAATGTCGACGCCAGTAACTCCCTTCACCATCTCCGGGATCCACTTCATTATGGTAAGGACTTCCCCGGTCAGTTTAGCAGCGCCGACCTCGCTGTCGCCGCAAGAAACCATTGTCACCTTGCGTGCTTGTGACAATGGTGCAGCCACTTCAGCCGCAATCTAAATAAAAAGATAAGATAATATAAATATGAGACAAGCAGTGTAATGCAATCTCTTGTGTAATGAAGTTTCTTGTTTACTTAGAATCGCCTAGTATATATAATACGGTTCTAAATGATCCTTGTGATCTTACTGAATAAAGTAATTTGTTTACTTAAAATCGCCTAAGCGTTGCTAAATGATCCATGTTTTTACTGAATGGAACTATGGCTATTTTTCAATTGTATTTTAGCTCACTCAGGTAAAACATGGCATGATAAGACTACGATCAATGCTATTTCAAAGTAAATCTCATCCAGAGTTCCGAATAGAAAATGATTAGTGCTAAATTTATTTAGGAACACTGATAATGTTATGCTTCGATGTTTCCTAGTGTGAATAGAACTGTACCTACGTACCTATGCACTAGACGCCTGCTTGCAGTTGGCTTTACCACTCTACTTTATATCACATCAGATACCTACTGTTTAATATTTATAAAGTTTAGCAACATAATATTGCTTTAGGAAACATAGTTTGCTGGGCTTATCAGATACATTAGTCACATAGTCACGGCTCTCAGTTGAAGCGTCGAGAATCGATGTAATTATTGTACGCGGCTCGCTGCGACTCGCAATTAATTATTAGGTAAATTTGTAATTGTTCCGCACGTGCGTTTAAATTACAAGTTGATTTTAATTACCATTTGCAGTAGAATATAATTAAGGTAGGCCGTGGCATGTAAGAAAGAAGTGAATGCTAAGATAATGAAGGTGGTTGTCGACAAATTGCATTGAGTACACTGTAAAAATCAGTTTGAACAGAGGTAATAATTAATCGCCGATTCAAGTTAGTAGAAAGTAGTATGAACTAGTAAAAACCAAAGAACGAAATCAGCTGTAGCGTTTCTGTTCAGATAAGGGACAATCATTTATATTTAATTCTACTTTCCGACCGTATCCTACTAGTTAAATCTATGCAATAGATTTAGTATTAAATAAAAAGTATTGTAAATGCCAATTCCGATTACTAATTTCTAATTTTCAATATGTAATATACTTAATATAATCGGCTTATTGGTAATGGCTTCTGTAATCTGTTCACTATTTACAGCGTGATGAAACAAACAGCTAAATTTTCACTTTTATAATAACAATTTAGAAATAACGTAAGAACAGAACATATTAACATTGCGTGTCAAACACTTTCCAACTATTGGAATCGCTACTGCTTACCGCGCAGTAACTTAATAGTATTGCTAGAGTGTAAAGTTGCATTATTTTCAATAAAATTATACGCGTCTTTTGAGAACTCTTCATCCAGCAGTAGACTGATGTAGGTTGTGTGTGATAATGATGATTATTTAAGTTACTTCACTTTTGAAGTTATATGCATAAGAAAGATACGGATATTGTTATAACGGATTATCCTCTAAGACCTAAGTATTGATAGAAATAACGTGTTTTGACCCCACCTAGTAGGATAAGGTCAGGTATATTTTTATGGTTACCTTTGGTAATGTATCGAGCATCATATCAGCCATCGCCGCGTTGCCATATTCCTTCCAGGCCTCCGCCTTCTTAGCCATTTGTTCAGCGTCAGCAACTGCCTTCGCTTTTATCGCGAATGCTTCAGCCTGTAAATAATAATAAATATTTATATCTATAACTGATTTCCAGGTTTTTTTGGTTTTGAAATACAATATTTTTAAAAAAAGTTATGAAAACCGAAACAAAATTGGTATAAGGTCAGTGTGGGTAAGTCCGTCTAGGCTCTAAGTCCGTCTAGTGGCAATAACTTCCGTTTTTGAATAGCTAGAGCCATATAACTCGGTTGGTAAAACAGTATCATTGAGTTTGTTCGAACTAGGGATAATAGATGTCGCTAACATCTTAATGTTGGAAAAAATTTGACAACCAATTTTTTCCGCGAATTTAACTTGAAGTTGAAGTTTGACGTCTGGTCGAAAAACGAAAAAAAAGGTGTGAAATCTAAGGAGTTTTCTGAGTATCTGTGATAACGTAGGCCATTTACAGATTCGGGAATGTATATCTGGTGTCCGATTCAAAAATAACGCATTAGTTTCGTAACTATAACAAAAAGAAAAAATCCAAGCTTCGAATGTTATAGTTGGGAAGTCCGTCTACTATACATAAGGCAAGTCCGTCATATGCCGGTCTTGCTTTAATTCCAGATATTGTCAACCTTTTTAATAGTTCAAATTTTATAATTATTTTATACTGTTTATTCAACTTGTAAGTATTATTCGCCTGTCTACGAAAGTGAACTCTTTTCAGGGTTAAGCTTGCCTCTGTAAATCTAATCTATTTAAGTTTATTTTTCTGTATTTACTTTGTGTATAATAAATAATTAAGTGAAAGATGCACTGGTATGTTTGCAAGAGGACTAACATCACCTATAAGTATTCTTTAAAAGTTTATAAATTGCGAATACATATTTTGAAAGCATGGAACTATCCAACCTTTTTTTTTAGTTTCTGATTTTTTATACCTGACTCATGTAGCATGGCACATCATGTCGGACTTTGTGAACATTTATCGTTTTAACAAAGATCTGATTTAGAAAATTATCCCATACTCATTTATTTTGTACTGGCAGAAAGTGTTATAAATGTAGCTACAGATCCGGCAATAGTTTGCCACACCATTTCTAAATTCATACATTAGGTACATTATTAACGATTACTTGTTTACAAATAAAGATTCTTGTGTATTGATTTGTATGTTATTGACAAAAAAATCGCAAGTGGGTACTTTGTGAAAATGTTTACAACCACTGAAAGTACATCATCAGCAAAGATATGCCGGACTTGCCCTAAATTTTAATATTTTTATTTTTCTTTAAAAGTATACCTTATAGTCACACGTTTAAAACACGTATTTCAACGGCAGCTTTTCATCATTTATCGATAAGGTTTTCATACATATTGGCTCACTAGTTACGATTTTATTGCTACTAGACGGACTTGCCTCAAACTGGTTGGGAAGTCCGTCTAAATGCCTACTTTACAAAAAAATGCTATAAATCTGAAGACAATTACAATTAACCCTACTTTTAGATAGATATAGAAAGATAAATGTAATACCAATATTTTCCGACTACTTAAAGTAACTAATAAATTTTATTTCGATTTTTAAAGTTAAATTGAAATTCAATTTAAGAAAACTATGCCGGACTTGCCCACACTGACCTTACATAGTAATCATTGTTTATAGCCGGAACTGTATTGCACTTGTACACGCTGATAAATTAGTTACTTATAAGCGTGCAAATTGTTCTTTGCTCAACTGTACAGACTGAACAATCGACTCTACAATTATGTATTTAAAGTTCTTTTTATTATAGCTTGTAGAGTTTTTATAATTATTCTATGTTCACGGCGGATTTTGGCGTCATCGACTTTCTTTAAGAAGTAGATTTTTTACAGGGAAGTACTAGCCCTGTAAGTATTTTTGTTACAAAAAAACATACAATCGAATTGAGAACCTCCTCCTTATTGACGTTGGTAAAAAAATGGCGATTGTCTTTAAAACCAACACATCTGTTTATGTTTTGTGTTTACTTATAGATAGCTGACCGATAAGAACTATTGTAAATACAAATATACAATAAGCAAGAATAAATAATTGCTTATTGTATTTATAAACACTGTACATACAAAATTCAATATTTACAGTCAACTAGTTGTATTTATAAATAATACGGGACCGGTCACGCATTGAAATGGAAGTTTATTTTCATAATAAATATACTAGCCTACATCTTAGTATTCAGTCCATAATATTACAAACTAGCTGACCCGTGCACACGTCGTCGTTGGGCATAATTCGACCGTTTTTTTCTCCGATTCACTTTGCAAAACGGACTACCACGTATAAGCCTTTTTTTCGGTTTTTTATATAACCTATGACACTCAGCAATAATGTAGCTTTCTATTGGTGAAGAATTTTTAAAATCGGTTCAGTTGATCCCGATATTATCCCTTATAATTTAACAAACATACAAACACACAAACTTTACTTCTTTATAATATTAGTATAGATAAAGAACTTAATAGGGACAAACTGATTAAAGTCGGAAATCGTTTTTTTTAGTCTTGAGTTTTTTCCCTTGAAGTTGATTCACGCATCATTTGGCTTAAGAAATTAAACTTATGCTGATTTAAGAGTTAAGAACTTATTGTTGATCAATCATATTATTCTTTTGACGATGCACTTGCTGATGACAAATCATATTGATACCTCTCCACGGGGAGTAGTATCAATATGATTTGTACAGCATGTAGTACAACATGCATGTGTGACAGATACAATACAAATAAATTCGTTTTCACCATTACTTCAGTGACCGTCTAGACCTGTCAGCGCGCAGATGTGTCCATGTTTCAGCACGCACACAGACACAAGTATATCGATGCAATAAGTATTTCCTCTCACACAATGAAAGTTGAGGGGCGTGTATTTTTTAATTGTTTCATCTGTACTACTGTACTACACCATTTTATATTTATCGTGACTACTGTTTGCATAGTTTTGGCATTATTTATTTATTCCCAAATTAGGATTGCTAATTCAATGCTTATATGGGTACATTTATTTATCAATACACACTTATAATACATAGTAACACCCCAACCCAGACACAGAACAAACATGTTTGCCATCATCCAAATGTTTGTTCTCTCACCTAAAGACAAAGATAATGGACTGAGCGTTCCCTATCCAAGTATGAAGTAAATACAAGCAAAGAGGAATCTCTTTCTAGATGAGTATTACAAACCTATAGAAAAGAGACAGGTATTTGTTTGCACAGTCGCGTTGTCTCTTTCTAGAGAAGTTGATTGGCTATTGCTCAGTCCATTCTCTATGGCTATGACGTAAACCAACTGAGTTGTGACATCTGTCAAATGGATCTCACCTCTCCGCGAACTTTGACAGCTTCTGCTTCAGCCTCCGCTTCAAGCACGGTCTTCAGTCTGTGCGCCTGTGCCAGTTTCTCCAGTTTGAACTTCTCCGCTTCTGCCGGCCTGATGATATACAGTACAAGATTTTTAACGGATTTCTATAATAAGACTTCAACGTTGGCGTTGTTATCTGTAAGACCTATATTTTACATGCGAAGAGAAGATAGAACATCAATAAATCTTAATATCTATGCTACATGGATATTTGTAAGGCTACAAGGGCGATGCCAATGCGTTGCGTAAATAAAGACATCACACAGTATGCTATAAGATAATAATAATATATCTTATATAGATTTAGTATTAAACTTTTTAATTTTACCCATAACTTTCCACCTATTCCACTAAGTTCAACTATAAGTTCAACCGTTGAACTAATTACACCAAAAAATTCCAGTTCTTTCAACTTTGTTATTTTTTTCTAAAAATTGAACTTTCTGGACAATATTGGTGCTATTAGTTCAACTTTCTGTCACAATGGTAATAATAATAATAATCCGATTTCGAAATAATATAAATACTAAACAAAATAAGTTTTTTAAAACTTCATGTTGAAAATATAACGGAATTAAATGAATTTGTTGTATATTTTAAAAATTTTTGGCTCAAAAGTAGTGATTTTATACGATCATGGTGTATTTTCGGTGAAAGACACCGTACTAACAATAACGTGGAGGGTTGGCATTTGAAATTAAATAACGCTATTAAACGAAAGCAGGTAAACTTAATACAATTATTGAAAGTGCTACACGACGACGCGAAATTAACAACATTTAAAAGATGAAAAATTGAAAGACAACAGTTACTGAAAAAACGAAAGAGAGAATATGTTATAAATGACAAAATAATATTGGACATGCAAATGCAGCTAGTAGATGGTGAATTATCCGTACCCCTGTTTTTAGAGAGTTTACGTTCACATTGTACCTACTTAAAAAATAAAAATAAGTATCCACTAATTACCATGGCTCTTCCTTTGTGACAGAAAGTTGAACTAATAGCACCAATATTGTCCAGAAAGTTCAATTTTTAGAAAAAAATAACAAAGTTGAAAGAACTGGAATTTTTTGGTGTAATTAGTTCAACGGTTGAACTTATAGTTGAACTTAGTGGAATAGGTGGTCCAGAAAGTTCAATTTTGAGAAAAAAATAACAAAGTTGAAAGAACTGGAATTTTTTGGTGTAATTAGTTCAACGGTTGAACTTATAGTTGAACTTAGTGGAATAGGTGTAACTTTCATGTGAAAAAAAATAATGTGTTCTAAAACCACGTTCTTTTAATAATTACACCTGGACTTATCCCACGATAAGATGACTTGTCAACGAGCGGATTAATCCATGTTCCCAGTAAAGATGTAGCACACAAACATACTGATGCAAAAAGTGTTCCTCTCACACATTGGTATAGTTCCCATAGTGCAAGCTTTGCTTAGTTTAATTAGATAGACTAGTGTGTGTTGTGTGAAATATCCGTGAATATTTATTATCATTATTGTATAAAGTATTGGAAGAGTATTGAATGTAGCCATTTATTTAGCACCCTATACATGGAATATACATAAAATTCAAACCTGCGAACAGTGGCCTCTAGTTCTTTCTCTCGTCGCTGTACTTCCCATTTCTGTACAGAGATCTCTTGCGTGCGTTCCACAACCATGATCTGCATCTGTTCTTCCTTAATTCTCTGTTTCGTTTTGGCGGCTTGCAGTTCGAATGCCATTTCAGCTTCCGCCTAAATAAAAGAAAAATTATCAAATCAAATATTTCTTTATTTAATAAAATCATTAGAATCATTTAGAATTATTTTACTAAACTATATTTTTGCCAAATAATGAATTTAGAAAGATCGTAAAATCACTTCTCTAGTATAATGTAAAGAGCATTTAGCAATTCGATAAGTCTGGATATGGATAGTAGTACGAAGAAAAGGTTAACTCAAGACGATTGGCATACTCACCTAAATATTCATGCAATCACCTTTATATTATCTTATTCAATCAACTAAATCTTTTAAACTGTTATGCGTAATTTTTAGAAAAACACTAATATGTATCAAGCCGTAGTCTTGCCATTTTTTTTTGTTTATTGTGACTCGACTGACACATAGATAGATAGATACAGTACAAGAATGCTGTACTTATTGATATAAAATAATAATAGCTTCTATTGCAGAAATTACTTTTTTTAAACTAATGATTTTGTGAGGCTTGCACTGCCTGCACACAAAGACAGCTAAGTAACCTGAACTAGATGATTCCCATTACACGCGGTTTTTAGCACAGCCACTAACAAGATGTTTGCGTTGGTTGGTTTTGAGCTCACCTTTTTCGTTTGTACTTCGACATCATAAGCAGCTTTCTTCAACTCGAAGTCACGCTGAGCCTTCGCGATTTCGGTGTCGTTGAGAAACTTGGATGCCATTCTTTGTTCCTCTGCCATAGCCTCTTTTATCTTGGCCTCTGCTTGTGCTTCTGCCTCGCCGATACGTGCATCTCGTTTCACTTCAGCTGTTCGCGCCATACCAAGCGCTTTGAGATAACCCTACGCATAAAAAATGTATTAGAGACTGCCTGTTTGCCAAATGCTTCGTTTTGACCTTAAAACTGCGCTGAAAAGTTAAAAACGTCATGTTTTCGTTGGTTGGTCTTTAGTAGGGTGACTGTGACGGCGAAATACCTACGTCATAGCAAAAAATTAACAGGAGATTACGTATTTGCAGGCGTAAATAATTGCCATAGAAGTATACCATACCAATGTACTAAAATACGTGCGGCGTTGGACAACTATGACTAATGATTGCCCTATAATATACCTTTGGCGAAATGTAATAGAATATACAGAAACAGTAACGAAATATATGTACAACGGTATAGTCAGTAAAAAATAAATATTTCTACAACTATAAATCATGCATTGCAACATCCAACATCTAAACCACTCCAATGCGTGTACGATTATAGCATCTCAAGGACCTACCAGTGAGTTCAAAGTTCAATCTGTTTGCTGCTATAAATATACACCAATATTGAAGCTATTATATATATTTTCATGGCTACATATATATGTAACTGGTTCGAGATTCAAATATAGTTATTATTCAGCTCTATAGATACACGTCTACTATAATTTGTTTGTATAAGTCACGCCAAGCTATATGACTGGTCTAAATCCACTCGTTTTAGAGACAGTGGAGATCTCTTTAGTAAAACTATTTTATTTTTAAGCACTGTAATACAAATAGTTAATGCAGAATGATACACCTTATATCGAAAAAGATACGAGCATATAGAGATAATAAAACGAAAAATACAAAATTTCTTACACTTGTTTGTATTATATCTCTGTATATAAACTTTCTCAAGCGAATTAGTAAAAAGATTGTCCAAAAGTCTCAATTCCGACCAGCAATTGTTACGAGGGGTTAGTACTAACTAATGTGATAAATTTGATTCACACTGCGTGTCACGCTTGTATCTAGGATACGCTATTTATGCGTATCCGATTTTCACATTTAATCTTACTAACTCTAAGTGGTAAGTTTTAGACCAGCCCTATATGCTTGATAAATAAAGCTGCTTGCACAGTACGCAGTGGTTTTTGCATCACTCGAACTCTCACATACCTTAGCTCCCTGTTGTCGTATTGGAAGAAAGAAGAAAAACTAAAATACTGATTGGTTCATGCACGTAAATGGACTATTTCCATGCACATTTCAAACAATTTTACTACATATCTACGACAGGGTCGTGGCGTGAATTTAAAATAAAAACTATAGAGATTCTTTAATTCTTGGGTAGCCAGATGAAGTCGGCAAAGTCAGAATACGAAAAAGTAGCGATCACTTTTGAAAGAGAATTATGATCTACAGAAAAACAATATAGTAATAGGATCAGTAGCATTTTTGAAAACTTTTTACATACACAAAACAAACATACCACTACTTTTTGTTCAGGAATCAATGCAAGATAATTATTTACATGTTTTACATTGTAAAAATAATCTGTAACTAGGTTACATACCTCTTCATCGCGAATATCTTTCAGTGTATACGATACAACTGTGATTCCCATTGTGATAAGGTCGCTTGATGCTACTTCGAAGACCTGGAATCAAATATTTCATATTATGTATTTTGTGATATGATTTTGTCGTTTGGTATTGGATTAAAAGCAAGCAGGACACTCTTACCTTTTTTGAGAAGATCTTCCTGTCCTTGTATATTTCTTCCACGGTCATGGATCCCATGATAGCTCGCTGGTGACCCTCGAGTGTTACTAGCGCTATATGCTGGATCTCCTGTTCACTTTTGCCGAGAAACTGCTCACACGCAGAGAGCAACATTTCAGCATTCTGACCTTGAATTTTGACCTGGAATATTTGATGATTGTTTTTGCAATTATACTGAATTAACTTAAAAACAAAATTGATGAATAATTTTCATTTAAGCACCGGAGGCAGACCCGGTAATTCCCGAATATATGGACTTTAGTAGGTACGATCTACCTAATTGCTTTATCAATTACCAAATGTTACGAACTACCTCTTAAGGTTTTACCTACTTTGGGTTTTTCATCAATCGAGGATTAGTACAGTAGCTAATTGTGAATCATGATTATTCAGAAGATCCTTTTGCAATACTACAAAGCAGGTCTACCTGTGCGATTCCCGTAACAGAGATAGGTACGCCTTGACTCGTGTAGACGGTGGGCGACTCCACCTGCAGTGTCATCGTGTTTAGCGATATCCGCTTTACAGTCTGGATGGCTGGCCAGACGAACGCGCGTCCACCTGGCACCAACAGCGGCTTCGAGTAGCAGCATCCTGAAATGATAATGTGTAATCTATATTTTAACTGTCGTAGACATAGCATAAAAAGCCAGCGCTTACTTAGCTATTGCTATACGTATATAGCTGATATAATAATTACATAAATTACAATCGACGATGCATATAGACGATAGTTGGCCTACAACGATTTGTAACTGTCATTTCTAGCACATCATTATTTATTTTAAATGAGTGCCTTTCATTGTGGACCTATTATTGATGAAATCAATAAACACGACGATATAATAATAGCGAGAAACAGACTTTAATTTCATGTCTTAGTGTTTGTTTTCGGTGGAAATCGAACCCACAAGCTATAAGCGTGATGTGTGATTAATTCAAACTCAACATCATTCAGCTCAAATATTTTCTGAAATCTTTCAAATACAATATAATTATAACACAAATATTTTTATATTATGATGTATAAAAAAACATTCGCAACGAATCTGTTTAGAACAGATATCAGTAACAGCAAGCTTCTATATAACGTACCTACATACATAAAGTTTGAAATGCTTTATTGCGCATCGCTGAATGAGTCAGACAGATATAAATTCGCTGGGCTACAATCGACTATTATTGCGGGTAATGCCTTGATCACACGTACCGAGTAAACCGGCGAGACAGTAACGTATTTAAGATACACCGCGCGCTAACGCTGCAACGTTCAACAGTAAAACTGATGTCGACGCGCAGTGTATCTCAAATACGTCACTGTCTCGCCGGTTTACTCGGTACGTGTGATCAAGGCATAACGCTTCATGCATAAGAAAAAGGCTCATCCTGCATAATAGTCTCCGTGTTTTTGGAATCCAAGCTTAACTTTTGCTACTAATATTACCGTGTTGTATAATAACAATACTAATATAGGTACACCCAGTTTCTATCGATCTAAATTAACAGAATAGAAAGGTCAGTGGTAAAGAAGGAGACGGATATACAATCGGTATAGATACCTAAACTATGATTACTAGACGCCATTAATAGCCCTCTGTCCAAATAAAACTTGACCTATTTAGCAGGAAGCATGACATCATTCTATTTCAGTGGCATACGTTTACACCGAAAGTAGGCTAGTGCTAATAAAAACTTTCTAGATTAAATACTAATGAAACTATTATCATAACAGGAGCCTAATCCATGATATTATTTCGATATTGGTTAATTATGTCTCATAAAAAGCGATAAAATTGGTTTAAACATTTAGGTGTACGAAATAGGGAAATTTTTGAATGCTCAAGGTTTACTGTAGGTATGCAAAAAATAAAGCATAAAGTTTTGTATGATGTAAAAAAACTTTAAGGAAAATACAAAATATTTCCTTAAGAACAACATTGCATACATACACAGATACTTTAACGGTATATATACGGTTTATACGGTAAGTACTGTATAGATAAGTCATGTGATGGTACTTATTTATAAATTAATGGTTTACGGAATACTAAAAGGTTTTAGGTAGTGTATTTTTAAAACCCCTCTAGTATCACACAAATAAAGTCGCAAATGCATTATTTAAACGCGTATAATAATAATGACATAGCGCGTCGCATATCTTAAACCCAATATATCTTACAATCTATAGGCTAACTCCCTATGCCTTCAAATGTATTGAATAGAAAACTAGTTGCACATGAAAATTAGTTTCGCTGTCACCCCGCAGGACCTCAGACCATTTTAACTTTATAATTGGTTGGTATGATTTAATTGGACTGAATTAACATTATGTATACAGCACTAATGTATATTGGTTTGAAGTTTTATCAGATCATGTGACAGGCTATGAATAGTGTTGTATTGACAATTTGAGGAAGATATAATTTATGTTAAGTAATTAATAGTAACAATAATAATTTTGGAATTGTAATCTAAAACAGTTAGATAAGTACTCAGATTACTGCTGGGCATAAGTGTTTCTTCCTCTATTTCTACTCTGGTCTATCACTGATTAACAGTGCCCATTTCCGCTCAAAGGTGATTAGACATTATAAAATGATATTGAAATGAAGGAAAACAAGATATATATGCACAAGTAAACACTTATCAAGATATTTATATTCTTATCCTTAGGTATTCCCACTATCTTGTCATAGGTTTAGTCATATTATTTGTTTGAAACCAGTAGGTAATTCTGCTTATCTGATATCACATTTGATGTTATATTTTTCTCATTTTTCTTATATTACAAGTCAAGTAAATTATTATGACATTTTAAAACTTTTTATGACTTAAAATTATAAGTTTTTAAGTTGCAAAGTAGAACAAGTTTTGAGTTAATTATTATATCATTTGTTACTAAAACAAAATTCTTTCTTCAACCTACATTTGAAGCTGACAAGTTTTTCTAATTATCTAAACAGATAAGAATGAGTGTATGTGCTGGTTTCTATTTTGAAATAAATTACACATCATTTTCATTTTAGTCACCTATATAAGTACCTAATTTGTGATTGATATGATTACTTTTATGATCTCTATCTGTAATAATGTTTGTTGACTCCAACTTTAATCATCATCATCATATTCGACCTATATTAGTCCACTGCTGGACGTAGGTCTCTCCCAAGACGTGCCACTGAGCCCGGTCTTCGGCTCCTCTCATCCAGTGTTTGCCAGCTACACTCCGCAGATCGTCGCTCCATCTCGCCGGAGGGCGTCCTACACTACGCTTTCCTAAACGCGGTCTCCACTTGGTTGTCGGTTCTTCTGCAAACATAGCCGGCCAACTTTAATATTGCAAACTTATTACATGCTGCAAACAATGTGTAGCAGCATTTATTTGTCACACCATGATTTTGTGTTGATTAGAAACTTATTAATTTAAATAAGACTCTATACACTAAGAACATAAAGTTGTATTTCGGTTGCACTGTTCAGTTTAGTGAACAGACATAATGTTCAGCTATTGCTATTGTCCATTAATAATACAGATGTGTGCTAAATAGCATCAGACCAATTACCTACAGGTTTCAAACACATAAATCCTGTTGGAGGTTTATATAAATATATATATCTATTAGATAGGTTTTTAACATCTGCCCTATGGTATATCTATTGTAAAAGTTTAAAAAGTACCAAGTAAGGAGGTATAGACCTTTGATTCTGTTACAGACTTATCTGGTTCATATCAACCTACATGGAGTAATGTCAGTCGGAATTGGCCTTCCGACATACTACACGAATACAACTATTAGCAGCGAGGTACTTGTAGAGTAGGCTGTTTTTCGCAACTATTACACTATAATATTCAATGTTCAGGTAATTATGTATAGGCGACAAGGAATGTGGTTTACCACTTTTGATGACATCTCCCAGTAACATAATTATTCGCTAAGGATTACAGATTGACAGATTCTGAGGTAGCAGTTATTAATCTGTCAAGCGAAAATAGCCCTTGATGTTTTGTACGTGCAAATGATATTCAGTCTTAGAGTGGTAAACCAATTTCATTGTCGCCTATACATAATTACCTGAACATTGAATATTATAGTGTAATAGTTGCGAAAAACAGCCTACTCTACAAGTACAAGTTTATTACACTGATATTATCAAATATGTGTAATTTCAAAAACACATTGCAAAGTTTGAGCATACTTGTGATAATAATAATTTGAGATCAGGCATATACATTCGCAGTATTGAGCAAGTAGCTCATTTGTTACTAGCAAATAAAAAAGAATAAAATCATATCAAGCAAAATTTCTAAGCTCTTCGTGTTTAATGAAACATATCCAGTATTACAGTTTAGATACACTATAAAGTTTAAAAACTGCGCAAACAACAAGCTAATATTTTATGCCTACGATCGGTTTATAGATCGGTTATATGCAAAGGGTACTTACCCGAGACAACAAGTGCCTCATTAGGGCCGCACGTTACAAATCCCCAGGTCATTTTCCACAATCAACAAGAAATGACTTAGAAATAAACAAATTCACGATAATTTGCCAACATTAACCATGGGACTCAGTACAATTTATTGAATAGCAAAGTGATAATTGTAAAAACAGAGTCATTCGGGTCCGCGTTCTTGACAGAGTCGTCACTCAGAGTCACAGATTGTACAAACATAAAAGTAGTGCTGCCAACGCTAAATTGGATTTTCCCCGGCTCGGTACAAAATACCCCAAATTCAAACATGTCTACGATAACACAGTTTGCCTCGTTTATGATTCCACTGATATATTAGCTATCTAAATGAGTCACGTTTTTAGATATATATATATATATATATATATATATCTTGGGTTATAAATGATCGTTACACAGAGACCGAATCTGTAAAAACGCGCTTACGAAGGACTCGATGTTAAAAATTAACAATTTCCAAAAAAAAAACTACCATTACAAAATAGTTGCGTGTTGTTAGTTATGTAACAATTTATATTAACAATTCCATGATTTTAGCGGTTTGTTTCAGATAAACAATATCAATTATCATTTAAAATGTATTCTTAAAAAATATTAAAGGACAGTTAAGTTTCAAATATAGGCTTTTAAACGGCCGAAACATAAAATATTTATACAGGCGCGCGTATTTAAACAATAAAAAATATATATGTTTGCAATCTCTTGATGGATATTATGTTTAGATTGTTTAAGCGCATATCTTCCTTGGATCTCATTAAATAGCTATTAATAGATCGTTTACAACGGCCTGCAGATAGTTAAACTGTTTAGTCATGTACATACAAAAAATACATGCTGTCTGATTTCACATTTCACGTTTCATATTATCATAGTACATATATTCTCACTTAACTTTAAAAATACCCTATAATGTGGTAAAAGGCTCTAAGTTGTAAACACTAGCCACAATAAGCGAAGTAGTTCGTGCTCGCTCCGAAGTAGTCTCTCTCTGTTTTTAAAAGATAGGCTTGACCACAGACTGCTAGTAAATTGTTTCAAATTCATTCAATCTAACTATGGTACCATTGGTACCTCAATTTTAATGTAAAATGTACCTACGTAATATACCTAAATAAACAGGTAACCTGACATGTATATAAATTATCAGTTCTTTTGTATTGTAGGTGTACCTATATTACTAGGTATAATGGATTAAATAAAATCGACCGAGCGAGGGAAGCGTCTCAGTTTTGACCTAAGGCAAAAATACTTTTGTCGTTCTGTCTGTCTTAATTTTAGGTTAGTGTTAATTAGTGATGTTTACAAACGAATTTCAATCAAAATGAAGTACTTACTTATATTTTAAGGACTTCATTTCACACAAGACATTACAAAAAGATCGGCGATTACCTACCGATATGGTTCTAAAGGCTCGCGAGGTCTGCAGCAGACCCAGTAGTAGATAGGTACTTACATATAACTTTCTTCTAAATCCAAAGGTTCAACTCAGTAATCAGAAACTAGAAAACACGATTTATTTCTATGAAGAATAAGTTTACAAACAAGTTACCTAAGTAAATAAATAAATGGAATCTCATTGGCTGATGTATGGGATATTTATAGGTATGTTATATTAGCTTAACTTAGCCGTAGTATGTCCTATAAACAATGTCTGCTAAGGCCAGTGTACACAACTTGGCTTAAATTATGAAAATGATACAATGGAGATAATATTTTATTAGGCACTAGTTCGGGGATGAATGCAAATCTGACTCTGCCACCAACTCATTTCTGTTAAAACAATCACAATCACAAAAATAAAGTGATAACGAATTTGGTTTAGGTAAAACTAAATATGAAAGGTAAAATAAGTTGTCTAAATTTATTCCTAGTTAAGGCCTAGAAATATTAATAGAAATAAAAAAATAAACTTTGATCGTTGGAACGTTATCGTTTTCATCAGTCAGAATAGATAGACTATATTAAAACTACACGAGGTACACCACTACCTCTCGTCCTAGCGGGAAATTCCGATTTTTGAGGTTTTTTTTTCATTGCGATTGAACTGTTATATCTTGTATTTTAATAGAAATTTAACTTACTTACTTAATTAAATTACTGTACAAAACAGTTAAATAATTATGTAAGTTAATATAAAGAACCAATCTCAAAAAATCATACAGGGCTACAGAAAATTATTGTTTATGTTCGCAAAATAGCTTAAACTAGTAAAAGATCTAACAGTTCAGTCGCAATAAAAAAACCACAAAAAATTTGAATTTCCCGCTAGGACGAGAGGTATCACCATAAAAAAATCTTGTAATGTTGTAAACATTGCTAGGTCCTTCATTGGTTAAGGACCCCGCGCACAGAGAAAATATCAAACCGATAGCGTGTTGCCAGATGTTCGGCTATCAATATCCTATCATCGATAGCATCGTTTCGGCGGGCCTTTGCAAGGGTCTGCTAATTTTATAAACGGCCTTTCTTAAGTGATGTTTATCATGATTTAATAATTTTATTTAAAAAAAATTATCACAGTAAATGCAATTCATTTTCGTAACTCCCGTCAAGATGATGAGATGTTGGTACAATTTTAACAGAGCGGTGTTTCGTGATAGTTTGTATAAATCAATTTTTTTTTCAACGTTTATTATGGTATTATTTTAACGAGAAAGTAATTCTGAGATCGTTGACATTACAATGTCAATTTGAATGTAAAAATATATATCGAGCGGTCCTTGCAGTCAAATATTTAGTTTTGGCAACCTTGGCTATGACCTTTTCTGGGTTCACATGCTGGCAGCATTCACTTCATATCACTCTGGATCGTGTGATTTATTGATTATTTCTTGCGCGTTCCCGTTGAAATCTGGCCGAAAAGAGACTGCTCCGGATTGAATTTTGAAGAGATTGCTGTAACTGTAAGTAAGCTTTGAAACCATTATAAATTAGATTCATTTAATAAAAGTCGTGTTTTAGCTATAAAAAACAAGAATATGTATTTGATTTATTGGATTTTTGAAACGCTATGCATTTAGTTTCCCATAAAACAATTTTATTATGTGTGAATGATTACAGATATCTATCCAGTTAAACCTAGCATATTTACTACTAATTTTCTGACTAGTATAAAACCGTTAAAACTACCCTCTTATAAAATTATGCTAATACTATTCCAATCTTAGCTTTAATAATTAGTCCTCTGAAATACAAGTGGTTGTAATAGAATTATGTTTATAATAGTGGTCTGAAAATGTAATTTGAATAGCAAGTGACATGGTAATTATTTTTTTTGTGTCCTAGATTGCTAGAAATATAAGAGAATGGCTTGTCTAAAGTGTATACTTTTTAATGCCTGTCATGGTTGATTTGGTTTTATGTTCAAAATATGGGCTACGATATCCATCCAATATTAGCATTATAAGAAATTGTTTAATATTTTGTGTTCCTTGAATGTGAAATCTTGCCACATTATTACCACATATAGAAAAATTGGCCATAAAATTTAGGGTGGCCCTAACTTCTATGGCCAATTTTTCGACCCAATGTAGGGATTTTAACAGCTTTTCTATAACATAATAATATCTATTTTATATAAAAAACGGTTAAACCTACCCTCAAGTTAAATACCCTTCGTCATGCCATGAAACTTAAACTGAAATAAATTCCATTAAACATTTCAAAAATATATACTGCATTATATACAAGTACTTACATCTTATTTCTCAACCTTCCTGTCTGTATTGTTATAAACCTTTAGGTTTTGGACATACCTATTAAAAAAACCGTTGAACTTACCCTCACTAATTGTTTAGTAATGACTTTTAAATGACCTAGGAACTCTTAAAAAACTGTTAGGTCTACCCTTGCCTAAACTTTTCTTAATAGAATTTAGAATTGTTGTAGATTCTTATAAAATCTTCATTGTAATTTTCCATGTTTCAACATTGTCTTTCAGTTATTAAGAAAGAACACGTAAATCTACACTTGTCTTAACTTTTGAAAATTGCACGTAAAATTTGTATTGTAATTTTCCATGGCACAAAACTATCAGTTTATAAAAAAAATCGTTAATTCTAACGATTAACCATAAACCCTTACCAAAATGTTCTAAAAATATTAACTATCATTCTTATAAAAGTTTTACACTCTTAGTAAATTCTTATTCCTATAATATCAAGAGTTACCAAGAAAAATAACTTAAATCCACCCTTGCCTAACCTTTTCTTAATAGAATTCACTTTCACTCCTTTATATAAGTTTAATAATTTAAATGTTTTCAATTCTTTTAAAATCTGCGTTGTAATATTCTATGTTTCAACACTGTCATTCAGTTATTAAAAAAAAACCGTTAAATCTACCCTTAAGTTCCCTCAGTTTTACTGAATAGAACTAATTAATACTAACTAATCAATCATTTGCAAAAGAATTAAATACCTAGTTGAACATTTAATTTGTGATAAAATTAAGTAATATTATTGATCATTTCAAATTCTTATCAAATCTAACAAAAACCCGTTAAACCTACCCTTGGCTATCCTTCCCTGATAAATAATAGCTTTCTATTTTGAATATTTTAGATATTTAAATCTACTTAGTAATTTTCCAACACTATCATGCAATTACTAAGAAAAAACCGTTAATTCTACCTTTACATAAATTTTATTTACTTAATAAAACTATCATGCCTTTTTTTCTAGATGCCAGGTTTAATGTCTTCAATCTCTTATTAGTGATAGATTTCCAATAATTATTAGCCTTTTTTGTATAATGTTAGTTGTAGCTTACAACTTTCTTGCTGAGGTCTCTCCGACGGTTACATAAGTAGGTAGGGGTTGTTAAAGTACACACTTGCCAAGTTAATATAAGGAAATAAAGAGATAATAGTAACTGTATATCTGTGAGAGCCTAGTGTTGTTATATGTATGCATTTATTGATATATTTTTTTAATTTTTCCAGGAATTGGAGATGCAGTATACAATGTGCCTTCATTCAACGGTCTTCTGGTGCTATATGTGTCTATATATTTGCAGTAAGTATTTTTTTATAACACTCCTTTTATTATGTCTTGATTCTGTTTTACATAATATACTTACCCTTATTGTAAGCATAAGTAAACCTCTAGCTAAGGAAGGTCTGTACTAGTCTGTATATTACAATTACTTTTTTACTTTATGCAAGTTCGTTTTATCAATTTTTTAACATTTTACTACTTAAATGTTGAATACTAGCTGATGCCCGCGCATCAGCTAGTATCATTTGTATTTATCATTTTATCATTTGTAGTATCATTGCATAAAGTAAAAAAGTAATTGTAAAAATGTTAAAAATCACACAATATCTTTATAAATTATAGCTTTTTAAGTTATTTTGATTCTAAACAACATTATTTTCAAATTTCATTAAAATCCATTCAATAGTTATGCGTCCATACAATTTTCTATATAATATTTGTAGTATCTAAATTAAAAGTTTTGGTTGATTAAAACAGCTTTAGAAGTAGGTAATGTATTAATTTCATACTAATTTATATCAGTTTTTTAGCTAAAAAAAGATAAATAGTGGTAAACAATCCGGAGTTACCTACCTTGTGACATTTAAAATGCAGTTTACAAATGAAATATTTTTGAAAGATGTTCTCTTATCTTTTTACTTCCATAATTTAGACCATGTAAACTTGCTCAACAGCACGTTTCACTATATTATCCACAGGAACGAATACATATTACTAATTAGTAGAATATTAATATAATGGTATTCATTATTTCAGGTCGAGAAAGGAACAAGTCCAGGAGTGGAAGGAGAGGCTTTTGGCTGTTTTTCTTCTAAAGGTAAGTCCCTAGTTGTAGATTCTTTATTTGTTTTAAATGATGAAGAGCTCTATCAACAAATAATCAAGTACAAACTTTGATAGATCAGTCTGCTCAAATGATCAAATAATTTATATTATTTTTATATATTTTAAATCTCTTCTAGCTTTGTTTGATCTTTATTAAATTCATTACCTTCATGATCATTTTAATTACTATAAATAAACTTATAAGTGATCCATAGTTATAATTTAAGATTAGATATAGCTTACAGAAGACTTATGTTTGTTTTCCTTGGAAATAAAAATAAATAAATTTTAATTACCTAATATTTAAATTTTTGTGACAAAACAGTCCCATTTTCTGTCTAAGTTTGCACATGATTATTTGATAGGCTATGGTGTGTCTTTTTAGCCCTCTTGAAAGTCTTTTATTGTTATTTGATAAAAGCTGGTAAACGAGATTTACAGGTTTCAATATCTACCCCTAGATGGCGACTGTAGGATTGTTCTATGGCGGACTGTTCTCTGAAATTTTATAGAACATTATTTGAGTGTTATTATTAGTATACCACTTACGTTTTAACAGTATTTGCATGTAACTTTTACCGCACAGGTTATTTCATTAATCTTTTATCTAGCCCTTAACAATGCCTTTACTTCACACGTCCTTAAATATAACGATGGGAGAATAATTATAAATATATAAAAAAATATGTGTAAATTATAATTTATAATGTACTTATGTTACTTCTTAAACTACGTTGAGATCAAGCTAGCGTACAAATTATCGGAATTCTTCGATGTAGTAGCAAGCAACACCCATACAAATATCTGAGATGTGAATCATCCTTGTATCTTGTGCTAGTTTTTAAAAAGTTTTTTTTATTAAGACCCATGAATTCATGCATTCTTTCCATGAACTCAAATAATATCATCCGCTTGTTTCATGTTTTCGCGAATGTTTTACCCTATTTGTATATCTAAAGATTAACTATAAAAAAAAACATTTATACTATAAGTACTTCAGATGATTTTTACCCGCGATTGTGTAGGGAAAGTCGCATAATACGTAATATTAATTACAGTTTTTCTACTTTGATTTTTTACACGGAATAAGATATTTCTTTTACTAACATTGATGATTATTTAAATCTAGAAAATATGTTTTAGTTGTAAAATAATTGGCTGAGTAAGAAGTTTAGGCGTCATGATCGCACACAAAGTCTTTGTCACTCACAGTTTTTTAATCGTTATAGTATAGTACACAATGTAGTAATGACTATTATCAATAGATCTAACCACCATAGGTATAAAACACTAGCTAAAACTTTTATATCCATTCCGGCTTCAGTTTTGAGGTAGAACGATTTATGTAAACCTTGAAAATAAATTGCATACACTAGCTTACAGAAATATAGGCAGCCGATAATAACAATGCCGTGGGAAACGTAGTAGGAAGTGTAGGACAACAGATTGACCGTTGCACTTGATTTATTTTATTACCGATTGACGCTTACCGTGCAATTGCTGCAAGTGCTGCAATGCAACCAAAGTCTTTTCCTGAGCGCTCCATATATTCATGTATAAAGTTTATAAAGTTCGAGCTATGTATCACTATAATTTTAAAAAGAATTGTTTTTAGTTCAGAGTTTGCCTGGGATAGAGGAAAGTGGGGGCGGACAGTATAAGTTATTAAAAGAAAAGAAAAGTAAGGGCCGGTTTCTCCAACGATGTTCAATCGCTCATTCATCTGATCACCGAGTTAACTTAGCAGCGCTATAAACTTTGATTGAATTGCAGAAAGGCGAATCAAACATATTTGGCTACAGATTAACTAATCACAGTTCTACGTTTGTTTGATCGAGGAAAATATTAATTGATATGGCAACAACGTTTCTTTTCACGTATTGTTCATTCATTTTTCGGTCTGTGTCATTGCTATAACGTCTGTGGTTATATTTTTATTTATTTTGGTTTTCTTGTTTTTTTATCTTTGAAAGTGAAAACTTGATTTATTTAGAGAATTTTGGAGTATAAAATTAACTGTTGTTGAGGGATAAAAGTCCTATGAAGAACATAATCGATATCTAAGTATAATTATACCGTGTTAGTTCTCTTTACGTGCCATTTACAATTTAGTGACTTGTTGCAATGTGTTTATCTATTTTCAGAAATAAATCAACACAATAAAACCATTCTTACTTCATGTCGTTGGAGCTAAAGGTACTCCAGAAAAGTACTACTAAAATGGGTCCTCAATAACAATTAAAATAGTTGCGACAGCGCTTCCTGATATATTGGTAAGTAAAATCTTTCAAACTACAGTGTAGATACAATTTTACTATTCGTATTCATTACTATACTACGCACACATCGGTACATCCCTACATGGAATTATATTACCTATTTACTCGACAAGTAAAATATATTTCAGATGAAAATACACTGAAATTAATCCAAGAATGTTATCAGGGTGGTGAAGTCTATGCCCATAATGTATATTATCCTATAAAATATGGTTCTATAAATTAGTGCAAATGATTATTCAATATGTTTAAACTTCTTTATTACAGATAAAAAGGCAATATGTCTCGCAGGATAATGAAGCTACACAGTACAGTCTTCTCCAGTTTGGCAGAAAGATGCCTACAACATGCATACCTGGAATGAGAAAAAATTAAAATGAAAATAGTTGAACACAAAAATACAAAGTAATAATACTCCCAAACAGTTTGCTTCGGTGTATTTTTACAAATAATGAGACAAAAATAAAATAAATGTAATATTTTAATGATTGTTTGATTTAATGAGGTTACTTCAATTAGGGTTTCTATGTTATAATTTTTATTATAAATTCTGTGGTTGGAAACGGCTCATAAATAATATAACTAGAAATGTACTGAGCCTGTGTCATATCACTAACCCGCTGAGGGTTAGTCAGTATATAGTAGATACATGTTGTTAAGATGATGATTCTTTAATTGGAATTAGGTACAATAAAATATATAATCTCACCTTACTACATATAATGATATTATAGGGGAAGCACACTGAAGTATCATTAACATTGTCCGCCACATTCACTGCCATTTTTTCTTCAGCAAATATTCAATAGCATCTTCATGCTAGAAAGCAATTATTATGTGTTAAACCACAAGATTCAAGTATTATTACATAATAGTGCTTCCTTTCTCGCTATTTGAACTCAGAAACATGATCTAAAACAACGTTATGTTGATTATGAGATTAATAAATCTAGGTTATCACATAATATTATAGGTACCTACTTATGTTTTTGTTATTACCTGAATTATTTTTCTGATCTATTATTACCTCAATATGTAATAAATTCATATCATTGCCCATAAATTATCTTCGAAGAAATAGTCATCACAGAAAATGCAGGACGTTTAAAAAAAACGTTATAAAACTCATCACAGGTCGTAATATTAGGGCATCTCATATCGGAGTCCGTCTTGTATATTAAAATCTTCAGAATTAGCGAAAAACATAATAAAAACTTCGAAAATATATTCAACAATTCGTCGCGATTACAATTGAACAGCCGCTAATCGCTCGATTTTTTAGATTAGTTGACATGCCAAGTTGACAACGGTTTTACCACGCATTCTACCCTAATCATCCTTCGAGAAACTCAAATTTGGATTTTACATGGCATTTTTGATTGCTTGCTTCGTTTAATGTCAAGTAATCTGGTGTTCAATATTTCGCAGTTGACAAGAGTTCGAGAAACCCAAATCACGATTGATCAGAGTTTTGACACATTGTTATTTGATTTTTTCGTTGATCATCGTTGGAGAAACCGGCCCTAAGTTTAGTATGTCTGGTACTCTGGTACTCTTGTGCGATGATTATGAAGACGACGATTCAATTAGAGCCCAGTACCCCAAGTACGAGTTTGTGCACACACGGATCGCAGAGAAGCAATCGCCGAGCGCCACCGATTTTGTTTGGAGATCCAAGCTTCTCAAGAAATCAACTAGGGGCGCTGCTTGGATTTCCATACAAAATCGGTGGCGCTCGGCGATTGCGTCTCTGCGATCCGTGTGTGCACAAACTCGTACTTGGGGTACAGAGTTGTTTTTTTAATTATGTTATATGTTTTCTTTGTCAGTATTTTAAATCCGACTTATCTGAAGGCAGAGTTCATACCTCAAAGGCACCTTATTAAAAATACGTGTAATAAATACATAAAAGAAATATACCTAGATCATATAGGAATAAGCCTACAAGTTGTTCTACTATCGCATTGACACGGTCAATCATGTTCGTCTCTGATACTGTTTAATAATATTGCAGACTGATTTGCCTGTTACGTTCGTAGTACGATGTTCATTCATAATGTAATTGCTGTTATCTATCGTACGGTCAATGGCCTATCATTATTCGCTTACGATACTATTACCGATGTTAGCACATATTGTAGTGGTTATTTGATAGTGCTTGTAGTAATAAGCGTGTGTTTGTGATGACATTGAGGTTATCGAACCTTTTGTCTCGTAAGAGTGCAGACGGTTTTCGTGGTTTAAGTTCAATTTGTCATTATATTCAATACTCGTTTCCGTCCGCGACTTGATGCACGTTCAAATGTTTTATTTAAAAGATAACACTAATAATATCTTAATATCTGTTCCGCGTTCAAATGTATCATTTAAAAAGTAACCTATGTGTTAACAGTAATTCGAATATCATGCACAAAATATCAGAGTTTACGATTTATTTATACATATAAACAAAGAACTAGCGTTGCCATATCGATCATTCTCAGATACTCTGGAAGATAGATAGCGGTAGATAGTTACTTATAACTAATTGGCATCCTATTTTTCTGGAAGCTGTAGGTATCATAATTGTATGGGAGAAAGCGTACCGGGAACTAGGGACTAAACAGGATACAGAGTTATGTGCTCGTTAGGCAGTTTTAATTAGGTTTCTTGTTGCCTGTTAGAAATACACATTAGTTACAGAGGAAAATAAGATATGGAATAGAAGATTGTTATTTTCTTACACATCTATTTATAAGTAAAGTACCTACTTACTTGTATTTACATTTATTATTTATTTATTACTTATACTACGTAAAATGTTATATAAACCTATTGAACGGTTCAAAACCAAATATATTCCGATATACTCGCATGAGGGTATTGACATAAAATTTTGCATTAATGTTTTTGTAGCTTGTTCATATCAGTTCGTGTTAATGTGATGGTCATAAACCATATACCATACTAAACATAATTTTAATAACTATATCTTCGCCTATGATATATTTGGATATTTCATTATATATTTTTAGTATTTTACCCAAATATTGTAATCTCGTTAATATGAACTGTGTCTTTGTGAAACAAAATAAACAGGGTAGGTATCTGATTAGGTATTATCAAGAGATCTGAGTCATCAGTATCTTCACGGCTTCCTTTTTATTTCATTAATTGATATCCTATAGTTGCTGTACAATTGTTTATATAATCGTCACTTAACATCAGGTGAGATCGCGGTCAAACGCTTGCCTATAACTTGTAAAAAAAAAAATCAAATAATTGCTCAAATTCAGGATGTTGCAGACGTATCATATCGTTTGTATTGTGATGGCAAGCACATGTGCAGATTGAGACTAGATGGCGTTGTATGATATGTCCATTTCGTCCACATTTCTTTATCATTTAACTGTAACGTTATTTTACTTCATTATAACATTTATAAGCATAACAGAATTACGTAGAATATTTATTATTAGAAATCTTTTATGATTCTTGTGTTCAATTTGTCGCCAGGTTATAAAAATACTGCAATAAACTTAACGATGCGTAGCATCTAATAATATGGTAGTATATAACAGATAATATTATTAAGACTTCACAACCGTAATATACATTGTTAGTGCAAATGTCTGAATCAAACCACATATTTAGATATTTTAGTTAAAATGTATGAAACAAAATCCTCACCGATATCATAGTAATTTTATTGTAACTGCGACATACTCGTTCACGTGAATGCACGTTAAGGAAAATGTTTATATAAATTGTTTTTATATAACTGACCACCATATTTTTCAATACAATTCGATGAACTTTGTTGTGACCGCTTTTGGTTTAGAGTGGTCAAGCTGTACTTATCTTAAAACTCGTGATTGCAATCAAACACAGCCCAGGGCTGTTTCCATTAAAAACGCTTTTAAGTTTTATTTTATTGAGTGGTCTAGTCGTGATTTTTGCCTAGTTCATTTACAGTTTAAAAAAAATCTATACTTACATAAAGCTTTGAAAGCTAGCTTAAAATTGTTGTTTGTAAGCTTATTACTTTGAATATATTTTTAGATGAAAAATAAATCAATAAGTAATAATAATTATACGAAAACGGGATGTCTCATGTAGCCTAAACATGTCGAAAATGTTTTTTTTTTCAATAAGACTTATTGACGTATTGTTTGGACATGTTAATTATAACTTTACAGCATTTAGATTAATAAGACGTACAATATATTATACGGAATATCTGTTTCAGTGCTCCACATACTATAATATTTACATAATGTTAATCACACCCTATTTTAACAACTTCATAAATTTCAGTTCATTTCAATATATATTAAAAAAAACTTGTATATTCACACTTCGTTGTCTTCCTACGTTTTCCTTAGAATCGTAATCGAAATCCATTTTCCGCTGTGAATGTTTCCGAACAATGCCGGTACGTTAATTAACTTGTAAAATTTTCTATAAAATGTTGTGTACAAAGAATTCTAAATTGAAATAAAATGTTTGGTTTTCGCAACACTGGTACGGTTCAAGCTACTTTCTTTGTAAACTTTTTAATTAATGTTTTGTGTTTACGCAATGCCATGGGGTGGTAGCAACCTCTTTCACGTGAGCTTTGTTTCAGAAACTAAGATTTAACGTGACTCACAACAACGTGAATATTTTGATCTTACGTAATCGGTCTTATTATCATATTATACATACTATCAAATATCATATTTATTGACTAGGAGGTTTGTTTGTTCATCATAGCGATTGGAGTGTCTTTGACATTATAGCAATGTCTAAAAATGTACTACGTTATTTCTTTATAAATCCTGTTGAGAGTTATCGGAGTAACTTGAGTTTTAGTCTAGTTTCACGCAAAACTTGTTGTTTGCCGGATCGTCCGAGATACGAGTACATACGCTGATAGTTGTACGGTTTTTTGGGACTTGAGATCTTGTTATAAAACCCTTACGTCAACTCAATACCTTTCTACGTAAAGCAAGTTTGAATCGTGTATTATACACGATATCCAATATAAATGAAACATTGATCTCTCAGGAGAATAGGTGTAATAATGGTTTTATAAATGCATAATTTTCGTTAGATAATATTGAGTAATGCTTCTGTGAAATTAATAACATTGGAAATAGTTGCAAAACGCTAAATCTTAGCAGCTGGTCCTTTATAATTCAATAAAGTCGTACAATCTAGTCGTTATTGTTATCTTTAAGAAATCGTTAATGTTTTAGATAAAGGTATTGTTCTGATAAATTATACATATACAAAGATTTTCTTAAACCTACTTGACTCATCAACTGCTTGATAAATAATACATTATGAAATGTGCGAATCGATGTGAATCGTCGCGGAGGGGACTCAAAGACGTAAGGGAGCCACGTTTTGCGGGAGCGGGAGGCGAGGTGACGCCGCGGTACCGCGCAAGTCGCCGCCCGTATCGACCGCCCCGGATGTGCATTGCAACGTCTCGTAGAGAGATCACCGTGCCACACCACGAGTCCGACACGACACCAATGACGGTACCTACATTACATACGGGTAAGCGATCAGCGGCCGGCTGCTACCGCATCCGCCACCAACTCTGCATTGTATACCCATGACGCGCGCCAACCGCCGCTAATATCTCGTGATCCTGTCCCTGGGCCGGCAGACTCGTCTTGCTTGCCTCACTCGTCGCTTTGCCCTTTAAGTAGGCGTGGGTTATCGTGTTGATCTTGAAGCAGCTTAATGTGCTTACTCTCATAGACGCTGGCGGTTTTAATACTTTGCTCTGAATTTTTACGTTTCGCATTTGTTTGTGAATTCATGATTTGTTATGGATACACTGAAAAAAATGACATTTTGGCATAATCATAAAATATCGTGACGTTGGTTTAAAATAGATGCGTTGTCTTATAATATGTTGATAATAAGTAAATATTACGCTAGAACTGAAATGTGGTAAGATGGAATCGAATGTTTTGGGTAAATAATGCAATATTATGATACTTGTCATCGTAAAAATTTGTAATTATGAAATAACATTATCTTCTTCAAATAATAACACAATGTAATAGAAAATGGTCCACTGTCCCATAAATTAGTATGATAATTATAAATAAGATTCTAATTAAAAAACACAATGGCAGTCACCGTAATATAAATAGATTTCATAGTTTAATATGAGGAAGTATCTCTAAAAATACGATGACCTCCCCCTAATGTACTATATTAAATTATAATGCTTTAAACTTATATTTTTAAAGTAAGCATCATTTTTTAATATTACAGTCATATTATTTTATGTGAATCCTATGATAATACGATTAAATAATCTCATATTTTTAGAGTAAGCATCAAAGTTCAATATTATAGTCATATCATTTTATGAGTATCCTACTAAATTATTATTACAGAGACCCATTTATGAGTAGCATCTAGCATTTGAATGATGTCCTACAAATTTATGGTGACGGCATTATATAGGTCTCCCTCTCTCACTTCATTCCGCCGCCGCGCCATTTCGGTCATTTGTATTTCACCGCTACAGCCGTGACGACTCACGCACGACTCGTTTAATAAATAGCAAAAACAATTCCATTAGTGCCAGTGAAAGTGTTTGATCAGTGCAAAAATGGATATGGCTAAGCGCAAATCTCTGGGTGGTTAGTCACCGCCTGAAGGGCTCGACGGCAGCATTTAGTTTCGTTGGGCCTTATTGAAAAGCCCAAGTCACGTTCTCGCTCCAAGTCCAGTCCTAGGCTAGACACCCCTCGTCGCGCTGGAATCGACCTAACCGGACTTAAAGAAGGTAACTCCTTTTCAAGAAATTTTATGTTTTCAGATTGAATTAAATTATCAAGAACAGAAATAGAGAAAAATATCTGAATTACTTAGTATAAATTTTCGTTACAAATTACAAAATATCTGAATCTAAGACCGTTATTGTTATTGTACTAATTATTAATCGTTTTAATTTTTGTGTGCAGGTGAAGTGGAGGACGTAGCGTCAGCATTAGAGCAGCTGTCATGTCCTTCAGCTGGTCCGTGGCAGGAGGTCAGTGCCCTGTGGCTGGAGACGATGCGAGCTCGCCTCCGGTACTTGTACTACGAGGAAGGGACATTACAGGAGTAATAAGTATCCTATCCTGAAGTCAAGTGATGGATGGCGACTCTTGACGTATGACTACGAAGCACTGTTCCCTGATAAATCCGGAGGCCTCGACGCCTTGGATGCTTCATCGGAAAACATACTAAAAGCTGCTCAGCAGAAGCATAACACCACAAAGGACTCGTTTCTTCGTCGAAAAATAACTGATACATTGGCAATTTGTGACGGTAAGGAAAATATTCTGTTATATAGTTCTAGGTGCTCGACCTTCCTGGGTTGGTGAACCCGTTATAAAATATATAGACAAAAAAGAATTTAAAAATTATCTAACATGGTGCAGTCGTTCAGAAGTAACGGGCGGGCGGACAAACATTTCGGCAGTTCATTTTTACATATATAGATAGATGTATATAGTATTAATTTTATTTTGTTCTGATACTTTTCCCTATTTGCTCAGTTAATGATGATGTGTTGTGTCAAACATACCTACTAAGTATTATTATTTTCTTTCCAGATGAACAACCGGAGTCAAAATTAATAGCAGCGATATTGCTACTCGGCTGTCTCTTTAATATTCCTCCTGCCCGTCGATCTAGAAAAGACTGGCAAGCTTCACGAGCGGAGATATTGGATGGATTTGTGACCATCGTGGATGATGACGTGCAAGTGGTAATTGAGGAGCGTCGCCAAAAGCTTCAAAACCTAGGTATTAACCTCCAACCATTTATAATTTGGTGCCGCCAGTCAGGTGGTTCCTTCACAGTATGTGACAATACGTTTTACAAGTTCACAACACTAACTGAGGCTGTTGATGTGACTTTTAAAATATTTCATGCTACTGCGGCTAAATATCCTACTGAAAGCTATAAAATTTGTAAATTAAATTTCTACTCGTCTCAACCTTTATTTTGTATACAACAACCTATATATATATATATATAAAAACTAGAATTATTGAACATAATGTATATAATGATTTTTTATAATGACCGACAAATAGATACTGTAATCATTAAGGCGATGATGTTTCTAAACAAAACAGTCTTCTTTTATACTGTTATTCAGTAGTGTTTAGAGTATATAATAATTATTCTTTCATACTATGGAAATAAAAATACCATTTAATTTTCTGTTTAATTTATACATACATCCCTTCTTACCTTCTTACCATTCTTGCCAAGGTACTTTTTCCTATTTTTTACTTGCTCCTCATTTTTTTAAGGTTCAAGTTTAGGGTTCTTCAGTTTTTTTTTATATTGAGCTCACACCTAATAATATTTAAATGAAAAGAACCAATATTGGATACTTAAAAATAAGGGGATCATGTAAGTCCAGTGGCGCCCTCAATTATAGGATTGTGTTTTCTAATAATCCAAACAATGTCTGTGTAATCCACCAGTATTTAGTTGTAGTCCTACTGATGGAGAATGAGTAGAACTACAAGTACTAAGTATCACTGGTGTATTAAAGAGATATTAATTGGTTTATTAAAAAACACAATCCTCCTATTGAAGGCGACCTCCGTAAGGGGCTCCGTAATAGGCTATAACCAGAGATATGAGGAAATAGTAGGAAAAGTAAGAGGACCTAACCTAAAATACGAGGAGGTTACCGAAAAATAGTAGGAAAAATAATAGGATATAACTGGATATATGAGGAAGGCACCGAAAAATAGTAGGAAAAATTGTATTACATAACTGAATATGTGAGGAAGTCACCGAAAAATAGTAGGAAAAATTGTATGACATAACTGAATATGTGAGGAAGTCACCGAAAAATAGTAGGAAAAATTGTATGACATAACTGAATATGTGAGGAAGTCACCGAAAAATTGTAGGAAAACTAATAGGATATAACTGGATATATGAGGAAGGCATCGAAAAATAGTAGGAAACTAAAACTAAATCCATGGTGACACATCATCTTAAATACTGTTATCATCAACTTCAGTATTATCATCGTTCTTTTTGGTGAATCACTATGCTCCGTCCTTTGAGTGAATTCATCATACTTTAAGCTGAATTCACCTCTTTTATGATTGTCAGTTTTCTCAGTGTACGAAACTTACTTCGATAAAAATTTTAAAGCTTTTCTAAATAAACGTAAGAAAACGTGTAGATCTGGCTTCTGGCACTTTAGAATCATACTTTATAGGCACCCTTTTAACAACCTAATTTGTGAGCAGTACGATTTATTTATTTATTTATTAAATATGACAGCATAACAGAATTCTAAATACACAATACCTAATGATGTCGTTCGTTGGTCACTAGTGTATAATCGATATCAATGCGAAGAAGTTGCATACAAGTTACCTCTACGGTGTAAGTTAAATTTATGCGCAGAGGAACCCGCCGGAACTAATGGAGGGAGTATCTATTTCCGACGTTCGTCGGCCAATGACTCCGACCCGGAACCATAGTTGAATGATTAGATAGGGTGCACTCATTACCGATTGGATTGATCTTGCACTGCACTAGACTATGAGCTATAATAATAACCCTGTATCAAGTGGTGTATTTCTGCCGCTCGAAACCATACACAAATAGTTCGCTCCGAATTGATGGTCCCAAAATTATCAATAATGGAGTGGACTTCCATTTCTTCTGATTAGCAATGATTTTGAATTTTATATTTTTATCCATTTATTATTAAAAACTGTTTACCATAAGATTTTATTATTATTATTACCTTAACCACAAGTATTTACAGCTACTAAAAACCATTTGAAGAGGTATACATGGGTCGTGCAACTTGTAAACGGGTTGAAAAATGTATAATTTGTATTCTATATTTCTATCAGCCTGGTATATCTGGTTCCCACATTGCAAGTTTTGTTAGGTTCAGGACTAGATGTCTTTGTGATATATTTCGTTTATTATTAAACAAACTGTTACATAAACCTAAGTAAAGACGATAAAGCGATATTATAATAATGCATTTTCATATATTTCGTCTAAGAGGGCCCTGGGCTTTCAGAAGGTTTAGTAAATGGAGTATCGTCTGCGCTTCATTGTAATAAGAATTTGGCGCGTAAAAAGCTGGTTTCTCTTCCGAGAACACGGTTCACAAGAAAGGAATTCTCAGAAGTTGCGAGCAATGCAGCACGCTTAAAATTTTATATTGCAGCAAATAATGCCGCTGGTTGGATACATTTTACGCATAATATTTAAATGAAATAAACTAAATTGATAATTGAAAATAACACGGTATATACATACTTACATATTTTTTTATAACTTTCATATGTTAGGTGAATCATTGGTTATTATATCCTGCTACATTACCTGCCTAAATAAAAAATACCTAAGCAATAAAAACAGGGCAGGTAATGGTTTAAACACGGGCCGTTTTTTGTAGGACGCTATGGAAAGACGCTATGCGGTCGTGGACGAGCGAGGACATCGCTGATCGTGGTGATGTTGTTTAGTAGTCGAGACGAGAAGCTCGCGCGGCAGGCGTCTTGGGCGCATTTCTTTTTTGTCCCCGCGGATTCCATTGCCCCATGTCCAACCTGTAAGTCCGGCAGTTTGCCGTGCGTTGACCGCTCACCTTGCCGAGTGCAAAGCCGTTGGGCTACCTACGGTGGACGCTTTCGATGGCACGCACGGTAAACTTGAACCATAGTCAGGTATCTAGTTTTTTATTGACAAGTTTTTGTTAAAGAATTTCGTCTTTGTGGTCTAAAACTGTGAAAATTGTAGAGTTCTTATTAAGGTCTCAGATTCCCGGAGTATAATGAACGAAAATACTCACTTGGGCAATAAATCTGTAAACTTCCATTTCAACTACTCCAGCTGTAGGTACGTAACTTATATTATTATTAGTATTTTATTTACGTGGTCAAAGAACAAAATATATTCATAAATTTAAAACAAGTTAAGGATTGGTGGAATATTTATATACTTACTTACATATTTTCAAAAAGTTTAACCGTGTTCTCATGTTCCTTGACTGGCCAAACCTTGCATCATGTACTACGTTGTAGCCTGCAGTAGGTACCCGTTATTAAGTGAATTAGAAGATAAAATAGAACTTGCTCATGAAACCACAAACTTAAGTAAAAATAAATTACTAAAATACTTACTTCTGTTTTCAGTTTCATAATATTCTTCTTGAGCTTTTGTTAAACATCTCTTCGGCCAGGCACACATTTTTTGCTGTGCCTTGCTTTCCCCTTTTATGTTTAGATTTGGTTACTTGATATTGATATTATATTGACTAACGAACCGCTTTCGGTCTGTGGGAGTTCTTAAGTATTTACTTGAGTACTAATACTAATACTTTTAATATTGGCATTGTACGATTAATTGTTGCGAGCTAGCTTAGAGAATGGCGGCAGCTAAACAGCTCTTCGTTAAGTAAAGTTCAGTTTAATCGGTTCAAAGCTTTCATTGTGAAGTTCTAAAACAAAAATTCGAGCTCAACTTAAGCCCAGAGAACGAGAGGGCGAGTGGTTCGCTACGCAGTTGCGCGCGAGCCGTTCATTGATGCGCAGGCGCCGCCGCCGCCGCCGCCGCCGCCGCGCGCCGCAGCGGAGCGGGGGGTGCGGGAGAGGAATGCGGTCGCGGCGAGCAATGACCGCGCCAGGGTCGCTTCCTTTACGAGAAGCGCGGGCCGTCGTACTACACTCGATCCCCCCACCTGCCCCCAGTCCGTACTACATGGTCCTCTCGGCATCGACGCGCGCTTTTCGACCCGAAGTCCGTTACAAAAATTAAATGCGCCGCATTCCGCGATCACTTCTGTCCTTGTCGCACTCCAGAGATGCTGCTATCTCTATTCGTTTCTTAACTAGCATGGTTCGCTGTCGTCGCGCACGTAGCCCTTTGAAAGCGTTCTTTGATGGTAGAACTTTACCAAACTTACCATGCAAGGAATGCCTTAGGAACCTACTCTAGGATTAAACTCCTCAAATTATGTATATAAAATAAAAAAATTAAGTACTTACCTGTTATACAGTCACAAATAAAATCAATCGTTTACCTAGGTACTATTATTCAAGTTACCACTACATATCAATCTAATCATCTTGTATAATACTAAACAGTACTACACTATAATATTTTATATGTTTTATGTACATATGAGCAACATTTAAATGACATCTTTGACATTTAAAAATAACATTTAATACATGGTATTATGTGTACTTACTTATGATACATTTTCTTTATACCCTACATTGTTATTGATCTTCGAATGTGTTTCAACAACCTGGTCCATTTACAGATCTCAAGCATAGATTTAAATCGTTTAAATCGATTTAAATCTATGATCTCAAGATGCAATATTGTTAATCAAATACATATTGAAGTCCACTACTAATATCTTTGAGACAAGCAAATTATTTTTAAATGTGTGTTCTGATTTACTGACCCTTTTAAATAAAATTCTGATGTCGGTCACGGTCACGTCTAGGTCATGATCGTTAAGGTTGTCTGTCACATGATATACAAAACAATACACACTATAACTCTCGAAAGAATTATAAGTTACGATGCACATTATTTCATAGGCGAGTTTAGTTCGGAGACTGCTTTCTGACTGAACTTATTTGATCTTGACTGGTCTTGTCTTGACTCTTCTTGATTGGTCATGGCATAAATACATTTTCTTATCAATTCAAGGAGTGGTTTTATATTATATGAAATTGTCTTATTCAAATATTCGATAGCTCTATAGAATGAAACATTTATTTGCTCGAATACAAGTAGACAGTAGGTAAGTACATAAATGATTAAACAAGGTTCACTGTATTCGTCTAGTCAGTCGTGCAAATATTAGAATAGGTAGTTATATAAATCATTAATTAGAATTTATTACAATTGAAAAATAATATTGAAAATGTCCACAAGATTAAAAATACAATCACATTAAATTAATAAAACTAACAATTCAAATAATCATCAATGCAATAAAAAATGATATAGATAGATAGATAATGATAAAAAATGGCTTTTGTCCTATCTTTTTCTTTGTTAACGCTTTTTCGTCTTTTTCAAATAGTGTCATATTTTTCCTAACGAATTTTAACATTTCTAACAAATACAGAGATGGGAACGTAATGCTGGCCACACACCATCCTTCCTATCATAACAAACATCGCACCATTTTCAAATCCACCTCAATGTTTGATCGATAGAGCGAGCGATATTGATATTACTCGCTAACCTACCGAATTCAATACACATCTGATAAACGGGGTGTTACGATCTAATAAACATATTAAATTATCTTAATGTTAACTTGAGCAAATCGGCGTTGCATCGCTGACTTGCCCATCTTAACACTTGAGTTATATCTTCGCACGCTCGATTAATATGTAACTTTGTTGTTTAGTTATAAAGTAAAATCATAAAATGTTTTAAAGTTTATTTTATGCCCGAAACGTTATGATCATAGACATTGTTATTGGTACCAGCTGTATGATTACAGTTATAGTAGCACGGTGTTTCTATATAGATACTTGCAATTTTTCTAAACTTTGTTTTGGATCATCATCATCATCAACCTATATCAGTCCACTGCTGGACGTAGGTCTCTCCCAAGACGCGCCACTGAGCCCGGTCTTCGGCTCTTCTCATCCAGTTTTTGCCAGCTACACTCCGTAGATCGTCGCTCCATCTCGCCGGAGGGCGTCCTACACTACGCTTGCCTAAACGCGGTCTCCACTCCAGTATCCGTTTGCTCCAACGGTTGTCGGTTCTTCGGCAAACATGGCCGGCCCACTGCCACTTCAGTTTGCTAATCCTTTGAGCTATGTCGAACACCTTAGTTTTCTGACGAATAACATCATTCCGGATTCGATCTCTTAAGGAAATTCCGAGCATAGCTCTCTCCATAGCGCGCTGAGCGACTTTCAGCGTGTGGACCAGCCCCACTGTCAGCGTCCACGTTTCAGCAGCATAGGTCATAACAGGTAGGACACACTGGTTGAAAACTTTCGTTTTCAGACATTGAGGGATGGAGGACGAGAAGACTTGACGAAGTTTCCCAAACGCAGCCCAGCCTAGCTGTATTCTCCGGTTTAGCTCTCTCTCGAAGTTGTGTCTACCTAACCGCAGCGTCTGCCCGAGGTAGACATACTCCTGCACAACTTCGAGAGGCATTCCGGCAACGGTTTTGGATCATAATAAAGGAAATATGTTATCAATAAATAACAAAACAAATTAAAATACCATACAAAAAGCTTATGTATTGCGGCAGTCTAACTTTAAACTTAACTTTTGCGAAAACATTATTTACTTTTTCTGTCTCTGTGATATACAAGTAAAGAGAATAAATTTTGTAAACACTGACTCATAAAAATATATTGTGTCCATTAATGTTAAAATTGCTTTCCGTATTTGGGCTGTTGTGCCTATTATATGCTTTTTTGTCATTAAGGTTATCTTCTTTGAGTTGTCTTAATCCTTGGTTTTTGGAAAGTCTGGTACTCGCTGCGTTTACAAGTTTGTAAACAGGAAACAAATGAAACCTTCATTATTTGCCGAAAAGTTTCGATGACCCTCAAAACACATTTTTTACGCATACAGTTTTGTAGTTCATTCCATTTTTATTTTATGCTACAAATACTCTAGGACGGATTTTTTTTAAGAATTATTAAAGGATTGAGCCCATAAATCTGATCTAAACTCTATTCAAAAATAACGATTTATTATGTTCCGGTATAAGCACAGTACTTAGTTACCGCCTCTTTTCATCATAATTTATTAGGAACAATCTGCTAGCGAGTAAGTAATATGTAATTAGGCATGTGGGGCCGCGCAAGCTTTTAGGAGGTACAATGGGGTTCTCTTAAGAGTTCAGTGGCATCCATAGCTTGGAACTTGGAACGCGTCGCGCCTAACCGGACACAGGCGAGTGGCGTCCTGCATACTTGAACCACTATGTAGGTAGACAGTGGTACATTACCATCAAGCGATATAGGTAAAGTATGCAAGTTGTTTGTGTCCAACCTGTGCATAGATAAATATAGAAAACTATAGCGTGAAAATTGTATTCGAGACATTTTCAAAATGGTCGAGACATGTTGTAGGTAGCGAAAAACGGAAGACAGTGCGGCTAATATAATAGTTTCAACCCGCGACTTCGGCCGCGTTTAATTTGTGTACTTACCAATCATTTACCAGAGTTAAAAGTATTATGTGTTAATCCAGTTATGAATTAAGTATAAATTATTTTATAAGTATCTAAATCGGTTGATGGCTTATTAGTAGTATTACATTGATAATATTAGTAGGATAGAATGTTAGCTAAATCAAGATCAACAAATAAGACAAACTAACATGTGGCTGCTATGCAGAAATGCTTCAACGATCGATCTACTTCGTTTAAATGGTCTGTGGTCACCACGCACAGTGCAATGCGCGGCCCTGACTCTGACACGCCCGCAAACGATGCCATGCCACTCGACATAAACACCCAACAAGGTCAACCGCCTTGCGATCATGCTGCCCTAGCGCTTTTCTACCTTTTTTTATCGCAATGTGCCACCAGTTTTCAAAGCTGTGCTTATATTTGGTGTTCTGTAACCGTGACCTATGGTGAAAAGAGGTCAAGTGCGTATTCTCGTATACTAACATATTTTGTAAAGATTGAAAGTCAAAAAAAGAGTTGGAGTATCTCCTGTAATTCTGAAACTAAATAACCCGCGAATAATTTTTGAAAGTCGCCTTGCTCATAAGTTTTTTACAGGCGTTTATTTAAAAATAAAATATAACTAGAAGAAAACTTTCTCTAATCGCATTTTGACGGAACTCTAATATTAGTAACTTTGTGGGCTTTTGTCGCATTCGTGTATTATTTTATTGTTTGAATTGCTCGTATCATCCCAACACATTCACTTGGTTTTTAACACCTACCACAGTAATTACCAGTCTTATGCTTATCTTCTACTCCCTAAAAGACTTAGGTCAGAGAAACGTGTCAATATGTATTTTTAAAAGCACACCGTCAAAAGGTACCAAACGAATGTGTCACTAAATTTATATTGAAAAGTTAAAATCTAAAAGGCTGCAGTCAACGTTGCGAAGAGAAGCAGACATGACAAAGCCTTTACTACGTAGACTCACTAAAAGAATTCGAGGTGAAATGCACTTAAGATTCGATCTAGGACATATTCTGGTGCTTCGAGCTGATAGGATGAAACTGTCGACAAGTTTTTCTATAAAAGAAACGTATCAATTCTATCAAGTTTACCAGTCCTTCGATAACTGTCTTTGTTGGAACACTGTTTATTTTTGTCAGTATGTGTTAAAAATAGCTTGGTCCATTGTTCAGTTATGATATTGAGTAGTATTCATAGCAATGCATTTCTAGAATGCTAGTTTGCTGGTGCTTGGCTGCTCTTCAGACATGCGTAGTAACAGTATTTGAATCCTAATGGGAATTTCAGGATTCTGGCTTGCTATCTCCTGATTTTAGTTAACTTATAGTTAGTAGAGTATATATTTATATATTTGCTCCTTTTGTGTTCATTCGAACGAATCCTTATTTTCTCGTCACACTGTATAATTGAAACAGCAATAAACGAGCTTACCCCGTGTTTATAGTATATAAATACAGAAAGAATATAGATACAGGCTACTTCACAAGCATTTTGTCTCTGTTACAAACATCCGAAAATATTAATGAACTAATATTTAATTGAACTGGAAATTTGACTTAAATAACTATCAATCGCTCTTAGCTTTTGACAGTGTTTTGATATTTATTTGTTTTTAAAATCTTCTAATACATTATTTTCCATAATCAGTTTTCAAGAACGCTATTTTTTGTTTGATAAGATCGCATTGTAAAATCACAATCGCCAAATTGCTTACTTTTAGGGAAGCTATTGAAATATCGTCGCATGGTTCCTCCTGAATGTGTAACACTTTTGTTTACCTAATGTTGAGCCGTAAATGAAAATTCTTTGAATGGAATCCGTCTACAGTTAATTATATCGTCGCGTTAAGGTCACCGTGTTAAATAAAATATCAACTTGTTATAAAACTCAATATCAAGGGCAGAAACTTTAATAACGTCTGTATCGATATCGTATATTTGACAGTAGGTATACTTTATTATATTTCCTATATTTTTGTAGTTATTATACTTGTAATCATATTTATGTCTCAAAATGATGGGCGATTTGCAATCGCCTCGGAAGTAATGCATTGTTATAGGCACTTAACATCAAGTAGTTGAAAATAAATTTATAATATTATTATTTTTATGATAACTATGTTTTTATATAAAACACTAGTTTATCTATATAAAAATACTGGTTTGTATATCTTATACCGTATTGTTCAACTAAGCTTTTACATACGTGTTCTATACGCTGGCTCCATGCCATGATCCGCAAATAGCGTGGTGCTACGAACTGACGAATAATAAAGATACTGCAGTGCAGTGCAATTGTTGCGTTCTACTACTATTTGCTTTAGACTTTGCTTCAAGTAATTTTATTTTACCAACATTTCAACTTAAACAAATCTTCAATTTAACAATATTTAATAAGCTCCTTCGCCACCTTCATTAAAAAAAAACATTACGCTTGAACTAAACGAAAATAATAACATGTGCCTAAAAAACTTCCTTTCCCTTGTTCTCATCTGAGTCTTGAGTTTTACTCGAACGAGTGCCGAAAACTAAACGGAAATGTCGTATGAAGCAAACCGATATTTCGAAGCGTCAAACGATGTTTCGATCTGAAGTTTTGTTTTACCATGCTTCGGCTACATTAGCGGGCGAATATTCGTATCGTATTGGCGCGACAAAAACATCGCGTTCGGGTATAGGCGATCTTCTTGTATAAATACTACGCGATGACACGATGTACCCGGCCACATACATCGCGTTAACACGAATATTCGCCGTAGCCCGCTAATGTGGCCCTAGCATTATAAAATTTGCGTTCTAGATTTAGAGACATGAGTAAAAGACGGGTTCTGATGCGTCAATTTGATCGTGAGTGTAACTTCCCGATAGCTTGGTCACGATTTCTTGTGACTGCTAGAGTTGGTTAAAACTTGCCATTTTATCAAAACAACAGTAGGTACTCTTATCGTGTGACTTAAACGATATCGGGCAGCAGAAGATAATACATAATACCTATTTTAGATGAAGGTTTGTTTATTTATAGTTCTTTTGATGTTGTCCTGATAAAGTTTTGAATAAGACAGTTTTTTTACATCTGTCTTTTCTTACATTTTGAATTAAAAATATTACTAAACAGGATTAGAAATATTTTTGGTACTCTCACAGTACCATTCAGTTACGTGTTTCGTTCCAAAGAAATTTGACTAGTGTTTGTACTTAATCCCAATATTTCTAAATCCAGTATTAATTAAAAAAACATCAGTTTTTGTTTAACTGTCGTGCGCTATGTATGTAACCCGTTAAAGAGAGGTGAAAATAAAGTCTGTGTACTGTGTATCGAATGTGTACCTGTTTTAAAACAACACGTCAACCTTTAAAAAGTCAACGATACTGCATGATTTAGCTTTTTTTTTTTTTTTGTAAGTATAAGTAAAAATAAGATGCAAATGTTAATGAATATGTTATATTTATGCCGAGATGGGTACATGCAACATAATCAAGATAAATAATTCATTTCATATAACTGATATTTGCATTATTACTTTACAGTACAAATAAATTTGCTTACATCTCAAAGCTTTGGGGGAGACCTTTGCCCAGCAGTGGAATAAAATAGGTTGAAAAAAATACATCTCAAATCCTAATTCTCCATCACACTATAGTTAACATAGTTTTTTTTCATAAGTTGTCTGTAACGGGATGTAATAATATGATTTTCATATCATAAAAGTCCGTTATTTTCATGGGCCGTACGAAAACCATGACTGAATATCTGCACAAACAACTTTTTCTTGCATCTTGCCCGAACCGCCGCCGCCGCCGCGGGCATGAACGCAGCATGCGATGCGATGCGTCGATGAGGTTCCCACGCCTGGCTTGTTTGTCTCTCTCTTGCGAATCGTTCCATTCCCACATGCACCCATGTATCTATACCTACTAAACAATACTAACTCACCATCACGGCACGTTCAGTGACACAGTATAAACGGCACCTGCCCTCTTCTAAACTATTTTTTAGGAAGTAAAGGGTAGTTCAATTATAACAGCCCCTTTTATGTAAAGATGGTGCATATACTTATTGCATTACTAACTGCGTAAAAGCTGCCTATAGTTGATCATTGTCGAAGAGCTGCCAGTCACTTTCTTCTTTTTAACTATAATATCTTATTAATAAATAAATGTTTTCGGACATTTCACACATCACGCTCTTACTGACTTTGATGTAGGTTATTAAAGTACTGTTCGTTTTGTAAAATTTATTTTCTTGACAATAGATTATTGCCTACGTGAGCTTCAAAAGGTCTGCCAAGTTGTACGAAATTAGTCATATTTCTTAGCACTCTTTTTTTTTATGAAATTAAAGCAATTTCAATTCTATTCAAAATGTAATTGTTGGTGGTTTATTGAAAAACTGAAGTAGACATACACATCTATTTGATTCGATTTAATTCTAATCTTTTGACCTAGAAAGGTTTTGTTAAAAGTAGAAAATAAAATAGCATTTTTTTAGAAAAATCTCTTAAAGTTACATCGTTCATGGTGTTTATGGTACACAAATTTTACGACAAATTAAGGTGCAGCTGAGGTCGCAGAGCCCTTAAGGTGCGGCAGTAAGATCAAAAATGTTCATAGAACCTACGCTTAGTATGGTAAAAGCTGTTTGGTGTGCTACGCGCTTGAGAATGCAGTTGGACAAGTCTGCTCGATTCTCGGTGCAAAAATACCTATTCGCAGGAGGCCATTCCTGTAACTGCTTGGCCGCATTCGTACCATCTCGTTATCATCTTGTGCTTGTTTTTATCGCTTTTTGTATTTATAAATATTCCTTAGTTGACCAGGCTTGCAATTATTGTTGTATTTTTACCAGTTATTAAACAAAGATCAAGTTCTGACTGACTTTTTGCTGATGCGCTGAATCACAGCCTAAAATACGATTTTCAAGATCTCATTATTTACGAAAAGTACATAAAAATTTACGCTTTTTTTAATATTATTTTTCAAATCTGTTTATTCCTATTTAACCAATTTCGATGAAAGTTATGCCCTATGATATTATTGCTTTCTGGTAATGGTCAGGAGGGATTTTTTTTTATGTTTACGTAGTCAAAGTCAAAATAAAACCAAGTACCTACTTGCTCTGTGCCAGGTTTACTAAGTTAATTTATATATCCTAATAGACGTTGCAGTTTCACCATTATGTACTGGAAGGAAAAGTCATAAAATATATTGAAACGTTCGATGTATTTATAGTATAGGCTGAGATTTTTTTATACAAATGTTCGATGCAAACGTTATCGGTGATGCTTATCCAACTAGTTACAAACGAAGTTCAGCAACACCTCGGCCAAGGTTAGATATATATAAGGTTAAGCAAATTATAGAAACCAATAAGTATATTATTTTTGCTCGCAAAATCTTTTCTGGTTTCCTGTCGGCGAGAACCTAGACCGGTCGAGTTGGTAAACTGATTGATGGCCTTTGTTGCGGTCGTTGTGCTAAAGTGCCGTACTGAAATTAATATGTGTCCCGGCGTACTTAATGATTAGCATCGCATTAGTATGTGCCACTAGACATGTTTGCCAAGCACTCGACTCAAGAAATATTTGAGTAACCGCACTTTGGCGAGCTGAAATAGCGGCTGGATACGCCATCTTGTAATCGACCGGAGATAATTTGGGACGACGACTTCACGAATAAACAAGCAAAATGAACGTGACGTACTAGATTAGTAGTACACATACGCAATACGCATACACACAGAACATATGCCCGACACAGTACGATCTATTCTCAAATTTATTGTGCCGACTCGCTCAGCGTCATCGTACTTTTCATATTGTCCCCCTGTTGTTCAGTTTTATAAAGTATCAAATTCTCATTGAAGCCATTTATCGGTAAGTATATGATTTAAAAAGCACATTGAATTATATTTGATTAACATGTAAGTATAGTTCATGTACAAGTCAGACAAATGGACTCGCCGGTGTGCGGATATGCTAGCACCTGAGTTTTGAATAGAGTCATGATGGATGACGAATCCATCATGGATATATCTAGCATTATTATTTATATTTATATATAAACTAGTTTATGTAGGTGCGCGAGCTGCACGCAGCTCGCGTGGTCTTGTTGCAGCTTTAGTTTTTAAAAACAGAACCCTCATACATGGCAACCCTACAATATTAACTAATATTTTCACAATGATCATTTATTGCAACACGTTAAACTTTCCTACATTCAAAAATAGGCATATAACCTTTATTCAATTTAACATTAAACAGAAGCCTCATACCTGGCAACCCTACATAAAAAAAAATATTATCACTATGAATATTTATTTAAACACTCAAAACTTCCCTACATTTAAATATAAGTACAAAATCTTTATTCAGTTCGACATCAATTAATAGCCTCATACATGGCAACCCTACATGTAGAAAAAAATATTATCACTATTAATATTTACTAAAACACTCAAAACTTCCCTACATTCATAAATAAAAATATCAAACCTTTATTCAGTTTGACAACAAACAGAAGCCTCATACATGGCAATCCTACATAGAAAAAACAAAAGCAAAACGCGTTTTAAATCCGCAAAGAAAATTCATACTGAAGTTTTACCCTTCACTGTTCGAAAAACAAATGGCTGGCGATAGTGACATCGGCATCTTCTTTTTTCCCCACAATGATTCCCACAATTTTCACAAATGTACTGAAAAATAATTTTCATTTTCCCCATGCAGTTTTTTTTTATATTCATATTCGGTTGATGAAATTATATATCCCAAACGTGATTTTGACCCTAATATCTTGAAAATTCACCGAGATAATCGAGTTTAAAGTTTTCCATAATTTATGAAAAATGACCAAAACTGACAGTAAATGTCGACTTTTTGGCAATAAAAAAGCAAATTCGTATACAATTAATCGTGTCCAACAATATTGCATCGAAAAAAGCAAAGAAATCGCGAAATTTCAAAAAAATAATCCCCAAATTTCCCCATAATTTCAAAACTTTAGAAATCGTGGGGAATCGTCAAAACCCTTGACCATTTTCATTCCGGTGGCGATAACTTTTGTGATTGATGTCGGATTTTGAAAATTTTTTTTTGACGGATTCGGATAGAGAATTGCCTAAATAACAATGCGTTTTAATTTGAGCTCAATCGGACCCATACAGCCAAAGTTGATGGCGGGGGGAGCAAGAGGGGGGACAAAAAGGGGGGATTTCGGATTTTTCTCGTACTCACCCCTCCTTGTTTAGTAAAGTTGCATCATTACATTTTTCAATTTAGAGGTCCTTCTGGGAGAACAACCCTGTCAGTCAGTCAGTGAGTGGTAATTTAGCTGTATAGTAGTATATATAATATATATAAATATATAAATAATATCCAAGTCCAAAGATCAAAACTATCACATTTATTATATTAATAGCCATCATTAGTATTAGAAAGAGACTCTTGCAAATTATTATACTTAGATACAGCATGTTCTTATTCTAGAATTTCGAACTTTGTCAACAAGTTCATGTCCCTGACGGTCAAACGGGTTCTTAATTAATAATATAGTCTCAAGTTCCTAAGAGTTAACAAACTGTGAACATCTAAAAGTTTTGGATATTCAATCTCATCATTTCCATACAAATGTGTTTGCGGCTAGCAAGACCGGTCTGTGCTGCAAAATGTGAACCAAATATGTGGGATCATTATGGAATGTATGAAATCACTCGTGTGTTGTTACTGCTTGAAGTTAGTTTGCTCCTAAATTGACAAATTTATTCTACAAGCTCTTGTCTAGATCGATAAGAGTGTGCAAACTAAATACAGTGTGATGCTTGAAATCAAACCATCAAACAGCTTTTAGCTAAGGTCTAGTTAGATCATTATAGCTCGTTCACAAGTTGTTTTGGCGTGTGATATTGGCGAAAGTTGTTATGAGCGGGGACACCAGCCATTGTCTGTGCTGAGTCACGGGCTGCGCACGCGTATCTATTTCTGCACACCCTGCGTGGGCGGCGCATGTAATGCTGTGTGTTATCTACCTATCGTTCGTTGCTCAGATCACCAAGAGCCCCTATTAAATAATACGAGCACTACTGGACATGGACAATTAAAAGCTTTTGTGAAATAAACAAATATAGATGGTAAACCAACTTCAATTAGCAAATTATCACGAGGTCTTTAATATAAATTTAATTTCTGGACAACTTGCTGAATTTTGTAGTGAATGTTTGTCTAGCTTACGCCAATGCCTTCCTCTTCTCCGGTTGATTTTTGTCACGGAATAAAAAGTAGTAATAAATAAGTACATGTATTTGTGTTAATCTAGTGACGAACTATATCTTCTAACTTTCGAAATTTGGAGGGTGTGTTCCTTACAAATTATATTTGTGCTGACAGAGAGAGTAATTTTCAAAAAAAATGTTTTTTTTAATTGTAGTATTATTCGATTGCAGATGTTTCGTTTCGTTTTGCGTAATAATATTTAATTATTCGATTATTTGTTAATCGACCGAGCGAGCGAAGCGTCTCACTTTCGACAGTAGGGCAAAAATGCTTTTGTCCTTCTGTCTGTTCTCGTCTACAGGTCGTCGATTCGATTTCAACGAAATTTGGTACACATGTTCCCTAATTTATTAATTTTTGATCGGGGCAAAAGGACTGGGGCAAAGGGGGAACGTTTGCCGTAGCGTTATTACTCGACGGATTTCCATCAAATTTAAGAGGTACTAAGAACTTCATTTAACACAAGATGTTGCAAAATGATCGGATATGGTTATAAACGCTCGCGAAGTCTGCTGTTCTCCTAGAACCACTAGTATATAGATTTGGTAGGTAAATAATTTTAGATTAGGCCTTAAGTTAGGTCTGGCATTTACCCAGGCCAAGTTTACGTTCCCCACGTGCATACTTTCAGGTTTTCGGCAGTAGATCATGAGCAACAAATAACATTAGGTACAGGCGAATCGAAAAAAAAAACATCTTACTCTAGTTCATTCATGCTTTATTCTATTGTTCGTTTAATTGCCGGCGGCTTTGGCCTAGTGTGCATGGGGCATTAGCATCAGACCGTTAGACTTGCCGGCGTAGCAGTAAGTGCGGGTCACTCCCACCAAGCGCGTCTCAAATGGTCTCAATTTCTTAGTCTCTTAATTGACCGGATCATGACAGGACTGTCACAGCTGCTCTAACGATCTGCATTTTTCGTCGCTCATTGAATCATGTCATGATGACACGCTTTCGACTAACCGCCACACCTGAAGTTAAGCACGCAACGTCACTGCGTCAATGATCTCGTACAGATAGTGGGCTCGGACAAAGTGCCGTTATATCACTCATCTGCGATATTTTAATAAAAGTCTAAGAAAACACGATTTCCTTGCATTTCGGGTGTTCATGACATATAGATTTGAACAGTCTTCGCACTTAAAAAGCACGTAAAATCTTGTGTCTGTTACATTATTTATTATTGTTTTTGGCTAGTTATTATGTTTCATTTGTAATTTTTTGGTGAATGTAGAAAATTGGTGTCTTGATCGATTTTGGATATCCAAAGTAGATGTTAAGACGAATAAGCTGTAATAGGGTTTTATCGTAAAAGCTTGTCGGATCCGGCCATGTTTCAGGTGGACGACGTCGAGAACGTTTTTTGTTGCGGTGCTATGACAGAGTGACATGACTGTGGCATGGCTGTGGCATGGCTAAGGCATGGCATGGTATTGGTGTGGTAGTAAGTCGGGGTTCTGCGTTGAGCGAGAGGGCGAGCGCGGTCGATGAGCCCGACGCAGAGGGCAGCACGGAGGCGCTGCGGGGGGCGCTCCCTCGAACCCCGCGTCCTTCCCACCTCCCGTCTGCTTGCGCACTCTGTACGAGCGCGCCGCGCGATCACTAATGCGTCATATCGCCATCGTAACTGACGCGTGCTTCGACGCTTTCGTACGGTATTTCGCGCGCGCCATGTGAAATTCTATGAACTGTGTTAACTTTATAAACGCTTTTTATTATTCAATCAAATATTAAATTTACTTCGTAAACTATAAAGGATAGTGACAATGGTGCATGTGAACAGAGAGACTTTTGAGCGAGTGTTGCGGGCATCTACACGAGGTCTTCGCCACGTGCTCTTGTCTTCGACCAGAAGAGAGTAAGTTTGAAATAGTTTATTTTAAAGTGTGACTGGAGTGTTGACGTCGACAAGACCGGTGTGCGCGTTATTTCGCAGCAGTCGGTGGGCCGCGGCGCCAAGCGCCCGGAATGCGGCCTCCGCCCTGCCGCCGCCGCTTCCACCGCGCGGCGCGTTGCCGGCGCTGTTCGCGCCGCGCATACTGTAATAAATAAAGGCGGGGCGCGGCTGCCTGCGCGCGCACCATCCCGCGCCCTGCTCGATCTCGGGTCATTGACTCGCGCCCATCCGCGCCGCTGCCGACGCTGCCGAAGACAACAAATTCTAGGAAGTGGCACCTCGATCTTGGCCCCGTAGCGGCTCAAGCGGCGCGGTGCGGCCTGAGGCCTTCGTTTCCCAATGTCAATGCCGATGATGATTAGGCGTCATCAGAAGGGCACGCACGCTGTATGAGATCTCGTTTTCGTTTAGCGGGTCTTCGATATTAATGATCATGCGCAACTTTCTCGAGATTTGATAAAAAATTGAGTATACTTACCTCATCCGACCACGTTTTTTCTGGACATGCGGTAATAAATCTAGTCACCTAGGTTATCTTTAATCAATATACTGGTTTATTTATTCAATGATAATATGTCGCACTCTTCCCGTTTACTTACCTAACACCTAATGTACCTAGTACGGATTACCATATATTTGCTTGTTACATGCTGCTGAAACATAAATCCTATTGGCACAATGCCTATGCCTACGCAGTTTTCAAATTTAACCGTTCGTTGGTTTGGTCGCTATTGTTAGCATTACCTTATTAATAAGGTAATACTGCTGGATCCTTGTCCTTATTCATAAGACAAGTGTATCTGTTTGCGTGTATAAATAAAAGTGGTGAATTATTCTGTGTACTTACACTATTAGAATGAATTGTCGAGGCGCTAAAAATAAAAGTGAACTTCCCTTCCCGGTTGAATGGCGTCGCCGTTGTGGCCGCGGCATCGACATGGCGCGGGGAGTGCCTGGCAGCCATTGCCCTCGCCCGGTTTGTTTACAACTCAAGCTTAGAACTTCGAACGAGCTCATATGCACCCTGTTGCCTTTCATTAGGGTGTATTATAGAAATAACCGTGCCTTAGCATGCGACCCCTGCGCTCGCGCCATCTGCGCAAGCGCGTTTATTTTAAACTGCCTCCGACAGATAGGCGTATAAAAAAGAGCCAAGTCCCTTCGCCAGGTGCAAAGCGACCCTTGTGTGCAACTAAGGTGTGCTAGGTCAGTTTCAGTTATTACAATAAGGCCAAAGACCCCGTGGAGAAGCTAAACATATCAAACTTCAGAATGATCTCTATAGTTTAGACTAGCATACAAATTTCCAAATAACAGAGAATAACTTAATATGAAAAAATTTAAATCTAGTGATTCAATCTGATGCGATCATACGATATGAGTATGTGCTACGCTAGTCCATCCAATTTACTGAAGTAGTTTACGCGCAAATTTACTCTAATTTAGCGCTCTCCAAATTGGCTAGTGCAATGCTCACTTTATACTAATTGTCTGATGTAATTAGTAAACTGGTGTCATTCATTATGAATTACATATTCCTAAGCATGTAAAAACTGACTAATTTTACTCAGAATTTTTTCGAATACAATCTACAAATCCTCACCATGATTACTTATTATGGGTTGAGTTTTCACTTTTTGGTAACGGAACTATAAAGGACCGTATCCAAGGGTTTCCCTTCAGGTTTACTTCATTGTGACGATAATATAGAAATTTTCTTTATTTATGTCAGTCAACTAAGGATCATATCATCTATACTTCTATAAGTACTAATATTATAAAGATGTAAAGTTTGTGTATTTGTTAAATTGTAAGGGGTAATCTCGGGAACCGATTTTAAAAATTCTTTCACCAATAGAAAACCACATTATTGCTGAGTGGCATAGGTTATATAAAAAATCGAAAAATAAAAAGATTTTTACGTGGTAGTCCGTTTTGCAAAGTGAATCGGAAAAAAACTGTCGAATTATGCCCAACGAAGTGAGCACGGGTCAGCTAGTATACTTATATACAGCTAAATTAACATCCATTTTCACATACAGTACTCAACATAGTCAGCTACTTTAAATACTGCACATGAATCATACAGCATGATTGTAGATACTTATATGATATTACGAACTACAACGTTTTCTTGTTAATTTTATACACTTCAAATCGCACATGTTGGAAATGAATTCATTTCCAGTGATATTTGGTCAGATTTGTTCGACATCATTAGATGCGCGAGCGCAGGCCTCGCGAGAAGTGGAGTGCAACGAAGAAGACAGCGGCGCCGGATCTCGCTGACACGCAATACCCGGAATGTGAAGAAAGCCCGTATCTCTCGTACACTTGTTAGCTATTCCTACATACGTATAAAGAACTAGCGCCAATAAGTAAGCATCTTCTACATTTCAACATTTGGACAAAAGCAAAGTCGTTAGTCAGGCAATAGCCAAAAGTCGAAAATTTTCTCGTATATAGTTTGCTTCATCGCACTATGGATTTCGTGGGCTGTTTCTTATTAGCCCCTTAAAATGAGCTGTCTGTCTTCCCGATGTTTTAAGAATGATTTTGTACGATGTCTGCTAACTTGTCCTGTTGGTTCTGAACTCGTTTTAAGTTCGTTTAACAGACGAATTGTATGTAAAAATATAATTTGTAAACTGGCCCATATCAACTAACTTGACTTGTTAATGGTTTGAGTTTATGCATCTAATATAGTTCCGTGTTTCTCGTGTGCACGCTACCTCTGCGTAGCGTATCATAAATGTTTCGAAAGCTGTGTGTGATGTCTATACGCTTGATCGAGTTGCACTACTATTTTAATCTTGTAGTATCCTGTTCCGATTTGGTTTGCCAATGATGACTGCTACTATTTTTTTTTAAAGTGTGCACGTTAATAATTTTGCTAGGTACTGTGTTTATTCCAATGCAATACTTACATATATATACTCATTTGGATGATAACACACGCTATTGGATGATACTTAAAGAGAACTTCAAGAATCAATATACGTGACTTGAAACCGTATGTCTGAATATAACTGATGAATTTAAAATGCGTGACCGGCCATCCGGTATAACACTGGGGAATCATATTTGCAACCGTTTAAGATACGATCAGCCTATTTGACATTCAGAATTTTGATGTCCAGCCAGACATTGCGCAGACCATAAATTTAATAATATTACCGACGAAACGTACCTAAATTGACCGTTTACCTAGTTAGTATCTGTCCCCTCAACACGTCTACCTTGCGTTGCTCAAAGTTTGTCTATAAAAGTTTATTTTTTATCTCATCAATGTTCAAGGTTTTAGATTAACATTTAATTTCGAGAAATAAATTAGTATAATCTAGTGTTTTTGCTTGCAGGTATGTAGCTTATGGTACGTAATATTATTAGATTATTTGCTATTTTGATGTAAATGCACCGAATGTTTGAACGTAGACACGTCCAATCTTTTGGTAGTTTTGTGTCACAATGATACTTTTACGAGTAGTGCTGATTTATCTATGATTGTCTGAAACAGCGGTATTCATCGTCAATATGAACTTGTATCCTTTAATCTAAGGTTTCTTTAGTAATGCTGATAAGCGGGCGATCGTTCGAGCCCAATACGAATCAGAATAGCAAACCATTTAATAATATAACGCAGTGTCTCCATGTGTAAATCGAGAATTACCGTGCTGCATGGGTAAAAATACGGTGTTTCTAGACAAAATTACGGTGAATCCGCTTAAAGTGTACCGTGCAAATTACCGTGCAATTTTTCGAAGGAAAACAACATCGGGAACCAATTCAAAACTGAATATTTGTATTTGTTTTTAAATTATAATGAATCCCAGGTACAAAACTTATTGAGTTGACTGACTGAGATTCGTTTTACGCAGTACATGATGAGATATTCACAAAAAAAATAATTTATAATATGGTGATTCATGACACGGTCAAGGTAATACATTTTTACCTTGACGGTGGTCAAGGTAATACATTTTTACCTTGACGGTGGAATAAGAGTACAAGAGTACATTACGGTGGATCTACAGTAATTACCGTGTACATGGAGACACTGATATAACGTACTACAGACTCCCCTTAGACATCCATAAAGTTAAGTTCTAAGAAATCGGATATGATAATTTCATTAACCATGGGTGTCGTGTTGATAAAATTCCTAAATGCAATCTTATGGTGTTCGTGTATCTGTTATATTTTTAATGTTTTTAATGTTTTAATTTGTCAAAGTTTTGTAACATATGGGAAGTACCACCTCTAGGTTTTTGGTATTGGTTTAATTAATTACACCAGGTATTAATGAAACAGTTTCCCGACCACGCTTCGCGACATGCCGTTATCTGAAGTAGAGCGTCTCATTCATAACGCATTAATTACTGCCTAGTGCTTAGCCAATGAGTACAATGTATGCAGTGAACAAGATTGATAAATGCAAAAAGTATTACATTGTTTTTTTTATGTCATTATGTTTATGAAATACACAATTATTCATACGTTTATCATCAATTAATCATTTTATTTCCAATTTTATCAAAATATGCGTAGATAGATGTATACGATCCTATATACTCCAGGGAGAGTGGTTATAATAATATCTACCTTATTCATGGTAAAACCGAAATGTAGTGCTTACTTTTTACGTCAGTTTTTCATATTTGAAGCCGGTCCTAGAACTAAAGTAATAATTAACTAATTTCGTCAATTAAAAGCATAACAACAGGCGCTCGCTCACATATCCAAGTACCTGGGAATCATATCTACATCCGCTTCATTATAAAAGTAGGTAATTGTTCAAAAGTGACGGGAGGTTTTTACATAGAACTAAAAATCATATTTAATGTACGTATTGCTTCGATAATTTTGCTACTCGTTCATCTGTAATTATTAAAACATTCGTGCAGGCGTGCAGATCCTAAACGTTATTGCCTGCGATAATTTGGGATCAGCGGCGTCTAATTCAAGGAACACGCAGGTAGTCGGTAAAATTTGTGAAAAAATCGCCTCAGAACCGCCTTGCCAGGGTGAAATTGTGCAACACATTCTTTGCTTTTTGTGTGGTGCCAATGTCTGAGTCAGAGTCTCGGTCCGTTGTATCGACATATTGGTGAAAAAAAGCATAACAAAATTATTTTAATATTTTATCATGGTAGATAATAATATTATCGAGTAAATAGTATGCTAAATCCGCACGTCATGTGCTTTTAAAAAGCCCGTTTTAAACCAGTTATAATGACTTATTGTCTAGGCGCTAACAGGAATACCATTTCTACGAACACGACGTTCTACATTGTCTGCCTTTTTGTTCGTCACTCTTAATGCCAGTGAGAATGTGGGTGGGTGGGTACAGGTACTCTACCATTGTACATAAGGGCGTAATTATAGTAATGGTAATTGCCGGGTTAAACCCTTATTACCTGTTAAATAGTTAAGTACGAGCATCTGCAATAATATTCAAACAGTACCGCAAGATCCGTCTAACTGACAAGTCACGAATCAATATATCTTTAAATATTCTTAAATAGTGTTTTGTTTGTTATAGGGATGGAATCATTACATCAACTGTAGAGGACATCCCGCCCCTTGTTCGCCCTCCAGAATCAGACGGATGACAAGTAAAGGAAACTTAATCCGTCAGAAACAGGTAAGCACTTAAGCTTCATGATCCACTATATGTATTTTTATATGAATTTGACAACTCGTACGTAAAACAATAATATATTCTGAAAATCTTCTCGATGTGAAAAGATAGTAGGCACTGGTTTGTTTAGCATTCAACGCTTGTTGGCACGTGTATATTTTGCCTTTATTTCCTCTTGCTAGTTTCCTGGTTCTGGATGTCTGCCAATTTAATTATTATGTCGAAAAAATTTAGTGGAGAACGTGTTTTAAATTTACTGGTTTGTTTTTAACATTTGTTATACGCGTTAGTGTTCATTGTTTGGCAAATGAGTGCGACTTACCTATCCGTCGGTGTAGGCGTCGGCCCACAAGGAGACTGTGCACTGAAGCGCTCACTATCAATAGCAATTCGTAGATAGGTATAAAAAAAACAAGTAAATCATCAGTTTATCTCTCAATAAGATGTGCGTCGTAATTCTTAGTGAATGTTTATTTTCTTAAATTTGGATATTAGGTAAAATAAGTTTTTTTCGTTGTATTTACGCTATCTCAGAGTGACCGCGACAGTCATATGGCCCGTGACGTGTGTCGAGTACAATCTCATATCGCTATACAACATGGTCGGTTATCGTCCATGACGTCATCTCTTTGTTTTTATGATTATTTTTAAAGCTGCTTATCATGTTTTAATTATTTGATTTCTTAATAACACTATATGATTCACACACAAAAATCTCGTATCAGAGTGTGAAATATGCAGTACTATTCTATCAAGTTTGCCATTACCTCATTTCCCATTGTTTGTATAAACGCATTAACAATTTTTTTTAACATACATATTTTATACAATAACAATGTTAAATAGCTTTGACCCCCAGTACTATTTTTGCCGATGACATTCAAGAGTATAGGTAGTTTATGGATTAAATATGACTTATATATACTTAGGTATATAAACTCGAAATACAATTAATTACCACTAAGTTACTAATAGTTCGTTAATTATAATATGTTCTAATAATCGACGCACTATGATAATCACCACTCATTTAGTACTCGTGAATAGGTAATGTTTAATATAATAGTGCCGAATTGATGATTTTACCGATCAAGCGTGTGCAAAATATGACAGTAATTGAAATACACATAAAAGTTACCATATAAACTCTTACATTCTTTTTTGTTTTAAAGTTCCGAAGTAGCTTGTAACACACTCCGCGCTCGCAATCCTATCGCGTCTCACCCACACAGGCATCTTAACACGTGTGGTCTGCTATTTTTGAGGAAAGTTCAAGAGTCGATTAATGAAGGTAAAAATGACTAGTACTTCTGAATTCGTATGAAGTCTTACAAAACCTTAATTACCTGTTATAATCTATATTATTTCAAGACTTACTGGTCTCCGCTTAGCAAGTTAAATTCGTTTGCTTTTATGATCCAGTAATTTTTATATATTTAGTATCCCTGTATTACATTTTGCTGTAATTTGTACCTTGTGCTAATAATAAACTTCTTACATAATTATGTAATCTACTTATCTGTAAAACAACATAACAAAACTTGCGAACAAATTGTAGAAGTAAATGAAACAAAACTGAATTAATGATAGGGTATGATAAAAAAAAAACAATAGTTTTTCGTGTTATATTTGTTTTAACTTCAAATGCATAAAATGAAGCTTTTCGTTGTAAAAATGATGAACATGAAATATGTGAGTTAATTTTGCATAATTACGATTAAATTACTTCATAAAAAATATTTATATTCTCGTATCTCTTTTACAACACCATACTTTTTGTGCGTTCGCATTTGTGAGGTCACTGACCGCGGCGCCGACGCCCTTTATCGAGTATAGACCAGCTGCATGACCGCCAAGTGTAATTGTAATCAAAAACATTTACTAGTTTTACAATACTATTTAAATCTATAAAGACTTAATAACTATTAGTTTAAACTATGTAGTTTTAAATAATTTTTTGAGACACAGACACTGCTTCGCGATTAGACAGCTGCTCTTAAACTGCTACAATTCTGAAAATAAGTACATATTAAACCCCTTATAAATAAAACTACATGATACGTTCTCTTAGATTCTAGTTTGTCAAACTAGAATAAATTTATGCAACACGTGTGATCAGACTGATAACTGCTTCTCTTAACACTAAAACTGAAACTTTATGATCATTTTAATTAAGTACAAAGCCATGCTTCTTTCTCACATAGTACGCCATCTATCGGTTACGCTAGTGGCCATGTGCATAGGTTGCACGAGACGAGTACGCATTGGCGCGGGTTGAGCGGGACGGGGGTAATACTGAATGGCGTTGGTTGTAAAAGTTGGCGAAAAAACGTGTGGCGTTGAACTCTCAGCCAATGCACTGGAGCCGTTAGCTTTAACCGAGGTCAGGTAGGCATCGGGTGAGCATAAGAACTGACGTAGTACCTATTGTTAAGTTAGCGTTGCGAGGTGCCAGAAAAAACTGCATAGCCTTTCAGCTCTCGTTACCTGCCACACCAAAACATTGCGCGAAGCATGTCGCTTATTTAATTAACACGTGAGATTGTATGTTTTTCGCTTTAGTATTATTTAACCAAACCACTTTTTTCAAATTAACCATCTGAGGGTGCCAAATTAATAAAAAGTTAGTATGAGATAGCATTGTGGTTTCGTATAGTGGTTCACATCACATGCATTTAGATTTAAAAAGGGTTTTAATCATGTCATCTTCAGTCTTCAGTGTCAACAGCAGAGGAAAGCTGTTATACTCATATAAAGAAAACTAAAACGATTAATGAAATTCACGAATCAGTGAACGCTGGCATTTGACACAATGATAGATGTTATATGTTTAACACTCAGTTTTCATTACGCATTATGAATTCTAGTCTTGTTTTCTAAGGTAAGACGGAAACACAAAAATAGTCGCATTGTTACGCCTTTCTTTGTTAACAAAACAAACTCCTCGTCTAATGGGATGACGACGTGAAGTGGGATACTGTGTTATGTTGAGGGGATTGCATAATCTATCTCAACCCTAACGGTGAAAAGATCGCGGCGATAATGGTTCCGCAAACTAGTCGTCCCATCTTGACCTAAAAATCAAGTTTGCGGCAGAAAATGCTGAGCAATCTCTACAGCCTCTTTCAGATGCTCTGAAATCGTCTTGTCATCTTAACTACGCTCGGTTTACGTGTATCATACTTGTGTAATTTATTCGGATGACTAAAAATGTTGCTATACTTAATAATATTTGACAAACTATTCAAGTTGATCGTACAACAATTCGCGACGTTACCGGGCTAATTGTTAGTGCAAAAAGCTTTAGACCACGTTGAGTTTCCATCAATAAAGTAGGTACAAATTCGTTTATATCCCGGTTCGCGAGGAGGGTACGGCGAATGGTTTTTTGTAATCTTGCTACGCTTACGGAGAAAAGCTGGAACGCGCAAGCGCTTTGCGCTTAATCGATTTAGGTGTACTCTAATATTCACAAGATTACTTTACTATTAAAATATATTTTTTCATAATTTACAGCCAGCCCTTTCTTGTTTGCCGTTAATATTATTAGGTATCGAAAAATCTGTGATTGGTATAAACAGTTCTACTTTGATATGCATATTAATCTCGGAAAGCTGAAATTTTGTAACTAAAATTGTAAAGACATCTCGCGATGTCCTTTTTTTTTTTTGAAAATTATACTTTAACTACATCTGTTTCTACACTACTATGCGAAAACGGTGCTCATCCTTGATGTGCAGAGTCAGGGCCAGCTCGAACGGTATTCTGAGCATGTTTCGAAATCCTTTTGACTGTGAATATCTTAACTATTGCTGTATGATTCATAGGCAGTACTTAAAGTAGCTGACTATTTTAAGTACTGCATGTGAAAATAGATGTTAATTTTTGTGTTGTAATTATAATAGTAAGATAATGGTATAATTTAATTTAATTTTAATATAAATATGTAATGTAATATGATCCTAAGTTGGTTGACATAAATAAATAAATTTAAATTTAAAATTGAAACTCTTAAAAATTAATGCTCGAGATATATTTGCTGTTATATACGTGAAAATGTTTATTGCACATTAAGATCAATGCAAACTAGAAAAAAAGTGTTTAGGAATGTCTCAAACAACGGCCTCGAATAAAGCTGTATAACTTTGCAACCACTGAGCCAATTTATCATTAACATTATCTTCGATACTGTTAGTATATCCTAACTATATCCTAAATATATTAAGAATCAGAAAAAGTATTTGCTCAAGAAAATCTTACTGTATTAGCTCTTTCAACGTCCAATAAATATGTTAAAATAACTGTAACTGTACGATTCGATAACAGCATACATTTTGTTTTTGGGTCAAGTTCATTCAAATTCTCAACGACACTTTCTTTCTTTGGCAGGAACTCAATCATAGCGGAACAACGGACGCGCCGTACGTTACATCGCCTTAACGAGTAAGTTCATTTATATAACCTAGAAATCCTAAATATTCCCTATGCTAAATTATATTTTATTGTTCTGATGCTGTGCGATTTTTTTCATTTTTATATTTTGTTGTGTATATTTTATTTCATTGCGTAGTTAGCTAAATGTATTTATGTTTTGCGGCTGCTGTGCTATTGTATTTTAAGTTTTAAGCTATTTTGTGGTACTTACATTTATGGTTAATTATCGATTTCAAGTCTTAGAACATTTTTTCCGTTGTTACAGATTTAACAACATAACTTGACACCATGAAAAATGAAATGCAAATATCTGAATTAAATCCAGGTAAATATATTTTTATTGTATATTAATTAATAACCGAATACTAAAAGCAACTACGAATATGTGTAAACTGATTTATCAAAGTTTTAAATTTGAATAGTAAATGGTCTTCAAAAACAGCGTACTTGCTGCGGTATTCGGTGGTTATTTTTAAGATTTTATTTAATTAGTTTGTTTAAGTATGTATATTATAAGTTTTAACTGGCAACTGCTTCAGCGATTGAATTACCGCATAGCAATGGTATTTAATACATAGCGAATTATTGTGATCCTGAAAGTTATATTTATTATCACAATACAGCCTGCACCGGTGTCAAATTTAATAAATATCGAAGAAAATTTGTGTTTCGTAAATTTTTATAATTTAGGCACCAACATAGGCATATTCATATCTAAAAAGACCTTGTCATTTAAAAAAACTTTTTTTTTTTATATTGTGGATTGACTTGTCGCCTTTTTAATTTCGTTCAAAAGTTTATAAAATAATTTCGTTTTATTTAAAAAGAGACACGATCAAAAGATGATAAATATTTAAGTTGATCCGATTTTAAGAACTTACATGGTGTTAACTAAACCTGTATACAGGGCTTAATTAAAATACTCGAAAATAGGAATCCTTCATTCTGACCGTGATTCATAATTCAAAAGAATGAGAAAAAAATATAAAAATTATAGTACATCTGTAAAAAGTTCTTGCACCGTGTTGCATCGGTAAATATTTGTATAAGTCTGTAGATATTTTTGTCATTTCACAAGTCTCAAAGCTAGCGTATTACGAATTTCGCACTTATGTCGGAGATACACGAGGCTATTCCATATCGGAATAGCTAGATAGATTATAATTAATAAAGTAATAACCTTCTAGCATTTTTGATTTACAGATTAACTTAAAAAAATAGTCTACAGAAACTCTGGCATAAAGGTCTAATTAAATAATTACGCAGTTACAGTTATACATGACGACGAAAACACAGCAATAGATATTTCTATATATCGTTAGTTTCTGCTAGAAATATTTTTTTCTGAAAAAAGTTTACCATATGAATTTCTTGATCAATGACATTTCAATTACCTTTAATCCGCGTTGTGAAAATAAAACATTTTAAAGATTTAATTAAGATTCAAATCTGTTTTATGACTTTCACTTTCTGCTAGTTAAAACAGTATGATTAAAGAAATGATACATTACTCATCATTCCCCTGCCCTTATCCCACGCTAAGTGGGGTCGGCACAACATGTTCTCTTTCTCCACTCACTCCTATCATTCGTCAGTTATCTACTCCTCTCACATGCATATCCTCTTTCACACAATCCAACTATTCCGTTTACGCCTTCCTCTACTTGCTCGCCACTCTCGCATTCATAACTTTCTTCGTAATATGATTTTCATCCCTCCTCATCACATGTCCATACCACGCTAATCTTGCGCTCCTCAATTTTTCGATAACAGTCGCTACTTTCAAACTTCTTCTGATATACTCATAATATACTACGATACGAAATTTCGTTACCAGTTTATAAAACAATGTAAATGAAATGACAATTGATGCGACTTGTGTATTCTTAAAATAAATATTTGAATGAGTTTTGTAATACGTTTGACAGCTTGCATTCGACTGGAGAGGCGTCGAGGAGCTGACCTTCTGCAGTGCTAGCTTCAAGCAAGGTAGGTCACTATGAAAAGTTTTTTTTTAACTTTAAAGACAGTAGCGAGATATGATCATGTGTTTGATTTTAGGCATTAATTTACACTTTGCAAAACATCCGTTTAATTAATTATTAAATTATAAAGAAAACAGAAGTTGTATATAAAGTGAATTTGTGAAACTTATGTTATGGTACTAAAAGTTATCTCACAGATAAATCATTATTTATTCGCTGTCTGTCATTTACATAAATTTTATACAGATTTTGAGATGCTGTAAATAGTACTGTGTTTACAGTTCGTTATCTCAAAATTATTGTCAGTCGAGAAGCGCAAAGTTATGGAAGCTTATTAAAAAATCAATCTCTTTTCGTCTTTAGACGGTATACATATTACGTAGGTACTATTACATATTATCTGTGTTCATTAGATTGCCATATTAGTATTTAGATGTTTTATTTCAGTATTATAGTTTATATCTTAGTATAGTTGCATCAATGTTGTACTGTGATCATTTAGATTGTATTCATTAAACTTCATTTATCCTTACTCGCATAAGTCAAAGTTTATTTATTGCACAGAATTATATGTAAATTAAAGATGTCATAACAAAATACATGACTAAAGAAGTTAAAAAAAAATTCAAATCTTTTTAGAATTTAAAACCAACTGATATATGAGTAAGGAATAATGTTGTTGACAAAAATGTATTTCAATGAGCTTTATGCTTTATTCGCCAGTCAGAATTGTGTGAGCTTTGGCGGTCATTTTTATGTCATTTTCCATCCGTCAATCAATCTCATCAACTTCGTATTTTTTTTAATTATTGTTCTGAGTACTACAGTTTATTATCATCGTATCTTTAGGTCTATCATTCGTTTCATTGTAGGTACGCTTTGAACTCTTATTTGCTTTGATTCTCTTTTGTCTAAATTTTCTGATCAGTTAAGGTAATTTTAGTCGATTTCTCCATACACATCAATTATTTCGGTTTAAAAAAGCTTTTTTTTAACTTGTAAAGAACTTTACAGTTCACTTGTGAGCCTAAACTGTGTACAATTTTACTCAGATTTAGGATGTTAGTAGAATACGATAGCAAAAAGAATAATCTAAAGTTATATTTAATTACAAATCTTATAAGTTTAATTTCTAACTCCCCTAGAAACATAAAAATATTAAAGTTTTTATACAGAATTCGCGGTTGGTTTCGTAGTGCACTCGTATTAGTGCGTTTGTTTTTGCTCGTGGCCGAATGTGGCTACTTTTCCCGTAAATTTTATTTCTTCATAACCGTTGCTTTCGATTTAAAACGAAACTTAATTAAAACTAAATCTTAAATTTTTAAAGAAAAATTGAAAGAAAATCTCTTTCAACTTGGGATCCATTCGAATTCATTCGAAGTTGCCTTTCAAAGTTTTAATTACACTCTTTCGAGACTTGACTGAAAGCCCTGATAGTTAAGATTATTTCGTAATTAAGATTTTCTGGAAGTGGTTTTACGGCTTAGGTCAAAATACATTTTTGAACGCACCACAAATACTTTGCTGTTATAACGGAATATGCAATAAAATAAACAATCTGCTATTTTTCCAGCGAAGATGTAAATTACGCTCACGCCGAATGATTATAATTTTGCATTATCTCGAAAACTTAATAAATAACATTTGTAAAGTGCCTAATTCTTATATGTATTACGTTTTTTTCGAAATCTCTTTATCTATTTAATCATATGAGACAGTAAATACAACTAACAAAATAAAATCAAATTATTATACCCAAACAAAATCAACGTACATATTGCAAACGAAATTTACAAAATAAAATAATCTTCTTACACACAATAATAATTTATTTATCACAATAAATAAAATCAGATAACGTTGGCTTCTCTTTTAAACCAACTTTACTGAACTAAGAAGTGCACTGAGCTAAAGATAATCTCACGGAGATAAGGAATGAACTTGCAAATAAAATCCAATATTTACCAAGTTTGATGAGCTTTCTGCAATACGAAATTGTTTAAAACTCAACGAGATTGCTTTAGTTGACAGGCTTATTTCAATTTATTTCTCCTTCTGCATCTGATTCTTATGAAGGCGTCGCTAGCTGCAGATCAAATTATTGTTGTACAAGATAGAAACAAAAATACGTGGATTTGTGTTTCTTAACAGACCATCTCGAACTGATGACAATTTATATTTGTACGTAAGTTTAATTTGTAAGTTTTATACGCTCATGGTTACACGAACGAGAGTCTTGTCAGATTTCCAATTACAGTTTGAAAGATTAAAAATGCAATAAAGTTTCCTGCCTTTTACATTTTCCAAGGTAGTCGTGATCCAAAGTTTCATTTTTCAAAACCTTATACGAGTTTATTTTTCAAACGCTCCATACTCCACATCCGATGCGCGCATATTGCGTCTGGCATCAGCCTCTCAGGAAAAGGACTCCTTGCAGGTTTCAATGTAATCATGTCATCTAGTTTCATTCGTATTGTGTGCTCCGCTCGTTGCCTTGCTGTATATAAGCGGAACCTGGTTTAATATAGAACCCTTGTAAGATTTTCATTATGGACTTTCAACCGGATATTAAAGAATTTAACTATGTTACGGCAAAGTAGGTTCATTTTGATCAACCAATGTTGTTTGACTTAGTCCGACGTATTTTAAATAAATTCTGATAAATATTATAAGAAATACTGTGTTTTGAAGATATTGTTCGTGCTGTGACATGGATTGAGCGAGAATTGATTACGATGGACTTTGACATTAAAATGGTTGTGATGTTTTGTATGAAAATAATAATATATGCTTATATATATACATATTGTGATGTGTAAAACTTTATAATAATAATGTTATTGTATGTTTTGTTGGTATCGGTGTGATTGCTTGTTTGCGATTGTTTTGGTATATAAAACGATATGTTTACGGTGTGATTTACAGCTTATGGGTGATTTTTAAATGGAATTTAGAGATCTAAGCAAAGTTACGCTTCTAAACTTTTCATAATACTAGTTAAAGTCATGTCTGAACTAACGTTTGAAAATGGATAAAGCCGGAATCTACTGAATTGATATTATAAAGTGAGCTTGTTAGTGTTGAATTGTCAACTTTAGATTCTCGCGATAACGAGATGCTTTTCACAGACGAGATAGCCGGGGCTTTCAATTCTCTAACAACTAGATATTTTATTGGGAAAACCAACTTAGAATTTCAGAATATTTCTTTTATATACCTCTTTTATACTTGATAATATAAAATATCAGTCTAGGTTTATATATTACCTGACAGCATGTTATTAAAAGCAGTTTGTTCCGCAGTAAACATACTCGGCATAACTAAAAATTTCAAAGTTATAATGACATTACTGTATTAATGTAGTCACATCGAGATCGACATGCAAAATAGAAACAGTTTTATACAATATTTATGTAACTTATATTATTTTAGCGGCTACAGAAGTATCATACATACGTTTAAGTTCACACATATTTCAAAAACTATTTTTGATTTAATTAAGAACTGTGTAAGTTTTCGAACTTGAATGTATGTTGGTACTTCTTCTACTTACTGATTTCTATTATCTTGTACAAGGAACAAACAAAAGTTTTTAAACATTTCAAAACAATCTTGTATCTTCCAACAACAAGATAATAAAAATTGGCGTTGATTAGTGCAGCTGTCCCGCATCGCCTTCGGCATTTGGCATTCCTTGGGATTGCTCTCTACCGCGTGAAAAGACAAGAGTAGTGAGATGTCTAAGACATCACAAATTCTCACTACCTTGTCTTTCATGCGGATTGAGCATCAGGCACCAATAGAAGACTACTTCGCTGGACTCGACATCTTACAATATCTTTAAGCGTCTTGTCAAAATAGCGTAATTTATCAAAATCTAATTTACGTATCTTAACATCAAATAATTTTGTGGTTATAAGTAGAAAGTTAACCATAACACATTTAACTAATTATAACAGAGGGTAGTTAATACAATAATAATTACTTAATTACATAATCAGTTCTAACTAATCACTCGAATGTTGATTACACCTAGCTTTCTAAACTTAGAATTATATATATTTTTAATGCATTTCTAGTATTTATCAGGACAGCCTTTATTCACAGTTCTAGTACAAACCAATTATATATTTAGTGCGATAGCTTAGGTACTGTTGTATCATTCTTGGACTATAATTGAATTTCGTATGTATTGATTGCAAACAGCGGCGCCGCTGTCTAGCCCCAACAATTCAATTTATAATTTATACATACGGATAATGAAGACAGTCCGGGGTAGTTTAAATGTTTACTCATGTTTACTTCTACTAACGAGTATCAAACGACGCGAAACTAGTTTCGTTCGCCAGTAGACAAAGGCCTTTGTTAGTTGCTACTAAATAATACCCTACAATTAACTTCATTACTTCGTTATTTGCAATATCTAGCTGCCGCAAAGTCCTAATACATAATTCGGTATTCCCGCAGAAGTCCGGAAACTCATTGTTAATTTATTATCTGCCTAATAAATAAATATAATAACCATACACATCTCACACACCGCCTTCTAGTCAAATAACATAATGACTATTCAAAATGATTTCTGTGATTTCTACGAATAAATTATAAATAACTAGTTCTCAGGCACATATAACAAGCTAGTCCACAACACATATTAGCACTAATTTCAAATTACATACCTAAAAATACTACATAACTATTTCTTACTGAAGTCATATTCTTCAAGTAACAATTTATTTTATAAAATATTGGTTTAAAATTTGTTATTGCTTATCAGAAAGGGGGGTTCATAAGGACTTTAGACGGGGGCTGGGTGGAAGGCGGTAGCGTCGTGATTGAAATACAATTTGCTTAAAAGGCTCGGGCTCTGCCTGCTTTCGCCTCGTCGTATTGCTAGACCGTACTTCTAGTAATAAATTGCGTTAGTGCGCGCATCGCTAGAAGCTACATAGTGCTCTCTATTTTCATCTAAACTTTATAGAGGCCACTAACCAACTTTAGTGAGACCTTCTTGCTATCTATCATAAAGCTGGGACAGATAGTTGAGCAACTGGATACGAAAAATGTCGTTAGTGCGTCTTGTTAAACACCGAACAAAGCTACTCCACGAGCACTTCTAACGAGTTATTCATTTTCAGTACGCTTTGTTGGATTACTTGTATGGCAGTGTCCCTATAATGTGCACAAACCCTTTGAGTCAACCGCAGCGGTCAGCACTCTCGTTTGAAGTGCACTTGCAATGCAGATTCGTTATAATAATGCTGTTTGAATTGAGATATTTATTTTAGATGTTATATACCATGTAGGAAGTTAACTATCGACATTGTTATTGCATTACTTTAATTAATTCAAACAACGTACTGAGAAAGGTGTTGAGAGAAGCAATTGTGGATGCATCTAATATACTCTATTTTTTTAATAAAATGACGAATACGTCATTTTAAAGTAGTCCTACATTTGAATCTGGATTTCGAAAACAGCACACATTATTAGATCGAAAGTAACAGTATCTTTGTATTATTTCAAATGTACTTTGTTAGATTTTTGCTGACAATTAAGTTCTTATTGATTGCCGCTGGTATGTATTCCCAATACGATGGGTAGCGTGTCACGTAAATACGATTTCGGCTTAAACCATACATTCTCAGAATACTCAATGCTTAAAATAGATGTACATTTTATAGATACCGCTTCTAACAACCGCTTATATTCTACGTAGTCGAAAGTCCACTTCGAAGTTGCTGGTACATGGAAGCTCGTTTAAGTTTTTAATTATTCATTAGTAGTTGGTTATTTCTAGCGTCTAAATTATATTGAATATTCCCAGATTTTAACATAGCATGCTGGCCCTACAACGTAAAGCCCATATGTTTTAAAACGAAACCATCACCTCAGCCGATCCTCCATACCTTAGATTCTTCTCCATCCAAAGGTTGTCTGGAAGAAATCGCTTTCTTAGCGATAAGACCGCCCATTGTACATTTAGTATATTAATTTCCTAACCTGTATATTCATTTAGTATTTAAGGTGTACAATAAAGAATTTTCATTCATTCATTCATTCATCATGAATTTCAAATCTAAAACCGTCTGGAAATAATACTGAAATGTTCGTGACATTTCAGCGTCGAGATAGGATTAAATTGGAAACCACCGCTGCAGCGTTAAAACTTTTCGACGACATTCGTTATAGTTCATTCCGCGTGATACATTGTTTTACGTATTATACTCGTATATCGTGGTCTCGGAATGACAATGATGATGTGTCGCGAATTCTAGAGTTTAGTCAGGGCTTACGAGCTTTGCCGCATGTTGCTATCTGAAAGTTGTTGTCCGTATTGTGTACAAAGTCTAACTTGCAATGAAAGCGCATATATAAATTTGGTTTATCTTTGTTATTTAATGTTTTGATAGTGATATGACTATTTACATTATCTAGGTATCTCACCCTTGTCTCCGTTCGTAGACAATTTAGCGCGTTCGTCATATTTTTGACGTGACAACGTCTTATAATTCGATAGAGCCGGCTGCACGCACGAAAAAACATGACTCATGAAGCGTTCCGGCGTTCCGGCGTTCCGGCGTTCTGAGGCGTTACCGTATACCGTTCGTTGACGTTGTCACGTTCAACTATCGTCAGTAAACCGACTTTACAGACAACCATTTTTTTTTTATGAAAGTTGAAGATGCCTTTACTAAATCGGAAAAACATCGGATTTCTTGAAATTGTTAAAAAAATGGTTGTCTGTAAAGTCGGTTTATTGACGATAGTTGAACGTGACAACGTCAACGAACGGTATTGTAAGCGGTTCTGCAAAATAAATCGTCGTTCGAAACATCTTGGAACGCCTCAGAACGCCGGAACGCCGGAACGCTTCATGAGTCATGTTTTTTCGTGCGTGCAGCCGGCTCTATCGAATTATAAGACGTTGTCACGTCAAAAAGTTACTCGATGTTAATACGCAGGACACCCTTCTTTTGGGCTTAGCTCTTTTCAAAGTTATCCTCGCTTTCGTATAAAAAAAAGATAGGTCAGATATAAAATAGATTTTATAAACGTCAAAGCTTACGCTATAAACTGAACTGAGATAGATAATTAAATAAATAAATGTTATGGGAAATTACACACATCGCAATCTCCCAAACTAATCAAAAGATCATAATAAAATTAATCAAAAACATATAATAATACTGTATCGAGAACTAAAAAAAACTGTTTTTTTTTGTTTATACCAATAAAATAGCCTCGCAAAATACCTATATTAAAAATAAATTTAAATTTCATAAAGCTAACTATAACAGCCGAATAACAAATTATATTTTACATAAAACATTGAAATTTTCAGCACTGTGCACTCTGAATTCAGTGACATTAATTTGTAGTATTATTACATATTCTAGTTCATTTGCACATCACTGTGTCGAATTATGTATGCAACATGAAAACTCCATTTGGTCACATTTGGGTAGCTAAAATAATATCGATGATAGGCCGTGCATGTTTGCGAAAATGTTTTAGTCATAATTTAGCTTCCCTAGATATTTGTGTTAATGGAACTAAATGTTTTGATAGTTTAATTAAAATATATATTATTTTAGACACAAGCCATTCATATTATTTCTATACACGTTCATACTTTTTCATTCTCGTTCAAGCTTTACATGTAGCTCTACCATGAGTTTTTACTATACTATATTTACTACACTCGCTAGCGTCTGTAGTTAAAAAAATGTATGAAGATTTGTACAGCGCCTCTAGCGGATAGTTGAGTACTAAAATTCGTATACTAATATTGACGTAACTACTGTAGTAAAGTCAGGCGATTTTACTGTGACAGCTCATGGTAGAGGTACTGGTCCCTTGCGAAACTTACTTTAGTAGGTATACTCATTTTTGTGTAAGTAATTCAATCACAAGTGCATTCATAAGATCAGCTCTAGTGTTCCCTATTGAAATCGCGGCATTCGTATGATTTATATTGAAATTGTTGATTGATAAATTAAACAAATATTAAGGTACATACATTAAGTACATAATAAGGTAAGTACATAAGTATTATGTAGTTTCTGTCGGTCAGCATAAAGCCTGATATTATTAGCTTTGAATTATTAATTTTTCGAATCTTATGGGAAAGGTATCCCATTAAATTAGGGTATTATTAAAATTGTTTTTCATAGATTCAAAACCTATTGAATTTGTTCATTGTTGTCGAAAGTTTTGATATTATTTATAATATAAAAAATAAATTTTGAGGCTGAGAAACTTGGCTAGTATATTTAAAGTAGAGGCGCTAATCACAACCGTATCTCCGGTTGCGTTAAACATTCTTTAAACTTATACGACACGTGCCAATCAATGGTATGAAAAGTAACTTTCAAATCCAGTTAATATTTGACTTTTGAAGTACACTGATCTAAATTGAAATGTAAACGATACAAGTTATAATAATGCAAATAAATCAATAGTCGCCAGTATCCGAGCGTTCTAATTATTCATTTGTAACGTTAGAGTGAAAATCAAATATTTAATCAGTCTTCGGAACCGTCTCTCAGGAGGTCTTACGTTGTTTAAATATTCAGTAGTTCGAAATTTTGCTCCGTTAGGTTTAGAAGCGCTATTATAGATTGAATGTTGTTAAAAATAAAACCAAAGCAGATGTAAATCAGCTTACATTGTACATTAAAAAAAAACCTGAAAGTAAATTCAAAATAAATTAAACAGTTTTACAATAAATGATTCTTATTCTTAAATTCTACTAAACAGAGTTTAAATTTACGCTCCGTATTCGTCTAATTATTTAACCGCGTAAAATATCAATTAAAATTCTAGTTCCGATAAACGATAACGCTAGAGGCAAAACATATTCGATACAGTTGCATAATTCCTTTTAACCAACTAAAAGCAAGGACGTAGTTTCGAATTTAAATCATGGAACCACCAGTTCAACTTCATGCAGGTCTGCGCTTCTGTCTGTCAGAGTTTCTGACACGTGTTTTGTTTCAGTATTTCAATTCAATGCTGCTGACAGCTGCACCGCTTTGCATTTAGTTTTTGTTTGTCTGTGTTAATTGTAAAATGAGCTTTATCGATTGACGTAATTGTAATGTATTACAGAAATTGCTAGATCAATTGTGCCTATGCTGAATGAAATTGTGCTGTCTCACAATTATTATCACGGTATTCAATAATATAAACAGGGAGTTGCGCTAACAGAGCCCATCTCTCTAAAGACATATGAGCTCAAGTTTTATAAAAATGAGAAATGAAGAAGATTTCATCTTATTTAAGCGCAATAAAGTTCATTTTACGTCGTTATTGGGATTGTTTCATTGTTTATTGTCATCATTATGTATGGTAACATTTTGTCTGGTCTTAGGACTAAGTATTTAGATCTAATACATAATGTACCCTAATAAGGGTGGGTAGTGGATAGTTGGAAGCGCGGGAAGGCGCGGGAAGGCACGGGCGTGGTTCCCGTGTGGTGTGCGCGCCTGCGCGGTGTCGCAGGGCCTGGGGCAGGTGAGGGAGCCACCTGCCCGCCAGACGCACAGTCTACCGAACCCGACCATCACGAGCACACATCGAGCCTGCTCAGCTCCCCGCTTCACGACCTAGGTGTGCGCGTTTAACTCTTTTGTACTGACTTTGCAATTCACACTAACTACATAAATTCTCTAGTTTCATGTTTAACTGTTTCTCCTTATTTGATATAAATTCAACTTTTTTGATCTGAATAAATTAAATGAAGTTTTATTTCAAAGAAGCATAAAATTCAACTTTATAAATTCGTTGAAGTATTTATCGTTGTAAGCCGCAGCTATGTCTATTGAAGTTACAAAAATCCTAATAAAGAGAAACATGAGTAGACATAAAATTGGGAAAATATTCTAATGCGTACGTCGAATTTGTTTGTGAAGCCACTTGTTGCCGCTACGCCTCTACGCCGTAGTACATCGTAGCTAGGTGAGGTTTCGTAGACTTGGTTTTGCATGTGCTATTATTATATTGAAATGTCGATGTTTTATTGTTTTGCTCTCGTATTATTTGATATCTTTGTTTATTTTATGATTTCTATATTTTATTTAGTTTTAGTAACTACTAAATACAAAATATGTCTTTTATTGCAATTTACATTATTTGTCTAACAGGTGTTTATTGAGCATATTGTTAGCTGAATTGTAAATTATAATTATTTTACTGATATAAAAACCAAACATTATCACACAAAGATTTGAAGCTTATAGATATTAATAGTACCTATATTGTTTTTCATTGTTTAAGTTATGCATGTAATTTATTAACGAACATTTACAAAATTGATCTAGTGAGCGAATGGCGGAGTACATCGCGATATCGTCGTGATTTTCAGAGAATTAATTAATTTACTCGTAAAACAAACCTACTGTGCGTATTTTCTGTCAATTAATATCCCAACCTTAAACCCATAAGACCAATACCTTAAACCCTCCTGACAGATTTTATAGTACATAATAGTATCAATCGGCCTCCGGGGAAACGTTCATTTCATTAGCCCATTATCCAATTTGGCGACCAGCGCCGCTGACATATTGCAGTTAATCCTAGCCGATGGCTATCCGCTCTCATCTCGCAATTTCAATTTGCGTACAATCCACTTACGGCTCGTGCTACCCGTCCGGTTTCGTCAGAAATTATCACTAGTCCCTGAAAGCCGATTACGTTCCGAAAACGGAAAGGGGCGATATTGTTAAGCTTGAAGTCGACTATAGCTTAAATGACGACACGACAAAAGCGATGGCAAATCAATAGGTAAGTAATTAAGACTAAGCAGATTCAACATTAATCTTGTTTTGGTCAAATCGGAAGCTTAGCTTTTAGTCTAATCTAATCTCTAAGATCGTAGTGTGAGATGTCAGTAAAAATATATGAAAATATATTTTAGCGGTCATAGGAGTTTACAGCAAATACATGAATAAAACCGCAAGCTTTTCAAATATTTATAAGCCGCCATGTAAAGTTCATTTTAATTTACAGACGACTCGAGACGTGCGGCATACATATGCTAAGTATGTGCATTGTATTTCATGAATCCAATATTTGTGTTTACTAACTTTCCCACAGGCAAATGCAATTATTAATGCTTTAACTATTAGACCTATCAATTATAATTTTAAATAAAACATTCTCACATACTTCGTCTTGACAGTATCTAGTTGCGATCTTGTAGTTCAATTGGCGGTATCCTTTGTGTTAAAACCTTTTGATTCTCGTAAATAGTTTCCGAAACAGACAAAAACATGTGTATGTACTTACAAATATTATATTTCTCTGTTAAGCTCATGGCTTCCTTCATGTTCCTAATTTTATTAATGGCTACTCTTAGGTTCGATTTTGTGAAAGTACGTCAGCCACAAATAGGTCAATGCGTTTAAACTTACATATATAAACGTGTGTAGTGTGTTTGTCGAGCGGTGAGGGGGTAGTCTTAATACATTTGATATTACATAAATAATAATAACTACTATCGTCTAAAACGATACGATGATCAACGAAAAAATCAAATGTGTCAAACTCGGATCAATCGTGATTTGGGTTTCTAGAAACCGGCCGTAAGAGTTACAGTTTTAGATTCGTATTTTCTTCTGACGCTTGGCATCGATGCTGTCGATGTCAATGTAGCACACATCATATAGTTAATAAATAAATAAATAAATAATGCTGGACAATCCACACAACATCATCTAGCCCCAAGCTAAGCAGAGCTTGTGTTATGGGTACTAGAAAACTGACATACTTAATACAATATATTACATAGATAGATATTTTTTTATTATACATATAATACCCAGAACACCCGGAATAAATATTTGCAGAACATACAAACATTTATCCCAAGGCGGGAATCGAACCCGCAACCTTCCGCGTCGCAGTAGCAATAAAAGTAAATATTAAACTCATTTAAATTAACTTTAACAATTTTAATAATACCGTTAACCATACTCCACGGTAGTTGTAGTCAGTAGTCATATGCAAAAGTTGAACATAGTTTTAAAAGTTTCAATTATTAATATAAAATCATTACTTTGTTGGAAATACCTGACAATTTCTATACTTTACGTAGATGTTCAGCTGTTTAGTATATACAAGCACGTTTATCACGTCAATCAAACCCACACATAAAAGTTTATTTTTTAAATGAAGTGTGCTATTTTTTTTATTTAAATGGTTTGAGTGCACAACTTTTATATTTTCGTTTAACCATCGGTAACTCCCATTGGAAGCTAGGTAACAGACATACACAGTCTTAGTCTCGCACATGGTATGCGAATCAATGAAATAAAAATTGATCTGTCACCGTTGAATCTAAATCATTAGTAGAAACTTCCTCCTTTCTTCATTCTTCCTCATTCGTCGGCAGTAAGAACGTCTAGAATTCTCTAGAACTATAAGAGAATAAACTCCCGAGGGTCGCAAGTAGCTATTAATGCGCTTCCTAGCCTTATTAAAATAAACAAAAGTTTCTATCCGTAAACCAGCTTTAAGTAGAATCAGTGTCTCCATGTGTAAATCGAGAATTACCGTGTTGCAAGGGTAAAAATACGGTGTTACGGTGTACAAATTACCGTGCAATTTTTCGAAGTAAAACAACATCGGGAACCAATTCAAAACTGAATTTGTTTTAAAATTATAATGAATCCCAGGTACAAAATTTATTGAGTTGACTGACTGAGATTCGTTTTACGCAGTACATGATGAAATATTCACAAAAAAAATAATTTATAATACGGTGATTCATGACACGGTCAAGGTAATACATTTTTACCTTGACGGTGGAATAAGAGTACAAGAGTACATTACGGTGGTTTTACGGTAATTACCGTGTACATGGAGACACTGAGTAGAATGGTTATCTAGCTTCGACGTAGATTGGTGAAAAGTTGTAAAACTATATTCAAAACTAAATCCTGGATAAAACTACCCCGACCGCCCGTGTTGGAAGTTACTCAACATTACATTATTACATTACTCATAAGATTACGTAAAATAAATATTTAAAACTTGATAGGTGCCCATCGCAAAATTAAGAGTTCATCAGTTGAATCTTTGAAGTTATTTTAGGTAAGTATACATTATTCTTAAATTCATTATTAAATCAAGCGTTTCTATAAAATGAAGTGTAAGTATGTATACAAAAGCTCAGAAAATATATTTGAAGATAAAAAAATCTAAAAAATAAAAGAACTCCTAATAATCCAATTAATATTGGAACTGTACAAAAATATTTATGTGTAGTTAACAATGTTAGTTTTTTGCTTTCGTTATTTTATTTTGTTGTTTTGATATGTAAGCAGTTTTTATGATGATTCCAGCATGTTTAGTGAATAAATGCAAATGGTTAATTATTATAGTGCAGCAGTTATCATTGTTGCTAAACCTATGACCGATCCCAAATGAATGGCAGTCGTATACGTATCGAAACGTTTATTATTTAGTAAACGTTTATTAATTCGCCTCGCAACGCGCGTCAAAGCCTGCTCGACTTCCAAACGATTGAGTGTGACCGCGCAGTGTATCTCAAATATATTAGTTTAATAATATGTTCGCGATTTGTGATCACCTTGACGTATTTCTTTATAGATTACTTAAGTTGTAGTAGCATGTCTAGCAATAGTATACTTTGTATGATAACACAGGTACATTGTATTTATTGTGTGATATTTTAATAGAAGGTATAGCGAAATTTTGACTTTTGCGTATGGCGTCTCAACGGATGAACCATTTTCAATAAAATTTCAATAAATAAGACACTTTCCTGATAATCAATCATATTTAGCAAGGGCACAAAACGCGAGGATGTAAATAAACTTGTAAAAAATATCATTAAATGTTTTGTGTGTTTAAATGTATTTTCAGGCAACTGAATGCAATGTGGCCCTGTCATCAAAGTCGGCTGATCATAGATCATTGCGTAACTATCACAGCCAGCTTTGATGAGCATGGCCTCATTCGTAACAGCGGCGTGCTTGACCCAGTCACTGCTTTGAGTTCAAGACTCGGAAGATCAAGGGTTTCTCGTACCTAGCCAGTCAAAGGGGCGGTGACTATGTGTGTTTGGTTCATATCACAGCCACTTTGATGTGGTCGGTTATCTGAGACATATCAACATATCAAACTTCCTATACCTACTTATATCTTATTCTTATTATATTTGTAAATATGTATAATCACTTATGTATTATTTTCTATTAATACCATTCAGTCCTTTTCTATTAACTAAGCAATCATTCCAAAGGCGTCAACGTGTGTCTTGATGTATATAACAGGAGCTTACAGATGCTTGTAGACTATAACATATTGTAAAAAACCTCTTTCAACGTTTTCTGCCGGTTTGGTTGAATCGATCTCGAACATGAAAAAATGAAGGTTTTTATGTAGGTTAGTTATACTATTCGACTTTCTAAAATATGTACTACTTTGTAAATATATATGTGCATTCATAACTTTTTTTAGTTTGTCGCACCATCTTTGTTTTATCACTTTACTACTATGTCGAAAACTTCGGTGGTTAAAGCATCCATCTGTATGAACTTTTTCTATATACCTACATAGTTGAGAAATACGTTGTAGGTTTTGTATAAACAGCCGTATGCGTTCTCTAGTTGATTTGAAAAGTTTATTATTGATGAGTATTTTATACCCTGAAGACAATATCGACATGTTGGAAAATGTACTCACAAGTTTTCAGATCACATCAGTAATAATCATCGTCCGTGGCCCATTCGTGAAAATGGATGTGCAGTGTTGTTCTAATCATATCACAGCCATTTTTGACGAGTCGGGCTGCGCGACTTTTCAACATTTTATGTGACAGCTTGAACAATTTGGAGAAACAGGTTTGCTTGTCGCTCTCAAAGTGGTTGTCGTGTGCGTTCACTTTGCCATATCACAGCCAGCTTTGATGAGCGGGGAGGACCTTTCAGTCTGCTTGAACCGACCATCGAACTACTGAGACGCAATTTTCGGGATGCAGCGATGGTGCCGACGAAGTGGCTGTGACTATGTGGTTATAGTTCATATCACAGCCAGCTTTGTTGACTTCCTCGTTGTACTAACATCGTGAACAGCAAGCATCTTCAATCATTTAAACTTACGGTTACTTGCAATTTTATGTTATTATAAACCGAACTCGGTTATTTTGTTTATCTCTCATATACTTAACTCCGATAGTTTATGATCTTTAATTGTGTAAAAGTGTTTTAGTAGTGCAGTGCTATGTTAGTGTAACTAAACAAACATTTCATATTTTCTCATATTGTTGTTTTGGTTTTCAGGTAATTTGGAACTGGGTACCTGAGGCAAAAGGCAAAAAAAATTCATCATTTTAGAAGTATTTTTATTGTTAGACATAAGATTTGATTTTGTTTAAAATTTTATAAATAAACTATTTGTATTGATTGTATTTTTTTAACTTTACACCCTATTCACCTTTCTATTTCATAGACTACCTGCTCTCAGGTCAGCTTCATACGGCGGACATCAGTTAACAAAATAATAAAATGAGGACGAAAACACTCGCATAATCTAGTAGATCAGTAATGGGTTCCTACTTGATATTTTATTTTAAGAACTGGGCATTATAAAGGCTTAAAGATAATATATTTCTTCCAACCAATAATTATAGGTCATCCTGGCTTATCCAAGAAATGAGTTTTGAACTTGATCTTTACTTAGTTACCAAGTTCCTCCATATAGAAGACATACCCACCCAATGCTTAAACAAGTAGTCTAGTCTAAGTAATAACACATGGCTACGTATGTTCCTCTATCTCGAAGTAGTAGTGTAGGGGAATTGGGTTTGGGCAAGTTCTGATCCAAGCTCTGGCTCAAGAAAATACATTTAACTTTAGTAATGCCCATAAGGGCAATGTATAAAAATCTAGCTAATATAAATTAGCTATATTTTTATACATTAGATAAATATTGAACGTTCTCTTCAAAAAGGCAACATAGCAGTCTGAGTTCTTGATGCCCGTATTTATTGAAGTTTTAAAAGGGGGTAGGTAAAACTATTCAAATATTGGTAGCTTTAATTAGGTAGGCATAAGCACTACATTTTATTTATAAACCTAATAGAAATGATCATATTTTGTACTACTTAGATCTGAGTAGAGTAATGCAAAAACGCAGCATCCATTCGAGAAAACATACTCTAGCACTGAAGGCCTGAGGGACCTTGCCCACTAGGAAATCTATAGTCTCTGACAGCTACTAGGTAAGATAGTACATAACCATAACAAGCCGAACAGGGGAGTGTATCACATAGGCAATGGTGTTTTTTCGCTCAAAGGTTTCTTAAAATAAAACAAAAATTTAGTACTCGTTGGGGTCGAATAGTGTCCCTGGCATTACCACGAGCTTCTAGGTCCTAGAAAGGTAAAAATCAATTTTGAATGTAAAATAGGTAGGTAGGGTACCTACTATCCTAGATTGTAGGATAATAATATTTCATTTGATTTAACAATCGCCAACTATAATATGCCTAAAGACTTCAATAGAATGAATGATTTGAGAAATATTTATTCTAGTCTACTGTTTTACTGTTAATACCTACTGTTGAGGATATGTAGCAGTGACGACTGAGGAAGACAAGACTTAAAAAATATGTTTATCTTCACAAAATCAAAACAAATACATTATGTAGGTATATGATTTGGTCGATTGGTTACTTAAATCAATAGACAAAAGCCTATTTATTTCTCCCATCAAGCTTTGATCTATCTATTTCGTTGGACCAACGAGAAGTCTACTTATTTTATGAATCCCATCGATCAAACTATTTTAATTCATAAATTATATGAATAAAGTTCACGTAACAGTAACGCAACATAGAGTCAAGTTTTATTATATATTATATTAGATATTTACTTACATAATGAAATCTGAATATTAGAAGTGCCTCCTTTTTAATAATAAGGCTTGCTTGTACTGTACAATGCCACTACCAGTTGATTTTATGGGTTTCACTTCGATACCGCTACCGCTACAACGAGATGGTAACAACGAGATGGTACACAACACAACATACCGCTAGCGCCATCTCGAAGTGAATAGCGAAACGGCGGCGACTTTTATCAGAATTGGTAAGCTCACAGATTCGAACCGAACCAGTGACTCGACGGATAGTAGGGTGAGCTCGCCACCCCAACAGTAAGGGTGGCAGCTGCGCACACAACGCGTCGCTATTATTATTACTTATCGATAATGATAGCGATAAATATAAATATCGCTTGGGGGACGGATCTATACGCAAAAAAAACACTGTGGCATTATTTTGTATTTAAGAAAAGGTCCACCAGTTGACGTATGTAGCGAAGTTATGAAATTATTCTACAATGCTGTATAACTCATCGTAGAAGTAATTATCATTTAATAGAAATATAATTATAGCCAAGATAAAAAATAAGAAAACAGAAGCAGTGATATTAGAGGATGTACATTGGAATAAGTATTCAACTATAGGGTATTAGGGTTTTAAATGAATAAACCGATGCCTCTTAAAAATTACGGAGCTATTGCAGAGTTTATTCGAAGCGGTTAGACTATCAGTAGGTATTGATTGACAGTATAATCATCACGATAATGTGATTCTGTAGTCAGAGTATAGTCTGTGACACAGACTATCAGAGGGCGTAGTCCGAGCTTGTATTTTAAAACTTGCTACTCTCGAGCCGACAGTCGTCTCTCGGATGATGTATGGGCATCCGAGAGACGACTCTCGGCTCGAGAGTAGGGAGTTTTAAAATGCACACTCGGACTAAGCCCTCTATGATTGAATTACAGTTCTGTCATTTTTTGATAAAACTTAACATTATGAATACATTATTCTGATGGATTATTTCACAATACTTTTCCTCTTTAAATCAAATAACAGCAGACTACACGATTGACTGACTAGATTGAGATATATTTCAAATAAACACTAGACATTTGCAGAATTGTCTGTCGTATGGGCAGAAGTCGCATTTATTATTAATTTAGCATTGAAAGAAGAGCTAATCCTGCCTACATATGAATAAATAAAACGCACATTTGTTTAGAACTACAATTCCATTTTTTATTTTTTTTTACGACATCCATAAATAATACTGAGTTTATTCAGTTACTTAATATTAGGTACCTATACGATAATACACATGGTACGATAATTACCCTCTATCAGATAAACAGGCCAAATTCGGTAAAAGCCGTTGTCGGCTATCACTAGTCTTTAGGATTTAACAACATCAATTCTTACATGTTAATTTATAATTGAACCATACGTATAATATCGTATTAATATGTTTGTGTAAAGCCACACAAAAATACATTAACTTATCGTGTACCTAATTTAAACGGCTGTAAAATGGTACTTTTGTGTTTAATATCTATACTATATTAAAGATATTAGGATCTAAAGAGGGGTAAGAGACCGCATCATATATCTAGGACGAGAAAATCTTAGTCCAAAGTTAGTTGCGAGTTACAGTAATTTTAGGTCTCATCTAGACTAATAATAAAATACTTAAGTTTTCTTTATAAACGGTTCCCGATATGTCGGCGCAGTTGCATGCGCCATGATCAAGGGTCGAATTCGCCCGTTTTGTCAAAATATCCCGTTTATAAAGATAAAACATTCAAAATCGTGATATTTTCATATATTAATTACGTAAAATTATCATGATAATCAGCTAATTTAACTTATTTTTTCAGAATACACATGAAAATTTAATGTTTCTTATACATCTATCATACTGACTAAATTTAACACAATCAAGTTAATAGTAGAAAGAAATGTCGGGTTTTACTCTTAAGGAAATTTAATGAATGTTTTATGAGTATACAAGTTTTAATAGAACATTGAATGATATTGAGATGTATCTTTTCTTACTACACTCATTTGTACGATTGTACGCATAGTTATAATCTCATCTCTAAGAATTCAATCGTATAAGTAAATATTATCGTCAAGTGGCTCGCGTTCCTCGCACTAGACAAAATTTCGGAAAGTTATATCGCTTACAATATCAACCTTATGTAATAAGTTATTACTAATAAACTAACACCGATAAACACCAAAATCTCATTTTAAATTACGTTATTATCGTTAAAGTCCGTAAATTCTTCGCATCGAATCAAGTTCGCGTCAATGGCCAATTTACCCTCGCCCGTACAAAGCGACACATCGTCTACTTATAGTCTTATCAAGTCTTCTAGATCAGTATCAAAAGCGTGACCGCGGAGCTGGGTTGCATTCCTTTTGCAAAGCAATGAAGCCTTGTTGCATACATATAACTACACCACAACGCTCTTGCATTCCATCATCAAGAACTACGAAAATATAGTAGTGTCAAATCGAGAAATTAGGAATCACATTATATAGTATGATTTTTTCCTGTTTTATACAATCCAGGGCTGTTGCAGCCGATTTATTTAAAGCCGTTTTGTCTCAACCGAATGATAAACAGCTTAGGTCTGCTGAATATCTATTCAAATATACTTTGATGTATTCAATCTCATTCATGTGTAAGTTAGACATTGAACTACGTCATCACTAGGTATTTTACAAGTAGATTCACCCAATTCTACTAACAGTATAAATACGTACCTCCACTGACACCTATTTTATAGGTGGTAGGCAACATTAAATTCTTACGTTTTGATTATAATACTCATAAATATAATACGATATTAAAGTAATAATAACTGCAAGCGTAATTACAGACACAAGAGTAATGGACGCAGTGCGATGTCACAAGGCACGTCCATAGGCAGAGATTAGCACAGGTTGCTTGTTCCATCACTACTACTACTATACTAATAGCAAAAATATAAAAAAATAGCGACACAGATTTCAACTTATTTTTACGGTCTTAAGAGCGCACGGATATAATTCCCAATAGAATCGACATGCGCAGTTATACCTCTATTTAAGCTCGCGTCTCAAAATCAGTGCCACTATCTATACTGCTGATATATTACATCTATTTACAAATATTACATTAAAGAAGCTTAAAGATACTTGCAATACCCCTAAAAAATCAGTTCCTTCACAATTTTTAAACTCGTACCATCGTAGATAATAAATTTTGAACGCGAACTAAATATACTTAACTAAGAACCCGATCGTCAATCTATTTGTAATTACATATCGACAAATAAAATAAGCCTGTGACACTTTAAAGTATCTTCAATGAGTGTTACAAGTAAGCACCTATTTAATAAATTTAGGCTCAAATTTTGTTAATCACAGATTTTTAATACGATTTTGGCATATTTTTCATACATCACACTCCATAGATTCTTAGGCGGAAGGGGTGTAGGGTTATAAAAAATATTATACCCTAATAGGCCTGATTTAAGACACAGGACAAATCTTCTTCTATCTTACTAACTTTACAAACGACTATTTACAAAATATGTACATTACAGCCAAATTGTTTTGACAAGTCAAGATGTATCACAATTAGATAAATTTATGCACAACAGGACCTAATAAGTCCTAAAAGACCTACTTTTTAATATAATTACATACATACAGAGTGGTTTTTTAAGAAACGCGGTTATGGCCAAGTCTGATACTACGAGAAAAAAATGTCGTGAAAGTTTTATAAATCGAGGGCCCCTAAAAACAATAACTGCATGGGGAGTAATTAGTTTTTACATATATTTTTTTAGTTTAGGTAAAAGTTAATTAGTATTTAAAAAACTACTTTTTTCCTTGTGTATACTATGAATGAAATATACTATGACTTTTTTGATAAATCGATAGGTGATGGTGGTTCAGTAGAATCGGGTTCCTCTTGGTCGGTTTCGCGCAAGTTATTGATATTGAGAGTGAATAGCTGAGCGAGAGTAGCGGGATCCAAGGGCAGAGGCCAGGACAAGTTGTTGCCATCGCTCTTGGGACGCATGCCGCTGGTGCCTTGGCCGTGGTCGTATTTGGAAAAGTTTTTGATTCGATCTGATAAGATCCAAGCGATGCGCTCTGCCTCCGTCCGGACCTTGAACGCCGCAGCCACGGTGTAGGGGGGCAGCGGGAGGCGTTGCTCCCGCTGCGCCGCTCTCGGCACGTAGAGGCGCCGCCGAGCGGAGCGCCCCGAACGCGCCCGGCGCGCCCTCGCACGTTTGATCGCTCCTGGCGTTCTATTTCGTCTACGCCTCGGTCCAGGTTCAGCGCTCGAGCTGGGTTCATCTCTAGGAACGGCCACTCCGCTTGGACCTGGGTCACTACTAAAGCTTGGCTCTCCGCTAAGTACCGGCTCGTCAGATGCCCTGGAAGTTGATGACGAGTGGCCGGCTACTACGTAAGTCTCGACAAGAGGTTTATCCGTTAGATTGGTCATCTGCCATCGAGAAGTAGGATTATTTGTTTGATTATTAGTTAAATTTGCTTCCGCTGTTGAGTGATTATGCTCGTTTATCCGTTGCAACTGCAAGGAACACATCAGCTCAGCTTCGCCCGCGTCTGAAGAACTCACTTCTTTAGTTTCATCGATAGGTTCGTCAGTGACGGTCACAGTACCCTCGGTGACCAGGGTAGATCTTTTCACTCGTAAGTTAGGTGTTGCTTTGCCTTTGCCGAATACCATAGTTCTAGCTGTACCTTTCGAAGGTTGGGGTGAAGTCTCGTTCAGCGTGTCTTCTTCCAAGTCGACCACCTCATGCCACTCCACTTCAGCGTCCGACAGCGGCTGATTCGTGTTGTCGTCGGGCGAGACGCCCCTGAATATAGAGGCAGGCCACATCTCGATCTCATCGTCATCATCTTCGATAATAATTATATCATCATCCACTTCGAAGGTCTTCTCAGGTTTACGGTTACGGTTGTTCTCATCTCCTGAACCGTCGTCTCCTGTATTTCCGGAATTGAATCCACCAAGGTTACGTTGGTCCGCGTTTCCCGAACCGGACCCGCTATTGCCATCGTTATTACTGAAACCGGATGCGTCACCCTCGCCAACTCTGTCCGGACCGGAGTGGTTGGCGTCGCCGGCGTCGGTCGGACAGAAGTCTTGTGGCATGTTCTCCGCAGCGACGCCGATGGCGCCTGGCTTGGCTTGTGTCTCGGGCAGGTGGGTGGTTTCGATGGAGTGGACTTTCGGGCCAGGCTGGTTGACGTAGCCTTCGTCGTCGACCAGCTCCATTCGGAACCTGTTCAGTCGATACTTGCAGCTGAAACTGCAGTACAACGGCTCCGTGTCTACAGGCACATAGCTCCAAGAGTACGAGCCGGAGTCGATGTCGTAAAAGTCAAAATAACGAGCGTGATTGCCATGCGCGTATATAAAATGGATAATTGCCGCGAGGTCTATGAGAGCCACGAGGGCAAGTTTGATCAATTTCAGTAGAATGTGGCGACGAAGTGCGGGCGCACGGGGCGCATGGGCCGCACGGAGCGTGCGGGGCGCACGGGGCGCGCGGGGCGCGGCGGCGAGAGCTCCCGCCTGGCGCCGCTCTCAGAGAGGCAGGACGCTGTAATGCCACACGCGCTCGCGGCACATCGGACAGTCTGTGAGACGAAACGCGCACTCGCCGCAGAATCCCCTGTAAAATACACACACCTGATAACCGTCACCGTTATGAGGTAGGTACATATCGTCAGTGAAGTTCTAACAGTGCGCAAGTCAAAAATGACCATTTAGATTGGTTTAAACGAGCCGCACCGTCATTCTCCGTCGAATAGCATTCAATAGTCAAAACCGCCCAAAACTGACTTCCGCACTGTTAGAACTTCACTGACGATATACTATTTAGTTTATTACTGTCTCTTTTTCTTTTGTACCTGATGTCAATGTTGTTGTGATACTTTTTACGTCCTATTTTTGTAAATAAACATTGGTTATTTAATACCTGTTTATCCACAAACTTAAGTATTATCCCAAATCAGAAGAATTTTAAAACTAAATTAATTTAATGAATATGGAAGAACCTGTGTCTGAAGTTGAGTATTCTCTAAGCAATATAGTAAGCATAAACTTTGCCTGTTTTGGAATTAGATAACGTTGAAATATCCATGACTGTTACAGTACAAGCTTTGCTTAGTTTAAAACTTTGAGCGTTTTGCTAAATATCCCTGAAAACATTAATTAAAATATATGAAAACTGCTTACTTGTGGCGGCAAGGCGACAAAATGATGTCTGGTTTTCTGTCGTAGCAAATGGCACAAATTGCGTCTTCATCTAAATCATCGTCTTGAGAAGCCTGCACGCGCTCCAGGTGCAGCCAGCGCGGTACAACCTGCAGTGGTTCATTTATATTATTCTAAAACCTTAGTTCAAAATATACGAGCTGGTACATAATACCCGCGACTATACCCGCGACCCGCACTGAAACTTCAGTACTTAATTTAGTTTAATTGTAATTCTTTGTAAGAAGGATCATATAAAAAAACAGTAGGAACCATGCCGATTCTAAATGATCCTTGTGATTTTTTTGAATAAAGAAATATTTGATTTGATTTGATATAGTGTTATGATTATTATATCCAAAAATAAAGAAAATCAAAATCGTTTATTTCAAATTTACAATATCGGCTTAGTAATGAACATTGAACATTTTACACATCTTTATAAATTATAATCTGTGTGTTATTCAGATGTATAGAATAGAATAGAATAAGTACTTTATTTCAGTTATTATAAAAAACTTAATGCTAAAACACTTAAAAAGCTAAAAAAAATAAGCTATATTATTATAAAGATTCATTAAAATCCATTCAGTAGTTTTGCGTGAAAGAGTAACAGAAACGAGAAATGCATGAATAAACATATAATAAACACAAATGACGTAAAAGAGTTGGACTTTTATTCATCAGACTAAATATTTTACTTCTATTTTATTTGCACAATAACAAATCTGAAAGTACAACTATTGCTCAACAATCGCTGAATGCGATAAGGTATTATTGACCTTTAGGTATTAAAAAACATGTTTTTTTTATTATAAACGGGATATTCATCATGATTTGTGAATAAATGAAAACTAAAACTATGTTCAAAACAGTGTCCGCGTTTTGTATACATGATAACATGACAGGTTTCACAGCTCAGTTGGTGACAGCTCTGTCTTTTATGCTGTGGGTCATAGGTACGACAGTCGTCACCTCCACCAGCCAGACAGAATGTTATAGCAAACATTGGATGGTTATTCTCTTGTCTGTTTAGTTAAAGTATATATATTTACAAAAAAAACGTAAATAAGTATTTTATCAGCAATCTAGTTCTCATGTTACTTTGCTTAGTTTGAGACTACTTTACCTGTTTAGCTTCCTCAGAAAGGATTCCATGGTCATTAAATGTCATATACTCGCGGTCAGTCGGAGCGAAGCGAAAGTCAGAAACTCCAAAATTAAACTGCGCCCCTTGGAAGCACATAAAACTAGCAGCAGCGTAAAAGCTTGCCCTGAAATTAGAAAACATTATACATAGTTAAAAGACAGACCAAAGAAAAAAACATAAATTATTATAATAAAGTATTTTTGTAGTTAATAAAAAACGTCAATACTCCTATGTCAATTAAAATCTTAAATCCCTTTGACACGACCGACTATTTAGTAAGTTGTTTATATTAAAATATATACAAGTTATATCTTCGAAAATTATAAAGATAAAACAAATTATTTATCTTTATCTTTCTGTTTACAAGTTTTTCTGGTATAATGTAATATAAATAAATGTACAATTTAACAGTTATTTTTTATTATTTAAGCAATAAATTTCATAAGGTTTGGGTTAAATTATTTGTATATTTTGTATAAATATTAAGCAATAAATATTATTAAAAAAGTAATACGTTATTATGTTATTTAACGCCGATTGTTCTATTTTACTCCCTAAAAGCATACTTACCAGTTCTTTAGGACAACAGTCATCACTATAATAATAATTTTAAAAACCTACCTCGAGTGCTTGAATAGATCTTTAAAGGCTGGAAGACGGACTCCGTTGAGTGAGAATATGGCCTCCTGTCTGCTTATGTCAATCAAGCAGCCCAGTATATCTCCCGGCACCCAGGCCTTCACGCTATCGCACGGTCTAGGAGTCGCTTTGTGCCACAGCAAACGGCGACAGCCGTCGTAAGCAAGGGAGAAATGATCGTCTCCTATGCCATAGCCCTCCTGAAAATAAACAATTGAGTTTGAACCATGAAACTACAAATGTCGTTAGACAAAAGCACTGATTTTGGCTTTTTAGTATTTTCAGTATATAAAAATGAAATTTAAAAAAGCAACCAATCTCAGTATTACCGCTAGTACTAACTAGACACTCTTTTGGCTTACCGTAGTTAGAACTAAATTCAAATGACTATTAAAACTACTTATAGTTTTAATAGTAATTTGAATCCTGAAAAGATTCGGTTTGCATAGAAACATCAATACTCTATGGATTTTTAAAACTACTTATAGTTTTAATAGTAATTTGAATCCTGAAAAGATTCTGTTTGTATAGAAACATCAATACTCTATGGATTTTCTATGGGATGATGTCATTATGAATAAAATTGGCCAGTTAAGTTTTGATAAACTTACGTGTGCGCTGAACGTAGTGTCCTTAGTAGCCCATCCGATTTGCATAACCCCCGGGGTCAAGATTTCCACTTCGTAGTACCAGGAGCCTGCTACCACCTATATTTTTTTTAAATCTATTGGCTGATTTACACGTATCAAGTTGTCTAGAAATTTACTACATTTTAACTTTATTTTAAGTGACTTAATCCGTGTAAACAGTGAATTTAGTAAGAAGTTGCAAGTTAAAAATTAGTTGCAACTAAACAAGGTAGAATAGAATTTTGTCTATTTTTCGGTTTAGTTGGTGGGCGTGGCTAATCACTTGACACGTTTGGACAGGCAACATTTAGTTAAATTTAAGTGAAAAGCATAATGCACTGTTGATGTTGGTCGTCCGCTAGGGGTGTATTTGTTCTGTGGTCGTCCATCTTGAGCGAATAAATGAGTTTAACTAGTTATTTAGTATTTTTACGTGTAAACGGTTACTTAAAATTAAGTCGCTTGAAATTTAGTTACAATTTAGTTAAGACTTGGCAACTTAATACGTGTAAATCAGCCATATGATTACTATAATTACGAAAGAACACAACACAATATTTTGTTCATATTTCAATGAGAAATTTATAGAATTATACTTCAGTTAATATAATAAATTTGGGGTAAAAGTGGGCCGAAGTTAGAGGATGAGATTATAAACGTTTATCATTCAACGTAGTAGTAGTAGTATATGGGGTAAGTAACACAATCTAAACGTACGTACAAAACAAAAAAAACATGTAAGTTGAATCACAATTTTATATCCAAGTACTCAATAGACTTTGCGGATCTTAGCACGTTCAGACATTACAATAGACGTGATCACACTTGGCAGTATTTGGTAAAATGAGACAATAACTTGTTTGGTATCCTTACAAAGTTATTCTTCACCGTTTGAGAGCACTGGTATTTTGCAAATATGTACCGAATATAAAAATCCCGTATACGCGATACAACACAAAAGTCTGTTAAATTACAACAGAAAATAACATACTGTCAGTCCGGAACGAATGGAGACGTACTGGATCGACAGTAACATTAGCCGATCCTGCGTGTAATAAGGGGAATATTCGAGGCCGGTAAATGTCGTCTGACAACTTGAAGACAAAAGGGAGAACCCTGAAACCGTTGGTCGTCAGTTCTGTTTAAAGCTTTAAAAGAAAGGTCCGTCACAGTTCGTGTAAGGGAGGAAGCAGCTGAGCTTGTAACCGTCACTTTAGTTAAAGTATTAATCTTGTATTTCAACATGGAACTACATCAGTTGACATGAAACGAACGAGTTCATAGCTGTGAATGAAACTTGCATTGGCCAAGGTGTAATATTTGCAGTATACGGAATAAAATAATATTTGCAGTGTAAGCTTAAAAATAGCGTCTTTCCAAAACAGGATAGGAAAAAAAGAACGTACCTTGAAAGTGCAACGGACGCTTTCAAATGTATGAGCGTCGCAACGAGCCCCAAGTCCGTCCGAGGATATTTTAAGGAAATCCGTGACATCAGCACAGTCAAGAATAGCGTTTATATCACTCATGTCGACTACAGTGTAGGACAGCGGTCTACCAGGCACGAAGACTGAAAATAAAATAAATTCCTGAGGTCTAATAAACCGCAACAATTAAACCGCTCCGATTTCAGCTAAGTCTCTGCGGAGAATGTTTTTAAAAAGCATTAATGAACTAAAATAGTTCTGTTTTTAAAATTATGAAAGCATACACTAATCAAACAAATAGGACCGACTTAGAAGTTTAGTATTTGGTCAGTAATTTGATTAAAATGATTAATTTGAAAAAAGTTGCATAATAAAAGTAACTTACACATGTTATCCAAAAGCCAACGCGCACAAAAGCGTACTTGGCGCCACACAAAGTCTTCAGAGAAATAGCGCTCAAGATGTATCAAGGGATTCTGCTCCTCTAGCTTTGATAAGCTCGCCAGAAAAATTAACTTGTTAGCTTTTGTCTTTGCGAATTTCTCAATAGTGATCAGTGACTGGAGAACCAACTCAGGAATACGACGATCATTCTAAAAACAACATTAATATTAGTAAGTGTATTTAAATCAGGTCCACTGCTCGATAAAATATAATGTTGCTTTTTTAGTATTGTTTTTAATAAACAAAGCTTGTAATGATTCTAAGGAGGCTGAAACCTTTTATTGAAAACCTCAATACATTTTACAGAGCAGAGAAAATAAAAGAAAGAAAAATACTCGTGGCACATTCTTTGTCAGGGGTTAAACTTTTGCTTTGTTATAATATTTAACAATAAAAAAAATTCTTAACAACCCTCAAGTTTTGTAAGGCTAAAATAGTTTTATTTTAGCCTTAATAAATAAATATTCACGGACATTTCATACATCATACTTAAGTCCCAAAATAAGCAAAGCTTGTGCTATGGAACTAAACTGCTGATAGAACACTTACTTACATTTTTTTTACATAGAAACACCCAGACACAGAACAAATATTTACGATAATTCCTGATGGAATATTGCCATCGTAATTGTCGATTCCCACCCAGCAGTTAGCAGAGCTACTACTAAGTGAGCTGTCAGCCTGTCAATATGCAAAAGTTATAACTTAAAATTACTATAACTATTTAATAAAGAAATAATTCTAACCAGAAATGCGATGAGATATTCCACAACATCTGGTGTCAATAGTTTTCCGCTGATAAGTCCAGCAAACTTCTCAGCCATGCAGCCAAGGACAACTAGCATGTTGCGTTCATTGCGCTTATTCTCCGGGCTGAGGTGACTAGACAGCGCTCGCCTACTTCCAAGATCAAACGTTTTTAGCACCTGACGAAAAACTTTTATTTAATTTTCAATCATGTAAATATTTTTACATGAGAGAAACAACGTGCGTAACGCACGACAAAGCTGTCATGAAATTTTAAATAAAAACGCAAGGAACTACTAAGCTGAAGCAAAAGAGCGTATTTTTGTTCCCTATATCATACCGCTCCACTGGTAGTCCAAATACAGTTGCTGCTCAGTTTGTATGATAATATATATAAATAACAGTTGAAAGATCTAGTAAATACCTCTAGCAAATAGTCTGACGTAAACTTACATGCAGAACGGTACTGACGGCGGGCAGGGGGCAATCGTCAAATATGATGGTGATAGCAGAAGGTCCTAGTGGCCGACACAGCGGCACTGTCTTCACTAACAACTCCATCACGCTCTGCCATCCGTCATCCTTATCAGCAATCATGTGGAGTTTAACAAGAGGCGCCGGTTGCTCGTCAAAGCTAAAAAAAAATCCTCGTGATAATATATATGCTACTTGTAGCCCAAAGTGTAAAGAATTAAATTAAGGCTAGGCGTAAATAATTTACACGTATTCGCATATGGCGTCGCTAGAGCAACGCGGCTCCGAAGTTTCATCACAACAAGTAAAGCCTGAATGATTAAAACTACTTCAGCTTACAGAGTTAAATATGCACCGCACTGGTCAGCCTATTTATTGATTGACCTAACTATTGCCTTTATAGAACTGATGGAAAGGCATGGAATAAATATAATAAACGTTTGATATACTTGCAAATAACTGTGTTGTGGTTATTTGCAAGTATATCAAACGTTTATTCAGTCATGGAAACGAGGATACATATTTGACTTGCTAAGTCTGACACACTACGTAAAACTGTTCACATTACAGCTTAGATAAATAATATATCAATGATAAAAAGTAGCTTACGATTCGCACACCAAAGTGTTTAAAAAGAATATCTGACCATCTGACAGTTATTCTTATTTTCTGTCTCCGTAGAATAAAACTCTTTATGTGATGAATTTAATTAATATCATAAAACTCATGTAGGTACTAAAAAGTTATTAGCATTCGTACATTGCGTATTATGTCGTAGGTTTGAATTTCATTCGCTCAGCAACATATGCTTTAAGTGCAATTGCGGTAAGATTACATTTACAAGATTATCATAGCAGAGTTATACACATACACATCCCTAAATACACACGAGCTTCGTAGGTCAGTTTATGTTAGCTTTTAGTTGTTAGCACGAGTAAATGTACAATCGTATAGTTAACGTAACGCAGCGTATTCGATTCACAGTGCGCGAAGAAACTCCAACGTTCGGCTTTGCTAAATTGTAACGTTAACGGTTCGTATAAGCAGCAGCTTAGGTTCACCAACGTAACGTGTACGTAGCGTGCGCAAATTCGTATCGCTGTAAACCGTTACTATATAACACAATCGGGGCCCTACATTGTAGGGCCTACAACGTTCGGCTGTAGAGCTGGCGTTTGACACTCAATGTGAATCGAATACGCTGAGTTACGTTTACTTTACGATTGTCACAATAATTCGTGATCGAAACAACTAGAAAGCAGGGGGGATTTGCTTTCTAGCTATTGGTCGTGGCTTCGAATGTATTATCTGACTTTTGGGTAGGAGAACACGTACATTTAGTTAACTCGAAATTATGTTTACTTTTTGATAACTAACTTACATTTCGAGCATTAAACCGAATAAAACTCAGAATACAGATTCGAAGTTCTCGTATTGAGATGACAAACATTTAAAGTCAAAGAAGGTGTTCTGGATGATATACTGTATTTAAAAAAACCCGTTTTCAAATTTTAATTTGAACTTATTTGACAGACATCTCAGCTCAGTAGTAGCTCTGCCTTCCATGCTCGTGGGTTCGATTCCCACCCAGAGCAAATGTTTGTGTGACTAACATAAATATTTGTTCTGTGTCTGGCTGTTACTAAGTATTTTATGAAGGTATTTACAAAAAAAAAATTATAAGTATTCTATCAGCAATCTAGTTACCATATTACAATCTTTGCTTAGTTTGGGGCTAGAGTGTGATGTGTGAAAAGTCCGTGAAATTTATAAATTACTGCATCGTCAGAAATTTGTTATTACCTGGTGCATAGACATAGACAGGGCAGTGCTAATCAATAATTTCTCCCCTCCGTAATAGATGAACAGGACACCACCCTCTCGCAGGTAGGTAGGATGTTATTAATTGATTGCAAGTACCACCCCACCGAATCGGGTGTTGTCCTATCCCTCATGATAGCTGATTCTGATCTTATTATCTTTATATTATTGATAATTCACACAATATCTTTATAAATTATAGCCTATGTGTTATTCTGATTTATAAGCTATATTTGTAAAGTTTCATTAAAGTCCATAGAGTAGTTTTTGCGTGAAAAAGGGTTTATAATAGATATTTATTTGATAAGCGTTGTTCAAGACTGCTGATAGAATATGTATATATATACATTTTATTTGATACATACTTAGAATACTTAGAAACACCCAGACACAGAACCAATATTTATATTCATTTATTTATTTATTTATTAGGTCTACCAACAGTTTCTTCAAGCTTACATGCTAGTTTACATGAGTACTGAGTATTTTGCTACATGTGATCACACAAACATTTGCTCTTGGTGGCAATCGAACCCACAACCCAAAGCATGGAAGGCAGAGCTACTGCCAACTGAGCTATGACGCTTGTTAGATAAGAAAGAAGTAAATATTAACATTGATTTTTTCTCTAATTCTATTCGTAGATTTGCATTGTCATATTTTATAGCATTTGCGTGATGACTTGGATTCTTATGATGGAGCCTATTGGGAAGCGGCGGCTGATAGAAAGGAATGGAGTAAAAGGGGGGAGACCTTTGACTAGCAGTAGGACAGTACAGGTAAAAAAAAAATGTATAGCGAGCACCAGAATTATGGTTAGTATAAGTAGGCATTGCATTTATTTATAATACACCATTAAGTATAATTATCAAAGAATATGGATCCAATTGCTTAGGACCCAGCAATGCAACGCTGATAAAAAAGGAAAATATACAACTCATATAAGATCAAGCAATGCAGAAATCATCGGTTATAATTTTCTCTATGGCATTAGTTAGAACATTTACCATAATCTCATTATACAAAGAGGGTACTTAAAATGTTGATTTGAAGTAATCGGTGAAATTTATATTTATATATTATTTAATCATTTTTGAACAGACTAGATATGATTTCTATTTAATAAAAAAAAAATGATCGCCATACATGTTAGAAGTAAACTTACCTTTGACTTATATTGCCAACCAGTTCCACCATTTGAATAATGTATTGTGCTATCAGAGAGTTCCTAGCGTTGTATGCCGCTACTGAGGGTGTTTCCTCACTCATTCCGCTGCCGGTGTTGCTAGCACGCCTTCCAAGAACACCATCAAATATATTCCCTTTACACCAGCATGAACCCATATCCTGAAAAAAATAAAACGGTGATATTTATTTGACAATTGTGCAATCCAAATTCTAGAAGCATATATTCTTCAAATAATGATATGTTTAAAAATATAACAGATTTTACTAATACAGAAATACTAAATAGAATCCAACTTACTTAAAATTAATAAATCAACTTAAATAAGAGACTCAGTTAAAAGCCTATCACCAGTAATGTCAACCTTAGTAACTCTGATAGATAAATAACATGATTTTTTATAAGATTTATTACAAGACAAGAGGAGACAAGCACTCAGTTCAGGACACGCTGATGATTAGGGTTATTAGCGACGGTTCATTATGGGCCGGCGGCGGCGCTGCGCATTCAGAGAGCTGAGAGTACTACCCTTCCCCTCTCCCGGCTATACGAAACAATAAAATCGATATCAGCAGGAGCGGTTACGGTCAGAGTTGACATGCGCCCTACGGCTTGACGACTACTCCTAGGTCCGACAACGCCTTAATAATTCAAATGATTTAAGTCACAAATATTAAATATAGCCGCTCGCAAGACCCGATGTTTGCCACGGAAATCAATGGCTCACTCAAAGTACTACCTAAACTTACCACTATTAAATTATTGCATCTATTTAAACATTTTTAAGTAATTGAAACTGAATTATTTAACGATTATCATCACTGATAAACTCAACTTGTAATTTTAACAGTCTTCACTTTGTTCTCCAAACTAAACAAACAGTGCAGTGCAGTGCAATGCAAGCTATGAGAGGGGTCCGGTTAATGTACAACCATGGAAAGCACGACCACGGAAAACACAGCCAGGAATACGCAACCAGGAATTCGCAGCCAAAATGTACATGAAATCCGGGCTGCGCATTCCCGACACGTGTTGGGAATGTCCAACCACGGAATGTACAGCCTTGGAAAACACGACCACCTATAGGTCCCAGATCCGTCCTGGCGCGGTTTTCTATATCAACCTAACGCTCGTCGCTTCGCTCCTCGCACCTACTGTGAAAAAAATAGGTTTAAAAATAATGTTTTGACAGTGGCATAGTTAACTACTTGTACAAGATCGGCTAAAGAAAAATTCAAGTGCAAACGAAACATATGCTATGACGTCATTTGGCATCAAATTCCCAACACAGCCACGGAATGCACAGCCCGGAATTGGATGCCAAAATGGTCACCAATTCCGGGCTGTGTATTCCGTGGCTGTGTTATCCTTGGTTGTGTAATCACGGCACCCAGAGCGTCCTCACAAACGAATTCGTTAGCTCGTTGTGTTGTGCTGCCAGCATGAATACCCGAAATTGTGTCACAAAAATGTATTTAATTTATTTTATGATTTATCTGTATAATATTATGTCCTACAGTACGGTGTACTTCAAAAGTAAAATGTTCCTTCGATCGAAGTAAACTGTGAAATAAAGTATTTTTCATTCATTGAAGTATGTAGAAAACATTTTATTTCGACAAACAATCGTTAGTTAATGTTTTTTTTAGTTGTGTAATTATTTATAAATATATAGGCATAATGACGAGTACGAGCTGACTTGAGAACCTCTTCCATTCTTAAAAGTTAACCTAAATAAATCTATTATAAGCATTATAAAAGCTTTTACTACATAGTAAACCTAAATGTATGAGTCTTTTTGTTAAACATGACTAAAAGACAAAGATCTATGTTCTATTCTATGTTCAATATGAGCTGTCGCATATCGATGTTTGTTTGACCTGTGTTTTTACGAAGTGAATACACAATTTCAGCTACATAATCTGAAATGATTCAATGTATTTTGGTTCGGTGTAATGTTTCCCGACCAGATAATCTGGCAGCACTGCAACATTATCTTCTTCTTTTTTTTAAGGCTTCCGACCGTCAGTGAGACAGGCAAATCTGCCAGTGTCAAGAATTGAAATCTATCTGTAAAAAGTCAGTCAATCGTCAAGTCAGCTGTCATTTGTTTTAAAGAGAAAATGGGGAACGAGTTCCAGCAAAAATTCAATACTTATTCAAAATTAAAATTAATTTCCTAATATATAAAAATTAATTCTTAAATTTTAAAAAATCAGCAAATCCCGTATAGTTTATAAAACGAAACACTTTTATCAACTATTTCGTATTGAATTAATTCAATAATCAGATTGTTATTAGTGACCTCTACTCTTTACATCGTAACTTGTATGAGTAAGTATCATGGCAATAGATGAGTAGTGCATGGTTAAATAATTAGATGGCGCTTTTACCAAATCTGATTGGTCCAGTGCTTCGGTTTGATTTTTATTCCAACACAGCGCAGCCCATTCAAAGTTTCTGGCTAAATGTTGACTTCGTTAGTATCAAAGCAGTTAGTATACAGAACAGTAGATGGCACTACTGTCGAATGTGTAAACTACCATTCAATTTTTTTTGTTTTTAAATTAAGAGCTTGTACAAAATAATCGCTATCATATTTTGATAAACAGGTAATTTTCAAGGTCAATGTTAACCATGTTAATTCTGAGTATTTTAATTTCAGAATTTAATAGGTTACATATAATAAGTTTTGCTTTGATTTAGATTAGATGGCGATCTGTTTCCGGAAAGTTTATTGATTCAGTGTCAATCATAATATAGCTAATATAGCATAGTTTTTCAATTTTCTGAATAGATATAGATTTTCTAGAAATCTTTCAGTTAGGCCTACACAGGCTAATGTGGTGCGTTACGCTCGTAGACGCGCCTACGCATTGCCTACATAAGGTCTACACTAGATCGACGCAGGGTCTACGCATGGTCTACGCAGAGTCTACACAAGGGTCAAGGTCAAAGAAGTGTCTACAGTCTACGAAGACACAGGCTGAACTCAGGAACTCAGGGTCGTGGGCTAACCTTGCTTTTGAACCAACCAATATAGGTCTATACTAATTAATTGTGTAATTAGTCTATATTTCTTCAAGTTGTACCTTACATTTTTTTTTATTTTAATGTTTACAGAAATAAGGTCCTTATAATAATAGTATAACCTAAAATTTAAATTGGTAACAATGATTGGTATCTTGAATATTTAGAAAACGGCTTCGGTCACCGTGGTGAAGGTGCCGCTTGGAACATCTGATAACCAACCTGTATCAAGACTAGTTAAAAGTTCAGATGCTGGCCGTATAAAGTTTTAGGTAGCCTTAAAAACTTCAATACCAATTTTCTATCAAAAGATATTCGAAAAAAAAAGGTTTTGCCGGCAGTTAAGTACCTACCTATATTTTTTTTACATTTAAAAAATAAGGTACAAATAGATGTACCTATATTAAAATAGTAGATACGTGTCATGATAAAATCCGTATTCTATCATTTTAGTTTAAAAAGACGAATGTAATATTGCATTGTCAGTAAAATAGGCACGTAGAAATATTTTTCATAGAAAAACTCCGAACAAAATGTTTTTAGAAGTTCAATTTTAATTCCGATTTTGACTGACCGCTCTTTTCACTGACAGAAGATTACTAACCTTTGGACACAAATTTATATGTTAAGTATTGTAAAATAATATTTGTATATGTTTTGTGTTAACTCTTACCAAACATTATCAATGTGGTAGGTATTTTTCTCTCTTATTATTCATTAGTTCTTGAAACGAGCACCGAACACACGAATAATCAAATTACACACCAACCAAGCGTTTTAATGCAGCTGGTAGTAATTCGAAAGCAAATCTTACAACGGGCGCAAGCTTTTATTGGTGTGGCTCAAAATTTAACTGAAATATTATATTTTATGAGTATCATTTGTGGTTTGGTACAGTTTTTACAAAATCTTAAGTAGGTAAGCTCAGTAATCTAAGTTATCTAAAATACCAAGATATAGCAATATTTGTTAAATTATTGTTAAAATCAGTTATTTTGGCAAAAGTTTAAATGTGAATGCAACAATGTAGTGAATAGGTATCTCGGTACTTATATTAGGTACATTGCCTAACTACCGGTTCTCGATCTCACTCAGCATTGTTTGTAAGTGAAGTTTCGCTTTAATGTTATCGAGTCCAATTAATAGGAGCGCGCGTCACTAATGTTTATGGGTTGCGGATGGCATGGGCGATGGTAATCGGTGGCGTGCTGTTGGCGTTGGACGGGATCGTGTCGGGCACCGTCATGGTGGGCACGTGCGATCAATAGACGGGCGCGGCGGGCGGCACAGCGCACTCGTCCGGCTCCGACGCTACGAACCCGCATAGCTTCGGCTCCACGACTTAGCTCCTCTACTAAACGCTGGTACGCGGCATTCGCGTCGTTCACCGCTCTCCGTTAGGCCGTGGCCCGACGACGACGACGGCGCTGCGCCGCGTCACTACTCACGCACGCGACTTGCTCCGCGCGTCAGGATTCGAACCTAGGCCACAACGCGGCAGCCAGTGCAGCGTCGCGGCTGCTCGCGACGATGCGCTCAGATCGCTCCGAGCGCGGAGATCGCGCCGCTCGCGACAATAGACACAATAAAGATCATGATAATTTAAAATCATCACTCAAAAAAGACACCAGGGAGACTAATAAAAAATCTAAGAAGCACAGGGTTATATTTGATGAGAGCGCTAACGAATTTTTCGAGGCCGATTACATTATCGTCGTACGCGACGAATGTGGATACTCAGACGAGGGCGAGAACGAGGAATGCTCAGGATGCGGGTCCTGCGAGCGCTACCAGGAGCCCGAGTCAGGCGCGCTCAGCCCACCCGAAGGGTACAAGGACCTAGGGCTGTTCAACCGGGACGGTACGCTGCGAGAGCAGGCATGGTGGGAAGCCGGCGACGTGGTGCTGGTGGGCGAGCGCTCGGGCACGGTGTTCACGCCGCAGCACCTGCAATTGCTGCGTCGGCTGCAGCGCGAGCGTATGCTGCGCTCTGCCATCTGTGCCGACTGCGACGCGCACGCCGCGCTCCACCAGCCGCTGGGTGAGTCACCTTCGTCCTGACGTCCTTGTCAAGGACAAACCTGCTCGTCCTTGACGCTTCTCCTTGGGTATCCTGCGAGCTACGAGCCTTCGTGCCCTTGTTTCTGCGCTTCCGACGTCGCGGAACGGTCACGTTCCGATACTATGACCGATAAACGCAAGAAACCTTAGAACTTGTATCCTACGCTGAACACTTGCTTACCTAGCTGGCAAATGTATGGTATTTTTCCTATAGCTCATTAAACAAATCACGATGACGTACTATCGCGACGGAATTTGTATTATAAAAATATGTAAATGTATGGTTTATATGCGATTACATTATTTTGGCTTTGCACACTAAAAACACAAACTGTAACTAATACTTACATAATGTACGTTTGTTATATGAAGCCGCAGCGAATATAATAACATTAGGAACGTTAATCTACCATAATGCTGTAGAGAATCATAACAGAGTTTAAAACTTTGATATACTCTTACCTATCACCTGTATCACTGTAACACCAATAGTGATGACTACGCTGTGTTTCGAAACAAGCCGCTAAGAATCTTTTGTTCGGCATCAGTGAAGTGAGAGCTCTTCACTGATGTCTTTTTAATGGTCGACAAAGGACCACTCCAGTGGTCGAACGAAATCGGAGATTTCATCGTAACACTTGAAAACATACTAAAAAGTTTCAAACTGCCTAAAACAAACTTAATATTAATTGAGATTGCACTCATGTATCGCATTACAATTTTTTCCTACATAGTACGTAAAATGCTAAAAATACAATAATCTTATAGCTGTTATAACAGAACCAATTATCTTATTATAGAAGAAACACCTCGCAGTCGACGTCTTTGCCTACAATACTTATTAAAACTCGAAAAATGTATGGTGTACGTATATACATCAGGTGATACATAAAAGCGCAATCAAAGTTGTGATCAAAGCGTGCCTTTTGAAATATTTCGGGCATTCGTACGATTTGAATGAAACGTTTATAACAGTTTAAAAGTGCCCAATAGGTTTCAGTTTTTACGATTCCGCCAAATTACAATAAGTACATGTAAGGTAAAAAACAAACAATAAACACACAATTTAGTGAATAAATATATCTTACAACTTTTTCCATACGTCATCTACATGAGATGCCCAGCCTATAGACCTAGTAATGGACAGTGCGCTCCATACCCAAGTATGAAGTAAATTCAGGATAAATAAATAAATATTCATGGAGATTTCACACATCACACACGAGTCCCAAACTAAGCAAAGCTTTTACTATGAGAACTAGCTTGCTTATACATAGAATGCTAAATATACATTTTGTAAATATGTAGGATAGAATACATAGTAACACAGAGCAAATATTTATGTTCATCACACAAACATTTGTTCTTGGTGGGAATCGAACCAACGACCCACAGCAGAAGGCAGTAAGGCATTAAGTATTGGCCGCAGAGTGGTCAATTGTAAGAATATTGCTCTACTCTCCAGTCTATGCTCTATGTGGGAAAGTATGATTTTTTGTTTCAATTGGCCACGGATCTTATATCAGTTTCAAATTCGCTGGTTTAAGCAAATTGTGAACAATGGATTTCAATTACTTTCTTAAAATGGAATTGTGCAATAATAATCGTGTTCAGTTGTGGACGTGAGTAAAATCCTTTTTTAATAATCATAGAACATTTTGATAAAGATCATTGGTTTGAAAAACTAGAGTACGAGACAAGTTAGTAACTTTTTTAACTAACATTTAATTAATGGAAAGAAAATGGGTGTTATCTATCACTAAAACCATCAGTAATTACTACTAGATTAGATTAGACACTCTTTTCATACCATTTTCTAATCATTTTTATATACCTTACTATAGGAGCAGTTCACAAACAAATGATTTTGAATCAAAAATAATATATCAGATAAATTTATATATTGCCACAAAATGTTAACCAACGTAAATTACTAACAAGCTTTAACATTATTTAATAAAAAAAAATCTCAACACTTTTGTGCTAAATCTAATCACAACCGAATATAATACAGATCAATTAATATACTTACTTCATTTGTCTATAAAATTAATATATATAATAATACAATATTTAATATTAACATTCAATAATATTCACTAACATAAGAAAACAAATCAACAACCGGTTATAAGTTTAGGTATTTTTTAAGCTATTGCATAGCTTCTATCGCAGGCCTTGAGCGTGGAGACCGAATCCAAAAATTCCGTAATGAAAAAAACCGAACGAAAATAACCTAACACTGCGCATGCGTAATCCAGCAAAAAATACTATGCAATAGCTTTACTACGGTAGTCCCCGAGAGTGCCACCCGTCTTTTTTTTTTTAATAATAATATTAACATTGCTTATTGTTATAATTGTGCGTACATAGAACTTTGCATTACAAACTAGGGGCCTAGTAGGATTGATAAATCATTGAAATAAGCTGCAATTTCTTCTCCGGGTATGCTTAGCGAAGTTCACTGTAGACAAAAAAATATTAGCATGAGAACATTTTCATAAATATTGAACAATCAACTAGGTACACTTTATCAGAAAATGTGCACAAAAACCAAAGTACTTACATTTTACTGTCAAATGTAGGTACTTTAGTTAAATCACTAGGATCATTTAGAATCATACACGCTAGGTGATTATAAGTGTCAGATCCTCGCAACCAGAGCCTAGAACTTATCTGCTATCTAACTTAATTTGTATGATCCTTCTTGCATTCAAATAAAATAAATTCTGAATTCTAATCCAATAATATTACTAAGAAAAAACTCTAAAGGAACTAGATTTAAACATTACTACCCACGGCTTCGTCTTATTATCGTTATATTTTGGATAACTCGTACAATATTTTTACAAGGCTTAAGTGTTATTCTGATATAAGCTCTAATACTATACAGTTGCATTAAAATCCATTCAGTAGTTTTTGCGTGAATGAGTAGCAAACATTCATCCACACCTCCATCCGTACAAACTTTCGCGTTTATAATATTAGTTTAGAAGTAGGATCATATGTTTTTGTAAATATAGAAATTGAATACATAGTAACCCAGACGGAACTATCCTCAAAGTTTTTAACACACAAATATTTGTCCTCAGAGGGAATTGAACCCACAGTATGGAAGGTACTAATTTTGTCATCCATTGTTCGTATCATACTGTTAAAACAAATTTTCTACGGGTGTAGCGTACGGAATTTGTCTCACAATGTATTTAAACGATCTACAATTACCTAATGAGTAAAGTGCTTTTCGCTATTCGATAAATGTAAACATTGAGTCCGTGACATCCGACGCATAGAATTTTCCAATATATAGTGCGCCGTCATAGTTACCTACTAACTTTGACAAAACCCATTTACCCACAAACGCTGCTTCATAACCACCGATAATGGAATAAACGGATGAACTTTTATTGACAAAGTAAATTGAGTTAATACACAGTAATGCACGTTTTAATTCTTTTTGAGTTTATACCGATTGGTATGTAGCTACTAGGTAATAAATTACCAGACTGTTTTAAACCTAAAATATAGAAGGACCTTACGCCCTTAAAAGAATTAATAAAAATGCGGTATTCCTGAAAACGCATATTGTATACAAAATTAATTTTCAACACAAAAATGGCCGATACTAGGTTTGAAAAGGCATTTAAAGGACTTTTTTTTAGAGTAACTGAACCATTAATATCGGTTTTTCGATTGGTGGAGTAATCAAGCAACATACGAGAGTACATTACCTACTTTTTCAATATTTAAAACAAATAATGTAATTTATAATAATGTATTAATTAATTTTTCAGGGAAAAATACAGTAGGTACAAGCATATTTAAAGCTTATCTTCTCGTCAAATGTCAAGCAAACAATGAATTTTTGGGAGATAAAAGTAAAGGTCGACTGAACGCGGTTCTCCGACCTAGGTTAAAGACTCTTAGCGAAGCTTGAGGTCACTGAACCCGTTGGAATAGCGTAAGGTGGTCGGGCAAGAGACGTCGTTTAGCGTCCTTTGTAGCTGTAGGTATACTTTTCTAGTTGAAATTTAGAACATTTTATGTATTTATGCGATGCTGTGACCACGTAGATATCCACAGAGTATCTTAAGTATATTATCTAAGTATGTTTCGAGAGATCTGGGAAATAAAGTCGTGACCGCATTTAATTTTTCAGAGCAGTAATAGGTACTCGAAAGTGTAAAATAAATAAAAAGTAAAGTGGCTGTTAATTATTTCTTCTTTTCGCATTTGGGCAACAATAGTTTACGAGCAAAGAAATATTTTGGAAATTTTGGAATCTTGTTAGTAGGAAAACACGATAGGCCTGAAATTTCTAATTTGTCGTTGGTCTAGTGTGAAGTGTTAGTTCCTCTCGATATATGTCAGTAGTGTCGTGTCGTAGAACTCGCAGACAATGTGAAAACACTATCTAAAGAGAACAAGTAGATACCAAGCGTCTTGGGCCGTTGCTTTCTAGGACGCAGGTTGTTTTGTTGAAGAACAATATCTCACAAACAGCAAAATCAGGCAGTCATAGAATTTACGGGTATGTTTACGGTGGCGAGCAAGTGGCGCAGTCCATAGACATAGAAAATAGATTGAGCGTTCTCTATCCAGGAAGTAATACAGGCGGCAACGCGTGAGAGAGACAAAAACATCGTGCTGTACATAAACTTACAGACCAAGAGAAAAGAGACAGGTATTGGTCGCAATATTATTATGTAAAACTCGTGAAGCTTTTGCTCAGTCGATTCTCTATGTCTATGGTGTAGCCTGAGTGCATTGCACTTGGTGCCGTGCCGTTTTGACACATTAGACTTCAAAAAACTAAAAAAAATTCAAGACAAAACTTTTATCGAGTTATAAACCTAAGATTTCGACGAAACAACTTTTCAGCGCATAAACAACAATATTTAACAAAATGACAACCGTAAATTAACAATGTAGGTAGGCATGTACTTACAAGAAGTTAAAAAAAGTATTCATGGTGTTTTACTAGTACTTATTCAAAAAATATACAAGAAACTGTAAACAACATACCGTTGAAAACCAATAAATCAAATATTAACTAGACTATGTAAAGTAATGAGTCTCTGCGACTTGCCGCTTTGACAAAATTTATGAACATAACCCCGATGATTCATAGTCCAACAAATAATCGGATTCAAATTTTGACAGATTGTTTGGCCATTTTTATTACGAAAAAATAGTTAAACGAGAGGTGAACGAAAGGCATTTTTATTTGATAATTTGAACTGACAAGGTTTGAATCTGATTATTTGTTAATAGATCCGGGTTACATTAATTTTTCGAACCATCAAAAGTAGGTAAAATGACAGAGCGTAGATACGCGTGGTTCGCGTTTTGGAAAAGTTTTTGAAAAATCCTTATTGTAGGTAAACATTAAACCTTCTGAAAATATGTCCGTATCCATGTAATGTATGGCTGTGTTTGGTCTGAAGGGGTTAAGTTGAAAACAGACTTCCAAATTGTGTTTGTTTCATTCGAATTGATTAGGCGTGATACTCTAAAAAACAAATATCAATGTACGTTTCAGAATCCTTTACTTTTTGGTTTTTCATATAAATTTTCATAGTATGATTCTTTCACAGTTTCATAATGGTACCTACCTGTAAAACTGGTTGAAATGAGCGGTTTAATAAATTGGTTGGCATACCACTCGTGCGCTGGCTGTGGTTATGGTTGATATGCGGTGAGCGTTACCTATCAAAAGCACACTGTTTTCATTTAATTTGTATTTTCTCAGCCCAAGACCCACCACAATGAGATGCCTGTCCAGCTGTAAAACAGTTCTAGATTATTCCTAAAATAGTTTGAGGTAGTTTCAGTAATGAGGATTGATGTAGAAGTAGAGGCCAAAGAAAAGATGGATAGACTGTGTGAATGATGACATGTGTAATACCTATGTGAGCATTGAGATGACGTCTGATAGAGGAGAATGAAAGAAGAAGACTTGTTGTACCGACCCCACATAATGTGGGACCAGGGTAGGTAGAAGATGATGAGTTTGAGTTGGTTTCAGCAGAGAACTCATTTATTGTTTTATTTTAAATTCTCCGCTGAAATATAAAAATGAAGTGTAGTTTTGAGCAGTCGCCACGTCACAACTATCGGCTGACCTCCAGACGTATTCAGGTCTAAATAGCTTCACTTGGTTAGGGTTGCTACAGCTCAAATGGGCTTATAATATTTTATTCGAAAACTTTTTTTTAAAGGTAAAAGTACAAAGGGTTATGAGCATAGACAAATCCCTTTATGTATTTTTCTCTCAATTGTATTAATCCAATTTAAACGCTTATTACGCTAAGTTAAACGAACTAGTTACTGAATAAAAATAAAATCATGATTAATAAATTGGCCAAAAGCTATGCTTCTCTTAGTAATATAAATAGTTTGTTATTCTAATGCATCATTTATTATCCCATTAAGTATTGCTGGTTATATAATTTTCAATAACATAAGCACAGTTATTTATAAAAACAGAATACTGGTAAAATACCCAACACCACGGAAAGAACAAAGAATCTTTGATAAAAGCAATATAAATGGCAAATTGAATCGGTTGAATCCACTTGTTTTTATTCATCTAATCTAGTTAGTAGTAAGTTCATATTTAATTTGAATATTATTGAATGTTAATATTACTGTAAGTATGAAAGTACTAAGTAGTCAGGTAAACGAATCAAACAAACATTTAAACATTTGCGCTACACCGTAGGCCGTATCATAATTTAAAATCGTGAGATTACGGTCAGACCTTTAATGTATAAAAAACATATTGAATTCGGAGTAAGCTTCAGTTCGAGTCAAAAATAAATTGGAACGTGGGTCAACAATTTACTAAATAATGCTTTGCAGAATTCACGGGACTTTTAACATCTAGTGTTCAAATGTTGGCGTTATGCCAACGCAACCGCTGCTTGCACTCGCAAATATAAGACTAAAATCAGCATTGAACTAGGTAAAATCAAATTGGACAAAAAAAGGTTTTCGTATTGTTTTAATAATCGTATGTTTCTTTATTATACTATTGTATAGTATCTAATAACAATAAATAGTAAGCCCATAAAAAGCCTTTTGATCACAGCCTGTAAGCATTTTATACATCTTAAATGATATATTTTACTAATAGATCCAAGTTCTTGTTAGTAACAAGGATAATGTGATTGAAATGACGTACAGAAAGCTACTTTCATATAATTTGCAATGTACACAGGAATGATACTTTACAAGAGCGCATTTTTATGACTTGCAAGGTCGTTGACCGGAGCTACGCGAAACAAATGCACCTAGTATACATACACTCATCTCATACCTACTAGTCTGTAGTGCATTCCCAATGCACCAAACAATATGGCAGATAAAGTAATTCCAACCGATTTAAAAAAAAATCTCAATCCTTCATTTTTTGTATTGTAATCAATATACCTATCAGATCAGAAGCACAAACATCAGAATATGACTAGTAGTTTTGAGTACTCCTAAAAACCGTGTTTCAGTATCATTACTTTTACACAACGCCATCTATTAGTTCTAAATTAATGTGTATAGAAATTAGATTACGGTTTTTACTATGACCTATTACATATATATTATTCCCTAAGCCCAACAAGCTTATAAATTATGTTCTAATTTATAAGAATCTCATATATTTATGTTTTGTTTTTCTATTTCTATTTCCTGGATATGTATTAGACCCAGGCTTCATATCCTAATAAATACTTGAAAATGTAAAAAGACGGCAACCCTAACACTCGCATTAATTGTCAATTGAGTTAACATTTGCTCAATTAAGTTTTATCAAGAGTTTTGTATTACATTTAGATAATTTAGATAAAATAGACCATTCTTTGACTTAAATCTCACCTGGGGGGCTATCCAGCAAGGGGAAACTTGCGTGACCGAATATCCTTTCAGTTGCAGTTCAGTTTTCGATGATTTTACTATAGTAACTCATCAGTATTCCGTTTTGTGAACTGACGTGTGCCGTGACTGATCTTTATAAAATTGTGACTGAGCTGTTAAAAATGACGTCAATGCCACGGTTTAGCACGTGGCCTACCTGATTTGAGCATGACCTACCTGATTTTTCGTTAATTCTATCAAACGGTATGAAAATCGATAATTCAAAATATCAATAAAAGACGAAGAAGAAAACTGAACTGCAATTCGATTTAATAACAGTTTAAAATCATTTCAGTTGTCAGGATCCATCTTCACTTTCCACCAGGGGGGGTCCCCTGGTGGAAAGTGACGATGGATTAGAATGGTCTAAAAGAATCAATTTAAAAGAAAGAAAGAAGGACACTCAATTGTTTGTAACTAAAAATGGACAGGATACATGAAGCAAATTAAATAATTTAGTCTTGCATCTCGTTGTAACAGTCCTTTTTCAGAGAGAACTTATTGATTTCATTGTTTAAAAACTGCAGCTCGTGAGTTCGTCTTATAATCTTTATTTTTAAGATAATTCACATAGTATCTTTACTTAAATAGCCTGAGTTCTTGATGTTGAAGCTATATTATTGTACAATTTAATTAAAATTCATTTAGCAGTTTTTGCGTGACAGAGTAACAAACAGCCACACATCCATCCAAATATATAAAACCTAATCTAAATAAAACATTTTTCTTTCAAAAATAGAAGAACTTACAGAGTATTCTTCTTCTTCTTATCGAGTCGATGCTACAACTGTACTTTGTTGTAGCATCGTGTTGGAAAGATTAGCCAGACTAGACACTGCTTTACCGTGCCTAGCTGTTACCTGTGTGCGCCACGAGGAGGCGCTTTCCATGCACCCACAACAGAGTATTAAAAACTGCAAATGTGAATAAAACATTATCACTGCCAAAAGCACCCCAAAATAAAAGTATACGGCGGCTTACTGTTTGGCTGATGTTAGAATTTTTAATGCTGCACTAACGGTAACACTTTACCTAAGCGTAGACAGCTCACTAAGGATTTAGTTAATGCTATGCATTTTTAAGTCGTCTGTTGATTAAATATGTACCTATTATTTAGCAATGATACCAGCTTATGTCGATTTTCGTTTCTTATCTAGATACTCTGTGTAAATTTGTGTTATTTGACAAAAAATGCTAGAAATTTGAATGAAATGAAAAGAAAACTACTTTATTGTATACAAAACCAAACAACAAAGAAAAGCACAAAAATATAAAAGAATATCAAAATGTAGTTGCAATTGGTTGGCTTATTGCTCAAAGCGATCTCATGCAGACTTAGGGTAGAGAAGCTACGAAAGATTATGTGGTTGAAATTGCAAATATGTCAGTTTAGTTATTAAATATATATTCATTTATGATTATCTATTTAATATCAACACTTCTAGTAAATTAGTTTTTCATACTAAGTCTTCGTAAATACACTTCAAACGTAACTCTAACGATGTTTATGATGCTATAAACTTAACACACCATACGTCCATAAAAAAGTCCATAAACTTTAATGGGTAAAACCTACTTAAATACACAGAGGTACGTTTTTAGGCTAATCGACCTTTTATTTCTGGATTAATATTAGTTCCAAAACCGGATGAAATGAAAACCTGAAGCAACAATTATTCGATAGAACGGTCATCATAACACGTATTTATGCAAATAAACGGATAAATTAAGATTTAAATAGTGTGAATGCTTTGCTTGATGTCTATAAATCGCAAGTCGAAAGTAGGGTAGTGCCCGACTTTAACTTAGTCACGCAATGAGTAGCGTTATTGCTGAACGTCACTACAACTTATACAGCCTGTGAACGCCAGACCATCGTTATTTTATAAAGGCTTAAAAATTGACACATTGACACAATGTAACACATGTAACATTTTGAACGTAATAACAAAAAAAATGCCTTTATACTTTAACGTAATTAGGGTGGTTTTGGTTTTTTCACATCTTTTGAACAGTGTAAGTACCAAAACCACGATGACCAAACCTTAATAATGTACTGTCATTCATACCTATGTCGTTAGCATCCACTGACAAACTTTCAGCCTTTTTAGAACAACGTAGGTCTGGCATTCACAAGCTATTAGGCTATTACGCTGTTCAGTGAGTCTACAATTAGTTAATGTGTTTCTAAAGCAAAGGTTGATTTTTCATTAATATGGTGTTTTTTAATCTAATAACCAAATAGGTATTATGTGAAAAAACAGTTTTCAGTAAGTTACTTTAAAAAAAATTATTCTTGTAAAAATTTTATAGGAAATTAATGATATTGGAGTTAATTCAATTACCATCCCTCTACATCGCAGCGCTTCAAAGCTAATATCTACACGAGAATGTTTTAAAAAACAAAAGAAAAGGAGAATGGGCACTTTGGGCCACGACTAAAAAAATTGTCCCTCAAGGTTACCACATAGTACGTTACAAAGGGCTTTTATAAGCCAATATTTTAATATAATTACGGAAAAAATCCGTCCCATGGAAATCGAGATATTTCGATGAAATTGTTTTTCATTTAACATCATGTAACTTCGAATCCTGAAGGCCCACAAGAATAACTGTGATGGCGTTTAAAAGAGCATTAACATGACTTTAATTATTTCTCAGATTGTTTAAAAATCCAACCTGTGGAAATTAAGTTATTCCTGAAAAACGGTAGTATTGCAAAAAATATATACAGTTTTTTGGAAATATCTCGAATCACACAGGTTAGATTTTCAAACAATCTAAAGACAAATAAAGCCCGTTTCATGCCCTTTTCAACTCAACTGCAGGCATTTTTGTGGGCCTTCAGAATTCGGAGTAATACGACGTTAAAATAAAAAACTGTTTTTCAAAATATATCGATTTCCATGGGATGGATTTTTTAAATAAAAATAGTAAAAGGTAGGCCTCTAAAAGCCCTTTTAAACATATTATGTGGCAACCCTGAGGGACGAGTTTTTTAGTCGTGGCCCACGCTCCATACAGAATCGCCCATTCTCCTTTAAAACTATTCTTTTGTTTGGCGCCAGTTGCTCCTTCTTTGTTATAAAAATTTGCTCCTATTTCAACCATCGATTCGATATATCTGCAGTGTTTTTTTTTTGGTTGCATGACTAAATCGGTTCAGCGTAGAGGTGATCAAGTCGTCGGGATCACCAAGAATATGTCTTTCTTAACGGAGGAATTTTAATTGGGTACCAAAACCCCACAAGGATCTCGCTGACACCGACTAAACCTGTAATCGTAAGGTTTTAGAAATATTATCAAAAAACTCAAAAAATAATTGCGAAAAAAGAAGGACAGTTCTATTTTTTCAACCTATATTGTCTCACTCCTGGGCAAAGGATTTCCCTAAATTACACCATTTCTAAGTTCAAGTTGGAAACTATTATTCCCTATAAAAATGCCAGATGTTTACGAACCCGGACTCAGTTGCCATCACAACCCGATCCCAAAAAAATGTGAGGAGCGTTTAATTATCCAATTATAAGCGTATTCAATTTCAAAGCACACTGCGCGTCCACGCCAGATCGACTGCCAAACGTTGCAGCGTCACCGCGCAGTGTATCAGATACGCTACGATTACGACACGTTTGCGAGTGTTACGTTTATTCATGATTGCCTCTCAGCTATTATTTTGTACCCACGCAAATCCTAACCAATGTTTACTGTTAGGTAAAGTTTGTTTAATTAAATGACAAGCTGTTTCGAGACTCACCAGTAAAATACTTACTTTGTACCTATTATAAATTAAATTATACTGAGTAAACCTTAATTATTATTTGGTAAACCTAAAAGTTTCATATTTTAATTCTATAAGTAACTAAACAAGCTAATTTATAATAATATTACATCGTACCCAAAATCTCCAATAAAAGTTTAATTTTATAAAAAAAGTAGGATATAATGTATTAATATTGGTTTAATAAATCTTTTAATTAGAATTATGTGAGTAAAAATCTAAGGAAAATTTGTAAAATAAATAAAACTCTTAGTGGAAGAGCTGGTCCACTACAACCGTACCAAAAAAATCAAGTGGATCTTGTTAGATATGGCTTGAAATGAAATGAAATGAAAATGAAATGAAATGAAATGAAATGAAATGAAATGAAATGAAATGAAATGAAATGAAATGAAATGAAATGAAATGAAATGAAATGAAATGAAATGAAATGAAATGAAATGAAATGAAATGAAATGAAATGAAATGAAATGAAATGAAATGAAATGAAATGAAATGAAATGAAATGAAATGAAATGAAATGAAATGAAATGAAATGAAATGAAATGAAATGAAATGAAATGAAATGAAATGAAATGAAATGAAATGAAATGAAATGAAATGAAATGAAATGAAATGAAATGAAATGAAATGAAATGAAATGAAATGAAATGAAATGAAATGAAATGAAATGAAATGAAATGAAATGAAATGAAATGAAATGAAATGAAATGAAATGAAATGAAATGAAATGAAATGAAATGAAATGAAATGAAATGAAATGAAATGAAATGAAATGAAATGAAATGAAATGAAATGAAATGAAATGAAATGAAATGAAATGAAATGAAATGAAATGAAATGAAATGAAATGAAATGAAATGAAATGAAATGAAATGAAATGAAATGAAATGAAATGAAATGAAATGAAATGAAATGAAATGAAATGAAATGAAATGAAATGAAATGAAATGAAATGAAATGAAATGAAATGAAATGAAATGAAATGAAATGAAATGAAATGAAATGAAATGAAATGAAATGAAATGAAATGAAATGAAATGAAATGAAATGAAATGAAATGAAATGAAATGAAATGAAATGAAATGAAATGAAATGAAATGAAATGAAATGAAATGAAATGAAATGAAATGAAATGAAATGAAATGAAATGAAATGAAATGAAATGAAATGAAATGAAATGAAATGAAATGAAATGAAATGAAATGAAATGAAATGAAATGAAATGAAATGAAATGAAATGAAATGAAATGAAATGAAATGAAATGAAATGAAATGAAATGAAATGAAATGAAATGAAATGAAATGAAATGAAATGAAATGAAATGAAATGAAATGAAATGAAATGAAATGAAATGAAATGAAATGAAATGAAATGAAATGAAATGAAATGAAATGAAATGAAATGAAATGAAATGAAATGAAATGAAATGAAATGAAATGAAATGAAATGAAATGAAATGAAATGAAATGAAATGAAATGAAATGAAATGAAATGAAATGAAATGAAATGAAATGAAATGAAATGAAATGAAATGAAATGAAATGAAATGAAATGAAATGAAAATGAAATGAAATGAAATGAAATGAAATGAAATGAAAATGAAAATATTTATTCGTGTAACATATAGGACATACATATTAACAAGGTTGGGACCTTCTTTTAAGTATATGTACTTGTGTTAGAAGGCCCCGCTCTTCCATATCCATGGAATGTTACAATAAGGTACGTTCGTTTACTTATAACATTATACAAATTATTTTATGTATTTAAGTTAGGTTAAGTTTAATTTTCAGTATAAATTTAAGTACTAGTATTAATCAAAGCAAACAGAGTGTGTTAGTAAAAGAGGGTGAGTTAGTATGTAATTAAAGCAATACTTTGTGAGGATGTCAATCCGGTTTTCATAGGTATTGCTCAAGTGTAGAGTGTGTGTGTAGGGGAGGGCTCTCCTGGTACGCCAGCCTCGTAAGAGTCTGGTTATAGAGGAGAAACCCTCCGGTGTGTAATGTGGGTGTGTGTGTTGTGAGTAGGGTGTGAGGGTGTGTGCGTGTGGGGTGAGGGAGAGGGTGTGTGAGGTGTGTGTGTGTGTGTGTGTGTGTGTGTGTGTGTGGTGAGTGTGTTGGTGAGGGTGTGTATATGTGAGAGGGGGGGTGTGGGGGTATGTGTATATGTGAGAGGGGGTGTGGAGGTTTGAGAGGGTGTGTGTACGTGTGACTAATGAGTGTGAGATAGTATGCAAATTTATGTAGTGGTGGGTTCAAAGCAAATGTATTTTGTAGCGAAGTACTATCAAGAAACAACTTTTAAAAATTCTTCAATTTCCTCATAATTTTTTGCTAGTATCCAATCGGTCAGAGTTTTCTTACAGTCATAATGTTTCATTGGATATATATTTAGAATTCTGTTAACAATATTAAAGAGATGTGTGGATTGTATTGAGTATTGACTCCGTGCAAAAGATGTTTTGGTGCCAATGACCTTGGCGATCTTATCCTTTCTTCTACGTTTAACCAATCGGGGGTCATAAATGAGAGATTTGTGCATTTTTAGAATAACCTGAGAAATGTACAGTTTTCTTACTGTGAGCAACTGGCATAGAGAATAGAGTGCATCAGTGGAGAAACGATAGGGCTTGAACAGCATTACCTTTAGCAATATCCGCTGTGCTCTCTCAATTTCTATGAACTTGGTTTTCGCTGCTCCTCCCCAAATTGTAATACAGTACCCTATGACAGATTGCGCTAGTGTAACATAGATTTTCTTTAGCAACGGTTCTTGTGCTACATGTCTTAACATTTTAAAGATCCAGATTAGCTTTCTTAATCTATTGCTAAGTACTTCAATTTGTGGATACCATGATAGATTTTGGTCTATCATGATTCCTAGATATTTGGTTTTTGACACTTTATCAATTGAGGGACAATTGCACTGCTGGGATGTTATGTTTTTAGAACTGCACGAATGTATTCGTATGTTATAATGACTGTCAGGTTGGGTTCTATTATAAATGGTGTAGCACATGAAATTAGTTTTTAGCGTGTTAAGTGTCAGAAGATTTGTTTCTAGCCATCGAGCAACTACAGCAAGTCCCAGCTCAGCATCTGATCTAACGCTTTCCCAAGTTTTGTTACTAAATATCAAAACCGTGTCATCAGCATTGGAAATAATTTTAGCGTTTGGAAGTCCAAGATTGCAGAGATTATTTATATATAATAAAAATAGCGTGGGCCCCAGAACACTCCCTTGGGGAACACCGTAACTAATATCTGTGTCTCCACTAATGTGATTTCCAATTTTAACTCGTTGTTTTCGGTCACTTAGGTAATCTTTGAGTAGTGCTAGAGGCGTTGCTCTTATTCCAAAATGTTCTAATTTGTTAATTAGAATAGAAATATGAACGGTGTCAAAAGCCTTTTTTAAATCAAGGTAAACGGCAATACATTTATTCTCCTGATCAACTTCATCGACAACAAAAGAAGTCAGTGCTGCTACAGCGTCTTCGGTGGACTTACCGTGTCTAAAGCCGTATTGCGAGTCAGAGAGCAATTTTAATCGATTGAGGTATTGAATTAATCGTTTATTTATTAATTTTTCTATTATTTTAGAAATCGATGGTAGCACCGAAATGGGTCTATAGTTGCTTATATCCCCAGGGTCACCATTTTTATAAACTGGAGTGATTATGGAGTGTTTTAAAATACTAGGGAATATACCAGCTCTAAAACAAAGATTAGTAAGATGGGTAATAACTGGACACACTTCGTTTGCAGCAAGTTTTAAAAAACTGGTCGGAATATTGTCCCATCCTGGAGCGCTATCCGACTTAAGGCTCATAAGCACGCAATGTACCTCTTCGGGATCGGTTTCCAAAAGAACAAAAGAGTTGAGTTGTGGAATTTGTGCCTGATGTTGATTTAAAGTGTTAGGGCTAACCGAGATCTCTTCAGCAAGATCTTTTCCTATGCTTGCAAAGTATTCATTTACGTGGGTAACTGTTTCTTCAGGTGTTCGTTTTATAGTTAGTAGTTTATTGTTATCATTTTTTGTGTTATTTTTAAGATAAGTTATGGATTTTATAGTTTTCCATAAGTGCCTAGAGTTTTTTGTAGATTTTGCTAATTGTTCTCTTTCATAATTTCTTTTACATTTTTTAATAATATTATTAAAAAAGGCTTGTGGGTGGAATACCATTTTTAAAATTATTATAAAATTTAAAAATGAAGTTCGCAAGGATTTTGAACCTACAAAAAACCTAGTTTGTTTAAATTACATTATTACTAACATTTCGTCAGAAATTTAATTTGTGAAATGGTATTGTTTGTACAAATGCTAGCGTACCAAGGCCACATTCAAGAACGCTGTTATTTTCAGTTGAAACTACAGTTCGCTACATAATGCATAACGTACTTAAATTACAAGAGATATTTTACTGATCAAGAAATAATATTTGTCGAAAGCATCATTTGTTACTACATTTTGAATCTAGTGACTGTTTCTTTCCTGTAGCTCTACCATGAGTTTTTACAATCTATACTCGCTAGCGACTGTAGTTAAAAAAATGTATGAAAATTTGTACAGCGCCTCTAGCGGATAGTTGGGTAGGAAAATCCGTAATACTAATATTTACGTAACTACTGTAGTAAGGTCAGGGGATTTTACTGTAACAACTCATGGTAGAGGTTCTGTGTATCAATACTATAGATAAGACTAGGCAGAAAATAAATATGCGATGTAAAGTTAGAGTATAAGACTTCGCTAACATCTTGTGGAGAATTAAACCCTTAGAGTGCCTCTCATATTAGATTAGATTAAAACCCGTCGATAAAAATAGCACTACAGCAAACTTCCGCTTTTCCTCCATCCACATCTGTTTGCTTTGGAAAAGCTTAGTATGCAGAATGAAGTTTTTAGTGCGCCTTTTCATTTTAAATGAATTCTTCCCCTGCAAACTTAGCCCCTTTATCTGCTACCCCTATTTTGGGCCCAATAAAAAATGGCGAAACTAAAACATTAAATTAAATCAAACATCAACTGTGCCAATTATTATTAAAATCGGTTAAAAACTCTTGACTTGTAGGCGAAAATAAACAGACAGAAGAACAAAAGTATTTTTGGCCAATCTCAAAACTGAGACGCTTTGCTCGCTCGGTCGATAATACCTAAATACTTCTCTTCATAAACTAGGTATCTATATCAAGAAGCGGCAGACAGTGTCCGTAATTAACTAATTTGCGGCGTCTGCTTTATCTACCATCACAGTTTAAATATAGAACAAACAATGTATAAAAGCGAATGTTTTTAACTCATTTACACAAAATTGGACCAATTTAAAATGAATAAATATGTAGATACATCTATTTACAGGCGTCCTAGCTCAGTTGGTAGCTCTGCCGTCTGTGCTGTGGGTCGTGGGTCGACAACCACAGAGGACAAACATTTGTATCATATAATGTTTGTTCTGTGTCTGCATTATACTAAGTTTTTTTGTGTACTTATGTAATATGTATTTACAACAAAATACATATATGTATTGTATCAGGAACCGAGTTCCCATAGTTATAAATTTTATTACGTTTCACACTTAAAAATATGCGCTTATGCGATCATCTAGTAATTAACAAATTTTTTTATCGTCAGTAAGCTGTACAGCTGTTTTTTACAACTACGTTTCTTATGTTTGATAATATTACAAAGTTGCTGTAATATCATTTAACCTAAGAAACAATTTAGCGAAAGGAAAGAGAGTAACCTAGTTTGCTCTTTCAAAGCGCGGTTGAGTATTCAAGTACGTTCATATTGAACTCGTAAAACCGTAAGCGGTTTACTAGAAATATTTTCCGGGAAATACAAGTATTTTAGTTTCACTAGAAACTAAAAGAAAAGGCACGCGCAGTGGTTAGTTATAAAGTTAGCCTGCAGACGCACTTTCAGTCAACGCTACCGCAATATACCTACCGACAAAATTCATTTACAAAATTATTAAGTATAGTTATTACATTACCTACTATAATTATGATTGAAAGCGTAGACAAAAAATACTTATGTACGTATTGTTTTAGTGAAATTACGCGGTAAAATTAATATAAAAGTACGTAATACTAAAAATGGTTTCTACGTATAAATATATTATCTACTTACGTAGGTGCGTTAGTCGTTTTTTTGTCAATAGGCCGATTTGAGATTTAGTTTATTTGATAAGTTGTTTAATGTTATATATCTAAAAAACCGCCTGAATGGTTTAATGAATTTAAATAATGTAATAAGCTTCTATACCTAAATCCACAGAGCTTTAGGCGACACAAATAGCAATGTCCATGCCTCAGTGAACGCAGTAGTGGCTGGGACATTTATAGCCCAGTGCCCATCTCACAGTCTAGTTGGCCTTATTCATAAGACAATATTAATACAGGCGGGGGCGGCTAAGCCACTGGTTTCCTCACAATATTTACCTTCACAGTTTGAGAGCACTGGCAGTGTACACATACACGTTCCAAATAGTAAGCTCATACGGATTTGAACCTACTACGATCGGAAGGCGGTGTCATGCTGTCTACACCAATATTCATGCCATCTTTTCATCATATGATGGATGAAAATGGATGCTGTATAAATAAGTAAATTTTCACGGACAAATCACACATCACATTCTAGTCCCAAATTAAGCAAAGCTTGTACTATGGGAACTAGGTTGGTGATAGAATACTTATATACATTTCTTTGTAAATACATACTTGGAATACATAGTAACATCATAAATATCACACAAACATTTGCTCTGGGTGGTATTTGAACCCACGACCCAAAGCATGGAAGGCAGAGCCACTACCAACAGAGCTGTGACGCCTGTTTGTATAAGCTTTAAGGAATTGATTCACAAAAAGGCACGTAGTCACTTACGTTGTTAGACGTAAATAGTTAAGTTAAACAGTTCGTCGGAAAAGTAGACTATTCAAAGTAAGTAGTAGTAGTCTTCGAAGTAGGCAAATGATGAATTAGCACGCCAGCGAGTGATGATTCTAAGCTGAGCTAAGTTAATTTATTATATACCAACTATAAATAAAAGTATATGGACATTTCACACATCTCGCTCTAGCCCGAGCAAAACAAAAGCATTGAAGGCAGAGCTACTACCAGCTGAGCTGTGACGCCTGTCACTATTGCACCAAAGTGCTTGCGTTATAAACTGACTCAATAATGCTGGCACTATAGGTTCTCAAATCATATTATTGGAGGTAGTTCAGTGTAGCCTTTAACATAGTAACGTTTCCAAGACATGATAATAGAACAGACATAATTTTTTAATGGGTCAGCGATGGAACGTTTGGTTGCTTCACTATTATATATCTATTTTTAATCATATTATAGATAATGTATGATATGAGTTGATCAGCAAACTTCCTACACACACTTTATAGTTTTCAACAATCGAAAATACGGTTTCTCCCGGAAAGTTTCAACAACGGAGCATTTTGCTTTAAATTTGAATTTTAGTATAATCTTCCCTGTGTACCCGTTCTTACCCGACTTTATTTAATGCCTCGGTAATTTATTCCCTTAGTCTCAATTTCACGTTCAAGGTTTTAAAACTTAGTATTCCTTGTAAACTTATTACATTATCTAGTTACTAATACATACAATCTTGTGAATGCCAACTAACCTTAAACTTCTTTTCCCTATTTTAACCTTTATAAGAGACTACAACCAATTAATGAACCATTACTACCGACTTTTTTTTTCACAAAGCGTTGATTTGTAGACAGATACAAAAACACTGCCCTAATTTTGTAATACACACTTGGTACATTCTAACTGAGATTTGAAGATACAATTTTATTATCAGAACTTCATTTCCTCCATTCTATACGAAATCGATGTTGGGATAAATGTTTGCTATTTAAATGTCTGTTCATTCATCATCTACCATCTGACTTGACCCACTGCCAAGAGTGGGTCATAGCCTGGCCGGTTCTGGGTTATTCACATCCATCTACGACCCACGGCATTGGCGATATTGTAACATCATATGTTTTCCTGAAAGAAGAAGTTTTTTTGATTGACTTTAGAGTTTTGCTAGCGCATAAGCAAAATTCAACGAGATCACTTTAGGTTTAAAGTTATAAACCTACTTATGTTTTGGTGAGGCATGCAACAAGTTGATTGTTCGTCTAGCCATCCGATACAATAATGGGATAAGTATCGATATAGTATGCTTAGCACGTTGCTAGAATTTGCACTGTTCAATATTAAAGCAATTTCTAAATAGATTTTATGCTTAAGTGCATTATTGGTTTAACGCACTTAGTCTTTTAAAACAACTTTTCAGACAGAGAAAACTTTGCTGCTTCAACTGCAAGCTTAGATATCCGATAGTTTCTTTACCGTTTGTTCATGCTTTGTTCGCGAGGAACTAACGGTAGCACTTGGATTCTAAGAAAATATCTAAAGCTTCTTTTATTATCCCTGTAATTTTAGAAAAAATGAAAATGTTGTGCCGTTATGGATAAAAATACAGGAATAAGACGATCAAATCTGACTCTTGTCATCTTATTACATGTCGACGAGCCTTATGATTTTCTTTATTTACTGTCAGTTTTAAATAATAAAAACATTATATTTCATTGTGGCGTTGTTGTTACGTTGTTACAACAATAGGTAAAGCACGACCTCTATTATCTCCAAATACTACGTCAGGAGTGAATCGTCGGAGCACTCTTTTTAATATTACTTTTATTTGCGATCCTTGGTCTCGTAGCCGAACCGCTATAGGTTACGATTGAAAACGGCCAAGAATACAATAAACGGTGAGCCGTCGGCGACGAGTCAGCCGCATTCACGGAACCCTCTCAATGCATGCCTGCTGAATGCCCATTGAGAAATATTGCTTTACTACTGGCTCCGATAATAAAAGTCCCTTTGTATGCAACAACCAGAGATATTCTGTTTTTTTTTTAGATTTATTTCACGATATTTACATCACGATGTGTGATTTTTTAATACGCTTTCTAATGTGTGTGTTATGGTCGAGCAAATAAATACTTTATATGATTTTATATTCCGGCTTCCAGCTAAATTTAGGTATATTACGTGATAATTAAAATAAATAGGTACCTAACATATGTATGATTACCATACGTAATGATGACATAAAGTCAACGCTAACTTTTTATGGGATAGAGGGATAGTACCTTTACCTATATAAAAGAACTTCTAATATACTCCGTACCAGTATTCCGTTTTTGACGTTGTAAAATAATGTTGAATAAAATACTCTATCGAAGCTAGAAAATGGGAGTAAAAAGGAATATCTTTGACGGAGATATTGTTAAAGGCTCTACATTTGCCAGCGAAATAGTTCCACACGAATTGAAATCACTTTAAGACTTAGCTACCGACATCCGTGTAATAGTCGAATTTTTTTATAAATACTTACTCAAATGTATTTTTAATATACTTTGACAAACGGATGCTGTAAACAATAATTGTAGCAGTGGTGAAAGCGAAATCTTTCCAACTGCTTATAATGATTCCTCACTGCTGAAATATAATACTTACGAATCTACAAAGCAAATGACTACTAGACAGCGAAAATGAAAGTTGTGAAATACTACGTTGCAAACGTAAACTTGACTTAGAAAACGGCAACTTTCATCTGTTTATTTTATCCCGTCAATGGGACTATGTATAAATAAAACTGCGTTTCAAAGTGGATATCTAAAGCTTTTTTTTCATTGTTTTTATGTTTTATATTTCGGGAAGCTACGGGTAGACTATTTATAAACCGTTATCGTTATTAGGTTTTATTACACTTATTTTAGCACACGATGTGACTGTCAAGTATTTTCATTTTTGCACTTATTGACCGACTGACCCAGCCATTCTATATTAATGTATCAAGACAAAAATCAATATATTTGGATGGACTATACTATAATTATTTCCAAAAGGCCGTTAAAAGTAGTACCGAATTGACGACCGATGTGGCGCGGCGGGCGAAGGTCCGCCAGCGACACGAAGGTTGCGGGTTCGATTCCCGCATTGGGATAAATGTTTGTAAGATCTGCAAATATTTATTCCGGGTGTTCTGGGTATTTTACATGTATGTATAATAAAAATATATATCTATGTAAGTAATGTATTAAGTACCTATGTTAGTCTTCTAGTACCCATAGCACAAGTTTAAACTTCACTAGTTTTAGAGCTCTTTTATCGCAAATTGAAAGGTACTTATAGTTCATTCATTTTCAGAAATGGAGTACAATTACGAAGACGAAGAGAGCAGTGACGATAGAGAGCGAGATCGAGATCGGGAGCGGGATCGGGATCGAGACCAAGATCGAGACCGGGATAGGGATATGCGTCCGATTCAACGCCGCACTGCCAAGCACATCGCAGCTGGGGAAGAAAGACCTCGCACTAACTCCAGTCAGCAAACAACGCCCACAGATGGTAAGTCTAGATTATATACCCTTTAAATTAATAAACTACTAAAACTATCTACGGAAAGATCATTAAGTACGCGTAGGAGTCAAACGTTTTAATATTAATTAATCATGTTTTTATTTATTTACAACGTAAGTACCTACGGCAATTTTATTTCATGATATTAGTTTATGTAAGTAAAATTTTTTGTATTGAATTTAATTGGAATAATTTAATGGGACTAAAAGAAAAGCGACGGGTGGACTAACAAGCTTCAAGCCTAAGTGCTTGTTAGAAATAAAATATGTTTATTTTTACTGTGTTCAAACTAGGTAAACGTAATCGTATACTAAATGCGTTCGAAATGCTGATTATATATATTTTCATTGCATGGAATTGTGTATATCACTTTTGCAGTTTAACACATAATTATCGTACTACGTCTACAACGTTTGAAGGAATTGGTACTGCGGCTCGTGAATAGATGCAAACGTCTATGAACAGAACAGTTGGATAAATTAAATACTTCGTTTAGCACATCCAGCTAGATACTAGATCTTCCAGCTGAAACTGAATGCCTTTTAAGCACGACCAATTGTTTGGAACAGAAATGATCCAGAGTAGCCTTTGAAAGTCCACAACCCAGTTCGGATTCGAAAACTTAGCCAATTTTCAGACAGTTGCGGGACAAAAGAATACGTCTAATCTGATACCTGTGTCATCGCTTCAGCTCGAGCAGTTTGAACAAACTCGCTTTAATCTGAACTTGGCGTAATGTCAGCAAAAAATATCCAGACCTCGGGCGCCTGAAAGGTTTTTGACTCTTGTGCTCAAAGTCGAACAAGGTCTTATCTAAATGCTCTCATAAGATATAAACGCATTTTGATCAATTGGAATGAGTTGGAAACTTTTTAATTATGTATATCAATGATTTTAGTAATTCTTCACAAACCTAAGTCAAAAAGGTCTGAAATATAAGGAGGTATTGTGATATGATATAAAGTGATATTTAATCATGCTCATGCCTCACTGTAATCAAAGCGCAGCTGGATTCGTGTTGTATGCGATGTTTGCAACCCAGTTAGAATTAGTCCGCGCCGTGATTGCGTTACGTCCATGATTTGCTTGTTAAAACCTGAATGCAGCTGAGTGGGATAGACTGATTGAAATTCCGGAGAGTTTCACAAAAGAATGATGCTGAAAGCTTCGTTATGGTGCTTTGATACTTGGAATTATACGAGGGAAATTGTACTCTTTAGAGATTGGGCACCAGTATTGAGCTTTGCTGAAAATTAATGCTGTTAGATTTGTATTCAGTGATGGTACCTATATATTTTGTATTTTTTTATATCACTAACCAAAATGTAATTAATTCAGAACAAAATCGATTGGATGACTTTGACGTTGTTAATTTTCAACAACGCTAACTAGAACAAAGATTGAGTATATTATAAGATGAGTTTTCAAGAAATATGGACGACGTTTAGACCTGGCCTGATATCATTCACCTTCTTCTTTTTATATGGCCTCTAAACTACTTTTATACGGTCTTTCCAAATAATTTTAGTCAAGTCAATCCAAATAAATTTATTTTTCATTTTTGTTAATAGTATATAAAATACCTAGACATAGCAATGTAAGGCGAAGTAAATGATCATTTATTGTGCAAAAGACTACCTTACTGTAATTTTCCAAGAAGTTAATAAGTTCTTCAAAAAGTACAAAAAGACAAAATGTGGGACTATTCTCTTGAAACTCCGATACTATGAAAATTATGAGATGTTTATGGTAATGATTGAAGTTTTTTTTCCTAGAAACTCGTAAGGTTTATAAACTTTTAAATGAAAGACTGATTAAGTTGCTCATAATGTTTCAAACACAAAATAAAATATTTTGCAGCGGCAGAAGTTCTTGGCTTTCTTTCCTAAATGTCGTTTCAAACACTTGAGCTTAGGTTAGGTACATTTTTGTGCTAAGTACTTGTAAGAGCAAGTTTATTTATATTTATCATTAAGTTTTCAAATGTTATATTACCACACACACCCATGCCCTACTTCACTCACCCACGCACACATCACACACCAGAGCTTCTTGAAAGGAGCGAAATCCTTCTAAAATTAGATATTAGGAAACCTGCCTAACGTACTTTATATTGTGTATTTTTGTTATAGTTTTCATTTTAATTCCTTTTCCCCCTAGGTACATTAAACTCTTTTACTTTTCAAAAGTGTGATAATTTTCGGGAACACTTTCTTCTGTAACACAGTTTTTCCTAAACTAAAACAGAATCAGGGCCTACCCTATTTTTGAACATATATTTTAAGATATTTAGAATTTTGTATATTTTATTTGTTGTGTGAGAGCCTCATCGGGATATGCGCTGCAATTTAGACGCTAAGTGTGTTTGTGAGTAATTTACTTGTTAAAGGATAATACTTTGTATCCAAATGATAAAAATAAATGGTATTTCACGCAAGTCTGGGCTCATCCAAAACGAGAATATAGAAGAGTGCATTGAACTACGTGACGTGACATGAGAAAAGTGTCGAGCGTTTTTTAGTATCGAAATAAACGCTTACACAGCGCGATCTGCTACTCTATTAAAACATATAATCCTGAAGGGGGGAGATTTGAGTCACGTTACAGCAATATCTCGTGCGACCCAGACGGCGCAGAGAAAACTTAATTGGAATAGAATTTGTTTTGAAGTAATCAAATGGATTTCTCTTTAGTTTGCAGCTGTGCAACTAAGCGTTTCTTTGATAATTTATTGCTGAAAATTTGCGTTGGGAAAAAATAAACACGTGGCACTAAGGAGCTTTTTAAAGATAATGCTAAAAATGAAAATCCAACCAGCTTTAATGGAAAAATACACCTGTTCTTGAAAAGGCTAAGATTATGCTACGAATAAGCTCTTTGCTACAACAGAGCTACTTTACAAGTAACAAACGCAATGTGAAATAAATATTTTAAACAGAGTCTGCATACTTGAAACTTCCAGACATCATCAGTTCATAACATTTACTCATACTTAGCTAGTAGCTATAGTCGCTCAGGTTTTTTTTTTGTTTTCATACATTTTATGAAACTTTTGCGTATTCATAAGGTTTATTTTATGTTGATTATTTTTGTTATAATTGTCATCTTTTATTTATTACAAACTGAAACATGTTTTTTTACTTGAAAGAAGTCCTGTAATAAGACTTCTTTCAAGTATTTGCCAACACGATGTTTTCATCTATGACAATATACTTTTCTATTATATTGTTTATCCTAAATGTGTTGATAGTGGATGCAATTGATAAGAAAATGGTTGTCAACACAAAGGAAACTGCACGGTATCATAATATGGTATCTGAGCCAAAAGGGAATCGAACCGTTTTGTAACAAATAGTAACAATTGCTTTGTCTCCTTTGTGTCTGCAGTGACCTGGCGTTGATCACAGACACGGTTATTCAACCGCTGGCCAGTGTTGCACGATTGTTTGCAGCCTCTTCGCCTGAAACAAAGGTGACCCATTCAACGACTTTATTGTGTTATACTAGCTGTAACTTTGTATCTTCTTCTTCTTCTTCGTGTCGATGATCAAAAACAGTGTTTCGTATGAGTCGTAGATACGGTTTCGAAAATTCCGAAAGGTTGAAAAATCCTGATTGGACGTTGCAATTAAATATAGCCGTTAAATCTAGAAATTACGCCTTTAAATTGCTTAGTTTTATTCTAATGTCATCTCCGTACAAGTGGGATTATTTAGGTAAGGGTATAAATTCTACTAGTTTATTATTTTCTGTTTTAGGATGGTAATAATTTAGGAATATTCCGAGTGCAATTATAGCTAAGCATCTAATGCTGCTTTTACACTTTCCCAAACTGTCAGCCACTTAACAATCTCCCATTATAAAAACTAAGTGAAATATATACATGAATAAAAATTTACTTCAAAATAGGCAGAAAAACTGGATGAATATGTAAAAAATAAAGGCACACGTAAAACACAACTCATTAATGAAACAACTCTTTTAAAAAAAGTATAAATTCACCAGCAAATTCCCAACAGTAACTCGTGAATGTAAATTTTTTATTGTAATAAATACAAAGTTGTCCAAGTTTCGAGCATACGGTTAGTTTTTACCTCATTACTAAAACTTTGGTTTAAAAAGTTAATAGGAGATAAGTTTCGTTGACGCTTTGTGCGGATTGCGGACTATTTTTGCGATCTATATTTATTCGAGTGACATAAAATAAAGACGAAAGAGTCAAAATCCTTGACGTGGCTATTGACATTTTGCTGACATTTCTCAAGGAAAAAATTATCTGAACTACCTGCTACAACTTGGTCACAATGTGCGTTTGTAGCTTATTAGCAAAACATTTACAATAATATACATGACAACATGAGTATTATGTTATAAGGTATTATATTATGTGATTTTTTTTCAAATTAGTTTATTTAACGACGACTTGAAGAAGAAGAATTTTTAAGGTACTCTTTGTATATTTATTCTCACAGAAAATTACATCTTACGTAGGTATTACAGTACCTATGTATATACATATATGTAAACTTTGAGCTATCTGTTACGTATATTTTGTTAGACAAAACAAATGAAACCCTAGCATTTAGCAGGTTGATAAATGTAAGTTGTTTGTTTGTAAATGGACATCTCTAGCGACATAATTGATCCACCAAGTGCGTTTCCATCCTTAAACTCATTTCGCAAACTTTAATTGAAATGTCAAAGCGGGATCTAGTAGGTACCTACTTAATTTAGTTATCTTGACATTATTTGATTTGAAGGTCTTTCCGCTTTGACATACCTATTTGAATAGCTAACGAGCTTGCAAGTTTAAAACACAAAGACGTAGTTTAAAATATTCGCTGAAGATTCGCTAGCAATTGGAAAAAGCGACAGTTTCTGCTAAATGTTTGAATTAAAGTTTTAAACGATTTAACTCTTTAGCCATTGACGTTTAGTTTCGAGTTTCAGTTCTTTTTGAGTGAAAGTTTGTCTGTCTATTATGTCGCTTTAAATAAATATAAACGATTTCCTAAGTCTGTTCGTGGAACAATCCAGCGATGCTGCTATTATTTTCAAATAGTTTTTTTATGTAAATTGCGTCTATTTTAGGAAGCACTATAAACATGGCAAAGTAAGTATTTCATATTATTTTACCATGTATTTGTTCTCGCAATGTAGGTACCCAGATATTTGCGGCCCACATAAAGTGATTCTCCAATATTTCTACCGCAAACTGACATGATTTGCGTAACTATGCGAACGATGTTTAATAATGCCATAATTTATACAAATGAAATGTAATTGAACATTCTGTTGGAAATATTGATAGCAATATTTTAAATTCACATATGAAACTATGGAAATTATGTTGAGTGGTTTTATTATTCGGAAATATATATTAATAACAAAATCAAACATACAAAATCTACTTAAAATATATTGTTATTGATATGAAAAAATATATTATTGTTGATTGCGCTATAGCTTATTGCTTGCGGAAGTCGAGCTCGAAAAAAAAGTTGTGGAGTGGTAGGTAAAGAAATTTAAGTTAAATTAATTTAATTTTAAATTTACTGACAATTTGGAAAAAAGAACACAACTCCCAAGTACATAAATTATATCAGCAATACACACTTAGTTTGGTGCTAAATGGTGCTATAAGATATAAAAACAAAAAACATGTTATTACCCTAAAATATCTAATGATAAAAAAATTACTGGTTAACCCCGCACTAACCCAAACCTGTATCACAGAAAACCGAATAACAAAACAATGTATTAGAAGAACTACAAAAATCACGGGACAATCAAAATAAAAAAGTCCACGTTTAATTAGGCAGTTATAATTTTTATAACGCATTTGAGGTCTACAAGGCCTTTATTGGTTACATCGTTCCGTTTTATTATACTTAAGTCTATATTTAATTTACCAACGCTACTTTGCCGCCAGTGGTTAGTGATTCGAAGCTTATCAGCATTAACCTAGTTCTAAGTTTATGAGATATCTCGTTAGTCTGTAAGGGGAACAAGGCTACCTTATAAAAGGCTCCAAATGAATTGATAACTACGTAATGGCAGAGTTCTATAAATCTTCATTAAAAGCTTATTGGTTCTTTCACTGAAAATTGTCGGTAAAATAAAATGCAACTAACAATTCCTTTTTTCCTTTACATTTTTCATAATAACTTTGCATAAAGAGAATGGAGGTTATATATAAATGAATCTAATTATCTTGTAAATTGAGTATTAAGCTTAGGTAGCTACAAAAATAGATTTAAACCACGGTTCGATATGTTTTTATCATGTTAATTAGCAGTTTCAATATCAGCACTTTAAGTGTAAACTACTCTTTAACAGAATCATTAAATAATGTATTGAGGATTGAGGGTTGTTCATAAATAAGGTTATTCGTACAAAATACTTGGTACACGTTTATTTTACCTTGATATGCAATATCGATATTAATCCTATAATACTCGATGTTCAATTTCTAGGAAAAAGTACTCGTATGTTATTGATTGCTTAATTTCTGTTTATGCAAACATACATACTTGTCTGTCAAACTTGACTGACAGGCAATTCTAGGCTAAGTCTAACCATAACTACTTGTTCTATACTTAGTACGGCACTAAATAGCGTTGTGTATTCTACAAAAACATAATGAATCAATACATACTTCAAGTACTTTCGTACTGTACAAATTGCTTTATTCTCCCTTTCTTCTATTCGTTTGTTCTTTATAAAATTGATTTTCGGGACAATAAAACAACATGACAATCCACGTGAAATTCAGAAACATACAAACTCGTATTAAATCCGACCACCTACAAAGAATTGCAAAAGTCGTTACGTGTTTTGGCAGGAACCCTAGGGACATGCTGTGGAATAATGTGGATATTTTCAATATACTTATATAGGTACAATCTAGCGAACGCGGGGAACAGAGAAAACGTTCTGCTTGCTATTAACTTTTTTTTCGTCTGGCTGTAATGATTACTCTTACATTTGCTATCGAACAATACCTGCTTACTATTCTTCTACCAATGTTTGTTCTTCGTCTTCTCTCTGCCCGTCAATACATCAGGTAATTTTGCCAATGTCAAGTGTTCAGCCAGTCAATCGTCAAGTCGGCTGTAATTTGTTTTAAAATAAAAATGGTGGAGAATTTTCTCGTCAAAATATTTGGATCCATTAAATCCCGATTTCACATAATACACTTTTGTTTCAACTGTTTATTCCAAAAAGAGACAATAAAACTCAATATCTATAACACTAGTAAAAAAAAAAAAACATGCTATGTTTAACAAATACAAATAACTTATACCTATAACTGATTTAAACGGTAATTTTTTTAATAACAAAACAGTTTATACATTCAGATAAACGAGTATTCATGACACTAGTCCGTAGCTTCTAGGTTATTCACAAATCGGAATTCAGTGTATCTACCTCTCGAATTTTATACTCAATTTTGCTACACAAGGGTAAGTTACACACTGTGGTTAAACCATTATATATTTAACACTAGAGCCGACAATACTGCCGATTTACGCAAATTATAGAAAGTTAAATTATGCGTACAATTTGGGCTTTCTTCTCATTAATTATGTCTGGAGTGGTTGCTGCGCTAATCAATTTGAAGTACAAATACATAATAATATTTTAAGTTATTGAGAGAGCAAGAGTTGGAAAACTCTTGCGCCACATGAGCCACGTAAATATTTAAAATATTCATGGACAATTTCCACATCACACTCTAGTCTTAAACTAAGCAAAGCTTGTACTATGGGAACTAGATTGCTGATAAAATACTTATAAACACACGTATTTATATATGTACTATCTGATTTCCGCAACTTCGTCTTATTATCGTTATATTTTCAACAATTGCGCCACGCCCAAAACTCGAGAGCAGGTATATTATATGCGTTAAGATGCATGTCATTGCAACAGGATAAACTCACATATTAATAATTCCGTAAATCAAAAAGATTATTTAGAATCATGATACATACTAGGTTCCACGCAACCAGAGCCTAGAAAGACGGGCATGAAACTAGGGTATTTTGTATGATCCTTCGTACAAATAATTATAATTCCTGGTGACCTGTAAGAATCTACTTCAGGCACCCTTCTCTCACAAAGTTAGTTATTAAGTAAACTTGTACTGTTTTGTTTCATTTCATTAATACCTACTGTTACTTTGTGAGAGAATATAAAAATATATTTTATTTTTCTTATATTTTATTCATTGCAGAAACAGGAACGACGGCTGTACCGTACTTACTTCTTTCAAAGGAGCTCTATTTTTACTAAAACCTATAATGTAAACTTGTTTCGAATCAAAGCTTTGTTTGATAAAGCTTGTAACGAGTAACTTAGGATTCCTCTCTCGTTTGTTTCATAAAAATTACTTTCGTGACTTTGAATTTTAATGCTGAACCCTCATTTTTATCCCGAGTTATAAATTTATATAAATAACGGCCTCACCGTGAACACGTAATCGGACTACGAGCTTAAATGATAAAAAGGCCAGTACGTATAACTTTAAAAGGTACTGAGATAAAGTTGAAAATTACTTTGGCAGGTTTAACAGTATGGCTTCAAAGATTATGCTTACATTTTTGAGTATATTGATCAATTTTCCTAGGTAACTGTAGGTAGAAGATAGTGAAAAATGGTTAATATGTAATTTACATCCGTGGACAAAGATGATGAGCATAAAAAAAAACTCTTTTAAACCATTTTCTAAGTCAAGTATTTTTTTTTATTGACAGAGTATTATTGTATAAAACAATTTGAATCCACAGGCTCCTGGACTAGTTATAAAAACTGTGATAAAAGGAGCCCGTGGCTTCTCCCAAATTTTATTACAAATTAATACATAATAATGCCAACTAAAACTATTAAAGTTATGTCGTTGTGTATACCTATAATTTCTAACAGTTCCGGTTTCATGAACTAATTTTGGTTTAGGGCGTCAATAAACAATAATGAATAACCCTTATTAGGTATATACTTTAGATTTAACGGTTAGATTTCTAATTACATATTTCTTTTTAGCACTCACATTAACATCCAAATGGGTTTAATATACGCTAAAGTGTTGTTTTATAAAAAAAAATACAATGCTACGAAAGAAGTTAATTTTCATGAAAAAGCTTTATTTGTTAACTCAACATTTTGTATGCGTTCGTTTAAATTAAATATTTACCGTTGTGAAATTCATGCTCAGTTGAACAGGATCTATCGCTTTTTCAGAAGCATAACATTGCAATATTCGAGTCTTGCAGCTAACGGGAACTTGCTAATATTGAATATTCTAAAGTTAAAAAAAAAAACATTCGATACTTTAAGAACCGCCGTAAGCTTATTACTCGTTTATAAAACACAAACTCGGACACCCCACGGGCTGAGGAAGAATGAACTTCGTTATTTACATGAGTATTTTGTTGTAAAAAAGAAATCTCTAACGTTATTTAATAATCCTTACATTAATAGCCTCTGTCGAAGCATTTTACTTTCAAAGCCTCTGTCTTTTAAAGTAAAATGCAGTTTTATGACAAGGGCATTGAATAGCCCATATTGAAATGGAAATCAGGAAATTGGGCCAAATTTCAGGCAACCCTCACACGTAGATCAGGCCAAAGGGCCCGATTGCTGTCAAAAGTTTTAGTCGATTTTCTACCAATCCGAGATATACTCGAGGGAAGATATCTAGTGACAAGTGATATTTTGAAATAATAAGTCAGTCATTGTAAGCTACATAGTAGAGATTTTTCTCTACAAAACTTGTAAAAAACGAATACCTTCAAGTTATATTATATTATTTATATAATTATAGAGATTACTTACGCAACTTCACTTTTATTTACGTTAACCGCTTTCTAGACCTAACCTAGATAAAGAAAAAGTTTTTATAAAAAGGTTTAATGAACACCTGCATTCACTGTTTGTTTTGTTTCAAGTGTGTTACAAATCTTGATTTCTTATCCTGTTGCCATAATAATTACACTTGTATAATAAATGTATTTTTCTGCGCCTCTGGAATTTATCTTCGGAAAAATATACTTTATTACGTCTTATATATTATTATTGCCTTTATTACGTCATTATAGTATTTTACAGATAAAAACTTAAGATTAAGATCGTGAAACTTTATGTCTTTTTCCCCGAATAGCGATTCTGGGTTATGTTCAAAGTTGAAAATACTCAGTGCTTATTGAAATTTAGCGGTACTTCGTGTATTATAATACAAGTTGTATCACCAACCATTTTATTGTATTATATATACATATATGTATATATACTAGCTGTCCCGGCGAACTTCGTACCGCCTTAGAGAGATTTATTTTTCCGTAAGAACCTTGTAAACTACAAAAAAATCAGCCAAATCTGTCAAGCCGTTTTCATGCTATGTCGTGACAACGGAAAACGGGTTTCATTTTTATATGAGATAGATTTATATTTTATTTTGTATTAAGTCAGTCATAACATCATCGAAATAAGTAAGCAACGAAAATCTTTATTTGAACTTATTTGTTAACGCTAACAACTCGGTATAAAAAATAGTAAAACGTACTTCATTTTAGAGTAATTTACCTATTCAATATATCTCCTTAGTACAATGTGTTTTTTTTTACAAGTTATAGGCACGCGTTTGACCGTGATCTCACCTGATGTTAAGTGACGATCTACGATGTAGCACACTTGCCTAGAAGATACCTATTCACTCGTCTCTTAAAAATATCCAAATTATAGGACTCAGGAAACACAGAGTCAGTCTAGTGTATGTAGGCCTCTTAGACTTCATTAGTGGTGACAAGGTAAGGAAGGATAATTCAGTTTGGACCGTGCGCGAGCCGAGACGTGTCAGTTCCGTTGTCAGTTGGATTTGTAACTTTATTTATACGAGAATAGAGCTGAACATATATAAATACGTCAATATCCATGCCGGGATGTTGTGATCGTCGATATGTTTTAAAAATACTTTTTGAAATACGAAATATCGGACATATGAACAAAGGAACTGAGGGATGCCCTACAGTGGTTGGTTGTAGCGCGTAAACCTTTGTGATTTGTCTATATGTTGTATCCAAAGAATAATGTAAAATAGTATTGTTATTTTACTTATTAATCTACTACGACGAATGTCCTGTTTTTTTAAATCACTTTATTATAATAATAAAAAATAACTATCCCAAATTAATATGGAAAGAAGATTGCTGATAAAAAACTAATACCTACACACATTTGCTTTAAACACAAAGACTACATAATACCTAGACACAGAACACAGAGTGTTCTAGTGTTCACTACACAAATCTTTGTTTTCGGTGGGACTTCAACTGACGACCCACATTAGGCAGGCTTTACCTTCCTTCTGCTTCTACCAAGCAAATCTAAGCTGTGACATCTGTCTCTGAATGAAACAGTTGAGAGATCTACAGACTAGTTCAATCGGAAGCGTGCTCGTTGGTTGTATATGTACGCTCTGAACTCCAATACTGATTCGTTGGGCCAGATATTAGATATTAATATATGAAAATGGGTTGAGTTGGAAAGCAGCCTCGTCGGATACATAAAGTTTGGACTCGCTTTCGAGTTCTTACTTACAGCACGAAGTTATCTTATTAAAAAGTGAATTTGTTACGAACTAGTTTATATTTTAAGGACCTTTTAATAAGGCTAAAAGCCGATGTACCTAGTTGTTTTATTTCTTATAAATCTCGTGCCATTGGGCAAAGATCTTCCTTTAAATTCTCCTTTTCTTTTAATCCACCATCGCGTTTCAAAGGCGTCAAGATCGTCTCGACGACGCTTGCTAAGCCGAGTAAATTAAATGAAGTCTTTTAAATATCTAAACAGATAATACCCAGTAATATTAATTATGAAGTAAAAGGCTGGCTTTTACATAAATATTAAAGGCTGCCCATAGGGCGCTTGTACATTGGTCGATAACATAGACGAATGGCCTGAGCATTCCCTATATCTAGGTATGAAGTAACCATACGGGCAAAGTGTGGATGAGACCAAACAATCGTGCGGTCAGTAATCGTGTTTTTTACAAACATACAAGCCGCACTGACGCGTTGTTTCTTTTTAAAAAGTGTTCAAAATTGCATACTCCAAGATTCTGTATATCTATGACCGATACCGACACGACACGTTATGTAAGCAACAAAACCCAGGTAAAAAAATATATTTCAATCGATAGATTGGTCAGACAGAAGCGTTTTTTGCCTAATAAAAATGAGTTAAAATAGGTCTCGTTATATTACTTCTTGTATATTATTTATATAAATTCACTATATACCAAAGTAAATGAAAATACCTTTAATTTTTAACATCGGCAGCAAATGTTGGTTTTTAAAGGTTTACAATCACTTTTACGGGGTGATAAAGACGCATGATAGTTAAGAGTCTAAAAAGGGAGAAAAGAGTTTACAGGACTTTTTACTTTGAGTTTGCCAAAGGTGCTAAGAGCTGGAGTAGCAGAGGGAAACTTGCACATAGACAAAATTCAGTTTACTGAGTGCAACTTGCTAAAATAAAAAAAATGGTCACCTAAATAAAATGACGATGAAAAAGGTTTCTAAATTTTCAGGCGAATAAATCGCAAAACTATGCAACAATAACTATGTTTCAGAGAGTACCTAAGCTCGACCTTATTCGTCTGCCTATAAAGCTCTCTCAAAACTTAAGCTTAGTAAAAGGGTATATACAAAGTTCAACAGTGTACTACCTGATAGCTTTTAGATAGGTACATTATGTACTTTTATCGAGTAGTCTAGTTCGGTTATCAGTGTAGGAAGGAGATAGCATGCTTGTATTTTCATGTAAAACTGTTTTGTGGTGCACCTGAAACCTTACTGGTTGATTCTGACCAATGAGAAGGATCTAGAAGTTACGTCACTTCTTGTAGCATATCATTTATACTGTGGCAGAGTCTATGACTGCCTCACTTAGTGAATTCATCATCTTAACTGTTGTTAACTTACAGTACCTCTACCATAAGTTGTCACAGTAAAATCGCCTGACTTTACTACAGAGTTACGTAAATATTAGTAATAGGTCTTTACCTATGAAATTGCCGTTCTGCAGTACTGGCCATTTCAAATCAAAATAATTTTTGTTTGGCTAAGAATTATAATTTCTAATTAATTTTATTTTAAAAACATGGATTTTTTTTTCAAAAAGTAGTCATTTGTTTATTGATTAGTGTTACATTTTCATCGCATTTCAATCTTTTTCGTCATCATGAATTCGTTAAAAATTCGAGTAATTATGGAATATGAGTACCGTCGTAGCAGCAACGCGGCACAAGCGGCACGCAACATCAACGACGTTTACGGAGCTAACACTACAAACCAACGCACCACCTGTTATTGGTTTGCTCGCTTCCGTTTTGGAAATTTCGACCTGAAAAATGAACCTCGCGGTCGCCCGAAGACTTTGGTCGACAATGACGAATTAAAGACAGCTGATGATACACAATCTACGGCTGAATTAGCAGCAGCTTTCAACGTTAGCGTCAAAACAATATTGGTCCATTTGCGTCAAATTGGCAAGGTAAAAAAGCCTTACGAATGGGTGCCCCACGATCGCCAGCGCGAAGTACGCGTCGAGACGTGCCTTGCACTGCTCAACAGACACACAAATGAAGGAATTTTAAACCGCATTGTTACCTGCGATTAAAAATGGATTCTGTTTGATAACCGCAAGCGCTCAGCAAGTTGGTTGGATAACTTCTTGACGGGAAAAAAAATCAATACCCGAGAGGCAGTACTAAATGCCTTTGAAGAATTTGTTGCCTCCCGTCCAGCTGATTTCTTGAAGAAGGGCATCAATAACCTGCCACTGCGTTGGCAAAGATGCATTGATTGCATGGGTAATTACTTCGATTAATACAAATAAAAAATACATGAAAAAAAATCGTTCAAATTTTTTCATACAAAACGGCAATTTCATAGGTAAAGACCTATTATTACGAATTTTAGTACCCAACTATCCGCTAGAGGCGCTGTACAAATCTTCATACATTTTTTTAACTACAGACGCTAGCGAGTATAGATTGTAAAAACTCATGGTAGAGCTACTGGCAAGACATGTCATGTGAACTGGCGAAGAGTGTTGTCTTACGGTTAAATATAATTTTAACTTGTAGTCTTTGAAAGAGACTGTATCAAAGTATACATGCTCAGAGTTCATATTCTCGTTATTATGCATAGAAAGGCCATATCTAGGCGTTCATGCCTCATACCTACATAAACATTAAAACGTGTCATCAAGAACTCAACAATTTAGGAAAAAATAGTTTACTGAAAAGTTCGTTTCAATCCCAAACTAAACAAAGCTTGTCAGCATGGAGGACAGACCTACTGCCAAATGAACTGTGACACCTGACAAAAAACTCTATGGCAACTTCGACTGGGTTACCAGTGCAGTGCAGTGCAGTGTTAAGCGCCTACTATTTTAGTTAAAAAGTAATCAAAAGTTGTCTTGAACTGAAACAGTATACAAATTTATTTTCGAGGAACTTCTCGCAATCCTATATTAACAATGTTTTTAAACTTTAAACCAAAGATATTTTTTTCACAAACAAAATTACGACTATTAGGTACAGTACCTAGCACTTATTTATAACACTCATGAGACCCGCTTTTCTTTCGCAATCATTTTATTATAGTTTGAATATTTTTCATTACAAGACTTTTACACAATGACTACATGTACCTATATAGTAGAGAACAAATTTCATACATACAACTAGTACTTAAAGTTTTTACATTGTCATCTACTACGGTATTTTTACAAGCTACTTTAATAAGTCAGTGCAGTCGTCGTGCAAAAAATACCGAAATTCAGCTGACGAATATTTTTTCCAATCAAATACGGTGTCGGAATGGTGGTGTTATTTTTTAATAACATCCCGATCAAAGTTTCTGTACGTTTTCTATAGCTGTAAAAATTGCCGCTTTTATTTTGAAAAACTAATCGGGATTGGAATTGGACCTCACCAACACGGCCAAACTTTATTTCAAATGCATTTCGAAAAAAAAACTGTTCCAACCAGTTGAATGGTGTGCCCAAACTTCAAAGAGTATTTGAAAGGGTTTTTGTGAGGGTTTCCTCATTTTTATTCAAGCTATTGAGAAGATTATCACCATAGATTCGCAGTTTGGACGTTGTTCTCTCCAACACGCGAACGAGTCGAGTTTCTTGGTATTTTTTTCGTAGGTGAAACAATTCATATGCTCAGATGGGAAGTGATTCAGATTCATATTTCCGTAAATCTAGTTAGCGATCGAGTCTAGTTTTTTTCGTCTCAATTTTTTTTGTAGGCGAATCTATTAATATCACTTTACTCCATCTAGTTTTAAAGCGAGTTAGCTCTCTCAAAAACTTAAACATATCGACTTGTGTGTGCCAACTATTTTCAACGAATTTTTTAGTGGTTTCAAAGTATATCTTCCGAATATCCGATTTGAAATTGAAAAACTTTTTACAAAGCCGAGTATAGTCGCGGAAGGCAAATTCTTTGACAAAAGAGACAGCAAGACTCTTTATTTCCAACTTACCTACTTTTATGTTGTCACTGAGCCTATTAACCATTACCATTTCGGTAAAGTTATGGAACAAATAGAAAGACTAACATATTTAGGTACCTAAGATAACAATTGTTCTCATTTTATTGACAATATCTTTTTTGTAAATTAAATGTGTTTGAACATAACCATGAAGTAAATACTAAGAAGCGGAATTAGAATATCCTTAGAATATCATTAGGATATCCTTAGAATATCCTTAGAACATCTTTAGAATATCCTTAGAATATCCTTAGAATATGCTTTACCTCTGTGTTGTCAAAAACCAAATGAATACAGGCTAATTTCTTCACCATTCGACTTTTGAAAAATAAGTGATAGCTCCTAAAATTTCCATCCGTTCGAATTACAAACAATAATAGAACCGCTTGTGATAAGTCTATAGTTCATGACTAAACACAGAAAGCATACCAACTAACCGAAGCAACCAAGAAACATTGTGTGATGTTGCCACAGACAAAATCTCACGTACAAAAAAAACTATAACTAATATTTGTACGCTCATAACATTACGCAATAGTGGATAGTAAAAATAGATGACAACACTTAATAAAGTCATACCCCCCGGCTCAGTGGGGATTCCTAGAAGAATCACCCTGAGTGCTAAAGATTGAGCTCGCTCTGTAATATCAAGTTACCTAGAAAACATCTCTAAATGGCGTAATTACGCTTTATCGCGATTGCCACTTAAGTTTGTGAAATACCTTCGTTTTCTACAATCATTCTTAACATTCAATCTACAAATAATTTTACATATGGTATTCTAGCTTAAAGTACAAACTTTATTCATAAACAAACTTACGACTATTACAGTATTTACAAAATGTACATAGGTACATATACCTATATAAAATACATAAGAAACAGTTGAGCTATCTTCAGACCGTTGCAAACGATCTAAAGATAACTCAACTGATCTAAATCAGTACCAATCCCAAAATACTGGCTGCTTTAAATCAATTCTTAATAATTATAAACAATTCGTTTTCAGCGTCATTCTCTTGATAGTTTTAGGTATCTTGTCTAGGATTAGAAACAGATAGCGATGGATGTACGTAATATACATTTTTCTGCAAGTAACTAATTTACTAGACACTTTCGAGGGAAATTGGTGGAAAAAAGCGGAGAATAGGGACGAGTGGAAGGACTTGGTCTCCCCTTTGCCCAGGAGTGGGAAGAGATAGGTTAGAGAAAAAAAACTAACTTACATACCTTGTCTGACGCAATCGAGTTTTTCATAGGATCAATTTGAGCTTGAGTAACACACGAAATCCCCTCTTGGGCTCTTCTACTGATTGAAAAGTTGGTCATGAGTACGGAAACTGTGGATTGACTTTATCTATTGTGGCCGTTAGCAGACAGACCGGCTTAGCAGTTCAATAGTCAACTCAATAGGAGATTTACTGAAACAATACATTGTTAAGCCAAGCGCATCATTTTCAATATGATGAGGTTTTAAACAGATTTCAGGAAAACGCCTTGAAATTGCTTTTAAAAATTGGAAACTTTCAAAGGTGATTGATTCTACGAGGGTAGTATCTATCGTAAACTTTTAAATATACAGGGTGTAACAGGAGGGGTAGACCAAAAGCCGCAGGGCAATGGGGAAGCTCAATGCTTATCGATACACCCCCAACTTGAGTTTCTCTACTATTGAGCTACAAGGTAAAAAAATATTAGGTTGTAGTCCTAATAGTTTGGGTATACTTGGGACATCTAACCTAATCTGATTTTGACCTAAATTTCATAAAAGTGCGAGTAACTTTAAAACGACTGAATAGACATGCAAACACGGGGTTATATCGATAGGGACCTTCTGTTACAACCTGTATATGTTCTGCATTGAGATACACTCGAAGTGATACCAATTATAATATTTATCACCATGCCAATAAATAGATATACTTATTGAAAATAAAAAAATATATTTTTTTGTCTTTCGGATTGTAAAGTACCAATAAGCAGTAAAAATACAAGCCGGTGTTTTGTACGGATTCGATTCTATTTAATATTCTTCAAAGAGTTAAAAATAAAAATTGTTTAATAGGCTTCTGGAAAAATTCCTGTTAAACTGGAATTGTATACAGATTCTGATTAATTTTCAAGGTAGAGGAAAGTAACCAAATATGGAATACCATTTTGTTTTTGGGATATAAAAGAAAAACTACGTATAAATTAAAACATTTTAATGTTTTTTCTAATCAGTCATACATTTATATGTAGTAATTAACAGCCTTTAACCAAAAATATCAGTTGTCAAATTAAATTCTAACACAAAAATCAAAATCACAAATGTTTAACCAAATATGGAATAGGTACCCATATATGGAATATAAGCATAAATCAACATAACAATAACAAAAATGGATATTAAAATCTTTTAGATCAATTAAATGAATGTAACATATTGTGATAAATGAAAGAAATTACATAATTACTTACTTGGAAAGTCACAGATCCAAGTATCAAACTCTGGACCAGCATAATCATAATGTGCCCAGAGCCCACACATCAAGCATTTAATCCAGCTTTCTCCACTTTTATCCATGGAAAAAAGCCTTGAACAGAACATACATTCTGCATCAGCAAAGTCAGGAGGTACTTGGTCCATCAACTCATCATGCTTACTACCATTATTAATGTCCCATAATTAGACACCGACGACTGTCCATATTTGGATTTTTATACTAGTTCAAACTTTTCTAAATATTATTTCAAGTCATAATATTTTAAAGAAAAAAAAACCTAAAATGGTGAAATAAACATAATAGCGATATACTAAATAGTATAACACTTATGTATACAAACATAACAGCTGGTAATACTCATTTATTACTTACCTTTAAAAGTTTCTGCACGACAACAAAACAAAACACGCATGCCACACGTGAAGCGTTCGCGCAACCGACTCGATGGTGTCAGTGTGATAGTTAGTAGACCAAATGAAACAGAAGATGGTCAAGTGTTGCGAAGGGATTCCATATTTGGATACTATTCCATATTTGGTGACTTTCCTCTATTTCTGCTTAAGAGAACTCAAATTAATAAAGTTAGGATAGATTTTTTTGAATTGGGCAGTTATCTCTGTCGACGCGATATCGTGAAGAGTTAATTTAATATTTAAAATAAAGTCGTTAAAATAAATACATACTTACAATAAATAAAATATGTAACATCTAAGAACATGTTTTAATTGTTTTAAAATTTGTTTTTACAGTAAAATAAGCCACAGCAGCACCGCGATTCGATATTTAAAGCATAGAGGGCTGACAACGGATAAATGTGGCAATCGTAAAAGTATCGAAACGTATTTGAGATACATTGCGGGTCAACATCAGCTTTACTTTCGTAAGTTGCAGCGGTAGCGCAGTGTACTTCAATACGTTTATTTCAATCTCGAATTCCATTGAACTGATTCTCCGTCTGCACAATTATGTAGAGAATTGGATTATAGCATGGCAGTTACCAATTTCATCGCATATTTTCAGTCGCCATTTGTCTAGCAACACTACAACGTTGTGTTGTGAATTCGGTATTGGAGAGTTTTGTGCTGGCAACACTGCTGAACTAGTTTCAGTTGCCAATGAAATTCATTGTTGTTAGTCATTCGAAAACCGGTGAGTTCTCAGGCGATGCAACTGTTGTAGGGAAAGCCGTTTAGCATGGCAACTCACGTTTTCAACTGACAACAAAAATAAGCAGAAATGTAAACTTCTTCTTCTCGTGTCGATGCTACAACTATATTTTGTTGTAGCATCGTGTTGGAAAGATTAGCCAGACTAGACACTGCTTTACCGCGCCTAGCTGTTACCGGTGTGCGCCACGAGGAGGTTCTTTCCATGCACCCAAAAGTAAACTAATTATAGCTACATTTAATCTTTGTTACTACATATTATACATACAAAAATTAAAGACTCGTTTTATTTGCTTTTTATTTATTGTAGTAATAAAAAGAATATGGTAAACTGGTATAATACAAGCTTTAAGATTTTTTATTATTTAATTTCTGAGTATATCAGAGATTTCCACGAAACGGTTTTTTGATCTTCCATAGATTTTATAGCATCAACGTAAAAAATCTTTGTAAGATAAAATTCTTTCACAAAGATTTGTTGATGAAAAAGTATACCTAGTATAAAGCTTGAGTGATGCAACCCTATTAGCAATTAACTGAAAATGATTAAAGCTCCGCACTTGAATAAGCACCGTAACTAGGCCACTTTCATACAGGGATGGGACACGGTGCATTCCCGGGATGCTACAAATTGGATTTGTAAAGTCTCTACTTTCAATAATCTACTTTAAACAACTCACCGGGCAAACAAAAAAGTTCCGACGAAAATCAGTCAACTGATTCTTTTAATTTATTTTATACTCTATTTTGTTATAAGTACTACTGGTAGTACTAGTGACACACAAGTGTGTAATTTCAGCTACTTGTTGTACTGTTTAGTTGTTCTAGTGACATGGCGTTTAGTAAGTACATTTTACATTTGCAAGACACAACCACATAAATTAAATTATAAAAGCGCTTGTACTTAATGAAGTATATATATTAATTAGATTTGGATTAGCAAAAGCACGAGAGCGCTTTGTGCTATTGTTGTAACCACAGTCAATATTTTATTTGTCGTAAATGGTTTAAAACCTACCTTTAACTCAGGAATTAAAGGTACTCAGACGCTGCGTACCTTAATTTTAAACCATTTACGACAAATAAAATATTGATTAAGCTCCTTAGCTTTAAACAGTATCGTTACCCGAGTTTCAAATGTTTTAATGAAGTAGTGAAAAATTGATATCTAAACAAGTAAATTACCTATATTACTCGTCGCTAGGCGGTGTTTACAAAGTATTTTGACGACCGATGTGGCGCGGCGGGCGAAGTTCCGCCAGCGACGCGAAGGTTGCGAGTTCGATTCCCGCCTTGGGATAAATGTTTGTACGCTCTGCAAATATTTATTCCGGGTGTTCTGGGTATTTTATATGTTTAATAAAAAATATCTATGTAATCTATTGTATTAAGTATGTCAGTCTTCTAGTAGGTACCCATAACACAAGCTCTGCTTAGCTTGGGGCTAGATGACGTTCAGTGGATTGTCCAGAATTATTTATTTATTTATTTAAATATGAATCACCTCGTTAACCATTCAAATAATGACATTTCGTTTTGATTACTGATATTGATAAGAGTCTAAGAGCAATGTTTATGTTGAGAGGCGATTCTAAGCAAAACCGTAGGCAGCTATGTATGTTCCATTTAGTACGGGAGTTCTTTTTGAAAACATAATATTTTCCAACTTAGAATGTCTATTGTAATTCAAAACAACTCGCGAGAACGAAGTAAAACCGAGACTAGGACAAACATGTAAAAACAAAGTTATATCACTGTGCGCTATAAAAAGAACAGAAGCGAGCTTGCTTTTCAACAACGCCAAGTAAAGGAGAATGGGCATTTTGGGCCACGACTAAAAAAATGTCCCTCAGGGTTGCCATACTAAGTTCGTTTAGAAATACTTCTACAGGCCTAAAATTTATAAAACAAAATATCTCAATTCCCTCGTCTCGAGGGAATTGAGATATTTTGAATAACTATTTTTTATTTAATACCATTACGCTCTATAGGGAATCGCCCATTCTCTTTTCTACACGTAGTTAGAAGTTTAGTATTTGCGACTTCTTTTGCAAATATTATAAATTAAATTTAAAAATAAAGGATAAAACTACTCCGTGGAGACAATCACGAGTCACGAGTTGCCTTGGATTGCCTTGTTTTTTTTTAGAGGTTGTTATTTGAGGAGAGATAAAATAAGATAGCTAAAATAAGATTTACACAAATTAACATTTCAAAATCACAGCATTACATGATTATAAAAGAACAATCATATGACGCAACTGATGTTACCTAATTTATTTTTAAGTTGAAAAAAATCAGATGATCATGCGACAGATATAAAAATATGAAAGCCACTCCCACTCAAACACAAAGAACAGGGTGACGAGGCTAACAGCATTTTTTATTGAAACCCATTGTTTTTTAACTGAAGTTTAAACGTTGGCGATTGATTGATTGGTTTGTGTAAAATAATATTCTATTTAAAAAAATAGCCCGAGGCATTGTGCAAAATGTTAAAAATAAATAAGCCGACATTGCCACCATGATACAATGTCTGGACTCGCATTTTACTCGACTGCTTTCTTCAATGTTATATATTGATTTTATAGTAAAAAAATGGTATTTGTAGTATCGCTAAAAACCGAGATAAGATGAATTTATTGGGGGACATCAAAGCCCAGCACATTGTAACCCATAGGTTAAAAAAAACTCTTAACGTATCTATAGGTATTGCCAAAATAGGTATTGCCAAAAGCTCATTTGTTTTACAATTAAGTAAATAAGTTTTAGTCAAACAGTTAATGCGCTGGGATCTAGCAAATTCCTTGAAAGTTTCAACACAAAGTACAAGCGGAATAATTTCAAAACTGTATTTGCTTAATTAAATAACATTTGAAATTACTAGCAAAGGATTTGCTATCAGAGCGGGCCAAAGGTTACATTACTACATAGATAATATTTGTTAAGGTTGTTTAGTACCAATAATTTCTAACTCAAGATTAAAAAATAATATTACTTTAACGCACATAATATTGCATCTCTAAGTAAGCCGATATTGTAAAAAGTTTAAAAAGATGATGATAAATAATTACAACGTGATTAAATATCAAGTCATTCAAATATGATTACTCTTATGCTAAATATTGGAATTGTTTTGAAGAACAAATATCAAAACTGCTAGAAACTTTACGTCTTGCGGAGACGAGGGGAAGTAAAGCTGAAAATGAAAAGATGTGTGTTTGTATAAATACGATGCCCTCACATTGACTGATTGAAATTCATTCTCACACATTCATTTTGAACTAAAGTGAGAAGCTATTTATTGGAAAAATAATTCCAGAAAACCAAAGCAAGAGATTCGTGTTGCGCGAATGTTATATACTAGCAATATCAGGGTGTTAAAAGTGAATACATTTCTTACAAAATATGCCTTTTGTTTGATCCCGCGAGCCGTGCCGAGCCTCGGAGCATACTTCAATGAGCGCTCAGGAGTCATACAAATGGTAACAGCAAGCCAAACACCACAGTTCTTAATGAAGAAAACAACAACCTGAATACAGCAAAGCTCAACCATTTTCAGGAGATCCGTGTATGTCCTGTTGTCCAAAAGATTCCATGCACTCGTGTGGGAGGTCGGGTGCCTGGATAAGCTGGCGGCAAAATTTGCAATAGGGACTTGGCTCAACGCCAGCCTCCTTCCAGCGTCTGTCTTTGTATGCTAAGGAGTGTACCATACTAAGTTGTAATTAACAATAATATCAGCCTTGAACAAAAATACTGTCACAAAATAGACATCATTATAGATATTTTGGCCTAAAATGCAAATGCTTAATGGTTTTTTAAAATATGTATCATACTTTATCACGAAAACAACTTTAGTAAACATAATCGCTCGCACGCTTAAACATAGGCACGCGTGCGAGTTTACTTTACTAACTGGGACAAATTGATCGATGGATTAATTGCTGATGCAGCATACTTGATTATGAAATGCTGTGCGTTTCATGTCCTCTACATCACTTATCACCGATTATGATATTGTTTTCTCCAACTTCAATTTACAAATATTAAACATTTCAAGAAACCGACATTAAAAAAGAAGGTTCTCAAAGCGACTATTTTTTATGGTAGATCATACTTTAGAGGTAATCTTCGGACCTACTTGTCTATGACGATTAAAGTCGGTAGTAGTATTTTTTGTAAGTAAATGTATTAATATTTATCACAGTAAGATATACTCAGAGATAGTTGAGTTATACAGGATGTCTTGAGAATTAGTGTCAAGTGGGAGTCTTAAGGTGGAGCACCATGAGTGGCATCCGAAACACCCTTGTATGTTCCGCTATTTTTTTGTCAAAACATAATTGTGTTTTTGTGATTTATAAAAACTATGTTTTGAACTTATTTAACCATACCACATGACTACATGTGAATCCTGCCAAGATTTAATCCGTATTTTGCTGTCAAACATAAACATTTTTTTTACAATAATATGTACAACGTATTTGTGAAAATACATACTGACTAAAGTTATTGTGGAACTACCACGAATACCAGGTGATCTTAAGTGAAATAACTCAGCTTTAATTATACTGAGTAGTAAATGAGTTTAGTAGCAGTTGAGCTTACGATGGAGGCAGCACTTCCAGAAATACCTTCATACGAAGACGCAAAACTACTAAAACTTTTTGACACGTTATTTGTACAAAATAGAAAATATGTATAACAATATCTACCTAAAACCAAAACTCTGATTGGCATTCTTTTTGTTACACGGCTAACATTGTTATTCTATTGACGGTGCCGCGTAAAATCTATAAACCCGCAACCGAGTTTTTTATTTATTTTTGACGAGTAACACTACGGACGCTTTTGAATATTGTGAAACGTGTTTGTTAGTTTTATAAAAGATTTTTGAAGTGAAAACTTCTTTAGCGGCGCTGGGTGGGTAAAAACTTTCAAACTCGCGTCAGGGTCACGTGACGTCGAAAAAGCGTAAGATCTTATTTAATTTTTATACATTGCTCGTAAAACAAGAGACGACAAAAGAACACACTTGCGGTCACGCGACGTATGACTCAAACAATTAAATAGTGTTGTGGCGACATCTGACACACTGACACAGACACATTCGCGCTTGCGCGAATGTGTCTGTGTCTTCGTTGTCTTCGTCGTTGTGTCACATTCGCGCTTGCGCGAATGTGACACAACGTCTTCGTGACAACGTCTTCGTCACAACGTCTTCGTGACACAATCATAATGACACAGACACATTCGCGCTTGCGCGAATGTGTCTGTGTCATTGTCATTATGACGACTGTGGTTATATTTTTGACAAGACACATTCGCGCTTGCGCGAATGTGTCTGTGTCATTGTGATTGTCATTGTCATTATGACGACTGTGGTTATATTTTTGAAGTGAAAACTTAAAAGTGAAAACACATTCGCGCTTGCGCGAATGTGTCTGTGTCATTGTGATTGTCATTGTCATTATGACGACTGTGGTTATATTTTTGAAGTGAAAACTTAAAAGTGAAAACACAACGTTAATATTGAAGTTTTCACTTCTGCCGGCACTCCCGGAGTGCTACCATTTTTTTTTATTAACCTCATCCCGGCTTTGACACAACAGCTTTTTATTTAATTTTACCTTGTATTTAAGTTTTTTGAAATTTTGTTAATATCTAATATTATGTTCTTTGATAGTAGTACATTATTTTTGTTCTATCATCAATAGTGTCCGTAGCGCATTCGACGATAGATTTTGTATGGCGTATGACTGAACAATAATGTAGATAGGATGTTGCTATTAACCTGATCAACCATATTTTTATAATAGTTTCACCAAAAAACAACTCTATTATTTACTTGTATCTGATTATGTTTGTTATTGATCTATATATCATTTTTAATGTATGGTGAGGCATGTGCATTTTTACAATGGTTTATCGATAGGTAAAATGTTATCGAGTGGATATATCTACTTACTAGAAGTTTGTATGTTGTACATAATTTCCTCTGTGCTTCCAGTAAATGACTTTCCTGTTTGTAAGTCTCCATATGTATTGCACACATCGGATATTATTCGATTACGAATTCGATTGCTATATCGATTGACACATATCAGCTGCTACTATCGATTCAATTTTCAACGTGAATTGCGAATAAAATTTAATTGTTTTTCATTAACTGACTGCCAATCAATTTCTATTTATTTTAAAAATCCTTTTATTGAATAACTAAGGTGCTTATAGCTGGTTCTTAGGCTTATGGGTTAAGTTATGAAGTTATTATTTTATCGGTCACTTAAGTCTTTGGTATAACGTAGGTACACACATCTCTAGCTTCTCAATGTTGTTTTGTTTTAATATAATGTCAATAATATTTAAAACATATGTACTTAATTTAATTTGGAAAACTCCAGCTAAGAAGAGGGCGTTACTGACTGCGACACAGTTTTATTCTATTGCGGTCAGCATCGTTTTACTTGTGTACCAATTATAAATAAGATATTTGTTCCAAATAAATATATGTGTTAAAAAAAATCTGAATGAAAGGTTTTTTATAAATGGTAGATCAGTATGAGAGTGTATATGTATCAAAGTGCTATTTGTGATTGAAGTCGTCTAGGAAAGCTTAGTTTCTTTAGAAAATTATTTTGCCAGCATTGTTTTAGTTAGGTTAAGGCACTATCTCGTAGATTACGTGCTAATAACTTACAAATTTTGTGAAAATAACTGCTTAGCTGCAGGTGGGCGATCGGATGTTAAATTGTTTTATTAAAAATGACTAGGGCCATGGAAATGTATTTTTATTTTTATAAGACAGTTTTAAAATCACTTAGGTACTTGTCTTAGTTTGATTAGGATTTCTGGGGTGTGAGCACGAATAAATGTGACAATCGTAAACTTATCTATACAGTGACGTGTTTGAGATACACTGCGCGTTGGCATTATAGCTTTACTGTCGAAGGTTCAGTGTTAGTAAGTAATGTATTTTTACGTTACGTTTACAATTACTATTACATTTATTCATGCTCAGCTCTCTGTCCTCAAATGTCAGATGTAACTGGGTCAAGGTTACAGGCGTACCTTCTGTTCAGGCTGTAACATGATACTACCGAACTTAAGCTAAACTGTTATGTAACATAATTTGTACGATGCTGTGAGTTTTCTTATAAAATACCTGTAGAACAGTTAAAAACAATATTAACATAAACAATAATTTGTGTAGATCTCCGTCTCGAGCAGAACGCTTAACATATATATAAGATTTTTTTTTATCCATTTAATTATACTTACACTGAAATAATTAACATTCATACGGTGTAAATGTACCGAAAACTGTATTTTAGACAAAAACAAGAACGATAAAAAATGCCATAATGGCTTGCTTAGGTTTTATTATGCATGGCAGACATTAATGGAGGTTCTAAATTAAATAATTAAAAAATAGAAACAGCCGCTCATTTAAATCTCGCTCGTGAGTTTGACATTTTCGAGTAATTTTAAAGTTAAAAGGGTAACGAAATATTAAATAATTTGTGGTATTTGAGGACAAATAAGTAAAAAATGAACAAAACACTACTACTAGATGTACTTCTATTACTAAAATAAACAAAATAAAAACGAATGGAACATATTACACAAAAACCTAGAAACATTTAATTTAGCTGTGGTCAGATAAAACAGGTGGAGCCGCATTATTCAAGTTAAAATGTTCAGTTGATTTTGTTAGTTTGTCATAACCCGCCCCACTGGGTGCACAGATTAAGGTGAGGCTTCAGTCTGGGTCGAGAGCTTCCATTTAAGTTAATTTGGCAGGGAATAGAGAATTACTAGCCCATGATTGTATCTACAGTTCATTTTTTTATCGTGGGTTCTATCATCACCTAGATCAAATGTTTGCGCGATGAACATAATTATTTATTTAATTCTATCACAAAGATTTACAACAGGAGGACATAATGCTAAAGCATTTTCTACCAGCCAACCCAACGTAGTAACAGAAGAATATTCATTCTGGTCTGAGTGTTACTACGTATTCTATGTATGTATTTACAAAAAAAAATAAGAATACTATCAGCAAACTAGTTCCCAGTACAAAATATTGTACTGGGAACTAGTTTGCTGATAGTTTTAGCTGATAGCTTAGTTTGGGAAGAGAGCACGATTTGTGAAATGTCTAAAAATATTTATTTATATTTTTGCTTAGTCTGGGACTTTAGCGAGATGTCGATGTTATCATATCTTTATTTAGAAAAATCATAAAGATTATGTAGAATCTTATATAATAGGTGATTCTAGGTGCCAGTTTCTCGTGTGAGCCTAGAAGAACGGACATAAAACGACCAAGTTCCTATGTTGCCCTCTATGTAATTCCAATATAAATTATATGTAATAAATAAAAAAAAATCAATACACTATTAAAATGCATAATTCTTATGCCCTATATAGCCGGAATGTAAGTTATGAGCAAGTTATATCGTGATGTTTATTTGTACCCTTTTCTCAGATGATATTTTAAACGCAACACATATAATAAATTATGTTCACAAAATATTAGTTCTAGCTGTTTCAATGTTATTATTTACACAGAATAATGTTTCGAGTTCACTCATACGTACGTACATTTTGTGCGTTCAGTCGTAGCTTTTATAACAAGTTGAAGGAAAATACAGATAAATGCATCAACATGTTAAAATGTAAAATTGAAGGCGTAATATAGCTTTGGTATATTATTTATTATAGTATCTACATATATTTGGTATATATATATTTGGTATAATATATGGTTAGATTGTTACAATACCTTGTAAGTAATTTTGTTCGGATGTCATGGATTGAGACAGATGAGAGATGATTGGTTAGAGATGTTTTTATTTACAATAGTAGCTTGGTTTAAATCCTTCCAAAAGCTTAACGCAACTATGTTTTTGCTAAATATGGCCGCAGAGAGCCCTTATTACAAATTATGTCATCTGAACTGCCTCTAACTGAACTCTCACTCACTAGCCTAAAACTTGATATTTTTTTTGTACCGACGGGTTTTTTCTTAAAAACATAAAGAAGAACCCTAACTTTGATGCATAGTTAACCGAACAGGATTTATGGTTGATTCATGATGTCTGTCGAACCGTCGCGTCGAACCTAACTGTCGCGTCGTACCTAACTTCGTACACATCTCTACTATACGTCTCATCTGATGGAAACGCAATTTGTGCTACATCCTAAGTCAGGATATAAGATTTAAATTTCAATTTAAAACCCATCAGAATTTAAATTCAAACGTCCGCGCTTGTAAATTCCAATTGAAGTGCAATGTCATGTCGAATCCACGTAGATGGGAACGAGTGAGTCCTATCAGTTAGTTAAGTGGATTCACTCGTATAAGTAGTGTTACTGAACCTCCGTTCACTTCATCTTCTTCTAGCATGTCAATTGAAATTAACATCAATTTCAAACATAGTTCATGTAGAACTTTGTCACATTTATCCCCTTATCTGTAGCATTGATGAGGTCATCCCTTGTGCAGGTATTAGGGCACAAGGACCAAACGAGCATGTGGGACATTGATTGTATGGGGGCCCCAAAGTCACATTGGCCTTGAGAAGAATCACGGTAGTCACACTTCAACATATTTTCTCTGGAATGACCAACCTGGGTTCGCAGTTGGTTGATAGAGCATGGAAGGTCGCTTAGTTTACTGGGATGTTCGAACGTTTGATGTTTTGATTTTCTAAGAAGCTCTTAAGCGCTTCTTATCGCTACTTTATCAAACAATATTAATTGTTCCTAGAAATACTCGACGGGTTTTAAGGAAGTTTAATCTATATTTCTGAATAATAATACTTTCTTTGAACATGTCAAAGTCATGATCATGGCTGAAAGAGTGTAAAATGTAAAAAGAGTAATGGTTTTGTTTTATGATTTTGAAGGAAATTCACGTACATTTGTCATACCTCTGAGCTATCAGAGATATTATTTACAGTCTAGTAGACGCGTTCATCGAATGGGGCAGCAGTTTAGTCGTTGCAAGTAATTACAACCGTTGATTACCTATTCAGATGACAGATTGGTTCGAACCCTTGATAGATACAAAATTGATTGAGTCCACTTCTCTGGGAGCAAATTGGTAAACTCAATTTTAAGGCTCCCGAGTAATTTCGATAAAGACTTCAGAGGTTTAGGTGGTTTTTTTTGTGATCATAATTAGATATTTTTCTCAGTAAATAAGGATAAAAAATAGTTAATGAATAAGAAATAGAAGTGTTTTTGAGATGCGTCACAGCTCAGTTGATAGCACTTCCTCTGGTCGTGGGTTCGATTCTCAGTCAATAAATATTTGTGTGATAACAATTTCTGTGTTCTGTGTCTGGATGTTACTTTATATTTAAGTATTCTACCAGCAAAGCATACCATATAAGCTTTGTTTACTTAAGGGCTAGATGGCGCAGTGTATTTCCGTGATTAATTGTTTTATTTATTTGTATTATAGTGTTTCTAAGTAAGAACTACACCACAAACAAACTAACCAAAGAAATGACTACTAATGTTTATTACTTATCCTTTTTTTATTTATTATCTATTTTATATTGAAGTGAAAACTTCTTTAGCGGCGCTGGGTGGGTAAAAACTTTCAAACTCGCGTCAGGGTCACGTGACGTCGAAAAAGCGTAAGATCTTATTTAATTTTTATACATTGCTCGTAAAACAAGAGACGACAAAAGAACACACTTGCGGTCACGCGACGTATGACTCAAACAATTAAATAGTGTTGTGGCGACATGACGTGACGATGACGTGGCGACATGACGTGACGTGACGATGACGACGAAGCCAACGAAGACACAGACACATTCGCGCTTGCGCGAATGTGTCTGTGTTGCGCGAATGTGACACAATGACATGACACAATCACGACTGTGGTTATATTTTTGAAGTGAAAACTTAAAAGTGAAAACACAACGTTAATATTGAAGTTTTCACTTCTGCCGGCACTCCCGGAGTGCTACCATATTTTTTTTTATTTATTATCCTTTGTACCTTTCATCATCTCACTTGGGTTGCCTGAAAGAGATCGCTCTCAGCGATAAGGCCGCCCATTGTATTGCCATGTATGACTAGGACTACCTGTTTAAGTTCTTTGTTTTTATTTGTGTGTGGTAAACAATAAAGAGTTATCTATCTATTATCATAATTTCATTTCCGTACCAAACTATTAATTATTTATTTAGGATTGCCAACAAATGTTTAATATTACAAAGTATTATTACATTATTTGCCATCAGACAAATGTTTAATAAATAAGGGTACACACGTTTAATACAAAATATGTATAGGATGTAGACCTTATGAATTGCAAATGTCTGGCACACGACCGGACTTACCTACTGTATTCAGAATCCAGTTTGTTTGCATATTTGAATTATACTAAACGACTCGAAAATGTCTTCTTCATTTTTATGTGGCTTCAACCTGTCAATACGACAGGCAATTCTGACAATGTTCAAGTGTTTGTAATACTTGTTCTGGTTATGCGTAGATAAAAGTGATTTTTTCTACTGGAAATGGTATTTATATTGCTACCTTATACTTTATAGTCCAGTCAAAATAGACATTCCAGCTTGCATTAATTCCCAACAAGCTGGATTTTTGTACAGGCCTTGAATACGTCATTACAAATGATATGTCAAAAGTCCCCATCGATCCCGCTTGTGCGTTGTTTTTTATTCCAGGTTAAAAGTCATAAAAATGCGTTTTTTGCGTATATCTCTGAAACAACGAAAGCTATCGAAAAATGGTTCAGGCAAAGTTTGTAGATCGTAAAATTGTCTACAAAAATACCTCAACACTTTTCATCTACAAAGCATCGCTTTTGAGATTTAGTGACTTTAGACCGCAGAAAAATCGTCGAAGATGCTGCGTTTTTTTCATTTCAGCCGTTTTATCTGCTTCATTGCCACAGAACAAACAGTATTTCTTGAAATTTACTGAAAGGGGTGATGGGTTCGATGGGTTAGTCCTCCTCCGAGGTAATGAATCGTCTTTTTGTTTCAAGAAATACTGTTCGTTCTATGGCAATGAAACAGATAAAACGGCTGAAATGAAAAAAACGCAGAATTTTAGTAGATTTTCCTGCGGTTTAAAATCACTTTATCTCAAAAGCGATGCTTTGTAGAAGAAAAGTGTTGAGATATTTTTGTAGACAATTTTACGATCTACAAACTTTGTCGGAACCATTTTTCGATAGCTCTCGTTGTTTCAGAGATATACGCGAAAAACACAAATACCCAGGTTAAAGTCATAAATTTGCGTTTAAAAGTCATAAACAAGAGCTATCGAAAAATGAATCCGACAAAGTTTGTAGATCGTAAAATTGTGTACAAAAATATCTCAACACCTTTCTTCTGCAAAGCATCGCTTTTGAGATATAGTGACTTAAAACCGCAGGAAAATCTACTAAAATTCTGCGTTTTTTTCATTTCAGCCGTTTTATCTGTTTCATTGCCATAGAACGAACAGTATTTCTTGAAACAAAAAGACGATTCATTACCTCGGAGGAGGACTAACCCATCGAACCCATCACCCCTTTCAGTAAATTTCAAGAAATACTGTTTGTTCTGTGGCAATGAAGCAGATAAAACGGCTGAAATGAAAAAAACGCAGCATCTTCGACGATTTTTCTGCGGTCTAAAGTCACTAAATCTCAAAAGCGATGCTTTGTAGATGAAAAGTGTTGAGGTATTTTTGTAGACAATTTTACGATCTACAAACTTTGCCTGAACCATTTTTCGATAGCTTTCGTTGTTTCAGAGATATACGCAAAAAACGCATTTTTATGACTTTTAACCTGGAATAAAAAACAACGCACAAGCGGGATCGATGGGGACTTTTGACATATCATTTGTAATGACGTATTCAAGGCCTGTACAAAAATCCAGCTTGTTGGGAATTAATGCAAACTGAAGTCATAATTTTAGTCTATTTTGACTGGACTATTACCTCACAATTTAACAAGCAGATGTGGGTCATAAGTGGCAGCGCTGAACTAAGTGATGATAATATAGAATATACACATATTACTATATAAATATAGATATAAAATGAAAAAATAAAGACATTTTATTTAATAGTTTTCTTTGAAAAGCAACGTTGATAGCTGTGACATTGTTTTATAAATATGACGGCGCGCGCCTTTCATCATATCAAAGACAAGAGGAACAAGGAGTTCTCTAGCTTAGGAGTCATGTCGATGGAATAGTGAAGCACTGACTGGGTTTGTGTTCGATAGAGTTTGAATGCGTGGAACTCTGGCGAATGTCAAAGATGCTGTCAAGAAAACAAGGGCTTTTTGTTTGAAGATGTGTTGGAGAATGGTCATGAAAAAGGAATAGAATCGCGGAAGCCTGGTTATGTCGAATTCACCGTGATTCCAAGTTAAATCTCGAGCTATATTAATCAACCTAATTAAGAAAGTGCATATCGTGATTGTAGACAAGAAATAAACCATTTGTAATACCATAATGATGCTGTTTTCTGGAATACCTACCTATCCCAAAGAGATCCCGAGATAGTAATGCTCGAAGAGCCTTAGAAGTCACATAGATTCCACATAGAACCTTGTATCAGTCTGAAGTTGTCAAGAGGCGTCCTGACACCCGCCGACAAATATATTTCTAATTTTTATAAGCATTACTAACTAGCAATCAGATTTCACTCTCAGCAGAGCTTATATAACGTTTTATTTAGCCAAACCATTTTACCTTTTCTCTTCAAAAACGTTTCTTAGAAAACCTTTTTTTCATAAAGCCTATTAAATATTAACAACTTGCCTATGGGCAAGTTTTTTGTTACGATATCAAAATGTAATAAGCTTTTACAGTACTGATTACTGTTAATTTGGATGGTCATTAAAATACTACAGAAAGGGAAAAAGCTAATAATGATAATGATCAATATCTTATTTTACAAAAGTTACATGTTTTTTTACAGTTATACTTTACTTGACAACCGATGTGGCGGGCGGTCCGCCTGCGACGCGGAGGTTGCGGGTTCGATTCTCGCCTTGGGATAAATGTTTGTACGATCTGCAAATATTTATCCCGGGTGTTCTGGGTATTTTATATGTATAATAAAAAAATATATATCTATGTAATGTATTGTATTAAGTACTTATGTCAGTTTTCTAGTATAGTACCCATAACACAAGCTCTGCTTAGCTTGGGGCTAGATGATATTGTGTGGATTGTCCAGAATTATTTATTTTATTATTTATTTACTTGTTTCAGATATTTCTCCTGAAATATGTAATGAAGAATCGGAGGCGGAAGTGGTATCTGTACCGGTGACCAGTAAGTACAAAACATAAAAATATCTTTCCGTCCCATACAAAACCGCATCAAAACCAGATAGATATCGTAACCAGATAGAAACGAACCCGGTAGAAACAAAATTCATCTTTATACGAAACTAGTTAGTAAAAATTAATGTTTGTTTATCATTTGTAAATAATAAAACCCAAGTGTTGCTGATAATAAAGTCGAAAACGCTCTATTTTATTGTATTTTAAAATACTTTGACATCGCATGTCAATAAAATAAAAGGCACTAATTATCTATTCAAATACGTGGAACCCTCAGTGATGACACGTTTAACTGAATAATATTATTAAAATGTGAGCACGAATAATTGTGACAATCGTAAACGAAACAGTGACGTATTTGATATTCACTCCAGTTGGTCGCACCGCGTGCGCACAATACGTATGGCGAGCGAACAACCGGTTATCTTGTTCCTCGGTATATCAATACTTTACCATCTAATTTGCGCAATAGTTTGACACCTAGAAATTTAAAATTTAAACTGAAACAATATTTTCTAAACTCACTATATGCGTGTAGTTACTTGCTCCTATGTTAAAACATAAATAAATCTGTAGGTAACTTTTATTTTGTAAACTCAGTATAGCACCGTGTTAAACCTTAGTGGTTTTTAGATGTTATACATAATATATCTATTTGTGTATTGTTTTGTTCAAACTTTAATTATTATAAATAAAAAATAAAATATACACTGCGCGTCAACATCGAACGTTGCAACGGTAGCGCCACAAGCTGTTCGTCTGCGCGGACTAAGTTTCTTTGTAGTATACTTTTTCCATCTTTAACATTCGATAAGGGCCCTATCCAGAAGGGGCAAACTTGCGTGACGGAATATCCTTTCAGTTGCAGGTCAGTTTTGTAGGCATTTTTTGTGGATTGACGTGGCTGAGCTGTTCAAAATATGACTGAAATGTTTTAAATAATGACTGAAATGTTTTAATATGACTGAACTGTTAAAAATGACGTCAACGAGCTGGCGCATGCATCTCGCTCGCACTTGCAACGGGGCTTCGCGGGCGCATATTTCTGTACCGCTCTAGCATGTCTTCATACTTGTTCGTTTTAGGGGTGTCCATTTTGAAAAATCATCGTTGTTTTTTTTAGATTCGATAAATCAGAACTAACATCGATGTCGTCCAATTGAGTTTAAGAGCTCATATAAAGATGATATTTTATTGTAATGAGTAAGTAGGTATATAAATATAATATAATTATTCAATACACAATCCACTTCAATTTTTATCTGTAATGTTTTTATCTGTTATTAGATAATAAAGAATTTTGAAACTCGCCGGTCGACACGACACTAACAATTTTTTTTGTGTCACTGATTCATGCGCAGTGCTTCCAACATATTTTTTTAGTACACGTTGGCCGCAACGACATTATGTTTTTAATATTCAGTCCACTAATAAATAATAAACTTTTCATTTTTAAATAATCAAATAGGAAAAAAAAATAGTAAAATTTTAGTGGTCAAACTTGAGTTTTTATGAAATTATTTGGATATAATTATTGATTCGATGTTTTTGTACTAAAAACTGAAAAAATATATAAACATATCGATATTTCGAGTACATATATCAAAAGCATTTCAAAACATCGCGCATCGGATCGATTCGATGTAGGTATCGCATTGTAAATATCGATGTTTTCGATGCATCGATGTATATCGAATATTACGTCCCTAGTTTGTTTACATTTATTTAATTAGCATAGAGATTTTGTATTTTCATTGTAACTTTTGTGATTTTTGTCAGATATTGAGTGTAAATCATAATGCGACTCATCACGACCTCCAGATCCCTTTCGTGAAAGAGGACGTCAAGAATAAGCTTAAAGCGTATGCTAAGCGCATGGCCCGCCATCGAAACGAACTAGCCAGTAACCTCATGAACCCAGCCACATCATTCAAACGAATTAAAAGAAGAACTCCCCAAGACCTAATTCAATGAACAAATGTGTGATGTGTCACTGGATGCAGTCCACGCACGCCTGGCGAAGAACCGACAAAACTCTCGCTCAATGCCCAAAAGGCAGATTGCAAGAACATAGGAAGATTTAAAAAAAAAAATGTTTTTGTGAGGATGTGAAAGTTTTAATACATAATTGAGAAAATGGTGAAATCTTTGTCGGTATTTCACGACAAACCTACACCGGATTTGTGTATTTCGCAAACAAGTATGTTATTGAAAAGTTAATAAATCAGTGTATGTACTAATTGGCTAGGATGGATTGGTGGTTATACTCAGTCCAATAATAAAATTCTAAAACTCGCCGACGGTAAAATTACTGTAGAAGAGGATTTTGGGATTTATCAATGTCAAATCAAATCATAAACATGAAACGTATATCGGGCTTGCCCTGTTTTTCATTACTAGGCACGCACTGCTGACATACTTAATACAATACATTACTTACATAGATAGGTATTTGTTATTTTACCTACATATAAAATAACCAGAGCACCCGGAATAAATATTTGCAGATTGTACCAAAATTTATCCCTTGGCGGGAATCGATCCCACAACCTCCGCGTCCCAGGCCGACATCTCTTGCAGAGTTTCTTACTTGTTTGGTCACCACTTATTCATGTTTCAGATGCACACAAGAGATAAGATGCCGGTGCCCAGTATGGGTTAGCAGATCAGAAATCAGAACACTACAATTTAAGACTAAGACATGAATCATTCTATTTAATCGTCCAGGCAGTTGATTACTTCACTTAATAGGTTCATAAATTTTATTATTATAGATATACCTCTAACAAACTAAATCAATCATTGCAATAGGCATCACAGCTCATTTTAGTCCAGTCAAAATAGACTAAAATTATGACTTCAGTTTGCATTAATTCCCAACAAGCTGGATTTTTGTGCAGGCCTTGAATACGTCATTACAAATGATATGTCAAAAGTCCCCATCGATCCCGCTTGTGCGTTGTTTTTTATTCGAGGTCAAAGGTGATGAATATGCATTTTTTGCGTATATCTCTGAAACAACGAAAGCTATTGAAAAGTGGTTCAGGCAAAGTTTGTGCATCGTAAAATTGTCTACAAAAATACCTCAACACTTTTCTTGTACAAAGCATCGCTTTCGAGATATAGTGACTTTGGACCGCAGGAAAATCGTCGAAGATGCTGCGTTTTTTTCTTTTCAGCCGTTTTATCTGCCTCATTGCCACATAACAAACAGTATTTCTTGAAATTTAGTGAAAGGGGTGATGGATTCGATGGGTTAGTCCTCCTCCGAGGTAATGAATCGTCTTTTTGTTTCAAGAAATACGGTTCGTTCTATGGCAATGAAGCAGATAAAACGGCTGAAATGAAAAAAATGCAGCATTTTAGTAGATTTTCCTGCGGTCTAAAGTCACTATATCTCGAAAGCGATGCTTTGTAGAAGAAAAATGTTGGGATATTTTTGTAGACAATTTTACGATCTACAAACTTTGTCGGAACCATTTTTTGATAGCTTTCGTTGTTTCAGAGATATACGCAAAAAACGCAAATACCCAGGTTAAAGTCATAAATTTGCGTTTAAAAGTCATAAACGAGAGCTATCGAAAAATGGTTCCGACAAAGTTTGTAGATCCTAAAATTGTCTACAAAAATATCTCAAAACTTTTCTTCTACAAAGCATCGCTTTTGAGATATAGTGACTTTAGACCGCAGAAAAATCTACTAAAATGCTGCGTTTTTTTCATTTCAGCCGTTTTATCTGCTTCATTGCCATAGAACGAACCGTATTTCTTGAAACAAAAAGACGATTCATTACCTCGGAGGAGGACTAACCCATCGAACCCATCACCCCTTTCAGTAAATTTCAAGAAATACTGTTTGTTCTGTGGCAATGAAGCAGATAAAACGGCTGAAATGAAAAAAACGCAGCATCTACGTCGATTTTCCTGCGGTCTAAAGTCACCATATCTCGAAAGCGATGCTTTGTACAAGAAAAGTGTTGAGGTATTTTTGTAGACAATTTTACGATGTACAAACTTTGCCTGAACCACTTTTCAATGGCTTTCGTTGTTTCAGAGATATACGCAAAAAATGCAAATTCATGACCTTTGACCTCGAATAAAAAACAACGCACAAGCGGGATCGATGGGGACTTTTGACATATCATTTGTAATGACGTATTCAAGGCCTGTACAAAAATCCAGCTTGTTGGGAATTAATGCAAGCTGGAATGTCTATTTTGACTGGACTATTTGGTACTTACTAGTTCTTTCTTCTCTGTGGGTTCGATCCCCACCAAGAATAAATATTTTTTTAATAGTTCAATAAGTCTTTATTGGTAAAACATTTTTTTATTACTATTTGTAAATATTAATGTTTGTTCTGCGTTTGGGTGTCAACATGTTATCTATGAATTTATTCATAAAACAGTATAGGAGTATTCTAGTTGCCATACAAGCTTTGTGAAATGTTCATAAACATTTTTTTAACTTGTTTATGTGTAATTAAATAAAAGAAAATGATTTATGTTCAGATTTCAAGACTAGAATATTTAAGTATTGAACTATATGCCTATATATATATAACTATATGTATATAACTCTATTTACAATACATTTAATTTTATTTCAGGTATATCTGGGATGCGACACAAGAGCAAATTTCGGTTGCCAGGAAGAGATCTCTCTCAGCGATAAGGCCGCCCATTGTGATGTCTATTACTACTTGTTTAAGTTCTTTGTTTTTATTTATGTGTGATGAACAATAAAGAGTTATCTACCTATTTAGAAATGTTTTAATAAAATAATATTGAAACATGGTTTTATTGAATTATTATATAATTTCACAAATTAAAACTTATCAAATAAAGATTACTTTAATAGTCATAAACAGATCAGGATAGTGAAGTAGTACCATCATGGTATTTGCATATTCTGAAACAAAATAATATATGGTCAAAGTTTTGTAGATATCAAAAGGAACATTTAGGAAATAGTTTCATGGGTGCAACGATGCATTGCCCAAAGTATAAGGGTAACTAATTCAGTAGTTTAAAAAGGCTACTTACATCATTATAGGTAAATCCTTTTCAAGTTTGTTTTAAGATGCACTATCATGTACACAAATGTTTAGTCCTAGTCTATATCTCTGGTTGTAGCTTTTTATCATGTGTGATAGTTTTCTCTGTCTTCATAGATAGCAAATAGCAATATAGTATTTACTTTCCTGTAAAATAAAAACAACTACGATTACATATTACCAAATCATCATTGTTAGGCTTAAGGAGATACACAACTAGTTAGGCATTTATGTTCCTTGTTGTCTTAGACTATTTAAAAACAAGTGATAAGTAAGAAATAAAAGGATGAAGCGATGATTTTACTTTGAAGTTATCTTGCCCATTGCCCATACCTACTTATGTTTTTTTCAGAAAATGTGTAGATGGTAGTCCTGAAAACCTATAAAAATTCACAGGTCAGCATTGAAATCGCAGCTAATTGCGTTTTAATTTTAAAAGTACTTTGAAATTGTCACAAAACAATATAATTTTCGTGTTTGTATGAATCCATGAATTCTGCAAAATGAAACCAAAACAAACTTCGGCATGTCACAATTCTGTCAAAGTTAATTTACAGTCAAAATATCAATAAAAGACGAAGAAGAAAACTGAAATGTTATTTGATCAAATAAAAGCTCAAAAACATTTCAGCGGTCTGGATAGGCCCCCTGGGCTTCTTATAAATGATCCTTGTGATTTTACTGAATAAAGTAATTTTGACTTTGACTTTGACTTCTGAGCTTGATTTTCAGAGAGAGATTACTAAAATCTCTTAAATTCTCTCTTAGATTGGTTTTTAGGCATATTTATAGATAATGAACCAACAGACTCTGATCTGAATCTGAAGTTCAGAAAATTAATGCCATTTTTATAGATTATATCTATTGAATTGTATGCTTCATAGCCCATGCATTTCATGCTATGGGTCATGGGTTTGAACGTATATACATATTTGTCATGTTTATAGGTGCTTGTATGTATTCTATGTTTGTGTTTATAAATCAATTCCCATAGTAAAACATTAGTTTGTGGCTAAAACGCGATGTGTGTAAAATCAAAGTCAAAAATTACTTTATTCAGTAAAATCACAAGGATCATTTAGAATCGTCTTACATACTAGGTGATTCTAGGTGCCAGTTCCACGCGACCAGAGCCTAGAAGAACGGGCAAGAAACTTACGGCCTGGTTCCTACCGTTTTTTTATATGATCCTTCTTACAAAGAATTACAATTAAACTAAATTAAGTACTGAAGTTTCAGTGCGGTGTCAATTTAACTTAGTAATAGTGATACACTAATAAGTTAAAAAAAAGAAGTATAATAAAGCTATAGCTAAATTTATGGCAGTATTCTTTATGTAACAGCCGCCCATTTGCTGCAATTTTCTCTTCGCTCGCGAAGTTCAAACCGTTAGAATTCTTAAAGGTTTCGGCTTTTCTCTGAACCGAGACGAGGTGCAATGAAATGCAAAAGGGCCCCCCCCCCCTTTTGCATTGGGGGGAGGAATTTAACATTTCATTGTGTCTAGGCATAGTTGATTCAAGTAGGTAAGCTATGCTATAACAAGGATACCATATAAGCACAGGAAGAAATATCATCTGATATTGCAATTACTTGCTTACAAGCTTGAAGAGGTTCAAGGTAGTTGTTCTATCTGATGAAGCTATAGTATTTATAATGTGTACATTTCTCTTCAGATATGTTATTCTAAAATAAATTTCTTAATAATTATAAACGCAAAAGAATTGACTTGATCTAATTCATGACCAAGAATATATTTTTATCTAGAACAAAGCCGCGGGCAGTTGCGGAAAACAGCAGATAAATTGTTACCCTAAAGTCTTATCCTCGAGAAAAAAATATGAAATCTACAATGAACCGAATATTTTTTATATTCAGATAAAGGGTAGAAGTTTTCTTGAATTAGTAAAAGTGTGATTCGGGTGCAAAAATTGTATTTCTAGTTCTCTCTCTCTCTTCTAAGATTTGTTTTTATGAGAATAATATTGAATCAAGCGGACCTACTTGATGATAAGTGTAACCTCTGACTTAATACTGAGCACGACTTCTAAGAAAAAATAACAGAAACGGGTAAAACCAACTAAAAAGTATTTCGAGTCCAACCCAGACACGAAATTTTTATATTTCTTACATAGAAAAAACCAACTGTCTCAGAGAGAAGGGTACAATAAATAAAGCTAAACTAATTAGGTACCGCTTCTATTTCTCAATGTCATGACACCGTTCGTGCTCGTGTTTTAACAATTTTGTTTTTCCAATGCCAAGACTTTTGTGGGAAAATGGAACGGTTGAACAAAGAGATAGAAAATGTTACTACACTGTAAAATGTGGTCTTGTGTGTTTTGAGCGTGCTACATACCCTTTTTGGGTTCACGAAGTATCTTAAACAAACATTGAATACCAAAAGAAAAGTTTTAGTCCCTAGATGAAGACATAATCAAAATAGGTAATTTAAAAAAAATATTTAAAAAAGTTATGGGCTTGATCTTTTCAACAATTTGCTCCAACTCTCGTGGTTTTTAAAACTACGTCTTTTTAGAAAACTACTTTCAAATGTTAATTAATATCATTTCAATGTGTGGACATTGAAATGATACTAATTAACATTTGAGAAATGTCATATAAATATACGGTATTAGTGGTAATACCGTATTTATATGATATTTATCTAGAAGAAACAGATATATTCCTAGCCATCTCTGATCGCCGCGACTTGCCGGCCTAATGCGTTTGCCGCCTAAACTGCTAGAATTGCTAGCGACTGCGGTTCCGATCTCTCATTAGCAGTAATGTCCACCTATTATGCTCTGTTCTACTTATCTTGCAGCTACGCGCTACTGAAATATTACTGCTTTGAAATTGTTGAAAGAGTTCATTTGTGATTTCGCCACATAGAACATTATTTTCTAAAAAAATTGAAAAATGGGAGTAGTTTTTGAAGTAGTGTGTTCCAAGTTATAACCAAAAAAAAGTATATTATAGTTGCAACGATGAAATTACAAGCATCTGACGTAAATATGTCTTGTATAAAGATCGCGCTGAGCTTGCTAACTATAGAGCATCGTTGGCAATTTAATCTAACTCTAAACGCCAGACGGTGCACTTTTACCTCACTTTTACATTACTTAGCATATGAAATGAGAGCCCCATGCATTGCAAGCAAATGTTCGTAGTAGTCCGTAATATTGCATAAAATCCCTGTTTTAAATAAATCAAATAGCCAGGATGTTACTTCATAGTAACTGCCATTTATATAAGTCACCAATGTTAATTAACATGGATAAATATTTGGGTATAACGTGGCCAAAATGTTGATTTTAAAAATGATGCAATAAAATCTAGTGTTTTCAGAATTTTGTAATCATACATTAAAAAAATAGTGTATAACTGGTGACCACATTTTCAAACAAAAATCTAAATATTTTATGCTGGTTTTAAATATTATTACATAAAAATAAACTTATTCTGACTATCTACGTTCATGGCATTATTTTATTTGAAATCATTTAAAGAGAGAATTCTTCTTGTAGCAATTAGCACTTCATACTACGAAGATCTTAGTGAAACCGGAAATATTACAAATTAAATTCTTAGCAAATTTTCTTTGTTCTCAAAAGATTTTTTGTCCCAGTTTTTTTCACCGACCCAGTTCACAGTAATTATAATAAAATAGCAAATTATGGAGCATTTATGCAAAACAGTTTATCGAAAACCAATTACTACGAAAATGACAGTAGCTTATATACGCTTAAATTTACTATGAGTTTATTTAGGCTAGAGTAAGAAATACGTCCACGTAAACACATCTAAAAATAAATAACATTTGATTTTGTTTTGTGTAGGTGAGGAAAGTGATATTGGAGAGAATGAAGGACGATTATCTGCCGAGAATTCCCCCCAGAGACAGCGACGGGGTGGCATCCTGAAAGGGGGACGCCTTTGGAAGTCACTCGACAAGGAAAACGAGAAGGAAAACGAACAGGTGACCTACTACTTATGACGTAAATAGCTATATGACTTTTTCAAGCTGTGGTAAGCTTAACCAGCTGCAACTGTTAACTGATATCTCTAAATTATATCTATCTAGTTTGAACTTACGAACTAACTATAAGTGAAGTAAAAAAACACTTTTTGTATTTTTATTAGAGAATTTATTAAACTTTTTTTTAAACTATTTGACGAATAATCACAAGTCAACATTTCCTTTAAAAATATTTTAAAGTCCTATGGCAATTACATAAAAAACTGCACAATAATTAACAAAACACTTAAATCAGTAATTTTCCAATAACAAACTCTACGCAAGATACAATTGAATCTAAGTATTTAAATACTGAAAAATACTCAGATTTATTGCTGGTTTAATTTAAACAATGAGATTTGATGAAGCCCGTAGTTTCTCAGCTTATTTCTCGTAGCTTTTGACTTTATGAGAAATACGTCCACGATTATGCAGAATGCTGATGAAAGCCAGCGTCTAGACTTGCCAGATTCACCTGGATAAAGTGGATCCCCCGACCGCAAATATAGACTGAGGTACTGGCGTCGGTCTGACGTTAAAGTTCGAGAGTCAGAGATGAGTTTAATTACTTTATTCAACTAACAGTGTACGTATAAGTTACGTGAGAGAAACTAGGCATTGTGGTGACTTGTTATAAGTTACTGTAAGCTAGGTGCGAACTAAGCTATTGTATACAAATCAAATCATTTGGGTCGAATTTATGCAAATCTTAAAATTTTAATAAGAAAACGAACGTGGTCTTTTTAAAATAGGGAACATGACTGTTATCACGACATTTCTCTAACACGCGTGGTTTCGGGTTGGGAAACACATCCCTTCTTAAAAAATCACCCTGCAGTTGCTTAACTTATACAGGTATCATATGTGAAATGTGCATTACCATGAAATCACATAGTTTGTTTTATGTCTGTTCATTTTAGTTTCCGAGATATCAATGAATACACTGTTTGTTAATCATATTTTGTGATAGTGTGATAAGCACTTGATAGATCAAATGAACTTAATTTTTTTTAAAGTTCAGTATATATATTCAAAAGTTTTAAGAGTTTGTCTGTACATATAACATGCTAAATTTATAGGATGGAATCTGTAAATAATATCATGTAAGATTATCCATTGATTTTAGAGCAAAGAAAAGAAACGTTAAAAGAGGTTGAACATACTAAATATTGCCATCACATTGCGAAAATACACGCTACAACCTTTATTTCCACATATTTCTGGTAAATATGACCGGTTAATGTTTACTTACACTCTACTAACAGAGCTACACCGACTAGCTTGATTGAAATATGCAGTTTATTTACACTTGCTTTATATAACTAGAAATTACCTATATATGTAAAATAATGTATTTATTTTTACTCTTTGATATACAAGTGAATGTGTATTTTGTATATTACTTATATTTATTTATAAGCTATATTATATATTGCTAAGTAAGTTTCATCTATCTACCAATATGTACATTCACAGATAAAAATAAACTTGACTTAGTTTGATTATTCTCAGTAGGAGAAATGATCTCTTTGATTCCATAACGAGAAATCAGATTTTAATCCTATTGAAAACGTGTTCCAAGTCGATAATCCTAAGTCCTTGAGAACGCATTGTTTTCAGATTGGATTATGCTAGAGTCTATCTACACTACGTCTGCAATGTAATAAATAGATAGAGATAAACCATTTTATAATAATTATGTATAAATATAATAAACTAGCTGTCCCGGCGAACTTCGTACCGCCTCAGAGATTTTTTTTTTCTGAGAGATTTTCTTAATTTTTTTTTCGTAAGAACCTTCTAATAACAACAAATACAACAAAAAAAAAAGAATTAGTGAAATCGGTCCAGCCAGCCGATCAGGAAAACGGGTTTCATTTTATATATACCTATAGATCAAAATAAATAAAAGCGCGTTCGGCTCTTATCACATTAGTTGGCCTACAGATCGAGTCATACATTTTAAATGATAACATGTCAAGACGGTGACTGATCGACCAATGATAAAAACCAATTTAATTGTATGTGTCCACTATTTTTGCATGTGAGTGAAACCCCGGAAAGAGGCGCTTGCATTTTTACAATGGCTTAATAAATTTGAAAATAGTACCTACCTATCTTCGCAACAGCTGACTATAAGTTGGACGCAATTGTCAAATCATATCAAGATTAGCTTTTAGGTGCGAGTTTTAGCTTTATTAAACTTAATGCATACTTAATGTCGTCAAACTACTATTCTGGAATGAAATGGATAATGCTTTTGTGAACAAATGATTGAGTATGAAGTCTGGCTGTCTACTACAGGTTAGATATGCTTGAAGATCTTTTGAAAGCCCAAACGAATGTAGAGATAATTGAAATGCGTACTTACTTAATGTAATTTTACATTTGTAATGTAAAGAAATATTACATTTTAATGTCATGTGATTTATTATTAAACACGAATAAATATTTTAAATATTATTAAATAAATGATTATAATTATTATAAACATTTTGCAATTTTTTTTTCATCTGGCAAATCTTGCTAGCCAATTTTTTTGCCTTAATTGGTATTTTTTCCAGCAGAATGAAGACCAAAGATCCATCACTACAGCCAGCGATGAAGATGGCTCTATCACTCGTTCAGTGCGATTCGTCGAAAGACCTGCTGGCAACATTGAAAACCCAGCTGAAGTGAAAACCGAGGACATCCAACATGACGATACCACACTGCAAAAAGAACACCAAAACCCAACGCACAGGTAACTTATTTCAAACACAAAGACATAAATTGAATCCAGCTAGAATAGATAGCTCGAAATTCAATCGGATTTGGAACGGGTGATTTACTGGAGCGAATAAGTTAAAGCGGGTAGGTTCTGACATGTTGATTTTCCTCTCGTATAACTTAGGTACATAGTAAGTTCTAAGGTAAATCCGTAGAGAAAAGGAGCTTCCAATCAGAACAGCCGTTCGCTGGATACAATGTGTTGCCGAATTGGCTGTTGAGACCGTCATTCATTCTCAATCCGATGACCATCCAATCACGAAAATCCGATGACGTAATCCGATGATGCAAATTTTGTGACGGTCTGACGTACCACCGGACTATGTAAGAGGCTTAACACCTTGAACGTGTCGATATATCTCGGCTAACTGGAACTTATGATAGTTATATACCTATAGTTATGATAGTTATGATAGTTAGTGGCCTGCAAAACTAAGTATCACACTTTTTAAATTGCTATAACTTTTTAAGTAAACAAGATATAAGTACTTTGATCTTAACCCAATTGAGCGTGCCTAAGACGAGCTAGAAAGGCTATTCAGAAACCACAGACCACCACCTACCACCCGGTGGGTGGGCATCAGGGCACTAAAACAGACCCTGATAGAAGAGAATGGGTCCCTAAAATCGGCTCCAAAACCTCGTGTTTAGTATGCCAAACCAGTTTGAAGCTCTAATCAGAGCCCGAGGAGGCAATACCAGTTATTACAAATGAAATAACATGTAAAACATACTTATAAAATGTTAGATGAGTTTGTAAACACTAAGCTAAAAATGGCTTCTTTATTGTTAATCATTTTTTTAGTTAAAAATGTTACTAATGTATGTTTTAAAGAAAGCTGATAATATTTGCTACAAAACATTTTTTATTTGAAATCTCTAACTTGTATAGTTTAGAAAAAATAATGATTCTAAAAGTGTGATACTTACTTTTGCAGGCCAGTGTAGTAACTGCCGTTACTGATCCATAGTTTGTCAAAATATTGTTGACTTACCTGTTAATTAATATATTTTAAAAACATGTTAATAAACGTATGTATATAAATGTACATTTTACGTTCACGCGAAGTGCGTCAAACCATAACCGAGCGCGGTTTGTTTATTTTGACTTATGTCGGATTGAACTTTATGTAATAAAGAGATATTTTATAATTAACCACTTAAATATTGCATGGAAGTCCCGTAAATGCAGCACAAAAAAGGTTTTCACATTACTACACGATATCCAATTGCATTGACAATACGATAAACAGCTGATGCACATAGTGCTAGGCGCTTTTACATCGGTTCGACGCTTACACCGATATTTATACTAGAGACGAGAAATCGTGTCGGTATCTATACAAACACTCGGTATACACCGTTCTATTCGAACTACCTTGATTGGTTTGGCCTATAACCGAAATACCAGCTTTTAGAAGTCTTAGTTTAGACTCTAATTGGAGCAGTTATTTTTCACTTTGCTTTATTGTTGGGTTTCAATCCGTATTTTAGTGCGCGACTTTAGCTGGATATTTTTGATTTGCCATACTATTATGGTACACTTATTTATCAAAGCCGCATAGATGCAGTTTTGTTATTTCCGTCTAGGGCCGACACTACGAACTAATTTAGATGCAACGAAGAATATATGCATAACTTGGATAAAGGCTAATTTAGTTTGACTAAATCAACAGAAGACGTAGGGAATTCGGACGAATTCGATCCAAATTAATTGACTTTAGCAAAGCTAACATTAAGTTCACCTGGAAATAATAGATAGAAATACTTTATTGTACACTAAATGATCAAAAAATTTGTTTAATTGGTGACTGTGTAAAAAAAAAGATAAATGTTCAAATTATTTTTGTATATATCTTGCCCTAATTATTGTTTTTATAATTATGTCAATAGGTTAGACACACCTTTGATGCTCACGATCAACCCGCCTAAACCGAACTCGGCTGTACAACAGTTGTTCAACAGTGGCCGACCTCCCCCGCCCGCCATCGAGCCACAACTAGTCACGTCTGAAACCCTCAGGTACCAAATATTTTTAGCACGAGACGGGTTATTTTAAACTAGAGTTATCAAGACCAAATCGTTCTTCGAACCTAATCAAGACTAGGGTGGTTTAGCGCTGATAAATGTGACAATCGTAAACGTATCGAAACAGTCTTTAAGATACATTGCACGTCTTCATAAGCTTTTCTGTGGAAGCTGCTGCAACGTGCGTTAGCGCACAGTGTATATTAAATAAAAATTTTTTCAGTTGTCAAAAATATTATTTATTACTACAAAATGTACATTGTCATATAAAATACATAAGAAACAGTTGAGCTATCTACAGACCGTTGCAAACGATCTATAGATAGTTCAACTGATCCAAATCAGTACCAATTTGCTGCATTGCCGCGCTGAATAGCAATGCTGATACGCTGGGCCAGATACTCACCAGCCCTGTATTAAATAAATTAAATACATCCAATTATTCGTACTTTCCCTCAACTTGTACTGCGAAACCTAATGAATTTGATGAAGTTTTATTCTACAGCAATCTATAATTGGCATGATAGCTTAAAACCTGTAATTAAATTATATTGGTTTTCTAATAAATGCTGGCATAAATATTACTTGTAACATTTAAGAATGAAAAGGAAGTTGAAGACTATTTATAATGAGGTACTTCAAGTAGATTTAGAAAAAAGTTAAATACAGCAAAAAGTTATTTAAACCAACTGAACTTTGTGGCACTTATGTAACGTTTTTCATTCATCAGGTTATACTTCCTCGTTGACTCCACACAAATTTTTGGGTTGCTGTCTCGCTGACATTAACTTTGTGATCATCTCGTATCAAGCTGTACGTAATTCGGCTCCAACTCAAAATTACTAGGTTTACTTACATATGTTTCAGAACATAGTTATTAGGATAGAATAAAAAAGATTATTTTTTGTTATTCAGTTTTATATAGAAACAAATTAGACTAAATAATCAATGTTGATAAAATAGATTGACTACCAATTTGAGACAATTATAACCCTTTATAGATATCAAGATGAACGATCTTGAAGCATTTTCATACGCCTACGTTCTACAACCTTCATAGTGTCGTTGATCTATCGGGTTGTTGTCCCATATTCCGCTTTTATTGGTTTATTATTAAACACTATACCGTATCATTTACTGCCTATTATATCCCTCCTATACTTCTAATATTAAAAATGTGAGAGATCATTTATATTCGGATATAAGTCTCTCAATCACGAGTCACTCACGGTCCGATTTGAATAAAGCGTTGAATTTGTGATTTTAACTAGTCTAGACTAGACTAACTCCCTATCTTATAAAAAATAAGCGTTGACATTATGGCACCATTACGTATGGTAATTAAAATATCATGTCTGCGCTAACTTTTTATAAGATAGACCGTTGTACTACACTACTCCCAATTGGATTAGAAGTAGACTAGATGCATTTTTCAAGTTACACGTCTGAATTTTCTATGATCACTGCTGACATAATAACCCACATAACACAGACCTTACAAGTCACGGACCGACCTAGATGTTGAGTGCGCAAACTGCAATTTACCGGGTCAAACCTAGAGGATGACTTCTTGTAATAATCTGTCCGTAAAATTGTCTACAGCTGACCAATACATCCACGGTCGTTGTCGGGTCTTAATATTTGACAGGTTTACAAGTTCCAATTTTCTTTGTGTAGGTATGTTCATATTTGTCGCAACCTATGATATAAACTCTCCAGCCAAAGCTACTTCAAGAGCCTCTACTCAGTTTACATGCACGAACATTCTAAAAGACTTGAAGCTCATGCTCGGGTTATTTTCAATGCAAACATAAAAGCGAACGAATAACTTTTCAAGAAAATATTATCTCGCGAAAACAGCATTTTTGCAGTGATATTATTTTGAAACAAGTTTGGTAAATGTTTATTGTGAAGTCTACGTGACCTATAGTTTGAATAGGTTTTGAAGTGTCTCAATATTTTTTTCTAAAAACAAATATGTCTGTAGATTGCACTTTATGCGGTTCCATGCTAGAAGGCGCTAATTATGTCATGATAGTTATATTTTTTCAGTAGAAATTTATAAAATTACGTTTCCGCCCACGCACGGTTATGTAAACGTCTCTGTACATCTTCCAAAGTTTATTTATTCAGGACAAAAAATAAGGATAGATAATGTTTTATTTTTACAAAAGGTTACAATAGGTTTTTATAAGGCAACTGTGTGAGAAGATAATCTCGTCCTGTTACCTAGCTTATGTTTTAATCCAGGAGAACGAAATAAATTCTATTCCATCTAAATCGGCTTTCTAGTGACCTTTTCTAGAAACACAAATATATATTCTAAACTTTCGCATTTATGGTTATTAGGAAGTGAGGTTGATTAGCGCAGAAGCCTCTAAGCGCGAGTTAACCTATCCAATTTTCATCGGATAGGTTACATCCACGACATCGAATACATATAGTTAACATACATTATGTATGTGAAACTCAAGGTGTGAATATAATTATCAACGATGAGAGCTAGCTTATTGAACGTTTAGCGATCTGAGATTGATCCTTTGTTCTAAATCAAATGGCTGTAATTGGAGTAGATTCTGCGTGAGACGTAATAGAGCTCCGTGTCAAGATCGAATACAAAACAATGTAGCTATGTATAAACAATATGTATGATTATGGCATTCATCGCTGTTAGTGGTCATTTCAACTGCACAACACATAAACTATATTGATAGATATTCACGTATAAGTGTGAAAGCATCAAGTACTATAATATAAAAACTCGTGTCGTCAAGTTACTCCCCTTAAAGTTTAGTCAAAGTTTCTGTAAATATAGAAATGTGTTTTAATCAGTATAGAAATCGTTTTTCACGTTGTTCTTGACGAATATGGCCCGTTACAATGGTACATGTATATACTTATGTTATTTTGAAAACATATGTTACATGGTTTTTTATTTCAGAGCATGGGACGCCGGTGGACGTCCAAAGGCCGAGGATGCAGCAGTCCGTCGTGTGGCTGAAAGAAATGCTTTACGCTGCTCACTTCTACGCAGCGAGGCTAGGAAAAAGCAGCAACCTAAGGTACCGTACTCAGATGATTGCTGTAATATTTCATACATTTTTGTTTACGTGTGTTCTACTTGACGTACGAAAGCTTCAAGTAATCTAAAAAAAACCACTTTTACGTGGTAGTCCGTTTTGCAAAGTGAATCGGAGAAAAAACGGTCGAATTATGCCCAACGAAGTGGGCACGGGTCAGCTAGTAAAATTATAAGTAGTCAAGTATAAGTCGACGAGTTGACGCATTTAGTTCCTGCCGCTGCTGGAGCGAAAAATTTTATTTGTTCATGTAGATTTAGTGCTACACATTTACATAAATGACGCAGATTCGTCGCGCCATGCACAAAATGTGCTAAACCTGATTTTTTATGGAATCTCACATTTTGTCCGCTCCCATCGCCCTGGAGGGGTGATGACGTCAAACGTCTATCAATAAAACCTTGATATTTGCACACGAGACCGTTTTCATATTATTATTCACATTGCGTTTTCAATACCACGCACGAAATGCAAGATGGATTTAATAGAAATGCGACGGTTTGGGTCTGAAACTCTATAATAGTGATGCATAGTATTAGAATCGACAATTAGCTGTTGACAATTAATAGTTACCTACCTAAGAAACTTATGTCTGGCACCCTTATAAGTAAATACAATAATATTCTGGACATAGCTGAAAAAAGTGACACGTATGTATATATTATTGTTTGTTGCCATTGCCACGTCTAAAATTGATTACATTAAAATTGAAACAATATTTTAATGTTAGACGGGATTGTAATAAAATAGTTCTCATGACGACGGGCGTCTAGAAATGGAGAGTTATTTACCGTCTGGATGGAGCGCACACTGAAAGTGAACGGAATTTGGTTCGAGGATCACTTGAAGTTCTCCCGGTTTCCTCTTTCAATTAAATGAACCTTTGGTATACAATTTGACATTTGGTTTTTAGTTAATTTTACGGCTATAATTCGACAACGACGCGGACCATTTGCACACTGACCGATAACGACAATCAAGTAAATAAGACATCGTAAACGTATCGTAAAGGTAATATCGAGACAGTCTAGACCTGCAATTTTCGGCAGTCAAGTTGGCATTGACGCGCTGTGTAAATCAACACACACAATCGTTACGATATGTTTAATATATGTAGTTACAGTTTTAGTGATGGGGCCTCAGGTTTTATTTCATATTAATTATTCACGAATATCAGACGTGCAACAAATAATAATATAAAATATAATAATAATATAAAATGTTGCTGTCGTGTACAACATTGTGTGAAAGATATTTTTCAATTAAATGGAAGTATCTTCCAATTTATCGTACCACTAAGTACACTCAATGTGCCGCAAACGAAATTATTGAAATAACAAAATTATTTCGTGGCAAATATTCAACTTTACTTTGAAAGTGTAATGTTTGAGAGTGGTATGCGTTGTGGGAAACTGCATCAATACAAACATGAGTGGTACAACTTCGCTGGCCAAACAAACCAGGCAAATATTTCCAGTTTCAATTCTATAAATGCTTTAATAAAATTGAGTATCCTAGACTTGCTTTGCTAGCTTTTTACTGGGGCGTTATCGTAGTAAGCTTTTGTTTTATTTGAATAAAATTCAGACAAGTTGCTCTCTTATTTATCACTGTATTAAATAAACTAAATAAAGAATCGTACAAAAGCAATGATAATATATTTGGTTTTGTAAAATAAATTAATCGTCAAAGTTTATTATAAATAAGTCGATGCATATCTTTATATATTGTTTCGTATTGCTGAAACACGGTGATATCGAGAAGATACCTTCAGGAAACTGGACTACGTAAACCTTGTTATATTGCTATACCATCCAGCCACAAAGCAGAGGCTAGCTGTCGCCACAGGGTCGTGAATAATCGTTCCGCCTCGGTGGACAAGACCTCAAGACAATTTACTAGCAAACTGAGACTGGCTGGGGTTAAGTGATACAGTCTCAAAATAAATAAGCTCACAACCTATATAGTATGTGGGTCGTGATCGTGATACTAACCTTAATATGTAATATGATATTATACTTGGTCTTTTGAGGGCGGTGGTCGTCAAGTTTGAACCACGCATAGTAGAGATGTGAAGAGTAATAAAGAGTAATGCCCTCGAATGGAAACAATAATAGGTACATACTTGATTTTTATCTTTTACTTGCAAAGAAAGTTGACCAAAATAATTTCATTAGATTTGGCATTCTATTATTGATAAGAATCACTCTTTTCAAAGAAATGTAATATTGAAAACGAAATGAAAAAATATTTTTTTTTACAAATTAATTTTTATATCTCGATATACTAGTATTTGAAGGTACAATTCTTCTTTTTACAGAGTTTATTTTGGAAATAATACTTCAGTCATGTCAGTCATCGTCAAGTCAGCAGTCATCTGTTAAACATGAAAAATGGAGAATTTTCTGTTCATATCGGAAACGAATTCTCATAAATTATGATACCACAAAATAAATTTTATTCCCAACGGCTTACACTTCAAACTACGGTAAAAAAATGCTACTAAAATTAGACAGTTATACTCTGAACATAATTCTAGAGCTTAAAACGAGATATCATCATCATCATCATCCGCAGCCAGATTTCGCCCACTGCTGGGCATAGGCCTCCCTTTTCTAAACGAGATATAATTTAAATCAATTATTTATTTATTTAATTAATTTATTGTTGGTTTTAAAAAGTACCTATACCATAATGACGTATGTATACCGGCTGATACTGACATACCAAATAAATATTTAAAATATGGTCTCGTTCATTTATACGGGACTGGCGCTACTGGCGCAATATATTTTAAAATTAAATTTTTAGTTTAAAAAAAAACTAAAGCAGTAGATTAACTTCATCGCCGAAGTAATTACCGTTGATAAGTTTATTAACCAATTATAATATTGATTGAAATATGATGTAACAGCATATTTTTTTGAACAAAAAATATATTTTAAAAATATTTTGAACAAACCTCTTTTGCAATCCACAAATAGGTTACCTATGGTATAGTGACTATACCATTCCAACGTCTACAAATGTAACAAGTAACTATATAAATTATAGTATTTTTTTTTTGCTAAAATGTTCCGGAAAACGTAGGTGAAACATTGGCTGGCTTATTTCCTGCGGAAATCGAGTGTGTACTGGAGCTGACAGAATACAGATACAAGCTAACTTTATTCTATATCCACGTGCATGGAGGGAACTAGCCAGTACGATACAAAGACGTCATCGTCACGTCACAACATATTTATATTACCCATCATCAACCTATATCAGTCCACTGCTGGACGTAGGTCTCTCCCAAGACGCGCCACTGAGCCCGGTCTTCGGCTCTTCTCATCCAGTGTTTGCCAGCTACACTACGCAGATCGTCGCTCCATCTCGCCGGAGGGCGTCCTACACTACGCTTGCCTAAACGCGGTCTCCACTCCAGTATCCCGCAGTATCGTTATATTACCCGCTATTATAAAAATATCCGAATCTAAGATATCGTGGAATTATAAACTACAAAATATTAAAAGTATAGGAAACGTCGTTTTTGTAAATGAGATTAGAGAAACAAGCTTCGAAAACGAATCAAAAACTCATCTCTTTTTTTATCAGCATCATCATCTTTTTACTCTTATCCCACGCTATGTGGGGTCGGTACAACACGTATTCTTTTTTCACTCCCTATATTATATATTAATTTATTGTGTTGTGTGATATTTTTACGTTAATTTCTTCTTCTCGCAGCAAGAAACAACATCCCTTGCCGAGCGTATCCGCCTTCTCACTTGTGACGTGGAAGATGAACCAGATGAGCGAACTTCAATCGTAATCAGCTCTGACAAGTTGTCCGACAAGTCTTACAACAGCATAGACAAGAACAGTGAAAAAGCATTTGGCAGTGCATCTTCCTCTTCCTCATCATCTACATTGTCAGCGCCTGTGCCGACAAGGCAGCAACCGCCAGACCTAGGAGACGTACGTCAGGAATCACAGAAGACAAAAGTAAGTGATTAAATCGTGCCAAAGTCGTTCTATAATCCTTGCTAATATAAAGCTTATTTTGACCGCAAATAAATAAATATTCTAGAACATTTTACGCCTCGCGCTCTAGTAATGAACCAACCAAAACTTGTAGTAAGGGAACTAGATTGCTGATAAAGTACATTTATATTGTTTTCTTAATAGAACCTACATCTATCCATTACGCAAATGTTTGATCTCGGTGGGAGTCGAACCCACGACCTAAAGGCAGACCTACTTCCACAGAGCTGTGACACCTGTTTGTAATTGTTTCATTGTGTATTTTGTAAATGTCGTTTATACTTTGTCATAATTTCTCTTTGATGTAAAATGTCCATTGTATTTATAACAAAGCCATTGCTAAAAAATGTTTTCGAGTGACGAATAAGAACTGTGAATAAATATTTTTATATAATAAGCTGATTGATTATTATAACTTTTTGGTTGAAGCAATTATCTGAAAAACTAGTGAAACTTATTATGAGCTTTATTTTATAACAGTTCATTTTAAGTTTTAAACTTTTATAAACTCTTTGAATGAAATTGTTGATTTAGTTTTCTAGCTGTGGACTATAATCACTGAAGTATTGGAATCCTGTGGAAGCTCAGATTACTAGAACCTAATTTGAATGACGGTCATTACAGCTCATTTGGTACCAGTTCTGTATTTTATACGGGTGTGGGTTCTCCACCAAAGTGTGTAAACATGTATTAACAAAAAGTGTAAATTTAATATTATATTAACAATTTGGTTTCCATAGAACAAGCTCTACGTAGTTTGGGACTAGGTGGAACGTAGTTTGGGACTAGGTGGAACGTAGTTTGGGACTAGGTGGAACGTAGTTTGGAACTAGATGGACCGTAGTTTGGGACTAGGTGGAACGTAGTTTGGGACTAGGTGGAACGTAGTTTGGGACTAGGTGAAAAGTAGTTTCGGACTATGTAGGTGGAGGTCAAATGTTTACAAACTAATTCACCACAAAATCTTGTGGTGCGAAACGACTAATGACTCAAAATGGACTAATATTACTTCACGTTTTATTATTCTGGCAATTATTGTACTATAACTGTTGTTTTGGTGTTTATACCAAAAATATAAAGAAGTGATCACGACGATCTGACGACCGATGTGCGCAGCAAGCGAAGGTCCGCCTGCGACGCGGAGGTTGCGGGTTCGATTCCTGTCTTGGGATAAATGATTGTACGATCTGCAAATATTAATTCCGGGTGTTCTAGGTATTTTATATGTATAGTAAAGAATATCTATCTATGTAATGTATTGTATTAAGTATGTCAGTCTTCTAGTACCCATAACACAAGCTCTGCTTAGCTTGGGGCTAGGTGATTGGATTGTCCAGCTTTATTTATTTATTAATAAATGTGCCGATCGCAAACGTATTGTAACGATAGCTTATTCGACATACACTACGCGGTGACTCTGCTATGTTGGGCAGTGGACCGTAGACCGCATCATCATTTAACATCAGATGAGATTGCGGTCAAGCGTTTGCCCATATAGCATAAAAAAAGGTCGAGCTGGTGTAGACGCGCAGTTAGATTTGAATATGTTTTGATATAGGTACATATTACAATTGTCATTATAATTTGTGATCAGCATGAACCCAAATTTATATTACCTTTAAAGTAGGCTAAATCATAAATACAAAGTGTGATAACACCGATGAGAATAGACTTCAATTCCCTATCTGTTCCCTAACTGTTGTTTCACCTCTCAAACATTGTTCAAATGCTTACCTACGCAAGCTGAGCTTTGACATTCATTTATTCGAAGAGCTCTCTCATAAGGGATGAATCTACTTTAGTGGTATTGCGTTAGTCTTTCAAAAGTTCTGTGTCACTTTGAGCTCCAGTTTCTGGCTGTAACACGACCGATTGAGAGTCCTCGGACCGTCGCTTGCCACAAGATTCTTGCGTGAATTTCATCGATGTAAACAGATGTTGTTCATTTAAAATGATTGGAATAGATTTTAATTAAAATTATCGTGGTATATTTTTTTATGATCAATGAATGTGCAATTTCACAAAAAGACAGACTTGGCTGACTAACTTTGAAATTCTTATAACTAAAAGTTGGCTTAGTGGCAAAATTTTGTACTGTTGCCCACTAAATCTTTGTAAAATGACGAAAACATGAAATTATAATCGGCTTACTTAGTATTTTAACTAAGTAACTATAAATTATATAAAAATGTTTAATAAAACACATTACGAGATTCAATAATGCAATACAAACAAACATTGAATTTCATCAATAATAGACAAAATCGAGATAATCTTATTTGGTCAATCCTTTAAATACAGTTTCCACCCAAATCCTAGAGTAATCATTGGCAGAAAAGCAGATTTAAATTAACGGTGGTTAACGGACATTAAAACACATATACAAAGTACCGAAATATTTACATGGTTTTATTTATACCTAATAATTATATTAATATATTGCATTGTTTGTTGTCTTTGTAATGGGTTTTATATATTTTTGTTTTTTAGAACTCCATTGTAGTAAACTGTGAGGTGAAATCAATTTTTTTTTTTTTTTTTTTTTTTTTTTTTTTTTTTTTTTTTTTTAACCTATACTGTCCCACTGCTGGGCAAAGGTCTCCCCCAAAGCTTTCCACCTATCCCGGTCTTTGGCGATGCTCCACCAATCCCTCTCCTGGGCGTCCAGATCATCCTTCCAACGCCTCTTCGGCCGACCTCGCCGTCGCCTTCCAACCTTCGGCACCCATGGGGTGACGATGTTTGCCCACTTCTCGGCTGGCATCCGGCTAACATGACCAGCCCACTCCCATTTGAGCTTCGCTGTTTTGCTCCCTACATCAGCAATGCCTGTCATTGAGCGCAGCATTGTATTCCGCACTCGGTCGATGCGTTTAAGACCGAGAATGCTGCGCTCCATTGCTCTTTGGCAAATCTTGAGTTTAGACTTCTGTGACTCAGTCAATGACCAAGTCTGGGCACCGTAGGTTAGGACGGGCCAGATCTCAATTAATTAAAGAAATCAATTATAAAATATTTAAAAAATACAAACGCACAACTCGCACATTCTTAAATTTCGAAGAATATCTTGAAATAGCAAAGAGATCGCAATGCAAAATATTTTTTAAAACGAAAAATAAACCTAATGTATGTTAATAGTAAAATAGAGGTATAAATAAATAGGTATACTATTCCAAAAAAAGTTTTAGTACTCTCGGTAAGATCGCGATGTGCGATGTTTCTTGGTGCGTTTCATTTCGTAAATAAATATTAGCGTGATATAAGTAAAATGTTACTTATCCCAATATCCGAGAGTTGCATATTGTTTTATTTATATTTTAAGTAAATATAAATGCTAGAAATCTAGATATTTTTTATTATTACCGTATGATTTTAATATTTTATCAACCTAATGCTAGTTCTTACTGTATAAGCTTAGCGTTAGCACTCGCTATATTAATAAGCCCACCATTGTTTATTTTCCTTAGCCAAAGTCGGAACCGCGAAGACAGTTCCTCTCGACCCTCGCGCCGCTGACTGCTTGTGTGGGCAGCGTGGCGCATCATGAAGGCTTTTACTATGTGCCACCTGGAGACAGAGGGTCAGCGTCGGCTGCCACCAACCTTGACTTCCAGGACCACAACGAAGCACCAGCGCCTGATGTTGTAGCTGGTACTCCAGGTGTGTAATCTAACTTGTTATATCGATTCTAAATTCAATTTTCTGGTTTCACATTTCTTATTGATAAAAATTATATAAAAATGTTTCATCAAGAAGCCTCAGGTAAGACTGCAGGTCTAAAGCGTAGTAAAAAAATATATCAGCGACATACAAAAAACAAAAAAAAATATTTACAGCAAAATTAGGCGTCGTGTCTCAAACGAAATAGGTCAGAACCTTCCTGTAACCCAATTAGGGATATCGAAAGGATATTTTTGGGCGTTGGATGAAGTTTAGGGCCCGGATACGTAAATTTTAATAGTGTTGAATCCGTTTTAGATTTGATTACGGCCGATTTAAATGTGTGTTTGTTGTAGATTATCACCACAATACGGTGGGATCTAGTGATAATGATGATGGCTTAGCAGCATTTGCAAGAGCTGCTGCGCCGCGGACCGAGCGCTTGCGACAGCGGTATGAACAGGAGTCACAGCCGGTCAGCAGCGATGACGAACATGATGACTATGGTGAGAATATCTTCTAGATAGATAGATAAAAACATTTATTTGAGATACAGTAACACACAAATTACGATAAAAGAGAAGTAAGGAGAGAGAATGGTCCTTAAACCTATTTATTATTTATATATTTCTTAGTCGTGTCTGTGTCGTGCCAGTGTTAATCTCCATAGACAATATTGGTTCGTAGACATCCAATAGTTCCGTCGTAGACGTCCGCAGTTGTTATAAAAGGAGAGTGAATAGGTTTTATCCAGGCAAACGAGCTACGCCGTCGAACGCATCACTTAACATCAGGTCAGATCGCGGTCAAGCATTAGCCTACAATGTGAAAAAAACATATTTTTTATGAACTTCTGAATGTCGAGCGTGGGTATGCAATGTATAAACCACCTGGTAAAATGGAGCGAAAATGTCTGATATATGGATCGCAAGCATTGTATGAGAAGAGTCGAAAACCGGACTCAATTACGTGTTTTGAGACCTACCTACGGCAGTAGACCGATATGATAATAATGATAAAATATAAATACGTTTATGGTCAAGAACTGATAAATACAAAGTTACAACATAATAATCAATAAAACCAAAATGTTACGGTGGAACGTTAGTATTTTGATGATAATTATAATATATAATATGACAACATTTTTTATCTGTTTATAAACATAATTTATTTTATAGTAAGCACATGTCTATGTATAAACCAGTTTTTTCAATAACATTAAGTTTTCAATCTCGCAATACCTTTTAAATACCTTTGAGAATTTAAATGGGATGTGTTTAAAATACTAATTGAATATGGGATTAATTGAACCACATTAGCCCGTTATTGAGTTCATACGGTGTGGGAGTACCGTGAATATGTTGTGGGATTAACGAAAGCGATTCCAATGTGGGATGACGGATTTATTAATATGATTGCTTGTATTTGAGGTATTATGAAACGTATTCCCCTCACGTGTTTAATAAAGACGATTAAAGTATAATAGAAGATTATCTTTTATTATAGGTTTACCATGTACTAGTAAATGAAGTGCAGTTATACAATGTAATAAAGAAGACAGTACTAGTCCGATTTTACTTTGCAACAAAGGTTGTCTTTGTTATTAATTAATTTAACACAAATATTCGTATGGATGTAGAAATTAATTTATCACTGATTAAAAACACCGTATATTATACTCTTGTAAGCAAATTTATAGGTCTGAGATAATATTCATAATCTATAGCAAGTTATTAATACGTTTCGTAAACGGTAGGTTACGTTTATACGTTTTATCTCAACGAGTATTTGCGTAAAAATATATTAGTAAAACTTAGTCAAGTTGACTTGAAAAAGAGAAGAGTGACTTATCTATCTCTCGTGAAAAACTTCACTTTAACGCCGAAACTTTCCATAATAGGATTCCACCGTCGGCCGGCGGTGCGGGGAATCGCGGTGAAGCAACAACTTGGAGCGTCTGACGACATCCTTGCACAGATGCAACAGATGCAAAACGATCTCCAGCCGCAAACAACGGCGGTGCAAGCGCAAATGCAAGCGCACAACTGTCAGAGGAACAACTCGAATTATGCGTGGCAGTACTACTCGGAGGCCAACTTGAACTCTCGCCCCCAGAGTCGGGCCAGCAACTCTAACTGGTAAGTAAAAAGACTTACAGTATTTACAAAATGTACATAGGCATGTAAAGTACATAAAAACAGTTGAGCTATTTACAGACCGTTCCAAATATCTATTAGTCTAGATAGTTCAACTGATCCAAATCAGTACCAATCGGTAATAAGTATAAAATTTAAAATAATTTGAAATTTGTCTTGGTCTATAATATTCTACAAGCCCTTTCGTTTGATATCTAAAGCACTCTTTTTCGGAGCCTCGCTTTTTAAAACTCAGTGTAATAGGTAGGTACGTACATATTCAGTTTACTGAAACACTGGTTGTTTTCACTTTGCCACCGACATGACAAAAATAAACTACTGCTCTACTTTCCATCTTATATGAAAAAATACCGGAAACTTTCACAATGACTACGATTGAACAAGATTGTAGATCTCATCTTGAATATACAGGGTGGTACTTTGAGAAAGGCGGTAATCACCGCCTTTCTAAAAGAAAACCAGTCAGTCTTCGATCTATAAATAAATAATAACTGCATACTTGATTATAAACCTTTTATATTTGATAAAATCTGACTTACAAAATTAATGAAGTCTAGATTATTGAACCAATGAATTTTGTTGCTAACAAAAATCATTCTTTGCACAGAAAAGTATTACTTAGGATTGTTTTTTTATAAATCACGAACATAAATCATTTCACATTTTTCTAACTCTCGTAGTTTTTGGACTTGGCTCACACTACTCTTCAGAAAAAACACCCTAATACTAGAGGTTTTCATACTGATAGATAGATAGAACATTCATTTTTGCACTTCAAAGTAGTGTATAGGCGAACTTAATGCTATAATAGCCTTATCTACCAGCTAACCTTAAATCCTCGATGTCACTATTTGTTTCGAAAAAAAAAACAAAAAAATATCGGTGTCGTGTAGATATCGTGCCGTGTACCTCGACCCAATGGTTGTGTATGTTCAACAACTTGGTGTGTATGTTCAACCCAATGGCTGTGTATGTTCAACAAGTTGGTGTGTATGTTCAACCCAATGGTTGTGTATATTCAACAAGTTGGTGTGTATGTTCAACCCAATAGTTGAACTTCAGGCGAAGTTAACATTTCGGTGGTTGCTTTTCAATAACGTTCAGTAAATACATTCAAACGATATATTGAAATATTTTGAGCAACTTTAGCTCTCTGCTATGTAAGAAATTGAAACGGCAAAATAGAGTTGTATACGAAGGATGCCTTTCAAGCTCGAAAGTTACGAATAACTTTATATATTGTAGAAGTTTCATTTATAGAAGTTGAAGTTTAAATTACTTTTTGATTAAAGACTTCTATAGATTAACAGATAAAAGAGGTTAAAGTCTGAACTCAATAAACTGCCTTATTGTATTCACTACATGTAAGATGATTATTAATCATTTACACAATTACTTCAACATTCCAACGGCATTGAACAATTTTTTTATATCAAGCGACGATTAATCCTTGTTATTTAACAAAACAATAATTTACTTCAACTTGATTATTATCGTCCAACGACCAGTGCCGGATTAACCACGTAGCAAGATAAGCATTTGATAGGGCCCCGCGCGAAAAGGAGCCGCGTGTGTGCCACATTGGTAACCCTGATATAGCAAATAAACTTATTGAATTGTATTTTTACCACTTATACTTTTAAGTATAAATTGGTAAAAATACAATCCTTTCTAATGGTAAAAACCCATAGAAAGGGATCTTTGAAGAATTTGCTACGGGCTTGCTTAATGTGGCAGTGCACCAACGACAAATCAAATCAAATCTTTTTTTTTTTATTTAATAAAATCACAAGGTTCATTTAGAATCGTCGTACTAGATGATTCTAGGTGCCAGCCAGTTCCACATACCAGAGCCTAGAAGAACGGGCATGGAACTTACGGCCTGGTTCCTACCGTTTTTTTATATGATCCATCTTACAAAGAATTGCAATTAAACTAAATTAAGTAGTACATACCAGCTGTCCGCACAAAACGCTTTGGCTCAAGTTTTATTTTGAGAACCGCTAAAGAGTGGAATTCGTTGCCGGCGTCGGTGTTTCCAGATACATATAATTTGGACGTTTTCAAGAGGAGAGTGAATAGGTTCTATCTAGGCAAACGCGTCACACCGTAAGCCGCATCATCATTTAACATCAGATGTGATTGCGGTTAAGCGTTTGCTTATAATGCATAAAAAAAAAAGTACTGAAGTTTTTAACCTTCTCTTCAAGGTCAGCAAAGTCTTCGGACTACGTGACTGCGCGGCCGTGCGTCAATCCTGCCCAACACCAACACACAGAAGCGTGCTTCTCAAGTACGCAAATGATGGCGTACACGCAGTATCAACGGCAAGAGGCAATGTACCGGAACTGCTCTATTTACGCCAACATTGGGTAAGGATAAATTATAATACGTAAAAATTCAATAATGAAATCTATAAATCAGTCAAAATAACAAAAGCATGAGCGTGTAACGAGACTAGTTAACATTGTTACTATTTAATAGTATCAGCTGAGCATCAAATCTATCTATCTATATAAAAATGAAACCCGTTTTCCGTTGTCACGACATAGCATGGAAACGAGATTATCCTTCAATCACTAATGATATAGCCAGTATTGATTTTCAGGAAATCATGACTATAACGGATGTTAATATTGCCGCAGAAAAACTGGTTCAATTGTTAATGCAAATCATTCATAATAACACAACTTTAATAAAGCGCTCGCGCAGACAAACCCCTCTCAAACCCTGGATTACTCCAGGATTAATGCGTTGCATGAGACACCGTGATAAATTCCATTCCAAACTAAGGAAAGATCCAGATAATGACGCACTTAAAACCACATACAAACGTTATAGGAACTTTTGTAACAAAATTCTCCGGAAACTCAGGCATAACTACGAAAAGTCATTACTTGAAAAAGCTGGCAAAAACATCAAGAAAACATGGGAAATTATCAACGATATTACACATTACAAACCTAAGAAATCTTTTCCCTCTGCACTCATTGGTGGAGATAACCCGATTGCTAAGCTTGACTCCACAAACAATTTCTTTGCCAATGTCGGGAAAACTCTAGCCGAAAAAATTGAAATCGTTGATAGTAATAATTTAGATACAAATCAATTCAAGGCAAAGACTACACTCAACTCTTTTGTATTATTGGAAACGGACGAAATGGAAATCCTCCGACTCATTGACTCCCTAAAATCGGTATGCTCTGTTGGATGGGACGGCATATCCACACGTATAATAAAAGAAAACAAGCTTTTACTTTTGCCACCACTCACTCACATATGTAATTTATCCTTTGCATCACATGTTTTTCCGGATGTGTTTAAAAAATCACTAATTCTCCCTGTATATAAAAACGGTGATAAAATGCTACCCTCCAACTACCGACCGATATCTATTTTGCCCGCGCTGTCAAAAATCATAGAAAAAGCTATCAACAATCGTTTAGTAGCATATCTGGAAAAATATAAACTCTTATCAAGCAAGCAGTTTGGTTTTCGGAGAGGGAAATCCACCAGTGATGCCGTATCAGAGCTCGACCAGTTCGTCACTTCATCACTAGACGATGGTGATAAATGCTTAGCTATATTCCTAGACCTTGCGAAAGCTTTTGATACGGTATCAATTCCCCTGCTCCTTGGCAAATTGGAGAGTATGGGGATTCGTGGAGGCGAGCTCAAATTGTTCCAAAGCTATCTCACCAATCGACGACAATGTGTCAAAATCCACAACTACCTAAGTTCAGAGGCAACAGTGACTAAATATGGAATTCCACAAGGAAGTATAGTTGGACCAACACTATTTTTGATATACATAAACCAAATATGCCAGATGGAATTAACAGAAGGAAAATTACTAGCCTTCGCAGATGATACTGTCCTACTCTTCCGAGGCCACAGCTGGAATGATACTTTTAAATGTGCACAAGAAGGATTTAATAGGATCGCTATCCTTCTCAATCTGAGCTTACTAACATTAAACAGAGAAAAAACCAAATACCTTGCATTTGCTCTACGAAATAACAAAGGACCGGACACAAAAAATCTTTTAATTAAAGCACACTCAATGAGCTGCTTAGCACATCGAGTCACGAACTGCCACTGCCCCTCTATCAATTCTTGTGAAAATATTAAATATCTGGGTATAGTCATAGATGCAAAGTTAAATTATGTTTGCCATATTAAGAAACTTACGTCCAGGGTCCGTAAATTAATAGCGGTCTTTAGAAATATTCGACACGCGGCAAACGAAGACCAGTTAAAACTTCTCTACTACGCACTGTGCCACTCTTTGCTTATGTACTGTGTAACCTCTTGGGGTGGAGCAGCAAAAACACACATGTTACCGCTTGAAAGAGCACAAAGAGCAGTTTTGAAAGTAGCTTTCTCCCATCCGTATAGGTACCCAACAACACAGCTTTACCTTGAATGCCAAATACTCACCTGCAGGCAAATATTCATACATCAAACGATATTAAGACAACATTCTCAACCTACTACTGTAAAAAGCTCTGGTAGGCGACCAGACAAAATTTTTTCAACTCATTCCTGTAGGACTACATTTGCGCAAAAACACAACTCGTTTTTAGGTCCACACATCTATAATAAAATAAATAGAAACGCTCAAATACATGCCCTCCCATACAATGAATGTAAATCAAAAGTAAATAAACACCTCCAGGCATTAACATACGACCAAACAGAGAACCTATTACTTACAATAAAATAATTATACTCTTCTTTCATGGTAATATGTACAACTTTTTACTCTACCTTTTATTACTTAACCTAAACCTATCTTGAAACTATTTTAAATTATAACAAATTATTTATTTCAAACACTTCTCCTTTTGTCACTCCCAACTAACGCACCACACAAACACTCCAATACCTACCACACATAACATTCCCATAAAACTCATATTCAACATGTCAGTATTTTCATTTATCTCTGTGCTTACCTACTATATATAATCTAACTAGTTAATAAGTATCTTGAAGTAAGCTGTATTTAGATGTTAAGGTTTTTATTTCTTATGTTACTAGTTACTTATAAGAACTACAAAATAATAATATGAATAGTGGATACCTACCAGTCTTCTGGTAAGAAACACCAAACTGTTACATAGGCACGCTAACGCAGGACGGCAGCACAGTACCTACCGCCAAATGTACATAAACGCCTTGAACTAGCCAGAGCAAGAGCCCGCGCTTCTACATACAAGCTAAGGCTTAGTTAGAGCGCGGAACTCCCATGTTTCGAGCTAACAAAGGGTCTTTGTTACATACTTAATTTCTGCCTTATTTAATAGATAATGATAATAATAATTAGATATTTATTATTATTTAAAACTAGACTGTAATATATTATAAACTAGAGTAATGTAATTTTAAGACCAAAAGCAATAAATATTTTTATCTTTTATCTTTTTATCTTTAAACGGCTTGACAGATTTGGCTGATTTTTTTTTGTAGTTTTCTAATAATCTGTTCAAGGTTCTTGAACAGAAAATCTCTCAGAAAAAAACAAAATCGCCGGGAAAGCTAGTTAAACATAAATGTTAATATTGTTTGACAGGCGTCAGCTCAGTTGGTAGTAGCTCTGTTTTCCATGCGTCTGTGTGATGACATTGATATTTGTTCTGTGTCTGGGTGTTACTATGTATTCTATGCATGTATTTACGAAAAGAAATCTATATAAAAGTATTCTATCAGGAATCTAGTTCCCATAGTACAAGCTCTGCTTAGTTTGGGACTAGAGTGTGATGTGTGAAATGTCCCAGAATATTTATGTTACGTTGGTGAACCTTAGCTGCGGCTAACGTTACAATTTAGCACGATCGGGGCCTATGTCTCCATTAGTCTGAGTTTTACTCAAACGGGTCAAATCTAAAACCCCAACGACTTTACGATTGACTGACTTGACTGAGTTTTTTTTTCTGTCTCGCACATTTTGGTGCATTTGCCTTCTTGACGGAGTTATTTAAAATAAACACTTGCCACTGGCAAACTATCTAAAAGAGACGTCATCTTGTACCTGGAACTAGCTGGAAAATGTCATGATTCCTATTTTTAATATAAGATAAGATAAGATGATTTTATATACATATTTTTTAATTTTGTTATTTGATTTCGGTGGAATTATAACCAACAATATTAAAGGACAGTATAACAGATCGTTAGGTTGAACGTGTTATGTGATATTGATTAAACTCATTTATCACTATTAAATATATTTTTTTGGGTATTTGCCTTAAAAACAAATGACTGGTTGATGAATTACTTTGACTCTGTTTTTGTCTGTCAATATGATGGCTAGAGAAGTCTCGTTGGAAAATAATACTTTTACAAAAATACCTACGATCGAATAAAAAAAAACGTGTGGCACTCGGGGACTGCCGCGGTTAAACTTATGCACAAGCTTGCATAGCTTTTTTGCTGGATTACGTATGCGCAGTGTTAAGTTATTTTCGTTAGGTTAGGTTAGGTTATTTTTGTTACGGAATTTCTGGAATCAGTCTCCGCGCTAAAAGCCCGTGATAGAAGATAGATGCAATAGCTTCAAAATAATATTCGATAAAACTGCTCGTAAAATGAAATTTAATAACAAATTCCAACGTTGTGTACAAGAATTAAAAGGAAACTTTAAAATACTTTAGAACACAAACTGTTTGCTGTATCAATTTATGACTCTCCGTTTACTTTATTTATAAAGTCTGTGAGCAAAGCTAGTCGTTTTAACTCATTTTTCTGTACTTAGATAAAACAAGCAGAAAATGCTTTTAGTATTAAGTTCTTATTTTGTACAAACATTATTTTGCTGCATTAAAATATTACTTCGAATATTTGTTTATGTGAGTATGTTATTTTTTAAACAAGATTTTATAGTGCAATATAATCGCATAATATTTATTTTCATTCAAAAAAAAATTGGATATATATTTAACAACTCAGTTGGTAGTAGCTCTGCCTTCTATGCTGTGGGTCGTGGGTTCGATTGCCAACCAGAGGAAATGTTTGTGCGGTGAACATAAATATTTGTTCTGTGTCCGGGTGTTACTATGTATGTATTTACAAAAAAAATGTATATAAGTATTCTATCAGCAGTCTAGTTCCCGTAGTACAAACATTGCTCAGTTTGGGACTAGAGTGTGATGTGTGAAATGTCCATGAATTATTTTTATAACTTTGTAAATTACCTACTACCTACTAATTTATTCTATCAAAGCTTTGACTTTGTATTAGATACTGTTCACTGATTCACCCAGTGTTCTCGTAACACTCAGGATAAATTGCTACGCCGTAACCTCGTAGCGCTACGACGCCTACGCTAAACAATAGTCTATAATTATTTACCCTTCTTGAAACAATATCGGTAGTCGAAGTTTATGAAAATGCTTATTATCATCAACAAGAGAGCTAAAAAATGAAAGTTTCATTTACTTTAAATGAGGCGGCTGTTAGTTTTTATGCTCTTGTCAGCGATATCTATAAAAAATTTTACTCTCGAGATTACCATTTTCACCGTAAAATTTAAAATACTTCGGAATATATTGAATAAAATGCGTATTTGAGTTCCAAAAGTATTGCTTTATTTTATATGCGAATTTTTATAAAGCTTATTGCAAAATAGTTTGTAACTATGGTAATATATAACTAAAAGTACTTTAATTTGAAAAACTGCAAACCTTACTCCAGTACCGGGTGCTGATGATGATTATCTGAAATCAACGTACATCAACGCGATCTATGTTTTGCAAATCGCATTAATTTTACTATACCGCCACCTATGAACACGGAGTAGAAACACATTCCAACGATGAACTTCGCTCATGGCTCAGCATCTTTCGCAAATGCAACAACTTACAGCAAAACTCAACAGATGGCGCTGTAAAAGCTTAAATTTGATGTTCAGATGGCATTTTAATAGTTTAGATTCGATGTACAGATGGCACTATTATTGTTTAGATTCGATGTACAGATGGCGCTGTTATAGTTTAGATTCGATGTACAGATGGCGCTTTAATAGTTTAGATTTTGTTGTACAGATGGCGCTACTTGCAAGCTTTCTATTCTAAGACTATAACTAGCTGATACCCGTGACTATGTTTGCGTGAACTTGCGTTTTGGAGTAGTTAGTGAACAATCCTCATTATGAACATATAAGGAACATACTTAGGTCAATTAAGTAACTGTCCTTATAGCTAGCACCTACCTACTGATTATATCCAATGTACTTTGTAGATTAAGCAATGTGCCAAGGTTGTGGCAAATAAAATATTTCATTTCATAGGTATCATAATAATATTGACTAAATCATGACAAAATGCATGCCATGGCATCTTTTAGTTAAATGAACACATAGCTATAAGCCTACTTACTTTAATGTTAATTCTTTTCTTGTGATTTCTTTGCTGATTGTCCTAAATTTATAATTTGTAACCAATCAATGATCCTTGTCGAGCGAGTATAACGGCTTTCGGTCGGACAAGCTTTATTTCGGAATAAGAGTTCGTGATAGCAACGAAACTGCAGAAAAAACATGCAGAAACTTTTACAGTTTCATTAAAAACTTGAGAGGTGTCAATGGACACTTGGGTGGAACAAAGTTCTTCATTTAATAACTGGCTTGCTTTCTATGAGAGAGAGAGACCGAAACATACCTAACTTGGTGTGATGTGGCATAATGCTGAGATTGGGACCAATTTGCCCTCATAATCCACACGGTGTGCGGTTTGGTTTGTGGGTGCATGTGTTAGGCTGATACATTACTTCATTTATACCTTCTTCTTTATTATATCTTTTCAGCCTAGCATGTGCACTTGCCAACCAACCAACTTATCCTGTATTTTATTTTTTGTTATAAGTTTGTGTGTTTTTTGTGGTCAAATAAATAATTATCTTATCTTATCTTATCTTAAACACGCGATCGCGAAACGGCTTGCAAATAGCAAAATAATTAAGACCAAAAGTGGTAACGACACGTTACAACTTTTGCGGTCTAGCCCCCTTTCGCAACGCGCGATAAGGAACTTCGTTCCAATAGTAGGTATAGAATTACACTTATTCTCAGAATCAGAGTTCTTTATAATAATGAAACTGCAGCAAAAAATATGTAAATACTTTTACAGTTTTATTTTTTATTGCATAGAATTACCTACACTTATTTATTATCCATCCACCATTTTATTGGGTGCATGCAAGTGTAAAGTTTTAACAGTGAAGTTTTATAATGACGCATCAGCTTACAAATTCTAGCAACATTGTAATAAAGTATAATTAATTTAAAAGTTCAAATAAGCGGTTGCCAGGATCAGACAGACCCCCTAACAACACCCTAAAAACGCTAGGGGATGAATCCGTTTGAATTCAAAAGCCGGCACCCCTTCCCTGTCAATCAGAAGCTTAATATGGGTACTGCACAAAGCATTTCGTATCACAATCTCAAGTGCATTCAAACATAATATGCGAGTATGTTATTTTGCATACGCGCTTTGTAATAGTACAAGGAAGGCCGTTATTACTACTTTTTTATTTACGGCACTGTTTTTAGACCGTATTGAATAGTTGAATGGTCAAAGCAAAACATTGAAGCTTTTAAAAACTGGATAAATAAAATCTTTCTTTTGATGTACTTAGTACCTACTGTTGATTTTTTTTTATATCAGCGAGTTGTGTTTGATTCTTATTTTGATGCTGCAATACAGAATATTGGTTCTTTTAATCTGAGTTTTATAATTGTTATTTAAATTATCGACTTTTTTATGTAATTTATATATTTATACTTTTTCGCATAATGTTTTTATGTTGCTCGTGAGAACATTATGTTGTTTTACGGATGTTAATGTTTATGTAGGTATATATAACGTTTATTTATTTTATTTAAGCTTATATACATATTCAGTATTCAGTGTCTTTATTATGTATAGGCGACAAAGAAATTGGTTTACCACTCTAAGGCTGAATATCATTTGCACGTACAAAACATCAAGGGCTATTTTCGCTTGACAGATTAATAACTGCTACCTCAGAATCTGTCAATCTGTAATCCTTAGCTAATAATTATGTTACTGGGAGATGTCATCAAAAGTGGTAAACCAATTTCTTTGTCGCCTATACATTGTACACAGTTAGGTCTTATACCTAAAAGCATATTTTCTAATACATAATGTATTAGAAACCTATGGCACCCAAGTTTGGGTTTTGCAATAATTCATCAATATATATAATTAATTCATGAATAATAATAAATAATGTTAGTTTATAGTTTCAAAGTAATTCATTAACAGTTTTTTAGAGCTCAACTGATAACCAATTAGGTAGTTTATATATAAAACCTATATGGTGTTTTTTTTTTATTTTAATTAAAATTCGAATTGCACTCCAGACGAAATTTCTTAAAACTATCAGCAAAGGTGAAAGTTGCCTCCAAACTACATTTCTCAACGTTGCGGTATCATACAATAGAGTCTGACCAAGTTGTCTATCCTGATATGGATTAAGTAGGCCCCGAAATAGATTAGTGCATAATTATCATCTTAGCTCATATAATAAATCGTTTATGAACAAACCCGCCGCACTTAACTAGTCCTACAATATAAACTTAGCCCGATCAAAGCTTATCAAATGATTTTACATAAAAAATACAACGAAACCGCCTAACAGGCGAGTTTTACTGAATTTGTCAACAAATAAAGTGTAATAAATCTACTACTTATTATTATAAAGAAGTAAAGTTTGTGTGTTTGTATATTTGTTAAATTGTAAGGGGTAATCTCGGGATCTACTGAACCGATTTTAAAAATTATTTCATCAATAGAAAGCCACATTATTGCTGAGTGTTATAGGCTATATAAAAAACCGTAAAATAAAAATTATTTTACGTGGTAGTCCGTTTTGCGAAGCGAATTGGAGAAAACACGCTCGAATTATGCCCTACGAAGTGGGCACGCGTCAGCTACTAATACATCACAACTATAAGTGTTAATATTTATATTCCAGGTGTGACTCACAGAGCTCCCAAGAGTTGTACAGTTCTGGCTCAGAACAGACGTCGCCAGAACGGGCGTCGCGGTGCCGTCGACCGGAATCGCCGCCGCCGATTCGGAGCCATCAGAACATGCAGTATGTGCCTTATCTTGAGGCATCGCAGCACCCCCACGAGCGCCACCAGCAGCAGCAGCAGTGGACCGGAGTCGACTGTAAGCAACATTATATGTATTTTTTTTATTTAGGTTCTTAAAACTGGACATACACTAGAAAACATATATGTAAATAGCAAAGTGATACATGGATAAGTGTACGGCCTTAGAGCGTTTTCACATTATCCGATCCGATTTCGGTGTCGGACGCCGATCCGATATCGGGGTAAGTAAAATGTATGAAATATGTACCTCCGATATCCAATATCGGGCCGGACAATATGAAAGATGGGTATCGGATCGGATAATGTGATAACGCTGTTATAGTTGAGAACACCTCATGCAAATATGTTTTTGACTTCTCAAAACAGATTTTATCAAACTTTCAGACTTTATTTATAACGAAGGTCTGGCGTTTGCATGCTCTTAGGCTATTATGTCTTCTACTTGGGTTGCAATCTAATCACGGAACCAATCTCGATCTCAGACGTGCTGGTGAAATCGAAATGGGATTCCACATTAATTTGGAGGCAATTATTTAAAAAATCCCTTCACTTTATGATCGTTGACGACTTATCTATTTAAATCAAGTGTCTTTTAATGTGTAGCTGATTTGAGACATAAAATAAATAAACATTGATTTTTATAGCTCTTGGTGTTCTTTCTTACCCAAATAGATAGTGTAGTTGACATTAGTTAGCGGAACGTGCATCGGCATAGGCTTTGCCAAATAATCCTGGATCTCCACACTAGGTCGTGAAATGCTCATTGTCGACTGAAAGCAAATAGTAAATATTAGAAACAACATTACTTTTTATTATAAACATATCACTTACTGCCCTATGAATTGATTTCTTTTTTTGTGTGTAGCACACAAAGAAGCAGCAAGATGTTCCCGACTCACCAGTTTTGACAGAAACTGGTGTTCTGAAGCATCATATCAGTATCTTCGAAGGCACTGTAAGATTTTCCCGCGATATACGTGATATTTTGTAAATGTCCGTTTAGTCGAGGATAAAAAAATATATTTTCTTTCGATGGCCTATTGGTTCTATTTGTAACTACATCATTTGTACGACGTTTCAGTACTGACCACCAAGACAACTGTTGCGCGCAACTCCGATTTGCAATCAATAACTAGGTACATTTTCTACAAGCTGCATGCACTAACAAATCTCTACTTATAACTACTTACTTATCGGCTCTGATCTCGATCTCAGACGCGCTGGCGAAATTGAAATGGGATTTCATATCAAATATTTGGTGGCAATTATTTCCCTTCACCAAACTAGTCTTCAAGTTATTAAAGTCAATCTCAAAAATTTTGATATACAGATTTTAACTGCATTTTTAAATGGTTAAATTATGACGTCATGTGTAAGAGAGATCTGGGATGTTTTTTTACAGATAATCGAGCTTATCAGTACTTTCCCCAAGGAAGGAATGGTAGCGTCAATGCTCATGCTGTCTCGGTTCCACTTCATCAGAGAGCAAACTATGCACATGCTTTACACATGCAGGTAATATTATCTTAAACAGGTTTCCACACTAATATAAATAAATATTAAATGACATTTCACACACCTCGTTGTATTCCCAAACTAAGCGGAGCTTGTACTAGGCAGGATAAATATCGAGAACAATTAGCTAAATAATATTATGTACTTACTCCAATTGGGAACTTGAATACTGATGATATATTATGTCAATGTTTTTATGATAAAATAATTGTAGCATCGACACGAATGTGAAAAGTGTTTAGAGTACCTTCTCTTTATCCGTACTTGCATTTTAATTAAACAGATGTACTTAATAAACATGAATATACAATAAGTACATCCTAATAATTATTTAATAAACAATCCATTTTACAATAGAAAAAATGTTGCCTTCAGAAAGCTGCGCTCAACGCGATAACCTAGTTTATTGTAACAATAGCTTTAAATCTCTAAACATTAACTTTTCTAGTGTGTTTTAGGCTGTATTTACAAGCATTTATTGGTGTTATAATACATTACTGGTACTTATATCAATCACAACACTTTCCCGCCAGACAAAGCAACAGCTAGATCGGAACGGGGCACGACACGACAACGCTTAGTAAAACCTAGGCTACCTATCTGAAATCTAACGTGTAGCCACAGAGCTCCGAGCGCGATACTTTATATCATATCGTTATACCATATTTTGAGTTGTGTATTTTTATAACAAGGTTATTCATAATATAAAGTGTATTATAGAAAATAATAATTCAAATTATATTTTTGAGACAAACTCTGAACATTTATATTTTTTTAAATATTTTTTTTTTTTTGTATTATAATTAAGTAATCAAGAAAGTTACAGTATCAAATTTTATTATTTATTTGTATATTACACTCGTACCATTTAATTTTGTTTTCGCGATAAAAACTAAATGTGTATATCCACACAAAATCTCTGTATCAAATATTAATTATTTGATAAAGAGATTTTGTAGAGGATCACTGCCTACACGGGCTCTTCGCTATCAGGCCGTTTGCCGAAACTACTATCGGGACAATGATCGTAGAATCAACACCCCACATGGCAGTCACCTCGAAGGCTAAGTCAAGGTACTTACTAAGGTTTTTCTTCTCGGCCTTTACGAGGTTCTCATATTGTGGGATGGTGATGTCTACGAGCATTGCCTTACATTGTGACCGGTCGGTGTATCACCACGATATCAGGCTTATTGCAAACAAAAAATAAATATTTATTTATTGTTACGTGCATAAATACAAAGTTTGCATTACTTTAACCCTTTCGTGCCGTTTTTTTTGCAACAAAAGTTTATAGTTATAGCGGTATGACATTTAATAAGTTTTATGAAATACACCAAATTTTATCAAATTATATCCCAAAAAAAAAATCAATTGCATGTTGGTTTAAACTTAATATACCTTTGTTTATATAATAATAGTAAGAATAAGTATCAGTATCAGTATAAACAAATGGACTAGAATAGTGTTAACAATAATTAACATCTTAGATAAATAGCATGTTTTTTTAAGCATCACTTTTAAAACTGTATGCAATATTTTGCCGATAGCTCTTCCTCTAATAGGTATGTACCTGCGTATGACGTGGATCAATGTTTCGACGCAGCCAATCTCCTCTCATCCTCATCGCAATGATATGATACCTATAAGTAAAAAGCCGCGAGTTTTCCAAAACATTCAAAGAATTTTCAAACTTTTTTGATCGAAAATATGTCAAACTATTATAAAAAACTAAGGCGTGGCAATAAAAGGATCTCAGAATCACTAGATTACCTGTACTGATTCTCCTAATACAAGTTTTGCTCAGTTCAAGACTAAATATAATATGCAAGAAAATAACCAAACATATTTATAAAACTATGTAGGTACCATACGTAACCCAACCATAAACAAAACTTTCGCAACCCTCTTCATTACTGGACAAAATGTACGCTAATTAGACAGGAAGGTTATTAAATCCACTGGAGTGTCCTAATACGACGACCGATGAGGCGCGGGCGAAGGTCCGCCTGCGACGCGGAGGTTGCGGGTTCGATTCTCGCCTTGGGATAAATGTTTGTACGATCTGCAAATATTTATTCCGGGTGTTTTGAGCATTTTAAATGTATATTAAAAATATCTATCTATGTAATGTATTGTATTAAGTATATCAATCTTCTAGTACCCATAACACAAGCTCTGCTTAGCTTGGGGCTAGATGATGTTGTGTGGATTGTCCAGCATTATTTATTTACAATACATGTTTTGCTCAGTTTAAGACTAAATATTTGCGAGAAAATAACCAAACATATTTATAAAACTATGTACCACACGTAACCAAAACATAAACAAAACTTTCGCAACCCTCTTCATTACTGCACAGAATGTACGCTAATTGGACAGGAAGGTTATTAAATCCACGGGAGTGTAAGGGCTATAGAAATGCTACCATGGTTACAAGGTAGGGGTTGGCAATAATAAATAAATAATGCTGGACAATCCACACAAGATGTTGTGTGCTTAGCTTGGGGCTAGATGATGATTTAGCCCCAAGCTAAGCAGAGCTTGTGTTATGGGTAATAAAAGACTGACATACATAATACATTGCATAGATAGATATTTTTATTATACCAGAACACCAGAATAAATATTTGCAGATCGTACAAACATTTATCCCAAGGCGGGAATCGAACCCGCAACCTTCCCGCGACCTTCGCCCACCGCGCCACATTGGTTGTCTAATATATAAATCATATTTGTTGTTTGATGTAGACCCTCTGCCCTGCCCCGGCCCGCTACCGTCCTGTGCCCGCAGCGCAGCCCGGAGGAGGCAAACAGATGATATGCTACTCGGAAAAGGTAATAACATATTTTTAGTTCAACTGTGCATGGAAAGAGCCTCCTCGTGGCGCACACCGGTAACAGCTAGGCACGGTAAAGCAGTGTCTAGTCTGGCTAATCTTTCCAACACGATGCTACATCAAAATACAGTTGTAGCATCGACACGATAAGAAGAAGTTCAACTGTTTGTATTTTATGTGTACATTTTGTATTAGTAGAAAGTTTGTCTGTGAATAAATATTTTTTAAACTTCAAAATAGAGGTCCTCAATTCGACTGTTTTATATATGTATGTTATATAATATTTTAAATAAGTATAAAAACAAACGCTGTGCTCTTGCGATTTCTTTGATGTACTTGTAATGTGTATGAATTTAGCTCGAAACATGACTTTATTTTATTGTGTCATTGCGGTTTTTAATTAAAATAGCTATTGCGATCTGTGCCTAAAATACGCTCTGCGATATGTGTTTTTTGTTGTAATAAAAAATTGCGTACGTATGTTATTTGATGTTTATTTCAATGTGCTTAGACTTTTATTTTTAAAATACAATAAAGACGGATATTGTAACTGCATTGAGCTCATGTTGTAAACCTACGTATGAGCCCTGATAATTTAAATGTAATTAAAACTACTTTAGCATTTATCAGCCCTAAGGTTATGGTCAGCATTTCAACATTTTAAACCTTAGTGCAGACAAAGCTTTTAATTTAATAAACAGTTACCCTTTTATAGCCTGCGTACATGACTAATAAATAAAAAAATAATTTCACGAAGCGAATAGTTTGTCAAACATTGCTTAGCTTTAGATAGGTACTGCAATAGTTTACTAACGGAGTTCTACTTGAACTCCGTTTAAAATGATTGTTGTTGTGCATTGACACGCTAGAAGAAGAAGAAGCTTTACTGCAACAATATTTAACGTATATAGTGATAAATACGATTGCTTTAGTAATACTAGTTAGTATTAACATTATAATAAATTAAAAACTAAAACGAACTAACGTTAGGGAAAATAATAGTTTTGAGAAATATTGATTTAGAAAATGACAATATTAAACAGTAATGTAAAATACATAGTACACAGACATAACACAAACATCAATTATCGACATCACACTAAATGTTACTCCTTGGTGGAAATCAAACCCACGACACACGATTGAAGGCAACAATCGCTCGTTCTAACTGTTGGGAAACTGTAGATTTAGTGTTTGTCTTACGACGTCGTAATAAATTGATTAAAACACATTTTTAATCTGTCACCCGCAAAATTACCTCACTTACGGCCGGTTTCTCGAACGATGATCAACGAAAAAATCAAATAATTACTATGTGTCAAACTCGGATCAATCGTGATTTGGGTTTCCAGAAACCGGCCGTAATAGTAATAATAATAAATAATAGCAAACTTAGCACTCAAGAATGAATCGCACTTTAAATATATTTGGATATGACATACATGGAAGGCTTTGGGGGAGACCTTTGCCCAGCAGAGGTACAGTATAGGTTAAAAAAAAAAAATTACATACAAATATATTAAACATATTACGGTTTTGGTTTACATCTATAATTAATTGAGATGACATTTGGACTAGCACCCCTATGTCGACTTTAATTTGTAACAGTTAATGGCGATGTTGATGTGACCATTCAATAAATAAAATAAATAAATGACAACTAGCAATTTTGTTCATCCAATAGATAGTTTATTTATTCACAAACAAACTTACGACTATTACAGTTACAAAATGTACATAGGCATATAAAATACATAAGAAACTGTTGAGCTATCAACATTAACAGATCATTGTAAACGAGATCGATAGTTCAACTGATTATTATTTATTAAAGTCTAATTGATTAGCTTAGGTACGGAAGGGTTTCATTTTACATAATGTATGTTCAGTAGGGTGTATTACGTATTTTCCCATATGGTTTCCTGACGCATCTATAATACCTCGAGAGCTCCCCTACTATAATTATGAGATGTCATTTTGCATTACACTGACGTTCTACGATCAAATAAAAATAATTGTCGATTGAGGGGTTATATTTGTACTGTACTTAAGCTAATAACAGTGTTATCGACAGCAACAGCAAATTTTAAATCAAATGTCAAAATCTAAATGTATAATGAATACTTTTACTACAAACTTACAATTACAATTGTCTTGAAAGAAACAACAAAAAATGTGCCTGTATACAATCGCGGGCAATAAAATTTACATGGCAGATGATCTAAAAAAAAATAACACAGTTTGATACTCTTATTAACTTACATTGCTGTTGCATTCCATGGATATGAAAGATTAGGTCTATCTACTTATAATTAAAAAAAAACATTGTTAGAATAGTTAATATTCTGTTACAGATCTTGTTTTCTTTACTTAGATACAAAATAAAATATCCCAAAGATATAATGTAATATTTTTAATTGTCAGGTGGCAGCGCCTATGTACCAGCCTGCTCCCGGATCTCCCTCGCGGGTGCTGCGCGGCGCCCCCGAGGGTGCTCCATCAGGCATGCAAGCACAGCAAGCCACCTCGCCCATGGCACCACCCCCTAACCCCGTCTACTACGCGATGAATGTGTGACAAGGAGACTAGGTAACATTTAAGACCTCCGCAAACGGCAAACTTTTTATCGGCCGATAGTTTGGTCGGCTTCTTAATCAGTATGCAGATTATCATTACAGATTATCATTACAGTGATTCAGTCTTCATACTGATTATTACTTTTTATCGGCCGATAAAAAGTCTGCAGTTTGCGGGAGCCCTTAAATGGCATTGTTATTGAGAGAGTGATGACGATGGCTATTCATTCAGATATTATTATTCCAGGTGAAAATCGTGGTAGGTCCCACCGGCGAAGTCCGAATCAGCGTTCAACCCCCATCGCACCCTGACGAGTCAAACCAAAAGTGAACTAGAACCGTGATCATAGAAGCATTTACCAATTTTGTTTTGTAAAAATAGATATACCTCTCAGTGCAAGCAGTTTTTGCTATAATTTGTAGAATAATTATCAGATTCTGAGATAAGCGTTGCATATTATCAAAGCCCGTTCTACGGAGTATGAATAAGTATCTAAGTAGGTTTACAAAGAGATACTTCGGATACCGCAGCATGTTAGAAAACAAGGCTTTTCTTAAAAAAAATCGCTCCGGGTCTTGTAACACCGCGTAGTCTGTTAACATCTGAATAGGCAATTACTTTCTGATCAATTATCGGCATGGTAATCCTTCACGATTGCATTGTTCACACACAACGCGAGACAATGTCAGTTAACCGAAAAAAAACCAGCTTTTGGCTCTCTAATCCTGTCGCAATAAAAATAATCTAGGAGTTAGCCCCAGTACGAGATGAAATACAAATTATATTTTAACATTGTTGTAGTTGAGTATCGATTGCCTACACTTTAACGTATGCTTGTTTTATACGTGTTATAGCGTACTAATACTATTGAGGGTAAATTATTGCATTCAATTATGTATGTAGGTAACCCGAGAATATTCGTTTGTTGACAGGATTCTAAGTATAGGGTGATGGGCAAGCATGCAATAATAATTTAAGGGGCTAGATACGTATCTAAAATAACACAATTAAAAAAACACATTTAAAGTATCGTACCGTAGTCACGTGACTACGGTACGATACTTTAAATGTGTTTTTTTTTTTTCCTAACTGAAACGGAGTTATTGCTCGCCTCGCTGAGCCAGCCCGTTCAAGACAAAAATCGGTTTATCGACTTCTAAAAGGACATGGGCGCTTAATTTCATGCCCAAGTGCTCCAAAATGTAGAACGCAAAGCATAGAAGTAAGTACTAGTAGAAAAAAAAACACATTTAAAGTATCGTACCGTAGTCACGTGACTACGGTACGATACTTTAAATGTGTTTTTTTTTCTACTTATCTGAAGCGGAGTTATTGCTCGCCTCGCTGAGCCAGCACGTTCAAGACAAAGGACAATGCCCAGTGGGCTATGGGAATCTGTACCAACTTGCATCAATTTGAATTTACTCTCAAAGGTCTAATTTTTATTTACCTTTTCGCTACCAACAATATTTTTTTCAATGTTTAACCGCATTTCAAAATATTTAAAAATGTATTTTATTTTACTTCTTTATCATGTTTGCCCGCTCAGCTAAAGCTTACTTGACATACAAGATTTTTATGCTCAATGTCCACTCACGAAAATAGGTGACAGCTGGGATCGGAACAAAATAGTTGACGTGCGTAGAGCTTAGTCCGAGCTTGCATTTTAAAACTCCTTACTCTCGAGCCGAGTATCGTCTCTCGGATGTTCTTGTATTTTTGTATGGATATCCGAAAGACGACTCTCGGTTCGAGAGTAGGGAGTTTTAAAATGCAAGCTCGGACTTAGCACTCGGAAGTAGGAAATTGATAATCAGGTTTTGTATAATTAATTTTAATTTTCTAAACCCGGTTAAAAAAGACTGATAAAAATTAACAAAGAACACATATAAATAAAATATTAATTTTGATGATAATTAGCTTGTGACGCAATCTGGTACAGGGTTTGGGCAATGTTCTTTTGATTGATTAAAAAAATCGGTTTATCGACTTCTAAAAGGACATGGGCGCTTAATTTCATGCCCGAGTGCTCCAAAATGTAGAACGCAAAGCATAGAAGTTCAGATCGCGAAAACTACTTAGATATTATCTATGTATCTTATGTCCCAAAAAATGTGCCAAAACACGTCAACTACTGACCATCTTCTAGTTATAATTTAACGTGTAAGACCCTGTTTAGATCATGGTTTAGTTTTTTAGGGCCGGCCTAAAGTAGTTTTAAGCTGGATTATATTTTGTGATATTAGTTTATTTATACAAAAAGTGGAACAATCGATGTAGTTATTCGAGTAATAAGAAATTGTAAAAAAAATATTTAGACGATCATAGCATAGCGTTGAGCGTGATGCGTTAATATAACATCGATCTTTTTGGATTTGATAAGTTTTCGGTAGGGTTATAAGTAAGCAAGTGAAAGTTATGGACAATGGGACGCCTCGATTTTCCACGCCGAACATTTACGTGTCGTTATAGACAATACGTTAATTTGTATATTAAATGTAGCTGCTTTTGCTTGATGTTCAGCTTGGGTTGTACCTTGCAAAAAAACTCTATTAGATAAGTTATATTATTCGGGTGACTAAGAGGACGTTTTGATTTTGAACATGGTAGAAAAACTTGAAAGGTTGTTGCACAACTGCATGACCAAAATGACCAAATTTATTCTTCATTCTCTTTGATAATTTTTAAACCAATTGATGTTATTTAAATATACAATAAATGTTAATATACAGAACATCGCTGTTCCTTGAAATGTGACAAAAACAAGCAGTATTCCTATAAAATGTTTTATAAGGGCTAATCATTGAAAGACCAACGCTGTAAAAGCGTAGACATTGATAAAAATTGTGAATCCATGTCATGATTTTTAAATAACAATTTGCAAGTGAAATTACTTTGTTTTATAACGTCGACCCAATTTAGGTACAACCGCTATGGTATAGCAATGTATAAAATATCTCGAGTTCCAACTGGTTGAATTTGAAGAATCCAAATAAATACTCATCTATTCGTTAGTGAATGGGTATTTAATAATATAACTTTATAGAATAAATAGATGTAATACTTTCTTAAAAACGTAAAAAAAATATTCGTAGTTATAAAAAATAATTAAATTAGTGAAATGTTTAAATATGAATGTAGTGTTTTCATACAATAAAGTGAATAAAAGAGTAATTTTGAAAAATCTATTTTGTAAGACTATTGATGTAAATACAGCAACTGGAAGCCAAAGTTTTAAGATAAAGATTAAATTGTTCTGAAATTGTTCTTTGACAATTTTTGAGGTAGGTATTTTTCGTGGTACGCTCGCTGTATTTTTGCCTAATGTTGTAATTACAATCACGGAATCTATTAAATCTATTAAAACGATGTAAATTCTTTGACCAAACCTTTAAGAATTTATGCAACTTCAGCGAAATTTACAAAACCAAAAGAAAGTTTTTTTTAAAAAGGTACTGATTTTAATTCTACTCTAAAATAATAGTCAAGTTGTTCGTTATTGCTGATCTTTACGTCTATTTATGTACGTCTATATACATTTTAATGGCTTGTTTCATCTTAAGCCAGAATTGAAGTTGATCAAAATTTTTTCTTGATAGTATTAAATAAATAACTTTAAAACAACCAAAGATTAGTCATTTCATATCGATCCAACATGAAGCCGCTCGTTTTAAAATATGGCTACCAACATGAAAAAGTCATTTTTTTATTTTCAATTTAGGTATTAATATTACCGTAACTATAACTGTATATCAAAAATTACCAAAGAATGCTTTAAAAACCTTAATTTTTTTTAATATATAATAATATATGCATTATATTAAATTTATTTCTAAAATAATTACTACGTGGGTACGTTATATTTAAAAAGTATTTCGAAACTAAAAAGGGTTCTGGACTTTTGAACTAAAAGATGAGTGACTGAATGCTTAAAGTTTTCAATAAGTTATATTTACATACAAATACATAATATTATTTGAATAAAAACATCTTGAAATTTTTAAAAACTACTGAATGTTATTGTCATTTATAAAATAGACAAAATTATGGTGTTTATTTAAAATAAAATTTTGATTGTGGAGTACCAAGATGTCTTATGTTCTATATTAAATTAATGTCTCTAAGTATTTATTACTCTTCAGTTTCTCATGAGAACTTCTGCTATGTGATACGAATATTGTTTTGCTGCTTAGCAGTTTAATATATGTATATAAAAAAAAACTTATATTATTTATTTGATTCTCTTAATATATTGTTTCTAGAATCAACTATGATATCAAAAGTGATGTCATATGATATCAGTGTAAATTATTTTAATTAGCGCCAGTATTACTAGCAATTACTAAATGTTTATTTTTAATTATTTTTACGTAGTTTAAGTGGTAAAAAATGAGTGATCATACTTACATAGTAGGTGACAACCAGTCAGTTTTGGAAAAATCATTATTTTCGACGAGAGCTTAGGTAAGTATAGTTACAATTACTTCGGTTAAGACATTTTAAATTGTGATAGACAATTAATGTAACGCAGGTAAAGGAGCTCTGCATATACAATATAAGTAAGTGTCGAGTCATTTAATGTGTATTTATTTTAGCTATTTCCTAGATTTAATTCATAATTTTACGAGAAAAAATCTTCACTTGCTTTTATAAAAGGCCATTGCAATATACATTCTACTAAATTAACAAACGTAATAATAATAACACATTATTTTCTTTGCTAATATGCGCCTAGAATAACGAATACATTTTAGATGTATAACACGTGCGACTTAACTGCGTACCTCGTTAAATTACTTCCCCGCTCGTTCTCTGCTAGACCTCGTCCTCGCACAAGGGGGAGTCATCACATGGTGACGTCACAGCGTAGAGTCCCCCGTTAAGTCGCACGGGTTGTTTAAGCAATGAATGCAAGAGATATAAACGAGTTAAAACAAAAATTGCTGGCAAATGATAAGAGTGAGTGAAAGAAAAAACATGTCCTGTCGTGAGATTAAGGTAGGGAGCTGTATTCTAATAAATAATATAGTGCAAGCTTTGACATAAAATGTGGCCGCTTTTTCACGAAAAAATTAATAATGAAGTAACTAAAATAATCAAGAATTGAGCTAAATGCGAGCTGTCAAAGTTTCACATGATTATTACATTCAGCATGATCATAAACAAAAGAAAACCATGCAGTATAAATACTAGAGCTCTTTTTACCGACTTACATAGTGCCAGCTTATAAGTGTATAAATATAGTTTTAAATATAAAATATTTATATACTTCATTACTTTATGTTCCCATAACTTTGTAACTAGAGCCCGCTTTATTGGTCAGAAGACGTTTTTATTATTGAAATCAATTGATTGGAAAATGTTAATAGTTTGGTATACTATACCTACCTCTGTTGGAAATGTCAAGTACCTAGGTATATTATATTGTGTTTATAAGTAGTAAGTACTTTCTCAATGTATAAATATTATGTTAGATTCTAATTATTGATTCAAGATGTATATGAGTGTTAGGGCATAATCGCCAAAAATGTTTTAAATTACCTGTGTACAAAATGTATTTGTAGATTGGTAATCAAATAAAGAATACATAAAACTCCCGTTGTTTTATTTGGCAATGAGTATATTAATAATTGATTATACTGAAATTATATGAAATCGTAGAAACTAGGTGCATCGGGCTTAATTAATTCGTCATATCTCTAGTCCAACCTTAGACTTACAAACGTCATGCATAGTAATAATATTAATATAGAGTACGAAGAAACATTCTGAGAAATTTTGACGCTTAAAGTGATAAAAGTTACGTCAGACGAGGACAGACCCACATACAAAGATAATGAACTGATCAATAACCTCACAAAAATTACAATACCTGTCTCTGTTTTCTAGATCTGTTAATCTAGAAATATAGACAACTGCTGGCAGAACGATTGTTTCTCTCACGCTTTGTCGTCCGTATTTACTTCATACCTAGATATGAAACTCTTTCTCCAATCTCTGTGTCTGTTATAAACTATTACTACTTGATCAAAAGTCCTAGATACTGTAGAATTTCTGTAAATTGTATATACACTCATCAACAATTTAAATCATCAAAAAAACTTGCTAATTTGCCACACATTCGCCATAGCTTGATCAATATGTAATTTATATCGCAGTTTTATTCGCAAGCATCTATTTTCGCATTATTTTAATAGACGTTTGATAAAACTCATAAAATAAATTAATTCCCAAAAAAATTCATCAGATTTTTAAAGAGTTTTGTGTCGATAGCGTTATAATACTCCTCCTGAAGTTGTGATGGGGGAGAACTAAATAAAACACACAATTACACCGAAAGACTTATATTCTAGTAATATTAATACATCGATATGAAATTTCTATATTATAATAACAATCCGCTCTTAGTTATGCTGGTTTGCTTAAAACGGATTCAAGACTCAAGCATAGCTCGAACATCTACTAAAGTAACCTGCTCAAGTTCATTGTTCATACAAACAAAATATCAAAATCACTTTTGATTTTAACATATTTTTCCAATATTGAGTTATTATTTGAATACTACTTGAAGGCTCCTAGCCATATAAATATTGAAATTAACATCTTGTTTGTTTGATACATTGTTAGTCACGGTCGCAGTGCCCTAATATTTAAGCTTGAGTCTCGATTCAATGCTGTGCACTGTTTGTGTAATGGGCCTTTATCACAGTATTTTGAGCTCCGTTGTATCCCAAACCACATAACTTTAAAAACTTCCAAAGTGATTTAAGTGTTCCCATCCAGTTTTAGAAAAAAACGGAACTCCTGTTATTCTATGGCCCACATTCTTCATTCGATAAATACCGTCCAATTTCAACATTGCAATCATCCAACAATTTAGTCTCACACAGCCAAACAGTCTTAATTCTCATCTTAGCACTCTTTAACATTGTTGACCATCAATCCACCCAAATTATCATTATTCAATATAATACTGATTAAATAGTAATACATCAAGTTCCAATAAATTATGTTATGATAAGAGTAATTGTTACCAACATTGGTAATACCGACCGCTACAGAAACCGATTCAATACTAGAATTAAATAACTTACCTATTTGCGAATAAACCAGAAAATACTACACACTGATCAAGTAATTGAAGCGATACATTTGAATTCCAATTAGATGTATGATAATTACAACAACAAGATCATCAAAATAACTACCACAATGCTATTGATACTAATACTAATCAAAAGTTGTATAAGCTACAAAACTACAGAGTGTGCCTACTGGTTCGCTTGGTAACCTGATAAATATAAGTCAAAGGTTAGTTGCTCAAGAAACTTGTATACACATGACTACTTATTACTGTATTCTTTTTCTACTATTTTCAAAGTGAACTGGGGTTTCGACCGTGGACATCATAGCTTCGATTCGCGTATTTGTGATAGCAGCTCACCCTTAATTCTTCACATACTTTATTTTCGTCTGAAGCAGCATGTGCTTGTGTATGTAGCGGCGGTACTGCAAAAAGCATTGTAAAGGAGTACGTTCTGAATTGAGCTGCTTTGCGATCACATTCCAATGGTTCATGTTATTCTGGTCAGCCAATTCAGTTAAGGTCCGGTTTTCTGCTTTGCTCCAACTCTTATTGCGAACAGACGGATGAAATTTCATGTTCCAAAACTCAAGGCATTCAGCTGGGGTATGTCTACCTTCAATAGCTTCTGAAACTTTGTCCCAATCATAAATGTGTTCCATTGAAAGCGGGAACATCAAGTGATCGCAAGGTGTGACGCGCAACAGATATATATCTTGCAGCAACATCTCTATCATTTCCTCTGCCAGTTTTGTATCCTTCATTTTTTTGGAAATTTCGTTTAGTTCAGCCATTTTGTCGATGATCTTTTGTTTTCTTATCTCGTAAGAGATTTTATACATTGCAATACGCATCAATTTTCGGTCTTTGCGCGTCCAAATAGGTAGAGGTCCATCAAAATCAATACCGTGATACTTCTCTTCTTCTAATGTAACGCGCCAGTTTCGCAGACGTATTATCAGTTGCTCAATAGCATCCTTATATGATTCGTACATCAAGGCTTTTGACCGTTTTTTAGCCTCAGTTGCAGAAGAATCTGACTCAGTTTCGTTCTTTTCATTTTGCTCACCTGGTTTTTCATCCGGTTTAATTGATGCATCTTTTAATTCTTTAGTATCGCCTAATTTTTCTTGTTCAGTTGGCTCATCTGTTTCTGATGACTCCGAAATCGATTTTTTGGAAGTAGTTGTTTCAGATACTGATGTAGCAGAATTCGAAGATTCTGAGTTTGAAGATCCTTTCTGAACCATGACTGAAGATTTAACAGCCTTCAACTGATGCGATAAGCCTTGAAGACTAATAATCATTTTCGCAGCTACCTCACATAAGGTTTTTGATTCCATTATAAAGGAAGCTAGCGAATGGTGTCTAAAATTGAAGCTACGTCTTTCTGTCATCGTTGTAGTCGGCAACACAATAACTAGAATAACTTGTTATCAAATAGCGATTTGAATTGTTTTTATAAACATTAATTTAATGTCTAAATGAGAATATGGCGCCTTCCCGGGCGAACCAAAGACTTGTGTGTGGGGTGCTTAAAAATCAATAACATCAGTCAGTGCTTCAGCCCGAATATGACACAACGGCTAAGTTCAGAGCAGTTGGACCATAGACTAGTTGAACGTAGTCTGACTTACCTAGTTCGGATATGAAGGCACAGAGTAGATACTTATATTGGTCTATTTGTCTCGTTCGTTCAAGGAATTAAATTGGTATTTTGAAAATTGTAGGTTTAGCCTAGCCTAACTTAACAATTCAATATAAATTATGTAATGCTAGCATCCAACGCAACCAGTCAACCGTAAATGTACCTACAAACCAAAACGCGCGCTTTGGCAATAAAAAATTTAATTACCTTATTTCTAAAGAAAAAAGGTTATCGGTCTATCTTATAAAAAGTTAGCGCATACTTGATGTTTTGATTACCATACGTAATGCTGACTTAATGTCAACGCTAACTTTTTATAAGATAGGGGTAAATATTTACGTCTTTTGTTTGCTTCTTCAATTCAATTCAATTGTTTTATGACATTCTAACATTTGATTCGTTCGTTTAACAATTGGGTATCAGATAGAAAAATGATACACTTTCTATTGCGTATCTCGGAATGTATAGGTGAACTTTCATACATTTTCAAATATGTGGGGGTCTGTTGCACTACTAATCTAGAAATAAAAAACTGGTTGATGAGTAATGCATGTTTATTCCAAAATTATTTTTTATATCATAAACTACTAGGACTAGTTGTCAATATGTCCCAAATAATACACACTAAATGAACATAATATTATAAATATGAAATTTAAATTGACAATGACAATGTGACAATACTTCTAAGATATTGTTAAAAGTTACACTACTATAGGGATTTTGCATAAATACTTAAGTAACATTAAATCACAAATACAAAGGTTCTACTCCTAACTTGATATACCTTACTTCCTAAATAAGATACTCCTTTCTACACCATAAGATAAAGACCATAAAAGGTACCAAATACGCAATAAACTTTCCAGTCTTTCCAAAATTTCCTTTCCAATACCAAATTTTTCCAACTTTTAAAGCTGAGAAGCTCATAACTCCGAACAACCATCACTTTTTTTAATAATGGTAAACTTTCGATGTGAATATCAACTAACAAAACCAGGAAATTGAAATATAAATAAATAAATAAAATAAATAAATAAATAAATAAATATTGCTGGACAATCCACACAACATCATCTAGCCCCAAGCTAAGCAGAGCTTGTGTTATGGGTACTAGAAGACTGACATACTTAATACAATACATTACATATATAGATATTTTTTATTATACATATAATACCCAGAACACCCGGAATAAATATTTGCAGATCGTACAAACATTTATCCCAAGGCGGGAATCGAACCCGCAATATCAACTAACAAAACCAGGAAATTGAAATTTTAAAAAACTTTCATGTGGTTCAATGACATGACCTCACAGTTCAGACCCCTTCCATGTAGATACACAAAGGTGATTTGACTTTACATCATATAGAAGATTTATATCTTACGTAGATTTACTTATATACAGATAACTTGAAAACGCACTGACCAACATAGATCATCTGTTTCTAATTTGTGCAAGGGATTTATTTTGTATGTTTTTATTTCTTTTTGTTACTTCCTTCCTTCTGTGCCTTGTCAAGTATTTCCTTGAACAAATTTCGACGAAAGTGTACATAGCATTGATATTCTGTGTGTCCTAAAATACTATCGGAGATTTTATCCCAATTTCGGAATTGATTTTCAAAAGCAAGCTCAGCCAATTGTTTGTCATTCTCTTCGCTAAACCCCATGTTCTTTAATCTTGGGTATAAATCCATAAACCAGTACTCCTTACACTCTGCAGGCGTGTACTTGTTATCTAACAGTTTAGAAACTATATTCCAATCATACTCCCTTCTAGTGAATGTCGAAAAGGCCACATCACTCAACTCCATATACTTTGTCAAGTTGTAATCCTTCTGCAACAACCCCATTATTTCTCGTACTAGAGTTTTCTCTGTAATTCCGGAATTCCTATACTTTTTTTGCAATTCAGCTATTCTATATTTATCAGCTTGTTTTTTATAGGTGATAGAAAGTTCACGCATAATACCTCGCATCTTGCTTTTATCACTTTTCGACCAGACGGCAGGTGGCACATCAAAATTTATATCGTCATACTTTTTGTCTTCGATTTTACACGCGGCAAGTATTTTAGACTTTGACAGGAAGCGGGAAGCACAAGCTGGTGGAGCTTGTGCCGTCGAAGGCTTCAAACAAAATGGTTTTGGAGGCTCATCCATTATTGGTTCTGGAATCTTCTCGAGTCGTGGTTTTTGCACTATTTTGCGCCGTCGTTTTTTAGTATCTCCCTCCGCCATATTCTTCTTTGGCACAATTACTTTGATTTCACCGTTGAAACAATTTGTTCGTTCTATTATTTTAGACAAGTTTACAAAAGAGCGCTATTTGCGCTGAGAGAAATGGCGCTTACCGTGGCCACCCCGGTCCTTGCTAATCGATACTGAACCCCGCCCACTCCGCCCAGGCCCGCCAAGCCTTGTTCTGATGGTTTGAACGAAAACTGATGTGAAGTGAGCTTTCAAGCTGCTTTTTTTTCTGTTCCCTTTAGGTATTTTTTAAAGATTGTCGAACAAAGTCGTAGAGAGGCAAACAATTTCATAATTTATCATGTTTCGGTAGGTCGTAATACCGAATTGTTTTAGGCTGACTCCAATTATAAATCAATAGTTTTTCGTCTTCTGTTACTTTATTTGTAATCTATTAAATAGCATTATGTTATGCACACTCTTATTATTGGGCATTTTTCTCATATAGTTTGTTTTTTATAAACCATCTTTGCATAAAATTCATAATCATGTAGAGACGATAATTATATCCGCGCTGTGTAAATCTGACATCGTGCCATTGATTTAAACTGTTTTTTATTTAAAGCTTACCTAAGTATAATCATGTTTTAAATAACTAACATTTCTGATTGTTATAAGTTATAGGATAATATAACAGTAATGTTATTTAAATACAAGTGGTCAGTAGTCCACTCGTAACGTTATGATCAAGTTTTACATCGCCTAATTGTCTGTACATATGATGTAAACAGCAATAATTAATATTAATATTACGAATATATTTTATACGGATTACTTAAATAATCTAGAGATAAAATTCAAATATCTTTGGAAACTTATTTAAAGGTACTCACTCACACCTATAAATAGGTTTTCACAAAAATAATCATTTTTAAAGTTATGCTAACAATATGAACTTACTACTTAACTTAACTAGGCCTTTGCATCAAAAGTTACTTATTTTGATGAACAGGACGTTTCAACGAGGACATTTTGTGTCCAGACTTGTCCAGGACTTGCCTTAATAATGTTTTTAAAAATGGTTCCAAATATTTCTCAATATCTACACAGTTTAAGCCCCATTTAGACGGGGAGAGACACTCTCGCCTCGAACATGCGATTATCGAAGGAATATAAAACTTTTTTGTCGTCTAAATAGTCTAAGATCCGGCTGCAGGATTGGCAGCGGCCAAATATTGCTAGGCAACCTGATAAATATATTATTCTCTTAATTGTAAATATACATAAAAATTTGGTTTTCAGCAAAAAAAAGATGAGCGCAGTAATCCTGCAGCCGGATCTCGTACTAAAACAATCGCTCTCCTCGCTCGTTGCCCTGGGCGACAATCGCCTTGCAATGGAATATTTTTATGTCCGTCTAAACAGAATGACAAAGCAATAATCGCCTAGCGATAAGTCATATGCGCGTCATATCATGTCTGTATAATGCATAAAACACTTCAAGCACCTACAATTTATAGTGCTTAAGAATTATTTCAAAAATTTCTCAATAATCAACACATTACATAAATAAAATCATTGTTTCTTACATTAGGATACGTTAATATTATGTAAAGGGAATTACTAGTCACGTAAACTAGAATAGTAGACATACTTTAATTATTATTAAATATAATTATTAAAGAAAATATAAATTGCTGAAATCTTCTTCTTCATGTGAATTCTTCAAAAATACTTGATGTACAAGTATAATTTTTCTAATACATGAATTCAACATTGGTTAGGAACGTTTTAAAAAAAATAATATTTCATTTGGCATAATGATTGAGTAGTATTTTTTTGACGCTAAAAACCATTTGAGGTTCTATATTATTTTAATACAAACATTTAAAATCTTTAATCTTTCCTTCTTCCTAATTACTACACTAATTGTGCCCATCCGAGTGTCACTAATAAAATGAATTCTATGAAACTATACAATGAGTTCTTTTCATTCGCAATGTTTACTGAAATTATTTTACTTGATATCAAAAACTCTTTTGAGACTCTAAAAAGTTTCAATCAAGTTAAAATCCATAAAAAGTTTTGTTTAAGTGTTTTTTTCTCTATCAATGAATGAATTTATGCGTTTTAATTTAATTTATTTATAAACATATGCTCAACATACTTACAGTAAAAAACCACAGCGTTTGTTGAGCCAACCATATAGTACAACCGTAGAGCCATTTTTTGCAACGATAATCATGTTTATCGGTCTGGGGTCAAATATTTCATTCCTCCCTTAAAATACGCCAAATATCCAAAAACACACAAAACCAGTAACACCACGAAACAACATAACAGCCATAACACCTGCAAGGATATTGAGTAATGCAATGGGAGCTTACCGCTACGATAAATATTACGACGCTCATCTTGTAAATCTTCGTCAGAACTGTCATCGGAAATTAAATTATCCTGTTCAGCTATTAACCGTCTAGATTTTAAATCTGTAGCCAGTCTATCTAAATCACTTTGTAGAGAGTGTATCGGATGTCCAAAGTCCAGGGCAGGAAGGTTGGAGGGTCCTGCTAAATTATAATGTTGTGTTTCAGTTATACTACCCGAAGTAGGCGGCGAAGGTGGCTTTATCTCTGAATAGGCATATGCTGACTCTGTCGCGATGTTCGGATGCAAAGCGTGTGTAACTGGTATTTCTGAAGACGTGACGTGCACGTGCAGTGCAGATGTTTCCTTTGGTAGTTCCATAGAAGATTGGGTTGGAAGGCAAACGTCTGGTTCATGAGGTTCGACTAAAGCAGAAGATGTAAAATGTTCTGATTCGACAGTATGAGAGCTACCTGCTAAAGCAGGTTCAACAAAGTGAGAGGCACATTTTGAAGGTACGGCTTGGTTTATTGCTGTTGATAGCTCTCTAGACAATTTGGCTATTTTAGGTGGAGAGCCAAGTTGCAAAGGGCTATCTATAAATATTGAGCTGCGTCGACGTGAAATTCCAACACTTTTTACAATTTTTTTGGATGCTTTTACTTCGGAAGCTGGCCGACTAAGTTCAACTTCCATTGAAGCATCATCTGATGCTTTTTGAACAAGTATAGGTACACTTATTTCTGTGGATTCAGATGTGCTAATTAAATTTAGCGGTATTGGAGAAACTGGTGGTGCTATCGATTGCACGTCTTCAACAGATTGCGCATTAATTACTGTTGCCTCATCACTTTGTACTGATCCAGTTTTAACTTCGTCTTCAGAAAGTTTTGTAGTATCTGGCACCGGAAGAACAGGAAGTAGTAAACAAGGAGTAAACTCCGAAGTTTCCACGTCTGCCTGTAAACATTTAATTGAATCTTTTTTTGCTTGTTTTGTTTCTTCGACATCGCTACTCTGATCCAAACTATCTGTATGTTTTCTTTTTAGTTGGCGTTTTTGAAGATCAACTGATTTTTCAAGAGGATGCGAGTATGTTTGTGGTGGTTCTTCTACCAAAGCTGGTTGTTCTGCAGAATTTGTTTCTAAGGTTACCAAAGCAGGTGGTTCACTTACCACCGTACTTTCTAAAACTAGTGGCTTTTCAAAATCTGTTTGAGACGTTGAAGTAGATGCATCTGTAAATTCAAGAACCAATGGATTGTGCTCTTGTATATCTTGTAAGTCTGGAGCTGTTGAAGTCATTAAAGCTAATTCAGTTACTTGCTCTGACTGCTTTTTTGTAGCTTTCACAGAGATATTTTCCGTATCTAAATGAGAAGTTGCTTCCAATTCCGGTGCAGTAGCTGATAAAACAGAAGGAACTTCAATGAGGTGCGATGACGCTTGAAGATTTAATCCATCTCCCCCTTGTTCTTGCTGTATGTCAGTGGACATTGTAGCATTAATACATTTAGCTGCTTCTTGTCCAACTTCTATAATGTGTTCTTTCAAAACTTCAGGTGGTGTTTGTTCTTTCTTGCTTGGTGAATCCATTATTGAAATACGCCTGAAACAAAAAAGGAACTAAAACAGCTGAATAATAATTTGTTTGGAGAAGTGTATTTATATCTACAGATTGATTCTGATAAAACACCGGGTTACTTTACTTTAGTCTATATTTACTTTTTATACACAGGTATTTTGAACTATCTATTGGTCGTTTGCAATGGTCTGTTTCTTATGTTTTTTATAAGCACCTAAGTACAGTTTGATAATACTGTTATAGTCGTACCTACGTAAGTTTTATCTATGAAACTGTAGTAATTTCTTTATTCCCATTTCATGTTTTTGTCGATGAACTTCCGTCTGTCTACGCTCCGACTAGTTGCTAGTAAGGTAGATACTTAGCTAGTTTTGGTTTTCAACAAAAACTAGTTGGCCCAGTTTCTATGAATTCCATAAGATAGATATTGCTTATATTATTGACTAGCTGCTCCCGCGACTTTATTTTAAATAGAGAAGTGCCTACTTAATTCACAATAAGCGGATTTTGCGATAACCCATGACTATCTTGTAAAATAAATTAGGTATGTCTGTTTTTAACTCTCTAACTATCACGATAAATTATATACAGCCTGGCGAAAGACAGATAGACGGACAGCGAAGTCTCTTTAACGGGATCCCGTTCTTACCCTTTAAGTACGTACCTAACCCTAAAAACAGGCTATAAAAATTAAAACGTGATTTTTATTTATTTGATATTAATAAGAGCTACGGGAGATACGATACGGAACACGGAACTCTTCGTGCGCGTTTGCCCGGTTTTATAAATAAATAAATAGCGAAGAGTTCCGTACCAGTAAACGAACAAAAAAAAACATTTTATGTATGAGATCCCTCTAAGCATGGTTTGTACAGGGTGGCGCAAAAGAAAAGGCCCTATTTGGTTCAGCTATAACTTTTTTTCTAAATTAGAAAACTAGATTTAGGTTTTTTTAAATGTATATATGTGTCATTAAGTTTCGTACCATTAGAATTTAAAGATGATATCTTTTAAATGGTGACCTCCAGAGTTGATGCACGTTTGAGCCCTATTTATGACATTTTACATAACTTGCCATAACACTTCATGCGATATGTTCCTTATTTCTTGATGAATGATTGCTTTTAGAGCTGCGAGAGTCTGTGGCTTGTTCACATACACCCGAGATTTCAAAAAACCCCAAAGAAAGAAGTCTGCACTGGTCAGATCGGGTGATCTTGCAGGCCAAGGCAAATCGCCAAAACGAGAGATAACTCGGCCTGGAAAAGCGTCCCTCACTAAGTCTTTATTGTTTTATAAAATAAGTGTTTTTACGAAATTCACGTTGTGTTTTTATCACTGATGAATTATTTCGTAAGGACATTAACTCGATTATTCCACGTTCTTGGGGAGTAAAACGTCCCATGTTTATTTTCAGTGTATTTTACATTTGTTCACTACACAATTTTCAACAATAGAATGACAGGAGATGTCATATAAAAAAAAAAACAGTGTTTTCTTTAGTGCCATTACTTTTGCGCCACCCGTTATAAGTATTTGATAACCATGCCATAGCCGATCTCCTTGTGTAAAATGAAGTTCTTAGTGCTTGTCAAACTTGATTGAAATCGTCGATAAATAATACTACTACAAACTTCCCCTTTTCTCCCACACTCTCATTTTGTGTACCTACTCTAGGACTCTATTTTAAACTAACTGCACTAACACATAGCTCCATTTAATATTGCAATAAAAACCAAAAAGGGAGTGTGGGGTAAAAGGGAAGTTTGTGGTAGCGTTATTTATCGACGATTACAATCAAGTTTGAGAGGCACTAAGAACTTCATTTTACACAAGATGTTATCAAATACCTAAAAACTGAACCTGTTTACAGGGCTCATACAAATACATGCATTTTTTGTTCGTTTAGGTACATAATATGGTGAGAAACTCATCGCGGGCGAATCCGACTCTCACTTGGCCTGTTTTTTTAATTACGGAACGGTAATTTTGTGAGTTGTGATGTTGTTTACGTTATTTGTACCTATCCCTTTTGTAATTTACTTTTATCAACTCTCTAACTATCACGAAAAATGACATAAAGCCGGGCAAGAGACAGACAGACGAACAGCGAAGACTCTTTAATGGGATCCCGTTCTTACCCTTTGGGTACGGTACTCTAAACAGAATATAATTAATGTATTTCTTTATTCGATATTAATAAGGGCAACGGGAGATAGATACGTTACGGAACTCTAAAGTCTCGGATGGAACTCTCAACTTAGCAGCCTAAGCTGTGTACGAATTGTGCAGGTACCTACTAGTAACTTGCATGAAATGTTCAAATTAGTAAAGGGTCTTGTAAGTTTGGGGTGTCTGTCCGTGGCATCGTAGCTCCCGAACGAACTAACCAGTTTAATTTAAAAGGTAGTCAGGAGTGTTCTCAGCTATGTTTCACAAAAATCGGTCCAAGATTGCCGCCTCTACAAAATGGCGAGCGTCATAATTTTTTGACCAATATCCACAAATATGGGTCTCAAATGAAAGTGCTTGTCTAGTAGAATACACTATAATAAGTTTCAAATCCAAGATGGCCGCCAACTAGAGGATTCGATCCCGGGATCCCGAAAACCGGGATCCCGGGATCCCGATCATATTTTAGTCCCGAAAATCCCGGGATTTAAATCAATTAATCCCGGGATTTTCGGGATTCATATTTTTAATAAAATCAACAAAAATGTGCGTGAAACAAAACGCACTTACTTTCATTTGACGTTAAAAGTCATATTTGTGCAATAAATTAAGAAGTTTGCTTTCGGATGAGACGTTGGATGCGTTGTTATTTCATCTATACTAGTACATATAAACTAATATTATAAAGAGGTAAAGTTTGTGTATTTGTTAAATTGTAAGGGGTAATCTCGGGATCTACTAGGTTATATAAAAAAAAGAAAAATAAAAAGGCTTTAGGCTTAATCCGTTTTGAAAAGTGAATCGGAGAAAAAACGGTCAAATTATGCCCAACGAAGTAGGCGCGAGTCAGTTAGTAGATTTTATTTTCGTGGCTTACTTATGTGAATAATAGTTTGTAGTCTATTTTATTTAAAATTTGAGTCCTATTAACATTGATCTCTTTAGACAAATATTAAGAGGTTGTTTTTTTTTAAGTTTATTGTAAAATAAAATAAACTAATTATGCAATAATTCATTAAACTATTTTATAAGAGCCTACTTTGTCAATTTTATTAGAAGAAATTATAATTTCGTTTTGTTTTGAAGATTTAAGTAAAGATATAAAATAAAAGTTTGATTGTGATATGTTTTACTTTTATTTTGCTACCACTGTCTGTTACCAATACAATCCCGGGATTATCCCGGGATCCCGGTATTAACTGTTGAAAATCCCGAATCCCGGGATTAGAAAAAATCGCCCGGGATCGAATCCTCTACCGCCAACACAAGATGGGCATCACAATTATTTTTTCGCAATATTCTTAATTTGGGTATCAAATGAAAGGGCTTCGCTTGTAGCTTATATTGCATTGCACTCCAATAGTTGGAAGTAAAAATCAAAATCAGTTCATCCGTTCGGGAGTTACGATGCCACAGTAGATACACCCCCCGCCCCGCACCCGACACGTCCCATATATATACATATATAACATCCCATCGTTATTGCGTCGGGAATTATAAAATGGCAAAACATAAAAACTAAATAAATTCTAGACAGTAACGGCCGGTTTCTGGAAACCCACGATTGATCCGAGTTTGACACATAGTAATTATTTGATTTTTTCGTTGATCATCGTTCGAGAAACCGGCCGTTAGTATGGCAACGTCGTCGTCGCAAAACGAACCGTACGCAGTTCGCATCGACAAATGAATCTACACCTTATGCAACGCCTGATGAAAGTTTGCAAGCACACAGTAATAGATAGATAGATAACACTTTATTGCACAAAGGAAAATACAAAAATCTTAGAACTAACTCAATTTAGTACCTATAATGGGCGGCCTTATCGCTGATAGCGATTTCTTGTCAGAATGAATTATAGTTAATAGACGTACGGAATAATAAGAATAAAGTATATAGAAGAAGAATATATATACCTATATAACATGGATGAAAACAGGCATGTGGCCCTTCGACTTAAAACCAACAATGCCAGCCAACTTGATTATTGAATTGACGATTTTCGAAAAATATAATTCGCACTGGCTAAATATGCACTGCCATCCTAAGTCTGTGGGCAAAATAGTTTGCCGTATTGACGGGCAGAGGCCATTTAACAAAATGAAATCATCCTTTTCAATTTAACATCTTATAGTAGTAATACCTACTAGTAAGGAGCTTATTAAATTGATCAGTTAAGATAAGAACTACCACTAGGTTCAGTAAGCGTTTCAGAATTTCTTTAGACGCTATCATCAATATCTGATGCTGACTCATTGATTTATTTTAATTTTATTTATTTGATCGTTCTCTGCTAATTTCAAAATGGTGGCGGCTTGTGATCCTATGGCGTTAATCAAAATACCGGTAAAAGGTGTTACGGTTGAAAAAAATCACAGCTTTTGAATAAATATTGTGTTTTAAGACACTTTCTATCTATTTATACCCTTGTTAGTCAATAACAAAGGAATCCCGAATTCAAGCACATTTCAGTTTTATATATTATTCGTTTACGCAGTATATTATCTACAATATGTAACCGGAATGTATGCTCACCTAACGTAAGGTGCTGAAAGCGCTGCTTGGTTCTGGATCCACTGATATTAACGAATCCACTGATATTAATAAAAATATCCGGTGTCACAAATTATTTCAACAAAAATGCAAGAAACGCGTGGTGCTATAAATCACCGGCGTCCAGAATGCCGGGAAACGGGGAAGGTAACAGGACCTTCGGGCGTGCCGTCACCGCGCATGCGCATTTGCAGAGTTGCAATTTTTAGAGTTCATTGTATCCTAGCAGCAGTGTGGTCAAAGTTACAAACTGATAAACAAACAACATTTTCTATGCTCATATTCAGCATCGAAAACGCTGTTTTTGTATGAAGAAAAGGTGCTTTTTTTAAATCGCTAACGCTTATAGTGTGTGACGAACGTTATTCCTCGTAGCAGTAGGTAGGTAGGTACGCTTGTTTTGTTTTGGATGAGACTGAACATTGTCGACTCTCTCTAGATCCTAGACTCTAGACTAGACTACTAGACGAAACCTAGAGCAAATATTTCCGTATCCAGGTGTGCCGATTTGTTTAAATCATTTGATGTTATAAATCGGCACGTCTAATACAAATACAGCTTAAATGGCTTTAAAGTTTTTCGCGAAAGTTCAGGTTTCAGATTTTTCTGCAACGATTATTTTTTATTTGGAAATCAATCAAATAACGACTCAAACTGGTATTGTAGTACAGGTCTACTATTAAGCTACAACGTGTAAAAAAATTACGCTTGTAGCCTTGATAGTTTGGGTATACCTACTTGGGAAATCTAACCTAAAATATGTTAATGCAAAAAAATCATAAAAGTGCGAGTAACTTTTGAACGACTGAATATCGCTGAACACATGGGGGTTATGCCTTGATCACACGTACCGAGTAAACCGGCGAGACAGTGCCCTCGGCCGAGTACTCGGTACGTATAAACGTAGCGCCGAGTGCTCGGCCGAGCGCTCGGCCTAGCAACAGACCGAGAGAGTCACTCGGTGTTCTATTACAGAGTAGGCCGAGTTACCACCCTCCCGCATCCCTGCACTCTCGCTCACTCACTCGGCAGGTTTGAACGTGCACTGTCTCACCGCTCGCCACTCAGCCACATGATTGTCGCTCCACACGCACGATCCATCGTGTCCAAATTGTAGTCTCAATAGAACTGAACTGTCTGTGCTTATTTCAAAACGCGTGTGAACAGCTACTCGCTTACTACACTGTCTCGGCCGAGAAACATTTTACTGTCTCGCCGGTTTACTCGGTACGTGTGATCAAGGCATAAACATCGATAGGCATTGAGCTCCCCCATCGCCCTTTTGCTTTTGGTCCACCCCATTTGTCCTTCGTCCGCTTGCCGTTTTATACAGGGTGTACTGTATAAAACGGCAAGCGGACGAAGTAGCGGGAACAACTAGTTAAAGATAAAAATAATACAGTTTTTCAAACAATTAAGCACCTTGAAACCCGAAGAACAGGCTAGTTAGAACATTTAATTTCAACCGAAAAAAAATAACATTAGTCGACGACGATTGTAGTCAGTAGTGTATAAATTATGTGTATTATTACTAAGTTAAATTGACACCGCACTGGAAATTCAGTACCTACTTAATTTAGTTTAATTGTAATTCTTTGTAAGAAGGATCATATAAAAAAACGGTAGGAACCAGGCCGTAAGTTTCTTGTCCGTTCTTCAAGGCTCTGGTCGCGTTGATCTGGCACCTTGAATCACCTAGTATGTAAGACAATTCTAAATGATTCTTGTGATATTATTGAATAAAGATTTGTTTTACTTCTTTTTTTTTTAAGTTACCTTAAAAAATAATACACTATGATTGGTTCTTATTCATGCTGACAATTCGAAGTCAGAAGTTAGTCCTATCCTAAGTTAGGTAGGCAAAAAATTAAACAATATTTCTAAATACGTTTTATTTCCAGAATTAACCATCATACATTAGTAGATATGACTAACAATTTGGTTTTCTCATGATAAAATCACACATACAAAAAGTTAGTAAAAATAAAATCATCGAAAAATTTCATCGTCAGTCATCACTTAAATGTATATACTGACGATTATACTTAGATGTATTGATAAATAGTTAGATTAAGATTTAATTTTAAAATGTAAGACTTAGATATAAAATGAACTACGAAAATAAGAGTATGTACCTAATACAAAGACTTATGTATACAGTACAGACATTATTTCGCAAATTACATTGTAAAAGAAGTATCAAAAGACAGATGAATTAGATTTAAATGCATAGAGATAAAAGTATTTATATCAAACGAGAGTAAGTACATATATTTATTAGTACTAAATACTAAATTAGTACCTACTGTTATTATATAATGTTGTTAGGTTAGGTCAGAGAAAATCACGAAATATATGACAATATATAGCATTTTTATACCATGGCGTACACTGCGCGGTGACGATGCAATGTTCGGTAGTCAAGCAGACGTTGACAGCAGTGTATTTAGAATATTTAAGTGTTACATGACGCTGTAAAAAACCGTTTTTAATATTCCCTAATTTAAAAATTACGTGCGTACTACATGCCAAATCAAATTCATATGGGTCTTAACTTTTGTGTCTCAGAATGATGGAGCAATGTCTCACCGGATAGGTACCGGTCTATCTTATAAAGAGTTAGCGCCGACTTGATGTCTTGATTACCATACGTAATGGTGACATAATGTCAACTATTAAAAAAAAATATAAGATAGGGGGTTACTAACGAGCTCCGTGGAACAATATTATTTTTTATAGGTCACTTGCACAAAAATAAGCTTTTAAAATAAAAAAAATATTTTCTTAAGTTGATTTAGGTCTGGAAATTCAGAAGTTTTTCTTTAGCAAATTGATATAATACCATCATAGTTAATCTTTAAGTTGACATCTAAATATGGAGACCCTAATTTAAAGATAGGGAATATTGGTTTGGTACTTACATTAACTTACAAGATATAGCTTATCTATAAATAATTACTTCTATTCATTTATATCTCAAATAAGTAATTTGATAATAACTTGGTTTCCTAAATATAAAATTATAATCTAATCGCATTTACAGTCATTATAATATCTGTGTGGTTGCGTCGGTGAACTCAATATCAATATCATTCTAAAACGCTTAAATGCTACTTAGGGAACCAATTTTTTATCATAAATTATCACATTTTTCTTCCACTTTGATGTGTTGTTTAATAAATAATAACCTACGCGATACTTTGTCCAGTCCGTATAACTGAAAGGTTACATTATATATCTATATAATGTAAACTACAATGTTACATTATAGTATCTTATGCAGATACAATAAATTAGTATGGCGCGTTATGATTACATGTATGCTTAAGATCATAAAATGTATACTTAGATAAATTCTTAGATAAATTCAGTAAAAAAAATCATTCGCTTATAACCTAGTACCTTTTGTTCGCAGGTTATATGCCAAAATGAATTTACGTCACACTTGATTTCATAATAACCTTCGGCTGCATATAACCTTTTATCGTTGAATTACCGAACCTTAACATTTTCCGTGTCAGAAGGTCCTAGGTTATGTCATGCCGAGATATTTTTAATCAATAGGACCATTATCACCAATCATACTACACTCCATCCATTTGAAGTATTGGTCCTCAGGCCAGTGATCGGCTGTCTCCGATGCCATGAATCTGACTACTTCTCGCATGCCAGTGCTAACTGCCCCATGGACGGTCGAGAAATGTGTTTTGTGAGTGGCTTCTCCAGCAAACATGAGGCAGAGTTTACCGTGGGCAAAGATCGGCTCGGCCAAATCCTGCCTTGCGGTTGGACGATCGGGAGTGCCGGTGCTATCGTACGAATAGCTACCTCGTGTGTAGCGGTTTTTATTCCAAGTAGATCTGAAATGAGAACTTGACTAAGTACCTTTGCTCGTGCATTCAAATCAGATTTTTTTTTTGTCAGGTACGTATATCAATTGACAGGTAAATGTGACAGATGACGACTAGATAAATAAAGAGAATAGATTAGTACCTGATCATGTCGATGGGTTCAGGGATCACGTAGTTTTTGCCCATAAACTTCTTGAGTAGCTCCATGATCTTTGAGCGAATTTTTTCATCTGACAGGTGCTCGATCTGAAAATTAATGCAATACAGTTTTGACTAAAGCAATCTTTGTAGAACATATATTGAAAAAACTATTTTCTTTAGTATTACAGGCATCAGACAAATCAGTGTTCTCAAGTTCATTCATCATACTCGAAAGTTTTATGATTGTCGTTTTGACGCCTACGTTGTCTCGCCTTGTCTATGACTACCAATAGAACAATGGACTCTATATACTTACAAATACAGCATCTCTGCCGCTCAACCAGAACACCAAACACTTCTCATTTGCCATAGACCGGCTTGCTCCAAATATGTTAGTGGTCCATTCATCGTCCTCATGAATCTTAATGACATCTTCTTCGCGCCAGAGGAAAGAAAAGAATGACACATCTTTTGGCCACCAGACATTCTCAAAGAGAAGCACAATCTTATTGACTGTTCCGATGGATATGTCGTTTATGGCTTTAATTTTCGATGGAGGCAGTGGTGGGTAGAATAGAGTTCCTTGCCTGTAATCAAGAAATAAATCCATAGATAGGTATCATATTAATTGTTTGACAACTTAAACAAACCTAAAATCTAAACAAGCAACGGAGACAATCTACTTTTTAAGTTATTTATGATATAAATGTTTTTTTACTTAGATTTATATTGTTATTTGTTTTAAATAATATAATAAATAAATTTGTAAATATATAAGTAAGAGCCTAACCCCCTATCTTATAAAAAGTTAGCGTTGACTTCAAGTCATCATTACGTATGGTAATCAATACTTCAAGTCTACGCTAACTTTTTATAAGATAGACTGTTAATATTTACGGATACTCCACCACTCTAAAACTGAGCAAATTGTGTAGGTACCTACATAATGATAATGACATCGTTGTACATACTACATCACTGATAACAACAAAACTATCTAAACCTGTTTCCTATCACTTCCTATCATTACCACTCGTTTCACAAACAAGATTCCTAACATCTGTATTGCATTGAATGCACCAATTGAAGTTCAATTTAAAACCATACGAGTATATGATTTTAAGTTGAACATTCAATTGCGTTACAATGTCATTCATACCGTTACATCTAAACTAATATTATAAAGAGGAAAGATTTGATTGTTTGTTTGTTTGCATCGAATAGGCTCCGAAACTACTGGACCGATTTCAAAAATTCTTTCACTGTTGTGAAGCTACATTATCTGTGCTGAACATAGGCTATATTATATTTTCAAAAAAATTAGGGAGCCTTACTAAAACATCAATTATGTAACCCAAGGTGTATAAGAAATTTCTTACATCGCGTGCGCTGCGGAAACTATTGATGATAGAAAGAAATTATGTACTACAATTTTGTAGAACACATCATCATCCACAAAAAAGTCAGCAACAGCATATGTCTAACTATTATAGATATGTCATAATAAGTGTTTTAATATCAAAAAAATATAATTAAAATGACGACGCCAGAAAACGTTCTATATTTGTACTTAGGTATTAATCCTTATCTAAATAAATTTATAATTTTATAAATTTAAAATTAAGACTGCTTCAATACCTTTCTATTACTTTTTAAATTATTGAATTCGGACATTCCATTCGAAAGATATCACGAGTTCAAAAATGTAAGTACTTATTAGAAAAAAGTCACGGGAGTATACTCCCGTGACCGGCAGCGGCGCGGCGCCCGCTGACATAATATACTGGTTACATACTATAGGGTCTATATTTTTTATCATTTCGAAAATACATTTATACTGAGTAACATATTAGCTATATTATAATGATATTTTTTTATATAGGCTACCCGTGCGAAGCCGGGGCGTACTACTAGTACCGTTATAAAACTAGAGTCCGACCGAAACTGGTTTTCCGGCCGAAACCGAAACCGAAACCGAAGTTTCGGCCGTGCCTTCACTTTCGGCCGAAACCGAAACCGAAACTCACGTGGTCAAGTAAAAAAATCCCTAAAATACAAAAGTGAAAGGTCCCCCAACGAAAAAAGTCCATCAGAGTTGCTATTAAATGTAGTAAGTACGTTTAAAAAGGCTTTTATTGGCCTATACATAATTAATCCGTCCCAAAGAAATCCATATATTCTGAAAAAATATTTTTAATTTAACATCATATTTCTTAGGATTCTGAGGGCCACAAAAATGCATTTGGTACGCATTTAAAGAGCTTAATTCGATTTTTACATTGTTTTAAAAACCAACCTGTGGGAATCAAGATATTTCTGAAACACTGTATTTTTTTTACAATACTACATGATTTTCAGCAATATCTCAATTTCTTCAGATTGAATTTTTACTTAATTTAAACGCAATCAATCACATGCATTTTTGTGGGACATCAGATTTCGGAGCAATACGACGTTAACTAAAAAACAGTTTTTTGAAACATCACGACTTCCATGATGGTTTTTAAATAAAAAAATATCAAAGGTAGGCCTGTAAAATCCCTTTCAAACGTATTATGTGGTAATCCTGAAGGAAATTTTTTTTAGTCGTGGCCCACGCTCCGTAGAGAATTGCAGATTCTTCTTTGGTATATTTTACCAACTATGTATTCTGAATTTTACTTTAAAACAATTCAAAAACAAACTGTAATAAAACCCTAATATAAATATTCATGGACATTTCACATTATGACACTCAAGTCTCAAACCAAGCAAAGCTTGTACTATGGGAACTAGGTTGCTGGTAGAATACATATTAACACCCAGTGATAAACATAAATATTTTTTCTGTGTTACTATGTTCGTATTTACAAAAAAAAATGTATAAAAGTATTCTATCAGCAATCTAGTTCCCATATTACAAGTTTAGCTCAGTTTGGGACTGGAGTGTTATGTGTGAATTGTCCATGAACATTTATTTAAATCTTGAGATAAGTTTACCTATACAACGTAATTTAGCAAATTAAACACTACATTTTTCAATTACTATCTGTTATGTGAGTTGATTTGTTCATAACAACAAAACAAAGGTACTATAACTCAATATTTAAATTAACTACATATATAAATCATTTAAGTAGTTACAGAAACGAAACAAAATTTCTCTAGAATATTTGCGTCGGGCGATAAGTACGATAACGCACTAAGTTTTGATGCTACAGAGCTATCCGAAATAAGTTTCGGTTTCGGCAAAAGTTTCGGCCAATTTTGGCCGAAACCGAAACTAAAGCCGAAACTTGAATTTTGGCCGAAATTCGGCCGAAACCGAAACCGAAATTTCGGTCGGACACTAAAAACTTCTAGGTAAACTCTGCGGATTGACAATCAGGACGAAATTGAAATAACTTACATGTTGTAAGTATCGTAGGTAGGTATACCTAGGTACTTAGACCGGTTTGTAAGTGATTAGTAACATAACATTACGCAGATTTTTTAATGCTTCTTAGTGTGCAAAAATTTAGGACGAACATTAGGTATTCTGTTGTTTTATATACACAAAGCCAAAGCTTAGAGAACTTCTAGTTTCCTCACTTATACTTTACTTCAAATCTGTCTTCCGTCATCATCAAGTGTTTAGGTAGATACTCCTTTTTTATGACTTACACACAATGCAACCATCTTTTTTCAGGTAGGCTTAGAAGAGGTAGCTCTTCCTAAAGACCAATTCTCGCTTTTTCTTATTTTAATTACTGTGTGTGCTGATGGCGTTGTCTGATAATAAATAAATAAAAACTCTCCTCGTTATTCCGTCTAACATGTAGGTACTTTTTTTTTTGTCATTGGAACTAATTGTTTGCGTCTTGACGTGCTCTATGTTCAGATTTACCGCTTGATGAGATACCTTGTATAAGACTTCAAGTCTCCGGTGTCTGATCAAGTAAGGGCTCTCACTCGCCGTCGTGCTACAGCCACCTCAACATGAATCCAAGATCCAGAACAGAATAGCATGTCACAGTCATGTATTCCTTATTCAGTAAAATTACACGAATCGTTTTGAATCGCCTAATATAGTAGGTTATTCTAAGTGTCAGTTCCTTGTGACCAGAACCTAGAAGAACGGACAGGAAACCTGATGTTGTTTATAATCCTTCCTACAAATAATTAAAATTTAATGCTGAAGTTCCAGTGTGGTGGTGTTTGTGATAAGGAAAAACTTGTCTTGTAAATACTTACTTGTCTTTGAGCACTCCCACGGACACAGTGATGATAACAGCCCGTGCACGGTATATGTCCCCGACATCGTAGTTATCAGAGCTGCAGATTACTTCGACGGGATCGGACGGTTCTTGAGGCAGTCTTATACGAAACACTTCAGTGTTCAACTTTATGTCTAAAGGCTTATCCCCCTTATCAAAGCGGTTCTGCAAAAGAATGGAACCTATGTTATTGGGAATCATCATCCTCCTACCCTTGTCCCACATTATGTGGGGTCGGTACAACACGTCCTCTTCTTCAACTCTCCTCTATCAGACGTCATCTCAATGCTCACACCTTTCTTACACATGTCATCATTCACACAGTCCATCCATCTTTTCTTTGGCCTCTACTTCTACATCCAATCACATTCATATCATCATTAGGTATCTATTTATTTCTAAATAAATGTCATAAGTTTTGGTCCAACAAAATGAAATATGACTTGTATTTGCAGAACATTACAATATATTTAGCACTGATGATGAAAAAAGTTCATACCAAGTATTACACTGAAGTCTGTTTTTACTATAAGTTTACCTATGTGTGGTAAGGATTCTTTGAGGAAAAATTCTGTTATGCTGGCTGTTATTTAATGACGTTACGGCGACGTGCCTATTAAAATCTGTTCAATAAGCGTTTTTTTATCGTACCTACTAGGTTTGTATTACCAACTCACCATCATGAGATCCAAAAAGGTTTTATATCCATGCTTGTGCCAACTTATCTGTGGATGCCCCTCCAACTCTTTATAAGAAGTCTGGGTTGTTACATCGTCCCAGTCCTCACAAGCTTCGTGTGTGCCGATCATAAGGTTCATCCACCTCAGAAATACTTTGATGTATTTCTCGTCCAAATTCGAGCATGTGTTTTTAATGTATTCTCTGACCCTAAAAACGACAAATAATGTAAAAGTATGACAAATGTATGTTTAGGAGCTAGAAGGTTAAACATTAGACAGAAAAGCATTACGTCGGAAAGCGATGGTTAGTAACAGAGAATTGAATCCATAAATTCGTACTTGTTCGAGATGTGGTCCCCAAGTGACAGCGGTTCCTCAGGCGGCTGGTTCACCACGCTGAACGCATACTCCATCAGTTGTTTTAAAAGAATCGCATCTCCATCGATTCCGTCTGACATGTAAACCCTTTGCTCAAGCTCTTGGAGTTGCAAGTCTATACCACCAGATACGGCGTAGTTGTAAACGTTGTTTTTTTCAGATCCGTGTATCCTGAAATAGGAAACTGTGATTGAACCTTCACGATCTCGTTATGTTGACGGTTTCCACTAAAAGACCACTAAAGGAACTACTGTGAAGAAACGGTGTCAGGTACCATTCAGCGCCAAGCTCCACAATTCCACCTCCGAATTCAGCTGTGTGGATTCGTCCGCCCAGTCGATCCATAGCCTCTAGCCCTAGAACCCTCTTGCCTAAGTGCTGCAACGTGGCACTGGCCATACAGCCAGCGCTGCCCATACCAATCACAATAACGTCGTATTCCGCCATGATTGTCTGTTAGAAAAAAATACAATCAGTACTTACACTAAGGTAATTACAGTTACACTTACAGTTGATAATTACTATATCAATATAATAAAATACTGATGTTTTTGTATTATAGGTAGACTTGTTGGGAAAACGTGGAAAAGCTTTTTTAAAAACAGAAAATTACTGAATTAATGTTTTAATGAATGAAATATTAATGTCTTAAACTAGCAGTGGCTTGGAACAGAATGAGCTTTAGGCGGCTCGGCGGCTCGGCGCAAACGGGCCACCGGTGGCCAGCAACAGCGACTTAACACACTTTTTAATATATTTTGTATAGACGCGCAATACACGTGTGTGTATCCGGTGGCGGCCACTCGCTACAGTAGTTAAAAAGTATTAAAAGTGTGTTAAGTCGCCGTCGCTGGCCAAGTGGCCACCGGTGGCTGTGGTCGGTGGCCCGTTTGCGCCAAGCCTTATCCGTTGCTCAAAACTACTGTATCAGCATAATTGTCCGAGCGGAGACGCGTGGGCGTCTATTGTTAAGCAATATATTGTGCCGAATTGGCAGGGCTTAGTCCGAGGTTGCATTTTAAAACTCCCTAGGTACTCCCGAGCCGAGAGTCGTCTCTCGGATATCCATACAAAAATATAAGAACATCCAAGAGACGACTCTCGGCTCGAGAGTAGGGAGTTTTAAAATGCAACCTCGGGATAAGCCCTCTGGACGGCAGGTCGATACAGGTAGCATAACTAGGTATCAACCTTATTTATTAAACTAAGTATTTATCCATAAGAGAACCTACACCAGTACCTACCAACCGACGTATCTAAGTAGGTACCTACCAACTTTCTAGGTAGGTACTATTATTTTACTATTTTGGGATAAGTAATACGACTTGTCCATTTCACCATTTTATTACGAGAGAGCGAGCACAGATACATGTAAAAACACTTATCGATTACATCAATCATACACAGACTATAAAGTAAGGTTAATCTACACGAATCAACCCATAATATCTCAATACAGCCCCTCAATTGAAACATGTTTATATCAATAAAATTTTAAATTGAATAACATACAAAACAATAACTTTGAATCTAAGTTTATGATTGACTTTACTTTAATTAACAGTTATAATTAATTTACCTGAAACATTAATCTGTGCTAGGCTCAAAACTATAATTTTAAGTTACAAACAAATAACAATTTTATGTTACTACAATAAAGAAAATTACATCTTTATATATCAGTTTTCTTTACTCTAACCTTTCTCCTTTATTAACATAACATTTAAGTTACATATTATTAGTAAGTTTAATTAGCCCTACGACAATGTCTTGGGATCAGTATTTCACTGCTAATTATTATACATAGTTTTAACAAAATTATACAATGCTTTATATAAGTAGCCCTACGAACAAGTTTCTTGGGATCAGATTAATACTGCTACTTTAGTTATACCTAATTAATTATCATTATAGGCATACTATGCTAGGTTTAGTTTGTTACAAAAATACATGTGCCTATTGGCTGGCAACGCTTTGGTAAAAATATCAGAGATATTTTCCTCAGTAGGTACATATGATATGGATACAATTTCTTTGTTTATTATATCTTTTATGTAATGATATTTAATTGCAATATGTTTTGAAGCTTTAGTATTCATCTTATTTTGAATTAGTTTTATAGTGCTTTGATTATCAATAAAAATATGAGCGTTAATAGTCTTAAAATTTATGAATTCAGAGAGTAGGCTTTTCAAATGAATAAGTTCACATACTGCATGAGCTCCTGCTATGTACTCTGCTTCAGCTGTTGATAATGCTGTACATGTCTGTTTTCTAGAGAACCATGTTATTAAATTTTTGCCTTGAAATATTACACAACCACTTGTGCTTTTCCTGTCCACTTTGTCAGCTGCCCAATCTGCATCTGAGTAGGTATAAAGTTTTGTACCATCACCTGCCTTCTTATAAGTCAGCCCCTGATCTTGAGTTTCCTTGAGATAACGTAGAATTCTTTTGCCTGCTGTCCACAACTCTTGTGTTGGTTTGTCTAAGAATCTACTCAAGTATGATACTGCATAAGTAATATCTGGGCGAGTGTTTGTTGAAATATAAAGTAACGATCCAATTAATTCTTTATAAGGAACTTCTACTCTGGTTGCTGATGATGTTGCACTAAAATTGGTTTCCATTGGTGTTCTACTTCCTTTACAATCTTGCATTTTGAATTTTTCTAAAAGTTTCACTATCATTTCTGTTTGTTTAATTTTCATTTCATCCCTGTTTCTTGTGACTTCTAGTCCTAAATAATTTCTGACTTCTCCTAAGTTTTTCAATTTAAATTCCTTCTCAAGTTTCTTTATTATGATATTATCTTCTCCAAGATACAGAATATCATCAACATAAAGTAATATCCAAATATCTTCTTTCTTATACAAGCATGAGTCATTTCTTGATTGACTGTAACCTTCTTTGGTTATGAACTCATGAAATCTTTGATTCCAACATCTAGGTGCTTCTTTTAATCCGTATAATGCCTTTTGCAATTTAAGAACTTTACCATTATCAATTTTCAATCCATCCGGACAGTTGATATACACATCTACCTCTAGATTCCCATTCAAAAACGCTGTTGGTACATCAAACTGTTTCAACGGTAAATCTTGTTGCATTGCTAAACTCATCATTAATCTTATAGTTGATATTCTCGCTACTGGAGAATAATTGTTTTCTGTGTTTCTTTGCTGAAAACCTTTTGCTACTAGTCGAGCTTTCTTTGTACCATCTTGTTTAGTTCTGATTTTTATATTTTTATATTTTATATTTCCGGTTTAAGTTCCCATATGTAAAGGACGAGAACCTCAGGATTAAGGTTGTCATCGTGACAACTTTTAAAGAAATCAAATATACTAGTAATATTGAAGACGGGAAGATGCTGCTTACATTCAGGCAAGCAGCACTACTAGCAATGGTGACGTTCTCCAAGGCAATTAATTATTGCTACAACAAGGCTAATTCAGCCAAATTGATGTCGCCACTATGTGGCGCAATATTTTCAAGAGATTCTCTGGAGCAAATGGCACAAGAACTAAACATGGAGGAGGTCAAGGTGTTAGAAATTATAAATGAGAGTTCTACATCAGGAGGACAATATTTGCCGTCATCTGATGTTGCATGTGCTGTAGTGTGCATGATCAGCACCACCAAGAGAGTAACTGATAAGAATATCAGAAACATTATGATAAGCAAGGTAGTTAAGCAGTACATCCACAGACAGAAGGAGTACATAACCAACAATTTTGTCACATTTGCAAAATATGCATTGGGTGGTGTGCCGGCAGGATTAGATGCAGATACATTAATTACTGCATACCAAGACATACAGGCAATGGGAGTAAGTTCCAGGGCAAAGGCCTTAGCAATACAACAGGCAGAAATACCGTCTCATGAGACGCAAACAGATTCAGTAACTATGACCAGAGCCTCCAGCACATATGGCGTTTTGCCTCTGACAACAAGGGCTACAAAGAGAGATCCAAAAAAGTAAATGAGCCACCATTCACTTGGCACCGTTATCATACGAATGCAAATTCTGGATATTTTGTGTGTATTCATAAGGAGGAATAATGTTTAGTACTGAAAATCCATTTTGTATCTATAGCTTTCTTTCCTTTTGGTAGTACTGATATTTTCCATGTTTCCATTTTTTCATGTGCGTTTAGTTCTCTGTTTATTTCATTTTTCCATCCTTTTTCTATTGCTTCTCCATAATCTTGTGGATCTCCTGATAGTAGACAATATGCTGTATATAGTTCATAGTCGCTCTCATTATATCTGACTGGTTTCTTCACATTTCTTCCTGATCGTGTTTTATGCGTTGGTGTTCCTTCTTCGGTATCTTCATATTCACTTTCTGTTTCCGTTTCTGATTTTTCTATTTCTTCTTCTTGCTGTTTTTCCTTTTGAATGTTCTCATATCTTCTTGTCTCTTTAAGTCTTCTCTTATCTTCATTATCTTTTTTATTCTTGCTCTCATATTCTTCATCTTCAAAGTACTTTTCTTCATATTCTTCATTTTTCTTTTCTTCATATTTTATTTGGGTTTCATCAAACCTGACATCTCTTGACAATACTATCTTGTTACTTTCTGGATCCCATAATCGATAACCATTTTGCTGATATCCCACAAATCTCATTTCTTTTGCTCTTTCTAGCAATTTGTCTTGTTTTGGTAAAATATGAGCCCATACCTTTGATCCAAATACTCTTAGTCTTGATAAGTTTTTGTTTCCGAACATCTTTTCTGCTGGTGTCTGAAAGTTTATCGCTGAGGATGGACATCTATTTATCTGATATACTGCACACTGTACTGCTTCTCCCCACAGCATTTTCGGTAGTCCTGTATCGATCAACAATGTTCTTGCTCTGTTATATATTGTTCTATTCATTCGTTCTGCAACACCATTAGATTTCGGACTGTATGGAGTTGTATATTGTAATTTTATTCCTTTTTCTCTACAAAATTTGTAAATCTTCTCATTCTTGAATTCACCACCATTGTCGGATCTTATTTTCTTGACTCTATTTCCTGTCTGTGTTTCTGTTCTATTTATGTATTCTATTAATCTATCAGTTGCTTCGCTTTTTCTTTTTAACAAATAAACTTCACAAAAATGTGTAAAATCATCTATTATTGTTTGATAGTATATTTCACCTGTAATATTGGGTGTGGTTATTGGTCCCGATATATCTGTATGAATCAGCTCACCTATGCAATAAGACCGTGGTTTAGAAGTAGGCTGGAAAGGTAACCTAGTTGATTTACCTTTCATACAAGGATCACATGGTGTCTTACTGTATGGTAGCTCTAACAACCGCAGCTGTTTCCTGTTAGCATGACCTAATCTCTGATGCCATAAATTCTCAGATATTAAAATTTCCTCAGTATTTATTTTCATATCTATAACATACAATCTACCTTTTAACTTGCCAATAACTTCTTGATTTGAAGTAGATACTGATACACAATTATTAAAAAATTGTACATGTAAGCCTTTTTCCAATAACCTTTTGACAGATAATAAATTGTGAGACAATTTAGGAACTATTAATGCATTAATATCAATTGACCGATTATTATATTTTAGTGTTAATTTACCTTTCTTTAAACATGTTAAGTATTGTCCATTTGCTACATAAATCTTCATTTCTTTGGGTAGGATCTCGATGTTCGTCATGTATGGCTCGTACTCAGCCATGATCATATGTTCCGTTGCTCCAGAGTCCACTATAAGTTCTACTAGTTCATTAGCACTTGTACCTATATCACTTACACCACTGAAAGCCGTAGATGTCACTTGTTCATCCTGTTGTTCTGCCTGCACCACCCGGCTGGATTGCCAAGGCGTCCTGAAGGAACTGGAACCTCGACCTCTTGATTGGCTCCGTCCTCTGAATTGGCTCCGTCCTCTGAATTGGCTCTGTCCTCTGAATTGGCTCTGTCCTCGTTGATTGTTTCCATCTCGTGCCCATGATTGCTGCCCTGACTGGCATTCGAACGATTTGTGACCTCTTTTTCTACATCTATAGCATGTTGTGAAGCATTGTGAGTTTTCTATAATATCATTGTCTTGACCTTTTAGTTTAAGTTCAGCATCTAGTAATCTAGATTTGACAAAGTCTATTTCGAGCTCTTTATCAATGGTTTCAAGCGTTGTAATAACTGTGTCATATTCGCTGGGTAATGTTAACAATAGATGACACACTTTGTCAGTCTCCTTCAATGTGGCTCCAGTAGACTCAAGCTCAGTGATTAAATTGTCGAACTTGTGAAAATGATCTTGCATTTTTTCTGTTGATGCACACTTCATAGTGAGTAGCTTTTTTCTTAAATAGAGCTGATTAAACACGCTTTTTCTTGCAAAAACTTCTTCTAGGTTTTGTAACATGTGCGCCGCTGTTGCACATTTCTTGATGATATCTATAAATTTATCGGACACACATTGTGCTATGACACTTTTTGCTTTAGATTCGATATCTGCTTCGATAACTGCTTTTGATTCTAATGCCGCTCCTAGTCCTTTTTCTTCTAATATTAATTTTAGTCGGAACTTCCATGTTGAAAAATTTGCCCCGTCAATGAGTTTTGGTAATTGTGTATTTGCACTCGACGACATCTTTTTAATCTTTTGTTATTCCTCCAATTTTCGTTCATTTGTCTAATCCAGGATCCTTTTACTTGAGCGCCAACCATTTATTTTGATGATTGCGCAGTGGAAGCGTATTATTTTACTATTTTGGGATAAGTAATACGACTTGTCCATTTCACCATTTTATTACGAGAGAGCGAGCACAGATACATGTAAAAACACTTATCGATTACATCAATCATACACAGACTATAAAGTAAGGTTAATCTACACGAATCAACCCATAATATCTCAATAGGTACTGGATAAATCACGGACCCACATGAATCTATTACCTATATGTATGTATGTATTTAATCAAGCGCTAAGGCTGGCCTCACACAGCCGGAAAACCTATCTGAATTAAGAATCTTAATTCAGACTCTTAATTCCGGCACCCTCAACTCACATTATCTTAAAAATTGAGATAGATCAGTAGTCTCTTGTTTCACGACACACGCAAACGTCTCGAAATGGAGGAGGAATTAATACTAATCGCATTGCTATTGGCTCAATACTGAGCAATTCATAATCTGAATTCAGTATGTGTGTGTTGCTCTATGCAAATGTATAGGATTACGTGCGTTATGAAGTCATAATCTTAAATATTCAGACCAGGAATTCCGGACGCACATCAGAATCATTCTTACAGATCGATCTGAGAAATTCATAATCTGAAAAAATCAGAATGTATGTGGATCATAACGACTTTGTATGGGATTCCGGCCTTTCTTAATTAATAATATGAATTCAGATTATGAATTCAGAGACGAATTCCGGCTGTGTGAGGCCGGCCTAAGTATAGGCAAAGCTCGGACTATGTACCTATCTAGGGGATGAAGATAAATCAATACATTGCGGGGGAAGCTGTCTGCGACAGTGCGGGTAATGTAAAGCTCAGAATATCGATAAAATGAGGCGCAAATAATGGTTTTCAAATAGTTAGAAAAAATTAAATAACCTTTAACTGGCGCACACTGGTTATTTTACTGCAAACTGCCGCCGCGGAGAACTATTGCAATATTAAATTTTTAACCGGTCACAGAATAATAGAAAGAAACAATGCACAACAACATCGCCGCGCCGCATGGCCACAACTGAGCAATTCGGGATGTTTCGGGAGGTTCGGCAACACTTGAATTTCCGGTAGAAAACCTAAGCTAAAAAACACGAAGAATGAACAGTGTATGAAAAAATTGTCTAAATAGTCTAATTAAAAACGATTTAGTTATGAGGACTAGGTACATACAAAATGAAAATTGAAATATGTGAGCATAAAAAATCGATTAGTGGTATTTTTCATAAAATTAGATGTAAATCCAACTATAAGACTGGGGAGCACATTTAAATATAATAAATTAAATAAATAATGCTGGACAATTCACACAACATCATCTAGCTCCAAGCTAAACAGAGCTTGTGTTATGGGTACTAGAAGTCCTGACCTAGGTACTTACTTAATACAATAAATTACATAAATAGATATTTTTTATTAGATATACCTACATTTAAAATACCCAGAACACCCGGAATAAATATTTGCAGATCGTACAAACATTTATTCCAAGACGGGAATCGAACCCGCAACCTCCGCGCCGCAGGCTGACCTTCGCCCACCGCACCACATCGCACCGATGCATCGGTCGTCATGCAATATTTGATTCTATTTCGGTAATAATTACCGTGACAAATATTGTAAATTACGATAAAAACATTGTTTTTAGAATTTTTATTCTTCTCATTCTATTTGAAACGTGAAGTGACAGATTCTTATTACCTCATAGTTAAATTTTCGAGAAAAAGTGGCAACACTCTATCTGTCAAAGTTTGATTGAATGAAATTGATTGAATACATTATTGTACTATCGTGTAAAGTGAACGGGAAGACGTTGTAAATAAAATAATAAAGAAAATAAACTAATTTAAGAGAAAAACATTTACGTAAGACTAGGCGGTATGGTTCTAAAACTTTAGCCTGCTCGAAGGGCAAATAAATAAAAAAATTATTGTACTATCTGTGGCCTGTGCTGTAGATACAATTTTTGATGATACACCTTTAGTTCAATTACAAGTTAAAATTACTCAAAATACTTAGAAGTCTTTTTCACTACAAAGCAAAATGAGTCGCCGTGATAAAAACGAAGATGAAGACGGAGCTGGAAACGTGTTCAAAAATCTGGACAAAACAACTGTCTTGCAAGAGGCAAAATACTTCAACTCCACTCCTGTAAATCCAAGAAAATGCATATTAATACTGACCAAAGTTGTGTATTTACTCAACCAGGGGGAGAGTCTCTCTAGTCAAGAAGCCACAGATGTATTTTTCGCGACAACAAAACTTTTCCAGTCTAAGGATGTTATGTTGCGTCGACTTGTGTACTTGTGTATCAAGGAGCTTAGTCCTATTGCTCAAGATGTTATAATCGTGACTTCTTCCCTTACAAAGGATATGACAGGTAAAGAGGACCTGTACCGTGCTGCTGCTATTCGTGCCCTGTGCAGTATAACTGACAATACTATGCTGCAAGCTATTGAACGTTATATGAAACAAGCGATAGTGGATAAAAACCCTGCTGTGAGTTCTGCCGCTTTAGTCTCTGCACTTCATTTATCTGCAACTGTCCCAGAATTGGTCCGTCGTTGGGTAAATGAAGCTCAGGTAAGACTCTAGGTATTTATAGGTTACATCATCCTTAAGCTGATGTGGCACCAGCTTAAAACAATGCCACATCAGCATACAACAAAACAATTTATAGTTGATAGAGTAAACTTCAAATGCAACTAGGTAGTCATTATTTAGCTGTGATAGCAGTTTATTTTACTAATTTGAAAAAACAAATCAGAAATCAAAATGTTACATCAGTGCTATATTATACATTATTAGCTAGTTTTAAAGGAAATTTAAACACAATACAATCTATCATTCCTAAGAACTTACTTAGGGTGTTGATGCTACAATTGATTAGTTTTGATCGGATTAATTTAGATAGTTTTTATACTTTATGAGATAGTTACTAGTGTATAGACATATATATATATATAGAGATATATATAGACATAGTATATAGTTACTAGTGTATATGTCGCCAGGGTTTTAGAAAACCCACTTTTTCATAAGCCAGATAGGCACTTTATTAACTGTTGAAAATTCATCAAATGATTATTCAATATAATAACAAAAAAATGTTAATGTAATTATACATAAAATAAGTAATTTAATTATATTCTCATTACAGGAAGCCATGACGTTTGAAAGTGGCCTAGTATCCTATCATGCCCTTGCTGTGGTTGCGAATGTTCGGCGCAATGACAGACTGTCTACTGTCAAGCTTATTCAAAAAATGATGCGTACACCCCATCGGCTGTCAGCCTACGCACTTTGTCTGCTCATACGTCATGTGGCAAAACTTGCCGAAGAAGACCCATCAGAGTCTTCTGAACCCTACCTGGAATTTATAATGTCCTGTCTACGACACAAGTCAGAAATAGTTGTCTATGAAGCTGCCCATGCCATAGTCAATTTAAGAAAATCAGCAAAAGATCTAGCTCAAGCTGTATCTGTTCTCCAAATCTTTTGTGGCTCATCTAAAGCGACATTGCGCCTAGCAGGCGCACGGACGTTGGCAAAGTTGACCGCAAAGCATCCGATTGCAGTTGCTGCATGTGCTGTTGACCTCGAAAATCTGATTAGCGATCCAAACCGCTCTGTTGCCACTCTAGCCGTCACTACTTTGCTCGCTACTGGGGCTGAAAGCTCTATTGACCGCCTCATGAAGCAAATATCCAGCTTTATGTCTGAAATATCAGATGAATTTAAAATCGTCGTCGTGCAAGCTATAAGACGCCTATGCTCTAAGTATCCGCGGAAGCAGCAGTCTCTGGCATCGTTTCTTGCTGGTATGCTTCGAGAAGAAGGAGGTGTGCAGTATAAGAACGCGATCGCTGATGCCATCATAACCCTCGTTGAAGAAATTCCAGATGCAAAGGAAACTGGGCTCGCCCACTTATGCGAGTTTATCGAAGATTGTGAACATGCCTCGCTGGCTGTTCGAATTTTGCACGTACTCGGTCGGGAAGGTCCGAAAGCTCGTCAGCCATCCAGATACATTCGGTTTATTTACAACAGAGTGATTTTGGAATCGGGTCCAGTGAGGGCAGCTGCTGTATCAGCTGTAGCTCGGTTCGGTGCAGCGCGTCCGGAACTACTACCAAACGTAATGGTGTTGCTGGCAAGGTGCCAGCTTGACGACGAAGACGAGGTTCGCGATCGGGCCGTTTACTACAGTGCCATACTTGAGTCCGGTGATAACCAACTCATAAATGATTACATTACCAATGTACAGGTTCCTAACCAAGTTCTTCTTGAGAAAGCACTTGCCGATCATCTAGCTAATTCGCCTGACGAACCGTTTAATATCGCAATAGTTCCAACTATAGAAGAGCCTAAACAAAACGCAGAAGCCCCTGTAGAAATAGAAGCACGCACTAAACCGACACTTTCTCGGGAAGAGCAATACATAGATGTTTTGAAGTCCATTCCTGATTGCGAACGATTTGGACCAATATTCAAGAGTTGCGAGGCAATCGACCTTACTGAACCCGAAACGGAGTATCGTGTGCAATGTATAAAACATGTTTTTGCTCGTCATTTGGTTTTGCAGTTTGAATGTTTGAATACTCTCAGTGACCAACTTTTAGAAAACGTCTATGTCCGGTTAGAACCTCCTGCAGGGTACAAATATATTTCTGATATACCGTGTGACCAGCTACCTTACAATGTAACGGGAAGCGTATTTCATGTGTTTGAATTCCCGGCCAATCCGATGGAAACGTTGGGCTCGTTTGGCTCCACACTAGAATTTGTAGTGCGCGACTGCGACCCGACCACTGGCTTGCCAGATTCATACGAAGGGTATGCGGATACCTATCGACTGGAAGAGTTCGATTTAGGGTGTGCAGATCAATTACGAACACGTGCTGCGACCGCCGACTGGGAAGCCATATGGGCTTCAGGAGTTACCGAGGCAACATCGGAGGCGTGCGATACTTTCGGTTTGTCGCAATCCGACGTAGATGAAGCTGCTAAAGCAGTTTGCGAACATCTGGGAATGCCCATAGAGTCTGTGAGCGGTGATGCAATGAAAGAGATCCGTGGAGGAGGCTTATGGCGCTCGGGCGTGCCCGTTTTACTGCGAGCTCGATTAGTCGCGGCTCAAGGTGCAGTTACTATGCAACTAACCGTACGCTCTCCGAAGGAAGAGATAGCGACCCTTCTTTTAGCTGCTGTCGGTTAAGGTGCAGTCGCCCATCTGTATTATACGCCGTCTCCATATGATTAGATGATTTATAAGCTCTGTGCCTTCTCTTCCGTAATATTAATATTTAAAGAGGTCAGTTTATTAAAATATAGGTAGTAATTAGCCCCTTTTATACTCCGTTTATGATGACGATATTATTAGACGACTGTAATGTAGGTACTCTGTACTCGTCGTATCATAAATGCACTTTTTTATGTTTGTTTCGAATCTTAGAAACTGAAGTTCCAATTGTGTGACTACAAACAAAATAACTGAACGAATATAAAAAGTGAATTTTCGTTTTAGCACCACCCGATGTCCCACCACCTATATCGAACGACCTACCTAGCCTAGTTTTATAAATTTATAAATAAAATACTTTTTAATTAGGCTATATTTATATATTATACCTACCTAGTACGGGCTGTACCTAGTGTGTAGAATAACCTTGCATCGGTATTCGGTACCTATAATATGTCTACCTAGGCACTAATAATACTACCTTGTATATTGTAAGCATGTATCTACGGTACATTAAATTCATTCAAAAATATACTTAGTAGAAACTGTTATTATGTACACCTTTCTACCTAAGCGCTTACACGTTTAACGTGTGTGCTTTAGAATAAGGTGATTTAGTTTTGTAATATTATATATCTTACTCATACTTACGATATTTTATTTTTTAACATTCCCACTGTATTCCTCAAGGGTTCCTTTTTCTTCTCAATTATTATCGATGTTATCTAGCATAATTATTTTTCTCGTGAATTCTTTTTAATATAATTTTCTATCTAACAATTCAAAAAATCTGTCAATCTTTACAGTTTATTAAGTAACTATTATCAACCTACTCCTTCAGAAGACAGAAATATTTTGCAAGTAAGTACCTTGGAATGCTGTAGATAAAAGGTCTTAGGTAAATTGCACTCCAAGCGTACCTACAATAAAAAACATGTACTTACCTACCTATTGAAGAAAGTCAAAAGTTAATAATCTACAAAGATTCAAACCAAAATGTCATAGAATTTGGTTTTTACGAAATAAAAGTTTTTTTTACTTACTTTAAATTAACTAGGTAGGTAAACAAACATAAATGTTTGTTTATATATGGAACGAACTCACGAGCCACAGGAAAGGAAGGAAGTAGGTATAGCAAGATAGCAAGTCTAATACAAAATGATCAGTGATGTGACGCCTGTCCTCGTAGGTCCCTACCTACTTTTTATCGTTATTATAAATTGTATTTGAGACGAACCATTTTTAGAGTTCCAAAAGGTAAAACGGAAACCTATTACTTTCTTATACTCCGCTGTCCGATTTCTGTCTGTCACTGGCTGTAGGTATCTCATGATTTATTAACCGTGATTCATTCATAAGTACGTCGTATCAATGGTTCATCCTCAAACTATTCTACTCCAGTAAGTAGCAACTTCAATGGCCTTAGCTTATTAACCGTGATAGTAAGAGAATTTAAATTTAACTTAAATCTTATTCAGTTGCCGCTATAACAACAATTATTAAAAACAATATATGTACCTACATAATAATGAAATATTTAATAAAATAACGTCTTTCATAAAAACACGTGACTTTTTGTTACACGAGTACGACTCGCACTTAACCGGTTTCTTATTGTATTTTTAGAAGTAGCTAAGTGTTGCCTTGCCTTTATCGTTTTTATGGTTAAAGGGCAAAGAGTGGAACCTAAATGTACCTAGGTAATCGATTTTCAAAATGTATAGAAATTATATACTTACCTACCTACTACATGCAGCCACTACCTACAGGTAGCAAAAAATATAAGTAGGTAACCTACTTACATACCTATTAAAGGTAGTAGAGTAGGTTACAATGTACTAGGTATGTACCTACGGTACCGAGATTATACAGGGATTATACATTAGGTATACATCAACTTTTTTATTTTAAATCTTTTGGTTTCATGATTAATTTTACTTCATCGCGGGTGTAGTCGGATACTCAATATTATGTAGTTTAACATAACTAGCCTCCGACTACAACCGTATTCAAGTAAAATATCTGGTTTTGGTTAAAAAATCAAATTCTGTTCCGTAAAATTTAAGATGTTAAATGAAATTTTCAGGGTAACTTCTCTATAAATGGAGGAAGTTTTTAATACAGGTTATAATAGTTTATTCACATAAAAACTGACTTCTAGCTGAGCGCGCAAATTACAATTTGAACGTCGCTGACCGAAGTCAACTTAGCGAGGGAAATTACTGACAAACTAGCAACGCGAGCGACTCGCCACCGCGTCTGTGTCCTTGAGTTCGATGGGACTTAATGTGTGTGGAAGGAATTTGTCATCACGTGACTATAAATATGACTTTTTTATAGTTGGCCTTCAAAGGAGCATGGCCTTTCATGGTCCACCCACCTTATTATCTTTTAATTGCGTTTAATGTTTTGGATGTTCCGGTTTTGGATTTTTCTGTAAAGATTATTTTTTATTTGGAAATCAATCTACTATTAAGGTCTACTATTAAACTATAAGGTGTAAAAAAAATTACGGATGTAGCCAGCAGTATGGGTATATATATACTTACTTGGGACATCTAACCTAAAAGCTGATCTTGACCAAAATTTCATAAAAGTGCGAGTAACTTTTGAACGACTGAATATCGCTGAACATGCACGGGGGTTATATCGAAAGGCATTGAGGTCCCCAATCGCCCTGTTGCTTTTGGTCCACCCCTACTGTTACACCCTGTATATGTGCCAATAGGTACCTACTGTCAATATATAGATACTTAGGTATCATGTAGGCAGTGAAGATGTAGAATTGTAGAGTATAATATTTTACTTACATAACTACATTTAGCCAAGGTAGTTAGGTATACACTTACGCACAAACTACCTACGCAAGCAAGCCAATCGCAACCGGCACGTGCGTCGTTATGTTGCCAGTGCTGACGGCTGCCAACCCGGCTACTTGAAACAAGCTGAAAGGAGAATGGGCGATTCTGTATGGAGCGTGGGCCACGACTAAAAAACTCGTCCCTCAGGGTTGCGACATAATATGTTTAAAAGGGCTTTTAGAGGCCTACCTTTTACTATTTTTATTTAAAAAATCCATCCCATGGAAATCGATATATTTTGAAAAACAGTTTTTTTATTTTAACGTCGTATTACTCCGAATCCTGAAGGCCCACAAAAATGCCTGCAGTTGCGTTGAAAAGGGCATGAAACGGGCTTTATTTGTCTTTAGATTGTTTGAAAATCCAACCTGTGGAAATTGAGATATATCTGAAAAACCGTATTTATTTTTTGCAATACTACAGTTTTTCAGGAATAACTCAATTTCCACAGGTTGTATTTTTAAACAATTTGAAAAATAATTAAAGCCCTTTTAATGTTCTTTTAAACGCCATCACAGTTATTCTTGTGGGCCTTCAGAATTCTAAGTTATATGATGTTAAATGAAAAACAATTTCATCGAAATATCTCGATTTCCATGGGACGGATTTTTTCCGTAATTATAGTAAAATATTGGCTTATAAAAGCCCTTTTTAACGTACTATGTGGCAACCTTGAGGGACAATTTTTTTAGTCGTGGCCCAAAGTGCCCATTCTCCTTTACCTCGAATCGAAGGTATTTAAGTTCTTTACTTACATTGTAAGTAAATATTTTATTTTGTATTGCCAATTCGTTAATCCCTTTTCTTAAGTTTGTTTGTTATGTACTTAGGCAGTCAAATAATGTTTGGGTCTATATAGATCTAGGCACATAAGTTCATGTAAGAACGAATGGGAACTTTACACAGTGCACGTGTCCATGAGTTTGCGTTTAAATAACATTAGAACATTGCTTTTCAGTTGTATTACTTGTATTGTATCTTTGTATCCATAAACCAATAGTAGGTATCTTATAATAATATCATATTATGTATAATAAAAAAAATATCGGATGCACATTTTTTTTATCTTCTTTCTGCGTGGACTTCTGTATTTTTATATTATCAAAAAAACTGATAGTCCTGATAACTACCTAGGTGCCCTATAATACCAGTATTTACCATTATTTTTTTCTGAATCTAGCTTATCAAATAATTTGGCAGCACTGATTATTACTGATATTGCTTACTCTGTCTATAGACACGTGCTCTTGCATCTGCCACTGTATGCCTCTCAAACTAAACATTCCATCTCTTTCTATCTGACAAAACACTCACGTGTTTTTTAGCGTGAATCAGACGAATCAGTGTTGTAACAAACTACTTTTTACTTCTACCGATTACTTGTTAAATTTTATTTCATTTATAATGTTTCGATATTCGATACTTTATCGACTTTTAAAAAATGTTATGCCTGTTTATTTTTTGCATTCATCTGAAATATTATTGTCAGAAGTAGGTAAATGTAGGTATATGTATAAAGTCGTCACTTGAATTATGTTTATTTTAAATAAATGAAATACTTACCTAATATTCTTTATTACTGTAGCCAAAAATACTTAAGTAAATATAAAAAATATTACTTTACATCCACATATTCTCTTAAATGTTTAGATAATACTTGTGTTATAGGTCATGGTAAAAGTCTCAAGGTCTGATTATCGATAAAGTGAATACAGTTACGTGTTCCGCTACATAAATAATCCAGTTTTACAAGTACCTAACATTAAAATGTGATAAGAAAAAACTTTAAAAACATAATTATGAATTATAATGATACCTATAACTCTAACTATTAAATAATTACGACGATGATTTTGAAGTTTTTGAAGATATTACGTAAGTAATATGTAAGTAATAATAGTAGGTATCTACTGTAAAACATCTCAGAAATTTTGTGGTGTAGCTTATCGAAGCATTAGGATTTAATCGATACATCGAGAAACCAAACGAATGCGATCGTCACTATTTTATTGATGACAGATTGACTAAGAACGTGCCTTCTTTTTCCGTCCTTCGTCCGCCGTACTGTGCTTAGTCTGACCATGATAAGTATACAGATTTCAAAAGTCAGAAAATGAAGAACTACCTACATGAAAATTGAAAACTATTTGACCACCTTCCTGTTTATGAAAGTTTTTCATCTTCTCAATATTAGTACAAGATCCGAACCTACACGAACCTTCAGCAGAATAATACTTATTTTACAATACATTTAGTAAGAAAATATATTTAAAATGGTTTGTCGAAAATAATCCTGGACATAATAATTTTAATTTCTTATTTTTATTATATAAAAAATAATTGTTCATTAAATGTTGCAACATCAAGATAATAAGAACATTTTACGCTGAACTTAAAGTATAAATACATATATAGAATGTGCAGACTTAGGGTTGTCTATAATTTACCTGGACAAATTATTAGGCTGCCAGGAATAAGGTATTATAGTAGTTTGTCCAGGTAAATTATGGACTATCCTCCGTCTGAGCTGTTCAATTCCATTGCAGACTTAGCTTGGTTAGTCTGGCTTTACCAATACATACGTACAAAATAATACATCTACACTTTCGCTAATAGTTACAGTTCGTAGGAACGAGACGGAATACGTAGGAACGTAACGGGTCCGGTTAATGTACAGCCATGGAAAGCACGACCCGGAGAGCACGACCACGGAAAACACAGCCAGGAATACACAACCAGGAATTCGCAGCCAAAATGTACATGAAATCCGGGCTGCGCATTCCCGACACGTGTTGGGAATGTCCAACCACGGAATGTACAGCCTTGGAAAACACGACCATGGAATTGGCGACCATTGCTCTGATTGGTCGAAAGCCTAGCCTATGCTTCGTTTAGATGAAACCACAGATTAAAATGTTACTATCCCATTTTGATAAAGATAAACTGCACAGATTATAATATGAAAAGAAAACAATCCAATTCAATCATTGTTGTCTAGCAAATGGTTAAACGCTTGTAGCTTCTGGCGCGGTTTTCTATATAAAACTAACGCTCGTCGCTTCGCTCCTCGCATCTACTGTGACGCATCACACGTGAAAAAAAATAGGTTTAAAAATAATGTTTTGACAGTGGCATAGTTAGCTACTTGTACAAGATCGACAAAAGAAAAATTCAAGTAAGTGCAAACGAAGGATATGCTATGACGTCGTTTGGCATCAAATTCCCAACACGTGTCGGGAATGTACAGCCATGGAAAACACAGCCATGGAATGCACAGCCCGGAATTGGATGCCAAAATGGTCACCAATTCCGGGCTGTGCATTCCGTGGCTGTGTTTTCCTTGGTTGTGTAATCACGGCACCCAACGTAACGTGATGTGATGTGATCGTGCGTGCGGACGATTGATAGTTTTATTGTGACTGTGAGTGTTGTGTTGTTGAGTTCAATTACAAATTAGGGCAAAGAAGCCCTTTATTACTTGTAAACATAACTTATTAACAATTTGTATAACTTTTGACAACTTTATGGTTGTAAAAATTAGATTATCCTTCTTCGAGCAAGGTGATACACCGCGGGATAAAGTTTCTCACTTTTCCACCAATTTAAATAAACTTTACTTCAAGAATATCAGTGACGTAGAGGGGTACCTAATGGTACCTGCCTACCTAATTTATAAAGTTCCAAGGACTTCTTTTTAAGTATTTGTGTTTCGTCGTATACGTAAGGTAAGCCAGAAACTAACTATTTTTAAAAAGGGTGCAATCTTCATTAATCCTTGGTCTGTAGTTGAATAAAATACCAAACTTAACAAGTTCTTATAAGTAAGTAATTTGGTTGAGCAAACTATAGAAAATAAGTAGTCAACGGTGCCACAAGTAGAACTAGTTTACTTAATGCACTTATAATTTACTTAAAGTAGTTAAATTTTAATTTTCTCTGTTGTGCCAAATTTACTAGAATTAATTGACCCCTACAGATTTGGCTGGTTGTGTCTTCTTAATATTATTGGGAATTATTTAACATTACAACACAGAATTTTCTCCGTTCACTTAAAAAATCAGGCTGACTGCGGTGATTTGAAGTATGGTACCATGTACTATAATCCGGGTCTGATCGGACACAGAATGTCACAGTTTAGTGTCAAAGTAGTTTATAAAAGTAAAGGATTTCCTATAATTTCCTATATTATACTTAGCTTCAAAATGTTAAAGGTAAAATACCTATAATAGGTACTCTTGAAATAGGCACATTATGCTCTACACATACTATGTAGTTACCATTTATTTTATATGAATAAGGTACTTAATTAAAAATAACAAAATGTATGTAATGAGCTCTTATACATGAAGTCTCAAACTAAGCAGAGTTCTTAAACTATACCTATTGCTTTTGAAAAATATTTAAAAACATTATCAAAAAATATTCTGTATCTTCACTATTTCGGTCAATAAAAAACTACTATTTGATACTTATAATTACATGTCTCATCATCATCATCATCATCGACCTATATTAGTCCACTGCTGGATGTAGGTCTCTCCCAAGACGCGCCACTGAGCCCGGTCTTCGGCTCCTCTCATCCAGTGTTTGCCAGCTACACTCCGCAGATCGTCGCTCCATCTCGCCGGAGGGCGTCCTACACTACGCTTTCCTAAACGCGGTCTCCACTCCAGTATCCGTTTGCTCCAACGGTTGTCCGTTCTTCGGCAAACATGGCCGGCCCACTGCCACTTCAGCTTGCTAATTCTTTGAGCTATGTCGAACACTTTGGTTTTCTGACGAATCACTTCGTTGCGGATTCTGTCTCGCAAAGAAATTCCGAGCATAGCTCTCTCCATAGCGCGCTGAGCGACTTTCAGCTTGTGGACCAACCCCACTGTCAGTGTCCACGTTTCAGAAGCATAGGTCATAACAGGTAGGATGCACTTAGTGTTGCCCAAATGCAAGAACAAGACGAGACTTAGCCAGTCTTGGTCTTGGTCTTGCGCCAATACACCTGGTCTTGGTCTTGGTTTTGGTCTTGCGCTCCCAGTCTTGGTCTTGGTCTTGCAGTAAGAGTCTTGCAAGTCTTGCAATTACCTATTAGTCTATTACTATTTATTAAAGTTTACTTTAAATCTTAGAAAAACGTATTAGAATTGGAACATTGTGAGCTTGAATTAACATAGCCATAGTAAAGATCAAGCAGATTAATAAATAACTGAAGATTTGATAAGAAATTCGAAAAATCAACTGACCTATATGTCGTTTTCCATGGAAGTAACTGAAGTAACCGAAATTATTTTGCATGAATAGTGTCAAATGTTATGATTTCGGCGCGGCGGCAACGATTGTTTTAGATTTCAAAAGAAGCCGCCGGCGCGTGTATCATAACCATGTACTTCCGAAATTTGAAGCGGCAAATTTCTTTGAGAAGTAAGTACAAAACCTTTGATGCCGCATTATCAAAGTGCCGATGGTTAAAACATAACTATGCATGCACTCAGTTTGATTTTAATAGATATTTTTTTATTCGCTATGTTTATGGTATTAGTCGTAATGCGCATAGGTTCAGTTTTTCATATTCTTTGATATAGTTTTTTGCGTCTCATAGAATTCCTAAGCGTACCTACCTACCTATACACCGAACTGTTACACCTAACTACTCCGTGAAATAGCGCTAAGTCCTAGCTGCAAGACGCAAGAGTCTTGCAGGCTATGTCTTGTTCTTGCTCAAGTCTTGCACGGTCAGTCTTGGTCTTGGTCTTGCTAAAAATACGCGGTCTTGTTCTTGGTCTTGGTCTTGCAAAAACGCAAGAACAAGACCAAGACTGCAAGACCAAGACTGAATTTGGGCAACACTAGATGCACTGGTTGAAAACTTTCGTTTTCAGACATTGCGGGATGGATGACGAGAAGACTTGACGAAGTTTCCCAAACGCAGCCCAGCCCAGCTGAATTCTCCGGTCTAGCTCTCTCTCGAAGTTGTGTCTACCTAACCGCAGAGTCTGCCCGAGGTAAACATACTCCTGCACAAATTCGAGAGGCAAAGGTTATTGGCTCTGGGGTAATACGATCATTGACCATGACCTTCGTTTTATCCAAGTTCATGCCCAGGCCAATCCGTCGTGAGGCTTCAGCAAGACTGTTCAACATCTGTTGTAGGTCCTGCAACGATTCCGCCAATATGACGATGTCGTCGGCAAATCTCGTAAACAATTTGGGAGATATGACATCTCCTTGTCTTACTCCGCGGCGCAGCTGGATAGGTTTAGACTGCTGGTTCTGGACTTGGACAGACATAGTGGCATCATTGTAAAGGCATCTCAACACTTCGATGTATCGCCAATCCACCTGGCATCGTTGCAGGGACTGTAGAACAGCCCAGGTTTCAACAGAGTCAAAGGCTTTCTCATAGTCCACAAACGCTAAGCACAGTGGCTGATTATACTCTTCGGACTTCTGTATAATCTGCCGTACTGTGTGAATGTGGTCTATGGTGCCAAATCCTCTGCGAAACCCAGCCTGCTCCGGGGTTTGGAATTCGTCAAGTCTTCGCGCAAGGCGGTTCGAAATAACCCTGGACAACAGTTTGTAAATATGGCTCAAGAGTGAAATCGGTCTGTAGTTTTTCAGTAAGGCTTTGTTGCCTTTCTTGAAAAACATCACAACCACACTCTTGCTCCATGCCTTTGGAGTTCTCCCATGGTCCAGGACGGATTGAAAAACACGTTGGACTTCCCTCAGGACTGGTAAACTACCTGCCTTTAGGAGTTCCGACGTGATTCCGTCTTCCCCTGGGGCTTTTCCATTTTTCAACTGTTTCAGAGCCATTTCGATCTCACCAAGGCTTATCTCCGGGAGATCTTCTGTGTAGTGGCGGGTCAGTGTGGCTCTTACATCCTCATTACCGGATCCCGGACACGAAACTTGCGAGGCATACAATCGGCCATAAAAGTCTTCGATCTCAGCCAAAACTTCCGGCTTGGAAACGACGGTTTCACCCCTAGATGTCGTGAGCTGTGTCAGATGGCTCCTACCAAGTTGCTGCACAAACACTTTGGACCCCCGATTTTGCTCAATTGCTCGTTCAATACGAAGCGTATTGAAGCGACGGAGGTCGTAGCGTATGCGCTTAGCAATGCACTTGTTAAGAGCCGTGTGTTCTGACAGCGTAGTAGGGGTGAGTGGTGTCTGGCGTCGCTTTTCCATTAGCCGGAGAGTCTCGTCCGAGTACTTAGACTTTCTGCCCGTACGCCTTACCGAGCAAAATTTCGTGCCCTCTTCCCTGAGGATGTTCACCACATTGTTTAGGTCCTGATCTACGTCATCGGTAGTTTCCAAGGCAGCGAATCGATTTTCGAGCTGAAGTTGGAACTTCTCTGAGTTCACAGCGGTTTGGAGTAAGTTTGGTCGGAGCTTAGACTTCATCAAGCGGACGCGTTCAAGCTTAAAGTCGATATTCAGAGTGCCTCGTACCATTCGGTGATCGCTGCCGGTATTAAACCTGTTGATCACTGAAACATCTCTGAATATATGCGTCTTATCCGCTATAATGAAGTCTATCTCGTTTTTCGTCACAGCGTCGTTTTCAAAAATAACTGTCTTACAATCTCTTATCGCATACTGTGATTTCTTCCGAGACAAGAAGAAATGGAAGAAATCACAATACTATTTGAAATTAGTATAATATTTCAGAACTGATTCTGACTAATTTGTTTCGAGCCACTTTACAACTGTACACTGTTTTATACATATACTGTATATAGAATCTGATCGAAAATACGGACTTTTAAAGTTTAGGTACTATATGCGTTTCATTCATTCATACAATAAAGTTGTTGGATTAAATCGACACTGAAAAAAATCAAATAAAGGGTCATTTTAGTACTAAAATAAAATTAAAGAATGAAACACAGAATCAAAACTTTACAAAGGCCGTATTGCCGTAATGTACAGTATGTATAAAACAGTCACAAAAAGTTGCACAGTTTACAGTTTTAAAGTGGCTTGAAACTGTGCTTGAAACAAACTTCGCTCACCTTACGATTGTAATTGACGTCGTAAACTCCTAAGTTTTCTATAAAAGTATCGCACTGAAGGTTAGGCCAGTTTTTTATTTGTTGCGCAAAGTCTGACTCCTCCAACTTGTTAAGGCGACGTGTCGGGTGAAATTTTTGCTGATTATTACAGATCGCTGTCACGTCACCAAAAGGCGCTAATTTAAAATAGCTAATCTAACATGACTAACTGACAGTTTATATTCGAGTTTATCTATACTAATATCATATTCCATTCTAGATAGCATAGGTAAATAATGGTACTAAATAACATAAATAGCCTGCTCACAACAAAAAAATGGCTTAGGGGTCTTGGCCCCCCGCGCTATGGACAAAACAAAACAATTATTGTAAGAAAAGTAAATGTATTTTTCACCATAATATTGTTGAAAAAAAAAATTCGTGCAACTTACCTTTACTTAGTAAATTATTTTTAAATGGCCCTTAGATAACCTCACAGACTAACACACTTTATAACAATAGTAAAGAATACCTTTGAAGCATTTGGCGATCAGACGCATGCCAGAAATTATGTACCTACCTAATTATAAAATTTTGTTTAAACTTAATTAATATAAATGATGGAACAAACCCACGCGCCATATGATATTAAGTGGCAAACCGATATCATTAAATTTTCTCACTGAGCATATTTTACCCCAGACTTCGACCTTCGACCAGAATTTATTCCATGGAAGGTACAATACACCACGCCCCCAATCGATGTTATGTAAGACGATTCTAAATGATCCTTAAAAATTATATATATGATTAATGAAGAAATATTTGACTTTTGACTTGATGACAACCTCATTTGAAATTCCGCTTAAGGCCCAAGCGCTCAGTCAGGACGGTAGCCCAACAACAAAAGATGTCGCTAGTTTAAAAAACTGCGGTTTTTCTTCTGATTTGTTAATGGTTTTTTGCGTTTAGTTATCAAAATTCACCTTTGCGAAAATTTATTAATAGATACCAATTAATCAATACAAAATACTATAATTTTAGTAGGAAAAACGTGCAGAGGCTGGCGAGGAATTTCAAGCTTGCTATCTACTTTGACACGCAAAAATGTTTCCGATATTTGAAACGCGCTAGCGTTTCATAATTTCGACGTCAGGTAATAAGAACTAATAGCGCAGTTCAAGGTACTGTGGACTGACAATCAGAGTATTCGAGTTCAAATCTCCGCCAGAAATGTAACTTTTTGTTGCTTCCTTTTTTTGATATTTATCTGTGTCTTTCTGCAGAGCAGAGGCTCTGCAGAATTTTTACAGACTACTATAAAACCTACTTTATTGGATTTTTTTTTGAACTTAAATGCAATAAAATGCAGTAGATACCTATTACATAGGTTACCTTCTAATAAAACTGCTAATATCTTCAGGAATATGTTTATATGTATTTAATATTTCAATAGTAAGACTCTCTACAGCTCTATAAATTAAACAAATAAAACACATGAATATGTTTTGCCCAAAAACGGGCTACGGGCTATTTATGTCGTTTTCTGTGGCGTCGCTAAGATTCTTCAATTGCAGTTGTTGGTGCATTGTCTTGCCTGCGTACAAAGGATATAGATTGTTTGTGGGGCAGTTACATCATAATGCTTCATCGGAGTGATCGCAAAGCGTGAATGTTTCTTCGGATCCTTTCTGTTACCACAATGAGTTTCTAATTGGCACAATTGATTACTATACTTACAAGATAAAATTTCATCAAAAACAACTTTACTATGTACGACTAAATTGACAGACAGCTAGCAATGACAATTATGTCAGCGAGGTTGCCTTACTACAGGTTTTATTTACTTTGACAACAAAAAAAAAGGTTTTATTTACCTATATTTCAATGCATTATTTGGAAGTTTGTAATTTTTCTTACAAATAAACGTTTTTTTTAATGAAATAATTTTTCTTTATATTTATAATTACAGAACATTAAAAAACGAACAGTTTGATAATAATGTTTGCAAGGAAATACATTTATGGCCACACTTTTATAACCAAACTTTATGAACAGTGACATTTATCAGTTATTTATTATTAGCAGTAGTGAGACTGACTACTAGTGACCCGTGACACGGCACGCGTTGTATATTTCGGCTCGGCAACGTTTTTGGCGTTCACTTTATTTTACATTGAAACGTTTTTTTCATATTGCAATTTGTACATAAAATAGTCTATGTTACTCGGTAAAGATATTAATTACATCCTTATGTAGAAATAGTTTTAAAATAGGACGTGTACTTTTGAATTAAATAGTGACCAACAAACAGACAAATCTTATCCTTTCTAGAATTTTAGTTTAGATAATAGATTGGCAACGTAGCATTTTCAAGAAGAAAAGGGATAGATTTAGTTTTGTTGTCTTGTTTCTTTTCCTACGACTGGAGAGCTGACAACAAACCTTAGAATTTTGTATTTGATAGATAATTGTAAGTATTCGAGCGAATGACGTAGTCGTATACTTAGGTACTAGATACCTAAACATTGACGACCGATGTGGCGCGGTGGCATTGACGACGTGGAGGTTGCCGGTTCGATTCCCGCCTTGGGATAAATGTTTGTACTATCTACAAATATTTATTCCGGGTGTTCTGGGTGTTTATATATATAATAAAAAATATCTATCTATGTAATGTATTGTCGAGAAATTACAACACAAGTGGTTCATATATTACGTGTACAGTACATATTTAATTACCGCTAGTTTTGTTTCATACTAAGTACATACACTTTTTGATTTTATTATGGTGTAGAATTATGCGAACTTTATTTTCATACTATACAGTTAATAATGCTACAATATCCAGCTACAATAGCCGCTGTTCCGAACAGGGTAAAAGAGGTTTATTATACAGGGTGTAACAGAAGGGGTGGACCAAAAGCAAAAGGGCGATGGAAGAGCTCAATACCTATCGAAATAACCCCCATGTATGCTCAGCGATATTCAGTCGTTCAAAAGTTACTCGCACTTTTATGTTTTTTTTTCATTAACATATTTTAGGTTAGATTTCCCAAGTTTTCCCAAACTATCAAGTACGAAAGGTCTACTATGAAGCTACAAGGTGTAAAAAAATACGGTTGTAGCTCTAATAGTTTGGGTATACAAGAGAAATCTAACCTAAAATAAAATTATGAAAAAAAAAAACATAAAAAGCGAGTAACTTTTGAACGACTGAATATCGCTGAACATACATGGGGGTAATATCGATAGGCTAAGAGCTCCTGCATCGGCCCTGTTGCTTTTGGTCCACCCCTTCTGTTAGACCCTGTATATATTTTTTTTTCAATATTTAGTTCTGCACAAAATGATGCAAAAAAAACAGCGCACAGTATATCTCCCATATACGTTACATTTACGATTGAGCTACGAAATATGAGTAGGTAAACAAAACTATACTCATACAATGTGTAGCAAACTTTTTGTTGTTACGTGGTACATTTAACTTTTTTCTTGGTTGTCATGACAACTAGTAGTAAGTAAATAAATATGTCAGTCATAAACACCCAACATTTTGTTGTTAAAAAAATCTCAAATAGTTTGTAATATATCTCAAATAGTGCCTATTTTTAATGCAATGTAAGCTAGAATTCATGGAAGCTGTCTGGGCAGTCTAGCCCAGATCCTGGCATTCAGTTACTCGCAGGCAGAAATCCTTGACGCGAAGAAAGTACTACAAGAACCATAGGCTGAGACCACCGTGACCAACATTCACCTTGTGATAAGAAAACATCTTCGTGAAGAGACCGTTGCCGTATCATGAAGGATTGAAGTAGGAAGAAGGCGACCAACTTCAAGTCATACATCCTTACCATGGTGACCCAGTACAATGACAGTTCTTGGCTCTAGTATTCTGGACGTCTGGATTAGTAGGATAGGGGACCATTGCCGCAGATGAAAGATCAATATGTATTACTTTTGTGTACTAGTGTTATTTTCATTTTATATAAGAAAAGTGTATGCTAGCATCTAAAGTATACTTTACTATTGTTGTAAAGTGTGTTAGTCAGTAAGGTTTATCTATGAGCCGTTTTTAAATAAGTATTTTAGTACTTAAATTTTTACAACTATATTATGGTAAAAAATATATTTACTTTTCTTACAATAAATTGATTTTTTTCCACAGCTGTGGAAAAAAATCCAAAGCTATTTTTTTTTGTACGTTATTATCCACATAAGCTATGTAGAATGCATTAAAATTATAAGAAAGAAACCTGTTTGGTTCAACCAAACTTCTTTGCACGGGAGACGGGTGCAAGATATTACAATCTTTACGCTGACAAGTCCGCTTCGAATGTAAATATGACAAAGTACGATAAATAAAAGAATAACTAAAAGAAAAAGAGAAAAAAGATTTCCTATTTCTTTCTACACAAGTATTTAGTTCAAGTAACTAGATGGCGCTCTAGATACTTTTGCTATAACTTAATATCTAGTGCTTCGCACAGATGGTGCCTTTTTTTCACAGTTATTTCATTTTTTGAACACGCGTCACGAACCACCTTAAGAAAACGTGCTCCTTGTCGTCAACGCCATCCGAAACTCGTCCTGGAAAATATTACCACAGACACCGTAAAGACTTCTGTTGGCGCTCGAACCGTTGTGATCCTTCAAGCGGTGGTAGTATTTTCCCGAACCAGCTTTTTGACGGTTGGTAACAACATGAACGCACGTGGTCACGTTTTCTTTCTCTGAAAAACAATTGAAAAGTTTAAAAGGCACTTTGAAGTCGGCCGGGGTATAAAAGAAATGTTCTTCGGCAAGGAACACAGTAACCTCTGAAACTCCGGGAAACACACTTCTTGCAACTCCCTTGAAGTTACGCCTAGAAAAACCTACTTATACAAAATGTGGAACTGGTAATATATTTTTATCGGTGGTAGAAAAATCCAGACAACTTAATGTGTTTCTATTTAAAAGCTTTTATTACTCTGCTCTTAAAGCTTTTTATTACTCTGCTCTTTTGCTATTCTTGAAGTAATCTGTTGTATCTTTTCAGTATAATGGATAACCTGGACGATTCGGAGATAAATGCGAAGATTTCGGACTCTGCTTATTCCAACAGCTGCAGCAACAGCCAGTCTAGAAGAAGGTAAGTTGTGACATCCTCTTTGAATAGTGGTTATCAATATATTTGAGGCATTTCATATAAAAATGTATTTGCACCGATTTCAAAGGCAACGCTCTCTAGAGCCCTTACGATCAATTTTTCTAAGACGATTGATTTCAAGCTTTTCGTTGAATAGTTCCAATTATGTACTAAAAAGTTTTCCACTCAAGAGCACCTGAAGTCAAATAGACTTTATGTGGCAACAAATGACGTAAATTAGGGTAAATCAAAACCAAAGTAGGAATCAGAAACAATCATTTTGGAAAATTACATTTAAAGGTCAAAAATTCTCATCGTTAAAAAAATAATAATTAAATATTTTATTTTCGAATTATATTATATATACATACATAAATAGGTACATGAATTATAACCAACTCGAACACGTACTAATTTCTTTTTTGAGAATATTACGGTTCTCAGTTTTATTCAGAATTATTGTGTAATACTTTGACGAACCACCAAAATAGAAAATTAATGCGAGATTTATGGGTCTTCTGAGCTCCACTCACCACATATCTTTCCGTGATCATCATGTTCCTTAATAGAAATTTAGTTTGCTTAATTTATGTATGAAAAAAAATGTTTAGGAGCGTAAAACTATACGAATTCATATAATATCATAAGATTGTGGAACTAACCGTTCGCCCGCAATTGCGATCACGCGATGATTGCAAAAAGTAATATAAAATGCATAGAAAACATTTTCATCTGTCGACCTACTAAATTGTATGACTGTCGACTAAGTCGACTGAATAAGTGGTTCGTATGTTATGTTCTAAAAACATAAAATGCCAATTTGGTCAAGTTGACACACGTCTTCTTCGGTAGCATGTATAATGAGGATTTAAAGTGATCTCTATTAAAATCGAAACCTAAAGTTTTTTTTTTAAACAAAAGTACAAGCTAAATGCAAGCCATGGTGCCTGAAGTGTCCGCGTGGGCGCAACAAGCTTATTACTTTGTGTTAAAGTATACTTACGTTCTGTGAAATAAACTAATGCTTAAGCATAATGCTGAAGCGTAATTCGTCCATTGATTCATACACTATTGGTGTATCTGATAGTATATTATTTTACTATCAGTAGCGATTAATTAAGGCTGTGCGCAATTAAATAGTACATAGTAGGAATAAGAATTTCGGGGTTTGTCTGCTGTGCTGCGTTGACGTCCATATTATCGTCATCACTATAATTTTATTCGTTTCACAATACTGTTCGTTCCAAACCGGTTTTGCAACTTAATTTAGAAAATATATTGCTGTAAATAATTGTTATGTATATTATGCCGAAGCGAACGATTTATCAGCAAAGTTTCGGGGTGGTAATATGGGGCTGTAGTTGTTTTTCGGCTTGCGTAATTCATATTTAGCCATATTCGTTTCTTTAATTTTGTTTTAACTAATATTTTGACTAAGTATATATATTTGTTTATATTTGTGTCATTTAAGTGATTTATTAGTGATAGGTCCATTAATATAACGTAGTTCTGCTTGTAGTATAGGCGACCAAGAAATTGGTTTACCACTCTAAGGCTGAATATCATTTGCACGTACAAAACATCAATAGTCCGGGGTAGATAGCTTGAAAAATGACAAAAAGATAAACAAATTAATAGTAGGATGAAACCCATTAGAAAAGTTCCTTAAACCTATGTATGTCTTTAAAGTCCTATGGAATAAAGTCAAATAGCAAAGTTGTAGGTAATTACAAGATCTAAAACTTTTGTATACACATTTTTTTCACATAACCTCAAAATTTATGTGAAAAATTCAATAAACCAAGTTTTGGGTTACTTACAACTTTGCTATTTGACTTTTTTCCATAGGACTTTTAGTTTTGCCGGAAATCGAGAAAAAGCGTTTTTTACCCTTAAAAGCTCACCCACATCCCCTTCCCGACCTCAGATCGCCCGTAAATTATTTTTCTTTATATTTTTATAATATTCTCCTCCTTTTCTAATGGGTTTCATCCCACTATTTTTTTTTTCACCAACTTTTTTTTTTGCATTTTCTGAGAAGATTTTCTATGGTAACAAATATATTTTTTTTCACTATCGGAAAGAAGAGATTTCAACGAACAGAAAACGTACCAACTTTTTGAAGAAAGCTGATATTTTGACGGATGAATTTTCGATTGAAAATAAGGATATTTTTTCGATATTTAATCAAAATAAGGTGAAAAAAATATATATTTCTGATCGAATAAATTACAGCGTATTTGGGACATAAAGAGGTAAGTTTTCGCCAAATTTAGTGAAAAAATATAATTGTTTGTAAAAGATATTAATAAAAAACCAAAAACTTGGTTTTTTGAATTTTTCACATACATCTTGAGGTTATGTGAAAAAAGTGTGTATACAAAAGTTTTAGATCTTTTAATTACCTACAACTTTGCCGTTTGACTTTTTTCCATAGGACTTTTAGTTTTGCCGGAAATCGAGAAAAAGCGTTTTTTACCCTTAAAAGCTCACCCCCATCCCCTTCCCGAACTCAGATCGCTCGTAAATTATTTTTCCTATGTTTTTATAATATTCTCTTCCTTTTCTAATGGGTTTCATCCTACTATTAATTTCTTTGGTTTTAAAACCTATCGAGCCTGGTCTACAAGGGCTAATTTCGGTTGACAGATTAATAACTACTACGTCAGAATCTGTCAATCTGTAATCCGCGAATAATTATGTTACTGGGAGATGTCATCAAAAGTGGTAAACCAATTTCTTGGTTTGCCAAACTAAAAATGACGTGACGCTGGCACAAATGTCCGAACCGGACGATTGCCATTAAAAAAAAAATGGTAGCACTCCGGGAGTGCCGGCAGAAGTGAAAACTTCAATATTAACGTTGTGTTTTCACTTTTAAGTTTTCACTTCAAAAATATAACCACAGTCGTCATAATGACAATGACAATCACAATGACACAGACACATTCGCGCAAGCGCGAATGTGTTTTCACTTTTAAGTTTTCACTTTTAAAATATAACCACAGTCGTCATAATGACAATGACAATCACAATGACACAGACACATTCGCGCAAGCGCGAATGTGTCTGTGTCATTGTGATTGTGTCATGTCGACACAACGACAATGACAATGACAATGACACATTGTGTCATGTGACGAAGACAACGAAGACACACTGACACAGACACATTCGCGCAAGCGCGAATGTGTCTGTGTCAGTGTGATTGTGTCATGTCGACACAACGACAATGACAATGACAATGACACATTCGCGCAAGCGCGAATGTGTCTGTGTTTTCACTTTTAAGTTTTCACTTCAAAAATATAACCACAGTCGTCATAATGACAATGACAATCACAATGACACAGACACATTCGCGCAAGCGCGAATGTGTCTGTGTCATTGTGATTGTGTCATGTCGTTGTGTCACATTCGCGCTTGCGCGAATGTGACGAAGACAACGAAGACACATTTGTGTGATTGTGTCATGTCGACACAACGACAATGACAATGACAATGACAATCACAATGACACAGACACATTCGCGCAAGCGCGAATGTGTCTGTGTCATTGTGATTGTGTCATGTCATTGACATTGACACAACGACGAAGACAACGAATGATGAACGTCACGTTCGATGAACGTCACGAGTCACGTGACCCTGACTGAGTTTTCACTTCAATAAGATGGAAGCGATACAGTTAAATACAAGTTAGGCGAAACGATTCGTACGATATAATAGCGTCTATCTGGTTATGCGCGCGCGGCGAGCGATACGTGTTTCCCGTGCGAGGGTGCTCAGAGCGTCTGTCGGCTGCCGGCGCGCGAGTGCCGCTTCTCGGTCCTCCGCCCCCGCGCTCCGCACCGCACCGCGTGTTGGCAGCGCCTTGTACTCGCCTTGTACGATGTCGCCACAACACTATTTAATTGTTTGAGTCATACGTCGCGTGACCGCAAGTGTGTTCTTTTGTCGTCTCTTGTTTTACGAGCAATGTATAAAAATTAAATAAGATCTTACGCTTTTTCGACGTCACGTGACCCTGACGCGAGTTTGAAAGTTTTTACCCACCCAGCGCCGCTAAAGAAGTTTTCACTTCAAAAAAAAAAAATTCTTGGTCGCCTATACATTGAAATGCTACATTATTCAGACTACGCTTGCATTTGTCAGAGGGTCCAATTTTTATAAGTATTGGGTGTTAGTGTAAAGTTAAAAAGTTAAATTCATGTTTTGGGGTTGCAACCTTGGTATATATATTATATAGCATAACTTTTGACAGAGTAGTCCGATTTAGATAATTCTTTCTTTTTTATTTGAAAGAATGTACTCTGAGAAAAATTAGATATTTCTGTTAGCAGTTGCAGTTTTGAGTATGATTAGTTTAGAAAAAATGGATTTTTAAAGAATATGTTTTATATAGTCAATAGTTTGGGAGACGGGTTTAAGACTGCTGCACAGTTTTTAACTTTTGCGGTCTCATCGATGCTAACAATAACTTACAAAATGTGCACTGTTCTGAATAAACGATATGATATTTTTTTATCATAAAATTTTAAGTTTTATTTATTTATTAAAGTTTTATAGCGCTGCGAAACGATATTTATAACACCATATAAAGTGACGAAAAAACGTTTACCAATATCAGTAAACAAAGCAGTATAGGTACTGCTAAAAATTGTCTTAATTCTTTTCATTTCTACTTGGTTCCTCACATTTGTTTTTTTTTTCTTTCCATTCAGTCACAGTTCAAAGTCGACGCGTTCGGGCTCCAGTGGAAGCAGTGGCTATGGAGGAAAACCTTCAACATCAGGCAGCAGGTATGTTCTACCACCAAATAATTATAAGTACAGATTTTATTTAATCCGGCAGCATATAGGGGTCCACTCAAAACAGCAATGTACTTACTATTCTCGGAGTGAACACTAATTACAATGATATTATTTTTGCAATCATAATCTCACGACGATACATTTAAAGAAAAAAATATTTTTATATGAAATGTGGCATTTCTTGAAAGCTATGATAGGCGTGGCTTAATACGCCTCGTGCACGTTTTACTATGTAGGTACATATGTAGTTCTGTTATTTGAATGACGTGGCGAGGCTCCGTTATGACAAGTAGAACTGGGAGTTGAGTTGTGTGGCTTACAGCGTACTATAATTACGTAAATCACGTTGCCTGTCGTGTGTTGGCTGTCGGCAGGAAATCGACAAGTCGAATTAGTTTCGTAACGGAAAAAATTGGCTGCACTAACCTTGCATCTATCATCTATCTGTCAAGATATGGGAAAAGTAAATATGCAGATCAACTAAGTGAACGATTCTGAATCAGAAAATTGATTTGCTTAAACCACTAGACAGATTAAAATGAATTATATGTTTTCGGATCACAACGTCGGCCAGGTTTTATTGCAACCAAAGACTTGAATTTTTAGATTCAGCTAGACCAGTGTGTTCCCAAACATTGTTCTGCCATGGCCCGGTAGTTTTCAAATTGCCCCTTCGTGACCCACTGATTAAATAAATAAATATTCACGGAAATTTCACACACTCTAGTCCCAAACTAAGCAAAGCTTGTACTATGGTAACTCCAAATTTTCCCATAATTTCAAAACTTTAGAAATCGCGGGGAATCGTCAACACCCTTGCATTTTGATTCAGCTGCCGATAACTTTTGTGATTTATGTCGGATTTTGAATTTTTTTTCGAATTCGGATAGAGAATTGCATATATAACGATGCGTTTTAATTTGAGCTCAATCGGACCAACGGTTAAAAAGTTGAAGGCGGGGAGACAAAGAGGGGGGGGGGGGGGGGAAAGGTTAAAGGCTTTTTCTCGTACTCGCCCCCCCTTGTTTAGTCAATGTACGTTTTTACTTTTTTCAATTTAGAGGTCCTTCTGGGAGAACAACTCTTTAAGTCAGTCAGTGGTAATTGAGCTGAAAACAAAATATAAGTTTAAACGATGTTTAAAAAAACTATAAGCCTAATAATGTTTTTCTGATAAACTAAATGTCTATTTTTATTATGACAGTAACAAGCTTGAACAGAGTTCGAAAAAAGATAAAGAGGCCAAGAAAATAAAGTTGTCACATGCAGAGCTGCCAGCAGTCTTGGAGTGTAGACCGCCTGAACCCGTGACTTATTGCGATGTACCTAAAGAAGAAAAACATAATGGTAAGTTTTTTCTCACATATGTATTATTATTTGTAGTTTGTGGTTCTTCTCTTCAAGCCCACTCCTGTTTTGCGCGTACTACTTCCTCATGTTCCTGTCAACCTTTAGAACGTACTCTCTCAATCAAGTACCTTGGTGTTTACTTGGACAGTGCCCTATCCTGGAAATCGCATACTGATAATACAGTGGCTAGAGTGCGCAAGATGATATACGTTTTTAAAAATTTAAGAAGTGTTGCTGATTTTAAGTGCCTTAAAACTGTTTACTTTGCTTTGGCCCAATCGATCCTCAACTACTCCATTACTGCATGGGGAGGTTCCATTAAAACACAGATGCTTAGAGTTGAGCGTGCGCAGAGGGCCGTTTTGAAAGTAATGTTATCAGTACCTAGGCGCTACTCTACAAGCCTGTTATATTCACGTTGTGAAGTGCTCACTGTTAGACAGCTATTTATATTAGCTACTGTTCTCCGCAAGCACTCTCTTCTCTTTTTTGACCCTAATCTCACTACCAAAAAACGACGTTCGGATAAAGTCTGCAATATTGTACCACGTAAAACAGCCATAGCAGGCCGCCACTTTTACTATCTTAGTTCTCCTCTCTACAACAGAATCAACAAAGAACTCAACATCTACCCCTGTCCACTTTACAAATGTAAAGCTAAATGCTCTAGGTGGCTCCTTACCCTTTCGTACGATCAAACTGAAAATCTCCTCATACCTCTTACATAAATTACATTGTTACTTAGTCTGACACTCTCACACATACACTCTCTCATCACACCCCTTTGACTTCGATAATCCTTAGGTTTACAGTCACACCCTAGAGTTACACTTATGAACCTAGACTCTTAAGAGACTAGTGCAATTAAGTGTACACACCCTCATATTGAGCCCAAAACCTTAATGTTACACACAATCACTTCACACAACACTCACTCACTACACAACCATACACTTCACACTACAATTTCCTCTCTCATTTGCACATATATTGTACCTACCTACTAAAGTAAATCAAAATTTTATTTTTATCTACTATTATATTTAAACCTTTCTTTGTTTTATTGATGTATTGTACTTGTCAGAGCTAATACTCTTTGGTTAAGGAGGTGGGCGTTGAGACTACTACGCAGTTTTTAACTTTTTGTAGTCTCATCGTTTTGTATTTGTAACTGATGCCCTGTATAATATGTTCTGAATAAAAAACTTTTTTTTTTTTTTTTTTTTTTTTTTTTTTCTACTTTAGAAACGCGATATATTTACTTATTAACAGAGCAATATTATACGTTCTTACTTAAAGTCTTCTCTCAACTGAAACGTGGTTTTTATGTACATTTTAGTTTAGTCACACATGAATAAACAACAAGCAATTATGATTGCCAGCGCACTAATTTGTGTTCTTGGTGGGTATGGGCATCGAACCGACAACCAACATTAAGTAATGATGAGCTTTACCGTCTGAGTTGTTATGACTGTCTGTTATATTTTAGATCGGTTGTTCATAAAATGGTATCAAAAAAAAAATAAGCAAAATAAGTTTTGAAAGTTTACAGTGTTTCTTTAGTGATATTTATATCATGTTCTTTGGAAATATTTTCGAATTCGTGAGTGTACATACATTATTTTGTGGTTTTGGGTACCCACTCCGGGAATATTTGTTACGACAACATTAACTAGCTATTTAGTAGTTAAGCTTAGTAGTTGTGTCTATATAATCTAATCGGATTACCTTTGTTATCATTAAAATGACGCAGTTCAGCCGAATATACATTTTAATAAGCACCTTCATTCGAATCTCTGTATCAATATATATGTACTTTTCTGTAAATCTGTAAGTATATAAATAAATAAATATTTATGGACATTTCACACATCACAGTCTAATCCCAAACTAAGCAAAGCTTGTACTATCGATTTCCAGCTACGCAAATAACTTATATTTTTATTGCTTTGATAATAAGGTAGATGTAATAAACTGTTTAAAAATAAATCTTTGACATTAGTAAGTACAATATTTATGTTATTACCTTGTTGTAACTTAACTGCCTTTTTATTCTAGTCTATGTTCTATTTCAAAATAAGTCTTTTATTAGCGATACTAGGATGCGCCATCAGAGATATTTTGCCGATATGTTCTGTCAAATATAGGTATTTACTATTTAGCTATAGTAATGTTGTCATCGAGTTTTGACATTTCAGCGTGATTTATTGTTTCGTTGTACTTTTTGAGGACTACTGGAATGCTTTTCTATAATAAACTAGCTGACCCGGCGGACTCTGTTCCGCCTAAAAAAGCAATAAATGAAGAACCACTCGACAGATTATAAGCAAACTTTACATAAACCATCTGCTAATTTGTCCGAATAAAGCCTAAAAATTTGGTTTGGATAGGTGAGCCCGTTCTTGAGTTATAAAATAACAACGAAAAGTGGCATTGATTTTTATACAGGGTTACATGGAAAGTCGTGCTAGATCCGTTAAGGGCGTAGAGTACCCATCATTTCTGACTTATTTTACTAAGAAACACCCCACCCTAAACTTAACCTATTTCGAGATATTCGACTTTTAAATTTTTATTGAAAATTGCAGATTTTTAGGCTACTAAATTTATTTTTGTTTTTTTCTGTGCATCTTATTATTATTATTTTTGCATTTTTACATGGGTAATAAAATGCTTTAGGACGTCAATCATTAAAATAGTGCATAAGTTAATTGAATAGATCGTAGTAGAGAAGTGAAACTTATGAAATAAAAAAATATTTTAGAAGGTTTGTTTTTCTATAAGGGATATCTAAAAAAAATATTATGGCACTTGTTCGGCGGATGTTATAATAAATATCTACGTTTCAACAGCTATCTAACGACGTATAATAATCTAGGGGTTGTAATACATTTCGTGGAAAAAAAGGTAGTTGGGACGCTCCAGGTTGCAGTTCTAACGGTCCCACGCGAGCAAGACAAGTGAAGATTTAGGTAGATGCGAATGACTGACAACCAAAACAATTTCCCCTGTTGTATTCCCAGCCCTAGCCGGTCTCTACACATTTTTTTTTTTCATTCGCATCCACCTTAATTTTCACTTGTCTTGCTCGCGTGGGACCGTTAGAACTGCAACCTGGAGCGTCCCAACTACCTTTTTTTCCACGAAATGTATTACAACCCCTAGATTATTATACGTCGTTAGATAGCTGTTGAAACGTAGAAATTTATTATAACATCCGCCGAACAAGTGCCATAATATTTTTTTTAGATATCCCTTATAGAAAAACAAACCTTCTAAAATATTTTTTTATTTCATAAGTTTCACTTCTCTACTACGATCTATTCAATTAACTTATGCACTATTTTAATGATTGACGTCCTAAAGCATTTTATTACCCATGTAAAAATGCAAAAATAATAATAATAAGATGCACAGAAAAAACAAAAATAAATTTAGTAGCCTAAAAATCTGCAATTTTCAATAAAAATTTAAAAGTCGAATATCTCGAAATGGGTTAAGTTTAGGGTGGGGTGTTTCTTAGTAAAATAAGTCAGAAATGATGGGTACTCTACGCCCTTAACGGATCTAGCACGACTTTCCATGTAACCCTGTATATATAGAAGATATCTTTATTTTTATCAAAATAAGACAAATGCTAGAATAACAAAGTACAGTACGAAATAATTAAAATATATGTGATGCGATTTTAATTTGATGGACACAACACTATATCGATAATAATAGTACATATATAGTATGACACTTTGCGCATCCTAGACTCGCAGATTATGGACCAGGAGCCAGTGACAGATTTTCATGACAAAGTCCCACCCAATCGAAATTTCGTAAACTGCATAAGTAAATAAATTTAAATAAAATAAAATAAATTAAAATAAAAAGTAAATTTTTAGTTGAGAGGAAATCATTGAAAATAAACAATTTTTTAAGGAGCCAGCTGACGTATAATCCACCGTGCTATGGTCAGCTGACGATGTTTTTTTTCGAAATACAACATAAACTATACTCTGACAAATTTTCAAATGACTGAAAAAACTTTTTTTTCTTCATACGTGGGAGGTTGCCACTGCCCACCCCACCCACGGAGTCGCAGCTGACGGTCACCAGTATTCGTAGTATAAGTCCCCTATGTACGAAGTTTCGCTAGAGAGGAAATAATTGACCAAAAATGTACCTGGCTCCTGGACCATTAATTATGACCCATAGATATTTGGCTCAAATATTAATCGTATAATGACGTACCTTAGTATTCAAGATGATTAAATACACCTTGAATACTTCAAGTTGCCGAAATAAATAAAACTTCAAAATAAATTCAAAAAAGAAGCTACTAGTATTTTTTACGTAGGCTACATTGTGTCCCAGTAGGCATATTTTTCGTATATTATTATGTGAATTAGCCCATCGATATTCTTTTCGCAAAACTTATACTATGGAATAGAAAACTAATTAATCAAAAAGAGCTCATATAATACGCTGATATTACCTATATTTTTTTTTTGTTTTTCATGTTACTCGTTTTTGTCTTTCCTATATATTTACCAGACCTCGGCCATATAAACATTATTTAATCGAATTTTACGTTTACAGAAGGCCAGTGTGTTCGACTTTATTACACCCTATTGTATAATACTTAGGCATCGCTGGGGTATTATCAGCTTACGATGATTACTGGTAAAGTATGTTCGCGACACTTTAAATAAATGGTATGTATTCCTTAATTTTCGATTTATTATATGAGTATCTTTGAGGGTATCGATGTGGTGGCTATCCATTCTTTCAGATTGGTTTATTTCTATCTTTGGTTTACTAATTTTGTTGTACAGCTAACGTGGCGAAGACGCCACCGCTTCAGAAGCAGGAAAAAGCAGTTGAGAACATCATGAATACTTCGACAACTGAGCTCACCGCTCACAGCCATGAGGTAATTTCACCTATATCAATGAACGCTCGCGACGGCACATAGTTCCTGGGCGATAAAGTTGACAACGAACAGAGCAGTCTGTCGTCTCCGAAGTAATGAGTTACTCAATGTTGTTTATATTGTTCCTATTAGCTTCATATGACAGTCCTAAAAATATAAGTCTCTTCGTTGCTGAGCAGAAAGAGATACTTAAAAGCAATTTAGCAGCGGTTTTATGTCCTTAGAACGTAAGTATCAAGCGTCAATGCCACAACTTTCAAAACTATCAATCTCTTGGGATGGTAGTTTTGAAAATTCCTTTTTTCGTGTGCTAATACTGGAAACGCTCCAAATGTCAAATTTCAAGGACCAGCGGCTTAGACTATCGTTGTCTGTCAGGACAGCCGTCAGTCAATCAGGACTAATTCTTATTGGAATGTCAAAACAGGCCTTTCTGGCTAAAATCACCGAAATACACCTTGTGCTGATTGTGCTTACTAATGTATTGTAAAACAATACGGCAACAGCAATGCAAAAGTATGGACAACATTGCTTTGTAGAAATGAATAATCATTCAGCTTATCCGTTATGTTGATTCTTATTTTACAAATACATAAATAGATACAGATTACAGTGGATTATCGATTTCAGATACAAACTGCTGTATTGCAGACAGCCACTGCGAGCCTCGACAAGAATTGCGAGATCGCAAATGGTGATTCTGTAAGTCTGTCATTTACCTTTTAATGCGTTATTATTCTAGAAGAAAAAAACTCTAATTAACTTAAATGGTAACAACGAGTTTATTTTACAATGGGTGGCCTAATTGGTAAAACCAATCTTTTCCGAATTGTATGATTAATCGAAAATAATGTAGGGGGCCGTTCAAGTATTACGTAAGCACTATGAGGGGGTGGGGGGTCTTTGTTTTGCTTATTTTGGATGACATGGGGGATAGGGGAGTCTAGATGATGATTACGTCATCGGTAGTTATTTACTTTTTTACACAAATGGCAACCCTCACATTGTCTATGCTTGAAAACGAGGAGGAAACGAGGAGATCCATAAAAAAGTAAACACACACACACTGATAGGAAAATTAGACCTGTAAGAGTCGCTGCTCGTCGTGCTAATGAACTGATGTGCATTATTCAAAATTTAGAGCACCATGATGTGGAATGGCTCGATGAGAACGACGTAGACATACCAAAATCGGATGAAAGTGAGCAGACTCACAACACTGAGCAGCAATCCAATGTCATCGAAAACTTAGAATCATGGATTGAATGGACTGAAGACTGTTAATTTGAATTTAATATGTGTACCAAAAATTTAAAATAAGTTTGTTATGTTCGTAAGATTATATTATATTTTTGTCCCTTACTCTATGTTGAATGCTGTATCAGTAAAATCTTTATCCTAAATCTATTTTCTTATTTTGAAAATTATAATTATAACATTATAATTACAATATAAAAAAAATACATTTTTATAATTGAAAAATGTTTACGTAAGCATGGGAGGAGGGGGTAAGAGCTTTGCTTACTTTTGCTGACAAGGGGGATGGGGGGGGGGGGTAAATTATTGTAATAAATCTGCTTACGTAATATTTGAACGGCCCCTAGGCAGTAATACTGTAATTTATTTATTACAAACAATCAATTTAACGGTTTGCGAAACCAATTACACTAATTATTTAAATTTCAATTTACAAGTGAATTTAAATACAAAAATAAACATACAATAAAAGTCAATAGAATAAGCAAAATAGATAAAATCGCGCGCTAAATACCAGTGAACTAGGTATGAGTATGAATTTTTATTATTTTTCTTATTGAAAATAATGGCGCGTATCTTTATTTCACCATAATATTCTTATTTTTGAGTGTTGTAAATATGGTTCGAGCTTTCTGTATTTTGATCCCACGCAACGCCATTACAGTATGTATTGTATTACTTATAGGCATTTTACACAAACCTCTCTCGACTCTTAAAGTAGTCGAGATGTGCCCGGTTTATATTCGACGATGTATCCAATTTATACGAAATTTCAGAGTGGATTCACATGTGCCGTATCTATGCACGACGGCGTGGTTATGTATGCCACTTCACATCTGAATAGCAATCTCGGGTTTCCTAAAGACATGTGGATCGGACGATCTTTCATCGATTTCATTCACCCAAAGGTTAGAAACTTGAAACTTTATTTTCGTAGTGTCATTAGGCTCACTATGATCAGAGCAAAGGTTGTCTATTTTTCAAGTAACTATTTTACAGACAGTTCTACTACTCACAGAATACTAAATGCATTTTTATCATCAGGACCGTACTACTTTCGCGTCCCAAATTACAAACGGATTGGCTGTTCCTACAATAGTTATGGGTACTTTGAAATCGGGTAAGTTACATCATTATATTAACATGACATTGAAAGTAGCACCTTCCTTCAATTCGATCAGATGCTCAGATTTAATTCCCACTAAGTAAACACATTTGGTATTAAAACAAATTATACTCTATAGGTACCAACATTGAAATGTTTAATTTCCTCCCAGAAACGTGGTGTACAATGTTTCAAGGATTTCTTTTATGATTTCTTTAGAAAAAAATGTGGACGTTATTGTTGGGTTTATCAAACATGCATTTGAATAAGTAGGCCGATGTTTGAAGTTGAAAACAAAACTTTGAAGGATTTTCAAACATTCTGGAAAAACAAACTTTTATAAAGTTGCTCAAAAAGTGGCATATTGCAGAGACGTGTAGCGTTCGGGAAGTGGGCTATTACACACTAGTGCTTTTTTTTACCATTGCCGCACTAGTGCGTTTTCTTTCCCAACTGTCAAAATAATGTCTATTAAAAAGAAAAACCAACCATGAAGTTTTTACTAAAAAAAAATCAAAGAAGTTTTTATGATTCACGCAAATACGTATATTTCTAAAAAGAAGCTACTAATTTGTTTTTATATCAGACTAGCTGCCCCCGCCGCGACTTCGTCCGCGTGCCGTTCTATGTTAAATAGAGAAGTACATAAGTACCTACTTAATTCACAATAAATAGATTTTGTGATAACCCATTAATACCTTCTTGTGAATGAAATTGATGGTAAAGTGCAGTCTAAGAAAAAACTTAGTAGGTATACTTATTTATAAAACCGGGCAAGTGCGCATGAAGAGTTCCGTACCGTATCTATCTCCCGTTGTCCTTATTAATATCGAATAGTGTAATATTATTAATTGTATTCTTTTTATAGGGTTCCGTACCCAAAGGGCTTTTCCCGGCCGTTACCGGGCCGTTCTTAAACGGCATCCCGTTAAAGAGACTTCGCTGTCCGTCTGTCTGTCTGTCGCCAGGCTGTATGTTACTTATCGTGATAGTTAGAGAGTTAAAAACAGACTTACACAGTAATAGGGCCCCGTTTGTATCTTCTAAAAGTTCCTTACCATATGTAATCGAACAAAAAAAGCATGTATTTGTATGAGAGCCCCGTAAATATATTCTGTTTTGAAGTATTATGTATTCGATAACCATGCCATAGCTGATCATTGTACAACATCTTGTGTAAAATGAACGTCTTAGTGCCTCTCAAACTTGATTATACCTACCTAATCGTCGATAAGTAGGTAACGCTACTACAAACTCCCCTTTCCCCCCACACTTCCATGGTTTTTCCTGCAACATTTTGTGTAAAATGAAGTCCTAAACGTAGCTCTCAAAGAATGTAACCTGTCGATAAATAAAGCTACAGCAAACTTTCCGCTCTCCCCAATCCACCTTTTTTTTTTTGCAATATTTTGTGATTCATTGAATTCCGTCGATTCGTTCAGTTCGCAAGTGCAGAGCCATCTTGTTGTAATCACAAACAACTTTTGGAAGTTGACTCTTTGACGTTAGGAACATACCTACATTGTTTAAACAACAGTGAGTGCTCGTAATTTAATATGAACTCTATACAATAGCAATAAAGCTCAAATTAGTTTTAGTTCGAAAACGTTTGTATGGGAAAAAGAAAAGGGCTGTTTTTAGGGTTTTCCGGCAATTATTCGAATTTTTCTCGACGTAAAAACCATCTTTGAACTTCAACGAACATTTTAAAAAAAGAATTGGTCAAATTGGTCCAGACGTTGTGGAGTTATCCGCTTACAAAATTTTGCGATTCATTTTTATATTATAGATTTAATGATTTGATTGAATGAGTTAGGTTGGGTTTCATTTAATTTCATCTCATTAAATTTCATTTTCATTTCATATCAATAAAAAAATTCTACTGAAGACTTGGCTGTATGGGCATTGTTCCCTTTGCCTACCAGAATGAATGAAAAAAAAAATCTCTTGTTATATTGGTTGGCACATTTTCTAGAAATTGTCTTTGCGAGTTTAGTTGTTTTTATTATTATTATTATTTTATGAAATTGCTTCATTTTTTCGCAACTGTATTAAAAATAGTCGTTCAGTACACGTTCGGAACCGTCATTGCAACTTGTTCCGACTGTCAACCCTCGCCTTCGACTGCGCCTCGGCTCGTGTAGACATTTGTCGGAACTCGTTGCAATGACAGCCTTTCCGAACTAGTAATGAAATATACTATTCTTTTGTTTTGCCAAAGAATAACGTTTGTTTTAGCAAAATATCGACGAATTTCAAGGTTCTTGCCAAAGCAGGTTGAGACAAGAAAATGTACCAACTTCAAATATTTTACAACAAACTTATACATTACTTTCAATTTCAAGTATCTAATCCTGTCTTAAAACTATATTTATTAAGTAGTCAAACCTCGGTTATTATAAGCATTAAGCTTGCTATTACATAGAGCGCCAATTCAAAAGTGGAATGATTTTCTAAAATGCAATGTTTTCGACAGCTCACGCAGCTGGGATCACCAAGTGTACAATGGTTTGCCGTATCCGCCAATACAGAGCCTTAAACGGCGGCTTCGGAATCGTGAACAACGTTGTCTCTTACCTGCCGTTCTTGCTTAAGTTCTCCTTCAAAGATGTTCTCGACGATAAATGCAAGATCGTTTACTTGATCATCCAAGCTACTCCTATTTACTCAAAATACAGAAGTAAGTATTTCTTTCTAGTTGAAGAACACACTCGTAACCAATTGCATAAGTACAACAGCATCCCGTTTATTCGGACATGGGTGAGCACTCAATCGATGCATCTTGATTAGATGCAAACGCAAATTAATGCGATAACGTTGAGCATAACAATACGGTTGTAGGTACTAAAATGAATCACCTAGAATCACCTAGTATGTAAGACGATTCTAAATGACCCTTGTGATTTTATTGAATAAAGTAATTTTTGACTTTGACTTTGAACCTTCTGTGATTTCAGTACCAAAAGAAAAGGTATTCAACGGTACGCCGTTTGTCATTAAGCATTCAGCTGCTGGTCTCTTGGAGTACATTGACGTTGAATCTGTCCCGTACCTTGGGTTCTTACCTCAAGATATTCACAACTGTGACGCGTTACTATTGTACCATCCCGATGACTTGCCGTATCTAAAGTCGATCTACGAGGCTATTGTGAAAGAAGGCAGCGTCAATAAATCGGTGCCATACAGGTAAATTGGTCATCACCCACAGCTAACTTATTTTATTCTAGAATCAATACTCTGTTCAGCACTAAAAAGCAGAAACGAATGTTCAGTTTATAAACTTTAACACTTAACTAACACATCTTTCAAATTCATAGTAAAGATTATATGTGTTTTCGGTATTTATCGGCTACGTTGAATTAGATGTAGTCGCGGTCAGTCGTGTAATTTATCTCTTTAAGGCGACGGGTCGGGTGAAATTTTTCATAATAAATAAAAATGTCATAAACTTCCAATTTTATTATTAATTCATTAAATCTACACACACGTTAAACTTGTAACACGGCATAGTTTTTGCCGCAGTGGTTAAACTCTAGACAGTCAGCGTGGCAACGTCGCATTTTCAACTTCAGTAAGAATGCTGAAAACGACGCAAAACACATAATGAGCCGCGCACAGTTCGGATTGTCAAACTCTAAAGTAGCGCCTTATGAATATTTGCGAGCACACAGTAATCGAACACTTATAGTTCCTAAGGCGCAACTCTTCTTCTTCTTTAAACACCTTAATGTAGAATATTTTTTTCTTGTTTTAAAAGATACGAACCATAAGAATAGCTGTGCTGAGTTTGGTACCAAACAAATCTGCCAAACCCATAAAAAATGGAATCTAAAATCCACACTTCTGCAAAAGGTGTTGGTGCTAAACTTATATTTTAGAGTAAACTATAACCAAGAGCACACATTTTGTTTCATACCTGACTAGTTCAATATATGTGTTATAGGAAATAATAAGTTTCAGAACTCCACATGCTATGACTTCTTCAGAAAACATCCCCAAAAACACGCATTTGGCTATACCCGTCACCTATAATGTATCTCTTAAATGGTCGTTGTGGCTTATTAATTGATTCGTTGAGAGCATCACATTTAATGCCGCTTGAATATCCTGTAAAGGCCGGCGCAGATCAGGGGCATTATTCTCTATTGTATTGCTAACCACGCGCGTTACTTGGCTTAGGCAAGACAAGAGCGTGTAATCTGAAAAAACTGTATGGCGTAAGCCTTAGTTGTTATTCCCCACCGCGACACGTTACGTTTTGGCCACAATTTGAACTGTCAACTAATCGGGCCGACGTCTGCCGTGTTATGAAAACTATTCGTTTCAAAACGTGTCATGCGCGATTCGAATAATTTATATACAAATCAATCATTTTTGAAGTTTGCGTTTTGGAACGCGTTGTGACGTAGCACGTTTGGGGAAGGAATCTCCTATGTCATAGAGAATAAGGCCCCAGGACGGCATGGCAAGGGATTTTAATTTTTACTAATGGACATTCAACCGTACTGTTACAGAAATACGACATAAATTGCTATGCTTTAAAATGATGCCGTAGCATTGAACGTGAACGGAACGGCATCATTTTAAAGCATAGCAATTTATGTCGTATTTCTGTAACAGTACGGTTGAATGTCCATTAGTAAAACTTTAAAATCCCTTGCCATGCCGTCCCGGTCTGCGCCGGCCATAACGTGGACGTCTGCGTTGTTTAAATACATTGAATCAATCACAAGTCGTAGTAATACTTTGGGAATTCGGCCAAAAACATTCTTCCACCAGTAAAGAAAGTTTCTTTGTTCAATAGCCATGAACCATAACTTTATAGACATTTTTATAAAGTTTGCAGACAGAAATTGTTTATTTTACAGAATGTTGACTAACAATGGTGATTACGTGAAACTAGAGTCTGAATGGTCGTCCTTCGTCAACCCTTGGTCTATGAAATTGGAATTTGTTATTGCAAAGCATCATGTAATTGAAGTGAGTGTTTTGAGATTATTTTATAACAATTTTACAAAGCAATGACTTTCCATATCTGATACTATTTAGGTACTCTTAGAAACGAATGAATAGCTTATAAAAGATTTGTTATTATTTATCAAAAAGATCTTGCAGTGGTCGAATGTATTATTCAGCTTTTATCCGATAAACTATAATAGGTTGACTTTTTGGCTAAAGCTTCCTCCATTCTCTTTCATTCATCTCTTTCTCTAGATATCTCTGCTTCTGTTGTAATTGTAATAACTTTTATTTTCTTCCATTTTTCATTCAGATCTTAGTCCTTAAATATGCAGTTGTGATGTGTTTTTTTAATATGTATTACTATTTTCTGTTGTTATAGAAATTATAACTCATCTTACATCATTTCAGCCTAATCAAGTTATTTATGTATTATTAAATGGAATCAATGTTTGATCCAATATAATAATATCATCTATTATTAATTTTAAAAATATTTTTCAGGGTCCAACTGAACCAGATGTATTCCAACCACCAGAATCTTATATTCAAGACAGTCTGCCTCGTGGCAATACCATTGGGATGCGCATGCCTCATGACGATAAAGAGCATTACCTGAAGAAATTAAGAGACGTGAGTTTTTTTTATTAAAAAAAGTGATTCAATCAGGTCCGTCTATAACAATAACTTTTAAACCTTTTAAATAGTTGCACACGGTATAGGTCTGCGCTTGATTCAGTACTTAAAAACCGTTAACTATAATTATTATTGCAGTCAAACATCAATGCGCACGTCACTGCTTGTCTGCAGAAATAGGTTATAGTACTTACCCAAAAAGCTCTGACTGAAATCAACATCTTTAATGCACTAGTTGGCCGACAGATCCAGCCATTCTCTATAAATGGTAACGTGTCGAGACAGTGACTGAACAATCAATGACAAAAACCAATTGGTTTAAATTGTATCTGTATATTTTTGTATGTGTTACAGCGGTAAATGTGCGTGCATTTTTAGAGTAGTTTATCTTTAACAATAAGTTTATGAAATAACCGTTCCAAATCAAATAGGTTCTCGCTAAACCAGCGGAGAAAGCAAGGCAGCAAGTCAACAAACGTTGCCATGACATCACACAAATCATGGAGAGTCTTCTCGCAGAGCCAAGACCAGAAGACGAGCTCAAGATCGACATTCCGGAACCAGAAAGCACCTCCTATGTAAGTCTACTAAAGGTACTCAAAATCAAATACAGTGTAAACTCTTTATAACGTTATCCTTTATAACGATAAACTCCCTATAACGTTAAAACCCATATATTGAAACACTCTTTATAGCGATACGCCATTCTCTATTACGAAGAATTACGAAGAAATGTGCTCATATTTTTAGACAGTAAATATTTATTATCGGTATTATTGTTTATGTTATGTTATCAGGTAACAAAAGACTTTGAAGCTCCGAAACATCTGAGGTCGGTCTAGCTTTTGTTATCCTTAATTGCCTTAAACACGTACAGTATGACGCATTGTTTTCTCGGAAGTGATGGTCTTCGACCAAGCATACTGGGTACCTATCGTAGTATCAGTCGTAATACTACTTTGAAACTGTTTTTTTGTTCACTCCATATAACGATAACTCTCTATAACGATAAAAAATGCTCAGTCCCTTGAGTTTCGTTATAAGGAGTTTACACTGTATTAACAAAATATGGAAAAAGTAATTATGCAGATCCACTAAGTAAACGACTCTGAATTGAGATTAAGGAAAGAACTAGATATTTCAAGATAGTTTTGAAATTACTATTAATAATTATATTTGTAGGAAACGCTAATAGTATTGTTATATTTAATTAGGAAAGAGACTCCGTTATGCTGGGAGGTATTTCGCCACACCATGACAGTGACAGCAAATCCAGCTCTGGAACGCCTTTAAGCTACAACCAATTAAATTACAATGTGAATTTACAAAGGTAAGCTATTTCATTATCATCATCATGAGCCTCACTGCTAGGTATAAGCTTCTTCCCTCAAACGGAATCCTATCTGTTTTGGGCCTTTTGCATTCAGGTATTCCCCTGTATTGCAAATATGTCGGCATAAGCTTTTTCATCATCATCAACAGCCATATTAGCAGCTGCTGGGTCAACTATGTCATCCCTTCATCTGACTGATGGTCTGCCAAAGCCTTGTTTGTGTCCCTTAGGCCACCATCTGTCAGTTACTTTATAATATCCAGACTTAATCATCAGTAGAACTCTATCATGTCCACACAGTTTTTGCACATGGCTGAGTTAATATAACTTACAAATCAGAGTCTGTAGATAACACGATAATTTTTCATGAAAGTCTCTGATTGCCTGATGTAAGTTTTCAGAATAGCGACGTACAGTTTGTTAATGGACAGTTAAAATCAAACATCATTAAAATGTACTCAATGTACTAAACAATTTGTTCAATCCACACATTACCTATATTAAATCAAAGCATGAATTTTGTTCTTAGAACAATAATTATATATTAATGTATGATGTTAATATTTGTTTTTTTTGACGCGGTTTTTAGATACTTTGATAGTCACCAAAACATGAACTTCGAAGAAAAGTTGCCTGTTATCCTAGATGATAATCTATTGAAGCCATTCCCCAGGTAATTATGCATTATTATATTAATATCTTCTTGATTTTATATTTACTGTTAAGGTCAATTATTTTTATGAGAAAACGTTCATCACAATGATACCAAATGCTGCTCCTGTTCTTTTAATTTGGTACTAAAATACGATTTGTTGATGAAAATGTTCCTAAAATATTTATATTTTATTTATGTATAAATTTATCAAACCGGGATATAGCAACGAGCGCATTACTATTTAGTGACTACTCTAGATCTAATATGAAAATTTATCGTCCATTTCACTTATTATTTTATATTTTAGCACATACCTGCCCGCTGTTCATCCAACCGATGTTAACGGCGTGCCATATGGATCGTTATCTAAAATTTCGGGTACCGTCATGAGCCCGCCCATAAGTATGATGCCTGGCCAGTCTTGGCGGCTCACGGTGTCGCTTCTAAACAAGTGAGTAATACTCTTAACTAGTGAAATCCTTACCACAACTTTTTATTCACAAAAGTTAAGTAAGGATAAATGTTTTTGTACATACATATAAAAGTTCCCATATTACTGATTAGTTTGGGACTAGAATGTAATGTGTGAAATGTCAGTGAATATTCATTTATTTAAGGTGACGGGTAGGTATAGCCAAATGTGTGTTTTTGGGGAAACTGAAAACTGTTTTCAGAAAAAGTGATAGCATGAGTTGTGAAACTTATTATTTCCTATAACACATATATTGAACTAGTATGTTATTAATCAAAATGTGTGCTCTTGGATATAGTTTACTTTTAAATGTAAGTTTAGTACCAACACCTTTTGCAAAAGTGTGGTTTTAGATCCCATTTTTTATGGGTTTGGCAGGTTTGTTTGGTACTAAACTCAGCACAGCCATTCTTATGGTTCGTATCTTGTATGTACTATAAGTGTTTGATTGCTGTGTGCTCGCAAATATTCATAAGGCGCTGCTTTAGAGTTTGACTATCCGAACTGTGCGCGGCTCATTATGAGTTTTGCGTCGTTGTCAGCATTTTTGCTGAAGTTGAAATTGCGACGTTGCCACGCTGACTGAAACTCTAGAGTTTAACCACCACGGCAAAAACTATGCCGTTTTACAAGTTTAACGTGTGTGTAGATATAATAAATAAATAATAAAGTTGGAAGTTATTGACATTTTCATTTATTATGAAAAATTTCACCCGACCCGTCGCCTTAAGATAGTGTTTATAGAAATCTATGAACCGTAATGTTCAGGTTCTTTGATACTAAATGTTCTAAAGATTTATGCAGCGCCTCTAGCGGAAACTTAATGTACCAACTAAAGGAACTCCTCAAAATACAGTGGTCATCATTTGCATAATATACATACATGTGAAAGCATATTATTGGTGTTTAGTTTTTTAAGTGGTTTTTAATGTAGTTTGGACACAGTTTGTTTTCCGAATTAAAAAAAAAACAAAAAATTATCTATATATAATTATAATATATATCGTCACTTAAAAAACTATTTTATCTTAAATTCGTCTTAAATCCCGTTTCAGGCACAACAATGATATGGAGAAAGAATTAGCGAAGAGTCACCGCAACTTTAAAGGTGACCGTTCATCTGAGTTGAGGCAGAAGAAAAAGGAACATTTAGAACGATGCAACGCCATGTATCAACCAACCAAGGCAGGCGCAGCTTTCGAAACACAGGTAAAGAAAACTAAGCTTTAAATGCGTACTTTAATATTATGTAAGTAAGTACCTTTGGACCATATTTTTACTTATAGCAAACACGTAAAAAAACCCAAGTAGATTTCATACGATTTATTTTGAAATGTCATTATGCGTGATAAAATAAATAAATAATAAATATTTACGGCCAATTCACACAAACATTCTCTGTGTGAAAACCCACTACCCTCAGCACGGAAGGCAGAGCTAATACCAACTGCGCTGTGACCCCTGTCAAATGCAGTGGTTACCACTTGACATCTACACATATTTTTGTTTGAAATTGCATTCAAAAAGTTAAATATAGGTATGTTGTAGTTCAAACACCATGGCGTGAAACGCGCTCGATCAAGCGTTGATGAGAAATTCAACAAACAGCAATGTACATCGTCGCGGAAAGTGCAACGTCAACGCGTCAGTACTGACTCCAACCGAGTTTATCCAACCACCGGTGCCGGTAAGTCAATTACAATCTCTTTAACATCATCAATCTGTATCCTACGTCCACCTATGTCCACCGCTGGACGTAGGTCTCTCTCAAGACGCGCCACTGAGCCCGGTTTTCGGCTTTTCTCATCCAGTGTTTGCCAGCCACATTCCGCAGATCGTCGCTCCATATTGCCGAGGGGCGTCCTTTTATAAATGATTCAGTAAATATTTTATTTTTACATCCCTACGTAAATAGTTCATTACAAAACGTTTAAAAAAAATGATGTGCTCTTCATAGTTGGCCGTTATACATCCAAAAGATTTTTTTAGCATTAAGTAACAAGAGGTCTGAGAGGATTTCTACCGCCATTTTATTCGTTTTTATTTAGTTCTAGAACAAATGTAGTGCCCCAGACTAAGGAACGTTACAAAGGTACATTGCTTATGTTTTAGCTGCTGGATGGTGCCACTATCCTTCTTGCATTAAACATGGACATATGAGATATAACAATTACGGTATGCCAATTTATCGTCCCCCTCCGACACACATCATGCCTGGTAAGAATCATTTACTAGCAAACACAATCATGGCCTATCCAGTTTCTAAAACCACACTCAATATAAAACGTTGGCAATCACTCAAAAATCCATGGTACAAGTTTGTTTCTTTGTTTGACAACGCTTCGGATCCACTCTCTCATTGATCAAGCTCATCAAACATACCTTAAAACATAGTTAAATAACGTAGCTTTTTAAAAAAGAAACATCATTTTTTTTAATAAATTACAAATATTATGTATTTGAAAATAAAATGAAAATAAATATTATACATTGGTTAATAAAATTAAATATTTAAAATAATCACAGTTACTACGAACGCGCTTCGTTTAGTCGCCATGTTTATGACGTCATAATGTTACATGGTTTGATTGACTATCTATCAAAATACTGTATCAGTTGTCGGCTCGGCAAACTCGGGGTTCGGAAACCGTAGGCTCGTTTTCGGTACTAGGTTCCAAAACAAACTAAGTGAAATAAAAAAACAAAAGAATCATTTTGATTTTAAACTTATATAAGTAAATGTTATTTCCATTTACATTAGAGAAAATAAATATAACCGTTTTGAATTCCAGGTCCGTGGATGCACCCACCGCCTGTATACGAATCTCCGTACACATTCTCAGAACCTCCTCGATCATCTTTTGATATGACTCCGCCAATGGCACATCGCCAATCAGCGAATTGCCTGAATCTTCCTACTAGCAACTATAAGCAGGTAAGTTACAGCTTTGCTGTAAAGCTCTGCCGATTGGGACTTGATGAAGTTTTAAGAGAACAATCCTCTGGTGAAATAGTTATTCAGATAGTCTAGCTAATATTTATATAACAGAATACACCTCATTGGACGATTACTTATAAAATGTTTAAGCAATATATGATCTTAGTTTATGAAATCCTTTATATGTCTACCTTTTATATCTCAGTAGGCTTTCATTCAAGTCCCATCGTCTCTCTTAAATTAAAATATTTTTTAAAAATTATAATTATGTTGCGCTAAATGTTTGTTATATGTGCGCTGTACAAAAGTTTTACTAACACCCATTTCTTTGTTCATTCCACATTTCTATCTCTGTTTCACGGCAGCCAATTTTGTGTCATTGTATAAAATGTCATTGTTAAAATACCTACAAGTTAGATCCCACTTTTAAGGTAAGTATATAAATTACTAAAACTCGGGTGTCATTTGGAGTTAAATGGAGATAAATAAAATGGCATACACACTTTTCACAACTCTTGCAAGGTTAATGAGTAGTGACGATCAAAGCTTATAAATTCAATAGATGGTGTTGTGTTAGTAGTTTTGTGATTATATAGTGCAAATACGATATCGAGCATGCCCGCCTAGTGACGCGCGATCGCCTGATTTTATCAGGAATGTCTCATAAACGCTGACTGCGGTTATGCAATAAAAAAGCATCCTTACTGGTAAAAGCATCAATTTTTCACGTCACTTGATAAACTGTATGTACCATCATTTTAAAGTCATGGCTGATGTTGATTTTAGGGAGCCCTATAGTGTGCCTTGATCTGTCCGTCCGTTGCAGAAATATAGCCTCAGAACAGAAACAAAATTAAAGTATACCTATTACTTTCATTATCAAAAGCCAAAATATGAGGAAAACAAAATTTAAACTGGTACCTACTTGTGAATATTTTGTGCGTATTTTCAGGTAAAATGTATTGAAGTTTCGACATTCATTAAATGTAATATTTTTGAAGTTTGTTCAGATGCCTCGGTGGGCCAGTCAATTCAGTCGGTTTTATGTGAACTTGCCAAATCAATTTCGAGGCCGAACTTTCGATTTTACGAAAAAATTCGAAATATATGCCCAGAATGTATGTGTTGCGGTCAAAAATAAATCGGTTAATGATAATAATAACTATATTATTTATTTAGTTAAAGTTTTAAATAATAATAAAAAATAAGTAAGTCAAAATGAAAAAACAAAAGTTTGATGATTTGAGCTTTGAGCATTGAGTTCGTAAATATTAGTTTGTATGAGATAAAAACAAGAAATTTACCTAAGTTGAATATAATGCCCTATAATGTATTTAGTACTCACATAACTTCAAGTTGTTTAGTTAGTTTGCCCTCATTAAGCCCTCATAAACAGTTTCAAACACATTTTTTGTGGATAAAATAAGCCGATGAGTTAAGCAGTTTCATTTCATTTTGTTATATGATAACTTCTGCTATCAGGTTAGGCGGAGTGATAACTATCTGTTGACTTTATAGTGTAATTTCAATGGTTATAAATTCAACACATTCTCATCATCCGCCTCGGTGTCGAAAATTAACGTAATTGGGTGTAGGTGAGTCAGCGAGTCAGCCGTTTAAGACAGGTTAAGTAAGATGAAGGCTTAAAATAAGCTCAATTTTATACTGACCGACAATATTTAGACCGTTTATTATTGACGATTTATCACTTTAACCGTAACACATATGCATATGAATTTGAATAATGTCACATAAATAGGGTAATAAGGCTCCAAAATGGAGACGCCATCTGCATGTTAAGTCATGCGCTTCGAGGAAAGGGAAGTCAAGAAGGTTAGAAGAGCCAATGAACTTTCATCGTTACCCAGACAAATCGACATTTATCTGCCGGTATCAGGTAGTCTCGGTCTATGTACATGGCATGCTTCAATGTTCGGACAGGACTTCATTTGTGATTTGATGTTCTATTTTTTATGCAATAGGTAAGAATTTCGAGTTTTGTGAGTTTTCATTTTCGTCGTTATCAACAGATCCCATGAACCGGGCTGATTCGCTGACTGCCTATTAATTGATTATCGAGACAAAATATCTTTGCATGGTTTCTTTTATTATACTAAGGTGAAAGTGGTTTTCACTTATATTATAAAGTCTACTTATAAAATCACTTATGTTATAAAGAAAACTGCACTTATTTAAAGTAGATTTCACTGTTATTGTAAAATTTCAACTTCAGCTAATTGATGTATGAACGATTGGCTCCAACAGCTTTATGTGTGATAGCCTTTTTACATATTTTCTTAAAATATGTTTTATTTGTTATATGTTTTATTATTTTCTATTTCTTTATTATTCTATATTCTTTATGTTATGGTGTATTTTTTTCTTGAGTTTATAATTTTAACTACCATAATATTAGACGGTAGTTTTATTGTTTCTAATTTCAAGAGCGCGAAGGAGCGCAAAAGACCGGACAGTGTCAGGTATTCTGTCGCTTATTAATAAATTTGGCTTTACTTGTAAGTAAGAAACTTGATGATGTGAAATGTATATTCTATTGTATGTATACTTGTGTGCGTAATGTCTCTATAAACTTAAAGAAAGTCTAGAGATCATGGCGAACTACTTTTGCTGTACGCTTTTAAAGATTTAGGGTATTTTTGTTCATAAAACATTTTTAAATAGCACCTGGGTTGAAGTGTGTTGATGCAATGCGACACACTCTTCATCGTGGGTGTTTGCACTAAGCATAGGTAGGTACCTAAGAAAACTTATGAAATATTATGTTGTCACCCATTTCTAACATAATAATGGTGTTATTATTTATTTAGTAATTTATTATTATTTATAAGCCTTATTCCCGTGCATGGTAAAATAATGCCTCCTTTGCCTTATCCGGACATTATGTGACACTTTGTATATAAAATTGTACATTACTGCATGTATTCAGCCGCCACATTTTTTCCACAATATTTTTTTTTACCACATTTTTGTTTTTACATCATAAATGATAAGAGTATCAGTTAAAGGTCATATAGTTATCAATTAGACAGTGTTACACTGCCAACTGAAAATGTATCTCTGTTTACTAATAAAAAATCGTTTTTTTTAGACCACTGAACCTTACACCGGACACAATTCAAAGCCTGGGAAGTTCACACCATTCGTAATCTCGAACCCTTCGTCTCAGTCTGGGTTGAATAGCGATGAAACTATGGACAAGACCGATGGAGAATCAAGCTACTCATCTTTCTATTCGTCATTCTTACGAACTGATTCCGGGAGTGGCACCGATAATAGTTCCAAAAGGGAGAACATCGAATCCATAAAGGTATAATACACATTTAAAAATATGCATATATTTTGAGTTCAGCCATTTTATGCTGGAACCTGCCTTTTAATAATACGTTATACATTCAAACCAACAATATAGCTTGTGGCATATTCACTATCTTGAAGAAAAAAAATCTGAATTTCAAACAAAACTCGTTGCCACGTTGTGTTTGTTAGTATTTGAAACGTAATTCAGTTTTCAATTACATAGCTTACTTTTTATAAATATTGGACAGCACATAATCTGTGACACATGTTTCTAACAAATATATATGGCTACCTATTATTTTTCAGAGTCCCCCGACCCCTGATTCTTGGCTCACAAGGAGCCCTAAAATACCACCTCAGAAAAAAATTTGCCCACAGTGGATGAATCCGGTAAGTACATATGTTTTCAAGTAATGCATTTAAACGTGTACTGAATACATCATATTTTATTACTTACTTACTAATTTCTTTTTTATTAGGGAAATCCTGATGTGCTGTTCAAGTACCAAATGAAGCCTAAGACAAAGAATAATGTGCTGGAATCTGATTTGGAGAAAATAAAACAATTAAATCAGGTATGATATTCTAAAACCAGCTGCGTGTCTAGTGCTTGAGAACAGGGCAAGCCTGACATTCGTTTTTTATTTATGATTCGTTATCTGACATCTATAAGTTCTATAAAATATTGTAATTCTTCATATTAATTTTTACGAGGCACACTGAACATGATACTGACATTACCTGTACCTCTACCATGAGTTGTCACAGTAAAATCGCCTGACTTTACTACAGTAGTTACGTCATTATTAGTATGACGAATTTTAGTACCCAACTATCCGCTAGAAGCGCTGTACAAATCTTCATACATTTTTTTAACTACAGACGCTAGCGAGTGTAGTAAATATAGTATAGTAAAAACTCATGGTAGAGCTACTGACAGAAAAATAGAATATTTTAAATAAATAAAATAGTTTAAAAATTTAAGAATTGCGTTTAATATTATGACTTTATTGTGATTCGTTGACTCCTTGTGACGTAGCGCGTGCGAGATGGATAGGATAGCTAATTTCTGCATTAAATTTACCTTTTATAAATGAAACTTGGTCTTGAACCAAATTACTTAGCAATATAAAGTCACCCGATATTTGTATAATTTTGCTAGAGCTTTGTTTCATTCAGTATTGATGCGCATTCTCGCGCGTCGCACAAAATGCTCTAGCCGCGAAGCTTACGCGTATTCTTCTACGGAACAAATCCGCATTATATTTAATTAGAAGATCATTGCTTTCAAAAAATGATGGTTCTCACTAAATTATATGGTCTCACTCTGCTATACTATAAAAGTAAGATGTTTTCGTTGGAAATTGAATGCCATATTAATTCATAGCTTGATGAAATATTCTTGCCACAAACAAAATTGTAAATGTCTGGGAAAAATCCTCACAGAGACTGAAGCGCAGACTTTTGATGGTTTTTAATTAAATGTCTAAAATATATGTTTTAGATTGGTGTACGATTGGTGTCAGTTTACCGTGTAGTGTTAAATAATATAGTGTTATCTCTACAGCCCGCTCTGGTTAATGAGCAACTTGGCCAGTTATACTCCGAGATGCTGGTCGAAGGTGTTGCAGCTCGACTCACTTTAGAAGAAGGAATCACCAGCTCTAGTAGTTCTGGTGAAGATAACTGCTTCAATTTCCGCAAACCTAAGGTAAGTTGTAGTAAAATAATGATGTATTCTGGAATTGAAGCCATTTAAAAAATGGACCGATGATTTTATGACGAAAATAGGTTTTGGAAATTAGGTATATCTTGATTTGAGATTGTATGAAAAATATATCTACCCCTTCACGCAAATAAATTTGCAAAAAAATAAAACTACTCACAAATATTATACGAGAAATTCATATTTTATAATATGATAAAGCAATATTAATAAATATTCATAGACAATTCACACAATACTCTCTAGTCCCAAACTAAGCAAAGCTTGTACTATGATAGAAGAGCTGATAGAACATTATATACATTTTTTTTGTATACAAAGAATACATAGTGACACCCAGACACAATAAACCCAAAAAAATATTTATGTTGTAGGAATTGTTGATATGTTGCGCAGATTAAGCGCAGTTTTTTATGCAGTTAATTAGATGGCGCTAAATATATTTTTTTATTTACAGCTTATTCGCCGAAAACGCGATTACAACAGACTTAGTATGATTTACGAAGAAAATGCGCCGTTACCTTCCCCAAAAAAAGAAGAAGCCACCGAAAGTGAGTCTTTAAAGTCATAAGAAAGACCAGTCCCATATTATTTGTAGTATATTATTTAATAAATCAAAAGTGACTGCTCGATTTTTGAAACGAAGAACGTTATATACATATACAGGATGATTCTAGGTGTCAGTTCCTCGCTAAGTTGACTTGAAATGTGATTTTGATGTCACACTTCTATAAAAAAACGTATGATACAGGATGTATAGTTTTCGTAAACTTGTTTAATAAGGGCACTCTGCTTTTTAATATATTTATATATTTTTATTGATAATAATATAATTAATATGGATATATAACTTGGTATGTTTTCATTATATATTAGGGGTACTGAAAATCAGTCATTTATGTATATAAAGTTCCTATTCCAAACTTAGAGCGAAGACACATTGTTAAGTTTTTTGTAAATAATATTTGTTTTTTTTATTAGATATTTCACTTTCTAAGTCAAGAATATGCATAAATTTGTGTTCTTAGAAGTTAGTTCTAAACAATTGTATATTTGTTTTAACTCGCAATATTGCATATATTTTTTTATATAGAAATTAATGCTTTGCATTTTATTTAGTTTTTATGAAAAGACATTTTTTTTTTTTTTTGTAATTTGTAATATAAATATCGTTATTTTATTTAAAAGTAAATGCTGAACGCAATTAAGTGTAGGCACATACTTAAATAAAGTATTTTACCCAAAATTTTAGCAAATGTATTTAATTATAACTTTGACATATATATCTTGATAAATAGGTTATTTATTAAGTAGGTATGTAGTATAATATTATGTAAAAATAATAAAGTACCTTGATTGAATCTCTAGACTAATGAACTTAAATGTCTTTTGGCGCTTTTATGTTTTACTTAGGTTAAGATACGGACACACTGAACTTTGATCAAATACTTTGTTTTAACCAGGTAATGGCTGAAAATTAACTTGTTTAATATTAAGCGATTTCTTATAGAAATGACGTTTTTAGCCAAGCCATGTTAAGAAGTACTTACTAATTATATTTACACTAGTCTCGCTAAAGTCGTAATTATACTTTTACTAATGTATCCAATTATATAATATCAGATAATATTATATATATAATTTTACACTAAGAGTTAGTTATACCGTGTGTGTCTGTCTGTCCATGCTGTGATATGAAATCAAATGTATAATTATATATTTATATCGAAATTAAAAATAATATGGTAATCAGGATTTTAATATAATGTCTATTATAAAAACTTTATACATATAATATACGACAAACACATATACCTGAACGGGAACTTAGTTAAGTATCGATTATTTCTAAAAAATTACGTACATGGTACACATAATATGAAATATTTATTTTTTGTTTTTAAAGTTATATTAAGTAAGTACATTAAAGTTAAAATACCTAAAGAATAGTCTATTTTACGATATTTTATGTTGGTTTTTTATGTTTTTACGTTAATGCTTAAAATAATTCTGATTAATATTTTCGAAAAATATAAACCTAAGCTAAATAGAAAAAATGTATATACAATATTTTTATACGTTCTAAGACAAGCCATTTTTTAATATACTAGGAAGTGTTTTAATTATATTTTTTGTGTATAATTACATTCAAAACTGTCAACTGTTTTGTACCTACTTAAAGTCAGTGAGACAGCTCTACTATGGAAACAACACAAGTCTATTTTACTTGATATTTATTTATCAATATCTTATAACACTTCATTTGTTTAATAATTAAAATATATGAGAGTTAAGATTTTAAGTAATTCGATAAGTGATAGTTAAATGTAAGCCTTTTATTAATCTTAACTTTTTAACATATTAAATCAAATAATATGTAAGATTAATAAAAAGCCGCTTAGCTTTTAAGTAAATATTTATTTAATATCATGCTGAGTGTAGAAAGTTAGTCATTTTAATGTCTAATAGTAGTTATAATTACTTTACTACAATGTCATAAAGTACTCAAATATGGATCCACATTTACGTCCACACACGTAGCACAATTTTACCGTTCCATTTTTGTAACACTGGGAATTCTTACATTGAATTTGATTTAAGATAAATACATTCTGTGTTCAACAGTTAAACATTCCTTTTGGTGTTAATTGTAGGCAATATTTTTAAATATTATTGTACAAAAAAAACAATATTTTCTATCGGTCTGTCTTAGCGTCGTCGTATACAACGGTCAGAACAAATAATTATAAATTAGTTTAGGCTACTAAATCTACAAAACCGCAAGTGTCACAAGGAGAGAGAGTCGAGTTTATTCATGATTTTTATTTTGACCGAAATAGAATTCAAAACTTAGTACTAATCGCGCTTGAGCCTCGAAAATACCTATAATTTAATTCCGGAATACGGACCTCAATATTATTAAGTTAGTTTATACTATTTTTAAGTGCTGTTTTTAATGGGTAATAAAGTATTGATGATTCTATCATTTGTTTTGTTTTATACTTACATCATTTTTATCAATGGTTAAAAAATATTTTGTTGTTCTAATGAAAATAACAGTTTTTAAAATAAATGATATTGATAGATCATTCATCAAACCATGCTATCCGATGCCATGTCAATTAGCTCTACCACTCAATTACTTTGAAGGAATCTCTTTCTAAGTGGTTCACTCTACTTTGTCGTAGATTGATGTTTTAAATTAGATTAAGAGCTAAGCTTTCCGCGCTCCTCGAACGTGCTAAATCATTTTATCTCCTTAAGCACGTAATGGCATTTCTATGCTGGCCACTAGATTAGGTTTCCTTCCAAGCTAGTCAGTGATAAGAGAGGATAGATAATTAATTGTCAGTTCCCTAGATTGGATTACAACTGAGTGTAATATACTATACCAGCTTGTGGGAACACTGTTATTTAGCAGCTTTTCTGATTTATCTGGATTCATTGTTCACGAGTCGTATGGTTCAAACTCAGTGTTTACCTATCATTTAAATAGGTACAGTTTAATTTAGTCACTTAAGAATACTAGAAGCACATATTACAGTAGCATAGACAGACAAGTAGTATTACTATACTTACGTTATCTATGTTATGGGTGCCATTAATAGGAAGACAAAAAGACGGTTAAAATTCCTGCAGCTCTCTGTTCAAACTGTCAATATTGATACTCCGCTGCGCTACACACACATAGAAATTCGTGTCGCTACAATGTACAAATTACCTGCGATACTATACAGGTGTGTTCACTAACACTCTTACAGAGGCGCCGCGCCCGCTCTACCTGCGCGTGAGTCGCATTCCGTTTGTAGCCTCCACCATTGGCCGTCGAGCCTGTGAAGGCTTTTCGAATTTAGAAAGTCAACTTCCAGTATTGGTGTTTGGTTGAGTTATTCACATCACAATGTCAACGGTGCTCTGAAAATGTAAGTACTTACAAACTTTCTTTTTTTAATTTGTTAAATCATCAGGGAAATCCATAGCGTGTTATAGTATGTGTGAGTAGATATATACTTACGTATACTTACTATGTTTCCATGTCAGGTTTTTGAATCATAATTTAATGAGGCTATAGGTACGTAGGTACCTACTGGGTAGATAGAGGTACCTTCAAATGACGACATACCCTCACTCGCAACCTGTCATAATAATGTTAGCCTACGGTAAGCGATAAATATTATAAGAACTCGTGACCATTAAAATAGAAGTATAAAACTAGATATTGTTTTTATAAGCATTCTTAGGTGATGACTCAAACGGCTTTCAGAAAAACCACGTTTTTATCTAGATAAGGCTTTGTATTCTAAAACAATAATCAATTTCAAATTTGAATGAGACTCAATATGTCTGTAGTTTCGCATTGAGTGCTTCTAGCGAGTCTTCTTTCGTAGAAGAGCGCCAAATCTTTCAAATTACATTTATAATATTTTTTAGAACAATATTTCTTACATAGCCGTCATCTCAGTGCGTTTTTGAAGTTTATACGATATCTCTACTAGATGGTGTTCACTTCATTTAGTAGATTGGTCCATCTGTACCTACCTACCAAGATGGATTGATTCAATTTCAAGACACAAGGCTGGCACCATCGTTCCCGAAAGCACTCAGTTCAGGTCTGGTCAATGGGTGTTTAACCCTGATACCTACCATAAATACAGGTGTTTTGTTATGTGTCTTTACACCATAGGCTGTAAAGTACAAAGTACCACAATAATTTATTTTTAATGTTCGCATTATCTTCTACTAATTACATACGATGACGTATAAGCACTAAGATAGAAGTTGGCCAGGTTACTAATTAGTTTATTTTTTTTAAATTCCCTCAAACACCTCTTGCTAAGAGTTCTATTTCCTAAATAATATCATACATAAAAAATATATTAGTAACTAGGTACATATTGTAAATATAATAATATAATCGGGTTGGGAGCTCTTGTAGGTAAGTTTCTCAACCTGTCAGAAAAGCCCCCCTTTTCTGTGGTTATTGAAGAACAAATCATTAATTACATTTTTAATTTTTTTATTTAACCTATTCTGTCCCACTGCAGGGCAAATTACCATTAGGTACCTACTTACATAATAGAGGTATATCTAACATACAACTGCTAGATGCATCTTCCTCCCATAATGTGACATAATTAGTTATTTGAGTCAATCGATGTAATTATCATTAAATATCTTACATATTACAATGTGCTTAAGTACTTAAATATCTCTCCTAGAATTTGTTATGGGGCTACAGTTATTACTTAGACTATGCAACTATTATGAATAGAAAATGAATCCTGCTGCAAGGGTACGGTACGTGCTGAATAAGATTGCAAGCAGTAAATACTAAAAGATAAAATAGGTATAGGTACCTACGTAAAGTAAAAACCGCACAGAACTAATCAATGAAGACTTTAGTCTTAATAGTGCTGCTACGATCATGGGAACATTTTGTCATCAATTCAGTCATCAATATTTGGTGTGTTTTATAAATGTTTTTGTTATGTTTCGCTCCATCCGTTTGTGACTTGTGATTGTGACATCCACATGCCTACCATCCGGCTTCGGTATATTTTACTTTTTGCTGATATAAAGGTCTTATGTAGGTATAATTATTTTTTTGTATTTAAATAAGAAGCTTTGAGGCGGTACCATACACCCTAAGTGTACCTACCTATGGTACCGGACCCTAGCTAGCAGTAAAATAAAATCTACGATGATTGAGTAGGTACCTATCTGAGTAGGTAATCCTAATCACTAATTCTTACTACACGTACCTACCTGCTAGTAGGGCTATTAAGCCTCCAAGATTGCTCCAAAATACTTCATAATCATTGTTTATTATTCAGCGTTCGACTAGCCAATGAATGAAAAAAATGTACCATGTAAAACGCTGAGTACGAGGTTTAGCTGTTGATAAGAGAGTTTTACTGACGTAATTAGTAAGTTGTGACGTAAACCCATTGGAACAGTGATATACTCGGCGGTAGGTATATATTCGGTATGCTTATCAAATGAATGAACTTGAACATAACATAGTGATCAACATTACCTACACTCAGCATTTGCTCGTGCGCTGTAAAACTTCTCAGGGGGCTGAGCACAATCGTAAACGTGTTGCACCTACCTTTGTTTCTGTTCCAAAATAACGTTTTTTTATTGAAGCAGTGATGTATTTAAGATACATTGCGCGTCAGCATCAGCTTTACCTACTGTCGAATGTTGCATGTTGCTGGATTGTTGCATCGTTACCGCGCAGTGTATTTTAAATACTTACGTTACGTTTACGATTGTCACATGTATTCGTATTCAGCCTTTTCAACTAGGCCAGAATAAATTTTCCGATATTCGCCAATCATTTCTAGATGATCATTCATTTCATTATTGTCTATATTATATCTGGTCGTAAAGACAACTTTTATGTAAAAACATCATTTTATAAAAAATCAATTCCGATAGCATAGCACACATAAATAACCTTTTCATGTAAAAACTTGCTATCTAACATCGTAATGGTAACAAGGATTCCAGTTTGCCTTTCATAATATCCGGTGCAGAACACTGTTCCAATCATTTCCTGCTGAAGCCTGCTCCTGCTGGTTCAGCAGCTAGTGATTATTTCCTTAAATCATTACTAGGTAAGATTCATAAGTGGAGAGCAAAGGTAATTGAAAACTTATCTGAATAGAATACTATGTGTGAAAGTTATTCTTGGGATGTTTCTTAACATCCAAATAATTAAACTTACGTTAGGTTAGTTAAGAGTAAGTAATACTTAGTTAAGAGTTTTTTACTGTGTTGGAAATGGAATTGGAAAATTTGGAATACAGATCTTAATTGGGTACTTAGGTATCTCATAAAATTTTCGTTAAGAGTCGCAGATTAAACCTACTAATATTTGACAATAAATTTTAATTTGCATTTGTTGTAAAACGAAAACATCTTTGTGTAATTGTGATTATTTGGTAAGAATGAGGTATGAAATATCGTACAAGCTCTAGCTCTCTTTAACTGTCCTTGTGTTTCATTAGTCTTTATTTTGACGATGGTACCTATTTAACCGATGGTAAAAAAATTACTTTTTACTAAAAACATATATTTTTAATCAAAAAAGTGATTTGTCTTCTTCGATTTTAGTTCATTATATACTGCAAACAATGAAGTAAAGTAAGTTTTCATTTTTAACGACCGACGTGGCGCGGCGGGCGAAGGTCCGCCTGCGACGCGGTGGTTGCGGGTTCGATTCCCGCCTTGAGATAAATGTTACGATCTGCAAATATTTATTCCAGGTGTTCTGGGTATTTTATATGTACAATAATAAAAATATATCTATCTATGTAATGTAGATATTATATTAAGTATGTCAGTCTTCAAGTTGTGTAAACACAAGTTCTGCTTAGCTTGCGGTTAGATGATGTTGTGTGGGTTGTCCAGCATTATTTATTTATATTAAGTAAAATAATATCACAAATTCCTTTCTAGTTTTTCAGTTTTTTCGTGTAAGTAAACTATTATGATATGATAGCGACTAGACAAAAAACATTGTAGTAACTTTAGAAACTTGCCTTCTCAAATCAATTAAAATCGTATCTTAATAAAAATAAAACAAAGCTCATTTTGCCGTGTTCTCTACATTGATGCGCGTTATTGAAGAATTACATTCTGTGCATACAAATGTCAGTGAACAATACCAAACAGCTATGTGACCGTCATTTATATTACCTCAGCTTTCCTTCATAGCTGACCAAAACGGCCCTCGGCTGATTCATTCACACTTCCTTTCGAGATATGTAGATATAATTGATCCAGACTAACCGTAGGGCGAACCTCACTCGCGGAAGAACGCAACACTCGTGTTCCCTAGTAGAAGTAACTGACAGTCGTGAGGTTTCAGTCATTGCTCCAACAAGCAGTACTTAGGTATCAATGATTTATACCCTAAAAAAAGGGTACCTCACAAATGCGCTTTCTGCACATCTTTTTGCACCACACACTCACAACGGAACGTTATACAACAAGCCTTTGGTTATATGAAGACAGCAGGTCAATATAATACTTACTAGTTAACATTGATGTAAACCTTTTTATTAGATATACTTACTTAAGTTACTAGCTGTCCCGGCGAACTTCGTACCGCCTTAGAGAGATTTTTTTTTTCTGAGAGATTTTCTTAAATATTTTTTCCGTAACAACCTTGTACAGTATTAGAAAATTACAAAAAAAAATATCAGCCAAATCGGTCAAGCCGTTTTCATGCTATGTCGTGACAACGGAAAACGGGTTTCATTTTTATATATATAGATAGAGTTAAATATATGAACCATGCTTGAATCATTAGAACAATTTATGTTTATATTTATATACTTACGTTTCATCTTATACAATTTAAAAGACTGTTTTACAGGTACATAGGTTTTATTGCAAACAAGAAATTGAGTTTTTAGGTACAACTTGACCTCTTTAACCTAACCAGCCATAGAATCTTGGTGTTAGATATTTTGGTGCAAAATCAGCTAAAAGCATATGTGTTTGGACCTAATTAGTGCAAACGTCACCTTTTACATTTTATCAATTCTTTAAAATACTACACAAAGTAACGTCTGACGTGCTGACTCTTATATCCATACCTTGAGTGTTCTTTTCTGAGAATGGTACCGCGGTAAGAATATCGTACCTACTAAATAAGGTGTTAATTGGATCTGCTAATCAACTATAGTTATCATAGACGTATAAAGACTTAACTTAATATTATAAAGATGTAATGTTTTTTGTACTTTTGTTAGAGTAAATTATAAAACTTGGAATCCAATCCAAATTGACACTGATGACTACAATATTTTGAAGTGGGGTAGGATGAAATATTTTAAAGCGTTGGTCCTTACAGAAAAATGATACTTTTTTTTGATTTATTTATTTATCGTTTTGTTGATTTATTTATTTATCTCTAGCAAGGACTGTGCAAATCTTACCCCCTATCTTATAAAAAGTTAGCGTTGACATTATGTCTCCTTTACGTATGGTAATCAAGACATCAAGTGTGCGCTAACTTATAATAAGATATACCGTTACTAGATTTTATTACGAGAATTACCCCTCAGTTCATCATGTAGTAGATAAGTACAAGCAAGAGCCTCCATCTCAAGGTGAACAGCGGGTTAGATCACTCAGTGTCACGTTTAGAGCCGAATTCTTCACTTACTACGCATTTAAATAGGTAAATAAATATAAATTGTGGTATGGGCTTATTGACGATAGTTTTATAAACCTTGTTTTTTGACCTTAGCCAGTAGATGTCATAATGTCGGATAATAATGGGTTTGCTATTTTCTTAACAGGGTTGTTTTATTAGAACATTATCACAGAGGTCCCGTTTAACCGATATTGATTAAAAACTGCTCACTACATGTTGTAAAAAGAAATACAAAAATAGTATACAGATATTCTGCGAACGGCTATTCAATATAAAGTGCAACACAAAAATACTAATGAAAAATGTGAATATCTTCGTGGTCATATTTCGGTTTCGTAGAATTTGTAAAGCTTTCATAAAGTGTCAAAGCGGTATCCATGACAACTTACTTATAAACTCCTCGCGTTGCACAGTGTTACACATAACCTTATTGCGATGAGCTGTATACTCAGAATAAAAATGTCTGGGGCAAGGTTCCCGCCATAGTTTTATAAGTTGTTGTGCCAAATTATTCTCAGAAAAAGGAACCGGTGGTCTTTCATGGTTTTATAGCCAAAAAACCCACCCCAAAGGTTGTGAGGTAGGTAGACGCCGAATCATGTGATGTGATGGTGACTAATCCTGACCCAATTTTTATTAAGAAGTGATTTTATTTGCAGCTCAAATAATAACTGCTTAATACAAAAAAAAGAACTTAATTTAATTTAACGTATTAATTATCTAATAGCGAAATAAAACTAGCGATTGTCAACACATCTCATTTATTATTTGAACTATATTATGGCTTAATATGCTGTATTATCCAATGCAAATCATTTCGCAATACAATCAATTTTGTAAAACTTTCTATCAATTTTTTTTTAATTCTGCAATTTTATGAGAGATATCTGCAAAACATCAAAACCTTCGACAGATACTTTCACAGTAATAGATACTTAAGTTTTTATGTAACCAATACTTATCTAATAGTAAACAATACAATAAAAGAAAACATATCATAAGCACGAGGAGATTTAATAAAAAAAAACATTATTTTAGAAAAGTTTGACCGGTAATTTGTATTGTCATTATTTATCTATAATTTGTCAAATCAGAAAACGTTTTTTATTATACAAAAGAGGCAAGTTTTATATTTTTAAGATTATAGAGTCGGTGGTAAACTCGAAGGTCTGTGTGTGTGGGTGGTATGAGTCATCCTTTACCATGCAGAGAAAGCATGCCCGGCGCAAGTCATTTCATTCTTTGTAGTATACTCTCAATAAACTACAATAACGATTTTTTGTAATAGAAGGTTTCTGTTCTTTTGTATGGATTTAATGGCGTTGGACAAATAACTACTAAGTACTTATGTTTATAAAAAAACAATTTTAAATAGTTTCGTAACGTCAGCGTTTTGGATTATACTATGTATATTAACATGACAGCTTGTTACAGCGTCAACGCGCAGTGTAACTCGGTTACGATACAGTTATATCACATCTATTCATTCTAGCTAGCTGCCTAAATTTTTAACCAGAAATCTTAACTAAAAATGTCTTTACATTTTTTGATGAATTTACATTCCTTAAAACGACCATAAAATGCTCTTCAAATGACAGTTATTTTATAAAAAGTTATTTATTACTTCAAAACCAGTTTCGATTTCAATGTGAGTCATAGCTGCGGAACGAAAACTAACCATGGCGTAAATAATTCCTGTTTTACTAGAAAACGGATATTCCACAGTTAGGTACACGTTGGTAGATAGGTAATGATTGCAATTAGGTACCTACTTAGTGAGTATTTCTTATTATTATAAGGTAAATATATCTTAGTAGATCAAAGAATTCAACTTAAAAACAATCGTATGAACATTTTTCAGTACCTACAAATTATTTAGACGCGAATATGACTGTAAAAACAGAAAATTATAAAATTTACAACTGTTTTAAAATAATAGATACAATTATAAGATCGTGACCTGGGAAGTAGCTAGAAAATGCAGGGCAATTTAGAATGAACATGAAGGTTAGTAAACTATAATAAATAAATACAAAAATTATAATAAATAATGCTGGACAATCCACACAACATCATCTAGTCCCCAAGCTAAGCAGAGTTTGTGTTATGGGTACTAGACGACTGACATACCTAATACAACAGGTACATTACATAGATAGATATTTTTTTATTATACATATAAATACCCAGAACACCCGGGATAAATATTTGCAGATCGTACAAATATTTATCCCAAGGCGGGAATCGAACCCGCAACCTCCGCGTCGCAGGCGGACCTTCGCCCGCCGCGCCACATCGGTCGCCAAATACATATTTCAATAGAGCCACAGTTAAATCTAACTCAATATTTTAGAGCGCAGGCTGTAAATGCAGGGCAATTTAGATAGTAACATAATCTTTTCTAGAGCCCGCGATTCTACATACAATCTTAGGCTTAGTTAGAGCGAAGAACTCCATGTTTCTAACTATCAAAGGTCTTCCTTACATAATTTCCGCCTTGTTTCAACTGTAATTAGAGTAATCTAATTTTAAGATGTAATTTTAAGACCCAAAGCAATAAATATATTTTATTCTAGGTTGGAAATGTCACGACTGGCTTACCTCCTGGCGGTAGCAGGAGCATCAGCTCAGCTTACCCTCGACGGCATCCGTTGCGGACAGCTCTCCTGCCAGCTCGAGGAGTACTGCTCCTCGGAGACCAACCGATGCGCACCTTGCAGCATCGTCTGCAACAACACGCACCATAACTACGACGCGGGACTCTGCGTCAAGGAGTGCCAGAGTAAGTTGCAAAGAATTTTATCCAACGGCGGAGACTTCGGAAACCGCGAGGATAAGATCAACGAACTGCTCAGACGAATGGTCTAAATATAGCGTTTATTTAAAAAAAATGTAGCTTATAGTAGCTGGTGCAACGTGAACTCGTATAGCCTAGCACATGGAAACTTGGAAAAGGTTGGAGGAGGCCTTTGCCCGTGAATGGGCGTCCCAATAAGAAAAGAAAGAAAAAAAATAAAAAAATATACAATAATACTTACCTAATTATACAAATTATTGAGAAACAATGGCTTAAATAAATAAATATTAAAAATGCGAAAGTTTGTATGGTGTGTGGAAATGGAATGGAAGGTGATGGATGGATGTATAACTCTTTCACGCAAAAACTACTGAATGCATTGTAAAGAAATTTTACAATACTGTAATGTAAGACATTATAAGACAAAGTCGCGGGCATCAGCTAGTTATTATACATACATATATATCTATAGCCAGAGACTCGAAAATACTTGTAAAGTCCTGATTGAACGTGATTAGTCAATCACGTGACTAATACCTCTCAAAGTTCAAGTCATGTGGCTGTAACGGCCGGTTTTTGAAACGTTGATCAACCTTAAAATCAAATTATATTGTATCAAAAAATCAAATTAGAATGTGTCAAAACTTGCTTCGTTTAATTTTAACTAATCTTTTGCCGCTGACAAGCGTTTCAGCAACCCAAATAACGATTGATCCTAGTTTTGACACATTGTAATTACATTTTTTGGTTGATTAACGTTTCAGAAACCGGCCGTAAGACTTGAAGTTAAAAGATTATAAAAGGATTTGATTTTAGAATAATAAAGGATTTCATGGTTATTATATGTTATGCCAGCAGTTTTAGACGAATCTCTATAATGCGCCCTTTGATTTATTTAACGCAAACTACGTAGAGCTTGGAATGTTTTCTGATGAAAATCCTTGTATGTATAAACGTGACTAATAACTTAAATAATAATAGCCTTTTATATCCAAGCAAGCTAATAACATCCTTATTGTCTTTGACGTAAAGTAGGGTATTGTTATCTGTAGATTACCTGCAAAACCTGTTTTCGTGACCGCAAGATGCCGGCTATTGCTGATCTCTTCTATTTTAATGTGCATCTCTTTCGCACTTGTGCTACTAGAGGAAGGTTTCAGGTCAAGCATCTCAAGAGGTTTCGCATTCAGAGTTAACTTTGTAGGTAAACGAAATACAAGACGTTGGTGGTGCGAGTCGAAGTTAGATGCAATTTTACATAGAGTTTCCTTCCTTTTTTCTTTTTTGATAAGATTTATCTATTTACTAGACTAGTAGGTAAGTTGTTGGTTTTCCGTCATACATTTTTTCAGCTCATATACAATAAACACGTTGATAAAGGATTGATTATCAAAATGCTATAAGAATTACAACATTAATAACAAAGTGATTATATTAATTCAACTGCCATTTTTTTCCGTTTTATTATCCGAACAAATTATTTTAGACTACATTTAATTATGAAGAAAATTTGGTATATTTTATCTCCTCATTTTCCTCGTGTGAGACGAATAAATTAATAATTTACACAATTCGCTCTCAAACTATACAAAGCTTGTACTATGGGTACTATGGGCTTGTACTAAATGATTTTTTTTTTAAGAATATGTGCTTATTTGTGATGATTACACTTCTACAGGTTTTGTACTGTACCCCAAGTACGAGTTTGTAAACACACGGATCGCAGAGACGCAATCGCCGAGCGCCACCAATTTTGTATGGAAATCGAAGCAGCGCCCCTAGTAGACTTTTTGAGAAGCTTGGATTTCCATACAAAATCGGTGGCGCTTGGCGATTGCGTCTCTGCGATCCGTGTGTGCACAAACTCGTACTTGTGGTACTGTTGCGGAAAAAAATCATCTAACTATTATTTGAGAATACTATTTTATCTAAATACGACCAATGGCTAGGGTGTAACCATAAGAATACATGTAGTCACGCTCTGCTACCCGCGACAGGTACCACACTCACACAAACACACTGCACACAAAGAAACAATGTACCTGTGTGAGTGTGTGCAGTAAACCGTGCAGGTGTGGCACGGACGAAACACCCTCTGGACTAAATATTAAATCATACGCGAATTGAGTCGCTTACTATTTTTTTTAATATTATATGGAATTAAGTATAAAATATATTACGTCTTATTCTAAATAAGAGTTACAATAAGAACTTAAGAACATAAATCCAATACAACTTGATTGTAAAATGAGAAAATCACAAAGTGTACAAAGAGTAGGTATGCAAACATTTGATTCTTAGAAATATAATCTAAAAAATAGAGAATTACTTATAAAATATTATTATTGAATATTAGTTCTCTCTTCATTTGTAAGATTAAAATTATTACTACTAGTTACTACTAGTTTAAAATTATTCGATTTGTTTATTTTATGCTTACTTTAATATTGAATACCCAACACGGGTTTACACTTTACATTTAAAGAATAATGTGCTATAATAAAAACTAGGTGTTCCCGTGACAAAGGGTACATAGCTTCAATTTTGCATGCCTTATATAAGGTAGTAATTATATTGGGACTATTATGTATTTTTTGCCACCTATGTACCTACACATTTAATTCCTGCAAATAAAATAACTTTGACTTTATAGCTTGCGATGTTTGACGTCCATCAAGTTGGTACCTCCATTGCAACATCACAGGTGCATCTTTGTTTAGAAAATGTTGAAGTGTAATCAAGTAACCCTCTTCCACATGTGTCGCGATGTTTATGTTGTAAATGTCACATCAAGCTTACTAGATCAAGAATGACTTTAATCCACGCATTTGATCATAGACATACAGAATGGACTGTGCGTTTCTCTATCCAGGTAGTATATATATGTATATGTATATACATATACCTACCTACAGGCGTCAGCGTGAGAAAGTCAAAACGATCTTGATATCTATAGTTATCTATTTCGACATACTATCGCATATGGTATTAAAGCACAGTACATACTTTTTGTAATTTAATAACATAGATTGACTATGGATACAAAAGTTTGCAACCGGTTCATTATTAGAAACGTTATCTCAGTTATTGTTACTGTTTTAAACAGTTTTATAATTAAGTAAGTTAATATAAAGAACCAATCTCAAAAATTGATACAGGGTTACACAGAAAATTATTGTTTATGTTCGCAAAACCGATTAAACTAGTAAAAGATATAACAGTTCAGCCGCAATTAAAAAAAAAACCGAAAAAAATTGAATTTCCCGCTAGAGCGAGAGGTAACACTTAAGTCCTATTTTGTAATTATCTCATATCGAAGGCTGAAACAAAAAAAACATTTTCAATATCTCGATAAAACTGAGTTTTATTAATATCTTAGTTTCATTAAGATGTCGTGTTATGTTAATCGCAGGAAAATCGATAGAAAAATCATAATCTGACGCATTTTTTGTCAATTTCAGATTATCTCTTGGATCTTCGGTACATGCGACGATCGGATGAGCCACCTCCGTCTACAGACTTGAGTGGTACGTACGTCATTATGTCAAAGTACTTGTAGGTAACAAGTACTACACAATACAAGTACAAGCTTAAAGAATGTACTAGATTTCTAAAGTATACTCAGTACATCTTCATTTCTTAAGCAGTAGGCTACTTGTTATCTAAGCATTTTCTCTCTGGTTATTTGTATAATTATCTACGTGAGTTTCGTTTCTTTTCCGTGTGTATATTAATTCCGTTTCACAGAACCAAGTAGAAGTATGTATGCCACTAACGCAACGTGAACAATCGACTCTATTTTCACAACTAATTTTATTTTGCTTTTTCTTCACGGAATTGCGCACTTATTTTTGTATGAGCCCGTCCTTTTTGTGTCCAATTTTGTTGCGAATTAATAATGAATGAGTTGTTTACTTTCACTGAGCTGGGCTAGGTGCTGACATCGGCTGTTTTTACATCTACGACACGACATCTACACGATATATGTCATTTCTTTACAATGATATCAACATTTATATATCAAAAATGCCATAGCTTTCCCATGTATTAAATTAAAATATATTTTAGGTACATATTTGGTTAAGAAAAATTCAATAATCGATTGTGGAATAAGCTTTTTCGTGGACTTTTTGATGTTAATAACAATATTTTAATCCAAGCAACTTAATCCACACAAGTACTAATATTGGTATCGAATTCACTCGTCATCAGTGTTGGAAAGGTGTGCCCTTTGTTTGTTATGTATTTGTTTCACAAAGATACTTGGAGGGGAGAAAAAAAAAACATTTGATGACAAAATAGTTACCTACATTTAGCTATATTTTCATAGGTCGACGCAATGGCATTGAACAGAATCGAAAGATCGGAAAACTAGCAACCGATCTTTAGTAAAACTAGTAGAAATAAACCATTGCAAAAACGCTTCTCCACTGCGGACAGACTCCAAGCAAAAATGGTGACAGATTCAATACAAATCAATTGTTTTTTTTAAATATTGGATGTTCCATCATCGTCTAGATCTCCCAGCGCACGGATTAGTCCATGTTTCTAGTTCAAGTTGTGGTACGCACGCATTTAGAGATGTATAAGTATTTCCTCCCACATGTTAGAATTCAAAATTTTGTGTGTAAATGTTAAAATAGTTTAATTGTAATTCTTTGTAAGAAAAATCATATAAAAAAACGGTAGGAACCAGGCCGTAAGTTTCTTACCCATTCTTCTAGGCTCTGGTCGCGTGGAACTGGCACCTAGAATCACCTAGTATGTAAGACGATTCTAAATGATCTTTGTGATTTTATAGAATAAATAAATATTTGATTGATTTACATATCGTACAAACATTTATCCCAAGGCAGGAATCGAATCCGCAACCTCCGGCGGACCTTTGCCCGCTGCGCCACATCGGTCGTCATTTATACACACACAATGCTCTCTTATTTCCTGAAATGAATCGAACAGCATTGGAATATACACTTCTCGGTACAGTTAACCGTGGTTAGACTTCTTAGGTCAAGTTTCAATGCCATCCTCAATAAGCTGTAACTCAAGTACGAGTTTGTGCACACACGAATCGTAGAGATGCAATCGCCGAGCGCCACCGATTTTGTATGGAGATCCAAGCTTCTAAAGAAATCTGCTAGGAGCGCTCCTTGGATCTCCATATGTGGCACTCGGCGATCGCGTCTCTAAGATCCGTGTGTGCACAAACTTGTACTTGGGGTACAGGTAGATAATCTGAAATAGGAAGCTAATAATAGTCTGTTGATTTTACCACTGTTAACTGATATTGTTTCAATTTCAACAAGCCTGGCAAATTTAGATTTAATTACTATGCTACTGCGAGTTATTTTAGCATTGCGATTTTTCTGTAGGTACCTAATCGGTATCCCTGCGTTTAGATACATTATGTATCTATATAATGTCATTATGTCATTTTTAATTGACTCAATTTATTATTGATTGGTCTAGAACCGCTAGTAACATTTTTACAAAGTGTTTTCATGCTTAGGTACAGCGGTCAAGTAGATGAAAACAAAAAGTTGGCACAACTTTTGAAAAAACTATTCCTAGAAACAATGCTATCAAGCCTCAAACTATACAAAGCATGTACCTACTATTTAAACTGTATTCCAATATAGAATACTTATTTATTTATTTAATAAATAAATAGGAAATATGAATTTTGCTTTAACTGTCACAAATATTTTTGTTGATGATGGGAATCGAACCCGAGAAGTTGGAGTTGATAGCAACTGAGCTATGCCTTCTGTCGAGAATAAATGAAAAATATCTATGTAAAGGAGAGGAATATTAAAATAACGTTGGTTGCCCCTATACTATCAAAGTAATTTTCTTCACTTACTTTTTATTATATTTTTCCTATGCAAAGTGCTTATGCAACTGTCCTAAAACATATACTTACTGCTATAATTAAATCCGCTAATGTGAGCAATTATATTTCTTTAAATACATTGTTCCTTGACTCTCGAATTTGACAGCATTATAATATATGAACAAAACAAGGCTTTTATTTAAACTTAATATTAATGTAGTTACACATAATATTAATTTTTATTTAAAATTTCCCCAAGCACTCTATCTGCCCCATTTAATGTATTTTATGATGCTGTCCATACTAGATTGTCTGATAGAGATCGCTGTTTAGCTATAAGGTCGAATTGTGTGTCATACTCTAGTTTTTGTATATTTATTCATGTTTATTTTTAAGTGGCGGTGTGCAGTATTTTCTATATAATATATCTATCTTTTTAAGGTGTTCAGCGTCAGGCGACGACTTCGCTTATAGTCAGTGGCGTGGCGCTAGCTATCCTTATACTGGTTCTATTCATCGTGTGCCGTGGAAAACTAACCTGGAGGTACATCAAACAGAAGTTCCAGCCTGCTAAGGTAATTTCAATCTTATACACCCGCTTTAAGTTTGGTATTATCTAGAAAAAGAGTTAATCTTCACGCATTTATCAACAATCAACCCTAATAAGTTTCAAATCAATTAAAAGCAGTGACTGTGATCTCCGCTTGGTCAAAATATTGTAGACTGTATTCTTCATTTAGTAAAATAATAATATTTTTTTTTATAATAATATTATCTTGTGAGGGCATCCGATAAGGCCATTGAAGTTGCCACACACTCGAGTAGAATAGTTTGAGCATGAACCATTGATTCGACGAATGAATGAATTCAGTAAAATCATTTTGAACCATTTTATATCAAGGTAGGTGATTCTAGGTGCCAGTTCCTCCCGACCAGAGCCTAGAAGCCTAGAGCGATTTTGCTATTCATCGATATCCTTAGTAAGTTTTGATATGATACGTGAATTAAAATATGTTCTAATACATACTAATTACAATCTTAGGCTTGTACTAATGTACCTTTGACTACCTCTCTTAAGCATGATTATTATTTTTAACCGGCAATAAAGTGAAGAAGGTTCTCAATTCGACGTTTATATACATGATGATACCCTGTATACAACCACCCCGTATAATTTTAAATATGATCACGTTAATTTTTTAAGTAATTGGATAATTTAATTAGACTTATTGCTATTCTGTCTGTTTACTATACAGAAATAAATATTTATGGACAATTTGCACATAGCTCTCTAGTCCCAAACTAAGCAAAGCTTGTGCTATGGGAACAGGATTGCTGTACAATAATAATATGGAATACATACATAAAATACTTAGTGAAAATACACTGTAAACGACTTTTATTCATAAAAAGACAGATTTGTCACGTAAAATCATAAAACTTTGACAATCTGAGCTTTATCAAAGGAAAACTACCAAAAGCTGAGTCTTTTGTTCTTTATGACGTTTGTGCTTTAAGTGTAGGCCGCGTAATCTTACACTCAGCTTCTAAGTCGACCAAAAGGACCAAAACTAGTGTGTTGAGGTATGAATGAGCATGTATGAACTGTATGAAGGTACAGTTCGCAGTAGCAGAGAGTAACTTTTTTGCTGTATTACATTTCACGATGCGTTAATAAACATTGGCTTACATTTACAATTGCAGTCATTTTTAATTCCACTGACATTGGTAATTTGATTTTAATCTTACTGTTTTAAGGTTGTTTCTGAAAATAATTTTGTTTTTTAGTTAGATGAAGTAAATTTAATTTTTAACACAACTTTTGTACACTATAGAAATTACTTGTGATTTTGGTCGAATTAATTTAAAAAAATATTCATGGAGCCTTAGTCCTTATCTAGAGGGTTTTTAAAGTAGTTAATTATCAGATAATTAAATAATATGTAATTAATCAAGAGTCTATTGTACTAAGTAACACAAAAGTCTGTTTCGAAAAAAGGTTGTTATTAAAAAAACACAATTCAAGATTTTAGTATATTTAATCATTGTATTTAATTATCATTAACTTTTGACGTTAACTGTACCTACAACATAACTGCACGCACGCCTACAGGGACTTACTTTGTCTATTCAGGTTCAAAGAAAATAACTTTTTTTAAACAAAGCTTTTATAGTGTCGTTTTGCTTTGCACTCATACTGTACTATAAAAATAATTCAAACTATGTACATGAAGTAATGGGTTTAGACTATAGGAAAGACTAGGATTGTTCTTCCACTCACTCTCATCATTAACTCCTTTTTATAGTTTAGTGTCCTTTTTATACATCAATTTAAGTATTTTTTATTACGTTTTACCTTCATTATCATCTTTCATAAATACATGCACTAATTTTTCGGCCTTGTTTCACTCGCTTACCCATCCAAACTCATAATCATAACTTTTGGGTTATTAATCATAATATTTTTTTACAAAAATGAAAATAAAACGGACTTCATCTGTCACCGACAAGTATCACAAAAACACAAATACTGGTCATATATAAATGAAAATATTGAACCACTTATGAAGGATGATCAAACAAAAAAAACATTTTAATATACTAATTGAGACTGTACCTGTACCATGAGTTGTCACAGTAAAATCGCCTGACTTTACTACAGTAGTTACGTAAATATTAGTACATATTACAAATTTTAGTATCCAACTATCCGCTAGAGGCGCTGTACAAATCTTCATATATTTTTTTAACTACAGACGCTAGCGAGTATAGTAAATAGTATAGTAAAAACTCATGGTAGAGCTACTGATCCTCCTATAGTGAAATCGGTTGAAAATAATTAAAATACTATATAACGTTCTTATAGTATTTTCTATTTCGAAACAAAACTTGAGCATAGTGAAGCGTCTAAATGAATATAAAGTCTCATTACGTTCTCCGTCTGGGGAGCAACTATTACAAAGTTATAGTCTTTCCATTAAGGTGTTTGAAGTTGCCTTCATAAATATTAACATTTGGGTGTACCGACCCTTTAAGTCCCTATTAAATAAGATGTCTATTGAGAGTCGTGCGAGAGAAAGTACTAGAACGAAATACTCAAATCGCTTACTTATGATAAGTGGTTATCCTTGACAGTACATTATCTAACCACATATATCGAGAAAATAATCGGTTAGACAAGGCGTTCGTTAATCAATACAAAAAAGTACCATTACCTATTAAAAGACGCATTACATTGATTTTTTTTTAATTAGGTAAACTTATTACAGAGACGTTAGCCTCCGATGTGCTTGTTATAGCCGACACAAATACTTATCAATACTCATTGAAAAAAGAATTGGGCAATAACCAAGAAAAAGTCAAGTAAGTTTTTATAAGTAAAATACACGCAAAAGCCGGAATTTTACACCAACATAAAAATTTTATACTTACGATAGCGTCTCCTAGATACAGTGCACCGTGACGCTGCAACGTTCTGCTGTCAAAATAGCGTTGACACGCAGCGTAATTCAAGCGTAATACAGTCAACGCGGTGAATATCAAAACGTTGTACTTATTTATTTAGGACAACCAACAAAAAAATCACAATCAGAATTAAAAATTAAAGTAAGTGGGCGTATAGCTATGTGTTTCTTCAATTAGGTATAGGGTGCAACGGCATGCGTTAAAATCGAGACCCAATTAGACAAAAAATATATACAAACAAAATGGTTCAACTTTCTGAATAACAAAAATATAACTTTAAATTAAAATATAAATTAAAATTACTGAAAACAAGAATGAAATAACATATGAGAATTGCAATGATAATAATAAAACGCGTCAATACTCCACAAAACCAGCGAAACGAAAATACGCGTCGCCTTAATTGTGAATGCCTCTTTTGTTTTCGTGGAAAAGCGGCTTACAACATGCAGGTGGCATATGTAGGTAGTTCATGCAGTACATTCGTTAAAACCACAAGTAAATCTGTGTTTCTCTTTGTTTGAACATCAATGTAAACCAGGAAGCTGATATTTTGTTTAATGTTTTGTGCATTTATTCTTTATAATATATCTAGTAGAAACATTATTTTTATGATAATATGCAGATTTATTTGGTGGTTTCACACAGGAGGTAAGGAGACTCAGACTCTACGTGATGCCTCGCATGTTTCCATCGAATACCTATTATATAGCTACCGAAGTATTACCGAAATTGATTTTTGTGTAAAGCATTCTTCAAACGACCTCTGTACTAATAACTGTACTACTTACCTACCATTTTATTATAAATACATATTATTTATTCTAATGATGAATGAGAGTTAGGTTCGCCATTAAAGTGGATGTTGGTTTTAGAGATTTATTTTAATTGTATTGTATTGTATTATTATTTGTAGCCAAATAAAGGATTCCCATGATTTTAACTATCAATTTTCATTACAGAATCGAGTTAACCAGTACCCAAACGACCTGACTCACCACAACCCACATGCCGAAATGCCGAAAGGCAGACCCGATTTGAAGCTGGACATTCGCAACCCTGAGCCGCCCAAGCGGGCTCCACAGCCTTTAAACGTGCGGGACTTAGAGAACAGAACGTCGCAGACCGACAAAAGTCAAGGTGCCACCACCCCGAAAACCATAAGCACTGCGCTGAGCAACCGGCACCCGGCTGAAGACACAACTCTTGACTTCTCGTACGACAATATGGGCATGAACGTGACTCCCCCGGAGAATACTGCCACTAGTCACAAGTTCTGAGGACCGAGAGTCAGTTTCGGAAGGGAAACTGTTATGTACATAGACTGTTATAATATATAATACGAGTATAAACGACCCTGGAGTTAAACGAAGACTGGAATCGACGAACGAGTAATTGTGTAAATAATTATTTATATAGTACCTACTATTCTTATTAAAGTTTTGTCTCGAGCCGTATTCTTGATGAAGTCAATAAGCCCTTTGTAGAGCAGCTAGTTTGTGGGTAGACCAGCAGGTCTACCCACAAACTGTAGATTACTGTAGATTAAATATAAAACTATAAAATGTGTAACGATTTATATGAATAAACATGTTTTTTTGTAACTTAGTGCGTAGTTTAACGAATTTTAAGTAACAAAATGTATTTGTAGAGCAATAAAATAGCTATTAGGATCACATTTACTTAATGAAATTAGTTAGTTAATTACATTTCAAGTTGTTGTCAGAGTTTATATAAAATCACATGTTTGCGAATGTAATTATGTTATCCCTGTGGAAGATAGTCATTTAATCAAAAATCTATATGATACTTTCTGCTTTAAATATACATATTTAATAATTAAAATATTGAGCAGCTGTTATTTAACTGAAGTTATGATCTTTAAAATAAAAAAAAAACAAAACATTATACTCAGCAACAAATGTCTAGCACTAAAAAAACACGTGTTTTATACTCCGAATTTTATCGTTGATCAATTAATTTAAAATTTTCAAAGAGTTTCATTATAAAACTTACAATTTGGTGAAATATTTTTAAACGTAGTATACCTATTAGTATATTTTACATCTTAAAAATAATCATATAATGAAAAACACTTAACAGAAAGTTGATCAATTCCGCGACATGTAGTTTATAAAAAGTAATGTCTATCATCATTTTTAAAACAGATTAGGCTCCCATTGGGCGTGTAAAGCGTCCACTAAGCCGCAGACTTTGGCCATTCTAAATAGCTGTGAGCTGATCAATTAATTCCATGTCGATTTACCCAGCGCAAACACATGCTGCCAGGTCGGGGACCGAGCTTAAATCATCCTACCGTGAACTATATTAAAGTAGTAAAGCCTAGTTCAAGCTGCCGACTATTATATTATGGCTGAGACGTTGTAGCTTGCAGCCTAACCATTTAGCTTACATTGTATCAATTTGTCAATCACTTATCTGTTGAACAGTCTCCATCACTCAGAATCCCACTTCTGAACTTGAGCACCGACTAGACTGAGCAGCCTTGTCTTCGTTAATTTTATAAACAACAGTCGTATGATTTCATTTTAGATGTGACCACACGATGAGTACCTACTGGAATCAGTATGAAGTATCTGCAAATGATCCGATTTGAAATAATAGGGGAGTTATACACAACAATACAGAAAATTTTGCTTTTCCTCATGCACGAAGCCACTTCATAATACATGAAATGTACGTTTTCCAAAAGCATAAATAATCCCCTTTAAGATCTGTTAATAGTCTTAAAGCCTTTGAAGTCTTCACAATGAAGGGTAAAATCCTGTCGGCAGACGAAATCAATAAGAATTAAACTTGATGATATGGCTATATCATGCGTGTATACTTACCGTATTGTTTTGTCTGTTGCCGCTCGTCTGTCTAAAGCTTAATGTGTAAATTGGGTATTAGGCAGGTGCAGGGTGCACACGTACAATTTTCAAGTCCGTGGTCCAGGTGAAGTTTCGTTTATCTATATGTGGCTTAAATTGAATTATTGAATGCTTCAATTTGAGTAGCTGAAGACTGAGATTTCTTAGAATAGAGAATATTGATTTTGTTTGAATATAATCAATCTCAACACTTTTATTTTACCATAATGACATTTTTTTATCTATAATAACTGACAACAACTACACTAGTTATAATCACATTTCGTTTTATTTTATCTTGTTACTTAAATTGGTATAAAACATGAATTGTATGTAGTATAAGATTTTTTTCGAGTTGGACTCGATGAATTAAATATCATCAGCATGGCTGAGGTCGTTTTTTTATTAGGGATATTTGTATTTTGTCTTTGTATGTTTATTATTTGATGTGATGTTGTGTTGTACTTAGAGCGACTGATTGAGGTTATAAACAAAATTACTTAATAATTTTATAATACTAAGAGATTTTTTTTATATCATCGTAAAACCTAATTCAGTCGCTCTAATTTTGTTATTCGTTGATGTTTGCTCATGTTATTGTTGTGTGTTTCATTTTGAGCTGAATTCGGCAAAACTGCTGGCTAACATGTTGATGGCTGGCATGTCTACCGTTACGAGCATTCTATCGAATGTTCGTCGAATGGTGGTCTATAAATTCAGTCTATTGCACATTCGCTAAACGGTAGAGCGGCTTCACTAACCGTGCTCAAAAAAGTACGTTTCAGTGTAGGGTAGGTTGTAGGTAAATTTAGTTCCGAACCGGGTTGCGAATATACAAAAAAAACAGTCCAAAAACGCAGCTATTAGAACATTTTAGAATCAGTTATAATGACAAACTACTGTTTTTTTTTTATAAAATAATTCATGATAATTCTGAGTGATGAATGAAGAAAGGCAGATCTTAGATTCAGAGAGCAGTACCCCAAGTACGAGTTTTTGCACACACGGATCGTAGAGACACAATCGCCGAGCGCCACCGATTTTGTATAGAGATCCAAGCAGTGCCCTTAGTAGATTTCTTAAGAAGCTTGGATTTCCATACAAAATCGGTGGCGCTCGGCGATTGCGTCTCTGCGATCCGTGTGTGCACTAACTCGTACTTGAGGTACAGATCTTAAATTTTTGAGCTTTCGTATAAAAATGGTAGCACGTCGAAAGCAACAACAAAAAACTGTTCGGTACCTACCCCTCGTATTAGATTACAAGTTACCTTGTAATTCGATACAGGTTGTTGCTTATGTGTTGTGTATACAGGGTCATTGTTTATTTGGCTGAGACCGAGTTTATTGACTGTTCTAAATACCTGACGTTGCATGTGTTCCGGACCTGTTTGTTGATTTATTGATAGCTCGTACCTGTTTGCTTTGTCTTATCTTATCTATTCAGCCTTTGATCTTATGTGGATTTTTGGGTTCTACATTATCTCAAATTGTTCAAAAAAAAACTAGGTAACTCTGAGTTATATCACACAATTCATGCAATTGCAATCGTTTATAAGACATGATAATTTTTTTGATATCTCATACATACGCAAATTATTTACATAATAAGTTCTAATATTTTACGATCCAACGATTTTTCGTTAATATAACAATCAAGCGGTAATTAAGAAAACCTATAGAACATAGACCCATAGAACATTTACTTAACGTAAATAAGAGGACTTGGGAAAACTTAACCAAACCCGCACTTTGAAAAAAATTACGAGATACAAAACGGATTTTACGTTTCAGATAAAAAAATAATTATTGCAGTATTACTTTTTCTATTTCTGAAAGGCACTTAAAATACGTAAGATTTTTCGATCCCACGTTATTATATAAGTAGTGTTTGTTATCTGTGAGTGAATTTTGCATATGATAGTTATATCTACACTCAAGCAGTGTTGCCATTTTTTAACAGTATTTGCTCTGTGAGTGTTACCAGGTGAAAAACTACTCAGCGCCCGCAACCATTCATATTTTCAGATATATTTGGCGCACATTTTTTACTTACATTTAAAAAAACTAACTAAGTATTCTTAACAATGTGTATTGGGTACAGTACTCTTGAACTACATAAATTGTTAAAGTTTTTAGTTAGTATGTAGGTACAATCAATATTTATAAGAATGATGTGCTATGCTTCCAAAATTATTATTTGCTGTAGGTACTCTAAATTTGAATACATAATATAAATAAAATAATGAATAATTTCTATGAAAACAAGGATGTACTTATTGAAATTTCATTTTGATGTTTTCAGATTATTATATTAATGTTGGTTGTTCTACAAATAAGATGTGACTACTTTATATAGTTGTAGTTACTATAAAAATAACTTTTTACACTAAACGTAACATCAATTAGGTATAATAGGTTTTAGTAGCAAACTTTGTATAAGTATTATCGTATAATCAATTTATAAAGTTTTTAATGGTAGGTACCTTATTAACGTCCATACAAAATCATTCCATAGATTAAGTTATATATCTTATTATAGATAAAAAATTAGTTAAGATTTGAACATGTTCATATGATATGTCATTTATATTGTTATTAATTAGGTGATTCGATAGCTTGTTAGACAAAATTAAATGTAACATTATACCTAGGTTTTTTTTCAATATTTTGTAAAATATTATACTTTGTAATGGTTTGAAATTATAATACGAATACATTCTATGAAATTATTTACAGATATATTCTAGATATTGTTGAATATTTTTTTTGTAAAAAAGTAGTTAAAAGCAGTCATTAAAATTATTTTCAATTAATGCATCACAGTATTTACAGTACAATTAATTTACTAGCAACCCTGTAATATTATAGACCTAATTTACTCACAAAAATATGTATAATATGTCTAATTAAAAAAAAATTAGTATAACTTTGTAGTAATTAATACGTGTTAAACTCTAGCGGCATGTGCACTTAAAAAACTTCTATTAAGATTTTTGAATTAAATTCATTTATTAGGTTTAAGGTATATTTGTATATAAAAAACCCGCAGAAGATCCGTCCATAATTAAGAACGTAATTCATATTCAAATGAATTTATACATAAAAATAGATTTAAATAATAATTTACTTAAAAATGTTTAAATTAAACATAGAATAAGTGTAGTATTAATATATATCACATCAATCATATCAATACACTATCATAGTAATTAAAATGCACGATAAAAAGCTTTGCTCAACAACGCGTCATATTCTTATTATATTTAAAATAATCGATATACTTTGCTTAGATTGATTTACCTAATAAAGTCACTGAAATTCTCTTTCAAAAATAAAGGGTGGTTCATTTCGGTAAAAAAAATCAAGATGCTGCAATGAATGAGCTGAACCGAGAAATAGTGTTTTAGTATTCAAATATAGTCATAAATTAATGTGCTCTTTTATGGAATATAGCTTAAATATAACAATATAGCTTAAGTATTTATAAGGTCTATCTTATAAAAAGGTAGCGCAGACTTGATGTCTTGATTACCATACGTAATGGTGACATAATTTCAACTCTAACTTTTTATAAGTTAATGTATTTTCATAAATACCTACAGGTTAAAACACACTAATAAATACAAGAGTTATTTGCACATAGTGGCAATAACTACCTTCAATTATCATAACAATTATCATATGGAAGATTAATTACTTAATTAGACAAGTTTACAAAAATAACTAAGTTAAGAATCTGACCAGCCAACCTCAACACAACACATTTCACTGATTTCACCGTTGAACATCGGTTAGAAAATCGGCTGACTATACTTTTTATATAGTCGAGCTAGCTTATACTAGTATATTGCTGAAGCTACTTTGGTTTTATACACTTTTAACATATAAGCAAACATAATATTTAAGTTTTTAACACTTAAACATTGTAAATTATTCTATAAAATAACTGAACTCTATTACATTATAATAAAATATTTAGCAATGACTATCGTGTTTTATTTATAAATAACCTTATAAAATATAATATTTTTACTAAGTACAAGCTCTGTTACTTTTTAATAAAATCTCTGTTAGGTTACTCTGTTGCTTTGTTTACTTAACTGTTGGTGTAGGTACTAATTATTTACGCACTTCGACATATTCTAGTTCTTAGATATTTACCATGATATATGAGTTAGACAATATATTATTCTTACTTCGTTTACATTACAGAAGATGCAGTCAGTAGTCGTGTCTTCTGTACTTTCGGTGCCTTCGCTTACGGGGAAAGTCATCATAATCATCCAGAACCCTCTGCAATCTCTTTCTTATCAACTTTTGTTTATGCTTCTCTAGCATATCTGAGTATGCGTCGGAAAACGGGAGGATATTAATGCCACCATCTTGGGAGACAATTCCAGGTACTCCTGGGACCAAGCCTGCTCGTTGGTAAGGGCTGAAAGGGTATGGGGCTGGCATAGGCATGGGAGCAGGCATAGGCATAGGAGCAGGCATCATCGGGTTTAAAGGAGGAACTCCAAACAGTCCAGGTATCTGCGGCATGGCTGGAAAAATTGGTGGGGGAGGTGGAGGAATGAACTGAGGTATTGCGGATGGGATGAGAGGCATTGGAACAGGATACGGCACTGGGATCGCCATGGGAGGCATAGAAACTACAGGCGGGGGCGCTGGAAGAGGTGGAGGCCCTGGAAGAGGTGCAGGTTCCGGTTTGGGTTTAGGTTTTATATCAATTTTGCTATAACAGTATTCAGGTATTTGTCTTGGATACCAGTACAATGGATTGCATGGGTTTTCTCCCGGCAATGATTTTAGGGGCTTCTGGACGAGTGGATCTAAGTAGCTTATCCCCGATATCGATGCTGAGGTCCATGTAGCTGATACAATGGAGAATAGAATCTAAAAAAAAAAAACCTTCAGTATACCTCATTACCGCGTGTAGCAGCAGAACTAGTCGGCACACGTTGAGCATAGTAGTTGTGACTTGGGTCCGGGGTGAAGTTCATTATCATTTCGACACAGAGCATCTATGGACTTGATTTGTAAGAAATACAAAGGCAGATGTGACTCTGCTTGAAATCAAGGGCAGGTTGTAAATCTTGTTTATCATAAAAAATATTTCTAAAGATCCTACTAAATAATTAATGACTCAACAATTCTCACCTTAAAAATGGATATCATCTTGTTTTACACAATAATTTTATTAATTATATGGCTAAGGACAATATGACCAAGTAACGAAGAACACACAGTATTTGGACAATTTTCAATGCTAAATAAAATGAAATTCCTGCAGAATTACAAGCACAAGTAGTTATAATAACCTGCCACCTCAGAACCAGCCAGATTTTGCAATGTTTGATTACCTATTAGTCCAGCTGTTTTTGGTGTATCGTACAATGAGTGATTGTTTTCTTTTTTTTCTATTTTCAATGTTTCGCATAGGGAAAAATAAAACAACACACGTTTCATACGTAACGCGTTTACGTTAAAATGTTCAAACAAACCTACAATACCACTCTGGACATAAAAAATGTGCTTATCGTTGACGTATCGAAACGGTAACAGAGGCTCGAGCACAAGTAAATGTGACAATCGCAATCGTATCGAAACAGTGTCGAATTCGAGTGAAACTACGCGTTGACGCTAAATCGACTGCCGAACATAGCTACGTCACCGCGCAGTGTGTCTTGAATGTGCTAATGTTACGAACGTGTGTCACATTTATTGGTTCTCATCCTTCAGATGCACTGCACGATTATCTTACAAGCCTCCACAATTGAGATTTGTCTTTGTTACCGTGAAATGGAACATGGTAAACTACTTTTAATGGAAAAGTTAAGTCAAAAGAAAAGTACTTAATGATAAATTATGCGATCGATACATTCATGCTCGCACTGCTGTTGGTTGTTCTTATACTTAAAGTATATAATATTACTTACCCATTCAACCTTCGAGAGTAACAATTTTGGGCTTGCTACCACCTTTTGTTTTCTTCCTCTTTTTTTCACTTCCATATTCCGAAAAAGCAGCTGTAGTAACTTCAGCCTCATTATTAGAAGGTCCGTGCACTTCAATATGCCCATAATATTCTCCACCATGGTTTTGCCGCCCTGCTTTTGCATAAGCACCGGATATTTTCTTTATCATTTTCTCACTCTTTTTAGATATAGGCTGGTGGTATATCGCTACGGGACCAACATTGGGCATCATGCCGATAGATGGCGCTGATGGATTTACTTCCACATCTTTCCGTATAAGTTCGAGCATTTTATCGTATGGGGATAGCGGTCGTTTTTCATACTGAAAAGCTCTTGCACTTTCAACATCGAGAGGGTTGTAAACGTAGCTAGGGATTTCGTATGTCGGATATCCAAAATGTGGGTTAAAGGAGTAAATGACTGGTTCCGGCGGTTCCCGCTTCCTGACGACTCTGACAGGCCTCTGTTTGGCTATTCTAGATGATATCAGATCTGCATACATTTCGGCACAATGCTCCGGTAAGTGTAGCGGGTGCCAATGAAAAGGATCACACTCTTGAACATTCCTGTATCTATCATTGAAATCAAAATTATCCATGTATGTTACCCCAGCGATCGATCCGTTCGTTATTGCTATGAGTTTCAGCAAAATCAGCAATTTTAGCTCCCATTTCAACTGTAAATATTTGATTGTATCAGTTCATTAGCTGAGTGTATTGGTAATGTACGTGCAATTATGTGATTTCATACGATAACTCTATCGTATTGGTTTCGACCGAGACTATATTTTATGTATGTACGTGTGATGTATAAGGATGATATGCTTATACCAACGACTAATTTTGATAAAAAAAAAGACGTGTGGCACTCGGGGACTACCGCGGTAAAGCTATTGCAAAGCATTTTTTGCTGGATTACGCATGCGCAGTGTTAGGTTATTTTCGTTAGGTTTTTTCATTACGGAATTTCTGGATTCGGTCTCCACGCTCAAGGCCCGCGATATAAACTAGGCAATAGTTTAAAAAAGCACAAACGTTGTTGAAAGGTGTTATATAGGTAGGTACTGTGCAGTGGTAACAATTTTGTGAATTGAATGAGAAAGTGTGTGTTTACGTAATAAAACGGTCACGACATAGTAGTAATCAGAGATTTACTGCCCCTTGGACGTTTGGTAATTACCCACGCAAAGTTATTATAAACATTTGCAATTAATCTGATTTTCAGCTATCAGATGATATCATGCGTCGGATAATTTGCGAACTGAATTGATGCGCGATGTTTGTCAACGATATTTATACGGTTTGATTTAATTATAAATCCTAGCTAAATTATTAATTTGTGCATAATTATCTAATAAATGTTCTTTCATAGATGATAATAATTGGATATTTTTGAATTTATTTAAAATTTTGGCCACTTATTATTATAATATTATTATTTGCTAATATACCTTATATTATACCTTAACTTTATAAAAACATTATAAAGGATTGGACAATATAATTTATCTAATTAATAGCTATTTTGATTGAGTTCAAAGCGTAATGTTTTATATATCCGACAAGCTTTGATAATTATAACATTCAATATATAAACATACAAATTTAATTACTGCGGCTGTTTTCTATTACAAATGTTTAAACTGTGTTATAATAGATACGATGACTAAGTTATTATGACTAGATATAAGTGGATTTCTCTATTATTGATTATTGATATTGTAAAAATAATTGAAAAACAGTTATCAAAAATAATGTCAACTTGCATTTATCAGTTTCTAATGCTGGGGCCACATTAGCGGGCTACGGCGAATATTCGTGTTAACGCAATGTATGTGGCCGGGTACATCGTGTCATCGCGTATTATTTAGACAAGAACATCGCCTATACCCGAACACGATGTTTTTGTCGCGCCAACACGATAGGTTTTCGCCCGCTAATGTAGCCGAAGCATAATCCAAAAAGAATATTCATAATAGAGGCAGATAAAAAAAGTCAAACTACTCACGTGCAGAACATTATTCATTTTCAATACAAATGTCATTTCAATCATTGGCACTTTATTAGCAAGTTTAGCAGCTAATATTGTATTGTTCTGCGGGCTCGTAGATTTGTCAACGTCTTTTGTTCAAAGAAAACACCTGCGTGACTATGTAACGTGTTAGTTAGATTAGTTTTGTTAACGCGCCAATGACTTCGTTTGAATTCCACTAGAATAAAGAACATAGAAAGACGTATGAGCCTTTATATAGAGATTTGTAAACGTTTTATTTAAACAAACAAAATATACAACTTTTTTGATAAACAATTGTTAAATTAATAATACAAGAAAAATCGAAGTAAACAATCAAACATTAGATAATAAAACATCCTCACAGATTTTATTTGTCGGCAACGAGAGTGCCATATGCTTCCATTGGTACTGATTTGGATGAGATGTTTCTTATGTAGGTATATTATATGCCTATGTACATTTTGTAAATACTTTTTAAAATTTGTTTCCTTTAAATTTTCCTGTTCTAATTGGAGTAACTGGCAACATGGATTTTTATTTATTCTGTATGATTTCTTGTCCTAGTTAGATCTTGAGAGCTGCTAATCGGTAGTTTTGGATAACGGAATAACTTGATAAATACAGGAAGAATTATCACTGGTGGACGTTCAACACAGTTGTTATCTGAAAACAATTATAATATAATACAAGAGTGAAAAGTTTCTAATGCTTAACTGATGAGGTAGTGTTAGAAAACCTGTAGTTCAAAACACTGTCCGAACTGGATAAACATTTGACAATCTGCGCAATGTTGTCTACATAACATCCTGAAGGTAATAAATACCAAAAAAATCATACTTTATACTTTGATATAATTTTACACACCTTTAGAACTACTAAACCCACGATGTAAAATCCTAATGAACCATCGTTCTAGGCTCTTACTCTATAAGGTTATACAGCTATTAAGGTTTCTGTATGGTACTTATGAAAAAAAAACATTTTAATTATTGTACCTACACATGGTTATCTATTTATTTTCTCAAAACAATGAATTACCTTGACATTTATTTGAAGATAATACTTCTTTTGATCCGATAAATAACAATGAAACAATTATAAAAGCGATCCACATTGTTAAAAAATCATAATTTTGATGCAAAACTGTGGAAATGTGTTAAAACGCGATTTATACTAAGTAAATAAAATGTAGTGACTCCAAGCATAAAGTTGAATCGATGTTACAACTATACAATGTGATTGAGTTATCAAAAAACTATAAAAATGTTTTTGATAATATATATTTTTCATGATTTATGCATATTATTCTAAGTATTTTGGTGGCTACATGTATCACGTTATTATTATGAAATTAAATGGGGATCGATATATTTTTTGGTTTATTTATTAGAACGTAAAAAAAGTAATTTAACAGTTACTTGACAAATATTGGTGATATATAAACTTATAAGAGGTAGTACAAAAACAATAAAATGACAATCGCCAATACATACTTTAATAATGTTTGATGATTTTGTAACTTCATGATACAAATGTTTTTATTTCAGTACTGACATTTACAGCACACATGGATGTATCGATAAAATAATTTGACATAAGTATGGAATATCAAGACAAAACTCCGCTTCATGAAATAGAGGTGACACATTTTATAGAAGGCAGCTATGTTTTCACCTTCATGGTATAAATAAATAAATAATGCTGGACAATCCACACAACATCATCTAGCCCCAAACCAAGCAAAGCTTGTGTTATGGGTACTAGAAGACTGACATACATAATACATACAATACATTACATAGATAGATATTTTATTTATTATAAATAAGTATAGTTAGTAATCAAGTTCATTTGATAGATTACTTTTCATTTAAAGAAGTCTCCTTATTACTCAGTCTGTCTATTGTTTCATTAAACATGGTGTCCGATATAAACGTTGGCATCATCACACTTCTTGGAGGACAGCAACATTCTTCTTCAAGAACTTCATCGTTATTTCTCCTAGTTCTTGGTGGTTTTTGAACAGGTTCCATATTTTCAATATCTTCATGCAGTTGTTGCACGTTCTCTTCTTTTAATACTCCTCGGATGTTGAGGAATTCAATCATATCTTCATTTATTTTGAAGTCAACGACGCATTCTGTAACAATGGTTACTAACTAAGTCTACACTGAAAACTTGTCGACAAAATTAGAACTACGAATAGGCCTACCTACTATCTATCCAGAAGACGAACCTTGTCTTACATGGTCATCAATCTGTGGATTTGTTGTGTACTAGCGTCTCTTTCGAATCAGGAAGTTTTTGATCCCATTCTTCGAATGTTGATCTTATTCGCTTTATTTAATAGATAAATGTGTCAACTAACCGCGAGAAATTGATAAACAAGATGCACAGGAAGCAGTTTAGGTGCCTCAGCAAACGTCGATAAATTATTTGTAAGTGTTACGCAGTCCAGTTACTAAATGTCGGAATATCTTTCTCTATTTTATTGTTCTTTTGCATTCCGTTTTACTTTGAAATATGCAGATAAATGAAGATAGTGAGCTTCTTGTAAAGTTTTAATAAACGGACCGGACAACGAGCTCTTGCGATGTCTAGAATGTTTAATTACATTTGCCACGTTTAGTGAAAAATCCGGTACACTTAAGCGCAATGAATCTGGATAATTGGAATTAGTTTCCATATCAGTGATAACTTATACATATAAAATACTTAGAACACCCGGAATAAATATTTGCAGATCGTACAAACATTTATCCCAAGGCGGGAATCGAACCCGCAGCCTCCGCGTCGGAGGCGGACCTTAGCCTGCCTCGCCACTTCGGTCGTCAATATCTAGTGCTAGTGGTTGGGTATTTTACCTTTGCTAGGTGGACAGCGGCACTCATGACCTGGCGTTTTGATCGGCATATTTTGATTTCTTCTGAAATTGTACGCAATTTGATCTTGAGTAGCAAAACGAGACCAAGGTAAGTTACCTAGTCCAGGCTGCAAGGCTGCCAGCACCAGGATCAAACATACCTGCCAAGTAGATGAATATTAGAAGTGACAATATTTACCATTATTAAGATAATTATTTACTTCTTGCCAGTTACATTAAAGTAGGTAACTAATATTTGTTCTCTTTTTTAAATGTAAGGCTTTATTGATAAAAAAATAAATATATTATGATTGTTGATAAAACACTACGTTCCTAGCCAATAACATTTATTTTAAAATAATAATTCTATCATAAATGAGCTTTGTGAGAGTTAATTAAAAATATCAAAGTGAGTAATTACTCACTTTGATATTAAATTTTTCATCATTAAAAATGAGTGTTGCTGATCAAAAATTTGATGCCTGCCATTTTAATATATTTATTCTATATTGTTCTATTTTATTATATATATATTTATTAAGTACTAAAATATTGGTACATAGATGTAAAGTTTACCCACTTTGTCACCAATGGCTGTTGTTCTTAGTAAACAAAACAAATACATAAAAATAAGAATATAACCTAAGATTAAGGATAATCACGTGAACAATCCCATATTTTTTTATGTCCTCTGTTTTGAAACGATGTTATAATGTTAATATAATTGCTGATAAATAAAAATGTGTAAATAATGGTATTTAATAAAATTTAAACGTTAAGCGAATTTTAATTGACTTCTTAGTTACAATTTCTATTCACTAAATTTAGTAATCACTGAAAGAATCTCCTAGGTCCGAGTAATCACTATTCCACAGGGCATTTCTTAAGTCTGGTGTCACAAAGGTGATAATGTTAGGAGTGGCCTTTGTTTTTTTTCTACAAATTCTAGGCGGACAAGAGACACCGTTTGCATTCGTTACCAAAGTAGTGTCTTTCTCTTTACTTTTGGAGTCGGCTGTATCTGTATACGATTCAAAAGTAATATCTTCTGTTTCAGTAACCTCTGTATCAGTAACTTTCGGTGTTTCGGTTTTGGTCGTATACATTGTTTCGTCACTTGTGTCTGTTGTCGGAAGTACAGCTTCTGTGACATCTGGTAAATTGGTTATTGTATCAGTTATAGGCTCATAGGTTTCAAAAACTGAAGTCTCAGTCGTAAAGAATTCAAAAGATGTTGGTTCTTCTGTTGTTGATTCTGTTTCTAAAGAGGTTGGAGTTTCCGTTGTGATATCTATAATTGGTGTTTCAGTCGCAGTTGATTCTGTTTTTGGTATTGTAGGCGTATCTGTTAAAGTGGTTTCCATATCTGATACCGTTGTAGTTTTGACGGTAGTTAATGCATCTGTCAGGGTCGGTTCTGGTTCCGTAGTCATAATAGTGGTTTGTTTTCTCATTTCATTTTGACAAAGAGTAAATTGTTTCTTCGTAGGTCTTTTTTTAAAAGGTGCATTTATTTTTGTTGCGTGAATAATTTTAAAATCTCTGCCATACAACTCCTTGTATTTCTCTTTTCCCTTCTTCCCTACGTATATGGGAAAGGCCATAGCAAAGTTATTCTCAAACTCTCTACAATCACCTTCGCACAATTTATAAGGCGCAGTAAATAAGAAGTACCCAGGGTTGTCAGATAGCTCTAAAATATAATACCATTTTATAATACTCTGGAGCAAAATTAAAAGTGCTCGCTTAATTAAAGAATCACTTACTCTCTCCATGGACGATTCTCTTAACGAATTGGCTGCCGTCTGTGACTAGATGATCGACTGCAGCAGCTGCTGTCTTTTGTAAAATGTCACCTAAAATAATTGAAAATGAACTAAAAACAGTAATTGCGTGTAAAAGTAGGAAGGCCATTGTTATAAACAACACAGTTAAATAATGTTCACCTTAAAATTTGGACGGGACTTGGAACAGTGTCAAGGCTGATAATTTATGGGTTGTAAGACTGCTCTCTAATACGATTCGTAGTTTTATGTGTTGTTTTATTGTTATCGATTTTATAAGTGGATTGTGGTATAAAAGTTATGTGTAATATCGAAAGCTGTAAATAGGTAGGGTCTAATTTATTATTGAATCCTGTAGTTTCATTGTTTTGCCGATAAAAAACACCATTCATGTCCGTCCCACATGGCTTACAGGCTCTTATAGTAAGAGTAGATATAAATATTTTTCAGATTAGACTTGGGAAATCAAATCGTAGCTTATTCCATACGAATGCTGTTATTAATAACTATTGTTTTTCATAAAATATGTTATGAAAAATAATTTCATTTATTCAAATGAAACTGGAGAAGTCGTGTAACTGGAAATTTATTCGTTTACAAGATTCAGCGGGAACTGATTTCGTCAAGCGCTTCTATATTTTTAGTTGACACGCCCCATGAGTACACCTGTGATTTTATTTTTGAATTCTGATAATTTTTCGAATTCTAAGCTCATAAACATAATTTAAGAAAATCAAAACATTGAAATGCTTTGGTAAAATCACAAAATATAAATAAACAGTGACTCGTTAGCCACGACCGAGTAATAATGATATTGCAAGTTTGACGTCTATGATGTTGCCAGATGAACTCCTATTTGATGACAAATCATCTTGACTTTAGACTTTTGGAAAAGACGAGAGTTAATTAATATTTCATCTGCGTCATGTTAAAATGCAAAACTAAGCGTTGAAAACACGTAGATTATAAGGCAAGCGGGTTTTTACCATTACTTTTTAAACATCGACTTTCAGCTGGCGTTTTAACAGGCATGCCACGCGGGACTAAAACTGTTGTGTCTAAAACTGCCTATAACAATGCTTTACGTTTACCAGTATATAACAAGGAAGTTTCCAAAAAAGAAATAATATGTAGCGGACTTTTCCTCTGAAATGCGCTTGAACAATTATTCAAACCACTTCTTTTATGAACGCCTGTCCGTTAATTCGACAGGCAATAATGAAGTTTCAAGTAAAATACAGCTTTCACTGATTTGTTAATATTGTAACAAATTCCTCTTATTCATAATTGTATTTCAATATTTCAATATGTTTGCTTCTTCTTATTATTTAAGAGCAACGCTCTTGTCTGCGTAATCAATGCAATCCACGCCATTTTTTCCTTTCCAGGGCCGCCTCCTTGACTTCCCTATACGACACGAGGGCAACCTTCATCTTTACTTGGCTCATGTAGTTTATCCTCGGCCTTCCTCTTCCTCTCCTTCCTTCTACCTTTCCTTCTATGATGTTATTGATGAGGTTGTCGTGTCGTATAAGATGGCCAATCATCTTCCCCCTTCTGTTCTCAACCATTTTCATATGTTTGCTATAAGTATACAAATATTTGGATAATGTAGCGATGCTTTTTAATAAAATACAAAAAACTGTGTACATATAAAGATCTTATGATATAAACAAACTTACGACTATACAGTATTTACAAAATGTACATTGTCATATAAAATACATAAGAAACAGTTGAGCTATCTACAGACCGTTGCAAACGATCTATAGATAGTTCAACTGATCCAAATCAGTACCAATCGTATTGCCGCGCTGAATAGCAATGCTGATACGCTGGGCCAGATACTCACCAACCCTCGGGTCACGCGTCGCTTCGACTAGACGCCCAGAAATAATTTTGAAAACGCGGTGGGCCTTGGTACCCCACGGACCTAGAGTCTCGACCCCAGCGATGCTTGTCAAGATATTATCTCTAGGTTGGTTATTCTGAGCTATTTTTGGATCATATCCCAGGAAAACAATGGCTAGATTCTTCCGCCAACTGGAAAGTGCTTGAGACCGTCTGTGACAGTTACAAATGGTGTACATAAATACAGATATGACCTTGCTACAGACACTTGGCTGCTGATTTCAGAAATGTATACCCACTAGCTCGTCAACTGTTTGCGACTTTAGACGGAGTCGAGTGTATTGAAAATGGAAGCTGTAGTAAACAAAACACGTTTTTCCGATAGTATTTTTGAGTAGCATCCTCAGTCGAATAATCACGCATAGAAAGCCAAAACAATGAACTTCATTTGAACGGTGATAAAATCAAATGAATAAGTTTTTATATAAGCTCCAAAGTTTATAGTTATAATAAAAGCAGCTCATCATCATTCATCATTTCAGCCCATTGGCACCCACTGCTGAGTATAGGCCTCTTCTTTACCATGCCATATCATAAAATCAGTTAAACCAATCAAAATTAAAGAAATTTTTACGAATCGTAAACTTGCATGACTTAATTTTTTTTATATAAATACTTTCTATACAGTAATTAGTATCTAATTAATTGTTTTTTTTTATACCTAAAGGTAAGTTTATGACTTTAAATTAATTTCTAGCTTAAATATTGTACTATTAATATTTATTACTTTGCTAATACCCGAACCCATTAAGTCCCTCTAATACTACAAAATCACATATTTCTTAATGCCTTAGAATAAAGTCGAAAGTCGTAAATATCGTACTAATTAATATCTTTCAGCAGCCAGTCTTATCAGTATTATGCCAAATCCATCAATTATTTGGTAATTTGTGAACAGATAATGAATGATGACCCAGTGAATGATGGACGTCATTCATTGGGTTGATAGAGATGTATGACGGGCTCGTAATAGTGCCGCTTTATATTTATGACTTAGGACTGGTGTTTTGTGTTCATAAATATACATAATGCTATGCCCGATCCAGTATAATATTAATATTTTATTATGAAGAACAAGTAACATATTTAGAATTATTAATTAATTATATCCTTAGAAATGAAACAGTTGTATACTTATAATGGTTTAACTCTCTACATTTTTGTAGTTAAGTGTCAAGAGACCTCTGTCAATATATAAGCTTAGAATAAAAAAAACTGAAATCTTTAAGGCTTTATACTTAAAAGTAAAACTTTATACATTGTCTATAATAAATATTTACGGACATTTCACACATCTTACTTTATTCCCAAACTAAGCAAAGCTTGTACTATGGGAACTAGTGTACTAGTTCGTGAATATGAATATACGATGCTCGTGAATATTTTATTTATTTTTAAATTGGCGTCAAATACCAAGGCTAAAAGCAAATCCACTTCATTCAAATCCTCTAAATTGGTGATTACTGTGAAATATCTAATTGATATAGCCACGCGCGTCACGGCACATTCCCGGACACAGTTACAGTCTATTCTCGATCGTGTAGTAGGTACTAATCGATGTCTGGGCTCCCTTGGTCATTGTTACATTTAATTATGTTCAATTTGGCCAATTGCCTACTTCACCTGCTAGGTAGCTTAAAGGCGCGTTTCCACTGATGCAGTGAGTAGACTCTTCTTCTTCTTTTTTTTCTTTTCCCGCCTAGTGGGATAGGGGCAGGAAGGGTAGGCACAACATGTTCTTTTCTTCCATCATCTATCATCCGTGATATCAGTATTCACTCTTCTCACATTTTTCACACAATTTATCCATCTTTTTTTAGGCGTATCTCTCTCTCTATATCCATCCACATTCACCTAGCACTCTATTCGTCACATGACATTCTAGCGGTCTGTAGATGGAACAACCAAAAATAAGCATGGCAATTCAAACGTGCACTATAAAAGGAATATTGCACAATACATTGTTAAATAAATTGTTTATCGTAGTATAGCGCAATTTATGATCACTGAAAAGAATTGAAACCTTTCATTCATACTTGTAATGTTATAACCGCAATGTTTTTACGTGTTATTATAGTTATTATGGGTCAGCGCTACGGTGTTTTGTCTATTTTTTTTTATTTTAAGCATAAAAAAAAAAATTAGACAAATCACCCATTAGCTTCCATTTCTGCTTGCTCGTCTCCGTGCAAGTGGAAACGCGCCTTAAATCTTGGCCCACGCCCAAACGATTACATTTACTAAACTGTCAAAGATAAGTTATTTTAGATAATGTCGACATTGAAATTTTCAGTACGCAACTGAAAAAGACTGAAGAGTGAATCCGAAACACATGACATTAAAAAAGTTGTAGATCATTTTACGCGTAAAAATGATGGATAGCACTCAACATTTTAATTTATGATAGGATGTCGTAAAGAAACGTTTTAAAAATACTTTAATGTAAAATGATTTTCATTCCACATGTAACTGTTGTCTTAAATTTTATTTTAGTTTACAGAAATAAAAAAGATGTCTGAGATATTATGTGGCATTTCTTACAAATAGGTAATTATTTTTATAGGGCAAAGTAAACTTATTAAAAAACCATCTGCTTTAATCCTACTTATTCTTTGGAAGTTTCTCATCGAACAATAAACTATTTATCTCCGTTGTTGTAAAGTAATAAATAAAGGCAACTTATGTATTAAGATTATTTATCAAAGCGACGCTAATAGAGATCGTTTGGTCTGACAATTAATCTTATCTGAAAGTTAATTATTTTGCGTCGTTATAAACAAATCAAATAGATCGATTCGCATCATTACGGCATTTATTTACGTCTAGTGCTGTCTCTTTTTAACATAAGCCATTGATACGAGATATATATATGTACTTTATGTTGGAAAAAAAGTATAGTAATCAGTTAGTACAGAAATACAGTTAGTGCATAGTTTGAAGGACACCTTTTAGCGCGTTTTCGTATGAACCTGGTCCTTTCATATACAAAATTATTGAAATATATAATTAATAAAATATTAAAATGAAAAAACCTGTTTTCTTCAATATATCTAAATATACTGTAGTTACACGCCATTCCATTTTCTGGTAAAGTATTTTTAATTATATAAGAATCGTAAATTATAAACCTATACTGCATAAAAAAAAAACCTACTGATAGAGGACTAATTGATGTCTAATCGAAACACATAACAATAAAAATACACCGTTTAATGAACCACAGCGCGTAATAATTGCATACATTTTATTGAGATAAATACTTATAAGTATTTTAAATCAGCATTATTTATCTCAGGTGTTACGCTAATTAGTACCTACTACTCATTATGTAATTAGTTTCAACTTATTGGTCTTTTATTTCCTAAGCAACATCTTAAGGGTTTTAAAAAATAATAAAAAAATCTGCCTTTTGTTGAATGGTTCGTATAGAGAGGTCTACTTAACTTTTTTTTTGTTTATTACCTGCCTAATCACAATAGTTTATAGAACTTTTTAGGAATTTATTTAGCTTTCCCACTTAAAATAATGCACAAAGTGATAAGATTTTTTTTTAAATAGTAGCTCCCTATGACATGGTGAAAATCATGGAATTTTTCCCACTGATTATGAAAATACTTATTTAAGTAGATAAGTACACTCAACTATTTTTTTTCTTGGCAACGCTTAAACATGAAAGAGCGAATTTATGAATCATGAAGTTGGGAATTAACGAATGAATTTAAAAATACTACCTACTTATTAAAATATTTGTCAGCACACCATATTGGCAAGTGGCACAACTAAGATAGCATGTGTAGAGATACCTAACTACTTAAATATCTCGAAAAAAAAATACCTATCTTAACATCAAACAACATCAGGTGAGATCGCGGTCATAACTAAACTTGTAAAAAAAATCTTAATAACCTAGCTTAATAGTTGGGTATCAAGGTACCTACACTAATATATGAAAAAATACTTTAGCTCCACTAAATATTCATTGAGGCTTCGAAAGTTTATATTACAAAACTTTGTGACACGAATTTACTTATTACCAACACAGACATGTGTTTTAAAGTTGTTTTATTAAGTTTATATCATTTGTTATTTAATTGAGTAAACACTTATAAAAATACTGTAGATAATTGAGAATTAAATCGCATTGCGTTCGAAATACTATAAAATATCGCTTAGCTATGTAACTATGAGTATAAAGTTAATATTATGTACCTTGATGATTTAACAAACAACCAATTCAATTGAGAGGGAACTAAGACCTTAAACGCTAGCATTGAATTCAAGCTAAAGGCAAAAATAAAACAATTTTTTAAACTTAAACGTTTATTGTCTTACCAAACGGAACAAGATATTCAAGAAGGAATGCTGACGGCTTCCAATCTTTCAGTAGACGTGGAGACAAGGAAACCAACAGGGTTCAGCTACGTCAAGGAAATCCTGTAACACGAGAGTAAGGTCACGCGAAGATCGGAGTGACTCCGTCAAGCCAAGAAGCAGGGTGTTAGGGCGAAGCTACACGCTGACGGTGTTAAACCCAAGGCGGGAATACTTCCTCGAGATCAGGGACTTTGTGTGGTAGCGGTGGAACCGGGCGCCTGTCGACACTTGTTTGAGTAAAAGAGCGTCCCGGTTAGAGGTCCTTTCGGCGTAGGTCCTAGGCGAGTTTGCGAGGTAAGTTCTGAGGACGCGCTCGCCCCAGGTCTGCGCTTTTGGCCTTTCCACTTGCATACCCATGTTGCGTCTGTCCAAGTAAGTGATCACGTCGTTGTAGTAGTTAGTTCGGTAATCGCTTATGTATCTGTACTGATGCGATCGTGGCCTGGAATGCAAAACAATATTTGTAATCGCCAAGAACCTTGATGTTTCCTAACGACAGAAAGTGTGTAATAACTAGAATGTCTTTACCTGATCCAGTGTTTGCAGATTAGTTTCTTGGGTTCATATCCTAGAACGGGAGCTTCAGGAGCGGGGGTCTCGGCTTCAACGGGTGCTTCCTCAGGTGCTGGTGCAGCAGGCGCCTCCTCGACTACCGGCGCTGGAGTTTCCTCCTCAAGATCAGCGTCGTCCCACATTATGCAAAGGGGTTTTCTGCGGTCAAAAAAACCACGAAATAATTTTTAAGTTATCACTATTTGTTTAAACACAACACATCACCCCGGCACTAGAACACGACCCACCTAATAGGGAAAGGAAGAAGAACGTGTGTATCGTATGATCGTTCGAGTACAACTGTCACCTCCGTCCCCTAGCGCGGCTCGCAGCCTCCCGTTTTATCTCCCTTTGACCCCACCTGGCTGTCGCAAGCGCGCCGCTCGTTGCCAATGATGCTCTGTCAATACTTCGACCATGCATTCTATTAGAAAAATTCCTTCTTTTAATTGTTGTGCCAAGTGACACATGAAAAAAACACGCTTTCTAACAAAACTAATTACTGACGGAAATATCTACACACTCATTTCTTATTGAAAGTAGACGAATATTGTAGCCAAGACACATTTTGTGCAAAACGTATTGATAAAATACGTTGAATTATGTCCTGGGCAAACATATCTATAAAGAATAATAGTCATCAAGACAGTAGTTATTAAGAAGATATTTTGGTAGTTTTCATTGGACCGATTTATTAGGTTTTTCAAGCCTTGTTACTTTAAGTTTTGTTTATTATAATAATCTTGCAAAGGTTAAATATCTTGCTTCAAAAATATAATACCTATGCAGTCTAAAGTTTTTACCAACTTGAATCCACTTAAAGTTAGTGAACATAAAAACTTTTCGTAGCTAACGTCCCACACACCATTTCTACTGCAAGTATCCAACCAAAACACTTATCGTTCCAAAACTTATACCAGCAAAAATGACAGTTATATTTTTGAAAATAAATCTTCAAAAGTTTGAAATCAATTTTATAGTAAGAAGATTTAAGTTTTAACAATAAAAGTTTGTTGGTACTGCTAATGTCAGTGTACAAATATTTTTTCTTACTTTGGGTACTCCTGTTATGCAGGTAATACTACCCTTATTAGTAATAATCGCACATAAAAAGTAAATTATTCAAAGCAATTATTTTACATTTGAGTCAAAATATTTTTATTTATCTAGCAAAATTACACGAATGTTGACTTCAATGCCAAGTGTAAATTACTAGTCGGTGACACATTTTGTTCAATTAATAAATCAGGGTTGGAAGAACACAACTTTGAACGTTCACTACTTGATTTTAAAGTCGAATTTCTTATCCTCGAATTGTTATTGACTATTTTTAATCTTGTATCGGTCAACCAATTTGTGATTGAAATAGAACGAAGGTATAAAGCATCGAAGATCACCTGATTGAAATGATTGACATATGCTTATACTGTAGATATACAAAACAACAGGTAAACAATGCCAGGTAGATTTACGTTGGTTCCTTGAATAGAATCTAATAATAAATATTTATTGATATTTCGGTATCTATATTACAATCTATTATTATAAAATTGAAATAATAGCAGTTTTTGACACTACACTAGAAAAGAAGAAAAATATCACAGTACAGTATCTCGTAAATTATTTTTATAAAAATTAAGAAAATTCACAAATCAATCAAATATTTCTTTATTCAATAAAATCACAAGGATCATTAGAATCGTCTTAGATACTAGGTGATTCTAGGTGCCAATTCCACGCGACCAGAGCCTAGAAGAACGGGCTATAAACTTACGGCCTAGTCCTTACTACCGTTTTTTTTAATGATCCTTCTTACAAAGAATTACAATAAAACTAAATTAAGTACTGAAGTTCCAATGCACCTGAATCGTAATCAATATAAGTAGGTACATCAATACACAATATACAATTAGATTATTATGATGAGCCCCATCCCAGGACCGAGACGTGCGGAAAAGTTTGGTAAAGACCTTTGCTCTGCAGTGGGACACAATGGGTTAAATAAAAAAAAAGTGATATAATGATCTACCAAATAAAAAAACAAGTTATAATAGCAAAGCATACATACTTACAATAAAACCGTACAATCAACTAGTAGGATCTTTTCTGTTTGTGTTAAAAACAAAAGTGTCAAAATAAAAACTGCAAGAAAAGATTTGAATGTCACTGCGATGCTACTCTACTACTAGAAATACTCAATTTTAGAGTTTTGATAATTCTCCAGTTCGTTCGAAAACTATTTCGGCCGCATCGGCCGCAGCAGCACTAGAAAATTAGTACCTAAACGTTATAAAAATTGAAAAGGATTAATAGGTTGAGCTATCTACAGACTAACGCAAACGGTCTATAGATAGTTGAAGTAATTAAGTTTTGCAACGTTTCTCATTAATTAAAATAAATGCTATTGCAGTATTTACAATAAGTAACTACCTACAATTAAAAGTCGTTTTTTTCTAACGTTACAAAATTTGAACTGAGAAAAAAACCACCGCATTTATGGTAAACAGGTAAATTTATCAATGAGTGAAATCAGTGACTTGGTTGATGACCATTGGAACCCTTCATTGTGCCCGCCGGGAGTCAAATCTCGTCATGCAGCATGTCACGTGGTCTGCATGCATTAGTTGCATTACCACTCTAGAGTTTTCAGCTGACTGTTAAAGCCGGATTTAATGAAAAAACTTCTGACCACATTTGAAAATAAAGTTAGCAGTCATATTTAAAAATAAAAAAATCATCGACTTTACAACGCCATCTGATCCCAAACGAAGCACTAATAATTAAAATTACTTCGTTTGGGAGTACATATTATAATCATCATTATCATCATCATCATCAACCTAAAGTAGAAAAATTTTGGGGAGATCCATTAAAAAAAAAATATCCTCATACAAATTTTAGTTCTTGGTCAAACCCACAACATACAAACCATCTACATACAAGCAAAAAACATATATATAGAACCTCATAATTTTAATTTTGCTTTGCTAAAAAGTAAACAATTTTTATTCAGAATAGCCTGAACGAGATTTCTTCTTCTTTTTCTTGCTGCACTTATTCCACTGGGTATTCAAAAAAAACATTCTTTAAAACGTTTCCGTCTAAAACACTGGTCATTTCATGGTCACATCTCTAGTTCTATAGCGCTGAGTACGCTGTATTCATGTGTACCTGACCCCTAATTAGTGTGATCTTCAGCTTAATAGAACTGCACAAACTGGAATAGACTACCTGTGATTAGTTACTCACTGTTTCTCGCAGATTATTTTAACCTCGTCTAGATTTTTAGTATTAGGATTAGTTTATATTTTCTCCGTTTCACTAGTACTACTAAAATATCAGTGACAAGATAGAAGCGTGTCATTTGTATTACCAGTAGTACGAACAGTAGGAAAATTAAATTTTAAAATATAATAAATGTAAAAAATAATACAAGTTGATATATCATTAAATAAATGTATTCTATCAGCAATCTAGTTCCCATTGTACAAGTAATATGGGACAAGAGCGTGACGTGTAAATGCGTCCGTGTTTTTTTAATATTGTCACACATACGTCACAGATCAATGTACCTAGGTCTGGTACCTTCCACCCTTGGATCTAGTCACTTATTAAGGCTTGAAAGAAAATAAATATACCTAATAAATGTAAATAAACGTTGATTTTATAATGATTTTATTATTAAATGTATATTCATATCTACATGTTTCTAGGTAATGCTGTAATCTGTCATCCATATTTTCTATGTTAAACCTTGTGACCGTATGATTCATAAGTTGGATAGATTTGATATGGTTGTGGTATTATATATTTAATATCTGTTTTGCTTGGTTTCTGCTTGTGACATTGATTGGCATATAGCCGATAAGTAAAAGATGAGACCGACTATTGACTAATTAGCACGGGAAATATTCGGTGGCATCGATGAGTCATGTGTCACTCTTAACAATGTGCTTTTGTTTACGTAGTTCTGTATTAAATTACATGCTTAGTATAGTTTTACTTGTAATAACTTGCTTGAGCAAATAAAATGTCTGTCTATGTACTTAATATAGCTAACACGCTAATTATCTGCCAATAATATGCGATGATTCTTAGCTCTGGTCACATGAAACTGGCACCCAGAATTACCTATCTATGACGATTCTAAATGATCCTTGTGATTTTATTACAAACATAAAGGGTAGAAAATAAATGTCTTTAAACCTAATATTATATCATGCAGCGCATCACGTAGCATCAAAGTTTATGAAAGATATATGAGGCTTAGAGCATATTGACTTTTTAAGTGTAGACTTTCGTAGTCTATCCCCACAGTTCACAGGTAAACGTCGTCGTCTAAGACACCGCCATCTAGTTCGCTAAAATATTTACACGTTGCGGTTTATTTCAGTAAAAGAGAAAACCCGAGCGAGCGGAACCAATAAGTTTTATATGTAGGTACTTTGTAAAGTCACGACTTTTTAATAGATGTCGCAACTGTACCTACCCATTTTTTTTATAGAGTTTGAGCCTCATATTTAATTATTTTAATTTTAATATATTTTTATTAAAGCCTAAACATATTTAAACAGCTACTACATTTATGTAGGTACATACTATGCACATATTTTATTCATGCTCCTGTTTCTGTCTTTATAAATACATACCCTTTGTCATAGGAGTATTGGGTCAGACTATCTTTATGAAGTTTTGTTTTTGTGGCTGGATTACTACTTAATTTATCTTATAAAGTGATTTAACATTCAGTCGAAGTCTCAAACTAATTTATTATTTACTATTGCGTTTTCTTGCTGTGAAGGAAAAAAATGTGAGGATAGATAACACGTTTGTTTTCAAACTTGTTTTTTATGTAAATAAATCAGACTAGGCTATGAGGTATAGTTGTTCAGATACTTACTACTTATACTTACTGTATAAAATGTGTTAGCACCACGGTGTTTCGCACTGCCTGGACGTGGTTTGGGCAACAATATGCCTGCCTGTGGTATTTAATTACCATCATAAATGCAAATAACTGTTTGTTGATCCATCATTACACACAGAGTTATTTTAGCCAGAAATATGCCTGTAAATTCTGCAATCATCTACGGTTGGTAACTTGTCTTATTGAAAATGTATGTCACATAGTAGTTATTTAATTTTAAAAATTAGGGATATAAACTGATAATACATACAATCACAACTTAACAATTGTTTTATAAAAAAATAATGGAATTTATTATTGCAATCATGTAAATAACCTTTTTATAAATCATCGTTATCAAAAGCCATTAATTTTCAGTTGGACAGCACGTTTATCTGTATAAGTATAATTATATTACAGATAAGTTGCAACTAGATCAATGATTGCGACCAACACGTGAAAATTTGACTATATCATCATAACTTCAGCAAATTAAAAAAAAGCTTATCTGTTGATTCCAAATATTTCTTTTGATTTTATTGAAGTGTCTTAGACATCGATCAAAAAAATCTTTAATGTGATCAGATGTTGCATCATATAAATCTAAATTTATGAATTACTTATTGTTATGATATACTATGAATGCTACAAAATTAAAATAATTTGAGTGTTACCAATAAAAAGTTAGACAATCGTGAAGTATAGGTAATTTATTAAAAACGAATAAATAAAAACAGGGAAGTACATAGCTTTACTCTATCCAAGTATACATAAAATAGACAGCGTCTTGGTTTTACGATGACGTCATACAGGACTTAGCAAACTCACGTTGCTCTAAAGCGAGCTCGGGGATAAGCAAGAAAAAATTACAATGCGTTTTTTAACGTATTCAAGTCACACTGCGCGTCAACGCCAGCTTAATTGCTTAATGTTGCAGCGTCATCGCGCAATGCATCTCGATTATGTTGCCGTTACGATATGCTAGCAGCTGATATATTTTTTCGTGATGATCCCTCACAGCAAGGAGTGAGCTTGCAAAGAGACCATGTTTCTTTAGAAAGTAACAGTTTTCTTTTCCTTCTCCGAGCGGATGGTGACTTTGGATGAGGTGATGTTGGACTCAGACTCGTTGTCGGCCACGAGAGCCCGGAGACGCGCAGCGCGTTTTTCCCTCAGCGCGCTTCTTTCGTTGATCTCATTCATTTCGTCTTCTAGATCGGTGAGGCGGGCTCTCGTTGCCTTCGCCCTCTGAGATGCAGCGCTCTCATCATCGCTCTTTCCCAACGCTGTCCATTTCGTGAGAGAACCTTCTTCATTCAGCCTACGTGCGATACGTTTTTCTGTGCGTTCCTCGTTATCTTGCAGTGCTCTCCTGGCGCCGCTCACCTCGGATTGTCCGATGCCGACGCTCTCAAGAATCTTGTCAGAAATCCTCATGCGGTTTTCAAGATTTGAGACGCTGTTTTCGAAGTCGATGTCCTCGGCGAAGCGGGAAGACTTCTTGCTGGCGCGAAGGCGCTTTAGTGACTCTGTTATCTGAAAGAACAAATAGATGTTTTTAATGTATTTAGTCATTCAGTTAAATTATATACAAAGTTAAATTATACTCATGATGTAAAATCATGTTAATATATTATTTAAGTGCTTGTAATATAAATTTATAAATATGTATTCCGAATGGACTTGCGCATTTTTTTGTAAATACCTACCTAATACATATAGAATATCTACGTTATAACAACCGACCAGACACAAAATATATAACAATGTTTGCAATCACACAGATATTTGTTCTTGGGCAGAATCGAACCCACGACCTAGAAATGTACATGTATAGAAAGACTGATTTAATTATTCGCATGAACGTGTCAGTACATATTTCTACTCCATTTAATTGTTCAAAGGCAGTTAGCTATTTAAAACGAAATTGCTATTACCATCGAAATTGAAATTACCTCATAAAAATTTAACGAACAAAATATTGCCTTTGACTTTACATTTGCCGTGGATTCGGCATCTGAATGTGTTCTATGTGCAATAAAAAGATGTGCACAAGAGACTGCAGGGCAAAGTACATATTATCTTAGCATTCGTCTTTTTGCGCTCTTGACGTTATACCTATACTAGAATTTTGTTCTGTCGCTCAAAATGCGACTTGATGTTTCATGATGGATATATTCAATAAACTTTTATTTTATCCTATCCGGTTGAAACATGTTGACGACCGTTGTGGCGCGGCGCGCGTATGTTCGCCTGCGACGCGGAGGTTGCGGGTTCGATTCCCGCCTTGGGATAAATGTTTGTACGATCTGCAAATATTTATTCCGGGTGTTCTGGGTATTTTAATTGTATAATAAAAAAAATCTATCTATGTAATGTATTGTTTTAAGTATCAGTCTTCTAGTACCCATAACACAAGCTCTGCTTAGCTTGGGGATAGATGATGTTATGTGGATTGGCAGCATTAGTGTTACACGATAGCGTGGGCTAGATTACATACCTACTTAATACAGGATGCTACAAAGAAACCATTCGTGAAAAGTATTATTTATTTATTTAAAGTGTATTCTAATTGTAGCGTATTCGTGATACACTGCGCTGCATATTACAGTTGAGTTGGTGTAGACGCGCACTGTGACTCGAATTTTGATTCGTTTCCAAATGTCACTTGAGTCTGGTCTCTGTTTTTTTTCTAGGACAAGTGTTAAAAACTAAACCGCTAATTTTGTACCAAATTTTGATGCGTGATCTCGTTTTGCTTTTCGAGACTCGTTCTTGTAAAATTCAGACTACGGGTTCAACTGATATGACATGTCTATACCGTGTCATGTTCAAGCCAGTCAGCAAATAAATGTTATTTAATGAACTTAACTACCTTCTCATATCCTAGTTCCAGCAGGCTAAAGTTCTACTTATTCTAAAACCAATATGCGGTTTATATACAAACTCGGACTCAAATTACATCCTTGCCAATATGAGTTCCATATGTGATATTGATACGGTAACGAAGGTGCATGTGCTAGTTAATGAGTGAAGTTGCTAATGAACGTTTATTACAATGTAAGGGCTTTAATACGTAAAAATATGGGAATTTATAATACTTTATATCAATTAAAAATAAAATAAAATAATGATACTTGAATACATAAAAAGCAACTATGAACTGTATACTGATGAACGCGTTTAGGCAAGCGTAGTGTAGGACGCCCTCCGGCGAGATGGAGCGACGATCTGCGGAGTGTAGCTGGCAAAAGCTGGATGAGAAAAGCCGAAGACCGGGTTTAGTGGCGCGTCTTGGGAGAGACCTACGTCCAGCAGTGGACTGATATAGGTTGATGATGATGATGATGATGACATGAAAAGAGCGTCAGTTGGTACCATTTATAGTATTTTAGGCTTATTTAAAATGACCCCTGTATCTAAGAACATAATCCTACAACACATTCCATAAAGTTTGCTTTTGCTTAACCTAGAGGTAGACGTTGAGTTATTAGTTATATAAGCTTTCCGCTAGAGGCGCTGCTCAAATCTCCATACAAAATAGGGTTAACTCAAACTTTGTACTATGAGTCTGAAGCCCACAGTGCACTGATCCCGCCTATTACGGTGTGATTTTGCTATAATCTACCGCAGCAAAAGTTTGCTTTGAGAGATTTAAATTAGCTAGGTCAAAGTACCACGGATTCACTTAAATATATGTTAAACAAAGACGCTGGTTAGAAAGTTTCCAATAAAATTGCCTGATTATTTAACTTTTGATAAAGAAATACGTTGACTTTGGCGTCGTTTTACAAAGTACTCAGCTACCCACTGTACCGAGAGAATGTGACATTACAAGTCATTGAGATTTTATGACAGAATAAACGTAGCTGCGCGTATAAGTTTTTTTTTATATTTATGAATGAAATCATGAACAAAACTAAAAAAACAAGATGTCTGGAGATCGTAAGGTTACTCCCACTTAATTTTGTTTTGATGCCAAGTCTGCAAGTAATATTATTTTTAAACTACGGAAGTTTACTCAACTGTTAATAAATATTTGTTTTTATTTAACCAAAAACCATCATGAAAACACTAAAAACAAATTGAAAAAACTGTTTTATTTGTATTGTAGGATGCCAAAATAGTATCTATTACTAAACTGTTATTTTTAAAAAGTACCTATATCCGTGTATTTTTCAGCTATTTTGATACCACAATAATTACTTCGTTTGTAACTAGATGGCGTTGTCATCCATAAAAACTTATAATAGAACTGAATCCCATAGATTTAAAAAAGAACTAGGGATATTAGTATTTAGCAGATGAGTCTTAATTGACATATTTACGCCTAGTTATAGTAGATGCATCAAGTCATTTCATCACATAATAATTAAATAAAAATTGGGTAACTTGTTTGTATCATATCACTAGAATTATTTTGATAGATTGTGTATGCCAATAATTACTCATTAAGGTTGTTCGTGACGCGTGTTCAAAACATGAACTAACTGTGAAAAAAAGGCACCATCTGTGCGAAGCACTAGGTATTAAGTTATAGCAAAAGTATCTAGAGCGCCATCTAGTTACTTGAACTAAATACTTGTGTAGAAAGAAATAGGAAATCTTTTTTCTCTTTTTCTTTTATTTATTCTTTTATTTATCGTACTTTGTCATATTTACATTCAAAGCGGACTTGTCAGCGTAAAGATTGTAATATCTTGCACCCGTCTCCCGTGCAAAGAAGTTTGGTTGAACCAAAAAGGTTTCTTTCTTATAATTTTAATGCATTCTACATAGCATAGGTGGATAATAACGTACAAAAAAAAATAGCTTTGGATTTTTTTCCACAGCTGTGGAAAAAAATCAATTTATTGTAAGAAAAGTAAATATATTTTTTACCATAATATAGTTGTAAAAATTTAAGTACTAAAATACTTAAGTATTTAAAAACGGCTCATAGATAAACCTTACTGACTAACACACTTTACAACAATAGTAAAGTATACTTTAGATGCTAGCATACACTTTTCTTATATAAAATGAAAATAACACTAGTACACAAAAGTAATACATATTGATCTTTCATCTGCGGCAATGGTCCCCTATTTTACCGCTAGACTAATCCAGACGTCCAGAATACTAGAGCCAAGAACTGTCATTGTACTGGGTCACCATGGTAAGGATGTATGACTTGAAGTTGGTCGCCTTCTTCCTACTTCAATCCTTCATGATACGGCAACGGTCTCTTCACGAAGATGTTTTCTTATCACAAGGTGAATGTTGGTCACGGTGGTCTCAGCCTATGGTTCTTGTAGTACTTTCTTCGCGTCAAGGATTTCTGCCTGCGAGTAACTGAATGCCAGGATCTGGGCTAGACTGCCCAGACAGCTTCCATGAATTCTAGCTTACATTGCATTAAAAATAGGCACTATTTGAGATATATTACAAACTATTTGAGATTTTTTAACAACAAAATGTTGGGTGTTTATGACTGACATATTTATTTACTTAGTTGTCATGACAACCAAGAAAAAAGTTAAATGTACCACGTAACAACAAAAAGTTTGCTACACATTGTATGAGTATAGTTTTGTTTACCTACTCATATTTCGTAGCTCAATCGTAAATGTAACGTATATGGGAGATATACTGTGCGCTGTTTTTTTGCATCATTTTGTGCAGAATTAAATATTTAAAAAAATATATATACAGGGTCTAACAGAAGGGGTGGACCAAAAGCAACAGGGCCGATGCAGGAGCTCTTAGCCTATCGATATTACCCCCATGTATGTTCAGCGATATTCAGTCGTTCAAAAGTTACTCGCTTTTTATGTTTTTTTTTTCATAATTTTATTTTAGGTTAGATTTCTCTTGTATACCCAAACTATTAGAGCTACAACCGTATTTTTTTACACCTTGTAGCTTCATAGTAGACCTTTCGTACTTGATAGTTTGGGAAAACTTGGGAAATCTAACCTAAAATATGTTAATGAAAAAAAAACATAAAAGTGCGAGTAACTTTTGAACGACTGAATATCGCTGAGCATACATGGGGGTTATTTCGATAGGTATTGAGCTCTTCCATCGCCCTTTTGCTTTTGGTCCACCCCTTTCTGTTACACCCTGTATAATAAACCTCTTTTCCCCTGTTCGGAACAGCGGCTATTGTAGCTGGATATTGTAGCATTATTAACTGTATAGTATGAAAATAAAGTTCGCATAATTCTACACCATAATAAAATCAAAAAGTGTATGTACTTAGTATGAAACAAAATTAACGGTAATTAAATATGTACTGTACACGTAATATATGAACCACCTGTGTTGTAATTTCTCGACAATACATTACATAGATAGATATTTTTTATTATATATATAAACACCCAGAACACCCGGAATAGATATTTGCAGATAGTACAAACATTTATCCCAAGGCGGGAATCGAACCGGCAACCTCCACGTCGTCAATGCCACCGCGCCACATCGGTCGTCAATGTTTAGGTATCTAGTAAGTATACGACTACGTCATTCGCTCGAATACTTACAATTATCTATCAAATACAAAATTCTAAGATTTGTTGTCAGCTCTCCAGTCGTAGGAAAAGAAACAAGACAACAAAACTAAATCTATCCCTTTTCTTCTTGAAAATGCTACGTTGCCAATCTATTATCTAAACTAAAATTCTAGAAAGTATAAGTTTTGTCTGTTTGTTGGTCACTATTTAATTCAAAAGTACACGTCCTATTTTAAAACTATTTCTACATAAGGATGTAATATCTTTACCGAGTAACATAGACTATTTTATGTACAAATTGCAATATGAAAAAAACGTTTCAATGTAAAATAAAGTGAACGCCAAAAACGTTGCCGAGCCGAAATATACAACGCGTGCCGTGTCACGGGTCACTAGTAGTCAGTCTCATAAATAACTGATAAATGTCACTGTTCATAAAGTTTGGATATAAAAGTGTGGCCATAAATGTATTTCCTTGCAAACATTATTATCAAACTGTTCGTTTTTTAATGTTCTGTAATTATAAATATAAAGAAAAATTATTTCATTAAAAAAAACGTTTATTTGTAAGAAAAATTACAAACTTCCAAATAATGCATTGAAATATAGGTAAATAAAACCTTTTTTTTTGTTGTCAAAGTAAATAAAACCTGTAGTAAGGCAACCTCGCTGACATAATTGTCATTGCTAGCTGTCTGTCAATTTAGTCGTACATAGTTGTTTTTGATGAAATTTTGTCTTGTAAGTATAGTAATCAATTGTGCCAATTAGAAACTCATTGTGGTAACAGAAAGGATCCGAAGAAACATTCACGCTTTGCGATCACTCTGATCAAGCATTATGATGTAACTGCCCCACAAACAATCTATATCCTTTGTACGCAGGCAAGACAATGCACCAACAACTGCAATTGAAGAATCTTAGCAACGCCACAGAAAACGACATAAATAGCCCGTAGCCCGTTTTTGGGCAAAACATATTCATGTGTTTTATTTGTTTAATTTATAGAGCTGTAGAGAGTCTTACTATTGAAATATTAAATACATATAAACATATTCCTGAAGATATTAGCAGTTTTATTAGAAGCTAACCTATGTAATAGGTATCTACTGCATTTTATTGAATTTAAGTTAAAAAAAAATCCAATAAAGTAGGTTTTATAGTAGTCTGTAAAAATTCTGCAGAGCCTCTGCTCTGCAGAAAGACACAAATAAATATCAAAAAAAGGAAGCAACAAAAAGTTACATTTCTGGCGGAGATTTGAACTCGAATACTCTGATTGTCAGTCCACAGTACCTTGAACTGCGCTATTCGTTCTTATTACGTGACGTCGAAATTATGAAACGCTAGCGCGTTTCAAATATCGGAAACATTTTTGCGTGTCAAAGTAGATAGCAAGCTTGAAATTCCTCGCCAGCCTCTGCACGTTTTTCCTACTAAAATTATAGTATTTTGTATTGATTAATTGGTATCTATTAATAAGTTTTCGCAAAGGTAAATTTTGATAACTAAACGCAAAAAACCATTAACAAATCAGAAGAAAAACCGCAGTTTTTTAAACTAGCGACATCTTTTGTTGTTGGGCTACCGTCCTGACTGAGCGCTTGGGCCTTAATTTTGAATAAGCATATACTGATGTTATCTGACAAATTATGACATTGCATTTAATTATAAATTCTATCATACATATAAATTGAAGTTTGTGATGAATATTTTGTATCCAATATCAATGTATGCTTTGATGTGATTTGTCGTAGGTACCAGTACTAGTAGTAGTAGTAGTACAGTAATATTATAGCTTATTTATCTAGTTGTTGGCATAAAACATGCTATATAATAGTATAGCATGTTTTAATTTTTTTTTTTTTTTTTTATATTCTTATGTAATGTTGGAGGTCGGAAGGCGACGGCGAGGTCGGCCGAAGAGGCGTTGGAAGGATGATCTGGACGCCCAGGAGAGGGATTGGTGGAGTATTGCCAAAGACCGGGATAGGTGGAAGGCTTTGGGGGAGACCTTTGCCCAGCAGTGGGACAGTAAGGTTAAAAAAAAATGTAATGTTATGTTTAATGCACCGGAAGTTATAACATTTTATGTAAAGAAATGTTAGTGGACGAATCACGTTTTAGTATTTCTAGCCTATTTTGTAACATAAATATTCATAGCTTAGATATTCAGTATTACATTACTTAGCAACATATTTAAAAAAACTATCCTTTAAAATACTTTACTATAATAGTAAAGTGGATACAGACAAAATGTGAAAGCAATTCGATTTCATCGAGTAAGTTCGAGTATTGAATTATTTTGATGTATTTTTAGTTGAGACACTGCAGTAAATAGTTGATTTATAAAATGCATTAGTTTTTATTTTTTGGACACGCCGCCTAGCTCCTAACTAAGCATAATATTATTGGAACTAAAATCAAAATCAATAATGTATTACCTACCAAGTAGGTACATAAGCAAAACAAGAGAATATCACTAACATTGCAAATCGCCAAATTTCTGATAGTTTGTAAATAGGTAGGTATATAGTAACGCTTATATGCAGAACGGACCACAAAGTTTGATACACGATTTGTTCTGTGGGGAACCCACGACCCACCGCATGAAAGGTAGTGTTAAAACCAACTAAGCAGACGCCTGTCTATTTTGTAACCTGAAACTAAGGTAAGACACCTATCTGCATCCTACAGTTTGTTTACTATAATTAATTTCACAGTACGTGGTTTAATTATAGAATTTGTGTAATCTTTGGCATCGGCCCACATTGTTTATGTGGTAGTAGGTACCTGCTGTACATTTGGTCTTGTGTCATGCTTTATTTTTGTATATTACATTCCGTCGAAGTCATTTCTCTTTTTTGGAAGTTACCAAATAAAACTGAAATAAACTAAGTATATCTAGAAAACAGTTACTTTAACGTAAAAAGCATACGATAATTAGGTAGCTAAATTATGTGAAATTCAATTAGCTGGCGTATCCTAGCCTCTCAAAACCTGCCAGGTTTCAAATGACGTTCAGCTCATCGGAGTTCTGTGGCATTTTTTGGACTGATAAGACTGAGCTGTATTATCCTATCGATAATAACGTCACAGTCACATCGGTCCACAAGAAATGCCAGAAAAACCAAGAGATGCTGTAAAAACTGAACGTGATTTAAAACCTAGCAGGTTTTGAGAGGCTAGAATATTCCGATAGGTTAAGAATTATATATAAGCAAGATTTTATTTTACCCTGTACGCATTAATTTATTGTTACACATTATTTTATTTATAGTAGTAGGATACATTACTACAAATTAAAATAAAATAATGTGTCGTTAAAGGAGTGTCATGTCTTTTTAGTTGTGGATTGAGGATTTGATCTCAACCAAATAGGTACCTACGATGATTTGCGTATTTTATTCACTGTTTTAGTTTTATAAATAGAAATGAAATATGTTGTTTCCTGCCATCTCATAAATGATCGACAAACAATTTATTTGAATAATGTTTTGAATAAAATTCCAATGTTTATTTATTTTACAGCAAAAAATATTAAGATTTTCAAAGTCTAAGAATGCCATGACAGGAATTTATATCATGTCACAGCAAAAATACCTATACCACTAGTTTGCATAGAGCCCTTATAGTCCAGTCAAAATAGACATTCCAGTTTGCATTAATTCCCAACAAGCTGGATTTTTGTACAGGCCTTAAATACGTCATTACAAATGATATGTCAAAAGTCCCCATCGATCCCGTTTGTGCGTTGTTTTTTATTCGAGGTTAAAGGTCATAAATTTGCATTTTTTGCGTATATCTCTGAAACAACGAAAGCTATCGAAAAGTGGTTCAGGCAAAGTTTGTACATCGTAAAATTGTCTACAAAAATACCTCAACACTTTTCTTCTACAAAGCATCGTTTTTGAGATAAAGTGACTTTAGACCGCAGGAAAGTCGTCGAAGATACTGCGTTTTTTTCATTTCAGCCATTTTATCTGCTTCATTGCCACAGAACAAACAGTATTTCTTGAAATTTAATGAAAGGTGTGATGGGTTCGATGGGTTAGTCCTCCTCCAAGGTAATGAATCGTCTTTTTGTTTCAAGAAATACTGTTCGTTCTATGGCAATGAAGCTGATAAAACGGCTGAAATGAAAAAAACGCAGCATTTTAGTAGATTTTCCTGCGGTCTAAAGTCACTATATCTCGATAGCGATGCTTTGTAGAAGAAAAGTGTTGAAATATTTTTGTAGACAATTTTACGATCTACAAACTTTGTCTGAAGCATTTTTCAATAGCTCTCGTTGTTTCAGAGATATACGCGAAAAACGCAAATACCCAGGTTAAAGTCATAAATTTGCGTTTAAAAGTCATAAACGAGAGCTATCGAAAAATAGTTCCGACAAAGTTTGTAGATCGTAAAATTGTCTACAAAAATATCTCAACTTTTTTCTTCTACAAAGCATCGCTTTCGAGATATAGTGACTTTAGACCGCAGGAAAATCTACTAAAATGCTGCGTTTTTTTCATTTCAGCCGTTTTATCTGCTTCATTGCCATAGAACGAACAGTATTTCTTGAAACAAAAAGACGATTCATTACCTTGGAGGAGGACTAACCCATCGAACCCATCACCCCTTTCAGTAAATTTCAAGAAATACTGTTTGTTCTGTGGCAATGAAGCAGATAAAACGGCTGAAATGAAAAAAACGCACCATCTTCGACGATTTTCCTGCGGTCTAAAGTCACTTTATCTCGAAAACTATGCTTTGTAGAAGAAAAGTGTTGAGGTATTTTTGTAGACAATTTTACGATGTACAAACTTTGCCTGAACCACTTTTTGATAGCTTTCGTTGTTTCAGAGATATACGCAAAAAATGCAAATTTATGACCTTTGACCTCGAATAAAAAACAACGCACAAGCGGGATCGATGGGGACTTTTGACATATCATTTGTAATGACGTATTCAAGGCCTGCACAAAAATCCAGCTTGTTGGGAATTAATGCAAACTGAAGTCATAATTTTAGTCTATTTTGACTGGACTATTAATGAATCTAAAAAAGGAATCAAAAGTTACATATATATAATATTTTTGCTAATTTACAAACTTGAAATAACATAGCAAAAATATCTTTGAAATATCTGTGAAAAGAATTCTTGAGATGAACCTAGAAAGTTAATTAAAGCTTCCCTGAATGCATAATATTAACGTGAACTGTAGAAATGCTGAAATGCAAATATGGAGGATTTTCCGGTAGTTTTATGAAATATGAAGCTTGAAACTATGCTTTGAATTTAATCAACAGGTTACATAAATACCTGGCTTTCTCGGAAGCTTCCGTTTTATGTCTAACTAGCTATTACTCGCAACTTTGCGTGGATAACCTGTTTTTAATTAAATTTTTATATTGACTAAGGTATTATGTCATCATTTGACAGCTTTTGTAGAGTGTAAGCTTTGGGTTATGAGAAGTCAAGCTGTATCTCAGAATCCACTTTTCATTGCATTAAAACATATGTTTATGCTCAATTATCCATGTTTTATTTGGATTAGTAGTTTAATTGTGATTTTCATACATATCTATCAACTATTTGCGGTATTGGTCCGCTAAATGTATATACAAATTTATTCTAATAAACATAACATCGTTTCCTTACAATCTCCGTAATTGCGTCAAATGTAAAATCAGATTATGAAAATACAGTATTCCTTGGTTTTGTATTAAATATCATTATAACTAAGCTAACTTTATTAATTAAATAATGTGCTATACCTAAGTGACTACCGATTGGTTATTGTTTCATTTATCGAGGCTTATAATGTCTACCAAAATTAATTTCTCAAGTGCTCTGTCAGCACTAGAAATAGATTAATTATTCAAATTATTTATTTTTAACGACGCAAACAAGATAAAATTGTTTATCAGAGTTACTTCTTTATTAAAGCTACTTTTTCAAACAAGCAATAGCAAGTATTTTGCAGCTTTTCCCGTTGAAAAGTTATGAAATTCTTTTGTCCGGAGCTCATATTATGTGACTTTTGCACTCGTGCAACTTTTGATTTGAATGCCATACCGGACTTTAGTCCAGCCGTTACAAATTCGACATGAACATGTTCTTATGTAACTTATTTGTTGCAGATTTAATGCATTAAAGTTTAAAAAATGCGCTAGAAGCAATTATTTTATATATAAAATTATTCGTTTAAGTCTAGGTTTCTGAGCATATTTTTGCTGGGGTTGAGGTATGCATTTACAATGATTTATTTTTTATACTATTGAGAAACTGTAAAAATCCAAATAAAATTTAATTTGTATAAAATAAAAAAAATACAAATTTTAATTCAATCATGTTGTATAACGATTTGTTGTAGGAATAATATAATAAAATTAAAACATATAGTTTGAAAACTTTGACCCAACATAAAGCATATTAACACGTGTTCTAGAATAAATCAAAGAAAAAAATGTTCTAAAATGTTATTTACCGTTTCAACTTTTCAAGGGTAGTATAATTTGTAATGGTTCCAAATTCACATTAATCAAGCCAAACTGTTGACTATATCAACAGCTGAACCAAATCTCTGCCAAAACATCGTTTTATTTACATGCCAGAAAGTGATAATTTAATTTGTGATGCTTATATTATCTTCAGTGGAAGTCCTACGTTAGCTTCTATGCGATTAACTACGACGTAGTCTGAATTGACGTATGCAAACATCAAAAATACATTTTGTAATGGTTCTATCAAAAATTCTGTTATTGTCTTGCATGGTACGTGTAACATGTATTGCCGACCAATGTCATTTAAATTTTTAAGAATATGAAAGCAAATTATAATTGCCAGAGTGTACCGAGTCTGGCCTATATTTGACGCCTCTATCTAGGTATTTAAGAGTAATACGTACATCAGTAACAAAATATTATCTGACTTTATTGATTCCCGCCTTTGGATAAATGTTTGTACGATCTGCCAATATATTTTATTCCGGGTGTTCTGGGTATTTTATATGTATAATAAAAAATATCTATCTATGTAACGTATTGTATTAAGTCCCTATGCCAGTCTTCTAGTACCCATTACATAAGCTCTGCTTAGCTTGGGGCTAGATGATGTTGTGTGGATTGTCCAGCATTATTTAATTATTTATAAAATATTTTAAAATCAAATTAATTCTCAAACTCATACTCGTACATCACATATTTATTTATTTACAAAATATTTTATAAACAAATTGAACTGATTTCTCGAACTCATACTCGTACATCACATAATATTGAAGGTATCACGCGAGTATCGGTGAACCGTGTCCGACGTATTACAAAGTTTTGTGACTTGAGAGTAGTTTGAAGACAAAATGCGGAAATGTTATGATATTTTGATGTAGTTGCATGGCGCATTGTAGATATAACAATATAAACTTTTGTGCTTCTTACAAAGTTGGATTGGAAAATCTCATATTTTCTTCTGGGAATCGTAATACTTGTATAATGCTGCGTTATGAACAAAGTACGTGGACGAAGTTGCGGTGAACAGCTAGTCTTAAATATTTATAACGTCTTTTTTAAACTTTGACAATGTGGGATAAATATAAAAGTTAGTTTGACCATACCAATAAATCATATAATGTGGTGTGTGGCTGTGCCTAAAAAGGCTCTAAATCTACTTAGGTTCACTAACCTAATCAATCATGGTTCGTACCACCACGCCGCTTCTAGAGGTTAGTTTATATTTCAGTCAGTATAACGAACTTACATCATCAGATAACTCTTCCTCCTCGAAAGCAGACGACAACGGCCTGCTTCTCTGAGCGCGCGCTCCCCTCGAGTCGAAGAAACCATCTTGCGCCGATTCTACATCATCCAGCGCGCTCTTAATCCGGTTTTCGACCTCCGATCGGATGCCTTCGCGTTCCGGCTCCTTGACCGTAGTCTTGCCGTCCAAGCGGTCCAGCACTGGGCGGTAATAGCTCTCTCCTTTGTTGTAGTTGCAATCGTAGACGCGAGTGCGCCTGGTACGGCCTACGCGACTCATTTTGGATTGTGGATTCTGACCTAAAACTGTAAATTAATTAATTAAATGGGGTCATGTTGGGGTAGTATAATACTTTTATTAAATTCAGATCAACTGATCAGTTGCTATGTTATCTATCGATTTTGCAACTGTCTGCAGCAAGCTCATCTTTTATGTAGGTACATGTTGTAAATACTTTTTATAATTTCTACAATAACATAGCATACATTGATGTTTTTGCAGTGTCATCTTTGCATGAATTGTGACGTAATAATAGAAAAACAACAACAATGAATGAAACCCAATCGGAATAATTTGAACAAGTCATTGAGTATGAGCACAGTGCAATGTTAAAACGCTGTTGCCAGACAATAGTGACGTCAAATAAAATCTTGACCGAGATTTCGAAATCACATAATGAGAGTAGGTCAAATCAGTACTCGAGTAGGTACGATGTCTTATATTTTCGTACATTGAGGTTTGATTCGTTTTCATGAAGAAATAATTAGGCTAAACTTAAAAACGTCACAAAACTAAGCTTTTTCAAAGAGATAAAATATATTTTATCTTCATTCGCGAGTTTAAAATAATAAGAAAAACAGAATAATTATTTATTAAATGAATATATTTTACGACAAATTTGTTGCGAAAATACGCTTTCAATCTTATTTCTTATTCAAAGTTTATAAAACAAAACACTGAATATAATCTAGAAAATGCATTCTACTCTAAGCTGTTGTAAAATTGAATCAGATTTAAAAGCTATTACCCTTTGAATATGTTAGCTTTGATGTACAACTAGTACTATTCAGTACACTGCAAGTTTTGTACAAAGCATTTATGTACTCGACAGTACTAGACTGACTGACTAGAAGCACTTATCGTAGTTAGTTTGCCTTAGAAAGTTATTTTAATAAAAAAAATACGGTATAATGGTGCAAGTAAGAACATGTTTTTATACAAAAAGCAATCGACAATTTTGAAGACATTTATTTATAGTTAGGTATGCGACTTTCATTGATACAGACGTAAAAAGAAAACATTATCCTGACACTAGCTGAGTAAATAATAAGTACAATAACAATGGAATATAAAGTGAATAAAACAACCCAGACTAGCGCGAGTCGGTCTTGCGCAGGAAAACTACTTGTTGCCGTAATCAGTATTGAGCAAAACCAAACAAAAAATCATGTTTTTGTATAAGAGTCCCTAAAATTTATTCAGTTTTTTAGTAAGTATTTGTTCTTATAGCGGTAATAGAAATACATACATCGCAAAACACGGTTCATGAGATATGGCTTAGTAACAGACAAACAGACGGACAACGGAGTCTTATTAATAGGGCGAGAGAGGTGTAGAGAATTAGTGGTAAGGAAACACATAGGTAAAATGAGATTTTTTGACGATCGATTTGTGATATCTTGAAAACGTGCGCATATATAATTTATTTTATGTTGAAAATAGAGACCTACAAATTTGCGGATACAGTTTATTTTATAATGAACCTATAATTTCGAGTTACAACAGATTAAAAGTATATCTGGCTGCAGTGCAGCTTCTATTTTACTTATTTTGAACAATATTATTTATTATATTAAATGAAAAACACAGGTACGCCTACTTAATAAAACATTGAAAGTATCGAACGTATTCATAAATTCACGAGGGTAGGCTGGAATTTAAGCTGTCTGTTACAGGCGAGAGATCAATTATTCATACATTGAACTGATACAGTACTTACTGTAGGTATCTACAGTGAATATACTCGTAATACTAGTGGTTCTGTGATGATGATGATGATGATGCAGTAAAATCCTAAATACGCCCCCCAACTCTGATTGATAGTCGAAATAATAACTAAGTGGTGATCGAACCCACTACCCACAACAAGGAAGCTATAACATCGAATTGTAAACATGGCTACTTTATCAAAAGATTTTTTGTTTTGATTAATACTAACGATGCAAATTGCCTTAAATGTGCATTAGGTTCAATGCAATTTAAATTTATTAAGGTTTAATTAGATTTGTAATAAAAAAAAACGATTTATTGTTCAATATCGCATCAATATACGTGATCGTTCATCGATATTAACTAGTATGTCTTCCAATAGTTGATAGTGTTTAAAGACGCTGCTCAGAACTCAGCATAGTTAGTCAACAGTTGCGCCGGATGTAATATCCGAGGAACTTAGACTAGCTATTTAGTCAGGTAAACTTTGTTCTAGGAATTTCTGTGTAACTAATATAGCTCTTAAAATTTCTTTCTATCACGGAGCTGGGAAAAGAAATTCTAGTCGCTACAGATATCAAATTATCGAACTCTTAAACATTTTTCACAACGCAGTTTAGTACCAAAGTTATAAAATTAGTTCTCAAGAGTATTTCACTAACCATTGATAGATAAATAATAAATATATCAACATAAATAAATATATTCACGGACATTTTCACACATTACACTCTAGTTTAAAATTAAGCAAAGCTTGTACTATGGGAACTAGACTGCTGATAGAATATTTATATACTTACATTTTTTTTTGGAAATACATACATAGAATGCATAATAACACCCAGGCACATAACAAAAATATTTATGTTCATAACACAAACATTTGCTCTGTGCGGGAATCGAACCCACGACCCACTGCATGGAAGGCAGAGCTTCTGCCAACTGAGCTGTGACGTCTGTCAATTTTGATCTTATCTAACACTATCTTTATCTGAAACTATTTTCAATACTTACACGAATAAAATTACCACCAGTAGGTACAAGGTTGTTTTATATAATCAGTTCAAACATTCAGTTTCTTTGACCTTGTTGTAATTTAAATGAACTTGAGTGACTTATTTAGATTTTAATTCGTAATAAATCAGTGGGCTGATCTCTGAATTGTTTGCTATCAATTTGAATACAGATTTAAAATTTTCAGCGCCAAAATATAACTGTTTCTGACAGTAGTTGATTTCTGAATATATATATATATTATATTTATTATATTTAGTAGTCAATAAAACGCATTTTTAATATTATTGGTTAATATCGAATAAAATCACCCTGATTTTATTATAATTATTTTTGTAATTTCAATCTGTATAAAGTTTCTCATCTCATTGAAAATCAGTAAGTACCTATCCATGAGCTCAAAGAGCTTTGAGCATTTTAATTAGAAACATGAATGTAACAAAATCTATTTCCTAGGAAATTACAGCTTTAAGAGTAGAATGTTTGTTTATTGAAGCGAAGATAGCTGCATAATAAAGAAATATATTTATCCAATGTTGCATCAGTAAAGCGATGATTGAGTGGAATTTTCTCTCTTAAGTCAGGCTCCTTCTCGTATGTACCGTTTTTATTTCTCTTTATCTTTTTAGTTTTTACGCTTTTGTATATTGATCTACCGGTACTGTTATTAATTAATGCTTTGTTTTAAATTTTCTTGTATTTATTATTTTATTGAACTGTTTTTATTAACTATTGTACCTACTTTGTATCAATAAATGCAATTAATATTAAAGTAAGACTTAGTTGAATTATGTAGTAGAAAAACAACATACAGGCAACAATTTCGAGAGACAGCTAATTTTCTACAATTCTAAAATACTGTTTTTAATTCATTTCTTTTCCAATTGGTTTTGTTTGTATTGCTGGTTGTAGCTGACAGAACCAATTAATGAAGCTTCGTTTCCAGTATAGCTTGCAATATGATATGGTTAAAAAATGAACTAGAGAAGCACAAAGAAAATACGTAACATCCTGTTACTGAAACAAACGCGTTAACGGTAGAACAAACAAATAAAAACGAGAATAGAAAGGCATCACAAAGTTTGACAAGACAAGTAGTTAGCCAGCTGATCTTTGACGTCATACTCCAAACGACTATAAAATACCTAACGTGCACTGCGCGCTATAATATTTACATGAGGGAAAAACTCATGAAAAGTAATGAAAAGCTTATTTATGAAATTAAGTAAAATTTATAACCAATCTCCTTGTTTTGTTAACCGAACAACTGATTTATTTGATAGGCATGTCAATATATTGATCTTTAATTCATAACATGAAGAAAATAGTAAAAAAAAAACTGTAAACATTCACAACTGCAGTTATGAGTTCTGGATGATAATGAAATTCATGGCGATTCCTACAACAATCTGAAAAAACCGCTGCCAACAAAGTTTAATAAATGAGCGGCGTGAGTCGTGACTAGAGGATGCGATCCCGGGATCCCGAAAACCGGGATCCCGGGATCCCGGTCATATTTTAGTCCCGAAAATCCCGAGATTTAATTCAATGAATCCCGGGATTTTCGGGATTTATATATTTTTTAATAAAATCAACAAAAATGTGCGTGAAACAAAACGCACTTACATACTTTCATTTGACGTTAAAAGTCATATTTGTGCATTAAGAAGTTTGCTTTCGGATGAGACGTTGGATGCGTTGTTATTTCATCTATACTAGTCTATACTAATATTATAAAGAGGTAAAGTTTGTGTATTTGTTAAATTGTAAGGGGTAATCTCGGGATCTACTAAACTGATTTTAAAAATTCTTTCACCAATAGAAATTGACATCATTGCTAAGTGTCGTAAGTTATATAAAAAAACGAAAAATAAAAAGGCTTTAGGCTTAATCCATTTTGAAAAGTGAATCGGAGAAAAAACGGTCGAATTATGCCCAACGAAGTGGGCGCGAGTCAGCTAGTAGATTTTATTTTCGTGGCTTACATAAGTGAATAATAGTTTGTAGTCTTTTTTATTTAAAATATGAGTCCTATTAACATTGATCTCTTTAGACAAATTTTAAGAAGTTGTTTTTTTTAAGTATATTGAAAAATAAAATAAACTAAATATGCAATAATTCACTAAACTATTTTATAAGAGCCTACTTTGTCAATTTTATTAGAAGAAATTATAATTTTGTTTTGTTTTGAAGATTTAAGTAAAGATATAAAATAAAAGTTTGATTGTGATATGTTTTACTTTTATTTTGCTACCACTGTCTATTACCAATACAATCCCGGGATTAACCCGGGATCCCGGTATTAACTGTTGAAAATCCCGAATCCCGGGATTAGAAAAAATCGACCGGGATCGAATCCTCTAGTCGTGACATACTTCACGTAACTATCGGCGACCGAAGCGCGCGTACAAAGAAACAAATCCGAAATAGATTTCGCAAACATTCGATATGGGGATATTTTTAGTATTGAAAACCCGGTTTTTGTCTGACACGAAGTATTGTGTTATACACTCGTCTGTTCATCGGCACGGCTAAAAATAATCACACATTCAAATTTCGAACGCAACACAATATTACCGGTAACGTTCTTTCGATATTCAAGTCGGAAAATGGGGTCGAAATTTCACAAATTCCGAACGTTCGAAACACAAATAAAGCACTGGATGAGATTAATTAATGTCGCACGTCGCACAGCATGGCATTGGAATCGAATTCGCTGTTCATTTAGAAGGTAAAAATTTATAAAATGTAGACTAACCTGGAGCGTGTATAGGCGTCGAGAAAGCGGATGGGACTGGGCAGTAGAGAGCGTTCTGCGCCGGAGCAGCGTGGGTGATACTATGTTTATCCGTGAGCAACACAGAAATATACTGACTTTTGTTCCGAGTGATTTCCTTGTCAGTAAGCTATATGGAACTCTCAGGATGCGTTGGATTGCAGATTTCTCAGCATAACCCTAATATATCACTGAGTGTAGGGATGACGTCTTTCTCAAGTGATCGGAGATGTGGATATTGGTTTTATCGAGCCCAATACATTAAATACCATTGAAATCCAACTTTATCGTTTCCGAATATTAAATATGAGAAATAATTATCATAAAATATAAGACGTTAATAGCGCATTCACTTAATTTTCAATAACAACATATTTAGTATTACGAAGTGGTCTCTGAAAACATTTAGATCTCAGAAAATCAGCTTTTTTTTCAAATGAGGTCGAACTTTTTCAAAACAAATAATTTATTTCTTTGTATAAGCTCTTAGACGTTAAACACTATGCTCTAAATATTTACATAGTAAATAATATACTTTATCGAAGAGGTTGCACCTTGGAACAAGTATCAGCCAACCTTAAAACCAATAAGCAAGCTAACGAAGACATCTAGGTCGACAAATCTCAAATGAACACTAGACTACTCCATAGTAGCTACCTAAGACCATCACGCTCTCCATCTTGGCCTGTTTCACTCATATTTGTGTAAAACGTATAATTTATTAGTCCCTTTATTTTGCGTACTTGAGCTTTTAATTAGGCTTTGCTCATAAAGTACTTGGAAGATATGTATGTTTTATTTCAGGATTAGCAAAAGTGCTCATACAACATACAAAACTGGCAATAGATGGTATCCACCATCTTGAATAAGTAAAGTCCAGAGCAACCTTGGACTGTTATCAGTGACGTCATTAATTGATACGGTTTAGAGTGGTAAGTCTCAAACGTTTTAGATGCGTATATCTAGTGGCCTTCGCTATATTATCAACTTCGTATTGCTATTGTTATATTTTATGCCATTCGCACAATCTCCTTATAAATTATAACGTCTGTGTTATTCCGATGTATAAACTACATAAGTAAATCAAAGTTTCATAAATATCCAATCAGTAGTAAGTTTTTGCGTGAATTAGTAACAAACATACATCCATCCACACATTCATCCATCCAAACTTTCGCGTTTACAATATTAGTAGGACTAAAGTAAAACTTTTCAGCTGCTAGTAGTTCCCGTTTTGAAAATGAAAATTCAGTTTTATCTCAAACGGCGAAGCGGCAAATCGAAACGGTAATGGCAGATTTGCAATTTCTGGTATTCAACAGAGAAAACTCGATTGAGTGAACGTTTACTGGCGTTCACATTTTGCACCGTGGACTGCGAGGACCGAACATCAACAGAAAGATATGAAGTAACTAAGTCATTTTTTTACTACAAATCATACTAAACTGTATTTATTAACAAACTTTGGGCATTTAGCTGTTAGTGTCTAGAAATTGGTAAGATCGTTTTTAGCATAGGCCTCTCTCAAATTTTTCTATAACGATTGGGATTTTGTGCAGATTTAAAGAAAGCAAAGCTATTTTAGGCTTAAATGGGTTATGTGAAATATGTATTATATTTAGTTTATCATCATTGAACATTTTGGCACTATATAGGTTTCATTAGGTTAGCTATGAGTGCTCAGCTATGTGTACTTAGACCAAAAAGTGGCATATCTGCATGCATCGCGTTGTAGTCCCAAACTAAGCATAGCTTGTACTATGGGAACTAGACTGTTAATAGAATACTTTGAATTGTTCGTGAATATTTATTTATTTATTTGCGAGCCACTTTTCAAGAATCAAATCGAATAATACTAAGAGGCTCTGAGTTGCCGTTCTGTACACCCTATGACATTCGATTTTACCTGTTACCAAAACCGATCAAACAACCGCTGAGCGTAAACATAATGTTCACAGAGAGTTTAATCAAGATAGATCGGTCCTAGAAATATCACTTTAATGGTTCAAATAGAATCTCTTCTTCATTTTAAATGGCTACGACAGGCAATCATGCCAGAGTCAAGCTTATATTGAAGATATATTCAGTCGAGTCAGCCATTCGTCAAGTCTGCTTACTTACTTGTCAAAATACGCAATTAAATTAAGTAATTAGGTTCTTCTTTTTTTATAGCATCTACCCGTCCATACAAAAAGTGATTCTGCTAGTGTCCATTATAGAATATACAAATCCTATATGGGTATCTTATTCATTCTTTTTATTTATTTAACTTATACATTATTTGTTGGAATTTAAGTCCTTTATTAATCCTTTTTTAATTTATCCTGTAAATTCATTTTATTATCTATCTAATTATTATTTTGAATACAAAGAAACCGAACCGATCGAAAGAGTTTTTACGACAATAAGATAAAAAAAAAAAGAAAAACTATTACTTTGACAGCTAAAAGAAAAGAGCTTTACACTTTTATATTCTCTATTACGTGACTTTTTATCACGAAAGTTCTTATTTAATAATGTCCTTTCTACCTTTATCCAAGATACGTCACGGTAAACAAACAAACAGCACACAGTGGCTGGATTCTGTGTTTACATACATACTTGTGTTTATGGAACGCGTGTAGGTAACGAAATATCGGCTTTCGGTTATGATATTATACACGTATTACGTGACAGCGATAGGAAAATTAAAATTATTATTATAATAACAACTGAGAAGTGGGCGAGAATAGCGACTTCTTGGGTGCCCGAGAATATGAGGCGACGACCGGGCCGGCCGAGAAGACGTTGGAGAGACGATCTCGACTCATACGCGTCGGAGTGGTGGATGGACGCAGGAGATCGAGATGAGTGGAAGAGTTTGGGGGAGACCTTTGCCCTGCAGTGGGACACAATAGGTTAAATAAAAAAATAAAAAATAACAACAACTACTAATATTATCTTAGAGACTTTCTACCGAACAAAGTACCTTTAAACTTGTGACTCAATTTGTTTCTATAAAAACTAAAACCGGGATAAAAATACCAATCAAGCTTTAAATTCAAATATGTCGTACAAATTAAAAAAAAAATGAATACTATTTTCGTTACTAACTTTTCGCTATATTTTCGTGAGTTCAACGACCGTTGCCCTTTGTCGCGTGTTTAACTGTTATACGATTTGAATTTAATGTTTTAATGATAAGGGCGTAATATCCCGTCCAATGACTTTACTAATTTAATTGACTTTACTTCCTATTTTATTGTTAGTGTTTGAGGCAGGACAAAAGTAGAGTTGACTGGACTGAAAGAATGTTATATAATCCTAGTCAAGCATACTTCATCGTTTTATTCTCCAACAAAGTATAGGTAATACTATTCTTGTGAAAAAGGCAAGGGAAGTTCAAGAACTTGAAGGTATTAGTATTCTGCTCGATTTGTTATTTTTTTGAGTAATTCTTTAGAAATAAAAACTGAATTTTACTGGTTGTCTATATGTATATTTAGACATAGATTACTAAAGCATTTTAAGTAAAAATGTATTTATATTATTAACGGCCGGTTTCTGGAAACCCAAATCACGATTGATCCGAGTTTGACACTTAGTAATTATTTGATTTTTTCGTTGATCATCCTTCGAGAAACCGGCCGTTATTCTCACATCACAAAAGAAACACGTAAACATTTACATTCTAAATATAGGCAATTGACTATAATGTATGAGGAGAAAATAGGCTCACGCTCTAGGGACTAGGGGGCCCACCTCAAAACTTACTTCGGGAACGGTAAATTATTCTGCCTACTGCCTTCGAATCTCAAGGGGTTTGAAGAATAACAGAAGAAGCAAAAGGTACGGTAATTGATGGGATTCTGTTTGCGTTGATTCGCTACTATATAAATTGTAATTATACTCAGATACATGATAAAATTATACTAAGATACATGATAAGATGCGGTTTTTTTTTCATAAGTATTAACTTTTAAGTATTGACGATGTGGCGCACAGATATTTTTTATCATACATATAAAATACCCAGAACACCCGGAATAAATATTTGCAGATCAAAATTTATCCCAAGGTGGGAAATCGAACCCGCAACCTCCGCGTCGCAGGTGGACCTACGCCCGCCGCTTGATGATTGATGATTAGACTGTGTCTGGATGTTACTTTGTATTCCAAGTTTACAAAAACAAATAAATGTAATGTACTTCATCAACGATCAAGTTCCTGTAATATAAGCCTGGTTATATTACATATAGTACCTACGTCAAAAAATTGTAACTAATGTTCAGTTCACCAATAAAAATTTCATTTCATTTCAAATTTCAGTAAATCTTAGATACAACTATTGTAAGGTAACTTTTTGTTCATAACTAGATAATAATATAACCAACCATGATTGGTTACAGTTGCAACCAGAATACTGACAAACACAGGCTTACCGCAATTAGTTAATTTTCTCGAGAAGGTCAATAATTACATACCTAGGTATTCAGGGCTCAGTTGGTATTAACTCTGCCTACTGTTTGTGGGTTTGCATCACACCAAAAACAAACATTTGTGTGATTGAAAGATATTGATGTTTACTTGTGTCTGGGTTTTGCTATAAACAAATAAATATTCTTGGACATTTCACACATCACACTCTAGTCCCAAACTAAGCAAAGCTATTCTATGGAAACTAGATTGCTGATAGAATATTGTATATTTTTTTTTGTAAATACATACATAGAATACATAATTCACCCAGACACAGAACAAATATTTATGTTCGTCACACAAACATTTGCTCTGGGTGGGATCCACCCACGACCCACAGCATGGAAGGCAGAGCTACTACCAACTGAGCTGTGACGCCTGTCTTCTATGTACTTACTTAAGTAATTATAAAAAAATTACATTATTCCTACATATTGCTGAAGCATTACATTTTATTGTCTATTAATGAATATTTATTTATTAAGAAATACGTAGTCGGCGTTTTGATCTTAATAATTAAATCGAAACCGAGAATCGCATAAAATTTTGCTATTTATCGTGGCCCTTGTGATATTTTATTCTCGTGGGATTAGCCCTCTAGACTAGACAGTATGTAACTGAGGGTTACTTTGTGAGTAAAACATATAAAAGCGATAAAATCCATTTTCTATTTTAGAAACTTTGTATTTACTTATATATTACTACATTATATACATATTATGTATATTAGGTACATTTATGGTATGACTTACTTCAATAAGTATAATTATTTTAATATTGATTGAATTATAAACAATACAATTACTGCAAAATATACTGGCCAGTTATAAAAATACAAACATGTTCTTCTTCTGCTTGTTTTATGTGGTCTGTCCACACGATAGGCAATTCTGCCAATGTCAAGTGTTAATTTGGAATATTATATCTCCGTGAAATCAGTAAATCGTCAAGTCTGCTCATCTGCTTTAAAGAAAAAATAGTGGTGAATTTTCTTTTCAAAACCTATAGGAAACGAGTTCCATCAAATCACGATATCATTTATTACACTTTTATTTTAACGGTTGTTAAAAAAATATGATCAATCAAGTTTTGTTAAATAAAATTCTACCAAAATTAGACAGAAAAATTCAACATAACATCAGAAATAAAAAAATAAAAGAATGCTTTGTTGAATTTGAATGAAAATTAATATGACAGAACGCATATCCTCAAAAAAAAAGTGTAAGCCAAACTTTTTCAGCACCTAAAAAAGTAACGCATATTGCTGCTTTGAAAGGTACAATTACAAAACTGTCAATTTGTGTTTTAGTGAAGTATTTTTATACATTAATAAACGATTCTCGTTCAAATATTACCAGAACAGGTTGGTTTAACTTTCTGCTGAATTATTAATTTACATTTTACAGTTTCGTACTCGAACATTTATTTCTGTGGCCCAAAAGTAAGAGCGCTACACAATTTCGTCAATGTGTCGAATATCGGTTGACGATTTCACCACGACCCTAGTTTTATTTAACTTGTTCACTCGAAAGTTGTACCTACTATATTTGGGTCGAGTTTCCGTGTTTCAATAGATCGAATAGGCAATATACATTGTAACAACCTTTAAGGTTAGTAGTTATTTAATAGATTTGAATGTTGGTGAGTATAAATGACTACAGGAAAACTAAACAATATTGTAGTGCTCAAGCGGGATCATGCTCGGATCACATTTTATATATTAAATTAATCTATCTACATTTCAGCTTTTCATCAATTTATGTTTTAGTGACTGCAATTTTTAGCAATACTTAACGGCCGGTTTCTCGAACGATGATCAACGAAAAAATCAAATAATTACTATGTGTTAAACTCGGATCAATCGTGATTTGGGTTTCCAGAAACCGCCGGCTAGTGTTTTAATGACCAGTAAACTGTGTCGAAATTGTAATATATCCATCTACTTGACTACTTATCTATATTTTCCCGCGTACTTATGTGTAGTGCAAAAGCGGTTAATTTGACTCAAACGGTGGTGATCATGGCTGCGGTTGTTTCCCTGTATGTGGTCTGTTTAAATTCGAACATGGGAACAGATGAGTGGTTGCTGCGACCAATCGACCATCCGTTTAATTGACAAACGATGGTCAAACATGTAATTTTGCACGCTTCATACTAGCAAGTGCTAGTCGCAGTTATCGTAGTAGTGAGCGGTGATGTTACGAATAGTAGTTTTAACTTCACTGGACGACCATTAAAATGACGGAAGCTCCAAATTGTAATATCCTGTATCAATTTATGAAACTCAAGTTTGCTCGGCTATGTAGAGTTCCCCCGCATGACCATCTATTTCATTATGCACGGTTAATTCACGTAGATACAAAGTGTATAGTGTAACACGGGAATTCATGTTAACATTTTGAGTATTTATCTAAACTAGCTGATTTCCCTAGTTGACTTTGTTTTTACATGGAACTCTCTCGTAATGGACACCGTGGAATCTGTATTTAGATAGATGTTTGAATAGTCCCATTAAAATGAAGCTTATTTGCAGTGAATTGTTACTCAACACTTCAGATTATAAAAAATAAGGTAAGGTGTACATAGTTATTATTATTTGATGTCATTTCACTTGTTCACGTCGTTTTAATAAAAATTTCATAGAATTTATCTATAGAAAACCTTAAAGCTTTAGAAAACTGCATGTGCTGTATCAAATTAGAAGATATTCCATCTCGGGATAAATTGCATTTTTAAAATCTGAACTGCCAACATGAAAGCGTTGAAAGGGTACATCAGAAGTGTCTACTTCTAATAAGTGCTCTACTTATACTTTGCATTCGTTGCTTTGCTTTGCTTTATAGTGTATAAAACCCTTATTTTGTTTTAGTGTTAGTATTTTTTGTATTATGTTACGCGATTACACCTCTAATTATGAATACATTTTGATACATTATTGATTATTTGATAGATCATATTTTACAGGTTTTGATTTTGATTTAGGTAAGACTAGTAGGTACTTTTGGAGTTATCCTTAAAAATGTGTATAAGTTCTTATCTATAACGATTGGGTTTTTTTCATAATTGTGCTTTGTAATATATTGTTATTATAGAACAATGGGGGCAATGCTACGGAGTGACCCGATGTCATACTGCGACATGTTCCTACAACCAGAGGCCGCTTTTGAAATTCTGTCGCAGCTTGGAGAAATGGGATGTGTTCAGTTCATTGATGTGAGTACTAGTACGGACTTACTAGTTCTACTACTACGGACTTAATAGTTCTACTACTACGGACTTAATAGTTTAATTCTACTACTACGCGCTGTTTCAAGGAGAGCTCTAGCCTCTAGCTTGCCTTAAAACAGCGCATCGCGTCGATGCAGAACTTACATTGCGCTGGAAAGCAGTGAAGATGAAAAGAAGGAACGAAAAAGTATTTATTAACGCTTATACATATGAGATATGAAAGAGTAGGTGAGCTGATAGGTACTTAAAATAAAATTAAATGTTCAAAGATTGATTTTAAGGAAGTACTAAAATAAAAATCCAATCATACATAGCTAACAACGAAACAAGATGTTGCATGGCTGTGTTCAAGAGTGTAGGTTATGTATTTTTATAACGAACACAAATATGATTAATTCCATAAAATAAATATTAATTTAGAATCGTCTATCAACCAGAGCCTAGAATAATGGGCAAAAAACTTCGGCGTGGTATCTCGTATTTGCTTGCATACACGAATATACATATATACATACGTAATACGTTTTTCCCATAATAAATACTTTAATATTCAAGCATTTAAATGAAATTGATAGCATTAATGGATCAAGCTCTTGCTGTCCATTAGTTATAAAAACAGAGGATTGGTTTTTAAACTAAATTTGAATTTGCAGAGGATAAACGGATGATATGCCAATGAATTGGGAAAATAGCGAGACAGGCAGTTTTAAAAATAATTTAAAAGGTTTTTGAACTAGTTCAATAAAATAATAATTAATATTCATGTACATTCTACACATCACACTCTAGTCGAAAACTAATCAAAGTTTATACTATGGGAACTAGATTGCTGATAGAATACTTATTTTTTTTAGTGAATACATGCATGAAATACATAGTAACACTCAGACCAGAACAAATATTTTAATCAGTACACAAAAATTTGCTCTCGCTAGGGATCAGAACCACGACCTATACCTGCAGGGAAGGATGAGCTACAAGGCAGAGCTTTTTCTGGATTTAATAATGAAATCTAGAATGGTCTTGAGTGTGATAAAATCCCGGAAAACCTTGCGTTTACAAAAATCTGCTAGATATAGGTATTTACCTGTTTTAGGTGATTCCGGAAGTGCAAGCTTTTCAAAGGAGGTACATATCAGAGGTATGTCGCTGCGCTGAAATGGAAAGAAGACTTCGCTTCATGGAGGCGGAGATGTTGAAGGACAAGATATACATGCCTGAGCCGAAACAGCAGCCAAAAGCTATGCATCCTAACGAAATGGTCATGTACGAGGTACAACGTATTTTGATACATTATCAATACAAATTAAGAAACACTTAAGCCCAGTTAAAACGTATTTCTTTTTCCGTTTATAAAAAAAATGCTTCGTTTTTGAACAAACATTTGAATCGCCAGAGATCAAGACTTTTAAAGATGAGTTGATCTTTGTGCTTAAGTTTAGAGGCCTTATCACAAATAAATGTGCCAAATGCAAATGCATCTTACCTAATGATAACTAATCTATATTTTTTATATTATATGATATTTGCAGAATATATTTGAAAAATGGGAAGAAGATATAACTGAAATGTCAGAAAATCAATCAAATCTGATGAAAAACTACCTTGAAATGACTGAGATGTACTATGTGCTCACACACATCGGACCAATACTAGGAGACGCTGAAATACATAGGGAATCTTTATTTACTAATAGGTAAGACAAATCTGCAAATTTTTCATCTAGTTTTAAATTAGTTAGTAAAATAGTTGTTCTGAGCAATATCCTTGAGTGGAAGGGACGAAGCAAAGAGGAAAAAATTGTAAAAGAAATCAACCAGTTTCTAGCCAACTGAAAAAAACTGAAAAACTCTCCTTTCATCCTTTGCATCACAAAATTTAATTATACTTTAAGATATTTTCATTAAAGATGAAAATATACGAAGCGGAAACAAAAAGTAAACCTAAGTTGGTGCTAAATTAAAATCACAGTGAATGATATGCTAAATAATGAAATACTATTTAAATAATCTATTAATCCCAACGATCGAAGTTTAGCACGTTTCATCTGAGCAAAAAATATAAAAGGCTATCATTGAGTTAAGGATAGTAAACTTTGATATAAGCTTTGGATTTTTCCATACGAACTAAACTAAAAGTACCGATATAGTTTTTTTTTAAGAAAAAATATTTTTAAACAATAGTTGTACGTTTTGGATTATAAAATAAGATTTCTATTTTATCGAAGTAAATATAATAATATGTGTAAAGCAACACGCTAGTAAACAAACATCTATGTTTGTTAATACACATATTATTATGTTCATTCTTGGAATCGATCTCCGTTGAACTAAGATACTGTTTTTTTGATGCAGCACTTCTTTTATCAAACGAGTATAAACATTAGTATTTTTTTAACATACAATTTATTAAGTCATCGAATTAAATTTATGAAATTAAACGTCATAAAATTAATTATGTAGTAAGAACTAAAAGTGTCCTGTACCTCTACCATGAGTTGTCACAGTAAAATCGCCTGACTTTACTACAGTAGTTACGTCAATATTAGTATTACGAATTTTAGTACCCAACTATCCGCTAGAGGCGCTGTACAAATTTTCATACATTTTTTTAACTACAGACGCTAGCGAGTATAGTAAATATAGTATAGTAAAAACTCATGGTAGAGCTACTGAAGTAAAATAAAGCACCTAGTAAAACTTAGTAGTAGACAGATAAAAAGAAGAAACTAAGCGTCGACTTACATTTGTGAAATCTTACTTAAATAATGATAAAAACAAACGAAAGTCTACGCTCTGTTTTGTCATTGTATCGCAGCCTAACAGTATTTTTTACTAAGTTTTGAGTATTTGCCAGCTACATTCCGCAGATCATCACTCCATCTCGCCAGTAATTAGTGTTAATTATAACGAAATACCTTAAGGTATTAAACTATGAAAGAATTATGTTCATTTACAGTCGCAAAAAGGGCCAAGGTGACATAGGACCAGGTGGTCGCCTTGTGGTGTTGACTGGTGTAGTTCGCCGGAATAGATGCTTCCACTTCGAAATGATGCTGTGGAGGATATCACGTGGAAATATTTATTACCGCCAGGCAGCCGAAGACAAGATTCTATTAGACCCTTATACAGTATGATTTGAAGCTACCTGTAATTTTGAGCACAGGCATCCTTGATTGAATCTCAATCAAGCACACCTGTGGTCAATATAGTTTGAAATTCCACATTCACCAGTATTTTACCAGTCAACATTTAAATATGTCAGTGTTTAATTGCATTACTTTAATTGCGTTAACTTGATAAACTTGAGCAACCAAAATCAATATTATATGAGTTATACCACGGAAGCATTATTTTATCATATTTCTCTATCTATATATCTATAAAAATATATAGATAGAGAAATCTGATATATTACAAATGAAATCTTTATCCGAATAAGAAATATTGCACGTTATTTATAATAACTTGCATAAACCCCGCAAACAAGCTCGACTAAGTCCCAACTTTCCTGGAAAAGCGAGATGAGCAAAAAAGTATGAAAATAATTGTATGTATACAAGAAATTTAATGTTTGCAGTATGTTTGTTTGCAACGAGTAAGTTCGTATGAAGCAAGCTTGTATTCAAACATCATTATTTTCTCGTCTCGCTGAGCTCTTTGAGTTGTGTAGATACGTTTACGTGGATACGTTGCATGTTCCTTAGTCTGGATCCACGTAAAAAGAAATTAGTTCAATTATATTTCTTTTTTTGTGTAATTTATGCTAAAGTTACCGTCTGGAATTACTTATGTTACTGCTGCACAATTTATATTGCTTCGATGAACAGTTGTTACTGTTAAGAATATTTACATTATTTGTATTCTGTTATTTGCAGTCATTATCGTAGCAACAGCCATTTTTTAATTGGTATAAGTTTACAGTAGCTTCTCACCCAGAACTTTATATTTTTAACGATGGGTTTTATGGTATAATTTCATGTATAACAATATAAATGACATTTTTGCAGGGCAAGGAAATCCGAAAAGTGGCATTTTTAGCTGTTTGTCAAGGGGAACAACTGAGTACTCGCATGGAAAAAGTCTTTAGTGGGTTCCGTGTAAACGCCTATCCTTGCCCGCAAACTTTTAAAGAAAGGAGTGATATGATGACCAAAATTGACGACAGAATATGTGATTTAGAACAGGTATTATGAAACTTGTGTAGTAAGCAACGGTAAATTGTACCTTTATTGTTTAATATACATATAAAGCCGGCTCCAACAAAAACATCCAAGTAAGTTATTTAATTATTTGAGACATGACACTGCTATATACACAGATGAAAGGCGTCACAGTTCAGTTAGTAGTAGCTCTGCCATCCATGCTGTTGGTCGTGGGTTCTATTCCCACCCAGAGCTGATGTTTGTGTGATGATCAAAAATATTTGTTCTGTGTCTGGGTGTTTCTGCGTGTTCTATGTGTGTATTTACAAAAAAAAAATATAAGTCAGCAATCGGGAACTAGCCATCATCGTTTCAAATTTGTTTATAGTTCCTAAGTTTTTATTGTTCCCAATAAACGATTTTTGATTTTTTTTTTGAACTATTGCTATTTAGTAATAGCAATATTTTGCTTGTTGATAATACAAGCTTTGCTAGGGACTAGAGTGTGATGTGTGAAATAACTGTGAATATTAATTTATTTATATTATTGTACTGGTACAGGTTCTCTCAGAAACATGGTTTGTCACCTAAATAGTCAGTTACTTAGGTAAGTAACTGACTATTTAGATAACTTTATAATGCTTGTTCAATGGTAGGCACTAAACTATAGAAACTTCTAAAGAAAACTGAGGGTAATTAAGGCTTTTGTCGAATGAAAAGACAGGGAAAATTTTATCTTTGTTCAGTTCTATGAAACAGAATAGTAATAATAGTTCAACGCACAGATTGCTTGCCAACAAAAGAACTTAATTTATAACATTTAAATTGATTTAAATTAAATCTGCAATCAATAGACCTAAAAGTTATATATTATGTATCTACTTATACATAGTTTACGCGTAATTTATTTTTATTTTACCCATAATGTCGGCTAGGTTTGACAGAAAATCGGTATACGTACTACGGGTTAATCTCTTTAATATAAGTTTTGATCACGAAAAGTACAAGAATATGAATCAATAATAGTTCTTACGTTATTAACCTACACGTTGCATACAACAGCATTGACGACGATAATATTTGAATAAGTTATTTTATATACGTCTTAATAAATAATGAACAATCCACACAACATTATCTATCCCCAAGCTAAGCAGAGCTTGTGATATGGGGACTAGAAGACTGAAATACTTAATACAATACATTACATAGATAGATACATATATAGTTATTAAAATAAGTAGTTAACGTTTCACCGTATCGCTGAAATCGCATCTATACCTACCTTAAAAACTTATTCAAACTCTGTTAAATTTCAGATATTGAAGAAAACTACATACCACCGATGTAAAGCTCTTCGTACAGTAGGCAGACAGTGGCGATCGTGGATGATACAAGTGCGCAAAGCAAAGGCTATCTACCATAACATGAACCTTTTTACGCTGGACATAACTAAAAACTGTCTGATCGGTCAGTGCTGGGTGCCCGATCAGGATTTACAGAAGGTTCAAGATACGCTGGAGTTTTGCTCAGTAAGTTTATAAAGCTCAACTGGTAGTTCATTCATAGTAACGTCAAACTTGCCAATATATACAAAAATATACAGGATCATGACTTTATTCCCAGGCGCGGTATACATCCTCTAATATTAAAATTACAATATTTAAGATATTTATGGGATACATACTTTAAGAGTCAGGAGCACGTAGAATGATTATTTTAATTTAATTCCTATTATAAATTAAAAATAACTATCTACTGTTTTAAACAATCAAAGGTGTATAAGCTTGAATTTTTTGTATGAAATACGGCCTTACCAATAATTACACAAAAGTAAACCCTCTTATTAAAAATACAAAGAGATTATAACTCTATTTTTGAGGTTATAGAGAGATTCACTTAAGACTCAAACTTCAGATGGGGTATCTGTATATGTTTGGTTTCATCTTTTTCCGTTAATAACTCTTAAGAAAATACTTTCATGGTTATTGAGGAATAAATAAGGCTTATTGAATGTTTACAGAGCGTGATTGGCACAAACGTACCTTCATTCATGTCAAAAACTCGCACGGATTCGGTGCCGCCAACTTTTCATCGGACGAATAAGTTCACACATGGCTTTCAGGCACTTATCAATGCGTACGGTGATTCAAAATACGGAGAGCTCAATCCAGGTGAATTGAATGCGAGCAATCAGATGCACGCTTTTGACTGAGCTTTTAGAATTACAAACACGCGTGCTACTAACGCCGGCCATGGGTGGTCAGAAATGCTAGTAGTAGTCTACCTAAACTTCCTTTACGAATGACTTTTATGCATGTAAATACCACTGGATTCTTCTTTTTCTTTTTAATGGCGTCTGCTAGCCAATACGACAAGCAATCCTGCAAGTGTTTATTTAGTATTTTAGTCAAGTCGACTGTATTTTTTTTAAACGGAAATTGTTATAGAATTTTCCTTCATATTAAGAGGATGAACTGTCAAACCGTTTAAGCATACATTTACCTATAGCTAAGTCCGAACGACACCTCTTAAAAGGCCATTGTTTATGAAATCGAAGAAACTTTCGATAATTCAATAATTATATGTTACGGCAAATGTGTGATATCATTCGAAATAAGTGCATTATTTTCTTTCAAATTATGTAAACGATACTTTTTAAAATTTACACTGATTAACTCTATCGAATATAGGCTTGTGAAAAATCATGTTATTGTATAAAATACTCGGAGTTTATGATTTTATATTTTGTGAATATTGAAAATGTTTATCGACAAATTCAAATATTGAAAAGTTTATTTATATTAGCTTAGTGATTTTAACGGTCGAATATTACGCAATTGCAAAAAACAGGTTTAAAATATTTTATAATATTTAGTTTTATTTGGGTACGGTTTGTTTACAGCATTGCAGTTTGGCTTTCATCCTTTGAATATAATTCACTATATAGGTAACTCTATATAATATTTTCATCAAAGGATTTTACTGTAGCTATCCAATCGAAAACAAACAGTTTTCTGTAAACATGTGAAGTGAACCGGCCACTATGTCAATAAGTGAATCAATATTTGTTATTCGTATTCAAATATTTTGCTTTTTGACGTTCTACCATACAGAAATAGTCATGTGACATTTATTTGCAACACGGACTTTACATATATTTCAAATGAACACTTGACACTGGCAAAATTGCCTGTCGTATTGACGGACAAAAGCCGTATAAAAAAAGAAGGAAAAGAAGTTAAATAATGATTAGCAATGAAACTGCTATAAGCAGATATTAAACCGTAAGGGGTCTAACCACTATGCTAGCACAATCTGAAAGGTGACCATTTTCGGTAGTGTATACTTTTCTTAATAGTTTCAACTTAATGAACAGATACAGCTTAGTGTTTTTATGCTCATTTATCAGCTAGAAATGTGTTATTTTCAGTTGCATCAACTTACAAATAAGTATTTATGAAAATGTTCGTTATCTCAATACTAAATGATGTGTCGCTTTTAGCCCAATATAACACGTCTTATTTTGACGGTCATTGTGCGAACGTTAGGTTATTTTGCGTTATTATTGTCAGGAGATCGATTCCTGGAAAACTTGATAAGGAGAGTCTGTTTGAAGATTCGAAGAGTCACTTTGACGCCTTCACACAGGTTTTTAAGACCTCTAGTACTGGGAGCACACTTTGATGTTCAATATCTTATTGTTGCATTATTATCAATAGCTACCCGCTATTTAGTAAGCGTGGGTGGGAAAAGCTTTTGAAAAATTCTCATTGTAAACGTACCTATTATATATTTTTTGTATATAAAAAAGTATTTGACAACCATTCAAAAATCCATAAAGCGTACTCGTGCTTTAGATCGCAATAATAAAACACATGTTTGAATCCAGAGATAGGATCAAATTGTATAAGTTTTATTAAAATTGTTCGAGTAGTGATGGCGTATAGGTTTGATGTTTTAATGAACATATTTTCGAAACATCACTCCTAAGTTTTTGATACTTTACAATGTTATAATACTTAATATACACAATGCATATTTTTTTAGGGCTGTATACTTGTGTAACATTTCCATTTTTCTTCGCTCTGATGTTTGGCGATGTTGGGCACGCCCTCATCTTGTTACTGTTCGCGACTTGGATGGTGAAAAATGAAAAGAAATTCATAATGCAACCATCAAGCAATGAGATATGGAATATTTTATTTGGTGGTTAGTATCCGGAATAGATTAATTTTTGTTTTTTCAAGATGGGCTATTTTTTAAGAAATAGGTAGTCCGTCTTTTGTTCATCTACACAAATAAAAATAATTTTAATCATCGTATAGTTTACAACTTGATGGCGTTGTGTAAAATGTCTTTGCATATTATTTGTCTTATATAATGAATGATTTTTAACTACGACGTAAAAAACGACGAGGTGTTATAAGTTTGGAGAGTCAATGTTCCCCACAGGGTGTGTATCTAAGATTTTTTATTTTTTCACAACTTCCACAATATGGATATTCATAAGTGAAGATCTTTCATCATCAAATGTAAAGGCTTCATTTGTATAAACACAGGAGTATTTTGATTTTTTTGATTAATACCTGTTTATTTATTTCAGGTCGATATGTTATTTTGCTACTCGGATTATTCAGTTTGTACACAGGTTTTATCTACAATGACTGGTTTAGCAGAACTGTATCTATAACAAAATCTTATTACATGAACGGCAAAACTGCTGAAGAAATACAACAGGATGAATTTATTTCTTTAGAACCAAACGGAAAGTACAGGGATCCTTACATTTTCGGCGTTGACCCGATATGGTCGGTAATATACTTTGATAATATATAAAAACTTTATTATATTCAATAAACTTTATTAATACCTCGGTGGTCGGATGAGCTTTTTGATTACTTCATTTCATATTTCAATAACAAATTATAATAATTGTTTTTTTTAGCTCTCATCGAATAAAATTATGATAGAAAATACTATTAAAATGAAACTGTCTATTATAATTGGTATTATTCATATGATATTTGGTATCGTATTGAGTCTTTTCAATTACATGTGAGTTATATTTTACATATAAAATTACATAATTTAACAATTTTTTCCTTATCTTCGAAGCAGTTCATGATATGAAGTAGAGATTTAAATACATTCGTAAACAGTGTATTATTTTTATGTGAAATTTATGATTACTTCGAATATTGTGCATTTTTTTGTAAGTAGTTTAATAAATGAATTCTTTTTACAGCCATTTCAAAAATTACTATTCAATATATTTGCAATTCATTCCGGAGATCGTGTTTTTGTGCAGTTTATTCTTTTGGCTCGTCATATTAATTTACTACAAGTGGTTTATGTACAGTGGTCGGCATCGTAAGTTTTTTGAGATTACTTTCATTTGTTATACTTAATATTTAATTATTTATTTATTAAACAAAATCCACAGCTATACAATAGCTATATATACAATTTACAAAACTTTTATACAACACATAAAGCCAATTATGGATTTACATTCTATAATATAGGGAAAGCCACAGATATCTCACAAATTCAGTATTTAGTATCTTTATTGTCTTCATTATGTACATAGTTAGGTCTTATGTCAAAAAACTTTATTTTGTAATTAATTATACCTTAATTTAGGTGCTCCAAGTCTTGGTGACCCAAGTTTGGGTGTTACAATATTTATAATAGGTAAATTACGCTCTAGTCCCAAATAAATCACAATAGGCACTAAATCTTAACATCCAGATGGAACAAACATAAATGTTTGCTAACACAAAATGTTTATTCTTAGTGGGAATCGAACCCACGTCCGAAAACACGGAAAGCACGCCTGTCTTACCAACAGAACTGTCACACTAAGCAATAAGTTTAAAAAAAAATACTGAACTGTGAACTGTACTGTGACACCTGTTAGGAATATTAATAAAAATTCCTAGTTAGAAATCAATTATTTACTATTATTACTATATAATTACAAAGTAACGTGTCTTTTAAAATTTTTAGTAAGTTTTTTAAGGTATTTATTTCTTCTTGTATTCAATATAAACTAATTTATATAAGTACTACTACATTCATAAAGCTTTTTTATATTGCAGCTGATCCAAAAAAAGGCGCTGGATGTGCTCCTCAAATATTAATTCTCTTTATTGATATGTTTCTCATGGCCAAGACAAAGCCTGTTGAGGAGGAATGTGATGCATACATGTTCTCTGGCCAAAGGACTATTCAAATGATATTGGTTGTAGTAGCTCTTGCTTGTATACCGGTACTACTGCTTGGGACACCTATTTATATCAACAACTACAATAAGAAGATGAGGGAAGAAGCAATGGTTATTAATAATTAGTAAATATATAGGATATATATATAGGATATATATAGGAGTTTCTCCTGGGAATTATAGTTGTTTTTGATGCCAAGATGAGTTGCTTTTATCGCTGTGTTCCTGTTTTGAGATAGGATGAGGACTGGTTCAATAACATTCAATATTACTTATCAGAGTGATAAACAGCAGAAAAACAATTAAATGATGAGGTGACAAAACTAATAAAATTAATGAGTACAAAAATGGTGTATGCGAATTATAGCTTGACAATATTTTCGCAAATTATAATCTTTAAAGATATGGTCTTGGTCAGTTGAGATTTTCTTAAGGAAGACTTTAAATTTTAAATATTTTTGCGTTTGTTGCCTTTTAAATTACGTAAGTACAGACATAAAAGTTACCTAAATGGATGTTATTAGGGTAAAATTCATTTTTACTTTGTAGAAAAAAATCAGCAACTTCAGACGGTACCAACACCGAGATTCAGATAAAAAGATGGAGGAGCTGGTTATGGCTGAAGTGGCAATATACATGTCTTCGTTCAGCGAGCTTATGATTCACCAAGCAGTCCACACCATAGAGTTTGTGCTAAGCACCATCTCGCATACCGCGTCTTATCTACGGCTATGGGCGCTTTCGCTGGCTCATGCACGTAAGTGTATACTGACCATTAATGTAAATTCCACTACGTTTGATATTTTCAGCGAGTCATACATTAACCCTCTATCTTATAAAAAGTTAGCGTTGACTTTATGTCATCATTACATATGGTAATCAATACATCAAGTCTGCCCTAACTTTTTATAAGATAGACCGTAATGCTTTAAAATTTTAAACAACATACTAAACGGATTATATAATGCTGGACAATCCACACAACATCATCTAGCCCCAAGCTAAGCAGAGCTTGTGTTATGGGTATACTACAAGACTGACATGCTTAATACCTACAATACATTACATAGATAAGTAGATATTTTTATTATACGTATGATATATTCATATTACCATAAAAGCAGCGTTTTTATACGTTGCACAATATGTAGTGCTAATGATGATACATACCTATACCTGTAGTTTCAATTGTACCGGATTGTCTTACGCATTTGCTATTACCTTCATTTGATAATTTGTAGTTACTAAGTGGTTATAGTAATTGCAATATCACTCACGTCTACAATCGCCTAATGTATTGCGTTTGTGATAACTTGATACCTTGAGGCTTTGTCCCGTAAATAGTGAGGTGGGGTTAGACAAGCTTCAGTCAACCGCCAAGCGATCTTATAAAAATCCGTTCCGTTTCTTGAGCATAGTAAACTAATTAATCTCTAAAGCTTATTTGATACTTTGGCGTAATTTTTACGGTCACATGAGCTACAAGTACTTGAAAAACTTAGTCAACTTCAGAGTACCTACCTATAAGCTTAGATACTGCTAAGTGACACTAAGATTATATACACTTATACTTTTTAGATCCATCTACTACTCAGAAATGCACTCGAAATATGACACGGTCAACACATAATTATGATTCCTTTATTTTATATGCAAAGTCATCATATTGATTTAAATCGTTAAGCGTAATATCCTCTCATTTCTTATAGAAATTCAGAATAAACGTTTATTTTATTTATTTATTTCTTAGGAGAAATAACATATCTACCATCCGTGTTATATTCACTTCTGTATAAGTAGTTTGTAACAATACAATTTAATACATATTTATGAACATCATCGCACAACTTTAGCCAAAGTAAAATTTTTAACCTTATTTGTGACTTTTGATTTTATTCAATTAAATCACAAGCATCATTCAGAATTGTCTTACATACCTACTAGACTAGGTGATTCTAGACGACCAGGGCCTATAATAACGGGCAAGAAACTTAGCTTCAAGCTAAACAAAGCTTGAACAACATTGCTGAGTATTTATTTAGTACGTCGCCTACACTCTGACCATAACATTTGATGCAGGATATGCTTGTAATTTCGTTGCCTATCTATGTACAGAAATCTGTAGTATGTATCTAGAACAGACCAGTGGCCCGGGTAGATTTGATGGAATTGCATAGTGGAGTGGCACTTCAAAGGGATTCTAAATATAGTATTGGATAGATGGATACTGCTTCGGCTTGGTCTACTTTGAAGATGAGAAATCTAACAGAAGCTGGCTTTTGATATGAATCTTGAATTCACATAGATGAAGGTTCCAACAATTATTTGTCATTTAGAATATGTACTCCAGACGAATATGAGACTTTACATCTTTATGTCTCAGTTAAGATGAAGCGTACGGTGCAATTCATCATGATCATTCATTCCTATTGAATTAATAAATCAGCTGGTTCCATCAATATAAAATGTTCTGTTTTCCTAGTACCTTAATTTAAATATTTTTTACAATCCAGAACATTATAAAATAAAAAATATGTTTCCGAATAAAATCATTTCTATTTAATTGGTCAAATTACTACCAATGTCTTTATAATATTATTAGACAAAAAAAATTTGACGAATCAGGAAATGGACTAAACGGTAATTAGACCTAACGGTAATAAGACTTAACAGGATTTGCCTAACCGGGAATAAGACGTAACGGACCGACTTGACCAAACGGGAAACTACTTAGTCCAAACGGGCCTGAGGGAAATAAACTTGAGCGCAGTGGCGAGTAGTAACGTCTGTCAAAGTTTATTCTTTTTCATTACTCAACATCTTAATTGCAGAATTGGGTGAAATGCTTTGGGCAATGATTTTATCACGCTTGGCGTTACAAGACCACACTTTTATGGGCATACCCAAGCTGTTTGTCGTGTTTGCTATTTGGGCGGTCTTCTCCTTATCTATCTTAGTGGTGATGGAAGGACTATCGGCATTTCTTCACACGCTGCGCTTGCATTGGTAAGATTTAAGGTTCAATATTTTAGTTTCTAACGGCCGGTTTCTCGAACGATGATCAACGAAAAAATCAAATAATTACTATGTGTCAAACTCGGATCAATCGTGATTTGGGTTTCCGGAAACCGGCCGTTAATCTCCTTGTTCCTTTCTATGTTTGCAGTGGTAGAAATATTTCAGTATAGTAAAAAATATTTTGGAATATTCATGTCGTATGATCATATAATTTATTCTTACTCATATATTGCATTTATAATAATATGATCTGATGAAATGTTATCCTAAATTGGTTAATTGCAACTTCCACCCGCGGTTTCTTTCGCGTTCTCGACTCATTATTTTCAAAAACGAAGAATTTTTCATTCAAACCAGTATTTAAGTTACGATGTTATACATTCCTATTAAAGATATAAATATAATAATTTATTCACAAACAAACTTACGACTATACAGTAATTACAAAATGTACATTGTCATATAAAATACATAAGAATCAGTTGAGCTATCTACAGACCGTTGCAAACGATCTATAGATAGTTTAAATATAATTATATATTTTTTTCAGGGTTGAGTTCATGAGCAAGTTTTATACCGGAGGAGGATACCCATTTCGGCCTTTCTCCTTTAAAATATTGTTGTCTTCTGACAGCGAGAAACCGGATAATGCCTGCAAGTCTAAAGCCAGAAAAACCTTCAAATTTGAGAAACCTTAGAACTAGTAACAACAGTTGATAGTGTCAACAACTTGTTATGTTGACTTGCAACAAACTGATGCGAGCATATTAATAATTATTTTATTATTATTTATATTAATTATTATTATATTTATATTTTTTTATAACTTAGAACTTAATAAACTCTGTTTATTAAAGCATACTGATGAGAACTGATTGAGATGACTGATGAGTGATTGAGTGATGAATGATAATAAAATTGACTGACTGAGGAGGACGTTAAATTAATTTGATCACTTCTTGGTTTCGGCTAGAACGAACTAAAGTATTTTTTTTAATGTGTTATATGTGTAGTTAACGAAGGTTCTGAAAAAGATTGTGAAGGCTGATTTATCTAAAATTTGAAGGTTTCGAACTCAAGGATATGCTTTGATTTTTTTGTCAGCGCTATTTTAGATAACATGTATTTTATATAGTTATCGTTTGAAATTAAAATAAAATATTTTTTACAATTTCATGTTTTTTTATGTATTTCCACTGAATTTGAACTCCAAAAAATTTTATTAGTTTTAGCCAATCATTTTGAACAATGGTGTGTGGGTACAAAGCAATAAGTTTTTTAATAAGGAACTGGCTGGTTTTGTCTTCAATGGGATAAACTTTGTTTGAATCATTGGTAAAATGAGCAGCTTATTTTCAGTTGGTACTAAACTTTCTTGTCTTTGTCTTTGCTACACTATGAAATTCGTAATAAAATAATAATAAATAAATGGATTTACATACGGATACCTCGTCATTTTTTGGTTAAGAAACGCAAGAGAATATTTTTGTTCATCTTTATTACATAATATTATGACGCATATTATAATATAATAATATTATTAATAATGCTGAACACTCCATACAGCATCATCTAGCTAGCTAGCCCAAGCTAAGCAGAGCTTGTGTTATGGGTACTAGAAGACTGACATACTTAATACAACACATTACATAGATAGATACTTTTTATTATACATATAAAACACCCGGAATAAATATTTGCAGATCGTACAAACATTTATTCCAAGGCGGGAATAGAACCCTCAACCTCCACGTCGCAGGCGGACCTTCGCCCGCGAGATAATATTTTAATAATTATATTATTTTACATCTTTTTAAAATACAGATCTATGTATGTGTGTGTGACGTTCTGTAGGTATGTATCACAATATTATAAAACTGCAGTTATTTTGGTAGACGCACATTCACATGACATGACATTTTTTAATTAGCTTTGTTTGCAGTACCGAATATGTATGTGCTTGTGCAGTGCACTACCCTGATTTGTTATTTTCATTAGCCAAAGGTAGTGAGAATGATAGTTAATGGTAGATAATGCTATTTTAGCATTAAGTTTGCCTGTACACCACTTTGAAGTGCAATAAAGAATTTTCTATCTATATATCTCGTAAATACATAATCAAAGGTATATTACAAGGTAAGTATGCCCGCGACTACGGTTATTGCTACTTAGCCGAAACGTCGGGAATAATAATAATAAAGTACACGATAAAAGCCAGTACAATATACCACTTTACTATAAAATAACCTTGACTACGAATAACACTAAACTAGTGAATTGTCCAGTAAATAAGATATCTTCTAACGTCACGTTGACCTATAACCCAAATCTCAAATGTGTGCACAAGATGGGTGGAGAATTTTCTCGCATGTCCAGAGCATCCGGTAGCAGACAAGCATTTCCGATTGCTCGACACGTGCAGGCACTTAATTTGAATAAAACGAACTTAATAAATAAATAAAAAAAATTGTTTGTAAAGTCGGTTTACTGACGATAATTGAACGTGACAACGTCACTTCATGGAACGCCTCAGAACGCCTCAGAACGCCTCATGAGTCATGTTTTTTCGTGCGTGCAGCCGGCTCTATCGAATTATAAGACGTTGTCACGTCAAAAAAGCCTTTATTAATTCCTTAAAAAATACACTTATTCTAATATGTTTTGTAATATACACTAATTATTTCTTTAGGACCCCTCTAGAGGTGTAGGCCTCCTCCAACAGTTTCCAATACTCTCTTTGTTTAGCTTTCTCCATCCATGCTCTGCCATTCAACTCCATTATCTCGTCTTAACTTATAACGAACTTAGGGTACTTCAATTAAGCGGCAATTCGTATCCTAATGGATAGATTCTAGATCAGTAGGCCTATCCTAACCTCTCAGATCCTGCCAGGTTTTAAATCACGTTCAGTGTCTATAATTACTCATTGGTATTCTGTGGCATTTCTTGTGGATACTATGTAAAGTGTCTGGCATTGAAAGATGTGATTTTTAATAACATTTTGAATACCTAAAAATCAGTATACTTTGACGTAATTAGGGTGATTTTTTACACACCTTTAGAACAGTGTAACTACCAAAGCCACGATGACCAAATCTTCATAATGTACCACTACTATTCTTACCTATGTTGTGAGCATCAGTTGACAGTCTTTCAGCCTTTATGAAATAACGAAGGTCTGGCTTAATCAATAAGTAGGTAGGTATGTGTTACAAGAAATTGAAGTGTTAGATGAAAATACAATAATAAAAGATTAAGATAGGCTATTAAGTTCTCATAGTGCAAGCTTTTTTAAATTTGAGATTAGACTGTGATTGTAAATGAATGTTGATTATTATTTCCGCCTAAGTACGCGTAGACCATAATGCGACCAAGATTTTTTGTTCAAACTTTTAATCATTGACAATTCCTACTTCAACACTGCATATACCACTTATAATGTAAAATCGGATTATAAAACGCTTTGTTTAACAGCAGCCTAACTTCAGAAGCTCGTCCACTGAGCACCGTGGACAAAGAAATGCCGAAAAGCTTATTATAATGGAACAATACTCCCGCCTTTTGTCTTTCACCTTTTATTCACTATTATAATAAGAATGAGAGCAGTGGGTAGGAGAGACAGATTTAGGATGAAGCTTGTTGTTTTGGGCCAATGGTAACTATAGCGCCATGAAAAAATGAGTAGGTGGAACAAACATGTCGCATCTTTGATAAGTAAACCAAAGTCCTATAACCCTACCTAATATACTAATAAACTACTACTACTAATAAACTACTACTACTAATAAATGAGAAAACCTACAAAAAAACAACTACTTACTAAATTATTACTTATATTTATACTGTGTATGGGTATTAGGTACCTACCTACTATGTTTTCTATGTATGTATTTACAAAAAAAATGTATTTATATATTATATCACCAGTCTAGTTCCCATAATAGTAGCTTTGCTTAGTTTGGGACTAGTGTGATTTTTCTCTAAGATTTACGACCGGTTTCCGAAAACCCAAATCACGATTGATCCGAGTTTGACACATAGTAATTATTTGATTTTTTCGTTGATCATCGTTCGAGAAACCGGCCGTACTACCGCCGTTACTATTTCTGAAATACCATCCTGCATTATGGAGAATACAATTTCAGCTAACTGTCGAACGACTTTTTTAAATTAATTAGACCAATTTTTAACTAAGCAATGTCTTACACAAAATAATAAAAAATAATATGTATGTGTTAATAACGATATTTAATATAAGAATTATTTAATTTGAATAATTAATTTTGCAAAATAAAAAAACACAAAGGTACAATTCTATTAGCACATTAAAACTAACGACAAATAAAACTGAATGTTTGTAAAATATTTGATTTTTCTAATAATACTTCAATATAAAGCTAAAAGTAGAACAAATATTAATATTTATATAATTATTTCCACCAAAAATCCGTAACTGATTAGTTAAAATATTTGTTTGTAAAACAACTGAATCGGTTCATAAATGCCAGAATAAAAATTTACGCTGTTACAAAATCGTCATAAAATCCGAATAATAAAATCATTAGTTCCACACACACGATGGCGCCTTTGTAAAGTTGATGAATATACTTTGAAATCGGTAGTGCTAATCGGAAATACTGAGCACAAATTCATGATTTAAAGGTAGCAGCTTTGGCTCCAGCACTCTTCCCAGAAACAGCTGACTTCTTGCTCATTATCGATTTAGTTTCCACTTTATCATCATCCTTCTCCACGGCAAGACTCTCCATGGATATGGCAGGTGTAGCAGTTACGTTGGCAATGCTGAAGTCTACCTCTCGTGGCTGGTATATCCCAAAACGATCCTATAAACAAAATCAGGAGCTTGATACACGAAAACACGGTATTCTACACGTTAGTGCAGAATAAAGTTTAAGACATATTTAACATTAAAAAAAAATAGAATGTGTAAATAATTCAACATTCCGTGTTTAATTTTAAAAAATACCTGTTTATTTGAAAAGTATCTGGGATTAATCGGTTCTTATACCTAACTCAAACCAAAATGAAAAACTCAAAAATAGTAATTAAATAGTAAAAAAATCAATAAGCATCTGCATTTAAACTAATAAAACATAGCTCATTTCATACAGCTTATACTTAAGTTGTATATTACTGCTGCAAGCGAGCTGAGAGGTATTAAAATATATTTTTATAAACTGAAAACTATAGGAAAAGTCTGCAGCTATATTTAGCTCTGATATTTAAATAGCGATCGCGTAGTCATGAATTTCAAACACAACATTTTTAAAATTTAGTTTATAGTATAACTAAACCTACTGCTTCTGTACTTTAAATTCGACCCTCCTCTCAGCGGCCTTGTGGCGCAACGGATAACGCGTCTGACTACGGATCAGAAGATTCCAGGTTCGAGTCCTGGCAAGGTCGAATCTTTTTCCATTTTTTAAGACACATGATTTTTGTCTAGTTATGAATAAGCAGTTAATAAGACCAAACTACAGGTGTAGCTTACCTTAGCATATCGATTATAATGAAACTGCGGATGGCATATGCAGGGTCGGGGCGGGGGCTTCTTGTAACTTTCATGAGAGGATACCTGACTCCTTGGTGTCGGTGGCGTCTCGTATCCTATGTAGGCAATATCAACATTAATACATACATAGAAATCGAAACCACGTATGTATTAGAGATAATTTACCCGGTGCATTTAGCCACCCTAGGGCGAAAACTCGGAAGATTCTCCTATCCATCCGAAACAGGATACCTTAATAATCCGATTTACTCTTGCTGTAGCCGTAGAGTTACACTGCGTGGTTAAGATACGACTGCGGAGCGTTGTTACACTTACTTATGCGTGTGTGAATCGGCTTTTAGGTTGATTGTATAGGATTACAGGACGTGGATACTCCGACGTCACAAGGTTCGAAGAGTTATTATAAGCTCAGATATTTTACTTACATAAATATTTAAGAAGCTGATGGCTTGTATTAAGTTAATCACGGAGCAAAAAAAAACTACACCTTAAAAACACTACACAGAGTCCTCTTACATTATATTACATGTATAAGGTTTAATCGTCTGTGCCAATTACCTACAGAAACAGTAATGAAGTTTGACGGATTGTAAGAGTGCAGTTTTTTTTGTAGATCATTCATTTCAATACTAATTAAAACTCATTTACTTATGTATAATAGTTGACAATACCTTTGAAGTTGTGCAAGCGGCGAAGAGTCCTCTTCAACTTTTTTCTCATTCTTTTCTCCCACGCGATTTCAGCCGCTACAAAATATCATTAATGTAAAAACATTATAGAAAAATCTAAATGATAATAAATAGGTATTTCAATATGCATAGATTAACCCACACGTGCGCAAATTAAATTAAATACACCTAGGCACGGCACGATAAAAGTATTATTATTTCAAAATGATTCGTTATTTCTGATTTCAAAGCTTATTTTTTAGTAAATATTAGAAACAATCCTAAACCTTAGCTAATGTTTAGAACTACGATCTATAATTTATCTTAAAAATTACGAACCAATCTTTTCTTTCTGCATAATATTCAGTTCAAATAACTTGTAGGCGTTGAAAAAAAGCTCTGCTATATCCTCTCTGATCTCGATGACTGGTATCTCCATTGCTTCTTCGACACATTTCTTTAGTTCAACGTAGGCGGTGTCAAAGCGAAGGGTTCTGTCGTCTACGTGTAAAAATATCGCTTTGTCTACTGTATTAGACACTATGCCGAAGAATACTTCAGATATCGTCGGGTCGGGTGTCGGTATGGGCTCTGAAAAAAACATAGAACTATAGAATACAATACAAACAATACAACTTCTTATTTTGTTCAATTGATTTGTATCAGTTGAACTAAGTATCTATAGATCGTTTGCAACGGTCTGTAGATAGCTCAACTGTTTCTTATGTATTTTATATGCTTATGTAAATTTTGTAAATACTGTAACAGTCGTAAATTTGTTTGTGAATAACTTCTTATCCTTTTATACTGTAAAATATATATTAATTAACATATCGGACAACACTATCTAGACACTTATTGTCTAGGTAACAAAGATTTAAGGAACTAAATAGCTGATTTAACACTAGAATATTTTCTTTTTGTAAATACGTTTTTGTTGTGTGTATTAACGTGGAGATCGAACCCTCAAACTACAACGCAGAATATCGTGTTACCGATGAGAATATAGTTAGCCTAATATCATAAGTACATTTTTAGTTAATATAATACATATTTGTACTTAACTTACATAAAATCAAATCTGACTCTTAATATTGTAAAGCATTTTAATTGAAAAGAAAACTAAGAAGAAATGTTATTAAAAGATATGATCTTTAGACCTGTATTTTATCTAAAATAGTAAGTTATGTTTTTAAGAAGATGTACAAAATGTCTTAAAATAAACCTGCATTCAAGTACCTTTTAGTACACGTCGGTAAGAAGCTTACAAAAAAGCTCCTTGTCGACTAAATTTGCTTTATGTAGTGCACTACGCATGCTCTGCTAACTTAACTTAAGAGGCAGCATATTTCTCAAGGAGGCATCAAGTTTTATGTGAAAAGGTACATTGAAATCCGAACAAATACTCATATTTCATAACTGCATATGTTTACTTGAGTGATAACTAGGACTACGAGTCAAGATAATGATATGCACAAATGTGACAATCGTAAACGTATTCGAGATACACTGCGTAGTGACACTGTAACGATCGGCAATTGAGCTGACGATGACGCGCAGTGTGATGCGAGTACGCTAACTTTTCGATACGTTTACGATTGTCACATTTGTTTGTGTACCTACTAACTCAGAAAGAAATCCGGTCCGTTTTTCTATTGCAAGATGCCCGTGATTTCGAATGGTGAAGGAAAACATCGTGACGAAGCACTCGATCCAGACAAGACTACGTGCATTGATCTGGTTTTTTCCTAGTGGATAGAGCTGACTAGGGTATAATGTAGATGCTGGGAATTTGGGTTTTAAATAATGTACATGGAATTACCTGCATGCCATTCCTAAAAATATTAATAAAAAATGGTCTATAAACAGGCTTGTGTACTTATGTAAACTTGATATAATATCAAGTTTACATACACAAGCCTATTTATATCTAAGATATTCTTACCTGGTGTTGGAACAGTGGTGTCAGAAGTGACTATGGAGAGGAAAGTTGACGACGGCGTATTAGGAGTGCTTAGGTATGGAGTCGGAATAACCCAAGACTCGGCTGGATAATGCTTTAATGTTATATCCTTCAGGTCTTTTTCAAGTAAACTGTCCACAAAACTATAATGAGGTTGATTTTCCTGAAATAAAAAAAAACATGAAATAATAAGTTAAGTTTAATAGGCACACTCATATTTGTGAGCACTTCATTCAACGCCATCTAGCGCTGAATTTATGATCTAATAAATCAATATATAAATATTCACGGACTCATTGTCCAAAAACATCAAGGGGAACTAGAATGTAGATGAAAAAAACACTAATGGGAAAGTAACTGATATTTTTTTGTACACATCTACCACATATTTACAATGCACGGTTGTATACACCGAATACACATTTGTCTACCTAGGTACATTTTACGTTTTTTTTGTGCGGATCGTACCCACAACCTACAGTGTGGCAGGCAAAGCAATACTTCTGCTATGCTGGTAATATCAGAATATAACGTATCATAAATGATGGTCTATGTGTTATTCTGAAATATAAACAACATTATTGTTAAGTTGAACTAAAATCCATTCTGTAGATTTTGCGTGAAAAAGTAACAAACATACATTCATCTATAATAGAATCAAATCAAAGCAAATGATATATTTCTTTATTGAATAAAATCACAAGGATCATTTAGAATCGTCTTACATACTAGGTGATTCTAGGTGCCAGTTCCACGCGACCAGAGCCTAGAAGAACGGGGAAGAAACTTGAAACACACAAACTTTCTATCTATACTCTATCTATACTTCATCCATGTTTATAATATTAGTAGGATTAAGTAGGAAGTAGGATAGACCTTCGTATATGGCCCATCAAAAGGCACTCCAAGTAGTTTTCTTATTTCCGCATCCAACTCCGACTCAGGCCTGCAGAAATATTCAGCAGCTTCTTTCAGAATATCCTTTCTTTTAGATGATTGAGCCATTTTACTAATAAATAGTTCTAGCATTGCTTTTACCTGTCAAAATACAATTTAATCAACATAAGCATTTTAGACGGTATTTCTAAAATTGTATAGGACCAAAATCGCGTGGTAGTGAATTTCCAATTATGTTTTTATACTCTCAAATTAAAATATCTTAAGACCCATGATCCTAAGAATCAGAGAGCGTCCCGCTCCTCGCAACAGACCACATTTCCAGCTAATAATAATAAGTACTTACCTACTTAGGTATTCTTGGCCGCTAACGTCATAGTCTCAAAATAAAGGTAAGCTAGGAAATTGATTTAATTCTTATTATATTTATTATTACTATTAAGTACTTAAGTGTTTTTATTATTATTTTTATTTTATTGTTATTACTTAAGTATTCAGGCAAATACATACAAACTAAACAAATAATAACAACATGTTTGCCGACACATTTGATGCTAGGTGGGATTGAACCCACAGACCACATAAATAGAAAAGCTTATATCAACTGAGTGGTGTTGCTTGTCAATCCACCTTCGATGGAAACCTTTGTGTAAGAGCAATTTGCAGATCAAACGCCGCGAGAGCTAATTGGAGTAAGCTGCTTATTGCGCTACAACTTGGTTGCTGCGAATGTTATTTCAATTTCTAAAGGTGTACCTACTAATGCTTGTAAGGTGCTAAAGTGTTCAACTTGCTTTTATTAAATACTAGCTGTCCCGGCGAACTTACGTACCGCCTTTTTTATTTTCTGAAATATTTTCTTGATTTTTTTTCCGTAAGAACCTTCTACTAATAATAACAAATATACAACAAAAAAAGAATTAGTGAAATCGGTCCAGCCATTCACGCGTGATGCCGTGACCAAGGAAAACGGGTTTCATTTTTATATATATAGATAGATTTGCTGTTTTCAACTCACGTTAATAGCGGTGTCTTATTTTGACTATGATTTTATTGTAATATCATAACTGTTTTTTCTGCGTATTTCTACTAATTTTGATGTTTGTTATTTTATGTTTAGTGTTTCTCGTGTGGTCCTATTTAAATTCTGATTAAGTTCTGATAAGTAGCTTTTGAGTAATTAATAATGCGTATTTAATATTTATTGTGGAGGCTACAATCATAAAATCAATCATTAAAATAGTGAGGAGTGCAAGATTAGCGTGGTATGGACTGGAAAAAGTTATGAATGTGAGCGTGGCTGGGTATGGAATGCCGAAAAAGAAGTGGCCAGATTGTGTGAAAGAGCATTATGTATGTGAAAGGAGTAGACTCAAAGTTGACGAATGATAGCAGTGAGTGGAAGAAAAAAACATGTGCCGATCCCACGACTTTGGGATAAGGGCAGGGAGGGAAATGATGATGATGCTACAATCAATTTAATTTTATGTAAAAAGTTATTTTTCATCAACCTATGCTCACTGCTGGGCAAAGTCAGTCTTATAGTTATTTTTTTTTGAATGGTTTAGCTAAATTTTTAGGCCAAATCAATAACTTACCTAGCACTATCTATGCAGCGTCACTAACATATCTGTTGAATTTTGTTCAATTGTGTAGTTTGTTCCTGTTTCTGCTTGTAAGTTTTCAGTTTCAAATCAGATACGTATCATAAATTTAACGTTCATTTCATTGGCCTTGTGGCGCAACGGATAACGCGTCTGACTACGGATCAGAAGATTCCAGGTTCGAATCCTGGCAAGGTCGAATTCCTTTTTGTTAATATTTATATCAAAATTTACATAACAATATTATAAGTAAGTGGTTCCGTAGGTTTTTTATCCCGTCGGTTTTAAACTTTGAGTAAAATAATGGATTCATTTTATATTTTTCTTAAATGTACATGTATAGGGCTTTTTGTTAAAGATCTCGCAAACAATGGTCATACAAAACTTTTATGTAATATTGATTCTCGGTAGACATTGAACCCACGACCACGCGATAGTAAAAATAATAACTTTAGTGCACACACGACTTAATATAACTTATACCTCATACATCCGCCAATCAGGAGCCTTCATGGAATATGATCGTATTTTCTACAGTTTCTGATTGTTTGAACCTCTTTCGATGTAAGCTAAAATAACTTATCCATATGGACACTATACATAATACCTCAGGATGTTGAGTCAAATAAGCTTCTTGTTCCACTTGTATGGTCATTCCAAGTCGTGTATTGCATTCCCTTTGGCATGCTGTTAGTGCTTCCCAGTCATGGTAGATTAAACCTGTAGCGGCAAGATTTTCTGAAGGCAGACCTTTCATCCTCTTCCATATTGGCATCATCACTGTGAGTAATTTAATTTATGAACAAACAAAATTAAAATAATTCGCGATGTTTGATCACTCGGATCAAAGCTTTTTTTGATAGGTTTGTCATATCTGACGTATAGAAAGTGTTATCAACTGGATAGGTAAGTAAATAGTTTGAATATCCTGAGTAAATTGAGTATGCAATGCGTGATGAGAGAGTTTATCAAGTTGCATCAGCCAATCAGGGACTTCATCGGGAATGTCTTCTACCGTATCTGATTGGTAAAACCTTGTAAGTTATTATAAGCCGTGTGTGAATAGTTTTATATCTAAATACAGAGCTTGTTTAATACTTGATATAAGTTTTAGTTTTAATGTAGCCTCAGAAGACGAAATAAGATAATTAATATTGTTCAAAAATAAATGAGTAGGTACAACATATTTTTTCAACAAATTACATGATATGAAGCACTACTTCCCACACTAATTTATCAACCATAACGTTAGATGCACTTATGAAGCTGTATGAAACTATACATATCTGAATTATAAACTTAAAAAATCAATTCCAAACGTTGTCATAAGCCCCCTGATGTTATTTGTAGCTATAATCCTACGCAATATATTTTAACGAAAAACATAACTAATCTAAATCTCCCCCGATCGTAGTGTTAGTGTGAGGCACATACAATGGCACATTGGTTTGCGTGCCTAGCTATTGCTAAACTTAATTAATATTTAAAAGTAAATACATTCCGACTAACGACGGAACTCCATAGTGTAATAAGTAGGCACTTACCTACTTATTATCTTTAACACACCTTTTCTATACAGGTATTATTTAATTGTACCAACCATGATTGTGTGTAATTTTAATTTTGTACTTTTTCATATTTTTTTCATTTATTGTTAAATAAAATTGTCTAGATTGACGTAAGAGTCTTTGTAGAGATTTTGTATGTTAGTGTTTTTTGTCTCAATGTTATATAAATAAAGAAGAATTTATTGTAAAAAAAATAATTAAACATTCTATAACTAGATGATTTGATTAGATGACGACCGATGTGGCGCGGTGGGCGATGGTCCGCCTGCGACACGGAAGGTTGCGGGTTCGATTCCCGCCTCGGGATAAATGTTTGTATGTTCTGCAAATATTTAATCCGGGTGTTCTGGGTATTATATGTATAATAAAAATATCTATCTATGTATTGTATTGTATTTAGTATGTCAGTCTTCTAGTACCCATAACACAAGCTCTGCTTAGCTTGGGGCTAGATGATGTTGTGTGGATTGTCCAGCATTATTTATTTATTTATTTTATTTATTTATTTATGTTGTCTTCAAATTCTGATTTAGGAAATGATCTGAAAACTGCGAATATTCACAAAAAATATGCGAAAAATATTACTTGTCTGTAAAACAGACTTCAGGATATTATTATCAAAAAATTTTATGTTTACCCACTTTTAAAAAAGTTTTTACGATCGATTTCTTGAAAGTCACATGTTTCCGTAAATTGTGAGCAAACTCGCACAAACTCAGAGCTGCAAAATAGTAAGTAGGTTTGTAGTACAGCCAGCAGCATGAGTAAATAAATAAATAATAATTAATAATAAATTCTCATAAGCTCAAATTCTCATGACCTCGGCCTATTAACTAATAGTAAGTAATATGAAAAAAATCGATGATTATGTTTTTTCCGTCGTATACTACAAAGTTTTGTGCGAGTGTATCTAATTCCTGTTCTTCTATGTTACTTCATTTTTTTTAAGTAATAATATTAGTTCACAGCTCGTCTGAGGTAGAACCGGCATAAATAGATGTAAGTATAGACTTATGCTGCCAAGTTTTTTTAATGCTCCTTATTTTATTCTTGTAAACTAAAAAGCTATTATAAATCTATTTGAAAATGTAAGAGTAATCAACTTCTGTTGTTGACTGTACCAACCCCCGTAATGCATTGATCACGAGGCAAGGCACAGGTTAAACTTTAATTGTTATAAGTTGACGTACTTTTAGTTAGAAAATTATAATTTCTATGACTTCGTTTAATGTTATGAATTATGGTTATTTGGAATAAAAATTTTGTAATAATTTTAATTATGGTTGGTTGAGTAACATTGCAATTAACATAAGCTTAATAGATTTTTCTTGCATCATGTTCCACGTTAGATACAATTATCCTACTAATTGTTTAAATCTGTTTTAAACTAAGCCTATACCATAATTTACCTAGTTTTAAACCCAGTTTCATACAAATCAAATAGTTGTTATAATTATTTAAAGAGAGAGAAAGAGAAATCCAAATATAAGTAAGTATACATTTAAGACAAGCTTTCTTGTTCGAGTCAGTTTTATAACAAAAAGTAGCTTATATCATCATTTAAAAAGTTAAGTAATTTACGTCAAATTACCCCTGATTTGTTTGTGTGTGATTGTGATAACTTATGAGTCAGCCACATCTGCAAGTTCATAATTAACAGGTTAATTATTTACATATGTATTGTTAAAGAGATCTTATCAGTTATTTTCAAGAATGTTATTTAACTTTATTTGAGGTACAGATAGTGCCAGATCAAAATGTCCGCACTGTACCGTGTAGTTTTATTAAAAAGCAGGCACAGTCGAGCCAACCCCTGCTGTACCTTTGTGGTTATTTGGTACACAATAAGCATGCATGTTGCAAAGGGGAGACAGGGCACGGAGAGCAGTTTACTTCGATGTTACTTTATCGAGGGAATGTTATTTAGATCTTACTATATCGGATGGAGAATTTAGTTTTTTATCTGTGCTATATATATTCATATTGTGATATAGATACATATTATATGGTTGCTATATATTAGTACTAAATATTCTGCTTCTAGTAGCGCAATGTCACTCAAAATAACTGTTACTAACTGTAAATAACTATTGTAAGAAATAATAAGCATCTAGTTAGGTATAAACCACCGAAGATGTTGAGGGCAAGATTGAAGAACTGCTGCCCTCAACATGTTTCTGGGTATTATTGTTATTAATAATGTAATGCTATGAGGTAAAGCAATTTTTCACAAACAAACTTAAGCAATCACAAATAGGTTTTACGACTTTTTGACGCAAAGTACTTAGTGTAAATTGATACAAGGTCGTACTGCGCCCTCTCACCCCATTAGAAATCATCATGAATAATTAAAAATAATAATAATGGCGCGGCAAGTAAGGCGGCCCTTTAATAATACTGTGCATATTTCACTAACTAATATAAGCACCTCCTTTTGATCCAATTATAATCCCCCTGTTTACATTTTTAATATGCACCCTTGGCTCAAAAACCGACCATGGCACTTGGCTAGCTATAAGTAGCCATAGTGGGTGATTCAACTTCTTTTTCTGAAGAGTTTCGCTTTTGACTCGATGATACTCAGAACTTTGAATGGGTTTGAGTTTAGAAAATAAATAAGCTCACATCTTTGAGGCTCACATAAAAAAAACTGTATTTTCCATGCCTTATAGTAAAATTAAGAAAGAGAAAAGTTTATAAAGAATAGATACAGAGCATCAATTACAAATTAAATCGATGAGACTAAAAAATATGTCTAGTCTCAACGCCCATCTCCATAACCAATAAGTATTAGTAGAGTATATACATGAATAAAGTACATTAAAATAAAATTAACTTTGTAGAATAGTATATTTCATTACTAGTTCGGAAAGGCTGTCATTGCAACGAGTTCCGACAAATGTCTACACGAGCCGAGGCGCAGCCGAAGGCGAGGGATTTAAAAATACTTTATTAATACAGTTGCTCAAAAAAGTGGCGTATTGCAGGGACGTGTAGCGCTCGGGAAGTGGGCTATTACACACTAGTGTTTTTTTTACCTTTTCTTAGTATCTTATCTTACTTATAAATGACCAGCCGCAACTTCGTAGGCATGTGTGGTTTTTTCTTATTATTTGTGTCTATCGCAGAATTTTGCTGCAGCTGATTATTATACATCAACTCAGAGATTTAAATCCGCAAAAAGCGAAGTGTAGACGACTCAATGAGATTTAGCAGTAATGATATAGCAGTAATACATGTAGCTATTATGTTCGTTAACAAAATACTGCAGATTTGGAATAAAATACATATTATTATTGAAATTTTGGTTTTGTTAGTAAAGCCTTTGTGCGACGCCCTATATCTAGTCTATTATTTTATACGCGCTATTCAAAGCATAGCTAATAGAATGGAACACGTTGCTCTGTATTTTTATTACTTTACACTAAAAAACTACTAACTATTCATAAAACAATTGACAAAGGTTGTACTTGCTCTGTTATATTGAAATATCTAAAAATAACCTTTGATAACGTCAATGTAATTGACATTGGGTTTTCTACATAGGTTGTACCAATAATTCTAGGTATTTTAGAATTCGATTTTTGCTTTGATACTTTATTTGCAAAAAATAACGTGACGCTAGCAGAAATATCCAAGCCACGACGATAGCCATACAAAAAATAAAATTCGATTCCAGACTCAACGCCTTTCACACAGTGTCCCCAAACCCGGGAGATGTCATTTTTTAATCGAAAACGTCAAAATTGTACAAGAGTTGTTATTTTACATTTCAAAGTGTCATTTACATACATTTTTAATAATATTCTATTCTCTTGCTGTTTTTGATTATAGATTTAGTTGGAGCCCTATAGAATCGAAATGAGGGTTAATGTGCATTCCTGTCAATGTCAAAACTCTGAAGAATTCTGTAAATGTTTTCTTTTGTTATATCCAGTGTAAAAGTAGCACGAAGATACGGTCTACTAGAACACAAAGTATTGAACTAACGTCAAACTGTCAAAAGAAAACTTTAGTATTGATCAAAATGGCCCTTCGAAGAAAGTTCTTGAAACTTCACCTTATTGGATATTTATCTATGAAAACGAGCTCTAACAATTAGAATAAGTTATCAAACTTTTGAATAGTAGGTACCTATCTAATGATTTTAAGTTACAAGAAATTATTTTTTCTACAAATTTTTTTTTACATAAAATTATGTAAGTATACCATTTATATCGAATTAGCAAAATTTACACAAAGACAATCATCAGAATATTGAAAATAATGCAAGAGAGTCGAGAGTTGAGAGTCGTGTAGTCGACGTTTTATTAATCAAACCAATTGGTTTTGTTTGCTTATTTTTTACTTAGTATCAATCGAAAGAAAATCTATTTTATGTGTAGTATGTACAAAATTATGAATCGCAAAGTTTGAAAAACTAGCTAGTTTGGGTTTCACAAGTCAAACAATGTAAAGCCCGGGCTAGCCCGGCGAAATTGAGCCGAAATCATTTATAAACGGGGAGGTAGGGGGTGGTAGAAAGGTACGCCATTGCATTTTGCATGAGCTCCATGGTTACTCTATTCGACTCATAGCTCTACTTGTGAGTATACTGTACACACTGCCACTTTTCGGGATGATTTTATATGCGTACGTTCTGCGTGCTCTACATATAAATGTTTTGTTTGATTGAACGAGACTTGTCGTGGTGATTCTTCCTGATTTTCGTGTCGCAATCGCTAGTTATTTTCGCTACGAAGCATTGTATTTTATTTGAAAACTGTTTTCTAAACTGCTTCAATACTAATTTTTGGAAATGGTTATACTTTTTATCTCTAGCAACATGCGCATATTACATCTGAATCACACTACTATTTATTTTGTAACCCTTCTGTTTAAACATAAGATAGAAGTTTAAGACTTCATTTTGATAAAGAAGCGGCAATTACTTATTTTGCAAAACTATATAAAAGTCAACAAAAAAACTCGTATTCATTGATAATAAAAACACAATAAAAATTAAAGAAAAAGTAAACGAGTCAAATGGGTGCCATACCACGTCATGCAACGCATAATAGCAGAAAAAGCAACAACCTTTTGAACAGTTTGAGAAAGCCATGGACTTGTGAAGTCTCTGAGCACAGAATAAGGGTGAATTTTTTATAAAGACTCAGGTTGTTCGGGGGAAGGGAGACCGGCTCCCAAGTCGTCGGAGCGGTCTGCATATTGCATTAGATTTAAATTGTTTACGTCGTTAAGAAATAAAGTTCTGTCGAACTAAGCGAAAGTCAAGCAACTTCGCGCCGCTTCGTATATTTAATTTTCTGCATCATCGTGCGGAAATTTAGCCCATTTACAATGCTCAACCATTTTTTTTAGTTCAAGGACAAACCAAAGAGTGATATGTAGACCTGTTCGGCAAATTAAAAGTCAGTGGTGTTGGTAAACATGTCCATGATGTCAATAGTGTTTCAAAAACAAAGGAACAAGTGTGTTTTCTGAGTAGCATAATGCCAAAACAAAGTGATTCCAAAAAGTACTTAGTACACACGAGTAGTATAAGAACCATGCTCTCTTTGTTTATTACAGGTAGGTATTGTTTCTACTGTCCTACTGTGTTTTGAAACAAAATATAATGTTATGGATGTATCACATCATCAAATAATGTGTTACCACATACTGTTGCTGATCCATTGTTTTATCTGTAAACATTATTAAGACATGTTCATTATCGTGCTCTGTAAAAAAAGACTAGTCTGTCAGTTAAAGGCGAGCTATTGCCAAGGAAACAGCAAACATGAAATTTTTTATCATACTATTCTTATTTGTAACACTTTACCAGAGTGTGAACTGCGCGTACAAGTTGGAATATATAAGTAGAGATTTAACCAAAACATTGAAAAACTTATACGCTTACCTCAAAAAAAACCTTAACAATCTCGGATCTCAAATGAACACCTTAATTTTCAAGCAAAGCAGTGCAAAGAAGATGGTACAATATGATGAACATCAGATGGATGCTAGATCGAGAAAGGCTTTCAGTGAATTTGTGAACACCAAGTGGGAAGGCGAAGAAGTGCATAAACCTGATTATTTTAACCTCAAAACTGAGTCAGTAGTGCAGCTGGCGACCCCACAGCTGGCTCGTTGGCACGGACGCAACATGGAATCGCATGTCGTTGAAACAAAAGATGGGTACTTCTTGACCTTGCACCGCGTAGTCTCTAGACCGTATGCATCTAACCGAACTGTGCTTCTCCACCACGGACTACTTGGCAGTTCCACTGACTGGATACTAGGTGGGTCGGTAAAATCACTGCCCTACATTTTAGTGGATGCTGGCTACGATGTCTGGATTGCCAACGCGAGAGGCAACTATTATTCTCGAGGGCACATTTCGATTACTATAGATTTTCCGGACTACTGGAATTTTAGCTGGCAAGAAATGGGCATGTACGATCTACCAGCCATCATCGATTACATCAGACATGTAAAAGAAAATAATGAATCAATTAATTTCGTCGGACACTCGATGGGCGCTACAGCACTTTTAGTGTTATTGACTACAGCTCCGGAGTACAATGAATATTTAAGAATGGGTATTCTGCTCGCGCCGTTAGTTTATATGAGTAATATTGAAGGCCCGCTTAAAATACTGGCTTCGGTGTCAGAAAAAATTACCAAGATGCTGGGTGAAGGCGAGTTTTTACCTTCGAGGAAAGTACCCAGCTGGCTTGCTAATAAGTATTGCAAGGGTCCAAGGAACTTTTGCACGAACCCTTTGTTGTTTCTGAGTGGTATTCCTCAAGACAGGAAATGGAACGCGAGTTTCATTGCTCGGTTACTATATCATGTTCCAGCTGGAGGGTCGATCAATACTATTTTACATTACATTCAGTTGGTTAGGAGTGGGAAATTTCATAAATTTAATGACGAGACCTCAGAATTCCCAGTTGGTAATATTACTTTGCCTTTGGCATTGTTCAGCTCCAGTGAAGACTGGCTGGCAACGGTGCCAGACATCTTAAAACTTTATTTTTGTATCCAAAACCCTATTGACCATCACGTGATACGTGGTAGAAATGTATCTCATACTGATTTTGTGTGGGGTCCCGAAGCAACTAAGCTTGTATTCAATAAAATTATGCATTATTTAGAGGATGGCTTATCTTGGAACATGATTAAAACAAACGAAGTAAAATGATAACTTAGATGGTATGCTGCATATTTAAGTTTTTAAATGATTATTTTTACAATTGTTTAATAAATAAATTAGAGCTAGGTCGTCCTTTGCTTTTTTTCTTTTAACAATAATATGTAATAAATGGATAAATTGTTGTGATACGCTATGAAATAAAAAACTCGCTTTAGCACACTATGTATAAATAATATTACGGAGCAATTATTTTTTTCCTCGAAATCAACAATAATACGATACATGATAACAATATCAAATTACATTAGTAAACAACTGTTTTTTCTTTTAATTACACGCCTACCTATTCTAAGAAATCATTTATTATTTATTTTGTGTTTACTACTGACTAAATGAACTGACTTCGAAAAAGGATGTTCTCAATTCAACTGCATATGTTTTTTTGTATGTTACTTGATTACGATTCGCTAATTATGAATCGATTTAAATGATTCTTGCTTTGTTTAGTAGATGCCACTTCAAAAATGATTTTATTTATATTTTGATTGAGATCTGACCAGTAGATACCTTCAGGTAATTTTCAAAAATGTATAGCCTATTTAGTATATAACAGCTAGGCGCGGTAAAGCAGTGTCTAGTCTGGCTAATCTTTCCAACACGATGCTACAACAAAATACAGTTGTAGCATCGACACGATAAGAAGAAGTATATAACAATCAAAATATTTATGAAACCAATTTAATTACGAATCGGTTTTGTTTATTTTTGTAAAGTATTATAATAATATAATTTAAAGATATTGAATAATTAATACAATTCATTCACAAACAAACTTACGACGTATTTACAAAATGTAGGTATTGGCATATAAAATATCTACTTAGGAAACAGTTGAGCTATCTACAGACCGTTGCAAAATATAAATTAATTGTTAACAGTAGGTATCTCGTATATCACACACGAACAGCTCTAAGTTATACCTTTTTAGGATTTGTCGATGACATAGTCAGTTTTGTTCATTTTGGTTATAAATATAATAATTATTATGTAAGATAAAGATAGAACGCGGAGATCTCGTATACAAAAAAGCACTAAGCTATTTCTTTAAGAGCTTTCATCAATATTTTCTTTCAAAGTTCGTATAATGAAATTACCTCTTCCTCACCATCTTTTGTGCCTTAGCAACTTGAGAAAAGTTCATCGTCGCTGGATTCTTGCGGCAAACATCAATGTTAAAGCTGCCTTCAGAGTGCGTACTACACTTTCTTCTTCTTCTTTTTTATATGGCTTGCCCGTCAATAGGCCTTCAAATAGTTGAAAATTTTTTGTGCGCATGCTCCAACTTCCGCCATGTTTTTCGGGCACTTTATTTACAAATGTATGAGAAATGCACGGTTTTAAAAGAAAATAGTAATAAAACAAGTAATAATAAACATAATTTTATAATCAGTTCAATTAAAATTATTGTGCATACATGATAAAATTATATTACAAGTATTTTAATTAAAATATATAATGTTATCTATAAGAAAAGGGGCAATAAAACGTTGTTGTTATGGAGTATGCCGCAGTGATACGCGTAGTAGGGAAATCCTTTCAGGAGAATTTATATTATTTCATTAGTTTTCCAAAACCTTGTTTTGAATATAGACGGAAACTCTTAAAAAAACACTTAAAAATTTGTCACAAATGTCCTAAATGTGATTTGTGGGTGAAGCTGTGTGGACGAGGTGATGGTCGATTCCAAGGAATTGATAATTTAAATAAAGACACATAAGTATCTATTTGTTCACTTCATTTTGAAGGAGAATCTCGTCCAATAACCGAATATACACCGTATCACCGTCCAATAACCGAATATACACCATATATATAACCGTCCAGACCCCATCAGTTGTGCAAGAAAAACAAATATTTAGTGATAATTAAATAATAAATATATTTCATTAATTATACATTTAAATAGAGGCTTCTATTATAATTATTATTTATTGTATTTACTTTTACTCATTATTATTTAATTATTAATATCCTAACGTCTCAACTAGTTCGCTTTATTTCCTCTTTGAGGACGACCATGGCATTTTAACCATCGTTGTAACTGAACAAAGTTGTGGGCTTCTACGGTAGGATGCACTAATAAAGCTCCGTCAATTAATTTTTCATTTAATTGCACTATTAAAGGTGATAATGCTTGTTGCCCAGCCATTTCTATAAAAAGTGCCCGAAACTTTCATATTGCCCCGTTTTTAACATGGCGGACGCGCATGCGCTGAGCATACTGTGGACAAGTCTATACGGTATTTCTGCGTGAAGTATTTTATATCTGTAAAATCAGTCAATTGTCAAGTCGGTTGTCATTTGTTTTAAAGATTTTTTTTTCCTTTCAATCATCAAAAAATAACAGCTTGAATCCGTGCTAAAAAAAGTTGTTCAATTTGTATATCTCTGAAGTAAGTATTCAGAGGTATATAAATTGAACAACTTTTTTAAAGTAATTTTAGTTTTTATTTTATTTTAGTAGTAACAAAATATAATTATTGTAATAACATAACACCATTCTAACATCATTCCTTTTTATATATGTATATTATTTCGTTAAAACTGATATTCTTAAAAAAATATTTGCACAAAATTTTAGTTTTTTTGAAACAATAATATCATTGTATTCTATTTATTAATAATAGATTAATTATAGCAATCAAGTAAAATTCGGACTTTACTGTTTGTAGATTATATTGTTTAGTTTTCATCACCGTGCTTTAGGTGGCTTACACTATGTAGGTACTATTTCAAAAACCGTAAGAATTTCTTATACATAGCTTTATTATCAAAACTATTTAAACTAGGTACATAGTTTTTAATGTGGGTTAATAAAAATCTTATCTTAAACCATTTTATTATTCTTTAGCTAGTTACCTACCTAAGATGAATCTTAATAAAGGTCAAATCAAATTAATTAGCGAGCATCTCGACCAAGCTAAGTTTATAAACTAAGTTGATAGAGCTTCGCCGTAAGTTTCATTTTGAAATTTCTTCATCGCAATGCAAATGGTGAAGAATTATGAGTCTTTTATTATTTTTACAAGACGCATTTTACTAAAACGGAAACCGTTTAATAACGTTATTAATATAATTAATAAAATAATATGAAATAAAAAGAAGTTTATTTTTAATCATAGTGCATTATAAGCGTACCTACCGCAAAGATAAGATAAGATAAATATGCAAACGCAAATTCAACGCAAAACTACATATGTATATTTCAATTATATTTATTTTGTGTATTGTGTATTTGTTTTTATTTCGTAAGTATTATGTTTTTTATTGTGTAGATACACAATACGATATAAAAAAATACTATTAGATTATAAAAGCCAAATAGTTAGTAGTTTTTTTTCGGAATAGAGTTTCCTTTTCGGTTTTTAAGGCATACAAAATGTCACAGCCCGGAGATAGTTATAAGTACGGTGGTAGTACTTCTCAGGACGAGCTCTTTCATAAAGAGCCTTACTACATTATGCAAGAATTTATTTTCTTAAAAACTTTGATGGTTTCTCTACGAGCTCCAGACAAACCAAAATAAATTTTATAATTGTGATTCATTTCTAAAATTTAAAACTGCAGCCATATATTAATACGATTGTAAATTAAAGTAGTCACTTTCAAATAATAATTAGACTATAGAGACATTGTAATGAAAACTTAGTTAAAGTATAATCAATACTTTCACTTTAGACATCACAGAACAATAGACATACTCTAGCTTAGAACAATAATATTTTATAACATATTTCTTACACAGATAGTCTTTATGGATACATATTTTTCAAGCATTTGATATTGTCAGTAGTATTAAAGTACTCATAGTGATCACTGATACAATGTTAGCTAGATTTCTGATAATAACCTTGAGCTTGTGCATTTATGTAAAAAACCAAGAGAATAATGTTTGCCCTCGGAACAGTAACGAAGATAAAAGCATAACAAGTGACCTCGTCGATTCCTTTGTCAAATTAAAAAATAAACTGAGTAACGTCTTCCGACTGTCAATAGGAACTTCGACATCAAAAATTGAAAAGAAGCGAAGGAAAATCAAGAAAGCTCTCCACAATTTGATAGGCGAAGTCTTTTACGATGAAACGAATTCCCCGAAAAATAAATCATTAAAGTATCGACTGGCCAGTCTTGGTAGAACGGAAGAGTCTCAGATGTCAGCCATGCAATTAATTCTTAACCATGGATATGAAGTCGAGGCCCACACAGTGCAAACGCGTGACGATTACATGCTGAGATTGCATAGAATTTTACCTATTGAGGAAAGCTCAACCACTGTGGGCAATGTGATTCTCCACCACGGCCTGATGGGTAGCTCAGACGACTGGCTGCTTCTTGGACCAAACAAAGCACTTCCCTACTTACTAACGGACGCAGGTTACGATGTGTGGCTAACAAACGCACGCGGCAACAAATATTCAAAATTCATGATCAATGTCTCTGATAACTCCAGTAAGTTTTGGGATTTTTCATTCCATGAAATGGGAACACTCGATTTACCTGCGGTCATCGATTATGTTAGGGATAAATGTAAAAGTGATTCTGAAATTGACTTTGTAGGATTTTCAATGGGAGGCACGGCGCTTCTTGTTCTACTGTCGTCGCTCCCTCAATATAATCAAGTTTTAAAATCTGCAACTTTATTAGCGCCTCTCGCATTTATGTACCAAATCAAAGGTCCACTTAAACTGTTAGCGGAATTTCTCGAAGAGGACGCTCGTAATTCTCTTAATTTCCTCGGAGTAAATGAGTTTATGCCAATCGAGGCATTTCCCCGCCGAGTTATTGAAAAATATTGCCAAGGCAACGGCAGGCTCTGCCTCAATCCTTTTCTACTGATTGCAAACGGAGGCAAGGATATAACAAATGAAAATGTTCTAGAAAATGTCTTGGGTCATTTACCGGCTGGTGCTTCGATGAAGACGATTATTCACTATTTGCAACTGGTGCATAGTGGTCAATTTCAAATGTACGACTATGGTGTTTCAGCTAATTTGAAAAAGTACGGAACGAAACTTCCTCCTGAGTATCACCTTGCTAATGTAACCTTGCCTATATTTTTGCTTAGTTCTCCTGACGACTGGTTGTCCACTAATACGAATATTTTGAGGTTGTTACATTTGTTACCAAATGTTGTTGTGCATCATGTAATCAGAGATCATAACTTCAGTCACACTGATTTCATTTGGGGAGATGACGCTCCTAATCTAATATTTAATATTATTGTTGATGTTTTTGCCAAGTAACACTAAAAATTTAGATAATGATTACTTATTTATTTGTCTGTCAGAATCTTTAACAATTTTGTTGTCTTTATTTTAAAAGTTATCTTTTTTCCAGAATTATTAGAACTTTCAATATTTTTATTATACTTAAGGAGGATAAATAATGACATTGTTGCCACAGGACACAGGTGATGTGACGTACCTTAAATCATTACCTGTCTTATAACTGAACCACAATTTGAAATTCAAAACTGGGACTAGGTACAGCTGGGACGTTTCCCAATAGGTGCCCTAGGCTTCAATTTTCCAACATACGTTGGTGATCCGCCAAATTCATAGTCCAGTCTAAGGAAAACAGCTGAGTAGGTGTAAAAAACTTTTTTTTATATTTTAGATCTCATGCATAAAAAAATAAGAAGTTACTGATGTGGTTTTGAAAAGTACTTTATGTACTATTAAATGCCTACAGGTTCATGTACTCATTTTTTGATAATTCACAATTCGTCTGGTTTAAATTTATTGGTAAACTTGTTTGATATTTTTCCTCGTAAAGATTGAGTTGCTTTTGGCATGAGGCCTAAGGCCTGTACCAGGTATTGGTCGACGGAAAACCGACACGAGTTGCTGATTTCCCGAGTGGGCGATTCGCGCCTCGGTCGTTAGCGCGACATGTCGCCCGACGCATAATACCCTGTCAAATTAATATTTCAAACTTTTTGGTGATTAGTTTTTAGTGTACTTGATACGTAAAAAACTGCATATTGGATTTTGTGTAAAATTATTTATTGCAATTAAAGATTGAGAAAAATACTAGTATGTTTGTTTATTTTAGTATTATTTCGTAAGTGCAATATAAACATCTAGAAAAAGGTTTCACGTAACACAAATGATACACAGACACTGTTACACGTGTTATTAGATTATAATAACGTATGATAAAAAAACTTTTAAATATTTTTGAAGATGACGTTTGTCACTTTAAGAATACCTATTGGCTTAATCCACCAACCCATATTTAAGGATTAATTAATTAATACATATTTTATTTTATTTAACCCTATATAGTTTGTGTATGGAAACTAATAATTGAGACAAGTTTAAACTGTACTGTGGTACACTAAGTTGCTGTGGATTAAAACGACTGTCCACTTTCTTTGAAAGTAGACTTCAACTCTCTCTTAGCAATGGGCTCATTATGGTCTGGTTATATAGGCCTGCCTGGTTCCATGATGAGGTTACACTACTAACAGCAGCCTCGGGAACAAAATTCAATTTAAACAGTGTAGCGTGCCTGCCAGGTCACTGAAACCTATACTAACTCAATTATGTCATGGCTCTCGGTATTTTGCTAGATAGATACTTTTAGAATAGAGTTAGGCATTTTAGTCTGACAGTATTTATGATAGTGAAAAGTACAGGTAATATTTTTAACAAAAACAGTTTTGAAAGAGTTTTATTTCGTCGCTGTTTCATAGGTAAGTAGACGTTGTTTGATAAAACTTGAGAGCCTTTGGCAATAGGCGCTAGTTTATTGAAAATGGCACAGTTAATCTCTTATCACAGTTGGATTATTACAGTTGGATATCTTAAGATCTTTTCTTTGTTACGTGAGAGATCTTTAAAAAAACAGTACAATAAAATAACAAGGATCTTTTAGAATCGTCTTACATACTAGGTAATTTTAGGTGCCAGTTCCACGTTCCTACCGTTTTTTCATATGAACCTTCTTAAAGAATTACAATTAAATTAAATTAAATACTGAAGTTCCAGTGCGGTGTCAATTTAACTTAGGTAGGTGGTGTAAAAACCTCTGGCTTATAGTAAGTAGGTAGGCATATTTAACAATTTATCGTGATTGATACAATAAATGTATATCACTCTGGATTAAAACCTAAAAAAAAACAACAAACTGACAAAGATTTATTTAAATATAAAATCATACCCTGAACCAGATTCCTGATGTTGATGCCAATATCGGCCAACTATTCATATTAGAATCGCACGAGTTGAACGGCACCTTTGTCAATGACAATACGTATGAAAATTATTGAAGCTAAATATCTATTATTGAGTTGTGATATCAAAAGGTTTATTCACACATTCAGCACATTCAGTTATCGAGAACCCTTTCACGCATCATTGAGTGTTTGATTCTGCATGAACTTACGAGTATGTTATGTGTGACTGGGTGCGATTTGGATTCAGTCATAGTTAAATGATTCTGTATTTGACTGTATTTAGTCAACTTGTCATTTATCTATCTATCATTACTATAATAGATACAAATCAATCGTTTTGGGCTCAAATCATATTAAAATATTGTAAGTTAGTCATTCAATATAAAATATTTATTACCTACTATAATAATAATAATAACCGCGTTTGCGTTTTGGAACGCGTTGTGACGTAGCACGGTTTGGGCAAGGAATCTCCTATGTCATTGAGAATAATGCCCCAGACCTGGTACTTAACCAGAGATGTTGTATACAAACGTGACCCTATTTTTTTCGTTAGGTACATAGATGGTAAACATTTATTGTTAAAGTTTTGTATTTCCTGATGTTGCTTCCGCAATAAAATTTTCTCAACACCAACTTTGTAAACAAATATTTTCAAAGAATTTTAGTTCTCTTAAAAACACGAGCCTCAGCAACGTGACGTTCACATTTTACGATAGCGTGCTTCTTAAAACTTCTAAGTAATTTTAATAAGTAATTAAATATGAAGCTTAACAAAGTAACAACTTTAGCAGAGTTGTGTAAACCAAACTGACTTGTTTAAATTAAAGCAATTTATTAAGTAGGTACTAGTTGTTTACCCACGACCTGGCGATGAGGAGAATAACGGTCTATCTTATAAAAAGTTACGGCAGAATTAAAGACTTGTTAAAGGCTCGGTGATATTTTTGTCGTCTTATAAACGAACAATAAGCCAAACGTATCCTTTTGGTGTATCCTAAAACTAAAGTGCTCAGAACCCTCCTTTAGCAGATATTTAAAAATGGCCGTCATGTCAAAATAAATTCTTAAATTTATTTTGCTTCTTTCTAAGTAATTGAGACATTAGATGGTACAAAAAGTATACAGCGGAGGAGTAAAAAATAATGCCGACCGATAAAAAGGACAGACATGCTGAAATGAGATGAAAATTTTTGTTGTTTGTTGATTTCTTGTTAAATAAATTCTTCAAAAAGAATAATCAAATATCTTGGAAATAGGTATGCTCGGACCTAGAAAGAGACTAGCGTAGAGCCGGTATACCACCAAAACATCATGTGCTAACAGTAATTAAATGCTGAGGCAAATACATTATGTTGGATAATAAGGTTTTTCATTTTCATTTGTCTCTTGAAGTAGCTGCCTAGTCTACCTACATATGTAAATGTTTACTCACCTTCTTACTTATGTGTCAGGTTTACGGAGATGCAACTGCATCAGCACAGAGATGATCATCTGATCACCTGATCAACGGGGATATAATATGATATACTACCTAATAAAGACTTGACCTGATACCATTATGGAAACCCTCTGATTATTTCCTACTTATGCATAATCTATTTACTTATATCTCTACAACACTAGTTTTTTTCATCACTATTGTCATCCACCACACCATCGGGGAACACTGCTTCCACCAATTCAAAGTCCTTCTCCGCTACTTTAAGGAGTTGGGCTGGCTGGGGTGAGGTTAGCACGGGGACAATGCACAATACACCCCATTGCGGGATGTCAGTGCAGATCTTATTCCCCCATTTAGAATTAGAACACTAGTCTTGATGCTTATAATAAGCTTATGATAATAATTTTGGTTTACTTTATGCCAATTAATAATTAGAATCTGACCATGATTATTCATGATATACCAGGTAGGTACATACACACACCATAAATATGAAGATAGGATTAAATAAAAGTCATCTAGAAATATAACACATGTATAATCAGTTGAACGTGGATCTCATTGTTTAGAAATCAATAATGAATCTTCTTTTATTATTATTTTTCAAACTGAAAACAATAGGTGATGATAACTCTTCTTTTCAACTGAGAACCCATACAGTCTATTTTAATTTTCAGCTCTCCTTGTTCTTAGTTCTTATTGCTATCTGGAATAGAAAGAAAATGGTACGGGTCAAAAATTATAAAAATTAATAATAGGTAAGAATATACCGGGGAGAGAGAGCAAAGACTTTACAAACAATTTAGGCATATGCTTCTGTATAAACATACATCTATGACAAACGTCATAGCTGTTTTGGTTCAAATTTGGGGATAAAACTTCGAGGTTGTTGGTATAGGTAAGTTCAAGAGTCTGGGCAAATACAACAATTTTGTGTTTTGTGCGAAGCATTGACATGCTTTGTTTCATATTATCTTCCGCATGCTTTGTTTTCCGCCAGAATATATACCTAGGACTAGCCTTAAAAACCATACATACAACACTGCAGTTACATTTTCAGGTTCCGTAAAATGAAAAGGGTTTTTGTGTGTGTTTGTACTGAAATAGCAGCTAGTCGTATTTTTACAACCAATATGAAACAGCAGAAAACAAAATTCTATTCTTGATTTTATGTATTTGCAAGATTTCTGTAAAATAAAACGAAATAAATTCTTTTGTTTACCTTTTCTAATGTCAAAAGCGTGCCAATTGTGCCAAAGTCAATTTATGTTTCTGTCAAAAATGATGGATAAAACTAAAACCGATGCATTCCGAAAGAAAATAAAATTGATTGTTGCCATTATTTGGATGAAAACTGAATCAAGCACATAATTGCGAGACCATAGTTATTGCACTGTTAAAATTCGATTATAAGACATCATTCTTAATGTGTTATTAAAGAACACGCTTTACTGCTAAAGTTCGCTATTGTTAAACAACACTTACAATCTGATTTAGGCTATTTTTATAAGATAGACCGTAAGAGTATAACGTAGGTAAAAATTGCTCAACTGCATTTATAATATATTTAGCATAACGATTTCATCGTCTTGTCTTACCACATTTACTTAAACTATAAATTAAAGAAACGCAGGATCATTAACTATGCTTTTTTTATTCGTTAAATTTTCCGCTTAACTATGTTCTATCTTTTTTTTGGTTTTCCCAACATGACAAAAATTTCAGAACATCTGCAACCCAATATTTTCATCTCTCGTTATTATTACAAATAATGTAGTAGCTGCTACAAACATTTCAAAATTATTTGATTGATAATTCAATTACAATATGAAATATAAAATTCTAGCTATTTTAAGCTCAACTCTAGTGCTGGCATCGGCTAAACTGGTTATGTATTGGGCTATTTGCGCCTATCTAGGTGAACTAGATTATCTACCGTGGCTCCGAGGCACGAGTGCTTACATAATAAGATCAACTGTAGTAACGTTCAGTTTTAACATGTTTAGGTCACGGGGCGCATATTACTTTGACCTTGGATGGTAATAAAATAAACTATAAGGTCACGTCTTTATCGGTAGACGATCCTCACAGATCTCTTGGAAGCTAGTACATTTTAAGACGTCTTTGAGATGTATTCAACTTCACATTCAAACTTTTTATGGCTACATTTTACAGTAGTTTACAAAATTACATTTTGTTTTTTAGGAATGCACCTTTTTATTTATTATACTAAATATTATTATGACTGTAGTAGTATAAAAAAAGTTAAATGCAGTATAATTAAATTTCTCAACATCAAGTAGTTGGTCTTGACTACAAAATAAATAGGCAACTGAATGGGTCAAAAGCAAAAGTGGATCTACCAACCCACTCACAAATATCACAAGTATGTCAACAAACACTTGTGATACCACACAATAGGTAGTTATATCTATTATTCTATTTCGTTGTATTTCCCCTTCGAAGGGTGCTGTACAAAAATACAGACATACGGTGCAGCAAGTGCATACTCATGTAGTGAGTGATCATGGTTGGCGAGTTTCATACTCGCCAATGCATAAATCGAATTTATCTGCGCAAAATATTTCTTAACAGGTGGATGAACTTTGTTTTGCAACCTTATATCAAAGTCTTTATTTTATTTATCATGCCTTTAATTGATTTATTTATTTAGAACAAATGCACACAAAACTAACAGCCTAAGCCAAAACGTTTTCTATGCTAAATAACTTATAATAAATCTATATACTTAAAAAACATTTGCACATAGTATCAAATCGTCGTGTATCGGTGTGAAAAATTGATTATAAATTCCTCAAAGCATGTATTAGCAATACATGCTTTCAAAAATCATAGATATCTTTCCCTGCTATTTTTGAAGCTAATTGACTTTAAGTTACTGGTAAGAAGCACAACAAAGATGCGTCAATTGAAAATATAATTAAAAAAATTACTCATTTGTAATAAAAAGTTGAACAAGTAATAGTAGTTCAAATTATATGTTTGGTAAGACAAAGAAACTCTAGAAATTCAGCCATGATTTTGCGCCTGTGCTTCCAGGATGGTCGTAAGAAACTTAGCACTTAACTAAGATGATGTTAGATGAGTAATGTGTTTAATTTTACTGAAATAACTCTTTTACATTCTTAAAAGAAGTAAATTGAACAGACTAACTGCAGAATTTAAAAAACATGTTAAACAATTGTAGGTATAACAGACATTTCGCAGCTGCATTCATCGCTTTTATTGCAAAATAAAACATTAGGCAGTGCACCGAGTGGGAGCATTTCAATAATTGAACCCAGATGAAAGGGGCAGATCGGTAACAAACACAAATATAGGGAGGGAACAAATCCATTATCTTGTTTTAGGGTTTTGCTATCGTAAAAACGAAAAAAGTGTATTTTGTACGCTTGGTATCGATTCGAATGGTCTCTGACTCTCGATTACAGTACCATACATATATTATGTACAGTTTATATCATTGTGCATACCTACTATAATATTATGCAAAGACATTTTTTTCGAATCTAAGGTTAATAAAATCAATAAACTAAATAGAGTTAGGTTTTCATTATTAAAATAACTACTAATAAATGGGCTTATATATTATAGAAATTGATTACAAATTCATATAAATATTTACCGATAAAATAAGCCCTGTAATAAACTTCAAAAACTAACAAAACAACCCCTAGTGAGGGTGAAATAATAAGTACAAATGCGTAATGTCGTTCCGCATAATAAATGCATTGAGTTGATGGGATGACCGACACTGTAATCTTCCATATAATCCCATAGCCGAAAACATATTGCTAACAGCTGAGGGTAGTTAATTTTATTGAAATTTAGACATAAATATATATTTGAATTCTCCAATTTCAGGTGTTGGTTTATTATTTGACATTTAATAAATTATTTCAGACATCTTCATATAAAATCATAATATACGGAGTTTAGGTACCATTTAATCATCTAACATCAAATTTGATTGCGGCCAAGTGTCTGTCTATAATGTATAAAAAAGTATATAAGTATATAAAAAAATACAGAATAGCTTAAATAAACTACCAATGCTAAATCAATAAAATGTAAATTGGTAGGTATATAATATATATATTTCTTATTGATTCTTGTTGATTTTGACCTATTGTAAAGCGAAAGAACGTAAAAGTCTTACCTCATGCAAAAAAAATAAATATTACTTTTTTGATTATTATCAAAGCCATTAAAGTAATGCGCTTCGGCGACGGATATTAAATACCGCCCTTTGCATAGCAAGTTGCATCAGGATTAGGGTTGAGATTACTAGCAGGCGTACAAATTGTGTGTGTGTAATTAACCTGGTACAAAGACTAATACAACTCCAATAAAAAAAACAAATCACATTTCGAATTAAACAAATTACAACAAATTATGTGCAAGACTAAAGTTGACTTCTACCAGTTGTTAATTTCAGAATGTAAGTAGCGTTCTTAATAAAAATTACTGATTTCGTTCTCAGATAAAAAGGGGAAACTCATGGACAACACCACCCTCCATCTGCTTGGCCATCATCAACACAGGAACAATTTAATAAAAACCTATTATTATATACACCGCTAAATACAGTACCCCAAGTACGAGTTTGTGTACACACGGATAGCAGAGACGCAATCGCCGAGCGCCACCGATTTTGTATGGAAATCCAAGCTTCTCAAGTCTCTACGATCCGTGTGTGCACAAACTCGTACTTGGGGTACTGGGGTCTTTATCGCGTTTTTAACATCGTTGGCAGACAGCAGCAGAATACTATTATAACTCATGTTTATTCATATAAATACGCCAATAAGTAGGTATAAAGTTGTGTTTAGTAGAGTGTAGTTATAGAAAAGATAATAAGCACATGAGTTATATAGAAACTATCATGTTTTGTTTGTGTAAAGAAAATGAAGCTGGGTTGCTATCCAAATAAATGCAAAAGAAATCAGAAACACGATCCATCTCGTTATTTTGCTCCCACGTAACACCTACGTGACAAAGTGGTAGAACTTCGAACCCAAAGCAATCAAATAATAATCTTTCATTTACGATATAATTATAATACAACGTTGTCATTTCTTTTAAAAATCTTGACAATTTGTAAGAAAACAAAATTAATTGAGCTCAAAATAAAATCGAGCCTAATAAAAATACACGACACGGTTCCGAAGTATTGTAGGATATTAAAAATCTTGACTTTTCTTTTTTCGCCTCTCTGGAATTCAATTGGGGGCTGTGCTCACACCTAATCAGTAACAAATCGTGCAGAAACAAACCGAACTTCAGTAGCTTGATAGAAATTTGGACAAGAATTTGATCTTACGCCGTTCGATTAGGCACTCCCCGCCTAGAAGGGCACATTCCATAAAAACAAAAGACAGTTGCTACAAAATATTATATAATAACAAAATCGAAACCGCGTATTTCTCTGAAAATTTGATAAACAGCTAAAATCAACAGCTAAACAGCTAAAATCACCAGGTTTTGGTAAGGACTATTTTGGCAGACATTTTGATTTACAAACTGAAGTGAGAGAGATTCCAGTAAATTGTGATTTGTATCAGGTAAAATAATTTTGTTCTGTATTTTATTTTTCTTACAGGGAAAACCCATCTTGTGATCATTCCATTACTTATGATAATATTGTTATCTAGTCTCGACAGGAAATCGAATTTTGCTTGGAATATTTTATAGAGAGAAATGTGTTCAAAAATATTTCAAATACCTTGAATAATGATTAAACAATATCAGCAGAGGGCCATTCATATTTTTTACGAATTAATGTTTTATAAATTGCTACATTCTAAATGAGTTTTTAAGAATGATTTCACATAAGTATCAAGCAAAGAATATAGGGCAGGGTTTTTAGCAGTAGTAGGGGCTCTTCATGAATGAGTTCGTCCAGGGAAGTGCTACCACCGTGCCTTTTCCAGTTGGCAAGCAGAGCATCTTTGCATTTCTTTTAAATAAATAATAAATACTCACGGACAATTCACACATCACACCGAACTAAGCAAAGCTTGTTCTATGGTAACTAGATTGCTGATAGAATTTTCTTTTTAATTCATACGTATAACACCTACATTTAGGATAATGTTATATTTTAGCACAAACATTACACCCCTGATGGACGTATGCAGTGCATTTGCTGACAAGGTAATATAATGAACTTACTCGGTTTGCTCTTAGCAGTAATCTCTACCTATATCACAGCATTGTTATATACAGTGAATAACACTTTGCATACATTAGCTTGATTCATCATTAAAAAACATAAGTACATGTTAATCATTAAAGTCGTATGATTATTATTTTAGTGTTGTTTTGCATTGGGAAAGACTCATCACTTTCTCAAAAAAAAACATATATATCCAATGAATACGCCCGTTTTACAATGTATGCTAAAAGAACACAAATTATTTAAGGTGTCGATTTATTAATGAAGTAACATCATTTGTTTAAAATTCGTACATTAACTGAAATTCACGTTTATACTCATATCTGAATTTTACGCAGACCGAGTTCACGTGTACATATAAATAACTATTAATTAAACATTTTCGATAAAATATTTCCATAATGGTATGATATAAGGAGGCAGCTTTGTGCATGTAGTTGTTGATATTCAGAAACTTCAAGGAACAGACGGCCTCTATGACTAACTAGCGGAAAACCGATCCCCAAGCTGTGGGGCTATCCAGCAAAGGGAAACTTGCGTGACCGAATATCCTTTCAGTTGCAGTTCAGATTTCGATGATTTTACTATAGTAACTCATTAGTATTCCGTGGAATTTTTGTGGACTGACGTGACTGAGCTTTATGAAATTATGACTGAGCTGTTAAAAATGACGGCAATGCCGCGGTTTGAGCATGGCCTACCTGATTTAAGCATGACCTACCCGATTTGAGCATGGCCTACCTGATTTTTCGTTAATTCTATCAAACGGTATGAAAATCGATCATTCAAAATATCAATAAAAGACGAAGAAGAAAACTGAACTGCAATTTGATCAAATGATAGTTCAAAAACATTTCAGTTGTCAGGATACTCCCCCTGAGCGGTTTTCATAATATTTTTTTTCTTGGTCTCTTGGACTCTTTTTGTTAGACAATTCTAACAAAAAGAGTTTTACGGGGTTAATTTGTTTAACCATGCGATAAAACAAGCGTAAGCGTTTTGTTTTCAATTGTTTTTTGACTAAGGAAGAAGTGTGTTTTTAGCTCAGATACATATTCAAAGGAATTTTTCCATCACCTTAAAGCATCGTGGATTTGCAGGAACCAGCAACCATCCTCTAAATGTACCTACGTACAAACCAGCGGATGTATGGATTTTTAATATATTAAAAAAGTTTGTCGTAAAGGCATACCGCTTCCGACTTTTAAACTGGTTCTACCTATACCTTATTATATTTAATAGGATTAGATGCTTAAGTGCTGGAAAATAAACAATCGTGGTTTAAAAAGTTTGCCAAGAACAATCGTTAGGATAATGTTGGTAGGTAGTTCATTAGCAACAGTAATTTATTGGTCAGGGAGGGTTGAAACAGATGAGCATTTAGCACTTCAAGATAGAAGATACAAATGCGAAAGGGTTTTTTTAAGATCACTGAATGATTTACACAATATCTTGAATCTACATATTGCCTGCCTACATTAAATAATAATTCACACAACGCCATCTATTTCCGAATTCAGCATGACTTGTTTAAAAAAAATAACATCATTTTTTTGTAAATAGCATACATAAAAGACAAAAATGTCTAAAAAGGCTATTTTTTAAATTATTCATAGTTGTTGATCTTAACCATTGTCCCGTTTATTATTACAATAAAGATACAAAATAAAAAACTAGTTCGAAGCACTGTAAATGCAAAACTGAATTGATACTTAGTACAACGGAATTCACTTCTGTAAATGATATTATTTATTTATTCACAAACAAACTTACGACTATTACAGTATTTACAAAATGTACCTACATAGGCATATAAAATATTTAAGAAACTGTTGATATATTAACTTTGGGGTTGGCCATTTATTGCATACTTCGTGGTCCGACTCTACCGTGATATAAGTAAGAATAAATGTTCCAATTTCGTTGTTTGTTCTGCACGACCAACTTTACAGTGGGCTTCTGAGAAAACTCTGTGCCAAAACATGTACGTGCTCGACTCGACCATTCCAAGCTCAAAAGTTTATTGTTAGATCGGAGACTTCAACCTATAACATCTTTCTGAATATTTGATACGTCGGTTCACTGATTGAATTAATCAGCCATATCAATGTGTCTACTAATACGGTATCAACCTACAGTAGTATAAAATTATGTGCGCCAGTCACGAATTTGGTGTAACGTTCATTTTTAATCTATCTATAAGCTGCTGCGGTTGCAATTTTTTTTCTTTTTTAATACTTTAGTGCAGTAAAAACGTCTTCATCATTTTCATTCAGTAAATCTCACATTTTCCATTTTGCGTCGGCTTCTTTGCATTATAATAAAACAACACCCTTTTGTTCTAAGCTTCAACTTTAAAAAACAGCTTCTGAAAATAAAAACAGATAAGTAATTCAAACAAAACCGATCTCGATACGCGACCCCTCGGCGAGATCCGTCTCAATAATTTGCATAAATGATTTCTCACAAAAGGGTTTCCAACAAAATGTACGGGGAATTAATTATTCCAATCTATTTCAACCTGCATTGTCTTCGTAATCAGATTATGATATAACTTTTAGAAGTAAAACCAACCTCATAATGAGAGATGAGGATAATTCTGAAATGGGGTACTTTAGGTACCTATTTGTTAAGAGGCATCGTTTAACCCGTCCACAATCCGGATCCCATCTCCCTCTCTGTGGCGAAACTTGTAACGGTGTCTTACTTAAACATAAGTTTTTTGATAAGTCAGTGTTTAAACGACGGTCGGGAGGGGGTGTTACAGGTTGCTAGGGTGTGAGGCAAAGGGGTCTAGTGATGTGCGTGTTCGATATCGATAACTATAAACAAAATATTTTTGATGAAACCGGCAAAGCATTTTTGAGCGTTCATTAAATTAGATATTCTCTGGGCTGGTATAAGCACACTATCTAAACTAATATTATAAAGAGGAAAGATTTGATTGTTTGTTTGTTTGTTTGTTTGTTTGCATCGAATAGGCTCCGAAACTACTGGACCGATTTCAAAAATTCTTTCACTGTTGTGAAGCTACATTATCTGTGCTGAACATAGGCTATATTATATTTTCAAAAAAATTAGGGATCCTTACTAAAACTTCAATTATGTAACCCAAGGTGTATAAGAAATTCCTTACATCGCGTGCGCTGCGGAAACTATTGATGATAGAAAGAAATCATGTACTACAATTTTGTAGAACACATCATCATCCACAAAAAAGTCAGCGACAGCATATGTCTAACTATTATAGATATGTCATAATAAGTGTTTTAATATCAAAAAAATATAATTAAAATGACGACGCCAGAAAACGTTCTATATTTGTACTTAGGTATTAATCCTTATCTAAATAAATTACTTTAAAATTAAGACTGCTTCAATACCTTTCTATTACTTTTTAAATTATTGAATTTGGACAATCCATTCGAAAGATATCACGAGTTCAAAAATGTAAGTACTTATTAGAAAAAAGTCAGCGGGCGCCGCGCCGCTGCCGGTCACGGGAGTATATGCGGGGGGGGGTTACATACTATAGGGTCTATATTTTTTATCATTTCGAAAATACATTTATACTGAGTAACATATTAGCTATATTTTAATGATATTTTTTTATATAGGCTACCCGTGCGAAGCCGGGGCGTACTACTAGTAGCTAATAAAAATAAAACTTGTTACTGAAAAAACATTTCACATTATTCGTACAGCTGAAATATGGTGTTGATCTTCATTTTTACATCAAAATTACCAGTATAGACACATAATTTTGAAACCTTGTGTAAAGTAATTCAACGTTTCTCAAATAAAAAATAAATAATAATTAGCGTTACGTTGACTGTCTTTTTTTTTAAAAAGAGTCATACAAAACAAATACGTTATTTAAAACGGCGCAAAATTCGCCAAATATAATTACTGTTAGAAAATTATCGACATCGTTCCCCACACAATGAAGCAACAGGGTGCTGGACGCGTGCGCGTTTTCACCCCCTTGCCACCCACATTTCACCCCTATGCCCATAAATGGGAGTGCAGACCCGGTTGTGGCTCAGATCCACGCCTGAAGCCGGCAGACGTGGCTCTCTTCACCTCCGGTCCTCCCGGTCCTGGACGAGAACTAGTGACGCGCAGTGGAAGCGATTCCCACCAAGTGTAGGAACAGTTTGTGCGGGGAACTGTCGGTCGTGACGAACATGGTGACTTTTTCTGAGTGATGATAACCATGTTGCCGTGCCTGGGGCTGTAGTGGATTAAAAAGGTACGCTATTTCAGCATATTACGATACGGAATTGCAATAAATACGTGATGATCTGCAAGATACAAGTGGCGGAGTTTCTTCAACTGCGATGTTCTTTCCGCTTCTATTTATTAATTTTTTTTTAACAGCTTTACTTGTCAATTTAATATTGATGAAGATAGCCAGTTCCTGTGCCAGCCAGCGATTGTTTATTGTTGATGTTCATGCGTTTTTGTGCTCGTTTTTAATTTATGGTAACAAATATAGATATTTTATTTACATTTATTTTGAGCGTTATACGATAAAATGCCTTTATTTAACAGACAACTAAAAATAATAGAATATGAATCTTATTAAAAGTCATCACTGAAAAAAAAAATGTAAAAATTTTAAGTTTTCTAAGAAAAGGGTAGTTTTTGGCCAACTTTGGCTATGAAAGGACCAATTTCGCACGACTGTGTAATATTTACGTCAAATTCAAGTGACAAATTGAAAATTTTTCTTTTTTTTTTATCCTCAATTTTTCATTTCACTCAATTTTTCATTTCACTCAATTTTTCAATCTTTACTTAAAAATATTTTTTTATCAAAGCTCATTTTCAAAATTTAAAACTACTTGACATTAACGCAGTTACCAACTATAGACACTTTTTGATTATATTATGTAGAATTACAAAATCTCTTTTTTTTATGTGTATTGAAAAAGTTTTTAAATTAAAAAAATACCATAGTTACGTATGATCACAAAATTTATAAGTTAAAATAGTATTTTAATAGAACAGATTGTATTTTCCTCTTGATAAAGTCAAATCAAAATTCTATTAAAACAGTTCCCAAACTTCAGAATCAGCAATTCAAATTGAGAAAATGAGATCTTGATACAATCTCCTAAAACTGCTTACCTTAAAATGAAAAGTGAAGGAAACTAACCTATTTTAACCCAATTTAATAATTACAAAACATAATTACAATGATTAAATTGGTACAGTCTCACATAAAAATATAAACAATGATACAATAAACCTTCCATTGACACTTTAAAATAAGAAATGATTTCATTATGCTCAGATAAGGGCATAATTTTTTTTAGATCAAAATAAAAAAGTACATAGGTACTTACGCATTTTGATGTATTGGTTTTAATACAATAAACAATTGGTATACATTTTTATTACTTAAATGCCATCACAGCGACAGTAAAATATTGTTAAATTGAGAGCCTCCTGCTTTTTCCAAGTCTGCTAACGATTTTACGATGTATTCGGCTTTTCTAAAATGGCTGACTAAGGGAGAGTCACCATTATACTAAGTTAGTGGTGGTCACGACCGCTTTGACTGGTAGACGTTAAACCGTTTGGTCACCCATAATCAAAATGCTAACAAGCCTTCATAAAAAGTGACTAAGTTCATTTATAATAAATGATGTCAAGATACCGAACATAATACTTTCGTAAACTATACTGAGCTCGGACGATTAATAGCTTTCTGTACTAAAACTCCACTTAGTAAATTTTACAATTCGAACAACCAGAATCTAATTAAAAGGTTCTGTAAATAACATTTATTTTTAAATCTTTGCTGACACACTTTCTGCCTAATTAAAGGCCCGAACCAGAAAGTTTAGCAGTTATCCGCTTTTCCCTCTCATTTGCCTGCCACTGAGACCTGTGCACTGGAATGTGAAATTTCAATTCGAGCAAGATTTTTGTAAAAGTATCGGCAGCTCAGCAACCGTTCGAATATAGTTTGGAAACAAATAAAAGACTTTCCCGGTATTTTCTTTTTATATAAAAGCTTGGAGTTGATTTATCGTTTGAGCAGCGCGCGGCCGCTGCGTCCTGGAGCGTTCTTGATCGACGGAGCATTTCAATTTATTTTATGAGTCGACACCTTCACTTGGGGCCGTTCTGCTCTTAGTAAAACACCCCAATTCGGTTGGCTTGACATTTATTCAATGAAAGCAATTTACTACTGTTTTCGGGCGGTATGGTAGTGTTTTCAGGGGTTCAGTATCGATCATGGATCGTTTTATGATGCCCGTTACGGATAAGGTTAGCTAAAATATCGTGGTTGGACAGTTTCATTTTAAACTTATTATTGTTCACCACGTATTGTAATTTTTTCATGAGAAAAAAACATAACGCGAATTTCAAATTACTAAACAGTTCTAAAAAACATAATAAAACGGAAACTTAGAGCAGAAAATACCGGCCGCGTTTAAAATAAGCAGTAACAATCAAGAAAACAAAAAGTTATTTAAATACTCGTCTCAGGTAAAAATGTAGTAAATAGTACATTTAAACCTCTGGAACATTCACCTCGCCTGAATTATAGTCTACTGAGATTGCATAACTGCTAAACATTTATGTCTTATCATTTCAATCGGCACCTAGAGAACATAATATTCAATCAAAATATGACGTAATCCCATATGAAAGCTATTAGTTAATAATAAATTAATAATCGTGTCACAAAAATTAATGATCTAAAATAGTATTTTTTATATAAGTATGAACTTCGTGGAAAACCAATATTTTACTGTTACATTGAAAAACTGTACAGTATTTTATTACCTACCTACGAACATTATTCCTATCATTTCTCACCGCAAAATATTGCCTGAATTATTTGGAACGTTCAAACCATTCATCCACCGCTTCCCCAAACATCAGATTTCGAAAAAGGGTTTAAAATAAAAATTCGATACATAAATTAGTGGCGTTGGCATAGGACGCAGTTACACGGTACCCGGAATGATACCGGACACCAGCACAAAGTAGCAGAATCTAGGCTTTACTACTTAAAATACATTTTGGTAAAGAGAGTACGTGATGTGATGATATCACAGGCATACAAAACCTAACCTATGTCTTATTTTACGAAGTTCTCGAAAGTAAAAAAAACACTCAAATGTGCCATTTTTATGACTGAGAAATAACTCCATTAAAGACTTTTTTTACATTTGTATCAAAAAACTATGTTTATGTGGATATATCAAGTTAATTACCGGCTAAATAAAATGCTTGAATGGCAATAGTTAAAAATCTATTCAGTTTAGTTCTATTCAGTAGTAATTAAAATAGCATGATTTTTAAATCAGTCAGCTCAAAACAAAATAGCAGGCAGAAATATACCTACATCATTCTGATTAATCACAGTCTCAATTTTATTTTACGTCCCAAGGTTGTAGAAGATATTTTTTGAACTTGGTTGCGTCAATTTATGTTTTAGAGAGGTGTATCAGCAATGTAAAATGGAAAGACTATTACATGAGGTTTTGCGCTAGCATGTGCTGAAACCGGTTTTACACGTGAGTGTGCCCATAGAGATATGGCGGGTATAGCACGAATGATGTACGCCCCTCGGTCAATATTGATATGCCTTTTTATGACCCATTTACCTTTTGGGTAGGCGTTTTACATCGAGGTTGTATCCTGTCGGAGTTCCGACGGAGTGTTGTTTAGAGCATCTCTGGTGTTACGTCATATAGCTGAAGGTCGGAATTTTCCAGTAGATAATAATATCGAACCGGGTTTTTGGATCAAGTTTCACGTTTACATACATACGATCGTGATACTGACTTGGCGAGATATCTAACAAATAGTCATAGTCATAGTCATAGTCATAGTATTTTATTAATAACATACATAGTTACAGGTCAACACAAATTCATATTAATACATTGATTCAATTAAGTAGGTACACATTTAAACAATTAATTCAATTAAAAATAATTCTATTCATTTAAAATAATCCTCAAATTTATAGATCACCTGATCCACAAGCCATGTTTTTAGTTTGTTTTTGAACGATTGCATTGTTGTAGAACTTCTAACACTTTCTGGGAGTGCGTTGTATATTGCTGGAGCCATGACATGCACTAGCTTTGAGCTCTTGGTCATCCGCCTCGACACTGACCGTAATTTGTGGGCGTTACGCGTCTGGTATTTGCTGCCATCCCCGAGTTTAGCAAAAGATGTCAGATTATTTCTGGCGTACATGGCTGTATGAAGAACGACCAGAGCAGGGAGAGTTGGTATACCAAGTGATCTAAAGTACGGTCTGGCAGACGTATCCCAAGGAATTCTGACTATGGCTCTAACTGCTCTTTTTTGCATTCGGAAGACGCGTTCCCAGTCGGCAGCGCGCCCCCAGAGTTCGACTCCATATTGCAGAAGCGAGTGGACAGACGCAAAGTAACAGCTCCGGGCCATGGCCAGAGGGAGAGTCGCTGAGACGCGCCATAGTGCGAAAGACGCGCGGCCCATCCGCGCGCACACGCTGTCTATGTGGTTTTGCCAGGTGAGGCCACAATCTACCTGAAAGCCCAGAAAACTAGCCTGCGTTACTTGTTCCAGTATTTGATCCCCGACGCTGACTGTCATCTTTCGGTATTTGCGCCCTGCCAGATTAAAATGCATAAACTGAGTTTTTGATGTATTCAAAACCAATCCATTCGTCTTGAACCAGTGGCTCAAAACTCCTGACACTTCATTTAACTTATTTTCAAGTAGGTCTACGCTTGGCGCTGTTACTATAGCGGCAACATCGTCAGCGTACATAAGTAAGTAAGCCTCCTTAACAGTATCTGGAAGGTCATTCAATAAAATCGAAAACATTATGTTCGAGATCGAGGAGCCCTGAGCCACACCTACGTTCGTGGTCAGTGGTGTCGATCTCACACTGCCTCCACTGCCAACCACTACCTGATCTCTGCCAGTCATGAACCCGATTAAAAGTTTTAATGCAAGGCTATCAATGCCATAGAATTTCATTTTCGCAGAGATCAGATCATGGTCAGCAACGTCGAATGCCTTTGATAGGTCGCAGAAAATTACAGCGACGTGTTGGTGCTTCTCTCTTGCTTCGAGAATCAGTCGTACAAGACTCCGTACTAAGTCGGTAGTGGATCGACCAGGCCGATAAGCATACTGTCTGTCTGATAAGGTATGACACTCTTCCAAATACTCGACTAGGCGCCTACTTAAACCGTGCTCAAATACCTTTGCGATCCCCGGTATGATTGATACAGGCCTATAGTTGTTTATCTCCTCCTGCTTACCCTTTCCTTTATACAACGGTGAAACTTTTACGTGCTTCAGGATCGCCGGGTATGAACCGAGTCTCCTGCACTCGTTGTAGAAGTGTGAAAGGATAGGCGCAAGAGGCGCGGCCGCATCACGCATGATCGATATCGATATTTCATACGCGTCTTTAGTATTTTTGTTCGCAACGCCAGTAGTGAGAATGCGATATACCTCGTGCGCCGTGAAGGGCGCAAACCGCAGCGACCGGTCGGCCGGGGCGCGCGCCGCCGCCAGCAGGCGCAGCGCGGCGGCGGCGTCGGCGGCGGGCGCGCCACAGGTCGACGCGGCGCTTACGAAGTGCTCGTTCACGGCGTTCACGGCATCTTGTTTACTTTTAAACCTGGAACCGTCGGAGCACCTGATTATTTCTGTGAAGTCGAAATGCTTTCTAGATTTTCCAGATTCCGTGTTCACAACCTCCCACATAGTTTTGATAACGTTCCGAGAGTTATGAATTAAGTTGCAATAGTATTTGCTTCGTTCTATCGTCAATAAGTTGTCATATCTAATTTTAAATTCGTCATATTTATTTAATAAATCTATATTGCTAGGAATTTTTTTAATCATATCACTCATGTCACATATTAAATTACTTAAGTTAATGAGGTCTTTTGTGACCCATGAATTATTTTTGTTTATGTTAAATTGTTTTTTAATTGGAAAGCAAATATTTATTTTCCCACTTATAATATTGAAAATACTCTTACCTAGATAATCCAATGATCCTGAATATTTTGTTTTTATATCTCCCCAGTCAATGCTTTCCAGGGCAAGCGCGAAATTGGCACGGTTTGAGCTTGAGTATGCTCTGGCTAGACGAAAGGGCGGTGCCTTAATGCCCCGTGTATCGCAGGGTATACGGGAGCGCACAGCATAGTGGTCGCTGAGCCCAGTTTTAATGGCGGCTGTGTCAGTTGTGCTAGCCGCTGATGTTTCCACATACAAGTGGTCAATGCCAGTGCATGTGGTCTCAGTCACCCTGGTTGGGAAATCCACAACATTGCATAAATTAAATGTATACAGTATATCATTAAGTTTTTTCTGTTCACTATTGAGTGAACATAAACAGTCTATATTAATATCACCCACTACAACACAGTCGCTCCCACTTTCAAATAGCTTGTGAAACAGGCGCTCTATTACAGGGAAAAACTCTGATGTTTGTGTCAAATTAGATCTATAAATGCAGATAATATTAAGTTTGAAGTCAGTTAGTTCTACAGCTGATATCTCACATACCTGTTCGACAGACAGACACATAAAACAATCCAAAGTTTTGAAATTAATGTTCTCCTTTACATATATACAAGACCCACCGTGGGCTATTACTGGTCTGCAATAGCTTGATGCAAGGATATAATTATTATTAGGTATACATTGGAGCTCGTTGCACCTAAGCCAATGTTCTGTCATGCACAACACATCACATTGTAATTCACCTAACAATAACACTTCTAATCTGTTACGTTTGTTTTTTAATGATTGAATGTTTTGATGACAAATTGTGATAAAGCCATCTATTTCACTACTCGTTTCAGTCCCGTCAGCAACTGTAGAACATGTATGTGGCCGGGGCGGAGTTTGTGTCTGGGACGAAATGGCACACAGTCGGCTCCCACTATTCCTGTTTGTCTCCCCGCGGCTGGCGGGGACGAAAGGGAAACCACTCTGAAAACCGGACGCCTGGAGGCCAAAGCGCGGGTGAAGTCACCTGCGTGTACACACTGTCGAGCATAGTAATTGCGAATGCTGCATGTCTGTCCGTACGGATGTTCCTTTTCTCCACAGTGTAGTCTGATTTTACGATCTTCATCAGGAACCGCTCTATTTTGTCGGTCGTGGTGTTTGGATCGAAGTTCCATGCTTGGATGGACCTAGTTTTTTCCACGGCTTTTAGGTCAAAAGTGTCAGATCCTGTTCCCACAATGACAGGTCGTTTCTTTCGGCGTTGTCGTCCCACGACTTGCCAGTCATTTTCTTCTTTTGCACGAGTGACGGGAATAACTCCGTCCAGGTCGGGTAGGACAAAAGGTGCCGGTGTTTCTGTTGTCAACGACGACTTCAAGCTCACAATGGATGCTGTTGAGTTTTCAGTACTAGTAGCTGCTAGTTTTATCTCTGGAACCGTTGCCGATGCCGGCGAAATACTCTGGAGTTTGTTTACATTCCGCAATCCATTTGGAGAGTCAGCGCTGACCGCGCTGCATTTGCGCGAGGAAGCGCTTGCTTGTTGTATGGCGGCCGCTGCATTTTTTCGTGCCTCGCGCACCGGAGGCCGCTGCAGCGCTGTGGTAAGCGCTTTTTCGGCGGCGGGCGGCGCCGGCGGTAGATTTGTCGTTTTGTCGATCACACTAATCGATGCTAAGTTATATAAAGTCTTTGATTGCTCGTCCAATTTTAACTCCAGTGAATCAACTTTACTCACTAAGTTAGCGATAGTCTTTTGAAGTTCACGAATCACGTTTTCAAGCGTTTTGGTCGACATTTTCGACGTAAAATAAATATTCGAACGCGAAGTGCACTTCACGCGACCAGTGAGGTTTAATATTTACGTAACTACTGTAGTAAAGTCAGGCGATTTTACTACAGAAGTAAAGTCAGGCGATTTTACTGTGACAACTCATGGTAGAGGTACTAATTTAATTAACTTTACTCAAACTTAAAATATTCTTACGATCAACCAATAACAAAGATATTTCTCAGCGCTATGATTAATATTGGATACTCTCAAACTGGCTACTTAGCGACACCTACGCGATATCGTAAGGACCTAATCTTATAAATAATTATCGCCGATGGCAACTTTTTCAATATTTTTTATACGATTTGTTAGTGATTTGTCTCTATCGTATAAATTGATAACGTGATAAAAATACAGTCACCAAAAGATTCCAGTTTATTTCGTAAAAAAAAATTGGCTCATTATTGTAGAACCACCGCGTTTACATGAACATTTAAACAAGTATAAGAGAGCGTTGTAAAAGTTAGTAAAAAATAAACGAGCAAAGAAAAGAGCAGCGTTTCCAAAACTTAAAAAAATACATGAAAAATACTTGCTGTTTTTACATAAAAAGCCTGCTCTGTCACCATGACCCTATGCTGTCAAAATTGACTGTTGTTCAGGCAAAGAATTTGAAATTGACGACATTTTGGAATCGTCTGGTAACAAATGTAACATAGGGGTGAGCACAAATAAATATTACAATTGTTACTATAGTAAATTCAAGACAATGCTCTGTGATGCTGCAACATTCAGCTAGTTAAGCTAGCGTAGAGGCGAAGTGTTACTCAAATTCGTCAAGACCTCTACTACCCTCAATATCTTGTCATGAAAACGTTCATAGTAGCAACAATCTGAAAACACACTTGCGAACAGAATATTCAGTCTCCGATTACCAATTATTTTGGATGTCACGTTTTAGGTATATTCCTGACAAAATCTTCGTACGACTGCCTGGGGCTAAGCTTATCAAACTACTCTTCTTATGAGTAAAAACAGTAAACATTGTGAGATTTGCTCTCTAATATATAATCTCTAAGTAAGTACTCACACTTTTGAAAATTAAGCATTCATAAAATTACAACTCATTGATTTATAGAATTATAGCTAAACAATGTCGAAGTAAGAAGCGAAGAACAGATGGCGGCCCTGGAATCTGCAACAGAGCTGGCCGTCTGACTAGAACCGGCTCACCTCTACTTAGTTAAGCATCGTATTTCTATTTTTACCGTTTTTTCAGTGTTTATTTACATTGATTTTAAAAAATATATATATATCTGTAAAAAATTAATTATAATTTGTAAAATAAGTTATGTCAAATCGCTAAAATGTAACATACACACAGACACACTACACAACACTCTTTACCGACACATACATAATACCCAAATTAACAACACAACACTTAAGTCTTTTCCACGGTCAACAGATGAGTTCAACGCGCAGAGCAGTAAACTAATAATAAGGCAGTATGATCTGCGACACAAGTTTTACAATAAACCATGGCCTTAGATTTTCAAGATTTGCTGATAGACATTGATGAAGTCAATGTTTCAAAATCACTGCTGCTGAACAAACCTGAGAGCTGTGGAAGACATTTGAGAAACAACAAAAATAACATTAAAATGATTACAATGAATATCCGTAGCATCAACAAAAATTTTGATGATTTTCTAGTTCTAATGAACCGTATAAATCAAGAGCTGGATTTATTAGTTCTCACGGAGTGCAGATTAAGTGACGATTACACTCCCTCCCTGCTGGACAGTTACACTGCATTCCACACTAAATCGCATGTAAATCAAAACGACGGTATCGTAGTGTACGTTAAAAATAATTTGAAATCCGTTAAGGTTTATGAACCTAACTTCTGCGATGCCAGCTGTCTTGTAGTACAGATAGGACGAGACATCAGTATTATATCAATATATCGTTCACCCTCGTTTCAAAACACTTCTAATTTTATGCAGTCACTAGATTGTGTTCTATTAAGCTTAAAATCATACCCCAATATAATTGTAATTGGAGATATTAACATTAATATATGTGAGAAAAATAATGACCGGCACTCTGAAGAGTACCTCACTCTTTTATCGAGTCACGGCCTTTTGCCAGGACACATACTTCCTACTAGAGAGGAATCCAGCCTAGATCACTGTATGATAAAAACAAAAAACAAAGCTATAACTTTGATACTTCCAGCTACTATAACAGACCACTCTCCGGTTTTATTACAGCTTCTTACACAAAATAAACTTGAAAATAAATTAGTAAGAATCTCTACCTATGTGGATTACAAGGCTATCTGTGGGGCATTATCAAAAATAGACTGGAACAACATACTTGATTATTCGGACCTCGAAAGAGCAACAGAAACATTCTTAGAAATTATTATTACTACAATAAATGATTACACTACTACTAAAACAATCTCAAGGAAAAAAACCAATATTAAACCTTGGGTTACTCCAGGTTTAATAAGATGCATGAGACGAAGAGACAAACTACATTTAAAATACAAAAAAAATCCTGATAACGATGAAATAAAAAATACATATATAAGTTATAGAAACACATGTAATAAAATTCTCAAAAAACTGAAACGATCATATGAAAAACATGAACTAAACAAACACAATCGAAATAATAAAAAAACTTGGAGTACAATTAAAAGAATTTGCAACTTCCCGTTAAAAATAAATCCTGTCGAAAATTTATTAAACTGTCGGCAGACACCTGTAGAGTCCCTAAACTACATAAATATTTTTTTCAAAAATGTTGGTTCAAACCTTGCTCAGCAAACTCTAGCAAGCTTAAACGTTTCTGAAAATGACTTGGCCTGTAAAGCTATAAAAGAAAATGCACTGGGATCATTTGGCCTCCTTCCTACTGACTCTTCGGAAATCTATGCTATAGTACAGTCCTTGAAAAATGAGTGTGCGCCAGGGTGGGACAATATCTCCACAAAAATATTAAAACTAGCTCTACCTTACCTCCTGGACCCTCTCACAAAACTTTGTCAAACCAGCTTTGATACTGGCATCTTTCCAAGAGTCCTAAAGAAATCCATTATAAGCCCGATATTCAAGGGTGGTGAAAATGACGACGTTTCAAATTTCAGACCTATATCTCTTCTTCCCGTTTTGTCTAAGGTTTTAGAAAAACTAATGAACAAGCGATTGAAATTATTCCTGGAAAAAAAAGGTCTCTTATCTCATAATCAATTCGGCTTTAGATCTGGCCGGTGTACAGAAGATGCGGTGTTAAATGTTACAGAGTACTTAACTAAAAGTTTAGACTCAGGTCACAAGGCTCTGGGTGTATTTTTAGATCTGTCAAAAGCATTTGACACAGTCTCAATACCTATCCTCCTGGCAAAGTTACAGTCGCTTGGAATTCGAGGAACTGAACTGCGGTGGTTCCACAGTTATTTGTCAAACAGGACACAAAGAGTTAAAATAAAAAACTACTTGAGCGACGAAGCTGACGTGAATTTCGGAGTACCGCAAGGCAGCATATTAGGACCTACTTTATTCTTAGCTTACTTAAACGAACTTTGTGAAATGAATCTCCAAAACGGTAGAGTAGTAACATACGCTGACGACACGGTCCTTCTCTTTCAGGCTAAGTCATGGAACGAAGTCGAGCATCTCGCAAACATTGGTCTAATACAAGTCTCCAACTGGTTAAGAAATAATTTATTGACAATAAATATAAAAAAAACAAAATTCATGACGTTTACAATAAATGCTAGCACTCAACCTAAGTATCCTCTTAAATTAAAAATACACACGATGGCATGTACTAACTCTGTAAATTGTGTATGCTTGAATATAAGTCCTACCGATGAAATTAAATATCTCGGAGTAATAATAGATAAAAAACTGAATTGGGAAGACCAGATTAGAAAATTGTCCGGACGGACAAGGAAATTAATATTTATTTTTAAGCAACTGAGACATGTCTTACCACGAAAATCGCTACTTAATGTATACCAATGTCTTGCACAATCCATCTTAACTTACTGTAATGCAGCATGGGGAACAGCAGCCCGAACTCATCTTATTAAGCTCGAAAGGGCACAGAGAGCACTCTTAAAAGTAATGACATTTAAGCCGCGACAGTATTCCACAGACATGCTATACAAAGAATGCAAGGTGTTAAATGTGAGACAACTTTTTATTAAAACAGTATTAATAAAACAACATAGTCTAACAAATAATGATACTCTACATGATTTGCTATCACAGAGGAGACAAGATAAAATATTTAAAATCCCGAACACCCGAACTAACTTTGGAAGGAAGTCTCTCAATATCATGGGGCCTCGCTTATATAACCGGGTCAGTAAAGATAAAACCATAGTAACATTAAACTATAACCTTCTGAAACGAACACTTGACGAATATTTACTAAGCCTAAATTACAAAGAATCAGAATCTCTATTGGATACTGAGGAATAAAATTGCTAATCACTTTTTTTTTTTTTTTTTTTTTCACACAAACAGACACACGACACACTCATACACTACACACTACACGCAAACACAATACACTCATGCACACCTACTTCTAGCGATGACATTTTAGATAATTACTGATATTGTTTTTAACTATGTTTTTCTTTTAATTCTTAGTCTTTAACTCAGTCCAGAGCTTATACTAGTTTTTACTGTTATATACCTAACCTGTTTGTTGAATCACTTCACTTATATAAACTAAACAAAGTGTCACGTTATACATTATTAACTTATAAATAAGGTTAATTAGGAGAGTCCGCGACGAGTCGATGTGACCCCGCTATACAGGCTTTTGTCCTAGTGCGGGGAACAGAGCCACTAAACGGTACTACCTGCTGTATATTTAAGTATTAGTACTATATACCTATGCACTTTGTACCAGCCAAATATTTAAGTTCAATAAATTATTTTTACTTTACTTTTTACTTATGTGGTACTTTTTCATGTAATTGGTTACTGGTTACTTACACGCTCGCTGTACAACCAGTTGAATAAATTGGTTGCAACCAAAGTCAAGTGCGATTGTTGCGGAAATATTCATTGTGCCCTGATAAAATATACCCTGTAGTGATCACATGAACACTGCAGTGCAGTGAGAACATAAATTGCGATTGGGATCCCGCAATTCATAATCATTATAAATGCATCAACTTTGTCAGCTCTGCCATAAAAATACCGTAAAATTTCAAAGATATTGAACCGCTTTCAGGGGCCCTATCCAGAAGGGGCAAACTTGCGTGACGGAATATCCTTTCAGTTGCAGGTCAGTTTTGTAGGCATTTTTTGTGGATTAACGTGGCTGAGCTGTTCAAAATATGACTGAAATGTTTTAAATAATGACTGAAATGTTTTAGATATGACTGAACTGTTAAAAATGACGTCAACGAGCTGGCGCATGCATCTCGCTCGCACTTGCAACGGGGCTTCGCGGGCGCATATTTCTGTACCGCTCTAACATGTCTTCATACTTGTTCGTTTTAGGGGTGTCCATTTTGAAAAATCATCGTTGTTTTTTTAGATTCGATAAATCAGAACTAACATCGATGTCGTCCAATTGAGTTTAAGAGCTCACACAAAGATGAGATTTTATTGTAATGAGTTGGTATATAAATATAATATAATTATACAATACACAATCTACTTCAATTTTATTTCGTCCACAAAACCAAATGTTATTCACAATTCGTTGTTTGTAAACATTGAAGCCCGCCATTTTTTTAGTACACATATTTACTTAATTACAGACAATATTTTTATTATATTGTCAGTCCAATAATAAACTTTTCATTTTTAAATAATCAAATAGGAAAAAAATTAGTAAAATTATAATGTTCAAACTGGAATTTTTATGAAATTATTTGGATATAATTATTGACTCGATGTTTTTCTACTAAAAACTGAAAAAACATCGATATTTCGAGTATATCAAAAGCATTTCAAAACATCGGATCGATTCGATGTAGGTATCGCATTGTAAATATCGATGTTTTCGATGCATCGAAGTTTATCGAATATTCCGTCCCTATAGTTTGTTTACATTTATTATTTATAACCTAAAGATTTTGCATTTTCATTGTAACTTTCGTGATTGTTGTATCATAATATTGTTATGTGCCATCATAATATTGCTGGCTGCCTTGGACTCGATTGAGCGAAGAGCCTTCAGGATAATAGGTGAGCAACATATGGCGGAGACTAAGATCCAGAGTCTCGAACACCGTCGTAAAGTTGCTTGCCTATCCATTTTCTATAGGATACATTTCGGGGAATGTGCCCAGGAACTGCACGACTTGATACCGCCATCTCCTTTCTATAACCGTACAAGCAGACGCACGGCCCAGTATCACCCATTCCTTGTTGACTTACCATCCATTCGCACCAAACGTTTTGGTGCGAACTGCCAAGGAATGGAATACGCTGCCTGCGTCTGTTTTTCCCAATCATTACAACCTAGATCAATTCAAGGCCAATATAAATAGGTGTCTTCTAGACCATCCTGCTCCATCGTCGGCTTCATCGGCGCTTTCCATCAGGCGAGATTGAAGCCAAAGGATTATAAAAAAAAAAATGTGAGTATGTGAAAGTTTTAATACATACATAATTGAGAAAATGGTGAAATCTTTGTAAGTATTTCACGGAGAATAAAAACCTCAGCTTTGGCAAACCTACACCGGATTTGCGCATTTCGCAAACAAGTATGTTATTGAAAAGTGAATAAATCAGTGTACTACCTAATTATGGAAGATTTTAATGTCAAATCTAATCATAAACATGAAACGTATGTCGGGCTTGTCCTGTTTTTCAATACTAGGAGACTGACATACTTAATACAATACATTACTTATATAGATAGGTATTTTTTATTTTACCTACATATAAAATAACCAGAGCACCCGGAATAAATATTTGCAGATCGTACAAACATTTATTTCAAGGCGGTAATCGAACCCACAACCTCCGCGTCGGAGGTGGACATCTGTTGCAGAGTTTCTAACATGTTTGGTCACCACTTATTCATGTTTCAGATGCACACAAGATGCCGGTGCCCAGTATGGGTTAGCAGATCAGAAATCAGAACACAACAATTTAAGACTAAGACATGAATCATTCTATTTAATCGTCCAGGTAGTTGATTACTTCACTTGATAGGTTCATAAATATACCTATAACAAACTAAATCAATCATTGCAATAGGCATCACAGCTCATTTGGTACTAGTTCTGTCTTCTCTGTGGGTTCGATCCCCACCAAGAATAAATATTTTTTTAAAAGTTCAATAAGTCTATAATGGTAAAACATTTTTTTATTACTATTAGTAAATATTAATGTATGTTCTGCTTTTGGGTGTCAACATGTTACCTATCTATGAATTTATTCATAAAACAGTATATGAGTATTCTAGTTGCCATACAAGCTTTGTGAAATGTTCATAAACATTTTTTTAACTTGTTTAAGTGTAATGAAATAAAAGAAAATGATTTATGTTCAGATTTCAAGACTGTAAAATATTTTAGTATTGAACTCTATGCCTATTAACTCTATTTACAATACACTTCATTTTATTTCAGGTATATCTGGGATGCGACACGAGCAAATTTCGGTTGCCAGGAAGAGATCTCTCTCAGCGATAAGGCCACCCATTCTGATGTCTATTACTACTTGTTTAAGCTCTTTGTTTTTATTTATGTGTGATGAACAATAAAGAGTTATCTATCTATTTAGAAATGTTTTAATAAAATAATACTGAAACATGGTTTTATTGAATTACTATATTATTTCACAAATGAAAACAAAGATTAGTTTAATAGTCATAAACAGATTAGGATAGTGAAGTAGTACCATCATGGTAATTTGCATATTCTGAAACAAAATAATATATACTTAATAATATATATATCTCAGCTCAGTATTGGCATTAGTTCTGGCATCTATGCTAGGATGGTGGGTTCAATCCCCACCACAAACAAACATTTATGTGATTAGTTGTCATTGGTAAAATATTTATAAATTTTAATATCATATTATAAACTATGTAATCATTCTTTACCACATAAATAAGATATAAGTAATAATAATTAAGAATCAAAATGGTTTTATTCCTTGAATTCTAGTCATTTTACAAATTACAACTTGCAGATTTATTTATTACTATTTGTGAACATAAATATGTGTTCTGCATTTGGGTGTTAATATGTATTAATTTTTAGAATACTTACTTATAAAAGTATTCAAGCAATCTATTTCCCATACAAGTTTTGTTTAGTTTGGTTCAAGTGCATGCCTTGGGAAATAAATAAATATTTTTGGACAATTCACACTTCACACTCTAGTCCCAAACTAAGCAAAGCTCTATATGTATGGGAACTAGATAGCTGATAGAATACTTACATTTTTTTTGTAAACACATACATAGAAACACCCAGATTCAGAAAAAATATTTATATTCATCACACAAACATTAAAATTTGCTCTGGGTGTGAATCGAACCCACGACCCACAGCATGGAAGGCAGAGCTTACTACCAAATACTTACTGTCAAATGTTCATGAATACTTGTTCAAGTCTAATGAAATAAAGGAAAAAAAAATTAGATTATGTACAGATTTTAATATCATATTATAAACTATGTAATCATTCTTTACCACATAAATAAGATATAATAATAATTAAGAATCAAAATGGTTTTATTCCTTGAATTCTAGTCATTTTACAAATTACAACTTGCAGATTAATTTTATATAGTCTTATACTGTCTACTACACAAGTAGAAACTTCATGGTAATCTGCATAGTATTCTGAAACAAAATAATAGGTAAGAAAGTTTTGTAGGTATGTACTATGTGAATGTGAATGATGACGTGTAAGAAAGGTGTGAACATTGAGATGACGTCTGATAGAAGTGAGTGGAAGAAGAGGACATGTTGTACCGACCCACATAATGTGGGACAAGGGTAGGAAGATGATGATGTACTATATTCTTATCTTATGTTATTGTACCTACATTTTAGATGTAACTTTATGCTACTAATCTCAATGATGGTTTATCTTAGCAAAAATTTATTTCAGGTTATGTACTGAAATTATGTTGTCTCTATATAAATTTGCCATAAATATTTTAAATATGATGAGACTAATAGGATTTATAACTACGATTACATACAACTAGTTAGGCATTTATGTTCCTTGTTGTCTTAGACTATTTAAAAACAAGTGCTAAGTAAGAACTAAAAGGATGAAGCGATGATATTACTTTGAAGTTATCTTGCCCATACCTACTTAGGTTTTTTTCAGAAAATGTGTAGATTGTAGTCCTGAAAACCTATAAAAATTCACAGGTCAGCATTGAAATCGCAGCTAATTGCGTTTTAATTTTAAAACTACTTTGAAATTGTCACAAAACATTATAATTTTCGTGTTTGTATGAATCCATGAATTCTGCAAAATGAAACCAAAACAAACTTCGGCATGTCACAATTCTGTCAAAGTTAATTTACAGTCAAAATATCAATAAAAGACGAAGAAGAAAACTGAAATGTTATTTGATCAAATAAAAGCTCAAAAACATTTCAGCGGTCTGGATAGGCCCCCAGCACATCCTACTATGTGCGAGTACACATTTGTGCCGCATACTAAAGATGCAAGATCAAAATGTGGCGATAAAAATAATTTATTTAAGTAAAATTATTTTATTTTTATGTTTATAAAAAAATTCTTTTCTAATTTTATGTTTCTGTCCATCCATAGGTTGTCCGGTAGAGATCGCTTAGTGATAAGACCGCCTTGTATGTTTTGTTTTTATTGTCTCTCTGTTCTGTTTCTGGTGTACAATAAAGATTATAATCTATTCTATAAATACAGTAATACAGAAAAAATAACGTTTAATTACGGTAACGTACATATTTTTCCTGGGAATCGACAATTTATTTGTTAAACAACTGAAATCAAATAATATTACTCTTTTTAACCGTCATATTGCGCCTACGTAAAATATATATCAGAATATTTCAATGAACTCCGCTACGATTTGCTTTGTTGGTTCACTAGTATGTATATTATTCCAAATGCAGTGTTGCTTTGTTGTGCTGCCTGACTAAGCGATCTGTGTGGTAACACTGTGCAACCACGGTAGACAAACTTTTATATAAATTAGTTGGAAACTACAAACTTTTCGCTTACATGTAGCAGGTAGCGACATCCGATGTGCCGGAAGCTTATGCACGCTGGACTACCCGCAATTTCTAATACTCTAAGTCTAGAGCACCGGTGATGGGGTTACTACCTATAGCAACCTCGCCTTCCGGTTTAAGGTTGTGATATTATACCTGTTCGTACATCAATGCATAGAAAACATCGTGAGAAAAACATTACTTTTGTCAATCAATCAGTAACCAGTCAGCAATAAATCTCTTTTGCAACCGTAATCGTAACTGACGTTCGGCTTAACAGTTTGATCATCCGCTTATCTGCCTTTAGACTGCAGTTCACGTTATAAATGCAGAATCCATCAATCTTCCTAAACTACTAGTAAAAGCGTTTACGTTGAACGAACGGGTAAAGTTTGAGATAGTATTAAACAATCGGGGAAACTACTAACTATTTTAAAGTATTAATAGAATCCAGTGCCTCTTTCCGAGTTTGCGGAGTGATCCAGCCATGTTTTGTATAAAGTTTTGGAAACAATTTAATTACTTGTTCGATACTAATATTGAAGCTTCGTCGTTTATAGTTTTGAATATTTTGATATTTATTTGTTTGACAACCAATTTTGTTAAAAGCCTTGTTTGGCTTTGACAATTTTTTTATCATTATAACAGCGTAAGTACATCAAACATTGTTATGACACATGCAAACATTTAAAAAGATACAGTAGGTAAAGTACCGCTACATTTTTTACTCTTTACTATCTAACGCGTGGACAGGTCATGAGTTTAGATAAAAAATAATAAAATAGTGTAAGTAGCTAATATTAACTATATTTATTTAAATCTCTGTGATAGAATACCCACAAAGATTATCCTTTGGCATAAACATTATACACGTTGCGAGGACGGCTGTCTTCAATACAAACGACACGACACTTACACGATATTGTTTGCGTTTTTACTTCCAAGTTTTCGGCGTAGATTTTGATATATCAGTTTAAATTCTCTATGGTGGCAATCTCGTTTTTAATAAATCGCGAGCATTATATAAGTACCATATTATAGTAAATATTATTTGTAAATTGTTTTGTCTATATAACGCAGAAAAAACAATGCTTAGAAATATAATACTAATTATCCAAATTAAGCTAGATCTATAGCGCAGATGTTTATATAATAACGGTCTATCTTATAAAAAGTTACGGCAGAATTAAAGACTTGTTAAAGGCTCGGTGATATTTTTGTCGTCTTATAAACGAACAATAAGCCAAACGTATCCCTATAGTGTATCCTAAAACTAAAGTTCTCAGAACCCTCCTTTAGCAGATATTTAAAAATGGCCGTCATGTCAAAATAAATTCTTAAATTTATTTTGCTTCTTTCTAAGTAATTGAGACATTAGATGGTACAAAAAGTATACAGCGAAGGAGTAAAAAATAATGCCGACCGATAAAAAGGACAGACATGCTGAAATGAGATGAAAAATTTTGTTGTTTGTTGATTTCTTGTTAAATAAATTCTTCAAAAAGAATAATCAAATATCTTGGAAATAGGTATGCTCGGACCTAGAAAGAGACTAGCGTAGAGCCGGTATACCACCAAAACATCATGTGCTAACAGTAATTAAATGCTGAGGCAAATACATTATGTTGGTTAATAAGGTTTTTCATTTTCATTTGTCTCTTGAAGTAGCTGCCTAGTCTACCTACATATGTAAATGTTTACTCACCTTCTTACTTAAGTGTCAGGTTTACGGAGATGCAACTGCATCAGCACAGAGATGATCATCTGATCACCTGATCAACGGGGATATAATCGGGCAATCACTGCACCATGATATACTACCTAATAAAGACTTGACCTGACACCGTTATGGAAACCCTCTGATTACTACCTACTTATGCATAATCTAATTACTTATATCTCTACAACACTAGTCATTTTCATCACTATTGTCATCCACCACACCATCGGGGAACACTGCTTCCACCAACCCAAAGTCCTTCTCCGCTACTTTAAGGAGTTGGGCTGGCTGGGGTGAGGTTAGCAGGGGTACAATGCACAATACACCCCATTGCAGGATGTCAGTGCAGATCTTATTCCCCCATTTTGAATTAGAACACTTGTCTTGATGCTTATATTATGCTTATCATAAACATTTTGGTTTACTCAATGCCAATTAATAATTAGAATCTGACCATGATTATTCATGATATACCCCATATATATGTAGACAGGATTAAATAAAAGTCATCTAGAAATATAACACATGTATAATCAGTTGAACGTGGATCTCATTGTTTAGAAATAAATATTCACGGACATTTTACACATCACACTCCAGTCCCAATTATGAATCTTCTTTTATCATTACATTTCAAACTGCAAACAATTGGTGACAGCTCTTCTTTTCAATTGAGAACATACACATTCTATTTTAATATTCAGCTCTCTTTGTCCTTTTGCTATCTGGAATAGAAAGAAAATGGTACGGATCAAAAATGATAAAATTAACAATAGGTAAGAATATATTGGGAAGAGTGAGCAAAGATTTTATAGACAAATCAGGTAAACGCTGCTGTATGTTAAATGGTGATAAAATCAAATAACTTTGAGGTTGTCGGTACAGGTAGGTTCAAAAGTCTGGGAAAACACTATGGTTCGTTGCTTTTATCTTACGTTTGCCCATGCTACGTGTTCCTATAAATATAAAAACTACTGAGAACCAACAACACTTTAAATAATACAAAATATACAACTGCAGTTACATTTTCAGGTTCCAAAAAGTTCTAGAGATGGGTTTTATTGTGTGTTTGTACAGTGAAATAGCAGCTAGTCGCATTTTTATAACCAATATGAAACAGCAGAAAACAAAATTCTATTTATGGTTGTATAAATTTGCAAGATTTCTCTAAAATAAAACGAAATAATCTTTTGTTTACCTTTTGTAATGTCAAAAGCATGCCAATTGTGCCAAAGTCAATTTAAGTTTCTGTCAAAAATGATAGATAAAACTAAAACCGACGAATTCCGAAATCAAAAAAAAAATGAATTGTTGCCATTATTTGGATGAAAACGGAATTAGCGAGACCTTAGCTAATGCACTGTTAAAATTCGATTATAAGACAACATCCATATCGTGATACTAAAGAACACGCTTACTGCTTAAAGTTCGCTTATGTTAAACAACGCTTACAATCTGATTTAAGCTATTTTTATAAGATAGACCGTAAATATTTATATAAAATGAACTAATCGATAACTACTGTCAACTTTTACAATGTTACAAATGAAGAGAAGAACAGTATTTGACAGATTGTTGACCGGTTTCTGGAAACCCAAATCACCATTGTTCCGATTTTGACACATAGTAATTACTTGATTTTTTCGTTGATAATCGTTCGAGAAACCAGCCGTGAATGTTCATATCGTTGTCGGGTTGTGTGGAAACATCCTTTGTCACAGAATACAGTACAGTTTCTAGCCCCGAGTGTAGGGTGGTAGATAACAGGGCGCGCGTGAAGTCGAATACGTTAGCGATATGGTCACTTTTAGCGTATTCTTCGTTTCTGCCGTGTTTAGATAGTGGAAAAAGTAAACGTGGGCGGTTATTATTATTATACATAACTGACTACGTGGTTGTTTTGAGATAAACATTGCCTTTGGCGTCTAATAGGCATTTTTATAAAGTTCTATGAAGACATAATCACAGCAAGGTCGTAGCACCGAGTTAAATAAATAAATTGTTTTATTAATTCGTTTTAATGACAACAAAGAAATTAGCCATTACATCAATTTTTTTATTAATTTAATCGACTTAGGCTATAATTACGATAACGGTTTTTTTAGAAAAAGTATTACCAATTTACATTTTTTTATAAATCGGGATCATTGTTTCTAAACAGCAAAACTAGATAGTTTTGTGACCTTTATTATCAACTTACATAAATAATAATATTCACGGATATTTCAAAAATCACGCTCTAATCCCAAACTAAGCAAACCTTGTACCTACTGGGGGAACAAGAAGCTTTTTAGATCTACAAAATGTTTTCCATTGTATCACTTTTGCTTCAAAAATGCATTTCGCTTAAAATGTCCTCGAATATGGGCCCTAACTCCATCACATATTCAGGCTAGCGCCTAAATCACATTTCGATAGCAACGGCAGCGGCGGCGGTCCATCTGTATGCAGACAGTTTAAAATTCATACATTGTGCAACGCGCTCCTACTCCCACAAACGATTTGTTCTCTTTAGACTTTATGCATTTTGCTATTATTACATCTGACTATTGGTGACCGAATTTTTTTTGTCATCATCATCAATCAACTGCTGGTAATAAGTCTTTCCCAAGACGCACCACCGAGCCTGGTCTTCGGAACTTCTTATCGAGAAGCTTCTGTCTATGAAACTGCAAAAAAAAATATCATTTTTACTCAATACAGTGATAGGCAAAGTTCTTTAGAATACTTTTTTAATTAAAAATCTAAAACCAACCTTTGTGTATACTTTAATAAATACCTATAAGTCCAATAAAATATCGATAATAAATTAGACGCTTAAAGTTCAATTAACGAAACGTTATAAAAACCCGTGGGTGTCGAATCATTGGCCACAAATTCCTTTTATTTTTAGAATTAATTCTGTGTTTGCTCTTGAATGATAATAAAAGCCTCAAAAAATCGAGGGCAAAATTCTTTACTCAGAAAATTAAAAGTAAAATTAAAAAGAAACCCTACTTCTCCGATGTAGGTGGTCCTTTCGTGCCGTATCTTCATCATTACTTCATCTTATTAATAAAACCTCAAACCCACCGAATACTTATAAAATCCAGGCCAGTTTGATGTAAATTAATATCATCACAACAGTAAAACGTGAATTGCTGAAAACAGGTTACCGCTTAAAAGAGTTTCATCCCATCTCACATAAATCGACTGTTGCGATTGTTTGTTTTGATATTTTTAATTAGTCTTGTAACATTTGGTAATGGTATTCGTGTTAAACGAAATTAAAATAATAAAGAAATATTAGAAAACCAATTATCAAAATTATATTGAAATGGAATCTAAAAACAGCGTAGTCGGTGTCATATAAATACAACTGAATACTGTATGTGAACACAATGTAAGTATACAATTTTTCCCTCGACCATTTCGAAGAGATCTAGTATGACGCCTGCCTGCGCTCAAAAAGATTCCATAACAAGCTTTATTAGGTACTACGCTACAAGCTATACTATTCTATATTTTTGTTTATTCAGTGTGTATCTTCTCTTTGTAACTATTTGGTTTGCAGTAAGGTCTAAATAGGGTAGTTTTGGTGTCATCGAGTGATCCCAAATCTTCAAATAAAGAAAATCCTAAATGGTGTTTAATGTATCGCTAAGCCTACACAGTAAGCGGTTACACCTTTTAGACATTTCCGTACGTCCATTAAAGGATTTGCAGGATTAACTAGTCCCGAAACTACAGTTTCTGCGTTTCGTTTTTGCACTCAAACGTATTACAGTATCGGCTTACTTAGCAAGGTTTACGTTTTGTTTTCAGGTGTATTCTGAGTTTGATTACTGGATACAAACAATTCTAGTAAAATACCAAAAATACACATGGATCTTGTCACGTCTATTCGATTTTTTACAATTAGGTGTCTATTCATAGTTTAAGTAAATATATAAATAATATTTATCGTGCGGTTACAAGCAAGTTTGAATTCATTGCTTTAACACAAATGAACAAATGTTTCTTCTCTCTGATATTTTTCAAGTTTTACTGCTTTTTTCAACTTCTGCAAATATTATTTTCTCGTTGAAAAATACCTATCCAATTCGTTCCGCAGTTCTTTTTTTCGCGCAAAAACATCGGAAACGATCACACAGTCAATTTGAGCTAGATTTGTTTTTAAACCTATTCAAATATCTCAAATGGTTGCAACTGTCAGACTATTATAGCTATTATAATAAAAACAATTTATCTAAACTAGTAACTATTACTTAGCTAAATTGTAAATAGGCATTATAATGTACATTTCCTTTTAAGTTTTTGGTCATTAAAAACGTTATTATTTAAATCAATAGGTGCTTTATATGCAAAATAAATACCGTGCAAATGTTATTACAGATATATTTGTCTTATCAATCAAACACGCAGTTTCAGAAGACAGAGTCGTGCTAAATAGAGCTCTAATTTTTTTCTCAAATCTACATTATTATAGGTACTTACTCACTTACGTAGGATGTTGCTTACACCCTACATCAGCCAAATAGCAGCAGTCTCTTATTTCCTTTTAAAATGTCCAAAATGTGACCAACATTTTAAAGTGAAATCAGGTTATCTCTAGTTGCTGCTTTGACCGCTAATTGCATTTTCAGGCTCATACTCTTACCGCATATTATCAGAAAATCATTATTTATTCAAGCGGAAACCAGATTAACCTAAGAAGGCCTAGTTAGATAAAACATTCTACGGTTTATCAAATACTGTTTAGCCTTCACATAATCCAAGGTTAACTGTAAGAGAACTTGGGTTAAAATCGTCTATATGAAGATAAATAAAATAAATAATGCTGGGCAATCCACACAACATCATCTAGCCCTAAGCAGAGCTTGTGATATAGGTACTAGAAGACTATCATACTTAATACATTACATTACATAGATAGATATTTTTTATTATACATATGAAATACCCAGAACACCCGGAATAAATATTTGCAGATCGTACAAACATTTATTCCCAAGGCGGGAATCGAACCCGCAACCTCTGTGTCGCAGGCAAACCTTCGCCCGCCGCGCCACATCGGGTTTATTTTTTATACTAACAGTAAAAGAATAAAATATTTTGCACTGTTTATCTGACAATGCAAGTCGGGTTAGAGTTCCATATTCATTCAAGCTACTTCGAATAATGGACGCTAAGCGTTGGCAAGCACAGCACAGATTTTAGCACACTTTCAAGAGACATGGGATGGTCAACGTGCTGTCGACAGTTCCTTGGCAACGGACCCACTTGTACTAGCAGCCCGATTACTCTATCTACGGATTTCAAAGGAAATCCTATTCAAACGAATACTTTTGTATTTTTGGTCAGAGAAGAAAAAATTGCCTGAAAACTAAATTCTGTATAGTCTTTAAATATCTCTTTTAAGTTTGTGTATTTATTGTAAACCCTATATATTATTCATTGTTACATAGATTGTATAATTGATTGTTCTATTGTTATGAACGATATTGGACAATCAAAAAAAATATCAACTTATCTTGTACCTACTGCCCCTTCACTAACAAACTATTATGTTAGAGTGGGACGCATTCTGAGCTCGCTTTGATCTCAACCCCTTTTCATGACGTCATTACGCAAAATTCTATTACAGCCCGTATCTGTTTTAGACAAAAACTGTCAAATGCAGTATAAAATAATACAGATTGAAAAATAATAATATATTTTGTAAACTATGGGGATTTATCATCAGCATATAAAAAAGGCTCTGAGCGGTAAGTACAAAACAAATTAAGAGTGGAAAAACAGAGTACATTGCGCAGTATCTAAAGAGCTTTACTAAAAATTGATATACTAAGGAACCAAAGAATATCAATCACAAAAACGCGATAAAACCAATTCTATTACCCACGTTATCGCGTACGTGACACTGTGTTAAGGTGCGGCCACATGTGAATGTGGGTCGGAGGTATTGTTACTAGATGATATCAAATAGCCGGATAAGTGCGGAAACTTAATATTATAACCGGATTTTTATAACTTCAGAAGCTTAATAATAAAAAAGAAAAGTCAGCATGCTACCTATTGCTATGGCTAGCACACTTTCCAGATGCCTAAATGCAGAAAAATAATGATCTTATTTATAAAAGCTATTGAAGTGTATGACACTAACCAAACCAAAACTATCTATCTTATAAAAAGTTAGAGTTGACTTTATGTCATCATTGCGTATGGTAATCAATACATCAAATCTGCGCTAACTTTTTATAAGATAGATCGAAAGTATATATGCACATTTGCACATACATGGATGTTTTTTTGTATAGCCGGACGTGTTCCAAGCCTAAATAAGAGGCTCCTTTTAAATTATACATGCGATTTTAAGTAACTAGGGATCACATCCCAACCCCTCAATTCCCCTTATCTGCGTGATTTCTCCCCGATACCCTTTCTGGGGTAAATTGATTGAATAATGTTGTGATTCTCAGAGGTTTTTATACAACAATATGGTGTAGTCAATCTAGATATCTTATTTAATATAAGAAAGTCGTATAAATGCACCATCACTAGAAAATATTTCGCTTTCATTCCTCTTTTTCTGGTGTGTCAAGACAAGACTTTATTTAGTCAGCGTCATCCTTCCAGTTTGCAATATTTTGAAGTACCTAAAACACATGTACCTATTAAATACTATGACGTATTCTTAGGTTTTATCTGCGGAATAATTCCTAGTGGGCTGAATTTTAGCTGAATTTTATTTTGGAGACAATTTTACAAAGACTTTTATTGACCTCTGAGCAATAGATCGCGAGATATTTGCGAAAAACTGATTTTCGTGATCTTTTGACGTTTATAACTTTTTTAGCCGGCACGATATCAATGTCGATTTTTCACATCTTCATTACAATGCCGCAATAAAGGTGTATACAAAAATTCAGCCCACTAGGAATTATTCCGCAGATTGGGGTTTAAAATAGCTAAAATGACTGGACTAGAAATATGATTGAAATTTCCTAAAACGGAACGTCAACGTGTTGTCATTTTGACATGTGTCTAAATGCTTTGTACTGAGCGCCGTGGGGCTAATTCCTTTGATGTTCGTTGAACTACCGGGAGCGATTGGGACACACGTGTCACCCCAATTACCAGTCAACAACACTGGAAGGTTAGAATTGAATGTTACAAACGGATATTGGCACTATTCCGCTAGACCATTTAACTAAAGAGAGTAACAAAATTATCACTATTGCAGTATCTACTAGTCAAAGTTACAGCGACGCGTGACTCAAGGGATTGTGAGTATCTCCTGTGAATCAGCATTGCCGATCAATGTTCAGCATCTTTTTAGATTTAGATCAGTTGAACTATAAATAGATCGTTTGCAACGGACTGCAGATAGATAAAATATTTTGTGTATTTTAAATACTTATAAAAGAAATTGCATTCTAGTACATAGAGCTATGGGTACTTATACCTTAGATATCTAAGTGAAATACGTTTTAGCTTTTCAACTTAACATCTTTCCAGGCGACAATACAGATATTAAAAACTGCAGTCAATGGTCTATTCATAAAGCTCACAAAAGGGCAGACATATTGGCCATGTGAACTGACTGCTATTTGAACGTTTTCAAGCGCGGAGCAGAATAATAATCCTTGAGCGTTGTACTGACTTTGACTTATACATAAGTGGCTTTATTATTAGTATTTGATCCCTATAAATCAATCAATATAAATGAAACACTAGCAAAGGCTGAGGCTTGATAAACGTTGAGTGAACGTTATAAATGAGTAATAACATCTTGTCTTTGCTTTTTATTAAAACAAGTTAGTTTCGTCTCAAAATACTAGTACCTAACAGTATTGTTGCTTTTGAAACTACGTTTGCCAGAATGCTACATAAACATATTATGTACGAAACGTTGTTTCTAAGCACTAGTTTCTAGAACAAATAATAGCTACCATGACGCATTGCTTTTTTTAAACTTATCAAGATTGCTAGAGTCATTAATTGAGGCCGATTCTGACACAAATGTAAAAAATGTTTTGTTTCATAAGTAAGTAAATATAACAATTATTATTATTTAACTACTTTCGGTCTGTCTTATAAAAAGTTAGCGCAGATTTGATAAATTGATGACATAATGTCAACGCTAACTTTTTATAAGTTATGGGGTTTATAAATAAATCATCATGGATTTTGACATTTATGTGTAAAATTACTATTAATATGCTACGACGTAGACCTAGACTGACCTTTCTAGGTTTCCAGATGCAAAATATATGGTGCAAGTTTACCTATTTTCCTGTTTTCATATTAATAATCAAATGGGCTGTTTTGTACAAATTAAATTATAATGATCTTAATGGATCATTATATAATATTTTTTTAAAGATTATCGTGACTAAATGTAATTTAAATTCAACGCGAGCAAAGATCTTTTATCGTGAGGGCTAACAAAATACACAAAACAAATTATAAAAAAAAGTACCCACTTATACCAAAGTACGTCTGTAAGTAACAAAAAGATTTATTACAATTGCTGCTATAATTTTTTAACTTTCTAACATAAAATAACTAATTACTAAGCTTCCTAACATAACTTAATAAATAATCTAAAGATACATTTATTATACAAAAAATACAAACATTCATTAGTAGCTTTAAGCCAATGTTAGGTCTGAGTAGGCGCTATGTTGTTAGTATACCTTCATAATTAAATCAATAAGTATACAATCTAACTATATTCATTACATTGGAACTGATGCTACTGGTGCTCTGTAATGTTATTCCAGAAAACGGATCTAGCCAGCTTACTCGTATGTACACACGCGGAAAAAAAATAGCTTTTATTTTTTTAATGGCATATTTTTCACTTTTTAAAACAATTGATAGCCATTTATAAAATATACACTTGTTCATATTGTACTTTAATATTTCTGTTAGGAGTTATTTAATTATAAAAGTTGAATGAATGACTAGTTTGAAATTATACAAGTGATTTTAATGCATCTATCTTAAAATATGCCCTTCATAACAAAAAAAACATACAGATCGTGCATAAAGAATGAGTTGAACTTTTAAATTTTTGATGACCTTTATAGACAAAACATCTTGTCGCTCGTCAGCTCTTGATGTAAACATTTATGTTATATTTAATGTTTGAATAAATATAAGAATGTTTTTACCTCGATTGTACCCACTTGCGGTAAACTACATTTATTTTATTTAGGTCGCTAGAACACTATATTGCAGCCTTTGTGTTTTTGTACTTACCTGCTAAATTTACTTTAATTCTTTCATTTGCTTTATTATTTAATTGATAAAAGTGATGTAACATTATTGGTAATAAGATGCGCCAGTAATGAAATATTTTTTAAAACTATGACAAGATTTACATAATGTAAACGACAACTTTTCGACAGGCGTAGTAGCTCAGTTGGTAGTAGCTCTTCCTTCCATGCAGTGGGTGGTGGGTTTGATTCCCACACAGAGCAAATGTTTGTGTAAATATTTATAATATCACAAATATTTGTTCTTTGTCTGAATGTTACTACATGTTTGTATTATATATTATGTATTATTATTTATAATATGTATTTACAAAAAAAAAGTTTATAAGTATTCTATCAGCTATCTATGTAGTTTCGATAGTACACGCTTTTTTATGAGAAGTTATTATTTATTTAGAAAACTTAATACATATCTACATGTAGGTAACAAAACCAACAACCCTTTTCATCTACCACTCCAGTACACAATTAATTACTTAAGCTGGAAATTTTAATTAGTTACAGATTTAATGAGCTCTACTCATACTAATTAGCTAAAATAATATGCTTTAGTTTCCCGCGTGCCAAATATTTAATTTGCAAATGTAACATAATTGAATATAACATAGTTTTAACAAAAACAAATAAAACCGATTTTTTAAACTATTTGAAAAAACTAGTCAGGATTTAATCAAACTAATATGTAAAAACCTATAAGTAACTTATGTTCACGGAAAAATATACATTATACTCTAGTATAATGTAACTAAGTAAAGCTTGTGCCTACTTTGGTTTCTAGATAACTGAAAATTTAAATACATACTTATATTATTTTTTAATAAATACAAAAAAATATACGACCATATTAATAAGTTTCTTCGAAGTCGGTAAAAATTTTGTATTTTTAGGTATATATTAAAACAAAGAAATGAAAGCTAAGACAAGTGTCCTTTGAGTTTGCTTACTCATAATTACCCGAGTTTTTAAATAAGTGTACCTTTAAAGAAACCAACGACTTAAAGAGAACTGAAAAACGACCCACAATTATTTATTCGGGCCCTCTTTCCCTTTTAATTCGGATTTATGTATATACATTAATGAAGGAAGCTTACATCCTGGAAATAACACCGGGCTTCGTATATCTTTACCTGTTTTTATTTTTACCTGAGCCTTGAGACTTCATTTAGTTAGTGTTATTTTTCTTTTTTTTAATATAACGCCTGAATAATGAATAATTCTTAAATACATAACACAGTTTATCTTAATCATTTAAATTTGTCATATAGGGGTCTCGTATATAATTAGTTTAACATTGAGGTTGCGGGTTCGATTCCCGCCTTGGGATAAATGTATGTACGATCTGCAAATATTCATTTCGGGTGTTCTGGGTATTTTATGTAAATAATAAAAAATATCTATGTATGTAATGTAGATATTGTATTAAGTATGTCAGTCTTCTAGTACTTCTAGTACAAGCTCTGCTTAGCTTGGGGTTAGATGATGTGTGGATTGTCCAGCATTATCTTTTTTTTTCTTTTACAAGCTATCGCCGGAGTAGAACTAGTATAATCTAATTATGTAAGTAGGTACATTTTGGTTTCTATACCAGAAGCTTTGTTCAGATTGAGGATAGATGGCGTTGTATGAATCCATTAATGTTCATGTCCATGTAAAAGAGTTTCCATACTGACGTTATTTAACCTAATACATTAGTATTTTGATAATATTATATCATATCTAATATCTAACTTTTTTTTTTATTAATTTATTATTCCCCAACAACGTTGTTTTGAATGTACTTCAACTTAGAAAAATCTAAGCGCAGCTTCCTCACAAAAGGACGTATTGCGTTATCAAAGCCTTTTCCAATTAAGTTTGCATTGAACAATGTAAAAACTTTTTAAAGCATTGCAATCTCTCAAAGGAACCTCTTTAAACTCTTCAAATTAGATTAGTCGTGAGTAAAGCTATTGAAAAATCATAAGTGATTCATGATTTAATAATTAAAATGTTTTCTTCCTAACTATATATTGACAATATTAGTAAATTTTGATAAATTTGACATATTTTGGGTCATCTTTATTTCCAAATATTTTATATAATCTTAATGTTTACGTTCAAACGGAAAAAAGTTATACAATGCGTCTTTTTATCCCTTTGTGTGTTTGTAATTCAGACCAATTATGAACAAAGTTTAACGAAAACTGTAAAATTGCATTTTCAAGGAAAGCCGACAGCCATCGTATATTTATTAGGTCAGAAAATTACCCGAATCTTGGTCGAAGCTTTCGAGTGAGATTAGATCTCGAACGAAATTGGACTCAGATTGGTACATGCCACTTGCTACGTACGTTCTGTGAAGAATTTGTTTTGTGGTTTTATTTATTTAACCGTTTTAGAGTTACATAAAGAGTTTGATCGCAGAATGGATTGGATTGCAGAATGAGGTCAAAATGTTTGTAACTTAAACTACGATATGTAAGAAAAGATAACTAAACATCCCATACAACGCCATCTAGTTTCAAAATAAACAAAGTTTAGTAATACGTGTTTTTAGGTGTATGTATCAAAAAAAATGTGCGTATTCCATCAGCAATCTTCCATATTCCATACACTTAGTTTAGATTCGAACTAAAACGCGATCCATGAATACAAATTAATACAGGTCAATAAATATCATTATTTGCATTTTCGAACGCACAAAATGACATTTAACTATCACCGAACATTATTCCAGCGTGCAGTGTCATACGTGACATTTCGTTCCTTTAAATATTTTACAGAAAATGAATTATCAGTTTATACAAAATTGATGCGGCTTTATGAACGCAGTACCACGTCATTTTCGTTAACCTTACACTGATAATAAATGGGAAATTTTAAAGGGAAAGGCGTATCGGAAAATAATATTAAAAACAATGTAAAATGGTGTCGAAATACTTGTCTGTCTTTCTCTTGTATAGGCTTTCTCTTTGTTCTCAATGATTTTGACCACACGTTATATAACAAAGACATTAATTTAGTTGACGTTGATTAAAGACTAGGTTTATTAATCAAGTCCCATTCAGACACTATATTATGCTATTTTCTATATACACATACAACAACTAGTTTCATTGTACTATATACTTACCACTCAAAAAACTATGTGTATTTGTATACTTTTATCATCAATATTTATCTTGATTATCAAAGGTTTTATTAAAAAAAAACTAGGTCGAAAGCCAATTTTCAATGTATACATAGTGTTATTCAATATCCGATAAGTTTCGAACACTCTACAGGTGATTCGTTCAAACGTTTTGACAATATCCGAATAATTACCGGATGTTTTCGCGAAGCGGAAATGACGTGCCGAATTGACAGTAATCCAACGGAGACAATGTTCCGTTCACAACGCAATTTCCGGCGCTCTCGGATCAAGAGCTCAGCTCCGAGTCCTAATGTATTCGAATGAATATTAATAACAATTTTACATTCTTACAAATTTTATAACATTCTCGGATTACACTGTTGGGCTTATGTGGTGAGCGTTGTTTATTAATGAGGTGCTAGTAGGCCCTTTATGAAGAGCTTGTCCGGGAAAGTACCTACTACCACTGTATACATTTCTGCCGCATAGATAGCTTGCAATGCTTTTCAGATTACTGTGATCCATATTTAGAAAAAACGGATTTTAATATAACATCCTATTCGTTTGACATGCTCACTGAAATTAATGAAAGAAGAAAAAATATTTCTTTGCATTTCCCGTTCGTCCCGCTGCTGTTGGTTTAGGCAGATATGTCAAAAGCACCAAATATCAAAATATAGTAATATGTGCGCCAACGGGATCTGTTTTTTTTAATCTAGGCATATACGTACACTTCTCATCTTTTCTACTTGAACAAAAAAAACATTGAAAAAACATTTGTAAAAAAACTTGGGCTACCTAAGTAGCATTCTTAGGAAATTGCGCAAATCATTTGTGCATTTTCTTAAGAATGCTACTTTCTACAAAATAGATTGCAAACTCACTATATTTATATAGTACAAGCTTTGCTTAGTTTGTACCTAGAATGTGATGTGTGAAATGTCCATCAATATTTATTCTAAACAATAAACAGCAAATCTCAGTTCCGACGACCGCAGTAAGTCGCTGAATTAATAAAAGCCCGTGCCCCAGTAATTGTACTCCCAGACAAATATAATAAAATTGTACTATTAACTTTATGAAGTACTTACTCGACTTAGTGCACAAATGTGGTCCAGTTAAAACCGTGGTTTTGTATCTACACAGGATTTAACCGCGACAAAATGCAAGCAAAAAATTGAATACAATTTCAGAACTAGAGCCCGACTACGTAGAGGAATAAATGTAAACCGGTTTAGTTTTGAGTGTATATTACAAACAATCTTATGAATTTAGAATGTTTTTAATTATTTTATTAATTTGAAGCCATGGAATCAAAAATTGTATTAAATTTAATTGTATTAAATCTATGTAATTAAGAATGTTCTTACTTTTAAAGCACTATTTTGAAATAACAATACTAATTTTTAAACTAATAAATAATCCATGATAGATAAAAACAACACATGATCGTCTTTATTTTATAAATCTGTTATGAGATACGAAAATGATCACTCTCGTGTAGGTATTATATTGTTAAGCTCGGTAGCCTTCGTTTACTTCGTTGAGACGGGTAATGCTAGTTGCTACTACTCATATAAGGATATCCTATTACAGTTTACCTTTGACGAGTCAGAGTAACTAAGAAGTCATTATTAGGTGCATCATACGAATATACCCTCTATAATTATTTATTACTAACGGCCGGTTTCTCGAACGATGATCAACAAAAAAATCGAATAATTACTATGTGTCAAACTCGGATCAATCGTGATTTGGGTTTCCAAACCGGCCGTAAGAATAAACAATAGTATCCCATTATAATATAAGCCAACATTTTTATTTATAAGGGGTATCATAGAATGAAAACCATAGGTAAATACATTACAAAGTAATCTCAAATATTGGTTACGTTTCGTGCCGCTGCCGTGACAGCGCGTGACGGCATGACGGCAGGTTTGACATGACATGACATCTGGAGCTAAGCACGAATAAATCCGACAGCTGCAATTGTTTTGCTAGTGTTTCCAACTTACACTGCGCGGTGACGCTGCGACGTTCAGTAAATGAGCGGAGGTAGGCGCGCAATGTTACTCGCATACGCTATGTTGACGATTGTCTCTATTTTTTTAACGCTTACCCTGCTAGTTCCAGAGTTCAACGTCTGAATACACGCGATATGCAATGCAAATCTTTTTGAATTGTTTTACTGTTCGATTTTCAATGTATAGGAACTGACTGAAACAATATTTCTGTTGACAGATGTAAATATTATGCAAAATATATAGCTGGCTTCATTCGTTTGATCGATTCTTTTAAAACACTTTTGTTTGCGTATTGGAGACATTTTATTCTTAAAAATATTTCCAATCACGATTCTCTTTTTTATAGATTTGTGTCAAGTTGGACACAAATTATTGTTTGTCGCTATACTCCAAATACTCTTAACAAAAACGGTATATCTTAATCGGGGTAATTAGGTTTGTGTAATAACTGTCAAAATTAACCTAACCAAACACAAACCGTTCATAAAACTATGCCAATGACAAACATTAGTGCATTAGTGCAACCACAAACATAAATGTTTGTTCTGCGTCCTAATCTTACTTATTCTATCAGTAAGCAATTAGGCGCTGGATTTTCGCTATTTCTTCTGGAGCAGAATTTGAATTGACTTCTCGTTAATTGATTAAAATTACTATCTAATCATCAATAATTTATTTTTTCTTCATGGAATGTTTCTGATACAAACTGTACCATCGCATTATTCACGCAATAAAACTCAAGTTACAATAAAGTTATTATTAATGTCGACGGAAATAGCAATTTCAATTTATATTAAATCTCTTTTTAAAGATTTTATAAAGCCGAGGGCAATTTGGTTTGTCCAATAACTGTGCGAGTATACATTTGAGAAGTTAATTTGATGCGATCAAAAAAGTTTGATATTTTTCAAGAAAAATAATATTTTATACTATTTTTTTATTTATATATTAAATATCTAAGACATTCAACGAAAAAAACACAAATTAAAACAAATCTTAAGGCTAAGGTCCTAAAGCTACGTGTTCATTCAGCTAAGGTGACTATGTGAGGTATTATCTAAAGAAACAATGGTACATAGAATTTGATGGTCTGATGTTGGATACAGAGGTACCCATACAGGGCAAGTCTATTGAAGACGTGCTTTATGAGGTAACTCACTACGTCCTCTACTGAAAAGAGAAAACCATGTGTCTGCATCTTTTATATTGGCACTGTTTCTTCAATCACTGTTATATGATAAAAAATTGTTTTTATTATTGCATTTTTTATTATTGCAATTGGCCAATAGCTTTAGGTTTACTGCTAACGTTTTTTATTAATTAACACAAAACAAAATGATATTTGAGTCAACTCCACCGGAATCTATTATCAATTTGAAGAATTACTAAATTGTAGTGAAAATAGCTTAATTATTTTTAAAATGTGACAAAAGTTATGTATTTTTCATGACAAAAATAATCGTAATACTTATAACTTTTACTTCATATTACTGTGAGAATAACCCCTCTGAATTCTAATTAAATTTAGCAAAGGGCTTGCTGGTCTGAAATGCTGAATAAAGTTATGCGTCAGGTATGCGGGTACAGACATTTCTGAGGGGTGGCGGGGAGTCAGGAGGGTCTTTTGATGGGGTAGTGTCAATTTGTGACATTTATAGTGATTTTCAACGTTATATCAAAACATCTGCAAATATATATTTATTACATCTTATTCTTAACATACATACTTAAATATTTTTTTATTTGTTCTTTTTTTTGTGTTATATTCAAACAATTACATTAAATTACAAATATAAATTATAAGACTAGGGGAAGGTTGCGATCATTGGACCAGTGCTTTCATTGGACCACTAAGGTATTTCCAAAACTGTATAAGCTAGCAACAACTAAGCATGTCGAAACAGATCCTTGTTGACTCAGTTGCACCCCCCTCTTACCTCAGTTACGCTGCGACACGCGTCGAGGAGTTACCTGTGTTAGTGTGTTTGCGACAGTTCAAATCTAATAATTTGACTCTGAACAACTTCATGTAAGTATCATTGTATTCATATTTATCTGCGTGCACTATTAGGAGATATCCGGTAATATAGTTGTGATTCCATGTGTGTTATTCAATTTTGCCCAGTGATGTCCATGTATTGTTTGGATTTATTTTTCTTAATATGTACCTTGTTGCCATCAATGGACCATATGAGAGTTCTACCATTGGACCGGTCCAATCATAGCAACTTTTTATTGTAACTTTTTTATGAGAAATAACTATAGATAACCACATTTTTAAATTGTTATTATGTAAAATTTCAGAATGTCGCCAAAAAAACGAAAAAAATTCACATGGAAAACCAGTATAAACTTTGCTATAGAACTAGTAAAAAAAAGTTGGTTTAAATGAGGCAAGCAGAATATATGCCAGAGTCCCAAAAGCAACACTGAAACGGAGATTAGATGGAGTAAACCAAAAAGCCAAAGAACACGTCCAAATAAAAGGATCCGAAAGTGACCTTCCTCCAGAACTGGAAAATGAGCTATTCATGAGATGGAAGGGTGTTTGTACATTACTCTTGCAGGCATGAGACGACTGTTATTTGAGTTAGCAGAGAAAAATAATATTAAACATCGTTTAAAATCGTGTATCGGATAAAAAAAACTGTATGAGTACAGTTTGTCTCTCTTAGTAGGCATAACTAAGTCATATTGGTAATTATAATTAGTTGCCATGATTGGACCTCTAGAACAAATTTCTCGAAGTCCATTGATGGCAACCTAGTGGTTCAATGAAGGTGCCCATGGTCCAAAGAAGGCAACAGCCAAAGATTTAGTTTTCTTCGTATATATCGGAAAGTGTTAGCCCGAATCGTTTGTGCGTTTGATTATAATAAATAAAGGTCCTAACAAATATAAATATTAAATTGGTTTCATTTAATCACATATACTATTTATGATATGAGGTCGTAAAGTTAAGTGGTCCATTCATAGCAACCTTCCCCTAATTATTAGTGACTTTATTTTTTTTTATTAGTAACTTTAAAAACGAACTGTATAAAGCTTGTCAATTGATTATACAGTTAGTTATTAATTATAATTAGTTAGTAACTAAGTGAGTAACTAAGTGAGTAACTAAGTGAGTAACTAAGTATTAGTAGTAACTAATAATTATTAGTTACTAACTAATATGTAGTTACTAATTATTAGTGACTAATTATTAGTAACCAACTGTATAATCAATAAACAGGCGCAGTTAATTTGTTATACTTACTTGGTTTCTTCATTAAAATCCAACGATCGTTTCTGACAAAGCGCGTAACTAAAGTATGGCTTTTATACTGTAAATAAATCGAAACTCGATAATATAGATTGCCTATAATTCAATGGGCCTGCTTAATTTGCATGGCGCGATTACGTATTAGACGGCTGAGCCGGGTGAAACGTAGGTAAGGGCGCATTTACAATGTAAGATGGTTTGTCACCAGCTGTTACCACTGTAACGGCCGGTTTCTCGAACGATGATTAACGAAAAAACCAAATAATTACTACGTGTCAAACTCGGATCAATCGTGATTTGGGTTTCCAGAAACCGGCCCTAAGGGTTGTACACTAAACAATCAAATTATTCCATAAATAAATTCAGATTCGTTTACGTTACGTTTTTTTTTCATGCCTTCATTTTTAATTTGTGTCTGTTTACAGTTTTACTATGTAAAAGTAAATATGAATATTTTTACTTGCTGTCAACGGCCATACCGTACATACGTAGCTTTGCAAAAAGTACATTCATTCTAAATTATTTTTTTTATTTTACATGAGAGACATACAGTTGTTAGTCAAGTACACAGTAATGTAATTATAGTAAAACATTAAATTATCCATTTATAGTTGTCCCTTGTTATTAGTATGAATCACATAATTAGCAACTAGCAGTGGTATAATAAGTAAAATTAAAATTTACACATGACAAAGTCAGTTACTATAAAAAAAATATAATCCATATAATAACGCAACAATAAAAAAAAAGTGGTGTAAGTATCGATTACTTTAACCAAAATCTGGGGCAATGGGCAAATCTCTATGGAGCATACGCCATGACTAAAAAACTCTTCCCTCAGCCACATATGTAGTTTGCTTGAAAGGGCTTTTTGGGCTACGTTTTGCTAGTGGTAGCTCAAAATGCCCATTCTCCTTTAAATTAAAAAGATCCTGAAAAAGTTCTCAGTCCAGCTTATGGTTTAAATGTAGCCTTCGGCAGGGAGAGGCCGAAAACGCTCGAATGGCATTTCGAATGAATAATTGCGGCGCAGATTTGACGGGAGGCATTTTTATTGCCCCAAAGTATGAGCAATATTTGAATTGTAATTGCTTATAAAAGTTACAAAGATATTTTCGTCCTATTGATTTTATAAGGGAGAATACATACCACTAGCCGTTTGTTAGTTCTATAGCATCCGGTATGTCAATATTTGTCATTGGTATCCTAAATTTGTAAATGTTTAATACTCGCACCAATACGATAATTAAATCATATCGGCGTACAGCTTACCTATGTCATACAGAGTTACATGCTTTTACACCAAGTCGACACGTTATTCGTGTTTCTGCTAGATTAACTGACACAATAGCGCTCATAGAATATACGTAATGCTTCATAAATATAATTTAAAAAAGTTCGATATAAACCTTTCAAATAAGCGTCGTCATTAAGTCAATAAATAAGGCAAATTTTCTCTCGAACAATGGAGGAAATTGGTGCGCTTCGAAACTTTCACCCATAAAGAATCGAAGTGCAATAGTCGTTAATTTCTGCAAATAGTCTATCGATCGCAGTTACTATGTACCTATCTACTATGTTTGCTGAGCCCGTAGTCTGAGTTTTACTTAGCGAGTCTCGAAAACAGATTTTTGTGTAAAGTAAGACGGAATTTCGAGGCGCAAAAACATATATTGACTCGAAATTTGATTTTCTCTATACTACATTTTTGACATAGTTTCCTACGGTTAAGTATTTTTTGTACCTAAATATGCGTTTACATAAAACTTGTAAACAAAACAAAAAAATATGTCATTTCACTTCATTTATTTCGCCATAATTATTACAATAAATGTCATACAAGGCATCTCAAATTGTATACAGTTCATTTAGTAATAATTATAATCGATTATACATATTTATCGGTACAATAATAGTAATAATATAGTAGTGCGTGATTCCTTATCAAATAACTTAAATTTAAAAAAAATGGTGCATTTCACGTTCATTTTACATCAAAAGAAGATTCCAACAATGTCAATCAAATTCTTAAATAATAAAATTACACAATAAAAAGCATTGAATTCAAAAATGTTTTTCTAATTTGATTTGATCAGTAAAAAAATTAGAAGTGTTGGACTTTTATTACTATATTTTTGTAAATTTTATATGTATTACATAAAAAAATGGTTTTACTCTTGTCATAATAACAAAGACATCAGACTCACCAGAGCGATAAGTATTCAATTACTGTAAGCTTGAACCGGAGCAGTGAAACCGCGAGAAAAATAAATTAAATTTATTTGCTGGAAATAAAATTCAAAAAAGCAAAAAACCCCAACACAGTCCACCACCCCACCTGAAATTGCATCGCCGGGAAATTCTACTCTTCAATCGACTTTCGTTCCCATTATTAAGGAAATCTGACGAAGTGTTAAAAATGTCTCGACGACGACAAAATTAAATACGATCCAGTCATGCATACAAAAATCGAATCATCGGTAATGAAAATCAATCAGACGAAAATACGCAAAGGAATGATTTCAAATCAAACGTCTGCCTTCTATGTATCTTACAGTAGCTTTACCTATCCCTGTACCTTGTATATGTTACTGTGGCCTAGACATGTCACATCTCAAAACAAATAATAAAACAGATACTAGTTTTCGACCGCTATATCGTCCGCGTTTTCTTTATTTCCTGTAGATTTTTCATAAATATGTTAATACCGGAACAGTAATTACTAAGGACAAACAAATATCCAAACACCTCATATTTTTAAACTACGAATATTCATAGGATTATTTCCGATATAGACGTGATTATAATACAACCTTAAATTAAATGACAGCACGCAGAAAATTACAAAGTTCTACAGAACGTAGGAAATTGAACATATTTCAATAACATTATTTTGAAAGATCGGAAGTATGATTAAAATGACAAAGGTTCGACAGGCATTCGGCGTGGAAAGGCGTTGCTGTGGGGATTTAGACTCTAATGTCGTCGAGTTCGACGATTATCCATGTAATTTTCCTGTGACGGGATCATTAAGAGGACTGCGAGTACTGCGACACATAAGGTGCCCATACATAAAAACGTAATATGCTTAAGATCAGTTTTATTTTGACTATATTTTACGGTCTTGTTATCATATTCGATTTGAATATTGTTTTTAGTAGGTACCTACTGAAATGAGATGAGAGATAATTTAGTTTACATCTTATTAATATTACAGTTTAATCCTGTTTGCTTATGATTAATAACTAATATTTTGTCTTATACTAACTAAACTAAACTTACATTAACTAAAGATTTATATACATATTTATAAATATAATATGTTAGGAAACTAATGACGTAATTTAGTTATGATCTTATGTGATACGGAACACGGATTTTACGGAAAATGCAGTTAAGAGCAGAAGTCGGAGGGATCTTAAATCTTTATTAAAACTCGTTTGTCTCGTTTTCACGGCAACATTTCCTATATCCCAACATTAAGTTACTTTATGTTCTTAATAAGTATTTCCGTTTTGCAGCTTCACTTTGATGCCGCAATTTAGTTTCTACTCACTAACAGAACTTACTTAGTATAGACAGTGGTCTTTGAGAAGGAGATGGTTAAGCAAGAAACTACGAGTGTTACAGATATGTCGTGAGAGGAATTATACCCTCGATTTTTACAAAACCAATATTTGCATACTTAGTTGTTTCATAAATCTTTTGGTTTAGAAGAAAATCGACATGAATTATTAGAAAAAATACAAGACATCATACATTTTATTAAATCAATAAATTCTGTTGTTGATACGGATCGTTTTTTTTTACAAAATAACGTTTACTAAAACTGAAAAGAAATAGGTGATACTGACCTAGTGTGCAAAAGCTCATTGAATATTCTCCACGGAGTTTTGCACCAGAATAAATATCAATGCACAATGAGGATATTGTCTCGAGCTTCACTATGACTGAGTACGCTGGCAACCGCAAACTTAAACATTGCTCACTTATTGTCGGCCACGCAGGAACTTCTACCATAAAACTTTATTTTAGTGCCTTTAGCTTTGCTTAGTTAACATTTGTTCTCAGCTCCATGCAAAGCTATAGTTTTAATTAAAATTTACAATTCGCAGCAACAATGCGGCACGCTTTATTAAATTATGGACATAAGTTTTTCATTAAGCTCGATTGAGATTGTTTTGTGTACTGTTTGAAAGGAAATCCAAATGGAGAGTCGGGGAACAATCAAACAAGCCAAACTTCTTCAATAGCCCGAATTTGGCCTCATCAAAAGCAAATGACGGGTTATCCAGAGTGCCAACAGTTTAGCCGGCACCTGAAAGCTCTCTGCGTCAAATCCGCGTCAAGTGGTTCAAATTGCCTCTTCTCTCGGTTATGATGAATGTTGGCAAAAATTGAAATCACGTTTCGTTTTCCGCAGTCATTCTGAGTGAGCGAATGTTTGAATAACTGTCTGTGAAAATTAAATATCAATCGGATGAAAGATGAAGAAAACCTTTAGCTATAATAAAGCTAACGGTTATAGCTTTTTACGGTAATAAAATGGGAAGCAAACAGCCTAGCAACTAAGGTACTTAGTAAAGTAAAGTAAAAAAATCTTTATTCAATAAAATCACAAGAATCACTTAGAATCGTCTTACATACTAGGTGATTCTAGGTGCCAATTTCACGCGACCATAGCTTAGAAGATTGATTTAACAACTAAGGTCCTTTTAGAGTAGGTACGTGGGTAAAATAAACAAAAAACAACGCATGTTAGTTAAAGCATAACTTTCAAACTACTTGCCAAACTGACTTAATTGTCCGTTTTCTCAAATTGTGTATATTAACATACATAATCGCAGTGAACTAATCTACCTAAGTGTTGTTTTCTAGAGGTTCATCATGAAATAAAGTCTTATAAAATATAGTTTAGACAGTTAAACATATTTATTATGATAACGATCAACAGATTCTCTAGTTTTCCCCAAATAAGTTCGTTTCCCCATTTATGAGTTGATCGCAAAGCACAATAAGAACATAATGTAGCTAAGTATTTGTCTGACTTTGTATCCGTACAAGCAAGAAAAATGTAGTTGAATTGTACAAACTCCGTGATAGGTTGTGTTCACTGGATAAACCGCTGTAACCAAGCTGAACCTTTTTCAATTAGTCTATTCGAAAAATCGAAGTCGTAAAGTAGAATTGATAGCCAATAGCTTTGTAAGTACATGAGATGTGAAACTTCAGAAAAGGAAAGAGTCTTAAGATTTCTTATGCCGCGATTGTTTTAATACTCCTTCATGAAATTCAAATGAAGTTGGAGCGCCCTTCGACCGCCGTTTATATTTATTTATTTCCCAAACATGAATTGCTATGCTAAGTTATGATTTATGTTGGACCCCGCTTTTTGTGGGACTTTTGTTTGTACTGAAACTAACTTTCCTAAGATTGTCTTAAGGAGTCAGCCATAAATATGCCGTTGCTATTATTGTCTAACTACAAATTAAAATCAAAGCAAAAAATATATCGTTTATTAATATTTAAGTACTTCAATTTATATGTTAGACTCGATGTTTAATACTTAGTTTTTAATGTCTTTTACTGCCCCCAAACACTAAATAAAGTATTCTGGCTTCGTCCCTGTCGTTGACCAATGTTTTTTTTGTCTTGTTTCGTACCGACAATGCTCGGCTTAGTTGACTGGCTCGCCTGTTAATTACCGTTCGTTTTTCTTTTTTTTTTTAACTCCCATTTGGGAATTCCAATGAATCACGACAGTTTGTGCATTACTGCGACTGAGCTCAAACTTCTCCGTTTATAGCGTTCGATCTGTTGTTATAAAGTGGATTAGTTTGAATGGAACTACTGTGATTAAATGTTATTGCTGACAGTCGAAATAAAATTAGTTTTAGATCGCTATAGAATTTAACAAAAATCTTCGCGTTTAAACTATAATCAAATATTGCTTGTCCAGAGATTAGAGATTACCAAAATAAAGTTGATTAACGAGAATTTGGTAGCCAGTAAACAAGGTTCGTTATTAAAATCTGTTAAATATTCTACGAGTCTGACACCCGGGTAGGGTTGCTTCCCAATACACAGGTATTTATTCTAACAGAAAATAATTTGAGGTCAAGCTATTGTAGTCAAATAACATATTGTTTTGAGTATATTGAAAATTTGTACCTGTTGAATAAATTAATGTACAATTTATACAATTTTTTTCATGGATATTATGGAAATTTTAGTTTTTACATTTTGGTACAGTACTGGCTAGTGTGACCGAGGTTCCGTAGATATCTCATAGATAGGCATAAATCGGAAATGAAGTCGGAAACAAGGACCCGATAGTATAATTACTTGACTGTGCTACAACTTCTATTATGGTGAGTTTCTAACAAGGAAATTAATTGCGACAGTTTATTACTGTTAGTGAGAGAACGGAGATTTACTCGGAAGTAATCAGATGTTTCAATTAACATTAATATAATAGTGCAATTAAAAAAAACGTGTGGCACTCAGGGATTGCCGCGGTAAAGCTATTACATAGCATTTTTTGCTGCATTACGAATGCGCAGTGTTAGGTTGTTATCGTTACGGAATTTCTGGCTTCGGTCTCTACGCTCAAGGCCCGCGATAGAAGCTATGCAAAAGCTTAAAACTGCGGTCTTATTCTTGCAGAAACTAATCAAGCTAAAATGATAGTTAACGTCTAGGATACTTAGAAAAACATTTTCAACACAAAGTACAGGCAAGTTAAAATTGTACTTTCAAAAACTCAGTCTGTTTCTGTTATTTGGAAACAAAACTATACCCCAACCCTATCGTGTAATGTAAGGTCACTCACAGCATGGGAGGGTTAGCCAGAGGGGGAGGGAGGCAGACACCTTTACGACTGTGGCACGTGCGCTGTACCGAGGTAATTTTTGATAAAATTGTATTACACTATTCTCGACCGTGCAAGGTAAGATTCGCGAGTGAAATAACCATGAGAGAATGTGGAAAACCTTTGATTGGTCAGCCGGATATACTCGGAAGACACAAGACCAGTATTGTGACGTCATAGCAACAGCGCGTCTTCAGTTTTATTTGTCCCGGCGAACTTCGCCTTAGAGATTTTTTTTTCTGAGAGATTTTCTTAACATTTTTTTCCGTAAGAACCTTGTACAGAGCATAAGAAAACTACAAAAAAATATCAGTCAAATCGGTCAAGCCGTTTTCATGCAATGTCGTGACAACGGAAAACGGGTTTCATTTTTATTGTATATAGATAAAACTTAGACTAAGTTATATGACAAAATTATAATAAAAACATAGTGTTAAAGTTATAGGACTAAACTCAGTAGATAAATTGAAATTATTATCTAATTATAAGAGAACAATTATAAACGTTCAAGTGGCCAAGTGCAGTATAAATAGACTTTGTTTAAATGTTGAATATAAGTCATATGTTCAACTTAGTTATATTTTATGAGACAATGAAACTAATAAAATACACCAACTTATCATCAAACTTATTCTAATATTTTGATATCAAAATACCTTTAAAAAAATACAACTTAAAAAACGGCTGGGTTGTTTCTTAGCTATTGAACTCATGCCAAGTGTAAGACTGATTTACATATTCTCATTTACACGGAAGTGTCACAACTTGCAACCCCCACATAACTGTTGGTACCATGTCAACACAGCGTACACAAACCCAAATAAATACTTGTCACTATCGTGCAAATATTTGTGTATACTCGGGATTTGAACACGTGATCCTTGACAGGCAATCATTTGATATGCACTCATAAGCAATCGGATTCAATGTTATTATGTATAATTTAACTCATCAGAAAAATGACTTTATATAATCTTATGAGTAATTTTGAAGTAACGCTGATTTGTTCAATTTATTTGTAAATATAGTTTTATTTATAATTTAGATTTCTTGTCAATGAACGTCTAAAAGTGACAAATTAAACTTCACAGTTTATAGTGGAGAATAGCGCATCGAGCTACGAAAAGATTAACTCCACAAAATAATTTAGGAACCAGCGCTAGCTCGCGGTTAAGCCCTCTCAGATTAGTGACTAGTTGCCCTAATTCTGAAAACTTTCGGCATAACTGCTATATTTCATAGCTCGGGAGATGAAATTTGAACACACCAACTATTCCGCGCGGGATCATTGTTGTGTAGCGTCACCTATATTAGAGAGTTGGCGGTCATTTTGGGTTTTCTTTATTACGATTTATTGGGCAATAATATGCCGTAATGTTGGCTGCGGAAACTACTATTTCGCGTTATTTTTTTGTTTACTGTTACTGTGATATTGCTGAAAATGAGAGTGCGGTTAGGTCATGTCGATTTTTGTAGGTTCCGTTACAACGGCTTGAGTTCCCCGTGTTTGTGTATATACCTTTCCCTTCCCGCTCACAGTGCGAAGTTCTCCACGGGGCCTTTGCAAATTGGAACACAAAGGGTTCCGTGGGCCGTCAATAAACATTGTGCAAAGCGAAACGTATCATTGTTCTCTGTATATTTTAATTATTAGACAGTGCTCGAGCACCGACCCTTTTGGCGCCGAGGGTCTGTAATAGAAGATCTTTTGCTTGTACGGTCATACCATTGGCTTTTACCTTTATCTGTGTTTTCTTAAGTCAGATATGTTTTACTTGAATTCGGTTATGTAAATTAAGCATTGTTTAAAACTGGGTCTTGGAGATGAAGTTAGGATCTAAAAGGGATGCCATACAAGCCCCTGAATTTACCTAGTTCAAATAGTGTTATTTAATGTAACGTATTTAAAACGGTCTTTCTGCAGATCCTTCTTCCACACCGTAGGCCGCATCATCATTTAACATCAGATGTGATTGCGGCCAAGGGTTTGCCTATAATGCATTAAAAACGCTCATTTTTATTTTTAAAACTTTATATTATATTCAATGGATATTATACCTTATCATCATCATATCCCTCGCTATGTGGTCGGTCCAACACGGTTTACTACTAATTTTACATTTCATAACAAAATGCTTATGAAGGTACTAATAATAAAGTAAATACATAGAAATTAACTAGTATGTGAGTGAAAACAAGTATAATGCAAAAGCAATGCCATCGAGCATTTGCAAACAAGCTAATAACATCAAACATTAAATTGCGTTACAAGCTGAAGACAAGACAGTCTTCGTAAACTAGAGTGTTAGCTGAACGCGAGCTAGTCTGTCAAATGATATTTAGCAACAGAGTGGAGTTAAATTGTTTCATATAACATGTTGTATAATGGACATGAACAGAACATTATGGATATAGCAAAGTTAGGCAGATTGCTGATAGCTTATATACTTAATTTGTAAATAATAAGTGTGAAACCCACCACAGTATGTTAAAATAATTGATCGACCAATAATTTTATGAACATTTTTATTATTTTCAAGTATAATTAAAAATAATATATCATTTATTTCAACATAAAAATAATTAGGTACTTTAAAAACAAACTTACGACTATACAGTATTTACAAAATGTACATTGTCATATAAAATACATAAGAAACAGTTGAGCTATCTACAGACCGTTGCAAACGATCTATAGATAGTTCAACTGATCCAAATCAGTACCAATCGGAAGCGTACCCAAGACACTGGCTGCATTGCCGCGCTGAATATCAATGCTGATACGCTGGGCCAGATACTCACCAGCCCTCGGGTAACGCGTCGCTTCGACTAGACGCCCAGAAATAATTTTGAAAACGCGGTGGGCCTCGGTACCCCACGGACCTAGAGTCTCGACCCCAAGAGGAGCAAATATGTATGCCCTGTCGAGACCTGCATATTTGCGTCTCTTGAGATCCTCGGCCGAATCCGCCGCCGCACCAGCCCGAACGGATGTCTGTGACAGGTGAGAAGGTGCAAGGGTATCGACACAAGTTGCGTCCCACACCAAAGGCCTTCCCGCCTCCCACGGAACAAGCGTCATACCGTCAGGCCGTTTACCATCGTCACGCATCAGACCATTCGGCTCTAGAATGGCTAGCACGTTCACGTTGGTAAAAGCCCGCCGGATGATGTCGTTGAGGCCAGCATGACGAAAACTAGTACTTTAATATTGAAATGAAAGATATCAAAATTGAATGTTCGTGAAAACCGTTAAGTCACTTGAAAAGCATTTTAGCATGTTGTATAACAACACGCTAAAATGCTTTTCGATGGCAACAATTCTCATCACGTAGGTACTAACCCAAGCTGTTTGCAGATCATCTAATATATTCCTATGTTAAATGCAACGAGACGATTCTGAAAATGAATTAGGTGTTGAAGGTAAGGTAATATTTAATTTGAACTGGGTAGTTTCATTAATGAATGAAAATGAAAACTTTTGAGTTTAGAAAGAAGGTTATTTGTTACCGAATCTAAAATCAGGATATGAATTTGTTCAATTATTCTAAAAGAGAGTAATTACACCCCGTCTGACGAAATGTAGAATTATAATTCTACATTTATATAACTAAATAAAAATACTAAAATAACGAACGCGTTCCACTGGTTTGATCGTGGATTGTCAATGCTTAAAAAAGATCTAAATAACCTTTTTTTTTAATTTATTCGGAAACATACTGATATGACGATGACAAATGATACCACGCAACACATCAGCTGCAGTCATTCAAGGCAGCGAACGATTAAAATGTAAATTTAATAGCCTCCTTGTTTGGGTTACATATTTAGTGATGATACATATTTTGCGAGAGAAAAGGATACCTATCACTGCTCCGTGCTCCATGTAAATAATTCTAAGGGGTACTATCAGTGGTTCCTGGAGTGTTACGAATACGCAATGAAGTGGAATTCTGCTTTTTGGGGCGCTGAATATTTTAAACGTAGCACTCAACTCGGTCAATTCATAGCTCACTTCTTGGGTAAACTGCGGTTAGGCAAACCACCCTAAATTAGAACATGGGAAGTGCAATCCGAATGCGACCTTAATAACACTAGGTTAAAGTTTAAATTAGAACGCGATTATTGTTGCCTAAAAATATCAAAGTGTAATATGCTAAATAAGTAAGTATGGCCCAATATGATCAAATGTACTTTTGCTCTATTGAGGACCTGTTAATAAAATCCTTAAAAGACTAGAAAATGTATTTACTATATTATATTTATAGGTAGGTACGTACCTAAAGCTAAAATTTACTAATTCGAAGAGTAATGTGATATAAATATTTTCCTTCTTCCTATTGTTTTGATGGTAGACAAAAAGGCAGCATGAATTTTTTTATCGTGACTGCAAATCGGCATTAATCGTTAGCATGAGTACCATATTTGCATATTCATGGCGCAATACACTTGATTCAACGACACCCACAGCATGATCGTTACAACCCCTACACAAACAGACAAGTATTTATTTATTTTATTTTCAGTGTTCCGTGCACGGACATTAATAGAAGATCTATCTAGCATAGCATGTTTTTGCTGGGATTGTAAAGTTATAATATTTGTTTACAATAATTTATGATTTATCAAACTATTTAATTTTGATGTCAATGTTTTTAGGTGTATATACTTAAGATAAGTATTAAATATTTATATCATATTGATCGCAGAAGTAATCAAATCTGTCGTTTATATAAGATAAGACAAGATTTAAAAGATATATTTACATAATAATTTAATAATTGCATCAATAGAAAGCTACAGTGTAGAATGCAGAGGTACATAAATTAAACTTAATTAACTATTATAATTTAACCGAAACAAATAAGAGACAAAGTTGTTGAGCAACATTTTAGTGCGAGAATGGCACTCGGAGAATAATGAACTCAAAACACGTTGACTAACGTAAATAAACCCGGTACTTAGTAAAGACGACAGCACCGCTTCGTGTTTGACAGAACATATAACTTAAGTTTACTGAATGCACGACTAGGGATGACATAAGGCTTTGACAAAGGTCGTAAAAGGTACTTAGAGTATGTAGGTATTTTCTCCATTACCGGTCATTTTTGAACACTTACTCAGATCTCCGCCTTTTTGCTATAAGATAAACGTAAATAATATAAACGTAAATCACCATAAACTCCGACATTGGCAAAATCATGGCAACCCTAGTCTGCGAAAAGCCACTAAGAAAGAAGAAGAAAAAGTATGTACTACAAATTATGGTGCAACAAAAAATCACGTTATTTTTTCCGCCATAATTCCTGCAAATTTAAAAACATTAGAACGGAAAAAACTGCTCGAGGTAAAAACATAAATGACAAACTAAAAAAGCATTAACATATAGGTTTATTACCATGTGCGTAACATCATAAATAAAAATATTTCAATAGAAAGCAAATCCTCAAAGCATCCGAATTATTTGAATTGTTAACTGACTCAAATGACAGCCGATTTGACAACCGACTGATATCTTCTTCTATATCTATATCTATACTTATAATAAAACTGTAGAGAGGTCAATTCTGTACATGAAATATATTAAAAAAAAAACTATCAGGGGGTGATTAGTGATCGATACTGATGCCAAAAATGCAATCAGTAAATTTTTTGTCTGTCTGTCTGTCTGTCTGTCTGTCTGTCTGTCTGTCTGTATGTTCCTTATAGAAACAAAAACTACTCGACGGATTTTAACTAAACTTGGTACAATTATTCTTCATACTTCTGGGCAGGTTATAGGATACTTTTCATTACGCTACAATCAATAGGAGCAGAGTAGTGAAGGGAAAACGGGAGAAGTTACTCTATTTTTTAAGCTTCCGTCGCGTGTGCAGCCTTAATGGTTGAAGTTACATAGAAATCATGTATGACGGAAATATTCTACATAAAGTTGTCTAAAAAATATCCCACAACAGCATATTTCTATCTTTTATGGTTGACTCACAATAACACGTGTAACTTTCGATAGCTTAGCAGTTCGGAGCATTCTGATTATATTTCTTTACTCTTACGTTTATAATACTCTCACTCATTCCTAATTTAAAAAAGTTAACATTATTACCTATTCAATAAAAAAAGAATCATAGAAATCGGTATAGAAACACCAAACTTATACATGAAATAAGCCATCGCGCCGTCGCACTTGAATACTCAAATCGAGTAAAGTTTGAAATTTGTTGTGTTTACCGCTAGATGGCGTTACTGTGCACAAATCCTAGATCGCGCTATCGGTGCGTTTTGGCAATGTGTTATAAGTCGGTCGGTATTTAGCAATAGTTCCGTTAAATTGAGTTATCTTGATAAGTTATTTAGAGTTGCGTATCCGATTACCGCTTTAATGACGAATAAATATTTAAAAATAAAATATTAAATATTTACGGGGGTGCTCATAATCTCATACAAAAACATAATTTACTTAGATGGTTTGTTTTTTTTTTTATATAATATTTTATAAAAAATATATTGTTGTTGATGAGTAGATACATTTACTTGGGCCAATTAGCGAGCTTCGAAAACAGGCAGGATAAGGAGATCGATCGCCGCATCGAGAACGCCTGGAAGAGCTACTGGTCCATGAAGGAACACATGAAAGGCGACCTTCCACTTACGCTTAAACGCCAACTCATCGACATTTGCATGTACGGTGCGCAGACATGGTCACTGACTGAAGCACAGAAATCCAGACTCAAGATTTACCAAAGAGCAATGGAACGTAGCATCTTTGGTTTCAAGCGCATCGATCGAGTGCGAAACACTACGCTGCGTTCGCTCACTGGTATTGCAGATGTAGGCAATAAAACCGCGAGGCTTAAGTGGGACTGGGCAGGTCATATTAGCCGGATGGACCCAGAGAAATGGTCCAAAATCGTGACACCGTGGCTGCCTGAAGACGGAAGGCGGCGTAGAGGCCGACTAAAAAGGCGATGGCGGGACGACCTCGATGCTTTCGAGAGGGATTGGTGGACGAAAGCGGAAAGCAGAGAGAAGGATTTGGGGGAGACCTTTGCCCAGCAGTGGGACGAGATAGGTTAGGAAAAAAATATATATATCTGTAATATACTTACTTAATCTATACTCATATTATAAAGAGGTAAAGTTTGTGTATTTGTTAAATTGTAAGGGGTAATCTCGGGATCTACTGAACCGATTTTAAAAATTCTTTCACCAATAGAAAGTTACATTATGGCTGAAAAATAAAAAGGCTTTTACGTGGTAGTCCGTTTTGCAAAATGAATCGGAGAAAAAACGGTCGAATGAAAGCGTTTCTTACGAACGCTGCCTTAACTATGAAAGAAGTGTTTTAGAGAAAAGATGTGGAGCTTAATAATGCCTACAAAAAAGCCACAAGTCAACGACAGCATATGTCTTACTTTTTTATTTAATGAAAATTATCCCCAACGAAGTGGGCACGTGTCAGCTAGTTAATAATAAAATAATTAAAAATTATCTTTACAAAATTGTCGGTCGTATTGATTAATGACATATGACAAATTGATGTAACTGACAGAAGCTATAGATAAAGAAGACATTGCAAGACATGATGCCTAGTATGTTTGCAGTGAATTTGATACGCTCAGTGTCTTGATACACTCATCATTCACCGAGGATTATGCGTTTGCACATTGACCGACACACATAAGCGTCAAGCATCATATTCTGATCAGATTAGCTTTCAGCCGATATAAATGTCGTGTCGGTGGGTATGTAATAGAAGATAGAACCATCTGTCCCATCCTTAGTTGTCGGGTGTACAGTACACAAGATAGCGCTCCTTGGCAATGATTAATGTATACCCTCGTCCCGCACACGTCATCTCACCGCCGGGTTTTATAATAATTACTGTTTAAAACTTTGTTTACTACGAATGAACATCGCTTGAGGGTTTTATAGTCTAGTGGCCGAACTTTGATATCATGAATCAAAATTTAATTTGGATATTCTTTATAGACGTAATCGTAAATCAAGATGCTTTTACGAGTAGGTGCTATTGTTTATAATATGTTGGTGTAGCGTAAGGTGTGTTAGTTATAAAAGTTATAACTTAGTAGCTATTTAAAATAAATACTTACCTACATTTAAAAAATTCAACACCTTTGACGGTTATATTTTTGATTTATGTCAGTAAGAATTTAATAAAGCTCTATCAGTTCATTGGTCCGCATCTCATGCATAACAAAAAATGCAATTGCTACGCTTACTGCTAAAAGTCAGTGCGCTTTGCCGAATAAAATAATATGATTCCAGAGCCTATCTGAATAAAATCAGTATAAAAATATTGGAGTTGAAAAAACATCGTTGCAAAATTTTTGTAGCTAGGCTTTTTGGGGACGTAAAATCGTGAATATTTAATTTTATTACTGATCTCTATCTATTTTAGGCGTTGTTATTTTCGATGACAGGGTATAATACTTTATAATAAAATATAAAAGTTGAATGTTTATACCTTGTTAATTGATAAGTATAAGTATATTAATTTAAGTAAGTACCTTCTTAACAACTCACTAAGTTTAGTTACATTTTTCAAATAGGAAAAAACCCTAATCAATTTAGGTTTAGATGCAATAAAAACTTACTAGTAGTAGGAGTATACAAAAACTAATAAAATGCATGGAAAAAGTCACTGGGCGGTTCTTTACACTTTTGACGTTTGATATTTTCTAGGAATCGTAGAATGTCAATAAATACGAAGGCTAGACCATAAACGCTATGCAATGATACCCCTATAACATGTCATACCCCATAAACTATGAGAACAATTCAAGACCCATTCTAACTTGTCATTCCACATGCCATCGAGTTCCGACGGAGCGTATCCAAAACACTTGCAATAATAATTTACAGTAAACGCCATCTTGCTCTGTTGTAACAGCAGTTTAAACGATAATTACTGCTCTATTTTATCATGTACAGTCAGCGATAGAGGAGTATAGTTAACTACAAAATCTGTAACAAAAACTGGGTTTCTTTTGGGTCACGGGATACGGTACATTGAAACTATAAGCCCCTTGACATTATTATGTATGTGATAAAGTTTCGTAAAAGGCCAGTTTATATGTGTTACTGTATTTTTGCTGATATTTCAATAAGAAATAATGATCATTGGTTTTCATTATAAAATACGCTACAGTGATTTACGCGTTTATTCGTCAAGCATTCACAAAAATCTATAAAACTTCTTTAATAAATAGAACAATAATTATGATAACTTTCTGGATTATGATACGGATTTATATTTATATAAGTAAATGAATGTAGGTATTATGTAAGTAATGTATATATATATATATATTTTGTTAGGTATTTATTTAACAGATAGAATATTAGTTTATTATGTAAAATATTTTGTGTAATTTATTTATTTTTATGTATTCTTAGGTATTTTTATTTTATTATACCTAGTAGGATTAGGTATTATATTTTAGGTAAGTAAGTAAGTACATCTTGGTTTAACTATATAACACGCCTCACCATCTTTCTGCACATCCAGGAAGACTGGCAGACAATGCTCTTAGCATTAAGTCCTCCTAGCACTAAGCTTTGTGTGAAATTTTAAATAAAATAAACAATAGAAGAACGAATATTTACATTAAAATGGTAAAAAAATTACAATGATGAGAAATAAATCCTTAGAAGTTATTCGTCAAGCGGGATAAGTAGTCGGTTGCGTAGTTGGTTATAGCACTTCCATATCAAGGAGAAGGACGCGGATTCAAATCCTGCTCGACACTATATTTTGGGATTTTATAAAAAGGATGTAAAAAAATCTACCAACAATATCTTGTTATCAGCAGTGCATCTTCAATCTTAAACGTTTCTCTCTGATTGTACGCAGCACGCACACAAGTTGAGAAGATAAGACTAACTCGAGGCCACGAGCCGCAACGCTCCAAGCTTTACTATAAAACTTATTTATTTTATTCACAACCAAACTATCGCGTTATCATGATTCTTATTATTTGCGCATTAAGTATAAAAATGATAATAATAAACGTTGGATTATGTTTGTAGAGAAAACATATCAACATCTTCTTTCTGGGAAAGGAGACCTCGGGTCAGTAATGAATCTCTTAAAACCCTTTTATTCTCTTGATTTCCCCCTCAGGATTGGTTGTTGAGTGTCTAGATACAAATATAGGTTTCAAGATGTGGAAGGACAAAATAGCGCTTAAATATCAGCGAGCTATTTGAAAGTTTTATGTCACTTCGAGCATATTGACGCTGTAAGTATGACGGTATTTTCATGGCCTAGGGGTAGATTCCGCTGTGTGCCAATCGCTTACATATTGATTACTCTATTGAGACTAAACGTTCTAAGAAATAGGAGACTTTATCTCATAACATAAAGTTTTTTTTTGCAGATTCAAACAAGAATAACTTACGACCGGTTTCTCGAACGATGATCAACGAAAAAATCAAGTAATTACTATGTGTCAAACTCGGATCAATCGTGATTTGGGTTTCCAGAAACCAGCCGTTAGTCTTTAGAATGAAATCATTGATGTGTGTTGATATAATATCAATTGTGACAAAAAATATAATTATAATACACAATAGCTACCAAAAGGGCGTGAGACCCTGTCATTTCTTTTTTCGACGGCGGCACGGGGTGATGCGGACAGGAAGAAATTAAAAACCTTTTTACAAAGAGGGCTATTTTCATACCAACATAGCAAACATGTCGCTTATGTTAAAAAAAACTGAGTAAATATAAATACTTTTTAAAATCAGAGTTAAACTTGAGCACTTGAGTTTTGTGATGTAGGTGTACCTAGATGTCAGTATCAACGTTGGTCTGGTGAAAATTCACGTCCATCGTACCTACATCCGGAAGCGTTATAAATGATTTAAATACAACCTGAGCTTTCAAGCCTTGCGGAACGAGTACCTACACGATGTGTACTAAAATATACATGTAATCTGTTACGTGTACGTAACTTTGTGTTGAAACCCCGTATCGGAGGCTGATGTTTGGGAGATAGCTTCAAGGCCTTATTTTAGTTCGGCCGGAGTTTTTTCACTGAGTTACTCAAAAATATTTGTATATGTTTTAGCCTAGAAAATGAATAATTATTAGTAGAAATATAATTCGTAATATATACATACTAAAAAACGTTTGTTTTATCAAAAATAATGCAAGTTTACCTAACGTAATGGACGTTAAAAAAGACCTAAAAAATTTAAAACATTGTCGAACTGCAATGTTCTCGATGTTCAACAAACAATTGAATACTCGTATACCAACCTACCTCTGGAGCTCGAAGGTGTCATGCAGATGTCAGCAGCCGCAGTCGTAACTGCTTTTATTAGTCTCATGCTATGGCGAACTTTATTGTTTCGTTTTTGCATAAAATATTTACGCCTCTCTTTAATTAAAATTGTTCTAGTTGTTTTGTAGTAGGTATGTATTTGCTAATATTTAGCCGCTTGTAATTGAAATATTTAATGTCCTTCGGTATTTACTGAGACGCAGTTGTCACGCTATGCGGTCCTGCCGTGACCATCCTGTCCTAATTTTGGTGGTAGGTACTGCGCATTACGAGCGATCAATATTATCAAAACAGCCTTTGCGGCAGTACCAAATCCTCGGATCTTCTTGTAACGTGTAAGTTTTGAACAGAATATATTATTTATTTGTTCCCGTATCGGAGTGCGACCCAAGAAAACACTGACAAATGCCGGTGACAGCGGCGATGTCCTCTGCTAACCGAGACGTGCAGTCCAAACAGTCATATAAATAATTCCGGTCATGTGTTACTGTTGACGGCAGATCGGTTTTCCTGCTATTTTCCTAGCCTGGAAAAGAAATTAAATCAATTTAAACACGTTTTCGGTTGGTACGTTGTGAAATCTGACAGGTGACGGGAGTTGGGCCACAATGGGTACGCCGTCCTTATCGCTAAGAGGAAAATAAATGAGAAGACTTTTTCCTGCTTTACGAGCAAGTCACTCTGAATATCGTGTTTTGTTTCTTTTTAGTAAAATGGGGTGGAATATAATATGTGAAACATAATATGTGAAACACAGGGTAAGAACACAGTATATTCCTCTTATTTATATATTGAAAGTAAATATGGTATGATAAAAAGGGCACAGCCTGGCACTTAGATATAGCTTAATACTTAATTTTAAATAGAATAACGTATTAGATAAGTATCGTTATTCTGTTATTAGATAATAAAGAAGAATAAAAAAGCTATTTTAGGACATAATTTATTCTACCCAAACAAGCTTAAACATGCTATATTTCAAACCGACCATAATTTCATATCAATGATGAAAAAAACATGATATAATTAAGCGATATCGTGCAAAAGCACGGGAAAGAGAACCATTATAAAAGTGTTTGTACATCGCAACGTTCGTGTTCAACAAAGCTTTTGAAAATATTTTGTTTAGATAGCTAAGACTCGAGCCATATTCTACCGCAATATTCTCAACAGAAATGATAATAGCCATTTAGAGAAAACTTGATGAACATAAATGGTTTTCCTTATAAAAATATAAACAATTTTTTTCAAGTAATTGTCTATGAATGCTGTTGCACCTAGATTTCAGTACAATGCAAATATTTTCATTCACCTGTTAGGTGTTTACGTGCCATGCACTCTTTTCATGTATACTTGTATACTAACTCACATCAACGTATTTAATTTACTGTTTAAAACTTTCCTAAACTTGTGTATTATAATTGTACGTGTGCACTTTTAAACGTAGTTATCACGTACAACCTTTGAACGCAAGAACATCGTCCTTTTACGCTAAATAAAACGTCGCCTTGCATACTCCTTAGAAGATACTTAGGCGTTACTTTGAGAGTAAATAAGTTTTTAGTAGCTTAACCTACTAAATTATAATTTATGTTGAGCTTCCCAAACTTTTTACATAAAACCAGCAAAATTATGTACGTGAACTGCGAATACGTCATCACGGTTTTAAGAGTGTACGTACGCACGTATATACGAAAATATTTAAGCGGTAAAGAAAATCCACTCAAAATATAGGTACATTATTGGCTCAATTTTTATATGAATGATCTCGACTTGACTAACGCTAAGTGGATAACACGTCGCCAGTCAACTATATTTAAATAATATGTTCTAGCAGACTCAGTGCTCTTGAGCAGAAAGTACCCAAAGATTTTATCACGCAGACAGTGAAAAACTTCGGGCAAAACTTCCACCAAAAAGGAACAAAAACAGTTTAGAACTATTCCAATCAGTGGCGCAGAGCACTCGAACTAGTACCTTCTGGCGCAAATAAAATAATCATAAATAATGATACAAGAAAAAGCTCTCTCCTATGACGGTACTTTTTTCTGAGCGGCCCGGTATGTAGTCATAACCTCGGTTGGGGGTTGCACGCGGCGGTAAAGTAGAGCCCCAGATGTTTTTCGACTTATGTGGCTTATTGCCCAATTTAGTCTGCTAAGTATGAGTACCGTGTCCGTCCAAACTTCGTAATTTTATTCCCTACCGTAATTATTAAAGTACCGCTTTTTACCGCAGTCGTTCCGGAATATGAAAGAAAAACAAGAGTTTTGTCGAGTTTGTCCTAGTACAATACAATTTTCTGATTAATAAACGACTACAGCTCAAATTTCAATGCAAACTTCATCTCTTTTATTTACTCTTTCGTGGGGTTTTTATTTACCCCTTTTTGAACTTTCTGTCGATATGAATGTATAATAAAAAGAGGTTTTAGATTAAACAGTTTCCTTTATTTTAATAAAAGCGTGTAGGTATGTAAAAAGTCTAATGAATAATCAGATATATTTATCTAGTTGTGGATTTTTTAATTTGTCGTTCACAATTTCGCCGCAAAAATTGTTTGATCTCAAAATTTAATCTACCAGATTTTTGCTTCGTAGGTAAAATAATACTCTCAAAAAATTTACCTCCCTATTCGTGTTTGTACTCGAATAATTTATTTTTGTGTTCACTCTCCCGTTTTATAAAGAGTAAGATGCGTAAACCTCTCCGCGTAAGTTTCAGTAGGTATGCGAGTCGCTTGACTTTATTAGTTTATAGTCGCTTTTATTTAAAGTACATATTTAAAATTTCCGGTAAATAAGTCACCATATAATATATTTTATTAAGGAGATTCGATCTTTTTACTAACCAACTTATGGTAGGTTAATAAAAAGATCGAATGGAACTTAAAAAAACATTTTGTAGTAAGTATACATTTGATTAAGAGAGTGATATCCTCGTAAACTTGACCACATGATATTATGGAAAAGTATCAATGACTGATGCTTTTAAAAAAATATCTATTACATCGGTTCACATTAAATGTACGGTGAAAAAGGCAAACGGTGCGGGCAGAATTGCTTTTTACGGATCGGCTAGCATTCCGCGGCTCCTCGAGCAGTAGGGGTAGAGGGGAGCAGGGGACTACGTGACGGGAGGGGGGAGACTCCCAGAAATGAATTGTTTTCGGTTTACCGTGAGGTAACATTACGTTATTGCGTACCTTTGTGGCTTTTAAAGTGTGTCTAAAGGATTTGACCGGCCGGAAACGGTTCCGCTCAACCGTCCGGAAAACAGTCAAAAGTAACCCCAATTCAATAAAAATTTTAACACCAACGTGGCGTAAAAAATTAAATTCAATCCTTGTTTGTGACATCCAATTTTTACTTTCTTCCGTCATATTAATTCTTGCGCTGTCACAAAAACGCGTAGCTATTGTTTCAAAACTTGTGGTTTTTGATGGGGGAGAAATGCAGGCTTACTACTTTGTGCTTACCTGCGAGCTACTCTGAGGATACAATAATTTAATCTGGTTCGTTACGCCAAGGTATTCGGCAAAAAGCCGAGCTAAACTCATAAAGCTATTACCTTGCTTGGAACGCTGACGCGGCATTTACAGAATCAGATAGGTCGGTCCGCGATGTTTTAAATTAATTTTTTGAACTGTTTATTTTAGTAATATCTAATAAACGTTCAGTTACAAAAAGCGTTCAGAATATGTAGGTATCAACATAATTAAATTTAATCGGGCTTTTGTTACCTATACATCTTAGCTGGTATATTATTTCTCAATGGATATATTTAATTTCTTTTAGAGACGTCCCAATTATATATTTCAGTCTTGGATTGTCTATAACCACCTATATAAGTTATATTCCTGTGTTGTATTTTTTATTCAAGAGAAATATATTTTGTTTACGCACAATTACAACAATAAATGATCTAATATTCTATATTATCAACTTATACTTACCCACTGCTGGGCAAAGGCCCTACTCTTCCAGTACTATAAATATTTATGGACTAAAAATTGAAATTATAACGGTAACTTTGTGATGACCTTGAAGGTTGTCTAGGTTTGGGATTTGGGATTTATCTCTACAAAGTAGTGGGATGAGCAAAGAATAAAAGAATATAGATCAATTTAGAAATTTCCCCGTCATCATTTATTAATGATACTTACAGAACCGTAAATGATACTATTAATAAATATCACTACCCCATTTATCTGGTATATTTTGAATATCAACAGGAACTATTTCAATATTAAAATTTTAGGCCTTAGAAATATTTTGTAGCGTACCTTCAAGAAATAATTTCTCGCAAAGTTATGAACTCTAGAATTTTTCTCGTCGTAAACTCTTGGTGAAATTTCGTATAAAATTTAATATGAAAGCCGCAAACTAGCCCGACCCAGTTTGCAGGTTTCAGGTAATTACAGATGTTTTGAATCATTGCGCACATTTTGCAATATTTACACAGTAACGTGAGTAAGCGAATATTTGCCTAGTAATTTCCTTACTGATATCAAAGAAAAGGCTTTAATCCCTTAAATTGTGATTAAGAGAGAAGGGCGTGACAAAATTCTTGTAATCGCTGTAATCTTATCCAATTTCTTACATCAAGTCAACGTGACAAATGAATTTCTATAACTAGATATTTTTATATTATAGACTTGGCTTTGGAAATAACATAATACCAAACTAAAGTAAATTAATTATGATTGGTTCTTAATAACCAAGGGACAAGGGATGGAATTAAAACAATGAAAAAAATAGGAGTGAGCTTATTGTAGTCACTTCTGCACCTTCTTGAAAATAAATAAATGTCAACGCAAAGTGTGCAACCAGAGATACATACCACGGTTCACATAAGTATTTTTTTAACAATTACTGTCAATACCTGTATTAATTTATGCCTAGATAGGGCGCAGTTCATTTTCTGTTTATGCGAAAACCAAATGTATTCGAGTCACATTACGCGTCTACGCTAACTCCGCTGCCAAACATGACAGCGTCACCGCGCATTGTATTTCGGATACGCTACCATTACATTACATTTATTCGCGCTGAATCACCGGTACTCTTATATAATGGGGACTTGTTATTGAAACAGAGGTAGGTTGGTATATTACCCTCGTGTAACCCTCGGGCGAACCCCGGAACTTTGATACCTTCTAATTAGGTAGCAAAATTGTATTTTACGTACTCTAACATTACTTACTGGGTATAAACAAAAACTTAAAAAAAAACGCAATAGTTTAAGGGATTTTAAATAATTCGATTTCATTCAACGGAATTATTATTTGTATGCACTCATGGCTTTCGCCACGATTACCGTAAGTCATTTTCCGCATGTTTCAATTTTATAAAAAATACAAGCAACACACATTAACCATTTTGTGGTAAGCCAGAACCTTATTACTCCCATTTTGTACTATTACCTTTTAAATCTAAGAACCTCCATTGCAGCTTAAATCTTTAATACCCATTTCTACGGGAACATCACAATAATTAAACATTTTATCACCTGCCCTTTTTGGGGAAAAAACATTGCTCGACGGGTGGCCGGTTGATCCACAGTACATAACAAAGAATCAGTATGTCAACTGCAAAAAAATGTAAACAGATTAATACTTACCTAAGTTTTTTTTTATATAAACAGTTAGAGAAACTTCCACATACCGTGGAAATTTGTGTGTTACAGTGTGTCAAATAAATGTTTTATCCATCTTTCTAATTCTGGCACGTTTTCTCGATAGAATATTCTTCTGACTCTTCCTAAAAAATATAGAAAAAAGTGTTTGCTCTAATAATAACACTTATAGCTTAGTTTTCTTAAAATAAAAGCAATATTCCAAGTATCTAAATTCTACAGTTTATTTCAGTATTCTAGTTTTCAACACCCGTTGTTCCACTGTCTCTTTGAACTCAACGGAAGGGAGCCTTTGAAGGGTGCAGGTAAACATTGAGATAGCGAAGTTTATGCCTGTCCGTGCTTGTGGCCGCGATTTACCAGTACCTACCTACTGCCTACTGTGCTGCTGTCAAAACAACTAAATGTTTATTGGCTTAACCTACTTCGTGGATTTGAGTTCTTCTTTCTTTCATACTTATTACACGATTGTCTATAAAACAAATGACAGAAGATGACTAAACTGATTTCAAATTATATTTCTTGACACTATCAAAACGACAATTAAGGCGATAATATACTTAAATAAAAACAAGGCATGACCAAATAACTTTGGACTAACTCATTCCCTTAAGCTTAATATGCTTAGAAGAAAAAGTTAAAAAAAAAAATACACAATACATTGACTTGAGAAACTGCTCCGTTTTTTTTTCGTCTGTTAAAAATGAAACACAATGCTAAAATTTAGTAAATTTTCCGTCAAACAAGACCGTTTTTAATACCCTTATCGACAAAATATTAGACGTGCACCTACCCAAAGCTGACAGGTGTCAGACCCACACGAGATTCCATACCTAATAATATTGATAATGCCATAAATAATCCTTTCAAATGTCAGATGGCTTTATAAGGCGTACTCTTTTTATTTTTTGCGTTTTAATACCAAAAAAACACTTAAGCTGTCGGGTACAAAAATCGCTTTGAAAACTAGCACCATCGAAACACATAAAATTAAGAATCTGCGCATGGAAATATTTCACCTTTTTTCCACTTAAGTATTACCTGTTCAACATAGGTTTCATGCCTTATTTTAGTAGGTTTGTTTTACTCTGTGGAGGTTTTGGTTCCCAACGCGTTACATCTTCAACACAAATAAAACAAAACACGTTCGCGGACTGACGAAAACGTACCTGACATAAATACTGTATCCGCTTCCTAATTTCCCGCCTTCTTCCTAAATTGAATGTAATGAACATTTTTAAAGCTTGTGGAAATATTAGCTTTTTCACGCGTGAGTTAGATGTTTTAGAGCCGTGTATAAAACGAGTTCTTGCGAATTTTCTCCTCGATTTGTACGGAATTTAGGGAATGTTTACGCTCTACCTTTATTATAAAAGAACGTACAGATTCCTATCTAGAGGATATGAAATCTTTGCATTTTTGGGGCATGCATGCTTCAGATGTTTTGTGAAGGCATTATAAGTAAAATCAGCTATGTTCAAGCGAATATTGAATCCTTTTATCGAGGTATGCTCACGTAAAATGTTTTTAACGGCAGTTAATCTCTTGCAAATAGAAAAAACCAACAAAATCGGACCAGTTATTTAATTCGCAAACATTTTAAAAAGAAGGTTATAAACAGAGGGTAACAAAAACAAAGAGCATTGCCTAATTCATTGCTTGCCCCCTGTAACATTTGTTAGCGCCCTCCCCTAATGTTATTACCGTGTTCCCGTTACGATGGAAAATGGTCTTAGACTTTTGTTTTATAGGACTCAAGATTGTGCGTTTGCACACTGTTACACGTCCTTCTGGGTTCGAATAAAAGTATCAAGCGTCACGAGATAAGTTCCTCACGATATCGTGTAGGTGACGTGTCGTTATCAGCGTGAAAAGCTCTTGTTGACAAAATAACTGTGGCTGTCTGACAACTGTTACCACACAATATTCTTCTGCGATTCAGTCTGCCTGCGATGCGGAGTTCGATTCCCGCCTTGGGATAAATGTTTGTACGATCTGCAAATATTTATTCCGGGTGTTCTGGGTATTTTATATGTATAATAAAAAATATCTATGTCTAGAGCTGACTGCCCTCTATCAGTACAGTTAGATTAAGGCAACGAGCACAAATGCACAGCTGGAATAAAAATTAGTTAGTCAAGTTATAAGCAGACTAATGACTTGAAATGAATGAGTACTTATGTACATAGAAAAAATGACTAAAACATGTAATAGAATTCTACAGCAAACAATCGATCATTAAAAATATATTAATTAAAATTTAATTTCATATAATTCATGACCAGTATTGATGATTTTGTATTCCTTAATTAATATTATTCATCTGTCTGTTTCAGGTACGCATCACAGAAATGATCTAAATGAAATGGTAAATTTTATCTGAGTTTTCAGTGAAAATGTACGTTTTCTCTTACTGAATATCAAGTTAAATTTTTCCGTAACATTTAATGTATTTGTAAATACGGTATTATTGTTTGAGACAATATTATTTAATTATTATGTTAATTAAAGCAAAACAACCAAACAAACCCTAAAATACATCTGAGTGTTTTATCTCTGCGCCTCATACCAACTCAATTTAATTCGGTTAATTCCATCCTATGTTAAACCTCCATTAAACCTATAAAAACAAATGGTAAATACAAATGTGCCGATACCAGGCTCATATCTGTCAAAATTAACGCATTCATTAACCTACTTTAGTATTATTTTAATGCGTTGGTGAAATAGGTAGCGTTTCGGAATTGCCAATAAAACGGTACACGCTATACCTCTCAAAACAGGTACACAGAAACACAGCTAAGATTATTGTAGCTAGTCTACTCCCAAAAGTATCACAATCAACACTAAGCATTGATTATAGACGACTGAGTTTGGGCACAACTTCAGCTGTTCCAACGTAGCCAAGCGTCGGGAAAAAAATAATAAGGTACTCGATAAATATCCGTTTCATAATACTTCTTTACTATTATAGTACATTATACATTTAGCTAATCAAAATTCCTTGCATTTGTCTAAGGGTGTGTAGTAGTATTTATGGTAACTAACACCTATTTACTGCGATAATAGTCTTGTGTATGGATATCCGATCAAAAGTAAATTTGCAATAAGATGATGTTATTCAAAAGATTAATTCTTAACAACTACACATAACGACAAAACAAATTGTATGATATATTATATCTATCAAGTATGTGTCATATTTAAGGGATATTCTTTGCATACCTTTCGGTTTCTTGCCTAATTCCTGGTAGGTAACGTATACGTTTTCGTAGGCCTATCTAATCTCATAAAGCTTATTTTCGTCCCTAAAGGGTTTGTTAATATTATATTGTTTGTGGTGCTTACACAGGTAAGCGTTCTTCGGGTCGATATATTATCAGAAATAGGGGACCATATAAATTATGAGCTGGAAAGTTAGACGCAAAATTTCTTAAAAATATTTTACATATTAACGATAAAAGTAACTAATAAAATATAAAAATATATTATAACGGTTTGTATGATATATCCAGATATTAACTTTGTAACTAATAAAATATTAATTGAAACTCACAGACATTTCATACAATGTTAACAACTAGATCGTTCACATAAATATATTCATTTGTAAATACATTCTCAGATACAGAACAAACCTCAATAATTCCGATCGAATATTTATCCCTAGTGACGAACGAACCCACGATCCACAGCACGGAAGTCAGAGTTACGTAAAATAAAACTATTATCCTTTTAAAGACCAAATAAATTTTTCGAACAAACATCTTTCTAAGCCTGCCTTACCCCACAATACAGACGGATGAGCACGTATAAATGAGAAAATCGCAACGGTGGCGTATTCGAGTGACACTACGCGTTGACGCTAGCTTGATTGCCGAACATCGCAGCGTCACCGCGCAGTGTGTCTTGAATATGCTGCCGTTACGATACGTTCACGATTGTCACATTTATTCGTGCTCACCCTCAGAGTAGTGACAGTACTATAATCTCCTTACGCCCGTGAGTTGTAACCGGGTTTACCACTCACAATACCCTTGTAGGATAGCTTGGATATCTTATACAAACCTTCATCTGTTTCCTTTTTTGCGCTGAATTTTCATGCTGTTTTCTTTGAACGCAACAAGTATGGTATATCTTTAAAGCTTGAAATTATTTTACAAACTACTTATCTAAAAATATCCCCAAATACCATGTATATTATCTAAACAGAAGTTTTAGATTTTTTCAGCGACTGTATTATGACAAATTATATTAAGTGGAAATTAATTATCGCCCTTAGACTAAAGTTTAATTTGTTGTATGGCATAAAGAATATCAAGTTTCTTAGATAATTGCCAGTATTACATTACCTAATTTAAGTATACAAATAATAGAACTTATATATTTAAAACGAACAATAAAACTAAGACGGGTTTCCTTAATTATTTTTTTATTGGTATGTATTACAAACGATATACAAGTTTCATCATATAAATTGGAGCAAAAGTTGATTTACGAACATCTACCTAAACATAGCTATTTCAATTTTGATTTAATTATACTGTTTTTATGTGTATTTTAAATAATGCTGTGTCATTCAATAAGTCAGATTTTGTGAAACCTACTTTTTGCGGGGTAAAAATACCACTCTCGACAATCCCGTAATCCTTATTTACTATCGAATCCTCCAAAAGACAGGAGGTTTATTCGAATGAAATGTTCACGCATTATGCTGGTTTTTATACTACCACCGATACGACATCTATACCTACTAAACATAAATAAGAAATATTCTAGGACATTTTGTATAACGCCATCCAGTCCTTTCCTTGTACTATGAGACTAGATTGTAGAAAAAATATCTATTGTTTTAAAGGGTTGGTCATTCCACGGTCTTGGTCATCAACCTATATTAGTCTACTGCTGGACACAGGTCTCTCCCAAGACGCGTTTATGTTGTCCTAAACATGATTTTGAACTTCCCTCTGTCTATTTCTACCAGTATCTATACCAAATAATCCACCGTCCTTATATTTTTTTGTGGTGAATTTTTCGTAAAATATACGTTCAAAGCTTTTGAACTAATTATAAAAACCAATATTGTTACAATATTTTGCTGGTCCGTGAAAATACAAAAATCCATTTTAAATTAATCTACTTGTTTACAATTTCCATCACCGTAACATGCAAAAAGCTTGAAAATGAAAACAAAATTACGTGTATTTCGCGTCCACAAAGGATTAGCGATTTGCTTACACAGTCCCGCTGTTACGCAAACGCCTTTTGTGTGGTTGTCAGTTCATGTGGGTGTTCGCTCGGGTCTTACCTGCATTCTTATTGAGCGCAAACATTGCGAATATCGTAGCAACAGCGATCGGGAACGGATAAAATGAAAAAATATATGTGTCTATGTTTCCTGAGGCGAATTGGTTGCTAATAAAGCCGATGCGCGTTATTAAGTAAAAAAAGGCTAGGAATATGTTCTGTCAACCACAAAAACTTAAAAGCAATAGTAAACCAAAATAGAAAACTTGAAAAACTTGCCAGCTATTCAATTTATTAGCATGTTTCATTATAGTTCATTAATTTTAATGGAAATCGCATGGAACTACTTCCGCACCTACTTATCATAAACCGGTTGACAATTAGGTATAATAATTCCATAGCAACGCCGGTAACCGATGAGCGATACATAAATAGGTAACAGCGGGTACATTTTAATACTCGCAGGAATTAATTCCCGGGAAACAGTAAATCTTGCAAGTTGAGGTGGTAGTTAGACGGCTTGACGTTATGTGCGGTTGACTCGAGCCGGAGTGTTCTGCCAGATATGACTACGTTGTTTTGAATTCTGTCTGTCTGAGCACATACTTGTAAATAATGCGAATGTCGAAGTTACATAGATATTTACTCCAATAACCCGAAATGACAGCGTGAAGTCGTTTGCGACACAAAAAAATCTGTACTTATTATGAATTCTTTTGAAAAACACTCTCGTTTTCAACATCAATCGTCAAAGTCATGTTTTATCTATTAAATATTCACAAAACCTCTTACAGGATGATAAAAGCGTGGCATTTCCCAATAGCCGGAACCGAGGTACTTTTTCATTGAAAGAGACAGTCGGTCCCTCTCGGGGTTTGCGAGGGGAATATCAGCATGTCATTTGTTTATATTGTGGAATTAATCCCCTAGCTCTCCGTGACTGATGACTCGAGTCAAACGTTGCTTACCAACAAAGAACGCCAAGGTGTACTATAATCGATGTTCACTTATACGACAGATGCTACAAACGGATACCATCAATCTATTACTCCTCCCACCGAGTCCCACCGCGCCAGCCTCACGAGGGCCGAATTGTTATTCAACTTCCAATACCTCAATTTTTTAGATGCGAGGTGCCTGGAACCCTTTATTTATTGTGTCGCATTCCTGAGTTGGATCGTCTTTTAGATTACATTTCATGACGTAATGAGCATTTTTTGTTTATTTTTTTAGTTTCTTCGGGCTTTCGGTAAAATATATATACCTAATAACGTACCGTACGCCGGCATTTTAGCCTGTCACGAATATTACAGCGATTCCCTCGCTTGGCGCTCACTAATTATTGACAATCGCATAACCGTCTTCGCTGAGACTGTACCAATGTGGTGTCAGCCTTAAAGTTCACCGCACACGTACGCGAATCGAGCAAACACCGAGAAGTCGATGGGCCACCGCGAGCGCGCTGAGTCACGTACCAAGCAACCATAATTCAATAAGACGCGAGCCAAACGGCACTGGAATCATTGGCTCACTTTCACGATGCATTAAACATCACAGAGCTGATTGCTGATTAAATATTTTAAAAAGAAAATCCTAAATAGATTCCAGCTAGCTTTCTATGGAGATTTTCACTCATGTTTGATTTCGAGCATTGACGTATTATACGACGTCCGTCAACGCTGCTTTCACAACACCAACAAGTAGCTAAAGAGCAGTCTAGTGTATGCATACCTTTTTTGTTGTGGCCACGAAGCATCCATATATAGGTTCCTGCATAATGATATAGTGCACGAGATAATTAAAACTCACGTAAGCCGTGTAAAGCGTTTTATTTTCTCGGTGTCTTTATAATGAACAGCTTAGCTTACTCGAGCGTGCAATTTCCTTCATCACAATAGGATGGCTTGCCGCAGCTTAGAAGCTGAAACAAAGCTTCATTATGCGTTTAGCTCATTAAGTAAATTAATGAATTCGACAAAAGGGTTTTTGGCACGCGCGGCTCAGATGAGCCTCATCACATTGATGTCTTGACGCCGGGCTATTGTCTCCTCGAAACCGAGCAACGAGATAATGTGTCAGGTTGTAAATTATATATCTCCAGTTACATCTTCAAATTTATCATAAACGCTTTATAATGTCACTTTGATCTATTTAAAAACTGAGAAAATTGATTGAATTTGCGATTTTTCTATTATAATTGTGTTTCTGTAAATCATAATTATTTACATAAATTTATATCTTTAAAAAACGTACATGTAGATGCTCCCAATTTCATATCGAAACTTGCATTGCTACGATTTCAACAATGAGGATTAAATGAACGCAAAACATCCAAAACGCTGACTCGAACTGCGCAAATAAAAAAAGAACTTTCATCAGAGATATACGTGTACATAACGCAGTTTAGTCTGGTGTAGCGACAATAAATGCATCCACGTCGCATGGAGTGTGGACACAGCCCTTACAATATGCGTACATTCTGTCGCCCGCAATCAAAAACGGTGAACCGACAGCGTCAGGCAGCTAGTCTACTTGCGTGTCTTAAATTATATGCTAAACCAATTTACCAATGCTCAATAAGTCAATGTAACATACTGAATAAAATTACTCTCCACATACGATCTTAGGAGAACGTATCTCATGGAGCCTGCATAGGGTCGCAAAGACAGACTAATGTAGTGGATATTGTACTAAGTATTGTAAAATCACAATGAAGCAGTCGGAAATTTTTATTCGTCACTTAACATCAGGTGAGGTCGCGGTCAAACGCTTGCCTATAACTTACAATACTTACTTACAAATACACAATGCAACTAAATATCACTTTTTATCACAATGTATAATTTATAGAGATATTAAAAAATCACCCACTTTCGCCCATTAATGCACTAGCCATTTTGTATAAAAGTGTCAATGTAACTGCGGTCAAGGCGTGTGCATTATTAGAATGGTTTAGCCTTGTGGTGCGTAAAGTGACCTAGTGACTTTTGCTATCAGCTACATATGCGGAACCAACATGTAGGGATCAGGTCCACGTCAGCCTCAAAATTCCTAGTTTCAATATGTATAAATTATACAATACAAAATATTTATGTTTTGAATGACCATTAGAAATAAGTACTCTCCTTTTTATATTGAAGAGTACCCACTTCTTCGGTTTCAAAGTTTTAGTTAGGCTTATCTGCTCTAAGAATCCGTCAAAAAATAACCTCATTTATGCTCAGAAATAAAGTGATCATTCAAAAAAGTTATCGAAAGAAATAAAACGGTAAAATATCTGCGAAAGAGCAGCTGAAACAGTTTTCCGCATTCGATGTTAATTGCACAACAGTTTAGTGAAACTTTCAGTTTGTTTTCTGTACGGCGCTGCATTTGGCCCAATAAAAAGTTATCGAATCTCCTTGTTTCAAGGGTTCATGACAGCACAATTATTACAAAAACATTTTTATAATGATGTTCAAACCACATGGAGCTTTTTATTTATGTGAAGCTAACTCCAAACTATCACGCTGCAAAATATTTATATATTTTACGTAACCGAACAAAACGACTTCTTTCTTCGACAGGTAATATCAAAAGCACATTTTTAAAGACTATTCAATCGGTTTATGCAATGATCTTATACAGGTTTTGTATTATACATTTTTATGCGGTGCCCTAAACACAAAAAAACTTTGACATAGTAGCAGTTCAAGCTATATTTTTTATTTAGATTTAAACATACATTACTGCAAATGCACTCAGACTTAATTAATGAATTTGAGTGCAGCAAAATTTATGAACGGGAACGATCCACGAAAGCTCGAGCGGTGCATTAAAATGAGACTCACCTGCGAGCTAAGTTAAAAATCGTGTACCACTCTCATCCCATGTGAATGCCCAGCGAAAATAAGAAGACTAGGAAAACCTTCCGCTTTTGTGTAACACAAATGCATTCACTGCTCGCTGAGCAGAGCATGCTATCTCGATCACACCTTACGCGCTCGCAATCGTAGCTACAGAGTATCTGCATGCTTGGCTGGCAGCGACGCGGCGAAGCGCCTCAAAGCTAGAAATAAAACCACAGGACTTTGTGTCACTCCTTCGCGCAGTCAATCAAGCATAATACTATTGAAATTGTGAGCAGATGTGCAGTCACGCGCTTAGAAACTGGAGAATTGTGAACAGACTATTGGAAATAACCGATTGGGATAAATAATGTCTATCGATGCGATATAATAAACAGCATTACTGAGGGTACGGTGAGGGTTTATTGAATGATCACCACGCAGAGATTTTTGGTTATTGTAGAGACTTTATATTTGATCAAATAGGTAATCGGTTAGGGGACGTGCGATGCGATCGTCGTGTGGCATCAGTATTGCCAGACCGGCAACGTTTTGGAATCAGGTTACCATTCCCCCAACATTGAATCACAAATCTCCTTTCAATTTCCAAGTAATTCGTAGAAAATTCGACTTCGAATGACGGCTTGCAATTTAAGACGCCTGCTAAAGTTACAGTAAAATCACCAAGCTTTTTATAGTTTCAGGCGGTGGGATCGTTTTAAGAAAGGATTCGTACTTTGCTGTGCTCTGCTCCAAACAGTACAGTTAATTTAACTTTGTTGTTTGTGAGAGTTGAGCAATATTGTGTTAAGTTGTGTGGTTTATTTAGCTGCCAGATACTTCAAAAGGATTTTAAATGAGATCTGCGGTTCATACGATATTGATAAGATATTCTAAATATACATAAAGCGCTTGCGTTGTTTATCTTTTTAGTTTATTGACGAAGTTTATATAATAAGGTAAATAGAAAATTCGTTGAAATGTTGCTTATGTTAAGTAAATAAATATTCACGGAAAATTCACACCTCGCGTTCGCGTAGCCCGAACGCAGTAAAGCTTGTACCATGGGAACTAGATCACCGACTTTTGTAAACCCTATATGGTGTGATGTTTGACGATATAAATGTGTTGTTAACGTTCAAAAAACATTTATTTTTAGTATATTATTTTCTAATTAAACAAGTTAAAATATAATGAACTCGATTCAAATGAGAGCGCCATCAAATAAAAGCTACAACCATCAATGCTTAAATGGCGAAACGTCAAAATAATAATCAGATCTCAGAAATTCACTGAAGTAATATTAGATACCTAAACTCAATCCTTATCAAACTTTATCAACCGGACTAGATTCAAACATTGTGACTGCAAAACCTTATTGGATCTAGGGCCTATTTTAAATCCAAATCATTTTACTTTGACGAAACAAATCCAATTTTATATAAAAACATTTATTATTTAAGCAATACAGTTTACAAAAAAGAAATAGACACATTAAATTAACTGTAATAATTGTCTTATAGTCTAGGTATTAAAAATAATCATAGACTTTTCATACAACGCAACCTCTTTCCAAACTAAGCGACGCTTGTACTGGGAAGTACCTATATATACTATTACTAATAGCTAACATAAGCATAAACAGATTGCGTATCTAACATCTATATCGATGGACACCTAATCTAATAAAAAAATAAAAGTTTGTTGCCAAAAGTAGAGCGTACAATTTATGAACTAAAACTAAGACATTATTATTTTTTTAATGCCATAACATTCGTGCCAGAACTGTTTATATTTCTTTGCTTCACCTAATGTTAGTGGTAATCATGCCTGTAAAATAGCATTGCACGAAGCTTGTTCATTGAAGAAGTGTCTAATGCAGTGCACACAGTCCTAAGACTTAAGCAGCTCAAGTCTCATGCCCGTGATTGCGCCAGACTTGTGTGTAGATATACAGTTTTCTGTGTACGCTAAGTATACTTTGCTTTGCATTGCTTTTGAACCCATGTCTCAGCAAAGTTGACGCGCAAGGACCTTAATTACGCAGGAGGGTCGGTCCTCTATAGAGGTTACCTTTGGTGGCACCATCAACAAAATTCTAAACCGACAAAAGTTTGCGCAAAATGTAGTAGCTTTACAACAGTTTTACAAAGACAAAGTAGGATCGATATAGGAATCTGCATAAAGTAGTTTATACTACATAGTATAATGGTTTAATAATAATAATGGTTTATTTTTGGAATTAAAACAAGGCCCAAATATTTTTTTGGAAAAACGATAGTATTCGCAGTAGTTAAATAAACTGTGTCGCGACTATTAACGCCCTCCTCCGGGTTTACGATATCCAATCAATAACAAGTTATATTAATTACATGAGTAGGTTTTTTTAGTTTTACAAAAATGTGATAAAAAATAATGGTAGTGAATATTGTTTATTCTTTTTCAGTGACTAAATATTTAACTAATACTTCGAAACATTAAATAATACAAATCAATTGTCAAATGTTTGAATGCCTCTACTTATTGATGTCTTAAAATGGCATACACAATTTAAAAAACTGAAGTTCGTATGCTATTTTTGTGTAGCAAATTTGAATGGACATACATTTATTTAATCCATGTTTGCATATATTAAAATATGTTTGTCTTATCAAACGTTGACAACGTTTCAACGACAATCTATGTAGTGTAGCTGGCACTCACTGGATGAGAAGAGCCGAAGACCGGGCTCAGTGGCGCGTCTTGGGAGATACCTACGTCCAGCAGTAGATTGATATAGGTTGATGATGATGAATTAAATAAATGATGAGTTTTAGCATGATAAATAAATGAACATAGCTAAAACCTGCTCCAAAAGAATAGGGCGTTTTTAATTATTGAAAAATATATATTGTTAATTAATTTTAGGTCAGCGTCTACCTGTTTTCCTTTTTCATATTCCTTATAATACCCTCAGAAGGGTCTTTTGAAGTTTCCTCTCACTTAATTACCTTCCCCGCAGAGATGAAACGTGGATACAGTCGAGAAGATAATGTAAAGTTGTTTTTTTTAAGCAGCTGTCAGATGCCGGTCTTTTTGTAAAAAGTTTTTGAGCCTTTTGTTTAGTTACTCGACGATCGTTCTAGTATAAAGTAATTCTAAAAAATATTCTCAATGCTTTCTAAAAATTAACGTTTGAAAGCATTATATTTCATGTGTTAAAAACTAGACATAAAAATGTAAAGACGTTTTAATTTTTCAACAATTGAAAAAATGCTGACGTGCAATGGCGCTTATAATTCTATAATTATTTTATATTATAATTTTTAAAAACCCCTTACTGAACTGAATCAAATCCAAAAACATTTTTTTAATTTTAAACATAGACGTTTTGATAAGTTTTTCATAAAATTAAGAAAAACACTTTTCAATTTATTTCCAAAGAGTTTATGGCAATGAGTATACTCGAACATTTTGTGAGCTCACCAGGAGGCTTATTGATCAGAACGAATTCGTCTGAAAGCATGAATGTTGCTTTTCCTTTCAACTTGGCTTAATTACTACGTGTGGAAGAGCGAAAAATCAGCGACGAAATTAAATAATATTATTAAAATATCTAAAAATTTATAAAAAAAACAGAATTTTGTATATCAGTGTCCGTTGAAATGCATAGATATACTTAGTATTTATCATGTTTGTTGGAAGAAAACTTACCAGCTTCTTATCCGATTCACATATAATTTGCCTACACTACGATATAACAATTAAGTTGTATTACCTTTTCAACTAGTCAGGTCGGTGTCAGTGCTACGAGAAACGCTACAAAGCTCTACGAAACAGGTGCTACGAAAGGTTACGGATGCAACTGCTACGGAAGTCTGCATTGCAACATAATACATTATTTCAGAAGTGAATTTGATAAAAATCTAGACCAGTTCGCCCCGAACTGAAATCTCGCGATGTTCTCAATAGATATATTTTGATTTCATGGTCTATATAATTTTAGCATAAGTATAAACAACTGTAATCAACTGACTTTATAAGTTTTCTCAATCCGACTGTTTTTTTGTACGCCATTACCTACTCTCACATAAAAATGTTAAGACAAGTATTTTTTGAGAGATCTTTAAAATTGTTTAAAAATGCTTGTCGATGACGATTGATGTTGGTTCGGATTTTTCTGTAAAATATATTAATTGATGTCAAAAGAACAAACATTAAGGGCCTCCGCAAACTGCAGACTTTTTATCTATTACTGAATCACTGTAATGCGCATCTGCATACATCTTCATACTGATTAAGAAGCCGACCAAACTATTGGCCGATAAAAAGTCTGCGTCTGCGGGGGCCCTAAGAAGTGTTAATAGGACATGCAGCTTTTCATTAAACCTTTCATTCTTGTCTTGTCACCGGATCTACGTTGCCACGCGACTACTGTTGCCTGAAGATCAAAGGTACTTTCGTAATTAGTGACAGTGATGAATTACGAGGAACAGTTGAAGTCATTGGAATTAAGGTGTTACATTGCGCGGAAAAAACGTTACGTTACGTTGCGTTTATTTTTTCGCGGGTTTTTATATCGATCACATCGATGATCAGTGATCACTAAATATATTCACTTTGTACGTCCACTGAGGACGTGCTTTGTTATACATTGCACCGCACTAGTGTGATATCAAAAACTAGATTTTTGTTTATTGTACTGTAAATGTCTCTTTTATTATCTCTTTGATTAGTATCAAAGAATTGTTTTTAATTAAGAACGAATTTCTTATTAATAAAATCAAATTAACTATAATAAACAACGATTAATGATAAAATGTAATTAGTTCTGTAACAAGTTTATTTGATTTTTTATTTTTATAGAGATGTTTTAATTTTATGTGTAAACCACATTAAAATCAATATTATTAGAATTCAACTAAGTAATGAAACTGGCCAACATCATTTAGTCTAAAGTGACTGATGTTGGGTTTTGGATATACTCGTTTACCATGCATAAATAATAATATAATCCAATTTATGTATTGTAATTTGCAATTCAAATAGGTACGTACGGCTAGATTTTATTTAATAGATTTTCATTCTTCTGACATGTTCATTGAACTTGTATATTTACGTACAAACCCTATAACACTAGCATGTAATATAATTATAAAGGAGAATGGGCACTTTGTGCCACGACAAAAAATAATATCCCTCAGGGTTACCACATAGTACGTTAAAAAGGGCTTCTACAGGCCAATATTTTACTATATTTACGGAAAAAATCCGTCCTATGGAAATCAAAGTGAAGGTTTTCATAAAAATAGTCAAAGGTAGGCCTATTAAAGCCCTTTGAAACGTATTATGTGGCAACCCTGAGGAACGTGATTTTTAGTTGTGGCCCACGCTCCATAGAGAATGCCCATTCTTCTTTATGTATGTCAATGACTATAATCAATCATACAAATATCTACCGCAATTTGCTAAGATACAGCGTGTTGCAAAAACAATCTGCTGGACGATAGAAGCGTACTCCGATCCATTCGGGAAAATGATTGATAGCTGAACGCATCACATGGATCCAATCGATGTAGGGGGAATAACCTAATGGATATATGAACACAGGGCTTACTGAAAACAATTTGTAAACATGATAAATACAAAAAACAAACTAATTATCTTTTTAATAAGCGTATGGATAATCACATATAAAATAAATAAATATTCTTGGACATTTCATACATCACACTCTAGTCTCAAACTAAGCAAAGCTTGTACAATGGGAACTAGATTGCTGATAGAATACATATATTTTTAAATATGTATGATAGAATACATAGAAGCACCCAGACACAAAACAAACATTTATGTTCATCACACAAACATTTAAAAAATACATACAAAGATTCACTTCTTAACTTTAATTTACTTTATAAGCTAACGTTGTAGAATACTCATTAGACTTTGATTACCGAATCACTAAAGTTTGTTTAACGTTTCAAAAATAAGTGTATTCAGATATTTAAAAAAAATTGTCTAATTGACATAGATTATTTTCAATTACCCAATCTAACATTTATTTTTCTTATTTCTCTTCTTAAGGGAGTTTTACTTGATAAATAAGACTATATGGAGGTAAAGATTGATTTAATTTCTTAGTTTACAAACTAATTTACGAATGAATGCATCAGATATTTTCATTTCATTTACGCTCTATTATCCTGCGCTGGAATATTTAGAAATGGAAATTCGATACGAAGTGGTTTGCCTCCCCCGGTATGCTAATTACCTCGGCAATAATAACTGTAACATCCTGTAGATACTCCGTTATAAATGATATCGCCACAATTTATGCGCTCGACGTTTCCTTGTATGAACTTATTTTACCGATTTGCAGTATTTGTAGTGAAAATGAACCTAAATTTGAACGCAAACCAAAAAAAATAAAATAATAAAATATATAAATATTTAAAAAAATATATTAATAAAATGTATGCAAATTATTATAAAACTTCTATGTCGTGTTAAAATCCAAATTTACACGACAGAGTTTATAAAAGCAGTTACACTACTAGAATGGTTGTAAAGTAAACTAGATGCGACAATTTGCAAATGCTTGTGTAAAGTTCACGTTGGAAACAACATTGAGTGTAGTGGGATACAATATTGTTCAATCGTTTGCTGCAGATGATACCTACTGACAAGACAAAGTCACCCATACGGTAGAACACCCATCCACCTTTTCTGTTGTTCAATGCAATATAGTAGACAAGGCAGGCCGATATAGACGCGCATTTTTACAAATTTAGTCATAATAAACGGTTACATGCGGATATATACGGACGAAATCTAACGAACCGTGTATAGCCTGTCTCGCTAAGAATTGTTAGAATGTTTTTGTTTTTCCTTCACGTCAATGTATTTTCTCGGTAGGTTCAAAACCACTCTGTTTAGAAAATAGTATAGCAAGTTCCCGAACCCGCATTTTCGCTAGGAGTAAAAAAATAAAGATGAGCCTACATTGTGTTGGAAATTGGCATCGCAGCTGTGTCTTGCTCCATCACATGTCAACCCAAACAAACATAGTGAGAGTTTGACCGCCTTGAGCCACAGCTTTCACATACTAAGTAATAACATAGCTGGTATTTTATTGGTTCGATTTCAAGGAAAGCACGTAAAGCTAAACGATCGCAAACAGCGGAAAATTTAACTTTTTTGCTTCCTTACACAGATACAGGCTTTTAAAATTTAAAAAAACACAGTGTCACGTCCTTAACTAATAAGGGTGAATTAAAATTCAGTGAATATGTTTAGATCACTTTAGTCTAGACTGAGTCGAGATTAATCTAGATACGACACCAATGTCACCATTTGCATTTTATTACCAAAGTTTCTGGCCACAGAATGCCTATTTTTATGGTAAACTTATTCAAATGCACGCCGATGTCATAAATTGAGCAAAGGGGTTGTGGCACGGCAGGCACTGAGAAGTTTGTGAATACCCCAAGCCCGTACCGAGGCGGCTTACGGGACAAGCACGTTGTCATGGCAACCACTTGATTTAAAGGCCCTTTCATGTCGCTGGTGTGACATCTATCGTTTAATTCCATGTGTCAGTGCTACTAAATCCACGTGGATTCTCCAGCGTTTATAAGGCAATGTAGATTTTTTGTTTCAATTATTTATTCACGTTTTTAGGTGTAGTTTTACGGTTACTTATCACGTAATATTTTTTAATTCGATAGTAACCGTTTTTAAATATAACAAATTTCTCTTGAGATTTATCTTGAGATATTTTTGCATTTTGTTATTTTACTCACATGGCATAGACTAGATTGACTGTTTTGAGTTGGAAACACTTAAAACTAATTGTTCCTTCGCTTTATCGACAAATTATGTTAAGTTCTTTAAATTATGACTATCGATATATCAATGATCACTGTAAGTAGTACTAATAAAACGTATCCATAGTGAAGGATTTGTACAAAATAACATAAAGTATATCGCATCGAATTTTTACTGTCTAGACAGAGGTTAAATATAAACGCATAGTTTAGTAGAATGGTAGATAGAGCAATCAACCGAAATATTTTTAATTAAAATGAGTTTCATACAACATTTTCGGTTCGTAATTCAATACCACCGCCGCCGAAAATTGAATACCAAAATAATGAAGAGAATAAATCCAACAGAGGTTTTCAAGGTAATTAAGTTAAAACATTGGTATATTGTTCAAAAACAATACGAAAGCGCGCCCTCACAAATGTTTACCACATTGCAGGGCGGTAAGCATGAGTTCATGTCGTGTCGAATGTGAGTGTGTTATCCCTTTCTGTCACTCTGTTCACCTCATCAAACCTTAGTGCACTACATTATATTTTGTCACTTTATTCAGTATCATTGTAACAATGGCTTTTTTCTTAAATCAGCTCTATTTGAACCAAGTCTTTGTGTGATTTAAAGTGAAAACTAGTCGTTGTTTGAATTCGAACATCCTCCTTCCAACTCAAGTCCTCAGCTTAGGTGGATAATGGCCCGAGCAGTCTACCTTTCATAATGGAAGAAAAGCTAGCAATTTTCTCTCACTGAATGAAAATCAATTTCCCAGAGTTTGGAAAATTCATTTATTGACCACCTGCGCACCGGTGCCGGTGCTCGATCAAGCGGATGCCGGTACAATGGGCTGGCCTGGCTCTAATCTTTAAGAAGGTGCTTTTAAAACGGCTCGTCAGAGATTACCCGTCGGCCACAGTATAGAAAAGGTTTGTGCGGGCGGCCAACTTTTATGTTACCGAAAATACACGGCCAAATCTTTTGATAAAAACTCGGACCTCCGTCAATGCCGAAGTCCACCGGGAGCCGCGTGTCACGAAACCGCTTTTGTGAATTAAAGGATGACAAACCGGTGCGGTCTCTGGTTCAGCATCCTTTTGAACCAGAAGGGTTTTCGGATACATTAGCGCTGTTTTATTTTACGCTGATTTAACCCAGCGATTTCGCCTTTGCAATAAAATTGTAGATACTCCAATTCCGCAGATGAGTTCCACATGTTTCGAACAGCAATCCGCTTTGCTAGCGAGTCAGAAGATTAGTATTCTTTCTCCGTAGCGACTGAAACGTTTTCCGATCGTAATTACATGCTACCACGTAAAATGACGAAACACATGTGCTTCATATTTAAATAATGTCCTCGAGGCATTGTTTTACGATATTTGTCTTAATTTATAGGACGTCATTAATGTAATTGTGGTTCAGTTTGCCTTAATGATGGTGAGCATGGAGCGGTTAAATGTTTGCCTGGCTGATGCTGCTTGCTGTGCAGGTTATACTTTAACCTTATAAATTAATCTTTTTATTTAATCTTATAAAAAGTTAGCGTTGACTTTATGTCATCATTACTTAAATATCAATAATCAATCAATTAAACATCAATAATTCAAGTCTGCGCTAACTTTTTATAAGATAGATCGTAAGTCTTGATGCCTCTTATTAACGCAGATATTTGCGCTGAGCTACAGATAGTTTGATTTGCCGGCACAGCCATCAACGGCAGTGCTTAACTTACCATGAATTTTGATAGCTGATAGAAAGTACTTGTACGTTTTACTTGTCGTTGGAAAATGAAATGAAATGTTTTATTTATTAGTAAAGTAAAGTTTTTAATTTAAATTTGTAGTTCACATTTTTGTTGTTTTTTATGTTCAAGTGATTATGAAAATCTAAACAGTAGTTTTTATCATCGGTATTTAGAAATGAAATCCTGAAAAAGGACCTACCCGACAAATAACACATTGATTTATTTAGCACTCGTTTACACTTACAGGGTGTTGTTAGACAGTTATATCGCAATACTCTGTATCCGCAAATAACTTTGGACACTTATTGGACAGACAATTTAACTGGACTTTAAGTGTCAAAGTTTGTGTGAGCTCTTGGCCGGCTAACAGATTTATTATGTACCGTGTGAAACGTGAACGTTAGCTCTGTCAAAGTTGTTTAGTGCCGTCTGTTCGACTCATCAACCGTTCAATAACTTACTAAACTAAATTTATAGTATACTATAATACTATTGGGTTTGATTCTCGAAAAGTAAGATCGAAGAACGCATCAAAATGATACGTGATTCGCTTGTTACTTATTTTGAAATTTCGTTTGTTACATACAAGATCACGTGTCAGTTACTTTTCGAGAATCAAATCGAATAAAACTCAGTCTAATAACTCTGTTACGCATCCCTTGCACACAATTCTCGCTATTTTGTACATACAAATATTTCCTACCACTAACCATATCACAAGAAAGCTGCACTATTCTAAGTTAAGAAAATGAAGCCATGTTGGTTATTTTTCCTTTGAAAACTGTCCATCCTCCTCAGTTTCAGAAGAGTAGTAATGATACTCACTGGTAATGCAAGATAATATACATTGTACGAAACGCCATTTCTATTACACTAGGCAGAGACTTCGTTATTCATTCAATTGTAGGAAAAGTGAGGCTGTACACGGCTTGAAAGAGCATTATAAAGTGGGTATTATGATCTAGCGTTCAGTGCAATCCCTGAGGGGCGTTGTGCTTCATCTAGCTCGTTTAGAATGTGTACAGTAGAAATGGTTTTTATATTTCTTTCTTTGTGAAATGAGGAACTAAGTATTTATGACAGCATCGAAATAATGAAGAAAATTATTGATGCTGCTTAAAGCATAAACTAAATTAAGAGCATTTCTACCTATACATTTGCTAATATCATCAAAACTTTCACAGTCAATTGTCAAAAAAACACCACATATTTTTATAATTTGTCCTTTGTACGTGTATTGGATATAAATATTATTGATTTCAATATTATTTATATTGACTAACAGTCGCATCAGTTAACACCATTAGTTTATTTCAAAGTAGTTTTCACTACCTCATTTCCAAAGACGCCTCCTTACAGCAAAACTCCATTTTGGCGAGTTAGGTGAATTGAATGCCATAAAGAATTTACAGTGGCCCTTCGACCCTACGGGCATTAACCGACGTAAAATGATGGTATTAGTGCGTTGACAGATGTTGGCACTTGTATACGGAGTTACAGAGGGCCATGGGTTCTTTTATGTCTCTGTGGTCGATTTAGGTATAATACCTATATATAGATATAATCGAATGCATTACTTTTTTATCCAACTGAAGTCACTTAGACTTTGCTATACGATAAAATATATTGCTTTTTAAGCGTTCCCACACTTTGTAACACAAATTAACTGGATTCCGCTACATTTATATTAGTATTAGTAAGAAACGAATTGTATTAGATTACTTTGTAAATTAAGGAACTGAACGACTGTCACTTAAAAAAACAAAGGTTAGCTAAAAGTTTTACGGATTGTTTTGATAGTGAAAGACAGAGGACACTTCGTTTTACTTTTTACTTCTCGTCGTAAAACGTCAATACAAGTTTAAGACTTGAAATGTTAAAATAGTTCTGCGACAACCTGCTTTCTGTTGGGAATACGCAATGTCAATCACATTTTATTAAGTTTTTTTTTAGCAATCTCTTTTGATTACCTCGTCAGAGTTCCTAGGTCAAACTGAATAATGTTTAGTTTATACGAAGATCCTAGATAAAATCGATTTACTTTCTTTTTTTATTAGTTTTGCTTTTTATTCTGAAATGCATAAAACATATTTTTAGTAAGTACTGGATGAAACTGCAAATGCAAACAAGCTTGACGAAACTGCATTTAACAGGTGGCATGTCCAAGTTGTTTTGACCGCAAATGTGGTTGCATACCGAGCTTCCCCGACCGTGATTGCCCCTACATATCCGAATGTCAATGGCGGAATCCGTTCTCGTATCAAGATGGAGTTATCTCTGCATCTCAGTAAACCTGCTTAATGTTACATTCGCTGGGTTGCAGCACTTTTATTTTTATTTTTATTCACGTCATGTGAGTTCAAAATCTGAGAAATCTTAATGTTAGTTTTAACAAAGAACTAAAATAATGTTTTTTTAAATTTATCTATTTATAAATCACAATCCACATATGTAGAAATTATTGTATCATAAATGTCCTAAAAATCTAATATCGCCAGCGATCAGTACCAATTCCATCGGGGATCGATTGGCTGTCACACGAACAACAACTCAACATTTACTCAATATTAGAAAAAAGTTCAAAATACAATGAATACACTAAACCATGTAAAAACACTGGTATATGTCGCTTAGGGTGGCTCGAATTTTTTTTTTTCGACTTACGGTAACCTAATAGTGAAAAGTTTGTGCGTTTTTGGGTAAAAACCGACTATGTAAAATATTATTTGATTTGATTGAGAGTAACTGCCTCCGCCACGTCATCGATTATTAATAAAAACATGATTTTAGAGTGTACTTTGATGCTACATTACTGTATAAAAAATAAATCAGCTGACTTTTTTTTTTCGCTGATGTATTCCTACTATGGTCTATTTTTTAAATAAAATAATAATAACATTCGACTTAGTGTTTTAAACGTGGGGGAGGAGAGCGGGAGACATTCACTTGTTCCTTCATCTTGACGGATGTACTTCGGGACCTAAATCATACATTGGACCATTAGGTAAAGCTCTGGAAACCTGCGAATTACTGCCTGTGAAAAACTTTACACACTACGAAGGAGAGGCGCTTCCTGAAATGTCAAAACATTTAAGTACAAATCAACAGTACTTGTACAAGATAGTCTTTGCGGTAATTTCAGGTGATTTCCCAGATGACTTAGCAAATAAGTCTCCAGGCAAACTCTTCCATGCCTGCTGGCTTACGCGGGCCAACCGGATCTTACGTTTGTACGTTACATCTGAGAAGCCATCGGAAAATTTGAAAACTCTGGCTGAATTTGTCCTGAAAGTTTATGCACCATCTTGGTTTCAATTCAAACACAAGCCATCATGCAAAGATGGTTTACGCCATCTTTACGATATAATTAGGGCCTCCAGATACCTGCCAGAAGATTTCAAAAATATTATTGATCCTGTCATTCAACGCAATAGCTATTTTGCGCATCCGGAGAGCATTCTTCTTGCAATGGTTACTGATGACAGGAAACACATTAGAGAATTAGCAGCTCAGCGCATATTGAAGGCACGCAGCATGCCTCAGCCTTTAGTACCAAGACTATTTGAAGTACCCCGTATAAGCTTCAATGCTACCACATATATTGGCAGGAAACTCTAACTGACACACCTATTTTAAGGAATTTGTCCGATCAAGAAATCCAGCACTTCGTTGAAACTGGAGGTGAGGACGAGCTGCTGTTTCTGAGGCTTCCCTGTCATACTCAAGCCGTTGAACGTGCAGTAAAAATAACAACTGAAACTTCAAGTTTACAGTGCACAAGAAAAGCCCGTTTGGGTGCAATAAAAGCCAAATTGGAGTCGAAGAAAATAATGCCGAATTTTGACTCCAAAAAATATTTTCGATCTAATTAAGTAACATAAGTTTTGGTCATTTTATCTTAATAAATATGTTTATTATAAAAATACTGAATTTTAATTACTATCTAAATAATTCTGTAATGAAATTCTTTCGTTTCTCCCTAAGTAAAACAAAACATTATTTTATGATAATTTGAGGTCTTTGCGGAGGCAGAAGGAGTTATCCAAAAAAAATTTGTAATTGCATTTATTTTCACATTAATATAACGCACCGAACCCCCCCTATTAGAACTCAAATTTCGAAAAAAAAAAAAGTTCCATACATTCGTGAGCCACCCTAATGTCGCTATATATTTAGGAACATGTCGCTACGCCAGTGCTGATAAGTCTATTTTGTCCTCAGGCACCATGCGGCGCTTAGCGCCACTGGTGATACGGCTAACTGCTGTGTCACTAGTGGCGTTCGCCATTGCCGAGCCCGGCTCCAAGGGCTCCGGCAGCCCTAACTACGAGAGCACGACCGTGGCACAGGTCCGGAAAAGTACATCACCACCGGTTGTAACCGCCCCGGCCCCACGTCGTCCGGAGCGGAGAAAGAACCGCAGACGGACCACCACAACCACGACTACCACCACTGAGCCGTATGAAGATGATGACGAGTTCACCACGCCGGTCACTACAACTACAGTCGACCCTCGCTCATTTGACCATAGTAAGTACTAAGCATTTTTAACAAAGACAGAATTAAGGCACATCTTTAAATACTTAGTGCCGCATACCTATTTGGAGTATCAGTTCCATTAAAATCTCTTCTGCAATCATTTTGAATCATTTAAAACAATAAAGCCTTGTCCAATAACATTCAATAAATTAGACGTAATTTTTCAAAAGTAATTAAACGTACTAAATATATTTTAAGCCGAATATTCTCTTACCGAACTCCAGAACGTAATAGGAGTGATTCTAAGCTAACCCAAATAAAACCGTATTATTCGCCGTAGAAGGATGAGATTAAGTTTACTTTTTATTTTCTGAGCTTCTTGTTTTAAATTAATGTTTACGGGCCATTAGCCAAGATTTCGTCGATCCGTAAAGCTTCCAATATTGGAATCGAAGTATTGGAGTTACGGAACATCTTGTATCGAAAATGCTGTTCAAAACATTTAAATAACCATTGTTTTTAAACGACCACATCATTAACTCTCGTTTTGTGATAGACTTTAATCGAAAAAATTATAATAATATAGTTATGTCGGTACTTAAGTATGTACAAGTATCTTTTGAACATGTAAGAATTGTTACCTATTTAGTCTACAAGTTATAATGTTGTAGCTACGTCAGGTCTGTACTGATGATGTATCTACTCTGTAAGGTAGAAACATAAAGATTATATCTTATTTGCCTGTCGGTTTCCATTTCTTCGAGCCGTCCCATAGCCATGCAATCAGATATGGAGCGGAGGAAGAGATTCACTACCACAAACATTTTTTTCAAAATAAAACCTTACATATACTAAAACGTTATCTGCGTATGAGAGCAAACATTAAGTATGTGACGCTTGTTAGTTACTTTTTCGAAAGTATAAATCGATACTGTCCCGAAAGTGTGACCAAAACCTTAAATAGTTCACGCTTCAAGTATGTTTAGAACAAATGGAGGCGTCGCTGTCGTCCTGTTGCCTTGGCGTCCATTTCAAGGCGCATAGTTTAACGAGGGATCTCGAGGAATGGCACCATCCCCTTCCACTACGTGAAGACATTTAAATTGTTTACCCCGGGAACGGTCAAACGTATAATTTGAGAAAGTAACTGTCCGGTCATCGACGGAATTCGCTGAGCCAGTGCGGAAAATTCGATACCTTCCCAATTTCGGAACCCGAGATGTACTGCGAAATAGTGGTCAGTCATATCTGACTTATTCCAAACCTTCTCCGAACGGATTCGTGATGTCGGTCAAAAATGTCCGATCGAGAAAAATAAATAAACCTGCGAGTAACATACCATCCAATAAAAAAATAAAAAGCTATACCACTCTATGCAGAGTGGAGAGTTGCAAATAGTCTGACCAGTTAAAAAGAGCTGCGAGAAAAACTTCATCAACAGGAGTTGTGATTTCTTTGTAAGTATAATAAAAGCAACGAAGGTCAAGCTCGGCTGGCGATGCCTCCCGCCGCGAAGCTCCAAGTGGGCTGTCATTTCACGCTTCTTGAGCGCGTATCGAACCAATATTAGGTTTATTAGATAGATGGCCCATTGTGAAAAATGATTTCTCATTTTTCGTGCTTTAATTTTTATCGGTTTTAACGGCCTTTCAAACTGATTTGGCGAGAAATGTTGGATGATTACTTTCTTGTCTACTTTAAAAGCTTCTTTGAGTTGTTGAGACAACATAAAATGTTTGTATAGCTTCGAGTTGATCTTTATTGATTTATATTGTACAAATAAATATTATTGACAATGTTTAAAGACATATTATACTTCCATACCAACAATGCGTCATTTCTCATCAAAAAACAATCGGTAGACATACCAAGGCGGTTTATAATTTTGGGTCAAAACTGAAAAAATCAAACATTTGCGATAACAGATTTGTATACTTACTGCCCTTAATTGATAGTTAAAAATCTGTTTGCAAATGGAAGGTCCCATTCCGTTTTTATGAGTGCGGATCCCTCTGTGCATGACAGCCATGAAACGTAATGACACTCGAAATACCACCGGCCGTAATAAAACAATAATTAAATAAATTCCCAATGGTAATGCTACATCAGGGGGTATATAATTGTATTTACCCAATTCTTACATTAAACGTAGTCAAAATGAAGTTCCATTCTTGACGCTACATTAAACTTTTGTTTCATCAAGTATTATTTTCATAAACTACGAATAATTTGATAATTATTTACTTTGTTGGTACTAAGAGTAAGTTCAACTTTCGGTATTTTTTAACTTAACCATTAAATCGCTAGAATTTCGGTACATTGATTCAACTTTCGAATTCGTTTTTAATCAGTCTTCAGAATGTTTTTAATAGATATTTAATCTTTTAGACATCAGGCATTTGCACTATGGCTAATAAAAAAAAATGTGATGGAGCTGACTCGGTCTGAAGACGCTTGTTCTTGTATGTTGTTATATATCGTGGAGGTGTCGTATCGGGTCCGTGTGAAAACGTCCATCAAAGGATGGACACACTCGGCAGACTTTTATACAAATTGTATGTGATAGTTCTGATGCGTAAGAAATTACGAACCAAGTGGCGTGAAATAAGGGGCTGGTTTTTTTATGTCTTGGCCTACTTTCTTGTTCATACAGTGCGCGGTCGATTATAATGTCACTTTATAAGATCAAAACTAACGTAGCCACATCGATGACTGTGCTATTAATAGTAGGTATTAGGTTGTCATTGTCATTTAATCGTATATGGATCGATCAAAATGTACTTATCCAAGATTACAAGGAACAAATTAAATAACAGCCTTTTAATAGATATAAAACTTGAATGTCTAATCTGATTCATCGTATCACATGTGAATAAAACAACCTTAGTCGGTTACAATTGCTTCAACAAAGAGCTGAAATTAAATTTACGTGGCGCAAAGAAAAAACTAGTTACAAGAGGAAATTGGCGAAGACATTGACAAATTGTTTCCGCAAGAGGTTTACTCTCACTCTTGCACGCGAGTGTGTATATTATTTGTTCCCCTCGCACTCGGGAGTATGCGGAACTACATGAAACTACTTGAATAATTGTCGTTGAGCATTACACTGAATAACTTTTACAAATTATCCCGATTTAACATCTTTTTGTGCGCTCGTTTACGTATAAACAAAGGGTGGGCCGCAGGCTTCGTCCCGGTAATTAAATAGACAAAAGCAAAACGTAAACCTAACATTTAAACGCGTAATTAAAAATTATTTAAAACGGTAATTGCTATCACTCATCAAAGAGCCAGCGAGGCAAGAAAGAATGTAATTACAATTTCTCAGCCTTTATTTAATAATGCAGAAACAAAATAAATTGATATTTTGAGGCCTTGTTATAAGGTTTTTAATGTTTCTTGAATAAAAGCTACAATCTACAATGCTTGAAGACTATTGCCATGTTTTTTTCAATTTTTGTGGGTGCTACTGATTACAGTAACACTACTGCTACTATAATCAGTAGCACCATAAATATGTAATAATTATAAATAAAAACTTATATTGCTCGAAAATATTGACTTTTAGGGAGACAAGTGTGCAAACTGTAACGTAATGAATGCTGTGCCAATGCACTCATGAGACCTAATTTCTTTAAATCTCAGAGTGAGCAATACCTATATACAAGTAATATCGCGGGTACGAACAAGTGAGATATAAATTAACGCAATGCGGAACACAATGTGTGTCGTACGTTTAGCACTTACTTCTGAATGAGAAGTGAACGCGCGGATATTAATTCATTTCCAATGCATTTGTTGAGCTTTGTACTGTTAAGTTGTCACCAGAGTTTTTCATGTTTTTTTCTTCTTCTTCTTCTTCTTCTTTTCTTAGTGGCTTTTCGCAGGCTAGGGTTGCCACGATTTTGCCAATGTCGGAGTTTACGGGGATTTAAGTTTATGTCTTTTTCTTCTATTTTTATTTAGGGTCTGCCCGTCAGGCAATTCTACTGACAAGTGCAGATTTAAAATATATCTCTGTCAAGTCAGTCAATCGTCAAGTCAGCTGTCATTTGACTTAATGAGAAAATGGTGGAGAATTTCATTCAAAACCTAAGGGAAACGAGTTCCATCAAATCACAATATCACTAATATAATTATACTTTTTTTTCTACGGTTTGTACGACCTCTTTTATTTTTACGGTTTGTATTATTGGATAAAGTTTCGAAAACGATTGGAAAAATTCGACAGCTAAATTCAAAATAATATTAAAAAAAACAAATAAACATACGTAGAACAGCCATCGACTGGGGCATTACTAGTTTTTGATGTAGACTGAGAATAGTAGGACCAGTAAGTCAGCAACTAACTTGACTGATTTTGGACAAAGAAAAAAAATGATTGAATGATTCTCTAGTAGGTATATAACAAAAGGCATTCTTTATAAATAAATCTAAGTCCCGCTTTTTATATTTTGATTTGCCTAAAAATATCCACTAGGTTTTACAAAATAACGATGAATACAGGTGATTTAATGGGTCAGCCATGGTTTACTAAGCTATTTGAAACTTTACCTATTGTGGGCAAGTTTCTAAGCTATAAATCAGTTAGTCAATTTCCGTTCAGAAATAAGGGTCATTGGTCCCCCGTTTACTTTAGAGTTCAGCTGTTTTGTCTTATATTAGAAATAACTACATTTGTAATAAAATACTTTGACTTAAAACTGTTAGCGTTATGAATGAGTAGGTATATAGGTCAATAATCTTCTAAATCCTCGCTTTAAAGGTGTATTTACCTAAACAATGATTTTGAAGGAGTGGAATTCCGTGCCAGCGCCTGTGTTCCTAGATACCTATGATTTGGGCACCTTCAAGAGGAAAGTGAATAGGTTTTAATAAAATGAATGAAAGAATGAATAGGATTTAGAAAACGTTTTTTGTCGTCATTCTTTACCTGATGCCCATAGTCATAAATCAAGTGTAGTGATTTTAAAAGAAGTTTTGTCGATGTGCGATCCGCTATCATAACAAGATAAAATTAGTGTAATACAACAGAGTCATGTAACAGAATATGAACGAGTGGGGTTTTGGAATAATAGCAGTAACACAACAAGAACAACTAATATTCTCTCCCTCGTGCACTCGTATCATATTTCGAGAATCCCCGGTCTGAGGAGTGGGCAAGAATAAATGTGACAATCGTAAACGCAGCGTATTTAAAATACACTGCGCGTCAACTTTGCAACGTTTGACAGTAAAGATGATTTTAACGCGCAGTGTATGTCAAATACGTCACTGTTGTATGTTTTCGATTGTCACATCTATTCGTGCTCAACTCCCAGTTCCCAGCTTTACTCCGATTCTATGACACTTTTAAATGGTTTCATTATTTTATTTTCTATACTTTTTTCTGATGTCGGATTAAGCGGAGTAAACATTTTGAACTTTAAAATGATTTCATTTCATTTTAAAGTTCAAAATGTTTACTCCGCTCCATATTTTTATACTTTGGGTTTAGAAGACAAAGGCTCATTTTTTTCACTGTCTAAAAGATTTTGTTCTGGTATTTAATCAATACACATATATACTAACAATAATTCAACGCTTTCTAAATTCTTCTTCCTAAATGAATACATAAGTGGACCTTTAGATCCATACTTACCCTTTTTTACCGTGAATGACACACCAAAAAGAACATTCACTTCCTTCATTATATACCTTGTAGAGATAAACAATTCTATATGCACGCGCCTCCGGTTACACTCACAGGCAAAAATGGTGTACAGATACAATACAAATAAATTGATATATCTCGGTTGTTCAGTCACCGTCTTGACATATTTCCATTATAAAAATTGACTGGATCTGTCGGCCAACTAGTGCATTTCTAAAATGGTTTCTTTACGTTTATCTAATTGTGTAGTCCCGAGGAGTAATAAAGTGTCTAACTAACAAAATGGTGTACCACTACGTAAAATTAATTGAGTTCGATTCAATTAAAACACTAACGAGTTAAGTCTAAAATATTGACCGTAAAAGTGGAAAGCGGGTGCTACTTATTATGTTGCTAGAACTTCCGAGCCGGTAACCGTGCAATTTTCACCATTGGCTTATATTAGTTTTTTGACTTTAATGAAAAAGTATTTTGGGAATGGTCTGTTGCCAAGTAAATTAGGCATGCACCTTAAGTAATATCTAACTTTTTTATTGTGAGGAAAATTCTATTATGAATACCTAACGCTTATTAGAGCAATGTGTCATCTCACACTTAACTGACTTGAACCTCACGGGTCGTCAGGCTTTTGAGCCATCCTTGTAGTTTATAGTTAGCTCTGCCTTCCATGATGTTGCGGGTCGTGGGTTCGATCCACACCAACAGCGAGTATTTGTGTGATTACAAATCATAATCATAAGGCCGACAGATCCAGCCAATCTTTATAAATGAAAACATGTCAAGACGGTCACTGAACATATGTATTTTGATAATAAGTATAGGCGACAATGAAATTGGTTTACCACTCTAAGACTGAATATCATTTGCACGTACAAAACATCAAGGGCTATTTTCGCTTGACAGATTAATAACTGCTACGTCAGAATCTGTCAATCTGTAATCCTTAGCGAATAATTATGTTACTGGGAGATGTCATCAAAAGTGGTAAACCAATTTTTTGGTCGCCTATATATTCATTTTACTAAAATAATATCAAATACCACGTCAAAACACTAACGTACCTACTCCAAGTATGACGATAAACTCACATTCATATTGCAAACGCCTTGCTAATAAAAATCGAATACCTAATCTGAGTTTACGCACGAAGTATAAACTTTTCTTCGCCGAAGCAGAGTTTAAGAAAAACAAATGACGTCATACTTTGAAGCCAACGGTTTACTCAGTCTAAAACTTTCTATATTTACATATATTTTTTACTTTTTGCTGCTCACATGAACTGTCAAAAAAAATCATAAATATATATGGACAAAGACAACGCCATTTAGTGTTAAATTAAGTAAAAGTGAAAAAACTATAATAATTAAAAAAAAACCATGATATATAGTTTAAAAAATCGCCATGACCATTAAACGATTAAGTTAATTTAGCAGCAAAGCCTTGTCACAAAACCGAACCAAATACGTGACGATCCTTACGCGGTGACGTTGCACTGTTTTGCAGTCATGCTGATGTTGACGCGCAGTGTACACGAATAAACAAAAAGTTTACAAGTTTCACTGACAGTTTTATTCGTGATTAGTTCTGGATACATTATAGTATTGGTGTATTATCGGTTATGCTTCGGCTACATTAGCGGGCGAATATTCGTATCGTGTTGGGGCGACAAAAACATCGTGTTCGGGTATAGGCGATCTTCTTGTCTAAATACTACGCGATGACACGATGTACCCGGCCACATACATCGCGTTAGCACGAATATTCGCCGTAGCCCACTAATGTGGCCCCAGCATTACTGTGTGAGCAAAAACATGTAGGTACCAATATAAAATTCAATCCAACTTTCATCGAATGCCGAAATTCGTCGTTCAATACCTTATCAAAATTATATGATCTACGTATTCTTGTTATAAGTTTGAAACTTCGTAGTCACGTAAAATAATTATTTTGTTTGTAAAGTTCCATTCAGAAACTCGTGTAGTACATTATTATATGTTTAATTATGCTAACCAAAGTTTAGTAGGTAGGTACACATTTAAAGAGAAAATTTATATTTTTAAGGTTCATTTCTAGTGATGTTTTGATTAGCTAAGATTTATTAAATCTGAATGTTTTCAAGACGGCCATGCCGTTTTTTTAGTGTATTAATTAGATTTTTTATTAGATATGTAATTAATCAGAACATATTATTATGTAATTAATCAGTAGGTACCTGGTCTACTTTGACATGAGAATAAAATTTCTTACTTCAAGACATAATCAACCTTTCTTTTTGAAACTTTGCTACATCCAGGTGTATTTCAAATCAAAACAGTTGAAACGGTGGTCCAAGTTAGACCGCTCAAACAGACGTCAGTTTCAAAACTATGAATAACATTAGTCCAAAGATTGAGAGAACCAAGTTTGTAGATTAACATCTGAAGGCTATTTGCTCCACCTTTGCTCGTGCTGAGGGCAACGAACCTGCTTGTCTGCCAAAGCAACACTACACATCCTTAAAGCATCTACCGAATGGAGACACAATATGCTGCTTTACAAACAGACTAAATATAATTATTGTTGTTTTTGTGTTTGGTTCTTATTTGCTTATCTGCATTATAACATATGTATTATAATAAAAAGTTAGATCACAGCTAAGAATAGACTCTTTTTAAAAATGTCTATGTCTATCTTTTTTATTTTTCGATACATTTATAACAATTGCGGTCGTGTTTTGTTTTTTCGATCTTGCTACTTTTCTTGATAATCGTCACATCTCCGCCCTACGCAGTACTAATTATATTATTAGTTCTGCCACCCGAGCTGTGATTTCTTGGTAACCTAATTAGAACAAACATTTTGTGTGATAGTATCGGAACGTACCTTTTCACGGATGATGTAATTTTACAGATGGGCGTTTTCTCTCTGTAACCGAGAATGTTTTTAATACTAGGATGCAAAAAAAATATTTATATTAAAACTGAAGCACATCTTGTGTATCAAAAATTAGATGTATGTGACAATACTGTCGTGAAACGCATGAGGTGTTGATTCTCAGTACCTCTACCATGAGTTGTCACAGTAAAATCGCCTGAATTTACTACAGTAGTTACGTAAATATAAGTATTACAAGTACATATTACGAATTTTAGTACCCAACTATCCGCTAGAGGCGCTGTACAAATCTTCATACATTTTTTTGACTACAGACGCCAGCGAGTATATATTGTAAAAACTCATGGTAGAGCTACAGTAGGCTTTATGTGAGTGATAAATTACAGCATATTCAGATTGCACGGGAATGGTAGTTGAGTACTTAATTTAACTTTTACAAAGCCCATGCTTTACGTGCGTCCATATCTGGATAGTCTAAGTATGAGCCACATCATTAATTTCTGCCTAATGTCTGAACAGCGAGACGCGCCGACCACATTTGTGCTCGCGACGCAACATGCCTTGTTGTTTATTTTGCTACCTGACTAAGCACTAGTTTGGAGTTCAGGCATAGCCGAGGGACTGTTAGATCCGATTTACACTTTTCAAAGTAACGAAGAAGAGCTACGACTGAGCTACATACCGCACAGTGTAGTTTTTCTTACTTTTGTATAATGACTTCTGTCATATTGACCAATGATAATAATTAATGAGACTGCCAATGTCAAATATATCGTAATCAAAATCTTAATTACTTAAAATTTTATGGTATTGATGTTTGGATCACGACACGATCGTCCTAAAAATAAATATTTTAAATAAGAAATATATAAATCATAACCTGCATATGCATAACCATATTGGTTACTTTTATTCCGAAATCACGGACGATTAGTAGTAGATCATAATTGAACAAGATAACTAAATATAATAAAACAGAAATAAAAATCAATGTGTCTGTACGTGCTACACAATTATGAATGTGCACAGTTACTTATTGCAATGTTCAAACTAGTGCTTAGAACATCATAATGTTAGTTCGCATAATTATTTCGGCGAGCATCGTTGCAAATAATGAGCTAAATTTAAATACAGACCAGAAAGTTTTCTGACAAAAACTATGTATTAGCTGATCTTCTCCCAACATCAGCTTCAAACAAAGAAACGTTAATTACTCTGATAAGTCATGTAATTAATTATTAACCGTTATGTACCTACTATTTTTTGTAATTAAGATTCATGTACGTTTCATTTATTACTTTGTGCGCTCTACTCTTGATCAGTAAACATTTTATTATTTATTTAATTGCATCCATTACAAATACGAATGAAAAAGAAAATGGTATGATTTTAAACCTAATCAACGTTACAAACTCAAATCGATTGTCGTATTTCATAAACCAAAGAGCTATTTTCAGGTCAGCCGTTAGTACCAATACATGAAATTTTCTTCCAATACAAAGTCAAAGGAAATAGAAACGTGGCTAAAGTGCAATACACTTCGGATAAAAATGAACCACAATTTTATATTACGAATTCTTTGTCTATCCAATGCACTGTAACGTCTTTTCTAGTTTTGTGGTACATGAATAGCTAGAACATTTTTATTGTGTAATAGAAAACTACGAAGTTTTGGTTTTCACATTGGGCATACAGCCAAAAACGTCGCGTAAGTCATATTATTGTAAACATACCGGGTGTACGAAGACTTATGGGGTCACCCCCATGAGGGTCAACTTGCGTAGGTACTATGTTGGTACTATAATCTATTTGAATAATAAACATTAATAAAAACGTTGTTCCTACGGCATCAATAAGGGATAAGAGATAACTTGAAGTTTCTCAAAAATTATAAAAAAAATAAGGCTTTGGAGCTTTTTAAAACTAGTAAATATTTTCAATGTCGTAACGAGTTGATACACTATTCCAATATTCCAGAGTAATCAAACGGTGAATGGAAACTGGTTTAGAAAATCCTCTACACATATTTTCCGTATATTCCCTTCAGATTAAGTCTAATAAGCTTTTTCTCCAACAGTCTGAAGATAGCAGGTTTATTCCATATATTTTGTAACTGTAAAGATTGTAATAATTGCAGTTGTGTCTGCTTTAATTGCTTCCACCCTTTTGTAAACATTTAAACAGTAAACGCAGGCTGATTTTACTTAATGTAAACTGTAGTAACAGGTAATTAAAATACTTGCTCGCACAACACTGGTAATGATAAAACAATGCAAACTGACTGTATCAATTAATTGAGCATGTATAGTTCATTTATAGATGCGTTTTAAAGACAACACATTAAATTTAAAAAAATAAGGTATTTAGGTACCTTTCTTTGTTTATTTCTGTTCGTCCAACTGGGTTATTCTAATGGTGGAACAAACTGGAAGATTTACAAATAACTTCCTTCTCGTCTCACCAACATTACTCGAGTGGGACAGTCGGGAACAAAAATAATGTTTATTTTTCAATAGAATCCCGATGGCAATTGGATATTTGCAAAATCAGTGGGACGATCGGGATAAACGAACACCCAACACCCAGACGGTCATGTTTTGGTAACGTAATGTTTGAGAGCATCATAAACACCAAGAAAAAGAAGACCCAAACGGTTGTGTTTAGTGTATAGAATCCGTCGATAAACGAACACCCAACACCCAGACGGTCATGTTTTGGTAACGTAATGTTTGAGAGCATCATAAACACCAAGAAAAAGAAGACCCAAACGGTTGTGTTTAGTGTATAGAATCCGTCTTGATATAACTCATCAACAGTTTCTTGTCTGAAGTTGACAGCCGGGAAGTACGGAAAGTACGAGTACAACGTAGTTTGTTGAGCTGACACTAATCCGCACTTCCAGCCAGCAAACAGTGAGGCTGTTACAAACGATAAACACCTATTTCTGACTCTGTCACACCCCTGATAATCTGTACACATTCGTGTAGCTCAAGACGGTTTTCACACAAACTGCCAAGACGCGTTCATACGGTAAGCTAATATGTGGGTAGTTTCACACAAGTAACTGGAACTAGATCTAGAAGATGTACGGTGAAGTCTTTGAACAACTTTTAATTAGAGATTTTCTTCAACAGAGGATTTCCACTTCGCAAAAACTATGTTTCTATTTTAGATGAAAACAAAGAAACGATTTAAATATTTCGATTGTGACATGATTATTTAAAACTTTTTTATGAATAATGATTATTTTTTTATTAGATTAGAGCGTTTTAGTGTTGTCTCATCTATGTTTCTGTTTAACATCAGACGAATAAAATTTAAGTTTTTCTTTCTATTTCTTGTCGATGCCAAAATGTTGAAATACTTGTTAAAGAAGTAGATATTTTCATGACTACTAGAATCGATTAAAGGCGAATGTAGTTACATCCAGATTTCATTATGGTCATTTATAACCATAAATCTAAAATGCATTACTGCATACGGGAATGCTATTAGCATCCCCAATAGGACGCATACCGATGTTAATATTGCCCACAAGCGCTCTTAATGGCTCCGTTTGTCTAACACTGCGAGTAATTCGTATAAGATTATTATGCATTCTCCATTAGCCTGCAAGCTTTATAGCTATGTGTTATGAAACCAGTAGCTCTACCATGAGTTTTTACAATCTATACTCGCTAGCGTCTGCAGTTAAAAAAATGTATCAAGATTTGTACAGCGCCTCTAGCAGATAGTTGGGTAATAAATTCGTAATACTAACATTTACGCAACTACTACAGTAAAGTCAGGCGATTTTATTGTGACAACTCATGGTAGAGGTACAGTAAGTCAAATAAGTAGCCAGTAAATACATAGGTAGATGTAAAGTGTTATACTTAGTTATAAATAGAATATCTGTAATGTAATTTTATTAGTCGTAAGTTTGTTTGTGAATAAAGTTGTCCAGCACTAGTCACTTGGTGTGACTTTTATTATTATTAGTCAATAAAGAATTAAAATCAAATAATGCTGAACCAATTCGAAATAGAGTGATCCAGCTTATTTTTCTTTCTTCCCAAAAAATAGACGAAAATAAACAATCGATGCGAAGTTACTGAGCCGTGTCAGCTATTATTTTTTCGTAGATAGGGCCGTATAAGCGGAAATTCCTTTTAATAAATTGTTTTATTAATGATACGTAGAAGTACTAAAATTATAGTATAATGCTTAGTAAACTGTGATCTTAAATATGTAGCACAAAAAACCAGTGCTTAGGAGATGCCCAACGGCTCTACACTAACAAGCTATATATAACTGAGCACGTCCTCGTTAGACGCATTCATTATGACAGTACATCACTATAAGTAGTGTATACCTTTTTCTCTAGGTATATCAATCGCCATCGGTTTGTTCCATAACTTACATGAATGAAGTTTAGTATAATAAAAAAAATTATTCACAAACAAACTAACGACTATACAAAATTTACAAAATGTAGATACATTTACATATAAAATACATAAAAAACAGTTGAGCTATCTACAGACCGTTGCAAACGATCTATAGTAGATAGTAGGTATTTGTAACAAAATCCAAAGTTTAGTTTTAGGGTTCAAAGTAGGTTGGTAGATTCAACAACAGCCTATAGTAAACACATGCTTGAGACAAAAACACAACAAAAGATTAGACGGCAATGAAAAACGCATGCTTGGGACATAAGTGAAAAACCAGGTGGTGGTAGCATTATCTTATGCGTCAAAAGATTATATTATGCAAAAACTTATAAAATGTTTACAAAATAAGCAAATCAGTGAAATTCCCGTGCCAGCCTGTATAACAGTCACGTAGGGAGTAGCACTATGTATCTTCCGTGATACGCAAAGTTTGTTCACATCTCCGCAAGTTTGGCGACGTGATAGCATTTTCGTAAGCACCACATTTCCAGTAACATGAGTTACTGAGTCAACATGACGCATAAAATAAGTATAAACAGAAAGGAAACTCTATACTTTAAGCAACAAATTGTGAGCGTATCGGTTCTATCCCGTACAAGTATTCACTCGTAGTCTGTATCGCAGAAATGTGTCACAGTATCGGAAATATTTTCAGCGTGTACATAATTTCCAGTTGGTTGGTTGTGCCATGATTCGTGAAAATAAGTACTAAGGACCTAACATTTTTTAGTTCAAATAACCAGAGAAATTTCAGCAAAATAATGCTAGATAAAATTTTATAAACTGTATAAAAACTAAATAGTTTATAGTATTTATATACAGATTTATTTATATAAGTACTTACATAAAAAAATTATGCTTATGAAACGCACACAAACGATAAGATTTCAATAAAACAGTTTATTTTACAAGTCAAGTGACTTTAAAATCGTCGGTAAGCGCTCTCACTTAAAGCCTCTATTCTATGGCTATGATAAACGTGTGTTCAACGACTTTCAAAGATTTGTTATATTACAACTTCTTCACCCTGTCCCGGTATCGCAAAACGTATGTATTCAGCTAAACACGTCAAGTAAACAAACATGTCATACAATTTAGGCAACCTAAAAACTTAGTCACCAGTTTATAAGCTTACTGACCTATAAAATCGAAATAGTCTAAATTTTGGTAGCACCTGAAACAATTTTGTCACCTTAAAAACTTAAAAGTTAGTAAGTAACTAACTATTTTTAAGCAACTAAGCCTTTTTTTCTGTTATGTAAGCGTGTGAATGAGAGTAGGTAGGTATACGTCAAATTCCAGTTGATATAATAAAAAGTCAATGACGTAATGGGTGCCTAAACCTTTTCGTAATATAAATAGGAATGTATTTACAATTTCCTTTTCCCCTCTTCACGCCATTGAGTTTTCATCCGCGTTCATTGATATTTTCTTTGGTTTTTTTTTCCAAAATAAAAGATTTGAAAGTGACAGTTGTCACAGTTCAGTTCGTATTAGCTCTGTCTTTCATGTTGCACGGTCGTAAGTTCGATCTCCAATATGAACAAATATTTGTGTGATGACAAACATTGTTGTTTGCTTTGTGGGTTTCAATCGAAAACAAAGTTTAGAATATTATTTAGATATTTTATGGTGATATAAGCAAAATCTAGCTATGCCCGACTGTTCTATGCCTCAATGATATGCAAAATTGCACAAATCCATTTTTGCATGAGCATCTTGCTACTATTGCTTCGGGCCCACAGCGAGTTTTATTCTTTACACGTCTTATTTTCAACTTCCCAGACTACCAACCTGAATTTTCAGACTTATGTGTTTAAAAAATGTCTGTAAATATCGTTACAAGACACGTGGTGCAAAACTAAATCAATCAGTCCTATGTCCTGTGACATAGGTATTATCTTACATATTTCAGGCACCAGTCTCCCACAAAACAGGTAACTTATTGTTAATACTATTGTTAGCAGAATACGAAACATACTTAGTACCAGCCTTTTACCTTACTTAGCATTTAACATATGGTTTAATTGCTTGTTCCTATCTAAATATCATAAAATTAATCAAATCATTTTGCATATATAAATTCTAAGGCAAGATATGAAGAAACAAGAAAAACTATCTGGTTAATAGAATAAAAGAGGTATTCTGTTCGCATATATACAACATGTTCCCAGTCCCTACTCTCATTACTTATAGCTAATCAAGTGCGCGACAAGTTAGTCTCACTGCGAGCTTTACTTTGACAAACAGTCGTGTAAGTGATGTGCACGTAATCCGCATCCCTACTATACGATGTATACAACAAAATTACAACGCTTTTGGGAAACGAACGAAGTATTTTGTATTCACTACAATTTGGAAGTTTTAACACTGAGTGTAACAATTAGCAAAGTTTTAAATCACGTTCCAGATCAAGAATATTCTGTTATGTCATCTTACTTTACTATGATAGCTTATTTAGCTGTCAAAGTAAATAGTTTATCATATACCATTTATTGTTGGGGTTTTACGTATTTAGTTCTAAGGTTGTTTGCAGCAATGAAATAAATAACTTTTTACAAATTTGTATTTACAAATTTGTAAAAAGTTATTTATTTATAATAGCTTAGGTGGATTAAATAAGCGTTTTCTATTTTAATCATGAGCATACAATTTTAAACGTACAGGCAGTAATTACATTATTTAAAAAAAATGGTCACCATGATATTATTGAAAATGTCAACAACTTCCCAACCTTATGAAAGTTTATACTTCTCAACACAATTTGTACTTACTTACCTGGGCTTTAAGGAATATTTGTACTTACACTGCTAATTATCATAAAATCCGGTACCTCATATGGTTTATTACGCGTTGAGATGGCACTTGCGTATTTACACAAGTACCATACTTGCTCATTTGAGAGAGTTGTATGACACGTAGTTCACAAGTCATTAAGCGGAGAGCTCCAGATTACAGAAAGACCTTATGAAAATTTTAAGCACAACAAAATCCTTCCTAATGCAAAACAAACTATAAGCCATTGGTGTTAGGTAACTAAAAACGGAGTACTTTTCCGAATAGATCCTGTGTTTGACTGAAAAGACGCATACAATTTGTTTAAAATTAATTAATTTATAATAAACCCGATGAAACCTGGCAGCAAATTAACTCTACTTTGGATACCCGAGGGTGAGCTAAACTTGCTACCTCATTACATTAACTGCTCGTCTCAAAAGAGATTAATCTATTAAAAATTCATTCTTTTCAGCCTTCTGCCAAGTTCGTTCAGAAAGCATGTTAATATTTAATTTTACCTAGACGCCACGCCTAATGCTCTTAATTTAAAATTCTTACGAAACTTAATATTTGAGTGGGGCCGGTCCCAGTGGGCTCCCCGGAGCGTACCGTACCTTTTGTTTATTCGCAGTCATTTTCTATACAAGGCTGCGTGTGTGGGCGCGGCGAGGAGCTTTCGGCTATGTGGACCGCAGTAGAGCGCGTATTTTACTAAAATACCTCGCGAACAATGTTTCACATGGGGTGACTCGGTAAGGGAACTAGACTTGCACGCTCAGTGGTATATAAATTTTCCGTCGGTCCGCATCGGAACCGCAGTTGCTGGAACGATGGCCGTGCCTCGTACGTGTTGCGCTGCCAAATAAAAAAGTACCTTATGGTGAAACATTAGGCGCACCGCACCTCGTTCCTCCACGTCTCGAGGCACTTACATATAATATCGTCTCGAGTATACCTCCTAGTAACGTCTGTCTACACGAATGAATTCGTATTCATGAACAGAATACTGCAGTCTGTATGAAGAATGTTCTCCTGTTATGTTCTTTATTGTAGGTAGATTGTCAGATTTGCGATGTAATAGCCTTTTACTTTAGGTAGAGTGGAATATGTTGCAAAATAATTACTTCTTAAATAAAAATTATTAAATACTAAAGATTTGCTAAATATTTTTGCTATTTTGGTGATAAGTTGGTCCTAATGCTCACTTTAATTAGCATCTCGATTAACCAATAAGTTCAGTGCGGTTAACCCCAAAGTTTACAATCGCCAGATAAAATATTTACATTTAAAATCGGTTCCGTTTTAGCCGAGAGCTATAACGATATTAGCCGCCGCAGGTCAGACTGCTATTACAGTTTATTTGTTGAATTTTCGAACCCTCCAGCTACCTTCAGTTTACAAACAAATACTTTTCAGGCTGAAACTGAAATATTGCGGCAACCATAAACACTGTTTATTTTGAAAACGTTTCATATGCTTATCGCAAATATCCGTTTGATTATGAAACAAATTGAAAATAATTCTAGGTTATTATGAAAAAAACTTATCCAAACATAAATAAAATATATTTTAAATTATTCCATATTTGTTCAGTCTATACTAAAAAGTAAAATTCTCCAAATTTTTTAATCTTAATTATCTTACACTTTTGCTCTTAAATAGACAAGTCTAAATTGGTAGGATAAAAAAACTAAAATTACACACAAACACAAGTAGCCTCTTGCTTTTTAAGAAAAAGAATCCCTCTTAAAGAAACCTCCTGCGATGTTTCCAGTGGGAGGTTTTCTCGCCCGAGGGACGTTGGCAGACATCGCCTAATTAAAGAAAAACATTTCCCAAATCTTTGCAGAAAACTCAAGCAAATGAAACTCAATATACCCATATAATAGGTATACGTTTCTCATTAATACCCAATTAGAAAAGGCAATTATGACTAGCAGAGGTTTTAATATTAATATGTTAAAGAAAGATAAATGCGCTATTTTTTTTTACTCGCAAAAGTTTCTTTTAGTTTCCAGTATTCATATGGATTTAATCAGAGCTATATCATAGTCACTGTTATAAAATCATCTTAACATTTTTACAGAACCGATATAAAATGGCAAAATAATACTTATACTGGGTTTAATAAGATCATAACAGTCATTTTTAATATAAGCGATCAATTTAGGAAAACTTATTATATTACAGCCAAAACTCAAACCACTACACAAAGAATAAAGCTTTTAAATTTTTTCATGAATTTCATAAACGTACGTCAACTAAACGTGTTTTTCTTTGTTCGCAGCGGACGTGGGGTCGTGTGTCGTCCCACTCGGTATGGAGAGCGGCCTCATATCAAACGAATCGCTTTCATCCAGTTCCAACTATGACCAGAGCGTGTCGCCCCTCAGTTCAAGGTAAGCCGGACTAATAACACCAATATTTTCTCACCTACATTACTGAGAACGACTTTTTCGATATTGAAAGTAAAGCTTTTTGAAACAAGTTTTCCTATTTAATTGGTAAAAAATATCAGACAAGTTGGAGCGTAATTCCAAAATGTCAATAAGAATGAAACTTGAAACATCAGTTACATTATATTTAGTAATATAGATATCCAACAAATAACGTACACTAGTCTTGCTCTTGTTTAATTTGCATGGAACTCAGCTGGAACGGCTAAGGGATTTATAACTGCACAGACGCAGACTCGCATAACGTACAATGTTGAACATAAATCTGCAAGATACTTCAGATTTGAGAAACGTTTTAAGACCGGATCAAGGTGAAGTAGGTAACTCTGAGGGCTTAGTTGTTCGCTTTATAGTTTAATATTATTAACGTTTGGATTTGAAATAAAGTGTTGCTATAAAACTCCATTGAAGGCTTTTCACTTCGCTACATAACCAAAATATCATGCGAACATCATAAATTCCTGTCGCGTTAGTTATGGTTAATGTAGCTAGATGATAATATTTCACCTTCATTTATTACCCTCCAGTGAAATATAATACCCTCGAAACAAATGTGTTGTCGTATCACTTAGCAACAACAATGAAGAAATGTAAACACGAATCGAATAACTCGTCGCACGGTACGATCACCGCTCTCAACATTATTATACTTGAATATTCGTTTGAAGGAGCCACAGATAAATTAATCTAATATACGAGAACATTTGTTTAGAACAAAAGGGTGGGTAGGCGAAGAAGACATCACATAAGTCGTCGATATTGTTAACAAATACCTCTATATGTGTACAAATGCCAGGCGCATAGCTACTTAATCGATAAGCGTCTTTAGCCGGTCATTGTTGTACACAACAATAAAGCGCTATGATACGGCCAAGTTGTAACAATAATTGTGAATCCCTCGACCGCAAAATGCTCATACTTAGCTCAAACAATTAACAGAGGGTCTCACATTCGGGCTTGAGCCCGCATAAGCCGGCGCGAGACAATAGCGCGAAACTCGTCTCCAGTTTGGGAAATTCACTAACTGAAAATTAAATTTTCATATGAATTCTGAGCGAGCGAGATCCTACAAAAGCCTTTCGGGCTCGACTGCCGAAGATAACAAGATGTAAGTACGGCCGAATGTGCCGAAGCCTTATCAGTGGAGCCACTTTACATAGGGTCAGAGGCGATTTAGCAAATACTACGGTAATTCAACGTTTAGCGCGCTTTGTCCTAGCAATGGCCGTTCCTAGGTAGCACCGCGCTGCGCCGTCCTCGTGCCGATGAGATCGCATCGTAGATATTCAAATAGGATGGCGAGTCCCTACCTCTGTTGACAAACGAAACACAGAAACGTTTTAGTCTATTTGCCGAGACTATTACGCTAATTTTATTTACTTATGCGCAAACGTGCCTTAGGCGAGTATTTATAACAACTGAGAGCTACTCAGAAGTTGCAATCTTTGCTCGACTAACAAACGGCACCCTTATCATCTTAAATGAATTCGCCAAGTGTTAACTAAAGTCTAGGGTTCTTTATTATATACGAACTTAAATAGTCAGAAAACATTCCTTATTACTTAGTAAGAAATAACAAAACAAAAAATGGATTACTTAGGTAGGTAATCTTTCATGTGCTAGTTATTTAATAATAATTACCATACCACAAGACTTTCAAATGTAAAGTAGATTGCAACTAGACATTAATATACAAACACATAACACTAAAAAACCAAGTCTTATCATAAGTTTTTATACCTTTTTATATCAGGCAAAACCCTAAAGATTGGTATCTTCCATAAAAAGTAAAACAGTGCTAGTTACTCCGTCTCCGCCTAATTTCGTAAATTGGATTTGTTTCACTAAATGTTTCTCGAGAGTTTCACTTCACCTGACATTTATAAGCTTCGTGTTCTACAACAAGTAGGACGTACTACCAAGTATCTACATTTAACATTGAGTAGGTACATCAATTTTTGGTGCAAAATTTTACCAAAATTGCCTTATATGAATGATGAACATTTGATTTACATACGGAGCTTAACTTACTTTACAAACTAGGCTTATGAGCTTTTTGTTTGTCATCAGGATTCGCACCGAGATACGAGGCGGAGCTTGGTGCCCTAACGGATTGATCACTCCAAAGAGCCGACAGTACCTGGAGATAGATTTGCGTGGAGAGTACATCATCACAGCGACGGAGACGCAGGGTCGATTCGCGAATGCAGTCGGCGTGGAGTTCGTAGAGAGCTACGCCGTCGAATACTGGAGGGACGCTCTTGGACGCTGGGTCAGATACAAGGACTTCAACGGGACTCAAGTAAGTATACGGCTAGACATTATATGGTAAACGTAACTAGTTTAGACCGTTGCAAACTGGCTGTAGTTTCTCATCAACAAATAGCAAAATATTGTATTTTATTCAAGCAACTAAAGACTGCAGTTTGACAGCTTATTATACGTCACTTTCTACCTGATAGTCATAGTTAAACGTCAAGTGAGGTGATTTAAATAAACGTTTTGTGGTCGGTGTGCGCTCTCACAGTCTTGAAATAATATGTAAGTGTACAACAGTAGGAACATTAAAATACAGTGAAGATAAAAAAGATAGAGCTCAAGCTTATCTAAGCACCGAATAAAGCAAAATAATGAGACTGCAGATACATTTTTTACAACTAAATATTTTTTCGCTAAGTAAGTTTTCAAGTTTCAAACTAAAAAAGCGAAAAACTAAAAACTAAAAAAATTATGATAAAACTTCAACGAATTTATTCCGGAGAGATATTAATTTCTTATGGTGCTTTCTCATTTCACCATTCGTTATTTTGATTAATGTTCAAAATCAAAAACTATTTGAACTAATCTAGTTGATTGGTTCGAGTAACTTAATAATTCAGTAAAAATCAGTTAGCTATAAATACGTGTTCATTAAATTGTAATCAATTAACCCAAATGAACTAAGCCCGGCCATCACGTCGGTCTTCGCAAATGTATCAAAATAGCTGTAAATTACTTAATTTACTTAGCAATTTGGCACAAATCAGTACGCCCAAACTTTTCCTTTACATGGAAGTTACTAAGTACGGTTTCTGTAGCAAGTAGCTCAAGTTAGACAGTATTAGACCCTTCGAACGTGTAACGTTCTAAATAATTAGGTAGTAATTATCCAATACAAATACAAATTATGATTAATAAATAGAGATTTATTTATATAAATCGATCTAGTACTTTGAAACTGTTAATATAAGAGAGTGCCTATGATGACTAGTTGAATAAAATAAACTGATATATAAATAACATTCCATACAATATGGGAAATGTCAATATTATTCAAAGCTAGATATAAAATATAAGAAAATGTCATAAACTGTCAAAGAGAATACACGAAATGTAACAAAAGATGTGAAACAAAGCATTCGGAAAGCGCCCGTTTAATATTTCCGAATATTCCTTTGATCATAGATACAATAGGTAAAACAAACATTACACAAAAACGTGCAAGTCTTTTTACAAATAGGTTTGAAGTAAACAGAAGTGCTTGTAAGTTTGCAACTTCTTAAAAAGATAAGTATGTATATACATATTATAAAGATATATTATATGTATATTACGAATATAAAGTTTACGGTCTATCTTATAAAAAGTTAGCACAGACTTGATTTATTGATTACCATACGTAATGATACATCAACGATAACTTTTTATAAGATAGGGGTTAGTCTTTATTATCGTTATAGTGAGTTTGTTTCTTGAAAATATATTGAGCAAAAATTTTCAGAACATGTAAATTATATTAAAAAAATAATGAAGTCAACGTTGATATACGTAAAAACGCTCTTAGCTGTTCTACTTTATGTTACTTTTGCCCAGCTTCGGATATCACTAAAAGGCTGTGAAACCCGAAACCGGGCCTTTTGTCATATACAATGTACGTCATCTACCTACATAGCAGTAGTAGTTCATATGGTAAACACATAAACTTAGAGAATGTACCTACTGAGTAATAGCCTCATGAAATTTACTTGTTAGGCTAATATAATCATTTGCAGGTCTGTAAGTCTTTTTTTAGAAATAGGCAACTATTGACAGCACGATTTCGTATCGTGTATTTGTTAGTTGCGAAAACGGCAGGAAGGATTTATTTTATACCTGGATATGAAACGCTCAGTCTATTAGGTACCTACTCTACTCTAAGTCTATAGTGAAACATACATTGTTATTTGAGTAACTTTGTAAGTTACGTAGGTATAGGAATTATTATTGTCAGGGCTTTGTAAGAGTCTTGATTTAAAAACCCCTGTTTCCTTTAACACAACAGCATTTGCTGATTTTGAATGAAAACACCTAAAGGTTCTTAAACTCTTCTTATAAAATAACCACTGATGATGTTTTTTTTTACATCTTTTAACTTTTACCTACTGCGTAGTCAGATATTGGGGCACTAGTTGTAACACATAGTTATGATAACAAATACAACGATTATTAAACAAATACTGAAATATGCCTTTTTTTCAGCTTATACCTGGCAATGTGAACACGTACACTCCGAGGAAGTCGGTCTTAGAAGCACCTTTCATAGCTTCTAAAGTACGTTTTTTTCCGTACGCGGCTCATCCGCGGACGGCGTGCATGCGAGTCGAGCTGTTCGGCTGCAGATGGAAACGTACGTATAAAAACAACCTATTTGAACCAACTTGGCACCTCCAACGCTGATCACCGTATCAATGCTCCCCTCTGAGCAATGAGCTGCGAAGCTAGATGCCGAGTTAGTTCAACCGTGTAGCGCAAACGCCTTTGCAAAGCGCATTGCTCTCCCTTGCGATTGTTATCTATTTATCTATACGTATACCATTTTGCCTAGCGATTGATTTATCCTCAACAGTCGTCAGGATCATTTATTGTAACGTCATTCCTTCAGAGGCCATAGTGGCGTACTCGGCACCTAGAGGCGGCGAAATGCAGGCGATGACGAACGGCGCCCGTTTTCTCGACCTTACCTATGATGGAAACATGACTACAAACTGGATATCTGTTGATGGTCTTGGACAGATCACTGACTCCTTGTACGGTCCTAGTGATTTCGAGTTACCAGACATTTTAGACACCAGCGGTAAGTTTTTGAAGTGTAACAAATGCGAATGGTGTTCGATCATATGGGGCAGGTTTTTATGCTGATATATTTTCAGGGAGCCGCTGGATTGGATGGAATAAAACCGTCCTCACAGAAGAAGGCGTTAAACTTACCTTCAACTTCACAGATACTAGACTCTTTCACCATGTCGACATTCACACCAACAATATGTTTACAAAAGATGTCCAGGTACAAAAGCATTTTCTTCATCGATTCAATAAATTGTTTCACTTTTACTTGAACTTTGCACTCACAAAATGTTTCTTTCAGCTTTTCAAAGAAACGGAGGTGTATTTTTCTTTAGAGGGAGAGCGATGGCAAGAAGAATGCATTGCTTACGAACCGAAACAAGACAGAGTGTCTGAGCATGCCCGCACAGTGCATGTCGACCTTGAAAATCGCACCGCGAAGCACATCATGATCAAACTCTACTTTCAACATGAATGGATCCTAATAAGCGAAGTCACTTTCAAAACAAGTAAGTTTTTTATCAATCACGCTCTATTGATTAAACAAACTCCGGACTCGGAACCAATCACGACTCGTTTCCAAATACACTTAATCGTGATCGCGTATTTGATGTCCCTACTTACAAAATAAATAAATCAGCGCGAACGGCAGATAATTTGTTTGGAATCCATTCGCAGCTTGCTGAGTTCGCAGTCCGAATCAACGTTCAATTCGCGGAATAAACAACCCTCGAGTCCGCACTCGGGATTTCGAAACAGTTTATCAAATCAGATGTTTTATACAAACAAATTATTCCTTCAAATTTCCGAAGGGAAAAAGTGAGCAGAAAAGATTCATAAGCGGCCATTGGGTGATTTTTGGTGCGAACAAAAAGCGTAGATCCCTGAGGGCGCAGACCGGCCGGTACGCTAATAGATCCATTACTCCTCATTGGCCGCCCTTATCTGTTCTGAGCACTCACGAGCCTGCGGCTATTTCACAAATTTTATCTTTTAGTAATTAATCCACAGCTCTTTGAGGGAATCGCCTCTTAAGTGATAAATCGCCGTCGCTAAATGAAGAACTTGTAATTAAAGAAAATCTTTGATCTGGATTACTTTGCTCTCGATTGTGTTCCGGCACTGAAGACGTTTTGCCAGCAGTGGCGCGATCTTGCAAATTGAAAATTAATTTCGAGTAATGCCGCAGAATAATTATATCTCTTAAGAGTGGACTGCTATTGGAATACTAAAGTTTCTGGGACAATTCCTTTCAAAGAATACTCGTCTAACTAAATACAAAAATGGTCCTCGTATATCAAACCTGTACCATTCTGTCAAGAATTTAAAGCAGATATAACTTAAAGCTAAAGTATAACAGTAAACAGTATTTTAATATTTAGTAAAAAAAACCCTTTTAGTGTGATTAGAGAACTGGATTGTGATATCACAGTAAATAAATAAATAAAAATAAATAATGCTGGACAATCCACACAACATCATCTAGTAGTTTGCACACTTGGTCAAACAACTCTTAATTAGGTGAAAAGTCAACTCCCCATTATTCCTAATCCACTTCGATTAGGAAACCCCACGAGGAGAGTTTTAGGTGTCCTATTACGGAAAACCCAATCTGAGATAGCCTATTTCATGAGTTATACCATTAAGTGTAGGTGCCTACTATGTATGTATACTTTTTGTATATTTTTTAACTCGTGTGTAACCTTGACATGTGTTACATCGTCATGATAATAAAATAAAAATTAAGCCTATAAAAAAGGTTACTCTCATGCGCTCAGCACTTTTGAAACAATAAAGTATTAAAATGGGTCACGTTGTTTATATTTTTACAGTGAAAGCGAATTTACAATGTTTTTCGCAAATTCTCATTAATAAAATTACATTTTCTGAGGCAATTTGCGTATATCATGTTATTGGTATTGATATTGTGCTTTTAATATACATACTCATTGTACACAACAATACCTAAAGTTTTTACACAAAAGGTAAAATGTGTTTAAATCGATATAGGTAGTAGTCTTTATTCATCCATTGGGATCCGGTATGTAGACCTTAACCTTTGACGGAGCATCGACCCCACTTGCTCTAACTGATAGCAACCCAAACTTATATCAAAATCGAATAACATTCAAACACGTTTGGTCTACATATTTTGTTAAAACTTTTATGAATTAGTTTTCTATCTATCAAAAAATAAAATCAAACATACCCATGTCAACAAGCATTTTATTCGCAGAGCGAACTTTCATTTGAAAAGTTGTTTTTAAAAATATTTTGCTTTAAAGTAGTCAGAATCGATCTCGATATAGCAAAAACAAACATTGAAAATGGTGTTCTAAAAGTAGTGTAATGTTATTTATTCTACCTAGTGATCATTTTCATAGTTTTTCATACTTATCGTGCAAAAAAGGTTAATAAAATTCGGCACACGGAATCCATTAGCAAATAGGCAACGTTATATACATCTGAATAGGGGTGAATACGGTATTACCGCGAACAAATATATACGCATATTATTGGGGTCCATTAACAAAGCGAGAAATGGTCTAAGTAACTAGGTTATATTTTTATAAATATATCGAAAACACTTTCATAATTATACATATAAAATGTATAAAAACGTTTCATAACTTTTTATTTAAGGCTAACTATAATTAACGAAATGCAGAAACTTTACCCAAACAAAATGTCACCATGTACTTGTGTGATAATTAAGAGTTTTGAAAAGTCTTACGGTGTATCTTATAAAAAATTAGCGCAGACTTGATATGTTGATTACCATACGTGACATTATGTCAATGCTAACTTTTTATAAGATAAGGGTTAGCTAATAGCAGGTTTTATGAAACACCAGATAAAAAAAATCTAAACCGGGTAAACTAAACCACCTTACAACTGGGTCTAAACTTAAACTGAGGTAAGTGAGAATGGCTGAGTGCCAGTGCGATAGTGTGTGCCAAGAGTCAGTTAATTCTGCGCTAATTTCTAATTGTGCTGGTAATGAAGCGCCAGCAGAATGGCGAAACAGATTGTACTGATGAGAATTAAAACACTGCCGAGTTTTTGGCACACTCAGTAGAATATGACATAGATCTTCCAAAAGTGAAGCAAACATGACTAATCTATCTAATTTATACTTTATACATTAGATGTACATTATTTTGTTTATATTATATGAAACTATATTATTAGATACTGACTTCTTAGGTAAAACAAAAACAAATGCCTTGGTCAATTCTAAAATAAATAATGAACGAACAAGTCTAGATTGATGTTCTAAACTTTATGCAAAGATATGACTACCTAGGGAATCTGTGATTAATTAACAAACAAATGACTCCATTGTCACAGACGCACCCACTATCAGAGTCCCGCAGCGTGGAGCGAAACGTCAGTCTCAAAGCGGTTGAAGGCGTCTAAGTTCTATTGTGGGCCACAATTAGTCCTGTAGTCGACACCTATTCATTTCCTTCATTGTCTGCGAGCCTTCTGGCTCAATGACGATGTTATTGAAACTCAGTGAATAGTGTTTGTACCTGTTTGCTCTAAACTATTTAGAAACATGCATGACAGATGAAATAAAACTTTATCATGAAGTCTTTTATTTAGACTCGGAAATACTGAGCCGGTTAAACGAGTATCCTGGTTTTAGTTATGTTTTCTAGCACAACTATGCATATCTCCCATTGTTATAGAGCACATTATGTGCAGAGATCGTCTCTAAAACAATAAAGTTTAATATTAGAGATGTGTTCATGAATAGCTGAAACACAAGCGCATTAAACTGTACCTGGTTGTTGGAGCGTTATTTAAGACGCGGTCAACCGTTCATGCTCTGCACTGTTTATTTCAATTTGAAAATCACTATATAGGGTCATAATATGGTAAAGAGGATACAGACAGGTGTTCAATAATCCAATAGCGACATTATTAATATAGTTCCGGGGTCGCCAGACCGTGCCGAACTACACGTCACACCTGCGGCGCTCCGCCACTCTCCCGTACCCTCATTATAATTATTTAATAATATGAGACGCACCTCAATAATATTTGTGTCTAAATAGCACTTAAGGTTCGAATATGTATCACAAAAACAGTCTTAGTCATTTTTATAATATAATATAAGTAAAATAATTTTAAATGCGTCGTCTACATATATCAATATGGCTTAAAATATGAATGACCTGAGATGTACCTACTCCCTGTTTGTATAATATCAGTAACGTTACCATAATGGATATACAAATTCCAAATACAACTATAATGTGTAATATATTTAATAGTTTAACTATAATTGATAAATCGTTGCATCTCATCTGATAGCCATAATTGGTCTTTAAATGGAGATATTAAAAATAGATGGAGATAATATAATTAATAATATGAATTTAGAATGCAATTCTCAAAACACAAAGCTAAAGTACAGTTCACAGAAACCAGACAGTAGGTAATATAAACTCTGATATTATATTATTTTTCCAACAGCTCCGACAGTCATAAACGGGTCTGCTGAGTTCCTCGAGGAGTACTACCGCTCCGATTTGCCTCCATCTTCGCGCAAGAAGCGGAATTCCTCAATGAGGGTATCAGTTGGTCTCGCGTGCGGTGCCTTGGTCGGAGGAGGCGCTTTTGTGGCCTTCACAGCGGTGCTACTGACGAAGAAAACTAGAAGGAGGATCCCAGCATTGCTGAAGAAACCCTTCTGCCCTTCCTTGAGGAGTAATTCTAACTCTCGGAATAATCGACGAACACCACGTCTGGCATTGGCACTTGCGAATTGTCCACCAATACATATGTTACGGTGAGTTTATTTAAATATAGGAATAGTGTTGAATCTGAGTTTGTCATAATAATAAAAATAGAATTAAATATATTAGATCATTCAAACTAATTTTATTTTACTGCTCGCTACAAACTGAGACTTAACACTGTGATGGCCAAACTTATGAACGCTGAATACGCTAAACATCTGAAATCTTATTTTTAAACTGTCTTTAACGAGCTGACTAAAAAATGTGTTCAAAGACAACTTTCATAAGTATGGGTACATATTAACATTATTATGTTTATATTTGTGTATAAATATTTATACCTCACATATTATGTGTTAATTTGTATGTGTACGTACTTGCAAAAACAGTGGTATGAATGGTAGTTGTAGATATGTTTAGTTTATAAGTTGTTATTCTGTTTTAATTATTTATATTGTACAGTTGCACATAATATGTGATTTAATAAAAGTGTTCTGAAAAATACTTTATATATTTATTATAAAACATTTTTATTTAATTGTTCTTTTAAATGATTTGTATTTTTTATTGAGTATGTAATAAAAAAATATTTGGGCAACTGTACAATAATTATAAGAATTTTGTTCATTAGTTCCATAAGTGCTCTGTGAAAATTTTCAAGATGCGGAAGACTTTTGAATTCCCTACAATTTTCATAATATTTTCGTTATTCAAATGCGATTTTATCTTAAATTATGTTAAGTTCTAACTTAGAACTTGGCACCAAGATAAGAAGTAGGTAGCTAGTAGGTAGCCCGACAAAGAATCTTGCAAGTTATAAAACATTTTTAATTTTGGATATTATTTTCTTTGAGTTGCAAAATTGCGTTGGTTATAAAAATAAAACATGTTCATTTATATCTTGAATAAATACAAAGTCCATTATATTGCAAATAAAAAATTGCAAATTCATATAGTAATTTAAATGAAATAACTCACGCGTATTGACTGCAGATCGGTAATTGATTTGTTTTTAAACATCAGGACAGACATACTAAAAATTTGTGATCAAACAGCCAAACAGTTGACTGATACTACTGCGGGCATCTAATAATACTAGTTGGAATAATGCCAATTCTTAGTTTCTATGTGAAAAAATGAGGGTTTTGGGAGATGAAGTCACGGCTCTATCCACTAAGAAAGATCAACGAGATTGTTCGAAGTAAACGCAAGTCTAATCAGTAGATCAGATCACGATCAGATACATGTTGTCGGTACCGGTCAGCGTAAAAATGCCCTTACTCATGTATCTTATGAATTGTTTATCAGCAAACGGCTCGAGTAACCGGGACTCGAGAAAAATGAAATTGAATTTTGCGGTTTCAAGAAACCGTCTGAATAATGAACAGGCTCAGTGGTACGACCGATGCAGCACATGAGTGATGCAGAGCTTTTTCACTAAGTACTTACCCTGTACTGTACCCCAAGTACGAGTTTGTGCACACACGGATCGCAGACACGCAATCGCCGAGCGCCATCGATTTTGAATGGAAATCCAAGCAGCGCTTCTAGCAAATTTTTGAGAAGCTTGGATTTCCATACTAAAGGCGATTGCGTCTTTACGATTCGTGTGTGCACAAACTCGTACTTGAGGTACTGTAAGTTAGCTCTAGTACTCAGAGTTAGAAATCCTTTAAACACCGCAGAAGTTAACCTAGGTAACAAATCTATTTTTATTGACTTTTAATGTTACCCCGGTATTTTATTTAACCAATCATTTTCCCAACTCACATTACTTGGTTTATTTTGTGAAGTTTATTTTACACAGCTGCATAATGTTTGCCATGTGGGATCCCAGCCTTACATTAATTTACATGAAAGCTTTCGCATAGACTGTATCGGTATTATCAACATGTGATTTTATTTATAGTTCGAAAAAGTGAACAAAGAATATGATCTACATTTTGTATATAATTGGGTATAATGTGCTAGCTATTGTATTTCCTGTTACCAGTGTTATTTTAACAGTATTTTGTTGCTTGCCAGGCCTGCTGTGGTGGACGAAGATTATAGAGAGCCCTATAATATCTGGAGGGAGACGCTAGGCCGCCGAGACAAACGCGAGAATCACGAACAGAACGAATACAATGGTGAGGGGTTTTAAACATTAGTTCATTTAACTTTAGATTGGAAGAAAGAGTAATGAAACTTTCCTTTTTAAAACTATAAAATTAATCTTTCTAATAATAACTGCTTCTATATGAGAAATGTCTATGACTTTTTGCGTCCAGACAATGAATGCCACTATCTTTAACAAAACGACATAGCACTATAAAATCGTAATTAAATTAAAAATGTAGTATTTCAATTTAGGGCAATTATAATAGGGGTTATAGCAATGTTTCTGAATTTTCTACTGTGTCCGCCTAAATAAGAAAAGGTCGTCTCAATTTTTCATAAAATATTTATCTGTACAATGCGGGTCTGAAAAACTGTTTCAAATTTAATTAACAGTGTTTTTTTTGCTTCGGTTAATACACCCGAAAAGCCTGAGGGTTATTTTGCAAACTCAAATATTGTACAAAGTACAAAGGAAAAAACGTATTTAATGTTACATCAATATTATACCCGTTCGAACCAAACCGCGGAGGGGCGGCGCGACCCTTGTTCGCAAAAAATACCGAGAACAGTATTATTGTAGTGCGTTTATTTGAAAGCGTTGTATTGTTTACAAGCGTAGTATATATAGATACAAACTAAGTACATATATATATATATATAGGTACAATGAAAAACCTTATCATTAAGAGCGGTCTCTAGACGTTCTTTCAGAAAAAACGTTTAGAACACCCAAAATACGCAAAGTGTATAAAAGTAAATTATTACAATAAATTATTTAAGCGGTTACTATATAACATCATTTCATATCATACAAATTGTATATGAGATAAGCTTTTCGCTGATATTTTAAAGAGTAAAACTCGTGGTTAGGCTGCCTTAATTTACTTGGAGTTTAGCTTTTTTGTAGATATAAATAATTAACTGAGCTCGCAGCTAGACTGGTTAGTCTGTTAGACTAATAAGGCTTTATAATGCGCTAATGTTTATATTTTAGTCTCAAAAACAAACGTTTCAAATAAAAGACAAGATACAAGAAAGAAAAGCTTAGGCAGCATATATTATGCATATTAATCATTAAATGTGTAGAATATTTACCCATGTATAAATAAAGAATACTTAATGTACTAACATAACCAATAATGTTCTCGTTTCGAGCATAGATCTCAATTTTGTATTAAGTGTTGTAATGCTAACTTGCTTTGCTCGGTAAACACATAAGAAAAATATTATCATCATCTTCCTACCCTTACTTTATTTATAACAATCTTTATTTATAAGAAAAATACTACATCAAACAGAAAATCTCATAAGCTTACTTTAACGTAATGTATTTGCAAAAGTTGCAGCGTTACCAAAGGAAGTTTATCGGTTTATACTGTGGAATAAATTTTATCTATACCTACTAATATTATAAAGAAGTAAAGTTTGTGTGATTGTATATTTTTTAAATTGTAAGGGGTAATCTCGGGGTCTACTAAACCGATTTTAAAAATTCTTTCACCAATAGAAAGCCACATTGTTGCTGAGTGTCATAGGTTATATAAAAAACCCGAAAAACAAAAAGGCTTTTACGTGGTAGTATGTTTTGCAAAGTGAATCGGAGAAAAAAACGGCCGAATCCCAACGATGACTTCGTTGGGATTCGGCCGTTTTTTTTCAACTAGTGTTTTACATTTTTATTAATTCTACTTGATGCTATAAGGTGCTATACCTTGATGTTGTTACTGGAAAAAGGGAGAATAAGTTCTTTGCATTATTTGTGAAAGTTGGGGAGGTGGATTGCAAAATAGGTCCCTTGGACATTCACTCTCGTGTCACCCTTTTCAATTTATTTTAATGCTCTTTTAGCTATCTGAAAACATTAACTGACTATTATTAGATTAGAAATTCAAAATAAATATATCGTCAAACCAATGATCTTTTATGCAGGATGGAACAAACAGTCACTGGTAATGTCCATGTTTAATAACGACAATTATCATTGTATAAAAATAAGTTCATATCAAAATAGAGTATGTTTTTATACAGTAATCACAACATTTGAAATACTAATCGATGCCCACAACGCCATATTTTACCAATTTATACAATATATACCAATCAATACTTCAATAATTTGCAAAAGGGTAAATCATTAACTATTTAGTAATGTATTAACCACCACATGTAAATACCTGGTTATAATTAAAATGTGGTTACGCATGCCGTAACCACAAGCAGTGAGCTTAGCCGTAAACCTAATATCTAATTAAATTATGCTGGCCTATTACACAAAGCTAGCAATTAGCCTAGCAATACACTAGAATGATGTATACATTGAATATTGGTTACTTATAACTAAAATGATCACTAAAACGGTGCGCCATATCATTTTACAGAGTATCATTAACATAGTATTATCATCAACAATAATAAATGGCATAATCGCGTTCTAGTCTCGAACTAAGCAAAGCTTGTACTATGGGAACTAGCCTCCACTTAGGTATAGAGAGACTGACTATTCATGAGTCACATCGTTAGATCACCCTATTTATGTGTTCCGCAGAATAACACTTATGCTCTCGATATGAGTGGGTGTTGAGTGAGAACAACTTCGCTATACATTGATGTGAAAGTGTTATTTTCACAGATCTCACTTTCACACTTTTTCATATACTTTTGCGTCTATTAAAAGTTCGGAATTTTCAGGCTCAGAATTCATTTGGTTCGGTAGTCAGAACTACAAACTTTACCTACGGTTTTGAATTTCGAAAAACATGAAAATGGCCGGTGGTTTGTTTGTAGCCTTCCGATCGAAATTGGGACGGCTGCAAATAGTTGGCAACAAATGATTCCATGACGCAACTCTTTGCGGTTCGAGGTGGGTTCCTGGCGGAGCTAGTTAGGTCGGCCACCGCACTCTGTCGACCCTCGGCTGCACTCGTTAGCATCCAAAGTGCCCTTGCAGTCGGATTGTTACTTCCCCCCCCCCTCTCTGCTTACGCGACTTAACGAATACTCGGGCACGATACGGCCTAATGATTTCCTTAACTACCCTCCTAGAATTAAATACCTACTTTTCCGCAGGAATGCCGGAAAAAGAAGCATTTTAAATGGGAGGTCGCTGACTATCGTTGAATATTTTTATAGCGTGGACTCGTTTAAACGGAACTCGTTTCCATTGCTGGCGAAGTATAACGATTTAAATAATACAACTGATACCAAGTAGTTTTATACTTGCACCTAAATACCACTCAGCATTTTAAAACAAATAATGGTTTCTTTTGCTTGTCGCCTGAATAAGTTTTAAAAAGAAAACCGTGAGATAGGGGCGTGCTCGTTACGGCGGCCGGACGTCCGGAAGGGAAGGCGGCTATTGTTCAGGGCCATATTGAAAAGATGATGCCCCTGAGCGCAGGATAATGGTCCCCTTAGGCCGATGTAAAGGCGTTGGAGAAAATAGTGAACAGGTTTTCGGGCTGTGTAGACCCGGCTCTGCAGGGATCGAACCCTAAGATCGAACAGGATGTACTGTTTTAGGGTGATCTCAATTTCATTATGATGTTTCTTTAACACGTGGCCTTTCAATATAACTCAACGTGAACAGGTGTTTTCAGTTTATTCTGTCTTCAGTTTTGTCATGGGTTTTAACAAAATATTTTTTTGTCACTTTTGTTAAAAGTGTCGTCTTTAATACCACTAGACTGCAATATTTATGATTAGATAGGTACCTCATTTTAATAACACTTACAAATGTATCCGTGAAAGTAGGTACTTTACTTAGAAACTTTAATTATATTATTCTTTCTACAGAAATTTGTGAGGATCCCGAGTTTCCACGACCGTACATGATGAAGCGTCCTGATCCCCACGAGAGCTTCTACGCAGCCACTGACATCATCCACCATGTAAGTTTTCTTCTTCGTCTTATATTGATATTTTGAATGATTTCATACCGTTTGATAGAATTAACTAAAAATCAGGTAGGTCATGCTTAAAACAGGTAGGCCATGCTCATACCGCGGCATAGACGTCATTTTTAACAGCTCAGTCACAATTTTATAAAGCTCAGTCACATCAGTCCACAAAAATGCCACGGAATACTGATGATTTACAATAGTAAAATCATCGAAAACTGAACAGCAACTGAAAGGATATTCGGTCACGCAAGTTTCCCCTTGCTGGATAGCCCCCCTAATTTTCAATAGTGGGGTAGAAAAAATATATTTCTTAAGAAGCTTACATTTCCTTATATTTTTATATTAAACAATCTTGAAATATTCAGTTTACAAAACTAACAGCCAAACAATGCACAATGCACAAACTATTGCATAAACAAATACACTTGTATGTAAATATTAAATTGATTAAATTGATTATACGTCATAAGAATTATTATTAAAATACATGAAACTGTTTTCAGGTGTAAACCGTTAAATCAGTCTTGATGAAGTTCGAGCTAACCGATCATATTACGCTTTAGTACGCGCTGTCCTAATTAGAGGCCAATCAAAATATTAATATCGCAGTAATTGCGATATGCCCGCTTCTCTCAATTACTGAGCATTTACGCTTTAACACGAGCCATTTTACTCGATCAAATAGTTACAAAATTAGACAAATATTACGTAAACTTCGATATAATATTCTAGTATTAGGGTTTACGCTTTACAAAAGCAAAAAAAGCCGAGTTAATTATCACACACCGATAGATATTGTATTTAAGCACTCTAATTCTTATAGTGGAAGCGGTGCTTGGTATATATTCTTGCATATATGTATAATATTATTATTAAAAACCAAATATGTAAATTGACAAAATACGGCCGTCAGAACCTATTTAATTATTCTTTGTAACAATGTTCAAATTAAATCAGTAATTCAATAGCGTTCAAGTCATAATTCAAATTCTAATTTTAAGAACAAGGTAATATTTAAGATCTTGGCTGCTCTTTATTAATTTATTGCTAACTTTACTGGGTATAAATAAGTATACAAACGAAAGATTTAATTAAGAAAGAATATTATTATTTAAATAAATAATGCTGGACAATCCACACAACATCATCTAGCCCCAAGCTAAGCAGAGCTTGTGTTATGTGTACTAGAAGACTAATAAATAAATAAATAATGTAGGACAATCCACACAACATCATCTAGCCTCAAGCTAAGCAGAGCTTGTGTTATGGGTACTAGAAGACTGACATACTTAATACAATACATTACATAGATAAATATTTTATTTATTATACATATAAAATACCCAGTACACCAATATTTGCAGATCGTACAAACATTTATCCCAAGGCGGGAATCGAACCCGCAACCTCCGAGTTGCAGGCGCCCGCCGCACCACATCGGTCGTAAATTATTCTATATCTCAGATATTATACAAAGTTTTTTTCAATTTTGATAGATTTTAACAGTTCAGTAAATATTTTAATCGTGAAAATCTAATAAATTAGACCAAAGATCCCAGTTACATAGTAATGAGTTTGCTCGTCGTTAACCTGCGCTGATTTGATGCAAAGTGCATTAATTATTCAAGAATGTCACTGTTCAGCTACATTTATTATACTACCTTATATCTGCGACTTCATGCGCTTTTATCGACTCTATTGACCTGATACTTTAAAAAACTGAAAAAGCATCAAATCAGTTACGCAGTATGATACCACCCAGACAAAATCTACAACTAATATTATTAGGTATACTAGCATTTAATCAAAGATGCTGTTTGCATTTCATTAAAATACATTCAAACATTAAATTTTATATTTTTTTTACAAAAAATACATTTAATTGACTAAGTTAGTTAAAAATGTTGTTGCAGAAAGAAAATATTTATATTTTCCTTTCGATTCAGTCACCAAGTTTTTCCAATTTAGCAAAGTATCAGATACGAATATCTTCTCTCCATTAGAACCAGAGTAAGTTACAACGAATGATGTATCTTTCGCACAAAGTTCGTGTTCTATTTTGCATGGCGCTTGTTAGTGAAGTTCGAGTACTTTGACTAGAGTCTATGTGTATAGATGAAGTTGTATAGTCCAGTTGGTGTTGGGTCATGACAAAGGATGCCCAAAGCAGCGTCATTAAGTAGTGACACGTTCTGAAGACCGCAACCTGTGTACCGTCAGGCTCACAAGACAGAGTAGATACTTAGATAAACTAACTAAAATAATATATATATATAACTCTTTATTGTTACACCAAGAAACTTACAGGTAAAAAAACAAAAAACATTAAAAATAATTACACAATAGGCCATATTATATCTATTTGTCACCAATTGTAATTATTGTTTCTGCTACATCATTTTACATTTATTGTATTTAATTCAGATTAAGTATCTTTATCATACACACGCTACTTTTGAGCTATTTAGCAGATCTTTGAGCACTACTAGTCTAAACCTAATGGGAAGCTTCTCAATATACTGTATTGTCACGCTGAATAGCAATTTAAATAAATAAATTAAATATAAATAAATAATGCTGGACAATCCACACAACATCATCTAGGCCCAAGCTAAGCAGAGCTTGTGTTATGAGTACTAGAAGACTGACATACTTAATATTATACATTACATAGATAGATATTTTTTATTATACATATAATACCCAGAACACCCGGAATAAATATTTGCAGAACATACAAACATTTATTCCGAGGCGGGAATCGAACCCGCAACCTTCCGCGTCGCAGGCGGACCATCGCCCACCGCGCCACATCGGTCGTCGAAAAAAAAAAAATTATTTACTTAGAAGTCTCGTCACGTCACATGATTATAATACAGATAGAGTTAGAAGTAAATAATTATTAAGTACCTAGTTAGAACTTAATAACATTATTTTTCATTTAAATTGGGACCGTGGATCAATAGCCAAAATCATTGTTGTATTTTGCATTAAAGCGCGATAGATATCTTTATTGATTACTAGAGTAAACCATTTGTTATATACCTTACAATAAACAAGAATTAATACAAGAAATAATAAAAAAAATGGCAATTATCTTATCAATAATTACGATATTTTTATCTAGTAGAGAATACAGTTAATATTAATCATATTTGTTTATTGGCAAGTTTTTTTAAAGTTGAATGTGTTTTGTGTCAACGGTACACAAGTCAAGTGGATAGGTAATATTCAGGTGCGTCCCATCACGCCATTGTGAGTCACGCTATTGTTTACCAGCTGGGTTTCGTGAGAGTTTGCTCACCCTTCGAGATTACGTACGGCCTTTGCCTAAACACAATCGAAGTCTATCTGGAGACATGTCTGATGACAGGCCAATATTAGCAGTTAAAGCGCGGGCTATGCTTTCAGTTAAAGTTATGTACCAAGATTGAAAGCCTAACCTGGTCTCTAACGCTTATCGTATTGATATTACGGTACTTAATGCAAAATTAATTAAAGTAACTTTACAAGGAGAAATTCTCAAAAACACAATAGAAAATGATGTAAGAAACAAAACAAAATAATTTATATCAGTCTCATGAGGCACGACCACTGCTAAATAAGAAAAAAGTTATTCTTTAACAAACAGTAGGTACAAATTCACTTGATATAAAAAATGAAAAGTGTTTGCACAATCCAACCTTGTTCTTGTACCCAATTCGACCGAAGTCATATAGAAAGCTGAGGGTCAAGTAAGTTTTTGGTGTAAGTATGTACGCAAAGCCCAAAAATTCCCAAAGAATCCGCTGGGGGCTCTGCAGGAGCCATGCAAATTCAATGCAAGGTGGCGCCAGATACATATATCAGGTACTACATATATCATGCATAAATATCCTTCTCGTACAAGCTTGTAGGTCACTTCAAACACTTAAATTCACCAATCACCTGTCAGCCGTCGTGTATTATTAATTGTTACATTTTCTAACATAGTCAAATTATTATAAGCCAAAAATATGTACTAATAATAATATTGAAGATATTTTACAATAGATACTTAGACAAGATAAACTCACCTTTACTTAATCTAGAGACTATAACGTAAAAATCTTTACTGATTATAAAAAGTATGAATAAGCTGTAAAAATGAATGTGTATGATATGCACTGCAGATTGCAACGGAGCATAAGGATGTAAACATCCACCGGTAACCCAACACGGATGTATGTTGCAGATACGAACCCGCATCATACATCCGTGATCCAAAGTCGTCTTGTTCCAAGCAAACTTACTGTGTTCTGAAGACAGTTTATGTACACTTTCTTGTTAAAGTTATGTTGTTCATTCAAGGAAAATGAGCAAAGGTCCTATAATATTAAACGATATACAGAGCCTGTGTGTTATGTAATGTGATGCTAATGCCAAATAAGTTAAAAGTAGTATTAAATTAACCAAAAAATAATACCTACAGTTCAAATTGATGATTCTTTCTATTAATTAGTATAAAAACGACGCAAATAAGTAGGTACATATTATAATCAAATACTTATATCTTTACAAGCCATGTAATCATGTCAAAGCTGCATTGTACTTAATCAACTGGTGATCGAAGTATAATTTGTAATTATTTGGTAACCCTGGTTCCTGTGTGATTGCGTCCGCTCTGCTCCCGGGCGCTGATTTCCCAAGGGTGTCGAAGTCGCGCGCGGTGCGTAAAACATACCAATTCAACGTTAACTCTTAATGAGCATCATTGTCCGCACCGTTAATATTAATTGAATTTTTCACAATACTGCGACGAACTCTTTAATTAATCCGCCTGTTAAGGCTCAAATTACTCGTTGAAGGAAGTCCCAGCAGTGGGAGCGCTATTCGGGTTAATGAATGGTGAAAGCTCATTGTGAGAGACGGTCTAATTGTAGTCGTAAATAATAGTTAGAGAGGATTTTTAGACTTCTCCGATCTTCGCGTCAGAATTAAACTTCTTACGTTTTAAGGTTTTCTCTCAAACCTAGTTAGCTTAATTATCTATATTACGAAGTGTTGTTCTAGCATACTAACATTGCTATTCAGTTTCTTAGTATTTGAATTAGTTGAACTATCTCGAAGTCTTGTTTGTTAATAGCTCAAATTGTTTAACAGTACAATTATAACAACATTCCTAAAATACGACTATTACTAAGTGATGAGAGTGAAGCGAGATCAAACAACAAACACAACCACCAATTGATTCTATCAGTCAGCGATCAACACAGTCAAGTCACTCATCAACTAGCAAACACCAAAACGTGCGTATTCTGAAACCACTGCGATCCGTTTCGAATGACGCGTGCAAAGTGCATAACCACGGTTACATTGCCGGTCGCAAGCAACTGGGTTACTTTACTCGGTACAAACTTTAAAGGCAGCCGTGGTTGTACGCAACAGCTGGCTAAGCGTAGCAGAAGTTTAAAAGACGACCGCGTTTCATTTCAAATGACGCGTTGAACAGCCAGCAGCTGGGAGGAACAACCAATGGATAACTTGTTAAAGTTTTAAAACTGGTTTCATAAACTTACAAATGTATATTTATATTTTAGGGTAGCAATAACTCAAGTTTACTTAAACATTAATGACTTAGGGGTGGTTCAATTGCGCTAAAGGAGGCAGCTACTAGTTTTACAAAATAACAGTATTACAGTACGCACTGTCCAGTCATTTTAGGTTTTATCTGCGGAATAATTCCTAGTGGGCTGAATTTTTGTATACACCTTTATTGCGGCATTGTAATGAAGATGTGAAAAATCGACATTGATATCGTGCCGGCTAAAAAAGTTATAAACGTCAAAAGATCACGAAAATCAGTTTTTCGCAAATATCTCGCGATCTATTGCTCAGAGGTCAATAAAGGTCTTCTACAAATTGTTTGTTGTAAAATTGTCTACAAAAAATGTGTCATGCATTTTTCTGTAGAATAAAGGGGAGAATAAAAACTGATTTACGTGACCTTTTGACGTTTATAACTTTTTTAGCCGGCACGATATCAATGTCGATTTTTCACATCTTCATTATAATGCCGCAATAAAGTTGTATACAAAATTTCAGCCCACTAGGAATTATTCCGCAGATTGGGGTTTAAAATAGCTAAAATGACTGGACTAGATATGGAAACTAGTATTCTATCTCTGCAGCCTAGCTAGTAAGATGAAACTAGCTGTTCTCGCCTAGCTACTGAAGCGATGACAGGACGAATAGCTAGCGAGCAATGCCCACAAGTCACGACAAATGACAGACTTGACGTGCCCTACATCCGAGCCAGCCAATTTGGCAGCTGTCATGGAGCTAAACACGACTTTATCCGCTGGAATCACTAATTGTTTCATGGCCTATAAGATCACTATAATGTAAAATGTTGTAATAAATAAATAAATAAAAAAACATTCATTTAAACGGCCTGAGCCTAAATTTTATATAAGATATTCTTGTTCAAAATATAAAAGTACTCAATAAATTAAAATTCGCTGCTGTATACTCTTCAAATGTTTTTCAAAAAACCCGTAGCTCGTAAAAAACAAGCAATAGTAAATAACAGTATGTGTGAACATCTCGTCTCCGCTACCTTCTTGTTTCCTGTGCGATTTCTCTGTACCCCACAGAGATCACGACAATGGGATGAGAAACGACAGATATCTTACTAATTAATTAATTAATTAATTCTAAATCATCCACGCCGTTGTTGAATATTTATAGCATTATTGGCGCTTACAATTTAGACGGTGGTAGTCTAAGAACATTGTTTGTCCATTACGTATAATGGGTAATCACAATAAAAGCCCATTAGTAGGAACTTATTACGTAGGAAAGTTTCTTGGTCTGATAATAAATGATTAATAAATTGAGTTAAAAGAGGTTTTAGGATACAAATCACAAATTACCGACGGATAATGAGCAAAATAAATAGAGCCTGGCAGGATAATCTCTTACAAGAATTATAGAGTAGCACATTGGACGTGCTCAGTTAGGTCATTCATTATTATAGACAGGAAAGAAGTAGTGCATATCAACAGATGCGCTCTAAACCTTGCTCTAATTCATGTTAAAAAAAAATAAAGATCAAAATTATGCTTTCTATTCTCTGAGGTAGACAGTAAAAATACTCGCTACTATTTTATATTATAGGACAATTACGTCTGATCCATAGATCCATTACTTATATTATTATCTCAAACAATTAGGATCTCAGGTAAATGGCTAAATTACCATAATGTAGCTATGACCTAACTAAGTGGGGAATATTGAATTAAATAAAGCCTTGATATCTCGAAATAGCTTGATTGATCTAATAGCTCTCAAGCTGATTGGCATATTACTGACGGAGCTCTAAGCTTCATAATTGTCAGAACAAGTTGAGGTTATGTTTGACTACAAACGCGTTATTGTAAAGTTTTATGATACCTATAGGTTTATATAGTATTTATTCTTTTTCAGCCACTCGTATGTAAAGTAAGAGATTTTTTTTAAAACCAATATCATTAACGCACCGTAGCAACTATGCGACCAGGCACATCAGACGGCCAGATGGGTCTAGTTGAATCATTCTGAAAGTTCAGTAGCTCTACCATGAGTTTTTACTATACTATATTTACTATACTCGCTAGCGTCTGTAGTTAAAAAAATGTATGAAGATTTGTACAGCGCCTCTAGCGGATAGTTGGGTACTAAAATTTGTCATACTAATATTTACGTAACTACTGTAGTAAAGTCAGGCGATTTTACTGTGACATCTCATGGTAGAGGTACTGGTCTCCTGACATTTGGCCGCAAAGATGTCAGAAAGCGGCAACTAGCAGTGTAACACTAAATTGCAAACTACAACCAACAATATAATAATTAACTGTATTACGCAGTTTATTCAATTTGAAGAGCCTATTTATCAAAACAGTGCTTAATTTTATAGCTTAAAAAACAACACTTTTTATCTCTACATACAGGTAAACATTGAGAAATTTTTCATAATGTTTATTTTCCTTTTAGTATCAGAATATTCCATAATGTTGTAATTGAATACGCTCGCGGGCTCGGACAGCATGATCATGCAAAGTGGTGGATATGACATCACATTACAGCGAAGTGTTGAGCTTTAAGCAGTGATCGCAACGAAACCACGTTTTTCAAACTGAATTTATTGTTTAATCACCGATCTCTATTATTAATGACCTACTCAATTAAAAATGTCACCAAGGGACACTCGTAGATCTCCACTAAAAATCAACAAGAGGCGCGCGCGATTTTGAACAGCGATTTCCTTTAATACGAGAATGCGTAACTGGAAGTAGCTATTGCATAGCTTCTATCGCGGGCCTTGAGCGTGGAGACCGAATCCAGAAATTCCGTAACGAAAATACCTAACACAAATAACCCAACACTGCACATGCGTAATCTAGCAAAAAATGCTATGCAATAGCTTTACCGCGGCAGTCCCCGAGTGCCACACGTCTTTTTTTTAGTAGAGGGTATCTTTATGTATAAATAATGATTAATTTAATACATAAAAATAAATAATGGTTGAATCATACGTTGATTTGCATTTTCAACACAAATATTTGAACAATTTTTGAAAGTTATCCTAAATACCGGAAAAAACTTATAAAACAACCTCGGTTTTTTATAAAAAGTTTTTTACAACAGCTGTGATTCATTCTAACGAACAATTTGTTCAATTATATGTGTGGTTAAAACCGCACTTGGTATTATAATGCACTGTCTGTACATATTTTTATTTATTTTCATTAGCATTTATAAATATGCAAATAGCATTTTATGCTAAGCGGTAGCTGTTTGAGTGGGTACCCCTCCCGAAATTTACACACACTCGAACGTGTGCAATCAGTGCAGTTTGCGATTCGATCGCTGACAGGTAATTTTCGATCAAGAGCTCGCGTCTTTGTTAATTCAATAATTTCCGGTAGATGGAGCTACGTCATGCTATTTCCTATTGAGTTAAATGACATTCCGACACAAGTGCTCGATATTCAGATTGCAATAGAATTAAACATTGAATGATTTTCTGCGTTGCAATCTAGTTAAGCGCAACAATATGCAATAAATAAGATTTTGATTGAGGTAAACTATTTTATTATGTTAAATGAAAATTCGCCGTTGTCTAAGAGCATAATATTTTAACTAGCATTAGAAGCTCAACATGAAAAACACCTTGATACTCAGTCCACAGCTAGTTTTGAAAAACAACATAATTGCATTTTGTGTGTAAATAGGTGTATAAAGTACGAGTACGTACATAAAAAAATGAAACATTTTATCAGGTTAAGTTTTCAAATAAGGACTGTCATCATACCTAATTACACAGATTAAAATTGTAATAAATAGGTTCCTACTTAGGGGAAAGCAGAGTTCAAAGTCATTAAAACATTTTTAACACAGAATTCCCGGTTGAGCTGATAAAAAAGCAACTAATGATCTTTTCATTGTTCGAGTTGAAAGTTCGGGAATGAAGTTTCGAGATATCTCAGCGAGTTCTACTGAGGTTTATTTAAGTGGTTTTCAATAGTTTTCACAAGAATTTATTCCAACTGAATGCCAGCCACATTATTCGGATTTTTCGAAATTGTAGGTTTAACAGTCTAAACGCTATTTCATAAAAGTAATGATTTTGTTTTGTTTTCAATTGTATTCACCTAGATTATTTGCAATAATCACTGTTCGGCTTAATGCCTTAACAAAGCTGGTAAAAGCATTTTGTATTCAATGAATCCCTTCGCACCAACCTGGCATTCCCCATGCTCATTCGCCCTGCACTCCGAATAGCTCGCGTTTGCACAGTGATCATGTATCGGACATGCAGGCATACCTCACCCGATATTCACATCTAGGTATTTCAGTTCATACACTGCTTGGAGCACAGGTATTCGGCATATTACTGCGAGCAACGATGAAAAAGCATTTTGCATAACAAAGGTCATTTCAATACATTCACGTCTGATACATAAAATGTAATGTATTTGGACCTTAGTACCTACTAAGGCATGCGTCAGATATGTATAATATATTTGATGACGATGCGAGGTCCAAATTATTTTAGTAATACAAACGTACATTTCAAAATAATATTATACGTAACTATAAAGAATTTTTAAAAAAGACCTCAAATCTCTAAAGTAATACTTGAAAATGTATGTCTTGTTAAATATTTTTATCTTGTTATATTCTTTGTAATATATATTACCTAAGCAAATTTGACTTTTGCTTCTGCAAATATAAACACAACCCTAATCGTTCAAGTATACTAGTTTCTCCTAGCTCATACGGAAACTTCACAGTCCAAGTCTAATCACATAATTGGTCGAAACACTCCGGCATTACGTCAGCTAGTCCCAGAGCCAACATTTGGCGAATGTTAGCAGTCAGTAAGTTTGCGCCAAATAATCAACAATTAGTTTGAGTAAACGCACTGGCCCGGAATCATAAGCTCCTACAATTTACATGAGCTTAAAGCTGTTTCCTTGGTACGAAGTTTTGGTCCAAAATTATTCTGACCCAATATAATTTAAACTTAAAATACCAGCGATACGAAACAGCACTGCGCCTACAAAAAGATGAATTACAAAATAACAAACGTATAATCCACTTCACTAAGCCATTTGAATCAACAGAAAATTTAGATTAAACCGTCTGAAGAATGGAAAAATGCTCCAATATTTTTCAAAGCCTTAATTAACTTCTCTTTTGTCATGTTTGAGCATATATAAGGCAATTAATGGCACGGCAATAAAGTAAAAAGGAGGAAGGATGACAAAGAATAGGTGGACGAATAGGGGGGCGATGGGGATGAACATTTATCAATTGAAACAGTGGGAAAGTAACGCGTGCTTAATCGAAACATATTACCCATTCCCCGCGCAGCGATACGAAGAAATAAAAAACGGTACCGTGTTCTTTGTAATTAACTTGTGGATATTATAACAAATGGCAATGAAATAATTATTAATTAAAAATTTTCATAGTTTTGATAAATGTTTTATACCTTTGATATTTCTCGAATTATACCTTGTCTACTTTTTGCAACGGCCCGGTGCCGCACTAATGCTGGAAAGCGTACTCCTTTGTACCGTTTAGTTCATTCTTATAACACTAACTTCAACTCAGTAGACAATGCGGTTACGCGTCCTAACCTTTTTAGAAATAAGATTCTTGAAAAGTTACAATAGTAGGTATACCTACTAACCATTTCCCATAAACTGTGTTAGATTATTTTAAAATAAAATTATTAAAAACCTTAAATAGTACTAACCATTTCTCATAAACTGTAAATTACCTACAATATTGCTTAAATAATCTTGGGTAAACGATGTTGGTGCCACAATTACTAATTCTATAATTACTTTATTCACAAATAAACTTACGACTATACAGTATTAACAAAATGTACATTGTCATATAAAATACATAAGAAACAGTTGAGCTATCTACAGACCGTTGCAAACGATTACTAATACCTAATATTACTAATATTTAGTATTACTCATAGTTTGTTTATCTTGTATTGAGGTACTGATTGTTCTCCCAAATAAAGTTAAAATATACCGTTTTATTATCACGACAATAAATGTTATAAATACGCCGGCATTACGCTGCTTGTCGGAACTCACAAGTATCTTGAACAAAATACTTCGTAGTTGCTCCAAGTTGCGTGCAATATGCATTCATGAACATTCTACGAAGAAGTCAAATGGCGCTGCGGTTTTGAAGAAGTTGATCCTTGAAAACATTTATAATAATAGCTCGCGAGTCTGAGCTACAGCGGGGTAAAGTTACGGCTGTAATAAGATATGCAGATGCCTCAGTAATTATATTTGCATGCATATTACCATAATATGAGAGTGGAATGACTTTTATTATGAAATTAATTTGTAACACGAAGAGGGTGTTGACTGCGTCACGTAGGTGTAGCTAATTACCTACTTACCTCATACTATCATGATACTTTTATACATGTTAGTACTAACATGTATTTTAGGGGTGCCAAACTTTGTAAGCGTGTGTCTAAAACATGCAGCTCAAGCTCAAAGTTCAAGAAGCTATTTAGCACATCCAAACTTTCCTCGAATCTGTCTAGGCATCTCACAAACAAAGATAGTGATAAACAATCGAAACACCTTTAAAGTTATTCAATTAAAGTTTACTTTCAAGTTACGCGCAAATAGTGATTTCGTATACGCACCGCGCTCGATCCACTTTAGAGCATTCTATACCCAAGTGACTTTGCAAGGTAGCGACAAAAAGACGCAATAGCTGTGTGTAGTAAGTGGAGGCAGCGACGCGATACGGGCCCAGGTGTTCCAGCTCCCGCCGCCATTTCTCAAAGTGAATCCACACTGCGCGCCCGTATTTTATAATGACACCGGGAGTTTGCCCAAACGACGCATGCTCGCTGCCCACTCAAGGATTACCTTTTAGGGTTGCGCATTTTGTCGGCCAAATCATTTCTCTTCCCGCACGATATCCAGGCGTATTAACCTTGCGACGTGACGTAAAACGCTTTTGTTGTAGATCGTGTGGATAGGTGCTCTGCAATATTTTGACACAAAATTGAAGACCACAAGCCATTTGTTTGAATAGCGTGTAAACAATAGAGCATGTGCCGCGTTCCCACTGAAGTGGAAACAACGGGGGAATGGGGTAACTAAGCTAATTAGTGCGGCACTGCATGCTTGTTTAAGGTTTTTCTCGGCGATCTTAATGAATGCATTCTGCTGAAGAGCACCTGAGTCTCAGTGGTGCTTAATATTTAACAACATTGTTGCGGAGCACGCGGTTTGCCGTTGCGATATAATCGCGATGTTGGCCAAGAGCCTTCCCTGATTATACAGCTCCATAGGGCTCATCATAAATTTAACAAAGCATACTCAAGCGAGACGTTATAACTAATTAGAGGGGATTTCTTCCAAACCCCAAACATACCTACACTATCCTTAAGCGTTGTAGGTAGGCGACGATGATACAAAACTGTACGTGATTCATAAATGAAATAAGTGATAAATAATTTGGTATGAACATTCACGTAAACTGATTATTCTAGTTCTAAACTGAGCAATAAAAGACTGAGTGATTCGGTTAGACTGACCTTTTTAGAGAGACCTTTCCATTTTATAACAATCAGTGTACTACTTAACACAAATTAAATCGTATCCATTTTCATTCTTAGGGTAGGTAAATTTCAGTGGTCTGCTGTACGCTGTACTATGTTATACCAAGCTACTTTCAACCCGAGATTCCGCAAATGATGAGTGAAACAAATGAAAAAAAATCTTTATAGCACACACAGCACATCCACAACGACAGGCGGGCAATAACTTACAGCTATCTCATTCACTTCTGCTATAAAATATTCAGTAGCTAGAACGAGCGGGCTTGTTATGAACTATTCTATGGTGATATTTTGCGCTTCCATGCGGATGGTTATAACTATGTTCCAGTTTTATATATAGCAATTTATTTTGCTGTACAATAATAAGCATGCTTGTGGATGGATAAAACCGCACTTGTCAGTGCCTACATTTTCTCTTTTCGAGCGTCTTCAATCTACAAGTTTTAACCGCATTATGGCATTAGGTGCCTTGCGTTTAGTAACAAATATGAGTTTTAGTTTTAATAATATGAATGTCTAGAGAAAACGGACCTACAGGGCATTTAAATAAAAAAAAAGGTGGTCATATGTATCTAGTTATGTTTATAGATAGATGTTTATACAGACTCACCGGAAAAATGCTACCAAATGTATAAAAGTGGTGAATTTTCTTTTTTATTAAAATACCTACCTAACTCCTTGCTTGGCATCAGCTCAGCATACGTAAGAACATTTAAATGAAATTGATGTCACGGACCAGACATCTTTATTAAATTAACGAAGTATTTTTGGAGTTTTACTTACAAGGTTTCTTTTTCTCTTTGCGTCTACAAGAGTGCTTGAAAATTAAAATGCTTTTATAATAATTAGTCTGTTTGATGAATAAATTATTCGTTGGAACGCTAAGGTTAGGAGAATAATGTTTCTAGACTTTTCGGTGAAAATTGCAAAAAAGTAAGCATCAAGTACACCTATTTACCTTGTGAACTGTATCATATATATAACACCGAAATAGTATTGTAGTCATCACGTTTATATCCCAAATTTTGTGCAATTCGCAAGTTTTTTCCGGCCATTGCGGCTGGCACTCCATTACACGTGTGTAGCCGCAACACTGTGTAAGTACTCGATAGCGAGAATATGTTACATGTAGTGACACCCTCCCATCTCCCTCGGGAGCTCAAGTGGGGCTGAATTAAATAATGGATTGCTTTGCATACCCACTGGCTTGTTTTACTTTCTTAAACTTTATTCAGATAAGAACGCTGGAGTCAAGCTACGAAGTACAACATCTAAATACTCAGACAAACTTATTGCGACGAATAAGATTTTTCGTTTCGCGATTTTAAATAAAAATAGTTTTAAATAACTCAATATATACAGCTAGACTGTTTACATACAAAGCTCAAAAGTTGAAATCTTAATACAGAATAAAATACTTGGTTTTTGCTGATTAAACATGGTAAGAGATATTTTACAAAATATTGATGGTTTTCTCCAAGCAATCTATTGACAATACCCTATTATATACTTCCTAATGATCATATCCATACAAGGTAGTGGTAGAGATTGCTGTAAGCGTTAAAGCCAGTCATTTAATTGATAATTTTCTTACGTGTTCATATTTAAGAAGTGACATGCCAATAAAGTATTTTGCCACTATCTGTGATGTGTTAACATCCTACTAGTCTGTGGAAATAAATAAAATAATAAATAATGCTGGACAATCCACACAACATCATCTAGCCCCAAGCTAAGCAGAGCTTGTGTTATGGGTACTAGAAGACTGACATACGTAATACAATACATTACATAGATAGATATTTTTTTATTATACATATAGAATACCCAGAACACCCGGAATAAATATTTGCAAATCGTACAAACATTTATCCCAAGGCGGGAATCGAAGACGCAACCTTCCGCGTCGCAACGCCCACCGTGCCACATCGGTCGTCACAATAATAATGTAATGGTTTGAAATATTCATGTTTAAGGTATGCTTGTACTCGTATTTTACCATTAGAGGTAATATCCGACGTTGCTAAATAATAAATGTGAGAGTTACTGAGAGAGACTCACTAAATGTTTTGTAAACATTTTACTATAGCTTTGGGATTATTGTGTCAGTAAATTAAATTCCAGCTTAGACCTAAAATGTATAGTTTTAAATTCAAGCTGGTTTTTAATACCAAATATTTTAATGAAAATATACAGGAAACTCGTTTGGCTTAAAATGCCCAAAGGACAAGATTAATTACAAGTTAGATACGAAAGCACCGGAAATAATTTCGCAATGTTTTATTTTAATTAAAAATATGATGTAGGATTACTATTTATCTAACTACAACTTTTAGTAGGTACATATCAAACATCAGTATTACAAACATGTGTACCAAAATATATTTTTTTTACCTTTAACAATATAAATAGACGATTCTAAATAAAACTGATTAATAACACTCAATGAAACATTACTAATATTTAGCACTTTTTGGCACTACTGAAATAAGATATCACGTGAAAAAGGATCTACAATAGATACAATTAAACTCTATGATAGAGCTCCACTATGTTATAGCCCAGTAAACTTTCACATAGCTTTTATTTCATAGCATAGTATTAAATTACTGGTCGTAGTAGAAAGGGGGCAAGACTGGCAAGAAGGGGGGCAAGAATGGCAAGAAGGGGGAGCAGGGGGGCAATTAAACCGGTCAGGTTATTTACTGCCTCATAATACGCAATATGTTGGATTGCAGACGCAATAAGTACTTATTATAATAAGTACTGACAAGCCTCGGTTTACTCTAGAATCGGGTCACTAGGAACCATAGCTGTACGAACGAATGCAATAAAATACAACTCAGTTGATAGTAGCTTTGTCTTGCTATGGGTCGTGGGTTCGATCCCCATCGAAAAACAATATTTAGGTGATGGCAAACATTCATGATTGTTCGGTGTTCTCGTAGTGCAAGCTTTGCCTAGTGTAGATAGCGTTATGTGAAATGTCTAATAATATTTATCCATTATTACATTGACGACATGTTTTCTCAAGAAAATAGGCTTCTTTACATTAGTACAATTCAAACATTAGTAAATACCAGTATATTAAAGTTGGTTTATTAAACTTAATCGTTTATATTATCAATCATATATCATTCGATACAATTAGATCGATATCGGTGTTATTACCAAAACCAAACAAAGAATAATTTGTGTGTCAAAATAGTCGAAGTTAAAAACGAATAGCATACACTGCTGGGTTGTAAACCAGGCCGCTATTCTAAGCGAAAATTAAGAATTATTGATTTTAATAAGTCCTGTTTGGAAAAGCGCCAACTTTGCAACACTTATATGCAAAATATGAACCTGTGTGAAATTGTGTTGACGTTTATACAATATCTTACACGTTAGGCTAATTATTGACGATTTGTTATTGTGAATCCAAACCATTGATTGCTTGCATTGATTGCTTCTAGGCTCTGGTCGCGTGGAACTGGCACCTAGAATCCCCTAGTATGTAAGACGATTCTAAATGATCCTTGTGATTTTACTGAATAAAGTAATTTTGGCTTTGACTTTTACTTTGAGTTTAACCACCCAGTTTTGTACAGTGTCAATATGTCCTTGAAACGTAGGGATTTTTTGTGCTCACACCTTGTTCTCATAGGAAAATGTTTTATCTTAATCTGTACTTAACACACTTTTTTAACTAATCATAGAAATGAAGTTTAAACTCGGTAATAGAAATAACTAGTTGTATCATAGCCTCTGTCTTGTCATTTCATAAACAAGTAGAGCACACAAATTGGAGTTACAAATTGCACAGTCAAGGAAACGTTTAATATTTATAGCAGTTCATTTCTCAATCACTGAGTCTGAAGTAAACTTCGACGGGGTCAGTGGAAATTAAAGGTTCTCCTAGAGGCATCCGTTTGTTGGCTTCTCGTATACCTAACTTGCTCTCCCGTTCCTTGTATACACATAAAACTTTCTATTTTGTAAACAAACTTGGCTCGGTATCTTGAAAAGTATTTGAAGAAAATATCATGGTATTTAATTGCTACTTTATATTTTCAATGCAGTGGAAATGTAGCTTTTCCACTACTGTTTTATTGTATGATTCGAACAAAAGAGGTACTTTCTATGGCTACAAAAGGCTTACCACCTTATTCATCCACCATGGGAGCCAAACAAAAGCTGTTTATCTTTTTAGTGAAGAAAAAAAGTGGCAGCTTTCCGCGGTGAGGTCGAAGCGGTGCGGAAAAAATTCATTGTATTGGCACATTCATGTGGCAAGCGAATTCATGTCAGCTAATATGGTAATAGCGAGCTCGCTTTTTGTGTTAGGTCATGGATTTATTGTATGAAGAATTAGGTAACGATTGTCGTATAACCTATGCTAAGTTTGCGTTAAATTGTTGTTAACGACATGTATTTACAGATTTCTTTGGATCTGACAAGCTCCTTCTTTTCAGACGTATCCCGAAGAACGGCCGACGCGTCGCGAGCGCCCTGCTCCAGGGTTGTTCACGTCCATCAAACTACCTGAAGCCGAGCCCCCAAACGGCGTGGCGCCCCTGCTCGACTTCCCGCGGGGGCGCATGAAACCTATCACTTTCCTAGGCGAGGGACCACATGGGAATGTAAGTCTATACAAATACTATTTTAACTGCCATACTTACTGACTTTTTTTATCGGAACCAAACGTCTGTTACTGTAGTTATTTTAATTATAAGTGGTATAGTAATCACAACAGCATATTATAGGTAGAAAACATTATGAAAGTTTTTCCTTTTGAAGTTTATAATTAAGTATAGGTTTTTTTTATTTTTTCACTTGCACATGAGTCTGACATCAGAACTCACAAAACACTTTTAGTGAAATTAAGATTCTTGTCTACATAGTTCAAATAAATGTTATTTGTAATTTTAACCAAATATGTGGGGTAACAGTTACGACGTAGCACTTGCTACAAAAAAAACACTAATGTAGATAGAATCCAACATAGCCAAAGTTCTAAAGAATAGATTTATTCTATTTCAGTCGTTTAATGATAATAAGCAACCGAATTAAGAAATTTATTTTAAAGTTATATTGTTTCTAAACAGCAAACGCAAAGAAACCACAAAGTTGTTCACCCTGTGAAATCACAAATTGTGAAAACGTTTAGTATAAATAACAGCACCAAAGAGAATACTTGCAAATACTTTAATAAGTTTCAAATCAAGGGATGAGTAAGTTTGATTCGTTCTTGGGCATTGCAAGAAGTAATTTAATCAAGAAAACCTGTTATGTTGTCCTGAATGTCTTCGTAGGTTTCTTTATCCTTGTCTGGTGTTTTTCCGAGGACACCGAAGCTGGACTTTGCTTTTTCAATGATCTTACTAGTTTGGCTTTTATCCTTATCAGCTCTGGACTGTTCCGTGATCTCATTCAGCTTTGCGGCTAGTTCGTCGACATCAATCAAGTTGTTCGGATCAATCTTCTCCAAAGTTTTGCGAACGTCTTCTTCTTTGATGCGAGAATCGTCGATAACTTTTGCTGCAAAAGACGGGAGATTTATACACGGTTACGGATGTAAAAAGCTGATAAGGCTTAAAATGTCACAGTAAGACCACTTTTTATTCAAGAATTCTGTAATATTACAATGTAGATTTTTATGTAATTATTGTTATGTTAATAAGTAAGTGTATCTTCGGAATATCAAGATCATAAAGTTACAAAATAACAATATGAAAAGCATATTAAGTTTCATTTATCATTTTTAATATAACAAAACGAAAAATGAAGTCGCAAGCGGAGATCGGAGGGCCCTTTAGAACTCGCGATGGTCTGAGATTAAAAGAAAGTTGGTATAAAGGAAGCCTCCTGTACCTACCCCTCCTGTACTAATACTACTTACCTAATAAGATAAAAAATGTTAACTGTATGCAGCATGCTTACCATCCTTCATCATTTCGACAAGATTATCCACGGAAAGTTTCTTTTTGATATTCTTTATTAAATCATCCATTTTTAGATAAAACTCTGTAATAATTTAGTAAATGAAATTGTTTTTTTTTTTCAATCAAACATGTCAAAATGAGACGTTATGTTCTTGACAATGTTATTCTGTTTTGATTTCTTTTTTGATGAAGTTCATCTAGCCGTAGAGGTTTTAATCCGTCTAAAAGAGTTTGTAAGCAACAAAGTTTTTTTTCATTCACATTCTCAAAAGCTTTAAAACGCAATAGCCTAAGAGCCGACCTCAGCCAGACCTTCGTTATTTTAGTAAGGCTGAAAGTTTCTCTGTGTGAGCCTCCAACACAGGTAAGAACGACCCCTGACTATCGAGTTTCGGTTGTGGTTACTTTAGCAGATCTCTCGCGCTCGCACCTACAGCGGGCTTTCAATGTGTCTGGCGAGATGTAATAACCATGACTAACCATGACTAACCATAACCAGCTCCCCCTACAACTTCGCATGTTTTCTCTTAGTTAAAAATGCACCAAACTTTAATACGTTACCTTTATTCGCTGAGATTCAAACCCCATATATGAGCTTGGATTAGTTGAACAAAACGGCTCGGACGACGAAAGGTGAAGTTAATTAAATTCTGATCCAGTGGAAGGCTTGTTTACCTGTTTGCAACACGTTTCCCACTAGACAGAAGATTTACTGGGTGTAAAAAGACATCACTGAAATCCTTGAGTGATTTTAGTATTACCTTTTATATAATTATTAAAAGCAAGAATGTGTTAATAAGAATTTATTGCATTTTATAACATGTATTTTTTTATCAAACAAGCAGACGTCTCACTTGATGTTAAGCGATAGCCTTGTCTATAACACACTATCCTGAAGATCATAGTAGACCACAGTAGTCCATAATATAATCTTTTGTTGAAGTTTTAATCAAATAGTCGGTAGAGACAGTTTAATTAGACATTCAAGGAAGGTTTTCATTCATATAAAATAATTGAATTTAACTAAATTAATTAGAATAATTACTTTATATAAGTATTTAAATGTTTCTAACTTTTATATACATTGTAAAACTTTGGCTTCTGAAAAATAAATCAAATAGATTTAACAACAATAGTGCGATATGACATCGATGCTCGTATTTATATATATATATACCTACTCGGCCGAAGTTTTCGAGGTGTCTTTTACACCCTGTAGACGCATGCCTCATTATCAAGGTGTGTTTCGTGATCAGTTTCTGCACCCCTTTGTGTGTGTTAGGAAAACAGACATGAGCAAGCAGCAATGTACTTTAAACTCAGATTTTTTTATCGTACAGATATGCACAATCTGGCAGCTTTTCTCACTTCAAAAACTTTTCTTTTTGTTAACCTGACATGCTCAATGGTTAAAATAAATAGGAACATAGCACAGTAATACATCCTATGAATATATACATAAGCTTAGAAGACAGCAGATGCTACGCTCCAGGAACTTACTACTATAAATAAAACTTAATAAACCAGTTTCTAAAAGTATACATCTTTTGTTGAAATGAACTACATATACCAAAGTAATAGTGCTCTAGTACGCCATAGAGTATATTATTAAGAGCAAACAACAGTCTTGTATGATCATTGAATGCAAGCAACCGGTTGTGGCTCTAGAGCGGCCAATAAACTTGAACTTTATGTTTATTGAAATACGTTTGAAAATCCATTGCTCATAATATTAATAAAAATCAAGCACATATCAGTAAAGATGGTTTATTGCCCACAACTACATGCGTAGTTCTGAGTTTTAAATATGAGGTGTGTGAAGTGACCCTTAGCGAGCTACAGCTACCTGCGTTCATTTAATTGTTTGCACCCTCAAATCAGCCCTCTTCTGCTAATCTAGTGGGTGCCTCTTCGAGTTAATTGCAAAAGTTTCTGACAAATCTCTACTAAGTCTTATTGAATCAGATAATTGAAGCTTAGACTTTAATTGTAGTGAGAAGACGAGTTGATATGATTGCAGATTTGTAGAATATATTGATTTATGTGATCCAAAACATTTCTAAACTTAGATTGGGAGTATAAATATGAGTATGTACCCGTATACCCCCAATTAAAGAATAAATAATATGTGTGATACAAAAATAAATTATGTATACACTGAAGCTTACTAAGATCATAATATTTTTTTAGCTAATATAATTAAGAAAATATTACGAATTATGTATTTCCAAGATACACTGCTTGGATTAGATCTGGGAAAATGTCTACCGTGAAGGTGGACGTAGTCCTCATCCTTTTCATTTCTATTCAATTAAATCCTAGCGTTTAACTAGTTTCACTTCGTGCTAAATAGCATTTATAAAACAGTCAGAATTCGTACTCTAGTTGGCTCTCTAGATGCAGTCACTAAAGTTAATAGTCATAATTTATTCAAACAAGTTATTGCGTGAACACGTGACATGCTAGTTAGACACATGCATATGATTCTCATGCATGCATCTATAGCATGTATGTATGCAATCTAGGTACTCAGAAACATATTGATCGAACCACAAATTATATACCCACCTGCCCAAACTACCTGAATGAGACAGATGATTAGACCCGGGCTTTGTTCAGGTAACCATGATTTTAACAATGTGTGGAATTGACATGAGACTTGTATCAAACTAATCGGATATTTTTATTTCAGAATGTAAACAAGATAATGAGGACTGGGAAAACTTTTAGCTTTGCACGAATTATATAATTTTAAATATATAAATAAATATATAAACCTAATCAAAAACACATTTTTAAAGAATGCTCTAAAAAAAACCTCGATATGTACCTCCAAAGTATGATAAATGAAACAATAAAATATATCATTTTAATTGATTCACAATTTACGGAACAATCATTAAAAAACATTTTTATTTTTAATTTAATCGCGTAAAATTCTGTCGAATTAAAAACCTCATAATTTAAAGTTGGTCGAAAATAAAATGGTTTAGAATTTTACGAAAGCTCATTACAAAGTAGAATAAAAAATAAACGTCAGCGTCAAAGACCATCATGCACTTACAAAAAGCGAAGTACAGTCCTAATGAAATATAAAGCGATGGTCACATCATCTCCGCCTGTAATTATCGTCAAGCCAACTCCATCAGAAGTATTGATGTTATTGCGTCATCAACCATCACACCGCACTTACCCATTGTAAATAAACCAATCGATTTTTCAATGTTCGCTTCTGTCCCCAATATTCATTTATAAGTTACTATAGTTTGTGCGTTATTAAGTCATAACGAGAGTAATTTAGAATCGTCATAAATGTGATGCTAGTTCTATCTGTTTATATGTAGTATGTTTTTATAATACCGTCATTAGGTATTGTTCATTTTAAGTTGAGACCATCCTAAGGTTGCCTGGAAGAGATCGCTCATAGCGATAAGGCCGCCTATTGTACTTCACTTAATAGTAATACTATAATATATCTCCATGTGTTTGTACAATAAAGAGATTCTATTTAGGTGCCAGTTCTTTGCATATAGAGCCGGCCAGAAACTCGAAAGTCTCGATCCTTACGTAAATTAAGTATTTCAAAAAGAATTAAATTATAATTTCATAATCATGTCAAGTTTAAATTTTGAACTATTTTTGAATCATTACTTAACAACATAAAAGATAAAATTATATGTAGTAAAAATGCATAACAATTTACTTCATATTAGTTATTAAATATAATCGATAATAACTAGTCTCTTTTATCTCTAACATAGATTATTATTATATTTGAAAGTTACTATCACAATATTGTCAATAACCAAGAAAACTATAAAAATCTATCTTTATAATTAATAGTTATTTATCGGTATGTTTAATCGAATCGAAAAAGCAAACGAAATCAAACATTTTAGGCTCCTTTATGAATTAAAACCTGATAAAAAGACAAATAAAATGAATATAAAAAAAATTAAATAACTGTTTTTGCATATCTATTTTTTTATATCTGGAAGAAATCGCTGTCTGCGATAAGACCGCCGTTTGTAGGACAATTCCTTAATTAAACTATTTTATTATTTTGTACGCCTCATTGTGTCCTCAATAAAGTTTTATTTTATTTTAATTTGTTTGTATCTGTAAATCTACAAAGATTATAACTCAAAATATAAAAATGGTACTCAAATTCTCAGTGAGATTGAGAAGCACCTAGATGTGCCACGTTTGACTGATTTTCCAATGACAGCCTAGGCTTACCTCTAAGCTGGAGCTACTGAGCCAAGTTCATTTACAGCAAGCTAGTGTTTAGTCAAGTTACTTTAGAAACATTCGTGTGGCAAATAAATATATTATGTATTTGTCAATGTCTATGTTTACAACACTGTTACTTCTAACTTTTAAACGCCGCAGTATTAACTCTAATGTAACTTTAATAAAAAATATTTCACATATTAAATATTTCCAAAATATACACATTTCAGTGATATTAGCGAAAAATATCGTCAAGAAAAGACAACAGACCAAAGTGGACATTGAAATGAAGTTAAACTAAAATAAAGCTTTGTAAAAAAACACGATGATGTATTTTCTAGCATCTCAATCTTGGTAGTTCGCCGTGCATTACATTACTTCAGCGTATTTATTACTTTCTTTTGGCGGTAAAAAGAAATTAAAAAATGAAAAAAAGACGTGTCGTGGGATATGGGTAGAAAGATGATGAAAAAAAGAAATGCTATAGTGTTATATAGTATTAATACAGTTTTTACCCTGACGGTCGTCTGACCACAATTAATGCGCTATCAAACAAGATCTAGTATCTCTATCTCGTCAAACTACTTCCTCTTGAACTAAATGCTAGTACTATACACGTGCAAAGTACCGCAGGCGCAGTGCAAACTAGATAATTGGCTGGCTGCGTCTATCCGACACGATTAGTCAGTGTCAGTCACGTAGGCTAATTAGTTAGGCTCGGCTTGATGACGGTCTAATCCACATTGAACTCGACGCCTAGCGCCAAGCTAACTATAACTGGAATAATGATTTCCGATATATTTTGTTTATCAAGGGGATCCAACAAAAAAATATGGGAAAATATTTCTGGGCGTCTAGTCGCAGCGACGCGTAACCCGAGAGCTGGTGAGTATCTGGCCCAGCGTATCAGCATCGCTATTCAGCGCGGCAATGCCGCCAGTATAGTCCAGTCAAAATAGACATTCCAGTTTGCATTAATTCCCAACAAGCTGGATTTTTGTACAGGCCTTGAATACGTCATTACAAATGATATGTCAAAAGTCCCCATCGATCCCGCTTGTGCGTTGTTTTTTATTCGAGGTCAAAGGTCATAAATTTTCATTTTTTGCGTATATCTCTGAAACAACGAAAGCTATCGAAAAGTGGTTCAGGCAAAGTTTGTACATCGTAAAATTGTCTACAAAAATTTCTCAACACTTTTCTTCTACAAAGCATCGTTTTCGAGATATAGTGACTTTAGACCGCAGGAAAATCGTCGAAGATGCTGCGTTTTTTTCATTTCAGCCGTTTTATCTGCTTCATTGCCACAGAACAAACAGTATTTCTTGAAATTTACTGAAGGGGGTGATGTGTTCGATGGGTTAGTCCTCCTCCGAGGTAATGAATCGTCTTTTTGTTTCAAGAAATACTGTTCGTTCTATGGCAATGAAGCAGATAAAACGGCTGAAATGAAAAAAACGCAGCATTTTAGTAGATTTTCCTGCGGTCTAAAGTCACTATATCTCGAAAGCGATGCTTTGTAGAAGAAAAGTGTTGAAATATTTTTGTAGACAATTTTACGATATACAAACTTTGCATGAACCATTTTTCGATAGCTCTCGTTTATGACTTTTAAACGCAAATTTATGACTTTAACCTGGGTATTTGCGTTTTTCGCGTATATCTCTGAAATAACGAAAGCTATCGAAAAATGGTTCAGGCAAAGTTTGTAGATCGTAAAATTGTCTACAAAAATATCTCAACACTTTTCTTCTACAAAGCATGGCTTTAGAGATATAGTGACTTTAGACCGCAGGAAAATCTACTAAAATGCTGCGTTTTTTTCGTTTCAGCCGTTTTATCTGCTTCATTGCCATAGAACGAACAGTGTTTCTTGAAACAAAAAGACGATTCATTACCTCGGAGGAGGACTAACCCATCGAACCCATAACCCCTTTCAGTAAATTTCAAGAAATACTGTTTGTTTTGTGGCAATGAAGCAGATAAAACGGCTGAAATGAAAAAAACGCAGCATCTTCGACGATTTTCCTGCGGTCTAAAGTCACTATATCTCGAAAACGATGCTTTGTAGAAGAAAAGTGTTGAGGTATTTTTGTAGACAATTTTACGATATACAAACTTTGCCTGAACCACTTTTCAATAGCTTTCGTTGTTTCAGAGATATACGCAAAAAATGCAAATTTATGACCTTTGACCTCGAATAAAAAACAACGCACAAGCGGGATCGATGGGGACTTTTGACATATCATTTGTAATGACGTATTCAAGGCCTGCACAAAAATCCAGCTTGTTGGGAATTAATGCAAACTGAAGTCATAATTTTAGTCTATTTTGACTGGACTAGTATCTTGGGTACGCTTCCGATTGGTACTGATTTGGATTTGGAGTATTTTATATGTTCCTATGTACATTTTGTGAATACAGTAATGACAGTAAACACTTAAATTACTTAAATAATGCTAGGTCTCAATAATGCTTAAAAAATTTTTAGACAAAATTTTTTGAGCTAAACTAGCAATTTGACATACCAACACACTCATTTAAAAAAATCATCTATAACACCCCATAAAAAAGACTAACAGCGTTATTGGTAAAAATATTGTCTTTATCTGACGTGGCGTTATTGCAAAAGTTTATTTCTGACTCTGCAGTACCCCAAGTACGAGTTTGTACACACACGGATCGCAGAGACGCAATCGCCGAGCGCCACCGTGTTTGTATGGAAATCCAAGCTTCTCAAAAAGTCTACTAGGGGCGCTGATTGGATTTCCATACAAATTCGGTGGCGCTCGGCGATTGCGTCTCTGCGATTCGTGTATTTACAAACTCGTACTTGGGGTACAGTTATCACATTATTAGTAGCTCCATGATTTCCAAAAGAAAATAAATTCAGCTCCTTCTTGCCACTCGTGTGATGCATACTTTGATTCATAACTATACTAAAGATAACACGACCCCATTGATATGTTAATTCAGCGATCCATCTCGGCTACCTCTCCTCTAACACGTCAGCGTAACGTCCAACTTAGCTCCTTTGGCTGAGCGTTTGTTTTCTTGAACTATGTACCCTTCGGAGCAATTCTCTTTTATAAGCCTTCTGGGTTATAGTAATGTAATAAATATGAGTAGAGATTGTATAACAAAAAACTGCATGGAAACTTTAAGTCTTCATACATAAAGTATTTTGCGTACATACCTAATCGAGAAGGTTAGTTATACTAATACTAATTTGTTGTTTTGGTATTTGGTTTAGTTCTGATATTGCCATATAGAGTCATTTTCATTATAAAAGTGTGATACCTATTTATTTATTACATTTTTTCATCCTATTTTTGTGAAAATCATTCATTCTGAAACACTTCAGACAGCTTCGCCTATCCATAATATTGATGAAGTTCCACGCGTAAAGGCGGCTTGCTTGATTGAAACTGTAATCTAGTGGCTGATCCGTTTTGGCTGTTGGTCTACAAAAATACCCATAAAAAATGATTACTGGCCGTAGCTAGAAAATGCAATCTGCTCACACCCGCCACACCGCCCTCCGCCCTCCGCCCCACCCCTCATCTCGAGAGCCTAATAGCTTGGGGCGTTTATTTTTCATATTTTTCTAATATTTAACAACCTTGGCCATCCCACTCAATATGTGTATGGGACACAAACTTAATTAAATTTTAAACTTCCTTTTTGTTTACCTGCACAGATTATTAAGAAATCATAAAGGAACCAAAAAATACTGCATAGTCATTCGTCTCGTGAGTGTGTAATTTTTTTTGTGTCAGATAGCTAATAAGGACAATTTCCAAATATTATGGTGCAAATATTTATTAAACTATTATTATTTGCGTGAACCAATTACACAAATCAATCAGATGATGTGAGAATGATATTGTTTCAGCTTTCATTAAATATAAAAGTCATGAACATACCGAGAAAAGAATTTCATCGGTATTCGTTTTAAAAATAATTATCCCGAACAGCAAAATGTAATAAAAAAGAAAAAATGGATCGTGCCGAGGTTTGTTGAATTGGTATTTAATGTATGCAAAGTCACGCACGAGTCGCACGACAAAGAAACAGTCGCTTGAGACTAAGTATTTATGTTGTGTTCACGAGTGTTACCTACTCGTGAGATCGGTTTTGTCTTCCTGCAAAAATTTATAAAAGGCACACAGAGTTCTATGCTAAAAAAATGGTGTCCTTTCTTCCCCGGCAATCAATATTTAAAAAGTCAGAGAGTTTTCAGCTATATTTAGATATAAGTCCATTACACCGTGGACGCACAATAAAAACGATGATATTAACCCGGATAGCAGCGAGCAAAAAACAGTTGCCGCAGCAATAAATATTATCGAGGTAGCTGCTAATGTAAAATTGTAGGACGCCGGGAATAAACCCGCAATGCATCTACAAGGCACTCTGGCTATACAAACTGCTACATAATCTACTACCATTCGTATACTAACAATGCGATAATCTGCGACGATACTGCTACTTTATCTTTATTTAACACTGCTGGACGAAGCACGCAATTTTAATGGACTCGTGAAATATGTGGAATGCGGAACTTATTGGTCTAACGTTCTCGGGTTCTATACAGTTCTTTATCGCGTAAGTAGAGTTTGTTAGAGTCGATTTTTGTTCGATCATTTTGATCACATAACTTTTTACTTCGGGCGCCCTTAGAAAGTAATAAAAGATCGCAGTGTATTCGAATTTTTCCCTGTTCCGTATAAATAAATTATACGGATGGAGAGATTATTGGATTATCAACCTCAAACAATTTTAGTTGTTTTTCCTGTCACCGCGTAAAAAGAATATTTATCGTCTTCGAAGTAAAAACTCACTTTACATGCTAGTACCCAGTTATTACAGTCTTGATGGAATGATAACAGTTCTAACGTACCTCAACGCAATGTATTTAAAAGTATGACTTAAATTATGTTGTAACCATTATAAGCTGCTGCTGAGGATAAGGGCATGCTTATTTAATTGTCTATTTTATGTTGTTTGCCAAGTGACTCATTTATTTATTTACTGTATGAAACAGTATGCTGATAAACGTATGAAATACAACGATTGAAACAATATTTATAAAGAAACAGGTATTGAATTAATAACAATTTTTGTTTCAAATCCAGAAAGAAAATCTTGGACAACCCTTACAATGCCCTCATATAATTATAATCTCACAAAAAACCAAACCTTTCATACTAAATTCTTTGAACAAAAAATACAAAAGCTTGAAGATTTAGAACTAGAAGACACGTTAAGTCGAAAATTGAATAAAAGGGCAAACTCGAAAATATTTGTAGCTTTGTAGGTATTATCTATAATACCTAATAAATAATCCTTAGAAATTCCTATACTTACGTATTTTCTAACAAATAGCTACGAACTAGAACATTAATAGACATTGAAGTAATTTTTTAAATATAATTTGTCGGTACGCAAACTACAAAAAAGTACTCATAAATATAACTCCACAAAATAGAAATAAGAAAACATTGAAAAAGAACTTAAATAAAATTGAATATGTAACAGTTTTTCTAATGGAACTGCAATACACCCAATATAAGACCAATAAACAATACCTATACTCTTAATTGGTTTGTCCTAGTTAGATGTTAACTGTTTATAACCTAGCAAAAAATGATATCATCTCAAGTATAATTTCTCGAAAAGAGCAAATCCTAAAACAAACAATACGAACTGGAACTCGAACATCGATATTAGATCTAAAAGCAATAAAACAATTGGTCTGCGGCACCCTCTCGTCCGTTAGGTTGTTTACAATGGCGCCACCGCCGGCCTGGGACACCTGAGCAAACAATACTTTAATTCCATTAGCCACTGGATTCACAGAGATTTTACTTGTTTACTTCCTCGTTGAGATTTTTCTTTAAACTACTTTGTTCGAAACATCTTTAGAGTCGAATAAACATTCTGAAGTTTTTGAAAGAAATTAAATGCGATTGTTGTATTCGTGCAAACGTTTATTTTCATCTCTGGGTTTCAATTGAATCGTTATTTAATTTAAAAATATATAAAATGGTGCCGCTAGAAAAACCTCTTTATTTGTTTCTTGGTTTTAATCCTCATCTAATTAATGACTTCTAATAAATACTAAAATAACTTCGTATAAAAAAAATCATTATTGGGAAGCTACCTACATCTTATAATAAGTCAAAGTCAAAATTGCTTTATTCAGTAAAATCACAAGGATCATATAGAATCGTCTTACATACTAGGTGATTCTAGGTATAGGCTACCCGTGCCAAACGATACGGGCCGCTGGTTTATACAATGTCTATAAAGTAAACATAAGTAGGTAGGTATATAGATAATCTAGAACTGAAATAATTTCGACATATTTGTATGAATGAGATACTTTTCTGTATCTGATTTTCCAGCCAATTTAAAGTTCCATTACACAACAGTTTAGAGTCTGCCAGATCAATATTTTCGCTAAAGTTTGAAAACAATCATGGAGTCCCGAGCTCGCTGAATTCGAATATGCGATCTGAATCACAATGTTCCTTTATCTCGCACCCACCGCGTAACTTACTTATGGATGAAAAAGTATATCCAACACTCTCTGACTACATATTACCTTAGAGCGGTGGATCTTGTACTAGAATCTTGCAACAATCATACAAAGTGTTGATACAGAACAGGCGTTTCGACAGCGTTACATGCTACTTGGTTGTAGTTATACCTCTCATGCCATGGATTCGATATAAACGAAAAATCGAATTTTGCTCAATTTAGAACAAAAGCGTATTTTCGTTCGGAATTTTGTGTGATAATTTATTTAAAACGATAAATTTTAAAACGATATATGCATGCGTACACGTACATTCAAATGTTCCTTTACATCGAGGCAGCTACACTTGTTTCTCAAAATAGTAATTTAGCTGGTAAAACAAGCCTAAGCAACATGATATTCATTTGTCTAAGCTAGTACATAGGTATCACGGTGTTCTATGGTTCTTTCCGCAAGTCCGCTTCCGTCGTAAGGATGTTTACATACGAATTTATATTACTTTTACAATGTTATACGTAGGTACATAGTACTTAATATTTATATTAACAATGTTGTGACTCGAGCGCAGATCATACTCGTACATTCTAAACAAGGAAGGTGGCTTTTTCTCAAGGCTGGTAAATCCGCTAGGCGCGAAGCCATTCTCCACGCTCGGGAAACTTAGAAACTGGGCCAAAGTAGGCTTTTGCAAAATACGCGGGAAATTCTCCGCCCTCCCTCACTATATTACGTGCTTAAGAACTATTTCCTTAGGAAAGTTCCCATGTGCTGCGAAATAAAATGTAAATTCGTAAAAACCCTTTTAAAACAATGTTTTAAGTACAAGTACGTATGTAGTGTTCCAAATCTTCACATAAAGTACAATAAAAATACAACTTGCAAAATAATAAAATGTAAAGATATTTTTATTATAAGATGTCAAACTGTGTGTTTATTGCAATCCAGTATTTTTTTAGTAAACTTATGTGAGCTACTAAAATAATAAAGGACATAAAAGTAATAATACTATACTTTAGCCTAGCACCTACTGCAGGGCTTATGTAGTATATAGGCTTCAGGATTTTTATTGTCATCATTATGTACACAAGGTCTTAATACTATATAATGTACCCAAGTTTGGGTGTAGCAATAATAATATTTATAATTATAATCTTCCTTCATGCCATGCCAGTTTCCCCGGTTTTGGGCTAGTAGTGAAAACCATAAATAAATAACGCTGGACAATTCACACAACATCATCTAGCCCCAAGCTAAGCAGAGCTTGTGTTATGGGTACTAGAAGACTGACATACTTAATAAAATACATTACATAGATGGATATTTTTTTATTATACATATACAATACCCAGAACACCTGGAATAAATATTTGCAGATCGTACGAACCCGCAACCTCCGCTTCGCAGGCGGACCATAGCCCGCCGCGCCACATCGGTCGTCGATAAACTAGTATAAAAGACGATTAATAATAGTCCTTGTGCTGTTACTGACTGCATTATGAATATTTGGTGTGAACAGCTCCAGATTTGCGAGACGGACGGCATCGAAGAGCTGAGCGACGAAGAGACCCCAGGGGGAGGCCGCCGGCGCCGCCTTGTCGTTGTCAAGACGCTGTGGCGCGGGTGCCATAACGATATCAAGTGAGTCATGTGCCATAGGCCATATGCCATGTGCATACAGCCTATGGCAGTAGTTAACTAATGGCTAGGTTAAAGCTAGACACTGTTGAGAGATATTATCTATATATCTAGAAATAATAATTGTAAGCGTGACAGCCAACGGCCGGATCCCGGGGGAGGGTCATGGGGGTCATGACCCCCCCCCCCCATAGCTGGTTCCAGGTCTTTGGTGGACCACTAAAAAGCTAATATGATATTTAAAGTATCTATTAAGTTATATCAAATAAACACTAATATTTTGAAGGTGCGAGGTCTTATTATTTTGAAGGCATCACAATCCGTTCGTCCGCACAGTGCGAGGACTCTCGAGCGAGTAGCCAACCTGCGATCTCTGGCCATAGCACAGCACCGCAGATCGCAATGTTATTCTGAACTGTATGTGGAACGCATAAAGTTCAGAAAAATAAATATATATAGTCTGCGTTTCATCTGAATTGGTTCACTGGTTACGGTATGAGTGACAATTTAATATAAAACATATTATTTCAAATTTGTAAAGAATAAAATATTATTACCATTTTTCAATCTCATTTGCATTCGATGTTTTCAGTGTGAAATAAAAATAATATCCTTTATCGAGTTCGTTCAATACGTGTAGTCTACAAAAAAATATTTTGGGGACAGGGGTTGATAATGGCGCTGTGAATTGGTAGTTAACCAGGGTGTTTGTTCCAGAGCGGCGTTTGCCCGCGAAGCTACATGGGGCGCAGGTTTGAAACACCCTCAACTAGCCAGAGTGTTAGGTTTGAGTCTGCTCGAGCCCCCATGCGCAGCTCTCGACCGCGGGGAAGCCGCTTGTCTCCCGACCATTTTACGTCGGGAAAAAAAACTCAGGTACAGACTAAAAGCCCGTATAATTAGCTAACCATAGCTTATCTATGTAACTCGCACATTTTATTGCCAGACTCTGTGAATCTTATCACAGTAACCATTCTTTAGACGAGAGACCGGGTTAGTGACCGCGGTGACATGAACATCAACAGTATTTAATTGCCATCATTCACACAATTTATATATTTCCAGCTATTCGAGTTTGATTCACATATGCTGTCAGATAGCAGCCGGCATGAAGTATCTGGAATCATTCGAATTAGTACACCGCGATTTGGCAGCCCGGTAAGAAATTACTTATTCGAAATTATACTCAGAGTACAACGTTATCATTTTCATTCGAGTCAAAGTGACTGGTTACTACCACTGACAGTTACTAAAAGGGTGATAACTACAGCTACGACGTAGCACACGGTTACGGCGTAGCAGCTCCAATCTTTGCAAACACAACCAGAGCCTATGATAGTATTGCCACATTGGTTTTATCATTTGTTTCTGTTTGTAGGAATGTGACAGTGAGTGAGGAGCTTATTGTGAAGGTGTCGGACTACGCGATGTTTTGCGGAGAGTTTGTAGGTGACTATCACATTATGCCGGACGGTACCCAGATGCCACTGCGCTGGATGGCTTGGGAAAGTCTTTTGATGGTAAGTACAACAATTTATGCTTAGCTGCAAAATATTTCAAAGTAATTCAAAGAAAAATATGTATAAATGCTCATCATCATTCCCCTGCCCTTATCCCACGTTACGTGGGGTCGGCACAACATGTTTTTTTCTTCCACTCACTCCTATCATTCGTCAACTCTGAGTCCACTCCTTTCACATTCATATCCTCTTTCACACAATCCAGCCACTTCTTTTTCGGCCTTCCTCTACTTGCATATCCAACCACGCTCACATTCATAACTTTTTTTGTATAAATGCTCATTGCTTTGCAATTCTAAAGCTTTATAGTAGTACTTTATAGCTTATAGTAAATTTCATCGTATATCTAATAAAACGCAATTTTTCGGTAAATTAAGTGCCCAACATAAACGAAACCTCTGTTTAGTTTTCAGTTCATTGAATTGTTGAATTATGAATTCACTGAGTCTTAAAAGCTCTTGATCCCTGAATATGCAAACTGAGGCATCCATTTTCCGAAGTTGAGTTTATTTAAATTTTCTTTTGTTTTTTTAGGGAATGTTTTCACCGGCCAGCGACGTTTGGTCGTTTGGGGTGACTGTTTGGGAAATACTAACGTACTGCTCGGCTAAACCTTTTGATGAGATGAATGATGACCAGGTAAGATCACGGCAAATTACATGAAGTTTTTCAATAGAGGTATAAGTACTTGCAATATTACTGTTCTTCAGATACTTCATCACAAGTCAGTGTCCGCCTGTATTGATTACTTTAAGCTGGAAACTTTTGAGGTTGAGGGTAGGTACATGGAGTGTTTGATCTGCAGGTGGTGGCGAACGCCGGCGAGTGGCGGTGCGGCGGGCGCGGCGCGCGCGTGCCGTGCGCGCCGCCGCCGCGCTGCCGGCGCGAGCTGTACGACCTCATGCACGAGTGCTGGCGCCGCGAGCCCGAGCACCGCCCGCGCTTCCACGACCTGCACCGGTTCCTCGACCGCATGAGCCACGGCTACCAGCCCCAACACCACCGCTAAACGAGCCGACACACGCGCAACCCACGAGCTTCTCATCTACACTAGCATAGGTCGCGATCCCAGACTGCACCCTATATGACCTAACAGTATTAATAATCAGTATTTATAGATATGCACGCTCTAGAAGACGTGCCGCTTGTGTTCGACGGCAGCGCGTCTCATTGTATTTTGCAGACGCCGCCGTGATGCTATCGTCTTTAATGGATAAGTTATACGTCGATCTGCCCGCAACCGGGCGACGATGTGCACTCTTGGAGTAGGTTTCTGATCGGCAAATCCGCTACGGGATAAGACGATTGCTTTCAGGAATCTATTTCATCTATTCTATTTTCGGCCGTCAAGCGTCCGTATCCAGTCTTCATTGTATTCCTGATAGAACTGCTGACTCGGCGCCGGCGGCCTCGTGTTTCATCCCCTCCCCATCACGTTTCGCCTAGCGCTCCCAGTTCTTCCACTATCACCGCCTATATGGCACTCCTTTCGGCACTACTTCAATGAGCGATAGAAATCGCATGCATCACCCACCACCGTCACTGGTTCATCTTCACGGCGGTTATGTTTCTCATTGCATGTTCAAGTAGTCGCCCGCCCGAAGCCGGCCGCCGAGATGAGCTGGTCTTTGTGCCCAGGTCTTACATCGGTGATCTCACTTTGCGACCGGTTAACGGGCTTAGAATTAAATCTACCCCTAATTCCTAATATTGATCCTATATTTTTTTATCAAACCTTATATGTATTTTATAATCTTAAGATATCGTATACTTCGGAGGGTAAACACCTCCAGGGCGATAGTCGCCCCCTGTGCTTCTTGTTTTCTTCGATTGAGCACTTAATGTTTAAGGTGAGGTTAGGCCGCCTCCGGAAATATAGACACAATGGAGGTAATTTTAAGAGAGAGATTTTAGTAAGCGGAGCGGTGGCGAGGCGCGGGCGAGCCGACCCGACGGGTGATATTTTGTAGGTATATGTTTATATTTCCGGAGAGAACGACCCTCCACAAGGTTAACGCACCCGAATTAATGTATTGTATCTATCAGTATCCCGGTCTAACCTTGTGGCAGTACGTATCTTATAGACTTAGATAAGAATACATTAACTACAGTATCATAAAATCACATAATAAGTGTCGTCATCATACTTTAAGGATCTTCACGATTTAGCCCTGGATCTATTGTTCTGTAAGTGTTTAATCAATTTATCGAGTAGCTCCCCATGTAACCGCATCCTTCGGTGTTGTAACGAATCATTAGCCACTAATCATAACTATCCGGTGTGAAACTTGTTCATCTTTCTACAGGGCCCTTCTTTATATCAATAGTTCACTAATAGATGATCACAACCGACTCCTATATCAGCGTTGAGCCAAGCAAAGTCTGAACAACGTCGTTGTTTTTGTGACAACTTGTATGCCGCCTCGCTTTTAAGCTTTTTGCAGGACTTTGCGAATGTTACTACAAAGCCTAACCAGTTTACAAAGCTGAAGAACTGAGCGTTGAGTACTTCCTAGTTCCAACAGACACTTTTGACATCTTCAATGTTCAATAAACTTCGGACGGTTCTTGATAATGATCACTCTGCAATGTACTAGCAGGTCTATAGATTTCTTGTTGTCAAGACTTTGCGATATGCATGCTATGCATTCACATGCATTTTTTAATGAATTTGTTCGTTTTACACAAAGGTAGGCAAAGAATGAGGCTAACAGTATTGCTAGGTTGCTAGATTTTCTGTTGCAGCACGTCCAATAAAAGCAGTATTTTTATTGGACTTATATTCTGCTTAACTAATTCTACCGCTGTCTTGTAAAACGGGCATTAGTACCAAGACCGGAGACAATAAGCTTACACTTTAATATTGTATTTACAGTCGATATCGCCAGTAAATGGTTGACTGGCGGTTGTCAAATGAGGTGTTATGAATTTGGTTCTCTGAACTGGTTTAGCACTACGATGCAATTTTCAATTATAATTCTAAAATCAAATTAAAATCATACAAATTTTAAACACATGGCTAGAAAAATCACAAAAAATAAAAAAAACAAAATCACCAAAATATGCTTTAAGAAATTAATTAAGTGAAAAGACATATTTTTATAACGCCTTTCTGTAAATAAATCTATTTTGTCTATAGAGGGTGTAATAAAATGTCTTCCGAATACCTAATAAACGTGTAAATGAATCTATAAAATCAAGCCATCGATCTATTGCGTACAAAATATGAAAGAGAACACCTTAAAAAGAACAACTCAATGGAATTTGGTATCATCATTAATATTTCGTCATCTACACAAGTAATTTGAAAAAATCTCTAAGAAAAAGATTTCACAAAGATTCACGTTGTAATTTTTTTTAATTCGATCATGGACAATTTTCGGTGGTCGTTTTATTGCACCCAGTATTCTTGGTAGTTAAGTTAACATAGGTGTATATTAAGGGCTAGATACTTATTAGGTATTAGTATCAGTAATATCTAACAAGCAATAGCCATTTTAAGTAAGTTCGGAAATACATCGAATAGTGGTGTACTTCCGAATTTACGTAAAACTTATGTAAGAGTAAGTTGCAAAAGTTTTTAAGCCATATGTCTGTATTCGACGAAGGATTAAAAACTCTTGCATCTGACGAACTAGAATAGTTAATTTAAGCGCAACATGCTTTTAGTTGTAGGGTTAGAGTTGGGAGTGAGATTGACACTATATTATTCACTCATGCTGTGTCCCTCGAGTTGATCCTCTGTCGTCTGATTCTCATGTCATAATATTCAAACTAAAAATAGAGTAGCAATTCTTGAAATCGCCATCTATGCTGTACTTATAAATGCAGATAACCATCGCTTTAAAAAAAAAAGACCGGTTTACTCTAGTTATGCTACCAAAGGATCAATATGCAATTTCACTCCGGACACAGTTTATATTTTTAATGTGTATATTTAAAATTAGGAAAGCTCACTCGGGGAGGTTAAAAGTGTTTTGAATAACAGGCTATTGTTTTGACAACGAATCGGAATAGTTATCGATTTAGATGTTTGTGTGTTGATGAGCCTTGCAGAGGCCGTTCGCGTGTAGCGCAGGTGATTCCGCGGTCTCACTCCCAAATGTGATTCGGTGTAGAGCCCCAATTTGTAGACTTGGTTGTGTGGCTATGTTCCAGCTAAGTTATTACGATATATTTTTTTTTATTCCATTTACATTTCAAGTATGTAATTTGATTCTATTATTATCGCTTGAATCATTTTTTTTATTGTTCATTTTTTTTTTGTTTTTCATTTTGTTTATTCATTTGGTTTATTCATTTATTTTTAACACTATTTTATTTATTTTCTAAATATTATTATTAGTTAGCACGACCAAGTTTCCAGACACGTCGTAGTTTTAGGTTAGACAAAATTAATACCACGCTAATACCTTGGCTATGTTTAAGTTAATTTTAAGTTGTACATTTTCCACATTTTGTTCCACAAGCAATACAAGAAACTAGTGTAAAAAGTAGTTGGATGTTAGTTTAGGATTAATTTAAAGGTCCGTAGCTAATAAGTCCAGAGGTCCTAGCAATTCTTAAAGCAATAATTGCTTCATTACCATCTGCTTGTCAAAAATATCACGACAAACAATATGCATTATGCATTGCATTTTTATTCATGGGTATGCACCCATGAATATAAAACGCAAGAAATTTAATAAATCTGTCGTATTTAATAACCTAATATACTGACATTTAACATAAATAACAATGAAAAAATTCGATCTTTTTTTTTCAAAATCACTACATTCTAATATGCATTTCTATATAATGATAAGAATAACTACGGGCACACTTAATGGCTACGAACTTTGGTTAATTAGTTAAGCCACGATAGACTTCCAACATGATAGAGATCTACCATGTTGGAGGTCTACGGTAAGACGAAGTGCAAGGACAGGCTGATTTTAACTCATTACCGTCCTATTTAGAGGAAGCATATTTCTCGCTATTTCAGAACCCATATGCAAGAGATCCTTTTCAAATGGATAACTCTTTTGAAACATAATACAAAATTCCGATACAAAAGTCCGTATGACATGCTCAAAAGGTTTTGCGAGTAGTAAACAGTTAAATACGTTTAATTTATTCGATTTTCATCTTTTTAACTACCTTAGTTTTTTCATTGCAAAATGATCTCAGTCTGTTTCTGTGCTCTCGGGTCGTTCACAATATTATTTTATGAGGTTGTTACACCTTATGAAACTTCAGCGTAAACTAAATTAGCGAACGAACCATCGTAGACTAAGCCCAACGTCTCACCAAATAAAGACGCTGATGACTGTGAAGAAACGTAATGGTCAGTCAAAATTCAGTTACAAGAAGATTATAAAACCATCACCTATTACAGCTTTTACTATGGTTGAAACTATATTCGGCAACTCGATCTATGCCTGACCTGATTGTAAAAAAAACTACTAAGCAATAATTTATTTGAATCTTGACTGAAGAATCACTGCTCACAGAATTTGCATCTTTGTTTGGTGAAAAGTTGTAAGTCGTAGATGAACCCCAAATTCAAGGCATTTTGTTAGATGGTGCGCCTGTTAACACATCTACGACGTATTTACAACTACAAAGATCTAGACCGAAACCAGGGTCTATATCCAAAGAAAATAAGTCGTAGAGTTGGTAATGTTGAGTAGCACAAGTTTTGATTGTGTTTTGTTCTCAAGTAATGTTTTGTCTCAACGAAATGGCTTGAAAATTGGCTCTTTATTTTCATTAGCATAGTGGACTTCAAGCAAGTCCCATTTTCAGAGTCAACGACATTTTAAGCTCTGGCAATTGCAAAATTTTGCCGTTTTAAACTTTGGTTTGACCTGTTGACGGGACTTGTGTAATGCGTCGAGTAGGATACCTGCGTCTTTGACAACTTTTGTATGGTATAATTAAATACCTCTTTTAGGGTTCAGTTGCAATAGATCAGCTCTAAAATTGAGGCAAAGCTGTCAATAATTCTACCGATACAAAATGTAGCATGGCGCACGCGATCCGACATAGATTGCAACGCTTTACGCCGCGCAAAATAGATTAAGGGCAGCATTATGTTTAGTTTAGATTTTTTTTAATACAAGCTATAATTGCAGCACTAGCCTTTTTAGTTCATAGTTGTAAGTTATTATAATATATCTTTCCATGACAAAAATATAGATATTTACCAGTGAACCAGAATAATATTACTCACACAATTACAACATTTAAAATATTATTTACTTAAAGTTAATGACTTTCTCAACATGCCACCAATATAAATACATATATATTATAATACACTAATTTATTAACCTAAATCAAACAGACACACTGGTCCGTCGATAAAGTACCTATCACACATAACTCTATTGTCCACCCAATGAAGATCACTGGGTCGGGTTGTCACTAGCATAAGTGGCCAGAGTGACCAATTAGATCGTCCACACAGATTCCCTTCATAAATAACTATATGCTTCGTCATGGTTAGTGTACATAAAAATCGTATTAATTATAATGTACTAAAGTCGATACACTTCGTCGCTGTTATGACTTGACTCGGAAGCAGTCTATACAAGTTATTGTAGTGTAGTATCATTATAATTGTATACGGTGTGTAGCTTTAACTTAGTTTTAAAATCTGTAAATAAGTAGTGCCTAGATATAAGAAGTCCCGGAAAGGGCAATATTTAATCACTTTAGCTTTAAGTAAGACCCAGGATAATGGGCATGGGTGTTAGACTCATTAGGATTAGCGACCCCATAAGGGCATGGGTATTAAACTCATTAGGCTAAGGATACGTGTAAGTAAGCTAATAAAACTAGATAGGATTTGCTTCATTTTTTAGGTGTCAGTTATATTATTTTATTTCAACTTGATTTGTTTTGCAACATTTTTATTATGTTTTAGTACTTATAAATGTTATACTATTTGTTTAATAAAAATACTAGCCATGTGTTCCCGTTTAGGGTAACTTCAAATATTTTGTAATTCTGTAAACTCTAAAGGAAAAAACAACTCAAGTCTTTTTGTCTCTCGGTCTTTAGGTGCAACACAAACAAAAGAATACTCTGTTTGGAGTTTGAACATCATAGGTAATCCAACTTCATAATATCGCATCGCACACAGCCATTCATTTCTCTACTAAATATCAGATTCATCTAGTAAAATCAAAATCCTCCAAAATTTTAAATCTAATTATACTGTAATGCCTATGGCCTATTATAAATAACGACCACCAACATCATCAATAGCAGTGCGATGCAAAATAATACAACACTCTTTCAAAATCACTGAACACTTCTATCTTCGTCTTATGAAAACAAGTAAGTTAAGGAAACGTAGGTTCTAATCTAAAGTATATTTACTTAGTTGAATTCATTTAAAGGAGTCATAGCTTTTATTGTATAAGAATTAAGTTAAGCGCATGGTTTTGAAACAACGAAATATCTAGAGAAATTGTTATTTCAGATAAATATAGCACGATAATCTATTTCTTTCGTCCTCCTCCTTCGCAGTGATTCACGATGTCGATAAATTTACATAATACATAGTTGCTAAATACCAAATATCTCAGTTTAAAGGAACGTACAGCATTAAAGTAGAAACATCCTCATTTGTCACAAGATACCAAGAGTCACACTCTTATTGACATCGCGAGTCGTAGATACTCCTTGCCCTGCCATACATAGGCATTCTATTTAAAATGTATCTGTGTTAGATTAATACACCACCTAGATTTAGTTCGTAAAATAGGAACATTAATGAATAGTTTGAGTGTAAACGTATTAAGTGTTTCACATTGATGTTTATTTTCGATGTTAATGTAATATTGTAATGTAATCTCGATTGTTAGTACGACTCCCATCATATTCGTCTTCGTAATCGACACCCATTGTTTATGTTATTTAAATGAAACATGTAACGTTATCAATCGTAACTTCATTCATATCGATATTTTATAACATATTGTTGGGTTCAACTTGAAAATTAAAACTATGTACTTTTCATATATATTTGTAGAATTTACCTATAACTTTAAAGGTGTGTTGTAAAAGGGGTCTCCGTAGGCTTCGTCATGCTACTACTATTATTACGCGGGGTCGATACTCCAGCGCTGACATAAAGCTTCAGTGAAGACCCCTTTGTTAAGCGGTGGGACCAAGTTTCATAAGCATGGAAAAAAATTCAAAGTTTGCCAGTGTCGTCTCTCGTACATTGACTGCTGGAGCTCGACTTGACGCACGGGTCTCATTCAAGATCTCACTCCCAGTTTGCACCTCAGTAAGTGTAAACCGGAGCTCCGAAAATATACCGCTTCACATTTTATAACTACCAAGCTAAGATTGACTAGTTCATTAACAGCTTAGGACCGCAAAAGCTTAACTTATCGTCTAATCACAAAAGCAGTCGATGTGAAAAATCGTGTTAAAGACAATATGTAATTATCAGCATATACTTATAAATTAATCTAATTCTATAGCGGTTCGGCCTAGAAATTTAGAATTTAAAAATTCGTCTCAAATTCGATTTGGTCGTCGTAGAACGATTAAATACCTTTGTATTTCTTTCAATAAATTAAATGACTTAAAAAGAACAATGTAATTAAAATAATGTATAAATTATGTAAGCTGTTCTCCGGAACTTGTTAAATGATGAACAAATCAAATGAAAGCAGTGCAATGACACTGGCAGGAAAAGAATAAGAATGAAGAGAAGTAGGATACTTAAAACATATCGATTTGTTATTTTATGATATTTCCCAAAGAACATGTTAACGTTAACCATTATATTTCGGTGTCAGGCACCTCCATCATACCTGAAGTTATCATAATTTAGAATATAAAATGTCAGCTCATTTCTGTTTAGAGTAATTTAAATTTATATTGTTCAGTATTATTGTAATTTCGATGTATTACTATTAGCACTTATCATTAAAAATATACTTATAACTTATTGGAAAGTCTTGTACTTTTAATCTGGTGTAATTTTAAATGTTTTCTTATTAATTAATTACCGCTCTCTAAATGAAATCAACTCTGTAAAATCAATTTTTAAAAGACTCAGGCAACAAGCCTTCTTTTTAAGCCGTATTTAAAAGAACAATGTTAATGAATAATAAATGTTGAATAACATATCAAATGGCTGTTTTATTAACTACCTTTGTCCCATATTTATAAAATACTGTGTCTACTAATAGTATAGGTACCTATACACTTAGAGGTCTGAGCTAAAATGGCTATACAATGGCTACCGAAAACAATGCGGTAATATCGGTGAAGTTGGTGTTTGTCGGGAAATTGGTAGAAAATTTGAATAGAGGAAAAAAGACTTTGGATAAACCTTTTCCCAGCATAAAACAAAATAGACATATAATTTTAAAAAGTAAGAACTTGTAGCATGTCTACGAAGCGTAGCACTTCGTAGGTGTTTAGCTAGTAGCAAGTTGAGATGAAACCAAGCGTGGATTTACTTGCGCTAAATGCGCTTATTATACATTGAATAATTAGCTATAGGTTCAATGTATTCAATAAAATTGAATAGGGTCAATACGTCTAATCACTAATTATGACAAATGAAGCAAACTATATGTTTAGAATTAATATAGTGCACTTATTAACTATTAGTCTAGTAATAATACCACTTTAGTTTAGTCTGCAGTTGATTTGTATGTTGCAATTGTGATGACATAATATAGAGATATATTGTCCAAATCAGGGTACTGACCATACAACAACCAAAATGTTCTAATGCTGCCCTATTCTAAGCACACTTAAGGTGGTCAACCTTCATTGTTTTATATAATTTGTCATATATTTTATTACAAGTTATAAGCTTGTGTCCACGATCTTACCATAAAATAATACACCTAAAAAATATATAGGGTTTGCACTAAAATTAATCAATAATATAAAAAAAATAAAGTACATTGAATGAAACTTTATTCCACAAAATATCTGTATACACATAATAATTCATATAAAAAAACTTTGATAGGTATAACTGCTGCTGCATAATATAATGCGTAACAATTGACGCTACATTACAAACTACATACGATTAGTCTTTTTTTTAATTACGCAAGACTATATAAATTGGTACTTATATGTAAAAAAAACACATTGTCTTTTTTTAGTTATGCAAAATTATATAAATTGGTACTTATACGTAAAAAACACATTGTCTTTTTTTAATTACGCAAATTATATAAATTGGTACTTATATGTAAAAAAACACATTAGGAGTATAGGAGAACGCCCAAGCGCTCATTTTATGGCTTCTTATTTATCTTCCTATCTTTATCCCACCGCGTTTATATGGCAAATAAAAATATAATATTCGGTACAATTTTAGTAAACAGCACATTAAAAAGCAGGAGAAAAAAGCGGTTTTTGTAAACCAAAGAATTTCGTAAAACGACTAGGGTATAATCTCGTTATAAATCAAATATTGGATTTGGAAATAATTTATGGAATAATCTTCAATATTTCTACTTTAAATGGCTTATTGTAGAACATTTTACACATTAAAACAGTTCTTATCAGTATTAGGATGCAGTAAGTACATTCATATAAGTTTATATCTAAACGTGTATTCTCAATATAGATGACAGTTCTTTTTATACATTCCAGAACACAACTTAGAGATAAACACTGGTATCTATAGATATAGATAGATAGATAGATTCATTTATTGTTACAGAAGTTCTCTATCGCGTATAGATAAACCATTCTAAAAATGCACGCGCCTCAACCTATTTTACACTCACATGTAAAGATAGTGCACAGAACAAGTACAAATAAATTGTTTTTATTGGTTTTTCAGTTACCGGCTTGATACGTTATATTAATAAATAATGATATATCGGCACTACCTAGAACATTTAAGATCGCGTTCATTTTCAGGGTGTGTTATCTCTTAAACGGATTATGTGAGCAATTGAAACCAGAGATTATTATTAGTATTGGGTAATTAGTTTAGATATAAATCATGTTAGAAAAGAGTATTCCTCGAAATAATTCATTAACTAGTCCAAATATGACACATGTAGATATTTCAAAAATGTACTTCAGGTAAATAGGATAAAATATGTTTCGTAGTAGACAAATTAATAAATGAGTAACTTTTACATCATAAAAGTTGAATCATGCAATAATTTCGTTTTAATATTTAAAAAATCGAATTTAAATACCAAACATTAATATCAAAAATAAATGAGTCGTCGTTTTGTGGCAGAAAACTGGATATATTCCAAAAAGACTTCCAAGAGGAACTGCCTAATACTTTCCACTGTGTATATTATAATGACAATTGGTTAACTTGAATTTTAACGCGAGGATAAATTAATAAATATTTGATCAAGTTATGTATGTAGAAATTAAGCACGACAAGTTTTGCCCTTAAATTCGTTTCAGATCTTGTATTGTCTACATTACTATAAATAATACTAGGTACAACTAATTAGGTACATAGTCTCTTTAAAACTATAAAATGTGATGTACTTTTACACAAAAAAAAACAATGAGTATACGCGGGTTTCGACTTATGAAATGTTTCTTTTACTTTTTTGCTATGGAAGTTCGGACGTTTTTGTCTTGCAATAAGAATATTGTTAAAAGTTACAGGCTATTAGGTAAATCCGTGAAAACTACTAATCAAAACAAATGTTATGTAATCTACATGTTACATTTTCTTAACTTTATTTGACAGCGATAAGCCTTAGTTTCTTGCCCGTTCTTCTAGGCTCTCAACTTGTGGAACTGGCACCTAGAATCACCTAGGATATAAAATGATTCTAAATGATCTTTTTGATTGTACGGAATATATAATATTTCATTTTGGCTTTGAATGCTATCAAATAATGTTAGGAACATGAAACAATCTTATTGCTATGAGTATAAGTACGATCTCTGTAATATAACTCTGTATGGAATAAGTATAGTTTTTTTTAGTGGCAGTTTTAAAATAAAAGCTTATATTTAAAATAAAATCAGATCATATGGAATGATAGAAACCTGGTTGGTTTTTACGCGATATATAATAAGAATAATATTTTCGTACAAATTAATAAATCAAAGAAAGCAGATAGGTAACCATAATCGATTTTATGAAGTCTTTCAATAGCTTAACGAAACATTTTTTCAGATATTTTTTTTTATACATCGCTCATTTCTGATATTTGTGGCATAACGCAAGTTTAGATAGATGATCTTGACCACATATAAATAGGACTATGCTAAACATAGCGTCATGCGTAGCGTATTTGATTTACACTTCGCGACATTGCCCGCTAGAATGCTGAACGTTGCGGCTTAACCGCGCAGTGTAACACTTACACGCAATCCTTACGATAACTTCGTATAGTTTTCAGGTTGACAATTCAGCATTCTCAATTTTGATATAATAGGTATCTATCTAAACCGCTTGTATTCAAAAAACTCTAGTGCCAATTATATATCGGTACATTTACACTTAAAATTACCTGAGATTACAATTACCAAAGATCTATATTATTTTGGACAAAAGTATTCGCTAATATGTAGCTACAACAGATCTAAAAATAGGAACGATTAACTAAACTAAGGGACGGTATTCATGTACAAAACTACATAATATAGATCTAACTTCAAAACATAATAAAATATTATTTAAAACTAATACAAAGTATAACAGAACTAGTTACACTGAAACTTTAGATTAAACAAATAGTATTCGTACTAAACCATACAGTTCGCATAATAAAGCAGGAATACAATTCAGATCGAGATCAAAACATGACACAACCTTAATTTCATGATTTAGTATAGATATAACTTAATTTAATACATTATACTCCCGATTCTTGAAAGATCATGTCGTTAACCAGATATATATCACTATTTATGGAGATTTTACGTTATCTATAATTGGCGGAAAATCAAACATGGCGGATACGGTAGAACCATAGACAAAGAATAGACTGAGCAATAGCCACACAAAAATATCACTACTTTTAACTTTACAGAAAGAGATGTTACTGTGCCGCCAATACCTCACTCGTTTCTGTAATAATCGTCTAAAAAGAGCCACACGATTGTTTCTCTTTCACGTTTTGCCGTCCGTATTTACTTAATACCTGGTTATGGAACGCTCAGTCAATTCCCTATTATCTATGGATAGAACACGAAGCCACGATGTTACTGACAGTAAAAGGAAAGACAAGATACTCTACTCTATACACTTATTGGGTAATTTCTGACACATTAGAAATTCTTATTTATCTAAGTATTGACCATTTTTGTTGATTTGGCTTAAAGGATGATATAATTGATGCAAATTCACATTATCTAAAAAGTGTATTATTTATAAGTTAACACTGTATAAATCAAATAAGATGAAAAGGGCATTTTATACATAATATAAAGTGGAAGAGTATTTTTCATGGCGTGACCCTAAGAGGTGTTTCAGTCTAAAACTGTAAATTAATAACATTAACGCACGTCTCGATATTCCAAAATGATCCGTGGAGTTATATAAATAAAGACTACTTCTCATTGAATGACTAAAGTAGTGGGGAGTGCAATTTTAAGTCTCTATATCCTTCTACTTACGGGTTATATTCATCGCTTAGAATACTAATCAATGAGATATTATTATTATTAACGATTAAATATTTCGGTTGCAAGGTCGAGGTATTTTAACATCGATTGGCAAGACTTTTACGTCCTGATGAAGTCCCATTGATTTGTTGGCTGGTTGTCGCATATCACCATTATGAGTGTTTCTCCTCGGAATACTCGATCTACGCCGAGACACATACCCGCCGCTGTATTGTAAATTGGACTGGCAGCCTGTACAAAAGATTACATTAAAAAACTTGCCAAGTTTACATCATACAATTCATAAGAAATGTTTATAAATACTATTAGTCACAGTATTGTTTCAGATCATATTACAGTTCAATTCAAATATTTTTGATCTACGTAGTATTTAGTTTTACTAAGGTTACTTAAAAAAATATCTAATAGACAAACACAATGCATCTACTCTCAAACTAAGCAAGGCGAACAATGTGACGCTGATAAGTATAAATCACTCCACAAAACGTTATATGTCTGTAGAATACATAAATGTGTGAAACAAATGCTTGTTTTGCCGAGAATAGAACCCACGACAAACGCGTTTTAGTTATCATTGTTTTTTTCCTTAAATAAATATGTTGGGACACTTACACCGCCTTTGTGTTTCCATTCCTGAGAGCCACCGAGCTCGTGACATTTGCTAAGCGAAGGCGAGATATTGTTAGCTGCGTCGAGACATAAGGTGCGGCCGAGTACCAGCTCATTACGCGATGTTTCGAACCACATCTAAAACAAATCATGCAAGTAAATAAAAACTCAAGGCGACATCTAGTTCCAAAAATAAGTCGAAGTAGGTTTACACTTTGCAAAAATGTTACTTGTTTTTAAGCAAATTATTTTAAAATATATATTCACGGACAATTCACACATCAGACTCTAGTCCTAAACTAAGCAAAGTTTGTAATGTGGGAACTAGATATCTGTTAGAACATTTTTTTATCATTTTGATATAGAATGACGTCAAATGATGCCCGAAAAATCACAGATAACTAATTAACCAATCAGGATGGAACTAAGAATATAGGTACAGTTCGTAACTTGGATAGGTTTTTTTTATCTCGGAAAGTCCAAGACAAATCTGCTTGCAAAAGCTAGGGCTACTATTCGTACATATATACAATTAGGCATACGTTAGGAATAATATTAAACTATTTATATTTAACCTGGTTGAGAGTTCTGATGCAGCTTGCGAGCACGAGATGACTTCCCTTTGTTTTGATATCCTTAGAGCTTTGAATGCATAAAGTCGTATTCAAAAGTTTGATTTGGAAGGAATCAGTATAGTTACGTTTTCTGAAAAAAAAGCTTTTACATATTATTCCCTATTATTTTTACTGTTTATAGATAGATTAATAAATAAAGAGCGTAGATGTGATGTATACTTATTTACCTTAAAAAACGACGTCCGTAAAACTTCCTGAGATAAGCATGAAGGTAGAAAAAAGAAAAATTAAATGCATTGATGAATAGAAATCTTTGAAATATCAAAAATATAATGTCTTAAAACAAAAGTTGTCTGCCTTGACGTGCAGCAAATAACCCCTTTTTAGGTTTATTTTATTTTATTTTACTTATTTTCATAATATGTAGTATGCAACACCATATCTACAGAACTAGTGGCCCGTCAAGGCTACAAGTACATTTTTTTTTATTCTATTTTAATAATAAAAGCCTGTATACTCAGATAGTGTAGCTTTTACTATGGAACAATAATAATTAAACGATGAAAAAAAAACGGAGGAGGTTCTCAAGTCAACGTGCAAGTATACTTTTTTTTTGTTTGTGTGTTCAACCATAACTTTTGACAGAGTAGTCCGATTTGGATTATTTTTTTATTTGATGGGTACACTCGGAGAAAGGTACCAAATTAATTTGAAAAAAAATCCAACCCTAACGGCCGGTTTCTGGAAACCCAAATCACGATTGATCCGAGTTTGACACATAGTAAATATTAGATTTTTTTTGTTGATCATCGTTCGAAAAACCGGCCGTAAGTGTAGGAAAACAGGAGTTAATTGATTGTTGACACACTGATTTTAATGTATAACGACGCATAACTTTTTACAGAGTAGTTCGATTTCGATGATTATTTTTACATTGGATTAAGGTATACCTTAGAGAAGTAGGTATACCTACTTCTACATTGATCCCAAACAAATTTTGGCGAAAAAAACCAACCAAAGGTGAGAAAATAGGGGTGATTTACATTTGACTCATAGATGTTAATGCTGAGTTGTGTATTACAAAAGCAAAAGTCTTTACGATTAATGAACTTTAGAGTAAGAAGTAATTAGTAGATAGAAAAAGAAATATTTTTATTTTATGTTTATAGCAACAAAAAATAAAAATATTTCTTGTTGCTATAAACAAAGAATAAAAATATAACTTTTTTAACAAAAAAATTAAACCGCCGAAAAACTGGTAAGTTAAAAATGAAATCATTTTTATTCAATCCTAATTACTAAGTTCAAAAACTTATGTAAGTTAACCTAGTAATTTGAGTTCAGTTTCAGTTCACTTTTTCGGCAATTTATTATTTTTGTTAAAAAGTTTTATTTTCAAAATCTGTTCTGTAGATCCAGAGATTAGCCTCTACAACCTAACAAACTCAAACTTTATCTCTTTATAATATTAATTTTAGATTATACCTAATATTAAATGCATGAAAAAAAAAAAAGATAACCTGGAGTGCCAAGGCTGAAATTTGTTTTTTTCTCCATCATTCAGAGCTGCAATTTTTTTCTTTGCCGCCGTATCGTCTCCCGCTTCCATTTCGGGGTATATATTAGTCATATACCATTTGAAGGACTTGCATTGCAGTTTTTGACGAAGTGCTTTGCGTTGTGAAATGTCACCAACACTGACGTAAGCCGCTGAGGGGTTCTGAGTTATAACTTTATCCTGAGGAAATAAACGGTCAATTTATTTATAGTTATAAGCTAAATTACATAGGATACTTGTAAATCAGACATAGATATAGTAAGTACTACAGGGTTTTAGTATAATGGGCAGTAAATAAATAATCATATGGACACTTCACACATACTCAAGTCCCTAACTAAGCAAAGCTTGTACTATGGGAACTAGATGGCGTTGTGTGAAATGTCTTTACTATCTATACTTATTACTAGCTAGTAGCTTACTAATCTTTGTTTGTGCTTACCGAGTTCAAGTGTTCTGAAGCCCGAGCACGGATAAATGTGATAATCGCAAACATATCAAAACGGTGGCGTATTCGAGTGGCACTACGCGTTGACACAGCGCGGTATCGATGCAGCGTCACCGCGCAGTGTATCTTAAATGCACCACACCCATCTATACATTAAACCAAGTAGAAACTAACCACATATTCGTCCATCCAAACGCGAGCCATACGCATCGAGTTGTAAAGGGTGTAATCCTCTTTTTCCCCGAGACCGTAAGGTCGACGTTTACGGAAAACATGGCCGACACGACTGCACGGAATCAATTCGAGCGAGCCGCCGCACATCCAGATCTGAAAGAAATAGTTAATAAATATAATAGAATATTACCTACATACAAACATGTTATAGTCATAGCAATACTCATTTATACCTATTTTAGTAAAATCGCATGCATCTTTTAGATACTTTTTATAAGTGTATTATAATTATTACATTGATTTAATTTATTTGGTTCCTATATCGCTGGTTATCAGTGGGACCAAAAATACTCTTGCGACACGCGCTCATAATAAGAACTTTGGTAATTAAACGCTTACCCGAAAAGATATTTCCAAGTTCTCTCCTCCCCAGACGTTCATGCCCGGGTCGTATTTACCGATTTGGTTGAAGTATTCGCGATATATCGCAAACAAACCCCCGGCCATGGTCGGCGAACGAATCGGCTTCGTGAAGTCTTCGTCAGCTAAAATAATAAATATTATTTTATAGAAAATTCTCAGTTATCTGTGATACGAAATCTTCCTATTTTGCTAACAGTTTAGTTTCACGCTCTGCCTTCCATGCTTCCATTGTCGCGGGTTAAATCCCCACCGTTAACAAACATTTGTGTGACAAACACTAATGTTTATTGTGTCTGAATATCACTATAATAATCTATTTCTAAGTGAATACTAATGTACTTATCTGCATTTAAGGCTCAATGTTTTGGACTCTACGTATTGCATTATGAACGTCACTAGTTACAAAAAAAATACTAACTTTGTAGCGTTCCTTTCGGTAGATTATCCCACTTGAAATGCAGGCCCCAGTTAAACCCGCCTCTGACAAGCGGACTAGCGGCATACTCGAATGTGTCAGAGTTGATGACGTCAATGACAGGTGTGACGGCTCGGGGTGAATACCTCACATGGACCCCGTCTACACCATCCGAGAGCCGCGAGAGTAATGGAGGCAGCCAACCGACATTCACCTCTATATGAGAATCCAGGAACACTAGAACCTGTGGACAATAATCCATACTTGAAGCCTGTTTTTTTTTTTTATTTTTTTCTTTTTATTTTTATTCTAATTTTTTAGGAACTTTAGTCGGTGGCCGACTATGCCAGTTCCATCGTGCCCTCACGGTATTTGCCGCCTAAACAGTATTGCTAAAAAGCCCATATATGGAGCGGTAGATCATGTTAGCCGCATCCGAGTTGGGTGCCGCTAACACGCTCTGTAAAACGCCCACATCGAGCCAATTCAATTTTTCACATTCTTTTAACTCTGAAGACTAGCAAATTATAGAAGGTGACTGTTTTCCAATACCCAATCACACACATTTATACACACTGTTAGGCTAGTTAATTGGTAATGTCAAGGTTATGAAACAGTAAACCATGCTGGTTATGGACTGCCATTGGAATGAGCACTACATGCTATTAAAACTTAGTCCTTCTCAAGATAAGAGATTCATTAAATACCTATGGTAAACTTTATCACTTTCTTCAAAATGGTTGATAATAGTTATTATCAACCATTTTGAAGAAAGTGATAAAGTTTACCAATAAAATACGACCCTCCAAGGAAGGAGCAGATATTATCTTATCTCCACTCATGGTTAGTTAACCATGAGTGGAGATAAGATAATATCTGCTCCTTCCTTGGAGGGTCTTATCTTACACTTACACCCCATACTATTTTAAGAATACATTAATTCATTAAGTTTGTTTTGTTCCATTACTTACGCTGCCTACACTGTTGTCAGCGCCATAAATCCTCGCCCTAATCAAACCTTCTCTCCTCGATGTCCTCAACAGTCTTATATTCATTCCATACTTAGAAAACTTCTCATATGTCTTGTCTGTAGTTTTCTTATCTACATTATTGTCATCATTTATGTAATCTATCATGTTATCACCATCTATGTTGTTAGTCTCAATCATTTCTTCTTCTTTACGTATTTTATTGTTTAATTCATTGACTGCTTTCTGCACATCATCATGCAGACTCTCTATTTCACTATAATCATCTATAAGTATGATTTCTTTGAGATGTTGCTGATCTGTCCGATCTAGGATCGAGTGGACGGATCTCATAAGAGTTTCAAAGTGTTCATTGTAGAAACATATTATGATTGATGTCTTGGGTAGCTTTGGTGAGAAGACTTGGCTGCGGCATCTACAGAATAAGAAAAAAATATAGTTGTATAATGTACAATACATCTCAATGCGAGACATCAATTCAGATATTATTCACCTATAATAAGAATAAGATGGTTGCAAATAATTCAAAGAGATGTTTTATAACTGATGTCAACAAGAGCTTTATTTACAATATTTTTTTGAACTTACAATTTATTTCGTGTATCAGGCAAACCCCTGTGGTCACCAATGCGCTGAGAGATGAGAGTGTTAAAAGCATGTTGATTATACCCTTTGTCGCGAATTCGGATATCTTCAGCATTATGAATTAGTCCGTACTGGTTTTCTGTGGATTATAAAGTTGGTTAAACATACTAATATTTCAAAGATGTAACTAACTTTATTAATATTTAAAATAAATAAATCAACAGGCGTCACAGCTCAGTTGGTAGTAGATCTGCCTTCCATTCTGTGGGTTCGATTCCCACCCAGAACAAATGTTTGTGTGTTGAACATAATTATTTGTTCTGTGTCTGGATGTTACTATGTATTCTATGTATGTGTTTATGTAATGTGTTTCAGCAGTCTAGTTCCCATAGTACAAGCTTTGCGCTTAGTTTGGGACTAGAGAATGATGTGTGAATTGTCTGTGAATATTTATTTATTTTATTTATAAGAGCACTGTTTAAGTTTTAGGCCAGAGTGTGTCTGTCTTTTGCCAATGGTTCTTATTATAAAATGTTTTTATTGACACATTAGTTTATTAATCATGTAGATCTTATTGATTTTTCAACACTCAGTGAGACTACTAGATCTAAAATTAAGTTAATTCAAATTAAAAGTAAACATTTGATGCATACCCAAGCCATTATTAGGATCAGCTGGTATTTTAAGACCCAGTTGCTTAGCATATTTTTCCTTGAGGCGCATTTTCCTTTGATACTCAGCCTGGTTTCTACGGTACTTCCACATTCCATTGTATTTATGTTCAATTCTTGGTATATTATTCAGTAAATCCTTGCCTTCAAGAGCTGCAATAGATTTGTGATTGTTCTTAATATGATTCTTTGCAACTATGTCCGCCAAATGGTAGTGAGATAAGTCTTCTCTGTGACTGGGTTTTGTTCCTATAAAATTCTTTAATAAGTAGCTTTCAGTTAAAACCAATTAGATAGATGATTATAAGACTTGCAAACATATAAATAATTATTTTAGTTTGTAGCTTGCAACCTTTTGTAAATCTATGATGATATTGTCTTAAACATTTTTAAGAGTCTAGAGAGATTATATCTCTACATTCGTAACAAACAAACACACTTTTGTGTTTTTTATATCGCACCAGGTACACATAGTTCATCAGTCGGTATTGGTATTAAACACGAAGAGAAGGGGTTATGATTTATAGATAAATAAAAGTCCATTCGTTTAATATAATCACAGGAATCACCATATACTGTTTTCCACATTGTCAACAATTTGCTAACCAAGAGTATCTTTATATGATCATTTAAGGCGACTGTAAACTGTCAAAGTTTGCACATGATTATGTTAGACTGCAAAAATCCAAATCAATTAGAGTTTATTCAGTAAAATCACAAGGATCATTTCGAATCATCTTATATACTAGGTGATTCTAGGTGCCAGTTTCACGCAACCAGAGCCTAGAAGAATGGGTAAGAAAGTTACGGCCTGGTTCCTACCCTTCTTTTTATATGATCCTTCTTACAATGAATTACAGTTAAATAAATACTGAGGTTCCAGTGCAGTGTCAATTTAACTAAGTAACATTTAAATACAACATAATGATGATACAGTCATGTCAGGGACCTACTAATCAGTAAAAAACGCTTCTCTTCAGGAACGATGAATTGCCTACTACAATGTTTTAATTACCAACTACATAAACAAAACAAGAGTATATCACTAACATTGCAAATCAGCTAATTTGCTGTTGACGGGTGGAACAACATTTGCAAAGACTGCAGGTCCTGTTATTGACAAAAGCCAAAATAAACAATCACTCCCAAATAAATAGTATTGTAAGTCTGGACATGAAATATGACTATCAGTGCTACTTACCACTCATGTTGAGAAGCCAGTAAAGATACAAGGAGACACTCCAAGTCGCGGAAGCAAATAAGATCCCCCAAAAGAAGGAGTTGTTTAGCCGACCCATATTGGATAGGCGAGCTAGAAACAAAACACATGCTGAAATGTTGAACTTGCATAACTCCAACGAATTATGCAAGCTAAACTATGGCCTATAAATTAATGAAACTACACAACTATACTCTACTCATACAAATAATTTACTGTTTTATCCAAATAGCATAGCGCTAGCACATAGCATTAAGCAATAGCAGTAACTGCAGTAACTTATTAGTTTAAGGGCCGGTTTCTCCAACGATGATCAACGAAAAAATCAAATAACAATGTGTCAAAACTCTGATCAATCGTGATTTGGTTTTCTCGAACTCTTGTCAACTGCGAAATATTGAACACCAGATTACTTGACATTAAACGAAGCAAGCAATCAAAAATGCCATGTAAAATCCAAATTTGAGTTTCTCGAAGGATGATTAGGGTAGAATGCGTGGTAAAACCGTTGTCAACTTGGCATGTCAACTAATCTAAAAAATCGAGCGATTAGCGGCTGTTCAATTGTAATCGCGACGAATTGTTGAATATATTTTCGAAGTTTTTATTATGTTTTTCGCTAATTCTGAAGATTTTAATATACAAGACGGACTCCGATATGAGATGCCCTAATATTACGACCTGTGATGAGTTTTATAACGTTTTTTTTATACGTCCTGCATTTTCTGTGATGACTATTTCTTCGAAGATAATTTATGGGCAATGATATGAATTTATTACATATTGAGGTAATAATAGATCAGAAAAATAATTCAGGTAATAACAAAAACATAAGTAGGTACCTATAATATTATGTGATAACCTAGATTTATTAATCTCATAATCAACATAACGTTGTTTTAGATCATGTTTCTGAGTTCAAATAGCGAGAAAGGAAGCACTATTATGTAATAATACTTGAATCTTGTGGTTTAACACATAAATTGCTTTCTAGCATGAAGATGCTATTGAATATTTGCTGAAGAAAAAATGGCAGTGAATGTGGCGGACAATGTTAATGATACTTCAGTGTGCTTCCCCTATAATATCATTATATGTAGTAAGGTGAGATTATATATTTTATTGTACCTAATTCCAATTAAAGAATCATCATCTTAACAGCATGTACTATATACTGACTAACCCTCAGCGGGTTAGTGATATGACACAGGCTCAGTACATTTCTAGTTATATTATTTATGAGCCTTTTCCAACCTCAGAATTTATAATAAAAATTATAACATAGAAACCCTAATTGAAGTAACCTCATTAAAATAAAACAATCATTAAAATATTACATTTATTTTATTTTTGTCTCATTATTTGTAAAAATACACCGAAGCAAACTGTTTGGGAGTATTATTACTTTGTGTTTTTGTGTTCAACTATTTTCATTTTAAATTTTTCTCATTCCAGGTATGCATGTTGCAGACATCTTTCTGCCAAACTGGAGAAGACTGTACTGTGTAGCTTCATTATCCTGCGAGACATATTGCCTTTTTATCTGTAATAAAGAAGTTTAAACATATTGAATAATCATTTGCACTAATTTATAGAACCATATTTTATAGGATAATATACAATAAGGGCATAGACTTCACCACCCTGATAACATTCTTGGATTAATTTCAGTGTATTTTCATCTGAAATATATTTTACTTGTCGAGTAAATAGGTAATATAATTCCATGTAGGGATGTACCGATGTGTGCGTAGTATAGTAATGAATACGAATAGTAAAATTGTATCTACACTGTAGTTTGAAAGATTTTACTTACCAATATCATAATAATATCAGGAAGCGCTGTCGCAACTATTTCAATTGTTATTGAGGACCCATTTTAGTAGTACTTTTCTGGAGTACCTTTAGCTCCAACGACATGAAGTAAGAATGGTTTTATTGTGTTGATTTATTTCTGAAAATAGATAAACACATTGCAACAAGTCACTAAATTGTAAATGGCACGTAAAGAGAATTAGCACGGTATAATTATACTTAGATATCGATTATGTTCTTCATAGGACTTTTATCCCTCAACAACAGTTAATTTTATACTCCAAAATCCTCTAAATAAATCAAGTTTTCACTTTCAAAGATGAAATCACAAGAAAATCAAAATAAAAATATAGCCACAGACGTTATAGCAATGACACAGACCGAAAAATGAATGAACAATACGTGAAAAGAAACGTTGTTGCCATATCAATTAATATTTTCCTCAATCAAGCAAACGTAGAACTGTGATTAGTTAATCCACAGAACAAAAAATACAGTAGAAGGAGCAAAGTCCTTTTTTAGCTCCGGAACCAGCGTACCCTAACTTACACTGACACAGGTTAATTGTATTTCGTCACACTAAGAAAAGCGTCGTGTGATTGGTTGAATGAAAGTAAGTAATACATTAGTCTTCGTTCATTTGAAAATTAACAATAATCATATGACGATAGAGTGGTTTATTATCTAATCTATTTACGTATTACGTCATACGGAATACTTTCACTACCAAGTTCTGCTACTCGCCGCTAGATGTCACTACACCAAATGCATTTAATAAACCTTTATTACTTTTGAGATAAGATTCATATTTCCGTAACGAGCTCTTTACTATTTTTGTACTATTCGTCCATTTCTAGGGTTGTACTGCTGCCATTACTTTATATATCGACAATGCGTTTTATTTTCAACGAAAATTAAAGTCGATAAATATATTTTAAATTTCAAAATATCTCAAAGTACCTTACTCATTTTTATGTTTGAAATCATTGTGTTTATATATGTATATGTATACTAATATAAAAATGTATATAATAATGGAAGTAATTAATACAAATAAAATTAAAACACTGGTTTTATTAATGAACTACTTACATTAATAAAACATCTACATACTAAAAAATATACATTATTGGCCTTGAAAGATAACATACTTGTTAAGAAGTTGCCTTTTTGATAGTTTTATATTAATTTTAAGTAAATGATGTATCCGCACATTAATGTAGCGTTCTGTTATGGCTTTTATCAAGTCACATGGTTTGATGTGGGGAATGTGATTTAAAAAAACGGTTTGAACAAGTCATGGAAGTACCTACCTACTACTACAATTACTATACAGAATCATAAAAAAAATGCATTATAGGGTTAATTTTTTGCCGATATATCATAGAACATTGTAAGTTTAAAATATCGATAACTCATTATCGATAACGTCAATACCTAATTGAGTAGCGGACTGTGACATGTCAGTAGTTGGAATCTTCGAGAATAAATGGTTGACTTTAAAAGAAAGTAGACCCTATAGAATAAACAATAAAGTCTATTTGTACTTGTCTTGTACAATAAAATAATGTTTTTACAATTTTCATCGAAATTAAGTAAATCAAGACTAACCGATGATATGATATACCACCATTTGAAACATTTTTAGTTCTGCTGTCGTTTTTGCACTCTAGAACAGCGCAATAAGGCATTTTTGTAATTTTTCTAAAGCTCTTATCACTGTGACGGTTCGATCTAGACTGACGTGCGTGAAATAGGCGTGGCGGAGACAGTTTGCGAATCTACGCTAAACTCGGGGTACGCGCACCCCGCCCCCATACTACTTCTACTGTATTTTTTGTTCTGTGAGTTAATCTGTAGCCAAATATGTTTGATTCGCCTTTCTGCAATTCAATCAAAGTTTATAGCGCTGCTAAGTTAACTCGGTGATCAGTAGAATGAGCGATTGAACATCGTTGGAGAAACCGGCCCTAAGACTGTGGCTACACGGCCAACGTATAACTAACGTTTCGGAGTATTTTTATTGTGTAGAAATTGTGCAAACATAAAATCAACATTTATGTCAAAACTTATAAATATCTATAAAAGAAACCACTACTTTCTCATTCATAAACCAGATCAATACCAACCTTTATTTTTTTCTCACTTCAGCGTGTTCCACTGTTTATTTTGTTTGTTTCATGAACTTTGATTTTATTTTTTTGACGTGATGGATGACGAAACATGAAACGCACAGAGTACTTTTGTTTATTTATAGGAAACGACCGAACCGAACTAAACACTACTACAGACTATATAGTAGAGTGGCTTGAACGAAACGTAAACGAAAATTGACGAAACAAACAAAACTTCTTTGCAGTCTGTAGTTTGCTTCATTATTAAAATAATGTGTACCTGTCTGTCTACCGAGGGTTGTGTTTGAATTTGAACGCCATGGTAGGCGGTTTAAACGAATGTTTAGCAAAATCAAAAAATCTTGGTTTAATTAATTTATTTATTTATTAATAATTCAAATTGCCAACTTAAGGCTGATAGAGAATGCATTAGTATTTAGTCCTAAAAAACGTGTTCGTGCACTTGTTTATATAAAAGCTGTAAATAACGAACCATTTGATGTTAATAACAAATTGGTAATGTATGATATCACAGTTCAGCGGCTGCCTTTATGGGCATAAATAATTATTTTTCTATAAGAACTAGGTAGCAAAATGTCAGCAAAGACAATAGCGTTATAATAAAATAACTACACATAATTTAATCGAATAATATAGATTTAATATTAGTGAGACTAACATTACAGGGTAAAGTGTATGTTAGCCCACAATAACGAGAGTATCGCTAGAAAATACATAAGGTGGAACTTCCAAATTCAAAGGTGCCGGTCCTTTTCGAGCCCGGCCCAAGTTATCGTAATGGCTACCGTGGCAGGGACAGTAAAACCCACCAGGCCAGTCGCCAGCGTTGGGTATCGGAACGCATCCTAGATGAGTGCAAATTCCAATAACGATCAGCCATTCCGCTTTCTGCATGCGCTGCTCAGGAGTCTGAGGATCGCGCAATACGCTCATAGGAGTATTGGCTTCGTTATCAATATCCGTTTGAGTCCGGTGTTTAATGAAAAGAGGTTTGCCTCTCCACTTGTAAGACATGCAAGCTCCTGGAGCAATTTTTCCCAGTTCGACCTCAATAGATGCCAAAGCGAGCACGTCTGCTGCCGCTGCCATGTAAGAAACCAAATGGGTCACCTCTGCCTTCACAGCATACGACGCACATAGCAGCCCAAAGAATCCTACGACGTATGTGACTCCCGACTTTCCGTCTCCAGAACCCCAGTCTGTTTTTCTCACATCCCTGTATTCGTCCTTTCTGTAAGGATCAAAATTGGGCGCCTCCAAGTCACGATGAAGGCGTGGGCAATTGTCGTTGAAACGGACTTGGGTCCACGATGTAAGGTGAGACAACATCCGAAGTTTTCCAACGCATTGCTGTGATAAAAATAGTTTTACCGGTTTTGTTTGGACTTTTGGTTTATTACGTTTATTTTCAAAGTGAACTGGCTGTGATGACCTGATTATCTCTTTGCAGCATGGGGTAGTCCAAAAGGGTAGGCGACCATTATGAAATATACAGCCGCGGTTGAAAACATTCATGGTTCGTAGCAAAATTATAAATATTTCATTTTATTTACATTAGAACAGGATGTCAGAATCATGTCACAATGCTACGACATCGCAATTAGCAGGTCTTTCAAAAGTTTGACAGTAAAAAGTTTCAATATAATTTTTCGGAGAAGTTTAACGTTTTTTTTTATAGCGCGCGGTTTAAAAATATGTACGACGAAGGTAGCAGGTCTTACTAGGTATATACCTACCTACCTAACCAATAAACCTAAGTATTACGTTAGAAATGTTTTATAGCTCGTAATATTTTGATATAGATAGGTTATAGGATATAGATATAATTAATTACCAAAGTACCTGAACCAAAAACAACCTCTCTTGGCATTACTGAAAACCAGCGTTGGTGTAGAGCCACCAGCATAAGCTGAGTGATAACCATTTACAGTAATTTTTTTGAACATGAAATAATTATATCTTTTGATAACTGAAATAAAGTACTTACTATTTTAAGCCATATTTCAGGAAGAGTGTTAGATATGAATATAGATGGATGTAGAAGTAAAGGAATGCCAAAGAAAAGATGGATGTACTGTGTGAATGATGACATGCGTAAAAAAGGAGTGAGCACTGAGCACTAAGATGGCGTCTGGTAGAGGAGAGTGGAAGAAGTAGACGTGTTGTAAGTACCGAACCCACATAATGTGGGACAAGGGTAGGAAGATGATGATAAGATAACTTAAATAAAGTATTCTGTTCTATAAATTCGACTTATTGCACAATTATCAAACGCATATCATTGTGGACCTAACTATGTAGGTACCTACCTATATTGAGGTAAGGTAAGTATAGGTAAGCACACTAAGCATTTGGTAGGTAGGTACTTAAAGTATAATTAGTAAAATAACAATTATGCTAAAAGATACAATCGAGTTTTTGTGAGTAATGTGTAAGAAAAGAATACGCAGTAGCTCCTACCTACCTAAGTGGAAAACAATAAGCGAGGTCAATAGGTCGTTGTGTGTCCCATAGGTTCATGGCTTCGGATTGTCAAGACAACCTTAAGCAAAACCTAATTCGCAGTGATAAACAAAGCTTTACAAATAACCAAATCAGTGCTCATGATGAAAGACTTACAACAAAGACAGTTGTCAACCAAGACTACGGAGTCCAATAAGTCGCTTATAATGAGTTATAAGAATATAACGCACCCCTTGCTGCTATCAATTCACGTCATACACTCTCTAATTAGTGCGCTAGCTAGTACCCTAAATGAACTAGATTTCAGTGCTTAAAAGGTCGACAAAACAGAAAACTTAACTCGAATAGGACTTTGCTATTTGTTTATTGTAATTTGCCAATATTATTTTGAATTGGGCTAATCGTGCTAAGTCACCACCGCACTGGTCACGTATCCCCGTCAGGCTATGCTTACCATAGGTAAGGTCGAGTTCTTAAAAGTTATTCGAGTGCCAAGGCCTACCTATGCATGACGTAAGGTTGTGAAAGTTACCGCTGCGACGCAACATGCAGTAACAGCCGCGCGCGCATCGCAAACTGCCGCACCACCAGCGCCGGATCTCCAATAAGTAAGCTAATTTTGCTATTTCGTTTTAAATATTTTGAAATGCTTTGCCAATATCATTAAAGTTAAATTAAGATGATTACCTAATGTGCTTAAATAATTTATCGATGAGTCGAATTTAGGCTACCAATCCACTTAATTTTGTTTTGACTGAAGACTAAACCTAGATTCTTATCGTGCTCTACATAATCGTTAGTTACAATAATTATGCAACTATTATAAGAATGACAATCTTGTAGATATCTATTGATCCATCATCATTAACCCACAGTCAGACGTGATCAAATGCTTGATAGACTCTTTTGTCTCTTCTCACAGCAATGCAGCAGTACTGTGTTAATCTTCTAGGACCTAATTATCTAAAATAATATAAAACTTTGTATTTACCTAGATACAGAACATAGATATCAAGTACAACACATAAGGAACTTAAAGGTACCTAAGTACATAAGTTGGGGTACAAAAACAAACATTCAAACTCTACGTACTATGAAATTTATAAGTGCTTAAATATATTCATAATTCTAAATGAAAATTATGAACGACCACCATAAAATACAACCACAATTGTATAAATATCATCGCGGCAATGTATCCCAGCAATAATATAGGTATAGATAGTTTTTTAACAAAACATGCCGTTGGTAAAAAGAAACAGGACACCGGTGCTCCCATAGCTGTGAAAAGTAACATCAGGCATATGGCGAATAAAATCCATTTTGCTGCCCCCACGGAGCCTCCGGAAGAAGTCGTGACGCCGAGAAAAAGTAGGCCATTAGCAATCACTAGTATAAGCGAAGATAGGCCTATGGTGGCAAGGACCGCTTTCTTCACGCCAGGGTCGGTTTGCTGATTTTTGACGAAGTGTGCGATTACACTGTCTTCCACAAGTGCAAACAGTACGATTCCTGCTAGACCGACACCCCCCAATCCAAGTCCGAATACGGATATCAGAAAGCTTGCGTACCGTGGAGGAAACATGCCGAAGCATCGGGATATCTCAGGCATCTCCATTCTCCTGATTTAGTTTTAAAGGTCAACTATGAGAGCGAGTTAATCAATAAATGAAGAAATTGAAACACGGGAAATATAGCTTATTTTGTACATGATGAAAATTGAAATGTTAAAAAAATAAATATTTACAAAAAGAAAAAAAGACAGAGGCAATCACAGATCAAAAATACTTTCAGCGAAGACTTAATCAAACCAAAGCGATCAATGCAAAGAGTCCTACCTTTGTTTTTTAAGAAGCCGTTGCCTAGAACCACACTACTTACTATCATAATATCAGTGTGATGCCAAGTAGGTAGGTACAGTCACGAGCATTAATTTGGGACCCTTTTCCATTAAATGTTGTTAGAACATTCATAATGCAATAAGGTCGAAACTTCAGTATGACGTATGACATACGTTAGAATATTAGCACTAAATAACGTCAGTTTGCCACACGATATTCAACCTTAGGTGGGTCCCAAATTAAAACTCGTGACTGTACATATTAGAAGACAATAATGACGACTCTATCTAGTTTAGATACCTAAGTATAACTATCTGATGCCCGCAACATCGTCTTGCTATCATTAATTTTTTGACAAGTTGTAAAATGCATATACATAGGTCTTAAATTTTGTTATTTTAGACAGTAAACAACTTTGTATTGTGTATCTTTTAAAACGCGCAGCAGCTCCCGAGCTTAGTAGGTACATAGGTATTATAAAATAATACAGTAAGAAATTGTAAAGATGTAAAAATTGTAGGAGAGCCAAACCATGAGAACTTTAGTTGGATGGATTTTCATAGTTTAAATTTATGTACCTACCTACCTATATGTATATAATTCCATTTTTGTATGGATATCCGAGAGACGACTCTCGGCTCGAGAGTAGGGAGTTTTGCAAATGCAACCTCGGACTAAGCCCTCTGTCTAGCTAGGTGGTTTATCCTCTTCGCTTTCGAATTCGACTTACTATTGTAGGTACCTATTATATGTAACCCTTTACAACATTTCTTAAATTTTATCATTAAAAGTAAAAAAAAATGTTTGTCTTATAAGTAGATAGAATATACCTAATGGGTTTATCTTTATTGATGGTTTTTCAGAATGGCTTTCAAAACTCTCCTCGTAGCTCTCCTCAGCGGATGCCTTGCATATCCCGTGGATGACCCCATTCGCATCGATCTACCAGTGTACGACCAACCCCAGCCAATTCAGATCGATTTCATGCCTGAGGCTAGTAGTAACAACCAACCTCTGGGTTACGATATGGCGTTCGCCAAGAGCATCGTGCCGGAGAACTATCCGGGAGGGGAGCCAGATATCTCCGGAGGGAACTCGATATCATACAAAATACAATCTGCTTCCAACTTATTCGGGAATGCTCTGGAGTCAAAGGTGAGGGTTGGTGATACTTAATTGCCACTATTGTCGGCAGATATCTTACCAAAGTAGGTAGGTACCTATATTATTTCGATATCAAGATACTCTTATGGAGGTAGGTGTAGTAGGTACTTAGTCAATTGATAAGGCACCTAACTTGTTGCAGTATTAGAATGCAGTGGTTTAGAATAACAGCAACCAAACGCAGTCCGCGTTTGGTTGCGTATTTATTTAGTTAAGTATTACCTCCACCATTTGGGGAGTGTGACGACTGAGTTTAGGAGTTGTTTTTGTATTTTTCGGCAGGCTGGTTACATCGGTGGTCCGTTTGCTGACCCTATGACGAAGATCGAGAGTGCAGTGTATGAGACAGAAGGTTTCGGCAGCAAAGCGCTTTCAATAAAGGAGAGCATACAGAGCATTGTCGCAGGACTTTTTCAGGTAAAACTTCAAATCTTTGTTAACTTATACAAATATTGAAGTATAGAATTAAAAAATATTGTACCAACGGTACGATGGTGTCCACATACAGCTTAGCATATATAACTTACATCCCGAGGTGACCGATAATCAGAGACTGTAGAAAGAAAACATGGTCATTTTCCATAAAGGTATATTGGAGGGGTATTAGATGTAATATACTGTACCTACTTAACTGTCAAGTAAGCGGACATGTTTAATGCGGCTTTTACATGTCAACAATCAGGGCTCTGTTATCATTTTAAAGGGCTCTGTGTTTTTTTTCAGCCGAAGCCTATTGTGGACACGATAAGTGAACACGAGAAATACGGCAACACAGGAGACAAGTTCTATAGCGCTGGCCAGGCAGTGGTGGGAGGTGCTTCTGGTGTTTCAAACCTAGTGAACTCAGTTTTAGAGGTAATTATTAAAAGATCTAGCTTAGACTTTACGGTTTAAACTTCCATATAAACTTTAATGCCCTAATTCAACATCTTCACGCCTTATTTTTTCAAAAAGGGCGGGCTATGTGTTTTGCCAAGCTTAAATCTATCTCTGTACTAAATTTCATAAAATTTGGTTTACTGGTTTAGACATGAAAGCACAACAGACAGAATTTTTCGTATTTATTAATAAATGCCTCAAGGCAAGTAACACCTACCTACTTAAAATAATATAATACTTTACCACCTATTAAGTACATAATGTTTTTAGGTATTATATTTTCGAAAAATGCTTACTATTATTATTGTTTTTTTTCGCCAGGTGCCCGGCAAAATCTTTAGTAAGATATCTCGAGCAGCCACTGAGAAATTGAACAACTTAGGTGGAAAACTGATCGGTTTATAAAATGTAATTTGATCTATGTTGTTCGTAAGTACCTACATAAGTTTAATCATCATCATCTTCCTACCTTTATCCCACATTGTGGGGTCGGTACAACACGTCTTCTTCTTCCATCAGTAGGTACATAAGTTTAATATAAAAATAAATTTAGAATTCCAAAATAATTGTTTTACTATCATCCTAGTCGGTCCTAGTAATCACATACAATACACATTAATCCCCTACGGACTCGCGTCTTTGGCGAAGTGACGAGTATACATTCCTACTAGTTATTTTTACTCGAGGAAAACTTAGCTAAATCTCGTCATAGCGGCCATAAAACAAGTCAAGAGCGTTTCCCTTGTTAGTAAAACACAAATATTTTTTACTCTGATTTATTATTCATAACCAAAATCCAAATGTTACATTTTGTGTTTACTACATACAACAAACGTGGGCGATTAACGAAGCCACTATTTTAAAGTACAGGTATACTTAGAATCTAGTTTTAATCGAACTGTATACCTAACTTAAAAGGTAAATGCGTTATTGCTATGTAATCAAAACAACACATTATTTTTGTAAACTATCAACACAATAACAAAATATTTTATAATAAGTCATCACAAAACAACGTATTCTTTCGTCTTTTAGTCACATCTTATATTTTTATTATTAATGTATCTGTAAGGTTTGTCATATCTTAAATAAATTTCATTTCATTCTCTCCTGAGGCAATATCACCGATAGGTATAATCAGCAATCAGCGATTGTCAATAATAATAGAAACAAAACATTTAATAATTAATAGAGTCATAAGTCTTTACTAACCGATTCAGTGCGGGTGGCACCACAGTGGCGCCATGGATATCTTTAGCGTATGGCGGGTGGCACCCGAAAGGTGCCAAAATTAAAACCCGTAAAAATCGAATAAATTGACGTTTTTCAAAGACTTTCCGAAAACAAAAGAGTCTTTATTTGTCACGCAGATCCTTCCTACAGTGTCAGTTTCAGGAAATCACGTGATCTCGCACACTTCAGGGATTCTCAACCTTTTCCATAAAAAAATAATATGAAATGTAATTCGTTAGATACAAATTTCCCAAAATATTAGAGCCATGAATATCTAAGACTGTGAGCTGTTCTTCATCTTCTACTATTCTACTAGTCTTTTCAGTGGACCTTGAAATATCTTTGGTTTTTATTTCTGTGCACGTTGCACAACCCTTCGTAGTTATTTTTTGGATCATTTTTCATACATTTTTTTACATCCTCTTTTCCTAGGTTCCCAGACGTCATAAGTCTGGGAATTTTGTTCAAAATAGGTCTATTCCCCAAACACATTCTGGAATATATTTTTTTTCTACGCAATTCTAAGTCAAAACAATATATTATTGTATAATATTAAATATCTGAAAAAAACGCAGCATCTTGGACGATGTTCCTGCAGTCTAAAGTCACTATATCTCGAAAGCGATGCTTTGTAGAAGAAAATTGTTGAGATATTTTTGTAGACAATTTTACGATTTACAAACTTTGTCTGAACCATTTTTCGATAGTTCTCGTTGTTTCAGAGATATACGCAAAAAACGCAAATTTATGACTTTTAACCTGGAATAAAAAACAACGCACAAGCAGGATCGATGGGGACTTTTGACATATCATTTATAATGACGTATTCAAGGCTTGCACAAAAATCCAGCTTGTTGGGAATTAATGCAAACTGGAGTCATAATTTTAGTCTATTTTGACTGGACTACTACTAAACTTTCAGCACGTGAAAACAGGAAAAAAAGCGATAAGTTACAATTCATGGCGGAGTGCACCTTAGTGGTGCCATCAAAGTCCCTGGTGTTAGGCGCCTCTGTGGTGCCACGAAATATTTGTTCGCCGCCAGGCGTTAATGTTTGTCCAAGAGACCGCCGCATTGAATCGGTAAGATTAAATTGTAATTGTAAGATTCGCCAAAAGGTAATGGAGCGTAGCATCCACCTACTAACGACGACCTTGACTCTTGCGCGATGGAATGACCCTGCATAGGGACACAAAGGTAAAAAAAAACATTGATGACATAAACGAATTGCTGTGCCCGTCGATGATATTTCCACTGGTTTAGTCAATTTGAATTTAGGCTTAGTCCGTATTTTTAAAAGCGAAAATTATCTAAAGTTTTTTCTAAAAATATAAACTAGAATTTTCCTAAACAAATGCCTAATTATGTAAAAAAAAAGTCAACAAGTAAAAATAACGAAATACAATCTGTGAGCATTTCGATTCTATACAATTGGGTTTCAATTCAGTTCATTTAGGTTATTTAAATGTATTTTTAAAAAGTAGGTAAATTATGCTACGAGAAAAACTAGCACAAAATAATTATCAGTAATCACATAACGTGTGCCACTGACTTTAGGCTCTAATTTTAATCAAAATATTTTACAAATTAAATTATTATTACTGTTTCATCATTATTGCAATAATCTATATTTAATTAAATTTCAATTAGGAGACATTCTTAAGAAAATTAAATCACTGTTTTATACTACTTATTTTAGGTACAATAATAATTTATAAGTATAAAATAACTGTTGAATGAATACGGAATAGTATTCTACTTCAATAATGTTTAACTATTACTTAATAGTAAATTTAACGAGTACATTAACAATACATATGATTTATAACAATATAAAAAAAATACTAAGAAGTCAAAATTAACAAAGAAAATAGAAATCATCTAATTGTAAATAGAAGGTATTTGGAAAACAAATTGAAAGCTGCGATAAGCAGAGTAAATAATGCTTAAACAACACTATTACTATGTAAGTAATTAAACAAATTGAAAATATATATCTAACAATCATATATCTATCTCATTGGAAACACATAATGATGTAATTTTTTTTATAAATAGTCTGGCACAAATATAATATACATATATATATTTTCATAAAGTAGACATCATTTATAAAAAATAATCACATAAAATTATATTTTATGTACTTAGCAGTTTACATTCTATGCATTAATTACGGTAGTTATCTAGAGCAAGTTTTTAACCAATTAAAGAAAAGCTTATGTCAATGAATATAGTTTAAATAGGTTTATTTATAATAATTATTTTTTTAACCCATTTAACCTCTTGACTTTAAAACACCAAAAATTTAAGAATTAAGTAGGGAACTTTAATTAAACATCGTATTGTACAATCAATTTTGGTGTAGTTGGTACAATCATAAATAAATTAAATGGAACAAATGGCATTTATGAAAAATATAAATACTATTATGCATACTATGAAATAATTTACTAATTGTTGTTGTAAAAAATTCTTATCTTTATAACTGCAGCACATAAAACTCGATATATTTTCGTTTTATCAAGGTGTCATATCAAACTTTGAAATCGACACATTCATAATTGTAATATCTACTATTTTTAGAAAAGTTATACAATTTTAGTGCTGGACATAATTAAGTTATGAAAATGACATAACATTGTGCACAAAGAATGCACTTTACAATTATGTGGATATTATCAATACAGATAATCACAAAACATCACAAACAAAATATATACAACTTTTATTACATATGTACTTCACCAATTATTAATTAAGTATTTCACAAATAATGACATTATATTAAACTTAAATTTTAGAATACACATAATTATAGTACCATTTATTTAACAACGCCTATAAGTGGCTGCCGAATTTATATCGATTAATTTAATATCAAATTACTATTACTAACATGGAAGTAAAACATTTAAACATCATATCGAATTTATAATTACTAAGATATATTAAATAGTAGCCACAACGGAGCTTATGTCAGAATGACGAATCTGCGTTCGATATACGGCAGGGCGTCTAATACTAAATACAAAGATTCCGTAGTAATATCAATCGAGTTACACTGCGCGGTTTGTTTATTATTTTAAGAAACTGCATGTTATCACCCGCAGTGTAACTCATCGAACCAACGAACGGTCGTGTATTTTAATAAGTGATACGATTCCTGATACCTTATATCTATCTAGAATGAGATGATACACAAAGCAACTAAAAAACGGTTGTGACTACTGAAAGTTTGTATATCACGCATCCAAAATGCGCGTTAACACTACACATAATACTTGAAATACTGCAAATATTCGACAGCTTCACTGTTAAATAAAACGTATCATAAATGAATAAAGCAGATCACTTTTTTGTTGACTAGTCTGTTAAGCTATCAGTAATGTCCGTAAGATAGCCAAATTAACTCAGGCGGAGTATCCGACGATTCATTTACTCAGTGTATTGAACACGTAGGATTTGTCTTAGACGTCAGGGGCGCAGAGAGTCAATATAGTTCTTGTTGTGAGCGTGGACATGCTCTAAGATTTTTGGAGGCAGATCCTCGAGAGCCGGTGCTGTGTCCTCTTCTACGTCGTCGCGGCGGTAGAAGAGGAGGTATGGTGTGCTAAACTTCTCTAGGTTATTGATCTGACTCTCTTCAGCTTCGGTGACCTCGTCATCGTTGTACTTATGCCAGGCACCATTGTCCTTAAAAAAGAAAAAAAGGGTATTACAATATTTATAACTAGCTGACACGTGCCCACTTCGTTGGGGATAATTTTTATTAAACAAAAAAGTAAGACATATGCTGTCGTTGACTTGTGGCTTTTTTGTAGGCATTATCAAGCTCCACATCTTTTCTGTAGAACACTTCTTTCATAGTTAAGGCAGCGTTCGTAAGAAACGCTTTCATTCGACCGTTTTTTCTCCGATTCATTTTGCAAAACGGACTACCACGTAAAAGCCTTTTTATTTTTCAGCAATAATGTAACTTTCTATTGGTGAAAGAATTTTTAAAATCGGTTCAGTAGATGCCGAGATTACCCCTTACAATTTAACAAATACACAAACTTTACCTCTTTATAATATTAGTATAGATTAAGTAAGTATATTACACATATATATATTTTTTTCCTAACCTATCTCGTCCCACTGCTGGGCAAAGGTCTCCCCCAAATCCTTCTCTCTGCTTTCCGCTTTCGTCCTCCAATCCCTCTCGAAAGCATCGAGGTCGTCCCGCCATCGCCTCTTTAGTCGGCCTCTACGCCGCTTTCCGTCTTCAGGCAGCCACGGTGTCACGATTTTGGACCATTTCTTTGAGTCCATCCGGCTAATATAACCTGCCCAGTCCCACTTAAGCCTCGCGGTTTTATTGCCTACATCTGCAATACCAGTGAGCGAACGGAGCGTAGTGTTTCGCACTCGATCGATGCGCTTGAAACCAAAGATGCTACGTTCCATTGCTCTTTGGCAAATCTTGAGTCTGGATTTCTGTGCTTCAGTCAGTGACCATGTCTGCGCACCGTAGGTTAGGACGGGCAGAATGCACATGTCGATGAGTTGGCGTTCGATCTCCTTATCCTGCCTGTTTTCGAAGCTCGCTAACTGGCCCAAGTAAATGTACTCATCAACAACAATATATTTTTTATAAAATATTATATATAAAAAAAAACAAACCATCTAAGTAAATTATGTTTTTGTATGAGATTATTAGCACCCCCTTGAATATTTAATATTTTGTTTTTTTTGTTTTAAAATATTTATTCGTCATTAAAGCGGTAATCGAATACGCAACCCTAAATAACTTATCAAGATAACTCAATCTAACGGAACTATTGCTAAATACCGACCGACTTATAACACATTGCCAAAACGCACCGATAGCGCGATCTAGGATTTGTGCACAGTAGCGCCATCTAGTGGTAAACACAACAAATTTCAAACTTTACTCGATTTGAGTATTCAAGTGCGACGGCGCGATGGCTTATTTCATGTATAAGTTTGGTGTTTAAATACCGATTTCTATGATTCTTTTTTTATTGAATAGGTAATAATGTTAACTTTTTTTAAATTTGGGATGACTGAGAGTCTTATAAACGTAAGAGTAAACAAATATAATCAGAATGCTCCGAACTGCTAAGCTATCAGGAGTTACACGTGTTATTGTGAGTCAACCATAAAAGATAGACATATGCTGTTCAGGGATATTTTTTAGATAATTTAATGTAGAATATTTCCGTCATACATGATTTCTATGTAACTTTAACCATTAAGGCTGCACACGCGACGGAAGCTTAAAAAACGGAGTAACTTCTCCCGTTTTCCCGACATTTCCCTTCACTACTCAGCTCCTATTAATTGTAGCGTGACGAAAAGTATCCTATAACCTGCCCAGAAGTATGAAGAATAATCGTACCAAGTTTCATTAAAATCCGTCGAGTAGTTTTTGTTTCTATAAGGAACATACAGACAGACAGACAGACAGACAGACAGACAAAAATTTTACTGATTGCATTTTTGGCATCAGTATCGATCACTAATCACCCCCTGATAGTTTTTTTTTTAATATATTTCATGTACAGAATTGACCTCTCTACAGTTTTATTATAAGTATAGATTATAATAGGCAATGTGAGAGTTGGTTCATAGAAGGGTCATACAATTAGTGTTATAACTAATTGTGTAAGGCAAGACATGTAAGCTACTATAGTGATAACATAATTATAAAATATTCACAATAATATACTACTAGAAACAATAATATAACACGTGTCAAAGTTGCATTATTTATATCTTTGTTACATCTGCCTGAACGATTTCGGCCGACTCTAAAATACTTATAAAACACACTTTAAGTGGACATTGGTTAGTATTGCGGGCTTGGTTAGCCACCATTTGGAGCGATTCTCAACATACGGCCTTTCGGCTCAGCCGGAAATACCCGAAGCTGCCTCTCAAACTTCGTAAACCTGTCAATACGAACATGTCAACACGACTTACGTCAGCGCGTTCTTCGATTGTTTCTGTAAAATATCTTCGTATAAACCGTAGATATCAGTGATAAAGATTCTTGTAATACAGTTTTTTAACTAGCTCAGGAGCCTTTGGCTTCAACTGTTTCTGTGCAAACATATTTTATGTCAATAAAAATTTTTACTTTTACTTTTTTTTTACTAAAAAAAATTACCTTGGCAATGGTGTAGTAGTGACCAGAGTCTAGAGTAGAGCCAGCATGGACCACAGCGGCATATAATGTGTAACAGCCGTGTTGAGCCTGAGCCCGGACCGTGGGCAGCGTGATTGTCGGATTGTAATACATGTTATGGATTAACTTTGACTGCACTTGGAGTTTCGGTTCAAACCTGCAATGCGATACAGGAAAATTTAAGTAAACTAAACCTTAGTCGGAAACACTTATTTCTGTTTCACACTGTTTGTTCAATTCTACCCTAAATATATTCCTGAAGGAGTTAATCTAAGATACATCCAACATTATTTGAAATTTTCAAACTTAAGCTGACACATTTGCTTGTTGTAGATATTTTTACCGCATATTCTAGTGTATGTATGATAATGTATGTTTAGTTTCCCCATATATGCCTTTCAACTTATACTTACTTAAAATTCTTTAAAACAAGTATAAGGTAACGCGGTATATTCTCCATGATCACGCTGCGTTCTGCATCTCGCAGAACGCCACAATCGTGGCAATGGTACCGATTGTCACCAGTCAGGCGTTCCTTCGAGCAGTAGAACTCGAGCAAACTTTGAACATTGTGCTGCCCCCCAGCGGACTTTTCAGGAAACGCCAGTTGCAAGTCTCGGAACACGTCACGAGAGAGCGAGATCGAATGACAGTGCGCGCATTCTATGCGCGTTAGAAGGACGCCACCGAAGACGCTGTCGATGTAAGAATCTCGACGGAGGAACGCTAGTTCGCTGGTGCGGGTACGCTTTTTGAGAGGTAGATTGTCTACTTCTGTGCTGCTACGCTTTTGGCTGCCTGAGCTGGAACCTGGAATAATAAAAAAAAATATATATATAATGCACTTCTAATTAAGTATTTTATTTAAGTGTAATTAGAGAACTTAATTCAGAACCAGGTTAGAATATTTTCTTTCGGAAATTCGGTTATTTTTTTTTATAGGACTACAAAATCTCTTGTTGCAGCGAATTAAAAATTAAAATTCTTAAAAGTTTAGCCTAAAACTTGACTCAATTGAACAAACAAAAATAGAGTCCCAAACTTTAAACACTATAACAAAATACCTACATAAACACTTACAACAACATCTTGTAACAAAATAAATAAATGTTAGTCATCGAGAACGGCTTAGGGGCAAAGAATAAGTATAAGCTTACCTCCGCCGCTACCCCCCGGGCGAGGTGAAATAGGGCGTCGATTCGACCCTGAGCCGGCAGCTTCGCTGTCGCTGAAAATAAAGAAATCCTCCCTTTACGATGTTGCCTTACATTACATACAAAAAGAACTGTCTAAAACAGCTTGTTAACATTAAATTGTTATTTCACTGATTCGAATTTTAAGTGTTCCACCTTTTATTTTGTTGAAATATTGTGCCCATAAAAATGAGCAGTAGACTACCTGATTCTGGTCGAAAAAGAAATAACAACTGAGAATAAAATACACGGATTTCACTGAGAATATAATATTGTTTTTTTTTCTATAGATGAATAGTGATTTATAGCGATAAAATAACACTTGTAGGTAGTAAAGAAAATAAAGAATCGGTTTAATATTGAAAAAATGTTTTTAGAGCCAAGTTCTTCCGATTCCTATACATTTTTATGAAATAATTGTCAGCATACTATATTTACAGCTAGTTAAAAACTTTTACTTGATTTTTTAGAGAGGTTTAGCCTACGAAGGTTCTTCTTACCTAGATGTAGGGGTGTGCGAATGTGAGGCAGCCATCCAGCGGTTAGCGGAAGACAAAACCGGCGGCTTAGAATAGTCATAATTCTCATCCGACATGTGCTCGAAAGATTGCAGCAGCTCGAAAAGATATCTGCAAAGTTTGTTAATATGAATGACTCATATCAAGCATATATTATAAGTCAATAATATATGTATATAGTATAATTATCGGTTGAAAAACTCCTTAGTTTTGTAATACGAAATGTTCTGTATGTAAAATCCTGCAAGTGAAACTAGATATATATATTGTTTTGATAATAACAATGTATAACTTTATAATAAGTACACAAAGTTGCTCATCTTTCCCGGAAGGAACGTATTTCCGTGCGTCGGTTTGCACAAACGATGTAGTATTGACGCGCAGTGCGAATCAAATACGCTACCATTTCGATACGATTGTCACATTGATTTATGATCGAGTGCAATACACCCTCTGTATATTGGTGCGGTTATTTACTTACCCCAGAAATTCAGAGCTATCATGCTGGTTATTGAATGTGAAGAATGGTGGTCTCATTGTCTCAAAGAATACATTTGAGTCCAGCTTGGTAGATACTGAGTGCACTAGTTTCCCGAACAGCATTGCCGCTATCGCCCAGTAAGGGTGGTCTGTCATACGCATCATGACGTGAGTGCTGAATCTGGAGATGAATATTACATTTTCACATCAACATCCAACAAACACGAATTGTGAATAAGAATTATGATTAGAGGATGTCACGATCCTTAGATACCAACAACGATATAAATTATACTTAATATCTTTATCGTTATGCATTAAAAATTCGTAGTAAATTATAAGTGATAGTCGATTTTGTATACTTTTTACAAAAACGAGCCGACAAGTAATACAAAAAGAAGTGTTTAGAGATTACTCAAAAAGTACTGGTCAAAATTTAATGATTTTTTATTTAGACCTCTTCCTTAGGTATATCAACCAAACAAAAAAATATCAAAATCGGTTCATACTTGTCGGACTAATCGCGTAAAAATACATACAGTCGAATACAGAAAGGAGGAATAAGGAGTTTTTGACACCTTTTTTGAAAAGGGGAGATTTGTTGATGGATCACACGTTACTGCTTATAATGTAAACCGCATTATTAGCTTGTAAAAGTCTACTGCTGGAAGGACATTATGACTAATGATCGTATTTAAATTTTCTTCATGCACTGAATTATAACCCGCGATACTTAATGTCGTTAATATTCCATCGAAGCCATTATACGAGTACAATAACATTTCCGAAAGTTAAACTTTTTTTTCATAAAAAAATCTGTTATGCTTTATATTTATTAAATAAATCTTCTAGACATTTAGTAGACACTTTCGATGTGTCTTTAAAGTCCTTAATAATTTGCGAAAATTAACAAAATCTCATTATTTCTCAAACGCTAGATTAAAATCAGTACTTTGAATATTAGTATCAAGATTAAGCACGAGCGCAGACCAAAGTCAACAGAAGTACACTTTTTGACTGAATACGAATTTAACAAACATGTTACAATTGTTTTGGTAAATCAAATTTATTAAATCTAGCCAAGTCTTAAGTAGTCAGATATAGAAAAAAAATACAAGGAATGTTAACAAAGTTTTATAGGTCTAAAAATCTGCCATGGGGATACCCGTGTCCACATCTTGAACCAATTTTATTTCCCTCCCTATATGTATTCTGTGTGTAAATAGCTATTTACCATACAATCATGCTAAAACTAATCTAATATGTTAATAGCATTGCCGCGTGATATGCTGTAACTCAATGTAATATCGCATCAGCTTATATGAGAAAAAAAATAGATGATTTATACATCAGCCACTATTTATCTTGTCTTAATGAACAGGATAATGTGTTTGTAAGCTTATTAGAAGCCTAATCCGAAGGAAAAAAAATAAAATGCCACGATGACGAATTATTTCTCATTCTCATCGAGAGTGGTGACATTTTGTAGACTATTATTATTATTGCAACGCCAGTTTCAAGGACATACCAAAACAATTCGCAATGTCAGAAGTGTTTAGCAAAGAATCACCAGTGGTACTAGCAGCATAGGGACGCGTCTACTTAGAAATCAGAAATATTTTATTGTTTAACTGTTGTACATAAAAGATCTTAATGTTAAGTAGTACAAGTTTATACAGTTTGTCCAGACCGGACGTACAATACGAGGGTGATGAACAGAGCCATACCCAATAAAAGACGAGAAGCTCAAAAGATATGTTATCAACTTTAGGAATGTAAAGTTTAGTATACTACACCTTTTGTCTTTATTATTTGTCTGTATTATTTATCTTTCTAAATATTTTAGAATTGTATAAAATGCGTTAGAGATTAACTATTTTCTTAAAAATATTGCCTTGAAGAAAAATATTACTATCTATCAGTTAGGCCGAGCTTGCTGTGAATATATGTATAAAAGACCTCGCAAAATCACGAGAATAAGAATAATAAGATTGCTGATACAATCATTTGTACAGGTACTTATAAAACATTGTAAAAACCAAGACACAATAAACACGAAAATGTTAGTCCTTGGTGGGGATCGAACCCTAAAGGTTGCTAAACCTTTAGCTACTACTGAACTGCGCATATGATCTTTTAGTAATAAAATTATGTATGTTGATAGAAAAAAATCGTATGTGTACGCTAACGTATATCCGTTTCGGCATTTGCCTGTTTTGTCAAACCAAGTAAAAGTGTAAATGCCTGCTTATGCACACAAAATGCATTCGCAAAAATAAGACAGCAAATGAAAAGCATTTAATTAGAATCAGCTATAAAACAAATTGCTTAGCCGTTTTAGGCGCTTTGAATCGCAAGCTGAGTCATACAAAATCAGACAAATTCGTGTCTAAAATTTTCATTCAGTGCTGGTAAAACTGCTTGTGAATGGAAATACTTCAAGTATTTCCAAAGTACTTATTCACCGTCGAAAAGTGATGCTTGCATTGTTCTGTTTTGGTTTGGTAGGGTTATTATAATCATGTGAGATATCTTCACGTCTGGCTTAGTGAAACATTGCATTGTTATAGGCATATGTCAAAACTTAACAACTGTGCTAAGCTTGTACTTTTTACAATAAACGTGTTATGGAGTTCGCTTTTTATGCTTCGGCGTCAAAAAACCGCGTTTAATATACTTAAGTCTAAACGCGCAAAAGATATATGTACAAACAGAGAAAACAACATTGCAATCAAATAAGAAAATGCAATAGCAGATATTTCAGCACAGCAGTAACACATATAAAAAAATAACGGACGAAATACTCAACCAACTGATATGTGGTAAGTACTTTTAATTTATGAAAGATTTCATCTCGCTGTTATTTTCTGTTGATGAATCAAGTGTACGGCACACCTGATAATGTTCAGCGGTAACCTTTAACTATAAAATTATATTGCAGTTATGTCCTGCTTTAAGGACGTGCTCTGTAAGGAATTGCATCTTAAAAAGCAACCATTCAAAAAAAAGGTAGCACTCCGGGAGTGCCGGCAGAAGTGAAAACTTCAATATTAACGTTGTGTTTTCACTTTTAAGTTTTCACTTCAAAAATATAACCACAGACGTCATAATGACAATGACAATCACAATGGCACAACAAGTCTGTGTGCCGCCTAAACAGAGCACACTCAGGCACGGTAGAAAGAGTGGGAGATACTAGTTCCTCTCCCTTTCCCTCGATCTTACGCTTTTTATCAACGTCACGTGACCCTGACGCGAGTTTGAAAGTTTTTACCCACCCAGCGCCGCTAAAGAAGTTTTCACTTCAAAAATAAACTCATCTTTCTTCTTAAACTACGCCCTAAACCATCTTCTATAAATTATTATGAGTAAAAGTAGCAATCGTATACAGTTTCCTCACTATATTCTCGTATAACATACCAACTTTCATCTTAATAAAGCAAGTCATTCTTAATAATTAGTTTCATATACCACATTAACCCCCATCAGTCTACTGATCGGCTTAAGCTTATCTTAGATTGAGCTTAGTCCCAGTCCTTAGTAATTCGCATGCAGTAAATGTCAATATCATTTCGCACCTTACCTATTATGCTTGACCGTTGTTGCTGAGTAATACCATCGCTTATATAATCGCAAACTACAAAACACCATGTAAAACAAAAAAAAATATAACAATCGAATTCGCAAATAATATACAATTAAGCAAAATAACTGATAAATAATACTTTTCACATTATATCACATGTGTACTGTACGTATACATAATAAAAAATCTAAAATAATAAATTCGCTCATGAAAATATCCACAAGCATTAATGCTTTTGTGGATATTTTCATGCTATAATTAATGCTATAATTATAAATTGATTGGATGAATTGGTGGGACACTTCCAAAGATAGAGAGAGGTGGAAATGTTTGGGGGAGGCCTTTGCCCAGAAGTGGAACAATGTAGGCTAGAATAAATAAAAATTGTATAAATTACACGTATTCCCCATGGCATTTTTAGAAAGAACTAAGTAAATACACGGGCTCGAACATTTTAATATTTCTATAACAATAGGAATGACGTCCTTTTCAAATCATTTTGTGTAGAATTATCATGTTTTATGTCGAGGTCGAAATTTGTATCTTCAGAGAGGTTTATATTTGTCTGAATTTAAATGTTTCTGTAATAAATATGTCAATTGTATTACCGCTTACCAATTCTGATTCGGTTGATTACGAAACTTCGAGAAAATTGATTTCAAACCCAGTAAATTTACATAGAATCAGTAGTTAATCAGTTAATCAATAAAAAGGCACATTATTTTGAATGCATTTCACATTAGTTTTCAGTAAACAAAATCAAGAAATAGGTCGCAAAGACAATACGAAGCTGTAGTTAGACACAATTTATTTGCTAATAGGAAGCGTCAATTTGCGATTGATATAGTAACTATTCGTAAATTATTCCAATAAATAATGTATAATTTGTATTAAGTATGACCTGAGCTTTGAGTTTTTACAAAGTTTATTTGAACAAGAAAATATTCAAAGGTTTCGTATACTGGCTTCGTGAACTTTTCATACAAAACATATAACCAAATGGCGGTAATTATCTGTAAAATCAATACATTTAAGGCCTTATAATATTTGAAACTGGGTTTGAACATAGTTTTCTTTATAAACGGGATACTAACCATGATTTTTGAGTTTAATTATTTCCCTATATTTCAGCTCAGTAGCATAAACTATGAAACTAACCATGAAATATCGGGTAATAATCAAACTCACATTATAATGGTACATATCCCGCTAAAAAGAAAACTATATAAGGCCTTGAATAACAAACCTGCGAAAATATTCCATGATACATCATCATGGAATATTTACGTACATTTATTAGATTTTGTGTGTTAGTATTTGAAACAGCGCGGCAGGTCGATTGTAGAGCGCTGCCATAGTGGTATGTTAATGTTACTTAAATACATATCATTATAAACAACAGAAAACTCTGTCTATGTTCAAGTCAAATAAATTTGTCGAGGCGCATTAGTCAAATAAAGGCAAGAACCTTGGGATGTTAGATAGTCGGCTAAAAACTGTATAAACCATTAGGCACCCTAAAACATCTACAGATGTTAGATAGCTAAAACATTGATTTGTCTGTGACTGTAACACACTACACAATATCTATAGATATTCCGTCAAAGATCAATAAACAGGTTTATTGCGTTTCCTATAGGTTTTATAGTATCTCTCATTCCGAGGTGAAACTTTTATTTTCCTAAATACAATATGTTATATTGAAGGCGTCATAGAAGGTAGGACTCACCGTCGAGTGACAAGCAAAGCTTGCATCACGCTGTTCATATAACAAGTATTGCCTAGGTTGAGCAAGCCAACTTTGCGGTCAGTCTGTTCTGGCGGATTGGTAGCGACCGCCTCGCGAGGAACAATCACCTTCCGTGCGGGCCATGGTGCAGTTTTCAACTGCTGGCAACCACGGGACGCCATATGACGCTCCAAGCATAAAATCTGGTCAAACATATTAACTTTTATATTCTTTCCTTTAAGCATACCCCCCTCCCCCAGGAACCTGATTCCAAATGTAAAATTAAATAGTAAAAATTGCTTACCACTTCACCGTATTTGTCTTTGAAAGCCACGCGAGCTCCGCCTCTAGTTTTCTTGACGAGATAGTCAACAGTAGCGGTCAGAATGTCGACGATATTTTGCAAAAGCTGCCGGCTGAACTGTCCACTATCGGACGCCAGATTGGTCAGCACTCGATCCACGTGCTGGGAGATCTAAGCGTATCAACCAAAAACAGTCATTTTAAAGTAATGCGTATTGAAATTGGCTAGAAATAGTTATTTGTTATAAACATCATAATTTTACTAGCGGCCCAATTGCAAGGATAGGGCAGTCTGCAATTGAGTAGATTAAAACGACATGTTTTGCGAAACCTAGCTGCGAAACCTAGCATTCACAGAAATAGAATGAGAGATGGCTCAATAGATGTAAGTATATCTCTCTCCAAGACAAATAAATAAGAGGAGTCTTCAGCCCGCATCTTGGATCATTTTTACTGAACAGATTGCCAAGTAGCAGAATATAAAAAAAATCTCCAATTCAGTTGATTGAAAGACAAATTGTAAATAATCGGCCTACTCAGTAAAAAGTCAGGCATTGATAAAAAAAATATACTCATGGAGATTTCCATTTTTTCATCAGTTAAAAAAACAGTCTTAAATTACCTTGTCAAAAGCTTCAGGTGATTGCCTTAAAGAAGCTAGCACGTGGAAAATGACATCGGCCACTGGTTGACGAAGTGTCGAAGACATATCCATGGTAGAGAAGAGCCGATCCAAGTTGTCTACAGACACTTCAATGAGAATGTCAAATCGCTCGCTCTCCTGCACAAATTGTACAATTGAATTAGATAATTCAAACTATATTTATGATAACTGTGTCTTTAAATAGATAAGTACTAATATTGAGACACGAAACTGTAGTGACATTGAATCCTGATATTCAGGATTGACTACAGTTTAGTGTTAAGCTATACAACTTGATAAGAATCTTAAAAGTCTAAGCAAAATAAGCTTTAATGAAATAATTTCATAACTTTGATGAAAATAATAAAAATAAACACTTACCTCTAACGCTTTAATGAAAGCCATCACCCAATCGCCGAGTACCGGTGTTCCTTGCCACTGGCCCTGACTCTCGCTCAGCCAAGAGTACAGGCACGATAGGGAAGAGCGGAGACCAGCACAAGCTGGTCCGTTTTCCCCTTGTTGAACCACCCAGCGCGCAGTAGACATCAGTGTTTCGACACTCGAAGTGTCCAGCACGACAAGAACGATCGATGTGGCCGCGTCAGCATCGGATTCTAAGCAAATGAGTCTCTGATCACGTTTTATACCTAAAACCTTTAAAGTTGGGTATAGTTTTAAATAAATAATAATAATCCAATAATAGATTGCCCCGCTGCCGGCAACAACCTAGTTTTAAGTTTTTTATAATATAAATATTTTTTTGTAATCCATGTACTTATGTATATTGTAAAAACTTTTTGCTAAGATTTAAAATAGTACAAATTTATTTTAAATTAAAAATTAGAAGTTAAAATAATAATAAATATTCACAGACATTTTACACACCACACAATAGCCCCAAACTAAGCAAAGCTTGTACAATGGGAACTAGACTGCTGAAAGAATACTTATATACTTTTATTGTAAACAGTTAGTAGGTAATTAGTTTAGTTTAAAATTTCCTCAAGTTGTACAGATCAATTACTTACGCGGATCAGATATATAGGAGTAAAACTTGTCAATTACAGCGGTAGCGATAGCTGTGCGCGTGTCGTGATCCACGGTGTTGACAACACGAAGAAGAAACTCTTCAATTTTTTGCAACATTTCCCAGCGACATTCCTCGTTTCCCGGAGAACGGGCTGGAAAATAAAAGATAGATAGATTTATTTAATGAATCACGGTTACAATTATAGGTCTTAAATTAAGATTAGAGCCGAACATGACCCCGCTAGATCACTACAATATTATTACCTTTAAAGCAACTTTTTGGTACATAATATTTTTAAAATTAACGAATGATAATATCATTGGTTAATTTTAAAAATATTATTATAATATTTTTTCTTACTTGAAACTGACCCATCAATATTTATAATTATCACTCATAATATAACAGATAACTCTTTTGTTTGCAATTACATCTATAAAATTGATCTAAAAATAAATATTATAACTAATGGTAATCTTTAAGATGACCGTAGATTTGTATCAAATATTAAGCAAGAGTGTAATTTTTTTATATATGATGTATAAATAAAGAAAACTCTCAAAAGACAAGGTAGGTCTTCTGAGAGTTTGACAATCTTGGTGAGATGTTAAGCACCTAATAATTCATCTGCGCAGCATTAGTACATACATCAAGTAGCTTTTTTCCGCTGTTTGATCTTTGTTATAGCACCTTTGATGACCACATACTTTGATGCAGTCTGCATCAAAGTATTGCAAACTAGTTTGGTTATCATCATAATTATTAATATGCAAAAGACAAATTAATTTACTTACCTTCCTGTAAGTTGATATGTTGTGCGTAACAAAAAAATGTGTAATCTATCTATCTAATATGTTTTATAATAACAATAACAAGAGCTTAGGTATGTATACTTTTAGTACCTAGGCATTTGACAATGTCTTGGCAGTTCTTGACAAGCTCTGCAGCCGGCGGCAGGTAGCCGTTCTGTTCATTCATCAGCTGGATGTACTGCGCCAGCGCTTGCAGATCCAGCTGGTTATGGTTGTCGGTGACAAACCCGTGCTTTTTTACAGCCATTTCAAATTTCCTAAAAAAAAAAGTATCATATATGCAATGGAGAGCTGTTATGGGCCAAATCAAAAAACATATATCATAAATGAAATGTATTGGATGTGAATTAACAAACAAAACAGTTATTTAAACTACCTATATATAAAACTTTACTATTAAGGAACTCTTTTAGCAGTACCACTAATAATTAGCCTATCAAATATATGAGGTGTTATAAATAGACTGTAAATATTTTTAAGAATTTATCAGACACAAGATCTAGTCTCTAGATCTAGTCTCTAAATCTAGCATAGCACGGGTGTCACACCTGTGCGCTGATATCGAAGAATACGGAGTAAAATGGCTACCTGGATTTGTGCACTGTTTCCTGCACCAGGCTGTTTGCATGTAGATGTTGGTTCTTATGTTTTCTGGTAATCCACTAGTTGAAACTTTGCACAAGAGCACTCACAACAGCTTGCTGCATGTCACACACAATGTCAAAATACATCGTCTTTAGCACAAGTTTACTTTGGTAATGAGAACACAGCTGCATAGTTAATTCTAACCCTTAGACATATTTTCACTCGTGAAATGAACATTCAGTGGCACATTTTCATTTGGTCAACAAACGGTGATTTTTCTGACTTTCTTTTCGGTGATTTGTACAGCTGTGCACGTTCAAGATAGTGTACGATCGAATGATTTAAATTCACGATCATTTGTACCAATCACTTCACGGGCAAAAAAAGAGTCTTGCAGCCTTATATTTAGGGCAGAGCTTCAATAGAAGATTTTTGGGAAAAATTAAGAACACAACAACAACACATACGGAATGAAAATCTCGTAAAAACTCAATTCAGTTGATTTTATGTATTTCTGTAAATACAAAGAGAAGGAATTAAACTAAAATTCGGTGGGTGCCGTGATTACACGACCATGGAATACATAACCACGGAATACGCAGCCCGGAATTGGTGACTATTTTGGCATCCGATTCCATGGTTGTGCTTTCCAGGCCGTACAAAACTATGTACACCCTTGGAAAACACAACCATGGAATTGGATGCCAATTCTGGGTTGTGTAATCCAAAGTTGTACATTCCTGACACGTGTTGGGAATTTGATGCCAAAGGACGTCATATCATATGCTTTCGTTCGTTTGCACTTACTCGAATTTTTCTTTGGCCGATCTTGTACACTTGTAAGTAGGTAACTATGCCAATGTCAAAATATTATTATTAAACTTATTTTATTTCACGTGTCATAGAATACTAGGATAGGTGCGAGGAGCGAAGCGACGAGCATTAGTTGGATATAGAAAACCGCGTGCCAGCACCTACATGCGCAAGACGAAGTCTAGGCTCCTAAAAAGTGTTTCAAAAACTATAGCTATAGCCTTCCTAGAAAAAAGGGGGAAACTTCTTGTTGTATACCCTTTATATTCTCTCTAGTCAGGACTCCCAGCGCAGGTACCGGATATTTATAGTTTAACCATTTTCTAGACAACAATTGAATGAATTGGACAAATGACTCGGATTGTTTTCTTTTCATATTATAATCAGTGCAGTTCATCTTTATCAAAATGGGGTAGTAACATTTTAATCTGTGGTTTCATCTAAACGAAGCATAGGCTTTCGACCAATCAGAGCAATGGTCGCTAAATCCTGGGTTGTGTAATCCATGGTTGTATATTCCCAGGAATTAATGACAATTTTGGCATCCAATTCCATGGTTGTTTTTTCCAAGGTTGGACATTCTCAACACGTGTCAAGAATACGCAACCCAGATTTCATGTACATTTTGGCTGCAAATACTTGGCTGCGTATTCCTGGCTGCGCTTTCCGTGGTTGTGTTTTCCGGGTTGTGTTTTCCATGGTTGTACATTAACCGGACCACATTCGGTCATGTCATGTACGAAGAACGGGCAAAGTTAGAAAAAAAAATAAGGTTTTTAATTAAGTTTGTCTGTAACGTCATAGGAGCGAGTTACACTATCAATACAATCTATCCATATCCGTTCGTAGTTTGATTCGTAGTCAAGTCAAGTCAGTTCGTCCTAGTAGTCTGTGGAAGGACGACTAGTCTGTGGTCAAGCGAGTCAAAATCAAAGTGAAAACTAAAATTTCAATCGAAAAATGTAAAAAAACAAAATTCAGAACATTACTATTACTTGGGTTAGCGCCTACACTACGTTTACCTACTGCAAGATTAGAATGAAATGATACTATTTTCATATGAAGTAATATTGGTGCTATAATGGATGCTTCGGCATCTAGAGCTGAAGTCGAAAACAACGATGTGTACGGTTTCTTTCTGAATATTGAAAATACCGAATTCCCTACTCATAACAAACAAAAAAGCTCTATCATCAAGTACACCAAACTCCCAGAATTCGACTTCGAATCAAAAGGTAGGATCTACTGTAATAGCTTTAAAGCAAAAAGTTTGTTATTTTACTAATTACTAAATGTAACTGTAATGTATTTTGAAGTCTTCCGTAACGGTTCAATTCCTTATAATTTTGTTTATAAAACAGATAAATAACTAGGTTTAAATATGTATCTTTAATCCTACCCTTTACAAAGTGAGGGTTAGCTCAAAACATCTCTTCCATTCTTTTTGAGCCAGTCTTTTCACTCCTCTAAAAATAAGTATATGAATCTGGCTAGAATTATGCTTCTCAGTGAAAAAACAGTTCATCATGATCATAGAACAAAGATGGATGTGATTTTTGCCCATTTTTTTATGTAATTAATTAATCTATTATTTATTTTGTATGAAGTTGCATACAAAATAAATAATAGATTAATAAGTATATAAATTTGTATTAAATTGTAAAGGCCTATACACATATAGCAACTTGTCTAAATTTCATGTTGATAGGCATAACCGTTTTAAATTTATGACAAATGTAAACCTGCAGTTTTCACATCCGTTTTTGTTGATTATGACAAGTTAAATTCAGACATTAACCATCTTGTAGTATACAAACAAAATCTGATGATCTTTGTTCCTTTTTTTTGTATTAACCACATATGCATATTTAAGATATATGAGGTATTTGAAGCCAGTAAATAAATTCTATGAACGGTTGGTATCTGCTACCATTAAGTTTTATTCAATCTACACTGACAAACAAATAGAAACTCCAGTACATGATTAATGATTCATTTATTTACATAATGATTAGAAATTTACATTTTATAATATTGACCTACCTCATATACACTTAACTTCATCATATTGTTTAATTTTTGAAGTTAAAATCAAGGTATTTTGTTCACTAAAATTACAAGAATCATTCAATTAGTTTCTTTTCAACAATGCTGACAAGAAACAGTTTTATCATCAAATTAATATAAATGTGACGCGTGACCCGAGGGCTGGTGAAAATCTGGCCCAGCGTATCAGCATTGCTATTCAGCACGGCAATGCAGCCAGTGTCTTGTGTACGCTTCCGATTGGTACTGATTTGGATCAGTTGAACTATCTATAGATCGTTTGCAACGGTCTGTAGATAGCTCAACTGTTTCTTTTGTATTTTATATGACAATGTACATTTAGTAAATACTGTATAGTCGTAAGTTTGTTTGTGAATAAAGGTTACTATTATAACAAAAAAATGTAAAAGAAGGATTGTGTGAAAAATGTATGCACGGGAAGAAAGGGAATGTTGAGGAAAGCACGTCATAAATCAAAAAGAATGAAAGAAAATGTACCAACCCAACAATTACTGGGATAAAGGGAGGAGAGAAGAGTATAATAATAAAATAAGATTTAAATATCCAATCCAAATGTTCTACTATCATAGTTCTAATTTAGATATTGCTATTGATTCAATAAAATAAAATAAAACTTGAGTAGCCTTTTACATAATCTTATTACATTTATAGTGTCATGGCCACGCCAAAGTTATTCGTTGCAACCACGTTTACGTCGCATTATAACTCTTGAGGATCCAAAGAGTGTCTCAAGTAGATCATTAAATGAATATTTGATTCATTCAAAGCCCATGGCGACTAATTTAAGCAAGAGGAAAATAGTTACCATCACTGAAGATGATGAATACGACCTTCATCCCAGATTCTGTATGTATTTTAATTAGTCAGACACTGCCAGTCTTGTCAATTTATCATCAAACTTTACAGTTTTAATAAATAAAATCTACAAAAGATAACTATACTCAAAAGATCTATTTTTATTATTTACAGCGAAAGATACTAAGAAGTCTGGCTCAGTGAAAACATCAAGTAGGTCAGTTGGCACCGATTTCAAAGAGCTAAAGCAGGCCACTCAAAGAACTACCTCCCGCCTAAGCAATTTACCTAAATGTGAGTTCAATTTTGTTTATCTCTAAATCATTCAATCTAGAAATAATATGGCCCTTTTATGCAACAAAGGATTTTTATCGAAGTTAGACATTTAATTGCAAAATGGAGGTTCCATTCTCCGAATAAAACGCGGCTAACTGCCTTCGTATTTCGTTTCGAATGATACAATTTGCATTTCAAAAGTAGTATAGCTACCCAAAACCTGAGAACCTTGTCTGGTTGATGTATACATCAAAGATTCAGCTGTGAATTTTTTTAAGGACTGCATACATCTTGGCCTGAATTATATTTTTATATCGCTTTGTGTACAAAGGGATATACATATACATTTATAGGTGATTCAATGAACCGCCGGGTTATGAAAGTGCCAACATAATGTCACTATTTCATAAAAACATACCTATGTATAATAAACATAGCTTTACCTGTTATGTTAGACTAATAAGATAGTGCATGCACACACTCTGAGGACTTATTTACATAAGAATCTAGCACATGACCCCACTCAACTTTACAACATTACAAACAGATTGTATGTAACCTACTTGTAACTGCTTATCATATTGTAGTTCTAAGATATTATAAGCGTGTATTATTTCAGATTCTAAGGAAACTAAACCAAGTGCCAAATTAAGTAGTGTCCATGATGGGAAGGAACCTAAACCCAAAACTAACTATAGAAGCAAATCTAATATTAGCCATCTTACAACGGACAATACCAGATCAAGAAATACTAAAATAAAAGGTAATAAAGACGTACAATTTAGTAATTAGAAATTTTCAATAATATTGAGTTGCTACTTCATGATATTATATTGGTTCTAGATACAGTCAAACAACAATCAGCAAAAAGTGTAAGTTCATCTAAAACTAGTGTAAGTAAAAACTATATAACTCCAAGCGAAAGCGAAAATGAGTTAAATCTTATAAAATCTAAATTATACGAAAATTTAAAAAGCGCTAGTCCAAAGAAACACATGGAAAAAGCAAAAGTGAATAAAAATCCGATACCGCAGGCTAGAAGTAAAAGCTCTTATTTGAAAGAATTGCAAACTAAACACAAGCCGACACACGTGATTCACGTGCCCCTAGATGAAAAGTATCGAAAGAGTGCAGTTGTTACTCCCGTTACAAACACCTCGCCGGACCCTTCCGAAACAGAATTCATCAAATCCAACATGATCACTCGAGTGGTGACACATAAAGACATGAACGTCTCTACAGAGCCTCTTCCAGATAAAGTAGATTCCGTCACACAAATGGACGGCTTGGAACCACAAATCACGTACAAGTGCATCCACAGCAGAGACGTGCAAACGGAACTTTTTAAAGAAACGTACGACAGTCTCGAAATACCAAATGTAACACTAACTAAAAGTGGATCTAAGGATCGATCTCATAGTCTGCACAGTAATTCGTTGCCGAATCTCCAAATTTCTCCATTCAAAGTAATGCTAGAAGATGAAACTGCTGACGCCAGTTACCATAAAAGCACTTCATATATTATTAGCAGAGCCACCTTGACTTACACGACGAAACAGAAATTTAATTTACATGTAGTTGGTAGTAGCGATGACGCTTATTCAAATAAATCGCCTAGTCCATTGTCGTATCCTATTAATGTAGTATCGGTTTTTAAGAAAGAAATGCAGGGCTTGGATTCCTCCAACGATGCCGTAACCACCAACACATGTAAAGACAAAAACAGCAAGCAATACAAGAACCGAATAAACGATATAAAGTCAGTCGACTGTTCCTATGTAGCTAATAGCGATAAATTAATGAAACCTTCGGATATAATTAGCACAATAAGAGTTAACAATGAATTATTCCGGAGCGAATACATCTGTGAGCAGTTCGAAAGAGAACTAAATTTTATAGATTCATTTTTTGAATCACTTCAGTACTTAGAAAGTTGCTCGCTTTCGGAAAAATGCTTCAATGACGACAAAATCGACAAGTTAGTGCAACATACAGGATTGTTAGAATCGGAACTCGACGCGAAGACTTTTGAGTACGACCGTTTCTTTTCTAAGTTTGAAAACAGCGCGGACGTCAATGACTCTGAAACAATGGCATCCAAGAATCTCTATCTGGTGAGTGTTATTCTTTCACTTGTAAATATTTTGAAGTACCATTCGGTTCATTATTTCGTTGTGCATCATTCGGCGCGCTAATCTACATCGGTTATTAATGAAAGTCGACCTTCACTTATACTAATTACATTCGGAAATTCATTTATAATGTGTGCTTAATTACTTCACTTAGTGACGATCAATTGTTTCTTTCACTTTACAGCTCAACATACTCATTCGGGATGAGCAACGACGAGCTAATAATCTATTATTCGTACTGAAGAGGCGGGAAGATGCTTTGAAAGATTTCACAAAGTCTCAGATTTTGTATCTGGAGAATAAAAAGAAGCAGGATAACACTGACATCTCAGCACTGAAAAAGAAGCAACGCGGTGCGCTGCTGAAGCTCCAACACGAATGTGGAGAGATGCAGCGCATGCGGAAAGCGCTGCTCACGCTCTCCGACAAGCGTAAAGTCACACTCATGAAGACTAAGAAAGATCTCGAGCTCAAACTGAATAACAACGTCGATAAAATTGTATTGGGAAAGAAAAAACCTAAGAGAAACGCCTCAGTAGACCGCACCTCGCCTCTCAAATGTTTCGATCTATCCAGCAGCGGATGCGAAGATACCTCCACCTCACGACGAAATTCAGTCGAAACACCCCAATCATCCCCTGAGCACGTGAGGGCTAAAACGGAATCACCGTCCGAGTACGCTTACGTCAAAACGAGACCTACCTCTGAGCCCGTGTGCCTTAAAACCGTATCCAGCGCCGAGAAAAGCATCCAAGCAGGTGAAAGTATCCTAGGTACAACGACTGTAGACCAATCGACAGACACAGCAGCAGAAAACTTTATCATCGTCGACGGCTCGTACCTTAACATTCTCTTCCACAACTTATCGCTCCCGCAGATTTTCAGCGGCGGAAAACAGTATGAGGTTCACGAAGACGCTCTGAAAAACATCGTTGAATCCTCTAATTCTCGACTTCGAATAGACGAGCCGAAAGTGGTGGAAACGTTGATGGAGGAGCCTAAGATAGATTTGGATAGATCGAGCACGCCGTCTACCGCACGGAGCTTGGTCGAGGAATTCGACCAGTATTACAGAGGGCTCAACGATTGCGAAACGTCGCCGCCGGTTGAAGACTACAGAAGTTGTAGTACTGTTTGCGAGCTGAGCGATGCGGTTGTGCAAGTGGATCCTTCGCTTATTGAGAACCGCTCGTTCCAAAGCACGTCCACGATGACGGTGGATAGTGATGCCACTATAGTAAATAACGAAGCTGAGTTAGAAAGTACTGAATTGCTGGGTGAGAGTGATGAAGTTGATCGAATTGACATGGTAGGTTTCACTGGTCCATTGCCGGTCCCAGTGGGTGCCGCGGCGGGCGATGACTCGCCGATTTCCAATGCACCTTTATGGCTCCCTGCTAAATCATCATCAAACACCACATTTACAGGTAAGAACTATTTTACAAACACTTTTGAGCTATAAAACATGTTTAAAGTTCCTGTTTTCACAAATAAAATATATTCCAGAGAGCAGTAGTGTGAGCAGCCAGTCAATGTGCGAGCTGGTATCCTCTGTGACGTCACTCACTGCGCCAGTGCAGTGCGAGGCAGAAGAACTCAGGCGTCAACAACTAGCTATTGAAAAAGAGGTAGGTTAACGCTACATTGAACGACTTAAAATGTTTCTATGATTTTTTTATTTCTGTTTGCAGCTTTTGTTTATGTAATCTACGCTGTGTTTTGCAACGTATTTGATATGGAAAACTATGGTGTATAAAGATATTTATTGTCTTACTTATCTTCAATAAATAAATAAAAAATCGATCGCGTTTCAACAGCGGTCAGTTTTATAAATAAAATCAATATTTTTGGACATTTCACACATCACGCTCTAGTCCCAAACTAAGCAAAGCTTGTACTATGGGAACTAGACTGCTGATAAAATACTTATAAACATGTTATTTTTGAATATACAAACATAATCTTTATTATCACACAAACATTTGCTCTGTCATCGATTCCACGACCCACAGCATAGAACGCAGAGCTACTACTACCAACTGAGCTATGACGCCTATCAAAGTTTGAAACTAATGCTTAATCTTCTTACGATGTATTGGACTTCGTTTCAGATAAAAGAGTTGGAGCAGCAGCAATGCCGTTTGTTAGTTGTCCGTGAAATTCCTGACAAACCGCCACCGCCTTACACCCCGCCAGTAGAGACAAAAGTGTCAAAGTTACCACGAAAGTTCCAGAACGATGACGTCAATGAGGATAGAATACGGATGTACATGAATGATGAAGTTGTCGAAGCGGTCGACCCTACTGATAGTTTTGATGTGTAAGTGTGCATTACATTGTATCCTAAGCCGTTAATTAGACAGACAGTGGGCTACTAAATACTTGACAAAAAAACTTAATCCCTATCTCCAAGACTTTGTTCTTAGACTGTTAGCGTAACAACCTTATTTGGTAGCTGACAGGAACTGTTAATTCTTTATCCCATTGATGAGGTCAGCAAGTATTTTAACGCCTTTTAACCTTAGATGCAAAACTGAAGGGATGTTATTAGTTTGACGTGTCTGTGTGACAGACATACAAACCCACAGCTACAGTCCGTAGCTCTCGAACGAATTCCCGATTTTGTTTTTGTTTTTTTGAAAGGTGAAGTAGTCGGCCGTGTTATGTGTTTGTTGGTTACATAACAATTTTATTTTTATTATATACTATTTTGATATTTTCAGGTTTGTCAACGATTTCTGTCATGAAGCCCTTGCCAGATCAAAGCCAGATCGCAGCGACCAGCCTTGGGATGCTTGCAACCTACTACCGCCGAAACCGGATCCAGATCCATTGAAACTTGTGAAGACAACCTCTTCTGAACTTGACGAGGTTTTGGCTGGAGTTAAACCTACTGTTGTTTTTGGTGAGTCCTTGTTACAAAGTACTGTACTACCGCACCTATTTTTGCCGCTAAGGAGTAATTCTTGCATTGCTGTGTTTCGGTTTGAATGTTATGTATGCTGGTTCAATTATAGACACATGCGAGTTAAAACCTTTGCATCAGAGTGATGCAGTTCAGTCTGGCAATGCAGTTACCATAAGGTGGCATACCCACCTTATATTGCATCATTTAGTAACAATGTATGAATGTAAAAAAATATATCCAATTACTTATTGGTTTGCATATAATTACTATAAACATTGTTAGAACACTTTACCTACTTTGTTTGTAAAAGTAAATTAATAATTTCAGGAGTGAGTTCAAAACGCTCGGACCATATCGACGATATTCTATTTACGGAGTGGCGGCGCGTCGAGCCCGAATGGACCTCCCTTCACAACGACGAGGCCATTGTCAAGAACCAAATCTTCGAAAGCATCTTCCAAAGGATTCTAACCGACACAGTGGATGAGTACAAACGAACTGTTCTGTGTGAGCCGGTTAATGACTAATCCTTTAATAGTGACTGTATTCAAGCTGCGACCAGTGTAACTTGAACCATGGTCTCGTGCTCTTTCTGAACAATGAAATAGAGATTATGGTAAGCTTTTTAAGTGCATTAGTTTAGTGTTCACCTATTTATAACCACTGGTTTAGATGACAATTTGTTTCATGTGTCACTATTGTATGGTTATTGGTGAATACTACTTAGGACATACAAAAACTGTCACAGATGGTGTTTTGTAGTTTACTAAGTCAATTTATTCCGTAAAAGTAGTGTAGGCCAAATCATGTATTTAGTATACACCAGGTGAAATTACTTGTGTAATTTTGATGTTTCAGTGTTTCATGATAAGTTTAATTAAGTGGGGTTTCTTCTTGTTTGTTCTATTGACCCTGATAAATGCAACTGCAACATTTGGGCTTAGTCATTACTAGCTGCTAATTAAAAGTAATTCAACCTAATTGATACAGAAAATCAATTGTGATAGAGATACTCTTCATGTGAATGATAAATAACATTTGCGAAAATATTTTTCTTCCCTGCCTCTGACAACCTGTTATTTTGTAAAATTACCTAAAATAACTTGTTAGTTGTTAAGTTTTAGGCAAAGAAACGGTAGTCTCATTATAAACGAATGTTTCTAGCTACTATGTAATATATTAGTAAAATTGTATTCTTTCGTTGATAAAATGTGTATATTTAGTACCAATTTTAAACATTGTTATAGAAAACTTGACTGTTTTGTCAAACTTCGCGGTATTTACAATAAAGGGAGTTATCGGAATTATATACTGAGTCAAATAACCATATTGCATTTAAAATCTAATTTATTCAGCTTTAACAATGACAAAATATCACATAGTTTTTACATTTGACACTTTACTACTTAATTTACAAGTCAAATGCAATAACAGATATCCTTAAGTCAAATGGATATAGGTGCTTAAATTAATGATCTTAGATAAATCATAAATAATAAACAGTATTTTAAATTTGTTAAGTAAATCTATTTATTTTTTTAAACAGAAAATAAGTATGTATCAGCACAATGTTTTTGACAAAGTCAGCCTTGTTAAACATAGTAAATTACATTGTATAGAAAATAGAACATATTTTTGGAAGGTAGTTGTCCTGACCATATTATGTTATTTTGTAGTAATTTTATAAACTGTTCACTGGTAATATTTATGACACTTTTCTTATTTTTATATTAATCAACAGTTTTGTATAGATAAACATGTAAAAGTGTACATCGCATAGCATCTAGTTTAAATTAGGTACCTACAGCTCAATTTACGATAGTAGAAGCAAATGGCAACACTATACTGTGCATTTATAGCTATTTTTATTTATGTAGTAAACACTACTTCAAATAATACAAATTGGAAGACTAGGTTACATCCAGCCTAAATTGTATTTTAATAAATAAACCTAAAAGCTAAAAGTCTCGCTCACAAAAAGCATTTTTATTTCCAATAGAAGTGTTTTGTTTTATTCTGCATTGGATGCACCGCACCAGCTAAGTATAATACATACAATACCGAATATAGCACGTTCTTGATGAAGCGGCATAGGGGTCTTGCTCCCCTACTCGCTCCCCTTGCGGTGACATGAAAACTTTTTTGTGGATCTCACTAAAATAAATTTCGTCACTATGTTACTAATATTTAAACCTTTTAACTTTTGAATAGCAAAGTGTTGAAATAGGTATAAAAGCTGCATCACTACGCACTTTGATGATTGCCCTACGGGTGTCACGGCTACGATATAAATCTTGTAAAATATACACAAATAAATATAGAGATATGAATACGCATCTCGTAGGCGAATACTTACGTAAACTTCATTCGCCTGAGGATCTCATAGTAACTTTCCTGCGCTCTGTTACTTATACTAAACTATACTAGGTTTCAGTTTATCTCACTTTTCACTGCACTAGCACTTTAAAATCGTTCTTTACGGTCCCAGATTTTGAAACTATTTAATCGTCAGCTTTCAGAAACGATTCCAACGGGTTTGGACCTTTTCTTCTTGGGTTTAATGGAACTTTTGTGGTTTCCGCTAAAACAAAGACATTGTTATATTATGCTCGCTTTTTATAATTGTATATGCATCCGGGAATAATAAATAAATAAGAACCTTTCAAATAAACCAGCATAAGTTATGTGGCAATTAAAAATGCTTCACAGTTTTTTTGTTTTAAATAAGTCCACGAAGATTTTGATGTCATATCTAACTCAATAAAACCTGAAGAGACTTTAAATCCGCCACATAATGTCGCTAGAATAATGATTATACTTACTGGTAACTCCTAAAGAGGCTTGCGTTACTTCCAAACACGCCATCCACTCTGTAATACTGATCTTGGTATCGTGGTTCACGTCACAGTACCGAGGCAGCTTTCTCCCACATCTCTTCAGCGGTTCCACGTTGGATATAAGCTGATGATAGGCTTTCCACTCTCTCCTTTCCAAAGCCTTGTTTTTGTCCTTGTCTAACATAACATAGGTCCACGTCGCGGCTTGCTCTTCTTTCGAAGCGCCCCATTTTACTACTTCTCTGAAAGTTTAATCGGAGTTTCTGTTATCAGAGCTTACTGCGAAACCAATTTGGTAATGGACATTTTATCAAATCAAACTTATGATTAACAAATAATTTGAAATTTCATACCCATTTCGCGTTATGGCAACTACTCTAGAAGTACCAATCATAATTATAACGTAACTACAGTAGGTAATAGTTGCATGCATTGTGGCAGGTCAAGGTCGAACCCTGACGTGATGGTACCTATCTAGTAATGGGAAGTCCCAACTCGTAAGTATAGAATCGTGTAAAAACTAATTCAGTGTTTTTTTTTCTAGATATTTTAAAACTTTACTTTCTAGGTGCACTCCGTGAAAGTTTAAAATTGAAACTGGTCTGAAAAAGCACTGAAGACTACCAAAATGAAAGTGGCATACCCTGGACCAGTGCCATTGGTGGATAACGTCATTTTAGTCACGAAGAAGCTCATGAGGTCTCGAAGAAAGTTCGCCTTCATTGGTTCAGGACAACCTAAACACGAAAACAAGTGGTAAGTTTATTTATTTCACTATATGTATAGCTTCATTCATAATTGCAAGTAAGCTAGCTTTGCTAATATCTCCTCGCTCTTGCAAGTCAGCAATGAGCTGATCATAAGCCAATCATTGAAGTTGAGACCTGTGGTCAGCTAACATGCTCAAAAGTGTATCATCCGCAGTCTGCAGCATTTACCTCTCATTGGACTGGCATGTTGCGGTGCTGCGTCACAATCAGGTCTTCGATCCTTGACCGAAGATGCTGGGATAGGCTTTCCCGTGTCCTGATGAACACACCAGCAGTATCCAGTAGAACGGTAACACTGAGCCCTCGCGTACCTTCCATCGCCTGTGCATTCCGGCACGTATAACGCAGCGTCGCCCGCTTTCTGAACAATGGAATACATGAATAACTTTATGGAACTTAGGCCGTTGACCATTTAGATTGAAGTCTCTTTTGATCTCGCTAGGCTTAAAATAGAACAAGTGACCGCATTGTTCAGCGGTTTATAAATGTCTGGTTTGGGCGCTGTTGCTGTTGAACGGTAAATATGCCCCAGAAGTACCTACCATTATTACTGTAAATATTTTTTTATGAAAATAGGATTTAAACTTGAAATCTGCGTTAAATGATTCGCATACTTGTGAAATCAACGATCGCCTATCTAAACAAATGAAGAAGCAATAATAGAGGGATAGATATAATACCTTTGCATGTGTTATATACAGTAAAAAAAGTCGCAGTATTGCCGATCAAAAAGTTCCGAAGAATTCGCATACGAATGTTAAAAAAAGAGTCAGAATTAGAATATTTAAAGCCTGACAACAAGTAACAAGCCTTAAGATCTTTTTGTATACCTGTTCGTCTAAAACAGCTTGCCTGTCTGTAAGACAATCATTAACCTCATCCTCTCGTCGATTCTCCGGGTCTGATCCATCTGGTGCGAAGGAGTTTCTTACGATTCCAGGCAGGACTACACAGAAAACATATAGTTATGTCGTTTTCCGTCACCATTATTTTGACAAGTTATATTACATCATATTCTTATCCACATTCCTTAAACAGATTGCCTATATCCCACTTTGTTTTTTCAAGTTTTATTTTATATCCGTTAGTATTCTCCAAATCAGAAATCAGAAATATTTTATTGTTTAACTGTTGACGTAAAGGATCTTAATTATATGTGGTACAAATTTATAGGTACAGTTTGTCCAATCCGGACGTACGTAAGGTAATGAACAGAGCCATACCCAATAAATTAAATTCGTTTGAACGAATCATTCTCTAGAGTCAGGGTTGATCACCTAAAGTCTGCAAAAAGAATATGGGTTTGGATGCACTGTCAGAACTGATTTGAGAAGAATCACTAGTGAAGATACCACGTGCATCTTAAGCTTGGCCATTTATTTCGTCGCAAACATATCGGGCATTAAACTTGAAAATGCAAGTTTTGAGTGCGGTTACTCAGTTAAATAGTGAGTCATGGACTTATTTCAGTTACTGCTAATAAGATTGATCTGAAGGGTATATGTAGGGTTTAAGTTACCTGATGAGCCAGGGTCTGGAGGTGGCTCCTCTTCATTGTAATCAGGCTCGACATCCGGTCCGCTGTCCTCGTCTGCGTTCAACGACATGAAGAAACGGAGAGAGACTATATATTATTATTATGTTTGCACACACGTTTGCATTTTTACTAAAACCGCTTGAATTTTCCAGTTTAACTATGCAAATTATTTAACTTATAATTGAAACTGGTTATGAGCACTTTTAATTGTTTCGCGTTTTATAAACGCTTCACATTGAAGCATAAATAATATAAATATAATATTATCCTAAGTTAATTGTCATTTATTAAACAAATAAATAAAATAAAAAAGTATTTCATACCAAAATTTTCAATTTACGAGAAGTCTAGTTGCGATAAAAATCAGAATAATCACTTTTCAAGTAGGACATCTCACAGATTCCACACTAAAAGCAACCTGTTTTCTACAGTAATATTATAATGTAGTAAGATTTGTATTTTTTCGTTTGCATTTTTGTAATGTAATGTAAATTAACTTAAAAACTACTGCGCCGATTTCAAAAAATATTTCACTATTAGAAAGCTAAATTCACCCTGAGTAACATTGGCTATATTTATTGCTAGAAAAGATTAGGGATCCTTACTAAAACTTTAGTAACGTAACCCAATGTTGACCCGTGCGATAGCCGGGACGGGCAGCTAGTCAAGTATAAAAGTGCTCACAGTCCGGTGCCGGAGGTTCAGGATTGGCCAGCAAACACTCGACCCACTCTGCGCGTGCGATCTCGCCGTCTCCATCGCCGTCGCATCCTCGTGCCCAAGCTCTTGCACACCGTTTTGGCTTCACCACCTGCAATTTTAAATACAATTTATTAGCCTATATCTTGGTTTGTACGCCTCAATGCTGTTCAGACCAAAAATTCCCAAAAAATAGGGAAACCTTTGACATCAAACAAAACAAGCAGAAAATTTACAGGCACGTAGGTATAGGATACCACTGTAATAAAATCGCAAACAGGCTGAATTAATCCCGTGTTTAAAATAAAACTTGGCTCTATTATTAATACGATAAAAATGGCTTTCCTACATAAAAATGGCTAAAAAGACTAAAATCAGTTGATTTGATCGGGTTAACAATATACAATCTGTTCTCTTTTTAATCACAGTTATTTCTCCGGAATCAAATTTAGTTTGTAATGAAAGTTATAAAAGTATGGCGGCATCAGTGGCGGCGTGGCGACCGGTGGCCGTAAAACGTTGAAATGCAATACCCAGGGATACCTATTGCATAAAACTAACAGTAATTCCGTGTAATTTTGGACGAGTTTGAAACTGCTCAATGAATCGTTCATTTTATTCAAAGTAGATAAAGTACCTAAGTGGTATAAAAAAATATTGTCTGCATGCTTATTAATGAGATTTTTTGTGCGGTTTTGGTTGGTGACGACGGAACGGTTTCATGCATTCATTCACAAGCCGCAATAGGTATCCTTAAATGATGTGTTGTTACTGTTAGTCATTGTTCTAATGTGGTCAGACATATATTCCGAATAAAGTTGACTAACCTTCCTTATCAGTCTTCTAAGACCTCGATACTCTGACTTCTGTAGCGAATCACTTTTGTCCCGATCCAGTTCTCTGAACTTCCAATTTGCTACAGATCTTGGTTCAACTTTGCTGCCACTCGGCTCGGAACGTGCTCTTTCGAACTCCTCGGAGAATATCTTGATTAGGTTACCGTTGAACTGTACCCTGTCTGTTCGAGTACAGCCTGTAAAAATACACCATTCCAAGTTTTTATTTTACTTTTTAATCATTTGCACTACTACTGCAACACAACTAGAATACTAACCTAAAGTATGATTAACTAAAGCTAAATTTTATCAGGATTAGAACAACCAATAAGTGGTTGTAAAAGCAGAATGGCATACCTACGTAGATTTGTCTCGGATACGTGCATAAAATTCAACCACGATCAGATTAGTTTCCAGGTTGTAACTTCTGTAGGTAGTATTCAACTTGAACCTAACAACTTTGGCGGTTAGGAATGTTAATTAAAAAATATTTGTCTCAAAATTACAAAATAAATCTTTTACTTTTTTTATTCCGTTGACCGCGGACAGAGGATCGCCGCCGCGTGTTGGATTTACCTGCAATTTAAAACGAAATTTATGTTTTAGCCGATCATCAATAACCGACCGTTTACGTAGAGTGGGACACATTGATTAAAATTGACCAAGTCCACGCTAATGTATGTGTGTTTCGTAGATATTTCGCCGCACCGCTTATACTGTTTTAAAGTTTTATCTAACTTATTATAGTCCTCTTACAAAAACTTAAACCTATTGTCTATGTAAATAGTAATATGCGAAATATCTGCATATGAACCAAAACCTGGGATCAGAATAGTAATTAAACCTAATTATAAAAAGTATCCGTAGCGCAATTTTTATTGATGGAAAAGTCAGGATAACATACAGGTCATATAAGAGCCACAACATAGAAGAGCCATGGATTATCTTCTTTTTATTACCACTCATTACATTATCACCTGCATGTATAGATCACTGCAAAATGTATACCGTCGTGAACGACCAGTTCGTGTATGCATATCATAATTTATTTTTAAACGGTTGGTTCTATCTTTCATAGAGGCCTTTGCTTGTGTTCGTTGTTCTCGTACTGATTTATTTTTGTGCATGTGTTGGGCTTGGGTCTCGCCTCTCAGCCCGCAGCGCACACAGACGGCCGACTACCTAACCGGTCCCAGTAGCCAACCAGTGATGTACATCATTAGCCCATTCCAAAACCGGTAACGAATCATGCAGCCATTCTAATTGTTTGTAATATTGGAACCGTTTGAAATCAATGTGCTTGAAACTACTTAATCGACGGCTCGACAATAAACTTGATTTAATTGGTGCGAAGATCTGGCGCCGGCAGACAGACAGCCAGATAAAACAGTGAAATAATCTTCGAGGCATTTAAATGTCGGCGTTTTTGTTTTTATACTGATACTTGTGGAACTGAGATTACACACTCGAAAACTCATTATTCGTGTCATAAATGACTGAGGTCTCGTATATTGTTTTATAAAATATAAATTCAATATATTTATAAGATTCACTTACTGCCACGCTCCAATAATACTTGGTAATGCTTTGTTTCAAAGTTTCAGTTAAACCTCGGATCAAAAATAATTGTAATTTTCCTAATGGGATAAATAAATAAATAATAATTTATTACAAGCATAGTGATAATAATAGGAGATAATAGTATCCAGTAGTGGAACACTAGGCTACAATATACTTATATTCAAAGTTTCAAACAAATTAGTTCATTGGTTCTTGAATGATGGGCAAACATCTTAACATTTATTATATTTGTTGGATTATTAGGTCTTGACTGTGCCATGAGCTGTTTTAACTAGGTAAAAAGTTTAGGTCGGCTCAAAATTCGGCAACAAACCCATCACTATAAAACCTCGATTATCCGTGAACATAGGGCTTCACGAGACGTGTTAAAAAAAGAAAAATATATGAGACGGAATCGGGTTTGAATGCCGGCAGACACCTCGGCGCCTGACCCGAATACAAAAACAATTATTATTTTTTTACGTCAAGATACTTTAAGACAAGGGAAAAACCCATTACATTCGAGAAAATTAAAATGGCAGAAACAATGTAGGTATCTTAGAGATCCAATGTTTTGCTTCAATTAAATAAATGGATCTAACATGCTGTTTCTAGATTGAATGACATAATTTGCGGGCTAGGTAATTCATAACAAACGATGGGCAAGATTGTTTTGCGTGATTCTTACAAACAAAGCAATCACGCTTATGTCTTTTTCCATTTAGGTATATTTACTGCCACTCACGGTAGTTGAGTACTTAGGTATTATAGTACACCTAATAATGCTAAATAGTTGGTTCAAACTGCACTTTGTTCTCCGAGCGACAGGTAAAACAAACAAGGGGCGTTATCATATAAGGAATCTTACGTAAGTAGCTAACTACTGATAATTTGTTCCATTCTTTCAAGTTTTTTTTAACGACTTTATTATAACTGGCTTCAGCCAGGTAGACACCGCACCCAAAATATAAAACATCAAAGACTCCAACACAGAGACCGACAACTCTTCTCAAATGATGTCTGGAGCATTTTTTCTATCATCTCATGGCGAAGACGGGTTCTCTGTGCCTTCGACAGACAAAAAAAGTGGACTCTATTGTGCTACGGCGTCGAGCAGTCTGACATGGACCGCTGTTTCTTAGAAAACTACTTGGAGCCGTCTCGACTTAAGAAATCGACTAGCTATGTGTGATTTTGTGTGATTCGAAAGAAAACGGCGCGCGCCCATTTTTGTTGTGTGCATCCCATCAAACAAGCCTTGGAAACCCATCTGATTTGTATGACAACTAGGTTGTTTAACTTAGCAGTTGATTTACTCGTTAAAATTCCTTAAATTAATGTTGGTAAATTTCTGGTATATCCAATCGGGCATTGCGACATGCCATAAGTATCGCTATAAATAATTAATAGCCATTTCGTCGAGGCGCCATGCGCTTGTAATGGTTGAGACTAGAATGACTAATTGGCAAATACGCGCTGCGGGGCCTGAGTAATGGAGTTATTGCAGAGAAGAAACATAAATCATGTATCATCAGACGAGCGCCAACGTAGCCTTCTCCAGCTACAGTATTCAATTACACCAAGTGTGCCCTACTGATAATTTCTCACTTAGTCACAGTGTAATGCAGCTTGCGCCTCTCTGAATTGGTTTATAAATAGGAGACATTAATTTAATGACCCGCTATAACACTACCATTCATCTTTCACGACGCTTAACGATCAACGCGCGTTCTAGAGCTTCGTTGCATTATAGTAAGTAAGTATATATTCCATTTGGAGCACACAGGAAGTTTCTTTTTATTATCTATCTTTGAATGTATATAATATTCTAAATTTTTAATTGTAGGTACTTCTTTCCTTACTTATAGGTCACTTTTATGATCTGATGTATGTACCAAAACTAACTGCCCACAACCCTATTAGGATTAAGTACAATAGTAATGTAGTGCTTATTCAATACACCGGATCGTGTCGTGAAGTATTCCGAGAAGGTTTCACATTTATGGTGCTATTTCATGTTCCCTCTTAGTAACTCCCACATAAGTAATATAAGTACGAGTAGTACCAGTACCTACTCCTTCGGTCAGGTTTCATGCGGCTAACTTATTACGGATGCGACGCGCGCTACCAAAGCTCCTTTTACGAATGCTAAGTAGCTTAGTTAGGGAAATTGGAAATTGTAAACTGCATACTGTAGATATCATTTCAACAATTTATATCGAATATCTTTGATGATAATACAAAATTTTACGTTTTAATTTTTCACAATCTAATTCGTCAATTCTATTTACCTACAAAAAACAATAGGTAAAATCAGCTAATTATAAAACTGACTTCTCAACTTAAATGTCATAGTAAATTGGTCTTATTTCCATATATTATTTTTGTAAAATTAGTATGGTAGTAACATTCTAAAACTTGTTTTTGCATAGGCCTTCGATATCAAACGCATTGGAACAAATTCTAAATCATGCGTCGCTGTAAGAGACTATTCAGAAGGCACAACAGATTTGCATTTTTTGATAGAGTAAGTGCAGAATCGAGTCAGGGTTGAGTTATTGACTCACGCATGCTACGTTTTTACCTGAGTTTATTTTTACAACCAACATCGTTCGATAGGTCTCAGAATCTGACTCATAGAATTCATACTGCGCAGTATTACAACTTAGAAATATAGGTATTTCTAGAATTTCCTGTCTGTGAACTATAGCGATTCTCCGAAATCAACAGATTAGTAAATATACTGGAACCCGCAATATATATCACATAGTAGGTAACTATCAAATCCAGATGTTATGCATACTGGCAAAGTCAGTACAATTATGTTGCCTGTATACCATGAGATTGAAATCGCTTGCTCGGTTATTTTTATTTAGAGTTTCGTGCCTTCCACTGAATCCCGTCAGCGTGTCCGCTAATCTACTCAATTATTTCGCCTCTCTTCATAAAAAGGGGTATTCGCTTCGACAAGTTAACTGCAATAATCGTACAGAGCAATCAGCAGTAAAATGCGAGGGCACTTATACCAGTATATGCTTCCATTGCTGTATGGAACCGAAGAGTGCGAATCTGACTCATAATTGACCGATTTTTTCGTCTACGTCTTTGTACTAAATGAGATGCAGATATCAAAATAAATGCAGTTTGGGAGAAGTCGGAGAAAGGTGCACTGGTCAAGGAAGTCCATGATTAGGCGGATAACGGGCGATGTCCTGCGTAGGTCGACCCTTTGTCTGATCTCGTGTTAATAGGTTTCAGTATACATTGATGCATATTTTAACAGATATTTGTAGAAAATGCTTTATTACATTTTGTGGTAAGTAGTTACGGTCGAATGCCGCTTCATTTCGATGATCTCTATTGCTGATCGATTTCACCTTATTAGTAAACGATTCATACTTATCTGCTCTTTATAGTTAGTTGTGTGGGTATACTGCCTATAAGACCCCTACTTATCCTATTAAACTTAAAACTAGTGAAAATACTTACCTACTGTTCATCAATACAAAATAAAAGTGTCTACTTTTTTGAATGGATTTCTTCAATAATACAGTGTCTATCGTTCTTGTGTGTGTGTGTGTGAATACGTTTCGTGCAGCACGACATATTAAAACAGTCAATTAACTCTCGCCTTGTGGTCATCTGTGGGAAAGCTAGGTACCTAATTGGTCTTTAAAATCGGCATACGCAAGGCAATCAAGCATGGGCCATCAGTTTTAGGAAGCGTTTTTTTACGCCTGTTGGTACCGCGTTTTTTACAATGTACAGGTGACTGATCAATATGTCAGGAAAAGTGCGATGTGTCAATTTTTATTTATACATCTACGCGGCCGTAGCTTCAGTGTTATTCCACTCGCTTCCCCCTGGAGTCAATACATAACATAGACCCTCAACAATATCGTCAATTCGATAATAGGCACCTGCTTATAAACAAGCAGTGATTGCTGCCTTCCGCATCATAGGGCCTGACTTGGCCTGACTCTTGTTATTCTTGCACTAAGTACTTCAAGCATGGGTGCACCATGACCAACAAGAGGTTAAGATTGCTTAGGCTTAGTCATTAATAGATCTTATATATTAATAAAACACAAAAAGGTGGAATTTATCTGCACAGTGGTCACTTTATACTTTAAGGAATGTTTTTTTCATATAGCGTTTTCCGTCCAGTTTATACACTGGCCTGCAAAACTAAGTATCACACTACTTAGTTTTGCAGGCCAGTGTAGTTCATAAATACAGAACTATCCGACCTTTTTTATTAGGTAACTACTCGTATACAGTTTGTTACTCTAGACTAGCAGTAGACAAAACACTTAATTTGCGCAACGCTATTAGAAAATGACTTCTGGGGCGACTGTAGTTCGTGTAAATAGCACATAACGTAAAGTATAAGCAGCTAATTCGCGCTATATCCATGTTTATTTAATATGGTAACCATCTTAGATTTATAAATCTATCAATTGTTGCGTTCTGTTTTCGATCCAAAACAGATATTGAGCAAAACGATGGCGCCGACGCTTCGCCGTTTTTCTTGGAAAAGCTTCCAAAACATTTAAATTTATCAGCAAATTCCGGTAGGTGCTTAGAAAAGTATTCATTATGGATTTACGCTAAGTTTTGTATTGCTACTTTAGTGTCCCAGTAAACCCTTCAAATCTATTTGAAATATTGAAACCCATCGTCATTTTAGTTCACAGGCAGTGTTTATGGCAGATTGATATCATAAAATATATTATAACCCACAGGTGACCTGTATCATTTTTAGATGGCTTCGATAGTGTAAAATATCAGCAATTGGCTCTCTGAAAATGCGTTCTAGTTCAACGTAAACATTGGTTTTCGTCTGGATGTTTGTTTACAAAATCATTCAAAGTTATTTTCAATTTTCTAAACAAAACTGCTTTCGATAGAGCAGATGCTTTGAATCAACTATCATAACAATTGATAAAATATTATACCTGACCTATTAGTTAGAAGTTCGAACGGTCAAATAAGACGGTTCTGATTCTTCATTTTGTTGTTTAGCTTGCTCAAGTTATGCTTGTCGCTAAGTGCAAATAAAATAAACGCATGGCCAATATTATATCACGTCATATAATTTCCAGGAAAAGTTATTAATGAAAACTCACCAGTCCTGGTACAGTCCGGTCGGCCGTTTGTGGCTGCAGTATCGGGCAGAGGCTTGCCATCAGGAGTTACGCACCAGCAACCCGAGGTCTTCCCACCTGCAGCGCACTGCACAGCAGCGTATGTGCCGTCGTTTCGGCAGCGAGGTATGTATGTCGATCGCTTGCCGTTCCGATCATTCAAGGCGTAACGCAGTGAGGTCAGGCAGGATGATTGCTCTTCTGCAAGAGTTTTGGCTTTATCAGTAACCTGGCTACGTACCTACTAGAACGTATGTTTTAAAAAAGGTTGCAGAGTGTCAAGACTCTTCTTTGATCTTCCAGGAGAGACAATAATGCCTGTTATATTTTTCTTGTAGGAAACTTACCGTAGGTAAACTTATTCGGTATAACTTACCATCACATGCCCCTTTTCTAGCGACGGTGACAGGATCCCCTGAGCATTGAATCTTCATGAGATGGCAGCGTGATTGATATGTATGCCCGTCTGTTCCACAGACTGGGCGTCTGCCACTTCCAGGGTTGGCTTCGCATAGAGCCACGCGCGTGGCGCAAGCGTCACTTCCAGAAGAGCTGAGCTGCACAAATATATAAGGCTCATAATATGATAATATACTTCAAACCTGTGTCATGTGATTTTTCTATTGAAGCCTCCAAATTTACTGCGAACTGCAGACCTCAGAGCCTTATCCTAATTACTAAGTTCCCAATTACTAAAACCACAATCAAAACCAAACCAAAACCAACCAATGTGGAAGTATACCCTATCCAATGTAAAAAGAATCATAGAAATCGGACTAGGTACTCTGTAAAAAGTTGTGCGTCGATCTTGTTATACATTAGAACCAGTGTGTTAACAATCAATTAACCACTCTTTTCGTTTTAGTAAATTTATATGGGACCTCTCTCGGAGAATAGGTACCTACTCCTTCCAATAAAAAAACAAATATCAAAATCGGAATACCTACTCTGCCAAAAGTTCTGCGTGAACACACATAAATATATTATATCCTGAGAACCTACTACGTTTTTTTCGTCGCTTAAAAAATGATTTTAGAGCGCAAAATTGCGCGGAACGCGTTTATAGTAAATAGTGTAGGTACATACCAATACTGAATTAGACTTTTTCTTGGGTAGGTAAGTTGATAGTCATCTTATTTCGCTTTATTTTTGAGTTTGAACTTTCATCTTCACGTTAAAGCTAAAAGTTTATATATTAAATTCATAGATTGGGAGAAACTAATAAACAAATTCATGGACAGATGCACTACATCGCGTTGGCTGAAATAGGTAGGTACCTCTCTAAGGAGTCCACCGGGTAAGTTGTTAGGTACATACCTACAGCTGTTGTTCTTTTGTTATTTTATGTTTGGGTGTTTGGTCCCCAATCACGTCGTTACGTTTGAACAGAGTTGAATACAATATGGAATATAACATAGTTTATTTATAACATACGGCACTTATTATCCTAACAGGACTACCAAAAGTTACAGTATAAGTTTTATAATAGGTACATATTTTGATAGGGGTTACTTAATTAGGTAAGTATGGTGAGTAGGGACCTTGAATTAGTCAATTTATTATTTCGGTAGGTGTGTCAAATAGGAAGAAAATGTACTTTAATAAATGTAATATGATAAAAATATTTACCTTAACATGAGGTCCAGTGCCGTCGGCATAGCAAAATGCATTAAAAATAAATAAACAAATCACAAACTCATAGATAACCATAATGCTCGATTAAACGAATCAGTATTCAATTGAAATAGCAATTTATAATAACAATAATTATTTACAATTACGACACTCCACAAACCAAAACAATGAGTCTATCGACCGGTCGAAGAGTGAATAACTTTTCACTATCATATTGGCATATTAAAGCCGTTGGATAAACGGGCTCTCTAATTTAACGTTCGGCGTCACAGAGGGAATAGGCCACCGGGACGTTCGTCGGGACAGAAAGCCAAGAACAGAATAAAATACAATAAGGATAAAATCCCGGTGCTGTTACGCCGCCCGCGCCGCTGTTGTCGCGGTTTCCTCGCCTCGACTCACCCGCGCCGCGCGCAAGCGGCTGCCGCCTGCCACGAGCAAAAAGCGCTAACCTCACCCCGCGCACCTCTAGCTTCGCTTACACGCGCGGTTAAATAAAACAGGGGTAATAAAGCGCTATTCAATCAAACAATTAACTAAATAACAATTTTCAAAATTATTTCTGGGCGTCTAGTCGAAGCGACGCGTGACCCGAGGGCTGGTGAGTATCTGGCCCAACGTATCAGCATTGCTATTCAGCGCGGCAATGCAGCCAGTGTCTTGGGTACGCTTCCGATTGGTACTGATTTGGATCAGTTGAACTATCTATAGATCGTTTGCAACGGTCTGTAGATAGCTCAGCTGTTTCTTATGTATTTTATATGACTATGTACATTTTGTAAATACTGTATAGTCGTACGTAAGTTTGTTTGTGAATAAAGTAAAAAAAAAAAAAAAAACTAAATAACTCGTCCAGCTTTACCTAGGTACCTTGTTACTTCAAAGAATTTATTGAACCGAGGATAATCTGTTACTAAGATTTTATTTTATAAACAACAGTCAACCTTCAATGCCATTCAAAGGAATCGGATTGCTTTTATGTCCAGAGTCCAGCAAGTGTAAAAATTCTATCATTGCTAATCTGTCAGATAGGCTTCTTCTGACAGGCGTATATTATATTTATATTATATATATACCTACCTACTCAAAGTCGAAATAGACTGGTAGGTTAACATCATCTAAGGCAATTGAGGAGAACATAGTGGAGCCACTAAAGTCGCAAAACAGATGCTCTGTTTTAGTGCGGCTGATCTTAAGGCCTGCTCTCTCCAATTTCTTCTGCTATTTTCCCAGTCTGCTTTGTACCTCAACTGCATCCTCTCCGACAAGAACAAAGTCGTCAGCGAACAGCATTCACCAGGGTGCCTTCTCCTGTAGGTATGTCCGATGTCAAAGCATCCATTACCAGGAAGAACAAATAGGGGTTAGCCGATTCTTGGTGCAAAACTACAGCCACATTGAGCATCGTTTACATTAAACCACCTAAGGACCGCACGTTTGTTTGTGCTTCTGCAGACATCGCATTCACAAGCCAAAATACCTAGGAATGCCAGGGCTCCTTTTTCTTTCAAGGCCCACCATAGAACTTTTCGGGGAACTCTGTCGTTCGCCTTCTCTAGATCGAAGCGAAAAACTAAAGCGAAACAGCAAATGCTGATACGTCGTCGATAAGCGTATCAGCATTGCAAGCTATTCAGCAGCGCGGCAATGCAGCCAGTATCTTGAGTACGCTTCCGATTGGTACAGAGGGCTTAGTCCGAGCCTGCGTTTTAAAACTCCCTACTCTCGAGCCGAGAGTCGTCTCTCGGATGTCCTTTTATTTTTGTAGGAAATAGAGAGAGAGATCCGAGACACGACTCTCGGCTCGAGAGTAGGGAGTTTTCAAATGCAAGCTCGGACTAAGCCCTCTGATTTGGATCAGTTGAGCTATCTATAGATCGTTTGCAACGGTCTGTAGGTAGCTCAACTGCTTCTTATGTATTTTATATGCCTATGTAAATTTTGTAATAATATGACCTGTAAAAGAACTTTATTAAATAAATTGATTATTCTAAGAGTAACATTATCTCTAAATTTGAAGGAGATATGTAATACTACTTATTACTTACTAAAAATATTAACAAAAAAGTAAAATATTGAACTCTTTTTAGCTAGGTAAGTTCCCACTTACATTAGTATTTTTTGAATCTAAGTAAGTACCTATTTGAAATTTAAAATTATTGTCTTCATTTTTTTTAAACCTGTGGGAATTCTATTACTTAAAATCATTGCATAAAAAAAAACAAATGCAATGCAATAGGCTTAATTAACCTAGGAGTTAAGTAGTATTAAAGTATACTTACTTAAGTAAGTATACTGTAGGTATTATTATGTTACATCTTGGCAATACAGACTACGACTACCTATTTTATGAAATATACCCTACACTGTTCATAAATTAAAAAAAACTTCAATAGAAGTAGGTACAACTAGGTATAAATGGCAACAGAGGGTCGCGCGTCATTCAGAGCGTTAACCTTATCACAGAATAAGTATCAAGTTAGTATTAACCTGTACCATAGCCTGTACGCAATATAATCAATTTAAAATACCTAATAGCTACTGCTAGATATAATCCTTCTTACATATTTTTCGTCCTATCTATATATTTTTCCCGAATAAACCGACTTATGGGGTATCCTAAACAATCGCCTTTCCTCATGTGTGGGGTACAAAGAGGTACAGAAAATTAAAGGGCCTTTGGACAAGTACCTAGATCATCCTAGATCTCTCGATCATCAATTTGTACCTACTTTATTTGTCTTCAGCTAGACACTTTTAACTGGAACACCCTATTTAGAGTTATTCTAGAACTAGGTGTTTCCCTAGTTACACTGAGACCGCCTAATACCGAATTTCAGACATGGAAACATCGAGTAAGTATGTCCCTCTCGATGCATGGAAAAAATGGAAATGACTGCACGTTTACGTATATACGTTTTAATTATTATCATAATACCTATAATTTGGTTTGTTTTTTATTACTGCACAAAAACATACTTAGTACACATAAAATATATTTTGTAAAAAGAAAAGTTTTGATTACTGCTATTCACCTGCGATAAATCGCAGGCAATTATTTAAGAAGGAGCTAAAAGGAGCATTTAGGAGCTTGACGTGTTCCAGGCAATTTCGACTCTACACTTATTTTATTATTTATTTACCGACCTACCTACATAAGAATGACCCATTGGTGACCGCAACATCGTCTTTCTATCGTTATATTTTTGACAATTCGCACAACTTCGTTGTACAAGTTATGTTTAAACTACATAAATAACAACATATTAAAATCCATTTTCTTTTTGCGTGAATGAGTAGGTAAACATACATCCACACACACACCCATCCATCCGTCCATCCATCCATTCATCCGTCTATCTATACCTACCTTTAGGTAAAGGTACAAACTTTTGCGGGATATTATAATGACAGTGGCAGGTGGCAGATGTGATGTGATTAATGATTACTTAAATCATATGATTTGTCCAGTTGTGATTTTTGTTTTATGCTTAAATCCAACCTAATCATCCTAGTAGTCAAATCCTCCATTTTAGAATGGAGGATTTTGACTATCGTGACCGTGAGATGCGTTGGCTACTGGGAAATCAAAATCACAAAGAAAATGATCTAAATAACTTAGATTATTAACCAAAATCGTATGTGATTTGACATAAACGGGCATACCACCTAAATAGGTACCTAGGTGCCTATTTATTTACTATTCTAAAAAAGATAATGAACTTGATAAAACACCAACATGTTTAGGTATTTTCAAACTGTACTGCATAATATAAAAGAAGAATGACACTATTAAAAATATGATCTACAATATATGTGTTTTATCGGGAAATTTCTGTTATTTTTGGTTCAATGAGCGATTTTCCAAATAGCTTTTTAAAAAAAAAAATAGTTCAAAAAGAGTCGATAGATGGCGCTGGACACTTAGTGTATATCAAAATCCCTCTCTTTTTTATCTGTATAATCTATTGGTAGCTCTGTCGTGTAGCTGTCATTATCATCCTGTCACGTCCGTTTCGGTGTATTCAGCGTTTTGATAAATTTTGTTTGCTTTTATTTTAGCATTCGTGTACCTTCTTGTGGATTTTACTTTTGACGACAACAGACTGTATACTGGTTTCTGATTTCTGCCACGATTGAAGACTTTTAGCTTTTGTCAGACAGTTTTGAATTTTTTCTAGGACAAAAATTTCACACCACAGATAAAATATAAAAACTTTTTGTGTTGACAATTGACATTGAAATGCATTTGACGTTGAGCGCCATCTATCGTGTATTCTAAGAACACTCCCTGGAAAATCGCTCATTCAGATTATTTTTTTATGCATCTAGGGAAAAATCAAATTTTCAGCTGGCATCACCATAGAGGGTTTCGCCGCCGCGCCGGGGCCCGGGCTTAGCTGCGATGCATGTTTGCTTGCATTGCACTCGCTTGCACTCGCTATGTAATTTGTGCTGCATCTCACTCGTTTGAATTTATTGATCTTAGATTCGATGGAATATTGTAGTTAGTGGGGGGAACCCATAAGTTTGAGCTCTTAAATTCAGTAAATTTCAGTGACTGTGACTACCTAAGGAAGGGCAGGTGAGAGCTTCTTTAATTTACGTGAAAACTGTTTCCTATAGCACCTAAGGGTTCTCAGATTATCAGAACTCATTATTCCGATGGGGTAAATGATACCATCGAATTTGATTCCATTATTTTAGAGATAGTCTAACAATATCAACCACTGTTCCTAAGGCCTGAAAAGATCATGGCTGAACAATGGCCGATGAGATATATTCCATCGAATATGCTATAAATTCATTTGAAAATCTTACTTAAAAAATCTTTCTACTTAGGACAATCAATTTACGCATGTGCACAGAAAAAATCCCTGGATTTCCAGACGATTCCATGTTCAATCTAGGACAAAGGGAGAGTTGGGCGTAGGTTCTATTTGTAGAGATTCACTTTTTTCTGGGAAAGGCACTTTCGAATTGTCGCTCAGAGTTTTCTTGAAGACAAAATCGTAAATTCTCGACTAAATTTTTAGTCGCCATGAGACAAGCCTGTGACAAAGAATCTATGTTATTTATATTTTATATTTGCGATACCCTAAAATCATATCATTGTATATTACTTGTTGAATAGTTTACAGTTGATTATTGATTAACAGGGTAAAGCAGACAAATACTCTTGGATTCATTAAATACAATCAATAAAATTGCCTAGGATCAAGTGATTCATGGTCACTGTAGTCCTAGACAGTTTTGTCTCCGGATAGAAACTACATTCCACATCACTTTACCATTCTACTTTTTCATTACAAAATGGGTGGTCCTTTATTTTTGTAACCTAACGTAAGGTAAAGAATCGGTTATAGTTTATAATCTTAACTAACAGACATAACAGCAATGTAAAAAGATATGAGAATCAACTGTTTATGAAATCTAAGTGATAAGAAACATAAAAAATAATTGGATATTATCTTGAAAGTTATGAGTGAAAGTGATGAGATATTCAAACAATAATAAAAACATTTATGTTCTATTCTATATCATGGATGTCCACAGATCAATAAAGACCCAATACATAATAATACTAGCTGACCTGGCGAACTCTGTTCCGCCTTAAAGGCAATAAATATGCAGATATTTTAATTTATTAAGTTTTTTTTTATTAGAACATACATACGTACGTGCATTCATACATACATGTTTTAATAAATTTATTAAAACAAAAGAACATTGCATGTTCTATTCTATATTTGAACATTGAAAGATAGATAATGCCGTCACTCAAATGAATAATCAGTTTCTTGCCAGTTCTTCTAGATTCTGGTCATGACACTGGTGCCTAGAATCATCTAGTATGTAAGACGTTTCAAAGTGATCCTTGTGATTTTATTGAATAAATGCAATTGAAGTTTGAAGTTTGACACGAGTCCAACCTTAACGAAGTACCCAAAAGTATAACGACGTTTAAAAGTTTGACGACCGATGTGGCGCGGTGGGCGATGGTCCGCCTGCGACGCGGAAGGTTGCGGGTTCGATTCCCGCCTTGGAATAAATGTTTGTATGATCTGCAAATATTTATTCTGGGTGTTCTGGGTATTTATATGTATATAATAAAAATATATCTATCTATGTAATGTTATTGTATTAAGTATGTCAGTCTTCTAGTACCCATAATACAAGCTCTGCTTAGCTTGGGGCTAGATGATGTTGTGTGGATTGTCCTGCATTATTTATATTTATTTATTTTATATTTATAATAGTTGGATAATGCACCACTTATTACCAAAAGGTTGCTGGTTTGAATCCTACTTGACATACTACTTATATGATTTAAAATCTTTTTGATTTTCTGAAAAGCAGGCAGAACTTTAAGTGAAACATAGACCCTAACTAAGCAAAGCTTGTATGGGAACTAGACTGCTGATGGAAAACTTATATAATATTTTTTTTTGTAAATACAAGCATAGAAACACCCAGACACAGAACAAATATTAATGTTCATCACACAAACATTTGCTCTCATTTCTCAATGATAGTGCACAATAAGGCACACCAAACTGGTTTGGTTTTATTTAAGTGACTCTATTGAGTAAGGGCCCTACAATGCCCTGCAGTCATATATTCTGCTCATGTTATCTTTGGAGATAACAACTTGGGTTCAGCGTAGATTTGTAGACCTCCACATTATTCATCGATGATCTTCTCTTGGATGCATGTATGTACTTTGATATTGAAAGAAGGAAGTGTGGTTTGTTCTCTTGAACAACATATTTTTCCAATATATGAGATTTAGGAGACAAGAAAGGTCCACTTCTTCAAACACAGTGCATTCTTTGGTATGGTCAGTGCAAACTGAGAATATTGATAGTTCTGATAATCTGAGAGATTATAGAATCTTGATTTCATATCTATTGTTTTGTTCCCAAGATCATGATAGTGGGTTTGCTGTGGAAATACCAAAAATAAAATGACATCCCGGATTGGATTCCGATGCAGCAGAATCCTTTATGCTTGTAATATGATATCATTATTTATTTTAAGGATTTGAATCTTCTTCACAATGAGTCTCGAAGAGGCTCCGGTGCCGAGCGTGAGTGCTGCAAATACCCAGGAAGGAGAAGGAGAGCAAGCAATGGAGACAAATGATGCAGAGGTAGATTATATTTCTAGTGACATTACTACTCTTAGTTTTGTTCTAGTGTCATTGGCCTATCTGTTGAACTATCAACCTTACATGCATAAAGAATCGCAAAATTTAGTAAGTTTCAAATGAATCAAACCTACTGCTTGGAGGCTGAGTTATTTTATACTATTAATTTACATTGCAAATAGATTTGATACATGTTTCTTTACTTTTCTGTAAGTACTAATATTTTTTATATTTCAAGTTACTTACTTATTATTTTAATTTGTTTTTTAAATAATAACCCTTGTGCAGACTTGACTGTTTTCATCAGGTTTAGTGTCATTGATAAAAACCTCTAGTAACCTTATATTCCATTTCTGTTCTATTCTCTAAGTTAGGATATGTCCTCTGGTCTTTAAAATTAGGGGGAACATAATATTAGTATGTATTGCATCTGTTTATAGGTTAACCCCCCGCCTCACTTGGACTCGCCAATGGAAGCTGTTGGGTCTGTAGCCGATCGAGACAGAGAAAAACGAGCCCTATACCTATTGAAGGCATTATACCCCGAGAGCTTCGTATCTGAAATACGAGAAAGCTCAAGGAGTAAGTATTAAAACATTCATATTGTTTATACAGATTCTAACTTCTAATCAATTTTAGTTCAAAGCGATTAGCAAGGGCACATGCAAAATTTCTTTGAAATCTTTATTAACATTGTGTAATAATATAGGTATTTGATAATTATGATAATAAGTAAGAAAAAGTATTTTCTTGATTTCTTTAAATCTGCCAATCTACTGAGGCTGATGAAATTTGGTGATCTATTTGCAGGGAATCGTTCAGTCTCCATGATAAACTTGAACAAATGTGGAGACTGCACCAAGCGCTACGATGATGTGGTGAGACGGGTCCATAAGGAGCTTCTATCTGGCAGGCTGACAATGGTAGGAGTTACACGCACACCAAATACTCACAATAAAAAAGTACAAGTATCTTTACAAGTTGGTAGAGACATGGAAGACATACGTGAAAATGGCTTGCCAACTAGACGTCTGCGGGACTTCTCCGTAGGCCGTTCTGCTCGGGCTCATAGAAGCAGTACAAGATCAGGGCCATACGATCGCTCTAGATCTAGAAGAGGCCGTACTCCCAGAGGCTACAACGCTTCGTCAGACGACGCTCCGAGCAATAATACCGCTCCGACTGGCAATGCTCCTAGGGGCGCCAATGCTTCGACTGGCCATAATGCTCTCAGAAGCAACAATACTTTGCCCGACAATAGCGGTGCGTACAACGGCCTGTTGCCTTTTAGAGGCATTCGTGCGCTGATGGACGAACTCGATCCACGAGCTGATAACGTTGCCAGAGGTGACCACGCTTCAAGGCGTGAGAAGAGTGCTAGTCCTGCTAGAGCCGCCAACGCGGGACGTGACAACGTTGCTGGAGGATTAAATGCTACGAGCATTCCAACCGACAACGATGTCGGAGATGATACTCCCAGAAGCAACGTTCCGAGTGACAAAGTTCCTATGGACGAAGATCCAAGAAACAGCACTTCTTCTAGCGATGATGAAGACGTTTCAATTATCGAAGCTTCCATGGATAATTTTGTCCGAGAAAATGCTAACAATCCCAGCGACGATACTCCCATAGAAAATGGTTCTGAAGAAGACATTTCCAGCGATGACACAACCACTCCAAGACATAACAACCTGCAGGTCGACGATCTGGGCGACAATGGTTCGGGAGATAACGTTTTCACGAATAATTCTTCTTCCCCGAACACCTCTTCGCGAGCTAATGCGAGCGCCAGCATTGCTAGAGAAAATTCTCTTCGGGGTGCTCTGAGAGATAGCGTTCCCAGAAACTACACTCCCCGAAACAATGGTTCGTGGAACACCACACCTCCCAGAAATAACTCCTCGAGAGTTGTTAGCCACGATTCTGATACCGAAACCCTGACGGTCAGTGTGCCGAACACAGATAAAAGATGCTTTTGTGACACTGGCTTTGTCAGGGGTGCTTCCGGGGCGAACCCTTGCAGATTCGGCTATCCCGATACGCTCTGCGGCTTTGTGGGCATGTATATGACGGAAGGAGGACGTGTACAAAGGTGCACTGGTGCCGTACCATATTATGGCAACCAGATTCCAGGACCCTCTCGCCGCCATCTTTCTAGACAAAGACACATGCCATACGGACGGTCTCGTTCAATCCCAACGCTGTGCGAAGATGACGCTATTAGAGATTTACACATGCATGTTTTAGATGAGGATGCCAGAAACCCTCGCATGGCATATGTTGATATTTTGGAAAACTTGCACCGACAAGGGCCATGTCGCAATTTCTGCCTGATCAAGGCAGATATCGCAAGACTTCGACAAAAATTTCATAGGATGTTGTCATCACAAATGCGGATGCGCGAGACGGGCACACAGGTGCAAATGAACCGCGAGGGCGGAGAACAATCCGTCCAAATGATTATGAAGAGTGATGTCGGTATTCAGACAGGGGATGGTTTAGCTCAAATTAAGCGTACTAATGGTGCGTGTAAAAAAGACGCGTTTACGCAAGTCAATATGACCGAGCCAATGCCTGATGTTGAAAAACCAGTAAGCCATGTGACGGGGGTGGTGAAATTAACTCGTTAAATGTCCTTTACATGTCTCATTAAGTTTAAGAACAGACAAGTAATAAAAACCGACAGACGACCGTGTAAATGATGTTATCTCATTTTCTGAGACATTATATTATAAATGATTATTAAAGCAGTAAATTTATTGAATTTTTGTCTAGTCCTAGCTCAATGAGCTCTTTGTATTGTGAAATTGATCTAGTCATTATGTAGCTAAGTTAGCTTATAAGCGGTAGCTGTTAAATGTTATAGACAATGTTAAGTACTGTTTATTATTTTAATAACTAGCTATCGAAAAGCGATGTCTAGTTTTGTTCTACTTGAGGTTTATTTAATCTTAATGGTTTCGATACGTTCTTCTATTGTTGTTGCTTACTTTTTGTATTCTGTTTTTTTACTTTACTTGTTTAGGTACTTAGTGCATACACATGGTATAAAAAAAGTAAAAAAAAATACAAAATTACAAAAAGTAAAAAAAAGTAGTTCATGTTATAGGATAGATTTGATTGGCAATATAACTTGGTTGTCTAATAACCTATGCTTCATTCGTTGAGTCACCAAGTTATATTGACAATTAGCAGTATAGTACGGTAATTATTCTAGATGCTAAGATATAACTTTTTTATTTAAGCATTTAAAAGTAATTAGATATGATTGTTCTATATCTCATAATCCCATTAAGTATTTAAATGTATTTGTTGCAATCATTTTCGATGTATGAGTTTTGAAAAAGTTTAGATTATTATTATTTTAAACATTCCGACAAATTATATATTTATTTTAATTCGAATCCGGCTGAAGTTAGATAGTATAATTAGATATATGTATTATGAAATAAAGTTATTTAATTATTGATGTTCTCACTATAATACAATTGGCTAGAATCCTAATACATTTAATAAATAAATGTATGAATGTAGAAATAGGATATATTTAATTTAATATGCATTATAAATATAGTTATATTGATATGTTAGTTATAATTCTCTATCAACTAGTCTAATGATATTTGCTGTACATTTTTTTTCTGATCTGACGTTTTTCTAAATAACATGTAAACCGATTTCGATGAAAACGAAACGAAGCGATAACTTGCTTGCTATGCATGTTTATCACAGGAATATTTATTAATAAATATCACGAAGTCTAAGATAATGACATATTATGGTAATTGATAAAAATCTTGGCAATTACCATAATATACAATATCTCTTTAAATATATGCTATTTTATGCAAAATGCATTAAATCCAGGTTCAGTTTAGAATTTGTTGTTTCTGATATGCTACAAGGTGGGCTAAACGAAGTTATCCGATGTTGTTTGGTTCTCTTTTTTTTTTCTAAATGAAATACCTCGATTCTGTTTTTTTGATTATATTTTATTCGAACCTCATCATTTCAACCAACTGTCTAGTCCACAAGTGTTAAAATAGATTTGACATTGGCGGATATTTGCAAAAATGGGAGCATTTGATTTATTACACAAATAAAAGTGATTCCTTTTGGCCCACCTTGTTTAAATGAATGATATTGACATCGCTTTTGTTATGAATTAGTATGAATGGATTCTAACTATTAACATTGTCTTATGACCATTTTATTATTCGTTTTAGCGTTGTGATTTCTCATAAATTTAGGTAATATATTAATGCTTGAATTTTTCAGTATTATTACAATTAATTTTATTAACCGTTTGTATTTTGTATACCAAAACGAATTATCTGTGGAATTAATTCTTCATAAGATAATTCGTTTTGGTCCTGTCAGAGGGATATATCCTGCTATTGAGCATATTCAAAGTCAAAATTTGCGCGTGTCGTTTCTAACTGCGGTTTGTATGTTTTGAATATGGTCCGATATCGTTTAAAGTTTTTAAGCACCTTTCATATTTGGTTTGTGTTTTCTATCTATGAAGAAAAGGATCAAAGCGCTTTCAATTTTCAGGATTTACCCCATCTTAAGCAAATGTAAAAGTTTTAGCGCTATTGTTAATTTCTCATCGTGATTTTAATGGCTGTTATTTATATTATGTCTTAGAAGTACTTGCCAAGGCAAATGATTTATTTATTATTATTATAATTGATTTTATGTTTTTTAATTAAGTGAGTACTAGGATACTTATAATATAATTCTGCGATGATATGCGCTTTCGGCAACCTTTGAAAAATGTTTCGGGTTCGCCACGATTTGGAAGCTAGTTGTGATGTGACTTGTATCCTCGAGTCTCCTCGAGAATCATGTGAACTGTGATCGATAGTGATGTGAAAGTAGACGGAGAGACCGCCGCGTCTTACTGAGCCATTACTGACGTCAGTTTGGACAATATTGGTTGCTCTGAGTTCTACGGACGACAATGATGCGCATATGATGTGAACGTTTTACAGCTATTTATGATGATGAAGATGAAGTTACATGTTTTATATTCGCATTCAGAGACCTACGTTAAAATGTTAATTGACTTGACGACCATTACCGTCGAGTCAATTAACATTTCTCAATAATTTATTATTTACAACTCACTGTTCTTCATTGCAACTCTGCGATCATTGATGACCATGACATTGACATTCATATATCATGGATTTGCCCATAACATAACTTAATAAATAGACATAGCTTCTCAGGAAAACTAAGTTTAACTTGTTATATTTGTTTTAACCCCGGTCGCAAAAACGACGGCGTGTATAAGTTTGGGGTGTTTCTGTGTCTGTTTGTGGCATCGTTGCTCGCAAACGGATGAACCGATTTAAATATTTTGTTTTTCTGGGCGATACCAGGCTTTCGATTGGTCGAAATGAACTCGTGTCAAGGCGGTGGCAGCTTATCATGATTTTGCGAGATTTGCCCGCAGAGTTTAATTGGCTACATTTGTCAGATACGCTGAATTATCCAATGTTAGATGTATGATTTGCACTATCCCCGACGTATCGTCGGAGATAGTGCAAATCATACATAAGTACATAGTAATATCCACACACAGAACAAACATCACACAAACGTTTGTTCTCAGTGAGCATCAAACCCACGACGAAGAGCTATTACCAACTGAGCTGTTGACGCCTGTTAATGTGTAGGAACATATATTATTAAGTTAAGTCAAATCTCAAATCGCGGGGCTGAAATGATAAACAGAGAGTTTTATGTAATACTTATTGATGTATCGTTTCTGAGTGCGGCATTTATTGATGTCGTAGGGACTTCATATAATATCTGTGTATTTTTTGTACTCGTTAAGAGTTTTATTAATGTATTAAATGTGATTTTCTTATCGCGGATATTATCAATGACATTTTAAAAGACTGCTTTGTCGCAATGCGTTCTGAAAGTGGCACGATCTAGCTGTACTTGTGAGCACACTTTTTAGCTATCACTAATGAATGCCTTAACGGTGATTATTATAAATAACCAAGCACTGATTCTTCATAATTCAACACATTTAAATAAATAGATGCCCTATGGACATGCATATTAAACTGCATTTTAAAAGTAGCAATTTTTTGGCGACGAATTTTTCTGTAAAATGTCATTGACAATCTTAACGAAAAATGCTTGTAGCTTAGATGTGTAGAAGTAGTTACAGTAGCTTCTCAGAAAATGTACCTACTATGTATTTGGTAATTTATATTATTATTGACTTCGTAAAGCCCGGTTACATTGCTGCCGACGGATTGCGTGAAAAACATCGATTAATTTAAACGAATAATTGACAAAAGAGCGGCACCTGTTAAAAAACAAATTAATTTGTAATTACTTTTAATATTCAACATTATTTAGATCAAATCTACTTATGTAAGGTTTAAAATTCCATAAATTAACTAAAATATCGATTTTATCAAATAAAAACTGTATATAAAAGCCTGAGGAGAACATGGTAGGTATGGATTTTTTTGTATTTCTCTTTTGAGGTCATGTTCCTAACAATTTCCAGAAGTCTCGTTCTATGGTCTAAATCTAGGTTGAGGGATTGGCTTGGGGTCCAAAATTGAGATTCAAAATATCAGTTGTTTTTGAGTGTTTTACTGTCTCTTATACGGGGTGATGTTGAATGTATTGATCTAAGGAGATAGAAATATGAATTAGTATCAATGGAGAGAAGAAATATGCTAAAATTAACTTTGTAAAAAAAGTGTTAGCATTCTTAAATACTGACTTTTAAAGGTTTTCGTTGAAAACTATCACTTATGCCTGGAGAATCATTTTATAAACGAGCCAAGTGGGTGCAGGGTTCTAGCCAACGGAAACGTATTATAATAAATAAATATTCATGGCAAGTATTACAACCCTTTTTTGCGATACCTGGAAAAGGTGAATAAGTTTTTAAGTGCCTCCCTAATTTTAAGACCTTTGTAACACTTATTTTGGCAAAATAAATATCTTGTATCTTGTAACATCTTGTCCCAAACCAAGCAGAGCTTGTACTATCAGATCGGTAGGTCTTTTCCACGACCCAAGCCTTTGAAGGAAAATATATATTCCCTAAGTTCACAGAAGAAATGTACGACGTGAAAACTTGTCCCCCGTAAAATATATTTAGGGTACATCGCGTCCTGATACAGCAATGTAGTTGGCTTAATTAATTAAAGTTTTACTGAATGTGGTTTTTAACTAATATATATATTATATATCTAATATTTTCGTGGTTATGATAATAACATAATCACCATATAATATTATGTTTTATTATCATACTCACGAAAATATGTATTTTAAATACGTAGTGGTTAGATGTGATAGTAATGTGTATTATATATATTTAAAAAATATGGAACATAATTGTGTATGGAATCAAATTCAATATTAACATCAATAAACGTTACAACACTATTCTCCAATTTGTCATGGCTTTTATTTTAGTACCTCCTTATAATTATAAAGTCATAAACACTTAGCAGCAGAGGTCCATGTATCAATTCAGAGCATAAAATAAATATAAATAATGCTGGACGATCCACATAAAATCATCTAGCCCCAAGCTAAGCAGAGCTTGTGTTATGGGTACTGGAAGACTAACATACTTAATAGAATACATTAAGTACATAGATAGATATACAATTCCCAGAACACCCGGAATAAATATTTGCAGATCGTACAAACATTTATCCCATGGCGGGAATCAAACCCGCAACCTCCGCGTCACAGGCGGACCTTCGCCCGCCGCGCCACATCGGTCATCAATCCAGTGCATAGGAGTTTATTTATGTAGTTCATAAACGTAACGAAGTAAAGTCGCATTTCGAAACTACTCTATAACGTCGAACTCACGATACGTATTGCTAATCTTATTTATTGCTTTATTTTATGATTTATAATATTGGATTTCAGGTAAGAATATTCAATAATAACATTGACCTTAATGTATATAACATGCTACGGTACATTTATAGTCAACACTTTCTTTTTCAGACATTGGCCGTGCTATTTTTGCTGTTGAATGGTGATTGTAAACACAGTCATAGGAAAAACTCGCGGTATCATTATCATGGGAAACGGACAACTATCAACCCTTATACTAAAACCATATGTATGCAGTTGGATAACACACTTCGAGGTAATTATAAGAACGACAAAGTCTGTTCACTCGATGTCAAAATGTACGATTCTACTAGTACCTACCTATTAAAACACCATTCTTACTGCTAACAAAAAATATGAAGACTTATTAGATGATGATTTAAACTAATTTCAAAGAAAACCCTCCAGTACATTCTTGCTGGTCTATTTTTCAGTAGAACGCGATGGTGTTTAAGCTTTTTCCTGCGCTCTGTGATTGAATTCCATTCCCACGAGTAACTTGTTGATATGACTAAACATCAATGTTTTTCATCTAGTTTGTATGATCTACTATGCACTTTATACAAACAATTAAAAAGTAAACATCAGGCTCAATTGCTCAGAGAAGCAACACTAAAAAAGTTATCATGTCTAGGGAAGCGAACAGTTTCCATAGCTTGGCTAAAAGGCCGTGTATGAAAGGAACATGATTTCCTATCTACGAATATATGGTACCTAAAGGCTACATTCGTGGAATATACCTACCTTAGATCTATAGATCTACCTTAATAATTTTTCATAGCCCGCCACAAAACATGCTTCCTTCGACCAGACACAGGACCTTGTCGCGCAGACATCTTGCAATGGTATTTTGACGGGAAACAGAAAAAATGTTTCCGCTTCTTTTGGGGCGGCTGTCAGGGCAACGGAAACCGATTTGATACGAAAGAAAACTGTCTCGATTACTGCTATTTGAATACTACCAATCCACCAGGTAACATCTTTGCTTAATCAGATCAGACTACAAAGTATTCGAGAGTTTAGTAGGTAATTTGTATAAAAAATATGGTTCTCAAAAGACGAGCTTATCGTGACTTCAAACAAAAATACCATATACCTACTTATATAAGTGAATCGTAATGATAACCATTAAAAGGAGAATGGGCGATTCTGTATGGAGCGTGGGCCCCGACTAGAAAAGTCGTCCCTCAGGGTTGCCACATAATATGTTTAAAAGGGCTTTTAGAGGCCTACCTTTTACTATTTTTATTTAAAAAAACCATCCCATGGAAATCGATATATTTTGAAAAACAGTTTTTTATTTTAACGTCGTATTTCTCCGAATTCTAAAAGCCCACAAAAATACCTGCAGTTGCGTTGAAAAGGGCATAAATCGGGCTTTATTTGTTTTTAGATTGTTTGAAATTCCAACCTGTGGGAGTCGAGATATTTCCGAAAAACTGTATTTATTTTGTGCAATACTACAGTCTTTCAGGAATAACTCAATTTCCACAGATTGGATTTTTAAACAAGCTGAGAAATAATTAAAGCCCTTTTAATGTTCTTTTAAACGCCATCACAGTTATTCTTGTGGGCCTTCAGAATTCTAAGTTATATGATGTTCAATGAAAAACAATTTCATCGAAATATCTCGATTTCCATGGGACAGTTTTTTTCCGTAATTATAGTAAAATATTGGCTTATAAAAGCCCTTTTTAACGTACTATGTGGTAACCTTGAGGGAAAATTTTTTTAGTCGTGGCCCAAAGTGCCCATTCTCCTTTGATAATAAAACATTAGAAACTTTACTAGAACTCTACTCCAAGGTTTTTTTAAGGTTGTATAGGAGTCTTACGAAAATCTTTCGCTATCACCTATGGTGCCAACTGCCAAATGGAGAATTTTAAACAAATATTTGCTTTTAAAATTATGTTGTTACAGCACAAGTTCCCTTTTTTTGTTCGCTGAGTTTTGATTACGGAAAATGCTTCGGCCATTTTAATCGTTGGGGCTGGGACACATTTGGCAAGTAAGTATATGAATGATTAAATATTATAATAAGTATCTACAACTAACAGTTTTTTTTGTAAAAACAAGATATAGGTTACCTTCTTTAATTATAACTAGAAAGAAAGAAAGAAAGAAAGGCTTTGGAATTGGCTCGACCGATTCTTAGATTATTTATATCTTAAAAGCTGTTAGTTTTCCTTAAAAACAATTAAATAAATCTGTTTTTTTTTTCAAGAACCTGCAAACGTCGGCTATATTCGGGTTGTGGTGGTAATCAAAACAACTTCGAGTCGCAAGCAGAATGTATGAAGACTTGTCTTACTCCACCGAACAGCACTTTGCAGCGTTTTCGGCAGTTCACTACATGTGTGCCTTTCAATATACCCGAATTGCAGTGACCTAAGTATTTCATGTTTATAGTATACCAAATAATCATGCGCAAACTTTGACAGTTCACACAACTATCGGGTGAAGGTCCTCCTCCAAAGTATTCAGCTTATTAGCATTATTATCATTCAGTTCTTGATCAATGTATTTACATGATTATTTGTTAGAATATAGGCTGTTCCTGGAGTAATAAATGCATCTCATGGTGTTCTTTTGTTCTCAGGTGTTGTTTTTAACCTTGACCTTATACGACAGGAAGTCAACCGTTGTTTTTATCTGTTACTTATCCGCGGCCTTCGTCATATTTTAGTGATATTTATGATGAGGCTGTCGTCGTGTTATCTAGATGTCCAATAATCTTTTCTCTTCAGTACCTACCCCAAGTACGAGTTTGTGGACACACGAATCTTAGAGACGCATTCGCCGAGCGCCACCGATTTTGTATGGAAATCCAAGCTTCTCAAGAAATCTGCTAGGGGCGCTGCTTAGATTTCCATCAAAAATCGGTGGCGCTCGGTAACAAACTCGTTCTATGGGTACCTACTGTTCTCTAAAATGTTTGTGAGGGCTAGATACGAATTCTCTGACTTTAGGTACTTAGGTATTTTTTAACTTCATCGATAAAAAAGAGCTTAGTAGATACTTAGTATAACAATCTGAATTAAATAAACTCTAAATTAAGTATCATTCAAGTAACCTTACCTACCTATACACGATTTGAACTTAAAACTGACTAAACAAATAAAATATAATTTCACTTAGGTATACTTTTTTGCTAGGAAAACTTCTGATATTTAAAATTATACCCGTTAATAGGTAATGTTTCTTTACAATTAATAATTTTAATTTACTAAAAAAAACCATGAGGTTACTCTCAAACATTATTTTCTGTAATTCATCCTAGAATCTTGCACCTACATGGCTAGCATGCAAGTGATTTCAGAAGGTATAATAATTGAATTGTAGCTATAAAATGTATTTTATATTTGCCTTGTTCGATTTTTATAACTTTAATAGGCCCGGAACCATAAAATCCACATACCTTTTTGTTTTCATTGCTCATACTTGAACCGACTCAATAATATTTAAGCAAGAAACATGAAGCTCCTTATGTACGTTCTCTGTTTTTTCACAATTATTATGTGTTCAATCAACTTCGCCGACACAGTAAGTATAACAAGCCTTCTGTATTTGATATACTTAATATGAACAATTCGCAACATAAAAGAATATAATTCTCTTGTTCAGAATCCTTGCCGGAAGCCAGAGCATTACTCATCAAGGCGTAAAACGGTAGATTCAGTCCAAACTAACGTTTTAAACGAACTAGACAATTTCCATGACATTATGAAAAACATCATCCTCAAATTTAAATGTGATGCTACAAAAGGGTTTTGTCTTTAAAATGTAGTATAGATTAGTGTAATATGTAAGTACAAGTATTGTCCCGATTACTTTTAATTTTCAGTGCGCCACCTGTAATGCCGGTGCAGATGATACTCCACAGAAACTTGTTAAAGTTAGAATGCCAAAGAGGAGATATGTTTTTCGTATGAGGGATTCTTCGTCTCCATATTAGAAGATCACAAAACCATTTGATTCCGTTAAAATAATAGACAACTTGCATCTAACAGGCTCTGGGGAGAAAATCGAATGCAGTGAAGGCTAGAGATTCGAAAACACTGTTTAAAGCTACAACTCTGTCGCCAAAGATACAGAACGTCTTGAATCAGCTGGTCGATGGCAAAGTCAGCGACGGTTTAAGGGATGGTTCAAAGTACAAATCTTTATTGGAACAAATGAAAGACGTTTTCCACGCTAAGCCTTCTACAGTATGCGCTCGGTGCCGAAGATCATAATTACGAATAAATGGTTTTAATTGGACTCATGTTTCATTTTATCTTTAAGGCGAAATCATATAATATTAGATTATTGACGTTATTTTTCTCATTTTTAATTTACGGAACTGATAATTGTACCGTTTTAATATTTTATATATATTCTGTACCTACCTAATCTCTTTGGTATATCTTGACAGACGACAGAATGAAGTCACCGAATCACTGTCGAGTATGATTTGTTAAATACTAAAAGATAAATTCTAAATTATTGTTTATTAATCAATAACTGTAAGTACAATAAAAATAGCAAATTTTCAGAATGTCATACTCAAACGATTTCCGTCCATATTTCATTCTCATAAGAAAAGAAGAAGAGAAAGGTGATAAATTCGCACGAATGAACATGGAGGTGAAGCATCAGGCTATCTCCGAACTCCAGAACCCTTTCACGAAGAAAACTGTCTTTACGCAGACTTACCCGACCAAACTCATCCCTGCTGCGCCACGCAAGGCTTGTTGCTACTACTGCTCGTAACTTGCTAAGTCTCTCCACCAGAAGATGCAAAACAGCAATGCGGGGAAGAAGATTCCATTGGTTCACCTCATCTCCATAGTCTGGGCGAAATGCCTCGGCGATACTCTTAGCCTGGCAATAAGGATCGTAGCCTGCCACCGTCTGTCGACAAACCTGTACCTCTTCTGCTGGCAAGCGTACCGATACGTGGCGGATTATCTAAATGTTGAGTTTGACCTGAGCAAAGATAAATCACTTAGGACTATGTCTGATCCGGGCCCTCTGACCATCACTTGTTGATATTTTCACATAGGTATGTAACGTTATTCAGCAATATAATCTATGTTCTGATCGTCTGTGTTTATGTTCAATATTTAAATGTAAAAAACAATCTGAAATTACATAATTACTTACTTATTATTCTTTTGACGTAAATAGCAAAAATATCTCTCTGGGTTTTTTAACCGTGGCCCACGCTCCATATAGTACCTATGGCCCATTATTTTTTGATTGCCAATCTGACCGCCAAAGAGCTAACCTATTAATTACCTAGGCGGTATTTGACGCCCGATGTGTCGCGGCGGGCGAAGGTCAGCCTGCGGCGCGGAGGTTGCGGGTTCGATTCCCACCTTGGTATAAATGTTTGTACGATCTGCAAATATTTATTCCGGGTGTTCTGGGTATTTTATATGTATAATAAAAAATATATATTAGTGCACACGCTCTGCTTAGCTTGGGGCTAGATGATGTTGTGTGGATCGTCTGGCATTATTATTTATTTATTTAGAATGAAATGAGCTTGATTTTGATATGTTTGCATCACACATCTTGGAGTGACACCGAGTAGGTAGGTACAACAAATTGTACCTAGGCTGACTGCCTAGCGCATCTCGGTCGGTTTTATCGCTAGATATGTATCTGCCTTTTTTATAAACGCTGTTCAATAGCGCCTCGCTTGTCATGATGACTATAGCAAGTAAGTATCATGCGTGACTTTATAACCTTAACAAAAATTAGCAAATAGGTTTGTTTGAGCTACTTGATAGTTATTCTACACATCTCGCACGTACCTCAACTCATATATTGTTTAAGAGACACTAGTTTGAATACTGGGACCATTTATCAGTGGTATCGCGATAAGACAGCGTCTTGCTTGATGTCGATGTCGCGGTTTATAACGTGTCTTATAAATTAAACAATAAAATTACCCAATATGGAGTTGCATGGGGAAGTGCAAACAGAAGCTCACCAGCTCCTCGGACATAGCAAGCCAAAGGTAAGAGTTATGGTACCACTTTACCACACCTACTTTAGTGTACAGATTCTGCAGATTGATTTAATAACAATGGTGCAATAACAAATTCCGCAATGCGGAATTATTTTACATCAAGATTGCCAATGCCTATGTTGTAAAATACCCGCGCAAAATACCGTCCGGTTTGTGACACCGATTATTTCAAAGAACATTGCCCAAACCCTGTACCAGATTGCGTCACAAGCTAATTATCATCAAAATTAATATTTTATTTATATGTGTTCTTTGTTAATTTTTATTTGTCTTTTTTAACCGGGTTTAGAAAATTAAAATTAATTATACAAAACTTGATTATCAATTTCCTACTTCCGAGTGCTTAGTCCGAGCTTGCATTTTAAAACTCCCTACTCTCGAGCCGAGAGTCGTCTTTCGGATATCCATACAAAAATACAAGAACATCCAAGAGACGATACTCGGCTCGAGAGTAGGGAGTTTTAAAATGCAAGCTCGGACTAAGCCCTACGCACGTCAACTATTTTGTTCCGATCCCAGCTGTCACCTATTTTCGTGAGTGGACATTGAGCATAAAAATCTTGTTTGCCAAGTAAGCTTTAGCTGAGCAGGCAAACATGATAAAAAAATAAAATAAAATACATTTTTAAATATTTTGAAATGCGGTTAAACATTGAAAAAAATATTGTTGGTAGCGAAAAGGTAAATAAAAATTAGACCTTTGAGAGTAAATTCAAATTGATGCAAGTTGGTACAGATTCCCATAGCCCACTGGGCATCGTTCTTTACATATGGAAATAATTAGCTACAGCCTGTAGCTACTGTAGTAAATATATTGTTTCATATGAATATTTTATTATCTTTATTATCAACAAAATATTTAAAAAACAGTAAAAAGTAATTATAGCCGCAGTGTATTCCTAAAATTATCATCAAGTAAAAAAATGCCATAACCATACGTAGGTACCTACTCAAACATAAAACTCGTTATGTCTGAAATTTCCCGTTATTTAGGGTATCCCCTATTAGGCAATGCTCACTGTATTACGTAATTATTAGGTAGGTACATATATGTATATATTGAAACGCATGCATGACCATGTAGATAACAATTTGCAGTGCTTAGTTCATTGAGTGTTTCTTGTGTCTTGCCTGCATATAAAGTAGGATAATGTTTATACTTTTATATATCTGACAAGGAAATATTTTTCTACTGTGCTTAATTACATGTTTTTATGGGATCAAAGTAATGTGAATAAATAAGGTTCAGATCAGGTAAGCAAGCGCTCCGTCTATGATCTTTACTACAACCGAGACTTATTCAAATTTTCCAGTAAGAATTTTGCAATCTTGAGTAAGTAGCTATTTTTTTTTTAATAGTGTTGGTATATATCTAAATTAAAATGGATAAATATGTATTTCCATTGAAGGATATTCACACAAAGCTCTCTCATTCTAACCAAAAACCCATAAACATTGCACTCAATTAATCTGATGAAGCAAAGACTCCGCAAGGCTACAGATCGATGTAAGGTATAGGGAATATAATCGGCCGAGCGAGCAAAGCGTCTTAGTTTCGTTTCGACATGGTGCAAAAATGCTTAGGTATCCTATGATTTATCCGTGAATTTTGATTGGGGCATAAGGACGGGGGAACGGGGGCAAGTTGCTGTAACGTTATGAATCAACTGATTTTAATGAAATTTGAGAGGCACATTATAGACTTAATTCTACACAAAAGAAATACAAAAAAAAATCCAAAAAGGGGAAGTGGTGGGGAGAAAAGGAAGAAGTTTTTGTAGCGTTATTTATCGACGGAATTCAATGAAAATCGAGACGAACACTATTCATTTAATTGATTTTACTCAAATCATTGCAAAAGAGGAGTTTGCTGGAAGTTTGCTATAAAAACTACACAAAGTATTGCAATAAAAACTAAAAAGGGGTGCGGGGGAAAACGTAAAGTGTGTTTTTTTGACGGACTTCAAGCAAGTTTGGGATGAACTTCATTTCACACAAAATGTTTTGAAATGATCGTCTATGGCATGGTTATAGAGGCTACCACTACTGTATTTTTTATTTCCATGTTAGATACTTACAGTCGATCCCACGTATCTGTAGCCGACGCCCTCGCTGCGCGACCCTAAAACTGCGAATGACATCTCAAAAGGCCTCCCCAGTTTGGGACCCGTGTGCCTAGGGCAAGTTTTGCGCATTGCGGCTACCATACAATATATATTATATAGGTAGGTAGATGCAATTTATTGTTAAATGAAATATTAACACTATTTTTTAATTAGTACAAGCATTGAACAGTCCTGTAATTGTTCACTGCTGGACGTATTATATATATATATATTATATATGTATATAAGTATATATAATTAATAAATAGGTTATGCGTAGAATCACATTTAATTTAAAAGCAATAATAATTTATGTACCAGCTGTTTTTTAGTTTTCAACAATTGAAAGCTCTTAATCTCGATGAAACAGGGAGCAATTTAAATAAGAAGGGATAAAAGGAAATAGCAAGCACCTTAGCAGATTTTTCCAGACTTACAAGGAAATCAGGATATTAACCAAAACATTCCCGATGTCGCCCATACATAACCTAGATTAAAAAATAATAAAGACCCCAAAAAAACTCTGGATTTGAAAGATAGTGCAAATTATTAGGTTGAAAATAAAGTTAAAAAAGGATTGATTTTAATTTGGTAAATATTTAAATTAGTTGTTAGCTCAGTAAATAAATAATAAATTCCATATTATATTAAATTAGGAAATTTCACACATCACACTCTTGTCCCAAACTAAACAAAGCTTGCTATGTAAATTATTTAGTTATAAAGAAACTTTCTAATAGTACCTACTAAGGTAAAGTAAAAGAGGTTTAATGTAGAAATTACTTGTGAAAGTACCTACCTAAATAACCGTTTGTTTAATTACCTACAACAACGCTATCTGTAGTGTATATGTCCGACTAAGATTGATTACTTACTTATTTGACAAAAGGTTAATTGGAAGAGTGTACCCTCCAATTAATGAGTACAAATACTACCTATTGATCAGGGTGTACTACAGTCGGAAATCATTTTTATAGTAGGTACCCGAAAAACCTAAAAGGTTTGAAACCCTAGTTCGCAGTGCACTCATCAACAATGACTACCTACCTACAGATGAGCTATTTACTCATTCTTTTCTTTGACAAGTCACGTGACGTTACGTAAGCCGCCTTGTCTTCTAGACGCGCTCTCGGATCGGACACAAGTACAGATTAAATATTATTGTTTATGACGCTCTGCTCGCTTCGCTCTGTAATACTCTGTTTCCGTCAGTCTCACAGAGTACATTGTAATATAGTCAGTCTCCCGCGCACTGACAGTTCGCGCGCCCGCATCGACGCACGCGCAGTTACGAAACTAAGTCATAGTGCGACGACGACTTTCAAAATACAAAGATACAAAAACTACTACAGACAAACGTTAATGTAAATATATACCAGCAAGATGACGGAAAAAACAGTTAGTATACCTATTTTTGTTTACCTTATATGTATGTGCGAATTGCTTAGCTAATTTATGTCATATCTATTATTAATTAACATTTTTACCCGCTTATGTACACCATGCAGTATGTACGTACAACATACTGGTGTACATAAGCGGGTAAACATACTTTTGTATAAAAAGCCTTTTTTTGAATTATGCCTATCTACTTATAATTATATTTTATTATTTTTTAAATACCTATATATAGGTATTTAAAAAATAATAAAATATAATTGCCATGATGTAGACGTTATTTTATTTAAAAAACAAGTGAACGATATTTTTTCCCAAAAAACAAAAAAAAATAATTTAATTAAACATACTGGCGGCCAAATTTTGCTAGGCAACCTGATAAATATATATTCTCCTAATTATAAATATACATAAAAAATCGGTTTCCAGCAAAAAAACAGATGAGCGCAGTAATTCTGCAGCCGGATCTCGTACTAATATGACTGCAACGTCTTAGTGATTGCATCAACCTGCAATTTGTGTTCGAAAGTGACTCGTATATACTCGTATAATAACTGTGGCCTGTGGCTGCCAATGAGTTCTCTCTGCCATCATAATATTTCAATAATAATAATAAAATAGAAGCGTATATTTATCTCATCATTGATATATTTGACGTGTAGGTACCCGTCGCCTGAACACGGCCAGTGAGTTTCATTTGGATAATTTCAGCTTTGATAAAATAAATTAATACATTCCTTTATTATTCCATGAAATATTTCGTATTAAATTTTTATGAACAGGAATATTTTTTACTCTAAAGTGAACTATATCTGCAGGATGATTTGATTGATTTAATTCTCATTTAGGTACATTGTATTGTGTTATGTAAATAATCTTTCTAATTATTCATGCTGATGTTATTTAACACACTACAGAGAAATTAATAATCACCTTTTTTTTGTATCGCGTGCAGAGCAAGACTGTAATCCAGTAGAAGATAATTACAGTAGTCTGTTTTTCAAGACAAATTCTAATATAAAATAATTTGCAGCGGCCGTTGGCTGTTATCGCTAAAATAATAATTGGATGGTTAAAGTTTGTCAGGTATTCTGCATTACTGCCGGTAATCAGAGCGTTACACTTCTTAGAGCTCTCTAAAGTAAACTAAAAATTTTTAACTATAGGTACCTATACCTTGATGAAATAAGGCTTTTAAAAAAAACACGCTGAAATTCCTCGTCCATCTGATTGTAACCGTTACCTTACCTTATATACTATTTTATTAAATTATCGTAAATTTTCTATGTACCTAGCCTTGGACTTGATCGGTTATATTATGCATATAATTCCAAACTAAATATTTGTAAATAAAATATAACAAATACAATAAAGAACTATATATATACCTTATCTATATCCTACATCAATTGTCTAGGTATCTATTTCACTTTTAGTATTAAGATAAACTTGTTACAAAGTTGAGTACTTTGACATATTTTCTTGTCTTTATCAATCTTTTTCGAGAGTTTGATTTCGATTTGATAAGAACAGCCTTCTGTGTTTAATCTTTCAATAAATATAACTCAAAATGTTAAGTCGTTTCGTCTTTGCTAATAAATTGATTATTAATTGTCATTCTAATAAAAGCGACGGAGACCAACGAACTATTAGATAAAAAAATGTACCTACCTGTTTGCTTTTTGGTTGTACCCATCATTAAATATCGTTTGGATACATATATTGAATAGACACATGGCTATTTGGAAGTGGTTTTAAATTGCAATAGTGTACCTACCTTTATTGATCCAAATGATTATAACAAAAATCTTATATAAAATAAAGCATACAATTTTAATAAATTCATAACAATAATATTAACTATATTTATTTACTTACCTATTACAATGTTTAACTAAGTATTTTTATTTATTATCAAGTAGGTACGTTTAATCCGCGTCATTTAGACTGCGATGTTTACCTTGACATGGTACGAGCCGGCACTCGATGGCAATCCTAAGTTCTTCATTGAATACGCAAAATATATTTTCCTTACTCTAACGCCAAAATAGTTGCTGTATTACCACTATTTTATGAACTGTTTGACAGTAAGAATAATGATTCTATAGACACCTACGCCTACATAGGTAATATAATAGCTACCTACAAGTTGACTCAAAATCAATTCTTTTGAAAAACATTTGATAAGTTTAACTGTTATCAGACTACTCGTAAATTGACATTTATGTTTTAAAAGTTAATTTTATTTTTGTCGTTGTTAAATTTATTTTTATGAATTGAATAAATCATAAAAAAAAAAAAAATTATCTTTTAAACGTGATATCTTCAAAACGGGATTTGATTGACAGATATTATTATGAGTTACTATGTATTTATATAAAATACTATAAAGGTGATTTTCAACAGACTTCAGAAAATGAGTTTTTTGTATTAAGTACCTACCTATCTACTTAGTTGTCAATTACGATTTTAGTCGATTTCGACCTTATTTTAACAAAAATAAAAATATGTACCTACATATAATTATTCAAAATGTAGTGATTTCCACTTAACATCTCGGTTTGTTCTATCATATAAAGGTAAGTATAAAAAATTTAGTAAGCAGATCAAAGTCGCAACGTTGACCTTGCCTTTTTTGTAACGATCATTGAGGCTCGATCACAAAATGTAAACGTATTGAAACGGTGACGCATTTGAAATACACTGCGCATCAACGCCAGCTTTACTGCTGAACATTGCAGCGTTAGCGCGCATTGTATTTCAAGTAGGTACGTTATAATTACAATATAACTATACAATACGCATATAATATACGTATGCCAAGTGGTATTATTTATATTTGTAATCCTAATTTAAAAGTTGTATGTTTCTCTTATTTATATGTTATATATGATAACAATCACTTGTAGTTTAAATTTCAATTTTTTATAATTCTTGTTGCATTACTGTAGTTGATATTGTTACCATTTTTTTAAACTGATGACAGATAAATGTTTAGTAAATAAATGTGCTACCACACAGTTAATAGTTAACGGTAGAATACGCAAACTTGTTGTGGGTAGGTCGTATGAGGTCAGACGATCATTAAAACAAAAACACAAACCTAAAAACTCTTCGATTCGCAAAAAACCTAAGTATATTTCGTAAGAAGTAGGAACATAGAGTAGGACATAGAGAACCTACATATCTACTAACTCGGAGATAACACAATAAAGGCACTTGAGTACCTATAAGTAATGCTTTCAACAAAAATATAACTAAATTCTAGGCAATAAAATACACATTAGTAATGTTTTATTTGGATGTTATAACTCTTATTTATAACAGATATGTATTGTTTTATTAGAAATAAGCCTTTGAAATCTTGATGTATCAAGCAATGGTCCATCATTCACACATCAAACCCAATAAGTACATTTTTTGCTAATTCTTAAAAAGCACCGCCGCGCCCCTCAGCCTACTTACGAGCCAAATATTTCTTAATGTACCCTAAAGTCTCGCTAGGTGCTTATTATGTTAATGATGCATACCTACCGCTGCCGAATATGCAATGATTGAAAATTATTGTCCGCTGTTCATTGAGGAGTTCCGTCGTTCATAAGCTCGAACAGAAACTGAAATGACCGAGAAAACAATTATTCTCCTTATTTCCAGTTTCGCGGTGTACTCGTTCTGGTGGTCCATTCGTCAACCAACAAATTGTAATATTATTACGCGGCGACTTCGTCAAAAATTTAATTAAAATCCAGTCAGTACCAGTTCTGCAGCGCCCGGTTCGGCCTGGAATTCGAAACAAGCCATGGCTTGTCCCAAATGTAGCACCATAATCGAAGTGAACCACTTAGCTCTAATTGACCTCGTGCTATCTTTGAAGAATTATTGGACTCGACTTCGGTTTAACTAACGTTTATCAAGTTGTGAACATTCTTTTAATTACTTTTTTAGATAATTCAATGATCTGTGTACTCAGATTATCAGGATATTGTGTATTGTGTACTTTATACAAATTATGTTCAACACGGTTTCTGAAGATACCTATACGTATGTGTAAGACCAGTAATTATAATTTGCTTTGTTTCAGAAACTCCCTTACCCAAAGGCGGTAGGATTCATAGTCACTAATGAATTCTGCGAAAGGTTTTCTTTCTATGGAATGCGAAGTAAGACTTATTGTTATTTTATTAAATTTATATGCCATGTCGTCTATAGCCCACCCGCTAATTTGTCTGCGTTGCTTCGACTTTATTTGAAACTAGTAGTACGCCTCGGCTTCGCACGGATAGCCTATATAAAAAATATCATTATAATATAGCCTATGTTCAGCGCAGATAATGTAGCTTCACAACAGTGAAATATTTTTTGAAATCGGTCCAGTAGTTTCGGAGCCTATTCGATGCAAACAAACAAACAATCAAATCTTTCCTCTTTATAATATTAGTTTAGATGAATCACGATAAACACCGTTTTGAGGGATGATAACTTGATAAAATGGAATTATTGTTTTTAGAATAGGGTTAGAAATTTCAAAGATTATCCTTACGACTTAGAGTAAGTATATCTATAGTAGTCTATAGATTGTATAATTAAGAAACCACCTTCATTATTCTCGATAAGTTTGATTAGAAATCTGTTGTAAATTCATTGGTTACTTATGCCACGCGCCAACTACGTTTAGCTATAAATAATAGATAGATAGATAATAATAAATAAGTAAATAATGCTGGACAATCCACACAACATTATCTAATCCCAAGCTATAAGCAGAGCTTAAGTTATGAGTACCTACTAGAAGACTGACATACACTCGAGAGCAATGAATCCGGGTCACTTAAAGAATCCTAAAAATCTCGGAAACTAAAAATGCTAGGTTAATGCAATAAATTGTATTTAATAGACAATGTAATACTCCTTAAATGAAGGTATTAAAACTTCTTAGTTATTGTAAAGTTATATCATAAAAAAATCAAATTTGAAAAAGGGCCACTTTCGAAGATGGAACTACGAAATTACAGCATTTGGTTTTGCTTTTGTTTGTAATCTGTCATTTATGTGGGTACATAAACCATGTTGATAGTGCTCTATATTCATTATTCAAGCTGAAATTATGTCGCTTACGCCTGAAGAATGCACCAGAATACTTACAATGCTGGAAACCGGCCGGAGTCAGCGCGATACAGCCAGGACTGTCGGTGTGTCGCTGTCAACAGTACAAAGAGTTCTCCGACGTTACGAAGAAACTGGTTCTAACCTACGCAGACCAGGAACGGGCAGAACCAGGTGTACCACAGCACGAGAAGACCGATACTTGGTGAACACCATGCTTCGAAATCGCTTTCTCACAGGAACTGAACTCACCAATCAGTTTCGACGCCTCGGAGGAAGTAACCCAAGTGCATGGACAGTAAGACGTCGGCTTGCTGAATCTAACTTAAAACCCCTTAGACCTGCAAACGGCCCTAAACTGGAGCGTGGGCATCGTATTTCGAGACTAAGATATGCCCAGAGCCACGTAAATTGGAGTATTGAAGATTGGTCAAAAGTTATGTTCTCCGACGAATCAAAATTTATGCTCTACAAGCACGATGGAAGACACAGAGTGTATCGAAGACCAGGGGAAAGATTCAAGCAAGCATGCATCGAAGAAAAAGTAGCCTACGGTGGTGGGTCTGTACTTGTGTGGGCCGGAATTTCTTCTGAAAGTCGCACAGAGCTGGTGATCATAGAAAACGGCTCTTTAACTAGCGTAAGATATGTGGAAGAAATCCTCAATGATCACGTTGGTCCATTTATGGTCAATTTAGGTGAGGATGCTATATTTATGCATGACAATGCCCGACCTCATACAGGTAGGATCGTGAATGACTACCTTCAAGAGATGAACATTACTCGTATGGAGTGGCCAGCGCGCAGCCCGGATATCAACCCGATCGAGCATGCTTGGGACGAGCTAGGCAGATGCGTAAAACAACGAAACCCTCCCCCAATCACGCTTCGTGAGCTCAAAATTGCTCTCACAGAGGAATGGGAGAATATTCCCCAAAATCGTATAAGGAACTTGGTGTACAGCATGCCAAACCGCGTAAACGCAGTAATGGAAGCACGAGGAGGCAATACGAAGTATTAAAATTCAAGAAAATCGTAATAAAGTTCAAAAATTTCATGTTTCCTATTTTTGTTTTAAGGAGAGATCAGCAGTTTTTTTCTTTATGTAATTTTGTGTTAATAAAATGTATGGTGACTCATATTTTTTTTACTTTCATTTAAGGAGTATTACATTGTCTATTAAATACAATTTATTGCATTAACCTATCATTTTTAGTTTCCGAGATTTTTAACATTCTTTAAGTGACCCGGATTCATTGCTCTCGAGTGTATTTAATACAATACATTACATAGATAGATATTTTTTATTATACATATAAAATACCCAGAACACGTGGAATAAATACCTGTAGGTCGTACAAACATTTATCCCAATGCGGGAATCGAACCCACAACCTCCGCGTCGCAGGCGGACCTTCGCCCGCCGCCCCAAATCGGTCGTCAAAAATTATAAAATTGCTTTAGCTATAGTTACTAAGTAATATAGGTACAAGTAGCATTACTGTATTTGTTATCTATTGGTTTATGCATTTTCTGACCCACTTAACACAGGTGAGACTCACGGTATATACTTTATCGCTGCTCGTTAAGGTTTCACCATCAATTGTTTGTTCTTGATAACATGAACATTACATATCGTTTTCTAATCCAATAGATAACTTTCATTTATTGGTAATACAGGTACCTATATGAATTAGAGCATCAAACGGCATAAGATTAGCGTAAAAATGTTTTTAATGTAGGTACTTAGATAAAAAGGAAAATATACATGGACCCAAAGGGTAGAAAGAACAGACACCGGCACAGACCTAAAAATTTAAAATGAAGAACAAGATGATGGTGATTAGATTATATGTGTTTGTTTATTTTTTGTCGCACGCCAACCTCATTACAAATCCACCACTTGGGTTGGCTGGTAGAAAATGCTTTAGCATTAAGTTCGCCCTTTGTATAATTTTGTAAAATTTTGTGCAATAAAGAATTAAATAATAAAATAATAATAATAGCACACCTGAAAGAGAAAATTGTATATTCGTGATAGATAGTACATAAGAATCAACAAAATCAATTACTACATGCAAAATTATAACAAATAAGTACATAGTTAAGACACGAGTTGGCACGCGCAAAGTGTCAGTCGCGGCATCAAGCATACTACAACACTCTCCAATCTCGAAGTAAATTACTAGATTAATGGACTATTGTATTATTAGAACATGAATGCTTTTATATAATTGAACAACAACGAAGAGATGGAAAAACAAATAACCATTGCAGAGATTTATTATCGTATCAACGGCAATTTAAAAAGAATTGCTAAAGTTACTGAACAAAAATGATAACGAATCTTGTGTTCGTTCATTGTAACGTTTTTTTCTTTGACAACCTTCTTTGTGACCTAATAGAGCACTATAGGCACTAATGGACAGTGAAGTGACATTTAATCATAAAATAAAATAAATTTACTATTTAGACAGATATCACTTAATCCTGATCATGACCACCCGTCAAAGTCGCAATTGTAAAGACACGGATGAGATTATATTCGTACCTTTATAATATTGCTTCATCCAAAGCTAGAAAAAGGACTTTCATTTTACATTAGCAAATTAGTTTGGAGACAGGCCTAAATATAGCCGTTTAATTATTGTGATTTATAATTATACTGATTTGGATCAGTTAAACTATCTATAGATCGTTTGCAACGGTCTGTAGATAGCTCAACTATTTCTTATGTATTTTATATGTAAATGTACATTTTGTTATTACTGTATAGTCGTAAGTTTGTTTGTGAATAATTTTTTATGACTTCATATTTATTATTATTGTGAGACATCTACAAATACATTTTTGTTTTGCTTTCGGATTTTGAAAATTATTTTGATAAAACATTTCATTCTACAAATCTAAAATGGTTTGCTCCAAACATGTGTGCAAATAAGATAAATCAAACTACAGGTAGCCATCGGTACGTGGTTCCGGTCTAAAGGGCAGGAAACACAAAATGCTTGTGGCACTTTCCATTTCGTATCTGAGTGATGGCAGGACAATTCAAACATAATGCTGCAGAAACTATCTTACTATTATTTCTTCTATAGGTAATAGTGGTCAATATACTTTTACAAGTTGGTAGGAAAAAGAAACCTATAGGTATCTGCAATCTGCCGAGGTTTATGGACTTCGGCTATAATTTTATGATAATCAATAAGATTGAAAGTGTTGTGGTGATAGGCACTTAATAGACGGCGTTTTATTACCGCTTTCTACAAGCCTCTGCACCGCTTATATTTATCATATACTTATATATATTTACATACACCTCACCTCAAATCTGAGCGAAACACAGAGAAATGTTTTATTATTTTAGTAACTTCTTTGGTTTAATACCTAATAAGTCACGTAATTGCAATTTTATCCTTTTTCGGGCCTGACAGCGTCTTTAGCAGACAGTCTTGGGATATATCGAACCAAAGATTTCGCATACCTACCTATATCCCTTCGACTGTCGAAAACACAGGTCCTGATCACGATCAAAACTCGCAAATCTGTCGCGTGATCAGCTCCTGACCGATCCCGCAGTCTCAGTTTTAAGTACAAAATTAAGGGTAGAAACAGATAGCTGCACTTCTCTAACTTATTCCCTAGCTTCGTAGTGAAACAGAGACAGGTAACATTAGTATAAACAGTTACGACCAAAGGAGAAAAAGTTCACATGGCCAGTCGAAATGCGCGCGCTGTCGCGGCCGGTTGTCGTGTGTCAAGTGTGTGTTTTGTTGTGGTATTTCAGTGTGAAAAGTGAATGTTATTGTTGTTGGCGCATAAATAACGATGAACAGATAAGTTTTTAATGTTTTTTCATTCATTGGTTTCGGTTTTGATAACTTTTAGATATAAAATCTTGCTAATTTCTACAGACACCCAATTTTTTTTTGCGAAGTACTCTAACAAAATCCCTTTGTTTTAACCTAATATCTAACTGTTTTTACTAAAAAAACTAATGAAATAGGTCAACAATACATATTTTTATGTTATTTCGGTGTTATATTGTTAGAATGTAATTGTATTTCTTCAAAATAGGGAAATAAATACAAGCACTCCACGCATGAATCAGGAGCTGACCGACGGACAGCCCGATACACGCGCTCAAAGGTCAACGTACCGACCATTTTGCCGGATCTAAATAGGAATGGAAGTGGCATTTCAGTATGTCATCCATCATCATAATTTCGATTTTAATGTTTTATTATTAGATAAATAAGTAACTGAGTAGGTATGTACTACGTTATTACCTATTCCTTCGGATAATCATCATCATCATTCCGATTTTAATGTTTATTATTTTTTCTTAATGTATTTCTTAATGTTTTTCTTAATTATTATTGATTTCTTGTTAAGTACTTTTTTTTGTTCAATAGCCAAACTCGTACAGTATGAACGAAAACGAATTGACGATACATACTAAAATGCCACATCCAGTTTCATTGGTTGATCCTTGGCACTGTAATCATAAAAAATGGCAAGTTTTTTAAAGATTTGATTGTTTTATTTCTAAATGTTTTTGTATGGTAACAGGTGATTATTTTATCACGAATCTATTGTAAATATATTACAGTTTTTGGATACTAATGATTTTGTCTAACTTATTGAACCTACTTTGTACTACATCGCGCAAATTGAAAGTGTGTATTTGATGGTGATTTTTAATAGGTCTGGTATTTATTTCACAGATCGTAAATAATATGCTTGAGATGTGAGATTCTTTGTTTAAAACAGAGTTTATGAACCACTCTAGTGGCTTAAGCCATTAAAAGGGCCACTTGAAGTTCGTGGAATTTATAAACAATCTTTGAAAGTGGAACTCTTTACAGCTGTGCGCTAAGATTGCCGATAACGAACCTTTTTTGTGATTGTTTTTTTTTGTCAAAAATGTATTGAAATGTTGTTTCTGTTGAATTTATATCATATAATGGTGCATAAACTTTTAAATCAAATTCTTATTAGATTTAAAAAACTTCTTATTTGAATTATTTAGAGGTTTTCGTACATGAACTTGTAATTTTTCCCTTTACTAAATCTTTGACTTCGAGTAGCAAAATGTACGTTTGTAAATAAGTAATAATGATTGTTCAAGTAGTTAGAGTATTTCAAGCTGATTTCAAAAAGGTATAATAATACATATTAACAGTAGTAAAATAAAGTACAATCATCCATCATTTACCAAGCGGCGTGCGCGCGCCGACCACAAAAAAACGCATGTCGCACATCCGCCGTTTTCGCGCGCAGACGATTTGCAGACGAAAGGATATGGAAAACATGTGTATTTTTTTTTCAATGATGTATTTATTTTAGCCATTCTCTCGCTGTACCTGCGAGATAAGTTGGGTTACTCGGATGATGGAGCCACAGTTATCTACCACGTGTTCACAATGTTTGCCTACTTCTTTCCACTTCTCGGTGCCATGATAGCAGACGGGTGGCTCGGAAGATATAGGTAATATAGCATATTGCCATAACATTGAGAAGTTATATAATATAGTTAAGATCAGTAAGAACTGAGATTTCGCAAATAAATATTATTGCAACTGTGGCTGTGATAAATATTGCAAATCGCTTCAACTCCACGCCAGCGAATGCCGGCCTTATCTGAACTATCGTTAAAAAGCTCAAATTATATTCTATTTTATGTAAGTATAAAAATTACTTTTTTTGTTAAAAAAGCTGTTTTGACTTGCTTAGACATTCAAATTACAGAAGAAAAGGTAAAAAAAACCAATATAGTAGTGATTTAGTGTTTGAAGTAGTTTTTGTTAAATAAATGTGTTATTTCAGAACAATATTCTACCTTTCATTGGTCTACGCAACGGGATGCATATTGATATCAATAACTGCTATGCCTCCTGTTAATTTGCCATCATTGTGAGTATTTTAATTTTAATAATTTCATTATGTTGGAGTTTATCATATTTGAAGGATGTTAAATTAATATATAAATATTGGCCTACAAATTGTTTCGTACTCCATTGTGATTTCAAAGACTACTTGGGAGCCAATTATTTTATTCAAAATTGTTTGTACAAGCAATAAAATATACCGAGCTGGATCCCTTCGTTTAAATATTTTTCACCTCAGGATTTTACCAAAGTATATTAGGGTCTCTTGGTATAACCATCAAATGTTGAAAAACGAGTTTTATATTATCATCTCAAATTATGTATCTACCTACTGTGTGTTTTGGTCATATCTCTCCATTTCCTTTCCTGTCAAATACTATGTATAAAAGATACCAACAAAAACAGATTATTAAAACCATTTATGTTCTTTCAGGGAGTTCACAATACTAGCGCTTCTGCTAATAGCCTTCGGGACCGGGGGTATCAAGCCATGTGTCTCTGCCTTCGGAGGCGACCAGTTCAAGCTGCCAGAGCAAGCGAAATATCTCGGCTACTTCTTCTCACTGTTTTACTTCGCCATAAACGCTGGCAGTCTGATTTCGACGTTCCTGACTCCGATATTGCGCGCTGATGTGCACTGCTTCGGGGACAATGACTGCTATTCTCTTGCGTTCGGAGTACCTGGGATTCTGATGATTATATCTATAAGTTAGTCCTTTTTTTTCCATTTTCACCTCTTCACCACCTGTTCAAGCGTTGTTGGAAAGTTGTCGCATGCAATTGTTTTTGATCAATCTCGCCTGCGGTACCTATAGTTTTCATGACTGTTTTGCTGTTACATCTTTTATAGATATCGTTACTGTCATTTTTCTAAGTACGCTTGTAATCGTGACGTCACCCGGGATGATCGAAATTGATGTTTGTTTAATTTTCAGTTTGCTTCGTGGCGGGCAAAAGACTGTACATAATCAAGACTCCCGCTGGCAATGTTTTGGGAAAAGTCTCGTCATGTATCGGGGTAAGTTAATCAATAGTCTACGTGTGCTACTAGGAGATTGCTGATAAGTTTAATATAAATTAAAAATATCATGCAATGGTAATAACGCAAGAACAAATTAGTCATAGCCAGGCGAAGTCATACAAACAGTGCATTGTAGAATACTGAACAGTGTACCTACTGGAAAAATAACGAGTTGTATATTTTTATAACATACACGACAACACTCATTATTTATTATTAATTTGTCTTTGTAGTAGATGAATGAAGTACCTACTGAGAACAATCCGGGATGAGGGAATCCCAGCAACATCGTCGTTTCTAATTGAAGTGTCATGTAAGAATCGTTTTCTTTGATCAATGATTCTTATTATATTGTAGCATGACGACATCATAACGTAATAACTACCTACAACATTCACTATCAAAGTCACTGTTACCAAACAGCATAATGCTAATGCTAATGTTCTATGTATGCTAGGAAAAAAAGTAGTGTAGGCTGAGAACCTCCTCACGCTTGAACCTTTTGTTTGTTTTGGTTGATCTTTTAATTATCTAACCTTTATTTGTTTTATAATATTTTAAAGTAGGTATTATTCTGAGGTTACACTCAAAATCACTCTAAGTAAAACTTTGAACAATGATAACAACAATACAATGACGTAATCAGTAACACTTGATGTGAATGTATAGGCGACAAGGAAAGTGGTTTACCACTTTTGATGACATCTCCCAGTAACATAATTATTCGCTAAGGATTACAGATTGACAGATTTTGAGGTAGCAGTTATTAATCTGTCAAGCGAAAATAGCCCTTGATGTTTTGTACGTGCAAATGATATTCAGTCTTAGAGTGGTAAACCAATTTCATTGTCGCCTATACTATGAAACAGTCTAAAGTAGACACTTGAGTTTGTCAATAGTATTTCAGAAAAGGGACATAACATGGTGCTTGCCAATAATTTTGTTATGCTATTTGTAAGAATGGATTTTTCTCAGGAACACTTGATATAAATATAAATAAAATTCAAAAATGACATCCCTAGCAATTATAAATTCACCCACAGCATGCAGTGGTCCAATCCTTCAGAAGCAAGAAGAAGAGGGAGCATTGGCTAGACAACGCAGACGATAAGTACGACAGAGGACTAATAGAAGACGTCAAGTCGTTGCTCAGAGTGCTGGTGCTATTTATACCATTACCCGTCTTCTGGGCACTTTTTGATCAGCAGGTACCTACCTATCACTAAACATTGACTTGTGCATGTACATAAATGAATAAATATTTATATACGGTTTTCTAAAACATATCTACTATTATTTTGACTTGTCAATGGCCTAAACTCTGATGTTGTACAGGGTTCAAGATGGACTTTCCAAGCGGACCGCATGGATCAAGAAATCGGAAGTTGGACTCTCAAGGCTGATCAGATGCAAGTGCTCAATCCACTGCTAATTCTTATATTTATTCCTCTTTTCGAAGTGGTGAGTATAATAGAGCTTCCTAATAGCACAGCATACTTCATTTGCATATTTTACTTTGTGACACAACTGTTAATGGCAGGTACGACAGCACAAATCTTTATAAGATCTATCATCCTTTGTTTCAATCTATTGTTACCTTCATATTGTTTTCCTTAGCACACAAGGAAATAATTATTTGCTGTCACTTTTGTTTTATTCAAAATAAAATATAATGTGTAAAGTATAATGTCATTATTTATCTTGCAGGCGATATACCCTTGCATGACCAAACTCAGGCTTATCAGTAAACCCTTACATAAAATGATATGGGGGGGACTCCTCGCAGCAACCGCCTTCGTAATATCAGGCGTCGTCGAACTCAACTTGCTGGTTTGTATTTAAGTACTTAGATGCTCACAGTCTGAATGATTATAAAGATAACGTACAAGGTACAGACTATTTACCGAACGTTTAATTGCAGCCAACGTACGGCACTCCGCTCGTAGAAGGTTACTCTCAGCTCCGCATCTACAATGGGTTCAACTGTAACTACACTTTACACAATTCCTCCGATAATTCTACGGCCATCAATATCGGTCCCCTGTCAGTGTATGAGCGCCTGGATGTGAATACCGCGATGTTTCCGAACATGTCGTACGCGCTGCGAGGGGTTGACGGTGCATGCGCTGCAAATCCCTACACTGGTATCTTACCATTGTCAAGCAGTACAGCCAACTCCTTTTTCATCTCTAACAACGAAGTGCACGCTTTCGTCGACCACATCGACAAACCCATCGATGGAGTGGATATCAGGTAAATAAACGATTACAACTCGTCGTGAACGCCGCAATCCTTGTAGTATTTATGGTAAATGTCATTCCAAAAAGCAAATAACCTCATTTCCTTCTTAGAATTCAGAATGTTGTAATTTTTACCGATATTTAGCACTACATCATCGTATTCGGTCATCGGCGGCCATGTCACATTACCGACATAGGTGTTTGGCGTAGGATCACCCGTCTTTGCGAAATTGGCCCACAGCTTCGATATTTTCTTTATAAATATTCTATCTTTGTTGCTGCTGTTGCGATTTAAGTTTGCGTAAGATTCCAAAATTGGCTCGCAACTCAATATGTAACATATTTCATCGCCACTGGCAGCTCCTTTGATAATCGTGTTGAGTCCGGAAATTGAATTGGCTTTCACAATATTAAAGTTACCGCTATAAGTAAACTTGTACACAAACGTTCTGCCTTCATTTTTCTGCAAAAGTTTTTGAATAAATTCGTAAATTGGATATTTTATTAAATCGGAGGTGTACTGCAAAAATTGATCGACAGATTTTTCTGAAATTCCATATTTAAAATATTGACTTGATATTTTATAAGCGATTTCTTTGTAAGTAGACGTTGTGTAGTTATATCTGCATCGTGTTGAGAAAGGTACCATGAATTTAAAGTAAACAGCCAGAGATCTTAGATAATGTGGATTATGTAAGAAAGGAATGACTTCTGATATGCTCTCTTTGCTGTTGAAACCGATCAGAATGGGCTTGATAAGATCATTTTTTTTATCTCTAAAATATTCTTCAGGCCTCTTCATAAGTAAAGATAATTTAGAACTAGTTTCAAGTATCGGTAAGAAAGGAATTAAAGGCGTTTGCGAGTTTATCACTTCGGTATTACTATAAATCTTTAAGGAGGCCTCAACAATATCTTTAGTTGAGGCTTTCAGGATATTCTGGTGACCTTCTTTCTTGAGTTGTTGTTCTAACCTCTCTTTTTCTAAATTGTGATTGCCTTGAAATAACGACGCAGAAAGCATTCCACCACTTTGCAATATCGCTTTAGAAAATAGTTTGTTTGATTTGGTAGCCATCAGAAGAGAAAGAAACGAGGCCGCGCTGCCGCTACCCATCACGGTCAAGGAAGTCTTATCGCCGCCAAGTTTCTTTATATTTTTTCGTACCCATTTCAATGCCATCACGATATCTTTAAGACCCATATTTGCATTTTTATCAGTTTCATTGAGTTTTAAAAAACCAAAAGCTCCTATTCGATGCGAAACCGTTACTAAAATGACGTTTTCGTCAATAAAAAAATCTGGACCGTGAATATGGCTAAAGCTTGAAGTGAACGCATACCCGTGGATCCACATGACGACTGCTTTTAATTTATTACCAGTTTGGTAGAGGCTTGGAGTAAAAATGTTTAGATACAGACAGTCCTCGGTGCCGTACAGGCCATGCTTGTGAACGATGTGCGCTTGAGCACAGGCACCGTGATACTCGGTCGTAGCGTCGAACGGCTTTTTCCAGTTTTTGACAGGTTTTGGGTTTTTGAACCTTCTTTTTCCGATGGGAGGTCTGGCATAAGGAACGCCATAAAATGCATAATAAAGTCTTCCGTCGAATATGGTAACTCCGCTTGTACCTTTTATTTGGCCTTGCTTTAATTCAACATCAACATTGAATGCACTCACGTTGGATAGTTGCCATAGAAATATGCACAAAATATTAATAACTCCTAAAAATATAACCATTTTTGAACCAGCCAGCATTGTGTTCGTTATGGTTCCGACGAACAAAGCACTTTTAATTAAAATGCTTCACTAACAATCAATCACATTCATCGATAGATGAAAATGTAAACACCTAGTGAAATATTTCTGGTCTGGCCTTTGGGCGCGACCTTACTTGCGCAAATTTAGCGCTCTTGTAAGTTATTTTTCCGTGAAGTCAAATGGTATTCTGCATCGGTGCCCAAATGTACCCTTGCGGCATTTGAGTGCTCCGTCATCTTCGTCGTGAAAACGGACAAACAAACGAATACACTTTTCCATTTAAAAAACTGGTTTGAATTTACAAAACAAAAGAATTACAAATCAAAACAAAAGATTGGAAACTCAGGTTAAACCACATACGTGAGCATTTATCGGCTCATTCTTGAATTTTAACATACCGCTTGTTCATGGTCTGTTTCCTCTACTGAATAAATAAAATACCTTTCTATTGTATTTACCTTGAGTACCAACTCTGCCAATATTTGCCTGGCTCTTGTTGGGCTAACATAAATGTTAAGCCTCTGATCAATCTTATTTAAGGTACTTTCTTACATGAGAATGAAGCATACCTAATGTGATTTTTAAATACTTAATTAGCATATCTTTCTAGGTTTTTGGTGAACAGCGATGTTTCAGTACCGATCGCATTAGTCGATTCCAGCAAAAACAAAACACGATTGTCTTTAATGAGCGGTGACATGGGACAGAAGACGATACTCAAAGGCTCTAGCGATGTGATAGTGGATGGACAAACGATACTGAAAAACTTCATGTTTAGAGCTGGTGCTGTTTACACTATCAACGTGTATCGAGATAGTAATAACACATTTGTAAGTATATTCATTACCTATTGGTTAATAATTCTTCAAGTAGGTAACAGTTCTTCAAGTCTGCGCTAACTTTTTATAAGATAGACCGTATCGGTCCGTTCATTATCTCTCAACAGCTATGTCTTTTAGTGAACAGTAAATTACAAAATAGTTTTATTTGGTGTTTTATAATTGAGTGCATTACCTACTTATTTTTTTTGTTGCAGGTTGCGAACGCAGTGACAATCGTACCACCAAACAGTGTGCATATCCTATGGCTGATCCCGCAATACGTAATAATGACGATGGGCGAGGTGATGTTTTCCGTCACTGGACTGGAGTTCTCGTTCACCCAGGCGCCGGCCACTATGAAGTCGGTCCTGCAGTCTGTATGGCTTCTGACTGTAGCCTTCGGAAATTTGATCGTGGTTCTTATAGTTGAAGGGAACTTTTTGGATGCTCAGGTAGTTTTTGGAAATCCTATTAAATTCACCTACTGCCATCATATGAATGCAGCCATAAATAATAATTATTAAGATTTTGTCGTTACGGCACATTCAACTAAAGATCACCCCACAGACACGACTTGTATAGATACGATGTATTGATTACCTTACTTATAGATTATAATATAGATAGATACCTAATGTTTAAATCTTTTTTAAGAAAATAATATACTTAATACACTCAAATAAATATCAAAGTATAAATTATAGACACAATCTCATCATTATTGCGTTAGTATTCTGAACTAAAATCTCGTGTGATATATCTCTATGAGTTCCGGTCGCGAAAATAAAAAAATGTATTCTGAAGTATTTGAAGTGTACCTTATTGTCGGCAGTGGAAGGAGTTCTTCCTGTTTGCGGGACTGATGGCAATCGACATGATGATATTCCTGGCCATGGCGCTTCGGTACCGGTATGTGGACGTCAGGTCTAGCGAACCAGACCTCACCGTGGAGGAGATCAGACTGCCAGAAAAAACTCATTCAACGAACAACTAGCTCTATCTATTACGAATTTCAATAAACCTTTTAAATGATACCGGTGGTTTTATTTAATACTAGCTGTTGCCCGCGACTTCGTTATGCTATCATTATATTTTTGTCAAGTTGCACAATATCTTTATAAATGTGCCTATGTGTTATTCTGATATATGTATACTACATTATTATAAATCAGTAGTCTTTGCGTGAAAAAGTAACAAACATACATCCACACATCCATCCATACAAATTTTCGCGTTTATAATATTAGTAGGGTTTTATATACTTACGGAATAGAACAATGTCTATACTGCAAGACACCAATATAAAAAAAATAATACACATATGTACCTATTATCATACCTACATCAAGTCCATTGAGCACAACTTGTACCTAATAATGAAATAAATAACTGAATAAGATGCATTACACCAGTGAAGATAGAGATTCTTGAAATCGAACCCACGACCCAAAGCATGAAAGACTGAGCTACCCAAAGAGCTACGACGCCTGTCTATAAACTAATGGCAAACATCTAATAAAAGTAAATAATTAAGAGGCTTTATTATTTAGATTTTTATATAGATTTAATATTTATATTTTCTGAAAACATAATTAAGTTATAAAAATGTTTCTAATCACGCTCTTAGCTGAGATTCTTTCGAATATAAGAATTTATAAGAAAAAAAAGTTAAAATAATAAAATACTTAATCTTAAAAAAATTTAGCTTTGATGCATTTTAGTGTAAATCTTTATGTTTCCAGCCTTAAGTTCGTAGTGCAACATAACATTGAGGTCAGTCCTCCGAGGTAAGCCAGTCTAGCCAAGCTGGTCTAATTTGGCGTATCCTATCACTCGATGTACCTACCTATCACATAGCATTGTGATAAACAACCTAATCCAGATACTGGGTAAAACCGATCTGAGAATGAGAATGAACGTTATAGAAGGTAGTGAGTGCTGGGCCACGGCACATTAGATGTAGGGCAATTTGTGTGTAGTTCCCAGGCCGGAACAGCGGCGTGTACGAGCGGTTAACCCCTCTCGTCACACACACTCCACTAGGGGCTGATTGGGTGGTTCTCAAAGTGGACATCACATTTTACCATTAAATTCCACTATTATTCGAAACATTTGAATACACGTGAAGACTTTTAATTGGCTTTCTGAATTTTTACACACGATTTTGTATCAAGATTGTAGGTACCGCTGTTGGTTGTCCTAAACAAATAAATCATTACAAAAATATATGGCTTACTAAAAATAAAAGCGCTTCAGGTTAATGGAACTTACCGTAGTATCAAAATGAATGATAGTGAAACTAATGTAAATATATAAATATCACGAAGGTATATATTTGCCTACATTCTGCATGCTACACACTTATCTCTATATATTTAAATAAATATATATTCACATCACACTCTAGTCCCAAATTAAGCAAAGCTTGTACCTACTAGATTGCTAATAGAATACTTATATATTTTTTGTAAATACATACATAGATTAGGTACATAGTAACACCCCGGCACAGAATAAATATTAATGTTCATCACACAAACATTTGCTCTGGGTGGGAATCGAACCCACGACCCACAGCATGGAAGGCAGAGCTACTACCAATTGAGCTGTGATGACTGTCACTACATATGACTCCATATTATAAAAAATTAGGGAATTCACAAATCGCATTATTAAGTCACGTAAGTCACATCACAATTCTACTACAACTGCAATGCACTGCATTGGATATCCAAATGTTTTTACGTTATTATCTAATATTACATCAAAAAAACTTAATATTTTACATATAAATGTTGAGATCATCTGTCCCTATTGATGCGGTGGATCTGCTGACGACTTGTTAATAATTGCATCTAATAAATGCTTAAATATCTACAACAAACAGCCAGACAAATAGGGGCCGGGGGCGATCACAATGACAACGATTTGGTTACCAGCAAACTATTGAATAAAACATACTTATATCTAGATTAAGTAGATATGTCCTATTGTACCATAATAACTTTATCGTCCGAAATAAGTTAGCCTGAAATATACAGCGTTTAGGCAAGCGTAGTGTAGGACGCCCTCCGGCGAGATGGAGCGAAGATCTGCTGAGTGTAGCTGGCAAACATTGGGTGAGAAGAGCCGAAGACCGGGCTCAGAGGCGCGTCTTGGGAGGGACCTACGTCCAGCAGTGGACTGCTATAGGTTGATGATGATGATGATGATGATACAGCTTTTTATAAAATAGATATAATTTCTTGAGTCGTAGAGGCGTCATACCGTCGTGTCGTAACTTAACCTAGTAAAACGATTTTATGTTAAAAACCTTATTTCTAAAAAAAACTATCCCTGTCTCTTTGACAAGACAAATATGCAAACAGTAATTGTTGACCCTACCCGAACTACCTTGACGAAATTGTTAGACCGACAGTAAAATTGTACGTTACCGTCCCTCTTAACATTATTTACAACTAGTTGGCGACACGGATTAATTAAGTGCAGTCAGAAAAACAGTTTTGGGAGAGGCGTCGGTCATACAGTTACTTGTACACACTTGGGTGTGCCGACGATCGGTCGCGTGCCGCAGGCTCTCACGACACGTGCCGTGCGACCGGGTATGACCACGTGTACACTTCGTGCATCCTGGATAATCCCACGGAGCATATGCACGCAAATAAATAAATTAACCAAACAAGCATTTCAATAATGCGGTTTGCACTCCTTGTGGACTTTAAAATTAAGACTCATGAGAAAGCCAATTGCTTATGGTTTTAAGCCAATTGTTGTAGTTTTATTTATTTAAATGAATTAATTCAATTTTGTTCTCAACTTTTTGTTGTTTCAATGAATTTTTTTATTCTCGGAATAGATAGATATAAGTACAAAACACTTTTTACATTCTTATTCTTCTTCTTCGTGTCGTTGTAAACCAACTTTTTACATTTAATTCATATCATGAAATCTAAAATAAATGACTATTTAAAGTCACGCTTATCGTTTTCTTGTCATTTCATTGTATTCGAAAAACAAACAAATTCACAAATTTGCGATTTATTACTCAAGTTTCCACCGATATACAAACCAGAATAACAAAATAACTACTTATACCAAATAACTATTTGTCATCGCCGTACAGATAAATACAAGTACCTTCGTACTCCAAAGCGAATGCTCTCAACAGGCCAGTACAATGCGAACCGACAAGGGATCTCACGCGCAAGACTATCAAACATATTCGCAAGGGGCGTGGCGGCGCGTGTGCGGCACTCGCCACGACTGTCGCAGGTTCCACGCGCGACAAATCAATTACAGGGTCCAGGGGTTACCAGCCCATTACTTCCGAAGCAAAATTAGCACCAAATTATAGTGACGCTGAAATTACTTGTTTATAAAAGGGTAAATCGCTAATTTATTAGCGTGGCCGATTTTAGCTAAGCCGCGGCAAAATAGCCACTTATGTTTCTCACAGTTTTGTAATTTGTAGTTACGGTTCCTATACGATACGCGTTTCCATTAATACTCGTAGCGACGCACTCCGATTATATCTCATCACATACCCACTTTAGCAGTGAAAGTTTACATTTTCTAAGAGAAAATAGACAACGATGCTTTTCTGAGTAAATGCACCGATATTCGCACGTGATAAAGCTAAATTGATTATTTAAACCGGAGGCACAGGCTGACACTATTGATTATTTGTCTATAGGTACAGAGTGTTACAGAAGGGGTACCAAAAGCAACAGAGAGATAGGGAAGCTCAATGCCTATCGATATAACCCCGAGTAACTTTGAGAATATTGCTGAACATACGTTCAGCAATATTCTCAAAGTTACTCGCATTTTTATGTTTTTTTTTCATAGTAAGATTTTAGGTTAGATTTTTCAAGTACTTACACCCAAACTTTTAAAGCTACAGCCGTAATTTTTTTACGCCTTGTAGCTACACCATGACAATAGTAGGTACATTTCTGCATATCCACGCGGAAAATATGGCATGATGCACTAATCGAAAAGTTCGTACAGTAAGTAAAGACGCAGTCTTCTTTAAAGTAAAAACAATCCAAATTCAGAGCCCGGAGTGACCGCGCTTTGTTTAACCCCTGACGCAAAAATACAGATTTAAAAACTAAAACCCGACTAGGTGTAAAAAAAATACGGCTGTAGCTAAAAAAACATAAAAGTGCGAGTAACTTTTGAACGACTGTTACACCCTGTATAGTGTTTACAACTGTCATTTTACAGTTAATTATGATGATTTAAGAACAGCATTAAATACATTTAACAATGGATATACGTAAAACACAATTTAATTTTATTATGAAATGTTAACCTACTGAGTTTGTACCACACCCTTGTTTAAAAGTTTATTCTGAATGATCCTGAACAAAATCAAGGTAAAATGAAATGAAAAGTGGACAGTGAGCGCCAGCGGGAAAACCAATTATATTGATAAGTATCGCTAACGCGGTGTAAACGAACTTTCACTTGAATTTGAGTTTTTGATTTTTCGAATGTAAGGAGACGTTTACAATGATTCTAAAACATGATTTATTTATTGAAACAGCAGACACACGTAGATCGCAGTGAACATACGTTTACCGATTTTTCATAATTTGATGTAAAACAAAAAAACTCTACCGTCTTTCGGTAGGTATACCTACTAGGTACAGACACCTGGTATGCTTAGTATAGAATCTAGCGTGTCGATCCCGTGCAAGACTATCCCTATCTCTGTATTGACATTCTTGACAGGGGAGAGGTTAACCAACCAAACAACCTATTTTGCGAACGTCTTACCAATACTTGGGTCCAGGAGCATCTAGCTTTAATCTTGCTAGTAAGGATCACAGGCTACTGGAAATTCTAAGGAAAATTAAATTTACTTGTAGACATTTTACTCTTAGGATTCAGAATCAATGAAACAAATACTACTTCTTACGTATTTAGTAACATAGCTAATTTATGTACCCAAATTCTATACCTACTAATAATGAGAATTCCTTACATTACTAGTAATTTTTTTAACACCTTATTGTGACTTAAAATTTTCAGATCAGCTCTTTGCTTTAAAAAATCATAAAAAAAGTATGTTATTATCATTAATTAAAAAGTTAATCGGTTTCCATGGTTGCTTAAAACTAAAGGCTACGTGAAAATAAAGTTAAATTGAAAATATTTTTCATGAATAAGTTAATGTTTTTGAATAAGTTTTCGGAAGCCGGGTGCTTGTAGTCTGCGACAAAGGACATGTTCAGTGACTTTGAAGCAGAGTCTGAAGTTAACGAGCGCTGTCCAAAGCAGACAATCGCGCACCAATAAGAGGGTCCAAAGCCAGCCCCTGAAACACCTACCAATTTTAGCGAATCACGGGTATAACGCTGAAAATCGAAACCACCATTTTTTAAGTATTTTTTTCATTCGAAAAAACTAATAAGCATCAACTTTCTAGCCTTGTTCCAAGCTTCGAGGATAAAAATATCAACACAATCAGAGATCAAAAAATAATCCTGGTTTCTGGGTTACCTTGATATCATACCTATCATAGGTATATGGTGACATAGAACTATGAAAATAAGATTTTAATCCCTTTATTTGCTATCCTTTATGTACTTATACAAATTTGAAATTTGCCAAGACATTTTCTGAAGACTATGTTACATCATTATTTCCAGTTCAAAATATTTTATAATTTTGTTATCAAGATCGTTTTTGGTGTTGGTTAGGCGGACCTCTAGGCTCGATATTTATTACATCTTGTGTAGCCTAATAAGATGGTTTCAGTAACATATTTGGAAAATAAACTAAGAAATATTATTTTATAAGGCCTTTATACAATCCGCGAGAATCGCGTTTAGTATTGATCAAGTACAGCCCTCTACCCCGCGCCCGTGAAAGCTCCGCCCCTTTTTGTCCTGATTCGAGCACAAACTGGCAGGGTTGACACACACACAAGGAAGCTGCTCGTACCTCGTCGTACGTTCTGATGTAGCCTCTATCAACCCTGACTACGGATTAATTTAAAACGAACTGGACTGACAAATTATCGCACATTTAGCGACTCGAAGAATAAAGTGGTACCCCCCTAGTGGTATAAAATAATGTATTGAGGTTCGGGGTTGCTCACTGCTCAGTCCTCTTCATATTGAGTTGATGTGTGGTTGTGACGGGATATATTTTAACCGAATTAAAGCGTTTACTCTCGATCGCATGATGTCTGGTGCACGCGCTCAACTGGCCGATTCGTCGACATCTCCACCTCTCAGGTAATATAAAACAGAGTGTTAATTGCATGTCCGCATTCAATATTGGTATTACATATTACCAATATTTAATTCGGTCCGTATCAGAAGAACAGCAAGCATTTTATGCCATTATTAATATTTTATAACTTGTTAACGAAAAAAATTTGTAAAAAAATAACATTTTTTTTTATGTAAAATTTACATGGAAAAAACAACATATCAAATAATTTAAGTTATATCTATTGTGAATTTGTTTTAATGATTTATAAAATACATTCACAAATGGTTTTTAAAAATGGCCTAAATACTAAATAAGTTTGTAAGACGATTTAAGTAATTTGCAATCTACATAGTTCCTATATTTTAGTGAAATGTTTACAATATTTATTTATTTTATAGGTTCGTTTTGATTATATTCGCGGTCTGTTTGGGCTTAAAACGGTAACTAAAATTATTGCTTGTTCAAACAAAAAATGAAACAAATAAGAAAATAAATTGAGAAAATTACTAACTAAATAATGAGAATAAAAGCTGCTCGACGCTGCTCTACGCTGCACGGCAGTGTCGTAGCAGTTTTGAGGGTAATTTTGATCACCATCCAGGACTTCAAAATTATATATCCTGTTTTTTAGTTATTGTTTAAAAAGGCTACGTAAGTATTTCTATACTACGCAACGTAGCACCCGTACGTCATTATTAACTCTTTAGTGCAGTTATCGCCTATATAGGGGAGAGGGGGGCATAATGGGGACGTTAAGGAAAACACACATTAAATTGGTTAAAACAATGTATTTATTAATTAATACTAATCACAACACTTTGGTTACTTATTAATCTATCATTTGGCATAGAATTTGGTGATATAAATAATCATAAGAAGTTGTAATTCTAATTTTTTTAAACTTTTATAAAAACTCCATCGTGCCCCAGGGTAGGGGCAGTATGGGGTACGTATTCATTTTACGTCACAGTATAAGCAGATGTGGATTTCTTCTGTATTGTCGTCGTCTACACCAGCGCAAGCTGTATGAGCCCACCGTTCACATAGTTGGCAAGCCACCCAACCTTCTGAAGACTTAAAATAAGTGTTGTTCACGTCGAGGCAGTAGAGGCACATGGTTTCGTCGGTATTCTCTACACCAGAGGGAGCTTTTTGGGTCTTCCGTTTCTTAGAGTTCTTCTTAAACTTGGGGTCATTCGGATTAGAACACTTCTTCGTTCTCTTAAGTTTTTCTCGTTCTTCTAACTTAATTTTGTACCCCATCGTACCCCGCAGTCATGTCCCCGTCATGCCCCAATTCTCACATTATTTAAAATAAAAGACCAAATGAAATTAGTGATGGTGGGAGTATTTTTGTTCCAAACATATCAATAAATAATATATCTGCAAAAACAAAATAAATACATGATAGTAGCGACATAAACACTTACCTTTTTATATGCGTATTCGTTGTCACTCGAAATTGCATGGAATTACGTTGAAAATCGGTTTTTGTTTTTAAAAACAAACGCGCGCAGTCTTGTCAACGGTCACTGTCAGGCTCAAGAGAGATACAACATGGCTACCTATTAGCGAAAACAAAACACATCTAGATCGTATAGTTTTCTGTAAGTGTGGGTGGCCCCGTCGTGCCTCGCGACCCCGTTATGCCCCCCTCTCCCCTAGGTACTATTTTATTTAAAATTTGATTATAATACTATACCTACTATAATACTATATACTTATTTTAAGACTATGTTTGTATAAAGTATAAGGATATAAGTATACGTTATATAATTGTACGCAAATAATAAAATAAAAAGAGCAAGTGGAAAAAAACATATTTTTATACTACACCTGCTCGGAAAGTACCTTGATACTTTATCAAATTTACGGTAGAAAGTACGTCATTGCATATCGAACAAATATGCGGCGAGAAAACGCATCTGAGCGGGAGAGAAAAGTGTATGAAAATCCATTTCTTACGTGGTTTTTCTTTTTTAATTTTGGGTAAGACTATGCGCTGGTAACCTAAATATCAAAAGCCAAAAAGTTTTTACAGTGAGTTTTTATCTCCAAGTTCGCAAAATGACACTGGCCACTAGCTGTGTGTTGGATGGTGTCAAACAATTTGAAAAAAGAACATGTGAAAATTTTAGTTTTTTATTTTCCTCGTAGGTGTAGTATAAAGCACTATGTATCACTCAAGAGAAAGTGCGATTCCCGATCTCGGGTGTTTTAAAGCCCTCGCCTGCGGCTCGGGCTTCAAACGACACCCTCGACGGTAATCGGTCACTTTCTCCTCTCGGTGAACAATGTACTATTACTATCTCAAAGCTCCCCCTTCTTTTCGTCACTCTCAAATTGTCAGCTAAGTGGAATATACACTTTTCAACGCGCTCGAGAATGTCAGATTATTTTTTTACTAATCTGATCCTTTATCCTTCACGTGCGGCTATACCTATATATGGAACTCATATTTGGTGGAGGTTAACCGGGTACAAGGTACCTCCTGTATGTTAATCTGCCGCGCTCGAGTAAATCCCGAAATCCCCTCTTGGGCTCCCCTACTATTAGAATGTGCGTTTTCCAGTGACAACCACCGTATCAACTACTCGGCCCTGAAGTTCGCGTACGCAGACGGGTCAGACGACGAAGGTCCGTCGCTGACCACAGAACTGCCGTCCTGCGTTTACGCCGCTGCTAGAGGCCGCTTGCAGCTGCCGTTGGCGGCTTACGTGCATCAGCATACCAGGACTTTACACTCAGGTAAGATCGTGCATGACAGCAATATATTTACAAAAAAAATACATAATAAGAGTTTAAAATATATTTAATATATTACGCCCGAGAAATTGATCCCGAAATTCCAATGATTCTTCTATAGAAATACAGCCTGACTCTTACAAAACTGATATTCTAGGTTGGTACTTACGTGTTACAATTACCAAAACGAGAGAAAGGATTTTTTTACTCAACTAAAGTTATTTTTTTTTCTTTAAACCTATTCTTACGTGAACAGATTTGATAATTATTTTTTATTTGAAAGCTGGTGCTGATCTCATTTTAATATTTGACAAATAGTTTATGATTAGTCGAAGAGTTTCTTTTTTTGTTACTTATACTTTTTCTACTTACATGCCTTGCTCATAAATACATATACTTTATTGACATAAAACAACTTACATATACTTGACCAACAAGTGGCTTATAGTAAAATATTTGTCAGATGTGCTGATGGAGTCGTCAGTGGAGCCCGACTACCAGTGCGCAGGCTCGCCGTACCGCGTGCAACGAGCCGCCGCGAACGTGCGGGAGCGCCGACGGATGCTGAGGTCCGGACCCAATGGGTACCACTATACTTGTTTTATGTAGAACGCTTTATTTCACGTTAAATCCTTATAGAGAACGCAGCAACGATGTTCAGACCCGCCGTTCGAAATACTCCGAAGAGTCCACGGTTATTCATGGTTATTAAAACAATGGCCATGAACATTTAGCCTAGCTTTCGCATCAGTGTTTTGTTCTCGTCTTATATGAATCAATGAGCTTATGAATACATCAGTTACAATATTTACATCTTCGATACCTACACTACCACCACTCTTTATAATAGAGTTATCAATATTTCCGTTGATATTGACTCTGAATTTTCGCCAATGGCATATATAGGTAATCCAGTGTAACAACGCTAAAATGTGTGTATTGTGTTGTGACTTTAGCAGTATAAACTCGGCGTTCGACGAGCTGCGTGTGCACGTTCCGACGTTTCCTTACGAGAAGCGTCTCAGCAAGATCGACACGCTACGCCTCGCTATCGCTTACATCGCGTTGCTTAGAGAGGTGAGGCACCAGTTTTATTTAGGACCTAGTAATCTGCAACCATCACTTCTGTATGTGTAAATCGATTCATACACCCGATGTTTGTCTATAGCCGCTCTGTTTATGAATTTGGTGATAGAAAACCTCTTTTGTGGAATCTGTGAATGAAACGATTAGTTGTTAACATTAAAAAAAATTGCAGGTCTTGGATGCCGACTATGACCCGCTGACTTACGTCGAGAAGTGTCTCCGTGGGGAGATAAAAGCTGATCGCGCACATTGGAATACTAGTGGTAAAACCAACACATTATCACTACTGTCCATTTGCATATACTTTTTTTTTAGTCTATCGTAAATTGGTTACAGTAAAATAATAAGACTGAATACTAAACCAACGATCGAAAGTGTATATCTATGTCTTTCGTACCTACCTACTAATGTAAAACTTGTTGACTTTGTTCCTATTATAAATCTCAAGTAGTAGTAGGTAATCAAATTGTATTTTATATCCAAAGATGATCAACTATTACCGGCATTAAAGAATAGGAATATTAATATCTAACATCCTACCTCAACGAGGTAGCGAAACACTAATTTGATGTGAAGTTATACTCGCATTTTTTAACATTGTTTAACTTGTCCCGAGGTTTTGGTGCGACGAATGTCCATTCGTTTGTCACAACAAAGCTGATTGTTTCAGCAAATACTTTAGAAAAAATTAAATTACCTATATATTTGTATGGAAACTTTTGTTAGCTGCGACGGTCGAGTCAATTTGCATTTAATCGGGTTATTCTTTCACAGATTTAACAGCGCGATTGTCGTGGATCAACTGGGAGAACTTAGGAGTGAATCCGCAGCGTCGCAGCGTGCTGACATCTCTGGCTCTCAGCTCAGACAACCTTCAGTTTACACACAACTAACCCATCCCACGCTATCCCAAGAAAATTATAAGTTCCTTGATACCAACAGCATTGGACCATATTTGCCGTAGCAATTATGTTATTTACATGTAAAATGGCTCCAAAGCTCGGTTGGTATAACTCGATCTCTGCGTGACGAATGTAGACGTTGTCTTAGTGTAATTATGTATTTAAAGAATCCTAAGTGTACCTGTCTGTAGTAGCTGATACTTATACCTAATCTAGTTCGAAAAGTACAAGCGCTGGCGCTGTGTGAAATTTGGCAAGATAATAGATACCAAATTTTACTGAGATGGAAATAAATAAGACAGGTACCAAATATTCAACTTTTACGCATTTGTTACATTACATTAAAAAAACGTTCTTCCAACCAAAGGTACTCTACCGCAGTCTGATATCTATATCGTTCTGTTGTCATATATGTGTTGAGTATTTATCGTAGACGTATAACAAACCACAATTACGAATACAGCTATTCTAATTATTAGTCAAAGCTAGTCAAGTAGATATTAAGCGTGTTTCAGTAGTGTTTACGTAAGATTTTTGTGCAATTATACTCAAAAATAAACCGAATTCAGATTACAGAGTCTATGCCAGTTCTCATCGAGAGAGTAAAAGTTAAACAAAAAAGAATAGGTACTATATTGTTATTTTTTAAAATGTCTGTCAATGATTTAAAACCCTAAAGTTTAAAAAATCGAAACTACCTTTACGGTAAAACGAAGCCTTTTAAGGTTCATGTTATACTGGATTAATAAGTATGACGAGTTGCGCCAAAAAAAAATTACCATAGACGTAATAGTTTTTCATGAAAACGGTGCAATAGTAATTTTAGGATTGTTAAATGTATATCTATTTGTTTGTAAAGTGATAGAATCGTATTGTGTACTTTACCATAAAAAGCTAGTCCTAGTAAGTTACCTAGACGTAGTTCAGTGTTTTATGTATTCATGGTATATCTCTGATTATTTTTATTCTATGTAGGAATTTTTAAGTAGGAATAAAGAAAAATATTTCAAAAATATATAGTTTTATTGAATTCAATAGTTTGTTTTTATAATACATACTTATTTACTTAGTTATTCTTAAATCTAGAGACTAGATCCCACCGGGTATCTTTTTTCTTGGAACATTACTTGATCGGTTCGATACAGCTGAGACATATTACGGACTAACGGTCTATCTTATAAAAGTTAGCGCAGACTTGATGTCTTGATTTAATTTTTTATTTTATTTATATAAAAATTCTTAATTGCACAAAGATATACAATAGGAGGACTTCATTTTCTAACAGCCAACCCAACGTGGTAACAGAAAAGAAGTTGGCGGGTTTTATAACTGTTCTTTATAAAATAACTAAACTTATTAATAAAATAAACATATATAAAAAAAATCCTATATAATTATAAAAACAAATTATCTTGATTACCATACGTAATGGTGACATAATGTCAACGCTAACTTTTTGTAAGATAAGGGGATAAAATAAACACTTCAAAAATAGTAATTATCAAAATATAATTACATTTGCACTTGGAAACAATATCTACACATTATTTACATAAGAAAAGAAATACTTACAACGTATTATGGAAAATCAAAATATGTATAACTGTTGAGTGAATCATGTTTAGTTTTTGTAGGTGAAAATAGAAAACAGTGTAAATATCCATATTTAACACAAATATTTTTAATACCAATAATATTATCTATTATAACAAATTAATGTTTTAATAATACATAACTTTTAACATTAATTATCGAAGACGCTACGAAAAGATAAACGACAACAACACATTTCTGAGATCGATCTTATCGTACTGTCTAATCAATCTTCAACAAATGGAAAAAACTTCTTAACAAAGTAGTATCTAGTGGTCAAGGCCATTCTTCATTGAACTCCATTAAATTATGTACAGTGTACCAGGAAACACCGTTTCCCATCGGCGGATGAGCGGAGGGGAACAGCACGTGTCTGATAAAGGTTCTACCCTGCGTCAATCCTAGGAAAAGCCTCCAGTTCTTACGCCGTCCAAAATCATACGGGTGTCGGAAAAGTCGCGTAATTGCTCGAGTTTTTTTATTTATTTGCGATTCGACGCTCGTCTCGCCTCTGTTTATGTGCTTTCCATGTATGATTGCGAGAACTCCCAATGCAATTGTGACGCCAACGCAAGTGTAGGCCATGAAGAAAACTGCTCTTCGCTTCCAAGGATGCGCGCAGATTCGCTGAGCTTCTGTCACTGGTGGTACTGGCAGATTATGTTTACGAGGGAAATTAAACGCGTCGTATTCGACAAATTCTTTAATAGGAATAATCGCACCGCTCTGGTTTATGCGCACGGGGTGACCTATTAGATCCGGGTCGTTGTTCGGTAAGAGACCACCTGAAAAGTTATTTTCTGGTTGTAGGCACTTAAACCGTGGTCCTTTTTATTACTTGTTATGTTAATGCATAAAATTATTAGTTTGAAAATAATGAAACATGTCAGTTATTAATAGTTTACCTATGAAGTATTTAATAATTGTAAACGAAGGTCAACTCCTATTCAAGTTTTAAAAACTAACATTACACGTGATAGCTATAATGATGAGTTAAAAGTTTATTCTAGTACCTATAATTATAGTTTTTTTTCCATTTCACATTATACGCAACAAAACCTTGTCTTAATTACCAACGAATATTATTAACAAAAACTAAATACCTAAAACAGCTGATTAAAATTTATTAGCAGACACAATTATTTAAACAGCTGATTAAAGTATTGCAACAAATATCTCTATTTATTGCATTATTGTTTTAATACATATTATCCCCCTATCTTATATAAAGTTAGCGTTCAGTCATCATTACGTATGGTAATTAGTACTTCAAGTCTGCGCTAACTTTTTATAAGATCGTACGTATTTAAGATTCTCACCTGTATCATTCACCCACATCACTTGATATCCTAGATCTAGTCCAGCGATGATGATAAAGAGAACTCCGGCCACCATAAACACTATGTAGAGATAGAAGTATCTGGAAAGTAAACAAAATATTAGCCGCTGTTATGATACATAATAGTTTCTACATAGATTAGAATGGATTTTGTATAAGTGGCTGTAGTTAGGATAGGTAAACTCATTAACTTATGCCTTGATTACACGTACCGAGTAAACCGGCGAGACAGTGACGTGTTTAAGATACACTGCGCGCTAACGCTGCAACGTTCAACAGTAAAACTGATGTCGACGCGCAGTGTATTTCAAATACGTCACTGTCTCGCCAGTTTACTCTGTCGGATCAGTGTGATCAAGGCATTCGTTCTAGAGTTTTTTTGTAGTAGAGCAGGAGTAAGAATTACCACCGTATCTATTTACACGCATTTTTGTGCCGATTAAAAGAGTAAAATTATAAGCCAGGCGCATGACTCGTCAAACCTTTATGCATAAGAGTGTTGGAAACATTGCAAGGCCCTGGCACCTAGAAACGTATGTAAGACGATTCTAAATCCTGGTTGTGATATTTGGAATAAACAATATTTGAGTTTCTTTGAGTTTGGTCCCGGATATAATATTATTTTCGATGAGATAGCTCCTAAGTTAAAGTTTCTGTTACTAAGATAGTGTTAACAATACCTAGCATTATTACAATTAACTGACTTTTTAATACAATATCTTATTGTAGAAAGCTGGTCTGCCTATATCCCCATTAAAACACCCACATCAGGGTCCATATGAAATACATAGCAATCTGTAATAACAGAACAAAATGTGAAAGCTAGTATTGAGTATTGTGTAAAATTGTGGCATAGGTTAATATCATGTATTAATTCCTTTCTAATCTGAGTTCAGCATCCTACCTGGCATTGTAGTAACCAACGCAGTTGTTCATCCACGGGCAATGGTGATCCATACAAAGTATACAGCGATCACAAACTGAACAATGGTGTGTTCTCTGAGGCTTAGGAGTTATACATTTCTTGCAAAGACTGGCTGCATCTGTTATATGTATATTCTGTAAAAATTTAAACAATTTGTTAATGAACTCTCTAAATAATAACCTTTTAATTTAGATAATAAAGGAGAACGGGCAATAATCTCCTGTAATAGCCTTTAAAAAGTATGATGGTGCTACTTTGAGGGACATTTTTTTTAGTTTTAATGATCAATTTTCTTTCATAAATAGGATTTAGATTTAGCATTGGTTGAATCTTAGAAAAAAACAAAAGAAACCACATCTTGGTTGGAAAGAAACCACATCTTGGATCACCTTATATGAGGGAAAAAGGGCTGCTGTCTGGATCTCAAATGACAAATAGGAACCAACCTACCAACAAATTACAAATTAACAAAACATAAATAATTTAATGCCCACAGATTACTAGCAATAATGTACTATTCACGGAATACAATATAAATTCTTTAACTTACACAAGGGGGATATCCAGGTGGAGTGATCACTCCCATGTAGTAGTGAAACAGGATATTTAACAGTAGCCAGTTACCGCAGATTACCAGAATTACTGCTATGTAGGAGTTACGTTCCCACCAATATGGTAACCCAACCCAATATGCAATTAGGACAACTGCTGCTGTCAAAATTGATACACAGAAAACAAAAACCTGTAAATAAAGATGTAGCTTATTTCAGAATGATTATTATTTACAAATAAACTAACAACTAGGTACATATTACAATATTTACAATATGTACATAGGTATATATAAACACAGTTATTTACATGTTTTTATAGCTTCATATTTTAATATCTTCACACCTGTAATGGTGCATCACACTATCGCAGAAAGTTTACATATTATGTTGTAAATATGCAGGGGTAATTAAATATTGATTTATAAATATCCTTACCCGTCCTAAATACATTGCAAAATTATCAACAAACCAATGTAAAGGTTCCAAAAGAAAATCAACCACATAATTATAGCTCATGTGCTCATTGTAGGTCAGGCAGCACACCACAAATGTTATTTGGGATATCATCAGATATAGTCGTAATCTGAAACATATTTATTAAAATTGTATCAAACTAGTTTATCATAAAAACACAGTAGGATGGTTCCTACTGTGTTTTAATGATATGATAATGATGAACAGGCAAGAAACTATGGCCTGGTGGCCGTAGTTTCTTGCCTGTTCTTTTAAGCTCTGGTTGCATAGAACTGGCATCTAGAATCGCCTAGTATCTAAGATGGTTCTAAATGATCTTTAAGATTTTACTGAGTAAAGTTTAACTGATTTTTGATTTGATTGTATTGTAAGAGAAAATAAATAAAACCTGAGAAACCTAAATTTGTAGAGAAGTCTAGATTTATTCATTTGTCATCTTTATCTTTTACAAAGTTTATTTCAGTCTGAATAATAAATTAAAGTTAATTAGATAAAAAATCATTTATTTGGAACAGTGAATATTTTTAACTTATAGTCAGCATCGATGAGACTGCAAAAGTTAATAACTGTGCAGCAGTCTCAACACCAGCCTCCCAAAACAATGAGTATACAAAAGTAGTTCTAATACAAATACTAAAACTAAGGTACCTATATTAAACATTAAAATAAGGAGGTGACCATACAATACATAACTAGGAAACTAGGCTACATAAGCGAAAACATTTATAAAGACTTTTATAATCTTTCCGTCAGCTTTACATAGCGGCAAAGGTTTAAAGAAATTGTAAAAGCATACCTGCACACGGTAAATAACTTTTTCTTTCTCTCATGCCATCCTCGAATGCCACCTCTGAATGGGTTTTTCCACCTTATAACCACCATGGTTATTTTTCTTTATTAGCAAGAGTATGTACTTAATAACTGTATTTTCTTGGTGATACAATGCGTAGAATTATGGTAAATGCGGCGAGGACAGTAGCCTTATTATTATATTAATGGTTCATAAAGTGGGAGTGGAATTCCCACTATTGGAGACACTTTAACTACCAACACGAGCCTAACTTATATAACTTAATTAAAATTTGTAAAGTTCGCTAACAACAATTACAAACTAATTATTTTTCTGTTATTGTTAGTAATCCGTCCGTGCTGTTTTCGTTTAGCGTTTCTTCATCTTTTTAAGTGGGTTGGCTTGTGTGCAGTGTTACCAACTCTCAATGATATATATCCCTAAAGTTTGAGTAAAAACCCCTAAAAACGCCTTATTTTTTCAGTTTTCCCCCTAAAAATAAATAAATAAAAATTATTTCATAGTGATTTAGAAATAATATGCTGTTTTTTATTAAAAATCGAAATAACAGTAAGAACTGAACTGACATAAAGTAACTAATGTCACACAACAAAAACCGCCATGTGCACAGACAATAAAATGACCGCCAGTGGCGTCAGTAGTGCCACCAGTCACCACAAAGTGGTTGTAGAATTACGTACTAGATGTCACTAGGTCCAGAAACAAATATTACTTATTATTATCTAATATAAAATTTAAAAATATTGGAGTAAAACAATCCCTGAAAATACCCCTGAAAATTTCGGACCCCTAAAAAAATCCCATCTCACTTATTAACCCCCTAAATCTGGGGGGAAAACCCCTAAGTTGGGAACCGTGTTTTTCGGTATCGTCAATATCAATGTCGGTATGATACTTAAAAACCGGCCAAGTGCGACTCTCGCGCACGCTAGAGATGGGCTGCGGGTATATACCCAATCTACCCATTTGGGTAAATACCCGGGAAATTGGGTATATACCCGTATGCACCCACCCACCCATTTTGGGTGGGTGCATTGAATTTCGATTTTCAAGAAAAAAATATTAAAATTATTTATATTAAATAGTAATAATTAGTTTTACTTTAGGTACAGTTAATCTTTATTTTTTTACAACGTATGTAATCATTTTTGAGTCTTAAAAGTAACCTATTCCAGCTGTGGACTGTATACATTGATGATGGGTTGAGGGTTATTTCAAACTGATGACCATAGGAGGCACTCAAGTTTAGTTTTCCTCGTACCAAACTTCAAATTGCTTACAAGATTACAGTTCATGATCATCAAATCTGATTTAACTATTGCGAACTACTATTTTATCGACCAAGCATCAAAAGTGTCTGAGCACTTTTAATGCTTGGTCGATAACAATTATCGAATCGAAGTGTAGGTACTTATTTTGTTTTTCAAAGAAAAATTATTTTACAAGTCATAAAAAGTTCAATGCTTGAATACAAAGCTACTTAACATTTCCATACAAAATAAATATAAAATCTGTAAAAACTTTGAAAATATACGTTTAATGAGAAAATGTTAATTCGTTATATATTTCGTTACAAATATTGGTTAAAACAGATTTGCATACTTTGTTTTTAGTTTAATTTCTTGAAAATTGAAATTGAATGCACCCAGCAAATGGGTGCTACGGGTAAATACCGGGTACATAAATGGGTATATACCCACTAGGGGTAAATACCCGGGTGCGTGCTCATCCATACGCACGACGGTTTCCGTACCAAAAAAATCACGCTGAATATAGAATAAAATATTGTATTATATCCCATACGAAGGATTTATGGCTGATTAGATATCAGCGATGACGTTTTTTTCTATGTAAAAATAATGTCCTTACCATCCATCAAACCATAGCAACGTCAAGCTAGTGTCAGGCACTCAGATCTGTTTCATTCATTCAATTCCTCGACACTGGCAGAACTGTGGCAACATGTCACAAAAGCCATGAACCAAGAAGTCAAGTCAATCAATCAAGTCAAGTCATTCAATTCATTCATATTCCTCTCCTCATTCCACTCAGCTGTATTAAGAATGGTGAATGTGAAAGTAATATTTCGGAATAAATATAAAATAGAACGATTTAAAGCTAAAAAAAATATAAACACGATAAAAACCAGTTCATGAAAACATAGGTACGCAATCAAATCCCAAAAATAGTGTGATTTTCGGAACGATTCTGTAAAAAAACAATACGGTTCTATCATGTCGGTGTTACTTCGAAGTTTTTGTAAAATACAACAGCATCTAGTACTTGCCTACAACAACAATTCACATAAAAGCTTACTAAAAAGTACAGTCAGATGGAAAAGCATTTCTGCAGATGCGTTTAAATCACAGAGAGTTCAAAAGAAAAAGGAGCCAGTTGAGGTTTTCAAATGGATATTACTGGTGAGGTTACATTTATTCTATTTTTATATAATCATTATTATTCCATACATGACAATCTTACTTATCTTCTTATACTTATTTTAGAAAATTGAAGTTAATGTCTGCTGTGTCTCAGTTTTAAATGCACATTAAATTAGTTTAGGCATAACTTTTTGTGGTTACCACTTCTTCTTCCTGTCCTTATCCCACTAGGTGGAGTCAGCCCAACATGTTTTTTTCTTCCATTTTTCTCTATCATCTCAGTATTCACTCCCTTCAAATCCATATCATTTTTCACACAATCCATCCATCTTTTCTTAGGCTATTTAGTGGTTACCACTTATTACAAAATTATTTTAAAACTTTCTGTCTATGAAATAATAAAAATAAATAAACAAACTTTTTTTCCCATTGCTTTGCAGGCAATACCAGTGACTTCGTTTGGGCTGGGCTGTTGGCAGATGTATCGGCTACAGTGGAAAATCAACCTCATAGATATGCTCCATGCTAAAAGTAATTCTCCCCCCAGCGAAATGCCATCTGAGTGAGTAAACTTTTGATATGACGGTGAATGGATTCTAAGCTTATCAATTTTTTTTATTCTTTTTAAATTTGGTTTCTGATATCATGATTATAAATATTTTGATTGTTTGCATACTATCATTTAATATGTTTTCAGTCTACCAATGCTATCTAAAATTCAGTTTTTCAGTTTTGGAGGAAATGGAATACAAGCCTGTGAAAGTTCGAGGCAAGTTTGTCCATGAGAAGGAAATGCTTATAGGACCCAGGGCAATGATTGATGAGAGTTCAGGCATGTCAAGAGTCGGATCACTGGTCTCAGATCCTAAGAAAAACCAAGGATGGCTAGTTGTTACACCCTTTATGCTGGCGGATACAGGGTATGTTATTATTTTTTTGAAGGCTTAGAAATATTTAAAACATTTAAGGTAACATTTTCAACATGTTACTAAGGTAACATGTTGACATCTTTTTCATTGAAAATGTTACTTAAGAGTAACATTTTCAATGAAAAAGGTTTTATAAAATTCACATCAATCACATTTAACCATGAGCTTCTAAAGTAATTTTTGGTAATAAGTTTTATCTTTTAGAGAAGTAATCCTTGTTAATCGCGGCTGGATCCATCAAAGTATGAAACCAAAAGAGAAGCATGAGCCATCTCACATCAACAAGGAAGTCGAACTGGTTGGTGTGGTGAGGCTCACAGAAAAACGTGCTCCATTCATGCCCAAGAACCACCCTGAGAAAGGTTCTTGGTTTTATAGGTAAGTTGAGTCAGCAAGCAAGGACCTTAATAACAAATCAAAATTGTATGACAGTTATAATTGAAATATTGTAGTTTGGAAGACCCGTTGTTAAGTTTAGGCTAGACAAATGCTATTTTATCCTCCTCTTTTGTTTGATGAAAAGATAAAGTAAACTAAACTTATTCTTACATAGACAAATCTCAATGAATGTAAGTTAGTTATTTTATGGTTTATTCACAGGGATTTGGAGCAAATGAGTAGTTATCTTGGTTGCCAACCAGTTTGGTTAGACGCGAGGGGAATCCAGGATCCACCCGAAGGATGGCCCATTCCTAATCAAACCAGAGTAACCATGCGGAATGAGCATCTTTCTTATATTATCACCTGGTATTCACTATCTTTCTTTACAGCTTTGATGTGGCATCGTTACTTTATTAGGAAGCTACCATTGCTTTAAGTCTGTTGTGTATTTACTAAATGCATTTGTATAAGAGTTATTTAGATTAAATCAAGATAATACATTGATGTACATACTTACTTAATTTGTTATTGCTGTTACCTAAGAAATAATTGCTATTTTGTATGCCAACATACATACATAATAGGCAAACATCGACTTCTGCAGTCTTATTTAAGAGTTTATTTTTTATTACTTTTATTTTATTATTATTTTTTATTATTTACATACAAAAAAACAAGTATCTCCCTACGTTACTAAGAGTAGACATACTTTCTTATCAGATATCTAGTTTTAAAGCAAACTCTTCTTATTTTGGGACAAGATGGTATTTGTGATATATCCTACTATCTCAAAGATTACGTATGGGATTTTGTTGGTGGTTCAATGCGAAAGCTTTGTAAAATTGAGAGGCAACAATCGTGATGTGAACAGCTTCACTAGAATTAAAACAGCAAATTATATAAGTAGGTACTTCTCTTTCACTAGGCAAAAAGATGACCTTCAGATTGAAACTATTATTCTTATCTTTGATACACATTGTAACTAATTTGTTGAAACATTTTTAGTCTATATATAAGCCTACTTTATTCTCAATGCTGTCCAACACATAGGCAACTGACGAAATGACGAATCAACGTCATCAAACCTCACAAAGGTTAAGCAAAAACCAATGAGAAGTTAAATAATTTGCATATTACCACGAAGGCCGTCAGCCACCTCAAAATGTTCTACTGAAAACAGCGTCCTCCCCCCCTATTATTACCTGCATGATTGTTTATTACAATACATAATTAGGGTATAGTTAAGATCATATTGATCTTGTTACACATGAACACAGAAGCTGAATAAATCTTAGTGAATCGTCACATAATATGAGCACATTCCAATTAACAAAACGCTAGCTTGTGCATTGGATGAACTAGAGTTTAATAAGTCTCAAATCTCAATGATTTCTCACTCTATCAACTGGTAGCTGGTCCCCTATATTTTGTATCTTTTGAGAAAGATTAAACGCACTTCTTTTAAACATAATGTAAGTTTAATTACATTATGGTTATAAGAATCAATAAACTAATGAATATTAATAATGATATGATACCATATTTCATTCAATGATCTAATTTTAACGCATTTCTATTTACTGACCCTGTTTGAGGTCAGTAAATAGGTAGTAATAATTTTATGAGCTGGCACCAATCTTTTCCTCTCACATAAACGAATTCAGCTACAACAGTAGTAACAATGACATAAAATGTCATTGTCATTGGTAAAGTAAATGAATTTTTCTAGGTGAACTAGTGACAGTCAGTTAGCCTCGTTTGTCTGATAAAGGTAAGCAGGGTGATGACGTTACAGTTAATTATGTACAGATGAATTAATCATTAGGTAACTATACTATACATTACGCGAGGAAACATTACATTAATCGTGATATTTTAGGGTTTAAAAAGTTATATTGTACAAACGGGTAAGTCAATATTACTGACATCAGAGACCAAAAAAGAACAATGATTTTCCATGAAGATCCCTAAATGGCTGATGTATGGGATGATGGATGAACTTTTTTTTCTTTTCTACTAAAGTCTTTACTTTTTTATTCGAGTCTTGGATTTGGCGCTAGTGTTTTTTTACGTTGACATTTTCTTAATATCTAGAGGTACGGACAGAAAGATTACTGTCTTCTTGATGTCATAAAGACGTGTTTCTATTTTGAAATGCGGAACCCTGGAACATACGCGCACTAACGATATGATTGAACGTGCCGATCCCTTTGTTAATGAAAGGGGGACATTAAATAACCAGTTATGAACTGCTCTACTCAAATACTTTAATACACTTTGATTATACTCGACCAATGGCTTTGTCATGATGTTAAACAAATGGGTCAATATATATCAACCTGACACTTATTACGAAGGTAGTCGTAATTTTGTATGAAGTAAAATAGTGGTTGAATAGAAGGTGACTCTAATACTATTTTTAATCATAGAATCATTTTCTTGCCTTATCTTGACCTATGCGATTCGTTTACTTATAACTATATACTTACTCGTATATTATTGAGAATCGTGCACATGCGTTATGAGAGAGCATGATTTATTGATTGCAATTCCATTTACCGAGCGATAGGGTGTGGGTCTGTAGATTCTCTGGGTTGCCTAGTTACAGGATGGGGTGGCAATGGTATGGGTAGGCAGACCAAAGCGAGATGAAACTTGAAATAGGTTCGAACGCAACTGGACGTCATTACGATAAATATACATATAACGTGGTAGTTAGGTAGGCACTTATAGCTGTTATTTGGTTGGCGACGTATTGATCGGAACTGCACAGTAACTATCTAGCGATGAAAGGACAGTAATTTAGGAATAATAACATGTGAATTCGGTAGTGGCGTATGAAATTATTACCATCACTATAATTTGGCCCCTATCTGGCAATAAGTAGGTTTGACACGTGTTTAATTCCTCATCCACCAGTGATTCTTACAATACTTCACTTCAAGCATAGCTATCACTTTTATTTTATCATAGTCCGTGACCGTCAATATTGAAGAGACCATATTAAATAATAGGTATAGGTAAATTAATCGATTGGAACATTGGCGTTACGGTTCCCATCAAAATCTAGAAAGCAAAGGACTGCATCGTTCGTTGCGGTCTTCATAAACTGAACCATTGCCTATAATATGAATTGAATGCCGCCTTTGTACTCAGCAATATAAAGTTCTTCTGCGGTCTGACAATTTATCAATTCAGTCAGTCAGTACCTAAGTGCATAAACTATATAAATTAGAGTTGATACCTACCAATAAGTAACTAAAGTGTCTGTTTGTATGCAAGTAGCGATCTTTGTTTCATAAGTTAAACGTGAAATTAATTTTTTATCCTAAAATTTTTATTGAACCTAGATGTCGGTGCAAACTGCTAAGCATCATCCCCCACGCTCTGACTTGATATTGGCTTTTTGATTCGCGGGACCAATGCGTTGTGTAGTAGCACTTGTAGCTTGTAGACCATATCGTGGTAATTTGTCAAAAAAATACTGTTGCCATACAAGAGGTCATCGGGGACCTCTTCGTTTTCCTTTGTGTTTGGTACAGTCCTTAATAAATAATTATGCTTCAAGCCAATAATTAAATCAAATAATATTCTGGCTACGGGATCTGTACAATCAGCATCTATGTGTTTCTAGAAATTAAAAAGGTATTATTTTATATTATAACGGTTTAGTTAGATGCAAATAGGTACGTCTCATTAATCAGGTTATGCCTAATAAAACATAGATGAAGTAGACAAACCATCTTCTTTTTATTTGTAAGAAAGCCGCTCGTCGTAAATTCAATATCAATGCCTCAAAGACGGATACCCTGTGTTTTATGACAACAATGTCAACGTCATTCATAATAGCATAAAGGAAAGGCGGATTGACTGCATTATGAATGAGATGTCCACTTGATAAATTGCTGCAATGAGTAGGTACTTAGTGGCGTAACTAGCAACCTTGAAGTCATTTCATTATTGCTTCAGCCTCTGCAACCTTGACCAAAGGTGGCCATTATCGACATATAATTTAACCGGGCTTTCTTTATTTTACCAGTCTTATTCACTTAAACACTTTATTGTATTTATCTCTAGCTGCTATCGATAAAACTGCAGAGCGGTGCCATCTTAGCACTGAGGATCAATGCTAAGCTAAGACATGCAACAAGAGCTTGATACAGAATGCTTCGTACGCAGAAAGATCTCGAGATGCGAATGTTAGATAAAATCGATATTGTCATTTGACTCTTGACTTGACACAGCTATTTTTAGACATTCAACATTGTTACTGCTTTCTGTTTGTAAATATATAAGATACCTATCTTGTATATTTTATGTAATCTGTCTGAATCTTGTAGACTAGCATTTACGAATAGTTTGAGAGGAGAATAGTTCGATGCTCTTATGATAATAACAGGATAACTGGAATTGCCAAGCGATTACAGTGCAATCAAAGAAAGTAAATTGTAAAGATTTCAATTACTTTTCTCATTTTATATCGGTTTAATTCATGTTTCTCAAATGGATGCGATTAGATAGTGCGATGTAGGTAAGTATAGAGGTTATCTGTAGAGAAACGTGTTGCATTGAAAATATGTTTATTTTGTACTGATAGTGTCTCTCTATACCTACTTACCTATCTACATCTTCAGTTTAGTGTTCTGAATAAATGCTACAAGTATAAAGATAACTGAATATTCTTGACTCTTACACCACCCTTTTTTTAGTGTGGCTCTCAATCCAACGAATAATGCAACAGCAAACTTGCCCCATTTCCCGTAACCTTTACCCCAATCGAAAATCGTACTCGAGAGTGCGCCAGACGGGTTCGCGCATGAAATGGAACCCCCGTATCAATCAATCAATTATATTTTTGTATGAGAGTTCCTTTAATATTTATCTTATTCTGTTTTTAAGTATTAGATGTTATGACATACAGACAGAAATACATACATCATTTGTGAATATTGCAACACTTTACTTATCATAGTTTTTGAGATACCTACAGTCTGGTGACAGGCGGACAGACGAACGGAAGCGGAGTCTAATAGGGCCCCGTTTTACCCTTCTGTCAGAATTCTCGGGTTACAAATGACGCGTATTAAGATTGTGTGCGTCTCTCTATCTCTCTCTGTACCCACCATCATTTTACAGGGAAGGCAATCACCCGGACGACTACAGTCGGGTGACCTATCGGAAGCTTCTGGACCTGGTGTGTCAGTTCGGGAATGCTCTTCGCGACTGCGGCGTCGGGCGCGGTGATCGTGTCGGAATCTACATGCCCATGATCCTGGAGACTGTTATAGCGATGCTGGCCTGCGCTAGGATCGGTGCCGTTCACACTGTTGTCGTAAATATCCAGTTCATTATATATCACATTCAGTATTGGTTTATACTTCTTGGATCTGTCAGATCGTAGACATGGTAGTAATTAGTAAGCAGAATTTCAGATAACTTAATTGCGACAGCTTAATTAAAGCTAACTATTTTGTCCACGGGTCTTGAAATACCACCAGGCATAGCACGTGCTTTGTACTTAGGTATTAGTTCAGTTCGCAGGGTTTTCGTCGGACTCGCTCGCTGAACGGCTCGCTGATTGCAAAGCAAAGCTGATCGTAACTGCTGACGGAGCATGGCGTGGAGAGAAAATGCTCTATCTGAAGAACACCGTCGACGAAGCCATTCGCAAGTGCAAGGCCAAGTTCAACCACTCCGTGGCTCTGTGCATCTGCGTCTCTCATCTGGGACGTGTAACCCCTGGCTATGACCAGGCCCCCGATGAGACTCCCGTGGTAATACCGTCACCGTAGCTGTTCTTTACCAGGTGGTTAGACAACTATTTATTTTCTATATCTCCTCATACAGTACGATTGGGACGACGAGCACGATATCTGGTGGCACGAGCTAATGGAAGAACAGTCTGTAATTTGTCCCCCGGCCTGGGTTGGCGCTGAAGATCCGCTCTTCATGCTCTATACCAGGTAGCTGTACCTCTTATCGAGTTCACAGACCCATACTTTACCATTTGGTTATTTTTTGCGACCGGCTTTGTTCACAAGTAGGTACTAGAACCTACTTAGAGCTTGTCCTGACGTGAGTTTGCAGCAAATCCTTTGGAATACCTTGAAAATGTTACTGGCCATTGCACTGGCTTTTCCATCAGCATTTTAACATAATGGATATAATAGGTACATGTTTCATTCTCATTATGGTTAGGAAACTTTTTAATAATAAATACATACCTAAGTAAAAGCGTTCACGATTGAAAACACAGTTTTTTTAGGATAATTATTTGGGCAGTGTTTTGGAACTGTTAATGCTGGTCTTCCATCATAGTATCAGTCATCACAGCCTGTAATAACATGCATTACTAGAGTTTCAGCAACTGTTTGTAAAAAAGGTCAATTTTTTTGAAACTGCTACTTCTGTCATGCTATTTAGTTGGAATGCAATTAGTATGTTTGACCTGCAATTTAACAAACATCACATTACAATGCAACTATAGTTCGGCCGTTCAGAGAATGCGTTCCTGACACATCGCGATTGAACTGACGACGTAACTTTGTAATGGCGTTGCAATTACGATAAAAATATTTTTGCTGGTTGTTTACCGCTTTAACAATTGATGAGCATTAAAACAACATTATTATATCAATAAATCAATGAATGTCATAATTTTGTGCCAAACTTAGTGTCCAATGACTTTGTAAACAATATTTTTTTAAATCTATACTGCGCTATTACAAGGTTATGTCAGCGCTTTATATTTGTAGTGCTGTGGTAACAATAAAAGGCAATAATAGTATCGTAATCCGTTCATATACAGTTACGGTCTATCTTATAAAAGTTAGCGCAGACTTGAAGAATTTATTACCATACGTAATGATAACATAAAGTCAACGCTAACTTTTTATAAGTATAACATATAGTTTATAAAGTATAAGCCCCTATGGTTATACTTTATAAAACAATACGTTTTGTTTTTCTTTGAAAGAAAGAATTTGAAAATAAAGGACTATAAGATAACTTTTATGATATATAAAAATAAAACTACGTACACATTCAATTCAATGTACTTTATTGCATAGAATTACAAATTGTAACTTTGTAACAAAGAATTACATTAATATTACCTTTTTTTGGTTTCCACTTAAATAACTAAAACATAAATTTTAAATGATTCCGCCAATTTAAAACGAAAATAATCTTAAAAATAATCCGGCGATTAACTTTGGAGAAACGGTAACGAACTCGGTGTTATGTTGTGCCCATCACTAGTCGTGACTAACTGACAGGTGTCAGGAACGCATTCTCTGAGCGGCCGAATTATAATAATAACAAGTTAGCAACCAATATCAGGATCACGTAAGTTTAATTAATTTGGTTTATTAGGCGCAACATCAACCGAACTTTAAAATATTTTCTCAAAAATAAGAAATTGTTAAAACTTTACTGAAATTGGCAATCTAGGGAGCACTCAGCTAAAAAGCACTCAAGCTACTTAGATACATGCCCAGTGCTCACATTGCATCGAAAAGTTTTGAAAGGACCATGCGCTTTGGCGCCTTCTGTTTAACTTTACCAGAGTATTGCTAATGGAAGGTTTTCCTCCACAGTGGGTCGACGGGTAAGCCGAAGGGCGTGCTGCACACTACGGCCGGCTACTTGATGTATGCCTCTGCAACATTCCGCTACGTGTTCGACTACCGCGATAGTGACGTGTACTGGTGCACCGCCGACGTCGGCTGGATCACTGGCCACACCTACACGGTGTATGCGCCTCTCGTCAACGCAGCCACCTCAGTGCTGGTGATTCAATATGTCCTAGACGACAGCCTTCATATTTTGAGCACTAACACCCGTTGCGACGACAGCACTAACTTTTATGCATCACCTATACTCGCTGCAACAAATTTTTTGGCACTTATGTTTTTTAACACCTATATTTAGTGATATGGTTTATAACAGGTTTACAATTGGAACTTCTGAAGATATCCAGCCATCATTAGTTGATCATTCATGCTAATTGGGTGATCGGAAAATTCAGTTTTAGTCATTTGTAATTTACTTAGTTCAGTGACCACCTTTTTTTTTTGCTGGACAAGTTTCGTGCTTGACAACTGGTTTTTGCGTGCTTACGAGAGACGATAAACGTTACGGCAACGTATTTTTGGTAAAATACTGTGTCAGTTCAGTCACGCAAGTGCACTCAGTTAGGTACTTTACGTGACAGAGTCAATGATCATGCGAGCGTTTGTAAGTAGGTAGGTACCTATCTACCTACTTACAAATGCTCACACGGTTTGTGTGATGTAACTCAATTATTTAAACTATGAAGCAAACAATTTGATTGGCAAACCTACCGGGTAAACGAACGAAAACCTTTGTAGGGAGTAGGACTACTGAATTCCGGACCTTTCAAACCCTGGATTTTACTGGCATCATAGTACCTACCTAAGTTACTTATTTTAAAGTCTTTGACGCTATAATCGATAACATGAAAGTACCTAATAAGTAGCTTAAAATCAAACTAACCGAGTCTTAGTCATGACTGGTCAATGTCGACTGGCTACTGAGTGTTTGCGATTAGACCAGTAGTAAGTTCGACCGCTCTTATCAGAAAAAGTCGTCGACATTGAAGTAAGTTTAGGAAGCCATAGCAAAACCATTGGCACAAATTCTTTGTTGGGAATCTTATCAAATTTCACCCTGCAATCTAAGGAAAAGAGATTTTCACCTTAGTTTTCTTTACTTTGATGTAAAACACAGTGGGCGCCTTCAAATTAGCCGCAAACTGTCACGCGGCTGCAGCGCTGCGGCCGCGCTGCGGCCGCGCTGCTGTCTAAATCCATATAAATTAAAAACGCGCGACTGCAGCGCTGCAGCCGCGCTGCGGCCGCGCATCAGTTCATCGATCGACTAGTGACGGTCCAAAATCCTTTTTCTTTTTAATAGTAACACTAACAGCAGTGTTTCTTCGTCAGAGTCCATCGTTATGTATTTGTAATTTGTAGCGCTACTGTTTCTTCAATTATGTAATTGGTCTATCCGTGTAAATTGAAGTAAATAAATAAATAAATACATAAATAAATAAGTAAAATCGTGAAACTAAATATACAACACTATGATTCTCGAACCAAGCTACAGCAGCGCGGCCGCAGCGCGGCTGCAGCGCTGCAGCCGCGCTGCGGCCGCGCGACAACTTGCGGCTAATTTGAAGGCGCCCTAAGTTTTGACGCAGTTTTGACGCAGTAGGTACCTTGTATTTTTAAAACCTGTAATAAACTTTTACTTTCTGATTTAAAACAAATCCAACTCATACGATGATAGTAGGAGGTAAGTCGGTTGACAAGTATTCATTAATTTAACATTAGTACATTTGGATATCCTTATTTCGACGTTTATTGGGTTGAGTACATAATAACTTTCCTAGGTACTTTTACAGATTCTTGTCAGTTCCGAAGTTTTTCCTTTTTATCTTTTATCCACATTACGGTATGTTCTTGCTTGTCGGATTACAAGCTTTTCTTTGAAGCTTCCTACTTTTATGAACTTTATTTTCAATGGCGTGGTTTCTTTCATCTTGTATTACATTACATTTGCATCTCTAAGTCTGAATTGCTGCTTCAGCCTGTTCATACTTTTAGCTTTTAGTTGGTGATCAACCAAAACCATCGTATCCTCGCGGGAAGAATCAACATCAAAGCTTTACCGAAGATTTAAGTTTCAATACTACTGAAATGTGTCATTTCTGGTGCTTGGGACTCCATCCGGTTTACCAATAATGTCTTCCATTTTTGGCAATGTATTTATTGGATTTTCCTAATAACAGGAGTCTTTGCTTTTATAGTTTGAAGGAACTCCGTTCTATCCCGATCCGGACCGCTACTGGGAAGTGATCCATAAATACAAGGTGTCGCAGTTCTACACTGCTCCGACGGCGATCAGATCTCTGATGAAGTATGGTGAAGATTATGTTACCAGGTTAGTCTGCAGGAACTTACTGGCTGTCTAGGTAATGTACCATTATGAATTTTGGTAAATCATTTCGTTCGTATTAGGTTGGAATGGAGTTTTTTTTCACAACAAAGTAGATTTACTTATTATCAAAATCAAAAAAGGTTAATTTGATAACGTGAATACAAATAATTTGATCGTGGTCAGTGAATGTCATCTTCCGAGTTAATAGGTAGGTAGATATTTATAGATATGTACTATGTACTGCGTGCAAACAGTTGTAAGTAGAACTGTAATTTCGTATTTATGTAACACAATCATATAACACATAAAATCATACAAACAATCAAATCTTTCCTCTTTATAATATTAGCTATTAATAATATTAGTTATATTGCTAATTAATATTAGTTATTATTAAACAATTGTTGGATTCATCGGATATCATCAAACCGTGTTCTGCTCCGAAGGCATGACCTGTCTACTCTGCGGGTTCTGGGCAGCGTGGGCGAGCCCATCAACCCTGAAGCCTGGCAGTGGTACTACAACGCAGTAGGGGGAGGACGAGCCTCCATCGTCGACACTTTCTGGCAAACCGAGACCGGTGGTCACGTGCTTACTAGCTTGCCAGGAGCAACTCCCATGAAGCCTGGAGCTGCGGTGAGTGTTCACTAACTTATCTAGTTTGCTACGACACATGTGATCTTCATTACAAACTACGTTTCGGAGACATCAAAGTTTGTAGTTAATATAATGTTATATTCTGTCCAAGATTGGGTCATGAAACTTTCGCACATGGTGGACACTTCATACTTCGTTGTTCGCAGAAGAAGATATCCTGGTCAGTTGTCATTACATTCCATTATTATCTACATTATGACATAGCAGTTTTAGTATTAATGAGTGAGGTACATAAAAACTGAAACAATCCCTATGATAAAGGTCACATCCACAAAACACCTAAAGAACGTTTATAACTAGATAGTTATAGGTATAACCTTGTTTACAATGTTTACGTAGGTAGGTACACTAGATACTTAAGTAGTTAATTATAATGTAGGTAAGTCAAAAACGTTTATAAAGTATAGATGTGCGGATCAGAGCAGCTCGGCGACCAGCGATCGAAGCAACAGCAGTAAAGAGAAAATATAAAGAGGTAATTGCCAGACTTTCCCGCGCGGCTTTATAGAAACAGTACGGCATATAAACGTTTTCCTAATTTTTTGATAATGTTCGTAGAATAACGCATTATTTTGTAACAAACAATACAAGCGAACGTATAACCCGTCTATTGTTATCATGTCACGGAGGTAAGTGCCGTGCCAACCTATTTACCCATCGTCATAAATTATGGTAATCTTCTTCTTCTTATCGTGTCGATGCTACAACTGTATTTTGTTGTAGCATCGTGTTGGAAAGATTAGCCAGACTAGACACTGCTTTACCGTGCCTAGCTGTTACCGGTGTGCGCCACGAGGAGGCTCTTTCCATGCATTATGGTAATAATGAATCTACTTACAACATATAAGTAGGTGGATACCTACATATTATGTGGAATATATTAGTTATATACCTTTTTAAATATTTTTACTCGATGGAGGTTCTTCACTTTTTCTCTTAGGGTTTTTGACATCAATATCAACAACAAAAAGTACCTGCTTATTAATATAAAAGAAATCTCATCAATAACAGCAACGTACCTATGTCGTTACGTGCCATGACTCTGCAAGAAAAACAGCTAGTTAAGTTCGACCTTCCTACGTTAAATAAACTTAATAGTGTTGCATGTAACAATATACGCACAATACACAATACCGCGGTAGGAAGCTAGTAGGATTCGACTTTCAGATAAGTGCCGTTGAAGGATTTGAAAAATATGCCTTCTAATTCTGGTTTGGGGAAATGAGATCTGCAATGTGGATGTGGTATATACGCAATGGGTATATTAGCACATGATCTTCAGTTTATTTTTCTTGAAGACAACCGCGACACAGTGGACTGTGTGTCGCTCCGATCTTAAGATGGTGGTTAAGATCACAGTGGCCGTGATGATGCCAACAATCATTACCAAAATCATTTTCAAAAAATAAGCCTTTATTTTCTTAGGGATTCCCGTTCTTTGGTGTCGAACCCAAGATTCTGGACGAGACTGGGAAGGAAATAGAAGGAGCTGGTGAGGGTTATCTGGTGTTCTCTCGTCCCTGGCCTGGCATGATGCGCACTCTCTACAACGACCATGACAGATACGAGAAGGTCTACTTCTCCAAGTTCCCGGGATACTACTGCACCGGGGATGGTAAGACTGGCTTGGAAGACTGACTTATACATTGTGTTCTTTTATCGATGGTTCTGTCATTTAAGAAACAGAGAAGCTGATGAGTTTAGTAGTAGGGCATATCATGTAGGGGAGACCGAGGAGAGTTGTTACTTTTTATGTAGGTACCTATACTGTAAGGTTTTTGAAGTTTCTTTATAGCTTTAACTTTTATGTTAAATATTATGTATTATAGTTTTAATTTATGACTGTTTTTGATAAAAAAAGATTGGTGTATATTTAAGCATAGAGTTCATAACAGTGCTATGTTTATTTATTGAATAAATTTAAGTAAAACCTGTCACAACTCTCCTCGGTCTCCCGTTTTTTTTCCCTTGGCGTTTCTCCAATCGCGGTGATTTCAATCTGAAATGTGGCCGTATAATAATCAGGTCGCATTAAATAGGTGCCAGGCGCGATGAGGAAGGATTCCTGTGGGTGACAGGTCGGATCGACGACATGCTGAACGTGTCTGGGCACTTGATGTCCACGTCCGAGGTAGAGAGCGTGCTGACTGAGCATCCTCAAGTTTCCGAAGCGGCCGTGGTGTCTCGCCCGCACGCAGTGAAAGGGGAATCACTGTATTGCTTCGTGACCCTCGCCGAGGGGGTTCCGTTCAGCGATGGTCTCGTCGACTCGCTGAAGAAGCTGGTGCGCCGCCGCATCGGTGCGTTCGCGGCGCCGGACGTGGTGCAGCACGCGATGGGACTGCCCAAGACTCGCTCCGGGAAAATCATGCGCCGCCTTCTCCGTAAGGTGGCCCTAGGCGAGCGCGACGTCGGCGACACATCCACGCTCGCCGACCCCGGCGTCATCGACGAACTCTTCAAGACTAGACCTATCTAAACCCTCCCCCCACACCCCCAATTAATAGTTATGTTCCTATAAATTGGTATGCATTTATGTTTTTTCGTTGATCTGTTTTTTTGACGTTCCGTCCTCGCCGTGCCACCATCTAACACTTGTGATAGGGATGCACGGCTTTTGTAATCGAACGTTAATGTGGTCACGGTGTTGTGTTGGATCTAAAGGCTTGTCAAGTAAACATGCAAAAGTTTGCAAGTAGGTACGTAGCACCACTTTCTGAGAAATAAAATTTTCACTTTCAATTCAATTATCTTTGAAGTGTCAGAACTATGAAAAGTTGAAACAGAGCGAAGCAACACTAAAACACGAGAAGTTTTCGGGAGCTTCCGAACAATAAGTACCTACCTACTCGGAATATGTTTTTAACAATAACCAAATATTCTTACCTGCGTACAATTATCTTTGTATATTCAAAAGAAATGCATATTAAGTACAATTATTTAATAAGTTATCCATAAAAATATGATTTACTTATTTATTTATAATCATTCGTAGGTAATTCAAGTCGTCTGTAACCGAATCATTCCATGTTATATAGATGTATTTCACTGGAACGTATGAGAACGAAAGGATGGTGAAATATAAGCGATTTTAGGATCATCTGTGATTGAATATTGTGTAAGTGAGTCATATCCATGATGAGACGTGGAGGTGGAGAGAGGGCAAGGGGCTCAGGGGAGCCGCCGATCTGAGGCTAGTTACTTGTCTACGTTCCAGAATTATTTAATGTGTCGTAGGAATATTCATATGTGATCTGTATTGTAATTATTTTATAGTTTATGGCTTTTTTATTAGTTGCTGTTTAGCTTAAACCGGTTGTGATGTCTTGAACGACAGCACATACGTGTTTATCGATCACCTTGTTCTTACTACTTAGTAATAGTCGTCTTTGAATCCTGGCATTCAAGTATATTATTCTTACATTATAGTTGTTCAAGTGTAAGTATATATTGTAGATTTTTGTGTAGACGTCGATTATATATATTCGATGGCACTTTTTATTAAGCACAAGTACGTAAATGTACCTAAGAAATTACTAACTTAACTATATATAAATGTTAGTGACTTTTACGATTTCCTTTACCTATAGGTAAAACAAAATGTTTACTCAAATTAGGAATTTATTGGCTGAGCACTATGAATTTTATTTGTAATAACTTACAGTATTAACTATGGAATTTCGAATAAAATTATGAAACAAAGACCTACTGTATAATTTAAGACCACTACCTACCAACAAACTTTCAAATTAGCAGCACTTGGTTGAATTTAATTTAAAGTACCTTAATGATTCGATTTTTATAATTATAAATGTTTAGATTATAAGATGTAATCTGTACTGTTTGACGCAAACATATCAATAAAGGTAATGAAAACCAAAGAGTCCCTTATTACTTTTTATTATATTCATTTTAAATACCTTTTTTAAAAACAATTTTCATAGATAATACGCTATAAAGTCGAACATTCTGCAAGATGTCCAGCACATTTATTAAAAAAAACAAACACAATAATTACTTAATAAAAAGATGATAAGGAAACCCGAGCATTATCTAAGCTAAAAGGGACCAAGCAACAGCGTATGGTAAAAGAGCTAAAACATCCCTTCTGCATATTGCTTATACACGGGTTTTCAAACATCAGTTATGAAATAAGGAAAAAAATATATTAAAAAAGAATATAAAATACTTATTAAAAATATTAGCATACAGAAAGGTAATCAGGAAACGAAGAAAAAAATACTTTAATGGTTGAAATGAAGACAGTCAATATTTCACACAAGATACTAGGTACATATATCACACGTATAATCCGTGTGCTTCATAAAATAAAAAAGTACAAATTATTCTTCGAAAAAAGTACAACAATAAATTAGGCAGCATTTAGCTGATTTTATACACACTAATTAAGTAAATGCAAGATAATCTTAATTAATAAGTACAGAGACGTTCAAAATTACTATTAATAAAATATAAATTAAGGAAAATACTATTTGAATGAGTATACAACTCATTTAAAAGATTTTACTTTTATTCTTATTACTTCTTATGTTCTTATTTTACTTTCGACACCGTAACTAATGAAAAAAACTTCAATATTAAATTTAAAAAAACCTTGATCAAACTTATTGAATTCAAATTCATAAATATAAATAATTACTCTGTTGTATAAAAATAAAATAAAAACATCTTCATAATCTTATAGATACAATATAAATAAACTCGACTTACCTGATTGAAAGTGAACCCTATCTTTTCTTTTACTAGATAAAAGAAAAGATAGGGTCTTTTACACTCAAAAAGCATTGAACGATCTTGATCTAAAGATTTAGTAATCATACATTTAGTTTATTTGAATCAAAATCCAAGTAAATATTAGCCTAGTTAGATTTCTTCTTTGATTTCTCAATTTTAGTTTGAAAATAGATCCCGTAAAACACTGATGCAGCCAGGAAAACAATTGTAGATAGCACCACAATATATTCTGAACGATTTCTGAAACGGAGAAAGTAGGTATTATTTTCGTATACGCCAGTAATAGTAACTTGTAGAAATATTACACTAATACTTCTTATCCGTATTACGTTACAATTTAGCACGACCGCGGCCGAAAGCAGCCAGTAGACTAACATGTAAGGTTATGCTACGCAACGCCACGCTCGTAGCATTGCTGCAGTACCTACGCTACGTAGCTACAGCTTGTAGACAAGTTACGCCACGATGCATACTGGCTACAATAATTAGCCACGCACTAATCTGTAGGCTAACTCAACGTAACCCTATAAATAAATATATACTTAATCCAATATCTTACTATTGATAAAAAATGTGAAAGTTTAGTATGTCAGTATGTGTATGGAATCTAGTTGCCACTACTAAAGTCTTTTGTTGTACCTACAACAATGTATATTTCAATAGTTATACTTACAACTAAAGACTTTTTATCCTATAAAGTCGAGCGGAGATGGACAACGAAGTTGTCGGCTAGAGCTAGTAACGAGACAAAAGTAAAAATACCCTCTACCCGGAACCACCCGAAACTGAAACCGTTGTTTTCTGTTTTCTATAACTGTCTCACTCCAACAGGCAATAAGTCTGAATTTATCTATCTCTCTTCAACCTGCACAACCTATAGGTACCTACCTACTATCACAGATTTGTGGACGTTTCGAATCGCACAAGTTCCCATGACCTGAATTTAAAAGGATATAAAAGATGTATACCTAAAACATTTGCCTGTGCATAGAATGTGGTTCGAGGCATAAAGTTCTATAAGACCATTTTTACTCATTTTGGCCAATGATCTTCTATTAAAATGATAATGAGGCAGTGGCTCTTAAAATAAAACAATTGTTTTTTTTAATTGACCAAAATGTCGCTATTCAATTGTTTAGAAATCAAACACGCACGGCATTTCCGTAAAATGATGACTGTGCTGCCATCTACCGGTGGGGAAACGTAACTGTCAAACGTAAATTAAGTTTTAAATTATGAGGTTGCAATAAACAATCAGTTTGAGCTACACATTGACATAGGACTGAGCAATTCATTCAAATTCTCTAAAAAGAGACAAATTCAAGCTCAATATTCGTATCTCAATTTAAACTTTAAAGACGCAAACTATAGAAGATGCAGCTGTTACAATCTATTAAAATCAAAGTGTACTTACTCAAATGGAGTACCGCAAATAGTATACCATGTTGCTCCGTTTTGTGGCTTATCTTTTACGCAGTGGAAGTCAAAGTATCCTTCATCGTAGTTTTCAACGCAAAGGTATTTCCGTTTGTATAGAGTCTGGAACAATATATATTATCTTGTAGAAAAGAGAGGCAATTGGTACCTAGATATACTTAGGTAGTTTTTAATAGAAGTAGTTTTGGTTAGAGTGAGATATATGTATGTCGTGGGTCAGTCTTACTGTAAAAGTACCTACTACAATGCAAATATATTGTGGTGTTAGATGTGCTTTTATAAAACCGTATCGTACAAAGTCTAATATGTAAGAATGTCTCTGAAATCTATACTTATGATTGTAATAGCGTAAATAAAAGCGCGAAGCCAGAAATGGAACCAGCTTCTTCTTCATAAAATAAAATGTTTTTTTAATAGTTATGTCAACGTCGTATCTATAGATAACAAGCCTATCGGTTATCGACATAGACATATGATTTAAGATTATATGTTTATGGTTATCGCTAAGGACAAACAGAACGAAACTGGGTTCCTTTTAGGAAACCTAAAAACTTTAGAATATGTTAGTAACTTTGCGTTTTTCTTAGTCTGTGGTCTGGCTGCAAGTACTGGCACTTAAAATAACTAGGACTAGATTGTGTAATACTAATTATGATCCGTAGGATAGTATTGTTCTGTGATTATAATTACCTGTCCGAACGGGCTCGTCAATGACGTTTTGTCATCGCAAGGTCCAACGGGTTCATGCAGACCCACAGACACCTCGTCTTCAGGTTTGAACAAAACCACAAACACCCAGTAAATTATGTAGTGGATCGACAATTGAAGGATCAGGACGTAATCTATGATGGTTAACCTGAAAGTACATACAATAATCCAATAATTTATCATTTATAATGTATATCATAGATATTATACCTATTTATCGGAGATTATATTTTTTTACAAGAATGAAAAAAACTGATTTGGATCGTCATAGAAAGCCAATAATTAAGTTAAAAATAACATGCTGGCAGTATTTAAATCGTAAAAATGAGTAATTTTTAATTTTCATATTTTATATTCATCGTGATTTGTAACTAGATGCCCATGCTAGCTAGATTCAAGAGTAGAAATGTGAGACCGTACCTAACTCGAGATACATTCCTCTCGCTCAATAATCCTCTGATGATCATGGCAGCGTAGATGGTGAAAAGTAAGAAGAAGGTTACTTCCGAGTGGATTTCGAACACATCGTGGAGCGTGTGGTAGATTGGCACAAACATTAGGACACCACCAGGCATCCCAAGAATAGCGGCTGACAGCATGGATATGCATTCTACCAGTGTACTGAAAATAGTATTATGCATATTTATAAAATGCACATGTAACAAAATATGGAAGCTATATGAAGACCGTTGCAAAGATCTATAGATAGCACAACAACTGATCCAAATCAATACATCAGGAGCGTAATTATAGTCATGTGACCTCCATATTTATCGTTTCTCCTCGTTTAAGTATTTCTATTGCAATAGGAACGGGAAATTAAATCAATCCCGCGCTTTTTACAAAGTTGTGGCGTCCAAAGGTTGCCTTAATGATTATATTTTTTGCGATAAGGCCTAGCCTTCCTTTCTTTTTGTGGTTAATCGCTAATTATTTATACGTAACTTATCTATTAAAATATAGGCAATACTGTGATTAGATTTGTATGACAATGAAGTAATATTATGATAAATACTTGGTTTTTGAACAGTTTACTTAAGTTGTGTTAGGTTAGGTAGGTACTTATAATAAATATTCATGGACATATCACATTTCGCTTTAGTCCCAAACTAAGCAAAACTTGTACTATGTGAACTAGATTGCTGTTAGAATACTTAATAAGTACCTACCTATATTTTTTTTATATTCTAATAATATTACAATATTACTTATTCTATGCATGTACCTAATAATAAGTATTACATGCATAGAATAGGACAAAGTATCACCCAGACACAGAACAAATATTCATGGCCATCTCACTAACATTTGCTCTGGGTGGGAATCGAACCCATGACCCACATGGAAAGCAGAGCTACCAACTGAGCCCTGTGACGCCTATCCTATGAAACTACTGATGAGTTATCACTGGATAAAAAGAAAAAACTCTTACCCAGCTGAATGCCATTGCTGAACAGTATTTCGAGGCATAAACCAGCGCCTGCTAGCGTGGAAGAAGTAGTAAAAGCTAGCAGTGAAGGTCGCGTGGAAGTAGTAAGAGTTCCATGGCACCCAGTAGTGGCGATCATAGATATTAGAGTCAGTGTCGTGCCAGGTCCAATGTACAAACTTCACAGCAACGATGTCGTACGGTATGTCTATGAGGATAGTCAGTAGGCCCACGGCAAACGCCTGCGCGTAGCTGGGCAGGTTCAACTTGGATACCGCATATGCCGCGTGATACATGAAGGCCGGATCTAAACATAAGTAGGTATCATATACCATTTTTTTTAAACTATGTCAGGTAAGATGCCTGCTTTAGATAGATAGTTACTCACACAAAAATATGATGTGAAGCGGTAGCCTGCCTCCCAAGAGCATCACAGGGGTTTGGGAATGCCAAAAGTTGTCGTACTCCGGCAAGACGAAATGCCAGAAGTTATCGGCGTAGAGCCCGTGGAGCACGGTTCCCAGCCAGAAATATGGCCATCGTCCGCCTTTTCTCAGAGCTATAAGTAGGTAGAGAAGTGCATAGTTACCTCTAAACTATCACAATTAGCGTATAAGTAGGCAATGCCTACTTCTATATGCCTACTAGGCATATAGAAAACAACTGATATGATTAATAGCTACTTGTAAGCTATTTGTAATTTTGAGTTTTGCACAAAAATCGCGATACCTACTAATTACATTGTATATTATGTAAGTAATATAAGGATTCATTCTACCTACTATACTTACTTAGTTAACTACTACTAACTACTGTATCATCATTCCCCTGCCCTTATCCCTGTATGTTATCTGCTGTATCTGTTATATATTGTATGTTATCATTAAATAAAAATAAAAACAATTAGAATTTTACTAACCTCACTTTAATCTGTACCCGTTATATAAACATTGTTTTTTAACTATAGACTAGGTTAGTTTTAAGAATAAAAACCGAATTGAACTTCTAAAACTATTTTAAAAGCAAAAATGAATGTTTCCTAAATAGAATCGAGCAAAAGGCTCAGTTCAGATGGCCGCGCGGTTGGAGCATTCACATGATGGTATTTGCCGCGCGTACCGTACCGCGCGGTAATGTAGACGATAATTACCATTTATATTGATCTTGTACCGTGCGGCCATATGAACTAAGCCTAATAGATGGTTATATGTTTTCCACTCTAGTTAGTTAATTTAGGAAGCTACTTACAATGGACAAATGTGATTAATCCAGCAAACAGGTACACGATCTGGGAGATAATGTATGTGGGTTGCAACATCCACAGCTTCCGCACATCCGTGTTGGTCTGGACCAGCCATTCGGACCACTGCCGAAAACATTCAAGCAAAAGAACAACGGTTAGGATTTTCCCATAAACATCCTACTAAAAATTAACGCGAAAGTTTGTATGGATGGATGGATGGATGGATGGATGAATGTGTGGATGTAGGTACTTATGTCTGTTACTCTTTCACGCAAAAACTACGGAATGCGTTTTAATGAATAAGTACCTACATATTACAATAATGTACCTAGTTTATACATCAGAATAACACATTTAAAAAATACATTGTGCGAGTTACATTAATATAATGATAGCAAAACGAATTGTCGGGCATCGGTGCCCGAGAATTCGTCTTTTATTTATAGATTTTTGAGGGTAGTTTTGAAAAACCTCATTTAGCTTTCAAACCGCTTATCCGATTGATATAAATCGATAGATATAAGAAAAAGTATAAATAAGGTTTCACTAGTAAGATCATAAAAATACGAGTAAAACAACCAGGACAAAGCTGCCTGTATTATTTTAGACATTCTTACGGCCGGTTTCTGGAAACCCAAATCACGATTGATCCGAGTTTGGAACATATCTAGTAATTACTTATTTGATTTTTTCGTTGATCATCGTTCGAGAAACCGGCCGCGGCCGTTAGTACGAAAATAATAATATTGATTTACTCATTATTCGTTATGGTGACCACATGTAATTAGTGTTATTATATTTGTGGGTACGTAGGTACATTATATTCGCCGTTGGCGGATACGCTAAGGAGGACATCATGCTGTAAAAAAGCAAAAAACTTAAAATGTGGACAATAAAGCAATCCTAACGAAAATTGGGAATAAGTAAACTAATAAGGGTTTACTTGTGTAAATAATAAGAACATTACTCACCGTATATGTATCGTAGTATGCAGACATCCTCGCAACGTGAAGCAACTGGTACAACTGGAATGTAATTTTTCTTGTGTGTGACATAGGGATGGGCAAAAAATATCGATATATCAAAATGTCGATATTGTTTCTGAAAAATATCGATATATATCGGCGATATTTTTTCCAGCGATATATCGATTTTCGATATTTATTTTCGGATATCAAAATCGATATATTTTTAAAGCTCTAAACAACGAGTGCTCCTGATGTCAATATCAGACAAATTCTGTTTTGAGTAATGTTATGTTAAAATTGTTTTTTTTTAAGTCAAGCAATGAAAAACCTGTTTTTTTTTATAAAAAAAACTGATGTCAAAACAGCCAGATGTGTATATGCTTTAAAATTTCTAATATTTTGGCAATTTTTATAAATAATTGCATAATGGGCAAAAAATATCGATATAACGAAATATCGATATTTCTTGGACGATATAATCGATATATTTGAAATATATCGATACGATAAATATCGATATTTTTTTTCGGTTTGCCCATCCCTAGTGTGACAGTGACCGACAAGCAATTCTGCCAATGTCAAGCAAGTGTACAGAAGAGTCAAATAATTCTGAGTCAAGTCAGTCAATCGTCTGTCGGTTGTCTTTTGTTTTGACGAAAATAAAGTAGGTAGATATTTTTTCTTCAAAACATATGGGAAACGTTTCATTATTATATTACATATTAGTAATAATTACACTTTTATAATTCGCTCAAGTAGGTATTGTTGGTTAAAATGTCGTCTGCTATGTCATTATTACAGAGTCGATTAAATTCTACGTCATATCATGGTTCCATTCATACAATACAATACTCCAGAATTTCAGGTAGTAGGTAGTAACCTATAGGTACCGGTAAAGTCGTATGACTTTAGCCCTAGGGGGTGACTTTGACCCTAAATTGGTAAAAGTTTGAAATACGCGCCACACCTCTCCTACAGCCAGTTACAAAAAAGTACCTACGCGTAAAAATCAATCTAAGGCAGCACATATAGTCGGTAAAACAGTGTTTCGAGCTTGTGGTCTTTTCTCTGATTGGTTGATCTAGCTGTTTTCGAAGTTTGTTTTTTGAGCAAAATTTTGTAGTGCAAACTTTCGTCTATAACATAAAATTAAGGTGAGTTTGCATTTGTTAATATAAGTAAGTATAAAAATATTTAACTAATATTAAAAAAAAGTTACTCAATTTGATGTAGTTTTGTATATTTTCATCAGTTGATATATTTTTTGGAGTTCAACCTTGAGATTTCAGAACAAGAAAATGAGCAGGCCAAAGTCACGCAAGCCCTAGGGACACTTTGGCCCAAAGTTTGACAAAAAAAAGATATACTAAATCTTTTAAATGGCTACCAAATATTTATGTGTATAGTTTCCTTACATCCCCAACAATGCAACTAATTCAATAAAATAAAAAAATAGACAAACCCCTTTCAACTGTAAGGTGAAAATGAAAATATTGCTGAATATTGGGTCAAAGTCATACAACTCTACGGTACCTAACGTTGTATGTTACACACACTTCTTGCAAGCATTATTTTACACCTAGGTTTGGGGTTATTAAAGTAGGTATACTTAATTAAAAACCAATAATATTTTTTTATCAGTTTAATTTCGGAAGATCTTAAAAAAGCTACACCCCAAAAAGTAGGTAGGTAATCAGTTATATCATCATAACGAATTTAACAAAATAATGTCGTATTCTATTAGAGGTTCTATTATATAAATGGGTTAATGTATACATTAAGTAGTAACTAAAAGTTACAAAATAATTGCAAGAATCTTATTTGTTCATAGAAAGTGTATACCTACTTTTTTAATACATAATTATAAGTACATTCATTCACATATTTACATTAATTTAGGGTAAACTTAGCTCTAGATATAATGTTAAAGAAGGCGATTTTATAATGAAATTACTTTGTAAATAGACATTGTTATTGCTCAATGAAGCATGCATTGTTATAGCTAGCTATGGTAACCACTTAACATTGGGTGAACCATCCGTGTTTCCCATCAAATAATCTTGTAAATGTATAGAAAGGGACTTAAGACTTTATGTTATAATACAAATATTATTTTATAATAAAAATGAACTACAAATTCAACTTTATGAATTATCTTATTTACCTAAAGGTAACTAGATACAATGTAAGTATGTTGATTTATTTGATATTGCTTATATAAAAAATATCGCTTATTTAAAAATGATATTTTAAACAGGCTTAATTTATTAAGGTACCGCCAAACCCATAAAACTGACACGGGGAAAAAAAGTTATAACTTTGTATAAAAGCTAAGCAAATGGAGAAAATGAAGTGGCACTTTAGGTGTATTTATTTCTCGCAAACCGCTCTACCTTGCACATCTTTGGTAGACACTCTAACTCTAATCGTATCGTAATAATACGTAGGTAGACATTATATTTAGTTGATACGTGGAACCTAGTGAAACTGGATATTTTTATAGATATACTTAGTATTATTTAAATAAATCACAGTAATCAATGTTTTATAACATTTTGTACATAATAAATTAAACGTACCTATAAGTAAAGCTTATGCTTTATCAAAATAATTCAAGTCGATACCGTATAATTGCTTATGAAAATATCACTAAGTCTAAATATAACGACAAATTACATAATAATTACGAGTGAGATCATAATCTGAATTCTGTGTGACGTCGTTAGATCGGAATGGCAACACCTAAGTACATACCTAGGTACCTATCAAAAATATATCAAATTCTTTTTTTTTTCGAATGAATCTTAAAGTTCAATTTCGAACGCAGTTGCCTCAAAGGAATCGAAATCTAGACCAGGTAGCAGATAGATTGGTGATGAGAGGTTTGAAAAAAATATATTAAATAAAGCAAAACAAACTTAGCAAGTTTGTCACTCTAAAGTTGTATTACAGTTTAAAACGAAGATTGACGTTTTTCAATTTCAATGCAAAATGGCAACGGAAATTGTGTGAAAAAAATTGTTTTCGTAATTTGTATGAAAGACAATTTCAAACTTTGTTACATAATATATGATTATTGGAATTTTAAGCGATTATTTTTGATAATACAAAACACACATAAATAACTGAACTCATAGTAATAGTTTTTTTATAAACTAAATAATTTTTTTAAGTCTTATAGGTACTATTGTATATTTAGGCGAGAATCTAGCAGACTACTTATAGTTAATTATTATAAATGTGTTACTTGATTTTTAAACCAAACATGTTATAAATACAAATTCTGCTGCTAAAATAGTAGACATAATGCTGAGACGAAGCCATTTTGCTGCTGTAGCATACACATTCACTGTAGGTAGGTAAGCTAAAAATGATTAGTGTTTATATTTACATATTTTTGTTATTGTTTTTATTTCTATAAATGTAATTAATTTAGTTAGTACTTTTTTATTAAATTAAATTTAAATTGCCTATTTCATATTATGTGTGTAAATTGTAATTGTGTTGTGGTTTCGAATAAAATTATGTCTATGTCTACAAATTTTTTGTTGGACAAAAACTGGATATGACTAAATCACAAAATTCGTGCAAAACTTTTAGTAAAAATTATCTGATAGTGATATTGCTTTATAGGTAAATTAACTTACTTAGTAACTTTTATAAAGAAATTCTTAGTAAAATAATTACATTATATTACTTATGAGGAAATGTTTTTATTTTCATTCCAATTTTTTACATAACGCCCTTAGCTAACAACATCGCAAAAAAAAACTGTCTTTAAAAAAAATCGGAGGATTTTTTAAATATTTTTCGACTTTAGCGGTGTTGTAAGCTAAGGGACGATAATGAGTTTTTTATAGTTAAAGTAGAGAATGACAAAGGATTATTTTTCATAACCATCTTAAAAAGTTGTTCAAAACATACTCAATTTTTTTATGTTTGGAATGTGTTGTTAGCGGCTTCCAAATGTCGATTTTATTTGCAGAATTACTTTAGTATCATGAAATTATCAAGATTATTTATTTTTCAATAGTATATTTTTGTAATTTGATACATTTTAGTAATTTTGAATATAATTTGTATTGAAAATGCAAAAACTGCTTAGATGCTCTATCAATTTTTGATTTTACAAGGCGGCCCGTTACAATCTAATGAGAATCTTAATTTTTTAGTAAATATTTGGTGGTTTGGACGCTTTACTGTTGCTACATTAAAATTGGACCCTTCATCTCTTTCACTTATGTTAAAGATAAACTTAAAATATTTTTGGCACAAAAATATTATAACATGGATCTAACAACCTAAAGTTCGTTTACTTGTTATTGCGATGTTGCTATCAATTAATTTCAATCACAATATAACCCTGCACTTATTTGTTTAAAAGTGTCACATACACGACATATTTTGCGTGATACATTGCCTTCAGCCAATCGGAGAACAGTGATAGAGAGAAAGAATGAGAGAGCTCAGCGTTCAGTAGGTCTACCATGAGTTTTTACTATACTATATTTACTACACTCGCTAGCGTCTGTAGTTAAAAAATGTATGGAGATTTGTACAGCGCCTCTAGCGGATAGTTGGGTACTAAAATTCGTCATACTAATATTGACGTAACTACTGTAGTAAAGTCAGGCGATTTTACTGTGACATCTCATGGTAGAGGTACAGTAGGTCTACCATAAGTTTTTACTATACTATATTTACTATACTCGCTAGCGTCTGTAGTTAAAAAAATGTATGAAGATTTGTACAGCGCCTCTAGCGGATAGTTGGGTACTAAAATTCTTCATACTAATATTGACGTAACTACTGTAGTAAAGTCAGGCGATTTTACTGTGACATCTCATGGTAGAGGTACAGATATATACTATTTGACGTTAGTTCTGTAGTCTCAAGTTTATATAACTGTCTCTAGACGATTAAAGCTCTATAATTTATCGGTTGTGTTTTGTTTAAATTTAATCGTCAATAATCGAGACTCAAGAATAAACCGTTGAGATAAAAGTGTATAAATGTGATATAACAGATACACAATGTATGTCGTGTGCTTCACTCCTAAGATTCAGTCGACATTATAATATTATTTAGAGTTAAATATGAAACTGCCGCTTACGAAGAAAATTCAATGTTAATTTTTCCGAGAATAATTTTACTCATTAATTAGGTACTTGGAATAAAATAAAGTAATCAAAGACTAATGATTTGATTGATACCACCGATAATATTTACTTTTGTCGTCCAAAATAATAAAACTACAAAGTTTTTATGAATATAAGGAATACTGTAGTGATGACGACCACAATTTCTGGGTCCAAGTTTGACATGTAATCGTTCAAAATCATCACAATCATAGTTAATAAGCACGTGAACCATTAACGTTGTTTAATGAATTAATAAGAGCCAAAAGGTGCAAGTTGGGTGTAGGTAAAGTTACTACGAACAAACACCAATATTTGAAACACAACACTTTTGATTCATTAAATTCAAATTAATTTCTTTCCATTATTTTATAATCTAACTTTATATTATAAATTACATTAAAAAATGCGGCAAAATCATATTGCGAGACCTATCACTTACCAGTTACATGATGGCAGAAATAATGAGTTATGATAATAATAATACAAACAGGTTCTACAAGAACAGATCCTAAAAAGTAGGTATTGTTTCTGTTCTTAATCCTGTATCTTTTAACTTCATGGAGTTTTTTATGCAGTTACATTATTCTGTACACATATGTGTAGTAATCCATCGCGTCCAGGGTACGTAGAACCGCCGTCATACGCTTGTTCAAATGCTTTGTAGATAACATCAGCATCTGCAGTAAGGAAAAACGATGAGTTGACATTTCACATAACGCCGTCTATTCTTACGTTTTACCTAAGCTTGGACTAATGGAACCAGATTGTTAATAAAATTCTTAAAATTTAACATTTTCTTTGTCATTACACAAATGCTTGTTCTAGGTGGGATCAAACCTACAAAGCAAAAGGCATAAATACTATCTGAGCTTTGTAATCATAAGGTGATACAGGATAATTATGACTATATTAGATTTGAAGATAATTGCAGCCCGTGATTGAATAGTTAAAAATGTATGCCTACCTGTATTTCAGTTTTTAGCGGCAGTATCGCAATGAGCCACCAGAGCCAGATAGGTCCGTTAGGGTTGTCCCACCACGCGCCTTCCAAGTTCATCTCAGGGAAGGGTCCGAAGCATGTAGCGATATCTGTCTGCAGCCCTATATCAAGGGACGGTAGCCACTGTTGCACCTTTGAGCGGATTTGTCGGGCAAGCAGTTGAAGTTCGAAGATACACACTTCAGCCATTGGTATTATATCGGCGTGTTCTTGTATTCGGGCGTAAGGACAACTGAAAAGTAAATCAAAATATCTGTTAGATTATAATAATATTATTTATGTGATAAACGGTATAACAAATGTGTAAATAAATATGTGACCGCAATTTCAGTCGTTAATCGATAATCTAAAAAGTATATTAAATAATGTATATAGCATACCCGTTAAACACAATCTTCTCAATGACACGAAACCTAGATATGCCAACAGTTGACAAGATAGACTTGCCATCTTCAAACACCACACAGTCTCGAACCTCCATAACCTATTGAACAAAACATACAAATTCATGTCTTTAGTGCACCATATGAGTAAGTATTTAAAAATAAATCAATTTTACACTTATCATTATGTTATTTGGTTATATGTTTATTACAAGATATAGTAACGGGGGACACGGGTGAGTTCGATAAGTAAATAGTCAAGAACATTCCCCTAAGCAAAGCCAAATGAGAACTAGATTGCTGATAGTATACTTGCATATTTTGAACATAGAATACAATGCTCTCAAAGTTGCGGGGTCAGTATCAAGGATGGTAAAATACTGACCGTTCCGTAGTTGGCGTAAGTATCATCACCCAGAGAAGCCAGCATTCCGAATCTACGCGATCCTGAGTCCAACACACGTCTGACTACATTTCGAAACTCACTGTCGAATATCATCAGAGGACAAGGTATACTGAAACAAATGAACGTCGTTAGTAACTAAACTTAGATATAGCAATATATTACAAGAACTACGAGATTTATGTGAAAGATTTTGTGAGCGCAGTTTCACATAAGTTAAGTAGATTTTACGGTATTTAAGGTTTTTAATGTGAGAACTCAAGGAATCTTCAAATAAATTTCATTTTTTATAGAGTAAGAATACATTATTACATCTATAATATAAAAATGAATCGCAAAATTTTGTAAGCGGATAACTCCACAACGCCTGGACCAATTTGACCAATTCTTTTTTTAAAATGTTCGTTGAAGTTCAAAGATGGTTTTTACGTCGAGAAAAATTCGAATAATTGCCGGAAAACCCTAAAAACAGCCCATTTCTTTTTCCCATACAAACGTTTTCGAACTAAAACTAATTTGAGCTTTATTGCTATTGCATAAAGTTCACATTAAATTACGAGCACTCACTGTTGTTTAAACAATGTATGTTCCTAACGTCAAAGAGTCAACTTCCAAAAGTTGTTTGTGATTACAACAAGATGGCTCTGCACTTGCGAACTGAACGAATCGACGGAATTCAATGAATCACAAAATATTGCAAAAAAAAAAAAGGTGGATCGGGGAGAGCGGGAACGGCACGCGGACGAAGTCGCGGCGGGGGCAGCTAGTTTATAAATATAAGCACGAAAGGAGTGTATCCTAAACGCCCAAGACTTTTGAAATTTGATAGTCCTACTAATATGTATTATAATTATGGTTATTATACTCACTCTGGGAAAGCAACAGTGCATGCAAATATTGGAATGAAGTCAGGATCAATCTGTGGTGGAGTTGAGATGGTGTTGTCTAGCAATGCACAAACAAACTCTGTGTCATCAGTCTGTAGACAAAAAGCAAAGTTTAAAAATAAGTATCGAATGCTTGTAGTAATTGTTTATCGTATAAACAAATTGTGAGATATATTTCAAGGCGTAGAAGAACGCAAGTATACCAAACCAAGTATATAATAAACAAACCATATAAATAAACCAAGTATACCAAATCCTAACAAAGTAAATATCTTTCTTACTAACAGATAGGTCCTACAACGTACCATGTTTTAATAACTTGAGGGTTTAATTAGTTAATGGAGTAGCCACTTAATTTTTTTTTTAAATTTCTTATTTTTCATCATGCATTTTTCTAAAGTCATTTTTCGATGACCCCAAGACTATACAGTTTCACTGTGTAAGTAAATATACCTGAGTTAGACAAATTGGAACTTCAATTTGTGAGAGATCATATAAAAAAACGGTAGGAACCAGGCCGTAAGTTCCTTGCCGGTTCTTCTAGGCTTTGGTCGCGTGGAACTGGCACCTAGAATCACCTAGTATGTAAGTCGATTCTATATGATTCTTGTTATTTTTATTTATTTATTCAAAGTGATTTTGACTTTTAAGAAGTGATTGCTCCCTCGTATTTTGATACGGAGGATATCCTGATCCCATAGGACAAGGTCACGACTTCGTCCTGGTCGACTCAATAATGTAGGGATTTTGGGATAACGTATTCAGACAGGAAAAAATTCATATAAAAAATATAAATACCTGATTTAGATAAAATTCTCTTAACGATGATGAGCAAAGCGGGCATAAGTTTCTCGTCTGCATGGTACGTTTAATACAACATCGGCAGAATGTGTGTCCACAGGTGGTAGTCACAGGCTGTTCCATAACATTGTAACAGACCGGGCACTCTAAAGAGCTCGGGTCTATACTTGACGTGATGGATTGTTGTCGAACGCTTTGGTAGAGAGTTCGGGTAAGACGGCGAGGATCGCGCGATGGACTTAAGGCGGAAATCACCTGAAAATAATAATATAATCGTCTTAAATAAGTCGGTTAAAGTCGAAATAATTTAACAGTCAAAGAAAAGTAAGATCGAGTATCAAACGGGGCATCTAAATCGCAAGCGTGTTTTATATTTTTCTCCGTAAATACCAGTAATTAACTAAAAATAAAAAAGTTCTGAACATTAATTAGTTCCCGTGGTAAGAAAATAAATTCATTCAGTAATAATTGCTACAGGTGTTTCTTTGGCAGTCTTTCAAACTTATCTTTACAAGATATAATTAAAAAAACTGGGGAATTCTCACTTTATAAACGTGGTGGTCAGAAGCACCACGGCGGCGCGTGTCAATTTAAAGCTTATTTCAACAAGTATAAGACAAAAGTTTGATATTGTTCGCACCAAAGTGCTGAAAAGTTCTTTCAAACCGAGCATAGCGCACCAGAAACAGGATCTGATGATGTTATTCTACAAGTATTGCTACCTGTGCTAGTAAATGGCGGGCCATAGGAGCGGTGGGTTCAGACGACGCCGCAACGTGAGCTAAATGCGGCGCTGCATCGCTAAATCGACCCGATGACAGAAGCTCTCGCGCATATTCGTAGCGCATCTGAAATAATTTATTTTGTGGGTGAGAACCAATCAGGAGGTCAATGTCGGATCTAAGAAAGGACAATTGCAATAAAATTGTGTTTAACGGAGTACACTGCGCGGTGACGTTGCAACGATCGATAGTTAAGCTATCGTTGGCCCGCTTGTGACTAGCATACGTAACTAAGCGTCTGTCCGATTTATTCGTGCATACCTCTTTGTTATCTCTAGCAATGACATTTATAATGAAATTAAGAACGGCAACATAGATAAACAACAAGATAGATATCTAAGAATTATATTGATATTATATTGGCAAAACAACACGAAAAGAAACAAGCAATGAGTCACAGTTTTATTATTATTTGTTTTGGAAAATCATATAATAGAAGCTTTAAGATTTTTTTATCAGAGATGTATTCTTCAAATTATTTATTTCCTTTTTTAGGGTTCCGTAACCAAAGAGAAACAAGGAAAGCTATTATTAAAACTACGCTGTCCGTCTGTCTGTCACCAGACTGTAGGTATAATCTCATGTACCGTGTTAGTTAGAGAGTAAGATTTTAACAGATGACGTTATTTTGTTGCCGCTATAATAACAAATACTAAAAGCAGAATAAAATAATTATTTAGGGAGGCTATAGGGCGTGTTTTATTGGCCATTCGCGAGCGAGTCCGACTCGCACTTGGCCGGTTTAACATACATATGTGTCTACTTTCAGTCGATTTGTTTCTTTATAGTCAAGTTCTTGGAGCACTCTTCTACGAATAAAGTCACTCGCATGAATAATGACGGATGAGTCAATCAAGGGTAATAATTACTCACGTTATCACTTAAATAACGACTCACTTATCATTATGTAATCCAATAACAAAGGCATTTAATTGGACTGATGGGATTGAAGACATTAGATTATATTTAAAACGTTTTGTATGCCTGTATGTTTATTTATATATTTTTACGTGTTTTGTTTCTTAGTTTTTATATAAGTGATAGTGATACTCGGTTATTGACTAATTAGACGTCTCACTGTTAATCATTTGCACTGATAATATAAAAAGGTTCAAGAATGAAATCTTAAAGAAAACTATATGTTAGATCTTAAAAGTGAATACCTAACAGGTTTCAACATCGAAACTCTTAAAAATTTCTTCAGGAAAAAACCGGGGAATGCATATGCTCAATAGTGGACTTTACAGAAGACAATACAAATGGCTGTCATTAAAAATAACTAGAAATATCACAGATAAGTGACTCACAGACTTTCTGACATATTGTATGCTGTATGCAGTCAATGGGCTATCCGCTAAAACAATGGTATGTTAAGGTTATTCACGTACTTGCGGGGAGGAAACCATGCGTCTAAGAGAGATGTCTTTGTGCCATGTCTGTGTAGAGTACACCTTAGGCTGCTTCCGGTGCATGCGAGCGCGTTGAACATACTTGTGAATACCTCTTGTTTTGCTGCGTCCTGCAAATAATAATGAAAATGCATAAATAACAGTTTTCTACCTACATGACGATTGTTTGTCTATTCTAACAACACAAAATAATTTCACTAATGACCAGTGAGTGGATAACATCAATAATGGCAAACAAAAAAAAGCTGAGAGCAGTTATACTCGATCATCTCGACTATAGATACTGATATAATAACTGCTGTGAATTTTCAGTTCCATTCGCAATAATACTATGATAAAACAAATGAAAAGCGATTACTTTCGTCAGGCATACAAATAATTTGCAAAGCGAAGCGGCACGCAGCTGCGACCGCTTATTTGCGAGGCCTTTTAAATCGACGTCTCAGTGCAGCTTAGGAGTCTACTGGCTGGCGTCTCGCTGACTATTGTAGGTCGTGGGTTCGAACACCACCAAGAATACTACTACTACTCCGCTGTCTCAGCGAACCAAAGTGTGTTTTGGCCTTCGATAAGAGAATTCGCCATCCTTTTTTATCCTACGCTAGCGCCTTGTCAGTTTTCGACTTTGAGCACCCTCAAGTCGGCCTCCACAACAGCCTTCCAGCGGTACCGCGGGCGACCCACGGGCCAGCGACCCGAAGGGATTCCGAGGTACGCGGTCTGTATGCGATCCTACCCATTCACTCAAGATGACCAAACCAGCGAAGTCGATGGGCTTTAATTTTGCCGATGATGTTAGGTTCACCTACTAACTCTTTGATCTCAGCATTTTTCGAACACTTCAACTACCATCTTCACTGCGAGTGGGCCCCAAGATCTTTCCTTAGCTTCCAAGGTTTTTAGCTTAAATCCAGAGCAGAAACTTTCGTCGCTTATTATGTCATTATTGCCACATGAACAGTCAGTCCAAATTTGGAGTAGGTATGTTAATATTTTATTTTTATGAGGAAATTTGTAGCGTCATGTCATAAGGTAACGCAAGCGCATATTTAAAAATAAAATAAAATATTCATAGACACACCACGTTATGTACACCTATAATAACCAAAGGGTCTTAAGCCTAACATGCTTATTCATATTTTGCGATAACTGTCGGATAGATTGTGAAACGCAACATGGCATTATGCGGCTTTCTGCGATTGACCTTGTGTCAGATCTTCTCAGTGAGTTAATGAGTGAAGATCTTTTGTAGAGATTAGCAGTGTCGATTAGTTTGAAGTATCTATGCCTGTTACCGATGTGTTGTGCAAACATTTAAACTGCTGAGCTGTTAGAGAGAGCCCGTGAATTTATAGTAGTAAGATGATGGTAATGATATTAAGGGGTTGCTCGTAAATTAATACTGCATAAGATTCCAAAAAGAATTGCTTACTTTTAACCGACCTTAGAAAAGGAGGTTCGGAATTCGAGTGTAGGTATGTGTTTTTTGTTAAGTTATCACTCCGCCAAATTTGAACTGATAATGATGTTTTTTTGTTTGTATGGTCATACTTCCGAGGTGGTCTCATATTAATATGAATAAGATCTTATTAGTAAATGTTTAGTTATCTGTAAAATATGTTTATAGTATTAACAGGTACTGATACTAATGACGAGCTGGTTATGTTCTTTTTTGTATAAAATATAATTATTATTTAGCAGTATCTAGCACGAACGACTACGCGATTAGACCCTATAGTATATTACATAATAGAACTAGTTTCATCAATAATACTTAATACATTTATATATATCTACTTTAATCTTATAGACAATGTGTCAACAAAAATTATCTTCTATACTTATAATAAAACTGTAGAGAGGTCAATTCTGTACATTAAATATATTTTCAAAAAAACTATCAGGGGTTGATTAGTGATCGATACTGATGCCAAAAATGCAATCAGTAAAATTTTTGTCTGTCTGTCTGTCTGTCTGTCTGTCTGTCTGTATGTATGTTCCTTATAGAAACAAAAACTACTGGACGGATTTTAACGAAACTTAGTACAATTATTCTTCATACTCCTGAGCAACTTATAGGATACTTTTCATCACGCTACAATCAATAGGAGCGGAGTAGTGAAGGGAAATGTTGGGAAAACGGGAGAAGTTACTGTTAGGAATAGATACTCCTTTAATATCTATAACCAGCCTTAGATGTTACCATAGCAACCAAACGTTGTTGATTGTCATCAATGTCACTATCTTCACTTGACTAAATATATTCTTTACAGTATACGTTAATAATATTCGTTTATTTATTGTAACCGTTTTATTCGATTCTACAGTATTTATATCTGCTTTAACATGGTAGCAGAGCGTGGTTAAGGTACCCTGATGGTTCTACTTTACTGCATCAGAAATCGTACATCGCTCGCATATTGCAAAGGTTTGTCATGGAGAAATGTAAGCCAGTGCCAACACCAATTTTAAAAGCAAATAATGCTCAAGATGTTAATGAAGTTTCTGTGAACTTCCCGTACCGTCAAGCTGTTGGATCACTAGCTTATTTGATGGATCACTAGCTTATTTGATGACAAGCACGAGGCCTGACATAGCCTTTGCTATCAGTGTTGTATCTCGAAATTTAGATAAACCTGAAGAGAAGAACATCATCAATATCAAGAGGATAATGCGATACTTGAAAGGGACTATAGAAGAAGGCATCGTTTACAAGCCAGGAAATAATCATAGTTTAGAATGTGACGCTGACCACGGAGGTGATCATGAAACTGGAAGGTCTACCTCAGGCATTCTTTGTATGTATGCTGGAGGTCTAATATCTTGGAATAGTAAACGCCAGAGCACAGTAGCGATTTCATCCACCGAGGCAGAAATAGTGGCAGCAAGTTAAACTGCTAGCGAAATTATTTGGCTTCAAAAGATCATGAAAGATATCAGCAATTAAGATGGCTAAGAATCCTCCAGAATTCCACCAAATGACCAAAAACATAAGGATACGATCATTCTTTATACGAGAATGTGTTCAAGATGGAAGCATTACCATCTGCCATGTGCCAGCAACCAGGCAGATTGCTGATATGCTCACCAAACCACTTTATGGGCCTAGAATTGAAAGTCTCAAGAAGATGGCTGGCATTATAAAAGAGGTGGATGTTAGGAATAGATACTCCTTTAATATCTATCACCAGCCTTAGATGTTACCATAGCAACCTAAACGTTGTTGATTGTCATCAATGTCACTATCTTCACTTGACTAAATATATTCTTTACTAATATTCGTTTATTTATTGTAACTGGTTTTATTCGATCCTACAGTAGGTACTTATATCTAACAGTTTTAACAGTTACTCCATTTTTTAAGCTTCCGTCGCGTGGGCAGCCTTAATGGTTCAAGTTTCATAGAAATCACGTATGACGGAAATATTCTACATAAAATTGTCTAAAAAATATCCCGCAACAGCATATGTCTATCTTTTGTGGTTGTCTCACAATAACACGTGTAACTCCTGATAGCTTAGCAGTTCGGAGCATTCTGATTATATTTGTTTACTCTTACATTTACTCTCACTCATCCCTAATTTTAAAGTTAATTTTTAAAAGTTAACATTATTACCTACCTATTCAATAAAAAAATAATCACAGAATAAATCGGTATAGAAACACCAAACCAAACTATTCAGTTTTCCGTCATAGACTGCTCTTTACCATCAATTTTCTTCATAAGAAGATAGTAATGGGTTATAGCAAAATCTCTTAAAACGGCACGTGGACGAAGTCGCGGCGGGAACAGCTAGTATAACAATAAAGCGCAACTCGTGTTTCTTTACGTAATGCAACATTTAGCGAACCGTGTTATAAGAGACACTGAGTTTTTTTTTTCATAATTTCATTAGCTCTGTAAGTCGTAAGGTTTCTCAATTAATTGCGCACAAGATATAAATGGATGTTAGGCTAGTGCAATACCTATCGAATCTAGTTTGCACACTGACGTGTTTGTTGGGTGGCTTTTTTCTTTATCGTAAGTATTATAGAATTACGTTTATGTTTTCAGGAACCAAGGTGATCGTTGTAATCGTGTAGAAAAGCGACATTTTGTTTGTACTTTGTATGGTTTCTTTTGACTACTAAACTGAAAGACCGCAGAGAAAACTCCTTCTGAGAAGTATTAAGGATTAAGGAAGAAGCCTTTGTATCCTCACAAAGGCATAATTCATCATAATTTGTACCTACTGCTGCTAACTAGTAGACAGTCGGTGAAGTTTTATAGTTCTACAAATGCGCAAGATTACGTTGTTACGCAACCTTGAGTCAAGGTCAAGGCTGTGTTACATAATTATTAATTTATATGAACTGGGAGTTAAAATTCGTTATACAATAAGTTCTGCTTATTTTTTTGCAGGGTCTTTCACCTACTTGACCGGCTATGTAACTGATTTAAGGTACCTAACGACTGAACATTACGAAAACGCACGAGGCTTTGGCTTCGTGGAATTGCATGACTTCAGTACGTACTCGATGAAAAAATGTTGTAATCCAAGTCTAGGACATAATTGAAAGAGGAATTTTCAGTCAGAGTACCTACTGGATTTATTATTATTAAAGACAAAGATGTTGGCGTGACGACTTGGATACTTATGACGGAGCTTGGTGGGAAGCGGCGGCTGATAGAACGGAATGGAGGAAAAGGGAGGATACCTTTGCCCAGCAGTGGGACAGTATAGGTTAATTAAAAAGACAAAGTTGGTGTTGCACTACCTTGTCCGTTTAAATTTGTGAAACAGCACAACTTGTTCTTGCTAAATGTGTTGCGTTCAAAAATGTTTTGTAATGTAGCTCAACTAACTTAAAGTTGCTTAATTTTTAATTAAATTATTTTGTCTAATATTTTCAAAGACGCGCCACTTCACATAAAACAAGCAGATCGTCTTGCGTGAGTTGACTAGAGGCTTGAATGTGTGACGATTTGCAGGCGTTGGCAGGATCGCGTGGTCTGCTTGCGACGTTAATCGCGCTACAACAAAGCTATTATGTAAATCGGCCGTTTGCTTGCTACATTGCGGTTGCGTAACACAATGTCGAAGCAATGAGACCGACCGCGGTCGGGTCGCAGGTTACGTTACTCTTATTGAAGCTACCATACTGCGACTGTACGGTTATACCTATTATTTAGGGTGAATAATGTTAGTGCATTACGTCGTCGGTGGATCATGTAACGCCCTTGTTTCGTCACACGGATTCTTGATTACTTACATTTTATATAATTCGGTTTTCGTCTGGTTTGCGATTTATAAATTGAAGACGATTTACAAAATACTTTTCAATTTAAATGAAAAATTAACTACAAATAGAATCTTCTTGGTTAATAATGCAACATGCATCAAATGACCTTATTAGTTTCACTACGTATTACATAACAAATAATGTAAAGTAATAGGTTTATTTTTAAAAAACTAAGTACCTACATAGTAAACACAGAAAAACCCTCAGTCCATATGGCTTAGTTTAGGACTAACACGAAAGCTGTCAAACTAACAAACAAACAGACAAGACGTTCATGTGGCAAAACAACGAACTTGAGTACTAAATCACACTAAAAATGATCGCTGATAGCCGCTATTGCATTCGCTTATCGCTAACAAGTCATAAAATAACTGTTTATGTTTGACACAAGCTGACATGCAAATTGAATGACACCCACAAACATAGCACACAAATATGTATAGTAAGTAATACATATAATATTTACGTCAGGATATCATGCACAATTGAAATAGTAAAATCTATTTATTAAGTTACATAAAACAAACGACATATTCATATCCAGTGTACTGGAAAATAATAAAGCTTTTGATAACGATGATTTTTATACGGAAAACGGTTACGTCTTCCTAGTTCAATTTGTTACCAAAAACAAGTCTATTAAGGGCGTGTTTCGAGAGGCAATGCATTGCATCCAACACATGTGTGAAATGTTCAAGTCTCATAAGCATTAGTATTTTCCAGAGAGTATAAAACGAAACGAGTAAGTCATTTAGTATTTTAGTACACAAGGTGCCTTAAAATATATTTAATTTTGAATATTAAAAGAGAACGTCATTTAACGCTGATGTTTAAAATGAATAAGGTTTTTTCATGGAAATTTGTAAAGATACTATTAAATCGTGATGAATGAATCTAAGAAATTTGGAATCGAAAAACTGATGCCGAGTACGTTGACGATAATATTCTAAAAAACCTTGTGTAATTTGGAACAAAACATTTTTGTAATAAACCTACTAATAAATCACGCAACAATTAAAAACAACTTGTTGATTACATGGACATAATTGTGAATAATGTCACAATAGCTCTATTCAAAGTCAAATATGTAATAAAAATATACGCAATCCAGTAATACACTGAAACTGGCATAATGGAATTTTCGAGAAATATGTTACGTAGAGAGTTCAACGACAGGAAAATCGGGAAAGGGAATGGTTGCGTAAGGCTACTCGTATGTACTTTGTTGATATGAATCACTCACCAGACAGAATGGACGAGATGAGGGGTCGGCCAGACTCGCTCGGCTGCGAACTATCCGAAGTCAACGAATTGATTGACGTCAAATTTCCCAATCTGAATAAGAAATATATTTAAGAATCCCACGGAGGTAACAATCGATTTTACACTGGTTTTATAGCTTACTAGCTGACCCGTGCCCACTTCGTTGGTCATAATTCGACCGTTTTTTCTCCGATTGACTTTGCAAAACGGACTACCACGTAAAAGCCTTTTTATTTTTCGGTTTTTTATAAAACTTATGACACTCAGCAATAATGTGGCTTTCTATTGGTGAAAGAATTTACACCCCTATAAATTGTAATGAACCCCTTATTACAATTTATACAGGTCCTATACAATTTTGAGGCTTTTATGGTGTTGTCTAACAATAGTACCAGCTCCCTCGGTGTTATTGCTTGGGTAACGACGTCAAGAGTGGGTATTGTTATTATGAAATCAACCCTGTTTGGCGATCCGAAATAAATATAAAAAAAAAATATAATATGACAAACCAGCTTCGAATGAGATACCGATTTAAGCCAAAATTAGGCTCCATAAGGTCATCTCGAAAAAATAAACTAAATAACCAATGAGCTACCGGGGCTGTATGTTACCAGAATATTATGGTTATTATGAAAACATTTCTTAGTTTCACTAACAGGTTGCACAGTACACCATTATATAAGTACCTACATAGAAAACTGTAAGGGGATATTATCGACTAAACAATTTGTATTTTTATTAAATTATAGTATAAAAAAGAACTCACCTGGTAAGAGTAGGTTTGGAAATTATTTTTTCGATGATATCTCTAACAAAGATATTGCTGTGAAGTCTCTCGGGCTGAAGAGCACCGCAGGGGCATGCGCCATTCCTCTTGATGCACCTAAGCAAAACAAAAACATTCATAAACATGTCACCCACATGTTGAATATAAATGTCTCAACCGCGGAGACACGCCTCCCTTAGCAATAACGATAACGCAACGTGTGTTAGGACAGTTCACACGCAATTCTATTGCACCACCACCACTAGCCAACGATGCATTCGCTAAAAACCAGACTAATGTATGTGGCGAGTTTATGTATATTGTTACGGTAAAAATAAGTAATGTAATATAATATCGTTTTGAGCACGTTTTGAGTTGAAACGGGTAGGCATTTCCGTTTTGATTACCTAAGACTGCTGTTGTATGGTGACGTACATTTAACTTCAAACTTATCGTCATTGTCCTCGATCTCAAGCAGTGCAAAACTGAAGCTGACCCAATTCGGACGTTCGCGAAATCCCAACATGCTCTTTATAACCGCGACTTTTGCTGTATACATACTAAATTAACTTCAGTGTTATCAAACTCTGAAGAATCTACAGCAGGACTGTACGGAGTAACCAAACATACTTTTCTCACTGCCACGGCTCAATGATGTACACATAATTGCATCACACATAGAGTACGTAACTGAAGGTTTCGAAAGCTAGCCAAGAGCTTGCAATTCACAGCTGGTTGCTGAGCAGCAATGTTGGACAAGACACTATTATCCCGTTAGCTGGCGTTAATAATTTTGATAGTGTCACGGTCCAACTGCATCCAAAGCGTAAATAAATAAAAAAAGTAGCTTATAAATTATGTGCGTCTGATTCTCAATCTCTTTGGCATAAATGACTGGTAAACAAGAATATTTTGATGTACGATTATAGTTTTGTTTTACTTTTTTAAAGCGCGTCATAGTCTACATTTAATGCCAAGTAAAAATTCATGTATATATTAAACCAGTGCAGCGGTAGACAAAGAAAGACAATATTTCTTATTAAATGGTATAAAAAACCTGCTAGCCTAGGAGCAGGACTTTTATCTATTCGAGTTTAGATGTGACGTTTTCAAGAGTTATGCAAAGACTAATAACCAGAGTGAATGAAATCCTAACCTTACAGACCTGGATATTAAAGAGATAGGAGAATTATTTTAAGCAGAAGGTGAATAAAAGCAGCAAATAGTACATGTAATACGTACATAGTACAGCGAGTGTGACCGCAGCGTCCCGTCACAGGCCGCTTTGGAAACAACTTGCAGTCCGAGCACCACAGTTTCTCATCGTGTATGTTTCTGATGTTTCTTGCGTGTCTGATGACCTTGCTTGCCACGTACACAGCCAACGATCTCGGTGGGGGCATCTGAAGAACGAACAAGTATTATTTTTTGAAGATTAGATACGCGACTGCAAAGAACATTTTTGTACGACCTACAAAGGTTTGTGCTTTTCTCAAGATAACGCGAATATTTGTGTGGTTGTATAAAAAGCACTTTTTACCTATGGCCTAATAAACAACGCTGTTAGGACCTTTTTTGATGAAATAGGCTTATTTAGCTCTTTCCCATCTTCAGGAAATAACGACTATTTTGGATAATAGAGTTGATTGACTAAGCCGTGGGTTTTCTCACCAAGTTTTCTTTTACCGCTCAGATATTTTGCACGTAATTTTTTCGGAATACATGTATATGCATATTGGTACTCGGCCGGATTTAAACTAAATAAATAAATATTCGTAGATATACAAACACTACAGGTAAAGTTGCCTGTAAAAGTTAGTTGTAATATAAGGCGTTATCTCTAGAACGTGACTTTGCACACACCAAGTCATATTGTTGTGAAAACGTATCGTTCGTCGAACCGACGAAACATATCAGCAACAGGCGAGCGAGCGGTTGAAAATATTATGAATACTAAATGACAACATCAATCTTGTGTATGTTTATTCACTCGTCGGTGTCGGTCGGTATATTTTATTCTACGACTTAAACAACAAAACAAGGACTCAAAGACAATTCAAGAGAGTTTTTAATTAAAAAACAAGCCTATAACAACATTACTTCACAGAGCAAGTTCATTGAGGACGTACTTTTGCGGGTCATTGAACTGAGTCTATTACTCAGAGTCAAAACTGTTAGGCATATGCCTATTATTGTTATGAAAATTAATAAACCAACCTTAAATAAATTTATTTTATGGAAAGATCACGTAAAATGTATTTTATAAAAACATAAATATTTTATACAAATAAATATTAATTATAAAAAAATAGTAAGGGCCGAAACACAAACCCAATACCCTTAGCGGAAATCGAACCAGATGTGAACAATAAAATTAATGTACATACATTAAAGGACGCTGAATTGACGGATGCTCCTCTTTAGGATGTCAGTTGAAGTCGCACTCACCTCCACCATATTTGCAAGCGACAAGACACAACACCGAAAACTAATAATGACTTTAACCACACACGTTACAAGGTCCGTTAAACTCGTTAATTTCACTCGGCAATGTTGACTCGTGAGTGCATCGGCAGTTCTACGCGGGCGTTGAATCGTTGAACTTGGCCCAGTGAGCGAGCGGACCGGTCCGCAGTGGCAACGAAACGAAGCGCGCCCGCGACCGAGGACCTCGATGGACGGGAGGTATCTGCACTGCAATACAGCTCGCGACTACGTGCCACACGCCACAGCCAGCACAGTACGGCGCGCTGCATACACTGCAATGCAATGCACCGTTATGTGAACGATTTACCAACATCTAGACTGATCATAACAATAGGAGCACGGTTCAATTCTCCAATGAGCCTGTTCTAGAACACCGGATTCAAAATTACAATTTAATTGTGGCTAGTTCTACAATAGGACTTGTACCTTAACGATTGTACGTTAAATTGTATTACATATATAGTTTTAATAACGTTTGTATTTTTTCGAAGCAATATTATACGGCAAGTTTTTTAAACGAATGAGTTTGTAACAGCCATATGTTAGGCAGATCTCTGCAATCCCACTTATGCATTTGCATACATTCATGCCAAGTACTGATAACTAAGGATTTTAGTTAAAGGACAACAGTGGTGCATTCTTATAATCTTGCGCTGCGTAATTGCAGCTTATTTAACATTTACAATACATTAGTCTTGAGAAATAGAGACGTAGCTATTCAAAGAAACAGAAGTTACATAAAATTATATGTAGTACCGAATTATGTAGTGCCTAGTCTCGGCTAGCGACGTTTCATATCATACCTAACTACTTTGCGTAGGTGACTATGGCTACCACACTTTATCTTCGTCAATATTAGCACTGTTCAAGTGCCTAAGCCAGGGTCAATAACATTCGGTGCAAACAATATACGCCGAAATGACTCAAGTCAAATGATTTGGGTAAATTAAAGATAGTCTTTATCATCATTATATCACGTGCGCTCTTTTGCAAATATGTATGTATTTCGTAAAAAAGACACATATAATATAGTAGTTTGTAAAGATTAGGCATTGCTACATCACTATAGGTATATCGGTCGACTTGTCTTATATTATTGTTGAATAAGCAATAATTCTTTCTTACGAATAAACCAAATCGGGAAATACGAAAAACAATTCAGGTTATATGAATAAACGCTTCATCAGATGGAATACATTTTGTGGATAATATAAACCGCGGGTTATTCCTAGGCTGAATATATCAGATAATCAGATATATGGAAATCATAATAGACAAGTGACCACTGACTACTGGATGAAAGTCATCAATTTAGTATCCGTACTTTTATGGTTTTAAAGAACGCGTATTTTTTGTTATTCTCGTATTTATATTTCTTATATTAAATCAGACATCCAGAAATAACAAATTACACAAAATAAACGAATAAAAATACTATTAACACTTGAATCCAACAAAAAAATCTATGGAGACACAAATATTATGATAACTTCTTGCAAATTGATCACTATAATACATGTATAGTATATTAATACCTACACAAAATTTATGCACTCACAAAATAAAGATATGTCTCACACTCGATTTTTATAAGAAATACGGTTATTCACAAACGTAATTTGAGAAGTGCCCAAAATATGCACATGCAAAAAGTTAGACAATCAATAGCAAAAAAAAATTTTAGATGGAGCACATTTATGTAACGCCCTTCCTAAATCTATAAAAGACTTAAAGACACTACAACAATTAAATCTCAACTAAGACCACATTTTAAAGGATTGTACCGATGAGTGATCAGCGACAAATTCTCATTTTATTTATTTTTATTAATAATAATGCTGGACAATCGACACAACATCATCTAGCCCTAAGCTAAGCAGAGCTTGTGTTATGGGTACTAGGGTACTAGAAGACTGACATACTTAATACAATACATTACATAGATAGATATATTTTTTATTATTCATTAAATACCCAGAACACCCGGAATAAATATTTGCAGATCATACAAACATTTATCCCAAGGCGGGAATAGAAACCGCAACCTTCCGCGTCGCAGGCGGACCATCGCTCGCCGCGCCACATCGGTCGTGTGGTCGTGTATTCTGTGTGTGTTACGTACGAACTACATTAAATATCTTAGAATACTAGTTTTGGTCTCGTAAGTGATTTGTTATCTTGGGAGAATTAATATAGATCTTATAATATACATGATTCGATCAAAATTATTTTTAAGGGTTCTTCGACAAGACCTCGTGTACTCGTAAGCATACATTCAAAGCATGAAAGTATGCAGCAGTAGTGGTGTTGAATGTAATATGTTCATAATAATATAAATAAATAAGGTCTTTTATAACTGACTTCGAAAAAAAAGAAAAAGGCTGATCGTTTCTTTTGTTGTACGAGTGTGAATAGTAGGTTTGTCATTATCTTCGTATCAGCTTCTAAAGTCGTGGACACCTCGAAGGATTTTCAGAAAGCACGACTCTGAGCCTTCACCGGTTACCCGCGATCAGTCAGTCCTTTGTCTCTATTGGTTAGTTCTGAAACCTTGGTTCTTCGTGTAGTATATATGTATGTGTAATATGTACTCCATATCTCTGTCTCAGCGATCTCATTTCAAAACGCAACCAACCCTTTGCCTAGCTCTAAATGAATCAGTCAGGTTGTGGTATTGCCTACAACGTTTCTTGCGTAAAGACAAGTAAGCGGCGGCGGCGCGGGCGGTTTACATAACGTGACCTACTGGCACACTGACTCTGTGCTGCGGGCCCGCTCAGACCGAACCGGGTACTTAGCCGCGTTATCGTAATCGAACTATTGCACTCCACCGTACTACAAAATGAACATGTACCTACCTACATAATGGGTGCAGAATAGTTCTACTTATTTACATCATAGTTTAAAAAATAGATTAATGACGTGTCTTCTAGACCATATTGCTCCATCCGCGCCTTCATCGATACTACCCATTGGGTGAGATTATAATAATAATGCTGGAGCTGTCCAAAACTGAGCAAAGCTTACAAGCTTTGCTACCAACTGTCTAGTTCCAGCTTCATAGTACACGCATCTGGAACTAGACGGTTAGGTTACATGTTTGAATAAAATACTTACTATATAATCAATACATCTTGCATGGTTTTAGAAGATGTTATAATTAGATTCTTTTACTTCTAGCTAAAGGGATCTCTTTATGCCATAATTTGTTTTATGTCCTGCGGGTGGCATATCTTATAATGAAATAATACTTTTGCATAATGAATATAAATAATTCTGGACCATCTACACAACATCAACTAGCCCCAAGCTAAGCAGAGCGAGTGTTACGGGTACTAGAAGACTGACATACTTAATACAATACATTACATAGATAGATATTTTTTATTATACATATTAAATACCCAGAACACCCGGATGGTCCTTGTATACTACTTTGATAGACATTAACATCTTTGAACTACTTTTGGGTTGCATAAAGTTATTAGACAATTGATTTATCTATCTTGAATCTGAAATAAATAATTTTATATTAATTTTGATATGAGTTTAGTTAGTGCAGGTTTCTCAAAAATATCTTGTGCACTAATCTCTTAAAAAATAGATTGTATATCCTTGTACACTTTATATGCTGACACTTAGCACCATTCATTTAAAACATAGTCTCATCTCCTGTTTTTTTTTTAATTAATTTGGGTAGACAAACAGCACCTCTAAACAATCTAATTAATGTAATAATACTACTTAGTTTTACAAATAGTGGCAACAACACCATTAATCAAGAATTATTTAAGAAATGGTAAGTTTACAAAGTTTATGAGAAATGTGTAGTACTATTTTAAGTTTATAGAAGCATATTTTTAAATTTTTACAGTTAAATTTGTGTCATGATAATACAAGAGTTGTGATGTTGGTTTAAATATAATTAGGTTAAAGAAGTTTGACCACAAACACTGCTACCTGACAGCTTTATAAGCTAATGATGGCATTAATGAGTCAATATCCAAATGTTTTAATTAGTGAGTAGATAAATATTATGTATTTTAATATTGTTGTGATTTTATAATATTAAATAAATTAGTGAGTTTGTATGAAATAATATGCTACTAAGGTTATTATGTTGTTACAAATGTTGGTCTATCTTATAAAAAGTTAGCGCAGACTTGATGTATTGATTACCATACATAATGATGACTTGAAGTCGACGCTAACTTTTTATAAGATAGGTGGTTAATGTTAACATGTATAACTATACCATATATTGTTTATAAAGCTATATATTGCTAAAAGTTGTTTCTATTTAGATATGTGTGTACAGAGCCCTGAATTCATTATTCTTGAACTTGAATCAAGTTAGAATTTATTTACAAATAAACCAAGCTTTTTATATGAGTTTTAATAATATTTAATGTTATGTTACTTTTACCAAAAATATTTTTTAAATGTGATGTGTGAGATGTCTGTGAATATTTATTTATATCAGAGTTTATTTAGAAACGAGGATTTTTATATATAGTTATAATATAAACACAGCAGTGACCTGAATTTATAAGTTTCAGTAAAGATGCGTAGAATGGAGGCGTAATCCTCGCGCGTCGTCGTCTAAACATCAACTTGTTTACCCAAAGTACTGTTGCCAATGATTGTTCGCGCGCAAACTGTAGCTAAGTCGTACCATACCTTTTCACGGCCATTCAACCAATTCCTTTAATCGATTTACCAAAAATTATACCTTACATAATAAAAATAATTATGTAATGACCACATGGCTAGGATGTCCTGTCGCTTCAAAGTTTCTGACTGACGAAAAATTACGTAACTTAGATAATTAATTGTTTAGGTATCAAAATTCAGGCACCACTATCAAAACAAGTTACCTGGCAAGCAATGAGGTACCGGTGGTTTTTTTACAAAATCTCGTAACTATTTTAACTTACCTTTAAAACTACTGGAAGCAAGGCCATGATCTGGTCCCCGTCGGGTGGCTGCCACATTATTATTTGATTATTAATTAACAAAACGATAGTTGATTGCGGAGAACACAATTATTTGATTTATTATTTGGCCACCCGCGTCCTAGCGTGTGGACAAAACCCGTCCGTCCGCGCTTTTACTCTAATTAGGGATGCCAACGCTGCTGCACAAAAATGCTGGTTTTGTTTGATTATGTATGTTTAAAACTTTTCATTGCTATCTATGTAACATGTGCGAAAGTTCTTCCATTACTATAATATATCATTGAGTTACACTGTGTCTTTTATTCAAAATAACGAACTAGAATTCATAAACAGTTAATATATAAATATATAGAATTTGCATCCGGGGCATCAAGAGCCAGTTATTATTAGTTTGCCTGTGATTTTAAATAGAGTAGCTCATCTACCATACGATCTTTAATAACGCCTATGCATCTATACTTGCAAGGATACAATTCTACAATAATAATAAGTTGGCACCACAGTTCTTTACTTGGAATGAATGATTAATACAGACTAAATATAAAGTGACGGAAAGCATTTTACAGAGACACAAGGACCTAGTATGTAATGATATGGATATTATGCTTTATTAGGACCATACTAACATGATTTTCAATTGGTTAAGTTATATTATCCTAAGCGGCCTGAGGGAGTCTATAATATTATGCTTTATTAGGACCATACTAACATGATTTTCAATTGGTTAAGATAAATTATCCTAAGCGGCCTGAGGGAGTCTATAGACGGATATATTACATTCCAAGTTCAAACAATCATTTTCTATCTAGAGACACAATCGTAATCTATGAAGGCATCTGATTGGCTATAAGTTGTGACACCGACAGTTAATGACAGTTGACAATTTGACATAGTTATTTATTAGCCGTGTTATGGACGGGTAATCCAGAGGGCTTAGTCCGAGCTTGCATTTTAAAACTCCCTACTCTCGTCTAGCTAGAGTCGTCTCTCGGATAAACATACAAAAAGAAGTGTAAACTGCAAAACCCAGTCTGGGTACTAAGATTTTAGTACAACAACATTCCGTCATTTTAACAACTTTCCGCCAACTATGTCAACTGTCATTATCTGTTGATGTCAGAAATACAATCTTAATATACTCTGTGGTAGACGGTCATAAAAATAATCATCAATCAAATCAAATCAATGCACAGGCACAGTGCGTGCGTGCGTTGTTGTGACGAGTGATGTTCGATTTTTGCCATTATTTAGTTTACATTGCCTTGTCGTTTGTCTCAGTTCTCTTCACATCTCAGTTCAGTTTACATCAGTTTGTGGTTTGCCTGCCTTCTTGCAATGAAGATAGGATAGTGTAGACTGATTAAATTTGCAAAACACGCAATTTTCATTTCATTAGAAAAGGAATTGTGTTCTCTGATGTTCTCACCAACGCACTAGATACTAAATTACAGGTGAATCAAATGTTGATAAATCTGACGCACGCAGTACCTACATAATTTGTGCTTAGATTGAATACATAATTTGTTATTTTTTCCATTACTGATAATCTATCATTGAAAATATACAAGGTACAATGTGTAATTGACTTTTTGTACTCATTGTTGTAGACTGAAATCCAATAAATAGTATTTTATGAAGACACAATAAAACTTGCTGTGGCTAGTTCCTGTGTAGGTTTCTAAGCTCCAGCCAGCACCATGGACGACGATGGTGATGATAAAGATGACACCAAAAGGTAAGGTTTTTTAGGCTATAAAAATATATAATATAGCCTAAAATAGTTTATAATAGTTAGTCATAGTTTTGAATAATAAATAGTGATCAATAAGACCAAGTGTTGACTCCAGTAAAAAACGAAAATCAATTTAAGATGCGCTGCCTACTGCGATACAAAATTAACAAAGAACTTATTCTTTTTTTTCTTATTCAACCTGGTCTGACCTACTGCTGGGCAAAGGTCACCCCCCTCTTTCCATTTTTATCTATGCCTGGCGAACGCTGCCCTTAGGAATCTAACTAAAGCACTTATTGCATCGTCACTTAACATCAGGTGAGATCGCGGTCCAACAATTGACTATAACTTGTAAAAAAAAAAGAATTGTATATTTTTAATCTTAGCACTACCAAAATCTTTTGTTACCTTAAAATGGCATTAGTGTGATCAAAATATTTAAAATTATCAAGTTTTCAAAGAATATAGATTCTAAAACAAACTCACAACTGTTTTACAGCATATACAAAATGCATCGTAATGTATCATTAAATTAAATACAGTTGAGCTATCAGCAAAACGTTGTATATTAAGTTTTCAATGATGAAATTTGTAAAAATGTTGTTTGCAGATATTTGATTTTAAGGCCTATTTTGCTTTCACGGAAGCAGTTATGGCCATTATAGGAAAATATTGCTATGTATATCCATAAATTGTGGAGATATTTTGAACTGCATTTACAATAAATATAAAAAAAATAATGAATTAAATAAAAAATGCTTATACAGTGTGAATAAACAAATTCTGTTGCTGATAAGAATAATTTTACAAAATAACATTATATTTATAGTAAGAATGAAAAGAAATAGCATTTTTCACAAATTACTTGTAATTGTGGTGTAAAATTAATTAAAATATCAGCTACAAAATTCATTGGATTAAATTACATTATCTCATTTTTTTATATTTGGGTTGATTTTCGCTTAAATTAAAAAAAATATGAATAAAGTATTCCGTTATTGTTTACTGTCTAAATTGAGGGCATGGTTTCTTACACAATATTTCTTTATCTCTCGTGGTTTCGGACTAGCCGTCATCACCATTCTCAAAAAAAAAACCCTGTGTACTTGTTAAACTACGTATAAATCTATCAGCATAAATTTTAATTTGCTTCATTTATATTGCCTCAATATTTTTTAAATTTGTAAAATACCTAATATTATTATGGCTGGTTTCCTAGGAACGTTTTCCTGTATGTATAATGGTTGAAGATTAGATTTTTGAGATGGGATAGTATAATACTTTTGCCACCTTAGGCCGTTCAAGTATTACGTAAGCACTATGGGGGGGTCTTTGTTTTGCTTATTTTGGATGACATGAGGGGTAGGGGAGTCTAGATGATGATTACGTCATCGGTAGTTATTTACTTTTTGATGTGAACTGATGTGCATTATTCAAAATTTAGAGCACCATGAGTTGAATGGCTCGATGATAACGACGTAGACATACCAAAATCGGATGAAAGTGAGCAGACACACAACACTGAGCAGCAATCCAATGTCATCGAAAACTTAGAATCATGGATTCGGGTTTCATGGACTGAAAGACTATTAATTTGAATTTAATATGTGTACCTACCAAAAATTTAAAATAAGTTTGTTATGTTCGTAACATTATAATATTTTTGTCCCTTACTCTATGTTGAATACTGTATCAGTAAAATCTAATCTTTATCCTAAATCTATTTTCTTATTTTTAAAATTATAATTATAACATTATACATAATTACAATATAAAAAAAATACATTTATAATTGAAAAATGTTTACGTAAGCATGGGAGGAGGGGGTAAGAGCTTTGCTTACTTTTGCTGACAAGGGGGATGGGGGGGTAAATGATTGTAATAAATCTGCTTACGTAATATTTGAACGGCCCCTTATCTCAAAAATCCTACATGTATAATGTAAAAATATGTTAATATTTCATTGTGTTGATAGTGCTACTAAAATTGGTAGGTAGGTACATTCGAAATAGGAACATGTACCGAATATTACTTGTATTTTAACAGAAGGACCAGAAATTTGAGTGAAAAGAAAAGGCGGGATCAATTTAATTTGCTAGTTACCGAGCTGGCGAATTTAATAACGAACAATAGCAGGAAAATGGACAAATCTTCAATACTGAAGTCAACTATATCGTTTTTGAGAAATTATAATGGTGAGCATACATAAAAATCAACTTTAAATGCTAAACATGTATATTATGAATATAACATATAATAAACAATATTTTTTTAGAAAAAACAGTTCGGTCACGTGCTCATGATGTCCAAGAAGATTGGAAACCAGCTTTTTTATCCAATGAAGAGTTTACGTATTTGGTGCTGGAGGCTTTGGAAGCTTTCGTCATGGTGTTCTCTGCTAGTGGAAGAATTTACTATGCTTCCGACAGTATACTCTCATTGCTGGGTCATAAACCGGTAACTTATTTTTACTTATATTAAACAAGAAAACCAAAACGTTTTAAGAATACATTTATTATATCTAACTGTCTCATCGTAATATTATTGGGTTTTTCATATTTTTGAAATTTTGTAAGGGGCCAGTAAGAGCAGGTACCTGAATTATTATAGGTATGTAGGTATTGAGACTGGATGACATTGTGTTTGAATATTTTTTAATCAAACATACTCAATTTTTACTTTAGTGAGATATATTAAATCAAAAAATACAGATTAGTATATTTTGATCAAATATTAAAAAAAAATCATGTTTCAGGCGGATTTAGTAAATAAAAGCATATATGACATAACATACGAAGAAGATCGACCTATTTTGTACAACATGATGCAAAAAAAATGTGCTATGGAACATAGAGGACACAACTCTAATAAAGGTTTGTACCTAAAACCACTTCATTTTTTGTGTAACTAGTTTTTTTACCTAAAACTAGTTCCAATTTCATAAATTGTATGTTTAATTGTATTATTATTTAAAGTAAGAAAAGCATGGCAAAAATAAAATTATTCAAGGTTAGAACGTTATCGCCAAGCACTAGACATTCTCGGCAATTAAGCTGATACTAGAGACGAGACTAAGCTTAGACTTGCGTTTGCTTTTGTCAAATCAGAATTAGTGTTTATTTAGTTTACACTTAATATTTTACTTTTACGCAAGCAGAAGAATCATTAGTTTGTTCTCGTAATCTCAGTTCTAGTGTCTATTCAACATGTATCTCCTTCCGTCTGACGACTTAAACATCCTACGATTTTATATTCCTTATTTAGATACCTGTAACTACCCTTCTTTGGACAAAGAAGGGTAGTTTCAGGTCCAAACACATATTTGCCACATTTTTTTTGTAGTTACTAGGTACCTACCTAGACATCAAGTGCACGTCTATATCTCCTTGTGTAACATTGTCACTTAGGAATACTGCAATACTGTCAGTGCATAGCGATTTCAATTGATTGGCCGGCGGTGCAATATTAAGTGGCAGAATTGAATGGGTTCTGCCCCTATTCACTATTAACTAACTCACAACTGAACCGAGGTCGCAATCGGAGGGTCCGTCATAAAACACTTGTTTTTTATAAGTGATGTACCGAGCGTTCATTGCGGACTAAATAATTCACGCGTTGATCCTTGTTATTTTGCTGAATAAAATATACCTCATTGACATTGAATTTGGACCTGCCCCGCTGTGTTTTGTGAGACGGAATCTTAATTCTTTGATTTTCATGTGTCTGTAGGTTGCCGAGGTACAGCAGAAAAATTATAAATACGAAGATCTTCTTTCAGGATCTAAAGCTGTGCATTATTTGTAATTTAAGATACGTGCGATTTTTTTAAGTGCTTTCACTGTATCTGAATCCTATCGTGTACGGTCGATGGTCATTTCTAGTCGAAGTTGACTAGGACTTACCAATACTTGAAAGTTGCTTGTAGCAAACGACCGAACATTTTGTTCGTCATAATGCCAACATATTTATGTAACTACTGTAGTAGTTGGTATCCTAAACAGGTTGTGCAGACTACGAACTGGTTCATTAGATTGGATTATCTTTTAAATGCAAAATTAATTAATGCACGGATTTCGAATTTGAATCCACAATCTCGGGAACTATTTTGGGACCTCCCACTAATCTACGATGTTAAAACCCAAATAACACATGCGTATAATACAACTACAGAGATCGAATTGATAAATAAATTAATATTTGTGGATGGATCACGGATTCTGATCTGTAACGGGTTTTAAATATTTAAAATGAAATGCAAGTACCTAATGAAAATTCTGTTGTACACATAGCAGAATCTTAGGAAATGCCTCGTATTTACCATGAAATTATGCTAAAAAGCCAAATCAAAGCAAAGAGCGTTAAATTAACAGCGCATAGCAAAATGATTTTTATTCAAACTGATGTATTTGTAGTATTATTGTTTGTAACGCTTTCGCGAAATACCTTCATAATATTTTGTTGTACGACTTGTACGTGACTGGTTTATTTCACGGCTTTTACTTTTACAGCGCTGAAACTAGCGCACTATGTGCAAGATCTTTTTAAAACAAAGTCTATTCGAGTCATCCTAGGACGTAGCAATGTTGCCGTAGCTGAAACTCAAAATACAAGGTTGTTTTTGAAAAATCTTTTAACTTTGTATAAAAGCTTTCTTCTAACTAATTTTCGCTGTTGTTATTAATGGAAAGGTCAAAAACAGATAAAGGCCAGAACTGAAAAGTGAACAATTGCCATCGATATTAACTTATCGTGTGATCGAAAACACGCGTCATTTCGTATTAAACAGGCTACTAATGTATGAGACGATAGTCGTTTGATATGCTCACTTAATCCCTAATAGAATTCATTATTCTACCTACAGAAAAAATGCTAATATCATACAAAAGTATTCACGAGCGCCACAAAGTGTACTAAAAACGATTTCTAACAGATTGTGTTATATCAGTTTTTGCAAACCTTTGAGTATGCATAAGCATTACCAGTGCTCGCAAATGGTGACGAAAATCACCGAGAACAAACTTGCGATTTTACTGGCTCGTACTATCTTTGTCTTTCCATTAAATAAGGCCGCCGACTGGGCTGGGGGGATAGGATGTTAAGATATACAAATAGATGATTCCACGGTATCACTGACCGTTATCTAGCACATTTAAGAGGAGTATACGTAGAAAATCGCAGAAAACATTTTGCACCTTTTTTATCCATGAATTATAAATAAACCAAAAATTCAAATTTTCATACCATATTTTATAGGTTCAGCTAAAAACATGATAAAAATATACATTGTCGGTAAAATATAAATATTAACTGTACTATTCGTTAGAATCTAGATTCTGAAAACACAGCCATTTGCCATTGTGCTAATTTATAGGATTGCACCTTATTAACGAAATGATTTGAAACAAAATAGGCTGGCGAGCGTAATATTGTGTAAGAAATTACATTTTCATTATCAATAACTACTGAATAGTTGGGTCCTTAAGATGACAACAAAAACAACAAAGGAGCGCAGCAACTATTGCCTAGAACGTGCCAGTTATTAGAATCGAGATTATGAGCATTTATTGCGTAGTTCCGCGCGGCTAAAATGTATTCATGTAACCAAAGTTATTTGATGTTTCAGAAAAAGAAATTATGAGGTTCCAGATCCACATTCGACGAGGTATGGCGAACTTCAAGAAGGATTACTCGTACGACCTCGTTCAGTTCTATGGACATTTCCGTAAGTATACAAATGATCCTACAAGTAGGTAATTAATTACTCCTCCACTAGTATGCTGGTTTTCCACTTCGGTTCAGCAGTGATATTTTATGTAATAGATTAAGTTTCGGTGTATTTTTAGAAGAAAACGTATAAATGAGCTCATACGCGAGATGAACATTTTAGTCAGTTAATTGTGTACATAACGGCTAGTCGAAGTTTGTGTGCAGAATGTTCAACTGTACTTATTTCATGTTGGTATTGATATTGGCAAAATTGTACTTTATTCTTGAACATATAGTACTTGAACGGCGATATGCAACCCTGTTAAATGTCATTGACCGCGTTTTATTTTTTTGCATGCACAAGCATTCTCAAATTTTATATGAGACAAACGCCTCATTCCGAACATATGTTGGGTTTTGAACATGTTTATGGAATACATACATATGTAGATTGATAGTCGCAATACACTGAAAAAATTATTTAGTTGAATCAACATTTATTCAACCTATTTTTTGTGTTAATATAGAACCTACATAGAATATTTGTTAAATCAAACAAACCGAAATTGTTACTTTTAAAAGGTAAATTTAACCAAACCCAGTGAGGTTGTTTCAACACTGTTTTGAAATGGTAATATCAACTAGTTTATTATAGGTTATCAGAACATTCAACTTTTCAACTATTTTTTTTTGTTGATATAGAACCTACCTTTAATAAATAGTTGAATCAATTAACCTTAAATGTGTTGCTTGTAGGGTAAATTTAACCAAACCATGAGCTAAGTTAGTTTAACACCTACTTGTAACAGGTAAATTTAACCAAACCACCAGTTAGGTTGTTTTAACACTATTTTGAAATAGTTATTTTAACTATATTATTAAACCTGTATTTTTAAGTATATAGTGCCTAAGTTGTAACAACCTAATTTTCATGATAAACTTAACCTGTATTTTTAAGTTGAAACAACTTGTGGTGTTTTGTTAAATGAACCTCTGCTTTGTGGTAAAATCTACCTAGGTCATAATAGTATTTTTGACATAGGTGTAATGTAGATTCGACACGTAGCAATAGGTTAGAATAACTTAAATTAGGTGGTAAAATTAACCTGTGTATATTGGTATTCTTGACTGTTGTAAATGTAGTATTAACATGTGAAATTAAGTTGTAACAACCTAATTTTCATGATAAACTTAACCTGTATTTTTAAGTTGAAACAACTTGTGGTGTTTTGTTAAATGAACCTCTGCTTTGTGGTAAAATCTACCTAGGTCATAATAGTATTTTTGACATAGGTGTAATGTAGATTCGACACGTAGCAATAGGTTAGAATAACCTAAATTAGGTGGTAAAATTAACCTGTGTATATTGGTATTCTTGACTGTTGTAAATGTAGTATTAACATGTGAAATTAAGTTATAACAACCTAATTTTCATGATAAACTTAACCTGTATTTTTAAGTTGAAACAACTTGTGGTGTTTTGTTAAATGAACCTCTGCTTTGTGGTAAAATCTACCTAGATCATAATAGTATTTTTGACGAAAGTGTAATGTAGAATCTACATGTAACAATAGGTTAGAATAAACTAAATTTAGTGGTAAAATTAACCTTCGATATTGGCATTCTTGACTGTTGTAAAGGTAGTATTGACATGTGACATTTAGTTAAAATTACTTGTTATTGGTAAAATCAACCTGCATTTATTAGTAATATCTACCTACAATATAAAGTATTTTTGACAAAGGTGTAATGTTGAAACGATACGCCTCAATAGATTAGAATAACATACTATACAATACAAATCTCTTTATTGCATATACCACAGACATAGTAGGTACAAAAAAAAAGAAACTTAAACTAGAGTAATACAATTGGCGGTATTATCGCTTAAAGCAATCTCTTACTTTTGTACTTACCATGTAGGCTATGAAAAATGATCTGTCCGGTGATCATTATGGTTTGAAACTGGACTATGCCGGCATGATAAGTGCAAATGCTATTCTAACCTATCGCTACATTACATACATACACCTCTAGGTGTATGCATGTAATGTAGCTTTACAACAAAGCCTAATTCAACATTATACCGACTTCTTCCGTGCATGCAGATTGATTTTACAAACATAATATTAAAGTAAATTCTGTATAAACAAGTATTTTTACATTTCAGGTTAACTTATTACTTAGCTAATTACAAAATACTAATATAATATTGACACCACTCAATGCAGGCTTATTCTACAATACACTCTCAAGAAAATACTTACCTACCTATAAAGGAAATCTAATTATAGACAATTAAATAAAAAAGTTATAGATCATTATTACACATTTATTTAACCATAAAAAAACATAATAAACACATAATACAACTTATATTATTCAAATGAAGTAACTAGCAAATCGTCCAATACGTATAGACATTTAGCGAGAGAATGTCAAAGTTTGCCAAACAAACTAACAATTATTAGTAGATTTAACAAATACGTTTAGTACCTATGTTTTCAAATGTAATTACCGTTTTCTGGATCGTAGCGTAATGGCCATTTGCCATTAGTTGTTAGGCCTAACAATCGAGTGAATATCACTTTTTTAGGCCTAACAACCAATAATCGTAATCGCTACGATCCAAAAAACGGTAGTAATTACATTTGCATGCCAGACTAGACCTACCGGTAGCGACACTTTTTTATATAAATAATAGAATTTAAGGGTAGTTACCTACAGGACATACTCTGCTATATTTAAAAAAAATGCCTAAGGCCAACAAACAGTATGTACCTGCATTAACGCCAGAATAAAACTTAACCATTACAGTTGACAGACTCACAAACTTAACTTAACTTATAGCTTGTTCATTATGAACACTAGCCTAAAACTAACCAGCTGCGGAACCTATGTTGCAAGGCCCGACTTTAAACGTCCTGTAGGTCTAGTCTGTCATTCAAATGTAATTACCGTTTTTTGGATCATAGCGTAAAGCCCATTCGCCATTAGTTGTTAGGCCTAACAATAGTTTAATCACCATAGTGATAAAACTTTGTTAGGCCTAACAACCAATAATCGTAATCGCTACGATCCAAAAAACGGTAGTAATTACATTTGCATGCCAGACTAGACCTACCGGTAGCGACATTTTTTTTTATATAAATAATAGAATTTAAGGGTAGTTACCTACAGGACATACTCTGCTATATTTAAAAAAAATGCCTAAGGCCAACAAACAGTATGTACCTGCATTAACACCAGAAAAACCTAACCATACCTAACAATGACAGACTCTATTTCTAAACAACACATCACTAGCACAAAAATCTGTGAGTAATAGATCTGAATGTAATTTACCAGTTTATATCCAAAGTTTTGTTTCAAAATAGGATATTTTGTAATATTTCTTGCAGTTGTTTCGTTTTATCATTATAGTCTTTCTCGACCCGGTACGCTCCTGTTGCCAGCCAGTTGCGCACCTCTTGGAACGGTTCTTTATGGTATTTTAGCCAGATGACCAGCTCATCATTTTCTGAAACCAAAAAGCAGAGGTATGATAAATAATTGCAAAGCGATGTGTAGGTATATTAAACAAACATAATACCTATTATACTAAAGTATTACCGATGATTATGTTCTCTTCGACCTCAGAATCTTGTTTTTCATCATCATTATATTTGCGTTTCCTTGATATGACCCCCTCTTTTTTTAGGACGCGTCTTTGATTGTTATACCTGTCCACTAGTTTTCCTCTGGCAGGAATCGTTTTTTTGTTTGTTACTATGGCCGGGATGTAGTAGGTTTCCTAGAAAAAAAAAATTATGCAAGGATAGTGAACATGAATAGTGGTATGAACTTGAATCAATTTTGTAAACACACTAGTATGTGTCCAATTATGACCATTTTTTTGAAAGGAATCATAACTATGCTTCTACTACTACTGTATGACTTTAAAGATGAAACATATAGGTATATAACATAACGGAGATACAGATACATATACATAGACAGGAACATGACGCTCACTATTGTCACTAACTACGTCGCACTACGATAACTACGCTTTCTACGACTACGACGACTTTAAAGATGAAAAATATATAATAGGTAGGTATAAGTAATATAACGGAGATACACATCATAGATACCTACATATCGCTCACTATTGTCACTAACTAGGTACGTCGCACTACTATTATTTATTTATACTAGGTAGGTAGGGTACTTGGCAAAGAATGTACTATAGGTATCATAAATAGGCTGGTAGGTATATAAACCTTATGTTCTGTTGGAACAAAGCGAGTGATAGCCTCTGATAAAACAATGAAGTCTTCTTTTTTTATGCACTGATATTTGTTAATATACCACTCCACAATGCTTTTTGTTAGATATGATCTGCTAGTCGCATCAAGCTTATAGCTTGATTTCAGACGGGCCAGAACCAGTTTTCCATAACTGTTCTCATTAAGAATGGTGGGTATATCTATACTCTAAAATAGAACAGTACAAAAAAAGTAAGAAACATGTGTACAAAAAAAAGTAAAAAAACATAAGGAAAACGTGTGTGTCATAATAAAATTATGAAGAATCCAAACTTACATTAAGTATTTGCTTTGGGTCAGCATCCGTTTTTACGCTACAGCATAAGCTACTATGACTAGAGCACGTTGTAGGGCTTGCAGGAGCAGAATTTGTGTCTTCCGATGCAGTTTCCTGTAAAATAATAAACCAAGTTAAAACTTTAGATTTTCTAGTTTTCTCTCCGTGCGACTTAACTAGAGACTTCACGCTGTGACGTCAACAATAAAAACTCAACAGAAATATTATCGTATGATTCAAAACTAGGTAGGTACCAATAAAATACTAATTAAAAATCATTTTTTTAAACAAGCTTTTATTTAAATGCTCTAAAACGAACAAAATAAATTTTGAATGCAATCAAACCCACCATTATATTAAATTATAAAATTTATATTGATATAAATAAAAGCTTGTCGCGCATGAACTTTAGTGGCGTTGTAAGTAGGTTTAAATTCGCATTTTTTTTCTCTTAGAGTCGACTTTCTGTACTTGTACTATTACTTATTCTGTGGTAGTACGTACGTACCTTACTACGCGTAGGTATAAGTTAACATTATTTTTGTGTTAAAATAACATTTTGTGACGTATTTGATATACCCACTACATTTTGTTAGTGCTTCCATAACCTATGGTAAGTAGGTACCTACCTAAATAAATAGGTGATTAAAAAATTTATAATACTAATTACCTATAATTAGAGATTAAATTTAGTACCTATAATTAATTAACAAGTGAGATTAAAATACCTAATAAAAATAATAGAGATAGGTTTACTTACATGGGTTATTTTTTCCAGCTTCCTCACACCGACTCTGAATAATATTCTTTCTTTTATAAGCGGCACTAATTCTTTTTTATTTCGTTATCCTGTATTTCTGTGAGTAAATCTATAGTGATTTCATTATCTGAAAAACAAAACAAATATTATTACTTAGATACCTACGTAAGTTCCTTAGGTACCTACCAACCTACCACCTAACCTATCGTAGTTTCGGTAGACGATCTCGGTAGTTTACTATAAAAAATAACTAGGTACCTTGGTACCTTACCTACTGGCTACTACTAGGTACCTATACTTGTAGTATTATGTGTAGGTATACCTACCTACCTACGTTGCAGTGCCGTCTTATGTCTACCGCCCTGGTTTTCTACTCACCGACACATACCTACCTACATACGCGACGCGCGCCGCACTGTAAATTCAAATGAACTTATACCTAATTGTAGTGTTATAGAGATCATTTTTCTTTAAGTGCGAGCGCCCGGACGGCTTTGTCAAAAGGCGGACGCACAGTTGCCGCGCCGCGCGCCCATTTTAAATGAACTTACACTTTATTGACTTTGACTTAGAGATCATTTTGCTTCAAGTGCGGGCGACCGGGCGGCAAAGTGTCAAAGGCTTAGAGAATTTGCCGCGCGCGTATTATTAAATAAAATTGTTATTTGTGTAGTAGGTAATAAGAGTCATTTTAACTTGCACATCATGAGCAGTATGACAAGCACCGAAAGCGTAATAAAAGTAAAACGAACAATGATTATTGTTGATGACAATTTTTTTTTATTTAATTTTGCGCATAGGTAGGTACGTGTTTGTCGTAACCTGTATATGAAACTGTGCAATGGCGTTAAGTTCAATGAAATATCTAAATATTCATTAATCAGCGCTCGGCAGGCGCCCACGGGCGCTCCGCACCCGGGTGCACCGCACCCCTTGCACCCCCGGGTAAAGACCCTGCTACTATTAACCTAGATTTTATGTAGATTGCACCTAGAATATGTGGTAGAAACAATACCACATATTCTAGGTGCAATCTACATAAAATCTAGGTTAATTTAACTTATTACTTCTTGTTCGTATTAGGTTACCTAGGTAGGTAACAGCACTGAGTAGGTACTCAGTGCTGTTTTATGTACTGAGTACATAAAACTACTACGAGCTACATAAAATCTATGTTATGTTACTTACCTACTTGTAGATAAATTACTTATTTAGCTACAATTAGTAATTTCATCATGATCAGACTGGCGTTTCATACATTATATTATGTAAGGTAAGTACTTACCACAAAAAATTTTAATTGTCTCTTCAGATAAACCCCAGTCTCGGAGATATACTGGCACCAGTGATTTCTCAAAATCTTCCATATTTACTTAAGGTACCACTGAATCAACGATACGTATCACTAAACTCACCTTTTATTTGGTTTGTTCTATTAAACCACTTTTAGCAGTGGCATTTATTAATTAAAATTAATAAAGTCTAACGTATAGTAGGTACGTCGCGGGCGCCGGCGCCGGCGGCGCCGGGCAGACTAAACAAACGCAACGAACGCGCACTTGCGGAGTTGCGGTTGGATTTGATTGAAGTCAACAGTGTTGCCAGGTCACATTTTTACAGTACCCTTGGCTTGGTTTCAATTTACCCTAGATTCTGTATAATTTTGAAAATAAACATTAAATGTAATGTATTGAGAAATACATCGATGTTCCTAAAACATCGATTGTTTTCGCAATGAATGTTTAGGCCTTAAAGAAAACTAAGTAAGAACAAGGAAAAATATGTATTAAAATTCACGATCACACAGCAAATAACCAGCTATATTTTATTAATTGCTCTAGTTGTCATTGTCATTATAGTGTCGCTTGGTCAATAAATTAAGTAGATTAGCTAAATTGGGTTATTTCAGGGCCAATACTTGTAAATAAAATTAATAAAAAAAAACCTAAAACTATACAGGGTCCGTAACTGTATAGTATAGTATAGTACTGTAGCCCATTCATTATAAGATCTTCACACGTTATGGAATGCAAATAAAGATATGAATATAAAGCCCCTTAAAAATCCCATTCCACTTATTTACCGCCTAAATTTGGGGGGTTATATATATTAATACCCTTTAGTTGGGAACCCTGTTTTGGTTTTAATTTTGCTATGCGGCTCCGCGGCAGCGGCAAAGGAAACCTAACCAATTCAACCGTATTTCTCACGAACTAGGTACTAATGCTATCAACTTGAAATTTGGAACAGTTTTTGTCTAAAAAATCGAAGTGGGGCTACTATGGTATGTGGGGTATCATATGAAAGAGCGCTATTTGCACATTCTCAAGCACTTATTTTTTTTACGCTGCATATAGCGTATAAAATATAAGTAGTTTTTGAGTTTTGACGAAAAATTAAAAAAAAAACCGTCCCTTATCTCCGAAGTTTGCATAGAAAAAAAACTGAAATTATTTCATGGCACATGGGGCGGCGATGAGAGGCTGATATTTAAAAAAATGAAAAAAAAAAATTGCCCGGTCCAGGATTTTAGCGTGTGAAGTGGTGAGGTTTTTACACCATGGCAGCTAGCTGGCCTCTTGTTGTATGTACAGGTCAAGTGGAGTTATTTATAGGGCTATCTCCATGGCTGCTGTTGGGGTGGTTTTCATGCAGCCAGTGATAGCTTAAAAGGCTTGTCGCTGGAACCATTGGAGTCCGGTGATGGTGGTCGAGAGTTCTGTCCTCGTTCACCAAACCAGAACGCCATAATATGCCAACCTTGGCCTGATCACCGCTTTGTATAGCCATATAGTAATCTTTGGAGAGAGCCCCCCGGTCTTTCCTAACATTTTTGTTTTACATTGGAAGAGTGCATTGTGCACTTGTTGAGATTATAGTCAAGATGATTTTCCAGAGCAATTTGCTATCAAGAATAAGTAGTTGACCTCTTCTTGAATATTATCAGTTTCGCTTTTCGGGATTAGCCGATAGCTAGTGCTTTGAACACCAAGCTCGCGCTTGTTTTTGATTTTCTCATGAGATCACTTAAGATGCCCTCGAATTTCCCCGAGGACCTTGCGAGTCTGTTTTTGCAATCAATTTTGTAAATTTAGCTACGTTCGCTTGTTGATACGACTTATGCAATATAGTTGAATTAAACATTATTTATTGTTTTTTTTTAATTTCTAGCAAAAGGTTAAAATATTTATGTTATTTTGACTAAATGTATCTGTTGATTCTACTATGTAATGAAATGTTAGGTGTTGACAACTACTCACAATAGTCATTTTAACCAATTTGCTTTGTTTATTAAAATATTTGCAAATAGTTGAATCAATTTTGTAAATTTAGCTACGTTCGCTTGTTGATACAACTTTTGCAATATGGTTGAATCAAACATTATTTATTGGTTGTATAAATTTCTAGCAAAAGGTTAAAATATTTTTGTTATTTTGACTAAATTTATCTGTTGATTCTACTATGTAATGAAATGTTAGGTGTTGACAACTATTCACAATAGTTATTTTAACCAATTTGCTTTGTTTATTAAAATATTTGCAAATAGTTGAATCAATTGCGTAAATTTAGCTACATTCGCTTGTTGATACAACTTTTGCAATATGGTTGAATCAAACATTATTTATTGGTTGTATAAATTTCTAGCAAAAGGTTAAAATATTTTTGTTATTTTGACTAAATGTATCTGTTGATTCTACTATGTAATGAAATGTTAGGTGTTGACAACTACTCACAATAGTCATTTTAACCAATTTGCTTTGTTTATTAAAATATTTGCAAATAGTTGAATCAATTTTGTAAATTTAGCTACGTTCGCTTGTTGATACAACTTTTGCAATATGGTTGAATCAAACATTATTTATTGGTTGTATAAATTTCTAGCAAAAGGTTAAAATATTTTTGTTATTTTGACTAAATTTATCTGTTGATTCTACTATGTAATGAAATGTTAGGTGTTGACAACTATTCACAATAGTTATTTTAACCAATTTGCTTTGTTTATTAAAATATTTGCAAATAGTTGAATCAATTGCGTAAATTTAGCTACATTCGCTTGTTGATACAACTTTTGCAATATGGTTGAATCAAACATTATTTATTGGTTGTATAAATTTCTAGCAAAAGGTTAAAATATTTTTGTTATTTTGACTAAATTTATCTGTTGATTCTACTATGTAATGAAATGTTAGGTGTTGACAACTATTCACAATAGTTATTTTAACCAATTTGCTTTGTTTATTAAAATATTTGCAAATAGTTGAATCAATTGTGTAAATTTAGCTACGTTCGCTTGTTGATACAACTTTTGCAATATGGTTGAATCAAACATTATTTATTGGTTGTATAAATTTCTAGCAAAAGGTTAAAATATTTTTGTTATTTTGACTAAATTTATCTGTTGATTCTTCTATGTAATGAAATGTTAGGTGTTGACAACTATTCACAATAGTCATTTTAACCAATTTGCTTTGTTGTTTAAAATATTTGCAAATAGTTGAATTAATTTTGTAACTTTGACTAAGTTCATTTGCTGATTCAACTTGACATTATGTTGACATTACCGAATTATTAGTTAAATTGACCGCTATGCGATTATACATGAAAAAATATGTTAGCTTAACCCATTTTTTTGGTTGTAACAACAATTAGATTTTAACTTTTTTTAATTTGTTCTATTAAATGTAGTACTACGGTTGTCACAACGTAATTTATTGTTGCCTCAACTGTTAAGGAATCAACATTCAGAAATTCAACTATTAGTTTTCTCAGTGTACGTTACCGCTTAAACAGATTTATATATGTACTCGTATTAACTATTAGTTAATACGAGTACATATATAAATCTGTGAGTATGTATATATGTATATACTAATGAGTACGTATATAACTATTTTTCTCTATGTCAAGAGGTTAAACCTCTTGGCATAAAGAAAAATAGTTTTAATATTTTCTTATACATATTAAGATAGGGCTTTTGGCATCTAACCCTTTTTTATTTTACTTCAAACTTGGTAACAAAGGTTTTGTTACCATGTTTGAAGTTTATAAAACTCTTTATTGTTTTCGTAAAACAAAATGTATTGTATGCTTTAAACACTTTCAAACTTTACCTTTAAGAACTTTCGAAAATCGGGACGTATGATGTATTGTAAAAAATGCAGCCTTACAAAAACTAAAAAGAAAGTTAAGCCAAATTAAATTTGTAAAGAAAACTTGAACAATTCGAAACGTGACCATAAAAAAACAAAGAAAAAAAAATTGTAATTTAAAATTACAATTTTTTTTTAATTAAATTTATTTTATACATTATCGGTGTATTTACTATCAAGTTGTAAATAAAAAGAATATAGAAAGCACAGCCTTCAAACTTATTATTTATTTTTCGTTGTATTTTTTACTGTTTCTAAATATTATTGCTATTATTGATACACTTTACACATTGCCGTTAAAATTTGCGCAAAATTCAAGTCAAAATTATTGTTTTTATAAATTGAAAGAATTGATAATGATGGTATTCGTTGTGCTTTATTGCAAGTAAGTTTGTGAAAATGAAAAGTTTTAGAAATATTATAATAATTGTATGTAATATGTACTTCTCTTTGATAACAGGGTCTAAACACGATCAAGACGAAGATGCTGAACCAATGAACTTCGAGTCAAGGTAAGAATAAACAATGACAAAGTTAGCGACTGATTGGCAAAAGAAATACGTATCAATGTTCGCAATAACGAAAATGTTTTTTTTTGGTGGGGAACGAATACTTGACCAAGAGAAAGCTGATAGGTACTGTTTTAGCTGTGATGGATGTCCGTCTAATCTAGTTTGCTTAGTGTGCCTTTGACTGGATCTGACTAGAAATCTGATTATTCCAGAGTTCTTTTTGTATGCATCGGTCGCCTTCAAACACCGCTATTGGTCCGTGATGTGTCACTGGTAGATACAAGTCGCAACGAGTTCACATCAAGACACAGTTTGGAATGGAAATTCCTGTTTTTGGATCACCGCGCGCCGCCGATTATAGGCTACCTACCTTTCGAAGTGCTCGGCACGTCAGGCTACGATTATTACCATTTCGATGACTTGGAAAAGGTGGTTTCTTGCCATGAGGAGTGTAAGTGTCATCGCTATTTTTATTGAGAATTGATTATCATGACAATGGTGATTGGTATTTATTTAAATATTTAATAGCTATTTTATAAACTTTAAAACGTGGAAACAAGGGCTGTAAAGAAATATGGCTACATCAGTTTTTTAAAAACATAAATTAATATTTTTGACCTAACGTCAGAAGGAGTAAGGTTCTCTTTTCTCTGAAGAGAACAGTTCGCTTTAAGGCTGGCCTCACACAGCCGGAAAACCTATCTGAATTAAGAATCTTAATTCAGACTCTTAATTCCGGCTCCCTCAACTCACATTATCTTAAAAATTGAGATAGATCAGTAGTCTCTTGTTTCACGACACACGCAAACGTCTCGAAATGGAGGAGGAATTAATACTAATCGCATTGCTATTGGCTCAATACTGAGCAATTCATAATCTGAATTCAGTATGTGTGTGTTGCTCTATGCAAATGTATAGGATTACGTGCGTTATGAAGTCATAATCTTAAATATTCAGACCAGGAATTCCGGACGCACATCAGAATCATTCTTACAGATCGATCTGAGAAATTCATAATCTGAAAAAATCTGAATGTATGTGGATCATAACGACTTTGTATGGGATTCCGGCCTTTCTTAATTAATAATATGAATTCAGATTATGAATTCAGAGACGAATTCCGGCTGTGTGAGGCCGGCCTAAAACTGATGTCGCCGATGAAGGTCACAAGACGTGATTCGCATGGATCCTGAAAGGTGGGCTCAAGGAGTTCCAAGAAAGACGCTTAGAAAATCTCACCGACTTCTGAAGAAGCGCTGATGGAACGACCTGGACTCCTTTGACGGGGAATGGACAGAGTCAGCCAGGAAAGGAGGAAAGTGGCATGGGTAGGGGGTAGACCTTTGCCAAGCAGTGGGGATAGTTTAGATAAAAAATGAGCTTTTTTAGGTGTAAGTGTACTCATCCTTTTTTATATACTTACATATTTTCATACTGCTGATATAATGATTATATACGAGTATTTGCAAACACAGACATAAATTCATATTAAGAATCGATAAACATTTTTAATATAGTTTTGTGTTATAGAAAACGTGTAAGTATTATCATAAATGACAAATGTTTGACTCGTTTTTCTCCGTCAGTAATGGAGAAAGGAGAGCTTACGTCGTGCCACTATCGGTTTTTAACAAAAGGGCAGCAGTGGATATGGCTTCAGTCGAGATTCTACATAACATACCATCAGTGGAACTCGAAACCAGAATTCGTTGTGTGTACTCATCGAGTTGTCAGGTATTTAATTAACTATCGTTTATCTGATGCAATTCGCTTATTATAATGCAAAAACCTCAGTATAAGTTCATTCAGGATTTTGTGTATTTTTTATAAAAACAAAACCGATTTCAAGTCGTCTACAAGTAATAAAACTCATATTCCTCGATGACAAGAACAATTGAAGTCGGATTTCTTCATTTTTGTAAACAACTCAACTAATATTTCTTCTCGAATACTAGTATTTATACTTAGGGCTGTGCGTAATATAAAATAAACTATATTTAGACATTTAATGTGTTTTCAATATCTTTTAAAACTTAAAATAAACAAAAGGTTTCAAATCTTTTTCAGTTACGATGACGTAGTGAAAACCAAAATAGAGAGTCTAGAATACGAAAGGAACAGTGAAACTGAGACAAATCCAAATAACATGAATGATACAGCTTCCGACGACCTTATGCCTATGTCACCTTCGTATCTATCGAAGTCCATGGGCGATTCTTACAGCAACTCCTTTCAGCCCATCTCACAGGTAAATCGTTCACGCATCACCTTAGATATCTCTGTACTATATAATATTTGAAACTATCATGGTTTTGAACATAGTTTTCATTATATGGCGCATGCAACTGTGCCGAAATATCGGGAAATAATCAAACTCACAAATCATAGTAAATATCCCGTTTATAATGAAGACTATCTGTACTAATCCATTTCAGACGTGTTTTAGGTGATAGAATCATTTATTGTCTCATCTTGAGTATAAAAAAAATTATATAAGTATTCCATCAACAATCTAGTTCCCATAGTACAAGCTTTACTTAGTTTGGGACTAGAGTGTGATGTGTGAAAGGTCCATGAATATTTATTTTTTTACATAGATATTGAGATCCAAACTGAGGCACAAATAAAGTTGCCTAAAACTCAGTATATAAACTGACTTCAGCCTATTATTAACTCATATAAATGTAACTGAAAACTGAACTGAAGTTTTTTTAGTAATCTGCCGTTCAATTGCGGCATTTTTATGGCTGTATAACCTTCATATATTATAGTCTAACGTCATTTCACATTATTCAATTGGATTCATCTAACTAGTAGACCAAAATTTCATTTTGCTTCGTTTGTTTTTTTTATGTCGGCTGTAAGTTGTCAATATCAGGTTACTGTCATTTTTGGAGGGCAATTATAATAATCAATTCGCTAACGTATCGTAAGGGTGGCGTATAGATACACTGGTGTTAATCCGCAATGTAAATCAATACGTTAGGTTTACGTATCGCGACGGCGACTATATGATTTATTTGTGAATCCCCTCTAAAAATAACAATACCACGCAGATATTTCAATAAGTTGAATTCCACTACTTTTTACTTTGAGAACAATAAAAATTACGAATCCAACTTTACCGAGCCCATTGGTATTTATGTATTAATTCTTAACTCCATTATAGATACATGCATGTTTTTGGTTCGTATTTTTACATTGTATAATATTGTAACTACTAACACGTTTTATTATAGGATGTAAATAATACAATTTTTACTGTGTGCAATGTTAAGACTAATTCAGACAGTTAATTTACAAGCTTTTAAATGTATTACTGATCTTCTGACGTTTAAATCAGGTATTTGTCTTAGAAATTAACTGTTTTGGAAATAAGTAAAATAATATAATTATAATAATTGATTAAATACTAATGTGATACTAATCTGATAAAACTGCTAATACTTACATTTCAGAAAGCTTCTAAACATTCTTTAAGCTTAGATCTTTGGGCTGTACCACCGAAAACAAGAAAATCAGAACCAATAAAGTCGGAGCAGCCTAAAATAAATTTAGGAACGTCAGCAATCTCATTGCCGAAGACCGTGACTCCAGTAAATATATTGCCGAAGATCGTGACTCCAGTAAACATGTTGCCCACGGCGCCAGTTAGCTCATTGTCCATTGCTCCGGTAAACTCATTGATAATGAACGCAAATCCGCCAAAGATATTTGCGATGAAAGTGACGCAAGAAATGCTAGAGCCGATGGACGTGATGCCAGGAAACATATCACCGATGATCGTGACGCCGAGGAACTTGTCCCCAAGGAACTTATCTCCTATGAACGTATCGCCAGTAAACATGTCACCCATGTACTTGTCGCCTGCAATATCACCGGTCAAAAACTTATCGCTGATGGACTTGTTCACGCAAGACTTTTTACCGAGGCGTACATCACCTATGCTCTTAACGCCAAAAGAGATGTCTCCTTCAAACTTATCGCCAACGTCAAACTTATCGCCAAGGAACTTATCGCCAAAGAACGTGTCGCCGTTACTTTTATCACCTAGTGACTGGTCCCCAAGAGATCGATCGCTATCAGAAACTTCGCGATATTCGCCGGCAAACTTGTCAAACTTTTCGTCAGATATGTCGTCCCATATGTCAGCGCCTAACGTGTCGCCGCTTAATGTGATGTCTTCGCCGGAGTACGACGTCGAGCGGGAGGCACTCATGTCAATGTACTCAGCAGTGCAGGCTTACGATGGCTCTGGTAACTCGTTCCGACTAGTCTCTCAGGTGAATATTACCAACCGCGTTTCAATTATTTTATTTAGTAAACTGAAATATACACGGCGTTTTATAATAAGGTCTTGTGAGATAGCTTTGTTGTCGGTAGCTATGAAGTCAGTAGGCATTCTAATAGGATATTGATGATAAATTCGAATTCATTTAATTAGTCCGTATGCATTCATGCACTGTTTTTTTGCTGATATAGAAGATGTCCTATTAACTTCCGAATTTATAAAAACCACGGTGATCTAACAGATGCTCGTAGTATGTACAGATGGAACTGGGTTCGTACTTAATGAAGTAAGAAAGCCTTCAAACGTTTTTCTTGTTTTCATTATTTCATTGCTAGTTAAATCTCTTTCAATTGCGCCAATTTCACAATCTTTGAGCTGTTTCTATTCAGTTTTGGGTAAATGGAGTCATTTTATTTGTGATTTGTAAAATATACTAAGAGTGTAGAAAAAGGAGAATGGGCAATTTTCTATGGAGCGTGGGCCACGACTAAAAAACCCGTCCCTAAGGGCTGCCACATGATATGTTTAAAATGGCTTTTACAGGCCTACCTTATACTATTTTTATTAAAAAAAAACCCATCCCATGGAAATCAATATATTTTGATAAACTGATTTTTTTCAACGTCGTATTACTCCGAATTCTGAAGAAGAAGAAACAAAAATGCCTGTAGTTGCGTTCAAAAGGGCGTTAAACGGGCTTTATTTGTTTTTCAGATTGTTTGAAAATCCAACCTGTGGGAATCGAGATTTTTCCGAAAAACTTTATTTTTTGCAATACTACAGTTTTTCAGGAATTACTCAATTTCCACAGGTTGGATTTTTAAACAATCTGAGAAACAATTAAAGACCTTTTAATGTTCTTTTAAACGCCATCACAGTTAACTTATTCTTGTGGGCCTTCAGAATTCTAAATAATATGATGTTAAACCATAAAAACCATTTCATCGGAATATCTCGATTTCCATGGGACGAATTTTTGCCGTAAATATAGTAAAATATTGGCTACCTTGAGGGACGATTTTTTTAGTCGTGGCCTAAAATGCCCATTCTCCTTTCTTATTTGTAGTAGTGTTACACCATAAACCAACTAAATAAAAGGTAAAATAACCACTAGGCTTCAATTACTCTAAACGCGTAAGATTCACTTGCGGCTTGGTAATCACGTTATAAATAAATTAAATACTTACACACAACGCCATCTAGTCCCAAATTAAACTGAAGATTTGAAACAGGGAATTAGATTGTCGACAGACTACTTTTCAATTTTTTTTGAAGTGAAAACTTCTTTAGCGGCGCTGGGTGGGTAAAAACTTTCAAACTCGCGTCAGGGTCACGTGACGTCGAAAAAGCGTAAGATCTTATTTAATTTTCATACATTGCTCGTAAAACAAGAGACGACAAAAGAACACACTTGCGGTCACGCGACGTATGACTCAAACAATTAAATAGTGTTGTGGCGCAGACACATTCGCGCTTGCGCGAATGTGTCTGTGTCTTCGTTGTCTTCGTCGTTGTGTCACATTCGCGCTTGCGCGAATGTGACACAATGACATGACACAATCACAATCACAATTGTCATTATGACGACTGTGGTTATATTTTTGAAGTGAAAACACAACGTTAATATTGAAGTTTTCACTTCTGCCGGCACTCCCGGAGTGCTACCATTTTTTTTTGTAATTACTAATACGGTACGCTAGTGGCTATACATAATAACACTCGGACACAACAAACATCATACTAATTTTACGACAAAAAAATAAATTCTATCAAATCTGTAGTCAATTCGTATAACCCACTTTATGTAGACAGTCCACTGTAAATATTAACATTTCAGAATACTTTTATGACGCCACTAGAGGACGACGGTACAATTTCGCCTTTGCCCGTTTCGGAACATAGCTCAGTATCTGGTCGTTCGGTGCCACAGGTACGTATTGTAAAATCACGTGTACATAAAAAACATAAATTTGTTTACGTGGTATCACTGTTGGCAGAGCAAAGGATAGGTTAATATATTAATAGCTATTTCTTGCAGCTGGCTCGACAAAGAAATGATCCTATTGATAATATGGTAACCATTTATCTAATTATATGTTAGAAAGTAGCACAGAATAGTTATATTAGATTTTAGTTCCTTAATGCTCGCTTGTATGGCCGATTACATTACAAACACTCTAAAGTAGCAACTTTAGAACATTGATACAAATTCAATCGTTACTTTTTGTTTCTCACAATAAAATATTAGGCAAATTTCGCAAATGATAAGCACAGAATATTCAATTCTACTAATATTATGTAAATACATGAGATATATACATAAGAGTTAAACAAATTTTTGAACTTATTTACCTGGATCCTTTTCTTTCATTTTATCCCGATTGTTTTTGATTTACGAGAAAGTAAAATAGTCTACATTCATCATTATACTCTCATAAAATGGTTTTTTTAAATCTCTTGTAAAAAATGCAAAACTACGTTTTGTGATTTGTAAGTAGATACTATTATTGGGCTTCGATTATATTGATATCATGTTGTTTTATTATTTGTACTTACATAATTTTTTGTAACGGGTATTCTATTTGACATACTTACTTAATGTTTTTATGCCATAGCTGGCAGACGAATGCTGAATGCTAAACTAACATCACTACAAAAGTTTTTTTTTGTATCTCCTGCATGGTTTATAACATTCTATTATGCATTCTCCGCTATTATATTAACATAAATGGTGATGTTAAATGCTAACATTTCAGAATTGTGTAAGTAGAACGCAGCTATTAGAGACACCAACACTATTGGATCAGCTCGATACGCCGTCAACGTCTAAGGTAAGTGTACACACGATTTGCATTGCATGCATATTTAAACACATAGAATATAATAAAAAAACAAAACGAGATTATTGTGTCGCCGGTCGAGTTGCTTTTGCATGTCAGTCGTCTTGGATTATTAACGTTCAGGTAATGTCTTTTATTAACGCAGCGAATGAAACTAACATTTCAGAACATCTCTAGAAGCCCAACCCAGCCAAAACCGTTATTGCCACCTTCAATTTATATAACGGAGGCGACCGGCGAACAGACTTGGCGATCGCACGTAAGTCCCAGAATGTGATAAATCGACCCCTAAAACCAAACTGTCGCTGCATGCCAGAGCAATTGTACCCCGCTACATGACGACCGATCGCTAAGTTCGACTAAAGTACGCCCCCACATGTCTTACCATTGCTGCATGCTGTAGCAATGAGGATTCTTCGTGACTGCACATTGCCGCATGCCGGAGCGAGTCGGTATGGTCACATGCCTACCCGTCGCTGCATGATGAAGCAAATGGGTAACGCATGGTACTTCCCCTTTCTGCATATTTTACCATTCCAGTGGCTACCGTCTATTGATCCACTGCACAACTCCAGCATGTAAGCACTTTATGTATTGTCTTTTGTAATATAAATTATACACAGAATCAATCCGCAAGATTCTTGCCCGTTCTTCTAAGCTCTGGCCGCGAAGAACTGGTACTAACTGCCACGCTCAAGACCGTTGTTACCGTTGATTCATTAATCATTAAGCGGTTTCTTTTACTCATTAGTAAATGAAACCGCTAGTTTTGTATTACATGTGGACATAATGACGTCTCTGAGTGGGGTTATTAAATCATGTTGTTTATGTCAACGAGTTTTTAGAAAACTTTTTTTATAAAACAGAATGGGTTTCTCAAAACACGGTGACATAATTATATAAAAAAAAGGATCTGTATGGTCCTTGTGATATATGGGTAAGTAGCATGCATTAAAACGTTACTATGTTTTATCATTCAGGGCAACATTTATTTTCTATTCTGAACGAAAAAAAATAGGTATTTATAAAATTAAAATGCATAGTATTCTAACAGCAATCTAGTTCCCAATATACAAACTTTGCGACTATGTGGCGTAGTGTGAAATGTCCAAAATTATTAGATAATTATTTATTTATAACCCACCTTCTACCATATAGCACATTAAAATTTAAAATAGAACCAGAAACATCTCTGGTTTGATAGCGGATTATTGAATTACAAACGCGTTTGAAATATTATTTTTTTGAGGTACCATTTATTGTTAGGTACCAATAAGTTGGATTCAAGTTAACAATAAGAAACAAAATCAAGATATTTTGCCAAAATAAGTGTAACAAGCTTTGTCTCATAAGTAGGAGGCACTTTAAAACTTATTCACCCTTTTCGGGTATCGCAAAAAGTTTTTGGCCCCTTTTACATTAATTTACTTACTACATATGTAGTAAGTACTCTAACTATATCTCTTATTTTTGAGAAGAAGTATGCACCCGACACTGACTGCAAATTACTTGCCTTCCAATATACGTACAAGTATTAAGTATTATACAATTTTAAAGAGCACGCTGTTATTCGTACATACATCCTATTACTTTAAGTATCATTGTAACATTTGTAACGTGGTTATTGTGAACCATTTAATCTCTAGTGCCCAGGTACCGTTAACTAAGGCCCTTTGTCTACGACATTAAGCATAGTCCGATTAAAAAGTCACTAAATACATAAAAAAATTAGTGTGTTTTATAGTCATTTTGAGTTCTTACAGTTCGTTTGTAACTCTTTACTATAATTTTGTCTAATGAACGACTTCATAGTACATTTCCTACAGCTGCATGACATAGAGTAAGTACTTTGAATGTACTCGTTGCATATTTAGCTTTAAGAAGCAAGATGTAATTTGTACTTTATATTGTGTACTGTGTAGTTCTACGTATCATATGTATAGATTTAAAAAAATATACATATTAGTATTCTTACACTATCCAGTCTCGAAACAAACCTTGTACAGCATTTCTTAGTTTCAGACTAGATAGCGTTACGTGATATGTTCATAAATATTGATTAATTATATTATTTAAGTACCCTATAATATTTTAACGTTTATGATATTATGTCCAATTCTAATATTTATTGCAAAATCGTTATTTAAAACTAGATTGCCGTTACCTACCGATGGCAGGACTGCGTATTAAGGAACCTCCAGACAATGCATGTCGTGTCGAGAGTCATGCCTTATTATTATTAAAAACTGTAAATAAGTGGTTGGATTGATAAAAACACTGCATCTGTATGAAGCTTTTTGTTTCTGACACTATTCGAAGGGTTGGTAAAAAAAACATTAAAATTTTATCTTTTGTATACAGTGGTAAAGGGATAATGTGTTTCACTTTGTTATGATCTGTCCGTCACTCTAAAGAGGTTTTGTACAACTTGTAATTCAAACCAGTTCCTTCACCTTTGAGTGGTTTTAGATACAAAGGGCTGAAAGGGATAGCAGAATACTTGCAATATTGCTTACCTATATACTTTTAAGATGCATGATTTAAAAGTAAGTAATTATAAGTTTTGATGTTGTTTTCAATGTACTGTTGTAAGGTGGATATTATTACGCTTTGTAAAAAATGCTTTACAATATTGAATTTATTGTAATAAGTCTGAATGGAAAATCATGTAAAATTGAAAAAATATTTCCCATGAATAAAAATATACTTAAATAGAATATAATAATATGTATATTTTGTTACTGTTAGTAAGTAAACATTAAAGTTTAGGTTAAGTTTGTATTTGCTAATTTGACTAATTATAAACTGACGACTCAGACTTGTTTGCGCAAGTATGATGTTCCAAGGTTTGGAAGTTGAGATAGAAGTATTGTTTCCAGCCGGCTTCGGTGAAATCTGGTGCGTCTGCGAGCAGTACAACGGGGACTATCAATACCGCGGCAACGACCGGCGCGTCGTGGCCGCGCGCGCACCACCGCTACCACCACGACGGCGGCGGCACAGGCACCGACACCGCCTCGCTCTCTGGGGAGTCGCGCACCAGTCACCGCAACAGCGAACGAGAAGTAAGATCTCTATCTTTTATCTATATGTATTGCTTTAATTGTGATTTTACCGCTCCTTTATAGTTTTGTAATAGCTGACTCTCGTCGTATATATTCTTGAGCCGTTTTTTTAAACTATCTACAACAGGGCAACAATAAAGATGTGAAGCTCCACAGTTACACTGTTATGACGATATAGGTAACCCAAACACTCGTCGTGATACTGGGCCGGTAAAAGTCATTCTTATTCGCCGGTCAAAATCTAAAGTGGTTGCATTACCGCTGTGGATTTGAACTGCGTCCAACGTTCTGAGACATAAGGTAGTATTAATCTTTAATATCAGTTCAGTTCTAATAATAATTATGTTAGTCGTACGAGCCTACGGAACCATCCCTTGCGCCGCACTGCACTATCGGCGCGCAATACCTCGACCCGTCGGTGTTCAATACCACTCTAGTAGACCCTCCAGTCATGATATCTACGATGCCAGTACAGGTCTCACAGGACCAGGCGCAGATTCAGGTCGGTGTCATTCTATACTGATTCATTCCACAGCAGAAGAATTACTCCACATTTAGCCATGGATTTTTTTTGCGGTAGCTTTTATTCATCATCAACTTATATCAGCCGCCTGTTGGACGTAGGTTGACAGTTTTTATTAATATGTAGTCATTATGTTGAAACGCATGTTTGTCGCCTTTAGTATACAATTTCTAGATTCTTAGTCTGGTGCTTGTTATACTTGCGGGTGTTGGCATAGATAAAATATTCTGTACTGAGGCGTGCATAAAAAAAGAAACTAAGGAATACTAGAATGGCATTTCATTTCCTTGATACACAATGTGTAAACGGTGTGTACCCCGAGTGATTTTATTCCTTATATACAAAAATAACATGTTTTTTTCGTACAAGCATGATCTAGATTATTGTTTTTCTTGTTTATGACATTTTTTGGTTGGCGGTTATATTAATAATAAAATCACGGACATTTCATACATCACATTCTAGTCCCAAACTAAGCAAAGCTTATATTCACTCGTGCTATACAAATGGGGTAGTATATTGTCTGATGTCGTTAAGGGCCGTCCATTAATCACGTGATGTCTTCTTTAGCATTTAAATTTTTACCTCGCCCCCTCTCCTACCTCTTGGTCATACGCAGTGAGATTTATAGCTGGGTGGTCTTAAACCACCCAGCTATAATTTGATTTTATTCTAGATAATTACAGACTATTTTTGAAAATAAATACATAAAATGTCTAACTACATCCCTTCATCCCCTTTCTAGCATCACATGTTTTATTGACGGCCTATAAATTAATAATACAAGCACATTTCACACATCACATTCTAGTCCCGTATATTGGCGTGCTATGCAATTGGGATGGTGAGTCCGAATAATGTATAACATGATAAGACTTTGTGGCTATGGCAGGAGCAGTTGCAGAAAAAACACGAGGAGCTACAACAGATGATCATGAGACAACAGGAAGAATTGCGGCGGGTTAAGGAGCAGCTGTTAATGGCTAGATTTGGCATTCTGCAGCCGATTGTCAATGTGAGTATAACCAGTGTCTGGGTCACAAATAATGGTAAAATCGTAAACTTCGAACTATGCACTGTTAGCGCGGAGGGTATTTCAAATACGTTGCGTTTGCGACTGTCACATTTATGCGTGCACTTTGTTTTGGTTTTAGATATTCTTCTATTATGTAGGTAGATAAATAGGGCGGTACATAACTTAACCTAAAATTTTTATACTAAAACCAGATTTATCAGATAAAATGAATTGAAAGAAAATACTATTGTATTTTCTTTCAATCATTTTCAATTTGTTTGTTTACAGTCACAAACATATCAATTTGACTGCAAACAAACATATCGAAATGGTGTATTCAAGTGACACTACGCGTTGACGCTAGGTTGACTGATGAACGCTGCAACGGCACCGCGCAATGTATCTGAAAATGCTAACGTTATGATGCATTTACGATTTTCACATTTATTCGTGCTCAAACCAAAAGTTCATGTATTTCGAGGCAAAGATATTAAAGTTTCACTGAAAACCAGGTTCAAAGTCCATACCCAACGCAAGAGGATATGCAAAACCAGCAACGCATGTCAACGCAACTAGAGTACGCAAATACTCCTCAGCCAATAGCTGGGTACGCTCACCATGTACAGTTGCCGCCGCAGCCGTCGCATTCGACTCATGCGACGCATCCGCCGTCCCAATCGCACGGGCCGCAGTCGACGCGTCCATCGCATCCGCCACATCCGTCGCATCCAACGCATCCCCCCCACCCACCAGAAACGCATCAACGCATGCCCCAGTGAACGTAACATTAAATGATTCATTTTTATAACCATCAATAATATAAAATACAGACGTAGACCTCGAATGAAAATCAACCTCAGCACTGTTGGATTATTAGGTCTGGAATCTCTACTATATGTATCTGTCCTATGTGTAGTATTTTAAACACATTGTATAAATCAAAACTACATTTAGGACGTATTGTGTAATTTGGTAGGCGTTTGTATTCCAAACTACACGTTCATTGGTTAGTTGTAATGTATGTTATGTATACCGACAGGATGTTTTTAGCATAAATAATAAATAAAATGTCTTTCGCCGTTATCATATTATAAATAATGTATAGTCTGATCAAGATAAGTTTGCAATGAAATAAATGGGTTACCACAAAAATATCTGTACTTACATTGAACGATAGTTACTTTTAATTAGTAACTTTCGTTGATATCTTGTCAAAACATACGTACTTTACTGTCCACTATAAGTTTTTAATTCTACCATAGTTTTAGCTCTGCAAACTTGTGTGGTCAGACTAATACGTATGTTTAGTTAGAAAATTATTTTTTTATAAAAATCATTTAGAATATTTGTTATTCAAGACAGACTTATTGTGAGTTTAGATTTGGTAATTTTTATGCCATAATGCAATCGCGATAACGCTGAATTTTATTAGAATTTTACATTATTGACCTATTTACATATTGTTAATTATATACACTATGTATTTCAAATAAGGTTTTGTATAAGTAGAATAATTTTTAAATCGAAACATGGAAGTGATAATCATAGTAAGTTGTTATAACTTGTATAATTTGGCTTTATTTAAGGCTGTGCAGTTAAATCAATGAATGGCGAGACACAGATTAGAAAACCCAATAGATGGCGCTGTAGTCGGGTAATTCTTGATTATTATTGTCAGTTAAAAAACATTTGTTTACCATTTAAAAATCGAAACAGCAGTGAGAAATTGTCGATACAACTTCTCGATAATGACAAACTTTACAAATTTCCGTTTAGTTATGGCGTGTTATTGACACATTCATTTAAGTACGCAAAGCAGACGTCTTGATTAATTTATAATATAATCGTTTTTACTTTTTACATGAGATGAAAGACAAACTATTCTAAAAATGCTCGCCTCCAACGCAGTCACACACATTCAAAAACAGTGACGGATGCAATACAAATAAATAATGTTTTTATAATTGAATGTTCAATGCGTGTTTCAAGTAAAGTTGAAGCACGCAAACATGTTTAAGTACAAAAAAGGGAGGCATTATTAAAAATGATTTCGCTTCAACATATTACAAGCGCCATCTACGAAAATAATAAATGCAACGTGTCTCCTCATTCTAATTATAAAAAATCATAATCCATTTAGGTATTTTAGTTTAATTTTAGTAAGTATAGTATATTTTTTTTAAATATTACCAAGTGCAATATTTTGTACCTAATTGTTGCCGTTTTACAAAGAATGTTATGTTCGTAAATCATTTAGATATTTTTTACATGTTTATTTTTGTTGACTATGGGTTGTTATTTATATCACGGCACTCGTGTTATTATAAGACACATAATCTGAAAATTATTTGTTTTATTATAAGACAAATAATCTGAAAATTATTTGTCTTACATTATTATTTATTTTATTAAGCTGGTATATAATAAACAAAGTTGATTATATAATGTTGTTTATAGAAACACGAGAAAGATTATCGGTAAAATTGATTTTTTTCTGAGATAACTACATAGTTACCAAAATGTTAAGTTTTGTTCCACACCAAAAATTAGATATGTGTTTTTAACATTGCACAAGGTGAATGAAGACCACTCGCAATAAAATCTGGAACATTAGCCGACGTGTACGAGCGTGAAAACATTGTAATTTTTAGCAAATTTTTTGCATTCTAATTTTTCATTCCCAATACTTTTCAGGTTTTTGTGAAGGTTCACTCTAAAGCACAAATAACTATTATTATATCTATTTATCTGCAATCTCTTCAGGCTTTTTTTTTGAGATGGGCGATGGTTGTTATGTCTGAAATCACGACAGTCAGAGAAATGTCGAGTAAGGAGTCCGCTTTTCTCAAAAAGCCATCCTAAATGATAAAAAAAAAAGTTTTCAAAGACCACAGAACAATATTTTTTTAATCACATTTTTATTTAAAATAATACGCTCGTTTGAAATTGTGATATTTTGCTAGGTGTTGGATATTTTCATTATGAATTTAGTTAAAACTTTAATATGAAATCAGAGATTCCGAGACCATATTTAAATTTTACATAAAATTGTTATTACTGTATTAAAACATCATTTAACATTGCCCATACTAACTCAATACCAAGTACGTTTTCTTTATTTCTTTCAAACATATTTCTTCAACTTTGTTATATCTATATCTTAACTACATTGTAACATGTTAATCTTGTTCCTTTTATATAAGAAAACGAGCTTCCGAATTATTTAGATTGGGATGAAAAATATTTTATTGTCTTTAATCCATTTTGGTATTACGGAACTCATTTGAGGAAAATTAAGTTGTGACTAGATTTCGCGGGCCCTTAAGATTGAGAATTAGAAACTGTCATTTAAACGATTCATTATATCTTAACAACATTCAACAAATACAAGTTTAACAGTGCAGATTTTTAATAAGCTTGCATATTGATGCTTATAAGGAAGTTATCGTTGACAGCAGTGACATAATTAAATTGAAATGAGTAATTCTGTAGTAATGTCAACTGTGTTCAGAGTTTAACTTATTCGGAGTGTAAATTTGTAGATGTTATGTTACATCAACAAAATTCAAATAACTCTGAGCATTTTTATTTTGAATATAAGCGTTGTAAGCAGCTGTGCAAATTCAAATTCACAAACGTTAAAGGCAGATCTGAGTTCCCGAGCTAAGAAGATTGTGTTTCGAATTTTTGGCGAGTACAGGATAGATTTAGGAAAAAAACGCTCATTTTATATTTTAGTAAGTTCTAAATCTAAAATCTATTTTAAATTTTATATTTACCATTGTTATTTTGGGAATTTATTGTATAATTTTCGTTGAAAGACACTTCACTTAATTGTTTTTTATAGAAATGAGTACCTGAACGGTTTTATTATTAAATATTTAGTTAATAATTATTTCTTAACTTTATTTATAAGTAGCTGTTCCCGCGGCGACTTTGTCCGCGTGCCGTTTTATGTTAAATAGAGAAGTAGGTACCTACATAATTCACAATAAGTGGATTTTGCGATATCTCCTATCTGTGAAAGAAATTGATGGTAAAGTGCAGTCGACGAACCCTAGAAACCAGTATATTACAACATGAAAACAAAAAACGCAAACAACTTAAACATAATCTTAAATAAAAAGTCACTAAATTACCGTAACCGTAATTAAATAAAGTATTATAAGTCCTTAGTGCGCCGCTTAAATTTGATTGAATACCGTCGATTATTAACGCTACTGCACACTTGTCCCCTTCTAATCTAAATAAAAAATCACGCTCGACAAATAAATTTAGGAAAAATACGACCTGTAAGCGAGAACAGACAGACAAAAGCACTTTTGCCTGATATCGAAACTGAGACGCTTCACTCGCTCGCTCGATAATTAAATGAAACTTTTTACGTCACTCCAGGAACACACCCTCCAAATTTCAAGTCTCTAAGACCAGCGGTTTGGCCTGTGGCTTGTACGTCAGCCCTCAGTCAGTCAGGACTTTGAGTCTTATTAATGAGATGTATACTTTTCTCGCTTATATATTGGATCAAAAAGATTATTTCTACTCGCCATTAAATAAGTTTCATCACCTTATCATACACAGCTATCGTTTTTTGTATCGATACAATATTTCTAATGTTTGTACAACATTTAATAACTTTTTGTCTGTTGTATAAATTAAGTACAATAAATGCATATTGCGGTAGGTTTTTAATTCATCATTTGTAAATTTTAAGTAAATATTTCAGTATATTAAGAAATCCAGCCGTGTGAGTTTATAAGACACTTGCGTTCACAAAACACTAAAGGTAAGCGCACACCAACGCCAAAAACGTGTTTCAAAATCGCTTGACATCTTAAGCCACGTATTCATTAGTAAACATTGTTGATAAACTGTTTATGACTAGCTTATCGATTGTTTATAAACTAGATGTTTCGTCTTGCTCTCCACTCGTAGTGGGGAGCACGGCAACATGTATCGTAAACAATGTTTCATCACCTATGTTTATGAACTGTTTATAAACTGTGTTTATTATCAAAATGCTGTTTTGTTGGTGTGCGCACACTTGTACTGTCATATCCTTTTTCAAGTAGGTAAATAAAAATAATCTCTCAATTGTGGTATTTCAATATGTCTTATCATTTCCATTCTGTGCCAAATTTATTTCGATCCATTTATCACAGGGTGAAAATTTACCTAAACAACTGTTAAATTATGTTAATAGCCATAGCTAATAGAAAGGCGCATTTGAGCGATAAATTAATCATAAACAATGTAAAATAATTATAGAAGTCTAAAGGTGCCCACACACATAAAGTGTTTTCCACAGTCTCTGGTTGATTGAACTTTTATTGTATTAGCTCAGCCGTGTGTGAATACATATAGAACTTCAATTTTGAAATAAGAACATCCATTTGGGTATGTAAAATGAGAATTTATTTGTTATAAAGGAACTATGCCAAATAATACTTATATAATGACCGTTTATCACTGTAATATAATTGTTTACTGTAGTTATATATAAAAGCTTAAACGTATTGAACGGTAGTCTTTAAAAACAATATTTTAAATAATTGGGTGGAGCATACCTTTAAGGGTAGATATGCATACGTTTTCCCAACAGTGTAATACACTATTCTTATTAAATTAAAACACCTTAAATATTTGGTAAAATTCTTTTTAAAGACTAACAAACTTTTTATCTTATAAAAAGTTAGCTTTGACATTATAACACCATCACGTATGGCAATCAAGACAACATGTTTGCTCTAACTTTTTATAAGATGGACCGTATTGCTTTTATAGTGGAAATCAAAAATCTGTTTTTGACTAAATTATACAGGGTTAAGCTAGCCAAAACATAAACCGTGAGTATATTGTGCGTTGTATCTACTTATGTTATTTTTTGTTAATTTTGTGGTAAAGATGATGCACTTTATGAGCTATTATTATAAGTAAGTACACAAAACGTTAGCCATGATCAACAACTTTAAGTAAGTTATTATAGTTACTTTGTTGTCAGTTTCTCTATAAAGTGCATTTTACTAAACCATCATTATTAAAAGCATAATAAATGTTATAAATAAAATAAAATATCAATGGAAAACTTTAATATATTTTATTTAACAAAATTATTCTATCGTGATAGTACCGTCTTTAATACCTAAATAATTAACTAAAAGTACTCGTAATAATAATACATAGGTCGGTTTCTTCACTAATAAATGTTATGGCACTGATGATTTCCGGTACTCTAAGCAATTCAAAATGATTTGTGAAATGAAACGACTTGTAATGATATTTCTGTGACTTAACACATTATATTTCTAATGCAGTGGAATGCCTTAAACTATCTTTGGAATTATTTTGGAATTTAGTGCAGGTGATTCATAGTTAAGAGAAAGTTTGTCCATTCACTCGACTATTTATTAATTATTTCGCGTTAAATAGTAAAACATTTAAGATCTTGTTGGCTTTTTATGCATTATTTTTATGTTTATGATGTATGATAAAAGCCATTGGGCACCTTTAGCGCACTCCATGATAATTATTGACGTGTCGTCCTTTTTAAATTATTTTATCTTAAAATATTCTTAACTGATATTTATTACTATTAATATTTATTAGTTTTATAATAGGTACTGCATTATGTTGATTCATTACCCACTTATGAATCCGAAGCAGGTAATTTATTTGTTAATATTTCTGACAGCACGTGTTCACACAAAGCTTTGCGTTTTCCTTTCACTGATTTGAAGACATGTTCTGTCCTCTGCTAAGCCGCCAGTAATACCCCTTCATACTTATCAACTCGTTATGTGTGCCCTTTTCCACGATGCTCCCTATAAAAGAAACATAATTTGAGTACCTAGGAAGGTCTGTAGCTTTACTGGACGTGTAGTAGTGTTATACTGTGAAAGTACCTACGGGAAATTTCAGTGTAACTCTAAACTTAAGTTGAAAAATATAGGTACCTTTGTGAAGCACGCAGATGAGATCAGCGTCTTTAATGGTAGAGAGACGGTGCGCGATAGTGATGCAAGTACGTCCTTTTGCAGCCTTCTCGAGAGCTTCCGATACGGTCTGTAGAAAGTAAACAGGCATCAGTCAAAATACACTTTGTAATTAAACAGAAAAATTAAAGGGTGGTTGGCACCAAGGAATAATCGTAATAGAGCTTTACAGCATCTTTTCATCGCTAAAAATTGGCACCTGACGCTGTACTTTTTGTTTGCTGCTTAGTTTAGTTACCCGCTCGCTGTTGGCGTCCAGCGCAGATGTGGCTTCGTCCAGAAGTAGAAGACGTGGCGAGCGCACAAGAGCTCGAGCAATGCACACGCGTTGCTTCTGTCCGCCCGAGAGCTGCGCGCCGCTTGATCCCAGATTAGTGTCGTAGCCCTGCAAAGACACATCGAGGGTTTAGAAAGATAATGTTACTGGTACCGCGTGACCATTCCGCATCTTAGTTCTGCTTAATGTCACGTGCTAACTTACCTTGGGTAAAGAAACGATGAAGCTGTGAATATTGGCAGCTTTGGCGGCGGCGACTATCTCGTGCATGGTGATCTTTCGGTTGTTGTCTCCGTACGCAATGTTCTCGGCTAGTGTGCGATCAAACAGCACTGGCTCCTGTTGTACTACGCCCAGCTGCCGCCGCAGACGTGGCAATGTTAGCCCCGAGCGTATATCCCGCCCGTCTAGCTCCTGCCAACGTTAAGCTTTGTAGAAGTTTCTCGTGCTTTGTCATTTGAAGAGGAAATTTAAGTGGATATGCCTAGTAGGTATCTACAACTATTGAAATTGTGTATTTTATTAATGAGTTTTCATATAAAGTAGTCAAGACGTTATGAGTTGACCCTCTTCCTCTCAAGCTACGTCAACACGTAGGTAAACTAGTCCAAAAGTAAGACAAATTCAAGACAAGATAATGTTAGTGCGAAGATGGATAGCAGATATATCAAGGAAGGCTGGTAGTATGAAGGCAAAATTAACTTGAGAGCATACTCTACTGGCTTTGTAGGCAGTTTTATCAAAAATATTCATGTGAGTAAAATACTTGGTAATATAAAACCAATAATTACTATAATAGAGTAGGTAAACAATTATGCTAAGTATTTTCTATTTAGGTTGTTCAGGTTTACAAGGCAGATTTTTGCAGGACTTTATTCTTTTTTCGCGCTCACGCAGTCTTCGTTCTCTCTCGAACTCTTTCATCCTCATAACATAGTCAGCATGTTCGCAATTTAGATAGTTGTGCTTCTCGTGTGCGCAGCGCAACATAAACGGTGCGTGTTTCCAACGGCAGACGTGGTAATCCAGTAGAGCATGAGCACAGAAATCTCTGTGTGCAGGCGGTATTCGGGCAGATATCAAATGATCCTCGCACACCCACATCTGCCTCTCTCTCCTATTAAAGCTGAATCCAACGTTTGGACCGAACGTAGGAGTGTCGTTCATCTTTAGATCAATATGCCGAGTAGAAAATGTTCCTAGTATCTGCCCCATGCTGGAGAGGTTTAGAACTGCTGTTGATGTTTTGATTGAGGCTTTAATATAATTATATAGATTGTTCCTTTTAAAATAACGATGATAGCACGATGATAGTTTTTTTGACACCCAATAGACACCAATATTTTTGGCATGTCACTCCGGAAATGGCAAGGAGTTGAATGTTCTATAGGTTTTATTACAATATGCTCTATGTAAATCAAAATAAAAATATATTGTTGTTTCTATCCTTCACCTCCAATCGTTTCCAATATGTTTCTTATTGTTGGTATTGGTTGAGTTTGTGACGACTTCCTATAGGCGGTTTCCGTACTTAGGTATACCTACCTACCATAAGCTACGGCTTCACGTCAAGTTATCAGGCCCATCAAAATAAAATGTGGTTTATCCACCACCAAAATTGGTACCTATGCATCAAACATAACAGTCATTTGGTAATAAAATATAAGTTTAATAACTCACAATGTTGCCAGTTTCTGGGTCATAAAAGCGCTGCAGCAGCTGAAGGATGGTAGACTTGCCGCAGCCGGAGGAGCCGACGAGTGCCACCGTCTTACCAGCACCGACCTTCAGGTCTATGCCACGAAGCACCTGCAGGGAGGGACGCGTGGGGTACGCGAACTGTACGTCCTTTAGACTGAAGTTTCCTGATGCCACCTGTAAGTATAACCCTGGTAAAGCCATAAATTAAAATTATATGATGTTTCGACTACGTTGCTGGATAAGAAACGCACTGTGGACAGCTCTGTTCATATTAGGTAATTGGTCTATGGCTCACACTGAACAACAGCCTTCCTCATGACGAATTCAGATAATAAAACCGTGTAATAAATTGTTTTCATCAGAATTGTTTTTATGGGGGCAATAAGAAGCATGTATTGCGTCCATTATATAGAATCTTACCCAATCGTGTTTATCCTTAACCCTGTCTTCAGTTCTAACTTTAGGTTCTCTTTGGATAATTGACAAGATCCTCGCTCCGCAAGCTTTCGCAGAATTGAAACTTGGGGCGTAGACTAACGACTGACCCAACATGTATGCTCCATACATGACGGCTTCGGTAACCCTGTAAAATATGTATACTTAGTGTTAACTCGTGGAACATTTTACCTTTGCCAAAGTTACTAAATAGCAGAATACCTACCTACGTTTTTTGGTGTGAAATATTACTTAACTAAACTTTTTTCTATTATATAATCTGTGTAGGTAGGTACTCGTTTTTATAGTCAGATAAGGCCACGTAGTTATTGTAAGGGAAAATAAAATAATACTCACAGTAGTACAATTTTGTATTCCATCTCGCCAGTTGATACCAAGACGGCACCATAGACGACGGCACTACAATACGAAATAAACGGCACGTAGATACCCAAGCCGAGGACCAGACCACGCCAGCGGCTTTTCTTAGTAACAGCCTTGCAAGCGTCAATTAGAGCATCATGGAACTTCTCCAAGAACAACTTCTCTACACCTGGTGGAATCAAATAAAGCGAACTGTCGTATTAACTTACAACACAGATAATTAAAAAAACTTTTTCATATAAGTATGCCAATCAATAACAAATCTGTTTCAAACTATGACTAAGCCTTCGAAATCACGTGCGTGGTTTTTCCTCTAAGATACATGTTTTATTTGGCTCTGCCTCTGCCTGTAAAACCTATATGAATTAATAGGTCAACGGTCAGTTAAATAGTTACCTAAACTCTGGACAGTCTTGATGCTGACTACAGCTTCAGTTGCAATAGATGTGGCAGATTCCATCGCAGCTCGCTCGTCGGACTGAGATTTTTGAGATATAATGCCTTCCATCCAAATACTACCAACCATCTACAGTAATAATATATGTAGTAAGTAAAATACATACACATAATAAGTAATTTAAGTATCTAAGTATAAAAAAAAACGAAAAGAACTTACTAGTGGCAAAAATACTGCTGAAACCAAGGTTAACTTCCAGTTGTAGCTAATGGCCATAAAAAACCCAACTACGACTGAACTGAAACCTTGTAAAATCAGACCAATCCTCAATCCAGTGGCGCCTTGCACCTCGGCCGTGTCTCCGCTTAGTCTTGCACAGACAGCTCCAACTGTGTTACATTCCTTGTCGAAAAATCCGATTTCCTGCAATACATTTGTTATTGACATACTTACTTATTAGGTATGATAAACTTACATCTAAATTTTTCAATCGTCCACAATTTTAAATATAATTTACTAGATTTGTAATATCACAGTACCTGTTTAAGTAATGCTGAAAAATACTGGTGTCGTAAACGAGTAGTCATTTTTAGACCAGCGCTCGTAAAAGTTGTGCTCTGCAGACACATCGAAATTCCAGCTATGGCTGCTACTACCAAGAACAGCCCAGAGTACAAATCAGCGAAATACAGCATTTGATCGTGGTCTTCTAATACGAAAATCTGAAAATAGATAACTTTATAACACGAGGAACTACGATAATTAAACAAGGTTGTGCAAAAGATAACTTACCCCACTCGTGTAACCGAAGAGCATAGCAAAGACAGGGAAGCAAGCACCTTGAACGAAGGCTGCTATGGATCCGACTGTGATGTAAATCCACTCTGGCGCGTTCAACTTTAGAAGATCCCAGTCGCTGATATTTTTAATTTCCTAGAGAAGAAAATATTATTAGGTAGGTATAACGTATTGAAATAAATTAAACATAAATAAATTATTTCGTGCCGATGAAATTCAAACTCTAACACTGTAACAAGAACAAGTAGGTGTATTGGCTATAGGTACATATACATACTTCGTCGCTATCATCTTTGTCAGTTTCCGATTCGCAGTCCTCGTTGTAAACGAAGTTTGTGTAAGCCGCAGACACAACGGATGAGATAGAACCCCGAGGAGTCATCCAGTCTCGAGAATCTGAAAAAGTGTGGGGTTTGCTTGAAGTAGTTGCAATATCAATACGAATGAGTTTTGAATTTTTTTAGCGACTTTCCTTTCATTAGGCCTCGTAAAAAAATAAACAGCTTGATTACCTCTCTTAGTGGAATGATGTCTGTGCAGTTTACGAGTGGATCGACGCTTTATATCAGTCTTAGGTGCCTGAAGTGTAGCCTGACCGTCTTCATCAGTCTCAGCAGTCTCTTCCAGTACTGGTTCTATTTCTTCAGGTTCTTTATTTTCATTGCCTCTCGTTACCAATTTATGATAAAATCCTTGAAATAAAAAAAAAACATTAGTATTCGCTTTTCATACAAGTGTTAGAATATTAAACAGATCTACCTTGATTCTTCATAAGTTCTTCATGGATTCCTTGTTCGACAATAGCTCCTTGGTCCATACAAATGATGCGGTCTGCATTTACTATTGTAGACAGCCTGTAAAGTAAAATCGGCCATAACTTTATTGTAAGGTTCATCACATGATATTTTTTGCGAGCTATTCTTAATTTGTTTACCTATGCGAAACCATTATAGTAGTACGGCCTTCGCTCGCCCGATCGAGTGCTGCTTGCACCTGCCTCTCTGAGTGCGAATCCAATGCAGAGGTCGCTTCATCCAAGAGCAACACTGCCGGCTCGCGCAGCAGTGACCGCGCAATTGCAACGCGTTGCTTTTGACCACCCGATAACGATGCGCCGCGTTCGCCGATCACTGTGTCGTAACCCTGTGCAGAACAAGATAGATATCAGAAGAGAGAACAGAAGAGAGAACAGATATCAGCCCCAAATATCAACCAGTAGTTGGTCTCCAAATCTGCGAATATGCTCAGCAAATTAAACTTTTTCGATGGGTACTAAGGTATTCCGTTTCCTTTTTAAGTATTTTTATATAAGTCTCTATAATACCCTGTTGCTTATGAAAAATTGGTTTCATTGTCGTTCGTGAAACATACATTTGGAAGATTCGTGATGAAATCGTGTGCATAAGCCATATCCGCCACTCGCTGCACCTCCTCGCGAGTCGCCTCGGGACATCCAATTGCAATATTATCGTGGATCGTGCCACGAAACAATACTGGTTCTTGGCCCACCACACCTAGAATTTAAAAAAGTTGTACAACATGTAATAGCTATTATTTGAACGATTAATTTTACTTTAAGAAAATGATTTGTATAAATACCTAAGCTTGATCGTAGCCATCCCAAGTTTAAATTTTTCGTATCTTTTCCATCGATTTTAACAGAGCCAGCGGATGGATCATACAACCTCTGAAGTAACTGAAGTATGGTCGATTTCCCGCAACCCGAACTCCCCACTAGTGCTACACATTCCCCGGCCTTGATATGCAAAGAAAGTCCTTTGAGAATCTGAAATGGACCAGTTTATAATGTAGCTTGTGTAGCTATCAGTAATTCTTTCATTAATTTTGATGGTTTAAGTACCTTGTTTTCAGGTCTTGAAGGATAGCTAAAGTGTACTTCATCTAGAGTTATTTCTCCCTTGACTCTACGGGGCGACAATCCGCCCTGGTTCATGCTGTCGATTTTAGGTTCCCGATCCAACAAGGCAAATATGCTGGATGCAGCGGCACGTGCTGACGCAAACATTTCAGTGTGTGGCACACATAGTGTGATGGACTGGGTCGCCATGTATGCGCTGAACAATATCTAAATAAAGAGAATACAAATAAGTACCTAAAGTAGAGCATTTAGCTTCTTAGGTATCCTAAGAAGCATATAATACATAATCATTTGACTGCCAGCTACCAGCAAAAAAACACAGGAGTGTAGAACATGACATGCCAATAATAATTTGTACAACGAATCAATTAATTTATGATTTTATTTATGAGTCTCAGCTGCTCAATAGGCTCAATTGTCTAGATGTACTTAAGCTTGTCCTCACCTCTGCGTCAACGCGTTTATTGATAAAACAGTATGGTCGTAGGTATCTTTGCAAGCTCACTGTGTTTCGTTGTTAGGTCCAAACGCAAACGAAACGAAGGTCAAATACTTGAAATTTTCTTAGAATACATATTTTGGCCTATACTATATAGTGCTCTGCAACACAAAACGAACTAATACATACACTTAAAACAGCACCAAACACATAGCTTCTATCATCAGCATCCTTATAGAAGTCCCTTAGCACCAGCCGGGTTCCGTAGGTTAAGCCAATAGCGTTGAGCGAGTACGTCAGCACCCAGTTAAAACCATTTCCAAGTCCTGTAAATAAACCTCTCCTCTTTCCATAGTTTTCTGCTGGTTCTAAAAGTTTCCGATACCTGTAAATAGAGAAAGCAAGATAGTATAGATGAAAATATTCAAAATAGTAGTAGGTAGTACATTTTTTTACTTGTCACTAAAACAGAGAGAACGATAAAGAGAACGATAGAGAGGAAGGTATATTTATTTGGCATACAACACAGTTGCATACAAAGGTTGGTATTATACAATAATCCGAAATAAAAAAGGTTTTGATTTTATTTGAGTACCTATCAAATTAAGCCCATTTGATATGTTAAGGCCTATTTAGACGGGAAGAGATTCTCGTCTCGAAGATACAAGGAATATAAAACATGTTTTAATCTCGATACTTTATTGCTTTGAAATTCTGTTTAGACGGACATAATAATATTCCATTAATGCAAGTCAATTGTCGCCCAAGGCAACGAGCGATGAGAGCGATTGTTTAGACGAAAAAAATGTTTTATATTCCTTCGATAATCGTATCTTCGAGACGAGAAACTCTCCCCGTCTAAATAATGGGCCTTTATACATAAATGTGCGTAGGATTTATAAAGATATTTGCGTATTAGGTAAGATTCTGCGATAAATGTGTGATATCATACGTCTTGGATTACATGAGACACAAATAAGAAACATGTGCTATTTTATTGACGATGATGTAGTAAATTAATAAGGATAGTGATAAGGAAGTGGTATTTCGCTTTTTAAACAATGCCATGCTTTAATTATAGCCCCTGAAAAAAACTTCAATGTATTTCACATCCTGCATTTTTACATCCTCTGGATATTTTTACATGAACAGCAAATTTCTTGGGATTACAGTAGAGTGGGTAGGTAATGCTATCTGAATTAATTGTATAGAAAATTATGAACGAACATACCTTTCAGTTTCTTTATGTTCCCCAGCGAATGCTACCACAGTCTTCACTGATTTCAGAACTTCTTCGGCCTGCTTGCCAGCTTGACTGTATGATTCCATCTCTCTGATAGATGATTTAGTTTGATACTGCAAAACAATACATATTTTTAGACATTATATGCGCACTGGCGTAGTTAAAACACTAATAAAAATAATTCGTAGGATCCTACGACCATAGGCTCCAACAAATAATTTATGATGGAAAATATTTATAATTTCAATTAAATAAGCATTGTAAAGCAATTATCTGACTTTAGATAATCGCTATATGATTGCGTAAGTTTGCGAAAACATTGTCAGTTAAACAGTTTAATCTTAGACAAATACGACTAGTTCTAGACAACGACAATCAGACAGATTAATGATCATCATCTCATACTTATACTTTATCAGTTATATTTAGTTTGACATGCTATTACAAATTAAACATCAGTTATCTCACTTCATAATCAACTTGATATGGTGCAGGTACATACTTGAATAAAGAATTGTCGACTTATGTTTGTGAAGAGTTTTTGAGTTCATTGAATGAACGCAAAAAGTCTTCACAAACATAAAATATCAAAAATATTGCTAACATTAGACATCAAGATGGAGGCCGCTAGTGAGAACGGCATAACAGATATACACGCCAGTGAGAGTTCCCAGCCCAGGGGAAAGGCGGTGCAAAGGCAAAGAATTGCGGTGCCCACTAAGTTGGCCACCACCGCAAGCTTTTCACCCATCCCTTCCTTCAGCTTCATTAAGTTTCTGAAATAAATCGTCATCATTATCCATTATTTCTACCATAATCTTTATCACAACTATATATGTATACGCAACATTTTGAAACACATACCGTGCGTCTAATCTAAGCAAAGCTAGATTTCAAGCAATGTGGAAATGATGAATGGACATTTGCTTTCGGTGGAGATCCCACCCACAACCCACAGCATGAAAAACCGAGCTACTAACTACTAACTGAGCTGTGACGCCTGTCACTGCTCTGTTGCCAACTCTGTTTGTGAGCATTATAGACGTTTTGAAACCAAAACCAACTCATTGTTGAACAATCTTTTGTCACTTCTGATCTGATTAAATAGAGGCTGAATTAATCTTCTCTTTTCATACATGGTTCATTCAGTGATCTATTGTATACTTAGTTATCTACATAGGTACATGATTTGTGGGTGCGTCAGCTAGATTATCAATGGATTTTTATCTACAAATAGCACTAGGTATGTAAATGTTTCAACTAATAATTTTGGGAAATTAGAAGTGCTTGGTGCTATGATATTGGCGACACTCCAATTTTGTTCTTATACGATACTCTTGGTTCAAGGGTGACATTACATACCTACTATACCTACTGATTTTGCTTTGAATAGATGTTTTATTGACCGACGACCAAAAATATAACAGCCCTACATTTTTTTGATTATAATGGTAATGCGACAACTACCCTGTAGGTAGGTACCTATTCAATGTCGAGTCGTGGTTGTGTAGTCTGTGTAATCATTGCGTGTATCGCTGAGAATATTAAACGGATGATACTAGACACGTGACTTCATAAAATTGACATAGTCAATGTCTGTCAAGTGTCAGTGCTCTACCTATATGATGTTTCTTTGTGCCAATATAAGCTCGCAACTATCAGTTGGCCAGCAGCTCAATTGAACCTATTAAGATCTTTAATTTTTCATTGTTGACAACTTTGTAGCTATGTACGTATGGGTCCAATCTCAACGAGAATTCCTTATTGCACTGATTTGACACACTTTTGGTACTACCAAGAACAAACTAACCAAACACCTAGTCCATATGTTTATATTGCTATAAAGCCATGTACTTAGTTAACATTTTCACGGCAATGCAGCCAGTTATTCGAGTACGCTTCCGATTGGTACCTACTGATTTGGATGAAATTAGAATTACCTACGCGTATCTAAAACTAGATTGTTTGCAATGATCTGTAGATAGCTGAACTAAGATGTAAATTGTGGAGTAGGGTTTTTAGTCATTCCAAATTATTAATACTACTCTTTTATTATTACTATATGAAAATACTGATAAAAATAATTACTCACTCAGACATACTAGAAGCCAAGTTGAACTCGGAATCCGTGTCGAACCAAGTCATATCTTGCCGGAGCACAGCGTTCAGGAACAACATTCTGATTCGCGTAATCTGTATCAAATATGGCATATTTAATCATTGTGGCTTATATTTCAATTCCATCGAACATAAAAGAAAGTACATATATAAATATTCGGTTACGGACGATTACGCTTTAGTCATAAACTAAGCAAAGCTTGTATTGTAGGTACTGTTTGTATTATAGGAACTAGATTGTTAGATAGAAACATATCTAAACTAATATTATAAAGAGGAAAGAATTGATTGTTTTTTGTTTGTTTGCATCGAATAGGCTCCGAAACTACTGGACCGATTTCAAAAATTCTTTCACTGTTGTGAAGCTACATTATCTGTGCTGAACATAATCTATATTATAATTATATTTTTTATATAGGCTACCCGTGCGAAGCCGGGGCGTACTACTAGTAGATATATATATAGATAGACGACCGATGTGGCGCGGCGGGCGAAGGTCCGCCTGCGATGCGGGTTCGATTCCCGCCTTGGGATAAATGTTTGTACGATCTGCAAATATTTATTCCGGGTTTTCTGGGTTTTTTATATTTAGGTATAATAAAAAAATATCTATCTATAGTAATGTATTGCATTATTTGTCAGTCTTCTAGTACCTACCCATAACACAAGCTCTGCTTAGCTTGGGGCTAGATGAAGTAGTGTGGATTGTCCAGCATTGAAAGAGAGATACTACCATGATATTTTTATAATTCTAACAATATTACAATCCATAAAAAAAAATTTACCTTTTTTTCTTATCACATTTACCTACGTATCTATCAGTCATTAACTCAATACAATGCATCATAAGACACAAATAAAATAGCAAGGATACCACAAGGAAACGCATTGGGTTCGGTTCTATACATCCAGTTATTCTCTGATATTAAAACATATCAAACGGAAGCTCAAAACGAAAAGGCTTGAAATACCTACTATTTTTGACGACATTAGGTAAGATAGGTCTTATTTTTTGTAAAATACTTGAATTTATACAATAAAAATAGGAGGATCGCTCTTTTTCCAACCTGGTTTATCCTATTCTTATCCTTACGTGGATAACTTACCCCCTTGACAATTGACTGACTTTGAAGAATTATACTCAAACACTTGACATTGGCAGAATTACCTGTTGTATTGTTAAAAAGATAAGTCTGCGGAATGTAGCTGGAAAACACTGGATGAGAAGAGCCGAAGACCGGGCTCAGTGACGCGTCTTGGGAGAGAACTACGTCGAGCAATGGACTGATATAGGTTAGTGATTGATAAAAATGAACTTACTTGTCTGAGAGCACTCCAGCTGATCAGTCCGACTGACAGTATGTTAAACAAAATTGATATTCCAATGCTCACAAACATGCCTATAGCCATAGCTTTTGCGTCTTCTACCAAAGCTTTCATATTTTCTTCGTTAGATGCGTTGACGCTAGAACAAGAATATAATAAGAAGAATATTGTGTAATTTTCAATCGATAATAATAGTTTAGGATCTTTCAGGGTTATTTCAATATGTTTTTATGTAGGTTAGACGATTTTGCGTCTCGTTATTATGTATAAGTTTTCACTGTTATTTGTAGTTAGGTTGTATTTTTATTACTTGTATATTGCTGTTTTCTTTAGTTAGTCGAGTTTTAATTTGCATGTTGGGATGTCATATAATTAGGAAAACGCTTAGATTTTAATTTCTCTTAGTTGGATTATCTTAATAAATAAAAATTAATAGCTAAGTACATAGTAGTATACAAATAAAGGGTTGAAGTTTATTGATTTATCCTAGAACAGTGAGCTGTTTATTTCATTTTATTGGTGGTGATGTAACTTATAAATGAAACCAATGTAATAAAACGTTTATAGTCAGTGCTCGGTTGGAGATAATTGCTGAAAAGAGCTATGAAGAGCTATGAAGCCTTTGCCAGATAAGAAATAACCTACCTAAGTACTCGTACTCACCTAAACGCTGAGCTCGAATAAATGTGACATTTGTAAACGTAACGTGTTTAAGACACACTGCGCGCTACCGCTGCATCGTTCGAAAGTAAAGCTGATGTTGACGCGCAGTGTATCTCAAATACACCACTGATATGATACGTTTACGATTGTCACATTTATTCGTGCTCCCCCCCTGCCACGTCTTTTCGTAATTTATAATTTGTTATATGCAAATTTATCTGCTTAAGCAAAGTCTTACCATGTTTTAAGCAGATAAAATTGCAAAGTCTTACTATGGTGATATGTGGTAATATAGTATTTTCGTGATAATTGTGTGTTATAAAAAAATTGTTTAGTTTTTAGGATTGGTGTGTACTAGTTACGTTAGATATACTTGACGTGACACGTGGCTAGTAGCCCAGTAGGTCTACCATGAGTTTGTACTATACTATATTTACTATACCCCCAGCAAGTAGTTAAAAAATGTATGAAGATTTGTACAGCGTCTCTAGCGGATAGTTGGGTACTAAAATTTGTCATTGTTTACGTAACTACTGTAGTAAAGTCAGGCGATTTTACTGTGACATCTCATGGTAGAGGTACTGCTCACTGCGCGACTAAGTCAAAATCAGTTAATTACCATACTCTACATTTAACAAAACCACATTTTTCAGCTTTTCAACATACTTCAAAATGGAGGTTTTCAATACGAGTGTTTTGCATTATGTAATTTACGCGAATAGCCCTCCAATTGTGAACCGATTTTGATGGTTCCTTTGTTTGATAGATCATACTTCAATATCAATTTCTGTTTCTAGTAGCTTTGAATTATGTTTAAAAATGTGTTTTTGGTATTACTTTTCATGGCTTTTGAAGTCAGTTTTGTTCATTTTTGTAATTAATAATTTCATGCCAACTATATTTAAACACATGACATAAACACAAACAGCACTCATAATCTGAGCTTAAAATGCAGAAGAGTAACTTACAGTCTTCTCCCCCCTCCGAAAGCAGAAGTCAGTGGAAGGTACGTCGACATTCTGTCTTGATACTTGGTTCGTTCTACGAAAGAGGTAGTTAGTTCTCCGATTTGTGCTAGATTGTAGCACACTCCAAGCCCACTGAGCAGCCCCACCACCACGCCGAATATTGTGGCAGTGAGTTCCAGGCATGTTCCGTATCGATACTTAAACATTTATAAGCAAAACATTCTAACTCAAACTCAAAAGAAAATGTATTCAATAATATCACAAGGATCACTTTAAAGCGCCAATAGAAGTGCAATCAAGTTCTTAGAATAGAGTTTAAAATAATTAGTTATTATCTATATGGCTAACAAACTGATAATTTAAATCAAAAACACTTACAATAGCAAAGTAGGAAATGCTTGAAGCGGCATCCACAGTTTTTCTGAAATAGTAAAAAATAATTAACTTCTATATTATACTATTTTTAAGCTTTTCTATACATTTTGTTGTAGTAGGTTTTTGCAGAGTTTGTCTGGAAATTTGCACTACTACTGATTCTGCCGCAAAGCAGTGATGTGTTCCGATGTGTAGAGTCAATATGGGCGATGATAGGCATAGCGCCATGCCATCACAGAACACGTCCTCAGTAGATATTTTAAGATTATTTGAATCAGATAGACCATCGACTTCTTCTATTATATTATTATATAAAAAAATATTTTTAATATTATATATTAAAAATCGCAAAAGCAAAATCTTATATAAAATCTATACCGCAATATTTGATTATCGATTGTAATTATTGATACAAATAGCCGAGCACATATTTTGTAATTACACAATGATATAAATTATTGTAAATATAACGGGAAATAACTAATCGTAAACCGTAAATATTACTTACTCTTTCTTAGATTTCTTGGTTCCCATTTTTTAAATTTATTTAGAATATTGTGTATTACACAATGTATTTAGTGTGGGTCGTTCAGACGCATAGGATCCAAGCCTGTGCTCTCGACGGGCGCGCGCCCTGAAGACTGATTTCAGTGCAGTGTTGTAGCACGTGTACGCAGTTTTCACACTCCACAAATATTTATACATATCACAATTGCTCGTTTTATCTTAATCAATGCAAATTAAGATGTGTACATAAGAAGATGTACGTACATTTTATTGACAAAGATACGTTCTAGGTTTTAATGTGCTGCAAACAAATTCGCGCCTAAATCCATTTCCTGTTGAAGCTTATAAAACGTATCTATCTATTCTTTTTTTTATATCATTAATCAATCTTAACAAAATCTCGCCAAGCACTTGCTGTATTTTAAATTTCTAGGTTGTGTTAAATTTGTTAATTTTTGTTGTTATGCTTAATGTTATACCTAAGTATTTTACTAGCCGAAACCCGCAAGTATTCGTACGCGCCGGCCAAAATATCAGTCACCCAACACTAAAAGAGGATCCCTATAATGTATGGATATTTTTCGTTCAAAGAGGTCAAATCAAGTCAATAAAATCTAGTAATTTTTTTGACAAGGTTTTATTGCAATCAAAGATCCTTCAAGAATCCAACAAAATATCCCGAAAACAATCTTTTTAATCGTATACCTAATGTTGAATCTGTCATTTCAATTTGTCCAGTGGTTTATTCGTGCATGATGCTCTTACAAACAAACAGACTAACTCGTTCGGGATCGTTTACATAAAGGATCTGAATATTAACTTTTTCCTTATTTTCATTTACCTATTACTTTTTCAACTTTAACAGTTTTACAATACTTAGTTTAAATACAACTTTATGATAGTACCTACATGTCGATGGCCTACATGATGGTCAGTGGTACCTGGTGCCTAACCACCACCTATAACAATAATGCATATCTACACTACCGTGTCTTCTAAGGCACAAAACCTTTATGTACATACAATTGCATACAATTGCACAGCCCCTTCAAACCAAAACGCAGCAATGCGTACATCATCGCTTTGCGGCAGAAAATTACGGGGTGGCAGTAGATACTTCTTCTAATAATTTGATCCTCATAGACTTGTACTTTTAAGTGTATGCCTTGAAAACCAGAAGCTTAATCAAGAATATTATTTTATGCGAAGTAGGTAATGTAATAAAGTTATGCATCTGTTTTAACTCATATTGGGTTCAAAAACCACTTCAAAATTAAATGTTTGATATACAATTATCAATTTTAAAATGGTTTATTCAAGAAGTTAGAGCTAGTATTCTAGCTCTTACTTCTGATAAGTCCTCCAAAGATGTGTTATAATAAAAGCTTTTACGGTTTGTGCGACCAGAGCCCTTAGTCCGAGCTTGCATTTTAGAACTCCCTACTCTCGAGCCGACAGTCGTCTCTCGGATAGCCATACAAAAATGTATGGCTCGAGAGTAGGGAGTTCTAAAATGCAAGCTCGGACTAAGGGCTCTGCATGTGTTACATTATTGCGCAATGTATCTCGCATACGCTAAAGTATTCCATTCGCACTGCGCGAGAACGCCAACAACTTGACCACCGAACGTTACAGTGTCACCACGCAGTGTATGTGATTGGGCTTGCAAGCTTGGAAAAAGCATAGGCCTTTGTACCTTAATTTTAATCACAGCTACAGCATTTAATAGGTCCCAGTGATAAATTTTGGCATTTTTTTTATTTAGTTTTCTTTCTATTTCAAGGTCCAATTTGGTAGCTTTTACAAAGTAGGACTCTGTTTCAATTTCTTCAAACAATTATCCCATGTCATTTGTTTAATTACAGTTGTCGTGTAAGTGTAAGATACTAAAGAATTTAAGTCGGCCGATTTTGTTTTATCCATCGGTAGTTGACAAAACGTTTAGTTCATAATAATTTAATGTTATATTCACGGACACACATCACATTCTAGTCTCAAACTAAGGGAAGCTTGTATTATGAGTACTGATAGAATACTTAGATACATTTTTCTGTAAATATAAATAAGTACATAGAATACATAGAAATACCCCGACACAGGACAAATATTTATGTTCATCACCCAAACATTTGCTCTGGGTGGGAATCGAACCTATGACCCACAGCATGGAAGGCAGAGCTACTACCAACTGAGCTGGTGGCCACCAACTGAGTGGTTCTTTACGCAGAAACACCCTGCCTCTTGATGTCCAACAAAATTGGTACTTATTTTCCTTAGCAAGCTCACGAGCTAGGTAGAAAAGTTTTCTTCCTTTCGGGGTCAGATGCTCCGTCACAAAGATTGGTGACGATGAGCCGACAAGACCTAGATGCGAGGTGTTTAGCTTGTTAGCTTTATTTTCCGAGTTGAAGTTTCGCACGGACTGTAGTATTTTATCCTTAGCGTGGTTGGACTGCAGGTGTACCAGGATGGGCTTAATTTGGTCTGGCTTACCAGGGAGGCGACGTATGTCGAGCAGCTCGGATTCCTTAATGTCAGCTTTCACCGCACTTAGGGTAGTTTGAGTAATACTCAATAACTATAATAATAATAATAAAATTTATTGTTCCAAAAACATTACATAATAGATCTTATCTACAAATAGGTGGTACATTAATATATTAATTATGTAATGGCATAACATTAGTTTTGTGATGTAAAGCAGAATCTACACTAAGCCACAATAGGCTTGTGTTGTAGGTTTTTAGTGTGCATAGTTTTCTTGTGGTGTAGAAGGAATGTTTCTAATTTCAATATGGTTCATATGATTCTGACGATTCAGTTCTTCTACTTGCCTTTCCAACAGCTGGATCTGCAGCTTCATCCCCTTGGAGTCGTCTTCTAATGTGACAATTCTAGTATTCACCAAATCAAATTGTTGTGATAGGAAGTCAATAGATTTTTCTATATCTGCATTTGATTTATGGGGCGTCTAAACGGGCAATATTTTACGGCAATTTGTGGCTGCAATTATTGGCAAACATTGTCCAGCCATCAATAAAACATTTTAGTACATTTTATGGCTGAGCAATCAATTGCAGGCAACATGTTGCAATATGGCTGCAATAGTATGGCCTTTGATTCAGAACCCTTTAATGAGCCACACAATCCAGCCACAATAATAATATAAGACAATAATCTATACTTATAATAAATCTGTAGAGAGGTCAATTCTGTACATGAAATATATTTAAAAAAAAACTATCAGGGGGTGATTAGTGATCGATACTGATGCCAAAAATGCAATCAGTAAAATTTTTGTCTGTCTGTCTGTCTGTCTGTCTGTCTGTCTGTCTGTATGTTCCTTATAGAAACAAAAACTACTCGACGGATTTTAACGAAACTTGGTACAATTATTCTTCATACTCCTGGGCAGGTTATAGGATACTTTTTATCACGCTACAATCAATAGGAGCAGAGTAGTGAAGGGAAAACGGGAGAAGTTACTCTATTTTTTAAGCTTCCTTCGCGTGTGCAGCCTTAATGGTTAAAGTTACATAGAAATCATGTATGACGGAAATATTCTACATAAAATTGTCTAAAAAATATCCCACAACAGTATATGTCTATCTTTTATGGTTGACTCACAATAACACGTGTAACTCCGGACAGCTTACCAGTTCGGAGCATTCTGATTATATTTGTTTACTCTTACGTTTATAATACTCTCACTCATCCCTAATTTAAAAAAGTTAACATTATTACCTATTCAATAAAAAAATAATCATCGAAATCGGTATAGAAAAACCAAACTTATACATGAAATAAGCCATCGCGCCGTCGCGTCGCACGTAAAGTTTGAAATTTGTTGTGTTTACCACTAGATGGCGTTACTGTGCACGTATCCTAGATCGCGCTATCGGTGCGTTTTGGCAATGTGTTATAAGTCGGTCGGTATTTAACAACCGTTTCGTTAATTTGCGTTATCTTGATAAGTTATTAAGAGTTGCGTACCCGATTACCGCTTGAATGACGAATAAATATTTAAAAACAAAATGTTAAATAATCATAAGGGGGCGCTCATAGTCTCATACAATAACATAATTTACTTAGATGTTTTGTTTTTTTTAATATAAATAATATTTTATAAAAAAATATATATACATATATGTACTTACATAAATAGGTAAGTACAAATATTATAAATAGGTAAAGTTTGTGTATTTGTTAAATTGTAAGGGGTAATCTCGGGATCTACTGAACCGATTTTAAAAATTATTTTACCAATACAAAGTTACATTAGGCTTTTACGTGGTAGTCCGTTTTGCTAAGTGAATCGGAGAAAAAACGGTCGAAGGAAAGCGTTTCTTACGAACGCTGCCTTAACTATGAAATATATATTTTTATGTTCTAGAGAAAAGATGTGACGCTTGATAATGCCTACAAAAAAGTCAACGAGAGCTTAATAATAATGTCTTACTTTTATATTTAATAAAAAATAATGTCCAACGAAGTGGGCACGTGTCAGCTAGTAGTATAATAAAAGAATGACAATAATAATATAAGCCATCAATATACAATTAACAGTATTAACACAAGTCAGCGATGTTCGGCCACACGCTGGCTACACATAAAAACATTTTGACATATCAAAAAATATGTGGCTATAATGCCGGGCCATCCTTAAAATATTGCATAGTGTAGCTGGTATTGGTAGCAATGTTGCCGGCCACAGTATTGCAGCCACAAATTGCCGTAAAATGTGGCCCGTTTAGACGCCCAAGAAAATCGGCCAACACTCTGTCCATTTTCTTCTCGAGGTTTTCAAACTTTTTGTCCATTTTATCAGATTTGGTTTTATTTTCAATTCTCCAGTCAGCAAACATTTTGTTGAGTTCATTTTTAAACTCATTTTTAAACTCATTTAGGTCTTCCCTAGTGATATCTTCGTTGCGACGTTTGGTTCGTTGCAGCATTGGACGGACCCTCGTCGAGAGTTCGGGGTCCGATCCGCTTTTATTCGGCGAATGTTGTAGTGTCATCATTTATAATTGAATCGCTACAATACTTGAACGCACGCGTCGACAAACTCAGTGGCGCGATGGCGCGTCAGGCCTGAGAACCGGTCCGAGCTTTGCAGAGTCGAACCCAGCCGAACCAGAAAACCAATCACTGCCAAGACGGTTATCACTGTCCTTTTCATGAACCGTAGATGGCCAGGACTATACCGTTAAAACCGTGTAAGAGTAAACGAGAATTGAAAATTAGTTAATTCAACCAATCAGAAAAATACAACTTAAATACACTTTACGGGTCGCCTGTGAGGCTTGCGCACAACTAGTCAGAGCGGTAGCTCGCGCGTAACTGGATCGGTGCTGATCACGATCTCAGAGGAAAAAAAAATCACCAATCTCAAAACACAGAATAAAAAGTGACTATCCGACACCAAGGCCTTTGCTATGTATAACCTTTCTATCATGATATTTACACAACACGATTCCCAATGTAACAAAATAACTCGCAAGAACTACTTGCTAACCCATGGCTTTTTCTTGTATTTCCTCATAGATATTATTACAAATAATTTTAATACTAATCGAAAAGCATTACAAAATTATACCACTTATCATTACAACACAAACCACCTTACATACAAATCAATAAAAACACCCTTACACAATGAAACAACACAATACACATACATAACACAAATAATTCATATCTCACGCATAGCTCGTACTACACACTGCACTCACACCCTTACTCATCTAGGACCTCTTATGGGATCTACTGATATTAACGCAAACTTGAACATACTTCTCGTTCTTACCTTAGTAACTCAACTTATAAAAACAGTTCCTAAATCTAAACGACAAGCTAATAAACTCACACAAAATCGAACCAGTATCCTAACCAACTGTATACTAAGCCACGAATCCTTTACAAGTGACACCAATTCCAATTTTAAAATTCGATCAACTTAATTGCATTAATGATAACATAGACCTAATCTCTGTATCAGAAGCTACATTGTGTTGCCCTGAGTCATGTACTTCAATTATAACAGATCCGAGACAGTATCTTAAAATCTTTTGTCAGAATATACGGAGCATTTGTCGTAACACGCCAGATCTGATGACCCTTTTATCCAGAATTAATATCCAAAATGACATAATCGTCCTCACTGAATGCTGTTTGTCTTGTGCTCCATACATTCCTAGCCATGAAGGATATTATTATCACTGTTCTAAAAATAATTCTAATCAAAACGATGGCGTGGTTATTTACACGAGATCTAACAGCTCACTTACACTTCTAATCGATGAACCGATTCTAAAAGATGCTACTTGTCTTCTTTTAAAACTCAATAAGACTGAATATGCTATTGTAGCTACTTATAGATCGCCTTCAATCCGTAATATATCTAAATTTCTGCAATCGCTTAATACTCTACTAGACAGTCTTAAACAATTTAAAAGCATTATCATCGTAGGTGATCTCAATATTAACATCACTCAAGATACTGAGGACAATAGATCAGCGGAATATCTAGAACTAATGGCATACCATGGTATACTACCAGCTCATAACTTTCCCACAAGAGAGACGAAGTGCTTGGACCACACACTAATAAAATCTAAATTAAAATCGATTACCTTAGTCATACAATCTAGTCTAACAGACCACGACGCACAGCTAGTCTGTATTAAGCGAAAAAATGATATGCTAACCTCTACTCATATCAGACGGACAAAATTAGATTATGTGAAACTCGATGCACACTTTAAAGCTATGAACTTCCAACCCATATTTCAAGCTCAAGAGCCAAACACTGCAGCATCTCTCTTAACCCATCTCTTGACCGAATCACTGAGACTTAACACAATTGCATACTATGTGCCTTCACGATTGCGAATTTTTAAACCCTGGATCACTCCCGGACTGCTCCGTTGCATTAGAAACAGAGACAGAATGCATCTCAAACTTCGGAAGCACCCTAACAATGATACTTTAAAATTAACATACACCAGATACAGACGATTTTGCAACAACATACTTTAAAAACTCAAAAGAACATACGAAACCAATGAATTAAAAAAAAACCGGTAAGAACAATAAGCAACTGTGGCATACGATTAAAAACATTACGAGCCAAACAAAACTTAAATCTAAATCTAATCAACTACATACTAACTTTATGCTCCTCTCCATTAGAGTCCCTAAATCAAGTAAACAAATATTTTTGTTCCGTTGGCTCGGATCTTGCCGACAAAATATCTAACACAAGCCTCTCAACATCTCTTCCAGATATAATATCGTCTAGTAATACCTCACGAGACTCAATGGTAATGCTAGATACTACTGAGGATGAAGTCGAGCGGCTCATTATGTCCCTTAGATCGGACTGTGCGGTGGGATGGTATGGCATTTCATCAGAAATTCTGAAAAGATATAAAGAATTTATAGTCCCTCCTCTTACTTTTATCTGTAATCTCTCTCTAAAATCAGGTATATTTCCTGAAGTTTACAAACGATCGTTCATACATCCTGTCCATAAGGGTGGGAATGGAGGCTGTGTCAGCGCCTATAGACCTATATCTTTTTTGCCGGCCTTGTCTAAAGTTTTAGAGCGAATTATAAACAGTAGACTTGTCAAATACCTTGAAGAAAGGAACCTTTTGTCTAAAAATCAATATGGCTTTCGACGAAATAGTGTGCTAGATCTCACAACCACGATTGTTAACCATTTAGACAAAGGACAGAAGTGTTTGGCCATTTTTCTAGACCTGGCTAAGGCGTTTGACACGGTTTCCATTCCCTATCTTCTTAACAAACTAGAGTTAATGGGCATTCGTGGAACTCAACTAAACCTCTTGAAAGATTACTTAACGGACAGACAACAAAAGACAATTATAGAGAATTTCTCAAGCGAATACCTTAAGACAACTATGGTGTTCCCCAGGGCAGTATTCTCGGCCCAACTCTTTTTTTAATCTACATAAATCAGCTTACTAACCTAACCCTACGCAATGGTAAAATTCTATCTTTTGCCGATGATACTGCCCTTCTCTTTCATGGAGCAACATGGAATGAAGCCTTCTTTCATGCTCAAAACGGATTCAACATAGTATCCCACTGGCTGACACAAAATATCCTTACACTCAATGCAGACAAAACCAAATCTATAGCATTTACCATACGCAATGATGCCTCTCGACTATTCATAAATAAATTCCATCTTATTTCTCATCTGTGTAATGGCTATCCTGGTGACAGCTGCCAGTGTCCTACTCTGGAAAGATGTGAATCGTTCAAATACCTGGGAGTTGTTCTTGACCAGAATCTATCCTTTAACCAACATATTAGGCTTCTGACTGGCAGACTTCGCAAGTTAATTTTTATTTTCAGACAACTACGCCACGTCGCTGACTTCGATACTATCAGAACAGTATATTACGCATTTTGCCAGTCCATATTGCTTTATTTTATAGTTTCATGGGGTGGTGCCCCTAAATCCATCTTTCTCACGCTTGAGAGAGCACAGAGGGCTATCCTCAAAGTCAGCACTTTTCGCCCTTACTGTTTCCCTACAACAGCGTTATACAATTCATGTTATCTCTTAACCGTAAGACAACTCTTCATACAACAAGTAGTTCTACACCAACACTCCCTTATTGACCCAAACTCAACTTTACCAAGATACATACGAAGACCTCATATTGTTTGTGAGATTCCTGATTCTAAAACCAAATCTCATCAAAATATTTTGCTTATCTGGGTCCCACTCTCTACAATAAACTAAATGTTGCTTTACAAATACTTTTTTGTCCTAAATCGCTTTGTAAAAAGACTATAACTGCCTGGCTATTGTCAAGATCATATCAGGAAACTGAAGAGCTATTTAATCTTATAACTTAAACATACATTTTAACTCACTTCACACATACGCTTAATCACACTCCACATTTACTCACATCACACATACACTTACTCACATCACACATACACTTACTCACATCACACATACTCTTACACACATCGCACATACACTTACTCACATCACACATACTCTTACACACATCGCACATACACTTACTCACATCACACATACTCTTACACACATCACACATACACTTATTCACATCACACACACATATTCCTCACACACAAAATCATATCTGTTGACTAGTCTGATACCTATCTCCTGAGTGGTTGACTTTATCTGACTGATTCACATACACTCACATTTTTCACTCCTACTATCATAAAAATTAAAACATTCAAAATCACATTACCTCACTTCTACTTCCTACTACCACTCACCTACCAACCACATAATCATACGTACCTACACACTTTATACACCTTACACTGAAATTGAAATTGTATCATACACACCAACAAACTCCACCAAGTGACCAGTTAGAACTGGTCACTTGGTGGAGTACCACAAGGAAGGAGTACCACAAGGAAGTGTAGTCGGAAGTTTGTTGTTCTTGATATACTTACATTAACGACTTACCAAAACACGTAACCACCTACATGATAAACACGCAATGTATACTCTTCGCCGACGACATCTCACTGCTAATGCCGTGCGGCTGCACTGATAACGCAGTCGATACAATACATAACCACTCTAACACATATATCACACTGGATGTCGACCCACTGCCTTGATATAAACTACACTAAAACTAAGATCATGTTATTCAGACCTTATCAAAAACCAGCACTAAAAATACAAGCCACTTTCAACAACACCACCCTTGAACAAGTTAATACTTTTAAACTACTCAGGGTCAATATTGATTCGCACTTACACTTCAAACATCACATCCAGGAATTAAAAAATAAACTTTCTAGCTTTACGTACGCCCTACGCGAATTAAAAGTGACAACTGACCTTCCCAGTGCGCTAGCAGCTTACTATGCATTTGTATATAGCCATCTATCGTTCTCCATTATTCTATGGGGCAGCAGTACCGATGCTAATGACCTGTTTATCTTGCAAAAAAAATGTGTCCGTATCCTAGCGAATATAAAAAGAAGAGAAACCTGTAAACCTCACTTTAAAATCTTAAGATGCTGACATTACCTTCTATATATATCTTAGAGATGTGCAAATTCGTAAGAAAATACAGCTACTTTTACAATAACTTAGACGATATGCCACGTAGGTACGTTTTGCGACCAGGGGGCCTATCCAGACCGCTGAAATGTTTTTGAGCTTTTATTTGATCAAATAACATTTCAGTTTTCTTCTTCGTCTTTTATTGATATTTTGACTGTAAATTAACTTTGACAGAATTGTGACATGCCGAAGTTTGTTTTGGTTTCATTTTGCAGAATTCATGGATTCATACAAACACGAAAATTATAATGTTTTGTGACAATTTCAAAGTAGTTTTAAAATTAAAACGCAATTAGCTGCGATTTCAATGCTGACCTGTGAATTTTTATAGGTTTTCAGGACTACCATCTACACATTTTCTGAAAAAAACCTAAGTAGGTATGGGCAAGATAACTTCAAAGTAATATCATCGCTTCATCCTTTTAGTTCTTACTTAACACTTGTTTTTAAATAGTCTAAGACAACAAGGAACATAAATGCCTAACTAGTTGTATGTAATCGTAGTTATAAATCCTATTAGTCTCATCATATTTAAAATATTTATGGCAAATTTATATAGAGACAACATAATTTCAGTACCTATCCTGAAATAAATTTTTGCTAAGATAAACCATCATTGAGATTAGTAGCATAAAGTTACATCTAAAATGTAGGTACAATAACATAAGATAAGAATATAGTACATCATCATCTTCCTACCCTTGTCCCACATTATGTGGGTCGGTACAACATGTCCTCTTCTTCCACTCACTTCTATCAGACGTCATCTCAATGTTCACACCTTTCTTACACGTCATCATTCACATTCACATAGTACATACCTACAAAACTTTCTTACCTATTATTTTGTTTCAGAATACTATGCAGATTACCATGAAGTTTCTACTTGTGTAGTAGACAGTATAAGACTATATAAAATTAATCTGCAAGTTGTAATTTGTAAAATGACTAGAATTCAAGGAATAAAACCATTTTGATTCTTTATTATTATTATATCTTATATATGTGGTAAAGAATGATTACATAGTTTATAATATGATATTAAAATCTGTACATAATCTATTTTTTTTTTCCTTTATTTCATTAGACTTGAACAAGTATTCATGAACATTTGACAGTAAGTATTTGGTAGTAAGCTCTGCCTTCCATGCTGTGGGTTGTGGGTTCGATTCACACCCAGAGCAAATTTTAATGTTTGTGTGATGAATATAAATATTTTTTCTGCATCTGGGTGTTTCTATGAATGTGTTTACAAAAAAAATGTAAGTATGTAAGTATTCTATCAGCAATCTAGTTCTCATACATATAGAGCTTTGCTTAGTTTGGGACTAGAGTGTGAAGTGTGAATTGTCCAAAAATATTTATTTATTTCCCAAGGCATGCACTTGAACCAAACTAAACAAAACTTGTATGGGAAATAGATTGCTTGAATACTATTATAAGTAAGTATTCTAAAAATTAATACATATTAACACCCAAATGCAGAACACATATTTATGTTCACAAATAGTAATAAATAAATATTTTACCAATGACAACTAATCACACAAAATGTTTGTTTGTGGTGGGGATTGAACCCACCATCCTAGCATAGATGCCAGAACTAATGCCAATACTGAGCTGAGATATATATATTATTAAGTATATATTATTTTGTTTCAGAATATGCAAATTACCATGATGGTACTACTTCACTATCCTAATCTGTTTATGACTATTAAACTAATCTTTGTTTTCATTTGTGAAATAATATAGTAATTCAATAAAACCATGTTTCAGTATTATTTTATTAAAACATTTCTAAATAGATAGATAACTCTTTATTGTTCATCACACATAAATAAAAACAAAGAGCTTAAACAAGTAGTAATAGGCATCAGAATGGGTGGCCTTATCGCTGAGAGAGATCTCTTCCTGGCAACCGAAATTTGCTCGTGTCACATCCCAGATATACCTGAAATAAAATGAAGTGTATTGTAAATAGAGTTAATACGCATAGAGTTCAATACTAAAATATTTTACAGTCTTGAAATCTGAACATAAATCATTTTCTTTTATTTCATTACACTTAAACAAGTTAAAAAAATGTTTATGAACATTTCACAAAGCTTGTATGGCAACTAGAATACTCATATACTGTTTTATGAATAAATTCATAGATATGTAACATGTTGACACCCAAAAGCAGAACATACATTAATATTTACTAATAGTAATAAAAAAATGTTTTACCAATAAAGATTTATTGAACTTTTAAAAAATATTTATTCTTGGTGGGGATCGAACCCACAGAGAAGACAGAACTAGTACCAAATGAGCTGTGATGCCTATTGCAATGATTGATTTAGTTTGTTATAGGTATATTTATGAACCTATCAAGTGAAGTAATCAACTACCTGGACGATTAAATAGAATGATTCATGTCTTAGTCTTAAATTGTTGTGTTCTGATTTCTGATCTGCTAACCCATACTGGGCACCAGCATCTTGTGTGCATCTGAAACATGAATAAGTGGTGACCAAACATGTTAGAAACTCTGCAACAGATGTCCACCTCCGACGCGGAGGTTGTGGGTTCGATGACCGCCTTGAAATAAATGTTTGTACGATCTGCAAATATTTATTCCGGGTGCTCTGGTTATTTTATATGTAGGTAAAATAAAAAATACCTATCTATATAAGTAATGTATTGTATTAAGTATGTCAGTCTCCTAGTATTGAAAAACAGGACAAGCCCGACATACGTTTCATGTTTATGATTAGATTTGACATTAAAATCTTCCATAATTAGGTAGTACACTGATTTATTCACTTTTCAATAACATACTTGTTTGCGAAATGCGCAAATCCGGTGTAGGTTTGCCAAAGCTGAGGTTTTTATTCTCCGTGAAATACTTACAAAGATTTCACCATTTTCTCAATTATGTATGTATTAAAACTTTCACATACTCACATATTTTTTTATTTATAATCCTTTGGCTTCAATCTCGCCTGATGGAAAGCGCCGATGAAGCCGACGATGGAGCAGGATGGTCTAGAAGACACCTATTTATATTGGCCTTGAATTGATCTAGGTTGTAATGATTGGGAAAAACAGACGCAGGCAGCGTATTTCATTCCTTGGCAGTTCGCACCAAAACGTTTGGTGCGAATGGATGGTAAGTCAACAAGGAATGGGTGATACTGGGCCGTGCGTCTGCTTGTACGGTTATAGAAAGGAGATGGCGGTATCAAGTCGTGCAGTTCCTGGGCACATTCCCCGAAATGTATCCTATAGAAAATGGATAGGCAAGCAACTTTACGACGGTGTTCGAGACTATGGATCTTAGTCTCCGCCATATGTTGCTCACCTATTATCCTGAAGGCTCTTCGCTCAATCGAGTCCAAGGCAGCCAGCAATATTATGATGGCACATAACAATATTATGATACAACAATCACGAAAGTTACAATGAAAATGCAAAATCTTTAGGTTCTAAATAATAAATGTAAACAAACTATAGGGACGGAATATTCGATAAACTTCGATGCATCGAAAACATCGATATTTACAATGCGATACCTACATCGAATCGATCCGATGTTTTGAAATGCTTTTGATATACTCGAAATATCGATGTTTTTTCAGTTTTTAGTAGAAAAACATCGAGTCAATAATTATATCCAAATAATTTCATAAAAATTCCAGTTTGAACATTATAATTTTACTAATTTTTTTCCTATTTGATTATTTAAAAATGAAAAGTTTATTATTGGACTGACAATATAATAAAAATATTGTCTGTAAATATGTAAATATGTGTACTAAAAAAATGGCGGGCTTCAATGTTTACAAACAACGAATTGTGAATAACATTTGGTTTTGTGGACGAAATAAAATTGAAGTAGATTGTGTATTGTATAATTATATTATATTTATATACCAACTCATTACAATAAAATCTCATCTTTGTGTGAGCTCTTAAACTCAATTGGACGACATCGATGTTAGTTCTGATTTATCGAATCTAAAAAAACAACGATGATTTTTCAAAATGGACACCCCTAAAACGAACAAGTATGAAGACATGTTAGAGCGGTACAGAAATATGCGCCCGCGAAGCCCCGTTGCAAGTGCGAGCGAGATGCATGCGCCAGCTCTTTGACGTCATTTTTAACAGTTCAGTCATATCTAAAACATTTCAGTCATTATCTAAAACATTTCAGTCATATTTTGAACAGCTCAGCCACGTCAATCCACAAAAAATGCCTACAAAACTGACCTGCAACTGAAAGGATATTCCGTCACGCAAGTTTGCCCCTTCTGGATAGGGCCCCAGGTAGAAATAAGATCATAAAACCTAGATCCCAGTTAAAAATGCATAGTGACGGTCCATACATTATTTTTATCAAAATTTATAACAACCTACCTTTAGAAATAAAAAATATACAAAAAGACTCCCTATTTACTAAAACACTGAAATTACTTCTTATTGACAAAGCCTATTATGATATAAAGGAATACCTAGAATAAATATAAAGACATGCATAATATACTAATGATTTATTTATTTATTATCTATTATCTAATACTTTTGACGAACCTCGGTCTGCCTCCCTTCCAGCTACGAGTTATACTGTAATGCCCTATAAACAGGGTTCATGTGTGACACCTACCTACATTGTATTACCATGTTATGTACCACCATATGAAAAACAATAAATGTATTGAGTATTGAGTATTGAAAAAAAAAACTCAACTTCAACCACATAATAAGCTGCACAACACCTTCTAACCACATAACTCGCACACTGGTACCTATCACACAAGTTTCTGCCTATTATAGGGCCAGTATTGACTTGTTAAATTATAGACAGCAAAAACCTATTATTATTGTATTAACATGATGTCTTACTATAAGATCAGTTGTAATTTTTCTTGTGTAATAAATATACTTTTCACTTTTACTTTTTACTTTACTACTCTATACCCCATATTTATAAATAAATAAATACTGGACAATCCACACAACATCATCGAGCCCCAAGCTAAGCAGAGCTTGTGTTATGGGTACTAGAAGACTGTCATACTTAAGGTGACGGGTATAGCCAAATGCGTGTTTTTGGGAGTGTTTTCTGAAGAAGTCATAGCATGTGGAGTTGTGAAACTTATTATTTCCTATAACACATATATTGAACTAGTCAGGTAGGGAACAAAATGTGTGCTCTTGGTTATAGTTTACTTTAAAATGTAAGTTTAGTACCAACACCTTTTGCAAAAGTGTGATTTTTGATCCCATTTTTTATGGGTTTGGCAGATTTGTTTGGTACCAAACTCAGCACAGCTATTCTTATGGTTGATATCTATACATCCAAGGTAAAAAAATTCTACATTAAGGTGTTTAAAGAAGAAGAAGAGTAGCGCCTTAGGAACTATAAGTGTTCCATTGCTGTGTGCTCGCAAATATTCATAAGGCGCTGCTTCAGAGTTTGACAATCCAAACTGTGCGCGGCTCACTATGTGTTTTGCGTCGTTTTCAGCATTCTTACTGAAGTTGAAAATGCGACGTTGCCACGCTGACTATCTAGAGTTTAACCACTGCGACAAAAACTATGCCGTGTTACAAGTTTAACGTGTGTGTAGATATAATAAATAAATAATAAAGTTGGAAGTTATTGACATTTTTATTTATTATGAAAAATTTCACCCTACCCGTCGCCTTAATACAAGACATAGATAGATATTTTTTTTATACATAATACCCAGAACACCCGGAAATTTGCAGATCGTACAAACATTTATCTCAAGGCGGGAATCGAACCCGCAACCTCCGCGGTTTATAGCAAAACATACAATAATTTGTAGAAAAATTTTCCAATATTCCTCGTGTCCATTCCATACCCAATATTTATGGCTATTATCAACTGAAATCCGAGTTAAAAGTACATATAAATTACTATGGACAACCTATGTTGTTACAAGTTACGTTATTATCATTTTAAAATGATATTAAATTGCTTAGTAGTCTTAGCATCGTGCTCTTTGTCATCAAAGTTTTACTAAGAACAAGCGAATTGCGAGTGCAAGCGCGTACTGGTTCCGTACACTGCTGTGTACAGCATTTAAAAGCTGTAGGTACAAATAAATAAATAAATATTCACGGACAATTCACACATCACACTCTAGTCCCAAACTAAGCAAAGCTTTTACTATGGGAACTAGATTTTTTTTTTTAACTATATAGTACAGAAATGACGAAATAGAGCTGATGATTTCGTTTGCAACGGTCTGTAGATAAATCAACTGTTTCTTATGTAGAAATTTGATATAAACATATCATTTAAAAGTATATTTTTATTTAAGTATATATTGTATGCTGTGTTAACCTTTAAGTAGTTGTACATTTAGTTAACGATACTTTACAGTATTTATAATGTAATAACAACAATACCATGTAACATTGTAATAACTGTTGGTAAACCTTAATAAATACATAGTCCAGTCAAAATAGACATTCCAGTTTGCATTAATTCCCAACAAGCTGGATTTTTGTACAGGCCTTGAATACGTCATTACAAATGATATGTCAAAAGTCCCCATCGATCCCGCTTGTGCGTTGTTTTTTATTCGAGGTCAAAGTTCATAAATTAGCATTTTTTGCTTATATCTCTGAAACAACGAAAGCTATTGAAAAGTGGTTCATGCTAAGTTTGTACATCGTAAAATTGTCTACAAAAATGCTTCAACACTTTTCTTCTACAAAGCATCGCTTTCGAGATATAGTGACTTTAGACCGCAGGAAAATCTACTAAAATGCTGCGTTTTTTTCATTTCAGCCGTTTTATCTGCTTCATTGCCATAGAACAAACAGTATTTCTTGAAATTTACTGGAAGGGGTGATGGGTTCGATGGGTTAGTCCTCCTCCAAGGTATTGAATCGTCTTTTTGTTTCAAGAAATACTGTTCGTTCTATGGCAATGAAGCAGATAAAACGGCTGAAATGAAAAAAACGCAGCATTTTAGTAGATTTTCCTGCGGTCTAAAATCACTATATCTCGAAAGCGATGCTTTGTAAAAGAAAAGTGTTGAGGTATTTTTGTAGACAATTTTACGATCTACAAACTTTGCCTAAATCATTTTTCGATAGCTCTCGTTGTTTCAGAGATATACGCGAAAAACGCAAATACCCAGGTTAAAGTCATAAATTTGCGTTTAAAAGTCATAAATGAGAGCTATCGAAAAATAGTTCCGACAAAGTTTGTACATCGTAAAATTGTCTACAAAAATATCTCAACACTTTTCTTCTACAAAGCATCGCTTTTGAGATATAGTGACTTTAGACCGCAGGAAAATCTACTAAAATGCTGCGTTTTTTTCATTTCAACCGTTTTATCTGCTTCATTGCCATAGAACAAACAGTATTTCTTGAAACAAAAAGACGATTCATTACCTCGGAGGAGGACTAACCCATCGAACCCATCACCCCTTTCAGTAAATTTCAAGAAATACTGTTTGTTCTGTGGCAATGAAGCAGATAAAATGGCTGAAATGAAAAAAACGCAGCATCTTCGACGATTTTCCTGCGGTCTAAAGACACTATATCTCGAAAGCGATGCTTTGTAGAAGAAAAGTGTTGAAGCATTTTTGTAGACAATTTTACGATGTACAAACTTAGCCTGAACCACTTTTCAATAGCTTTCGTTGTTTCAGAGATATAAGCAAAAAATGCTAATTTATGAACTTTGACCTCGAATAAAAAACAACGCACAAGCGGGATCGATGGGGACTTTTGACATATCATTTGTAATGACGTATTCAAGGCCTGCACAAAAATCCAGCTTGTTGGGAATTAATGCAAACTGAAGTCATAATTTTAGTCTATTTTGACTGGACTATACAATAAAATAAAGGATTTATAGAAAAGAGTTAAGGTGATGTGATTAATGAAATGCTGATAGAGCGACGAGGAAAAACAATTGACGTGCTGGCCTTAAGGGAAGTTTTTAGGTAGGTAAAACAACAGGAAAAAATGTATATACTTAGTTATAACAACTGTTATACCATATATATATATATATATATATATATATATATATATATATATATATATATATATATATATATATATATTATACATAATACCATATTTTAAGCAAATAAATTGTTTGAAGAATGTTCTTTCAAGTTTCCTATATTACGTGTTTTTTTTATCCTTATGAGGTAAATTAGGTCATAACGTGAAACGATTGCGTCGATTTTTTGACCCCTCTTCTATATGAGAATCTTCCCTTACCTACTACTTTTGCAACTATAGGTACTCATTTATTGACATAAAATGTGCTCATAGCTCAGTTGGTAGTAGCTCTGCCTTACATGCTGTGGGTCGTGGGTTCGATTTCCACCCAGAGCAAATGTTTTTGTGATGAACATAAATATTTTTTCTGTGTCTGGGTGTTACTATGTATTCTATGTATTTATTTACAAAAAAAAAGTATATAAGTATTATATCAGCAGTCTAGTTCCCAGCTTTGCATAGTTTGGGACTAGAGCGTGATGTGTGAAACGTCTGTGAATATTTAATTTAATTTGTTACTCATACATTTATACCGACACGAAGTAAGTACGAAACAAATGAATAGAGTACTTGGGTTTTTTTACCCAACTCAATAAACAACAAGACAGCAAAGATAAGGTTAGGGACATGACAAACATATTATATTTAGAAATTTAAGATGGCCACGAACAGGTTACGCTATCTATATAAGTTACATATAGGTACTGATAGTTATACTGATAATAGGTCTTTACCTATGAAATTGCCGTTTTGTATGAAGAAATTGAAACGATTTTTTTTCATGTATTTTTCATTTGTATTAATCGAAGTAATTACCCATGCAATCAATGCATCTTTGCCAACACAGTGGCAGGTTATTGATGCCCTTCTTCAAGAAATCAGCTGGACGGGAGGCAACAAATTCTTCAAAGGCATTTTGTACTGCCTCTCGGGTATTGAAGTTTTTCCCGCCAAGAAGTTATCCAAATTCTGGAAAAAGTAGTAGTCTGTAGGCGCAAAGTCTGGTGAGTAGGGCGGATGACGTAGAGCTTCCAACCCCAGTTCTTGCAACTTGGAGACCGCTTGCTGTGCAGTATGAGGTCGCGTTGTCGTGCAGGAGCAGCGGAGACGAGCGATTGACCAATTCTGGTCTGAGATGTGCCAGCTTCTCCATCATTGTGATCAGCTCTTCACAGACCAAAGTCTTCGGACGACCGCGAGGTTCATTTTTCAGGTCGAAATTTCCAAAACGGAAGCGAGCAAACCAATAACATGTGGTGCGTTGGTTTGTAGTGTTAGCTCCGTAAACGTCGTTAATGTTGCGTGCCGCTTGTGCCGCGTTGCTGCCACGACGGTACTCGTATTCCATAATTACTCGAATTTTTAACGTATCCATGATGACGAAAAAGATTGAAATGCGATGAAAATGTAACACTAATCAATAAACAAATGACTACTTTTGGAAAAAAAAACCATGTTTTTAAAATAAAATTAATTAGAAATTATAATTCTTAGCCAAACAAAAATGATTTTGATTTGAAATGGCCAGTACTGCAGAACGGCAATTTCATAGGTAAAGACCTAATATTAACAGCAAGCGACGTGTCTCAAATTCTCCGAAGCCGAAATATTTGTACACCACGTGGTTCTTATTTTTAGTTGTTGTTTTTATATCAATAAACAAAACACATGTTGAACACACCGACAGCTGTCAATGATTAGGTATTGTTTGTTAGGCAAAGCCGTTGTTGGTTCGTATGAATACCGACTTGAGCTCTATCCATGAAGGTAAGGTTTATAAATACAATGCTTAGTAACTATAGTTATATAATACATATTCAATAATAACAGTGACGGACTATGCCTCAGCGATTTTACGATTCGAAGGACGTACCGCTTGGTTTGGATCTTGTAGCTCTTACTTTCGTGAAGTGGTGTTCCGGGGAAACTTTCGCCGATTTCATATTCCAGCTGATTGTACTCGACATCAGGGTATTCGGTCATGGTGTAGTGATGAAGAGTGAACGCGCGTGCGCAAACGTTCCGCGGCCGCAGTTTGCTACACACTGGCGATTTAACGTGGACAGTCAACGTTTTTGCACAGCAGCAGGCTCTTTTAAGTTTCCACGAAATCTGTTAACCTACCTTTGTGGTTATACCTTTGTATCGTATCAATTCAATCACTGTTTGAGTACCATGTATACGGGTATTTCAGCCTAAGCAGCCACGCGTATCATTGTTGGTCGGCATACAGCGAGTCTTTAATTTATTCGATAATTCTTGAATTTTCCTTATTTATTCCATCAAAGAAATATTGTTTCATACATTATATATACCTCAATTAAGTTACTAAGTTTAGTTCTTCAAAATTATTTCTGGGCGTCTAATCGAAGCGACGCGTGACCCGAGGGCTGGTGAGTATCTGGCCCAGCGTATCAGCATTGCTATTCAGCGCGGCAATGCAGCCAGTGTCTTGGGTACGCTTCCGATTGGTACTGATTTGGATCAGTTGAGCTATCTATAGATCGTTTGCAACGGTCTGTAGATAGCTCAACTGTTTCTTATGTATTTTATATGACAATGTACATTTTGTAAATAATGTATAGTCGTAAGTTTGTTTGTGAATAAAGTTACTAAGTACATATCATTAACAAATTATATTATTAATGGGAATTTCTACCAATGCCATGTAGTTTCAAACTAAGCAAAGATTGTACCTACTAAAGGATACAATAAACTACAATTTTGTTATACATAAGTTCTTTTCACTTGCATCAATTCTAGAGCATTACAAAATTGTTTATTTATTTTTTGTCATGAACGTATGTATGAATAATAACAATTACGAACATTAAAGTGGCTTCATTGTAGAGCTAGTGGGAATCTGTGGATGGGGAAGGATCAAATCGGACGTCCTGCAATTGCAATAGAAACATAATATATATTACGTCTTGAAGAGGAAGGACATTCCTCAAACTGATAATGATAATATGATAAAAATTACGTAATGATTTCGCAATCATTGCGTAACATAAAATAGAACTGACGTTTTTCCGACCGTCAACTCCGGACTGATAAAAAATTCGAATATTCACAAGATTTTGAGCTGAACGGGTTACTTATAATATAATAGTATGTACACATGAGAAAACTAAGAACTCGCGGTTTAAGTCGTGAGCAACGATTAGATACTTACTTTATAATTACGTCGTACGACCACTGAGATAATTGGATCAGAGATTACGACACAGTTGTATATTCCTATTATTGTATATTGAGAGTCACGATCATAAAAAATATAGACTAGGCTTGGTTGTTAAACATGTTTATTTTTATATGCAAACATTTAGGTTAATTTACATATTGTCAATATTGATCGTCTTAAAATACTGTTTATCGACGGACCCCCCGCTTTACAGGCTTTTGTCCTAGTGCGGGGAACAGAGTCACTGAACGGTACTATTACTTTAATTGTGCCTTTAAGGTTGTTTTCATTTTTGTAAACTTCTGTACCAGCCACCATTATTTGAAAATAAATAATTTTTACTTTTTTTTACTTTTACCTACAGTAGAGGTCCACAAGTGCTACTGAGAGGCAGAGTGACTAATCAGGGTCATACTAGAAACAGCTATTTCCGAAGTTAATTCCGCACTCACATTCGACTATTAGGTACTCTCATCTTTTTATACCTAGATCGTAGATTCGAGATACTTTCATCATAATAACGTAAATGTTTTGTTAAGAAACTTATTATAGAACTATTACCTATATTTCTTATATCTTTAAGCTTTTGCAATAAACTTGTTCCTATTGTCGACCTGTAAAACTCAGTTCTTATGTGAACATTTGTCTCAGGCGTGAAACTATAAGATAAATATGAACGAAGGTTATTAATTAAAATCAATTTACTATTGTTCTCATCATTCAAAATCTGTCGGACGGTACAGAGTCGCTCTTTGAATTAGGTCAAGGGCGCCGAAGCTTTGGTCCAATAATTTGTTGTCTAGCTGAAATACTGTATAGTAAATAATTAATTTTCTTTTTAAGCTATTGCATAGCTTCTATCGCGGGCCTTGAGCGTGGAGACCGAATCTAATAATTCGGTAACGAAATAACCTAACACGCATGCGTAATCCAGCAAAAAATGCTATGCAATAGAAAAATATGATACAAAGTAATTTTCACTGCAAAATTGATTGAAAATGAACAACTACCAAAAATAGCTGTAACGATTTGCAAATAAAATGTCCTAAATGTTTTTGATTATTTATTGATTATAATGGATATATTTTCGTCATTAGCATAAAGATAACAAGATAGATACACCCATACTCTTGAGTAAATACGAGGTAACAATACATCTGAAATGATGTCTACCTCGATTGGGGATAGAATAGAATAGAATATGCTTTATTGTACACCAACACAGAAAAAGAAACAAAAACATCAAAATACCTTAGGTGGTAATTAAAGTATGATAGTTTGTACAATGGGCGGCCTTATTGCTTAAAGCAATCTCTTCCAGGCAACCTTTGGATGGACAGGATTCTATGAACAATACATGGACGATATAGGGGATAGTTCATTTAATTTATAAACCAAGGCGCATTTAATTTAACCAATAACAGTGTAATAAACTCGCAACATAGATTCTTTATTTTAAAACTATTAAAATACCCTTGAAATGTACGAAACTAAAACATGTTACAAAATTATTTATTTATTTATAGGAAAACCAACAGCACAAATAAAAAAGAATGAGACAGAACAAAATAGAAAACATAAGGCCAATAAAAGGTTTTCACGAGTATAAAAAGTGTGCGATCATAGCAAACACAGAACAGTAATATAGATATTAAATAGATATAGAAATAGACTTACAAAGGAGTGATTAAAAAGAAGTCAATGAATTACAAGCTTTATTATCACTGTATCTAGTTCCTGCATGTTTTTTGAGAGCATGGTTCAAGACATAACATGGATCGTTTGTCACAAGGCGCTTTTCGGTATAGTAGATAGCTTTATCTTTATACGAAATATATACGTTATCTTGTACTTGCTTAATATAAGAATGAAAGCAAACATCTTGCCTGCATTTCGGTGTTGATTTGCTATAAGTATTCCTTTTTTAAGAATACTTATTTGATCAGAATGAAGAGCATTGGATATTGAACAATATCCAAATACATCAACATTGCTATTCAGCGCGTAAATGCAACCAGTATCTTGGGTACCCATCCGAATGTTACTGATTCGGATCAGTTGAGCTATCAATAGATCGTTTACAACGGTCTGTAGATATTTCAACTGTATCTTATGTATTTTATATATTCCTATATACCTACATACAATTCACTACTTTGTATTAGGATATTCGTTTATTAAATTCAACCTTTAGTATCATCGTATGTATAAGTTTACTGCTACACATAAGTTTATCCAATAAGTCCAGTAAATACGATATACTTAGGATAGCAATATTCTTTTTTTCAATATTCAATAAGAGTCAAAATCAAAATGTTTTGGTACTAAGAACACGTGTCTGCGATTTTCTGATATTTTTACTGCTAATTGGACAGAATTATAAACTGCATCTATCAGTCTAAACCAGATAGATTAAAGAGTACGACATACCTACCTACTCTTTTTCTACTTATTGTAAATACTGTAATAGTTACAATTTACTAAGTGAACAACATAAGACTTTTTTTGAACACTAAGCAATTATATATCATAGAATAAAAACTATTATAAAAAATAACGTGGTGTTTTTTTTTTGAGTTTTATTCTTTCATAGTTCCATGTATGACTTTAGTAATATATTTCTATCCCCGATATTTCGTCGAAATACTAGTTTATACTTTAGCCTTTATAACAAATTATAAAAATAAGTTAGACAAAACAAAACTAAAATAACACTTACCTTTTAATGCTATTATTTATTTATTTATTTAATTAGAACGGCCTTCGCCAATCACACGAATAAAACAAAATATATAAATTAAAATAAAAATAAGTATAAAATATGATGTATAGTGATGTAGTAGTACAACTAGCATGTGTGTAACTGTGTAAGGTACTCGTAACGTGTGTGCTAAACGAAGAAAAACCACAAGTACCTACGTACAGTGAAAGCGGACACGCAAACAGACGACCCCGTGTGATAACACGATGTGGATGTGTGCTTGTGTGAGTACCTGTACCTCTACCATGAGTTGTCACAGTAAAATCGCCTGACTTTACTACAGTAGTTACGTCAATATTACCTAGTATGGCGAATTTTAGTACCCAACTATCCGCTAGAGGCGCTGTACAAATCTTCATACATTTTTTTAACTACAGACGCTAGCGAGAATAGTTTAGATAGTATAGTAAAAACTCATGGTAGAGCTACTGTACTTGCGACCTCGACTCGATTACACTTCTAGTTCATTCCTGAAAACCCGACTTAGATATAGACTTCACTAAAAGATATCGAATCTTCTTTTGAAGTACAAGTACCTAGGTTATTTTAATCAGTCGTCTTACGCTTTGTATAAAAGACAATTCTAAATGATAAATAATAAATAATGCTGGACAATCTACACCACATCATCTGGCCCCATGCAAAGCAGAGCTTGTGTTATGGGTACTAGAAGACTGACATACTTAATACAATACATTACATAGAACGATATTTTTTTATTATACATATATACCCAGAACACCCGGAATAAATATTTGCAGATCGTACAAACATTTATCCCAAGGCGGGAATCGAACCCGCAACCTTCACGTTGCAGGCGGTGATCAATGATCTTTGTGATTATAAAGAATAAAATTTAATTGATTTTATTTTTCAATTCTACTTTTTTTAACTTGATAAATCAAATCCAGAAACCAGTAACTTTGACTGTATCATAATTTGAGTGCAGTTTCATTTATAACCACAGATTATTATATCCATTACAATTGTTCATAGCAAACAGCAGTAAAACGAAAAAATGCGTGCTGTGTTTTTTTGTAAAGATATACAACGTGAAGATTTTAAGAAAACTTCAAATACAGGGCTTTAAGTTACTTTTAATCACACTGCGTAGCAATGGATATCTCTATTACAACATACGCAGCTATGTCGCGCAGTGTAACTGAAATTTGAAAAAAAAACTGTTTATAACAGCGAGCCCTGTAGGAACAACAACAATATGCTGGCAGTATATTACAGTATATGGTTGTTCCAAAAAGTCGAGATATCGAGTGAGAGCCTGAGGTAGTGCCTTCGAACCCGTCCGCTGATAACAAGTGATAGTCCAGTCTTGAAAGTGATTTAGATATTGTGCCCATTGCGTGCTTTATAGCCGGTATCTAGTTTTATCTTACAACCATCGAGCAGGGCTAGATTCAATAACTTAATTAAGTAAATAAAGTATCTATTATGTAAGTGTACACTGTCTTTCCTGTATCTGTTCTGGTGAATCAAAGTATTTGATTATCATTGCTTCTCAACGCCAGTGCTACTGCCGAACGTTGCAGTGTTATCACGCATTGTATTTTGCTTACGCTTCAAATACAATAAAAATAAAAAATAAAAAAATTGAAATAAAAAGTTTAAATTTTACCTCCTTATTTGTATACTTAATAATATATTTCACATCTTCTTATAATCTTCATAAATCTCAAAAATTATAATATGTAAGTACTTATATGTAAAAACTTTATTCACAAACAAACTTACGACTATACAGTATTTACAAAATGTACATAGACATATAAAATACATAAGAAACAGCTGAGCTATCTACAGACCGTTGCAAACGATCTATAGATAGCTCAACTGATCCAAATCAGTACCAATCGGAAAGTAAAGTACTTATATTAATTATTATTATATAATAATAAAAAAAATGTCTTTTATTAATATAATTTTTATGAAAAAACTGTGTCTAATAAATTTGTTAATTACCAAAAAAAAAAAATTCCTATAGATATTTAAAGCAAATATAGCAAAATGGACTAAGTAATTGCTATGTAAGTTTTATGGTATTTTGTGCCACTTACATTGGTGTAGGCTTTCACTAAAGGGTGATTTTAAAATTACTTTTCGTTTTCAGTCTTATATTGATTGCCTCTTTTTGGTAAAAACAACTGAGGTAGGTAAATTGTTAGAGCTACATATTGATATGTAAGTTATCACTTCCTTCAGCAACATAAGTAGGCAGTAATGAGTTGGCCTTAGAGTAAATCGGCGCACCGCTTTCCCGGGGAACGGACATTAGCCCTCGTTATCAGTAGCGCAAGAGCCTAATCACTTTCGTTGCAACCCCGCGAAGGAGGTCGGCCGGCGAGCTATCAGGCACGCAGTGAGTCGCGCGCAGTGGGTGCGCGCAGGCGTCCGCCACGCCGCCATGTCGTCCGGCCTCGGCCGCTCCGCCCCAACGCGCCGCGCCGCACTCTGACCGCCGCGCCAGCCCAGCCCAGCGCAGCCTCGCCGGGCATGGAGCCCTGCTGTACCCTCGCACCTGCCGAGGACCTAGTGGGCGACCAGGTACACTCCTAGCAGCTCCTCCACCGCACGCAGTGCTCTCCGCCCCGACTACCGCGGACCGAACGTCCCGAAACCGTGTCTCCCGAACCTATTCGATAGTGAATTTCGCGCTCGTAACGGTGTACCGCTGGAATGTGTCAAACAGAATATGATCCAGATTTATACGACTCGGTTTGTAGTAAATGATAGTGCATTATAAATTAGCTTTCTTATTGCTTGGGTTGCGTTTTACACTATTTATTTGATTAGGCCTATGGTACTCAAAGTATTTACATGATATTGTAATAATACTTTATTATAATATAAATTATTGTTTTTATTACAAGAATTGATTTTCTTGGGTGTGAAATATGCATAGTAGGTATGTCAGTGTTAGTGTATTCATATTTAATTGTACCTATGTACTTCATTTGTTTTTACAGTGAGTATTTTATCAAACTTTTACTTACGCATTAAACAAATTAGATTAGTTGAAATATTTTAGTAGGTATAATATTTTTTAAGGATTAATGATTGCATTCATTTTTGCGTATTTTTTTCAACTTTAATGATTATTATATAGAAAATACCTACTCAAATAATTATAATAATTTTCATTTTATGTTATGCATACACAAATTAAAGTATGTATTATAATGTTGTCATAATATAACCATTCACAGTTTACATACAAAAGATCTAAACGCGCCGCGCCGTCCGGTTTCCGTCGGAAAATATTTTTTCGCTAAATGTACACATTTTATTAAATCCCTTACTCAAACAATAACATGCATAAAATGACAATGTATTTGATATATATATATATATATATATATATTATTTGAGTATATTAATAAAATTCCATGGGAATAATTTTTAAAACTGAAACGCGACTTTGGATGTTTTTTTTTCATTAAAATATTTTTTTACTACTTAATTCATTATCGATAAATAAATCAATATTAACAAAACATATTTTGTTTAAAAAAAATTACAAATATTTCATTGTACTGCTATTAAACTTGTGCTTGATATTATATTTTTAAAATAACTTAAATAATTAAAATGTCAATGATGCCATTTTATTCCGGTAAAAAGCTCTTAAATTTTTTTTATTTTTTATTTTATTATACATATAAAACAATGTTTATTCTATTCATACATTTGGTGATACATCTCCTAAGTTTTCACATTATATTATCCGTTTGTTTTACCAATAAATACTCTAAGCTTCAAATAATAGACATGTGTTGATTTTAACCAAAGATTTTAACAAAACGTGTATAATTCTTAGCTCACATTCAAGTATACCAGCTTGACTGCGATAGGAAATAATAACGGTGGCTATTATACGTTTACGTAAAATCAAAATAAAAGTCTCTGATAAATGAAAGAATAAACAGTTATGATGTTTTATTTGTGCCACACGACACGGCTCTGCATCATATTAGCATATCAGCTAACTCATTTTCTTTTATTTTATAAAGCTTTAAACGTAAATTCATAGTTGTATCTATAATAAATTGTGAATTTAAGCGGTTGTTCCTAATTTCAAAGCTTATTTATTGTTTTAAGCAAAGCATATATAATAATCAACGGTTACAAGCAAAGTATTTCTGCGATAAAGGGAATAATTTAGTTGTTATCAAATGAATTAGTTAATAGTTTTAATAACGTATAAAATACCAAAATATTGAAGATGTTACATAATTCACAAAGATTAACTCAGACCGAGCTATTTTTGCACGTTGTCCTTCGGTGTGATCTAATATGAAATCTATTACAAAGTAAATGCTTTACAAAAGATTAAGGAATTGAATAATAATAAGTAAATAATTGATCACGTTTGCCCAATTCTTTGGTTAATCTTTTACAGACTAAAATACTGATATCCAGCTCTATACTATACTAGCCAAATAGACTTGTAGACTTTCGAACAGAGCGGCTCCGGCGTCACTGACGCAGCGATTCGTACAGCGTTCGAACGTTTCCGTACTGGCATAATACTATCGCTCTATCGCCGCGTTACTATCGCTGCGTCAGTGACGCCGGAGCCGCCCTGCTCGAAAGTCTACCTTTAGATGGAAATGGTAGACCATTCGGATATATATTTGACATTTTTATATGTCTAGCGGTTACAGAATATCAACTTGGGAGGAAAAACTGTCGTAAGTTACAATCAATTTTACAGTGTTCACACACGTATAAGTAAATATAATTATCATGAGGTTCAACCAATCGGAGACTAGAAAACACGTTCCATGAAAGCCCGTGATTAGTTGATGTATGAGATGTAATATACGTTAGATATCATTTTCATTTCATTTATTCAAGAACAATTTATATCGTATTTGAAATTATAACATTCATAAAACAACACAAAACATAAATAAAAAAAATGGTAAACCCTAATTATAAAATATCACAATGTAGTAAAATGTAAATTAAATAAATTAAAATATTACAAGTCAGAGGACTAATCAAGAGTTATAAATTCGTTTATGTTTTTAAATGATAAATGATATTTATTGTTTGTAGAAACTAGGTAATTTTATTGGTCTTAATTTAATCTTCATATCTTTAGTTCAACCTGTAGCTCTACCATGAGTTTTTACTATACTATATTTACTACACTCGCTAATGTCTGTAGTTGAAAAAATGTATGAAGATTTGTACAGCGCCTCTACCGGATAGTTAGGTACTAAAATTCGTAATACTATTATTGACGTAACTACTGTAGTAAAGTCAGGCGATTTTACTGTGACATCTCATGGTAGAGGTACTGAGGCTTACAAACGTCATGCATAGATAATAATAATAATGATTTAATAATTTATAGAATTTAATATACAATAAAATTATTATTGTATGTGAACACGGGCAATAGACAAATGAGGGAAGATATACATGAGTAAGAAAGTTGTGAGCACAGAGATGACGTCTGACAGAAGAGAGTATGTAGACATGTTGTATTGTACTACACACACGGCCGGTTTCTGGAAACCCAAATCACGATTGATCCGAGTTTGACACATAGTAATTGTTTGATTTTTTCGTTGATCATCGTTCGAGAAACCGGCCGATAGTGTTGGATAAGGGTAGAAAGGTGATGATGATAAAGTAACCTTATTTGAGACTGAATATATTCACAAACAAACTTACGACTGTACAGTATTTACAAAACGTACATTGTCATATAAAATACATAAGAAACAGTTGAGCTATCTACATACCGATGCAAACGATCTATAGATAGTTCAACTGATCCAAATCAGTACCAATCGGAAGCATGCCCAAGATACTGGCTGCATTGCCGCGCTGAATAGCAATGCTGATACGTATATTAATTATATTATAATTGATAATATAATAATGTTATCAATTATAATATTTGATAATTGTTTGGTTTGCAGATTGTACCTGGCGGCGGTCGCTGGGGAACTCCACACGCCGTTGGACTCTTAGACTCCTGGTTTCAGATGCAGGTTAGTTTTAGTCTTTATTAACATACAACATTGACTATCCTCCTATAGGTACATGACGTTTTTTTACCATTGCCTGATAACAATATTATCCGTTTTTTGCAGTTATGTTTTCCTTCCATTTTGTAACTTATTGGAAACGGAGGGAACTCGCAAGGCGTTTACTAACAATTATATTGTTTCCCTCATAATCAATAAACGGAGAATAATATTGCTAAGCTTCTTGTATATGTCTGTTTTAGACTATTCTTACACCTTAACAAAGTGTAAATAAATATAATAATATGACGTACTATTTGTATTCTGAACACAAATGGCAACACCACGGAATATATCGTTTTATATTTGTTTATATACTTATGTATGAGGGTTTTAATTATATTAAACGTTCTGGTCTTGGATTACGTTACGTTATCCTTGTACTATAATCTAGTTGATTAGAGCAAAAACTAGGTAACGCTTGGTGTTTCTAGTGAGATTTAGGCCCTTTAGGCAAATCTTCGTCGTGTGTTGTCTTTATGTTTCTTAACATACTGATAATAATAATGCAGATCTTAACCCTTGAGGATATCTAAGAGAGAGTGTACACCGATGTCAAAACGTCTTAGATCTAAGTGAGAGCGCATATCGATGGCAAAACGTCTTTTAAAGTCACGTGACTTGACATATAACTATGGGTATTGGGTAGATATTAACGTTAAATACCAAACTGCAGTATTGTCATTAGTGACGCTCACACTGACAACAAGACTGCACTAAGAGGGTAGTTCCCAAAAATATTGTTTTGTTGTTAACATTAATTTATAATCTTTTTAAATTCCAAGCTAATCTAAAGTAGAGTACTCTACCTTCACCTAATCAAACATCCTTGTACCTACATATTGACTACTTGAAGCTAATTATATTTTGAGTGCACTTCATTCATCGTATCGATACAGTTGAACGGGTATAAAATTGTATGAAAGCCCAAATAATGAACAGATTAGAGCAATTTACACGGTACATAAGTTGTGGAGACACTATTGTCGAAGTGCACGAACCGTGCCTTGTATGGGAATTGGTGTTATTGGATAAGGGGAGGTAATAAGTGTATGATGAAATGATGACTTTTGAAATACAGGGGGTCAACCAAGGGTCAAATGAACTTATTTATTTTTGCATTTCTATTTTAATTATATTTTTTTTACTTTTAAAATATGGCAACTTATCCAAACTAAACATAATTAACTCAAGCAAAACTGTGACTTAATAGGGAACAAAGTAATAAATAAAATATGTATATTGTGGTGGTGTTTTTATTAAAGTAAGATGCAACAACAACAAGCATGTATCGTTTTATTGTATATACATACTTTATTACATACAATAAGTTAATTCAACTTAATTTTTGTTAGAGCTAGATAAATAAAAATTTTGGTTTACTACAACCATTATTCAAGTGAATACAAACTTTATATTAATTTTTAAGTGAAGTACAATGGGCGGCCGCTATAAGCGATCCCTTCCAGGCAACCTTTAGGCTTATTTTGGGACTTGAATTATTATATTTTATTTAGGCTTGTTGATTCGAGGCTAGGAAATGCCCACAATGCGTTGCGGCAACGAACTATCAGTGATTATATTGCGGGCGTGTAGTTTTTGCAACTATTTATTGTAGACTAGGAGCTAGTACGAATATATTTATAAAGACTCACTCTATAAAACATTTATACTTTCACTAGCTGGTGCCTGCAACTTCGTTTTGGTATTGTTATATTTTTGACAATTCGCAGAATAGCTGTATTAGTCTATGCGTTGTCCTGATGTATAAGCTTTATTATTGTCAAGTTTCATTAAATAAAGGTATTAATACAAAATATTATTATATTTGTTATATACTTGCTATTTTGTAATATCAATAAATATTTTAAAATTATAATATATTTAAAAAATTCTTTATAAACGGGATATTTGCCATGTTTGTGAGTTTGATTATCTCCCGATATGTTCGAACAACTGCAACCAACCAATATGCAATTGTGCCGAAATATCGGGAAATAATCAATAATTTCCCGTTTATACAAAATACTATGTTGAAAACCGTGATTATTTCAAATATATTGTATTACGATTTTATAGTTGATCTCTTGGTCTATGTTGACCGGAAAGCTAGTTTTTTAACACGTCTAATGAACGAAACGTAACTTCTAACTAAACGTTTTCGTACGTTGATGAGTTTGAATTGTAAGTATTAGGCCATTCAGCTAGTTTATTATGTACTTCAAATATATATATTAAAACTTAATTACAAGTATTATAATTCATGTTCAATAGCCTATTTCTACTATCATACATATTAAGATTAGTCATAGTTTTATACATACATACATAGAAATAAAAAGTGACATTCGAACACAGAACAAACTTCATCGTTCGGCACACATTTGTTTTCGGGGATCGAACCTACGACTCACAGCATGGAAGGCAGTGCTAATACTAACAAACTCAGCTGTGACGCCTGTGTTTTCAATTGTTTAGATTTTGTGAAAGATTTTGCTAAAAAAAAAATAAATAATTAAATACTCTATGTTCTTTTTTACGGCTTTTGTGGCTAAATGTCACAATTCAGCTAGTGTCTGTTACTAGTGTAATAAATCTTGGAGATGGAGGTAGTAAATCAGATCAGTTTTTTGACTGTGTCACCTGTCAATTTCAATGTCAAATGTCATAAACCTAATTGTCAAAAAAGTTATAAATTTTTTATTAGTGGTGTCCCTCATTGCACGCCGGATACCCTCTATATTATTTAAAGCATCTTTACCTAGTTCTCTATGACTAAAGGGGTAAGCAAGAAGAAATGTGACAATCGTAAACGTATCGTAGCGTTAGCTTATTCAAGACACACTGCGCGTTGACGCAAGGTTCTAGTAATCATATTTTAATAAAACTCATTAGTGCGTAACTGAACTTAAACATCTCTCTGATCAAACTCGAAATGAACTAATGCATGAGTGGACTTGGCCTCCTAATTATTATTGTAGATCTAGCGACTTCCTTTACACAGTTCAATAGTTTCAGAAACGTCGCACGACAATATTAATAAAACATTTAACTATTTATTAAAATAATACAGTATGGTTTTGTGTTAGAGAATGTTGTATCTGTAAGAGCGTTTTCACATTATCCGATCCGATATAGGTGTCGGACGCCGATCCGATATCGGGGTTAGTAAAATGTATGAAATATGTACCTTTGATATCCGTTATCGGGCCGGACAATATGAAAGACAGGTATCTACATATTTTCTGTAACCATGCATTGATGCTCGCATTGCTGTGTTCCGGATTAAGGGACGTACCAGTGCAAATGGATACGAAGAGTGCGCACCGACGACCTAACGTTTTTAAAACTCACGTAATGAATGATGTTTATAAACATCATTCAGTTTTGTCCACATAAAATTGAATGGGCAAATTATTCTTTCGTCAATAATTCTCATAAAAATCATTGTACCTATTGGTGATAAGGAGTCATAGGTACTCATTTCATCAATCAATTATAGTCTTATATTCATTTGTGTAAGCTTTACAAAATACATCTAGTTTCATTCAAGCGTGTGTAAATATCGGAATGTTGCAGTGTGTAGTTCAAGTTTTTGCTGTTATTTGCGTTCGCTAGAGTCGGTACTGTGCATCGTTATCGGACGCGACCAATAGTCGCAATGATTTCTTATCGGCAATATACGAGTAATATTTACTTATTTTGGTTATCGCTTAACATCAGGTAGAACATTAAATATTCATCACCACTCTCATAAATAAATACTTTAACTTTGTGTAAATGTATTAGCATAATGTAGGTATGTAGTGTAGCTGAAAAAGCCTCTCGCTTGTGTTCTTGTTAAAGTGTAAATCGTTTTTAGAGACCCCGTGATATGAATACATATTAGTATGTACCTACATAATATAACTTTAATAATAATCGTAAGTTTGTAAATAAAAAATATTCACGGGCATGTCACATATCAATCACACTCTAGTCCCAAACTCAGTAAAGATGTAACATGGGAACTAGAATACATAAAAACGATTATTTTTTAAATACATACATAGAATACAATAGTACCACTCAGGCACAGAACATTAATACTAATCTTCAAAACATTTGCTGCATGGAAGACAGGCCAACTGAGATGTGACACTTGTAGTCTACCTTTATAGAGAAAACCTTATTGGTTATATTGTTAAACAAAATCTGTTCTGACAGGTTGTACATAACAAAATAAAAGTCGCAACTCACAGATTGAGTTCAGCTGTTAAACGCATCATTAGACCGGCGAGCACTGTGACATCAACCATTGTTCTGCTTCCTAGTTTCGTGTTTATATTCGATGATATACATATAACTTTTAAAAATTAAATCAATTATGACGATATTCTTGACGCACTGATTGCAAATGCGTTCTGCGATTTGTGTCTCTCTTAAACGTTACTAAGTTGAATTGGCACCACACTTGCACTTCAGCATTTTATTTCATTTGTGTTTAAGAAGAATCATACACAAAGTGTTAGGAATCAGACCGAATGAGTGTTACTTATTAATCGCAAGAAGCTGGCATTTGAAATCACCTACTGAACACTTAATTTTTCATTGAGTTTATTATGTCTATGACTGGAATAGGTAGCAATGCTTACTGAATTTAATTAGTATATTCCTTGATGGCCATGAGTTTTTTTATAAATTCCCATATTCCAAATCACCCTTATGAACATTACACGGTTGAGTGGTTTTACTCAGTTGCGTAAGCGCAACGTAAATGAGATTCATATGGAGAGGGGTCCAGGGCCAGGGGGGAGTATAGTGACAGGATTCACGGTCCAACTGACGAGCACAATGATCGTGCTCAATACGTGATCGATTATATATCTAAGTGTATATGTACGTACATCATGTACTGTACGGAACTGATTTTTCCAACCATTTTCATCATTATACATTTAAATTACACATTTAAAACAATGATTAGAACTTTGTTTGGTTTGTTTGGTGGTGAGAAACAACAGAATAATATGAGGCTATTTCGAGGTAATTATTTAAACACCGGTGAAGGAGTATTTTAAACTGATTAACAATTGGCACATATATCGAGAGGTTTTCCAAATACACACTAGTGGTTAGTAGATACCTAGTTGGTTTATAACTGATCCTTTTGCAAAATCGCGTGTAGAGTAAAGTTCTTAGTGCCTCTCTAACTTGATGAACACAATAAGCTCATTGTAAACTCAATGGCTTAACAGTAAAATCCACGTGTTATCTAAAAGCGTTGGCGATAGTCCTAAGAACGGATATTATCGCTCCATATCAAAATATCAATAAAAGCTTTACTAAGAATTCCAACTTATCAGAACTAACAAGTAACTTAGCAAGTATCACTGCCACATAAATGTCAAGTGCTTTATGGAATCACCGTATTTTTAACTTGGTTTACTCAGGTAGGAGAGAACTCTACGTTTATCTAAATAATCTAAATAAATATTTTTCATAACTACACAATATATTTCAAAATATACAGTGCTACAGAGTTTATAGTAGTCACACGAAAAATGCTTCATTTTCCTTATGAATTACTAAAAACATGATCCAACGCTAGGCACTAATGGTGGTAGTGACGACGGAAATGTATGAAGAAGCCTTTTTAATTACTTTGTCAACTATTGTACTCTGCCAAGTAAAATTTAAATGCCGAGATGATGTAAATTTTCGTATACGTCATCTACGGCCGGTTTCTGAAAACCCAAATCACGATTGATCCGAGTTTGACACATAGTAATTATTCGATTTTTTCATTGATCATCGTTCGAGAAACCGGCCGCTAGTGTCATATCTTTTATTTTCCGGCAAAGAGTTCCCATTCCGATCCCAGATAGTCAGTCTCCTTTGTGAATCGCGTTTTTTCTTATAATGCATAATGTTCCTGCATTCGATATCTTTGTTAAGATAATTGAGGTATATAAGACGTGGGAAAATCTCCCGCGGATGGAAGAAATGCACCTGCACAGTGTGACAAGCTTATCAAACATCGCCATCAAAAACCGTCAGGTATTGATACGATGCGAGAAAGTTCAGATTATACTTGCACACCAACGGTAAAGGTATACACATACCTTCAATATAAAGCAGTAGCTTGTTTACCAATAACTACACTGAATATTTACTAGTTGTGTGTTTTAGGAAAAATATATAAAAGTTTGGAAGCGCAGTGTTACATTTATTAGCGCATTTACGGATATGTATGTTTCCGCCTTAATGTGTGTGCGTGTGTGCGCACACCAACAACTTAACTGCAATTTGATAGTTTGATGTTCCATCATTTTCTGGTCTCAAGATAACTCATGTACACTACATCTTGTGTGCGCTCTTACTTATATCTTGTCAGAAAAAAAAAATATAAAATATATACCTATTGATGGTCTGATTTATATTTGCATATTTGTCGCTAAGAGTTCCGTTAAATAAATTGTTGATAAGACTGTTGTCGTTGCCCGTCTATGTAGGTGTGAAAAAGGTTTTTTTACAATCTAATAGGGTACGAGAATAAAAGGATCGAACTTTAAAAAACTCAGTCATATAAACATGAGCATATTATTTTTCTTTTTATTATAAAAACAATCCATAAAATAACTAAAAACAACATAGAGTTATATTTGGCATAAAGGTTTCAGGAGAGGTTTTTGATAATGTTAGAATCGATATTATATTAAGTTTATATATAATGTAGAAGTGATTGTTATTCTCCATACGGTATTAGGTAAACAAGACACCGACAGATCTAGTGGAAAGGTCCTGACTCGCGTTTCGCCTTCATGTTCGCTATCAGACGTAGATGAAGTGGCTGACCCTAGGCTATATAATACGCCATTTATTGCTCAGTAGGTACACTGCTATGCCTGTTTATCTATGTATCTTCTATCGAGGCCACACACTTACCCACAGTACCTACTACATACTGCCGATTTACAAATAAACTGTACGTGTAGCTGAATATTTTTTTTACTAAGTCATCAGTCCTTCATTTATTTATCAGATGTCAATAAGTTTACATGCACTGAGGTCAGCAATCAATTCATAAAGTGTTACGACATTTTATTTTAATTAAGTAATTAGAGTTAAAAGGGCGTCCGGTACAGAAAATAATATAAAAAGTTTCTTTACATATGGTTGATACCCATATGCAAAAACCAATGGGCCATTAGTGATGTGACACAAACCGCGCACGTACCATTTAGCTACACTGTAAACTAACTTTGTAATGAATACAACGTCCAGGCTGGTTGGGTATATTACAAAGAGTGCCGAGCGAAGACAATCTAGGTTAGGGCGACGCGACCCCAAATCGATCTTGCAATCTCAGTCGTGCTCCATAGAAGTGAGCGAGATGGCGGCGGCGGCGCGCGCTGACCTAGAGTAGCAGGTTGGGAATCCGGAAGGCACGCAGAAACCGGCTTCACGGTGCATTTTTCCCTCCAATGGAAAGCACAGCGTACATTTTGCAAACCGTTGCCTTATTTTTTGTTTTTGGGTAGATTTACGATTTTCGCTTTTTTAAGCCCTTCAACTGCAGGTAATGAAGACACATTGCCGGTGTTATCTCTTAAACATCACATCAGCGCTTATTAAGCTCGCATTCATTTGCCAACTGATTACGAATGCATGTATTTTGTTATACAAATTGCATTGCTGTGATGTTTTTACTTGCCGCTCCGCTGCGTCGAGGATCTTGTACCTGTTATTTAAGTTAATATAATTGACTAATGAGTTGTAAAAAGTGGTAAATTGTTTAATTGTATCGGCATTACTGTAGCTTTACCAGACCAACGGGAGACACAGGACGTTCTATAGTCCCGTTGCCGTAAACCAGGTTGTTGGTCACCTGCTGTTAGGTGGTTTAGGCTGGGATCTTGTACATTCGCAGTCAAAGGGCCGTCCTATTTCCCCGCGTGCGCTTGCGTCGCTTTCTACCCCGCGGCGGTTGCCACCAGTCGCTGCATTCCAGCCCGCGGCTGCTCGTCCACTCTAGCCCTAGTGGCTCGCACCGAACTCATTAGATACTGACACTTTACGACTGTGAACGAGATGATAGAGTTACAGGACCACCTGGTGGTTCAACCCACAGATATAACAATCTGTGGGTTTTGGTTTTGTTCAATTTTTAATGACTAGGAAAATTATAGAAATTAATTAATCGGAGAGATATGTTTCAAAGATAATTGAATTCACGGTAGCTTTTTAATAGCTCTATTTTAAAGTCACGTCTGTGTGCTTGCTGTGGTTATTAAAGCAGTAGTAGTTTTAAGAACGCTGCGACGGAAACGTACCTACTTATAACCAATTTTTATTAACTCAATCATATTTGTACAGTTTTCTATTATGCCGTATATTGTTATGCAATACTTACTAAAAGTACGATGAAAGGTTCAATTAAAAGCGTTTTTATTTGAAATTAATGTCATGCAATGTTGGTATGGGAGCGACACTAATAATTAAGTTTCAGCATAACTGTGCCTTGTGAAATACAATGACGAACTTAACAATGAACGAAGTCATAGTAAAAAATGCTTGATTAAATATTTTGTTGATAAAAACATGAAAAAAGAGGTAAATATCATGAAAAGGTAATGTAAGGTCCGCTGAGTTCTTGCGTCGTCCTAGTTCGCATGTCATCGACTCCATACCTTTGCTATACTATATTTGCGTTTGTTATCTTGTATTGACACGCACAAACCACTTATCGGTCGGGCAAGACTTCGAAATGCCGTCCTATAAGCAAAGATTTAAAATTTCCTAACCGCTCTCTGTTCGCTCAAACTTGATTTCAACTCCGCATTTTCTTGTTTGTCTCTACTTGAGTCTTAATTGGCATGTGTAAGTAAATACTTACGCATCGAATATCAAATAACTGTGAGCTTTATTAAAACTTCTTTGTTTTACTTTCGTTACTTTCCCTGCGACGATTGCTTGGAAGATAGTGCTCGGCGATAAGGCCGTCCGAACTTAACTAAATTAGTACCAAGATTTTTGTGATCTTTTGTACATTAAAGTTATAATATGCATAGAAGGCAGAGCTACCAACTGAGCTGTGACGCCTGCCTGGATGTAAAAAATAAACAAAAAAATCTTCTGTTACCCTACCTAATAACCACAAAACCGAAATACACAATGCGTTAGTTACGAAAGTTACTTGGCTTAGGAAAGCTTACGTCATATATTTTTAAAGACTTGTTACAGCTCAATATTAAACAGTTTAATAACTAATGTTTTTTTTTGGGCATAAAAGCCAATTACAGAAATATAGGTATAGTTACAAGCGGATGCTTGTAACTATACCTATATTTCTTGAAATGAACTAGAATCAAAACATTGTAAAGATACGCTGTAGTCGAAAGTTATCTTGATATTATCTTTGTATGGGCAATTTATCTGTCGTAGTTCTTTTAACAGCATTGTTTATACTTTAAAACCCAATATGGTTAGTTTTTCGAAAAGCACCTAAATATTGTGCAATTGTGGGACTTAGCTTAAGTGTCGGCAAAGTATGTGTCACCTATGAGATAGCAGAAGTGCTGATGGTGTTCAAAATCCCATTAAAGTCGTAATTTACTGATTACGACACAATACCGCTATTTATTTTAAAATAGCATTAGCTTACTCAAAGAAGAAAATGTTGCTTGTTATATTATATTTAAACAAAATATATATAAAAATGTGTAAAACTAGGGTGAGTACCCAAGTTTTACACATTTTTTGGTTTTCAATCTCATCAAGACATCATAGTTTCTAATGTATGCCTAGATTCCAAAACGATATATATAAGTAAGTGGAACAGTTATTTGCTATAAAATATTTACACAGTGTCAGAGGTAATTTTTTAACAGAATTTTAGTTTACTGAGAAATGTCATCTATTTATATTAATATCCCTAAATGGATCCACAGAAATCGCAAAAAAAAATACATTTTATATCAAGAATCTGGGCAAACTGGATACACGTAGTATGATTTCTTTAAAACAAACAGCTATCAAAAGCCACACAATCTTGTATGCGTAAGCAATGAAACTTATATAAAAAAGTCCGTCACATGTCGTACTGCAAGGCCTTTACTACGCAAATGAAGGAAAGAATAAATTGAGCAGCCTTAAAAACTCCTGAGTATTTGGGGCATGGCGAGGTGCGCATTATATTGTACACATTATAACACGGGCTTTGTATACCTAAAGATTTTATGAGTAGCTATAGCTTTTTTACACGAATAAGCGAAGGAATGGATAATTGTTTTAAACAGTATGTTGAAGTTCACCATAAATATCTTTATTTTGGATGAAACACTTTGAGCTTAATCACCATTTTTACACCTACTAACAAGAATGGCTTGTCATTAAATCATCGATTTTGTTGTAAATAGCTCAGCGGTATCCGTACATGAGTTACACTGCGCGATGACGCTGCATCGTTCGGTAGTTGAGAAGGCGCAGTGTAACCGAAAACTGACAGTTTTCGGTTACATTTCATCGCGATCCAGGACTTAATAATGCCATCATAGCCTATGGATTACAATTACCTCGGGAAAATATGTTGTGGATACCTGTCTAGCAGTGTTACCTGTCTAACCGGTAAAAGGTTAAAGATTAAACGCTGAGTAACTGCTTAAAATAATCTATTTACCAAACTAACCTATTGCACACTAACGTTTAGAGTTTTGCGCTGAAGTTAATTAAAATGATGTATGTTATATAATAACGCTTCTAGATTCTATAGTACCTTAACCTTGTTTAATCCTTGATGTCAATAAACTTTGCAGCATATTTTATTTGATACCTAAGTAGTTAATCCAATACTCATAGGTTTTTGCTTACCTAACTAACTTTCATGTAATATTTGAATATGAAATAGACGTCATCAAATCTATTGATGAGCAAACTAGCACTTATAAAATGGTTGATTCGGATTGCGCGTTGTACATTGCTGCACCTCGAGCGGGTTTTCTCTGCAGAGAGGAACCGGCGCACAGGTGGTTAAGTTGCACTTCGGAAGAGCCGAGCCCCGGCCGCATCTCGCAGGCCAGAAGCAGACAGCTTGGCGCGCCACTTTTTTTAAATATGTAATATATTTTCTTAACAAAAGTCGGACATGAGAGTAGGGAGGTTGAAGAGGAAACCGTCGACTTTCTTTTTTATGGCCTCTGAGAGTAATAAAGTGTAGGTACCTACCTGCTATACGATTTGAGGTTTTAGCAGAAAGCCCGTAAATAGTCAAACACAAAATCAAAAGACAGTCGTGTAATTAATATAAATGTAATTTACAGTTGCCCAATAACTAAACTCACATGATATCGTGTAGAATAAATTAATAATATTTATAGTTAGTATTGTCACTCCAAATCCCGAAGAGACACAATGAATTTAGATATTTTGGGTGTTGAGTCATCGCGACTATAATGAATTACGCAATAGCCAATACTAGTTCAATAATAATATATTATTATAATAGCTTTACATTATAGTGTTAGAGTGATGACTCATATCTGAAAATACACAAAAACTTGCCAAGTGCGAATCGAGCCAGGGGGAACTGGCTAATATATGATTAAAATGTACTAATTATGCGGCTCTTTAACTAACTGTTAAGTAATTTATTTATTTTATCTGGTGTAAGCTTTTTTGTTATACGCGCGGAGTATGTGCACGTGGCGGAAAGATTTATTCGTTGTAGAGCCGCCACACGTTGGAAGTCCGCTGTCGAGCCAAGATGCCCGCCTGTAGGTGGTATTGCCGGTAGATGTACTCCTTGGTCATCGCTTGCGCTGAGAACATAGCACGACTCCGCAGAAGCACCTCACTCTTGGGGCCCCACAGCGGATCCACTTTAACCTGATCCTGATATTTTTTTCTCAAACCCGCAAACAATAGCTTAAATAATGTTATCAATACCATAAACCCCAATAACGCCATGAGTGTGAAGAACCCCAGTTGAGAACCTAAGCTTTCACTATATGTTAGAAAAGTAATGTAAAGTTCGTTGCAGAACACGTACGCAACTACAATACTAGACATAACCCACGACAATTTCATGTAACTTTGTGGTTGAATCCCTTGCATAAAGTGAACGTCTTCGCAAAATTTGCCCAATCCGTACCACACCACGAAAACCAAACATTCAACTATTGTCAAAAAAATTGTTCCTAGATGAACAAATTTTCTAAAAGAGAAAACGGCGTAAACTCCCGTTTTGCCTAGTAACGGAGTTGTCACTAAAAATGTAAGAACAACGCACGTGAAACAAGTCAAGCCGGGATACTTGTGCACCAGTGCGTACCGTTCTTTCATCATCTCCAACAAGTGCTGGCAAGTGATAATATTCGTGCTTAGTCCAAGAACTGCGTTACAACTGAAGCTAAGTATTAGCCAGAAGTAACTGTACTGGTATTCTTTGAGTAAAGTTGGCATCTTTTCGAAGATGAGGGCCATCGCGTAACCGACGAATGTGCTTGGCTTGATATTGTACTCGTAAGCAAAAGGACATGACATCATGGTGATCGTGATGACAGCAAAAACCGAGAAAACGGTGCAAATGGCCACCGTGGTCACAATGTTAGAGTAGCAGGGCGTGCGGAATGACGTGCTCGCGCCTAGGTTGAATGACACTCCCGTCCCAATGTTAAGATTATAAATAACCTGCTGTATAATGTTCGATATTCTATAGCTTTTAACAAAAACATTAAAATTGATATCTATAGACTCTTCATAAAAGGAAACGATTCCTTTCTGCATTAAGGATCCCACCATCAAGATCATATATCCCACGGCAGGGTAAATTGTGAGAAAGCTCAAAAACCACTTCAAAGAGTGTTTTCTTCTAAAAGAACTTAGAAATAGTAAAACACACGCTAGAGCAGACGCGAGACAAACTCGCCAAGCCACATAGTAGTAGTTCTGCTTTTGGCCCAATATGAAATATCGCCAGTATTGGTACTCTGGAAAAGTTTTGTACAGGTAATCGCAGTAAGTGTTGGATTCATCTCTGAATTTTATGCATTCATGGTTCACCGTAAAGTTGAACCCGAGCGTGCCACAATCTGGTGTTGTCCATTTGCCACAGACATAATAAGGTATAGGGTCTTCAAAGCTAATGAGAAAATAGTGAATGATAAAAGAGACTATGGTGTGATTGTAGATAATAATGATGATTTGCCAAAAGACTTGCACGTAGCCGATGTGAGAGAGACAAGGACGGATTTTCCATACTTGCAAGCAGTCGCGTGACGTGAACTGGCTGACTATGAATTCCATGTAGAGCAAGGGGATGCCTAGAAGAGCGTACACCAAGACGTACCCGATGAGGTAACCAGTGGCGCCGTGGGTTATGGCCGCCAGTGGGAGTGATATAAACGTGGTAGTCCCGATGGTTTGACAAAGTATCGCCATTATGTACTGCGTCCTGGAGTCCCAGTCAAATTGTTTTTGGTGATCCAAAACTGCCATATCTGTTGTAGGCGATTTTCAATTTGTTTCTTTCAAAAAATCCATAAACAAAATTTCATAGCCAACTTGAGTTGTGGATCAAGGTTCCTTTTAAATACTATGAAAATAGTATTTAGTTTAGGTATACTCGTATTTTAATTAACTATGAGCTCTTTTCGCTAGGCTTGTAGTTATCGCCTTCAGCAAACCTTGATTGATGATTGCAAATAGCCGAGATGACATTGTACCTCAGCAAATGGGTATGGGTATCATAAGGTTTCGCATTTGTCTTTGCTTGAACATAATCCATATTCCGCGGAATGGCTCTCGGGCAGGTGTCTGCCAGATAATGAAATTGCAATTGATAAACAGCTCTGCGCAGTTTCACTTTATATATTCAATACTAGACTTGAGTAGGACCCGTTCTTCTCGTAGCCAAGTAAAGGTATTTGCACACTGTAGACTTAATCATTTATTAAGTTTTGTCTATTCTATCTTGTTTTAAAATTATTTTCTAATTTCTCGCTTTATCTTGCTGTCATGAAATATTATTATTTATTTGTATTAATTGCTGATGGAATACTTTTTTATAATAACAAACATAAAATAACAACACCCAGACAGAACAAACATTATCATACAAATGTTTGTCCTTGATGCGGATCGAAATCATGATCTGACAGGCGTCACAGCTCAGTTGGTAGTAGCTCTGCCTTGCATGCTGTGGGTTGTGGGTTCGATTCCCACATCCCAGAGCAAATGTTTGTGTGATGAACATAGATATTTGGTCTGTGCCTGGGTGTTACTATGTATTCTATGTATGTATTTACAAAAAAAATGTATATAAGTATGCTATCAGCAATCTTCCCATAATACAAGCTTTGCTTAGTTGGGGACTAGAATGTGATGTGTGAAATGTCCATGAATATTTATTTATTATACATATTTATATTTAACTTAACTAAAACAAATTGAATGCCTACACTTTTTTCTTTTTCGTAGAGATAAATTTGTTATATCCCTGCCAAAGAAGACATTATAGGTATCAAAATAAGCTTCGAAATCCAGTGTACCTACTTATGTATTTATAAGTGTTGTCTTCTTAGAGCTAGCCCTAAGGTATCTCACAAGGCTTTCTTGTCTTGCACTACTGGGGTGATCATAATAAGTGCACTTACTATCCTATTTTAAAATTTAACGATACGTTTTGCACATAGATTACTTTATTTACTGAATGGATCGAATAAGTACATGCAATAAGCTTTTGATTGCTTTAGATAATAAGATTTTATTATAAATAAATGCAAGAGTAAGGTACTTTGATAGAGAAAATATCTTTAAATAGTTTTCTGCTATGTGGATGTCTCTATCAGTGACCCAGCTGACCACCGTAGGTACTGTATGAAGCGTGCAATTTTAAAATATCAATTTAAAAACAGCAGCGAGCACACGATCAATAGTATGGAGAAAAACTGTTTTTTGTGTATAAGAATCAAAGCATTGTCTAATATATATCTTTAATATTATACAAAAGTAAAGTTTGTGTGATTGTATATTTGTTAAATTGTAAGGGGTAATCTCGGAGTGGGCACGGGTCAGCTAGTATATTATAAAAAAAACATATGTAAGTATTAGGCAAGCCTAGTATTAGAAATGGAGCGACGAACTGTAGAATGTAACGCTAGCGAAAAACTGAAGATCGGGCGCAGTGGCGGATCTTGGGAGAAACAAAAGTATTCCACTTTGGTCTACTACTGTAATGTGTGATGATGATCGCCTGTCTAAGAATAAGAGCTACTGCTAACCAACAGCCTATTTTACAACGTTTTAAAAAGTAAACTATACCTACTCACCTGAAAAGCTTTCCAAAAATAAATATGAAAGTCAAGTATGATGTCACCGCTGAATTATTTTGGCCGTTTATAAAAAGTAAGTAGTAAGTAGTTCAGTTTAATTTTTGCTCGCAGCGATGTATTATAGGGACAAAGAACTTTAAACATTTGTACTAAGATCTAGGCTAAACTTTTTTAACTAGTTTTTTTTATTAGATGTCAAACAACAAAAAATGTTTTGGTTCAACATTGTGATTTTTCCGTTTATTTATTTATTTAGGGTCCAATAGAGGAAGCACAGATAAATAAAAAAAAATGGACTTAAACCTAAGTGTTTCTCTTATTATAGGACACCTTTAAAAATTACTCAGTAAAGTCCTAACCAATATAAAATACCCGTTTAAAATAATAGGAAATGCAAAAGTGTTAAAAATGTCTATAAACGGTATCACCAAAAAATATGCATCTTTTATTTACACTAGAATTTTTATCTGTCATGTTCTATCTTATCAATATTTCTGCAATGTACTAAGGTAACAGATAAACTCGTATAGCTAACGTCTATTTTGCAAACCCCGCCTTTGTTTGCTGACCCACTTATGACTTCACTAATTTATTTTCAGAGTGATTGATATTACAGAAATACTACGCGGCGATTGTAAAGTTATGATAAGAAAACATTTTCAGTAGTATGTAAACAAAGCGGCGGTTGAATATAAATAAAAAAATATAGAACTTTAAGAACTAGTAGGTAATGCTTTTATGTCTTAAGCAAGCATCAAGCATATGATGCAAAACGGACTCTATCCAGCTTAAATATGTCAGTTGACTTGAGATCGACTTGGATCTTCTTTAGTACCTAACTTGAATGAATGAATGAATGAAAACACTTTATTGTACTTGTAATACACCTTACAACTAATTATTAAGGAAAACATAAAAACTAACAAAATACAGTACAATGGGCGGTCTTATCGCTAGGGAGCGATTTCTTCCAGACAACCTTTGGATGGAAAGAAGCCTACAAAAAGAGGGTCAGCTAGGTGCACTATAGAATAAAATAGAATAAGAATTACATTCATTTTATTACTATAATACTATACATAGATAAATACAAATATATACATACATAAATACAACATATTTATAAATATATATATATATATATATATAAATTACTAAAAAATAACTACTTAGTATTAGCTAGTCAAAATCATTAGTAAATTATGAGACATGATTATTTATTTATTCTTCACTTAAACTATTTAATAATCTAATATAAAAAAAATTAAACAATCAAAGTAAAAATAACAATCGAACTTAAGCTTCTATTACTTAGTTCAATGGTTTTCGTAACAAGACTGGCAAAAAGCAAATCAGTAAAATAATTATCTTAGCCAAGTTTCAGGCAATTTTTTTATCTATTTATGGTGAAAACTTATCTTTTGACCTATTTCTTTCACTTTTATGTAATATAGGTACCAATTAGATTAAGTTATCGAAATCAAATTGAAATGCATTCGCCATCTAACACAAGAATACATTTCAAAGTAAAATCTCCTAGTCACAGCGATCAGGGTTGTGTCAAATTATATAGTTTGACAAACCTTCCTCTTCTTTTTTATGAGGCTTCTGCCCGCCAATACGACTACGAATAATTTGCAGTCAAGTCATTCAATCGTCAAATCTTTTTTTTTTTCATACGTTCTTTTTATAACGTAATTCAGTTTATATAGAAAAAAATGATATGTCAATATAGTTATCAACACATCCATGAGTCATCAGAATGAGTCTTTACTTAGTTTTAGGATTGAAAAGCGTTTTGAAAAAAATATAATTTATTTATTTAAAACGTAAGTTGCAAGATTTACAGTAATATTACTGACCGCAAGGTTGGTATGATTTAACAACTATTTATAATATTTAGCTTTCAGCAATAAGGCCGCCCATTGTGTAACCATTATTCATGTTTTTGTTTTGTTATTTGTAATATTTTTTTTGATGTAGTACCAATAAAGAGTTATCTATCTATTTATTTAAATAATACCAGAGTCTAGTTATAAAAGTCTGATAATACTGATCTCGATACTCGAACGCAACTAATACGATATGTACGAGAATCGTATCACTTTATTCATTTATGCAATTTTATCTACTTACCTATTCATTTATCATGATCCGACGTAGAATTTGTATGACGGTTTTTTAATAGATATGATATGATACAATTTACTTATTAATTTGTATTGGGTTATAAAATCCAGAAGATTGTGGAAATTGTTTATTACAAAACTATATAATATCCTACTTATAGTTTTGATTAAATTTGTTCTCAAATTAATCTAAGTTATTAAATGGAAATGTAAATGTATTCACATTATAGTGTTTACTTTAGATTTTATTGAGATTATGTCACATTAAAATTGTTGGATTTTTTTATTTTCAGTCAAAACTCACGCAATCTACTAAATCTAAGGAATCAGCTTTTTAAATGTGACGATCGTACACGTACGTAACGTTTGCATAAATGAATTACACTGCGCGGTGACGCTGCACCATTCTGACACCTAGTAAGCTTTGAAAAGCAGTGTGATCCGAAAACATTAGTTTAATATAGTCCACGACTATCGAACTTCCCCTTTGGATCTTCCGTTTAACGTGACAACAAAGGTTTATCAGACCAACTACCCCCTTAACCCACTGTAGAGTTATTCGATTTTCTTTCACCAATAAAGTGTTTCAAATGATTATTGTGTTTCACCTTATCCAGAATAGCCACAATTTATACAATTTTAACGTTTTATCCTTATAAGTGAGTAAGTCGTGCCGCGTTATCGTAAATCGTATCTACTGCAAACAGTCGGCTATGGGCCACGACGACGGTATTGATTTTGACTGATAGAGTGCATCGAATGCTGACGTCTGCCCAAGAAAACTAAACGCCATTTGAAACATGATCAGCTCGTATTTTGTTATTTTACAATGTCTTACAATGTCTAAATACCTACATCAGCCAATTAGAAGAGTGCTCAAAGTGGTGGCAACATTACCACGCTGAAAGGCACACATTGGTCACACGCTCTGAAATGATTTTTAGTACCTTGTAGGTCTTGGTAACCCTCGGACTGAGAAACCAGCATATTTTGTTCATTTCACGACTCTTGGATGAATATGATGTTTTTAAAATATTTTATTAATTATGCTTGATTAGACATTGTTTTTTTTATAAGGTGTGCGTGGTTTATAGGTTTCAGCTATCAAGAGTATAAATACAAAAACTCTTCAACTAATAACCAGTAGTAAAAGTCAGCGAATGTGCATTGAAACTATTTCGTTGTCATGATTAAAATAGGTTTTAGAAGCATAACGATAATAACAAACACAATGAAGTGAAATACCGAATGCCTCTGAAGAGAATTGAAATCGTGACTAAAGCTTTACGATGCAAAATTGAACCTAAAGTGAATTTTGTCACAGTCCAATTTGCATTGCGAGTGTATCCAGCAACATTTCACTATCGGTAATGCTATCCTTGTCTGCTAGCGGAGGCGTGATTCGCTATTTCCAACAGAACAAACAGCGCAACTGTTGAAAAGATATCTGTCCTTGTTTAGCATACAGCGACCTATGACCTAGGTATCGATTCAGGTGAATGTGGCTACCACCGCAAATCGATTAATTATCTAGCGGACATAGTTATATAGACTTGAACTAAACAGGTAATCTTGGTATGCCGTGCTAGTTCTAAATTGTTGGCCGTCAGTCTTTATCGCAGCGCAACGTCGAGAATAATTGCAATGCGTATGAAATTGATTGAAATTTCCTTTATCATAGCTTTTAGCCATCGGTGCTTATATCTAAGTAATTAGTAGATAGTAATTAGTATAATCGTTTTTGTGAATCGGTCGTTTATCTAGAAACCTCCTTTTATTGCTTTTTGGGGCTCCGTAAATCACTTCCTGAACATTGTGTGGTTTATGTGAATAGGACTGTACTGTATACCTTGTTGTGAGATTTGGATAAGCTGATGTAGGCCCTGTCGTTATTTAACAGTTTTGCTGTGTGAGTTAGATCTCACTTATCGAGTATCAAATCAAAAAACTCATACTAAGGGCTCAGTTGCACAAAGTTGAACGTTACCTCGCATTGTACATGACATGTTATCTCAGATCGGAACCATGCTGGGACGAATAGTTTTTTTGAAGTTAGATTTACGATCTTTCAATGAAAAACAATAATACTGTCTAGTAAACCAGCTTTATTATCCCATCAAGTAAGTTAAAACTGGGGCCCTATCCAGAAGGGGCAAACTTGCGTGACGGAATATCCTTTCAGTTGCAGGTCAGTTTTGTAGGCATTTTTTGTGGATTGACGTGGCTGAGCTGTTCAAAATATGACTGAAATGTTTTAAATAATGACTGAAATGTTTTAGATATGACTGAACTGTTAAAAATGACGTCAACGAGCTGGCGCATGCATCTCGCTCGCACTTGCAACGGGGCTTCGCGGGCGCATATTTCTGTACCGCTCTAACATGTCTTCATACTTGTTCGTTTTAGGGGTGTCCATTTTGAAAAATCATCGTTGTTTTTTTAGATTCGATAAATCAGAACTAACATCGATGTCGTCCAATTGAGTTTAAGAGCTCACACAAAGATGAGATTTTATTGTAATGAGTTGGTATATAAATATAATATAATTATACAATACACAATCTACTTCAATTTTATTTCGTCCACAAAACCAAATGTTATTCACAATTCGTTGTTTGTAAACATTGAAGCCCGCCATTTTTTTAGTAAGTACACATATTTACATATTTACAGACAATATTTTTATTATATTGTCAGTCCAATAATAAACTTTTCATTTTTAAATAATCAAATAGGAAAAAAATTAGTAAAATTATAATGTTCAAACTGGAATTTTTATGAAATTATTTGGATATAATTATTGACTCGATGTTTTTCTACTAAAAACTGAAAAAACATCGATATTTCGAGTATATCAAAAGCATTTCAAAACATCGGATCGATTCGATGTAGGTATCGCATTGTAAATATCGATGTTTTCGATGCATCGAAGTTTATCGAATATTCCGTCCCTATAGTTTGTTTACATTTATTATTTATAACCTAAAGATTTTGCATTTTCATTGTAACTTTCGTGATTGTTGTATCATAATATTGTTATGTGCCATCATAATATTGCTGGCTGCCTTGGACTCGATTGAGCGAAGAGCCTTCAGGATAATAGGTGAGCAACATATGGCGGAGACCAAGATCCATAGTCTCGAACACCGTCGTAAAGTTGCTTGCCTATCCATTTTCTATAGGATACATTTCGGGGAATGTGCCCAGGAACTGCACGACTTGATACCGCCATCTCCTTTCTATAACCGTACAAGCAGACGCACGGCCCAGTATCACCCATTCCTTGTTGACTTACCATCCATTCGCACCAAACGTTATTACGTACGTATTTCACGGAGAATAAAAACCTCAGCTTTGGCAAACCTACACCGGATTTGCGCATTTCGCAAACAAGTATGTTATTGAAAAGTGAATAAATCAGTGTACTACCTAATTATGGAAGATTTTAATGTCAAATCTAATCATAAACATGAAACGTATGTCGGGCTTGTCCTGTTTTTCAATACTAGGAGACTGACATACTTAATACAATACATTACTTATATAGATAGGTATTTTTTATTTTACCTACATATAAAATAACCAGAGCACCCGGAATAAATATTTGCAGATCGTACAAACATTTATTTCAAGGCGGTCATCGAACCCACAACCTCCGCGTCGGAGGTGGACATCTGTTGCAGAGTTTCTAACATGTTTGGTCACCACTTATTCATGTTTCAGATGCACACAAGATGCCGGTGCCCAGTATGGGTTAGCAGATCAGAAATCAGAACACAACAATTTAAGACTAAGACATGAATCATTCTATTTAATCGTCCAGGTAGTTGATTACTTCACTTGATAGGTTCATAAATATACCTATAACAAACTAAATCAATCATTGCAATAGGCATCACAGCTCATTTGGTACTAGTTCTGTCTTCTCTGTGGGTTCGATCCCCACCAAGAATAAATATTTTTTAAAAGTTCAATAAGTCTTTATTGGTAAAACATTTTTTTATTACTATTAGTAAATATTAATGTATGTTCTGCTTTTGGGTGTCAACATGTTACATATCTATGAATTTATTCATAAAACAGTATATGAGTATTCTAGTTGCCATACAAGCTTTGTGAAATGTTCATAAACATTTTTTTAACTTGTTTAAGTGTAATGAAATAAAAGAAAATGATTTATGTTCAGATTTCAAGACTGTAAAATATTTTAGTATTGAACTCTATGCGTATTAACTCTATTTACAATACACTTCATTTTATTTCAGGTATATCTGGGATGTGACACGAGCAAATTTCGGTTGCCAGGAAGAGATCTCTCTCAGCGATAAGGCCACCCATTCTGATGCCTATTACTACTTGTTTAAGCTCTTTGTTTTTATTTATGTGTGATGAACAATAAAGAGTTATCTATCTATTTAGAAATGTTTTAATAAAATAATACTGAAACATGGTTTTATTGAATTACTATATTATTTCACAAATGAAAACAAAGATTAGTTTAATAGTCATAAACAGATTAGGATAGTGAAGTAGTACCATCATGGTAATTTGCATATTCTGAAACAAAATAATATATACTTAATAATATATATATCTCAGCTCAGTATTGGCATTAGTTCTGGCATCTATGCTAGGATGATGGGTTCAATCCCCACCACAAACAAACATTTATGTGATTACTTGTCATTGGTAAAATATTTATTTATTACTATTTGTGAACATAAATATGTGTTCTGCATTTGGGTGTTAATATGTATTAATTTTTAGAATACTTACTTAAAATAGTATTCAAGCAATCTATTTCCCATACAAGTTTTGTTTAGTTTGGTTCAAGTGCATGCCTTGGGAAATAAATAAATATTTTTGGACAATTCACACTTCACACTCTAGTCCCAAACTAAGCAAAGCTCTATATGTATGGGAACTAGATTGCTGATAGAATACTTACATACTTACATTTTTTTTGTAAACACATTCATAGAAACACCCAGATTCAGAAAAAATATTTATATTCATCACACAAACATTAAAATTTGCTCTGGGTGTGAATCGAACCCACAACCCACAGCATGGAAGGCAGAGCTTACTACCAAATACTTACTGTCAAATGTTCATGAATACTTGTTCAAGTCTAATGAAATAAAGGAAAAAAAAATTAGATTATGTACAGATTTTAATATCATATTATAAACTATGTAATCATTCTTTACCACATATATAAGATATAATAATAATAAAGAATCAAAATGGTTTTATTCCTTGAATTCTAGTCATTTTACAAATTACAACTTGCAGATTAATTTTATATAGTCTTATACTGTCTACTACACAAGTAGAAACTTCATGGTAATCTGCATAGTATTCTGAAACAAAATAATAGGTAAGAAAGTTTTGTAGGTATGTACTATGTGAATGTGAATGATGACGTGTAAGAAAGGTGTGAACATTGAGATGACGTCTGATAGAAGTGAGTGGAAGAAGAGGACATGTTGTACCGACCCACATAATGTGGGACAAGGGTAGGAAGATGATGATGTACTATATTCTTATCTTATGTTATTGTACCTACATTTTAGATGTAACTTTATGCTACTAATCTCAATGATGGTTTATCTTAGCAAAAATTTATTTCAGGATAGGTACTGAAATTATGTTGTCTCTATATAAATTTGCCATAAATATTTTAAATATGATGAGACTAATAGGATTTATAACTACGATTACATACAACTAGTTAGGCATTTATGTTCCTTGTTGTCTTAGACTATTTAAAAACAAGTGTTAAGTAAGAACTAAAAGGATGAAGCGATGATATTACTTTGAAGTTATCTTGCCCATACCTACTTAGGTTTTTTTCAGAAAATGTGTAGATGGTAGTCCTGAAAACCTATAAAAATTCACAGGTCAGCATTGAAATCGCAGCTAATTGCGTTTTAATTTTAAAACTACTTTGAAATTGTCACAAAACATTATAATTTTCGTGTTTGTATGAATCCATGAATTCTGCAAAATGAAACCAAAACAAACTTCGGCATGTCACAATTCTGTCAAAGTTAATTTACAGTCAAAATATCAATAAAAGACGAAGAAGAAAACTGAAATGTTATTTGATCAAATAAAAGCTCAAAAACATTTCAGCGGTCTGGATAGGCCCCCTGTACTAAATCATTACAGAGCTCATAAAAATAAATATAATAAATTGTATCGAAAACTGTGTCAACAACTGAATTTATCGTCAACTTTCTTAGCGGAAATGTATGATAATAAAATAGTGGTAGCGAATATTTGATTGCCGACCCTAGGTACGTAATCCATTACATTCTCGGGTAACAAGTGGGACACCTTTCAGAACATATTTTATCGGAACTTCAAGTTTGTTCAAGATTACCATAGCCGCCATGGATAATAATAGATTTATTGCGAGTCATGCAGTACCGGGTGTTAAAGCGTCATATAACGATCACCGATGTGCTCACAAACATGCTAATAGTACTCATATCGTGCATTTATTTCTAACAGCTCAGAAAGTGTATATTTTGTAAAAGATGTTGAGCGAACTGAATGAACACCAGACCACCCTTTTAAAGCCATATTATGATACAGTGTTCTAAGTTTACTCTGTCTAAAAGCAGCGGGAGTCATCAAAGCGACATAATATCATAAGCTTTTGTTGCTGAAAACCTACATCAAAGGTTAGCTTAAATTGTCAAATAGGTTATTGCCTTTTTGCACCTTGTCTGTAGTTCTGTGTACATTTGCGGGACTGTTGCTAGAGGCATTATTGCATTACATTACCTGCCCTTTGCATAGAAGGTACAGAATATTTCACAAGAAATTAGATCTACAACACATAACTAATAAAGTAAGGCAAGTTTATCGAAAATCTTCAAAATCTTTAACCTGAAATAATGAACAACTTTCAAGCTTTCGCCTGCGATTTTGTTCGTCATTTTTAATACCTAATTTTTAGTTACGAACTATATAGATTACAAGTTTATTCCAATTGGACTAGTAGTTACAACGCGATTGAAAGAAGACAATAATAGTCATAGGACTTAATAGGTACCTGTCATGATCGAAGTATAGTCGTAGATACTTATGCTTATTATAAAGATAAGATAAAAATATGATAACACAAACCATTATTATCTTCAAGCACAACAATTATACCAAACTTTGCTATAAAAAAGCAATAAAGTGAAACAGAGCAATAACGTTGCCATATCATACATTTCATGTCATTTCTTCATGACATGCTAAAATACCCAATGCTTCACTTTAGCAATTCGTCGACATGAAGACGAATTGCCTGACAATAAACGTATTTTTATGGTTATCACAAAACACTAGGAGCCGTATTCGTTTATGTCCCCTAACAATGACATACGATTATTGAGTATCGTGAATCCGATCATTTTAAATCGATTGCTTTTCATAAAGTCATCGTATACAATTGAATTGCAAAAAACGACGAATAGTTCGTTACGTTCAATATGGAAGGAATACGAGTCTTGAGTCGATAAAAAATGGAGAGACGTAGGTATTCGTTTAGTAAAGCAGTTCAAGATAATTTGTAGCATCATATCATTAGACACCAAGCCAGACAGAGCGACGCCTAGCGGCGGCGTTCATCTTATCCCCAGACGCAGTAGGTACTTGTACTTGCAAACACACGCACACCTTCGTTCGAAGAAGCACTTTTTTATAAGCCTACATAATTGAACAAGCCCATTGGGCATGCTCGATCCAAATCATGGATCTCGTGATACGTCGCCATCCAGTGAGCTTACGAGCTCTTACTACAAAAACTGATACAGCGACAGTTTTTATTAAATTTGGGATTTTATTACTTCCTCTAATTTGGCTGAATTTGGAGCAATAGTCGAGTCGATAAACACATCGATTACTGATCGTCCATCGGCATGATCATCGGCCCAAATATAAACAAAAAGCGTTTTTCTTAAACAGCGGCCTATCAAAACCTTCCAGGTTTTAATACGGCCTCTGATCATTCACGCCAGAATATATATATATATTATATGGTTTATGGTCATACTAATACTATAAATAAAAATAAACCGCTATGAACAATGGCAGCCAACGGTAGGAAGCGACTAAGCAAGCTTAGACGACAATTATAACTGAACTTTCTTGCCATGAACACATTATATTTGCCCTTTGTGTACGGTGTGTACCACTAAAGACGTAACCCTTCAGTTATTACATTTGTGAATGAGTGTATTGATGAGATGTGAATTAGTTAGCTTGACTGCTATCACTTGGTCTGGCCAACGGCCCCGCGCTGGGCAACTAGCCCGCGGCAGGCGCAAGGTGGGCCACTTTCTATGAGGCTTCAATCGTCACTCATTTTATTTCTCTTAAATGACCTTCGAAACGGACGTACAGAATTGTGACATTTTATTCAAATTACTTTGCTTACCTACCTGTATCAATTTGAGAGGGTAGTCTTAGTTCCGTTAAAAGAAAGAGTCAAGATCACAACATCTAGTTTTTGGAAATATTGTTCATTTTGTCAATTCGCCAACGTAGGTACGTTCAATTGGTTCTAACCTACGTACACCAAACCGAATTCACCATTTTAGTTGGCAACCTTAAAAAACTGTAAAAAGCTTATATTACCTACATGAATTTCGAACTTAATAATGGTAGCAAATCATATAATGGAATTCAACTTTGCTATCTGATCCATGAATAAAAGTAGCGTCTGCATCACATTCATCAATTTACGATGTGGTTGAGTACCTCACGAACATCCAAACACCCACGCAAACTTTCGCATATAAAACTGACTAGGATTTTATGATATTCTGTTCGAATCGACAATAATGGAAAATAAATCTCGACAGCTTTCATTCAAGACGTTAATTATTTCCTAAACATCGATTTCTTTCTCGTAAACCTAAATGGTCATCTCGTGTGGCTTCTCAGTAGTCACAAACCATTGATAGGAAAATAAGCCAAACCGTTGATCGACATAACCTGATTCATACGCTGTTTCGTTTAAGAAGCGACCGTCATATTAATGGCGTTACTATAACGATGTGTACTATACTTCAACGTGTTTGGCATGTTACGGATAACGTTTTTTTCGAAAACTTGGGTTTAATCACCAATCGAGCCACCTGCTAGTCCCGTCTATAGTAAATCTTCATTATTGTTAGTACTTTTAGGGTTCTCAAGTTCAAAATGAAACCCGTAAAGTTTCGCCATGTTTGTTTTTTCGACATTATCTCAGTCCTATTTACGATTGCTGAAATTACTAGAGAAATCTTACAGTTGAGTTCTACTCTACTATAAATTTGGGAATATTTAGTATCTAGTCTGTGTCTCATGTCGCTGTGATTGATCTGTCATGTTTCTATTTTCTGTTTGTTTCACGTTGCTGCTGTTGGTACTGACTTTTGGAACCATTTACAGTGCGTGGTCAGACATACGCTTGGTCAATTTATTACCAATTTACTGTTATAGCTGTTCTAGGCTTCGATAGCTCGCGGCGCAACGTCTTCGTCTACTCACAAGCCAAATTATGATCAATAAATGAAGTTAGGTTAGTCTTAATTTTGTCTGAGCAAAAAACATTAAGAAATGATTCGCAATTTTCATCGCATATTTGTTTGATTTGAGTGTTTTAAATGAAGCCGTTAGAGTGAAAAAGATAAACGTTTTTGTTTGATCTAAAAACCAATAATTTAACAAAATAAAGTCGCGTACGAGTGGATCTTACATAGGTTACATACCTATCTCGTTTTGACAACTAAGAATTAGAACAACACGTAATACATAGTATGTATTACTATATTTGTAGTACTTTCGGTATATAACTTACACATATTATAAACCGTCCCACACAAAAGAAAAGCAATGGACTAAGTCATTCTTTTGGTTTCCTATTAAATTTTCGCGACGAGTTTGCACATTTGTCGAAAGTCAGAGTAGGTAGGTATATAGAACAACTAACTATATCTAGTGGTAGATGAATACAATTTTACAGCAACAATAATGTTGGTACCGGCTATTCAAGTAATGCATAGCACGCAGTACTTTTACCTCTTACTAAAACGTTCCTTATCGAGAGTCGTTCAAACCCTTTTCAGTCGCATTTAATGACGTCTCTAGTCACCGCTGCAACCTGTTTGATGGATAGCAAGTATAGCAACTAGATCAGGTACACACAACTTGAGGCCCACCGTGCTTCGCAAACCAAAGGCCCGCTTATAAACCCTTTATAATCCATAACTTACGTATAACAGTTGGCAATTCATTCATGCATATTTATTACAATTATTATTATTTACATAGAAAATACATATATTTTGTCAATTTTTCATTTCATTACAAACTTGTTTATTTATATTTATGTTTATTGTTTAATTGGTTCATTTATATTCAATAATGTTATTTTTATTCATGTTTTAGCATATTTAGGTATAAAACTATCTTGTATCACTTGTCATACATATATTTATTTCAGTAAAGCGTTTTACTGAAATATTATACTTAGAAGTTTTATTTTAGCTATAAGTAGCTTTCTTTTCTATCTTGGGACTCTCGTATCTTTAAAAGCGGAACACAGCATCAATCTTGGCGGCAGAAATAAGGACTTTGATAGTACTCCCTCAGTAAGCTTTAACAAAACTACTGCATTTTTGACTACTTAGGTATCAATATTTACAATACGAGCGAGCATAGCCTTTTGGCGTTTTGGGTGGGCTCAGTTTTAAGCATGTGACCTTTTATCTTGGGAACCGAGAGAGATCTCTTTGAAACACGTTTTCACTATCAAACACGCATTAAATTTTACGAGTTTGCTTGTTTTGATGTTGATTAGACAATCAATTAGCAAGCTTTCCGCTTGTGACACGTGCTTGTGCTGGCGTGCACATAACGTCTCGATACCACAAAAAAATAAATAAGCGGAAACTGTTGTCATTACATATTATCTATACACGTTCATTTTCTGCATGAGCGCTATAAATCTTCAAGCACTCATGCGACCCGTTTTTCAGTGCATTTATGCAGCCCGGGATAAACTAATGTTGAGCATGGCTGGCTTAAATGTTTTGTATTTTGTAAGGTACATATTTTATGAGTTATCATGATCAAGAAAACTGTAGATCTTATTTCTCAATTCTGCCGAGAAGTAAACGTCTTTTCGTGTAATTCAAATTCTATAGCACGAATAATTGATTGCGTAAGTAATATATTTATTTTAATAAGTTAAATCGTAAAACACAAGTGTGGAATGACAGAGGATGTAAAAATTAAACATTAATTACTTGAATAAAATCTCAAACAGTTGTTTATTTAGTAAAACACAATAAATTACAACTATGATTTATTTATACATGTAAGAATAGGTAGGTACTAGTACTTATTTACCCGCGACTTGATTTAGCCGCTAAAAGAAACCAGTGAAGATTTATTTTATTTATATATTTAATCTGTTGATTTTTTACATGATTTTTAACTATTTTTAATTATTTTAGAACAACCTTAAATAATTATAAATGGCATTTTATCATAATTGATCATTCAGTCGAGTTCTTTAATTTATTGTCTAAATTAAATAAATATTTTGATAAGCTAGCATAGACAGTCGCGCCTTGGTTTAGTCGCCAAGTAACCATGTTTGCTTACCTCATTCATACAACCATTATAATCGCTATCTTTCAACTAAGATAATTATCACAGAACGACTAAGTGATTCGTATCTGCCAATTTTTACATTTGACTAAACATAGAATAAATACTAAATAAAAAGTTATAAACAGGAAACTAGCATTTTATTTTAGCTTATACCCCAGATGATGTCATGTACAGTCGACGACACAAAGCCTATGTCACGTGAACGTAATTTATATTGACATACAATCCTTTGGTACCCACTTAAAACGATTTAACAAATAATTTGTATTGCTTGTAAGTTTAATTGTACCGACGACGCTTTATGAAAATAAAAAAAAGTAAACACGATTTTAAAAGAAAGCGTGTTGTTAAAAAAATCTTAAAAAATATTGACTCGCGAAACTCTCAAATTAACTTGACATTGGCATCAATGTATTGACGGGCAGAAGCCATATTGAAAAGAAGAAGCGTGTGTCGTGGAACTAAAGCGTACAATAAATAAAATAAGTAATAAGTAGGTAAGTACATCTATATATGTAAAAATCAATGCCAGTTTTCGTTGTTATTATATAACTCAAGAATGGGCTCGCCTATCCAAACCAAAATTTTTGGCTTTATTTAGCAGATGGTTTATGTGAAGTTTGCTTATAATCTGTCGAGTGGTTCTTCATCTATCACATTTTTTGTAGTATATGCGGAACAGAGTTCGCCTGGTCAACTAGTAGTGAAATAAAAACATTTTCAATTTTCTTTTTACAATTGTGCTGTGGTCGCGAGTGTACCGACACCGGTCGGACGCGTGGCGCGTGGGCGTCCGCGCCGTTTCCCATGTCCCGCCCGACAGTTATACCAATAATGTCGACAACGCGATGCTGCATCAGCCACAACAAACATTGTAGGCACATCAAATTCTTTTCATAACCATTCATTAAAACCAATTCGGGAGTATCCATACTCTGAAATCGCATGCGTTTTCTCCATAAATACAAATAAACCCCACTATATTTACCCCACTTATCATATTATTCCAGGATTAATCATTGATCTGACGATTTCTTTCGTCCATAAGACAGAAATACGAATAATATGCACAAAGTACTCCTAGTTTACCTAATGCAAAAAACAACTATGATATTGAAATTTAAAAAAAAAATGGTCTAGTTTATCTATTAATATATATTTTTTTAATCCTTTTAAGTTTGTTTAAGCAAACTTGCAAGAGCGGGAAAACCAATGTCATAAACTATGAAACTTGTTTCATAATACTATAGACGAATAAATATTTTGTTAAAGCTATTAACAAAAGGATCGAGTCATCCACAAGTTTATAAGATATATTAGATACTGAACTCAGTTGGAGATAGCGAGTATATTAATATGTAAAATACACATATTTATTTATACTCTAAAATAGCTATATATATATATTAGTAAAATACAGGCACATTACAGAACATATTATAAGTAAAGTAGATCCTAATGATTTACTTTACTCTAAGAAGAAATATATACTTAAACAAAAACTTTCTTTCAACCGACTTCAAATATAAAAAGGAACCTCTTTTTTATCAGAGAATATTTATATTCTCAATATTACTGTGTGTGTTTTTTATGTAGGTATATTAAGTAGGTACGTGATTATCAATTGTGATTGTGAGATGATTTTTCTTTGTTTGCTAAATCATACTTCAGAGGACTTTTAGACGTTGAGAATAATACTCAAAAAGTTCTATTAAAATCATGTTTATGTCGATGACGATTGAAGTCGGTTTTGTAAGTATAATAATTTAGTGTAATAATCATTTTTATTTACGTTTTGATAATTATGTTATAAACCAATTTAGTTGGATCCAGATTTCAGTAATTCATCTGGTCTTGTAGTTGTCAATTTGTTCATGTCTTTTAGTTTATTGCATTATTTATTACTTCTTCTTCTTCTTTTCTTAGTGGCTTTTCGCATGCTAGGGTTGCTACGATTTTGCCAATGTCGGAGTTTATGGTGATATTTATTACTTAAACATTTGTGAGCTCAATGTCGACAGCAGCCGTGTGAATGTTCTCTATTCACTTGAACGTCAAGACGCTCAAGTGTTCATCTCTCTGCCTCAAGTATTTACGGATCCGCTTTGCTTTTGTGAAAAGCTTACCTCTAGAGCTTTGGATTTCTCGAAATTTTTACCAGCATAATTCTAAAAACCTGGTAAACTTTTGTTCCTGCAAATATGTTATGAAGCTTTACAATCGTTTTTGGATACTACCAATATTCGATACAATTATCTATATTTTTTACAAAACCGTTTTCAATCATCATCATCAAGTAGTAAGTAGTGATACACATTTTCAAAGTTTACTTAAAAAATACTAGTCAGATCCTAATTAACGTTTGGGACCCTTTGAAGCCTACCAGATATAATAAAAATAATCATCAAAATAAAATACAATCGAATTGAGAACCCCCTGTTTTGAAGTGAGTATGTCAGTCTTCTAGTACCCATAACACAAGCTCTGCTTAGCTTGGGGCTAGATGATGTTGTGTAGATTGTCCAACATTATTTATTTATTTATTATTATTATTATTTAAATCAATTGTTCTTTTTCGTAAAGCTTGAAAAGTAACGTGTATGTTTAGATTTATCTCGACCGGTCAGAGCGACGCGTGACCGGAATGCCTATCTCGAAGAATTAGCTTTGTAATTCAACGTGGCAATGCCACCGGCATTTTCCCGTCACACTACATTTTATTGTGACATAGTGACTAATAATAATTACGCTCTTTGATTATCGAAACTACCGATATCAATTTGCTATTTGACGTTGCTGGTTCGATCACCAAGAACAATGATTTTGTGTGTTGGCAAAGATAGATATTTCAGTGAGTTATTTTTACAAAAACAGTTTTTATAGTTTAGGACTAGGTTGTGATACGTTAATAAATATTTATATTTGCATTAATATAGCAACGTACAATTAAATGAAATTAATAGTTTTGCACTTAGTTTAGTATTATCAGAATAATATAAAATCTCAATCAGCATAAAAAAATAATAACTTGAAATAAGGTATATGTTCTTAACGCGTTTTTGTGCCTCAATAAATGTAGCATAGTTAACTAGTATCCTGAACGGAATGCAACCGACAAAAAACAAAATCCAAAACAGTCGCGCTAAGATTATGCAATTTCTTAATTATTAGCTGGTTAGACGGAATCGCAAAAAAGTCTAGACTAGAATGTGGTCGTTCGTACTAAATTTGGAAAGCTGTCAAATAAGTTCGATTAACTTTTTCTCGAGCTCTACATTATTTAGATCAATATTTAGATTTTAGTATTGTAGAGCATAGCCTTAATGCAAAAAGGGAGAAGTGGCGAGATATTGAAAGACGTGATAAAAATGTAAAAAAAATTCAACACGACTACGACTATGTCACAAATGAAACGTCATAAAAGAAAACATAAGAAATATTTTTTATAAATTTTCTATATCAACTGTTGAACTACAACAGCTTTAAATTACAATTATTCCCAAAATAATGAAAATACAGTAGAGTTTGTTTGAAGAAGTAAAATCACCATACCTATTTCTGCCGCAAACATGAGACTTAAAACCTCTGTGCTTAGAACTGACTGCCCCTGAACTTCTGTCAAAAGTTCTTCTTATTTTTCTTTTTGATATGAGTTTTACATGTCAATATGACATGCAATTACAACAATTTTAAAAACTTAACATGCAAAACAGTGGCATCTCGTTCTATTTAGTGACAGAGACATATTGTGATAGAATTAAAATAATGCTTATGCTTCGGCTACATTAGCGGGCGAATATTCGTATCGTGTTGGCGCGACAAAAACATCGTGTTCGGTTAAAGGCGATATCCTACGCGATGACACGATGTACCCGGCCACATACATCGCGTTAACACGAATATTCGCCATAGCCCGCTAGTGTGGCCCCAGCATTAGACTGTGTTTAAGTCGAGGGCGATTATAAGTAATATCATTTATGTCTGAAATTCAGAGATTCAGTGGATAAGCTCAGTATTATTTATTATTCAAAATAAAAAATAAAATAAGTAATAAATGATGCAATGTCTAGCAATTGCGTGGCTATAACATAACGCCAGATGTATATAAATAATATAGTAGTTCATAGAGATAAGGCCACCCATTGTATTTTACGTAATAAATATTGTAAACTTTGTATAATTAGAAATATTGTGTGCGTGTAAAATAAAGAGTTTTTTTTATCTATCTATAGTAGGTATATAGTTTATAACAGTGCAGAGTGTCAGGCATCAAGATACAATGCAGGTAGATTGTGTGGAGTAGAAACAAAGTCCGTTAGGTCGAGCTGACTGGTGACATCATCGCCAAGTCACGCCGATTCTGAACCCGCCGGTACCTACTACTGGTGCGAGACACCGTGCATAGGTATTGTCAATGAGACTGCTTTAGATAGGAACAAAAAAAAGCTTAAATTATTTTATATGTTAGAAAAAGACATTAGTTGGGTACGCTTCCGATTGGTACTGATTTGGATCAGTTGAACTATCTATAGATCGTTTGCAACGGTCTGTAGATAGCTCAACTGTTTCTTATGTATTTTATATAACAATGTACATTTTGTAAATACTGTAGGTATATTAGTTGGTCAATGATTTTACTTGCACCCATTTACGAACTAATTTTTCACATATGTATGCCGATTTGTGCCGAACACATGTTCTTCTATATTAAATATAAATAAATAATAACTATGTATTTAATGTAATGAAAAATTAGAAAAAAATTGGCACATATTCATACTACGAATGCTTGTGTTACTCTTAGACCAAGCTTTTCTTCAAGTCACTCGCTTCGTACCAATGCTACATAGCGTATCAATTTATTGGAGATAAAAATATTAGGCACGAATCGATACCTGCGTGAAATGACTAGGCAATTGTTTGTACTTAAAGTAAAGTAAAACTGCGTTTGCCAATTCAAGCTTACAATAAATAAGTATACGTCTAAAGACGAAAGACGCAATGCCTCTGGATTTAAGAGCCAGTCGAAATTTATGACCCCATGTTAATGAGATATCAATAGAGAAGGTACCGTTAGGCCCATTCACAAAATTATTGAGTCTTTGAAATTTTACAAACAACCTACTAAGTCGACTCAAGCTTTTAAGCTTTGATTTGTATATAGGTACTTCAGCGTTAAAACGACGATGAGGTCTATTGAAGATATTTTTTTTTAACTTTTGCATATTCATATCGCACAATAGCAATAATATACTTAGCTTAGACACTTATCCCCACAAATAGAAGATTTTGTGAATTTAATTTTGGGCACTGTTTTGTTTTTAGATTAGCATTATTCTTAGATAATAGTTTACTGTAGGTAATGACTGTTTGTTGCCAAAACAACAATAAATATTATCTATAGGTAAGTAGGTACGTGTTAAATTCTGGCAAATAAACGATTGCTTTTGTGAATTCAAACTGATAGCATAAATGGCTAAAGCAAAAGAACAGTGATCAACAACTTTTTCTGATGCGTGAATAATAAGCAAATTACGACTTGTGACACAATTTAGACTCGATGACCACGGTGCTGCTGGGGTACCAACACACCGAGCTTTGATATCCAATCGATAAGAATATATTATCGCACAACTCATCAGTCAAATGGATATTTTATTTGTACTAAAATAATCGTTACCTACTTGCATACAATATCTGAATAATATCTTTATACATCATCCATCACCCATGCAAATCAGCGTAATAAACGATAGATACAAACGACTTTGACTATTGACTTACATTTTTAAGTACATAGCCAGGAAGTCTGTCACTAGTACTTAGGTGAATTTTCGTGATAAAGCGATCAGCTGCCTGCGTAGCTCGTGACGGATAGACAGACAATGGGAGCCAGCCACGCGTTTGTCACTAGCCGAACAGGAGGGTAAGCACGAATAAATGTGACTAGCGTAAACGGATCGAAACAATCACGTTTTTGAGATACATTGCGCGTCAACATCAGCTTTACTGTCGAACGTTGCAGCGTTAGTGCGCAACGTGTCTTAAATACGTTACGTTTACGATAGTCACATTTATTCGTGCTCAGCCCTCTGTGAAGTTATCGCTCACCAGTCCCCGCAGGCTATGCTATAATCAATTTTCATAATGCAATTGTCGAGTGTAAAGTTATGCGCAGTTAAAGACTTTCATCGCTAAATTATGAATGAAGATGGCGATTGGTGACTGTAACTTTATACCTATTCAGAGCCACTTGGAGGTCAACGACATTTTCTCAAATTTGGAGACGTTATCGTTGACTTCCTTTCTGGAGATGTAAAAATGCATAATTGTTACTAATGACGGAATCGTGAGCAGCATTCTTACCTTAATTCTCCGATAGGATCTAGGCATACCGTATTTCCGGCTGCGTGGGCGTCAACCAAACAGCTTAGACAATCTGTGCGCACTCTTACGCACTCCACTACCTTTGACGTGGATCTCGAAAGAATCTTAAAGTTTCGACGGCGACGTGACTCATAAAATATAGTCTCTAAACGCAAGGCGTGTTGGCACACTTTTGTTTGAGTCAACATGAATATTTAATGCTTTTTGGGCTTTATTCAGAGAGGCACCATTCATTGAGACAAGTAACGGGCTAATAGTAATCTCGCGACTTGGCAACGCCATTCAACGCACCAGGTACAGTCGCTGACAGAGTCTTGTATTTTATTCTTATTGATATAAAACTCATTACCGTTAAAATTATAAACACATTTAACACTAGCAACTACCGTTAATTTTGTACCCATCCCATTGATGAATGGGATGGGTACAAAATGGGAACAGGAGATGTCCTGTTGATAAAAAATTGCTGATGTGTTAATCCATGCTACGATAGCATTGTGCATTAAACAATCAAACTTTTACATTTATAATATACGATCTGATGGCCGTTATTATCGTTTTATTTTGGATCATTCATACAATATCTTGATAAGCCTACGAGGTATTCTGAAGTATACGCTTTATTATTGTGAATTCATTCAGAAGTTTTTGCATGAAAAAGTAACAAACATCCATCCATACAATTTTTCGCGTTTGTAGGTATATTAGTAGGAAATAGGATTCGGAGATATTCAATTTAACAATCATAGAATTGTAAGTACTAGAAGTTTGACTCTGTTCATAATAATACAAAAAAGCCTATTTTTTTATTAAGTTTTTGGTGGCTTTTGATGTAAGTATAAATATTGTCAATAAACCACAGAACCGATAACAGCATCCATGATTGTTTTTTTGTTACATTGATTACATAGTTCCTGACAACAATTGAATTTTAACTCACACCTACAAGTGGTTAGTTAGTTTTGATACGAGTGTACGAGAATTTTGTGTCTGTGTGCTTTTATGTAGACAACGCGCGCATGTGTGAATGATATAACTTGTTTTATCCGCGCTCGATATGTATGTAGGTGAGCAAATGTTTGCTGTGTGTGTGTGAGAGCGCGTGCGGCACATTCCACCGCGTACTCATTCATAAGAACTGTCAGTAAAAATTATATTTGTTGTCTATTCATATTTTTAAGCCCGTCATTATTGTTATTTGCCCTTCTAAACTCTAGACGCGACAAAAACTTAACTACTTTAATCGCAAAAAATCAAAGATGTATGCAAGTACCTAAGGACCTATAGTGGAGACCTATAGTGGAGCGCGAGTTATAATGATTTAAAGACATTTAAAAAGTGGGAAATCTTCAAAATCAAAAACTAAATTTAAACTACATCATGTAATTTATTTTAAAAAATCTACGAAATAACTCCTATAATTAAATTTGGTACCTGTAAACATACACCACCACCCAAAAAAAAACTTATGACTTAATCTGTAATTCTGAATACAACTAAAGGTAAAATTAAAGACCGTTCAGGATTTCCTCCATGACTTCCGCCATAGACGGGGCCCATTGTAACTCGTGGATCTTTGTGCGGAAGCACTTGGAAATCTCCAGGACTCGGGCGCAGTGGTCTTCGATGGTATCGTAGGCTTTCTCACAATCATGGATCAATGTCACTAGTTGTTTGGCTTTAGCTTCGTCTGGGAAGTAAAAATAATATTCATTATAATCAACTTTTTTAACTGAGTTAATGAGATAAAGCCTGGTGACAGACGGATAGGCGTCAGCCTATCCGTCTGTCACCAGGCTTTATCTCATTAACTCAGTTAAAAAAGTTGAGATAGATAGACATTTACCCTAAAAAACTAACCTTATCAAGGTATAAAAATGATTTCACCTTAGCATTAGAAATACAGTTCAAAATTACATTTTGAAAAATCGGTTTAATAACACAAAAGTGATCAAACTAAAAGAAAAATAATTGTTACTTGAAGATTTCCTCTAAAATCGAATATTTTTATATTGGATTTAAAGAAGACTTAACAAATATTACCTGCTCCATGTTTTTGTGCGAATTCTTGTGCGTTTCCATGATGTATCTTCATGTCAGCATCCACCAAGCCCAATTTTTCCCCCATGCAAAGCACCATGCAGCCCAAATCGCGGTTCAATAGCTCATAATCTTCGCGCCAAAAGTTGAAGAAGTCTTGTATTATATGGTCTCCAGTATTTAACTGTACATACCCAAAAAATACATCGTGACTGGGTAATTAAAATAGAAAAGTCTTTATAAATATCTGGAACTATTCGATCACTTGATATGAAAATGATTTGTTTATTTCATATGGTAATATAGTACATACGCGTGCTTTAAGCTAATTAGCATTTTCTTCCAACTAACTTTTGTTGTGGTAAGGTTTACGTATACCTACTATAGTAAAACAAAACAATCGCTGGACATGTTATTGCTAATAACATTCTTAGAATTATAAAATAAAGTCTGACTTAAAAAATGCTAGCTTAACTAAACGTACCTCGGTTTTACAAGTATCCAAAGCAGCCCCAAAGCCTCTGGACATTTTAGCCATGACTTCTTGTGAGCACCATCCCTTCTCCAGCCCCCACAGACAGACGACAATAATGCACCATGTGGATCTGGCCATGGTGATGTATTTCCATCACATCAATATGTACGTTGGCTTTTATAGTACAACTGGCGCACTTGATGTTGATGACTGACAATTACCTTTATGGTTCAGTATCTAGAATCCTCAATAAATAGATCTCAAGAGTAAACACTTTTTCTAATATGTGTTTTATTTATGTTTGTGAAAGCAGTTTAATTACGTTACAGATTAATAAATTAGTAATTCATACAACTGGTGGATTTTTTTTAAGCATAGTGTGTGCTTTTAAATTCCATAGTTTGTGTAAAGTAATACTTAGCTGCTTTAGGACCCAAAAAAAACACGTGTCAAGTCCATTAATAACAAAACAGAAAATTCAAATACCCAAAATGCACTTGTTTCAAACGAACTTATACTTAACAAAACATGAACAGCGTGATTAGTTTTAGCTTTTGTTTTAGTGTAATCTATAATATTTATAGGTTCTTAACACCACATTTGTCATCGGTTACTTTTCAGCATAAGATGGACGTGTTCGAGTTATTAATTAAACATGTAACAAATAATTGCAGACTTGGGAGACTTATTAGAGGATTGCCTATGATTAAATATCTTCATGTCACCTCGACGTCATCATACAAGCGTATCTCTCTGACTGAGTTCCTGATTTTGACAGTTTTTTTATACAGGTACTGATTTCCATTGCCTACGAATATTTATGCGTAGTACCCCTCACTAAATGTTTCAATAACTTTAAAATATTCACCAGAATCTATCTTTATTTTATTTTATTTTATTTTATATAAATGTCAGTAACTATTTCACTATTTGCACTATTACAATAGTTCAAAAATTATAATTCAATATGTATAATGAAACTGTCATTGAGAGCATAAACCGAGTCAAATGCTGGAGTGAGTTCGATAATAATTAACACTTTTTGACGAGCTATTGTTAATTAGCAGTTATATATCATCAGTCATGTTATGTCCAAGGTTTTGTGTTGTGTTTAACATTAGATATTAGTTTAATTTGTAGTTAGTTAGGTATCTAAAGTATGAAGTTACACTACCTATGTACCCATTACAGGGCGTTTTTCTATTTAATGGTAATTAGTGTTTCCATAACACAAGCCAACTGCCAACTCGGTCAAATATTTGTCAAAAAATATTAGTTTGGACATATTAAAGCAATATGTACCTACACAGGTTTTGCAATAATTCATCACAAATAATGTTATCGCTTTGAGATACAATGCGTAGTCAATTGTACATTTATATCAATGTCTTGTATAATTAACAACAGTGCAAAATAAATGAATTGTATGACTTTCAAAACGTTGAGAAAAGCATATATTTTTTACAAAATGATCTTGATTAGCATTTATATTACGCTGAATATGTGAGCGTAAACTTTCCTATCTTTTATGTTTATGTGGCAATCACTGAACATTTAGTTAAGTGCCTTAGTAATTATTCAAATTATTCAGTCCCATGTACATGTTTATATTCCGCCCAATCACAGCGCTGGGCGGCATGGGGTGGCTTACACAAGATAAACTTAAGTCGATAAATGCGCGCGCCGAGAACCTTACTTTTCCTGAGTTAGTACCTACTTGGTTATGTAACAAGTTAACGAGAGAATATGTTACAACGTTGGAAGTGGGATTTCTTTTTCAATAAAATTTGAATTTATCATATTTAAACCTAGCCACTCAACAGTCCAGAAACGCGAGTGACACCTGTCCGAGCGTTTTCGGTAAACCTTTTTTTTACATTCAGCAACGGGCGGACGCGACCTCTTCAACAAAATCGTTTTTCACTAGTATCACCTAGTATGTATGTACCATAGTAACAATCACCTAGTATGTAAGACGATTCTAAATGATCCTTGTGATTTTATTGAAAAAAATTACCCCATCCTCTTCATAAGGGAGTTAAAAGAATTTTCGTCTATAAATAAATAAACATTTAAGGTTTATTAATTCATAAATGAGACGTTATGCTAATAAGTTTGAAACTATTGTGTCATACCATGTTTTTCAACATTGCTAATATTTTTTATTCTCGTACAACAAGTTAAAAAAATCCTATTAGGTAGGTATTCCTTCAAATGACTCACAAAATTACGTAAAGATGCTTAATAGATTCATAAAAAGCGACTTAAAGAATTTAAATTAGTCGCTTTAGTATAAAGTTATAACAGTTATTTATGCTATAATATATTATTAACCAGGTGGTGCACACTTTTGGTATAAACATATTATTTTTTGTGCACATTAGACATACTTGTAAAAAAATAATAATAAAAACGCAGCATTCAACGCAGTGCTCTATGAGTACTAAAAATAATCGGAGAAATTTCCTTTGCATACAATTTTATATTTAATTATTATTGTATTCAATTAATATTTCCTTTTTGCATTTTGGATCAAAAATAGTTCATGTGAGTAGTGCTTATCCGCTACCGTAGCTAATTAGCAAAGCAGTGAATGCAGTGATCCTCGCCTAGTACTTACATAAAAAAAAACTGTTTTTTTCTTCAAATAATATAACATAGATCTTTTAGCAGCGACACTAAACTTATTAATATCTCATATGTTGTCAAAATACAGGTTGCCTAAATGAAACTTGTGTTCAATTAAATTATGGTATCACATCAATATCTGATATTTATAGCTATAAAAGTAATATCTTAATGTTTTTCCTTCTGTAGAACCCCATCCCGGTATGACATCGCAAAAGCATGCTACTCGAAAAAATAACTAAATACCTTTGGTTTAGACTCCAATATGCCTTGTTTGTCACTCGCCACCTCTCACCTCCTTCTCGAGCTCATTCAATTTACGTCAAAGGACACGTTATGCGTTTTTTATTGCCTCCAACTATAAAACTGTCGTTCGGTTATTATGAGGAATTATTTTAGACGTAGGTAATAAATACTTACATGAAGAAACTTTCACTAATTTCATCATCTTCTTACCTATATACTGCTTAATCTATTGTATTTACCGCAGAAAAGCGAGAATCTCGAGCTATATACAATATGCTTTGTTGAATTTTCCTGTTTCTTTCCGTATTACGACATCTTTGTTGCGCATAGATTTAATATAAACTTGAAAGCATTGTGTCCCAAACGTGGTACGAAATTTGAGATGGGCAGCGGTGACGAGGTGGTGAGCGTGCCTCAATCCATTACGAGCTTCCAGTCGGCCGGCTGGGAGGCACCGGGGGCCGGGGGGGCTGCGGGGGCAGGTATCCATTAGCTAATTAGCCAGCGACCCCTTCTTGCCAGATTGTGGCCGTGTTACTTCTTCGGTTGCTAATTGCCATCTCTGATGACGTTCTACTAAATTAAAAAAAAATATTGGGTCAACGTTATGCTTATTCTTATACAGGGAAAGATCTTACAGATTTCCTAAACAAAAGACCTCAACGCGCTCCGAGTCCCGGAAAATTGTACATTCCACATACACGTGATCAAAAAGCTTCCAACCACATTAGGTGGAAGGAGGTCGTCGCGTCGTCCAATAAAATGTGAAATGGTAGAAGCTCGTTAAAATCACACCTCGCCACAATACGACAGTGTTCAATGTTCATACCGCAAGCCATCAAATTAAAAAGTTAAACTCGCCCCCGCAATCGTAAACTCGTCCATCTTTTAATGAGGTAATGGTGAGAAGGGATCGGGCGCCTCGTGCCGGACACGCGATCGACCCCCGGCAATAATTTCATTATTATAATAAAATGGAGTCAAATGTGTAAACGATGGCACGTGATAGTCGACCCTTAACCCCGAAACGTTGCGCTACTGAACGGTTGGGACGACTTCTTAGCAAGCTGACAGCATGAAATCGTACACTGAGAAAACTAATAGTTGAATTTCTGAATGTTGATTCCTTAACAGTTGAGGCAACAATAAATTACGTTGTGACAACCGTAGTACTACATTTAATAGAACAAATTAAAAAAAGTTAAAATCTAATTGTTGTTACAACCAAAAAAATGGGTTAAGCTAACATATTTTTTCATGTATAATCGCATAGCGGTCAATTTAACTAATAATTCGGTAATGTCAACATAATGTTAAGTTGAATCAGCAAATGAACTTAGTCAAAGTTACAAAATTAATTCAACTATTTGCAAATATTTTAAACAACAAAGCAAATTGGTTAAAATGACTATTGTGAATAGTTGTCAACACCTAACATTTCATTACATAGTAGAATCAACAGATAAATTTAGTCAAAATAACAAAAATATTTTAACCTTTTGCTAGAAATTTATACAACCAATAAATAATGTTTGATTCAACCATATTGCAAAAGTTGTATCAACAAGCGAACGTAGCTAAATTTACACAATTGATTCAACTGTTTGAAAATATTTTAATAAACAAAGCAAATTGGTTAAAATAACTATTGTGAACAGTTGTCAACACCTAACATTTCATTACATAGTAGAATCAACAGATAAATTTAGTCAAAATAACAAAAATATTTTAACCTTTTGCTAGAAATTTATACAACCAATAAATAATGTTTGATTCAACCATATTGCAAAAGTTGTATCAACAAGCGAACGTAGCTAAATTTACACAATTGATTCAACTGTTTGAAAATATTTTAATAAACAAAGCAAATTGGTTAAAATAACTATTGTGAACAGTTGTCAACACCTAACATTTCATTACATAGTAGAATCAACAGATAAATTTAGTCAAAATAACAAAAATATTTTAACCTTTTGCTAGAAATTTATACAACCAATAAATAATGTTTGATTCAACCATATTGAAAAAGTTGTATCAACAAGCGAATGTAGCTAAATTTACACAATTGATTCAACTATTTGCAAATATTTTAATAAACAAAGCAAATTGGTTAAAATAACTATTGTGAATAGTTGTCAACACCTAACATTTCATTACATAGTAGAATCAACACATAAATTTAGTCAAAATAACAAAAATATTTTAACCTTTTGCTAGAAATTTATACAACCAATAAATAATGTTTGATTCAACCATATTGCAAAAGTTGTATCAACAAGCGAATGTAGCTAAATTTACGCAATTGATTCAACTATTTGCAAATATTTTAATAAACAAAGCAAATTGGTTAAAATAACTATTGTGAATAGTTGTCAACACCTAACATTTCATTACATAGTAGAATCAACAGATAAATTTAGTCAAAATAACAAAAATATTTTAACCTTTTGCTAGAAATTTATACAACCAATAAATAATGTTTGATTCAACCATATTGCAAAAGTTGTATCAACAAGCGAACGTAGCTAAATTTACAAAATTGATTCAACTATTTGCAAATATTTTAATAAACAAAGCAAATTGGTTAAAATAACTATTGTGAATAGTTGTCAACACCTAACATTTCATTACATAGTAGAATCAACAGATACATTTAGTCAAAATAACAAAAATATTTTAACCTTTTGCTAGAAATTAAAAAAAAACAATAAATAATGTTTAATTCAACCATATTGCATAAGTCGTATCAACAAGCGAACGTAGCTAAATTTACAAAATTGATTGCAAAAACAGACTCGCAAGGTCCTCGGGGAAATTCGAGGGCATCTTAAGTGATCTCATGAGAAAATCAAAAACAAGCGCGAGCTTGGTGTTCAAAGCACTAGCTATCGGCTAATCCCGAAAAGCGAAACTGATAATATTCAAGAAGAGGTCAACTACTTATTCTTGATAGCAAATTGCTCTGGAAAATCATCTTGACTATAATCTCAACAAGTGCACAATGCACTCTTCCAATGTAAAACAAAAATGTTAGGAAAGACCGGGGGGCTCTCTCCAAAGATTACTATATGGCTATACAAAGCGGTGATCAGGCCAAGGTTGGCATATTATGGCGTTCTGGTTTGGTGAACGAGGACAGAACTCTCGACCACCATCACCGGACTCCAATGGTTCCAGCGACAAGCCTTTTTAGCTATCACTGGCTGCATGAAAACCACCCCAACAGCAGCCATGGAGATAGCCCTATAAATAACTCCACTTGACCTGTACATACAACAAGAGGCCAGCTAGCTGCCATGGTGTAAAAACCTCACCACTTCACACGCTAAAATTCTGGACCGGGCAATTTTTTTTTTTTTCATTTTTTTTAATATCAGCCTCTCATCGCCGCCCCATGTGCCATGAAATAATTTCAGTTTTTTTTCTATGCAAACTTCGGAGATAAGGGACGGTTTTTTTTTTTAATTTTTCGTCAAAACTCAAAAACTACTTATATTTTATACGCTATATGCAGCGTAAAAAAAATAAGTGCTTGAGAATGTGCAAATAGCGCTCTTTCATATGATACCCCACATACCATAGTAGCCCCACTTCGATTTTTTAGACAAAAACTGTTCCAAATTTCAAGTTGATAGCATTAGTACCTAGTTCGTGAGAAATACGGTTGAATTGGTTAGGTTTCCTTTGCCGCTGCCGCGGAGCCGCATAGCAAAATTAAAACCAAAACAGGGTTCCCAACTAAAGGGTATTAATATATATAACCCCCCAAATTTAGGCGGTAAATAAGTGGAATGGGATTTTTAAGGGGCTTTATATTCATATCTTTATTTGCATTCCATAACGTGTGAAGATCTTATAATGAATGGGCTACAGTCCTATACTATACTATACAGTTACGGACCCTGTATAGTTTTAGGTTTTTTTTTATTAATTTTATTTACAAGTATTGGCCCTGAAATAACCCAATTTAGCTAATCTACTTAATTTATTGACCAAGCGACACTATAATGACAATGACAACTAGAGCAATTAATAAAATATAGCTGGTTATTTGCTGTGTGATCGTGAATTTTAATGCATATTTTTCCTTGTTCTTACTTAGTTTTCTTTAAGGCCTAAACATTCATTGCGAAAACAATCGATGTTTTAGGAACATCAATGTATTTCTCAATACATTACATTTAATGTTTTTTTTCAAAATTATACAGAATCTAGGGTAAATTGAAACCAAGCCAAGGGTACTGTAAAAATGTGACCTGGCAACACTGTTGACTTCAATCAAATCTAACCGCAACTCCGCAAGTGCGCGTTCGTTGCGTTTGTTTAGTCTGCCCGGCGCCGCCGGCGCCGGTGCCCGCGACGTACCTACTATACGTTAGACTTTATTAATTTGAATTAATAAATGTCACTGCTAAAAGTGGTTTAATAGAACAAACCAAATTAAAAGTGAGTTTAGTGATACGTATCGTTGATTCAGGTACCTTAAGTAAATATGGAAGATTTTGAGAAATCACTGGTGCCAGTATATCTCCGAGACTGGGGTTTATCTGAAGAGACAATTAAATTTTTTTGTGGTAAGTACTTACCTTACATAATTTAATGTATGAAACGCCAGTCTGATCATGATGAAATTACTAATTGTAGCTAAATAAGTAATTTATCTACAAGTAGGTAAGTAACATAACATAGATTTTATGTAGCTCGTAGTAGTTTTATGTACTCAGTACATAAAACAGCACTGAGTACCTACTCAGTGCTGTTACCTACCTAGGTAACCTAATACGAACAAGAAGTAATAAGTTAAATTAACCTAGATTTTATGTAGATTGCACCTAGAATATGTGGTATTGTTTCTACCACATATTCTAGGTGCAATCTACATAAAATCTAGGTTAATAGTAGCAGGGTCTTTACCCGGGGGTGCAAGGGGTGCGGTGCACCCGGGTGCGGAGCGCCCGTGGGCGCCTGCCGAGCGCTGATTAATGAATATTTAGATATTTCATTGAACTTAACGCCATTGCACAGTTTCATAATACAGGTTACGTACGACAAATACGCAACATTAAATATAAAAAAAATTGTTCGTTTTACTTTTATTGCGCTCTCGGTGCTTGTCATACTGCTCATGATGTGCAAGTTAAAATGACTCTTATTACCTACTACACAAATATGTAACAATTTTATTTAATAATACGCGCGCGGCAAATTCTCTAATCCAAAGAGAGTCTTTGACCTGTGCCCGCACTTGAAGCAAAATGATCTCTAAGTCAAAGTCAATAAAATGTAAGTTCATTTAAAATGGGCGCGCGGCGCGGCAACTTTTCGTCCGCCCTTTGACAAAGCCGCACTTAAAGAAAAATGATCTCTATAACACTACAATTAGGTATAAGTTCATTTGAATTTACAGTGCGGCGCGCGTCGCGTATGTAGGTATGTGTCGGTGAGTAGAAAACCAGGGCGGTAGACATAAGACGGCACTGCAACGTAGGTAGGTAGGTATACCTACACATAATACTACAAGTTTAGGTACCTAGTAGTAGCCACTAGCCAGTAGGTAAGGTACCAAGGTACCTAGTTATTTTTTATAGTAAACTACCAAGATCGCGTACCGAAACTACGATAGGTTAGGTGGTAGGTTGGTAGGTACCTAAGGAACTTACGTATCTAAGTAATAATATTTGTTTTGTTTTTCAGATAATGAAATCACTATAGATTTACTCACAGAAATATTAGTGCCGCTTATTATTCAGAGTCGGTGTGAGGAAGCTGGAAAAAATAACCCATGTAAGTAAACCTATCTCTATTATTTTTATTAGGTATTTTAATCTCACTTGTTAATTAATTATAGGTACTAAATTTAATCTCTATTTATAGGTAATTAGTATTATTAATTTTTAATTACCTATTTATTTAGGTAGGTACTTACCATAGGTTATGGAAGCACTAACAAAATGTAGTGGGTAGGTATATCAAATACGTCACAAAATGTTATTTTAACACAAAAGTAATGTTAACTTATACCTACGCGTAGTAAGGTACGTACGTACTACCACAGAATAAGTAATAGTACAAGTACAGAGGTCGACTCTAAGAGAAAAAAAATGCGAATTTAAATCTACTTACAACGCGGCTAAAGTTCATGCGCGACAAGCTTTTATTTATATCAAAATAAATTTTATAATTTAATATAATGATGGGTTTGATTGCATTCAAAATTTACTTTGTTCGTTTTAGAGCATTTAAATAAGAGCTTGTTTAAAAAAATGATTTTTAATTAATATTTTATTAGTACCTACCTAGTTTTGAATCAAACGATAATATTTCTGTTGAGTTTTTATTGTCACAGCGTGAAGTCTCTAGTTAAGTCGCACGGATAGCAAACTAGAAAATCTAAAGTTTTAACTTGGTTTATTATTTTACAGGAAACTGCATCGGAAGACACTAATTCTGCTCCTGCAAACCCTACAACGTGCTCTAGTCATAGTTGCTTATGCTGTAGCGTAAAAACGAATGCTGACCCAAAACAAATACTTAATGTAAGTTTGGATTCTTCATAATTTTATTATGACACACACGTTTTCCTTATGTTTTTTTACTTTTTTTTGTACACATGTTTCTTACATTTTTTGTACTGTTCTATTTTAGAGTATAGATATACCCACCATTCTTAATGAAAACAGATATGGAAAACTGGTTCTGGCCCGTCTGAAATCAAGCTATAAGCTTGATGCGACTAGCGATCATATCTAACAAAAAGCATTGTGGCGTGGTATATTAACAAATATCAGTGCATGAAAAAAGAAGACTTCATTGTTTTATCAGAGGCTATCACTCGCTTTGTTCCAACAGAACATAAGGTTTATATACCTACCAGCCTATTTATGATACCTATAGTACATTCTTTGCCAAGTACCCTACCTACCTAGTATAAATAAATAATAGTAGTGCGACGTACCTAGTTAGTGACAATAGTGAGCGATATGTAGGTATCTATGATGTGTATCTCCGTTATATTACTTATACCTACCTATTATATATTTTTCATCTTTAAAGTCGTCGTAGTCGTAGAAAGCGTAGTTATCGTAGTGCGACGTAGTTAGTGACAATAGTGAGCGTCATGTTCCTGTCTATGTATATGTATCTGTATCTCCGTTATATTATATACTTTATCTATTCGTTATGTTATATTATCTTTCATCTTTAAAGTCATACAGTAGTAGTAGAAGCGTAGTTATGATTCCTTTCAAAAAAATGGTCATAATTTGACACATACTAGTGTGTTTACAAAATTGATTCAAGTTCATACCACTATTCATGTTCACTATCCTTGCATATTTTTTTTTTCTAGGAAACCTACTACATCCCGGCCATAGTAACAAACAAAAAAACGATTCCTGCCAGAGGAAAACTAGTGGACAGGTATAACAATCAAAGACGCGTCCTAAAAAAAGAGGGGGTCATATCAAGGAAACGCAAATATAATGATGATGAAAAACAAGATTCTGAGGTCGAAGAGAACATAATCATCGGTAATACTTTAGTATAATAGGTATTATGTTTGTTTAATATACCTACACATCGCTTTGCAATTATTTATCATACCTCTGCTTTTTGGTTTCAGAAAATGATGAGCTGGTCATCTGGCTAAAATACCATAAAGAACCGTTCCAAGAGGTACGCAACTGGCTGGCAACAAGAGCGTACCGGGTCGAGAAAGACTATAATGATAAAACGAAACAACTGCAAGAAATATTACAAAAATATCCTATTTTGAAACAAAACTTTGGATATAAACTGGTAAATTACATTCAGATCTATTACTCACAGATTTTTTTGCTAGTGATGTGTTGTTTAGAAATAGAGTCTGTCATTGTTAGGTATGGTTAGGTTTTTCTGGTGTTAATGCAGGTACATACTGTTTGTTGGCCTTAGGCATTTTTTTTAAATATAGCAGAGTATGTCCTGTAGGTAACTACCCTTAAATTCTATTATTTATATAAAAAAAGTGTCGCTACCGGTAGGTCTAGTCTGGCATGCAAATGTAATTACTACCGTTTTTTGGATCGTAGCGATTACGATTATTGGTTGTTAGGCCTAACAAAGTTTTATCACTATGGTGATTAAACTATTGTTAGGCCTAACAACTAATGGCGAATGGGCTTTACGCTATGATCCAAAAAACGGTAATTACATTTGCATGACAGACTAGACCTACAGGACGTTTAAAGTCGGGCCTTGCAACATAGGTTCCGCAGCTGGTTAGTTTTAGGCTAGCGTTCATAATGAACAAGCTATAAGTTAAGTTAAGTTTGTGAGTCTGTCAACTGTAATGGTTAAGTTTTATTCTGGCGTTAATGCAGGTACATACTGTTTGTTGGCCTTAGGCATTTTTTTTAAATATAGCAGAGTATGTCCTGTAGGTAACTACCCTTAAATTCTATTATTTATATAAAAAAGTGTCGCTACCGGTAGGTCTAGTCTGGCATGCAAATGTAATTACTACCGTTTTTTGGATCGTAGCGATTACGATTATTGGTTGTTAGGCCTAACAAAATGATATTCACTCGATTGTTAGGCCTAACAACTAATGGCAAATGGCCATTACGCTACGATCCAGAAAACGGTAATTACATTTGAAAACATAGGTACTAAACGTATTTGTTAAATCTACTAATAATTGTTAGTTTGTTTGGCAAACTTTGACATTCTCTCGCTAAATGTCTATACGTATTGGACGATTTGCTAGTTACTTCATTTGAATAATATAAGTTGTATTATGTGTTTATTATGTTTTTTTATGGTTAAATAAATGTGTAATAATGATCTATAACTTTTTTATTTAATTGTCTATAATTAGATTTCCTTTATAGGTAGGTAAGTATTTTCATGAGAGTGTATTGTAGAATAAGCCTGCATTGAGTGGTGTCAATATTATATTAGTATTTTGTAATTAGCTAAGTAATAAGTTAACCTGAAATGTAAAAATACTTGTTTATACAGAATTTACTTTAATATTATGTTTGTAAAATCAATCTGCATTTTCACGGAAGAAGTCGGTATAATGTTGAATTAGGCTTTGTTGTAAAGCTACATTACATGCATACACCTAAAGGTGTATGTATGTAATGTAGCGATAGGTTAGAATAGCATTTGCACTTATCATGCCGGCATAGTCCAGTTTCAAACCATAATGATCACCGGACAGATCATTTATCATAGCCTACATGGTAAGTACAAAAGTAAGAGATTGCTTTAAGCGATAATACCGCCAATTGTATTACTCTAGTTTAAGTTTCTTTTTTTTTGTACCTACTATGTCTGTGGTATATGCAATAAAGAGATTTGTATTGTATAGTATGTTATTCTAATCTATTGAGGCGTATCGTTTCAACATTACACCTTTGTCAAAAATACTTTATATTGTAGGTAGATATTACTAATAAATGCAGGTTGATTTTACCAATAACAAGTAATTTTAACTAAATGTCACATGTCAATACTACCTTTACAACAGTCAAGAATGCCAATATCGAAGGTTAATTTTACCACTAAATTTAGTTTATTCTAACCTATTGTTACATGTAGATTCTACATTACACTTTCGTCAAAAATACTATTATGATCTAGGTAGATTTTACCACAAAGCAGAGGTTCATTTAACAAAACACCACAAGTTGTTTCAACTTAAAAATGCAGGTTAAGTTTATCATGAAAATTAGGTTGTTATAACTTAATTTCACATGTTAATACTACATTTACAACAGTCAAGAATACCAATATACACAGGTTAATTTTACCACCTAATTTAGGTTATTCTAACCTATTGCTACGTGTCGAATCTACATTACACCTATGTCAAAAATACTATTATGACCTAGGTAGATTTTACCACAAAGCAGAGGTTCATTTAACAAAACACCACAAGTTGTTTCAACTTAAAAATACAGGTTAAGTTTATCATGAAAATTAGGTTGTTACAACTTAATTTCACATGTTAATACTACATTTACAACAGTCAAGAATACCAATATACACAGGTTAATTTTACCACCTAATTTAAGTTATTCTAACCTATTGCTACGTGTCGAATCTACATTACACCTATGTCAAAAATACTATTATGACCTAGGTAGATTTTACCACAAAGCAGAGGTTCATTTAACAAAACACCACAAGTTGTTTCAACTTAAAAATACAGGTTAGGTTAATCATGAAAATTAGGTTGTTACAACTTAGGCACTATATACTTAAAAATACAGGTTTAATAATATAGTTAAAATAACTATTTCAAAATAGTGTTAAAACAACCTAACTGGTGGTTTGGTTAAATTTACCTGTTACAAGTAGGTGTTAAACTAACTTAGCTCATGGTTTAGTTAAATTTACCCTACAAGCAACACATTTAAGGTTAATTGATTCAACTATTTATTAAAGGTAGGTTCTATATCAACAAAAAAAAATAGTTGAAAAGTTGAATGTTCTGATAACCTATAATAAACTAGTTGATATTACCATTTCAAAACAGTGTTGAAACAACCTCACTGGGTTTGGTTAAATTTACCTTTTAAAAGTAACAATTTCGGTTTGTTTGATTTAACAAATATTCTATGTAGGTTCTATATTAACACAAAAAATAGGTTGAATAAATGTTGATTCAACTAAATAATTTTTTCAGTGTAAGTATATCTATAACCATTTTTAAGGTTCCAAAGAAACTTGTAGTTTCACAGTCCAGACCACAGATTAATTAGAAGATTATTTCATTTCAGATACTCCAAGGAGAAAGTGATCATGGTTGGGTCGCAGTTGTATTAGGCTACAAGCTGTTATTCTAGGTCACAAAGACCTCCCCGGCTCTTTTGATGGAAACTGAAAACACTCTGCCGATGCCATTTATCCAAGAATGTTAAACTATGAGCTTGCTATTATACCACAGCGCTTTGATTCGCACACTTTATGATTTCCTGCTTTAGTAAAACACATCATAAATGATAGTCATAAATGGTGGTTCATACTATAATGTATCGTAGCTCTAAAAACTATGAGTAGCACGAGTAGCTAAACATAAACAAAAGTGTGGTAACTTGAAATTTTTTGTCTATGACTTTTGACATGTCAAAACTAGTTGGCTACGGACTAATATAATACACAGCTTTCTTGTGTCTATCCGTAATTCAAGCATTAAGTGGTTATTCGAGGTTAAGTTATAAATGATGAGTTACTCGAGTTAGGTAGGTACTTGGCCGAACTGCTCAGCGGGCTCAATAAACATTATGGGCACATTCATTAATAGCTGACCGCTGACAAACGCTACCATCGCCCCCGGTGCCCCAGCCCGCCCCCGCTTACCCCATCATCCCCATTACCAATCCACCACCTCCGGCCCCTCTGGCCAGGTGTAAAACTGCCCGGTCACGGAAGCACAGACATGCAATGCGGCTAATATGTTTTTATTATTAAAGCTATATGTATTGCTCATCCCTCGACCCCAACAGGATGACCCATGAATATTTATGCGGTGATTTGTAGATAGCGCTAGTTAGAGTGCCGGCGGATAATTGAAAAGAATGAGCAGAACATTTGTTAAAATCACTGTTAAAATATGAATGATCAATTACGGATTTAAAAACGTTTTTAAGACAAACTAGGATGGGCTTTGGTTACATTTGGAGCCACGCGCAACACCGCTTTCAGACAGCAATGTTACCATGTCTGTTACAACTCTGATTTTGAATCAAACTTTATGGTTTTATTTAAGCTTGTATGATGTGTCGATCTGCATTGAGCAAACCTATCAACTCAGATAATCAAAACATCAACTGATAATTTTGTGTGTCAAATTGTGTCACATGCAAAAGATCAAGAAACATAGTTCCATGATTTTCGGTGTGTCAAAATCTGAAAATCAAAAATGCCTTCGTGTGTGCTGAAATCTTGCAAAAATAATATAAAAAAATCCAATAAGGCCCATGGTATCACGTACCACCAGTAAGTGAATAAGATAAAAGGCTTACTAATGATTCATTACGTACATTTTGCATTTATTTCATCTGTTGCTCATATCTTCACATTATTTACATGTTGTAAAAATTAACAATAAGGTTTTGATTTATATATTACCTACCTTTAATATTCTGAAATATTAATCTAAGTATGTATCTCACGTTGTGTATCACTTCAAACACCTATTACAATTTTCTACAAGGTTTCCACAATGTGAATCCAGGCGGATGGATTGGATTGAATTGATTCGACTGGAGAGAAACGAGCATGACTGGATCCCGACCAGGCACACGAGAATTTGTTCTGCTCACTTCAGGGATGAAGATAAGTACAACGCTTCTGGTAATCGAACATTCATCAACAAGTCCGCGGTTCCTATCGTACCTGAACTAAAAGTATTTGAGGCAAGTTCAACATTCAGTCGTATGTGTACATACATACTATTTTTGAAATAATTACCAAAATAAAGGGCCCCAGGAAACTAACTCAACTTGTGGTAATTTATCTATCTTAAATCAAGTAATAGCCATGTATTGACGACTAGTGTCTGAGTTAATAATTCTGTGTGTGATTCACAGAGTCCCCAAGAACATTTGAAATTCGTGAAATCGAAAGTGAACAAGAATATCAAAAGAGAAAAGTCTACTTCTCCAGTTGAACTGGATTTTACTACAAAAACTGCTCTGGAGGGCCGCATACAACAACTTTTGATACAGAAATCGACTTTGCTTAAAACATGTAAGAATCTAAAGGAGACATGTTTTAAGCTTCAGAAGAAAATTATATACATGGAGATGAAGTTTGCTGCAAAGAACATGAAAGATAAAGGAAAAAGCGTTTTTGGAAAAAAACTTATGGGATGGATGGATAGCGAAATTTTCGGAATCTAGACATAGATACATTTTCAACCGAAGACAACAGCACAACTCAAGTCTCCTTACAAAAAAGCAGGTAGTTAATATACAACATGGCAACCGTATCAACTTTCTGCAGATCATGTTAGTAGGTATAACTTGAAAGCTTATATCATGAGTAATACAGGAAAACTGCCACAGCGTTCACTTTAGTACCTTCCTAATGTGACCACTTTATCTTTGACTATCAGCGTGAAACATTCTGCCGCAGACTAAATAAGTTACAGAAGGAGATTTTCAATAAGACGCTGGTTATACGCTGGTTTATCACGAAAATTGAAGAAGAATGCTGCAATCGAGACATCAAAAAGCATTCAAAAACTTTGTTTGCACATTATTCATACGCCAGCAAGCAAAGTACCTCGCGCAGTACCTACCTAGCTGGTATTAAAAACTTTTCCTGTATGATATAACAAAAATATTTACGGTTAAGAGGAAATTCATTCTCTAATGTCAGTTTTGAAGAAAACTCAGGGATTCATGAAAATAAAACAGTCTGAAGCATCTGGATTTGACAAATTAATGTATATTCTATATGTTGGATCTCAAATACCTACATATTTCATTTATTTTGAAAACTGCAAAATTAGCTATATATGTTGTTTTAAGTGTTGAGGTTCAGAGCATGGTTGTTAAGAAGTTGGAAACCCAAATTTTCTGTTTCGAAAATCAGGCCTATTACAGACCTGTATACGGTATACCACCATGTTTCTGTGTAAATGCGGCTAAACTTTGCTGACTACTACAAGAAGTAAGAAAACTGTTGTCGGAAGTGTTTGAAATTATAATAAGGTACTTTCTATTTATATTAAGTAAGAGTAAAAACCCTGTTTAGTTACGTTTAGTAAATGGTTCGTTACAGATTAATATAAAGTTTTATTGTCTTTTAAAAAGTCTTTGGCTATTTTAAAGTGATGCTGTTCTTAATGTGAGGTTTATGACTCGTATATAGTTAAAAAAATAACTATATACGTAGTACGAAAAATATTGAATTTCTGATTCCCCCCAACGCAAACACTTTTATAAATAAGTATTTTTTATAGCACAGGGCTACCTACCCTTCCTACCCACCCCTGATGTTTGTTACCAAAAATTATGGGAAATGTAAACATTACTCAAATTACTGTACATTTTGTACCTGTATTTAGCTTCGTCGTGGGATTAAAGGTAGGTACAATCAAAAAACATATATTTATAGAATATGATCTGATAGGTGGTCTGGCGCGGTTACCTTTGAGCCATGATTTCCGTTATTTTTTAAACTTAAACATGTACAGATTTGAATTTTAAGCAAATCAAATCATGACATTGCCCAGCTTATATAGGTAGATATATTCGTATATTCGCAATGTTCGTAAAAAACAAATATTAATAACATTCTTAATAAATACACGAAATAGAAATAAATATTGTCGAGTAAAATCCAACACCACTCTCTAAACTAAAATTAAAATAATAAATTAAATTTACTATTTAAGAACGATTGCCTATCCTATTGTATCTATGACATTTTTTGTATTATTTGCATGTCTTTAATGGTCAGATTGTGCTGGAACAGTTTTATTATTGAGTACGCTTATCTTCGAAAGGGATTTCTTCCTAAGTTGCAATTAAATAATAATGTTGTGTGCTTACAAGTTATACTATTTAGGAAATAAAATATATAATGTCCATTGAATGAAGCACATTCACTCTAGGACAGTGGTCGTGGGCGGTGTTGGCTCTATCGATCCACCTAATGCCGCCCGCCCCGTCGTCGCCGCCCGCCCTATTGCCGCCCAACGATAAATACTCCACTCGGTGCCAATGTAGGCCCACCAGCTATAAAATGTTATTGCTATTACTTATTGTCGCCATAAGTTTTACTAGTAATACCTATCACGGAATAAATGTTGTAGCTATGTAAAACAAATATTGTTATATAAATCTTAAGACTCGTTAATGTCTAAATTAAGGTCACAACCACTTAAGAATAGGTTCTTATTTACTTTGCTTTATTTAGGTTTAAAATTACATGCATTTAGAATGTTTGAACCTGCTACATTTTTACGTGTTTTTCTCAACATGCAGTGTAAACTACCTTACGTAATTACGTGGCGCTGGCAAATTAACCTTTTGAAGAATCACGGCTGGTAAAGCTCATTTTTGCAAATCCAAAGCTTTATTACACTTTGAAACTAACAACAGCCTGGTGTATGCATAATTCTACCGCCGTTATTCCTCTTAAATCTCATCTTGTAGTTTGCTCTGAGAAAACAGCTTATTTAATTGTTCTCAATGTACACTTAGCTCGAGAAACTTGCGTGGGTGTTGTTAGGCTATGTACTCACAGTGCGAAAATCAGCCATAACGTGGTTAAATTACTTGGTACTATAATACAGGTTTTGCTTAGTTAGTGTGATAAGTCGACTAATATTTATTTTATATTCACAATCTTGTCATCGTTTTCTAGAAAAACCATACCATACTAACCAGATTATACATTTGAGTTTTTTACATGTACAAACATTATGCATGCCATTACACGAATGTTTGTTCTTGAGAATCAATTTACAACCACACCGAAAGAAAAGCTATAATTTTAAGACCATATTCTTATTATACCTGAAACGAGTTTGTTAGTTGCGCTTTGCTCTTTGCGTTTGGCTCTGAGGTTTGAAGCCAGTCGCAAGCGCTGTGTGTCTCTAGCCTTATGACGTAGGTAGGTACTATAGGTAATGCGATGGGTGGTATTATGGAAATGGAGCGCGTGCCGCTCCGCAAACAAAGCTGTAACGGTGCCGCGTGCTAATTTTAATTCTTTTCATGCGAGGACGATTGGTATAAAGGTCATGTCATGTCATAAGACTGCTGGAGCTTATATGTTCTCAGAAACTGTGCTGTTAAACGATCTGTTGTCACAGAACAATAATCTACTCGATTATATTGCTGCTCTGCAAATGAGGGATTTAAGAAGTAAGATACAAATAAAAACAGGTAAAAAAACTTTTTAAGTTAAATGGTTTTATGTTAAACATACATTGCAATGTTTAAGATAAATGTACTCAAAACCAAAATATAATAAAATAGATACAGTCGTGGGAATTATAAACATATGCATAGACTAGACTAAAATATAAAACCGTGGGGTACGTCAATTGTCTACAAATTATCAACGATTGTAGACAATTGACGTGCCCCACGGTTTTATTAATATGAGGAAATAATCAAACTCACAAATCATGGTATATATCCCGTTTATAAAGAAAACTGAGTACATTTGTACGCAACATACATTTAGGTTAATTTTATCTCGGTATCTGATAAGAGACCTGCTGCTTCTTAATTATTATAAATTAATCTTTATCTTTCAATTATGAGGAACATAAATAACTAGGAGGCGTCCCCTTAAAGCTAATTAGCACAATCCCTGGAATCCAAGGGAAGGTCATGTTAAATATTAATGTAGGTAAGAGTAGGTATGTGGTGCCTCGGCCTCGACTGACCTTTTCGTGTTTCCGCGCCAGTTTTTTACAGATCATATGGTATTCCAGGGCCGTATACATATAAATAAATATTCATGGACATTGCACACAACGCCATCTAGTCCCAAGAGTCTCAAACATACTGTAGATTTCACTTATTTCTAATGATCTTCATTTTATACTTTTATTTTATGAACGAAAATAGTACCTACTTAGCACCCTGTAGGATAGGTAAATGTCAACCTAACCTATAAAATTAAGGTAAATATATCCTGCACATGAAAAAGCTATCTTTGCAATGCAGACAGTATCAAACGTTACTTTAGACATTACTTAGCCATACTTTCTTCGCAGGTGTCACGAATAACAGCAATAAATTATAACGTGGTAGATAAATAAATTCACACACTTTCTCTACTCATATTCCTTTGTCTTGCTAGATCATGTTTCAAATAAAATAAATAAATTTCCTACGCGCTAGATGAAATACAAAATGGCCAGTTACCTTGCAAACAACTTGCTTAATTCAACAGTCAAATTATATTATAACAACAATCGAATAAATTTGAGATACAATCTGTAAGTGCGTGATGAAACGCACTTGCTAGATTGTATCTCAAATCTAGGGCGGGTGCGAATCTAAGTAATAAACGGGTGGTTCTTCTGATCTGACGTTCTTTCGTTTCACAATAGCTGTCTGCTCGCAATAAGCCACAGATTTAGCTAGCCGATCCAAATAAGCAGGGTCTGCGTCTGCGCACGGTGTGTTAGTCAATCACAGAACGCAAAAGCTTGCCCTCTGTGCAGAGGAAGTGACATGATTTTGCTTCTGCAAAACCGCGGGTTGTTATACCATTAGGGACAATTAGGTTGGCTATTTGTTTCTAAGCTTTTTTAAGTCTGGAGTGCGTTGTGCGCATACCTTAAGCTACTATTAAATACACATTAGTTGAAAACTTATGTGTGCTTTTATCAGAAAAGTTGAATTATTAGCACTTCCAAATGTTTATCTCCGTGTGCCGACTCATTTCTATACTGTCGGTACATGGTCGGTACCGGTAAAACGCCCAAGGCAAAGATCGCTAAGTGAACGAATAGAAACCTCAAACGGCAGGTTTGCTAAATTGCCTAAAATAAATGTCGCGTCTATCAGTAGGTAGCTCTCCGACATTTAAATAAAAAAGTACTTGAGTTATTTCAGTTTCTTGTGAGCTTTTGTAAGATAGAACGACTTAGTACCTTGAGGATCGGATTTTTTTAGCAGATCTTAACCTACTTTTAAATAAACCTATTCATTTGAATTCGATAGTGGATACGTAGAAGTAGTGAGTTCTTTATACATTTATGTTTAACATTCTCAAAATATGTAAATAAACAAGTTAATATAGCAACCGCGTTTAGGTACAATTAAATAAATAAATAATAAATAAAAACTTTTAAAGTTAAGGTTAATATTCTAATTTTATTATCTACTTATAAATGTAATTGTTAATAAACAAACTTACGATTATACAGTATTTACAAAATGTACATTGTCATATAAAATAAATAAGAAACAGTTGAACTATCTACAGACCGTTGCAAACGATCTATAGATAGTATATTCTAATTAAAATAGATACCTATGTCAGAAAAATGGTACAATCAAATCTGAGCTTACATCCAGTGTCTGATCTACAAGCGTCTGATCTGTGGCGATGTTGCCTAAGCTCGTCTAGCCACGGTGGAGGAGCTACTTCGCAATCGTTCGATCCGCAAAGGTCATGGAAGGAATTCGCGCGGTCCGGCGGCGTCTTGCGACACCCCGCACTGTTCCAAAGAGGTTCTACTCCCAATCGGTACGAACTCTTACTGCACTCGCTGCTGGTCACGACACGATTTTTATATAACACCTATCCAAGTGTCCATTGTTTTGAGGTAATACTACTATATCATCGCTAACCGGCATATCTAAGTTTTGTTTCCATAAAACAATATTCACACCATTTATTCATGTTATAAACTTACAATAAGACATCTTAAGTACCTAGTACAAAATTATTCCTGATGTTGGAAACGTATAAGAAAATTATAGAATGCAAGTTAATAACGTCCTACAAAACTTCGTAAAAATTTAAAAGCTTGGGGTATTCTTCTTCTTCTTGCGTAATCACCTTCAACAACTTTAAACTCGATTCGAGTAGAACTCTGCTATCCCCTGCTATAAGTAGGGGTATTATATTTTTTTATTTTATGATTAGGATACCCAACACGGGTTTACACTTTGAATTTTTAAATACTAAGAATGGAATTTTGACAGAGTGTTCCTGTAATTACAGGGTACCACAATATACTTCGGTCATATCTGAAAATCGTATCGTCTGATCTGTACGTAAGCCATGCAATTTTGTTGACGTTCGTTCGCCGAGGTTAAACGTCCATTCGTACATTGATACGATTTCGTCGTGAGTTTCACAAATAATATACGTTTTATACGTTGATCTTAGTCAGCTCGCTTTACAGTTGACAAACAGAAACGCTTGTTTTATCGATCGTCAAAATATGTAATAAACATTTTACTGCCTACATTTAGGTAAGGGCAAGTAGGTACCTTTACAGTTACCTACAGACAAACGTTCTATACATTTTTGAGATAAACTGCATTCTTAGCCTTTGAAAATAATGTACAGTTAGCAAAAACATGCTAAAATATATTATACCTATCGATTCTGTTGCAAGGTAAAGACTATAGAATGGGACAATTTTCGGTATGAGTATACTAGGAATTACAAAAATCACACTCTAGTCCCAGTCCCAAAGCTTGTACTATGGGAACTAAACTCCTGATAGAATACTTATATATTTTTTTTAGTAAATACATACTTAGACTACATAAACAGACACAGAACAAATATATGTTCATCACACAAACATTTACTCTGGGTGGGAATCGAACACACGACCCACAGCATGGAAGGCAGAGCTACTACCAACTGAGCTGTGAGGCCTGTCAAAGTTAGGATAGGTCAAATTATTATGGTCTATCTTATAAAAAGTTAGCGCAGACTTGATGTATCGATTACCATGTTACCATGTATTAATGACATAAAGTCAACGCTAACTTTTTATAATATAGGGGGTTAATCTTTAATTTGTTGATTTTCCAAATAACAACGTAGGAAAGTAGGTAACTATAGGAATTATAGTCGGTATATAACACGATAGAAAAATGATTATAAAATACATACACAATGCATTGATAAATATCCACGCCCACATATTTAGATAAACAATAGATAGAAAGGTAAATAGAGATTATTGGACAAAGCCAACATTCTTATCGATATCTGATTATTTACATACTTTCTTATCACGAATAGGAAATTACTAAACACATATCTGAGTGACCATATGCTGGAGATAATAAAAAATGTCTATACTTAAGTATATATATCTACTAAACAATTAGATAGATGCATACATAGATCTGGAAATGTTTACTTATAAATAAAATTGTATAAGTACCTATAAATTTAAATGTATACATCAATTCAATAATATTAAAATTACTTATAGGATAATCAGGTGTTTAAATCTAAATATTCAATAATTGATTATGCCAATTTTTCATATTTGTTCGGCAAATCTGTAGATTATCTCGTGGTTTAATTTTAAACCAGTACCTACTTACTTGGTTTTTTTTTAATAAGAAGTCTAGATGAGTTACTTTTCAAATACATAGGTATATATTTGCCTACGTGTCTTAGTGTTGCTACGTAGGTAGGTATATGATATTTCCTGAAAATAATAATGTTTTCATTTTATTTATAAAAACAGTGTTCTGGTAGGTACAATGGTAGGTTTCAAAAATAATATCAGTTACTAAACTCAAATTCTATAAAATATAATACCTACCTACTACAAGGTACATAGAGAAGCTTTGTTCCCCGCACTAGGTCTCATTGAAGTATAACTTTGTATATATTGTGTACCTACATGATACTACTGATAGCAATGTAAAAAAATAGTTTAAGCATGATAAGTACGAGTACCTACATCCAGCAAGGTTAAAAGACAAACCCATGAGCTTCATTCATACCCGTTCAAGTGGAACTCTGTGATGGTCTTTTGTTTTGTTACGCAGCAGACTTCACAACGGAAAACCATTTATTTATTTACGAGTATACTTCATATTCACGTAAAGGTCATTAGTAGGTAGTTATTTACTACCTACCGAACAAAAAGTTATGCTGAAATTATGTAGGTAGTCAACAGATATTTTAAAAATTGACGAAGTATAGGATAGGACCAGCTGTTTTAAGTAAGTAGGTACTTATGTTATCTAGAGTAGTAAGTTTTTTGATCATGATGTGGATGTATAAGTACAGTTGTCACAAAATATAAATAAATACATAAATCACTTGTCGGGACTGGGCGATAATACCATCCCAAGCTGAGCAAATAAGCTAATGCGTTTTCGCGTCTTGTTCATGCAACAACGACGCAGTTTAGTTTACCGATCTGTTTTATTTTACACTAAATATTTAAAACAAAATCTATAGTTATTAAGACTTCTATCGTTACTGAAGGGGTACTATATAGGTCTTAACCTCAAGTCTACGGCTACATTTAATTCAATGTAGATTAAGTGTTCACTCTACCACTCTACATACCTAATAGGTTTGTGTATTTTATACGTCGAATAAATATAGTACCTACGTAGTTTACTGAGATTACTTTTAAACTAAAAACAAGCTTTATAAATGCCTTGGTGAATAATATCATCCCAAAAGCTCTCGTGCTCGTCACCTGCGACGCGCCACAGATTAGAGCATATTGCGCTGCGTGGGCGCCATTGTATGCAAATGCAGCGCGCCGCAGATCGGTACACCTCGCGCCAGAGAAATGATTGACAATTCTCTAAAATTTGTCTATTCCTCTGTGATTTTTTTTTCGTAAGCTGACCAACGTTTTATTCGTAAGCTGACCTGGTTCCGCACGCATAAACATTTTCTGATGATATTCTTAGTTGAATCAGTCCGCACCATTATGAAACATTCAACATTTAGAGAAAAAAAATATGGCTGATTTGCTGTTGACGCAAACGTAATCATTTACTACGATATTGGTGAGGAAAAGTTCAAATGTTCAATTTTAGGTTTCTAAAATCGGGTTTTCGTGTCTGTAATGCCTGTACTCAATCAATAATTGTATGCAAGGATGTAATTTGCCATCGTTATAGTGCACATTACTTTCATCCGACAAATTGTTGACGACTGCTGGCGTAGTCCCATTATCCTATACGCGGCCAAATTGCTACATGTCATTCCGACTAACCGGCTCGTGAGGCGAGATGCTTTGAATAAATCCCGGACATTCCAACAAATCATCTTTCCAGCTCACGACAACCACGTTTTCATGCATGATTTTATCACAAGGAACCTTAATTTAATTCATAATATTTAAAGTTGTACCTACTTAGCTGTACATTTAAATAGGTAGTAAGTAACTTGAGCATCTAAGAACCCGAAGGAATTATCTACTTCTTCCTAGTATTCAAATTAGATAAGCATCTAATTTCCGAAGGAATGCAGCACTAGGTACGCACGAGCTTTAAAGGTTTAAATAGGTATTTGCATGTGAATAGCATTTAGGTAATACCAATTTAGCTATATTGCCTGGGATCTAGAGTGGGCTGGGAAAATTATTTGTAAGGTATTATTAGAGCCTATCAAGTTTTAGCATTACGTTTTACATAAAAGCATATGGTTTTGTTTCAGACATCTGAACTAGAGTCGCTGCTGTGCAAGCAGGAGGGCGCGCCCGCCCACATGGACCTGTTCGACGGCGGCGCTTCCTCCCGCGACGATGGGTACCTGCGGCCGGCCCTATGGGAGGACATCGCGTCCTCCATCCGGAACATCGACCCCGAGAATGCGAACATGCTTGCGCCGCTGGGCGCTACGCACGTCAAGCTGGAGGCCGACGAGCTGCTCGAAGAGTGCGCCACGCCGCTGCTCAGCCCGCTCGAGATCAAGACGGAGCAGCTGTGTGCGCCGGCGCCGCCTGCGTACGTGCACGCGCATTTGCACGCGCACGCGCCGCATCACGCGCCGCACCCGCACCCGCACCCGCAGCAGCAGCAGCCCCAGCCGCCAGCTTTCGCCAAATACCCTCCCTCACGGCTCGTCTACATGTCGCCGCTCACGCCGCCCGGCTCCGACCAGGGCAGCCCCGGCAACAACATGCAGGTAACTTCCGTCATCTCCTATACCTTACAGCATTTGCGCCTCTTGCGAACATAAAATGCGACAGATCCTTCCGCTACGCGATTGCCTGTCCCTCAGATGTTTTGTTGCAGCCCTCGTGACATTGACGGTAAAGGACGACGCATTCGAGATTTACGAATAAAATTATGAAACGATCCAGACGCAGAATACGGATGGCCCGCATAAATGTTTACAGGATTCAAATTGCAATGTTAAGCTTTGGAAAACAGGATTTTGATATTCATGTATTCGCTTGCAGTGCTTACCTTCGAATACATTGTAATTTGAAGAATGGCAAACAACAAGTGTGTTATTCGCAGGGTGGGCCGCGCCGCACGCCGCCGCCGCCGTACCACCCTCCGCCGCTGATGAGAGCGCCGCACGTGCCGCATCAGGGCCCGCATCCGCTTCACCATCATACCCAGGTAATTTCAAAAATTTACTTTGTAGCAGTATTCGAATGTGCGTTGTGTGACGTGTGCTTTGTGAACAGGCGATGGGGCAGCAGATGCAACTGTCAGCGCAAGGCACGCAGGGGCCGCAGGGGCCGCAGGGGCCACAGGGGCCGCATCACGCGCACTCGATGCCGCATTCGAGGCTCGCGCATCCGCACCAAGTCAAGTACAACCGCCGTAACAACCCGGAACTTGAGAAGAGAAGGGTTCATCATTGCGATTTTATTGGTATGAGCCGAATATTTTATTTCTATTATAAAAAATACTTATCTCAATCTTGATGATTAGCCTAATAACAAAATTTACTTTGATACTATGAGAAGACTGTTTTCACATCAACAATAGTTTTTTTTGGTTGATCTTTTTGTCTCATCTATTACAGGATGTACGAAAGTTTACACGAAAAGCTCACACCTCAAGGCTCACCAGCGTATACACACAGGTAAGCAACGTTCCCACTATGTTTAATTCAGCAAAATGCGAAATAAATCTATAGTTTTAAAAGCTGCCTATGCGATTGTGCTTTCCCATTATCTAACAATACAAAGCGATGAAAGAGATGAAAGGAAGTGAATGTTTGTATTCGGATCCGAATAACTGTGATTGTAATAAAGTTTGTAGCTCTGATTTACTGTTTATTTAGAAGATATTAGAGCTGCAATAGTAATCTTTTTAAATGTACCTGAGACCCTACGCATGAGAAAACATTAAATTAAATAGGTACCTACTAATAATTTCCACATCACACTGAGGTTTCGCTTCGCGAAAGCTAGCGTGATTTCGTCATGAGACAGAATTATATTGTTTAAAGGTATTTACCGCAGGATTTTACTGCATTTCACATGTTCAATTTATGTGACACAAGCTTTTTTACGTAAGCTAACTTTCTATCACCGAGGACAAGGAAATCTTTTGAGGCACTTTACATCCCACGCAAATCTCTATTCTTAATAGGATAAAAGTGGCAAAGTTCTACATGAACTGTGTTTAACATTTTTGTTGTGTTCATTTGACACGAAGAAAAATAGGATTAGTCGGCTTGGTTATCACGAAGACAAGAGAACTTGGTTTCTTTCGTAAACAAGGCTCTCTTACATGTATCTATGTTTAAATACCTATATAGGTCATAAAAAAAATACTAAGTTCAAATGTTTATAGCAAACGATAAAAATAGAGCTGTGATAAATATTGGCCTACATATGTCAAGTCAAACAAGTCAGAAATATTGAAAATAATCATTGCAAGTCATTTTCGAATGCGTGTACTGAAAGGGCCTAGTCAGCCGAGCGTAAAGTCTGATGTGTCGTTTAGTAGTAAATATTCTGTAGGAGAGAAGCCGTATACGTGCCAGTGGCCGGAGTGTGAGTGGCGCTTCGCCCGGTCCGATGAGTTGACTCGGCACTACCGCAAGCACACCGGCGCCAAGCCGTTCAAATGCACCGTGTGCGAGCGCTCCTTCGCGAGGTCAGACCACCTCGCGCTGCACATGAAGCGGCATTTGCCGAAAACTTCTAAATGACACGCGAGGAAGGGCGGCGATCCGCCGCCCGCTTCCCAGGGAGCCCAGGTAGCTATCATACAGTTATAATAAGTAGTAGTAACTTACTAGTAGTTCTTAGAGAGCCAACTCCCTTTCCACATATATCATCTTTTCAGCTTAGCTTACCAAGACGCTGGTTTTGTAACGATGTTTTCCTTCATCACTCGAAGGTTTATTTTATAAACAAATAATGTTTAATAGATAAATATGACATTTCAGGAGGAATGCAGCGAGAACATGTTCCTGGAGTGTGATCTGGACGCGAACCTCATGGAGCCCTTCTACGGCGTGCTGTGACGCTACCGGCGACACCACAATAAGGTTTACTTGTATATATATTTTGTAAAAGCGAAGTCGAAATCTTCATAAAATTCGGACAAAGTTGCACAATAGTCTAACGACGACACATTACTGGTGATGTCAACTCTCCAGTGAATTTCAATGCACATAAACTTAGTTTAAGGGAGCGATGTTCTATTTTTAATTGCGTCAAGGATCAGTTAACCATAATATAAATTATTATTATCTTATCATTGATATTAAGTCACATTGACTACAATGTTCAGCAGCATTACCAAGGATATCGCTTTACATTAAGTATATACTTTAATAATATTATAGTCGTGTAGTTGAACGGAGTCATCTGTATAGAAATCCATTTGTTTAATCGTTTTATAGATTTGTTAGTGTATTGAACAAAATGACAAATTATTTTAACGGAGTAAGCCGCCTAAATAGTGAACGAAAATGCCATGGCAAGCATGTCGAGTTGTTCCTCTGACGCATGACTGTCGGCAATCAACAACAAACAAGAATTTAAAGTAGATCACGATTTGTATTCAAGAGTTGCTTGCATTTGTCATCTGAATCATCATATGCACTGAATGCAGTCAGGCACAACCTTGACCGGGACCGGGAATAATCTGGAAACTGCAGTTTAAATTATATTCATACAATTTAAATTTTGCTTTTAGACCATATTCTCGCAATTTTTGTACAAGGTTTGTTATTAAATAATCAATTTATAAAATATATGTAAAATGGATTTGCTCACCGCGACTATCGGTGTCGTTACAAAACTATCGCGAACAAGCTCTAAGTATTCATTAGATATGATTAGTTAATTTATTCTAAGATAATTTATAAGAGAGCGAGGAATATCCAAGATATTATCTATAAAATACAATGGAATCAATAGGTATCCCTAAGTAGTTAGTATTAGTTTTTAATGTACAGCTCCCCTAGCCAAGGGGACATTTTACAAACGCTACAGAATGAATAGCGTCAATTTATAAGAATTATTTATATAAATTACGCTTATTTTTCGCTTATCTAGCAGATTGTAGAATGTCAACTTGGCTATGGCCCCAGATGTGTTTCGGATGTTGCGATCTGATATCTGAGAATCATGAAAGTATAATTTTGACTTATTTACATTTTTGAACTGCATTATGCACTTGTGGTTATATGCACTCATGCAGAAGATTTCAATGTATGTTCATGTAGTACATTCAATATTATTTTTTAAACATAAATATTTAGAATGATCTATTGCTATTAGTATTTGTAAATCAGGTCGCCTCATTCGAACATGTAAATGTTAACACTTTCTAGTCTCGATTTATTGAAGTTTTTACATAATAAAGCCACTAATTGTCAATTTTTCTTGCCTGATTCAAGTGAATAATATTATGTAACAGTAATAGCATAAACATAAATAAAACAGACGTAAACATATCAGTAGTATTTCGTTCGAATATATATAATTACCTATGAATCTAAGAGGTAACGCCAACCAGAGTTTTATAGTACACTTGCTAATATTGCCGACTCTCTAACCTCTGACCTCTGACGTCGTCATAAGAGTGTTGTTCACAAATTAATGTGACAATATCCAGACAGTTCATAATGTTACTCAATCCAAATAGTAATTTGAATCTTCCGCATGGTGGCTACAGTTGTAGCTTTAAATAATATTTTTATAATTATAAAATCAAATCACGATGCGAAATAAAATTACAGAGATTAATCCTTACAAAAAAGCGACTTCTTATTATTAGAGAGAAATATTAGGCATTTTGCCATGTCAGATATAAAAACTATGATATTTTGTATAATCGAGGTATATTATAAATATGTATCGTAAACACAGCTTAGAATTAAAATAGCAGCCTTATTGCCTCCGTCCATATGTATTGTAAAATATAATGGCCTTAACCGTACCCTATAGATAAATAAGTACGTAATATAATTTTTACTACCATAAACATTACCAATGTAATTTAAAAATTGCCTATATATCTATTAAAATCCGAAAATTACGGATTGCCATGAATATTAGTCACTAGAGTTTTGTGCTATATCGCTGATACTGTAAGATTTGCATGCTTATTTTTATCTCATGATACACACTACATGATTTATGTATAGTTAAGTGCTAGGTAAATATTTTCCATTTACATAAGTAATGAAGTACATTTCATAATTCATATCTTACCAATCTCCTTTGTATCTACATTATTATACTTACATACTTATATAAACACATCTCATCTATTCTCACATAGGTACATTGCAGTTAAAACAGTATTTTTTTCATACGTAGGTACCCATGTTATACCTAAAAGCTTTAAATATAGTTTATCTATAAACCGTAATATTGTGTGAAAAGTAACATTCAGCAAATTTGATGAAAAATTCTGAATGTCCAAATAAATATTATAAGATATGCACAAACAAAAGAACGAACACACACAGAAACACCCTCACGCGTGGCCGTTCATTTCATTCACTTGAATTCGATACCTACTCTATCAAATTGAGTGAATCATACATTACATCACTTGATTCTATTTTAGTTAAACAATTTCCTGTTATAAAATTAATATTTTTAAATTATTTATTGACTTATTTCAATCTTGCCACACTTTCTTGCATTTAATTTGGTATTCTTAACTCATAGTATTTTAATATAAATAATTATTTGCCTTGATTCGGCACAAAATGGTACTTAAAGTTCTAGTTTTAACTCTATGTTTTCGTATTGATTTAATTTTATAAACTTGAATGAGACTGTATATAAAACTAACCTACCCACACCCTCTAGTCTAGTACATACCTACATGAAAATAGCATACCAACAATTACAATTGTAAAAAAAACATAACATATTTTGACTAGACTAATAAACTTACAATTGTTTTAGAAGAAACCTTTTATGAGCACTTTCAAAGTAATTAGTTGTACAATTTTAATTGAAACAACATTATTACACCAAATACCTACCTCTAAACACATACTTTTCCACCTGCTACATTAACATTTTCTATTTGCAAAAAAAAACGTTGCAAGGAAAGTCTATCGTTATGATCAATGTAACAGCAAAATAGAGTTTAAAATATAAAAATATGACTTTCTCATCAGGCACGAGAAAGGTTATAATTTAGTATTAAGTTTTTATTATCAATGTGCTCTCGAGTAAAAACCGAACGAATGCCATACGTGTCTGTAGATGCCATATATTATAATAAAAATCTTAATTTAACAGTAGTTCTTATAAAATGACAATAGCAGTAAGCTGGTCTTCTCTTTAAAATTGTACCTCACTAATCATTCTTGCTTAGGTATTCCTTATCATAGTGTATCAGTAATTTACTTTATTTTATTTTTCACATGTAGCTTTACCTTTAAGTAATATTTAAGTATGTTGACTAAGTCACAAGATAATTTATTACCAATGACATGTTTTTAAATTCTTTTTATATGCCTATTTTTTATAGTTGATTGTATGAAGTTGAGATATTATATTGATGAAATAATAATTGTGTTTATTAAATGTATTTATAGTTTGTAGATGTTGTCAGAAGTGTGATTTACTTACTAACATTTTGTTAAATTACGTTATTTTATTTTATGACTTTTCATTGTGTTTGAGAGAAAATATTGAAAATAAATGTGACGCCACAAGATATATAGTAAGATTGTACGTAAGTCATAGTTCAGTTTTAATTTACTTTTAAACATGTATTATTAAATAATGGTTTACAAAACAAGTGTTGGTTCTATTAAAAATCTAATCTCAAACCAACGCGAAATTGACAGAATTTCATTCTTGTATAATATTTGCATAATTAAACAGTGATGTTAACTGATAAACTTGTACCTTTGATAACAATTTATTACATTATTTCCCGATTTCTACATTATATTGTTTCCATAATATCGTGTTTAATGCAATTTACATGAGTCTACCGTCAACAATTTCGGTAAGATATTTGAGAGGAAACAAACATACAACAACAAACAAACAAGACAAGCTGCTTGTAAGCAGCTTGTCTTGTCATTACATAAAATAAAATATAAAAACAAAACATATTTTACATAAAGAAATCTATATAAAGGAGCAGAAGAGAGTTTGACAGAAACCTAAAACCAAAAAACTTCTCAAATGCAAAAAAACATTTATAATTAAAAAAATATCCTTGCAAGCTGTAGTTTTGTTGATGAAGTGGAACCTAAGTATACCAAATTATAAAACATCACAAAGATGTGAAAGATTAAAGACAACTTTATTTCTACCAGCAGTCTAGTTCCCATAGTACAAGATTTGCGCTTAGTTTGGGACTAGAGTGTGATGTGTGAATTGTCCGTGAATATTTATTATTATTTATTTATTTTTATAATGAAAAAGTACAAGTTCATCGTTATCATAATAAACTGTATTTACCTACTTAATCTAGTGTTATTATTGCCACAAATGTTATCTCTAATCAATTTCAGAACAAATTAAATATTATAGTCACCTTTGACTGGTATTTTTATTTCGATTTATTATCCTATTTTATTTCGCAACCCATTAAATAGGTAATAATATTGTTCAATCAAAATAATCCACGCTTATATAGGTACCAAATAGAAGTCTTAAATTTCCATATTTTTTAAAATCGTCTTAAAAATGGTTATAGAAACACCCACCGCTCGACAACTCACGTTGAATCAGTCAAAAAGTTCTTCTAGTTCTTCTAAAGTTCACTTAGGTTTTACCTAAAACCGAGAGAGACCTAGACCTGTACATGTTTACTTTCAATAAACAATATAACATTATAATATATTGTTTTATTATATATTTTTTTCTCTAATTTACAAAGCGACAATGCTTTGTTCTAAAGATTGAATAATAATTTTCATATTGCCAAAGAGCAAATAGTTGCTTTTAAATGTCATACGCGCAGTGGCAACTTTCTAATTTTAGTAAGTAGATCTAAATGTAGGTCGTCTACGACCTAGCATGTTTTTAAATGTAGGTCCCTACAGCTCAGCGATTAGCACCTCTCAAACCATTATCACAAAAAAATTCTGAATGAGCATGTGGCTGAAACAAATTTTATTTATTTATACTACATATTTAGAACTATAATTGAAAAGAAATATGAAACTCTACTCATCAAAAAGTTAAAAAAACGGTCTAGTGCGAGTTGACTCACAAGGCCAGGTTTCTGAACCAAAATTGTATAAGTATTTTTGTAGGTTTTCGAGCTTTTAACAAATACATTTCTGCGCTCTAGGGTCGGTCACACTTTTTACAATCACTCACTGGAATATCTGTATCTATCGTAAATTCAACGTACCCAATGGATACGAATTAATGTGCAGATCGGCAAGAACCAACCGTTATGGAACCCTAAAAAGCGGCTGAGACATCGCTTCTCTGCTTCAGATGATTGTTTACGAGTTGAAAATTGGATTAAACCTTAAATACCTCGAAGTAGATTAGGTACTATACAAAAAACGGGATCTCAATACCAAGCAGATAGCAGCATTATCGAATAAGTAAATGAAATACCAAATGTTTCAACAGGTCATGGTAAACGCTAAATGGAAAACGGTAACATCCCTAACAGCTTGCACAAATATCCGACCGTTATCACCTACTTTATTTAGACAAGAACGACAGATTTGCTCGCATTTTGTTAGCGTACGCATTACGACTAGGACGAATTACCAGGCAGTGACCTACTTACCTATATTAGTGCAATAAATTGGTTTACCTAGTACCAGTATGATTAACCAGAAAACGAAAATCGCGTATTGGATATTGACCGCGACTATAGTGGCTGTTGCAGCAAACTCAATCTACCATGAAGAGGATTTTGATGGAGAAGACTTCGACGAGGAAAATGACGTTAGTGAAGAAAGGAAAGGGAAACTTTGTGAGTACATTCAAACTTTACCTAAGTAAGCTAGCGTGGATACTTAAGTAATTTTAGCATGTATCTAACACCAAAAAGCTTAATTAATTTGCGCTCATACTTGAAGTTTATAAGATTACAAATATACCTGATATAACAGTGCTATATAAATATGCACCTAAACTGTTTAAAATTTTCCTATTATATTACCAAATATAATTAATTAACTTGCTCTTTGCCTCATATGTTACTTACTCGTGCCGAATATCTTTGTATACTTGTGTACCTACTTGTAATTTCGATTTATTTTGATCTATTATTTGCTGCCATCCAGGCTACAGGCTAAGTTTACTAAAACAAGTCTCGCAAACCAAAACGCAAATTTTGTATGGAGCAAAACGAACATTCTGGACGAAAAGTCGTTTTACACCTCGAAATTTAGTTTTGCTCGAGACTCTAAACCTCAAACGACGGGCTCAGATATGCTTAAGTTTAACAGCCTGGCATTCTTCTACACTTAAAATACAAATTAACAAAAGTTACTAATTTTCTTTTTCTAATTATTCAGTATATTTCAGTATTTCCTTTCGTCAGCATCGTCCGTTTCGCGAATACAGAATGTTCAACCACTAACACGCTGAGCGGGACGTGTCTGGCGCGCAGGGAATGCAACAACCTTAACGGTACTATCACCGGGACCTGCGCGTCTAGGAGGGGGCGGTGTTGTATCGGTAAGAATATAATTAGGCACTTGGCTTTTAGCAACATATACCGATTTCGGTAGTTATAAAAACGTGCGAAGTACGTACTGAAAAGATTACACGGATGTTTCAACGAACATATAAATAAGCTGATCAGGTGATCTTCAAGATCCTACAGATTGCACCTATTGCTCTAAATGACTGTATACTCAAGAATCAAGAATCTTTAATGTGTTTGCCGCGGACCGAGGATGAACATTCCGGACTGGGTAAAATAAACATATACCTACTAAGAAAAAACGGTACGAAATAGCTGCGGTGCGTATGTACCTACAAAAGTTTCGCCACATACGATTTCATCGCCTGAATATCTAGTAATATGTACCAATAACTGTTTTCAGTGACCCGAACTTGTGGCGCTACCACAAACGTAAACAACACTTACTTCGCCAGTCCTGGATACCCCTCCGCCTACGCAGGAGGTCAAGCATGCGGAATCATTGTAAACCGATGTAATAGCAATATTTGCCAGGTATTGATGTCTCCCATCCCATTATATCTGGCTTTTATTTCTAGGCCAGGATATAAGACAGCATATTTTTCATTTTAGCTGCGCATAGACTTCTTGGACTTCGTAATTGCCCAGCCTGATGGAGACGGTAACTGCGTAACAGACTCAATCACGATTACGGGAGGGAACACCGTGGTGCCCATTCTCTGCGGGGACCTCACTGGGCAGACTCTATTCGTGGATTTCAATGGAAACACTGCTATCACGGTTGCGATCACGGCGACGCTATCGACGACTTTCGCCAGGCGATGGAACGTGAAGTTTACGCAGTTGGGTTGTGACTGTCCAGGAATTGGTAAGTTAATGTCTCCAAGTTTTCATGAAACAAAGATGCACTTTATAATACGGACACACTAGACACAACCCTATTTCCATGTCCGGTGTATTACTTTGCTCTATTTTCAAGCTAAATTAAGCTCTTCTTGGTAGCTCCCAACGGTTGTCTCCAATACTACACCGGAGTAACAGGAACCATAAACAGTTTCAACTATGGAACAGCCGCCAACACTGCTCTGAGCGCATCCTTAGTGACGGGAACCAGACAAATCATCAACTTGAACTACGGAATCTGCATACGGATGGAGGCTGGATATTGCGCTATTCAATACGCTCAGGTAAAACATACTTTGTACTAATATCATATAATTATTATAGGTAAACTGGTCTCGAACTCTCGTGTAACCATCAAGTTCTTTTCCTATTGTATTCGTAGGAGTGAGATCTTAGAAGTTCTCTGAATTTTGAATATATTTTCTGTCCATAGACAGCCAACGATATCTACTCTTTCACCGTGACGGGTGATGTGGAGGGTGCCGACAACACTGTCCTAGGCACAGCACTGGGGGCTGTAAACGACGGCCTGTGTGTGACGGACTTCGTGGTCATTCCCAACCCCATTGTGGCGGCCACCGGTGTCGCTGTCGGCACTGACCGGTTCTGCGGCCTTGGTTTCGTGACAGTATTATGTACGTATTATACACCTTTAGAGGGTTGTACCTACTAGTTTTTTAATAGAATACAGAGCTTTTCTATCTTCTCTGAGCAGTTCATCTCCAGACAAATAAAGCATGCTCTTCTGTTTCAGCTGGAGCGAAGCCATTTGTTCTGTACGTGGTGACGGATGGATCGGAAGGTGCTACAGCGACTACCGCCCCTGATGTTGCCAATCGCGGTTTCTCACTCGGATACACACAAATTGCCTGTTAATTCCTCAACACGGCTGCGATTGGCACATTTTATTGTACACTACGGGGTAGGTAATTAAACCTATTACGATAGGTGTACCTATATGAAAAAAAACACAACTGAACTACTAGCAGTCCAGTGAAAGTCCAAATAATATACAATACACTTACAAACACCATACAGAAGCGCGTTTATAAACACTATTACCCACAACTATTAATGTGCGCTATCCAAGCGCATTTCAGCGTTGCTTTGCACGCCGTTCACGGAGCAGGTCGCTGGATGCAGGATGCTATATCACTACATCAGTGCGTTTAATTACTAAATCTATTTTGTGGTAAGGATTAGAAAAATAATATAATACCTTACCTTCCTTCAACCTTAACTTCTAGAAATATCAGTGTTACTTATCTACAATACTCATCCAGGACTTTTTTATAGTTATCACCCAATTAAGGCAATACCATTCGTGTATGTTTTTGTGTTCACATACTTTGTTACATATACATATGATATTTTTTGAAAAGATGACTATATACTTTTTTTATGATTTTCTTTTTGTTTTAGTTGCACCGTAATTATTACCTATACTTTACATTATTTTTAATTTTAATTCATACGTTGACGTGGATAATTTTTCGTTTAGGTAAAATAGAGGCCAATAATATTAGTGTCATCTTTTCGACTAAAATGTAAATACTAAATGGTCTTAGAGGTATTTTAATAATATTATTTATAATAAAATAGTTTTAATTTGAAAATGTGTTTTATTACAAAAACACCGATACAATATTAATAACATTGCTGTTTTGACAACACATAATTTATTGCTAAAATCTAAAAATATTCAACAAATTAGGACCTAGTTAACAGAAATTATAAAAAACGCGTGGTGTTATTTTGTTGATTAAGTTAAAATTTTAAGGCATACATTACACATGTTTGCAAGGTTCTTATGATATTTCATACCTACCTATCGGTTTATGGCTTTACAAAATTATTCTACATAAAATTAAATCAAATATCTCCTTGAATACAGATATGAATAAGTATAGCACAAACAGTTTCCCATACTGTGTGACTAAATTAGTCATGGAACCATTTTACAACAAAATTCTATACGTAGTTATGTGTAACGTCAAAAACTAACTAACTTTAACTATGTCGCTTGCAAATGTCATGCGTATTAAACTTCTAAGAATAGGTGCGCTCATGGATGTATCGAAAGACATGATTCTCGTATATGACAACTTTATCTACCACTTTACTCTTTATCGGACTATCCTATTGTGTTTGTATGATTGATAAAATAATATTTGTACGATTTTATAATGCATTTATACCTACAAGTGTTTGAGCCATTTTATTATGATATCAAATCGATCGTGTAAGATGAGAAGCTTTTACACAATCGATTTGATATCATAATTTACTTCATATTTAGGGATGACTAAAAAATGACCATGAAAACGCACACCTCTTTTATAAAAACATAAAACTTTAATAACAATATTAAATATTACTGAACGTTCGTTTTCAAATTTAATTATAATGCGGACGTGTGAGGGCGAATGCTATTAATTATTTAGAGGATACCTTATTCAAATATGCATTGCGTGAGCCTATCTTTTTATCCCATATTGAAACCACAATGCGCTACAGTTTGCCCTCATCAATTCGCTACTGCATGTAAAGAAGTTACCTTGCCCATGTTCTTAGATATTGCTTCTTTGATGCTGTAATACCAGTTTGCGATATCGGTGTTATTCTTGAGGTCTTCAAATGCTTGGCAGCCTTCGATACTGCTGAGGACTCCATACACAGTGACATCAGCAAGGTTTGGTTTGCTTCCGCCGAGGAAAGTGCTGCCTTTAGCTTTGACGGCGGCGGACCATTCACGTGCTGCGTCATATAGCGACTCCCGGGCGTCCTCTTTAATGTTATGCCTGGAATTATTAAGATCCAATCAAATATAATTAATATAAGTGTTTACATTCTTGGCTCACTTTTGATGTTTTGTGTGATTTTGTGCGAATGTTCACTAAATGTACGAAAATAAAATATTCGGTCACTAGTAAATAAAGTATTCGTAGAGCACAGCTAAATGTAATTAAATTACATATAAAATAACGAAAGTAGTATACAGTATAACTCATATTGTCTAATATGTAATTACACCATGGGTGACCAGGTGGCCCGCAAGCTCGACTGCCAGCTATGGCATAAAAAAAAACACTGGCACACTAAAAACCAGAACCACTAGACAGAAGTATGACGGTGCTAGCACATTCCAATTCTATGACATTAGTTCTACTGGCCTATTGAACCTCACCTCTTTTTAAGCCGCTTGGAAATAGCCCACATAGCAGCAGCACCTCCATAAACCATCAATGCACATTCCCAGGCAGGAAAGGCGTTTCTCCAGCCACCAGCGCTTTCAAACCACCGGAACGTTTCAATGGCTTCAGTGGCGCTACGGTACACGTTTGGTGACAGCGTGTGGACTAACACGTTGTCAGCCCATTCTCGCCACTTCCGTTCTTCCCTGCGAAGTGTCAAAACAATCACAAAGTCGTACAAAACTAGCAGGGCTTGTACTATAGAGATAATATTTCGCTGTTAATATTTATTTTTATAATTTACATACTGTTGTTACTCGTAATATGCAGATAAGTTGTCTAAGGATATGCTATGGCTGGACAGATATAATCATTAATAACTTCGCAAGCTTTAGTCAATCGCATCAGCCATAGCCTATATACAGTTAAACATAATACACTGATCTTACTTTTCTTCGTCTAACAGGCTGGCTTTGGTTGCTGATGCGTCGCTCATTACAAAGTATCTATTAGCAAACTCAATGGACTCCTTTCCATCTTTTACAACAGTATGTGCTGGGTAGAATTTAATTATGTCCTTAAGCGTGTAGGATGTATCGAGGAAATACGTCTCCAAAACAGAAATTATGGCTGTGCTGTCCATAAGTTGCTGTAACAAACAAAGAATTAAAAAAAAAAACAGACATGTTAGCTGTTGAACAGTAGAAGAACGTAATTAAAAGCTGATATAGGTTGATGCTAGTTACCTGATAGCCCCCTTCTGTCTGTACAAGCATGATCGGAACTTTCTTGTATTCCGACCACTTGATAGACTGCCGGAGTACTGCATCAACCTCAACTATTTCATAGCTGACGCCGCGTGCGTCTAAGTACGCTCGGACTTTGCAGCAAAAAGGACAAGTTCGGTACTGGAATAGCACTATGTGAATATCATGTGCGAACGTGTCACCAGTGATCTGTGAACAATTATACATATTTGACTTAGGAAATATTTTTTATTACTAAAAACAGAGGAGGTTCTCAAGTTGATGTGTATACAATTTTTTTTTATACATAACTTGTCTGGACAACTAAAAAGTGAGCATGACCAGATTTTATAATTCTTACACCAACCTAACATTTCTAAGTAAACTAACATCAGTTTCAAAGCTTTGTAATATGGGTAATATATATGTATGTATATAAATGAAAAGTGTGAACATTCTTCGGGATCTGCACTTTCTTCTGTAACACAGTTTTTCCTAAAACTAAAACAGAAGTCAGGGCCTACCCTATTTTTTGTACATGTATTTTTGAGAAATAAAGAATTTTGTATTTTGTATTTGTATAAATAAGTATTTTTTGTTTTTCAGTTTTTTTTTTCTATAGATTGTACAATTAGGAAGAAATCCATGTAAGTAAATATTGCTGCCATAAACCCCACCAAAAACCATTAACTACTATTACTAAAAATACTATAACATTGAAAAAACTTTGTATTATGATCAAGTAGTCAATTAAATAAAGTGATACTCAATATTATTTAGTATTACATACATATATCTGGGAGGAAGCAATCAGAACTTGATTTTGTAACAAATTACATAATGAAAACAACTATAATATTTATCTTTCTGCATGATATTTAATTTTACTATGTGTTTATTACATTTTAAGCACTTTATAAAAAGTATTAAAACATCTTGTAGGTTTCTTGATAACCTTTTATTAAAAAAAAAAGTTGGTATAAACATAACCTGAGCAAAAACTAGAATGATAACTTTAGTATTTTGGTACTTATATAAAAAAAGTGTACCTACTTATCTGATAAACACAAAAACTTATGAGCATTATATTAAAATTAAAGTCGAATTTACAATCTACTCGTATAATATAATTTTCAGGAACTTATTATGTAATTTATATAAGAAGTATAGCAGATCCTAAATCACTTTCTTACAAAGGATGGAAGAGTTTGGGGAGACTTTTGCCCAGTAGACACAACAGGGTAAATAAAAAAAATTAAAATCTCTAGTCCAACCTTAAGCTTACAAAAATAATAATAGAGTCAATGGTATTTAAATTACAATTAATAATTATGTCAGTAGAAAGCTCCTTAGATTTCAAAGATGGATAGAATTTTAATATCAGGTGCAGACCTACCACAAAATAATATCAGAACCATGATTTTAAATAAAATATGTATAATTATTGAGTAGAGTAAAAGTTTAAAAATCCTTAAGATGTATAGAGAGAACTTCTAAAAGTAAAAATAATATCATTTTAGATTTGATATCAGTTTAATTTCAAAGATGTAATCAAGTTTGGTTCTAGGTAACATCTAGGGTTCAACCCTTTAGCCTGATCAGTCTTTGTTTATAAATACCAGAGGTAAAGTATAGGAAAATGTAAGTGTTTACCTTATAATGGGGTTTGTAGTTAGGCAGCTCTTTCAAAAAGGCGTACGCATTATTTTCTGCGGGCGCTGTCTGTTTTTTGCTGTTCACTTTGTAATGAGTGTAACCACCATACCCAGCACCGACGAGGACACCAATACTGGCGCTCACTAGTGTAAGCTTCGCAGTAGATTTGGGGCGGCTTTTATTAGAAAAAAATATTCTTCCATTTTCTCTGAGTGAAGGGAGCACCACTTTTCGAAACAATGTGTGCGCCGGACGCCACATTTTGTATATAAGTATATTTTTGCAATTTAGCGATGCGGCGAATGAAGAAAATTATACTCGGTTTAAACTTCACCCTCCCGAACCTCGTGCGTGCCACAGACTAGTACAGACTAGTGTAAGCAGTGTGACCAGATTTGAATTGACAAATCTACTGTAACATAGGGTGAAAAATTACCGAAATCTACTTATAATAAGCTGGAGTCTACTAAAAATCTACTATAAAATTAACTGGGTTATCATCGCAAGTCGTCATCCCACCTGGCCGGAGGCCGTCCTACACTACGTTTACCGAGTCGCGGTCTCCATCTCCACTCAAGAACACACACTGCCTATTTGGTAGCATTTATTACGAGACGAATGAATAAAATATCTGATACATAGTAATCTATTTTATAAACAAATCTAAATGCGCTGTAAGACAGTATTCAGATGCTGCTTACCTGTGAGGTTCCAGAAAATCCTTTCATATTTTTTAGATGCTTAGATGTAGCCATGTGTTCCTTCAGAGAAGCCACTCTACTGAGCATGTCACAATTACAGACTTTACAGTGTGCATTCGCTTCATTAGTTTTTGATTTATTCAACCATTGCTTGAATAAGGGATCTTGCTCCCACTCCGCGCGATACCCTTGAATATATCTACGTTTCATCACGAAGTCAAACAACACCAGAAACAGATGATGCTATGATAGCGAATGAACAACAGAAATAAATTTATAATGAATGAAAATAGATTGAACAATTATTTACCTTCGGGGGAAGCCCCGGCTAGGCTATGAGTGTTTGTTCTTTGAGTACGTGTGTTTAGAAAGAGATAGACTGATTCTGATTCACATAATGGGGGAATTCCCATAAAAGAATAGATTATAGAAGAGAGTTGCCATCTTCTTTCGAAAAAATACTACCAATATACCAAAAAATTGCAAATTCTACCAAAATATACTGATATTTTTTTTCCTACTAGCAGCTGTTGCAAGTTCCTCAAAATCTACCGAAAAAGTAGAAATCTACTAACTTTGGTCACACTGAGTGTAAGCTGGTGCGTGCATACCACACCACACCATTTGTCATGTCACTTAAACGCTCGTATATTGAGCAGGAACAAGTGTTTATTTCTAGGATTGGACACTGCCCTCATTTACTCCCTATCTTCTTGGAATTTGTTACTGGATATTTATCCAAACTTTAAGATTAAAAAAAAATCATTGTATAGGTAATTTTTAATATTATAACTACACCAACGCCCACACGAACTACACAGTGGACAATGTATTTTTCAAACTTGACAAACTTGCAACGTTACATGGATTATCGTTATACAACACAACGTAATGATGTTAAGCTAATTAATGAAAATTGTACCGAGGTATTTTAAGAACATTATTTAACCTGCTAATTATCTGCCATTCCAGTACCCTACCGTATCAGTCATTCACTCACTTCACTTCACTTCATACTGTCATGCCATACCCCAGGTTTGACGTTTTCTAAATAATGTCTGTCTCTGTCTGCGCCATCGGTCGGTCTACTTGCGCTGCTATGAGTTTTTGATTTATTGAATTTTTCTACAGTTTATTTCATTTTATTCACTCAAATTCATTTTCGGCGTATTGCTTTTAAAAAAGTGCAAAACAGTTCTATGATTTGTTAGCAAGTTTGGTCAAGCTACTGCTTTGTAAGGTAATAATAGTGTTGTCCAAATTTGCTCCAAGAATTGCCGCGTTCTATGTTATAGAGACCGAAAATCTTTTTTGTGGGGTCAGTCATTATTTGTGTGGCGTCTAAATTATATGATCTAAATATAATTGGTTATGGTCGCAGCATGCCGTCGACGTCGCGGTCGAGAGGCTCCGGGCGCGGGCCAGATAGTGCCTCGCGAACCCCCGTCACGGCACCCATGTCGGAGCGACAGCAACTGGCGCTGGTGATGCAGATCTCCTCACAAGAGTCGGCCCCAGGTTTGTGATCCTCAACCACAATCGAATTTTTCGCCATACTCGATACCTGTTAACATCAACCTTCCTCGAATTCAGCAGCACCTACCCCAGCAGCTGAAGAAAGAAAACGGACAAGACAACAGCGTAATGGACGAGGAGAAACACCTCTCCATGTGGCATCTATCCGGGGAGACCATGATCAAGTCAAAAAGTTACTTGATCAAGGACAAGACCCAAACATACCAGATTTTGCTGGTTAGTATCGGTAGAATTTATTTCAGAAATAACAACATTGCAAACAATATGAAATAGGTCAAAACTATGAAACAATGCAACAAGTTATGTTACAGAGTATACAAGAGAATAATATATAAAGTTAGTCTTTAATAATTTGATATAATGGTTACATTTCTATATAACTCAACAACGAGTATGTTTTGTTTAACTAGAGCTTTTGTTTGATAAACAAAAATATTTTGAGGAAAGGGAAAACACTACAGTTATTATCATATAAAAATATTTTTTTTTAGGAAATCCATTTTGATCTTTGAAACATATCAAAATTAGACATACCTAGGATATAATTGCTTAGAAAAAATATATTTTCATTTACAGATCATTTAAGCATGGTCTTCTCTTCCATGTCTATTGTTAAATATTATCGGTGTTTCTTCATAAGTACTTGTTCAGTATGTAGCATGATGTGTATTTCATTTGATGGTTCATCTTTATTATTTTTGTTATTGGTTACCTACCTGTTCTGTAATTTAACGCTATGGTCAATAATGTTATATTTGTTTTGCACATAGATGTTGTAGATCACTATAAATTATTGTTACACCTGTTGATGATACACTGGTATTTTACATGGTAACAAATTGCATACATCTAATTGGATGATGCTATATGTCAGTTACTCAACTATACGTGATTTCTATATATCTTACTCATCAAAACACCACTTTCAAAATATCCTAATTGTCTATCTTATAAAAAGTTAGTGCAGACTTGATGTATTGATTACCATATGTATTGATGGCATAAAGTCAACGCTAACTTTTTATAAGGTAGGGGGTAAGTAATTAAAAATATAATCATGTAAACTGCCAGTATTTCAAAACTATAAGTACATACCAATAATGTACATACAATTAATTATGTGAAAAATAATTGTTATTTAATGTATTATGTGTAATTACATTCATAAGTTTGTTCTGTTTTCAGAATATCTATGGAATCACTCAATAACATAGTATAGCGATACCCATATGTGTGTCATATCTGCAGGCAATGCTGCAAGTATTTGCATAATGGAATACAATAATCTGCGCTGATAGAAATCACTATACAACATTTTTAGCGGTTTAAATTATGTACTTTAAATATAACAGTAATTTTGCGTTGTCATGTCAATGTATCAAATTAATCGGATATAACAACTCAGTGTTTCTCTGAGAAAATACATTAAGTTATTTTCTCTATATATTTATATTTTTGTCTTTTGTTACACTGCTACTATATTATATATTTTCTTACATACATACATAGTTAATTCATAATAAAAAATTACGTCATTTTTTTTATTCATCAGACTATACATGCTAGTCAGTATAGTTTCTTTTAGTTCAAAAATAAAACTAATAATATTTTTGATGCTAAATCATGTCAATCTATTTTATACTTCTATAGATCCTGTTTCAAAGGCTTTTTAATCAAATGAAATGTTTTTTGAACAAACTTATTAAAATAAATAAAAACTAATCTTCTTGAATCTACTAGTTTTAAAGATGAGTTATTGATACTCATTTTTGTAAAGTTTGTTATTATAACATAGGCATTCCTAGATATTAATTACTATACCTTACTCAAAACTATTACTAATTCAACTTTTTATAACCATACTATGGAAAGATAATGAATCAATGTCCTTGAAATTACTAACAAATCAAAACATATAAAGGAAATGCATACAATAGACAGCCAACTCACATACACTAGTTGAATCAATAAAACTCAATAAACCAGTCCGCGGAGTATGTACCTACATGCAATTTGAACCAATTGTGGTGTCGCGCTCTTCAGTCCAATAAAATGAAAAAAAAAATGTGGGATCACGACTTTAGCGAGGGGTAGACATTCTTACCTAATATTTTTCAAAATGTCTTGAGGATTTATACTAGTAATGTAACACGTAATGTATTCATGTAGGTATGTAAAAAGTTATTTTACAAAATCTTAATATCAATTTTAAAAATGTGGGTCCCAAAATCAATTAACCCAAATCACTCTCTCACTATTGCCGACCAAAATGCTTAATCGTCAAGGTCAAGTCTATGGGGGAAACTTAACATAACGTAAACCTAACAGTGGCATACTTTAAGACGTATTTGATGGTATTGGATTGGATAGGTACATTTCTAACAGACTAAAATATATGTAGTTGCATACATAAGCATTAAAATGACATAAATATGCGTTGATTTTTTATGCAGTTATAAATTTTCCATGAAATAAATGCTGAGTGTGTAAATTATTGTACACATGACATGACAATTCAAATTACATGATGTTACTTAGTTTGCGTAAATGTAAATGCCTAATATTTAAGTTACAAATTCTAGGTTGGACTGCTTTACACGAAGCTTGCAGCTATGGATGGTTCCAAGTAGTGGAACTACTTGTTAATAGTGGAGCTAATCTTAATGCGAAAGGGTTGGATGACGATACTCCGCTACATGATGCTACAACTTCGGGAAACCTCGAGATGGTTAAATTTCTGGTGGAGCATGGAGCAGATCCATTTGTCAAAAATACAAAAGGGAAAATGCCATCGGATTATGCAGCGCCGCCTATTTTCGAATACTTGGAGTCTCTGATCAAAGGTATGTGTTTTTTATTAACTATTGATTTACGGCATTTACGTAGGAATAAGATAAATATTTGTTTATTAATAGTCTGATGGAAGATTCAGATGATCATCCATGTCTTAAAGTAAAGTAAATAAAAACGGGGTTATTAAAAAACTTCAAAAGTATCGCGCTTTTAAAATACAAATAAATGTGTCAATGTAAAAAGTAAAATTGTAAAAAGGAGCCTTCTAGTTTGATATGAAAAACCAGATTCTAAAATGCAATTATTAGGCTGGCCTCACACAGCCGGAAAACCTATCTGAATTAAGAATATTAATTCAGACTCTTAATACCGGCTCCCTCAACTCACATTATCTTAAAAATTGAGATAGATCAGTAGTCTCTTGTTTCACGACACACGCAAACGTCTCGAAATGGAGGAGGAATTAATACTAATCGCATTGCTATTGGCTCAATACTGAGCAATTCATAATCTGAATTCAATATGTGTGTGTTGCTCTATGCAAATGTATACGATTACGTGCGTTATGAAGTCATAATCTTAAATATTCAGACCAGGAATTCCGGATGCACATCAGAATCATTCTTACAGATCGATCTGAGAAATTCATAATCTGAAAAAATCAGAATGTATGTGGATCATAACGACTTTGTATGGGATTCCGGCCTTTCTTAATTAATAATATGAATTCAGATTATGAATTCAGAGACGAATTCCGGCTGTGTGAGGCCGGCCTTAAAATTTCAAAATAAATTAGAGATAATATTAAAAATACTAAATATGTACTAACGAAATGCTATTTAGAATTTCTTTAAAAGTTCCTGAAAGATATTAGTACTTATATAATAATAAATTTCTATAAGTCCTTCGACAATTTTTTTGGTAAAGAACCAACGTCAAAAATATCCCAAATGACCCTCAGGTAGATCAGTTTCATTAAAAAAAATAAAACCCACGGCTTAATAAAACCGAACCAGGTACCTGGCTGGCGGGTCACTCAGATAACATAAAGTTAAATTAAAACGAACGCGACTAAGGAAAGAAAAATGTTACTTTCAAACTATGGATTACATAAGTTACAAATTAAAACACATTATCATAATACGATATTAGATATGAACCTAATAAAAGTTCGAGAAAGAAACCTAGTAAGTATAGTAAATATTTGTGAAATGTAGTGTAGACAAACTACAGGACACAATAAAGTATTTTCGTCGAATCAACAGACAATATTATGAAACGTGATACCGAGCACGTTCACGCTATGCTACCAATTTATATCATTTTCAAATAACTTATTAGTACAGGTTGTGCCTAGATTATTATCGTTATCGTCTTAGGATGCGTTATTTGTTAATGTTCATAAACAAGATGCAGGCAATGCTGCTTACATCGAGATTGAAAAGTAACGATCTCACGTTTAGAGATTGAAATCGAATTTAGCTCAAACTACGACGGACTTAGTCTTGCACGTGCGAGGTGACTCGGCTATATAGCTATTGCAGTAACATAACACCCTGTATTGGACAGTCATTCATTAGTTACATGGAGTACTGTTATTTTATTCTGTGGTGAAGTGAAGTTCGTGAGAGTCGTCCGCGACGCGTATCATGTAGCACAGACGTGATTGGCTTGTCATTGACACCGACAACACAGTCTGTCTACGTTCCGTTTTACGCAAATTTTAATCAATGCTATAAACTCTATAAAGGAATAGGAGTTTTATGAGCGAAGACGTTTCTAGAGGAAATAAATTATGACATTGCGTTACTATTGATGAAACACAATCGGCTAGTATTTACCGGTTAATTTTACCTTATTTTTTATGAATAATAGCCACGTAGAATGAGCTGATTAAACGCGAGCAATCATATATTTCATTATTATAGTCATTACATGGAAAATATAAGTAATCATGCCAAAAAATACACATAATGAGGTTTTTAACTAATCTTTGAAGCTTCGAAAAATAATAGGCATGATGCATCGAAGGCGCGGTTTAGTAATTATTCGATCTTATTAGATCTCAATTTGTTTAAATTCTTTTTTTATGAATGAATAGTGTCTAATCTACAGCCCACCTATTCCTATTTATTACATGTATTTGGTGGAACTAATTTTTAATTTTCTGTAAAATGTCTAACATATAATGGTTTCCTAAAGTAACAAATATTTCACAATAAAATAAATCTTGATACTCGTAATTTTCATAATATTACATATATTTGATTAACCTTTATTTGTGTTTTCATTTTACAAAATGGAGTAGGGTGTGACTTGACTCCACCAAAACGACGCGCGTTTCTTTGACTCTAAAAAATCAATAATTTTATTAGAGATGGTTACTATTGTTATGTATGCTACCAGTGCTTTCATTCAACTGTAGCATTGTAGCAAACTTTGACAAAGAAAATATGGCTTCGCATCACAGCGTAAAAATATGGATTTAAAAATAACAATAGCTTAAAATGTTAATGAAAACATTTAAAAGTTTTATGCTGTGCCGGTGTTGGATTGTTCTAATAATAGTAGTGACATTGTCTCGGTACCCACCCATCGGCCTTGAAAATGCGTACCACGGAACGTTTTGGGGCGTGTTGCTTAAAACTTAGACATTTTTTTATATGTTTCCAACTTGTACTGTCAGCAGCTTAAGCTTGCGCTTTCTATGAAATCTTATTTCTTAATCGATTTAAAAAAAAGAGGTAAGAAAAAAAATCTAATAATATTTTAATAGATTTATAGAACATAAATAATGTTGTTTCTTAATTCTAAAAAAAAAAAATTATGTGCTGTCATTAACTTTCATAAAAAAAGTTAATATTATTATAGTCGTGAGATGCAATGTGAAAAAACATTTTTAACAAAAAATAATAAACCTCCGAAAAAACTAAAACGCAAAAATGATTACCTATTTTTACTTTTATCTTAATTAAGGTCAGTGTGGGTAAGTCCGTCTAGGCCCTAAGTCCGTCTAGTGGCAATAACTTCCGTTTTTGAATAGCTAGAGCCATATAACTCGGTTGGTAAAACAGTATCATTGAGTTTGTTCGAACTAGTGATAATAGATGTCGCTAACATCTTAATGTTGGAAAAAATTTGACAACCAATTTTTTCCGCGAATTTAACTTGAAGTTGAAGTTTGACGTCTCGTCGAAAAATGAAAAAAAAGGCGTGTAATCTAAGGAGTTTTCTGAGTATCTGTGATAACGTAGGCCATTTACAGATTCGGGAATGTATATCTGTTGTCCGATTCAAAAATAACGCATTAGTTTCGTAATTATAACAAATAGAAAAAATCCAAGATTCGAATTTTATAGTTGGGAAGTCCGTCTACTATACATAAGGCAAGTCCGTCATATGCCGGACTTACCTTAATTTCAGATATTGTCAACCTTTTTAATAGTTCAAATTTTATAAATATTTTATAGATACTGTTTATTCAACTCGTAAGTATTATTCGCCTGTCTACGAAAGTGAACTCTTTTCAGGGTTAAGCTTGCCTCTGTAAATCTAATCTATTTACGTTTATTTTTCTGTATTTACTTTGTGTATAATAAATAATTAAGTGAAAGATGCGCTGGTATGTTTGCAAGAGGACTAGCATCACCTATAAGTATTCTTTAAAAGTTTATAAGTTTTGAATATATTTTGAAAGCGTGGAACTATCCAACCTTTTTTTTAGCTTCTGTTTTTTTATAACTGACTCATGTAGCATGGCACATCATGTCAGACTTTGTGAACATTTATCGTTTTAACAAAGATCTGATTTAGAAAATTATCCCATACTCATTTATTTCGTACAGGCAGAAAGTGTGATAAATGTAGCTACAGATCTGGCAATAGTTTGCCACACCATTTCTAAATTCATACATTACATTATTAACGATAACTTGTTTACAAATAAAGATTCTTGTGTATTGATAAGTATTTTATTGACAAAAAAATCGTAAGTGGGTACTTTGTGAAAATGTTTACAACCACTGAAAGAACATCATCAGCAAAGATATGCCGGACTTGCCCTTTATTTTAATAATTTTATTTTTCTTTAAAAGTATACCTTATAGTCACACGTTTAAAACACTTATTTCAACGGCAGCTTTTGATCATTTATCGATAAGGTTTTCATACATATTGGCTCACTAGTTACGTTTTTATTGCTACTAGACGGACTTGCCTCAAACTGCTTGGGAAGTCCGTCTAAATGCCTATTTTACAAAAAAATGCTATAAGTCTGAAGACAATTACAATTAACCCTACTTTTAGATAGATATAGAAAGAAAAATGTAATACCAATATTTTCCGACTACTTAAAGTAACTAATAAATTTTATTTCGATTTTTAAAGTTAAATTGAAATTCAATTTAAGAAAACTATGCCGGACTTGCCCACACTGACCTTACCAAGTTTTTAAACTTATGTGAGTAAACGTAGTAATTTAAGGGGTTGCATTTGTTTTTTTTCAAATTGATATGGGAACATGCTCGGGATATATAAAAAAAACATATTAAATCGGTTGAAAACGTTCAAAATATAATAATAATACCTATATACGTTGACCTTTTGTCGGTTAATAATGATATAGATAGACTTGTAAAATCATATTTTACCATTTTTACCTTAGCTTTTCTTATTAATAGTATGTTTTTAGAAAAAACATACACATGCATCCATCCATTTACACATCCATACATACAAACTTTTGCATTTATAATATTATGTAGGAAGAATAGGATATTTCAAACAATAACATGCGTACGTTAAAAATACAATTTATGTTTTTGTATGGTAGTTTAGTTTGTATTGTATGAAAGTTACCCAATTATTTTAAACATATCATTGGGCTACATCTGGATGTTAATTCTTAAATTTAGTTGGCAACACACTGGCTGCGAATGGCCGCTTCTTGCCAGCAACTTCGCGACGGTCTCGCGGACCGATTTAGCACAAAGTTTTATGTCGATTATTAAAGTGGAGAAACACGTAAAAACTTACAAAATAGGGGCCGACGACGTGAAATGCAAAGGAGGACGCTCTCGCACAAACAAGGGGAGTCGTTATAAGCTTAATTTTAATTAAATGTAATGTGTATATGAAGACGCACGCCGCACACATTATTCACGATCGTGCTGTGACCCCTGCGTAAACTCCTAATAATGACCTGACTGACGTGACAAAGTGAATTTTCTTGCAGGCATCAAAGAAAATATTTCTTGCAAAAGTTTGATATTTCTTTAGAAAACTTATTTTGTGTTGTTTTTCTTTTATACCTACTATTGAAGACATTACGGTATTTGAGTTTAGAGGTAAGTCTGGCAATCGTGATAGTTTAATACAATATCTACAAAATAAAAAGTGCGTATTTTTTTTTACAGCTTATAATAATGTATCCTTATAGTTGCTTTGTTGTTGATTTGACAGGGTTTGCTTCGTTTCCATGGCATAACTATTAAATAGTGTGTAAATCCTAAACTATTAACCTTCTCTTTTATCAAAAGTAATACTTATTTATGTTTTTAAGTATGTTTGTTTATTTTATTTCTATATAAACATACTTATTCTTGACATAGTTCCTCAAATACCATGAAATTAATTGAATTTAAAATGCTTTAAATTTATGAATAAATCTTAGCTACCTACCTATTAGAAACTTTTTTTTTGCTCAAAAACTCTTTAAATTTTAATTCGTTTTGTTATATCATTTTGTTTTAATAGATGTATCAATATATTCTAACCTGTGTAGTACTTATCTATTAAATTTTCGAATTTTGAGGTTAGTTAATAGCACTCATTATGTTATTTTGTGTTAACTAATAAAAAAAATACGTATATTTATCAGCTTGCGTGTACCTATGTTCGCGTCCCGTTTCTCTTTGTTTTCTCGTGTTACTTAATCCTTTTCAAATCTTGAAAAAAAGTACCTATGCTAAGTCGTGTTACGAAATAACTTAAGTAAAGTATGTTAATATAAATAATACCCATTACGAAAAAACGAACACGTTAAAGGACTAATACTAACTAACTAATTAACACAATATACATATTATTAACTGGATATATTAATCTGCAAGGTTGTGTTTAGGTACCAGACACAATTTTGTTGATTTATAATATTCTTTTTTTATAATGTATTAAAAAATTTCGTATAATTTACGATCTTTGTAATAAAATTTCTGTATAACTAAAAGTAATTTAAAATCTAGTGTTTTTATATGTATAAAGTGAAATTTAAAATTATTCAAATTATACTCCAAATATCCTTACGGCAAGTTCATTGTCTAATGGCGCCTTCATCGGAAATCCACACTTCTTTAAATTATATCGAGCTCTTACATTAATTGGAGCCGGTAATAAGTTTAGTTACCGAAAAGTGTAAAATATAAACGTGCGTAATTTATAAATAAACTTTTGAAATTTCTTTATTTTTCTGGTAATATAAATTTAGACTTTTATCACCCTGTTCTTACCTAGAGCAATGCACAATTTCTGTAATAGCTTTATGTGGACTTTCAAACTTGTTATGTGATCTACTTGCGGTAATGAAGTGTTTTTCAACTGCACGTTTATTTTGAACAAGGTGTTTAAATCAACAGATAATAACGCGAGAGCTAGTCACGTCGTTCGCGCAAGTAATGACAGCGCAAAGAAGGGAAATGCGACTACCTCAGACTGCAGTAAGAGGATCACCATGGAAACCCTAGCGGCGGCAGAACACTTTGATGGGAAGGACCCCATCGCACAGGAAAAGGGCAAGTGGCAGTGCTTGGCATGCATTGAATGGCTTTCACTGGGCAAGCTTGTGTTACTGTCACATCTATGTCCTTCTTATTATTTATGTTTCGTCCTGTCCTTATATTTTTTTCTATCATATAAACTCATTTTAAATTAAGACACGTCTGTAATTTTAGACGTAGTTCTATAGATTTGTTTAGAATGTGTGGTTGAATCGGCGACGTTGTTGATTTCAGAAGCCACCCAGGTAAGTAGCGGCGTGGTGTCTTCGACCCAGGATGATGCTCCTGGTCATAAAAGGCTTTATCAAGAAGAGAATCAGGAACCTGACCCTTTGGAAGATGATCTCGTTAAGCGACGGAAGAGAGAAGACAAGGAGCTCATGGGGAAGCCAGCTCCACCGCGAAGTGGACCCGGACGGTAAATATATTATACCTAAGTATCATTAACTTTATCTAACTAACATCAATAATAAACATTTATCATTTGTTAATATAATAGCCTATGTTTAGTCATGATCATGAAATTTTGAAATATTCTACTCTTATTGTTTCGTCTTGAAAGATTATATTAAATTAAAGTTATTATTAAAATATTTTCAATAACATTCAATAACAACAATAATTTGAATAGTCACTCAAAAATTATCTTAATTTATTTATTTAATTAGTACGGCCTTAGCCAATTACACTAATCAACACAAGTATAAAACAACATTATATGAATTAAAAATTAAAATAGCAATAGTACTTATAAACAATTAAAAATTAAAAAACACATTATACAATGGGAACGGAAAAGATAAAATAATAATAATAGAGAATAGAGTTATTTGACAAGATTGATAAAATTAAAAACGGAAAAAGTACAGGAAAATAAAAAAAAATAACAAAATAATACTTAATTAAAAATAAAATAATCATAAAATTGTCATAAAACTGTCAAGTAAAATTGTGTTAAAATATTCAAATAATATATAAAAATATATAAAATAATTCAAATATTTATTGCAAATAGTAATAAAATATTCGATATCTACGTAATTCAAGTTAGTACATTTTAGCAAATCAAGTTTTTAATCGCTATATCATATCCGCTATTTACATAGGTTTTAATCATATCCGTTATATATTATGTTTGTATGTTTTTTTAAATACAATTATACGACTCGTATTGTATTACCCCACGCACACCTACTTTATTACCTTGTCTGAGATTAGTAATAAAAAGCTGAGCAATAAAATTTATTTAAATATAATTTTAAAAATCCTTTTAATTTTAAAAACGCTCACGTAAGATTCAGATTCTAAAAATCATTTACTTTTTACAGAATTAAATACCTTCCTTCGTCTTTGGCTTAATCGCCAATCTTTTTTCGCTAATACTCCTACATAATCATAATAATCTATTATTAATAAAAGTCTGGTTAGTTACACCAGACGTCCCGCCGGTAAATTATAAAATATTTGTGCCCATTGAGAAATATTACTATAATGTTTATCAAACATTTCAAGGTAAAGTATCTTTCGCGTAACTTGCCGTCTAGTCTGCACTTCGTCTGCGTGGGTTGGGTTTCTTTGTATTGCACTTGAACTGACACGAAGTGGGCTCTTGCTGACAGTCATAATATAAAATATTTTTCATTATATGTGCTCGTAAAGTGTACGCACAAATAAGAAAATAAATTTGCTTACATTTAACACAATGCTGTCTGAACATGGCAAACATTCTAGTCTTTACTAGGGAAACTAGATTACTGACAGATTTTTTGTAAATAGTTTCACCGAAAGAGAATAAGCATGTTTGTACTCTTATTCAAAAATCAATCGACGAGGAACCATTATTAATATTAAAATGTAATTAAGATTCTTAAGTACTCAAATTGACTATTAATCATGCATTTTAATTAAATACATTGTTAACGTGTGATTGTCTAACCTCCTTTCACCTACGATTTCACGTGGCTTTTGTTTCTTTCAGCACTTGTTTTAATTGAAATAAATTTTACATTTCATCGAAATTTGTTAATATTGAGTTAGGTAGTGTGATTGACATGTATATGACTGATATGCGGCTTGTCCCGGCTTCGCACGAATGGAAATTGGGTTACGTTACTAAAGTTTTAGGTAACGATCCCTAATCTTTTCTAGCAATAAATATAGCCTATAGATGTAACTCAGGGTGAATGTAGCTTTCTAATAGTTTCAAATACATTTTTTCTTTTTGTAATATTACAAAAAAAAAGTATGAATTGATGTACTTAAATAAAATAAGGATATTTTAATATGTAAACTTTTCTAGGTTTTCAATGTGTAATTTGTTACATGTTAGCGTATTGACCGGTAGCAAGCTGCCAGGACCGGCCAGCAAAACGGGCGCGACTCCTCTCGGGAAAGGCTCCCAGGGCGGCAAGGGTTCTACCGGGAAAGTGCAATCACAGGGGAAAGGATACAAGGAAAAATCCAACTCGCAAAGTTCGCATTCGGTAAGTACAATTTACAATAACATAACTCGAAAATTTTTTGTTTCTTTGCAGCATTAATTTATCTAAAATTATCATTTTTCAAAGTTAAATGTTCCTGGAACTTTAGTTTTGATTGCTATCTAAATATTTCATTTTGTATCTTTACAAATTTTCCCAAGTGTAATTCGTAACTAAAGAAAATTGAAACTGCATTTCAGAGCAAATCGTCGGAGAGATCTAAATCGTTAGGTAGCAAGAACGATCGCAAGAGTCCCGTCGCGAGCCCGAAGGCGCACGGCGCGTCCCACAAGGAGCAGGGCGCCGACGACGACGAGCCGAAGGCGCCGGAGGCCGCGCCCAAGGTGCCGCCGCTCAAGATCGTCATCCCCGGCGGGGCCGGCGCGCAGGGACGCAGCGAGCAGGAAGGTGAAGGTATGTAACATTTGTGTACAAGGTGATGGCAATTCTATACACATTCTAACTAAATGTGGTCGAGCTAACGCTCCCTCCTAACACGTACGTGCCGTTTTCCCTTGTAAACTGATGCTACGTAATCGTTCGCGTAAATATTTGTTAATCATTTGTATCGTGCAGTAGATGTTAGCTCCAACGCTTGCGAGAGCTTTGTGAATATCCCGGAAAGTAAACCGGACATGCGTACTGGGGTCGCTTCGTGAATTTGAGCTCGGGTCATTACCCGAGGTCCATATTGCAATACGCATGCGCGGAGATATCTCGCATTGTTATTGTGAAGATTCTGTCAAGAAGTCTAATAATATTTTAGTGATAAGAAGTTGTGTGATCATGACGCCTCGTCGCCGCCGCAGCGGCAGACTTCTTTTGAAACGCCAGAATAAAGGTTTCTAAAGAATTAGCGTAATCTTATTCAAGTATTCAGTCCTGTGTTGGGTGCATGGAAAGAGCCTCCTCGTGGCGCACACCGGTAACAGCTAGGCACAGTAACGCAGTGTCTAGTCTGGCTAATCTTTCCAACACGATGCTACAACAAAATATGTAAAACAGTTGTAGCATCGACACGATAAGAAGAAGAAGAAGTCCTGTGTTCGAACGAATAAACCAATATTGAAGTGATTGATGTAAAACTATACTGTTTCATGATACAGGATCGAATTACATTTGATTATAGATAGACCTGGGGATTTAACAGCTGGCTTTAGTGGCTGGAGGTGCTTTTGATGTTAGAATGTGATAGATGTGTAGTAAGATGTGATTGCGAATGACAATGTGAGTTGGTGCAGGTCAACGCGGCAGCGGCAAAGGTCGCGGCAGCGCGGGCACTCTGCCCTACGTGATCCCGTGCACCGCCGACAACGGACAGACTTCGGATAGCTCCGATGGTAATGATGATAAAAGGGTTGGCGAAGGCGGCAAGGTAAATATTCCAAAGGTATGTTGTACACCCCCCTCCTGTATAACATAAACTTTTTCATTATGATTTTCTTTTATTAATTTTCTTATTAGAAGTTACACGGTAGAAAAATCGTACCCAAAGCTTTGTGTAACATTTTAATTAACATTTTATATCCTTTGTTCCAATTTGGTTTATATATATTATGAGTTTTTAGATATTTGTTATTCATTACTTTGAATTTATGTTATTTTATGTTAGGGATCCCTGGCTTTTTATGCACTATTCAGTGGCATATTAATGATTTTGAAGCACTAATCAGTTGCATAGTAAATAATAGTAGATAATAGTGACATTAAAGCATATAAAAGTATGTTGTTCACTTTATAATACATTATTTTAGAAAATAACAAAATCTTTAACGCTGTATTTAGTTGAAATGCTTCCAAAGTTTAGTAACAAAGAGCAATTTACTCATTACTAACACAGCTATGGGACCCATAGGACTTTAGTATGCTTATTTATTATTTTTGGTTTGATTATTATACAATGAATACGTTATTCATGTGACCATAATGCTTAGAGTTTTTCAATAAATTTCAGGCGGGGCAGAGAGTGCTGCGTTCACACAAGACAGTAGACGACAAAGAGAGGACTTCACCACACGTAAACGCTCTCAATTCAAACAAAAGCCCCCAACCGGTAAATATTATTCATACAGCATTGGTATTCATATACCAGTGGAAAATTCTGATGGAACCATTTGTTTCAGGGCCAAGATGGTGATCATGGATCGTCTAAGAACGATACAGGTAATGTGATTCAACTGAGTGGCCCCGTAAAGTAACAACTCTGCCTCACTGGATCGGATGTAACTAACAACATGCATGATCAATCTTAGCCGTTGCCAGTTATTATAAAACTTTTAATAGTAATTTTTAAAATGTGATCACAACGGCTAGGATCTATTGTGTGAAACATAGTCTTAGGTTAGTGTTCACCAACATTATTAACTGGCCATAGCTTACTAACCAAATAATTACCAATTAATCAAGCAGATGTTTAAATTATAAAATATCTTCTAGCTAGGTTAGCTAGTAGATAAACTATGAGACGAGTAGGTTTATTAACACCCTTTAATTTTTAAAAACTTCTAATGTTTTCTTTGGATTCTGATATTACTCATTTTTATATTTTACAAACAGAGCTTTTTTAATAGTCTTCAAACTTTTTAAGCATAACATAAGTTATAAAATTTAATGATATCAAGTGTTGGTGTACAATTGCCTAAGATATGGCTGGGCTGTTACTTTATCGGCTTAAAGGTAAATGTTAGTTATTTCTAATGTTATTATAGCTAGTACTCCTGCTCCATCTGTAGAATTGCATCCTCGGAAGAGAAAAATCAAGGCATCCAAGGATCACCATCGAGAGTCCAGGAGTGAATCAGCTCAGGAAAGCAGCGCACACAGCATCACACACTCCAATCCATACCACATGTATCTTCATATCAGGAAGCAGGTAAATACTACTTATATTAGGACTTAGTGAAGTGCTAACTTTCAACTGATCAACTATTGACCATTTTATATTCTTGAATTTAATTTGCTATTCAAGATAAACAATCATTAGTCCTTAATTTTTTCTAAATTAAAAAATATAATAAATTTCTACATTAAACAAAAATAATCTTGAATAAACAAAAGAATGCTCAATATACATACACATGACCATTCAATATATAATCTTTAATATTTATAATGGTTCAGATCGACCGTCGTCAGAAGTTGCTGTTTCCGGTGAAGCCCAAGCCCCCGAAGGATTTCAACAAGTATCTGATGAACCGCTGCACTTACACACTTCAAGGGAATGTGAATCCGGAACCGGCTGTGGAGATACCTCACAATATGCCACCGCAGATGGTCTCAGAATTTCTAATGCAGGACAAGGAACGGTAAACTAACATATCTGCTTTGCTTTAAATGGATGATTGCTGGCTGACTGATGAAGCGTTCATCAGTGTTATATTTCTTCGTTCTTGTGATCTCCAATACATATTACCAATGCAGGATCTATTAGGTAGGTTTATCGGTGGTTCAAAATAAAACAACTGCATATTCTAGTAATGCCACATTGTCATCAAGCCAAATGCTTCGATGCAACAAAATTCATTGGATTAGATATTTTGTTCAGGCAAACATTACAAGGATCATTTGGCATAACAGAAAAAAGGAGTCATTCTAACATTAAATTAGTTTTGATTTTCGCAACAACAAAATGTCTTCTCCCATATCATGAGCCTAATCCGGTGACAATTCACTGGCTAGGGCTCACAATGCACATACTAAACCAGCTTAAAACTTTGTAAAACTATTGTTAAATATGATATTCTTAGGACACGGCTGCGTATTCAACATCTGGTCGAGAAAGAGAAACTTGTGCTGGCCGTCGAACAGGAAATATTGCGCGTTCACGGACGCGCCGAACGCGCTGTGGCCAACCAGGTATTTACTATTTAGTTGTAAATGATTACCACTATTTTTAATTATACGCGGTAAGGCGGCGGATAGACTAATGCTGATATAAGAAGATATAAGTACAAAATATTAAAATTTTTACATCATAACACACAAAAACCACAAAAAGGCCACACTAATAAGCAATAGGACCCATTGGTTCCTATAGCCCTGATTTATCAGTAAAGCCAATGGTTGCAGTGATAGATAATAATTGTTCTTCTTTTTCCAGTCTCTTCCTTTCTCTGTGTGCACAATGCTGCGTGACAACGAAGTGTACAATGTGTTGGCTCCAGAGCAGGAAGAGAAACGCAACGCGCAGCGCTCCCGTTGCAACGGCAGGCAAATCAACTCCTGGCTGCAGGAAGTGGACGATAAGTGGGAGAAAATCAAAGTAAACACATTTTTACATATTATAAACTTAGGAAAGAAATGGTTGATGTGAACGATTATATGAATGTGAAAGGAATAGCAAGGAGACAAATGGCTGAAGTGAGTGGAAGAAAAATTATATGTGTGGTGATCACACTTGCCAATGCCATCTACTCTTAACAAATACTCATGTGCAAGAGTTTTTTTTTAAATTTGAACTGAATGTGATCTGTCAAAATATGGATTAATACACGATTATTTGTTAGACTATAATTCCAAAAAGTAAATTAGTATGGAAAGTAAGATAAGATGGAATTTTTAAAAATATACAAATAATAACCCCTGGTACTAGCGTGAAAGGCTATAGTCCAAGAGCTAGTGAACCCTGCGAGTAACGGTCTTCCTGTAAGGCTAGAAATTTGTACACTTACGATTTATAGCATGCTAAGAGCACTAGCCATGATCTGGCAGGCTTCAGCCCTGTACTTCATCAGCCACATAGTTTTTTAATTGTAAAATAATTTGAGTTTCAAAACTTGTTTCTGTAAGCTTAAAAATTTAATAGGATGGAGTTTATTTATTGTAAATCTTGAAAAAAAAGTTACAGACGATTACAATCAGCAATAGTATATGCCAGATCAATTAGAAAATGCACAGTTGATGAGGTAAAATAAACTTTATCCTGTATACTTAAAATTTTTATATGTTTTCAAGTAAACGTCTCAGAGTAAATATGTACAATGCCAGACGGTTTTGAACAGCATAAGACCTTGCCAGGCGAGGGGACAGCTGCTAAGGGAGTGCAAATAAGAAATGTTAATGTTTCAATTTTATGAACATATTTATTAGCATACAGTAAATGCAATGTATTTTATTGGGTTTTATGCAATCTACATTATTTTTAACATTCATTTTCTTCAGCATCATCCGAGATTGCACTACTGTTTGCATCATCATCTGATTCTTTAACAATGTTTTCCTCATCTGAAAATAGTGAAAAAATATTTTAATGTACCTACCGTAATAATTTTTAGTATTTTTTGAATAAGGTTGTTAAGAATTAAATATCAAGCTCTATTACATAGGACTGCATATTAAATGTTACGGATAAAATAGTTGTATGTTACCTGAAATGTATTCCTCAGTTTCAGGCGATTGTGCTGTGGCAGTATCAGCAGGTCCTTGTAAAAGTATGTCGTATAGGTATAGAAGATGGAACTTTATTCCTCTCAAACCAATTTAAATCGTAAGAACTATCAATTAAGTTCCAACCGTTATTTTCAGGAATAAGAATGGTTCTTTAAAATTACAATTTCGCCATATATTTGTAGGTAATGTAGGCAGTTCTCAATAATTGTTGATGTAGTTCACGTTGGCAGGGTGGTAAATTCGATGAATCATAGCTTACTACTTTTTCATAAGCACTTTAGGATTATTTGTGTTGTAGATAGATAGATAGAAAACACTTTATTGCACACCACTTAATTTATTTTTGTACGTAGTTGTACGTAGTAAGGAACTTTTCATAACGTGCATTATTTAATTTTGAACATTTCAAACCATACATTTGGAGCTTCGACATGGGAGCCTTCAAAAGAAGGGTATATCTTTATCTCAAAGGCCGGTAGTGCACTGACAACGCCTCTGGTGTTCGCAAGTGTCCATGGGCAGCGGTGACCACTTCTCATCAGGTGGCCCGCAAGCTAGCTTGCCAGATATGTCATAAAAAATAAGTAAAATCACTGAAAACTGAACTAAAACTGAAAGATAGGCATTCACGCAACACCTCTGACTCGCACGCCTTTAGCAGCTGTCCCCTCGCCTGGCAAGGTCTTATGCTGTTCAAAACCGTCTGGCATTGTACATATTTACTCTGAGACGTTTACTTGAAAACATATAAAAATTTTAAGTATACAGGATAAAGTTTATTTTACCTCATCAACTGTGCATTTTCTAATTGATCTGGCATATACTATTGCTGATTGTAATCGTCTGTAACTTTTTTTTCAAGATTTACAATAAATAAACTCCATCCTATTAAATTTTTAAGCTTACAGAAACAAGTTTTGAAACTCAAATTATTTTACAATTAAAAAATTATGTGGCTGATGAAGTACAGGGCTGAAGCCTGCCAGATCATGGCTAGTGCTCTTAGCATGCTATAAATCGTAAGTGTACAAATTTCTAGCCTTACAGGAAGACCGTTACTCGCAGGGTTCACTAGCTCTCCAGCTACTACGCTAGTACGAAGTGAGCTGTGACGCCTGTCACTTATTAGGTTGCACTTACACACACAGTCATTTATTATAGAATGACCTCAAACAAAATAGGTAATGGTCCTAAGAAGAATTAATTAAAGCGTGCATTATAACTCAACAGGAAGGAATGCTTCGACGGCAGCACACGGAGGCACAAACTTTACACGCAGTCCAGTCCATGGGTTGGGAATGGAAGCTGAAAGAACTAGGCATTTGCGACTACAAGACGTCGCCCAAGATCGATACAAAGCACGTACCGCAAATACACGTGTCAAATTTTGACTTGCCCGCTTGAATTTGTGTTCACATTGCCTGAGTTTTATGTCTCGTCAGCGCGTTATCGTGCTGATTATTATTACTTAAGTCTATTTCCCATCTAACGTTATAACATAGATTGGTAAGAAGAATCAAGCGGAGCTACCAAATTGGATTTATACCTGTAAATTTCTCAACTTTACTGGGTCTTCTGTCTCCAGCAGTACTGCCACTGTTTACTGGTGATTGTTCATTATTGTTTTAGCTCATCAATCATTGTTTACATCATGTTGAAATCACTTGTGACCGGAGCAGTAAAGCTAATTTGATTATAAACTTTCAAGTTTATTGTAATTCTACCTATGAAGTAACTTTCGTTTGAGGAATTATTTTAAGGCCCAGTACTTACCATCAACGCGTTTACGAATAGTTGTATGTAAACTTATGCAGTGTGACTCGTTGGAACTGGTTGGAAATATAATTATCTGAAAAGATTAGTTTCTTATAAACCTACAAATATCCGTCGACGTATGTTATGATAATTTTGCATCGTCATATCACAGTATTGGACAGATTATTATATCCAAAAAGCTTCTGCAAGGTTCTCAGTGCCTCGCCACCGCAACTCATATTTATTAAATTAGTTACATTTCTAAAATCAAATCATAATAAATTATGATAACTCTTGTTGTGCGTACTCTTACCTAGTGTGTGATTTGTTTTATTGTTGTTTACAGATTTTTATTGTACTTATGTAAGTACGTTATTTTAGTCTCATAATTATTAAACTAAACCAGGGATCCCCAAACTATTTTGGACAAGTGACCCCTTTTCCAAAATGAACTGTTACCTCAGATCCCCATGGCCAAATTTTCTACTTTTAAGATCAACCCCCTTATTCATAAATTCATAATGGTCCGCTAACTTAAACAGCTGCTTTTATCTATTCTGACTTAGGTCACTTTGGGAATCCCTGAACTAAACTAACTTATATATTAATTTTAAGAAAAACGTCATGGTTTTACACCAAATCGGCTTTATATTGTACTTATTTCTTGTATACAAGAACTAACATACTAAACTACAATATAACTTCGTCAATATAACTATCTAACAAATTTATATACCTATGAGTATAGGTATTATCTTTTCAATTCAATGTATGTAGTTTTATTTGACAGTTTTATTTTCTTTTGCATGCAGCAGCAAAGGTTTTTAGAAATTGTAAAAAAGTGAGTAGCGTCTACATCAATTAAAAATACATCTTCAATTATTAATATAACTATTGTTTTGTATGTTGATGTACATTTTAGTTGTGTAGGTATGTATGTATTTAAGACAAAAATCTAACAGAATATGTATAGTAAGATGTTTCTAGTAGTCATTGACTTTTGTAGCGTTATTTTAAGAATAGGCGTAATTATTATTGAATTATCTAACTTCATTAATAAAAGTATATTTTATCAAGGTGTAGTTTGCAAATGTGTTGGAAAAAATAGTTTAGAAGTCATTTAGATAAATGTATATGTTAAATCTATGTATGTTCTGCACTGGACGTAAAGCGTAAAATAATTCATCACAGAGGCCTCTGTATCACGACAAAGAGGGTATGTTGTTGGTAACAAACCGTAGAATGAGTCGATTAAAATATGTAAGTATTGTTTTTTTTATTTCAAGTCCTTTGAAGGATATTTAATATATTTCAGATACATGTAACAAGCATGTGCTTGTTACATGAATCATACATTTCTAATTTATTCTTGGTCTATTGTACTTATTGCATTGGTATTGAACTATATTAATTTGAACAATATATCGCCAATTGCATGATGATATTTATTAAAACTGATTGAAAAAAATCTTCTATCTGATTATGTAGTTTTGATGTGAAATAATAAAAGATCTCAATGTGAAAATGAGTATTATTAGCCCAATCTTAATAGGAATATCTGGCAGATATAGCAACACCTGCTCAGATAAGACTGCAGAAGTCGATGTTTGCCTATTATGTATGTATGTTGGCATACAAAATAGCAATTATTTCTTAGGTAACAGCAATAACAAATTAAGTAAGTATGTACATCAATGTATTATCTTGATTTAATCTAAATAACTCTTATACAAATGCATTTAGTAAATACACAACAGACTTAAAGCAATGGTAGCTTCCTAATAAAGTAACGATGCCACATCAAAGCTGTAAAGAAAGATAGTGAATACCAGGTGATAATATAAGAAAGATGCTCATTCCGCATGGTTACTCTGGTTTGATTAGGAATGGGCCATCCTTCGGGTGGATCCTGGATTCCCCTCGCGTCTAACCAAACTGGTTGGCAACCAAGATAACTACTCATTTGCTCCAAATCCCTGTGAATAAACCATAAAATAACTAACTTACATTCATTGAGATTTGTCTATGTAAGAATAAGTTTAGTTTACTTTATCTTTTCATCAAACAAAAGAGGAGGATAAAATAGCATTTGTCTAGCCTAAACTTACCAACGGGTCTTCCAAACTACAATATTTCAATTATAACTGTCATACAATTTTGATTTGTTATTAAGGTCCTTGCTTGCTGACTCAACTTACCTATAAAACCAAGAACCTTTCTCAGGGTGGTTCTTGGGCATGAATGGAGCACGTTTTTCTGTGAGCCTCACCACACCAACCAGTTCGACTTCCTTGTTGATGTGAGATGGCTCACGCTTCTCTTTTGGTTTCATACTTTGATGGATCCAGCCGCGATTAACAAGGATTACTTCTCTAAAAGATAAAACTTATTACCAAAAATTACTTTAGAAGCTCATGGTTAAATGTGATTGATGTGAATTTTATAAAATATATCGGTTAAGGTGACGGGTATAGCCAAATGCGTGTTTTTGGGAGTGTTTTCTGAAGAAGTCATAGCATGTGGAGTTGTGAAACTTATTATTTCCTATAACACATATATTGAACTAGTCAGGTAGGGAACAAAATGTGTGCTCTTGGTTATAGTTTACTTTAAAATGTAAGTTTAGTACCAACACCTTTTGCAAAAGTGTGATTTTTGATCCCATTTTTTATGGGTTTGGCAGATTTGTTTGGTACCAAACTCAGCACAGCTATTCTTATGGTTGATATCTATACATCCAAGGTAAAAAAATTCTACATTAAGGTGTTTAAAGAAGAAGAAGAGTAGCGCCTTAGGAACTATAAGTGTTCCATTGCTGTGTGCTCGCAAATATTCATAAGGCGCTGCTTCAGAGTTTGACAATCCAAACTGTGCGCGGCTCACTATGTGTTTTGCGTCGTTTTCAGCATTCTTACTGAAGTTGAAAATGCGACGTTGCCACGCTGACTATCTAGAGTTTAACCACTGCGGCAAAAACTATGCCGTGTTACAAGTTTAACGTGTGTGTAGATATAATAAATAAATAATAAAGTTGGAAGTTATTGACATTTTTATTTATTATGAAAAATTTCACCCTACCCGTCGCCTTAATAATATCGTTTTGACTGTGAATATCTTAACTATTGCTGTATGATTCATATGCAGTATTTAAAGTAGCTGACTATTTTAAGTACTGCATGTGAAAATAGATGTTAATTTATATGTTGTAATTATAATAGTAAGATAATGGTATAATTTAATTTAATTTTAATATAAATATATAATGTAATATGATCCTAAGTTGGTTGACATAAATAAATAAATAAAAAATAAAAAAAATAAAACCTTTTTCATTGAAAATGTTACTCTTAAGTAACATTTTCAATGAAAAAGATGTTGAAAATGTTACCTTAAATGTTTTAAATATTTCTAAGCCTTCAAAAAAATAATAACATACCCTGTATCCGCCAGCATAAAGGGTGTAACAACTAGCCATCCTTGGTTTTTCTTAGGATCTGAGACCAGTGATCCGACTCTTGACATGCCTGAACTCTCATCAATCATTGCCCTGGGTCCTATAAGCATTTCCTTCTCATGGACAAACTTGCCTCGAACTTTCACAGGCTTGTATTCCATTTCCTCCAAAACTGAAAAACTGAATTTTAGATAGCATTGGTAGACTGAAAACATATTAAATGATAGTATGCAAACAATCAAAATATTTATAATCATGATATCAGAAACCAAATTTAAAAAGAATAAAAAAAATTGATAAGCTTAGAATCCATTCACCGTCATATCAAAAGTTTACTCACTCAGATGGCATTTCGCTGGGGGGAGAATTACTTTTAGCATGGAGCATATCTATGAGGTTGATTTTCCACTGTAGCCGATACATCTGCCAACAGCCCAGCCCAAACGAAGTCACTGGTATTGCCTGCAAAGCAATGGGAAAAACAGTTTGTTTATTTATTTTTATTATTTCATAGACAGAAAGTTTTAAAATAATTTTGTAATAAGTGGTAACCACTAAATAGCCTAAGAAAAGATGGATGGATTGTGTGATTGGATTTGAAGGGAGTGAATACTGAGAGGATAGAGAAAAATGGAAGAAAAAAACATGTTGGGCTGACTCCACCTAGTGGGATAAGGACAGGAAGAAGAAGTGGTAACCACAAAAAGTTATGCCTAAACTAATTTAATGTGCATTTAAAACTGAGACACAGCAGACATTAACTTCAATTTTCTAAAATAAGTATAAGAAGATAAGTAAGATTGTCATGTATGGAATAATAATGATTATATAAAAATAGAATAAATGTAACCTCACCAGTAATATCCATTTGAAAACCTCAACTGGCTCCTTTTTCTTTTGAACTCTCTGTGATTTAAACGCATCTGCAGAAATGCTTTTCCATCTGACTGTACTTTTTAGTAAGCTTTTATGTGAATTGTTGTTGTAGGCAAGTACTAGATGCTGTTGTATTTTACAAAAACTTCGAAGTAACACCGACATGATAGAACCGTATTGTTTTTTTACAGAATCGTTCCGAAAATCACACTATTTTTGGGATTTGATTGCGTACCTATGTTTTCATGAACTGGTTTTTATCGTGTTTATATTTTTTTTAGCTTTAAATCGTTCTATTTTATATTTATTCCGAAATATTACTTTCACATTCACCATTCCTAATACAGCTGAGTGGAATGAGGAATATGAATTGAATGACTTGACTTGATTGATTGACTTGACTTCTTGGTTCATGGCTTTTGTGACATGTTGCCACAGTTCTGCCAGTGTCGAGGAATTGAATGAATGAAACAGATCTGAGTGCCTGACACTAGCTTGACGTTGCTATGGTTTGATGGATGGTAAGGACATTATTTTTACATAGAAAAAAACGTCATCGCTGATATCTAATCAGCCATAAATCCTTCGTATGGGATATAATACAATATTTTATTCTATATTCAGCGTGATTTTTTTGGTACGGAAACCGTCGTGCGTATGGATGAGCACGCACCCGGGTATTTACCCCTAGTGGGTATATACCCATTTATGTACCCGGTATTTACCCGTAGCACCCATTTGCTGGGTGCATTCAATTTCAATTTTCAAGAAATAAAACTAAAAACAAAGTATGCAAATCTGTTTTAACCAATATTTGTAACGAAATATATAACGAATTAACATTTTCTCATTAAACGTATATTTTCAAAGTTTTTACAGATTTTATATTTATTTTGTATGGAAATGTTAAGTAGCTTTGTATTCAAGCATTGAACTTTTTATGACTTGTAAAATAATTTTTCTTTGAAAAACAAAATAAGTACCTACACTTCGATTCGATAATTGTTATCGACCAAGCATTAAAAGTGCTCAGACACTTTTGATGCTTGGTCGATAAAATAGTAGTTCGCAATAGTTAAATCAGATTTGATGATCATGAACTGTAATCTTGTAAGCAATTTGAAGTTTGGTACGAGGAAAACTAAACTTGAGTGCCTCCTATGGTCATCAGTTTGAAATAACCCTCAACCCATCATCAATGTATACAGTCCACAGCTGGAATAGGTTACTTTTAAGACTCAAAAATGATTACATACGTTGTAAAAAAATAAAGATTAACTGTACCTAAAGTAAAACTAATTATTACTATTTAATATAAATAATTTTAATATTTTTTTCTTGAAAATCGAAATTCAATGCACCCACCCAAAATGGGTGGGTGGGTGCATACGGGTATATACCCAATTTCCCGGGTATTTACCCAAATGGGTAGATTGGGTATATACCCGCAGCCCATCTCTAGCGTGCGCGAGAGTCGCACTTGGCCGGTTTTTAAGTATCATACCCACGGTTCCCAACTTAGGGGTTTTCCCCCCAGATTTAGGGGGTTACTAAGTGAGATGGGATTTTTTTAGGGGTCCGAAATTTTCAGGGGTATTTTCAGGGATTTTTTTACTCCAATATTTTTCAATTTTATATTAAATAATATTATGTAATATGTGTTTCTGGACCTAGTGACATCTAGTACGTAATTCTACAACCACTTTCTGGTGACTGGTGGCACTACTGACGCCACTGGCGGTCATTTTATTGTCTGTGCACATGGCGGTTTTTGTTGTGTGACATTAGTTACTTTATGTCAGTTCAGTTATTCAGTTCTTACTGTTATTTCGATTTTTAATAAAAAACAGCTTCTAAATCTCAATTTCTAAATCACTATGAATTTATTTTTAGGGGGAAAACTGAATAATTAAGGCGATTTTAGGGGTTTTTGACTCAAACTTAGGGATTTAAATCATTGAGAGTTGGTAACACTGATCATACCGACATTGATATTGACGATACCGAAAAATTACATTCCAGTTGTACCAGTTGCTTCACGTTGCGAGGATGTCTGCATACTACGATACATATACGGTGAGTAATGTTCTTATTATTTACACAAGTAAACCCTTATTAGTTTACTTATTCCCAATTTTCGTTAGGATTGCTTTATTGTCCACATTTTAAGTTTTTTGCTTTTTTACAGCATGATGTCCTCCTTAGCGTATCCGCCAACGGCGAATATAATTTACGTACCCACAAATATAATAACACTAATTACATGTGGTCACTATAACGAATAATGAGTAAATCAATATTATTATTTTCGTACTAACGGCCGCGGCCGGTTTCTCGAACGATGATCAACGAAAAAATCAAATAAGTAATTACTAGATATGTTCCAAACTCGGATCAATCGTGATTTGGGTTTCCAGAAACCGGCCGTAAGAATGTCTAAAATAATACAGGCAGCTTTGTCCTGGTTGTTTTACTCGTATTTTTATGATCTTACTAGTGAAACCTTATTTATACTTTTTCTTATATCTATCGATTTATATCAATCGGATAAGCGGTTTGAAAGCTAAATGAGGTTTTTCAAAACTACCCTCAAAAATCTATAAATAAAAGACGAATTCTCGGGCACCGATGCCCGACAATTCGTTTTGCTATCATTATATTAATGTAACTCGCACAATGTATTTTTTAAATGTGTTATTCTGATGTATAAACTAGGTACATTATTGTAATATGTAGGTACTTATTCATTAAAACGCATTCCGTAGTTTTTGCGTGAAAGAGTAACAGACATAAGTACCTACATCCACACATTCATCCATCCATCCATCCATCCATCCATACAAACTTTCGCGTTAATTTTTAGTAGGATGTTTATGGGAAAATCCTAACCGTTGTTATTTTGCTTGAATGTTTTCGGCAGTGGTCCGAATGGCTGGTCCAGACCAACACGGATGTGCGGAAGCTGTGGATGTTGCAACCCACATACATTATCTCCCAGATCGTGTACCTGTTTGCTGGATTAATCACATTTGTCCATTGTAAGTAGCTTCATAAATTAACTAACTAGAGTGGAAAACATATAACCATCTATTAGGCTTAGTTCATATGGCCGCACGGTACAAGATCAATATAAATGGTAATTATCGTCTACATTACCGCGCGGTACGGTACGCGCGGCAAATACCATCATGTGAATGCTCCAACCGCGCGGCCATCTGAACTGAGCCTTTTGCTCGATTCTATTTAGGAAACATTCATTTTTGCTTTTAAAATAGTTTTAGAAGTTCAATTCGGTTTTTATTCTTAAAACTAACCTAGTCTATAGTTAAAAAACAATGTTTATATAACGGGTACAGATTAAAGTGAGGTTAGTAAAATTCTAATTGTTTTTATTTTTATTTAATGATAACATACAATATATAACAGATACAGCAGATAACATACAGGGATAAGGGCAGGGGAATGATGATACAGTAGTTAGTAGTAGTTAACTAAGTAAGTATAGTAGGTAGAATGAATCCTTATATTACTTACATAATATACAATGTAATTAGTAGGTATCGCGATTTTTGTGCAAAACTCAAAATTACAAATAGCTTACAAGTAGCTATTAATCATATCAGTTGTTTTCTATATGCCTAGTAGGCATATAGAAGTAGGCATTGCCTACTTATACGCTAATTGTGATAGTTTAGAGGTAACTATGCACTTCTCTACCTACTTATAGCTCTGAGAAAAGGCGGACGATGGCCATATTTCTGGCTGGGAACCGTGCTCCACGGGCTCTACGCCGATAACTTCTGGCATTTCGTCTGGCCGGAGTACGACAACTTTTGGCATTCCCAAACCCCTGTGATGCTCTTGGGAGGCAGGCTACCGCTTCACATCATATTTTTGTGTGAGTAACTATCTATCTAAAGCAGGCATCTTACCTGACATAGTTTAAAAAAAATGGTATATGATACCTACTTATGTTTAGATCCGGCCTTCATGTATCACGCGGCATATGCGGTATCCAAGTTGAACCTGCCCAGCTACGCGCAGGCGTTTGCCGTGGGCCTACTGACTATCCTCATAGACATACCGTACGACATCGTTGCTGTGAAGTTTGTACATTGGACCTGGCACGACACTGACTCTAATATCTATGATCGCCACTACTGGGTGCCATGGAACTCTTACTACTTCCACGCGACCTTCACTGCTAGCTTTTACTACTTCTTCCACGCTAGCAGGCGCTGGTTTATGCCTCGAAATACTGTTCAGCAATGGCATTCAGCTGGGTAAGAGTTTTTTCTTTTTATCCAGTGATAACTCATCAGTAGTTTCATAGGATAGGCGTCACAGGGCTCAGTTGGTAGCTCTGCTTTCCATGTGGGTCATGGGTTCGATTCCCACCCAGAGCAAATGTTAGTGAGATGGCCATGAATATTTGTTCTGTGTCTGGGTGATACTTTGTCCTATTCTATGCATGTAATACTTATTATTAGGTACATGCATAGAATAAGTAATATTGTAATAATATTAGAATATAAAAAAAATATAGGTAGGTACTTATTAAGTATTCTAACAGCAATCTAGTTCACATAGTACAAGTTTTGCTTAGTTTGGGACTAAAGCGAAATGTGATATGTCCATGAATATTTATTATAAGTACCTACCTAACCTAACACAACTTAAGTAAACTGTTCAAAAACCAAGTATTTATCATAATATTACTTCATTGTCATACAAATCTAATCACAGTATTGCCTATATTTTAATAGATAAGTTACGTATAAATAATTAGCGATTAACCACAAAAAGAAAGGAAGGCTAGGCCTTATCGCAAAAAATATAATCATTAAGGCAACCTTTGGACGCCACAACTTTGTAAAAAGCGCGGGATTGATTTAATTTCCCGTTCCTATTGCAATAGAAATACTTAAACGAGGAGAAACGATAAATATGGAGGTCACATGACTATAATTACGCTCCTGATGTATTGATTTGGATCAGTTGTTGTGCTATCTATAGATCTTTGCAACGGTCTTCATATAGCTTCCATATTTTGTTACATGTGCATTTTATAAATATGCATAATACTATTTTCAGTACACTGGTAGAATGCATATCCATGCTGTCAGCCGCTATTCTTGGGATGCCTGGTGGTGTCCTAATGTTTGTGCCAATCTACCACACGCTCCACGATGTGTTCGAAATCCACTCGGAAGTAACCTTCTTCTTACTTTTCACCATCTACGCTGCCATGATCATCAGAGGATTATTGAGCGAGAGGAATGTATCTCGAGTTAGGTACGGTCTCACATTTCTACTCTTGAATCTAGCTCTTTGGGTACCTATTTAGGTTCAAAAATGTTTTGGGCATCTAGTTACAAATCACGATGAATATAAAATATGAAAATTAAAAATTACTCATTTTTACGATTTAAATACTGCCAGCATGTTATTTTTAACTTAATTATTGGCTTTCTATGACGATCCAAATCAGTTTTTTTCATTCTTGTAAAAAAATATAATCTCCGATAAATAGGTATAATATCTATGATATACATTATAAATGATAAATTATTGGATTATTGTATGTACTTTCAGGTTAACCATCATAGATTACGTCCTGATCCTTCAATTGTCGATCCACTACATAATTTACTGGGTGTTTGTGGTTTTGTTCAAACCTGAAGACGAGGTGTCTGTGGGTCTGCATGAACCCGTTGGACCTTGCGATGACAAAACGTCATTGACGAGCCCGTTCGGACAGGTAATTATAATCACAGAACAATACTATCCTACGGATCATAATTAGTATTACACAATCTAGTCCTAGTTATTTTAAGTGCCAGTACTTGCAGCCAGACCACAGACTAAGAAAAACGCAAAGTTACTAACATATTCTAAAGTTTTTAGGTTTCCTAAAAGGAACCCAGTTTCGTTCTGTTTGTCCTTAGCGATAACCATAAACATATACCTAATCTTAAATCATATGTCTATGTCGATAACCGATAGGCTTGTTATCTATAGATACGACGTTGACATAACTATTAAAAAAACATTTTATTTTATGAAGAAGAAGCTGGTTCCATTTCTGGCTTCGCGCTTTTATTTACGCTATTACATAAGTATAGATTTCAGAGACATTCTTACATATTAGACTTTGTACGATACGGTTTTATAAAAGCACATCTAACACCACAATATATTTGCATTGTAGTAGGTACTTTTACAGTAAGACTGACCCACGACATACATATATCTCACTCTAACCAAAACTACTTCTATTAAAAACTACCTATATCTAGGTACCAATTGCCTCTCTTTTCTACAAGATAATTTATATTGTTCCAGACTCTATACAAACGGAAATACCTTTGCGTTGAAAACTACGATGAAGGATACTTTGACTTCCACTGCGTAAAAGATAAGCCACAAAACGGAGCAACATGGTATACTATTTGCGGTACTCCATTTGAGTAAGTACACTTTGATTTTAATAGATTGTAACAGCTGCATCTTCTATAGTTTGCGTCTTTAAAGTTTAAATTGAGATACGAATATTGAGCTTGAATTTGTCTCTTTTTAGAGAATTTGAATGAATTGCTCAGTCCTATAGACCAGGCTCGATAGGTTTTAAAAACAAAGAAATTAATAGCAGGATGAAACCCATTAGAAAAGGAAGAGAATATTATAAAAACATAAGGAAAAATAATTTACGGGCGATCTGAGTTCGGGAAGGGGGTGGGGGTGGGCTTTTAAGGGTAAAAAACGCTTTTTCTCGATTTCTGGCAAAACTAAAAGTCCTATGGAAAAAAAACAAATGGCAAAGTTGTAGGTAATTAAAAGATCTAAAACTTTTGCATACACACTTTTTTCACATAACTCAAGATGTATGTGAAAAATTCAAAAAACCAAGTTTTTGGTTTTTTATTAATATCTTTTACAAACAATTATATTTTTTCACTAAATTTGGTGAAAACTTACCTCTTTATGTTCCAAATACGCTGTAATTTATTCGATTAGAAATATATATTTTTTTTACCTTATTTTGATAAAATATCGAAAAAATATCCTTATTTTCAATCGAAAATTCATCCGTCAAAATATCAGCTTTCTTCAAAAAGTTGATATGTTTTCTGTTCGTTGAAATATCTTCTTTTTGATAGTGAAAAAAAATATATATGTTACCATAGAAAATCTTCTCAGAAAATGCAAAAAAAAAGTTAATGAAAAAAAAAATTGTGGGATGAAACCCATTAGAAAAGGAAGAGAATATTATAAAAATATAAGGAAAAATAATTTACGGGCGATCTGAGTTCAGGAAGGGGGTGGGGGTGGTCTTTTAAGGGTAAAAAACGTTTTTTCTCGATTTCCGGCAAAACTAAAAGTCCTATGGAAAAAAGTGAAATGGCAAAATTGTAGGTAATTAAAAGATCTAAACCTTTTATATGCACACTTTTTTCACATAACCTCAAGACGTATGTGAAAAATTCAAAAAACCAAGTTTTTGATTTTTTATTAATATCTTTTAAAAATCTGATTTTATATAAATAAAAATGTAACTAATCAAATAAACTACAGCGTATTTGGGACGTAAAGAGGTAAGTATTCACCAAATTTCTTGAAAAAATCCCAAAACTTGGTTTTTTGAATTTTTCACATCAATTTTGAGGTTATGTGAAAAAAGTGTGCATACAAAAGGTTTAGATCTTTTAATTACCTACAATTTTGCCATTTGACTTTTTTTCATAGGACTTTTAGTTTTGCCGGAAATCGAGAAAAAGCGTTTTTTACCCTTAAAAGCCCACCCCCACCCCCTTCCCGAACTCAGATCACCCGTAAATTATTTTTCCTTATGGTTTTATAATATTCTCCTCCTTTTCTAATGGGTTTCACCTCACTATTTTTTTTTTCACTAACTTTTTTTTTTGCATTTTCTGAAAAGATTTTCTATGGTAACATATATATTTTTTTTTACTATCAAAAAGAAGATATTTCAACGAACAGAAAACATACCAACTTTTTGAAGAAAGCTGATATTTTGACGGATGAATTTTCGATTGAAAATAAGGATATTTTTTCGATATTTTATCAAAATAAGGTGAAAAAAATATATATTTCTAATCGAATAAATTACAGCGTATTTGGGACATAAAGAGGCAAGTTTTCACCAAATTTAGTGAAAAAATATAATTGTTTGTAAAAGATATGAATAAAAAACCAAAAACTTGGTTTTTTGAATTTTTCACATACATCTTGAGGTTATGTGAAAAAAGTGTGTATGCAAAAGTTTTAGATCTTTTAATTACCTACAACTTTGCCATTTGACTTTTTTCCATAGGACTTTTAGTTTTGCCGGAAATCGAGAAAAAGCGTTTTCTACCCTTAAAAGCTCACCCCCATCCCCTTCCCGAACTCAGATCGCCCGTAAATTATTTTTCCTTATGTTTTTATAATATTCTCTTCTTTTTCTAATGGGTTTCATCCTGCTATTAATTTCTTTATCTTTTTGTCATTTTTCAAGCTATCTACCCCGGACTACTATGTCAATGTGTAGCTCAAACTGATTGTTTATTGCAACCTCATAATTTAAAACTTAATTTACGTTTGACAGTTACGTTTCCCCACCGGTAGATGGCAGCACAGTCATCATTTTACGGAAATGCCGTGCGTGTTTGATTTCTAAACAATTGAATAGCGACATTTTGGTCAATTAAAAAAAACAATTGTTTTATTTTAAGAGCCACTGCCTCATTATCATTTTAATAGAAGATCATTGGCCAAAATGAGTAAAAATGGTCTTATAGAACTTTATGCCTCGAACCACATTCTATGCACAGGCAAATGTTTTAGGTATACATCTTTTATATCCTTTTAAATTCAGGTCATGGGAACTTGTGCGATTCGAAACGTCCACAAATCTGTGATAGTAGGTAGGTACCTATAGGTTGTGCAGGTTGAAGAGAGATAGATAAATTCAGACTTATTGCCTGTTGGAGTGAGACAGTTATAGAAAACAGAAAACAACGGTTTCAGTTTCGGGTGGTTCCGGGTAGAGGGTATTTTTACTTTTGTCTCGTTACTAGCTCTAGCCGACAACTTCGTTGTCCATCTCCGCTCGACTTTATAGGATAAAAAGTCTTTAGTTGTAAGTATAACTATTGAAATATACATTGTTGTAGGTACAACAAAAGACTTTAGTAGTGGCAACTAGATTCCATACACATACTGACATACTAAACTTTCACATTTTTTATCAATAGTAAGATATTGGATTAAGTATATATTTATTTATAGGGTTACGTTGAGTTAGCCTACAGATTAGTGCGTGGCTAATTATTGTAGCCAGTATGCATCGTGGCGTAACTTGTCTACAAGCTGTAGCTACGTAGCGTAGGTACTGCAGCAATGCTACGAGCGTGGCGTTGCGTAGCATAACCTTACATGTTAGTCTACTGGCTGCTTTCGGCCGCGGTCGTGCTAAATTGTAACGTAATACGGATAAGAAGTATTAGTGTAATATTTCTACAAGTTACTATTACTGGCGTATACGAAAATAATACCTACTTTCTCCGTTTCAGAAATCGTTCAGAATATATTGTGGTGCTATCTACAATTGTTTTCCTGGCTGCATCAGTGTTTTACGGGATCTATTTTCAAACTAAAATTGAGAAATCAAAGAAGAAATCTAACTAGGCTAATATTTACTTGGATTTTGATTCAAATAAACTAAATGTATGATTACTAAATCTTTAGATCAAGATCGTTCAATGCTTTTTGAGTGTAAAAGACCCTATCTTTTCTTTTATCTAGTAAAAGAAAAGATAGGGTTCACTTTCAATCAGGTAAGTCGAGTTTATTTATATTGTATCTATAAGATTATGAAGATGTTTTTATTTTATTTTTATACAACAGAGTAATTATTTATATTTATGAATTTGAATTCAATAAGTTTGATCAAGGTTTTTTTAAATTTAATATTGAAGTTTTTTTCATTAGTTACGGTGTCGAAAGTAAAATAAGAACATAAGAAGTAATAAGAATAAAAGTAAAATCTTTTAAATGAGTTGTATACTCATTCAAATAGTATTTTCCTTAATTTATATTTTATTAATAGTAATTTTGAACGTCTCTGTACTTATTAATTAAGATTATCTTGCATTTACTTAATTAGTGTGTATAAAATCAGCTAAATGCTGCCTAATTTATTGTTGTACTTTTTTCGAAGAATAATTTGTACTTTTTTATTTTATGAAGCACACGGATTATACGTGTGATATATGTACTGTACCTAGTATCTTGTGTGAAATATTGACTGTCTTCATTTCAACCATTAAAGTATTTTTTTCTTCGTTTCCTGATTACCTTTCTGTATGCTAATATTTTTAATAAGTATTTTATATTCTTTTTTAATATATTTTTTTCCTTATTTCATAACTGATGTTTGAAAACCCGTGTATAAGCAATATGCAGAAGGGATGTTTTAGCTCTTTTACCATACGCTGTTGCTTGGTCCCTTTTAGCTTAGATAATGCTCGGGTTTCCTTATCATCTTTTTATTAAGTAATTATTGTGTTTGTTTTTTTTAATAAATGTGCTGGACATCTTGCAGAATGTTCGACTTTATAGCGTATTATCTATGAAAATTGTTTTTAAAAAAGGTATTTAAAATGAATATAATAAAAAGTAATAAGGGACTCTTTGGTTTTCATTACCTTTATTGATATGTTTGCGTCAAACAGTACAGATTACATCTTATAATCTAAACATTTATAATTATAAAAATCGAATCATTAAGGTACTTTAAATTAAATTCAACCAAGTGCTGCTAATTTGAAAGTTTGTTGGTAGGTAGTGGTCTTAAATTATACAGTAGGTCTTTGTTTCATAATTTTATTCGAAATTCCATAGTTAATACTGTAAGTTATTACAAATAAAATTCATAGTGCTCAGCCAATAAATTCCTAATTTGAGTAAACATTTTGTTTTACCTATAGGTAAAGGAAATCGTAAAAGTCACTAACATTTATATATAGTTAAGTTAGTAATTTCTTAGGTACATTTACGTACTTGTGCTTAATAAAAAGTGCCATCGAATATATATAATCGACGTCTACACAAAAATCTACAATATATACTTACACTTGAACAACTATAATGTAAGAATAATATACTTGAATGCCAGGATTCAAAGACGACTATTACTAAGTAGTAAGAACAAGGTGATCGATAAACACGTATGTGCTGTCGTTCAAGACATCACAACCGGTTTAAGCTAAACAGCAACTAATAAAAAAGCCATAAACTATAAAATAATTACAATACAGATCACATATGAATATTCCTACGACACATTAAATAATTCTGGAACGTAGACAAGTAACTAGCCTCAGATCGGCGGCTCCCCTGAGCCCCTTGCCCTCTCTCCACCTCCACGTCTCATCATGGATATGACTCACTTACACAATATTCAATCACAGATGATCCTAAAATCGCTTATATTTCACCATCCTTTCGTTCTCATACGTTCCAGTGAAATACATCTATATAACATGGAATGATTCGGTTACAGACGACTTGAATTACCTACGAATGATTATAAATAAATAAGTAAATCATATTTTTATGGATAACTTATTAAATAATTGTACTTAATATGCATTTCTTTTGAATATACAAAGATAATTGTACGCAGGTAAGAATATTTGGTTATTGTTAAAAACATATTCCGAGTAGGTAGGTACTTATTGTTCGGAAGCTCCCGAAAACTTCTCGTGTTTTAGTGTTGCTTCGCTCTGTTTCAACTTTTCATAGTTCTGACACTTCAAAGATAATTGAATTGAAAGTGAAAATTTTATTTCTCAGAAAGTGGTGCTACGTACCTACTTGCAAACTTTTGCATGTTTACTTGACAAGCCTTTAGATCCAACACAACACCGTGACCACATTAACGTTCGATTACAAAAGCCGTGCATCCCTATCACAAGTGTTAGATGGTGGCACGGCGAGGACGGAACGTCAAAAAAACAGATCAACGAAAAAACATAAATGCATACCAATTTATAGGAACATAACTATTAATTGGGGGTGTGGGGGGAGGGTTTAGATAGGTCTAGTCTTGAAGAGTTCGTCGATGACGCCGGGGTCGGCGAGCGTGGATGTGTCGCCGACGTCGCGCTCGCCTAGGGCCACCTTACGGAGAAGGCGGCGCATGATTTTCCCGGAGCGAGTCTTGGGCAGTCCCATCGCGTGCTGCACCACGTCCGGCGCCGCGAACGCACCGATGCGGCGGCGCACCAGCTTCTTCAGCGAGTCGACGAGACCATCGCTGAACGGAACCCCCTCGGCGAGGGTCACGAAGCAATACAGTGATTCCCCTTTCACTGCGTGCGAGCGAGACACCACGGCCGCTTCGGAAACTTGAGGATGCTCAGTCAGCACGCTCTCTACCTCGGACGTGGACATCAAGTGCCCAGACACGTTCAGCATGTCGTCGATCCGACCTGTCACCCACAGGAATCCTTCCTCATCGCGCCTGGCACCTATTTAATGCGACCTGATTATTATACGGCCACATTTCAGATTGAAATCACCGCGATTGGAGAAACGCCAAGGGAAAAAAAACGGGAGACCGAGGAGAGTTGTGACAGGTTTTACTTAAATTTATTCAATAAATAAACATAGCACTGTTATGAACTCTATGCTTAAATATACACCAATCTTTTTTTATCAAAAACAGTCATAAATTAAAACTATAATACATAATATTTAACATAAAAGTTAAAGCTATAAAGAAACTTCAAAAACCTTACAGTATAGGTACCTACATAAAAAGTAACAACTCTCCTCGGTCTCCCCTACATGATATGCCCTACTACTAAACTCATCAGCTTCTCTGTTTCTTAAATGACAGAACCATCGATAAAAGAACACAATGTATAAGTCAGTCTTCCAAGCCAGTCTTACCATCCCCGGTGCAGTAGTATCCCGGGAACTTGGAGAAGTAGACCTTCTCGTATCTGTCATGGTCGTTGTAGAGAGTGCGCATCATGCCAGGCCAGGGACGAGAGAACACCAGATAACCCTCACCAGCTCCTTCTATTTCCTTCCCAGTCTCGTCCAGAATCTTGGGTTCGACACCAAAGAACGGGAATCCCTAAGAAAATAAAGGCTTATTTTTTGAAAATGATTTTGGTAATGATTGTTGGCATCATCACGGCCACTGTGATCTTAACCACCATCTTAAGATCGGAGCGACACATAGTCCACTGTGTCGCGGTTGTCTTCAAGAAAAATAAACTGAAGATCATGTGCTAATATACCCATTGCGTATATACCACATCCACATTGCAGATCTCATTTCCCCAAACCAGAATTAGAAGGCATATTTTTCAAATCCTTCAACGGCACTTATCTGAAAGTCGAATCCTACTAGCTTCCTACCGCGGTATTGTGTATTGTGCGTATATTGTTACATGCAACACTATTAAGTTTATTTAACGTAGGAAGGTCGAACTTAACTAGCTGTTTTTCTTGCAGAGTCATGGCACGTAACGACATAGGTACGTTGCTGTTATTGATGAGATTTCTTTTATATTAATAAGCAGGTACTTTTTGTTGTTGATATTGATGTCAAAACCCTAAGAGAAAAAGTGAAGAACCTCCATCGAGTAAAAATATTTAAAAAGGTATATAACTAATATATTCCACATAATATGTAGGTATCCACCTACTTATATGTTGTAAGTAGATTCATTATTACCATAATTTATGACGATGGGTAAATAGGTTGGCACGGCACTTACCTCCGTGACATGATAACAATAGACGGGTTATACGTTCGCTTGTATTGTTTGTTACAAAATAATGCGTTATTCTACGAACATTATCAAAAAATTAGGAAAACGTTTATATGCCGTACTGTTTCTATAAAGCCGCGCGGGAAAGTCTGGCAATTACCTCTTTATATTTTCTCTTTACTGCTGTTGCTTCGATCGCTGGTCGCCGAGCTGCTCTGATCCGCACATCTATACTTTATAAACGTTTTTGACTTACCTACATTATAATTAACTACTTAAGTATCTAGTGTACCTACCTACGTAAACATTGTAAACAAGGTTATACCTATAACTATCTAGTTATAAACGTTCTTTAGGTGTTTTGTGGATGTGACCTTTATCATAGGGATTGTTTCAGTTTTTATGTACCTCACTCATTAATACTAAAACTGCTATGTCATAATGTAGATAATAATGGAATGTAATGACAACTGACCAGGATATCTTCTTCTGCGAACAACGAAGTATGAAGTGTCCACCATGTGCGAAAGTTTCATGACCCAATCTTGGACAGAATATAACATTATATTAACTACAAACTTTGATGTCTCCGAAACGTAGTTTGTAATGAAGATCACATGTGTCGTAGCAAACTAGATAAGTTAGTGAACACTCACCGCAGCTCCAGGCTTCATGGGAGTTGCTCCTGGCAAGCTAGTAAGCACGTGACCACCGGTCTCGGTTTGCCAGAAAGTGTCGACGATGGAGGCTCGTCCTCCCCCTACTGCGTTGTAGTACCACTGCCAGGCTTCAGGGTTGATGGGCTCGCCCACGCTGCCCAGAACCCGCAGAGTAGACAGGTCATGCCTTCGGAGCAGAACACGGTTTGATGATATCCGATGAATCCAACAATTGTTTAATAATAACTAATATTAATTAGCAATATAACTAATATTATTAATAGCTAATATTATAAAGAGGAAAGATTTGATTGTTTGTATGATTTTATGTGTTATATGATTGTGTTACATAAATACGAAATTACAGTTCTACTTACAACTGTTTGCACGCAGTACATAGTACATATCTATAAATATCTACCTACCTATTAACTCGGAAGATGACATTCACTGACCACGATCAAATTATTTGTATTCACGTTATCAAATTAACCTTTTTTGATTTTGATAATAAGTAAATCTACTTTGTTGTGAAAAAAAACTCCATTCCAACCTAATACGAACGAAATGATTTACCAAAATTCATAATGGTACATTACCTAGACAGCCAGTAAGTTCCTGCAGACTAACCTGGTAACATAATCTTCACCATACTTCATCAGAGATCTGATCGCCGTCGGAGCAGTGTAGAACTGCGACACCTTGTATTTATGGATCACTTCCCAGTAGCGGTCCGGATCGGGATAGAACGGAGTTCCTTCAAACTATAAAAGCAAAGACTCCTGTTATTAGGAAAATCCAATAAATACATTGCCAAAAATGGAAGACATTATTGGTAAACCGGATGGAGTCCCAAGCACCAGAAATGACACATTTCAGTAGTATTGAAACTTAAATCTTCGGTAAAGCTTTGATGTTGATTCTTCCCGCGAGGATACGATGGTTTTGGTTGATCACCAACTAAAAGCTAAAAGTATGAACAGGCTGAAGCAGCAATTCAGACTTAGAGATTCAAATGTAATGTAATACAAGATGAAAGAAACCACGCCATTGAAAATAAAGTTCATAAAAGTAGGAAGCTTCAAAGAAAAGCTTGTAATCCGACAAGCAAGAACATACCGTAATGTGGATAAAAGATAAAAAGGAAAAACTTCGGAACTGACAAGAATCTGTAAAAGTACCTAGGAAAGTTATTATGTACTCAACCCAATAAACGTCGAAATAAGGATATCCAAATGTACTAATGTTAAATTAATGAATACTTGTCAACCGACTTACCTCCTACTATCATCGTATGAGTTGGATTTGTTTTAAATCAGAAAGTAAAAGTTTATTACAGGTTTTAAAAATACAAGGTACCTACTGCGTCAAAACTGCGTCAAAACTTAGGGCGCCTTCAAATTAGCCGCAAGTTGTCGCGCGGCCGCAGCGCGGCTGCAGCGCTGCAGCCGCGCTGCGGCCGCGCTGCTGTAGCTTGGTTCGAGAATCATAGTGTTGTATATTTAGTTTCACGATTTTATTTATTTATTTATGTATTTATTTATTTATTTACTTCAATTTACACGGATAGACCAATTACATAATTGAAGAAACAGTAGCGCTACAAATTACAAATACATAACGATGGACTCTGACGAAGAAACACTGCTGTTAGTGTTACTATTAAAAAGAAAAAGGATTTTGGACCGTCACTAGTCGATCGATGAACTGATGCGCGGCCGCAGCGCGGCTGCAGCGCTGCAGTCGCGCGTTTTTAATTTATATGGATTTAGACAGCAGCGCGGCCGCAGCGCGGCCGCAGCGCTGCAGCCGCGCTGCAGCCGCGCGACAGTTTGCGGCTAATTTGAAGGCGCCCACTGTGTTTTACATCAAAGTAAAGAAAACTAAGGTGAAAATCTCTTTTCCTTAGATTGCAGGGTGAAATTTGATAAGATTCCCAACAAAGAATTTGTGCCAATGGTTTTGCTATGGCTTCCTAAACTTACTTCAATGTCGACGACTTTTTCTGATAAGAGCGGTCGAACTTACTACTGGTCTAATCGCAAACACTCAGTAGCCAGTCGACATTGACCAGTCATGACTAAGACTCGGTTAGTTTGATTTTAAGCTACTTATTAGGTACTTTCATGTTATCGATTATAGCGTCAAAGACTTTAAAATAAGTAACTTAGGTAGGTACTATGATGCCAGTAAAATCCAGGGTTTGAAAGGTCCGGAATTCAGTAGTCCTACTCCCTACAAAGGTTTTCGTTCGTTTACCCGGTAGGTTTGCCAATCAAATTGTTTGCTTCACAGTTTAAATAATTGAGTTACATCACACAAACCGTGTGAGCATTTGTAAGTAGGTAGATAGGTACCTACCTACTTACAAACGCTCGCATGATCATTGACTCTGTCACGTAAAGTACCTAACTGAGTGCACTTGCGTGACTGAACTGACACAGTATTTTACCAAAAATACGTTGCCGTAACGTTTATCGTCTCTCGTAAGCACGCAAAAACCAGTTGTCAAGCACGAAACTTGTCCAGCAAAAAAAAAAGGTGGTCACTGAACTAAGTAAATTACAAATGACTAAAACTGAATTTTCCGATCACCCAATTAGCATGAATGATCAACTAATGATGGCTGGATATCTTCAGAAGTTCCAATTGTAAACCTGTTATAAACCATATCACTAAATATAGGTGTTAAAAAACATAAGTGCCAAAAAATTTGTTGCAGCGAGTATAGGTGATGCATAAAAGTTAGTGCTGTCGTCGCAACGGGTGTTAGTGCTCAAAATATGAAGGCTGTCGTCTAGGACATATTGAATCACCAGCACTGAGGTGGCTGCGTTGACGAGAGGCGCATACACCGTGTAGGTGTGGCCAGTGATCCAGCCGACGTCGGCGGTGCACCAGTACACGTCACTATCGCGGTAGTCGAACACGTAGCGGAATGTTGCAGAGGCATACATCAAGTAGCCGGCCGTAGTGTGCAGCACGCCCTTCGGCTTACCCGTCGACCCACTGTGGAGGAAAACCTTCCATTAGCAATACTCTGGTAAAGTTAAACAGAAGGCGCCAAAGCGCATGGTCCTTTCAAAACTTTTCGATGCAATGTGAGCACTGGGCATGTATCTAAGTAGCTTGAGTGCTTTTTAGCTGAGTGCTCCCTAGATTGCCAATTTCAGTAAAGTTTTAACAATTTCTTATTTTTGAGAAAATATTTTAAAGTTCGGTTGATGTTGCGCCTAATAAACCAAATTAATTAAACTTACGTGATCCTGATATTGGTTGCTAACTTGTTATTATTATAATTCGGCCGCTCAGAGAATGCGTTCCTGACACCTGTCAGTTAGTCACGACTAGTGATGGGCACAACATAACACCGAGTTCGTTACCGTTTCTCCAAAGTTAACCGCCGGATTATTTTTAAGATTATTTTCGTTTTAAATTGGCGGAATCATTTAAAATTTATGTTTTAGTTATTTAAGTGGAAACCAAAAAAAGGTAATATTAATGTAATTCTTTGTTACAAAGTTACAATTTGTATTTCTATGCAATAAAGTACATTGAATTGAATGTGTACGTAGTTTTATTTTTATATATCATAAATGTTATCTTATAGTCCTTTATTTTCAAATTCTTTCTTTCAAAGAAAAACAAAACGTATTGTTTTATAAAGTATAACCATAGGGGGTTATACTTTATAAACTATATGTTATACTTATAAAAAGTTAGCGTTGACTTTATGTTATCATTACGTATGGTAATAAATTCTTCAAGTCTGCGCTAACTTTTTATAAGATAGACCGTAACTGTATATGAACGGATTACGATACTATTATTGCCTTTTATTGTTACCACAGCACTACAAATATAAAGCGCTGACATAACCTTGTAATAGCGCAGTATAGATTTAAAAAAATATTGTTTACAAAGTCATTGGACACTAAGTTTGGCACAAAATTATGACATTCATTGATTTATTGATATAATAATGTTGTTTTAATGCTCATCAATTGTTAAAACGGTAAACAACCAGCAAAAATATTTTTATCGTAATTGCAACGCCATTACAAAGTTACGTCGTCAGTTCAATCGCGATGTGTCAGGAACGCATTCTCTGAACGGCCGAACTATAGTTGCATTGTAATGTGATGTTTGTTAAATTGCAGGTCAAACATACTACTACTAGAGTGCTCGGTAAGTATTGCATTCCAACTAAATAGCATGACAGAAGTAGCAGTTTCAAAAAAATTGACCTTTTTTACAAACAGTTGCTGAAACTCTAGTAATGCATGTTATTACAGGCTGTGATGACTGATACTATGATGGAAGACCAGCATTAACAGTTCCAAAACACTGCCCAAATAATTATCCTAAAAAAACTGTGTTTTCAATCGTGAACGCTTTTACTTAGGTATGTATTTATTATTAAAAAGTTTCCTAACCATAATGAGAATGAAACATGTACCTATTATATCCATTATGTTAAAATGCTGATGGAAAAGCCAGTGCAATGGCCAGTAACATTTTCAAGGTATTCCAAAGGATTTGCTGCAAACTCACGTCAGGACAAGCTCTAAGTAGGTTCTAGTACTTACCTACTTGTGAACAAAGCCGGTCGCAAAAAATAACCAAATGGTAAAGTATGGGTCTGTGAACTCGATAAGAGGTACAGCTACCTGGTATAGAGCATGAAGAGCGGATCTTCAGCGCCAACCCAGGCCGGGGGACAAATTACAGACTGTTCTTCCATTAGCTCGTGCCACCAGATATCGTGCTCGTCGTCCCAATCGTACTGTATGAGGAGATATAGAAAATAAATAGTTGTCTAACCACCTGGTAAAGAACAGCTACGGTGACGGTATTACCACGGGAGTCTCATCGGGGGCCTGGTCATAGCCAGGGGTTACACGTCCCAGATGAGAGACGCAGATGCACAGAGCCACGGAGTGGTTGAACTTGGCCTTGCACTTGCGAATGGCTTCGTCGACGGTGTTCTTCAGATAGAGCATTTTCTCTCCACGCCATGCTCCGTCAGCAGTTACGATCAGCTTTGCTTTGCAATCAGCGAGCCGTTCAGCGAGCGAGTCCGACGAAAACCCTGCGAACTGAACTAATACCTAAGTACAAAGCACGTGCTATGCCTGGTGGTATTTCAAGACCCGTGGACAAAATAGTTAGCTTTAATTAAGCTGTCGCAATTAAGTTATCTGAAATTCTGCTTACTAATTACTACCATGTCTACGATCTGACAGATCCAAGAAGTATAAACCAATACTGAATGTGATATATAATGAACTGGATATTTACGACAACAGTGTGAACGGCACCGATCCTAGCGCAGGCCAGCATCGCTATAACAGTCTCCAGGATCATGGGCATGTAGATTCCGACACGATCACCGCGCCCGACGCCGCAGTCGCGAAGAGCATTCCCGAACTGACACACCAGGTCCAGAAGCTTCCGATAGGTCACCCGACTGTAGTCGTCCGGGTGATTGCCTTCCCTGTAAAATGATGGTGGGTACAGAGAGAGATAGAGAGACGCACACAATCTTAATACGCGTCATTTGTAACCCGAGAATTCTGACAGAAGGGTAAAACGGGGCCCTATTAGACTCCGCTTCCGTTCGTCTGTCCGCCTGTCACCAGACTGTAGGTATCTCAAAAACTATGATAAGTAAAGTGTTGCAATATTCACAAATGATGTATGTATTTCTGTCTGTATGTCATAACATCTAATACTTACTTAAAAACAGAATAAGATAAATATTAAAGGAACTCTCATACAAAAATATAATTGATTGATTGATACGGGGGTTCCATTTCATGCGCGAACCCGTCTGGCGCACTCTCGAGTACGATTTTCGATTGGGGTAAAGGTTACGGGAAATGGGGCAAGTTTGCTGTTGCATTATTCGTTGGATTGAGAGCCACACTAAAAAAAGGGTGGTGTAAGAGTCAAGAATATTCAGTTATCTTTATACTTGTAGCATTTATTCAGAACACTAAACTGAAGATGTAGATAGGTAAGTAGGTATAGAGAGACACTATCAGTACAAAATAAACATATTTTCAATGCAACACGTTTCTCTACAGATAACCTCTATACTTACCTACATCGCACTATCTAATCGCATCCATTTGAGAAACATGAATTAAACCGATATAAAATGAGAAAAGTAATTGAAATCTTTACAATTTACTTTCTTTGATTGCACTGTAATCGCTTGGCAATTCCAGTTATCCTGTTATTATCATAAGAGCATCGAACTATTCTCCTCTCAAACTATTCGTAAATGCTAGTCTACAAGATTCAGACAGATTACATAAAATATACAAGATAGGTATCTTATATATTTACAAACAGAAAGCAGTAACAATGTTGAATTTCTAAAAATAGCTGTGTCAAGTCAAGAGTCAAATGACAATATCGATTTTATCTAACATTCGCATCTCGAGATCTTTCTGCGTACGAAGCATTCTGTATCAAGCTCTTGTTGCATGTCTTAGCTTAGCATTGATCCTCAGTGCTAAGATGGCACCGCTCTGCAGTTTTATCGATAGCAGCTAGAGATAAATACAATAAAGTGTTTAAGTGAATAAGACTGGTAAAATAAAGAAAGCCCGGTTAAATTATATGTCGATAATGGCCACCTTTGGTCAAGGTTGCAGAGGCTGAAGCAATAATGAAATGACTTCAAGGTTGCTAGTTACGCCACTAAGTACCTACTCATTGCAGCAATTTATCAAGTGGACATCTCATTCATAATGCAGTCAATCCGCCTTTCCTTTATGCTATTATGAATGACGTTGACATTGTTGTCATAAAACACAGGGTATCCGTCTTTGAGGCATTGATATTGAACTTACGACGAGCGGCTTTCTTACAAATAAAAAGAAGATGGTTTGTCTACTTCATCTATGTTTTATTAGGCATAACCTGATTAATGAGACGTACCTATTTGCATCTAACTAAACCGTTATAATATAAAATAATACCTTTTTAATTTCTAGAAACACATAGATGCTGATTGTACAGATCCCGTAGCCAGAATATTATTTGATTTAATTATTGGCTTGAAGCATAATTATTTATTAAGGACTGTACCAAACACATAGGAAAACGAAGAGGTCCCCGATGACCTCTTGTATGGCAACAGTATTTTTTTGACAAATTACCACGATATGGTCTACAAGCTACAAGTGCTACTACACAACGCATTGGTCCCGCGAATCAAAAAGCCAATATCAAGTCAGAGCGTGGGGGATGATGCTTAGCAGTTTGCACCGACATCTAGGTTCAATAAAAATTTTAGGATAAAAAATTAATTTCACGTTTAACTTATGAAACAAAGATCGCTACTTGCATACAAACAGACACTTTAGTTACTTATTGGTAGGTATCAACTCTAATTTATATAGTTTATGCACTTAGGTACTGACTGACTGAATTGATAAATTGTCAGACCGCAGAAGAACTTTATATTGCTGAGTACAAAGGCGGCATTCAATTCATATTATAGGCAATGGTTCAGTTTATGAAGACCGCAACGAACGATGCAGTCCTTTGCTTTCTAGATTTTGATGGGAACCGTAACGCCAATGTTCCAATCGATTAATTTACCTATACCTATTATTTAATATGGTCTCTTCAATATTGACGGTCACGGACTATGATAAAATAAAAGTGATAGCTATGCTTGAAGTGAAGTATTGTAAGAATCACTGGTGGATGAGGAATTAAACACGTGTCAAACCTACTTATTGCCAGATAGGGGCCAAATTATAGTGATGGTAATAATTTCATACGCCACTACCGAATTCACATGTTATTATTCCTAAATTACTGTCCTTTCATCGCTAGATAGTTACTGTGCAGTTCCGATCAATACGTCGCCAACCAAATAACAGCTATAAGTGCCTACCTAACTACCACGTTATATGTATATTTATCGTAATGACGTCCAGTTGCGTTCGAACCTATTTCAAGTTTCATCTCGCTTTGGTCTGCCTACCCATACCATTGCCACCCCATCCTGTAACTAGGCAACCCAGAGAATCTACAGACCCACACCCTATCGCTCGGTAAATGGAATTGCAATCAATAAATCATGCTCTCTCATAACGCATGTGCACGATTCTCAATAATATACGAGTAAGTATATAGTTATCGCATAGGTCAAGATAAGGCAAGAAAATGATTCTATGATTAAAAATAGTATTAGAGTCACCTTCTATTCAACCACTATTTTACTTCATACAAAATTACGACTACCTTCGTAATAAGTGTCAGGTTGATAGATATTGACCCATTTGTTTAACATCATGACAAAGCCATTGGTCGAGTATAATCAAAGTTTATTAAAGTATTTGAGTAGAGCAGTTCATAACTGGTTATTTAATGTCCCCCTTTCATTAACAAAGGGATCGGCACGTTCAATCATATCGTTAGTGCGCGTATGTTCCAGGGTTCCGCATTTCAAAATAGAAACACGTCTTTATGACATCAAGAAGACAGTAATCTTTCTGTCCGTACCTCTAGATATTAAGAAAATGTCAACGTAAAAAAACACTAGCGCCAAATCCAAGACTCGAATAAAAAAGTAAAGACTTTAGTAGAAAAGAAAAAAAAGTTAATCCATCATCCCATACACCAGCCATTTAGGGATCTTCATGGAAAATCATTGTTCTTTTTTGGTCTCTGATGTCAGTAATATTGACTTACCCGTTTGTACAATATAACTTTTTAAACCCTAAAATATCACGATTAATGTAATGTTTCCTCGCGTAATGTATAGTATAGTTACCTAATGATTAATTCATCTGTACATAATTAACTGTAACGTCATCACCCTGCTTACCTTTATCAGACAAACGAGGCTAACTGACTGTCACTAGTTCACCTAGAAAAATTCATTTACTTTACCAATGACAATGACATTTTATGTCATTGTTACTACTGTTGTAGCTGAATTCGTTTATGTGAGAGGAAAAGATTGGTGCCAGCTCATAAAATTATTACTACCTATTTACTGACCTCAAACAGGGTCAGTAAATAGAAATGCGTTAAAATTAGATCATTGAATGAAATATGGTATCATATCATTATTAATATTCATTAGTTTATTGATTCTTATAACCATAATGTAATTAAACTTACATTATGTTTAAAAGAAGTGCGTTTAATCTTTCTCAAAAGATACAAAATATAGGGGACCAGCTACCAGTTGATAGAGTGAGAAATCATTGAGATTTGAGACTTATTAAACTCTAGTTCATCCAATGCACAAGCTAGCGTTTTGTTAATTGGAATGTGCTCATATTATGTGACGATTCACTCAGATTTATTCAGCTTCTGTGTTCATGTGTAACAAGATCAATATGATCTTAACTATACCCTAATTATGTATTGTAATAAACAATCATGCAGGTAATAATAGGGGGGGAGGACGCTGTTTTCAGTAGAACATTTTGAGGTGGCTGACGGCCTTCGTGGTAATATGCAAATTATTTAACTTCTCATTGGTTTTTGCTTAACCTTTGTGAGGTTTGATGACGTTGATTCGTCATTTCGTCAGTTGCCTATGTGTTGGACAGCATTGAGAATAAAGTAGGCTTATATATAGACTAAAAATGTTTCAACAAATTAGTTACAATGTGTATCAAAGATAAGAATAATAGTTTCAATCTGAAGGTCATCTTTTTGCCTAGTGAAAGAGAAGTACCTACCTACTTATATAATTTGCTGTTTTAATTCTAGTGAAGCTGTTCACATCACGATTGTTGCCTCTCAATTTTACAAAGCTTTCGCATTGAACCACCAACAAAATCCCATACGTAATCTTTGAGATAGTAGGATATATCACAAATACCATCTTGTCCCAAAATAAGAAGAGTTTGCTTTAAAACTAGATATCTGATAAGAAAGTATGTCTACTCTTAGTAACGTAGGGAGATACTTGTTTTTTTGTATGTAAATAGATAGTAATAAAAAATAAACGTTTATGTTTGACATTTCAAAATATTTGATTTCTTTTTGAATTATTTGTTCTTGAATCACCATCGAACCCACAACATACTTGTAAAAGGTAGAGTTAATACCACATAAGTTATGGCGCTGTCGTATGTCGAAGTATACACCGATGTGGCGCGGCGGTTGAAGGTCCGCCTGCGACGCGGAGGTTGCGGGTTCGATTCCCGCCTTGGGATAAATGTTTGTGCGATCTACAAATATTTATTCCGGGTGTTCTGGGTATTTTATAAGTATAATAAAAAATATCTATCTATTGTATTAATTAAGTATGTCAGTCTTCTAGTACCCATAACACAAGCTCTGCTTAGCTTGGGGCTAGATGACGTTGTGTGGATTGTCCAGCATTATTTATTTAAGTATTTATTTTATTTTATTAATACATTACGATTCATCGCTTCGATCAATCTCAGGAAAATCGTGACTACTCGCCGGCAACTCTATTCGATTTACCTCACAATTTTACGTTAGTTAATCTTGATATCTGGTATCTGGTTAAAGTTATGCCCTAACAAACGAAAATAGGTAAGTAGGTACAAAACCAAATTGCACCAATAAAAATAGATACCAAGATACCGTATGCGTATAAAATAAAAACCATGTAGCACGAGCGCAAGCGTTTAAGATTTAAAAACATTTGCAAAATATGCTTTGGCTAAGCGCGTACATGAGTAGATAGATCATTAATATGGATGCGCTTAGAAAGAGTTGCATAACAGATCCACAGATGCGCTAGTAGGAAGTCCTCGGAAAAATCAATAAACTCGCGCGCCCTAGGTATAGCTGACCCAGTCGCACATATAGACATAAATAACACTCAAAAATTCAGATTTTATAACTTACCAGTAAAATGCTATCTTCTCGCCGTGCCCGTTCCTTACATGCCGATCCAGCACATTGAAGCAAACGTTTGTGACGGCTCCCTCCATCCACTTCACGAAAATTTTTCCCTTGTTTATGTCAAAGTTGTACGACATAAATTTCCCAGCTTCGTATGGGGTTTGCCAATAAAATTCATTAGCGATGTCGTTCCAGAATCCTTCAGGGTCATCGAGGGACCGCTGGTGAATCTCCTTGTACCTCTCAAAAGAGGGAAGTCGCGATTTAGCTATCACGAAATCGGATGGGTAGTAGGTGCGTGTCATCGCGACGGGTTCCGGTTCCTTGTCTTTCATTCAGCCAAATTACACGCGTTTACAATACGACCGACGTGCGCTTACTAGAAGCGATAGCGGGTTGTATAAGTAGTACACACCGGGCGCACAGTGCACTAGATTATTGATAGCACGAGCGAGCGGAGAGCGAACGAGTGGTCGCGTTCACTTCGAGCTTGCCAGTGGTTTTAGCAACGATCGGATCGTTCAGATGACGCACGCGTGAAACGCGCGTGCGCGATCGCATACCCTTCGGTACAAGACAACGGTGGCGGTGGCGGCACGGCGCGGCGGCGCGGCGTGACGAGGCATCTTAGCTCATAAGCATAAGGCCGTATTTACATTATATCGGTCAAAGGTCATAAAAGAGGCTTAATCTGAAATAAACTATCACTTATAAGTTACTGTTTGGTCGCAGCGGAGTTCAGTTTTTTTGCTGTTGGTTGTCATATCACCGTTGTCTGAAATTGACACCAGGGTAGGTGTCAATTAAACACCTATATTTTTGTCACCTACGTTATAGTGAGCGAAGCGAGCAAGATCTTAACATCGACTTGATCTTATCGGCGTTGTATGTTTGTGATATTTATATCATAACTATCAAACCTTTGATCCGATCTGCACAGGATAAATAGAATATAATAACATTAAGGTTTATCTACTTGTACAGTTATGAGATTACAACACCAAACCTAATTTTTTTGTATGACTTTAATAATATAAAATAATAATATATTAGATATATATCTTCCTAATTCTTCTTGGATTCTGATATGTTCTCAAATTTTATAATCTACAATTGAAAAACAAAAATGTTTGATAGAAAGCCAAAGTTATCATTAAGTTAGCTTCACTCGCCCGATTTAATGGTTTTATGAATCTAGCAAATAATTTTTTTTCTTATTATTTAAACAGCACAAACCTTAGCCGGGTACTACGACCGTGACCTATATTTTGAATAAATGGGTCAAGGTTCGGGCAAATCGCTTTCGTAAATGTATAAGACGTAAGAGGTATATGTGTCAAAATGGGGTGAACTGCCGGGGTTAGCCTTGATATTTTCTGAGGATATGTAATAGAACAAACATGACCAACCTAAATAATATGATCGGTCTGTAACAATGCAATGCTTTACGAAACAATACAAAGGAGGACGTGCCGTGTGAGGTACATCACATAATTTTTATTATATGTATGTGTTTTATATATTATTATGCTACGTTATATGTTTAACAATTAGTAAAATTTTGTTTTACTATTTTTTATCATCATCAATAATGGAGTCCTACGTCTTTTTATTAAATCTACTATATCGACATTCAGACTTTGACTTAAGGTCGATAAACCTTTTTCAATTTGAATATTTATAATAGATTCCCCCATATCAACCATCATTCAAACCTTTGTTTAACATTCCCTATAATCCCGATAGTAAAGGTCATTACGGACAACATATTTTGTTCTACGACTTAGGTATGATTTTTTTTATAGGTACTTACCTATATAAGTTACACAAATTACATAGTACGAGTATGTCTACAGTCTAGAAACAATTAAGATACCAGAGGTCGAAATCAAGGCTATATTCGCTCATTTGCTTTAAGTTAAGCGTAGGTACCTACACCAAAACATAACGTGAATCAGTAAATAAATAATATCACAACATGCTCATAAGATATTGGAATAAAAACTGGATCCCAAAAAGTTTTAAATGTTGTTCTTTTCCATTCTAAAATGAAAAATAATTATTTTCATCAAATCCACATCAAAGAGGTTATGGACATAGGGCGTACTAATATATTAATAATAAACCTTCAAATAAAAAAAACACAAAGATTACAATTATGATTGACTTCGAAGACTGCCATGCTACTAAAAACTCATAAATTGGTTTTTACAGTTTTTTGTGGCTTTTTAGAATTATAAAACGTTCTCTTATAAAAACGATATACATCAAATATTAATAACAAAAACACCAGAAGAATTCAATAAAAAAATGACCATTACATATGTTAAAAATGCGACGAAGTTTTAGCGATTTACAATGATTAAATCAGTTTTTAAAAGAAAAAAGTAATACAAACTGTTTATTTTCTAACCAGGAAATATTAAGACAATATTTTTTTTTATCTTATCTTATCATGCTTAATAATATCAGAGACTAGTAATATAAATAGACTGCCAATCTCATACAAAAAAACGTGACTCGGAAAAAGGTGAAATCCGAGAGTTGTAGTGGCTTATTTCTAGATGGCGCTGAAAAATTATCGTAAAAATTATCCTAACAGCACTAAAAGCCAAAAAATCTGTATTATTTCTGTGTTAGTGCACACCAAAATTTTTATTTTATTTTTAGGTGATCGTAAACAATGATTTATACCATAGGTTTGATCGGAATACAGCGCCATCTAGAAATAAGCCACTACAACTCTCGGATTTCACCTTTTTCCGAGTCACGTTTTTTTGTATGAGATTGGCAGTCTATTTATATTACTAGTCTCTGATAATATTCAGGCAAATGTATTTAACCATAGTAAATAAAACCAACGGTTTCAATTTGCATTAAAATTTTAATGTTTAAACTGCTTATTTAATTATTAAATAAGAACAAAACTAGACGAATTGATTATAAAAAATAATATCTTATAGTCCAGTCTTTCAAATCAATAAATAAGAAAATTATAACATTTACTTACAACATACTTATTTAATCGTATTTAATTATTAGATTTTATAAAATAAATGAATTGATAGGTTACCTTTATCTCCAGGCAAGATACATTTACTCAGATCGGCTGGTACTTAGCACTACTTTAGTTGTATTACTTTCTTATAAGATTGGCACATGCTTATATTTTGTATTGGATTGTGTTTTAATAGCAAACTCATTGTCGCTGGTAGAATGCGCAAAGGATTCTTCACAATGTTTTTTATTGCCGTAAGAAAGAAAAGAAAGTACTGACATTATATTTAACATTTTACGGATTTAATAAGTAATATATTGCTACACGACCATCAGAAGGCGGAGTTACAAGGTCCCTAGTGTTTTTGTATTAAACGATAACATAATAATCGGATACTTATAAATGTTACATTTAACATTGATTAATTAATGCAATATAATATTAATAAATTGATAAGGTACTTATATTATAACACTACACAAAATATGCCTTTTGGAATATTGCTTTAATTCTTATTACTAAATTTTAATCTCCAAATAACTATGTATAACCTATAAATAAAATTACAAACAGAAGCTATAAATAAACTATAATTTAAATAAATATGTTCTAAATTACAATTAAACTTACAGAGCAACTAAGTATACAAGATACTAATATTATTAATCAAAATATTATATTATTATGTATTTATGAGTTACTATAAGCTAATACCAACTAAGTAACAACATTACATTTTAAAATAATTGCGTAATAAATTTAGGTTAAAACTATTTTCAAGATAAGTCAAACACATTAATTTAGTTAGTGGGACTTATTACATAAAATATTTGTAATGGTTAACTTTTGTTTGCCTTATGTTTGCACACAGTCATCATTTACATTTGCACAAAACCTGTGTAGACGATATAAATAATAATAATAATAATAGGCCATTGAAGTTGCCACTCACACGAGTAGAATAATTTGAGGATGAACCATTGAAACGACGAATGAATATAAATAATATTTGTCAACATCACTATATAGGCCTAAACTAAGCATAGTTTGTAAGGGAACTAACTAGATTACTGATTAATACCACACAGATAGAACAAACATCAATGTTAAAAATACAGTTTGTTCTTGGTGGCATGAAAAACAAAATACAACTGGGCTATGATGCCAGAAAACAAATTTATATTGATTAATATTAATCGCGCGTACAGATCCTCAAAAAATGTTTGTAACACAATTAAATTTCATTAAACATAATAAAGAAATAGATTTAAATAACGCATGACGTCGTGCAAAATAATATACGAAAGTTCTTACTAAGTTGTATTACCAATTCAAAATATTGCCATTCAATACAACATATACATTTTCGAATTAGAAAATATATTTAATTTCCTAACTTTATAAAAGAGATTCCAAAATACGCCCTTATGCTTAAAATATCCTGTGTTAAAAAAACTAAATAAAAAAAACTATGACTACTAAAACATTTAGTTCGTGAATTGATAGTGTAAAAACCACAATAATCACAAACTGTAAAGATTACATGTGCATGGAACTATTGTAGATGTAATGAGACAAAACCGCTGTATCCCTAAATGAGTCGGTGTATGGTAAAGATACATATTTATTGTAGCAAAAGATTAACGAAATATCCTCTTAGAGTCATGCCAAATCCCTCTCAAATATCCATTACATTTTCCGTATTTATTTCAAAATATAAGAAGACCATAGAATTGAAAAGATAACCTTTTACTTTCTATAGACTGAATACATCTGCGAAATACAGCGTAATTGTGATGATTATAAAAGTATACGTATAAATACACTCGAGAGCAATGAATCCCGGTCACTTAAAGAATGTTAAAAATCTCGGAAACTAAAAATGATAGGTTAATGCAATAAATTGTATTTAATAGACAATGTAATACTCCTTAAATGAAAGTAAAAAAAATATGAGTCACCATACATTTTATTAACACAAAATTACATAAAGAAAAAAACTGCTGATCTCTCCTTAAAACAAAAATAGGAAACATGAAATTTTTGAACTTTATTCCGATTTTCTTGAATTTTAATACTTCGTATTGCCTCCTCGTGCTTCCATTACTGCGTTTACGCGGTTTGGCATGCTGTACACCAAGTTCCTTATACGATTTTGGGGAATATTCTCCCATTCCTCTGTGAGAGCAATTTTGAACTCACGAAGCGTGATTGGGGGAGGGTTTCGTTGTTTTACGCATCTGCCTAGCTCGTCCCAAGCATGCTCGATCGGGTTGATATCCGGGCTGCGCGCTGGCCACTCCATACGAGTAATGTTCATCTCTTGAAGGTAGTCATTCACAATCCTACCTGTATGAGGTCGGGCATTGTCATGCATAAATATAGCATCCTCACCTAAATTGACCATAAATGGACCAACGTGATCATTGAGGATTTCTTCCACATATCTTACGCTAGTTAAAGAGCCGTTTTCTATGATCACCAGCTCTGTGCGACTTTCAGAAGAAATTCCGGCCCACACAAGTACAGACCCACCACCGTAGGCTACTTTTTCTTCGATGCATGCTTGCTTGAATCTTTCCCCTGGTCTTCGATACACTCTGTGTCTTCCATCGTGCTTGTAGAGCATAAATTTTGATTCGTCGGAGAACATAACTTTTGACCAATCTTCAATACTCCAATTTACGTGGCTCTGGGCATATCTTAGTCTCGAAATACGATGCCCACGCTCCAGTTTAGGGCCGTTTGCAGGTCTAAGGGGTTTTAAGTTAGATTCAGAAAGCCGACGTCTTACTGTCCATGCACTTGGGTTACTTCCTCCGAGGCGTCGAAACTGATTGGTGAGTTCAGTTCCTGTGAGAAAGCGATTTCGAAGCATGGTGTTCACCAAGTATCGGTCTTCTCGTGCTGTGGTACACCTGGTTCTGCCCGTTCCTGGTCTGCGTAGGTTAGAACCAGTTTTTTCGTAACGTCGGAGAACTCTTTGTACTGTTGACAGCGACACACCGACAGTCCTGGCTGTATCGCGCTGACTCCGGCCGGTTTCCAGCATTGTAAGTATTCTGGTGCATTCTTCAGGCGTAAGCGACATAATTTCAGCTTGAATAATGAATATAGAGCACTATCAACATGGTTTATGTACCCACATAAATGACGGATTACAAACAAAAGCAAAACCAAATGCTGTAATTTCGTAGTTCCATCTTCGAAAGTGGCCCTTTTTCAAATTTGATTTTTTTATGATATAACTTTACAATAACTAAGAAGTTTTAATACCTTCATTTAAGGAGTATTACATTGTCTATTAAATACAATTTATTGCATTAACCTAGCATTTTTAGTTTCCGAGATTTTTAGGATTCTTTAAGTGACCCGGATTCATTGCTCTCGAGTGTATATACGGTTATTTTTTACTGTTTCACAAATTTTGTTTTTAATGATTATAGTGGATACACTATAAATAGGTTCAAATCACAATGTATTGTAGGATACTACAATACATTGTCATTGATTTGAACCTATTTACACCATTAATATATCGTCAAGAAAATATGTTACTATATAAATACACAAAACCTTAAATAAATTATATCGTAGCTCTACACGCACAAATAATAACAAAGTCTGTGAATCGTTTTTTAAGCTATTGTATAGCTTCTATAGCGGGCATTGAGCGTGGAGACCGAATCCAGAAATTCCGTAACGAAAATAACCTAACACCCCCCCCCCCCCACTCCGACCGGCACAGCGGTGATACTTTTTAGTTTTGCCATCTATCGATGAATAGCAGAACTTTTAATGACTTTTTGAAATATCTTTTTTTTTTAAGTTAATTAAGTACAATGTATATTTATATATTTACTTATATTGTAGTACATGAAAATGTATCTAATTATAAAAATACAAAATATGCGATGGCCTATTCTTTTCTTTACCTATAAAAATGGATTAAAAAGTGATAAAAAAGTACTACACACGTTTGTACATACATTCACACTATGCTAATGCTGCTTAGCAGCAACTTGCTTATAAATATATCATATAATACATAAGGCTGCGCATTTTCACACACAATTATTCATCATAATCTTAAATATACATAAGTCATACCTTCAGTCCATGTCATTAAATGCCTTGTCGCCGGATGAGGAGGGTTTAAAATCTAGGTAGCGAGCGTGGTGAGTCTCCGACGTCGCAGTTTCCGTCCGTAGCGGCGCCAGACGACGGTGAAAGAGTAGATAATGACAAGTAGGAGTAAGAGGAGTGAGACACGAGTGTTGAAGGAGGCCGGTTGGTGCGGGTCGGGCTCGGCGTGAGAGGGGGCAGCGCCCGCGCCTCGCCACGCCCTTGCGGCTGGCTCCGTTCCTTCCAAATCTGGTGCACCTGGAATAACAAGATAAGATAATTTGCTTCATTTCAATAAAACAATAAAACACACTTTTTCTAATCTTCTTCATCGTGTCGATAGTTTCCCCCTTTTGTTTTTAAATTTGTCTTTTTCTAACATTCTAATATTATAGAATATACAATATAGGTCTTATTAGAACTAGCCAACTTTAGTCTATTGGTCTAGGATTCTAGACGAAAAGGGAATACATTCGCTACAGTCACCACGTCGCCACGGTACAGTATACATACATACTTACAAAAAGTAATATACAGTCGAATTGAGAAATTCCGTTTTGAGTCGGTTTTAAATGAAAGGAAATGAACCTGATAAAATGTATGTAAAATATTGGGAAATCGGGAACATACAAAATGGCTTATATTATTGTTTCACTCGTCTTAAAGACTGAACATTATCTATCATTCAACACCTCAATATTATGTGTACAGTGGCTTAAATTTACCTCATTATTACTAGTCCAAGGTAATTTAACTTACATGCCGAGTCCAACCATTCAGAGACTATAGAAAACACGATTATTTTACATGAAAGCCCCTCATTGGTTGATGCATGGGACTTTAAAGACTGTGGTGAGCACGAATAATTGTGACAATCGTATAGTAACTTTATCACATTTATGACACTGTCGCTGCTACGTTCGGTAATCATCAACCCGTCGTGTCACTCTAATAAGCCACCGCTTCGATACGTTTGCGACTGTCACATTTCGTGGTTACATTATCTATGGAAATCAGTGTACGTTCGGTGATCATCAACCCGTCGTGTCACTCTAATAAGCCACCGCTTCGATACGTTTGCGACTGTCACATTTCGTGGTTACATTATCTATGGAAATCAGTGTACGTTCGGTGATCATCAACCCGTCGTGTCACTCTAATAAGCCACCGCTTCGATACGTTTGCGACTGTCACATTTCTTGGTTACATTATCTATGGAAATCAGTGTATGTATACCTATAGTGCGTGGGTCTGTGGGTTGGTGGCGCGGTGCGAGGGTGCGCGCGGCGGGCGGGGCGTGCACGGCGCGCGGGGGGAGCGGCGCGGGGCGCGGGCAGGGGGGCACCGGCCGCGTGCCGCTGCCGTCACATGACAACACGCGCGAGTACGCGTACAGTCTACCACCTTCTGACCGCTTCGGGAGATCTGACAAACAACCTTTGCGTTATCATCCTATAAACATGTTTCAAATTGTGATGTATAAATAGATGTCTCTGAAAACGTATTCATATTTAGTAGTTTTTTTTCAAATTTAGAAGAATTGTAAAGTTATCAATGACGTTTTCAGTGTAGTTTGTTTTTTTCGTGAGTTCGAAACCATTTGTTGAATAAATTGCATTTAAAAAGTTCGATCATGACTATATCTCAAAGTACTGTTGGCAATCTACGTTATTATATGCTTTTAATTGAATTATGTACTCACGCATATGAATATTTCGCTTTTACAAGCACGTAATTTATGTGCATTGTATTGTAATATACATATGTTACATTTGCGTAGCGTTGCCGATTCGGGTTAATAACTCACCTGAAGGAATGATATGGACATCCCTAACTCTATCTTTGCGCGGTGTTGCCGCTTCGCGTAGTGACGAAGGCAGATGTCCTGACAGCGCGTATTGCAATGCAGCTAGTAACAACCAATGGCAGTTTTTCGCTGTACCACCTTCAAGACACGAGGAATCACCGTACACAACTAGACGACCCGACTGAAACAAATGATAAATTAAACTAGTTAGAAGAATATTTCAAACTTACCAAATTATGATCAAAATGGTGTGAATTTATATTATATAAAATTTAAAGAACCCTCATAACATCCAATAGTATTGCAAATAATTATGTCTCAGTTCAAACAAAACAAAATAATAAGAAGGCTTTTGTTTAATTAATTACTGGGTTAGCTTTTTGATCATTTTAAATACTTACCTCACAATTCAATTTTCGTGAAATTAGATATGCCAAAAAGGTTGATTTTTTTATTTCTTTTTCCCAAACTCAGCAAAAATTATCCACTAGATTGCTGATAAACATTCATTTTTTTGTATTAATAACAGCCATACACAAACGAACATTGATGCTAACCATAAAACAAATGCCGTTTTTGTTTTACCTTTGGCACTTTATCAATGACAGAATCATTACTATAGTCTCGAATCTCCCCGTTGTCTGTTTGAAGGAGACCTAGAATCGGAACGTCCATTGTTGGTCCTGGTGGCGATTTAGCTGTTCCAGTCCCACGTTTTTCATTTGACATTATCTGCAAATAAATATCATAACCAAGTAAATATTAACGAACATTTTACACATGGCGCTTTAGTCTCCAACTAAGCAAAGCTTGAGGAAGGGAAGTAGATTGCTTATAGAATATACTTTTATATACTTTTATAGAAAAACATTTATAGAATTTAATTTAGTCATAAAATAACCATCAGTGCTTATCACACAAACGTTATTTCTCAGTGGGCATCGAACTCATGATCCACGGCAAGAAAGGCAGAACTACTACCAACTGAGCTGTGACGCCTGTTAATAATAAAACTACTTAATAATTTTTACATTACCTGATTGCCCTGATCGCTAAGCGGCGCTGTGATCAGAATCCCGTGGTCAGGAAAACTGTGGATGTGAGTGCCGCTTGCGTAATACATCGGATGACCACCTAGTTTGAACGTGCCTTCAAAAACACGATCGCCTAGCGCCACCTATCGGGAAAATATAATTCAGTCACTTTGGTAGAATGACCAAGGTAATGTTTGCTTTTAAAATAGCAACTCTATTCGAAATATACAGTATCAATAAAAACATCTGCGGTATTATTTTCATTCGATTTTGAAAATATTGCATTATTGTAGGGATGGTAAATGCTTTTTGATTATTTTATTTTTTTGTGTGATTTAATATTCTACGTAATAATACACACCTGATACATGCTAAGTAAGTCATTCAATGCGGGCACGTTAGCGCCACCAGTTTCAGGTATCCACCTAAAACAATTTTCACAATATAAGTCTTACATTGACCAGCTGTATAAAGAAAACCAAAATAGTACATAGCCTATATCACCTAAGTCTATGAAGTAAGTATATAAATAATGAATATTCATGGACATTACACACATCACGCTCTAGTTCCAAACTAAGCAAAGCTTGCTATGGGAATTAGATTGCTGATAGAACACTTAAATACATTTTTTTTTCATAGAATACAACTATGTATTCTATGAAAAAAAATCACACAACACCCAGACACAGAAAAAGTATTTATGTTCATCACACAAACATTTGCTCTGAGTGAGTATCGAACCCACGACCCACAGCATAGAAGTCAGAGCTACTACCAACTGACCTGTCACGCCAGTTTACAAAGATACACTTACCATTGTCTAGTATTCTCGTCATAAAACTTGACGTGTCGCAGTAGCGTCGCATTGTACCAATCAGCAAAGACTACCAATGACATTCCATTGTCAACAGCTTTCTTCAGCGCGTCCATTTCTTCCGGGAAATATTCGTCTTCTGGGTCTACCAGAAGTAGCGCGCCGTATAATGAAGTGTCGATGCAAGTGAGAGGCGTTCCTGTTTGAAAATAATAAAAGTTAAATCCCGGCTACGTAAAGGTAGGACCAACAACTTTTATAGGTAAGGGCTAACCAATATTTTTTCATTCTTTACTTACCCATAACTTCCAGATAGAATCCGTGTTCGCGAAGTCGCTTGTACATGTCCCGAAAGTTAGTGTGAATATGGTCTGCATGCCAGTCAAGTGGGTCATGTTTAGCTCGCAAGTCATCACGTGGAAAGTAACCGCTGGGGTAGCGAAGACTGTGAAACTGATCCCATAGCAGACGGCGAGATCGAACCGGCACTGGGATCACACGAGCTCTGTAATATTTATAAAAAATAATATATTAATAATATAAACGTTTACTTTCTCTCACAATCGATTTACAAAAATTAAACTTAGGTATTTAGAAAAGTGTTTTTCACATAATGTTGATTAGTAACGCATTTATTATGCGAACCGCCAAGGAGTGGAACTCGTTGCCAGCTTCTGTATTTCTCGATCACTACAATCTTAGTCTCTTCAAGGCACGAATGAATAGGTGTCGCGTAGATCATCCTGCTCCATCGTCGACCACAACATCACTTTCCATCAGGTGAGTTTGTGGTCAAAGAACGAACGTAAAATAAAAAAAAAAAGATTGTATTTTGCATCTGATAGTTATTCTTACCTGATTGGTAATGAGAGAGTTGCATTCATCATTTTGCTACTACTGCCAGCGTTAAAACTTTCCACTGTGACGTTCACGTGCCCCTGAAAATTATTTTATTTATTTATTTTATTTTTATGTTACATACAAGAATCAACCTCAATTATTAGGTTGAAATGTCTGAAAGTCAATTGCTTAGTGATAAAAGTGACTCTACATTATCTAGAGAGTTTAGTCGCTTGTTTTTAAATAAATTTCTAAATAATATATAAATTGTTTCCTTTTTCGTATGCTTTATAGGTGAGTACCTATATAAAATAAAACATCATATGAAAACACAGATTAGTCGGTTAAATCAAAGTTTATCGGATAAGACAACCATAGATACCACGTCCCAGGTGATACAGCGTAACATACATGCATTTAAGATATTATATGCCATTTTTAGTAAGATTAGACATAGTGCTCGCAAACGAGTATCATAGCCAATAATTAAAAATATATGACAGTTATTTCCACTGCGCGGCAACGCTCTACAGTTTATTTATTAAGGGTATCCAACGGAGAAAACACATAAATACAAAAATACAAACAAACGACTTAAACTCAACTAAACTATGTACAGCAAACAATTACTTGAACGCTAAAAAAGATGTAATAATTAGATAACTAAGTAAATAATTTGAAACTAATTTGGGTACGCTTCCGATTGGTACTGATTTGGATCAGTTGAACTATCTATAGATCGTTTGCAACGGTCTGTAGATAGCTCAACTGTTTCTTATGTATTTTATATTTCAAGTCAAGTCAAGTCAAGTCAAAAATTACTTTATTCAGTAAAATCACAAGGATCATTTAGAATCGTCTTACATACTAGGTGATTCTAGGTGCCAGTTCCACGCGACCAGAGCCTAGAAGAACGGGCAAGAAACTTACGGCCTGGTTCCTACCGTTTTTTTATATGATCCTTCTTACAAAGAATTACAATTAAACTAAATTATGTACTGAAGTTTCAGTGCGGTGTCAATTTAACTTAGTAATGATACACTAATGAGTTTAAAAAAAAGAAGTATAATAAAGCTATACGTAAATCAAAAAGACAGCACACGCTTCGCTTCAGATACAAATATACTACAAAGTACATAAGCAAGGCAGGAGAACATTACTAACATCACAAATCGACAAAGTTGCTGTTGACGGGTGGAGCGACATCAGGCCATGCAGTTTTGTCATTAATATAGCTGTTTAAGGTATAATACGCCTTTTTTATAAGATTATTTTTAATGTATGTTTTAAATTTTCTAACTGAGAGTTTTGTTGCATTTTCGGGGAGTTTATTATAAAAACGCACGGCACCCCCCACAAACGACCCACTCACCCTCCAAAGCCGGAACCCAGGGACGCACAATTTATAATTGCCCCTAGTGTTCACACCATGAACCTCACACTTTTTCAAAAAGCTATCTTTATTTTTATGAGTGTACAATAAGACTTCATAAATATATTGTGAAATTACTGTTAGAATACCAATCTCCCCAAACCGCTCCCTCAACGAGTCCCGCGGTTTCATTTTATAAATGGCACGTATAGCCCTTTTTTGCAAAACAAATATAGTTTGTATATCAGCTGCTTTACCCCAGAGAAGTATACCATATGACATCACACTATGGAAGTAACTGAAATAAACCAACCTAGCTGTCGTTTCATCGGTGAGCCATCTTATCGTACGAACAGCATAAGCAGCTGAGCTCAGCCTACCAGCAAGCGTTCCAATATGTGGAGCCCATTGCAATTTCGAATCAATATTAAGGCCTAAGAAGACAGTTGAATCAACAAGATTAAGTGACTCTCCATTCAATAAAATATTGGTTGGTCTTTGAACAACATTCGGCAGAGTGAATTTCATGCATTTCGTTTTCTTAGCATTAAGTAACAGATTATTAACAGTAAACCAGTTAAGTACTTGCGAAAGAGATACATTTACGTCATCGTAGTCAGTCTTTTGTCTATCTACTTTAAAAATTAAGGAGGTGTCATCTGCAAATACAGTAGAACCTCGTTAAGACGATCACGTTTAATACGATTTCTCGCATAATACGCCACTTTACGTCAGTCCCTGCAACTTGAGACATATTTTCATACATTTCTTAACGCTTAATACGATTCGTCATCCCGTTTAATACGCCCGAGCCGAGCCGTCGGTCACTAGCAGAGCGCTCTAACGCGAGCCCCAGAAAGCCCCCCGCCCGTATTGGAAGAAGAAGAACCCGAGATACTGCAGGATTTTCCTGGAGTATCTCGGGTTCTTATGCGTTCTACGTTCTGGCACCGTATGAAATTCTATCATATTCATACGGTGATCTTATTGAAAATGTGAATAACACACAAAATGAGGCATAAAATGAGTGATAATGATGATGATGAAGATGAGTCAACTCCGGTTTTGTCAAACGCCCAGGCATTTATAATGTTTTAACATGCTATGTAGCGCCTTTGGATCAAAACAAAGACACACTGCAAAAGATGAATTATGTTGAAAATGTTTTAATTACTAATGCATCAAAATCTTTCTGTCAAACTAAAATAAGCGATTATTTTAAATGACGTAATTATAATTACACTACGTATTTAATGTAATTTATAAATGTATAATTTAATACCTACATATTACATTATAACATAATACTGAACAATATGTATGTAGACTATATAGAATGTTTTATTTTTCTATCCCGCATAATACGCTTTCACGCTTAAGACGCTTTTTTGGTAGGGTCCCTCGGAAATCGTCTTAAGCGGGTTTTACTGTATATAACAATGTACATTTTGTAAATACTGTATAGTCGTAAGTTTGTTTGTGAATAAAGTTGTAGTATTTGAAACTAGATTAGGACAGTTAATTTACCATTGACGCGCCGGCGCCGTGTACACAAGGTAAGCTATGATTACCTCAACAACGCCATCGAATTCAGCTGCTGCCTCGAGCACGTCGAAGCTGAGTGCCAGCCAACCTGACCACGGCCAGATAACGGCGCTGTAGGTAGCTGTTATTGAGAGAACCTCACCGTTCGGAAGGTGCGGGTGCCAAGCTACATTTACCTGTCGAGAAATAGTATTGATACAATAGCAGTATTTTTACTAACCTAATCTTAAATCAAATATGTTTGGTAGGTGCGTACAGTTACAGTTGGTCTGATCCCCAATTAATCTTTCGCTCCCCTTTTGAATGCTCTTAAGGCATATTACACGAGTTTTTATTACGCTCCGTATTGTTATTTTTAGCCACGATGCTATATACTATGTAGCATCGTAGCTAAAAATAACAATACGAAGTAATATAGTATATCAATCCGCAATCGCAGTCCATTCACTATACATCTTTACTGTAATAATATAAAACTTGGGTTTATATAGGGATTTTTTCTCGCATAATTTTATATTAAAAAAAATGTATTCATGGAATATAATAATTAACATAAGCTAAGGGAAACCTCTACCAAGTGGGACTAAGACTAGAAAAAGTTTTATTGGCTTGTTGCCACGCGATATTTACTACCAATTTACATCGAAATATTTCGTTCGCATACCAAGCAAAACATCATTACTTACATATTTCATAAATTGTTTCATAATCTTTATACTCACAACATTGCCGGATACACCAAGCCCGTTGATCAGTGTGACGTTAACAATTGTAGGTTGCGCGCTGAAGTAAATCGGTTGCGTACAGTATGGCCACATATACTGACATTCAGTCAAATCTATGTAGTTTGGACTGAGCGTCAACTGGGGCTCGTACTTTCTGAGAAACTACTTTCCGTATTAGAATTTGGTTAATAGTATCTCAAAGCTGACAACATAATAAAAATACATTAGTTGAAATGTTGTAAAGTTCTGGCATTAGTTGAAACTAAAATAGTACCTGATACGCGCTGATAAGGTCGAGTTTCCCGTGGCCCTGCTCGAACATGTTGGGCCCAGAAAGGCGATTTGCGGTGACACAAAGAGCTTGTTTGACAGCGGCTGGAGTGAGGTGTTGACGAGGGACGCCACTTGCAAGCAAAGCAATGGCACCAGCCACTACCGGCGATGCTACTGATGTACCTGAAAAATACCGAAATTTGATAAAGAGAACCTCTAAAAAAACGCATTATTTGCTGTGGTGCTGTAGAAGATGATTCACACTTCGGATGATGAAGTCACTAAGTTGTGTTTTAAATCAATATTCTAAGCAATATCATTTTATTGCTACATAGTAATGAAAGAACATATGTATTTCATTCATTATTTCAAATAAGCTTAATAAAACTAATAGTTAGCTACAAACCAAAAAATATAAAACCAAACAATTAAAAAACTTAATTACATTTTAGTTCAAACAGTTTTGGGTTAGGATTGAAGGTAAAAATACCCACCACTGAGGGAACGGCAACCCCCACTAACACTGGATCCTCGAACCGCGCTGCCGTAGGTTACTATATCTGGTTTCATTCGCCCGTAACCCTGAAATTATCACAACTACTTAATAAATAAATAAAATAAAAAAGCCTTTATTATTCCTTAAAAATATTTACAAAAACAAGTATTAAAAAAAACCTGATTTAAAACTTAAGGACCCCTTTGCGGGAGGCAGGAGGCCTATACCTCCTCCAAAAGTCACAACTACTTATTGACCTGTAAATTTGAATCGGCTTATTATCTTTAACTTTATGTAAATAGATATATAAAAAAATTCAGCTGCTTTATTATTAACCGTTTAACCTCAAAATAATCCGCGACTTTTCAATAAATAAAAATAAATATTGTTTGTTCCAGACAACGTACCTCAGGTAGCTCCCAAGTAGTCATACCGCGAGATGAGAACTTTGCGATCCGGTCATCGAACCCGATACCACCGACCCCGATGACATCCATCTGGTCAGCTGGGTTGTTCAGAGTGCCGTACAGTGGACCGTCGTTACCGATCGCTGATACCATTATCACCTATAGAGGTGAAATTTAAAGCTAGAGAAATAATAATGATAATAAAAATTCTTCGATCGATAGTTCGCAGTTGTAGTAAGTAATGTTTAATTCGCAAAACGAATGGTATAACTTTAACCGTTCTATGTCTCAAAAAATTGGAAAGTCTTTTTGATACCTTTTTATTAGAATCGGATTTTGTCATTCACCTTGTTAGCGCTGAGTTCCCACACTTTATCGACGAAAGGATAGTCCAGAAAATCAGGGCCTCCAATGCTCAAATTAAGGATATTGATCTTGCGCATTATAGCGTAATTGAACGCATCTAAAAACCATGACGTGTACGACACCTGAAACAAAAGAGTATGAATAAACACGTAGGATATTTAAACTTGCATCAACGAATACTATAGCCAGCATACTTGCCTGGCTATCGGTAAAAACCCGGAATATATACAGATCGGCGTCAGGCGCGAAACCGAGACAGTCAGCCCGAGAAGCGATGACACCTGCTACAAACGTGCCATGTCCCAATGTATCATCCAGCGAATTCTCTCCCGTCCAATCGGTTCGTTCACGGACTCGACTAAAGTGAGGGTGGTTGTTAGCTAGACCCGTATCGAATACTGCAACATTGATGCCATCGCCTGAAAATATTTTATACAATTAGAAACTGCAATGAACACAGATAGTAGGTATAATTAAAAAAACAAATACCTGTCACGCCGAGACTCCATAATACGTCGGCTTTTAGCACAGACGTGATTTGTCGTGGCACAGTTCTAAGCAACTTTCTGAACGCGTAACCAGTCTAAAAATATGATTAAGCATATAACTGAACATTGTCAAGTTTTCCGATAGTCATTCAAAAAGATCAGTTTTTAGCTCATACATTCCTGTTGTTGTACTCAAATGATATAATTAGCTTTTTGAGAACCTATATTTTTCAACAGTTTCTAGCTGCTGCTGACATTTTATGATCATGAAAACTATGCCAGCCACTAAGTACATTTCAAAGTTTAGAAGATATTACATAGACTTTGATCATATGTTCTTTATTTATGTGGTATAGTAATTCTATCTAATGATACATCAACAATATCAAGATCAGAGCAATAGTTTGATGGTATTTTATAAGATTACCTGACGAGGTTGTCTGTGTGAGCGTAATGCTCTACTACGGTGATTCCGCCAGCCTTCATACAAGCATCCCGTTGACTCACAATCATCATTCAACTGAAATACAAATAACGTATAAGATTAATATGTGATTCACATGCAAAACGTCATGCCCTGAACATCTTTGAGCATGTTTATGAGAGGTGCTCAGTCCATAATCAATTCACATTACATATTATAAAATATCACCTCTTTAACATATTTTATGGTCCGCTTGACTTGTCTTTGGAAAGTTACACGCTTTATAGCTGGATGGTCCGAAAGCGCTACCACAGCTTGATTACTTTTATCATTTAGAATCAGAACATCGAAATCACTGGGGCTTTGAGCTGCAGGGTTATTGCGAGTTACTATAGTCCAGTTTGATATCTGAAAATATGTATTTCATTACTTCTCTATTCACTCTCTGCAACTTTCTACATATAAGTACATACATATATATATTGTTGTGAACACACTTAAATTTTATGTCATAACTTTAAAATGGTTATGCCTATCAACGTGAAAGGACAATGCCCAGTGGGCTATGGGAATCTGTACCAACTTGCATCAATTTGAATTTACTCTCAAAGGTCTAATTTTTATTTACCTTTTCGCTACCAACAATATTTTTTTCAATGTTTAACTGCATTTCAAAATATTTAAAAATGTATTTTATTTTATTTTTTTATCATGTTTGTCTGCTCAGCTAAAGCTTACTTGGCAAACAAGATTTTTATGCTCAATGTCCACTCACGAAAATAGGTGACAGCTGGGATCGGAACAAAATAGTTGACGTGCATAGGACTTAGTCCGAGCTTGCATTTTAAAACTCCCTACTCTCGAGCCGAGTATCGTCTCTCGGATGTTCTTGTATTTTTGTATGGATATCTGAAAGACGACTCTCGGCTCGAGAGTAGGAAGTTTTAAAATGCAAGCTCGGACTAAGCACTCAGAAGTAGGAAATTGATAATCAGGTGTTGTATAATTAATTTTAATTTTCTAAACAGTCTTTTTTAAGACTGTTAAAATTAACAAAGAACACATAATATGTGTCTTTTTTAACCGGGTTTAGAAAATTAAAATTAATTTGTACCAGATTGCATAATTAGCTTGTGACGCAATCTGGTACAGGGTTTGGGCAATGTTCTTTAGACAAGTTGCTTAATAAAAAATATCTATCTATGTAATGTATTGTATTAAATATGACAGTCTTCTAGTACCCATAACACAAGCTCTGCTTAGCTTGGGGCTAGATGATATTGGTGGATTTTCCAGCATTATTTATTTATTCTCTATGGAGCATCAGCTACAACACAATTAAAGAGAATGGGTATTTAGCCATTGTTTTCTCTACCCTGTAGGTAGAGAAAACAAGGTCACCGGATGTAATGATGTTTTTTTTAGAACAATTGGTAATATGATAATACTGTATTCAATTTATATTTTGAAGTTTCACATTCTAAACAACAACATCAGTTATTGGAGTTTTAATGGCTGAAAATATAAGATATTATAGCTTTCATAGGTATTTGTAATTTTTACTTGTTCTTTTTATTTTAGGAAATTAAATTATTATAGGAAAGTGTTTGACCACATTATTTATTTCATTATTAGCTAACCTACCTGGGTTTTAAAATAATATCTTGTTTAGCTTTGGATTTATTAGTGAATAATACTTACCCCGGCATGTTTTAGTGCAGCAGAAATGTAGTTAGCTCTTGTAGATGTTGTGTAGTACTGTCTGAACGAAACAATGTATTCACCGGATATAACTTCTGTATTGAACTCATAATCAACCTCCTCGGTGCTATTAGCATTGCACATCGACTTTATAGGAGGACCATGAGCGACGACGGTATGCAAGACCCAGAATCCGAGTATTATGCTAAGTCTGTTCACCCCCATGTTTACACGATGCTCACTTGATCACTAAGATTATCATATTATTTCGGTTTAGATTGTACTTTGAAGCATTATACTTTATTATTGTAAACTACAATGCGCAATACCGTGTGTCCTAAACAGAAAATATTTTATGTTTACATTGGCTTACACATTTGGGACTTGAGAGATTTTTTTTCTGGCTACGCCACAGAACATAGTATCCTCGCACGGTCTTGTTAATTTTGACAGTGTCAATAATTTTTAAATGAGCGAGCATTACACAGAATAAAAATACGATACACAATTTTGCAATGTAACGAGCTTTTGGTAAGAATTCGAATTACCTAATTAATAGTATCTAAATCATTGAAAAGTAAACAGTGGAAAGTAATAAAGGCGTATTTATATTGTATCTATGTTTTTGAGACTTGTTAATATTAGGTTTTTTTTACCAGTGGCACTAGGCATTGAAAGGCCTATTCTAGTCTAGACGGTGTTGGACCTTTGTAAAAGTTTATTAATGTCAATGCTTGTATTTTATAAATCTATGGTTTCTAGTTTATTAACTTCGTTTTGACCAATTTTTAGTTTTTATTTACTTTTATACTGTTTACTTTTTCTAAAATGATTTAGATACTTACTTATATTATATACCAAACATTACACGGAAGTCGGTAAGCAAGGTATCAGCTAGGTACCTCAAGAATATTGAACCTCAAGTTAATACCTATAGTTTTGTTAGGAAAAGTTATTTTTCCTATCATGGCGTATAATCTTGAAGAGAGATTTCCACCAACACCTAAAACTTATACTTTACTGGACCCTGGTGCGTATCAAAAGGAAGAGTCATCTAAAAGTAAACGAAGTAATAATGCACCATTTTTATCAAAATCTCCACGGAATACTCAAGCGGGTGCTCGAATATGGACTCATGCAATTTACCAAGCTGATTTTCCACCACATATACCCAACTGTACTTCCATGATCTCTAAACGCCCACGTTTTCCCTATGAAGGACTCAGTAAAGAAGATTTGGAAGATTTATTGTGTAAATGTGGAGTACAAAATGTTTGTGAGTGTACAACAGACGCAAATGAACCAGAATTTGTCTGCCAAGGTAAGATCCAAAGACGACTTTTCAAAGGTCACCCGCCTAGGTCATCAATGGGAGAAGGGTTGTCAGCACCGTCAAGAAGAGATCACGGTTTTAAAATTAATTCAGATGGATCACACAAAAGAATAACAAGCAAGGTTTCGGACGAAAGTCCTCCGTTTTATGATATTAGAGTTGATGAGTCTACAACGTTTTACCATGGTTGCAAATGGAGTCGATGGACTTCCAAAAGATCGTCCAAAGAACAGGCACATACACCCGGCCCTGCTGATTACAATTTAGAAAGAATACCTACTCATGCTGAAATTTGTGCCGAAGCAGTGAGAGCTTATAGACGTAAAAGATCAAAACAGCTTAGATTTATCGAAATGGTTCAGCAGCGGGATATTTTAGAAGGTCGACCAGGTCCTGCATCTTATAGCCCTGAACTACCAAATGGTACAAATCTTCAGTTTCTTGGTCCCAAGGCTGAAAGGTTTCCAGTGAGCTCTGAGCAACGTCCGGGCCCAGCTGATCATTGGATTCAAAGAGATTTTGATTTACCAATACCACCTTTATACCCCTGCCTTGCTAGACTTCCAGAACCTTCTTTTTTTGGCGTGAAAGCAAAAAGATTTAAAATACGAAAAGAAGAAGGGCCCAGTCCTGCCACTTACAGCCCCGGTGGTAAAGAATGTTTGTTTATGCATTGCCCCACCGCAGCGTTTGGTTCATCTTCCATTCGCTTTAAAAAAGAACCTATTCAAGATGATGATGATTTAGAAATTGTAGCTGAGGATGAACCTATGAAAGACGACTCTATAAAAAACGTAAATAATTGCCCAGATCCCACATGGGAATTTAAATCAAAAACGATTCGTATGAAACCCTTAGAAAAAAAGCTGCATGAACAAAGCCCAGCAGATCTGCCGCAATCGAATTATAAGGTGGAAAGGTCGCAACAACTTCAATACACTTCTCCATTTTTCTCTTCAGAAGGTCGTTTCCAACCTTGGAATGATTGGATGCCTGTTTTTGGAAAATACGAAACTCCTGGACCATGCTATTATGATTTAGAAAAGCCAAAGTGTAATCCAGCAGTCTGGAAAGGACCTTTAGTGAGAACTCGTCGTTTTTCTTCATCAAATTTTGATACTCCAGGTCCTAATGAGTACAAAGTAGGCGGAGGAGTTGAAACCATTTTGTCGACCCATAATCAGAAACTAAAAGATAACATTGATAATCAGCATAAGTTTCACTGGGAGCCCCCTATTGAAACTAGGAATTTAAGTTATGAAGAACAAGAATCGATATTGTTAAATAAATCTATAGCACTGTTGGATGAAGATATTTTTAATCCGAAAGCCAAGAGCGGTGCTGCCAAACAAGAAATCATTGACGAAAAGAATAAACCGAAAATGTTGCGCTGTTTCATGTATAGCAACCCCATTCCAAGGTGTGTTTAAAATGATTATGTGGGTACATAAGTACCTACCTATTGACAATTTTAGAACTAATATACTTATGTTTCTACTATGTTACTTATTTTTTGTACAGCCACGTTACATATATCTAAGTAAGTATAGCAATAACAATATCTGGTAGGTAGTAGGTATGTAATGTACCCAACATTACATACTACAAGTTACACAAAGAAATAGTTAAGTTTAGTTTGATTCAAAGTAGCCACAAAGTAAAAATGTTGGCTGTGTTTGGCGTGAAGTATAGATGATTTAAATACAATACATTTAAAAGTACGTCTTCGGGAGATGTGCTCAGTTAGGCTAGGCGATCAGTTTGTCCCATCATATCATATAGATTTGGTACTTTCCTAATTCGCAAAGTACCTATGATAGCCAGTACTGTTATTAGTCTTGGCCTAGACTAATAAGCGCTAATGATCTTGTAATAATACAAGATCTTGCTTGGCGCATAGCAACAAAGCCCGCCATCTCCAAGATAGCGGGAAGACGTTGTAAATAAAATAATAAAGAAAATAAACTACCTAATTTATGAGAAAAACATTTACGTAAGACTAGGCGGTATGGTTCTAAAACTTTAGCCTGCTCCGAAGAGCAAATAAAAAACAAAAAAAAAAAGATATTAAATTAATTTCCTTGCTGTCTGTGCGTGTGGCTCTGTGCTCGCCGGTTCCTTTAGGATATTATGTTCCTTGGCCGGTTCCGCCGGTTCTGTCTTTATTTAGATTTGTGTAGATAAAATTATTATTTTGTACTGAACTTGCTATTCTCTTTTGTTTGCATAAACATCCCACTCACCAGCATTCACCACATCACACATTCGTGTAAGCACCAGATACCACCTTCGGTTGGGTTCTTGCTTTGGAACGGCTTGAATGTTACTCTACAATACACCATCGATATATTGACTGTATCTAACCATGTCTAAGTTAGGAGCTCTCCATCTGACTAAACATACTGGAGCCAAACACAGTGCAACAGTTATATTTTTTCACGGCTCAGGTAAGAATATACCTCCCGCTTTTAGTACTTAACCTATCTAAGTAAATTAAATACAGTTTCTGAAATTACATAACTATTTAAAAGGTCTTTCTAAATTCCAGGTTCTTCAGGTGCTGATATGATAGAATGGGTAAGACTCATGGTGAAGAACTTCTCTTTCCCGCACATCAAAGTAATGTACCCAACTGCACCACTTCAACCTTATACACCAGCTGGTGGACAAATGAGCAATGTTTGGTTTGACCGTGCTGGAATAGCACAAAGTGCTCCGGAGAAATTAGATTCAATTGCAAAAATTGAAGTAGAGGTTAAAAATCTCATAAAGAAAGAAAACGATGCTGGAATACCTAGCAGTAGAATAATTGTTGGTAAGTAAATATTTTTGTTTTTAAATCTTTTTTTCTTATTAGTAACATAAAAGGTCTTTTTTTGTTAATTTTAACAAGCTTTTATAAAACTTGGCAGGTGGTTTCTCAATGGGTGGAGCGCTTTCCTTTCACACTGCCTTCCGATGGGACCAGAACCTTGCTGGCGCTTTTGTCTTCAGCTCCTTCCTCAACAATAAATCTGTTGTGTATTCAGAAGTCAAGAACTCTGCTGGAAAACAATGTAAGTAGTTAATAGTATAGTGCTCTAAATATACTTGACATAAGCATCTAAAATAAAACCTGCACTCAATAGTGCTAGCTTGCATCAATTCTTTTAGCATTGTTTACACAAGAGATTTATTTAAATTTTTTTATGTAACCTATCTCCTCTGGCTACTGGGCAAAGGTCTCTCCCAATTCCTTACACTCATCCCTGCTGCCCAGTTTCTTCCACCAATTCCTCTTGAAATCATCATCATTTCTTATATGAAAAAAAAACAATTTGATTGTTACCATATATGGTGAAAACCGGCTTCTGTCTAATTCTGATACTGTCCTGCAGTTGCTGCAGTTGCAGTTGATATTATCTCTGCCTTTCATGCTGTATGTTTCATCTATACCAATACTATGTATTAATAAAACTCTAATATAATAGGTACATATTCCTGAAACACAGTTTACACTAGTTCGGGAGCTTATATACAATAACCTTGTAAACACAACATTATGGCAATAAATGATTTTGTATTTATTTTTTAAATACAATGAATGCATTCATTAATAGAATTAATGTTTGCTATCATAAAGACGTTTGTTCCTAATGGGAATCAAACTGATAATCCATAGTGTGAAGGGGACCTCTATTTAATATAGCTAATACATTTCTGATACCATTTTGAAAGTGTTTTACCTTATTTTGCATGTCGCATTTTCCCTTTTTTATTTTTCCTACATTATTATGCACACTTTTTTCGGTTCTAATAAATGCTTGCGGTTTGTTTTTAACAACCAGCTTTTTTCATTAAATTTGACATTAAACATTAAAAGTGGAGTATAAAGCTTCAGTATATTCAGGTAAGTATTTTATTCATGCACAACATTAGATCTTAGTTAATTTTAGTTATAAAAGCTTTCTGGAAATCGCTACACGCGATTAGATCGCCAATAGTACGATTACCTTTAAAAATAGAGATTATTAGTCTTTAAAAATAGAGATATAAAAATGTAGAATAGTAACAAGTGAATTGAGAGTGGTTTATCTATTAGTTTTCTGTTCTAAAAAGATGAATTAGAAAATGCAATATCTATAGTTTATATTTATGCAGGATTATGGGATTTGAATTATTGTTAAATTGTCTATTCCAGTGCCTCAACTTCTTCAAATACATGGTGATGCTGACGACCTTGTCGATCTAAAATGGGGTCAGGATACCTTCGAGCAGCTGAAATCCCTTGGAGTATCGGGAGAGTTCCATGTCCAGCAAAAATTAGGACATTCTATCAACAGACGAGGAATTGCTATTATCAAAGAATGGATTGAAAAGCATTTACCAGAGTGATAAAGAAACGCGCCAAACATTGTTTTCATGTGTTAGTGCATAAAATGAAATTTTGAGGCAGTAGTGAAGTAAATAGTTTCCAAGTTATTCTACCTACTCATTATACTTTCTCACCACGGGTTTTGTTAACCTAAATCATGGGTAGCTGATTAATTATCATGACGGACTTCATGGTGCAGACAGCTCATAAAATAGTATTCGGGAATATATGAAACTTCGTCAATAAGCGGAGACGCGCGTTTTTGTGGTTAAAGACATTTATTCTCAAAAGAAATTACAATACCCACTTAATTAGAAATTACTAAATTAAACTTACGCGCTATTTATATATAGGGAAAAGCGGGTTTACAGAGCATGTTCAATACTAACAACACAACGCCATGGTTACACAGTACTCAACCTAATAAGTTAAATATATTTATACAGGGTTACATGGAAAGTCGTGCTAGATCCGTTAAGGGCGTGGAGTACCCATCATTTCTGACTTATTTTACTAAGAAACACCTTACCCTACACTTAACCCATTTCGAGATATTCGACTTTTAAATTTTTATTGAAAATTGCAGACTTTTAGGCTACTAAATTTATTATTGTTTTTTCTGTGCATCTTATTATTATTATTATTGCATTTTTACATGGGTAATAAGATGCTTTAGGACGTCAATCATTAAAATAGTGCTTATGTTAATTGAATAGATCGTAGTAGACAAGTGAAACTTATGAAATAAAAAAATATTTTAGAAGGTTTATTTTTCTCTAAGGGATATCTAAAAAAAATATTATGGCACTCGTTCGGCGGATGTTATAATAAATATCTACGTTTCAACAGCTATCTAACGACGTATAATAATCTAGGGTTTGTATTACATTTCGTGGAAAAAAAGTAGTTGGGACGCTTCAGGTTGCAGTTCTAACGGTCCCGCGCGAGCAAGACAAGTGAAGATTTATGTAGATGCGAATGAAAGAAAAAATGTGTAGAGACCGGCTAGGGCTGGGAATACAACAGGGTAAATTGTTTTGGTTGTCAGTCTGCTTTTGTGCTTCGTACATAGTGAATGTGATATCGTTTTGCTCTTTTCTCCACTTGGCTGTGATTCTGAACTATTTCTTCTGATTTTGACTACTTGTGCTCGACTCTGATTTGTACCTGTGATACGGAAATGTTGAAAATGACCTAAACATCTGAAGAATATGCTGATATGTTTATTTGTTACGGATACTGCGATTGTGTGTCGAAAGCAAAGCAAGTCAAATAAAGCAGAGTTCGGTTAACGAGCACAGTAGTCAAAATCAGAAGAAATAGTTCAGAATCACAGCCAAGTGGAGAAAAGAGCAAAACGATATCACATTCACTATGTACGAAGCACAAAAGCAGACTAACAACCAAAACAATTTACCCTGTTGTATTCCCAGCCCTAGCCGGTCTCTACACATTTTTTCTTTCATTCGCATCTACATAAATCTTCACTTGTCTTGCTCGCGCGGGACCGTTAGAACTGCAACCTGAAGCGTCCCAACTACTTTTTTTCCACGAAATGTAATACAAACCCTAGATTATTATACGTCGTTAGATAGCTGTTGAAACGTAGATATTTATTATAACATTCGCCGAACGAGTGCCATAATATTTTTTTTAGATATCCCTTAGAGAAAAATAAACCTTCTAAAATATTTTTTTATTTCATAAGTTTCACTTGTCTACTACGATCTATTCAATTAACTTATGCACTATTTTAATGATTGATGTGTTAAAGCATCTTATTACCCATGTAAAAATGCAATAATAATAATAATAAAATGCACAGAAAAAACAATAATAAATTTAGTAGACTAAAAGTCTGCAATTTTCAATAAAAATTTAAAAGTCGAATATCTCGAAATGGGTTAAGTGTAGGGTAAGGTGTTTCTTAGTAAAATAAGTCAGAAATGATGGGTACTCCACGCTCTTAACGGATCTAGCACGACTTTCCATGTAACCCTGTATATTAAAACAAATAAAAAAAACTTATAAGTTTTTCATATCCATTGCTCTGTTTCACACTTTTCTGGATTATATTACTGTGGGATTTGTGTCATTTGAGACTATTGTTATTAATTTAAAGATTTACATCGCTGCTTTATTACTTATATGTATACCAATCCTATTAAGAGTACAAGCACCATAGATATTGATGGTATCTATGGTGCTTTGTGATAGTATGACAGTGATTGACCACCAAAGTACAAGTAGGTATATAGTAGCTAATTAAGGTATCATAAAATATATATAATTACCATATTATTGGTTCCAAACTATTTTAACTAGATTAACGTATAGAAAATATGTGAGGATAAGCACTATTATAAGAGTTCCTAAACAACGTAGTACTGGTCGAATTATTTGTTCATTCATTATCAAAATAAACCATTTTAATTGTCTAAGAAACAAGAAGATAAACTTTCCACCTTACAGCATATAATTTGATGTTTTATTGTTAAATACCTACGAGATAATATAATTTATTAATATCAGGCGACGGATATGTAGGTAGGTACATCCCCTCAGACGAAGTTGTGAAGGCCAGCTAGTATAAAAAATACTATATGATAAGATGTGATAAACATTTTAAACTGCAGTTTATTATCTTGAATACTTAGATCTTAACTACTTATTCACAAAATAGTTGTTAGTGTTGTAGATATTACCTACTAGTATGTTATGTAATAAAATTAAATGTTTTTAAATTTATTTTGCGATTTATTATTAAAATCAAAGAAGAAATAATGTTCTTTTAAAAATAAGTCACCTCCGAAACGTTACCATATTTCAAGAATTTCAAGAAAGAAAACACAATTATTCGTTTTCATATACAGATCTATGATATTTTATCTATATTTGATTCGACACCACTACTAGAGATTTATGTTTCTTTCAATTTTACTCACATAACTAATAGCCGATGTGGTATAAATGGAATAGTAATAAATTTAAAAGGTAGTAAGTATTTCAGGTGGGTTTAGGTTACCTTGTTTCGCACCTCTCCTGAACACGGAACTAGAGAACTTACCACGAACATAGTTGTGGTGGATGCAAACTTTCGTAAATTACTTATATACCTACCTAAAGCACAAGCTCCAGATACCTACTTATATAGAATGGAACTTTTTACTGTCGATATCTTCAAAACTCTAACGTGACATTTGAAGTCTTGTTAAGTTTTATTTGATCTGTCTAAATCTGAAGTAAAAAAGAGACGCGTGACAAGGTGTAGGTAACTGAACAGATAACTATTAATAATTTTTCACAGATTTATGTGTTGAATTTCTACTACAGATTTAAATAAATAAAATCAACCAAGCATATTTGTAGTGCGGAGTGATAAATAGATGCAAGGTGGTTATGGGTCCAAAAAAAGGAGGAAAGGATGTTATTGATGAAACCTTTTGGCGAACGAGCATTGAGGACGCACCCTTAGATGAAGACAACTGGAAAGTAAAGGTAGTAATGATAGAAGCAGCGGGTAGTGACCAGGATAGAATTTATTTAAATAAGTTCGAAATATTTGCTGCTGAAGAAAAACGATTCGTTATCAAGAATATATGTAAAACTGAAACTATTTTCATGGTTAACCAACTCGGAGGTGAAAAAAAGGTAAAAGACGATAACTTGAGAGTATTTGAAGAAGGACAAGCATACCTGAAAGACAAGAAAGATATTCCTCCCGATATTCAAGCTTTAATTATCAAACATTTAATATTGAAAATGAAAACGGAATATCTTTTTATAAGACGGCAAAGACTCGAAGTTAAACAAGGTATGAAGCGAGAGTCGACTACCATGATTGACCGGACTGAGGTGAGAGGAACTGTGAGCGTGAAGCCTCCAGAACCGGCGGAACCTCCGCCACCGCCTCCCAAAGGTAAAAACAAAAAGGAAGAAACGGACCCGGCGTTGCTTTTACCTGAGCCCGATGAAGGTAAAAAATATAATACCTCACTTAGAGTTAGAGGTGAAGAATGGAGAGACAAAGTATATGTCGACGACTTTCCAACGGATGGTCCGAATTTATATGTTGCTGTGACAGGTTTTGTTGAACCACTCCTCGCAGGATGTCTTGTCAAAGTCGGTATACCTTTAACTGCTTTAGTTCAAATTAGGATCGACCCGAGCGCTACAAGCGTTCCGTCCACTTTGTTCAGAGCAACTAAAAGAGGCCAAAGTCAAACGGAAATACTGACTGAGAAGTCCCTAAAATATTGGGAAGACCTTCAGTTACTGCGCATAAGTAAGGAAACTGCAGATGATTTCAAAAATACGGCTTTTGTAGTATTTTCTCCGCCATATTGGGATTCCGAGAGTTTGTCTGGTAATCCAGATAAAATCTATGATGAGCTTTGCTATCTCATGTACGATGTTCAAGATTTAACTAGACAGCATGGCCATTATTTAGAAAACATGGATATAATAAATATCCCAGAAGATGTTGGGGATGAGCGTTACAATAGCTACTATAGTCAGCAAATTGCCGATTTACCATTAGAATGTGTGACAATGTACTCTGTACTCGACTCAATGCTCCAGACGGTTTGCAAAAGTCAAGAACTGGATGAACAAAGTAGCCGAACATCTTTATCAGTTGCTGTTACAATAAATCAACCACGAATAAGTTTAAATGACGAAGAAAAACAGGAAAAGGCTGAAACTCTCGTCAAACAAGTTTTCAGTGCATTGTGTAAAACAGATGCCGATAAAAAAGCATATCGCTTAACGTACGGTGAAGAATATGAAACTCATAAAGATCCTACCGTTATAAATTATGGAGATTTTGCTAAATATAACACTTTCCATTTGGGCAATATTAATTTAGACAATATAGTAGAGTCCTCATTATACTGCATGCCCATTCACAAGCTGTGGCAGCATCAAAACCGACCACATGGTGAACTCGAAGCTAAAATAAACTTTCATGTAAACGTTTTGCTGTCGTGTTTCGAGAGAGAAGATGTCGAAACAGCTGAGCTTAATAGGTTACTTCACATTTTGTCCTGTCGTAAACTATTCAACAACAGAAGCTCCCTCAAGAAACATCACTTGCAGCCCTCAACATTATCTGACTTTAAGAAAATTTATTTAAAACGCAGTGTCCTCGCAGAACCTCTTCCGAAATGTCCTTCGTTGTTCCGAAGCTCCAGCTCGACATCGCCATCATTTCCATCAATGACAAAAAGTGAAAACGCATCTGATTTGACTAACGAAGAGGATCCCGAAACACGGCGCATTAAATTTCTATTCGATTGTCCCGACATCAGTGAACTGGTATCGGCTGCTGAAATCGCGAATGAAAAACCTTTGAATCATCTAATCGATGACTTCGAATACTTCGAAGATTTTTCCGGAATAAGCGCTTACCAAATTATGCTAGATGCATTTAATAAGTTCAACTGCGTCGACTATAAGTATTGTGAAGTAACCGATTGTTTTTTGTTGATGTTTTTCAACAGCCAAGATAAAGACGGTATTGCTCGTGAGGAGTGGCGATGCCATCTGTCGACACCACTATGCTTGCAAGATTTTTTTGACTTTGTATTAGAAGAACATTATGATTGGATTCAAAATGAGGAAAAAATTTACGACGAAAATATTGTTCTCAAATCCCAATCTGAATGCAAAGAATTAATAGACCCATTTGCACTCAAATCATGCGTAGGAAACAACGAAGTTGATCTAGAACTTCTGATGGAAGGCTCTTTGAAATACCAAGAGGTAGCTCAAATGGAAGAACAAAGCGTAGAAGAGACTGAAACGAAAGGTATGTCCTCAAAAAAAACAACATTATCGCCGACATCAACTGAGATTGATTCCAAAAGCAGCAGAAAAGCAAAATCACCGGCTGCTTCAACGCCGAAAAATGTAAGACAATCTTTCATGGCCACTGAAGGTGGTTCCGGAAGTTCCATTGTTATACCCAAAAAGCCTTTCTTTGGCTATGACTTAGGGGATCGACGTGTAGAGGTATTTGGAAAAGATGGTACATACTTCTCAAAAGATGGTACTCGTGTGACTAGTATGTATACTTTGATTATACCCATGAATGTTGAGTATATTGTGATGAATGTAATACCAGGGAATGGCTGTAACGAATTTTGGGTACATAGAGCATTAGGAGAAATAGTATCTCAAGAGATACTTGATTCTTGTGAATCCTTCAGAATAAGTAGCAAAGACCAGATAATGATAAATATAAAAAAGCAAACATACAAAATACCGTTTCCCGTCATGGCTATTTCGTCTACAGAAAATTCAAAAAGAAGAGAGAGTCTGTCAGGAAATATAACATCGGTTCCACAAATATTCGAAACTAAGAGCTATCATTCACTTTTTGTAACGTGGCCTAATGGTCTTGTAACGGAAAGCGTGCACGAAAATAATTCTCCAGAAATTTCTCACATAAAGCAATATCATGTTTGTCCTTCATCTCATTCCGATGAAGATATGCGCTGTATAAGTTTGAATGGCGAAGTTGTAATTTTTAAAACAAATGGAGATGTCGAAGTTTTGAAACCAGACGGAACTTACATTAAAATAACAAAATGTGAAAAGAGAATGGTAGTGCCTGAAGTACAAGAAGTAGTAAGTGAGACCAGTTCTGATAAAAGTAAGAAAGGTAAAGGGAAAGATAAACCTAAAGATAAACCGAGCAAAGCATCGTCAAAATCTTCGAAAAATGCACTAAGTGAGAACGATAAAATCTCTGAAGAAAAACTACAAGAGTTTGAGTTAATAATAGAAGAGTTTGAAATAATTGAAACTTCTGGTTTAAGGCAACAATGGGTATACGATAACTCCATTGATATAGAGAAGTTACTCATTCGCACTGCAACAGATTACTGCCTAGGCGAGGTATTTTCTAGACGAATGGATGGGACTAATATATTGCTCAACAAAGATGGAGTCCAAGTGGTCACTTTTCCTAATAAAACAAGAATCATAACTCAATATATTATTGAAGACGAAGAAATATATCCCGAATGGACTGACGAAGAAAAGGAATATTTTGACATGATTGATTCTGATATAATTGAAATGGATACTGGTAAATCTAAAACATCCATGTCACAAAAAAGTTACATAGGCACCTACAGTACAAGTTTTGCCAGTTCGGTGTCCAAAAAAATAGAAGATGAGGCTGTACAAGAGAAGGAACATGATAAAATCGATGGTTATGTATCTGTACAAGTTGTGTTTACAATTGAACATGCTAATTTCACTACTATCACTATTAACAAGTCTAATGAAAAGATATCGGTCGACTCTCCTAATGGCACTAAAGTTGTGGTTGATACCGACAATTTTTACGAAATAACTTTAGATAGCCTTACTAATGCAAAATTTAATGGTGAAAATTTACATATTAGCTATGAGGCATGTCCGGAGTGCCAATCTTTTACAACATGCGATATAAAAATAAAATCTGACGATATGAGCAGTGTCACTAAAATACATCAGAATTGGATGAAAATGAAAGATTCTTTCTGTAAGAAACTAGTTGTGAATGAAGAGGGTAGCATCAGCTTGACCGAAGAACCCTGTTCGGATGATACTATTCACGTCATGGAAGAAGGAGCTGCTCCTGAGGAGTCCATCGAAGTGCCGGACGACAAGCCGGCAGATGGCAAGTCTGAGAGCTCTGTGATGTCACACGGCAAATGTCGAGAGACTTATCGTTCTAAAACAGTACGGTTTTTCGTCTTGCGGCGGTAAGTTGTTTAAATATAATTAACTTATAGGTAATGCGTTATTTTTACGATTATTTAAAAGAAACATTCAATTATGAAGCTCATCCGTTAATGAAATATTTGCTAAATCAAGCATTATAATAGTGTAATATCTGAAATCAATTATGTTTTCTATAATATTTAGCTAACTGCACTTTTCATCAGGGAATTATCCTGCGCTGAGTTGGTGCATCGTTCATTACTCGACCAGTATAAAACGGATTGTCGCTGGCAGCCATGGTGCTCTATCAGCCAGTACGATACATTCGGAGACCATAGAAGTCTTCTGTCTTTATTAACGCCCGTACATCTTACTGAAACGGAGGTTTGCTAAAACATTTCGGTATTGTACGTCAAACTATGCATTATTATATTGTTCGCCGTTGTGTCAAAAACGAAGTGGATATTACATTGAATACATGTTGAAAAAAATCTGACCTACCTACGCACTTTAATTTTACCTTTGTCTAAAATTAAAGTGCGTACTGCACTTATGAACATTATAAAGATTTGTATCCTTAAAAGTTTTTAGTGGACAATACGTGTTGTTAAGGCATTTTATAAGGGATAAAATACCGTTTCAATAAACTTCACCCCTTCATCTACGCCCAGAAGGGCCTCTATTAGTCTATACAAAAATATCAGAGCAATTAATTCCTTATCAAAGATTTCTGTAGTCAATTTATTAGATATATTGAATTTTTAGAAATGGTTAATGGATTCCCAATTATCAGACAAACCCAAGTACCTTACGTATAAGGATTTGAAAAAAGACCATGGCAAAGGCTTTTACCACTGGATGCGACCGTACGAACGTTTTGAGCCAAAGCCGATGAAACCTGAAAACGTACTACCACCGCGGCTGCCTAGAGCTTTTGTATTGAGGTATCACAGTTTTTTTTTGGACATAACTTGTTTTCACTAGTGTACCTATGTGACATTCTTTTTGAGCAGAAATTCAGATCGCATTTGTTTTAAAAATATCGGCTGAATGGAAAGAGTTTTTTTCAAAGGATTTCGTTTCTACACGAATTCTTTTGGGGAGAAACAGAACTTGTTGGTATCTATAGAGTGAAACCCATTCGTAAATCCATGTTCTTAACGCAGAACGCTAGAACAGCAATGGAAAGAATCTGAAAGGGAAACCTTCAAGGGTGCCAAGGAGTTGTCAAATGCAATACTCAAGTACCGACGAGTGATGGAATCAGATAGTGAGACCCTGCTGCATGTTCCTATCATGGACTTGAGGCCTGAAGACGAGCGACGGATCGATGATGTCATACAAGCTTTGGCTCATAGGTATATTATTATTGATATCGACTTATATGCCAACATAAAAGATGCTCTTCATGGACACGATTTTGTACTCGTATGTCATACATAGCATATGAACAAATGTCGAAACGACTTCATAAAGTAAACGGAACGAAGCAAACTAGAGTTTTTACTCTCATTCGTACTTGTAGTTTTATCCGTATCGTCCCTAAATAGGTTTATTCAATATATTTGCAAGTAGGTATAACGATATGTACTTACTTGAGACAGTAAGTATTGATTTGTTTCTCAAGGTAGTAAAGCCCACGCGTAACACGAGGAGTCACCTTCATCTTACCGTTGCTAGGATACACAATGATCCTGCTATTCATTGAACACACGTTCGATAAAATACATATTTTAGCCGTTATTTTTTAGGAAAGTTACACAGTATAGGTATTCTATACTTAGATAGGTACATAAAATACACATGAGTGAGATGAGCCATCTTCTACGAGAATAGGAAATTCCGCAACACTAGGTACTTACTAATCTAATCAATCTATTTTAACCTAAATCTAAATATCCAGAAGCCACGTAAACTTCTATTTTTTAAATCCATTAAAAATTAATGAAACCTCTCAAAATATTTTTTTTTGGCAGAATTTATGAAGATCTTAAGATCCGCCTGGCTGAAGACGTACGGAGTCGTGCAAAAGCTGATATAACCACGAAACCCTCGCTGCAGCCCGAGGAATTATCAGTGGAGGGAGAACTAGAAGAAGGTAAACTTTAAAATATTTATTTAGCTAAGAAGAGCTTTTCCTTTGTCTCTGTTTGCAAATTTCTGAGAAATTATTGTCTAATATAGGTACTTAGGTGTGTAAAAAGTAAATGAATAATTTATATTTTATAAAACAAGCTTGTACCTTGTAAAACAACTAATGGTCAAGCCATTTGGGTACCGTGTTTTTAGGGCAAATCCCTCGTACGCTAAGCTCATTAATGCCAGACAGGGGGTTGGTCTAACCCCACATTTAACCCCCTTACACCTAGACAAAGGGTGAAACCCCAACTTTTGCACCCTCTGTCCGTTCATAATAATTAAAATGCGCCCCAAAAGGTATTGACATCAGTGCAAGTATTGTTCGTAACTACGTACTATTTACATTGCATGTATGTATATTTTTATGAAGAATAATACACTCGCACTTATTTTTTTCACAATCTATGATAGGACAAGCTGATAGCTAATCTGATGTTAATTACTGCCTCCTTTCAAACCGGAACACAACACACATTACTGCTCTACCTCATAAAATGACACGGTGGTGGTACTTCCCATAGTAGCACCATGTCACTTCAACAAAAAAGCCTTACCTTCTACTGGTGTTGTATTTGGTCTTTGGTCATTTGTTCTCGATAAGACGAGTTGTCTTATCGAGAACATTAAAAGTTTACCTACTGTTCACAGTGATTAATCTAGTCAGTATCATTATTTCAAACCACGACAAGTATTTTATCTATTTAATAAAACTTCCGTGCAGAAGGGACAGACGAGCTGAAAGCGTTAGAGGAAGAACGAGAAAGCGTTATAAAGCAAGTGGAAGCGGCTGAAGAAATGAGTCCTAACTTGCGACGGTACTGGCGACGTCGCGGCGAAGAGTTGAAGGAAGAACAATTTTACAAGTAAGCACTGCAATTGTTGCAACGTTTGACATACTACATATTTATGTTGACTCTTACAAATTGATACTCTTGACCGTGCAAATTCCGAGACACTAGTTTCAGATAATAACATCCACAAAAAATGGATTGTGGCCACTTAATAAATCTACTCGTATCATAAAATTTTTAATCATAAACATTGCCGTTTTATTTTAACATACATATTTAAAACCTGCATAGTTAATGCATTCAAAATCTAGAAAAATATTAAGTGCGCACACAGAATCGCGGCACTTTAGTTTTTGCAAAGACAAGACGTTACGCTGTTAGGATACGTTTTATATTATATTTTCGTTTACTTAGATATCTTCTGCGAGAAGGCAGCGTGCCTCCATACTTCAGAAACGTGCTCGGCGGCGCCATCTGGTGGGAAATGAACAACACAGCTGGAGATGCCGTGACGACGGCAGAACGAAGAAAGATGAAATGCGTATGCGCTGAAGAGACGCCACCAGACATTGAACCGTATATGTAGACAGTAAGTCACTTTGAGGTTTTTTTGCATATTCTGTCGCGTTTTTCGGCATAGCTACAATATTTTTTCTTACGTTCTATTTAAAGCTTTCGGTTTGATGATTGATGATCTTGTATTAGTAGTTAACGTTGATATTATTGCTTTAGAATATGGAAACAGTTCGAACGGAAATAAATACCAGATTAAAAGATTTTTCAGAAAAATAATTAAAAAAAAACAATACTTTGAAAGTATTTAGTACATGTAGTCAGTTTGATGCGAATCTTATTCCTGCTTCACTTTCAGGAAGAGTCTCAAGCGCATTCCACTGAAATTATGGATTTTTAATTAAAACATAATATATTCGATAGTTAGACCATAAATATAATTACCTAGTAAACATATATTACTCCAATGAATTATTATTATTTTTACCTTAAAATAACCACCTAATACAATATTATATTTTCCTGTTTATTAAACGTTGAGGAAACAAAATAACTGATTCGGGGAACCGAAAACGTTGAAGCTATTTTCATTTCTTATTCTATATAATAGATGGTATATCTATTTAATTCCAAGAAACGTGACTTTGATATTTCTAGAAACATAGGTTCAGCTGTGAACTTCGAAATATGATGATTATGATAAATGATAAGTTTGATGATCACGCGTTTTTCGACCACATTTACTAAGCTAACCTACTAGGTACGAACTATAATATATCATTATCAATTTTCTCAGACGGTTGATAGAATGAGTACCGACCGTGTATCTTGATTTATTCTAGAGTTACACGCCTTAGTAATATGGTAGAGTCGCACCATTGATGCGTTTATATTTAAACTACAAGGGGCATACAGTGTCATTTAATATCTACCAACAACAACAAGACCTGGCTAGAGTAGGGCTTCTAAATAAATTTTAAAAACTAGTGAATTTCAGCAGACTTCTTCGCTCTCCTTATATTTTGCTATAGAATTTACTTTGATAATTTTGTAGCTAGGTAAAAACATGTTTTTAAGATTATTCATAAAACACGCATTAGTGAACTATAAATAATTAAAACAATATTTAGGTTAGTAATCTCAGATGGCTATTCCTGTTTATCCCTTACGCTTTAAATGTAGGTTTGCCTACCACGTGATTCACTACGCAGTTTTTGCTTGTCATCCTAGTATGAAAAAAGCATGCTGGCTATGAATATAAGTTGAATATAAATTATGATGTCATCAATTTTATATACAACTTATATTCATACGCATATGCGTACCTTCCTACCTAATTATAGCCAGCAGTCAGAGCAAGTCTCGTAGGCTGGTTAGATAAATAACAATAATTACGAAAGTGGTCAGTGAACGTTGCTTATTGGTTCATTTAGTCGCGAATAAAAAGTGTTAGGTATTATATTAAATCTACATTGGTTTCTGATGTTGTACTTTTAACCTATCCTAAAGTGATATTAATGGCCATTTCCAGCTGTGGTTCAACTAATCACTGATTTGGCATATGAGATCTCATCGCCTGGGACCTAATCGCCTCTGCGGATTGGTGTCTCAGTATCGAGCGGTGTGGCCTCTGAGACCAATTTGTGTGTAAAACGAATAGCGAGAGAAGAATTGCAAGTGTAGGCGAATTCGTCAGTTGTTTTCCCCTCCGCTTTTCCATAGTATGTGGGAGCCAGTGACGGCAAAGCGGAGGGGGCTGCGCGATTGGCTGCGCGCGCAGCCAATGCGCGCGCCGCTCGGCTGCCCTCGGCCGGCAGGGACAGCAGCGCCGCCGCCGAGTGCCGAGTGCCGCCGCCCGACGCCGACTCCCGCGGACAGTACGGCTCAAGCCCTTGCTAAGGATCGCGTCGCGTCGATATCGCTTCGATGCCCTCCGCATTCATCGCAACTCAAATAATATTATAAGTGCTATTGTGCTTTCTACATCCATGGATTCCTTATCAGCCTCCATTGATGCCGCAGGCTAGTTCTCACGTGAGTAATTGCTAAATATGCATAAATTATTCTTTTAACCGACCGATAAGAGATGGCGCTACTTGCCTTGGAGGAGGCCCATCCATGTCAATGAACTGCGTTTGATGTCCGCAATGTATGATTGTAGGTAGGTATACGAACTTTATCAAAGTGCATCATTTTTTTCGAATGGTTCTTCACAATCTAAAGTTCACTTTGTTGCTGGCCCTGTTCATAACACTGTATTGATTAGTACTCGACGTTAATAATATGAGAACCACAACCTATTTACCTATATAATAAGTATCTACTTACTTAGTAGGTAGGTCTCTGAGTGCCTCTACAGTTACTCAGGTAGGTACGTAACATAACTACTTTGTTAGTCTCTCACGTAAACATGTGTGTAACCAAACCAGTAATACCTACCAAGAGTCTCCGTAACAACCAATACTAATTAAGTAATCATTTAAACAAGAATTTGATAACACGAAAATCTACTGTAAAATAAACCGTATGTTCAATACAATTAGATTCAAAATACCATATTTATAAAAATCTTATTATAGAGGTATCTACTTAGTAAGTACTTAACCAATTGGTTTGTATATTGACTCACATTACTTAACAATAAGTATCATACCTACCTCACCATTCTACTAATAAGTAGGAGGTACTTAAAGCAAACCCATAATCAAGTAGGTAGGCGTTCTTGTTGGAATTTCAAAGATGGGATTATGCAAAGGGAAGACGGTTCTTATTTGACTCGTTAGATGGCGCTGGTACTATGATAGTACTGTGTATGTCAAACTTAATGACAGGAGTGTTGAATAGCCCAATTGGCCTGATTTCAGGAAACGCTCAGCGTTGATCAGCCTAATGACAGCTGTCAAAACATTAAGTATTGGCCGTAGAATGCTACCATCTCAAAAACGATCAACCTTCAGATTTATATCAAAACTCCATACACCCGAAAACAAAGTAAAAGTGTATTAATTTTCATAAGTGGTTGATTATAATTTGATGGAAATCATTTTTGAAGCGGACATTTTTCCCTCTCTTCATTTTATGGCTTCAGCCCATCAATACGATAGCAACTCTGCCAATATCAAAAGTTTCCATATAATTGCCTGATAAAGTAATAGTCTGTCAATGAAACTGACAGATACCATTTTCTTAAGTAGGACTTTATCGTCTGTTACTGTTACCCTCCGTTTTCCAGTTTATTACAATAATGAAAGTTGTGAATCATCACTTTTCCTAATAACTTTTATGAAATGTAAAATACTACACCTACGTATTACTAATAAGTATATGTTTGCGAGCGCACGCCACTGTCTCCATAAAATAGTTGAAAAATTATTTAAAACGTGCGCTGCTTGCAGATGGCAAACTTAAAAAAAAAGACATTAGAATTTCCGGCACAGCGCCATCTATTAGACTATTTTGGCCTCAATGGGGATCACTGAAATAATCTTGAGTCTCCACTACGATAGGTGCTGGGTTGTGGCATCGCAACATTACCTTCAAGTGTTTGTTCTAATTTATTTCTCTAGCCTAAATCTTCCCACTGCTGGGCAAAGGCTTCCAAACCCTAATACTGCACTTAATAAGTTTTGACGTTAAAACATTAACTTTTATTAATATTTTACTTAGTTGTTTGTAGCAATGTGTAGATTGGAAAAATATGTGGAGAATAGAGCAGCAGGTTTTAAGAGATCGCATTATTTTTTTTATACCTAAACACATTATTAAGAAATATCACGTACTTTTATTTAACAAGTTTTAACCCCTCAAGTTCTCGGTCTTATTACACCGCGCAATGCCAGTCCAAAAAGATTATATATTCATTCTTATAAGATTACCCCTAAACTTGATTGAAGTGCACAGAACTCGAATAAAATCTGGTTGGTAAAGAAGCTATGGCCTTGAGTGACCTATAAATTTACCCCTAGCTGCCCTGGCGTGACCTTTGACCCAGGAAGTTATTGTTGCGGAAGACATTGGTTTTGTTCTGTTCTGTGAGTGACGCGAAGGTCTCAGTGACAACTTGGGCAAACCGAGTTTGTTTGTATTTTTGTTCAAGCTATAAAGATAACTATGATGAAGCTATATATAAGCTCTATGAAGATGTGATAAGCGGTTTGAAAGTTATTTCAAACCGCTTAACCCATCTTCATAGATATGTTCGCAGATAAGATTATAAAGTTATCCAAAGGGTAGTAATTATTATTTTTTATAAAATCTTCCCAAAAACTTAAGTGGAAAGTCACATAACGTGAGCTGCCATTTTTTGAGTTTAAAAAATACCTTTTGGTTCAGGTAAACTTGGTAATCAATAAGACCGTAAATCGAAGCAATTAGCAAAGTACAACCTATTAAAATATGTTTATTGTAGGTATATGTCGTAAAAATCGCATTGTAGATCAGTCCAGGCCGAACTACTATAGCCCTTTAATCCCTGTGACCTTGAGGAACCTTTGACCCTAAGAAGGGAGTACAAAAATTGCTTCTTATTTAGCGAAGTATTCTTTTTACATTGAATCACACTTTACTTTCTATTATTCACTTAGGTATATTTTATAATGCGGAATTATTTCCATTATAGGATTTTAGTGACTACAAGTAGGTAGTAACGTATATTTGTAGTCGTTATATTAGAACACAATTCTTCTTAAATACAACTAAAAAATAATAATATCTAATCATAAGCTAAACGCTAAAACAAGAAATTCCAACTAAGTAAGCGGCCACAAAAACACGATCAATCTCATCCTTTCACACATCGTCGCGTTCAAAGTCAGCAAGAACCACACAAATCAACATTATTTTATTTGGCATCTCATTCACTCCTGATACATTTAATGACGTGAAACGAAACGGAAGATACGATCGTGGGGCGCTTGAATGGCGCATGCAATATAGTAAAATAAAATCAGTCAGAAATGATATCAGAATCAGATCAGAAAAAAAAAATACTGGATCAGGTGACCCTTTGCGTCTTTTCTCTTGGTTTAATTTATTATTAGTACAAAAGTATTGTAATCGAATCAATGCTTAAATAAAGAAATAAATTCAAGACGACTTCGTAACTTCTGCTTTTGTCGCAATTTTAACTTAACGCTAGAGTCTAGCGTTAAGTTAAAATTACTGTAATGTAAAATTATGATTTACATTACCGGATCATGTGAATTACCGCGCTTTGTTATTGGGATGGTCTAGCGGCTAGACCATCCCAATAACAAAGCGCGGTAATTCACATGATCCGGTAATGTAAATCATACATACATAATATATTACAACAATATGCTTGCTATTTGCGGAGGCATAGACATGATTGATCCAAAAGATGGCGCTGTTATGGAATTCTACTTGGAATTTTATATGGTTTTCCTGATTTGATCAACATACATTATCTAGTCTAAGACAACTTGTGGCACGCATTAATAAGAAATTAAGTTATGAAACGCCATTAGATCTGCAATAAACTACAAACGATAAACATCAAAATATTTTCAATTTTGATCAAAAAGTTTTTGTACCATTTAAAGACCATCCTTAAGCTACAAATTGACATAAAGTGTATAAAAAAATGGTTATAATATAAAGTACCTACATCAAAACGTGTAAAAACTATTGAACTAATTAAGTACCCCTAAACGCACTAGACTTTCATACAAAAGACTTAAACGCGTTTAAATTATAATTCATAAAAACTGTCAATATCCTGTTTCCAGTTTTATAGGGTATATCTATACTAATATTATAAAGAAGTAATGTTTGTGTGTTTGTATATTTGTTAAATTGTAAGGGGTAATCTCGGGATCTACTGAACCGATTTCAAAAATTCTTTCACCAATAGAAAGCCACATTATTGCTGAGTGTCATAGGTTATAAAAAAACCGAAAAATAAAAAAGGCTTTTACGTGGTAGTCCGTTTTGCAAAGTGAACCGGAGAAAAAACGGTCGAATTATACCCAACGAAGTGGGCATGGGTCAGCTAGTAATTTATATAGGTGACTGCATTTACGGGACAATTCAATTCGTTTCATTATGGAGCAAAGTTCCACATGAACTTTGTTTAAAATTGTTGTTGCTGTGCACAATTGACACGGTAGAAAAAAAATATAGATAATCGCAATTACAAAACAAAAGATTCACGACTGTTACAAAACTCTCTCATTATGTATAAAGATAATAAAATCTACGCTTTGTTTCTTGTAATACTTTCTGACTATCGGAATCCCAAGTTCAAAATATTAGCTAAATGCGACGTTGCCAACTCTCACGACACCCCTAAACAAGTGTCAGCGGCGGTGTTGCCAAATCGCACCTAAATTCAACGGTGGCTAGACTGAGATAACCGAACAAAACCCGGAGCGTCCCCAATTTTACCTGCTTTAACTATTATTGTGAGAACCGAAAATACTTTTTGTGAGTGGGATTCTAAGATATAGATTGTTTTATGAATCAATGATTTACAGGGACTTTATTGATAAGCTAGCTTGGAACTGATCTCATTAATTAAAAACCTACAGGCGTCGTCGTGGAGTCTTTTTTAGTCGGCTGCAAGCATTCGTTTTGTGTGTTGGCAGATCGATTTGCTCTCCTAATGTTGTTCAAATAGTAATAGATCTGATGTAGTTTCCTGATGTACGGCGGCGCTTAGCTTTTTTATATATTTCCGATAAAGGTTAGTTTCTTTGCAATTATTACTTAACTGTTACTGTGGCACATCGTAAACTAAATTCATAAAAGTAGTTACAATTATGTAAGTACATATTTAAATAAATACATAAGTAAGTATCAAAGGACAATGCCCAATGGGCTATGGGAATCTGTACCAACTTGCATCAATTTGAACTTACTCTCAAAGCCCTAATTTTTATTTACCTTTTCGCTACCAACAATATTTTTTTCAATGTTTAACCGGATTTCAAAATATTTAAAAATGTATTTTATTTTATATCATATTTGCCTTCTCAGCTAAAGCTTACTTGACAAACAAGATTTTTATGCTCAATGTCCACTCACGAAAATAGGTGACAGCTGGGATCGGAACAAAATAGTTGACGTGCGGAAGGCTTAGTCCGAACTTGCATTTTAACTCCCGACTCTCGAGTCGACAGTCGTCTCTCGGATGTCCTTGTATTTTTGTATGGATATCCGAAAGACGACTCTCGACTCGAGAGTCGGGAGTTTTAAAATGCAAGCTCGGACTAAGCACTCGGAAGTAGGAAATTGATAATCATGTTATGTATAATTAATTTTAATTTTCTAAACCCGGTTAAATAAGAGGGTTAAAAATTAACAAAGTACACGTATAAATAAAATATTAATTTTGATGATAATTAGCTTGTGACGCAATCTGGTACAAGGTTTGGGCAATGTTCTTTCCTTTATAGTAGGATTTTTTTAATGTTTAATATAATAGGGACGTTGAATTAATTGGAAATTGGAACCACGTTTGGCACCCTGGGTGCGGCTACTGTGGGGTTGGTGGGGTGGGTGCCCTTCCTATCGAGCAGCCGCTGGCTCCCGCCGTCGACCCTTGTCGACTGCGATATCCTTATGCCTTGATCACACGTACCGAGTAAATCGGCGAGACAGTGACGTATTTGAGATACACTGCGCGTCGACATTAGTTTTACTGTTGAACGTTGCAGCGTTAGCGCGCAGTGTAACTTAAATACGTCACTGACTCGCCGGTTTACTCGGTACTTGTGATCAAGGCATTAGAGTTTGTGCCTCATAGATCTGTGGTGATATCATAAATAGTTTAGTTCTTTTTACGTAAGACAATTACATGCATATAAATACGTTCGAATATATTACCACTCGAATTTATTTGAAGTTGACTTTCTGGGTACTAGTGAGCTTTGTCTAACCCAAGAAAATGGCTTGGTTGGTTTTAACATGGTTTCATCCAATAATATTCGATCTAGTGTAAGATTAGGTCAATAACTTGCATAAATAATTATACTTAAGGATGATTTTTTTATTATGTGCAATACGTTAACTCAAACACAAAACAACACTTGTTTTTTCAACTAAAGCTCACGATTACTTTGAATCGTTAAAGCATCCTTAAAGTATCAAATACTTGGTCACTATAGATTTTGTTGTTTAGAGAAAAAAAATGTTTTCTTTTTACACATCTTCTAAAACAATTTTCTATCACTTTACTTTGTTAAAAATAAAAAGAACGTTCTTCTGACGGCAATCAGTGATCTATACGAGCGTCACATCCCTTCTAACGTCTACGTAACTTGATTACAAATTCGTCCTTCATAATAATTTATTCTTTTCCCAAAACAGCTGTAGCATTCGGTCAGTTCAGTGGCCGAGGGGCTCACACCCACACGCGCCAGACTGAGATAGATAGATGTAGAGGGACCTTAGAAGATGAGATGGCAATGTTAGGGTTAAGTTAGATGGAGAGAAAAAATAATTTTGCATAATTATAAAATATAACCTAGGTTTTTTAATGTGAGTGGACGTGCCAATGAACTAGATTTGTGGTATTGTGTATTTAACCGTGCATTTCTATATCCAGTCATTGGTTAAATCCTGTCCTACCCTACCTAATACACGCAGCACTAGACAGTAATTTATTTTATCGTTAGTGACTACGAACGCGAAACGAACAATGATTGTCTGATCCTGGGCTTGTTTCGACTTTATAACAGGTTTCAAGCTTTTTGAATAGGAGTAGAATTGGGTAGGTAACTTAGGCTAAGTTACCCAATTCTGCTGTTGGCGAGTTTGCTGTGGGTTAGAATTAGTGATGTGCCGGATCGTCAAAAATGCATATCCGCGGATACGGATACGGATATCTAGTGTCCAGATCTGGATACGGATCTTTATTTTATCACTCAATCTATGTCGGCGCGTGTAATCGGATCTCATAAGATAGTTGATTTAGTATATATGTAGGTACCTACTATTTGCTTGGTATAAAGTCTTCGGCTCTCCTCATCCAGGGTCCTGCTACGTTACGCAGATCGTTGCTCAATCTCGCCGGAGGGCGTCCTGCAATACGCTTGCCTAAATGCGGTCTTCACTCCAACATCATTAGAAGTCTTGACGAAGATACCTGACCAACCCAGCTGAATTCTCTGAATTACCTCTTTCTCAAAGTTGTGTCTACCTAGCTATATATTTGATTTTAAGATATAAATACTCTTAAACTCTGAATTATAAATACAAAACATATTCTAAGTTATTATGCAGCATTAAGTCATTTGAATTCGAAAGTTAATAATATATCCGTAAAAGATTCGCGAGAAAAGTGACGGATACAGGACGACGGATACGGATACGGATTTTCGGAACATCACTAGTTAGAATGTACGGATTTAAATTTGATTTATATTTTATGTTTGTAAATAAGTAAATTATACATGATTATTGTTATATTGCTGTTATATTATATTTGATGGTACTATATTATTTAAATACTGCAATTAAAATAGAATAACACTTTCGAGAGACAGACTAACAGCTGAGTCTCAGTAATAGGTCCCGTTTTACCCTTAGGGTACGGAACCCTAAAAGATACCACTACAGCAGCGGTAGGGGCATGGCATGGCGGCGTGCGGTGCGGTGGCAACTGTGAACGAAACGAAGATTTAGCTAGTACTAGAGAGAGATAACATGATAAAAGCAAAAGAGCAAAACAGCTTCTGACAACCTCTCCTATCCTGATATCAAAAAAAATGGTCGGGGGTTGAGTAGGTAGAAAACATAACCCATGCTGTTTGTGGAATATGGATTGTTAGTATGGCATGGGGTGGATCTATAATATGTTTTTTTAGATTTATTCCTTATAATTTCTTTTTCTTATTGGTAAAGAAAAGAGTTTAATACCTTTACTTGTTCTAAATGATGTTAAAGGACGAAAAACACCAGCATGACTTAGGTTCAAAGTAGTGGTACTAATAAATACATACTTACCTACATATAACTGGTAAGTATAGGAAACTCTAATCTTTACTCATTCACATAAAAAAAGACTATTCAGAAGCGACCCAGTAGTGGTAAAACGAAACATTGCAAAGTTGTGTTCGGCTCACGCATTCCAAAGTACTGTTCTCATCTAGCGTCTACAAAATAAGGGTTATATTAGCTTACTCCTGGCAAATATTAAGTAAGTTATATTACGCTCGAACTGAACGCGCTTTATTCAACATGGCGACCATAAAAGGGCCTTTTTGGTCCCCACCATAGCACCCATGGAGGGGTCCTGTTGACGCCTTCCCCAAATACACGAGACAAAATAAATTAAACAACACAGCTTGGATCCTAAGGATGATTTGAATTATTGTGACGTTAAAGACATATTATGCAATTTATGCATAATAAAACCGGTCCACATAAGAAAGATAATAAATTATTAGAACTTCGTAGCACGAGTGCACTTTTTATTTAAAACAAAACGTGTTCAGTTAGGTAAAAAATGATTTATTATTTATTTATAAATCATTTATTTTATGTTTTAAGATCAACTGTCTGTGCTTTAGTTGAAGGCACCGAAAAGTATTTGAACAATGCTGTTAAGTTCCTCGTCCTCTATTGTCAAGAGAGAATAATCAAATTTAGCCTCAATAAACAATATTGAGAGGTTTATACAAGTAAAGTACAAAATAAACAAGAGTCGGCAAATATGATAGACTATCTAAATCGAATCAACCGCGCTTTTAGGTTATCAGAAATGAAAACAGATGGCGCAGCAAGTATGACAGTTCATAAGCCAACAGATGGCGCTAAAAAGCATTTTCTGCAGTGGTGATGGTGGTTCTGAATTTGTATTGCAACCAATTAAATAAAAATCTCTAAAAAATATTAAGCTTCAATTCAGACTTCCAGTATTATTAAAAGCTTTTAAATAATACTTGTAGTCTGAATTGAAGCATATAAGCTTTGATCAGGCAAACATGCTAGGTTTTCCGAAGATATGTTTTAACCGTTTGAAGTTCTCGGTGCGCATACGCAACATTATCAAACTAACTCACACCTAAAGTATCTGATAAACCATCTTTCAACTATACTTACTATAAATTATAAGTTAAAACAAGAAGTCAAAGAATGATAATATAAATTTCACATACAACAAAGTACTTTTAAGTAAAAACTTAAGTTTAAAATATTTTTTTGGTAGATAATGTAAGAAGTTAGTCAGTATGGTGGTTTCGTAGTCTTAGCCCTATCTCCGTTTTTGATTTGAATAAGAAAGAGAAAGAACGAAAAGCAATAATAATAATATCGCTAATTTCGTCCCTCGCGCCCTTTCCTGCTGTTCTTGGCAACCGGTTTAGTTAGTGGAATGGTCGTAAACTGGATCCACCAATGAAGAGCTTCAATTGGCAGCAGGCGTACCATTGGCGACGAAGGAGAGAAAGAGAGCATTATGGCGGAGTGTGGTGCGGGGGTTTCGGGGCATGGGTGCGGTGGCGCGGTGAGTCGGTAGTGCGCCCCAGCAAGACAGTCTTGGTTCGCTATTCGAAAAGAAGGTTATTGTTACAATGACACGGGCACCGGACTCTCGATAAAGTGTGTTTGTATGTCGTTTTCGTCGATAATAAGTGTTGTGTTTACTTTCACCCGTGCGAATGTCTCGTTCCTTACATTTTCGTTTGTTTTTTTCTTTTAATCACTGCCGCATGGGACGGCGCTTACGTTTCAGTTAACCTTTTATTTTGAAACGATGGAACGTTGTTCTTATGGTTTCTACACTAAAAGGTATTTTATGTTATTTATTTACTTTTGATTGCGATGGTGTGGGTGAATGCATCGCGTGTGGTACCGACCGTTGTGCATGGAAACCAAGATTTACCACCTACCTACTTTGACTACGGCAAGAGTAGTCTTTACGAGTTTCTTTCACTCAACGCTATGAATCATAAGTGACACTGACCAGCTGATGAAATAAAAGGATTGAAAGCAATACAGGTTTATCGACATCACGACTTCTTACCATTATTATCATAAGTATACATAACTACCAATCCAAACTACTCTCAAGAGAACAGGTATTTTGTATCAATACGTTAATAATTATATGATGGCCGGCAACTAAATCCACCAACAAATGGAGGCTTAGTCAGTATTATTATTGCATAGCTTCGGAGAAAAGCCGACAATGTGAGGCCCTCGCACTTGAGGGTCGACAGTCGAGGGGAGGGAGAACGCCGTCTGTCTGCACACATGCAGAACCGGTTCGCTCTCTGACTCCCCCAGTGGCTTTAGATATTCTCTTTCAGTTTTACCACACGCGTTCGCATATTGCCTTCCTTGTCGTGCGTTTTCATTATTTTTTGCTTCCCCTTTGTGAAATAATGCCAGACAGGCCGTTTATATTTCGGTTTCTATCCGTATATAGGTGTTATGAACTGTTACATTTTAAAACATTTACTAAGTTGGTAAGTAATAATGTTGCAACAGAAATTAACATTCTTTCTTCGGTATCTACATCAAACTGTAACAACTTAAGACATTCATTAAATTTTATATAGAATCTTAAGTCATATAGTATATAGGTACTTATGTCACGAAAATATTGGTATCTATATTAATTAAATAAATATTTATAATACACATAACAATTGTCTTGTTGTAGTAACACATTTTAATCAAACTTCATCTATGTATTGTAAGAAGAGAAATCAAATGTACTAAAGATATCAGATATAGGTCAAGTATGTATTACAGCGGTTAATTTTTCTTTTTAATTTCTCTTATTTTTTATATTATATTTTTATTATCAGCACTATTTTGTATGAGCTTTAATAACCGCGTTGACAAAATTATCCTTGTTGTTATTATCAGTAGCACGATCTGCGTTTTATCCTGCCCTCTTGCTACGGGTTTCCGTTTTACAGTTTTCTGTAGAACCTCTGCTTTAACTTATATCTTACAAGGACATGACTCTGCAGTCCTTTGGCTTTTGGAGAGTCCAATCTCTACAAATGATAATTTTAGTTCTTATTAGTTCAGCTTAGTTATCAGATTGCTAGGATTATACCTTTATGTCAGTCGTCTTTCAATAAGGCGTTTCATGTTACCTTTATTACCTATATTGTCTACCCATCGCGCTCTAAGTGAAACCAGATTCCTTAAGCTCGGTTTTCTTTTGTTTGGCTAGGTGTTCTGTCCAATGGTTTATTAACCAAAGTCTGACGTAAATTCGACGAAGAATTTCGATTAGAAGTACGACTTGTTCCATTAGCCTTTGTGCGACTCGTACACGGACTTGTGTATTTATTGATCGTTCATCTCTCCACGCAGTCATAGTAGGATACCTATAATAGGGATTGGTTTTCAAGCTGTGGGATCTTTCTTGATTATTAGACCAGGGTCGATAATTTTTAAAACCAAAAAAAGTACCTATCTAATAGAAGAGAATATTACAAAAATGAAAGAAAAAATAATTTACGGGCGATCTGAGGTCGGGAAGGGGATGGGGATGCGCTTTTAAGGGTATAAAACGCTTTTTCTCGATTTCCGTCAAAACTAAAAGTATTATAGAAAAAAAGTCATATAACAAAGTTGTAGGTAAGTAATTAAAAGATCTAAAACTTTTGTTTACACACTTTTTCCACATAACCTCAAAATTTTTGTGAAAAATTCAGAAAACCAAGTTTTTGGTTTTTTATTATAATAACAAACAATTTTTTTTTTCACGAAATTTGGTGAAAACTTACCTTTTTATGTCCCAAATACGCTGTAATTTATTTGATTAGAAATATTTATTTTTTCGTAGTAATTTTGAATTAATATCGATAAAGCACCCTAATTTTCAATCGAAAATTCACCCGTCAAAATATGTATCAGCTTTTTTCAAAAAGTTGGTATATTTTCTGTTCGTTGAAATCTTTACTTTCCGATGGTGAAAAAAATATGTTACTATAGTAAATCTTCTCAGAAAATGCAAAAAATCGAAACCCATGAAAAACAATGACAATATGTATAAATACTTAATATATTTTTTTTGGAAGGCAATACTATCAACGATTGCTTGTTTGTACTTTGGAGTTTTAATATTCTATGATGTTTAATGTCCAGGATACAATATCTACCAACCTAAAAATCAATTACCGTTTTGTTAAATTTTGATTTCTCTTCTTAGTTAAGATTATTAAATCGGAATTACATTATGTGCAGAATCTAAAAGGTTTCGTTTAGAAAATGTATGTTAAGTAAGTAGCTAGATAAGTACCATTACTTTGCTTTAACTCCTTTTTGTCACTAATTTCAATATAAAATATATTTTTTGGTAAACTTTTAGTAATGTTCTTGTTATATAATTCATTATCCATGAAATATTAATTAAAACACCTATTAAGTGAGCTTGAGTTTTTGAAGACTAATCCTTCTTTACAGAACTGAACCTGTAGATAGTACTCAAAAGAAAAAAGATCAGGAGAAGGAGCCTCAGAGTCCTAGTTATCAACAACTTTCCAAACCTGTTGATAAACAACACAACAACGAAAACCAAAACTTGAATTTGCCAGTTAATCAGCATGTACCTGCCCAACAACTGCTGTCACCCTCCCATAACTCCGGGCAACTTTCATCTAAAGAAGATTCCAAAGACAAAAATCTGTTGAAAGTTGCCAATTCAACGACAATAACCTTAATTGACAACGGTACTCTTAACGGTGATAAAGACAAGGACTATCCCAAAAACTACTTTACCTTGGAATCAAAAATCGATAAAAAAGATGATTCTAATAAAAACAGCATCACCATAACAAAAACTATCCCCAAGCAATCGCCGAACAATCAAGTTGAGAAAACCAAAGGTCAGGCCAAACCGGCCAAAAGGCCATTACAATATTTAGAAACACTTGCTGAAAAAGCTGGCATTACCTTTGAAGATAAATACGAGGCCGCAAACACCCTATTGGCTTTAGATAAACAAAATAATATAAACCGTCGCCCACCTGAGCTGAAGCAACCGAAGACTGAACCTGAAAGCCATAATCCAGCAGACGATTATAACCGGTATCGAAATCAAAAAGAAGAAGATGATAAACTTCAGGTCTGGTTTACAACTCAACTCTCCTGTCGTTGAATTTTATAAGTTTTCTAATGTCAGAACCTAGTGTTTATTTTTCGTCAATGTCATTAGATCCAGCAGCAAATAATTCAGCAGCAACAGCAACAACAGCAATTGCAGCAACTGCAGCAGATGCAACAGCAGCAATTACAACAGTTGCAGCAACAAGCGTTACAACGGCAACACCAGCAGGTATTGCAGCAACATATAAAGAACCAACAAGATCAACATCAGGAGTTGGTAAGCATCTATACATTGTCTGGCTTTTATTATGGAATTTCAACTTAAGCAGATCGAATGTTTGTATTAGTTTCATAACTATGCAAAGTAACAGCATCTTTACTGGTCCTTAGATAAGATTATTTAATACGCATACGGTTCTAGGTATAAATTAGCTGTTGTATGGTTTTTTACGTTTTCTTACGCTTTTTTACTTTTATATGTTCATTTTGTGTATCAAGAAATGGAGGCGGCGTATTAACCAGAACTAAAAGGTGGGTCGTTTTCCTTTTCGACCGCAGTTGCAGAAACAGTTTCAGCAACAGCAACAACAGCAACAACAACAACAACAGCAGCAACAACAGCAACAACAACAACAGCAGCAACAACAACAACAACAGCAGCAAAAACCTGAGTTGTTGCAGGTCACTCAATCGACGGACGGACAGCAAAAATTTTTGCAGGTATTATTCACAATCATTGCATAAAACTACTTGACTCAGAGAAGTAATATGATTCTTCAGTTTTTCAATATCAGAAAAACGTATTTGTTATTCAACAAGCTGTTAGGTTTTTTCTCAGATGTAATCTGATCTTAATTGTGTCTGATTAGAGTGATTAGGTTTTTCGATACATGACAAATTTTAAACCCCTGTTTCACGTTACCCGTCTCAAAACTTAGTGATCACAGTGTTAGTGAGAGAAACCTGTCGCGAATCGCGATCGGATTCGCAATGTTCACTGCACGACAACATCATACTCACTCGGTATAAGCCCAATAGTACAGTAGGTACTATTACTTCATCCGATTCTTCACTCATTTTTGTTGCTTTCCAAGTTTACGACATTAAGTAGTACAAACGTAAATTGGTAGGATTTTAACAGGTACTTACATAATGCGTGGAAACTATGTAGTACATGTACTGATGGTTTAGTACGTCCATCTTACGATTCTTACGCAGCTTTTAGAAGATTTTCAAACTATGTAAGGATAACTTGAATCATTAAAATCATGCCCGTTTTTAGCCACTTCACACGCAGCAGTTCAACGTTCCTGGAATTGGCGAGATAAACCTCAGTTTTCTGGCCTCACCACAAAACAATGTGAACCTGGTCTTCGACAAAAATCAGAAGACGGGCATGAATGCGGATATAAAGCCGCAACAAGTAAGTATGTCACTGAGTAACAGTGAAGTTTGAATAAAAACGATCTTATTTATTAAATCAAACGATAATTAGATAAGAACGAACTATGAGACTAAAATCCAAACAAAAACTACGTAAACAAATCTGCAGTGTAGATAATTTTTAGCGGTTGTGCGGCTGTTGCGGTGCGTTTTCTAGGCATGTGTTTGATGACGTTAAGTTTCAATATAAGTATAAGACCACTACGGTGTACTAAGCATTTTGACCATTACATAATACCGTACCTATTTAAGCCATCAATATATAGCATAATATAGCAATAATGATAAAACCGTTGTCTTACTTCTGTAGAATGTTCCTGAATCCGACGTAAACAAAGCACTAAACAAGGTGTTAGTTACTACTACGTGTCACTGTGGTCAACATTTTTAGGCATTTTTAAGAAAAAAAAATTAATATAAGCCGTTCCGTTATATAAGAAATGGAGCTTTAAATTGTCTTTGCGAATGACAAACGTTAACATTAATGACCTGTCAATCACACTGCACCCTATCTGAGTACCCTTAGAGGTCGTTAAAATACCTTTTTTATTGGACTTGTAGAGCATGGCTACTTCGAGAAAATATTGATTCAAACAGTTCAATAAAAGTGGTTATCAGAAAGTGAACTAAACTAACTTAACAATCATTGCACTCTTTTAGATTAAGCACTTACATACTTTACTAGAATTTCGTACATTTGATTAGTGTTTATAGTTGGTACCTAGATGTAGGTATCATACGCATGTCATAGATGCATCCATACAAAATAGCATTTCGTATACGATGCTGAAGCACGTCAGTACAGTATTGAATGTCCCTAGGAAGAGACCTATCTCCTAGGGCAACTACGTCTATTTTATAAATTTGTTTTTTGAATAAAGTTCGACAAACCTATCGAATTACCTACCGTTTTCATGAGTACGTGGGTCAGGGTTGTCGTCGCTGCGAATTTGCTGCGTAATGGATACATCGAATTTTCGACTGCATGTTAACAAAGATGTATTTCGATTATTTTAAAGAAGTGCTTGTACAATAAACTACATTGATATGCTACCTCCAAATTGATCTAGAAGAAAATAATTAAACTAAGAAATGTCAGATGGCAACACACTGACATGCAATTAAGTTATAAAATCAGTAAACGCTACTATTAAAGCGATGTAAAAAGTAACGGTGTTGGAATAACCGGCTATGTGAACTTTATATTCTTGGCAATGCTTCGATGGAAAAAAATATCTTTAGTATTTGTTATGATATCAAAAAGTAAATTAAATAAACAAAGTAATAAAAGTAACTAACTCAATTAGTTGAGCTTAATGACAAGCAAAATATAATAATCACTACCGATATTATATCGGACTTTCGATTAGCTAGTGAATTCCTCCATGCGTTTCAATGCACCATGTGCATTTGTATCTTTCATGTGACAGATTAATCATATTTTAGTGGGTAGTAAGATTGCATATCGAACGCTGCTGGCTTTCCCTCTCGTTCGCTTATGGCTGGTTTCGTTTAGTAACTGTTCAACATAATGCGGCCTCCTCCAAACGCCAACTACACTCGAGAGCAATGAATCCGGGTCACTTAAAGAATGTTAAAAATCTCGGAAACTAAAAATGATAGGTTAATGCAATAAATTGTATGTAATAGACAATGTAATACTCCTTAAATGAAAGTAAAAAAAATATGAGTCACCATACATTTTATTAACACAAAATTACATAAAGAAAAAAACTGCTGATCTCTCCTTAAAACAAAAATAGGAAACATGAAATTTTTGAACTTTATTACGATTTTCTTGAATTTTAATACTTCGTATTGCCTCCTCGTGCTTCCATTACTGCGTTTACGCGGTTTGGCATGCTGTACACCAAGTTCCTTATACGATTTTGGGGAATATTCTCCCATTCCTCTGTGAGAGCAATTTTGAGCTCACGAAGCGTGATTGGGGGAGGGTTTTGTTGTTTTACGCATCTGCCTAGCTCGTCCCAAGCATGCTCGATCGGGTTGATATCCGGGCTGCGCGCTGGCCACTCCATACGAGTAATGTTCATCTCTTGAAGGTAGTCATTCACAATCCTACCTGTATGAGGTCGGGCATTGTCATGCATAAATATAGCATCCTCACCTAAATTGACCATAAATGGACCAACGTGATCATTGAGGATTTCTTCCACATATCTTACGCTAGTTAAAGAGCCGTTTTCTATGATCACCAGCTCTGTGCGACTTTCAGAAGAAATTCCGGCCCACACAAGTACAGACCCACCACCGTAGGCTACTTTTTCTTCGATGCATGCTTGCTTGAATCTTTCCCCTGGTCTTCGATACACTCTGTGTCTTCCATCGTGCTTGTAGAGCATAAATTTTGATTCGTCGGAGAACATAACTTTTGACCAATCTTCAATACTCCAATTTACGTGGCTCTGGGCATATCTTAGTCTCGAAATACGATGCCCACGCTCCAGTTTAGGGCCGTTTGCAGGTCTAAGGGGTTTTAAGTTAGATTCAGCAAGCCGACGTCTTACTGTCCATGCACTTGGGTTACTTCCTCCGAGGCGTCGAAACTGATTGGTGAGTTCAGTTCCTGTGAGAAAGCGATTTCGAAGCATGGTGTTCACCAAGTATCGGTCTTCTCGTGCTGTGGTACACCTGGTTCTGCCCGTTCCTGGTCTGCGTAGGTTAGAACCAGTTTCTTCGTAACGTCGGAGAACTCTTTGTACTGTTGACAGCGACACACCGACAGTCCTGGCTGTATCGCGCTGACTCCGGCCGGTTTCCAGCATTGTAAGTATTCTGGTGCATTCTTCAGGCGTAAGCGACATAATTTCAGCTTGAATAATGAATATAGAGCACTATCAACATGGTTTATGTACCCACATAAATGACAGATTACAAACAAAAGCAAAACCAAATGCTGTAATTTCGTAGTTCCATCTTCGAAAGTGGCCCTTTTTCAAATTTGATTTTTTTATGATATAACTTTACAATAACTAAGAAGTTTTAATACCTTCATTTAAGGAGTATTACATTGTCTATTAAATACAATTTATTGCATTAACCTAGCATTTTTAGTTTCCGAGATTTTTAGGATTCTTTAAGTGACCCGGATTCATTGCTCTCGAGTGTATTTCCTAGATGTAGGCATCGGTCTGAATTTTTTATGTTGATATTTAATTACAAATGTAGAATGAACCTATACATTATATTAAACTAAGTATAACTGTGTTTTAATGATTAAAACTATACATTAAACCACAGAAAAATCCCAGGGAGTAAACAGTGGAATCAGAACGGGAAGTTATGAAAAGAAAAGATGTTCTACTACTCATTGCAAAGAATTTCTGAAATTAGATTCCTAGTAATTTACCTTCATAACTTCATACATTTTCTTTGTCTAAAGTAGGCAAATTCATTTAAGGTTAACCTTCGTTAGAGCGTCATTAGTTCCAGGACGCCCTTTAGAATAAACAATTAGGTCTGACTGGTGATAGATGTGTTTTCTTCTCTGTGCAGATATCGGACGGTCAAACTCAAGTGGTCCAGCAACAGATGAGTATGTCCCAGCACGACTCGGCCCAACAGCATCACCAGACGGTCACCGTTGTATCGTCAATGCCCAACTCAATGGCTCATCAGGTATGAACCTACTTCTTAGACTCAGCAATATTTAAGTCTAGTAAAACGAGGCCCATGCATACTGCCTCATCTAAATCTCACATGATCATCTTTGGATCCATCAGATAGATGAGTAGAGTTCTTTTAAGACTATGACCGTAGTTTTGTACCTGCATGTATAAAATGGTCATCAAACTTAAAAGACTGCCTCCCACAACACAAGTTTTTACCTAAGGTGTAATTAGAGTTAGTGTAAGTTAGTAGATTGTAAGTATGTACTTATTTACAACTTAATTGAGTGATCAAAGACAAGAGTCTGCACAACTTAACCGCAAAATCGTTTCTTCTTGCTAGGCATGGGTGTTATATGCTCTTATGTAGGTTCAGTGATTTCCGGAACCTAGGCGTCATATTTAGGAATATGTCGTTATATTTAGGAAACTGAAATTTGTGATCGATGATAAGAGCGAGAGGGCTTTAGGCGGGACGCAGCGCGCCGATGCGAAAACGCCTGCCGACCAGCGTCAGTTGCATCGGAAGCTCGATCGGATGTGTCTCCACTCCGGTGCGAGATAATATCCCGCGCGTTCATCGACCTCCGTTGTGATAATAAAACCTATGGAATAGACTATTATGGCGAAAATGGAGTCGTATTTGTGGAAGAAGACCACTCAGATTCGGGTCCGTATTAAATATATATCTCGTAATTGAGCTTGCGTGATATCGTTGCCTCGCCGCCGCCGCTGCCCTGCGCTATCACAGAATTATCATTGATTTATTCAATAGTTATTATATTATCAAATCTGGTTTTAGAGCTTGTAGCGTATCAATTACAATCACTTCGAGGTCTAGGATTTTATCAACATGCAAGCTAGCCGAATGTAATGCCTGGGCTTTGCGTGGGGGTTACTCCACCTATATCGGTTTTCCCGGGAACTCGCTTATCTAAATCAATCTATGATAAGGACCCATGAAAACGAAGTAGTTAGAAAATTTAATTAACCTTTGTAAGCAAGCATCATTAGGTGTGTTTATCTTGATGTTGTGATATACGTTCTTAACATTTCTTTGACTTTTGATGCTGTACTATTTATGCGCGCGCATATCGATAAAGTGCAGAAGCTTATTCTACACATCACAAATGAGCAACACGTAAATTCTTGATTAAGATGTAACAGTTTATCTCGCGGTTTCTTGGGCCTCTATCATAATACAGGGTACCCTTCATAGGTGCAGCAACAACAGCAATCAGGAGGTACTATCCAGCAGCAGTCAGGGCAGCTATCCAGCATGCCATCGCTGCACAGCCTTCCACAAACCACACAGCAGCCTCAACAAATCAGGTAATCCACCAATATAAATATATACTATTTTCTACCTTTATCAGATATGTGACCGCACTGACCGTGCTAAACTGTTGATTTATGAGGTGGGTCCTCCTAAATCAACTCATATAACTCCTTATAAATAAATAAACATTGATGAATGAATCTTATATATTCATGGACATTTCACACATCACACCACACTCTAGTCCAACTAAGCAAAGCTTGATGAGTGTTTGATGGTGAGGACCGAACCAAATGCGTATTTGCAGTGTTTTTGAGTGTTATGTGGTGATGGCATTGGAAGACTACGCCTGTAAGCGTACGTAAATTGTCAATCAGTATCAAATATTTATTGCTATTTCATATCATTTACATTAAGGCGGGCCTGGTGACCCAAGATACAGGTTTTAGACTATTTGGGCACCTGCTCTCGAAACTGTACTTAGATAATTTAATAAGATTGTTTTCTAAGTTACTTGTTATTTTTTTTTGTCATTCGTAATAAATATATAAATAAAATAACACTACAACAACAGAACCAAAGGGTCTACTCGTTCGCAATAACCTGTCTAAGATCATCGCTTCACAACTTTCTGTTGTAACAATCACTTAGCGTTCTGTGCGTGACAAATAAAATTTGATTTCAATTATCTAACTGGTTTTGTAAGAAATTATTAGACAACTTCGAATTCCTTTAATATAAAAGTGTATTTTTAACTGGTCAGTCAAATTATCTCGAGAACCGTCTACATCTTTAGTACATCAATTTATGTACTAAAATTTGCTAGTGAATGAATGAACGCATTTGGATGGAAATTGCAAACTATAGGTATAGTTCGTAACCTGGACTAACTTAGAGCAAAGTATCTACTTATAATCCGTGGTGACGGTCGTGGAAGGACATGGCGTGAAACAATTGATTTTATTAATTTTAACTTTCTGAAGTATCCTAATCGTCGATAAAACATTCAGATATCCCAACCTCCCAAGCTGTGCCTCCCACAAAACCTTCAAAAGATTTACGCAACCTTTATATTTCAATAAACAGCCCTTTCATTAGGCAGCCTTTTCTTTTACAAACTTTCTGAATTTGTAGGTTTTCTGGTTAATACAAAGAAAAATTTTAATTACAGTTCTAAAACATTTCGCAACCACCTAAATTTATAACAAACAATCCGCACTTTCTGGAGATTTTCGGTAGCGCTCCACAGTCCAATTCGAGTCCTTCTACTGAGTAGACTTCGTAGATGAGTAGTTAGACTTGTAAATCATGAAGACCAAATCCAAATGTTGTTCGGCTCGTGTGTCTGAAATTGTGTCTTTTTATGATAGTGAAACTAATAGTCTGAATTTCTATAGTACGGAATGGGGCCACAGTCGCGTACAAGTAATCCAGCAGCCGCTGCCGAACAATGCTTACTTGCAACAGCTGTACAACACGCAGGGCCCTCTCATCATGCCGGGGAACATTTCCCTGCACCCTGGAATCAACTCTCAGCAAATTCAGGTAAGGTCTTAATTCCTTTGTTTTAAATTCAGTTAAGGTTCATCTAACTTAAGCATGTGTAAGACCTAGATATTTCGCTGTGCAATCACTATTTATAATGTGGTCAAAGATAAACAAAAATTCATCTCTCTGATGTTTTGTTCTTGGTCTTGATACCACTTTAGTCAATAAAAAGTAGCTTCCTGTATCTGTTTCTGTTTTTCTTTCATACAGCACTTCAAACATCAACGATCAACTGGTTCCTGTTTTATGATTTTATATGATTCTTAATCTCCATCCCCTTTATCTGTAACTCGAGGGATTGTTCATCTTAATGATCATCCGTGATATCCGCTTGATCGTAGTTCATGCCTTCATTTTAGTTACTACTTACAATTTTCTTTTGATGTCTTATCAATTTTTTGTTCAAAATAATGTTGGTTACCCTTTTTGTATTATAGATAATTTTATATAACTATGTATTCACGGACATTTCACGCATCGCGCTCTATTTCTAAACTAAACAAAGCTCGTGCTATAGAAATAAGATCAATGATATTATTTTTTTTGGCAAATAGGTACATACATATATTCATCGACGAGAAATAATTGATCAGTTCTAATCTAACGCTCATTTTTCAATTTCTAAACTTTCCCTTTGAACTAGTTTATACCTAACTCAAAAGAGTGAAAAGAAATGAGATTCCTTAAAAGTGAATTTACAAGTTAACCCTCATAAAAGAAATTGCTTAATCGACGAATTAGAATTGATTCAGTGATTAAATATCTCATATTGGTGTTTTTTCTTACTTTTAGACAAAATAAATTTTTACAAAATGTTAACCCCAAGATAAAGCAACAAAAAGTTTCAACAATTCCACTAAGAGAGTTCTGCACAAAACGTAGAAAAATACGGTATTCAGTGCAAAGCGTGGTCTTTTTCGCACGTTGCTGCCTATTTAGCTTTTACTATTAACCTTTACACTGTGGGTTATTTATGACAGGACTATTTCGCTTCAGCTTTGTGTATTCAATCAGTAATCTCCTTGTATTGCTCTGTTTGACTCTTTGTTTTCATAAATACATCCTTAAGAGAATGTACCATTTTAAAACAGGTGATCGCAGCTGGGAAACCGTTCCAAGGCAACCAACTGGCGCCACATATGCTGACCCAGGGCAAACAGGTCCTACAGGGACAAACCGGTGAGTTTTTATTTATGCAGGTTATAGTATTTATCTCATCAAAGCCTTACTTGCATCAACTAGGGTTAACGAGTTGCTCTTAGTTTCTTTACACTTTTTGTTTACTTTGTGTCACAATGTGGTTACATATGTTGTGTGGTATAACGTAAAGGTTTTTTATGTGAAGGATAACTATATTTTTTGATAACTTGAAAACTATATATCGTTAACCCTGGTTAGCGTTAGATCAAGTATTACTAGAGTTCGCTGACATGCCTATAATCCGAACGTTCAACCGCTATTGACTTGATGTTGTCACTATTGATATAAGCATGTATACCTACGTGTTAAAATCAAATGAAGAATCTTTGACGTTGGGCTTATGGACCCGCACAAAGAACGGCACAACTTTTTCTAAAAAATGATAAATTTTCGATAAATACTGCAATAAAATACGCACGAGATTTTCATCATCCATGTATAATAACTTTCATTAAAACCCTTTTTTTATCTTTTACGTTATCGAAAAAGAACTTTCACACTATTTAGTTTTTCAGTAAATTTTCCAGGTCTCTCCTATCAGGATCAAGGTTTAAATATTTGTATTTTCGAGTCTCGTGGTTTTGTGAATGTGTTATTTAGGAACAAATGTTCTTTGAATGTTGGATTCATTTTATTTGTTTGAACCGTACAGTTTTAATTAGCATTTCGTCTGGGTCGAGTGTGTTGCTTGATTTTCGATAACGATCGCCATTTTGTCTTAGTCTCGCTGTAAATTAGATTTTTACCTGAAGATCTTATCCGTTGAGGCTTTTTGGCTTACCACCATTTTTAAGGATTGGTTGCGGTCCAATGTACCATTATGATTACTTCTAGTTTTATCATAGTTTTATGTACGAGAAAGGGCTGAAACGGTGCTCGTTAAAAAACTAAACAAAAAAAAATATTTTGAAATTTCGAATCTAGTGTGATAAAAGTTGTAAATATTTTAACAAAACTACTAGGTATAGCATCATTCTATGTCCAAATTGTCCGATTTCACTACCAGTCCCTAAACAAGAAGCAATCGCTTATGCCACAGTTTAATTATAAAGCAGCTCAAACAATAGTAAACAATCTATCATGTTTCATAATTAGTCTGTTCATAATCATAAGCGCTAGCGAATTTCGCAACGCTTTGAAGCTTTTATTTCATAGTTGCGAACTTCGCTTGATTATTGCTGCCTGTCTGAAGGGGCTGTTCTAGATGTCCTGTAACAGGTTATTCTCTAACAGCTCCATTTCCTGGCTACACCACGATACCGACAACGCAGAACCAGACTTTTGTCTTCAGCCCTCTGAGTGTCATCAACTCTCAGTCGAATATTCTGCCTACACACTCACAGCCGACCGTTTCGGGGATCGGTCAACAGAAGCAATCGGATATGCATAAAGTAAGTGTCTATGCTAAGTGTTAAAAGACATGTAATTCATACTCATACCAAGCACACTCATCACACAATTCATTTGTCACGTCATAATTTATTCACACAAACTGAACCAAGGTGTACATATACTGGGTAGATTTTTTTGTACGTAATAAATGAAAAAGTGATATTCTTTCAATCAGTAAAAGTCAGACGACGAAATTTCGTAACGAAATCGTTTAAAAGGGCAAAACTAAATATTCTTCCATTTCGATCACGCCAAGCTATTATCTCTACTCTCCTGTTCTAAATTCACATTAACGTAAGTAACGTAACTAAACTAACGTAATCGATAAGCTTGTGATTTTGACAGATTTTAGAAGGGTTGAATTTAACCTCAAAAATTTAATAATAATATATTGATTGTATGGTTACTCGTGCAACATCTGTGGCCAAGGGGAATGTACACAATGTCCTTGCTACCCATTATTCATTTTCGACAAAAAGTGCCTTTGTTAGCTTCACTGTACATTTTTTTTGCTCAAATGTGATTTCTGCTCGTAAGCTCCGTGCTGGTTCGAAAACTACGGCGCTTTTTATTAACTTTTTTTTACTTGTGTTTTTAATGTGAATAAGTACCCTCGTTGCAAAGGCGCTTGGCATTTCTGGGTGCAACTTGCACACATTTTTTGCCCCAAGCGCTTTCAAGTACATAGTGAATACTAAACTTGATATAAGAACTGAACAAACTTTATCGATAAACTAAACGATTTCGTTGCGGAATGTATATGATAGTTGCAGCATGCATTGTCAACTTGCAGCTTTCTAATCGATTAAAGTTTTACGGATAAACAATGCTCAAGATAGAAGATCCGAGTGGCGGCAAAACTATCTGTTTTCAAAAGCAAATTAAGAGCCTGTCTGATCACGCACATAAAGAATTCAGAAGCCAGTACGGATGTATGTAATAGGTTTAACTAGCGAGAGACTTTTCGAAACCCAATGGCTTTCTTGTATGAGTATGGAACCCTAAAAGGGGCTTAATACGGAGCTTCAATTATATATATCTCTCTCTCTTCAGGTTGGTTAGTTTAGAATTATCCTGCTAGTGTTGTTGCTTTATGTCATTGCATGCGTATTTCTATGCAGTATGTATGTGTGTGTGGATTTCACGGGTGGTAGCGCATAGCACATCTATACAAGTATACAAGTCCAGAGCTTAGACTGTAGGCTTTCCTCCCACTCTACGATCGAATAACTTCGTACATTCAAATAAACATTGTATTTATAGGAAACTTGTAATAAAGTAAAGCTGTAATTCTCGTGCTCATGACTCATTAGTCTCACTACTAGTCAGTGTGTCCTAAGCATGAGATTGTTAGTAAAGCGAAGTCTAGAGACTTAAGCTAAAAATGCAAGCTTAAAAGTGTTACTGACCTTGATCCGAAACTACACTCGAGAGTTAATGAAGGTGCAAGTTTCGCGGTCAAGGCCGGTTTATAAACGGATTGGGTTTTCTGTGAATCCGTTATTAGCTTTATTTTTATGACTTGAAAGTCTTTAAACAGTTCGGGGAGCGTTGTACCCAATTATCTAAACACATTCATAATAATGACGTTTACAGCAGACACTATGCACGACTACACTTATTCTTTTTACTTTCTATTTTCTATCTTTTATTTACCTACTTCTTTCAGCCATTTTCTTTTAATGCTTCGATGTGACGGTCTGATTTTTCATCTCTTATCCTTCTTAGTGATATCAACATTCGCGATGTTCATCAGTTTCACCGTTTACAGTGCGGGGGCAAGGTGACCAGTGGTAAAGTCAACACTAGTACCGGTCAGACTGTGCAAGCGCAATGTGTGCAAGTCTCGCAACCGGTGCTCGGGGCGCAGCAACCTGCGCAGACGCAGATCATCAGTCCTTTGCAAGTGAGTTACTTTTTTATTCTTTTATTTATTTAATTTCTAAGGAAAATACTATAGTCGTATAACCTTTAGCTAATCTAAAAGTATATCTAGAATGAGAAGGAATTCTAGAGGCCAGTGGTAAGTAGTTACTATGTTGTAGTAATATTCAAATATTTATGTGAATTGATAGAATTATAATATTTTTTACAATATTAAAAAAAACTAAATTACGTTAATGCTACAGAAAATATACAAATTATAAACGCTTTGCCTTCTGGTTGGGGATTAATCATAAATATTTTAGTAAACCACAAAACAACATCTACTAAAGAATAAAACAAAATAACAACAATTGGCAACTTGCACGCAAATCAATCAAGCGGATTGAAAGTATCATATCATATTGCATTCAAGTAAGGTCCAATCAAGCCATCAGCCATCGAGCCTTGTTACTGATACGCGGACGGGCCAATTGTATTAACAAAATGTAGGTTTCACTGATACACTAAGTTGAGCTAGTTGACACTCGTTATGAGTTGCAGTCAGTATTAGGTGTAATTTTTGAAGACATGCGTAGTGGTTTGACATCATTACAGAGTTGGGTTGTGCAACATCTATTCTATACCATTCTCTCAGCCTTCGACGGTATTGTTTACGAGAAACGTCCACAAGTTATACTCTATTTGTAAATATATAGCAAAGCATAGCTAACTTGATAACTATTATTTAAAATACGAACGGTATATCAATGTTTAGAGCAAGAGACATGACATCTTAGTAACTAAGCCGGTCGATACTTTAATGCACACATAAACAAGTATCATTGTTTGTGACGTCATTCGCTACCTCTGCATCAGTCTACCCCTATTGTTCGCACTATAAAAGGAACTCGAGTTGTTTTGAGATTACATCCTTATTACTCGTGTTTTCTAGTGAGCAACAAGCGTGTTTCCCTAGTTTCATTAAATTAGTCGTCATAAATTATAAATTATATGTTGTTGATATGAATGTTATGTCAATGGAGCGTAGTGTTGTTTTAAAGCATACTTAAAAAAAACTACAACGCGGTACTCAAAATCTAAGCTTAATTAAGATAATTTAAATGAATATAATAAACATCAATAACGTTACTGTTAAAAGATAATTTAATTGATAAAAGATAACTTTATTCCAACATCATGCACTTATTTTTGACTGAACATAACGCCATCAACGCTATCGAATACCTTTATTCAACATTCAGAGCAATTCTACAAACGGTTTAATTTATAGTTCTCAAATGCTGTTTTAAGCACCATAATAGAACGTGCGATATTCTAAACGATTTTACAACAGATTTTGAATTTGCACGCTTTTTCCACGGCTTAAGAGTCTATTATTTGTCAGACTGGTGGTCAGCCGTTGCAGTTCGCACCATGGCAGATCTCCGGAGCTCTACCGCAAGTGTGGACTGGAGGACTCCCTGCGGGGACCATTCCCGCTGGGGGATTACTGGCTCCGAACCCAACGCTCTTCATCCGTGGCAACCAACCCGATCAAACGCCGTCGATGTTCATACAACACTCTCCGCAGAACAATGTGCATCTCAGTAAGTTCCCAACATAAGGATAGTGGTAGAGACCTACGTCTAGTAGTGGATTGATATAGGTTGATGATGATGACGAGATAATGGTAAAAATAAACCACTTTAAAAATGAACGTTCGGTTTTTTAATACACTTTTTGACCGACTGGTTCAGCGCTTTTTTATCAATCTTAACGTGTCTTCACGGTGTCTGAACCGCCGATGACAAAAACCAATTTATTTGTATTGTATCTTGCACATCCTCATTTTTGCATGAAGTTGCAATGTTCTCGGCAAAAGTTTGAACCTGTGAACTAATATAAGTGTTAATTGTATTGTGAAAGGGCAACAAAATGTTATTGCGATAATGTCTACTTTTTAACAGTGTTATCAAGAAAAATGACTACAAACTGTTATCGTTCTCTAATACAACGATAAAATAATTAAAATAATTAAAAAAAAACATTTTGTTTGTAGGTAACTATTCCATTTGGTTATTTAAAAGATGTCAGTGCTTACGTAATTTAATTCATAAATTATGTATGTATATTTTGAATACGTTATCTATACGACCTATTTCGGGTTGTTAGGGTTCTGAACCATGGCAGTACAGAAAAACATGCTTGATGCAGGATCCTCTGAATTAACATTCGGCCCACTTCAACCCAGATTAAGAAAGTTTATTTTTTGGTGTTTCTTTTAATTTTTAGGGCCAAATTCTAGTTTAACTTTTAAAACGCTTTGAAGTACGCATTAAAAATAATAACATAAATCAGAGTTGACAAATAAAATAGCCCAATATTACTACAATTTTAGTATACGTGTTTTTTCGCAAAATTGTACATGCTTACGGAGCTAACGAGATATTGTAAAAAATATTGTAAAATATTGTAAAAAAAGAGCAATATTTATGAGTTTTTTGATTGAAAGCTTGATAAGAAATTCTATAGATCTCTTTAGAACTAACCACCACTTGGAAACTTACAAACATGGCCGCGGAAAACTTCATTGCATTTCAAATACTAAAAAAGCTAGCACAATATCTTAGAGTGAGTTTTTGCAGACACTAGCATCGCATGCGCGACCTCCACTGCCTCAAAGCCTCGCGCCTCAGCCGATGCCATGTCCAAGGGTCCACGTCCTCTGTCAAACATCTTGCCATCAGCTGGCATTAGACCTGCAGCCTCCGTGTCCACGCAAACAAGCCAACTGTCACTCTCCAGCCAGGTAACATCCTCATATCAATGCTACGCTGTAATTTTCCTAGCTTTACTCATGAATACTATCACCTAGGCCCCATCATCACTAACAGGTATTGCCTCGATAACAACCTTCATAGTCTGCTAGCCGACTTGGATGCTATGACGCCCCTTGGTACAACGGCCCTTTGTTTTGCAACATAGGTGTAAAGGAGTACATTGCTAGAATGGTCATAGTAAATAAACATCTAGAACGGCGTTATGCATGAATAAGTAGGACATGATGCACTGTTTTGAATTCACATACTTATTGGTTATCATCCTCAATTGTATCTTTTTCTTGACAGATATTACGGGATAAACTCATTCGACATATAAAGGCAGGCAAACGTGCAGAGAACAAACTTATCAAACTGTTAAACGATAATCGAACTAAAAATCCCGTCATAGAGCCAAGGCTTCGAGCTGTAATCATAACAGTAAGATCATGTTTTTATATGTAGATACAGTCTGTAGTAGGTCGGCTCGTAATGCATCGGCGAAGGGACCAAAGGGCCATAACTTTTTAGCCATTTTAAAGATTTAATTACTAACTATTAATTAATTAATACAGCCAGTATGAAATGTAATTATTTTAGAAGCGATTACATTTATTCAGCTGCACTAATGAGCGGTTATAATCAAAATACTATCGTTGAAGAGTTACCATTGTTACTTTTAAATTGTTTTTTTGCGAGAGAATTAAAAATTTATTGTATAAGTATGCTGATGTCATTATTAACTTTTTCGTAATATGTAGTTGCAACAAACAATTAGCCCTCCCTTCGCCATTGGATTATGGAGTGGCAAATGTAATATGCGCGCAAGTTTCTATTAAAGGAATAAAATTTAATTGATTACCTTCTATGAGTTAAGAAACTGTGACAAGCGTCGCGGAGTCTATTTTAGTTTTACATAATAATATACTAATACTGTACCAACTTCAAAAAAATGAAGTGGTTTTAAACAAGTATTTTCTTGAATCGATTTGACGAGCTTTTGTTGTGAAATATTATTATGGTGAAAAATATATAAACTACAAATCTTAAAAACGGAGTTTAGGGAAATTAACAAATTTTAGTTTTTTTTAAATGCTATAAAAATGCAAATATAGCTGGTTTGTTATATGTATTTGTAATTCTTTATCAAGGTTAAGCGTAAATCATAATTTATTTTACTTTATTTAGGAAACAATCAGTACAATAAACTTAAATATACAAAGATACACAAACCAGTAAAGTTAGTTTATTATTTAAATGACATGATAAAGATAAAATAAATAAGTTATAATGCTACCAATAGCTAATTGTATAATATTTATCTATAACAAATTTCTAAACTAAAATTGTCACAAAACAAAAAGTTTCATATACTCATGTTGGTCGTAAAAGTATAAATTTTACGAGTAGAAATGAATACAGTTAGGGAATTTTACCGTCATCAATACAATTTTCTCTTGACAGAAAAAACGGAACAAACTCAAAGCACTTGTAACCACTGGCAAAAATGCACAGAAAGAACTTTCCAGAATTCTAAACGCTAATCGCAGAGCAAGTCCCCCAAAAGAAACACCGATACTGCCAAAAATCATAAGAGTAAGACTTTGTTTATTACTAGTTGGGCCGATGTGTCGCAATGGCGAAGGGTCCAAACATACACTCTATAATGTATTACTACTTACATATTATTAATTTAGGAATAAAAAAGAAGTACTCTGTCTGAATTGTGTTTACGTTCATACAAAATACTAGCCGGACAGAGTTTCTTCCAGACTCGTCGCAAGAAGCCGACGATATAGTAGGGGAACATTTTCACTGGCTCACTAAAAAAAAGTACATATACAATTTGATTGGTGTATTAGAATACTTGAGCGCGCATTAAGTACCGTCTAGAAATGACGGAGTAGATTAATTAGCGTGGTTTAACCACGCTTACATATTAGTCTATTCTAAATTATTCTTCTCGTTTTGTAAACGGCTTCTGTCCATCAATCTGACAGACAATTTTACTATCCTAATTCTTTTCTAGCTAATTTGGTTATGCTTCAAAATTTTCTCTTATAATTTGACATAATAGATAATAAACTTCTATAATAGTAACGGTTCAAGCCGCTACGGTATTGTTGTTAAAAATTTTACCAAAGTTAGACAGCAAAATTTAACATAATATCAAAAAACAATAAAAATAAATATGGGAAGAAAGTTACATCAAAATATGACAGAAATAGATCCGTAATTTTTTTTTTGAAGTATGAAATAAAGCTTTTTACAGGTCTTTGAAAAGCGACTGTCGCGTACCTGCATCGATTAGGTTTGTCTGCTGTTTTTTTAAGAGGCTTTGTGAGCTGCCTCATATTGAAATCATACTGCAATATATTTTTATACCCCTTCGCCACTGGTTCACACAGTTATTATATAATCTAAAAATTGCATTATATTTGTACCACATAAAATACCTGTAATCCAGCAGACTCGCCAGGTCGAATGAGGCATTATCGTGTTTACATATTATATATTCTGAAATATTTCTGAAACTATAACAAGATGCGGTTCGGATTTTTAATTTTATTGCACCTTGACTTGATCCGGCGAGTCTAATGGTGCTAGGCTAGATGATCAAAATTGATATAAATTAATACGAAGTGAAATATTTTTGAGGCCTTAAAAGGGCACGTGTTTAACCTCTGCAAAATTTAGATTTTTAAAAGGTTGAATAACTTTTCTCACCTTTTTTTAAATATTATTCATTATATCATTCTTGTCAAAATTTGAAGTTTCTTCAAACGTAATTTTTTACTTATGAGATTTTCTGTTCAAAAATAACATCTCATCATTGCCTGGTGAAAGTCAATAAATATTAGCAGATAACCCAACTTACAACAGACAGACACACACGTCAAATAAATAAAATCTGCCTAAGGCAGTTCAAGTTCATGTTATTAAAATATTGGTCGCACTTTATGAATGTACCTACCTAATAAATTTCTTAGGCTCACTACGTACGTGATTCAAGAAAGTCAACCTTAAAAGTATATTATTGTTATGGACATAAAAATAAGAGGTTTGGCCTAACGAGCCCTCGAAAATACACACTCGTCTAGCTTTTATAATAAATATCGGAACATTAAAAACATGATCTTCGAATACTAAAGAAATGGCTCATCAGATACTGTTTTGACGTGTGTGTTCCAGTGCCTCCATACGATTACTAAGGAAGAAAATTCTGAGCCTAAAGACGAGGCAGGACAGGTATTTAAGGGTATATGCAGGCGGTCTTCCATTGAGTTGTATGCTAACAACATAATAGTAGTGCAGCTTTTTGCGCAGTTGCACAGCAGCATTAAAAGATTACTGCATGTTAGGTAATATCTTCACGCAGTAATCTTATCAACTTCAAACGGCTATGTCGACTGCTCAAAAACAGTACTGCAGTTCAAACACAGACCATTTGTATATACCCTAAAGCAGGTCTCTTATATATCCATAACAGAAAATGATTACCATAAATGAACCGAGTCACTATTGATGTTTTATTATTTTTCATTGCTACGCTGCATTTATTTTGCTGTTTAGAGCTGTCATGTCGCAAGCTAGCTGTTTGCCAGCTGTTAGTCTTTCCTTCACAACTGTTGGGAAAGTGTAGTGTCCCTGTCTGCGGGGCGTCGTAGCTGGCTGTCAGAAACGCACGCAGTGTCTTTAGAAACGCTCATAGATTCATTACATTATCATCATGCGTAGTATTTGCGTAGCCTCCATTTATACCACTGCTAGGTCTTAATTGAACCAAATAAACACAGAATAACAAACCTCGTACCTAGTGGTGGAATAACTGATAAATATAAGTGTTGTAAACTTGACTTAGAAAACAGCATGCCACTTGTATTCTGCACGTTTGCTTTGGCCAGTCCAAAGTGCCTATCGTTTGTCAAAGATGAAGCGATAGCAGAAGTTTTCAAAACTTTTGCTATATCTTTGTTTAATGTCTAGCACGTTCTATTGCACGTTATGGTGTCCTTGTTCCATACATCCCATCGATCTAGTTTATATACGTAAATATAATTTGTCACTGGATGTAACACACAAGTAGAGTCTAAAATAACATAAAGCTGCTCGCCCTTTTACTGATGTAAGGCCGGTTCAGACATCCTCTGTATCGCTTAACATAATGGTGAGGAAATATGCTGGTCAGGCGGTTTGTGAAGTTCTGTGTACCAGAGGGGTGATCACAAATATGTGACATCCGCCACCGTAACTTAACGTGCGTATACGAGATACAGTACGCACTGATGTGCAGTGTGTGACACTCCTATACGCTACTGTTCTGATATATATACAATTGTCATATTTATTTATGATCGGGCATAATCACGTAGAGTTGTACCAACATTTTCGGACATAAGGGGGTTTCAAAATTATATTTGTTAATGAATAAGTAACAGGAATGCGTGCAGTTTTAGAAATGGCTTGCGCTCTACTGTTCTCTGCTGTGCGATTGTAACTTATACTACTACTTATATTGTTAACTTCGATTGATCTAGTTATTTTTTTCTAAAGGACACAGGTTAGGTTTTTAAACCTCGATTCTCTAAATTGTTACCTTAAAATTACACTTAATCCTTATAGATTCAGTGTAATTTTAAGATAAACATTTTCCACTAAAGTATGGATATGTTCGATATGGTGTACCTATAGAGTGCCTATAACTATGATCACATCATCATCACTACATAAATTTGTCGCACCCTTGAGTTCATAAACGATGTTTGTGAAATCTCATTATATTGTTGTGTCATTATAATAATAAAAATGACACAACAATTTAATAACGACACAATCATTACATTATGTGGCATAACGTACAAAATCACCAACCTTACCTTGTTATCTGGAAGAGATCGGGTCTGGTATAAAGCTACCAATGGCACTTAATCCTTGTGTTGTCCTGTCCGGTTCAAACGTTTCACTACATGTGTATGTATTTATACGAATATATGTAGTAAACTAAAAGGAGCTTATTCTATACCTAATTGTTCATATTTTTTTAAATAGTATCCTTAAAAAGAATTTGGTTCAGTTATAAGTTAAAATTTTGACGTGCCGACAGGAACTTCAAGATCTTGATTATATAAGATCATGTTTGGCTATTCATTATGAAGTTCAATACAATCACTGAACTAGATTATTTGATAAGGTTCTAATAAATTAAATTGTATTATGAAAATTTAGTAAAAAAAGTACCTTTTACATAATTCCTCTATATGCGTATGGAATGAGCCCTTTTCGAAGTTTAAGGTAGATGAACCCGTGATTCAAATACATGTTAAAATACCAATTTTAAATCACTTTTGATTGACAACTTTTTGCGGTGTGATCGCAGAGCAAGCTTCGTGGAAAGCCTGGTGTGAGGTCTCCGGCGCCAACGACTAAGCAAGATGCCGCCAACCAGACCAACAAAATGCAGCATCAGATGCAGCAGCCGAAGCAACAGTAAGGCCACTTATATTTAGCGAGAATAATGCAAACAATGATAGCCTGGCCTGTCTATGGAAATTAAATGAAGTTATAGATTTAGGTGTGATACACGACTCTACATAGTTAAAAAGGCAAATAGATCCATGGGCATTAAGAGTTCCTGCTCTCAATTTAAGAATGTTAAAGTTGTGAAAACGCTCTTTTGTACGTAGCATTCTCGAATACTTTTCTCAGATCTGGAATCCACAACACGATATTTACATGAATAGAATTCATCCAACGAGTGATGAGTCTATGAGATGAGATGTAAAATACAGCGCATGGTTCCACTTCAAGTGAGAAGAACTATATCTGACATCTCCGTCCTAGTTAAAATAGCTCAGACCCTAATTGATTCTTATAATCTTCTCTTCTGACCTTTTTAGTTCCAAGTCATCTGCTTTTAAGCGGACTCTTTCCAACCACTGGTTCTATTCTGTTTGTTACCTGCCTATTTGATTTTATTATTATCGCTTTCTTAAATTGTGTTATCTTGTTACTTATTATATTTTCATGTAACATATAAATTCATTTTATTTTGTTCCTTTAATAAGACAAATCTTTAGTATTTTACATCATAAAACATTTTATTGGTGTTTATTTTTTTTAAGTTGTTCTAAATGCAGGTAACACTGTTTGTAAAATGAAATAAAAATAAGTATATTTTTAAGTTCCAAATCAGTTCACTGCTGCTACGAGATGGATTCACAACGTCCAAATATCTAAACTGTTACGCGCACATGAAATACCTTAAAATACATAATTCTTAAAAAGCATTTTAGCATTACGATTTTTATGAAAAGCTTTTCATTTTTGAGTTCAATTAGAGCTTGCCACGGCAATGTATTTTTTTTGTAGGGGTTTAAAATATTGCAGGTTGCTAGTGATGAATTCAAACGGACAGATGACCCAGATCACCAGCGTCCAAGACAAGCAAGCGCTGACCAAGAATATGCAGCAGCAAGCTATGATGCAGCAGCAGATCCAAGTGAGCTACATTCATTTTATATTAAGTATAGGTATATTAGCAATGATTGTCTCACAGAGCACGAGAAATGGACGTGCCCTGTTAGGGCTATATGTCACCGGGACGCCATTTCGGCGGAACCAGTCGCCGCCACCAACAAAATGTATACAGCTCATAGAGAGTTACTCACCTGGTGTCCGTTTGGTCGCGCAACCAATTGTACAATTTGTTGGTAGCGGCGACTGGTTGCGCCGCCATGGCGTCCCGGTGAAATATAGCCCTTAGACTCTGTGATCAGTGACGCTTCGTTTTGACGGTTACTGAACTTGACTGTACGGAATCATATTTGTCACACATTCTCAAAATACTTAGTTCCTATTTAATGTATTTTGTCCTTATCTCCTCAAGCTCTATGAAACGTAGTTTACTGTAATAATGTGTAAAGTGGTATTTACAGCAACAGCAGCAGCAGCAGCAGCAGCAGTTATTGCACCAACAGCAGCAAACGCAACAAATGGTGCAACACTACCAACAAGGTATGAGAAATAAAATGATCTGATCAGACGGATGAACACAAATAATAAAAAAATAATATTTCTGGACATTTTACACATTTATTTATTTATTTATTTATTTATTTATATTAACTAAAACGGTTATGACAACCAATTACATTAATTAATAATAGCACACAATATTCACACATTTAAGATACAGTTATAAAATTACAATCAAATTACATATTATTCGAATTATCACTAAATTAATAAAAAAAAACAAAACAATGTATACAACAGGTCAGATCAAACATGCATGTCATAAATTAATTAATATAGCTATTAAGTATAGTATATAGCTATTTAGTATCACATAACACTCCAGTCCCAAATTAAGCAAAGCTTGTACTATGGGAACTAGATTGACGATAGAATACTTATACATACATGACAGGCGTCACATCTCAGTTGGTAGTGGCGCTGCCTTCCATTCTGTGGGTCGTGGGTTCGATCCCCACCCAGAGCAAATGTTTGTGTGATGAATAAGCTATTACAAGCTTTGCTTAGTTTTTGAGACTACAGCGCTATGCGTTAAATATCTGAATATTTTTTTTATATATAAATTTAGATCATGATTTTTGCTACTAGCTATTATAAAACTTTGTTGGTTTACAGGCATGCAGATGAGTATGCAGCAAAGTGGCTTGCCTGGCTCGGTTGCGCAAGCGATGACTGGATTGCCCCAAACCATATCAATGGTTCAACAGATCCATCCTGTGAGTTATACTTTGATAAGAGTTAATAGTTTCTTATATAATTTTGCCATTTATTTATTTTTTAATATTGTTTGGTTTTCATCCATATAACATAAAACACATAACTTTAGTCAATAATTATATCGGCGCTTTCCATCATGCGAGATTGAAGCCGAAGGATGGTTTATTAAAATAAAATAATATATGATAATAAAAAAATGTGTAACTCGCGTGTGAAAGTACAAAAACAGATTGAAATAAAAAGGGTACATTCAAATAGAAAGCTTTATTATAAAACTCTACATTTCTCTACCATCAGCTTGGCGGAATAACCCAACAAGGTACAATAGTTGGACAGTTGAACACACAATCACAAAATCAGATCTCACAAGTTCAAGCTATGCAACAACAACAGGTAATTTAAACACATCTGTCAAAAATACATCATATTTTTTAATAATTTTGTATAATTATTTTGGCTTTTTTTAATTTTTTAGATATCATTTGTTTTAGTTTCGACGTTACGCATTCTGGTAGCAATACATTATAAAAGTAGTATATAGACTTAATAAATAAATATTCACGGACTTAACTCTATCTAGTCTAAAACTTACATAGATTTAAGGCATTATGTGATATGTTAACAGAATCTGGTTGGTGCTGGTATGGTGCAGACTTCAGTTGGAATGGGAGTACCACAACAAGGATTGAGCCATGCTGCTCCGATGCAAACGGTAGGATTCGGCTTTCTTTTATTGTAACATTTTCTGAGTGGTCTTGTGAAAAGCAAGTTATAAAAATCTATGAATATTTTGATACGAGCAGAATAACACAGATTTATTTCTTTCTATCATTTTAGAATACCGGTCTCGATCTTATTCTTACAGTAAAAGATATCATTTTTATTAATATTAACAATGTGTATATTTTTATACATAAAAGTCGATATAAAGTTTTATAACTTGCCTAAGTTCTAAGTAACCAAAGCTAGGTGTGATTTATGAAGTGTTATTTAGTATGTGTCAGAAAAATGTGTGATTTTAAGGCTAACATTAAATATATATTTTTCTAAATAATGCAAACAAATCGTTAAGTAATGGTTTATAATACTAACATCTGCCTATTATTGAATATGTAAATATAAAAGCTGGTAAATTATGTCTTTGTGGAGCGCTGGCTTTGTTCTTATTGTATGCGCTATAATATATATTTTATGTATGGGTCTATAAAAAGTTAATTCCACTAACAAAAATAAACTACACATTGGAAAATAATTCAACACTGAAAGTACAATTTTTGAAAGTAAATGGCAGAACAAGCTGTTGGCCCGCCTGATGTTAAGCTACCTCTGGCAATGCATAACTTCAAAAAGCACGTCCACTAAGGGCGTTTTAAATATGATTCAAAGTTATAAAATGTTTTAAAACTTTATGTAACCGGTAACAGCCATCCATCACCATTGAGGGCGCATCGATGATGGCGCCAATATTGCAAGTCCCACTTTCATACAACATGGCCGCCCATGCCGAGGTAGCGAACTCTTTCGATGTACAATGATAGACGTCTTGCTTCAAAATGTCTCGTATTAAAATGAGAATAAATCCAAGAAGTTTTTATACGTAACTGGAAGAATCATGCAAAACAAAACACGATCGGAACTTGTCTCTTCCCTTGGCGTGCACGTAAAGAATGTGCGGAGTCAAAATGGCAAATAAACAAGAGAGAGCCAGGAAAAAAAATTCGAAGTCTTCAATTTGGCTATTATAGCTCTAGCTACTGAAAAATAAATCTCTCGATACAGTTTTACTGTTATATAAAAAAAAACTTTATTTTGTTGTCATCGGAGTCATAATCCTTGTAACGTTCAATGTCAAGTGAACTTACAGTTACGTTATATAAAATTCAGGTAGTACCAGATGCGCTTTAAACAGTCGAGTTCCTTTAAGAGGGTAGAAATCCATCATTTCTGTCTCGTTTTCTGACAAACTGACTGACTTTCTTTTTCTTTTATTGTCTCATTTTATTTCTGGCAGAAATAAGCTAAAACCGCTTAAAAATACGTCAAAAGTATCATTGTACTTTGAAAGCTTAAATGTAAAGTCCGCCCAGGCGTTTTGTCAAATATTTTTTGCATGATCTGTATCTATTTCACTATCATACATTATCAAATCAAAATTCAAATAAATGATGTTATAAGTATTGGTAGGCAGGTTATTGCATGGGCTTCTCGCAATTAACGGGAGAGTAAGCATGCTAGGTAGGTCTCTTGTATCCATTTGTGCCGTCTGTATTTAGCTTACTTAGAATTAAAAAAACGGTCACGCTCAACAGTGTCAATATTCATTCTTATTATGTTTTTCATTTTCTTAGTACGCATGTATCTCAGGGTTAGCACGTTTGGCATTCGTGATGTGAACGTAATAATTGAATATGAGTGATGTCGCAAAACTTACTGCAGTTTAAACATAACATTGCAGTAGTTACACATATAATTTTAATTAGTCATCTGTAATTTTGAAAGCTTGAAACTTCGTCCTGATCTGTAAAGGACTCTTAAAAAACTAGGTAAAACCGTTTTGTTACGACCGAAGCGAGTCGTACATTTTTATTTCTACTACTTCACAGATAACTTGGTCCATTACGCCCAATTAAGCATAATTACAGTGATGAGTTAGGTAGTTAAGACTCTTGAAGCGTAAATCGAAACATTACTCGCCCCTTATGAGTGTGCGAAGCGGGTTTCACGAATGTCAACAGCCCCTGTTCAGATAAATAAGTTGTATATGTACGAACAGGTCGCGGGTAACAGTGTAAGTTCTCCTCAGCTGACGCTGCAAGCCCAGGCTGGTGTGGGGCTGATGGCCAACTCACTGCAAGGAGCTGTTCTACCCATACAGACCACTGCTCTGGTCGCGCATGTCAAGAGCGAAGAAGTAAAGATGCCGGCACCGGTACTTACTTATCGTTTATTGATGCATGCTAAAATGCACATAAAAAGCTAGAAAAAGTTTAATGCATTGATACCAGACAGAGATTCAATTTTGAATTGTATCTTTATCCCTTCATATCTGTCTTTGTTTAATAAACTATGACACATTTTTTTAATTCTATCTTTTAACTTTGAGTTTGTCTAATTTAGCTGTATTATCACCTTTTACGGCACCACTTGTTATCAAGTAGCCTCCTTCGTTTACCAGCTATATCATAAAAATACAGGCCTCTATTCTTAACCATTAGTACCTACTATAATACTGCATTGGCAAAATAAATATCTTGTATCTTACAGATAACTCCTCAAGTGGCAACAGCAGAAGCAGATGCTGCAACTGTCTTCTCGCCAGCAGCAACGGCGTCGAACAATACACCAGCACCGACTTCGGACACTGCTAGTTCAACCACCAATGGTAACTCTCAAGATCTCTTCTGTAAACCCCATCATTAATGTATATCAGTCCACTGATATACATTAAGATCATTTTAAAGATTACTCAATGTCTAGTCTTTTTGAGTACTAACTTTCTTAAGAAATCTTTATAAAATGTGTTTTTAGTATTACAAGTCGATGTCGATTGTAGATTTGTTTTGTACATTTTAGTATAAAATATGTATAGGTTCAACACAAACGGTCCCGAAAACGAGTCCGCTCAAGGGATCGACTGCTGATGCCACTTCAAGCACCGCCTCTCAAGCAGTGCCAAGCAGTGCTCAGTTTACAGCTCCGGCACCACCACAGGTATCTTACAAACTCTTCCATTATATTAACATCTTTCTCCATTTCTTCTTTATTAACGAGGCTTCTGCTCGTCAATGCGACAGGCCAATGTCATGTCAAGTGTCTGAATATAATTCTCAGTCAAGTCAGTCAAGAGTCAAGTCGACTGACTTTTGTTTTGAGGAATTGAGAAATTTTCCCTTTTAAACCTACCTACAGGAAACGAGTTCTATCAAATCCCGAAACAATTTATGTATTATAGTACGACCTCAAGTATTGTAGGTAAAAATTACACCATATGACAACAAAACTCAACATAACATAATAAATCAATTAAAATAAATCACAGAACTCGAAGCCTTTTCCAGCTTACTTTGTATGAAATGATTTTGTCTCATCGTTCCTGAATGAAACTAGATCATATAATGTACTCGTATAAATAGAGGACTGCCATATTATAATTATCAAAATGAGTACCTACCAAAAACGTCCTTCTAATATACACTGCATTGACGCGTTAAATAGTATTCGTATTTTTAAAGATAAATAATTTTATTTTGAAATGTTCGATTCCAACGTAGTAATAATTAATTCTACTAAACTAACTAATAATATTATCGAGTACTATAGTTCCCAAAAGTGGTTCTATAGTACAAATTTGAATCTATTAAATGTAGAAGTTTTCTGTCGGATCGCGGAAGGTCGTGACCACAGCAGCATCTTCGAGTTCCGGTGGGTCCACCATGACAAGTGCTGCTACCACACCGGTGTCTTCAGCGCCTGCTGTATACAAGAACAATCAAGGATCTGGGCGCAATCAGACCGCTGCTAATGGTGAGCAAAAACACCGTCAAATTCTTCCGAAAAACAAAACTTACAAGTAGGTCAAGGTCAATAATGTGTTGAGCTGTAAACATATTCTAAAAGGGTCTAGAGCAAAATTGTATTACACTTTGGTCCACCTAAAACTTGCAAAATATTTACTGACATTTCACACAACGCTATCTTGTCCCAATAAGTAAGCTTGTATTATGGGAACTAGATTGCTTCTCGATGGGTATTGACAGCACGGAAGGCTGAGCTGACAAATTGACTTTGTTGATTGACGTCATTTTACAATGATAACAATATTTTTGCTCAAACAGATTGTACAAATGTAACAAAATAATTAGCAGATTATATATTTTGAATCATTTCAGTTTGATGAATATCGTGTTTCTATAAAAACAAAGACAGTCAATCATATTATAAATTATATGCAAGTGGAGACCTAAATTACCCAATGCCTTTTGAAGTTATATTGACAGAACAGATCAACTAGATCACTAAGTTTAGACCAACCTGTTAGGAATTATATTTTGTTCTTTATGTTGATTTAAAAAACAGCCCATACACCTTTTATTTTATGAACAATGGCTTTCAGAAGTAAAAACTGTGTCGCCGCTGCCAGCGTCAGACCTTGGGACAAAAGGAGCTCTAGAAAACATTTATTGTAGGTTTTTTCACAAACATTTTGTTTTGCTATCCTTCTGAAACGAGTCTTTAAACGATGGCTTGAGTGTGAGCGTGTAATTTTCTTCCTTTGAGAGTTTGTTCGATTTTTATAAATATTTTCATTTAACATAACGGATCATTTTGCAATATTGGACATTTAAATCATATCCGAATTTATGAATTTTCTAATGGGTATTATGGGAAATAAACCATAAACCAAGTGTTGCAAAGCCCACGGGTTTATTACAATCAATGAAATAGACTAAATTAGAATTAAAAAACTCTCGACATAATACCTCCCCGCGCAACTGAACGCATGCATTGCATCGCCTCGAATGCTTATAAATCTTTCATAAATACCAAAAGTTACACGCAGAGTTATAATACCAAAAATCAGCATGAGAAAGCTCATTTTGTTTATTAATTTGGGGTACATTTGATCTTTACCCCAAGTACGAGTTTGTGCCCACACGGATCTCGGCGATTGCGTCTCTACGATCCGTGTGTGCACAAACTCGTACTTGGGGTACTGGTGACGGTATACGAGTGAGCCATGCCTGGTTTTGCTTCGCGATTAGACTTGGTGTTGGTTACAGATAATTTAGAACTTTTTTGTTAACTAGAACGTTTTTCAGATAAGGGACTGCCCAAGGCTATGGTGAAACCCAATATTCTGACCCATGTAATTGAGGGTTACGTCATCCAAGAGGCTGCTGAGCCTTTCGCTGTAAGTTTATAATTTGGAATGAAAAGACAAATTAGATTGGCGTGCTAGAAACTAAAACAGTAGTTACAAGTAAAAGTATTTAAGAACAAGAGCAAACCTTCATTTAGCTTTACAATGTTTGTGATAGGTGAACCGTCCATCGCGCGAATGGGCCAACTCTTCCGCGAATGCCGCAGCTGCTGCCGCTGCTGCAGCTGCCACCGCCGCGGCGGCTGCAAACGCTGCTGCACCCGCTGAACGCACCGAGCAAACTGAACGTACCGACCGTGCCGAGCGCACCCACCGTGCCGAACGCACCGACCGTTCTGAACGCACCGAACGTACTGAACGTACTGACCGTGCTGACCGTGCTGATCGTGCTGACCGTGCTGAACGTGCTGATCGTACTGACCGTGCTGAACGTGCTGAGCGCACTGATCGTTCTGAGCGCGCCGAACGGGAGCCGCGCGAGATGCGTGAATCACGCACCACGCGCGAAGGACACGTAGGCAAGAAGGACTCCCGATGCAGCACTGACTTCGATGAGCCGCCTCGTAAGTCATGGACGAAACCATCTGTGCATTATACATCTCTGTTGAAACTCCATTTCTGTGTTGACAAGCTGCGGAGTAAACTACCCTATGGAATCAATAAGGTTGAGACAAAGGACCGGTTAAAAAACATCATACGAGAGCTTTGTCTTTACTACTATATTAATATTATGTCACCGATCACCACGCACTCTAAAACTCATTACACTCTTTATACATAATTATATATATTATTGACAATTTATTGAGTATTGATTCATGATGCACGCCAATTTTCATTGTATGAATTAGCATTAAATCCCACCTTTGTATAAAAATATAATTGTACTCGATTATAAACCGCTGCCTTTCAAAATTAATATGGAACTTAATTTAACCTTATCCTTGTGTAATTCTAGTCTGGTGTAGTGATGGTGATGTGTGAAATGATCAAGAATATTTTTTTTTTCATTTGGACATCCTAACAACTGCTTAATCTCTTTTATTAGTAAAGAACTCTTTCTCTTAGATTAGTTGCAAATGCTTTTTTATTTAGATCTAGTGGAAATCTCCTAGAGGCCAGTATAACGAAGTTCCTAAGTATCTTGCTTATAAAAACTAACAGTTTCATTTACATACCCAAAAACAACCGTTTGGTTATTGAAATTCACATTTGACGATTTAAAATTCAATGATTTCTTTTAACCTTGTGTTTTCGTGTGCCAAACACGATGCTTTCAAATACATCATTAATCTGAGCGACCCACGCGTTATCACTGTGTCTGTATTTGTCTATATGCGCAGGTAAAAAACAAATGAAGGAGAGGACAGAAAGTTCTAAAATGGAGAACGCATCACGCATTTCGTCATCTATCAGCTCTTCCAGTCGTGATGAAACAGAGGCTGGTCCATCTAAAAGTTGCCGCAACCAGCCACCTGAGCCGGAAGACGAAGCGGAAGTTTGCGCCGCACAGAAATGGAGCGTGAGTATCCTACTCAATATGAGTATCCTAAGTTTGTACTTTTTATGTTATGGACGTTTTGTGCACGCACATCTTGATTAATGTAACTGTACATCAGAATAATATAAACCGTAAATTGTTACCACTGCTTATTTTATTTATTTTATTTTATTTATAACAATGTATTCACTGAGTCCATCACTTTGAAACGTACTTAGAGTATGTTAAGGCGTATGTGCCTGTTATTGCACTGGCACATTTGAATCTGGAACACAGCATTGCGACCCTAAGCTTGTTTACAAAAAGCTAACTACTACTAAACCATTATTTCATACATTACAGGTTTCTGAGGTCTGCGAATTCATTCGCGGAATTCCCGGCTGTGCTAACTACGCTGACGACTTCCTCATGCAAGAGGTGGATGGAGAGGCTCTTCTGCTCATCAAAGCTGAACACCTTGTTATGGCTCTAGCGATGAAACTCGGCCCGGCCTTGAAGATAGTCGCTTGTATCGATGCTTTGCGCCCGGAGAATGAACAAAATGACGACGAGTAATTCCTGACCAACAGCGCTTCTATAAGAAGACGTGAGCGGCAGCATAAAGTAAGTATCACACGTGCGATGCAATGCGAATACAAGAACGTACATAATGTAAGCAATACGCTGCACTGCTTTTGCGAATATGCGAGACTCATTGCTGCTAATTAAGTACAAATTATAATTGTAATAAAATAAGCGCCCTTAAACTTGCGATGGATATCATATCATGATACTTGCGATGCCTAATAAGACAAATTTCAATAATGCGAAAAAAACTGCATAACTTTTGAAAAAAAAAAAAAATAGAGTAATTTTAACAAATTATTCTCTTTCAGATGAATATAAGCCAGAACGACAATTATTGTTTACGGATGAAGAAGGAGCTTTTGTTTACAATTCTACACTTCGTAGAACGATATTATGTATTTTTGTGTACCCTTACATTTTGTTATCAAAGACGGCATTTCTTAGACACTTTTACCTGCGGACCCCCGAGAGATTAGCCTAACTATTGCAGACCTTGCAAATAACTTATGGTACTGTTCCTTTGTTCCACTATAATAATATTCTCACAAATATGTAACTAATTCACTTGTTTAAAGGCGAGATGGTGTTTAATAATAAAATCCGTTCTATTTAGTTTGTGCAGTCGAACATGAACTGAATATTATTCTTGTCGCCGAGATATTCATCAATATGCTTTTAAAGTGTCCTCTCCTGTCAATACAGAAGCCGCGTCTCGGATTGAAACTGGTTGAGAACTCACAATACAAAACACTAAAAAATAAGCCGTAATACTTATTTATATAATTATAAATATATATAATAATTATATATTTATATAAAAGTATAGAAGTCAATGCTTAAGAAGTCATAAAACGACTTAACTTGTAAATGTCTACGTTACTTTTCTTCTTCGTATCTCTCATCAATAATGTTGAAGTAGATTCTCTCTATAAAATGGCGGCAATTTACTATTCTTACTTTCTGTACAAAAAATGTAACAGCCAAAATCAGAAAAACAAGAAGAATTTTAACAAACACGACGAATATTATTCTTTACCGGACTACGCAGAACAAAAGGAGATTCTATTTAGCAGTGTATGTTAGATCTACCTGTGTTCCCTCATAACTAAAAAATGATATCAAATGTGCCCGTTATCAATACAATTAACAGTGAATAACTTACTTGCCGGTTGCTACAGTACCAGATGCGAATGCGAACCGTGCGTAACGTCCTAACTCGCGTTTGCACCTGTCTTCGAATCCATTGCTCTAAAGTAGCTTGGATTTTGAAACAGATTAATCTCACATCGGCCTTGGTCAATTTGAATCAGTCAAGTTGGTCGGACCGGGCTAGAAAATCGTATGACCTAGGGGTCCGTAGGAAAAGCTTAGAAAGCCGGTAGACCTTTCTGGTCAAATTACTATTTTTAAACCAAATACTGGTATAAATTCTGTGCAGCAATATCTTCCGAATACTTCCCTATGTTTATATTTCGAGTCTTTACACAATGATGGTAGTGTCAATTGTTTCACATTTTATCGAGCTAGCACAGAATTTAAACCATTATTCGATTATACAAGATATTTGAAAGGTTTTTTTTTTCTTATAAAGAAATTTCATTTATTATAGACGTAAAGTGATGTATTAACGTTCACATGTCTCTTTACTACACAGTTAATTATTTTAATGTTGATTATATTGTATTTACAGTAATATTTTAATGATACATTTTTTATTTCTTATACTTAATTGTACCTATCTCGAATCCAAAAACATTTTGAATTTATTACCATATTAGTCCGTTTTGTTTGTTCTTCAACGTACAATCGTATACTAATAAATATATATACATATATAGGTGTATTAAACCAAATACATTATTTTATAACACTTCGCCCTTTTTGAGTGTCAAGTGTCAATTCCGTTATGTACACTTCTGTAGGTCTACCATGAGTTTTTACTATACTATATTTACTATACTCGCTAGCGTCTGTAGTTAAAAAAATGTATGAAGATTTGTACAGCGCCTCTAGCGGATAGTTGGGTACTAAAATTCGTCATACTAATATTGACGTAACTACTGTAGTAAAGTCAGGCGATTTTACTGTGACAACTCATGGTAGATACACTGGGTACGTTTTGGTTCACCCTTACTTTAGCGTTTTTTATTTGAATTCGACTAAATGTTACGGAGACCGAGGGACAGTTGTCGACTGATCCGCCTATTATAGTTTTAACTTTATTTAATTTGATTCGTTTAGTTTTAATTCTGCTTGTGGCTCTCGCCGTAAATATTTTACTATTATTATATTATTGAATCACATTTGTTTGAAGGGATGTCTATTTTAATATTGTTTTAGAACACGATTTTAATGAACTTATATCAGGCCCTAAAAGTTATTATTTTTGCTATCTACATTTATAATTAAAACCGTATAATCTCCCAAACTAGGAATGTCATAATAAGTCTTAAGAGTTTTTATAACACTACTAATCTAAAATGTGACCAACTTATCTGTTCAGTTGACCAAAAAGAACGTACAATACCATTTCATTTCGACATACTGTAGGTAGATTATTGTTTACCATAAAGGTTTATTTCTTGACTGAATAGATGCAGTTGGCTGCTTTCGATATGTCGACAATGTCATCTTGTTGGTATCACAATATTGTGAAATTTGAGTTGAATGCACTCAACTATATCTTATTACTGTCAACAACGATTAATATGCACTTTCTTGAGGCAGTAAGCCTTCCAGAACTATGATTAGTACACTCAATTTTAAATATGAAATAGATGACTGATTTTAATCTGTAGTAGTCAGACATAATTATGTCATTTGTAGCGAAGTAGTCGTTAGTATTATTTAGTAATTTGATGTCGTGATGAATATTAAATGTGTTAAGTACTTATTTATCAGAACTGTTCATAATTTATAGAGTATACTACCTAAAACTGAATATGGTGCCTATCTTTTGCAATTTCATTGTTGGTATGATGTTTCAGTCATAGTTACTTGTCCCTAAAAGTAGTGCTGTTGTCTTCTGTTTTTATAAACCATAGACTTAGCGAATGAACTGAGCGGTTCCTATCTAGAGGTATGGTGTCAATACGGACGTCAAAACGTGAGAGCGACAATTTAATCGTGTAACCAGAAGTAGTCTAGTTCTAAATAGAGTACTTGTTTTATTTTTGTAAGTTTGTAACTTTTGAATAGAGACAGGTAGTTCCGCACATGTCAATTTGCGAGAGAGACTTTAGCTCAGTCCATTCTCTGTCCATTCTATATATAGTATAAACCTAACTTAGACTGACACCTTATTACGATGATTGCCCTATTGACAAGAAGCTACGGTATAAATAATCTGTGGCCATTATTCTGTTTTGAGTAGTATTCTTTAAGCTGCAATGTAATAAATAACAATAGATATTTAGGTGCCCTTCGTACATTACAGTAATTTCTTTCTAAGTTATTATCCCGATCGAACTTAGCGGATTAGTTAGTTGTTAACTTGATGTAGAGAACTTGGATGTTATAAATAAATAAGTCATTTTATTATAAGAAAATAGGTTTTTACACATGGATAAAAAGACTACTCTCGAAAACTTTACAGAAAAGATCGCCTGTTTTGCTAAGCCGATCTAGACCAGGCAAAAATAATGGAAAATGTGACGCTAGACTGCAGGCAATGATGTCATTAGGTTCTATTGCCTGTCTCAGGAAGTCTTTAGAGGTCGATAAATACATTTTCGTAGATAGAAAACTTCATGATATCGGAAATTGGTTTTCGGGATCTGTCTTTTTAGACACATAATGATAGTTTCGATGTATCGGACTAAATCTCAATATAAATAAAACAAAGCTTTTGAACGTTAAATTATTAATTGCAATTTTCCTTTACTATTAAAAATAAAACAAAAGACTGTTCATGGTTTTTGAAATAGTTCAGCTTTCTGCATTCATTTTGATTATCTGATCTTTAAAATTGCAGTTAAACGTTCTTTTAAAATAATTATTGAATCGCCTATTATTTTATATTATTGCAAGTATGAGGACTATTCGTGCAATTTAATTAAATTAAATAACACCGTACGGTGTGTTTTATTTATGAAGTTTAACTCTACGAAATATAAAAATATATATGGTGCTGATTTATTATTCTTGGCATTTTAGTTGTGCGATTCTGTACTTCGTAGATGATATTATTTGTAAATACCTTAGTATATTTTATTTCAACATTTAACTTCATTTTAATATTTTTTTTAAATGCTTAAATATTATTAGCGCATTACACTACATATTATATCGTAGGTATTTTATATGGAAATATTCATTATCAATGTTGTAAATAATCATTAGTTGTTTAATCTTAAAGTACAGTAGGTTAAAATATATCAATGCTATTTGTTGTTTAATTTTATACCAAAAAAATCAGGTCAGTTAACATCCGGAGAAAAATGATAGATAATAATGTATATTTTATGTTAAGTTATCCATTTTTTTTACTGTCCTATAGAACACATATTTTTAATTCATCCCACACGTTGTTTTAAGGTTATTGTTAATTGTTTTAAAATTAATCGTTCGGCGTTGTATTTTTAATTGGTAATTATAAGTTGAACCGTGTTTTTGTTAACTAGGCCTCAAGCAGTCGATTCGTTTGTTACTTTTTACATCGATATTTCAGTTAATGTTATTGTCGAATTGATGACTGATGTACTAGTACTGTTTGTTCAGTTCTCCTGTCTCAGTCTAACACTTATCCAACAACGACATTGATTTTATATAATATAATAATGATGTGGTTGAGCAGACTGATCGCCTGTTGCGGATTTTAACCTACACATGTATTGTCAACGACATGAATGTGCGTCGTTTACAATTTTTATAGTGATGATTCCATTGTCAAACAGTTTATGAGTTTCAAAAGTACATTTTTTAAATAAAATTAAATACTGTAACATCTCTAACTTTTTGTCCAGAGATTCGAAAATTGTAGAAATACTTGTGATCTTGCGATGTAATTGACATCAATAACCGCATAGTTTAATAACTATATTAAATGTACTTACCTAAAACAATCGTTGTAGTATCGTTACCAAAAACGTATTAAACTTTGTCGTTGACCATACAGGTATAGACTGAAGTAAATTTATATATCTACCATAACCGTTTAAACACTGCCACTTAATTATATTAACTACCTACGTGTGAATCCATTAATTTAATGTAGGTACTTTTATAATTATTATTGATGTTCTCTGTGTCATTTGAATATTAAACATTGATGTTTAGATGTCAGGAATCTGAATGTAGTGTGTACTATCTATTGTATCTCGTGAAACTCACTTTGCTCAAACGATGCATGGTCCATGTATACAGAGGAAAATAAAGCAAATGAGACTGATATATGTTTTATTTGAACTAAAACTACATTCAGGGACAACCATCGGGAACATTTGAAAGAGCTACGTAATGTTACAATACTCATATTTAATTAAAACAATGAATTATATGCAAGCACTTCATCTTGACAGGGAAAAAAACTACATACAAAATTATTGATTTAGATATTATTCTAGTAACCTGAAAAATTATTGCTAAGAGCTATTTATTGCGAAATTACCAAAAGCGCATGTGCATATATGCCTGGCTATCTATGTGTTAATACTAACATGCATTGTAAGCTGGTTTGCGATGTATTTGTAACTATTTCGCGTAGCTCGGGAAAAATGCGTCGGCTCTACTGGGATCTTCGTATCTATACTGTGGGTGACCGTGGCTCACATCGTAAACCCCTTTCATGTCCTTCGTCCGAATACCCTTATTTTTCTCAGGAATAGGCCTCAGTTTAGAACTTTCTATAATTTTCTGAAACAAAATTAGTGGTTCGTTCTTGGGATTGTAAATGGAACAATGGTATCTGAATGAGCCAACTAGATTATGGTATGATAGGTATGATTTGAGATAGTTAAACAAACTATTCAAACATTGGTGAAGAAAATCGCGACGCAGCTTATTAGTAGAACTGGCCCGTCTACACTTAGAGCTGACCAAGGCTATTGATCTTATTTTTTAATGAGGTAATTAAATAATTATTCTTATTAAGAGGCATACACATAGGTATCCCAAAGTTTTTAATTGCATCGCTATCTTTAGTGAGGCTTTAGGAACGGATCTAGGTTATTTCCATGCTGTGGGTCGTGGGTTCGATACCCTCCAACCAAGAGTAAACGTTTATGTGATAACAAACAAAGATCTTTTTTCTATGTCAGGGTGTTAAATAGGTACTTATTAATAAAAAAAGGTATTGGGCTTAGATAGTGCTGCCTGATTTATGTATAGACTCTATTATTTATATCTTAAAGAAACAAGTGTACCCTGTTGGAATCGCCGAAGTCAACTGGTCTCGTGGCCGGTAGAGGACGTATCATCATCTTTGTCTTCGTGAGCGGTGAGTTGGGACCCTTGAACGATATCCAATATATCGACTGACCCTTGTTCTCTTCAGCCGTGGTCGTGTATTTGCCGTTTAGATTACTAGAAAAATAATTTAAGTGAAGTTCCGGCCCGTAGAGAGCTCTTTATGAACACTAGTATTTATAATCTTTAACTAAAAGACCTCTTACCTCTAAATATAAGTATTGACCAACCTTTTATCGCACTCTTTGTACCACCAAGCGCCACCGTGTTCGGTAGCGCAGGCGCCGTCCTTCCATTCGTCATTGTCTACATCAGGCGTTGAGAACTTCTGACCAGCATGGTAAGACAGAGAATCTCCTACAATGCGAAACATAAGATAAGTTAAATATTTACTTGTCCCCCAACACACAAGATAAGTTGGATTAACATAGTGCACATGCCAGGCTGATATAATAATAAAATATGAAGACAAAATAATAAATTAAATAAAGTAACAACATAACACCTGCAAACCTAACCGCCCACTGTGTGGATTATGGGGGCAATCTGACCCCTGTAATTATTCCACATCAAAAACACTTAATAAAGCTCATTGATCTCATAAACTTTATTTGGTTTAAACCGTGCTAATTGATTAAATAAATAAATACAAAACAGTATAAAATCAAAGAACGAATAGAATGAATATTGACCACTAACCTGCAGTTCCGTAGTAGGTGCCGAGCGTGCTTATCCTGAAGCTTTCATGCTCTGGCCCCAAAGTGAACACTGAGTAACTCGAATAAGCCTCCTTAAACAATACATTATTCATGCAAGTTACCTATAACCTCGCGTAACAAATTGATACAACTTTAGGGTGAGATGGCGTCACTGAAAAGAAAACGGATGGGGAACGCCTATATTATTTTCGCCTCATTTAATTCTAGTAGAGCCCGAAGGGACATTTTTGAGCTCCAGCGCCTGCCATCTCAATAATCACTGTGATCATATAGTCATATATACCATCGATATCTAAGAATACTTATAATGTTTTTCTAGAGTAAGCTTTAATTCTAACCTGGCCATGTTGTGTCTCCACTTCTACCCGCAACTCGTATAGCTTCTGATTGGTCAAATAGTTGAGTTTCTCCAACCCCAGCCAGAACTCTCCTGCTAAATTACCAAACCCGTACTTATAGTCCGACCAGCCCTTGAAAAAGTCTTGAGAACCGTCGAATCTGTTCTGGAAAACCTGGGGTGAAATGAAAAGACGTTTAACTTTATTATTAGGTAAAATAAACCAAATCCCTGTAAGCATTTCCAAAAATTCATCGTTCCTGACTTACAGTCCAACCGCCCCCAGCTGTAGTAAGATCACATAGGATGTAGAAGGGTTCCATGTCATCCGGACGGATTTTGTAGATTCCAGACACGTTAAACCCTTGCATCTGAATCTCGTGGCAGTCGGTCGGATACCGCTCGGATCTGTCCACTCTACTGCCCCTGGAAAATAAAATGAAACAAAATGAATGCAAGACTATCCTAAGCGTCTTTTTTTATGTCTTCTCATACCTCCTTGACTACCGTCAGAGGTATGAGAAGTGTATTTATATATAAGTACATATTAACACTAACTGTAAACAAAATTGGAGAAACTAACCTAACTTTTTTGAAAAATTAATCGAAAAATCGAATGACTCGACTTTTTGCAAGAACCTCATGTATAACAATGCATTTTAGCATTGACTAAAAAAACTGTGAAGTTTAAGAGCTGGTTCAGACACGGCGGAATCCGCGCGGTTCCAAACCGCGCGGGTCAACCGCGGAGGTCTTATTTACATTAGCGCCTATTCATTCGTTCACACCTGTCCGCGCGGATTTCGGCGGATTTTGGCAGATTTCCGCGCGGAAACCGCCTTGTCTGAACCAGCTCTTATATTGTATTGTTTTATATGTAAGAAAATATTCTGTTGATAGTTTCTAGTTCTTATTTACAAAACAGAAGAATTTATTTTTGTTATTGAAAGCGTTAACGAGTGTATATTATGCTGAGAATATCAACTCAACAGACAATAATATAAATGTCTAGTAGAGAAACAGTCGGAAGCTAGGTACTTCTGTAATACTGTAAATCAGCATGACACCTAGAATACCTATCTACATACCTATCCGTATCATGGTTGCAACACAGATGTAATAGAGTTGCAAACACTTTCAATAGTAATCTGCTCTTCTGGTACTTTGGAGCCAAAACAGCAATTCTGGATCAATACTTACCAACATGATACCTAGAATACCTACCTACATACATACTCGTATATCATGGCTGCTACAGATGCATAGAGTTGCAAACACTTTCAATAGTAATCTGCTCTCCTGGTGCTTTGGAGCCAAAACAGCAATCAATACTTACCAACATGATACCTAGAATACCTATCTACATTACATATCTATCCGTATATCATGGTTGCAACACAGATGGTTGCAAACACTTTCAATAGTAACCTGCTCTCCTGGTACTTTGGAGCCAAAACAGCAGTTCTGGATCAATACTTACATGATACCTAGAATACCTACCTACACACCAACTCGTATATCATGGCTGCTACCAGATGCATAGAAATGCAAACACTTTCAATAGTAATCTGCTCTCCTGGTACTTTGGAGCCAAAACAGCAGTTCTGGATCAATACATTGGATCATGCGTCTAGCTATTGAAACCACGTGGCGCGAGACCGCTATCTTCGTAGACCGTAGACATTGATTATTTACATATAACATTGTGTAACCTACACATAACGTGCAAAATGTTATAAAAAAGTTGCCAAAAAAATATATAAAATTGTATAGATATTGTCAGCTATTTTCAAATATACTACTACGCCAAGATAAACAAACATAAATCCAGAAAATAGAGACGGCTGCTTATCTTGTTCCCTCTCTAGCAAACAAATAGAAAACGAGAGTGATGATCTATCCTCCCTACCCGTTCCATTTTGTAGATAGTGTTGTGAATTAAACGAGAAAAAGTAAGTCTGATATTGAGATTTGGATTTTTGTACGTGTTTTGTGTTTTTTATGGTATTCTGATGAAATGAATACCAACAAATTAGTTATGTTACAACGCACCTTTGTAGTTATCATAACTAGTAGGTACTTAAATATTTATGTTCATTACAAAAATCATTTGCTCTGGGTGGGAATCGCACCCACGACCCGCAGCATGGATGGCAGTTATACTACAAACTGAGCTGTGACGCCTGTCAAATGAATGAATGAACAATAAACGCATCATATTTTAACACGATGATGGTCTATGAAAACGGCAGCTACAAACAGTATCTACTAAATAGACACCTATGTCTACCGACAACCCTATTAGGTTGCCTGACTGTCAAGTGCAAATAAACAACTTTTGATGTCACTTTAATTTAATTCTGTTTGAACCTTAATATAGGATAGTTATTAGGAGCTAGAGTCTGTCAAGCGAAAGATGGCCCTGATAAATCGCGGCAAATTCAAAAACTATTAGTATGGCAATACATTAAATAATAGGATAACTTGGAATTACATAATTTGATACTTTGATATTATTCTAAATAAATATACTTACATAATTTTTGATGATGATTATGAATAAGTAGATGATATACTATTGCCATACTAATAGTTTTTGAATTTGCCGCGATTTATCAGGGCCATCTTTCGCTTGACAGACTCTAAATCTAAAATTTTAATTTATACGCATTTTTAACGTATTTCTGTATTAACAAACTCTATATTCTCTATCTATCTCTATCTGTGGCAACTAACTCATTATTTTTTACACTTGGCGGTAGGTACCTACGCACGGCGGGAGGTCTGGGTTTTATTGGAGGGATGAGGTTGGACGCTACCCCCTCTTTGGTGGTTTGAATGAACTTCTCGTTACTGCTGTTCTCCTGGTAAATGGCGGCGAAAACATCGAGTTTTTCGTACGAGTACTAACAACATACATTGCACATGCGCATTCCGGAAGTTTATTATAACGTTTGATAACTCGACCTTTGGTAATTTACTAATAAATTTGTTCACGAGAATACACAACTACTACTACATAAAAAACTAATTTAAAAGCGCAGAAAAATTCTTATGATTTTAGGATAAATGAAAACCATATAAATCGTTTCTCAATTTTTGAGCATAAAAATGTGATACTCGGCACTTACTTGCAATCGCATTTCTTGAGTCTCTGCTCGTGAAGTATTTTTCTGAATTCGTTTATCATCGACATCGTGTCCAAAGGAACTCCAATTTCAGCAGGTCTAGTGAAAAAATAAGCGTACGTATAAATACCTACTGTAACTTTCAAACACGAGAATTGTTACGTACCTACTTGAAGTAGGGTTACACAAGGTACCTACACAAAACAGACATTAAGCAGTAAATAAAGTCTGACACCGGAACTGATCCCATGAATTTTGTGCATAGCCAATATATCCGCTAAGTCGTCGAATTAAATACAAAAAAAAAACACAATGCAACCTCAGGAACTATGCCCTCATCATCAGTGCCATAGGAACTTACTTGGGATAGGTTCTACTATACTGTCGGTTCTTGACCTCAGCCATGGTAGATACGATTGTATCCAGGCCAGTCATGACTGATTTTACGTTGGACTCGATCGACGCAAGCCGATTCTCTATCGAGGAATCGGTGTGGTACTCGACACCTTCGGCTGAAACAATAACATTAGCATAAAAATCCTAGTCTAAACTATTTTTTTTATTTATCGTAGGTACATTAGATGTTAGCGTCTTCCTTTCAAAATAATTCTCTAAGTTGCATGTGATTACATGGCAATTTAAGCGTGTTTTCATTTTTCGGGCATTGCATACTATGATACTTTTTCGAATAAGTTAGTAAAGTATTCATTTGTTTTGAATTTTTTGAAAATTTGAAAAAAACTTAAATTTCAATAATTAAAATATCGAAAAACTTTATTATAAGTATATTAGCTCTAAATTTACCAGTGCCCCCAGTTCTTGGAGTTTTGTTCAAAATAAACTTGATTTGGTTGACATCAGTCTTCAGCGTATCTAACACAGTTTCCAGTTTATCCGCATAACCTTTCTCACGAAAAGTTTTCAAAATTTCATTCAATCGCTTCATGATGCTGTTTGTTTTTTCATGAACTTCAATGTCCAAACGGTTTAATCTGAAGTCGATGCCCTCAATTTTTTTGAGGTACTTCTCGCTGGCGGTGATGCTGTCCATCAGCTTCTCGATAACGACGTCGTTATCGCTCATCGCGGACTGCACCACTCGCGTGATGTTTTCCTTCTTCTTAGTAGACAGCATGGCGTCTGTTAACTCATCTTCATACTCCTTCTTCCACAAAGACTTGTCTGAGTAATCGTTTTTCCGTCTCGCTCTCTTGTCCCTATTAACTTCACAAGATATGACTGAGAGGGTAACTAACACCTGCAGAAGGGTGAGGCTTGGCACCATCGCGAGATGTGATCAGTAAGTGTGTCAGGAAGAGACTGGTCGATGACATGAGAGCCGCTCAGATGAGTTTACTAAACAAAAGATAAACGAATGCTTGCGCTGTGACGGACCGTGGGTGATTCGCACAGACTTTTCTCGTGGATGTTTTATTATTCGGTCATGTTGTTATTTTATTGGAGATGAATGATAATATTTACAAACTGCTGAATTAGTAGTTGGTGCGTTCTTTGCTAGCTGCAGGTGTTTGTGTCCGTTGTTTCTTAGCATATCAACGTCAATTACTTTAGTCAACTACAGTTCACCGCAGAAAAGAAATAATTTTATTTTGCTTTACTGACTCAAAATCACACCAAAGAAAAACTTTACGGAGTCGTATCGTGGGTCCAAGTCAAAGATGTATCTACCTAATTCTCGATTTCGGCACGCGATCGAGATAGTAAGATAGTGACGCATAGCAGTGCCCGGGTTAATTCCCAGCATGATAGCTCTATCCGAAGGCCGTAGGTTATAAATAATGTAATCACCTAATCTTATAAGAAAGAAGGTGAATAATTCTTAGATGAGTGTGAAACTATCGTCGTAGTCGTGTCCGAGCGGGGGTCACAGCACAGGGAACATAACCCTTCCCAAAATCATACACGTCCAATTGAAAAACTAAAAATTTACAAAATAAAAATAAGCTTTTATTTTTGCCTTTTAGTAACCCCTTCCGAAATTTCAAACGGTGACTGCGTCAAGTTACCTATATAAAATTATTAATAGAGTAAGTGGTGGAACATGCAGATGACTCACTTGATTTTAAGTAATAACTTTTGGCATTCAATATACTATTGTATTTGTATAAGTACTTACACAAAATAGTTTTTTGAGAAGGTTAGTGATGACCAAGTCCGAAACCACTAGGAGAAATGTCGTGAAAAGAACTATGCCATGAATTTATAAAAAAAAACTTGAGAGGTGTCAAGGGACACCCGGATGGAACGAAGTTTTCGAATTCTAATAAATTTATATTATAGTGAAGGGATTGTAATATTTGTACGGTCTGCAAATATTTATTCCGGGTGTTCTAGGTATTTTATATGTATAATAAAAAATATCTATCTATGTAATGTATTGTATTAAGTATGTCAGTCTTCTAGTACCCATAACACAAGCTCTGCTTAGCTTGGGGCTAGATGATGGTGTGTGAATTGTCCAGCATTATTATTTATTTATTTGTAAGATCTACGTAATAAAATTTTAGAAGTCAAGCGAGGTCATGGTTTGGATCACATAATTTAGTTTAAGATCCGTTTTCTTTTGTATGTTACCTACGCGATTGTAGGGGGTAAAATTGTAGGGGGAGTCCCTACAATTTTTTATTGCTTTTGAGTATTTTTTTTGTTGGTAAACTACTTTTATTTATTTTTTTATTTATTATTATGATAATGCCTACCACTGGAACACATCGAATCAGATGAACGTCAGTTACGTGAACCTCATACAGCTTGCACAACCTATGGAGTTGGTGGTGGAAAGAGGATTTCGAATGACGACCCCATTTCGGAGAGCAAAGCGTGAGGCGGCTGCATGGACTGTTAAGCCCGTTGAAAGCGGGAAAGGCCCAAAATAGGGAGTCTATTTCTGTGAATCGTCTACTACTCTACTAGGTACTAACTTTATTCACAAACAAACTTACGACTATTACAGTATTTACAAAATGTAAGTACATAGGTATATCTAAACTAATATTATAAAGAGGTAAAGTTTGTATGTTTGTATATTTGTTCAATTGTAAGGGGTAATCTCGGGATCTACTGAACCGATTTTAAAAACTCTTTCACCAATAGAAAGCCACATTATTGCTGAGTGTCATAGGCTATATTATATTTTCAAAAAAATTAGGGATCCATACTAAAACTTCGATTAATTAACCCAAGGTGTAAAAAAAATACCTAAGAAATTCCTTACATCGCGTGCGCTGCGAAAACTATTGATGAGAGAAAGAAATCATGTACTACAATTTTGTAGAACACATCATCATCCACAAAAAAGTCAGCGACAGCATATGGTCTAACTATTACAGATATGTAACTATAGGTGTTTTAATATCAAAAAAATATAATTAAAATGACGCCGCTAGAAAACGTTCTTTATTTGTGCTTTGGTATTAATTCTTATCTAAATAAATTACTACATAATTAAGATTGTTTCAATATCTTTATATGATTTTTTATAATATTCAATTTGGACATTCCATTCAAAAGATATCACGAGTTCAAAAATGTAAGTACATATTAGAAAAATGTCAAGCGGAATAATGCAAGTGCCGGTCACGGGAGTATATGCGGGTTCTATTGTTTAGTTACGTGGATTCAAAAGGAGAGTTAATTAGAAAAAACGGTCGAATTATGCCCAACGAAGTGGGCACGGGTCAGCTAGTATTAAATACAAAAGAAACAGTTGAACTATCTACAAACCGTTGCAAACGAACTATAGATAGCACAAATGATCCAAATCAGTACCAATCGGAAGCGCACCAAAGATACTGACTGCGTTACCGCGCTGAATGGCAATGCTGATACGCTGGGCTTGATACTCACCAGTACCAGCCCTCGGGTCAAGCGTCGCAGCGGTATGCTAACTGATAAACCAATGATGATCTTATTAGTATTCGTATACTTAAGTAATCCCTAAACTCAATGGGTACGGAATTAAACTAAAACACGTTTAATTGTCGGAATGGGTTCCAAGATTTGGAGCTACAAGGCCATGGAAATTTACCCGTTTGAAGTCGACCATAAATAACAGGGTCAATTTTAATCTGGTAAAATTCCTATGTTTGGCATTTAGAGGAGCTGTAGACTACAGCTCCTCTAAATGACAAACATAGGAATTTTACCCGATTTACTTCTAAATCATGGAGTACTACAGCCTGTAGTACCGATTTGACGACCGATGTGGCGCGGTGGGCGATGGTCCGCCTGCGACGCGGAAGGTTGCGGGTTCGATTCCCGCCTCGGAATAAATGTTTGTATATTCTGCAAATATTTATTCCGGGTGTTCTGGGTATTATATGTATAATAAAAAATATCTATCTATGTAATAGTACTCATAACACAAGCTCTGCTTAGCTTGGGGCTAGATGATGTTGTGTGGATTGTCCAGCATTATTTATTTATTTTATTTATTTATGTAGTACTCCATGATTTAGAAGGAATATTAAGATACAACGTACAACATCTTGCACTAGGCGTTAGAAGCATTATCTACACTTGGCTGAAAACCTGTGAACCTCTTCTCTAATTAATTATCCTAGCTAGATGTAGGTACGCTAGATGAGTTTGCATGCTTATTTAGTGTAGGTAGTGTAATAGGGGCCTATGTCTTAAATAATCGCATTTTGAAATTAAACTTAAAAGTTAGTTTAATGAAACTCTGTTATTTTATAAAATATGAATGTATAAAAATAACTACACTGATAACTCTATAAAACGACACTGAAGGGACTGTGCTTTTTATAGCGTTATATAGAGTTGTCGTTAAATGGAGAGAAGAAACATCAGAATTAGAAAAAGAAATATCTAGGTTATTTTCGACTATTGTTAGTAGATAGTTGCACATAATTATGTGCGTAAAAAAGAATGTTAATAAATAACATTCTGATGAATGATGAATAATTATAAATACCTACATACATATATCTACACAAAACGAGTAAACGAGAGAGTTTAAGACTTACCGCGCATACTCGGATGCTCGTCCAGCCTCGTCGTAACGGATTGCTTCAAGCGGTCGAGGTCTGACTTCATATCAATTAAAGCTTTTTCTAACATTTCCGCCGGGGAAGTCTTCACCATTCGCAGCATCTCGGAGAGATACTTCAGAATGCTGTTGCTTTTCTCATGGAAAGTAGCGTCTAGGTGGTTAATCTTCCGTTCCACCGTTTCTATCTGCTTCCAGTACCTCTCGCTAGCCATCAAAGTTTCCACAAATTTTTCAACCACTACGTCTCCGACAACCGATCGTCCAGTGGTAGTGGGAGTTCTATTAATCACCCGATCATCAGTTCTTTTCCCAAAAACACATGACACCAATATACCTAAAATTATAAATAAAAATTTCTCAGTCGACATTATTCCGGAAACTACCGACAACTTCCACAAAAGAAATCACAATGACTGACTTCACGGTCCCATGTTTAAACTTATGGCTAAGTTAATAAAACATTCGCTACGGTGTATCTATTGTACGCTAAGAAAACAATGTAATGTTTTAATATTTGGCATCCGTCCAAGTAATCATAATAAACTAAACTATGAACTGGAAACTGTGTAAGTACCTACCCAGATAATACTATCAATAGAGTTCTTAGGTACTCCATGCATCATATACCTATATACGTGTGTAATCACACTAATCACTGACTTAATTATTTTTATTCAAGGATGACTACATAAGACTAAGATAGTAATATATCTTTTTTACTCTTAATATGGAGTTTTAGTATGAATCGATCACGTCATATTCGTCAGAAAACCAAGGTGTTCGACAAGGATGGTGCAGAATTACCTAACAAGCTGAAGTGGCAGTGAGCCGGCCATGTTTGCCGAAAAACCGACAATAGTTGGAACAAACTACTGAATTGGAAGTGGAGCTATTAGGCAAGTGTGACGCCTTCCGGCGAGATGGAACGAAGATTTGCGGAGCTGGTAAACACTGGATGAGAAGAGGCGAAGAACGGAGACTTTGGGAGACTTAGGTACTTACTTTTTTTGGGAGACTTACGTCCAGCAGTGGACTGATATTGCTTGATGATAGTAATGACGGGGATCACTATCACTAAGTCCACCGCCTACAAGAAATACGCTTGAAGCTCAAAATCGATGCACATGTGATGATGTTCAACTTGATCATCAGTTTCATTAGAAGGAGGTTCTCCATTCAATTGTTTTATAAGTACTTACATGCACATTGCATGTTACGCGATTGCTCTGTCAATTGTGAACCGATTCTGATGATTATTTGTTTGTTAAACCACTTCAGTGGTGGTATAAGTACCTAGGCACAAGTTATCTAAAAAGTACATTGTAAAAAGGTTTTGTTAATGACTATTGAATTTGATTTGAGAAAAATAGATATTTTATTTCTACGTGTTACTATGAAATTTCCATAGATTTGTGCAGGTTACCTGTAGGTATAGGTTTGCATCCAGATTCGAACTCATGACCTAACCAATTGAAAACAATTTAACTCAGTGCTTTATTACTCTGGAAAGGTAAATGGGATGAAAATGATCCTATTAAAAAAACCATACACTTATTACTTTACATTTTATTGTTATATAAATTTATAATAAATAAAACAATAACATTTGCAATAAATTTGTTAAGTACTTAAATTTCATTCATTGTTTACTTACATATAGATTAGGATTACAAACTCAATTAGAAATGTTACACTTATATAATAATTTAATTAAGTACATGGGTATTTCAAAATAAATACACAGGAGACTTTTTTGGGCCGCATTTGCACTCACAAGGGTTTCCAACATGTTGTAGCATAGCTCTCATCAGATCAATGTCATCTAGGCTTTGAATACCACCACTATGTAATAGATCGGGATTCTGTTTGATAAAGTGAAAAACTGTCTGCAATAGTTCTTTAAAATCATATTTCTTGGCTAGTTTTGCTATTTCCACAGCATTTTCTTTGTTCAGATCTCCACTCATCACTACTTCTCCTAACTTTGCCATTCCCGGTAGCTTCAATGTATCAGCCATTGCTAATATTACCAATGCTTTCTCTGATGTAAAATTTTCCACCGATCCATTGTAAAGAAAATCAACCAGCATTTCAACATCCTCATCACTCATGTTTAGGGAATAGTGTTTCTTATTTTGCTTAATGGCATTCCTCAACACTGGAGAATGGGCAGCTGCTACAAACAGGTGAACAGGATATTCTTTATCTGTTGCTGATTTTAAAATAAAATCACCTTCTCCCCTAGTGTTGTATAAGCTTTCATTCTGTTGAACCATGTACTGCAGTTTGATCTCATTGATAGCGTCTGGATGGACCCTGTACTTAGTATGAATTTGTATAGAACATGGCACCATTAGAGGATAATGTTCAATTTTCTGCAGATCAGCTTTAGAGAAGCAGAATGTTCTAACAAAAATAGCTTCAGTTTTCTTTGAAGCTGTGAACATGTATTCCTTCGTAGGTCCAGTGATTTCACAATATTTTTCATCACTATTTTTTTTTATGTAGTCTGTGAGATAATTTTCAGCACTGGGAAGGAATAAGGAGAAACTGGCATCCTTACGAATCATCACAAATAGTTTGAGTAAATAATTACCACCTTGACACAATGATGAGCTCCCGAAGAACCAGAAGTCCTCTGCGTTTTTGCTGTAAGTGCCACCAATGGAGAATCCACATTCTTCCGTTTTTAATTTAGAATCTAGTGAATGGATGAGTAGATGTGAAGCGGTTTCAGTTTGGCAATGGTAATATGTTGTTATCATACTCATACCCTGGAAAATACAATAAAGTGAGACCAACACACAATCAGGGAAATCATATAAATGTCTATATATATATATATAAGTCCAATATTAAGAAGTATTATAAAAAATAAAATTGTTAGCGGACCAAAAGAATTTAATTGGGAAATAATTTCTTAGAATTTCATAAAATGTGAACATTACCTGATGAGTCATTAAGGTAGGTATTAGCTACATTATCTAATCTTACACTTACATTTAGTGCTTTAGCATTGTGTGGAAACCATTCTAGTACATCCCCAGCTTCAAAAGATTCTCTGTTTGAGTCAGACATCATCAAGGTAAAAACAGTGCTGTAAACAATTTAGAAAACCATCAATTATTAATAAAAGAGCTAGATGCAGTCTATCTAGGAATAAGTTATTTAATTAAGTACCTACCTTAGGAAATGAGATCACTGACGATGGAGCCACAAAATATTGGGATGAATCAAGCGACGTCGACGCAAGCGACGATACGGTGGCCGATTTGAGATAACCCCAGCGTGGCTGCGCAAACTGTTTATGCCAATCAGAAAAAATAGCAGAGCTCTACTTCTAACCTTGATTGAATGAACTATATTTTATTCGTTAAGGAATATAATGAGTACTTACTAAAGAAAACTTTACAATGAAATAGTAAAAATGAAAGCTAATGGAGTTGGCGCAGGTAGTATGTGAAAAACAAATTGACAAACACAATAAATTGATTTAAAATAGACATTGGCAGTAGTATTGGTTTTGACACTGACTGACCCACATCGAACTAATAAGTTTGTCATTCGCGGGTGCCGTGATTACACAACCATGGAAAACACAGCCACGGAATGCACAGCTCGGAATTGGTGACCATTTTGGAATTCAATTCCATGGTTGTGCATTCCGTGGCTGTGTTTTCCATGGTTGTACATTCCCGACACGTGTTGGGAATTTGATGCCAAATGACGTTGCAAGTTGAAGCTTATGCTTCGTTTGCACTAACTCTTGTACAAGTAGCTAACTATGCCACTGTCAAAATATTATTTTTAAACTATTTTTTTTACGTGTGATGTGTGACAGTAGGTGCGAAGCGACGAGCGTTAGTTTGATATAGAAAACCGCGCCAGAACCTACATGCGTTGAACCATTTGCTAGACAATAATTATTGAATTGGATTGTTTATTTGGATTGTTCTTATAAAAATAGATGGATATGTTAAAGCAGGTAATTACTCTAGGAAAAGTAAATCTCGATTCAGAGTGGGAGGTGGAGTTAGTATATATGCCAAGCATTTAATTAATTTTAAGAAATTAGATTGGATCTCAGACATGTCTATAGAGCAGCATTTTGAATGCTGTGGAATAATTTTGACTGAAATAAATTATATTATAGTATCTCTTTATCGTACACCAAATAGTAGTTTTGAACTGTTTTTAAAATCTTTGGAATGTTTATTACATAAACCTGCAGTACGAATAAAAAATAAGAGTAAAAAAGTTATCATATGTGGTGACTTTAATATAGATCTCCTTATAAATTGTAAAAAAAGTGAACTATTCAAAAATACTCTGAAGTTATTTTATATGCATCCTACAGTACATGTACCAACTAGAATAACTTCACATTCAGAAACATGCATTGACAATATATTAACAAACATTAAAAATTATCATATAGAAATACTGAATTTAGGTATATCTGACCATACTGCTCAAATTATAAATGTTCCTATTAGTATAAGTTATATAGAAAGATTCTGGTTTGATACTAAGCGAAATATTGACTTGCATATACATAGATATATTCAACAAATACTTATCGCAATTAAGTTTCTCTGAAGTTTATTGTGAAAGTGACCCTGAAACAGCATATAAAAAGTTCATAGAATTATTAACTCTAATATATAAACTTTGCATACCACTTGAAAGGTATAAAATAACATTCAAAAAGAAAGTTAACTGGAAATCAAAGGATATAGATAATTCTAGTAAAAAAAAGCGAGAAATGTACTTACAATGCATAAAAGATAATAATCCTACAAAATGTGATTTATATAGTAAATATTGTAAAAATTTGAAAAAAGTTATAAGAGTATCTAAAAAAATATCTAATATAAATTATATAAAAAATAGTACAAATAAATCCAAAGCAACATGGGGAATAATCAAACAATATACTAATAGTAATAATAGTATAAAGTCTACAATAGACAATATTAAAATAAAAAACCTAAAAATAACTAAACCTCTTGATATAGCAAAGTCTTGCAATCATTTTTTTATTAATATAAATAAAAACGAACAAACTAATAAAGACAAACATTATAATACAGTGAATACAAGCTGTAGTAGTATATTTCTAAACCCAGTTAGTAATGATGAAATCATGATTATAGTAAAAAACTCAAAAAATACAAAAAGTTCAGGATTTGATGAAATACCAATTCAAGTAATAAAAAATAATATTGAGATTTTAGTAAATCCATTAGTTTACATTATTAATCTATCTTTTGAACATGGATGTTCAAAAGATAGATTAATAATGTAAATTTTTGAAAAAGCTATTTATAACAGGTTGTTTTCATTTTTTGAATCTAATAATGTTATAAACCCAAATCAATTCGGATTTCAAAAAAGAAAAAACACAACTCTTGCTATCTTTAAAACTTTGCGACAGGTATGGGAAGAAATAAATAACAATAAACCAGGAGTAGCTTTGTTCCTCGACTTATCCAAAGCCTTCGACTGCGTAGTCCATGACATTCTGCTTGATAACAACAAATAGGAAATAATTATAACAAGAAATAGGAATAAGAGGAACGGCATTATCTTTGATGAAATCATACTTAACTGACAGAAGTCAATCTACTTTAATAGAAACTTACAACAAAAATAATAAAACAATCGAACGCATAGAGTCAGGGTTTGAAAAAACTTCACTTGGTGTACCACAAGGTAGTGTACTTGGTCCTCTATTGTTTCTCATATATATAAATAATCTACCACAAATAACTAAACATATCTGTGTTATGTTTGCCGACGATGCTACGATTTTTATACCTCACGAAAATAATAATATAGACCAATTTGAAAATGAAATAAAGAATACCCTTAAAATCATAGTAAACTGGTGAGATTTAATTAATCTCAAGGTGAATATTGATAAAACTAAACTATTAAGATTTAAACATTAAAGAACGCCTTCATTAAACTTAAACATTCTCCACAATAATAAAGCTGTTGACGAAGTAGATGAAATTAACTTTCTTGGTATAAAAATTGACACTAACCTAAACTGAAAATCTCATGTCACTAAAATAAATAAAAAAATATCTAAATATTGCTATGCAATTTCTACACTTAGCCATGTCTCCTCTACGTCAATAGCAAAAAATACTTATTATGGTCACGTGTTTCCTCACTTGTGTTATGGGGTAATATTCTGGGGAAATTCAGTAAATGTAAATTCAGTCTTTATCATGCAAAAAAAATGTATTAGGGCTATTTATAAACTAGAAGATACTGATTCTCTTAGAACTATCTTTAAAGAAAACAATATACTCACTTTAACAGGAATATTCATATTAGAAATTTGTCTTTTTGTTAAGAATAATTCATCTTACTTTAGCACAAAATCTAGTCGGTCTGAATCTCTACGCAATAAGCACAGATATAATATTTGTATTCCACAAATAAATAACACAACATTCTACAAAAGTACTTATTATACAGCTATAAAAATATATAACAATTTACCAACAGATTTAAAAGAACTAAACGGAAACATATTTAAATATAGATTAAAAAAATGGCTTATTAATAAAGTACATTATAATTTAGCAGAATATTATGATGCTCAGTGTTAATTATTAAGTTTTTGGGCTGTAATTAGATAATAGTGGTTATAATATAATAAAATAATATTTTAATGTAACTAATACTAAGTAATAATTGTAATGTAAGTCCCTAAATTTAAATTAAAATATTGTACGCCCGAAATGGGTAGGCTGTTGAAACATTTATATATTATAAGATCTTTATACACAGTTTTACAATAAATGATTCTTATTCTTATTCTTTCCTTTTCATATTATATTCTGTGCAGTTCATCTTTATCAAAATGGGATAGTAACATTTTAATCTGTGGTTTCATCTAAACGAAGCATAGGCTAGGCTTTCGACCAATCAGAGCAATGGTCGCCAATTCCATGGTCGTGTTTTCCAAGGCTGTACATTCCGTGGTTGGACATTCCCAACATGTGTCGGGAATGCGCAGCCCGGATTTCATGTACATTTTGGCTGCGAATTCCTGGCTGCGTATTCCTGTAAATTTAAAAAAGTAAAGGACATGTTATAAAATGGGCTTAAAATAATTTTGTTTCTGAACAACTATCATATGCGGTTTTTCTGATAGAGAATATTATCCACTATAGCCTTACAAAAACAAAAATAATATTAGAAACGCCATTTATTTAATAATTACATATTAAATCCGATTATTTTTTTCATCATTATATTATTTCTGCACAAAAAAACAATGGTTAAATATGGTTTTATAAAGCATATTATGAACCTTAATGTTAATAAAATATTTTAAAACAGTGGCAATAAACAAATAAAACCAACGAATTATTTCTGTTATGTAGGATTGGGATGTATGGTAATGATTCCTTTGCCTCCATAAAAACATTACCTCAGTTACTGTCAGTCATGTTGTCACACTTGTCAGTTGTCATTTCACATGTCGGTCTTGTCACTGTCAAAAGTGTCAAAGTTACTATTTTCCCGTTTGTTTACGATTGAATAGTTGTTATTTGTGATTATGGATAAATAACATGATAGGGATGAACTATAATTTGTGATTTTATCATCATTAAGTCGGTAAACTGCAGAATGACTACTGATGGCTCAATCATCATCAACATAATTTCAGCCAATATCCATCCACTACTGAACGTAACCAAGAGCAAGGGCAATGATTTCAATATGATTCAATGACTGGTGGTCATATGCGTTTTCCATGGTGGGCCAGTAAACAGAGCAGATTGAAACTGAATAGTTGCTCCAGCGTAGTTACTCTAAATAGTTAGAATAGGTAAACATTTATTTTAGGTAGAGAAATAAAAAAATTATTACACGTGTTGGGATGGGAATGTCCAACCACGGAATGTACAGCCTTGGAAAACACGACCATGGAATTGGCGACCATTGCTCCGATTGGTAGAAAGCGTAGCCTATGCTTCCTTTAGATGAAACCACAGATGAATATGTTACTATCCCATTTTGATAAAGATGAACTGCACAGAATATAATATGAAAAGAAAACAATCCAATTCAATAATTGTTGTCTAGCAAATAGTTCAACACATGTAGGTTCTGGCGCGGTTTTCTACATCAAACTAACGCTCGTCGCTTCGCTCCTCGCACCTACTGTCACACATCACACGTAAAACAAAATAAGTTTAAAAATAATATTTTGACAGTGGCATAGTTAGCTACTTTTACAAGAGTAAGTGCAAACGAAACATATGCTATGACGTCATTTGGCATCAAATTCCCAACACGTATCGGGAATGTACAACCATGGAAAACACAGCCACGAAATGCACAACTATAGAATTGGATGCCAAAATGGTCACCAATTCCGGGCTGTGCATTCCGTGGCTGTGTTTTCCATGGTTGTGTAATCACGGCACCCTTCACAATAATGACATCCAAGAGAATAGTGTTGCCAAAGTAAATAATAACTGTGGGTTGCAATTTTATTTTTTTAAACAATATTTTTTGTAAATGTTATAACTATAGATTGGTGATTCAAAAAAAAATAAAAAAAATATGTAAATTCTCAATATTTTATGTACTTTCATAAAAGTATAATTTCATGTCTGTTCATAGACGTTCCGAATAAAAGCCCAGCCTTCATAGAAAAACCTAACATGTCCTTTAATTTTTTTTAAAATTATTTTATTATTGGAATATAGAATGCACTCACTCGCACCTTGGACGGCGTTATTGCGATAGTTTGTTTATATGGTAGCTAATAATAATAATCGTTTCGTATTTTTTTACGTCGTATATAAATAACAAACGTATGAGCGATACTTCAAGACGAAACGATAACGCTGCAATCAAAGTTGATAAAACATTGATAAAACCCAACATTTTGTGCCAACTACCTATATTAATAGAAGTTTGGTTTTAGAAAAAGAGTCTTTTAATCTTAGCTCAAAGAAGAACTTCGTGCTTTACTTTATTAGCCGGTCAGAAACTAAACCGTGAACATGCTTAAGGTATGTTTATCATAAACAAAACATTCATTTATTGTACATAAATAACATATTCTTTACAATTAGCATTAGTTTTTGAAATAATTATGTGATTGCTATAATAACTCAGATTAGGTATATCATAGAAAGTAAGTATTTTTCTTCACTTTGAGGTTGTTTTTTACCATAACTAGCTGATAGTAGCTGACTTCGTCTTATTATCGTTATATTTCAGATAATTCACACAATATATTCTTTAATTATAGCTTATGTGGTATTCTGATGTATAAATTACATTAATGTAAAGTTTCATTAAAATCCATTCAGTAGTTTTCGTATGATCCATACAAACTTTCGCATTTATAATATTAGTAGGAAGTATTATAGTTCGTCTCTCATTGTAAACATCCTGAATGTATTAAAAACAATGTTATGTTGCCAACTAAGTATTATATAAAATTATCTATTTTCAGGGACTTGTTGGTTTAGTAACCGGTGGAGCTTCAGGGCTTGGTCGTGCCACAGCGGAGCTGCTGGTGCGGCAAGGAGGCCGAGTAGTAATCTGCGACTTACCTTCTAGCACGGGTCAAGACACCGCTAAGCAACTGGGGGAGAATGTTGCATTTGTACCTATTGATGTGAGCACATAATTTAATATTTATGGACACTTCACACATCACACTCTAGCTCCAAACTAAGCAAAGCTTGTACTATGGGAACTAGGTTGGAATACTTGTATTTTTTTCAATTCCTTTTACATCAACATACATGTCTATCTATGTAATGTATTGTATTAAGTATGTCAGTCTTCTAGTACCCATAACACAAGCTCTGCTTAGCTTGGAGCTAGATGATGTTGTGTGGATTGTCCAGCATTATTTATTTATTTATTTATACATTCCATTATTACATTCCACCTACAGTGTGGAAGGCAGAACTATCAACTGAGCTGTGCTGCCATGTCCCCTGGTACAACAGAAATTTCCTTAGAACAATCTAGCATATAACTTCTATATTAAATACTCTGTTTGAATTTGTTTAGTGGGTAACTTTCCTATGTATTGCAATAATAAAATAACTCGATCATTATAGGTGACGTCAGAACAGGATGTGAAGAAAGCTCTTCAAACCACATTGGATAAGTTTGGCCGTCTTGATGTCACTGTAAACTGTGCTGGAGTAGCATCTGCAGCTAGGATCTACAACTTCAAAAAGGACCAACCCTTTGACCTTAAACTATTTCAGAAAACTGTAGAGGTCAGTATAGTTTTAGCCCTTTCCACATACTGACATAGTTAATCCTGTTTGCAATTGGCAGTTGATAAGACTAAGGTGTCAAAAAGATATAAGAATACTAAGTTTATAAACTATTTGCTCAGCTGAAAGTTGTTTAACTGCTTTCTGGCCTATCATCTTGTTACTATTATATTATCTGAATCTTATTTATTTCACTAAAATGAATTTAAAATTAACACAACTATGCTCTAATAGAACACAGTTTATTGAGTTCAATGTAAGAAAATATTGTCACCAAAATTTACAAGTATATTTCAGGTCAATTTGATAGGCACATTTAATGTGATACGCCTAGCGGCTGGTCTCATCGGCAAGAATGCGCCTGATTCTGACGGCCAGCGAGGAGTCATCGTCAATACCGCCAGCGTAGCTGCCTACGATGGACAGGTGACCATTTATATGTTCAACTAGCCCGCGACTTCGTCTTATTATCGTTATATGTTTGATAATTCACACAGTTTTATTATTCAAACTATACAGATTTTTATTCATCTACATCAGGCACCAGTCTCTCCCAAAGTTAGTCTCAAACTCTTTCTTGTAATTTAGTGTTGGAACTGTTATATATAACATTGTAGGAGAAAAATAAATAACTTTTTTTTAAATAAATAAAAGATAATTCAAACAATATCTTTATTAATTATAGCCTATGTGTTGTACTAATACATAAACTACATTATTGTAAAGTTTCATTAAAATCAATTCAGTTGCTTTTGCGTGAGAGACCAACAATCATACATTTGGCTTTCCTGTGAATGAAAGGATAGAAAATGCTTAGTCAGGGCAAGCCAACTACAACAAAATAATGACCCATATTATATTACTGACTGTTTGAAAACGCTTTGTGTTTATTTACAGATAGGACAAGCAGCTTACTCGGCGTCGAAGGCAGGTGTCGTTGGGATGACGCTGCCTATAGCCAGGGACTTAGCTAAACAGGGAATAAGAGTAGTCACCATTGCTCCAGGTAATATTTTTACATCCTTAAAGTCTGTTCTAAACCTTTTCAATGTAACATAGAAACACAAGACATTGACAAACTATACAACCATAGTAATGCATTTACAAAAAAGTGTGATTTAAAGCCATTGTTCCTCAATGTAAAGTTATTCTTGACTTTATAATTATGTATAAACAGGCTATCAAAGCAATATCAGCAAATATTTCGAAAATAGAGGCATTTTTGTCTTAATTACAGGGCTGTTCCGGACGCCAATGATGGAAAAACTGCCAGAGCCTGCAATAAAAAGTCTAGAAGCGACTGTACCATTCCCCTCTAGACTTGGTGATCCTCAGGAATTTGCTCAATTAGTGCAAAGCATCATCCAGAACAGAATGTTGAATGGTGAGACCATCCGACTTGATGGGTCACTTAGGATGCAGCCTTGAAGTTCAGTGAGTGAATTGCCTTAGTAAAGATGATGTGATCATTGCGCGACAAATACTTTTGTATTTAACAGGTATCAAAAAAACAACTGATAATTCCAATCACACTGTCTAAGCTCACTTCATTTTCCAAAGATATAATGCTCAATGCATCGTTAATTTTTGCTTCTTTTTATTATTCAATAATGATGAAGTTATTTATATTTAATTTTTGTACTGTTAGTAACTTCTTAAAAGCAAAAGTTATTTGGCGAGTAATGAGTAAAGTATAGTTTAGTTAGAAAGTTGTTAGTTACAAAAAATCTAAAGATAAAAATAGCTTCAAAGGGTAATCACCAAAGGTGGTAGTAGATGTACAAATTTATATACAAATAAGTTTCATAATGTTTGACTTATAAATAAAAATATGATTAATGCTAGTTAATGTAGTTCTAGATTTATTCATACTCCTTTCCTAGTAGCTTAGTGTATATTTAGTTAGAAGTAAGTAGAGTCATAATATGTTCTCTTCTAAACTTATTAAAAAGTGAATCAATTAACCATATATTAACCGTATTGATTTTTATAAGTAGGTACTATTTGTTTCGATTTATAAAAATGGTAGTCAAAGTTATATGAAAAAATTATTTGAATAAAAAAGCTCTACTTGTATCACATCAATCAAAATATATTTATTTGACCCAAAAAGGAATACAACTATATTGGACTGATTGGGATATCCAGAAAAGGTAAGATTATTAACGCTTTTTACAAAATTTAATAAAAGTAGAGATAACCAGTTTAAAACGGATTGCGCGTTGATTGACGGATCCAGCCATTCTTTATCAAGTCAAGAAGTGTCATTTGTATGGGACTACCTTTGAAGTGTTTGAAGTATCAACCAAATTAAAATCATTAGAATCATCACAATTGTTCACAATTCTGAGAGCGGAGAAATCTCGTAAGACACGTAACAGTCCAACCTCCTTTAATGAAGTCGGTTGAAAAATTCTTTAATTTTGCGTAGAGTAGTAAGCAACTTCCCCGCTAGATGGCGCTTTGTACCACTAGAAACCATTTTTCCTCTCGCACTGTAGAAGATAAAAAAATATTCTAATCATGAACTGGAGATTACGATGCCTGTCACTAGATGGAGGTATGTGTATTAAGATCTCCTCCTACTTCGATATTTAGAGGCTCATAGAAATATCTTTAACGCGTTTTTAAGAGAGGTTGAGATTTTTTTTCAATATAGGTATTCATGTTTCACCACTATCAAAATATCTGAATGTTTCACTTGACTTATCAGTTGACTTGACTTCCGATGGCGGACTTTGGGTACCTGAATAAACTGATAAAAGGTACTTTGAAATAAAGACGCAATTAGTAAACGAAAATATCATTTATTTCTACAATAACGCACAACGACTTAGCGCACGCTTAGTCGCCGCCCGTGGTGCTTCTCACAATATTTATTTATCAGTAAATCAATCACCAAGAAAATAAATACAATGACGCTGCACGTGTACGAGTACGTCACACAACGCCAAACATGTATCTATGTTGCCATCTAAAAATAGATCATTGTGTTTACAGATTAAACTTAATCACACCTCTAAACAATAAGGTTCACATTAAAATTAGGTTTATAGATTTAGCGACAACAATAACGTTACATTATAATAAAGACGTAATGTGAGGTAATGATTCGGTCAAACTGCGGCTTAGATCGCCGCCCGCGCTTCGCCTCAACGCTCCAGCCTCTGTAGCAATCGCTGTTCCAGCATAAGCGTATACACGCTCGAAAACAAACTACTTACTACACGAAAATAAGATTTACCATGACGGCGTTCGTGGGTCGTATTCGCATGCCATCTTCATGCATTTAGATTTATATCAATGGATGCTCGTCTGTTGGCCCTTTTCCCCCCGTTGTAGAGCACTCAACAAACACACAGTAGAAAAGAAATCGTAAAATAAATAACAGGTACCGATTAGTGATGTCAGACGTGATGTACAGTTATCGTTGTGTGCGTTGGAGTAATTAGCGATGCAAAATGTGCGATTCAGATGAAGCGAGAGCGGCAGACCTGCCTTTACGGCTTTTTGGATATTTGCTTACTGATTATGATTAGATTAGCTAGGTAAGTAACGAGATGCGAGGGTAGGAGCCTTGCATTGCAATCCCGAGTCGCGACCTCACCGTCCTCTAAACTATTTACAGTAAAAACATCAATAGCCATTTTTTACTCTATGGTATTATGTAGATACTATTATCAACATCGAAATGCGACATTGCATTGGTATTTGCCAGCCCACATTTCAAATTTTACAATAACCATTAAAGATGAAAACCATGTATGCCTCGCCCTATCTATATTTACAATTGATAAAATACAACTAACACGGCTCGTGAAATAAAGTAAGAATGAAATAATAGCTTAGAAATGTAAGATTTACAACTATGAACTCTCAGACAGCGGCCTGTCGGTTCGCTCAAATTCACACCCTCTCGCTCATCAAAACAATAATATACACAGACGACATCGATTGAGATTAAACCTAGCTTATCGTTAATGAACAACAGTGGTTAACTAAACGAAGTGTAACGCTCATCGACGCGCCGCTTGGCGTTACGATTGAACGTTGTTTTGGAATGTGTGCGGCGCGCCCCGCTCGGGACCGGTACTTAACATAAACTCTTGCTACTTAGGCATATACGGCGTGGCTCGGTGAACTCTTATTGGAAGCGAATCATTAGACGGACACCACTGACCTTCTGGTCGGAGGTAGGATATTGTGAAGGACTGAGGTGCGTAAACCGTGCGAGCGAATCTGAGCGAATAAACAGTGCCTAACTCGAACCGAGCGGCGAGCTCCCGCTCGCGTGCACCGCCCGCCTGCATCTATGCACTTGTCGACAACTCTATCTTAGAATCACTTACTATCTAATTGAACTCAAAATGTACATTTACATAGAACACTCATGTGTATCTTAAAGTTAAAAATACTTAGCATTTTAATTTATAAATATAGATAGTACCTACTTACATAACATTAACTTGCAGTCCACTGCACGTTACAATAAAACCTAGCCTTAGACGTAAGTAGTAGAATTTACATTTTATATGAAAACATTAATCAATTATGTACTTATACGAAATGAAATTGGTTATTAATAAAATTGTTAAAAATTAACAAATAAACGATACTCACAGAAAGTTAATTGTAATGAACACTGGCACCTTACATAAGATCTTAGAAGTTTAAATCTGAGTTCAGTAATAGTTGGTAGAGATTAAGAACGCGTTAGTGTGAGAGGAGCCAAGATTAGTCACACTGCTGTTGTCTTGCCAGTTCAACTACACGGACCGATCTATTGATTCGTAGATAGAAACACTATCTGCCGATTTATGTGTAGAGCTGTTCACACATTCATACATATCACACATCTTGATGCTAAAATTAAGTACAAATATTACATTAATGAAATAAATATTTTTTATTTTTAAATAATGATATAGTATGCCAAACATTGCGTGCAAAAAAAGTAAAGAAATCGATAGAAATTACTGTATTCCTGATAATTTGTGATTTTTCACGAAATTTATGTAGTAATATAATACTGCACTTTTATTAATAAATTATTCTTGTAGGTACTGGTAGAAAATACTATTTATATAAAATGGTAACAAGTTCGGTAAACTAAAACCACAAAACTAATAAAAGGAATCCAAAGTTGAGGTATAACGGCTTCCAAATGATGCTCAAACAGTGCCACGAAGGTTGCTTATAATATTGGCTGGTGACGACATCCTATAGAATGGCATCCCGTGGCCTTAAACCGGACTCATTAGTGATGTCCCACATTGTCAAAATTTAATTATGACTCATACGTACAGCCCTATGTTACCATGATCACAGATCAGCTTTGCTTTCGTGAAAGCGCTCGATTAGAAGCCGGGACCCGAGGGTCTGGATTTCTAAGCAAGGGTGTGCTGTGCAGGAGTACTGTGGCTATACCATCATTCGTATTTTCAATAACTGCTCCTTATACTTTCACACCACACAATAAAGAATTTCTAATTACAATATTTCCATAGTAATTTATTTTGAATTCATGATAGAATGTACATGTATCACATATTATCATGTCGATTATGTGTGTGTACATTGTGTTAAATCTATTAATATACTTTATAATATCTTAAAAATTGTAGTACCACAACTATATTTCGAGGAACTTTATATCAAATACATACATATATTCAATTCAGTAAAGCATGATTTTAAACACCAAATATTATCCAATCTATTGGCAAAGCTTTAATTATACTAAAGTTTTCGTCTTCAGCTCATCAATAGATAAAATAATTTTATTGGAAATATATTTTTATTTAGTATATAAACTAAAATAAAAATATATGTAAGTAAGTATTATTATACTATTTTTAGTAAATTTGGTGTATTACCTCGATGGTAATATAGTGCATTTTAATTAAATTACAGTGTTCACTGGACGGTATTATAGAATAAACACGGTGCCTTTTAAAAAATAGCTTAGGTACAAAATTAAAAGTGGTTGGAAAAACTAAGTCGTCATCGTTACTATCTACTCGTTGATGCAGCCTACATCTAATTATACGCACTTGGTGCAATGATATTATGATAAAAAAATACATTCAATTTAAACACATACACAATCACATTATCATATAATTTAAATAGATCATTACCTAAAGTTTATTTCAAATACGTCAATTACGAGTCAATTTCTCATGGTGCTGTCAACGAAGTATAGATAAAGTTCTTCCGGTTCTTTACCTTATTTACCGTCACTTGCTGAACTGGATAATCTGATTTAGTTGTGAACTAACATGTTTATTTAAAGATCAAGCTGAATACGCAATCGCGATATTTCGAATGTACTTCATTAGACCCACGGAGTGATCTAGACCATGTTATTTGACCAAACAAATGTAGTAAAATAACTAGGTTTCAAGGTTTTTTTCTCCTACTTAGTATGATATAGTTTTATACAATTTCATCGTAATGAACAAGAAAAAAAAGCTGTATATTTTAAAAAGGTAGTGAGCGGTCAGATTATGTAACATTATGCCCTTAATTTCAATTTTATCCATGATTTTGCCCACTTTAAAAGTAGAATATTATACTCATTAAATACATAAGCTACTATATATCATTTATTTCTTTTTTTTAGAAAAATATGAAACAATGTGCTTTCAGTTAACATATTATATATGTTAATAAAGACAAATATGTTTTATATAAAAATACATCGTCCTGGGCTTTCTGCCTGAAGACGCTAGTACATATCCATTTCTTTAAAAATCTAGGATTTTTAAGGCTTATCCACGTATTCCCAGAAATATTTTACATAATTACACTTTTAAGTCGATTAGATCACTGTATATGTGCTAAACATGTTATTTACAATTACAAATAGTTTTATTTTGTACTGGTATGGCCGATTAAATTACCTCAATATTTGTTTGAAAACACTCAGTTTGCATTAATAGTAGTAGATTTTTTATTATGTACCTATAACACAGTAGAATCTTCGATCTGAATAAGACATTAATGGTTATTAATTATGACATATGACATTACAACATTAAATATTATAATCTAATTTTCAAATATCAACTCGTAATAAAAAATTTAAACTTGAATTATGAAAGCCAATAGAACTAATTAATTCATACACAGCGTCGCTAGTGCAACTTGTCACGCATGTCTCACAAACAAACGCACCACTAACAAACAGCAGAACACAGAAGCTACGAAACTAAAATCCTCTCATAGCGAGGACAGTGGATAGTTAGTTACAACATTCGTAAGTGCTTTAAAATATAAAATGAGATGAACCTCATCGTCGCGGAATGCGAGCAGGACCGCGTCGCGAGCTGCGGCTGCGGCCCCCTTGCCTTACATGACACGCTCAGAGAAACACCGATTATTATTTTAAACTAACAATCACTGTAAATCATAAATCTACATAGTAATAATGATCACCAAAACTAACATTAAGAACAGTTTTCATCAAATTTCTTCGTTTATAATCACAGACGCTTCCCTAAAATATGTAATAGTAATATTATTTCCTTTGCTAATGCACCGGAGCTAAAGAAATCCTAACATATTATTATGTACTTAAGCTTTTGACGTTAAAACGATATAGACTGCAAAATAAATTAACTGTAGCTACACAAAACTGGTACATAATATGTTTGTATATTATGTTACGATTTACGGTAGATAAATATTTGTTTATCTGTATACGGACTAGGCACGCGCGGCATCGCCGGCGCTCGGCGCAATAACTTAACAAAATCACACACCAAGTTATAAACTAAAACTAAGTAATATTTTGTATAACTCATAGTTCGATCGTATGTGGTGTCAGGGCGCTTCGCGCGGACGCGTTCTCAACGTACTCTGCACTGGGATTCAAGATCTGCAAATATAAAATATCAACTCATTAACATTCATCGATAAAACAAACGTGCGCCACTAAATGTTCCACATCCAGCTATTTCGTTGTAAGAGCCACGTTTCGCAGAATATTTCCACGAGGGGTATAAATATTTATCTGATGGTATCTGTTGAGACTGTACGTATACGTACCCACAGTTAGGTAGTGTAAATGATCATTTTGCAATACGGCTATTCAGACGGTGGTTTGACGAGTCTGACCAGAGCGCAGAGGTTGGTTCATTGAATATGGGTGTATCGTCTGATTTCCCAAATATTACTTATTTCAACAGCCTCCGTTACAAAAGTTACTATTTCCACAGTTTCAAGGTGCTGCCGATTTTATACGTTTATATTATGCATTAGGTAATATGCTTTTATAGATCGCTACTTTACGTCATTATGAATGCGATAGTTAATTAAAAGCACAGTGTGGAAATGATCACGCGATCAATCACCTGGTGCCCTAGTTACTGCACAAACCGATAAATAACATTATTACTTCATCCATTACAGCAAACATTTTTACACGATCCGAGAAAAGGCACATTACAAAATACTAAATCTGAAATTAAGTAATGCTTACGTCGCGTCGTTAGCGCGGTGACGATTAGCTAAATATTTTTAAATACTTAATACCCAAAACAATTTCGACCGATCAAGCCACATTCTTCAATTTGAACATATTATCACGCACATTAAATTGCCGTCTCGCTCTTTACGGTACCAGCCAGTATTTTGATAAGTTTCATTGTTATGTACTTCGAAGGTACGTAGTAACTTATTGACTTAGAGTAATCTAACCTTCTTACTAGTAAACGTGTGCATATTCATGAAATAACTGTAGTTTATATATGTTTCTATAGCATGTACATTTCATGAGCTATAGGTTATATCACGGATATGCAGCGTTTATTAATAAGAGGATACTTGTGAGAGAGTGCCGCTATTATAAAGTTTGGCGTAAGCAGGTCCACTTACAAAAGAGTGCGAGAAAGGCGTGCATATTATGTAGATTCAGGCAGAATGCTTACTCTATATTGGCGAATGAGGCTCAATCGTGTCGCTGGGCAGGAATCCGCACCTGACACAAAGAGCATTCACTTATAAAACAAGACTGTTTTAGATGCTATAGCTATTATTTTATTATTTTAGAAGTGAAGCATTATAAACATTTTCTTAGCATTGCGTGCGATACTGTAATACTTAGTTAAGATTGGTTCGGATTTACGTTCGTTTCGTGGTAATCATTGATGTAGCATTGAAAGATAGTCTTCATGCACGAATGCCATCACAAATCCGTTTTAAAACTGAGCCGTAGAGCGACGTAAAATAGATTGACACGCCTATTACAATTATCTATAAAATGTAGACTTTATATACATAAATATCACTAAATGCATGCACTAATGTGTAGCTTCCATGCCTACTAATAAAAGCTAATATGCACGACATGTAAAAATGTTTTTATCAAATTGAAATTTTAAATTGATTTATTTGACAACTATTATAATACTATACAGTAGCTCTACCATGAGTTTTTACTATACTGTATTTACTATACACGCTAGCGTCTGTAGTTAAAAAAATGTATGAAGATTTGTACAGCGCCTCTAGCGGATAGTTGGGTACTAAAATTCGTAATATGTACTAATATTGACGTAACTACTGTAGTAAAGTCAGGCGATTTTACTGTGACAACTCATGGTAGAGGTACTGTAACTGTTTTAAAATTCATCTATTTTTGAGAAGTAGCGTATTCTTTACGTAATTTGGTTTCTACTTCTGACAAATAAATTGTAAGTTAAATTGAATTCAAACGGAATTTGTTGTAAACATTTAAAAAGATTTACCATGTTTACGTGGAAACTAGTTCAGGAATAATTTATTAAAAAACTATATTTGCATCAACTGCTTACAACACATTTTTGTACGATACATATAGAAAACATAGTGTAGGTATTTCTAATAATAGAATGTTGATTTCTTCTGTTAGTGGTTGGATATGGATCGGTGAGTTTATTATTTAAAATCCACAGTTTAAACATAAGAGGTTATAAACTGGCATTAACTAAATATCTATGACAAGCACTACTTCAATATTATACTCATATATTACTGAATACAGCTTCTTTTATAATTAGATAGTTACGTTTTTGTTATTAATATTCCAATCTTTTTTAGATTTTTTACACAAATTGAAAAGTAAATTAATATTTTAATATTTTTTTCATTATTTGAATAATCGTTCATCACTCGACTTCAATTATACTTAAAAAAAGGTATTTTTTACTTATTGATTAAATTTCGTACCACTACTATGTACCCAACATTTTGTGAAAAGTTTTTTGACGATTATTATCCATAAATTGAAAGATGCAAAATTGCAGTTACTTGTACTGAATTTATTTAATACTTGGCGACTATAACTATTCTGATCTGAGCCTTCGTTCTTACGAACTTACGTCATTTGACACACTTTTGATGACACTGAATGTAACTAAATAAAATTATGTGAGTGAACTACATGCTTTGTGCAAGTAATAAATAAGTAACAATAAGATGATACCCGCCGATTTAATATTAAATAAAAAAAATGTATTAAAAACATGGTCTAAATAAAAAAATAATTTTAACAGCTAGAGCATCTGCTTAAAAGAAAAAAAATTAGTATTAAATGTTTATTTAATAAAAACATACACATCTGCTCATAGTACACCAACAGATTGCATATTAAAAAAATACCAATAAAAAAAAATAATTGATGTTGTGGATTGAGCAGAAGATACATCTTCGTTCCTCTGATACATATTGGATTTAACTTGGATAGTAATTTGCAATACGTTACCATTACCATTATTTTTTTTGAAACCCGAGTTATGCAGATGGTATTGAAATATTTTCAGTCTCGATATAATATTAGTGTCTGCCTTTGTTGGATGTGTGTGGATGTTTTATTAGAGCATTGGTATGATATTATTGATCGCGTTATCTAGTAAAATAAGGTAACTACCACTAGGCCACCAGTCAGTGTCTTTAGTTCTGAAGTTCAGCGTTATATGTATTATGTGTTGTAATATTATATTTTGTATGTGAATCTAAATTAAAGGAAAATTAAAACAGGACATTCTGAGAGGAATAATAAAATAAGCGTGATGGTGAAATAAATAATTAAAACATTCATACAGAAGTTGCCAGATGATTGAGTCCAAAACCAAAAAAATATTTGACAGCGAAGTTAACCTTATTCAAAGTTAATTAAAATACCCGAAGCCAAGCTCCTGGCAACCCTCAAGGGATTATAGAATGTAATTAGTGAGTCGTGCAATAGTGACAGTTCTAAAATTGTGAATAAATAAAATACATAAAAATATAATTAAATATAGGATAACATACAATCTGTCTAGGGTCGATGTGTGGTCGGCACTCCGGTTAACCATATCGCCTCCGTTCGGCCTAGAACGAGATTAGGCATACATTGGTCTCAACGGTCGTACGATGAAAAAAATATTGATATTATTACTTTTGAGTCGTCAAATCGTAGTCCTTTTCAATCTTGATTGATGAGACGTTCTTCCGGGATATGAAAGTTCACACGTATCGTTGGATGCAGATTGATGAACTTACTTGCGCTTGGCATGTAGCATTTCCATGAGCAGGGTCTGCGTGGGAGCCTGTCCTGCGCAGTGCCGCTGGTACAAATGTTCCTCGCCCCTGGCTGCCAGCGCGTGAATCTCAGGTACCACCATCACTAGTTTGCCAAATTTGTCCTGAAAATGTATAAATTAACCATATACAAACTGCCATCTTACTTTAAATTTCAGTGGCTGTTTTTCATATTTTTAAAATATTACGCATGTAAACTTTTGCTTATTTCATTAAGTATAGTAATGTATAACAAATATTGTTATTTTATTATGCTCTATTTTAGTATACTTTAAAATACATATTTCTATTCAGATTGTAACCTTCAAACTAGAACTCAGCAATGCGAGCATAGCGGATTTGTGTTAAAAATAGGTTCGATAGTAATACTTTCCCGTAAGTGCTCCTCCGCAAAGAGCCCTACTAGCTGCATTCTACTGTTGGCATTTTATGAATAAAAGTGGCCAAGTTGGAACTTACCTGTATCGTAGGATAGCATGTGAGTGTGTAGTCGAGCAGGGCTGCCGTCACCGTCTGGTATCCATCTCGCACACACTTCACATTCACGATGCCTCTCACTTCTGAAACGCCAAGAGTACTCTTCAAATAATTACAATGAGGTTAATAATGATTGAAAAACAAAACAAACAAAATATTTAAAAATGTAATGACGCAGCATTCGCAATGACAAAAAAAATATAATAACAAATCAATAAAAAAAAAGTTATGACAAAAATACCAACCAGGATTGAGAAGAAGCAAGAATTTGACGCAGATGTAGTCTGGGACATCGAATTTGAGTTCTGCCAGCTTGTTCTGTAGCTCATTGAAGTGTTCCGCCAGTGAGGGAACGCCGAGCAAGCCCAAGCAGAGAAGGTCGAACTTCTGTCCGTTGTGGAGAGTAGTCTCGTCCGGCAGACCGTTGTGCATTCTCTGGTGGAGATGGTCCAGTACAAGCATGTCTGACCAAGAGTGTTGCAGCAGTTTCATTTGATCGTCAACCTAAAAACAATTGAGAATGCGTTGCTACAATTGCTAAGCAAAGAATTATCTTCGCAACTGATATAATGATGTTGAATCTATTTTATGTTTCTGAGTGATTTACCTAACGAATACCAAAGCAGTTGTTTCCTATCATGGTTCCTATTTGTTACTATTTTTGTACTATTATACAGAATGCATGTTTTCTTATTAAGACTACGGGTATGGGATGCAACTTACAAATCATCCATTAACATTGAAAAAATAAATAAAAAAATAAAGTACTTTCGAAAATTGGTAACATCTGAAAATACTTTAAATTGCTTTTAAAGTATTTTCAGATGGAGTATTAGTTGCGTAGACTATTGGTAGTCGCCAGCATTTTTACTTATTGAACTAAAAACTGCTTCGGTATCCGTTTCATAATCAAACGTTACAATGACAAAAATAAATTGTTTCTTTATCATCTCTTAGCTTCGAAGTGGTGTGAAAGATGTGAATAAGCCTTATCCGTAATCAGAACTCTACCGTAACTCTACACCGGGTCTAAAGTTCTACACGATTTATTTACGATTCAATTTTATGTAGAATAACATCTTAGTAAGTATCTATATTTTCTTTTTTCAATGCTGAATTGCTCGTCTTATCGAGACGGATTACTCAGAATCTATAAAACTATAATTTTATATGAACCCAAATTATCCGAATTCAATTCAACTATTATTTTGATGTATAACCAAAGTAGTCGTGTTTTAGTAAAGCGAGTGTTAACCGATCGGCTGCGAGTCGTCGACGATGACCTACATTCTGCAGAGTTGCATAGAAAACAAGGGGCGGTGCTCGAGCGCGTTAAATTTGCCGTTTACGAAATGTTACAACTGAATTTAAGATCTCTGAGCAGTTGCCAGTTGCCACATTGATTGCTAAATTTCGATAATTACGGTGTGTTATCATTCTCTAAACGATTTTAACTTTATTTTTGTAAGAATGTATTGTTTAGCTTTAGTCGAATGTCATGAAGTTACATAAATTTAATTCAATTAAACTATGCCGGCTCTTTTGCATGTTTAAATGTACAATATTTGTAAATATGAAGTAGGTACGTAATGTTTATCTAATCAGTTATGATTGGATTTTTTTTGGATCCTAATTGGGATCACATAAGAAGTACAATGAATCTTGGATGAAACTTGAGATAAAGGTTACTGAAGTTTAACCACAACAGTTTATTGTTTCAATGCTATACTCATCAAAAGTGCCATGGCATATCCGAGAACTCTGTGAATGAAAATGACAATGACATTGTACTACTTTTTTTTGCTATCCATCTAATTTATTCAACAAATTAGCTATACTTTTGCATTTCGCATTGATTCAAAAGCCATGAATAATAAAAACGCAGATTTCTTCTTACCCTCTTGTACAAACGAAAAGATAAATCAAACGAAATCGTTAAAGTAAAAATAGAATGCATAAAAACTATAAAAAAATCAATAGAGGCATCATCGATTATAAAACGTCATTGACCGCTCAAGTTCATCGTGCGCTGTTATGTGATGTGACTAATCGTAATTGGTAAGATATTACGTAAGAGAAAGCGAAGAAAGGCCGCATAACTCGTTACGTGTCCGTGGCATGCCGGCCGGCCGGCGACGGCGGCGGCAGCGGCGGCGGTGCGGCGCGGCGGCCTATTACGCGCCGCGGTAAAAAGTGCTTTCTCGCGGCAACTCGGCCACGGCCAGTGTGTCAAGTGCGCGGACGAAAGTGCAGCGTTGCCGTTCCGCGTGCTGGTACCGTTACATCACATCCGTCTGGAGAAAGCTCGGGTCATCAACACAGACTGGAGCGCTCTAGCATATCGCTCGATGATGCCCGCTCTGCCTATTCATTATATCATTCAATAACTACTCATCGCCTTTTAAATTAAAGTAAACTGTTTGGCCTCATTACTAAAAATAATCTGTGAACGAGTAAGATTCATCTATGATCATTGTCGTCCTAATTCCTAGAATGAATCGTAAATAAGTCACGTCATTTTAGCACAAACAAAAATTATTGTTAGTTGTGTAGTAGTTAGCGGGCGGGAAGGAGATAGGCAGATAAATACGCACGGTGTGGCAACGTCGCGCGACCACGTGACTGGCTGACTGCGGCTCTTGCGTAAGCGTACTGGGACGACCACTGTGCGGCGGCCACCACAGTGCCTCACTACTACTCCACTACGCTCGTTTCTCGTTCTACCCCGATGTTTGATGCTTACTACCGGTTATAATATGATCCTTTTATGATGCCGTGTTTCATGATGCCTACGTTAATTTAATTTTAAAAACTTAATTCACCTAGATGGACTTCGTATAGGTTTATGGTCAATGGGCTAAATTTCCGGAATCGATGTAAATAGATATTTTGGTTTTGGTATGACAAGTGAGCACCGGTACGCTTTTCGTGGGAACTTGACCTAGTTGGTGCGGTGCGGTGGCAGCACGAGCGGCGCGGCGTATCGATTGCGAGAGGCACCGCGGCGTCGTCGTCACCCACTGCGTCACACGCGCCCTTACTCACACTATCACACCACAACGGAGTACTATTTCTTGCTATCCAACAACACTATACATGTACAATTCGCAAAGCAAACAGAATCAAGTATAGCACAGCAATGCAATGCGTCACATTCGCAAAAATGGTGTACACCAGGAAAGGGTTTCAGGATTCAGGATGGGAGTTCTTATACTTATCCTTCAATTCACCTTTAAATACTTAAAGAAAACGGTGTTTCTCGCCCAATCCACTTGTGAGAATAAGTTTTGGTCCAGCACTTTGCACATTAATTCGAAGAGATCGACCTCACACTGATTGTAAGTTTGGCTCTGCAAGAGTCCAAAAAGGGAATTCTGCCACTCGCGATCATCAATTGTTTGCACGAATTCCCTAATCATTGGTGAGACTCTGAGGGTTTCCGTGCTCGTGGCTTCTGCCGTGCTGGATGGTGTGGCGGCAGCGTTGGTAGGAGCGTCAAACGCGAAAGCATCCGGCGAGGCCGAGTGCGGCGAATGCGCTTCCCACTTGTCGTGAGACGGGGGAGGAGGCGGCTGGGGCGGTTGCGGTTGCGCCGCCATCAGAGCGGGCCCAGGTGAAGATTCTGGAGACGAGGTCAGCGAAGACACTTGAGGTATCTGAATCTCCTGCTTGACTGGCACTGTCGCGTACGGTGGACCGAAACCCAGTACTAGTCCTCCGTCACCTAGAGATCCTCGAAGAGTTTGGACGGCGATCTGCCTTTGTCGCATCATTTGCAACTTACGAGCTCGGTCTCGTTTGTACATGGGACCGAATTTGTTTCTGCCTCCGCGCATACGGTCGGCTCGCACGGCTGAAACAATAAATAAATTCATAAAACATCTTCACATGGTTACAGAATTCAACTAAGTAAACTGGAGTAAAACATGGAATCCAAAGCGAGTATGAAACGCTAGAGCACTTTATCCTATAAATCTTGCTTTTGTTAGTTAAATGATGCCTAGTAAAGATTTTGTTTAGACCTTTATATTTTCTGAGATGATAATGATGATGATGATGATGAACAATCCACACCAACCAAATGTTGAGTGTACAACCTATTATATACGGAAATCTTAAAAAGACTATCGCGCAAAGCGCAAAGCTGTTCCTCGTAAATTTTCTCGATTTTATTAATGTGCGATGATGTGATATAAGAGTATGAGTTAGTAGGTTAACTGTTGGGACCATTCAATAAATATTTAATAACTTGGGCCTGAAATTTAGGGCAGCGGCCTCATAACGTACACGGACTTAGCCGTTCTTTATGATTCTGGCTGAATTCCAAATTCCAAATGGAGCACTCCTCACGATAACAACAATTTATATAAGTTCCATTTTTATGACATGAATATAATACTGTTAAATTAATGCAATTCTGTTTGTCGATTTCAAACATCATCCTATAACACATTTTTCCCAAGTAGAAATTTATTTCAAAAATGGGTGTTGTATTATCCTAATGTGTGGTAAGTAACTGTAGAGTTTAATTACGCTCAAAACATGCTCCGAACTTGGAACGGAAGGAGACTTTCAGTATGTGGTCGGTTTGCCCAGCCCATGAGTTAAAAATAACAACCAGTTTTTATTAGCCGACGCGCCTCTGAGCGATAAAGATAGAGTTATAGGGCTTCCTAAGGGTTTAAGAGAGACACATAGCGTAACGGATTTAACATTGCTGTGTGCAATTCCTACAGTATAGTATTGCAGACATTTGCAGACGAAACCACTAATACTAGCGTTTTACTCGTCAGATCTAAATGAGGGCTATTTCTTTACTGTAGGTTTGAATAATTCCGTTGCTTCATTTAATATCAAGGTTAAACCTTAGGAGTAGACAAGTTCTTTTTAAACACAATAATATACAAATAAAAGCTCTAGCTTTATGTTAATTCGAAAAATATTTCAATAAAACGTTCTCTTACTTATAGTATAAATATTTATATTAAAGATAAATATTTTATATTGAAAAACATTGATATTAACAAATTAAAATAGAGAATTACATACAAACGTACCTATTTTACTAATTTATGACACTATTTCATTAAGTTCCATCAGAGTGAACTTACTTTTAAACGTGACCAAAATTCCGTACAGAATCCGTTTATTGCACCGACAGATGAGACAAAGATCAATTTAATATTATTCTAACATATTATGTATATATTTATAATAAATTAGATATACACATAAATGTAATATATTTAAAGTAAAATATTAAAAGATATTACAAAAACTGCATCTATAAATTAAGCATTATGTGCTCTACTTCATTAAATATATCTCTTTAATACTAGTAATTTATATCACATACATTTTATATGTAAGTTTTTAGCAATTATCAAATAAAACAAAGTTTAGCTCTTTTGTCTGTAATAACAAAATTATATAATATTGCCCAGCGTCTTTAAACTATTATACAATTATATTGGAAGCCATCAATGTACATTTAATAAATGTTTATACTCATTTGCAGTATCGGTGTCAGCGTTATAATATTTTTTGAACCTAACCTAATGTCATAATAGGGTTTACTCAGCAAATGTCAACCGTGACTGGATTACATACCTGTGATTCATGAGTATTGAATATTGAACCAGTTTCGAATATTATCTATAAAACATATATTTTACTCATAATATGGTAATAACGAACCCAGCTAAAATGTTCTTAATACATAGGTACTTGTATTTGTATACGCGCTTGGATCACTGCGGATCGTGTTTGTTGTACGTACTACCGACACAATACCGCCCATAATATGGCTTCTTGCTTATATGACATGGCACGTAACTAGTGATAGTTGGTTCACATATTATTGAAGTTTTATAAATTTATCTTGCTTGATGGTTTTGCTGAAATTTTCTTCATTTGATCAAACAAGAAGTATCCTTTTTTTAACTTTTACTAAAATAATCTGTACTTTTTTCTGGACAATACTTTAACTTCAGACCTTAAAGAAATGACGTGAGACAGGTAAGAGAGGCTCAAGATTTTATTGAAAAAACTGCATACAAGCTTATGCTTGCAAAATTGTGCGCTATGTACTAAGGTATGCATATATAACGCAATAAGAGTGGGAGTGGGCTACCATACCACTACTCGTTCTAATACTGCATGCAACATCTGCGTTTCTCTGACTTGATATATAAATATTGATATAATATGAAGGGAATTCAGAATTAATCTGGAGTGAGAGTGAAGCAAGTAAGTAAGTAAGTAAAATATAATATAATAAAATCGAAGTCTTAACGAGCTTCTTTACAAGAAAAATCTTAGAGATTTTAAAGGAAATTAAGCTTTGCGTTTCTTGCGAAAATCTTGGAGATCAACAATAACAGTAAAAATACAATATTTAAAAAAAATAAGACATGATAGGTTAGATCTCTCTTTAATCGAGAGTTTAAACAAAAACTTTTCAATTATAAGCAGCTTTAAATGTAGGTAGAGTTGTCGTGCTCTAGCTTTACTTTTATGGTTGGATAAGTCTCCATAGAAACCTTAAACAAACCAGATTGACTTCAATAAATAAGCATTTGATACCCATCTAATTAGGCACACTATTACTATAGCAGGCGATAATGCGGTAAACGAGGTCAGTGGTTTATTATTACAAGACTAAAGTGGATCAAGGTCAAGGTCATTTTTACAAATCAAAAACATACGTTGTCTGTGACAAATAGACAGAGGTGCAGAAATAGATACATACTAATAAGTTCAACTCGGCCTCAGATGTTATTTGTGGCTACACGGCCCACTTTACAACAGATAGGTCAAGGTCGACCTTGGTAACGAGGTCACGTTATTGCACATCTAACATCTTGCATGCACAGAGATAAAGACATGTCGATGAAATAAAACAAAAACGCAGGAGCCTACTTATATTCGACCTTGGTGAACCAATCAGGGCCATCGAATGAAGTAATCGTGTCAACGAGATAAAATGGTATTTACCGAAAGGACGGGAAGAGGTGGGGATCGATCCTTGTACCGACCGTCCGTCCGACGAGTCAGTTAGAAACTTGGTCAAGGCTGGCTATGCCCTACCTCCCTCCCCCCAGGTACGAACGAGGCCGACGACAACCGAGTGGAAACGAACGCGTGCGGGCAACTCCGACACGATCGTGAGCCAAGTCAAGCTAGCTAGATAGCGACAGCGACCGTGATTTCATACAGTTAAGATAAATCATATAAAAGTACTCAGTCATCATCTACCTTCGTCATCATTCTTGTAATGGTGTCAAGATCGCTTACAAATTTTAGTTCTGTTCAATACTTCTAAAACGTATTGCCACAAAACGAGAACTTAGGGTATATGTAAGAACATGTTTTTAGTTCGGCGTGTAAAGGAATTTCAAAAGTGTCACTTTTTTACACTTCTTAAGAGTACACAGCCTATTATTAAGCAAAGTAACTTAAGATCTTTGAATTTTCCTATTAGTTAACATAGTGGGATCTCATTTCAGGGCGAAGTATTACTTCAAAAATGTAATTTCCAATGCGACGGAACTCTTTGCACGACGGATCGATGCGCTCGCGCATAAAAATCCTTGTAAGATTACTGAGCTCATAGTAGTGTCGTAATAATACGACAGGTAATGCCTAAAAAATAGAAAGGCCCGGTGTGCGAGGCCGCTCTGTCGAAACACTCGATTCGGGTCAAGGCAGCGCGCCGAAATAGTCGGCTGGCGCGCGCGTTTTTATTGTGATCTAACATCTGTCGTTGCTCAGACGGTAAACGCGCCCGATTCAGCCATATGATTCAACCATACATGTTTGTCATAGGTATATCCATATTTTGTTCATTGACCGCCTTTTGCTTCGTTAAATCTAAACAATCCGATTCCACTAACTGGATTAGCCTATTAAGAATTAAGTATGTACCCTAAGTCTTATAAGATAAGTAAAATTGGTCTCATGCAGTAAGATTATTTCGAGTTGGATTCTAATAAACAAAGGATTCCGAAACGCATGTTATGAATAAAAAAATATACAAGACACACAATCACGCATAATATTATATAAATATTTAATATAAGTATAATTTTTTACCTACTCCGAGGAACTGTCTAGCTAGGTAATATTAGGTGCCACAGATTACAGATAGCACATGGAGTTGAATTACGTAAGGTTGCGTGCTCACCGTGGGCAGCGATCCGTGCAGTTACCATCATTTTGTATCAAACCACTTGCTTTTGAATGTCATAAAATAGTTTTAAAGAATATGAGGTAAATAAATGTTTATCGTTTGAAATAAAAATAAAATATTTACTGTGAGGACGGTATATATACTACATTTTTTGAAACTTATTACAGGGTTTTTATGGTTTGTAATTTAAAACTGGTATAGGTATGTTTAAGAAAGGAATACATACAATGTAGGTATGCCTATTAAGTACGTACTAAGCAGTATTTCGTAGTACGATTAATGTAAGCCATTATGTGTACTCACTGACATACATACAGAGTGGATAAGAAAATGTGATACGTGTTCGGGTCACATTTGGGTAGTCCGTTGCGACAGGTCGACCGAGCGTCTTGTGAAACGGCGCTTGCGCAGCGTACCCCACCGACGACGACGACGGCCGATTGTGTCGAAACACACGAAACAGTCACTGGCGCACGCCTGATACACAACCCTCCACTTGATTCTGTACAAATCGTACGTCAAATTTAAATAGTTTTAAAATAACAAACTTTTTGATTGACTTTGCTTTATGCTTTGAACATGCTTATCAATGTTTACGATCTCAACATAATTTATATTTGTCATTTTACTGTTACCTGTCTCATTATCGTTCAAATTATGATTGAAATGTATGTATGTAGTTATATTTCAATTAGTATCTAATATTAAACTATATTTTATTAATGAATATTCAATAAATATTTATTTAATTAGACAGTTATTATATTACTACGCAATGTATATTAATTATGTTTTAATATTGTAAGACTTCCTAGCGATCTTCCTGGTAAGTTGGCGGTATTTTAATTTAATAATATTTAAATGTAGATATACTTTATGTAATTGCTATGTATCGATTCAGTCGTGTACAGTTCAATATAGTATGCACCTGCATCGACTTCACTCTACATTACGTATGAACTGATACACATGTGCATGTATTAATATAATTATTTTATAATTGATAAGAACTATTGCTAATATTTTTTAGTCATAATAGGCAAGTGTGGGGATTCAAGTATTTGTCAAAAATATTTGCATGCACTCAAGGATAGATTGATTCCATCAACGATAAAATTTGGCGGATTTGATAAATTGGGTATATTTACTTCGACTATTTGTTAGATGTGACTTTTACGCATTTACGTGTTGACTATTCTTCTGAACTGTGATTGGTGGTGAAGCATAAGATACTATAAACAAAAATCAGTTGAAGCTTTGGGAACAAGTAACGGAGCGTCATCAATATTTTATAGGCAGGCACCTTTTAAATAGCTAATTAAAGATTGTAATTACATGCTGCATCTGGTGGTAGGTTCCGCAAATATCAAACTATTTTAGAAATAGGTCTCTGGCGGTTTTAGTTTGAAATACAAAAATAACTTAAGATAGATTCCGATTTATATTTGAAATCGGATCAATATAATTCATATTGGTCCAATTCGTTTCCAAATATAATCGGAACCTGTCATATGACTTAAGGTATATATTTATTTCCGGTACTACTGAGATTTACTGGTTCCAACTCGGCTTGATTCAGGCTTTGGTTCTAAACCGCTGGAATACTAGTTTCAAAAGATTTTTTTATAATTATAGTATAAGAAATCAAAATACAGACAATTTTACCGATTGCCAAGCATATTCTTAAAGCAAAATCGGTTAAGCTAAGGAAATGTCGGCAGTGGAGTCAGAGGTTTGGCATTACACAAGGCTTGCAGGCAGGTCGGTCGGGCGGTGCGAGCCTCGCAACCGCGCCGCTATTCGGGTCAGCCAGCCATTTGTGTGAATTGTGTCATCTGACAATTCTGACATATGCTTGCAATAAACGTATTACATGTAGCATGTAGGTGCACAATGTACCGCGCAAACGCATTTGCTGTTCCTTTGTAATCGACCTCATCCGTTTAATACTTTTTATTGTGACAACATTATTTTTTAATGTACATATTATATTCAAGTATTTCAAAATATAATTAAATGATGTATTTTTAATCATTTTAATAATTTCAATAATATTATATATGTATATCACTAAACATTATACCATTTAAGTACAAGTTTTTTTACAAAACGTTACCAAAATATGTAAATAGAGATGTGTAGAGTTATGTAAAACGTATGTAACTATGCAGTCATGCCCGCTCTTCACCGTAAGAATAAAGACATAAAAACTGTAAACATTATTGACATTTAAATTTATTTCAAAAATATGCAATAGTAGTCATCGTATTGCACAGTTTACAGCATTTGTATTGAACTTTAAATTTGCACAGTTTACAGCATTTGTATTGAACTTTAAATAAACAAGAAAAAAGACATTTATGAGAAAGTGTTGCAATATGACCATGGCCTTGTATATTAAGAGCCTAATTCAGTACAAACAACCAATCATGCTATTTGACGAACTTTTGCCAACACTAGCTTGATAAATAATTCTATGGAAAAACATATTTTTGCGAGAAAATAGCATGCCTGCTTTCTTTCTTACTTATTCCTCATAACTAGTTAAGGTAATTTGGCTTGATAATGTTTGATTGTCTGTGGTTCACATTCATTTGAATAGAATTGTTACTTAAAAAGTAGAGTACCTACATTTTTTACATAGTTTCAATTTGGTAGTCAATGTCAAAAATTACTTTATTCAGTAAAATAACAAGGATATTTAGAATCGTCTTACATACTAGGTGATTCAAGGTGTCAGTTCCACGCGGCCAGAGCCTAGAAAAACTGGCAAGAAACTTAGGTAGATTGACTGATAGTAGATATCATTAAGTTTTACTGGTAAAATCAATATCGTTCTACAGGTTTTAAAGTTATATGGATGCAATAAGAAGAAATTAAAATAATGTCCTTCAAAAAGTGGATACGGCATTATATATTTCTTTGTGTATTATTCAATAAAAAACAGTACACATCAACTTTACGATTTATAATCTCATAAAAAAAAAATCTATTTGAAATATTAAAATACGATCTTATTAGGATCGTCGGCAGTATTTATTACTGAAAAGTTGATGTTGTAAATTCAGAAGCATCTGGCGAAACGCGGAATGGCGAAGTGCTCACGCACACTAGAGCACGAGGTGATCGCACATTCAGCGTATATGCACGCACAAACAAGCAGCGCTCGCGCCGCATCGCGGCCCCGCTCGCAAGTAGGTCAGGGCGATCTGCGGCCGCGCGCGTTTTAAATTTAGAGCGATCCGCACTTCAAGCTCCGCCCCACGCAATCGCCTAACTACAAGATAATGTGCGAAACCTTCAATACCTGCCGAAGCAGACACGACAACACCCGATTAAATGAGAAGTATAATTACCAATGGAATACTATACTACTGTATTAGACGACATTATCGATCTAATAAAACATTCGATCGATATAATATACCGAGAGGATCAGAATTTACCCAAAAACTCAACAGATTACCTATTTTTGTAGTTAAATGAATATCGGTTAAATCTGGTTTTATTACTTAATTTCAAATGTTACTGTACAATTTTAGATTGTATAAGACATGAGGTTTTACTAATAAATAGCTAGAACCTAAATACAAGTAAGTACGTAGTTAGTAAACTAGTTACTCAGATTATTGCAAAACAAGTCACAAATCAGGTTAATTTAAATTGTACGTTGTTGTAATTGTGGAATCTGCAGTTATATCTAAGGAAATTATTAAAATAATATAACTATTTATATAAAAAAGGAACAATAAAATAAAAAAGTTAAAATAAATAAAGATATAACTACGTTTGACCATGCACATTAATATAGGGTAGAGATATTTTTAACCATATATAAAAAATACCAAGTTTTGAAGACTATTGATATAGTAGTTATTGATAACTATGTACTTGGATTTCAATCTGATGGTGAATCGACCAAGACACATGGGAACTATGAATTGAAGCCAAAATTACAAACATCTGATAAAACGTATTAAGATTACGTAGAGATTATCACGGATGACTCAAAAACGTTACTGCGATCTGTTTTCTGAGTCCTGATTTTTTAATTCTAAATATTTAATGAAGGGATACCGCGTCGTAGATAGGAAGAACACTATTTTATAATTTGAAGCAAACAATCCCACTATCCATAACGCTATTGATGTAAAAAATCAAATAAAACTAGCGAATACGAGGCACAAAACTGAAAGTGTTAAACTTTTTGATTTGGATGACAAACTTGTGGCACAAATTAAAATAAATAAGCTAAGGGATATTTCCCTCTACGATAATGCTCCCTAATGAAAGCTGTTGTACTGAAATGCATTCGTGCAGGAATGTTGTAAGTTTTATGTAAGTATTTAAACAATACCAGTTTTACTAATGTGATTGTTTATAAAATTAATGAGGTCAAAATCTCAATCATGCTAATTTAGTTGGACATGGAAAAATATGATTTATACCAAAATCGAGTAAACAGAACATTATGATGCTATGAAATTGAGGCAGGTTAGGTACATTATATGTCGTCTATCAAAATCTTACCTTCAAGTTTCATGCCGACATCCAGACATTTTTGAAAACGGCAAAATGGGCATCGTTTCCGCTGTGTTTTGTCAATGTGACAAGCTCGTTCTGCAACGCATGTATAGACCTTCTTATTTTGAACGGTCCTCTTGAAAAATCCTTTACATGATTCGCACGTAAGGAGTCCATAGTGATAGCCACTAACTTTATCGCCGCAAACTGGACATAGCTCCTCGATCACATCCTTAGTGTCCGTTTGGTCACAGACGGTAGCCGCTGCTGGTAGATAAGCACCGGATTCACCGCCACCGCCTGTCGGAAATAGATATGTGGGGTCCAAGTTGGCGTAGCCAAATGATTGTTGCTCGGGTTGGCATTGGTATGCAGCACCCTGAGGCACGTATTGTTGGGAAGGTCCCGAAGGTCCGCCTGATCCCGATCCATCTGGACCAGGACTCAGATCAAACGGGGACATGTTGAGGGACATGAGGCCTGTCTGCTGATCCATCGTCATGCTCGGCCGCACCGGGCGGCTATTTTATATAAATCCCTACAGCGGCGTTCAACCGCAACAACGTTCACACAGTCACCGAGTTCACTAGCGGTCTGGCCGCACCACTTAACTAACGCTCGCAGGTTGCACCTGTTCTAGCACTTCAGTAGGAGGCACACAAATCCAGCACATTTTGTTCTACACGAGTTTTAGAATGAGAGGCGGAAGCCAAGCACTGGTATAGGTCTCTCCACCGGTAAAGTTCCAGCGGTTGTGAACTCCGCGCGGTATATTACGATCGCGTTTAGTTTAATTGTCAGAGGCGGCAGCCCGGAGCCGCGTGCCGCTGGGTAGACGTTCCGCGATCGACTGGCGGCCGGCCGGCGACAACGGCGCGCGTGCCGGCGCCTCCCGCATGCGCGGCCCCGCCGCTACCCGCAAGCCCCCGCTCGCTCGCACAATGGAAAACGATTAGGAGCCCATGTAATAAGTGAAAGTGAGTCGGTGACCTACTTTCCCGCGATCCAGGTCTATGTTAGTGCGCGTTCGCGCGGTTGCGCCACCGCGCGGGCGGAGGACGGCGCGGGGGGCGGCCCACTGACCCAGTTGCGCGCAGTGCCGCAGCAGGGCAGGGTTGCCGCGAGCAAGCAAGCAATGTTTACGTTTGCTCGGCATTCATCAACGATTGCCGTCCGCGTCGTGTAAATATCATTCCAACATGAAATACTTCTACATCCATTTGCTACGACGACATAAACATGTATGGCTTCTTTATGTGTTTCAAAAATTTTTTTGACCATATATTATTATATATTTAAGAATATCAACACATACTATGTATTTGAACTGCACTTATTGATTTTATATTTAAGAATTAAAAAAAAAATATATTCGCACGATAACAGATGGTAAATTTGTATCAATAAATTGCTGCTTTAAGAACGAATAGCGAACATTTTGAAATAAGAGGTCAACCCATCCGCATGATTTGCATCGGAAATACAATTGTTAGTAGAACCGGCTAAGACAGTCAGACGACGGAGACGTCAAGAAAAAATCTGATTGTCTGAATGCAACCCCTACATTTTTATTTTTAACTCGCCGCACCAACCCTGGATGATTTTGCCCTAATCTTCGCAAGAGAGTAAAAATGTAGGCAAGGTGCAACTTGAGAGCTAAGGAATTATTGTAGTGTAAGGCAGAAAAATCATAATGTAAATGTATTCGTGTTACAGTTAATAAAACATAGTATTACAGGAATTTTATGACAATCTTCGTTCGTAAGTAGAGTTCTTACTAAGATAAGTAATAAATAGAGAGATAAGTTTACTAAGAATACTTACTTACTCAGTATTTTAAATTATTTTAGATCCAATCCATTCGAAAAATACTATACACCAAAAATATTTAACACATATGTATTTGTAAGAAAATTTGGATGGGTCTTGTTTTTGGAATATATTTTGAGCTCTTCCTGCGCCCTACATGAATTTAACTACAGGTATCTCAGACATCAGAATAAACCTAGTCTATGTGATACTTACGTATTGTTGATAAAATTAATTGGCAGATCTATTTAAATTTAGTATGGAAATAGTAAAAAGAAAATATGCACCTATTCTTTTCAACTGAATTTCTAAAATGTTTGTAACAAAATGTTACTGGAAAGAAAATTTCAACTTTTAATTATAAATAGTTTTGAAAACTTATTTTTGGTATTTTTATCTCAGACTTTTTGCTCTATCAATATTTGCAATGGTTGATAATGAATGGATAATACAGAACCTCGCCTTTTGAAGTAAAACACTCCCCAAGAGTTTGCCTACTTAATGAATACATATTTAAACCTTAAGGAAAACACAGTATACATCTAAGTCTCATCTCTAAAAGTAATAAATACGAAGTATGATCAATGCCGATCAAATGACGCCTTGGGTATATTCTGTGACTTATCTAAGGCGTTTGATTGTGTGCATCTTGAAACGTTGGTCAGGAAACTATAACCACTATGGTTTTAGAGGTGTTGCTCTGGAACTTCTGTCTTATTAATAAGCAACATCATTCAAAGAGTTGACGTAAATGGAAAACGTTCTCCGGGGTCAATGGTGAATATGAGTGTACCACAAGGATCAATACTAGGACCGTTTTTGTTTCTGGTTTACATCGATGATCTACCAGGAGTGCTGAAAGATGATCACGAGATTGTACTGTTTGCAGATGACACTTCACTCTTGTTCAAATTGAAACGACGACAAACAAATTATGACGACGTAAATAATACAATCTCAAAAGTTGTAAACTACAATGTAAACGATTTATTATTAAACGGAAAAAAAAACGAAATGTATACGATTTGTTCTACCAAATGTCACACAATCACTAACTAATATCAAAATTATAGATGAAAACATAGTTCTAGTGGACACCACAGTGTTTTTAGGAATAATCATAGGTAATAATCCCACATATAGACAAATTATCGAAAAAGCTTAGTTCTGCAGCATATGCAGTCAAAAAGATCCGCTTCATGTGGATACAGCTAGACTAGTTTATTTCAGCTACTTTCATTGCATTATATCATACAGCATATTGTTGTGGGATACACATTGAATGCTGCAGATATAAATACCGTATTTGTGTTGTACAATTTATAACATGGGTCCCAGAGAATCGACAGTGCCTTGTCAGTACATTTATGAAAACTTAATGTATGTTCGAAAAAATATTAATCTAAGTATGTATTTGTTAAAAAAAAGCAACAATCGTAATGTTAACATCAGAAATAAGGATAAACTCGCTGTTCCCATTACTAGGCTCACCAAAGTAAATAAATATTTTAAAGGGCAATGTGTACGCTTCTATTACAAAGTCCGATGTGTGTCAATTGCCGATTGATAAGTTCAAAAACGTAATAAAACGAAAACTCATATCAATGGCATATTATAAAATATCTGATTATTTAGAAGACAAGCAAGCTTGGGACGAACTAGCTCCAACTTCTTTATAAAACAATTGTAAGAGGGTTCATATACAAATCGCTAGTATCCAGGACTAGTTTCTTGCCAGTTCTTTTAGATTATGGTCGCGACGAACTGGCGCCTAGAATCATCTAGTATGTAAGACGTTTCAAAGTGATCCATGTGATTTTATTGAATAAAGAACAACTTGTTCAGAATACTGCCTCGAGAGAGTCAGTCTAAAGTAACAGATTTTCCAGCAGGCTCAGTAGACTGAAGCCTAGTTTCAGATTTTAGGGGCGGGAAAATAAGGACTCATTTTAATTTTTAAGCCGTCTTACGGAGAAGTTTCTTAAAGTTTTCTGTTAGGAAGATTTCAATATTTTCGCAAGTAACCCGAAAAGGTTCGCTCCTCTCGCAATATAGGATTTTCCTTCAGTTTTTATGCGGTTTTCATCGTATGTCAACATTATAGAGCCGCAAAAGGAGAATGGGCAATTCTCTATGGAGCGTGGGCCACGACTAAAAAGCTTGTCCCTCAGGGTTGCCACATAATACGTTACAAAGGTATTTTTATATGCCTAATTTTTTCTATCTATCTTTTTTTTTTAGAAGATCTTTTACTATTTTATGAAAATTATCCGATCGAAAAAAATCGATAAATTTTGAAAAAAAAAATTATTTTCATCTTGTTCAAAGCATTAAACGGACCTTATTTGCTTTTCAGAATGTTTTAATCCAACCTGTGAGAATCGAGATATTTCCGAAAAACTGTACTTACACTAGGAATTTTTCCGCAGATTGAGGTTTAAAAAAGCTAAAATGACTGGTACTGGACTGCTAAACCTGGGCCTTCAGATTTTTTAGTAATATGTAGTAAAATGAAAAATATTTTTAAATAATACCTCAATTTCCATGGGCCGTATATATTCCGTGAATATAGTGATCTATAAGCCTTTTCAAACGTACTAAATGAAAACCCTGAGGGATATTTCTTTAGTCGTGGTCCAAGTGCCTATTCTCCTTTAAATAGCCTTCTGGTTTCGTAAATCTGCCACAGTCTGTGAAACCAAGCCCGCCTTATCACAAAATTATCAATGGCCATACCAACAACCCCTACTTATTTCAGGAGCTATTACAGATATGTAACTCATTTATTCTCATAACGAAAGCTATTCAATAATATTAAAGCAAAATAAAGATCTTGACCTGGATTTTGTTAAATCAGTCAGCAGGTCACGAACGAGTGACTGTGACAGCCTTGTATTTGCAACGTTATATGATTCGACGACGTGATCTCAAACAAGTACTTAACACAATCAGTATCCAGCGTTAGTACTTCTCAGCCGTGAGGGTTGTGGGACTCTGCATGAATTCAAATAAGCATTAGTAAGGCTGAGACTCAAACAACCTAGTTGGAATGACCACAATGATTATGACATAGCATAGAAAATAAACAGACCTACGTCTAGGTTTTGCAACATGTGTAGTAACAATAAGGTGAGCCTATTTATTTTAATTCGGGTCCGGCCAGCTGACATGTAGGATTCTTATAGTGTAGCCATAGAAATGTCCGTAATTTTACAGGCCTGTATGTATAAACATATATTATTTTTTATTTGTTTATACTTAAACTTGGGTTAGATATTTACCTGACAAACATATACATATACAATGCATAGATTATTTAGTGGTATTTTGACAGGTATAAATAAATTACGTACCTACTTAAATTGATTTATATATGGCACAATGACTCAACACGGTTTTATAATCGAAACCTGAATACCGGATGGAAAAGCGACAGTAAAAGTATTAAACACACAAAGTAGGTAGGTATGTCATTTTCGCTATCGTTCAGACGTCGCGGCCTCGAATGAAAGCAAAAGTGCTCACGAAGTCGCACGCGCAGCTATGCTTTCTTTGCATGTGCGCAACTGACGTCATACTTTCTCCGCGAGACCAATGCCAATGACGTGCACGTACACTCATGTAATACTACATAACAGCAACGTAATATTGTAAGATGGTTTGATGGATGAATCATTGCTGGATAGTTTGATTTATTAGAAGCGAGGTTGAGGCATAGACATTTTAGGCTAAAAGGTAGGATGTATTAAGTCTGGATTGTCGTGTGGCGCTTGGTAAAAAGCTCTTTACTTTCCATGACTATATGTACCATATGTATTTAATCTGTAATTATCTGTATTTTGTATATAATAAATAATATAATGGTTAAATTTTTAAGGTAAGATAAAATATAAGGTTAAATTAAAGTAAAGTATCAAAATGCTTATGGTGTATCACGCATATAATACGCCCTTGACCGTTATGTTATTAGTAAATTATTTTATTGTCTTTTTATTGTTATATCAGCACATTGTCTAATAAAACGTGCTCCTTGAAATGCCTGATCAGCATACACTTTAGGAAAAAGCTATCTCGGTCACGTTAACTAAAACAAACGCATCATAATTAGTCCATTGGATAAGAAGGTACGATAGCTGTCACAGACAGACACACAGACACGTCAGACTTTTAACACGCTTTTACCATATTTTAACACGCATTAAAAAACTTCTTAGGTACCCGAAAAAGACAAACGTGTGTGGCCCTGTAAGTAGTGTACTTACTCTGCAGGATTGTCGTTGAAGCCTAATAAAAGTCGCTAATCGAAAAAGTACCTACCTGCAGAAGTCTTACTCCGCTACAACACGAATAACTGACATTATCCATGAATCTGTGACACGCTCAAAATTCAAGCATACAAACTTATTTCGTAAAGATGTCACTATAAGGTTCAGTATGCATTGCAAGCTGTTTGTTACCATAGGCTTGGTAGAGGTTTTCGTTTAGTGAAATAATCGCAGTCAACTCATCAGAGGGGACTAGGTAAAGGTCAAAGTTAATCTTTTCAATCTGACCCTAAATGTAGTCGTGTAATGTAGTTATTCTGTTATTTTTAGTTTGCAAATTCTTTTAAGTTAAATAAATTAGTTTATAATGAATAGTGAATGTTTGAGTTTCCAAATAATATTAGGTTGTATAAAATAATATATTACTGATGGCTGGTTGTCATTGCTGGTAGATATAAATAGTAAGAAATTAATTCCAGAACGATTTGATTTCAAAGCAGCTTCACCTACCTACTGGCTGGTAAATAATGATGTTAATCTGTTGGTTGGGAACTGTACCCCAAGTACGAGTTTGTGCACACACGGATCGCAGAGACACAATCGCGGAGCGCCACCGATGTTGTATGGAAATCCAAGCTTCTCAAGAAATCTGCTAGGGGCGCTGCTTGAATTTTAATATTTTTTTGTTTTTTGTTGCTCTTTTATCATCTTGTATGTTTTATTTATTTATTTATTTCTACACTTAATATAACAAAACACAACTTGAATATTGTACCCTTTAAACCACGTAAGGTTTGTGTCACACTCGTGAAAAGTTTGACTTAAAATTAAACATACACGACAAAATTACAGCTAAATCTATGTCCTCACATTCGTGCAAACCCCCATTAGTAGTAAATATAGGCTTTATTAAATCTCTCTATTGAATCTATTTAAAAAAATATATAATCATAGTTTAGCATTATATTTTAATTATGATTTATTTACCAGTGTGTAATGTTACCATGCGGTGAATGACTGCCGGTTGGTGGGGCGGCGATGTTAAGAAGGATGGGGGCTGATTTCGGGTTTGTAAGTCAAGAGCATTAGGTCAGCCAGTACTGGGTCAGTAATAGCATTCTCGTTACGTTTAGGTCAATTGGCTTCATTGAGCACAGATCTGCTTTTGAACTAAGATGTAACGCGATCATCAGCAAATACTTATTTTTCAATCTCATTATAGAGTTTTGTCATCAACACACTTTTCCGAAAACAGTGAATTAAAGCCAATTGAAAATCGTCGAGCGGATTATTTAAATTATGTTTTAACTGAGTTCTAAACTATCAGGTAGCAGTCCCTTGTTTTCTGTATTGATGTTTATACTTACCTTTATCGTCTTATATAGGTACATATTTATTGTTTAAATTAGGTAAAATTAGTCATCATAATATACCTACAGTCGTTAAATCCTCTTCTAATTATACCTGTAAAACGTGATTGTATAAAATAGTTAAGTCGACTAGACTAGAATTATCTGTTGATATATTCTGTGATCCCCTTTCTCTTGGAAACAAAAGAAACGGTATATATTCAATATTTTTAAATACCGCTAGGCTTAAATCTAAGGAGTTTATGGCTGTAGGTGTTGTTCCAAAAAGGGTCTTTATGTTTCTAAATTAGGGTTTATTATTTTATGACGGGTGGGTGTGCGTCCGTTACCGACAGTTTGCATTGGAATTGAAATAATCTTTTGGCATTTAACAAAATGAATATTTTCATTCAGTTGTTCGAAATATTTAGTATCCTTTGAATGGATTGAAAACAAGTTAGCTTTGTGGACAGCGCCGCATGCCGCCGCCGCTACTGCCGTGCTTATTAAACAACACAAATAAATATTGCGAAACTAATCACATAACGCCATCTAGTCCTCAACTAAGCAAAGCTTATACTAAGGGAACCAGACTAACGTTCTATCTTATAAAAACTTAGCGCAGGCTTGAAGTATTGATTACCATACGTAATGATGACATAAAGTCAACGCTAACTTTTTATAAGATAGGGGGTAAGTATTTAACTTAGGTAGGTACAGGGAGCTTTTTTTGAGAAGAAACGGATCAAGTCGGAAACCACGAGAGCTATATATATACAGGATAAAAAATGATCTTTACAAAAAAATCCGAAACCTGAACTTCCTTGAAAAACTTTAAACGCATAAAAAAACCTTAAAAGTGCGAGTAACTTTTGAATGACTGAATATCGCTGAACAAACATGGGGGTTATATCGATAGGCATTGAGCTCCCCCATCGCCTTGTTGCTTTTGCTCCACCCCTTCTGTTACACCCTGTATATTAAAAATGTTAAATATGTTTAGAGATCGTTTCATTGCAATTAATTATCATTATCTACAATACAGTATTACATTGGTACCTACATTAGTTGTCTTTAATTAATTAAAATTTTAAAAAAAACTTTGTGCAGTTATAGTCTTTTTAGAAATGGGAAGTAAATCAAATCTTGTGGTTTCGGACTTGGTAATTATCGCCTTTTTAAAACCATTCTGAATACTGTTTGAATTTTTTGTTTATTCATAAATAAATGCATGGCTACCATTGATTCCAAAACCATTGTCCGATGGATAATCTGTCATAAATTTTAGAAAAAGATCGCGATGTTGTCATTTATCTTATTTTATCGGCAGGTAGATCGAATATCAAATAGTGATAACGAATCTTATTTTATTTTATTCAAGTGTTACATTGCTGCGTTTTAGGTAAGTAGATTTGTCTTCCTAACGGCCGGTTTCTCGAACGATGATCAACGAAAAACACAAATAATTACTATGTGTCAAACTCGGATCAATCGTGATTTGGGTTTCCAGAAACCGGCCGTAAGAGTGTTAATTCCTAGACTACACATATACCTACGTATCTTTTAAAATGTAATGGTTGACAATATTCATATGTTCTCTACTACGCCATCTATTCTCCAATGAAGCAAAATTTGCATCATAGAAACTAGATTGCGAATAGAATACTTATAGCCATACCCAACAACAAGTACCTAACAAGGTTAATAGGATAATATCAATTTATTACACTTGGTGGTAACTCTGTTGAAAAGTAGTGTATTATTCGTAGTGTAAAATAAAAACTTTTTTTTTATATTAAGTACTTATCCCGAAATAAAACAAACACTATGTAGATGTAATCAAACACACCATTATCTAGATAGAGTACATACTCTGCTAATAAATTTCATTAGTGACTGAACTTGAGTGTGTCTCTCGGCTACTGATTGGTTAGTTTTCTTCCGCCTTCTCAGCGCTGTACTTGGCTAATCCATTTAATCCAACCTAGATGTGATCTCCACGGACATAGCTACTCTACGAGGACGTCGACATAACGTAGGTGTAGGTATGTCTTCAGTATAAGAATGAACTAGCAATATTGCTTCACCATATGTATTGTATTCAGTATATTCTGCACATATCTGTTTTCCTTTAAAAATCAGTTCAACGCTTTGCCAATCAGATACTTTAAATACAATGTTTATGGAGTCAAATGCTATCAACTGTATATTGAGTGCATTTATTTTACATAAATCCATCTGCAGCAGGCACAGTACAAAACGATGACCTAGATAACACTCGACTGCAGAATACTGCGACATATTTTCATATTTTTTTATCGTTGCAAGTTTGTTTGTTTGTTTGTACGTTTGTTTTTTAGTCATTATGTACGAATTAAGGGTCCCTATTATAAAAATTTCCTGATACCTACTCACTGAAATCGTATTAATTAAGCAAATTATATAGATTTGATGAAGGTTGTTGTTGTATCCAACAGTGTAGTGTAAATAAAGTAATAATCTTATTCACAGTGCGATATAAAATTGTGAAGGCTTCATAGCCAAGTTCCTAATCTTAGGACCACAGTCTGAGATCTGTACACTCACTACAGTTTAAACAAAAGCAATCTAAAATTATATTGGTTTGCATGTAAAAAGAGGCTCTACGACGTGCACTGCAGCCTTATACACCAAACTGGTTCTTTCTCTCGGTACATTATCTACACTAGTAATTCTTTAACCTTGACTACGTAAAACTTTAGTGCATTTCCTAAATGTGACCGCAATTTTACTGTTTACATTAGCAGAATTAATTGATTAATAATAAATAACTGCTCTTTGAATTCACACATGATTAATGCCAGTCAATAATTATTTTGTTGACCTAATTAACATGTTATCAGTCTACAAGAGGTGGTAACCTGTATAAAGTAGGCAGTTTGAGATTGATTAAGATGATAAAACCGCATTGATATCTGCACATTATTATTACACATTTATGGATACGTACATTTATTATGTTTTGTGATACTGATATTTCTCACGTACATGTAAATAAGCTGAGCCTTGGCCTGGTTACCACGATTTTAGAGATATTACAAAATAATATTGGATGCGCGGCTGCTCGCGAGTTGGTGGACACGAGCGCTGTGCGGCTGTTGTGTTTACTGGCTTAATCAATTTCGTATGTCGATATCTCTATGAAATCCAAAACCTATATCATCATCAAAAACCGGAACTTCTAGTGTGTACTAGAATCTAGTAGTTAGAGTAGCTATCGGGACTCCATTGCTTTCCGAATTTATTAGGACATAACCATTTTTTTTTGGATCTGACTAAAAACCAGTCTAATGAGATAAAAATTTGTTTCTTTGATATTTCCATAAATAAAATAATATTGAAAAATATCGCGTCAGTATTTTTCAAGGTAGTTTCTTGTTCAGACGCTAAACATCTTATGATATTGCGTCGTTCTAAATGCAAAATCGAGTAATTCAATTTGTTATAAAAATATAGTTTTCTTCATAAATATGATAGGCGGTAGGCATCGTATTAAAAATCCCGAGCATTCAACTACTTAATGTTAATTAAATACTTAATACGTGTACTGAGCAAGTGCAAAGATACCTTTATTAAATAACTTGGTATAAATAAAAAAAACTAAAAAAATATATGGCGAGTGCTGAAGCAACCAGTTGTATGGCAACATTGCCTAATTCAACAAGGTCATATTCAGAAGTGGTTGTGCAATAAAACGCTAGTCCACAATTGTATTTATCACTTGGGGTTCCGTATCTATTTATCAGGTGATTTCAAAATAGTCATCTACACACAGCTATATTTTATGGATATATTTCATTCATATGCTCTCATTAATCGTGCACATAGTAAAAAATATTCGTAAATATTTCTCACTAGTCTATAAATATGCAGAATATAATAGAATATTCGAATACTTTTTGTAAATACAAACATAAAGTATGAGAAGCCTATGCACAGAAGACATTTAAATGTTTACCATTATATAAATGTCAATTATTGATGGGGATCGATCCCGTGACCCACAGCATGAAAAGTAGTGTTATTAGCTGTGCCGCCTGTCACGTATGTAGTGGTCACGACCGATCCTTTTTAGTGTCAGTAAAGGCCGGTTTCTCGAACGATGATCAACGAAAAAAACAAATAATTACTATGTGTCAAACTCGGATCAATCGTGATTTGGGTTTCCAGAAACCGGCCGTAAGTATACAAATACATGCAATTAATCATTTAACTCGCAGGTCATCTGAGGAACTGCATTTGTTTTGAAATTCCCTGGTTGTCATGATCCAGACAATGTGTTTAATCCATTTATCTAAGAGGGTTCTCTAGTCAAATACCAAAAAGGGAACCCTTATTGTTTCGTAATTTACCGTCGGTGTGTCACACCCTGATTACTCCTTTAGATTTATATGTTTAAAGATCATATTCAGTATTTGTACAAAAAAATAGCGCACTAGTCTACTATTTATTTATTTCATTTCACATAATCCACACAAAGATCTAACTAACTTAAGTAACTATCATTACGATTATTATGAGAAAGTTTACATATTTAGATGTTATTTTACGCTAAAAATGAACAGGGGACAAGAACGAAAAGTCGGAGGCGAAACATAGCATCTAACTTATACTAGGATAACTTATACACCAGCATCGAATTTACAATTGAACGACTGACTGACATACTTTCTCTTATAGGGGGAGAGCCCATAACGCCCAGACCTTCGTTATTTTATTCAGGCTGAAAGTTTCTCTGTGTGAACCTCCAACACAGGTAAGAACGACCCCTGACTATCGAGTTTCGGTTGTGGTTACTTTAGCAGATAACCGGTGGTAAAGGTGTACTTATAAAATAGTACCTTACTTTCCTTAAAGTGTACAGTTCAATTTTTCTATATTTTCTCCAGAATACCTTTGGGAATCACGATGTTCATTGCCGGACACTTGTCAAGTTTGCTTCCCCCTGCCAGACACCTTAATAACCTTAAACCTTAATAAATTTTAATCATACTTTCGTCATAGTATAAAAGCTGAATTTTATATATGTTACTAAGAGACTTATAAAAATATGGTACCTACCTCAAAAGCCAGACAGTTGTCATGGTTATTACTTACATCTCGCCAGACACATTGAAAGCCCGCTGTAGGTGCCAGCGCGAGAGATCTGCTTAAGTAACCACAACCGAAATTCGATAGTCAGGGGTCGTTCTTACCTGTGTTGGAGGCTCACACAGAGAAACTTTCAGCCTGAATAAAATAACGAAGGTCTGGGCGTTATGGGCTCTTAGGCTATTATAGTTGGTGATCAGAAAAATAAGATTCTATTACTACTAAGTTAAAGCAATTTAATTTTATAAAATTTTTCCATTTTCGAGTGCACTTTTCGAGAATCAAGTCGAGTAATAGTAAGAATACAGGCTCTGATCACACTTGACTTGCGCCCGCGGTTGCTAGCGGGCGGAGGCTTCAGAGTTCAGAGTGATGGAAAATTCTCGTCCACGCAGAGCCAATTTACGGAGGTCAAAAGCATTACTTATCTATCTACTGCATATGGAATTTAATGTGGCTTCGCTCGCACATTTTTAATTTAGAATTTGCGTTCCTAGAGCTGTACTTTTTTTGGAAACGTAGCCAGCCACTCGAGTCACGCTTGCGCTACTTCCTAAGATTTATTTATTTATGTCTTATCGACTAACTAAACACTTGTCAGTGATGTATGAAAGAAAAGAACAAAGGATTTTCTTCACAACAGTAGAGCTGTAACCGCGAAACATATTCATTGGTATTGCGCCATGCGCGCGCGCCGTGTCCCACTTACCAAGATAAATTGAAATTCAATTTCGCCAAAGGGCAACAATCGTATGCTGAGGCAGAATACTAAAGCTCTTATCATGGCCCGTTTTCGTATTAAATAAAACTTACACAATGAAAGAAATACTTACACTTACCTACCCTCTAAATTCAATTGAAACCATTCAATTTTTTTACAAAAAAAAATGGAGTTTAATAATCTACCACAACAAGCTCTACGGAAAACATACGAATCGTATGCGCATACTTTTTGAGCAATACTCTGTTTTTGTGAACGAGGACGCGTAGCCATTTACAAAATCCTTTGTTCCTCAGATATTCTGGTTGCACATCCGAGTCAACTGTTGCACAACGTAGTAACCTTCGAAATGGAAAAGAAACGCGCTGCCCACGCCGCTGCGTCGCTTTGCAGCCGCTGATCCGACCACGATATTTGGAAACATTATTCAAACATGCCAAATGCACAAACTGCTACGCCAACAAAATAAAAACATTCTGTTTTACGAATGAGCATTAAGATTTGTGAAATCAATTGTTACATCAATGGGTCTATCGCATGAAGGCAGAAGGCTTAACTGGACAATACCTTGAGATAATGCGTTGTATGGTCAAAATAACTTGACCTTCCTTTCCTTCCACACTTACGTTAAAAATCAAATTTTTAAATATGAATAAATAAACTGTATAATGAATTAAGTTATTGATTGAATAAATTCCTACATACTTATGCAGATGTTACCAATAGTGAAATACACAACGTGAATGTATATATACACAATAAATATATAAATACAATATCTGATCAATTTTATGAAGTACAGTTGACAGATACTTTTTAGCCTTGGCCTATTTTAAATGCTTTCGTCCGCCGATAAGATAAAATTAAATGTTATACTACTTACTTACTAATTTATTTATCTACAAGCGTAATAACGATATCGCTGTAGGTATTTTCTCATATTTTCATTGAGCTTAGTATGCCGCGTAACTAAATTGTCTTTATCGATTGTAGATAGCTAAATAATAATAAACAGACCTAAATCGAGACGCTACTTTACGATTCAGAGGACTTAATGCGAATTTTGTCGTATAAAACCCCCCGTGTGTATGATAGGTTCTAGTGCAAGTGTGATTTTATATATTTCATATTATTAAATTGTCTTTATCGATTGTAGATAGCTAAATAATAATAAACAGACCTAAATTGAGACGCTACTTTACGATTCAGAGGACTTAATGCGACTTTTGTCGTATAAAACCCCCCGTGTGTATGATAGGTTCTAGTGCAAATGTGATTTTATATGGAAACACATGCAGATCGTCTAAAGATAAAAAAATCATTTGATTTATCTGTACGTCTTTTGCAACGACTGGAGTGTTTTATGTTTTAGTTATGTAGTCTTAGTTTCATGTCTATAAATGTGTCAAAATGTAAAAACGATATGCCTTGTGTATGGAAACTGGTAGGTCGACGAGTCTGTAAAACCTATTAAAACAAAGGTAGGTATTGATTATGAGGTATCTGATCATGATACTATACCTACTAAAAGGTTATAAAGTTATGAGGGTCAAAAAGAGGGTTCAAAACATGAAATTGTTTTTCATATCAGGATTATGTGATGATAATGTATAAATTTCTTCTGATCTGGGTTATAGTTCTTGAGATATGATGTAAATTGTGAAATTCGATAACATGTAACATTATTAGTTGCATTGGTTTCGTATTTTCACGTATATAAATGCGTTTTTTTAAGTTTTTTAGATTCTTCAAAGTATTTACTGAGAGTTACAAAGGTAGGTATTGTTTGAAGTTTGTAAAAATACACTATTAGTAGTGCAACTAGAAACAGAGAGCTCTTCAGGGCAGGCCACCAATTAACATGATTGGTACGTGGGCCGTTAGCCGATTGCCTCATGACGGCATAAAATGAAAATAGATGTGTTAGGTATACCATCAACCAGGTAAAAGATAGCAAGACTAGTAAATAAAGTTATCTAATGCCAGAAATTATACAGTAAAGATATAAACATGTATTGCTTAGTCAAGTTACCTAGGCATATCTTAGTTATTAGTAGGATCAGAAGTTTCCTTAAATAAATAACTATTAGCGATAATTATAAATTCAGGTTCGGTTGTATGTTAGATTGCGTATTTATTTCATGATTCCTAAACGGTTAGTACCTATACCGTTTAGGAATCATGAAATAAATACTCTACTAGCGATTCCTACAATAATTCTCCCTAAAAATAACGTCGTATAATCTATTAATAGTATTGACCCTCAAATATGCTTATAGATGACCAGTTTTGCGATGACACAAGTAATTAACTCCATTTTGAAAGTACCTTCAAATGTTACGAGTTTATCCATTGTGTCATTTGTGACGCAAAATAAACATTTTGTATTCTATTCCATAGTGGAATATTGGATTATGATATAAACTGAGCTGCAGTTCTGAAGCGGCAGGACCTTGGTGCGGGAGAAGGGGGGTTGGCGGGGGGTGGGGCATGGTCGCAGATGACGCGCGCCCTACTGGCACACTGACACACTTACCCAGTGACAGTGGTACTGCTTTTGGTTCGTCGAGGTCGACACGATGCGTTCTACCTACCTACGATACTAACATTAAACGTGTAGGTACTACCTTAACGTACTAATGTCAACACCGCGCAGTTCCAATCTAACGCTGGAAAATTAGGAGCAAACTAGCGGAGTTATTATTCATTGTCGGTCGACGTAGGTGTTACTAACATTGTAAACCTTTTATAATGGGAATTAGCATTACTAAACTACTCCTAAGTTGTAAAGAGAATTAAAACTTAGTTCAAAAATATACATTTAGTTAGCTCTCCATAGAAAGCTTCATATTCTCGTAATACTGCAGCGGCAGAATCGGTACAATACGATCTAAATTCTTAGACAGAGATAGATCTCATTTTTTTTGATCTGAAATTATACGTCAACCAAAATTGTAATTGGCTTAGTAATTAAATAAACTTGAAAAAATAAATTCTCCTTACTGAACTTGTAATTTGTTCGATTCCGGACCTACCTTAATAGTTAGCAAATATAGATTATAGTGCATATTAAGTATCTACTTACATAAGTATAAAATTAACCTCATTTCATTTTTATATCAACATTTATTTGAGTAGGTACGTTATGAATTATTAACTCGCGTTTTCAATTCATAATGCGACTCCAATACATTGTGAAATGTGATGTGATATATTCAGGATTTAAATACATCAACTTTTCATTTTCTGATAAGATTATTTCCAAATCGTTGCTCTAGTTCCAAAGGAATAATAAAGCTATATCTCAACGATTTTGGGATGCATAATGTATATATGATTAAATTTTGGTGTTTGAAAAAAATATTCACGCTAAAAGACAAAAAATAATAGAATTTATGAGCACTAGATTTGTAAACGATGTCAATGATCGAATAATATAAACTTAGTGCTGTAAAAAAACAGCAGAGGTTTTCGTAATATGATCGTCTAGGCGCGCGTAAGAGATTAATTATATTACATTTTATAATTACTAGTAATATTCAGAAATCTCATATGTAACTCATAAGAGCCACGTCTTTATACCCAGGTAAAGTAGACATCCTCTCAGCTCTTAGTATCTCGTACCTTACACCTAATGAGGAAGGTAGGCAGTGACACGTCACGTAAATTTTGTTCATGACCACATTTTACAGTTTTTGGTATTCTAAATAAATATTTCTTGGCAAACCATACAATAACTCGTGAATTTATATTCAATTTCTGAATACCTAAATTGCCCACCACGAATAGATTAAGTTGCACAATCATATTCAATTCAAATGATTATTTTATTTTATTACATTGATTGAGTACGGTTGTGAGTGTAACTGTAACCTTCGTCCATGTAAACAGTTTATACATTACTATTTTTTTTAATTCACTGCCGAAAATAAACCGCAAATTCTATTAATTGACGAAACATTTTTGGGTCAAGGTGATATGTGTTGCATAAAGTTGAAAGGTAAAATCTACATAGTTATTTCAACCTTGCTGAATATGTATTTAGCAATTAAATGAATAAATTTAATAATGTGATCAACACAAAACTAGCGGTGAAGTATTTACTTACATATTCGCTGCGGTAAGAACATTACTTTTTAGATCATCATTAGAAATGATAATTCGTCATTTAGTTAATTAAATAAGTGAGATTAGACGAAACCCAGTTTAAGTAATATGCTAATTTAAATGTATTTCCGCTGAAGCAAATTAAAAATGACGTCACGTAGTATATGTCACCAGCGAGGCGTCATTTGACACCCTATTTGTAAAAATCGGTCATGTTCACCAGTACTAAGTATTAGAGCTGGTTCAGACAAGGCGGTTTCCGCGCGGAAATCTGCCAAAATCCGCCGAAATCCGCGCGGACAGGTGTGAACGAATGAATAGGCGCTAATGTAAATAAGACCTCCGCGGTTGACCCGCGCGGTTTGGAACCGCGCGGATTCCGCCGTGTCTGAACCAGCTCTAAGTAGCAAATGTTTATATACTGCATAAATATTTATATTGTAATTACTGTTTATTTTGTCATTGTTATGTGCCCAAATAAATTATTATTTTCTATTATTATTTATTTATTGTTTAAATCAATGAACAGATGAACATCCCACATACTAGTCCAGTCAAAATAGACATTCCAGTTTGCATTAATTCCCAACAAGCTGGATTTTTGTACAGGCCTTGAATACGTCATTACAAATGATATGTCAAAAGTCCCCATCGATCCCGCTTGTGCGTTGTTTTTTATTCGAGGTCAAAGGTCATAAATTTGCATTTTTTGCGTATATCTCTGAAACAACGAAAGCTATCGAAAAGTGGTTCAGGCAAAGTTTGTACATCGTAAAATTGTCTACAAAAACACCTCAACACTTTTCTTCTACAAAGCATCGTTTTCGAGATATAGTGACTTTAGATCGCAGGAAAATCGTCGACGATGCTGCGTTTTTTTCATTTCAGCCGTTTTATCTGCTTCATTGCCACAGAACAAACAGTATTTCTTGAAATTTACTGAAAGGGGTGATGGGTTCTATGGGTTAATCCTCCTCCAAGGTAATGAATCGTCTTTTTGTTTCAAGAAATACTGTTCGTTCTATGGCAATGAAGCAGATAAAACGGCTGAAATGAAAAAAACGCAGCATTTTAGTAGATTTTCCTGCGGTCTAAAGTCACTATATCTCGAAAGCGATGCTTTGTAGAAGAAAGGTGTTAAGATATTTTTGTAGACAATTTTACGATGTACAAACTTTGCCTGAACCACTTTTCGATAGCTTTCGTTGTTTCAGAGATATACGCAAAAAATGCAAATTTATGACCTTTGACCTCGAATAAAAAACAACGCACAAGCGGGATCGATGGGGACTTTTGACATATCATTTGTAATGACGTATTCAAGGCCTGCACAAAAATCCAGCTTGTTGGGAATTAATGCAAACTGAAGTCATAATTTTAGCCTATTTTGACTGGACTATACCTACATAGAAGATAAGACGGCCCGAGGGAGTATACCTACATAATAATTGTATACCCTGTAAATACCTTGAAAGACCTCGTGACTTCATTTGAGTCACGAGGTTTGAGCTTACAATATCGTTTTAATCTCGATAGAAAGAAAATTACAGAACAGTGAAATCTTATAAATCTTATACTATGTCATTAGAATTCACTGTTTCTGTTAGGTGACGAAAAAACGAACTCTCATTAGAAGTTGATAGGTAACTACTCAACTTTCTTCGTTTAACTTGTAAATTTTGTAACACTGTACCCTGTTCTGAATAAACTTATTACTTATAATACTATTACCTACTTATTAATAACAAAAAAAAAAATTACTAGACTTTTGAATATTTTTTAATAGAACTACTTTATACAAATATCTATAACATTTCCTATTAGATATACGTAATAAACAGGATACAGTATACAATCTAGCTTCAGTAATTCAATCGACATCTCATAGGGGAGTTGGCTCTCCTACATAGAGTAGGTAAGTGATTTGGCGTAATAATAATCCCCTGAGCTGATCTGACGCATCGACTGCCCTTGACATGATAATGATTTCTAAAAGAGAGAGTAGCTAGGCCTTCATCAAGCTTAATAAAACCCTGAACCCAAAAAACAATACATAGTAACATACGACTGTGAGGTTATTTTAAAAACAATTAAAAAATACAGTACAAATCAAGGTTGAGATAAACCGCGATCTTCCATTTATTGTGACACCCTTTAGATAAGTAATTTTAATGTAAGTTTTGTTAAAAAACAAATAAATGATATCAAACAATCTTCTACCCATTGGGACACCCTGTAGGGACCAATCCATAAGTAACTGGATACATTTCTTCTATAATAAAACTATAAAAGAGTTAATGGTTTTTTTGGGGATATAGGGAGATCAAGAGCTCAGATGGTGGTCATAGATATTTTAGTCAGTATAAAAGTTATGCTAGTAAGTTTAATTTTTTAAAAGCTTTTTCAAAAAGTGCAACACGTACGAAGTCGCGGGTAGTAGCTTATCAAACATATAATTTTAAAATAGTGGTGTCTCTGCGTCCGGTTTTTGTGTATTCAAAACGACAGTTTAAGCTGTATCTGTGTCAAGGTACGGATCGACTGTTGCGCAAACCGTTTTTAGAGTACCGTACCCAAAATTGCCTACGGGACAGTCTTGCTATACTGACTTTGCCGATTGTATCTTTATTTAAAAAGTTCAAATTATATTCTGCTCTTTCTAGCCAGTTTTTCTGTATAATATGTTTGGTTCAACTCAACGGCATCACTCAGTTTCTTTGAACTATGAAGAAACTTTGAAGAATCTAGAAACTTTTCTTTCTTAAACATGCCCAACATTTATTGGGCAACAACTCTTTCTAAAATATAGTGCATTTCGAGAAAAATAAACTTGTCTAGCGCCTATGCCTTCTACTTAGCCAAGTCAGTCTTATCCATAGGAAAAAAGTCAATTTCGTGTTAAAGTTTTAAAGCACAAATATCCTATACACAAAATTTTCATATATTTTATGAAGTGTCATTTTCATTAATCTTTAAACTATAGGTATATATTGTATTGTGTGATACGGAATTCTGTGTGCAAGAATTAGGCTCGCACTTGGCCGGTTTTTTAATGCTACGCCCAGTTGCGAGGTAGGTAATTAATTCGACTCAGTGTGTCGCAACAACACTCGTGGTTTTTGTGGATTTAAACCATAATTTTAAATTGTAAATCATATAATAAACAATAAGATACTTTTTATATGGCATTTGATATAAAATACAAGGACTTTGCGCTAAGTAATATTAGTTAAACTTTTTGATGATTTGGATACAATTTTTATACGGAATAAGAATGTGTACTGTACCTACGAAATTTACTGAAGCAAGATAATGGGAGAGTACAGACGATGCTGTCTACATTTCAGTGTTGATTAAGCATGCTCGGACCCTACGTACTATATTTGAAATAATTTCTTTGATACGTTTTATTGAAGATCTTATCAGTTAAATAGGTTTATTTACTCCAATTTAATTATATAAATTGAAACGAAGCCAACATCAGAAATTAATTTGACAAATTAATTTTCGGAATATTTTCCATGTTCTACCTTCAATGATAAATAACTTGTAATACACTCGAGAGCAATGAATCCGGGTCACTTAAAGAATGTTAAAAATCTCGGAAACTAAAAATGATAGGTTAATGCAATAAATTGTATTTAATAGACAATGTAATACTCCTTAAATGAAAGTAAAAAAAATATGAGTCACCATACATTTTATTAACACAAAATTACATAAAGAAAAAAACTGCTGATCTCTCCTTAAAACAAAAATAGGAAACATGAAATTTTTGAACTTTATTACGATTTTCTTGAATTTTAATACTTCGTATTGCCTCCTCGTGCTTCCATTACTGCGTTTACGCGGTTTGGCATGCTGTACACCAAGTTCCTTATACGATTTTGGGGAATATTCTCCCATTCCTCTGTGAGAGCAATTTTGAGCTCACGAAGCGTGATTGGGGGAGGGTTTCGTTGTTTTACGCATCTGCCTAGCTCGTCCCAAGCATGCTCGATCGGGTTGATATCCGGGCTGCGCGCTGGCCACTCCATACGAGTAATGTTCATCTCTTGAAGGTAGTCATTCACAATCCTACCTGTATGAGGTCGGGCATTGTCATGCATAAATATAGCATCCTCACCTAAATTGACCATAAATGGACCAACGTGATCATTGAGGACTTCTTCCACATATCTTACGCTAGTTAAAGAGCCGTTTTCTATGATCACCAGCTCTGTGCGACTTTCAGAAGAAATTCCGGCCCACACAAGTACAGACCCACCACCGTAGGCTACTTTTTCTTCGATGCATGCTTGCTTGAATCTTTCCCCTGGTCTTCGATACACTCTGTGTCTTCCATCGTGCTTGTAGAGCATAAATTTTGATTCGTCGGAGAACATAACTTTTGACCAATCTTCAATACTCCAATTTACGTGGCTCTGGGCATATCTTAGTCTCGAAATACGATGCCCAAGCTCCAGTTTAGGGCCGTTTGCAGGTCTAAGGGGTTTTAAGTTAGATTCAGCAAGCCGACGTCTTACTGTCCATGCACTTGGGTTACTTCCTCCGAGGCGTCGAAACTGATTGGTGAGTTCAGTTCCTGTGAGAAAGCGATTTCGAAGCATGGTGTTCACCAAGTATCGGTCTTCTCGTGCTGTGGTACACCTGGTTCTGCCCGTTCCTGGTCTGCGTAGGTTAGAACCAGTTTCTTCGTAACGTCGGAGAACTCTTTGTACTGTTGACAGCGACACACCGACAGTCCTGGCTGTATCGCGCTGACTCCGGCCGGTTTCCAGCATTGTAAGTATTCTGGTGCATTCTTCAGGCGTAAGCGACATAATTTCAGCTTGAATAATGAATATAGAGCACTATCAACATGGTTTATGTACCCACATAAATGACAGATTACAAACAAAAGCAAAACCAAATGCTGTAATTTCGTAGTTCCATCTTCGAAAGTGGCCCTTTTTCAAATTTGATTTTTTTATGATATAACTTTACAATAACTAAGAAGTTTTAATACCTTCATTTAAGGAGTATTACATTGTCTATTAAATACAATTTATTGCATTAACCTAGCATTTTTAGTTTCCGAGATTTTTAGGATTCTTTAAGTGACCCGGATTCATTGCTCTCGAGTGTATTTAATTTAATAAATCAATTATTTTTTCTATACTGCTTCTTTAATTTTAATGGACGCCTATTAAGTTATACGTTATTGAATTTATTGAAAATATTCCTATTTAAACTGTTAATAATTAAATCCGGAGCTTTACAGTTATCTGAGTAATTTGTCTTCATGTCACACCATCAAAATCCAATCTATTTTTAGTTATTCGAAAGCTATAATAGTAAAACATAACAAAGTGTATATAGCAAAAAAGTTATTTGTAAAAAATATAATTATTATCAGTAGAGTATTTTTATTTATAACTCTGCCTGCTATGGGTATTGGGTTCAATTCCCAGAGTAAATGTTTGTTTAATAAACATAAAAATATTTGTTCTGTGTCTGGGTGTTACTATGTATGTATTTACAAAGAATGTACTTATATATAGATATTCTATCATCAATCTAGTTCCCTTAGTACAAGCTTTGCTTAGTTTGGGACTAGATCGTGATGTGTGAATTGTTCCTGAATATATGTTTATATTTCATGTTGGTTAGTTTGATATAAGAGTCCGTAATCGTTGTGCTCCTTGGACATAATGGACTACAAACTGTTTAGAAGGCCTGACGCAGTTTGCTTTCTTATACAAATCTATCCTTGTATATTTGGATAATATATTAAATCGTAAGTAAATAAACTTATTTGTTTCAAAGGGACAAATGGGTTTGATTACTTCACATCGAACTGTCCGAAACTTATCTCTTGTACTTCGTTGGTATTACTTCGCTATAGTATTGCGATTCTGTTGCAAAACCTGTCCGTACCTTATACAATTCGAGAGATCCAGGCGATATTCTGGTTTTATTATGTAAAGCAGTAATGGGTGAGAAGAAATCATCATTATGAGTCTCACTGACTCCCCTCGAAAATATTTCAACGGGCAGAAACACTGTTACTCAGTAGTGATTTAACATGGAGCTGGAATAAATTCGTTTCCTGCGTGACCCTGGGTGTCATTTTGAAATAATCCGAATTTTTAGGTATGTACCTTAATGACATGCATATTGCTTATAAGAAAGTATCAGTCAGAAGTGCCTTTAAAAATAAACATACAATCATGTTTTGGCAAGATACTTTTATAAATATTTAAAAATACAGTCATCAAAATGTCCCCTTAAGAGCTCGGTGGCCCTGCTCTCGATAGCTCTCCTTAGATGGCTCAGCAGCAGACTAGGTCGAGGAAAACAACCACGCTGTCAGTGTCACAACCATTTGGCGACTCAAACACCTAGTTTGAACACTGCTGCTCGCTTGATATTGTTCAATGTTTGGAGTTACATTACAAAAGAAGCGATGTACAAAAACATAAGTTACTCGACTGCAACATGTTGAATGCTGTTTGTACGGTTTGATTGGTGGTTGGCAGTGTGGTCAGCCGTATGTTACGTTGCATACAAACATTCGGTTTGTTCACTATTAATTTCTTTGCAACGATGTAAAACTTATGGTTCGCAGTACTTGCAGGCCACTTCTGAGTCTGTCAGCAAAGATGACAATACAACCAACTTAAATTACCTGATGACTTGTTGCAAAGGATACACACGGCTAACTTATTCCATTAGGGCGCTACGTATCCAAGTCGGTACAGACATGTTTGTCTAACTTAGTACAAAATGTCAATGTAACAAAAACATTATAAAATTGTTCTGTCCATTATAACGTAAATAAAAATTAAATAAAAGTTGCGGATCAAAATTATTTTATCAAAAAATGGCTTTTTTGTATTTATAGTTATTTTTGGCACGCCAAATTTTGCATAGGTATAACAATAAAGGACAATGCCCAATGGGCTATGGGAATCTGTACCAACTTGCATCAATTTGAATTTACTCTCAAAGGTCTAATTTTTATTTACCTCTTCGCTACCAACAATATTTTTTTCAATGTTTAACCGCATTTCAAAATATTTAAAAATGTATTTCATTTTATTTTTTTATCATGTTTGCCTGCTCAGCTAAAGCTTACTTGGCAAACAAGATTTTTATGCTCAATGTCCACTCACGAAAATAGGTGACAGCTGGGATCGGAACAAAATAGTTGACGTGCGTAGGGCTTAGTCCGAGCTTGGATTTTAAAACTCCCTACTCTCGAGCCGAGAGTCGTCTCTCGGATGTCCTTGTATTTTTGTATGGATATCCGGAAGACGACTCTCGGCTCGAGAGTAGGGAGTTTTAAAAAGCAAACTCGGACTAAGCACTCGGGAGTAGGAAATTGATAATCATGTGATGTATAATTAATTTTAATTTTCTAAACCCGGTTAAAAAAGACGGTTAAAAATTAACAAAGTACACGTATAAATAAAGTATTAATTTTGATGATAATTAGCTTTTGACGCAATCTGGTAAAGGGTTTGGGCATGATTCTTTTAATAGTGTTTACCTATACAGCGCTACCTATTGGATGAGCTGTGTCTGTGCTTCCCTATTCTGTACATATACGAGTATGCATAGATAGACACCCAATGCAGTAACAAAAAGGAAATGTCTTTCCACATGCAGATATTCGTGAGCTCTATAGATTTACAAAGTCACATTTTAAAACTCATGGGGCATTACAAGGAATCACGTTTATATGTAGAAGGCCACAACCGCTTCAGTTAAATGGAACCTTAAGTTTCAAGGTAACGAAAAATAAAAAGCTAGAAGAATCGACTGACGCTTGGAGCCTTTCAAAAGAGTATGCTATTTTATGTTTGAGAATATGACCAGTTTGGTGTGCTAAAGTGATCGCAAACTAAGTGTTGCAATATGTTTATTGTTGTTCCTTTCCCCTCTGCATTGCGTGCGTCCAGGTTGAAGGAAGTTCAAGAAGGGATTTTAAATAACTACTTATAAAATCATTTTTTAGTTTAAATTAAACAATGGAATATTTTCCAGTTTAATAATCGTTACACTATAGTACGACACCCTTAAAAAATTTTTATACAAATATTTTTACCTTTTACTAGTCCAGTCCCAACGGTAATCATTGAATACGTATAATATATGTATATCAAAGTACGTATAATATATAACACGGCGTAAATGTAGACAATATTATGTCATTATCAGGTAAAAAGTGACAATATCTAGCGAATAGACTTTAGATCTTAGCAGTTACAGAAAACAACGCTTCCAGTGGCCTCGTCTTTTCGCAATACAATAAAAAGTTCGTCTTAAAAATTTCGAAGGACTCATATGCCTCGATCACGTTGAGAAAAACGCTATGTTCCTGTACCTATACGACAATGGTAACTATAGCTGTGTGGAGAAAAATAATGTTTCTACGACTTCTATAACCCGTTTCTTCGTCTACAATAGAACTTTGAAGGATTGTTCCTTAGTCACGTTAAGCAAAACGCCACTTTAAAACACTGGAAAAAAAGCGTTGTGTTAATTTTTCAGGATGTTTGTACGACTTCTATACCCCGTTTCTTTGTCTGGAAATGAATTGTTCGTTTTAAAATTTTAGTTCTTAGTAACGTCCGCATTAAATTCGTGGGACTCTTAAGAACAAGAATAATTTATCGTAAAACTCATGTACACAGTTTAACAATAAATTATTCTTATCTTACATTTTTAGTATTTGTTTTAAAAACCTGTAACTAACAGACCCAGCATAAATAAAAAAAAACTATTTGCTGGCAATGCAGAACACTTAACTGATACTTATACATGATCCCAACTTACGTCAGGTTTATAAGTAACCCGATGCTGTAGTGTATAAGTCATGCGAGATCGCGGAGGCTGGCTTGGCTGGCTACTCGGCATCAGCACTCACGTCTGCTAGGTTAGGTACTAACAGTACGTCACCATATTCACGTCGACTACAATGGCGGCTAACCTTCGCCTACTTACCCGCTCGTTTGGATCGAGCCGTTCAGTGAATCTTTTCAAAACACTAAGCCGTCTCACTAACACCTTTTGACTAATACTTTTTAATGATCATTCTTCGATCACTAGCGAATTCGTTAAGCAAGTTCGATAAAGTTAAAGGTGGTCCATCTTGTATTGCATTCATTGTTTTATCAAACAACCAATGTATGCGTTCCAGTTTCTTTAAGTAAATGCCTGCCTCTTATTCAGAGATGTCGAAATCGAAACAGACTTGACGTGTTATTTTGCAACTTGGTTCGTTACTTATTCGCATTCGCATGTCAACATCATGACAACTGCTGAATTGATTTCACTTAGTTATGTGCATTCTAAAGACACTGCTGAAACTAAGCAGCAGATCCTAATCAGGCTGCTGGACGCCCGATGACACGCATTTTATCGCTAGTTAAACTATTGCTAGTTCAACAAAATTATACACATTTATATTTAACTATAATATTTTTCATTACTGAAACGATTGTTTTTACATTATGACTTATTCCAGATTTTTACATAATATAGGTACTTACATATAAAACAAAACAGACAAATGTCATGCAATAACTCATAAGCAACTTTATATATTTTAGGTCATAAATTAATCCAAATCGAGTTATTTTTATTAATATATAGATAGATTAATATGACAACTATTATTTGACGATCGATGTGGCGTGGCGGGCGAAGGTCTGCCTGCGAAGCGGAGCTGCGGGTTCGATTCGATCAACAAATATATATTCCGAGTGTACTGAGTATTTTATATTGTATGTATAATAAATAATATCTTCTTCTTCTTATCGTGTCGATGCTTCAACTGTATTTTGTTGTAGCATCGTGTTGGAAAGATTAGCCAGACTAGACACTGCTCTGCCGTGCCTAGCTGTTACCGGTGTGCGCCACGAGGAGGCTCTTTCCATGCACCCCAAAAAAATAATATCTACTAGTACTAATATGTATTGTACCTATTAAGTATGTCAGTTTTCTAGAACCCATAACACAAGCTCTGCTTAGCTTGGGGCTAGATGATGTTGTGTGGATTGTCCAGCATTATTTATTTATTTATTTTATCAAATATGCCCTATTCATTATCAGGCGTATATTTTTCTAGACAATATATAAAGAGCTTTCCTAGTGACATTATTGTTGGACAATAGGTAGATACATAAGAATTTTCGAAGTCACATTATTTGGGGAAATAGTTTTGTGAGCTACGAGCGCATTTTAGTGAAATGATCACTGTACCACTTCCTTTAATGTATACACCTGTATACAAACACAGACATATTGCGTGTCAAGTGTGACAACATAATATTAATACTGGCCAACTAACTAGGTAACGTAGCTTTGTTCTATTTTGAAATCGAAGAAGCCATAGATATTGCCTGCTTGGCTTATTTGACCAATCCTCTCTACTCTACCTACTACCAACATAAGGAGTGAGGTTGCGAGTTGTTTTTTATTATGTTGGTATGTATAATGTTCAACAGTGATTAATATAATAATAATAGTACAAATGAAACAAATTAGATATCGTTAATGAGTAATCATTATACATTTTTTGTATTTATAGTTTTAGATTTCTCTCTCTTATCTCCGATATTTGTAAATCGAGAAGTCTGAAATAATAATTTAGAGATTTTAAATAAAAAATGTTTTATAGCAAATTTTATCAGCTTTCTATAAAACATACATTAGTAACATTTTTAACTTAAAAAAAAATTATAAACAATAAAAAAGCCATCTTTCGCTTAGTGTCTAAAAACTCATCTAACATTTTCTAAGTATGTTTTACATGTTATTTCAATTGTAATAACTGGTATTGCTTCCTCGGGCTCTGATTAGAGCTTCAAGCCGGTTTGGCATACTGAACACGAGGTTTTGGAGCCGATTTTGGGGACCCATTCTCTTCTATCAGGGCCTGTTTTAGTGCCCTGAGGGTGGTAGATGGTGGTCTGCGGCTTCTGAATAGCCTTCCTAGCTCGTCCCAGGCACGCTCAATTGGGTTAAGATCAAAGTATATCTTGTTTACTTAAAAAGTTATAGCAATTTAAAAAGTGTGATACTTTGTTTTGCAAGCCAGTGTAGAACAGCATAATTTGAGTCTTCATCCAATTCTGTTCATTGAAATAAATCACTTAGGTTTGTAGCTACCTACAGTAAATAACTGACCTAGTTTTGCTTCGGTAGACCTTAGCAATCATAAATTCTAATAAAAGTATTAATTTTAAAAGAAATCGATATTATTGTCAATGGTTATACTTTATTAGACAGCTCTGAAATCTGAAGTAGGTACCTATAATAATTATATTTATTTTATAGAAAAAAAAAACTCATATATATGGTCATCCGTGCGAATCGTAGGTCTATATGCGACACAACTTCGGTAGTACGAAGTGCCTACTTATCTACATTATTCTGTGGACCTGAGTCTTACGTCATCATTCACATGCAGCACGTTTTCCACCATTAGGTAAACACCCAAGGTCTATCCTTGGTGTCAAAGTACCTACTATTTATATCCACATCAGTGGGTTAAATTTAATGAGATATATGGATATATTTATTAGTTTTAATTAGTTACTAGATTCAAAAATTATGGTTTTGATAGCCGGTAAAAATCCAAGTCCTTCCGCTGTAACCCGTCAAGCTACTTCTAGTATGTCACCAAGTTAGGGGCAACCAGCTATACGTACCTATATATTTCACACAGATGTTGTAACATTATCAGTAAGAAAGAAAACAAAAGAAGGAATCTTCTAGGACATACAAGTGTGCGTGCTAAAGTTACGTAAGTTCATTGATTTTTTGTTTGAACCTGATGCAAAATGCGGGCTTATTCTATGAAACACTGTACAAGTATATATCTACCACTCGTATTTATAGCACTAGTGAACCAGTTTCGAAATATCTATAATTTTTAATGTAAGAGTTACCTACCTTTAGAAAAACCGCATTGAGTACGTCATGTATTTTAGATATTTTATCTTGTCTTACGTAATATCTATACTATACTGTGTTTTGTCTGGAGATTATAGTCGTGAGCTTTTTTATGCATCATGGTTTTTCAAGATCTTAACGGAAATCTCGCATTCTATACATAGATGCAGCGATGCAGCATTTTGCATTTTAAGTATAAAAACTTACATGAAGGACCATAAAGGGTTTTCTGCTATTATGTAGTTCGTGTCATAATAACTGGTTGTCTGTCCCCTATAGGTATAATTATTATAAACTTGATGTCTCCAACTATGTTATAAAATTATATATTGTGATACCTGAAATTATATAATTTTGTTACTGAACACAAATAAAAAAATACCTATATAAAGTTTAAATATAAACTAAATCTACAGTGTAGTTGCTTTGTAACACGCGACCTCATACTTTCTCACGGTTGAAGTTATTTGAGTGTATCCTTAATAGACTTAAAAATAGCTACAGATAAAACTTCCCACTAATAAATCTGTAGGTAAAAGCCAAGACTATTTCGTCTAGATTCTAGATGGAATATATATATATAGCAGAGCAGATACGGAAAGTAGGTCATGCGATACTCTTGTGTCTCCGCTTAGGTATAGCTCTATCTATCGTTAGCTTATAGTCTACATAATATATTTTATTATGTCGACTTTTACGTACCTATTTGTGAGCGGATGTCAATCTCAGAACGGAAAACGCCCCAGCCGACGGAAGTGCATCAAACAGCAGCGGGAAACGAGATCGAGGCTCCCTTCTCATACATACTTCATATAAAAACAGATTCCACTAATGATCTAGAATATCTTATACGGTATACCTCATTTGCGAATTCACTCATTCTTTTCTTTTGATATGGTTATAGTACTATTTGACCTGTTTTTTATTTGACTAGTTTTTTTAATTTAAATTGATAAGAGTAGATTTTTTGCTTGGAACAGTTGACTTGTCTCTTGAAGGGTTCTTAATAGATATAAAACAAGCGTAACACACGTTTTGCTAACCCATTGTGATTGCGAATGAGAACGCGCGTACCTAATATTGTCTACGTGACCTTGTTTATGTTTAATGAGAACTGCATAGGTACATTATTTTTTGCAACAACAGCTAAGTCGTAGACGCCGCGTTGCGGGTTGCTACGCGGGTGTCGCAACAACTGAAAACAGAACAATCTTACTTCAAAATCAATGTATGCGAAGAACATCTTAACAGATACAATATCACAAAACCTTAATAAAATGTAATGTATTCTGTATTACAGATAATTTAACAAAACTAATTAATATCTCCAGTCCTCATTTCAAGTATCCAACTGCATAAGCATTCAAAGTAGACACTGTAACGACCTATGCACATAATCTCAGTGCACAAGACATGAGTAGGTACTAAAATAATCTGTAAGTTGCCTACGAGACGTGACCTACACATATTAATAGTGCCAACTGGATATCTGTTTTCCTCTGTGCTGGTTTTTACAAACTTGACCCACTTGCTGCAATTGATATGCATGTGTAAATGATTTAGAATGCCTACACGAATGTACTATGAAGTGGATTGATCACGAGTATGCGTATGCAGTCTCTCTGTTCGCCTTGTCCACGGTTACACTGAGGGTAACGTGTTAAATGCACTCGAATGGCATACCCCACATGTGTTGTGCGTCCATGGAGTACCTACTTCACTTCACCCATCAACTCAAAGAATCGACAGTGCTTGAATCAGTGTGCACTCAGCCTTATAACAACAAGCCCAAATATCACGTTTAATCTACAGCCTTAGAAATACATATAAATAAAAACAAGAGTACCTATATATAGGATGTGCACCACACTTGGGATTAAAATCGAACTGTCCTTGCTTCATTTCACAAATAATTACTCAGCAAAATTAGTGAAATATTGTGAAAATGCTACCAAAACGAATACGAGAACGTGTGAAATCGTAGTAAACATAATGTAGTTCAATGAGTCGAAAATAAAAATAGTAGAGCTACGTTTTTCACTTCTCCCACGTTCTATCGATTTCCATTGGGTTCCAGTCTCCAGAATGTAGGTCCAAGGGCACGCGGAGGCAGTGCCCGCCACCTCACACCACACCCATGCAACGAGGGGGCATGAATGCGATTCCTACTGACCTACTTTTGAGCTTGATCTTGACCCGCTGTCCTAGTTTCCGCGCCACGTCATACGTGGAACAATAAATCATAAACATTGCTGTTGTTATAAACACAAATTAATTCAATTACTTATAAAACTAGAAGTAAAAACAATACTGAGAAATAGGAATTCATTTTGAGTTCTGTACTAACAATACTTTTTTCCTTTTGTGACTAGGTAAAATAATTGAAATGTGTGTCATTTCATAAAATCATCTTCGAAAACATCATCGAATATCTTTCGAAATACGCAGTACAAAAATATCCGGCCGAGAATGATCACAGACTCCCAGTTGTTTAAATTCCCCTGACCTACTTTCGTATAAACTTGGCCTACATTCATGCTACTAACGACACCAGACGATCTTCATACTGATTTATATTAAACTACCTTATATAACACGATGATGGCATGCATGGTCTGTAGATATTAAATGCGTATTTAAATGCATATTATCTGGCTTATGGCAAAGATGGTTAGTTCTGTCGGCATACAAAATAGGATCTGGAAATTTGTGTTGTTACTAAATTCATATATTTATTTGAGTGAGCAAGATATCATCTGTCAAGTATCGTCTCATTTTCTGTTTTTTTTATCTAGATACAATCAGGTAATAAAGGTAGAGTGAGGTCGTTCAATCACGAACTTCAATCACGAGTGAATGCAGTGAAATTTGATCCTAGTATCTAAATTCATATCATTTCACTGCATTTAAAGTTGTAGGACGGTATTTCGCTACAGCTTTGAAAAACAAAACATAGTAACGTTAAGCAATAATATATCTATGTTGTCAAGCAGTGCTTTGTTGTGTTCCGGTTTGAAGAGTCGGTGAAATTAAAGATTAAACCTATTTTATGTCTCAGAGGGGTAGGCACTATGGATTACCTTAAACGGTTTGTCCATGGTGTTACTCTGTTAGGAAATGTACGTATTGCTACATGCAAAGGCAATAAACTAAAACTCAATAGTAATAGTATTTTTACAACCCAAATTTTTTGCATTAGATATTTGTAGGTGTAGCAATACTTACTTATACCTACGAGCAAACAATGGGTTCCGTAGATCAAATTAGTAAAGAAAACATTGGTGTCAAACAATAGAAAAAAAATCCTTCAAAAGGTCATAAAACAATACTAATAAACGCAAGAGAATGAGGTTGTTCAAGTATTTGCTTCATGGAGTTTTAACGAGTACTAAATTGCCCCTGACCCAGTATTGTTTGAATCAGAATTCAAAGGAAGCGCCACCGAGGAAATTTTAATGGACAATAGAAAACAATAAAAAACCTTGCAGGGGAAAATTATCAGCAAAACCTTGGACATTTTAATAAGGTGCATTACAAAATGGTGCACGGGTACTTGCTTCAAGTAATCTATTTTAATTGAGTTGACATGCTGAATAGCCATTTCGGTAATATTTATTCCATTTCAGACGATTGATAGACGTTAATCCAACACAATTCGCTGTATCGGTAGTCTAGAAGGATGTATTTTTAGACCTCACAAAATTAGGTCGAGCCTGTACGAGTACCTACTCGTACAAGCTCGACCTATTTGTGATGAAATAAATAGGTAACTCCATAAAGTATATTAAGTAATAATTTAATCATATTAGAGAGTTTTAGGTTAGATCATATATATTTTGACCTCTTTATGAGATGAATTAATTAATGTGCACTAATTATTTAAAAAATACTTATAGCGAAAAAAGCAAAGGTATAATAATTCCCTAAATAAGGGGTAATTTAGTCTTAGTTGTCCTGAATGTTGAATATTATATCATTTCCAATGTCTGTCAGTTTGTCTGTTAATCGTGCATCGTACCTATGTGTGTGTCATGATCATGTTATCCTACAATCTAATCGACTGAATACAATCGAATCATCTGAATACTAAAAAAATGTTTTACGGACGAAGATGTGTTTGAGGTATTAATGTGACCGAAATGAAAGTTTTTCGTCAATTTGTATAACCTAATTTGATGTCTTAGTATCCCGATATCGGAAATCTACGTATTCATAATAATTCGATTTGTATCTTTTGATTTTTCAGTGCATATCTATCATAGCAATATAATTCAACAAGCCTGAATAGTACCTTGATTGGAACAGGAGGAAGAAAATTGCATTCAATCAAATTATTTAGAAAATTATGCTGCTCATTAGATAGATACTTGTTTGATCTTGCATTCAACGAGCAGATAACGAGCAATTTCTATATTCCGTATTCAATGCTCAATTATCATAGATTTATGTCATAATAAATATTCCGATTGAATATCCCTAATTATCAGAGCATTTCGTCTATACTTTCGACCGCGCGTCGTTTGCTTTTTCGAGCATATCAATTCTTAGTAAGCTTCTTAATGTATGTCGCGAACATAAAAGTCTATAGGAATGTCCTTTTAAACCTAGTTTTCTTGCTGTGTCTTGTGTTCGATCTCTACAAACCTTTGTGTGTTGGCAAACATTGAAGTTGGTATTGTGACAGCGTACCTACCAATTAGGTAGGTAGATACTATCTAAAGTTTTTTCTAGAGTATTCAAACTTTGTAGCCAATAAGTGGTGACAGATGCACTGCACTGATACCGAGGTAATTACAACTATATAAAACGGAAACCTTGTTTTTGAGGAAGTAGGAACAAACTATTAACATAAGCTAAAACTTGTCAAGTTGTGCCGACACAAAGCTCGAAACATTATCGAAAACGCTCGTGTAAACTTGCGTAAGCAATTTGTCTTTGAACCCGCATATTTTTTTGGTTTGAGCAATTGTATAACAATTTCCATGATTAACTAATAAATAATAATATAATGATTAAAATAATAATTTTTTTATAGAATAATTGATATCTCAAACTATAACATTTTATAATCGATTCGAAACAAAAATAAATAACATTTATCAAATTGCACCACAATATTTGACTAGCGTACGTAAACATTTAAAATTATATGAAACAAAAATGAAGCGCTATTCTATAACTAGTTATTAAATATTTCTTTAAATTGTATATTTTATTAAGATGACCAGTGATAAAAATGCTTGATTTTACTAGCATTTTTTATAAAATAATAACATTAACTAAACTACTAACAAACTTAACTTTAAATACCCCACACAGTAGGTACCCATTGTTGCTTAGTATGTTTGCTTTAACCTTCATTAAGTTTATACCAAACTTAAGTTCTATTGGCTTCCAAAATCTCAAACTTAGATGAAAACTAAGAACCGAGTATTTACGAAGCTATTATAGGTATTTGTTATCGACCGAGCGAGCGAAGCGAGCGAATCGTCTCAGTTTCGACAGTAGCGCAAAAAAGCGTTTGTCCTACTGTCTGTCTATTTTCGCCTACAGGTCGTATTTTTCAACCGATTTCAACAAAATTAGGTACGCGAGATCCTTGATTTATTAAAATGTTTAAGTCGAGACGCGATTTTTGATGTGGGCAAATGGACGGGGGAAAGGGTAACTTATTAGTTTTCTGTAGCGTTATTGATCGCCGGATTTCAATCAAGTTTGAAAGGTAGGTACTAAGAACTTCATTATAAACAAGATGTTGCTAATTGATCGGACATGGATATTTCACCGGGTTTTAAGAAATCTGCTCGCTAAAAATCATCACGAGGTCTGCTGTTCTCACAGAACTACTAGGTTGTATTATAATATGATGCCGTTAATCTATCGAAAGAACACTACACATATTATTGTAGATTCGCAAAATCTACAATTCAGGTACATTTATTTCATTTTAATTGATTTGTTAATTGCAGTTCAAAATATAACGTATAAAATAATCTACATCTTTATGTAAGTAGGATTAAGTAATTAAACGCCTCAATAATTGCGATAAAATCGCATCGCCAACCTCATTAACTTGAAGACTGATGCAATCGAATTTAGATATCTATGTAGGATCCGTAGGTATATATTACATCTTAATGCTTTGGTAATCTGAGCTCAAAGTACAACGTAAAACTGCACTATTAATATCTTATTTATTTGTTGTGCTATTTAAATTTCATAATTTTAATTAATTAATGAATTTAATAAGCTCGTCCTGGGTAAGAACTATCGACGTCAAAGTAAATAGGTTGATAAGGGTACAGGAGCTATTAGGACGCCAGATTTCAGGAAATCATCAAGCGTTGATCAGGTCGATTGGCCCGACCACTGTCTAAACTAGAAGCGGCCATCTAGAATTAGAAAGATCATACATCAGTCGGTTTTCTGTCGTAAAATGACAACCACGGAAACAAGTCAATGGACTGACCGTTTTACAGAGGACTCAGTGTATCTCAAATTCTAGCTTCATTTCTAGCTTCGTTCTAAATGTGACAATCGTAAACGTACCGTTTACGATTGTCTCATTTATTCGTGTTCACCCCCAGGACTCTTCTTTTTTACGTATCTGCTTGTTTGTTGTCAGTAGTTTTCCATTGCAAGTAGATTTTTATTCGTACTGAATCTGTGTTTACGGTTTAATACTGAAATCTCTATTAGGCTCAGCTATTAGGTATGACACGGAGATCAGTTATAGTGAAAACTAGTGAGAACTAGATTGTAGGTGGTTCAGTAACCAGTATGTAGGTACTTAGATTTGTTATAAACAGTTTTTTATCGATAATCAAAGTCATGTCCACTTAACAATTCATGATTATTTATTCCGGGCCCGATTTGAATGTATTTGTTATATTTATATTCATTTTGATATATTATTTGTAAAACAGAATACAAATTATATAAATGATGCTCTTATTAAATGAGACATTAACAAATCCATAATTGGGTTATACTGTTGCTAGTTGCTACATGTGAGGTTAGGACATGAAAGTACTTTTTTTATTTTATATCCTGGCACTGTACCTTCATTATATCAAATAACCACATACAGCCTTACAATATAGGATTTGAGTTTAATATTATTATATTATTTATAAGTTCTTTCCATTGGAATTGTATTTAAAAATAGTTTCTATTTAAACTAGCTGTCACACACACGCGACTTCGAACGCTTTGAAAGTTTCGGCATAGCAACGTTTGGTAGACTGTGTTTACTGTTTTCGTATAAAAAATATGATTTTTATATAATCCCTATGTTACTCAGGAAAGATGTAGTTTTAGTATAGTTTTCAAATGGTGTACTAATATTTAAAACCGGTCGATAAATCGTAATAAACAAATAAACCTTTCCTCTTTATAATAAATAATATAAGTTTTGATTTTAAATAAATGCAAAATTTTTGTTTTATTCGGAAAAGAAAATTATATATGACATGGACAATATTAGGTATATCGAGACACAATTTCATGTACCTAACATGAAATTGTGTCTCGATATACCTTATAGTAATCTATAAGAATTATAAACGGTTGTAAGGTTGCTACGGTTATTATACAAACCCAAACAAGTTATATAGAATGACTTTTACACCCGACGGAGACTGTAGTTTTCGTATTTCGGGTAAATTAGGAAAATTTCAGCATGAAAGTATGTCGCAGTTGTTGGCAACAACTGATGTATGTCAGGTCACGGGGGCTGAGCGTCATCCGAATTATTTTTATTGGCCCAATAGAATGTAGTACGACCGAAAATAATTTGGTTGGCTTGCTGTTCTTCGATAACTCATTGTAAGTGCTTATTTCCCAGTTATAGGGAATCAATTAATTAGTTTGTCCGACTTCGACGGTATTTCGCTCAAAGGTCAAATTAGCTACACCTGCCTGGAAAAGTATGGTTGTGCCTTCCATTGGATACAATACTATTAAATTATTGATTAACCTACCCCTCGCGCCTCGCCTTGCACGAACAGTGGCATTAGATGGCGTTGCACGAATCCATGGCACTATCTAATAATAAACCTAGCTACAAAATCAAATGAGACAAGAACTTTTGTAAAGAACATTGCCCAAACCCTGTACCAGATTGCGTCACAAGCTAATTATCATCAAAATTAATATTTTATTTATATGTATTCTTTGTTAATTTTTAACAGTCTTTTTTAACCGGGTTTAGAAAATTAAAATTAATTATACAAAACCTGATTATCAATTTCCTACTTCCGAGTGCTTAGTAGGGAGTTTTAAAATGCAAGGCCGGACTAAGCCCTACGCACGTCAACTATTTTGTTCCGATCCCAGCTGTCACCTATTTTCGTGAGTGGACATTGAGCATAAAAATCTTGTTTGCCAAGTAAGCTTTAGCTGAGCAGGCAAACATGATAAAAAAATAAAATAAAATACATTTTTAAATATTTTGAAATGCGGTTAAACATTGAAAAAAATATTGTTGGTAGCGAAAAGGTAAATAAAAATTAGACCTTTGAGAGTAAATTCAAATTGATGCAAGTTGGTACAGACAGATTCCCATAGCCCACTGGGCATTGTCCTTTAACTTTTTTATAATTGCCTGTGGGTAAAAGTACATATTTATGTATTTAATAGATAGGCACCCTAATCGTAGTATTTCTGTGCATAAAAACGAGAATTAGTAGGTAAATATACGATTTTATACCTACTACGTACATTTTGTTTATATATATATTTTATAGTACTGACTGACCCGAATTTCACAACTGTGGTATTTATGTAGGTATACTAGGTATGTACCGAGTATTAGGCCACGTGATGTCATCTTTAGTTTATTTCTCAATCAAGTAGGTACAAACTACAAAATACTAATTTTGAGTACCAACATGAATTATACATTTTTGTAAGCACCTAGTTTGATGTACAACGAAATAAATTTTCAAAATACATGTTCAGATTAATGTCGATGTGTTAGTTATATAGGTACCTTTTAATATATTGAAGTAGTGTTGCCTGTGTGTGTATTTACAGACGACATGTACATAGGTAGGTGTTATACTATACTTGTGAACGATTCAAGCGATTACTCTGCAGCGTAACTAGGTCAGTAGGTCACAGACGAGGTCCGCTGATAGTAAGAGCTGTTGTTTCCCAAACTATACGTAATTCTCTGAAAAAAATATGTATAATTGCAGTAATTATTTACAGGGTAAATAAAATGCAAAATGTGCCTATTTTTGTTTGGGAAAATGCGTGTGGATGCCGATTGTTTGGTGCACGTTAAATACCCGTTAAATACTCAGCAATTTATTATATTAATAAATAATATTTCAACTTTTTAGATATATCCCACTTTATTAGTAGATAGGCATACGTACAGATTCTGATTTCGTATACCAAGATTAGGTTTTGTAATAAATACTTATAAGTTATGTAGAAACGAACCGGCTATGCCACCACCCGCGGTTGACCTATTTATCACGAACATTGAATAGATCTTAATCATATAATCATATTTGTTTGAGCGATCTGTATTTACGAATAGTATAATATACTAAATAATAATTTCGTTCAAAGTCATATAATTAGGTAGGTACGTAGTGATGTTCTGGATATCCGTATCCGTAACCCCAGGAACGCGTCTTGGGAGAGACCTACATCTATCTAGCAGTGGACTAATATAGGGCGATGATGATAATGAAATATTTGGCACCTTTAATTGCAAACATATACTTAGTTATATTATAGCAAGTTACCATGCCAATAGTATATAACTCAAATATACTAAATCAATTATCTTATGAAATTACCATTACACGCACCGACACCGATTGAGTGACAAAATAAAGATCCGTATCCGCAGATATGCATTTTTACCGATCCGGCACATCACTAGTTCGTAGTACTTATATTAATTTAATTTATTGAATTGTTTACTAGCTTGATTGCTTATGAAACACTCTTACTCCCCCATATTTACATAAAAATTAAGTTTGGTAAAGAGTTTGGTTTCCCTAAATAATCGCATTTATTTTTCAAATAAAGTCTTTATTTTGTTACAAAAATTTTAAATTGAATGTGTATTAAGTTAATTTAGTACCTAATAATTTAATTTGTACTTACAGCCTTTTCTTAAGTTAGACATTCATCAGATCAGGGGCCCAATTCTCGGATTGTAGCGATTTTGGCGAGATAGAGATCTTGACGAAGCTTGAATGTCTAGGCAAAATCTCACGAAAATGGCTGACGATTCAAAAAACCGTATTCCCACTAGGATTCGACAAATGGTGGCACGACATTTCTGTAGAGAAACCAATTATACGTTCCGTTTCAGCTATTATTTTAACAAGATCTTGTTAAATCTGAATCTATATACATTTGTGGCCTCAAGTATTCACACAACATAGATTATGAAATGATTATAATATGGAATATCAAATTATAGTAAATAATTACAGAAAAAAATAGTTTTTGAACCAAAAATTATCATATCCAGTGTCTGACTACCTTTACATGTTTTACTTGCGTAGTACGAAACTTTGTGGTAGGTAAGTAAACTCTATACTGTCAGTTCAGTCATAAGGTTGGTTTATACAGGGTCAGTAGACAAGTCAGTCGCAGCGCCAATGTCGGCGCCGCGACTGACTTTAACTGTTTACCTGAAGTAAGTAGTAGTGGTGCGTTTCTCAAGGTGAGCACACATGTAAAGTCAGTGGGAAAAATGAGTTCGCGAAAACAACTGAAACGACGATTTAATTATTTGTTGAAAAAATTATCAATTTTGCTGTTGAATGAGTTAATAGAAATGGTAGTAAATGAGATAACTAAAAATAAACGACATTTGTTGAGCCATATTTTGCAACGCCGTTGACCGCATTTCTTTATTGCGGTAATTTAGGGGTTTATTATCCCAAAGGCACTAGTTTTCGGAATATAATTGCACCAATTTTAAGGTTTCGTCTTCGCTAAGCTTACGCGTCATTTTTATCGCCAGCGAAAAAAACGTGGTCACTCTAAAACGCAGCGGCAGTGACTAACCACGCACTGACTTGTTTGTTTACACAGAGTTTATTTGGCTGGCGCGGGGGTGCGCGGGTGGCGGGGTGCTTCAACTGACTTTAAAATATTCGTGTCCGATTCGATTCCGATTATTCAAGTCAGCGCTGACTTCAACCCACTGTACTGGACTTCAAATCAGTTTACACAGGGTTTTTTTCGGGTCAGCACTGACTTGCCTCGAATTTGTAGTCAGTTACTGACCCTGTCTAAACCAGCCTTTACATGCTATCAAACGTCAAGTCAAATAACGTCATGTTTTTAACTTTTTACATCATCATATTAATAAAAATATAAATGTCCGAAACGGACGATTGCCATTAAAAAAAAAAAAATAAAAAAAAAAAATATACATAACAAATAAACATTATGGGAAGATCAATGGCTGCTCTTATTTGGTCTGTCCATTTCATGGGTGATCTACCGCGCGCTTTTTTGCCTTCGAACTTGCCCTGCACCACCAAGCGTTCAATGGAAATTCCCCCACGACGAGACAAATGCCCAAAGAAAGTGAGGATACGCGACTGCACAACGGACGATAGACGCTGCTTGATGCCAAGTTCTTGGAGTATGGATTGATTTGTGTGAAACTCTGTCCACAATCCTCCTAGCATTCTTCTCCAGCACCACATCGCAAGAGCATCTACCTTTTTCTCACTTTCCCTAAGAGTGCACGTCTCTGCAGCGTATAGGAATATGGGAAACACAAGCGTTCTGACGAGCCGGATTTTAGTGGCTTTAGTTATATTACGATTTCTCCATATTTTATCTCCATTCTACGGTTTATGAAACTAAAGCCACAAAAGCCAAAAAGAAGAAGTGAAGTGAACTTTTTACTGACTCGATGTTACATATTTTTCTGGAAATAAATTTATTTTAATCTATAAGTATATTATTTAGTTAATTCAGTTAAGTATATTATTGATATCAACTTGATATTGGCGAAAATTGTTTGAGATGGAAAGCGTTAAAAACTCAACGATAAATTCATCAACCATCGTAAAATATTTGCTAGGACCCACCACAATAGGAAACCAACAGAAACTGAATCACACACAGAGTGAGAGTAGATACCAACCCACTATTCTTGTCAAAACAGGCAGAGTTGCCCTTAGAAAATGGCTACTATCCTTCGACATTCGATCTCTAACGCTCGGGACCACTCGTTGCTTGTCTAAAGATTTCTTACGACATAAGTCTGTTAGCGACATCACGAGAATAGCTTATTTAGCATTTGTTCGACATCCGCCATCTTTTATCGACCTACGTCGATTTCGTCGAATCTCTAAAGCGCGAGAATTGGGCCCCAGAACTTTCGTTTTGAAGTAGGTACAAAGGCATGCTGTGAACCCTATAACTACGGGACCACTAGGCTCAATCAAAACCCTTTGTTGTAGGTACTTAAGTTTGTGATGTGTACCTACCTAAACATTTACTGAATAAAAAAAACTTGAGAGGTGTCAAGGGACACCCGGATGGACTGGCTTGCTTTCTATGAGAGAGAGAGAAACAAAGAAACATAGATACGCATGCCGGACGGCTCACAACTATAGCAAAAAGTGTCGTTACAACTTTTGGCCTTAATTTTTTCCGTCTAGCCCCCTTTCGCAACGCGCGATAAGGAACTTCGTTCCAAAAATTTAATAAAAGGATAAAACTAAAAATGTTATATTCACTTCATAGAGGTACATATTCTAAGATGCCAGTATGACAAACTGAAACCCCATCAGTATATACTACTATAAGTAGGTATATATCTGGTTGAGTAGGTACGCACTTCGTAACTGATTTCCAGAAGATTTCTTAAACCCGTTCACCATTGTATAAAGATGCTTGTGTAACATTTGTATGGATAATCACCCTTTTAACGGTTTTTACCGGACATCTTGTATTTTGTTGCGAATTCGAGTTTATTTTTCGTTTAATACCAACTGCTAAAATTGTTATCTACTTTAAGGCTCGTTGAAGAATACACGGCGGTGCGAGTTTAGGTATTTATAGACGCGCGACGCGGCTCACAGCGCTCGCGACTCGTGAACGTACCGTCCACGCGATATTGAAAGACTTACGAATTTGATATTTTCACAGTACTTCATTACTTCCAACATTGTATATCAATGATATTATTCATCACTATTTAATTTTGGATGTATGAAATTATGTGTATGTCGTATCAAGAAACAAATATTTAAAAAAAAGATAAGATTTGTAAGTAGGTATAATTTGTGAATTTGAAAAAAATAGCTAAACCGATTAATTTTTGTTGTCGTAATTTGTTGTAGAATATCAATATGACAAATTTAAATTAAATTGATTGCGAATATGGCAACCATTTTGGATTCCAAGATGGCGCATACTAGTTATTGTCAATTTAGCGATATGAGTGTCATTTTCGGGTTTTTTTGGGATGCTGATTACGAATATGGCAACCATTTTGGGATCAAGATGGCACACCCTGGTTTTGGTCAATTTAGCGATATGGGTGTTACTTTCGGTGTTTTTTGGGATGCTGATTACGAATATGGCCACCATTTTGGAATCCAAGATGGCGCGCACTAGTTTTGGTCAAATTAGCGATATGGGTGTCATTTTCAGGGTTTTTTGGGATGCTGATTACGAATATGGCAACCATTTTGGAATCCAATATGGCGCGCACTAGTTTTGGTCAAATTAGCGATATGGGTGTCATTTTCGGGGTTTTTTTGGATGCTGATTACGAATATGGCAACCATTTTGGAATCCAAGATGGCGCGCACTAGTTTTGGTCAATTTAGCGATATGGGTGTCATTTTCAGGGTTTTTTGGGATGCTGATTACGAATATGGCAACCATTTTGAAATCCAAGATGGCGCACACTTGTTTTGGTCAAATTAGCGATATGGGTGTCATTTTCGGGGTTTTTTGGGATGATGATTACGAATATAGCAACCATTTTGGAATTCAAGATGCGAATATGGTAACCATTTTGCCATAATCGTAATCAGCATCCTAAAAAACCCAGAAAATGACACCCATATCGCTAATTTGACCAAAACTAATGCGCGCCATCTTGATCCCAAAATGGTTGCCATATTCGTAATCAGCATCCCAAAAAACCCCAAAAATGACACCCATATCGCTAATTTGACCAAAACAAGTGCGCGCCATCTTGGATTCCAAAATGGTTGCCATATTCGTAATCAGCATCCCAAAAAACCCCGAAAATGACACCCATATCGCTAAATTGACCAAAACAAGTGTGCGCCATCTTGGATTTCAAAATGGTTGCCATATTCGTAATCAGCATCCCAAAAAACCCCGAATATGACACCCATATCGCTAAATTGACCAAAACTAGTGCGCGCCATCTTGGATTCCAAAATGGTTGCCATATTCGTAATCAGCATCCCAAAAAACCCCGAAAATGACACCCATATCGCTAATTTGACCAAAACTAGTGCGCGCCATCTTGGATTCCAAAATGGTTGCCATATTCGTAATCAGCATCCTAAAAAACCCCGAAAATGACACCCATATTGCTAATTTGACCAAAACTAGTGCGCGCCATCTTGGATTCCAAAATGGTTGCCATATTCGTAATCAGCATCCCAAAAAACCCCGAAAATGACACCCATATCGCTAAATTGACCAAAACTAGTGCGCGCCCTCTTGGATTCCAGAATGGTTGCTATATTCGTAATCAGCATCCCCAAAAACCCCGAAAATGATACCCATATCGCTAATTTGACCAAAACCAGTGTGCGCCATCTTGGATTCCAAAATGGTTGCCATATTCGTAATCAGCATCCCAAAAAACCCCGAAAATGACACCCATATTGCTAATTTGACCAAAACAAGTGCGCGCCATCTTGGATTCCAATATGGTTGCCATATTCGTAATCAGCATCCCAAAAAACCCCGAAAATGACACCCATATCGCTAAATTGACCAAAACTAGTGCGCGCCATCTTGGATTCCAAAATGGTTGCCATATTCGTAATCAGCATCCAAAAAAACCCCGAAAATGACACCCATATCGCTAATTTGACCAAAACTAGTGCGCGCCATATTGGATTCCAAAATGGTTGCCATATTCGTAATCAGCATCCCAAAAAACCCTAAAAATGACACCCATATCGCTAATTTGACCAAAACTAGTGCGCGCCATCTTGGATTCCAAAATGGTGGCCATATTCGTAATCAGCATCCCAAAAAACCCCGAAAATGACACCCATATCGCATAATTGACCAAAACCAGTGTGCGCCATCTTGGATTTCAAATCAAAGTGGATATACAATTGGAATATTTATATCCGTATGATCCTAAGTATAGAAAAATTCTAAAATCGTTTTTGATTTCACAAAGACTCAAATCTATAAAAGTTGCCCTTCAAAGGTGGTTACGAAGAGAACGCTCGTAACGAAAAGGCCGCCCAATTGTCTGTTACTAACAATAATATGAACTTTGTTCAATACGGAACGTCATTGTGGCATCAATAAAAAAAAATGGTAGCACTCCGGGAGTGCCGGCAGAAGTGAAAACTTCAATATTAACGTTGTGTTTTCACTTTTAAGTTTTCACTTCAAAAATATAACCACAGTCGTCATAATGACAATGACAATCACAATGACACAGACACATTCGCGCAAGCGCGAATGTGTCTGTGTCATTGTGATTGTGTCATGTCATTGTGTCACATTCGCGCATGCGCGAATGTGACACAACGACGAAGACAACGAAGACACACTGACACAGACACATTCGCGCAAGCGCGAATGTGTCTGTGTCAGTGTGATTGTGTCATGTCGACACAATGACAATGACAATGACACAGACACATTCGCGCAAGCGCGAATGTGTCTGTGTCATTGTGATTGTGTCATGTTATTGACATTGACACAACGACGAAGACAACGAATGATGAACGTCACGTTCGATGAACGTCACGAGTCACGTGACCCTGACTGAGTTTTCACTTCAATAAGATGGAAGCGATACAGTTAAATACAAGTTAGGCGAAACGATTCGTACGATATAATAGCGTCTATCTGGTTATGCGCGCGCGGCGAGCGATACGTGTTTCCCGTGCGAGGGTGCTCAGAGCGTCTGTCGGCTGCCGGCGCGCGAGTGCCGGTCCTCCGCCCCCGCGCTCCGCACCGCACCGCGTGTTGGCAGCGCCTTGTACTCGCCTTGTACGATGTCGCCACAACACTATTTAATTGTTTGAGTCATACGTCGCGTGACCGCAAGTGTGTTCTTTTGTCGTCTCTTGTTTTACGAGCAATGTATAAAAATTAAATAAGATCTTACGCTTTTTCGACGTCACGTGACCCTGACGCGAGTTTGAAAGTTTTTACCCACCCAGCGCCGCTAAAGAAGTTTTCACTTCAAAAAATCGTTTTTGTACTAAGGATCAAAACCACACGGTCCTACTATATTTGATGTCGATTTTGATTTTATAATTATTTACGTAATACTTGTAGCTCGCGACGAAGACCGACATGACCGCTCTCTCTGACCGCTCGAGGCGGACTGATTTACGACGCGGTGCGCTCCTCGATTTATAGGTTGTTTTCAAAAAATTGTATAAAAATAAGTAATAGCTACAAGCTTCCAATTTTTTTTTATTATTATCAGAAAAGCCTGAATTTTTATATAGTTGGTATATTTCAGCTGTAGTCTCTATAATCTTCGTAGAAATAACGGTTATATTGAAGGGTAAAATTTTATAATATGCTTTTTTTCATACCGTCTTTTCAATATGACATTGTATGAACGTATGATATTTTTTTTTGTACTTTCTACTCACGGCAAAGTGTTCTTTCATACCTCATTTTTTATATTACTTTCTTATTATTATTTTGACCACAATCACGATCGAAAGTACGCTATTTTTGCTCATTTTCGAAAACCTTGTCTACAAATTAATTAATTTCTCAGTTGTTAATTAATAAATCAAAATTTTGCTTCCTACATACAACTTTTGAAGAATCATTCATTGATATGCATATCTTTTTATAACCGTGAAACTTTTCAGTTAATAAAAACCTTATTCGAAACCTCGCCAATTTCACAGAACGCAATGAAGGGACCCTTAACATTTTTTTAACCATCAAGAAATGTCTGTAGTCTTCTAAGCACTCATGAGTTTGATGCGGCTCACAGGGTACTGGAATTGTCCTTAATCTTATCCAATCTTAAATTCTAGCAGGGTGTCCTCGAAATCAATACAGACTAAAGATTTTATTGATCGTCTGCAAAACCTAAATCGGTTCGAAGACAGGGCTAACAATATGACTGGGCAGTTATTGTGACTCATGAAAACTATGGAATCAAGGTGGTGGTCAAACCAATTAACTAAACGTCGAAGATAAGACGGCAGACTTAGCAGAAAATGAAGAAAAAACGATCTGGATGCGAATGAAAAGCAGTAGAAGAGACATTAAAAATAACACTAAGATGAAAAAACATTGAAGTATGTACTTAGATTACTTTTTGACAATTTGTCTAGTTGGCTGGTCTAGTGAAAATAGATATATCCATTTATCTATATGCTATTTCTGATGAGTTATTGATTCAATAAAAACTCAAATATAAAAAACTGAATAGGTAGTAGGTATCTGTTATTTTGAGTAGATATGATAAATTGCATAAAAAACCACCCTTGCTTCCCCATATTTACAAATACATAACTTGTTTAAAAATAAACAAATAAAGTTAAGTAAAGAAAGTTTTGGCTCTTATTGCTTCATGTTTTGTTCGCCTACGTCATTGTTACATCTGGATAACATCTTACCATTTCATTGCTATTCTAGTATTGAAGAAGACTTGTCAGAAAAATATCTTGCAAGATACCTAATTTTATTCCTATGTTTAGTTCAAATTTATTTCGTTTTCGCGTTAGAAAATCTAAAGAAAAAAAAACTCTTAAAACGTTATTATTATTTTTTTATTTTTTATTATTTTAGGATAGGATACCCAACACGGGTTTACACTTTGGATTTTGAAGTACTAGGCATGAAATTTTGACAGAATGTTCCCGTAATTACAGGGTACCACAGCATGCATTATCTCAGTTACAAGTATGCCAGATAAAAGTAACAGGTAGAAAGGTTTGATCGAAAACTCTCGCACATTTTAGATGTATACCAAGTAGGTATACACGCCTCCCAAGAGCCCCACTAACACAATTAAGCCTCGTCGCCATCATTGCGACGTTGCAATCTTTGCTGTGACACGGTCCGGAGGCAAACTTGCTAAGTTTGTAATTTTAACTAATTCTTAAGAGTTCCGGGAAACTGATTATTTGATCACGTTTTCACGAACAATGTCTCGTAGAGGATTATTCATTGATTTTGAATTCGTTGCATTATTCTACTATGATAAGGCAATTTTTGATTACAGTACAAGTCCTTCTATAAATAATTGCGGTTACCAAACAGTTAAAGAGGTGTGTCAGGTTTTGTTTTTCAGAAAAGTTTTGATAAGTCAGTCAAGGTCAGGCAACTTTTAAACAAGTTTGTAAGTTATGTTTAGCTAATGTAATTTTGGATTCCGTGATAATAATTTCTTAACCTTAGTTTAAATTACACCTACACTTGTATCATTTTTATTAGGTAAGTATTAATAGTTAGTCGATCGCTAAAAACTCACCTTGATCTACATTGAATAACACAATGAAACACACTAGTTACTTAGGCATGAGGCGTTCTGAAACGATTCAGTTATTTGTTAATAGAAATAATTACTTTTTTTTCTATTCTAAAAATTGATCCTTTTCTCCTTATTTTCTATAGTTACTTAGGCATGAGGCGTTCTGAAACGATTCAGTTATTTGATATTAGAAATAATTACTTTTTTTTCTATTCTAAAAATTGATCCTTTTCTCCTTATTTTCTATAGTTACTTAGGTATGAGGCGTTCTGAAACGATTCAGTTATTTGATATTAGAAATAATTACTTTTTTTTCTATTCTAAAAATTTATCCTTTTCTCCTTATTTTCTCCTCGTTATTGTTTTGGTTGTAAATTCACATTTCTGTAAGTACATAAAAATTAATAAATTGAAAATATTATGTGAATTATGGCATACTATATTTTATTATACTTTACTTCTACTACTATAATTTCTGAAAGGAGACATTAGATTGACGTTTGTTAGTAGGAACCGGCCAATTTTAGATGACGTCATAATTGTCGAAAAAACCGTGGGGAAAACCCTATTTTTTTTATAGTAACCCAACCTATAACGTATAAAAAGGGGTTAAAAGTAGTCCAAATGAATTAAAAGTAGGTATATTTATTTAGAATGATTAATTAGTAAGTAGGCTTGAGTTACCTACTGGTCTGTTATTGTAAAAATAAATAATTTTCTTAGGTAAGTACCTACTTATATTTTTTTATATATAATTTTTAAATAAAAATCGTGGTTCGCTAATACTAAATAAAAAAGGAACTAGTAGAATATATCTATAAATATTTTGTTATACCTACATTAGGGAAATACTATAGATAATATGTGCTTACCTCGACTATTTATCACTTAAGTTTTTATTAAAGTGACGATTCAGGATTGGTGGGTTCTTACTATAGCTAGTATAAATTCTTAGAATAGGTATTATATAGGTAATGTATAAATTACCTCTAACCATTATAACTGCAAGAGACAATATGTAAAATATAAGAATGCGTCCTGTGCCGTGTGTCTGTGTCTGATAATTCTCGGTTCCTATCAGTGAGAATGTAGATAGTATCTCGTATACTTATAGAGTGACCTAACTATCACATTTTTATAATTCTATCAATGTTTAGTGCAGAGGTTTGCGTCCAGGCTATGTTATGTCATATGGTGTAACACATCGCAGACTGCAGCCCATATCAAAGCAAAAGTGCCCCACTGACATCGAATGAAATCAAAATGCGTCGTCGCGTCATCCACTGAATACTAAACAGCGTATTTTACACAGGGTATATATAGTTATTTGACCATAACACAGTACTTAAGTACCTACTTATACTCATTCACCGCAATGTGGCGTCTAATTATACAATCAAACTATTCTCGAAACACGTTCTGTGAGCCATCCAGTCAGTAGTTCTCTCAGAATACAGTTTCACACAGCTAGTCGTTCGACTCTATCGCAGCGCAGGATAGCGCAAAAAAAAACTCAATGCGGCGTTGCCACACCGTGCAGCCGAGCCCGAGCGTAGCGTACGAGCAGCAGGTAGCCTCTACGATGCTTACAACTGACAACTTATTCAGCTTATGTTAGTAACGTTCTCTCTTGTATAAATAAAGTACCTAGTGAAATTGATTTATTTGGTGGCCTCAGTCTAATTGACAAGCCTCATGTCCCATTAAGAATAATGACCAGTCTTACTGGAGACCAATTTGATTTTTTTGTAGAAAATAATTAAATCCTGTAAAGAATGTAAGGAATTAAAATTAACAACCTGTTGAATTAAATAAGGTTACCGTGAACAAGCATTCTGTCATACTTTTATCTAAGATTCCAACTCGAACAGAACCAGGTTAGTAAGCTATATAGGTAAACCAAAATAGACGTAAGTAATTGGTCATGAATGTCTTGTTCCAAAATTGCTATGTTATAAACTTACCGCTAGCAGGATCTACGTAAGCTATCTTTAGGTCCAGGTTTATACTTTCCGGCTGCTTCTCTTCGGTGGTGCTCATGTCGTATTCATTTGGTACTTGAATCACGATATCACTTTTCGGCTGGCTTGATGAGGCAGCCAGACTGTGTGTTACACTCATTTTCGGAGCGTCGTCGTCGTGCATTACGCACAAATTTGAGACGAGGCGACCAAGAAATACCGTCCTCAATAGTTCAATGTGATAATCTTTGATTTAGGACAAATTCTATCTCAAAAATTACCCAATAAAAGCGATAATACTTTTTAAAAACAAAATGTAGGTCTCTAGGCCACTTCACATACACTTCGATATAATTCGACCGACATAACTACTGGGTTCAGTGAAGCCACTGTGTTCATGACTGACATTGAAATAAGTCGGTAAAGGGCAGTAAGATCTAACCTATTTCGAAAAATCTGTGTCATGACCTATTTAATATAAAATGAGTGTTAAATGTAAAATAAGTATACTCATAATTATTTATATTGGATAGACTAAGACAAAACAATGAAAACTTTAAGAAAACAGCCAGAATGTACTTTATTAATTTATTTTTAAGGCTACCTAAGCGTAATCTTGAAAAAAATCATGTAAATGATGCAAAATGACTACGTTTGCTTATGAATACACAGTGTTGGGTAATATATGACCGTTTCTATTGCACAATCCTTTCACAAGGGCTCCGAATGTAGGTCAATCATTATGTGTTTACGTGTGGAGTTAACGGTTTGTAAATTAATGATTACTTATTATCATAGTATCAACTAAAGAAATAAATTATTTAACAGTCTTAAAAGTACATACACTTTTTAATAATATTGCTTATTATATGATAGATATATTAAAAAAGACATCAACGACTTCCGTCGTCCAAAGCGCCGCCTGGTGCAATGTTTCAATTGAACAAAGTTCTATAAATATTCACTAGATGGTAGTGGTAGAGTTCGTAGTGGACCACTATAGTTAATTTATTTATATACCTACCCACTAACTAACATTGCATAAATAGTTTAGTTGATTTATTTAAGCATGATATAAGTTGCTAAAACTATTCTCTTTTCATTTTTTATTTTCAGTTATGTCAGAAATGTACCTATTTTTGTCATAGCTGCGACTAGTAACTCCATCTAGTGAAAAAATGCGTACAATTGCATTATATTAGAATATAGAACAGCATGTTTTGTAACCTGTATAAATGGATAACTAAATATAAAAACTGATATTTAAGTTAGTATATGTTTTTATATAAGTAAATATATTCTCAAAATTATGTAACAATACTACAGCTCATAAATTTCTCGTCAGTCTTCAACTTTAAGCTACTTAGAATTCTGTTTATTTTCTTATTTGGGAATTATAAGATAATCTCATCAAAGAAAATGGTAAATAATTAAAACACGATTTCGATAATACATATTTATATTGTTGTAGAAAATTTTATTTTAATATTCCAATTAAAACTTACGTTTCATTTAATACATAGTATAAAGTTAAACATTTTAATTAATATATGCTTGCCTTATATTATTATTTATTACATACTTATCACCATAAATATTTTCATCAAAAATGGAAGACTGCAACTTATACCAACATTCAATATTCCGTGCTAGTAGAGGTACATCAAATACATCATCTTAAAATACCTATAAAGTCATGTGATTATTTGTAAAACGAATTAGTATTCGTTGAAATATATATAGGTATCTAAAATAGTGTATAAAAACGACAACAGTCATACAACTAAGCATTGGACTGTTTAGCAGCGGACAGAATTTCTCTAGAAATAATGAGTCTCTGAATCTGTGATGTCCCTTCGTAGATCTGGTAAATCTTGGCATCCCTCATGAGTTTCTCCACTGGATACTCAGTGTTGAACCCATTGCCTCCAAACACTTGGACGGCATCTGAGGCGGCTTTGTTCGCGATCTCAGATGCATGACATTTCGCAACCGACGCCAGGACAGTATTCTTTTGACCTGAAAACGAAAAATTCATGAGCTAAACGGTGATTGATAGTTCAGCTGCTGTATGAATAACAAATTATTCGTATCGAACAGAAAAAAAAATCTTTCAATTTTTCAGGACAAAATCTGTATAACTAAGGTATCAATTTCGTAACACAAAAATCGAGCCGAGGTAACATCAGATAGGTACCTACTCTATCTTGTTTCGAAACGAGCACAAACATACAAGTTTTTCATCAGGGTTTGCTCTAAAGTAGACGAAAAATAAATAAATCGTAAATGACGAAAAATAATAAAAAAATATGGTCACTTATACTATACGAAACCAATTTAAGCTGTTTAAATCGCAATTATGGTTTGGTTATTATAAAAACCAAAATGGCTCCGTTTAGGTAACATATGTTACATCCAAATTTGACTGTTCTGTCTCAATAAATATGACGTCTTACCGTGGTCGACCATCCAAGCAGCCTTTTGCCACGCAAGCCTGGCGGTCTCAACACCGATAGCCATATCAGCCAGGATGAAAGCAATGGCTTGATGATGAGCGATCGGGACTCCAAAGGCCTTCCTCTCTAGTGAGTACTTAGTGGCCTCGTACAGAGCACGGTTGGCAAGACCAGTGGCGCCAGCACCTACCTATAAGTTTAGAAACACATGTTCGGTTATGCTTCGTTATTGTTATTTTAGGATTTTTGATCCAGTCTTCTATATTTGATCAAATTTGGGGAGTTAGGGGTTTTGCTTACGCAACACCTGTACTATCAAGCAAATAACGGTTATGATAATCCTGTAAAATCGTAACGACTTTCCTTATAATTTTATATAGTGTGATGACGACAATGACGTTATTTATTCAACTAGGTCGCAAGTGGTGTCGCCAACGTCCCAATTTCACGAATTCAAATTCAGTATTTTACATAATAAAATCAGATCAATATACTGTTAATAAGAATAATCGTATACAACACAGATTTGGTTATTGTTTTTTTAGAACAAGTACAAATATCGTGATTTATGCGCCGCGCCGGGGACATTTAGGTCCGTGTTTCAGAATGATTTTAAATTCTGAATAGAAATGAGTCTTTGTCAATTTTTAGTAAAAAATTATACGAAAATTACCAACTTCAACCGTCCTAGTTCTAAGAGAATGAGACTTAGATACAGATTATGGAGAAATCCAAATGCAAAAGCATTTTGCATGCAAACATAATAGGTACATATAACATAATAAACTAAAATAAAATATATTTAAAACCCTCAGAGTGCTATAAAATGAATATAATGTGAGTATAATATCAAAGAGTGTATTTTTATAAAACCACTCCGTATAAAAATGTTGTTCATATTGATGTATTTATTTTCTAAAGTTAAAGATAAAGATAAAGATAAATTTATTTGTATCTTTATCTTTATCTTTTTATTTATCTTTTCATTAAGTTATCGCGGGTTTATAAATAATTTAAAAAAAACCTGTCAACGTCGGTTTCAAATTCTTGGAAGATTTAAACAATTCCCTAATCACACCAGGTGTATACATGACAGAAAAAGACGTGCATGAATAAATACATAGCATTGACATCTTGAAAATACCGTCCGGTCATATACCTTTCTTATGCTCTGACTCAGCTTATGAATTACTCCTCAACACGGAAATGCCATGTTTCATTGTATCGACGAGATTAACGCTCGTCGTCTGAAACACGAATATTTTATGCAAATCCATAGGGGCAATGCTTTGTTTACATTTTTTATCAGCCTGTTTTATTTCCGTATATCGTTTAGCATTTATTCAAACGAATGGTGCGGGTGCTCACTTGATCAGCCATACCATTCGTTTCAATAAGCTGTCAGAAAAACTTAGAGCACAGATAAGTATCTGTGCTCTTAGTTTTTATGACAGCCTGAATCCCTAATAAAGATTATTGGATATAATATATAACTTGAAGGAGCGTAATTATTCATATCATCTACACAAGCCAACCATTTATTTTTCCTTTCTCTACTTGCATATCCAGCCACACTTACAAAAAGGTCGGACAAATCAACGTCGGCTATAAAATAAATCTAACTTTTCCATGTTTCTATTAAAGCTCATTAGTCTGTCAGTGAGTCGACCATGTATGATGTAAGTTTCTATAAGGTTGTGGTGGTTCACTAAATTATTATACCATTATCTTCAAGGATTAAGACATGCATGGCTACCTGGTAACGTCTAATTCAACTATTCAGGGCTGATGCTCCCTTACCCCTTAGTTCTAAAGCCACCGCTATTAACCCCATTTTTGTGTCAAGGCTTAGGAAAGTAGCGGTTTACAGTTTTTATTGAGTCGATAAATGTCACAAATAAACTTATATGAAAATGAGAAATGTGTGAAGTAGAAATGTGATATGAAGGCCCGCTGAAATATAAATGGTTTTTATATCTAATGTTTGTCAGCACAGTGCTATATTAACTAAAAAAACAAGCATTTTTTGTAAGATTTTTAGTAGACAGATTAACCGCTAAAAATTCCTTATCTGCAATATACCAGAAATAAATATTTTCATAATTTTCAGTAATATTTGAAAATGTAAAAAACCGAAGTAACCTTTAACAGTTACTTAGCAAAACTTTTTAGAAATTAGGAGTTAGTAAGTTAATCTGTTTCGTAACACTATTGTGTGAAATGAATAATTGATAGGAGTCGGAAAACCTTCGACCACCCCAAGTTAACCCCACGTAACTGGAGTTAAAGTGAAGGCTTTTGATTATAAATGCAGTACGATTATTTCTAGAAATTAACGATCAATAGGCAAAATAGGCCACAGCCTTTTAAATTACATGGTATTTTTTGCATAATAAAGTACTAAAGCGTTATATCGAAGACAGGCGACACAGTACAGTGAATAGAGATCCGAGTGCCGCGCTATGGGTCGTGGGTTCGATCTCAACTAATAACAAACTTTGCGTAGTGACAAATATGCATGTTTGCTTTGCGTATGACTAAGTATTTATAAAGGGTATATATTTATTTACCCCCAAAAAGTTATAAGTAATCTGATAGTACAAGCGTTTCATAATTTAGTATTATGTAATTGGAAATGCACATGAATGCTTCATAATTTCTTACCCTTGGTTTTCTGCGGCCTTTTTTAGGAATACTACGGAACACTAGTCTATTCATTGTTATTCTTTGAGGTCATTACCCTTTTAATAGTGTTACACCCTATTTTTGACACGCTTCTAACTGTAGAAAATTTATCACTTGCGATACCAAAAAAAAAACACATATATTTATACCATTTGCAAATAAAACCGATTAGATTCTACTAATATAATAAACGCGTAAGTTTGTATGGATGGATGGAAGCGTGGATGTAGTAACTCTTTGACATAAAAACTGCTGAATAGATTTTAATGAAACTTTACAATAATAGCTTGTATAGGCGACAAAGAAATTGGTTTACCACTCTAAGGTTGAATATCATTTGCACGTACAAAACATCAAGGGCTATTTTCGCTTGACAGATTAATAACTGCTACGTCAGAATCTGTCAATCTGTAATCCTTATCGAATAATTATGTTACTGGGAGATGTCATCAAAAGTGGTAAACCAATTTCTTTGTCGCCTATACATCAGAATAACATATAGGCTATAATTTATTTTTTAATTAATAAGAATTTGTGTGAATTGTTAAAATTATAACGATAGCAAGACGTAGTCGCGGGCATCAGCTAGACATAAATAAAGTGGTTTTAATTATACCGGTGGGCGAGTCTTGTCAAATGCTCCCATAGCGATCTTAAAGCCAGCGCCTTCCCCGATGAGCACGTTTTCCTTCGGGATACGCACATCTTCAAATGTGATTCCCCTTGTATCTGAGGCGCGTTGGCCCATGTTTTGTTCCTGTTACAAAAACAATATTAAAATGATAAAACAGTCACTACTTGGTATAACTGTATCAACTTTAGAATGTATCAATTTGATATGAAACATTAATGTTAATTATCATAACGTTAACAGATTTTTCAGTTATAAAAAATGTTTATCGAGCACTTTTAATAGACCTTACAACTACCATCGTAAAAACTATATATTTAGAAAAAAAAAACGAAATCAAATTTCGCTTTTAAATGTTAGCACTTTTGGTTGCAGCACAATAACTCGTGGTTAATAACGAGAATAAATCGATCAGTTATACCTTCTATAGTATTCAGATTACCTTGCGGCCGGGGTTGACTCCAGCCCATTCCCTTTCCACAATGAAGCCTGTGAAAGCCTTGCTGGCAGGGCACTTCGGGTCGGGATTCGTACGGGCCAGAACGAAATACCTGTAATACCCACAAAATTGTAAAACGTGTTAGACAAAGTATGTATAACAAGACAGGCGTCACTGCCTTCCATGCTGTGGGCCGTGGGTTCGAGTCCCACCCAGAGCAAATGTTTGTGTAATGAACATAAATATTTGTTTGGTGTTTCTATGTAATTTATGTAAGTACATATTTAACTAAATAATTATACAAGTATTCTCTATCAGCAATCTGGTTCCAATAGTACAAGATTTGCTTAGTTTGGGACTAGAGTGTGATGTGTGAATTGTCCGTGAATATTTCTTTTTTTAACAAAGACTCATATAATATTCTGCGGCTCGTAACCTGTAATTTCATTATACCAAACGAAACGAGATAGTTTTATAGTACCAATTAAAAAATATAAATCAGTAAATATACAAGGGATGCTCGTAGACCCAGAGGCAGACCACCACCCCGGTGGTCCAAAGAACGGAACGAGCCGGGGATCATTGGTTGAGAGTCGCAAGGGACCGGAAAAAATGTATAATAAAGAGGCCTATACTCAGCAGTGTGTGCCAACGGGCTGAAATTATGATGATGAAATATAAAAGTCCGTACCAGTTGGCAACTCCACCGTTGGTGATCCACATTTTCTGCCCATTGAGGATCCATTCATCTCCCTTCTTCTCCGCCTTTGTTTTGATGCCGGCTACGTCAGACCCTGCTCCAGGTTCCGTCACACCGTAAGCCTTGGATTATAAAAATACACAAACACTGAAATTTCGAGAGAGGGATATAAGGTCTCTTGCCAACTGCGACAGATGCGTAGTTAATTTTAATATAGATAATTAATTAATAATTAATCAATTTTAATAAATAAAGAAGGACCGATACCCTTTATTTACAGGACTATATTTAAATCCATATTTATTAAAAATCCAATTTTTTGTTATATTTATTGATGTTAATTTAACATTTTTTCCTCAACATTTCTCTAGCTTTTTGTAATATTAATAAACCTGGTGTTATTTTAAAGCATTATAATAACATGGACTAAATAAAGCCATCTATAACGAATTCTAAGCACTAATACAGCCTGGTTTACAACGCCATCTGTTAGTGAAATGAGAAACTTTGATTTATTGTATTAGAACTTACAGCCACCAGAGGCTCGTCGATCAACCTTCCCAGGTATTTCTTCTGCTGTTCCTTATTTCCAGCAATGATGACTGGCGTTTGCTGGAACATACGTTGTTTCGGTGTAATTTACATTTATTTGGCTAATTAAATTATTTAATCATTTATTCATAAGCATTTGGGGTGTGTTCATCACACATAAAATATGTTGTGTGTGAACTCACCCATACGAGAACATGCTATGCTACAACAATTAATTGCAAATTGTGCAAATACGAATTGTGATTAAGCGGACTGCTGCGGGCTCTATAAGATAAGGTAAACGAGATTTATCTTCTCTTACATCAGTGAATTAACAAACAAAAGCGAAGCTCCCTGCGACATAAGAGGTAGGTAGGTATCGTTTGCCCACTGCAGTTTTGTGGTTATTAGTCAATTCACTAAAATTACAAATAATTACAATTAGGAAACATAACGCCCAAGCATGTTAGTTTATTGAAGTTTTCATGGAGTAACATTTTAGCATGAATATATTTTGTATATGTTATGTAAACGATATTATATTATGCATGGAAAGAGCCTCCTCGTGGCGCACACCGGTAACAGCTAGGCACGGTAAAGCAGTGTCTAGTCTGGCTAATCTTTCCAACACGATGCTACAACAAAATACAGTTGTAGCATCGACACGATAAGAAGAAGATATTATATTCAAAATTGTGGAGGCACAAGATATGTTGTATGATAAAACAGATCTAAGACAATTTTTAGGAGTTTAATCATACAAAAAGATATCAATACTAGTTTATTGATTTTTTAGAAAGATAAAGCATGCCTAAAAGACAATGCACTCACGCCAAGGCCACTGGCCTCCATGGCAGTCATAATGCCAGTGCAGCCGTAGGCCAACTCTTCAGCCACCAAACACCCATCAAAGACTCCCATATCCAAGCCACCTGTGAAATGAAGGGGATAACAGAACGGACATAAGCGTGAAGTACATGCGAACATAGCACAACAACGTAGTTCAGAAAAATGGGAAGTAACTTTTGATCCGTTGCATCAGTTTGCCGTATCGGAACTGTAGACGTACATGACACGTCTGTAATATTATTTATGAGTTCATTGGAAACTCGAAGAGTTCATAAGAGATAAATGGGAAAGTTGTGGTTTTGTTTCTACTGTGTACAATAGAAAATTAAGATTTGCTTTAGATATGGTGACCCATAGCGTTATAATATCATTATGTGTATTTTCAAATGATATATTAAATAAAAAAACAGGTTTAATGTATTAGAGAGATATTGTTCCAATACTTATTAATGTAGAGATACTTTGAAATAATGAGGGCTTTTTGCGGCCATGTTTTGCTGGTTGTTCACCTTCTTGCTTAAATATATTAAAAAAAACACTGCTTGGCAGACATGACAATGGTAGCTGCATCAACATGGTTAAAAAGTTTAAAAACATTTTCTTTTTACAAAATCAATACCTATACTTTATATTTACACAAGTGACTAAGGATGAGGTGGTGAGTTTTCCTTAGTACAAGGGTACACATTTATTATTACGTCAATAGTGAAAGCAGAAAATAAGTATGCCCGTCATTTTTATATCAGACGAATATATAAAACGGTTACATAACTTTGAAAGCGGATACCATCCTACACTCCAGTCGAATATGATCGCAGGTCCCAAAGCGTGGAAAATGAAAGAAAACTCACTCCTAAACCAGTGCCTCCGATAGCAGTACTAATGCCTGTACAACCGAAGGCAAACTCTTCGGTAACGACGCATTCTTCAAACACTCTCATACCACCCAGGCCCCCTGAAATTCCTTGAAGCTCAAACGGCGTGCTCAAATAATGTATAAATGATAGGAACAATATGAGTTCTCAAACATAATTGGCCCTTATTGAAAGTTATTATGTTGACCCGTATAAATTTCAGAACAAACCATAAAAAAAAGATATGGCATCCCTTTTGTTATTTGAAAAAATGCCGGCACCAAAATATGCTCACTCCGACATCAGTCATATACAGTGCCGCCATAATGCCTGCGCAGCCAAAAGCCCACTCTTCGTTCACGATACTAGCCTCTATGACGCCTAGCCCTAGACCTCCTGTGAAACATCGTATGACATAGCTACTAACTAATATAAACAGGTCTTAAAGATTAGATCTTTGTATCATTGTTATCGTTTAGCAACATACTTGGACTTTGGATTGAACTCAAATCGCCTACATCCTTGATGTATCAAATCGTTTCAAAGTTCAAAAGACGGTCGTGGATTACATTAGTGTTAGTACCACCAACCGACCGTTCAAACCATCCATGAAAACCTCATTCTATTGCCACAGTTATAGTAACATTCAAGCGAGAATATACTACAATTTGAATGACTTACACCTATATTAGAAGTGAAAATGGCTGCTTTGATACCAGCACAGCCAAAACCTAGTTCTTCAGTCATAAGACAAGAACTGAATACACCTAGTTCGTTTCCTCCTGTAATATTGTTTGCATTTGACTACTCTATTTACTCTTTTGTTATCTCTTGTCTTTATCATGACAATGAAGAATAGGTTTCTTTAGAAACATGGGCGAGTTATATTTAATACATAATCATTATGATTATAATACCTGCCCTTTTGTTGAAAATACCTCATATGTTTTTATTGGTAATGTTTTAGATATCTATTTCAAAGTATAATAAGTATTATTAGTGTTAAAAGTATTGTAGGTGTGTCAACATCAGATCAACTTATTGCGGATTAAAGGGATCTACCTATGACAAAATACAAATAAAATTGTTAAAACGATTATTATATTACTTACTTATAGATATAAATTTTTTGGGCAGATTGCAAGAAATCAACGAAATTTAAAAAAAAAACTATGTAACTATTTGCTTTAAATTTCATTTCACGGTATTGTAAAAGGTGTTTTTTTGAGAGAGGCAATGATGGTAAAGTCCAGAACCACGGGAATGTCGCAAAATCAATTTTAGCGATTTTGTTCATAATTCACGTTATCTTCGATATTAATGAAGCTATCATGACAGTTTCTAATCTAATTCAGCGACTTGACGCAACAAAAATACATTTTAGTTCTATACATCACAAATAGGTCGCAATTTATAAGTAATCAGAAACTTAATCAGTAACATCCAATCTCATGTCATAAAAATGTTTACTACATTTGAACATTTAGAGACATATTATTTTATGTATCTGCATCAATTGAATGTTCCTTTGCTTGTACTAGTCTTTTTTTTGGTATGTTTTTTGATAAAATACATTACCGCAATGCTCAGGGATGTGACCATTCATTAGGCCAACTTCCCATGCTTTCTTGACAATGGGCCACGGGTACTCTCCAGTCTTGTCATAGTGTGCAGCATTCGGGATGATCTCTTCCTTGGTGAACTTCCGAGCCAAATCCTGCAGGGCTTTCTGATCATCGTCAAGCTCTGAAATAGTAAAAGGCTAATTTTAGCTGCGCCAATGTCAGGATAATAAAAAATACAGCTTAAAGTGAAGATGTTCAAAATAATACAAACCAAAACAAAATCCAGTGGTCGGGATTGGCTTGGCAGCAGAGTTCAGCGAGGCAGTAGAGGAAATTGTTCTATAGAATGGGCGGGCAACCCGAGCTAACTGTAAAATAAAATAAATATTCATGGATACACATCCAACTCCAGTCCCAAATAAACTAGGAACTATTGCTGATATAATACTTATAATGCCAACTCATATGCTTTCATAGACCACGGCGCAGATGGAGGGACGAATTTGATGCCCATACAAAAGATTGGACCACAATAGCCCAGGACAGAGTAAACTGGAGAAAAGGAAGGGAGGCCTTTGCCCTGCAGTGGGACACCACAGGCTGAAAATGAAAAATATGCTTTCATATATAGAATTTACTAGAGCCATTTCTAATTATTTATGCTTGTAGCATCAACCTAATTAGAAAGTGAAATTCTTAACACTGAAAGAATCTGAGAGATAAGCAAGTATAATTAGTCAGTAATCTTTACTATTTAGAATACTTAGTTAGGTATTTTACCTGCAGTCATATTCATCAATTTTAAAAGAGATACTTTTACTCAAAGTTTAAACAAGTGACTTTGAACTTTGGACTTTGGAGCCATACCTATAATTTCTTCGTTTTAACTCCAACAACAAACTGCGCTAAAGATGCGATTTCTTTTACAGAGCATATAGAATTACAAGAATGAATACTGTACAACCGATAAGTAGGCTATTTAGAGAGTCTCTATTGAAAAGTTGTAAATTACTTACGTGCGACACAGGATTCATATTAACCAGCTAGATGATGACTTGTAGTCTGAATTCAAACATGCAACAAAAAACAACCAATTAAGCAATAGGACAACTTAGCTTTTACATTTAATAATAATTATGCTAAAAATATTTATTTCAGATATCTTGACTTTACTGCAAGCAAGCACGCACCTTGACTGGACTGGACCACAGACTAACAGGATGGGAGGACTAGCTAGACTGAATGAAACCAATGTGTATAAAAGTGATGACAGACTTGTACTCTAAAAGTGATGACAGACTTGTACTCTAATATATCGTACATGTCGTAATGTAACGTTCATGACCACACACTTGCTCTTTTTACCAACAGAGTGCTCCTTTTTTCAAAAAAGAACAGACTATAATTTGTTAAGAACGATGGCATGGTAAGAGTGAATGAATAAGTGTATATCCAAACATTCGTTTTTTATTCAACTACGATACGATAGAATAAGCCGTTGGCCCGCCTACTGTTATTTATCATTGATTACTGCCTAAGGTAACAATGCATTTCTAGTCCAGTCAAAATAGACTAAAATTATGACTTCAGTTTGCATTAATTCCCAACAAGCTGGATTTTTGTGCAGGCCTTGAATACGTCATTACAAATGATATGTCAAAAGTCCCCATCGATCCCGCTTGTGCGTTGTTTTTTATTCGAGGTCAAAGGTCATAAATTTGCGTTTTTTGCATATATCTCTGAAAATACGAGAGCTATCGAAAAGTGGTTCAGGCAAAGTTTGTACATCGTAAAATTGTCTACAAAAATACTTCAACATTTTTCTTCTACAAAGCATCGCTTTCGAGATATAGTGACTTTAGACCGCAGGAAAATCGTCGAAGATGCTGCGTTTTTTTCATTTCAACCGTTTTATCTGCTTTATTGCCACAGAATAAACAGTATTTTTTTAAATTTACTGAACGGGGTGATGGGTTCGATGGGTTAGTCCTCCTCCGAGGTAATGAATCGTCTTTTTGTCTCAAGAAATACTGTTTGTTCTGTGGCAATGAAGCAGATAAAACGGCTGAAATGAAGAAAACGCAACATTTTAGTAGATTTTTCTGCGGTTTTAAGTCACTATATCTCAAAAGCGATGCTTTGTAGAAGAAAGGTGTTGAAATATTTTTGTAGACAATTTTACGTTCTACAAACTTTGTCGGAATCATTTTTCGATAGCTCTCGTTTATGACTTTTAAACGCAAATTTATGACTTTAACCTGGGTATTTGCGTTTTTCGCGTATATCTCTGAAACAACGAGAGCTATCGAAAAATGGTTCCGACAAAGTTTGTAGATCGTAAAATTGTCTACAAAAATATCTCAACACTTTTCTTCTACAAAGCATCGCTTTTGAGATAAAGTGATTTTAAACCGCAGGAAAATCTACTAAAATTCTGCGTTTTTTTCATTTCAGCCGTTTTATCTCCTTCATTGCCATAGAACGAACTGTATTTCTTGAAACAAAAAGATGATTCATTACCTCGGAGGAGGACTAACCCATCGAACCCATCACCCCTTTCAGTAAATTTCAAGAAATACTGTTTGTTCTGTGGCAATGAAGCAGATAAAACGGCTGAAATGAAAAAAACGCAGCATCTTCGACGATTTTCCTGCGGTCTAAAGTCACTATATCTCAAAAGCGATGCTTTGTAGAAGAAAAGTGTTGAAGTATTTTTGTAGACAATTTTACGATCTACAAACTTTGCCTGAACCATTTTTCGATAGCTCTCGTTGTTTCAGAGATATACGCAAAAAACGCAAATTTATGACTTTTAACCTGGAATAAAAAACAACGCACAAGCGGGATCGATGGGGACTTTTGACATATCATTTGTTATGACGTATTCAAGGCCTGTACAAAAATCCAGCTTGTTGGGAATTAATGCAAGCTGGAATGTCTATTTTGACTGGACTATTCCTCATCTAGCAAGTCCACTAAAGACTTGTTCTGTGAAGCAATAAAACACTGCCTTAGGTATATCTTAGGTGTCTATAATAAAATAAATGTTACTACAGTGGAGCTTGAGTCCTCTGGGCAGCAAATGCCATGCATACCATTTAGTCCAGTACACTGCAAAATACCTTACGGTACTTTTTCGATTGACGTACTTATGTATAAGTTATTATTGATGTTATTAGTAGTTTCAGATACTTAAATGAATTCATTCGTTTAAAAACGAATATATTTTTATTACATTATTCCTTTGCAGCTCGCGCACCTTTAAAATACTAGTTTAAGTATACACTTAGAAGTCGGTCTATGTATTTAGATGAAACTTATATAAGTTTCATAGACATTAACAAACTTATATAGACATTAACAGATACAGACATTAACAAACTTATATAAGTTTCATCTAGATCAAAGTTTGTTTGATGTTGCGGCTTAACCACTGGATGGATCTAGATGAAACTTTAATAATATAATTTTATAATGTTTTATAGATGAAACTCATGAAGCAGATCCATCCAGTGACTTAGCCGTGATGTTATAACAAACAAACAGTCAAACTCGATTTTAGGACTCAAAATCGTTTACCTAGTGCATCTGCATATTAACTTTTTCCATATATTCGTTTTTAATTTTCGGCTCTTTTACAGTTTTATAACAGTATGTATAGATAGATGAAAAAAAATATACAAAGACATTCTGTAGTATCAGCATTTGTGCTGCGCGAAGCCAGGGCGGGTCGCTAGTAAATAAAATAAATAATTCACAGACATTCATTATTGAGTTATATACACATTACTCATCATTATTTTGTCCCCGTTACACAAGCAAAGCACTTGGTTTCCCCAATGAGATCACAAGGCGTACCCAGTTGACTGAAGAATGACTATCGTGCATGCCTATGCCTTGCCATCATTCACTCATTATCACTTACATACAAGGAGCATACTGTATTTGACCTTGAGATCCGAATGTCCCAACAATGTTAACAACTTAGCGTAGCTTCCCCGAAATTTAGGAATTTTTTCAAGATAAAAAATTGCTCAGGGTATTTGTTAGGGGTATATATTTAAACAGACACAAAAAAAAAGAGAAATGTAAAACATTTGTTTGTGATGACTTAACGGGAAACCTTTTAACCATTTTTTTAGAAGGAATCTGTGCAAATATGGATAAATTACAATTTAAATTTAAATTTAAATTACACAGTTTAACAATAAATTATTCTTATTCTTATTCTTATTCATAAATTTCGCATATTGTCATATCATCATAATGTCTATGAAACTTATATAAGTTTCATCTAAATACATAGATCGACTTCTAAGTGTATACTTAAACTAGTATTTTAAAGGTGCGCGAGCTGCAAAGGAATAATGTAATAAAAATATATTCGTTTTTAAACGAATGAATTCATTTATCTGAAACTACTAATAACATCAATAATAACTTATACATAAGTACGTCAATCGAAAAAGTACCGTAAGGTATTTTGCAGTGTACTGGACTAAATGGTATGCATGGCATTTGCTGCCCAGAGGACTCAAGCTCCACTGTAGTAACTTTTATTTTATTATAGACACCTAAGATATACCTAAGGCAGTGTTTTATTGCTTCACAGAGCAAGTCTTTAGTGGACTTGCTAGATGAGGAAATGCATTGTTACCTTATGCAGTAATCAATGATAAATAACAGTAGGCGGGCCAACGGCTTATTCTATCGTATCGTAGTTGAATAAAAAACGAATGTTTGGATATACACTTATTCATTCACTCGTACCATGCCATCGTTCTTAACAAATTATAGTCTGAGCCCTTAGTCCGAAGACGCATTTTAAAACTCCCTACTCTCGAGCCGACAGTCGTCTCTCGGATCTCTCTTTCTACTTCTTACAAAAATATAAGGACATCCGAGAGACGACTCTCGTCTCGAGAGTAGGGAGTTCTAAAATGCACCTTCAGACTACGGGCTCAGTTCTTTTTTGAAAAAAGGAGCACTCTGTTGGTAAAAAGAGCAAGTGTGTGGTCATGAACGTTACATTACGACATGTACGATATATTAGAGTACAAGTCTGTCATCACTTTAAAGGTTGCTACACATTTGAACTATATCAAATATCGCTCATCACCTCCTTTTCATACATTTTGTATGAAAACTCTATGGTCGACCGTACACGCGTACTCTCAATTTACAAATATATGACGTCATGGGCCGATTTTTGTATAGTTGACTCGGTCTTGCCAACTTTGAAATCAGAATTTTCCCTAACTTCAGTGAAAAATATGCGAAATTTATCCATATTTGCACAGATTCCTTCTAAAAAAATGGTTAAAAGGTTTCCCGTTAAGTCATCACAAACAAATGTTTTACATTTCTCTTTTTTTTTGTGTCTGTTTAAATATATACCCCTAACAAATACCCTGAGCAATTTTTTATCTTGAAAAAATTCCTAAATTTCGGGGAAGCTACGCTAAGTTGTTAACATTGTTGGGACATTCGGATCTCAAGGTCAAATACAGTATGCTCCTTGTATGTAAGTGATAATGAGTGAATGATGGCAAGGCATAGGCATGCACGATAGTCATTCTTCAGTCAACTGGGTACGCCTTGTGATCTCATTGGGGAAACCAAGTGCTTTGCTTGTGTAACGGGGACAAAATAATGATGAGTAATGTGTATATAACTCAATAATGAATGTCTGTGAATTATTTATTTTATTTACTAGCGACCCGCCCTGGCTTCGCGCAGCACAAATGCTGATACTACAGAATGTCTTTGTATATTTTTTTTCATCTATCTATACATACTGTTATAAAACTGTAAAAGAGCCGAAAATTAAAAACGAATATATGGAAAAAGTTAATATGCAGATGCACTAGGTAAACGATTTTGAGTCATAAAATCGAGTTTGACTGTTTGTTTGTTATAACATCACGGCTAAGTCACTGAATGGATCTGCTTCATGAGTTTCATCTATAAAACATTATAAAATTATATTATTAAAGTTTCATCTAGATCCATCCAGTGGTTAAGCCGCAACATTAAACAAACAAATTTGATCTAGATGAAAATTATATAAGTTTGTTAATGTCTGTGTCTGTTAATGTCTATATATGTTTGTTAATGTCTATGAAACTTATATAAGTTTCATCTAAATACATAGACCGACTTCTAAGTGTATACTTAAACTAGTATTTTAAAGGTGCGCGAGCTGCAAAGGAATAATGTAATAAAAATATATTCGTTTTTAAACGAATGAATTCATTTATCTGAAACTACTAATAACATCAATAATAACTTATACATAAGTACGTCAATCGAAAAAGTACCGTAAGGTATTTTGCAGTGTACTGGACTTAATGGTATGCATGGCATTTGCTGCCCAGAGGACTCAAGCTCCACTGTAGTAACTTTTATTTTATTATAGACACCTAAGATATACCTAAGGCAGTGTTTTATTGCTTCACAGAACAAGTCTTTAGTGGACTTGCTAGATGAGGAAATGCATTGTTACCTTAGGCAGTAATCAATGATAAATAACAGTAGGCGGGCCAACGGCTTATTCTATCGTATCGTAGTTGAATAAAAAACGAATGTTTGGATATACACTTATTCATTCACTCTTACCATGCCATCGTTCTTAACAAATTCTAGTCTGTTCTTTTTTGAAAAAAGGAGCACTCTGTTGGTAAAAAGTGCAAGTGTGTGGTCATGAACGTTACATTACGACATGTACGATATATTAGAGTACAAGTCTGTCATCACTTTAATATATCGTACATGTCGTAATGTAACGTTCATGACCACACACTAGCTCTTTTTACCAACAGAGTGCTCCTTTTTTAAAAAAAGAACAGACTATAATTTGTTAAGAACGATGGCATGGTAAGAGTGAATGAATAAGTGTATAGCCAAACATTCGTTTTTTATTCAACTACGATACGATAGAATAAGCCGTTGGCCCGCCTACTGTTATTTATCATTGATTACTGCCTAAGGCAACAATGCATTTCCTCACCTAGACTTGCTCTGTGAAGCAATAAAACACTGCCCTCTGCCTTAGGTATACTTAGGTGACTATAATAAAACAAAAGTTACTACAGTGGAGCTTGAGTCCTCTGGCCAGCAAATGCCATGCATACCATTTAGTCCAGAACACTGCAAAATACCTTACGGTACTTTTTCGATTGACGTACTTAAGTATAAGTTATTATTATTTATTTTGACGACCGATGTGGCACGGTGGGCGATGGTCTGCCTGCGACGCGGAAGGTTGCGGGTTCGATTCCCGCCTTGGAATAAATGTTTGTATGATCTGCAAATATTTATTCTGGGTGTTCTGTGTATTTATATGTATATAATAAAAAATATCTATCTATGTAATGTTATTGTATTAAGTATGTCAGTCTTCTAGTACCCATGTTACAAGCTCTGCTTAGCTTGGGGCTAAATGATGTTGTGTGGATTGTCCAGCATTATTTATTTATTTATTTTATTGATGTTATTTATTAGTAGTATTTTCAGATAAATGAATTCATTCGTTTAAAAACGAATATATTTTTATTACATTATTCCTCTTACAAAACTATAAATAAACTAAATCTATTTATTATAAGATGTATATAAGACGACCCTTATAGCTTATGGCTTTTTTGCTTAGAAAGAAGAATGGTATAACTATATCTAAAAATTGAAGTCATTGATTGCAATAAGACATAGTCCTTGTTTTAATCCGGAAAACCGGCTTCTAAGTGTATACTTAGTCTATGGATTTAGATGAAACCTAAATAAGTTTCATCTAGATCAAATTTGTTTGTTTGATATTGCGGCCGGCTTAACCACTGGATGTAAACTTTAATAATATAATTTAATAATGTTTCATAGATGAAACGCATGAAGAAGATCCATCCAGTGGCTTAGCCGTGATGTTCTAACAAACAAACAGTCAAACTCGATTTTAGGACTCAAAATCGTTTACCTACCTAGTGCATATTAACTTTTTCCATATATTTGTTTTTAATTTTCGGCTCTTTTACAGTTTTATAACAGTATAGATAGATGAATAAAATTTTAAAAAGACATTCTGTAGTATCAGCATTTGTGCTGCGCGAAGCCAGGGCGGGTCGCTAGTAAATAAATAAATAATTCACAGACATTCATTATTGAGTTATATACACATTGCTCATCATTATTTTGTCCCCGTTACACAAGCAAAGCACTTGGTTTCCCCAATGAGATCACAAGGCGTACCCAGTTGACTGAAGAATGACTATCGTGCATGCCTATGCCTTGCCATCATTCACTCATTATCACTCACATACAAGGAGCATACTGTATTTGACCTTGAGATCCGAATGTCCCAACAATGTTAACAACTTAGCGTAGCTTCCCCGAAATTTAGGAATTTTTTCAAGATAAAAAATTGCTCAGGGTATTTGTTAGGGTATATATTTAAACAGACACAAAAAAAAAGAGAAATGTAAAACATTTGTTTGTGATGACTTAACGGGAAACCTTTTAATCATTTTTTAGAAGGAATCTGTGCAAATATGGATAAATTTCGCATATTTTTCACTGAAGTTAGGGAAAATTCTGATTTCAAAGTTGGCAAGACCGAGTCAACTATACAAAAATCGGCCCGTGACGTCATATATTTGTAAATTGAGAGTACGCGTGTGCGGTCGACCATAGAGTTTTCATACAAAATGTATGAAAAGGAGGTGATGAGCGATATTTGATATAGTTCAAATGTGTAGCAACCTTAAAGATAAAACACTGTTGCTAGGTAAACTGTTTTGAATTTCCCAAGAAAAAATATTATTTAGGGTGAGTCTATTAATACGGTTACCGTACGAATAATTTATAATTATTAATACGGGTACGATCAAAATATACTGAATATCGAAGTTTCTATAAATTTAATCGATGACAGATGACATTTATTGCATCACACACAGATAGAGTAACGAAAATTATCATAACTTAACCTAACCTTCTAACAGAAAAAAAAAAAATTAACCTAACCTAACATATTAACAGAAAAAAGATTTATAATAATATAAAAGAAAACAAGCTAATCATCCGATTCATTCTTAATTTTTAAAAAGTAACGAAAATTATCATAACTTAACCTAAAATTTTAACAGAAAAAAAAATTGAACCTAACCTAACTTTTTTTTTGTACAATAACCTAACCTAACATATTAACAGAAAAAATATTTATAATAATATAAAAGAAAACAAGCTAATCTTAGCTAATCTCTTCGTTACTCTATCTGTGTATCTGTGTGTGATGCAATAAATGTCATCTGTCATCGAAGTTTAGAGAAACTTCGATATTCAGTATATTTTGATCGTACCCGTATTAATAATTATAATTTATTTGTACGGTGTCCGTACAAATAGTCACTTCCTATTATTTAATAATACTGTTTTGCACTCCAACAAAACAGTTATTATGTGTGTGAGAAACACACAGCATTGTTAATATATATGAAGAAGCAATTTCTAAGATCTTACCATAAATCAAGCGTTTAGTGTGTAAATTCTTATCAAACCTCGTTCCTTCTTTGCTCTTTCATCCTCTATGGACTGCTGTTGACAACGCTCCCTTCGCTGTCCATGGTCATAGCGTTTCGATTTTACCGAATCAAAGCACGTTAAAATCTCTTAAAATTATTATTTGTGAAAATATAGTGTTTTATTTTCTGTTTTTGTGAGTGAAAAGTGTGCTATTAGTAGCAAGAAATAGCTTAGATAAGAATAAGTGCCAATCAAGATCGTAAGTATGGTCAAATCAACGAATTTCAATTGTTCGTGTGACGCTCACGCAGTGCCGCAAGCGCAAGATGAACTTCAGAAGATGAAGCAGGCTAATAATCGCCGTAAGTACACAAGGCACACTAGACGTGATCAGTAGATTGGCTATTTGCTAATATCATACATAGAAATATATGATACATTAGCTGTATCTATCCAGATACCATGATCAGGTCCGCCTGACATAATTGATGTCGCAACAGACACAGCCGTTTTGACCCTAGTAGTCTAGAACGATCTTATTTCTAATAACATATTTAAAAACACAAAATTAAACGAAAAACAAGATAATTTATTTATGGAAGGCTTGAAAAGGTTGATAAGTTTTAAAAGTAAATAGCATTCCTTTGTAAAATGTGGAAGGTTTTGTCCAATAATAAAAAAGAATATAAAATTATAACAGGACTATATGGCATACATTAAGATAACCAGTTTAATGAAAGTTATATAAATATTTTAAGAGAGTTACCCTCTTGTGTTAGCACCTATTTAGTTGGCAAACTTTACAGCCGGGCAGTTATTCAATAACTGGAAAGACCAAGTATACTTAAAAGTTGATGAACGATAAGGAGCCAAACGATCAGGTCTAGTTCAGGTTACAAACAATATAAAAGTATAGTCCATACGCTAACTTGAATGAGTGCATTTGCAAAGGTAATAAAACTAAACAATTGCATTTTCAGCTGATACACAGCAATACTTTAGTACGGATAAACTAGATTGACTGTTTGCAGCGAAGCAACTCTTTCAATGGGTGATTTAGTTTGGTAAAAATTATTTTATTTGTAATGAAATTAAATAAGTAGAAAACACATTCCATTCTGAATGATATATAGGTATATATATCTTCTATACATTCACCAAATTTGTAAAAGAATTTTTACACATAAGTTTCACCGGAGATGACAGCTGTAATTCAGTACTTATAAAATAGATATAATAGTAAAACCTACAATCTTGGACTCCAGTTTTCTTTCCCAAAAGTTCTTAAAAAAGAGGTGCATATACATCTTATTTTGGATGGTATTTATTAACATTTTCAATTGATGTCTTTGAAAGATGTAGCTACTAGATAGTGATTGGATGACAAAGATAGACATCCAACGAGCTTATTTTTTATTGTCTCATTTCTTCTTCCTAAAGGTGTATAAGAACAACCAAATCATCTTCTTATTGGCCTCTCATTGGCCAACAAAACCTTTCCGCCGTTGCAGAGGTTCTATGAGCCAGGGTAGTGCAACCCTTAGTACATATACTCATATCTAGATTATTGTATCATTACAAGTCCGGGCAAGAATATTAATTCATGAAGACCGCAACCACTCTGTCAAGAGTGACACGAATAAGAAGAAGAGACAAGTCAAGAAGTATCAAATAACAAGATAACACAGCGCCATATGGCCAGTCAAAGCATTGACTAAAAGTCAAGGCAGCGTTTAATCGCAACTCTGGGCTCTGAGACTGTAGGAACTTTGTAGTACTTGGACTGGTCCACCAATTATCTTAATTAGTCAGCACCGACTCAAACTCAACACCTACTTACATAAAGAGGCGTATTTTCAAAAGTTTTTATACTCTAAGAGAAATACAGAGCTAATAAGGGCCACCTAACTTGTCAAACCTTACCACTCAAATGAGAAGACATCAAACAACAGGGTTTTTAAGCAAGTTTAATTAATACAAGACAAGATTAAAACTATTTTTGCCCTGCTCAGTACAACAGTGCAACGCAGTGGATCACAACATACAAAGCTACATAAAGAGTGGTTTGGCACAATAAGCAAGACCTCAGCGCAGCGGATGCTGGCTGGGGCGCTTACCCTCGCGAGAGGTACCTTACAGGCGGGTTGTACGCCATTGATTTTGACACTCAGATGCAAGGAGTTGTATACAGTGCATAGAGCCATAAGTTGCCACAGTAGTTCTCTGCGGAAGAGACACAGTCAGGTATAATCTGATAACAGAACACTCGTAGCAAGGAAAAGAAACGATGAGTGGATCTAGATCGTTAACCCTACTCGAACTGATGACAATACTGGAGCTAAGCGAATGATTGAATATCACTCTTTCGGCGGCCTATCTCCCGGGGAGGTATAGCCAACCGCCTGTTCAACAATCATCCAGTACCGGAATGGTACTTGTTGCCCCCGGCCTCGGAGGCTGTATTCAGAATCTGGGGCGCTCCACCTAATATGACTGATTTACTCCAAGAAAGAAAAGCTGTTGTCGTTACCTGTTCAGTAGTCAACCAGTACCGGAAGGGTACTTGCTGCCCCCGGCCTCACTGGCCATATTCAGAATGGGGTACTCCAAACATAGAGAAAGGTTGCTGGCTTGACCTGTTCAGAAATCATCCATTGCTACCCCCGGCCTCGGAGGCCTATATTCAAAATCTGGGGTACTCTATATAGAGAATAGCTGATGTCGTAGCCTGTTCAGCAATCATCTAGTACCGGTATGGTACTTGCTGCCCCCGGCTTCGGAGGCCGTATTCAAAATCTGAGGCGCTCCATATATATAGACTGGTTCGCGTCGAGAAAACTGCTGTTGTAACCTCTACGTGACATGGGGCTCGAGAGACAGATCAGCCAAAATTTTGAACGCATTCAGTCATCCTTGGAATTTCAAACTGGCTTGGGTGTTCCCACCAGTAAACCTGATTCAGCAGCTTCTACACTATCTAGATTCGTCAAGGAATATATCCATAGTGATAAAAGTCATATCAGTGGACAGAACGTTTCTAGCTAGAAGACTTGAAGCGCGGGTCTAGCCCACCACTGCCAATAAAAAGCCTGAACAACAACCTAACAGACCTCACCTCTGCCCAAGTGATAAAGCTAGAGCTTGTAGCATAGAAAAGGGGGGGGGGGGGGTGATCAGGCATTGATTATTGATGTTAATAGAAAAATATCTCTTGGGGTTGACAAAGTCAACGCTCTCAACACATACAGCCCCAATTGGGAGCTATAAATATAGCTAACCGTACAATTACGGTGTGAGAATACAAGTTTAACTTAGAACTATGCAGAGTCAAAGTCAAAGTCAAAATTACTTTGTTCAGTAAAATCACGGGAATCATTTAGAATCGTCTTGCATGCTAGGTGATTCTAGGTGCCAGTTCCACGCAACCAGAGTAATAATGTAGCTAGATTCCTGGCCTAGCTGTAACAACCTTAGGGACAAACTTGCGAGTAGAGACAACATTTATTTCCATTATACTATTTGGAACTCTTACATAAGTTTGCACATACTCAAGTATTTAAACTGTAAAGATATCAAAGAATTTCTTGGTTGCTATTATGTATATTTTCTAAAAACATATTGTTATACAGGTGTTCTCTAGGGGCACTAACTATACTGTCTTACTTTTCAACTGGCCCAAAAAATACTCCATTTTCAAATAAAGATTTGATGCAGCTAGAAGAATAACAATTCTTTAATATTATTTGTCGAGTCTGGTCTGGTTGTATTCAAGACCTAACACTCTTGTATCAATCTGCAGATAGATTAAAAATTAATGAGAAACAGAATGAAATATTGCTGTGGCTTTAAGTTGACTCAAAACAAGACAGTTTCTTGTTGAACAGCTAATAATAAAGACATTATTATGAATCACTGATAAATAAGTTCTGATGAAGTTGAGATAACTAATTTATTAATATTAGTCTCTTGAAAGTCCAGACCAGTTACCTGTACAATGATAGCTAATTGAATAAATTCAATTTGCTTAAGGATCTAGATGTACGACTTAGTACCTAGCTAGGGCAGTATAAAATCAGAATTTGCCTTACAATGTTTTATTTAAAATGAAAAATAATATATATATATATATACATATAATTGTAGGAATATCTAGAGGTCTATATTAAGATATTTCATGTAGAGATAATTGGAGAAGTACCCAAACATTTTTTCTGTCATTTAGCAGAAATTAACTTACTTAAATGTTAATCATTTACCATTGGTAAGAATCAGACACAGAATAAATTCTCATTTCAATAATTAGTTGATCACATTTGATTGTATTCAAGGAAGTCTGACATGGGTTAATACACAGAGTTGGAGTTTGACTAAGCTGAAAGCTTCATTATTTATTTATTCTTGGGACTGATTTTGATTGAAGGTCCTATTTATAGGATAAGTTTTCTGTTTAATTTGATGCCATTTTTAGTTCAATATTATTTTTGGATCCCAAAGATTTTTAAATTTTTATTTTACAAATTTATTGTACTGTAATATAGCAGCAGAATTTAATTTAATTTTAAAAATACAGTTATGTTATTTTTAAATTTATTTCACATAGCGTTTCCTTACTCTTTCACCAGCAGATAACAAACAGGTCTTCATATATATTAACAATGCTGTGTGTTTAGAAACACATATAATAATACTGTTTTGCACTCCAACAAAACAGTTATTATGTGTGTGAGAAACACACAGCATTGGAGCAAGATCCTTGCTGGTGTTTGGAAGAAGACTATGACCATGGACAGCGAAGGGAGCGTTGTCAACAGCAGTCCATAGAGGATGAAAGAGCAAAGAAGGAACGAGGTTTGATAAGAATTTACACACTAAACGCTTGATTTATGGTAAGATCTTAGAAATTGCTTCTTCATATATATTAACAATGCTGTGTGTTTCTCACACACATAATAACTGTTTTGTTGGAGTGCAAAACAGTATTATTAAATAATAGGAAGTGACTATTTGTACGGACACCGTACAAATAAATTATAATTATTAATACGGGTACGATCAAAATATACTGAATATCGAAGTTTCTCTAAACTTCGATGACAGATGACATTTATTGCATCACACACAGATACACAGATAGAGTAACGAAGAGATTAGCTAAGATTAGCTTGTTTTCTTTTATATTATTATAAATATTTTTTCTGTTAATATGTTAGGTTAGGTTATTGTACAAAAAAAAAGTTAGGTTAGGTTCAATTTTTTTTTCTGTTAAAATTTTAGGTTAAGTTATGATAATTTTCGTTACTTTTTAAAAATTAAGAATGAATCGGATGATTAGCTTGTTTTCTTTTATATTATTATAAATCTTTTTTCTGTTAATATGTTAGGTTAGGTTAATTTTTTTTTTTTCTGTTAGAAGGTTAGGTTAAGTTATGATAATTTTCGTTACTCTATCTGTGTGTGATGCAATAAATGTCATCTGTCATCGATTAAATTTATAGAAACTTCGATATTCAGTATATTTTGATCGTACCCGTATTAATAATTATAAATTATTCGTACGGTAACCGTATTAATAGACTCACCCTAAATAATATTTTTTCTTGGGAAATTCAAAACAGTTTACCTAGCAACAGTGTTTTATCTTTAAGGTTGCTACACATTTGAACTATATCAAATATCGCTCATCACCTCCTTTTCATACATTTTGTATGAAAACTCTATGGTCGACCGCACACGCGTACTCTCAATTTACAAATATATGACGTCACGGGCCGATTTTTGTATAGTTGACTCGGTCTTGCCAACTTTGAAATCAGAATTTTCCCTAACTTCAGTGAAAAATATGCGAAATTTATCCATATTTGCACAGATTCCTTCTAAAAAATGATTAAAAGGTTTCCCGTTAAGTCATCACAAACAAATGTTTTACATTTCTCTTTTTTTTTGTGTCTGTTTAAATATATACCCTAACAAATACCCTGAGCAATTTTTTATCTTGAAAAAATTCCTAAATTTCGGGGAAGCTACGCTAAGTTGTTAACATTGTTGGGACATTCGGATCTCAAGGTCAAATACAGTATGCTCCTTGTATGTGAGTGATAATGAGTGAATGATGGCAAGGCATAGGCATGCACGATAGTCATTCTTCAGTCAACTGGGTACGCCTTGTGATCTCATTGGGGAAACCAAGTGCTTTGCTTGTGTAACGGGGACAAAATAATGATGAGCAATGTGTATATAACTCAATAATGAATGTCTGTGAATTATTTATTTATTTACTAGCGACCCGCCCTGGCTTCGCGCAGCACAAATGCTGATACTACAGAATGTCTTTTTAAAATTTTATTCATCTATCTATACTGTTATAAAACTGTAAAAGAGCCGAAAATTAAAAACAAATATATGGAAAAAGTTAATATGCACTAGGTAGGTAAACGATTTTGAGTCCTAAAATCGAGTTTGACTGTTTGTTTGTTAGAACATCACGGCTAAGCCACTGGATGGATCTTCTTCATGCGTTTCATCTATGAAACATTATTAAATTATATTATTAAAGTTTACATCCAGTGGTTAAGCCGGCCGCAATATCAAACAAACAAATTTGATCTAGATGAAACTTATTTAGGTTTCATCTAAATCCATAGACTAAGTATACACTTAGAAGCCGGTTTTCCGGATTAAAACAAGGACTATGTCTTATTGCAATCAATGACTTCAATTTTTAGATATAGTTATACCATTCTTCTTTCTAAGCAAAAAAGCCATAAGCTATAAGGGTCGTCTTATATACATCTTATAATAAATAGATTTAGTTTATTTATAGTTTTGTAAGAGGAATAATGTAATAAAAATATATTCGTTTTTAAACGAATGAATTCATTTATCTGAAAATACTACTAATAAATAACATCAATAAAATAAATAAATAAATAATGCTGGACAATCCACACAACATCATTTAGCCCCAAGCTAAGCAGAGCTTGTAACATGGGTACTAGAAGACTGACATACTTAATACAATAACATTACATAGATAGATATTTTTTATTATATACATATAAATACACAGAACACCCAGAATAAATATTTGCAGATCATACAAACATTTATTCCAAGGCGGGAATCGAACCCGCAACCTTCCGCGTCGCAGGCAGACCATCGCCCACCGTGCCACATCGGTCGTCAAAATAAATAATAATAACTTATACTTAAGTACGTCAATCGAAAAAGTACCGTAAGGTATTTTGCAGTGTTCTGGACTAAATGGTATGCATGGCATTTGCTGGCCAGAGGACTCAAGCTCCACTGTAGTAACTTTTGTTTTATTATAGTCACCTAAGTATACCTAAGGCAGAGGGCAGTGTTTTATTGCTTCACAGAGCAAGTCTAGGTGAGGAAATGCATTGTTGCCTTAGGCAGTAATCAATGATAAATAACAGTAGGCGGGCCAACGGCTTATTCTATCGTATCGTAGTTGAATAAAAAACGAATGTTTGGCTATACACTTATTCATTCACTCTTACCATGCCATCGTTCTTAACAAATTATAGTCTGTTCTTTTTTTAAAAAAGGAGCACTCTGTTGGTAAAAAGAGCTAGTGTGTGGTCATGAACGTTACATTACGACATGTACGATATATTAAAGTGATGACAGACTTGTACTCTAATATATCGTACATGTCGTAATGTAACGTTCATGACCACACACTTGCACTTTTTACCAACAGAGTGCTCCTTTTTTCAAAAAAGAACAGACTAGAATTTGTTAAGAACGATGGCATGGTAAGAGTGAATGAATAAGTGTATATCCAAACATTCGTTTTTTATTCAACTACGATACGATAGAATAAGCCGTTGGCCCGCCTACTGTTATTTATCATTGATTACTGCCTAAGGTAACAATGCATTTCCTCATCTAGCAAGTCCACTAAAGACTTGTTCTGTGAAGCAATAAAACACTGCCTTAGGTATATCTTAGGTGTCTATAATAAAATAAAAGTTACTACAGTGGAGCTTGAGTCCTCTGGGCAGCAAATGCCATGCATACCATTAAGTCCAGTACACTGCAAAATACCTTACGGTACTTTTTCGATTGACGTACTTATGTATAAGTTATTATTGATGTTATTAGTAGTTTCAGATAAATGAATTCATTCGTTTAAAAACGAATATATTTTTATTACATTATTCCTTTGCAGCTCGCGCACCTTTAAAATACTAGTTTAAGTATACACTTAGAAGTCGGTCTATGTATTTAGATGAAACTTATATAAGTTTCATAGACATTAACAAACATATATAGACATTAACAGACACAGACATTAACAAACTTATATAATTTTCATCTAGATCAAATTTGTTTGTTTAATGTTGCGGCTTAACCACTGGATGGATCTAGATGAAACTTTAATAATATAATTTTATAATGTTTTATAGATGAAACTCATGAAGCAGATCCATTCAGTGACTTAGCCGTGATGTTATAACAAACAAACAGTCAAACTCGATTTTATGACTCAAAATCGTTTACCTAGTGCATCTGCATATTAACTTTTTCCATATATTCGTTTTTAATTTTCGGCTCTTTTACAGTTTTATAACAGTATGTATAGATAGATGAAAAAAAATATACAAAGACATTCTGTAGTATCAGCATTTGTGCTGCGCGAAGCCAGGGCGGGTCGCTAGTAAATAAAATAAATAATTCACAGACATTCATTATTGAGTTATATACACATTACTCATCATTATTTTGTCCCCGTTACACAAGCAAAGCACTTGGTTTCCCCAATGAGATCACAAGGCGTACCCAGTTGACTGAAGAATGACTATCGTGCATGCCTATGCCTTGCCATCATTCACTCATTATCACTTACATACAAGGAGCATACTGTATTTGACCTTGAGATCCGAATGTCCCAACAATGTTAACAACTTAGCGTAGCTTCCCCGAAATTTAGGAATTTTTTCAAGATAAAAAATTGCTCAGGGTATTTGTTAGGGGTATATATTTAAACAGACACAAAAAAAAAGAGAAATGTAAAACATTTGTTTGTGATGACTTAACGGGAAACCTTTTAACCATTTTTTTAGAAGGAATCTGTGCAAATATGGATAAATTTCGCATATTTTTCACTGAAGTTAGGGAAAATTCTGATTTCAAAGTTGGCAAGACCGAGTCAACTATACAAAAATCGGCCCATGACGTCATATATTTGTAAATTGAGAGTACGCGTGTACGGTCGACCATAGAGTTTTCATACAAAATGTATGAAAAGGAGGTGATGAGCGATATTTGATATAGTTCAAATGTGTAGCAACCTTTAAAGTGATGACAGACTTGTACTCTAATATATCGTACATGTCGTAATGTAACGTTCATGACCACACACTTGCTCTTTTTACCAACAGAGTGCTCCTTTTTTCAAAAAAGAACTGAGCCCGTAGTCTGAAGGTGCATTTTAGAACTCCCTACTCTCGAGACGAGAGTCGTCTCTCGGATGTCCTTATATTTTTGTAAGAAGTAGAAAGAGAGATCCGAGAGACGACTGTCGGCTCGAGAGTAGGGAGTTTTAAAATGCGTCTTCGGACTAAGGGCTCAGACTATAATTTGTTAAGAACGATGGCATGGTACGAGTGAATGAATAAGTGTATATCCAAACATTCGTTTTTTATTCAACTACGATACGATAGAATAAGCCGTTGGCCCGCCTACTGTTATTTATCATTGATTACTGCATAAGGTAACAATGCATTTCCTCATCTAGCAAGTCCACTAAAGACTTGCTCTGTGAAGCAATAAAACACTGCCTTAGGTATATCTTAGGTGTCTATAATAAAATAAAAGTTACTACAGTGGAGCTTGAGTCCTCTGGGCAGCAAATGCCATGCATACCATTTAGTCCAGTACACTGCAAAATACCTTACGGTACTTTTTCGATTGACGTACTTATGTATAAGTTATTATTGATGTTATTAGTAGTTTCAGATAAATGAATTCATTCGTTTAAAAACGAATATATTTTTATTACATTATTCCTTTGCAGCTCGCGCACCTTTAAAATACTAGTTTAAGTATACACTTAGAAGTCGATCTATGTATTTAGATGAAACTTATATAAGTTTCATAGACATTATGATGATATGACAATATGCGAAATTTATGAATAAGAATAAGAATAAGAATAATTTATTGTTAAACTGTGTAATTTAAATTTAAATTTAAATTGTAATTTATCCATATTTGCACAGATTCCTTCTAAAAAAATGGTTAAAAGGTTTCCCGTTAAGTCATCACAAACAAATGTTTTACATTTCTCTTTTTTTTTGTGTCTGTTTAAATATATACCCCTAACAAATACCCTGAGCAATTTTTTATCTTGAAAAAATTCCTAAATTTCGGGGAAGCTACGCTAAGTTGTTAACATTGTTGGGACATTCGGATCTCAAGGTCAAATACAGTATGCTCCTTGTATGTAAGTGATAATGAGTGAATGATGGCAAGGCATAGGCATGCACGATAGTCATTCTTCAGTCAACTGGGTACGCCTTGTGATCTCATTGGGGAAACCAAGTGCTTTGCTTGTGTAACGGGGACAAAATAATGATGAGTAATGTGTATATAACTCAATAATGAATGTCTGTGAATTATTTATTTTATTTACTAGCGACCCGCCCTGGCTTCGCGCAGCACAAATGCTGATACTACAGAATGTCTTTGTATATTTTTTTTCATCTATCTATACATACTGTTATAAAACTGTAAAAGAGCCGAAAATTAAAAACGAATATATGGAAAAAGTTAATATGCAGATGCACTAGGTAAACGATTTTGAGTCCTAAAATCGAGTTTGACTGTTTGTTTGTTATAACATCACGGCTAAGTCACTGGATGGATCTGCTTCATGAGTTTCATCTATAAAACATTATAAAATTATATTATTAAAGTTTCATCTAGATCCATCCAGTGGTTAAGCCGCAACATCAAACAAACTTTGATCTAGATGAAACTTATATAAGTTTGTTAATGTCTGTATCTGTTAATGTCTATATAAGTTTGTTAATGTCTATGAAACTTATATAAGTTTCATCTAAATACATAGACCGACTTCTAAGTGTATACTTAAACTAGTATTTTAAAGGTGCGCGAGCTGCAAAGGAATAATGTAATAAAAATATATTCGTTTTTAAACGAATGAATTCATTTAAGTATCTGAAACTACTAATAACATCAATAATAACTTATACATAAGTACGTCAATCGAAAAAGTACCGTAAGGTATTTTGCAGTGTACTGGACTAAATGGTATGCATGGCATTTGCTGCCCAGAGGACTCAAGCTCCACTGTAGTAACATTTATTTTATTATAGACACCTAAGATATACCTAAGGCAGTGTTTTATTGCTTCACAGAACAAGTCTTTAGTGGACTTGCTAGATGAGGAATAGTCCAGTCAAAATAGACATTCCAGCTTGCATTAATTCCCAACAAGCTGGATTTTTGTACAGGCCTTGAATACGTCATAACAAATGATATGTCAAAAGTCCCCATCGATCCCGCTTGTGCGTTGTTTTTTATTCCAGGTTAAAAGTCATAAATTTGCGTTTTTTGCGTATATCTCTGAAACAACGAGAGCTATCGAAAAATGGTTCAGGCAAAGTTTGTAGATCGTAAAATTGTCTACAAAAATACTTCAACACTTTTCTTCTACAAAGCATCGCTTTTGAGATATAGTGACTTTAGACCGCAGGAAAATCGTCGAAGATGCTGCGTTTTTTTCATTTCAACCGTTTTATCTGCTTTATTGCCACAGAATAAACAGTATTTTTTTAAATTTACTGAACGGGGTGATGGGTTCGATGGGTTAGTCCTCCTCCGAGGTAATGAATCGTCTTTTTGTCTCAAGAAATACTGTTTGTTCTGTGGCAATGAAGCAGATAAAACGGCTGAAATGAAGAAAACGCAACATTTTAGTAGATTTTTCTGCGGTTTTAAGTCACTATATCTCAAAAGCGATGCTTTGTAGAAGAAAGGTGTTGAAATATTTTTGTAGACAATTTTACGTTCTACAAACTTTGTCGGAATCATTTTTCGATAGCTCTCGTTTATGACTTTTAAACGCAAATTTATGACTTTAACCTGGGTATTTGCGTTTTTCGCGTATATCTCTGAAACAACGAGAGCTATCGAAAAATGGTTCCGACAAAGTTTGTAGATCGTAAAATTGTCTACAAAAATATCTCAACACTTTTCTTCTACAAAGCATCGCTTTTGAGATAAAGTGATTTTAAACCGCAGGAAAATCTACTAAAATTCTGCGTTTTTTTCATTTCAGCCGTTTTATCTCCTTCATTGCCATAGAACGAACTGTATTTCTTGAAACAAAAAGATGATTCATTACCTCGGAGGAGGACTAACCCATCGAACCCATCACCCCTTTCAGTAAATTTCAAGAAATACTGTTTGTTCTGTGGCAATGAAGCAGATAAAACGGCTGAAATGAAAAAAACGCAGCATCTTCGACGATTTTCCTGCGGTCTAAAGTCACTATATCTCAAAAGCGATGCTTTGTAGAAGAAAAGTGTTGAAGTATTTTTGTAGACAATTTTACGATCTACAAACTTTGCCTGAACCATTTTTCGATAGCTCTCGTTGTTTCAGAGATATACGCAAAAAACGCAAATTTATGACTTTTAACCTGGAATAAAAAACAACGCACAAGCGGGATCGATGGGGACTTTTGACATATCATTTGTTATGACGTATTCAAGGCCTGTACAAAAATCCAGCTTGTTGGGAATTAATGCAAGCTGGAATGTCTATTTTGACTGGACTATTCCTCATCTAGCAAGTCCACTAAAGACTTGTTCTGTGAAGCAATAAAACACTGCCTTAGGTATATCTTAGGTGTCTATAATAAAATAAATGTTACTACAGTGGAGCTTGAGTCCTCTGGGCAGCAAATGCCATGCATACCATTTAGTCCAGTACACTGCAAAATACCTTACGGTACTTTTTCGATTGACGTACTTATGTATAAGTTATTATTGATGTTATTAGTAGTTTCAGATACTTAAATGAATTCATTCGTTTAAAAACGAATATATTTTTATTACATTATTCCTTTGCAGCTCGCGCACCTTTAAAATACTAGTTTAAGTATACACTTAGAAGTCGGTCTATGTATTTAGATGAAACTTATATAAGTTTCATAGACATTAACAAACTTATATAGACATTAACAGATACAGACATTAACAAACTTATATAAGTTTCATCTAGATCAAAGTTTGTTTGATGTTGCGGCTTAACCACTGGATGGATCTAGATGAAACTTTAATAATATAATTTTATAATGTTTTATAGATGAAACTCATGAAGCAGATCCATCCAGTGACTTAGCCGTGATGTTATAACAAACAAACAGTCAAACTCGATTTTAGGACTCAAAATCGTTTACCTAGTGCATCTGCATATTAACTTTTTCCATATATTCGTTTTTAATTTTCGGCTCTTTTACAGTTTTATAACAGTATGTATAGATAGATGAAAAAAAATATACAAAGACATTCTGTAGTATCAGCATTTGTGCTGCGCGAAGCCAGGGCGGGTCGCTAGTAAATAAAATAAATAATTCACAGACATTCATTATTGAGTTATATACACATTACTCATCATTATTTTGTCCCCGTTACACAAGCAAAGCACTTGGTTTCCCCAATGAGATCACAAGGCGTACCCAGTTGACTGAAGAATGACTATCGTGCATGCCTATGCCTTGCCATCATTCACTCATTATCACTTACATACAAGGAGCATACTGTATTTGACCTTGAGATCCGAATGTCCCAACAATGTTAACAACTTAGCGTAGCTTCCCCGAAATTTAGGAATTTTTTCAAGATAAAAAATTGCTCAGGGTATTTGTTAGGGGTATATATTTAAACAGACACAAAAAAAAAGAGAAATGTAAAACATTTGTTTGTGATGACTTAACGGGAAACCTTTTAACCATTTTTTTAGAAGGAATCTGTGCAAATATGGATAAATTACAATTTAAATTTAAATTTAAATTACACAGTTTAACAATAAATTATTCTTATTCTTATTCTTATTCATAAATTTCGCATATTGTCATATCATCATAATGTCTATGAAACTTATATAAGTTTCATCTAAATACATAGATCGACTTCTAAGTGTATACTTAAACTAGTATTTTAAAGGTGCGCGAGCTGCAAAGGAATAATGTAATAAAAATATATTCGTTTTTAAACGAATGAATTCATTTATCTGAAACTACTAATAACATCAATAATAACTTATACATAAGTACGTCAATCGAAAAAGTACCGTAAGGTATTTTGCAGTGTACTGGACTAAATGGTATGCATGGCATTTGCTGCCCAGAGGACTCAAGCTCCACTGTAGTAACTTTTATTTTATTATAGACACCTAAGATATACCTAAGGCAGTGTTTTATTGCTTCACAGAGCAAGTCTTTAGTGGACTTGCTAGATGAGGAAATGCATTGTTACCTTATGCAGTAATCAATGATAAATAACAGTAGGCGGGCCAACGGCTTATTCTATCGTATCGTAGTTGAATAAAAAACGAATGTTTGGATATACACTTATTCATTCACTCGTACCATGCCATCGTTCTTAACAAATTATAGTCTGAGCCCTTAGTCCGAAGACGCATTTTAAAACTCCCTACTCTCGAGCCGACAGTCGTCTCTCGGATCTCTCTTTCTACTTCTTACAAAAATATAAGGACATCCGAGAGACGACTCTCGTCTCGAGAGTAGGGAGTTCTAAAATGCACCTTCAGACTACGGGCTCAGTTCTTTTTTGAAAAAAGGAGCACTCTGTTGGTAAAAAGAGCAAGTGTGTGGTCATGAACGTTACATTACGACATGTACGATATATTAGAGTACAAGTCTGTCATCACTTTAAAGGTTGCTACACATTTGAACTATATCAAATATCGCTCATCACCTCCTTTTCATACATTTTGTATGAAAACTCTATGGTCGACCGTACACGCGTACTCTCAATTTACAAATATATGACGTCATGGGCCGATTTTTGTATAGTTGACTCGGTCTTGCCAACTTTGAAATCAGAATTTTCCCTAACTTCAGTGAAAAATATGCGAAATTTATCCATATTTGCACAGATTCCTTCTAAAAAAATGGTTAAAAGGTTTCCCGTTAAGTCATCACAAACAAATGTTTTACATTTCTCTTTTTTTTTGTGTCTGTTTAAATATATACCCCTAACAAATACCCTGAGCAATTTTTTATCTTGAAAAAATTCCTAAATTTCGGGGAAGCTACGCTAAGTTGTTAACATTGTTGGGACATTCGGATCTCAAGGTCAAATACAGTATGCTCCTTGTATGTAAGTGATAATGAGTGAATGATGGCAAGGCATAGGCATGCACGATAGTCATTCTTCAGTCAACTGGGTACGCCTTGTGATCTCATTGGGGAAACCAAGTGCTTTGCTTGTGTAACGGGGACAAAATAATGATGAGTAATGTGTATATAACTCAATAATGAATGTCTGTGAATTATTTATTTTATTTACTAGCGACCCGCCCTGGCTTCGCGCAGCACAAATGCTGATACTACAGAATGTCTTTGTATATTTTTTTTCATCTATCTATACATACTGTTATAAAACTGTAAAAGAGCCGAAAATTAAAAACGAATATATGGAAAAAGTTAATATGCAGATGCACTAGGTAAACGATTTTGAGTCATAAAATCGAGTTTGACTGTTTGTTTGTTATAACATCACGGCTAAGTCACTGAATGGATCTGCTTCATGAGTTTCATCTATAAAACATTATAAAATTATATTATTAAAGTTTCATCTAGATCCATCCAGTGGTTAAGCCGCAACATTAAACAAACAAATTTGATCTAGATGAAAATTATATAAGTTTGTTAATGTCTGTGTCTGTTAATGTCTATATATGTTTGTTAATGTCTATGAAACTTATATAAGTTTCATCTAAATACATAGACCGACTTCTAAGTGTATACTTAAACTAGTATTTTAAAGGTGCGCGAGCTGCAAAGGAATAATGTAATAAAAATATATTCGTTTTTAAACGAATGAATTCATTTATCTGAAACTACTAATAACATCAATAATAACTTATACATAAGTACGTCAATCGAAAAAGTACCGTAAGGTATTTTGCAGTGTACTGGACTTAATGGTATGCATGGCATTTGCTGCCCAGAGGACTCAAGCTCCACTGTAGTAACTTTTATTTTATTATAGACACCTAAGATATACCTAAGGCAGTGTTTTATTGCTTCACAGAACAAGTCTTTAGTGGACTTGCTAGATGAGGAAATGCATTGTTACCTTAGGCAGTAATCAATGATAAATAACAGTAGGCGGGCCAACGGCTTATTCTATCGTATCGTAGTTGAATAAAAAACGAATGTTTGGATATACACTTATTCATTCACTCTTACCATGCCATCGTTCTTAACAAATTCTAGTCTGTTCTTTTTTGAAAAAAGGAGCACTCTGTTGGTAAAAAGTGCAAGTGTGTGGTCATGAACGTTACATTACGACATGTACGATATATTAGAGTACAAGTCTGTCATCACTTTAATATATCGTACATGTCGTAATGTAACGTTCATGACCACACACTAGCTCTTTTTACCAACAGAGTGCTCCTTTTTTAAAAAAAGAACAGACTATAATTTGTTAAGAACGATGGCATGGTAAGAGTGAATGAATAAGTGTATAGCCAAACATTCGTTTTTTATTCAACTACGATACGATAGAATAAGCCGTTGGCCCGCCTACTGTTATTTATCATTGATTACTGCCTAAGGCAACAATGCATTTCCTCACCTAGACTTGCTCTGTGAAGCAATAAAACACTGCCCTCTGCCTTAGGTATACTTAGGTGACTATAATAAAACAAAAGTTACTACAGTGGAGCTTGAGTCCTCTGGCCAGCAAATGCCATGCATACCATTTAGTCCAGAACACTGCAAAATACCTTACGGTACTTTTTCGATTGACGTACTTAAGTATAAGTTATTATTATTTATTTTGACGACCGATGTGGCACGGTGGGCGATGGTCTGCCTGCGACGCGGAAGGTTGCGGGTTCGATTCCCGCCTTGGAATAAATGTTTGTATGATCTGCAAATATTTATTCTGGGTGTTCTGTGTATTTATATGTATATAATAAAAAATATCTATCTATGTAATGTTATTGTATTAAGTATGTCAGTCTTCTAGTACCCATGTTACAAGCTCTGCTTAGCTTGGGGCTAAATGATGTTGTGTGGATTGTCCAGCATTATTTATTTATTTATTTTATTGATGTTATTTATTAGTAGTATTTTCAGATAAATGAATTCATTCGTTTAAAAACGAATATATTTTTATTACATTATTCCTCTTACAAAACTATAAATAAACTAAATCTATTTATTATAAGATGTATATAAGACGACCCTTATAGCTTATGGCTTTTTTGCTTAGAAAGAAGAATGGTATAACTATATCTAAAAATTGAAGTCATTGATTGCAATAAGACATAGTCCTTGTTTTAATCCGGAAAACCGGCTTCTAAGTGTATACTTAGTCTATGGATTTAGATGAAACCTAAATAAGTTTCATCTAGATCAAATTTGTTTGTTTGATATTGCGGCCGGCTTAACCACTGGATGTAAACTTTAATAATATAATTTAATAATGTTTCATAGATGAAACGCATGAAGAAGATCCATCCAGTGGCTTAGCCGTGATGTTCTAACAAACAAACAGTCAAACTCGATTTTAGGACTCAAAATCGTTTACCTACCTAGTGCATATTAACTTTTTCCATATATTTGTTTTTAATTTTCGGCTCTTTTACAGTTTTATAACAGTATAGATAGATGAATAAAATTTTAAAAAGACATTCTGTAGTATCAGCATTTGTGCTGCGCGAAGCCAGGGCGGGTCGCTAGTAAATAAATAAATAATTCACAGACATTCATTATTGAGTTATATACACATTGCTCATCATTATTTTGTCCCCGTTACACAAGCAAAGCACTTGGTTTCCCCAATGAGATCACAAGGCGTACCCAGTTGACTGAAGAATGACTATCGTGCATGCCTATGCCTTGCCATCATTCACTCATTATCACTCACATACAAGGAGCATACTGTATTTGACCTTGAGATCCGAATGTCCCAACAATGTTAACAACTTAGCGTAGCTTCCCCGAAATTTAGGAATTTTTTCAAGATAAAAAATTGCTCAGGGTATTTGTTAGGGTATATATTTAAACAGACACAAAAAAAAAGAGAAATGTAAAACATTTGTTTGTGATGACTTAACGGGAAACCTTTTAATCATTTTTTAGAAGGAATCTGTGCAAATATGGATAAATTTCGCATATTTTTCACTGAAGTTAGGGAAAATTCTGATTTCAAAGTTGGCAAGACCGAGTCAACTATACAAAAATCGGCCCGTGACGTCATATATTTGTAAATTGAGAGTACGCGTGTGCGGTCGACCATAGAGTTTTCATACAAAATGTATGAAAAGGAGGTGATGAGCGATATTTGATATAGTTCAAATGTGTAGCAACCTTAAAGATAAAACACTGTTGCTAGGTAAACTGTTTTGAATTTCCCAAGAAAAAATATTATTTAGGGTGAGTCTATTAATACGGTTACCGTACGAATAATTTATAATTATTAATACGGGTACGATCAAAATATACTGAATATCGAAGTTTCTATAAATTTAATCGATGACAGATGACATTTATTGCATCACACACAGATAGAGTAACGAAAATTATCATAACTTAACCTAACCTTCTAACAGAAAAAAAAAAAATTAACCTAACCTAACATATTAACAGAAAAAAGATTTATAATAATATAAAAGAAAACAAGCTAATCATCCGATTCATTCTTAATTTTTAAAAAGTAACGAAAATTATCATAACTTAACCTAAAATTTTAACAGAAAAAAAAATTGAACCTAACCTAACTTTTTTTTTGTACAATAACCTAACCTAACATATTAACAGAAAAAATATTTATAATAATATAAAAGAAAACAAGCTAATCTTAGCTAATCTCTTCGTTACTCTATCTGTGTATCTGTGTGTGATGCAATAAATGTCATCTGTCATCGAAGTTTAGAGAAACTTCGATATTCAGTATATTTTGATCGTACCCGTATTAATAATTATAATTTATTTGTACGGTGTCCGTACAAATAGTCACTTCCTATTATTTAATAGAATAAACTGCGATATCAACACGTGTTATGTTGCATTTTTCTTTCTAAAGTTCTTGTATTGTTTGATTACAAGTCATATTAATTTATTAAATTTGGTTTTTAAATTTAAGAGTATAGACATCATATTTCAATCATAGTATTTTATAGCCTATAATCGTCAGTGTGACGTGACTTGCCAAATAGTTCCGTACCCATGACATTAACTCACCATTCACTCACTTAATTTAATCTGAGAGTATTTTTGCTCTGTGATTTAATCATCATTCAATTTTGCTTTGCTTTGTTGGAAAAAGAAAAGAAAACCACGATCTACATGTACCAGTATTTCAGCTGGGTTCCGTACTCTACAAACTCATCCAAATTACTTTAGAACATATTTGATAAAGTGGACAAGTAGGTCATTTTGTGTCTCAGTTGTTTTCTTATTGTGAATTACAGAAACCAAGTTAGGTCGCGTTGTAAAGTATGACATCATGTCAAAACCCTTGATTAGTTTACGCTAGGGCGTGATGTTTGAAGTGGTACCATTGTGGATGTATGCGTGATAATGGGGCAGGCAGATTTATAGTTAGCTTGAGAAGGTGGTGGCATAGCAAGAGTAGGTTGTAAATGTAAGTTCGGAATGTGGTACAACCAAGCAGTGTTATGAATGAGGACGCCCTGTTGGCACGTGCGGCCGAAGAGAGGGAGCGAATCTTCCAGCGGTACGAAAGAGGCCGGGAGAATCTCGCTGGACAGATAGATCCCTGGGAAGACCCCGAGTTCGAAGAGTACCACAAAACTGACAGGTTTGTGATATAACAAAAACTTCTAGGCTTGCCAGTACTGAAACAAAAAATAGTTCATTGGACAGTAAGCACCCTACTTGTGATATAAGTTGTTATTTGGATGAGCAAGTCTGTAATCTGTATTTTGATATGTTTATTCAGTTAAGTATTAAGATACATTTTATAAATTAATTAAGTAGCGAACTGAAATGCCATGTACAAAATACAAACAAAGTTAAATTTGTAAGTATTAGGTATCAGGTATGCCTACCAAATCGATAAGAGGTCAGATAGAATAGTGACAAGTTGAACACAGATAAAGTTGTCAGTGAATACTAGTTGATTCATAAGGGCATATGTATACATCCATAAATAATTGTAGTATTTTGTAAAGTGCAGTGACTCCTAAAATGATGACTAAAATAGCCACAAATATACACTAATCCAGAAAATAAGAGAGATAGATGCATCAATTTTCTTTTGATATAAACAATCTGCGAAGCATGCAATGCACTTTTTTATTAATGTCTTTATTGGACAGAAATATATTTTACATAGGGAGGTCATAATGCTATAGCTTTCTTTACCAGCCAACTCAACTCTATTATACATATTTAAAAACGTAATCCGAAGTATTTGACGACCGATGTGGCGCGGTGGGCGATGGTCCGCCTGCGACGCGGAAGGTTGCGGGTTCGATTCCCGCCCCAGGATAAATGTTTGTATGTTCTGCAAATATTTATTCCGGGTGTTCTGGGTATTATATGTATAATAAAAAATATCTATCTATGTAATGTATTATATTAAGTATGTCAGTCTTCTAGTACCCATAACACAAGCTCTGCTTAGCTTGGGGCTAGATGATGTTGTGTGGATTGTCCAGCATTATTTATTTATTTTATTTATTTAGTTATAATTACATTGACTATCCATTCTCAGAATAAAAGTAGGTTGAGGAGTCATGATAAAAAAAAAGGGATCTAATAAGAGTAGATAGAAAATAAGATATGAGGGATATCCCACGTAGTGCAATGATGATCCGTTGATGATTTTATTACATTACAGCTCTTATAAATAATACACATTTGAAGCTTGATTCGCAGTTTACTCATATTAGTTATAAAGAATAGGTGAATTATTAAATTGAATTATTCCACTCCATATATTTACATATTTTACTTATTTTTACAAATTTAATCATGAAACAATGTTGTATATATAAAGGGAAAAGTTATATTTTGTACACTTAGTTGCTACGCCTGTCTGTTGCGAATGTAGATAATAATTATTGTGGCTGAGCTTTTACATACCTATACTTTGGCGCTGCTGAATTAATTTGTAATATTTTTTGTACCTGAAAGTACACTCTTCAACGAGTTCAAGTGTATCTGATAACTGTTGTGATGCTGAATTCAAAAGTCTTTTAAGTCAAATATAATAAAATGAGAGAAACTTATGTCCAGCAGTGGCCTGATATAGGTTGATGATGTATGTTTCGAAGATGTAAACTCAGTTTGATGAATTATTTTATTTATATTATAAAAGCAACAGCAATCACAATGGCATGTCCTCTAGTTACTGTGAGGTGTAACATTTTATAGGCAAGGTATCAGCTTATTAACATCGGGTGGGAGGTTTCATTACTTTTTAGATGATACCTGTTTTAAAGGATCGAGGCACCTACCTAAACGAGGTCATGATTGAAAATGGCAGAAGCAGAGACTTAACTCAGCCAAAAGCTAAATTACTTTCATTGCTTTTTTGTGTATTTTGCTTTGCATAACATGATGACGCCTAGCGAATGTACAATTATTTTAGTTTATATATCAAAATACATTTATATAAATCAGCAGCTCAATCCAGTTTTTTTCATTCAAATCTCGTAATTCAGAGAAAACATTTGTTTAGCCAGGATAGAGTACTATGTGATATTGTGTTATGGACTGACTGAAAATCAATGAATAAACTATAACTTACTAACTTAGTATCCAAAGAATCTGCTAAGCTTAGTGATTTATTAATAAATTCCTCCAATTAGATTGATTAAGCTTCTGTGTTTTTTCATGAATCATTAATATTTCCTAGGTATGGGTTCATCCACGATGAAAGGCTGCCGCAAAAAACGGCGCCGCAAAAAATCAACGTCGAAGTTGAAAGGGAGAAAAAATGGGTCAAAATGCTTGGCTCATGGGACCTACCCGGAACAAAGGAGAAACTTCAGAGACGGATATTCAAAGGCATTCCAGATTCACTCCGCATTAAAGTGTGGTGTAAACTACTAGACGTCAACAAAATGAAATCAGATAATCCTGGGAAGTACCAGGAGATGTTGAAACTGGCCAAGCTCTGGTCCACAGACGTGAGGCAAATAGACTCTGATGTGAACCGGCAGTTCCGTGAACACCAGTTTTACAGGGAAAGATACTCGGAAAAGCAATGCTCCCTCTTCAACGTTCTATGCGCTTATAGCATATACAACTCTGAAGTAGGCTATTGCCAAGGCATGTCAGGCTTGGCGGGTGTTCTACTTATGTACATGGACGAGGAAGACGCTTTCTGGGCTCTAGCAATACTTCTGTCAGAAAATAGGTATTACATGCACGGCTTGTACGTCGAGGGATTCCCGAAGCTAACGAGATTCTTGGAGCACCATGATAAGATACTCACAAAGTTTATGCCGAAGCTAAAAATCCATTTTGATAAATTCGGCTTGGACGCGATACTCTACTCGCTCAAGTGGTTTTTCGTGTGTTTCGTGGAGCGCGTGCCCTTCAGCCTTTGCCTCAGAGTTTGGGATATTTACTTGATGATTGGAGAAAGAGTTATAACTGCAATGGCCTATACAATACTCAAACTGCATAAGAAAGCAATAATGAAATTGAATGATATGGATCTTATTGTTAATTATATTCAGGTAAGAACCACTTTAGTGGATATTGTGCGATTTGAACGCAGGTCCGCTGTGATGCTGTGTTTTGTTATTTTTTAGTCAATAATCTTCACAATTTTCAGGTGAAGCTTCACAAAGACTTTGGGTTCGAGGACGATATAGTTATTTATCATTTAGAAAAGGCCATGGATGAGCTGAAGAGAGCTAAGCTGGACTACCCCGGCGTGCCGCCGCCGAATGAGCTGCCACAGCGCAAGTTGGGCACGTTCGTAGAGCCCGACAAGAAATCTAAGATCGGGCAACGCGCTGAGAACTTTTCTGAGACTGAGAAACAAGCCAGAGCTACTGTGATACTGAGGTGTTTATTATTTGATGACCTTATATCGAAGTCTTGCATAACCAGTTATTCACCATATGTCGCTCTCACTTAGGTCTCTGTTTTAAAGTAGCCTCTACAAATTGGAATCGCGCCAAGTATATTTGAACGTTTGTGCCCATTTCAATTTGAACATCTGAATTTAGACTATATAACCCTTTTCTGCATCCTATCATAATTGATTATAAAATTGCTGCCAATAAGTTAACGGACCTTAAAATATAATATTTTATTAACCTGCCTCGTTTTGAATTTAAAATAGATTGTTTGGTTTATTTCAGAAGAGAGAAAGCTGCAATTGAAATTCAAGATATTCGTGTGTCTCAGAGCGACACAGTCTCAGGTAACTTGGATAATTCTATCTCCTCACGCACCAGTTCTGACGAGAGTTTTGGCTCAGATCATTTCACACATTTATAATGTTCAATGTGTTTAATACGGCATTATGACACAATGTTTAAGTTCCTATTCATTTTCGAATTACATCGATTTTATCATTCACTTCGCCTACCGTTATGTACCCTTGTTTGCGTAAGGATCCTAATGTAGTAGACGTTACATCTTATTATCTTACAGCAAAGTGCATTAAGATACAAACTTAAAAACACAATGACCAGCAGCAATACCATCCTCAGATAAATATGACCTATTCGTCTTTATAGAAAAAACTTAAAGAAGAATATTGATCAAAAGCAGCCATATGTTTTTGGTCAATAAATATTTTTTTGCAATGTCGATTTGGTTAGTCATTTGTAAGTTTAACGGTTTATGTTCTAACTGATTTTAATTTTAGTAATAAAAGTGACACGCTTACTGAGCTTCCGAGAGCGGCAATTAATTTGGTAGCCGTATCCGCTATTTTTGGCAATATGATGTTTTGCAAAAAGTAACCAAATAAAAGTAACCAAAATAAGATTTATGCCATATGGAATTTTGGCGGAATGGAATTAAATTTGATGAATATAACAAACCGCCTAAAACTTTTGGTTGTAACCACCATCGAAATTGATTCAAGATTATAGAATAAGTTTTATTAACTAGTGGTTGTGTCATTCTGTCGTATTAAACAGTACAAATGTTTTTACCAGATCACTCACTATGCGAAACGTTTGCGTTAGATAAGAATTATCAATTAGCAGGAAACACAGTATCTACTCCAATTTAAACTGCACACATAATCATGTTATAAAAATATATACCTACTATAAATGGATAACTATAATGCATGCGTCGAAATGAAATGAATTACAGGGAATATATAGATCACTTTCAATCAGCTTTTATCATCCGTTGAATCAGAAATATGAGAATTATGGAGTAATCATTATATTCACAAGTCATAGCAAATATACCATTTTTGTGAATCATAAAATTTTGTATAAAACGAATTCATACATTATTATATGCATGGTGAATAAAGAGGTGATCACAATTAAAAGTAATAATCGTAAACGTATCGTAACGTACACTTTGCGGTGCCGATATTTGAGTTGGCGTTAACACGCAGTGTAAATGCAATACGCTGCCGATACGATATGTTTACGATTAACACATTTAGTTATGATCATACCAATAATGCATGAGTTTGAAACTTTGTTGTGTGAAATGTGTGTCAATATACGTAGCACGAAACGCAAACGATTGGTCTCGAGTTGTTACAGTTTCTTGTTAAGTAAACACGTTGAGGGCTCAACGCTAATGGTGTTATCCAAAATAATGCTGAATTGTAATTGCTACGCTTCTTAAGTTAGTGCATTTGATGTCATATTATTAGTTGTACATTTGTAATTAAGTCACATATCATCTCAGACATAGATTTCAAATTGCAGACAATCGTTTTGATTTTATATTTACAAATAAAAGTCACTAACGATATATTATTAAGTCTTTATAGATGCTAGAACACTAGTTTGTTCTTTTTTAATGGAATCAACTTACAACACTGTCGATTTACGATAAACTTAAACATTTTTATGCAACTAGTTGCTATTACTTTAATATTTATACTGGATACTTAGCTAGAATGGCATGTAGTTGTAAAATAAATAAAACTATTGTAAATATAACTTTATGAATAGTGCTAGATCATCGTGGTTCCTTCCTATGTTACACTACATCTGACAGCAGATAACAATATTCATGTTTCAAATTGTCTATAACTGGTGCCTATAAATTCATAGCTTTATAACAGCGCAATAACGAAATCTTCCGTTATATTATCATTGATGTTTGTAAAAATATTCTTGAAGCTTGATATACAAGCTGCTTCTGTCATTGTGCTATACTTCACGTTAGCGATAGCAAGCACATACGTTCGCTTGGTATGTATGTATCTGAACAGGACCTCAATTTATGTTTGTCGACTCAAGTCCCGAAATCTTGTTTTTATTACCTAATACTAGACTCACCAGCTTGATTGCCTGACTACCGTTTTTATTGAAGACAGTCAGATCCAGACATTTCAAGCTAAAACGTTTAAGGCTATTAGAATAGGACATTCATTGGGAGAGTCGTTTTAGTTTAACATATTTAAGACTATTTGTCTAGACATATTTTCATTCAAAGAGTTTTCATATGTAATCGTAGAATCGACTCGAAATTCAGGTCCTGAATGATTTTATTTTACCTTCATATTCAGTTATTGCACTAGCATGAAGTGGTGGTATGGAGGTGGGTTTATGTCATTAACACGAGGAGAGGAATGCCTTAACACTTACATTTTTAAGATTTGAGGAGTGTTTATCTCGTAGGTTAAATCCATGGTCGATCCCGCGTTTATAAAGCCTAAAACACACGTAGAAAGTATTCTTTGGATCTAAAAATCGCCTACATACACCACGTCTGCACTTTTATCCTTGAATTACGAAATGGAACTAAAACTGTCGTGAATAAGCTGCTTGTTAATATATTTCTTATGTCACCGTCTATAAACGGAAGAAATCTTTTGACTCTTTTATAGCCCCATCAAATTAAGCACAGCTTACAAGATGATCAGCAATTTCCTAATCTTTTTATACGTGATCTGCGCTCCTCAAGTCTTATGATTCATTCAGCTTGGCGTTTTCGTTCATAATAATGAATATAAACATATTATGTACTACAAATTTAGAATTCATCATTGTTTTATGATCGAAGCATATTTTTGCCATAACTAAATATGACAGACTTAATAACATCTGTTCAGTAAGATAAAACTCATAATGAATCTCTGCTCAAAAGTTTAACAATAATTGCATAAACCCACCCCCTTTCATCTATTTCTTTTCATTATTTTGTCTAGTATATTTTTTAATCTTAAGTTTAAATCTAAGGACTAAAATGCCTAAAAAATCAATAAGAATTTGGGTTACCATCGATTAATTTAATAAATCAATAATAATTAAATCAAGAAATTGTTTTCATTGTGTGTCCTTGGGCGCCAGAGACATGACGAAAGAATTAAAATGATTTTCATTTATTTTTAGTTTTGCCTCCTGTGGTGGTCTGAGGAACACCAAAGTAATTTAACAATATGATGTGCCAAAACCGTTACGTATCATGGTACGTTTAGCTATAACATCACATTCAGTAGACGAGCACACGATATATTATCAGCTTCTTAGCAGATCACGATAGTGTTGATGTCACATAAGTAGATCTCAATGTTGTGATATCTTGTAGCTCAGTAACGACGGCTTCACTTGTTCCTCTCCAGATGAGCGAGCACCTGGCGTCCCTTTGCGCACATCCCAGGCCTCTGTCGATATACATCTCGAGACTCCTATCCATATCCAGTCCGCATCCGAACCCAAGCCTTTTAGTCCAAGCTATCTTATGAATAGACGTCCTAGAAGATTAAAAAAACGAAAACTTTGATTTACAAACAAACATGTTGATAAATAACGTGTTTCACTAAACTATGAGCAGAGATTTGTTAAACGGTTACCGCATGATATTTGTGAATAAAAAGAAGTTTGCTAGAAGTGTTTGCTTTCTGTTAAGTATGGGTGAGTACTTTATACATGCAAGTTTTATTTTATTATGTTATTTTGCATGTGTTTGTTGCATTCCATCTGTGGCATTTTACTGAAATATCTAGAAAGTGGAAAGATCGAAGAAGTTAAGCAATAAAATTATTAATTGTTGTACATATTCCTGTAATCTTCTTAAACAACTTAGGCTATGCTTGAGACTGAGGTATTTTTTCCTTCCCTACCTACCGCTGTACTACATAAATATTATTTACTTTGTTTTATAAATTGATATTAGTTTTAGCACCTTGACATAGCCTTAGTTGTGTCCTACTTATTTTAAGGTCTGAGTGATAAAATATTCTTCAGAAATACCTTCCTGTAGTTTCACTAAGAAATCTGTGCCTTATACATCAGGTTGATGTAACCTGACTTATAGGTTTGGAAACATGTGCAGATCACAGCGGGGTGGCGGGCGTGCGATGCGACGATTCAGTATCAGCTTTGGGCTCCCGTCGCTCGCTGGCGGACACCAGTGTGACCAGCACTGCTGACCTCAGCGTGTTCTCCTCCGGACGATCCCACGCGCCAGACAACTCTTTAGACACGCACAGCAACGTGTCCGACGATGGCACTGGGTCAGATGGGTGAGATGTTTTCGTAGCGGCTTGGCGCGCTTAGTGTGTTCCCAGTTTAACCAAATTGAATAAAGTTTATGGTGCTTAATTGGTATGTGTACTTCCTAAGCGCATCGTAACTACTTTCTATCAATTTAGATTGGACGCTGTTGATTATGAACATACTAAACGTGACCGTAAAAGATTTAAGCTCTCTCCAACTTACCATCACCGAACTCAAAAGTTTAACTAATACTCGTATCTGTTAAAATAAAGCCATCAATAAGATATACAGGCATCGTTGATTTTGGATACATATCTAATAACCTAACAGTTTCTTTGAATCAAAGAGAGTTTAATTCTTATATAGCCATTAGAATGCACGCCACTAAACAGCTCGTAAATGCTTGCTTTGCAATTTTTTCTGGAGATTTGCAGTTTTAATTCTTAAGTATTAAAAACGCAAACTGATAAAAAACTGTTTTCAGTTCTGGAATTTGCGGCTTGAGTATACAACGAGCGCCGTCAACAGCGCATTCTACCCCGCGCGCCACGCCCCACCCCCCTTCAGTGTCTCCTCTATCTGATGACGTAGTTCGCATCCACGTCACATACAACCCTCTCGCCGCTAGCCCCTCCCATCTGGGTGTAATCACCCAGTCAAAGTACAAAGGCTATGAAGAACACCACCACAAGCCGGCCTCTCTAGGCTTCTACACCACCAATGGAAGTAATCTCCCTTCAGATAACAGAATCAGAATCCAGGTCCCATCGGAGGAATTACTCACGCCTGTAGTAGACTCTGGCAGAATTATCTCGCCGCGATACATTGAATCTCATTCAGAAATGTTCGATCTGAAATAATTTATTTAATTTGGTTACTGAAATTGATAATTAAATAATGTTAAATGTTCTCTTATACATACGGTGCGCCGTATAGCAATATTACCAAATTATTTGCAACTTGCTCAAGAGTTTTGATTATAGAAATGATGAAAATAACTGGCATGCAAGTTTATTTCAAGTAAAATTAAGATGTTCATGAAAAGTTGATACATGTTTAGAAGAATATTCAATAGAGTTACTTAATATGGAGATGTTTTTAATGTTGATGACTAAAAGCTAGCTCATAAAAATCATATTGGTTTTAAAGTTCATCCGTATTTGCGTGACTTGCTCACTATACTTGTTGGTATCGAAGAGTGAAATACAAGCAATAAATTATACTCGAAATAGCTTTACTGAATTACTCGAAAAAGTTGAAATCTCTATTAATATTTATAAAATTATATTATTTTTAAGTGTTTTTAATCTGGTCTCTTTTTAGTCCACGCTAGGTGTCCTTTAGTTAAGAAAATCACTGAAATATCAGGCGTGAAATAAAATAATATTTAATGATTACAGTAACATTAGTGTAACATGTTTTAAAATTTGCTATGCATTAATACGATATAGAAATGTGAATGTAAGTTTTTTCCGTATTCGCATTACTTAAGCATACATTCATAATTATTACATACACCAACGCAAAATGTTTAGGTAATAAATCGCTATGACTGCCATTATTTAAATTATTGAAGAAAGTGAGATTTATTGAAAATACGAATAAGTTGTTGAAAGCAAATTTTTAGAAAGATGTAAATGAATATTGCTACAAAATAAAAGCAATTTTCGATTATACATTTTTAAACAGATTCTAATTTTAATTTATTTAGTTTATTCGTAGGTGTAGAACAAATGGAGATATTATAATTTAATTATATTTATATTTTAAGTTTCATCACAGCATTTGTTTATACGCTGGAATGAAACAATGTGTACAAAATATTAATTAACCGTATCATTGTATCTGGCCATAACATAATTGTTTTTCAAATTATGGATTCTTATTAGTAATTGTTAAACGTAAATTATTATGCTAAACGCTAAAATTTGAATGACAGCGCAAACGCCTGTTTGTTTTTATGTTTCAGTTATAAATGTGCACTTATAAAGTTGTGTTAGTAACTTTAATATTGATATTTATTAGTAAAATTTGAAATGGGTAGTTGATAAATTCAATAGAATTATAATAGAATATTTTTAACTTTAAACAGTAAATTGAAAGTATATTTCAGCAGCTTTACTACCAAAATACAATTCTGGAACAATCCATATAAATAGATTTCTAGTTCAACGACATCTCTATGACAGATTTACATTTCTAATTTATTACTGACTGAGACTTAAAATATCAATCAAATGTGAGGAATAAAATAGTCAATAATTTGAACTATTTCCTTGATAGTAGTGGAAGTTGATGAATAGTAGTATTGTTGATACTAAAGTTTAGAACTTTGTGTGTATATAAACGTCAATTTTAGATCACGAGAGCATTTCGCCGTTATGCTAGGTATTACTATGTATACTACGCGATGGCGCTAAGAGTTTTCTAATCAAACTATCAGTCAATGTCAAAAACAACTTGTTATCGTAGTCCATGTCATACATCCACCCATTTTATTAGTTCTGCTGGCTATTAACTGTGTTCTATAAATCTAGTTAGAAATTCAAGTTCAGAGCTTGAGTCACGATATATATTTTAAACTTGAAGCCTTTAAGATATCGAGCTCCATCTATCGAGCCGTTTGAAACTATTAGTGTGAAAGTTAAATAGGCCTAATTACATCTAAAATTTCCTAAATAGATTCGCGTTAACAACTTCCTGTATAACATCCTTTTAAAATGTAATAAAATACTATCTATGATTAGATAATAAAGATTTTGGCATTTTTATAGAAAATTCACTACCTACTTCATGTTTTGCACAATTCTACATTAGTAGATAGTTTTGAATAAACTTGACATCGGAACTAGAGGTTTACAAAATCAGTGCCATCTCTAAATTTATTATTAAGTTTTTTTTTCATTTCGTATTTTTTGTAAGCATTTATGTATCTCTTTTTGTTAACACTCAAGAGGAAAGACGAAGTACATTATAGAGACACTATAAACCGCTTGCTATATTGAACTGAATCCAGGCGAAATATGCAAGTATCCTGTAAAAATTAAACAGTCGGGAAATATATATATAAGATAATAACTGTGACGAAATTGATAAATTGATGCCTATGCAAACGATTGGCCCGCAATCGCCCAGGACAGAGGTAAAGTCATTTTCTTTGGGCCTTTGACCTGCAGTGTGACACCACAGGCGAAAAATTAAAAGAAAATGAATCTGACATAAGTCGATTAAAGGCTTTTTTTTCCAAGTTTAAGATATTCAGTTATTTATGAACTATTTATATTCTAAAAGACAATTATGATTACTTCTAGTACTATCCTCTGTCATGGATATTTTTAGAGTAAAATGAAGCATTTATAATGCACTGATTTTCGATAGTTTTAGGTTAGTTTAAATTAGGTATATGGCGGTGATCCGTCCGCTGTCTTTTATTATAAGTTACTGAGACACACTAAATTAAAAAAATGTAATTCCGTATTACACAATAAAAAAACCCGTTTGATACTATGTAAAAAAGGTAACAGACGTAATAACTTTTTTGAATTTTGTATACAATTTTATTATAAGTTTTGTTAAGACAATACTATACATAATATCTGTAATTTATGCTCGTTGCTCAGCTTTGATATTTTCCAGCATTTTATTAAGGTAAATTATAAATACATGTATTATATATTATTTCTATAATATATCTTATTAGCTTTGCAATATTAACGTAACTTTTGTTATTAAATATTCCAATTGTGTAACATGAAAAACTGTGTTCAAAAGATTGTTATAATTAACGATTTTTATTTTTTAAATACTTACACAATTATTTTATAGACTTGAAATGGGCTTACAATGTGTTGAACCCGTAGGCTCCCGATACAGTACGCAATAAAAATCCGTGTTGAGTTAATATAATTAATCTCTACAATTGTTTCAAAATATTCAAAATTTGAAATCACTTGATTCTTCTTTATAGAAGCTTTTATGATACTTCCTGATCCTTCCATCTTTAAAATAGGTCATGTAACTTCACAAAAGTAATTTTGAAGTGACCTCTGGGGAAAGGTTGATGAGGGGGTTGGTGTATTTCCATACATAACATTCAGCATATTGTAGCCGAGATTAAAAAAATATCTACTAAATTATTTGAAATAATACTAAAATTCTAAAATAAATAGAAAACTTAAAAAATGTATTATAGCCAAGTAAAATTAGACTGCCAATTTATTTAATTAAATTATAAAAGCCTTAATTTTTTTTCTTTATTTTGGTAGATATATCTATGTAGACTATTGCAATTCTAGTTACTTAGTTATAGAAGTAGGATATTTGAAGGATTAGGTAAAATTAAAGTATTCTTGTTAAAAGTCATTACCGAGTTGCATTATTCCATAAAATATGTTTCATTAGGTAGAGCGAAAGTTGTTATTATATGTAACTTGTCCATACATTATAATAACTAATAACATTAATGTATAAAAATTACTTGGAGGTGCTAGTGTCTCTTTATTCGGCTGTTTAAAACAACTGTGTAGTGACTAACATTAGTTTGGGCCTAAATAAGTAAAAATACTCTTTATCACATTATAATAATTGAAAACATGCGTTCATCATTATCATTGTAATATAATTATAATATATAAACTTAAATTGTATGTTTCTATGTAGGTACATCAAGTCGATTTACAATAATAGCTAAAGTATGTTTTTTTTGTAAACTTACAAAACATTTTAATGACCCACCTGATGTTTAGCGGTTACCTTCACGTATGTTACTTCATATTTAGGTACGTTTTATGTTTTGTAAATATAATAATCTCTTGATTTATTTAATTTATTGTAGGAAATGTGACTGTAAAACTAATATTTTTTTTAATTCTAAGGATATTTTGAACGCTATTAATAATATTCTTTAGACGGTCGAAATAAAAACAAATTCCTTAATTTTATTGGTCTGTTTACCTACTTAAAGTGTTCAAATTCAATGCTACATGTTTTAGTAATATTAATAATGTAACTTATAAGTGTACTTATAAAAAGCTTATTTGTACTGCAGTTATGTTGGCAATAGGTTTGGTCACCAAAGTAATGGTAAATTATCTAATATAAGTATACATACGTAGTCTCTTGTGTTCTGTGGGTACCTTACGATGCAAAATGTCAAATTAACTGTTTTCAATGTAGATATTTAAGTATGTAAAGATGAACATGCATTTTATTTTTGTTTGTTGTAAATACAGTCCGTTGGCGATAAGTACGAATAGTAATAAATACGTGTATCTATTCATTATGCTCTTTTTATTTTAAATTTACTACCATATACAGGATGGTCCTGTAGTCGTGTCCTGTAGTCGTGTCCTTACCTCAGATTATAAAAAAACAATAACTGCATAGTTTTTTTTTTCATAAATCTTTTAGTTAGGAGAAAATCGACTGTAGAGGTAATATTTACCTAAACAATTAAATTAAACACCTGTATTTTCAAACCATTCGCTGATAAGAATCTATTTTAACTTATAAAAAAGGTATTCTTTATTATAATTTGTTTCGATTTTCCTTCAGTTGTTTGGTCAGGCTGTAGAATATGTTCCTAATTATTTTGGCAGCTATAGACCTATATAGCTAGCTAATTAAAATTATATACAATGGCAAATGGGGCTACACGCATCAACCAAATACCTACTATATAAATGATGCTTGCTTATTCTTATGAAGAAGGATTTTATTATTTTAATATCCAGCATAGCGATTAGTAGTACATAATCAAATTTTAGAACTATAATCCTTAGTGCTTCAATTGGCACGTGATAATAAAAGAATTTAATCAGATTTTTACGATTCTTTATAAGTTAATTACTCAACTAAAAAAAATATGGTGCCTAAGTAGCATTTGGGAACACAAATCAAACTAAGTTTAGAGCTTGTACATAATATATTTGACAACACAATAAGTACCGAAATCATTTAAAATAATATTATATTATCAAATCGAAATATAAAGTGAACCTCGTCTGTTTGTGCCTGATCGGTACAAACATTTGTATCCATGATAAAATCTAACTATAAATACAAGATTATAGGAACTTGTCGGTAATTTTAAATAATGCCTATTTTGGGTCTCCCGTTAAGGGTAGGGGTAAATTATTATGCATTGTATAGCAATGTATAGGCGACAAAGAAATTGGTTTACCACTCTAAGGCTGAATATCATTTGCACGTACAAAACATCAAGGGCTATTTTCGCTTGACAGATTAATAACTGCTACGTCAGAATCTGTCAATCTGTAATCCTTAGCGAATAATTATGTTACTGGGAGATGTCATCAAAAGTGGTAAACCAATTTCTTTGTCGCCTATACAATAAAATTACAGATACTTTGCCCATTCGATCAAAGTAAGCTTTGGACTTTTCAAGTTTTGGACTTCTATTAAATATATTATAGGTACTTATTTATATTTATGTAAATACCAAATAGTCTCTGCTATAATGATGAACTAGATGAACTACTATCATAAATTCATTTTGTTGTAAAAGGCCTCTTATTGATATATTTTCGTTTACTTATCACATACCGGAAATGCAGTTTAATAAGTACATTAAAATGTAAAATCCGTTGTAAAGGTTTTAAGAAGTTAATAAAAGTGCTCTGATTTTACTGACTCCATCTATGCATGAGAAAAAATGTACTCCTTCACATATAATAAAATAATAAAAAAAAAGCTTAGCTTACACTCACTAAATGCAAATCAATTAACTTCTTTATAAATTATTCATAAAAAAATTAACTATTGTATCAAATATGTGTGCTTCCGGCAGATACAAAATATTTGTTCAAATAATTCAACCAAATAATGTATGTTTTTTTCTGGGGGTTTTAGTCTTAGCTGGCTAACCATATGTACATTGTATAGTTAACAATATATTTTTGGTCAGGGTTCATTAATACCTTTATATATATCACAAATAGTTATATTCCAATTGGTACCAATTTTTTTAATATAAAACCTATCACACAATTCACTCATTTTTTTATTCAATGAATAAACATTTCGCGAATATCGATAATTTGTTTGTATCGATGTAGATTCCTAAATTTATTTGTAAAAAACTATTCTGGACCGGGAATGTAAATTAAATTCATTTATTTTAAGCAGAGTCATTACGGTCAAGGGCAACATCGAAGTATCTGAAGAAGATCTTGTAAGAAACAATACAATGCGTCATTTGGGGTCAGTCTGTATAAATGTGACCATATCGCAAATCAATAACATAATAACAGTAGTGTTATGAGATATATCGTATACAATATAGTAGTTATATGCGATACGCGGTTACGAAACCACGTTCGGCATTGCGTTTATTGACGCGCAGTGTGGCTCGTATACGTTAGGTTTACGCAGATTACTAGATACTATTATCAATTTGTTCGTTCAAATTGTTTCGTTACCCCAAATATTCGCTTTAGTTATTGTAACATATAGCATATTGTAAAAACATGTAGCTTCAGAAAGCTACATGCTTTTTTAATATGTATTCGACACAGGAAATCTAGCTGAAAATTTTATTTGTCTGTTAGCTATATTTCTAAAAGTGCTCGTGTCCCTAATGACTCATAGTGGCCCCAGAATTCAACCATAACCAATATAATTTTAAACATTTTTAAAAATAAAACATAAGATGCAATGCAAAATAGCACCATTGCTTTAGCACTGTCTAGTAGTGAAATGAAATGAAATGAAATGAAATGAAATTTTATTGGTGAACTTAACAGTAGTTACAAATTTTTAACGAACACTGGAAACTACTATAGTGTAAACTGTGTTGCAGTTTCCAGTACCCAACCTTTGACAAAGAGGAGACAGGCGTTCACAACGTGTTTAGTACCTGTGAGGTACCAAACTTACAAAACTAACGAAAACAAACTTAGACTTAAAAATAACAAGTTAAATCAAACGTCGGAAAAACAAACATGTAAAATTGTGGTAACTAAATATATGTGTATGTGTGAGAGGGTGTGTGTGTGTGTGAGTGTAAGAAGTGAGAGGGTGTGTGTGTGAGTGTAGGAAGTGAGAGTGAGAGGGTGTGTTTGTGTGTGTATGTTGTGAGTGTAATATAGATGTGGTCTTAGTGTTGTTCAAGCGAGAGTGTGGGAAGTTTTGTGAGTGTGTTTATTAAATATGGTGTTGATAATTACTTTTTAATTTTGATAATTTCTTCACATTCCTCGTAGTTAAGATTGAACAGGTATTTCCTAACAATATTTTTACATTTATTATAGGGTTGCGCATGAATATTTAGAGTTGTGTTAATCCTGTTATAGACAATGGGGCTTAAGAAAATGAAGTGTCGAAAAGCAAGCACCGTTCGACATGGTCTATTAGTAAAGAGACTCTTGGTTCTACGACTCGAAGATGGGATAGGGAATGCACTTGCGTGGGTGCGATGCACACGTAAAATGATATTTAGAATGAATAATTTGCGCACAGATAACATACCACTTAAGTTATAGAGAGCGACTGTAGGGAACAATATAGGTTTGTGATGTACAATTTTTAAGAGGGCACGTTGCGCTCTTTCGACGCGAATTAAAGTGGTTTTTGGAGCGCCCCCCCATACTGCAATACAGTAGGACAAGACTGACTGAGCAAGCGCGAAGTATACAGTTCGGAGAGTGGCGTAATCTGAGCTTGATCTCAGTTTTTTAAAAATATATATAAGTTTGCGGAGTTTGTTTGAAGTTACGGATGTTTGGGGCTTCCAGCTTAGGGTTTTATCTATTGACACACCTAAGTATTTGATATTTTCTGAGCGAAACAAGAAAGTGCAATTACAGGGGACAAGTGGAGAGTGAAAATTACAGGTATGCGATTTGATGTTAAATTCTAGGGGTGGTTGAGACGAAGTAGTGGGCGAAAAAGTTATGTAGGTGGTTTTTTTTAAATTTAGGGTCAGGAGATTACTTGAGAGCCAATGCGATACCTTTCGCATGGCGTTCTCAGCATGGATTCCAGCATCATTCCAGGTTTTTCCAGTGATCAAAAGAGCTGTGTCGTCAGCATACGCGTATATATTGGTATTAGTGAGTGATAGGTTACAGAGATCATTGACATATAAGAGGAACAGGGTAGGTCCTAGAACACTACCCTGCGGTACGCCATATGTCAGGCATTCCTGAGTGCTGACGACGCCGTCGATGACAACACATTGGGATCTATTCGTTAGGTAGCTGGAGAAAATGTCAAGAACCGAGCCTCTTATTCCAATCGCTTCGAGTTTATTCAAAAGCAAGGGAACAGAAACAGTGTCGAAGGCCTTTGACAGGTCAAGGAAAATACCTATTGTTTTAATTTTTTGATCGATATTTTTGGCCACATTGTCAGTAAGAGCAAGCACAGCATCTTCTGTAGATCTACCTTTTCGAAATCCATACTGACAATCTGATATAATTTTGTAATGATCCAAATAGTTGACGAGCCTATAGTTTAAGCATTTTTCGAAAATTTTGGACAGTGCTGATAAAACTGAAATTGGCCTATAATTATCGACACTGCCTCTGTTCCCAGATTTATAGATAGGATGTACGAGCGCTTTTTTAAATACAAGTGGAACGACACTATGAGCAAAACAGAGGTTGATCACGTGTGCAATTACTGGCGCTAAAGTGTTTTTAGCAGCTTTAATGATGGAGCATGGAATGCCGTCCCAGCCAACAGCGGAGTTAGACTTGAGGCCTGTTATGATTCTTAGTACTTCATCGCTATCCACGTCCAATAGGCCCATCGAGTTACAGACACTACTACATGCGGTAGTAGGGTCATCGAGTACACAAGTTTGTTCTCTAGACAATTTAGAAGCAAGATTTATCCCGATGTTTGCAAAATAATTATTAATTAAGTTAACTGAGTTTAGAGGATTATCTGACAGTGTCAAAAGTTCAAGAGGTTTATACTTTATCTTTTTAGTAATACCTAATAGTGTATAAGTCACTAGGTTTATAATGAATCGTCGTAGACAAGACATTCTCTCTACGCCACATGCATGTAGGACAAGTTGCTTTATTTTAAAGGTATACTTAGGTACTTTCTGCGCCACATGAATATGCAGCGCCTTGTATATAAAATCGTATTTGCGCATGTTCGGATATATAATATTAGGTAATGATTAGGTAGGTACCTATAAAACTATCGGCATGCGTCTGGCGATTCTAATTCCGATGATACCTATACGTCATTTCATTTTAACAGAACTCGACCTGCCAACATAAACTGCCAATGTTTGATCAGGTGATTATGTAATAAACTAAATAAACCTTCGACGATCATTACGCTTTGTGTTTACCTATGTGACGAAGACACTAGTTGCTTACTTATGCATTAACTATCACGCGCTATGTTAACTTAGACTTCAATCGAGTCTTAGCCCCTGGGTACGGTGATAGTCCTTACGTTTTTGTCATTTCACTAATAATGCCGTTGACGGCTTCCTTAGTGCCGAATATAAGCGCGAACATACCGAAAGCCACAACAATAATGTTTTTCCATATAATAAAATAGGTGCGTCCGAATCCAATGTCCCAGTAAGTGATGACTTCAATGAAAGCTGGAGCGATGAGGCCTAGGATGGAGAAACAGAAAGCTCCAATGACTCCCATGAACGGCGCGATGGTAGGGACAGCGGCGGCGAGCAGTACGCAAATCGTCACCAGGATAGTCCGCGTAATGTAGTCGGCGAGGTCTGGCCGCTTCGTGAACTTGTCTTTGATGGCGTTCCAAGCTATCTCAATGCACACAAAGAACTGAAGGCCAAACGTGCAGTATACGGCGATGGCGATAGATATTTTGACGATTTGAGGGGCTCTGTAAAATCAAACATTTTGTGTTAAAAACAGTTGAAGGTTATCGTACTAATGAGGCTAATAGGACGGTCGCAAATCTTGAAATACTTACATGCCATTACCAAGGCTGAGTGTAATAGAGTCGTGCACGGCATCACCGTAGCGCAGGTACCCGAGGAAACCGAGGAGGATGTAGACTAGCGTCACGCCCGACATGCCCTTGTTCAGCACACCACACACCCCGAGCATCGACCGTGGCGTCTTCATAGCATTCTCCAATGGCATAACCACGCCAATGGCTTCTATGGCGAAAATACTCAGGGAAAAAAACTCTGGCCATTCTCTCGGGGGTTTAAACAACATGTCGTTTATATTATCAGTTTTCAGATCCCCAGTTCCGACGAGGTAGTAGAAAGTAATGCCGAGACCGACACTCATGAATATGTTCGCGACCATGGACACGGGAGCCAAGTACTTGAGATTTCGCACCCAGGACATGAATATCAGCGGCGGTAGCAGGCAGATAATGAATATTCTTATTTCTATCTCTTCTTCTTTGACGTGCATGTACTCCGCTACAACCTGAATGGAAAAAAATAAAAATATAATCATTTACAGATTATCTAGGTTAATATTATGAGCATCTACGTGAATTTCTTCATTGTTTCAAAGAGGGTGGAATTATGTCTGGCAGGTCTTGTATTTCCTACTTAAATTAATTTAATTAGGTATTTAGAAATTCCGCACTAGGATGATCCAGAAATTTTGATAGCAAACGTAGATGTGGATTCTGTCACTGAATCGCCCTGTTTGTAAAAATAACTCAATGAATTGAATAGATATGAATTGTTTTGTTTACTTAGATAGACTTTTTAGAATAGGATTCGATTTGAGCTTTACCTCATAACATTACATAAAGGTAGTTTCTTAATTCTTCACGATATTATTCGGTAGCCGCATCTCATTCTAGGAACTAGTAAAATTAGTTTTACTTACTTGAACGATGTTTTTAGCGATGAGAACTGTATAAACGGAGCAAGTACCAAAGTACGTCAGGAAGAGGCTCACGATAATGAAGATTCTGTAAATTAATTAAAAACTTTTTCATATAACTTTGCCAAATATGACTAAGTAGGTATTTAATTCACACAAAATTATATTTTTCACAAAAAAATCACAAAAGCCAATTCATACGCCATTGACTGGTACCTAATACTATAAATAAATTTCAATAGACTAAAAAGCACAAATAGGGTGTAATTTTAATGAATATACCTAATATGGGACCTTGAGACGAGGAAGATAAAACAAGAACAAAAAAAGGCTTCACAATTGACGGAGTAAAAAAAGTAAAGTCGAATTGAGTACCAAGTCGATTGAGAAGAATGGTATTTATTAAAAAAAATGTTTGCTAAAACTATCTACTATATAGATACTGCGTTTGAGGAAGGAGGCTTATACCCAGCAGTGGACTGACACGGGCTGCCTAGCTGATGATGATAGTATAGGTACTGCTAGTTTACCTAAAAGCGTTTGCCCATCGCCGTAAGCATTGTGGTCCATTCTCAAGCGCTGCCTCGCCCACTTCTGGGAAAGTCATATTCGTTCTTCTAGTCTTCTTGTACAGTACATGTGCGCATTTAATCTGTTTATAAAAAAAATGTTACACACACTGAACCAATATAATAAACCATATTATATACCTACATACTTTCCCCTTTATCTATAAAAAGTAAGCGCAGACTTGATGTCTTGATTAACATACGTAATGGTGACATAATGTCAACGCTAACTTTTTATAGATAAGGGGAAAGTATGTATTACAAAGAAATATTTACCAGAATATAAGAGCAGTGGGTGCATATGACTGCCACCAGAACAGTGAACAGTACACCGTTGACCAATCCGGAGCATTTGAAGGCTTTCGGCATGGCCAGAATCCCGGTGCCGAGGGACGCCTTCAGGAGGTGGGTCAGCGTATCATTGTTTCTGAAATGTCATACATGACTTTTACTGTGGTCAGTCATGCAATATATACATTGCCACCTTAGTCAATACATAGTAGTAGTGTTGTTGCCAATTATTTAAAATGGTCTTTTAGACGCCAGACGTGCTAGTTTTTAATAAAAAGTTTTAAGATTTTTACTCGACTAGAGGCAGACCACCAGCCCGATGGTCTAAAGACATTATAGAGCGAGCCGGGAATCAGTGGATGAGAGTCGCAAGGGACCGTAAAGAATGGCATAATAAAGAGGAGGCCTATACTCAGCAGTGGGTGCCAACGGGCTGAAATGATGATGATGATGATGTGAAAAAACGGTTTTATTTAAAAACTAATCTTTGTTTATATAGCTATTGGATAACATAAGTCTCAGATCCTACCTCCAATTACAAGTGGGTGTACAAAGCTTGTAAAGTAAAGTAGTCGCGATGTTGTACCTTGGCCATCCAAGTTACGTTGTACCTTGGCCACCATCATTTGGTCGGCATTTATATGCTTATTTATTTTGAGTACTAATTAATTTCCAGAATGGTAAAACTTATGTTAAATGATAAGAAAATAATGAAATAATTAGGTTGCAAGTTAAAATTACGTAAATAGAGACCAAAATAATGTCATCAAAAATTTGCTATAAATCAATTAAATAAATAAATAATAAATAAATAATGCTGGACAATCCACACAACATCATCTAGCCCCAAACTAAGCAGAGCTTGTGTTATGGGTACTAGAAGACTGACATACTTAATATAATACATTACATAGATAGATATTTTTTATTATAAGTACATATAATACCCAGAACACCCGGAATAAATATTTGCAGAACATACAAACATTTATCCCGAGGCGGGAATCGAACCCGCAACCTTCCGCGTCGCAGGCGGACCATCGCCCACCGCGCCACATCGGTCGTCATCAATTGGCGAAGCTTTTTACAAAAACAACCTTTTACCTATATAAAGTTGTTAATACCTGTAACTTTTGTTAATTGCTAATGCAAATATGATTGAATAATTATAATTTCAACAAAAACTAAATAAATTACATCTAAAAATAATTTTTATCTCGATTTGAACCTACTCTGGCCAAGGTACAACATACACTGTCCAAGGTACATCTTGTATGTTGTACCTTGGACAGTTTTGACTTTTTTTTTCAAATAGCTAGTGCTCACAGGTTTTTGGGAAAATACATAGTTTTATGAATGAATTATGTAGGTAATTTCATGGTCTTTACACACACAATACACTGGACAGATATAGCTAGCACCATTATTTAATTAAATATCAAAATTTAAAAAACTGTCCTAGGTACAACAGGTTCCCCTACCGATAAAATATGTAATTTACTGTTGGTAGAACTAAATTATCGTTAGCATGATATGATCAAATTAAACGAACTCTTTTTGAGACTAAATGTACGTTCTTAGAGCTCCTACACACGAGCGACACGATGTCGACGGCAGATGCAACTTCAGCCGTCGACAGCCGTCAACGGCAGCCGCCGACGCGTCGACGGCAGCCGTCGACCAATAGCGTCGCTTGCAGTTGCTTGTGTTTGTAGCGTGCCGCGCCCGCCATTTTGTCAGTGGACTGCACATAGTCCAGGAGTGCGCACGCGTCGCGGTTTTGTGAAATGAGCTCCAGTGAGAATATTGATGTGGAATTGCTGATTGTAGCAGTAAAGAAAAATGCTTGTATTTGGAATTATAAACTACAAGAGTACAGTAACAAAACAAAGCAATAACAGTGTTTCTTCTTTGGAATTCATTTTGCATCTGGCTCCTGTACAAAGAGAGTCGTCGATGGCTGCCGCAGAGCTTCGATGTTGACAAGTCAACGGCAGCCGTCGACGCGTCGGCGGTAGCCGTCGACGCGTCGGCGGCTGCCGTTGACGGCTGTCGACGGCTGAAGTTGCATCTGCCGTCGACATCGTGCCGCTCGTGTGTATGAGCTCTTAGATATAACTTTAGATTTTCTATAATAAATTATATAGGTACTTATATGAAATATTTATCGTGCTTTCGCAAAACCTGTTGCAGTATTTATAATGTAGGTAAGTATGATATGTCACCCATCGCCAAGGAGCTAATAATAATTGATTAGTCTATTCGCAGTGCAGCTAGGCTCCTAGGTAATTCCATCTGGAATTCCACTCGCATACTACTACTACCAATTTTGTGGGAACAATTGGCAAAAAAAGTCTGTTTATTATCATTGTTATCTAATTTTTGACAGATCATTCAGTATTAGACTAATAACGCCCGGTTTCTGGAAACCCAAATCACGATTGATCCGAGTTTGACACATATATGTTGTAATTAAGTTTAATTTTTTCGTTGATCATCGTTCGAGAAACCGGCCGTTAGTATCCATCTAGGTAATACTTATTTTACCCAGTTGAGTAGTAATCTAGATTATCTTAGGTCTTGAACGCCAATAACTAGGTTCTCTTTGATCTCTTGTCCACATTAGTAGGTAGATAAAGACTACAATAGGTAGGTATATACGATTCCGACTCAGCTTTTTAAGAAACATCTTATACTAATAGTATTTTCTTCTTCCCTAGCTGATTGATATTATTATGAATACAAATAACTTACCATTACACGATAATTCTACGCGATAGTTTAGTCATTGGATTCTAGTTCTTTTGAGACTGAAAATGTACTTCATTGTCTAAAATTGTTAATAACTTTGAATGAATTATAAGTATACTATATTATGTATAAAATCATTGTTATGAACGGTGAAATAGATTCGCACAGTCAAAACAAATTAAAAAGTACTTACGAAGTTGGTTTGTCCAGTTTTCGTTCGCTGAATGGGTCAAATTCTGCTGACTCCGCATCCTTGCTCATGTTATATCTGTTTGAAAACAACTTATTTTTATTTTGACATCGGCAATTGCAGCCTTAAACTCTTCTCTATTACTTCAAAATGGAATAATATTATGAATCCTACTAGTTTGCGAAGAATACCAAAATCTGTTTTTAGAAGTAGTAATGTGCGCTCCATACTATGTTGTTTAGTTCAATCTGAGATCTAATTTGGAACAGAAATGAAGTGGGATTGGAATAGAACAGTGTTGTCCCTTTCTTTTACTTATTCTTCTTGCTACGTTCGTCTCTTTCTTACTGCTTCATCGTCTTTTGTTTTTTTTTAACATTCTTTCTGAGTGTGGTAAAATCTGGTAGGTAAGGTTTGGTATTTAAGGGCTAAAGAATACTTACTTGCTAACAATTTTGACATTCTTCTTTTCCTCTGGAGACAGAAACGTCTCCAGTTCTTGCGGAGCCGGTATACTTCCATTATTGTCCTGTAACAAACAGAAATTGATGTCAGAGATTTTTGAATGTGTTGTACCTGTGTGTTGTGTGTTAAATAAATGTTTCTCTCTCTCTCTCTCAGACAGACCACAGACGTATTCATATGACAGTTAAAAAAAACTTAAAACATGGTCTAAGCTATATCATGAAAATACTTACGTTGACCATATTGATGCCTTAAATCCTCCCCCCAACTGTAAATAAAGAAAGTAGGTATTAACGACGCGATAAAAAAAAATGCATAATAGGTAGGTACAGTTGACAAATCAAACTTTAGATTTATGAATCCATAAGGTATAAGTTATTGGCAGGTACACAATGCTGCATCTCAGTACTTAGTAGATTCACTGAAATAATGTTTGTAAAAAAAGTAATCGTTTTCTATCGTTTGTAGTTAATAATTTTGCTCCCGAAAGTCACATAGAATAACCTATAGATAGTTCAATTGATCTTAATCCGTAGGTAGACATCGCAAGTGCCCCTAACTCATAGATAACTAAATTCACTAAACGTAGTAGGGTTTAGTTATTTGTACCCATAACATTCTATAACTACGTCCAGCAGTGGACTGATATAGGTTGATGATGATGAACATTCTATACAAACGACTTAACCTAAATGTACTAAAAAGTAGGTTCATATATTGTAGATATAAGATTTTGCTTAATTTACAAGTCATGAGCTGTTATTACGCAGATAGGCAGACAGATTTATCAAATGGAGATTTGGTTAGCGTTTGAAATTCCAAACTACTTTAGACTTACCTACTTTTGGTAGGCTTAGCCTTGAAAAAACAAAATCTATTAATATAAATTTTCGTTCCTTTTCCGGCTACACTATCTGCTTAACTTTCACTATTTATATTTTCTGTAGTTATCAATGTTATCAATGGTCCATTGAAAAAATAACTTTGCTACTACTGGTGTAATGATAATTATATGGTCTTAGTGATACCTACTATATGGTCGCTTTGTGTAAGTATTAAAATTAAATGAAGATTTCACCTAGTAGCAGAAGCAAAAATGAAAACAAAAATTATAAATGTAATCTCTATTGTCACACGTTAAATTAAAAAAAATCTTTATGATACGTGCTTGTATTGTACCTATTTCTATCCACCAAAGAGCATAAGAGGGGACGAAAAAAAGGAAACGTTCTGAATAACAAACAAAATCGTTTCAAGGTTAGACTATAAATTAGCATATGGAGACGAATAATAAGATAACTTAAAATTTCATATATAACAAATCTCCATATGATATATCTGTTCCACGTACAAACACGTTTTGTAAAATATGCTGTAGGTATGCCTATCAGTAAGTATTTAATGTACCTAGGTAGGTAACTTATGTAACTTTTACAATCGAACGATATTCCATAAGATTTTTAAAATGAATAAAAAATGTATCAACTATACAACATAGGAAAATCTTGCTAATAAAATACAACACTAACCAAACGTATTAGGAAAGCGTATGTTAATCAATAGACAAAGTGAATAGTTCCTACGATAATGTCCTTATTAAAATTTACTGTAAAATAAAACGCCTGGCCAATAGCACGTCTATACTTGAAAAGGGCCGAATATAATTCATAATCAAAGTTAGTTGATGATGAAACTCGTTCATTCAATTGTCTGTCAGCATCTTGGTCTGCATACTTGACCGTGATGCACTTTCAGGCTGAATGTGATCTACTTATGTCGACCACCAATCGACAAGAAACGCTAAAATACATAAGGTGTCAAAATTATAGGCATAAAAAATTATAAAGATAAATTATAAAATAAATTATATTATTACTTTTTCTACTAGCAAAAATATTACATGATATATTTATCAATATGCATTGGTAATTCTCTTGCTTTATTTATTGAGTAAATTATTTGTAGTACCTAATGTATAATTAGAAAATATTGCAACGGTCTCAACTGTTTCTTATGTATTTTATATGCCATGTACATTTTGTAAATATTGTAATTCGTAATTTGTTTGTAAATAAAATTAAAAAACGTGGTAATAGCTTTTTATTTTTAATTTAATTCGATTCAATTACTATAACATTCGCTGCTAAAATCAAAATTGAACCTAATTTTATTTAAATTTTATTATTTGATGCAATCTACGGCTTATCAAAATGAGTACATCGTGTCTATTGTTATCAATTTGTCACATCGTGCGGGCAGTATAATCAATGCTTTGTACACTTTATGAAATAATAATATGTAACTTAGAATATATCATAGTCTGATGACTTTAGGAACTGGCACCTAGAAGTCAATGGTGATGATGATCATCATCATTGTCTTCTAGATGCCAGTTCTTCAAAACCAGAGCCAATAACGGGCAAGAAACCTACGGCCTAATTCCTACTGTTTTATTTATATATGTATTCCTTTAATCCTTTTAAAAAAGGATTAAAATGAAAATGGCACTAAATTAAAAAAATATAATAGCAATTAGAGTAACAAATGGCGGTTTTTAATTCTTTTTTTTATGGTACTATCGGTGTTTTATTGTGTATTATGTATATGTAATATGTACTGTTTATATCAGTGTCTTATAAAATGCGGAACTAACTGTAAATATGATTTTTTATTTCTTAGTATCAAAAAAAGAATGCGGTAAGTAACCTAAAGGATTTTTTTGTACAGTTGCTCAAAAAGTGGCATATTGCAGGGACGTGTAGCGTTCGGGAAGTGGGCTATTACACACTAGTGCTTTTTTTACCATTCCCGCACTAGTGCGTTTTCTTTCCCAACTGTCAAAATAATGTCTATTAAAAAGAAAAACCAACCATGAAGTTTTTACTAAAAAAAAATCAAAGAAGTTTTTATGATTCATGCAAATACGTATATTGCTAAAAAGAAGCTACTAATTTGTTTCTATAAATTTAATGATTTGATTGAATGAGTTAGGTTGGGTCTCATTTATTTTCATCTCATTAAGTTTCATTTTCATTTCATATCAATAAAAAAATTCTACTGAAGACTTGGCTGTATGGACATAGTTCCCTTTGCCTACCAGAATGAATGAAAAAAAAAATCTCTTACTTATATTCTACGGTTGGCGCCATTTTGTAGAAATTGTCTTTGCGAGTTTAGTTGTTTTATAATATTATTCTTATTTTATAAAATTGCTTCATTTTTTCCACAGAACAAAAAATACAGTAGAAGTAGTATGGGGGCGGGGTGCGCGTACCCCGAGTTTAGCGTAGATTCGCAAACTGTCTCCGCCACGCCTATTTCACGCACGTCAGTCTAGATCGAACCGTCACAGTGATAAGAGCTTTAGAAAAATTACAAAAATGCCTTATTGCGCTGTTCTAGAGTGCAAAAACGACAGCAGAACTAAAAATGTTTCAAATGGTGGTATATCATATCATCGGTTAGTCTTGATTTACTTAATTTCGATGAAAATTGTAAAAACATTATTTTATTGTACAAGACAAGTACAAATAGACTTTATTGTTTATTCTATAGGGTCTACTTTCTTTTAAAGTCAACCATTTATTCTCGAAGATTCCAACTACTGACATGTCACAGTCCGCTACTCAATTAGGTATTGACGTTATCGATAATGAGTTATCGATATTTTAAACTTACAATGTTCTATGATATATCGGCAAAAAATTAACCCTATAATGCATTTTTTTTATGATTCTGTATAGTACTTGTAGTAGTAGGTACTTCCATGACTTGTTCAAACCGTTTTTTTAAATCACATTCCCCACATCAAACCATGTGACTTGATAAAAGCCATAACAGAACGCTACATTAATGTGCGGATACATCATTTACTTAAAATTAATATAAAACTATCAAAAAGGCAACTTCTTAACAAGTATGTTATCTTTCAAGGCCAATAATGTATATTTTTTAGTATGTAGATGTTTTATTAATGTAAGTAGTTCATTAATAAAACCAGTGTTTTAATTTTATTTGTATTAATTACTTCCATTATTATATACCTACATTTTTATATTAGTATACATTTACATTTATAAACACAATGATTTCAAACATAAAAATGAGTAAGGTACTTAATTCATTTTGAAATGTAAAATATATTTATCGACTTTAATTTTCGTTGAAAATAAAACGCATTGTCGATATATAAAGTAATGGCAGCAGTACAACCCTAGAAATGGACGAATAGTACAAAAATAGTAAAGAGCTCGTTACGGAAATATGAATCTTATCTCAAAAGTAATAAAGGTTTATTAAATGCATTTGGTGTAGTGACATCTAGCGGCGAGTAGCAGAACTTGGTAGTGAAAGTATTCCGTATGACGAAATACGTAAATAGATTAGATAATAAACCACTCTATCGTCATATGATTATTGTTAATTTTCAAATGAACGAAGACTAATGTATTACTTACTTTCATTCAACCAATCACACGACGCTTTTCTTAGTGTGACGAAATACAATTAACCTGTGTCAGTGTAAGTTAGGGTACGCTGGTTCCGGTGCGAAAAAAGGACTATGCTCCTTCTACTGTATTTTTTGTTCTGTGATTTTTTCGCAACTGTATTAAAAATAGTCGTTCAGTACTCGTTCGGAACCGTCATTGCAACTTGTTCAGACTGTCAACCCTCGCCTTCGGCTGCGCCTCGGCTCGTGTAGACATTTGTCGGAACTCGTTGCAATGACAGCCTTTCCGAACTAGTAATGAAATACACTACCCAAGCGCTCAGTCAGGACGGTAGCCCAACAACAAAAGATGTCGCTAGTTTAAAAAACTGCGGTTTTTCTTCTGATTTGTTAATGGTTTTTTGCGTTTAGTTATCAAAATTCACCTTTGCGAAAATTTATTAATAGATACCAATTAATCAATACAAAATACTATAATTTTAGTAGGAAAAACGTGCAGAGGCTGGCGAGGAATTTCAAGCTTGCTATCTACTTTGACACGCAAAAATGTTTCCGATATTTGAAACGCGCTAGCGTTTCATAATTTCGACGTCAGGTAATAAGAACGAATAGCGCAGTTCAAGGTACCGTGGACTGATAATCAGAGTATTCGAGTTCAAATCTCGGCCAGAAATGTAACTTTTTGTTGCTTCCTTTTTTTGATATTTATCTGTGTCTTTCTGCAGAGCAGAGGTTCTGCAGAATTTTTACAGACTACTATAAAACCTACTTTATTGGAATTTTTTTTGAACTTAAATGCAATAAAATGCAGTAGATACCTATTACATAGGTTGCCTTCTAATAAAACTGCTAATATCTTCAGGAATATGTTTATATGTATTTAATATTTCAATAGTAAGACTCTCTACAGCTCTATAAATTAAACAAATAAAACACATGAATATGTTTTGCCCAAAAACGGGCTACGGGCTATTTATGTCGTTTTCTGTGGCGTCGCTAAGATTCTTCAATTGCAGTTTTTGGTGCATTGTCTTGCCTGCGTACAAAGGATATAGATTGTTTGTGGGACAGTTACATCATAATGCTTGATCGGAGTGATCGCAAAGCGTGAATGTTTCTTCGGATCCTTTCTGTTACCACAATGAGTTTCTAATTGGCACAATTGATTACTATACTTACAAGATAAAATTTCATCAAAAACAACTATGTACGACTAAATTGACAGACAGCTAGCAATGACGATTATGTCAGCGAGGTTGCCTTACTACGGTTTTATTTACTTTGACAACAAAAAAAAAGGTTTTATTTACCTATATTTCAATGCATTATTTGGAAGTTTGTAATTTTTCTTACAAATAAACGTTTTTTTTTAATGAAATAATTTTTCTTTATATTTATAATTACAGAACATTAAAAAACGAACAGTTTGATAATAATGTTTGCAAGGAAATACATTTATGGCCACACTTTTATAACCAAACTTTATGAACAGTGACATTTATCAGTTATTTATTATTAGCAGTAGTGAGACTGACTACTAGTGACCCGTGACACGGCACGCGTTGTATATTTCGGCTCGGCAACGTTTTTGGCGTTCACTTTATTTTACATTGAAACGTTTTTTTCATATTGCAATTTGTACATAAAATAGTCTATGTTACTCGGTAAAGATATTACATCCTTATGTAGAAATAGTTTTAAAATAGGACGTGTACTTTTGAATTAAATAGTGACCAACAAACAGACAAATCTTATCTTTTCTAGAATTTTAGTTTAGGTAATAGATTGGCAACGTAGCATTTTCAAGAAGAAAAGGGATAGATTTAGTTTTGTTGTCTTGTTTCTTTTCCTACGACTGGAGAGCTGACAACAAACCTTAGAATTTTGTATTTGATAGATAATTGTAAGATAATTGTAAGTATTCGAGCGAATGACGTAGTCGTATACTTACTAGATACCTAAACATTGACGACCGATGTGGCGCGGTGGCATTGACGACGTGGAGGTTGCCGGTTCGATTCCCGCCTTGGGATAAATGTTTGTACTATCTGCAAATATTTATTCCGGGTGTTCTGGGTGTTTATATATAATAAAAAATATCTATCTATGTAATGTATTGTCGAGAAATTACAACACAGGTGGTTCATATATTACGTGTACAGTACATATTTAATTACCGCTAGTTTTGTTTCATACTAAGTACATACACTTTTTGATTTTATTATGGTGTAGAATTATGCGAACTTTATTTTCATACTATACAGTTAATAATGCTACAATATCCAGCTACAATAGCCGCTGTTCCGAACAGGGTAAAAGAGGTTTATTATACAGGGTGTAACAGAAGGGGTGGACCAAAAGCAAAAGGGCGATGGAAGAGCTCAATACCTATCGAAATAACCCCCATGTATGCTCAGCGATATTCAGTCGTTCAAAAGTTACTCGCACTTTTATGTTTTTTTTTTCATTAACATATTTTAGGTTAGATTTCCCAAGTTTTCCCAAACTATCAAGTACGAAAGGTCTACTATGAAGCTACAAGGTGTAAAAAAATACGGTTGTAGCTCTAATAGTTTGGGTATACAAGAGAAATCTAACCTAAAATAAAATTATGAAAAAAAAAACATAAAAAGCGAGTAACTTTTGAACGACTGAATATCGCTGCACATACATGGGGGTAATATCGATAGGCTAAAAGCTCCTGCATCGGCCCTGTTGCTTTTGGTCCACCCCTTCTGTTAGACCCTGTATATATATTTTTTTTAATATTTAATTCTGCACAAAATGATGCAAAAAAACAATGCCGCGTTAGCGCACAGTATATCTCCCATATACGTTACATTTACGATTGAGCTACGAAATATGAGTAGGTAAACAAAACTATACTCATACAATGTGTAGCAAACTTTTTGTTGTTACGTGGTACATTTAACTTTTTTCTTGGTTGTCATGACAACTAGTAGTAAGTAAATAAATATGTCAGTCATAAACACCCAACATTTTGTTGTTAAAAAAATCTCAAATAGTTTGTAATATATCTCAAATAGTGCCTATTTTTAATGCAATGTAAGCTAGAATTCATGGAAGCTGTCTGGGCAGTCTAGCCCAGATCCTGGCATTCAGTTACTCGCAGGCAGAAATCCTTGACGCGAAGAAAGTACTACAAGAACCATAGGCTGAGACCACCGTGACCAACATTCACCTTGTGATAAGAAAACATCTTCGTGAAGAGACCGTTGCCGTATCATGAAGGATTGAAGTAGGAAGAAGGCGACCAACTTCAAGTCATACATCCTTACCATGGTGACCCAGTACAATGACAGTTCTTGGCTCTAGTATTCTGGACGTCTGGATTAGTCTAGCGGTAAAATAGGGGACCATTGCCGCAGATGAAAGATCAATATGTATTACTTTTGTGTACTAGTGTTATTTTCATTTTATATAAGAAAAGTACACTTTTCTTATATAAAATGAAAATAATATAAAAAATATATTATTTATTTAAATATTATATAAAAAATATAAAAAATATAATAATATAATAGCATACATGCTAGCATCTAAAGTATACTTTACTATTGTTGTAAAGTGTGTTAGTCAGTAAGGTTTATCTATGAGCCGTTTTTAAATAAGTACTTAAATTTTTACAACTATATTATGGTAAAAAATATATTTACTTTTCTTACAATAAATTGATTTTTTTCCACAGCTGTGGAAAAAAATCCAAAGCTATTTTTTTTTGTACGTTATTAATATTATCCACCTATGCTATGTAGAATGCATTAAAATTATAAGAAAGAAACCTGTTTGGTTCAACCAAACTTCTTTGCACGGGAGACGGGTGCAAGATATTACAATCTTTACGCTGACAAGTCCGCTTCGAATGTAAATATGACAAAGTACGATAAATAAAAGAATAACTAAAAGAAAAAGAGAAAAAAGATTTCCTATTTCTTTCTACACAAGTATTTAGTTCAAGTAACTAGATGGCGCTCTAGATACTTTTGCTATAACTTAATACCTAGTGCTTCGCACAGATGGTGCCTTTTTTTCACAGTTATTTCATTTTTGGAACACGCGTCACGAACCACCTTAAGAAACGATATAAAAAATGTGTCGATCCATTGTAGACATAAGCATAAGTAGGTACCTAAATTGGATATGGTTTCATAATATTATGTAACTTTTTATGTTCTTTGTGTTACATAGAGAAATTCGCCATGCTTTTATTAATGTCGAACCTTGCTAATTTAACACAAACTTTAATATAAGTTATAATATAGCATCGGACTGTGGATGATGATGGTTATAAATCCACCTTCGGAAAAATTACATCATCGGATATCATTGATTTTTTTTAGTTAAATTTGTGTTTTCTTGAGATTGATACTAAATAGTGCTGATACTTTGTCAGTAGAGTAAACCCGTTCTATATAAAATATATCTATTTGTTTTTTTTTTCTTCCAATAGAGGAGAAATACATTGAAGTGAGCGTGTGTGAAAGTTGATTTAATAATAGATATAAATATTGTTTTTCTTTTAAGTTTGTAATATTAGTAAGGCACACAAAACTTTGCATATTTGATTAGTAGACGGCATAATAAATTGTCAAACACTAATCCTGTTGATATGACAAATCAATTTTTTTGTTTTTTTTTATTCAACATATCCTGTACCACTTCTGGGCAAAGATTTTTTAATATGATATAAATTTTCTGCCTTTCTTCAATCGACTTCAAAAAAGGTTCTCAATTTTCTTCTTAGCTTGATAGATAAGTACTTATACATACTTACCTACTTCAGAAGTGGACCCATATGTTAAGAACAGAGTACTTTTTGAGTAATAATCAAAATAATGTCTTTAGTATTCCTTGAGGATTGAAGTCGGTTTTGTAAAATATGCTTTGATTAATGTAATAATAACTGAAAATACTACATGTGGTTAATCCGGGTTACCTATAATATTTTTTTTGTAATAATATTACTTATCTGTAGTGACATGACAAAGCTAAAATTAAGTATTATCTCTTAAATAATATTTATTGTTTACTTTTATCCGTATGTAGATATCTATTTTATAATTATCCACAAATGTTAAGAATAATATTTGTTGTTTGTGTAATATATTATAGTTATATAAACATAACTTACATGAGATTTAATTCTTTAAAGATGCTTGACGTCTTACTTCGCTGATGACTGGACTACGACTGACTGAGTAGACCATGGCTTGGTGGTTATGAACCAAATTCAGCAAATATTTTATGTCATCATCCTCTGAATATCAATGATAAAGTTAGGCCCGTGTGCTTTGAAGACTGATTTGTTTTGCATATAAACAGCGTCAATAGATAACTTAAATGTATTTGTGATAGCTTATCTATACGTTACCGACATGACATGACAGTTGCAAACAAAAATATCGTCTGCGCATCATATAATCAAGGATCACTTTGAATCCAACTAAATCTTAGAAAAAACCAACTTGATGCGTTACAAACCTTACTATGGTTTGTATCACGAGTCAAAAATATGTTGAGTGTCATTTGCCAGTAATGCCACCAGCACTTTCCTTCAAACCGGAACATATCATCGCGAACATTCATGGTGGTAGAAATAGGTACGATGGTAGCACTTTTCCTAACAACCTCTTTCACAGAATAGCTCCAAGTACTACTGCAGAGTGCAAGCGTTTTATTACTTAAATGTATGGCTATGATATCGTCTAGATGTGTCGAAACGTCCTACTTCATAGACCTCGATCATGTACTTTATCCAGATTTTTTTGATTGCTAAATTTACCCTTATTTTTGGAATTAGATGATAAACGAAAAATTATGTACAAAAATAATAATTTTGTACTGTCAGTTTTCTCATTAGTGTTTAAAAAAATGTTTGATATAGATAAACTATTACCACATTTCAAATTGCAAACACGATATTCAATGGGCGGCATCACCGCTAAATAATAATATCTACCAGACAATCTTTAGTATGGATTATTTTATTCCAGTACAAACGAACATTTTACTGCTTTCAACTGCTAATAGAATAATTAGTAAGTGTAAGTACCTACATCACCTTCTTGAACTTGCTATTGTTATTCAAAACATAGTTTCCGATTGTCTGGCGATATTAGATCTAATCATTGCACGAGTCGTTTGACATTAGGATGTTTTTTTTTGGCATCAGTCATGTCACTGATTTGATCTCTTTTTTCAGAAGATTTTTTGAATACCTTGTCCTCGAGTATATCATTACGTAGACATGCAGACAAGACCCATTGTATTCTAGTAGCTTAAAATATTTTGACTAAAGAGTATCAATGAGTTTAGATCTGCTAACCTAGACCGTTAGTTAAATATTCTAGAGATATTTTTGAAGGTTACTCGTGTAAGTTTTTTTTGCATAATTCAGGATGATTTTTTGAGAATACTGGACGGCCAAGTTCGAATCCGCGAAAGTTAAAGAAATGTCGTGATAGGAACCACTTCGTTTTATCTTTTAGTTTGGAAACAAATCAAATCGATTGATATAAAAAAAAAAGAAAATTTGGGATATTTTGGAACTGTTGAATTCTGGTCTAATCATGAGGTTTATTTAGGAGCAAAAAATTTAATAAAAACTAGGAATAATGAACTATACCCTATACTTCAGAAATAAAAGTTGCGTACCAAAATAAGTGAATTTCGTGAAAAAACTATGAAATAGTTACACAAAGAGTTACACAAAAAGTTTACGCTCTGTTATTTCTGTACGTGTTATCTGCACTTTTCCATTTTCGACACTATCGCGACCACAAGTTTTTTGTATACTTACCTACTCTCTAAGTTTATTTACAAAAATTTCAATGCCAAAAAAACATGGTTGTATTTCCTCCATAACAACGTTTTAAGGAAAATCAAATCTAGTTATTGTAGACCAATGGTGCCACTCAGTAATATTTGCGTTAATGTTTTACACAGAACTTGTTAATGCTAAAGTCTGATTTTAATAATTAAACATTTTATAATTAACTTTCATACTCATTAAAGATGGAGTTTCTAACTGAATTATTATTTAAAGCATCGCAAACTAGAAAAAGGAAAAAATATATTGAATAAATGACTCAACTTTGTATAAAATATATTTATTTAGCAACAATTGTTCAACACATGCTAATGGTCTCGTAATTGTGTTATCTACAAATACGTATAATTTACTGAAGTGTGTTGTTTCGAACCGAATATAACTCGTTTAGTTCGTACTTTTAAAAGTACTTATCAGTAAGAAATTGTCTTAAACCCGTTTTATATTAGTGTACTTGTATGTATCAATGTTTTTTTTTTTTTGCATTCAAAACTTGCATCAAATGTAAGACCAAGAAGTACTTACGTCTTGATAAAAGTGTCTTGATAAGATCTAATTAGGTACTTGTAGTTCGCTCTGAATTTCCAAGAAATATTGATTAAAGAGGAATGTAGCAAATAACATCGATTTACGTAAATACATTTCAAATGCGAAATCACATAATTAAAAAAATATAATAAAAATTAGTACGCAGACATTGCATATTATGAAAAAAATTTTGGTGTGAACATTTTATGTCATCAGATTTTGAAGACTTTTTTTCACTATCAATTTACGCAACGCCTGAGCGACTGCTTCAAAATATTTATAAGTAAATTTCATCATGTGTGCTATCTACTTACTAAATGTCATACAGATCATATATGCGGATGTTTCATCAATAAATGTATATTAAATCTAGTAAAATTGAAACGATATTGCCGTCGAAATAAGCCCAAGAACCCTGCAAAACACTTCCGAACTAATATCCAAATATCTGTCTCTATAAAGTAAAATATATCGTATGTATCTAGTAACCAGGTATTTATCAACTTATTCTTGCTTTTGTAAATCATTATTATTCTGTTATCAGCTTAGGTATCTGAATTGCCAACTGTGAAGTAAGTTCAACGAGGACAAATCTGTTTATATCATAACTTGCAACTCGATGCATGAGCACAAGAATACTATCATTACTCAAAAGAGTGATTGAATATATATATGATTAAAAGGGCTTAGTTTATACAATATATAATAAATTATACAGTATAATTTTTATGTTTTGAGTTTATATCAGTAAATAAAACTGCAAAAGTAACTTTTGGAGTAAGTACCTTTTAGTTTTTTGGGTATCTATTTATTTAATGTTTATAAAAATTGTATTGTATTGTAATGTATTTTTAAAATGGTTTCATACGCAATACCTAGGTACCAACATTATGTAAATTCTAGACGCGATTCTACGTAGTTTTATTGACATAGCAATAGGTTTTCCATGTTTTTCAACTGTAAATAAAATATGCCATGAACCCTTAGAAGTTGAATCTTGCTTCAATGAACCAAGCTAAGCTACAATCGCCTCGTTGGTTTCATTGTGAAAGTAGGTGTCAGTATCATGTTTTAGTTGGTTTCTGTTTACAAATGTTTGGACTCTGAAGCCGAGCTCATGTTACGCACTATGAAGCCATGTTAAGTTTATAGATAGTCTACTTACCCAGGTCTAGTATATCAACGTGTCGTTCAATTTCTGCAGGTTGTGTTATTTTAGCTTAGACTATTGCTGACTATTATGTTACGGCGGAACGGTCGTTATTATTTTAATTTTCAAAGGTTCTTTCATCGTGTTTGCTTATTTACGAGGCGAGTTCCAATGATTGACGTCATGGTGAATAAAGAAAAACTTTAAAAAGTTTTTTTCCCAAATTTTGCTTCGTATTGTGTACCTAATCCTTATCCGATAGTTCGTAAAGTACTTATATGTATAAACGTAGGCGGGATTTTGCGTCATCGATACCTGTGTTGATTTGTTAATAGATAAATATTTCATATGGAATTAGATTTGTTTAATCTGCGTAATTCATAGGTCTTATACTTTCCGAGTTTTACGTTTTCGATGCAACAAAAACTTTTAAGAGATTTTTATATGGTCTATATCTATATGATCTAAGGTCCAAGTAGGCAAGTGTGTAATAGAACATGTTGGTGTAAACGTTTTATTTTTCACATATTTGCAAATTCTTCGCGCATACACAAACTAAATAAAATAAAAATCGAGTCGGACTCTGGCTTCTTGGCTTCATATTTTTGAGCTACAAGTTCATTAATCTTCCTGAAATAACGATAAGATACGCATGTTTACTCTTATAACAAGGCTATACAATAATTAAAATCAAATTATGTAGGTCGTCAGCTCGTCAGACAATGGCAATGTCACAAAGACTGTTTAAAGAAGTGTCGGGCGAAGCGCCAACCGAGGTGAAATATTACAATAAGATGATGCTGACTTCAACTTACAAAAGTTAAACTTGTACGTCCTAGTAGTCCGATCATCTGTGTATGGATATCGAAACAGGTTTGCGACAAGAGTAGAAATATATCTACTTTTAAAATATTTTTAGTTTTAGTCTTATTTCAAAGAAACAGCACTGTATGTAAATTATGTAATACATAACGAGAGCGATACTGACTCCACATACCGTGGGATAAAAGTGTGATGATGATAATGATAGCACTTTCATAGTTATCGATTTTCCGGTGTAACGATTTTTTCCATTGCCGGTGTTTCACGGTATGTAGAAACGTTAATTAAAATATCCCTTTGTTTATAGACATTTCACACTTTTCACTCTGTTCCCAAACTAAGTTAAGTTTGTAGGTACTTACAAAAGAAAATGATTATTTGTCCAAAAAATATCTATAGTAGGTGTACCTACAATAACAGCGATACACAGATACACGTTTCCAAAGTTCATTCGTTCACGCTGCAAACGCAAATTCTAACCTAACCTATTGACTTATTATGTAAATAGGTCAATTAGCGTTTGTTGTGTTGTTACCGTAATTATTAACAAGATTCACATACTAAAGTGCGCTTGACCCCAATAAGGCGAAAATTTAACTTTTAATGCGAAATGCCTTGGCAACGGTGCTACAGAAATGACTATTGATTGAAACTATTTGCAGTGTCACGAATACCTAGTAGGTTTATACAACGTACATTGGGTATCACATAATATATATTCTAATATAATGGGCTATAATTATCGAGCACATACATATCATTCATATTTCGTGATTGCGGCCAAGCGTTTGCCTATAATGCATAAAAAAAAGAGCACATACCCAAGAATTACCTATTTGTTTATGTAACCTTTTATAAATATAGGTGTAACCATATCCAATTCATTTGTAAAATAGTTGCATTTAAGCGCATCGTTTGAAACTGATGACTATGACATTTTTAACTATATCTACATTTTTTTTTCTATATAATAAAAAAACGGAGAATAGGGACGAGTGGGAGGACTTGGGAGAGACCTTTGCCCAGCAGTAGGACGAGATAGGTTAAAGAAAAAAAACTTGTACATTCTATTCTGTATTGTGGAATTTGCACATCGTTGCACAAAAAGAGGAACCATGGTTTATTTTAATTCTATCATGATTTATTTTAGCGACGCTTTAAAATAGTATATTTTCACATCATGAGACCAAGCTGTCTACGAATGAATGAATGAACTAAATTGTTGATTAGTGAAAACTGAGTGTCACTGGGAAATTGCCAATTGGAGAAAATTGGTAAATTAGCGTGGGTATACCTCCGACAACTAGGTACATATCGTTTTTACGCTAATCATACGGAAACGGTATTCATGTGGTTTCAAATAATGCCGTTGACGATTGTAAAAGTATTCTATCTCTGAATTGACATCTTTATTTTTGAGCTACCGGGCCTTATTCGCTATATTCCTTCCCCAAACCGTGCAACGTCACAACGCGTTCCAGAGGGCTTAGTCCGAGGTTGCATTTTAAAACTTCCTACTCTCGAGCCGAGAGTCGTCTCTCGGATATCCATACAAAAATATATGGACATCCGAGAGACGACTGTCGGCTCGAGAGTAGGGAGTTTTAAAATGCAATATAGGACTAAGCCCTCAAAACGCAAACTTCAAAAATGATTGATTTGTATCTATATTATTCGAATCGCGCATGACACGTTTTGAAACGAATAGTTTTCAAAACACGGCAGACTTCGACACGTTTAGTTGACAGTTCAAACCGTACCGTGTCGCGGTAGGGAATGACAACTAAGGCTTACGCCATACATTTTTTTCAGATTCCAAGCCCGTTGCCTTGCCTAAGCCAAGTAACGCGCGTGGTTTGCAATACAATAGAGAATAAGGCCCGTTATATACTTAAAGCGTCTTATTCGTGAATACGTGAATGGTTTGACACGTGCAACAATTTCATATTTTCTAATAATAAAGGGTCACACCCTTTGTTTGTTTGCTCATCCTGTTATAGTGTACCTACACGCACACGCACCCTTCTGTAGCGTCGCACCCACACATAAGACTCTCGAGGGCGCATTTCAAGCTTTGTTTTCTTTTTACCTGGCATCGTTTACAACTGAAGATACTTAGCTAAACTTTCTTTATTTATTAGTTATTTTATTTATTTGAGTACAACATACCATTATCTTACAGCTAAGACGCCAAGGCGATATAATAATATTACTTGGTTAAATATTAGATACACATACAATGCAAAAAAATATAATAATTATTATTATAGAAGCAAATATTCACAAAACATAAAATAATATAGTATGTGTATGTACACAATATCTCCCGTTTTTCTTTATCAGTATCTAAATTATTTATTAAATAGTTAGCTTACTTCGTGCATGTTCGTAATTACAACCGACTTATTATTGTGTTTTAAAGGTTGATTCACACGCGCACAGTCAAATCGCGATATAATAAGCGTAAAGACTTTATATTATATCTATTAAGTCAAAGTCAAAGAATTATAATTAAATACTAGGACTACCTGGTATGCCCCTACGGCTAACTACTATGTAGGTACTATGGTTGAAAATAGTTTTTAAATAAAAGTCAGTTTCATGAAAAATAGGCTTGACTCAACATCGGATCATCGTAGTGACAGATATTCTGGTCAGTAGGTATAACAATTAAAATTAGAATATAATTGTTTAGAGTTTTATTAGGCTAAGTGCACTAACGCATAAGGGCTTTTCTAAAACATGCGCCTACGCCTACGAAGCGAGTAGGTACAACTAATTACAAATAAATAATAGATTGGGATTGCGTTTCTTATCGTGGTCATTGCCACAAGTGGTGATTCTAGGGTGGCCACGACCTAAATAATCAATTGTTACGTATTAACATTAGAACTATGCACATAAAACTGAAAATAGCTGTCATATCAGTCAATGCAATGAAATGCTCAACAATATACACTAATACTTGTTAGTATCTACTCATGCATGAATTTCCTTTTGTATTTAAAATTAATATATATATCTGACGACCCATGTAACGTGGCGCGCGAAGGTCCGCTTGCGACGCGGAGGTTACAGGTTCGATTCCCGCCTTGGGATAAATGTTTGTACGATCTGCAAATATTTATTCCGGGTGTTCTGGGTATTAAATATAATAAAAAATATCTTCATCACCAAATCTTTTACCCACACATTTTGATACATAATTTTGCCACTAATTGATAATAGTATCATCTAGTAAAAAATAGATAAAAAACTAAGCACCTGCAGTAAGGTAGAAAATGGAATCCATGACATCACCATATTTATGTCGGTCGTTCGATCCATGAGGGATGGTTGTTGGGCAGGGTTTGTCTTATTAACAGCCACGTGTTTTCTAAAGATATTTACTTAATAATATATTGGTTTGCTAAGGTGTAACCATTTTTATGTATTTTAGTAATAACTACTATTTATCAGCAACAATTTATATTTATATATAATGTTTTAAAGTTGTTTGAATTTTATACTCTACCGGAAGAGAGAAATCGAGGAAAGTTTGAGAGGCCTTTGCCCAGCTGGTCGTTATAGGATATTTAAAAAAAAACTACTCTACCGACTAAAACTTCATGGTCCGACGAGCTTCCCACATGAGGGGTTATCTATACAAGAACAAATATAATAAACTAATAGATCGTTCACACAGTACCTACCAATCCATCCCAATCTAAGCAAAACAGTGAACTTTATTTATGAAATACTTATATACAATTATTATTGTAAAAAAATGTGAAATATTTTGTACTTAAACTTTACAAAATACTTAGGTAAAAATGTAAATAGCACCTCAGAAAGGCGTATCCCTTCTGTTCAAAAATCAAAAATTCAAAACTCATTATCTTATAATAATAAAATACCATTACAGATACATACATCTAATACGTTATTCTATTTAAAACGAAGTATTTACAAACAAAAATAATCAACTTAAAACTTAAAGATAGATTTACTCCGTATTAATACAATTTATATAAAACTAAGTGTGAGGGTGTAGTCTGTAGGTGTGAGGGTGCGTTAGAAACAATATAACGCTATTATGGAAATATACAAAGGTTAGGTATGTCACCAGGTCATCTATGATCATCCCTAACTAGCTATATACCGTGTAGTGTTCAAACATTGGCCGTCCTTATCAATTACCGGCCAACTGTTTATTTTCTGTGGTAATGACAACAGATAATAAAATAATGCAGACTGTAAATAAAATTAACTACTACAACTCATTGTTTGTGTACTTAGGCCTTTTATTGTTGTCTTTCGAAGAATTTCAGATTAGAATAAGAATTTGTTCTGAGACTTTGGGCGAGCGTATGTCTTTGTTCTGTTATAACAAGTAATATCGTTGTACCGACAAAAACAAAAGCTTTTTGCTTTTTTTATCTTATTATACAAGACAGATGTGGATGTTGCTTAGTTATTTAAAATAATTCATTCCAAAGCGTTGTTTTTTCAAGTTGTTCATCAGAGAGTAAATCTATAATTAATATTTACCACTACATGTTACTACTTAAACAAAAATGTACCTATGTAACATTTAAACGAGTAGCGGTACCTTAGCATACCAAGACTGATAGCAAAAAATGGCGATGCAAAAAAGTATCCATTTAATAGTAACGGGACTGCGAGTAATTTGATCTATTTTTTGTTAAATACTTGCTTATTTAGCAAGAACGAAAATCCGCTGTTGATTTACCTTGTCTATCCTGTAGATAAAACCGACAAGGCTGAGAGGAAGATAGGAAAGCATAATTCATCTAAGCACGTCGTATCAAGATTATCTATATATGTACGAAACGAAATAATTTGATAAAAGTCACACGGCTAGTATACACCAACTATAAGAGAACTCGTAACCATAGAGACTGTTACATGTGTTAGTGATAATTCTATTACTATCAAAACTAAATAATAAAAGTTGGGCACATTATTAATGTAGGATAAGACGTGGAATTTAAATTTTGGTAACAGTTAGAGTAACAAACTGAAAACGCGTGTAATTGAACCTCTTTAAGAAATCCATCCTTAAATATATTTTACTTCTTAAGTCGCCACAAAAGTATAAAAATCGGTGCTGTCAAATTCGTAAACTTTTTCAACAGAACATATTTAGATTCTAAGTAATTGCTAATTAAAAAAAACCTAAATCAACAATACAGTAGGTATACGATTGAAGAAACAATTGCTTAAATTTCCGGAAAATATACCTACGTTTTGAAATACGTACGTACTACGCACACGACACAAACTTTATGGTGCGTGATGTGTAATGAAGTAGAATGTATACTGCGTAGGCCTCCAAGGAACATTTTACAGCTAGCTTAACCCTGTCATGTTACGGATAATAGAATCTAGGTCCACACGTCTCGTAAGTAGGCCAGCTAGTCGGTTGCCCACTTTTCGATCTACCGTTTACTGGTTATAAATCGGCTTTCAATTTTTAACTTAAATACTTTCGTGTTTCGATTGCTCATAAAAAAATAACGCTGCTCTAAACTGTTCGAATACAACGTATCATTTTAAAACTGAGGTTTTACTGTAATGTTCCTATTAAAATCGAATTCCTGTTAATAATATCAAATCGAACACTATTTCTTTGGATACGGGTTTTTACTATGATGTTATCTAGTAGATATGTCTAATAGTATGTCTGCTAATGGAAAATAATTTTATCACGCTAGTGAAATTATAAATAGCGGTCATATAATTACTGATGTGGATGGACGCGTGGCGTAATTAGCAAGGAAATCAATGCAACCTAGTTACTGAGAGTGACAGACTGTGTGACGGTACGTGGGTTATAAAAAAAATTACTTATAGGTAGTAAATTACTTATAGAAATGCCTATAAAAATTTTACGATCTCGTTAAAAAAGTTAAGTAAATATGGCCGCATAAAAAAGGGTTTTCAAGTAAGTGAACGAATATTATACATATTATACAATCTTGAGTAATAATAATTGGGGCTTCTGTGGGAATTCTGTGACCCTCAGGGCAGGTGACATGACAGGTAACCCTGAAAAGAACGTAGGTATAGTGATGTGGCGGTTAGTGAATAAGTAGTGTAGTAGGTAATTCATGGTCCGTATGAAACAACAATATCTAAGTAACAACGCAATCTCTTATGTACACAGCGTAAAACGAACACCTTGGAATCCGGTTCGAACCAGTATACTAAAGGTAGTAGGTAGGTTACTGTTTGCCAAAAGTACATAAAGTCATTTACACTGTAATTAATTTCTATAGACGGGTATCATGCAAAGTCAATAACCTTAACAAAAAAGATACGTTAACTGTTGAGCTAATTAGGAGACCAATCACAGTAAACAATCAACATTTGATAACAAATCCGTATGCACAAATTTCAGACAAAAAAATGTTTTTTTTTCATTTAATTAGCTAGATAGGTACTTTATTAGTTTAGTTAGTTTTGTTAATGGCGTTTGTCAAAAATTAGAAAAGAACAGATTAAAAATATTATCAAAATAGAAAAAAAGAAAATTAAGTGTAATTAGCAATTATTACTGTTATAAGGACTGACCTATATGTAACACGAAACCAATGCAATAATAATAAAAATTAATGAAAATAACTCGTAGGTTACTTGTAGAGCCAGTGTCTAGATACTTCAGTTCTTTTCTCATAATCGATTCAATAAAACTTTTATCCAAAAGAAAACATTTTTTTGATGTGACGGATGAAATTAGATTGTTAGCTAAGTAAAATCAAAATTTCTACTATTTCAGTATTTATAATTGAACAGTTAAGATGCCTGGAAAGTGCAAAGTCAAATTTTAAGTAATGCCATGAACAAATTATTTTACTTATGAGAATAAGTGGTAGATTAAGCTCAATGGCGAGTCAAGGGTGTGGTAGCCGGTTTATAAAAACGTTATGCCAAGCACGCGCATTTTGCTATTTATAAAATATGATTGAAGTCCATACGATACTGTTTCCTTATAGAAACCCACCTTAAATAATATCTAATTAATGTGAAATTGGATGCAAATTATATAAAACGGCAAAAGGTTAATAAAATTTGGTAGCCCAAGTACAGAATACAAGGTAAAACCATAACTCAATTATTATTATTTATATCGAAGTACATACATACATTTTATCGCATAAAACGACTGCTAGGAAATATTGATTTGTGTTCTTGAATTGAAACTTTATTGTTTTATTTCACAACGGCGCAGACGCATTAGTAGGTACTGTTAGATCATAGAACGTTCACCTCCTCCCTTGCCCTTGACCGATTTTCATTTATCGATCGGATTAGTAAATAATCCACAAAAAAGAAGTACACAAACCAAAATTAAGCAAGGCTCACGCTCAATGTAAAAAATGGATCATCATCATTATTAGACAAAAGAGTGAGTGGTTGCCAATTTAATTTTTTCTTAAATAATCAGTTTAAAAAGATTATTAAGTTTGGATACACTACGTTACACGTTTCCCAGTAATTTTCAGTTATTGTAAAATGATCCGTACCTACTGTAATAACCTTCCAATGTATTAATGTACGAATTGGAAGGTTATACAGTACCTTTATGTACACATGAATTTTGTAAAGTCTTTGACAAATAAGCTTGGCGACACTACAAGCTGTTACTGTCATATCAAACAATTTTTATGAAAACCTATAATACTAATTTATTTTCAACAACGATATAAAATTACTGTCCAATTCAGGCGCAGGCGATTGCTGCTTGAAACAGGTTGGAGAACAGTTCAGCCTCTTGTTAGTATTAATTGTAAACGTCATAAAAAAAAAAAAAGTGGTTTACCATATGGTATTGTATAGATGGTATATTGTATACTACTAACAGTAGGTACAAGCCTAGCCAGACGCGTTACGTAGGTAGACTGGTGGGCTCGACCGGACCCGCTCTTCAACCGGTTGGCGGTTACACATTTGCACTTGCACTTTAAACCTAGAGCACCAGTTTCTAACAGCATCGAACCCGGAAGTCCATCGCGAAATTCGCGACCGTCAAATGTTATGACAACAGTGAACTATCGAAGTTAAAAAGTTACAGACTCGCGAGTATCGTAAAAAATAGCATCTCCTTCGATTTAGAAAATTGTGCTTATGGTGCTGAATGTCAAGTAAACATCAATGGAATGTTAAACACTGTAAAACAAGCTACCAGTAGTCCGCTGATGTATAAAACGCGTTTTTACCAAAATAAAATGAAGAGATAAGAAATGTTCGTAAAAAGTAGAGCAGTGCAGTAATATTAATACTTAACTTAAGGTAAAAAGCAGTAAAACTTTACATACATATAAAGTACTAGGTATCTACTAAACTAACTATATACTAATAAATATTCCTTACTAATTAATTAAATCGGATTAGTACAGTAATGACCTACTTCTTTAACAGAATTTAGATACACCGCAATATGTTTGTTTCGCGTACTAAATGAATACACCTACGAGTATAAACCTATTCATGTTTTGTATTAGGTTTATTAGCAGGCTTAAAATAATAGTACTTAATTTTTTGGTCTTCTAATTGTAAGAAAAAGCTAGGGTCAAACATTTTCAACACAATGCAGAGTTTTGTATGGAAAAAATGCAAAAAAACTTGATAAAAAATCTTACCTGCTATCTTTGTCGTTGATCCCCTGCTGTTTTCTAGAGGTTATATGGTGTCACCGAAGCACTAAGCCACGTGCTCGGGAACTCGCAAAGCGGCAAGCGCGTCAGGCGAGCGTCTCGCTCGCGAGTTAAAAACGGAATGAACGTGAATAGTGAACGAAGCGAGCCCTATATGAAAAACGCATGCCACTAGACTGCCACAAGCAAACTTGATCATTGTTGCGTCATACACACTGTAAAGTCTATATACTGTGTCTCTCTCTACCAACACGCTACGTACGAAGTTACGATTTACGAAGTAGTGCCAAATGCGAACGCACACGCTTACTCGATCGTATACGGCTTTCGCATCGCATCACTATTTGAAACCGCTTCAATTTATCTATATACATAGTTTGTTTACGTAAAATAAGTAAGATGCTCCTGCAGCGTCGTCCTACATAGTAGGTAGAGCACAGTAGTAAATGGTCATTCAAGACAAAATCCTACACATCAAATAAAAAGATACCGACAAGCTAAAATGCATGCTTTGCATAACTCCATAGTTCATACTGGGGCTATTCAGTTGCGTGTGTGCAAATTATAAATTAGCAAACCAATAGAGCTTTTTTAGGGATAGGAATTTCACCCATCACAGTATTTTAAGTAAAATTTGTTATTTGTCCTTCTAGATTTTGAATTCTAGACAACAATTATTGGAGACGTATTTACCTACTTTAAAAAAACTATTTATTGAACTAATCAACTAATTTAATTTATCCGATTAATAATGGAAGAATATTTATTTTATATTATTCATATTTGCATACGTGTTATAGTGTGTTTTAAGTGTACCTATTGTATTTACTGTTTTAGTATACGTATTTCGAACCAACGCGAAGGAGCAAGATTTTTTCTAATCTGTAGGTGCCAGATCAGTTAAATCTGAAAAACCTAGGAAAATCTCTAGAAGGTTTGACTTTAAGAGTCTATTTAATTTTTTTATTTGATATAACTGTAATTTAACGTTAAACTTAGTTTACTATGTTTTTACCAAATAAAGTTCTTTAGTGTACTCTTGAAAAACTTGCTCATAATCTACATTGCAAAAAAAAAATTGCATCTCCATAAATTTCAACATTATACACTACTAAATAAGCCTGCTGAACGACACGTGTGATTATGTAAGCAACAAATGGATTTTGTATTGGCATAGATATCCTAGAGTCCGCTTACATGCTATAAAACTATCTCAAAGTGTTATTTTGTTTTTGTAAGATGATTCTATTATGACATATTTGTAAACTGAATTCTTAAAACAAATTCAACCGCAGTGTACCTCCATCAAATTCGTTACAATACAACTAGTAAATAAAAATTATAAATTAAAATAATGTTAGATTGGTTGTTTAATTTTTAGCTACCTGTTCACCTCTTTATCGTTTTATCATCAGCACTTCAGCGTGCATCGGGTCATAAGCAATCAGAGGTCCCTAACGTATTTATTTGCTATAAGCAGAAGATTTTTGGTAACAAAAATAAGAATAAAACCACTATTCTCATCTTACACACAACAGACACTGCTATTAGATACAAAAAAAAATGTGAATGTATCTTGGTTGAGAATATTTTGACAGGCGTCACAGCTCAATTGGTAGTAGCTCTGCCTTCCATGCTGTGGCTGTGGGTCGTGCGTTCGATTCCCACCCAGAGCAAATGTTTGTGTGATGAACATAAATATTTGTTCTGTGTCTGGGTGTTACTATAAACTCTACGTTAGTAAATACAAAAAAAAATGTTTATGTATTCTATCAGCAATCTAGTTCCCATAGTACTACAAGCTTTGCTTAGTTTGGGACTAGAGTGTGATGCGTGAAATGTCCGTGAATATTATATTATAATTTTTACGTGATTTTGCGTTAATGTCGTAACTTAGTATTTCAGTAAAAACTACTGAGTGAATATCGATCAGTGCCAAACCGCATTGTTATATTCATTTATAGCGGTTGTATATTTGCAGTTTGTTGGGACCCCAGGTAGTCATGGAGACACGACAGTATCAAATTCGTCAGTTGTGGTTGTGGGCAACTATTTGACTATGAATCATAAAATCTAACATACTTGGCACAGTTTTGGTATCACTCCAAAATTATCTGCGGTGAATGACACTGCGTAATTTTAGATAGTCATACCTACGTAATATGTGTCAGTGGTTGTTCATGTAGGTATTCTATGTTTACATCTTTTCTTAGTGTAACGTGTGTAGATTTTTGCAGACAACACTTTCTGTTTAAAGTTCACCTTCTGTGTTGTTTTATAACATTTGTTCAGATGTAATCAATGTTTTTAAACATGGTAAGAATTTTGTAACAGATATTCTTATCATTGGAGAGTATTGTAGCTACCGCAAGCGCAACTAATAACTGAATTTAAGAGTTGATACCGCATTGACAGACAATGAAAACTATTGAAGATATTGCATCATTTAGGGAGAGCGCACACCAACGAACGGCAAAACGTATTTTAGAGTCTAGATAGAGAATAAGATTTTCGTGAAAAATCCGTCAAAGTTTGCACATGATTATTTGATAGACTATTGTTGCAGCTTTTTCGTTGGGTGTTAAAGTTGCTAAGTTTTAGGTACAATTTAATTTCCCTGAAACTTTCTTCAAATTCTTATTTACACTGAACCGATGGATATAAACGAATAGGTTTTAAATTACCGTACATAAATGTTTATAGGTTTTAAATTACCGTACATAAATGTTTATTTAAGTTTTATAATTTAGTAGAAAGTTTAAGGCTAAATAGTAATAAAGCCGGTATTTTTATAAGTTCAAAAATCTGCCTGCGCGTTTTTATCTATTGTATGAGACTTGTGTTTTGATATTATTTTTTGATCAAGTATAAATGATCATAGATATTTCATCTCTTCCTAATCTCCGTGTATAAATATATAATAATAAATCCGTGGCATAATACTAGTTGTCACTCTCATACATTTTAGAGTAATCCTTTCTAGGATTTTTAGGCTCAGGGCTAAGTATTAGCTAAAGTCGAACTAATAGGATCAGAATGCCCAAACAGACCAACTTTTTGTAATAAAATATCAGTTGTTTTTTTTTGTGAAATTAGAAAAATTAAGTCAATATACAAGTAAAATATTTTAGTTTTGGTATTCTGAGATCCAATACTATCAATATGTTATAGCTGATGCAACAGTAATCCTGTTTACACTTAGAAGTTGCATCAGGATCTCAAAGTAATGAACTGTAATTGAAGATATTATTGCTTATTGGACTGTTGAGCCTAAGCATTAAGCAAAGCAAGAAATTGCTGAATTATACTGCATAATCACCGACAATTATTATTCCTTTTCGATGTTGAAGTTCATTTTCTATTTTTATAAGCTTGAAGTAAAACTTCTTTAGTCAAATGGGAGAACAAATTTATTTTGCAATTTTTACTGTCCGAGTTCAATATCATACTTATGGAAACTATGAGCAACATCGCGGTTTTTTTGCCTTTCTCTTTTTGGGCACGACGCCTCGGCAGGTACGGCATGGAATGCAGCACGGAATGTCTTCCTCCTCGCACTGGATTTGCTTGCACGAGTGAGTGGCTGGCTTGGCTTTTGCAGGAGCACGAGGAGTCACAAGTTCCACCTGAAATAGACAAAAACATATACGACTGGATTATTTTTTAGTATGAGCTTAACATTTCAAAAACATATCTGCACAGATTTTGGATTTAGAATCGGTCATACAATGAAAGCACTTCGGTATAAAGTTGTCTAAGAATACTGGTGCCATTTCAAAAAGCATCCTATTTTAGAAATTTAAAAAATAAATTTACATAATTTATAGTTTTTTATGAGTGCGTACTTCAATATTTCCGGTGCGGTTTGGTTCATCCGTTTGCTTGCCAATCTTCAGTATAAAGACGTCCTTATCCGGATGTAGGACCTTCTGCGCTTGAACACCCTTAGGAGCATCCTTTGGAGTGACGTTGCAAACATTGCATAGCGTCTCGTGGGCCTCCTTCTTGCTGTACACCAACTCAGAGTTCAGTTGGGTTCGGTTGGTGAGAGCTTCGCATATATCATCCGGTATCTGTGTAAAAAGTTACATAAAAAAATTAAGATTTTTTGGCTTTCACAATTTTGCGAGTTTTTTTAATAAATAGGTACAATGTTTTTAATAAAGAAATCTCTCTATGGAAACTCAAAAATGTTTTTAAAAGCGGTAGTTGAACAAAGCGTTCTTGAAGCGTTAAAAATAGCGTGTTTTAATTAGTTATTGTAGAGCGATGTAGATAAATTTAAGAGCAGTCGTTGACTTCACCCGAAGCTTACCTGGAAATTAAGGCGGTTGGCTCCGCCATCGTCTTCTCCAGGAAAACCGCAGGTCTCCGAGCAGACGGACCCCTCGTCGTCGCAAGTGCACTGCTGCTGCAGCTTCAGCTGAGATGCCGTGAGCTTGGGCGGCTTCGAGGTGCTCTTTGGAACTCTTATTTTAACCTTGATTGAAATATTTTGGAAACGTTTAGTAATTTTGACCTTGAAATTTAAATGTAGGTAATACTTGGCTATAGTATCGATCGTAAATAATTACCCTATCGGTTGTAAATAATCATTGTGTATAAGGGAATTGATAAAGTTCGTATGTCATGGCCATCATCATGACATTCGTAATTTTAAAGATGACCAAAACTCTGAACGAAATAGGTACCTAACCAGAAGGTACTTAGCGCTATTATATTAAATATTTCGGTGTATTTTTTACACCGAAATATTTAACACTTAAATGTATTTTTTATATACAGACCTCGTTCCCGTTAAAAATGGCACCAATTTCTTCGTACGGCTTCCGACTTTTAGGTCCATCACCGGCTTTCCCCATAGTTGAACAAAAAAATCACTATCGATTTTAACAAAATACTGAAGAAATAGCAAAATTAAATACAATTTTGCATGTTTTTGTTATCCTAAATTATTTGCGACACAAATCATTTGTGTTTATTTTTATTTCTAAAAGTATACAAGACTTCCGAATTTCTTAAGTCATTGGCAAGAGAGTTTTCTAAATACTCTGTAAAAAGTTCTAGGTTCATTGCTGCTCCAAATAGTTATGAATCGTTCGAAGAGTTAAACGAACTCCTTTTGAAAAATAAAAACAGTAGGTACCTACCTACCTATCGCGCTTTCTTGCTCGTAGCAAACGTGACTAAAATACTAAAGTTACGGGAAATTTGTTTAGCAAATATACCTACTAGTACCTACCTACTAGTACCTACCTACGGAATATTTGTGTTTTTAAATTAAACATTGAAACAGAAAATGTTTAAGTAAATCTTTATTGCTGTAGATAAGAGGTACAACAATAGTATTAGCCTAAGAGCCACCCTCACCCAAACCTTCGTTATTTTATTAAGGCTGAAGTTTCTCTGTGTGAGCCTCCAACACAGGTAAGAACGACCCCTGACTATCGAGTTTCAGTTGTGGTTACTTTATCAGATCTCTCGCGCTCGCACCTACAGCGGGCTTTCAATGTGTCTGGCGAGATGTAATAACCATGACAACTGTCTGGCTTTCGAGGTACCATATTTTTATAAGTCTCTTAGTAACATATATAAAATTCAGCTTTTATACTATGACGAAAGTATAATTAAAATTGATTAAGGTTAAGGGGTGTCTGGCAGGGGAAGCAACCGTGACAAGTGTCTGGCAATGAACATCGTGATTCCCAAAGGTATTCTGGAGAAAATATAGAAAAATTGAACTGTACACTTTAAGGAAAGTAAGGTACTACATATATAAGTACCTACACCTTTACCACCGGTTATCTGCTAAAGTAACCACAACCGAAACTCGATAGTCAGGGGTCGTTCTTACCTGTGTTGGAGGCTCACACAGAGAAACTTTCAGCCTTAATAAAATAACGAAGGTCTGGGCGTTATGGGCTCTCCCCCTATATGTATAGGCTGGCTATGGTCCAAAAGATGTTATTTTTTGTTTCTTATTTTCTCTTCTTCTTATTTGTTTTCATACAGCAACACGGTGGGGGCTCAGGCTCACATTGTGTCTCTCTGGTGTCGATTCGGCAAGGGGTTTTCTTTTCAGGGCCTTTAGGGGTCACCAGTTCTAGTTCCATTTTACAACGACGATCTCCAGTAGCACCCACTTTTGCTACCTAATAACCATAATTTTTCATGCTTTGATACGAAATAATATAGGTGAGTTACCTACCCATTAGCTCCAATAATTATTAATTACTTATATGAATGTAGTATCACACTATACTATCTACTTAGTTCCAAACTTCTTCTTCGTCGTGTCGATGATCAAACAGATGATGTTTCCCAAAATTTGGTCACCTCCAGTTCCAAACTAAGCAAAGCTCAAATTAATTTTAGCACTAAAATTAAAAACTAAATTTGAGCATAATCTTAGTTAATAAGGAATAAACAATATATTAATAATACAGGTGGGGGTTACTTGGTCCATACATAACCTTTCTCCTCAGACATATCGATAGGTAGGTAATCTAAGACCTAAAAGATTGCCCGTCGACAAAGCCATAAACATTCAAACAGAAATCGGTAAAGTAAATGATCAATCTACCATAGATACCATAGGCAAAGGTAACACACAAACCTTTAGAATGAAGACATCTTTTCTAGGATGTAACACCGTTTGCGCTGGTCCTGGGCCAGGAACGTTAGTCGGCACTTGGTTACAAAGCCAAGGGCATGGTCCAGATTTATGAGCAGATCTTCCAGGTTTACCCTGGACCTGAGTGCTTTTAGCATTCTTTTTAGCAGACATTTCTATTTTATGCAATAATAATTATCTACTGGAATTTTCATATTTTGATAAAAAAATTTGGAAGTATGTGACTCTGCTTCTCTCTGTCAGAAGTAATACTTACGTCAGAATGTCAGAAGTATTGTAAAAATCAAGGTCCACTAGAATTTTAAATCACTTACTAAGGTCTGTGACCCAATAAAGAGTTACAATCCTATTTGACACTATGAATAAATAAATCTTATCGTGACTTAGTCCTAGCGTTGCGCGCCTACTGCTGTATTAATACTACTACTGTGCCGCTCTGGTGATTGAAGAGCCAAAAAATAAGATCTACCTAGTTTCAGATAATGCCACAGATACCTACCAAATTCACTACTGCTGGCGATGCCTCTACATACGCGCACTGCCAGTAGGTACGTACAAAAGTAAATAAAGGCGATAGTTTAAAATGATTTCTGGTTTTCTCTCTAGTATTAATTTATCTGCTATGTACTTACGTTGGAGTAATAAAAAATAAATAAATAAATACATAAAACTATTTGGAAGGTATAGAGCCTAAGTTAACTGCAAATTAAAAAAGTTAAAAGCCGAACGAAGTTACAAACACCTCTGTTCTGTAAAAAGGGACCAATTAAACCTACTAGGTTACGTTTCCGCTAAAAAAAATAGGTCTAAATTTTCTATCCTGCCCAGTAAAATAATATTAAAACGTTTATCAGCAATTCAGCAGCAAAATGATTTAATAGCCACAAAGACGCCATGGAGGACATCGTCAATTTCGACACTGTACATACCTACATTTCATTCTGTAGTAAGTATATTTTATTTACACTTGAGATTAGCTGGTCTTCTCAGTTCTGTAATGGAAATCATAGAAAGTGTAAGAATAGTTAGTTAGCAAGGTTAACTTAATTAGATTTTGAGAATACAGAAGGATTACGTGTCTCAATTCAATAAATGTCTAAGGAAACGTTACGTACATATGGGTAGACCAGTCATTCTAATTTGCACAACTAAATTAGAAAAATCTTGCCTTTGATTGACGAATGTTTGACACGCAATCCTTTGATTTCATCAAAAAATGGTGCAAAAAGCCATTCTTGCCATGTCCAGTTATAAACAGTTAAAAACAGTTTTATCTTTGTGTGACCGTTTATTGGCTGTTTCGATGAGCTAATAAAAGGGTTTCATCCACAGCAGGTAGAGCAGCTACTTTTGCAGCACTTGGGGGGTTTGCAAGGAGCCACTGAACAGCATTTGCGAGGAGGACACGGTGGACCGCAACAACCAAAACAAGGTCCTGGTACACTTCTACAGCGTACAACAGGACAAGTCTTCGATCGGTTGCAACAAGGAGATATGCGTTTTCTGTGTGATTTAATACGAGGCTGACTTCGTGCTTTGCGGGGCTTCTTACGTCCAACTGGACATGGTCGCAGGCAAGGTGAACTTTTGCATGGTACTGTGCACGGAAACTTGCAGCAAGGAGGTGAGCAAGGAGGTCCACAGGGAGATTTGCAAGGTGATGGTGGACAGGGTCTGCATTTTGGAAAAGGTGGACATGGTTTACACGGGCGACACGGCTTTCCGCAACAAGATGATTTACAGCATTTTTTGCATGGCACCGAACGACATGGCATCGGACCACATGGCTTTTTACACCCTTTTTTGCAACATTTAGGTTTGCAAGGTGATGGTCGACATACTATCATTTTGCATTTAGGTGGACGGCAAGGTCCTGGCGGAGAACACGCTACAGGACAAGGTGAGCCACAGGGTGGCGGTCTCGATGGCGGAGGAGTCCATTCCAACATTAACTCATTCTTAGCAAGCGGTGCTCCAGTCATTCTGCGGATGACTAACTCAAATACCCCTCGTCGTGGATTTGTTACCGTCGATACTTTTACTGGAGCTTGTTCTTCACCCGATGACGCAACAATACATTTCGGGCCTTGACACGGATCTTTACCATGCACTGGGCATGGTTCTCTAGGTCCAATACGAATATGTGAAACTGTGGCGACCATTTCCCCTTTCGTCCCGCCTGCAGCAGGGCAAGGTCCTTTATCATCTTTTATTGATACGGCTTTTCCAGTGCACGTTCCTGCTGAAGCACCACGTGCTTTTTTTGTCTGAGCTCCAGCTGAATTACTTGAAGATTGAGCTTGAACGGAAGCTGTGCCTCTTATGCTAGGTTTACCTTTTTCACTCTTTACTGGTGCAGCTGTGATGTTTCCTGATCTTTGTAGTTTTGTTTTAGAACCGGAACTTCCCATCCCCGATTTGGATTCTTCTTTTTTTCTTCCGAAGAAATAAACGTCAGAATAGTGAATTTTTCCATCTACGCTCTTTCTATTGAGTTTTTGTGGAACATAAGACATAGTAGACGTAGAACAATGATTTGTGTTAAACCCAAGATTATTTTCATCTTCACAATCACATAAAGCTTGTAAACATTTGTTGACTGACGCTGTTGCTTGTGTAGCAGAACTACGTTGGTGGGAAAAATCATCAAACAATGTCATATATACAGTAGTTTCTTGTTGTCCAAACACGCAACCTTCTAGACTGTCTTCTAATAAGCTTTGACTGTTCGACTGTGACAAGCAGTCTACTGTGTCTGAAAATGAAACACTCCGTTTTTTGGACCTCATATTATACAAGGACGTGGTTGAAAGGCAGTCGGATATAGTAGATTCCACGGGGTCATATTTAACTGGAAGCTTAATATTCTCGATGACAATGTTCAAGCACTCTTTGACTATAAAAGTGGCATGTGAAAATGAGCTTGATTTGTTTTGTTTCCTGATAGTTTGTGTGTTACTCTTTATATAACGATCGTTAAAGATTGCCTCTTCATTCCAAGTAGCCATTATGTCTTCTTTTTGCTCCATAGTAAGTAACTGGTAGAACGGCAAGCTCGGCAATGTACCTAAGACGATATTTACTCGATTAAAATGTATCGTTAGAATAGCATCAAAAGTAGGTAGGTATACCTATCTCCTAAGATTGCACAATTATCTATTGCTCTGAGTCAGATAGGAAAAGCTTAAGTTTTAACTAGATCAAAGGTATCATTAATGTTCCTAATGCCAAAAATCATGATAATCAAAGTTTAGTAGCAAACTTTTTATTAATTGTGCGGCTGGAGGAAGGTGGACGTTTGTATGTGAAACAGTTTCAGATATAAGAATGGAATAGTAGAATTTAATATATGAGCAATGAGTTTCTATTCAGTAATTTTGTAATTTAAATAATACTAGTGCCTAGCTAGATAAACTCTGAAAATATAACATTTGCAATCATAACTAGCCGAGATGCAAATCTATTTCAGTACAGTTCGGGCGAACTACTAGTATAGGTACTGATGCCTGTAGGTAATATGAAATAATAAGAAAAGTGCATTCTGGACATCACATTATTTATTAAACCATATTATGAAAAGTCTAGGCGATAACAAGCGCAAATTTTTATCTACGCTTTGAAAATTTGGATGGGCAGCAATCAGGGCAACAAGGAATGCACTGCGCTGTACGCGTATCTCTAACAGGGACCACTCGTTCGTGTGTGATAGCTGGTGTAACAAACTGATACTCCAGCTTGGACTTGCGGCCTGGCATCTCAACCACCTTGCCGATTCGCAGCTTGATCACTTGCTGTGGGAAGTCATAAACGACCCCAGGATAGTCCTCAGCAGTGGTAGTCAGCAGTTGGCCAGGCTCGTCTCGTGCCACATCCCCCACTCCATCAGAGTTGAAGTTAAAATAGGCTCGTTGCTTATGGCCCATACCACAGGAGTCCGACGGCAATTGGAATATCACCTTGTTTCCCGTCGGGCAGCAATCTGCACAATTTTGTGATTATATCAGGAATCAAATAATATTTTCAGTTTATTTTCTACATTTTTGAGTGTCTGTAGACTACATAGCAAATAAGCAACTGCGTGTGATGAAACATTCCTCATTAACGTCTCCTTCTGCCTTTAGATTTTTTAGGCCTTCTAATACAACATTCGCAATCAGGATCAGATTGAATTCTTGCGTTAACTTTTCGAACCGGTTGTTTTTTATCAGGACCTTTAGGAGTAACAAGTTCAAGTTCCAATTTACATTTCCTGTCGCCCTGCATTGCAGTTTTAGCTACTTTTAAAACGAAAACTTCTTTGTTAGGAAGTTCTTGTTGTTTTGTATCACCCCGAGCAAGCGCTGTTTGTTGACCGTGTTTAGAAGCCTGAGTGCAGCCTTCAGTTGTGCAAGTAAACTGTGTGCCAGTTGGTTGGGCTCCTCGACAACAGGTAGCTTCACTAGGCAAGGCTAAGCTAATTTGATTTTTTCCACACGGCGGCGCACAAGGGCCACCGTCGGTCCCTTTCGAATACGGACATTGCATAGCACAATGAGTTTGGCTTATTTTCTTGATGATAGACGCGGATGCAGGTACTTTGATCTTTAGTTCGTTACCACCCAAGTTCATTCCTATCTCCTCGAATTGTTTGCTGCGACCTGGCCATCAATAAAATTTATGTGCATTTTTTATTTAGGCCTAATACAAAATAAAATTGAATTTGTCCAGAATGCAGATTATGGTGATTTTATGAATAAAGCTATTATAAAGTACATATTTAATGTTTTTCTAAAAAATCAATAGTATTGGCAAAAGGTTTTTTTGAGTGTGAAATGCAATCTAGGTCGACTGACATAGGTAAATAGGAGTCTCACCTTTTGGAACATGGAGGCAGTATTGATCGGTATTTCTGCACTCCATTTGTTGCTTTGCAGCTGGCTTAGGGCCTGAGCAAAAGCAAGGGTCATCCGGATCTTCACAGGGCATACTGTTGTAAGGATCTCGTGCTGTAAGCAGTTAGGTTTAAAATTGTTGATTACATGATTATACAGATATTTACAATGTGTAATATTGATTTATAATATACCTATAGGACAGGATCCAAAACCACCTCCTCCAGATTGACCTCCAGCACCACTTGCGGCAGCTCCTCTAGCTGTTCCACAAGCACATGGGTCTTGGTTGGTTTGAAATGCTTTTTGAGGATTACAAGATCGATCTACAATAGCGGAACTTCCACCACCAGCTCCTAGACTTGGAGGAGCACCTGCGCCTTGAAATCTTGTGATAATCAATTTGCCGAAGCAAGATATTCTCAAAAACATGACGATTTCACCAGTTTCAGCTCCATCTGGTCCAACTATCCGGAAGGAATCTTTTAGAGCTTGGTAGCTTACGCTATTAGGATCTTCTAAGAACTTTTTCCGTGCTTGAACGAATTCTTTTGTCATATCTATCGTGGCCTCTCCCATTACTATTTTGGTAGGCAAACAACCACATGGTAGTGATTTATAAACTGATACCTTTATAGGAAATTTGCTCATGGCTTTGCCAATATCTGCTTCTTTCAGCGAAAATAAACAAGATTTGCCGTTGTTAAAGGTTTTAACGAATGGCCCGCCACTTTTGGCAATACACGCTCCCGGGTCATCATCACAAATTTCTAAAGGCTCGACGGCAGGACATTCTATGTTAACACATGTTCTGAAGTCCTTGTCAGAGAAACAAGGACTTTTGACGAAAACTATTTTGTCGATAAGTACCTCGAGGAGGAAGAGGCCATCATCCTGCTTCGCCATTGTTTGCTGTTCTCGGGGATGGGTTTTTCTATTTTTATTGTATTTTTCCAGATGCTATCATGCTAAGAATTTTGACATTTGAAGAACAAAAGAAGAACGTGGCGAGTATATACATTAGTTTTCTTTTTGATGATATTTAAAATAATGAAGGTTTTAATCGCGGCTGTAGGTTAGGTACTTAGATATGTATATAATTTTAACTAAGTTATTAATTAAGCTAGCTAGATAATTATTATTGCAAAATTCTCGAGTTGGTTTACCTGCCTAGGTAAGTAGCAAGTAGTGTGTCACTCAATGTGTTACTATACCAGTAAGTAAAGTAGTATTGTAGTTATCTACAACCAAACTTAACCAAGCTATGTAGGTAGGGACCTACTTATTTATGGTAGGTACACTTTTTGCTTACCTACCTTGCTAGTTTACTATTGGGTTTTCTGGAAGAGTTATTCTTAAAAATGTGTAGATAGACAGGCTTCAAAATAAGGTCATCAATTCGATTGCAAGTTAATTTTTGTAAATAGTTCATGGGTATTTATTTTTTTGCCTCTTTATCTTTTTCTAGTTAGGTAATTAATCATAATTTATACATACTTAATAATTGTTTTCAGAAATTATTTTAAAGAACCATCTGCTTTGTGCAAACAAATTGATTTAAAACTCAAATAGCGCACGCACACGATTTCTTGGCTTGGGCGTCTGACTCTTTTAGTAGCGCCATCTATATTTTGAAATTATAAATGGCGATGGATATATAAAAATATAAAATACCACACCTTATTACAGGTACAGTAGCGCTTAGTCCTCAAGAAAAAAACCTCTTCAATTTAGGATTTCACTCTAAATAACAAGTGGCCAAAATCTATATAGCCTGTGGTTTAAACGAGGCACACACACCACAGATAAGAAGTTAAAAAAAATTCTTTTCGTTTGCTTGTGTTTTCACTCACTCATTCCCATCTCACTCACTCACTTCTCAAAAGGAAGAAAATAGTGAATGGCGATTGTTGAGCTTGATTAGCGAAATAAAATTAATACAAGTGAATTTTTACCGTATCATGACTCATTTCAATAAGGTTACCTGTGTTATCATTTTCTAATAATGTCGAGGAACATTGTTTTCGAGGGGTGGTTGACAAAATCGCCACCAACTAAGCGTATCTGGCGCACAGTAAGTACACTTTTATTCGAAGTTTTCTAGAAATCTTTGTCGATATGTGTTATTAATGTATCTCTCGTTATTTATACCCGAAAACTGCATGCTGAAAAGAAAATAGAAATTAGGATAAGTTATTGTTTATAGTATGAAAAGTAGGTAGCCAAGTGTGTGCAAACGTGGTTTTATCTTTGCAAGAAATGGCGGAGAAGGTGGTTTACCTTGCGCCAGTCAGGAGAGCTCCCCGGGCAGTACTACCTAGACTACTACGCGGACCGGAACTGCAGACGGCTCAAGGGCACTATCAATTTGGATTTATGTGAACAAGTGAGTAACAGCTGTGTCTATTCAGGAAACTGTTAAAGTATTGGAACTAACTCATCTGAGTCTCCATAGACTGCCACAGTCTTTATAGATCATATTGAAATGTTACTGAAATATTATTGATGACTGTAAGCAATAGTTGCTTACAGTCATCAATAATATAGATAACGCTTCTAGGAAGTACATATGCTGACCATTATTCCTCAGTTATTGAAGTTTTCTTACACAGTATTCTGTAGTTGCTCATCTGTCAACAGATATCAGATCATACACTTTGTAGTCCATGCATTATGCTATCCTGAATAACATTAGCATCGGTGTTAGTTGATCTCGCTGCATTCATATCTGATCTCAGTTGCACTCAGGACATCACAAGTCTTGCTAGGGTTTGTAACTTTAATATTTTAATTTGCACCATTTCCCACAAAAAACAAATAAGTCTTCTACAGTTGGAGAATTCTCATAGTTATTGGAATTTTACAAATCAAAATTTAACTATTAATTGGAACACACAAAATTATCTGATAATGAAATGATTTTACCTGGAAAAGGTGACAAATCATTGTGTTAACCAATCAGTTGATATTTATTTGATTTAATACTGTTTCTTTTTATTTTCACATCATTACTCAGTTCACATGACATTACAACTAAGTCAATTTAATTTTAGTTTTCAGTCCTCTATTTTCCTGTTCATTATTTTCCTGTCAGTGTTGCTGCTATTTGTAGGTGACACTTTAGATGTTCCTATTTATATTTTGTTCTTATTATTTGTTTAGTCATTTTAATAGGTGTAATAATTGTAAACTACTTGTTATTCATTACTTATTAATCATTATACATTCAAAGTCGGAATTAAGGAGTGTCAATAGCAATGCATGAAAGACTGTTTAAATAAATAAGTAAACTTAAAAAAAAATTGATTTAAAACAAACTCAATCAGAATGTCATGCAACTGATCCATCATTTGCATAATTGGTGCTTATTGAGTAACAGAATTGTATTTAAAAGATTCAACTATAATTTAGCGTTGTAAGCCGATCACAAGACTTGAACAAATAGTTCTATTGTAAAACTTTAATGTTAAAAATAAACTGAGCACACAGTTTATAAAATATGTTTATGCCAGGTTGATGCTGGTCTTCACATGGAACGTAGTGGCACAGGATCATTAGATCCAAAACTGCGGGGATCAGTATTCACTATTCAAACTCAGTCCAGAACTTACCACTTAGAAGCAGACTGCGAGTCGGAGATGGAAAAATGGGTGGATGCCATCTGCAGAGTGTGTGGTTTACGAGCTACTGATGAATCTTCAAATGCACTTGGTAAGTCAATAACTTATTTTATAATATTTATTCAATACACATGACCTTTTTTTTGTTAAATCTGTTTTGTTTCTTGCAATCTACCTAAACAGGCAAAAAAATCTACCAAAACAATAACGAAAAGACCAAACTCTTAAAGGCAGAGCTTGGTCTATTTGTCTTTATACAGCATGAATAGTAAACATTGTGTAGTGTATTCATATTAAATTGTTAATAAATTAACAGTAACTATAATTATGAAGTCTTGGGAGAGCTCCCGCCTTTATTATATTGAATGCACCTGGCATTTCTATGAGACATTTGACTAGTTTGTTTAGATGTTATTCCAGATGCTTTACATGTATGATAGAATTTTGTTAATCTCCTGTTTCACTGTATGGACTTCCCAGTCTTGGGATCCAAATTGTTTTTTTTAATTAAAGTATAGTTTATATATAAACTGTTTATTAGGAAAATATCTGAGTCATACTGCAGTGAAAATAAGTCATTGTTGAGTTACTGGGAAGTGTGTTAGTAATATATTTGTCATTAAATTACAATTTTATATAATTCTTATGGAATTAACATGTAAACTTGAGTTTTTAGGATATAAACCTGCAAAAATAATGCTATGTATCAGTATTAAGTACTAAAAACATAGTGCTCTTTCCAGAAACATACCAGAACACCCTCACAGCGACATACCAGAATAGTAACAGCATACACATGTCTACTATGAACGAGCACTATGAATCTGGGTACAGTACTGGCCCTTACATACCTATCTCGGAGTGCATTACAGGAGTACGGGCTCAGGTAAACTCAGGCAGTTTTTTTATACTAATTGATTCTGGAACTTAATTAATAATTTGGTTTCAAGATTGATAAATGTAATCTGTTGTTGTCATCATAAATACAGTACTAAATAAAAAAAAATTAAGTAGTAAATTTTATTACTACATCAACAATTTTACTACAAATTTTTGAAAATTCAGTCATCTTTTTCTTCATTTTATAATTTATTTGTAATTTTGCATTTAAATTTTAGCTTTTAATTAAATAAATTATTGATGTTCATCTCTGTTTGTTTGAAGTAAAAAAAATAATGCATGGTCTTAAAACATTACAGTAGCACAAGTAACATATTGTGCAATATTAGATTAAAAACTTTTTTTATCTAACATCGTAAAATATATCTATATCGTAAAATATATCGTCTTACATACTAGGTGATTCTAGGTGCCTGTTCCACGCGACCAGAGCCTAGAAGAACGGGCAAGAAACTTACGATTCGTTCTATTATCTTACAGTAAACAAAACTTGATGGAGATTATGAAACATACGCCATTAGAATATTTACATGAATGCAGTCTGCTTACACTTACAAATACGATTCTATATTATGCAATGTCTTTGATTTCAGGATGAGCAAAGGGCGTTCACATTTGATCCAAAAAACATAGTGAGAAGTACCAGAATGCCGTTTGACAGAGTATCCGACAATAGAGCTCACCAAATGTACACAAGTCAACCTCACATCAGGTTGAATACAGATTTCTCGGAAAATGAGTCTAATCTGAGCGATGAAGAATGCAAATCGCTGAATGCTAGTCAATCAAACATTAGTTAGTATATCCTTTTATAAGTTCTGTACTAACTTATGCATTAAAGAGGAGAATATGAGTTATCATTATATGAATGGGAAAAAAATAAGTAATCATTTTTATGTTTACAGGAGACTGGCCTGTAGGAAAGTCATTCACAAAATTAGCAATTAGTCCAAAAAGAAATGGTGTTCCAGAAAATGGTATGTAATGACTATATAAATATATGTATTACAATACCTACTTATAAAATAATTTATGTTTTGAAATATGCAGTTTTTTGTATTTCAATTTTTTTTTATATTTACTCCTACATTTTTAGGACCACCAGTTCCTCCCAGACCTCCAAAAACATTTGCTATGAGCAAAGATGCAGTACAAAAAGAAATATACCAAGGTCCAAAAGTACAAGAACCAATAGAAACACAAGAAAATGTTTCTGTAAGTACTTATACTGTACAAACATACATTCTTTTGGTTAGTTTGTGAAAAAAACAGAAATATTTTTATCAGAATAGTCTAAAAAGAAAGCAAATATGTGTATTATAATATATTTATTACAAATATAAAGAAATCTACTTCAATCGTCATTAACAAGTAATAGTACATTTTTAAGGATCTTAATCAAGTTTCTATGGGACCACCTCTGAAATATAATCTACCAAACAACCAAAAAACATCAGAATTCAATTCTTTATTGGTGGGGCAATTGTGTAACAAAAATACAAAAAATCATAAGTTCAAATTGAGAATGAATACCTCCTCCAATTTTTATGCAAACTATTTGTATTTAACTTATGATTGATGCAGTTTTCAGTTGCAATGTAACATAAGCATGAACTATGTACTTATGTATCGATAGTCATTTCATTCTTTATAACTTATATGCTGACATTCTTTATAACTTATGTCTTAAACTTAAAATTACCGTAGTGGAACCTACTCATTTTGGAACCTAGATTGTTTCTTTTAAGTGCTAATTTTGTTAATAACATGTGTTTGCACAGCCTTGCGCCCATTGTTAATTTGTGTCTATCCAGCCTCGCGCTTCCTAAGCCCTTTGTTAATTTGTGTCTATCCAGCCTCGCGCTTCCTAAGCCCTTTGTTAATTTGTGTGTATCTAGCCTCGCGCTTCCTAAGCCATCTGTTAATTTGTGTGTATCCAGCCTCGCGCTTCCTAAGCCCTTTGTTAGTTTGTGTGTATCCAGCCTCGCGCTTCCTAAGCCATCTGTTAATTTGTGTTTATCCAGCCTCGCGCTTTCTAAGCAATCTGTTAATTTGTGTGTATCCAACCTCGCGCTTCCTGAGCCCTTTGTTAATTTGTGTGTATCTAGCCTCGCGCTTCCTAAGCCATCTGTTAATTTGTGTGTATCTAGCCTCGCGCTTCCTAAGCCATCTGTTAATTTGTGTGTATCCAGCCTCGCGCTTCCTAAGCCCTTTGTTAGTTTGTGTGTATCCAACCTCGCGCTTCCTAAGCCATCTGTTAATTTGTGTTTATCCAGCCTCGCGCTTTCTAAGCAATCTGTTAATTTGTGTGTATCCAACCTCGCGCTTCCTGAGCCCTTTGTTAATTTGTGTGTATCCAGCCTCACGCTTCCTAAGCCCTTTGTTAATTTGTGTGTATCTAGCGTCGCGCTTCCTAAGCCCTTTGTTAATTTGTGTGTATCTAGCCTCGCGCTTCCTAAGCCCTTTGTTAATTTGTGTGTATCTAGCCTCGCGCTTCCTAAGCCCTTTGTAAGTTTGTGTTTATTCAGCCTCGCGCTTCTTCAAGTCTAGTTTTATTATTGTATTTATCTAGCCTTTGCTTAGGACCCTAGTTTTGATAACATTTTGTAGTCACTTTCTAATCCTAGTTTTGTAAATAGTTTATTTTTATCCAGCCGCATTCCTTGCCGTGGCTTCGAGTGCCGCGTCGATTGTCCCACGGAGCGCCGCCTTCGCCGGGCCGGATGATGCTAGCCCCTCGGTACACTGACGACGAGGAAGAATATTCACCTGGACATATGGTACGTTCCTAATTGAAATAAAACATAAATTACTATAAAACATAAACATCTGTTCCAAAATTGAGGTTGCTAATAATATTCTTGTTTTCAGTCGATGCAATACTCCAACTTACCGTCACTGCCGCCTGCAGTAGATCGAGCAACGAAACCGCGCCCTTCGAGTCACAGCATAGGACATATTAACCACCTTATTGGACTGGTAAATTACATCATATCCATCGGTTCACATTTTTTTAAAATAAATTTCACTAACCTATGTCTCTTTAAAGGCATTACGCCATCTAATAGAACACGACATTGATAACATTCTGGAACAACTAACAAGTTGTTTCAGTATGTAATCAATGTGATTATTGTAAATTTAAAGTAGGTTTCTTGTTATGCCGAAAAATTAAGAAGTAGTCGTGGGTGGCTAGTGTTTATAAAACTGTGTGATGTTTCAGTCGGGTTTGCAAATACACGATATGAAAGCGGACGCCCTTCAGTATCTGGACCTAGACCTTCATACTTCCAAGCCTGTTTCTACAAAGGTGAGCTACAGTTCAACTATTTGATCTTTCTTATCATTGTAGATTTAATTCACTAATTTGTTTTTATATCTTTTTTTACCAAATGAGCAAAAAAGCAAAAAAAAAAAAATCGACGTTAATATTTATAGTCGCACGGCTAAGTTAAAATAATTTACTTTCCGAGGTTCCACCAATCAGCGACTGTAGAAAACACGAACATTTTTCACGAACGTCCCTGATTGGCTGATGTATGGCGTTCTATACATTATCTGTCAGGTGTGTGGACTGAAGGAAAATTAAGATTTGAATAGTTTAAATTATTTCCAGGGGCCGGAAGCTACGCGTAAAAAGATCGACATAGCCCACGGTAAGTCGTTATCAGAGGCAGAAGCAGACTCTGCCTACAAAACTGTAGATTTCCTCAAGACAGAGGCGTTCAACATCACCCGTCAAGATGCTGAAGCCTCAAGAAACAATCACCATTAATTAATTTCTGTATTCAATTTTACTTTAATTTTGAAAGGGGCGTATTCCAAAAGCGAAATGACAAAATTGTTCACATTGTTTTAAGTCTCCAAGTACGAACATACCGAAAAAAAGCAACGGAATGTGTGATCATATTTGAAACATAATCGTCATAATTTCCCAAGTTTTTTATTAAGTTTTTTTTATACTTTAAATATAGCCATTACAAAAATACCATCAAATTTTCACAGTTTCGCTTTTGGTTGGGGCAGTATCATGAGATCTATTAGCAGAGCCTTAAAAGTGTCGTTTTACAAATAATGTAGACTTTATTAAAGTACTAGATCGGTTGTGGGTTTCAAATTCAATATTTTTCATAAAATTACAACATCCACATAAAATTATTGAATATTATAGAAAATGCTATTAGAAATAATGGTAAAATTACACACCTTTGAGGTGAATAAAACGTTCAAAAAATGCCTGATTTGACCGATAAAGTAGATGGGTGGAAATATTTTTAAAACCCCGCCCCATTTTTAAATGATAACATCGAAATGAAACAAAATGTATTTAAATTATTTATTAAAATGAGATTTTGTATTAATCCACCACAATGTCGTCAAAGCGCTAGACGAGCACTTTATTATAGACTATACTATAAGTATTTAAAATTAAAGTTACTCTAAGATAAATAATTCTTCATAGTACCGTACCAATTTCAAATACAAAGCGTAAAAAGACCAATCAAATGTTAATGTAAAATTTACACAATCAATATTACTTTGAATGTATGATACAGCTGATTTTTTCCACGTTATCACGGTTCTATGAGAAAAAGGTTCATATATTTGAAGCTTAGTTTCATTTATTATTTGTTTTCTTTTCGAGGGGTATAGTTAAGAACCTATATACATATAATATGTTATAAATAAACATACTATTTGTTGGCGAGTGCCGGCACGATTTCATTGTACGATATATTGGTACGGTACTTATTAGTCAGTCTTACGAATAAATGTGACAATCGTAAACGTATCGTAACGATATACACTGCGCAGTGATGCTGCAATATTATTCAGTAGACGAAGCGGTGTCGCTCTTTGTGACTCAAAAACTTTACGTTTACGTGTTGGATCTACTCATGCTTACATCCTGAAGACAGCATCTCTATTTGTTTATTAGTTGTTTGTAAATTTATGAGACTAAATCAGACCAACGGTTGTGGCAATTGTAATTACAGCGACCAATTATGATAAAAAACAATGGAGCGTGGGCATTTTTATGTATGAATTGAATAAGTAATATTTAATTTTGTGTCTGGTAAGATCATGATTTTTATACTATTCAATTCTTCCAATTATTATCAACGGCACGCCTCACAGACAAGTAAAGTTATTATATTTATCTACAAGTTCTATTTTAATCATATAATGTTTAATAAAGTATTTTTAAGCTCAAAATAGTAAGAAATGGTGTCCTGCTTCTTGACAAACATGATCCATAACACTTATATGTATATTAAAAAAATAACCTTTCATTTGAAATATCTTGCAAATTTAAATAACACTTTGCAGTACATAATGCGATTCATTTAAAATATGGAGTGGCGATTAAAAGCATTTTTAAATATAATTAATAAAAATACAAGTACATTCCGGAGGTAAAAGTTAGATAGAACATTTTATTTCCGTTTAGATGACGCTAGTAATTTTGGGTGTGAAATTATCATTGTTTAGGTCTTTTTGATTGATATTCAAAAATAATTTTGTAAAGCTAGGTTTACCCATTCGTAGTTTTATCCATTATTATCTGTGTAATATCTTCTATCTTAATACATTTATGTGGAGTCATACAGATATTTTCAAGGAACATTGTGTCATGCAACGTTTTTAACATTCTTAGCTTAGTATACACTATTCATGCATGAATATTAGTATACCCAATTCATGCATGTTATGCAATTTTCATGATACAATTAAGTGAGTCAAAAAACTTTTTAGCTAAATATTGTATATAATTTGTCTGAATTCTACTATTGCATGATCCTAAGCACAATTGGATGTATCACTTGCAAACTAAAAATAATATAATACATTATATTATAATTATTTATATTTTAATTCTTCGAATTATATTTCCAACTGGCCATTATAAGATTGACAAGCAATACCATTGCTCATTTTAAACAAATTACTTTGTTATATTATATTTATTTAGTATTTTTGTCTAAAGTTAATTTGTATTATTTATGATTGAATTGCTACAAAGTATTTTAAAGCAATATAATTGAATGTAACAGTAAGTTTTGGTACCTTACTGTATTTAATTTCATTTACTGTACTTAACTTATAATTATATCGATACCTCTCGACTAAAAGGGTATTTACTAAATACCACAGTTCATGTAGGCAGAGAAATCTTTATGAAATGGCAACTTTTTATTAAAAAAACTCTTGAATTAAAATTATGCAAAATTTATGTATAATATTCATAAAGGCATAAAAAAAAAAAAAATTTATTAGTTTTTGTAACTAGCTCTTATTGAGTAAAATTTTTTAATGTGTTAAATTCTTTTACTTTGTATCTTAGGCCCTTTGTGCCAAAAGGTATCGATATCATTTTATTGAATAGTTACCTATATTTAATTAATTTTATTCACTACTATTGTAGTTGCTCTAAAACTTTGACTTTATATTTTAACTGTAATATTATTACAAATTTTGTTACCATATAAATATGTAGTACTAAGTGTTTCCAGTATTCTATTCCTTTTGTGTATTTGTGTATTTTGTGGATTGCAATCTTTATTTGAAATAACCAACCCTATTATGTAGTGTTTAAATATAAATGCGCATTTCATACGCATTTGAAAACACAACAGAAATGAAGCCAATGCATTCAGGCACAATCTGTGCAATATTTATGACTTTACGGATTATTGCTAGTTAGATAAGCAAACGATTGATTAGAACCTTTCGGTCTATCTTATAAAAAGTTATCGCAGACTTGATGTATTGATTACCATACGTAATGATGATATAAAGTCAACTCTAACTTTGTATAAGTTAAGGGGTTTGTCTATACAGTAATGCATCGGAAACTTGTATTAGGTAGGTTTTGAGGGTGTAAAGGGAATTTGACCCTTATTATCTTGATGTTAGTGACCTTAGTCAGCTGTATTGACAGAATGGGTCTAATTAGATAATTAGGTCTTAACTCTTGAATAACGGAATATTTTGTTTGTATTTTCAAGGGTAAAAAAGCTCACATGTAACGCACAAATAACATGTTCTTTAATTAGAAAATAAATAAATCAAATAAATGTTTTATCTATCTTTCTCTAGAAATAAGTTAGCGAATAACTAACTAGGTGAACTGTCTTATTCACAATCGCTTAATGTCGCGTTAGTTCTATCGTTTATGCGAATATTATCTTCGTTATGTTCGTAGCTAGTAAACTAGAGTATCTTCAACAAATTGACAACGTTGTGGCGATTTTGAATGCAGCTGAATATATTTTTAAAATAAAATATAACAAAATATTAGAGAGTGAGTTGAACGTGAATGTGATTTTGTGAATTTGGTGCACTTAAAAATAGTATAATATTGTAATCGGTTATGAAAAATATACAAATACTATTTGTAGAATGCGTTTATCCTTTAACATTAAATTGACTAGTTATATAACGCTTTAAAATAGTAATATAGTCAATATTCGTCTAACAACGACTTGAAATTCCTACGTATATAAGTCAAAATTTAGATGTTCAACCACGTTAAAAGTATGGGTCCAATTTCAATGGAACTCGAAATTATATATAGTTCGTAGGTAATCTGATAACACATTTAATATTATCTCGAATAATTCGACAAGATGTAAACGAGACGCATATATCTAATAATTAGATCAAAAATACTATAAATCTATAAAAAATCACATTTATATTCGTGTTTTCACCCACCTAACCAAAGTCTATAAAATTTCATATAAAAATAATTACACACAATAAAATGTATTATAATTAAATGTATCTAACTCTATTTTCTACCTATAATCTACATAACAAAATATTATTTATATAAGTATATATAGTAGTAAAAAATATATTTTACAAAACGATTTCATGCTATTGCATTTAATAAATAAATAAAAAAACAATTATAACTAGTGCACATTTTGAAGTGTAATATAACTAAATCTATGATTTTGGTAGCATACCAAAAGTTCTAAACACTTAAAACGCTCGATACCCGTTCCTGACTTGGTGCAGGAACGGGCATCGAGCGTCGCCTTTTCTAATTCTTCTCAATCCATGTTACAAAAACACTTCTATTCTTGATATAATGAACTAGTTGGTAGTTAGGTAGGGCTTTTTGAAGCTTGTGCCTGAGTGTACAAAAGTAGTCTTAGGGTACAATTTGTAAAGCTCACTAGGTATGTAATTTGCATATTATTATTTTATTTATAAATGTTTAGGTTGCGCAATCATTTGTCGGTTTACGTAATCTACATTTATTATGGTCATGTCTGTGTGCAAAGTACCCACAATTATGTGTTATGTATGTTATGTAATTATATATATATATGTTATGTAATTATGTTAGAGATTAAGTTGGCACATGGCCGCAAGCTCATACAAAGATTTTTTGTTTTTGTAACTGACACGTACCGCATTATTATTATTATACACAGGTATTATTATGTTAAGTTTATTTTTAAATTAAGGAGTATTTATAGGCATAAAGTATTCTCTGTTCGTTACAAATTGCAGATGCAAAATATTGTGTAGTGTATTATTATAATAAGTACCTATATTCTGTGAAAATATTCACTTTAAAAATAAATACATATATTTAAAATCATTTATATTACTTTTATTTAAACTATCCTTAGGCTGAGATTCCGAGACTTAAGTATCTAGACTTAGGTTTGCGTTTATCTAAAACTAAATCAAGACAAAGGCTAAGGTTTTTACAAGTCCACGCTTATTTTCGTCTTGTCTCTCAACCGCAGTATAATTTCAAAAGAAAAAGAAAGGCAGACATAATGAAGCGGTACCTACAAAAGTTTCCGAAAAAACTACCATTTTCTTGGAACGTTATATTGTCCCATAAAATCTAGCTCTTATTGCACAAAAAAGAAATGGTAAATAAGTAGGTACCAGTTTTTGTTAAAGTGGGCGCAGACGAGGTGAAGCACAAAGGTCCACTTACACAGAGATTAGAAGTCATCACGAAGTAGCTAGATACCCGCTTAGTCGCCACCGTCGTCGCGGCAGCCGATCGATAAAATGCTATGTTTGCTACAGGCAAGTACTGGAGTTTTCTTCAGTGCTAATAATTTGTTTACGTGCCCATTTTTTCTTATTCTTTGCCACAATTGTCGAGTTGATTTATTAATAATAGCAATGATAGAAGGCATAGAAAATTATAACTTTTACTTACTCAGTAAAAAAAAATACCAAGTGCAGTAGAAGTGTATTTTATTACCTACCTATACAACCCAATAAACAAATTAGTACGAATATTCGGTAGTAATAAATATCAAATTCAACACGATTTGTGACAACGCAGCATAAAAGAAATCGTACTTTCTCAAGAGGGCGCAAACCGTTCCCTAGATGGCGCTGTGTGTTGGCCTCGTTGCATTCAGAACTTTTCTTTTAGGCACAGAAGTACATAGTTTGGGTCTAACGTTAATAACCGTAGCTTTCAGCAATGTTATGTGTTATTGTTATATCATATACATTTCAACATAGGTTTATAATCTCATGTTTTCGTCGTAGCCAGTGACAGAGAAAAAAACATCCATTACCTACCTATGTAGAGTGCTCAAAACATAAAACAACAAGTTTTAAACCCTACTAAGTTACATATCAAAATATGTACTTATATCGATAAAAAGGTATAGGTAGGTATGTAGGTACCTACTAGTACCTACTGTAAAACAAGCTTAAATAGGTACCTTGTCCATAAATCTAGTTGCAATATTTATGAACATTGCGAGAACTAGATACGTTTTACGCCAAAAAATCTACATTTGAAAAAAAAAAAAAGTTTAGCTTACACTTTTCACGTTTCTATAGCAAGCCCAAGCTCTAATTGTTTGACTGTACAATAGGTTAGTACTACCTATGTAGATACGACTGATATATAGGTATCTATACTTGTTATTACTTATGTATCATAAGTGTAAGGAGATAATATAGGTACATAGATATAAGTTGATATGGACTGGTCTACGCGATAGTTTGTAGCTTGACCTTTCAGAGCTTATTGCAGGTTGTCTATCTACATGACGTAGGTAAATTCTAGAACCTTCATGAGACCTTCATGGTCTCATTTACCATGGTAGTTTGGTTAGTATTTAATCGGTTTAAAAAAATTAACATGAGAGTTTTTTCTGAAATTATTAACTTTCTCAAGATGAACATTGCTGATTGGTGCTCGTACCAATCCGTAGCTTTTCTTAGGTCAAACGATATTGTTTTTCAACTCCAATACTAATAGAATAAAACTTGGCACGATTTACCATCAACATAAAACTACAAGACATTCACATGAATATAGCTGACAATAAAATCAGATGCTATGCCATTTCGAGAGGAAAATGAACAATAATATATTTATTTTATTCTAACCAATATCAAAAAAAGGCTAAGTGGCACTCCTCGTCGCCACCCTTCGTAGGTATATGTAATAGTTAGCCGTAAGGTCTAGGCCAGCGTTTCCCATTTGCCGGGTCGAGACACGGTACCGAGTTATCAAAAAAAATACCGGGTCGCAACGTTCCTGCCTTGTTTTTAAAACTGTTCGTCATTTAACGCGAACTTGAATTATTTAGTAAAAAATAAACAATAGCTCCCACTAACTAAGTGTAAAATATTATCTAATAAAAAAACATTTCTACTATTAATAAGTGTGCATTAATTAACCTGCCTTATGGGACCAGCTTGGGTTTAAAAGTATTAAATGGATAACGAAAGGGCAATTTGAAAATTACCGGGCCATGGCAGAACAATGTTTCACACTGGTCTAGGCCACACTGGGGTTAGCCGCGCAAATACATTTTAAGAAATCCTCCAAATCATTTTCTGTTGATACTTTGTAAGTATATAATTTCATTTCCGAATATTCGAACCAGCCTACCTACCTATTATGTACCCTATTATGTATCTACTTATTATATATTTCATAACAAAAACCATTTTCTAGCTATCTCTTATTGGTAGGTAAGTACATGATCAAAATGTAATTTACATTTGGTGTTACCTGTACGCCGCTCAACTGCATAGCAAAATACAATTTATGCTAACGGCAGCTGCAGCAGTCGATGTTGACAGACTCATCTCAGTCGAGAAACTTTAAGCTTACGAAAATTCACTGTTCACTCGCAGCGATTTTAGTTAGTTTAGTTAGGGTTAGTTTTAAAAAAAAATCGCAAAACTGTTTATGTAGTTACCGTTATAGTAATGAACACTTCATCGAGCACGTCCTCTCAGGACGTGTCCTGTGCATTGCACTGTACCTACCTATCACTGTGAGATCTAATTATGTATATCATATGTGCCTGAAAATAATTAAATTTCCACCTTTTAACGGAACACAGTATACAAGTATGTATTATGTTTTAAACAGGGCACGATGGTAGTAGGCCTGGGGAGGCCTTTTTAAGAGCTAAGTAGGGCTTTTTGAGAACTTTACTGGGGAGTAAAGTTTGCTACTTAAACAAATTGCATTTGGCCTCTGAATCTCCAAACAATATTTGACACAGGTTTGCATAAAAATAATTATTCTGTTAATTTGCTTTAACTACTGGCTGGCCCTAAAATAAGAGGCATTAAAAGGGCGCTCTCCTAAAAATGAGCCAGAAAAATTTCAAACAACGGTCTTAGATAAAGTTCAAAAGAGGAGGCACTTCGTCGTGACATTTAAAAAATTTAGAATGTCTTTGATATAACTCTGAAAGTTATTTATATTTATTATTTTATGATGTTTCTGGGTAAAATCAAACGACGGGACTAAACATTTTTCGAGGTATAAAGTGCTTGCAATCTATACCCTCTCTAAGACGTCCATAAAAAACACATAACCACAGAATGCTTGGGTAATTAGCTAATCGCGGAGGCTCGAGGGACCGTGACGGCGGGACCCGCGCATGCGAAGGGTTTTATGTAACGGGGACCATCGAAAATCTCCAAACGTCCGTTGGTAAAGTTTGCTCATTCATCTTTTCGGCAAAAGCGGGGCGAGGGGTTGGCGCTGCGCTACCCGCCGTTACGTAACCGAGCCGAGCCGTGCCTGACTTGGCTGACTTGGAGTTGGGAAGCCTTCGCGAGCACTCGACTGTCCCTCGCGAGCACTCGCTCACTCTCCCGCGACCGCTCGTGCCGGACGCCCGTGAACCACAACTCGTGAAACTTTGCCAGCCACTTCACACTACCATCCGAATTGGTGAGTTATTTGTTTACATGGTTTTTATTTATGATTTAAATTATTTTTTAATAATTTTCTCGTTCACATTTATTTTGTTTCATTACGTTATTTTTTTTTGTTACATTGTTAAGTTGAAACACTTATTATTTTAGTTTTTTGACTGTTTTATCTCATAGGATGCTGAGCATGCTAAGCGCCGCGACGGTGAAGCCAAAATATATTTAAATGTGACCATAGTATTAAGGTTTTTTGTTCACTATTCTGTGTACTTAAACAATGTTTAAAAATGCAAGATTTCAAGACGTCGGAATTGATTGGAATTATCAGACTTATCGCGCGGTAATAAAAACTAAAAAGCTTCTATTGGCATTGTTACGTCTTAGAATAGCAATCGCGTAAAACACTTTGCCGCCTCTAGACGTAACGTTTATGCGTTTCAGACACGCAAAAGACAGTGTGCTCCTCGTCGTGTTGTTTATTATAAATTACCGGGAGCGAATAACATCAGACAAACCATTCTTTTTAATTAAAACGTAAATACAGCTGGTGAAATTGTAAAATCGGCGATGTACGGTGAATGACGGTGCTACGCATTTGTGTAGCGCGTAGCAGACTCGCGGCCGCGTAGCGCGCTCGTAGAGCTTTGTTACGCCGATGATATTTGCACCCTCCACCAAAGCCCGGGCTCATGATTAACGTTCTCAGGGACTTGCTTCTCGCAGCGTAGATATTAGGTAACCTTGTGTTTTGATCCGCGCCCCCAAGTTCCGCTTTACTGGGCTGAAAAAGTTCAGCGGTGAGAAAAAGGGGCGATTTTACTTAACAGGGAAAACAAATATTACGTAACGTATACGAAAAACTGTACGCAACGTTGCAAACTTTCATTTCGATAAAAGCCATGGAAATATATCATTCACGTAAATAAAATTGGGCAGGCAGATACCTACATACTTAAATATAAGACGGTGATCACGCTGGTTCAGATTACAGAACGCTCAGAAAGGGAAAATGTTCACTGCGGCTCCGTGCGGTCTGGTACATTATTTGCGTCAACATTCGACAGATTATCCTCTGCAAAATGACAATACTTGTACACAAATACCTACTTTCACCACACTTTATTTGCTATTAGCTTTATCTCTTGTATTAAATTTGAAACTGGATTTCAGCAAAGAAGCTTTTATAATGTTTTATTGTTGAAATAAAACAGGTATAAACAAATATTTAAGTTAGAAATTTTGGGAACAAGAGCTCAATTAATTAATTCAAAAGTGAATATTAATACTCCAACGAATTAAAATTTTTATTTTACGTTTGCGTGTGAAAAATCTGCAGTTAAGTTTCCATAAAATGAAAGCCACATTATTGCTGAGTGTCGTAGGTAATATAAAAAATAGAAAAATAAAAAGACTAACGTGGTATTCCGTTATGCAAAGAGAATCGGAGGAAAAACGGTCGAATTATGTATGCCCCACGAAGTGGGCACGGGTCAGCTAGTATTTAGTATATTTACTTAAGTGATAAAACATTTAGTTTTCTGGAAACTTAACTGAATAATCATACCAATTTTGCCAGCAAACTCATGAATGCTCGCAGTTTCCTGTTTGGTCAGATTTACGTGAAATAAGATAAAAATATATTCATTGTAATACGATTTACTACCCGGATTACTATGAATATATTATGGTTTTTTTGTGCTACGTTTATTATGCAAGCACAAATGACCATGTCGGTAATTGTTAATAATAAAATATTATAAAGAGGAAAGATTTGATTTTTGTTTGTTTGTTTGCATCGAATGGGCTCCGAAACTACTGGACCGATTTCAAAAATTCTTTCACTGTTGTGAAGCTACATTATCTGCGCTGGACATAGGCTATATTATAATTATATTTTTTATATAGCCTACCCGTGCGAAGCCGGAGCGTACTACTAGTTGTTAATAATTTACTGAAATTTCTGACGCCAAGTCCCGGTTTGAAGGGTACGACAGAACGAAACGAAGAAGAAACAGACACATGAAACTATTAATTTTCCAGAGTAATCTGCAATGTATCACATGGCACGTCCTCAATTAACGTGCTCCTATTCAATGCGTGATTAGATAGATAGATAGATACATTTTTAATTGTCCTCAAACACACAAACTTATATAAAAAAAAATACATACAAGATAAGTTGGTTGGTTGGCAAGTGCACATGCTAGGCTGATACGGTATAATAAAAGTAGAAGATATAACCATAAATGAAGTAACGTATCAACCTAACACATGCACCCGCAAACCAAACCGCCGCATTCCGCCATCATTAAATAAATAATTAGATACATTCACTCCATTATTATGTTGCAAAATAAAACTTCAATAAGGATTCCATCAAAAATGTTGGGGTTGTCTTACTTGGCTTTGGTTTCATTTTTATTTAATGTAATTTATTATTATAAATTTAATGAATGCGTCTAGAGTGTGCCTAAACTAACTACATATTAATGGAGAGTTCATTTGTTCATGTTATCGAAAGTTTCCGGGGTGTGTCTACAGTAAATCGATTTTGTCACCAACTGTACGAGTTTATTTAGGCAAATGGAGGGCTGTTTTACGATTCAAGGCTTTCCCACTAAACCACAGCTTGTTATTAACGCTAGTGGAGCGATAGGCTCTTATCTACTGATTTACGAGGCTTGTTCAATTATTTTTCCAAGTCGATGTCGGAATGCTCTGTGCGGCGGCCAGAACCTTCTCGGCTTCAAACAGTTATCGTATTGTATTTTCGACTCACAAGGCATTTTATGTCGCGGCTACTTTATCAGTCATCATCACTGTTTATTGCACTGTTTATTTGTCTAAGAACCTAGTGCCTAGAGAAACCTAACATAGGGTTTAAGACACTAATTAACAAACATATGTATGTAAAAATGAATAATAAATAAATAAATGTGTTACACAAATTCTAATATATTATTTTTCTGAGAGAAAATATACAGCATTAAGCTCTGCATTTAAATGGCTGCATTTCTTTTCAGGGGAATTTATCCAAGAAATACTCATTTTTAACGAAGTTATGTTCAATTATGCCTATCGATACCATGAATGCACCCATTTAGTGTAAATATGTACTTGTACTTACCGTTATGAGAACTAATATAGATGTCGCATTGGTTGATGTGACCTATCTTATAAAAAGTAAGCGTAATATTAAAGTCTATTAAAGTAAATGATTTTTTTCTTTGAATCCGAGATCCATACAGTAAATTGCGTTATGTCTAGAAACACGACATGCGTTCGTACCTAACGTATTACCTAACTAGTAACACGGATTTGGCGTGGCTTAACCGTATTGGACCTTTCTAAATCGACCGGCTCTCCAATTTTCCAATTTAATCGCGGACAGTTTCATCTGACTCCAGGGGGGGTATCCTGACAACTGAAATGTTTCTGAACTGTTATTTGATCAAATCGCAGTTCAGTTTTCTTCTTCGTCTTTTATTGATATTTTGAATGATCGATTTTCATACCGTTTGATAGAATTAACGAAAAATCAAGTATAGGCCATGCTCAAATCAGGTTGGTCATGCTTAAATCAGGTAGGTCATGTTCAAACTAGGTAGGCCACGTGCGAAACCGCGGCATTGACGTCAGTCACGTCAGTCCACAAAAATGCCACGGAATACTGATGAGTTACTATAGTAAAATCATCGAAAACTGAACTGCAACTGAAAGAATAAGAATAAGAATCATTTATTGTAAAACTGTGTATAAAGATATCCGGTCACGCAAGTTTCCCCTTGCTGGATAGCCCCCCAGTTTAATCTATTTGCCAACGTTGCGGTGCATTGTGAATAAATAATAAAAACAAAGCTTGTTAGATTTCATCTAAAAATTCGAAAATATTTTTCACAAACTGAGTATCGAATAACCACGATTATGTTGCGCACCGATGGTTTTGCCAACCCTGTATCATTTGCGAGGTCGGATTCAGGCGTGCATTGGTTTTCGTAATCAAGAAAATGTATGGTTGCAGTTTTCAACAAGTCACTGTTAAGACATGCTAGATGAAGTAGTAATCTAGCATGTCTTAACAGTGACTAGTTTTAAATACTTATTTTATGCGGTATTGTGAAATACATTGTTGGTAGCATGAAAACGACTAAAAGAGTTTTCACATTATCCGATCCAATATCGGTGTCGGACCCCGATCCGATGTCGGGGTAAGTAAAATGTATGAAGTATGTACCTGTCTTTCATATTGTCCGGCCCGATATCGGATATCGGAGGTAGGTACATATTTCATTCATTTTACTTACCCCGATATCGGATCCGATAATGTAATAACGCTCTTAGGCGCGCATTACGCCACGCTAGATGAATTAGCATGCTAGTTAAGAGTAGTGTTATAGACAACTTTACCTCACTTAACTAGCAAGCTAATTTATCTAGCGTTGCGTCTAGCATAATGTATTGCGCACCTTACCAGAGCACAAGTTCTTACAGACTGCAGAGCGAAGTTACATCTGCACTACAAGTATTTCCAATCAACCATTCGGTGTCGATTTGACATTTTCGCTCGTTACTAGTATTCTTAAAGAAGGAACTGGCTGGCAGCCAACTTTACCGTTAAATATATAACTCCTTACAATGTAAAAACTGATGTAAAAATACCTCGCTGTTTAACATCATGTTTTGATCATTGCCTTTTGATTTCGGCGCAAATCAAACAGGTTAGAAAAAATCAAGGCGGATTAACACTAGAGCTGCATCATCAGTTACTTTCATATCTACTAATGTACCGTTTATTATATGAACGGTCATTCATTGTAGCATTCATTGCAACCTTTCATATCCTTTACGTAAGTAATGAGCATCCTTTATTCCTTTCGAGTGTATTCGCACGGAAGAACCTACACGACTCGAGAGTAGGTACACTAGCTAAATACAATGTAAAGAGTAACATTAAACAAGCACTAGTTAAGGTACTGTTTGAGCTATCAAAATATTTGTTAGTATAGTTTATATAGTATATTTAAAGATTTGTATGAATCTATTGTCCGAATACCTATAAAGGCATTTTTATTTCATGCCAATGTTTATTTGCCTACGATTGCGTTCGCTTATAAAACGTAGCCTAGCTAGCAAACATTTACTGAACTAGTTTGGAACACAAAATTGGAGTAGTTGCAGCGTGGCTGAGAGAACATACCCAAACTTCAAATTCGTAGAGGTTTTTAGCAGTTTAAAGCATGCTTTGATCAAGAAACCAGTAGGTACTCGTGACTTTGAACGTTTATCACGTTCAAAGTCACGGAGCAATAACTAGTTTTGGACATAAAGTGATCGTTGTTGAACATACAATTTATGTAACGATCTAATAAAAAGGAAGAAGAGAGCGGAAAACTTTGTTTTTCCGCTGTAGGCATGCCATAAATATAAGACATTTATTTACGTCACGCACTGAACACACAGACCCATTGTCTTCTCGGGAAAAGCTCTATTGTAATAACACACATAGAAATTATTATCTAATGATTTCATCTGCATTATTGTATCTCTGGAAATGAAAATTAAGATAGATAATAAACAGTCAGTAGGTATCAGTAGCTAAACCAAGAATTTCAAGTAAAAAAATGTTCCAATCATAAATTGAATATGACTTGTTAATGAAACATAGTTTTAGAATTATATGATATTTCAGTGATGAAAAAAAGCAGCAACGCTTTATGCTGCCATAGTTTAGAAACTTTGTTTTATATTTTAAATTGTGTACTTACCGAAATATTAAAATCGAGTCACAAAATTATTGCTTCGTTTAGTGCTTGCTTGGGTCCTCAAAAAACGAGTTCTTTTTCATTCCGATACCATGATGATAAAAACAGTTTGGAAAAAACGTTGAGAAAAAAAGATGCCCATTTAAACAATTTGTGGTCCTCTAAAAACTTCAAGCTTCAAACGATTTTGTAAATTGAATAAAATATTCGTGATTATAAGTGGTACACTCTCTACGCAATAAGGCGGGAGGGGCGGTGGGATGAGGTTTATAAGGGAGGGCTACGAAAACAAACATACCTACTTGCATACAAATCACCGAATTTGAACAGTGAACGGCGTCGCTCCGAGCCAACATCTACGACTTACGGGAAAATGCGTATTTTTAGCCAAATGCAGTACTCCAAAATCAAGTCACGATTTAAGAATATATTTCGAAATTATAAAAACATTTTCTTTCACTTTTTGTGGTATGACAGGTTATTTTTTATTGAGGATGTCACTTCTGCATCAATTTTAGCCGCTAGTGATATTTGATTTGGTCAGTTTAAAAGGTGCCAAAGTTATTAACTAAACACTCAAGTATATTTCACACATCACGCTCTAGTCTCATATTACAGACTTTTTTATACTAACCTATCTCGTCCCAAAGCTGGGCAAAGGTCTGGGCAATTAAAGACTAATCATGAAAAAATTACAACTATTATATTGCAGAACTGCAGCTTTTTAGGCTTTTTTGCAGGTTGCAGTATGAAGGCTTTGGACTGAATTCTGCTGAATTCACTGAATTCACTGGATTCGTTGTCAAAAAGGGTCAAATACTTGTACATGCATTAGGTATACCTACGCGGTATAAAGAATCTTGCACTTTTTAGTGCCTGTATTAATCGAAAATATCAAACTAGCTAATACTTCGTCCGTCTGGTGTAGATACTGTAGGTGAAATAGGTATTTTGTGGTAAATCGGTGCAAAACTTTGCCAATTACCTATCTTAGTTCAACCAGAAGACGACGACTGATTGCGTCTAATGCCTTTTTCAAGTTGAGAAGTTAGATAAGAAACTCATAGAACCTATACAATAGCACCCCCGGGAAAGATATATCAGTTTATATTATAATAAAAAGTTTAATCTGTTTAATTAAATAGATATTTTCATTAAATGGGTACAACGTTATACCCAGATTTGGTATATATATCCTTTCAAATATCTTTGTACTTATAGTAACCGTGGATGTGTTAAAGGAGTAGTCGATGGCAAGTCCAAAGATACATATCTAGATTTTGCAGTAGTAGGTATGTATACTGTTCATATGATATAGTGAGATAACTTTTTGATTAATCAGAAAAACAATAAGCTTTGTCCAAGCTGAAACATATTTCGATAACATTAGATACAATTGCGTTAACACATAATTACTGAAGTAAAAGAGATTCTTATAAAAGGATTCGAAAGGGAAGTACTACCACCGTAACCCGTGTCTACTGCTTATCAATAATGCTCGCATTGTCGAGTTCCAGTTGGAACTATGTATATGGGTGGCGGTTCAATTACAGGCACCTGACACTTAAAATCTTGAGTCGTGAGAGTAATGTCAAAAGTTAGACGCAAAATGATGCATCAGAAGATATGCCTTAAATCGGCAAAGCATTGCAAGCAGCGGTTACACAATTAGCATCAAGGAGGCCGTCTGCTATTATTCAAATAAAAAAAAATGTAGTCTAAAAATATTCACGTGTATTTTGTCTAAAGAGCTTGACCGTAGTAGAAGCCTTAAAATATATTCAATGCTTAGGTCCAACGGAAGTTGGGCTGGGGCCACGATAGAGATTTATGTGTCCGGGAATAGTGAACAAAGATAAGGAAGTACCTATCTTGTTTCGTGCTAGAGACTCATTTTATACGTAGGGAGGTACATAGAGGGTTTCCTACAGTCACTTGCCCTAAAAAAACTATATAACTATAACTCTCAAAATATCTCTAGTAATAAATTAAAAAAAAAAAAGGAAAAAATACTTCAACATGAAATGGTGAATTAAAAAAACTTATAGTTTTGAGAATCTTTATGGTCGGGTGTAATTTATAAATAAAATACTATGATTTCTGCCTTGATTGAATACATATTCAAGAAGAGTTGTAATCATGATATATTCAAGGAACGGTCTATATAGTTATATAATTATAAATTAAGTTTTAGAAACGTTTTTGATTAAAAAATATTATGAAACATCGAATAATAATATATAGTTTTTTTTCAGTATAACATGAACTGTCAAAGTCATTTCTAAAGTCAATATCATACATTTATATAAATTTATACATAACTTTGTTGCATCTGTCGGGTAGAATGGTTCCTCCTCCATTAGCCTTTTAACGAAGAATGATTTGCGTGTTCTTAATAGACCTGTCCACAGTATGCTCAGCGCATGCGCGTCCGCCATGTTAAAAACGCGGTAATATGAAAGTTTCGGGCACTTTTTATAGAAATGGCTGGGCAACAAACATTATCACCTTTAATAGTGCAATTATATGAAAAATTAATTGACGGAGCCTGGTTAGTGCATCCGACCGTAGAAGCCCACAACTGTGTTCATTTACAATGATGGTTAAAATACCATGGTCGTCCTCAAAGAGGAAATAAAGCCGAACTAGTTGAGAGATTAGGATAATAATAAGTAATTAAATAATAATGAGTAAAAGTAAATACAAAAAAATAATAAATATCTTAATATAAAAGAAATGAAAATAATAAATAAATAATGCTGGACTACCCACACAACATCATCTAGCCCCAAGATAAGCGGAGCTTGTGTTATGGGTAGGTAGGTACTAGAAGACTGACATACTTAATACAATACAAATTACAAAGGTAGATATTTTTTTATTATACATAATTATAATACCCAGAACACCCGGAATAAATATTTGAAGAACATACAAACATTTATCCCAAGGCGGGAATCGAACCCGCAACCTTCCGCGTCGCAGGTGGCCCATCGCCCACCGTGCCACATCCGTCGTCAATAAATTATATAAGTACAAATAAATAAATATAATGCTGGACAATCCACACAACATCATCTAGCCCCAAGATAAGCACAGCTTGTGTAATGGGTACTAGAAGACTGACATACTTAATAGAATGCAATACATAGATAGATATTATTATTATACATATAAAATACCCAGAACACCTGGAATAAATATTTGCAGATCGTACAAACATTTATCCCAAGGCGGGAATCAGACCCGCAACCTCCGCGTCGTAGGCGGACCTTCGCCCGCCGCGCAACATCGGTCGTCAATAAAATTATGTAATATAAATTCTCCTGAAAGGATTTACTACGCGTATCACTGCGGCATACTCCTTATCAACAACGTTTTTTTACGTTTCCTTAAAGATAACATTATATATTTTAATTAAAATACTTGTAATATAATTTTATTATGTATGCACAATAATTTGAATTGAACTGATTGTAAAATTATGTATATTATTACTGGTTTTATTACTATTTTCTTCAAAAAACGTGCATTTCTCATACATTTTTAAATAAAGTGCCCGAAAAACATGGCGGAAGTTGGAGCATGCGCACAAAAAATTTTCAACTATTTGAAGGCCTATTTACGTTTGACAGCTCGCGAGTCATTTGTCCCGATCAACGAGCCGGTCATTAATAATTAATTTATATGCCAAACATTATTGTGGATGCATTCAATTGAATTAAATAGAGCTGTATTTTAATATTAAACACGAAAAACATTGTCAGTTATCATCAAGCTATTAAATAAATAAATTTTCACGGACAATTCGCAAATCACACTCTAATTCTAAACTAAGCAAAGCTACTATGGAAACTATGCTGATAGGATACTTATGTATTTTTTTAAATGCATATTATATAGAATTTCAAAGAAATACATATTACACCCAGACAGAACAAATATTGTTATAGTTTTGAGTAATTATTAGTTTATTTCGTGGTAGAAAAACTTGCAGGAGGTGTGCGTTAAACAACAGCATTTATTGAAGCAATCTAAACCATTTACTCCAATTATTCCGACAATATTGCTTCTGATTGCCCGCTGTATAGTAGCTGTCGCACCGGTTTGGTCGAATATCTAGTGAACTACGAGCTTGAAATTCAAATTAATGTATGTAGTATCATTACAAGCGTGATTATTTTAGAAATGAGGGCGTCACATGAAAGTAGGCCCATCCCATGCTGTGAGTCGTGGGTACGATGCCCACGACCCACATCAACTTCACAGCACAGCCGGCCTCTCCTAGCATCTCAAAACCTGCCAGGTTTTAAATTACGTTTAGTTTCTGTGATGACACAAATAATAGTAGGTAGTTTTGTTCTATGAATGGGTATTATGTTTTGTAAGTATGCATTCACCAAAACATAGGGTATGGATGCTGGTGCTATTACAAGCGTACAGATAGATAGATAAAACAGGACTTTACACCTATTACGTATGTTTAAGAGCTATTTTAGGGCATAGTTCAATAAATAGTACATAGGTAGATAGTACCATTCCAATCAGGTGTGCAGAAGCCCATTTTTGCACATAAAAGAACAAAGAAATTAGGTATGATACTATTGAATTTGCCGATGTGTAATCACTTTTTGGTACTTACTTATATTATATTGTTTTGACGAAGTTTATTGTACTTTGGTACCTCTATCAGTTTACGTGTTATTAGGTACTATTACTTTTTACCGTAGACACTTTTAATAAAAAAGCTTGTTTTGTTTTGAAATGTAATAAATCTTTGTTATATAAACTTTGAAACATCATATTGATAGGAGAAAGTTAGTTATAATTTTTGAAAACAGAGCAGTTTGAAAATAAATTTACTTAGTATAATTTTTTTTTAATTGCAATTTGATTTTACCCATAATTGAAAAGTAAAGGCGGCAGATGGCAGAGGAAGGACGGACTAGTCACTCCCTAATTACACGGGTCACAGGCGATGCCGTTCCCGAGATATCTCCTACACCGTCATTATTATAGATTGTGTAACCTTTGTTACGAGATTTCTCGATCGATAAGACTATTCACGTTAAACTTACGTTCATGGCCTATACAGTGTTCGCTTATCAGCGCCTTATCAAAACGATTTACTGTGAAGTAATGCACATATCAATCGCACAAAGTTGTGACTGACATGATTTACTTAAATAACTTAAATAAATTGACACTCAAAAAACTTCATAATATACCAAAGCATACTATTAGTACGCTACTGGGTGTTGTATTATATGTATGTTTTAAAAAAAAGTCTACAAGTATTCTATCAGCACTTTAGTTTCCATAGTACCTACAAGCTTTGCTTAGTTTGGGACTAGAGTGTGATGTGTGAATTGTCCGTGAATATTTGAATTTGAATTTAACTCACATAAATCTACGAGATTATTATAATATGATATCACATGATACAACATTTTGTTTAATTTTAATCTAAGTTTAATATATTGTAATTCCTAGAAGTGAATTAACCTAATTACCTAATTACAATTCTTTGTTCGGAGTTCTAGTAGTCTAAATAGTTTAGTTCGGACATAAAACAGTTCTTAAAGAACATAGAATAACATTTTTAAAGCTAAAACCAATAAAAGCAATGAAATTGAACTGGTCTTTCAAGTAACGTGATAAACGTGCGATAGTATAGCGAAATGGGGTGTTTGTCGTCTACTTTATAAAGTTTACAATTCATTGTCGACACAAACATGGTTTAAAAGTGGTTGGAGTTGAGAGAAATAAATAAAAATTGAGGAAATACTTATCTGTGCCACAATAAAAAAGGATCCATATAACTAGGCATACATAGACGAGTACTAAGCATATTTCACTACAAGGGAGGTTTCATATCAACTTCCAATTTACATTTTTATCTTTTATTTACATAAAAAAGTTTACAAGGTGTTAAATTCATAGTTCCCGAACGAGTTTGAACTAGTTTTTCTGTTCTGGAATTTTTCACTCATCGTTGTCAGTACTTTAGGATAAGTCACTCAAATCGATTGTAATGAGCTCAGACTAAAACAAATGAAGACATATAATACAAGAAATAAGCAAAAATTATGTACCAATACAGTACAAATAAATTGTTTTTTGCCATCGTTCAGTCTCCGTCTTGACATGTTACTACCTATTAGGTACTGAACAATGGCTAAATCTGTTGGCCAACTAGTTCATTAACAAACCGAACACGTGAACTTTTTTTATCTCTACGTTTCTACGGTAATGCATGGATGATATCTAATTTGCATTGCAGAACGGTCATAGCTTCATAACTTAATTAAAATACGTTATCGTTACAATATTTACTAATGCTTTACTTTTGCTGACCCCAAGCGGATAAAATGTCCGAGTCTCGCCCTTGTTATGTTGTCCGCGTTTCAGCTGAGTACATTGCGCCTTATTGGATTAGATTCAGTAATTTGTGAATTCCTAAGCACAGACGTGAGAGATTTTACAACTGTTAATAAGACTGGAGGTACACAGCTAAAAAATGTAAGCCGCTAACCGATAAATTTTCATTCATTCATTCAATTTCAGCCTGTGGTGTCCCACTTCAGGGCAAATGCCTCCCTTCCTTCTCTCCAGTTCCTTCTGTCCTGGGCATAATACATAACACATAAATACCTATTAAAATCTCTTTATTCAATCTTATTGTTTTTAATGAGTAATTTTTTGGCCCAATACGAGCTTCACTGGCTAGTGGTGGCTCATTCACAGTAACTGTTCGTAATTGAGGTCATACTACATTTGTAAAGTACCTACCAAGCGCCAAGGTCATGGTATGCGGGCTTTTGGACCAAAATCAAAAATATTGTCCGAATATCTGCCCTGTAAGCGACATTGATTCGTGGAAGCCCAATAGTTTCATTTTATTGTATTACAAATGACTATAATAAAATCTTATTGTTTCATCTTCTATGGTTTCCTCCAACGGAAATGTAGCCTATTCTTTGATCAATACGACCCTGGTCATGCTAATATTACGTTGTTGGCAAGTTTATGAAAGTAAAATGGCTTCCGGGCCCGAAGTGTAAACTTGGCAACACTGATTTATTTTCACTTCTTGCATTTTGGGTAGTAACAGTGTGGGTTTTGACGACCCAATTGTTTATTGCAAGAGGAAATTAGATTCAGAGCGGTAGTTCACGTATTCATCTCACAACTAAGTAATTTAAAAGTTTTGATATAAATGAATTGATATTCTCTATGAATTCTTCACTTAAAATAATTTTATTGCAATTGGAAAAAACTTTCAAACTCAACATTTTTTAAAAAGGATAAAAGTTCGATAATATTCTGGCTAGCCGAATACAGATTTTCGTTAGTTCCACTTTCGATATAATCTCATCACAGTGTTCTGTTATTGAAATTATTTAGGTAATGTTTTGAGTACCTATTATTTGTTAGTTATGATTTTTTCCTGCATTATTCCAACAAAATGAAAAGACGCCGTTATATATAATATAAGATGCATTAATCTGCATCAGTGTTATACAGTGTAGATCAATGCATATGTACGTGTACGTATGAGTTCTATGTGTACCTTTAACTTAAAGAAAGAACGGCGTGAGCTCCCGATTAGAATAGAATTAGTTTACGGATTCATAATATTGTTTGTTATTTTTCTTCTTTGTAGGAATAAATCGTTCGTTTGTCCCTCATATTTAGATTCCATATAATTAATGAAAACAGTACAGTTGCTTGGTTATCCGGCTAAAATCTGGGCCAAGACAACGCGGGTACTTCATACTTTCACAATGTTAATTTGGCTAAGTGCTTTCACAACAACCCCTCGTGAAGCCGCTTACATTTTAAGTGAATAAATCGATATTTACATCCAGCTAATTGACGTTCTGGCGGCTCCTTCGCTGTATTTGGTACCTATTGTCCCGATTGCTTTTACTAATGCACTGCTTGCTAGAGATCTAACTGAAATGTGATTAATTCAAACGTTCAAAGTTTAATCGTTTATTATTAATCAAGATATTTAATATAACGAAAAAAGATCAATACGGGAACCTTACGAGAAGCACCATTTTTAAATATAAAACACAGTAACCCAAGAAAAAAAACTACATAATAGAGAGCTTTCATTTTTTTTGCCGTTTAATGTAGGAACACTTTCTTATAGACTATTGCCACAAAATATAGATGGAAATAAATCTGTGATGATTCTGTAAGCTAATTATGTACTTCATATTAATTATAACAGAGCAAAATAGAACACCAAATCTATAACTCAGTCTAATTTGCTCCATTTCCAAATTAGTTTTAAACTATGAAAATGTTCTGAAGACTCTTTTGACTTATGAGAATACTTTAATTTGTTACAATTGCTGTTGCCAAAAATAATATCACGTCACTCTGAGGGAGTTATACTTTTTGTAGATAAATAATGAAATAAGACAACATGTAATAAAAATGGTCTACAGAAATGCTTACACTGAGTACCTTAAGAACTCTTTGCTTAAGCTCATTTGAAGAACGTGTAGATCAGAACACGGCAACACAAACGTCACTTTTGTGGCTGAAATAAATAAGGAAGACGAGCTCTTTCATAAAGTCCTACTAAAAAATATTAAAATATATAATGATGGTACTGACAAACAAGAGATCTGAGCTAGTCTTAGCATTTTAAACGAGAACTCTCAAAAAGAGACACTATTTTCTTTACGCCAACGAAAGATATCACGTTTCGACCTGACAACAGGATGTTTGCCTTGGCAGAGTCTAAATCCGGAGTTAAACTTTCAACCGGAAATACGAATGATTACCTGCGACCGGCTTAGGTCGTTTTCACACTAAAACCTACACGACACGACCGACACGAAGTTTCATGCGATACATTTAGCACTAGACGAATTTACGACGTGTCAGCGTCAACGTCGATATTATTTCAAACCAAGTCTGAGTTTTACTCGAAACAGTTTCGTAAACTAAAATGTAAATTCAGTATGGAAACTACATTTTGGGTCAAAATATCGTTTTGCACCTCAAAATACTTTTATCATACAAAATTTGCGTTTTAATTTTCGAGACTCGATCGAGTAAAACTCAGACTAAGGGCTCTGTTATGTCGATATCGTGTTGGTGTTGGCAAACATGTTTAAGCTCGGAAATGAAGTTCTACGATAGGTGACGGTTTGAATTTATACTGACAACCATGCCTGTAGTTTAAATCGACTCATGAATCTATAAACTGGCAGGAAATATATCTGAAGCTTACTCTAAGGGTAAAAGCTTTAATTGGGAAATTTGGTGTTACTGTATATTATGAATGTGTTGTTAAACATAATAAGTATGATGCAAGTCTATTCAAACCAATGTGAATGTTACAGTTTTTTACATTCCACTGGTTTTATCCTACGTTGCTCCGAAAAAGCAATATTTTCTACATGCATAATAAAAAATAACGCTATAAATTGATATCATAAAACGAAAGTGCTTTAAAAGTATAAATTTGAATGACACAATAAAGCTTGACTTTATGGTCTGAGTGCCAAGAAACGTTAAATTGATGAAGTTGAAGTTGGAATGTACTTTTGATAAATCTTCAAGTTGAGTGTGATAACATCTATTGGCTTGACTATCGGCTTCAATTTATAATTATTTTTTCTTACATAACACATTAAAATTATTTTCTGTTAGCTTCTGCTATTCACATTGGAGGTGAATCTTCATATATGCTACGATAAACGGTACTGAGATGCCTGGAAGATTTTTTAGAAAATGATTTCCAGATATGCCAAGCTCCCGTACTAAATGAGTCTATTTAGCTTACTTAGCCTCATGATGTTTTCTCTCACTGTTTTGAGTACTGGCATTGTGCACAAACACAGTGGAGAGGGCGCTACAGTCGCGCAATCAACATCAGCTCTGCGAAAAAATTTAATTTAAAATTACAAATAGTTGCTTAACCAGTGCAAAAACAGTTAGGTTGTGAACGTAACCACCCAAATATCCCTATACATTGTTATCGCAGACAGACTCTGTCGAAAAACCCGAAAAATCAGTGTGTAAAGTGAAAGTGAAATTAAACTGAATTGCTGCCAAGTTCAAACTACCTTGAGCTAACATAATCAAAAGTTCATCCAAAAGTCGTCGACGACCGTAGTTAAAGTGCCAAACTTTTAGCATAAAAACTCAAAATAGACTAAAAGTGATTGTGGTTTTAGTTGAGTGATTTTTATTTATTATTTTTTTTTGACGGTGGACGCAAAAACAGACCGTTTTCAAAAACCACTCAGAAAGAGGAACTATAAGTTAATTTCACTCACTAACGTAACTGTCTCGGTAGCGAGTTGGTTAAGACTACCAAGAAAACGGTACCACTGAACCGAGGCTGAAGGTTCAATACTCTGCAAACCCATAAATATTTTTGTGTTTACAAAAATTTCTTCTTCGCTTGCAACGACATCTAGCAAATGCCAGTTGTAAACAAACCACATAAGTTTGAAAATAGACATTAGGTGGCGTGGAAAAAAAAAAAAAAAAAAAAAAAAAAAACAGAATTAAATAAACCAGAAATATAATACCGAGCTATGGAAGAAGTTAGAGAAATGTTTATGAAACTGCAAGCAGACTTAAACGACACGAAAAACTCAATTAAAGAAATGGAGTCGAACATAACCAGAAATATCAATAACAACATAAGTGAAATGGTGGGAAGGTGGGAAACTTACAACTAAAGATTCAAGAACTGGAAAACAACAATGAATCACAAGAAAGGCGCTTAGACACACTAGAAAGAACGCAAAGGCAAAGAAATGTCGTTATATTCGGCGTCAATGAGGATGAATACTCTTACAACGAATTGATAAAGAAAATACTGAGTATTCTCAACGACACCATGAAAATCGATTGCTTAGCACTTGAAATTGAAGCAGCAAGAAGAATTGGAAGAAAAGGCGACAAAACTAGACCAATAGTATTAACTTTTACTACTCTTGGAAGAAAAATTGAAGTACAGAAGAAATGGAAAAGTCTACAAAACACTGGCTATTACATCGCTGAGGACTATCCGCCAAAAATCTTAGAGAAGAGGAAGACACTATATGAACAAGCAAAGATAGAAAAAGAGAACGGGAAAAAAGTGTTGATCAAATATGATAAATTAATAATACTCCCATCTAACAACGCAAATGACGGGCATAGTTTCACGCGCAGCAATAAACGTATACTATCCCAATCTCCACCTTCAGTAGTTCTTAGCCACCAAACTAACAAACCTGCAGAAACCACGCAAACCCATAAGAAAAATAAAATATCATCCTATTGGACGCCAACTCGCCAGATCCACAAAACCGTTGCCGACTCCGATGCTCAAGCAGGACCTAGCGGATGCTGCGCAATTAAAGCAAAAAATAATAAAACTACAGGACAGTCAGAAAAACAATAGCAATTAATAACTAAACCCCCTCTCCAACCTCCAACACGGCTAGTCACCGCGGAGGTGTACGACCATAACCCTCCAACAAGTAAATCAAAATTGAAAAGTAGAATATACATTTGCACATATAACGTAAGATCCCTATCATCAAAAGAAAGAATGCTACAACTTAAGTATGCTTTAACGAAAATCAAATACGATATAATAGGAATATCAGATATACGCAGAGAAGGAAACTCTATCACAGAAGACGAAGACCATGTATTTTGTTATGTCGGAGAAAGACCGGGTAGGTACGGAGTTGGCTTTCTTATTAAAAAATACCTAAAACCAAATATAGAAAAATTCATCGGCATAAATGAGAGAGTCTGCCTTCTGAAATTAAAATTTGACGAGTACTACTTATCAATAATTCAGGTATACGCTCCCACAGCTGATTCTACAGAAGAAGAAATAAATACTTTTTATAACAAAATTCAAGAAGCACAGACATACACAGGAAAAAACGTAATTATAATGGGAGATTTCAACGCAAAAATAGGACAACCACAAAACACAGAACGAAATATTATGGGAAAATACGGATTAGGAAAAAGAAATGAAAGAGGAGATATTCTTGTTAAATTTGCTCTTGAAAATAACCTAACTATAGCCAATACTATCTTCAAAAAAGATCCCAAAAATAGATGGACCTGGATGTCACCTGATACAGTAACAAAAAATGAAATCGACTACATAATGTTCAGCAAACCAATCAAGTTCGAAAATTTTGAAGTCTTAGTTAACATTCCATATTCCACGGATCATAGGCTACTACGAGCAACGCTATTAGTTAGTAAAGCTAAGATAAACAGAGCAAATTTTGGCAACACTCAAACTATAGCCAAAACGGAAAACGAACAGAAAATATTCTTAAGCACTCTTACCGATGAACTTGATTCATTGAATGACGAAGAAACATCTGAAGTGTATTTTGAAAAAATACAGCAATCACTGATAAATAGCTTAAGAATAATGCGAAATAAGACAAACGACATCAAAAAACAGTCAGATATCCTAACCGAAGAATCAAAGTACCTTATCAAAGAAAGACATACCTTACAAAACAAAAAGAATTTATCAAAAGAAGAGAAAGAAGAATTAAAACGACTATACAAAACAACCAACAAAAACATTAAAAGAGACTACAAAAACCACAGATTAAACATAATCGAAAAATACCTAACAACAAAAGGAAGCACAAAAAAAGCTAATAAAATATTAAATAAAGAAAAAACGTGGATTCCAAACTTAAAAACTAATAAAAAAGTAAATAAAAATCAGACTAGAGCAGAAATTATAAATATTGCTACAGATTATTACAAAAATCTGTATGGACCGGCAAATAAAATAGAAGAAGAAAATACAAAAGTTCAATGTCAACAACCACCAAAACCTAAAGATGAAGAAATCTATTCAGAGTTTACCCCAGAAGCATTCACAGAAGATGAAATAACAAAACAGATTACGAAATTAAAATCTGACAAAAGCCCCGGGCCTGATAACATTACTAACGAACTTATACAACAGGCAAAAAGTGTACTGACAAAACCACTCACAAACTTATTTAATAAAATACTAATTAGTGAAACAGTTCCGTCCTCATGGGCTACTTCAGATATAATCCTCTTATACAAAAAAGGAGATCCAGCTGATGTCGGGAACTATCGCCCAATCAGCTTAATGTCAAGCATATACAAGTTATTCGCTTCATGTCTAGAAAACAGAATGCAAACTTATGTCGAGAAATGTCAACCAATCGAACAAGCGGGCTTTCGCAAAGGATTCAGCACGGTCGACCACATTCAAACGGTCGATCAAATAATAGAAAAATACGAAGAATTTAATAGACCAATATACATTGGGTTTGTCGACTACACTAAGGCGTTCGATTCGATTTATCATTGTGCCATTTGGGAAACACTTTCAGCACTACAAGTGCCAACTGCTTATACGAATATTATCAAAGATATATATAGAAAGAGCATAAGTAGAGTAAGATTAGACCGAACTGGCGACACCATTAAAATATGCAAAGGGGTCAGACAAGGAGACCCTCTATCTCCGAAACTGTTTATTGCCGTCTTACAACACATCATGTCGATGCTAGACTGGCAAGACAAAGGTATTCTGATAAACAACAAACGCCTCAGCCATTTAAGATTCGCAGATGATATTGTTCTATTATCGGAATCTTCAAAACAACTTGAAAATATGCTAAATGACCTACACAAAGTGAGCAATAATGTTGGTCTACAAATGAACACATTGAAAACGAAAATACTAACAAACAGATCTAAAGAATCGATAAAAGCAAACAACAAAGAAATAGAATATGTAGACAGCTATATATATCTAGGAAAACAAATATCGTTCAATAAAAACAGAAATATAGAAGAAATTAACAGAAGAATAAATCTAACCTGGAACAAATATTGGAGCTATAAAGAAATTATGAAATCTAAGTTACCAATAAAATTAAAAACGAAAGTAATGAATTCATGTCTACTTCCTTGCCTCACATATGCCTGCCAAACCTGGGTATTTAATAATACAGCAAAAAATAAAATTCAAGTTTGCCAAAGAGGAATGGAAAGGAGCTTACTAAACATAAAACTAAAACATAAACAAAGAAATACACTCATAAGAAAAAAGACTAAAGTTATAGACGCTCTTCAACACGCACAAGCCTTAAAGTGGAGGTGGGCGGGTCACTTGATACGCACACAAGACAACAGGTGGACTCGCTCAGCAACCCTATGGAGAGGCCCCCCAGGCAAGCGGAGAAGAGGAAGGCCTCAAGAAAGATGGCTAGACGACATAATACAGATAGCAGGCAAGAGTTGGACAGAAAAAGCGGCAAACAGAAGAGAATGGAGACTTTTGGAGGAGGCCTATACCCGCAAAGGGGTCCTTAACTTTTAAAAATAGATTTAATTTTTAATACTAGTTTTTGTAAATAATTTTAAGGAATAATAAAGGCTTTTTTATTTTTATTTTTATTTTATTATTTTTATTGTGCACAAATATTTTAGGAAAAAAAAGGATCGTATGGTAACTCTCGGGGTTGGCAGGCAGGGTGGCAGGGTAGTGTTATCACTAGATAATCAGTTCCTTTGCCTTTGCCTACACCCACATATTCTCAAGTGTTGAAAGGCAAGATCGGAAGAAAAATTCGTATGAGTGTTGTGATCCCAATAAATCGTGCTATGTATATAAAAAAACATACCTAAGGGACATTACGATTTCCCCAAGAATATTATTTGAAGATCGTCGTCCATAAAAAACCAAAGCTACTTACCGAATATTTTTTTGTTAGAAAAAGTTACGGACCATCCCGCGGGAATGGAAAGACATTTTCGATCAGAATTTACACCAGCGATAGAACGTTACATAAATATATTTGCGGTACTTATCCTAGTCCCGTTTGTCGCTTTTTTAAAATGTGGTACCGTGACAAAGAATGCGAGACGTGTCGCGCGTTCATGACACAGATTGTACATCTGAAATAAACGCTTCGAAGCCACAGGAGCTGGAACACTTTTAAAGCAATTTTCTTTGAGGTGCTGTAGCGGTACTGTCGCTGTCATCATTTTCTCTCGCGTGAATTTTAGTTGTCGCAATATTTCTGTACCGTTACATATGTATGTATTCCTTACTGCATCTATCTAAGGCATTATGGACGCCTGCCTGAAAGTGCTGCAAACAGTCGCAGCAGCTACATGCCGTGCTATCTTTTTTTAAAGATTAAATATATAATGTACACTTACTTCTTGAATAAATGTTAGTTCATTTGAAATCAGTTATTAAATAAGTTCTCGGCAATTTAGTCATTGTCAGTATCGTAGAAGACGACATATAAGAGGTCATACGATAAATTCACAGTTCAAAAGCTCAAAGTTTAAAACAATGAATTCCATATGAAAATTACCAATAGTAGGGGAACCTGTTGTACCTTGGACATAGTTGTACCTAGGACAATCGTGTTTTAAAAAAAAATGCGTTGGTTTTAGGAACCATTGTCTATAGTATTTGAGACATCATTGGTCAACAATAACGTCAAAACAGTTGTGGTTTGCCAGCGCTAATGGTTGCAGCGAAAAAAAATAATTTCGGTTTGTTCAATTAAAAAGTCAGTTTTTTAGACTTTTGTTTTTGCTATTTTTTTCAAAATGATGCTTGTTTAAAAAACGGTTTTATTTAAAAACGAATCTAATATATATAGCTATTGGACAACATAAGCCTCAGATCCTACATTCAATCACAAGTGGGTGTACAAAGCTTGTGAAGTAAAGTAGTCGCGATGTTGTACCTTGGCCATCCAAGTTACGTTGTACCTTGGCCATCATCATTTGTTTGACATTTATATGCATATTTTTTTTGAGTGCTAATTAATTGCAGAAATGGTAAAACTTATGTTAAATGATAAGAAAGTAATGAAATAATTAGGTTTCAAGATAAAATTACGTGATTAGAGACCAAAATAATGTCATAAAAAATTTGCTATAAATCAATTGGCGAAGCTTTTTACAAAAACAACCTTTCACCTATATAATTGTTAATACCTGTATCTTTTGTTAATTGCTAATGAAAATATGATTGAATAATTATTATTTCAACAAAAACTAAATAAATTACAGCTAAAAATATTTTTATCTCGATTTGAACCTACTCTGGCCAAGGTACAACATACACTGTCCAAGGTACATCTGGTTGGTTGTACCTTGGACAGTTTTGACTTTTTTTTTCAAATAGCTAGTGGTCACAGGTTTTTGGGAAAATACATAGTTTTATGAATTAATTATGTAGGTAATTTCATGGTCTTTACATACACATACACTGGACAGATATAGCTAGCACCATTATTTAATTAAAAATCAAAATTCAAAAAACTGTCCTAGGTACAACAGGTTCCCCTACTTATGAAAGTAACGTGTCCTTATCTCGCACGATCAGTTTGTTTCGTTCAACAAATCTTATTTATCCAAAACAATCTTATTTGCACACGTCGACAGTTTCAATGTATTAGTCCAATTTGTGCGTCGCAATAAAACAATATTTCATAAGTTTTTCTATCATCGAATCCGTGCCGATCCCTATTTGCTGTTATCCCTTAAGGATACAATCATAGCAACACAAACATTCTAGTTAAGCTTTGGGTTCTTCACAGTTGCGAGTGGTGTGTAAACTTTGATACAAATAAACAAAATATATGCAAAATACAACACCGTCCAAGTCAGAGTAATAATCTGCGGAATATAGTTGGTTAACTCTGGATCAGTTGAGCCGAAAACCGCGCTCAGTCACGTCATATTTAACAAATACACAATGCAGCTGAGCGATCCGTAAATCGTTTAAAACAATCTATAGATAGCAACACTTATCGGAATAAATTTATTCATTTAAAGAGTTTCAGTTACATACATTTACGTAGGTACAAGACTGCGAAATGTATACTTTAAGATACATAAAACAAGTTTACAATGGGCGGTGGAACAACCGTCATTTTAATGTATTAGGTTTGTTTAATGTCTATAAAAAGTAAGTACCTCTAGTCTACACTACTTCTACGTAAACAAACGATAAGACAGAACACAACTCAAAACAGACTTATCCTAATTACACTAAGTGCTCAGCTTAATTATTCAAACAACTTATCCAGACAAAGTCAGATAGGTAGCTATTCGACAGCAACTGAGATTAAACGAAGCATTCCATTTTAGATAAAACTATTTGTGGGCGAGTGAGCAATCCTTTCGTGGTTAAGGCCCTCGATTGTAGATTCGAGTTGACCTCAAGTACCGTATTGAGTAGGGATTGTTATCACGATCATAAGGTTCAGAACCAGGTTCGTAGAACTGTAATGTTGATTGTAGTGATATTTTATTTTACAGTAGAAATATTTTACTGTTTTGTGTAAGTCTCTCACTCGTAGATCTTAGCTACGGCGTAGCTGTCTACGAGAAAATATCTCTGAACAATAATGCGTTTCTAACCGTTACATTCACCATTTCATCTGTTCTTAGCGTTACTTATTAATTTTCCTTAATTCTGTTTACTTATATAATACTTTATTTACACATGTATAAGTACTGTTGCTTTCGGAACGTAATAAAAGCTTTTTAAAAAACTTGAAAATTATTTAATTAAAATTAAAACTTATACGCTATACCGATTTGGAGGTAACTTAACTAATGAATTTAATTATAACAAGAGCGGATGAGCCAGTCGTGTCTAGACGGCTCGTCAGCGAAATTAATCGAAAACAATTCTAAGAAATGCATTGAAGATGCATTTCAGCAAAAAGCTATAATCTATCTTAAGCTAAGGTAGAGGGACGAGGGGGCAACATAACTCCTCCATCCCTAAGAGGAAAATTATCGGTACGATCGATTTGAGATTGGTTCCGATAATTTTTCACACACGGTATGCTATTCAACAATTTGAGTCGAAACACATAAAACACAAATGCAATAAAACTTAAGATTACTAAGCTTAAAGATACATATCCTAAATTTTCACTGAATTTAAAATCATTTCTTTCATTTAAAACACTTTCGATCACTGAAGAATGTTTTAAGGAGTACGCCATGTACTTCACTTCATCTAGATTAACGCCGTTGAGATTGAGTGCGCGTGCACTGGATAGATTTGCGCCCACACGTAGCTGTGGTAAGGTAACTAGTGGAATTGGCTCCACAACGTCCGTCTCTATGTAGATACGGTGGCTTATGCGAATTCCATTGATTTCCAAATCACATGGTTCATCGATTGTCACGAGGTATGTGCCGAATATTGACAGTTTGCTGACGTCACTGTCACAATGCTTGGTAAGCGTCGTCTTCAGTCTGCTATACAGGATCCAACTGTCAGAGTTGACTTGCTGGATCTTAAGCTCTTCAATTTGAACCTGATGTTGCGTGCAATGAGTGGGGTCATCGTCGAATCTCATGAGCTGTTCGATACAGGTAAGCTCATGGTACAAAGCTCGGTGATCTGCGTTACACAGGAAATGGTCGCCAGCTGATAACGGGCGGCACGGTTTCACGATCGGTAAGTATTTCGTTCCTTTCGCCAAAAGGTACGGGTATTTAGGAAATATGGATAAGGTCTTATTCTCGGATTCATGGAAAATTGGTAAGGAGTACAATTTGTAATAATTATAAATATCTCTATCTGTTAAAGGAATTTCCATAATAAACGTAATTTGATTTTTCTTAATATAAGATTTTACACAAATAGTTTCCTCTAATTTCAATAAGTTTTCTTCTATAGGTGGGTATACTAAGGTTTGAGAGTTAGAAATCAATTTCAAATGATACAAGAGTTCTGTAGAGTTCACGATAGATGGATGTAATATAGAGACTTTACTCAATGCTAGAGCTGTTTCAATTTCACTAAGTCTAATAAATATAGTGTGGAAACTGCTTGTATAAACGTTAAATAATCCTATTACAAATGTATAAAAAGTCAAATTATTTTGCGTAACGGCTAAATCACTTAACATTTTTTCAGTGATTTTTAAACGGTTATCCAATTTTAATGTATTTTGATCAATAGTTCCGGTTACATTTATAAAGCTGTCAAACATTTTAGAGACCAGGGTTAATTTTTTAGATATTACGATATCATTTTGATTCAAATGAGAAGTAAGATTGTCAATTCTAATCGCGTCTTGGTGATCAAGATTTCCTGTAATAATTTTTATAAGAGAACCCAAAGGATTAAGGAGACCTCTCCTAAAACGCTGTTGTGGAACAAGTTGTCGGTATTTTTCTTTAGTTATATGGCGAATAAACTCTGTATGTAATTTCACACTCTTAAAATCGTGAGAGTAAGAAACATTCCAGTTAATTAGTTTACATAGTTGTTCATAATTCGTAGATACGTAATTAAAGTCATCGTAAATCTTTTCCAAACTAATAACCTTAATTATAGTCCAATGATCGGTTTGTACATAAGCTTGTCCTTGTTTAATTGGAAGTAATCCTGGATTTTCATCAAGATTTTGAAGATGAAGGGCCAGCGACGGCATTACTATCAGCAGTAGACTGCACCTGTGAAGGGCGTTTGATGTTTTTAATAGGAGCTTTAGTTTTTCTTTCTCCTACCTGTATAGGCAATACATTTCTTTCTGGTTCACCTACTACTTTCGCTTTTACATAACGTGCCGTATCCTTACTCTTACATTTGTTAACGTCCTTAGCGTAAACTATGGGCAACTCTACGTCATTCTCACCACCTTTCTTTTCTTTATTCGTTTTTTTTTTTTTTTCAGCTGTTAGCTTTCCTACCTGTTCAACTACATCAAGTAAATGTTCTTTAAGCTTTTCTTCCTTCTCATCACCGATAACTGTTATTGATTGATTTTCGTCACCAGAAATATTATTTTTTATTCCAGATAAGGCATCGAAGGGTTTGTCATAGTCCGGGTAATGTAATAAAGGGGCATGCGTCAAAAGTTCTTTGCATTTATTAAATGCGTCAATGTATGTTTGATTAATTACTATTCTGTTGCGTTTTTTTAAACAGGCTGTCAATGGTTGAGTAATTTTAGCGAAGTCTTTTATGAATCGTTTATAGTATCCTACAAGTCCTAAGAAAGTCTTAATCTCAGTAGTCGTTTTAGGTATAGGATATTTTAATACCGCTTCAATTTCGTCATTGTTAGGTTTCAGTCCATCTTTAGTAATCGTATGTCCTAAGTCTTCTTTACGTAAAACTTCCGATTTGTCTAGCTGTATTTTTAAATTAGGCTGTCTTAGTCTGATTTTATTTAAGTTTTTCTGTAACAGTTGATCAATTTCAATGTCGTTAGTTGGTCTAATAAAATTTAAGTCACAGTTTGTCACGTCATTTTCGAATCTAGTCACAGTAAAGGGTTGTTTGACCGTCAGTTCGTTTGGTTCATCTAATGTGTTCTGAATGACTGTAGTTTCGTAACCGTTTATGCAGGTTACTAATGCACTAGGCATTTTTAAATCATTTGCGTCAAGGATAGCCTCACCTGAATACTGATCAATTGGTAATTTTACTCTTTTCTCTGTCTGAGCTGGTATGTCAATTGTATAATTTAGGTTGTTACTGATTATTGGAATGCAAGTAGCATTCGTCTTTAAAACATTAGCTTTCAAATCAATAATTGCGCCTAATTGTTCAAGAAGGTCATTTCCTATTAAACCTTCATAACGTGGGTCGACGTCATATATATAGAATTTATGCCAATCGTTAGATGCAAAAGTAGGCAAGAGAGGGATTTTAATTACTTCATCGTGTCTACTTGTTGCGTGGGTGCTGACCACATGAAATGGTTCTTTTTGAACAAAGTCATTGAAATATTTATTCGCAATTCGAGGGCTTAAAAAGGATCTCATACTTCCGGTATCTATTATCATATTTGCGTTTATTTCTTTTATGTGAACATAAGGAAGTTTTAAAGTTGGATCGCAATTTAATTCTAAGATTTCAGGATATTCAGTTTCATCAGTTTGTTCAATTTCATAATTTTTTACGTTACTTTCCGAGTTATCATAATCATCATCATAGTTCTTAAACTCGTTCACGTCATTATAATTATAGTTATTACTGTCATCATAATAAGGTTCATATTCTATAGTGGTCAGTTCATTCAATTTAAAACCTTGCTCTGGTGCCTTAGGGGCTGCTGTTCGCATCGTAACGTCACTTGTCTGTGTGCGTGGAGGCTGAACATATGGTTTAGCTTCCGGTCTATAACCAAATGGTTGTGGTGGTCTATAGCCGAATTGTTGAGGGGGCTCATAGCCGAATTGTTGAGGGGGCCTATAGCCGAATTGTTGAGGGGGCCTATAGCCGAATTGTTGAGGGGGCCTATAGCCGAATTGTTGAGGGGGCCTATAGCCGAATTGCTGAAGGCCAGTTTGTTGTTGTGGCTGAAGGCCAAATTGAGGTTTATATCCTAATGTTGGTGGGCGGAATGTATCATTATTTTGTGGTTGACCTAGCGTCCTAATCTGTGTATTTTGGGGTATACCAAAATTAAATTTGGGCTGGTTATTGTTATTACCTTGTAACATTGGTTTGAACCCAGTTGGCTGAGTTGTTAATGGCCTTGAACCTGGTGTAGGTTCAATCTGTCTACTACCATGAATTTTATTCCTCATATTATATTGTTCTAAGAAATTCACTTCCTCAAGTACGACAGTCAATGCTGCTTCCAATGTTGCTGGAGCTTTTAGTCTCACTACGCGAACCATATTTTCCGGTAGATTGTATAAAAATACATTCAGAGCTGTATTGTTGTAAATTATTAACTTAGCGCGCTTTAAGTCACTGTCCGCAATCACGTTTACCTTTGACATCAAAAGCGATCGAACGCTTTGGATTCGGTTGCAAAAATCAAGAAAACTTTCACCGGATTTAATTTTTAAAGATTCTAACTCGATATTAATACACGCTTCACTACGCGGGTCTCCAAAATGCTGGATGAGTAGTTCCTTTAATTCTGACCAAGTCACAATATCTTCCCGTTCTGATAAAAGAGCAGCTGCCTCCTCTGTTAATCTACTCGTCAGAACATTATAAACATAAAGATTCTGATTTTCATCACTTGCTTTACCATAACGATCGATTATATACTGACATTTTCTCAAATACAAATTTAATTGTCTTTTATCGCCTTTAAAAAGCGGGATTGATTGAGAGACTTCTCTAGGAATAAGTTTAGGTTCCGACATCGCGAGCTACTAAGTAATTCGGAGGTGGCAACTCACTTTTACACAAAAATACACAAAATTAAAACACACAAAAATACAATAAGTAAAACAAACAAGCAATATAAAAATAGGAATGATAAAATTAAATTTTAAAATTAAAATTTATTTTTATTTAAATTATATATTTTTTTATTTCTTATATAAAATGATTAGATCGATTTTTAGATCAATAATCTTTCATTAAAACATTTATTTATCTTATAAAAAGCAGATCGATTTTTAGATCAATAATCTTTAATTAACATATTTATTTATCTTGTAAAAAGCAGATCGATTTTAAGATCAATAATCATAAACATTTATTTATCTTATAAAAAGCAGATCGATTTGAGATCGAATATACCGCATCAATTTTTCTTAACTCTATGTTTGTTCTATTTTGAGAACACGGTTTAACCTTGTAGAATTTTATACAAAGATTACCAAACAGTTACAATGAGAGAGTTCCAATCTCAAGTATAACAAAATTACAATAAACGCACAATATAGGAGGATGAGGGAAAGGAATGGCGAAAAGTTTTACTCACCAACCGACCGTTACTCCCATACTGCTTGCTTTTTCCGTATAGCGAGTTATTTATTTGGTTCGTCGGATTCACTCTACACGAAATTTTATTTCAACGATTTTCTGACGGATTTTGACATCGGAAAACGCGAAAAACTCCGTGATTTTCAAGAAAATCCGCGCCGGCTGCGCCACTGTTGCTTTCGGAACGTAATAAAAGCTTTTTAAAAAACTTGAAAATTATTTAATTAAAATTAAAACTTATACGCTATACCGATTTGGAGGTAACTTAACTAATGAATTTAATTATAACAAGAGCGGATGAGCCAGTCGTGTCTAGACGGCTCGTCAGCGAAATTAATCGAAAACAATTCTAAGAAATGCATTGAAGATGCATTTCAGCAAAAAGCTATAATCTATCTTAAGCTAAGGTAGAGGGACGAGGGGGCAACATAACTAAGTAGAAAATATTTATCATCATTCAGATGTTTGTGTTTGTGGAATTCTAACAATGGTAATACCAACTAAAGATGAAGGCGTTAGGAATGCTTGACGCTTGAAATGCCTGCATGAATTCTAAAGGGCACGAACAAAAGATCAATCAGCTGATGTTTCACGGTTCGGTATACTCAGTCCAATTACAGCAAGGATGAGTCGTGCATCAATCTAAAGCCCTAAGATTGTAGGTGATGGCAGAATAATGGTTGTTTGCTTAAAGCTTACACCTATTACAAGCTCGCATGGAATAGATTTTTGCACACTGCACGACACTGACACTAGAAAATATTGCCTTCGTCGAAACAGATGCAAAGCCATCTTGTACTAAATGTATGATGTTTGCGCTTCGACACTATCATATGGGTATCGTATCGCTATCAGTAAAAAACGTTTATCATCATCAGTTTTTGAACAAAATGTTATATATTTTATATAACAGAGAAGTTTGTTATGTTTTGACTTTGTGATCTGTTTTTTAAACGACTAATTTAGAGTAATCTTCTAATATTGGATCATTTATAAACTTGTTTTATATTTAAAATTAATATTAGCATCGAGAGCTTTAACAATTTATTATTTCATATTTTATCTGTAGCACTTTTCTATTTTATCAAATCGGCAAGTGATTGCATAGAGGAAAGAGTACGCTTATCCAACACGCTATGATGTCAGCTACAACAATATCTCGAAAACATTTGAAATTAGGTTTCTAAGAACGGAAATCGAACTTCACCTTTTCGATCGGCGAGATTCCGCCGAGGCTCTAAAGAGACTTTTAGCTTTAAGCTTTCATTTTATTTAACGATTGCGATAAATGAAGCTGCATTTTACAAAAGCGTCTGGCGTGGAGCTATTTGATGAGGAGGTTAGATTTGTTTTTTCGTCGATTACAACAAAGTCGTATTGATTTTAGAATGATGTTTCGTATGCTTATTGGCTATGGCACAACTGTACTATAAAGTTTACCACTTTATTATATGGAGATTTTTATTATATGTATTTGACGACCGATGTGGCGCGGTGGACGATGGTCCGCCTGCGACGCGGAAGGTTGCGGGTTCGATTCCCGCCTTGGGATAAATATTTGTACGATCTACAAATATTTATTCCGGGTGTTCTGGTGTTATATGTATAATAAAAAATATCTATCTATGTAATGTATTGTATTAAGTATGTCAGTCTTCTAGTACCCATAACACAAGCTCTGCTTAGCTTGGGGCTAGATGATGTTGTGTGGATTGTCCAGCATTATTATTATTATTTTATTTATTTATTTGTATGAACGGTAAGGTTTTTGATTATTTAACCCAAAAAGATCATGATAATTGACTGCCTAGGTCCTGATTATTCTACGGCTGCTGACTTTGATTTATTGCCTTTAACTTTAGTTTTTTAATGTGGACAACCTATGCTGTACCAAACATATCTTCAAACGACGACGTCAAGAACCTAGAATTCTTAGGGCATAAAAATTAGTAAACGAGTACTTTTTTATCTTGTGTCTTGCTCTTACTTACCTACATTACATCTTCTATACTTACTGTGTAGCTCGCTCTTTTATATGGTCTATATCGCCTAAGCACGGTACAATCCTTACTGTTGGGTTCTAATAACAACGCCCATAGTGAACATACGGTGAACATTATTTTGCGTCGTTGTTTCAAACAGGTCATGGAGTAGGGAATACCAGTAGAAAGTTTATTCAATGTATATCTTACTTGGTTTATTTCATATTCACTACAGCACATAGACAGGCGTCACAGGCAGTAGGTACAGTTGGTAGTAGCTCTGCCTTCAATACTTTGGGTCATGGTTTCAAACCCCACCATGAACAATTTATTTCTAAAATTATTCTGCGTCTATGTACTCAATTTTTAAAAAGTACAATTTACTTCCCATAAAGCTTTGCTTGTTTTGGGACTTGAATGCGATGTATATAATGTCCATTGATATGTAGGTGTCCAGTGATATATTGATATTTATATTAAAATTACCTCTGCAACACGACGCGGCTATGTACCACGGCGCACTGTGTTTTATCTATAGAGATATCAGTCATTTAAAGTCAGAAAAATCACTAGTTACCTAAAACATGGGCGTTTATTATTTGTCTAGCGCAGTGCACTGAACCAGACCAATAAATTAGTTCTGCGACACTCCTCATGATCAAAGCACGCTGGTCCACTCAACCGTCTTATTTATGCTCGTGTATGCTCCGTGGTTACATGCCAGGGTTTTAAACGAAGATACTATTACCACCCAACATCATATGCAACGTGTTTTAACGATATTGCTTTTTGCCGCCGTATTGCATTGTATATATATTATAGAATAGCGTAGACCGCTTCAGAATACTGGGTGTAAATAAAACGACGAGCTTCGATAGCCACTTTATACAGTTCTATTCAACTGTATAGAGTAGTTATCGTATCTAATAAGCCAGTACTAAAACCACCAAAAGATTTTATGACAAAACATACATAGAATTTTTAACAAATATCTATTCAGAGAAAGTATTTTGTTAAAGAGTTTCTGACAAAAGCTTTTTGGCCGAGTCTAGCAAGAAAGGTTAGCTTGTTAGAATGCAGGTTTAGAGCCATCACTGTGGTTTTAAAATTTGCACTAGGAATAGCTTTCTTCAGTAGTATTCAGACGCTACTATTTTATTCAGCCCTATGATAATTTTCAGGATTATCCTCCTACGGCCAGGCGTGAATGAATGAGTTTCTATTTTCAGACCATACCTTCGCCCTGAGGTATGTTAGAGATTTATAAACATAGATTCTGATTCATGGTATATTTCTAGATGTCGTGGGCTGTATTTATACGACAAACTAGTCGTATGTTAACGCATCTACCTATACGACATCTATACATATAATAAAGATATTCCCTTGTAAAATCTAGTAAAAAATGGTTCGCATTTTGTAGAAATTTTGACACAAGTAATAAAATGGCGGCCAAATGTATCTTTTATTACATCATAAATCTTCGGGGAAAGGAAAATTATATATAAACCCGAGAAATTAAAATTAACAAGATAACTTTTTGTTTTTCTGACTGGACCAGACCGGACGGAAATAATACCGGTTCTAGTGCTATCCCATTTTAATATTTTTGACCATTTTTTAAAAGTAGTTTTAATTGTGATAAAACAAGACGCTTACCTCGTTTCGCTTCATTGTTACATTAATGTAGCAATACTTTATGGGCACAACTTTTTAAAACAAACGAAGTTATAAATCGCGAGTTCCAAGTAATCGCCAGGTGAACTTACACCAGCTATCTGTTGTAAAATATCTACCTTTTGAGCCGAAACAAAAACATTAACTCGATAGTAGGCCCTGGAGCGAGAACTCTCCCTGCCTTGATTTGGGGAGCAGGTGGCGGCTCGCATTAGAAGCCAAAGGTTGAAAAGAGAAAGAAAGATGCGTCTCGGTGACCCGTGCTTTCAAACGCTGCGTCATCTTTGCGAAATCGATGCTGGAGCTTTTAGTGTTTGTTCAAGTTGTTCACCTTTGTGTTGCCGATTGTAGCCGGTTCTTCAATTGTGGAAAATAGTATAGGTAGCAAAGTGGAGTAGGTACATAATTATATTGACAATATTGTGTATTTTTTTTATTTTTAATCAAATTATGATAAGTTATTTTATGATGTTTGAATGAAAATGAAACGGAACAGCATGATATTTTTTTTAATTAAATTAGTGCTGCATTTTATTCTTAAAGTTCTTAAAAACTAAATAAATTTTATTTAAAAAAATACTACACGGACGTAAAAAAGTTTCGATATAATAAACCTGAAAGTAGTCTGACTTCTAGGGAAGTCTTTCTACGCTTTTTTATTTTGAGTTTGCGTTAGTAACTGAACTATGTAAAAATAACTTTATATGAACTTACGGAAATAAACTGGTCCGCAAAATTACTTTGTTTTAACAAAAGTATAATATGGGAATAATGACATGAACATTTTTATTAAAAACTATTCAATGATTTCACAATTCTAATGAGTGTTTAGCAAACTTGATTTATCTCTTTTAAAAATTATAAATAAATATTCGTGGACATTCACACATCACATTCTAGTCCCAAACTAAGCAAAGCTTATACTATGGGGACTAGATTGCTAATATGCATTTTTTTTTCTAAATACATACATATAATACATAGTAACACCCAGACGGAAAAAAAATATTTATGTTCAGGTTTATATCTTTATTTATAAGTATTAAGTTGTTTTGTAATAGTTTGATAAGGTTCAAGCTGTGTGCCGCTGCTGCTGCCAGGGTACGCATTGGCATCACGGAGATCAGCGTTGTAGTAGTACATACGCTACTCCTACAACATTTTGATGACCTGTTATGTTGTCACGAATATGTGTATATTAAGTTTTTTTTTTAATTTATGTATTTTTGTTTTAATTGAGACATAAAATATAGATTTTTTTTATTTTCACACGAACATTTGCTCTTGGTGGGAATCGGATCCACGACCCACAGCATGGAAGGCAGAGCTACTACCGATGCCTGTCAATTTAAAGTAGAATGAATCCACTACAAAAAATTGTATATTAAAAAAGTTCTTGAAAGTCTCGGAACTAAAGAATCAGATTAATTTGAAAAATCTTAATTGCTGTTACCTGAAAATGTAAAGTATGTTACTGCACCAAGTTCTACGAACTGAAGATGGCGCATATTCTAAGGCTCTACTAAAGACGGTTTATTAGATTTCAGAGTATTACACAAGCAACACGCTTATAATTACTGCTGTACCAGAGTGTGAACACATCTAAGATAATAATGTGATAGATGTGAAAGTTTTTTGATTCACAATTACCTACATTGTAACTAATGAATTAATTGTATGCGCTTAAAATATGTGTACTTTGTAACATGTAGATATTATGCGTTAAAAAACGGAACACTGTAGCCCATCACATAGGATGACATTATATTTTTTTAGATACAGTTGGTTGGTAGTCTTTAATAACACATGTTACTTTTTATCACGATCAGCAGAAGACGAACGGGAGGTATCTTTTTATCACGAAAAATCAGCAGAAGAGGAACGGGAGGGATGACGTTGCGGACGGTATCATGATAAAATCTAGTGAAATATGTATTTTTTTTTATATCAAATCTAAAGTAAAGTAAATCATGTAGGTAATCCGGAGTAGAATAACCTTAACCCAATTGCTTTGAAAGCTAGCGAGCTGTCACGACACAATTATGATTGACGACACCGACCCCTTTTGTTATGTAACGAATCAAACCAACTTTTTGTCTGACTGTACTTATGTATTATACAGGGTGGGCTAAAAGAAATAACCCTATAATAAGATGCTCTCATTTTTAGAAATATCTCTTTTAACATTCGTGGGCTACACAGATGTTTGAAATGATGAGGTTCAAATAAACATAATCAAAAAATAGAATCAAAGTTATACATTTAGGAAAAAAAAGAGAGTCTAACCACATCGGATGACTTCTTTTGGCCCACCTTATATTTGAATACTGCGGGCTTTCTTACTTTTTGAATCCATTTTACTATTCATAAAGAACGCAGACTACAAAAAATATACGATATTTTTATGCGCGATGAAAATTTAGTATTAATACGTCCTAAGTTAATTTGGTGGTTTATTGCAATCCACTTTTATTATTGTTTATAAAGACGATATGATTATTCTGAATTAACAGTAAATGTCAAGTTGTGTTTATAATTATGATTTCGTTAAAATATTTTCTAGTCTTTCAGTCAACATTACATATTAGTAGAGCTTCTTATGAAAGAGCTCAGCCGGGGACGAGCATTTTACCTTTTTCTGCCACCATTGATGCTCGCAAAGCTGTTTCGGTCTGAAGGGCATGGTTGCTGGCGCATTTAGAGCATATGACACTTAACCTTACATCTCTGAGTAAGGAACATACTGTGTGCCTTTGAAAGGGCACCTTCATACACGTAATCCTTGCTGCAATACACTTTTAAGGCAACTTTACTTAATTTATTATCAGCTCTTTCTAAAATACCAAAATTTGTAATCAAATAAGAAACACTGAAGCTTTTATACAGACATCTCAATTTCAGATCAGTTCCTCAAGTACGAGTTTGTGCCGACACGGATCGTAGAGACGCAATCGCAACTCGTACTTGGGGTACAGAACGTACCTACTGTGATCAAAAGGGTATCAAATAATATTTCGGGGTCAGTTTTACAATTCACGTCATGTCGCCGCATCATATTTTTTGTGTTTTTGTATTGTATAGCGAATTGGCTATTGTGCAAACGCCAAATTGCGTTCACTGATGCGTTGCAAATGAAAGTTCAGGGCTGCCGCCGTGAGTCTTTTAATACTTGCAGCTTCATAAAGCTATTGGCTGAATACGAAAGCGCTTTTTCCAAGAGTGATGCATAATTAAATGCAAAACAGAAGGCATATAAAAGCACTTTAGCTGCAGTTACCTACCAATAACAATTTTACGATCACACCTTTGTACGGAAGTGTGGAAATTATTTGCGGGGTTGAGTTACGACTTATACCGTCAGTTGACATTTTTATGGCTATTATTTAATATGCTTTGTAGCACACTTACGGACACAACGTGTCGTTTATCTCTACACGAGACTTGGATTAAATATTTTTTTCATCTGGCGATTTTTCACTTGCAACGGTCTCGTTTTTGCATAATTTCTTGTTAGTCGCCACTCATGGTAGAATGGTCGTGATTATGAGTGACACGAATTAACAGTGGCTGCAATGCGTTTCCATTGATCTCTGTTAGCGGCATTGTGAGAACATTCGGTCATGGTAGAGTGAGTGATCGATTACAGGAGTTCTGACCCAGCGACCAATTAATATTTAAAATGAAAAGATACCATGCGTTTAAAATAGGTAGGTATATCATAAAATTATTCATATTATTTAATGGTTTTTTACAAAATTGTGCGATCATTATAATTAAAAGGCAACAACAGTTGCAGTCAGATAAGTTTTCTCGTATGGTCTATAAAGACGTATAAAGTCTGCTAACAAGTATCTGCCTCGTTGGAAATAAAATTTTCATTGGGTTATGTACCTACATAAGTTTTATCCGGTTTGGTACCAGTATTTTATGTAAGCTGATCAATAGGTTTAGAGGAGTGTGGCTAAATGTCTTTATAATAACCTTTTTTTATAGGTATCTACATTTTATGATTAAGACAAAAAATCATACTTTTTGGATAGTTCATTTGGATATTAGTTTGATTTTATGTATAAAACTGAGGTTATTTTGTACGCGTTTTAGAGTTATCTGACACTACAAACTAACTGAAAAACAATCACATAAATTTTTGGAATCCGATCAGGATGTCAACATCCAAATTTGGCATCCGATCACACAATCCGATTTCAATAATATGTTCGGATTATGAAATTAAAAAGGATAACTTTTGGACAACGTATGTTTTTAATTGAGAAATATTTCTTAGTGTAGTTAAAGAGAAAAATGTAGTTAATACATGCGATCTCAGGATATTCCAGTGAGTCGAAAAACTCAAGAAAAGCTATTTTATTAAAATAATTAACGATAATATACTGCTCACGTAGTAACTTAGCTCTCACTGACTCACCAACTAGATGAAAGTTATTCAAGTTGAACTCAATCGTGAATGCAAATACTGGAATAGAATTGCTATTGCAATTTTACTTCAGACGAAACACTAAAACTTAATTCTCCAATGAAATATAAAAACATGGTATCTTTTAGTTACGTCCAACATTTAATTAATATTAAATATTCACAAACTTTTAATAAAAGTACGTATACAAACGTATACTTGGTTCAATAAATATATTACCCACTAAAATTATAATACTTTTATTTATACTACTTATAATATAAAATAATAAATCTATAAAGCTATAAACTTTTCGGTAATGGTTTTCCGTTACTACATTATTCACAAACTGACTTACGACTATTACAGTATTTACAAAATGGACATAGGTATATATAAAATACATAAGAAACAACTGAGCTACGATCTGTAGATACAGACCGTTGCAAACGATATATAGATTTTAGTTTTCCGTTTAGATAGATGTCAAAATTACACAAAATTACCCTGAGTACCACCATATTGTTTAGTACTTTGAGCAGGCAATTTGGGCAACCGTAAAACATGTTACGCCTTAACTGGCTGGTGTATTTTATGCGTTCATTTTAGTGAGCGGTGGAGTATCTTCTTCATTGCTTGTCGGTAGTTACTTAATGTAATCTACAGGGTGTTACATGATATATCTGTTAACCAATATTGTCAGAATCAAATAGGCACATACAAATAATGATATTTGAATTATTCAATCCGCACAATAGCACACTTGCAGTTTGCGTGCCTCGCCGAAACAAATACTTTGGCTTTTATCAAAACAAATGGGAATCTAAAAATGATGCTCTGGTAAAACCACAAACCTTTCTAAAAGTCATCGCGTAGGCTTATATCGTCCGAAACAACTTACCAATTTGAACCGAACCTCAGTTGCGGTCTGGGTCCAAGAAGGTGTAAACTGCAGAGATTGTGGTTTCCGATAAACGTTGAATAAATAAGGCTGAAGCTAAATATTGTCCGACTGGTAGACTTTTGCTCACTGGCCGACATCTATATGATTCCGTCACGTCTTGACGGCTCACACTAATGTATTTTTGGTTGTACTTTTTAGCAATGGATATATATATTTGCATTTATATGTTATAATAGTATAGTCCATTCCATCTAAAATATGCCCCAGACATTACAAAGGTGAAGGCGTGATGGTAAATATTTCCAATATCCCTCGCTGTCTTGTCCCAAACTAAGCAAAGTTAATATGAAACCAGATTAATGAATATAGAGCTTTATAGAGCATCACTCTTTTCACTCATGATTTGAAGCCATCACTTCGAACATAATAATATCAGCAACGACATAGCTTAATGACCGTCAGTACGGAACGATATGAATCCTCTACTCAATGCTAAATGAGTATATATCGTCGGTGGCAGTGGCAGTTGTGGTGACAGACGGTAACGTTTCAAAAGCAAACCACGTCAAAGTTCTTTAAAGGCTGCTGTACCATATCATGTATAACTTCTCTGAGAAAATGCAACGATTATTTGGCTAGAAACGGATTTATAAGTTCAAAATGTGTAGGTAAACAAGAAATTACTAACAAACTAAAAACCACCGGTTAGTAAGTTGTGCTTTTTATGTTATTACTCTATAAAAAAGTTTTTATGAGCCTGTCGTGGATCTTTATAAACTTACTAAAAGTAAGCAAATTAAATCAGTCTGAAGTAAAAAACTATTACTTATAATATTTGATCGTTTACAAACAGTGTTCTGTGAGCAAAGTTCATTATATATTATGTAGATACAGTAAAGTCTTATTGCTTAGTAAATCTTACTAATTATTTTTGGTTACATACAATGGTGTATAGTACAAATAACTTGATTTTTGCGATAGGTTGTTCAGTCACCCTCTTAACACGTAACCATTCATAAATAATGGTTAACTATTTGCCAAATTGTGCAATATAGAGCCAAACGCGTTTTTAAAATGGATAATGTATAAAAATGTAAAAAAAAGCCGACTGACAAGCGAAGTATCTACGTTCAATTATTTTCAGCAGTACCTCTATTCCTTTAAATTTGGTTCGTTGAACTATTACTAGCTGCAATATTTTTTATACTAATACATGGTTTAATATATTTTCATTATCAGTGAATTGCTGTCGAAATGGCGCCTAATTTAGGGTTTCCGAAGTCCGATCGAAGCGGTCATGTTTTAATCATAGAGTAGGTTATCCCTTCTTCTAAGGTTCTAATTCATCTCATCTTGAAGATCTTTCTTCTCTTGGTCCGTCCATACATACCTACTGACTATATAATTACTCGACTTACGTCGATACGTTACGACTTACGTATCGACGTTAGTCAAGTAACGATTACGTTCAATAAAGGATTCTACGCCAATCAATCTTATTTTTATCGGAGGGATGAAAGGGAATTAGGGATGGAGAAGACGCACGTATATCTTTAAAGTGGTCTAGATCAGTGAAGTAATTGAATAAGTATTGTCTAAAATTTTAACTTTTATCAGGATTTGCTCAATGTCTATTTTTGGTATACTTACCTAAATTATAAAAGTAAAAAAATAAGTTAAAATTATTTATTTTCAAACTATGGTGACTGGTACAAGAGCGTATAAAATAAATACAGAAGCAAGTGAAGGGGTAATAGTACGAGATCCGGCTGCAGGATGACTTCGCTCATCGATTTTTTATGTATATTTATAATTAGGAGAATATATATTTATCAGGGTGCCTAGCAAAATTTGGCCGCATGTATGTTTAATTAAATTATTTTGAATTGGTTTCTGGGAAAACATTTCGTTCACTTGTTTTTTAAATAAAATAATGTAGACCTTCCTTTTCAAAATGATAAATTTAAAAATTACAAAAAAAATTATTATTTATTCAAAATATTTAATATTGATTTAATGTATTTATTATTGTATTAATATTGATTTAATATAATTAATATTGATTTAAAAAGTACAAAAATGAAACCTTAATTACCCAAATTACATAAGTCACCTTGACTTAAGTAAAAGAAAATTTTATTGTGAAAGTACTATTTGAAAATTTTAGTAGATTTTATTCAAGGATTTAATCGTGTGTTACATGTTAATTAAACATTTAAGAAAATTAAAAAAAAAAAAATAAGTTTAGTGTGTGGGCAAGTCCGGCATAGTTTTCTTAAATTTGATTTCAATTTAACTTTAAAAATCAAAATAAATTTTATTACTTACTTTAAGTAGTCGGAAAATATTGGTATTACATTTATCTTTCTATATCTATCTTAAAGTAGGGTTAATTGTAATTGTCTTAAGATTTATAGTATTTTTTTGTAAAGTAGGCATTTAGACGGACTTCCCAACCAGTTGAGGTAAGTCCGTCTAGTAGCAATAAAATCGTAACTTGTGAGCCAATATGTATGAAAAACTTATCAATAAAGGATGAAAAGATACCGTTGAAATACGTGTTTTAAACGTGTGACTATAAGGTATACTTTTAAAGAAAAATAAAATTATTTAAATCAAGGGCAAGACCGGCATATCTTTGCTGATGATGTACTTTCAGTGGTTGTAAACATTTTCACAAAGTACCCACTTACGATTTTTTTTGTCAATAAAATACAAATCAATACACAAGAATCTTTATTTGTAAACAAGTAATCGTTAATAATGTTATGTATGAATTTTGAAATGGTGTGGCAAACTATTGCCGGATATGTAGCTATATTTAATACTTTCTGCGAGTACGAAATAAATGAGACAATTTTCTAAATCAGATCTTTGTTTTTGCACAGCCGGCAATCGCTATCCTCTTCTGACAAATGATGTTACGCGCTAACTCTCTTTCACTCTACCTTAGATATTTATAATTTTTAAAAGCCAGCACCCCTTATTTGCGGCTAGATTTAATTAGGCACCCATATATGGTAATAAATAGAAAAAAAATAGCTTTAATTTGATGTATAATTTATAAATAAACGTTATGAACGTATAAATGTATCGAAATCATACCTGTTTACACCTGGCTGCAAAGAGGTGCGGCCAAGTGCGCAACGGCACCCGTGATTTTTTTGAATCTTCATATAAATTGCCATGATGTAGACGTTATTTTATTTAAAAAACAAGTGAACGAAATGTTTTCCCAGAAACCAATTAAAAATAATTTAATTAAACATACATGCGGCCAAATTTTGCTAGGCACCCTGATAAATATATATTCTCCTAATTATAAATATACATAAAAAATCGGTTTTAAGCAAAAACCAGATGAGCGAAGTCATCCTGCAGCCGGATCTTAGGCTATAAAAGAAATCGTAAAAAAAATAAATGTAGAAGTCTAAACGGTTCGTTTATGCCATGTGTTTTCATAAAAAAATCATAAAAATCTACAAGACTGCTGTACGAATAGATTAAAGCTTTGTTGTGCTATTCAAACATTAATTTAGGATGCAGACATCGGGCTCAGGTGGACAATCACGGATTCGTACGGTTATCGCAGTCTTTTTGCAATTTCTCTACAGAAACGCGAAATAAGCGCTTTTTTATCGTAGATCTGTCCGTAATCTATCTTCGCAAGTTCGGTAGTTTTCTTTCCTGCTGGCTTCTTAGAGCGAAATGGGAGATTACTTTTATTCCCGGCGTGCAATGGAAAATCGATTACATAACTACTACGGGCATGGGTGTATGGTATCCATCATTCTCTACGAGTATAATTAATATTTATAAGTAATATACAATTTCTAGATGATTTTGTCGTAAGATAAGAGTATTTAGTTATTGTTTCGCAGTTTGTTTTTAACCATATAGTAGCATATAGTATATTAAAACAAACTAGCAGATTTTGAATGATTACATGCAACTCAAAATTATCTGATGAAAAATTTCTTGATAAAGCTTTAATTAACCTTCGGATATTTCAATAAATTCAATAAATTATTAAACTAATAACGTGAGGAAATCTTCGTGCGAATAAGTCATTTTTTCAAAAGAGAAATGTCTGCGATATATTGATATTGCTCATAAACTTACTAGACTTTATTATTTTAATATCATTATGTTAATTATTTTCCTGCAGCAGTTTCACATTGCCCTAATTACGTATTCAATTTAATTACTTTTTGTAAATGACCGATTGCATGCGATGGTAATATTAATCTTTTAGTCTTTTTGTAAAGAAAATTGTTGTACCAAATAAGCATTTGCACAGTCGCTGACACCGACATATTACAGGCTACAAACATTAGATACCTACCTGTTAAACTTGAATATCAAGGAACCATAATTTCATTAGAAAAAGGCCAAATAATGTCAATTAAATGTTATAATGATCCTTGTAATTTTACTGAATAAACTTTTATTGTTTTTTTTTCTAAGGCTAACAATGGTCAACAATTATACTATTTTATCAGTGTATTTATTTTATTTTTCATATGGACTTAATCTGTTATTTTTTGATGACTAAAGCTCTACTGTTCCAAGCACATAACAGATCAGATTTTCAGCTAAGTATACAATAAATCTTAATCTTGGGATCACGCCGTTAATGTAAAAACTTAAAAAAGTCTCGTAAACTCGTTCGTAAACTCGCTCCAACGTAAAGTTCACTTTACATTAGCGTCAAAAGTGTAATGCAATGTGAACGCTTTTCGTAATAAACGTATCTGCTACCTTAGTTCTCGGCTATATCGTATCGGTAGCGTGAAACAAGCCAATGAGAGGGGAGTTTTATACAACAACAATTGTTACGTCAGCTAATCTGCGATACAATCGCGTAATGACCGACTAATTTTGTACAATACTATTTACTGCCAGCGGTTTTGCTCGTGTAGGTATTACGTAAACAATATAAATAAACAATATATACACGAAAAACATATAACATTTTAAAAAATATACACTCGAAACGGTTAAAAAACCGTTTTGCCGCTGAATGACAATGTTGATACGCATAGCTAAACATTATACTAGCTCTCATAGCACATGGTGTTATGAGAGCTATAATCTATAGCTTAGGTGCTACATATAGTAACTTATTGTAAAGTATAAGAGTAAGCATATGCAAAAGATTATTATTAAAGAGATGACCTCGATGACATAGAGGCCACCAGAACCATATAAAATTTTTCATGGCTACACTTATTTATAATAAAAATATGTGTTCAATCAGATAAATACATTATGTAGAATGTAATTTTTTTTTAATTGTATGTTGTAACCAGATTTAAGCTCAAATAATTTCAAATGATTAATCTAAAAAAATATAAATATCTACTCTATATTTGAACAGAAAAAATTGACTATTAGTCTACGTATTGTAATTACTTGGTAATTTATCAACACCAACGCTTTATCGATTCGATCTCGTTTAATGAAGGCCTTCGAAGTGTGAAGAATTTCAACATAATGCCACCGTTACGAATTCCTCGGCTTCAGGAGAATGTTCTAGGCCAATAGCTGAGCAAGAGGGCTGAGGGTTGATTTAAAGATATTTAATGTGCTTTAAACTAGGTACATTAATGTGGCATTGGTATGGCTAATGAAACATAGCTCACTGAAAATTAGCATAACGATTGGTTAGAAAAAAAAACATCGCTTATTCTTATCATTATTTTATTTTTCTTATTCTATTATATATGAAATGAGTTCCGTTGATAATAAATTTTATCTAAATGTGGCCTAGAAGAGATCGATTACAGCAATGAGACCAATATACTATATTTATATTTATAGTATATTGGTCTCTAATATCTACGGTCTATAATATAGACCGTATATATTGTTCCTTGAATAGTGCACAATGAAGATAATATATTCTATGTTATTCGTCTATTCTAATATATGTATGTATTTAGTCTAACTTCTTCAAACTTTGTAGTGTAGTTTCTAAACACGCGAAATTCACCATTGGTGAAATATGTGTAAGACTATGTTGTACTAGCAACGGAAACTTTGTTAATTTAGATGCTATGCTACATAGTATACCTTAGTAGTTATAATCGATAACATTACCTACATTATTAGACTAAACTTCATTGTAAACAAACAACATTTATTTTAATAACGTATCATTATGCTAGGCAGGCTTTGTGGGGTTATTCACAAATCGATTTTTGCTAGTAAAATATAATTTCAGCGACTTTTTTTATTACATTCGAGTTTTACTTTAAAACTGTAATCAGGCAAAACATTTTTTTTTGACTAAGTAATTTCCAAGAATGAATGTGAATTAGACGCTGTTCAAATTAGAAACATATTATAATAGAAATACATCAATATTGTTTTTTTTAAAGCGTAGTTTACCGTCACTGTTTCATTGTATAATTTAGTAAGTATTAGGTATAATTTTAGTTTTTATAAATAGTTACCTAAGTTATAAAAACTCCGATAATTTAGTTTTGAATAAAATTAATAAACAGAATTGCTACCGATCGATGCTGCAATCGTTACCTATAAACTATAACGTTTATTATGCCAGAATAATTTACTATAATTATTTTCTAAGACAGTTTAACTCTGCATAAATATTTGTATATACAGCACTGTTTAATACTAAATGCTAGTATTAAGTAGGTAAGTATTTATTGTACCTACTATTATAAATAGTCTTTCTTAATTTTATTTCAAATTTTAAGTCCAAAACTGCGCGCCACAATTCAAAAACGAAATTCAAACATTGTAAACATTTGTACCGTACAACAGAATCAGAAAATGAATTTGATGTTTGTTCTCCGTACCCTTTCCTAGCCAGAGGTTCAGCTCAATCAGTTAAACACACAGTCTGTTTGTGTCGGTATTCAGCTCGTTGGTGACAGTCAGTGGAGTATTATTACTGATCTACTAGTAATTATAGATTTGCTATGAACAAAGAGCAAATAGATGGCTGGTAAAAATGCACAAAGTCAACATTTAACCTGACCGAGACCCTGACATTCGGGAGGTCTCATTTTCCATTCAACTCTTTTTTAAAGACTTATTCAATTAAATTGAGTGTTTGCTCACCACGTAGAGCCTTGTCTTTAAAATTAAGAGCTTACGGGCTTTTAAGATAATTATTATTCCTTTTATATATAAAACCAGGTTGACAAATTAAACACAAGACAGGAGAGAAGACATTATCTTGAGAGGATTATAAAGGGTTATCTACTTATCTCGTTAAACCCGTAAAAAGATATGGCCTAAGGAAAAAAAGGTCCAACGACTCGTTGGTAATGTTGTTCTAACCCATGTTTCTCTCAAATTAATGGATTATATTTTTTTAAATGAGAAAATAGTTGAAGTAAATTTTTTGGCTAATTCTTCGTCAATATATTAACCCCCTATCTTATAAAAAGTTAGCGTCTTTAAGTCATCATTACGTATGGTAATCAATACTTCAACCCTGCTCTAACTTTTTATAAGATAGACCGTAAGTCTTTAAGTACGAGTATAGTTGGCGGAAACCCACTATACTCGCGGGGTTTCAAGACTCGTGTAGTTTAGAACCTACACGAGTCTTAAAACGTGAATTTATTAATTCACGGAATCCACGCTGCAACCCTCTAAAGCGGTATTGCATTTTTGAAACTACTAAACTATCTTCAAAGTACCTATAAAATGGTAAAAATTCACCTTAATCCTTGAAACTGTATAGGGAGACCAATAAAATAGAAACATTCTAGATATGTAATACTTAAGTAGGTACATACATGTTTATTTCTATATTCTGTGTTTATTGTAGAATTGCTAATAATATATTATATTAATTTAAAAAATACATAATATAATATTATATTATATCTTATAATTCATCCCTTTAATATTTCACCCCTTTCATAGTAGTAAAAGCCTCATAAGCATACTACCTAATAAAATGCAACAGCGAGCGACTACGCTCATATGGTTGCAGAATTTCATTAAAATCTGCCGTGGTGAAACCATAAAAATAAAAATAATTTCCACGCATTCTCATCGTTATAGAGGCTGTTTACATTCTAGCCGACATAAATATGTGCCGATACAGACACAGCTCAAATAAAAAAACTACACTTTTGTCTTTAAAACTCTTATGAGTTCAGCTGTCCAACGATACCGTGTAGTTACAATGTATTATCAACCACTCGTAACTAATAGCCGATCGATACACAATGACAATGAATTTCGGGCCATTTCAAGTTCTGGTCAGATAACCTTACCTACCTAATACCAAGGGATAGACCAACCTGCCTAGTAAAACATGTGACAGACACGCAAGCTACTACGTACTTTAGCTACATATTTAGTTATGAATGTATTTTTCAAATGTCATTAGTTTAAAAATAAACTATTTACATAATGTGATACTTAACAAACAAACTGACAACTATTAGGTATGTTATTTACAAACTATTTACTTAACTACTTACCTATACCAAAGATAGAGTTACATTAATGTACATTCTATGACCATTTTGTCCCACTCTTAGTATTCTCATTGCTAAAGTAGGTATACAAAATAATTAGGTAAGTAGGTAATAGGTAGTACCAAGTAAAGGTGAAAGTAATATATTCCTACTTTTTCGTTTGTCCTTAAATAGATATTACCTTGTCTGCAATAAACAGTCAATACTTAAATAAACCGGTTCATCCACATCAGTTTATTGGAACACCAAATTTACTTATATCTACGAAACTTCCAAGTTCACTAAAGTTACCCATAACCTTATTTGTGTAAGATCATATAAAACGCTCTCGAGTTAGGTCGATAATTTTATCAATGTTGCCAGCTACCCGTTTTGAATCCCCCGAGTTCCCGAATTCGGAAAGTTCGCCATAAAACCACATTCAGTTGGTTTCTAAAGTTCCAAATGTCAAGTATTCCTTGGATTGGATGGCGGTGTAGTAATAAGTTGGGTAAATACTAACAATTTCAGTAGAAGTATTTTATCTGTTTTCTTAAAGACAATGCGCTCAAACATTCTCATTAATCTCAAACATCTTTGAACTAAATATAGAAACGACGATAACAAAATTATCACCAAGGGCAAACTGTTTCTTAAATTGTAAAATTGAACTCAAGGAGTGTAGCAGACTGGAAAGCTTCGAATCCAAATATCAGCGCCTTCTCAATCGTGATCTCAAATTCGACGATGTGGATTTTCCAACGTTTGTTTACCTTACCTTGTATTTTTAACGTTCATTTTGAGCTCTGCTCGAACTTTGTCTGGGACAGGTATTTGAACTCAGCTGACCGTGACTGAGGGGCACCCAAATCCTCCAGCTGGGTACAAATGGTAGGTACAATAGTAGATAATAAATAACATTAATCATTTCAATGATAGCGAGTGCCTAGTAAAAAAAAGTCGTTTTAATAGGACTTACTCGTATTTAGCGTCTGTCGAAAATAATTTATTATTCGAATAAAGTTACATACTTTGTATTAATAATTATAATGCAGCTTTAAGCTCTGTGCTATGAATTTACTTGATATCTAGTGTCGTGGAAGACGGAACCATCTTTTGTTATTTCAAATTAGAATAACAAACACGCGGGAATTTCAAACCATTTTGTTTGAAAATTCCCGCGTTTTTTATTTTTGATTCAAAAGTGTGATTGTATTTAATTATTCTGTTGGATCATAGTTTGCAAAAAAATATTTTTGATTGGGTACTCATGATCTCAAATTTCAGAGATTATTCCTGGTATAAAAAAATGATTGTGTTGCTAAATTACGTTTGTTTAAGGAAATAAAACCTAACTAATCACCTAAAAATAAAATATCAGAATACAATTTCTTCTGAGTTAAAATCACAATGAAAGTTCACAACCTATAAAAATGTTCTCCTTCGCTTCACTCACGTTTTTAATCCCAGAAAGAGCGGATGCGTTGTCTGGGGTTTAAGGTGTACGTGAGCGTTACTTTTGTTTTTATATTTTTGATTGCATTCGAAAAAAATATAGGGAAAAACAAGTAGGTAAGACAAGATCCTAGGTGGTTGTGATAGGTAGACGACGATACACATGACCATAACTATGACTTATGCTTAGATAAAACATGTTTGATTTATATCCAAACTACGAAGATAAAAACAATATAAAACGGAATGGCGACTGAGAGTCCCCAACCCTCGAAGTTGTAAAAGCTGGCGCTTTTTTCTTATAACAAAAATGTCAGTCACATATTTTTGGCACGACAACGTTGAGCTGATTACACAAAATCTTTATTAATTTTGAGTTGTTTGTTGATACTTTACCAACAAAGGTATTTTACGAGCTAATTTACATTTCATTAGAACCTACGTGCTCAATCCTACTTGGTCAATAAGTTAGCAAAAATAACTAGCGATGCAGTGCATAGTGCTCGTATTTTATAGGGCTTAATGTGTGAAATCCGAGAACCCACTATTTCAGGTGGCGGTCGATACACATCATTAAAATGTATGGTGAAGCTTACAAATAGAGCCAACAATTCTAACTCAGCGATGACGCCACGTGAAAAATAGTTTCGTCTGCCGCACTCGATAATAAATGTAAAGAGTTCTTCCATATTCCTCACAACCTCTTTACGCAAATTTTACCTCTCATTTTTTATAAACTTAGCAGAAATGCGGAATCTCATTTGCATCGCGCATCGGCCCAACAAATTGTATTTTTGAGAAAACGTTTTATTTTCTTTCCGTGTTATTTATTTCGTCCCTGCAGTGGAGAGATCTCCTACATATATGATTGTTTTTTAATTGTTTTCAAACTATAAACTGTTGATAGTAAATTGGTAGAAGATATTACCTAGGTGTTGTAAAAAAGCCTATGGGAACTAAGTATGTATGTATAGTATAGTATCTATAGATCGTTTGCAACGGTCTGTAGATAGCTCAACTGTTTCTTATGTATTTTATATGCCTATGTACATTTTGTAAATACTGTAATAGTCGTAAGTTTGTTTGTGAATAAAGTAACAAACTGTTTATGTATGTACTTAAAAAACTAATTGATATGCCAGAAAGCATTGTGTTGAATTTAAATTAAAATAGACGCGACAAAACCAAGGCTTCTCGGCTATAATTTTCTTTCATTTCCCATTGGCAGAAGGTAATTCCTTTAGATTGGTTTGCAAAGTTGAATAGGAAGAAGATTGCAGAGATTCGATCCGTATTTTCATGTTTGTTTATGAATAAAAAAGTATTTTTTTGTAAAGCCTTTAATATTTTAGTGACCTAAATTCATTTATTAAAGTAGGTTGGTATGTACAATGGACGGTTCCATTAGGAAGGTGCGGCTGACGACGCTCTGTCTCAGAGGGACGCTGCTTTTCTGCCACTCAGCGCCTTTAGCACGAGTTTCTGATGCGACACTTTCTAGCAACTAGAACTGTCAGCAGCTTTAGATATTGACCGACTCAATTCGAATCTATCTAATCCATAAAAGTTTTTCTAACGCGAATAATTAATAGGGTTTGAAAACTGAAAGGAGTCGCGTCGAGGTCGTTTTATTAACTTGTGACATGGGCACATGTTAACGTCCAAAAGTTTTCATTTTACGACTACTCGCCAAATTGCTAAGTTTGCCGCAAACATTAATTATAATTTAACAGTGTAATCATAGTACATAGCCACATAGGCAGGACCAAAAGTACTTTCATAAGTAGCCTGATAAATTCGTATAACTTAAAGTAGATACTTGTTGCAAGTTATATACAGTTCTCTTCTTCTTCTTCCTGCCCTTATCCCACTTGGTGGTTATATACAGTTATACCAGAGACTAGTAATATAAATAGACTGCCAATCTCAGACAAAAAAACGTGACTCGGAAAAAGGTGAAATCCGAGAGTTGTAGTGGCTTATTTCTAGATGGCGCTGAAAAATTATCGTAAAAATTATCCTAACAGCACTAAAAGCCAAAAAATCTGTATTATTTCTGTGTTAGTGCACACCAAAATTTTTATTTTATTTTTAGGTGATCGTAAACAATGATTTATACCGTAGGTTTGATCGGAATACAGCGCCATCTAGAAATAAGCCACTACAACTCTCGGATTTCACCTTTTTCCGAGTCACGTTTTTTGTTGAGATTGGCAGTCTATTTATATTACTAGTCTCTGGTTATACTAACGTAAATGAAGTATTCACCAACATGCAAACAAGTAGTGTTGCTGTCGATATAATAATTTTATTATCAGTTCTGAATACCTACTTATTATGTTAATAAAAAACATATAAGTATATAGACATGAGTCATATAAATTATCTAATTTGAGCTGTTTTTTCTGTTCCCATAGATACACTAATTCATAAAATAAAAATATAAGTAGGCATTAACAAGGTAACAAAGACCCATGAAAAATGTAATAAAATATTCCCCGACAATAATTCATGAGTAACCGAATATCAATTTCCTAGTGACTGTATAGTAGTAGATATGTATAGCATATGGATTTCACAACCTCCGACTCGACACTTACACGACATCTGAGCTAGTATAAGTAGGTACTCTCACATCGTTTTGATGTCTTCGATATTTTTGTTCGAGTGAATGTATATCGTTCATTGTGCAAACGTCCAATCACGCGAAAAACGGGGAAATAAGCTTATACCTCCTATACAAGTCATGTGTTATTCAAAATGTCCACGACTGACTGCACCCTACCATACAGTAATCATTATTTGCTCGTATTTAATTATAGCTTTCAATAATGTCTACTTTTGTGTGTGTGTCACATTTATTTGTGATCAAACTTCAGGCAGCATTGTGAAAAATATAGCCGTGAAATGTTTTAATTTTAAAGCAATTATTGCATGCAGTAGGGCGATTTAGTCTGGATACCGTGGGAATACACATTGATGACCTCGTTTTCTTTTTTAATGGCTTTTGTGGCTAATTGTCATAATTCTGCCGATGACCAAGCTACTGACATATCATGTCAATATCGTGTTGAAACCGTGACCGTGAGTATTTTCTACAATGAGCAGTTAGAATTTCCGGTTGTTTTGGTTTTATGAACAGAATATGATCAAGATTTATGATTTACACAACTAAAAAGTAATCACAAATGACACAGACACTACACAGACAGATTACACAGAAATACGTCCTACTATCATCCGAGATTTAACATCAAGTATGCGGTTACGTTTTTTTTATTCACTTACAAAATACTTAAGCATTTTAACTATTTCAAAGAAATTAGATGAAACTTCCATTTAACTTACTGTGTGTTTATTTGCTACGGGTAATGGTTTTCTTGCTCATGGGTGATAAAAAGGAGCTTAAGTCTTTGTCTCCAAATAACGGCGTCCGTTGTATTTATTGGAAAAACTTTTAATGGTATTCATCAGTATCTGCGAGTTATCGTGAAATGTCCATTATAATAAAATGCTGATTTATGTTGTACCAAACACTGCCCAATCGTATTTCACGAAGGCTTCGAATGATTTGCTTATATTATTCCATCTCGTTTAAAAATAATCAAAAACCGATGCTTTTTTTGGTGTTTAAGTCAATGCACTTTATTACACGGTCACAGCATTTTATAAATCGAAATCTTTTAACGAGCAATTCGGTATTTTACAAGACTTCCGTCCTGCGTTTGTGGCTTTACTACTTTGGTATTTTATGGCACTTCTTTAACGTTATCGGTACTTACTACCAAGGCTATTAACGGTATTAGAGACGCACTACGCGTTGACGCTGCAACTTTCAGGTCGACGCGCAGTGTGAATCTAATATGCTACCATTTTGAAACGCTTATAAATGGCATATAACTTTGTCGTACTGAAATTGATGTTTTCGAGAAAATACTAAATAGTTTAGCAACATAATTGAAATGTATAACTAATTAATTTAAGGAAATTCTCACTTAGCTCGTTTACTAATTTTTATTTTTTTCCATTTGCAAGTTGCAAAAAGGCTTAACTAATTACAATGTTACGAGGGAAGGAGCAATTTAGTTGGCGCATTAGCTTAACAGCACGTGGAAAAACGGTTATGCACAATGTAATTGATCGAGCGAGCGAAGCGAACAAAGATCTTAGTGTTAATTTGAAGAAATCCGCTTTGCATATTTGTGATCATCAAGAGGTAATAAGTATTACGATTGCACTATTAAGATTATGAAATCATGTCGCCATGGGATTCAAAAGCTTGAATTTTTATTTTTTAGGAAAAAATGTCCGTAGGTATTAAGAGTCAAAACAAAGTCAACACATTTGAACCAATAGTTGATAAAATTACAATAATATGAGACGCGTGATCTAATTGATAACGTTATCCATTTGCTTCTAATTAACCGTAAAATGTTTACTGCTCGTACATCGGTAATTCCCAATTATATTGGTGTCTGCATCAATTGTATGATTTTTACATAAAAAAGATACGGTAGATAAAGTTTAAACTATTTTCTAAAAAGGTTTACTTCTTTTTTTATCACCTACTAGCTGACGCGTGCCCACTTCGTTGGGCATAATTCGACCGTTTTTTCTCCGATTCACTTTGCAAACGAACTACTACGTAAAAGCCTTTTTATGTTTCGGTTTTTTATATAACCTATGATACTCAGCAATAATGTAGCTATCTATTGGTGAAAGAATTTTTTAAATTGGTTTAGTAGATCCCTTGATTACCCCTTACAATTTAACAAATATACAAACACACAAACTTTACCTCTTTATAATATTAGTATAGATGTACACATTTAATTCCTACAAATAAAATAACTTTGGCTTTGATCACACAATTCATGTTTCACATCATTTGTTAAACTCTCAAATGGCACAAAGTTAATTTTAAAATATAACATAATAATTTGAAACACAATCCATAAATATGTCAATTTACTATTAACAATAGGTACGTGTGATATTTCAACAAGTAATATTATATATTACTTACTTGTTTAAATTATATTATTAATATATTATAATTATATTATTAAAAACGAATTTGAAAAATGTAATATGCTGAGTTGTATTTTAACAAAGTGCTTACGAACTGGTGTAAATTTTTGCAGTCAGTTACGGGTTAAGTATCTCAGTCTGTCTCAGCTCGTCGCAGCTTTTACTGACATTCAACTGACGTCTCCAAAGCAAATGCTATCAAACAGTTGAAAACTTTGATGGCTTTGAGCTTTGAGTAACGTCGAATAAAAAGGCCTCTGTCTCACTAGTTCATAGGCCTTTAGTTCGGCCGATGTGACTTTGCCTACCCATAAGTAAGAATTGAAAAAAAAACCGGCGACAGAAAGACTAGACGACGACTAGATACGATGTTAGAAACTATTGGAATAATATTATCGGATTTTATTAGTGAAGGCGAGAACTTACATTGGCCTAAATAAACAGGCCTTGCATCTAATCAAGATGATTTAAATATAATAAACGGCCGCTATTTTTCTTGAACAGGACATTTTTTGGATGTTTGTCGAGTGCTCATTTCAGTCTAGTCTGCCTACATAAAGGATAAGAAAATATTATTTACTTCTTCAAATACAGCTGTGAACCGAATATTTAAAATGAATGAGGTATAATTTTCATACCGTTTTCTTAAACCTGAAGCATTATCGGCGGTGATTACCTAAAACATGGTACTTACCTGCAAAGCCATTTAACAAAAACTTGTAAATACTTAAGTAAGTTCTTACGGTTCTTTTGTCGTTCCTTTGAGCTACGGCTTTTATGATGATTTTTAATATTTTAATGAAAACTTTTTAATTAAACTTGTAACGATAAAAGAAGGTTTTTAAAGCTTTAAGTGAGAATCTGACAGTTAATAATAGGCTTATTAACAATGAACATAAAACGCAAAACCTCTTATTTATCGTGTAATATAATTATGTACATTTTAGTCAGCATGTAAAATGTTGATAAGTATAGCAATCCTAATAGGTAGCAATATTTTAGATTTGTAGGTGGGTGTCGTTGTCAAGCTGCTTCGTCTCGCGTCTTGCCAGCACACTTGCAACTTGCCGCCCCAGTCGTCACAGACGCATTTGTTCGTAAATACGGCATTTAATTAAGCTAGTGATACATTTTGAAATATTTTTAAAAAGATTGTCAATCTGATGGTTGACAAACTTGTAGTCAACCATCAGGCTCATTTCAGTCGGCTATCATTTGTTTCAAAGACAAAATGACGGAGACTTTGTCCTACCTACGGTCATCTTTAGTAATCAATCGATCGATGTCGTTTTCAATTTAAACAATCCTCTTTGGCCTTCGCTGACCGCTGGTTTGGACCAAGTAACGAGTGCAGGCTAAGACCCAGTTTCAAGAATATTTTTAATTATGAGGAGTTAGCCGCCCAAGTCCAATCTAAATCCGACAATGTTCTGTGACCTACTTCTAAAACTTAGAGAGCTTAGAGAGCCGATGCCTCGTTCTGATTCTCCTCGTAGTGCTCGGAAAAGTGGTTCGTACCTACCACCAGTTCAAAGAAAAAGCAAGACCTATAAAGAACGTAAGTACCTATTTATTCGCTCTTCAATATTTGACTTAAATAATAATTAATCCACAAATTTATAGCATCAGTAGTTTCTAAGATAATTAGCATTTTGACAGGCAAACGGGAGTTTAAAGTAATTAAGGTCAAGTAAGGAGTCCGGAACACGTCGTTGCTTTGGAACCCTAAATAGATTGACGTTACTCTAATAAGTAAAACAAACACGCTCAATAAAGGAACGATATATCACCTAAAACACTGTCAGTTTTATATCAAAAACTTTTAGTAAAAAAAACGTGATATAGAATCAAAGGATTTTTTTTAATAATTAGATCTGACCATAATCATAACTCATGCAAACTCTGTCTTAGGATGCCATTGCCTATCCCTTAAACCAATATGACATAACTTATACAGGAACTAATCTAAGTAGTATTGGCAATTTGTTATTTAATTAATAACGACATGTATAGTAGAAATTTATGTTTTAAATGAAAACATAATTATTTATGATAACTTATATCCAATATCAATCAGATCATCAATTCAATGTGCTGTTGGATTTGTTCGGAACGATTGTGCCTTGAAAGTTATTTGATCATTGGACACCATTATACAAAAAAATTGAAATCTTGAGAAAAATAATAAGTTTTTATGAAACATATTATTTTTTACTAGAGTTGATTATGTATTATCACTGCCTGCAGCAATTTATGTAACAGTACTACTAAAAATACGAGTGTGCGTAAATGGATAGCATCTACTCAACTCCAATATTCAATTCAATAAATCACTGTTAGATAGGATTTATGGGCAGAGTGAAACGGCTGTTATTTCAGTAGATATGGAAAATTCAAACAAACTTCTGTCACGCTGCGTTCTTTTTGATTATCTATCTGATCTTGTCTACATAAACTTTTTGGGGCGAGTATTCAGTAAATTAAGTTTATTTTTATGTAAAAAAGTGTGTGGCATTTATTAAAAGAAACTTAAGAAGTAATACTATTGACATCGTTTTGTGATAGTTAATACGTAACAAGAACTACAACTTCTTTTTCTTAGTCCGATTTGCGTACAATAATGCTTTTCTTCGACATTCAAGTTACCAATGCCCTAACACTATTCTATTTCATTTGTTTTACAAAATCGCTAGCGTAATATAAATCATATAGTTCAAAATATCATCAAAGTAATACAATTTGACTAATGTAAAATATTAACTATTTTGTTTAATCGATTTCTCTGTGCTCTTTTAATTAGATGCGCTTCCAGGCTTAATGTCTGTCCTTGCCGTCGTCAGGCCAAACGTGGTATCCCTAGACCCTAATTTTTGCAGACACCTTATCTGTGGCTCCCAATCAAGGGTAACGATAACCTTAGTCAGCAAGGGATAAATCAATCTCTATGCAGACAAAATGTTGCACAAAGATAAGGTTCTGAATTCACTTTTATCGCAGTCGAAGTTTACGCAAATAAATACCCAATCCGCAGTTCTTTTTAACTGATGCAGAAGGAACAAAAAAGAACGCCCACGTAACGTTACTGTCAATGCTTTGTGAGGTCCGTGAATAAGTGGGATCGAGTGGCGTTCCTTTTTCAGTAAAATGCCGTTGTCGCGTCCGGTAAAAAGATTTCCGTTTTCAAGGATTTGATTATATTGGTTTTTAGGATTTTCCTCCATTGTACGTTCAAAAACCGAGGCTATCTATATTAAGAGGGGGACTCTTAATATAGATAGCTTTTCGGGAAATGTAAATTAGATCCTTTTAACAATGTACTTAACTTTATTAAATAATAGTAGGCAATTTATAAACAAAATATATTTCTTTTTTTTACGAGATTTAATTTATATATGTATGTTTAAAAAATGTTTTAAAACGACACTCTCTTGTAGATTTATTAATTAATTCAATTACGAGACACAAACTGCTAACAATGAAACCTTTGTTTTTGTAGGCTGAACGAAATTGTAGGCAATTGAACAAATTTATAGAAACCCTTCTTCACGGGGTTTTTTCTACTGTTTACCCAAAAATTTGCATTTAAATACGTTTTTATAACTACTTACTTACGTTCTAATCAGGTTGGTTTACTATTTCGGAGTTTTAACATGTAAATCTCCGAATAAATACTTAGAAAGACTCATACTCAGGTATGATCGCGACAGAGGTGACTGATTTATTGGTACAAAACAATAGCGAAGGCTGAATCTGCAATCAACAATTTTTTATCTAATTACTTGCAATCCACAAAAACAGTTATAAGCGACGGACGTGACCCAAATGGAACTGACAACATAGATGTGACAATAGACAATCACTCTGCATAGGCGTGTTGGCGGAAATTAAACCGGGGAGGTAGTCTGTGACTTCAGATTGCTAGAGGGGATGCTTTGTCCAAAGCGCAACAATATTTACAGTTCTCTTTATCACTTTTACTAGGTACTTCAAAGTACCACTCTTGTAGGTACCTATGTGTAGACTCACATAACTACCACACATAACTAGATAACATTAAACCTACATATTTATTTTAATTTCAATTACAGATAAATTACAATCCACTGCTATTACAACCACACGCTCGATCTCAAATAAATAAAATAATAACGTATCATCCTTCTGGTATATCCACGGTCTATTGGTAACGCTCACATTTTTTCGATCAAAATTAACATGTTGATTAACAGGCTTAAAAGATCCGAAGGAGGATAAACTGAATACTAATAAGTTCCTATCATGGGACTTTCATGTACTACCCGTTGACCGTATTCACCCTGACGCACCTAACTTGACCGTGCTTAACCGGTACGTATTTGCGAATATATTGGTCCCTTGGAATGTAAACCTACTTTCTGTGAATGTACTTCTGCGTTGGGTCCCGTTGGCAATAAATTAACAAACCCAACCTTAACTTGAACAGTTAGAATTAGTAATTATCCTACTAAATTAAACAAAGGTACGTGCTCGAAGCACAACATGGCGGAATTAACATTAGTCGCATTTTCGATCCTACTTCTGACTTTTAAAGTTAAAAAGCATTTGAAGGGTAATATCACTATGGGGTGAACAATTTTTTTTTAATTACATCTGTTTCTTTAAAATCTACAGACAATGAAACTAACCAAATGATATTATTAAATTAGTTAAATCACCTGTACTTAAAAGACAAATTAGTTGAGTTTTTAAAAAAACGTATGGAAAACGAATGAATGTCAGAAATGTACGGGTATATGTATATACTTATACAGGGTGTAACAAATGAGGTGGACCAAAAGCAAAAGGGCGATAGGGGAGCTCAATGGCTATCCATATAACCCCCATGTATGTTCAGCGATATTCAGTCGTTCAAAAGTTATTCCCACTTTTATGTTTTTTTTTTTCATTAACAAATTTTAGGTTAGATTTCCCAAGTACACCCAAACTATTAGGGCTACAAGCGTAATTTTTTTACACCTTGTAGCTTAATAGTAGACCTTTCGTATTACAATACCAGTTTGAGTCGTTATTTGATTGATTTCCAAATAAAAAATAATCTTTACAGAAAAATCCGAAATCTGAAATTCCGCGAGAAACTTTAGGAGCAATTTAAAAAAAAAACTTGCTGAATATTTTTTTCTACAACCTATCTTAAAAACTTCCTCCATTTATGGAGCAGTTACCCTGAAAATTTCATAAGGCTAGTACAGAAGCATCATGTTAAAAGGTGAACTCAAGTGTTGTAAAAGTGCTGAAATCAACGGTTCAATCGACCAACACGATGGTCCGGGCAAGTCTCAGATTGTATGCCACTCCTTCTAATCAATTGCTCTTGGTATATTCTAGCAGCTTCTCGAGCGTTTCTTTGAGCTACACCATGACAATAATACATTTCTGCATATCGACGAGGAGAATATGGCATGATACACTAATCGCAAAGTCTGTACAGTCCGTAAGCGCGCCGTTTTCGTTAAAGTAAAAATCATCCTAATTAAGACCCCTGAGTGGCCGCGCTTCTTTTAACCCCTGATACAAAAATTATGATTATAAACTAAAACCCGACTACGAAAAGCTAGGTAACAAGTTTAACTTTTTAAATATCACACTTAATCCACTGTTGGTTTCTTGATTTATTTTACTTCATCACGGGTTTAGTCGGATGCTTAATATTATGTATTTTTACATAACTAGAATTAAAAATATCTGTTTTAGGTAAAAAAAAAAAAAATCTGTTTAGAAAATTTTTAAAGTTAAATTTCTTTCCTAGCTTTTCGTAGTCGGGTTTTAGTTTTTAAATCTTATTTTGGAGTCGGAGGTTATAAAAAGTACGGCCACTCAGGAGTCTGAATTTGGATTATCTTTACTTTAACGAAAACGGCGCGCTTACGGACTGTACAAACTTTGCGATTAGTGTATCATGCCATATTCTCCTCGTAGATATGCAGAAATGTATTATTGTCATGGTGTAGCTCAAAGAAACGCTCGAGAAGCTGCTAGAATATACCAAGAGCAATTGATTAGAAGGAGTGGCATACAATCTGAGACTTGCCCGGACCATCGTGTTGGTCGATTGAACCGTTGATTTCAGCACTTTTACAACACTTGAGTTCACCTTTTAACATGATGCTTCTGTACTAGCCTTATGAAATTTTCAGGGTAACTGCTCCATAAATGGAGGAAGTTTTTAAGATAGGTTGTAGAAAAAAATATTCAGCAAGTTTTTTTTTTAAATTGCTCCTAAAGTTTCTCGCGGAATTTCAGATTTAGGATTTTTCTGTAAAGATTATTTTTTATTTGGAAATCAATCAAATAACGACTCAAACTGGTATTGTAATACGAAAGGTCTACTATTAAGCTACAAGGTGTAAAAAAATTACGCTTGTAGCCCTAATAGTTTGGGTGTACTTGGGAAATCTAACCTAAAATTTGTTAATGAAAAAAAAAACATAAAAGTGGGAATAACTTTTGAACGACTGAATATCGCTGAACATACATGGGGGTTATATGGATAGCCATTGAGCTCCCCTATCGCCCTTTTGCTTTTGGTCCACCTCATTTGTTACACCCTGTATATGATTTTGTTGTTTAGCTAAAATCAAGCTGAATAAAAGCTTATAGTACGAGATCCGGCTGCAGAATTACTGCGCTCATCTGTTTTTTGCTGGAAACCGATTTTTTATGTATATTTATAATTAGGAGAATATATATTTATCAGGTTGCCTAGCAAAATTTGGCCGCCAGTATGTTTAATTAAAATATTTTTTTTTGTTTTTTTGGGAAAAAATATCGTTCACTTGTTTTTTAAATAAAATAACGTCTACATCATGGCAATTTATATGAAGATTCAAAAAAATCACGGTTGCCGTTGCGTACTTGGCCGCACCTCTTCGCAGCCAGGTGTAAACAGGTATGATTTCGATATATTTATACGTGCATAACGCTTATTTATTAATTGCATATCAAATTAAAGCTATGTTTTTTTCCATTTTTTATCATATTGTCTGCTTAATTAAATCTACCCGCAAATAAGGGTTGCTGATTTTTTTGAGTCTTCATATTAATTGCCATGATGTAGACGTTATTTGATTTAAAAAACAAGTGAACGCTATTTTTCCCAAAAAATAATTAAAAATAATTTAATTAAACATACTGGCGGCCAAATTTTGCTAGGCAACCTGATAAATATATATTCTCCTAATTATAAATATACATAAAAAATTGGTTTTCAGCAAAAAACAGATGAGCGCAGTAATCCTGCAGCCGGATCTTAGACTATTACTGACGACACAAAAAGGTTCGTTTGTGACATTTCGCTGCAAACGTATGGAAACAAAATGAAATATTTTCCTTTTTTTCTATGAAAGCCTTTTGAATACTGATCGAAATCTAATAATAATCTGCTCTGCGTAAATAAGCAGTGTCTAAACAAACATCACACAAAAGTAGGTCGGTTTTCCTACATTATGTAAGTACTTGTAAGTACTTTTCCTTACAAGGTCTACACTCGAATGTTCTAATGAGACAACATTGTTTGAGGAAAACTTTTGCGAGAATGTAATCTACTTGATTTTTGAAAATCTCGGTATTTTCATAATCAGCCAAACATCCGAACATCACTATATTTTTATAATCTTAACCTATTTTAAATCATGCATTATACTTCTTTTTTTAATATGTGTTTTAGTAATCGCGACAAAATTACTGTAAAAGTTTTATTATAATATATTTTACTTGGTTTATCAAGTAGGTCTGCATTTTAAAATAGAAATATATCTGCCCAGTGAAGTCTTCAATGCTTGGTTCCCGTGGGAGCTACATCCAGAAATACCGATTACTGGAAATACGCCTTCAGCGTCCTTCGTCGCATTCCAGTTTGTGCAGCTTATCTTAATTCTTTGTACACAAAGTAAATACGAAATAAAACTTAATAAATTAAATGTACAGAGGTGAGTTTTACCCTGAAAAGAGTTCTCTTCTAGCAAAACTTTAGCGAAAGTTAGATGTACATAGAAAAAATAGAGAGGACGCATACCTACTAAAAGTTTTCATTTACATATATTATCGGTATTATTGTTTAGTATCTCTATACAGTGTGGTGAATACTTAGTAGCAAGTGGCTTTGTGTGTTGCATTTATATGTGTTCAGGCTATCGTATTTCGGTACAGTCCGTTTTAAACTATCCCAAGATATAAATGCTTCTTTTGCATTAATTGTTACTTTACTAAATGAGCACATAGTTTTGTTTTTGTTTTTTAAAATATTAAAAAGAAAAAAATTTACTTAGACCCTTTTTATTTCGAAAGCAGGTCAAAATGGATTTTTCTTATGTAAGTGTTTGATTGAATTGTCATTTATATCTACACATTTTTGCAAGCATCTAGTAAACCTGCAGATGGAGTTATTCCGAAGCTAGAGATTGGTCGAACACGTCTGGCCAATAATGATCTTTGAAAGTTACAAGCATGACTTGGATTGGAAGAGGGTAATATTTGAATATGAAAAGACTGACATTTACAAATCTGGGGGACTATGCACTGTCAAACTTTAAGATTCCGTTTTCAAATGTTCAATGTCTATAAAATAAAATGAAGAAACTGTTTTAGTCTCGATAGCATTGGTGCATTTTTTCTCAGTAGCTGAGCCGAAGACCGGACTTAGTCTCACGTCTTGCGAGAGACCTACGTCCAGTAGTGGTCTAGGTTGATGATATTTGTAGTTCACATTTCATGTACAAATAGAATAGTGTTAGTATAAAAATAGTGTAATGTAGGTTAATAATAGCATAGGTGATAGCTGGGCCAGGCCTAAGGTTTAACGCATTAGATAGCTAAAGATATCTGCCGTCCGATATCTATAACATAAACTGTCTTTACATATTTCAACTAATAAAAAACTACTTAAACTGATTCCATTTTATTTTGACCAAATTAGAAAAAAAATGCATCAACAGAATTAGGGGATGGTGGTTAACTGTTGGTAAAAAACTGTTAGAAAGACTTTACAATCAATGAAAATGTTGACTTTTTTTGACTTCGTATGTTAATCAATCGATTTGAATAACACGCTTGCCGCTCGTTTTGACTCCCTTAGTGCGCGTGCAAGCTAAATGATAATTTTACTTCAAATGGTTCTTTTAATGTTGTTCTCTAAGAGCTGTGTTTATTTTGCTACCGCGTGGGTGGCGCCGCCGTTAATTGTGTTTACGTGAGGGTGTCTTGTATAGCTCCCCAACCGTAAGCACTAAGCTACAAAAATTCTGAAAAGCTACATTAGAAAGCTCCAAGAGTTATGAAACTTCACAACAAAATGAACATCAAAATCCACATTACGTGGTATTTTGCGTTCTATTTACAAACTTAGTTACAAAATAAAGTTTGAAACTAGCCGATAACAAATCAACAACTTAATTGAGTTAGTATTTAGTCACAGAATACCTATGACTTATAACTTCGAAGTCGACAATAGTTTAGAACTTAAGCTATCTACTATTGGCACCGATCATAGGTATGCTACGAAAACTACGAAAACAATCGATTTCAATCGATAAATCAGACAAAATAATATCGATTTAATATTCTTCATTATTATAATAAATACGGTTTTTAATAATTATGCTTACACAATCTTAACGTCCAAAATCAACATCTTGTTATTAAAAAGGGATTATCTACTAGTTAACTGTCTCAACCATAACAGAGCTACGTTTCGAGTTAGTCGAAGATACAAATATAGCTTGATGCGTCCTAATTGGATCCATTGAAGTAACAGCTGCTTTGAAGAGAAGTACCTGGAGATACGAGACTAGGAATCAGATCGTTGCCAATTAATTCCGCCACTTCTGTAAGGTAAGAGGCAAAGTTAGGTTTTAAGTGACAATCTAAACGCACACGCTCACTTGATGCCCAAGTTGGCGGCTTGGGCATCAAGTGATGAACAGGGAGTTGAGGCGTTTGCCGAGGTTCAATCCAACGGGGACCCCGTGGCTCAGTCAAGTGCCGATGCAGTGTCGAGCCAGTCGTCATGTGACGATTGGTTTGACGATGCACTGGCACTAAGGTGAATGAGGGTACATCGGAGGGTTTTTAGTCGGTACGCTGTCTGTGACAGAGAGTCCGATATCCCCTCATATTCTCCCCGAATAGCGAGGCATGCGTAAAGCATTTTCCTCCGTTCGGTTTGAAGTGTCAGTGCGAGTACCTACTAACAATGAGAAGTCAGAATGAAAAAAAGGAGTTTTGCTAAACAATAAATAAAAAATAATTTTATTGAAGTATTTCAGACACTTATATTGTAAGGTAACATGAATTCCTTCAAAAGGTGTTATTGCATTGAGCGATTCCAGACAACCCGTAACTAAATCTAGACTAAAAACTATGACTTTTATGTGGTCATCCTAGGTTATTTTGTTTTTATCATTTTTATCCATAATTTAATTCAATATGTTGAAAAAGGTAATTCTCGTTTTACTGTTGTCTCCGCGACCATGACCGCAAGTGAGCCTGCAGGTTTATGCCAAATCGGGTATTACTTTTCAAAGCTAATTTGCAAAGATGGTGTAAAAAGCCCGTCAATTAGCTTAAACTTAGATAAATAAATTGGAAGCGCCTAAAGCATACGAATTGCTCTGTGAAAGTTAGGTACATTAGCAATTACGCTACGATTGTGTATCTGACTGAAATACGTATAAATTCGTGAATATAATCTCCGCAAATCTCTTAGAATTATTTAAATTCGTTTTATATACATACACAAACCAACAAACCGGAAAAAGAGATTCCAAACCATAACCAGAGACTAGTATAAACAAGAAGACTGCTAACCTCATACAAAAAAACGTGACTCGGAAAAAGGTGAAATTCCGAGAGTTTTAACTGGCTTATTTCTAGATGGCGCTGTATTCCGATCAAACCTATGGTTTAAATCATTGTTTACGATCACATTTTTCACACCTAAAAATAAAATAAAAGGTGTGCACTAACACAGAAATAATACAGATTTCTTGGCTTTAAGTGCTGTTAGGATAATTTTACGGCTATGTGGCAGCGCCATCTAGAAATAAGCCAGGTATAACTCTCGGAATTTCACCTTTTTCCGAGTCATGTTTTTTTGTATGAGATTGGCAGTCTATTTATACCTAGTCTCAGCCATAACTCAGTATTTAGATTATATTTAGATTAACTTTGTTTAAAGTGTTTTAAACAAAGTTAGCATTAATAAAAAAAATATAAATCTTCTAGTTCTGGTTTGGAATCTCTTTTTCCGGTTTGTTTAAGAGATTTGCGGAGAGTCCAAGTGTATCAGAGGCCTATAATTTCCGCTCGGCTTGCTGTCTGTAGTGTCTGTGACATGTAATTGAAGGGTTTATACTTAGAAGTAGGAATTACCTACTCTGTGGGTTTATAACAAACAATGTTTCTGACATCATTTTTTACCTCAAAATCAATATGTTTTTACAATAAAGTTTTCTTATTTATTATTTTTTATGCATTTTAGGCAAACGCTTGGCCACAATCACATCTGATGTTAAATGATGATGCGGTCTACGGTGTAACGCGAAAATTATTTAGTTATTATTTTATTTATATTTTTTATTTTATCAAAGTAGCTGCAAAATATTGTAAACTTAAACTGTTGCTTTGATGAGATTAGTTGTTAGGCTGAGACTCAACGCAGAAAGACAAGAAGATCGTATTTCACCCTCCTTACAGAATTATCTTTGTTTTCAACGCTCTTGCACAAACTTACAAAGAGGGATAACTTTGGAGATACTTGCCTACAGACAGATATTCTTTTATGGATGAAGAAAATTCTTTGTAGAAACCGAATATTCAGTTTATATATACAATATACATACTTATTATTTTCCTCGGTGATAAACTTTTTAGATACCTTAAACTTTGTAGCTATAAAAGAAACAGTTCTCACAGGCAAGCCTGAAGTTGCTTTGCTGATAAATAACATCCTCTGACTTTATAATAATTCTGTATAATACAATGTTTTAAGGCTACTGGGACCACTATTTCCACTAAACTGTCACACACTTTGTGTATGGGCATTTTTCATAGTTTATAGGTTTAGGAGATATTCACCTCGAGCTTGTGAAAATTTATTTATTTAGTTAAAGGACGACCACGTGACAGTATTTTTACAATGGTTTGGCGCTTAACATTGTGTGGCAACTACATGCACCAAATTTACTAAATAAAAAAATATATCGAACACAAGTTGTTAGTCGGTTATTTATTTGGGTTTAACCACTGTAAAAACGTGGAGGTAATGAGCGGGAAGAAAAATAATTACCCCTGCAGACTCGTCAGAGACACTTGATAAATTCTTTGGCTCGGGCTTCGCCTAATTAATTTAAGCATTATTTTTGTATTGGCGGAAATAAAAAGGAAATTGCTGTAAAGATAAATGAGTCAAGGCGTTGTTCGTGGAGCTCGGAAATATAAAACTAAAGAAACAAGAGTAGACTAACAAGAACATTGCCCAAACCCTGTACCAGATTGCGTCACAAGCTAATTATCATCAAAATTAATATTTTATTTATATGTGTTCTTTGTTAATTTTTAACAGTCTTTTTTAACCGGGTTTAGAAAATTAAAATTAATTACACAAAACCTGATTATCAATTTCCTACTTCCGAGTGCTTAGTCCGAGCTTGCATTTTAAAACTCCCTACTCTCGAGCCGAGAGTCGTCTTTCGGATATCCATACAAAAATACAAGAACATCCGAGAGTCGATACTCGGCTCGAGAGTAGGGAGTTTTAAAATGCAAGCTCGGACTAAGCCCTACGCACGTCAACTATTTTGTTCCGATCCCAGCTGTCACCTATTTTCGTGAGTGGACATTGAGCATAAAAATCTTGTTTGCCAAGTAAGCTTTAGCTTAGCAGGCAAACATGATAAAAAAATAAAATAAAATACATTTTTAAATATTTTGAAATGCGGTTAAACATTGAAAAAAATATTGTTGGTAACGAAAAGGTAAATAAAAATTAGACCTTTGAGAGTAAATTCAAATTGATGCAAGTTGGTACAGATTCCCATAGCCCACTGGGCATTCTCCTTTTAAATTTTTATTCAGAAATTTTGAAATAAAAGGCATGGTCACGTCTTTATCTCTCATTTCTAAATATTTAGTTGCAGTACATGCTCTCACTTATTTAAGCGCTTACTCAAGATAAGATACTTAGTGGATTCCAAAGAGGGGTCGACTTAGGCACATATTAAACGAATATAAAAACTTGTATTCAATCGGCCTATCTTATAAAAAGTTAGCGCAGACTTGAAGTATTGATTACCATACGTAATGGTGACATAAAGTCAACACTAACTTTTTATAAGATAGGGGGAATGAATATAAGCTACCTGAGTCTGTCTGTAGATAACATTTTAGAATTTCCCGTAAATCAATACACAAAAAGCAATGTCACGATAGAGCTTAGCAAAAACTTTTGCAATCTTGCACTTTAGCTCTATTGAGTTTTTGTGTTGGAGTGGTAGGATCTACAATCTGGGCGACACGGAGACTAGACGGTTGACGACGGACCGACTGAGGGTACATTTGTATTTACCAAGTCAACTACTCAGAAAGTTTGATTACGGTCGACTTGAGCAAGACTGAACTATCTAGCCAGTACTGGGAAATGTGGTTTTCTGAATAGATAGAAATGCAAATGCACTTCCAAACATGAAAATGCTAGAGCAGTTACGCTACAAAGAAACTACATTCTCAATGGCGCATGCAAAGCAAAGCTAATCCAATGACTGTGCAAATCATTGGACCTTTGCCTGTGCTCTCATGTATTGCATGCGTTGTATTGACATGCCAATGTATTGGTAGTGTAGGTCGTGAGTCGGTCGTTAGTGAAAACACAATTGGATTGATTTCTTTTGATTTTATTATTAAAAAAATATATTCAACGTCAATAATAAAAATAATAAGGTAAAACGTGGCACGTTTAATGGTGGATTTAGTACAATTTAAGGCCGGCGCAGACCGGGACGGCATGACAAGAGATTTTACCGTGAGTCAGCGCACACTGCTTAGATACCGCGGCATTCCCGCACTGTGCCACGGCATGCCACGGCACGCCGTAGCATGCCAAGACGCGGGCGCAAATAGATTTATTTATTTATTTATTTATTAAGATGGTCAACGGTGTGCATTCCCCTCTTCTCTACCCCCGCACTACGCAGTATATCACTACAAGCGCCGGAGTCCGTGGCATGCCTACCGCAGTATGCCCCAGTATGCCACGGCATCTAGCCACGGGAGCCTGTGGCGCGTCTTTTAATGCCATGCGATAAAATCCCTTTCAATGCCACGGCATCATTTTAAAGCAAAATTTATGTCGTATATCTGTATCAGTACGGTTGAATGTCCATTAGTAAAAAGTAAGATCCCTTGCCATGCCGTCCTGGTCTGCGCAGGCCTTTAATCTCTTGTCAGACTAAGGTACCGTACCATATTACTAACGCCGTCTATCAAGATAAAATGAGAATAGTCTCGTGAACGTTTCTGCTCGTTAAAAACATTGAACAAATCTGACGTCCTCATTCTGTATGAGGACTATTAATAATAAATAATATAAATCGATTTATTCTTCTAGATAATTCCTTCTTCAAAATCAGCCATTATCTTATCCCAATCGAAGCAGGTACTTTCACTAAGTAATATAAAGTTTTAATATGCAATTGCGAAGTCATTGGCGAACTATTTCTATTGTGTCCGTGCCAGCATGCGAAGTATGAGAATGTAAGTAATAAGTTATCCATGTTTGTTGATTTTATTTCATACCGATGTTGACATGCTGCTAGACACAAGAAATGTCAAAAACATTAATACTTTGGCGTATCAGATAGGTAGGTCATTTTGAACATGGTGGGAAAATCACAGTTTACCAAATAGGTAAATAAATTCATAGATTTTTCCCACAACACAATCTTGTTACAATCTAGAAAAGAACGATTTGTACTATGGTTACTAGATAACTGATGATATACTTATCTTGTATAACATTTTTTCTAGTCTAGTAGCCACTAACTAAAAAAAACTATTGAAAATTCCCAAAAAACAAAATAAGCTCGAGTATAAAAATGTTAAAAGAAAATTGCAACGATTACGCGATAGGGTACACCGTAGAACAAACGTGTTTTTAAGTTGCGTAACATGACTTTTAACTGCAGAAAGTGACGTAAGATAAACTGTCTTATTGTAATTCTGTCGCCGGTGTGCGCATACCCTAAGGCAGCACACTACTTGTACCTAATGTTACCAACACACTGCAGTAAGTCAACAATGCTGTCAATGATGGGCAGATAATTGAGCTGCACATCACTAATCGCATGCACTGATGCAGGAAGCATCAGCGGGCAGCGGAAGGACGGCTCAAGCTACACTGGACATCTAAGTGAAAGATCAATCTTCAGATTGACGCATGTTGACCTATATATTCCGCACATTTGTATTAAGATAAATAAATAAATATTTATGGACATATTATTATCAAGTTCCATACAAAGGAAAACTTGTAATGGGTATTCAATTGCTGATAGAAAAATTGCATTTTTTGCAAATTCAGAATATTGCTTTAAAATATCACTGTACCCGAATTATAATCTTTAATGAGCTAATTAAAAGTTCTTATGGTTTCTTGACAAATAGAGGGCAAATATATGATATGTTTTAAAAATATAATTTCGATAGTGCAGTAAATATGTTGGTTGAGTTCTGGCAATGAGCCACGGACGGCTTATTTCATCTGTCATACTTTGATATGTCACTTTGACTGAAAGAAGGAGAAGGCTTTGTGGAGGTTCAATTCGTCATGCAATGAGCACTTCCTTGAACGTCATAAGACGACGTGACGTCTACAGCATGTCGATAACGTCGACGTAACGATATAACGTCTCCATACAATTTCGCTAACAGCTTTGGCTCATTGTCTTTGTCGAGTATGCAGATTTCTTAATAATATATATTGTTTAATATTATAATGATTTTATTTTGAATCTGAAGACGCGCGAAAATAGTCTGAAACGGTGACGAACTATTTTTCTTCTATTGCCCGTTAATAGAAGAAAAATAAGGACAGGCAATACTGTCTTGAAATAAAAGTGCACTATGTGATATCAGAATTTGATGGGACTCGTTTTCTATAGATTTAAAGGGAAAATTCTCCACAATATTCCTTTTAAAACATGACTAGTCGACTTGTAAATTGACTGACTTATATTATATATATTATAACTGATATATGTATATTTCAAAATACTGGAGAATTGGCTGTCGTATTGACAGACAATAGCCCCATAGAAGAAGAAGAAAAATTAGCGGTAGTCTCTTTGGCTTATTGGTAAGAGATATGTGCTCTAGCATATCTGAGTATGCCTGTTACTATGAGCTTATTTGCTCCAGTTTGACATTAAACTTTTAATAAACTAAGGTTTATTATGCTACATGCACTAGAGAAAACAATGCAATCGTCATTCTTGATGCAATTTGTACTCTGCGTCTGACCATAGTCTGAGTTTGTATTGGATTGATTCACGAAAAGTGATATCTCGATTTTGTCAAGTGTTACTAGTTTTTGATTGAACTTTGACAAAACTATTTTTCTCTATAAATAATCTTAATTTCTGAAAGTCGAACCAAATAATACTACGAAACCAAAACAAATGATTTGTATATCGCAGTTTATGTGATATTTTCTCAACTTCGTAACGTTTATTCAATTTACTTGAGAAGTTGTACACTTTTATTTTCTAAACTAGTTTTTTTTCAAGTTGGCTAGACTTGTTACCGACTCATTTATTTTAACAAAGCTGTGCCGACATTTAAGCGAATACTCAAACTAATATGCAATTGCAAAAGATTTTAAGAAATATTTTTTAACGAGATCTTCTCCTCGTTTCAGATACCTTCAAAAATACAAAGCTTAAAGCTTTTTAACTCTAGTGAGTGACGGTGAAAGTGTGTTGTGGCATTGAGTGTGATGAAGGGCGGTGATCTCTTTTCTCAGTGGATATACACAAAAATAACACAGTGAAGGTAATAACGGGTTACTTTAACTGTATTATCAAAAGGCTTAGTACGAGTATACAACTGGTATAAACCGCCAAAAATAACATGTATTTTAAACTTCCGCCCATGTTTCTGCAAAAATCCGCCAGGAGCTCTGCTGTCTCTATAAAAAACATGTAAGCGTACGCTATTACGCTTGGCGCCAGTTGCATTCGAACTCGTACTAGGCCGTCTGTACTTTCATATCTAAATTAATTTACACATTTTCCTCACGCGTTCTTGTGCGCGACGCATTCTGTACAGTACGCGTAGTACTTTATAGATGAAGTAGGTGTTTATATTATGTATACCAATTACACTGTACACAAAAATATAATGAATTTCTAACTAAGAATCAATGCGTTAACAATTAAAATTACGTTTACTTTTACAGTAGATAATAACAAAGTGTTACAATAAATTTGTAAATAAAGAAATAAACAATTTTAAAACACAAATAAAAACATTAAATCTATAAAGGTTTTGTTTTAACTTATATCATCAAGCTACTAAATAATAGTCGGTGCAAATACAAATAGTTTAGTAATTTTTGGTACCTATTACGGAACGCGAATATGAAGAGAAATTAAATTGTAGGTCGCAGGATAACTACCGGGTTGAAATAACAAAGGTTTGCTCATTGTCCTTCAACCGCTATTAAAAACAAAAAACTTATCTACCTACATACGACAGGAAATAAGAATGAAACAAACAACCATCAAACCGAGAAAGCAAAACACTACTTGATTTATCGTCATAATATAAATGGGTTGTTTTTGCAGAAGATACAAAATTTTGCGGCTTTACCGCCAAGTGTTATCATATCGTCATTTTAATGTCCAAATTAAGCATTAAAAAACTGAATAAAAGAAATAGTATTAGAAACTAGTTTCATTATACAAAGTGAGTTACTCTGAAAGATACAATGAAAGTTTTTTATTCGAATACACTTGGCGGTAAGCGGCCGTTTGCTACGCACCCTACGATATTCAGAAGGAGGAAAACAGCCATAATTTTAAAGAGACAGAGACAAATATACATTCTTTATACTATTATACGTTAGAAAGAGAAGGTGAAACGCAAGGAATTGACGCAGCTTCGCAAATTATGACTCTACGCAAACTCTACGTGACCATAATATCATTGCTTATAATGAAGGAAATATCGATCCTATAGGAGTTTAACAGTAAATGGTTTCAAAATATTGGAAACACGTATTCATGGTGCTAAATATTTGCAGGTGGTGACAAGTTGGGGTACAAATAATATGTAAAGGCTGCCGCGTTTGGAACTCCAGACGTTCATCGTCAAGTTATTGAAGACCCGCACCTGAAAGACCTAAGCAAAAATGGGCAAGAAGAATTCGAAACTAAAACAAGACACCATCGACCGGCTGACGACCGCAACATACTGTAAGTACTTTTTAAAACAAACAAACTTCTTATGACGCCAAATCCCAAAACCAACTCCTCGGAAACTTCATGCGGTTGAATTATGAACTATTTCTCTGGAACAAACAGAAACGGCGCGAAAATATACTAGCTATTCCATACATTTATCTGAGTAAAAAAAAATATTTTGTATCTTTTACAAATAAAATAATACATAAGTAATCTTCTTATAATATTATATTAAAACATTTTATTCACAAACAAGCTTACGACTATTATAGTATTTACAAATAAGTAATCTTATTCCCATAATAAATAAGTCATAAGTCCCAAACAAAGTAAAGCTTTATTAAATTTTGCTATATCGTGATGTGTGAAATACCCATGACATTTAATTTATTTGTCCTGTTGGATGTGGTTTTATTATGTGGTTAGTCACCCACGTCATTTCAGCGGATTACCTCGGCTGGCCAGTAAAACTTATTTTATTCGAGTGCATATTCGAAGATAAGCACCTATTTACTAAATGGAATAATGCATCTGTCACTTGCATTCACTACTGGATACCTCCAACGGCGCCTGCTGAGGATGAACGCTCTCGTTCTTTTGTGTGAGTTCTCAAAAGGGAAAACCACATCCATTGCAGCTAAAGCTATCCCTCAAAGACATAAGTACAAGGTCTAATGAATAAGCTACTTTTTTCTAGTCATTTTTGCTTTAGTTAGCTATTATAAACTTGAGTAAATTAAGTTTAAAGCCAATCAAAGAACTACAATACAATAAATAGCAGCTGAATAAGCTAAACTGGATTAAAAGAAACCCTATTACCGATGATCTCGAAAAGCAATTATTCAATAAGACGATTATATTCAATAAGAAGATTAAACTTATGCAGCGGCTCTTACTTTCTAAGAAATCAAAGAAAAAACTTCTTTGAAAACTCGGCGCTTTAATAATCTTTAGAACTATCCACTATTTTAAGTACGATCAATTTCTTTGTTCAAATTCTCAAGAAATGCCGTGATATCGGGACATATCGGATCATGCTCGGAACCTAGAAAACGGTGTTACTACTTCTAAACATAGCTGGCGATGTGCCACCTTTTACAAAATCGACCCGTAACGGAACAGTCAGTTCTACTTTGTACTCCAAATACACGTTGCTCTTATTTCGCGGTTTCTCTATATGGTAGAGATGTAGTCTTTTCTTAAATACCGTTTATTTTTCTCGTAAAATATTCAATAATCCTGTGTCATCGACACAATGTAAAAGCTCCCCACGATATCGTGTAGATGACGTGTTGTGGTCATTATTAATGTAAAATCGCCGGTAAGCCGCCTTTTGTAATATTCCAGTTTTAATCGGCTGTGGTTTTTACAGTTTATTTTTCTGCAATTTGTAATCAACCAGTTCAGCGAATGTTTTGATCTGAAGTATGGGTTTAACGCGGCTGTACCTGAACAATAAAGCAATCTTCCTTCTATTTGAAAAGGTAAACGTTGCATCGGTTTGAGTTCGAATTTAAAATACTTATTGATAATTTCAAGTAAGTACCTAAGTTCTCTTATGTCTTCTCTGTCTAGAAACAGTGCTAAACAATACCAGCTGGTATTGTTTTGGACTATAGTATACAAATAATGATGGACCTACTAACTTTGTCAGGAATGAAATAATTGACAGGTAATGTTGTCACTTTGTCATGAAAGTTTAATAGTGAGGTAATTAATATCTTGAAATCTTCAAGGATATAGTTTAAGTTTATGTTTTTTTTTTTTTAAATATATATAACTTTATTCACAAACAAACTTACGACTATACAGTATTTACAAAATGTACATTGTCATATAAAATACATAAGAAACAGTTGAGCTATCTACAGACCGTTGCAAACGATCTATAGATAGTTCAACTGATCCAAATCAGTACCAATCGGAAGCGTACAAGACACTGGCTGCATTGCCGCGCATATTAGTTTGCTAACTAAACCAGGACTATTTATTTTATAATTTTAACTGCATGTCAAAGTTTGCTCATAATAAGTTGTTAGACATATAGTTCTTACGTGTGTATCCAGTATGTCGAATAAAAACTAACTATTCATGATCGTATTCTGCTCATCGTCACAGATGAAGCTCCTTCGGCACTGCTTCATTGGGTACGTAAACGTATAAAATCATCTTGCTCCGAGAAACACGGCCCAATGACCCATATTATTCAATTCGAGAAACCTTTTTGTTTAGGTACAGCTATCCTAGGTGGTTTGAGGACATGGTTTATGCTTAATGATTAGTTTAATAAAATATGTAACCATGAATGTTTAACTTAATAATCCTAAAAATAAATCTAAATGATCCTTGTGATTTTATTGAAGAAATATTTGATTTGATTTGATTAACAAAAAACCATTTAAAACCTAAGATCTGACATAAAATTACCTCAACTTGGAGTCTTCTGCATAATTATTGTAATAAAAGTAAAGAATCGAATCCAGTACTCACAATGCAAAATACAGGGCTTATCGGTCGTAATAATGGTAAAAATCACAAACTTGGGTGGCCATACATCAATTCGAGACGAATTACTAGTTATTTATAAATATTATTATTAACCTAAAAGCAATTTTTTGTCAGATGCCAGAAACCCGATTATTAGAAAGTCATCCATATTAAGCACTTCAGCAATTATAATTATACGGAAGTATAATGAACAAATGGTTTCCTTTGATAACCTTTTATTATGATCGTGAATATTATATGAGATTGAAAGTATACTGCCGTGCATTTGCGTAATTGTTGTGAATAAAATCGATAACATCACTTTGATATTTTAATTGCAGCGCGCTGCAAAGTAGTAGGTATATACGATTTCAAAATAGTTTCACATTAAGAAATCGATTTCAAATACAGTTTTCATATTTTTGCATTGACTAGTTTTTGCTAGCGGTTTCGTCAACAACTAATATCCAAAACCCCACCAATAAATATTCTTCTTTATATTTTTTTCTAATACTAGTACGGGGGCTTTATAAATAAACAAAAACATTCAAAAAACGTACATAAAATTTTTGATTATAATGTGACATTCTTAACGTTTTAAGTAGACGCTTCCATCGTGCTGTCTCAGTTTTTATTATTATTACACCTATATAATGCGTACCCACCCCTTTCCACCACGCTTATAAAAAATGTATACACCTACCCAACAAATGAGCAAATGATCACCCAACCCTTTACTACTGGACCTGAATAAGTAAAGTACCCTCTTAAATATATAAATATATACGTTACACTTGCAACGTAATACCCCTATAACCCGAAAGGAGTATTACAAACAAGTACGTACTTATCGGTCTTATAGTATGCTTACCCCCTGATAAAGAACATTATATTTTTACAAAAATTACAATTCAGAGTAGCATTATCAGGTTTATCTTGAAAAAATATATTTATAGAATCACTAATTAACTCCAAACCAAGCAAAGCTCTTATGAAATCTAGATAGTGAATTGCTACAATTTAATATATATTTTTTAATACACATAAAATAAATACTGGGTACACGTAGATAAAGTAGATTTAAGGCCGTAATAGTCTTGTCTAAATATACAAAAAAGCCTTTTGTTGCAATTTAATTACCTAAGCATTCTATATTTTCACCAAATGAGCTCAAACCTGAGTGCGTGCATGTCATTACACTATGAAACTCGGACGACCCCCTTGAGACTCGTAATTACTATGTGAATTATCATCAAACCTAAAGGATTATTCCCATAAAATATACGGTGTCCATATACGATAAGTACTTACTATATTCTGGAATGAGATATTAAACTTATATATAAGCAAGAAGGTCTAAATATTTAAAACACTGTTTAAACAAGAGCCGGCAGATCACTGTCAGCGCCTCTGGTGTTTCATTTCATGAGCGGCAGTGACCACTTCCCATGAGGTGGACCGCATGCTCGTCTATGGCATAAAAATAAATAGAAAGAATTACCCTCTCGGTCTGATTATTGAGAGTTAATATTATCTCTTCTGGTTATAATTGCCATTGAAAGATCCAATTTTCAGATCGTTCCGCCGTTTTCATAAGCGTTTATTTGAGCTCGGACATTTTATCCGTGGCTTAAACAGATTGGACGGAAGTTTACACCGTCAATATCGAAAGTGGAAATTTTCATATCGATTATTAAAATTGGTTTCTCCGTTATTTTTATTCTTATTGGAAGCTGGTTGCTTTTAAAATAGAGTTTTCAAAACCTTACGAATGATTAATCTACATGCAACGTTTTGATAACTCGATATAGACGAGTTAATACTATTTGACATCATATATTATATCGTTTTTGCTATGACGGAAATAAAAGCATGTCTAAACTGACCTTAACATGGTGGATTTAGTTTTCATCTGACTTCAACATTATGGTATGGTACCCTTATATCTTATATAGTGTGGTATCCTTAAATATCTTCAATGAATCCCACTTTTAAATATAATTTGCATATAATATGATGAAGTTTATCCAAACCAAATAACGAAATAACTGAAGATTCAAATAGGTAAATCTTGTTGTCTCTTTCTGCCGGTGGTTGTGGGGTCCAAGCGTAAATGTTTTTACGACAAAGTTAGGCTTGTAACTTTCGGCGCCAGAGAGTCTACAATTTTCTGTTAATCCCTTCCTACTGTTTAACGTTGTTACAATGTTACGTACCTCAAACTAGTATTTCAGACCATACTAGTTTTTTCTGAAATTTACGTTGTTATAATGTTACGTACTCGTACCTATCTACTACCTCAAATTAGTTTTGACCTCCACTATAATCCCATTTTTTCTTTAAATTTGCTTTTAAATTTATTATTTAAGTAGGTTTTTTATTGTCATCATAAATGAAAATGCGCAAAATCAAATGATATAAAATCATCAAAATATTTTTATTTGATGTAAATATGCATAGAAAAAGATTTTTAATGAAGGTACGTAACTCCCCGAAATTCCCGATAGTGTGGTTACACCATAGGAGGAACTTTATAGCTTTATACTCAAGACCTTTGGGAATAAATGCCGCATGATTTAGAGCCATACGCTAAGAGAAACATATTGCTTGTTTACCTATGCGTACCTTGACACACCATTCCATAAACAATATTTATTTCCAAAGATAGCACCTGGGGTTTACAACAACCAGACACAACAAGTTTTAAATAGAAAAAAATGCTAAATACGAATTATCATTTGTAATTTTTTTGTGCCCCAAGCTAAGCAGATTTTGTTTTATGGGTACTAGAAAAATAACATACTTAATACAATACATTACATAGATAGATATTATTTATATATATATATTATACATATAGAATACCCAGAACACCCGTTCCATGGCGGGAATCGAACCCGCAACCTCCACGTCGCAGGCGGACCTTCACCCGTCGCGCCACATTTATCGTCATTACTTATATATCTGACCTAAATAAAGACATACCAATTAAATTTTCAGGAAAACTCTCTATCTCCTATTTTACGCGTTTTTGAAATGGGTTGCATCTGCATTGCGGCTTCAAATCCCAATGCACATCGTCCTTTCATATTTTATGCAAACAGTTTGGTTAGTTGCAGTCCACTCTACTCTGCTATTTTACATTTATTATACACCTCTGCGGTACAAATTACCTGCATATTCCTGTTTTAAAGAATGGGCGACACCATTAAAATAGATTGCTATATATTGCTATATTTGTTACATCTGTATTATATTATTTAATGCGTCTAAGTAAAAATAATTGTTTTTTACAAAATAATATATGCCTATTATGCCTATACTATTTTGTACTTCTATTTCTTTATGCTTATTCGTTGTTGTTGGTAATTTGTTTAATTTATATCAGTTATTCCTTTGTTATTTTTGTGTTTAGGTATTTTTCTTGCTACGGCCACCTACGGCGTAGGACTTCGTAGCAATATTAAAATCTTGTCCAAATGTGACACTTCATTTGCTAATGTAGTTTTGTCTTTCTTCATTACCATTACTGTACGTAGTTGTAGTTATTTTGTAATAGACGGGTCTAACGGCGTTCCCGTGTTTTGTCACTTAAATGCCTTATTCGTCAGGGTCGACTAATGGGTTGCGTGCCAGCTTCGGCCCACAAACTAGCAACGACACGATAAACGACACTATAATCGTAATGCTGAGGAGTGAGCACGAATAAATGTGACAATCGTAAACGTATTGTAACGTTAGCACGTTCAAAACACTGCGCGGTTATGTTTCGGTAGTCAAGCGAGCGTCGACGCGTAGTGTCACTCGAATACGACACCGTTTCTATAAGTTCACGATTGCCACATTTATTCGTGCTCGGGCCAGGAAGCTATACAGAAACAAAACTAAGTGCACTGTTACGCTTGCGTTTTCGGATGCTTTGCTTTGGTTTAGATATTGACAAAATAAACCTAATTTGATAAACGCTAGAGTAAGTGCTCACCTAGGTTCTTTTTTGAATCACAGCGTAAGTGTAGTCATGTTTTAATGAACTTATTTTAACTGACAGTTCCCTAACAGAACAAACTTAAATGAAGAGTTTTTACCCCGATTATGTATTTATTTTGTCTTACGAATAAAATTATATATGATTTTTTTTTTAACGTGAACATTTATTTTCAGTTTGTTATAGAATATTTTTTATATCAAACTGAAGCTTAACTATATGTGACTGAAGACGGTATGCTTTAAAATCCAATAACACTCATCATTCTCCTTATATAAATATAATTATTTTGTGATTGAATCCCTATTAACAACAGTTGTCGTGTCGGATATTAAGTGCGCTCACGGCTCTTAGGTGTTGGTACTCTACACCGTAGCCTGAACACAGAATAAAACAGTAGTTTATACTTTGTCTCTCTAATAACGGAAGTTTTGAAAAGGAGTTCAATGTATAATTTTATTTCAAATGAGTTTTATTGATTTGACGTTGTTTCTCTTTTGATAAACGCTCTGATGATTACATAGCATTTAAAATATGCACAATACTACAATCACAGAAAAAATCCCTTAAAAACCTAGTAAAATATAATAGACTAGCTGTTCCCGCCGCGACTTCGTCCGCGTGTCGTTTTAAGAGATTTTGCTATAACCCATTACTATCTTCTTATGAGGGAAATTGATGGTAAAGAGCAGTTTATGACGGAAAACTTAGTATCTATACCTACTTATTAATAAAACCGGGCAAGTGCGCACGAAGAGTTCCGTACCGTATCTATCTCCCGTTGCCCTTATCAATATCGAATAAATAAAAATCACGTTTATGTATAAGCCCCCTTTAATATTAATTATTCGTGATAGTTATAAAATTGAAAATAGACAGAAATCAAAGACTCAGTAATAAGGTAATGCTTCCATCTTGAACACATTCTCGTATAAAGAATGATCGTATCCTTATGTGTTTGGTCTTTTCGTGGAATTCTGGCGGATTCATAGCCATCTGCATAATTGCTGATTCGTTATCAACACATAGGGATGCTGGACATTCACCAATGATATCTTTCATGATCTTTCGAAGCCAAATAATTTCTCTAGCAGTTTCACTTGCTGCCACTATTTCTGCCTCGGTGGATGAAATCGCTACTGTGCTCTGGCGTTTACTTTTCCAGGATATTAGACCTCCAGCATACATGCAAAGTATGCCTGAGGTAGACCTTCCAGTTTCATGATCACCTCCGTGGTCAGCGTCACTGTAACATTCTAAATTATGACTATTTCCTGGCTTGTATACGATGCCTTCTTCTATAGTCCATTTCAAGTAACGCATTATCCTCTTGATATTGATGATGTTCTTCCTTGTAGGTTTATCTAAATTTCGAGATACAACACTGACAGCAAAGGCTATGTCAGGCCTCGTGCTTGTCATCAAATAAGCTAGTGATCCAACAGCTTCACGGTACGGGAAGTTCATTGAAACTTCATTAACATCTTGAGCATTATTTGCTTTTAAAATTGGTATTGGCACTGGCTTACATTTCTCCATGCCAAACCTTTGCAATATGCGAGCGATGTACGATTTCTGATGCAGTAAAATAGAACCATCAGGGTACCTTAACCACGCTCTGCTACCATATTAAAGTATATATAAGTACTGTAGGATCGAATAAAACCAGTGACAATTAATAAACGAATATTATTGACGTATACTGTAAAGAATATATTTAGTCAAGAGTGAAGATAGTGACATTGATGACAATCACGTTTGGTTGCTATGGTAACATCTAAGGTTGGTGATAGATATTAAAGGAGTATCTATTCCTAACAGTAACTTCTCCCGTTTTCCCAACATTTCCCTTTACTACTCTGCTCCTATTGATTGTAGCGTGATGAAAAGTATCCTATATGTTGCTCAGGAGTATGAAGAATAATTGTACCAAGTTTCGTTAAAATCCGTCGAGTAGTTTTTGTTTCTATAAGGAACATACATACAGACAGACAGACAGACAGACAGACAGACAGACAAAAATTTTACTGATTGCATTTTTGGCATCAGAATCGATCACTAATCACCCCCTGATAGTTTTTTTTTTAATATATTTCATGTACAGAATTGACCTCTCTACAGTTTTATTATAAGTATAGATACAAAGGATTTTATACTAAGGAATCATCACTTACAAGTGCGATAGGTATTTTGTATTATAAACGCTGTACCTACACGATATCGTTTAGGAGCTAATTAAACGTTTAGTACGAGAGCAAATATATTTCAATGACAATGAATTTTGGTTCAATCAGACGAACGGTACAAAGTATGCAAACGTCATAGTAGCAAAAACATAATGAATTCACATAAAAAAATAAATGAATTAGATACTTAGAATTTCTTACATCGCCTTATTAGTGGTAGTTATATTTCCTTGAACCTTGTTATAATGCAGAATGACACCATATGTCGTTGCAATTTTGAAAAATTAATAACTATAGACGCAGGGAATACACGTCAGTCAAAACACCTGTGCCCAAGAAAGTTACCTACCTACTTGCGCTGAATTTGAATTGTTAGTGCTCATGAATATGGAGTATAGAAGTGGAAGTGGTAGGTCATATGATGAAAGGACTATGTGAAAGATAAATAGGTAAATATTCACAGACAATCCACAAATGACACTCTAGTCCCAAACTAAGCGCAAAGCTTGTACTATGGGAACAAGACTGCTGATAGAATAATGAAATACATACATTTTTTTGTAAATACATACAGAGAATACATAGGAACACCCAGACGCATAACAAATATTTATGTTCATCACACAAACATTTTGGAATGACAAATTTTGGGTGGGAATCGAACCCACGACCCACAGCATGGAAGGCAAAGTTACTAGCAACTGAGCTGTGCCGCCTGTCAAAGATGAATACCGAACAAGCGGAGAGTGAATTAGAGCTTTAATGTCATGGGTAAGAACGACGATAAATCGAATTAAATTATTCTCTCATCAAGTGTAAATGATGAAATCAGTGTTAAAATTTGGCCACGCTATCCTGTGGCTTGAAACACTTTAGTGGTTAACGAATAACCAGTTGACAATGGTATATGCCTATTATCTCATTTGTTTACTAAATTTAATTAAAAATTGAATTAATTCGTGGTTAAGCTCGCCTACATGTCATATATTTTTTTTTCTGTAGTTATGTTTTGTGTGTACAATAAAGAATAGAATATTTCCCCTATTGCTTTACGTTTTTGACATGAGGAGTATTTGTAAGTTATTTCACAAAATTTTTTGCATTGTACATAATCCAGCCGTTTAAAAAAATATTTTACAAAACATTATGTGATCTATTCCTTCTTCAATCCGCCCTTAGTATATAATGCCAGAAACCTTTATCAGGGAGTACTTGGAAATTTATGATAGCTCTTATCTATAAGCAACGAAAATAAGTAATAAAGACAATAAACATATCGAGTTCTGCGAAGGTCGCTACCCAATCTCAATACAAAGTTACAAATCATGGATAAACCAGCTTTACGATGTCTCCCCGCCCTAAACATGGACCCCACCTTCTTACTATTCAGCATAAAACTTCTTTATTGCCTATGTTCTTTTATTTTGGAATTCATTTAACATAGTAAAAAATTACAGAATATTTCAAACTAGCACTAAATTTTAGTAGCGTAGTATTTGTTTTATTCTATTTCCCTACTTCACTACGCTAGTAGGTAACGTTTTGTTTGCATATATTTAATTTTCTCTAAAATTCTAAAATCTAAAAACATTCATATAAAAGCTCGATTTATGGCTTGGTGTACTTTATTTTGTTCGTCACGTATGCGAATAAAAATGAACATACATTGGCTTTAGTGTGCATCCGTACATAAACATTCTAGATTTTTATGTAGGTTTAGTCGTTCTGACGAATTCAATCTAAAGACTGATTAAATAATTAACGCTTACAAAATACATATAAAAATGTTATATATTTTTTTTTTTTTATTTATTAAGGGTATCCAACGAAAAAAACACATAAAAATACAAAAATACAAATAAAGGACTTAAATCTAGTGTTTCCCCAATTATAGTAAACAACAACATGCAAATAATAAAACTCAACTAATAACAGAAAACAGTTACACAAACGTTAAAAAAAAAACATGTAATTATTAGGGAACTAAATTATAAGCGAGGTAATTGGATGTATATTATTATGGCAATCAAGTAACTTTTATCTAACATCGCTCGAAACAGACAGATTCGTAATATTGAAATGAATAGAATCGCATGACAAAACAGCATAAAGGGACAAAATTAAAAATGCAGTTTCATTGAATTGGAATGAAATATAGCCACTTTCATGCGGGTGGCATTAGCTTCCTCCTATTTGAAAGGGCGTCTTTGTTCAGGTTTGCTCAATGGAAGTATGAGTGGTTTTTCCTGTAGAGAGACAATATATTGAATAACATGAAAGGATTGTTCTATTACTATTACAGTATGAAATGTTCATAGATATATACAAAATACATAAGAAACAGTTAAGCTATCTGAAGACCGTTGCAAACGATCTATAGATAGCTCAACTGATCTAAATCAGTACCAATCGGAAGCGTACCCAAGATACTGGCGCAGCAATGCTGATATGCTGGGCCAGATACTCACCAGCCCTCGGGTCACGCGTCGCTGCGAATAGACGCCCAATAATTTTGAATATCCGGAGGTTTCATATCGGTTTCATATTCTTCTATATCAGTGCCTATAGCATTACTTTTTATCTACCTTTTACTTTAAATAAGGCCTTAGTTTCTGAGAATAAATTTTTGAAAGAAAATTCGATATCAAATGAAAATTATAATTATATTGCCCACAAAAAAATATAAAAATTAAACAAAATTTACAATAGGTGGTTCTATCGCTAAAAGCGATTCAGACGACTTCAGATTCAGAGATCTTCCAGACAGATCTCTTCCTTTAAATGGAGAATCATCAAAATTACGAGATACTTTCAGCTTAAAATATCTTAACTTTAAATTTTCTGAAATACAGACGCTGGTAAAAAAATTCACTCTGGATATCCTCCATGAAAATGCAAAGCGCTCAGTGCGGGCAGATGAAATATCGACCATAAATGTGGGTGTCACGTTTATCACGTCTGATGATCTGATGAATGGAGATGGGGGAACTAACTCCAGATTATATCGCACACTCCAAAATTTATCCATTTGAAAACAAAAAGACTGACCTTTTTGGTGAATGCGAAAGGAACGACCGGCGTGTACTTAAGAGAGCCTTGTTGCTCGTCTCTGTCTAAAGCCTCTCGTTGGTATTTGACTGAAATATCCCAATCATAAAAGGTATCTAGAGTACTACTCCATACATATGGTTGGACTGGTGCTTCGCACAAAATTCTTAGCTGTTCTGTTAAAAGCTAAATTGTCCACCAAAAATAAGTAACCTTGGCTAATATTTGTAATAAAAAATCTGAAAGTCCTTTAAAAAAATATTCCACTTCATTTTTGGACTAAAAACTTTTTTGAAAATAAGACTGTAACAATAGCAACATTGCCTTCGGTATATAAAAGAGTTTTACAAAAGCATCGAGCCTAATAGCACCATTATACAAACACATTTACCTCAAAGACTTCGAATTTCAAATATTTTTCCATGCAAAAGTGTACCTTATCTTCTTGGGTCTAAGTTTAATTTGTTGTACAGAGGCCTATGTGGCGAGGAGGCCGCGTGAAGAATTTGTCCCTTCCACTGTGGGAAGTTATGAGTCGACAATGTTTGCTATCAAGCTTGCTAGGGTTGATCGGGTAATAAAGTAAAGTATAAAGTTTGAATTTACTCGAGATCTTTTAATAAGGTGGTTTATATCAGGTCTTTTGATTGACCGAGCGACAAGTCAGTTACTTAATAAGGATACCACTACCAGAATACCCAATGTAAGACACACGCTTTGCCAATATCGTGTAGGTGGCATTATGAATAAACAAATAAAATGTTTAAAAATATCTAGTCATCTCCAAAGGATTTTTCATTAACGAGAGGTTAATTATTACAAAAAAATAATCCTTTAAAAAAGAAATTTTTGAGTTTAATAAAAAATCGATAATGAAGAGTATATTATGTATTGAGATGACACGACTATCTATAAAGTTGACGCGTTGTACCTATTTTGATTTCCAAAGCATTTTAATATTCTTCTCACTGCAGACTATCGTCAGTATCCTCACGTGTCATTGCAGAACTCGTGTAAATAATCCACAATACAAAATGTAGTAGTTGAATTAGGAGAAAACAATTTTACCAGCACGCGCTTACCAGTTACCACCCATCGCGAGTTGCGTGACCAAAATACAGTGTGAAGTTACGATTTTTGAATCAAAAAACAATTTAAATAAACTCCCAGCTACGTAACAGCAGTCTGTTTATTTTACTACAATTTTTTTAGGTATTGGTTTGAGCAGTATCTAAAACTTACTATGATAACCTTGGTGATACCACTACTCTCTCAATTTAAAAAAAAAATTCCCGAATCCGTTCTTCTTCTTCAATCTACGAAGAAGATGAACGGCGTCGTGAAATTTAAGGTCTCATAATTTGAATAACTCTGCCGTGGAACAGCTACTTAAAAATTTTATAATTTCATAGGGAACATTATCTGCCTTTATGACAACGTAGAATTGGTTAGATGAGTTTTTGAGTGGTCGTCGTTGACGATAAAGTATAAAAGTGTAGTACTTATTACTAAATCAGACTAGCTACCCGTGACGTGTATTTGTAAAAAAGTATAAATAAAACAAACATATTTCACGACGCGGCATTAAAAACAAAACCAACAATGCCCCAAAAATTGTATTACGAATTTACGAGTAAAAGTTGTTCATTAAAATTCAAGAAACGTTTCACCGTTCTTACACGTTCGCCGCTCGACTGTCGCTCTCTTGAGTTGTGCATCCAAAACTTTACTCAAAACTTACCCAACATACGAGTTTTTGTACACCTACAATACTTTTGCGCAAGTTTCTATTAAAATATTCAAAATATTCATGGACATTTCACACGTCACATTCTAGTCCCAAACTAAAATAATTAAACAGAGCTTTTATTATGGGAACTAGATCGCTGATAGAAAACTTTTTTTTTTTTTTTTGTAAATTCATATATATTCATCACCCAGGCACAGATCAAATTTATATGTTTATCATATAAACATTTGCTCTGGGTGGGAATCGAACCCTTACTAGCACGACGAGCAGCATGGAAAGCAGAGCCACTACCATCTGAGCTGTGACGCCTGTCATTTATATTATTAATTTATAATGTTTTTATTTTATTTAATTATTCATGTATTGACAATCGTAAACGTATCGTAGCTGTAGCGCATTTGAGATAAGTTGCAACCGATTAGAAAACACAAGAGTAGCAATTTAAAAATTTAACGTTAAATAAAGGCGTTAAAACAATTTATACTTAACTAATAAGTAAGCTAAGTAAGATTAGTGTATAAAAGCTGTAAGCTAGTAGTGTCGGGGTATACAGTTAAACCGGTGTAGTGTAAACTTTTCTTTGTTCCTCCGCCCGCCCGCTCAACAATGGCCAGGTGAAACAGTTTCAGAACAAAACCTTTTTAACACAGTTTTCTTATAGCCCGCGGACAGCGGCCTTCGCTTTGATAACAGTTTACTCAATGAGAATACCGTAGATTGGCTAGGACAATGTTTTGTCCCTGGCAGTTTTGGACTTTCAAAGAAATTTGCAAAGCTTTATGTTAAGAGAGCACGGTATTTTCTTCTTGCTCTTGCCGGGCAGAAACCATATCAAAAGAAGAAGAAGGAATGCAGCTTTGAAGTAAAGTGACTAACCATGTCTAATGTACCTGTACGAAGGCTTTGAGAATCGTTAACCTAATTCTACAAAGCCGAACTTCACAGTCTGTGGTGCCAACTTCCACTAACGATTGTGATTTCTCGTTGTATTTAGTAGCCATTTGCAAAGTCTGAAGGCTATGGTCTATCCAATAAAAAGTATAACTGTTTAAAACTACCCGAATACGTAAAGTAACTAACGTACTAACTTAAGCCGTTGCTTAAGTTAGTACGTTTTTCATACAAAAACAATGGATATAAGGGAAAGTTATTTATGCAAATGTAATTTAAATCAAATAACTCAGCTAACTTTTATTGAGAAAACTCATATAATATAGGTATGCATGGTGACGTAATTCGAGTAAAAATATGCTATACTATATACTTGTATTTCTAGATTTATATATTTCCATATTAGTATGTGATTTGTAGTAAATACAGGGGGCCTATCCAGACCGCTGAAATGTTTTTGAGCTTTTATTTGATCAAATAACATTTCAGTTTTCTTCTTCGTCTTTTATTGATATTTTGACTGTAAATTAACTTTGACAGAATTGTGACATGCCGAAGTTTGTTTTGGTTTCATTTTGCAGAATTCATGGATTCATACAAACACGAAAATTATAATGTTTTGTGACAATTTCAAAGTAGTTTTAAAATTAAAACGCAATTAGCTGCGATTTCAATGCTGACCTGTGAATTTTTATAGGTTTTCAGGACTACCATCTACACATTTTCTGAAAAAAACCTAAGTAGGTATGGGCAAGATAACTTCAAAGTAATATCATCGCTTCATCCTTTTAGTTCTTACTTAACACTTGTTTTTAAATAGTCTAAGACAACAAGGAACATAAATGCCTAACTAGTTGTATGTAATCGTAGTTATAAATCCTATTAGTCTCATCATATTTAAAATATTTATGGCAAATTTATATAGAGACAACATAATTTCAGTACCTATCCTGAAATAAATTTTTGCTAAGATAAACCATCATTGAGATTAGTAGCATAAAGTTACATCTAAAATGTAGGTACAATAACATAAGATAAGAATATAGTACATCATCATCTTCCTACCCTTGTCCCACATTATGTGGGTCGGTACAACATGTCCTCTTCTTCCACTCACTTCTATCAGACGTCATCTCAATGTTCACACCTTTCTTACACGTCATCATTCACATTCACATAGTACATACCTACAAAACTTTCTTACCTATTATTTTGTTTCAGAATACTATGCAGATTACCATGAAGTTTCTACTTGTGTAGTAGACAGTATAAGACTATATAAAATTAATCTGCAAGTTGTAATTTGTAAAATGACTAGAATTTAAGGAATAAAACCATTTTGATTCTTTATTATTATTATATCTTATATATGTGGTAAAGAATGATTACATAGTTTATAATATGATATTAAAATCTGTACATAATCTAATTTTTTTTTCCTTTATTTCATTAGACTTGAACAAGTATTCATGAACATTTGACAGTAAGTATTTGGTAGTAAGCTCTGCCTTCCATGCTGTGGGTTGTGGGTTCAATTCACACCCAGAGCAAATTTTAATGTTTGTGTGATGAATATAAATATTTTTTCTGAATCTGGGTGTTTCTATGAATGTGTTTACAAAAAAAATGTAAGTATGTAAGTATTCTATCAGCAATCTAGTTCCCATACATATAGAGCTTTGCTTAGTTTGGGACTAGAGTGTGAAGTGTGAATTGTCCAAAAATATTTATTTATTTCCCAAGGCATGCACTTGAACCAAACTAAACAAAACTTGTATGGGAAATAGATTGCTTGAATACTATTATAAGTAAGTATTCTAAAAATTAATACATATTAACACCCAAATGCAGAACACATATTTATGTTCACAAATAGTAATAAATAAATATTTTACCAATGACAAGTAATCACATAAATGTTTGTTTGTGGTGGGGATTGAACCCACCATCCTAGCATAGATGCCAGAACTAATGCCAATACTGAGCTGAGATATATATATTATTAAGTATATATTATTTTGTTTCAGAATATGCAAATTACCATGATGGTACTACTTCACTATCCTAATCTGTTTATGACTATTAAACTAATCTTTGTTTTCATTTGTGAAATAATATAGTAATTCAATAAAACCATGTTTCAGTATTATTTTATTAAAACATTTCTAAATAGATAGATAACTCTTTATTGTTCATCACACATAAATAAAAACAAAGAGCTTAAACAAGTAGTAATAGGCATCAGAATGGGTGGCCTTATCGCTGAGAGAGATCTCTTCCTGGCAACCGAAATTTGCTCGTGTCACATCCCAGATATACCTGAAATAAAATGAAGTGTATTGTAAATAGAGTTAATACGCATAGAGTTCAATACTAAAATATTTTACAGTCTTGAAATCTGAACATAAATCATTTTCTTTTATTTCATTACACTTAAACAAGTTAAAAAAATGTTTATGAACATTTCACAAAGCTTGTATGGCAACTAGAATACTCATATACTGTTTTATGAATAAATTCATAGATATGTAACATGTTGACACCCAAAAGCAGAACATACATTAATATTTACTAATAGTAATAAAAAAATGTTTTACCAATAAAGACTTATTGAACTTTTAAAAAATATTTATTCTTGGTGGGGATCGAACCCACAGAGAAGACAGAACTAGTACCAAATGAGCTGTGATGCCTATTGCAATGATTGATTTAGTTTGTTATAGGTATATTTATGAACCTATCAAGTGAAGTAATCAACTACCTGGACGATTAAATAGAATGATTCATGTCTTAGTCTTAAATTGTTGTGTTCTGATTTCTGATCTGCTAACCCATACTGGGCACCAGCATCTTGTGTGCATCTGAAACATGAATAAGTGGTGACCAAACATGTTAGAAACTCTGCAACAGATGTCCACCTCCGACGCGGAGGTTGTGGGTTCGATGACCGCCTTGAAATAAATGTTTGTACGATCTGCAAATATTTATTCCGGGTGCTCTGGTTATTTTATATGTAGGTAAAATAAAAAATACCTATCTATATAAGTAATGTATTGTATTAAGTATGTCAGTCTCCTAGTATTGAAAAACAGGACAAGCCCGACATACGTTTCATGTTTATGATTAGATTTGACATTAAAATCTTCCATAATTAGGTAGTACACTGATTTATTCACTTTTCAATAACATACTTGTTTGCGAAATGCGCAAATCCGGTGTAGGTTTGCCAAAGCTGAGGTTTTTATTCTCCGTGAAATACTTACAAAGATTTCACCATTTTCTCAATTATGTATGTATTAAAACTTTCACATACTCACATATTTTTTTTTTTATAATCCTTTGGCTTCAATCTCGCCTGATGGAAAGCGCCGATGAAGCCGACGATGGAGCAGGATGGTCTAGAAGACACCTATTTATATTGGCCTTGAATTGATCTAGGTTGTAATGATTGGGAAAAACAGACGCAGGCAGCGTATTCCATTCCTTGGCAGTTCGCACCAAAACGTTTGGTGCGAATGGATGGTAAGTCAACAAGGAATGGGTGATACTGGGCCGTGCGTCTGCTTGTACGGTTATAGAAAGGAGATGGCGGTATCAAGTCGTGCAGTTCCTGGGCACATTCCCCGAAATGTATCCTATAGAAAATGGATAGGCAAGCAACTTTACGACGGTGTTCGAGACTATGGATCTTAGTCTCCGCCATATGTTGCTCACCTATTATCCTGAAGGCTCTTCGCTCAATCGAGTCCAAGGCAGCCAGCAATATTATGATGGCACATAACAATATTATGATACAACAATCACGAAAGTTACAATGAAAATGCAAAATCTTTAGGTTAAAAATAATAAATGTAAACAAACTATAGGGACGGAATATTCGATAAACTTCGATGCATCGAAAACATCGATATTTACAATGCGATACCTACATCGAATCGATCCGATGTTTTGAAATGCTTTTGATATACTCGAAATATCGATGTTTTTTCAGTTTTTAGTAGAAAAACATCGAGTCAATAATTATATCCAAATAATTTCATAAAAATTCCAGTTTGAACATTATAATTTTACTAATTTTTTTCCTATTTGATTATTTAAAAATGAAAAGTTTATTATTGGACTGACAATATAATAAAAATATTGTCTGTAAATATGTAAATATGTGTACTAAAAAAATGGCGGGCTTCAATGTTTACAAACAACGAATTGTGAATAACATTTGGTTTTGTGGACGAAATAAAATTGAAGTAGATTGTGTATTGTATAATTATATTATATTTATATACCAACTCATTACAATAAAATCTCATCTTTGTGTGAGCTCTTAAACTCAATTGGACGACATCGATGTTAGTTCTGATTTATCGAATCTAAAAAAACAACGATGATTTTTCAAAATGGACACCCCTAAAACGAACAAGTATGAAGACATGTTAGAGCGGTACAGAAATATGCGCCCGCGAAGCCCCGTTGCAAGTGCGAGCGAGATGCATGCGCCAGCTCGTTGACGTCATTTTTAACAGTTCAGTCATATCTAAAACATTTCAGTCATTATTTAAAACATTTCAGTCATATTTTGAACAGCTCAGCCACGTCAATCCACAAAAAATGCCTACAAAACTGACCTGCAACTGAAAGGATATTCCGTCACGCAAGTTTGCCCCTTCTGGATAGGGCCCCTGGACAGTTGTCAGTATTAAATATACGGAGACCGCCCTAAATTTTTCGATTGACAAAAAAAAAACATTTCAATTTGCGTCATGTTTGTTCGCAACTTGAAATTGTTTACTCTTTAAACTAACAAACCCACAGCTTTACGGTCGAAAAATAAGTTTTATCGGGATATTTTTTCAGCGATCGAACATCCGTTTTTAGCCTTTTTACACATTCTGTGTATATGTACCTATGTGGGATGTTCATCTGATCCGTTGTAGCTCATAAACCACACTACAGATTTACAGTTTTTGACAAATAAGTAGTCAAATCATGTGGATGACAATTCGGATGACATAGGCTATGTGACGTCATGGTTTGTTTGCTATGACGAAAAATAATGTAACATGTTTGTTTCTTTGTTATATATACATATATTAGCAGTTTTACTTTTATACTTGTTTAATATCTCACTACAGCAACTGGCACAAAAGTTTATTATGATCCTGTTCACACCTAAGTTGTGGGTTGCGGGTTTGGTCCCCAATAAGAACAAACTTTTGTTTGATAGCAACCATGAAAGGAAAAATATATCTTTTAACAATATGGTTCCAATACAGCTTTGTTGTGCCAAATGTACGTTAATATTTAGTTTATTTAATTCAATACTTAATACGCTCTTTAATTAACACTAAATATTATGACAGTCAACAACCGAGTGCAACGTGCGGATAATTACCTACTGAATTCGTGAACTAAATAAAACAAACCCTATGGCTAAAAGTACTTTTAAAGCTTAATTAATAGATTCAAATTATAAAAAGCTGGTTTTATATAACACAAAATCCTATCTTAATTAAGTTCACCTATTTGCTGAAATGCCTATTATAAGTATTATCAGGCGTGATCGATCTTTCTTTAAAATAGCGCTACTAACAACCTTGAAAGTCTTTCAAAAGATCTTGCAGGCATTAGGTATACTTATTAGCTATTTTACTTACGATAAAACTTTTTTATCGTTCCAAGATTATGCAAAAATCGTTTGAATGAAGAATAGCATGTGGGTCATTGTGTTCGAATTCATTATTTCGTAATAGGTACCAGCTCGTTCACTGTTTCTATATAAATTATTCATATAAAACAACTTAAGCACATTTGGCATACACGTAGTTGAAGGTTTGTATTCCACCAAAAGCTGTGGTGAAATCGTTTGCAATCTACCAGTACAAACATGACTTTATTCACATCCTTCATTCCTATCAATTAGATGGCTGTCGTTCCTAATCCTCCTATCGTACTAATATAGTAAACGCGAAATTGTGTATGCATGGATGTATGTGTGGATGTAGGTATGTTTGTTTTCACGCCAAAACTACAGAATGGATTTTAATGAAAGTTTATTATTATGTAGTTTATACATCAGAATAACATATAGACTATAATTTATTGAGATATTGTGCGAGTTGAAGATTTGTTGAATGTAGCTGTATTAGTTATATTTAGCTAGCAAACACTGGATGAGAAAAGCCGAAGACCGTGTCGTGGGAGATACCTACGTCCAGCAGTGGACTGATATAGGTGGATGATGATGATGATGATAAAAACATAACGATAGCAAACGAAGTCGTGGACACCAGCTAGTACCTAATACGTATTGTCTAACGTAAGCGATTTGTAAGTAGCAAACAAATCCAAGCACGTAACATACAACAATTCTAGAAATATAATGCGGTGGACATGTACAGAAAGCAGATAAAACCTACGATTTATTTTTAATGGGATATGTGATCAATAAATGTGTAGTGAAATCCTGCTTAAGGGCGATATACGCAATTAATTATTGGTGGGAGAAGATACTTAAAAAAAAACCAGTCATACTAATTTAGACTAACATCCGCCCGTGACTTCGTTTTTTGTGTCTTTCTCTTGTGTTTTTAGGGTATAATAAAGATTTATGTGTTTACCAAGGTCATAAAACTTTATAAAAACTGTATATCGTTCCTGTCTCCTTGTTATTTTTCATGGCAAAGATATTTCTAATTTGAATAAAAAGAACAAGTAAGACTGACTTACCTTTTACATGAGAATACACATCAAAAAAAAAATATTGATTCTTTCATACACATAATAAATAAGCCGTCTGGTTTTTAAAATGAAAGCGCAATATATTTCATAACTTTTGTTTTTTTGGCAAGAGAATTATGTATTTGCTTTATATTAGGTCCAAATTATTCTTACCAGCAAGATAAATTGGAACTGAACTGACGGCAATGTGTTGATGATATTGCAAAAATAAATCAGTGTGAGACTAAATGGTATAAAGCTCAGGTCCCCTCTTTAATTACTTGGAATAGACTCTGGGTCAAGTCAAGTTGACCGAGAAATAGCTGAAATAATCTCAAAGTTTGATCTATTTATTGACTTGAAAAAGTGAAATATCGACACGAATCTTTCAATTGCGAATCTTGTGTAATCTTAGGTAGCTAAATGTCGCATTTATTATACATAATTAATTTAATAATACAACTTTGCAGCGCGTAGGTATACTACTCCGGTTTTTGCCTTACATATACCATACCTGGTTTATTTCATGATTTCATCTGACCCACAATCCTTTACGTAACAATAATACATTTATATGAAGATCGTACGAAAACGAGAATATCGAGCGGGTTAGTAAACCACCAATGACATTGGTAGTTTTTTTGGAACGTTGCCAACGCTGTGTCATTTCATGCTAGCCGGGATGGCAGGACCTCCTACGCAAACAGCAATATTAACGTATTATGCAAGCCAGCCTGTTTAACGCGACTTTGGACGACTTTCTGATAGCATTTCATTTCTTCCACCCAGCGTGGCATGACCGCCAAATGTAATACTCAATATTAATGGTAATGGAGTTTTCAAATACTAAGTGGTTTACGTTTTTTTGTCTTGATAAGTGGGTAGTAACTGACCTCTACATTAGTTTTAAAGGGTTCAAAGGGTAACTGCGTTATAAATATGATAGTGAATAAAGTATTTGAATGTTACGGAACTGGGATGTCAATTGTTCCAGTCCAGAGTTACTTCTTATATAAATATTATATATAGATTTGATCTATTTTTTTGATGTTCTCTAAGATTTACACAATTTTTTGCACACGATATTAACATGTCAGTTGTTCGACATGAAGCCCTACACAATATTGTATACAATACAGCTTATATAATACATTTAGTACCTGAAGTTTTCATATTGTGTTGTTATAACAACGACTTTGTGTGAACAAATAGCATGACTTAATATCGTGCCAATATCGTGTAGGTGTCGTGACTGTGGGCGGACGCCTATTGAAGGGTGCGAAAGTAAAGGTATACATTTGTCAGTCGATCTTTCGTTCCGGTCAAAATCGCTGATCGAAGTGGAAAGGAAGCCCAAATCTTCAAAAAAGTAAAAGTTCTCGTATTTCGAAATTCGTTCAACGTTAAACTTGTTTCGGAATACCACTTAGTTACATAACGTTAGGTAATACTTATATAAACATAATAAAACGTTAATATCTTTTTTTCTACACATCTTGAGTCATCTTTGGAGAGCTATGAGAATTCGATTGATAGCTGAAAATACAAATTATCCCGAATTCTATAAGTACTATGAGGTTTTCTTTAATCACTTACAAACTTATAAACTTCATCTAGGTAAGTTTTTGTTTGCTAAAGTGTTGTGTATGTAATTAGCTATTTTGAATCAAAAATCTAATGCAGTTTTCTGAAATCCGGTATGTTATATAAATGATGATTTAAGGCGTCCATCACACACTAAATCATAATAAATATATGCCTACACTATAGCAGATTTAATTTATTTGAGTGGTCTGAGAGCACTCGAGTGCGGTCACGTGAGGTTTGCCGAAGCCGTCGTCTCCGCTCGTATCATATTACATAACGCCGAGCCGAGGACTGTTCACAATTTTAAAAGTTAATCTCAATTTGAACGAGAAAGGACCAACTCGATCTCGAAGCTCGATCGCAGTCGTCGACGCCCTCGGTAACGACCGGCGCCGGTCGCGCGCTGCACATGGACCATCTTTCACGACCACTTTCGGCAGAGAATGGCGTAAATTTCCATTCTATGCGCTCGAATCCAAATAGGTATTACTAAAATGAGCAGTGCTAAGCATCACATTTGGTTTTATTATAAAAATAAAAAGCTATATTAAAATACATAACATAACAGTCGCAATATCTCCTTTCGAACTACATTAACACTGTGCACTAATAACGAGTAGAGATGAGTGGCGATGATGAGTTAATACCTAAAATGGTTTGCGTCATGGTAGAGCCCGCTGCTGAACGTGGAGCAGTGACTATGTACAAGCGTTCAGCGGCGAGCTACTGCCAGCCAAGTGGTCAGATCCGGACGAGCTTTTTACGGAAAACATTTTACTGATATCTGACATAAGAAGTAATAAATAATCTCAGCATATCCGACGCCTGCCACATTGACAAAAAGATTGGAATCGTTTAGTGAAGAGGACCCGCAACGTGTCCGGGAGGACCGTACTGAGAGCTGGTGGCACCACCATGTCCTGAGCTCGCGCCGTCATCACCACCACTAGTTCCGAAATCACCGCTGATTTCAGCGCCACTGCCATGTCCTGCAGAGCCACCGCCGATGCCGCCGCCGATGCCAGAGCCGCCGCCGAGAGCGATAGCGCCCAGCTCATCACCACCACCGATGGATCCGCCTCCGATTGATCCACCACCGATGGAACCGCCTCCAATAGATCCACCTCCGATAGCTCCACCTCCAAAAGATCCACCTCCAATACCGCCTCCAATACCACCCTCGGTCTGAGTCTGGTACTTGATGAAGTATACTTCTGGTTTTGAGGGCTGAGTAGGTGCGGGGGTAGGGATAACAATATCGGGTTGTTCCTCGGGTTTCTTGACAAGCACATAGACGAGGGTCTTCTCTTCGTTCTGAGGCTGAACGGGGATGATGGGAACAGCGGGTGCGGGAGGTGCTGGGGCCTTGATAAAGATGATCTTGTAGTGTTTCTGAGGAGGTGCGATGGCAGGAATGTTAGGGATTCTCTGCTGTTCGGGTTCTGGGGGAGGGACGTGGACGTAGATGTGTTTCTGGACCAGAGAAGCTCCGGAGAATCCACCTCCAATTCCACCACCGAATCCAGAATCACCACCGCCCAGGCTTAATCCTCCTGATCCAGAACCTCCGAATCCACCAGAAGAGCCACCGAATGAAAGACCGCCTCCGGAAAAACCACCAGATGAATGGTCCCCGCCGAAAGCGAGACCACCTCCAGATGAGTGACCACCTCCGAAGGAGAGGCCGCTAACAGAACCACCGCTGATGTGGCCTCCACCCACGGACCCAGACGAGTATCTGGTGCTGGGAGCGGAGTAGCTGTAGCCTACTGGGGGCTCGGGACGGCCATAGGCCAGTGCCACGCAGGCGAGCAACTGCAAAGAAAGAAAACGCAACTTAGAAAATGATATCAAACACTGTTACAATAGTATAGATAGGTCAATATGTAAAGTCATGTTGTGACCAAAGTCAAATAATGTTAAATAAACGCTAGCAAGACTAGTAATGGAACGGAATTGGATTCGATCAACTTAGCATGAGATTAACCGCTGAAAAGGTTTAGACTGACCGTTTTTCCCACATAATTACCTACGTATTAAAAATACGGTAAAGAATTACTTTTTTAAATAAAACATTGACTTCGGGGGAAACTAAATTGAAATCCGAACTAAACATACAAATTTGTAAAATACAAAGTAAGAAGTATATATACAGAAAATAGCAGAGCACAATCAGTTCGCTAAGCATAGGAATCGGTATCTTGTTCGGGAGAACTTTTGCAATAAAGTGTAGCAAAGATGAGAGCGACTCCACTGAAATGTAATAAAGGATGCTACATAATCGGAAGTGACGTAAACTTGTAAACAGATTGAAATAATTCACGTTATGCAAGACCACTGGGATATTTTGCTATCTAAGAAAAATATTAACGAATTTCGAGATGCTAACATAGCCCTTAAAATGGGCTACTTTTATCGGGCACTTTAGTCGTGATGTGTGGAAATGGACTCAACGGAATAGAAATCGCACTCGGAATAATGATCGAGCGCTCTTTTCGCGAACTTAGATGTGAACCGTGAATTGCAATACGTTTTGCACCAACAATTGTAAAATGCATTGTTGCGTTATACGTTGTACGGTAAGAAAAGGACTTATGTAATTTTAAAGTAATGTAGGTCAATATACCGATAATTTAAAAACAAAGAGGCACTCTAAAAAATAAGTAGGTTGTTATAATCGATAGATAGAGGATTCTCAACTGATATTGATGACTAATATTTCATCGTGAAATTTCCGCCAAACACTTTGACTTCACAAATTATGATTTCCTATTTGGCACACTGCAAATCACACGTCACTTCACTTTATCCGTTACTCATTCCTGGAACGCTTATCCAATTTTAGATATATTACAACTGCAAATCACATTAGAATAGTCATCGCTTGTGCCAAATAGTAAATGAATTAGTTTCACTTAGAGTCGTGGTCCAAAGGGATCCTTACCACGAATGCGCGCATATTGTGCTTGGGGTGACGGCTTCGCTGTTTTAAGACCTTGTCTAACTGGAGCTTATATAGGCACTGATAAAAAGCACTTCTCAGGAGATGTTCCTGTGTCGAAGATCTTGTGTTAACTGATGACATTCGCTATGGCACACCGCTCTTAAATACCAAAGTGCTTATCTCGTCAGAACACTCCATTCCTACGAGCATTTCACTGGGTAACGTGCAACTATCGTCATTATTTAACAAGTATACGGTCCTTTCTTTTCGGCGAGGTCCACCGGTGGCGCGGTGCGCATTCGATACACTGCTTTAGTGACCAACACTCGCCTCCACGCATCGCGACTCGACACAACAAAACCTTACAGACCACTTTTGTCTAAACTTTCAATGCACTCGTTGTTTTACGATTAGGCACGGCTTTTTGCTAACTGCTGCTCTAATGCCGCTTCGATGTTTCAAAATCGATCTTTAATATAACTCAGTATGTACTAATGTTACTTTTGTTTGAGTAGCTACATTTCTTTATTTTTAGGGGTAAGCGTTTTCATGGGCTAACTAACGTTCTGACTCGTGCTAGCATCGGTAAATAGATCGCTGCAATAATGCTGCGAAAATCCAATACAATTTTCCATTCGTCCGTCTTCAAAGGCAACATCGTTTTAAATTGCTAGTGATAAACTAAAATTGGCGTTGCATCTTTATTGAAAATAAGTATTAAAGCCATGTCTGGTTTTTGATATCAAAAAAATATTTTATAGGGTTTATAATTTGGTAAGGTGGTACCTTTTCTATTATGGTATTATTTCAGTTTTACTGAAATTAAGGGTTACTTAGTATTTAACACATACTTACCAAATCTAAACTAATAATATAAAGAGGAAAGATTTGATTGTTTGTTTGTTTGTTTGTTTGTTTGCATCGAATAGGCTCCGAAACCACTGGACCGATTTCAAAAATTCTTTCACTGTTGTGATGCTACATTATCTGTGCTGAACATAGGCTATATTATATTTTCAAAAAAATTAGGGATCCTTACTAAAACTTCAATTATGTAACCCAAGGTGTATAAGAAATTCCTTACATCGCGTGCGCTGCGGAAACTATTGATGATAGAAAGAAATTATGTACTACAATTTTGTAGAACACATCATCATCCACAAAAAAGTCAGCGACAGCATATGTCTAACTATTATAGATATGTCATAATAAGTGTTTTAATATCAAAAAAATATAATTAAAATGACGACGCCAGAAAACGTTCTATATTAATCCTTATCTAAATAAATTACTTTAAAATTGCTTCAATACCTTTCTATTACTTTTTAAATTATTTAATTCGGACATTCCATTCGAAAGATATCACGAGTTCAAAAATGTAAGTACTTATTAGAAAAAAGTCAGCGGGCGCGGCGCCGCTGCCGGTCACGGAAGTATATGCGGGGGGTTACATAATATAGGGTCTATATTTTTTATCATTTGGAAAATACATTTATACTGAGTAACATAGGCTATATTATAATGATATTTTTTTATATAGGCTACCCGTGCGAAGCCGGGGCGTACTACTAGTACCTTATAAAAATCGTACGCTAATGCAGTACCATTAAAAGGGGTTAATATGTGATACCTTTATTATCGCATCTACATGTTGTAATACCTCATATGTACCTACCATATGAGAGCAATGAACATATTGAGTATTGAAAGTATAAAATTACTTGGACCGTCTTTGCATCAATGTTTTTTTATATTATAAAGACATGATGACCAATTTTATCGCAATAACTGAACAATATAATACTTAATCATCATTCAGCACTGTAACTAAATGCCTTTTTTGACAGAAATGACATGCTAACAAAATGCCAATTATATTAATGATACTAGTTTTTATAAGATACTGTATCTCTAACAATGAATAGCAATGATATTCTATGAATAGGGTAAATCTACGACACGTCGCCGTCACTGATGCGCTCATTTAGTGGGATGTCAACAAAACTTACAGAAGTAATTATATAGTATCATATGCATAATAACTTCCACATCGGCCTACTATTAACGATATTAAGTTATAGAATTTCATAACGGTGCCAAATGGTGAGGTGAGTGTGCGTGGCGCGGCTCATCCGCTTGAACAAGGTCAAGAGTCTCATAATTGTTAAGTACCGACGTAGTTCCGATTGCCTCTCAGATAATATATGTAAGATTCATTTATTCCAGGTATTTCGTTATGATTTCTAACCATACCATTTTCCAAAATAATTTAGGTTACAAACTATCCATATTAGAGTAGTTTCTACAAGCATTTACGATCTTTCATAAATTGCACAATTTAAGTTGACTTTGTCCATAACAAATCATGTACCATCGTCATTATAGATCATTATCGGCAATCGTCATTAAATTACTGCTGTTACGTGAATTTTATTCAGGTGATACTAACAGTCACCAATTTCGTCAACCTATCGCCTTAACAGGTGACCTCATTGTTCAGCTCGACTTCGAACTCTATTTGGTCAAGGTTTTAATCCCCTACCTGTCCGCACAGTTCTCAAAGTACAAGCTTAGCTTAGGCAGTCCTCTGCTTCGTATACTTAATTAATGAGAAATAAGAAACATTCTAACAAGAGTTTTAAGACTATGTCCAAATACGATTCACTTGCCCATCAGATAGGCTCATAGAGGTTCATACTCTTACGCTCATTTTAGAACCATCATGAAAATGGCGAACGAAACCTTTTTAACTTTGAAAATGTCTGGTAATATGTTTAAACTCGAAGCAATCCGTTTTAATTCCGTCATAATTAAAATTTAGCGTTGGCTTCAAAATAGCAACACAAAAAGCAAACTGCTAGCGAGTTTTTTTCGGCATATTTCGTGCATCCATAAAGGCCGAATTTGCACGGGCGTAAAAGTTACGGTTTTCGGCGGTGACCGTAATAATATGTAATGAAGGTACCTGATTGCGAGCCTTCTGTCTGTGAAACTTCTTGCGTCTTCATTTTCATCATCATCAGCTGACATCATATAGACAGAAACGAGAAATCACTTAAAAAAAACCCAGTCATTACTTTGTAGTGATTTCACGAAATCAAAAAGTTTTTCTTGTTTTTTCTTCTTCATCATCATCAGCTTACAACAAAGACAGAAACAAAAAATCTCAAAAACACCTAGTCAAAATAAAGTCGCTTATACACTTGAACGTATTAGACTCATAATAAAAAAAAACTCTTGAAAAACTCAAAAAATGGGTTGTAGCGAATGTTAAAAGAGATTCTATTCTATTCCACTTAGTTCATCATTTTACCTTATTTATTACTTTCTAAAAAATTCAAATTAACTTCTAACTTACTTGTAAAACATATTTAGTTAGTGATTTGATTATATAAAATGTATTTTTTATGTATTGATACATGATGCGGCACAATAATATTTTTTCAATTCAATCTCAATTGAACAACTTTCAAATTAGTTGCCAGTGAGAGCCAAGTGTAAATATAATTTGTTTACTTTGAATTTTAATTAAATATGTTTTTAACTAAAAGTAATTTATCATATCTGGCCGAGTATTGGCATTGCCATGTCAATTGTCAACCTAGTTCATAGTTCTTTCATAACTTTCGTTACAAATAAAGAACTAAGTATGAATTCTAGTAAGCATCATGGGTACACTTTCGATTGGTATAGTGATTTTGATCAGTTAAGCTTATATAGATCGTTTGCAACGGTCTGTCTTCACAAAGCTTAACAGTAAACATGTGTAATTTAAAAATATATTTATTATACCTACATACAACACTCATAATTTTCTTTATGAATAAATGTATGTGAATGCATAATATCAAGAGTGTATTACTTAATACAAAAGCATAAAAATCCTTATTGAGACTGTTGATATCTTCATTAATCACCTTCAAACAGTTCTAGCATACTATCGTAAATCATCTTTGCACTGACATCACGACGACGTTATTTTCTTCGCTGTCAAATTTGATTAACTTACAGTTTTACATTTAAAAATACGAATGGTCCGACATTGAAGCAGTCTTTTAAATGAAGATATTAATTAGCGTAGCTCCTTGAACTATAACCCGCATATAACGATTTGTTTAAGTTACTTGGTCCATTGATCTCAAAGTCCGTATACGCATATTCATATATTTCGCTTTCATATTTTTCGCATTTTTCATCTACGTTGGTTAGTTGCTGCTGGGGTTTTCAATTTCTGGGCACTTATAAATTATGAAAGATTTTTCCTTCAAAGCGATTGACCCCATACATCAAACTGTCAGACAAGTAAACGTAAAATAGTACTACAAAATATAGACTGTACCTACACCCTCGTTGCTAAGTGAAATTAGAAAAAAAAACAAAGACGACGGACGCAGTATGGTCTTTGCCAGCTTGTAAATGCATAAAAAGCTTTGTGCACTCTGTCATAACTAATAACCATGTAGGTTTATTACGGTATGTCTAATATCATAGTTATGGATTATTCATGGTGCTTTTCATGCCACAAGATAAAATAACAAAGGGTAGGCAAGCTCTTCTTCTATAGGGACTTACCCCCTATCTTATAAAAAGTTAGCGTTGACTTTAACCCATCATTACGTATGGTAATCAGTACTTCAAGTCTGCGCTAAGTTTTTATAAGATAGACCGTTAGTAGTTACCTGGAATATAATTTTACTTGTAACTTATAGCTTGCCTAACATCAATGCAGATTGTCTAAAGTATGATTGTAAGCCTTGAACCGACCTTCAATGCATTCACTTACAAAATTTTCTTATCACGTCATTATTTTGAAAAGGAGTCATTAATGAGGCAATGCAGTTTTGTGCATAGAATTTTTGACCTCGCACTCTGATGACATGTCATGTCACTCACGAAAATATTAAGATCTGTGGTTGCTGTTGACGTTTAAAAAAGAATTCAACTCTTTTTTTTCTATAAATAATACCCGATGTAAGGGACGTTATTTTTTTTATGTACAGTTTTGCCCTCATTCAGATCGAAGTCGCTCTTTTATTTATTTTTCTAGCTTTGCGCGTCTTGTACCTATGTGCAATTTTTCTTTTTATGTCTTATCAACAGGAAGTAATAAGTGCGGAGCTTATTAAAGCACGAGTGTGCTTACCATGTCTTTGAGAATGACCACGAATTTCTAAAAAAAAAATATAAAATGTCCAGCTGAATTTACACTCACCATTTTATTAGCAGAAAGCGGGATTGTTATTACTATTAGAGACAATGATAAACCATTTCGGGTCTTCAATCTTCTGTCTGAAATCCTCATTTCCGCAATAATGTTTACCCTCAGCCCCTTCATTAGTAACATATTGTACGCCTGAGCTGTCGGTATCCCAAAACATCAGCATTAAAAAGAACAAAATGAACAAAATAATACTTAAAACAATATGACGCGAATATTTTATATACGATTTTAGGTCTTCAATAGAAGAGAATGGATATTACCAGTATTATGTTTCTACTCGTATGCACTAGAAAAGATTTCTTATGAAGCGTTGGACGCTAAATGTGGGTCGTTATCCAGCTACAATCTTTCAATCATTTTTGTATAAATCGGTAAAATGTGGCAGTTTAATGACCTCGGGGATAAGCACTATTTGATTAATCACCTTGCTTAAGTTGTTATCGATTTAGCTATTTTAGTTTATATTATGTTATTGGTCATAGCCAATAAAATTCACATACAAATTATTACAGAATGTGTAAAGTTCATTAGAAAGTACGCAATTAAATTATTATACTCAAGTACTTACCTTCAACGATGTTATAGCTCAATTTAAAAAGCATTTCATTTTCTCATCTTGCGTAAGTGTTTATGATAATCTTATATTGGAAAATAATAATTTAATTATAGTATTAATCGCTAAGCCTCATCGTCAGAAGCTCAACTTTAGTAATAAAAATTCGATCTTTAAAAGTAATATCTATTAAAAACGAATTACTTTTTTTTCTACTAGTAAAATTATAGGTACTGTAATATCTAAATGTCTATATAAAGTCAAACATTATGTTAGCAATTTGTAACACTTGTTTATTTCGCGTCTGTATTCAGCTTGCTAGTACACAAGGCTCCAGTTTAATTCCATCTATCAAGTTTTTAACAAACGTAGAATACGATTGCGTTCTCAGATATTTACCCCTGCTCAACTTTAACTTAAACTTTATTCCTGATCATGCAATAGTTCATTCACCATTTTGTAATGTAGCTAATCAATAACACGACATATGAAAGTCAAACTCGCAACCCTTAAGGAGGGTAGTTTGATGTTTGCTATGAAAATATTGAACTATATTTAGTTACCCACTCCTACAAGGTTTACCTTCTTATTTTGAACGGGTATTTGCATGTTTAGAGACAATTTACAAATACTATAACATAGGTTATTCTTGGTATTAAAAATAAGCTTGTGTATGATAAAAGCATGCGGTTAGTTTTAAATCATACCTAAATATTAACTTGAAACAATTGTTAAATGTTACCGATTCAGCAAAGTATAAAAGCAATTTATAGAACCACTTGTGACATTAATGAAGTGTCTGCTTAGATCACTTTGATCAGACACTGAAATTTGGGACCCGTTGTACATTGTATTGTATAGTATGTTTACGTAGCCAAATTGACACACACATTCATGTTAAGTTTACAACAACACACTTATGCAATGCTGCATCACTTACTTTACATATTCTGGGCAGATGGACTAAATCCTATCTTTGAGGCAACTGCAAAAATGTACGCGGCTTGCATTGTAATTACTAGTATCCGATGCGGTAACCGTTACCCACTATACAATATTTCCTTACGTAGATTTACAGTGAATTCTTTAATTTTGTATACAAACATGCTATTATCTATGCAAATTGAGTAAACGGGTTGACAACTCGAGAGCCTGTGTTGTCATAAAACCTAATTTAAAACGGTTTTGAAACTAACTTTGAACTGAAGTTTAGTTAGTTATATTCAAACGAAATTATAAGGTCAACAAGTAACAATCTTCTTATTTTAAGTATTTTACTGTCCCTGGTTCCGTGCCCTATCCTGACGATCAACTTTGACGTCCAACGCTAATATAAACACTTTTACTTCGGAAATATTTTTGACTTTCAAATCGAATTCCACTAACGAGCGTTTACCTGAAGTACTTTTCATCTTCCACTAATTCAAGAGCTCTTCTACGGAGGAGAGCTAAAAATATAGGCTAACATTTTGCTTTAGTGAGCTCACTGCAGGCGACCTTCTTTTTTATTAAGCTTATCTGTGGTCTTCCTCATCGACTCTTTTCTTCTACCGATGTTTCGCTGATATTTTAGTGTCGTAAAACATGGCCAATCATCTAAAGTGTTTCAGTGCGAGCCATGTGCGGCCACTTCAATTATTGTAACCCTGAAGATCATGTGAAGCCAACTGAGTGATCGTGAGCAATTTGAAGGGGACTGTTGGGGGGCAAAACGTACGAAATATACCTTTCTCTACCAACTCATCGTTCAGAAGCCTATACGGCACGTACGTATTGTTCGTAAACTTTATGTAATCTAAAACGGTGTTGAACGCAAGCGCATGTTGAACGAGTTTACTTTCATTAGAACAAATAAGTGGGACGACATGGGTCGCTGCGGTGAGCAATTTATCAAGATAATCGCTGAGCCAGACAGAAGCTCGGTATAACAGCCGCCGTTCACCGGGGAGGCAATCATCACAATATTATAAAAGTTGTGCGATACTTTGTACTCACAATTAAACAAACTCGAAATAGATAGCTTTATCCATAGATACCTTTTAGTACCTTAAGCACAAAGCAAAGTTGAGAATAAAAGCTACGTACGTAACGTTTTTATTCTCAACTTTGCTTTTTATAAATGATTATATATGTTTAAACAAAAACTATAGATCGACACTGTGGTGATTTATCTTGTCTATTCTTGAAAACTAAAAGCTTTTCGTAAGATCAATTTTCTTCCCTTCATAAACTTCGGTGGAGAAACGGATGACCATAAATCAATGGCTTAATTACCCACATTAAATCCTCACAGAGTAATTAAATATTTTTTAGTTTAAAGTGTTAGTTTAAAGTGAGTGATGAACTTCCTAATTAAAATCGCAGAGTTGCTTTTTCTTTACAAAAGTTAACTATAGAAAAAGTATCTTCCGTAAATTTATCTTATATAAGCTTGAATATCAAAAAGCGAATAAAATTGTCGTATAAATAGTTATTTTACTTACAGCGAAATAATAAATTATGGTTGTGAAACATACACTGTTTTCTGTAAAGTGACCTTATGGGCCAGGAAATACTGAAAGACCGTCTAAATTATTGATTGCTGAAAGGATTTTGTAAGCCCACACCCACACTGACCTTCATTCTCTTGAGTACAGTGCTAATACTAAATCAAAATCGAATACTAAACCTTTTACACCAAGCGGGTGAGATACGCGAATATTTTGAACACTTACATAATATGTCTCAATCCCGTATATACATTTTATACGTACGTAGTATTTAGGGCAATAACCAGTGCGCGTGCGGTCTAAAAACTGCAGCGAAGTAGCAATTCTACTTTCGCTCTTGAGGTTTTCGGCTGTAGCCCTTGCTACTAGAAATATAATGACGAAAGAAGTTTTACAGCAACGTACAATATTTATATATATTAATAAGTATAGGTTTATTTGCCGATTATTTATTTACGCTGTAGTTTTATGGTAATCCAAAACGTATCACACCACCCCATATACATGGATAGGATAATACTTTTTACTCAACCACGTGAAGCAAAATTTGAGTTTAATAGTTTATGTATGTAAGAGTAGATAACAATTTGTGTTTTTTCTAAAAGACCCCTCAGTCTGTTTTTGACCAGACTTAGGCTACATCAGAACCAGAGCGTGTCGTTTTATTAAACCATTTGATTGCTGAAAAGATTATTTTAAACCGATCGCTACCAAAAAATGCACTCGCCAGAATATATAACAGAATATATTATATATAATTTTAGAAGCCAAACAGAGAGGTTTACCATTTTCCATTATGATAACTAATTAATACAGTCTACCATAGACGGTAGAGTAGCAAAATCATCAAAATGCTAATATGAAATAGTGAGCGTGGTCCATAACCTTATATAATATTATCTTCTCATCTTCGTAACCGAGCATAACTGGATTTGGTTGCATTCCGAAGTAATAAGCTACTTTCGATATTAACATCGAAATGTGTTTCAAATCTTTTTATACATACCTGCGACATCATATTGGGCGTCATATATTGACAATAAACACGCATACACGTCGTGGGAAGATAGTGAAACGGAAGAAATAAAAAGTATCTTAAAAAGTACCCTTGTAAAGTATTTTTAGTATATTTATAACTAAATATTTATTGTTAAAGTTGGCTTCAATTTATATAGTGTTTTTTGCAGAGTGAAAACACAGAGACATTCACATTGAATGTAAGTTATAGGTCTCGTTAATATGGACTGGCTTATATCTAAAACAATGTTTGATTAATAAGGTTTAATAAGATGTTACATTAATAAACCTAGTAAAACTCAAGTAAACGAGACATAATATATATAAAATAAATCAATAATATTCACGGACATTGCATATATAGCAATTCTGTCTCGAAGCTCTCCCAAAGCTTACTATGGGAACTAGCTTGATTGTTTTTTTAAAAACATAATAGAACAAACATAAAACAGGTGCGGTTAGAGAATCCAAGAAGTTTTTTCACGAATAGCAACAGACAACAAAGTAACTGCTGTAGGTAATTCTGTCCCTTCTACCTTTCTGAAGAATAAAGTAGGGTTTGAGACCGTAAAGGCACAGAATATAAACAATATACTACGTGAAGGGTATTTGACGATGAATAATGTATTTGGTAAGAAGAAATTCAATGTGTTTTATTTCGAACATGGAAAAGTAGGCACGTTTCAAAACATAAATGCATCCAGTTGTTGTTGACACTATCTAATTTATCCCACCATGGACCAGTAGATATAGTCATAATAAAATAGGCGAAGAAGACCTATTTACATACGTCTACAATTTCTACGCGTGATCGGTAACTGAATGAATGAAGAAAATGCTTTGTCATAGGCAAAAGTTATCACGTAATAGTAAGCGAATCATCTGCGTACTATCACTTATTTAATTAAAAATGTAAATTTAAATAAAAACCTGATTTTATATTGTTTTACAGAAAAACCCAACGTTGATCTCTGTTCGCCTTAACGACTTAACCACGACTCTACAAACCTGATTCAATAAGATTCTTACTTTGCAAACTTTCTGATTTTGCATTTCACATAGTTTATCTTATATCAGCTCATCGGATATCGATTTTATCTGCAAAGTTTGCTAAAATAAGGAACCTTCTCATCTTGAAAATCGCTACTAGAAAAACATTTTGCAAAATATGACACCTACACTTCTCAATCGACGACTAAAGCCTAGAAATTGCTATAAATAGGGCGGAAGGGTGAAGCTTGAACTTGAAACACTTTAACACGTAAGCAAGAAAAATATGTCAAAATCTGGTAAATGGAAAATGATCTAGTACACCGCTTTTTTGATGTTTTTATTTTACTAATATAAATGAAGACATAAAGGCGTTTGAAATAACTGTCAGCTAGTTTCACATTTACCGCGATTGACAGAATGCGCGCTGCAAATAAACCGGCTTGCGTTGAACGTTTTTGATGTGGTAAATTCTCTACGGCCAGAACCTGAACTTTTGACAGCTGTCGGGTCATGTGACCAGATCAACGCTCCTGTCATTAAGACAGGCCTACGTCTATAGGATGAGTAATAAGTTAATATAAGTTATTTATAAAACTTATTGAAAAATAACATTACGAGTCATTTAACTTTGAAACATACAATATTTCTTACGTCGATTATCGCTTACGTTTACGCCAATTAAGGCGTCATTATGTTTTCTATGCAATGTTAAATTAATTATAATACTTATCACTCATTTTATTCGGTCAATATGAACTATCGTGCAAGAAACATACAAAGCTGTCCTTTAGTACCTTACACTACTTTAATAACAGGTAAATAAACTCTTAAATCTTCAATGTAAGTTTGCTTTCAAAGCTAAATTTAAAACATTACTATTACTAAAACAAAAGGAGGGTATTCCCAAACACTTCGCTTGCCATTCGTAAGGTTGGAATTGCCAGTGAATCTTGCGTATTTTTGTGATGTCTTTAGTTTATGCAATCTTTCACTACCTATCTATTTTCAATACAAACATTTTTCATATTACATTATAATATACTTACACATTTAATTTAATGTAAATGTCTGTATATACAGGGTTACATGGAAAGTCGTGCTAGATCCATTAAGGGCGTGGAGTACCCATCATTTCTGACTTATTTTACTAAGAAACACCCCACCCTAAACTTAACCCATTTCGAGATATTAGACTTTTAAATTTTTATTAAAAATTTGCAGATTTTTAGGTACTAAATTTATTTTTGTTTTTTCTGTGCATCTTATTATTATTATTTTTGCATTTTTACATGGGTAATAAGATGCTTTAGGACGTCAATCATTAAAATAGTGCATAAGTTAATTGAATAGATCGTAGTAGAGAAGTGAAACTTATGAAATAAAAAAATATTTTAGAAGGTCTGTTTTTCTCTAAAGGATATCTAAAAAAAATATTATGGCACTTGTTCGGCAGATGTTATAATAAATATCTACGTTTCAACAGCTATCTAACGACGTATAATAATCTAGGGTTTGTATTACATTTCGTGGAAAAAAAGTAGTTGGGACGCTCCAGGTTGCAGTTCTAACGGTCCCGCGCGAGCAAGACAAGTGAAGATTTAGGTAGGTGCGAATGAAAGAAAAAATGTGTAGAGACCGGCTAGGGCTAGGAATACAACAGGGGAAATTGTTTTGGTTGTCAGTCTGCTTTTGTGCTTCGTACATAGTGAATGTGATATCGTTTTGCTCTTCTCCTAAACATCTGAAGAATATGCTGATATGCTTATTTGTTACGGATACTGCGATTGTGTGTCTGCAAATAAAGCAAAGCAAGTCAAATAAGCATATCAGCATATTATTTAGATGTGTAGGACGTCATTTTCAACACTTCCGTATCACAGGTACAAATCAGAGTCCGGTTATCGAGCACAGTAGTCAAAATCAGAAGAAATAGTTCAGAATCACAGCCAAGTTGAGAAAAAGAGCAAAACGATATTACATTCACTATGCAGACTGACAACCAAAACAATTTCCCCTGTTGTATTCCTAGCCCTAGCCGGTCTCTACACATTTTTTCTTTCATTCGCACCTACCTAAATCTTCACTTGTCTTGCTCGCGCGGGACCGTTAGAACTGCAACCTGGAGCGTCCCAACTACTTTTTTTCCACGAAATGTAATACAAACCCTAGATTATTATACGTCGTTAGATAGCTGTTGAAACGTAGATATTTAATTTAACATCCGCCGAACAAGTGCCATAATATTTTTTTTAGATATCCTTTAGAGAAAAACAGACCTTCTAAAATATTTTTTTATTTCATAAGTTTCACTTCTCTACTACGATCTATTCAATTAACTTATGCACTATTTTAATGATTGACGTCCTAAAGCATCTTATTACCCATGTAAAAATGCAAAAATAATAATAATAAGATGCACAGAAAAAACAAAAATAAATTTAGTACCTAAAAATCTGCAAATTTTTAATAAAAATTTAAAAGTCGAATATCTCGAAATGGGTTATGTTTAGGGTGGGGTGTTTCTTAGTAAAATAAGTCAGAAATGATGGGTACTCCACGCCCTTAATGGATCTAGCACGACTTTCCATGTAACCCTGTATATATATATATATACAGACATTTACACTTACACATTTAATTTAATATACTTTTCATAGATATGTAACTGGAAACCTACAGCTTGTACCTACTTGATGTTACCTTGTTCAACTTGTCGTCTCGGAAGGTATTAGCTGAAAATCAGTGTTTGCTCTTGAGCAAAATTATGCTGAGCTAATACCTTTTTGAATTACCGCAACACACAGAACCGTAACTATGCATGTTGTAGTAGTGGATGGTGTGCCTGTTTTATTTTATAGTTTTAGTTTTACCTTCCATTCTTACTGTTTAATTGTAATTTGTGTGTGTTGTTGTGAATCAAATAAATGTTTTATCTATCTATCTAAATCTTAATCTGATTAAATAAGCGATGCACGAAATACAGCAAAGGTTTTGGCACTTTTCCATGCTCTAAAATCGTAGGTTTTACAAGGTTGTAAAGGTTTACTTACAACTTTGCAATCGAACATTTACTGACTTACAATGCAAGTAATCGAATGCCTTGATATCAAAATTATTGAAACAAAAAACTGACTATTGACATTTAATGTTCGCTTATTATATATAACAAATTTGATCGGCAGGTAATTAATTAAAATTATTTAGATGTGAAAGAAAATAATAAACTGAAGGCTAAAAAAAGCTAATTTAGTTATTTGTTAACCAAGAGTTATTTTAATGTATAATAATGTATATAATAATGCTGGACAATCCACACAACATCATCTAGCCCCAAGCTAAGCAGAGCTTGTGTTATGAGTACTAGAAGACTGACATACTTAATATTATATACATTACATAGATAGATATTTTTTATTATACATATAATACCCAGAACACCCGGAATAAATATTTGCAGAACATACAAACATTTATTCCGAGGCGGGAATCGAACCCGCAACCTTTCGCGTCGCAGGCGGACCATCGCCCACCGCGCCACATCGGTCGTCAAATTTAATTGATATGGCCTGAGTGAGGCTGAGTGTGAACTATTAAAGTTTGAACATGATTATTTGTTAGAATAGTAAACTAATCTATTTCTTCATCGAGATGTTTCTGCTTGCATAAATTGAATATTTCTTAATCCTACATTAGTAGTTATATTACTCAGATGCTTTATGCTCTCATAAAAATAAGCGAAGTTTTGAATGACCAATTGCATTATCATCGTTGGAGCGACTGCTACGATGACGCTCCTTTCACTTACGAATCAACAGAAACTATTTAGTAATCAGCAGGTTTAATATTTATACAATATTTTTGATCGTAGGTTCGATTCTCACCAAGAACCAACTTTTATGTTTCTTTTGTGGATGGATGCAGCGATGTACTCTATATAGATATACATTTACTAAATTATATAAGTACGTAAACAATCTTATTTCTTTTTGGTAGGAACTAAATACATTATGACGCGAAGTATTTACGTAATATTCGATAAAATTAACAAAATAATCCCTATTGACTTTTAGAGAACGAGCTTGAAGGAGTGAGCTTGCTTCAGATCATTATCTAAATACATTTTTTGTTCTTACTTCATATATAAATTAAAACTCAGGCTGGCTTCTTACGTTTTACCCCACTACGCGAAGCAAAAGGAGGGTTATGAGTTCAACAGTCTATTAATACACTGGACATGCTCGTTGTCATTCTCTTCTGGCCATTCACTTTTTGCCGTGAGGTGTCACAGATACGTGTAGCTTTATTAATTAGCTCCTAATTATTATTTTGTCATATAATTACACAACGAAATCCGTGCTCTGAATTATAGATTTTAACACACATGGCAGTCATTCCGACCGATGTGGCGCGGCGGGCGAAGGTCCGCCTGCGACGCAGAGGTTGCGGGTTCGTTTCGCCTTGGAATAAATGTTTGTACGATCTGCAAATATTTATTCCGGGTGTTCTGGGTATTTTATATGTATAATAAAAAATATCCATCTATGTAATGTATTGTATTAAGTATGTCAGTCTTCTAGTACCCATAACACAAGCTCTGCTTACTCTGGGGCTAGATGATGTTGTGTGGATTGTCCAGAATTATTTTTATTTTTTATTCCAATCTCAAAGGTAATAAAATGTACAAAATATGATTACGATATGTTCTGAAATACTTAGCACCTATTTGTTATTAAATAAATAATAAAAGAGGAAAACATGAAACAAATAATAGTGTATAGTTAGTATCCTACTAACCTAGAAAGCTGTATTTAGTTTTGGTAGGAAAATGAACAAAGTTTTATATTCACCATATTTGAAAACAATGGAGAACATTTTCATCGTAAATGCAGCAAGCGGCAGCGGCTTCTAAAATTGGATAGCATTTTGAACGGCAGGCCTAATTTTATTCGTTGTATATTTAACTAAAATGTATGTAGATTAGTTAATCTATTGGTAGATTATTTTGATATAATTTGGTGCATTATTTTATAAGAACGAAGTGAGAAAACATCACATACCATCCAACCTTAAACTTGCAAAGTTTTAACGGTAACTTGCAAGATCATCCATGAAGTAAACCATTTTAGCTCCAAACTCCTATTCTAAGATGAACAAACATTATAAAGTAACTCTACTTCTAGCAACACGCATAAATACTCGTGAGAAGCAACTGAGCTATATTTTAGATAAATGTTTTACTTAGTTTGTATACTGCATTATTCCATCTTCGTGCAACTCTACCCTTTTCACTTTGATCGGCATGGTAGGTGCCTACTATTAGTGATAAATTATAGGTTCCGTAAACCGGTCAGCCGAATCGATGGTCACGTATCAGAAACAAATTTAGTCCCTATAGAACATGCACGACGTGAAATTACATTTTCGGGCTTTGAATAGGACTTCAAAGCGTCTCTCTACTGACTTTACCTATTACCATAAGAATAGAAACATTTCAGGCATAATCTCACGTTAAAAAATCACTAAATTTATTACAAGGAGCGGAAATAAAAAGTTAATTCATACCAAAATTATTCCACAATTTTATAGCTCAAGGAATACTTTTATAAAATGAAAATGTTGTTATGGCAAATTGACAGAATAAGTATATCCGGAGCCTCTGCTCGACTAGCGTTTCAAACGTCGTGAAAATAGAACCTATTTTCATAAAAAGAGTTTCTGTTATCCGTATACTCAATATTTACCAAATAACAATTGAAACAACAAAAATGTGGTTGTGATCGTTGTTTTGTTTCTTGTTTGTGTTAGAATCAAATCGGATTATATTGATGAACATACCTACTACATATATACATTATTGTCATATTTTAATTATACTGAATTTAAGGAATGGGAGTCACCATCAATAAAACAATTTGAAGTTATGAAAGATTTTACCAATGAAGCTGCATTCTATAGTGATTTAGCCCACAAATGGCGTTGACTGTTACTTTATAAGCTCATGAAAAGGTACAGGTACCAAAGAGCATCATTCACAAAATCACAACGGATTTATGTACTTATTACGTTTTCACTCTGTGCAATAGTGACACGGCTGTATAGCATGCAATAAACACTCGTAGTCGGAACCGTGTGAATCAGTGCTTATTATTTCCTTACGTATGAAAGTGTAACTGATTCCAGTTGGTTCCAAACTGTGGTATCATGGTAATCCTATACAAGTTTCTCTGGATAACCCGATTACATCATAGATTGAATAATAATGTATCGCTTACGATGTGGTTGTTTTACTGCTCGGAAACCGGAACCGTAAACCAGTTGCTGCGATGCGATGTAAGATATCGAAAAGTGAAGGTGAGGGTTGATTCCAGCTTTTTTCGAAAGTACAGCCTTTTTATATTCACTAACGCGTATATTAAAACTCAATACTTTGTTAGATAACTTGGTAATTTAAAAATATATATACGTTAAAAATATACATATATATAATTACTTATATATATATCTTTACCTTACCTTTCACATGGCGTAAATTTTTAATAATGTATAAATGAGATGTAGAGAAAAATCTATTCTACCCCGGAAAGAAATCCGTAAAATAAGTAAATATGAATAAGGTATGCAAATGGCTGGGTCATCGTGTCGCGTAGGTTGGATTCAATTTATAAATTCACATCCTGACACCGAAGAGATTGGACCAAAAGGTGAAAGTGAGCGAGATCTTCCGATTTATTTTACTTTTTATGCTTTCAAATAAGAGTGACAGACGCTGTTAAATTTGTCGGTAGCTTTGGTATTTTCATCATAAATAAAATACAATATACTAAAAATATATAGATATGCCCAAAATCTTCCAACATGAACCCCAGTATTGCCCAAATTGCTGCCAAAAGACTTTGTATTGTTTGGACAAAGTTCGGACAAGCCATCAACAGAAGCAAACTTAAATGACCTGACGGGTACCTACTCATTTCATCGGTTCAATCTTGATAGTAATAAACTTATAAGACCAAGTGTATTGAACACACTAACTTCTCTAACCTCTATTTCAACATAGATTTAACAAATTTGTTGCTAACTATACCTACCATTATTGACAGGCGTCACAGCTCAGTTGCTAGTAGCTCTGCCTTCCATGCTGTCGGTCGTGGGTTCGATTCCTACTCAGAGCAAATGTTTGTGTAATGAACATAAATATTTGTTTTGTGTCTGGGTGTTACTATGTATTTTATGTATGTATAAGTATTCTATCAGCAATCTAGTTGCCATAGTACAAGCATTGCTTAGTTTGGGACTAGAGTGACATTTTTCCTTAAAAAAATACTTTAGTAGCCAAATTAAAATTATGAGGCCCGAATCCTAAAGTCGGGAATACTTTCTGCTGCCAGACCATGACATATGTACCTATACGAGTTTGTAATAATAGTTCTTGCAACAACATAATGTGTATATTTCAAAAATTTTGTAGGTATCGTACCAAAATTCATTTATTACTCTTTCGTGCATTTTGAACTTAATCTGCATACAATGTTGCAACAGTTGTTGGCAATGTTGGAATTTTATGAATATTATTAATAACAATATTATTATCATGGATATTTTATTCAAGCATGTGTCATGTTTTTCGTTGGTGTTCATTGGGTTAGTATAATTCAATAGACACGGATGATGATTTTAATAATAATTAAAATTTTCGGCAAAAGCTGGAGCGATTTAATAGCTTAACCTAGCTTCTTCTTCTTTATGTGACTTCTCCCCATCAGTAGGTACGACAGGCAAATCTGCCATTGACCAGTGTTTTAATATAGTTCTCAGTCAAGTCAGTCAATCGTCAAGTCGGCTGTCTTCTGTTTTAAAGGAAAATGGTGGATAATTTTCCCTTCAAAACCTAATATAATCTACACTAAAAATGAGCATAATGAAAATGAGTAGAATTAATACCTTACAAATCCAATACACCTTCCATCAAATTATTTATATTAATGAAAGTCACACCCGTATTCACAGACGTTACTGTGAGGTCTCATAGTGTGCACGGGCGCACAGGGCTAGCGAAACCAATTCAGAAACAATACTTAAGTGTCAGAGCGCGCTATGCGTCCGTCAAAATGAACGAACAGCTAAGGAAACGGGCTAGTTTGAAGGCTTGTCAAAAGGAACGCACTGCAAAATGGCATTCTTTGCACAGTGTTGATGCTATACTTAAGCAAGTACGCTTTGTGAATACGGGTGTCAGTCTACTACTCTAAGTCAATTAATCTTTATTCTGTAAAATCACAAAGATCATTTAGAATCAATGTTCCTTCATTCCCGCCGACACACACTGATGAGATTCAGCCCTCCCTTTTTTGCTTTTATATAACAATAAATAGGACAGAAAGAGCTTAGCTGTTTTAAAATTTATTTCAAAATTGTTTGCAATTTATCAGTGAAATGTTTTTTTTAGCAAATAAGTGGTTCACTGCAATCGTGCCAATGTCAGCCACTAAAATTCGAGTTATTTTACGATGATGAAAATCTTTTGAACGCAACATTACTTCTGTAGTTTTTTGATAGAGTGTCTTGTTTTTTTAATGAAGTTTTTGTTTATCTGATCTGTGCTTTTGGTTGGTCTTGTTTGACTCTCTTAAGCAAACATACTAAGACTGAGTATAAGGTTGTAAAAATATATTTTGGGCAAATTTTACTAACAACGTCATAAGGGTTTGATACAATAACGCGTACTGACCCCTAATGAAGCTGCAGGGGTATTATAGTGCGTCGAGCGTGTTTGTTCAGGCTGATATGCCCGTTTTTTGGGATTATTAGTACTCAAACTGCGTCTTTTTGGGATCGGCTAAGCCACTCCGAAGGTCAACAAAATGAAGGTACGGCTGCCGGTGCGTTACTGATGCATGCATTACCAACACCAGTATGCCACAGGCGGATGGACCCAGCTACGTTCTTAATGCACTTACTTTGTGAAGCAATGTATATGTAAGGCAAAGTTTACTTGTTTGCTTTATTTCAGGCTATAACCATCAATATTCTCATTAAATTCAAACTTACATATTAATTACATATAGGAACATGTTCAGCATGAGAGCTTGTGCCTAATTTGTTTTATTATAAAGTCGTTTAGAGGTAGACAGCACACGGAGGATTTTACGAGTTATCTAACTTCGTGCAAGGGTCGTAAAATGAGGAACAGCCGACGAGGTGACCCGCTTCCGGGAGCTTCTCTAGATAATTGCGCCTATTTAAGAGCCCTCTTTGCAGCTTGACATTTGAACATTTTGCTACAAAAGTGGCCTACTTACAGTCTGTCATTAGTTTAATGAAAACATGAATTCAATTTCCCAAATAAAGAAACGTTCCGATTTTATGGTTTCTTTTCGGGTATATCTGAGTTTAAAATTTTAATCGTTTTAATATTTTTATAAATTTTGTTTCAAAACCCATTTGTTGCTTATTTCCAAGAATAATTAACAATATTAAAGGGTTCGTATTTTCCCAAATGTTCCGAAAATAAGGACCGGCTAATGAGATTGCCAGTAATGGTCCAACTTTTCTCTCAGTTCAAAGGGAAAATCAGAAATCTTACAACCAATTTAAACCAAAGTTTTGTAGAGTGGTACCTAGGTAGGTACTGGACCTACTGTATTGAATGTCTGTATAATCAAGATAAAACAATGGAAGAAAAGGGGGGAGACTTTTGCCCAGCCGTTGGAAAGTACAGGTTAATAAAAAAAATAGGTACTTAAAGTATTTTTTACCCAAAAATATCACAGTCAATCATCAATAATTGTTTTGCAACATCTTCCGCAACATTTTTTCCTAAATTACTTACTTATGTGGGTGTCTGTAGGAAGAACAAACGAAATTGAACGGAGCCCCATAGGGTTTCTTAGCAAATTACTTGACGCAAATAGGCTTCGTTGCGGCCACTAACTACTAACCTACGTTAAAAATACTGTACTCAAAATAATATTTTATAGGATAACGCATAAAAGGTAATTAAAGCATTAGCAATTTATTCTCATATATTTTAAAAAGAATATATGAATTCTTGTCGAATATATGACTAGTGTTACAATCTATTAGCTAGTTTATTTACAATTATGTTGGATTAGTGACAGAGGTGATCAACATTTCGTTAATAATATTTAGGAAATTTCGTTATTTTCATTGTGTGATTACAGTTAGTTGCTTTCTATTTTAGTGATACGTACCTACATAATTATTTTCTAATCTGCTTGATAGGGATCCTGTCAAATACTACTTTTCATTTATATCATCTACAGTTACTGGAATCCGTAATTCAAAAACATTTTCTTCAGAAACGATTCATCATTTGGTCACTTCATAATTAAGATTGGTCGTAAACTTGTTTTTGAATTTAACGAATTTAGCGACTTCCTTACTCTTCAGTCCGGTCACAGTTCGATTGCTATCGATAATCAGAATAGGGTCCACCTTGTCTTTTACTTTTAAGTCTGCCAACACATTTTGTTTTCTTACAAAGTAGACTGAAGGGATGTTTATGGATTTGGCGTCATTTGCATCTTCTTCTGGAAACACAATGTATACAACCAGTGGTTTTGCATCGGCTCCAGATATTTTAACGTCGGACGGGGCCGTGGCGACCACAATTTTGTAATCATCAAATGGCTGATGAATAATTGGTATATTTATGTAGTTAGCATCCAACAAAGAGTTATTTTCAGTGGAACTTTTAAAAGGGAATAATATTTTGGCAAGTTGATTGGTACAGCCGCTCCCAAACTCTGAGGAATGTGAAAAATAAGCTTTTGAAAGAATTTCCCGTCGTATGTCGGCGGCGGCATGCGTGGACTCTTGAGGAATTTTCGCAAATAATGCACCGAAGGTCTTGGGTTTGATATCTTCTTTTACAGATATAGGATTGAATTTTAGTGTAAATCCATTGTTTATGGGCTTGCTTAGAGTTACTTGGTTCACGGACACGATCATGAGAAGTGTCATTATCTGAAAACAAAGATACAACTATAAATAAAACCTTTACTCTATTTTAATAGCGATGATTATAAAAATTCCTTCCAAGATAAGATCGGAAAACATGAAATATGTTGCAAGTACGTTGAATAATAAATGCAGTCAATGTTTACTATCCCTAGGTAAATCACATAGAACTGCCGGCTTACTTGTTGCATTGCCGAGCTAGACTCCTAGAAACGATCACTTTCGAATCCCAACTCGAACTGATTGTTACATCAGCTACGAACCACATCATTGTTCTGTTTGTTTTGTAAACCAACAAAACTATGTGGATGTTTAACTGAATCCAAGACGTTGAAGACAAACACTAGTTCTTAAATTACGTTTACAAAATATCGTCTTTCCTGCTCAAAGTTCCGTGTATCTTGAGTCTTACACCATGAAGTAACGTTTATATAAACTAACAAAATATTACCTACTTATTTTTTTTATATAAAATTTATTCGTAAACTAATTATGTACTTTATAAAAACATGCACATATTTTATATACTCTAACAACCGTGTACTGCAGTGAATTTATCTGCAGATCGTTGCAAACAATAATTTATAAGATAATGTTTTTTGAAGGAATTAAAAGAACTGACACACATATTATACTTCAATTAGACTGTTTAAAATTCCTACCAAGTGTTCCAAACCAAATCATTAATTTTAATCTCTGCCAGGAAATTGGCGTTCAAAATGTCTATCGTATATGACTCATGAAATGGAACTTCATTTATGTATATTCAAATCACGTATACGCTTGCATATTGGAAGACATCAGCATTCCCTGTTTCTACTGGTATATTCCTTCCTCAAATCGTAGGATTTATGGTAAGCCAAATATCCCCGTATTTGCCTTGGGATTTTGTATCAAGTTAGCGCTAGATGGCATATTTATTATCTACCTATGCGTAGTGATTTATAATCCCAAAGCTAGAAACTCTCTGGAGGAAAACTTATTATATGTTACTATCTTTACGATTTGCAAAATCTTAGGTCGTATCATCGTATCATCAAAAAGTATAAAGATTTTAGTCTTTTCTCTTTACATACTTAGGTTTTGAAAATAAGCTTTATTTTATCACAGTATTTTGCCTGCCACAATATCCGGCCATACGGGGGTGAAAAGCAATTTTGTTTCGAACTTAGAACAATATTTTTGAGCTCTATTTTCAATAATATTGCCATCAGCTTTTCTAGCCAAGTTGGCAAACTACAATAACTATAAAATAGAAAACGGAAAAAAATGGAAAAGCGGCTGCAGCTAAATTGTGACTTTATGTTTAATAATGTGCTATTACAAAAGTAAAATATTAAAAAAGTTATGTCAAAAGATTTTTATTGGTACGAAGATAAACAGGTAACAAAACTGTTACAAAAATTATGAAAATTATATTAATTTACTTGAAGTTTTCACACTTAGTTAAAAGTGGAGTTCTGAGTTCTGATATTGTTTTTGGTGTATGTTGTATATATTTATTTTATGCATTCTTATTAGTCCTACTAATGGAACTTACAATTATTAGAAAGCTTCTAGACTTCAATAATCTGCAATCAATGCGTGTTACTTCTGCAATAATATCTGTAATTATTATTACCCACTAGTTATTTTTGCAATAAAAATGGTTAACATTTTCCAACCGCTTCAATTTCCTCAAATTTCCTTTGGGAATAGGAAACAGCAATTGAAAACTGACAAATAAATTTTGACTTCAGAATTTATTTTGCTTTAAAAGACGAATATATTTTTTTAAATATTTACACATTTTTATGATTGACAATGCAGGAGTCATAATCATAAGATTTATGTATTTTTTATATTATAATGTTATTGTTTATATTCACCATGTTCCAGTAGAAATAGTAGAATTTAATATAGGTTATCTTTTTTATGAAACTGAACCGTGACGCCTGTAGATCTGCAATAGCTCGATGTTGAATCCTCCTGCATTTTTATAAAAGCAAACATTCTGACGTTTCTCTTTTAAAAAAGGCTGTATAAACATCGAATTATTAAATACCTACTTAGGTACCGGTTTAGTTATTGATACTCTTCGGTTTGCTTGGTTATTGCATTTCATCTTCGTTAGTACACCTGTGATATCAACGGATGTTGGATCTGTCGAGCTTTTCAATAAAGTTGGGTTATATTCTTTCAATATAGTTAAGTATGGGCTTTGTGGTTTGTTTAATAATGTCTCATATATAAGTTTTTGGTCATTTTAGGAAGTTACTTGCCAATTGCTTATCAGTTACCAGTTGCTTCTTTTTAGCAATAATCTACTCCAAAATCTATTTGATGCTTGTATCTTTTTAACAATCGCGTCCGAATAATAACTTACGAAATGTCATATAGTTTGTACAGCACTCTATTTATTACAATTATTTATTTATAATATATAGCTACAGAATACAAACGGTACATAGACATGATCGCGAGCGGGAGCTAGAAGCATTATAAAAGCGAAGGACAAGTTTTGGTCACGGGAACTTTTACTGCAGAATTCAGCAAAGTGACTTGCTATTTTGTACAATACCCATCTTTACTTCCGTAGACATTTTGTTGGTTGGCCTGTACCGAATACTCAGCTCGACACAACTAGGTACTTATTGAATTAAAAAAAGTTAGAACTTGTTGTCAATAGGATCACGGGACTATCGCCTAAACAATTATCCATCTACTGGCAAACAGAGAATAATTGATGATGAAATACCGAGCTTCCAGACCAGAAACAAGTATGATTAGGCATTTATTTTACAAGTAGTATATTTATTAGTAGTATATATTTCTTCCAGAAAAACTATTTATTTGGTCAATCAAAGAAGACTGTAATATGACTTATGTATTCCGAGAACAAGAGCTAATTTCAAGATTCCGTTCTTGATTAGAGGATTCTCTAGGTACTTCATGCTACAATAAGAGGCAAGAACAGTCGAATAAAGTGTTAATTGATTTCCCAACCCACAGATAAAGCCTCAAATAGTGTTTAATCCACATCCAATTTAGTTGATTCGAACAGTCACTAATCCGCATGTAAGTCTTCGGCCGCGTTTTCTCCAACTCTAGTCCTCACTGAGCTTTGATTTCAGTAGGTAAATTTCTGTTTTACGCTTTTGCCAAGTTAGCAATTTATAAATCAAACGAGAATAAATATCTAAACATAAGTATATATATATATATCTATAGTATTATACTTTTTGACCTAGGTACTCCTTAAGGGTTCCGTACAATCGTGTCTGTTAGCATAGTGTGATTGTACCCGTCGGTCTGCTACAAAGCTGATTACGTCAGCACATTTTTTTGAAAGAGATGAAAATATAAAAATTCTTAGAAGTGTACTAGGCCGCATTCAAAAAGGCTTCAATCAATTACAAAGATGGATGAGATAAGGGTGTGGGTAGTTTCGTTTGTAAAGGTCAGTAGACAAGACCATTTTCTAATGTGATACAAACCAAACCCAATACAAAATATACTTTCAAGCGAACCGATACGTACTCGCAAGCAAAGTTAGAGGTTCTAACTGCACTAACTTCTCGTGAACAGATCAAAAATAAATGAACAAGGTATTTTACATTTTTAGCTGATTTTATGATTGTGTGAAAAATATCAATAAAATCTAATCAATTTTGTTTATAACCAATTGGTATTTGTACGGGTTTACTGAAACAAAATGTTTAATTACTTTATAAGCTTAGTTCACTATATTTTATTAAACCAGTCAATCAGTATTTTTGGATAAAAGGGTGAAAGGTTACTCGATATTTTTTAAATGAACCAATTTTATTTTATTTGAGGGATTGATAACTCCGATTTATTTTTTTGAGTAGGTTACATAACTTAGGAGTGGAAATAACATAAAATATATTGCAGTTTATGCAAATCACCTAAGATTATTATATAACCTAAGGAATAGTTTAAAGACGAACATTTATTCAAACTATTCTGTGATTGGTATCAATCGGTTAAACTTTCTAAAACTGCCTTATATTAAAAATTATGACTCCAGATCTTGAAAATATTGTTTTAAGATTATTGATCATAACGCATCCTATTAATATCTGATCATTAGTCTGGTAAGTAAAAGTCTTGTATTTTCACATACTTACTACAAAATATAATAAATAAAAGATTAGATATTAAGCAAAAAGGTATATACAAGTTAATTAAGAGTACGTATACAAGCTAAGGTCATAAATAAGGAAACAGCTTGGGGTAGCCAATAAATTAACTAAACACGTAACTAAGCATCCCTTAGAAACAGCCTTTTCGAATAAATCGTTGGTATGGTACACTTGTAACATGTAACAACTAATATCAAACCTTGACAGACCATCACAGCACATTTATATTGAACACGTTGCGATTGCTTGGTTTAAGTATCTAATCTTTGCACATTATGAGTGATTCGCCAACAACGGTTTAGACCACGAGCTTCAAATTCCTATCAAAACACAACAAAGCATGTAGTCGGGATACAACAATTTGGCTATTTTAACATTACTAGCGTAAGTAGGAGTAACTCTATGAAACACTTTTCTGGTGGACTGTACCTTCCTTATGTTTGTCCTCAAGGCTTCGCTTTTGCGAATATTCAGTAATACTTTCAGGAAAATGTTCTTCCGTAATGTGGTTTCTGGGATCCGTAATGTCATTTCCAAACTTCGTTTGGTATTTTACGAAAAATACTTCCGGGCTGGACGGTTTTTGCGGAGATATTGAGGGGATCACTTGCACCGGATCTTCCTTCTTCGAGAGTACGTAGATCAATGTTTTCTCTTCTATCTGCGGCTGCCTGCTTTGTATCACCTGCTGTGAGTAGGCTGGATTATGCTGCTCTTGACTTGGTGCTTTAATGAACACTATGTTATAGTTCTTCTTAGGAGGCGGTAAGTTTATCGGAGCAACGGGTGGTGGTTCCTCGAATTCGGGTTGAGGTGCATGGAAATAGATGTGTTTAAACACCAATGGCTCAGGAACAGGTGAAAAACTGGGTTTGACAGACCTCTCGTGTGTCTCACTTGGAGCTGGAACTGGAGTTGGGTTTGAAACTTGGCTTGGAGAAGGACATGGGACTGGGCTTGAAGAAAGACTTGGGACTGGATTTGGAGCTGCACTTCTTCTTAACAAATTTGAATTGGAAGGCTTCTGATCTGAGGAAGGATCCTTAGTTTTTCCCTGGTGGCTGTGATGGTTCTCATGCTGTAGTTTTTCATTCGGTGCGGCTGTGTTAAATCCAAGAATAGGGTTGTACGGCGAGTCCTGTCCATTGATTTTATGTTGTTTCAAATAATTATAATCATTATTTGTTATGGAGTACGATACAGATTTATTTGGCACTTCTTGGGTTACTTGGACATGATGGTGATCATGTCCATTATGCCCATTATCATTGTGACTGTATATGGAAGGATTTGATGCTTGTTGAGTGTTAATCACATCAGATTCTATTACTGCATGCTTACTCTGTAATGAACTAAAAGCTGCTAGTTGCGGTGGTGCTACGTAGGCAGGCCTTAAATGACTTATGGGTGACGGATTAAGCCACCCTTGCGATAGGAAGTTACTGGTTGGATAATTTCCTATAGATGTGGTTTTCAGCACTACATGTGGTAATATATGAGTGATGCTTGGTGCATTAAACACTCCATAGCTGATGGGCGCGGGTCCTATCGCGCCATAGCTTATTGGTGAAGGGCGATATATCGGTGATGTATAAAAGTTGGGAAGAGATCTTATTCCTTCATGTCTGAATTGTCCTGTGTTAAACACCGGAGAAGGGAAGAACGAATTTGTTGGCACAAGGCTTTGAAGATCGGGATTAAATCCAATAGAACTGGCGAGCTGAGATTTTACGAGGATCTGCCTTGGTGGACTTCTCAGATGGTGCAGTCCGAATCCAGAGTTAAGAGAGTAAGTGTTCCCGGCGTCTGTTGCGACTGCCCCGGCAAACAACACCTAGAACAAAGATTTGTATTGTTAGCACACATAAATGCTTAGCACATTCGCATTTATGAACACAAAAAAACAATTTGCAAAATTATAATCCTAACATTAGATTTATAAAAATAGATTTACGCTCTAAAAATAAATAAAGAATCGACGAACCAAAACAGCAAGCATGTTGGACCTTCCGACGACCTCTGTCGTAATGATGTGCTCATCTTCGATGACAGTATTTATAAACACTTTCTCGGCAGTATTTTATCGATTTATTCTGCTGTTTTTATTATCTTTGCATAAAATATTCTGTTTTATATCGCTTTCGTTAGTAGGTAATGGGAAACTATAGAACAATTTGGAACTCCTATATATATAAAAACAATAAATGATGTTTTATTTGTGTGAAATATTTATTATACTTAGTAAACAATAACTATAACTGTAAATTCGCGTTAAAAAATGTATTGCAATAAACAATTAATATATTATTAATTAATAATATATTAAATATATAAATATATAAATATAGGTCTTCATTGTATTTACTTAGAGAAGTCTAGTGGTAACGACCCCAGTTGCTGAACCAGTTAATCGTAGATACCTATTTACATATCAAAAATTAAACTGCGCAATTTCAGAGCCTCCAAATGGTGAAAAACAAACGAATTAATTACCTGTGCCTTAGTCATCTACATGTACTGACGTTATTTTTGTGGATAAGGTCTACCAGACTGAAAGGATAGGAGGTAAAAATGTCTCAGACACCACAGCGCCGTGTACCTAGTGTATATAGTGGCCTGTATTTATTTTGAAATAGCGTTTAAAGCTTTCTTTTCCTCTCAATTTTATTCTTATAAACTCATGTCTCCAATAGAAAACAAACTAGGTACGCTCCTTTCTATATTTATCTGAACTGAATGGGTTTCCTTTGAGAGAACAGGCACATGTTATCCAATATCCACTATATGAAATGTTGCTGCATTATTATTTTTAATTAAAACGTTGTACTGTTAAGGTAGCAAACTATTTGTTTTTAATGTATGAAAAGCGTATTTCGCAATTCGCATACATAAATTTAGGACACTGAGTCGATATCTAGAGAATAGAAAACGTTTGAGATGATTTTAAATGATACTTAATATTTTGCCATGAATTATTTAAATTAATAAATACATAACATTCGCACATAATACATATCATATCTACAAAAAGGTAAAAGACTACTAACACGAGTCGTCATCGATATGTATCAAATACAATATTTTAAAGGATAACTCAAAAAGTACTCGTCATATTTTAATCATATTTATATGGGACAACATTCAAAATATTATCTTCAAAGTATGACCAAAGAAAACTAAAAAACATACAAAAAAGGTCACTCGAAATATCTCTGCCATTACTTTATCAAGGCTCATACTCATATCAAGACAGGTATTTACCTACTATGCAAAGCATTGTTGATCGAAAACGGACGATAAATATTTTACGAGCCTCCATCAATTTATTTTATGATAGTTCTATGACATCACTTACTCCTCAATAACATAGCCAAGAGTTATCTTATTCAATAAAACGCTTATGCCTGAATTAAATCTCAGAATATATAGTTTTTGACCTTATTGAGACCTTTGTTGACTTTTCGGTTTAATCTATCATATGGGTACATAATATTTTTTCTTAATGCTGCTTTTACTTATACGTTTTTTATTAAAAAGACTGACTATCCAGAATCATTCTTTTTATAACAGGGATCAAAGAAGATTGGAAAACTGCGCATTTCAATAGAGATCGAAAGCAACCGAGCTTTCTATTGGATCCAAAGGCAAAATCACGAAGTAGCTAAATCTATCTAATGCTGCGTAAAATAGATTTACCTACCTACGGGAGTGTGGAGGTTCTATCAGATCACGCTCAAGTTACCTATCTACACGGTCTAGTAAAAAACATATTTCTAAATGAATAACTTTTGTAAATGTGCTTTGCAGTATTAGCAAATATAATACGATGATGAGATTTAATGCTTGACTATTTTTATTTTGCGATCCATCTAAAAGAAATGACTTATTCAATTAGAGATCTAATAAATGCTGAGTGGTTGTTACGAAGTTACATCTGCTCTTCAGTATTTTTCGCTTTTATGTGTAAACCCTGACGCGTGTACAGCATATGTAGGTATCTGAGTGTTATAAAAAGCTTAAAATGATTTATCTCTTTGCATTTATACAAATGTGGTTTAAATTAAAAGGAAAAAATTGTCGAACAAAAACAACAGTAACACTAAAAGAAAAGTCAAAAAGATATAATCTACTAGCATATTATTATCCTAAATTTTAAAAATATTTGAATGTTTTTTTGTTTTATTGACGGAATTTTTTTGTTTGTTACAGTTACTGAAAAGGAGATACGGCTATGGTACGTATTTCATTAGCATAATGATTATTCGGATAATCTGAGATACTAAGATAGAAAGTTTGTAACACTTATTTTGGCAAAATAAATATCTTGTATCTTATATCTTGTACTAAGAAAAAAACCTTTTATATTTTTTTCAATACAAATATATATTTTTAAAGCAATGTGAATGGGAATAAAGCACACTTCAAGGTTTAAAAACTTTTTTGTACTTTCAGGCACAAGGGTTTCCTGAAGGACTGCCCGAACGGTCTTCTGACCGAGCAGGTACGTACATCATGTGGTCAAAAAAGTTGGGTGTTTTTTTTTTCTTTTTACTTTAATTTCGTTAGCGTGTTTCGGTTGAGATCCCGCTAAGTGATTTCCTCTGAATATCTAATTTTAAGGTCTCAGTATTTCTTTAAACCTAACTGCTCAGAAAATGTTTGCAATTCAAACTCTTTAGAAATCCTAGTCTAATCAACACATTCACTGGTCCCTTGGGACGCCCGCGATGGGTATAATCAAGAGAGTCCCAGTTGAAATTAAGGAATCCCACTAAATGTGTATAAAAACAAGGGTCACAGTAAGCACTGTGTATCCTTTTTATATTGTATTTTATATTGCTTGCTATTTTATCATTAAAAATGCTGAGTTCAAAGCACTTTTATTATTACCTGTATAATTTCCTCTTGCTAATCTGAAGAAAAGTAAGCAAGCAAGGAAATTAATTTCATTTAGAAATAAGTACAAACCAACAGGTAAGGTTTTCTTCGTCAAACAATGTGCCAAATCCATACCGTGTAATTAGTACACCGACAACTAAGTAGGTATCGATCCACTGATAAGCTAGTTAACGAAGTCTGGGTGTATAATTTAGTGAGAATCTAACTACGTATATCTTGTCACGTACCATGGTACTACTTTAGCAACCCTCGCAGACATCCATCATACTGCCGAAACTAATCTGCGTAGCGCTGAAGTTACATACCGCTGCGTAGAATTGCCTTTCTAATTACAAAGGAATCTCGCCTGAATTCTCTATTTGATTTCCTCCTAATAAATGCTGAGTCAGCGAATTAAACGTGACAGAAATTATCTTTTAGCCTGCTGCTGCATTGCCTTGTATCTCATTATTCTTGTATCATAGTAACAAAATGGATTTTGGTTAGATTATGGTACCACCGAAAAGTGTCGTAATCATGCTTAAAACTTGCTAAGTATGCTGTTCAGAAGGGCTGCACCTAATGGATGTAACTTACAGGGCTTCATTAAGATCTACAAGCAGTTCTTCCCTCAAGGTGACCCGAGCAAGTTTGCCTCGCTTGTCTTTCGGGTCTTCGACGAAAACAATGTAAGTGTTCGACGTACATATTTTCATATTAAGATTTTGCATTGTATATTCATAAGTAAAAACTCAATGTTCCTTTGTTCATAAATGATATAATTTCATATTTCTCATCCCTTCTTGTCTGGTCCATTAGTATAATTGGTTAAATTTACTATCCACACGCGTTAAACTTTGAGAAGCACACTGGTTAAATATTGCTTGAGAGCAGACACCATCCGTGATAATGAAAAGTATAACTTCGTAAAAGTATAAACGTTCTCCCTCAACAACAATGCGAAGATTTTTCGGAAAACGCATCTTAGGGCTCCATTAAATGCAAGATAGGTCCGATAAAGAAATCCGGGAACCAATTCTAGAGCGGCCGAGAAGCTATGAAAGATGATTCATATTTTGTTTCAGCAATGTACTTACCTACTATTTTGTTTGCCGGACATCATTTACGGACTCTGTTTTTAATGCACTCTGTACCTCGGTTATCGCTCGTAAAATTTGGCTTCCCCTGAGTCTTTTTACACCCTGTAGAATGTATTAATCCCCCAACGAATTCATAACAAATCCGCATATCGATGCCAAGGTCTGTTGGAATAACAAATAGCACTTTTGTGGCGTACTGTTAATTAATTTATACCCATTTTACTGCAAATAAATAACCTCTGGTTTGATAAATAATATTTTAGCTCCCAGTTCACATTTTCATATCACATGCTAACCAGCCATGTAACAAAAGAAAAATTAAAAGAAAAGAACTTAAGAAAATTCAAAAGAATTCCAAGTTATTATTTCAAAAGTTTTCCAGCCTTTATCTACTAAAAGTTATTGCATTTTATATTATACTCGACATGGTCACATTGGCTCTCCGCGTGACCGATTTACGTCAAGTGCAAAATGACCGCGTGTTTTTTCTAAGCAAAACAACAAGGCGTAACGCAGTAGTCACGTGGAATGTAAAGCCCTGCCATTCTCAGCTTATGAAAACGTTTTCAAACCAGCCCTTAAAAAGAAATTCATAGCGAGCTCCCCTCCATCAAATTCTTCATGTATTCATTCTTCGTGTTTTTGCTATCTATTCTTTCGTAAACCGCAGCTCCAATGTTTCGACAGACTGGATTAATTACTGCTGCTTCAATCTTATATAAAAAATTAAGCCCTCCGTACTTACTCTACTTCTTTATGTTAATCGAAGCGTATATTTTCTTTTCTTTCAGGATGGCTCTATCGAATTTGAAGAATTCATTAGAGCCCTCTCTGTGACGTCACGGGGGAATCTGGACGAAAAGCTGCATTGTAAGTACAACCTAAGATTGCGATTAAAATAGACCTAGTAAATCTGAAAGAGCTGTAAAATACAAGAGTAAAATTATTTTGTTTTACTAGTATCATCGCCAGCTGTACCTATATGAAAACTTATCTTAAAAAAATATGTATAAAAACGCTGGAGGCTGTTGATCTTTAGTATCAATTTTGGCAATGCAGTTTTGTGTGAGATATAAATTTTAAGCTAAAAAGAAAGGTATCTAAATCCTACTTTTACAAATACATTGTATAGACATAATAGCGTTTCAGTATTTAACATCGCTTCTAGACACGCTGTCGACTAGGTAAACATTGAAGAGATAAATTTGGTTCGCTAGATAATTTGAAAATTCCTTCATCAAGTTACCCGGTTTATTCTACCGAAGGGGTGGGATTTAATAGCCTATGATTTACGCTGGATTTTAAAGTAACTTTGCCAGAACCATTGTGGCGTGAATCCATTAGCTGGATACCTATAATCATGACACGTCACTTCAAAAGATTAATCAATTAACCTATTCGTAGGAGTACTAAAGCACAAAAGAAAGAATCATAATTGATATATAATCTACCTACTCCTTCGTCGATTGAACGGCACAGACATAAATTATATGAATCTATTGTTACATACAAGTTGTCCGAATACAGATCTATTTTTTTTTTTTTTTTTTTTTTTTTATTTATTTATATTATATATATTACTATAAACTGATATGGCGACAATTATGAGATTTCCCATATCATACCAAATTTTCATCAGTTACATTTAGATAATAGGTATGTATAGAAACGTATTAGTTATTTGGGAAAAAAATTAAGGCAGCCTTTATATTATCCTGCGAAAAGGTATGCCTGGGTCACCTTGTACTATATGAAATTAATTGCTATGGCTTTCGTGCTCTGATTTATAACGGCTGAATCGGTAGCGATATTAAAGCAGTTGTGTTATACGACTAATTGTGGATATTCTGTTGGTTTCCAATGGACACTATTGTTGTAATGGGAAAACGACCGATTCAGTTTTTTATATCTGAAGGTTATCACACCAATAGAAACGGCATATATCAGAAGAATCTAAATGGGAATATGAACCGAAACTGACTCGGGAATTCAAAAGAATTTCTTAGAGAGATCTGTAATATCCGTTGTAATTTAATTTGAGAAAGATAAATTAATATCTGATTTTTCTCAAATTTAATTTAATTTAAACATTAATAGTCAAATAATCCTTGTATATCCTGGATTGAAGTACACCATTCATCACGTTAACGCTTATCCTCTGACCCGAGGCTGGATTATTGCGATTTATGCGATACATGTCATTTAATTACGGACGCACATTACAGGGGCCTTCCGTCTCTACGACGTCGACAATGATGGCTACATAACCCGTGACGAGATGTACAACATAGTGGACGCTATTTACCAAATGGTGGTATGTATATTTAACTATGTACTTAACATTTTTACAAAATAATTATAAAGAAATCGTAGTTAGCACAATTCTAATGACTTCAAATAATTATTTCTGGACAATTTACGCATCACACTCTAGTCCCGAACTAAGCAAAGCTTGTACCTACTATGTGAACTAGATTGGTAGATTGTTGATAGAATACTTTTTTTTTTTTTGTAAAAACAAGGATAGAATACATAGCAGCAGCCAGACACGGAGCAAATATTTATGTTCATCACACAAACATTAGCTACTACGAACTGAGCAGTACCCCAAGAACGAGTTTATGCACACACGGATCGTAGAGACGCAATCGTACTTGGGGTACTGTAGCTCTACCATGAGTTTTTACTATACTATATATATACTATACTCGCTAGGCAGGTTCATGTGACGTATGTAAGATGTCTAATATATTTTATAACCCTCCAGGGTCAAACTCCGCAGCCAGAAGACGAGAATACTCCGCAAAAACGCGTCGATAAGATATTCGATCAGATGGACAAGAACCACGATGACAAATTGACGCTGGAGGAGTTCCGCGAGGGAAGCAAAGCCGATCCGCGCATTGTGCAGGCGCTTTCCCTTGGCGGTGATTAATCTATGGTCATACTCTCGCCGGAATTCACGTTTACTTGAACTATAATTGCGACCGCCGCGTGTGACAAACTAAACTCACAATAGGTACATTATTTTCCAATTTATAAAAACATGTAAACCGAAAAGATGTACAGTCCCAAGCTTAGTTCTAAGTAGGTAGGTACTCTTGTTTGTTTTTTTTATCTTTAGCCTATTTTAAATAATAAACATTTTGACTTTTTACTTTACATTATTGTTGATTCTTGTAAGAAAATCTCTGACAGTTTCAGTACGATATTTTGTGATACTCTGTAATAGTTAAAACACACTATACCATTGTGTTTAAAAATAAGGTTATTAAGTTACACCCCGCTGAAATATAAATGGTGCGGTTTAAAATAAAATTACTTCTGTACAATATTATTAGTATTAGATACCTTTTTGGTATACAACGCGATGGAAAACTAATGTACCTATAGTTCGAAATTTGGTATTTTGTAGTTATACATGAGGCGGAAGTCAATTGATAATTTATTTAAGATATTTGCCAATATGATATCTACAAGGCGAGGCGTTTTATTTCCCATTATTTAAAACAGTATCATTTATTTTAAAAAAAAATAACTATAATTTATATCAATTTGCCAGTTTCTAATAAATGTGTGTCATATATATATTAAAAATGTAAACTTATAAACCCAAGGACTTGAATGATTGCTTTGTTTTCAGTTCCATGTTGTTTCATTTGTAACCTAATAAAATATTTCAGATTTTAGCATGAGTTACAATTTTTTTGAAAACGCTATGTACGGTTAATATTATATAATTTTACTAATAATGATTTCACAGATGTATCATACTGTAAATATAATTTATAATGGTAGAGTTATAAATTATAATAATGTTGGTACCTATTGTCAGTGTAAATGCTTCAGAAACATTTTAAAACCTCGACATCCATTTCGTGTTGGCAAATCTGCATTATTTCTCAAGTAAATGATGAATGCGTTACTTGTGCTGATGGGTTGTTAAGATACCTATTATACTTACATTTGATAGATTTCATTATTAACTTTTATAAAAGTAAGATGTTTACCCAACACAAGGCGCCGAGCGAGAGATTGATCTATGGATATATTTCTAGATTACACTTGATAAAGCACATTAGCTTTTTGATTACCGACTTTATGTTACAGTAAAGTAAGCATAGCACTCATACAGATATACCGTTTTGATTTCATATGAATGTAATCTGGCAGCTGCGATTTACAAACAAACGGTTAAAATAAAAAATATTGATACATTCAAAACATAAATTTTATCACTTTAATGTTATCGTTAGTAAATTAATAGGATTTTAAGAGTTGCGCCCCATTAACGTTAAAAATTAGCAAAGTGACAATATAACATTTGATGACTGGACTAATACCGATGACGTATAAAGTAGGCAATTGGAAACGCAATTATTATAGAGATACTGTATTTTGAACATACGAGAAAGTCAATCTTCGAGTAGTCTAACTAGACACGGCAAGGTTCTCGTGAATAATCGGAGGATCCATTCGTCACATATAATACAGAGACAAATAAATAAAATATTTATTATTAAGACCTGTGTGTGTATTTACTTTTCATTAATAAGTATTCATATTGAGAAAAGAATCTGGTAAGCATTTGTAGTGGTATTAAACGGTTCGGCTTACTGTTTGGTCTGCTATTCAAACCAGCTCCCTCGGGAAGCAAGCCTTTTCTTACTTACCAAATGCAGCAACGGACTCAGCTCTCCCTGAGGATACATTGTCTTCTCTATTCCTAATGGCGAATTCTGAAAACATATATTTTGGAGGACTTTTGGATATTTCCGTTAGTGACTCTCAACGTAACTAAGTCATTTTATGAGTAAGAATCTATTTTAGCGTAAGAAATGTAGGTACTTTTAAAGGCTTTGTAAGAAAATAAGTACCTTGAATTGTTTGCTTCTAAACATTCTTATACCTACCGCTATTCATACATAATAGATTTCTATATTTACCTATGAAACTTTTTGCTATTTGTAATGTTGTTTCAGCTATTTAATTATCAATTGAAGAAGTACTTTTGGATTTGAGGATATGAATACGTACCCTATCGTATAAAAAGTTAGCGTTGACATTATGTCACCATTACGTATGGTAATCAAGATATCAAGTCTGCGTCAACTTTTTATAAGATAGACCGATAATCGATAATTTTAAATTGCACGTAAATTTGTGTCTTTCGAAAATAATTTTAAGCATTCTTGTACTAGCGTAGGGAAATTGTTACGGGCTGTGCATCTCGTCTAGATATAAGTAGCTGATGTTACAGTGTGATAATTCGTTGATAGTGATCTCGAAAATGCAAGCAATGCTTGCTTGTTGCTTAATTGTAATTTTGAAAGGATAATGTTTGCGGATCATTTACTTGAAGTTTTAAGCTTGACTCACACTAGCAAATATTTAAATGAAAGAACTATCTACTTTTTGAAATACCCTGAAGCAGTCAACGGACAAAGGTTATATCTACCTACTCGTAGTGATGTTAGCTGTTACGATGCGCGATAGAGATTTTCGAAACCAATTTCCTTCGTCCGTTAAAAACTTCACGATTGCCTATATCCGCCCAACAGGTTTATAAAATACGAATTCAAGGCGGGATTTGTATCTACAGATTATTGGTATCTAATCTACCTAAACGTAGAACTATAGGTATTTGGTAGATTTGTAACGTTATGCTTACTTATATTTAGTTAATCTCTACCGGCTTATCCATCATCGTATTATCGAGACTAAGCTTCATGTAATATGAACAATATAAGATTAATTATTATAATCATAAAATTCAAGTTTAAGTAGTCGTCCACCAGGCACAAAAATAAGCATGGTAGACTTAAATGGTTCTTTACTGTTGAAATTTTAATAAAACCTATTATAGTTAGTAACTTTATACTGTTAGTCTTCTCACTTACTCTCCAAATTGTGAAAATTATCAGTTATTTTAACCGCTTTTTATCACATCAACGTTAGTACCAACTTACTTAAGTAGGTGCCTAGTTCAATTCATACCTTTGCTTAAAATGTAAATGTATACTAATTTTGCCATGTCTTAACAAGGGAGAAAGAAAAAAAGGTGTATTTTTTCAAATTACACTTTATAATTTTATATGATCGCGGTCAAACGCTTGAATAATTATGACTTTAAAAAAAATATATTTTTGAAGCAGGGTCTTTTGAATTGAGTGTTATTATTAGATACGATACAAATCGAAGCATCGAAAATAAATTCTTAATAGATATTGCACTTATTTTCTTCATGCAAATGAAAAGCAGAGATTATTTTCACGAGAATTAATTGCCTACATTTTTGAATGTGTATTGACTACCGCGTATTAAATGCAGTAAGTAGTTGTTTTTTTTTCTCCTTTTATGTACGGACAGTCAGACAGTCTAGTCGCTAGGTACCTACTTTTGTTTTAAACTCGAAAATTTTCTGCTGTAAGTAAATGTGTCGACTGCTAAGACTTATCTATCGTTCTGTCTATTGAAAACTAATGTAAAACTGTAGTACCTATTTCAATCATTATTGTATTTTAGTGAATTTCTATGTTTATAGTAGGTTATTACTCGCCTACTTTACTAGATACTATTTATAACATTCACTTTTAATAAAATCTAATGATGATTATTTAATAAACAGGTTAAAACATACTAACTGTTTTTTTTATCCATTTTGACGCCTCCTGCTAATACCTTTTATATAAGTGGATATAACTATAGGTAACTACCTAGGACCTTACTGTTGTGATCGCCACCTGGAAATAAATTGTATATAATAAGATTAAATAAATCAGTCAAAATAAATACAAATTCATAGACTTCTCACACAAGGCTGTCTCGACCCAAAATAAGTTACGTTGATACTTATATACGTTTAAGTAATTATAGTTACACTCATATCTGCCATAAATTTTTTTTTTTTAATTGAGTGATGGAACTAGGAGATTTTAGGGAATCGAACCCACGTCCATGCATGGAAGACAGCTTTGACGCCTGTTTGAATGATCAGACATTATTGGTTCACTTCGAGTCTCAGCCAGAATCCTTTCTTGGCAAACACATAGTAACACATTTTTGACGAGCTTCCCGCAATATTTATAAAATACCGCGCGTTATATCTAACCGGACGTCAATTTTTTGGATTCAACCGTTTCCTGTCCTCCGATAATAAACAACGAATAATCTAATTTAAATAAGAACAGAGTTTTGTCATCTACACCTTTTATTAAATACCACACAGCTTCACACGAAAAAATAAATAAGTACATTACAATTTCCCACGACAATTTAATTTCACACAGATCACGAACCATTACTCTTTGGAAGCCATTAAAAAAACATTATTATTTAGTTCTACAGTTACCTACTAACCCATATTTAGGTATAATATACTAAAGGTACAAATATCACAACTCAAAATAAAATCTATAGCGTTGAGGAATAGCTAGAGCTAAAAATAATTATTAATAGGAAGCATCAATTCCGAAGTCACAACTTTTTCATTAAATCCGGTCAGTCCCGCCCGTAGTCTTCGTAAGCATGCAAATTAAATACCTTAAATACCAGAGTCCAATTAAAATATTATATTCTAAGAACATAACGTTGGTTACAATAATTATTAGTACTAGATTGTTTTAATATGCATTACGCTCAGACAAACTCGACTAGCGAGTAGCATCTCAAGAAAAGAAAACACAAAAAAGAGAAAATTGTAAGTATTTTTTATGAATTTGGTGTGATTCGGATGACAGCAGCTATATTTTAAAGACAGTCTAGTTTGTTCGACTTTAAATAATTAGTTTACTCAAATGTACGCTACAATATAAGGCGGACTCCATGAAATAGTACATCTGCATGCGGCCTTATCGCCTATTTCTATACTATTCATTTATTTAAAGGCATGCATCAAATGATAAAATGTATAAAGTACGATTTCGTATAAATAACTAAATATATCAACTCCATAAAAAAACACAAATGGACATTTCACACAACGCCACCTAGTCCCAAATTAATAAAGCTTGCACTATGAACGCTGATAAATTACAAATTATATATACGTTTTTTAAATATATACTTATTTTTTATACACTGTATTACAACCAGTTGAAAAACAAACATTTGTTTCCATTACGCAAATACATATGTATTTGTTTTTGGACGAAATCGAACCCCCATAAACTAGTATCGCTAATATTATTTAAATAAATAATAATAAAGCTGGACAATCCACACAACATCATCTAGCCCCAAGCTATGGGTGTGTTATGGGTACTAGAAGACTTACAAAACATTACATAGATAGATATTCTTTATTATAAGTAGGTACATATAAAATACCCAGAACACCCGGAATAAATATTTGCAGATACAAATATTTAATCCAAGCAACCTCTGCGTCGCAGGTGGACCTTCGCCCGCCGCGCCACATCGATCGTCATATTACATTGGGTATTCTGTGAGGCACTACATAAGATAAGATATTGAAACATGAAACACTCATTCCTAACGCACAGGCGTAGATATACACTAGGATATTTAAAAAAATTACAAACATTTTTGTGATCTTTTTAAATTGTTGTTAACTTTAATAATTAAGGGATACATTAAACATATGAAGCAAACATTTAAATACACAACTTATTTATAATAATGTGATTTAAACAATTAATTAAGCAATATGTTTAAATCTATAATTAAATTAAGTACAATGTCGTGAGAAAGACAGGAAAGGAGAATGGGCAATTATCTATGGCGCGTGGGCCACGACTAAAAAACTCGTCTCTCAGGGTTGCTACATAATACGTTTTAAAGGGCTTGCACAGACCTGACTTCTACAATTTTAACGAAAATAATCCGTCCCATGGAAATCGAGAAATGTAGAAAAAACTATTTTTTATTTTAACATCGTATTACTCCGAATTCTGAAGGCCCATAAGAATGGTTGTGGTGGCGTTTTAAATCTTTTGAAAATCCAACCTGTGGGAATCGAGATATTTCCGAAAAACTGTATTTCCTTTGTACAATACAACATGTTTTTCAGGAATAACTCAATTTCTATAGGTCGTCGTTATCAAACAATCTGATAAATAAATATAGCCCGTTTAATTTTCTTTTAAACGCCACCACATCCATTCTTGTGGGCCTTTAAAATTCTAAGTAATATTAAATGAAAAAAATTTTTTTCGGAATATCTCGATTTCCATGGGACGGTTTTTTTTTGTAAATATAGAAAAATATTGGCCTGTAAAAGCTTTTTTTAACGTACTATATGGCAACCCTGAGGGACATTTTTTTTTGTCGTGGTCCAAAGTGCCCATTCTCCGTTCTAGATTTTATAAATCTAAAATATACAAAGTACAAAAATAGGATACACAAAAATATCATGGCATCAGATTTTATATAATATGCAAATGTAAGAAACACAGTAAATTACAAGGCAAGGGTATTCATCTCAGGAAACTCAAAACTCTACTAGTTTTGAGTACTTAAACACCAAACTATTTTACAGTTCACGTGAGTACGTATACCCAGCAGATACATTTATTATATTAACCATTTCGATCATTCAAAGCACATAGCAGTTGAGCATAAGATGAGCTTTTGTTATTTATAATATGTTGCATTATTGTGCGACGACAATTGATGAAACATATTTTTTTAGTTTGTAATGGATTTATTTTGTAAACTTTCACACACTATATATTATGTTTGAAACTAGAAATCCTGTAAAAGTTTAAAATTGGTGGGACAGAATGGTATTATAGCGTAAGTATATGGCAGGCGTAAATTTAAGGTTCATACGACTCAAATTTACGCCTGCTAAGATTACAGGCCCGCTACGTGGTAGGTACAGTGGTCCAACAAAAGTGTGGACTTCTAATACTAGAAAATTTAGAAACACTACTTATTTTAAATTAAGATAGTATGTATTAACTGGTTCAGACAGACGATTTAGGACGGGCACTGCCTGAGGTGCTCTGAATCAAAATAAACCACCGTTACCGTCATGTCGTCCCGAAACATGCGGCTTACATCAGGCGAGAGACTCAGTAGATGCGCTAACCTAGAGTGGTCCACACCATACTCCGTGCCACCGATGGCGTGCCGGATCAGGTGAGTCGCCGCATTTCTATCCTTCGGCTTGCTCTTTAAACTCTCCTTCCTGTGCGAGAGAAGTTCATCAATATCGCCCAACTGTGTACTCTTCTTCGGCAGCTTCAAGGGATTAAAGAACACCTTCCCTTTCATATGTTCACCAACTAACTTGACAGACTGCAGCGGAGTCAACATGTCCCATATACCGTCGGAGGCAAGGATCAGGAACTTATCTTTAGGCGTGAGTCGGTGGTAGTATACATCAGGTTTCGCTGTAAGGTACGGAGGGGTATGATAGTTTGCGGGTATCGCTTTTTGGCCGACCAGCGGCACCGCGACGTCTGTCAATGTTTTAGTGGACCACTTGTAGCGGTAGTCCCCGAGGCTGCGTAGTGGAGCGAGCTCGCCGAGCAGCCTATCCCTCCTGATGGATGTCTTCCTTTCGCTGTCCGGATGTTCGTTCCATATTCTCTTTAGTTCGTCGTAGTTCTCAGCATTATGCTCTTTTGTAATCTTTTTAGCCACCCATTCGTCGTCCTCGACCATTGTTCCCACGACTGCATTGCAATCGCCGACGTTTGCTACGTACAAGTGAGGGCCATTCACGTGACAAACGCATGCCACGGCACCGGACAGTGCTACCGATAAAGTTTTCGAATTTACAACTCCTTTAACCTCAAACTGATCCACTACCTCCTTTGACAAGTCACTATCTAATTTCAGAATACTTTTCTCCATTGATGAAGCAATGTCGTGCCCTTTTCTTGGTAGATCTGCAAGTTCTACCAAGTATTGTTTGAAACTATTTTCGTACTGTATTTTAAGATCCTGGACTATTTCGACCTGTAAAAGATATTCCATGTTTTATTTTCACAGTAATTTATAATCAATTTGTCATGTGGATATTTGTGCTATCATTACTAACCCGATCATTGAATGTTTCTATTAATGTTTCCTGGGATGCATCTTCTATGTATTTTTTGAGTAAATCTTCTGGGAGGAGAGATGCAGCAATGTAACTGTGCAATCGTTTGGAAATGACTTGAGCGCATGCTGGGCCACCGTGCCCATCGTACACACCCAAAAGTAACCCTGGAACATTACATTTTTACCATTAAGTAATAATATATATATAAATAATATAAATGCCCTGGAGAACATCTAGCAAATTATACAGGATGTATAGTTTACCAGGAATAATATGTACATGGTATGAAATAATCTGATGTATCATATATGTATGTGAATCTGTGATGAACATAAATATTTGTTCTGTGTCTGGGTGTTTCTAAGTATTCTGTGTATGTATTTAAAAAAAAGCAGTCTAGTTGCCATAGTACAAGCTTTGCTTAGTGTGGGATTAGAGTGGGATGTGTGTATTGTAAATATTTATTTATCTTAAATCTATGAAATCAACATAATATGGGGCCTGGATATTGACTTACGAAAGTTGAGAAATTACTATGCAATTTATACTTGACTAACATAGTCAACTAAATCTATGTTTATATAGGGTTAAGCGTGATTAACACTTTTGCAATCAGAATTATAATAAAAATACAAAACAGTTTCATAGTCCAACATACTTATATCATTATAGAAACAGTTTTTTGACATGGCTATTAGTTACTTAGATAGGCCCCAATTAATTTCAGCCCAGGGCCCCACAAATTCGCCTGGTAATATATCTCTTTACAACAAATAATAAACATTTACTAAATACAATGATAATACTCTAATTTTCTATTGTGCATCTATTTAAGCAATATTTGCACAAAATCATGTCTCTTTTTTTGCCAAAAGTTGCACACCAATTGAAGTAGAACCATCTTGTTTCGTTTAGATAATAACAGAGTCGAGTGTGTAAGTTAAAAGATAATTATCGACTTTTTCATAATATTCTGATTATATATTTACCTGGTGTCATTTTGCATAGTGCTTCACTTCTTGTATCTTCGATTGGATCATTTGATGCTAGTTGGTTGGAATCATATGACTTTACAGATCCAGTCGTAAAATCTTTGTTGAATTCATTTTTACGAAGAATTAAAGTGACCTGCAATAAGAATTTTTTATGACATATTTTTGAGTTAATATACTTGGATTACATAGTGTAAATTAAATATACATTAATTATTATAGTTTGAGTATAAAAATACTGCATAAAACATACAATTATTGTAATGACTTAGTCTTTTGTGGTATTGATCTTTTATATAGATAGACAGGTGTCATAGCTCAGTTGGTAGTAGCTTTGCCTTCCATGATGTGGGTTCAATTCCCACCCAGTGCAAATGTTTCTTTATTATTTATTCTTTATTGTACACAAAATATGACATACACAACATGATGACATGTATGAAGGCGAGCTTAACTCTAAAAAGAGTTTTCTTCCAGCAAACCTTTGAGACTGGGGAGAGGTGACTATATAGGTAGGTTTGTGTGATGAACATAATTATATACCTATGTTCTATCTCTGGGTGTAAAAATGCATTCTATATATTTAAACTATTATGTATTAAACTATTTTCTCAGCAATCTAGTTCCCCATAGTAAAGTTTACCAGGAATAATATGTACATGGTATGAAATAATCTGATGTTTCATTTATGTATGTGTGAATCTGTGATGAACATAAATATTTGTTCTGTGTCTGGGTGTTTCTAAGTATTCTGTGTGTGTATTTAAAAAAAAAAAGGAGTATAGTTGCCATAGTACAAGCTTTGCTTAGTTTGGGACTAGATTGTGAAGACATTATACAATGTCTAAGTCTTAGACTCTAAGATTATTTATTTATTTGTTTTCAGTGGGGATCAAACCCACAACCCACTGTAGCCATGGTTGGCATTGATACAAAACAATTGTGTGGCAAAAGGCAAAAAAGTGGCTTACACTCAAGTCTGATTTCTATTTTTCAAGTGTTTAGAATATGAATCTATTTAGAATGTTAGGTATAACAAACTAAAACCAACAAATAAACTTTATTTACATTATCATCACTGTTTGAAATCGGAATGGCATCATGCATACTGACTGCGATGCTCTATGAGAGAAGTATGAAAGGGATCCAATGGCAGTCTTGTAAGTGCCATGCCATCGGTTGCATGAAAGAATTAGATATGGGAAAGAATAAGTATAACAAATACACATTGAATAAACTTCTCTGTTTTAACTTCAAACATGCCTGTTAGACTCCGAACCTTTTAATCAAACCTTACAGGCTCATCGTTATTTGATTATACTATTTGTTTAGGGCTGCCATTTCTTTATTCATTCACTTACATTTCGAATAAAATATATTTTACTCTGTACTTGATAGAAGAAAACTTTAATTATGAGCCTCTTTTGTTGCATGAAAAAGTGTGTTTAATCGTTCTTGTGACCATATCATATGAATGATGATATAAACTTGGTGAAATACGTAACCCATAGTATTTATTTACTTAAATTACGGGAAGGGATCTGGTCAAAACCTGGACTTATTTTGTAGTCTTTAGTTGATCCCCAAGTAAAATCTAAGCCCCGCCCGCTAACTCCCCAGACAGATGGCAGCCCTATATTTGTTTCACTACAAATTCATGGCCAGTAGAATTACTCTAAGATGACTCAAAGACCAGATTAACATTGAATAGATGGTGCAGTGGAGTGAACTAATTGGCATGAACCTGGTTTTTTGGCTAAACTGTAGTACTTGTTCTGAATTACTACTTACCTCTGCCTATAAGCAATGTACATTTAATAATAATGACCGGTAGCTTAGGCCTTGCCCCGCTACCTAAACCTAGTTTAAAACTTAGTTGTTTTTGGCTACAATGATTATGACTTTACACATTTAAATTAGGATTGATGATGTTTTTACTTACCTCTTGTGGGGATGGCAGGACTGTAATGTCATCTTTGTGCGACTGTGAGATTCCGTCGGACGAACAAAAGTTTCTAGAACTAAAACTACATGAGCACTTGGTTTTTTCGAATCTCTGATTTTTGCACCAATTTTGTAACAGTTTTTGCATAAACACACGGTCGATTCTAAAGCACGCGTTTAAAGCACAATTAAAATTTGAATAATTCATCACTGCAATCCAAGATATTATATTTATTATTAATAAAGCCGGGAATCACGAGCATGTTATGCAAGAGCGATCTAAAAATGCTTTTTGTAAATTTACGGTCAGAAGGTACCACATAAAGATTAATATAATATATTACGCCCAGGTCTATTTTACTGCACACTAGCTAATTTCATATGAAGATGCAGAATGATTCTACCTACACAAAATAATTATAGAAATTTAACAGTAGAGGTGAGTTGAGTTGAGGTAAAATATTCTATTCGGTCGGCAAAGCAGTGACAGCAGCAAAATTCCAAACGCTTAGTCTGTGCAAACCACGTCAGGCCAATAAGATGATCTACTGAGCGATTTTCCAAGGAGTGTTCTTATAATACACGATAGATGGCGCTCAACGTCAAATGCATTTCAATGTCAATTGTCAACACAAAAAGTTTTTATATTTTATCTGTGGTGTGAAATTTTTGTCCTAGAAAAAATTCAAAACTGTCTGACAAAAGCTAAAAGTCTTCAATCGTGGCAGAAATCAGAAACCAGTATACAGTCTGTTGTCGTCAAAAGTAAAATCCACAAGAAGGTACACGAATGCTAAAATAAAAGCAAACAAAATTTATCAAAACGCTGAATACACCGAAACGGACGTGACAGGATGATAATGACAGCTACACGACAGAGCTACCAATAGATTATACAGATAAAAAAGAGAGGGATTTTGATATACACTAAGTGTCCAGCGCCATCTATCGACTCTTTTTGAACTATTTTTTTTTTTAAAAAGCTATTTGGAAAACCGCTCCTTGCATAGAAGATAGGCAAGAGACAGATATATCAAAACGAAACTGAAATCCGTTTGCAGTCAGAAATCGTATCGCATCGATATTCCAATATGAGAAAACCGTTTTTAGAAAACGCACGATGATAACGCAAACTGCAAACAATCATATCCGAACGAAACCAAACCGAACCGACGTGAGTTTAGTTTTGCACCGAAAACGAAAACCAAACACAAACTGCAAACGAACAAAATCTAAATCTACCTAAAGTTTTAGTTTTCTATAGTTTTGATACGCATTCGTGATTTTAGTTTTGCACCGAAAACGAAAACCAAACTCAAACTGCAAACGAACGAAATCTAAATCTACCTAAAGTTTTAGTTTTCTATAGTTTTGATACGCATTCGTGATTTTAGTTTTGCACCGAAAACTAAAAACCGTTTTTTAAAAACGGTTTTTGAAATCGATTTCAGTTAGTCTGTGGTGTACGCAATGCGCATGTCATTGTCGTTCGTCGAACATCGTCAGTGAATCAATCGTTGTTCGTTCCGTTCGTTCGCTTGCCTAGTTTTCCTGGCCGACATCGCGGAGCAATCATTTTCACTTGTAATCTGCAATTTTTGAATTCGAAATACTACACTTAGAGCATTACAAAATGCCTAACCAAGTGCTTACTATAGATCCTCATAATGAACTTGAATTTAAAGGTAAGTGGCTATCTTTTTCGAGTGCGTAAGATACAGCCGCATTGAAACTTAGGCAGCATACGTCGCGAGCTAGCTGCTGACAAATGGAGTTTCTATTTCCAGCTATCGGCGTCTTGTCAGGGTGCGGTTTTTTACATTTTCCTTATTCCTTCTAATTTCAAATTAAGTTATACGCTATCTTGGCCACGTGTCGGTAAAATCAAACCGATTTTCATGGAAATGTTGAATTTAACCCACCTGAAAGGTGAAGATGACCTACCTACTTACCCTTCTCTACTTCGCTGCTACGTCCAATTATGTTGATGCTACTTGAATGTAAATGCAGTTGTAAGTGCTACCAAATACGTAAATATCTTCAATATAGTGCATGGGAATTGATATATACCTAACTATACTAAATGGTGATTTTCTTTTACTATACTTAAGTTATTATGCTAAGTGTTCTACAAGATAGCTCTCTACAAATATAAACCTACATAATAATGTATTCAAATTAAACCAACACCTAACAACATCAGCATTATAGCTTTTACTGTTGACCACAGAAAGTGCTTAACATTTCATAATTATACTGGTCTGGACAATCATTGCCTAGTCAGAATCTGGTGATGCATCTGTGTTAATTAATTGAAATCAACACAAATGCTAAACATCTTTAAGGTTCAATTCACATAATAGTGTCTGGGTGTTACTATGTATTAACAAAAAAATGTCTGTAAGTAATGTATCAGTAATCTAGTTGCCAGTGTACAAGCTTTGTTTAGTTTGGAACTAGAAATCAATATGTGAAATGTCCATGAATATTTATTCAAAGTACACTTTACAGCAAATTTTGACTTCTATGGTCTATGTTAAGTGATAGCCTTTTTGCATTCTTGTTATATATAATCTGATTTGCATGTTCATATTTTGCTATAAATGTATAATATCAATATTTATATTCAAAACTGCTCTTGCAACATGATTGAGCAACAAAAATACAACAACAACATCTAAACTTTCATCACTAATTATATTTATAGAATTATTAACAGTCAATCAATGCAATAGTAATCTAATCTTACAATCAACTAACTAATTTGCAATGATTTCTCAGCTAACTGAAATACTGTTTTTTTAATCAAATTCCAATCAATTAAAATATGCTTATATATTTAATACATGTTATCTTAAACCAAACATAATTCTTACACATACAATTATTTATGTTGATAAATAGCTTTATATAAATTTTACATTATATAAAGCTTGCCGATCCAGATATATACCTAGCTACAACATAACAAAGAAAAGTTGTATACACACTTAGTGTGTAGTACATTTTAGAATTACAATAGATAGTACATTTTAGAATTACTTTGTTGTAACATTCCATAGATATGGAAGAGCGGGCCCTTCTAACACAAGTACTTATAAGTAAAATAAGGTCCCAACCTTGTTAAAATATGTAAGTATGTGTATGTTACAGAATTAAATATTTTCATTTTCAATAGTATTGGGTTAGGGTCCAGCGAGTTTTATAAGTTTAAAGTTCAATTTTTTACAAAAATTAACTAAACCAACTACAATCCTCATCGACAAATAAAACTAAAACACATTTGAAAGTTACTCAAAAAGTACATTCCAGACAATAAATAAAAAATATGATTTATCAAACCGTAAAATAATCACCAAAATCTCAAAAACAAGTACAATTCAGTTCATGGAGTAATAGTAAGTAGTAATACATAACGACATAGGCAACCGATGTTGCGCGGCGGGCGAATGTCCGCCTGCGACGCGGAGGTTGCGGATTCGATTCCCGCCTTGGGATAAATGTTTGTACGATCTGCAAATATTTATTCCGGATGTTCTGGGTATTTTATATACTTATATACTTACTTATATTATTTATTTATTTTATAAAAAAAAATATATGTACAGTTTAGAAGTTGGTTTAAATTAACGTGATTCACATTACTGGACAAAATATCTTATACTTAGAACAGGCTTCTAAACATAATTAATTGTTAGATTACTGTTCCATTGAATAAAACACTGTTTAAAATAGATAACAGTTGCATCTCATACTAAAGTCCAATAGTAACAAAGCTAATTTTAAGCAGATGTTTAAATTCTTTGTGAGTAGGTAAAAATGGCTTAGCCTTGATATCAGATTATCGTGAAAAGCTTGTACCATAAAAAGTGATAATTAAAATATTAACACATGAGAATGAGTTACCGTCTTAACTCATTTAATAAAATGGAAGGCTTTAAGACACCACGCCGAAACCCTGACTATAATATGTATAATATCTTCTCCGATCTCGAACCATGGCCTCTTAGCGTGTCTTCGTAGCAACTTTTAAGTATTCTGCGCCTCGAGCGAGTTTCCAATATCCGTACATTTACTGAGATCGTATGGGGTGGATCCAATATCCGTATACAGTAGATTAGTCATGAAATTGGATTGTTGCTGACGTATCTTCTGCTACATGGCATGGTACATATTCTGCATATTATCATTGTGTATGGTGATTGAACCTCGTCAGTGCAAAGGGTTTCTTTAGATCGATATTTCGGGAAATGTTCGCTTAACATTGCTGTTATGTTTATTTTTAGTTGACTTCGCGGGGATGTTCGAACAGGGATGTACCAGATACTTGCGGCTGGGCAACCCGACTAACGATACTGTGCTTTTCAAAATTAAGACTACTGCCCCAAAGAAGTACTGCGTTCGCCCGAATTCCGGCTCTCTGGAGCCCAACTCCAAAGTCGAGATTGCTAGTGAGTACACAACACACACATGTATAGATGATCCAGTCTAGCACTGTATTTTTACGTTGACGTTACTTAGGCCCACGGCACTTGCTTACACCGACAGCACACGCGCATAGTAAAGTTACTTTCAAAGTTTTGTCAGTTCCATGTGCTGTCTAATATTTTCTTTCTTGCTTTGATATTTTCATTAAACTAGCATAAAGCTTGATATTGAAATTAACCAAATTGAAAATATATTTTATTACATACATTTTTATTTTTCGGGATCATCACGAGTGACTAGAAATCAATCAAATATTGATAATTGTCGTATAAATTAACCAAGTAGGTACTATGGATAAAAATGTTGTATTATTTTAACAGTAACACCACAGCCAGTATACATCGACCCCAACGAAAAACATAAACATAAGTTTATGGTTCAGAGTGTTGTAGCTCCAGAGGGCAAGACTAATATTGATCAAGTAGTAAGTATATATTCTAATTATACAATATATTTATAAACACTTCTAGTGATGAACTACCTATGACAAAATCTAGTTATGATACTATTACAAAAACTTAGCAAAGCTGGTCTAACTCTTATATCTTGTAAAAAAATTAAGTTTATTGAACTAGACGGCGTTGTATGAAATGTTCAAGAATATTATTAATCCTAATTCGAAGACTTTACAGATAACACATGTCCAAATTAAACAAACCTGATTAACCAACATTAATTTCAATCTTATAATAAATTTATTTATTTTAGTGGAAAGAAATCAGCCCCGATCAACTGATGGACTACAAGCTTAAATGCGTCTTTGAGACCCAGCGCATCGCTAACCCCAATCTTAACGTAAGTATTTAGAAAAATGATTACAAAACAAGTTATAATAATTTACATGTGAAAAATATTTTAACGTACATTATTAACCATTGTTCAAGTAGGTAGCTGTACAGTAATAAAAACGAGGTAGGTACTTGGTGAAGTTTCATTTATAAGGGTTTTATATTGAAGAATAATTAATACTTCAGCAAAACACTGTAACAAAAACCTATAATAAAAAGAACTTAGAAACGACCCAGCTACTGTATAGAATTGTTTTATTTTGAAACAACCCTGGCATCTTGCTAGCTTGAATCCATCGTTTGTTCGAGGTAAAGTTGCAGCAAATTTTTTGGTCGAGTGGAATTCACTGAATCGTATGAAAGGCGAACTGATAAGTTCCAAAAAGTAATTTTAGGACAAATTGAACAATATTAATTAGACACTTTGAAAATAATATAGTGCAATACCACCTCGTTAGGTTCGTAGGGTGAGGTATTGTCTAAAGTCAAATCTCAAAACCTTTTTAGGAATTATTTTTATAATGACTAGCTTTAATACAGTTCATATACATTGAGATTCAACTGCATATAAAATGATTTATAGATACTTAAGTTTCTATTCGACGTCATCATCATCCGTTTTATTGTACCGATATAACCTTTTGGCGCGATCCGTTATTAAACGCCAAGGTCGACCGACTTCGAATCTAATTGTTAGTGGCACTATTTTATAAATATTCGTATGCATTTTCAATTATTTCAAAATTAATTACCATGCATCAAGATATTTCAACATACTTATAAAAAATATTGAAAGCCTAAAGATAGCGTGCCAGCAAATTTATATCAATAATTATACAGGATGCTGGCGACAACGGCGCCCGAAATGAAGTAACCAAAAAGCGAGTCGTCGAAGAAGCCAAACCGGTGGCCAAGGTAAAATAAAACATATAAATAATAATGATCCTGAATGTTTCTATACCATATAGAGATGGTTTGTCACTCCCAGTACTCACTAAATGTTGACTGTAAGAACCCTTAGTGCACGATTTATGTCGTTATAGTGTTGTTGATATAGTGTGCTTCTTTGATTTTTATTTTGTTATTTCTTCATCGATCCGTGTCGACTAACAAAGCGACTTACCGAGCGCGTTATCGAATCATTGCTTTATTCATAAACATACCGCCGCCTCGTTGGGTAAATAATTCGCGTATTACTCACGAATCCACCGACGCTGGCTGTGTGCCGCCGAATCACTCCAAGCTTGGCATGTCTATGCATTGACTTACAGGACGCGGTAGACAATCACAATGAAGTCAAGAGACTGAAGGACGACGAAGGGTATACTGGAAGTTATAACGCGAAAACGGTATTACAAGTATTTATATTCGCAACCGCCGGCGGATATGCGTCGAGCACGATCGCTTTGCAACCATCTTTGATCAAATAAGAGGCAGTGCAAGCGGGTGGAGTGACAGCGAAGCGCCTTAGCCAATAATATAATAAATTCACAAATGGAAGCGCCAAGACCAGGAAGCAGTTCCAGTGTCAACCTGCATTGCATTTCGCCGCCACACCTCCTGTTTACGGCATCCGGCGCTGCCCTTAAAGGATATGCCCAAACCCTGTACCAGATTGCGTCAAAAGCTAATTCTCATCAAAATAAATATTTTATTTATACGTGTACTTTGTTAATTTTCAACCGTCTTTTTTAACCGGGTTTAGAAAATTAAAATTAATTATACAAAACATGATTATCAATTTCCTACTTCCGAGTGCTTAGTCCGAGGTTGCTTTTTAAAACTCCCTACTCTCGACCCGAGAGTCGTCTCTCGGATATCCATACAAAAATATGACATCCGAGAGACGACTCTCGGCTCGAGAGTTGGGAGTTTTAAAATGCAAGCTCGGACTAAGCCCTACGCACGTCAACTATTTTGTTCCGATCTCGGCTATGACCTATTTTCGTGAGTGGACATTGAGCATAAAAATCTTGTCTGCCAAGTAAGCTTTAGCTGAGCAGGCAAACATGATAAAAAAAATAAAATACATTTTTAAATATTTTGAAATGCGGTTATGCATTGAAAAAAATATTGTTGGTAGCGAAAAGGTAAATAAAAACTGGACTTTTGAGAGTAAATTCAAATTGACGCAAGTTGGTACAGATTCCTATATCCAACTGGGCATTGTCCTTTAAAAGCTTTATAAAATAAACGAATGCGTGTGTCAAATATCAATACAAAATGTCAAACTTTTTGACTCATTTCTATCGCTTACATTTTCATACAATAACATGCTTCATTGAATTTATCAGGGTGGCAGAACGGTTGGTGGTCGAACTTTTTCCTACACATTAGCAAATGTTTCTAAAGATAAACACATTAAAATATCAATATTACTTCATAGACTCTCGTGTTTGAAATTAAAATAGCCCATTAATGAAATAAAATCTATCTATCATAACCTAGACGATCCAATACAACTACCATTCAAATTATATTACTTGATTGTTTAGTTGTTAAAGTACAAAAACTCAACTCAATGATAAAAAGGAAACATTATTTTCTATTTATGATCCCACTATCAACCTACTGAACCTGTACCTTCTTTTCTTGAAACCTAGTTCCGCCTAACGATGCATGTTCAAACTGTTTTTCAACTTTTACCCTTACCAGTTCCATTTCCGAATTACCTACCATTTTATTATTTATAACCTTTCTTTTTTATTTTGTTAATTTTCCAGAACTTGACTACCACTAAGTCGGAACATGTGGAAAACGACCGAAATTCATCTCTAGAAGTTGCACAATTGCGCGAGGAGGAAAGTAAACTAAAACACGAAAATCTTCAATTAAAAGTGAGTTTCCCAGACTGACTCTTGGTCTGTTTCGTTAAAATAATACGGATAATTGATAGTCAGTTTAGTAGGTAAGGATAGGTAAAAGGTAAGCTATTACTTTTATTTATTATAGTAAGGAGCTAGAAATATTACCCCTTTTTTGTTAAATTCCGGTGTTGTAACCCTTTCGCGAATGTACGTGGTGGTTGAACTGCTGTATGATTGTTGTGTCAATGTGTATTTATTTGCATTATGCTGCTTGTGTATGGTTGTGACAATCCTTAGGCCTTGACAACAGACACCGCGCGGAACTGTTCCAGCGTTTTCTGTGTCGTATTTATTAACGTTTTGACATTCACATTCGTAAATGTCGCTACCATAGAAAAACAACGAAAATGTTGATATTTTATTTTAACGAGTTATTTTATAAAGTTTAGGTAGCCTCAACGACATCATCCGGCGGGCTTTTACCAGCGTGAACGTGCCAGCCATTCTAGAGCCGAATGGTCTGATGCGTGACGATGGTAAACGGCCTGACGGTATGACGCTTGTTCCGTGGGAGACGGGAAGGCCTTTGGTGTGGGAAGCAACTTGTGTCGATACCCTTGCACCTTTTCATCTGTCACAGACATCCGTTCGGGCTGGTGCGGCGGCAGATTCGGCCGAGGATCTCAAGAGACGCAAATATGCAGGTCTCGACAGGGCATACATATTTGCTCCTCTTGGGGTCGAGACTCTAGGTCCGTGGGGTACCGAGGCCCACCGCGTTTTACAAAAAGCTTTGAAAAACAGAATTGTTTCAATGTGCTTTCAATTGTTTCCCAAACTTTGTTTACCGCACTCTATTGTATTGAGACCTTTGAAAACCCGCCATTTTAGACGTTGTACGAATACAGCCTCAATATATATAATGAGAATTACCGACCTACCTTTGGCATGCGGACAGTGTTTTTAAACTAGTAATTTAAAGTATCGGCATTATTTTATCGTTAATTAACTACATATTTAATTAATAATTAAATATACAAAAAAATATTTTTTATATCAAACAAACATTGGGTTACACATGCCTTAATCAACTTATTAATAATAAAAACATGTATGCTTAAGTTGTGTAAGGACACGGAATGTCTACTTACATTACAATCGTCAATTATGAATGTAACATAATTTGTGCATCGTAAGGAAAAAACTGACCAAAATATGTACTTACACCTCTAATGACAGATTTTTAAAAAGATGTTAATTGAATATCCAGTCTGTTATAATTTATGTATATAATATTTCGGTCTCTGCGAATCTAACTTTTTACAGAGCGCACACACCAACGATCACACACGAACTTGTCATGTAATGTGAGTGTAATGAAAGTAAACTTTAAATAGGATAAGATCTCGCTACGCTACCGTTACCTTGATTTTCGTGAAAAGGTCACTCTCGTATCTGTCAATGTTTGAATCTTATTATTTATTGGTGTATAATGCCCGGGTAGAATCATAAACGGAATAGGTACATTGATATTTTGTTAAATTGTTGGTGTATTGAATGGGCACCGCATGCCGTGACGGAGATCATTGTTCTCGCTTAGCCATTGCTTAGCCGCTCTAATGCAATTTGATCTTGAATTTTCTGAGCAAAGCGAAAGATTGTAGCGTTGAAGCGGTATTGTTTGTTGCATTTTTTTAAATATTATTTTGTAGTAATTAAACCCCGCCTCGTAATAATTATACCAAAATGTAGGTTCTAATTCAATCAAGGTATACGAAAGAACAAAAAAAATGAATACCTAATATAAAATTAAAATACTTGGATTTTGAATTAATTTTGCCAGGCGATTTTTTAAGGATATGTCAATATTAGATGTGGAAACTCAGCCGTTTGAAGAAGCAGCAAAAAACATGCTATAACCGATGGAGCAATCAATCAGTGTTATTGCAAATGTCTGTAATACATTATTTAAAGTATACTTTGACGTTTACCAGTAAATATCTATGGTAGCAGTGTTCCTAAGCGAAACTTATTTGATAAAATAAAATAGTTGCTGTCCTATTATAAAACTGTAACGACAAAGCTATAACTTCACTGCTAATTAACATATTTAGGAATGTGCAACAAACGAACTCTTAAGTAATATTAACTACAAGATGTGTATTAAAGATATTTGCAATTAAATTTGCACATTTGCGATTTCTATTTTTTTAAAAGACGTAATCGTATAAATTGCATTGCGACCGTAGTATTTAGTTTAATCAGGTAGCTGCAATAACGGCTTAGGTACAAGTAGTGCTTTTTTTTTGAAATGTGTGTTCCGTGCGTTCCAGGAAGAGCTACTGCGCCTGCGTCAAGTGTTGGGCGACGGGCGAGCGCAGCGCACGCATCTTTTCGGACCGGAGAAGCAGGCGCAGACCAGCGTGATGCCGTGGCTGGCCACCGCCATCGCTATGGCATTCCTCGGAATTATCATCGGCAAGTTCTTTATGTGAGCTGCGCCGGCACAGCCCGCGCCGCCGCCGCCACCGCCGCCGCCGCCGCCGCCTCACAGATCCCGAAACACACCCGGTGCGACCCTCGCTCGAGGCAGCTTCACTACCACCTTCCACCATCTAGATCGACAATCAACAAAATAATACTTTTGTGACATAGGCTTTCCTTTAGACAACGGGATTCTAAGATCGTTTTATTTTATTTCATTTCATTTCATGTTTGTCGATCTACAGGCGACCACGAGCTTCTGCCATATTTTTTTATTTATTGTATTACGGAAATCTGTAATAATTATTAATTCTACTTCTAAATGCTTATATTTATGACGCTGAGGTGTTAATTTGCAAGAGTTTACGTTACATAATGATCATAATATCTAATTAAAGTTGATAGTAAAATCGCTTGTATTATGCTGGACATGACTTGAATGTATATTCATAAATGTACTGTTGTTTATATGTTGGATACACCAAATGGCATGCTTATATCAGATGAGGAACAGTGATCATCAGAAATTACTCTGAATCGTTTTCAAGTTTGGCTGGATATCGACCACGCCGTTGTTTTAACATCTGTGTTGCTTAATAAAACCCGTATGTGCATACGTCATGTCATATTATAATCTTATAGTAACTTATAGCACTGTGTAATACTTAGTGGTAGACATTTTGGTACCGTGGTTTGGTTTAATCATTCGTTTTATTAAGCTTATTTTACTGGCGTTAGGCAATCAGTTTCAGCATTTTCTGCATAAGTTGTGTATTCCTATTTCCCGCATGTAAAACGTATTCATACTAATCTAGAATGTGTAAATATAAAACGGATGCATCTTTCTTACGTCGAAACGGGTTCCATTGTTTAGACAATATTTTTAAATAAAAGAGCTTAGCTCTATCGTGTTATTTTTTTCCTGCATAGGAAACGTACTGTGTTACGAGCCAAGTCTTATAAATTTATTATCTGATTTTATTGATTCAAAAAAATACTGACGTAACAAATGTCGCTAAGTTCAAATACTTATCAAATACACTAACTAAATTCTAAAATCTGAGAGAAAGCGCTTTTGTTAACGTGTTAGTATTGTCTTGATGTCACAATAAAGAAATATTATCATTATTTTCATCACTTTCACAGCATAATCAGATTAAAAAAGACGAAATTTTTTTGCAAGTCTCCTTAAGTTTGATAGTTTGGAGACAAATATCACTTTTAAAAATAAATTATAGATTTGATCAAAGTTCGATTTAATTTGAAGTATTCCAGATAAAGAAATAACTTTTGAGGCCGTAACATCTTCTGAAATTCCATTTATTAAAGTTTGACCTACTGACTTTATTTATATTTGATATTGTAACCCAATTATGTAAATGACGAGTAGAGATAATAATGGTATTTAATCAAATAAATTGACCTTATAAACATTATTTTGGTTTACAGTATTGCAATAGTATTAAAATATTAACTGTAGTTTTTTTACTCAAAGTTTAAATAAATGCTTGTTAAATTTGGCATAATCACGCAATTTGTTATAATATCTACCTAAGCTTACAATAACACAGGAATAATCTAAATACACCCATTAAATTTTACAGTAAATGTATTCAACACAGCCTCTATAATATAGTAAGTGGTGGAAATCAAAAACATAGTCGTAATTTTTTTAACCATGTAATGATTTATTATTTTATTTGAAGTGCGGTAGTTACATAATTATGTCGATTTAAAAGAATAATGTCAAGTTTCACGCACTTCGACGTTGAATACAGCGTTCAAAAATTACATAATTTATTTATTATATATATTATAGGTACATGTCAAAAGATTGAATTATAATGTCAAAGTTAAAATACATTTAAAATTATATTATCGATCATGGTTTAAAAATTCTGTCACAGTGTAAAATGATTTTTCAATTAATCGTTCCTTAAATTTTTTAACAAACCTATTCATAGCCTTGTGTAATATTTAAATAATGGATAGTTTTAGCGGGTGGTATTTGCTTTTTCTCTTTCTCACTGCTATTATCCCACTATATCAGGACAACTTTACTCATATTTTGTCATATTGTTTCTCATTTTCTCCGGCTTTAGCAATACTTTCAGACTTCCTCTAACACACTCATCTCTCATCATGTTATAAACATAAGATTTCACTAATATTGTTAATAAAATATTTATAAAGTTTTTAATAGACATCTCCATTACACTTGACGGTAAGGCTACTTAATAGGTGTATGAACTGTGCGCGAGTCGTAGGTATCTGCGTTAATATCGCGAAGCCTAATGGACGAATGGGCATAACTTTATTACTGTTTGAACTAGATTTTAACGTCGCTTTAATAACAAAATTTAAGAATAATTGTATTATTGTTGTTTCAAGTTCCTTAACTGATTTATTTTGACAGCACTAAAAATATTTCCATCCCTGTCTCGTAAATTGAAAGGAAAGATACAATTTTAAGGCAGTTTTGAAACGACTTACAACAAAATAGGGGGCAAAATATATACATTGTATATGGAACTTTATTAACTTTACAAGTCACATTCTGAATTTTGTTTTCGTAGTAAAATGTTTGTTTTTGTGCCAATCCATTGTCATTGAGCTTCGCGTGTCCGTGCGATAAATTTCACGTATTGTAAAGTGTTTTGTGAAGACGAATATGCCTGAGAACATATAATTAGTCTTTATATGACGTTGAGTTAGCTATCTTATTATACTAGATTCTGCGTCATAAATATTAAAAGTAGTATCTAGCTCGTTAAACTGTTATCTAGAATTTAAACGTTCATTCAATTTAAATTAATCATTTACAATCGCCTTAAATCGACTTACAATAATTACAAATTAATAGAGCTAAATTTATCTATAAGTACGGAACACTAATGTAATACATCACAGTTCATTTGTAACTCGTGTCATCAGCTCATTAATTTATGTTCCTTTACACTAATATTTACGATCTACTTCACTTTAGCCGACAGATAACGAGGTTTTGTTTTGTTTAGTTTTATAATTGTAATCTACAGTGTGATTACATCAAAACGGCGGTTGGCTTATGAATAGAATACCTAGTATCACCTACCCTTACTATCATGGTGATGGAGGAACTTAGCATGCTATTTCACAGTTCTAAGACACCTCAAACCAGTTTCTCAATGTTTCATTTCACATATCCGATTAGGCTTGTACCGTGGAAGTGTTTTAATACATTCAAGATGCGAAAGCTGGCATAGCTTCGTGCTACTCTTTGTAAAGTGTGTTATCTTTTGGTATTTGTAATTGTGAAGGACGATAATCCAATGGCTGAAGCTTGAGCTGTCTGGCTGATCTGCGCCGACTAGAAGACGACCAATCTAATGTGAATGGTTTTAACCAAACTTAACACTATCCAGATTAAAAACGGCTCGATTAAAATCAGCCTCAAAATTCAAGCTTCAACTGGCAGATTATCAGTGACGAAAATGAAAGTGTTTTGCGGCATCATGTACCTAGCATTAAGTTAACTCGAGCTCAGCTAGTTTTGAATGAAGGTGCGAAATACTATCAAACCATGAAAATTGGTAAGTACCTACATGGTAGTAGAAGCATTGTTGTAAAAAGTCGATAACTGGGCGTCCGATGGCAAGTCATGTTTCATAGCACATTAATCGTAGTTTTGTGTCCGTGTTTTAGAAGAACGTTACTATGGTTTATTGCATTTTATTAATTTTATTGGTGTCTGTTTTATGTTATATCTGAAGAGTGTTTTTGTTAACATTAATAATTATAATATATTGTGGCCCGATTGTATTTTCCTTCGTAAATTTGCATGTACATTTTTACATGTAAATTTGTAGTGTACATGAGAGTAATTAACCACTGATCCGATTATTTAATTTGTTACTCTGATTACATATTGATAATATTATAATTTTTAATTGGCATTTATCTAGAGCTAGTGTTAACATGTATATGCATCCATGTTATGTGGATCCAACACCGAGTAAGTTCATAAACACATTGACAAGCAATTAGCTATGTAAACTATGGGTCGAATAACCCCCTAAGCAGAAACACCATTTCAACTACTTATATGTTAACGTGTTGGTGAGCGCAAAGCTAAATTTAATAAAACCTGGTTTAAATAGTGAGTGTTTGGATCATCATTATTACTATGTTATCTATAAAAGTAAATAACCATAAACGACTTTGAAACGGCATGTTCTTTTTCTTCTTTATGTCATCTGTACTCATTTACATAATAAATTGTTTTAGTTTAAACATACTTTCATAGCTAGAGCACCTTCGCATTAAGCTGTTACCCTGTTTCCTTTTTTTTAATATTTTTTTTAGGGTGTCAGATACAGTTTGATTGCAGTTTTTGTGCAATTTCTAAAGAATACAGTTGACTATTCAGATTTGAGGTACCCTATGATCATACGAATAAGATATTCAAGTGGTAATCTGGGTTTTACCATTCAGAGGTCGTGCCGCTGTAACTTGAGTCCCTGAGGCATTGTCTAGGGTTTTTTGTAGGAAATAGTATTTTATTTATGTTTAAATCGTTCCGTATTGTAATGTTGTTAAAACTACCTAATTATGGCTTAGGTATTGTATCGTTTTCTGAAATAAAAGACAATTCATAAATAATAATTATATTGTTACCTGCCTGCATAAATATAAGTTGTTCAAGGTACCTACTTAATTCTTCCTAACAAAACTTGGCATTCATTTTAACGTACCGTACCTGTTTGAATTCGAAAGAAATTCTTCAAGCTGCTGTTAGGATGAGCTTTTTGTGAGTTGAGGTTAATAAGTGTCGCATTTTTAAAATGAGACCGATTTGCAATCAACTTTCACATATTGTGAAAGTATAGAAATATTCAAGAGAAGCTGAACTACTCGCAAATGTCCATTTATCCATTACTTTTAAGTAATTAAATCCCAACGCTATTGAAAAACACGACGACAGAAGAATGGACAAAACCGAATTGCACCAAATCGGTAAGTGGTTCACTGAGAGTTTCTATATTTATTTCAAAGTCAAATGCGCATGTCCCTAGCAAAATATAAACAAATTAAAGATTCTTGATTATTGAGTACCTATGCAATCATTTAAAGCGGAATAGTTGCAATCTGAACAAGTAGACCAAAATTTAGATAGGTAGCAAAAAAACACCGACATTATAGGCCTAAGATAAGACTAAACCAGGCACATGGATCCTCTGCATACACACCTGGTTACAACAAACTGCATTTATTTCTAGCTCCACATAAAATGCATATTTGGCATACAGGCCTAAATAATATAAGCCCTTTTAAACGTACCTATTATGTGGCAACCTAATACATGAGGGACAGTTTTATAGTCGTGGCCCAAAGTGCCCTTATACCCGTGTATGTGAGAAAACAATACCCGAATATTAAAAAGAATCCGGTAAGTACGCGAAAACCCCATCAACCTATTTAAACCTTTTTGATACAATAAGTTTTAAAATGCCTCCTATATATAAGACCACTTATTTTGTCTTGTTTCTTGATTAAATATCAAGACAGTGCTCATACACACCTAGGTGTAACTGAAAGTCTGCAAAATTTGAGGTGAATTAAAAAAACATTCAGGCATGTATATTTTTATTTTTAAAATGTATATGCCAAGGACATAGGTCCTCAAATTACACGTTGAATTAGTCTTATAACTCTAAAACTAGTGGGTCAAGAAGTCTGAATTTTTGGTATTATAGGCACCAAGTATAGATACATTAAATCTAGAGCTAGAAATAAAAAATGTTGTACAATCAGCCGTTTTTCGTAACCGAGTGTATGCTGAGGACCCATGTGCTTGGCTGGCTTACACAGTTTTTTATTTAAACTTCGGTGTTTTTGCCACCTAAATTTTGATCTAGTTTTTCAGATTCCACCTCAACCTATTCTGCACTAAATGACTGCAGACACAAAAATAAAAAAAAATAAGGTTTGCTGGGGGCATGCACATAGTAAATAAACAAAACAGACGAGTCTTTATTAATTATATGTATTTAATTTTCACAATAGCAAACATAAATATTCTATAAAATAAAATAAAAATACAGCATGACTGGGTCGTAGGTTTGCAAGCTTTAAATACTTGACCTTTAATATTTTATATAAAAAGAGCATGGCCAAGACCTACATTTTCATAAAATGGCTGATGCAAACCAGAAATCCTATACCAAAAATACTGCAGTGCATCTTTGAGATCAAATGGAAAATCACTAAATCTATAAAGTATAATTTATCTACCTTAAATCACGTCGCCTTAAACTATATTTATTAATATGTATATAATATTTCTATATTTCATGACGGGTTCGGCGTGACTAATTTTAAAAGTGCTTTGTATAAGTTTATTTACATAAATTATAAATAAATAATGCTGGACAATCCACACAACATCATCTAGTCCCAAGCTTAGCAGAGCTTGTGTTATGGGTACTAGAAGACTGACATACTTAATACAATACATTACATATATAGATATTTTTTATTGTACATATAAAATACCCAGAACACCCAGAATAAATATTTGCAGATCGTACAAGCATTTATCCCAAGGCGGGAAACGAACCCGCAACCTCCGCGTCGCTGGCGGACCTTCGCCAGCCGCGCCACATCAGTCGTCGAATTATTATTATTAAACTAGCACTTTAAAAAGAAGTTTTTTTAAGAATGTTTGTTAAATTACATTACAAAATAATACGTTAACATGCAAAGTACAAACCGATCTTTGATCATATAACACTAATGTCAAAATCTAGGGACTTTACGAATAAATTACGCATAAAAAAACATATTGAGATTCTAGCTAGATAATTAGAAATATAGGCCTGAAAGATAAGTATGCCCAGCATACTAAAAGATCATCCACATATAAATAGGTAGGTATACACTTACTATTACAATAAACTTTTATACTAAGTGATTATAATAATTATAACAAAATAACATACAATTACGAAGACATTTACTTACAGTTTTCAGTAGTTAAAGTAAACTACTATAATCCAGAAGTAATTTTACATAGCAGGTAGAATGGCCCAAAAATAAATGCACTATTCTTACCTTCCTACTACACTTACAATGAATACGATTATTTGTTACTCTAGAAAGCATTCGATTACGTTAGAAGATAGCTACGGACAGGTACAGGGTACGTTTTAAATGTTTTTATTCTATTATGTTATACACTATTTTGTCATTAAGTACACAAGTAAAGCAGTAATTTCTAGACAATGTTAACAGTTTAATAACAGTACTTACGCAATTTTTTTAGATATTATTTTAAAATATTGAATGCACCTAGACTAGATAAATCAAAACGTGCTATTAATAGTTTAATCTCAATTAATTTGGTTTAAAGAAAAAGGCGACCTTTATATTTTGTTAAATAGGTTCTTTTCTGTTGACTATATGCTACTTCTTATAATTAAAAACCTTAAATTGATAATATAAGCGATATAGGCTTACAGGAAGGTAATACAAAGGTAATAAACATTGTATTAATACATGTCAAATAATAATGTTTATGTTAATAAATTTGAAAGGGAACATTTAAAAATTATAATCTATAATAAATAAACCCTATCTAAGCAATGGACCCTTAATTATTATGTCATCTTTACGCATTTCAATAGATAATAATGTCAAAGTAATAAATAAGCCAGTTAATAATTTACTTACCTACATTTTCGTTACACAAATATAAATATTAATTAAAATTATATTAAAAGTGTCAACAATTAATAAATAAGTTTTATTACTTTACACAAATATACAATAATAAATAAATTGATATTAGAAGGAAGACGATACGATCATAAAAGACATGACAAGAAAATAAATTTGAAGAATTAAAAAAAAATATGTAAGTAGTATAAGTAACAACATTATATAGAGATATATTTTAAATATGTATCTAACAAATTCATACTCTTAAAATTAATAAATGTAAACTTAAAAAAAAATATATATGTATTTATACTTACTCTCCAATGTCAATATTGGTAGTTTTGTCCCCAAACGTGGGTTCGTCTTTCAAGAAGGTACCGGACCGTTCCATGAGAGGTATGTTAGCGACATTCGGGGAGCGCGGCCGCGTCTTACCGCCTGTCTTTGCACCTTCCTGCTTCAAGGGTTTGCAGTGTGGCTGCGAGGATTCCTTTTGTATCTTGGGGACCATTTTAGCCGAGCTGGATTTAGTGGCCATCATGAGGGAGCCCCGGTGGCGAGGTTGCGACAGTGGAGAGGCGCGCTCCCCGCCTGAGGACGATGACATCGCCGTCGTCGCGGGCGGCGCCGGAGCAGCAGCCGCGGCGCGCTTGCGAGGAACTTGCTTTAGGTTTCGATACACTGGAATCTTTGTAGTTCTTGCTTTATTGTTGAGAGTGGAGTTTGAGTTACTTGTAGATGGCTGCATCGCTGAAAATAGAAATATCACATTAATCATATGGAGGTTTGCATCACATGGAGGTCGGTACTATTACAAAAATATTTTTAAGCTATAATACTCACATGTAGAGTGGTTGTCGTTGCGTCTGGGTTTGGTATAAGTAGCGTATTTATTGGTTTTGAGCGAGTCGCTGAGCGAGTCGGTGGAGGGGTCTGCGGTGCGGCAGCGGAAGGTGCCGTTGGTCGCGGGAGCGGGCCCGGGCGCGGGGCGGGCGGCGCGCGCCAGCACCGGGCTGGAGTTCCGCGAGGAGTCGCTCGAGGACGCCAGCCGGGCGAGCGGCTTGCGTACCGCCTCCTTCGCAGGTCGCGGCTCGAGGTAACGCGGTTTGGCGTTCCCGTATGTCGCGCGAGCCTTCGCCGGCTTGACGGGCGCCTTGTCCCGCGGCTTGGCGACGGCGACCGTCGACTTGGTCAGATTGTACCTGGCCCTCTCTTCCTGCGCCTTGGTGGTGCGCACGCGCGGCGCTACAGCCGCCAGCGGAGCGGGCTGTCGCACACGGTCCTGTGCGGGCGCGACCGAGGCGTCAGTGTCGATGTCGGCGTGGCGGCGCACGCGGCGGCGCACATCCGGCGGCAGGTCGCGGAAGGCAGGCGCGGCGAGAGCGCGCGGCGCGGCGCGCAGTAGGGCGCCCTCGCAGCGGCGACGCAGCGTGGCGGTGTCGCGCGTGTCCGGCGCGTCGCGCAGCAGCGCGAGCGCGCGGCACAGCTCGTCGGGCGAGGCGCCGTCCGCGGCGGCCGCGAGGCAGGCGTCGAGCGCGCGCGCCGCGGCCGCGGGCGCAGCCGCGCGCACCGCGCTCGCCGCCCCCACGGCGCGCACCACGTCCGAGAGCCGCGCCGCCGCCAGCTCGTCCGCCGCGGCCGCTAGCCGCCGACACAGCCGCGCCACCACCTCCGCCCACCGGCATCGCTGCAGTGACGCCACTGTGAACACGAAACGTGACACTGACCCAATCCAATCATTGTATTGTGTTAACATTTGATATACATACAATTTTCAACTTATCATGTTTTGGTAAAGTCGTATACGCAGTAAATATTATAATTATATTAATACCTGTGAGTGCGCAGTCGTACACGGTGTCAATAAGATTATGCGGGGATAGGTTCAGCATTTGCTCTTGGAAGCATTTATCCAGTAGCTCAGAAGGCAGCGTGGCGAAGGCCTTGGTGGGCCAAACCTTACGGAAATGTCGCGTGATCCAGCGCAGACAGCGCCGGTACAACTCGTCGAGTCCATACACCGATGTTAGAGGGAAACACTCCAGCACTCCGGCTGTGCACACTTGGCAAGGCTGGAATACGGAAGATGGTATGTTACTAGCATACGACGACACTAGCATCAAACCAAAAAGAAAATTATATTAAAAAAAAAATATGACTAATACAAAATTAAACACATTTCAAGTTGTGATAGTTTCAAAGAAATACTAAAATTCAAAAATGTATTTATATATTTTTGCAAAAAATACCTCATGGAAATGGTGACAGTATTTAGCTTTCAGTGTAAACATTATAGCTTCCTTCAATCCTTCAAGGTTCAACATGTCTGCTATAGTTGCCAGTTCAACTATACTGATAGAGTTCGGGATCGTTGATATTCCTGAGTAGATGTGGCAAAGAGCAAAGTGCACCACATTGTATGAAAACCTAAAGAAAGAAATCATTCGGTTTTTTATTAAATTATTGTACAGTCTAAGTCTAGGCTAATAACGATACAAAATTGTGTTAACCGTACGTCTGGGAAAATATTATAGAAGTTATTTATACTAACGGTGGCAGCGAAATCACGTTTCCAGCGCTTTCAACCCAACCGCCACTTAAGATTCCAGCAAAATATTGGCACCTGCAACAAAACACAATATTAACTTATGTGGTAGAGTGATAGTCACGCGTATTATTGTTAGTGTTACCGTCGTGTTTTATGATCTCAAGATCAAGATGAGAAGATTAAGTGGGGGTAGTTGAGACCAACAGGGAAGTTGACGAAACCGGTAACCAGACGCAACTATCAAACTTGACCAAACGGGAAACTAGTCCAAACGGACCTGATGGGTTGTGGAAACTGTCACATTTTTTTTTTGTTTTCTCTTTTGGGTACGCTGTCGGCGTGGAATATACTTTTACATTACATTTTGTTCACACAAATACAAGGGTTTGGGTCCCGGGACGTCTCTTGTCTCGAAGCCCCGGGACTTTCCGTAATTTTAGTTGTCTCGAGTCCCGGGATTTTCGAGTCGAGGCTAGAAACGAGACAGCATTGTCGAAACTTCAAAAAAGGTTACTGCAGACTGCAGTAACCTTTTTTGAATTTTTTTTGAACAATTTTACACATTTAAGTTTCTTTTTTTTTAAGTTTTAACTGCAGTCTGCAGTTAAAACTTAAAAAAAAAGAAACTTAAATGTGTAAAATTGTCCTTGAAACCCTAACAAATACTATATTAACATAATATCAATAACATTATATAAATATAATATCTACTTTGCTTGTGTTTGGGGCGGTCATTAATGAAGTCCTAGCGTAGAGTTAACTACGTGTGGAATACATGATGCTTACCTTGACGACAAAATACATTTGTGAGCCTTGATTCGTCTTCCTGATACTTCGACAATCACATCAGGAGCGATTTCTTCCATAAACATTCGGAGTAGATCTTGTCCAAGGCGAGATTGACAATTATCTATTAGATAATTGTCAGTTTTATGAAACGTATCTTCTGTTGTACTAGTTTCTAAAAAGCAAAGGATCTGTTATTATACAAGTCAATCGAATCCGTCAACAAAACTTTAATGATAAAAGTAATGGTTTATATAATTGTCAATAGATAAATATTAATGACCGTACCAATGATCGACCGACACACGCTGCTTTGTGCGCTGCTCATTTCAGACATATCTGAAACCTGCTCATCTCTATCTGAACTCGAGGATATTCCCAGCCTCAATGGAGATCGCGTTCTTCCCGAGAGCGAACCAGGCATACTTCGGCTGATATCGTTCAAATGGGGAAACAATCTGTTCAAACTAAGTGCATTCTCTGAGTGAAAAGAACTTATTATGTCGATTGATCGGGAGCTCGCGTGACAGGATTCTCCCCAATTATTGCCGGGAATTGATCGAGTCATTCTTTCAGAACTCTCTGCGTTTGGAACGGTGCCTATGATTTCATTATTCTGTGGTGGAGCTCTGTCTAAGTCTGACAGTCTTACGAAAACATCGCAAAGCTGGTCAGTGTCTGGCTCTTCTTTAATGGTCGGTGTGATTCCATCTACTCGTCTTTTCGGTTGATTTAAGATTGGATTTTTCAATATCTCAGATATGCTTACATCTGAAGCATCGCACAATAATTCCAGTTTCTCAAAAGTGTCATCACCCATTGAACTTAAATGGCATTGTTTAAAGACTTTAGGGGTTGCATGTTTAGGTTCATATTTGTTTTTCTTTTTTGTATTTAAAGACGAAGAGAGCCTCGGTGGCATTTCTTTAACGGACGAATTTTCGCCAAGGTCTATGAACATAGAAAATATGTTTTTCTTTTCAACACTAGCCTTGCTAGACATACCCGCTTCAGGTGTAAAAGTGTCAGGCAATGTTGATAGATCGATGTAAAACTTATGAGTGGATCTCTCACTGCTATCAGAATCAACAGAACCTCTGCTCTTACAGCCCTCAGAATACTTGCCAGACTTAGATGAAGCTTTTAAGCTGTCATAGTTTTTATCACTAGGAATTTTGTTAGTTTTGGAAGTTGTAGCGGTATCTGTTTTTGCCATATCCACGACCCAAGTACTAGGACAGAAAGTCTTGCATGTTGTATATTCTTTAGACGAAACACATTTGTTCATCACATTTGTTTCTACTTGCCATTCGCTTACTTTTTTCAAAGGTTCGGTGTGGTTGGATGCGTATTGTCGTAAATCATTCTCATTTATATTTTCTTCAGGTTTATTCGGTGGAGTTTCGTGCATCTTGTAGAAGTCCTCAAATAGTATGTCTTGTCGAATGGTATGTAACCGCATGGTCCCGCAACGAGGTAAAACTTTAGTGTTTTGCATTTTCAATTGTTCTACTGGGCTTTTATGCTTTAAAATAGAAGCATTTTTATCACATAATGTATCAGAATTTGATGTATTCATATTATTTGTTTTAACAGATATTATCGAATTATTCGGTGTAGAAGTCAGCACAGTTTGCACTTTAGATGTTTGAGCACAATTATTAATGCCATTACTTGTAATAGACAATTTGAAATCGTCATATGCGTTATCTACTGTCACAGAATCTTCAGATGCAAATGTCATTTCGAAAATTGTAGGAGAAATATCCTTTTGTATGGAATCTGGATCAGGCTGTTCTAACGAGTCGTCATTATCATTGCATTCGGAATAATCAATTGGGCTGATTATTTGTTTAGATTCACAAGGTATAGATTGACTTGTCATACGAAGAACTGCTGGCTTATCATGCACGACTGGTTCTACATTTTGTGTTTCTTCGTCATCGATCAAGCTAGCAGCATCTATGAAACAGCTACTTGGTTCATAGAAAGGTTTGTGATCCAAACGTTTCAAAACCGGCTCAATGGAGTTGTGTCGTTCAATATTAATAAACTTCTCACAAAGAACACTCTCTGGCATCTTTGGGGGAAAAACAGATTCCCAAGATCCCGTCTCTGAAGATAAGGACGATGATTCTAATATAACGATTTCTTCATTCTGTCGTTGCTTCTCGTCTTTACTTCTACTGCTCATTTCTGCAGTTGGTATCTTAAATGTACTTTTATGAAAAACTTGTGAATTGCTAGATTTAGGCTTTGATAAGTGTGAAGGGTCATTTGTCATCGTTATGTCTTCACCGAGCAAATCTTGTAACGTGCTTTCAGTTAGCGAAACGTCTGCTACCGTCACGTCCTTGTGGCTGTTCAGACTTTCGAGCATGCCATTGTTATCGAAGCCGGAGTCCGAAACTGCGGTGAACGTGTTATTCATTTTAGAGATATTATCTGGAGGGTTCGAGAAGGTTGATGCATGTGGCCCCGGTGACGCAGAATGCGCTGCAGACATGTAGTCCGATGAAGAGCTAGGTTCGTCCGCGATCAGACTGTCCGGCGAGTATCCCGTTTCCTCTACAGTTCCGCTTATTTCACAGCTATTAGACCTTTTCAATGCGAGTTGCGTATTCTTTATATATTTACGAACTTGACTCGTAGCATTGTTAATTTTAGTTGTATCGTTCTCGAACAGAAAATTATTTGAATCAATTTCTTTCAAATCTTTAGAAATTTCACAAATAATCGAATGATTCTTTATATTGGTAATGTGACTAGAATTAAGGGAGAGTGTAGTAGGTTTAATGCAATGTGTGACTTGATTATCGCTGAATTGGTCAGCACGAACATGGATGAAGGACTTGAAACCGCTGGATAATTCGTCCTGTTCAACAAGTTCTTTATCTAACACCTGCCCTTCTAAGGGTACTAGCGCGTAGTACTCTCTCGTCAACTCCGTACTCGGACTCGAGCTTAATGTTTTCTGCAAGCTGTCTTCCGGACTAACGCAGCACGGGGTTGCATAAGCATCTGACTCTTCAAAGTCTTCTTGTTTAATTTTCTTTTCACTTATCACTGGTAGTAGGTTTAGCTTTTCATTTAAGTAATGGATTATTTCGTTCTCTTGATGTTGAATGTCGCACTCAGTGTACGCGTCACTGCAATGAAATAACCATATTGTACTTGAAATCGAATGAACATGGCTATCTTACTTCATAGAATAACGAACCATACCTTACGAATGAATATAATTCATCAAAAGTGTTACGCCCGATATTCACATGCAAAATCGCCTCAAGCTTATGATAGAATTTATGGGTACGTGCTTTTAGTATGCAAGAATGAGTTAGTATTTTTAGTTTTCCACAGACCACTTCTAGATCAGAGTAAATAGATTCGTCAAATATTCTGCAATAAATAGAAATAAAACATGACACGGACAGGACAATGCACTTGGTTTTTACTATATATAATTACATCTTAAATATACATAAATGTAATTTTAATTAGCTAGCTATCCCTTATGTGCCTGCAATATTTCAGCTGAATGAATGCAAGGTTCAATGTCTAATTTGACCGGGCTATTAAGTTTAAAACAGTATATCTCATAGATAATTTAGATAAACCCACACTAACAAAGTAAAAGATAAAATGAATGGTACAGGTAAAGAACATTGCATCCACATCATCAAGTCGCAGAACAGTGAAATGCCGCTAAATACAAATTAAAGAGACGCAAACACATGTTTATTTAACGGATCAATTTCTTAGGAGTCGGCCAAAACATGAATTCATTTCCATAAACATACATCATACTAGTACTTCAAATAATTGGCAAACAATTAGTACATCATAACTTGCTAATCTACCTTCTGCAAATAAAACGGTGCATGTTGCTTTAATAAAGCTGCATACAATAAGACTGATTTACTCTACATTCATTTAAAGATCTGTTTTTAAATGGGTTAAGCAGGTTAGTGCAGCTGATACCTGGCTATATCTTCTTCCAACTGCCTCTGAAGGTGCAGCTCCAGCTGCGAAACTTCATCGAGAGACGATCTGGACGACTCGCTCGCCGACAGCGGCTTAATCCTAGGTCGCACGCCCGGCATCAAGCATCTCATAAGCCTGATACAAATAAAACAAGATACACATAAAACAACAGCACAGAACAGACAGCATAGTAACTGCTGCAGGAATATAGGACATGCCTAGCTCTGCGTGGCCGCGCGTGCGTATCATTTATAGTAAAGATATATGTATGTGCAGAAATGTATTATTGTCATGGTGCAGCGCAAGGAGAGGCTGCTAAATTGTACCGAGAGCAATTAGAAACGGTGGCATACAACCTGAGACTTACCCAGACAGTAATTTATCTTTTTAAATAGCGTTATAGTTTTTCATGTAAATTCAGGTTGCGGATTTTCATTAATATTTTATTTTAAATTTTGAATTCAATCAAATCAGACTGAAACTGGTATTGTAGTACGAAAGGTCTACTATTAACTACAACGTAACAGATTACGGTTTTAGCCCCAATAGTTTGGGACATCTTACCTAAATTCAGATTTTGACCAACATTTTATAAAAGTGCGAATAACTTTTGAATATCGCTGCACATATAAGGGGGCTATATCGATAGGCATTGAGGTTTAATTACCTATTTGAAAAAAGTTCTGTTATTTTAGGAATGGCTCAAGACTTACTTATGTTTATGTTTTTACGAAAAAGCTTATTGTTATTGAGAACTTGCTTAAAATAAAAAAAATCTATTTGAAACTATTGAAATGTAAATGGACCAAAACAACTAATACTCTTAAAAAATGTTTATTAATTGTAACCTTGAGTATAAAACAAGCATCTTTTTGACAGTAGGTATATCACACACCTTTAAATGCATCTCATGTCTCTATTGTAAATATGACATCATTTCAAACTACACACAATACTTACTTGCATATTTTAATCATTTAATTGATGTTGAAAAGTGGTATAAGTAATAATTATTATAAATTCTATAGTGCATTTTTTTTTTGGTTTGTCTGTCTTGTTTGACACACATGTTTCTTGATTTGTTTAATTTTTTTAAGTTGGGGGGAATTTGCGGAGAAATCAGAGGGATAAAAGGGGAATTATTTGGTAGTGTTTTTACCAATGCATTTCATTTTAAATTTGTCAGGCAGTCTTAAGGATTTTATTCCTCACAAAATATTGTCTTTGTGGTGTCTTATTCGCAATCTGAATGGGCAGGAGGGGGCTAAAACATGTTATATAGCTATTTTAACCAATTAAGGTTTGTTTACTTACTTACTTACTTAATAGAATCGGTTAAACTATAGATATCCGGTACCTGCGCCGGGAGTCGCGACTAGGGGGAAAAGGAAGGGTAGATAACTAGAAGTCTTCCCCTGAAATCAGTTTTTCTAGGAAAGCTATAGTTTTTGAGTTATGACATTTTTGGAGCCAAAATCTTCATTTTTAGGTTAGTTTTTTATGCATTAAACACTAATTCCTGTCACTGGCACTTCATCTTGTGCATGTCGGTTCTGGCACTCGCCGGCCGCTGCCGCGGCACGCTCGCTTTGCTCGCTCGGCTCGTGCGCGGTTTTTTATATCAAACTAACGCTCGTCGCTTCGCTCCTCGCACCTATTCTAGTATTCTGTCACAAATCACCTTTCTGAGTTCAAAAGCAATTGAAAAAAATAAATTGAATTAAAATTCAGAAATTTGCCGCGAAAAAAAATTATTTAAATTTAAATTACACTTTTCTTTTTATTATTGTTTACATTTAGGCCTCCTGACACTCCCAAACTGACATACACTAGTTCAAGTGTCAGCTAGTGCCAGAAATTAGTGTGAAGTTCATCAAAAACTAACCTAAAAATGAAGATTTTGGCACCTACTGGCACCTAGAATCACCTAGTATGTAAGACGATTCTAAATGATCCTTGTGATTTTACTGAATAAAGTAATTTTTGACTTTGACTTTGACCTAAAAAGTGTTATAACTCAAAAACTATAGCTTTCCTAGAAAAACTGGTTTCAGGGGAAGACTTCTTGTTGTCTACCCTTCCCTTTCCACCTAGTCACGACTCCCGGCGCAGGTACCGGATATCTATAGCCAACCCTCTAAAACTTAAAAAATCAGAAAAAATCATTTAAAATAATACTGTTTTGCACTCCAACAAAACAGTTATTATGTGTGTGAGAAACACACAGCATTGTTAATATATATGAAGAAGCAATTTCTAAGATCTTACCTTATATCAAGCGTTTAGTGTGTAAATTCTTATCAAACCTCGTTCCTTCTTTGCTCTTTCATCCTCTATGGACTGCTGTTGACATCACTCCCTTCGCTGTCCATGGTCATAGTCTTCTTCCAAACACCAGCAAGGATCTTGCTCCAATGCTGTGTGTTTCTCACACACATAATAACTGTTTTGTTGGAGTGCAAAACAGTATTATTATATGTGTTTCTAAACACACAGCATTGTTAATATATATGAAGACCTGTTTGTTATCTGCTGGTGAAAGAGTAAGGAAACGCTATGTGAAATAAATTTAAAAATAACATATCTGTATTTTTAAAATTAAATTAAATTCTGCTGCTATATTACAGTACAATAAATTTGTAAAATAAAAATTTAAAAATCTTTGGGATCCAAAAATAATATTGAACTAAAAATGGCATCAAATTAAACAGAAAACTTATCCTATAAATAGGACCTTCAATCAAAATCAGTCCCAAGAATAAATAAATAATGAAGCTTTCAGCTTAGTCAAACTCCAACTCTGTGTATTAACCCATGTCAGACTTCCTTGAATACAATCAAATGTGATCAACTAATTATTGAAATGAGAATTTATTCTGTGTCTGATTCTTACCAATGGTAAATGATTAACATTTAAGTAAGTTAATTTCTGCTAAATGACAGAAAAAATGTTTGGGTACTTCTCCAATTATATCTACATGAAATATCTTAATATAGACCTCTAGTTATTCCTACAATTATATGTATATATATATATCTATACCTATATATATATATTATTTTTCATTTTAAATAAAACATTGTAAGGCAAATCCTGATTTTATACTGCCCTAGCTAGGTACTAAGTCGTACATTTAGATCCATATGCAAATTGAATTTATCCAATTAGCTATCATTGTACAGGTAACTGGTCTGGACTTTCAAGAGACTAATATTAATAAATTAGTTATCTCAACTTCATCAGAACTTATTTATCAGTGATTCATAATAATGTCTTTATTATTACCTGTTCAACAAGAAGCTGTCTTGTTTTGAGTCAACTTAAAGCCACAGCAATATTTCATTCTGTTTCTCATTAATTTTTAATCTATCTGCAGATTGATACAAGAGTGTTAGGTCTTGAATACAACCAGACCAGACTCGACAAATAATATTAAAGAATTGTTATTCTTCTAGCTGCATCAAATCTGTATTTGAAAATGGAGTATTTTTTGGGCCAGTTGAAAAGTAAGACAGTATAGTTAGTGCCCCTAGAGAACACCTGTATAACAATATGTTTTTAGAAAATATACATAATAGCAACAAAGAAATTCTTTGACATCTTTGCAGTTTAAATACTTGAGTATGTGCAAACTTATGTAAGAGTTCCAAATAGTATAATGGAAATAAATGTTGTCTCTACTCGCAAGTTTGTCTCTAAGGTTGTTACAGCTAGGCCAGGAATCTAGCTACATTATTACTCTGGTTGCGTGGAACTGGCACCTAGAATCACCTAGCATGCAAGACGATTCTAAATGATTCTTGTGATTTTACTGAACAAAGTAATTTTGACTTTGACTTTGACTCTGCATAGTTCTAAGTTTCAAACTTGTATTCTCACACCGTAAAATATAGCTCCCAATTGGGGCTGTATGTGTTGAGAGTGTTGACTTTGTCAACCCCAAGAGATATTTTTCTATTAACATCAAAAATCAATGCCTGATCACCCCCCCCCCCCCCCCCTTTTCTATGCTACAAGCTCTAGCTTTATCACTTGGGCAGAGGTGAGGTCTGTTAGGTTGTTGTTCAGGCTTTTTATTGGCAGTGGTGGGCTAGACCCGCGCCTTCAAGTCTGCTAGCTAGAAACGTTCTGTCCACTGACATGACTTTTATCACTATGGATATATTCCTTGACGAATCTAGATAGTGTAGAAGCTGCTGAATCAGGTTTACTGGTGGGAACACCCAAGCCAGTTTGAAATTCCAAGGATGACTGAATGCGTTCAAAATTTTGGCTGATCTGTCTCTCGAGCCCCATGTCACGTAGAGGTTACAACAGCAGTTTTCTCGACGCGAACCAGTCTATATATATGGAGCGCCTCAGATTTTGAATACGGCCTCCGAAGCCGGGGGCAGCAAGTACCATACCGGTACTAGATGATTGCTGAACAGGCTACGACATCAGCTATTCTCTATATAGAGTACCCCAGATTTTGAATATAGGCCTCCGAGGCCGGGGGTAGCAATGGATGATTTCTGAACAGGTCAAGCCAGCAACCTTTCTCTATGTTTGGAGTACCCCATACTGAATATGGCCAGTGAGGCCGGGGGGAGCAAGTACTTTTACAGTACTGGTTGACTCCTTTCTTGGAGTAAATCAGTCATATTAGGTGGAGCGCCCCAGATTCTGAACACAGCCTCCGAGGCCGGGGGCAACAAGTACCATTCCGGTACTGGTTGACTACTGAACAGGTAACGACAACAGCTTTTCTTTCTTGGAGTAAATCAGTCATATTAGGTGGAGCGCCCCAGATTCTGAATACAGCCTCCGAGGCCGGGGGCAACAAGTACCATTCCGGTACTGGATGATTGTTGAACAGGCGGTTGGCTATACCTCCCCGGGAGATAGGCCGCCGAAAGAGTGATATTCAATCATTCGCTTAGCTCCAGTATTGTCATCAGTTCGAGTAGGGTTAACGATCTAGATCCACTTATCGTTTCTTTTCCTTGCTACGAGTGTTCTGTTATCAGATTATACCTGACTGTGTCTCTTCCGCAGAGAACTACTGTGGCAACTTATGGCTCTATGCACTGTATACAACTCCTTGCATCTGAGTGTCAAAATCAATGGCGTACAACCCGCCTGTAAGGTACCTCTCGCGAGGGTAAGCGCCCCAGCCAGCATCCGCTGCGCTGAGGTCTTGCTTATTGTGCCAAACCACTCTTTATGTAGCTTTGTATGTTGTGGTCCACTGCGTTGCACTGTTGTACTGAGCAGGGCAAAAATAGTTTTAATCTTGTCTAATTAAACTTGCTTAAAAACCCTGTTGTTTGATGTCTTCTCATTTGAGTGGTAAGGTTTGACAAGTTAGGTGGCCCTTATAAGCTCTGTATTTCTCTTGAGTATAAAAACTTTTGAAAATACGCCTCTTTATGTAAGTAGGTGTTGAGTTTGAGTCGGTGCTGACTAATTAAGATAATTGGTGGACCAGTCCAAGTACTACAAAGTTCCTACAGTCTCAGAGACCAGAGTTGCGATTAAACGCTGCCTTGACTTTTAGTCAATGCTTTGACTGGCCATATGGCGCTGTGTTATCTTGTTATTTGATACTTCTTGACTTGTCTCTTCTTCTTATTCGTGTCACTCTTGACAAAGTGGTTGCGGTCTTCATGAATTAATATTCTTGCCCGGACTTGTAATGATACAATAATCTAGATATGAGTATATGTACTAAGGGTTGCACTACCCTGGCTCATAGAACCTCTGCAACGGCGGAAAGGTTTTGTTGGCCAATGAGAGGCCAATAAGAAGATGATTTGGTTGTTCTTATACACCTTTAGGAAGAAGAAATGAGACAATAAAAAATAAGCTCGTTGGATGTCTATCTTTGTCATCCAATCACTATCTAGTAGCTACATCTGTCAAAGACATCAATTGAAAATGTTAATAAATACCATCCAAAATAGGATGTATATGCACCTCTTTTTTAAGAACTTTTGGGAAAGAAAACTGGAGTCCAAGATTGTAGGTTTTACTATTATATCTATTTTTTAAGTACTGAATTACAGCTGTCATCTCCGGTGAAACTTTTGTGTAAAAATTCTTTAACAAATTTGGGTATAGAAGATATATATACCTATATATCATTCAGAATGAAATGTGTTTCCTACTTATTTAATTTCATTACAAATAAAATAATTTTTACCAAACTAAATCACCCATTGAAAGAGTTGCTTCGCTGCAAACAGTCAATCTAGTTTATCCGTACTAAAGTATTGCTGTGTATCAGCTGAAAATGCAATTGTTTAGTTTTATTACCTTTGCAAATGCACTCATTCAAGTTAGCGTATGGACTATACTTTTATATTGTTAGTAACCTGAACTAGACCTGATCGTTTGGCTCCTTATCGTTCATCAACTTTTATGTAAGTATACTTGGTCTTTCCAGTTATTGAATAACTGCCCGGCTGTAAAGTTTGCCAACTAAAAAGGTGCTAACACAAGAGGGTAACTCTCTTAAAATATTTATATAACTTTCATTAAACTGGTTATCATATTCTATGCCATATAGTCCTGTTATAATTTTATTTTCTTTTTTATTATTGGACAAAACCTTCCACATTTTACAAAGGAATGCTATTTACTTTTAAAACTTATCAACCTTTTCAAGCCTTCCATAAATAAATTATCTTGTTTTTCGTTTAATTTTGTGTTTTTAAATATGTTATTAGAAATAAGATCGTTCTAGACTACTAGGGTCAAAACGGCTGTGTCTGTTGCGACATCAATTATGTCAGGCGGACCTGATCATGGTATCTGGATAGATACAGCTAATGTATCATATATTTCTATGTATGAAATTAGCAAATAGCCAATCTACTGATCACGTCTAGTGTGCCTTGTGTACTTACGGCGATTATTAGCCTGCTTCATCTTCTGAAGTTCATCTTGCGCTTGCGGCACTGCGTGAGCGTCACACGAACAATTGAAATTCGTTGATTTGACCATACTTACGATCTTGATTGGCACTTATTCTTATCTAAGCTATTTCTTGCTACTAATAGCACACTTTTCACTCACAAAAACAGAAAATAAAACACTATATTTTCACAAATAATAATTTTTAGAGATTTTAACGTGCTCTTGATTCGGTAAAATCGAAACGCTATGACCATGGACAGCGAAGGGAGTGATGTCAACAGCAGTCCATAGAGGATGAAAGAGCAAAGAAGGAACGAGGTTTGATAAGAATTTACACACTAAACGCTTGATATAAGGTAAGATCTTAGAAATTGCTTCTTCATATATATTAACAATGCTGTGTGTTTAGAAACACATATAATTACAAATACAGCAAACAAAGTAAATAAGAAAATAATACATATATTATTCTTCTGTAGGACAAAGGTAAGTAAGAAGTTACTATATGAAACAAGATGTTGTCCGCTGCTTAGAAGAATATACTTGTTCAAATAAAACTTGTAGTTCGATAGCCGACAGTGTTCTACAATAATCATTTCGGGTTTGCCGACTTTTCGTTCATGCTAAGTACTTACCGATTAGTTCTAAGGATACTTCGCTGCTGCTACACCACTGATAAACCAACAAAATAGTTTAGAAAAACTCTTGAAAATACGATCAATAAAATACGTCCCAAATAAATTACACTGCGTAGTGCTCTCACTCTCACATTCGATTCGCTTACACTACACAGGATCACAGACACACAAGCCCAGACAAGACCTAAATCCAACAAAAATGTTACCACATTCAGGCTACTCACAGAACATTAAAAACTCAGGTTTTTTATGTTCTGAGAGGCTACTATTCTAGTGATTGCAGAAATTACAGATGAGTGAAGTTATTGAGAAGTCTACAACATGTTTGAATCTCTTTTCCATACATTTTGTATGAAAACTCTATCGGTTGACCGCACACGCGTATGTATACATTTATATGTCTATGACGTCACGGACTGATTTTTGTAGTTTATTAAATATGCTTGGACATTTCACACATCATACTCTAGTCCCAAACTAAGCAAAGCTTGTACTATGGGAACTAGATTGCTGAATAGAATACCTACATAAATTTTGTTTTTGAAAATAAATACATTTCAATATTTATTTATTTACTAGCGACCTGCCCTGGCTTCGCGCGGTACAAACGCTGATACTACAGAATGTCTTTGTATACAACGTTCCGGCGTTTTTGTCACATATTTATATCAAAAAACTGTAACTAAGAAAGCCGAAAATTAAAAAAAGAATATATAGAAAAAGTGAAAATGCAGATCCACTAGGTAAACGATTCTGTATTCTAAACTAGACGAAAATCAGTGATAATGATAATATAAACCTTAATGTTATTCTATAACTTAATTATATCAAAAATATGGTAATCTACTTAGAAAATTGTGCAACTTGTACAAATTGTAAACGATTTCTGTGCATATTAATATAAAATCATTTTTGTGGCTAATGAGGAACCATTTTACAATTACATAAGGTATAACTTTAAAATTACCAATAATTGATAACATTTACAATACAATACAAGTATTGTTGTTTCATTGACTACGGGCTGTAATATAATTATTAGTACTAGTACATAATATCCATCACAAGTTTTTTTTTTTGTAATGAGCGATTTTCCAGGGAGTGTTCTTATAATACACGATAGATGGCGCTCAACGTCCAATGCATTTCAATGTCAATTGTCAACACAAAAAGTTTTCATATTTTATCTGTGGTGTGAAATTTTTGTCCTAGAGTCTGTCAAGCGAAAGATGGCCCTGATAAATCGCGGCAAATTCAAAAACTATTAGTATGGCAATACATTAAATAATAGGATAACTTGGAATTACATAATTTGATACTTTGATATTATTCTAAATAAATATACTTACATAATTTTTGATGATGATTATGAATAAGTAGATGATATACTATTGCCATACTAATAGTTTTTGAATTTGCCGCGATTTATCAGGGCCATCTTTCGCTTGACAGACTCTAGAAAAAATTCAAAACTGTTTGACAAAAGCTAAAAGTCTTCAATCGTGGCAGAAATCAGAAACCAGTATACAGTCTGTTGTCGTCAAAAGTAAAATCCACAAGAAGGTACACGAATGCTAAAATAAAAGCAAACAAAATTTATCAAAACGCTGAATACACCGAAACGGACGTGACAGGATGATAATGACAGCTACACGACAGAGCTACCAATAGATTATACAGATAAAAAAGAGAGGGATTTTGATACACTATTTGTCTACTGCCATCTATCGACTATTTTTGAACTATTTTTTTTTTTTAAAAGCCATTTGGAAAATCGCTCATTATCTTTTATTTCGTGCTGGCAGCATTTAGTCTCTGACATTTGGCCCTCCCTTCCAAAGTTGGAATGGAATTGTGGTCTGTCTGTGTGTAGCCTGTGTGACATTTATGATATTGGTTCGAAAAAATGATAAAATAAAATGCGCGGTGAATAGGTGCTTGGTTTGTTCGTTGTTATGAACATGCTAAACGAATCAAAACCTATAGTTGACTTAACTTTTGCAGCCACTATCCATAGACTTAAAGAAATACTTCATTTTTGAAATACTTTCCATTTTTCAACTAACACAAACTAGGTTGCTATCATCGATTTCAGACTATGGTTTCAGTTATTAATTTCTAGTCTGAATAAATTTAGACATGGATTCTTCGTATGAAAGTTGGGATCCAGGTACGTGTTTGTTCTATCGTTCTATTTCAACAACACACCCATTTTTGATTATTCTATTCCTACGTTCGTATGAAATAGATACCTTTTACCTAAACCTCAAACTAACTTAACTTTTAATACGTACCTAAGTGGTAATGACCATTCTACTCTCTTATTAACTGAAGCACACTAGAATTCTTGTCTACCTAAAATTTATTGAAAAGATTGATTTCATCAATCATTATACAGGGTTACATGGAAAGTCGTGCTAGATCCGTTAAGAGCGTGGAGTACCCATCATTTCTGACTTATTTTACTAAGAAACACCTTACCCTAAACTTGACCCATTTCGAGATATTCGACTTTTAAATTTTTATTGAAAATTGCAGACTTTTAGGCTACAAAATTTATTATTGTTTTTTCTGTGCATCTTATTATTATTATTATTGCATTTTAACATGGGTAATAAGATGCTTTAGGACATCAATCATTAAAATAGTGCATAAGTTAATTGAATAGATCGTAGTAGACAAGTGAAACTTATGAAATAAAAAAATATTTTAGAAGGTTTATTTTTCTCTAAGGGATATCTAAAAAAAATATTATGGCACTCGTTCGGCGGATGTTATAATAAATATCTACGTTTCAACAGCTATCTAACGACGTATAATAATCTAGGGTTTGTATTACATTTCGTGGAAAAAAAGTAGTTGGGACGCTCCAGGTTGCAGTTCTAACGGTCCCGCGCGAGCAAGACAAGTGAAGATTTATGTAGATGCGAATGAAAGAAAAAAATGTGTAGAGACCGGCTAGGGCTGGGAATACAACAGGGGAAATTGTTTTGGTTGTCAGTCTGCTTTTGTGCTTCGTACATAGTGAATGTGATATCGTTTTGCTCTTTTCTCAACTTGGCTGTGATTCTGAACTATTTCTTCTGATTTTTACTACTGTGCTCGTTAACCGAACTCTGCTTTATTTGACTTGCTTTGCTTTATTTGTCGACACACAATCGCAGTATCCGTAACAAATAAGCATATCAGCATATTCTTCAGATGTTTAGGACGTCATTTTCAACATTTCCGTATCACAGGTACAAATCAGAGTCCGGTTAACGAGCACAGTAGTAAAAATCAGAAGAAATAGTTCAGAATCACAGCCAAGTTGAGAAAAGAGCAAAACGATATCACATTCACTATGTACGAAGCACAAAAGCAGACAACCAAAACAATTTCCCCTGTTGTATTCCCAGCCCTAGCCGGTCTCTACACATTTTTTCTTTCATTCGCATCTACCTAAATCTTCACTTGTCTTGCTCGCGCGGGACCGTTAGAACTGCAACCTGGAGCGTCCCAACTACTTTTTTTCCACGAAATGTAATACAAACCCTAGATTATTATACGTCGTTAGATAGCTGTTGAAACGTAGATATTTATTATAACATCCGCCGAACGAGTGCCATAATATTTTTTTTAGATATCCCTTAGAGAAAAATAAACCTTCTAAAACATTTTTTTATTTCATAAGTTTCACTTGTCTACTACGATCTATTCAATTAACTTATGCACTATTTTAATGATTGATGTCCTAAAGCATCTTATTGCCCATGTAAAAATGCAATAATAATAATAATAAGATGCACAGAAAAAACAATAATAAATTTAGTAGCCTAAAAGTCTGCAATTTTCAATAAAAATTTAAAAGTCGAATATCTCGAAATGGGTTAAGTTTAGGGTAAGGTGTTTCTTAGTTAAATAAGTCAGAAATGATAGGTACTCCACGCCCTTAACGGATCTAGCACGACTTTCCATGTAACCCTGTATAGGTCATGACTTATAGATGTTGAAATAAACTATAACTCTACCATCATTTTACAAACTTAACCAGTATTTTGGGTCAATATTATTAAAATCACTTGCAACTTGTCAGTTACATAAAACAAATTGTTTTTTTCTATACATCAATAATTTTTGCAGCTCTTCTTAGATTACTGACATCCCTGAAGGATGTTGACAATGGTGAAGATGTTGCATTTCTTAGTGAACTGTTGCAATCCAAGCAGTTGCATGCACTTGTACAGGTTCACAATAGAATTGTTGCGAAAGGCAAGGATGACAAGTTTTACCCCCTTCTCTCCAATGCCATGCAAGTCACCCTGGAAGTGCTCCAGACCCTCGCCGGAGTAGTACCCTTGTCTAAGGAATATGAGGAGCTTCTAAGTGTGCTGCATAAACCTCATTTCCAAGTGAGTGTTATAGAATGCATAAAATTTAATTCATCAAAAATATAATTATTGTTCACTTACTCTACTAATATAATATATATCAATGTTTCGTTATGTTTGATTCCCAATCATATAATAATTGAGAGAATAACACATGGATGGAACTTAGAATGTATGTAGTTGATAGCAAGTTTAAGTAAAAAATGCCATTTTTTATCTCAGGCAATCTTATGCACTCATGATGCCGTTGCACAAAAGGACTACTACCCTCACTTACCAGACGTTCCTGCTGATGCTGATGATGAGGAAGAAACTGTGAAGGTTGTTCAACTTGTCAAAAGTGATGAGCCACTTGTAAGTGAATAAGACAATTTCTACTGCCGTTGACCTAACATATAGAAATAGCAGCTAAAATTTTCAGAATAAGATGCAAAAGCAGGTATACAATTAGGTATAACAAATACAAGAATAATCCAAACACAATCTTGGCATTCCATGTACGAAATCTTTGTATTTAAATGTATTTTAGGTTTATATGTTCATAACTCTCACATTATTTTACTGTTTATTTACACTTATTTCATGGTGCTAAAGTTTTTTTAATAGACATTTAGTTACAGATAACTAAATTTCAGAATAATGGGTCTAATGTGATGAGAAAAAGTGAGGTGCTTTGTATCGGTATATTTTTTTTGTTTTGTGGGGTATAGAGATTTAATATAATTGCTCTGTCTCGATTTGAATTTGCATGTTGCTATTTATGATAATATAACTAAATTAAAGTTATTTTACCTTAAATAGCAACAGCAGACAACACATCATTTGAACTGAATCATGATGCTTAAAAAAAGGGATAAGTGCTCGCTGGAGCTCTGACCCAACAAGCCCGACTACCTGCAACACACCAGCTCATAGTCTGAGGACTGATCGCAGATACAATCACAAAAAAAAAAAAAAAAAAATAGCAACATGCAAATTCAAATCGATTTGCATGTTGCCATTTATGATAAAATAACTAAATTAAAGTCATTTTACCTTAAATAGCAAGTATAGCGACGCGCAATTCAAATCAGAACTAATTAAACAGTAATTCCTTAAGTAGAGGTTTCCTAAGCAAACATGCGAATGCCGGAGTAGTGTTTTGAGTCAATTATTTTGTTTTATTTGTACTATAGTATTTTATATATACACCACACTAGGTACATACTGTGTATTTTTGTATGCATTGTTGCTCGATGTAAATGCACAATCTGGTTTATATAATTATGTATGTATTTAGTATATAATTGCATACTTGCATACAATTACGAAAAGCTTAATTATTTCATAAATAGGAATTGTGATTGAAAAAAACATTTTTATTAAAAGGGTGGAGCATTGAGTGCGGAACCTATAGTGGTAAGTATACATATGTATTGTAGGTAGAAGTTTTACAAATTATGATTTAAGCTCTTTATTTATTACTCCGAAGGCTTATATTTATTTAAGAACACAATACAAGTGCAATAACATCACTTGAAACTTGTTTATGTCTAAATTCACGTGTTTACATTTTTTTTATATATGCAAATATTTATTTATGTATGTAATATGACCATAAAAACTCTTCGCACGTTTATTTTATTTAGAAATCTTATTAAATTGTACACTATACCGCCTGTAGATTTTCTCCCTTTTAATTATTCAACTGTAATGTACCTACTGTTCTTACTTTCATCCTTCCATTGTTAATGAAAAAGTAACTAGCTGCTATCTCTAAATGTGAATGCAATACATACAATGTCAGCTTCCATCTGTAAGGTTTGTAACTTTTTTCTTCTCAAGCTCTCACATTTGCTTTACTAGGCTTGATGATCGTTTCTCTCCTTTTTCCCTTATAATTTATAATAACAAACCATGTTGGGCTTGAAAAATGGTTTATATAGCTTATTGATTTGTTGCACCCTGTTATAACTACACTGAACTCTTTCACATTGGTTCGAGATTAATGATTTAATAAATAGCAATCACGTTCCGTTAATGCACATATGTCTTATATATTTCTATTAAATTCTCGTTATTTTACGCACATCAGTTAAAAACAGTCTGCAACATAAAACTATACAACAAATTCTTAGATATCAGCCATGCCAGAATTCAGTTATCTGATAAGATCACTCGAAAAACGCAGTGTTAACGCACATGCCAACTTTTTAGATACCTACTAAGTAATCCGGTAGCTATAATATTTTAGGGACAAATTTTATAAACCTATGCTGCTCAATAGATTAATATAAATGTAATTTTGCTGTGACTTCGTAAATGCATATTTTTAAATATCTTTACACGGTATTATTATGTGCACAAACGAACGGGAACATTCCAAGTTTGTTTTTTAAAAGAAAATAGCTTGTCAGCTGCAATGCGAAACCTGTGTTAGAGCCAGACTGTATTGATAAAAATAACTTAAACATAATTTCTCGACGTCGGCTATGGTTTTCGACATGAAAATCTTTGAAAACGCTGTATTTTCTATTGGCCCTATAAAACGGCCTCATAGATAAATGCTATCTAGGTTGCTTATCTTCCAGGGTGCTACAATAAAGACGTGTGAAGAGACTGGCAAGATCGTGATAGCAAGAGTGATGCACGGCGGCGCTGCTGATAGATCTGGACTGATCCACGCCGGCGACGAGGTCATAGAGGTCAACGGCATCAGCGTTGAGAACAAAACCCCAGCTGACGTATTGGCTATACTGGTACGCCTAACAGTCAAAACAAAGGGATTACAGCAGAGTAAAATAGCACCTGGTATTCACGCACTTTATGGTCAAATTGATTAGAATAAAAGCATCCTTTAGACATGCTTTATGCGGGTGTGGCGAATTCAACTATGTATTTAGCAAGTAACCTTCAACTTCACAGACCACCTCACATCGTAATCTAATCTATTTTATTAACCTAGACTAGACTTTTCGTTGCTATGTAATATATAATACGTGTGGCGATATTGGGGGAAGTTCAGACCCCAGTGCAAAAGCATAGTTTCTAGCATTGCGGCAGATTTTCTTTAAGGATATCGCATGATCAGTAAAACTCTTGACACCTGGCGTAACCGTAGTACTGCATTTTTACGTACAATTCATAAGTTCTCAGTGCCGACAGTCTTGAAAGGATTCCAAATTTCTTTCAGCAAAGTTCAGAGGGAACTATAACATTCAAGCTGGTACCATCGTTCGGTAAAGGGGGATCACGAGAGAGTAAAGTGAGGGTTCGGGCTCTTTTTGATTACGACTCTTCAGAAGATCCCTACATACCTTGCAAAGAGGCCGGACTCAACTTCAAGAAGGGCGATGTACTTCACATTGTTTCTCAAGACGACGCTTACTGGTAAGTCAATATTTCCTAGACACGACCTCTGAAGTCTGTGTTTATGAGCTTGTTTAAATAGATTTGTTTATGCATTGTAAACGGGTAGAGTTAAACTGTTCTTTCGTGTTATATATCAGGTGGCAAGCAAGACGCGAAGGCGAACGGGTGATGCGAGCTGGCTTGATTCCATCACGCGCACTGCAAGAAGGCAGAGTCTTACACGAAAGGCAAGCTGAGCCCACTAACGGCGAAGGTAACTATCACACTAGGGCATCCATGTGTCGCCCAAACGAAGCGAGCTTCCCCCCATAACCTACCTACACCTAAACTAACCATTAGTTGACCTGTCAGAATCTAAATAATATCACAGCACATGAACCATACAATAGGCAGTCTAGAGTTTCTTATTTTTCCTTTTATTTTTACAATTCATACATTCAAATCACCATCCACCATGGTATGAACCAAAGATAAGTCGAAGGATGTCTACTTGTCACCTATTTACTCCTTTAAGCGATCCAGATCTGTTAATAAAGTAATTGTTTGACAGGTAAAATCGCACTCTGCAGTCCTTCATCGGCGAGTGAATGTGCACCGAAGACTCCTTGTTCACCAACGCCGTCTGTCGCCGCCGCCGCAGCCGCCGCCGCGCTCTTACCTTGCAAATCTATGCCTAAGACTAAAAAGGTCATTTACGACATCACAGGTAAAATCTTATTCGATGATTCTTCTAAATATCAAAGCGTCAGACAATCTATTCATAGTTTTTATTGCGTTCTGCTAGATAAAAATGTTAAAAACTACAAAACCGAATACCGAAACACAAGCTTTCCTTCTTAAGGATAAAGGAGTTTTTAATTAAATCTTCTTTTAAAAGTGTTCTCTATAACTTAAGGCGACGGGTAGGGTGAAATTTTTCATAAAAAATAAAAATGTCAATAACTTCCAACTTTATTATTTATTTATTATATCTACACACACGTTAAACTTGTAACACGGCATAGTTTTTGCCGCAGTGGTTAAACTCTAGATAGTCAGCGTGGCAACGTCGCATTTTCAACTTCAGTAAGAATGCTGAAAACGACGCAAAACACATAGTGAGCCGCGCACAGTTCGGATTGTCAAACTCTTAAGCAGCGCCTTATGAATATTTGCGAGCACACAGCAATGGAACACTTATAGTTCCTAAGGCGCTACTCTTCTTCTTCTTTAAACACCTTAATGTAGAATTTTTTTAACTTGCATGGATAGATATCAACCATAAGAATAGCTGTGCTGAGTCTGGTACCAAACAAATCTGCCAAACCCATAAAAAATGGGATCAAAAACCACACTTTTGCAAAAGGTGTTGGTACTAAACTTACATTTTAAAGTAAACTATAACCAAGAGCACACATTTTGTTTCCTACCTGACTAGTTCAATATATGTGTTATAGGAAATAATAAGTTTCACAACTCCACATGCTATGACTTCTTCAGAAAACATTCCCAAAAACACGCATTTGGCTATACCCGTCACCAAGACTTAAAACACTTACTTTAACACAATATTTTAAGTTAGAAGTCATACGTACTCATAGGATCGTTAATAAATCGACCACTTTTGAGTTAATTTTAAATTATTGTAATTTTAATTGTTTGACTGCAGCGTCCGCAAATAAACTACCGTACTATATTTGCATATATATAATGATTACCAGAGAATGATGACTTCGACCGTGAAGTGATACCGACGTATGAGGAAGTGGCTCGTCTTTACCCTCGTCCTGGCTGCGTCAGACCTCTGGTACTGGCCGGGGCTCCGGGTGTAGGACGTAATGAACTTCGCCGCCGTTTGCAAGCCACCGATCCCGACAAGTTTATAACTCCCGTGCCATGTAAGTCTTTCTATCTATGTCATGGTATATACCCAGAAAAGAAGGACTACTAGTGAGCAATTAGACATCGGTATATACTGTCCGAGCCTTTACGATTTCGAAATAGCCTTTAAGATTACGTACAGTGTGTTTCTTGATAATTAGTAAATTATTGTTATAAAAATTAAATAAACATTTTTCTTTTAAACTTTCGCAGTCAGAACTCGTATTGTAGAGATAACATGAGCTTTCTACCACGGCTATTTCAACGTCGCCGAAACCTCGTGAAAATAACAATAGACATCAAAATAATATGCATTATTATGATGTCTCTATAACATCTGTTTACAGTCACGTCCAGGCCGCAGAAACCTAGTGAACAGAACGGCAAGGAATACACATTTCTCAGCCGAGAGAAAATGGAACAAGATATAGCCGACGGGAAGTTTATAGAACACGGCGAATACAAGGGCAACCTGTATGGCACTTCAGCGGAAAGTGTCGAGGCTATTGTCAACTCTGGTGAGAACTATGTTCTTTATTACATTTAATCATATATTTTTGTACATGTAATCTGAAAACAGTAGCTTAGTTATGTAGAAGTAAAAAATATGCAACAAGCGTAGTTGATTTACAGATGGTAATAACGCGGTAGGCTTTGGATATTGTTCAACAAGCAAAGTTAAAACAATTGTTGACTCGTTATTTGCAAGCAGTGAAGTAAGCTTGATATGCAAACAAATATTTGCAGTGCATTGATATTGAATTGGACAAATTTGCTTATAGTCAGTCCATAACCGCTCATTTTTAAGGATACACAAATGCACTTGACCTGTTTTATTAATTTAATCAGGGCACGGTCGAGCTGTTCCGCACTATATACATAGTACGAGATCTGGCTGCAGGATTACTGCGCTCATCTGTTTTATGCTGAAAACCAAATTTTAAAACGTTCATAACGTTTATTTATTAATTATATATCAAATTAAAGCTAATAATAAAACGTTATGAACGTACAAATATATTGAAATCATACCTGTTTACACCTGGCTGCGAAGAGGTGCGGCCAATTGCGCAACGGCAACCGTGATTTTTTTGAATCTTCATATAAATTGCCATGATGTAGACGTTATTTTATTTAAAAAACAAGTGAACGATATTTTTATATATTAATGATTTAATTGAACATACTGGCGGCCAAATTTTGCTAGGCAACCTGATAAATATATATTCTCCTAATTGTAAATATACATAAAAATTTGGTTTTCAGCAAAAAACAGATGAGCGCAGTAATCCTGCAGCCGGATCTTAGACTAATACTTATGCCTCGATCACACGTACCGAGTAAACCGGCGAGACAGTGACGTATTTAAGATACACTGCGCGCTAACGCTGCAACGTTCAACAGTAAAACTGATGTCGACGCGCAGTGTATCTCAAATACGTCACTGTCTCGCCGGTTTACTCGGTACGTGTGATCAAGGCATAATTCTCCTTCAATCCAGTGTTTTATTAAAGGTCGTGTTTGCGTGCTAAGTCCACATTGGCAGGCGCTGAAGATGTTGCGCACACCTCGCCTCCGGCCGTACATTATATTCATCCGCCCGCCAACATTGGAGCGACTTATTGCAACGCGAGCAGCTCATTGTGCGCGTTCTTCCTTCGACAAAGAAAATTCAAGGGCTTTTTCCGTGAGTATGGTTAATAGGCATATCATACTTATTAATGTAATGAAAGAGTGGCGTTTGAGGAAGGAGGCTTATACCCAGCAGTGGGCTAGTATGGGCCTATGATGATGATGATAAAAGTAATTGGTGTAAATCCGTGTTAGTTGAGTAAATGAATTATATTATGGCTATTATACATTCAAATCTAATTTCGACATGTTATGTCAGAATGACCATTCCAGTTAATCACAAGGATCATTTAGAATCGCCTTATACACTAGATGATTCTTGGTCCCAGTTCCACGCGGCCAGAGCCATTTTGTATAGTCATTTTGATGGTATTGTGTGGATTGTCCAGCGTTATTTATTTATATTTATTTATTTCATTTTGTACAGGAGGAGGAATTCAACGATATAGTCCGTTCCTCGGCTCGGATCAGTTTCCTTTACGGATACATGTTTGATGAAGAGATTGTGAACGAAGAACTGGGCAGCGCTCTATCACTTCTTCTCAAGGCGAGCTGGCGCGTGCAGTCTGAACCACTCTGGGTGCCGGCTTCTTGGGTTCAGTAGACCTGCAAATCTAACCCGTTCACCCGAGAAACCGATATTATCTACGCAAGTAAAGGAATTTTTCGTCTCCATCATATGTTCTACGGTAAAGGTGACAGAATTTTTTTTCTTTTGTAGACAAAACGTGGTTTTGGGTGCGAGCTATATGCGGGCGCTAGACTTCATTGTGACTTAACCATGACCTAACTGGGCCCCGATCGTGCTTAGTTGTAACGTAAACGGTTCGTCTAAGCAATATGATGCTATACATGCTATATAACTATAATGGAATACATATACATACCTAGTTTAAAATATCGGTAATTTAAACGCGATCGCCGATTTTGTATGGAGATCCAAACTGCCCAATGAATCTGTTAGGGGCGCTGTGTTAGATCTTCATACAAAATCGGTTGTGCTAGGCGATCGCGTCTCTGCGATCCGTATGTGCACAAACTCGTACTAGGGGTACTGAACACAGACTAAACTGTGTCCCAAAAAGTTAACTGTCGCGACCCGGGTTTTGCCATGGACAGAATCTAGTAGCATATGCTTGTCAACGGTACGTTATGTATCTGATATTGTTATTGATGTCATTACAACTCACAACACGAGTTTTCTAGAATGGTTGTTGATAGATTGTTTGCTTCTAACTTAGTGAAGAATAAAACTGTTTGTAGAGTTTGTTTATAAATCATACGTTTTTGTTGTGCTTTGGTCATGGGTTGGTCACTGTTTAGTCTCATAGGTACAAACATGCGCCATCTGTTAAATAAAGCAGAGCTAGTGGCCATTTTAGATGAAAGAGTTTATTATAGGCCATGGCCTAAATATTATTAAAGGCAGGTAATAGAAATCAAAAACTTAGGTCGTCATTTCATACATACTTAAAAGCAGGCAGGTATTGAATCTGGATGATTCATACAAGTTCAGGAGCCAGTTTTTACACATGCCATTATGAAAGGTGCCTCTGACATCCTTTTATTTTATTCGGTCTTATCCCCAGGAAATATTTGGTCAATATCTTCCGAGCTGACTATTATTACATTATTTACATTACCAAAACTTAAATAGAGGATTATTTCCATCCTAGTTTTAACTTATCCAAAGTTAATTTTTTTTAGTAGTTTTGTAAAAAATGTAATCAAAGTTTTTGATTATTGCCTGCTCGGTAATTCCAAGATGTGTATGTATCAGGTAACATCTTGAACCGAAAACATTTTACTTTAATGTTATAATGTTACTTGCTTTATTATGTCTTAAATATAAAAAAGTGTTCAATATTTACAATGGAAAATAGTTCTAAATTTAAATTGTTACATCAAGCTACATTAGAATAAATACACCAGCGAAATATAAAAACGTCGGTTGAAAATGTGAAAACTAAATAAATGTTGAGATATCACAATAAAAAAAAATTATGTAAAAAATCTATTGATATTCTAAAGTAGTCGTCATCGCTTTATATGTTATCTGCACTGCCATTTCAATCTCAATGAATGAGCATATTTTTACAAACTTAGCATTTAGTTTTTAAGTTTATTTTGAGAGGGTTTCATTTGTACATTCTTTAATCTGCCGTAGATTTTAGTTTTATAACACCTGTCATAAACCGGTTAGAGTTATGGTGTATCAAATAGGTCTCGCGGTAAGGCAGTTAAATAATATTTGCGACAGTCACAATACTGTTTTGTGAGCGACTAACCCATGTATAAAGTTTGGAATTAAGAAAAATGTCTTTAAAACGATAAAGTAAGAAAAACCAATCAATTGCCTGTCCTTTTAACTTATTCATGTGAATTCTGACAATACCACAGATATAGAATGAACAGTACGAAATTGACCGGTAGTTGAATGAAGGTGTAGTTTAGTATACATTAGTTTTTAAAGTGTTTGAATGTGTCGATTAGTCAAATTAATACAGGGTGGAACATGATCTCTCTATAGGCCGAAAGAGTTGAAAACTACATTAGGACTTCGAAAAAAATTCGAAATTGTAATTTAATTTTTTTAATATCGAAACGTACATTCTTTAAAGGCCTAGCATACGCCTGTCTGTGGATGCGTGGTGACGTACTAACAGGCTATATCTGCGCAAAGTAAACCAATACCTATTTAAGGGTATGGGTAATGGTCGCAAGTTCAAAAATAATTTTACTTTTGATGGTAATTTTAAATGCGGTATGTTTATCCATAAAAGTATTTCATGAAAAAAAACTAGAGAGGTGTCAAGGGACACCCGAATGGAACGAAGTTCTTAATTGAATAACTGGTTTGCTTTCTATGAGAGAGAGAGAGGGAGAGACAGACAGACAGAGAAACACGCGCACGGCCACGGCCACGGCTTACAACTATAGCTAAAAGTGTCGTTACAACACGATTTGGTCTTAATTTTTTCCGTCTAGCCCCCTTTCGCAACGCGCGATTAGGAATTTCGTTGCAATAAAATAAAAAAAGTTCCCTTTAAGCTTATAGGGAGTTTATGTTACACGTTGTAATCAACCTTATTTTATAACACAGCTTTATTCACAATACTTATACTTACACCTTGATTAAGATAAGCTGTTATGAATAAGACCGATTTTTTATATTATTTGTTTTATAGATTCTGTTGAACACTACCTCAAACCGTTATCGTCTTATTTGTCTGAGTGCCTACTTAGGCGGTGTTCTGAGTCATTTTTAAATAGTTCAATTTAACTAGTGTACTTTAAACTTGTGTCTAGTCTAGTACTATAGCCGCACGCTGCTAAGGCGCTATTCCTTAAGTAGATTAGCTTAATTTTATATTATTATATAATATGTTATAGTTTTTCGTAACAAAATTATATAATTTAGGCCTCATTTTCCTGTCTAGTGACGTAGTCATGAGATATTAAAATTTAAATGTTTACTTTCGTTTATCAAGCACGGTGTCTTTGTAAAAAATGTTTTTTAGTAAACAGCGAAATGTGATTTATTTTAAAAATTCAACATAATATGTGTATGTATTTAAAAACTCAACCAGTACTGGATAAAATACAAGATACATTTCTTTACAAAGACACCTTGCTCAATATTATGCAAGTCTTCGTATAACTATATAAATAAAAATTTTCGCTATGAACATCAATGATCGTAAATAGATGACTTCTTCGTAACTAGTGCCTAGAAAAATATATATCAACTAAAAAGCAATATAAAAACATAATTAACTATGTATATCACACTTGTTTAGTTCTAGCACATAAAGTACATGATAACACAGAGGCATTAAAATTATATTCAATAAGGTCCTAATAAAATTCTAAATAAAATTTAATAATATTCAAAAATGAATTCAAGTAAAAGTAGGCAATAATATTTATCGATATATAATAAATCAAATTTATTTATATTCGACAGCGGCATACTTACAGTTCAAATTATAATACCTACATATAATGTTAACACAATAATTAAAATTATATAAACTCATTGAGCCTACTTTTACTACGAAAAAAAATTTTAAAATGAAATCATAGTAACAAATCTGATTATTCCATAATTCAATTATTCGTCGAATGTAAAATAGAGAATAGAGCTGTTTTTCTCATAATATTGATCTCTAGATTTTACGCAATAACTTAGTTTTTTTAAGTAAGGCTTTCTTGCCTATCCTTAATACTTTCTATGGGTACTGAAATAACAAGTGCTTTAATATAATATAATATTACTTACATCATAATAAAATTAAGTATACAAAATTGGAAAATAAAGTCATTATTGATTCAGTAGAAGTTTTTTCACACATTTACTTTCGTGTAAAACTATCGTCAAATGTGAACTTGCTGTAAGAGTACATTTTAGCTGTTAATTATTTACATTGTGTACCTACTCATAGCTTGATCGTTATTACAATACTATGCAAACAAGCTTTAATGATAATGAAAATAATTTAAATCACAATATAATAAAATTATAAAAAATGAAAATTCTAGTCATTATTTATTCGTTAAAAATAGGTCACTCAATTGATCTTAGTTTTTATTCATTTTTCAAAATGTATTCGTTTTGTGAAACTCTAGTCATATTTTTATTTATTTACATACATTTAATCGACTTAATTTTAACTATTTTTTTTTCAAAATGGATCTCGAAACTATTAAAAAACTAAAAAATATTTCCAAAAATCTTCTATGTTGCCAACGTATTTAGATAAATGTATCTAGTAATATAACAACAATTCCGGTGTTTACTCATAATTTCCTATCAACTTTAGTAATAAGACATTAAATTTATGAATTAAAATAGTTTTTCTTCAAATCGATGGTATAATCTCAAGCTGTGTGTTTATTCATGAACGTAAGAAGTTACTCAAGAAAAAAAAACATATTTTATCTAATTCGATGTTCACGTGCGAAGTGGTTGTGCGTTTTTTATAGTGTAGTAGTCTAGTTATTTTACCATTGTTATTTCTTATTGGCAGCCATTCCTTATAAAAGACATTTACAATATAAGTCTGAATTTATACACAAAGATATAATTGGGTCATGATATTATAATCGTGTATGGTTTTTGAACCTTAGCTCGTTTAGTAGCAATTATAATTTTGCTTGCTTCTAAAGCATCTAGTCGCTAAATGTAAGTTATATAGCCGAGTATTTTGTGTGGATTGTTATTTATAAGTAGGTTGACGAACAAGCTATATACTTACTTATTTTATTAGTATTCAATGGGAAGACATATTCAAAGCTAATCCAAGAGATTGCGATGCATTGGTAATATTAGCGACGTATAGTCTGCTTGTAACGTGACTAAAAAAGGAATAAAAAAATATACGGAACACACATCCCACTATCATTGTCTGAAAACGATGTCTACGTCTTTGTTTCCATCAAAATAATTTGAAACAGAGACAGTGTTTGTAAAAAATCTTTTATTTTTGATGTACAAAGTTTCATGACATACTACCAAAGGAGAATGGGCACTTTGGGTCACGACTAAAAAAAGTATCCCTTAGGGTTGTCGCATAGTACGTTAAAATGGGCTTTCACAAGCCAATATTTTACTGTTTTTGCGGAAAAAATCTGTCTCATAGAAATCGAGATATGATTTTTATTTAACATCGTATTACTTAGAATTCTAAATGCCCACAAATATGTTTGTGGTGGCGTTTAAAAGAACATGAAACGGGCTTTATTATTTTTTTAGTTCGTTTGAAAATCCAACCTGTGGAAATTGAGTTATTCCTGAAAAACATGTTGTACAAAAAAATACAGTTCTTCGGAAATATCTCGATTCCCACAAGTTGGATTTTCAAACGATTTGAACAAATTAAAAAACAAATTAATTCCGCTTGATGCCCTTTAAAACGCAACCACAGCTAATTTTGAGGGCCTTCAGAATTCAGAGTAATAAGTTGTTAAAATAAGCATCATTGGTTTAGATCTCTTAATTAATTGCCATTACAAATCATTTTAATCAAAGTAAAAATAGCATTAATACAAAAAAAAAATATTGAATCAAGTCAAGTATCTAGTGATAATTTTATCTTTTAATATTTGAAAGTTCAAAAATTTGTAAGGATTACTAAAAAAGCATTCTGTTATAATAGTTGTTATATATAATTTTGGTAGAAAATAAACCCAGACTAATATACAATCTCTAACAATCAGGATTTAAATGTTACTATGTATTACTACATATTAATAAGATATACGTTTAAAATGAAACTCAGCTGATAGCAGAAATGATAATTTCGTCATTGCTGTTCTGTAACGTTATTCGCCATACTCATTTTGTATTTACAATATGCAGCATAAGTCCACAAGTAAATTAAATTAATTTACTTGACCATTATAATGCTATAATGGTCTTTAAAATCCTTAATAGTTCAAATGATGAAATTGCGGTCTTATGCTGCGGCTGTCTTACTATAGAAATGAATAAGTTTTAATCTTAATGTATTTATATATATGTATATGTATTATATGCGTGTAATAAAGATGACATCAACCCAACTCGATTTTTATTTGCCCAGTTTATAATATTTACAGTGTTATAGTTAACGAACTGAGACCGCAAATATTAAAGTAACCAAAAAAAACTGGTTTCTCTAAGTTCAGGGAATATTGCTATATGTAAATTATCTTTGAGGTGATTAATTAGTTCCATGTTAACCCTAAGTAGCTAAGACCATTCCATATACTACTAAGGGAATTTACCGTAAATAAAATTTCAATTTTATAAATTTGACGACCCATGTGGCGCGGCGGGCGTAGGTTTCGATTCCCGCCTTGGGATAAATGTTTGTACGATCTGCAAATATTTATTCCGGGTGCTGTTGGTATTTTATATGTGAGTACTAAAAAATATCTATCTGTGTAATGTATTGTAGTCTTCTAGTATCCATAACACAAGCTCTGCTTAGCTTGGGGCTAGATCAGGGATTCCCAAAGTGGTCGATATCGACCCGTTGGGTTCCTAGGGGTCGACACAAACGAAATCTGATTGTGGGGGTCGAGGAGATCTAAAAATCGACCCCTATTAAATTAACACAAGTTCCTATTTAAAACTTTCAAGATAGGTAGGTACTGTATTGTTTATGTTACGTGTACTGAGAATAATTAATGTTTTTGTGTAGGAAATAGCATTGTTGTAGTAATGTAAAGTCTCAAGTTCGTACAAGACGAATACCATTATAAATAAGGGGGTGTAGGTAATCTGGCCATGAGGGTCTGAGGAGGTCACTTTGGAAAAGGGGTCCCTTGTCCAAAATAGTTTGGTTATCCCTGGGCTAGATAATCTTGTGTTATGAAGATTGTCCAGCCCAGCATTATTTGAAATTTATCGCTCGCTACGTAAGTACGAGCATCAAAAATTATATAGACTTTGCTCAGCTATATATTGATGATGGTAAATATGCCATTTAGCAGTCGATATGGTCACCAAAATCGCAAAACGCAACGATAGCGCGTTCTATAATTTCCAGTGACGACATCTAGTTTTGATAGAATCAATCTTATTATATTTTCAACCCCATAAACTCTTTCAGACCAACTAGCTAATCTGCATACCCCACAACTGATTATTTGTCAGAGGGTTCCCACACTATAAGTTTTAAATAGTTTTCTTAGCCCTATAGTCTTCTTAGAGTTCATTCTCGTCGGCATTATAGCACCTAAAGATAGGCCATAGTCGTTGTGCCATAACCACCCGATAGATGGCGTTACTTGTAGGAAAATACGATTTTGTTCCATTTCAGAATTATGGAACGAGCGCGCTAAGAACTTTTATTTTGAATATTAAATCTTATAGTACTGTAGTAGGTAGCTCACTAGGAAAGTATTTTTTTTATAAAGAATAACAATTTTCTAGTAATGTTTACAAGTTATAGTAACAACCACGTTATAAGTAGGTACCTACGCTTTATGAACGACCATGGTCTTAAAATGATTTTTGATTCTAGAGGTTCATAATATCTAGTATATTATGAACAATAAGTACTACGTGTCTACTTACATCAGTCGATGGCTGAAAAATGATGTCTGAGAGTTAGCCTATTTACCTTTAACCTCTTAAAAAAACAAAGACAAAATGCATCTCTCTCTAGTTTGACAGAACAACTTCTCAATTTTTTTACAGGTTATTGTGGTTGAAATGAATTTATTTTTGAAATTATCATTATTACTATACTTAATATGTGTATCATGCAGCGGCAGCTTCTGTACCATGAATAACGACGATAAGTTGGTACTCAGTCCCGTGGAGCTTATTGATATGGTGTTAAAAGAACGGTCGAAGAATAATAGAGCGCAGCTTGCACGACGGCGGGCCCCAGGCAACTTGGGAAATGGAAAACTCATAGAAAACATTTCACCTGGTGCCGGTAAGTGTACTAAGAGTACCTAACTCCCCTAACCTAACCTACTAAGGTACCTATTGATGTTTTTTCAGTAGTAGGCCTAGATTATCATCAATCAAATCATCGTAAAAATTATCGTACTCCGGTCTATTCACGCTTCTAGTCTAGCTAAGTAGTGTCAAAAAAAATGTAATCCTACTTGATAATAAATAAATTGTTATGTATTTATTTACTCAGAACTAAACGACGACGAGAATACGTTGAAGCGGCGTAAGGTATGGAGCCGGTGGGGTAAATGGGGGGAATGCTCGGTGACCTGTGGCAACGGGGTTCTGACGCGGGAGCGCGTCTGTGCTGAGGGACGCTGCGCGCGCGGCGAGCGCGAACAGCAGCGAAGGCCCTGCGCCAAACCGCCTTGCGACTTGGCAGCCTCCCTGGACCCGCGTGACGTGGACTGAATCCTGATCCAGAACTAACTACGCCTCATGCTTAATGCTACTGTACTGAAGTGCTGAACCCAAAAAGTTGCCACTGAAGTGCCCCAGCGGAGTCATGTTCGGCTCTAATCTTAATTTAAGACCTATAATTGTTACCAACATGATGCAATAAATAAACCTATCTAACTGAATCTAATCATTTTGTGCCAGATGTGAAATGGTCCCTGCTAGGTTCACACCTACTAAACTATAAAGTAAGTACATATTGATAAAAAAATGGCCAAAGCTTATGTCACTATTAAAGAAGACAATATGAATGTCAGAAATGGAAACAGTAGCTATTTGGGAATGTATAGAAAGTTTCAGTATACGTACCTATAGCTAACTAAGTATAATTTAATAAACTATTGTAAAATATATTAACTCCCTATTTTCTCGTTACGCTGCTGCTACAGCAGTTCCTCGAAACGCTACGAATCCTCAGAGTTAATTTTGTATTTCGTAGAACTTATATTGAAAAGCTTTGGCTTATTTGACCTAGGTACCCTACCCCACAGACAGAAGGAATCCTTTTAGAAAGCGCAATTTCTAGTTGTTTTTTCAGAAATAACTTTCTCAGTTTTGCTAATATACTACAGATATTATCTAGATTCTAGGAAGTCTAATTAGTTTTCAATCTACTTAAGTAGATAGATTCATTTATTGCATTATGTTGTTTATAGTAGGAGAGCCCACGATGCGAAGTGTGGATTTACTCGAGTGTCATAGAGACCTATTGGGTTGCAAAGCTTATATGATAAGGAGGAAAAAAATTTATATAACACATACCTTTCATCGATGCGGTGGAGGAAGCGGCTATAGATTTTTCAATATTTAAAAAAAAACTGGCGCATGAACATTCTCAGGCACGTCGGATATTGATAGCATCAATGCCCTACGTATTGTTAATTAATCTGGAGCATGGTACTCGCGTTAAATCACACATAGACAATGTGTGAGTGCGACGCGCACGTCGCGCGTGTTTGTTACATAGGGTTGGCATGGCACACATTTTTAATTTTTTTTTTGTATTGAATTTTCAAATATGTAGGATGTTTGGAACCTTTGACCTCACCAATGTATTCATAATGCTCGGTGTGAATACACCCCTTTCGGACTTATAGGGGTATTACCTACGTTACACGTTGTATATGGAGCTCATATTTGTGGAGGTACCTACTTCACCGGGTACAAGGTACCCCCCCTGTATGTTAAACTGCCGCGCTCGAGTAAATCCCGAAATCCCCTCTTGGGCTCCCCTATTATTAGATAATCTCTTATCTGTGACAGGCGTCACAGCTCCGTTGGTAGTAGCATCTCTACCTTCCATGCTGTGGTTTGTAGGTTCGATTCCCACCCAGAGCAAATGTTTGTGCTATGAAAATAAATATTTGTTCTGTGTCTGAGTGGCATTCAATGTATCCTTCATATTCAGGTGTATTCAATACAAAAAAAAATTATATACTTATATACATTTTTTTTGTATATGTGTGGGTGGTGATGTGGATACAAATTATACAAACTACTTATACCATCCGAAACTCTAGCTCTGCTTAGTTTGAGACTAGAGTGTGAAGTGTGAAATGTTTCAGAATTAATTTTATTTAATCTATAAGTGCTATTTATTATACCTACAACTTAATTTATAAGTTACATTTAAGTAATGGGATTTACACAAATGTATCATTGAAAGGCATCAATGTCATTAGTGATGTGATTATAGAAACATAAATCTGAAAAGGTCTTTGTATGAATAAAATTAAATTGTAAATATTAGATAGATTAATATGATATGTAATATAAGTAGGATTATATAGACATTGAAAAATATAGTCTTAGAGTATAATTTTCTTAATCATTAATTTATATTAAGTATAAAGCTTTTCACTTAGCAAATCAACTTTTAAGAGTCTCCTTCCATTACCGGTCTTTTTTGAACACTCAGATCTCCGCCTTTTTATTATAAGATTAGTAATCATAAATCACCATAAACTCCGATATTGGCAAAATCGTGGCAACCCTAGCCTGCGAAAAGCCACTAAGAAAAGAAGAAGAAGAAGAAAAGGTCTTTGATGTTTTACTGTCAAAATAAAGAAGTATTTATGTACTTATTTATCGCCTAAGGTTCAGGGAAATATTCTTATCTTTTCATCTATATTTATATCTATAAACATAGAAAGTATTCTGAGAATTACTGTGATGTTGAATTTCTGCAATAGGAAAGATTTCTCGGAAGAGTAACGAATGTAGGCCTTGTCACATGCGTCAGACCGGTTGTGCGCGATTATATGATCCTCATATGGTTAACAAAACTGCGCACATTTGGTTTGGATTTGGTTACCAAAATAGAACATATTATGTAGACTTTAGGCATAGCATAACGTATGAGAACTGTACGGTAAACTTACCGTCATACATATATAGGTAAACATTACAGTGCAACAACAACAACAGATATCGTTAGCTTCAAACATCGATCTTTCTTCGTTGATTACTACACTTATTTATTTGTGCTCGGGCCTCTTATTACACGCCTGTATCGATAAAAGTAGCACAATTTAACATTCAACATGCGCAAAGCAATACAACAGTATTTACATTTTTAGCTATGTTTTTGACAGATTTCCGGGTTTCGCGTCTTGCATTGCACTTTACAATTGAGATGAGATATTTAAACTAGTCATTGATTATGTAGGTGCTTATGTTAAACAAAGTTGGTACAATTGAAACATGCAATAGGCACAGCTTTTGCTTTTGCTACCTACATCCAGCAGAAATTGGTTTATATTGGTTGAGATTGTTAAAATCGGCTACACCAATATTTTTTAGTTGCTTACTAGTTTTCAGCTTAGCTTTTTATAGTGTAGATGCGTTGTTTCAATGTAAAAAGGTAAATGCACATTAAATTACAGAACAGTTCCTATGCTAATTTCATGATTTTTATTTGGTCACGCACCAAGCATGTTCCTTGAGGCTGAGATACCACTACTAGGCTGTTTTTAATTTTTAATATTTTATATGTAGTTATAGTTAAGTACTCTAAATGGGAGCTAGCATTAGATATTTTATATTTATAATAAGTAGTTGGCATATTATTTCCTAGGGTATTTTATTTATTATTTTTATTAATATTCTTTCTTATAATTAAATTAATAATATTATGTTTAATGTTTTGTTATCTGTATTTTTTTTGGTGTAACAATAAAGAGTTATCTATCTATCTTTCCTAGGTATGAACTAAGCTATTATAGTGCAAGGTGCAAGGGTTACACATCCAATCATAGTCTGCGCGACGGCTATAGTGGAAGTGCAATGACTTGATATCATTGGACCAATCAGAATGCCTGTCCTACCCACCCCTACGGCCTGACTGACGCTGTGGTCAAGTTATGCAAACGTCATGAATGATGCAGGTTTGACGCAATGCTTTGCAATACTAAACTCTATCTCGTATGACTTTAAGACTTTTCTTGAGTGTGCATGGTACATGTGAATAGGTTCCTATATACTGAGCTAGAAAGTTATGTAGGAGAATTTAACTCCTATGTGTTTATATTCTTGAGTACCTTTAGTAAATATAATGATGCAATAATATTACGCGATGAGGACTTTCGCAATAGAACACGAAAGAAAACACCTATTGAATTTTTTTCATAAACAATATAAAACAAAAGAAGATTTTTCTAATAACATTTCTCATCATTGATTTTGAACATCGAGGTTTAATCTAGACTCAATTTTAGTTTACCTACTCTTTTTTCTGGGATTGTCGTTTCTCGGAGCTTGTTTGTTCTCCAAGATTTCTTTCAAACATCAAGAAAATGTTTGTAGAGCTGTGTCTCGTTCTGCGAATAGTGTTGAACGGAGGCGATGTTGTGTTGAAGAACGTTAGCATCGTACCTTGCACCGGTAAACATTTTACTTCTTGGAATCTTGCAAGTTTTCTTATTGGAAAACGCAAACAAAGGAACAGCAGTTTCTCAGTGATTTCCTTGCTTTCAAACGTGCAGTATAGGTAGGTTGCTACGAATTCAAATAAGCTGGTTTTGCCTAGTGGGAACATGCAACTTATTCTGCCACTAACAGTTTTCTCCTTGATGACTGATTCAAGTTGGTCACAGAGTAAGTGACTCGTATTTTAACCATGCTCCATTACATGATATAATTTTTAATTCGGTAACCAGCTTGAGTGGTTTGTGGCGGATGCTTCATTTTAATAATGCTCTAAATCGTAAGAAAGCCGAGTGCCTAAGTAAACTGCATTCGTAAAAAAATGGATATCGTAAAGTATTTAAATGAATTTATATTTCTATAATAAATAAATAAATAATTTCAGCTACAAGAGAACCCCAGAAAGACATCACGCAGAAAACAACAGGAAATGTCCACAATGAAGATAAAGTCACCGTGTCTCAAGGTGGAAATGCTAATCTAAAAGATTTGTGGGTTTACAAACCACTTACTCAAGTGAGTTACATTATTTGCCTCCACTTTGATCAATTTACCTACAATACAATATTTATCGAGTTTCAATACTTACCTATATACTTTTAAGACTTTCCAACTTCACCGATCATTTGACATAAAATCAATGTGCAATTTCAGGATGTTCAAGCAGCGAATGCTGGTGGGGATGACTCTCGAATCGTGGACCTCAGGGCTCCACATTCGGTGACAAAGTTGGCAAAGACTATTTCATATGGGCTTGATCCGTATTTCAGCAAGGTCAGAAAAACAAGCATTCGTATGCATATTTAATTTGTCCTTTATATCCTTATTTCATTTTTCCTTATTACTTTTTATGAAATGTTATTAAATGTATAACTCCTTAATAATAAGTAAGTAAGTATAATTTTCATCAGGGTTATTTTGAGCCATTCGAGCGACGTCCCAAACTAGTCACCCTGGTCGCTTTCAGGAAAAATGGATTGGTGCCGCGAAAAACTGTAAAGGTGAGTTATTTGTGGTGGAAACTAATACATATCAAAAAAAGGTTTATTTATAAACATGTGTAGACACATTCAACATTTTGCAATAATTTTGTAGGCAATGTTTCTTTTAGAGTTCCGTACCAAACAGTACCCCAAGTACGAGTTTGTGCACACACGAATCGTAAAGACGCAATCGCCGAGCGCCACCGTTTTTGTATGGAGATCCAAACAGCTCCCCTAGCAGATTTCTTGAGAAGCTTGGATTTCCATACAAAATTGGTGGCTTGCGATACGAAGGCGATACGTTCGTATGCATGTGCAAAACTCGTACTAGGCCCTCTGGACCCTATTACTAAGACTTCGGTGTCCGTCTGACCGAATGCTACCAGGCTGTAATATCATGAACCGTGTTAGAGAGTTTTCACAAAAGATGTACGTACGTACTGTTGTCGTTACAACAAAAAGGTACTTACTTAAAAATCTGCCAAGTGCGAGTTACAGTCGCGTGTGCATTTTTGCACGATATTGCTAAGAACAACAGGTAGATACGGTACGGAACCCTTTGCGCGAGTCCGACTCGCGATTTACCGGATTTTTCGTTTTTCTGACTAGATATACGTATGTACAAAATGCTCTACTAGCTCGAACGTAATAGATTACATTCTGTGACTATTCTACTTATACATATGTAATAAGGTATTACGTATGTATAAGTAGAATAGTCTAGCCTTCTAAAAGCGTGTCCTACTTTGCTAGACGGGAACGGAAGCTGAAGGAAGGCGCACGATATAATTAAATTGGAAGCCGGGCCTCGTCTTGAGGGACGACATCCGTCGAATTGTTGATAGCATTAAACCTTCTTGCGGTAAATAAGTTTGTACCCAGAACTAGGTTGTATATTATTATAAAGCTTCATCCGCATTTTTATGCTGTTTTATTATAATATAATAAGAGAAAAAATATAATTTTTAATTGGATAGATCCATCTAATTAAAATGGCCGTCAAGGATGGAAATGACAGCAAAATGTGGCATAAGGCTGAGATATAAGAACAAAACTAAGAGTGGAAATTCAGCCTCCATTACCGGGCATTAATCACTAACTCAGATCTCCGCCTTTTTGCTAAGATTAGTAAACGTAAAACAACGTAAACTCTGATTGATATTGGCAAAATCGTGGCAGCCATAGCCTCTGAAAAGCCACTAATAAAAGAAGCAGAAGAAGAGTGGAAATTACGAAGTCAAAGTTCTAATAAACAAACAAATTCACGCTCAGTTTCGTCTCTGTGTTAAAGTCTAATTTATAATCAAGTCAATAATACTTATTTTCTATCAACAATGTGTATTAAGGATTCAAAGATACACGAACTGAAAACAATTAAACTTTTACAGGTTTCACAGGACAAGTCGTCAGAAATAGCAGAGTTGCAGTCTCCATTCAATGGCATAAGCAACTTCTGGATGGACGCGCCGGTGGCGCAGAACCCAGTCTAGTCAAATTATCAGTTTACCTAGATTCTATTATTATTATTACCCGATAAAAACTACTTACCGATAAAAACAAATGGACTACTACTTAACAACGCTTTACCTACCTCTATCTTATTTAATATTCCATTTTAACTACTACTTCTACGTAATTAGTTATTTTATTCTGTAAATACATTATTTAATTAATTATAATATTTGATAAAATATATTAAATGTTTTCTTATTATTTTTAAAAATATATCGTAGCAGGAGCGTCCCTATTCCTGACTAATACATTATAGTATAGTGTATTACTCTCGAATAGGGACGCTACGCTATTCCTATAGTGACTATAGCTACACTCCGCGCTCTGATAATGTAGCTGTTGCTCGTTAGGTAGAGTATAAACAGTTTTGCAACTATGTAAATAGATAAGTAATTGTACTCATACCAATCAATGCACTCGGATCAATAATATATTAATAGATATTGTGTTTCGAACTAAACATAAATGTATACGTAGGTACTAGAACGCTATGAAATTTGATCGCCATAAAATTCATATTACTTGTGTTCGCGATAACAATACATGTTATTGCCTAGGTGTTTTATATGATCTAGTTATGACTGTACATAGGAAATGTGCTATAGTTTTAGTGATTCTGTGCGCAAGGAGATGCCTGACACGAAATGCAGAAACTGACATCGGAGACAATAACGTGAGCGAAGACACGGATGAAGATGAGAAAATAAAACAAGCCCTTGTTTTGGTCGACTTGCTGAAACACGGTACAGTGTCTAATAATATCACGTTAAAAACCCTAGAAACTTACAATCTTATCTGATTTACGTAAATATAGGGTACCTAAGTATAAATGACAAAAACAAATAAATAAATAAGCTAAGCCGAGTTTGTGTTATGGATACCAGAAGACTGACATACTTAATACTTACAATACATTACATCGATAGATATTTTTTATTATACATATAAAATACCCAGAACACCCGGAATAAATATATGCAGATCGTACAAACATTTTATCCCATGGCGGAAATCGAACCCGCAACCTCCGCGTCGCAGGCGGACCTAAGCAACATTTGCGGGTGTTATCTGCAATCAGTTAGCAACATGCAAATGCAATAGCAACTCAGTCACACCTATCATTGTATTACATGCCGCCCATGTTCACATGTTACAAAATGTATTGTTATAATGTACGTATATACCTATAAGTTTTCGTAAGTTAGTTGAATGGTATACAAAATAAATTTATTTTTATTCCAGAGTACGTCAAAGCACTGAGAGAAAACTATGAACTTCGAAAGGGGAGTACATTAACTGATGAGTCAACTTGTGCCCCTAGTGAGGAACCATCAAGTGAGTTGCTTTGTGTGTGTACAGTATACAGAAATCTAAAAATAACCGTGATCAATACTGGTTGAATTATCTGGCACCTTATTCATGTACGAGTAATTTCACTGGCAGAAGCGTTCGTTGTGTGTGATAGTCAACCTATCACCCCACAAAGAGATGGGAAACAGCACCATAAGTAACAATAAAAATACTTTTTAAGCATTATAAGAATTTATTTGCATTTTCAGCGAGTGGACCCTTAAACCAGAATTCGAATGCAACTCTGCAAACACCACTGATCCCCATAGGATGGCGACGCATGGTAGAGAGGACACCGCAGCCTTCCCAACCATTTACTGGGCCTAATTATGGCTTTCAACCATATCGTAAGCTCCAGTTCATCTAATATACTAATAGGAATAAACTGGTTTTTGCTATAAAACAACTGCATCACACATCTTACACATGTAAGAGTACCTAACTTACGACTGTAAGAGCGATTACTTAGGTAATTACTCAGCCAATTTTAAATCGATTTTGATGATTATTTTTACTGTAAGGGCTTCTCAGTTTAAGCACTGACTCAAGGTTGTGTCAAATAATAAATATTTCGTTTTTTTTTCGGTTCCGAAAAAAAAATAATCTTGGTGGGCTTTAATGTTCTAAAAATGGGGTTTTACGTCAGTGCCTATATTACGTATCCCGGTGATGATTGAAGTCGGTCTTGTTCAATTTTATTAAAAAATATCATTATTTCATATTCTTGTGCACCACTAAGAGAGTGAACAGGGGAGCTAACGCCCCTAAGCCACTATTTCCTGTGTATTGAATCTCCAAATATTAGCATTTCTGTTCTCGCATTTGCACGTTTGCAACTTGGCAGGCAATTGATGCGGCAAGGTTGTTGACACTGCTCTGAAACACTACAGATTGAGCAAATATGTTAGGTTTCGAGAACCAACATTAAATCTCCCAAGGGAATCAAATAGTAGACAAGTCTCCTAAGCCTCTCCTAATCTACTGATATATTAGTATCTACCGGTACAAGTAGGATTTTAGAACCACAGAATATTATCTACCTATAAAACATGTTTCTTTCGTTATAGCTCTTCGCCGACAAAATCAAGAATCTGAGAGTGCCACTGAAACAACAGTGGATGACAATAAAAGTACTGTTACAACAGTGAAAGAAGATGAAGCAACTACAACATTGAAAGAGGATGAAGCAACTACAACATTGAAAGAGGATGAAGCAACTACAACATTGAAAGAGGATCAAGCTGATACTATTGATGCAGCATATTATGAAGAAGCTTCTGAAACAGCATATAATGAATATGGAGCAAGTGAAACAGAACATGCGACCGCACGCACTACAGGTAAGTAGTTAAAGTTCAAAATCCAGTAAAAAAAAGGTAAAAGTTGAAAGGAGCTCCGTTGGTTCGACCGTCCAAAACCGTCGACACTGTCACACGGTTTCACGAACCATTTGATGACTGACACTTCTGACCCATCCACAACTATGTATATGTAATAGTTAGACCTATATTCAATTTGTAATGTATCACCCATTAGACTATAATAGTTGTTCTCCAAAATGTAGAGAGTTCCTTGTAATAACAGAACAAGTATTGGGACATCTAGTAGGTACCTACCTATGTAAAGTCAGTTGATTTCCTTTACATTGTTTTGTTGGTTTGCCGAACACGTATTTAGAGGCCACGCAGCCATAATTAAATGAAAATTTGTTTTAGTGCCCGTAGACAACACAAAGGACCCAGTGCAAGAGCAAGTTATATCTGAAATCAATGCTGAAGTAAATGGGAACCGACTACTGCATGAGAACCAAGTACAGGACACCAGTTATTTTACAACTAAAAGAGGGATGAATACAGCTCAATCAAAAAACAAATATTTGCACCTTATGAAACCTACTCTAAAAATTCATTTAAGTGGAAGCACAAGATACCCCCTCCCGCTGCCCGAAAACCACGCATTCTGTTATACCAATCCTAGAAGTTCTTTGTGTCGCACGTCAATATAAGTTTTATAAAACCCTTTGTCTTCTGGTTGTTATAAATAAATGAATAGAATAATGCTGGACAATCCAATCCACACAACATCATCTAGCCCCAAGCTAAGCAGAGTTTGTATTATGGGTACTAGAAGACTGATATACTTAATACAATACATAACATAGATATTTTTTATTATACATATAAAATACCCAGAATAAATATTTGCAGAGTACAAACATTTATCCCAAGGCGGGAATCGAACCCCCATCTTTCCGCGTCGCAGGCGGTCCATCGCCCGCCGCGCCACATCGGTCGTCGAAATTTTGTGGCATAATACCTTTCTGCTTATCTAAAAGATTTCTAACGCCTATTTTATGTACTTGTATTACCTTTGCATCCTAGTAATACGCAGCTTAGTAGATGTACAAACGGCACGTATTATCACTGTAACGAAACTTAATTAAATTACTGTACAAAACAGTTCAATAAATTAAGTAAGGTAAAAGAACCTATCTCAAAAATTGATACAGGGTTACACAGACAATTATTGTTTATGTTCGCAAAATAGCTTAAACTAGTAAAAGATATAATAGTTCAGCCGCAATAAAAAAAACCCTAAAAATTTTGAATTTCCCGCTAGAGCGAGAGGTATCACCAGAATAGGGGTCCGTGTCGTAGTAGTGCTGAATCTTATTACTTTATGCTCTTATAGGTATCCTTCTACATAGGTCACCTGGTGGTTCCAATGACCCATTCATTTTTGACACGGGCCCATAGTCCAGTAATAAAACTATTTGATTACTATACACATACACTATGACATTCAGAAGTGCGGATGTTTTAAAATTTTTAATTTATACTTGTTTGATTAAGGCGTCTACGGCGAAGATAGAAAGGTAAGTTGTATCATTTCTATTGTGCAAACATAAATCCACGTATTCATTAGTAAACATAATACACTCGAGAGCAATGAATCCGGGTCACTTAAAGAATTCTAAAAATCTCGGAAACTAAAAATGCTAGGTTAATGCAATAAATTGTATTTAATAGACAATGTAATACTCCTTAAATGAAGGTATTAAAACTTCTTAGTTATTGAAAAGTTATATCATAAAAAAATCAAATTTGAAAAAGGGCCACTTTCGAAGATGGAACTACGAAATTACAGCATTTGGTTTTGCTTTTGTTTGTAATCTGTCATTTATGTGGGTACATAAACCATGTTGATAGTGCTCTATATTCATTATTCAAGCTGAAATTATGTCGCTTACGCCTGAAGAATGCACCAGAATACTTACAATGCTGGAAACCGGCCGGAGTCAGCGCGATACAGCCAGGACTGTCGGTGTGTCGCTGTCAACAGTACAAAGAGTTCTCCGACGTTACGAAGAAACTGGTTCTAACCTACGCAGACCAGGAACGGACAGAACCAGGTGTACCACAGCACGAGAAGACCGATACTTGGTGAACACCATGCTTCGAAATCGCTTTCTCACAGGAACTGAACTAACCAATCAGTTTCGACGCCTCGGAGGAAGTAACCCAAGTGCATGGACAGTAAGACGTCGGCTTGCTGAATCTAACTTAAAACCCCTTAGACCTGCAAACGGCCCTAAACTGGAGCGTGGGCATCGTATTTCGAGACTAAGATATGCCCAGAGCCACGTAAATTGGAGTATTGAAGATTGGTCAAAAGTTATGTTCTCCGACGAATCAAAATTTATGCTCTACAAGCACGATGGAAGACACAGAGTGTATCGAAGACCAGGGGAAAGATTCAAGCAAGCATGCATCGAAGAAAAAGTAGCCTACGGTGGTGGGTCTGTACTTGTGTGGGCCGGAATTTCTTCTGAAAGTCGCACAGAGCTGGTGATCATAGAAAACGGCTCTTTAACTAGCGTAAGATATGTGGAAGAAATCCTCAATGATCACGTTGGTCCATTTATGGTCAATTTAGGTGAGGATGCTATATTTATGCATGACAATGCCCGACCTCATACAGGTAGGATTGTGAATGACTACCTTCAAGAGATGAACATTACTCGTATGGAGTGGCCAGCGCGCAGCCCGGATATCAACCCGATCGAGCATGCTTGGGACGAGCTAGGCAGATGCGTAAAACAACGAAACCCTCCCCCAATCACGCTTCGTGAGCTCAAAATTGCTCTCACAGAGGAATGGGAGAATATTCCCCAAAATCGTATAAGGAACTTGGTGTACAGCATGCCAAACCGCGTAAACGCAGTAATGGAAGCACGAGGAGGCAATACGAAGTATTAAAATTCAAGAAAATCGTAATAAAGTTCAAAAATTTCATGTTTCCTATTTTTGTTTTAAGGAGAGATCAGCAGTTTTTTTCTTTATGTAATTTTGTGTTAATAAAATGTATGGTGACTCATATTTTTTTTACTTTCATTTAAGGAGTATTACATTGTCTATTAAATACAATTTATTGCATTAACCTATCATTTTTAGTTTCCGAGATTTTTAACATTCTTTAAGTGACCCGGATTCATTGCTCTCGAGTGTATAATCAGTGTTTATTATCAAAATGTTTACTAATGAATACGTGGCTTAACAGTTACGTTTGCCCTACACAAAGGTGCCAACCGCGGCAAAATATACGCATGCCTAAGGCACTTGTCTCACCGGAACGATTAACGAGTAACGAGTAGAGCTAGAACTAGAAACGAGTTAGCGAGACGCGGGGAGCGAGTGCGTAGTTCCGATATTTGTGTAGCTCGGTTATATGAGAGTGTGCGAGTGAGGAGGGCGATTACTAGCATCACTCGCTCGCGGCAGTCAATCGTACCGAGAAATGACCACTGACGGCTCAGTCCCTCAGAGGGCTTAGTCCGAGCTTGCATTTTAACACGTTGACTGTCCCGCTTATTTTAAGAAATTTTCTCGTACGTCCATTTTTTTTTTTTTTATAAACTACTTTATTTTATGATCAAAAGAAGGCCTGATACGTTGATCATTGCGTAATTATACAGCAGGCCTGAATTTCAGCGTGAATTACATGTAATGCATGGACGTCTCAAGTAAATTTTTGTGAATTATATATAATGCATGGGCATCTGAACTAGATTATTGTGAATTACATATTATAATGCATGGACATTTGAAATAAAATTTAAAAGATTGAATCGTTTTTTTGCTTTGGTAACCGTGTGTAAAGTTTCATTCTTTCAATCAGCTGATTTTGCGGTCATAAAGTTTATCTGTCAAAAAGTTTCACAAAGTCTGTAGGTAGTTCCTGTGTTGTGTTTTGACTACTTTTGTTGGATAGTGTGAATAAAAATGGCAAGACCTTTATCGGATGAACAAATGCGGCGCATTTTAGAAGATAGTGATGGTGAGGATGATTTCATAGATCAAATGGATGACCTGGCCGTTCAGGACTCCATGGTTGAAGAATTTTTAGAATCAGATACTTACGATGCAAATGACGATTTTCTAACAATGGAGGAGGACGTGATTACCATACAACAATTCATCGATGACACTAATCCAGGTGATGTAAATGCACATGCTTTCGATCCTGGCACTAACCCTGTTTCGCCTGATACTACCCCTTTTGTGCCTGATGACAATTCCACTGTGTCAGCTTCTAACCTCGTTGCGCTTGCTGATAATCCGATTGCCCCTGCTGTTCCGCCTCTTGCGCGTCTTGCTCCGCCCGTCCAGCTTCCTACCACTTGGCAAAATACTATAAGGGAATTGCCACGAGAAGTTTTTACAGGTTATGATGAAGGTAAACGCCAAGATCGTGTGTTTACAGAAAACTGTGACCTATGGACGATTTTCTGCGAGATTATCGATAACGAAGTTATTCAATTGATGGTAACTGAAACGAACCGGTATGCTTTACAAATAAGTGATAACCTTTTAAAACTCCCTACTCTCGAGCCGAGAGTAGTCTCTCGGATCTCTCTCTCTACTTCTTACAAAAATATAAGGACATCCGAGAGACGACTCTTGGCTCGAGAGTAGGTAGTTTTAAAATGCAGGCTCGGACTAAGCCCTCTGATTGCTCTCTCGGCGCGAGTTCTTCGCTTGGCGAGTATCGCCGAGCGAGTGTTATCAGTCATACTCATAGCTCTTATCGCTCAGCGACCAACTAGTGAAGCGAGTGCTCGCTGGCAGTGTGAACAGTCAGCGATCAACTGTTTGTATATATGCATCTCTTTTCACACTGAAAGTATATCTATTGTACGTTTCTTGAGCGAGAATATAGCCGATAGTTAGTCGTTTTCTCGTCGTTGGTGGGACAACTGCCTAACGGCTGCCGATTTCCTACCAATACACACACGGGGGAAAGGTTCAACTCAAACCGGGCGGTAACAAAAAAAACAAACAAGTAATTTCCATCCTTTTATTACGTTAAGAAACCTAATTTTGACATTCCATTTACGTTTAAAATAGCATTCTTATACTATATTGAAATTTCATATTTTTATTCAGTTCCCAAAAAACATGCACAAAGATAATTATCATATTATTATTCATTTAGTAATATTGAGGTAGTTATTAGTTTCAGAACTTATACCAATTATAAATGGTTCTAAAAATAACAGTAAAAATCCAAAGAAAATTGGTTTTATGTTTAAGTAAATCAGATAACATCCAGTAATACTAATAATTAATGAATAAAAACAATATATGTAAAATGTATCGATTGTTAAAATGGGCTCAGAAGCAACAACAACAGCTTCCAGAATATCTAAACATTTAAAAATGAATGAGGAGCCATGCGCGGCACCGCGCTGCGTGCGACGCGACCGACGCGACCGACGCGACCGACGCCGCGCGACCGGGGCTCAACTATCCCCCAGAAGGATACGTCATATTCAATACATAGGTACACATAAAGTACATTAAACACTATCTATCTATAGACTCGATGAAACTTCAATAATAGTAGTACATTTAAATGGAGGGGAGGGGTGTACTCTTAACACACCAACAGAAATGAGTGCTCCAATTCCCCACTAAACAAGTTAACAATTCAAGGTAGTGAATTATATGCTACATACAGCTATGTGTGCTTTACGCTTAAAACAACACATTTTTAATGAAAATACCAATACAATATCGTTATCTTATACAATTTATAAGAGAACTATTTAAAATACATTCATGCTCAATAAAATGAAATCGATAAAATCAGCCGCTCACACGCCAAATACACAAAAAAGTGGTTACACACATGAGAAAGTAATATTAAATGTAATGTAAACAACAGTAGAGCCATCAAACAAGGATGACTGCCTTAGCGAGAATGAATGTAAGTAATGGACGCGGAGGCGCGACGGCAGGGGTGTAGTTCAGTCTCGTTTCCGCGCGCCTCCCGCCTCCCGCGTCTGCTTTCAACTTAAACTACTTCACAACGATACAAATAAATCAACTAAAACTATTTCTGCATCATAACGCCACTAATCAAAAATCGCGCATTTGGAAGGAATAACAACATGCCTATTATGTAACGTTCCTGTCGCGGTGAAGGTAAGTCCCGTCCGGTAGCCGGTGCGATGCGAGCGGAGTCAGCTGAATCGGTGTAGAGCGGCGCACGCTCACTATTACCCACACCCTCCTTTCAACCAATCAATCAATCAAAATGTAACACCCATTTATAGTACATGCTATATAGTATAGAACACACATTTAATTCACGTCAAACATTGAATAAGTATATTAATTCTACTAATGGTATGGTACGAAGCCGTAATATTAACGTACATACAAACATGTAAAACAGTAAAGACAGTGGATAGTGCCTACATAAATTGTACATTGTTAGGGTCAAAGCACACTGTGGCGTAGCACGAAGCGTCAATCTCAAAATTCCCACAGCATATTGGCCGTACCTCCATGCACACATTTTTATCGAGAAAAAAAGACGCACGCCGTAACCACCGTTGTAATAACTTGCGTTTGCCAGAAGTAAATATTAAGATTGAATATAAATAAATATTAAGATTGACACTCCCGCTTTCACTCTGCATCAGCCTAACTCGACCCAAAATGTGGCCACACTGGCCACCGAGCAAAGTGGGATATACAAATATCTCATGATCTTCTATTCTACATTATGTCGATCTTTCAGCAAGATGATTTTTTTTGGAATGTTTCATACGCTGATCCCTCCATGCGATTAGGTAAATATTTTCTAGTTATAAATAGTACCAATAGAGCTCTTGAATCGCAAAGTAATACTAGCCCTGCCTCCTACAGGGCAACAGAGTCAAGAGCCCATGATAACCTATTTTACACAATTCTCAAATGCCGTTCGATCGCCTTTGCCGATCGTCTATTTATTAGTATCTATAAATATTTTCATTATTCTGGTCGTAATGTACTGATAGTGGTAACTTGTTAAGTGACAGCTATCTATCATTATAAAATCTAATAGAGGCGCGTGGCGCACACTATCTTGTTTTACGAAATATGATCAGTCTTGTATGTATATAGGTTTCATTGTAAGATAAATGAACTCTACTATACAAACAAACCTTAGGAAATAAAAGAATATCTAGATGAATATGATTGACCTTTAAGCCGATAATTGTAAATGTAAGCACCTAGATGGTGCATACAATACGTCCGTAGCGTGTATTGTACCTGCCTATCTGACTTTTAAACTGCATACTTCTGCCCCATCTAATTATTTGACAGTTTATTGGCGGGCATACCAGTCAACGGATTACCCGGCAGGAATTATTAGATAATCTGGAATCAACGACAATAATTTCCGTTCGATGGTTGTATAAGTGTTCTATGACAAGATCATGTAGGTCATTGAAGTTTTGTGTTGGATGTATTACTTGAATTATTCATTTTATCATGTGCGATTTACACATTATAAAATGAATAATTCAAGTAATACATCCAACACAAAACTTCAATTACCTACATGATCTTTTCTACAAAAAAATGATGTTAATGAAACCCACCAATAAACGGCTAAACATTTGCATTTTGCAGTCTCATCTTTAGTACTCCATTCGGTTGATACGACGCATCCCAAAATCTTAGCCGAAGCTAGTAATAGATACCAGCTGCTGCCCACCAACATTATTATACTTCAGTATCTGAAAAGTTCAGCAAATGGTTCTTTAGCACGAATTAAGAAGTAATCCTATCTAAAGAACTATGTAATGAACTTAAATAATGTTTCGGCAAGCACGGCAACTAGGAAACCCTTATATTGATAGGGAACAATTTTAGCTTAGAAAAGAAAAAAAGTGCAGGTAGACTTTATGACAACAAATATTAACTGCACGTAAATAATGTAATGTAATCCGCACTCAGCTTACGTTCAGCAAACATTCGTAAAAGCCCATTTACTACCACATAGCTATCGGGCACCATTCACATTCGCTATACCTGTAACTAGCATTAAAACTAATACTTTGCACATGTTTAGAGCTTATTGCTCTGTAATTTATATTAAAAGAAGATAGCTAGCAGCCTCAAATGAGTCAGTAAATTGCTGTGTTCCAAGTTTTGACGGTGCAAAGTAGTAATTTTAGAACTTAGTCGGTCAGTGTCGATGACGATGCTGAGATGTTCAAAACTTTAGGACATGCTGAAACTGTCCTGGCCTCAAGTAAATGTACGAAAATACTTTCCCGGAAAATTTTACAAACGATTGGTTGTACATACAAGCGGTTGATGCATGATACCTAGGCCCAGAAACGCTTCAACATCTCTTTTCTAATAAGCTAATTATGTGTCCCCATGTATTCTACTAGTTGTGCGAGATGTTTTTGGTGTAGTACCACTCCACGGCACAAGCCGTCGGAGCCATACCAATGTTATAAATGATCGAAAACAAAATAAGAGAACGAGTAACACATAATCTGCATTCAAACCTAATCTATTGGCGAGCTTCAAAGAAACACAAGATAGATTAAACAATTCAGCTCCGTTTTCAATAATACAGTTTTGTTTTAAGATAACTCATAAGACTAGTCCTGTTACTCCATGTCTGTTAATCCAAAAACATGTATCTCTGTTAGAGCTAGGACTCCATTACTGCCCACGATCATTTAATACATTGGTTTTATAATTATTTTTATGATAAGACTGCTTTTAACTCATAAAAAGTTCATATCTTTAAACACTTCGTGTGAGCTCTTCAAGTTATTATGAGGTAGAATACTGTTTATAAGATTATGCTTAAAAACATACTCTTCAATTGCGAGCAAGGTTGTTATTTAAAACTTAATACAAAGCCTTGCCAAATGTGAGATTTACAATAATATGTGGAAGCTGTACAATTTTTGTCAAAAGCAATTTTAATTGGGAGAGGATAAAATAATAAGGAGGCCAGGGTGGGATTTAGATAACACAAACGTAAAATTACAATAAAATTATGTACCCTTATTCTTCGCATTCGGTGGTTGGTTAGTCAAATAAGTGAAATGATCAAGATTTCGATGTATTTGTGAGATAGGGTCCGCGTGCTAGACTATCGGAGCAGGGCGAGCGACGCCCGCCGCCGCCGCCGCCGCGGCCCGGGCCGAGCGACAGCCCGCGGTCGCCGCTCCTTCTCCCAATGCCCAATGCCCAATGCCCCTCACTGACACATTAAACCGCTTCGCGTTTTAATTTTATCATAATCTAACCTAAAAATGAGAAATTGGAAATAAGAATGTTAACCATTCTCAGTGACAATTTTGCCAAAACTTCCATATATTATTATCACAATTATAAATATAATAATATAAATACACATCTAAGCTTCCCATTAATTTTGATATCATTCACTTAATCTTAATCTCTCATATTTAAAATTATCTCACTTGGCACAGTTGTAACGCAAACAGTAGGTACTTGGAATAATAATAAAACGTAGTACCCAAACTAGACAGAACCGAAGTCAACGGCGCTTACACTACGCGCCATCAATCGCTACGGTATCGTCTTAAGTTTAAAAATATTCCATTACATTTTAAGGAAAAATTACAAAGCTAACAAAGACAAAAAAAATACAAAAGAAAACGATCAACAAATGTCACTTACAAATTAAAACTTTTAAGTTTTCTCCTTATCTTCCAACAATCACTAGTATATCAAAAATATTTATATCCATCAAAGGTGGATCGCCATTTCGTGACATGATTAAGTGGCTCCGTCGTCGGCGGCGAGAGGCTACAAGCGCGGTCGCCTTCTCTTTGGATTCGTTACAAACAGCCGATGCAGTGCCCTGTCTGCATTCATTGTGCACCTGCATCTTCTTTCATTCTTAGCGTGCACTAGTTCCATGTATCTTTGACAAAATCTTACAATGTAATTGCAAAAAGCTTTCGTTATTCCGATGAACCTCCTCGTTAAAGCGAAGCTGTTTTCATTTTAGTCCTAGTCGGTTCATATCCCACACCCTTCGATCATTTTATAACAGGATAAATGTAATGACATCAACAGATTAATCTATTATAACAACAAAATTATATGAATTTCTCTGTATTATAATTAATCATGGGGAACTATCAGTATAATGCTACTAACATGTGTATAATATTATGGTTGTATATGGAACATAATAATTATCAACTATTGCAATCTGTAATAGATAACTCTGTATAAAATACATAGTAGTTAACTGTGTCAAAACAATATAACAATCACTATCATTTAATGTGTATATGAATATAATATTTAAATATGTGTGTATGTTTAGTTTATGTTTATACTATTATTTTTTATAAAGAATGTTATATTTATGTTTCGCGCAGTACCGAGTGCCTTACCAAATTGGTTAGACACCGCCTATGCAAAACATTCCGGTTTGACCTAGTTGCAAGGTCACATTTACAATTCGAATATAAATTATAATATTTAGAATAACTTGTAATATAATATCGGAGATATAAATGGCATCTCTAAATTTCTGCAACGCATGGTCTATGTATGCAGGAGAGCCCGTCGCATACTATTATAGTGCGGCGCGTTGCACTGGACGGGCGGATTGGCTGGCTGGCTCGCTGGTAGTGATGGTAGTGGTGGTGGTGGTAGTGGTAGTGGTGGTGGTGGTGGTGGGTGCGGGACGCTGGGCGTAGTGCGGATGAGGCGCGGGTGTCTACTGCGGGGGCTGCGCCGGCGGCGGCGGCGGCGGCGGGGCGCCCGCGGCGCGGCGACGACCCGGCGCGCTGGCTTGCGCTACCATCGCTCGAATGCGACGTTGAGCAGACTGTGTACAAACAACGACCACCGATAAGCATCGATCGACTAAACCTTATAAAATTTCAGATGTAATCATCGATTTCTTAACTATAATTCAAAATAATTTATCTTCAATCGTTTTCTCCGTTTTAAACATTAGGACAATTGTACATTTATTACAAAAAACAGTCGCGCCATACAATATGCATATTAAGCTGTCGTTTTGCACTTGTTGCAGCTTTGCATTTGTTAAGTTGTGCGCACACTGACCGACAGACAGTTTATTTTGTCACTTTCTACCCGATATCAATAGGTAAGCGTCAAGTCACGTGACTTTTAAAACGACGTTGGTCGTCGGTGTGCGCTCACTCAGTGTAAATCGCTATCTTCAATTTTGAATTTGTTAGCATATTTAAATGGTAAGTAAAACATAAAATAACAAACAACGCAGATATGGCGAAATGTTCGCAAATGCATCAGCTAAGCATACCTAGCCTAAAACCACTTAAACTACTATAACTAGAATAGTAATTGTAATATTTTTTGATCATAAGATCAGATAGTATAATATGTTAGGTCCCAAGCAGCTCCATCAAATGGTAAATATGTTAGATTAGATCGGTCTTTTGATTTTTAATTGTAGTTTAATTTCATTCGTCTCAAGGGTTGGGCACTTATAAGAAAACCTATCTATATCTATTGGTTGACAATCTCAGTATAGCTTAAACATAACATAAAATAGATTTCGCACCGAGCCAAAAGTCGCTAATGAACCGTATTAAAATACTGTACAATTAATGACATTAACTAAAACAAATATAGCAAATTAACAAAATAAATTATATCAACTGAAATTTAGTTAAAAGCCATAAACTATGATCATGTTAAGGAACTGAATTCAATCTTTAGTAATGTATGATCGCATCGGCACATGTATGTGCAAGTGTTATTTTTTATTAGAAACTTCGATGTCGTTATTTATGTAAGTCAGTACAGGCAAATATCATAATAACTCAAACGAAACTGGACTTTTGACCAATTATGTAGTTGCAAATAAAACATCGATCTTATTGCAACAAATTGTTTCGTCAGCGTAATCAAAACAATGTGTAAATGATACATTATTTAATGCAAGTGTTACAACACACATAGTAAATATGTATATATTCTGAACAAGCAACATTTACAGAAGCAGTGCACACAAGATAAAAAAAAAACCATAAAAGTAAGATAGGAGTATAGCTAGCTTAGACGAATGCAAATGTGAAAATAAATAATAAAATTAGAAAAAAAATATATTAAAATAAGACCAAAGCAGGTTTTATCAGAAGGTTTTCATTTCTACGTTTTCTCAAACATTTTAATATCCACACGCTTCGATTTTTATATTACGAGCGTCGTTACATCGATATGAAAAGTGGAAAACTCTTTCCATGTGTGATATATTGTATTTACCTGGACGCTGTAGAAGGGTCCGACGATGTGCACGGTGGTGTCATGGTCTGGCTGCTGGCCTGGCTGTTGCGGCTGCTCAGGCAGCTTGATTAAAGAGCCGGTGACACGTTGCAGCTCACGCACGTTCTGTCCGCCCTTGCCGATGATGCGGCCTACTTGCGACGACGCGACCACGATCTCCACCGTTAGTCGCACGTCGTCAGAGCCGGACATGAAGCCTTCCTCCCGCATCTTCTCGAAGATCAAGTACTGAGCCTGCGCGGACGAGACAACTATCGCGTTACTACGTGTCATAATGACGTTTAGTTCGAACAACTTTTGGTGACCTGAGTTTTGAGGCAACCAAAATAACAATTATCAGTCAACTATCATTATAACCGTCACTAAGGCAAAGAACATAGTAACACTGCTAGTTCACAGTGTAGTTTAAAATTCATGATCAAACGGTTACTGGCAATGAACAGCCTAGATGAAGCGACGATCTGCGGAATATAGCTGGTAGATACTAGAAGAGTAAGTAGAGCTGAAACCGGGTTCAGTGGCGCGTCTTGGGAAAGACCTACGCCCGGTACTGGACCGATATAGGTCGATAAATATCATATTGCTTGTATAGTAGTTGACATGACAGTCATACCTTCCACTGCGCTTCAGGGCTGCCGACGATGGTAACCTTGCGCTCCTGCTGCAGGTTGTTGGCGGCCTCGGCCTGCTTTTCCTGCTCGAGAGGCGCGATCTTGACGGAGGCCTTGCTGAAGCCGATTATGTTGCGGATGTGTGAGCCCTTTGTGCCGATGATTGCTCCCACGGCGTTGTTAGGGATGTACAAGTAAGTAGTCTCCTGCGAAACAAACAATATTTTCTTTTTTAAACGTGCTACATTCTCAACCATTATTTGATGAACAAAGATGGTAAGTTTTTGGGATTGGAAGGGTAGATTGCACCCGAAGTTCGATTTATAAATAGATAGAAAAACTTTCTAAGTAAAAGGTCAGATGGCATACCTGCGAGTCGCCAGCGCCTTGTTGCGCCCCGCCCTGGCCGGCCAGCGGTGCATAGATCGGCGGCGGGAACGACGGCGGAGCGCCGCAGAAGCCACGCCCAGTCGACATCATCGCCATTGGATGCAAACCCGGGAACATAATGCTTTGAGGTGCCAGTACCTACAACAAAAAACGGTTATCTATAGGTACTGTTTGCTACTGTGTGCCTTACTAATCATTAAAACAATATTAATATTGTATTGATATTATACATAGCAAACTTAAGTACCTGTAAATCATTTTCATAGCTTTGGCGTAACTTTGCTGAAATTTGTGACTCCGCTTTGGCCATGTTTTCGATGGTTCCCTTAACAGTAATGATGCGCTCCAAGTTAAAGCTGTTCATGTCGTTGATGGATGAAACGGTTATCTTGGTGTCGGTCTCTTGCATGATCCTCTTGATGGTGTTTCCTGATTTGCCTATTATGCGGCCTATCAAGTTATTGTGTGCCAATATTTTGAGGCAAATCTCACTGCAACAAAAAAGAAAGGTCATAAATACATTAATGTATACCTACCAGAAAGATAAATTTAAATATCATTTACGTAACAGCAGCTAGACTAGAATTATGCTCACCCTTTGTTTGTGTTATTAGCCTCCTGTTGCATAACTTCGAGGATCTTCCTGCAAGCATTGGTGCAGTTCTCTGGGTTGCCGTAGATAGTGATGGCCTTCTCGAGAGAGCCAACGTTGTCCTTGCGGTGCACATCGACTCGCGCCCGACTCTGCTGCGTGATGAGGCGGATGGTGCTGCCCTGGCGGCCGATGATAGCGCCCACCATGTCGCTCTGCACCAGCAGACGCAGAGGGAAGTCCGTGGGACGCGAGCCACCAGCTGCACCGCCACCGCCGCGGCCGCCACCGGGTCTGCCTCTACGCCCTCCACGGCTGTTCTGCTCAGCTGCCTCCACTTTCATTCGACTGCCCTCTATTTCGACACCGTTAAGACCGTTTATTGCTCTGCAACAAACGATAAGCGCATTCACAAACTTAACCCAACGCCAGACATTAAGACATGAAAATTTCAAACTGGAACTATTGAATCGAGACAGGGAAACCAGTAATTTATCTTGTAGCACCTCGGCGAACTAACCTAGCTTACAGTTCCAAATTCATTTCACCGAAGAGTTCACAACCAAAAAATCTTTTGTTAAAAAATAATACTGTATTGATACTTTACTGAACATTTTAAGAAGAAATCATTATTAAAAAATCAATTCAAGAATGTATTATATTTTAATATTTCAAATAACAAAGTATCTTATCAATGGCTAAACAGGACTTTTTTTGCACTTAACAATTTTGGTTAAATTTCAACCAATAAATACCTCCTATATACCAAAAGACTTGTTTGTAAAATTGCACTACAATATAGAAAACATGGTGAAAAATACCGTGTGTTCATTAAAATCTAATTTTATGTAAAATCATAAAATCAAAATAATGACCTAGTTGGAATAGTTATTCAAAGTTATTATTAATGTGCAATTAAAAAAAACAACTCAAATAAGTTTTTTTTTTGCGTTTATTTATCAGTGTTCTCGCAACTGTAGTTCAATTATGGATACGGACAAATTTTAACTATAAAACGTTTTACCTTGATAAATTTCAGTTTTATCGAGAAAGTTGGTCAAATTAATTTTATAGTAAGTAATTTGCTGAGTCGTATAGAATCAAAGTAGGAAATATTCAAATTACACCAAAAACCAAAATGATATTTCACAGTAGGTAAACTAATTCTCCTAAACCAGACACTTAAAATTACGAAAACCATTTCAAGGGGCAAGGCAAACACAGTCAATATCAACACACAAAAACCATCGTTAGATTGCTAACTACAAGTAGATTACAGACGTTGTAAATTAGTTTAGCAAGTAGGTTAGTAAGATGTACCGGTAGAGGACTAGGCTCAACTACAATTTTATTTAAAATGCACAAACCACCCGGCCAACCCAAGCAGTGACTAATTTAGTCGTATTCCGAAGGCGTTTCGTGCCCGCTAATCCAAACACCTTAAAGAGAGGTGCTTAAAACAAAATAGCATCGTGCGTGTTTGTACCAAAAACCCAAACTATGTAGAAACAATCGTTTCGGAGTCATGTTTCTGATATATAACAAAATCCAGAAATAGGAAATCGAAAGGCATCACACAGTTTACAAAACATGCAAGAATGAGTGCAGCAGATATTATTGTAGAGGCGAGAAAGAAGAAGCCAATCAAAGCGTTTCCGCCCGCGCCAGTTAACCGAGGAGATGCGTCCCATGAAATCCCGCCACCATCAAACAGACAAAATACTCACTGCTGCGCCTGTTCCGGAGTCTCGAATGTGATGAACACCGCTTGGGTGTTGGCATCGCGTGTGTTGGCTTTGTCGCAATGCTGCACGTTGCCATACTGTGAGAGCAGCGGCTCGATGTTGTCGAAGCGGACATGGAGGGGGAGCCCACTGATGAGAACCTTTGACGACCGGCTGCGACAAGCGATATACACCACTTGTAGATACTCGTTAATATAGGTACCTATTTATTTTCTAAGGTTTACATAAACTGTTCATGGGGTGGGACTAGTTTACTAAGTTTGTTTTAGGGTACGTCAAAAGACGCAGGTCAGTTGATTTTGCTTCCATTTGTTAAAATGTATTTACCTGTGTGTTTTTAAACAGTTTGAGAATAGGTCTCTATGTAGTTAGGTCCCTAGAACTTTGAGCTAAAGTTTATGTAGAAAGTTTTTTACTCATCTACTATTATTTATTGTGAATAAACGTAGAAAAAGGGCAATCTAACTTAGATATTATGTACTTACTTAAGACAAGTGTATTATGACAATTTCGAGATTAGGGCCTGAAATTGTCATAAGTCACTTGTCCGAAATTTTTGTGTAGTTTCCAATAAAATACTGTCAAAATCAAATAAAAAAAACCACCTTACTAATTAATTACTCATCCCACAGTCAATAAACACCTATACAAGCAGAGTGGGCAAGTTCAACACAACATTAGGTAGGTAGGAACAGGAGAACTCATCCATTTCGATCAGATCAACAAGTATACAAAGAGTGCATGCGAGCAATGAATGAATGGTTTATAGTGCTGGGTTTCGATGTAAATAAATATATCGTACCATAGAAACGAACAAGATGCATGACATATACAAGATTCATGAAATAAAAATATTTCATCCTCATCACTTGAAATCGCACACCAATATATATTGCCGAGCATAGTGACCGATAACTTTATTATGAGCGCGCGTGTAGGGGCGGTGGTGACGCAGCGTAGCGTGGCGCCCGCACCGCACGTTCAGCCGCGGCTACAAAATGGCGGAGTGGAATGGAAGGAGATGACATCATACAGCACACTTCAAGCCCGGCTGCGCGTTGCATTGCGCGCCATGTCCCGCGCCCCCCGCGCCATTCATAACTCCGATTCCGTTGCACCGGCGGCGGCGCGGCGGCGGCGACCGATCGTTTTATGACCCCGACCGCCCGCGCCTTACCTCAGTCAGCCAAAATTACGCTCTCTCGCTCGCTAACACACTTACGCGTACTTCGTATAATACGGAATAGTACTATGTGAGAGTGAGGTCCCACGTAACAATCTACGCTACCGTATTGTCTTGCTTGTAGTAATATTTGACTAGGCACTAAGGACTACGTAGGTAACGAATACTATAAGTGAACCTTTCATAAATACTGTAATAATGCTACTTGCTCCATAAAGATAAATGGAAGAGTACGTAGACAATGGGTTACCGCCTAAACAAACGTAGTTTAGGAAGGATGCATTTAAAGATAGCTTTTAATTTACGAAAAATAGTTTCTAATGCACATGCTCATTAAGTCTGATAATTCAGAAATCATTTATTGGAACTATTTATATGCACTAGTTTTACAAATAGAAACGATGTGACTGTGAAAGTTATAAAAACTGTTTTGAAGACAAACACAACCACAACACAACGCACCTCCTTGAACTTTAATTATAGACCCAAAAATAGATTTTGGTTAATTTATTAAATACAACTAGGTTTAATGTTGGATAAAGTTGCACAGTTGATACTAAATTAAATATATTGTTATGGATTGAATGATATACTATATCTATATAAGAAGTATTTGAAATCGACTGACCGCTTGAGAGAGAAATATCAGAAATTCTAAGAACTAAGAGCGTCTACTGGTGACAGCTTGCCTTGCACAATATGCCCGTAAAAAAATCCAAAGAGGCAAATCTCATATCAACTACTGTAGAAACCTGCAGAACAAGAAATTCATAATTTTTGAATCTGAAGTTTTTGAAAGTATGATAAAGTATGAATGGATGTTTATCTTGATATGTATCGGATATATATCAAGCTGGATTTGTTGATATATATCTAGTTTCATTTAAACTTACTAGAATAATGGTTAAAAATGAAAAATTGGTATTATGTAGATTTTAGCGTTTGTATTCTACTTCCCGAATAATATTTGGTGTGGGAATAGAGTTAAAGTTATTTTTTGTGTCTATTGTTAATTTATTACTAACCCGGCGAACTCTGTTCCGCCTTAAAGGCAATAAATAAGCAGATTTTTGAATGTATTAAGTTTTTTTTATTAGAAAATAGATGCATAAATAAATACATTATTATTATATTATTTTATTATCCTATGTCCGTCTCCTGGCTAGTAGTAGTAGGTAAGTACAGCTGTCTTTGACGGCATCATTATAAAATAAAATATAAATAAATAATGAATGTAAAAGTTTAGATGTTTGGTCTCGTGACCCAATGAGCTCCGGAAGGAAGTGCCAAAATATTAATTTAAAAGTTCAATTAAATTTACGAATCAACAGATGCTAGTTCAATCCTATTAATATAATATGTAATTAACTATTTATTAATAAACTTACGACTATACAGTATTTACAAAATGTACATTGTCATATAAAATACATAAGAAACAGTTGAGCTATCTACAGACCGTTGCAAACGATCTATAGATAGTTAACTAATTAACTATTATGTTGAATGATCACTACCAATATAAACTTACTACGACATACGTCGTACACAATAATCTGGCAATTTTTTTTTACATTGATGTACATATTATCAGAATTTCGTAGTAAATTCGGCAAGACGGCATAAAGAAGTGCGGGGGCGGTAGGAGATGTCATATATTTATACCAGATAGATAGATAAAAACGCGCCGGCCGGCGGCGGCAGCGGTCGCGGCCGAGTGCTACAGCGCTCACTCGCCATAATCATTTTTTTATGACATGACTCATGCCATCGTGCAATGAAACGAACACGCTCCGCGCCTGCGACCGCACGCTAGCGGGAGCGGCGGCGGTGACAGCCGGCTAGCTGGGACCGGCTGTCATATCACCGGGCCTTCGCCCGCGCCGCCGCCGCCGCCGCCATTTTACATTAAACGCACCACGTGTTCAGAGTACATTCAATTTATAAATGGCAGTTCAGTTGAATAACCTAAAATATTTAGAACCTAATATGAACATTTTTGATACAAAACCACATTACCTATGTACAACATAATTGAAAGTACCCAAAACGAACATAACTGTAAATAGTAGATACTCATACCCACGACTCCGTTAAATACCTACTAATGAAGAGCAATAGCCTTATCGACCTCTAGTTAACCTAGTTACAGCCGATATAATACAAAGTATGCGCACCAAGTAAAACAGAAATAATCAAAATGTTGATAATATGATGGTACCCTAACTACGACTGTTGGTTACAGATATAAAGCTATCATACCTGCTGCGATATTTAGCCATTCTGTGCGCCATAAAACGATCGAGGAACGAATCGCGCGCTCGATATGTGTTGATGCACCAACTCAGTGAATGATTTCGACACTAGTATGTCCACTAGAACGGGAGTAAGATTCTTGGTCGGATGTTTCACAAAATTTTGTGTGATCCCGGACAAAAATCACGAATTTGTAACATATTAGCACAAGACCTGTAGCGCAACTATGAATGTTGCCGTCTGACTGGTGGGTGGGTGGGTGAAGTGAGTAAAGTGAACTGAGTGGCGTGGCGAGCGCAGTGCGAGTTCACGACGGACTTGCAATGCAAAACGACGAGCGCACAACAAGCGGGCCTGCACCGCCGTCGCCGCCGCCGCCGCCGCCGCGCCACCCGCGCCCCTTCCCGAGCCGCATACTCACTGATAACCAACCGACAAACACAAACAACCCATTCACAAAATGTGTTCTATCTACGGAAAATCATTAGTGGTACTATAATACAATCCGATCATCGAACCAACGTTACTAAACTATTATGTAGACTGCAACGACAAAATAACTACTTAATAAAAAAAATTGTAAGACTTTCGTGAATTCAATAGTTTTCATTGAAGAAAGTTGCAGTAATGTTGGAAGTGCGCCAATTGAAATGTTGTATTTGCAGGCCCTATCTACATTCGAGACGAGTCGAGCGAGACCATTTCTTTATAAGTAAAACGGCTTTTTCATTTAGGAAAGTAATTATTATATTTTAGAAATTTATTAATCTTTTGCAGATAACTGTTTTAGCCAATAAGTTCGGAACCATGTGATTAGAAAAAAAAGGAGTCGTGTTTATATTAGAAAATAATAAGCTGCATTTCTTATATAACTTTTTCTATAATAAATAACAACAGAAGAAATTAAAGAAACAAATATTATAAATAATAAAGATATAACCTTTAAAAGACTTTTATAAAAATAGACCCGAATGATAAACATAAAAATTAAGACGAGTCTTAATTAATGATTTATTGAACATGGATTGATGGATACAATCGTTTAAGTTTCTGAAAAATAATATCGAGTATTATTCAACTTTAGTCTTCATTGAAGTTACCTCGCGTTCAACCATTTCACCAAGTTAATATCATGTACTTAGGTAAAGTACATGTAATAAAAAGTCTTTAGGCTCATATATATATATATATAAATATCTTTCCAATTGAATAATTCGTTCGATGACAATTGATACAATTGATGTGGCATTGCTCGTAGAAAGTAATAATAATAACCAGTTTTAATTTAAGCTCTTACGGCGCTTGTAACGAATTCTTAATATTCAGGTTGTACACGCATGTTTATATTATTATGTATAACCAAATTCAAAACAAGATGAGGTTCTCAATTCGACTGTATAAGATGTTACGCATTTACAATCGCCACAGAAGACAGGCGTCACAGCTCAGTTGGTTACTACCACTAGTTGGTTACTACAACTGTCCTGGTGCTGAGCTGAGCTGGCTACTGCTCTGCCTTCCCTTCCATGCTGTGGGTCGTGGGTTCGATCAGAGCAAATGTATGTGTGATGAACATATATACATATTTGTTCTGTGTCTGGGTGTTACTATGTATTCTATGAACTTATGTAAGTAGTAAGTATTCTATCAGCAACCTACTTCTTATAGCTTAGTTTGGGACTAGAATGTGATGTGTGAATTGACCATGAACATTTATTTATGAAATTATGAACCAATTTTGTCGATTTTTGTTAGGTAGATCATACATTGGAGGTGGTAAGTAGATTGTTGATAGAATACTTAATTTATTTTGTATATATGTACATACTACATAGTAACACCCTAACACCGCCAGTGTTTTTCATCTCACATATTTTTGTTCTTGATGGAGATCAGACCCACTACCTGCACATTGCAACAATCTATAGATACTCACAAACCAGTTCACTTTTTTATTGTCCGGACGATTAGTCCAGTCAAATTATGGCTAAAAACGAGTTAAATAAACATGAGCGAACACAGTTTGGGGACTTTGAGGATCGATAGGGGGGTGTATTTTGAGCATACATTCCAATTTGAGGGGTTGTACTGAGGTCAGCTCAAGGTCATTTCGATGGAAACGCGTTTCATTCGATATCTCGAGAATGGTTGGTGTTAGGCGAAAAATTGTTGAGACCTTTTCTTTTCCAAACAAAATTTACAAACTTTTTTATTTGAAACTTTTTTTTATAATATTAATATTTTTCAACTTATTACTCCCGCAAGGCAAAAAATTTACTTTTTTTCCATTTTTCGTCGTTTTCTCCCCAACCATTCAATTTTATTAAATTTTACCGATCATCAAAGTGTAGATCTTTTAATTATGAACAGTTTTGTCCTTAAACTTTTTTCCGTAGTGCCAATACCTTCGGAGTTATATATTACTTTACCGATATATTATTATTTTTATAAATTATTTTTCTATCAATAAATGTGTAAAACAGTTTTAATTGTTAATTTACTTCTTACCCAAATTAACCCAAAAATTTACCCAAATTAAATACTTAATTTTTAAATAGTTTAATCGATTGACCTTTTTATATTGCGACAGTGGCGCGGATTTCGCTCGGTAAAGTAATATATAACTCCGAAGGTATTGGCACTACGGAAAAAAGTTTAAGAACAAAACTGTTCATAATTAAAAGATCTACACTTTGATGATCGGTAAAATTTAATAAAATTGAATAGTTGGGGAGAAAACGACGAAAAATGAAAAAAAAGTAAAATTTTTGCCTTGCGGGAGTAATAAGTTGAAAAATATTAATGTTATAAAAAAAAGTTTCAATTAAAAAAGTTTGTAAATTTTGTTTGGAAAAGAAAAGGTCTCAACAATTTTTCGCCTAACTCTAACCATTCTCGAGATATCGAATGAAACGCGTTTCCATCGAAATGACCTTGAGCTGACCTCAGTACAACCCCTCAAATTGGAATTTATGCTCAGAATACACCGCCCTATCGATCCTCAAAGTCCCCAAACTGTATTCGCTCATGTTTATTTATTTCGTAATTTGACTGGACTAGATAGGGATAAAATAATCAAACATAACTGCGAAGTACAGTGGAGGCTTGTCACACACAATCAAAAATTTCTCGCTTTTCGCTCTTACCTAATACACAACACAATGTGAAATATCTCCAGCTAGATTGTAATAGACTATTTTGTATATAGAGCAAAATAAAAATATGTAGTGTCATACAATTCATCGGCACTTGTCCATATAGTCGATTTATTTAGATGGAATGCTGTGAATTTAGTATGCGTGTGCGTGCACCAATGAAATAAAACGCATGCACATAACCTTTAGTTTAAAGTAGAATTTCAACTATGATATCTACAATAAAGACAAAATTGTAGGGCAATAAGTCTAAATAACAGCGGAGATTGTTAATCTAGAACAGATGTTAAAGCATCATGTCGAAGTAATCAGAAATAAAACAGTCGAAAGGTGGAGGGGCACGTGTGTGGCATCGCACCGAACTAACCACCTGCCAGCAGGTGCAACGAGCGCCCGCACCTAACCGCCTGCTATACATACAGTCGCCTACAGACAGCGAAACGAGCTCAGAGGGCTTAGTCCGAGGTTGCATTTTAAAACTCCATACTCTCGTGCCGAGAGTCGTCTCTCAGATATCCATATAAAAATATAAGGACATCCGAGAGACGACTGTTGGCTCGAGAGTAGGGAGTTTTAAAATGCAACCTCGGACTAAGCCCTCAGAGCGTGGATCCCTCTAACCCATCTGCGCTGAAAAGCTTCGTTATACCGGAGAGTACCGCTGTTTGTTCTGGACAGAAATCATCGAAAAGTCAATCCGGCGCATGGATTTTTACTAGGTAACGTTAGAATGATTGAGTGGTTTGTTTGAGAAGGGCGATGACGAAAGCACGGCAAGTCCGAAACCACGAGAGTTAAAGAAAAGTCGTGAAAAGAGTCATTGCCCTCGATTTGTAACGACTACAAAGCGACATATTATGTACCTAAAGTAGTTCTCCTTCTAAGTTTCGTTTTATCACGAGATGCTGAGTGCGGCTCAGGTAAATGAAGGTTACGAATGAGCGACACGAACGTAGATAATATGCCGGGTAATAAACTTTATCATGCTTTAAAAACTAGTAGCAACGAACTTACTTTCTGTTTATAAAAAGTTCGATATTCGATTGAAGATATATAATTTCTATACTTACATAATTTAACTACCATTAAAGTAAAAAAGCCAGTAAGTAGTTTAATTACTATTGCCAGATCACATTCGACAGTATATAAAAAATAATTAAAGAATCATCGAGGGCAAATATGTAAGTTTAGCTTAGCGCCTAAATTACAATAAAATCCGCCCTAAAATTAGTGGTCTTATGGCACAAAGCGATGTCTTGTAGGCAACCGTTGTTATTCTAATGTTAGTGGAACAGTGCGGCCAAGGCTATGCCACAACATACAACCTTTCCTGAACCTGAACTAGCGTGCAACTTGTAACGTAGAAGTTAATTCCATCCCAATCATGACAGCACCCTGCACAAAATAAAGGAGAGTTTTCCAGCACAGGATCTAAGGAGAGTTTTCCAGCACAGGATCTAACTAAATTTTTGTCTACGTTTAACTAGATTATAGACATGTTGAATATTTATACACGAGCGCGGTACATTTTAAAACATTTTTTTGACGTGACAACGTCTTATAATTCGATAGAGCCGGCTGCACGCACGAAAAAACATGACTCATGCGGCGTTACCTCGCTCTGAGGCGTTCCATGAAGTGAAAGCGAGTGCGCGGAACGAGCGACAAAGAAGCACAATCGGCCTTTGCGTTCGTTGTCACGTTCAACTATCGTCAGTAAACCGACTTTACAGACAACCATTTTTTTTTAGTTAAATTGGTGAACTGAATACTAATTTGTGACTAGTTTACTAGATGATGTAAATTACAGTCATCCCTTAGATATCCATAAGATATAATGAATGAATCACAAGGATAAGGCCGGCCTCACACAGCCGGAATTCGTCTCTGAATTCATAATCTGAATTCATATTATTAATTAAGAAAGGCCGGAATCCCATACAAAGTCGTTATGATCCACATACATTCTGATTTTTTCAGATTATGAATTTCTCAGATCGATCTGTAAGAATGATTCTGATGTGCGTCCGGAATTCCTGGTCTGAATATTTAAGATTATGACTTCATAACGCACGTAATCCTATACATTTGCATAGAGCAACACACACATACTGAATTCAGATTATGAATTGCTCAGTATTGAGCCAATAGCAATGCGATTAGTATTAATTCCTCCTCCATTTCGAGACGTTTGCGTGTGTCGTGAAACAAGAGACTACTGATCTATCTCAATTTTTAAGATAATGTGAGTTGAGGGAGCCGGAATTAAGAGTCTGAATTAAGATTCTTAATTCAGATAGGTTTTCCGGCTGTGTGAGGCCAGCCTAAGAAATCTGTCTGAGATGTGTCTTCTCGTACATGGGAATACAGTTGTGTGGTCAGCCTATTTCATTTCATGAGGGTTCAAACCCACAAAGTTTGGGCTATATTTTATCTCACAAGGTTAAATCTAATATTCAACCTCAGTTAGTACTAAAGTCAGAACAAGAGAGAAATTGATGATAAGTTGTATTTAATAATAAAATATAAGTACATAATATTATGTAGGCACCTAGTTAACCCAACCATCTACCTACACTTACCAATAGATAAATAAGTCATAACATAAATGATACGACCTTGAATATTTAATAACTTAGAAAAAAAATATGAGCGTATTTCAAAACCCGTTAAGAGTACTCCCCAATTCTCAACCGTTAGCATCCCTTTCTCACGATATTGACTGACATTTACCTGACGTACAGCTACCTACTTAAAACTTTTGAAATTTTTGGAATCCTTTTAGCAAATGGCAGATAGTTTCAATATTCTTAGTGACGGTTAACTCATACATCACCTACAAATATAATGCAATGGGAACTTCATAGCGTTTTGTTCTGTAGTCCCAAACTTGTACGTTAGCGCACCACAAAAACAACGGATATATATAATATATCAGAACCAGAACATTTATTATTTCTACCTTTCTATATCAAATGCTGCGCTCGAATTTTAGACTCCTCCTGCCCTGGTTGTATTACTATTATTTATAATATGGCCTGGTTATAAAGGCGTTTCTAAGCGGCGACCTTCAAACTAAAACCGTTTAAAAAACCTCTATTGAATCTAAGATTAAAATATATTTGTAAAATGTCGTTGTATTGAACTCCCTTTTCAACGATACCCTCATATAGGGAGGGGAGCATACAACTCAAACAAGTTCATCCTCAACTTAGGGGTGCACGAACAATTCCTTTGGTATCAAACCGCATCTGTTAGGTACACCTTGAATATCAATGAAATCTAACGTCTAATTAAGTCATGCTTTCTGAATTATTTTTTTAATGAGATATGTGTACTTACTTAAACCGATTTTAGCAATAGTTAATCATAACGATAATCTCTTAATGGGTAATAGATATTGTTAAACTACAGTTTAACTGTTTTTTTCGAGATTCGTGATTTCGAATGAATATGTTATTACATATTAAAGATTTACTTCTAAATGAAACACATCCTAGCTATTCGCGTCCTCGGTGATTCGGGGATAATAAGGTTTGCCTCTGCGGGTAGATGTTTAGGTACCTCCTCTCAAAAGATATAATTATATCAACAGATCATTACACTGAAATTCGGAGTACTCGAAATCAAAATACATAAGTTTCATATCATTATAGACTATAGAGTTTACTCTCCACAATTTCTTAGATAGTGGAAACTAATAATAGATTAGAATCTTTAGGTGGATCAGCATTATTCTAATTATATAAACACTAGCTGACCCGTGCCCACTTCGTTAGGCATAATTAGACCGTTTTTTCTCCGATTCACTTTGCAAAACGGACAACACGTAAAAGCCTTTTTATTTTTCGGTTTTTTATATGAACTATGACCACTCAGCAATAATGTGGCTTTCTATTGGTGAAAGAATTTTTTAAATCGGTTTAGTAGACCCTTATTAGTAATATTAGTATAGATAGATAAACATAAGTGTAACAATGTAAGCACATAAAGATGTTGACAGTTTGAGCTGACTACTTGTTCTACGAGTAACGCAAGAAAGGAGAATAAATTGGTCGACTCTGCTGTAAGAATGCTTGGACGTAAAGGCTTCTAGATTGGAATACGCTGTGAAAAGTACACAGTCAAGAACTTCAAAGTTTGAACCAATGAACCGTACAAAATACGCGCCTTACATACAATCTGATCTGCGCGACTGAAAACTTAAATATGCTATAATGAAGCTGCAACCATGATTACGTTCACAATTCGCAATTTAAAAAAATACATTATTATTTCAGTATTCACAAAATGCCACCGATAGCCTGCATACTAACTATAAAATAACTCACAGTAGACAAGTTATGGTAAAATACATAAAATCAACGCTTCCACGCTTCATGTTGCAAAAGTTATAACAAGATCGGACCGATTTACAAAAAGCATTTATTATGGGATCTTTTAAAAAAAATTATATACTCTTAATAACTTACAAAAATGAACTTAAATGTTGGTACGGTTGGTCGGTGATATCAATCAGCTATCATTAAGCAAAGGTGCATAAAAATCCGTTCTATGGTATTAGCGTGAAGTGAGTTAAAAGAAAGAAAAAAACAACATTTAAGCAACGCAAATACTTCATTTTTAAAGATAATGAGGTATTTTGTTAGCTAGTAAATAAACAGATTGAATCCTGTTCAAGTTTTATATAAAAGTTCTAAGTAAGTTATGTTTTATGAAAATATATGATTATTATTGATAGTAAAATAATAATAAATAAATAATGCTGGACAATCCACACAACATCATCTAGCCCCAAGCTAAGCAGAGCTTGTGTTATGGGTACTAGAAGACTGACATACTTAATACAATATATTACATAGATAGATATTATTTATTATAAGTACATATAATACCCAGAACACCCGGAATAAATATTTGCAGAACATACAAACATTTATCCCGAGGCGGGAATCGAACCCGCAACCTTCCGCATCGCTGGTGGACCATCGCTGATGTTAAACTTACAAATAATAGTTAATAATAAAATAAAAAGTTAAAAAATGGTTTAGGAAGTTGGTAACAGACTATATAATGTTAAAAATTTAACTTTCTTTAGTGATATCTTTTCTTTGTGTCACAAAAAAATCTTAATTTCAAATGTTATAATTAATTCTAACATTTGAAATAAAGATTTTAATGACGACCGATGTGGCGCGGTGGGCGATGGTCCGCCTGCGACGCGGAAGGTTGCGGGTTCGATTCCCGCCTTGGGATAAATGTTTGTATGTTCTGCAAATATTTATTCCGGGTGTTCTGGGTATTATATGCATAATAAAAAATATCTATCTAAGTAATGTATTGTATTAAGTATGTCAGTCTTCTAGTACCCATAACACAAGCTCTGCTTAGCTTGGGGCTAGATGATGTTGTGTGGATTGTCCAGCATTATTTATTTATTAATAATTATTAAAATTTAACATAACTGTGACCTATTTAAACTAGATTTAATATAAATATGAAGCTGAATTCATTTTAAACAACTTTCACTTAATAGACAAGTTGGACACATACTCACTCGAAATCTTGAAAATCTTCCAGATCAAATATTTGATCTTGATCGTCCGGAGACAAACTCAAGTCACTAAACTGCTTTTCCATGGAGTTTGGCATTTCACTCAAATATTTTTTGGGCTAAACCACAAACATTAAAATAACTTCTACTTAACGGGAAAAGAGATCCTTGTGTGATTTTGATACTTTGGGATCACTACACGTTATAACGTTTATTTTCAGCGAATCCAGGTAAGTAATTCTTTCCGCCAAAAATAAGAAGATAATCAAAAATAACATAGAGAAATAACCCAAATTAATATTTTAAACTTGTTTGTTTTTCCTAGGATGAGATAGCCCGTGTTAACGCGGTGGCGCGGCGCCACTGAGCAAGTAACTTGCAAAATGGGGAGGGAGCTGTACAGATGCGTCACGGTCGCTCAACAGGGTTTAGCTAACGGGGTAGGGATGGCGATTGCCCCTGCCCCTGTTAGGGTGCCAGAACAATCGTTTTAAACATAGCATTTTCATAATACTGCGTACCTACACTGAGCCGACTATCGGATGATAAGAACATAGCCTGTGACCAGGAGCAAGACCAACATGAAGAAACAAATGATAGAATTACGGGTATAGCACATTGACCAAGCAAGAATTAAAATAGTTTTGTCCTCGTTTTCGTTAGTTTGCTTAACCGCGAGAAGGCTCTTGGGTAAGGGGCCTAACGTCTCTTCTCGTCTCTGCACTAGCACAAGTTACAACCTTCTGGTACAACCTCCCTTTTCCCAGTTTGAAATATATCTCTTTTTTTTCTACTGTGTAAACTGAGCGCACAGACCATCTGATGGTAAGCAAGCATAGCTGCTTATAGACGCCTGTGACCCGGATTTTATATTAATACCTAGACTTTAATTACTTAATAAAATAGTCTTACTTAATTGCTATTAAGACGATATTAAATTATCCTTGTGATTTCACAGAACACAATATAGAAAATAAAGCATCTCATAAGTTCGATCGTGACACGCAAAACGCTTCGATAGAGCGATCTAGAAATCTCAAAGATGATGCAGCGACATCTAGTTGTAAAATTAAACTAAGTATATCTTGTCATGATTGAATACGGTGTTGCTAAATATATAATTATTTTGTACTAAAATCTATGTAGCATTATAAATAAAGTTAGTAACTTTTTTAGTCGTGGCCCAAAGTGCCCATTCTCCTTTGATTGAAATCCGTTGACTAATAATAATAACGCTACGGCAAGACCCCCCCCCCCGCTCTCTCTCTCGATTAGGGTGACCAGATGTCAGGAATTTTCCTGACATGTCAGGAATTTTAGACATATGTCAGGAATGCGGCCGGAAAAGGGAAATGTCAGGAATTTCTCGGCAAATAAATGAAACAATATTTTTTTTACACTATAAACTTTTATTTTTAGTCATAATAACAAAAAGGAAATTGTCATTAATTGTAATCAACTTTTTACGATTTTGACATCAAACAATCAACATTGACATATAATATTAAACAATTTAAATAATCAATTAAAAAAAAACCCCTTTAAGTAAAAAAATTGACTCTTCGCTTCACAAGCCTTTCGCTCAACAATTTCTCGGCAAATAAATGAAACAATATTTTTTTTTACACTTTAAACTATTATCTGTAGTCACAATAACAAAAAGGAAATTGACATTAATCGTAGTTAATTAACTTTTTTTTACGATTTTGACATCAAACAATCAACATTGATATATAATATTAAACGTACTGGATTCAATAATTAATTTTTATTTTGAAATAACTTTTGAATTATTGCGGAAAAGTAGAATAAAATTAGTTTTGTTATAAAACTTCTCTACCACAGACCACCTTCATACTTTAACCGAAATCATAGAAAAATATTCCGAATTTCATAAACCTCTATACATCGCCTTTGTGGATTACGCAAAAGCGTTTGATAGTCTAAAGCATTCTGCTATATTTCAAGCCCTCGAAAATCAAGAAATTGAAAAAACGTACCGCAAATTTTAGACTTCACACAAATGGTCCATCATTTAAAATACAAAAAGGCGTAAAGCAGGGTGATCCGCTCTCTCCTATTCTATTTACAAGCGCTTTGGAAGAAGTTTTCAAAGCGCTGTCAGATTCGTGGGGTACGAAAGGTATAATCGTCGAGGGCAAACGCTTAACTAACCTACGTTTTGCTGATGATATCATACTTTTCGCCCCAACACCACAAGAACTGTAACAAATGCTTCAGGACCTAAGCACGGCAAGTCTTGAGATTGGACTTCGAATTAACCGTTCAAAGACTCAAATAATGACCAACAGCACGAAACGTAGGGTCGAGGTAGATGGGCAAGTTATACAGCATGTCGATGAGTATATTTACTTGGGCCAGTTAGCGAGCTTCGAAAACAGTCAGGACAAAGAGATCCACCGTCGTATCGAGAACGCCTGGAAGAGCTACTGGTCCATGAAAGAACACATGAAGGGTGACCTCCCTATATCACTTAAACGCCAACTTATCGACATGTGTATCTTGCCCGTCCTAACCTACGGTGCTCAGACTTGGTCATTGACTGAGTCACAGAAGTCTAAACTCAAGATTTCCCAAAGAGCCATGGAGCGCAGCATTCTCGGCCTCAAACGCATCGACCGGGTGCGGAACACAATGCTGCGCTCAATGACAGGCATTGCCGATGTAGGGAGCAAAACAGCAAAGCTCAAATGGGAGTGGGCGGGTCATGTTAGCCTGATACCAGCCGAGAAGTGGGCTAACATCGTCACCCCATGGGTGCCGGAAGTCGGAAGGCGACGGCGGGGCCGGCCGAAAAGGCGTTGGAAGGATGACCTGGACGTGCACGAAAAAGATTGGTGGAATGTCGCCAAGGACCGGGATGAGTGGAAGACTTTGGGGGAGACCTTTGCCCAGCAGTGGGACAATATAGGCTAAGAAAAAAAAAACAAAAAAAAAAAAACTTAAACATGATGTCAGGAATTTTGGCCGAAAATCAGGACTTTTAAAATTTGCATCTGGTCACCCTACTCTCGATGTCCTTTTTTAAAAAAAATATTTTTATATAACATTATTTTACTTAGAATTCTGAAGGCCTACAAGAATGGTTGTGATTGCGTTTAAAAGAACATAAAACGGGCTTTGTTTATTTCTTAGATTGTTTGAAAATCCAACTTGTGGAAATTAAGCTATTCCTGAAAAATATGTTGTATTGTACACAGGAAATACAGTTTTTCGGAAATATCTTGATTCCCACTTATGGATTTTCAAACTATCTGAAAAGCAAATAAAGTTTGTGGGCCTTCAGAATTCGGTGTAATATAATGTTAAAATCAAAAATAGTGTTTCAAAATTACTCGATTTCCATGGGATAAAAATAGTTAGAGGTAGGCCTTATAAGCAGTTCTTATATTAAGTAGTATTTTTATTTAAATCCAGTTTTTATTTGTTCTAAAATTAATTGAACTTTGAGAGATACTCAAGCATTCAAAATATATTTACTTACTTTCCATTATGAACATTTTATTAATACATTAGATTTTCGGGTCGTTTATTAGTACACTGTGCACAAATGTATCGAAAGTATAATTTTACTCGTTTATTACTTTGACTGTGTATTTCATTTATATTTACATAAGTAAGTTCTATTTTGTATGTAATTTTAAAATTATATTTTGACATACATGGTAACAGGTAATTCATGAATAAAATTTTAACTATTTATCTATTTCTAAGTATGTAAAATGAGTTTGAACATTTTATGATGTTTTAATTTTAACCAGGTATGTCCTCTTCGCCAAGATTGCATTGTTTTATATTTTAGGAAATATCGATGGGTTTGTTTGTGACGCCTTGCCTGGGTATGGCGTGTCCTGTTTATATTCTTGCAGTGTAACTCCATTAATAGTATACTTATTTCATTACTAGTTCGGAAAGGCTGTCATTGCAACGAGTAACGAGGAACAAGTTGCAATGACGGTTCCGAACGTGTACTGAACGACTATTTTTAATACAGTTGCGAAAAATGAAGCAATTTTATAAAATAATAATTATAATAAAAACAACTAAACTCGCTAAGACAATTTCTACAAAATGGCGCCAACCGTACAATATAAGAGATTTTTTTTTTCATTCATTCTGGTAGGCAAAGGTAACTATGCCCATACAGCCAAGTCTTCAGTAGAATTTTTTTATTGATATGAAATGAAAATGAAAATTAATGAGATGAAATGAAATGAAACCAAATCAAATCGAAATGAAATGAAATCATTAAATCTGATATAGAAACAAATTAGTAGCTTCTTTTTAGAAATATACGTATTTGCATGAATCATAAAAACTTCTTTGATTTTTTTTTTTCAGTAAAAACTTCATGGTTGGTTTTTCTTTTTAATAGACATTATTTTGACAGTTGGGAAAGAAAACGCACTAGTGCGGGAATGGTAAAGAAAAAGCACTAGTGTGTAATAGCCCACTTCCCGAACGCTACACGTCCCTGCAATATGTCACTTTTTGAGCACCTGTATTAAAAATAGTACATTGTTCACCGAGAGGAGAAAGTGACCGATTACCGTCGAGGGTGTCGTTTGAAGCCCGAGCCGCAGGCGAGGGCTTTAAAACACCCGAGATCGGGAATCGCACTTTCTCTTGAGTGATACATAGTGCTTTATACTACACCTACAAGGAAAATAAAAAACTAAAATTTTCACATGTTCTTTTTTCAAATTGTTTGACACCATCCAACACACAGCTAGTGGCCAGTGTCATTTTGCGAACTTGGAGATAAAAACTCACTGTAAAAACTTTTTGGCTTTTGATATTTAGGTTACCAGCGCATAGTCTTACCCAAAATTAAAAAAGAAAAACCACGTAAGAAATGGATTTTCATACACTTTTCTCTCCCGCTCAGATGCGTTTTCTCGCCGCATATTTGTTCGATATGCAATGACGTACTTTCTACCGTAAATTTGATAAAGTATCAAGGTACTTTCCGAGCAGGTGTAGTATAAAATATTTTATTTCATGCAAAAATAAATAAATACTTAGGTACTTACTACAATATATTGGGAATTATAGTCTGAGTATGACATACTGCCACACATAAAGTAACTTTTTTGTTTATTACATTTTCTTATTTTCATTAATTACAGTTACCTACTGTTACCTGACCTACGGAATTCCGTAGTGTAGGTAAAACATAAATGAATCACATAGGTGTTTGGCATAAATGTCTATTATGGCAAATATTTACACTTGGTAAAATCGCGTGGCGTTTCTATAAATTAGTAAGTAAGTAGATATTGACAATTAAATTAACTGGAGCGGATTAAGTAAGCGCGGGGCCCGTAGCAAATTTTTACAAAGAGCCCTTGTTATGGGTTCCGTTTATTTGCTATAGTATAGTTTACCATAGTGGGCTTAAATATGCGGGGCCCCCTTCCGCGCGGGGCCCGTAGCAATTGCTACTCTTGCTACGTGGTTAATCGGGCACTGAGCGGATTTGCATTATTTTATTTAAGTTACCAACCTAATATATATCAACGTTCATCTTATAAAAAGTTAGCGCAGACTTGATTACCATACGTAATGATGACATAATGTCAACGCTAACTTTTATAAGATGGGTGTAAGTACTTTAGTAAGTTAACGGCCGGTTTCTTGAACAATGATCAACGAAAAAATCAAATAATTACTATTTACTATGTGTCAAACTCGAATCAATCGTATTTGGGTTTCCAGAAACCGGCCGTATGTATATTATTTACTTATAAGCTTTCTCTGAATGTAGGTATTTTGCCAAAAAAAATAATGGCAACCCTAACTGAACCCCATCTTGCGTCTCAGTCTCAGCCGGTTAGTCACCAGCTGCGCCACCAAGGTCACCAATTTACCTAGTATACAGGCTGTCCCAATAAATAGTGTCAAGCGCAAGGTCTAGTGTCAAGGTTCAAATCACCCCCACCCATGATTTGATGTTCAAAAGATATGGGACTACCTAAATAATAGGTTTAATTTTTTGTTTGTTTTGTGTTACTTCTATTCCTCTCTCCATATTTGACGGTTGTATGCTTAAATAAGACCGGCTTACTACTACATACTTCGGACGAAGACCGCTTATGTCAGGGTACATGCATACAATTTGCTTTAGTCACAATCTCGGACTTGTGTTTGTATGGCGTGCGATTGGAATATTTTTAGGGTTCCTTACCCCAAAGGAAAACGGGACACTATTGCTAGACTCAAAGGGTTGACATTTTCACAGATGATTCATAAATTACTGTTGCATAACTTACTTACAAAAAATACTTAAGTAAGTAAGTAAATCACAAGCTTCTTGATTTTATTTATTTTTTTACAGATCTGTATCCAAACGGAAACAACGGGATCTTATTACTACTGTAATTCCTCTGTGTCAGCCTGTTTGTCTGTCCATAAGTTTGAGTATGAGATTTAAAAAAATATATTTCCACAGTTGATTTATTTATGTTGACTTTATCATAACAAATACCTACTTACTAAAATAGAATAAAATAATATTTGGGTGAATATTTGAAATTTGGTTAAATGGGTTTTAGTGTCAATTTTCACATATTTAAATTAATTTTATCCAATATTTAAAACTACTAAGCGATGTTATAAAGTCCATTTAATACGGTCACTCATTTTGACACGTATCATAATATGTATTCCATATTTCCAAAAATTGCCACTTACTACTCAAAATGTCAGGCCCTAGCCATGTAAGATCTTCCGAATTTAGTATTCATTTCACTGTAATTATAATTCTATAAGAATAATTTGAATAAACTCTATTTAAATTAGTTTACTATTACATTACTAACATTGTCATTACGATTTAATTTATAATAACATTATGTTTCATCACATTATTTCAAGTCAAAAAGTGTAAGCGATAAAAAACATCAGTCCCTAGACATTTACGAAATTCAAAAGGCTTTTTCATAACTCACTCTATACGATAGCATCGGTGTAAAGTTAGTTGGAAACACGACCAAAGCCGCGGTAGCCATTTTGTTATTAGAGCACTCGACGACTTTGCTGCGGAAACACGAGCTGTGCCAGTCAAACTCTCAGGCCCTAGGTAGGTCGTTTTAAAGATATTTAATTACTTACTAATTGATCTCATTACTTATTGTAAACATGAGTTTAGTCTGCTTTGATATTTTGACCGCCTATTGGTTTTGATGTTGATTTTAAATACTTATTAGGTTTTATTTGATTTTGTTTCGTTTCGTCAGTCCCTAGGCCGTAAGTCCCTAGTTGTAAATCCCTTCAAAAATGAAAAAAAAGTAAAGTGACTGGCCCTTTTAGATACAACAAATGAAATGTTATACCCATAGCATAGAATACAAACTGTACAGATTATGAACTAAAAAAAACATTTTCAAAATTAGGTCAAAAGTTAACCAAATTTCAAATAATCACCCGTTTAAGGGGGTGCTCATACAAAAACGTGTTTTATTGGTACGGAACTCTTCGTGCGCGAGACCAACTCACACTTGGCCGTATTTGTTTTTAAATGGTTATCTTCTAGCCTAAAATCTATTAAATTATTAATTTATAAATCCCTTATCTAAGCTAGGAAGGGAAAGTATGTATTTAAAGGCTCGCAGTCACTGTTCTCAGAAAATTACTAGTAGGTACACTAAGTAGGTACTTACTTCCTATTAATATAAAAATACATGAATTAGTAGCTGTTGAAAAAAAGTTCAGGAAACATATACTTACATGGGGGCGACTCCGTTGGCCTGGCGAGGAGGTGATCCAACTCAGACTTTAGCTTAGCACTATTTATTGGGACAGCCTGTTTAAAGAAAAAAGTCGGGTAAGTACCTACCTAGTAGCCTAAATCTAACCCCTTGAAGGTAATAATTTTAGAAATCAATTCCATTTTTAGAGATTCTTTCAACTGACTGATTACTTTCAATAACTAATTATGTATAAGACGATAATAGTTCCTGAAGTATTTTTGTTGATAGGTTTGTGTAGAGGCGCCTCGCGGCCGCCGCCGCCGCTGTGCGTTTTCCACAGCGATTGCCCGGCGCCTGCGGAGGGCGGTCGTCTGACACCGCCTACTTCGTCTGGTATAAGCGTCACCAGTCTCGTGTCCCGCTTTACCTCCAAATTCAGTTCACAAGCATTCAGAGCTGGAGACCCATCCAACGAGAAAAACGTCCTTCCTTCACCCAGGTAGGAAGATCCAAGGAGAAAAACGTCCTTCCTTCACCCAGGTAGGAAGATACCTTACTGCCCTATAGTTAGATTTTGCATTGCCATTGACAAGTTGTAAATTTTGTCAAACGAAGTGTGAAGTAACGGGTTAGCATACAAAAAATACTAATTATTACTTACTTACATGCATAAGTACTTACTCACAAATAAGTAAGTAGGTACATACTTATATAATTCCAAAAAAGTAAATGCTCAAGATATAGCGGTTTAATAAAAAAATATCTAGTAAGTGTGTATTTTAAGATAATAATGTAAAAGAGTCCGTCCGACTACGTGCGTGTTCGAACGGCGACAACAAGCCCACTAACCCAAAGTTCATTCACATCACACTCACTGCTCAATTCAGCCAGAATGCTGCTTAAATGCTTGTACACTACTACATTGGCAACAGAAAAACGTCTGCTTTGCATCATACATAATATGACAAATGAAGTGAATCACTTCAGCGTCGTGAGAAAAGACTAGACAAATTTACTGTTGTCCCAATTCCTGATGCTTCCCATCTTCCCAAGGATTTTATCAAATATATTATGTGATCACGCACGACGCAGTAATACACCTACTAATCAATGTTTTAAAAAAATGTGGGAATCTATATGTTATGATCTTCCAAAAAATAAAATCAATGAACTACCTAGTAAGTAAGTAAGGTCAGTGTGGGTAAGTCCGTCTAGTGGCAATAACTTCCGTTTTTGAATAGCTAGAGCCATATAACTCGGTTGGTAAAACAGTATCAATGAGTTACGTCGAACTAGGGATAATAGATGTCGCTAACATCTTAATGTTGGAAAACATTTGACAACCAATTTTTTCCGCGAATTTAACGTGAAGTTGAAGCTTGACGCCTCGTCGAAAAATGAAAAAAAAGGTGTGAAATCTAAGGAGTTTTATGAATATCTGTGATAACGTAGGTCATTTGCAGATTCGGGACGCATTAGTTTCGTAATTATAACAAATAGAAAAAATCCAAGCTTCGAATGTTATAGTTGGGAAGTCCGTCTACTATACATAAGGCAAGTCCGTCTCATATGCCGGTCTTACCTTAAAGATATTGTCAACCTTTTTAGTAGTTGAAATTTCATAATTATTTTATACTGTTTATTCAACTCGTAAGTACCTATTATTCGCCTGTCTACGAAAGTGAACTCTTTTCAGGGTTAAGCTTGCCTCTGTAAATCTAATCTATTCAAGTTTATTTTTCTGTATTTACTTTGTGTATAATAAATAATTAAGTGAAAGATGCACTGGTATGTTTGCAAGAAGACTAGCATCACCTATAAGTACTCTTTAAAAGTTTATAAATTTTGAATACATATTTTGAAAGCATGGAACTATCCAACCTTTTTTTTTGTCTGATTTTTATACCTGACTCATGTAGCATGGCACATCATGTTTGACTTTGACTTTTCACATTATTAACGATTACTTGTTTACAAATAAAGATTCTTGTGTATTGATTTGTATGTCATTGACAAAAAAAAATAAAAATGGGTACTTTGTGAAAATGTTAACAACCACTGAAAGTACATCATCGCAAAGATATGCCGGTCTTGCCCTTGATTTTAATAATTTTATTTTTCTTTAAAAGTATACCTTATAGTCACACGTTTAAAACACATATTTCAACAGCAGCTTTTCATCCTTTATCGATAAGGTTTTCATATATATTGGCTCACAAGTTACGATTTTATTGCTACTAGAACTATTCGGACTTACCTCAAACTGGTTGGGAAGTCCGTCTAAATGCCTACTTTACAAAAAAAATGCTATAAATCTTAAGACAATTACAATTCACCCTACTTTTAGATAGTTAAAGAAAGATAAATGTAATACGAGAACGTATAACTGGTCAGCAGATATAATTTTAGTTTAGATATAGTTTATAAGACTGTTTGTTTTCCTGAGAAATAAAAATAAAATAAATAAATAAATACCAATATTTTCCGACTACTTAAAGTAACTAATAAATTTTATTTCGATTTTTAAAGTTAAATTGAAATTAAATTTAAGAAAACTATGCCGGACTTGCCCACACTGATCTTACTTACATCGTAAATATAAATAAATAGAATGCATCTTTTGCATTACTTACTTAAGTAAGTAAGTACTTTTTTAATTTGACTGTACGTTTACTTGTTAGTATTTTGCCATAGACTACAATAATTGTGGTACCAGTACCAGTGTAACTATATGGAACAAAAGAGGTTTTATTTTATTGTAGAAGAGCATTGAGCATAATTTTCCGCCTTGTTGGATTTGGAATGACGTTACTTAGTTAACCATGCATTGTCATCCAAACTAAAATTTCAGCACAATCGGTTGAAGATATTCAAAATTAAGTTGCAAACAGAAAATATTTACTTACTATAAGTAGTCTTACTTTACAAAACAAGTTAATTAGTAGGTAAGTAAGTACATAAAATGCTTTTAAGAAATATTTACTTACTGTAACTAGATTATTACCAGTGGTTCTAGAAGTTTATTTAACGTTATCATTGTTGTAGTTTATTATTTGTGTAAATGATATGCAGTCCATTTATTTATTAGGTACGTAAATAATAAATAACGTAATAATTTGAATTAATTAAGTAAGTAAGTAATACTTACTTACTCAAGTAATTTAAAAAAATAAGTTCTAAGTTGTGCAGTTCAAAACACAGTGCGAATAGAACGTGGATCAAGGTAATAAATATTTCCTAATCGTAGTTAGTTTACTGGTTGTTGAGGCTCCCGAACTAGTGTAAACTGTGTTTCAGGAGCCAGCGGCTTCTCCAAATTAATGAATTATATTGAAATGAAGAAATTATATTGATCATATTAGGTATATTGATTATAAAAAGTTAGCGCAGAATGTCTAGATTACCATACGTAATGGTGACATAATGTCAACGCTAACTTTTTCTAAGATAGGGGGTGTGTATTCTGTGTAAACTAAGTACAGTAGAACCTCGTTAATACGATCACGTTTAATACGATTTCTCGCATAATACGCCAATTTACGCCAGTCCCTGCAACTTGAGACATATTTTCATACATTTCTTAACGCTTAATACGATTCGTCATCCCGTTTAATACGCCCGAGCCGAGCCGTCGGTCACTAGCAGAGCGCTCTAACGCGAGCCTCAGAAAGCCCCCCGCCCGTGTTGGAAGAAGAAGAACCCGAGATACTGCAGGATTTTCCTAGATATTTCCTGGATATTTTGGCACCGTATGACATTCTATCATTATCATACGGTGGTCTTATTGAGAATGTGAATAACACAAAATGAGGCATAAAATGAGTGATAATGATGATGATGAAGATGAGTCAACTCCGGTTTTGTCAAACGTCCAGGCATTATCAGCGGTTAATGTTTTAAGATTCTATGTAGCGTCTTTGGATCAAAGCAAAGACGCACTGCAAAAGTTGAATTATGTTGAAAATGTTACTAATGCATCAAAATCTTTCTGTCAAACTAAAATAAACGATTATTTTAAATGACGTAATTATAATTACACTACGTATTTAATGTAATTTATCAATGTAAATTTAATACCTACATATTACATTATAACATAATACAGAACAATATGTATGTAGACTATGTAGAACGTATTATTTTTTATATCCCGCATAATACGCTTTCACGCTTAAGACGCGTTTTTGGTAGGGTCCCTGAGCAATCGTCTTAAGCGGGTTTTACTGTAGGTACTTATAAAGTACATAATTATAATAAACCGTGCTACTCATCCAATGGATATTACTATGATAAGTAACAAAGATTTCAGCGTATGTCGAGTCTGGGTCAGTGTGCCATGTGATTGTGTTTTCAACGTAACCTTTACAGACTACCCTGGCCCGGTGATTTTTTTGCAGGGACTTTCAATTCAAACAACGCCGCGCCCGACCGCTGGCTGGCGCTGTCTGCTTTGAGCTGCCCCCTAAATATTTAGCAAGGGGCCCACCAACAAGTCAGGTAGGTATAATAAATCGATACGACGACGACGCATCGCTATTATTATATCGCTACTGGTATAGCCCACAATCAGCTGTGTTACTAGTAAGTAGATTAAACTATTTAATTATGCTACATATTTTATTGTTTTCTGCATGTAAGTACAATACCTAAACCAACCTATGTATTGCAATTTTGTACCCTTGTAGTAAAGCTAGTCAACTGGGCTATTGACCTGATACGACCCCACTCCCGGAACCTATTGCATGCAATCAATTATTGAGTAGTGCAGTTCTATGCCCGCCCGCAGCTATCGCAATCGTAACTGATGCTGTCCTGTTAGGAAGTACGCAGTAACAAGCGACAATTGAATACAATTTAGGTACATTATGTTCCCACAAGACTTATAAGTTGTGTTGCTTAGGCGTAAGACTACCTATTGGTAAGAAGAGTATTTTGAGTCACATGTCACTGGTCGTGCTGTAGAGTTGGCAAAATATTTAAGTAAGTAGATATATATAACACAGTTGTAGCATCGACACGAAAAGAAGAAGAAGAAGTCACATGCCTATAGTATAAGATCCCACCATAGAACTACCTTCACCGGGCTGGTTTTTGGATGAAAAGTAATTTACTTATATAAAATTAAATGTGTCAGTAAATATATTGTAAATGGGTTGTCCAAAAAATGACAGTCCAGAATATTATTAATTAACACTATACTTTTTTTATGTAAGTATAACACAATTTCAACAGGTTGGATTTTTTTAAAAATTTAGAATTAAATGAAGCCCTGTAAGTGCCCTTTCAAACAAAACCTTGCACTATTTTGTGCACCATCCATAATTATAAGGTAAAACCACTTTTTCCGAAACCACGGGACCAATTTTTTCGTAAATTTAGTAGAATGTTGGCCTCTCGAATTTCTTGGTCCACAATCTAATAAATGATTACTTAATTATGTAATAATATTCTGAATTGAAATTTTTTGGGGAACCAAAACACAATATATTTATTGACACATTTAATTTTATACGAATTACTTTTCATCCAATAATCAGCCCGGTGAAGGTAGTTCTATGGTGGAATCTTAGACTACCAGGTTTTGAGCAAGTTCGGGTGTGTAGAGGCGTCCAGTAGGGCGGATCGAAGAGTTTGGTCGTGTAGGGTTTGGTCGACTTGACTAATTAAAAGTCGAAACTACTATACAATCAGTATTATATTAATCCATACTAACATTACTCACTGACCAATATATCTGGGATGTATTGGTTGCAACAAAAAGACGATTCATTACCTCGTACTCTAGTAGGAGGTGGACTAACCCATCGAATCCATCACCCCTTTCAGTAAATTTCAAGAAATACTGTTTGTTCCGTGGCAATGAAGCAGATAAAAGGGCTGAAATGAAAAAAACGCAGCATCTTCGACGATTTTCCTGCGGTCTAAAGTCACTATATCTCGAAAGCTATGCTTTGAAGAAGAAAAGTGTTGAGATATTTTTGTAGACAATTTTACGATTTACAAACTTTATCTGAACCATTTTAAGATAGCTCTCGTTGTTTCAGAAATATACGCAAAAAACGCAAATTTATGACTTTTAACCTGGAATACAAAAACAACGCACAAGCGGGATCGATGGGGACTTTTGACATATCATTTGTAATGACGTATTCAAGGCCTGTACAAAAATCCAGCTTGTTGGGAATTAATGCAACGGAATGTCTATTTTGACTGGACTATTATAAGGATGGGAATAGGTTCAGTATCGAATGAGATGAACTATTGATTAAAGATTACTTTAAATGGAGATATTGAGTAAATACTATATATTTACACAATATGTATCTTCATTTAAAGTAATCTTTAATCAATAGTTCATCTCATTCGGTACTGAACCTATTCCCATCCTTATAATAGTCCAGTCAAAATAGACATTCCGTTGCATTGTAATTGTAAGTATATTTACTCGATACATAAACTTCAGATGATTACAACGTGGCTAGTGGCAAGTTTTAATTAAGACCTCTAGACATACCATTTCCTTTGGACGTTCAATGACTTGAGTAGTTTTATATAGGTATACGCGGCTTTTAGTCGTAGACTGGACACGATATGCGTGTTAGTAGTATTTAGATTTAAATGTACTTATCGTACCTATTCATTACCTATCTACATCGCTAATTTCTTATCTCATTTTACGTAGTCTGGTAAAATTAATTACAATATAACACATTACATGTTTGCATTGTGATCTAAATTATACATTACAAAAGAATTTAATAAAATCATGTTTTATCATTTTTGACATTCCAATATTAATTAAAATTTGTTCTAAACTGGTTGTTTAATTCAACGGTTTTACCCAAGGTCGACACAAGAACTAGTTATCGTTGGGTGAAAAATCAAAAACTAGATCGTTTTTCGATAGCAACGTGGTGGGTCGTTAACTTGCTGCATCAATTCAGCATACAGTAATACAGATATCTCATTACATTAATAGTAATCATGTCGTGTTATCGACGAAATATGTATTACAGTGACCGGGTCCAGACCGGGCCGCCGATGTCGTCAGTCGTTGTTTGGTATCACAACACTTAAGAACCGTCTTACTAGTCAACTGGTAGGACTGGGAGACGAGACGACGACGTACACTTGCATAGAGGGTAAGCGCGGCAAGGCGGGATGGATGCACACTATGCAGCTCGAGGGCGAGGGGTGTGGCTGTAGCGCTATTGGCTCACAGATATTATTTGCTAGAAGGGTTGCAACTCACAACTACTAGTAACTAGATAACGGATTGATTTTGCAGCAAATCACTCAAATTAGAATTTTAACATTTAACACAGCTGACCATGGCGTCCGCAGATTCACTTAATTACACAGGCCTTCAAAACTCAACGTCCGAAACCACCCGCTCTCAACAAATGTTCTTTCTTATCTATACTATAACCGCCGCCATCGGCGTCGTCGATGTCGCAGCGTTCGCCCATTATTAATTTGATTTATTTTAAATGTCAAGAAAATGCATCCACGCTATATTTAAATTTATTTATTATATTTAAATTCATTACTTTAAGGACAAACTGATTTACACGGTTTAAAATAGAGTCCGACCGAAATTTCGGTTTCGGTTTCGGCAGTTTCGGTCAAATATCAAGTTTCGGCCGCAGTTTCGGTTTCGAAACTTGGCCAAAACTTTTGCCGAAACCGAAACTAATTTCGGAAGTTGTCGTGGACGCTCGACTATCTACATTTCACTATGGTCAGAGTGATCTAGCTGGACAAAAAGGGTAATCGCGTTTCCATCATTGAGATAGTGTAACCGCTAGTAAAAATCCCCGCGATCACGATACTAGCCTTAGTTTTGGGCTATTTAGTGAGATATTCTCGTTGCAGTGCCAATATGAGCGTAATTTTTGGAAAAATATTACGTTTTAAGGTGATGATTCTCTCGCTCTAGCGGGAAATTCAATTTGTTTTAGGGCTTTTTTTTATTGCGACTGAACTCTGATATCTTTTACTAGTTCAAGCTATTATGCGAACATAAACAATAATTTTCTGTGTAACCCTGTATCAATTTTTGAGATTGATTCTTTATATTAACTTACTAATTATTTAACTGTTTTGTACAGTAATATAAACCAGTACAAAACCCCACTGAGTACGGGTTAAGAATTCGCTTGGGCCGGATGACGTCACAGCCTGTACCGGCCCTCTTGCGCGCGTTTTGAAACAGTCAAAAGTAAAACTTTAATAAATAACTTCGTCATTTCTTTATAGATTCAAATTATTTAAAAAGAGTCATGCTCGGAATACGCCATAGCGCATACGCCCCCATTAATAGAATTCCATGTTTGGTTTGTGACGGATCCTCATTAGTAAGATTTCAAAATACCAATAAGTACAATAGTATTTTTTTTTATTAAACTGTAACAACTAGTGATTTGACTATTGGTAACTGATAAACATTTTGCTATTATTTTTATTATACATACATATTAAGCAAATCATTACAACAAACTTAATATACTGTTTCCATTACATGTCCTAATTAATGCAGAATAATGGGTAAAATACACCAAATTTAAGGAATTTTTTACTTAACCGACCAAAACTAGTTTTCCGACCGGAACCGAAACCGAATGTTCGGCCGTGGCTCCAGTTTCGGCCGAACATTCGGTTTCGGTTTCGGCCGGAAAACTAGTTTCGGTCGGACTCTACTTTAAAAGTGAGGTTTTAGTATTATTATTTATTTATTTATTTATTTATAAGCCTGATTTTTCCCACTGCAGGGCAAAGGCCTTAGTAAGAGGTTTTAGTAATTCACGTAATTTGGTAATTACATAATTCAAATAAATATGTAAATGGCGAAACAAGATCAAAACAGTTTTGTTTATGGTTAATTTAAACTCGTGTGCATAAAAATGAAAGGAATAATAGTAGCTTAATTCAAACTGTGTTAACGTACTTTTACCCCCAAATCACATGTCTTTGTGTAACATAATAAATTAATAACATCGGTTGGGAAAAGTTTAAGGCTATTTATTCAATCTGGTTTTTAACAAGTCACTAAACTAACGAGGTCTTAACTTTGTTTTACTATTAAATCGCACGTCAATTCCATATACAATTGTAACAGGTTATGTGAAACTTTAGCTAAGATTTTTAAGGTATCCTAATTTTGTTTCAATTGTTGCGTAAAAGAGTGAAATAATAATTGCGGTAAAAAGTTAAACTCTAAAGTTTACCTTGCTATAAAACAAATTCGCAATTACAAAGGAGGCCAAAGACCATTCAAAGAGTTCAAGAGTTGCTTGAACAATACATAAACTTTTATTTAATTTACTCAATAAAAGCCTACCAGTGTTTTTAAACTTTTCTAAAAATAAGATGAAGTAATACTATGTTAATATTCTCGTATTTTTAGATCTTTTGCATATTTTACGTGATTTTTCAACACAGGGTGCATCATCAAATTAGTGAAATAGGTATGAAGTGCAGCTATGCCATGGTAGCCACGCGCCAGGCACGTGTCTATACATGAAACCTTTTATTATTTTCTTTAAAAATGACTTTCTCCACTTTAACAACAGAAACCAGTTCTTCATTCACAAATAAGTTATTGCTTTATAGACATTTTAAGAACCGCGTTCATTTGTCATGGTTTGCACGCGCTTATCAGCTAGGGGAAATGGTAAGCAACGCTAAAAGGACGCCCCGAATCTTATCAATGTAATGAAGATATTATTATAGGTTTAAGAAAATACAATAAATAAATGGTATAACGAAAGTCTCACTCACGTCTTGTGCAATTACATAGTTTAAAAATCCATATTTTATTTATATTGTAAGTTACCAATGTGTTGTTTAGTGACCAATTAAGCAAAAATAATTGGTCATGTTGTCAACAATTATATAGGTAGGTATACCCTCAAACATTAATTAATAAAGCTTATGTGTTCTAAACCTAGAACAGTTACATAATTTATTGGTACATATATATTTATATTCACATAATATACATTTGTATGAAGTACATTCATGTGTACACTTTAGCTATTCCAATCCAGCTACCTAGATACGGCCCACGTGGGCCCAGTTATAAGAATGGTGCGGTGGCCCGGCAGCTGTTGAATGTTGATATCTTATGTGTTCTAAACCTAGAACAGTTACATAATTTATTGGTACATATAGGTATATTTATATTCACATAATATACATTTGTATGAAGTACATTTATGTGTACACTTTAGCTATTCCAATCCAGCTACCTAGATACGGCCCACGTGGGCCCAGTTAAGAATGGTGCGGTGGCCCGGCAGCTGTTGAATGTTGATTGACTAATTTTATTTTTCCAAGTGAACGCCGCTCTACCAGCGATATAGTAGCTAATAGATGTAAGTAGGTATTGAAACACATTAGGATTAGGACAACCTATCGGACTACTTATCTACTATTTCCGCAAACAAGCATTTTAGCATTGTTGATTTCCGGTTATGAAGGGTGTGGTGTGAAACTTGCACTTATTAGCGTTTCGAAATGTTGTAGATCGTCTGATGTATTACAGGTCACGTCCTCAGAGGAGAAACGGCGTGAGGCAATGCATTGACGTTACCACTTAACAGATCGAGTCATCAGCAAATTATTTTTATGAAGGTAAGTAATCTATACTTATAATAAAACTGTAGAGAGGTCAATTCTGTACATTAAATATATTTTCAAAAAAACTATCAGGGGGTGATTAGTGATCGATACTGATGCCAAAAATGCAATCAGTAAAATTTTTGTCTGTCTGTCTGTCTGTCTGTCTGTCTGTCTGTATGTATGTTCCGTATAGAAACAAAAACTACTCGACGGATTTTAACGAAACTTGGTATAATTATTCTTCATACTCCTGAGCAACTTATAGGATACTTTTCATCACGCTACAATCAATAGGAGCGGAGTAGTGAAGGGAAATGTTGGGAAAACGGGAGAAGTTACTGTTAGGAATAGATACTCCTTTAATATCTATCACCAACCTTAATGTTACCATAGCAACCAAACGTTGTTGATTGTCATCAATGTCAATGTCTTCACTTGACAAAATATATTCTTTGCAGTTTAAGTTAATAATATTCGTTTATTTATTGTAACTGGTTTTACCCTATCCTACAGTACTTATATCGACTTTAACATGGTAGCAGAGCGTGGTTAAGGTACCCTGATGGTTCTATTTTACTGCATCAAAAATCATACATCGCTCGCATATTGCAAAGGATTGGCATGGAGAAATGTAAGCCAGTGCCAACATCAATTTTAAAAGCAAATAATGCTCAACATGTTAATGAAGTTTCAATGAACTTCCTGTACCGTGAAGCTGTTGGATCACTAGCTTATTTGATGACAAGCACGAGGCCTGACATAGCCTTTGCTGTCAGTGTTGTATCTCGGAATTTAGATAAACCCACAAGGGAGAACATCATCAATATCAAGAGGATAATGCGTTACTTGAAAGGGACTATAGAAGAAGGCATCGTTTACAAGCCAGGAAATAGTCATAATTTAGAATGTTACAGTGACGCTGACCACGGAGGTGATCATGAAACTGGAAAGTCTACCTCAGGCATTCTTTGCATGTATGCTGGAGGTCTAATATCCTGGAATAGTAAACGCCACAGCACAGTAGCGATTTCATCCATCGAGGCAGAAATAGTGGCAGCAAGTGAAACTGCTAGAGAAATTATTTGGTTTCGAAAGGTCATGAAAGATATCATTGGTGAATTGGTCCAGCATCCCTAAGTGTTGATAACGAAATTATTATTAAATTTAGGGTAAAACTAGACCTTATTACTGAGTTTTTGATTTCTGTCTATTATCAATTCTATAACTATCACGAATAATTAATATTAAAGGGGGCTTATACATAAACGTGATTTTTATTTATTCGATATTGATTAGGGCAACGGGAGATAGATACGGTACGGAACTCTTCGTGCGCATTTGCCCGGTTTTATTAATAAGTAGGTATAGATACTAAGTTTTCCTTCTTAGACTGCTCTTTTTTCTCTTTCTCTCATAAAAAGATGGGTTATAGCAAAATCTCTTAAAACGGCACGCGGACGAAGTCGCGGCGGGAACAGCTAGTTTTTAAAATAAATGCCACTACTCTCCAAAAGCATTTTCGTATTGTAGCACAGCCGGATGTTTCAAAATGAATATTGTGTAGTGTACAGTATTATGTAGGTAGGTAAGATCGTTCTTTGAACGAGCAGCGGGGCCGTCCAGGTTTGTATGGATGGTGTCATAGGTTATCTAGGCTAGGTATAAAGATTAGAGATACCGTTAGTAACTACAATTTACTTAAAATAATTGAACAACACCGATATAGGTAATGAATGAGTTTTCTTTGCTCTAAATATATTAGAAGGTAGGCAGATATTTGGAAAGCCACGCCACCGCCGTCGCTGCCATCATCGCCGGCCGCCGCGCCCCGTCTCCGTTCGCCCGCCCGCCAGCGCATTCTAAATAAGCATCTAACCTACCTACCTATACAATATAGTTGCTTTGCTTGAAAGGAAGCATGAACTCAACTGACCTGTGTGTAGTGCGTCTATCCTAGATTATTTAAATGAGTACCTACCTATGAAAATATGTTACTTATATCCTTATTGTTATAAGTATCTACTTTACCTACCTACCCACTTGAACTGGAAGGACAATAAGCAAAACTCTTTAAAAAAGTAACTTCACTGAGTTTAATTGACTGAACGAACATCATTTCATAACCCGACATCATTGTTCGATCAATGTACTTGTTGAGGTAGTAGGTAGGTAAATAGGTATGATACTTAATTTATCAGAACTGGAAATTAAAAATTTCGCTGCGTTACATTATCACTTACCTATCTTCGTAAGTGGGAGTGGCATCGCCGGAAGCTCCTTGAGACAAGTCACCGTCCATGATGAGGTGTTTTAGATGTTGAAAAGGGCCTCACACGGCGTTTACGGAACGGAAAAGTTGGCACGCGGACTAAACCGGTGCTCACGTATAGCGTGTACTGAGCGGAGTGGTTCGCGCCGCGCGGCGTGGCGTGAGCGTCAGTTGTAGGTTGGCGGTACAATGCGAGGATGGCAAGGCGGAGGCGCGGTGCGGGGCGCTCGGCAGCGGGGCGGGCGCGGGCGCGGCGGGCGGCGCGGGTGGCGAAGTACTGAGCCTGGCTGCCGTGCCGTGCTGGCTTGGCTGAGCCCGCGAATGAGGCGAGCCGGCCGGCGGCGGCGGCGGCGGCGGCGGCGCGGCGGCGCGGTGCCTTGCCATGGCCTCAAGCCGGCTTTGCAACAAGCGTTTTCCCCTCCCTAGCATCAGATCGGTACTGAACAGCAGTGGAACGGAGAAAAATACGTCTCACGGAGGACCAAACAATTAGCTGTATTTTAAGTGATTGTCTTAGATCACCAAAAAGGTATCTCGGTACCTAATTTATGGTGACTTTTGGGAGAAAGCTCAGGCGCAGGCATCATCGTAACCACGCTACTACACTGCTTCTTCCGTCGTATTTAGGCCAGTTTTTCTTACAAGACGGTACCTATAATATAATATTGACAAGGTATTCCACATACCTACAGCATTCAGATTTACAACACCTACGACGCTTTTCCACATACGGCTCAGATAGATTTTTAAGCTTTGTATTATATTATTCTTTCTTTGATGCAGGTAGGTAAAATAGAATTATATTCAATGCTATTCTTGCTGTAATAATCGGAATCATGTTTTATATTTAAATTACTTACATCCCCTAATACTGCTGATTCTGTAAAAACGGCAGACCTCGAGAATATCATAAGTAGAATTAATAACACTAAATATAGGTACTTACTTAGCAAAGTTTTCTGCATACATGTAAATAAAGTTTAACATTGTGCAAAAGTTGAAATATTTAAACCTATTTATATATATGTAGTAAACTGATAGGAAAGGATAAGCTGGACAGAGAGAATAACGAACGTAGAAGTGTTAAGAAGAGTCGGCGAGGAAAGAGCCCTCATGAAAATGGTTGAGAACAGAAGGGGGAAGATAATCATCTTCTTCAGGCCATCTTAAACGACACGACAACCTCATCCACCAATAACATCATAGAACTCCTTCTATTCCTACCTTCTACCTCTCCAGGTAGAAGGTAGGAGAGGAAGAGGAAGGGCAAGGATAAACTACATGAGCCAAATAAAGATGAAGGTTGCCCTCGTGTCGTATAGGGAGGTCAAGGAGGCTGCCCTGGAAAATAATAAATGGCGTGACTTGCACTCATTACGCGGACAAGAGCTCTTAAATAAGAAGAAGAAGAGTTAAATGATGATACATTTCGATTACGGCTATTTCACCTGTGATCAATCACTGGCAAAGTATCTTAGTTCAAAAGTGAATACTTAATGTGCTTTATTCATTGCCATTCATAGGTACGGGTATTGTAGTGCCTAGTTTCTAGACATTTTTTTGTCTACATGATGTCTACATTTTGTAGTACTTTTACTCTATTTTGGCATTTACATCAATGAATGAAATTTACTAGATCGAAATATATAACATTAACAGTAAGTTCCTATTCCATGTAAAAGTATCAAGCATAAAAGTAATTGGTGTCGTAAGTGGAATAGCGTAGGTAGGTGTTGTAAATCTGGGTGCTAAATGTTTAAAATCTGTCTCCGCCTTAGCGAATTTGAACTTTATTTTCATGCAATTGTGGGCAGTTTAAGCTTTTGATAATAATGAGTTAGTTTTTACATAACCAAAAGCTGGCGCACAAAAGCACGCGCATACCTTTGGAAAAAAAAACGGGTTGTCTCTTTGTTGTTCCAATGAAATGAATTGAACAAATGGATCACTGTGACGCCGGTTTCTAAGGGTAACGCTAGAGATCTGAAAATACATAATATACTGAAAAAATGGCCTTCTTAGAACTTAGTGTTAAAGAATTATCAGCTATGTTATGTCTCTTTGTCATCTTAGTATAGAATTGCAATATCAGATCGCAGTAACTTGATTGTGCGTTAGTTCAAATAGTTGCATTATTAAAAAATCAAAACTGTTTTTAAGTAGGGATGTATCTAACCTATAAATAATTCGGTAACTAGGTGTTTAAATATTAAGAGAATAACGGAGGGGCAGGCAGTGGTACATCTAAACATAACCACATATCGCTACTATTATACCATCGCTAAATCGCCATCTACCCTTCATCCACATATACAAGCCTATGTCAAGGAGTACCTATTACTTTATTCTGTGGTCCTTGATCCCCAATATTCCCCATTTCAACGATCGTGCGTGCCTCTCTGCCTGTCGTCTAAACATAAAGCAAGTACTGAACCCCGTGAATAAAAACTGTGTTCAGGCCTCGCCACGCCCCTGTGTGTCAACAATATGGTGTCCACATTAAGAACAAGCAAAGCTCCATCATCTTTTAGCAAAAGCTGTAGTGATGTTATGATAACTGGTTATTTCTAATGAGGGTGGTTTTTTTTTCGGCATCGTAGCTCTTAAACAATAGGGCCAATATTGATGTGTTTTAGATTGAAAGCTAACATGATTGAGACTGAATAATTGAAATTTAATGAAATCTGTTCAATTATATTGTAAATCTTTTGTAAGTTTGTGTCGGGCGTTTCTTATATTTTTTTTAAATAAGTACCTAATATAAAAGAGTAATTCACTGAAAGAGAGATTGTAATTTCAACGACACGACGGATGCGAAATTAGCTAACTAGTGGGCACTTATTATAGGTACCTACTCCTCATGTCAATAAATACATCAACGGTGAGCTGGTTGTTTTGAAGGTAGCGCGTGCGCGAAGTTATACTATCGATTTTTTTGTGTACCTACATATGGCAGCATTGTAGGGGACTATCGTAGATCATCCCATCCAAGGACCTGTTATGAGAGACCCTAAAGAGTTGTGCGTATTATATTATCCTCGTATAATATGTATGGTGTAATATGGTGGAGATATTTAGCGGGGTGCAAAGTTTCTCCCTTTTATGTCAATCTGCCGCGCTTGAGTAAATTGTATTTTTTTTTGTGGCAATAGCACATCGGATTTGTAATATCTTCAACTGCTTATTCTTCCAAAGCACATTCTATTTAATTACGTGTGTTGGTTAGGTCGTGGTAGGTATAGGTACTTATTAGCTGGAATTTCCAACCATGCAATTGAGAATGAGGGGTGAGAAACGGTATTCAAACAAAATCTCCATCTAAAATAATCTAGATGTCGATAAAAATCGACGGATGTGTGACGTAAACAAGTGTTTTATTGTGAAGCTTACAACAAACAAGCCGCCGAAAATAGGGCCGCAATGAAAGGTATGAAGTATAAAGAATTCTATCCTAAAAAGATTATTTATTCAGAAAGTTAATTTTGCTTCGATAAGTTCCTCGATCACATGAAATCGTGTAGATATATTTGGTATACTTACATAGGTACTAGCTAAATTAGTCTTATGGAATTAGCCGCTGTATTTTATAGGCTTATTTTTATTTTTAGTCCTGTCGCAATAGGGAGTAACAAGCACTTTAGAATATTATTGAAACATCCGACTGAAAACTATTAAGTGAAGATTCATAAACCACACAGCGCTTACGAAAATACCAGCTAAGAACTAGATATAAAATTATCATTTGATGACAGCGAGATAAGCAGACGATGTTTTAAATATCCTCGAATGCCAGTAGGACCATCCAGCACGGGGCGCTTGTTTCCTATGTTTTTCATGGTACATACTTAGAACATACTCGTACCTCGGATCTAACCGTGAAGTGGGCGGTGGAGTTTAAAAACAACGGTCGGCAGCAGCAACCTCTTATGTCAACTGTGAAGGAACTCCTTGCCTGATGGGTAAATAAAGGTAGGACTTATAGTAGCGTAATCACTCACCTCCATCCTCCTTGCGACGAGTCGTTACTGCTGTCCTTTAGCTGCGTGGCACTCACGCTTTGTAGATTGGGGACATTCACTCTGTAACAATCCAAGCAAAACATTATTAGTCGTGATGATATTGATATTTACTACAAATGAGTTACTTGCATAAAAGTTCAGAAGTTTGTCCCATTGAATAAGGCGTGGAATATAAAGTATGATGTACCTACCACCTACAGTTTATGACTTTTAATTCGAAAAAGCATGGACGAAATCGCTGGTAAATAAAAATTCAGTTAAGGTACATTGTTACATTATACACTAAATTCATACCTCAGCAGCCTTAATGTCTACCTACGTAAATTGTATTTTTATCAAACGAAATTGCCAGAAAACCCACAATAGAACCCCAGTCCAGCCCATAGACATAACTATAATTATTTTCTGACAAACGATACTTGTTTAAATGCGGTGTCGTTTCTCTCTTCCTAGTCTAAACAAGTAATCGAACTACCTAGTTAGTGGTTGTTAGTGACAGCAAATTATCCAGAACATTCTCTCAGTGGAATTGTTTGTTTTTACCTCGCTAAGAAAATATTATATAGAATCGAAAATAGTTTTGAAAAGAAATGCATGAGACTGCGTGGGATTCACCCACATAGTTTCTGCAGTAGGTACTACATAATACTAAATCCTAGCTAAGTAGGTACCAGAGATACTTGTAGGTATTAATATTTTTCTGTAAAAGCATAGAAAAACCATTATATAAGGAGCTCTGTATTCTGTATGCCGTTTAAGTAGCGGATAAAAGTATCTTGTAATCAAAACCTACCCCCTTTATTCGCTTTATTCGTTAAATAATGTTGTTTATGTTTAGAGGATATCTACGATCTATTTACGAAATGATTCCCACTTAGATCGTTTCAAATCTGGAAAGTTCTTATCAGTTCATGTTATTGTCCTGAGGTCATTGTTTCAGGCACAATGAGTTGTTAGCGCACGACAAACAATGCAGGCGCCATGCACCTAGGTAGGTAGCTCTTATTTCTATTCTGTGTTAGCTCATTTCTATGAAATATTACGAAGGTAGTAAAAAAAATTCCGACAGATTTCGATTTTCATGTAATTGTTTTCTGGTTATCACAAAACAGAATGCAAAGATTTAGATTGTTATTGTTAAAACTTTAGACATTATTTTTTATTTGGAAATCAATCAAATAAGGACTCGAACTGGTATTGTGATACAAAAGGTCTATTATTAAGCTACAAGGTGTAAAAAAATTACGGTTGTAGCCTTAATAGTTTGGATGGGACTTGGGAAATCTAACCTAAAATCTGATTATGAAAAGAAAACCTAGAAGTGCGAGTAACTTTAGAACGACTGAATATTGCTGAGCATACATGGGGTTATATCGATAGGCATTGAGCTCCCCCATCTCCCGATTGCTTTTGGTCCACCCCTTCTGTTACACCCTGTATATATCTGTATCACCTGTTGTGGTTACCTCAAAGTATTGTAAGGCATACAAAGCACTGCATGCAACATCACCCAACAGATGCTTGTGTTACGTTAAGACCCATGTGCTTGTTATGGAACGAGCACCCACAGCCCGTAGTGCATTATTATTACAGTTAATGTTCTTTTGTAAATTATCTACTTCAAAAACTTACAGTTTCTTGTTAGCGACGGATGGTTCCACTATCAACGGCAGACCGCAATATGAATATCCTGAAATCAAAGATTAGTTTTCAGTATTTTTACTAAACCTTAAAGTAATAAGGGAACGAAGTTAGTTTTCTTAAAGAAATCGTATTAAATTCGAAATGTCTAAAATGTTCTGCTATGGAACAAAGTACCTACCAAGGTTTTGATCTGGGTCCCTATTTCATGCTTCTATTGAATTGAAAGTGAACGAATAATACCTACGCTGCAGTTGCAGTATGGTTTCAATTTGAAATGATGTTATTTTAGTAAGTAAAATCACTTTTTCTACTATTTTGAAATTAAATTGAAAAGCCCATTAACCCATTTGAGGTACTGTAGGTATACTTGTGGAAGGCTATAAGTGTAATAAACTCACCGTGAAGTTTATCGATAGCCCGATCTGCAGCTGACTGGTCCGGAAAGTCTACGAATGCATATCCACCTCTCTTTACAGAGATTTCAGCAACTGTAAGATTTTGCTCAGCAAATAGTTGTCGCACGGCTGCTTCGTCAGCTTCAATCGGCAAATTACCGATGTAAAGTTTATTCATAGCAGACACTGTTTTTAGCTGTTCGCTCATTTTTGGGTTCTTTTCTTTGAATGTTAATCCAGAAAGTATAATCGACAACAGTCGTCACGTTCCAAATGTCAGTAAGGCATAAATTCGAACTTCTTTTGTCACTATCTTTCAAAGCTGTTTTATTTCAAATATCGAAAAAGTAATCAAGGAGGATTCGTGTGAATATTCTTAACTCGATGGCCATGCGTGTCATGCTAATGCATCATGGGCGGATTGTAGGAATTCATTCCTAGAATTTGGAAACTAGTACCTAGGCTAATAATGAGCGATTTACCTAATAGCTTTTTTTAAAAAAATAATAGTTCAAAAAGAGTCGATAGCTGGCGCTCACACATAGTACCTGTCAAAAAACCTCTCTTTTTTATCTGTGTAATCTATTGGTAGCTCTGTCGTGTAGCTGTCATTATCTTGTCACGTCCGTTTCGGTGTATTCAGCGTTTTGATAAATTTTATTTGCTTTTCTTTTTGCATTCGTGTACCTTCTTGTGGATTTAACTTTTTTTTAGGACAAAAATATAAAAACTTTTTTATTTTGACAATTCTCAATCAATTTGACATTTTGACAGGAACTATTCGTGAGCGCCATCTATCGTGTATTCTAAGATCACTTCTTGGAAAATCGCTTACAATCAGAGACTACAAAAGACGATGATTTCCATGAAGGTCCCTAATTGGTTGATGTATGGGATGTCTTCACACACTTTATAGATAATGTATATATTATATACTTTATCTATAAAGTGTGTGAAGACGTCTATAATAAATACATATGAAATACACCAACAGCTTGACAGTAGGTATCTTAACAGTGAAAGGAATAAAAAAGGTATTAATAAATGACATTTATTTATTTTGATATATGTATAAATTAAACAGTACTTACCTAAATAACAGTAAATAACAGTTATATATATATATTTGGGTAGGTACTTAAGTAAAGCTAAAAATGTAAGTAAAATAAATACAAATTAAAACACTTAAATTAGGAATAGAAAATATCACAATACATTCACAATAAAAACTAGTCCAGGAGAGCTGACGTATTTTTTGTTAAAGCAATAAAATAACACATAATCAGCAAATAAAAAGAGTTAAGTCTAAGAAAATCACTTATATTATAGACTACTTCTTTGTTTTTCTTATGAAAAGATAATCCCAAAAAAGCACAAAAATATAGTCTATAAAATATTGTTCCTAATAAAGAAGTATACATGCGCTAAACAGATTTTAAATCTTAATTTAACACTAAATTATAATAAATAGTTCTTAAATTTAAAAGTAGTCAAGCCTTACCAATACTAATGTAACAGAAAAAAACTGCAGAAATATAAAAAAAAAAGATATCATATTGGTTATATAGATATTAGCTGATATTTAGTTGAACCTATTTTTATCGATGATTTATAGCAGACTTAAGTATGTATGTATGTCTCTACTAAAACACTATGAAATAAACATACTTAATACGAGTAGTGTAGAATAAAGCATAACAAAAGTCTCCCGTCTCTTTAAATAAGGATAGAGACATAATGGCAAGAAATAGTTTTACGACACTACAACTTAAATTATTATATAAATAAAAACAAAGAACGGCGTAACTCTTATTAAACAAAACATATCTACTATTCAACAAAGTTAATATTGAACAACATTATTCATTATAACATTTCATATCAAATTTTAATACTTAGATAAAGTTAGCTACAGCAAATTAAGCAGTTATAAGTACATTATAATAGTGCAATACATGCACCTAGCAATTTGTTTATCTTAATACAAAAAATAAATTTAATTAAATTTATCATTCAAATATACAGGGTTACATGGAAAGTCGTGCTAGATCCGTTAAGGGCGTGGAGTACCCATCATTTCTGACTTATTTTACTATGAAACACCCCACCCTAAACTTAACCCATTTCGAGATATTCGACTTTTGAATTTTTATTGAAAATTGCAGACTTTTAGGCTACTACATTTATTTTTGTTTTTTCTGTGCATCTTATTATTATTATAATTGCATTTTTACATGGGTAATAAGATGCTTTAGGACATCAATCATTAAAATAGTGCATAAGTTAATTGAATAGATCGTAGTAGACAAGTGAAACTTATGGAATCAAAAAATATTTTAGAAGGTTTATTTTTCTCTAAGGGATATCTAAAAAAAATATTATGGCGCTTGTTCGGCGGATATTATAATAAATATCTACGCTTCAACAGCTATCTAACGACGTATAATAATCTAGGGTTTGTATTACATTTCGTGGAAAAAAAGTAGTTGGGACGCTCCAGGTTGCAGTTCTAACAGTCCCGCGCGAGCAAGACAAGTGAAGATTTAGGTAGATGCGAATGAAAGAAAAAATGTGTAGAGACCGGCTAGGGCTGGGAATAAAACAGGGGAAATTGTTTTGGTTGTCAGTCTGCTTTTGTGCTTCGTACATAGTGAATGTGATATCGTTTTGCTCTTTTCTCAACTTGGCTGTGATTCTGAACTATTTCTTCTGATTTTGACTACTGTGCTCGTTAACCGAACTCTGCTTTATTTGACTTGCTTTGCTTTATTTGCAGACACACAATCGCAGTATCCGTAACAAATAAGCATATCAGCATATTCTTCAGATGTTTAGAACGTCATTTTCAACATTTCCGTATCACAGGTACAAATCAGAGTCCGGTTAACGAGCACAGTAGTCAAAATCAGAAGAAATAGTTCAGAATCACAGCCAAGTTGAGAAAAGAGCAAAACGATATCGCATTCACTATGTACGAAGCACAAAAGCAGACTGACAACCAAAACAATTTCCCCTGTTGTATTCCCAGCCCTAGCCGGTCTCTACAAATTTTTTCTTTCATTCGCATCTACCTAAATCTTCACTTGTCTTGCTCGCGCGGGACCGTTAGAACTGCAACCTGGAGCGTCCCAACTACTTTTTTTCCACGAAATGTAATACAAACTCTAGATTATTATACGTCGTTAGATAGCTGTTGAAACGTAGATATTTATTATTACATCCGCCGAACAAGCGCCATAATATTTTTTTTAGACATCCCTTAGAGAAAAATAAACCGTCTAAAATATTTTTTGACTTCATAAGTTTCACTTGTCTACTACGATCTATTCAATTAACTTATGCACTATTTTAATGATTGACGTCATAAAGCATCTTATTACCCATATAAAAATGCAATAATAATAATAATAAGATGCACAGAAAAAACAAAAATAAATTTAGTAGCCTAAAAGTCTGCAATTTTCAATAAAAATTTAAGAGTCGAATATCTCGAAATGGGTTAAGTTTAGGGTGGGGTGTTTCATAGTAAAATAAGTCAGAAATGATGGGTACTCCACGCTCTTAACGGATCTAGCACGACTTTCCATGTAACCCTGTATATAGGATCTAAAAATGTATATGCATAATTAAAAGAAATACAAATCACGATACAAAATTTATTGGAATTTGAGAAAATAGCGTCAAATAGTAAATTGATACATTTGAGTAATATTACTCAAATGTACATTATGAGTAGAATTTTGTATGGTTAAAACTGTGTCCATTAGAAAAAAAAATATTAATAAATTAAATCTAATTTTAAGGATTTTAAAATAAATACTATATTAAATACATATGTAATAAGAAGACCCTATACCTAATACTCTAACTCACCTGGTTATGTTGTATTCACACAAAATATTTCAGTTATTGGTAGTTTACCCAGAAAGTCTTTTAATAGATTGTTTTTTAATCTTATTAATTGCCTGAGAACCTGTAAAGTTCTCTCTCCTTTTCTTTAATCTGAACTAAGCCAATCTGTTATAACTTTTCCTGTCTGACAATGAGAAATGAATAGATACTTGTCATGCATAGTGCTATAAAATATTTATCAAAACTATACATATAATTGATTAAATTTTATCTTCTTCTTCTTGTGTCGATGCTACAACTATAGGTATTCTGTTTATTTATTAAATTTTATAAGATTACCAGTAACTCTTTAGGCCAAATTTTGATTATTCTATGAAGACAAATAAACAAATACTAAGCTACCTATGATTTACCATTTGTCATTATTTGAAGCTAACTAAAATAAAGGTATTGAAATTAGATCCTTATTTAACCACTAAGTTTCTGTACCAGTACCAAAATTTGTAAATGCGCATTACGGGCCCATTTGTGACTGAGTTTTATCACAGTATCATACTTGTAATTATAATGCACGTATTTTTACTACCGAGATTTCACGTATTCGATTTTTTCATCTAGATCGATTAGCTCTTCTGATGCGAGACTTAAGAAAACCACTACTTATTATGCTAAATATACATGTCAATCACACACGCGCTATAAAACGATCGCTTTAAACGTGCTAGAAAATCAAACAAATCACAGTTAAATGCTATTTTTGAACTTTGTTTCTGCTTTTGTAATTATTTAATTATGCTTTCGAACGGTATATATGCATGGAACTTACAACAATCAGATAACTATGTATGAGGACGGTATTCATAGTTTAAACCTCGACAGCGACGTCTTGACTAGTGGGCAACTTGACAGCTCCGGTGATTTGTCGCACCATGTCGAGTCTAGCGTGAACCCTGAAGTGGAGTCTTGATTCTAGATTATAGCCTGAATATTTTTTTCTGTAAAAAAAAAATAAGAGCTTAGTTCGTATGTCATTTATGAGCGATATTTAATAAATAAAATGAATGTATTAAATCTGTTGCCACACTATACGATTGATAATATCGACTAAGCTTTATTCGCTTATTAGCTCTTGTAGCTAGGAGTAGGTTTAGTACTCCACGTAAAATGTGACAGTCTTATCAGTTAAATGTATGTACATATTTACAAAAAAATATACATGTATATACATAAGTATTATAACAGCAATCTAACTCCCATAATAAAAGCTTTGCTTAGTTTGGGACTAGAGTGTAATGTGCGAATCGTCCGTGAATGTTTATATTATATTTATATTCTGTCATTGCATTTTCACGAGTTGTCCTAAATCTAAATTGCAATGGTCTATTTTTAATGGTATAATAAATCTTACAGTTGTACATACTACAATAGTGATAAAAATTCAGTATAACTTACTTTGCCTCAGTCAGGAACGTGAGCGCACTATCCATATCGCCCATATGATAATAGCACATAGCCAACTCACAGACTGCGTACGGTACCAGAAATGCATCCTCTTTTATAAGGGGTTTGAATCTGGAAATAAATAAATGTTTTTATATTTATTACATCGCAATTTGATAAGTCACAGATTTATGACTCGGTTTAATAAGATAATGTAACAAAATACACAAAATAATTTGTACATGACATAGTAATATCATAATAACTGGTTTCAAAATCGACTGCTGGATATTGTATTGTACTGACATGCCTGTCAAAATTGTCTACTTAAATATTCCATGGTAATCAACTAAAATTTGTGATTATTCACAAAACAACGCAAGAAAGCTGCTTGAGTAAAGCGTTAGAAATAGCGTTCCAGGTATATCATTTAATCAGCTTGAAACTAAACCATATTAAACTTTGTACGTGGGTAATGTTTCTATCACTCTGCATAAAATCTGTTTCTTCGAGGATTCTTCCTTTAAAGTTAGAGATTTAAGTAGTGACTTACTCGATAACGCGTTTGAACTCTCGGATCGCGCTGAGCGGTAAATCCATAGCGTAAAGCGCACACCCATAGATGTAATGCAACAACGCCATGTTGTCCGCAGCGTAGTTTCCCATCCAATTCCCCGGCTGGCCTTGTACGTCATTCATCGTCCTCTCAACCAACTGCAAAACGTACAACATAGCAAGTCATGACAGAAGTCACACCTCAGAGAGCAGTAGGTCTACCATGAGTTTTTACTTTACTATATTTACTATAATCGCTAGCGTCTGTAGTTAAAAAAATGTATGAAGATTTGTACAGCGCCTCTAGCGGATAGTTGGGTACTAAAATTCGTCATACTAATATTGACGTAACTACTGTAGTAAAGTCAGGCGATTTTACTGTGACAACTCATGGTAGATACACTGAGCATAAATAAATGTGACAGTCGTAAACGTAACGTATTTAAAATACACTGCGCGCTAACGCTGCAACGTTTGAAGGTAAAGCTGATATCGACGCGCAGTGTATCTCAAATACTGTTGCGATACATATACGATAACGTTGACACATTTATTTGTGATCACCCGCAGATATCCTATGCTAGTCGATCGTCATCGTGAACAAATATTTATTTGATGGTATTGATGTTTGTATTTTATGTAGGTAACTACATAATAGAAAAATATACATAGATATAAGCATTTCATTAGCAATTCATGTCTCACAGTAAAAGCTTTGCTTGGTTAAGAACATTTTTTTTTAATGTACTTAAGTAAATAAATCACGATAAAGCCATAAAAAGATTGAGTAATGGAAAATGAAGGCAAAAGTGTTGAACATAATGTATACAACAATTTGTCAATCTGTACTTATGCTTATCTCCGAAAACCCAACTACTGTGATAAAACTGACCGTGATAAGACGTTGCACATGAGGTTTGTCGTTTCTAAGTGCAGGAAACAAATTCCATAGACACAGGAGCTCTAGGCCGGGCAGCAGTAGCCGCTGACCTTGGACATGGTACCGAGCGCAGCGACGAATCACGAACTTTTCCATTGGCAACGATTTACCCGCTAAACGCACCTTGAACTGCGGCGCTGAACTAAATAGAAAGAAATTCAAACATGTTTTATTTGGAATACAAACTTATGTACACGAGCCAAACGGAAAACGATGACAACTGCAAAAGTTAGAAACTGAGTAGCAGAGTCAGCGCCCTCCAGAATAAAACAGGGATAATGTTCCATGATAAGCTATGGAATACAAACAGAACAAAGTATGATTTATGCTAAAACATATAAATAATACAAACAATATTATTACTCTATGATTTTTTTGTAAAGAGATAACGAGATACGTTATTTTATAGCGTACGTTATTGTTATTTGTCCCCACGTTTCGGCTAAGTGCAATATTTTCATATAACATAGGGTATGCAGTTGAATAGTTAATTAAGTCTAAAAAAGTCATGCTGTTTATATTAATAAAATCGTTCATGGTTTGTAAGTTTGCAGACAGATACGTTGTAGCACCATATTTTGTTTTAAATAATTTAGGGGATTTAGTGTGAACAAAAGTTTAAGTAAATTTTTATCAATTAATTTTATATAAGTATCGCTCAAAGTAAAATAAATTGCGAATAGAGAGAATCGTCTAGGTCAATTCAATGAATGATATTAGTATTCTAGTTATATTAGGATACGAATGCATGTCCCAGTAAATGTTAGTACGAATATGTGTTTGGTAAAATGCTACTTACCGTATCAAGTCGCTGATCAGCGCCTGTTCCCCTCTATTCAACTGACTAGGATCCATTTGCATCAGCATAGCGGCTCGTATGTAACAGTGAGTTGTTTTGGACCAAGCATTTTCCGCGACCAATTTTTCAGCATAGTTTGCGGACTCCATGAAATCCATTTTCATTCTAAAAAAAGGAATATTTCTACACTGGGACGGTTTTTTGTGAATAATAGTGATGGCCAAGTCCGAAACCACGAGAATTAGAGAAGAACAATAAAAGGTAATGTCATAACAAAAAAATACGCATATAATTTATTTTTTTACTCTTTTAGGTAGGTATATATTAATCCGAATCATCACGTTTATAATATTAGTTATAATTACTAATGTAAATTATAAGCCAAAATACATACCCATGGACCCACATAAGCTCCCAATAACAGAGGAGACGGAACTGTCTAAAATCATCTTCTTGTTGTCTGATAGCACGATTGTAAGTGTAAATGCCTTCATCAAGTCGACTTTGCAAGAACTTCATACGGGCTTGAAATGCAAGGAACCATACACTATTTGGATAATTCTGAAAAGAAACAAAACCTCTAGGAATATGGGAAGGACAATGAAAAAAAAAGGTAGCACTCCGGGAGTGCCGGCAGAAGTGAAAACTTCAATATTAACGTTGTGTTTTCACTTCTAAGTTTTCACATAAAAATATAACCACAGACGTCATAATGACAATGACAATCACAATGACACAGACACATTCGCGCAAGCGCCCTGTGCCGCCTAAACAGAGTCAGCACACTCAGGCACGGTAGAAAGAGTGGGAGATACTAGTTCCTCTCCCTTTCCCTCGATCTTACGCTTTCGATCAACGTCACGTGACCCTGACGCGAGTTTGAAAGTTTTTACCCACCCAGCGCCGCTAAAGAAGTTTTCACTTCAAAAATCTACTCATATTAGGCATCAGTAATGCGACTAAAATAATAAGAAATATTGATGGTCATATTACACAACGCATTCTCCACAAACTAAGACTCGATTGCTGATCGAATAATTAAAACAATATTTATTTATACACATAGTAACATAGTACACAGAACCAACATCAATGTTCACCATTACACATCTAGTAAATAAACGAGGAACATACAAAGTACGGAGAATTATTTACGAGAACGTAAACTAAACTACAGAAATTAAAGTGCAGATTGTATTCAGTTAAAAGTTCGTAACGTGAAGAACAACTAAATATATAAATTCCGATTGACTGTTTAAACACTTTAAACTTGTGCTCACCGTTCTGACATGACCACGTGGTTGTATGATCAAGGTGAGCACGAGTTAGGACTAGATAACATATCTAACATTACGGAAATTCGATACCGAGTAAAAATGAAATAACATGATTAAAAACTAGCTAAGTGCGAGTCGGACTCACGCACGATAGGTTCCGTACCATAACTGATATTTTTTGCTCGATATTGATAACTGCTAGTTATCAATATCGAGCAAAAAATATCGACATCATCTGTTTTAGATACGATGAAGATAGCTTGGTGGCAAACGGACAGATAACTGATTTACCCTTTGGGTACGGAACCCTAAAACGAGTGAAGGGAACCCTAAAGATAAGTGAGATCGGCGCAATGTACCTTATATTGCGCCGATCTCACTTATCGTGGGATCAAGCCAAGATGACAAAACGTAATCACTACACAAACTTGTAATCATTATGTATGTGATATTCTATCACAGAAATCTGACAGATCAATACCTGATAGATAACTAGGGTATCTTGTCGCACGCGAAACTAATGGTCTGATTTAACGTGAAGTTCGTCATGTGACGTTTTGCAATCTTCTTCTTATCGTGTCGATGCCACAACTGTACTTTGTTGTAGCATCGTGTTGGAAAGATTAGCCAGACTAGACACTGCTTTGCCGTGCCTAGCTGTTACCGGTGTGCGCCACGAGGAGGCTCTTTCCATGCACCCGTTTGCAAACGTTTTGCAAACGTTTTGCAATGAAAAGGGTCTTGAAGCTAAAACGGATTTTAAGAAATAATGAATCTATTGAAGAGGGGATATAACGAACGTTACCTAAACCGAGTCACATTGCGCGTCAATTTACAGCACTATTGCCGAAAGTTGCTGCTTATCCGCGGAGTGTATAATGAATACACTGCTATTACGATTGTCACATTTGTTCATGAAACTCACAGGGCATTTTGGGAGCAAGCGTAATGACCGTGTAGTAGGCAAGTTTACGAATTAAGGTGGATCCACTTTTACTATGGTTAAATTAACTAGATATGTTAAAAACTTACCTTGAGTAAAGCATTCAGGCGTAGCTCAGCGTATTCAATGTCACCACGTCCACCGATAAACTGGCAAATGACGAGATGATAAGCGAGCAAAGTCAGGTCGCAAAGCACAGCGCGCATACCAGCAGAATTAGCACCTTTGTCCAGTTCCGCTAGGCCGTAATACTGAAAGGATAAGGTTGATAATAATTAATTATGTAACACCTAGTTTCTTTCTAAACTAATATTATCATTTTAAATCAAAACGTGCGCCTACTTTGTCTGCAGTGAAGCCCACGAATTCCAAGAATGCGATGAGTTTGGGAGGCATCAGCGAGATCATCAGATTGAAGGTCGCGGTACCAAGTCGCACACCGCTTTTGAAGTGAATCTTTGAATTCACTGAATCCCATTTCTTAGCTTCTTTCAGGTTCCAGCAAGACCTGAAGATATCAAATTTTATCATTAACACTTAATAAATAATGCAATATTCATTAATTTTGTAAGTAAAATGCACGAAATCAAGTTTATTAGGTTACAAATTGGTTCAGTAGATTTATGGTTACGAGATGCGCTGGACTAAATTATGGATTATTAAGTAGAAAATTTCAAGTTAATATGTATATTTTGATATTTAGTCAGCTTTAGGCAAGCCGATGGCTAACCTGATGTATACTTTTGTCCAAAGTTTTACTCATGAACATAAAAAATCCTTACAGATTCCGTATTTTTTATTATTATTATCAACTAAGTAAGTAAATAAAAAATATTTCATTTTATGTGTACATACTTCCGAGAAATTACAATCAACCCGGAAACTAGAAGGTTTCACAAACACGAGATCTGAAACGTCTTTGATCAGATTTTTTCAACGTCGACGTTCTAAATTTGACTGTATGTTTTTTTTGTATGTATGTTACGCGATTTCTCCGCTAATTATGAACATGATGATTTTACGGATTATTTTTGTTTGGTAAATAATACTTTCGAGGCGGTCCCATATAAATTTGATTAGGATCCGAAAAGTAGGTAGGTATTTTTTGAGGAATATTTTGAAATGTGTTTGTCGATGACGATCGAAGTCAGTTCATTTTTAATAGAATTAAACTCTCATTTGTCATGTAACAATAGGTATAATGTTCATGCATGATGGAGCTATAAGAAATTATGTATGAGACCTTTTGAAAATTAATATTTATAAGTATTAGACAAAAACAGACCTTATTAAACCCGTTTTCGTTTTTATGCCATCATAGTGCTAAATGCCAAGGTTTATAATTTGATGTGCTTTTAAATTCATGTCCAGATTATGCAGAAAATAGTTTAGACGGAAGTCTTTACCTAGCTTTCATAGCGATTGTTCATTAGATTAATTTCTTCAGTTGGTGAACGTTTGCAGTACCGTTATGTGTGTACGAACTGTATATATGAATGAACTATGCGTGTGCAATGCAATAAAATATAACCATTATCGCCTATAACTATGCTTCTTCTTTCTTCTTCTTATTTAAGAGCTACTCGAGTGGTGATTTGCGGGTGCAAGTCACCATTTATTTCTTTCCGGGCAGCCTTTTTGACCTCTTTATACGACACGAGGTAATGCAAAGCTTATAAATTATTACTGGGACTATGGAACGCTATAGGACATGAACTTATAGGTACTTATGTATATTATTTTATACATGCATTATTCAGGAAGTAGAAAAAATAGGTCTCTCTTACTGGTAGGACTTGTAGCAGTTTTTCACTTTAAGCGTGCCCAAGATAATCCCGGTGAAGTCTTCGCCTTCTATGACCGTCAACGCAGCTTGGAGTAGCAGGGCTTCGGCATAGCACAGCTCTGCGTGAGCCTCCAAATCAGAGTAAGAAGCATATTTTGGCTGGAAAAGTTATATTATGTTAATAATATGGATCTATATTGTACGATTCTTCTAGGCTTTGGTCGCGAGGACACCTAGAATCGCCTAGTAAGACGATAGAAATGATCCTTGTGATTTTATTGAATAGTATTTAACTTGGGAGTTAGTTTACTAACTCAAAGTTTAGAAGTACTAACAGCGTGTCTATTTGTACTGTCACAATTCAATCTAGCATTGCTATTTTGGTTTACAGGGTGTCAGGATTATATTACAGGTGCATACTTACAAGCTCACAAGACACAGTCCTTAGCTAGGCCATGCATTGTAATAAGTGAAGGTTACCATTTTGAAGAAGCTCATATCTAAAATGAGGGACAATGAAACCTAATTTTGGATGTGGTATATATATTTGGAGAGCAGTAAGCAAGAAACATACTATCTATATCTTTCTAGATCGTTAGGCGATGCGTTTCATAACCATGTTACGGGATGGAATGCACCGGTCGCCTGCGCCGATTATTTTTTATTGGCGATGATGAAAAACGTTATTACATATAATTTAGTTGTTTTATCTAGCTATATCTGTTGCTGAATTTTATCAATGTTGCAGTACATAATTTTTACGTATTACAAGTTACGCAGAACACGATGGAATTAGCGAGATTTTGTTTTATAAATTATTGCAATTAACTGATGGCAGTTTTATCATCAATTAATAAGCAAAAGTAATTTGCCTTTGGCCCTCTAGGATAGGTTTAGGAGAGAAATATGTTTTTACTATTTTGGACGTTAATATTAGATAATAGAGGAAATAAAATAAAATGTTAATAAATAAAATAAGTAGCATACCAATTGTAAAACGAATACATTAACTATTAATATACTTACTATTAAAATTAGCTATTATTCATGATAATGCTCAGGATACTGACCGGTTTTAAACGATTTAATTTAACGGTTTTGATATAATTATTTGTTACTAAAAGTATTTTGCGGCAACCATGCATAATTCATGGAAAGCTGTTATTATAATTAGCTTTGCAAATACTTTCCGTCATTTTAGATGTTTGTAAGCATAAATAAGTAAGTGTAAGTAATTATTTATTAATATTCAGTAGTAACATACCTTTTTAATAATTGAGCCAATACTCTCGACAAATGTGTGGTGCCTTCTCTTCTTCAGACATATTGATACGCACATGTTGATAGCAGATATAGCAGCTTTTATCTGAACGGCGTCAAACGTCAAAATCGCAGGAATAAACTCGAAAATGGCTACACCCAAGCTGTGATATAGGGAGGTGTGGGACCTGTAAAGTTAGTACTGCGATAAACGCTAGACGTTTCACAGCTGGGGCATTTCATATGAAGCGGACAGAATAGAAAAAGTGAGGATTCGGATTTTGTTCATATTCGGTTTAATTATATCTCTCTCTAGTCACATAATATTTTTGATCTCGGACATTTTTTTTTTATACTTCGACCAAAGAATCTACATTATTTTAATAGTGTATAATTAAACTGAATATGATCAAAATGCGGAACCTCACTTTTTTTCCTGTCCGCTTCATGTGAAATGCCCCAGCTGATATAAAGAAAGTTAAAGTGCAAAAATACAAAAATGTTTCTTTATTTCTCTGATAGACAGTTAAATAAAATAAACACAATACCAACGTGGTGCATTGGCAAGGGCGAATCCAGGGGCACATATCAAGGCATCTCCATTAAATATAATAGCCATACTGGATCTTCAGACTTACTTAATTAAGTTTAATTGTAATTCTTTGTAAGAAGGTTCATATAAAAGAACAGTAGGAACCAGGCCGTAAGTTTCTTGCCCGTTCTTCTAGGCTCTGGTCGCGTGGAACTGGCACCTAGAGAATCACCTAGTATATAAGACGATTCTAAATGATCCTTGTGATTTTATTGAATAAAGAAATATTTGATTTGATACTCACCATGGTTTCATAATGGCCATAGCGCCCTTCATATCGTTGTTGAAGAACTTTTTTATAGCAACGTCGCAATCTCTGAAGGACTGTTCTAAATCAATTGATTGCCTGTGAATGATGAATATTTAATGGTAAGAAATTGAACTGACAATATAACTAACTAGTGGTTCTGTGAGAACAGTAGACCTGGCGAGCATTTGTAACCGTGCCATAGCCGATCATTTTGCAAGATTTTGTGTAGGTAAAATGAAGTTTATAATGCATAGTGCCTCTCAAACTTATTTTGAAATCCGTCGTAAAATAGAGCTACAACTATCTTCCCCCCAAACACCTTTTGGCTTTTATTGCAATATTTTGTAGCTCTAAAAAATATAGCTCTCAAGTTAGAATGTAATCTGTCGATAAATATAACTACAGCAAAATTGGTGTGCGTCTCAATTTTCATTGAATTCTGTGTGTTTTTCTCCTATTATTCCCTCCACTCCATCTTTTTTTTTTATATTATTCTGTGTAGAATTAACTCCATAGTGCGCCTCTTAAATTTGATTGAAATTAGTCGATTTATAACGTTACAGCAAACTTGCCCCCTTTCCTCTCGTCCTTAAGCTCCAATCGAAATTCGCGCTCGACATTATTTTTTAATTATTTTTCAGGACCAAAGCATTTTTACCTTATGTCGAAACTGAGACGCTTCGCTCGCTCGGTTAATAATTAATTTATCTCTTTTATTAAAACTTGGTGGTAATTTGTATCTGATGTAGCTGCTTAAAATTATAATACCTAGCAATAAGCGTACAAATCAAATGAGACCACTTATGACGTGTAGCTGCAGGTGAAGGCTTTCTCATGGTACAATCAATCAGATAATACCATTATACCTATTACCATTATACGAAGAATCGGTTTTGATCAGAATGATTAAACTAACTGTTGAGGGTTGATATTTAATATATTGAAGTGAAAATTTTTATTAAAAAGTCATCAAAAAAATATGGGTTAATCGAATCATATCGATTCGTGCTTACAATATATTTCTTTTTTTATATCACACATTGCGCTCTAGTCCCCAAACTAAGCAAAGCTTGTAAAATGGCAACTAGATTGCTAATAGAATAAATAAATACATAGAAACACCCAAAAAATTGCTCCGAGTGGGAATCTATTACCAACTGAGCCGTTACGCCTGTCAAATTATGGCAAAACTTAAGAAAAATATTGAATATTTATTGACATATTATGTATGATAGACTTACGCCATAGTTGAAGTATCATCAGACGCATCCTCATAAACATCGTCCTGAAATATTTGTAAAATTGTATGTAAACAAGTAAATATTAATGTTTCTTAAAAAAGTATCAAACTCTATTTTACAAACTAAAATGATTAAGGAAGTAATGTAGGTATTCTTATTAACATTAAGTGCTTTAACCCGGCACCTACTCAAGGTGAGAAATACACCTATTATTTACCAACAAGGTGGTAGGAAAATACAGGTACAATTACTCGAAATAATATGTTTAACAATTCACATTTAGTTTTCCATTGTTGATAATACTAACCTCATCAAATTCTTCATAAGCTATTGGAGCGGAGTCTTCAGATATCGAATCAAAAATAGGCTGTTTCAATGGTACTATGACCGAGGAGTTATTGCCAGCCTCGTTGTTCTGGTGCGAGGTACTGGCCGCCATTTTATCTGCGAATACATAAATCTTTACAAATATATTCACTTGAGTTTACAAAAACACCAATAAGGTAGTACCAATTAGGGTAGGTTAGTACTTGTGAAGCTGTATCGATGCACAATGCAGCCTTTTCGAATAAAATTGTATTTTATCTTTGTGATTTGCGAAAAATTCGACAGTTTAGATCCGCCAACCGTGTAAGAAATACTGTCCTGATTAAAATGCATGAAGTAGTAGGTATTTCACGTTACGTAAGTGCTGGGAAACCATGAAGTAGTCTCATTGTAAATAATTATAGCGCTAGCAGGCTGCTACTGTAGCATCATCTTGTCTTACTTAATAGTTAATTGCTTGCACTGAATGAACTAATCACATGAATAAAAATAGTTGTCACTTTTAGGTTTTTACCAATCCAAACTAATAACAATTATTTAAACAGGATCATAATATTTATTTATGGAATCTGTTCATATTTTTTTAGTAAGTGGGTATACAAAACGTACTGTAGGTAGGTAGAACTGTTGACTTGTTAACTGCAATAACAAGAGAACTGTATGTAGGTACTATTACAGATTTATTTACACCAGCTAAAATTTATTTCTAGATTGCAAATTATATTATTTATTAAAAAATGTGAAACTAAAGTTGACGCCTTTCGTACACCATTTGCTTGGGTTGTAGCTTTAGTGAAAGTAGTCCCCACTAGGCTCACCATAGCACTTTCACTGTCTATAGATGCCGTATTTCGAGGTATAAACTCACATGTATACTTAAATGCATGTTTTATATATTCTATGTCTATACATGTAGACACAGTTTAATTAAAAAAATATATTTTTTGAATATTTTTAATTCATTATTATATCATGAACATTTGATGTCAATAATAGTGGTACTTAAACATACTCTTGTTTAAAAATTTGTCTTTACCTACTTTGAATTTTAAAATATGTATTTAGAAATAACCTTAAAAATACAACTTTTGACTTACTGATTTTTAGGAATTACATATTAGATTTAATGTTGATTTATTATTTTAAATCATTGATTTTTAAACCATTATAGTAATAAATTAAGTGGTAAAAATTTATTCAAGTTCTAGTCAGGTCTAATATTATCAACAAGATAAGGGCATTGCTGATCGGGTGAAAGGGTCATTTCATTATCACTACATCTAGGCACCTAGGCATATAAACACTCATAATATTTCATAACTAGACTAGTGCTTGTTGCGATAAACTTATAACAATTCTTTGGCAGAGGGTTATCTGTGGTTCGAAGAATGGAAGTGTGATGATGATTTTTTTCAGTAACTAGAAACTTGGTGGTATGATGAGAAAACAGTGTGCAATGATTATATAAAAGAATAATTTGCAATGGCCATTTATTCATCTACCTACACATGCATTGTTCATTTACTTTACATTAATTAGTATGAATTTGGTACAAAAATAACTGCATGTGGTCTATCAGCCCAAAACAATAACGAGCTAAGATCAATGCTCTAGCCACAATGACAGTGTTAATTTTCCATAGTGGAAGATTAATGGCATGGCCATTTTAAGTTGACAATAAATAAAAGTTATAAATGAAATGAAATGAAATATATTTATTTGACAAAAACAACACTGAGATAGTACAGAACATAAAAGAAAAGCAACATAATAATAGAATACAAATACAGTAGAATTAACAAGATAGAATGTCAAAAAGGCTCAGTCTCAGCTTGTTTGCTGCCCCGCAAAAGGCAGAGCTATGTGATAGTAATAAACCCTGTATCAGTTTTTTTTTCCAAATTTTGTTATTGATTTATTTATTGTGAACACAGACGATATCCTAGTGAGCATGCAACAGGAAAATAGGATAATTAGAAGTACCTTCATCGTTTCACCGAAACCCGTCTTAAATATAAAAATCAGGAAAGGAGTTCATATTTCGCATCTTGTCGTTGAAGATACTTTTCAGAGCGAAATTAATTAAATTATATTATTTTTTACCTGAGATAGATGATAACTCCGTATATGATACGATGACGACGATAACTCCGTAACACAAACAAACAGCTGTTTATTTATTTATTTTTAATACAAATCACTAAACCTATCGTAAGTTCATCTTTTATTTTACAAGCTTAATTATAATCTACGTGTTTATTTATCACAACAAATACAGCGTACAATAAGGCGTCACGTCGGCCTGATCGTGTAGGCGAAATTGATTGAGATAATTCAATTGACATGACACCGACATGCGAATGCCAACATTGCCAGTTTGCCAAACCACAGATCACTAATTATATTATGATGGAACTAGCTCACCTTCCGTACTCGGTATCCACACGGCTATGCATGGCATATCAGCTTACCCGTGATAATATTTTCCATGAAGGAAAATTATCGTGTTTTCTACGGTCTCTCATTGGTTGACCTCGGATGTGAACACTTAAAAAATGGGAATAGAAAAGTGTTCTCGAGTATTCGATATTATAATATTTATAATACAATAATTATATGTAAGTATACCTATTTTGTTAATTATAGTTTGGGAATGCTGAATTTATTATGCTGGACTATTTAATATTATTCAATAATACACATATATTTATTCAGTCGTCCATTAAAATTTTATGTTAAATGTTCAAGAGTTATATTGTCGGTATGTGCGACATTCCGTCCCGTCATGTTAATGTCACAGACTTATTGAAAAAACATTGAAATCTGTGACGCAAGTAGATGGAAAAGATGGTATAGATATCTGTGCTAGATTGTTTTGGTCTATGGTTTTTATTTTCTTTCAAAGACTCTTCTTGTCTTGTGTGTGATTTCCCGCCATCTTCAAGATGGCGGGAAGACGTTGTAAATAAAACAATAAAGAAAATAAACTAATTTAAGAGAAAAACATTTACTGTAACAAACTAACTTACGAGAAAAGCATAACTGTGAAGTGAGTACATGAAATACTGAAGAAAACAAATTAACTTAAGAGAAAAACATAACGTACGAAAAATAAGTGGACTTCCCGCCATCTTGGGGATGGCGGGAAAAACATATCTAAGTGTAAAGTGAATGCTGGATAGTCAGATAGAAGTGTAAAGTGAACGGGAAGACGTTGTAAATAAAATAATAAAGAAAATAAACTAATTTATGAGAAAAACATTTACGTAAGACTAGGCGGTATGGTTCTAAAACTTTAGCCTGCTCGGAAGAGCAAATAAATTAAAAAAAAATAAAAAATTGTCTTGTCTTGTGTGTGTGTGTGTGTGGATTCCCGCCATCTTCAAGATGGCGGGAAGACGCTGTAAATAAAATAATAAAGAAAATAAACTAATTTAAGAGAAAAACATTTACTTTAACAAACTAACTTATGAGAAAAACATAACTGTGAAGTGAATGCATGAAATACTGAAGAAAACGGGTTAACATAGGAGAGAAACATAACGTACGAACAATTTTGAGGATGGCGGGAAAAACATAACTGTAAAGTTGTAAAGTGAATGCATAAAATACTGAAGAAAACAAACTAACTCAAGAGAAAAACATAACTGTGAAGTGAATGCATGAAATATTGAAGAAAACAAATTAACATAAGAGAAAAACATAACGTACGAAATATAAGTGGACTTCCCGCCATCTTGGGGATGGCGGGAAAAACATAACTGTAAAGTGAATGCTTTATGATAGAAGTGTAAAGTGAACGGGAAGACGTTGTAAATAAAATAATAAAGAAAATAAACTAATTTAAGAGAAAAACATTTACGTAAGACTAGGCGGTATGGTTCTAAAACTTTAGCCTGCTCGGAAGAGCAAAAAAAAAAAAAAAAAAAAAAAAAAAAATTGTCTTGTGTGTGGTTCTTTAGGATATTATGTTCCTTGGTGTGGTTTCGTAAAACAATGTATCCTATTATTTAGATTGATTTGATCTGATTAGTGCTCGTATCATATAAATATGTATTAGAATCTGAATTGTTCCGTAACTCTCTATTTAATGTCTCGGGAGTACCGACTGTGTGTGGTACCGAACCGGTTCGGGAACCATACGTTAGGTTCCGATTTGTTTTTCTCACAGCCAATATCGATTGGAGAAGAACAATCTTGTTTTGTAGATTTGCACATCTCGTTTTGATATACGTAGGTCTTATCTGAAATCTGATCTTTCTAAGTAGGGATATTGCATTGAATTTTAGTTAATTATGGGTCATTAGCTTCAACAAGAATGTAGCATGATGGTGGCCGATACAAACTCAAATCGCTTAACATACGGCGTTCGCTAAAAACTTAGAAACGTTGTAGTGAAGTATATAAGTTAAATAAGTATCAATCAAGCTCATCTGGTTGGCTTGCGACATTCTTTGATTAGATGCGCGCTGCGTGCGAGAAATGCGCAATGAACTCAGTGCAACATGGATGATCTTGGAGTGTACAGTTTTTTACTAACAAAAATCCAAAACAAGTGAAACTAATTTCATTATGAAACTGTGAGAAATATTAGAAAAGCTACAAAATGGCATCAGCAAGTGCTAAAATAGAAATAAAAATAGAAAAACTGTGTCGAACATGCTTATCAAAAGACAATGAATTAAACTCTTTATTTGATGTAATAGTGGGAGAAGTATCTCTTGATACCTTAGTAACTGCAATCACAGGGCTAAAGGTATGTAAACCTATTGAATTTGGGGGGGTAATTAGACTACAGTGGAATCTCACTAACTGGCACTATTAAAAACCAGACATATTATTATAATGTTCAGATTAAAGGATTGTATATACAAACATAATGCATAAAAACAATGTATATGGGTTCTCAAAATTAATTGTTAACATTACAATGTGGTGTGGATGCGCAGTACTTGGCCTAGAATAAAGTCGCTAAAGTGCAGGTGGACAGTGCCAGATTATTAGACATATTGTTCTATTGCTATGCCGGATTAGTGAGATTCCACTGTATTTACTTAGAACCAAGTTAATTTTATTTGATTTAAGTAAACTTTCGTGTGTTTTTGTGAAAACTGTACTGATTCCAACTGGCAAACTGCCTCGAATCAATAGTTTTTTTTTCATTTCATATAATTATGGGATTCATTATAATTTAAAAACAAATATGTACAAATATTCAGTTTTGAATTGGTTCACGATGTTGTTTTCCTTTAAAAAATTGCACGGTAATTTGCACGGTACACTTTAAGCGGATTCACCGTAATTTTGTCTAGAAACACCGTATTTTTACCCTTGCAACACGGTAATTCTCGATTTACATATGGAGACACTGCTACACATGCAAAAATGTTGACATACATTACATACATGTTCTAGTCATCATCTAGATATGTTACCGCTGCTAAAGAATCAGGAATTAGGTGCATTAATGAGCTGAAAGCGCAACACAGGTCACAGTGGATGTGCTAATTCTAACAAAAATTTCACTCCTTTCCTGTCAATAAATAAATATTAATGGACATTTCACACATCACACTCTTGTCCTAAACTAAACAAAGCTTGTACTATGTGAACTAGATTGCTGATAGAATAATAATATACTTTTTTTTATCAACAGATCTGAATAATTTGCATTAGTATTTGAATTGTGGATGAGACCATGTTTATTCTCCTGAGATATGGTTACTGATTACTATATAATGCATTTCTTAGGCATTGTTGGATTTTTTTTCTATTTAATTTCTAGATTCGCAAAGGAGATGGTCTACCTACTACCATCTGCTCGGATTGTAAAGATAAAGCTGAGAAAGCATTTGAATTCAAAAAGAAGTCTGAAGAAGCTTACAATAGTCTAAAGGGCTTCTACAAGGATGAAAAAAGTCTTTTGTTTGAGTATAATGACAACTCTACCCAGGTATACTCGGCAGATATTTCCCAAACCTATAACAATTTATTAACATTATAAATGTAAAAGTTGGTTGGACGCTTGCATTTTTGTCAAGTTGAACTTACTGATCTGATGTGAACTCTGAATATAGTATAATTGTTATAATAGGCTTGGGATATGTCTTAGTTTTAGAAACTCAATATTTATGATTGTTGTGTAATAGGTTGCGTACATTCTACAGAAACCTATGGATTTCAAGACAGAAGATTCCCAATACAGTGATAATGATGACTTCTCTGATGTTGATTACTGTTTGCCTCTTAAAAATGGACCGCCTGATATTAGCAATGTTGGTAAGTGCTCTAAACAGTATTTAATAGTTCAGTAATGTCCATTTTTGTTTGTAGATTCATACATATTTTGTAATTAATAATTTTTACATTTAACAGAAATTAAGGTGAAAGTAAAACGCGAAAGCTCCAGTCGAGAGTTTTTTGAATGCAAAAAATGCTGTCTAATATTTCAAACACGAATGAAATATCTAGAGCACAAAAAAAACAAGTGTGTGAAAGGTAAATAGTAGTTTTATAACAAAACCATTTTACTTTTATAAATCTGTTGAGAGCTATTTTTGTTTTAGGTTAAGATAACTAGATGTCGCTAGTAGAAAAATTAGAACGCGCTATCGTTGCGTTTTGTGTATTGAGTGGTTAGGTTGTTCTTTAGAAATGATGTTTGCCCACACTTGAGTAATATAAACCTACTTATTATATAAATACATGATTATATAACATTTATATACGTAGTATTATTTACTCGCCATCCCAAACCTATCTAAAGTTCGTTCATTTGGTCCTTACGAGCCGGACTTTGGACTGATACTTGGGTGGCAGGAGTTTTTTTTTGTATTGCTGAGTCTTGTAGTAGTTCTCTGAACCGAACTACGAACAAGCGACGCGACCCCGCGCCTGGAGAAGTAGTGGATCGCTACTCAGGTGCTGAAACCTTAGCTCGGTAGGGCTTTTGGCCGCCCGCCCTGAGCTATTATATCGCCGCCCTGAGTATTTTAATGCCGCCCGCCCTAAGCATTAAGGACGCCCGCCCTGAACGCTTTTTACATTGAGGCCGCCCGGCTTTGTCGGAGAATATCCTAATTCATTACCAGTACTGCGGAGGAGGTACAATCGCATGTGTGGGTGCGATTGAAGAGAAGTCGTTTATATTAAAATTGTGGTTGAAACTGTGTATGTGTGCATTAATGGTGAGCCTGGACTAACTGTGAGTACTTTTAAAAAACATTATTCCAAACTGAAGATTTTGTGAAACATTGTAATGGACTTTAATTTTTATTTTGTTAAAATTAATTGCATGGTTGTTAAGTAAATTTACTTAGAATAGTTTTAAGAATTTGGTTGAGACGGGGAATCCATGCCCGATTTTTGATTTTTTATTTGTTTTAAAACACTTAGAAAAATTTTAAGATTTTGTACAAAATTTTAAGTTTATTAAATTTTGATAATGGAGGATAAAATTGTGTTACAGAATGATAATGTAAGTAATTTAACTAAAGCTAGAAGAAATTTTAAAAAGACACCTAAGGATAGAATTACGGAAACTTATCTCCAGGTACGGTTAGAAGCTTTAGAGGGATTATGGGCTATATTTGTGGCTACTCACCAGCAATTAATGGAAAATTATGGAGTAGAATTAAAAAAACATGATTATATGCAAAAAGATATCTATGATGAATCAGAAGAACTGTACTTAGAATATAAAATTGAGCTAAAAACCTTGTTAAAAAGTTTTGCCAAATCCACTTCAGTAGAAATTTCAACTGTACCTGGTGGGATGGGACAGGTAGCTCCATTGGTGTCAAAATTTGTTCTACCTAAAATAGTGATTCCAAAGTTTTCAGGGAAATATGAGGAATGGGTTACATTTAGAGATTTATTCTTGTCTCTGGTTCACAAAAATGAGCATTTGGATTGTGTGCAAAAAATGCATTATTTAAAGGGATATTTGTCAGGTGAGGCAGAGCAGTTACTGAGACAAATTCCCATTGCAGGGGATAATTATGAAAAATGTTGGAAGCTATTGGTAGCACGGTACGACAATAAACAATATTTGTCAAATTGTATTTTAAAAAGATTGTTCAGTCAAAAAAGCCAAGTCACTGAATCTGCTCAGGGATTAAAAGATTTGATAGACACAACTACAGATTGTCTGAGTGCGTTGGTAAATTTAGGTGTTGATGTATCGAGTTGGGATATAATTGTAATACACATACTTACTTTGAAGTTGGACAGTGAAACCCGGAAACAATGGGAATTACACGTGACAGGTGGTACTGCTTCTAATACTTTACCAACATTTGAACAATTCAGTAATTTTATAACAAACCGATTTAGAGCTCTGGAGTTTGTAGTACAAAAAAGTAATGTTGTTAGTAGAACTCGATCAATGCATGCTGCACCAGCTGAATCCTCTTACCAATGCCCGTTATGTTCTGAAAATCATAAATTGTATTTGTGCAAGAAATTCCAAGCTTTGGATAGTGATGCTCGACGCCAATATGTGTTAGATAACGGAATTTGTTTTAACTGTTTGGGGGTAAACCATTCTGCTAAAGCTTGTAGAAATCCTATTAAGTGTAGAATTTGTAGACGCCACCACAATACGCTGCTGCATCCGAGAACAGCAAGCAAGGAAAAGTTAACGGCCGCCATGGTTACTGAAGACTCGGAGGAAGAACAGGCGGAGGAGTCGCTAGAAGAGTCGACTGAAGAAATACAAGCGAATACAGCTTCGCTGCAAAATAAATCTGTGTTACTAGCAACGGCACTTGTAAACGCTGAAGCTAGAAATGGAACTTACCAAACGGTGAGAGCTCTACTGGACCAGGGATCGCAGGCTTCCTTTGTGACTGAGGCTGTAGTTCAGCTGTTGAAGCTTAAAAAGACACCAGCCCGAAGCACGATATCTGGTGTAGGTGGAGCAAAAATGGTCCAATCAAATTATGTAGTGAGTATAAATCTACAATCTAAGGTGGAACCTCATGAGAAGATACAAGTAAAAGCACACGTGTTAAAAGCTATTACCTCTCTCCTGCCAGGCAAACAAGTGGAAGAAGTGCCATGGTTGAAGTCATCTGGAATTCACCTGGCAGATCCTGAATTTGATACTCCTAATAAAATTGACATTTTATTGGGTGCAGATATATTTTGTCAGATCTTGAAAGAAGGATTGCGCAGAGATCCAAGTGGGTTATTAGTAGCACAGGCAACTTTGTTTGGTTGGATAGTGTCGGGAATAGTAGGATCTAATCAAAATGAGTCTAGCGCAACAATAGTAATGCACGGTACCTTTAGTAATGAAAATGATATTTTAAAAAAGTTTTGGGAATTAGAGTCAGAGTCCATTTATGAAGAGAAGAAAATGCTTACTGAAGAAGAAAAACGGTGTGAAATTTTTTATACCAAAACAACAACAAGAGATGCAGATGGACGATATGTAGTAAAACTCCCATTTCGGAATAAAAATCCGACTTGCGTAGATGGAAACACAAAGCAGACTGCTCTAAGAAGACTGCAGGCTTTAGAAAAAAGGTTATGCAAAGATAAAAAATTAAAGGAAGAATATCAGAAAACATTTGAAGGATATTTAGCAAATAACTATATGGTGCCTGTAAATAAAAATGAAAAAGATAAAAACGCAGTTTACTTACCATATCATGAGGTTATTAGAGAAGATAAAGACACAACCAAGGTAAGAATAGTGATGAACGCGTCTTCGAAGGGTACAAATGGCGTATCGTTGAATGATGATCTCATGGTAGGACCTACCCTACAAATGGACTTGAGGCATATAATCATGCGTTGGCGTAAGTATCCTGTAGTTCTGGTAGCGGATATCGAAAAAATGTACCATCAAGTGAAATTGAATGCAGATGACACTGATTTTCAACGTATTCTCTGGCGCAAAACTCCTGAAGAAGAAATAACAGAATATAAATTAGTACGAGTATTGTTCGGAACTGCGTGTGCGCCGCACTTGGCAGTCCGCAGTCTTATGCAAATAGCTGCAGATGAAGGAAATCTATATCCAGTAGCTGCAGAAAGAGTTGTTAGTGATTTTTACATGGATGATTTACTCACGGGCTGTCAAAATGAAAGTGAAGGGGTTGAGGTTTATAAGCAAATGAATAATCTTTTAAATAAAGCTGGATTTAAATTACAGAAATGGACAAGTAATAGTGAAGAGCTACTGTCAAAAATAAAAGAAGATAACCAAAAAGAAGATGAAAACAGGAACCTACAAATAAAAATGGACTTTGTTATAAAAATTCTGGGACTTACCTGGAACCGATGCGATGACTCGTACCACTACACGGTGACTCTTCCCACGCTGCACGAATCTGGAACAAAAAGACATATTTTATCGGATATTGCTAAATTATTCGACCCATTGGGATGGGTTGCGCCAGTGATAATTGTAGCAAAAATAATTATTCAAAAACTATGGTTAGCAGGAGTGTCATGGGACGAAGAAGTACCAGACAGTGTGTTACAGGAATGGGTAACTTACCGCAAAAGTTTAAAAGATCTGGAACAGGTTAAGATACCTCGCTATGTGGGATGCACAGAAAATGACTCAAACATAGAGTTACATGGATATAGTGATGCATCCCAAGTTGCTTACGCTGCCGTAGTCTACGTGCGAGTTGTTGGAGCTGATGGTGTGATAAACGTCCATTTAGTCGCTGCAAAAACTAAGGTGGCGCCTATCAAGCAGGTGTCTATACCACGATTAGAGTTGTGTGGTGCGGTTCTTTTGTCTAAGCTCTTGGCAGAAATTGGAACAGTTATTCAGGTTCCAAAAAATAAGTGGTTTGCTTGGACAGATTCAACTGTAGTTCTGGCTTGGTTAAATAGCCATCCAAGCAGATGGACAACTTTTATTGCCAATAGAACTACTGCAATAATGCAGTCACTAGAACCGCATCAGTGGAGTCATGTTTCCACAAAATTGAATCCGGCCGATTTAGCGTCAAGAGGACTTCATCCAGCGGAGTTGGCGAAGTCTTCGTTGTGGTGGAATGGACCTGAAATGTTAAAACAATTAAATATTAAAAAGAACAAGCAAAGGATAGTGCAGACCCATTTGGAAGAAGCAACAAAAAAGGTATGCATGCACGGCGAAACGATGGAAATGGAACTATGGGATAAATATTCATCACTTACCAAATTGCTCAGGGTAGTAGCATACTGTAGACGGTTCCTTAATATGACAAAACCGAAGATGGAGAGACATAAAACCTCAGTCTTGAGTAGTGAAGAAATACAGACCGCAAAAGAGTGCTGCATAAGAATATGTCAGAGAATGTGGTTTAATCAAGAAATTGAAGCAATAGAAAAACAAATGAAGCTGAAAAAAAATAGTAAGTTGTTGTCGTTGAATCCGTTCCTGGACGACAAACAGATTTTACGTGTAGGAGGAAGATTAGAGAATTCGACATTCTCTGAAAATCAAAAACATCAAATAGTGATACCAAAACATGGAAATTATACTAAATTATTGATTGATCGAGCTCATAAAAGTACGTTGCACGGAGGCCCACAGTTGATGCTCAGTTTCTTGTATACTAAATACTGGATAATTGGCGTGAAACAATTAGTAAAAAGTCAAGTTCGTAAATGCACAATATGTGTAAAAAATATGGCTGCAGTCAAAAACCAAATTATGGGCCAATTACCGTCAGCTAGGGTAACTCCTGGTAGAGCGTTTGAAAAAAGTGGTGTAGACTATGCTGGGCCCATCGACATCAGAACTACAAAAGGAAGAGGACACCGCACTTATAAAGGATACATTTGCCTTTTTATTTGCATGGTAACGCGAGCAGTTCATCTTGAAGCGGTGAGTGACCTTACCACACAAGGGTTCTTGGCAGCATTTAAAAGATTTGTGTCCAGGCGAGGTCATTGCACTGATTTATATAGCGATAACGGAACCAATTTTGTTGGTGCTGCACGAGAGTTACGCGTCCTTTTTGATGCAGAGCAATCCACGGTGGGCAGAGAGATAGCTGAAAGCTTGGCTACTAATGGTACATCATGGCATTTTATCCCGCCGCGAGCGCCTAATTTCGGAGGTTTATGGGAAGCAGCTATAAAGTCTACAAAGTTTCATTTAAAACGAGTAGTAGGCAATACTACTCTAACCTATGAAGAGATGGCTACAGTATTGGCACAAATTGAAGCTTGTTTAAATTCCAGACCATTATCAAGAATTGATGGTGTATCGGATACTCAAGCTATTCTGACACCAGGTCATTTCCTAGTTGGAGAACAGCTCATTACTTTGCCAGACCGTAATTTTGAAACGTCAAATTTATCAACGTTGAGACGATGGCAGCTTACGCAAAGAATGCTACAAGACTTTTGGCGTTGCTGGTCTAGGGACTATGTACATCAGTTACAGCAAAGATTTAAGTGGCAAAATCAGAGTCCGGAGCCCAAAGAAGGTGATGTAGTTCTGATTAAGGAAGATGATTTACCCCCCAGCAGATGGTTGCTAGGAAAAATTGTCGCGAAACATCCGGATGCACAAAATGTCACTCGTGTAGTTACTTTACGCACTAAAAACTCCTTAATTAAACGCCCAACGTCAAAGTTAGTTGTGCTACCAGTCTGTGACTGAGTTGAAAAAGTTAGCATACTTAAGTTAGTGGTTAGTTGGTGAAATAGTATTTAAGTTAGATAATTTACTTTAAGTTATTGGTGGAGGTAGTTACTAGTTTAGAAAAGTATAAAAAAAAAAAAAACTGTATTTATAGTTATTAAAGATAAATATGTATTTTAATTGCGTTTAATCTGCTTCATGGAAGAACAACATTTGTCAATGTGGTTCTTGGTGGGCAGTATGTTGAGAGCTATTTTTGTTTTAGGTTAAGATAACTAGATGTCGCTAGTAGAAAAATTAGAACGCGCTATCGTTGCGTTTTGTGTATTGAGTGGTTAGGTTGTTCTTTAGAAATGATGTTTGCCCACACTTGAGTAATATAAACCTACTTATTATATAAATACATGATTATATAACATTTATATACGTAGTATTATTTACTCGCCATCCCAAACCTATCTAAAGTTCGTTCAAAATCAGTTATTTATATGCACCAGTTATCAATGAGACTTATGTATAAGTGGTGAAAATAATATGTCATTAACGTGAATTTTCAGTTGAAATCGATGATCATAGTGGCGCCCATTGCCCTATTTGTGGTACAAGCTATGACGGCGCTAACAGTTTGTCCAACCATATGTGGCAATTTCATGCTGATGTTATGGGTCCCAAGAAAAGGGGACGACCTAAAAAGGCTATGACATCGGTAAGCCATAGCCCACTTTGTCTGCTTTTTGTGACATTCTCTTAAACATCCTCTGAGTTCATCTTTGTATAAAAATAATATACTAGTCCTAGTTTAAATAAATAAATAATAAATAAATAATGCTGGACAATCCACACAACATCATCTAGCCCCAAGCTAAGCAGAGCTTGTGTTATGAGTACTAGAAGACTGACATACTTAATATTATACATTACATAGATAGATATTTTTTATTATACATATAATACCCAGAACACCCGGAATAAATATTTGCATTATAACACATGCATTTTATCAGTTTAACATTATAATCTTATTATAAATTGTTCTTCCAGACCATTCTTAGTAAATTATCCGAAAATGGGTTTTTTATCAAGACAGTCCACGGAAAGAAAACGAAATGTGGGTTTTGCAAAGAACAATTTACTTGCAAAGTTGATTTGGCTTCACACATGTTTCAACATAGCGGTTAGTATTTGTTATATATCAGTGTATTGTATATATAATACAGTGTAATATTGTATATACAATATTATGTGATACTTTCACTGATGATGCATGTGTGTTATTTTTGATAGGTATTTTATGTGTACAAAAAACATAGTAATCATTTGTTTTATATTTTAGATATGAAAGTTTTCTGCTGTATTATCTGCAAGAAGATGTATATGAAGAAAAATAAGTTCAATGTACACCGTTGTGTTGAGGATACAACAAAAAATGCTTTGACCAAAGCTGAACTGGTATATATTTTGGCCAATGGATTTTTTTAGATTTATATTATATAAATAAGTATATTTAATAAAACAATCCTTTTTTTTAGCAAAAATCTTCACCGAATGCGTCCTTTTCAACAGAGATTTATTTGCAAGAACTCATGGAACCAGATTTAGATGCGGTATGTAACGTTATTACATTATTTGTATTGTGTAGTTTAACTAAATAATAAATAAATAAATAATAAACAATGTTACATGGTTAGTACCTATAAAGAGTTTGAACGAAAGAGTTGTAATTATTTCAGAATGCTGGTATTGTTCAAGTTTGTGGAACATGCAGCGGTGTGTATCAGACAGAGGATCTTCTTCAAGCCCATTTTGATGCTGATCATCCTGAACTCTCTCTACGATGCAATCATTGCAGCAAGGTTTGTGTATTTGTAGCTACTTATTATAAGTTTATTTAGTTTATTAGCTTATTTTATATTATATAGAATTTGTATTATAATATGACGGATAATAAAGCAATTTTTTTCTTAACATACTTCAGCCATAAAAAACAGCTCCATGTATGTATAGGAATATAGTACCTGATGTAGAAATATTTTGTTGTTTTTTCGCTTTATATGCGAAGGTGTAGTAATGCCGGTTACTTATTTTATAAGAGTTGTAAAGTGACCTATATTTTTGAAAAGCTGGCTTATTATCCAAGAAATAACTGTCAATGACTAATTATTAAACTTGTATTGAGCAGGTATTTGCCTCAGTGAAGACCGCCGCTCGCCATAGATCAATATGCAAAGATATTGACAGAATACACAGGTGCTCAACCTGTGGCCTAAAGTTTGCCTACGAGATATCGTTGAACAAACACATACTGAGATACCATCAGGGCCAAAGGGTGTTTGTTGCACACCAGACTAAAGAAGCTAAGGCCGCTGATAGCGTGAAGTATCAATGCGACACATGCAGTAAGATTTTCCAAAGGTGAGTTCAGGGCATGATCCAAAACGCGAAAAGTACCATGGGATCGAAACTGAAAGATTCATCATAATCATTATGATGAATCGTTTCTCTTATCAGTCTACGGCTTATTAAATTAGAAGAATGGAAAGACTTAATTTTCCGTGACTTCGCGTTCCGCAATATAATAATACTACATAATTATTTATTGTATCTTTATCTAATATGGATCGGTGCAAATAGCCGCAAAACTGACAAAAATATTTTCTTTTTCAGGAAAGAAGCTCTCGCTAAACACGCTAAGTTGCACATGCCCAACCAAAAGTTGTTTGAATGTGAAATATGCCACAGGAAGTTCAACAGAAGCGATAATTTGCGGTATGTACGACGAAACAGCTGTATATCTGTACCAGCCACCATTTTTTTTTATTAACCTACGATGTCCCACTGCTGTGCCTTTGCTCTCTCCCCCCTCTCTATTCATTATTTCTTTTACTCTTATTTCTCTTTCTTATACCATTATTTAAAAATAAATATTTTTTCACTTGTAATCGAAATAAGTCCGGTCTTAAAAATGTAAGTTTAGCAATCTAATCATGCATATATTTATTTCGATGAAAATTTTTAGTACTCATAGACGCATTCACGACGCGGACAGGCCGAAGCCGCCTACAAACAACCATTTGTGTCTCTATTGCGGACGGGGCTTCTCTAACTCGTCGAATCTTATCGTGCATATGCGGAGACACACCGGGGAAAAACCGTACAAATGCGATTTTTGTGAAAAAGGTATTTTTTAATCTATACTTAATAATATTATAAAGAGGTAAAGTTTGTGTGTTTGTATATTTGTTAAATTGTAAGGGGTAATCACGGGATCTACTAAACCGATTTAAAAAATTCTTCCACCTATAGAAAGCCACATTATTGTTGAGTGTCATAGGCTATATAAAAAACCGAAAAATAAAAAGGCTTCTACGTGGTAGTCCGTTTTGCAAAGTGAATCGGAGAAAAATCGGTCGAATTATGCCCAACGAAATGGGCACGGGTCAGCTAGTTTTTCATAAAACCGGGCGTCACAGCTCAGCTGATAGTAGCTTTGTCTGCCGTGCTTTAGAGAGCCACTGAGTGTGTTATGTGCACTAATAAGTAATAAATAAATAATGCTGGACAATCCACACAACATCATCTAGCCCCAAGCTAAGCAGAGCTTGTGTTTTTATTTTTTTTTATTTTATTTTAAAAGATTGGATACCCAACACGGGTTTACACGATACATTTGAACGATAATGTGCAATATTAATAACTAAGTGCTCCCATAATTATAGGGTACCACAGCATGCGTACAGGATCAAGCAACAACTTATACTAAATTAAAACTAAGTAAAACAAGTAGGAAAACAAGGTACTTAATACAATATAACTCTATAAATCGAATATGAATGGACACAGGTAGGTAATTAACTAGTACCTACTTAGGTTTCTAGACATCTGTATATCTAAGTCAAAATTATAGCAGAGACAGAAGAGTATAAAAATATAATAATAATATTGAAGATAAAATTAAGGTAGATTACCAACATAAGATTTAATAAGATATCATGATATTATTAAAGAATTGAAATTATATGAGTAGAAAACTAGGTAGGTAGTAAAACAATTAATAGGTATTTATCTAACAAAATATTAACAATAATTAAATTAAATTAAGTAAAAAAAAAATAGTAGGTAAGTAGTATTTAACAAACTTTTTAGTTGAAAAGGTCAAATGCAAGTAAGTAATTTAAAATGAATAAATTCGTTAAAATTATACATATACTTTAAATGTATATACTGTCCTGATAGTAAATATTGGTACTTATTCATTATTTTTATTATGTAAACATGGAAATGGAACTAAAGATTTTACAAGACTAAGTAGCAGAGTTAAATTAAATATCTACTCAAAACAGAGCCTTATGTGTTATGGGTACTAGGAGAGTGACATACTTAATACAATACATAACATAGATATATATATTTTATTATACATATAAAATACCCAGAACACCCGGAATAAATATTTGCAGATCGTGCAAACATTTATCTCAAGGCGGGAATCGAACCCGCAACCTTCCGCGTCGCAGGCGGACCATCGCCCACCGCGCCACATCGGTCGTCAATGTTTGGTCGTTAATGTTTGTTATGTGTCTAGGTTTTACTATGTATTTAGAAAAAATAAGTATATTAGTACACACTCTATCACCAATTAGTTCCCATAGTAAAAGTTGCTTTGGAACTAGAGCGCAATGTGTGAAATGTTCGTGATTTATACTTTAGCTTAGATCATTCTTCAGATGTGGTACCATATAAACTTGATTAAGTATCTAATATGTTTTTCACTGAAAACGCCATAGAAGTGGTCAAGTTTTGGGAAAGCACTGTTTGAGATCATCGACACGACGAAGAAGAAGAATTAAGTATTATTACATTTAGAGTATATCTTTAAAAAAAAAGTATTAAGTACTACTTGATGAGTCGGTTTTGTTTATTTATATAAAAATATTTATTATCAACAGGTTTTCCAAGGTCTTCAGATCTTATGGTCCATAGGCGTTCTCATACAGGGGAGAAACCTTGCGTTTGCCGCCTTTGCGGTAAAGGTAAATACTTTTATATATATATTTTTTGAAGTGAAAACTTCTTTAGCGGCGCTGGGTGGGTAAAAACTTTCAAACTCGCGTCAGGGTCACGTGACGTCGAAAAAGCGTAAGATCTTATTTAATTTTTATACATTGCTCGTAAAACAAGAGACGACAAAAGAACACACTTGCGGTCACGCGACGTATGACTCAAACAATTAAATAGTGTTGTGGCGACATCCGACCGCCCGGCGCGGCGCCCGGCTCGAGTACAAGGCGCTGCCAACACGCGGTGCGGTGCGGAGCGCGGGGGCGGAGGACCGAGGAGCGGCACTCGCGCGCCGGCAGCCGACAGCGACACACCCTCTGAGCACCCTCGCACGGGGAACACGTATCGCTCGCCGCGCGCGCATAACCAGATAGACGCTATTATATCGTACGAATCGTTTCGCCTAACTTGTATTTAACTGTATCGCTTCCATCTTATTGAAGTGAAAACTGTGTTGTCATTGTCATTATGACGACTGTGGTAATATTTTTGAAGTGAAAACTTAAAAGTGAAAACACAACGTTAATATTGAAGTTTTCACTTCTGCCGGCACTCCCGGAGTGCTACCATTTTTTTTTATCTCCTCTATTTCTTGCTATCTGCCTATATGGGCATTGAGCTAGAGTTTGGTTTTTTTGTTTCTCGTCGCATTCGGCATGTATGGTAAACACCCAGCAGTGTCTCCATGTAAATTTCAACTATCACCAACTATAAGAGATCTTGTGGGGCTCTTCGCTTTAATCTCTTGAATGCACTAGGCGTTTGCATCAGATTTTTGGCTAGATCATTCGGGTGTAGTTCCAGACGCTTTGCGTATGACGCAATTTTGTTGGTTATCTCCTGTTTTACTGTACTTTTATATATAAAGTGTATTAAAATAGTTCATAGTTCTTATCATAGAGCTTTGATTTACAAGTTTTTTATGCAGACTTTTCGATCATACTAAAAAACAGTAGAAAAGAGGCTCTAAGATTCTTGCCCTTCTAGGCTCCAGTATCTAGAAGAAAGGGCATTATTTAGCGACCAGTCGCGGGGAACTGATATTTAAGAAACGATCAAGTATTTGATACACTATTTTTTTCAGCTTTCTCCCGCAGCAACAAGTTATCTCGTCACATGCGCGTGCACACAGGTCAGAGACCGTACAAATGCACGTACTGCGACAAGGCATTCTCACAAAGCAACGATCTGACACTTCACGTCCGTCGGCATACTGGTGACAGACCATACATATGCAATGTGTGCGGAGACAGATTTATACAGGTACTACACTATGGCTGCGCGAAAATTATAATATCATAAATAATGCTGGACAATCCACACAACATCATCTAGCCACAAGCTAAGCAGAGCTTGTGTTATGGGTACTAGAAGACTGACATACATAATACAATACATTACATATAGATATTTTTATTATACATATGAAATACCCAGAACACCAGAATAAATATTTGCAGATCGTACAAACATTTATCCCAAGGCGGGAATCGAACCCGCAACCTTCAGTGTCGCAGACAGATCTTCGCCCACCGCGCCACAACGGTCGTCATAATGTAAACAAGGTCATTTCGTCGCAGTGTGGAGCCTCACAAAGCTCGTCCTTTATGGACGTGTCATGTGAGGCAATACATTGTTACAGGTAGATATTCCTACTTAGCATGTAGTCTTGATCTTGATTACTCGAAATACACTAATGTCATCGAATGTATATTGTTTTCTGTGTTGCTTAAGGCCCATGAATGTCACCACATTGTGAAATAAATCGTGTTATCTGTGTTTTTTATTCTTTCGATATTCTTCGAGACGAGAAACTCTCCGCGCTAATGCCTTGATCACACGTACCGAGTAAACCGGCGAGACAGTTACGTATTTGAGATACAATGCGCATCGACATCAGTTTTACTGTTGAACGTTGCAGCGTTAGCGCGCAGTGTATCTTAAATACGTCACTGTCTCGCCGGTTTACTCGGTACGTGTGATCAAGGCATTAGCGCGGAGAGTTTCTCGTCTCGAAGAATATCGAAAGAATAAAAAACACAGATAACACGATTTATTTCACAATGTGGTGACAATTGCCTTGCAATGGAATATTATTATGTCCGCGTACAGAATATCAAAGCAATAATTGTATTTCGAGATTTTTTCTCGTAAGGAAACGTACGAGAAACTCTCCCCGTCTAAATGGGCCATTAGAAGTGCTTAGAAGTATACATTTTTACATTGTTTGCGTTTTATTTCAGGGCACTGCATTGCAGAACCATCGCAGAGCTCATGGACATTTCAGTGAGCCACCGGCCCCGGGCCTCACGAACCCAGTGCAAGCTATAACATACGCGATATCTAACATCGCACATCATGATGACTCGCATTTATCTAACACAATCACTTCGATCTAAATATTTCTGTGTAGTGTTTCATTGTGTAGATTTTAATAATTCGGTAGTTTCATGTAGATTTCGATAAGTAAACAATGTATTTATCTGTAGTTTATATGTGTATGTTACACTTAGATATACTTTTTCATCTAAGTCGAAGTTTGTTATTATAAGAACCTAATGAATTACACATTGTAGATTTTGTCTTAAGTTAGTATCGAATAAAATTAAAACACAGTATTTAAAATCTTAATTTGTCTTTTAATTATCGCCAACTAGTACGTTAGTTACTAAACTGAGCTCTATTTAGAATTCTTTTATCGGTTATTTTTCAGTTCTTCGTTTATGACGTGATCTTTTACTAAGAGAAATTATAATAAAAACATTCTGTATGTTTTTTCCTCAAATCTGAAGACTCAAATGTCATTTTAAGAATTGTCATAAACAAGGCATACTAATTTTTGGTTAATTAATAAATTTGTTACATTTTAATAATTTTCTTGAAAGCAGCATTAAGCTTGATTCATCGTCTTTTTGCAAAATCGACCAAAACACTGAAAAAATAAATAAATAAATAATAAATAATGCTGGACAATCCACACAACATCATCTAGCCCCAAGCTAAGCAGAGCTTGTGTTATGGGTACTAGAAGACTGACATACTTAATATAATACATTACATAGATAGATATTTTTTTATTATACATATAATACCCAGAACACCCGGAATAAATATTTGCAGAACATACAAACATTTATCCCAAGGCGGGAATCGAACCCGCAACCTTCCGCGTCGCAGGTGGACCATCGCCCACCGCGCCACATCGGTCGTCAAAATATTCATAATTTTAATATCTCACTCAGTTCCATTGAGTACATTTACAAAGAAGTACATTACATGCATAAACAAGGTCAAAATGTATTTGAAGATTACCCATAATTTTGCAAAACATTATTTTAATATTAAATCATAGAATATTACCGTGGTTACTTTTCAATCTTAGATTAAGTTTAATAAAAGTAAGTTTGGTAAAATAAAATGGCTTACTTTTGACAGACAGGAGCCTCCGTTACACTGTAACGTATAAAATACGTAAAACTGTATTAAATGTAATAAGAAATATACCATCATAAGCCCGCGATTTCTATCACGTCCCGTTCATTTCATTTTGGTATTTCGGTATAAAATGTTTCCTGTCAATAATTGTGGCTATGCTCATGTAAATCTATTAAAGATTTCAAAATACACAAACAAGTAAAATGAGTGATAAAAAACTAAAAGAAGTAGGTAATTATGTGATGTGGATTATATCTAAGGAAAGTACATACATGAGCCTGGCAGCGCTTGGCATAACACTGAAATTATTATTACGTATTAGTTTAATGAATTCAAAATTGTCAAAAAAGAAACCCTTCGACTTAGTATATATATAAGTAAGTATATACATACTCTAGTTATCTAACTTCAAGTGTTAAAAGGGACAGAGGCATGGTCTAAGATCTTAGAATACCTACTACGACCTTCACCGAACTGGTTAATGGGTGAAAAGTATTTTAAATCAAATTAAATGTATCAATAAATATAGATATTGTCAATGGGTTGACTAAAAAAAATCAGTCTAGAATATTAGTTAAATCAGTTACTTGTATCTGTATTTTTTTATACATCGCATCGTTTGGTAGTTTTCAACAAGGTTTTATTCTAGTACTCACTTCAGCAATGCAACCGGTACCTTCACACTGTCCATAAATAATGTTATAATTATTTTTGACATTTTTAAAAACTTATTGATAGTTACAGATAGGTAAAAATACTATAAGGTGTTAGTGTTACCGTTGATGTGCAGTCGTCTCCAGTACACTATAGTTATGGAACATAAATAAAATATTATTCTGGCACAAAAACTGACTGCAATAAAAAAACAAAGTTTCTGTCGCTTTCCAAAAATCGATAAGTTGATAGTTTGTAGTTGATCTACGCGTTGAGTATAATATAGTATAGTAAAGTTGTAGATAGATATAATTCTTGCAATACTTACATTTGAATTACAATTCTGACCAAGACACTAAAACAAAGACCAAGACCATTGGCGATATTGTTGATTTATGCATAAAAATGTATATTCATAAAATGATCAGAAATACTGACACGTGATGCTGAAGAAATGCCGTCGCTCTGAAAATATATTTTTTTTGGGTAAAACAGTCATAGAGTAAACATTTTTGATTGTATTGAAAACAGAAGTATGTACCTACTTATTTTTTTATAAACTACTATTTTTAGTTTGATGCCACATTTTTATGAAACAATGCAATTGGTCACGCACGGGTAATGATTTTATAAACGTACCTCAAACATTTTATTGTCAACATCACTTTCATTATTCACAGCCTAACTTTGCCCACTGGGAAATTAAAATGCTTAAGAAATTCTTTTTAAAAATACCTACTTACGAGAGTCAAACATGATGCCGAGCGGCACTGAAAAAGGGGGTTGAGGGTTTATTTACAACACCTTAAAAAATAATGGCAACAAATAAAAAAAAAAAAAAAATTATGAGCAATCTGGTTCCCATAGTTTTCACTTTATTAGCTTTGTTAATTAGGGGCTAGAGCGCGATGTGTGAAATGTTCTTGTATCTTTTTCAGCATACTAAATTATGCGTTTTTCTAACTTTCACGAATAGTTCGTTTCCTGTTTTAATTTTTATAGAAGAATATTAGCAATTTATTCAAATAATTATACAAGCGAATGATGAAAGAGTCCAAACTCCTAATGTTTCGATTGGTATTCTTCTCATATTTCCTTTTGGTTTCATACTCACCAAACTTTCACAAGCTCTTCCATGGCTCTGAAGTTATACATGTAAAGTTTATATTTGTATGTATACAACTATTTATTCACAAACAAACTAACGAGTTCTACAGTATTAACGAAATATAGGTACAATAAGTATTTATAAAATACATAAGAAACAGTTGAGCTATCAACGGATTAATATTTGTTCCTTCAATCAAGCTAATAGCTAGATCAAGACACGTTTACTTTATGCTTAGCCAAGATTGAAATAACATAGCCTCTCAATATTTTTTCTATTGAGACGCTTTAAATTACCAGTAATAAAGGCCTAATGACTTACTTTTGCCATGCAGACATTCATATAACCGTCGCACTAAACAAATACAAGAGAAGTTTACAAAAAAAAAATACTTATGTTAAAAATATTGTAGGTATTCGATTTACGATAACTTACTGTAGCTTTACAGAAGGCTCCGAAGCACTGAATTATAATTTAAGTTTTATGTTATTTATCCTATACTAGGTATACAACTGGTCAATGTTACAGCAGAATTTTGTAGGTGAATAAATCATACCTCAGAAGTGGCTAAGTCTCCGTATGTCTGTAAAAGTCAATCTTGTATGAAAATAATATAGGTATTGAGACGAAAAAGTAATAAATTTTTAAAACTGTGTAAACAATACCATCGCGGTAGCGTTGAAGCCCGCTGACTGTAACAAAAAAACTTTAAAACTAAAAAAACTAAACGTTTAAAGTTAATGGTTAAAAAATACCTAACTAGTCATTGACAGTAGTTAACTTTACCACAGCAGACGCCATTGTTCCCGTACACTGTTGAATAATATCCAAATATGAACGATTAAAACTTTATTCTTCATGAACAAGGTATATTATTAATAATTCTCGTGTATTTCCACGAAGTGAGATACTTCTTGTTTACTTCCGGTATCCGGTATTAATTATTTAAGTCGTGTCCGTAGCCTTCCTAGAGCAATTTTGGCATGAATAAATAATTTTGAAATCGCTACATCGTTCGTCAAATCGTGCACTGTCTATAAAGTTTAAATTGGTACAGAAAACCAGTAAGAATCGTACATTCAATGCGAAAATTTTGTTTTGATTATGATAATTATACTAATGCTCTTAGCTTGTCTGACTACAATTTGGGAATAGCATGAACTTTTTCCAAACTTACGTATGAGTAGCAGTCATTTCCAGTGCACTGAAAAGGGAATCTAGAGAATATTTTTCGGTTCTAAACATGTTTACAAGTAGATATGCAATTCTTACCCTCGTAGAACAACTCTTGGCCTAATGAAGAAAATGAAATGGTATTTTACCTTAAATATTCTTAGAAGTGATGTTTTTTTTGTTAAATTGTTTTTAGTTACATCATAAATCTCATCTTACCTTATTGCCATCTGTTGTCGTCTCTTGAGGCTGTACCATTCTCTGAAAATTATTGTTAACTTTTATTTGTTTTTTTGCTTTGGATTTATACGGTATTTTATTTTTCGTACGCATTGAAAAATGAATGAATGAACTTGCGTCATTTCCATGATGGAGATTCCAATACAAGATCAAACACAGATTTTTTTTTTGTTATCTTAATAACAACTACGCTGCGGTTGCTCGAAATTCAAAAGAACTGAGGTGTACCTAGGTACAAAATAATCACCATTACAAAATATGCATAAGTGACCAAAATGAATATTGACATATTTATTTAAATTCAAATAATTTCGGAATGCTATGATTACTTATTGAGGATTCTGATTATGATTTGATCGCCAAACAATAATTGGTTTTTTTATCAGTGTGTTCATTGATTCGATCCTACTGAACGGTTTCATCGTCGTGTTGTTTAGGAAATGCCAGTTATTATATACATTCGGCCAGTTGGTCCTATTTTAAGTTATATTACTACTTTTTTTTTATATCTTTTTTATCTCTTAAAAGGTACCTACGTCACCTTATGGTGAACTTATGGACTTTTTGGCAATGATTTTGATATGAATTTATATAGGTAAAAAATTAATGTAGTTTTCCTACGTATGTATCTCTACCATAGCTGTCCTTGACCTTATAAGCGTGAGCCCTAGTAAATCGCATGCTGCCTAATATAAGATCAGAAAAAAAGGTTTTTTTAATTAAATAAAATAACAAACTGTGGTGATATATTTTTTATTTTTGGTTTAGGTACAGGTTTCATTCTGTTGCTAACTACATTCATAATTATATATTGCTGTCGGAGTCTTATGATAATAAATTATATGTACCTACCTACTACATGTTTAGCTAACTTACGATAAATGTATTTTAATCATTCATTGCTATAACACCATAATAATCTCTATAATAAATTATTCAGATTTATAATATTTTGGTCAATAAGAAGAAACGCTAACATTTGATTTAACTCTCAGTGTAATTTTTATGAACTACGTATAGGTATTTACAATAATTATAGTTTAAGTTTGTCTATTTTCATCTTTTTAAGTATTTACAATTATTTGACTATCATTTAATGTTACGAATTGTAGAATGGGGGCACATAGAATAACATCTTTTTATTTCTTAGAAAAATACAATTTACTCCCATATGTAGGTACCTACTTTATTCGTAAAGTACGTCGTCGCAAAAAGTTATGTCGATGTTGACCTATTTTAGTTATAATCTCTAGGTACTAGTGGAAAGTATATGGTTGTTTTGATATGAGATGGCGACAGACAAGGTCATCAGAAAGTCAGATAACACACAAACCAGTTAACACGCTTAGGGATTTTCAAATGTCACACTCAATAGCTTAGATAATAGAGTTGTTTCCTGCTGACCCGCTGTACGTTCATACCCCATACCCCTTACCTAGAAACTAATTGATCCCACTTACATTACACAGCTCGTTTTCCACCAGTCTACGCCATTTCTAAGATACTCAGTTTATTGTATTTTATACCGTTGAAAAGATAAATTACAACGACGTGGAAACGCTACGAGATAGTTCGAGTTCCGAAAAGAGTGACACTTCGATAGATAGAAGGTACAAAGTATCCATCACAATGGTATGTTTTTGCACACACATTTAAGACCACTTGTTTCTTACTACGGATCTCAATCGGCGTCCCCACATGAGGTGGTATCATACGATCGTGCCCTGCAGGTGCTGCGTGTCGGGCGCGGGCGCAGCCGGCGGCAGCGACGGCCCCATCGACGCGGACGGCAAAGCAGCAGCCACTTCTTGGTATCCCGTTATAGGGAAGCCATGTCCCGGTAATCTATCAGTTAGTTCTTCGGGGGGAGTCACTTCTAACCCTATGCTTCCGTTCAATGCTATTTTTATTGCATTGGCATTCTGTTGCTGCTGTTGTTGTTGGTGCTGTAGCAACGAATTAAAATGAGAAATTCCTATCTCTTCGAGGCTGCTCTTTCTACGTCTTCCGACGCCGCTCAGACCTTGTCGCAACGAATTGGACCTACGCAGCAATATATCATCGACCACTCGAAGAGAATTGGAACGTCCTCTAAAGTCAGATATTATTGTCGGACTATCGGGAAGAGACAGTGAGTTGGCTTTGGTTGTAGCAAGAGGTGGTGCTCGTGGCTGAGCAAAGGCTGCGCCGATGGTAGAGCCGCGCCGGCTGGCCGCGCCCGCTTGAGCTTGGATTAGAGCTTGTGAGCAGAAACTGATGTTCGATTTGCGACGGCTGTTATGCCGTTCAAATGTTTTTTGAGCCGAGAACGGTGAAGGCCTGACAAGGTATCTGTAAACAGAGATATAAAAGTTACATAAAATAAACAGATTGTTATTTTGATTTTCGTTGACTTTAAGAAAAAAATAGCTAGTAGGTATACTTACATAATATCACCCTCTTGTAAACTGAGATCGCAGCTTGGGTTTATTATGACGTACGACAAACTATTTCGCTTTTCGCTCACATCGTCATAGTCAATGCCAGTCAGATTCAGAGATTCCATTCGCGATCTTACTAAGTTGGCTATTTCTGCTCTCTCGATCTGTTGCACATGGTTGTCTCTCGCTTCGTCGGATAAACTCGTAGAATACTGGAAAATAATGCAAAGACTTCATTATTTCAAATATTGTATGATGCTGTCGTGACTATAGCAATGATGCGAAGGGGTAGAATGTTTTGTTTTTAATATTTGATCGACTAACTAACTAAGCTGTGTATACTTGAATGTCTCTATGTAACGACTACTGAATGATATTTTGTTATTTTACACTTTTTAAACTACATTAGCGTTCCTGATGAACTGTGATATGATATTGACTAATTTGTACTTAAAAAGCAATTCTGTTGTTTATTTTTCCTAAACTAATTTGACACTTAAAATGTCATTGTTCCTCTTATGAACTTTAACTAAATACCTTTACAGCCAAATTACATCTCAACTTTCAGTTCTGTAAAGTTACAAAAGTTATGTGTAGTTTAAAAAAATGCAACAACAGAATAAATGCTATTATTAACAAGTACAAAAATTCATCGATTCTACTATTGTGTCTATATAATTAGTTATTTCGTGATAGGACTTCAATATAGGTAGGTACTAAGGTGAGAGATTCATATCCATGTTCAAGGATTTCACTTGGAATGGAATAAAATCGTGCATCCCATCCATCTAATGAGTATTTTAGTATGAAGGTATTTTTTTATTTGTTTTTATGGAATCGATACTTTTATAATAGAAATATTTAGTACATAAATGAAAAAGACTCTAAAAGAAAAAGGCCTCTACGAAACCATCTATTTCTTAACTTATATACTTAGTTGTACCCCATGAGAATCCCTGAATAAACAAAGTGATACTTTTCTTAATCACTCATCACAATCAATAATTTCAAAAACTGTCCTATGATATATTTCAAAGTCACATGAAATGAGAACGACGCATTGTACTAATATGTTATGAAAACGTATTGATTTTTAACAGTATTTAGTTTCGAAGCCGGGAATAGAATGTATTCAAAATGAGTGTTAGGTTTTGAGAATAATATTTATTTATTGAAAAAAATATAGGTACTATAAGTATAACATGATAAAAGTTAGTAGTGCTTAATTGGGCACATTAGGTACTTAAGCTGCCTTCAAGTTGACTAGAGACAGGCGAGACAGCCGAACGTTTTAATGAATAAAATGTGATGACATATTACAACCTCATAATAAGTCCCCAATTAAAGTCAACAGAGTTTTATATCAAACATTTATTAAGTAACATAAAATTTTATAGAACATTTCCATAGCTTCGCTGAGACTATAATCTGGGACTATGATTACCTAGGTAGGTACTGTGGGATGAATAAATTTGTAGCAAGAAAACGATATTGAATACTGTAAAGAAACAAACCAATTTATTACGTTAAACAATCGTTATGTAAGCTTCAAGTTGAAACTGAAAGTAATCTATGTGGTAGACCACGAAGTTAAAACTAAGGGCTTACTAAAAACAAATTATTCTTATTTTTTTCTATTCTATTAATGTAGTTAATGAAGTTGTTGTTAAACCCATCAAATGTGTATTCAAATATATTTTATATAATAAAAAATATTAAACCTTGATTTAATATTATTTACGTTTATACAAAAACAATATAATAGCTAAGTTAAAAACGCTAGAAAGAAGAGAAAGGTTTTTAAGAATAGTTCTCGTAAATTCGGAACTAAAAACCGAATAAAGAATAAGACTTAGTAGTCCCACTGTTTCAAGCGTAGGTTGCCAAAAAGTAATATTTGTTAGGACACGGTTGATGCGTTTCGTCTTACCGCTGGCGTGCGGTCTCCGTAGCAGCCGGCGAGACAGCCGGCGCCGCGGCGGCGCGCGCGCGTCCCCGCCTCGCCGCCGCTTTCCTCCTGCTGCAACTGTCGTGTCAGGGTATACCTACACCTTCATAACCACTACTTTACAACGACGATAGTTTAACGCGTGACCTCTTAACATACAGCTCGTTTCAAAATTTTGATATTAATCAGTATTAATATAGCTTTCCATCCTTACAACCGGTCACATGAAAGTATAATGACAACTACTACTATACTATAAAAACATGCATCAAGCGTAAGCAGTTGCAGAAACCTCGTGCACTTCTATTGTTTGGTTTTGAGTATAACTAATTTGTTTCATTTATTGTCTAGATATTTCTGTTAGAGTTGATTGGTTGAGTTGCTCGTAGGTATATATTGTATTGTAATGGTGTATTCGTTTTATCATGCGGCAATGATTAAACGACTACTTAATAATTGAAACAGATATTACCTATTATTTTATGTTGTTTTGTAGATACATCGAACCATGTAAGGTATTAACCATCCAGGGTCATCACACAAGTCCATGTTACCGCTTCACAATATTTAGCTAGTTCAATCAAATCATGCATTGCTCTATGACACACTACAACAACATCAACACTGAGGCGGGATTGCGATCATCGAGTTATTTCATCGTTTTTTTAGTTTATTGCTATTGGAAAACTGAACCACTCAGCCGGCTATATTACACGTTTTAAGTACTATAGATGTAGGTACGTTTGTCGTGTACGCGCATAAGCAAAATCTTACTCCTCTGGCTGTAGCAGTTTGCAAATAATTATAAAAAGTTCAAGCACGTGATTTCATAAGAAGACGGTTCGCGTGAGAATAGAATACTGTAATGTAACTATTTACGGACACACCACAGGCTTGATATGATGTTTTGTTTTAAAACCTAGATTAATAGAAATAAAAAACTGAAAACAAACCCTTTGGGACGAATTATGTAACAAGCTAGATTTTAAAGACTTTAGAATTCAATAGAAAACAGAGTGAGAAGGAAGGTAATGTTGCTATAGCGTTCAGGCGAATGTACTTTATTTAAGGAGAGAAATAAGTATATAGAGAGAAGGAGTTAACCAACTCACCGAAAACCGCGATGGTCGCATTCTCGCGAGTCGTGACCAGAACCAGTTCGTATGGGTCCTTGGCGACATACTCACGTGGTGAGATGCATCGGCCATGCTCGTGTCCTGAGTCCGATAAATCCCTATTGGGATTTCACAAGTTGTTGAACACAACTTTTGGTACAAACGACCATATGTGCGAATCCACATATCTTCTTTACTTATTTTCATCTGTTAGTGCAAGACATAAGTTACAGTCTGAAAATCTTAATTAGGAGCTAATTCTTTATTTGTGGTATAACGAACATTAAATATAGCAACAACCATTGCTAGACACATAATGCCTAGATGTCATCAGGAGGTATGATTCTAAGGATTAAAATGAGGCAAACTTGAATCATTAATTGAAGCCGTTTAGAACATTTTAGTCAGTGGCGTTTTAAGGGTAATGGGAGGTTTACACGGGTCGATTTTCGCCGTGCCACGAGTCGCTTCACTAATTGCCTCACCAAGCCGCATCGCTAGCCCATTTACACTGGTTACTAAAATCAAATGCGGCTCTGTCATTTCCATCGAAAATGTTGAGCAGAATAGCCGTTTGTGCCGGAATTGAAATAATTAATTATTCAATTATTCAACAATTGAAAATAAATACGTGTAAATAAATACACGTGCGTGCGCGAAACACCTTCATGCGGCGGGCGATCGCTTGCAACTGATCGTTTACACGGTCGATTTTGACACCAGTCGCATGCGGCAAGTTGCCGCGCGGCCAAAGTCGGATACTACCCAACTTTGGGGCTTGCGGCTTTAGTCACTTGCAACTTAGCCGAATTGCCATTTAGATGGTCGATTTACGCCACGCGGCAAAAATCGTGCGGCTTTAGTCACCCGTGTAAACCCCCCAAACATGCTGAGATCGCGATCTCAGGTTGAAGTATAAACACTACAAACTCATTACACGCTTTACAAAAAAAAACACTTTGACAATGACAGATGCGTTAAAAATCGCTTTAGTTTTGAGGCTTGACGCCCTTCTAAATTGTATAAAATCTGTGCGCTAGCAATAATTAATTAATTAATAAAAACAACTTATTCGTATGGTAACTTACTGAGGTTAGAAATCCCGAGCCAGGAGCTTGATCTACGCCTAATAACAGGCGGACGAAGGTTATCACATAATCTTTAACGAACGCTTGGTAAAGTAACGTGTCCAACATAGAAGCTGAAAATACCGACCCTGCAGCAAACGGAAGTCTAAACATATACGAAATATGTGATCCACGTTCTTTTTCTCTCTGAAATAAAATTATATTTTGTAACTATCCTCCTTCTTGACAAATAAAAATAAATCTTGATTTAATTCTCTTAATCTTCACTTTTACTTTAGATTGGATTGTTATTTTTTTTGTGCCTGATGCATTTAATGATGTTGTAAAAGCTTAATATCAAACATCCCTCAAACTAGGCGCAAACCTACGTATGAGTAGCATCTAGGAATATACGGCCGGAATCTAATCTAATAGTTACTTATAATTAACTCATTACAAAATATAATAGTCCAGTCAAAATAGACTAAAATTATGACTCCAGTTTGCATTAATTCCCAACAAGCTGGATTTTTGTGCAGGCCTTGAATACGTCATTACAAATGATATGTCAAAAGTCCCCATCGATCCCGCTTGTGCGTTGTTTTTTATTCGAGGTCAAAGGTCATCAATTTGCGTTTTTTGCATATATCTCTGAAACAACGAGAGCTATCGAAAAGTGGTTCAGGCAAAGTTTGTACATCGTAAAATTGTCTACAAAAATATGTCAACACTTTTCTTCTACAAAGCATCGCTTTTGAGATATAGTAACTTTAGACCGCAGGAAAATCGTCGAAGATGCTGTGTTTTTTTCATTTCAGCCGTTTTATCTGCTTCATTGCCACAGAATGAACAGTATTTCTTGAAACAAAAAGACAATTCATTACCTCGGAGGAGGACTAACCCATCGAACCCATCACCCCTTTCAGTAAATTTCAAGAAATACTGTTTGTTCTGTGGCAATGAAGCAGATAAAACGGCTGAAATGAAAAAAACGCAGCATCTTCGACGATTTTCCAGCAGTCTAAAGTTACTATATCACAAAAGCGATGCTTTGTAGAAGAAAAGTGTTGAGATATTTTTGTAGACAATTTTACGATCTACAAACTTTGTTAAAACCATTTTTCGATAGCTCTCGTCGTTTCAGAGATATACGCAAAAAACGCAAATTTATGACTTTTAACCTGGAATAAAAAACAACGCACAAGCGGGATCGATAGGGACTTTTGACATATCATTTGTAATGACGTATTCAAGGCCTGTACAAAAATCCAGCTTGTTGGGAATTAATGCAAGCTGGAATGTCTATTTTGACTGGACTATAATGTCTTGCTTAGTTTCGATACAAGATAAAAAAAAAAATAATTATAAAACACCTTTTCCATCTTCGAAAGATGTAGAGCATATTTATCATGCGCACGGAATTGCATGAAGCGCATGTTGGAAGATTGAGATAATTCTGTGATTGATTTTATCGAAGGAAAGAACCTGAAAAATAATTTAAATTAAACGTTGACACATGTCATGTGTTCTATGCAGACCAAACTTAAGAAATTTAAGAGCAGGTCTCTTATTTTTTGTTTTAATTTGCATTTCTTTTGCTTGGTCTGTACGGAAAAAATCGCAGGAGCGCTAAAAGCCTATATATACTCCTTAATCTAACTCCTTTTCCAAATTAAATGTTATAATTATAACATTTTTATGTAAGGAAATACAAAAATCTCAATTTTTAACAATCGCAATGATAACTCGCTAAGGCGGCACAGTTAAACAATTCACAACAATTTGATGTATATAAAAATATATAAAGCAACCACTTTACTTGAACATTGTCTGAACTGCGACTATAGTGTTACAGTCAGCGAGGCTGTCCTCTTCAGCAGAATTGGATAACTCTTTGTTAACGACCACTACATTCTCTGCCAATGTGATTCCGGCTCGTAAAAGGTCGTCTAAGCTGTAACAATTTAAACCAGATTATTTTAATAAGATATTTGACGCCACCATATTCTCTTGCATATATTTTTTTGTAATTTTACTTTACTTACCAATCAATAGAACCGAGCATCCAATAAACTAATGGAAAGTAGGATATAGCGTCTAGAAATGCTATGTCCGGGCGGCGTTCCAGAAGCAGAATGATAGGATTCAGCGAGGTCTTGGACCTGAAGTGCGCTCGTAAGGGAATAATGAAGTTGTATATTCCATTGGATGCGTAATCTGCTGCGAGAATTATAGTTTTATTCTGCCATTGGTACTCCTTTGCATTCCGGTATGCGCAGTGTTCGCAGACTTGGGCGAGTTGTAAACAGCATAGCGGCTTCTTCTCCTTCAGAAGGTAGCACAGAGTTGGACTAACTCCTATAAATGGCGACACCGGAGGAAAACCTTTTACGATCCTGAAACATCTTGTTTATTTACACCATATTATTAAAATATTATACAATTATGACTTATGGAAAGAAGATTCCTCAAAGAGTGTGACTTTTTATTACTCTTGTCTCAATAAATAATATCTAGAACTGGCTCTTGGAGGATGACCTATGTTATGTGTTGCAGCTTTTGTATGATAGCTAATATTATCGGTGGCTTATCTTGTTTTACTTCAACAGTTATAAACAAATTTTATTTCACTGTAAGGGGGTGGCGAAATATGTTACCAAACAAAAAATGAGTGCTATTCAACTAAGGTTCTAAAATGTTAATCAACTAAACATTCTCTTTTGACAAAAGTAAACTCAGTTTTTGAGGTTTTTAGATATGATACGAATAAGGATAGGGCATCTTTTACATGTACAATATTAAAAAGTAACTTAACTAAATACATAAAAGGAAAAGCAATGTGTTTCATGTACATTCATACATCAAGTAAAAACGTCATCCGAAAACTTAATCAAAAATTAAAACAATATATGGATTAGTATTAAATATAGTAGATAGTAGTAAATGCAAAATAAGTAGGTAATCGAACGAAGGGATTTAAATGAAGGCGTACATTTTGAACGATTTAGAATTTACATTTTAATTAGCATGGCTGAAACAGCCTAAATTTATATTTAAAAACTTATTTTAATATTAGTTTGTATCCCGCGTTAGTTGTGTTTATGTTATATTAAGTTTTCGGCAATGACAAATGAAAGAACCAAATTCTAGATTTGAAATGAATTATTTTTGTTGAATTAAAGTAACTTTATATGCAGTGAGACATTACAGGCTGTTAATAGTAATTTAATAGAATAACACAAAGTATGAAATTAATTTTATATCTAGAATTTAGTCTTGCAAGATTTAATTTAATTTCAAGCCTCAAAAATCATAGCTCATGAAAAGGTAGACCTTTAAGCAAGGAGCCTCGTATGAATAAACCAGCCGACGATGATTTTATTAGATTGTTTAATTTGAGTTCAGCGCACATTTTACCGTCACTCGTTTTGATCTCGTAAATCTTTAACGAAGTATTACAGATGAAGCAGCATTCGCGTCATGCAGCTGACCTAGTTGCTCACATCACATGGCTCTGATAACCAAGCGGAAACATTAAATAAATCGCAAGTATCGAAATTGTATGTTCCTAGACCGTATTAAAGTTGTCTACCTTATTTGAGTTAAGATTAATGAGCGACCAGGAGTCTTACCTTGTGAAATCGTTTCGCCAGGCGCTGTGTGGGACGTCACTACCGGCCAGCGACGTGAAGCTGCTGATCGTGGCGTCATCACTGGAGCAGGGTACGGCCCGTGCAGTTGGGATTTACGCAGGGATTTACAGATACACAATGCACACAATTGCACGAAGAAAAATATCTCTTTTAGTCAAGTACCAGTGTTTACTACGAATATTGATACACTCCTAGGAATATTCATATAAACGCTATTATGCAGATTTGGTGCATTATGGAATGATTTTATATACTAGATGTATGAGTAAGAGAGAAGAGTATGATGCTTAAGAATTTGATAAATAATAAACGATCAATTATAATTATTAAATCAAAGAATATACTAATAAATACTAAATAGTCCAAAAACAATCAAATTCTTACAAAACAAAAATTTGTCGATACAATTTAGGAACACCACGCTTTTATTGTACGTGTCTGGTTTGTGTTATATAGACACTATAAAATGTTAAGCTAAATATCTTAGTAGAAAATATAAAAGCAAAATATATAGATAAAACTAAAGGTACAAAATGTGAAAAGCCAAACACTTACTGAAACAATGACGGATTTTGTGCAGAATCTATTCATGCATCTTGCGTGATCCGGATCTGCTATCTAATAAAGGAGTAGTGATTGTAAATGATAGAATGATTTGAGGCTACTTATCCTTCAAACAAACATTGATAACTATCAAACATCTGTAAAAAGTTATAAAACCTGCATATATAGCAGGAACAATCAATATACATACTATATTAGTCAATATACTCAGTTCTAGTCCATTTTGTTTCATTCACCACATTTTAGTTTGAAGCAAGAACGCGGCCTACACCGTGGGGTGGCAATATACCATCATTACATCTTAAACTACCTGAATGTCAGAAATCATCATTTTATTTCTAATCACCGGTCATGGGAAATATTCTGACAAGAAGTTTCTATAATAGGTAGACGATACATGTCGTTCATGTCAGCCCTTTCAATCTAAGTTATTAAGTTTCTGGCATTCGTCTTATTTTTCATTTATTGTCTCGTTATCATTTATTGTCTTTAATTATTAAATATTATTTACTGAATATGTACTTCGGTGTTCACTAATATGTTGAATCGCTGTCGGTGATAATTTGTGATGCAATTATGAATATGGCGAAAGTGAGCAATACTTATAATAAATTAAACAATGTAAGATGGTCAAACGTTTTAAAGTTGAATGAGCTTATTTTTTAAGTTATTAGAAACTTGAAGTTTTTTAAAGCTCACATTTCCATATTGTTAGTATAGTAAATTTATAAATTACCACTTTCACACTTTAAAACGGGTACCCATTTGAATTGAAAAATAAACTATGTAAGAAAAGTGAGATAATTGTAAATGCGTGCATGTAGAAAATGCATTTTAAGCATTTCATTTGACTTGTAATATCGCTTACGCAATTTTCTCTGAAGGTGATCTCCAGGGCACATCATCGTCAAGTTCATCCTCACTTTCATCCACCTCGACCTCTTCATCTTGATTGTCACTCAAGATATTGAGGCTACTTGTTACCATATCAGGTACGGGCAGTATAGATGGCCGCCGGCTTCCTGTAAATACATTCAGATAATCAGATGGGTACAAATTATTGCTTCAAATTATGCCTGATTGATTCAAATCATCAAACTTAAAATCAAAAGTAAACACATAATTAGGTGTTTAATACTGTTTCCATTAGATAAAAATATGTAAAAAAGTCACTCGAAAGCCTATTATTATATTCGTGCTACCAAGTGACTTTTATGTGAATGGTTGATTAGGCTGGTGCTTAAAAAGTAAAGTTGATATCAATTTCACCTTTTCGGTGGTTAGGTGCGTCTGGACTGAGCAAATTAGGATTTTCGTGTTTCGGCAATAACAAATGGCTATCAGTAGCGCTGTCAGTACCCGGTGAGTCCCTCGGACATAGTCGAGAATCAGTAGTAGAGGTTCCCTCGCCGAATTTACCTGCACAAGTCAGGAATATAGTATGAAGTTGAATTTATGAATTTAAAATAGAATACTACTTTTACTATTTATGCTTATGTAATAAATAATAACAGGTCAATAATGCCAATGATGTTGCCAAATCATTAGTTATGTGGATGCTATGTTTTTATGTCAAGGTCAGAGGTAGAAGATCAAAATAAGAAGACCCTGTAGAAGCAGCTATTGATTGCACTTCTTAATGTTTGTATGCATTTCTGGGTACGCAACTGAACAATCTTGAGCCTACCTCAACGTCGCCTTACTCATTCAACGTCAACTTTAACCAAACGTGTCTCCCATCTTTGACCTTAACAAATAAAGGTGATTTGTATAATTTTGAAAACAAAAGTAATCTACTCAAACCACACACAATCACACCACTGGTCAACATTTTATAACAATAATATGAATATGGATAGGTATATTTATATTCTTTATGCTAGTATATGAATTTCACATGAAGATTAAATGATGAAGTCTTCTGCAGTGAGATTTTACGAGAGCAATCGTCGAACAATTCAAAAATTTTGAAAAAAATTAAATAAAATCAGAATGAAAATGTTGACCAGTGCTATTCATTCTAGAACAAATCAGTTGCCAATTTAGTGAAAACTAACACAACTTCGACAAGTTAAAGTGTTTGTACAATATACCTTAGGCTTGCATAGACTGCAATTTTTGTAACTTTACCAGTAGGAACACTAGCGGATTGAGATACTGTGATAATTAGGTGCATGGCACCTACTAAGTACATACATTTAAGTATGTTTAACCTGTTTTTAAATCTGAGAACAAAAATTATTATTGCTGCGTAATAGTTCAAACATGATTAGATCTTGCCAACAAACAACTCTATAATAACGATTATAAAATAATAAGAAAATTTTCTTTGCTGGTCACATTTATCTAGAGGAATAAAATTAGTCATTGCATAGGAATTATTCGTAACTCGTAGGAATTATGATTATTTGAAGATTTTCAATGACTGACTCCAAATGTAGGTACGTTTGATAATAAAAAGTAATCAGGCAAAACAGAGAGTAAACAAATTAAGGCGGTTAAGCATTCAGATCTTTCAAGTAGAAACAGAAAATAGCTCCAAGTACAAGAACGAAAGATTGTTAAAGTATTTGAAACAAACGAAGCACATTCTATTTATTCCCACTAACTCTTTCTGCATGCGAGATCATTATATACAAATTGTCTCTCTCAAATTGAAACAGAAAGTGAGTGAACTGTTCGGTGTCTGAGACGCGAAGGTATTCCATCAATTTTACCGACAGACATCGAGCAACTAGTACAATTCAAACAAAAAGTAGACCGAATTCTAAAAAAATATCAGTCGCAGTAAAGAACAGTAATAAATTCGGTTTATTTTTCGTGTAAATTAAACCGTGACACTCACAGCTAGCAACAATTAAATTAGCGGATGATACGGTAGCTTGGTTGATGCGTGATGGCGATGCGTTGGGTGTGGAACTCGAGGGAGCTTGCAGAATCACTTGTGGGAGTTCGTACTGAACGACGTTACTACCGTCTGGTTTCTTCGGCTGCGCAGAGCCTTCCTCTGCATCACCTGATTTCTTCTCGGTGGAGAGCAAACTACATGCGGTTTGATCTTTAGGTATCGCGGGCCTTGGATCGATTTGTTTTTCTGCTACGACAAACGCAGAGTTTTCTTCTTTTGTAATACTCATGTAGTAGCAAGTGTCACTTTTTTTCATTATATGCCTGGGTCCAGGATTTAAGAGAATAGTTTCTTCATAGAATTCGGGTAGTTCAGATGGTCGCACGCCAACTAAAGCAACGCCATATCTAGACAAAGGATTGTAAGATTTTTTAATCAGTGAACACATACAATATTCATGCATTCAAAATCAGGTGTGAAATGTAAGTTGAATACTGTACTTTCTATGAGAATGAAAACTGGCATAGGTGAAGCTTTTCCCTTCATATTCTCCAAAAAACCGACTGTCTCCGAGAACTATGTGATAAATTTCGTTTCCAGAACATTTCCCGTAAAGACGATGCCACTCCTCTGGTGATTGCTGGCCTTCTCTAAAAATATTATCGAAAAACAAATCAAACTTTTGCAAATTGAATATTATTGACTCAGGGTATCTAAAAAATCGATTTCATGTACTCAGACGAGTCAGATTCACAGAAATAGATATTGACATTTATTGGATTTCTTAAAAACTTAAAAAGTGCTTGAGAATTCAAATTTAAAAATTGTTTTCTTGTATATGTAATAGGTACATGTATTTTTCTTGAAATGAGTAGATATAGGTTGAAACTTGAAATAATTAATATACTTACTGTCCTCTGCTTGTGTGGAGTAAAAGAGTCACGAGCGTGGACGCGCCTGGGCAAGTGCAGTTGTTAGCCAAAAGAGCATACTTGAACTCATCCTCGCACACAACGAACTCTGCAAACTTGACGTGTAACTTATTTTCTGGTCGAAAGATTTGAACGTACTGTGGTACCATCGGCGCGAAATCCTTAACAGCCCATGATCTAGACCAGTAAAATGATTGTTAACTTAAGTTCAACGCTGCGCTGTCTTACTAAAAAGAACAGTTTACTACCTTACCTGAGTATTGTATGCTCATCGGCAGCAGTTTTATCGGCGTAGTTTCTTGCTGCTAATATAAAACAAGCTTCCGCTTCGCTCATGCGGGCACGGATCAAATCAGTGTCTTTTAGACAGGATCCTTGTATATAAATCACTCGTTGCGCCCATATTGGTACCTGCAATATTTTTTCCTAACTACAGCAAAAGATGACGGCAGAAATGACATATTGTAGAAAGTGGCAGAGGGAACACAAGTAATAGGTGTATGACCGCATGAAGACATTAGTGTGAGCTGAATAGTTTACAATCTTAAGTAATATTGTGTTTACGTAATATTGCTGGTAAAACCCGGGATTCCTATCTTACCGTTGAAGTGTACAACCGACCGATAAAGTGCTAAGCGAGAACATTCTCAAAAGAATCTATTATAATATCGGCAAAAGCGTTGGCAACAAGCCAACAAAGATTCCCTAGCGAATTTCGACAATTTCGATTTTCTTTTAACAAAGATAAGATTTTTTTAGTTAACGCAAAGTTTTTTACTATTTTATTAATCAAATCAAGCAGTGAAATTGGGGAAATTAGACTCAAACTTACTTGTAATATCATCCTCATAGTTGTGTCTAACTCCATAGGTGACAAAAGAACCACATAGTAATCCTGGAGCAGTGGATGGGCGTAAAACTCATTGAGGAAATCCATAATGGTGTCCGCGTGAAGGGTGGTCGAACACACCACGACATGCTTTTCAGATTGCGCGCGATGCGATGAGTAAGATCCTCCTAACTTCTGTCTCTCCATCCAGGTGAAAGCAAGCTGCTCGAACTGAAAATTTCAAGCTCTTTACGAGTAAGTACGTCAACATTGCATATAAATTACTTTGCGCGAAACAAAAAGATCTCGTCGATACGATTAGATTGTGCACACTTAGCGCCGGGATTTATAACAGTAGGTGAATGTGAAAGTTTGAATGTTTGTGCTACACCTCGTAACCAAAAAACTGATTTGTACGAAACATAAAATATAACAATATAAAATCATTCGTACGTAGGTAATCTGGATTGCCAAAAGGTTACTCATATCTCTAAAAAAAATACAAAATGAACGGTTAGTTGGCAAAGTCTCGGGGCAGCCAAGAAAGCACTTTATTGTATCCGTTAGATTGGACTTTTTTATCTTGACGTATTATGTACAAGACGAACTGCATTATGTAAACTTGCGACCATTGCGGACGAAAACCAGTTTGTTTATATTAAACGGTGTTAGCATAGCAGTGTACCATTCGACGTTTGACGATAATAGCATGTTATCAATACCGGCTCGTAACTTATGGAATATCATAAAACAGCTGAAGCCATTTATCTTTTCAACGCTTTGAATGAGTGTGCATGATACATATTTAAACACAGCCACGTGCCACAACAACTTGACAAGTTTGAAATGAAACAACCTGATTGCTTGGCTGTGCTCTGTCTCCTACCTCTGCCTGTTAGAATGCATTGTCGCACCATGTATGGACGTATCCTGTGATGCATCACGCTACGTCCACAGGTGACAAAACAACACCACTCAGAGACACTCATAGATGACAACACTCAGAGGTGTACCCATACCCTTCAATCCGGAACATAGCATTGGATATCTATTTGGCGGAAGTAAGTGGAAATACTACCACTGCGCCATGATGGTAGTATTTCTTATTACATTTACTACATATTAAGCTATGTTGAAATAGACTGTAATTTCACGAAAGTCACATGTTTAAAAAAGAATTTAGTTTTTGATTTTATACCTGCGTTGGTAGGACAACAAGAGCTACTCCAATCATGATCACCATGAAGAGTTGCGAAGGCCAAATATCGGGAACAAAGTCGCCATAGCCCACTGTTGAAAAGGTGACGACCACGAAGTATGTGGCTTGAAACAAGTTCAAGTGTCTATGACCTGCGCGTTGAAAATGCTGTATACCACACACGCTGAAAACAAACACTAATTGTCAATATAACGTTCTAATTAGTTGGAGACAACGACTCTAATATCTTAATGCTTTTAACCAATTTTCTTTTTCAAGTGACAGCATCATGCCATTTAATGTTTTATCAAATGGACTTTTAAGACTCCCTCTCCTGGACTAATATAAATAAATAATAAAGTGACTAACCTTGTAAAAACGAGGCACAGAAGTGTTACACACAAGATCATCAACTGCTGTGATAACGCTGATTGCGATTTTTGCATCGCACGGTGCAGATCATTCTGAAAGAAATCTCAAGTATTCATAAAATAAACCTAAATAAAAACTCCATACCATTAATTAACATGTATCATTTGTAACCACGCTGACGATTGTGCGAAGAGTTAAGCCTGGTTTAACGTCGGCGGTCACCCTTCTACTCTAATGAATATATGAATGGGATTTATTTTATTCGTTAACTTTTAGGGATAGGGCTCAAATCATTGCGATATGTCGACATTAACAAGATATTATTGCCCACAAACATTAGCAATAAAACTGTAATTTATAAAAACTACTGGTGCACAACATATTGCTTATTAGAATCATCGGTGGAAGTTCGGTATAACTTAGCATATATTATGCAGCAGCAAAGGCATCTTAACATTCATTTTTAAACAATTTTGTTACTTACAAACAAATTCTCCAGTGACCTTTTTGCCAACCAACAGTTTAGGAATACTGGTATAAATAAATTACGCAAAGGCGGAAATGGCAACTGAAATAAAAAATATTAGGTCAAAAATGTTCAATATAGAAAACTTTATAGGCTTACCCGATATGTAGGCAATGGATATACCAAGTTCGCACTGTTACTACGAAAAAGTACTCCAACTAAGTACAAGAAAAAGGTGTAATTAGGGATTTTGTCGAAAAACCCTTAAACACATTCTAGAACCGAGGGAAGTCCCTTAAACCTCTGACAAAGCATTGATCAAATTAACGGGTCTTGTGAGGTACGTATTTGACATTTTAGAATCTAATTTTTAACAACATTCGAAAATACACAGTCTGTCGTGCGAGTGTGAACATGTTTTAAACATGCAATCATACACATCAACAGAAAATGTTGTGCGAGTCTTATCTTTGTATGTTGTCTCATGTTTTTGGTGGAAACTAGCGTAATAATAACGGCCCTTTGCATCTAATCTGTTTTATCTATTTATTTTATCTGTATAATATTGTCCGAATTATAGTCTCAAAATTCAATACGTCTACATAACACTCTCTTAGTGGGGCGACCGTATGAAAAAGGCATTATGTATTTTAAATATTGATTTTATAGGCATCGTCTTTATTGAAAATCTAAAAATACTATAGGATTTGAATAATTATCGCAAACCATAACCCTCAGTTATTAACTTTCATTCAGTTTCGACAAAATAAACATATTTTATTTCCAATAGCAGTTTCCTAAAAAATCGCAAGTTTATTTAATAGGTACTTACAGTCAAAGCAAATGGAATCGTATTCATCATTTCTAATATGAAATGAAAAGATAAAACCTGTTGCCATATGTTACCCTGTAAAATAATTAAGATTATGACACAAATCGAATAAAATGTGAGCATCATAACTTTACTATTATTTATGTTCTTAATAAGAATATTCTGTGCTCAGTCTCTGTATAACAATCATTACGTCACTCACAGAGCACGTCTATCACTTGAATACGTCAGGAGTTAAGTGCTGTGTGCTTGTAATTAGGCCTTTAACCATACCCTTCAAACAGCGGCGAATTCACCAGTAGGCTGAGTAGGCACGCCTAGAGGCTTTAAGCGGCAGCAAATTTTGGAAACTATTATTTTCTTTTAATCGTATTACGAATGGGTTAAATATCGGTTATTATTATGTTAGTAGCTGTTTGTAACAACTTGAAAGTTTTCATGGTGCGCTCCGCTCGCTGATAAATATTTTTATGAACAGAAAACTTGTAAATCTGACACTGCCTTTAAATCTGACACGGTAATGCGAGCACTGTGGAGCGGCAGATATTGGTTGTTCTTACCCGGTCGACCCCTTTCACAAAAAGCACTACTACTAAGTTTATAGTCGAATGATCACAGTTGTACCTTATAACCTAAATAGGCAAGAAGTATAGCTTCAGTGAAAGATATCATAGCCAACACGGCTTGTACAATCCACAAATATAGGGGTCGGTTGACCCATATTATTCCATCCCAGTTGATTATCGGATGCTCTTGGAATTCCTCTTCTGTCAAGTTCGCCGAATATTCAAATTCAGTCTTATTTCCTGCTCTGCATCCGTAACTGTGAAAACATTAGTTCTACTTACTGTGTACCATACTGTAAAACTACATACGTGTCATCTGCAGATTTATATTAAGCGTGAAAGATATCAAATACAGGCTGGAAGAGCTTGAGGATATCGATAACGTTGCAGACATAGGCAGGCAATGAGCGGAATTAGAAAAGTACCTAAAGCTTTTGGGTACTTTTCTAATCGCTCATGTACTTGTCTGTATTTTCCATAATTGGATGATCTTCTGTCTTATTTTTGATGTAAATATTGGCAATTGGCATACAGTACAAAAATATTAAATGACCGATGTTGGATCACTCCGGTTATTTAATGTTGACCCACTTTGTTGCAGGTATAATAAAGACGTCGATAATCAATAAATCGCAATAAACATACTTATTGACGAGCTGCTATTATGATTAATAACTTAGTTGAACTGACCTGAAGGACCTACTTTTAGTTTTAACTGACCTCTTTTATTAAATTAAAGAAATTGTGCTAGCTTTATTCATTAATCGATGTTCAAAAACCTGAATGCAGGTTGCACGTGGAATCGCACTTAGCCCGCGACAGACAACAGAACAATATAATTATACTATGATAGGATAGCAAAATACGGCACTGATAAACAATTTCCATTTGAAAAACAGTCGTTAGTATAATATAAGTTCATTGATACATTTGAAGCTTTATGTTAATCGAATATAATTGACGAAAAGGAATCGCTCAATTAAAGCTTTCGTAGTCAAGTTGCAAGTCGCAACCAAGTTTGTTTCAATCAAATTGAATAAGCAGCAGAAACGATCGGAAGTACTGTATACCACACCGATACTACTTTCTAAAAGCAGAAAAAGAGGATCACTAGAAAGGTAACAAAGCTCCAAAGTGTTTTCCAAGGATTTGTCAATTAGCATATCTCAGTCGACGAAACTGAAGTATCGTTCATCGTTGTAAGAAGTTTTACAGAATCTCGAAGGTATAGTAGGTAATGATCAAATGTACCGCACTGAAGCAAACCTCCGATTTTGGTTTCAAAGAATAATAACAAGTAGTTTGTACCAAATTATATTTAGTTAGGTTAGAAAACTAAATGAATGTCCTAAACAAACAGGGACCTGACCTAACCGACATTCAATATGAATGTGAATTTGAAATTGCCTAAAGCCAAACTCATGTCATTGTTTATTTTAGAAACCCAACATAAATCTAGCAAAGTATGTAGTACATGTACCTGTACTATTTTTTATTTGTTAAATATATGCACCAAAATGCTTTTTCTGCTTTGGTACATAAACCGCTCAAAATCGATTATTATTATATTATATTTCTTAGGTTAAATAATTAAATACCGTTTATCAGTTTCAATAATGCAGCTACGTAGGTACTATAAGGAACAAACCCAAGAGCAATCCTACTTCAAATTTCAAGTCCCTAGGATCAGTGGTTCCAGACAACGTACAGCCTAATCCAATCAACTATCCTTTAGTCAGTCAGGACTTTAATTCCAATATACCAGATCGTCGTACGCCCGTGTACGTCTTTCTACTGGTACATTGGTTAGGTACATTAATCTTCCGTACCAGACCAAATCACTCTTCGAGATTTGCGTTCCAGAATTCACAATGTAATGAAATATACGAACGAACCAATCACGCTGAATCCAATCTTTCTTGTTAGGTAAGACCGACGAAGTAAAAATGCAGGTAAATATCTATTCAGTATTTTACCTTCATTCATAGAATGAATCGGGAATTTTCAACCTGGATTATACTTATTCAAACATAATGGTACAACTCGCTGAGTACCTACCATTTAACCGGATGGCTATTATATAGATTGGCTAAAGGTGCATTTGAAAGCATAAGATTTCCAATAAAAAAGTATTTTCAATATCATTTTTTCTTGTATTCGGAGGAGAGAGGGATTTTTTATATGTTTAGACTAAATAGAAAAATGGCTTCAAGCCAAAACCTACAGAGTTTCATTCGCAATAAATAGTTCTTTATTGGTACATAAATAATAAATATTCATGTACATTACACACAAAACTACCTAGTCCCAAACATGTTTACATGCTTGGGACTAGGAAGGAGAAAATATCAAGTATCCAGAAGATACTTGATATTTTCTCCTTCTTATCTATCAGTCTGAAGTTTTGTTTTACTTTCGAAGTTCTCTATGCAAATCTCTTAGTACAAGATAAGTAATGATGCGATAACTATGTTCTACAAAAATATCTAGAAACGTTAAAATATATATTACTTCTTACAATAATGTCAATAAACAGCTGATATAACTCACCATGAGGCCGAGATAGGGTCTCCATCAGCACAGACACGACATATATACAACACGCAGGCTAAAATCTTGAATATTAGGTTTGCTATTCTAATGCGTAAACCTGTAACAATGCGAAATGTGTTTAGATATAAATGCAAGAGCTATGTTGATGCTGCATAGACAGGTATATAACGACTGACATGACTAGGCGTTAAAATCACATACATAATAACTGTGTCTCACGTTAGTGTGAATACCTACTTCTCTGTTTCTTTTTTTTTAATAACTTAATCCTTTCCATCTTTCATAAGGTTTCTAGCTTGAGACGAAATCAATGATTCAAATAGCAACTATTAAGGCGTAATGGGCATTAAAAGTTTTATGACGTGTATACGTTGTCATTTAAGACCCACAAGAATTTTAAGTAGAGAACAGTTTGGTTATCAAGTACGTGGTGGCGGATATCATATTTTCAGGCTAATAATTGGTCTTGTTGTGTCGTTACTGAAACACTCTTTTCAGGATAAATAGAAGTATGGCACAAAGCGTTAAATAATTGTATCACCCTCGACAAGACAGTTATTTTCAAAGAACCGACTGGAGATAACCTCGTTTGTCGTTTCAAATCTTGATCAGTTCAGCCGATTTAGTGAAAAAGGGTTAGCAGACTTGAGACTGGCAGGCGAAGGAGCACTCTCATTTTATGTTTGATATAAATTTGATGAAAAAAACTGAATTTCCATATTTTATATGAGGGTGCGGACAGGGTAGTTGAGTGTCAATTAATGGGATGTCGACAGACGACATCTTGGAACTTCTGCTTGTCTTCAGTACTTGAAAAGGGTAGATTCAAAAGCACACTCTTATCGATATTTCAGCACAGTTTATAAAAATAATAATATTCGTTTATGGTTCGTTTATTCGTGAATGGTTCAATCAAACCTATATGCCGTTACCTTTATTGAAAAACCGTCTACTATCATTACAGGTGCTTCACATTTTGTATCCCTATTCTGCTGTACTTAGTGGTAATTCGGACATGTCGTTTCACGGTAATATATAAATCAGCTATTCGGCACTTATAATATCTTAGTACAAAGAAAAATTATGTAATCTTTCAAGGCTAATGTATATGTATAAGCAAATATCGATTATAAGGTGAGTCAGTTTGCGTTAATTCGACAAGACTAAAGAAATATAGATAGACCGTAACCTAAATAAGCCAGATAATAATCTACTATTAAATTAATATTGATAGTTTCTATAAATAACTTACTCGATCTTTGGTTTTTTATAAAATATAGTTGCAGTCTTTCTTTGAAAGTGTTCTCGTTTACATAGTACTCCACGCGCACTCTGAAACAAATCAAATATATTTTTAAAAATCAACTGACTTAAATTAAGATATAATTGAAACGTAGTAACAGTCAAAATCGTTAGTTAGTGATATACAATATACATAACAATAATTTCGTTATCTCTTTCAAACTATGATTAAGTATTTTTTTATTATACTTTAAATAAGGAAATAGTTACCTACTTCTAATGCTGACTATATCTAAGTGCATTACTGGTTGAATTAATATATACATATTTATAGTACTATAAGAGTTATTCTAAGGTATTCTTGCCTCGGCAACTCTTACGTTCATGCTTAAGAATTATGTACGGGTATTATTTAAGCTTTTGCTTATTTGAGCAGATGATATTTAAATATCGCGTATGGATGTCACTCGTTTCGTGGTATGCACGACGTGTGGACTTGCGTGCGCATCTAACTGAAGAAAAATGCGGCTTCAGACCTAGAGGTCTGAATTACTCTAGAGAGTAATCTCTTCTAAACCTAAAAATCCTACAAACTAAAAAAAAAATGGTCACAAAATAAGAATAAATATTGTAGGTAAACTTTTTGGTAATCAAGAAGTTCGCGAAGCTACTCTTATTTATATATTCTTTGTAATGCAGGTTTTCATAATACATTTTATGTATGATCTGTAGTTCTGATTGATTTACGTTTGAGAAAAAGCTAATTATTGTTATTACATGCTCTCTGGCAAAAAAATTAAGCGTATAATCCCGCTTTATTTTTACATTATTCTTTTTAATTTTTATATATTTTATATTCGTTGCTTGGCGTTTCAGGTAATAAGCAAAATTTGCTTTAGATTCGTGCTTTAAACAGTTCAGCTTTAGTTAGATTTACTCTCATAAGATTAACCTTTTTCTCTGAGTGAAAAATCCATAAATTTAATTAAAACTTGAACCAAACTCATTTGGGTAATCAGGCTCAGAGGTGCCTCAAAGAAAAAATACTAATTTTAGACTTCTAACCTTTCTGCAATTATGTCGTAGCAGTGTTTCCCCATATTTCAAAAGAATTAAAAGAAACTCGGATCAGAAAACGGAAACTCGTTTAAAAAAAAATATTTTCTTTACCTACTAGTTTTTTTCTAAATAAATTAGGTACCTACCAGAAAAACCTCAGTAAAATAGTAAGTTTAAGTAATCATGGTAAACAGGCCTTTTTTTATATAATTTCGATGACTACCGATGACACTGCTGTAGCTGGGTCATTTTTTTGGTAGAATAAAGCTTCTGCATCCACTTCAAACTCTCAATATGTGGCCTTGTTTTTAGGAAGGACAAAGTAACTAAGGAAGCTCTTAAGCCGCCGATTGCTTCACGATGGTTTCCTTCACCGTTTCAGAGCTCTGCGCACATCAATTTGGCGAACATCCTGAGTAGATTGTATTTTTTTATCAAAACAAACTTTCAAACAACCTAAATAAGCCTAACCCACAGCAAAAAAAATCGAGTATAATATCACAATTTTGTGTCGTCGCGTGGTCATTACAATCATTTGAGGTAGTTCATACCTATTTAATTATTCAATTTAATAACCATTGGACTTATTTGACCAACCATTGTTCTCTAAACAACAATGGGAAAGACATTATCGGTGGGTTATAGCCATTTTGTACATTCTTTTGTTCAAAAATATTAAATTTCATATCCAGTTCGTACACTCGGCCGAACCTAATATTTAACTCTCGGTAAAGGTTGGATAACAATCTGCGTCAAAGCCATTTACATTTTGACGAAATACTTAAGCTATGGTAATATATCTCTAGAAAGGCAAAGACAGAGATAGATCTTGATCAAGGAAGCGAAGGCCACGTAAACACATTTTACGGAAAGCTTTTAAGTGCATTTTTACGACGGCGCAAAACTAACTCAATTTCAAGCGTTTTTAGATACAAAGACTGAGTGACCATACAAAAGTAACGTCTGGTACATTTTGGATACTGCTGCAATATCGTAGTATTATTTAGGTTTGCCTATCTTTCTAGCTGTATATTAGTATAAAATATTTACCGGAAATAAATATAATCGTATTTCGATGAAAGTTATATCTGGCGTTTTTTCTTAGTTTTTGTTCATATTTAAAACAGTGTCCTAAATTGCCTATCATGCTAGCAAAATGAAATGACAACGTGCATAACACTTTTCTTTTATGAATTTTAGTGTTGTGTTACAGAACACACATATTACGGAAAATTATGTTAACAGCGTAGATTGCAGGGCTCTTAACAACGAAGCATTACAAAAAAAACGTGTAAAATTATTTATCTACCTTTATGGTTTTAATACAGAGTTTTCATGGCAAAGATTTAGCCAAAGTATTTTGTAAGATCATAAGAATTATTTAGAATGGTTTTGTCTAGTCTAGGTGATTCTAAGTGCCAGCAGAATGGGCAATATGGTGACTCGACTACACACTGTAGGTATTATTCATTGTACCATGTACCGACAAAGCGATTTACAAAGGTAGAATACTTAGAAAGAATAGCGAATTATTTGTATTTTGTTTACCTTGGTATTTTATCATAGCTGTCCCAGCCGTTTAGGCAGTTATATGAGCTATATCTACTGATGCCTGCCATCTGGAGCGCCGTCTCTTCTTTGTTTAGTGAAATACTTGCAGTTTTACTAATTGAAAATGTATTATAATACCTAAGTGTGACAAAATAAAAGAAAAAGATTATTTTTTAATTTTCAAAGTACAATAATCTATGCTGAAAACTAGTACATCGTCATATTTTGTCATTGATAGAATTACAATGAAAGTAGTATTATGAGAAACGCCAACTGTCAATGCAGAAAAGAAATTTTGCTGCTGACTGTACGTGCATTCTATTGTGAATGAAATGCATGGTATTGAATAACTATGAATGGTAATTAAAAAATATTAACGGTAATTTCTTATAAAAATCTCGTGTTTATAAAAGTATTTTCAATTACTTACTAAAGTTAATACAAAATCATTAATTGATTTACTTATCATGTTTTATTTATATAAGTGTTGGTTACGCGCTTTATGATAAATGTAAAGTTGGATCAGTTCAACTTTAGTTATTTACAAAGCATCTATTTGACTTCAAAGTTGCGCTCGTGTTTACAACATATAGGTACCTACAAACTTTAATTTGCTAAAAGGTTTTGCATAAATTGTAATCTATCCATCTACTGTACAAACTGAAAGCAAATATATTATATGGCTTTAAAAAGCCCGTGTTAATGTGAACCCAGCTGCGTATGTTGTTTAAGTTAACTAATAAATAAATAACACAGCAACATTTACTATAGATTTTTTAGTTTCCCACACACGTTATTTATGGACAATCGATGCATATTCTTGTTTGAAGTTTAAAAGTGCATCGATCTTTTTTATTGATAGTCTGTCTCTACGATTGAGATTTATTGCGGTTAATAAGTTAGTATTCAGAATATATAAGTAAGAAAGAATTAAGTTTGGAGTAATGTATGTCACAACCACTGAGCAAATTAGTTTGTAATTAACGTTGGGAAAATCTGACACTATAGTTTTATCACTCCTAATTTAATGTAGGTTTATAATTAACGGAATTTTGAGGATGTGATGATATTGTTTTCTTAAAACAGGTGTGTGAGTCACATTGTGTTTTGTTTTAAAGAGCATGGACGGTTTACTGCGAGGAATGAGGCAGGCGTCGCGACGCGCTTTCCTACTCGACTGACGAGCGAAGGATGGAAGGCGGCGGGCGGCGGCGGCGGTGGTGGTGGGCGGCGGCGGGCGGCGCAAGCTTGCTGTGCCTGGCTCCGCGAGCTCTTCTCATATCATACATACGATACACTCTCCCGCACTGGACATTCATCATGACGACCGATGTGGCGCGGTGGGCGATGGTCCGCCTGCGACGCGGAAGGTTGCGGGTTCGATTCCCGCCTCGGGATAAATGTTTGTATGTTCTGCAAATATTTATTCCGGGTGTTCTGGGTATTATATGTATAATAAAAAATATCTATCTATGTAATGTATTATATTAAGTATGTCAGTTTTCTAGTACCCATAACACAAGCTCTGCTTAGCTTGGGGCTAGATGATGTTGTGTGGATTGTCCAGCATTATTTATTTATTTATTATTTATTTATCATGTCATTATTATTATTGTTATCCCATAAACAAAAGTATAGTTAACTTTGCTTATTGCATGAGATATTTCTCATTATGTATGGAATTATTACCACTTTGGTTTACTTTACATAAAACTATAGTCATAACCATGATAGTTCCTAACATTATAACGGAACTATAAGGTTTATATTGGTATCCACATTCCACGCTAGTATTGACAATGTATCCCCGGTTCCTATTAGGCCAGCGTCGTTTGTCTGTAGTACCACATTAGATGAACATGACGGGCTAATCGGATAATCTTCTGTCTCAATATTGATCTCAATGGATAATGTAATAAAGACAGTATACAGTCCGTGAGCTCTTGGAATAGGATCCGAGTCTTTCTTGAGGAGCTTGGTACATCTAAGTACTATCTATAATATTTCGTGCGCTTCGCCGTGGTGATGGTGGTACTACTGCGAGCTCGAAAAAGTGGAGTAGTTTCTGTTTTTTGATGAACTTTTGCAGTCAACTATAATTGTAAGTTAATAAATAAAACCCAACTCATCATTTGAAGATTGGATTTTGCTCTAAATATTAGCAAACAATTCTTCATTTTGTCGACTAGTAGGTACGAATAAGTACCTACCTACATCTTCATCTGCCAATTTATTTATCTCATCCGACCATAGATACCAATTTCATTGAAAATATTGGATGTGAGTGTGATTCGAGAGTTTGACTGTACAACTAGGTATCATTTCTGGAATAAAAATTTACGTAGTGTGGTCGTGATCGTTTCCAAGTATTACAAGTCAGGACCAACTTTATCCGATGCTAAGAGCTTACGAGCTGTATAGCTGTAGAGACTATTGACGGACGTTGGTATAAAACGGGCGGATCTATAACTACCAATCCTAAGTTATGTGAAATATGTATATGAAAAAAGTATAATATCATAAAGTTAAATATTCGCTAAGTAATACGGGCTTAATATTGTTCGCTGTACATGCACAATATTTGACAATAATGAGTTAAATCCGAAAACTTTATTACTGGTATATAACTGAGCTAAAACAAAATGCTTTTGCTCACCCTACAACACAATACACACTGCACCGCTGAACTGTACACAACGGTAACAATTTGTTTGTTTGGCCGGCAAGCATATTTGTTTGTAAATTGCGTACAATACGAGCTAATGTTATTTAGCCCCACAGTCCCACCATAATCGAATTTTGTTTAACTGAGCGGAACGGTAACTAAATGTAATGCATTAACATTGTGAATATTGATTGTACAGCTAGTATAAAGCTTTGTATACTCAAGTAAAATAAGCTAGGAAGGATCAAAAATAGTGTTTCTTTGTATGATAAGTTATCCTTTATAGATATCTCAATCACCGTCGAACTCAATATCCTATAATAACTTCCGTACGATATATACAGCAACAATAATTTACGCGCATTATATCCTGGTCCACTTTGTGGCCTCTAAAGCGTGACCACGTTTCTAAGACCAGTTGAAGATTTATTGAGAAGCTTTGACGTTAATAGTCGCAGTACATCAGTCTCTCAGAATAGGCAAGTTTATGTTGGTACCTAATGGGTACGTCATATATCTCTCAGATCCGACCCGACAACCCCAACAGCTGAGTTTGCTTTTTAATAGTGGCCAGAAGGGTGGGAAGTATGGTAACAATCCGGCAGCTAACTTCTTCGTCACTGTATCCGGTCTAGCAATACATCACGGCAACACATGACCGCAAAAAATGCTATACCTACTTCTAATGAAATAATAAATAAAATCTTTCAATTTCAAAGCTATACAGAATCTGTAAAATAATATCCCTAACAAGCGCTCTATTAATCCTGCTTTGTCGCAGATTTGTCCAAAACACAATAGAAAACGTATATTGTCAAGATTCCAGCAAGTAAGGATGAAGTTCAAAAATTCTTTACGCTTGCATTATTAAAATAAAAATATTTTTCAACCCAAGTTGAGTGTTGCTAGCTGTAGCCAGACACCTCGTTATCCTTGTTTGTCAACTGTATAGTGCTTAGAAGAATAAAACTTCTCTTAAAATTTTCGAATTGTATCATCACTTCAGCTGACAGCTTCAGTGTCAGATTCTAGATTTTAGTTGGGAAGGGACGGAAGTCAAAAGTTGCTTGTCTAGAGTAGCTTAGTAATAGCTTTTCTTCTTTTATAAAGGGCATACTATTTATTCCGCGTGAGGGCACGTTATAGTAGGTAAATCTTGGACAAAAACCATTATTATAAGGTAGCATAATACTAAAACAAAATATAATTGGATTCGTTATATCGACCAAAATATTTGTCACACCACCATTCATTGTCCCGTGCCCGTGCAGCTTATTAGATAAGAGAGGTTTGAATAAAAAATATATATTTATAATCAAATAAATTACAGCGTATTTGGGACGTAAAGAGGTAAGTATTGACCAAATTTCTTGAAAAAAACCCAAAACTTGTTTTTTTGAATTTTTCACATAAATTTTGAGGTTATGTAAAAAAAATGTGTATACAAAAGTTTTAGATCTTTTAATTAACTACAGCTTTGCTATTTGACTTTTTTCCATAGGACTTTTAGTTTTGCCGGAAATCGAGAAAAAGCGTTTTTTACCCTTAAAAGCTCACCCCCATCCCTTTCCCGAACTCAAATCGCCCGTAAATTATTTTTCCTTATGTTTTTATAATATTCTCTTCCTTTTCTAATGGGTTTCATCCTACTATTAATTTCTTTGGTTTTAAAACCTATCGAGCCTGGTCTATACAGTAAATATTAGTCTTACAAATTTTAGTACCCAAATATCCGCTAGAGGCGCTGTACAAATCTTCATACATTTTTTTAACTACAGTACAGACGTTAGCGAGTATAGTAAATGTAGTATAGTAAAAACTCATGGTAGAGCTACAGTGCTTTTGACACTTTTACCGTGGGTAGATAAAAGCTCCTATTAAAATGGTCAATTGTATTTTAGCGCAATAGAACATAACCTAGCTTGCATGTAAGCTTGATTTGATTTTCTTTGCTATGTGCACGAACGCGCGGCAGGGCATTTTCATAATACATATATTGTTTGTATAGTGTGCTGGTTTTGGCAGATTTTTTCTTTCAGCAGTTTTTTGAGCAAACTATAGAAACTGTTGTTTATCAGGATATGAGTAAAAGTGGCAGATACATTCTTTATACCTTATTGTTCACTGTAGGTATCAGTAAAGAAATAAATCGAGTTAAATTGAGTTTATCTAATAATGTATAAAAATGAGCTTTACCCTAAAAAGCGAATCTTCGATACGTTTACAGCTGTCACATTTATTTACGATCGGGCTTCAGATTTACTTGTGATTCAGGAATTGCATTCATTGAATTTTATGAAATAGGTTTCTATAAGTTATTCACCCAAAAACATAAATATTTGTTTTTACCAATTAGCCGATAAAAATATAGACTGATTTAGCTATCTTTATTGAATAGCAGAAATAATCTGGATATGGTTTTCACAGACGCTATTGTATGTAAGTAGAATGCGATAGGTACCCGATGCAATAAAATGATGATATATTATAAAGTTTTGTAACGATGTTAAAATTCTATCAGTAATTTTAGAGTTTTGATTAGTTTGGTGTTAAACGTCTTATTTATTTATGAATTGTTTGTAAACAGTCCAAGATTTTATTTTACAGGGTGTAACAGGAGGGGTGGACCAAAAGCGGCAGGGTTATGGGAGACCTCAATACCTATCGATATTACCACCATGTATGGTCAGCGATATTCAATCGTTCAAAAGTTACTCGCTCATTTCATAAAAGTGCGAGTTTGGTCAAAATCCGATTTTAAGTTAGTTCAGGTTGCGGATTTTTCTGTCAAGATTATTTTTTATTTGGAAATCAATGAAATAACGACTCAAACTGGTACGAAAGTTCTACTAACAATCTACAAGGTGAAAAAAAATACAGTTGCATCGTTGCACGTATACCCAAACTATTAGGAGTTTGGGTATACGTGGGACATCGAACCTAAAATCTGATTTTGACCAAAATTTCGTAAAAGTGCAAGTTACTTTTGAACGACTGAATATCGCTGAACATACATTGGAGTTATATCAATAGGCATTGAGGTCTCCCATCGCCCTGCCGCTTTTGGTTCACCCATCTTGTTACGCCCTGTATATGTAGGTAATATTTATCGTAATTAGTGTTAGTGGTTTTCTACAACTATAATACTGTTCTATTTTTAATCTAATGACCATAGTACAGTGAGCATCATTAGTAGTAACAAAGCAATTAGTAAAATTATGAAATGATAATAAAATGATGGAATAACGATCCACTTCTGATACTGACTGTACAAACTCCGCTTAGTTTTGGGGAAGTTATTTTACAATTTATTTTACACTGGTAAGTATGGACTACTCGCGACTGATACACTGACATATTATTAAAACTACAGTTTTTTTTTATGAAATCAAGACTAAGTAGTTGGACAACAAAATATATGCTTGATGTATTGTTCAAGATATAGCTTGAGAGACAGACATAGACTTGAGCGCATGCAATGCTAAGGCACCTCCTATAATTCGAGGGTCGACCTTTCAACGCACAAAGTACAGGAATAGCTCGAACAGGTAGTGGATAGTTCTAGTAAAGGTAGAGTTTTAGGGTAGATCTACAGATTGAATAGTTATGAACCTGGGTATTTGAAGTTCGTATTCGTCCATGCTGTCGATGGGCACGCTGAGCGGGCGCTCGTGCAGTCTGGAAGGAGCTGTTAACGTGTCTGAATTCATGTTTCGAACAGTATTCGTCTTTCTATTCTGCTTCTTTCGAGTTTCCTCAGCGCGGCGCAGATTGCGGAATCGGAAGAAGAACATGGACATTATAAACTTTTTTGATACACTTCGAAATACGTAATGATTTTGCGAACTGTACACTCCGACGGTTCTGTCGGTAAATCTTCACGCCATGATCACTTCTCAAGTTCAAGGGTTTTAAAGGGTTTTAAATCATTCTCAATTAGTATACGATACATATTTTAATGGTGGAAACGAAGTTAATGCAAGTGAGTTAGAATTTCTTATTTAGATAAAGTTGTGTATATTATACCTTTATGGGCCTAACCTGTATACAATATAAACTGGAATTGAACCTTTTCTCGGGTATCATGACCTACATTACATTTGGGAGCGGCACTGTCGGCTTCAAGGTACATAATTTATGATCTTGATCTATTCTGAGATCTTCTCTGTTTTTAGGCACCAATAAGTTTAGTTTTCAGTCATTTTGCAGTATGGTTTTTTAATTCGTTTTATAGAGCTTACTCGGTCTACCTACCAAACACATTGAAAGCTACCCAGAGAGCTAACAGGGGAGCTAAAAATCCTACGCCCCTAATTTGCGACAAATGACATCATTGCGTTAGCAAGCCGCCGCGATTTGCAAATTGAAAAATGAGAATTAAAAACATCGTCATTTATTAACTATACAATAAACAGGCATTTGCATATTTTGCTTATTATATAATGTCTACAGTGTCAGGAATATCTTTATCCATGCCCCAATAAACAAGACGCTCAAGTACAGGGATATTTTTAGACGGAGTAGGTCCATCCTCCAAGAGTCGGTCTTATCGAAAAGAAAGACAAGGTCAATACGTGCGGAGCTGACAAAACCGCGGGTTTCTCATGATGTTTGTTTTCACCGTTTAGTTTTAAGATGACACAACCATCTTTGTTATAGGTAATATTGGTGCCCATAAAATTATGGGCACCAATATTACCTAATAAAGTAATAAAATTGGCATTTGCCAATTGTTTGGTTCTACGCTATGTTCGTATTATTAATAAATAATTAACGATCTATTTGTAAGTCCCCATGCAGACGTTTTTTTTGCATGATATCTCAGCTTGCGCAGACAATGACGAGTAACAATAATATATTATAAAATGTTATAACATTATAAAACATAAACTGTTAATGTAAGTTACAATATCAAAGTTTTATTACTTTTACTTCGCATAATATTACACTTACCAACTTTATATAACTTATATGAAACTTCTCCCTAGTCCTCACTTAAAATGACCCTAATAACGAAGTGGTATACCTAAGCCTAATAAGAAACGAAATGAGGTAGTTCCAAGTCAAAATTGAAAAATATTGTGATAATTTTAATAACTCGGAACTAGGTTCTCATCAGGAGCTCATCAGGCAAAATCATCCAAGGCACGTCTAGATATCTAAATTGAAATGAACTCCGACACCAGTCCCTACTTTAAATTAATTTTAAGTATCGCATTAAACTGCAATATTCCTCTACGTTATTAAAATAAAGATGACTCCACGCTAACAGCGTTTTAGAGAAAAATGACCAAAGACCCGAGGACGCGAACGATTTTGATTCTGTACTAACGGAAAAATCATATTATTAATATTTACTGTGTTATTGCTTTCCTTAAAAACACTTATTAAATTATATATTATTTAATTTTCCAAATAACGTGTAAAATTATTTTTAAAGATGTGATTGTGGGTTTATTCTGTTTTTGCTCCCTTGGAATTTAATCATGATTAATGAGAAGCGTGTCAACCACGCTTATACATTTATAACTTGCCGTTTCTGTGTTTAATTCATTATATTGGTCAAGGTACAGTTGACTTGCTCAAAAGTGTAATTAAATAGTAACAGAAGCTTCGATTCAGTAATATTTTTAAATTATTTCATTTTTGTAATAATTCATAACACGTCCAGGTAGACGATAGTCTTAGCATTAACTCCTCCTAGCACTAGGTACATATTTCTGTAAAATGTTAGAATAAATAAGTATTTTTCTATAAGATGTCAAATTCCACCCCAAAATACCCTAAATTTTAGAATCTAAGATCGAGGATAAATTTTTGTGTTTTAATCATAATGTATTTTAAACTTGCTATAAAATGTACGTACCTATTATAAAATTTAGATCTCTCTTTTAAAACTTTATATATTCCGTTGTGAGTGAGAAAACCTTCGGCTTAGACATCTCCTCACGTATTTAAATTTCTTTGTGGCCTTTGACGCTGCATGTATAAATCTTTTTGTAAAGAGTAAAGATACAAATGCCTGGTATTTTAAGCGCGTATATTTTATGGATAACACTTTTGTGCTCTCTCTTATCACTTTGTCGTATTTTATGTTAAATGTTGTGATTTTGTGTTTGTATAAAGTCAAGGAAGCATTAAAAGTATAGACAGCCTTTTCAGAACCGAAATATTCTATATTTTTCTTTTATTATTTTTTGTATAATATTATCTGCTTTTCACAAACTCTATTATCATATTTTGAAATCTTATCACGTCTCTACAAAACGGTGTTATCTGGTAGCTCTATTCATATCGTTAGTTATAAATGTTTAGAGTGTCTAGTCTGGCTAATCTTTCCAACACGATGCTACAACAAAATACAGTTGTAGCATCGACACGATAAGAAGAAGAAGAATGTTTAGGGTTACTCTACTCTAGAATTATTTTCCACAAATTCTACTTTAAGTCTAAGAAAATTTCAAGAGCGTAAATGTGAGAAAAAGAGAAAGAAATTTCGCTACATAACGTAAAGAAAGCTTAGAGAAAAGGGAAGGAAAACATGTGCTTGTATCTCAAGTGCTGTGTCGCTTCACAATAGTCTATTTTTGTCCGTCGTGTATAAGGGTGATGCAGGTGTGCACGAAGGTAGAGTTGACCCCAAATATACTGGGTCTAACAATAAATACGCATAATACTTAAAGTGTGTATTCTAAACCGGGTAATGAGTCGTACTTGCCCTACCGTAACTTATTCGTACAAAAATACAGTTTCTATGCAATTTCAAATAAAGTAAGTATGACATTAAAACATGTTTAAACTACTGAATCACACTGAATTAGAGTTAGATCTTTTTGTTACTGTGCGTATATTATGTTAGACCCTATATATGCACTATATGTCACTTAAAAGCAGAAATTCTGAAGTAAGAATGCATTGTTATTCTATATTTGGTATGTGGTGATGATTTGAATATCATGTATGTTGCCGATTGTTTGATGGTTGGTATTTCATATAATGTGAAGTAGGATTATATCATTTACGCATAATTCATTTTACGTTAGTGATTTTACAATAATTATGACTTTAAAAATGGGCAAGTCACTGTAGCCTGACTTTAGATCAACCTGTTTAACTAAAATTTATCTTTAAATATATTACTTTATAACAAAATCGTATACTTATTAAGTAGTGAGATTTATAAGTCATATTTTAAACCAACTGTGTAACTCGACCTGCTGAGGAGCGCACCGGGATTTTATTATTGAGTTACCAACTTGACAGCTAAGGTTCAAATAACGTAGACTACGTAAGGAGATGCTGGGTTAGAGTTTTAACTCTGTGTTAAAAAACTGAACTTTAAATCATCACCTATAAAAGTATGGACATTTCTAATGGTTATACATAATATGTCATCTTCCATCTTTAATAGATTCAACTGGGTAGCACCTACTTCATACAACCAAACAATCTACTAAATAAATCAGCAGTATAAAAACATAATCTCAAAAAAATACATCCTTTGCTTCGGCATGTTTGACACATGTTTGAATTCTAAAATGAGTTCAGCAAATAAAGCCGTTTCTAAAAAGGATTTTTTACTTTGTAAACCATCATAACTTGACAACCAGAAAAACCCTTTTAATTTGCCCGTACAGTATGACAAAATAAATAAACATACGACTGGAACGTGCCTTTTCTGTATATTATACTCGTATGTAAGTATATGTAACCGCAGGTAGACAAGCAGAAATACTACGATCCGGCTGCCTGGTGGTTTTGGGAGTAATTTACGCACATGTCTTTTTGTTCTGGTTAGAGTGGCGAGTCTGCCTGTGACCACGACATTGTAATTTAGCCAAAACTTTGTAAAAATAACAATATACTACTCTAGAATAAAGTCAACAAACTCAAAACTCAAGGTGTTCTAATATTATTGCACACGTTTGCCTTAAAATAAGGATAATATTAAGGCTTGCGGGGTTCAGAATGCCACACGCTTAGTTAGTACCGAAAATGGAACCATTAGGTACGACAGGAGTAAAAGGCGGGCGTAATTTTACAGATTGGCGGGCATAGTACCTCTCTTGATAAAGTCGAACTACTTGACATTTAAGATCCTGGAAATGCCGCAGTTGGTGAGGATCCGATTAACATCGACCTTCACGACTAAAGAGATGGGTCTTTAGTCGATGAAAATTATTTGTTAACAAGTATGTTATATAATTGATCTATTATATGAACAGAAAAACTTAACGCACGCCCTGTGAGAATAATCGCTAAAATTACTCAGGTTACTTATTTTAAAAGCTATAGTAAATTTATAAAAAAATATGCGCATAGGTAATTATCCCATCTTATAAAGAAGAGGCGTCTTGGGATGAGACGGAGTTATCGAAGTTATGACACCGTATTATAATTTAATCTACGTTTGAAAAATGAGAGGTGTTATAAGTATTTATATGTGTGCCATCGTAACTCGGAAGTTTCAGAGAATCTACTCTGTTTTTAAGATACTAAAGCAAATATAGATTTTGTTTGAATCACAGTTTGCATCATACACGGATGTATCATAGGGCACTCGACTACAATTTCCTAATCTTGGGTTTGAAATGCTGTGATTACCAATGATTTCATAGGCTCGAAACTCTTAAAAGTAAGTTTTTTTTTAACAGTGATGCTCGTAAAAAATGAATCTCACATAATAATATACAAGAATAAAAAGTAGAAGGTTGATTTTGAGCCAGGCCCAGCGATACTTTTTTATCACATGTTTTATTTGATAGTCGATATAATCTAACAATGGAAATAATAATGTTATGTGAATAAAAATGCAAAACTGATGCAAAATTGTAGTGATTACCTACGTGCATTGAAATATTGATCAAACGAGTAAGGATTCTTAATACGAACCCGCTGCGTCCGTAAATGTAAAATATATCATCTCCTAATTCCATAACATCACCATCCATTGATAAATTTAAGGAAACTAAGACTTTAAAACCAAGCTGTAGAGACAAAGCTGTAGCGGGTCAAGTGGGAGCAGGAAATATGGTTTTGCACAATTAGTTAGTGCTGTTTGTATTTAAATTGACTAAAAACGAATTTTGTACGAATTTGTTCACTGTTGTGCATGTTCGCGGCGCGGCGTGAGAGAGGTGACCCCCGAGTTGTCAGCTCGTGCGCCCCGGCCCGGTAACACGGAACTACAGCCACTGCCGTGCGTTTCACGCCGACTGCGAGACTAAATGTGATTTCAGCCAGCGGGAGTCACGTGATACTGCCCTCCACCCGCACCCCGTATCATGTACTTTAACCCCGCACCCCCAGATAATCCTCTGTTCTCCAATAGATACACTCGCGTCCGTTGTTTGTTGGTTACCAACTTTATCTCATGAAATCAATGCTAAACCACAAAAGACATAATTGGTTTGATTCGTTTCGACTTGAGCTGCGATCGTACTCGAACTTGCTATCGATTAATAATTATAAGGTAGTGTCAACGAGTACCTAATGGGTTTTTATGTTAAGGAGCACCAATTATTTAAGGTATATGTGACCTGAAACGTAAGGAGACCTTAGTAGCTGGGTTCGGTACGTTTCGGTCACATTATTTGACACAGCGGTTTCTGTTTAATGGCAGACAGGGGGTTCGATCTATCGCATCTACGAGATGCGGGTAACAAAATGGGACTCCAAGGGAAAGTTTATTTAGTACCTAGGAGATGGCTTTGTTACGAAAAGCTCGAAGTAAATTTCTGCTCCTCGATTTCGATAGCCCGTTACATTTATTTTTACGATTTTATTTTGAGGAAAAGTGATACTTATAAGTTTCACTCTGATGTTTTTTGGGACATTGATCTTACGCACGAAGATGTTAATAATAAGGACAAATCTACTTTGTATGTTTGGTAGTGCATACCTTCCGAACCACTGTTTTATAGTGTTAGTATAGCTTTATTAATTAATACTTTTAGGTAAATTAAAGTGAGATAGATCCTGCCAACCATCATGGTAACAGTCAAAGTAGAGGCTTTGATTGTTTTAAACGCTACAAAAATAATGCTATGAAAAAAATAGTTTCCAGAAGCCGAGATTCTCAGCTATAAATACCATTTTCGAGACGATACTGTCATCAAAACTAAAAGTAAAATAACTGGAGGTTTCTCAACTAGGTATGTGTAAAGTTACGGAAGGTTTGAAAAGTTACAAACCTTATTTCAAGGTTAGATTTCAGTAATCGGAAACGAATATAAACATAAACGTCACTGGAAGCAAACGCGCAACTGTAATAAATTAATTATAATTAAATATGAATATTACTAAAATCAGGATATTACAGTCGATGACATATTTTAATGAGAACAGGCCCGATTAGCTTTTTTAAGTCCATGTTTTTATGAAAAGAAAAATATAGGTAGGTATACCTAATGAGCCTAGCGATCACCACGTTATATTGGTGACCCATGTACGCTTCCAGGTGACCCGTGTACTTTTGTGTAAGAAATGCTTTTATAAAATACCTTCTTTAAGAAATGCGGTTATCGTGTTTTTTGGATAGGCTGCCTATTAGTATGACGTTGACGCTAATAACAATCAGCTTATATTATATATATATATATGTGTTCTTCATAGCTCTATCAAGTTTACCAAGGTTAAACTGCTACTATATATATATATATATATATATATATATATATATATAATCAGGTTATGTTCTAGCATTAAGTTTTATAATATCTGAAATAAAGTGTTCTATTAAGTATATTCTATATAAACAGTTGATTCGGTCGATTCGTTTACTAGTAGTCATGGATCAGAACATTAATTTGCTCGTTTCTGCTGGGCAGCGGGAAACGAACATAAATTCTAATGATTTTACAACGAAGCAGTTTAACCTTGGTAAACTTGATAGAGCTATGAAGAACACGGATAAGTTAGGTTAATATTAGGGTGCTCCGCACGTACTTGTCGTGACTTACATGTAGGTACGTAAGGCCGACTTCACTAGATGTAGGTACCCAGAACCTAACCACTACAGCTTTTCGATAATACCTACATACTAAGCATGGCAAACTGAGGTGAAAATCACTAACGTTTACAAGAGTATTTCCATATACTATTTACATATTTCCATCTCTGCTTAACGGATATCAAACTCCTAAAAATTCAGATGGTGTGTTTTGTTGGCCCTACTGGTATACTCGTACCTACTTCTTTTCGTAAATATGAAAATATATTGTATATTTACGAATAAAAATATACCAATGTGATAATATTGGTTTTGTTATTTACCAATTTAGTACATAATATATATATAACAGCTGTTGGTTTCTTAAATATAAAAAGATAAATCAAACATTGTGCGTTTTTACAACTTGTACAAACGCCCTATTCTCACATAAAACGTGGCTTGAAATGCGCATGCCAAAATCTTATGATGCTGTAGAATGCGACAAACTTTTTCTTCTACATAATGCATGTTTTTCGATGTTAAGTTTCTTTGGTAGGTCGATTTTTTTGAACGAACGTTGTCTACTGTAGTATGGTACCTATCCAAACCCTAAGCACTGTTTTAGAATTTTAAAATTCACACAAATTTTGGGAACATTTGTAATCCAAAGCACAGCTTAAATTACAAATTGACTACAGGAGTAGGCTATCCAAAATTAAAGCGTTTTCCAAGGTGCAACCGTAGATACGTAACCGAAAGTACACCTTAGGAAACGCAACATGAAAAAAAAACAGCACACAAAAGTTTAGTATCAAAACATTTTGTGACTTACCTTTCCTCAAAACGAATGCTGGACCGGCTGATATCACTCCATGCACTCATGGAGCGGCCTCGACCTCTATGATATACGGCGCTCGCCACGGCAGTGGCAGTGGGCCGCCGCTCTAGTTCCACATCTGGAGGAAAGTTAACTTTGGTTGATGCTCGCGAAGAGGGTCCTTCGACGGAGTCTCCCCCGGCCGACAGCTCCATCTCGAACGCGGCGTACTCCGGTGCGTCGTCAGGCTCTGCGTCGCTGCCGTCGCTAGCCGCTGACAGTGCCTCATACCCGTAGCCAGGGCGGCCTCCACCGCCAACGCCACCGCTGCCGATTGCGCCGCCGCCGCCGCTGCCGCGACCGCACTCCACCCCAGCAGCCAGCCTCGGGGATGCCTCGATACGACTCAATGACGCCGCCTTTACTGATTGTCCTCGTACGTTCAATGGTGAACTTCTGGCTGGTAAATGATTCGAGTAACGTAGCTTGCTGTGGCGAAACGTGGTGCTGCCTTATTTCTTCTGCTTATGTAATGTGGCCGAAGTGTTCACAGCTTTACACCAAATGTTTATTTTTAAATGTTCACTGGATATATTTTACTTAACACACAACAACAAACTTTCGGCTCTGCTGTGGTTCTACAACAGAATATGCAGCATCGTTGTTTACGTCTTAACTTACAATTTTATTTGATTCTCACGATAATACACAATGATATGTTCGATTTATCACAAATATTTCGCTATTATTGCACGTATAAGAACAAGCGATCAGAATTGACGCAAACGTATAGTGAACCGAGTAAAATGAAAAGATATCAGACAAAGACAAACGAACGTGTCGTCACTGCCTCTCTCGATTCTATTGACCAGTGACCTTTATACCGCCAAACAGTGTCAAGTTTGTTAATGGGGGTGACTAAACAATAAGATCGTATAGATACTACGTTTCATACATTGTGTGGGCACCTTGAAGTGAGCGAACGATGGCGATGGCACTAATAGCGTGAAGTTGTTCAAAACAACATTTGGGGCGGGGCAGATCGATGAGGGATTTCTACGTCGCTCTTTGGAAGTTACTGATTTTCACCACCGCAGCGCTACACCCGCATATAATACCTACCGCTGCTGTCTTTTTATCATGAATATTATATGGTGTTGGTTCAGCATGCCCCAGCATATACACTGAAACTTTGTCACTTGATTAAGTGACAACGAGTTAAATATATTACAAACTTTGTTAGTTTATGGAAAGTATTGACTCTTTGAACTGATTTAATGGGAGTCATAGTTGACTACCATGATATCAGTTAAAAACAATGGACCTGTAAGGTGGATAATAATATAAATATGATCAAAATTTAATTTTAATTACGTAATTGGTACTTAATTATACTCGTATTCTGAAATCTCATCCAAGCCCTAATTTTGTATCACTATGGTACGGGCAGTTTATGAATTCTTTGCTTGCTACATTTTTGGCGTAGCATGCTACGGCGTAGCACTTAAAAAATCTGGATGGTTTTTGGCCGAGTGGCATAACTCCTCGTTCCGCTACGCTTTATGGGTCGTGCACTCGTGCATTCGATTCCTACATACGTTTTACATGTATAGAACGTGGATGTGTTGAGTACTGTATACTGGATCCAATAATTTATATATTTTTTATTTAACACGGAATTTAAAAATGTGAATATATACTCACAGAATTATATCTCATTGTATTATATAGGTACATAGTTTTACGAAAAGATAGATGGATTGTATGAAAAATGATATGGGTGTGAAAGAAGTGAATAAGTATGTACTGAGAAGACGGATGATAGAGGAGAATGGAAGAAAATAACATGTTTTGCCGACCCCACCTAAATGGGATAAGGGCAGGAAGAAGAAGAAGATACATAGTTTACGTTTCATTGCACCACATAATTATTGTTGTGGTTTGTGTAATCTCTGCACATCCTGTGCACATTATGGAATTTATTGTCATAATAACATTCCTAACTTTCCACACATTTTCTTGTTCTGCTGTAAGCATTAGTGTTCATTTTATGTCATGGAGCCAAAGACATATTACGTGTTTTTTTTAATAGTGTCAACTTTTCCCTTTGCCAATGTAAGTTACATATACTTAATCGTAGCTCCTAGCATAAAAAGTCAGGGAAAAAAATATTTCGAGGTCTTATTAAAAATAATCTTGGTTACTTAATCCCGTTAGAAGTTATAATGAATTTATTTTATTTGAAAACTACTCAAGTAACAGTTAACCTTTAATTCTTATTTCAGGGCGCCATTCCAGGAACGTTTTTCTGGAAGCCCCGTCTCGGTATCGACTTGTCCATACCCACCACAGGTTCGTAATAAATAATTAAAAGTAAATATATTTGACGATGGATGTGGCGCGGCGGGCGAAGATCCGCCTGGGAAGCGGAGGTTACGGGTTCGATTCCGGTCCTGGGATAAAAGTTTGTACGATCTGCAAATATTTATTCTGGGTATTTTATATGTATAATAAACAATATCTATCTATGTAATGTATTAATGAAATGAAATATATTTATTTGACAACATACAGAGAATACAGAAAATAACAGAAAAACAACACAAGTCAATACAATTGGTTGTCAAAAAGTCTCAGTCTCAGCTTGTTTGCTACCCCTCAAAAGGCAGAGCAGCGCTGTTTTTCAGACTGAGCCAGAAATACGGTGACGTCGTCATACAAGACAAATTGTTGTATTGTATTAAATATGTCAGTCTTCTAGTACCCATAACACAAGCTCTGCTTAGCTTGGGGCTAGATGATGTGTGGATTGCCCAGCATTATTTATTTTATTTTATAATTATGTTACGAATCAAAAAAAAATATTTGAAATCAAATCATTTCTGTTAAAACTTATTATTGCAGAGACTGTCGTATCGGTGGCCTTGCCTAGTCAGAATAATATCCGCGATGGACTAGTGGTGTTGGTGGACGGTTACAAGGCGGGATTGACTATCGTGGCTCTCGCTGCTGGAATATCCAACGCTGTAGCTTATCCCCACATGAACCCAATGTCAGCATATTTCTATACAAATGGTTATAGATGGGCCCTAAGACACATGAGCTTGTAAGTATCAGAAAAACATATTTTACGTCACTTTCCTTCAAACACTTTTCCTTGTTTTATGATCGTATACAGTCTCGAAAACACCCCAACGTGTCCTCATTACTCCTGACCTGAGGAAGTCTCCTAATTACATTCAGCTACGTTGCATCATATTTAAAAGACTACGATGAGAATTCATGCGCAGATTCGTACTTACTGTCAAATAATACATTATTGAACAATTTGCATTCTATTTCCCATTTTTTTTCAGACTGCCTTATTGGCTTGGAGGTACTAGCGGCAGTTACTGCGACACACATAAAGTCTGGAGGAGGCGATTTTTCTACATGGACGAGTTTGTACCAAAATGGTTGAGACATTTGTTCCCGTACGTCGACAAGAGAGAATGGGAACAAGAAGAGAAAGAACTGAAAAGATTCAAAAAGTACTCGGAGCCAGCTTTCGGAAAGCACTACAGATATCCTTCAAAAACATTCAGAAATTTTAAGTCCCAAGAAACTACTGAAACTATAGAAAACTTTGACACATCCTCTGACTCATTGTAACTGCGAAAATATAGTCACAAATGAACAAAAACCTCCTCGTATATATATAATAATTTACTATTTACGAACTTTAGGATAAAAATAAAATTATGAAAATAATGTTGAATTATTTATGTCAGTATTTATTTATTCACAATAACACAACACGCTTTGTTCAAAGTATATAAAATCTTTGGTTTGTCTTAGTGTTACTTAGTTTCTCAATAAAATCTTCAAATATTGCCGGCAAATTAATGAATTCATTGAAAACTTTCAAAAATATAACGACATTGTTAAACTAGTGTTCTATTATAGAAATATTAATTAAATGCATAACGAGTATAATCTCAGTATTAATAGAAAAAAAATATCTAAACTTACAAACGAACAACTTTCACGTTATTTAATGATACAAATTATTTTTTAAATCAACCTAGCGGGATTATAACTTAAAGATTAAACTAATTATAAATGTTCACGGATCTACAAATGAGATCATAATATACCGGGTTCCTTTGGTGACCTTCAGTCCTTCGTGGAAGTGGGTCAGACGTCCGGGGTGCATCAGTAGCCAGCCTTGCTTGGTGTTGCGCACAGAGCAGTTGTATCTTAGGAAATGACAACCACCACCTTCGTAGTCTTCAGCTGTAACAAATAAAATATGTTTCATACACACAGCTCAGTTGGTACAGACAGGCGTTACAGCTTAGTCAGTAGTAGCTCTCCCTTCCATGCTGTGGGTCGTGAGTTCCATTCCCACCCAGAGCAAATGTTTGTGTGAGTTCATCACACAAACATTTGCTCTGATATATTCTCGCTCAAATATATTCACGGACATTTCACGCATGACACTCTAGTCCTAAACTAAGCAAAGCTTGTACTATGGAAACTATATTGCTGATAAATAAATAAAAATAGTTTTTGCTTGAATTGTTATTACTTGGTGTGTTGAGAGCCAGGTTGATGGTGTAGGTGGAAGAGTCATGATGCGGCCGAAGTGATGGTTGCTCGTCTGGCCGGTAGCGTACAACGAAGTTCATTATTGACTTAGGCGGCTGAAAACAATACAAATTATTCGTTAATTTTTAATTATTAAATCATCCACGCTATGATAAATTAAGATGAATATTATACATCCCAGTTGAGCAGAATATACACGTAAAGTAAAAGTTTTGGTTAAATTTGGTTTTTGATTGATGTGTTTTTATTTTTTAAACCAGTTTATTCCATTTCCATTTAACAGTGTTTTTTAAAAAACCATTAATAAAAAAAATGAAATTTTGGGGCACTTTTTAGGGTACTTTCTTAAATGTATGAAGGGCTTACGTTATGGTAGTATCCAGTGAAGACCATTTCTTGCAGCGGGCGTACGTACTCTTTGAGGATATGCAGCCAATGGCGATCCAATCCGACTTGCGTCATGTGGATATCACGGGTTGGCACTGCTTCGTAACCAGTTTCCAGTCTCTTGTCCTATGAAAAAAAGTTAAATTTAGCTTTTGCATCATAACAGGGTTTATACAGCGATATTTGTTTAGTCATTCATATACTTATGGATATGTGCATTCTCCCCATCCTCACATACGGATCTCAAACTTGGTCGCTAACTAACTGTCAAAAGTTCCGCCTCGGGGTATGCCAACGGGCTATGGAACGCAGTATCTTAAAAGTAAAAATTACAGACCGCATAAGAAACACGATTCTGCGTTCTCAGACGCAAATAGCCGATGTAGCTCTGAAAGCTGGAAAGCTGAAATGGGACTGGGCTGGACACGTCAGCCGCATGCCCGATGAACTCTGGGCGAAAACCACGACAGAGTGGGTTCCGAATGGACAGCGACCGCGCGGAAGACCTAGGCGGCGATGGCGAGACGAGCTCGATTCGTATGACAAGGATTGGTCATTAACAGCCCAAGACCGAGAACAATGGAAGGAGGAAGGGGAGGCCTTTGCCCTGCAGTGGGAAAATTCAGGCTTATAAATAATAATAATAATTTATATACGTGATAGGTTGTTAAAATGTTTAGCGAAATTTTTGCATATCAGTCTAAAACTACGTAATTTACATTCATAGAATTAATCCACATATTTTGCAGAATTTGTGGAATCCAGAAATTCTAATATAAAAATTTAAAAAAAATTGTACACTTACGTTGTTAGATCCGTCACTCCATTGACCGAATGCCTCCATAATACCAATCCATTCAACGCAGAACCTTTTAGACATCAGCGGAAACCAATACACGTCTGGGCAAGGCTGAAATATAAACAAAAAATTACCATTACTACTCATTTAGCGTAATGAAAACATATGTAAGCAAGATCTTTTATCAAAGACTAATTAAACAATCTGTAGCGCCATCTATCACGTTACATGATGAACTACATCGAAATTTACGCAACAGTCCAACAGATGGCAGAGACAATACCTAGATCGCGCAAACGAAGTTAGATACGGAGTTTGAACATAAGTAATACGACCGAATAATATGAGTACTATGACGTTAGTAGTAATCGTTTCTATCGGATAACATCATTTACGCGATCTAATATTTGTCTCTGCCATTTGTTGATCGTTGCGTGGACTTCGATGTAGTTCATCATGTAGCGAGATAGATGGCGCTACAAATCTGTAAGATAGATCAGAGAAAATACCAAAGTTTCAAGTTATAATGATTTTTACAATGTGTAGTTAAACTCACCATAGCATGTTTACGTTTCTCTTCGAAGTTATCAAAGAACTCTGCATTGAGATACCTCGTCTCCCACTCCATTTTATTTTCAAATATCTGGTATACGTCTGGGTTCGTTCTGCTGATGTCGAAAGACTCTGGGTTCACCAAATGACCGAAGTCTTTTTCATTGTTCACGTGCATAAAAATTCCCTGAAATTACACAAAACGCGTTGTAAACTTTAAAAGAAACTGAAATGAGCAATCGAGGCCAATCAAACTAATGTATAAAAGCTACACATACCTGCTCCCTGAGACTGGAACAGAAGGCCATATCAGGGTCCAGTTCCTTCTTTGAATATGTGACAGCTTTAGCCGCTGGCGTCCTGAATATAGCCATCTTCAGTAGGTAACAATTGGTGATAAACGGTACATTCCAAATGCCCCTGGAAGAAAAGTATAAAATATTGTGATTTAAAGTGAAGTAAAACAATATTCTAGATAACTTGTACCCGTTTTTACTCATTTACAGAAAGAAAACAGGGGTAAAGTTTTGTTAAATTTAAATAGAGATTTTTTAAAGCGTATGCGTGATTGTTTTCTAGAAGCGTCTGAAGCAATGACCCTTAGGTACGTTTGAATGTAAATCTAATTTAAAGTATCGTCGCACGAAATGCGCAAGGAAATGGCGGTAGCTACAGTAGGTATGTAGGGGAGACAAGGGCCCGGCCAGAGCACCTCCGCCATTAGCCAATTGAGAGATTGGCGCGACAGGATCACGACACCACCAGTTGCATACAAACATCAAGCACGAGCAAACCAGAACACCAGGCACCTTAAATCTCTCGAAAAATCAATAATGCTTTTCATCATAAAAGTCAGGGTGATTCTCGGTTTGCTGATACTTTACTGGTTTCTATTCGAATGTGACGCTCGACGTGGCCGTACTAGGAGCAGAACCAAGTCAAAGGTGAGTATTGATATATGTAAAATGCTTTGCCCCAATTTTTTTACCGTCGGAATTACAGAGGTAGTTCTCAGGGCGATTCGTATATTTTGTTTCATTATTACAATCCTCAAAAAATTCCAGATTACAGCCGCTCGCCTATTTCTCAATCATTGGCCATTTAATGCAAATATTATATAAGCCTATAAGGTAACAGAGAATAGAAAAACCTCCAAAAATAATCGTAGTTATAATAGGAATTATAAAAATAAAAAAACGATTAATGCGTGCCAAAAAGATAAACGTACAACGCATAGCTAGCATACCGAGGTGGATTATTAAAATTGATAAATGAACAGTTTCACAACTGGGGCCTTATTCTCTATTGTATTGCAAACCACGCGCGTTACTTGGCTTAGGCAAGACAACGGGCGTGGAATCTGAAAAAAATGTATGGCGTAAGCCTTAGTTGTCATTCCCTACCGCGACACGGTACGGTTTGAACTGTCAACTAAACGTGTCGAAGTCTGCCGCGTTATGAAAACTATTCGTTTCAAAACGTGTCATGCGCGATTCGAATATTATAGATACAAATCAATCATTTTTGAAGTTTGCGTTTTGAGGGCTTAGTCCGAGGTTGCATTTTAAAACTCCCTACTCTCGAGCCGACAGTCGTCTCTCGGATGTCCATATATTTTTGTATGGATATCCGAGAGACGACTCTCGGCTCGAGAGTAGGAAGTTTTAAAATGCAACCTCGGACTAAGCCCTCTGGAACGCGTTGTGACGTAGCACGGTTTGGGGAAGGAATATTGAGAATAAGGCCCCTGAGTGACAGTATAGGGTTTAATGCTGGTTGCGGTAGGAAACTAAATGTTTTCTGCTAAATTATTGTTTTAGGTCCAAATTGGTCTTCCCATCACCGGAAAATATCGAGACCCGGAATCTGATCAGTACTACAACAATAACGATGTAAGTATTCAAAGAGAGCGTCTTTACTTTTATTCTTAAACTCAAATAAAGCGCATTTAGAATAAAGCCAATCAAACATTATTCAATTAATGGTCAGAGCTATTGCTAGTTTAAATGCAACCCACATTTATAAACTAAATACGTAAATAAAATTCCAATTTTACTTATCTATAAACCCCGACTTTTCCCGATCACAAAAGAAAGAATCGTGTGAATCAATGCGTTTACTGAACTTTGTGCACTGATTTGTCTTTTGTACACAAAATGTCATATGCGCTTGGAAGGTTCTGAATATTTTACTGGAGGACTTGGTTTTTGGGAACGATTTATGCTAGATAAAAATTTACAGTATACAATAAACAATTTCTTCTAACGCAATGATGTTGCATTGGTCAGCTGAATTAAATTTTACTCATTATTGTTAATAACATGATTAAAGACTTCGTCATACTAATGCACAAATTACCTAAAAACCTAGACAGTCTGATCAAAAAGACCGTTAGACAAACATAGGATGCTTATCAACCACCAAGCCAAACTAACTGAGATAAATAGGGACCCATTAGATAGATTTTCCGTTGGTATTATTTCATCATTGTCTGGGAGCAGGGGAGACAACTACACACGTGGTTATAAATTTTTATGAGAACATATTTCACAGAGATCGAAGGAACACACCCATTAACTATTTATTCATTCATTGTTTGTAAGAGCCCTTTATATTTTAATATATTCCATAATAATACAAGGTAGTTCGTCCCGAATCGAAATCTCGCGATGGTTAAAATAAGTTTGGAATAACGTAATAATTACACGTTCTATTAAGTCGCCAGTTTTTCATCTACAATGTCATTGAAATTGTTATACAGAGTTGTTCAGTAGATAAATGTAAATACATTTATAATTGACGAAAGCTCTAGTAAGTAATTATTGTATTTCAGGGCGCTAAGATCCTTTTGGCGTCGCACTTCGATCTTGAGTATGTTTTGGGACACAAAATCGCATTTCTCTGCATTGCCAAAGGATCTCCGCGACCACATATAACATGGTTCAAGGACGGCGTGGAAATATTCGCTCATCATTATTTACACGTAAGTATACATATTATGTATGTACTCGTATTTTGCTCGTCGCATTAGACGCAGGATTAAAACTTCATAGATTGAATCTTTCAAATAACAGTGGTATTTATACAGTAAAGTAAGAGAGTATAATGGCATGCAGAGAACGTGCAAAAACACAATCAATAAATTGACCAGTCAATTGCTTATGACGCATATAAAAAGATGCAAAAAAGACGGTGAGATTGAAGTGTCCAAGATTTTGAATGGGACGTAGGAAAATTATATCAGCGGAAAGAAAAAAATCTGATAAACTTAACTGCAGCAAATATGTTAGAATTGAAACAAGTGGAGGTCTATAATTGAATACACACACATATCTTATTACAACGCGCGCAGCGCGTCTGTTTCATCCGTTCTAATTCATATAAATTGTAATAGCAGGTTCATACCGAGCTCTGCGCATTTGTACTTTGTACTCGATTGGAATTTAATATCAGAGATCGGAATCATTGAATCTCTGAACGAACGGTGCAATAACCCGGTAATTTAAAGTATTTTGGTGTCTATAGGGGTGAACGTATCGAAACGTATTTGAGATACATTGCGCGTCTACATCAGTTTTACTGTCGAATGTTGCAGCGTTAGCGCGCAGTGTGTCTTAAATGCGCTACGATTACGATTGTCACGTTTATTCGTGCTCATCCCTGAGTACAACGTAGATACACTCTAGCACAGATATAATAATTCAGTAATGTATCATTTTTTAATATTCAAATTATTACATCCGAAATTCATACTTACGATTACATGTAAGGTCCTTAACCCCACACTGTTAGTTCTCTTCATTGAGCTTTGTGTCGTATGTTTACCAAATAAATAAATATCCATCATCTATCCGTCTATCTATCAATCATTAATAACTGGAATAAATTTAAGTGTTATTGACAAAACGCTAAATATGCAGTTACCCGAGTAGACTGCGGTGCTATGCGCTTCTTGTAAGATTATCGTGTTACAAAATTAATGTACCTACATGATGTAGTCTACGATACATAATTATAGACGTGACATAAGCTGCTATTTTTTTTTCAGATCCACGAGTGGCCAATAGGTACAGACCGCGTAAAATCTAAGATCGAGATCGATCCGGCGACTCAAATGGACGCAGGCGTCTACGAATGCACAGCAGACAACATGTATTCGATAGATCGACGTTCCTTTAAAACGGACTTCTCCATCGCATTCGATTAATTTACACACCACGGCCAAGATCCCAGTGTAAATCATCGTGCCTACAATACTCACTATCAGCATTTATAGTATAACGTACACTGTTTTCATAAAAGATGATTTTGCAGTCGATACAATAACAATGTATTCTCGACAATGATAATAGTAAATAATGATTTATGTTGTTTATTAGCTTTCTCTTTATCCAAGAAATCATTGTTAGTATAAGAGTATTTAATATTTTTGTAGCGTGTATGTATGTTATTATTATTAAGCATATTTACATTATTTGATGGATAATATTTGTATGTAATAGGACTGTCACAAAGCTACTTTAAAATATTTTTACTAAGTCTTACTAATTTAATGTTGTATTTTAAGTATGTAATATGATAGAATTATTGATATTATTAATAGAAATAAGGAAGTAATAAACTTTGTACCTCATCGAATATTTTATTAATTATTATTTTCTGGAGAGCTTTTAAAAACTCTGAATTAAATAATTTCAGATAAGTTTTTTCTTTTTATATGAATTATTTGTCATCTTATGTTATTACTACCTACGTGATCGCAGATAGACCACCCTGAAGCATACACGTCATAATAGCACTCGGTCAGCAGTCATTATTACATAGTACGACCTTTTGACTCCTAACTAGGATAACATTTTAGGTTGGTAACGAGAACAAATTATTATACATAATACCACCGCATCAACACCAGCAAAAACCATTGAAAGTAGTGAGACACGTCTCAATTGACATTGAGTTTTGAGATGCATGCTCCAGTTAAGCTGTCTTATGCTAACAAGAATAAGCGATTATCTAAGAATGATGAAAGAATATGAGAACCACAAAAATCTATAGTTAAAAAATATATATATACACTTTGACTTGAGAACCTCCTCCGTTTTTTTCGTCGGTTAAAAAGAAAGAAAAATTTACTTATACGTACTTATAGTAACATATAGATAAAATTATTATTATTTAGCCATTCTCGTTCCACTGCAGGGAAAAGGTCCCTTCCTTCCTTTCACTCCTCGCGATTTAACGAAATAAAATAGATTCCGAAAACTTAATGCCTCTTTACACAAAATTACTGATCATTACGTACCAAGATTTTAATAAAAATAACAGCTTATATTTTACAAAACCATATTTTGGGGGAAATCTATGGTCATGTTTTCATGTTTTCTGCAGTATAATGTAGAATTTACTTACTTATTGACTTCATACACAATGTCCATGTAATCTGAAGATCTTGAGTAGAAGCCAGCAGAGTTGATGGCTCCCCAGAAGTTTGACCACGCTTGTTCTGGACGAACAAGCATGGGTGCGACCACGTCATACCCTGAAGACAGCAGATCCCGCAGAGCATAGGGTTCCAATCGAGACATACTGTCTATTGAGAACAGATAGTCGCAATCACTGCTAGTGCAACGCTCCCTGAAAAAAAAAACATTGAGCACAAAGCCGGTACAGAAAAGTCTCAGGAATAAAGTACATGGACCTTGAATTTTCAATAGGTTGAGCTTGTATATAGGTGCTGTCAAAACTCTTCCATCTGAAGGATGTTTCAGGCCTAGAGGCTATAGTGCTTGAAACATCCTTGTTAATTTTTCATAGCCTTACGAGCTAAAGCTCTAAGTAAGGCTATGAAAAAAGTAACAATGTGATAACTGACTGTAAGTATATATTCTTTGTTAACTTACACGGCAATGTTTCTGGCTTCTGCCTCAGTGATGAAGTCGGCTGGCTTGATACGTTTGGCTGAAGCATAATCTTTAGAATGAGATTGGAAGAACTCATCCACTTGCTTTTCATGGTATTCCACAGAGTTTCTTATCAGAAGATGAATTTTCGATTTTGGATAGTCTGTGCCAAGGATTTGTTCAAGAAACTCTTCAATAAAAGGAGTAGCTTGTTCTATGAATACTGCCATCATTACATTTGGCAATGCTTCTTCCTGAAACATTACATTCTTTATAATGCTGATATGTAGTAACAAACTAAAACATTGCATTGAAAATAGTAAAAATATTTCTTTAAAAGATAAGAAGGAATATAAATAAATTTACATTTAATTGAATCCTTTTCTCAGTGCACATGGTACATCCTTCCTTGATAGACCAGGCCTTAGCTAAATAGTTTCCTAAATGATTGAGAGTCAGTTTGGACAGTCCATTACCATGCACTACAAGAGGTCTCTCTTTTGTCATGACATTTTCTAAATAAGGCCAATCTTCTGTGGTATTGGATCTTAGTTCCACATCCGCTGCAACAAACAATGAGTATTAAGTATTCAATAAATAAATAAATATTCTTTGACATTTTACACATCACACTCAAGTCCCAAACTAAACAAAGCTTTTACTATGGAAACTCGATAGAATACTTTTTTGTAAATACATACATAGTAACACCCTGATACAGACCAAATATTTTTGTTCATCACACAACCATTTGCTCTGGGTGGGAATCGAACCCACAACCCACAGCATGGTAGGCAGAGCTACTACCAACTGCGCTGTGACACCTGTCTGTGTTGATTTTATGGTTTTTAAATCAAATTGTTTAAATACATATAAGTACTTACATAAAGCACCATTGAGGTTTTGGAATATTGCAGAATTGTGATCGAGTGCCATTTTAAGTGATTCTCTAAATGTTGTATCCAGATATGCATTAGTGTAGAATAGTTGATCATCTTCATTATTTTTTATTTCCTTGTAAGCGAGCAGTTCAATCAACTCTGGAGCATAACCTAAAAAAATCCAATCAGTAAGTGAAGTATCATTCAGAGGGCATTGGTTCATGAGAGGTCAAATAATTTTTTCTAGAGAATAATAATAAATATATATTCAGCAATCACCAAAGAAGTTAAGAAGATTTATTTTAGACTACTGAATACTATTTTATTAGATATTTTGACTTAGGTGCAGACTTATTGTTGCAAAATACCTTACCTATAAAACCACCGGAATTGAGGTAAGGATTGGAGCCCTCTGTCTTTGGATATTGAGTTGCAAGTTTGGCATTAGGCCAACAGAATTGCTCAGCAGAAAAGACAATTCTTGCATCTGAGAATGCCTTAAATTTTTTTATAATGTCTTGTAGGCCTCCGGTAAAAATTACATCATAACTGAAAGAAAAGCAATACATTTAAAATATTGTAGCACTGTAGGTATGTAACCATGCTGCTATCATGCTACTTAAAAATCATTCAAATCATACACAAATACAAACCTATCAGTAAATAGCACTATTTTGTCCTTGTGCTCTGGTTTTGAGAATTCAGCAAGCTTGTTTTTTAATAGATTGACTTTTTGCCCGCCACCAGGATGGTTCATATCACCACCAAGCCATTCCTGCCCTTGTCCTAAGACTTGTACATCAATGCCATAAACTTTGGCGGAGCGTAGGAACCTTTGGAGGCCATGGTTGTCATCTGTAGCTACCGTTAACACCAATACATCATCTGAAACACATCCTTCCTTATTTGAAATACCTCATTTAGATGTGTATAATGCAATTACATGAGACAATTCATACAATAAGTAGGTATGTAACAGGTCAACAGGTCAAATGAAACAGTGATTGCTGTAAAAGTACCTAAAGTATTAAAACAAATGAAAAATCTGTAATTACAGTAGTTTTATAAGAAGTCTCACCTGCACTATCAGCGCTAAGTATGGTTTGTAGTAGGAAAAGACAGACCAATTTCGAGATCAACATGATTCTAGAATGTTCCATGATTGAATCGCGGGATCAATGTACTTCCGTCTGCTAGCACATAAAATTTTGTCGTTAAACAGCGCGGTCGCCGTCCAAAGCGGCACTGGACAAATCAACGCTGCGCGTTTGTTCCAGATACCGGGCGGCTGCGACCGTTTCCTAGCAAACCGATAAGCTTTCAGCGGCACACGGTGAACGGGAGCGCGTATCGTGGCGTCACGTGCGATAAGTCAGCATCCTCCCCCTCGCCGAGCCCGCCGGTGCCCCTTCAGCGATGAGATCATTTCATCTCCCGGTTGTTAGACTCCCATACGTTCTAACTTTTATTTATCTTATTTTTTTGCGATACAATTTATTGTTTGTGTTCTATTTGTGATTGCATCAAATACTTAGCAGCAAACAACCGCAGATAAGTTACTATGAAGTCAATTATCGGTCGATTTAGGACGCTAGTAGCTCGGACACAATGGAAATGGGAATTTGCAACAAATTAAACCAAAACAGAAAACATCAAAACAAAACACAAGTCAGATTGGTCCACAGAATAAAAAGATTAGTCAAACGTCATACTGCTGACACTTTTATGTACTCAAATAGAAACTTGGTGGTTTGATAAGCGGTGCAACTACTACAGTAGGGAAGGGACGAAATGAATCGATTATTACATTTAGACCGATAATCGATAAATCGTTCCTCATCGACCGAATATTAATGTATGGTGAAATAGAATAATTATTATAAAGAGAAAAATGAACCTAATTTTAATACTTACTTGTTATTTAATACCGTATATTGCCAAGAGGGCAATGTACAGCACGATGATAATAATTATGCAGTGGTGGGCCGACCACTGCATAATTATTACACTGTATATGTTTGTTCAATTCATGCACTCATTCAAGTCGCTTTTATTTCGCAAACATACTCATGCTCAGGGAACTATGACGAATAATATACGCTCGTGCTATGCTATTGCTATCCCGTGTCGACCAATGAGAAGAGACGAGTTTGCCGCTCGTTTTTTGAATTTATATTATTATAGCAAGATAATTTATTTTGTTATTTTATAAATAATGTGGAAAGGTTGTTTGTGAATAAATGTTTCATATTCCACTCATGTATGATTAAGAAAACAAGAAAGTGTTGTAGAAAACTTTTCAATGAAGAACAATCAAAGAGTGTTCAAAGTAATTTTATTGAGAAAACGTTCTATAAACTATTAAGATTATTTGAAAAGATCTTTAACGGACATAGGTAGTCTTTCACTTCTCTTCTTTATCACTTCTAAGTACTTAATACATACTATCGGTATGGTGCGTAAGCTAGGTAGGTACCAGTAGATAGTCGTGCTATTTATACCACTCAGGTTTTTAACCAAAAACATAAATACACTTTGAGGTTAAATAAATAACTAATTTCATACACATTTTAAAAACACAACGGTATTTTCTTACCATTTGAATACATACGCTGTTCCTCACAGTTAGGTCCATCCACCTCCGAGGTTTTTGTGCAGAACTCTTGAGATGTGGAGCTGAGCTTCAGTGCCATGAAGAAGACCCACACCCAAATGCAACATTTTAAAGGAAAACTTCGTTGTCTTGAAAGCATGTTTGCACTGAAGCTTCCAATGGAGGACTGAGGCTCTATCCACGATTGAATCTATCAAATTGATTTGCTAGTGAGCGGTAGGTACTCTATTTTGATCGCTTTCAGAAAAAGCTAATACACCGTGAAATGAAAGTGTCGTGAGCAGGTAAAGAAACTTCGCTACCGTTACAGAAAGTAGGGATCGGTAGGTAAGTAAATAGAACATGCGGTTCAGTGGTTCACTGAGATTTTACTGGAGATGACATTTAAGGGTCGCTGAAGGACAGAAATATAAATACAAATTCTTAAATTGCTACTTGTATAAAAACCAAGCACGCTGGCTGCGTTATGTACCTAATGTAAAGTTCCACAAATACCGAGGTCGTTCGATTCGTAAATACTACTTATAGGTACTTTTTTATTAATAATAAAATATTACTTAGATGAAGTCACCAAATGCAAAAATGTACGGCGAGAGAAAAATAGATTTCCATTCCTTCGACTATAATGCATGGTAGGTAGCCATGCTATGATAGATAAACATTCGGATTTTTTAAAGAACTTGGCAGCCCTAAATTGTGGAAAGTTCTGTAACTAGATTACTACATTTTTATAGACTTCTGTGGTAGTGAATTGGTTTCCATCACAATACTTTAGACTTAGGTCAATTGCCATATACCTAATTATCTACCTATTACCTACTTATGATAGTTAACAGGGTTCACTAATTGGAGTCTCGGAGTTATTTCAGCTTTTTAGGGGAACTAAATTTCTATAAATGTGTAAGTGCTCTACTCTAGGTCTCGCAGTGTATTTTTATTATTGAGAATCATTTTAAACTTGCAAGCTTCTCACTTTTTTGTCGTTATATATATCTTGAACCTTGAAAGTTTTAAGTTATGGAGCAGAGCATCTAAGTAAGTAAGTATAACTGGAGCTCAGAAAATGTTGCCAAAAAAACAATCAAACGAAGTTTAGTGAAAGCAACCGCATCTAGAGCGACAGTAAGTTGTGGTTCAATAACTTGCATTCAATGTCGGATTGGGCAGCCAGCGGTTGGCTAAGGCCCTTCACCCAACACGAATTTAACAAATCTATCAAAAATATAGCCTACTTGCTAGTGCCTAGATACGTACTTCTGAACCTTGGTTTGTATTTAGCAACACTCACTCACCTTTATGGATTTTATCCATAACAGAGGTAAGTAATTTAATTCGTATAATCAAACTGATGATGTACCTAAGAACCGGTGGACTGGTGGTGTGAACATAGTCTTCGGAATCTATGGTCATGGGTCCAACCCAGTCGTGTACCTAGATTTTTCAATTCGGGAATTTATTTGCGCAATGTCAGTGGAGTGCTCTCAAACTGTGGAAAAAAACATTGTGAGGAAACCGGGACTTAGTCTGCTCCACAAGTATTCATCCATTATTTCTTTGGATAAGGCCGACTAAGCTATCAGTGCGGTCATCATGTCCAGATCACATTTTAGTATAAAATACATTTTGCAATCAACACGAAGAAATAAATGAGGCTATCTACATTTTATGAAATTGGAATGCAAATCTTTATCTTGCGTGGCTTTCTAATTAAAGGATGAACGATGGAACGCTGCGTGCTGGTCAGCACTTATAGGGCTTCAGCTGGGAAATCCAATCCAATTTGAGTAACAAGCTTAAAACAACTAGGGTAGAGTAACTCGGCCAGTACGATCATTGCAGACCTGTGTACCAGTGCTTTCCTCAGGAAAATAGTATTTGTGCAAAATGCCGAAGGAAGATCCTGAGACCACTGCACTCAAAAAGGAATTGACCGACCTCATCGCGCAATTAAAGGTAAACTATATAATGACGCTGTATTAGGCAACTGTGAATAAATTCTAATAGGTAAATAAATTATATGGCTATACTACGACTGATGTTTTTTTATAGACCGACCAAGAGAAATTTAATGATTGCAAACTGGCAGACAAATGTGGAGATTTAGCAGACCTTCCAAAAATAAGGTTGCAGGTGAAGAAATCTCTGAAGGGGCACATTAACAAAGTTAACTCTGTTCACTACAGTGGCGATTCCAGGTACCACACATTTTTAATACACACTCAGCTAGCAGCAAACTCGCGAAAATACTGCGAAATGCCAAACTCAGAGAGTGTTCTTTATGTCATTTCAAACATTTCAAAACATTGTCACATATTATATAGTTAACTACTATAGCTTTTGAAATCCAGCTGTGCACATTTGTGCCTTTCCAATTTTTTAAGCGCCAAAGCAAAGTTATTTGCATACATTCTTGTGTGTCCTAATTATATGATTCAGTCAGAAGGACTAGTTTGTAAAGAAGATGCCGACGAGTACTTAGTTATTGCATCAATTTCGACAGGCACTGTGTTACGGGCTCTTTGGATGGAAAGCTCATTATCTGGGATACATGGAGTGGTAACAAGGTACAGGTGATCCCGCTACGCTCTGCCTGGGTCATGAGTGTAGCCTTTGCACCTTCCGGAAATTTCGTAGGTAAGTTCACTGTTTAGGTAAGCTCCTGAGATTAAGTTTCCTACCATAGTTTCATAGCAACACGAGTTAACGTGTCAGCGGCCCCACATTTTAAAATTTTGTAATTTTTCATGTGCTTTTTTAAATGGAGCGCGTCTATGTCTTTTGCATAAATGTTCATCAGTTTTAACATATTTGTTTAGATAATAAAACATTTTGACTTATTTATTAGATACATGTCAACACAAACAAAACATTTAATTACATTTTAAATCAAATAATAGATATCAGGTTTTACCAAAATAGTTATAAGTTTATCAAAAAATTCGCCACATTCACAGAGCCTAAATACCACTTAAACCACTTTGTATCCTTGAATGCAGCTGTTTGTTTGTTTCTACGTAATCAGCCATGTAAGGATTAATGACTACTGAGTAGGTATGTCTTGTAAGAATTTATTATAAGTATTTTTAAAAAAGTAAATGTTTCTTTGCGTCAAATAGTCGGGTTTTAGTTTTTACTTGTTGATTTGAATGCTCAGCATGCGGTGGAATGGACAATATGTGCACTATCTACGACGTGAACAACCGTGACTCGACTGGAGCTGCTAAGATGGTCCGTGAACTGGCGGGGTATGAGGGATTCCTCAGCAGCTGCCGATTTCTGGACGACACGCACATCCTCACTGGCTCTGGAGATATGAAAATGTAACGTTTATTACGTCTTCACTACAGCATTGTTTGCCGCATAGATTATTTTTATCTTTGTTTCTATTTGGTCTTCTTCTTCTTATCGTGTCGATGCTACAACAGTATTTTGTTGTAGCATCGTGTTGGAAAGATTAGCCAGACTAGACACTGCTTTATCGTGCCTAGCTGTTACCGGTGTGCGCCACGAGGAGGCTCTTTCCATGCACACATTTCTATTTGGTGGGGATCGAGCACACCCTCAGTAGGGAGAACTAAAAAGAAACTGATCTGTGAGAAACTCACTGAATTTGGAGCAAGTGGCTAGCATGCTACGTATTAGATTAGAGATTAAGATATCTTGTGTTCGTAAGTGATTTAAGGTTTGGTATTGTTATTATATATAAGTACCTTATATACCTACTTTATATATACCTACTTATGTATTTTTGATCTAGAAAGATTAGTGTTCAAAAGCACCTGTATTTAGATGCTTTTGTTTAACTGTTCAGATGCGTATGGGATCTAGAAGCTGGTAAGAGGGAAATGGAGTTCGACGCGCACGCAGGGGACGTTGTAACGATTTCTCTATCACCCGGTATGTATCACACACGTACTACATATTATGTAAGTTTCAGTTACCTTGCACATAAATCAATAATAAAATATGTAAAATTTCAAATGACCACATCTAGTCCAAAGATAAACAAAGTTTGTTCTATGATGGGAACTAGATGTTTCTTATTTATACATATTGTTTTCGAATTATATACATAGGGTTTCTATTTTGGATACAGAACAAAAATTAATGATAGCCATAACACACATACTTGTTCTTGGTGGGAATCAAACACTGAGTAGGTACAGGATAGAGCTGAAATAAAATATATTCAGTCAAATGCAATTTTTAGCCTTATTCCGACAGTGGTAAACCAAAGTTTGAAATCGCACGCTCCAAGGAACCCGCGTATATTTTCGATATAAAATTATCTTATCATATTCCAGACATGAAATCATATGTTACCGGATCTGTGGACAAAACCTGTAAGCTATGGGACGTCAGGGACGAGAAGGCGAAACAAACGTTCTTCGGCCACGACGCTGATGTCAACAGCGTGTGTGTAAGTAACAACACTAAAAACCACAAGGCAATGTCTTAGTATTTTTGGAACTAACTTTGTGTCTGAATGAATCTATCACAGTTTTCTTGTCTCTATCTAGAGAACTAAGATCTCTATATTGATAACGCAAAATGTTACACAAATAAACTTATTTGTGTAAAAGTTTTCTTTACTTCTTTTTATGCGAGTTTGAATTTTCTAAAGTCCTCAAAAGCCTATCATATTCTTCTAATTTGAATAGATCTAATTTTAATGGCCAAATGTTTACAATAATTTTCGTGTGTAAAATTCCAATTAAAATAACTTTTCAACAATTAACAATCTCGGAACAAGCATTGTACTGGCATGGCACTAATTAAATCGTATACAAGGTGGCACACAAATACTGACAATTTGAGTCTGACGGAGTACTTTGAAAGGCATTTAAATAATTTATTCCCAAAATTCCTTAGTAAGTAGTAGCTAGTGTCTGTGCAATTGTTCAAGGTCGTTTATATAAGTTCTTAGTGCCTTATTACTTAATTAAATAAAGTTCTTAACAATGCTGGTTTCGTGATCGTTTTATTTAGTAGTATCATAATAAGGCACCGACACCTATTTCCGTGAAAAAGTCACGAAAACTCGATGGGATGTCGGATGACGACATTGTTTAGATAGCTGTTAATATATGGATGAAGAAGGCTCTAAATGAATCCCAAATAAACATACAGATCTGAGCCATTTCGTATTATTATGGTGTAATAATTTTATTACGGAATGTGTGTACAGACAATCAATTTGAATGACTAGCAGAATTATGTTATTTTACAATATGATTTACTACTTTATAGTGGTTGTATAAAAATACAACCACTATAAAGTAGTCCATTGAAATTGTTTTGGTTCCCAGGATGGACCCAATAAAACCTGGTACCAAAAACACTAGGTTTTGGGTATCAAGTACCAGAAAAGCAGATTGAAATAAGAGGTCAAGGTAGGTACCTCTTATATCATTCTGCTTTCCTGGTACCTGGTACCTGGCACAAAACAAAGTTAGCGAAGCTTTGCTTAGCTTGGGACATCGAGTAGATACCCTCGATGGTTTGGGACTAGAAAGTGATGTAAAATGTCCGTGAATTATTATTAGTTTGTGTGAATTATTATTATTAATTTATCAGTACCACGCAAGCGGGCAAGCTTTTGCAACTGCCTCCGAGGATAAGACAGCGCGTATGTTTGACATCCGCAGCGACCAGCAACTCGGACATTACACTCCGCCCGGCGCTGGCGGCTTCACGAGCTGCGGTCAGTCATATTTCTACTAATAACTATATCATTAACTACTTAGTGCCCGCGACTTTGTCTAATTATCGTTTTATTTTAGACTAGCTGATGTCCGCGACTTCGTTTTATATTTTGGATAATTCACACTATTAGGATAGTGTCCTACTAATATTATAAATGTGAAAGTTTGTATGTGTGTAGATGTGGATGATTGTATGTATGTTTGTTACTCTTTCACGCAAAACTTTTACAATAATGTAATTTATACATCAGAATAACACAGGCTATAGTTTATAAATATTAGTAGGATAATTCACACAAAATCTTTATAAAAGCGCCTAGCGCCTTTGACTTTGCCTGCATCCCGCTTCTTTCAAACGGGAATATTTTTGATTTTCTGTGTTCGAAACACGATCTAAGTATGATTTTTGTTTTTTAGCGATATACAATACGATAGGACAATGTATTCCAAGTTTCATCCATATTAGACCTGTAATATAATGTGATAATACTTAGCGCTTAGTAAGTAAATGTAGGTATAAAAACTATATGTTTTATGTAAATACATATTTGTATTACTTCTACTTTTGGTCGGTGATGCTAACTTGCGCACATAAAATCGTGCCGTAACTTAATAAACCTTTGGACTTTATTCGATCTTTGACCTTCATTATGCCCAATGTTTTAATTCTGATGTAAATGAAAACAATACTATACTATTTTTAACCGACTTAAAAAGGACGTTCTCAATTCGACTGTATATATATTTTTGTTTGTGCCTATCTTACAAAATTACTTCGCCAAGTGTGAACTTATATCAATGAGCTGTTAAAAATGACGATTTGAGCATGGCGTACCTGATTTTTCGTTAATTCTATCAAACGGTATGAAAATCGATCATTTCAAAATATCAATAAAAGACGAAGAAGAAGACTGTTCAAAAACATTTCAGTAGTCTGGATACCCTGTATAAATTCTAGAGATTCTAGAGCCGTATTTTAAGCTATCCTTAAAATGTGCGTTTGGTAAACAAATTAAATGACTATGACATTGTGAAAAAAATATATGTAAGTAGTTATAATTATTTCCGTGCAGCTCTGTCTCTGAGTGGAAGATACCTCCTCGCGGGATCTGATGATAACGCAGTTCATTCCTGGGATACCCTCAAAGTCAAACATACAGGTAAGCGATCTTTCACCTCACCCAACAAATTCCACATTTTTAACCGACTTCAAAAAGGAGAAAGTTTTCAATTCCACTGTTTTTTTGCTATCATACGAGTTTATATTTTTTTATGGTATTATAGAATCATTTCTTGTCGATGAAAATATCATGGTTGTAATAATCTAAAATAAAATCAAACAAAAATAATCTAATAAGGTTGTAGGTAGGTACTACAATAATTTCATAGGATCCTAGCTAATTTCACGAGCATGACTATTATAAGCTAATAATTTATCTGATTGATAAACAAAACACCAAACTAAATAAGTAGATTATACGTCATAATTACCATGTTTGATAATGACTATACAGGTTGATTGGAACATGCAACAGATTTGTTTTATCATTTATCGTTCATATTTTATTCTTCTGGCACATTTCAGATGAATTATTTACTCAAGTACTTCTGAGCATAAGTACCTATCTACTACGTTTATTAAAGTAGCTATATGACTGTGCTTTCGAGTTTCATCACTAATAGACATATTGTGTAACCAATGGCTCGAGGCGGTAGCAATAGCAGCGGCGACACAACCTGTTAGTCCAATTTATATCTAAACTAATATTATAAAGGAGTAAATTTGTAACTCGGTGAAGTTTTAGAGAGTAGGTATCTGGTTTTACTGAACCGATTATGAGAAGAAAACTCTATTACCAGAAAGCCTATTTTATATCATTTTGTAATAAAAGATCTTTATTTCATAACTTCTTTTTTTTTCAAATCATTCGAGTTGATTTTCTCATACTAATAGATCTAATATATAAATCGATAGAAAACAAGAGTTATTATTTTTTTTAATCAACGGCATGGCTTCTTCCACGGTATTCCTCTAGCTCTCACGGTTTCTGACTCAGCTACAAATCATCATCACCACTCTTTTTAAAAAACACCCTGTATATCCATATAAATAAGTCTACTCTACATGTCCGTAACCGAGATGGCTATTCAAAGGTACGAACACCCGCAGATTAACATTTTAAACCAAATATGGTTTCTTTATATTATGGTATAAAATAAATATTGCATAACTTAAATTCTTAATATGTATTAAGGATAAATAATACGATGACCGCAGTTTAACTTGCAAGCTTAGTGACGTGGTTTGGTTTGATTTTGGCGTAATTTTTTAAGACGTTATAAGACTAAGACATTATAAATAATTAGATTTTAAACAATCCGCTGTTCCATAAATTTGTTACATTTTACTCAGCTGATTATCTCTCTTCCACGCTGTTATTTTGGCTTGTTCATCATGACCAAACTATTTCGCCTAACTGATTTGGCTACGAGGACTAACATACCTTCTCGACAGATGATTATGGACATTCTTGTGGTGTGAAATGTCTATGTTTTATTTGTATAGAAGGATCATTCTGAGTTCTTTTTATTATTTGCATGTTGTGGTGTCCTTTAATTGGGAAAACACTTAGATTTAAGTCCTTTGTTTGAATTATTACATTTTTATGTGTTTATTCCGTTGGATACCTACCCTTAATAAATAAATAAATAATTTGAGCGCGATGTCTGAAATGCCCATGAATATTTGTTTATTTAGAATCGTCTTATCAATGTGCCAGTTTCTCGCGATCAATACAATACAATACTTTATTAGTAACGCCAAGTTACAAGTCACTTAAATTAAATTAAAAAGTAAATATTTATTATAGAATAACATCGGTTTTATGTGAATTATATTGGAATTATATTATATAGAATATATTATACTTATATTATTTATACGAGCGGTAGGTAATTCATAAAATTCATTAACAGAATAAAATGAGTTTTTGATAAGCTATCTGCACGATCTTACTTTGAAAATAGCTGTAGAAGTTGCATCTACTTAAATTTTGTCGGGTAATCTATTATAGGCTAAAGTGCCCATTATGTAAACCTTTCCGATTTGCTGAGTTTGTGGGCGGGCGTTATAAGCAGATTAGATCAGAGCCGTGATATTCATCATCTTCCTTAACTTGTCCCACGCTATGTGGTGTCGGTACAACACTTCTTCTTCCACTCTCTTCTATCAGTCATCAGCTCAGTGCTCACTCCTTTCATACTCATGTCATCATTCTCACAGTCTAACCATGTTATTTGGCCTATAAGAGTCGTGATATTGTATTTTCTATACCTAGGCTTACCATATTTTTTACGAATGAGATATATAATGTATGTATTAATATTTCTTAGGAACCCTGAATGGCCATGATAACCGAGTTACCTCCATTGCCATGTCTCCGAACGGCGTAGCTTTGACCAGTTGCTCCTGGGACCAAGGAGTGAAGGTTTGGGGCTAAATTTACGGTCACTGGCTTCTTACATCTATATATTTCATCACTTTCTTTTCATTAATGCACCATAAAAGATACATAGATAAACCATTCTAAAAATGCATGCCCTCCACCGCAGTTACACACACACACACACACACACACACACACACACACACACACACATGCAAAAAATTGACACATACAATATACATAAATCGGTGTATCATTGGTATTGTAGACGAACTAGACACCATTCGTAGGGAATGGCTGGATCTGTCGGCCAACTAGTGTATTAATGAGAAAAACGGAGCGTGCATTTTTAAAATAGGTTATAATATATTATTATATATATAAAAAAAATGGGCTGAACAAGGCGATGATGTTGTGTGTGGTTTTTCATAAGTATTTATTTACACACTAGGTACTTTGAGTGCATAAATAAGTACTTATCAAGTACCACGATTTAGTATCTGTTTGTTAAATATATAGGTATGTTTGGATAAGAATTATCGAGGTTTGATAAGTTTTAGATAAAATATAAAAAGTAGGTAAATTACCTAGCATTACTTACAAAGGTAAGTAATGCTAAAAAACCTAGAAAAATATTAAGTACACATTTAATCATTACAACTGGGCGCGAATCCGAACTTGCTTGATTCATATAATTATTGAATGTTATAAAATCTTAGGAGTTCTAAAAACAGTATGAAAAAGCAAACTATAATTTTATAGTAATTTTGTGGAAGGTTTTGAGTTCCCAAGACAGAATATTAAGTTTTATTTAGCAAAGATACACATAATTATTAATAGTTCATGAAACTAGGTAGAGGTGGTCACGTCTTGTATGCAAACATAATCAGAACACCGCATTACATACCTACCAAATACAAAACATGCAGACAAACTTAGGTATGTACCAAAATGTTTTGTTTTCATTAAAATGTTTACAAACAATTAATTGCGTTTTCTTTTTACATCGGAATTCCCTTACCCATGATTGCATCATTCGTCCTTCAAACTCGGGCGCAAACATACCTCATTTAAATGTTTTCTAGAACAATTGTAAGTGTACTAAGATACAAGATCGTTGCTAAAAAAAGATGTTTATATATTTTTCTTATAGTCGTCAATTCAACGATTTTTTGTTTCAATTCATTTTATTCACGACACAGTATTTTTTATAAGCACGAGGATAAACAGCCTAAACCGGTTTTTTCGAATATTCATTCAAATATAGAGAGAATAACGTATGATTATATGAACGCGACAAATAAATCGACCAAGTACATTCTCCTCTGGACCAGTCCTAAGCGCTTCCCATTCGTTTACTTCGGTAATGGTAATGAAGTGTTTATCCAAAAGAAATGCAAATGGAAGAACTGCTACGTGACTAGTGACCGAAACTATCTAGGAAAATATACAGAGTTCGAAGTGATTGCCTTCAACGGTCCCCAAATACCACTGATGCATCACCGAAATGACATGCCTAAGGAGAGAAGTAGTCATCAAAAGTATGTCTACGCCAACATTGAGTCGGCTAAAAACTATCCTATACGCAATGAACGATTTGAAGGATTTTTCAACTGGACTTGGACCTACAAACTTAATTCTGATGCAGTGTGGGGGTATTTTGCTGTGAAAGACACTAGTAGTAATGTCATAGGCCCCAGTGAAAATATGCACTGGATGAGTGTGGATACTATGGATCCGATAGATGAGCTGTTGAAATATAAACTTCGGAGCAAAACGAAAGCTGCGGTTTGGTTCTCTTCAAACTGCTTCACCAACAGTCGGAGAGAGGAATATGTCTACACATTGCAACAATACTTGAAATATTACAATATGAACATAGACATATACGGATCGTGTGGGCCAAGTCAGTGCCCAAAACAAATCATGCGGCGGTGCCTCAACATGGTACGAAAAGATTACTACTTTTACTTGGCGTTTGAAAACGCTTTTAGTGATGATTACGTAACAGAAAAGGTGGTCTATGCACTGAACCACGACGCAGTGCCTGTCGTGTACGGTGGCGCCAACTACTCCAGGTTGGTTAAAGTAGATTAAAACGTTGTACACATACCTACAAGTTCTACTTCTATCGTTATTATTGCTCAATCAACTGAGGCGTACCTTAGCCTCTCAAAACCTGCCACGTTTTAAATCACGTTGTGAATCGAACGTGAGTTGAAACCTGACTGGTTTTCGAAAATCCACTCTAAAAATTATAAATTTGAACAGCTTAACCCACATGTAACCACATCTAAGAAGATAAGCCATATCATAATCTTTACCAAGGTGAGGAGGCGCTAGTTTTACATAGACCTTATCTATTTTCAGATTTCTTCCAGAAGGTATATATTTGGATGCCGTCAAATTAGGTCCTAAAATTTTAGCAAAGACAATGTTTAATATCATTCAGGATCCAGTACGTTACCATGACTTCTTTCGATGGAAGAACCATTACTCTTTTCACTTTAAGCATGAAAGTCCGGAAACGGATGACTACTGCAAGTTCTGTGCGATTATGAACAACGACACGATGATGCGATCTCACAGTGTGTACGACAAATTCAGTGCTTGGTGGATGTACCAAGATAAGTCCAGGCTATTGGCTGACACGGCAAAATAAACATATTCAACTCTATACACCTGAAAATAGAGTGTTTTATTCGATTTTATCATCTTCCGGTAAAGTATGGTTTCGATGACTGATTTATATGTGAAAGCCATTCCAAATTTTACTGGTAATGTGATTATTTTGACAAACATAATTCGATTTTTCATTTTAGGTTTCGCTGTAAATGCTGTAATTGAGTTGAGTAGGCTTTATAGGGTAAAAAGTAAAACTACTGACTCACACACACACATTGTTATTATTACCTGTTAATATAAATATAGCATCACAATGTTTAATTTTATTATAATACTTCTAAAAAGCATGAAATCCACCCCAGATCTCTATTTAAATAGTATTTTCGCAAAGTCCGTTTGTTTGTATCCAAGTGAAATATTAGGTCTAGATATGCCAATGTAAATGTTATAATTCGTCAGTGAATCTGTTTGGTATATTGTGCCACAACGGCACTGTTCCCCAGAATCGGGACCGAGCTGCCAAGTGCTCTGACATTTTAGATTCAAGGTCGATCTTCAGGTATTCCATCTTGGAACCACTGGTTGCTGGCTTCCAATTCATCGGAACTTTGATAGGCTCGTTCGGGTTTCTGAAAGCAATGATATTATGTGAAATAGTCAAACTAATTAATTATGACAAAAAAATAGTCATAATTATTTAATAAATTACACAGGCGAGCGATCGTGTGGCCTTTGAAAGCTATGAAAACAATTCTCAAAAAATTTAGAATTTGATCACTTTAAGGCTGCAAAGAGCGACTCTCAAAAGAATTTCTACAAGAGATACTTTTTTGATACATTGATTGTGTTTTGTCGCAGTATAAAATGTTCAAAGGTTGTCTGCAGAATTAGCGTGGTCAAACTTAACCTAAGTCATACATATCAGCTATAATTTAGAATGTTAATCTGTTTATCTACAGCTGTGACCAGAACTTAGATAAGTAAGTAATTAGATAATAGGTTGATAACAACGTGGATTTATCAACCTAGCATTATATCCGTCCGTATTACAACACGATTTAGTAAGTCCTAAATATAGGTTCAATGACAAATGCGGCAAATAGTCTAGCAGGCCTAGGGTTACCAGATGCAAATTTCAAAAGTCCTGACAAAATTCCTGACTTTCGGCCAAAATTCCTGACAATTTATAACAAAACTAATTTTATTCTATTTTTCCGCAATAATTCAAAAGTTATTTCAAAATAAAAAATATTTTTTGAATCCAGTACGTTTAATATTATATGTCAATGTTTATTGTTTGATGTCAAAATCGTAAAAAGTTAATTACGATTAATGACAATTTCCTTTTTGTTGTTGTGACTAAAAATAAAAGTTTATAGTGTAAAAAAAATATTGTTTCATTTATTTGCCGAGAAATTCCTGACATTTCCCTTTTCCGGCCGCATTCCTGACATATGTCTAAAATTCCTGACATGTCAGGAAAATTCTTGACATCTGGTCACCCTAAGCAGGCCCCCATCTTACAATTCAGTCTATCAATGAAATTATTTATTAATATATCATTCACATACATGCGTCACAGCTCAGTTGGTAGAAGCTGTGCCTTCCATGCTGAGGGTCGAGAGTTCGATTCCTATTTAGAGAAAATGTTTGTGTGATTCATACAAATACACAAATATTTGTTGTGTCTGGGTGTAACTACTAATCTCCACTAATACCAACATATTTTGTGTAATGTCAAACGTATAAGTTGCTCTAAATCTGGGTAAGTAAAAATGTATTATACAAAAAGTGTTTTGGAAATAATCGGTGTTAAATGGCATATCGATGAATATTTCTTTATTTTTCAATCTCAAAACACTGAGTAATTTTTATTGGTCTATGTACCTTGGCTAAAAACCGTTATATTTTCCAGCATAGTTGATAAAAAGTATCGTATTTATCGTATCTATGATCGGAGATAATAGATAAGACCTAAGTACATTATTTATAATTATACAAATAATCTAATATACGACCCGTCTATTCCTGCTATAGTGAGCTAGTGGCTTTGTATTATATGCGTTTCTATACATACATTTCAAAGATAAACTAAAAAAAGTTGAGACAGAAAAAAATCAAATCTGACAAAGTACACCAATGGTATTTAAGGCACATTGTTTGTTTCAAAGTTTTCTGTAAAATACAAATAGCTTAATTTCACAGAAAAAGTTATTCATGTTGATTGTTACCCTTTGTGAATTAGAATCCACACCCTGGTATAATACTTATATGATGGCTCTACTTACCCACTTGTAGCGAAGTTAGTCCAAAGTGTTATCATAGTTTTACTTATAGTAATATCGTCGGACGAGAAAGGTTTTGACAGGAAATGAATCGGGAAGAGATGCATCAGCTCATCGGCATGACATACACCTGAAAATATCCAACACACATCAATACAAAGTTGTGATATGTTAATCATAGCTTAAGTAGCCTATATATGACCACTGATGCCTCTACAAAAGCCAAAACTAACATAACGTAACGAAAGTATTGGACATTAAATATTTTCAAAACTAGGATTAACCTCTCCTCAAAAATAGTACCTAGCTTACAATGTAACATATTTTAGGAGACTAGACATCTTGAACTACTCCCATCAACTGAAATCGACACAATTTCAATGTCAAGATCATTTGAAAAGGAAGTCAACCAGACACTGTTTTCGTTTAAAGTAAGTAGACAATATATTTATTTACAACACTAAACAAGTTTTTTTTTAAATGCTGATGAGGTGGATAGCCTCCTTTCCGGATTTAAACAACATTACGCAATAGCTTGTATTTAACAAATACAATAACCTTATGCTTTGCTTAGAGGAGGAGCATCCAGTCATTTATATTCAAATGGACACTCATTCACACGCACATTTTTTGTTCGTTTCAAGGCTATAAGTAGCATTCAAAGCCAGGAACTATTGTTTAGATGGGACTGCTGGACACACGACGTTTTTAGTAGCGATACATTAATGGTACCTATAGGTCTACCATTAATCTTTCTTTCATCATTATTTTAAGTACCGTGTAATTAAACGGTTTATAAACCATCTAGCAATTAGTTTTATTCGGTAAAAGTGACACAACAAATAAATCAATTGAAATTTAGTACTATCAACATCAGTTTTGCTGTATTTAGGTACTTCGAAATTTTCGTAATTGTTTCGGCGCGGTGTAAGTAGGTAGTAAAAATAAGTATGGTGGTAGTAGGTACGCCGAGCTCTTTCACAAAGAGTCCTTTTTACTTTTGCTACATATGCTAATTAAATTACTAAGCAAAGACTCGTCTCATTAGCAAATAAAAAATAAAAAATCATTAGCAATAAGCTTACCATAATCTCCTTCAGGGTCACCAAAAATTTGAGAAAAGCTGTTTGTAGCCCTATATGCCAACTCGTACAGATAAACCGGTTGTTTGGTGTAGTTAAATATCAGTTCCACTGCTTCCACTGCGGGGTAGTTGAAATAAGAATCCGAATATATCTAAAACAGACGGCGTAATGTACAACAAATCGATCAGGTTCAATAGCCTTAAAAAATGAAGAATTAGGTAAACTGATTAAATTAATATATTATTTAATAGTGTAGGTACATTGGTGACATATCTATGTCAAATACTAAGTATAAAAATAATTTTAGTCTTCAATCCACCTTGATATTTATCTAGGTGTACAAAATTAACCTTGTTCAAAACATTTCAATGTGCTAAATAATATGAGTTTCGAAAATATATAACTTACTTCCAAAATCTTCGACTTGATCGTTTCAACGTTATCCTTGAAATATTTTTTCTGTATCATTTTCGTGATAGAATCTACGTAAGGTGAGTTCTCATAGTAAAACGTCACAGGAGCTATAGTTTTGAATGCTGATATGAACTCTTCAAATCTCGAGGCATTCGCAGTAATCCCTTGAGAAAAAGAAAAAATAATCTTAGAATTTACCTATGGTAAGTATAAATAATTGTGGATAAATGTGACAGAGTTCTACATGAACTATGTGTGAAATTTATGTTGTGTCGGATTGACACGCAAGAAGAAGAAATATAAGTAGGTACCTACGTTGTTTGAAGAAACCCGAATGCAATAATACTCGTTTGTACAAGGAAAATGGGAATAACGTTTTGCCTATAAAGATGCAATCGGTAGTATACTAGGTAAATATACCTATGACAGTGGTGAGTAAAAATAAGGTACCTATAGTGATGAAACTTAGTAAGCGACCAGGAAAACTTCTCGGTAAGAACAGCCCGTGCTATAAAGGCAACATATCATCAGATTTACGATTTATTAACTCTCATTTTGGGATTCCTGTTCCGATACAAATAAACTAACGTCACCCTGACATGGAAATCCTAGATAATTGACGATACTAACTGCTTTAATGTTAGGTACGAGAAGCCGTCCAATTTGTTCTGTTGATGTGACAATTAATTAACTGGATGTGGATAATGATTCCTACCAATGAATGTGTGGTGGGTGACCTTCAGTTACATCTATTATTTAATGTCACATAAGTTGTGAGACTCATACCACAACAAGGTATACTTACTATCTAATGATGAGGCTGGTCAGATATCAAATAATTCATATGTTGGATATCATATTTCATAAAGCCAAACCTGTATTTACAATTTGTAAATCTTTTCGCCCGAGTTAATGATGCCGGTTTTATTCCTTCTTGTAGACTTCATATACTTTTTATACATACTAGATTTTTTAGCCGTAACAACATCGAATAATACCACTTACTTACTGGCTTATAAGCAAAGATATTTTGTTTTCCATCGAAGTAGTATGAAATACTCACAAACAGACTTCAAGCAGCCTTCATCCTTGTTCAAGCCGGTCATCCATGGCACAGCTGGCACTTTTGGTTGCTTGCGAGGACTTCTAGTCAGAAACGCACCCGGCAAGTTTGGTTCCACCACGGCTTTGAACGGAGTCATTGGCTCGTAGTCCCATGCCTATGATATGTCAAAACATCAGTGAAAATATTGCTATTGCTAAAAACATTGTTTTCATCGCAAGAATAAGTGAAGCGTAAAGGGAAAGTCACTATAACGTTCGCAAAAGTACTTGCAAGTAAACTTCTCGCAATGCTCTATATACGCCACATTACTAGGCAGATCTGTTGATTGATACTCCATAAACAAACAACTCCCACCATTAAAAACTTATCCCTTCAACAAACTTTGTTGTAAGCATTTCTGCGTTATAAATAGTACATACTGCCAGTATGTAAATATTTTAATACACACAATGTCATACATGCCTCGTAATAATTTTTAGCTATACACAAGGTAGATAAAGAAAAATTTTCAACGAATTATCAAATCATAAATTCCAATGAGTATTCTATTTTTCTACTATTATCATGCGTCAATGATCTGAATAGGTATTGAAAATGGTTTTGATAGCCACAACTGTTATTTCGTGATAAGATAAACACTATCTTAATTCACAGATATAGTTTGTGCGAGGGGTCGATTGCAAAATCAAGCGTAAACAAGTGATTTTCATGATTTTAAATCTCTTACCATAATTTTGTTGCACCCTAATAGGTGTGCTTATTATTTAGGTAGGTACCAAATCCGACAGCTTGCACTAATGCTTCAAACAAGTAGGTACTCACATAAAAACGGAACTCCGTGTCGATGATGTCGTAGGCGTCCTTCATCCGAAGACAGGAAATCATCATTTCCGAAGGTGCTTGGGGACAGTCGAGGAACTTGGCTAACCGGAAAGCATTCCTCAATGCCTCGCCGGGAGGGGCCTCTGCCCACGGAACCAGAGCTGTGCCAGACTCCGAAATGCCTTTGTGGAATAGACCTGCAAATGATGGTAAAAAATAGTAGATATTTTCAGACGTATTATGGTAGGATATGCACATACAAAGCTTTAAATTAAGTTTGGTAATCGCTACAGTTCAATGCTTAGTTATGATCAACGCCATTAAATCATTTTCTTTACGCGTTTTCGTAAAATAACGTTTCTGGTGGCTTCCGGTGGCAGAATGTGTTGACTTAAACTTTAAATAGATTAGTCTAAGCATGAAGTATGGTAACTTGACAAGAAATTATAAGTACCGGAACTAGTTTTAGATATCATATGATAGTGTACGCTGGCGCCTCCTGCACTTTCTCCAAATAATGTGACAGATTCCTTGTCGCCGCCGAAGCTTTCGATAACTTTTTGTATAAATCGAAGTGCCTCTTGCTGGTCTTTGAGTCCATTGTTGCCGGGGCAGTGCTCATCTTGGGTTGAAAGAAATCCTAGTGGACCTGGAAATATTTTGATAAATGTGTACCGAAACCTAAAATAAAATTACAACACCATTTGTAATGCTACTAAAAGAACTCCAAGAATTATTGACAAGCACAATGATGAAATTATGAAGCATGAGTAAATCATACCAAGTCTGTAATTAATGGTCACCAAAACGACGTCTCTGTCCAGAATAAACTCTGGTCCGTACATGCCGGTGGTGGCATCGCCGCACATCCAACCACCTCCATGGATAAACACCATGACTGGCAACAGTGTGTCACTGCTACTAGCCTCCTGTAAGGTCAACATGAACCAATTTATAATACCGTTACTTAATAGTAAGACTAGCAAGCGTTCAAACATTCAACAGATACTGGATTTAATTCTATAACGGAACGGATATAAAACTACTTACATTATTTGCAACTGGAGTGTAAATATTCAGGTACAAACAGTCTTCTTGACCAACTATTTCCTGCTGACGCGTATATGGGTTCCTCTGGACACATACAGGGCTCTGGTTAGTCGAGTTGTAAACTCCTTCCCATGGTGGTATGGGAACTGGTGCCTGTTAGAAAATAAACATATTTTTAAGTTTAAACCTACAGTATTGCGACTAGTTTACTCCAATTCCCTCACATAAGACTAGTAGACGTTTAGTGACGTGACTTTCAGCAATGTAGGTATCGTCAATATGTGTGATGTTGGTGTGTGCCAATCCTAATGCGGATGAATAATTATAAATGTATAAATAACGGGTGGCGCAAAAGTAAGGGCACTAAAGAAAACACTGTTTATTTTTTTATATGACATTTCCTGTCATTCTATTGTTGAAAATTGTGTAGTGAACAAATGTAAAATACACTGAAAATAAACATGGACCGTTTTACTCCTCAAGAACGTGAAATAATCGTGTCAATGTTCTTACGGAATAATTCATCAGTGATAAAAACACAACGTGAATTTCGTCAACGATTTCCCCACCGTCCGGCACCGATTGGTCGCTCAATTCGGATTCAACATTGGATAGACCTAAGTCTGGGAGACCAAGAACAGGCCGTTCAGCTGAAAATATCGATGCTGTGCGCGAATATGTGGAAGAGTGTCCAGAAACATCAACGAGGCAACGTGCCACGCAATTGCGTCACTGGAGAACGCTACAGAACCATGTTACGTGAGTTTTTGATACCCAGTTTGGACGAATTGAGGCTGGAGCACATCTGGTTTCAACAAGACGGCGCTACGGCACACACAGCGCGCGACACTATGGACTTAGTTAGGGAAGCTTTTCCAGGCAGAGTTATCTCTCGTTTTGGCGATTTGCCTTGGCCTGCAAGATCACCCGATCTGACCAGTCCAGACTTCTTTCTTTGGGGTTTTTTGAAATCTCGGGTGTATGTGAACAAGCCACAGAATATCGCAACTCTAAAAGAAATCATTCATCAAGAAAAAAGGAACATATCGCAGGAAGTGTTACGGCAAGTTATGCAAAATGTCATAAAAAGGGCTCAAGCTTGCATCAACTCTGGAGGTCACTATTTAAAAGACATAATTTTTAAATCCTAATGGTACAAAATTTAATGAACCAAATATACATTTAAAAAAACCTAAATCTATTTTTCTAATTTAGAAAAAAAGTTATAGCTGAACCAAATAGGGTCATTTCTTTTGCGCCACCCTGTATAACGGTCAGCTTAAAAAACTAGACCTAACCGAATATTATCAAAAAATAACGAATAGATAATGCGCGCGTTAACGTCTTTTGTATAGGAATTCTCAGCTAAGTAGTGACTCTACTTATACGACTTTAGAGTTAGACGTTAACGGGACTTTTACGAATTTACATATCTTAGTCTAAAATATTACCACACTGATGAACATAAAATAAAACAGGTATCCACTTATTTACCTGAGCTATTGGAAAATACCTACCAAACATCATTTTATAATTTTATTAACGTTTACAAAGTAAACTACGTGACGTCGTTGGTACATATATATGTATCTAAGCTTGTAGTATCTTAATCAATTTAAATAAATATATTTGATAACCAGTAATGTTCATTGTGATATTATTCAACTCTTTTTTGCATCTTTGATTCTGCGTAAAATTTTAAATAACTAGTAACATAATGACGTTTTATTTACAATTGATTATAATAAATCGATATTAATCTAGATAGATTGATTTCTTTTTTTAGTTGTAACAAGCCAATGTTCAGTGGCAATCTCTGTCTTTATCGTCAAGGATGATAATAAAGATATTATGACAAAAGTATTAGGTACGACAAAAACGACGTGTAAAAACTACTTAGTCTTTGCAAACAATATTATCTAATTGGTTATGGGGTGTGTAATCATAATTTATAATGGTTATTACAATGGTAAATATAAATGGTAATGGAAAATAAATATTATGAATCAAAATACTTGCATAACAACATATTAAAATAAAATTAGCGTTACCTTAAACCTCAAGACTCCGATGGGCGATTCGGCGTACGGAATAGCTGTGAATGCAGAGATCTGCCTCCCTTCTCTGGTCTTCATATAATATCCGGTGACATCTCCCAAAGGCGTGCTGACTACTGGTTGGCTTTCGCATTTCACATTACTCAAACAAAACGACAGTACAGCGAAACAAAATGTAATATTTCTATTATTAAAATATGTTTTTACGGTTTGTAAAAACCCGTTTGGTAAAACAGAGGTCGACATCGTGCAAGCTTCAACAAAATCGAAATGAAGAAAAACGCCCGGGCCTCGGGTTTATATTAGTTACCTATTCAACGTATTATAAGCAAACTATGATGAACTAAGAGCACATGCACCTTCCTTCCTCCACTGCCACGACGTCGCCACTGTTGACGAGCAGATTGACTATTGTTTTATTATACTCTCAAATGAGTGGTTGAACGACGAACCGCGGCTTTTCCTGACTGGGAAAATGCTACATTCGGTTTTCCAGGTAGTAAAACATACTAGAACCTATTTTTCGTATTTTTAAATGTAAAGTAATGTTAGACAACTTAAATTAAATTTGAGAATATCTTTATAGAATAAATATAATAACATAAGTATATAATATAATTATATAATAAAATATATGTAATAAATATAATTATAGATTTACTTAGTTTTTTTAAATAAACATGTTTTTTGCGTGAAAGAGTACCTAACATCCATTTGTAACAACACTTCACCTTTATAATATTAGTTGGAAAGTAGGAAGTAGCAAGTAGAATAGGATAGGTACTTAGTTAAATCAATAATACAAAAACCTGTGGTCTGTATACTTTATTGTTTTTTCTTTCTGGGTGTCAACACACTAACTTTATTTGATTTCCTGTTGAGAAGATGAAACATTCTGTTTAGGAGGTAGGACCTTCTTCTCGTGTGATATCGCACGGATTTCTGCGGCGCCGATGACGGCGACGTTATCGGAACGTAATCGTTATTATCTACGGACTTGCTAGATCTTTGTATAAAATTCAAATTTCTTTTACGGTAACTCTGAGCTGTACGGCCGCAAGACTTCGTTTCGCAACTTTTTTTCTGTCCAAATTCATCAATTTTTCGCAACAAGTCGTCATTCTGCTTCACTATTCGTTCTGTAACAGATTTAATTTGCGACAGTTCACTGTTTATCTGTGGCAGTTGAATTTTGTTTACGAGCTCAAATTTTTCGGTTAAAATATGGATAGCATCTAGAAGATTTTCCTTAGAGTTTTCTGACAATTTGTTTGCAGAATTATGGCAAAGTGCACATTTCCATTGCAACCCGCGATCGCCGCCGTCGCGAACATCTTTTTTGCAGTCAGTGACACATTTCAAATGGTATTTAGACTCGCAGATGCTGCATTTCAATCCATCACTACTCCGAAGAGATCGTTGACAACGCTGACAAATCATCCTAAAACAATATAATTCGATTACGTTCGCTATACACGCGTGTTTTGATTATTTAGATATTTAACAGAAATCGTCGTAAATTTGTCGATTAGGATATTTGAACTAAAATCCCTTACTGGGAATAACTGGAATACACTTATACCTACTAACTTCAAGTTAAGGAGTTTTATCGATATCTACTTAAAATCGTCACAGAATAGCTACCTAAGTACAATTTTTAGGGTTTTCGAGTCCTACGAGAAACCATGTTATTATGCCGTATTTTTAATATTCATTGCCTCTCCTAGCACGTCCATTTAATTCCCATTTATTTCCTTATTGCTCCGGCAACGGAAAGAAAACCAGGTGAAAGTGTAGGTATGGGTACTAGGCATTTTAGTAGGCACTTGATACAAAAAGTATAACTACCTCTACCTACTGCTAAAACGTTTCTCTGTCTATCTATACACCACTATTTTTTAATTACCAAAAAAAAATTAATGATAGCTGCAGCAGAGGCTACTAATGATATTGGCACTGTCAAAATTATTTATTATTGCACTAGCACAATGTTATCGTACTTTCTTTTTAACCGAAAACTGGCACAAATTTATGGTCACAATACTAGAAACTACTCGTGTAGTATTTTACACGAGCCTATCTCATACGCACTTCATTCAAGACACTCTTATCTCATTCCATCTCCTTCCTACCTAACTACGTCATCGCCCTGTCTCACTCTATTCTCGCTCGTCTAACTAATTCAAGGGGTTATGTAGGTACCTACAGAAAAAAAAGACATTTTGTTTTAAAAATAATTTTATTTGTAATTAATTGCAACTTTCCCTTCATACTTTTACGGGCTTAGGACCGGCATAATTACGTTTTGTCGTTTAACTTTATCAAATGCGTCAATTATGCACTGTTTTAATTCCTGCGCACTGGTAGGCTCACTCACATACACTAGTCTTTTTATTTCGCTCCACAAAAAGAAGTCCATGGGTCGGGTGAGCGCGTCGGGTGAACAAGTCGGGTGAGCGCGGGGGCCATGGAACAGGGCCGCCGCGGCCGATCCAATGGTTGCCAAACTCCTCAGTCAAGTACTTTAAGAGCGCGCCGTCTTGCTGAAACCATAGCTCACGCAAGGCTGCTAATGGAATATCGTCCAACATTGTATTCACCATAGTTCGCCCTCGTCCTTGTGCATGCGATGGCACGTAAAATGAGCCATGGTCCAATAATCGTTGGTAAGTGCTGGACATCGTGGAATGATTCGGTTGTCGATTGTTTGGGTACAAATCGCAATACATCCGTAATGCTGCACTCACGTTTTCCCCGGACAAAAAGTACGCGCGTAACATGTGCGCATACTCTCTCGACGTGTATTGATATGCCATCGCAACACGATTACACGATTAACGATAAATAACACGAGTGATAATGATATTACGTGCGCAGCGCAGTGTCATATCACAAACTACCCGCCGCGCCGTCGCGCCGCGGCCGGGCGAAGAAGAGCGAGATGGCTTTAGCGAAGAGTGAGACGGAAGCTATTTATGAATGGATTTTAACGTGAAAACATAAGTAGCTATGTAGTAGGACGGTACGAATAAAAGGTTAACTCAATATTATGTTTTTGTAAGGATATTTTTTTTAATTAATTATTTTAAGTTTTAACGGCCGAAATGTGATTAGTAACAGACACTGAGTGTAGGGTTTTTTTTTTGGTAGTTATAAAATATTGGTGTATATGTATATAGTCCTCCCTCAATCATAACCATGTTCCTACCTAGGTACTTACCTACTCATTGACCATAGATAGTTGATACAAATGTATTGCAAGGTTACAACTATATCGCGTACGTTTATGAAGTCGTGATAAAACATATTTTTCAATGTCCGCAGCATGGAAAGCGGTGGTAGTTTAAACTTTAAAAATTTTCGTCCGTGTCCCGTTTGTCTCCTATTGACTTTCATAGAGGTGCGGTTTAACGGCCCGTTGTAGGTAGATGCGGTTAAACGACGCGCAAACACGCGAGCCGAGCCTGGCTCCGCTCGTGATTCAGCCGATGCGGGTAATCATCATCATCATCAACATATTATACAACTTTAAGTTACAAGGTAAATAAAATTATCAGCCCTGCGATCGATCGTATATATCATGAGTTCGGTTCTGTTCTGTCTGTACCCCAAGTACTTATCGTTATGTGCCCTAACTGGCGCCATCGGTTTTGTATGGAAATCCAAGCAGCTATACTCGCTTTTCAAATCTGCTAGTGGCTCTACTTGGTTCGCGTCCATGCAATCAGTGTGTGCACAAAGCCGTACTCGGGTTACAGGTACCGGTAGAAATGTATCAAGGTAAAACTGTTATCGTGAAGTAATGACAAATTGTATGCATCCACTAATGATCGCAGGGCTGTTATAAGTTGGTGAGATACCTAGCACATTACTGTATCTACTGATACATACTAATCTACAAATAATTTAATATCAAACTTACACGTTCTCTTCTTCAAATAAAAACCAGTGAAAACACTGATGAGGTATTTATCTAAACGAGTAGCATGAACAATTAATTTATTAAGATTCCCTTCGGATTGGTGTTAACACCAATCTTTGATTACTCACTAAAAAATAATGTATAATTAATACAAAACCTATGAACTACCTATGTATAAACATAATGACTGACACACGACTGACGTTAGCATCCTAGTAGGTCTGTGCTGTGCTAACACCCAACATGTTTTCCAAAGAGAATATAGCCTGAAAATGATCAGGTTCCACCTACTTTCCTTTGACTGAAGAAGACTGAAGCTTGCGACTGAGGGAGTCGCAAGCTTCATCATTTTTTGAATATTCTTCGAAGAAAACTCCGATGTAGGATGATGTATTAACAAAAATGCTGTAGGTAAAAGGTAGGAAAATTACTGGTTCCCAAAATACATTGTTTTACTACGTTTAGAAATAACGGAGCCCAAAACTGGAATGTACTTACATTGACTTTGTTATTGGATTTTATTTGCGTTCGTATTATTTTATTACCTTCTATCGACTTTTATTCTACGTCAAACTTTGTATATTTTTTTCAAAAGTTACGAATTTCTCACATTTGGTGCAAGTGCGTCACAATGACACAAATAGAAGTTAATATTTAGTATCAATATCCACCAGTATCCAACATGTAACATGTGGTAGGTACATACCTACATAGAAAGGTACCTGTAGAATAAGTAGCTAATGACAACATTAACCAACCTACATAACCGGATTGAAAACGCGGTCAATAGCTTTTAAAAGTCAGACAGAACACAAACGTATCACTAGATATCATTTAGGTACCTACCTATACTTAGCTTAGTCCAGTATATGTTATTATATTATTACAAAGATTAGGTGCCCTATTTAACTTACTAGCAAGGTATGCTCCTTCCTTTTTTAATATTATTGAATTATTACTTATGTAACACCTAGATAGGTAGGGGAACCTGTTGTACCTAGGACAGTTTTTTGAATTTTGATTTTTAATTTAATAATGGTGCTAGCTATATCTATTCAGTGTATGTGTATGTAAAGAGCATGAAATTACCTACACAATTCATTCATAAAACTATGTATTTTCCCAAAAACCTGTGACCACTAGCTATTTGAAAAAAAAAGTCAAAACTGTCCAAGGTACAACATACCAGATGTACCTTGGACAGTGTATGTTGTACCTTGGCCAGAGTAGGTTCAAATCGAGATAAAAATTATTTTTAGCTGTAATTTATTTAGTTTTTGTTGAAATAATAATTATTCAATCATATTTGCATTAGCAATTAACAAAAGTTACAGGTATTAACAACTATATATAGGTAAAAGGTTGTTTTTGTAAAAAGCTTCGCCAATTGATTTATAACAAATTTTTATGACATATTTTTGGTCTCTAATCACGTAATATTAACTTGCAACCGCATTGTTTCATTATTTTCTTATCATTTAACATAAGTTTTACCATTTCTGCAATAAATTAGCACTCAAAAAAAAATATGCATATAAATGCCGACCAAATGATGGTGGCCAAGGTACAACGTAACTTGGATGGCCAAGGTACAACATCGCGACTACTTTACTTCACAAGCTTTGTACACCCACTTGTGATTGGAGGTAGGATCTGAGACTTATGTTGTCCAATAGCTATTTAAACTAAGATTAGTTTTTAAACAAAACCGTTTTTTAAACATGCATCATTTTGAAAAAAATAGCAATTACAAAAGCCTAAAAAACTGACTTTTTAATTGAAAAATCGAAATTATTTTTTTTCGCTGTGACCATTAGCGCTGGCAAACCACATCTGATTTGACGTTATTGTTGACCAATGATGTCTCAAATACTATATACAACGGTTCCTGAAACCAACGCATTTTTTTTTAAAACACGATTGTCCTAGGTACAACTATGTCCAAGGTACAACAGGTTCCCCTACCTACTATTAAATATATTTTAGCTTCAGCTGAATGTATAGCAAAGTCAGCTATATGTAGCTCACTTTTAGATGAAGCACAATGACGCAGCATCATTTTTGAAGTTGGTCCACAAAATAATACACTTTTCCAAATATTTTGATACTTTATTTGTATAACGTATAAAACACGTTCCTAAAGCACCTAGGCCAAATACCTAAGTTTAAAGATTTAAAAACAATATAATAGGTGTAGAACTAGGATGAGTAAGCATACATAACTACTTTAGCATTTACTTATAACCTTAGCACCTTAATACCTTGTATTATAACATAACATTATGTTGCTTGTCTGTATCGGTCCTCTCAAGAATCAAATATAGATATAATATATAGGTAGTAAAGAAAACTCGTTACGTTTTAGGTACAAGTACAAGTATTTCGCAAGACTGCGGCCCAGAGACGGAGTGACTTGAGCAAGATATTCGAATGCTAAGTAAATACAAACTTCAATAGGAATGAATGATACAGGTAAATGCATACTCGCCTTGTGCGTTACATCGAACGTCGAGCAATCGCAAGAACACGTTACATAATGAAAGCGTGCAAGATCTTTCTCTATTGTATACTCTTTAGGGTTGCTAACCAGCAACTGTTAATACAAAATAAAACCCGCCTGTTGACACAAGTTGTAAAATATAAACATTAAGAAATAAACTTTTCCGAAATAAGTATCTAACCTACTCTCCCATTACCAGTTATGCATAAAAAATACTTAGTCTCCGTTTAAATTACCAATGTTTCATTACAAATTAGAATGGTACTTCTTGTACGGCGCGAGCCCAGCAGCAATCTGACTACCCAAATCCGGGTGAACCTGAGTAAACATCTTAATTGCTCTCTCCTGAATAAAACCAGCCGCATCCTTCAGATTGCCAACAATATTCGCCACAGTGCGTTTCTTCTCTTCAAGATCAAAAACTTTGTAATAGAGCGTAGTAGCTTGTGCGAAGTTGTCTTCCGTCTGTCCGCTGTCGTAGCGGTCGACGTCTCCGCTCACGTTGTGCCGCGGCTGCAGGCGCTGAGCGCGCGGGCACTCCTGCGGGCCGGAGAACGAGTTCGGGAAGTAGTTGGGGCAGTCGTTCTGGTTGTGCAGAGTCTGCGGTCCATCGCGCTGGTAGTTGGACACGGTCACGCGGTACGGACAGTTGACGGGGATCTGCAGGTAGTTCGCGCCGAGCCGGTGGCGGTGCGTGTCGCTGTACGAAAACAGGCGACCCTGCAGCATCTTATCGGGCGAAGGCTCGATTCCTGGCACCAGGTTGGCGGGGCTGAATGCCAGCTGCTCTACCTCGGCGAAATAATTTTTCGGATTTCTGTCTAATACCAATTTACCAACAGGAATCAGAGGGTACTCCGAATGGGGCCAGACCTTGGTCAGGTCGAACGGATTGAATTTGCAGTTTTCTGCTTGCGCCATAGTCATGACCTGGATGTAGAAAGTCCAACTCGGGAAGTCACCCTTTCCAATGGCATCATAAAGATCCCTGATGGAATAGTCGGGATCCAGCGATGCTAGTTCGGCGGCCTTTTCTACTTTCAAATTCTTAATTCCTTGGTTTGTCTTGTAATGGTACTTTACCCAATGGGCGACTCCTTGCGCATTGATGACCTTGAACGTATGGGAGCCGTAGCCGTTCATGTGTCTATAGCCATCGGGGATCCCGCGGTCACCGAATAGGTAAAGCGTCTGGTGAACTGTTTCCTGTCTCAATGTCAAAAAGTCCCAAAACATGTCGGCATCTTTCAAGTGGGTAGCCGGATTGCGCTTTTGGGTGTGAATGAAGCTGGGAAAGAGTGTAGGATCTCTAATGAAAAATATGGGAGTGTTGTTTCCCACAAGATCCCAGTTTCCGTCATCAGTGTAGAACTTTACGGCAAATCCTCTGGGATCTCTGACCGTGTCAGCGGAACCACTTTCCCCTCCTACTGTCGAGAACCGAACCGCAATAGGTGTTCTCTTGCCGATAGTTTCAAAGACCTTGGCTGCGCAGTATTTGGAGATATCGTGAGTAACTTCAAAGTATCCAAACGCACCCGCTCCTTTAGCGTGAACTACGCGCTCCGGAATACGCTCTCTGTCAAATGAAGATATTTCATCAAGGAAGTTTACATCCTGCAACAGTGCGGGACCATTCTTGCCAACAGTTTGGATTGCAGTCTTCACACCCACTGGAGATCCAGATTTAGTAGTAATGTATCCAGGTGAGTCCTGAAACAAAAATCAAATTATTGTTTAAGGATACTTGTGTAAGAAATAATTGAATTTATCAATTAATCTAATTTAAGCTAAAAAGGTACTTTTACATTATTTCTATTTCTTCTAATTTTATATGCCTAAGTAATATTGTTTTTAATCTCAATACTTAAATTTAAATAATTTGTTTGTTAATGTGTTTTTTTTTGTTTTCTTTCTTCAAATTTTATATATTTTTGCATGTCGGTTATTTTGCAGTGTGTGAGACATAAGTTATACTTCAATTACCATAAAAAACTACCATTCTTCAAGCGACATTTCATTTACGGAACCTGAGTATCTACACAATAATGTCGAGTATTAATGGACAATAAATTTGATTTTTTACAAATAAAACGAGCTGTAAATTAAATATCCTATAAAATGATATATGAGCCTGGGATAAGCGCCTTTTTAACAACTACATATAAAATGAATATTTACACTATAGCAATGCCAAGCATCTGCTCTTGCTCAAGGTTAAACAAAATTAACACTCTTGAGCCTCTATAATAAAATGGTAGGATAAATGTATAATAAGTAAATAGGTAGGTTTATGATGTTAGTTTTTTACACCAGATTGTCCTGGTGTTTACACTATTTATTATGATGACTAATATGTTCAAGTTCATATAGATGACATCTTGTTTTACTAGTTATAAATGTGGAAGTTTATATGTTTAATATTATCAAAACCAGTGAAATAATTATTTAGATAGATCTTGGAATGTATTGTACTACATACTATAGTTCATAACTTAAATTAACCCAAGAATTAAATCCTTGAAACCCAACAGGAGACAAATATGACAGATGAAGTCACAAGCAGCAGCTAGTAATATTATATACAAGTGAAAGTTTAAAAGTCATATATATCTAGCCAGGGAACTAATTGGAAAGGCTACATACATTTTTAATAAATAAATTTAATTAATAACTTAGTATTTAAAAATTCATATCAACCAAATCTGAAGAAAAGACCAAACAAGCAGAATGCTGACAAAGTTGCAGACAAAAGCTAATTTAATATAAAACTGCATTCCAACTACTTTACAACTTAATTATACAAAGTCATATGAAGTATAAACTAATGATACTTAGTAGGTGACCAAATTTAAACACTTTATAATACCTACTTATTAAAAGAATTAACAAATTCCAAATCAACATGACGACTTCAAATGAATCTATACTTATAATAAAACTGTAGAGAGGTCAATTCTGTACATTAAATATATAAAAAAAAAAACTATCAGGGGGTGATTAGTGATCGATACTGATGCCAAAAATGCAATCAGTAAAATTTTTGTCTGTCTGTCTGTCTGTCTGTCTGTCTGTCTGTATGTATGTTCCTTATAGAAACAAAAACTACTCGACGGATTTTAACGAAACTTGGTACAAATATTCTTCATACTCCTGAGCAACATATAGGATACTTTTCATCACGCTACAATCAATAGGAGCAGTTTAGTGAAGGGAAATGTTGGGAAAACAGGAGAAGTTACTGTTAGGAATAGATACTCCTTTAATATCTATCACCAACCTTAGATGTTACCATAGCAACCAAACGTTGTTGATTGTGAAAAAATATTCTTTACAGTATACGTTAATAATATTCGTTTATTTATTGTAACTGGTTTTATTCGATCCTGCAGTACTTATATCTACTTTAACATGGTAGCAGAGCGTGGTTAAGGTACCCTGATGGTTCTATTTTACTGCATCCATCGTTCGCATATTGCAAAGGTTTGGCATGGAGAATAAATGTAAGCCAGTGCCAACATCAATTTTAAAAGCAAATAATGCTCAAGATGTTAATGAAGTTTCAATGAACTTCCCGTACCGTGAAGCTGTTGGATCACTAGCTTATTTGATGACAAGCACGAGGCCTGACATAGCCTTTGCTGTCAGTGTTGTATCTCGAAATTTAGATAAACCTACAAGGGAGAACATCATCAATATCAAGAGGACAATGCGTTACTTGAAAGGGACTATAGAAGAAGGCATCGTTTACAAGCCAGGAAATAGTCATAATTTAGAATGTTACAGTGACGCTGACCACGGAGGAGATCATGAAACTGGAAGGTCTACCTCAGGCATTCTGTGCATGTATGCTGGAGGTCTAATATCCTGGAAAAGTAAACGCCAGAGCAAAGTAGCGATTTTATCCACCGAGGCAGCAAGTGAAACTGCTAGAGAAATTATTTGGCTTCGAAAGATCATGAAAGATATCATTGGTGAATGTCCAGCATCCCTATGTGTTGATAACGAATCAGCAATTAAGATGGCTAAGAATCCGCCAGAATTCCACCAAAAGACCAAACACAAAAGGATACGATCATTCTTTATACGAGAATGTGTTCAAGATGGAAGCATTACGTTATTGGGTTTTTAGGGTTCGGAAACCAAAGGGTAAAACTAGATCTTATTACTGAGTCTTTGATTTCTGTCTATTTTCAATTCTATAACTATCACGAATAATTAATATTAAAGGGGGCTTATACATAAACATGATTTTTATTTATTCGATATTGATAAGAGCAACGGGAGATAGATACGGTACGGAACTCTTCGTGCGCACTTGCCCGGTTTTATTAATAAGTAGGTATAGATACTAAGTTTTCCGTCATAGACTGCTCTTTACCATCAATTTCCCTCATAAGAAGATAGTAATGGGTTATAGCAAAATCTCTTAAAACGGCACGCGGACGAAGTCGCGGCGGGAACAGCTAGTATTAAATAAAGGAGGCCAAAGATTAACAAAGGTATTTTAATTGTACTTGTAGGTAATAATAATAAGTAGATACATACAGTATGATATAGATATAGTATGATTAATAAAGAGACATACTTATAAGTGGAGCTATGGTTGGTACTACTAGATAACATGAGCAAAGCAAAGTTCAAGGTACAATGTTAAACAATTATATATTGCAGTGCATTCACTTTTAGCTACATTTAGGTATGTACCTTAAGACAATGGAAATAATAAAAGTGATTTGGAAGATGAAGTCACAATACAAAAACAAGTACCTAAGTATGCTAAGTTCCAGGTCATACCTGCAAATTAGTATAAGTTTTTAGTTTTTTATAAAAAAAAATTGAATAGGTACTTAGGTACTTGTTTTTCATGTAAGATATGATTTTAGTGTTTTTACATAAAAAAATGGAATACTTAGATACTTGTTTTTCACTAACTAGTTATTAACAGTTTCCACATAGGCTGGTTATTACTTGAAACCATAAGAGCACTTGTGTTCTTCTATATATATTTAAGCTATTTGGAATATATCTCTTCTAAATAAATTCTAAAAGCTTCAAGGACCTGGGCTTTAGTAAAATTATATGCCAAAACTCATATATTTATTGATATAGTTACTTATCTATTATGCTACCTAAAATACTATTCATATGCCAATTATGCTTAGGTTAGTGCCTATGTACCAATTTTTCCTTATTTATGGACTTAGGTTTGTGTTTTTAAAATATTTTCAATAATAAATGAATGGTTATATACCTACTATGATAGATTTCATTTTGGTTCAGCAGTACCCAACTAAATAAATACTTGAATTTAAACTAAGTAAACAAGCTTATTAAAATTCATGCGAAGTCATCGACGCAAGAATTCAAGGAGGACATGCAAAAACGACAAGTTGTGTATAAATGGAAAAAGCAAGGTAGGTAAATAAGTAAGAAGTTCACTGCATAGCTTAATAAAATCGCTGTAAATTCTTTGAACTAATGCATAAGTTATAGGAGTTTTAATTAATACTATGAACTAACCTTCAATGATTTCTTGAAGTTGACGAGTTGATCAGAGGACGGGTCCCTTGAAGCCATTTTAAAAAGTTCACACACGACTGTCACGGCGGATCGACACACTGGACGCGTACGCGAACACAAATACCGTCTGTACTGCCTTTGCCCTCTATATATAGAATTTCTAGCTGAATGATAAACAAACGAACGAGTGCAACCAGTGACCGATATAATGTATTACATAGTTATGTATGTAGATGTAGGTGGATACTTAGATTAGAAGTATAAGTTCTAATCTATATATTAGGTAGTGTAATAGGTACCTTTTATCTCAATACTATTGATACTATGACTATGCTATTATCATTACACTAATCAATAAAGTCGAGTGTATAGATCGCAGTATTTTAAATTGTTTCTTCATAGATGGCCTTCCTCTGTCAGTCTAATAACGTAAACAATCAAATATCACAATATGTCACTGTCAAAGTATCAAAAGCACGAGATATATATTTTTAAGTACTTAAATATAAATATATTTTTTGTGTGTGTTTCTTATTCTTGATTCTATAATTTTCTTATTTATAGTTTGAATACAATATCAAGACCGATTTGAAATATTTTATTTTGGGAATGTACTTAGGACAATAATAATTATGTAAAATTATTTTTACAGTATCTTTTGTTGACTACAAATTTCAATAAAATTCACGACGTACGACTCTTGCGTACCTTCAAATTTCAATTGATTTCAATATTTAATATTTATTATTATTGTCTGTGTGTAAATAATCTTATTTGTGTGCAATCAACGCACCTCAATTTTGCGAGATGTAAACACACCACGAACAACAAATTATATCGATACTAATTGAATCGATAACTTTGTCCTAAAATCGAGTTGAAAAGTGCCACACATCTATCCATGCCAGTGCCAGGGATGGACTAAGTAGTTTAATAATTTAGTATAAATAGTTTAACTATTATAAAATAATTCATAAAATCTCTATTAGCTCTGCCTTTTTCAACTGATGTTCGATCCCTACAAATCAACAATAAACTTGTGTTATGGGTACTAGAAGACTGACATACTTAATACAATACATTAAGTAAGTACATGAATAGATATTTTTTAATATAATATAATGATCGTACAAACATTTATCCCTGACACTTGCTCTTTTTACCAACAGAGTGCTCTTTTTTTCAAAAGAGAACAGATAATTTGTTAAGAACGATGGCATGTTAAGATTGAATGAATATGTGTACCTATATCTAAACATTAGTTTTTAAGCTATTGCATAGCTTCTTTCGCGGGCCTTGAGCGTGGAGACCGAATCCAGAAATTCCGACACGAAATAGCCTAACACTCCGACCGGCACAGCGGTGATACTTTTTTAATGCTATACAATAGCTTTACCGCGGCAATCCCCGAGTGCCACATCTCTTTTTTTATTCAACTATTATAGCCTTATAGCGTATGGCTTCTTTTGCTTAGTATATATAGAAAGGTAAAACTTTATCTAAGAATTGAAGTCATTGATTACAGCGCTATAGGCACTATAGGGTCATCTTATAGACATCTTATAATAATATGTACATAGTTTATTTATAGTTTTATAATAGGAATAATGAAATAAAAATAGATTCGTTCTTATACCAATGAATACATGTATCTGAAAATACAACTAATAACTTCCATAATAACTTATTATATAGGTACGTCCATCGAAAAAGTGCCGTAAGGTATTTTGCAGTGAACTGGACTAAATGGTATGAAAATATTTTTTGCTTGCCAGAGGTTTATAGCTCCACTGATGTAACTTTTATTTTATTATAGCCACCTAAGATATACCTAGGGCAGGGGACAGTGTTTTAGTGCATCTAGCAAGTCTTTAGTGGACTTGCTAGATGAGGAAATGCATTGTTACCTTAGGCAGTAATCAATGATAAATAAGAGTAGACAGCCAACGGCTTATTTTATCTAATCATAGATGAATAAAAATAGAATGTTGGGATATACACTTATTAAGAATACGAATAATTTATTGCCAAAAAAAGAACACAGTAACAAATTTTTACAAAAACACAGAGGGACCTATATCTAATTACAATGATAAAACAACGAGGCCCAAACTAGGCAAAAAGCCTGTATCTTGGGTCTCAGGAGTACGAATTACTTAAGTAATTTATTATAGTCTGTTCTTTTTGACGTGACAACGTCTTATAATTCGATAGAGCTGGCTGCACGCACGAAAAAACATGACTCATGAGGCGTTCTGAGGCGTTCTGAGGCGTTCCATGAAGTGACGTTGTCACGTTCAACTATCGTCAGTAAACCGACTTTACAGACCTTTTTTTTTTTTAAAAGAGCACTCAGTTGTTAAAAAGAGCAAGTGTGTGGTCGTGAACGTTCTATTATGACATGTAAGTTAAATGAGAGTAGCCGTGAGAGTAACCTTGACATGTAAGATATATTAGAGTAGCAATTTGCTAAAACCTTTAAAATCGTTTGAAATATACGGACAATAAAATAAAATTATGAATTCAATGAAATAGCAAGTATATTACTTTTATTTATTTTATTTAAAAATTTCACACATATCGTAGTGCTAGGTGTACTTAATGCTATGAGCATTGTCTGCCAGATTTCCTGGGTGTGCAGGAAGATGGTGTGGTGTGTTATAAATATAAAAAGAAAAACAAGTTATAAATATAATACCCAATTCTACTATAATAAAAATAAACTAAGACTTTCTTTCTATTATAAATAGTTATTAAACAATAATTTTCCATAGACAATAATTTGCTGAGAGTCTGATTCAGCCCTGCTCCATTCCTCCATTGATCTATTTTACTTGTCAATTGCACTGACGGAGAGCAAGCAGTGAACATCAAGGAGAGGTCGTGGAGGATTTTACCATCTAGCCACCATCCATCGCCGTTCGCCAATTACACCATGGCTGATACCGAAAAGGCGCTGCAGCCACAGCCTCAACAGCAAGAAGACTCGCAACAACCACCCCAGCCGCAAGCAACCAAGCCAGCAGCCAAACAAAAGCAGATCATTGGTAAGTGCCGCTTGCTACGCCATCTTAGATTCCTGCGTGCGCCGGCATCGGGCATTGTGAGCACATGGTCTGGAAACTACAAAATCCTTTGGTTATAACACTTGCTATGAATTAAAACTATGAAGAATTCAAGTTAAACGATAAAATATTGAACTGTGAATAACGTATCGTAATTATTTTGGCCAACTTTACATTATAACGATTAGTATGTTGACCCCGGTAGCATTTAGTTGGTTGATGTCACGCGGAACAAATCAATACCAGCGCGAAAAGAGATGCGTCGTAGCGTAGATAAATTATGTCGCATCTTGCGAACCCCGACTAAAGTGTAAATGTAGCGGCAAATTATTATCGCTTTAACGGCTAAAATGAATCCAACCGAAAAGCAAGTTCATTTCTGTAAGTGGCCGTTCTCCGAAGCCTACCGTTGTGTATAAATACCGCTGACATCACCCCTGAATCCGATTCTGTTAGTAAACTGCATTTCAGCTATTTTAGATGTTAAATAAATATTTGGTGTTGTAACATAAGTGATAGGATCATTTCTCTTTTAACCCTCGGCATGCCTGGTAGGGTCTGAGAGACCCACCGCTGCAGTTAAATCGTTACAATTCATTTAAATTTGAATTCTGCTCGTAACTGCTCTCAGTAGCTGACCATAGTGAACTTAGTTACGCTCGCCGCCCGCTACCTCAGTTCGGGGCACGCTCCAGTATAGATAGGATGTGTGTGAAGTGCTTTCGGGTCTCACTGACCTCACCAGGCATACGGCGTGACATTTTTATGTAAGTATTGATTATGTTTTTCTGTGAGTTTGTTAATAATAAATATTATTTTTTAGTGGGAACGGACACGTCTTTTTATGAAATGATAGATTTTCATTGTTTTTAGTTTGGTGTCCTACAGATTTTACAAATTTAATGGGTTTTATTTATGTAGGTTTTTACTTTACTTCGAATTCAACTTATGCTATCGTATTCTTTTATTTATAGTTCAAAATGGAGAGCCACCTACGTGACAGGACATCATAAGTTTGCTACTTGAGGAGGTGGAAGTTTTATCAAAAATCTGGGTATCGCACTGATAGAATCACATCTACATCAAGACAGAAAAACACTCGTCTTTCTACAGATCTTCGCAAACGAATTCCCAACCGTATTGGTCTCCAAAAAGGCCCACCTGTAAAAAAAACAGCTCCAGGTGTAAGACGTAGATGTCACGTGTGTCCGTCAATGAAAGACCGCAAAACGCAATACATCTGTGAGATACGCAAGAGCCACTTGTGCCTGGATCATGCAATTTTCCAGTGCGAAAATTGCTTCGGAAACAAACCTCGTGAAGATGATGTTGGAAATGAAGAGGACTAATTACTTTAGCTTAGAATATAAGATAATATATGTGCCTAACGTTTCCCAAAGTCTGATTAGGATATATCTATGGTTTAAGTTGATTTTGCATGTTTTTAAACATAAGATGTTAATTTTACGTTGAAAAACGTATACAGTTTAATTAAAAAAAATATTAAAAGATATTGTTGATTCGACAACGAATTTTATTTAAAACCCTTTAAAGCTTCTTTAATTTTAATATTAAATCACAAATGTTGCTAATTGACAACAATTTGTAGGCTAAAAAAATATTTGAAATTTAGGGCCTCACAGACCCACCAGGCATGCCATGTAACTTTTTTCCACCAGGCATGCCGAGGGTTAAGCTCTTTGATCATCCTCAATTCAGCAGACCTGCAACTGTGTGTTATATCTCATACATATCATGCTAAAACTCAGGTGTGTTACAGCTCAATAAAATTTTATGAAGTACAGTATGTTTTACATTTTGCAGCTGAGAAAGTATCGGGCACTGTCAAATGGTTCAATGTCAAGAGCGGATATGGGTTTATCAACAGGTATGTTCAACTAAACTTAGTAACATTTTAACATGCTCAATTGTAGTCTTTCAAATTAATTTTTGGTAAAATAAACTCTGACTATTTGATTTTATTGTTAACGGACAAAAAAAACGGAGGAGCTTCACAAGTCAACATGTATGTATATTTAAATTTTTTATGTCTTAGCAAGAAGTAACTAGTAGATACAAAAAGCAGCATAAAATGAGAAAGTAAAACTATTTAACTATAAATTAATCTTCATAAAATACTGAGAATCCAACCCAATCGAGCAAACACACACTGACTTGAGAATTGCAGGTTTACTTTCATAAGTTTAAGAATTTAGTAATTATAGGATAGATTAAAGAGATTATTTTTGAATTGTTTTTTTTTTTTGGAAATATAATTTTTATTTTAAGTTGTTAATTTATTTAAGAAATCACAAATAATATAATTTAGTTAATTTTAATAGTAAATTATTTTTTTTATATAATGAAGTATATTATGCAGGAATGACACCAAGGAGGATGTGTTTGTGCACCAGACCGCTATCGCCCGCAACAACCCCCGCAAGGCTGTGCGCTCGGTCGGCGACGGAGAGGCGGTGGAGTTTGCCGTGGTCGCCGGGGATAAAGGCTTTGAAGCCGCCGGCGTGACAGGTCCCGGCGGCGAGCCGGTAAAGGGCTCGCCATACGCAGCCGACAAGCGTCGCGGCTACCACCGCCAATACTACCCTCGTCAAGGTGGACGAGGCGGTGAAGGCGCTCCACGCAGCCGTGGAATGGGAAGACGTGGACCCCCGCTCAACCAGGGGGGTGCACAGGGAGACGAGGGAGCGGAAGGAGGCGCCGCGCCGCCGCAGCGCAGCTACTTCCGGCGCAATTTCCGTGGGGGACGGCGGGGCGGCGGTCCCGGCCCCATGAACAGAGGCGGCTTCAGGCGTCCGCGCCCTCGCAACCAGCCGGGCCAGGGAACCGGCGCCCAGGACGGACAGCCTCCGCGACAGAATGGGGAGGGAGAGGCCCCTGCCACCGACGTCGAAGTCAAGCCCAAGGCTACCACCAAGCCCACTGGCACCACCATTGAGACCACCACCAACGAGAGCCAGGCCTGATAACAGCTCAGCCTCGGTTGGGACGGTGTGGCACAACCTAACGTAGTTACAGTTATTTCTAGCAGTGCCACAACCGTAACAACAAGTCTCATCCGTTCATCTGAAGAGTGTTTACTGTCACGTCACACTAATGTTGTAAGAACAATGGATTTACACCAGTCATGACGAAAGTGATGAGTAGGGGATAATTCAAAAAATGGAACTGCATAGTATCATGGATCAAAGATGTGATATATTAATTACTAATATAAAAAATTTTGTATTGTTTCAAGTTAGACGTAATTTGGTTGTATACTAGATTGTGTATAGTATTTTTGAAAAGAGTAAATAAATTTTATGCAAAATCAAGTAATTTGCGTGTGCTCTATGTCATTACATTGTTATTGAGAAATGATGGTGCAAGTTCCAGTGCCCCAAGACTATGGTGATTATATATATTTATTTATAGAAAAAACTAAGTGCATATAAAATACATATATTGATTGGTATGTGTTATTTTTAGTTATGTAATGAAACTGTTTTTTAAATGTTATAGTAATAGTCTTGACTGTCTGTCTTGAACACTCTCAGAAAACATTAAATTTCTTTTACTTGTGTGAAAAAGTCTTTTATTATTACCACTATTTAAAAGTTTCTGCTTGGAAGCCACTGCACACCCACAGATGATGCGTGCTAGGACGACGATTGCGGGAAACTCCTCAAAGTCCAAAGTATAGATTTAATTTAATTTCGATGTTACAAAATGTTACGAAGAAAGTTATGAATGTGAGCGTGGCTGGGTATGCGAATAGAGGAAGGCCGAAAAAAAAGTGGTTGGATTGTGTGAAAGAGGATATGAATGTGAAAGGAGTGGACTCTGATTTGACGAATGATAGGAGTGAGTGGAAGAAAAAGACATGTTGTGCCGACCCCACTTAACGTGGGATAAGGGCAGGGGAATGATGATGATGATGATGATGATGAAAATGTTATACTGATGTCAGTTTTAATATCAAGATCTAGTACAAAAAGACAGTTTAAGAAGAAAACTAGCTTGCTATCCTGGCTTGAAAAACTAGCCTCGTGTAATCCGGGCATAATAGTTAGACATATGCTGTCGCTGACTTTTTTGTGGATGATGATGTGTTCTACAAAATTGTAGTACATAATTTCTTTCTATCATCAATAGTTTCCGCAGCGCACGCGATGTAAGGAATTTCTTAGGTATTTTTTATACACCTTGAGTTACATATTTGAAGTTTTAGTAAGGATCCCTATTTTTTTTGAATATATAATATAGCCTATGTTCAGCACAGATAATGTAGCTTCACAACAGTGAAAGAACTTTTTCAATCGATCCAGTAGTTTCGGAGCCTATTCGATGCAAACAAACAATCAAATCTTTCCTCTTTTTAATATTAGTTTAGATAGGTAGGTACTCGATGAGTACCTACCTATGTATGACTGATGTTTATATAATTTGTATGAGTACTACTCCTCCTCAGTCCTCATACAACATCCCTACCTAGTTTCTGGTTTTATGTTTAAAGTCGATAAACGCCTGATAAAACGCGGCTTACGAAAAAGTAAGCCGTATGAGGTACCTATGCCTAAACTACTTGAAAATGCCTCTTCAATTTGTATACCTACGTAACTTTTACGTGAGGTAATCCATCATGAATCTCTGCTGCTTGTTACAACAGTAGGTTAGGTTTAGGTCGGACTTAAACTGACTACCCGTACGCGTTTTGAGTGCGCGTTTGCCTTCTTCCGTGATCCCAGTAAAGGTACCTAACTACTTGTCAGGCTGACGGAAGTGATGACCGATCAAAAAGGTATAAGAAAGATTTTTCTTAGTACCTACCTACCCAGGCTGTAGTCCAGTTTTCGAGATACGAAGCGCGCGGTTACAACATCACTTCAGGTCAACCAGGAGGTGGTCAAATTGTCATGATTGCTCCAAATAACCGTTTCGCATTGCCCAACCACATACAGGGGTTCTAAATCATGCCCTGACCAAGAAAGAAAAAAAAACATGCAAAAAAAAGTGATGCTGTGACCGCGCGCTTTACGCCCTCTATCTCGAAAACGGTTTACAGTATAAAATACAGTATTTGTAGAGAATTTTGTATTCTACAATATTGTCATACATACAAATAGTAAAAAACCCATAAGAAATGAGATATTTACAAAAAAAGCTATTTTTGTGACCTTTGACCTTGAAATTTTATAGTTGCACACACCCACCATATGTAGGTTTTGAGACAACTTTTAGGGTGTCAATATATGTACAAGTATTTACAAACTTACAGCTGGGTATCTCGAATTCCGAGATTCTTTCCAAATTTTAGCTTATTTGACTGGACTACTGAGCAAATCAGCTCTGAAGCGTTTCTATATTCTTTTCTGTGTTTCAAACTAACGGAAAAAGTAACCGAAAGGGTTCCGAAACTAGACGGTTCAAAACTTGAAAATATAGCATAGACTCTCATTGATATGAAATTCTCTGTTAAATTAGAACTATTCTATGCAAAACCGTAGTGTTGACGGACGACCCATTCACACGTCACGTCATCAATGCTACTACCTTGACACGCAATAGCTGTGAGTGGTGGTAGCCGCGAGGTATCAGCGAGCGCAGCAGCACCAGCGAAACCTCAGTCCCGCGCCATCACTTGCCTCTTTTGGCGGACTGAAAGATCGCGTCCGTCCTATTCGCGCTGTTATTGAATATTATTGTAAAATCTACTACACCTGGTAAATACTGAGTAAGTATAGGAAACTATACATACAGGTTTGAATAGTTAGGCATTATTAATTTGTATATAGGCAATTATGATGGTAAGATTTTTAGTTAGTTATGTTGTACCAATCCCAACCTACTTGAAAGAACCGGTGGTGGTGTTGTTAGCAGGTACTGGGGCCAATTCTGATAATTACCGATACTTTCGATATCGTATTTTTCATTAAAAAACACACCTAAATAAAATATAATACCGAACTTTACTTTCGTTGCCTCCCTTACATAAGAAAACAAAGGCATATTTAAACATATCCCTTTATTACAGGGTTTTCTTTTTTTTCTTTTCGTTTTTTTTTAGTTATAACATCTTTGCCCTTTTACACGTGCTTTGATTCAGAGAACCAACATGAAAAGAACAAGACGCGGATGAAGTCTTATGCAGAAGCTAAAAGTGCATAACTATCGCTGACTTTTTGGAGCGAAACTTTTTCTGGAATTTTTCAGTCATGGATTTAATGGTAGTTTTTCGCCGTGGAGGTTCCTTCTGTCTCCGAACATGTTCCTGTAGATTAAATATTTCATTTAACTCAAGGCCAAGGGAAGGATAAGAACATTAAGATTTATTTTATTTAGAAGAAGAGCCTAATAGTCTCAATACCCAGAGTAATCGACAATCTCGTGAGTTGACCTCCACCAATGACCTGGTTTTGAGTAGAGTAGACTTCAAAGTCAAAGTCAAAGTCAAAAATTACTTTATTCAGTAAAATCACAAGGATCATTTAGAATCGTCTTACATACTAGGTGATTCTAGGTGCCAGTTCCACGCGACCAGAGCCTAGAAGAACGGGCAAGAAACTTACGGCCTGGTTCCTACCGTTTTTTTATATGATCCTTCTTACAAAGAATTACAATTAAACTAAATTAAGTACTGAAGTTTCAGTGCGGTGTCAATTTAACTTAGTAATGATACACTAATGAGTTTAAAAAAAAGAAGTATAATAAAGCTATACGTAAATCAAAAAGACAGCACACGCTTCGCTTCAGATACAAATATACTACAAAGTACATAAGCAAGGCAAGAGAACATTACTAACATCACAAATCGACAAAGTTGCTGTTGACGGGTGGAGCGACATCAGGCCATGCAGTTTTGTCATTAATATAGCTGTCTAAGGTATAATACGCCTTTTTTATAAGATTATTTTTAATGTATGTTTTAAATTTTCTAACTGAGAGTTTTGTTGCATTTTCGGGGAGTTTATTATAAAAACGCACGGCACCCCCCACAAACGACCCACTCACCCTCCAAAGCCGGAACCCAGGGACGCACAATTTATATTTGCCTCTAGTGTTCACACCATGAACCTCACACTTTTTCAAAAAGCTATCTTTATTTTTATGAGTGTACAATAAGACTTCATAAATATATTGTGAAATTACTGTTAGAATACCAATCTCCCCAAACCGCTCCCTCAACGAATCCCGCGGTTTCATTTTATAAATGGCACGTATAGCCCTTTTTTGCAAAACAAATATAGTTTGTATATCAGCTGCTTTACCCCAGAGAAGTATACCATATGACATCACACTATGGAAGTAACTGAAATAAACCAACCTAGCTGTCGTTTCATCAGTGAGCCATCTTATCGTACGAACAGCATAAGCAGCTGAGCTCAGCCTACCAGCAAGCGTTCCAATATGTGGAGCCCATTGCAATTTCGAATCAATATTTAGGCCTAAGAAGACAGTAGAATCAACAAGATTAAGTGACTCTCCATTCAATAAAATATTGGTTGGTCTTTGAACAACATTCGGCAGAGTGAATTTCATGCATTTCGTTTTCTTAGCATTAAGTAACAGATTATTAACAGTAAACCAGTTAAGTACTTGCGAAAGAGATACATTTACGTCATCGTAGTCAGTCTTTTGTCTATCTACTTTAAAAATTAAGGAGGTGTCATCTGCAAACTGTACTATGTTACATAGCTTTTGAACATAAGAGGCAAGGTCATTAACGTAGACTAAGAATAAGAAAGGTCCCAATATCGAGCCTTGTGGCACTCCCATATCAATGATTGACCCAGAAGACCTCTCACCACTAACGTCAACTTTTTGTACTCTATTGGTTAAGTAAGACTGAATAAGATCAATAGCCCGGTTCTGAACTCCGTAATGTTTAAGTTTATAAATGAGAGTTGCATGACTAACACAATCAAAAGCCTTGGATAAATCGCAAAAAATACCGATTGCGTCTTTTGAATTTTCCCAGGCATCATATATGTGCTTTAAGAGCACCGAGCCGGCATCAGTTGTAGATCGACCTTTAGTAAATCCAAACTGATTAACATGTAGCAGCTGGTTGGAGTTAAAATGAGCTAACAGTTGATTAAGAATAACCTTTTCAAATATTTTACTTAGCGTAGGCAATACCGAGATTGGCCTGTAATTGGCAGGATCTTTTTCACTTCCCGACTTGTAAAGAGGAATGAGTTTACTATGTTTCATTAAGTCGGGAAAAACACCTTCGTCAACGCATCTATTAAAAACATAGGCTAAGCACGGTGCGATATCTAATATAATAGAACCTAGCACTTTTGTTGACATTCCCCATAGATCCTCCGTATTTTTTATATTTAATAACTTAAAAGTTTTAACAATATCAATAGCCTGAACATATGAAAAACTGAATATACTATTACAACTTTCAACACTAGATTTTAATAGCGTCATCGCTCCTAAAGCTGATGCATTTAAGGATTGGGTAACAACTTTAGGTATACTGGAGAAAAAGCTACCGAATGCGTTAGCAACTTCAATGTCTTTTGTTAAAACTTTATTATCTATCTGTAATTGTATCTGCTTATTCCGAGTTTTTGATTTTCCTGTTTCGTTATTTACTACTTTCCAAGTGGCTCTAATTTTATTAGTTGAATTTTCTATTTTATTCCTTATATACAAAGATTTCGCTACATGACAAACTTTTTTGAAAGTTTTGGAATATTTCTGTATGTATATAATAAACTCACTATCATTCAGCATTGACTCCCTGGTAGCGTATAGATCATATAATTTGTTTCTACTTTTGTAAATACCTGGTGTAGCCCAATCAGTAAATTTCACGCCAGTACTGACTTTACATGTTTTTAATGTAAATGTATCTCGATGTTGTTCATTTATTAAGTTAAATAATTTTGTAAAAACCACATTAGGGTCAGCCATGCATGGTATAAGTGGTACTTTGAGTCCAATATTATTTTGAAATCTACTGACACGACTTTCTGTTATGGGACGATAGGTAAATACTTCAGATTTATCTACTAAGTTGTAAGGAAACTTTACGCTATGCCCGTAATGATCGGAGCTAAAATGTTTGACTACTGATTTACTGATTGGTACAAAATTGCAATAAATATTGTCTAAGCAAGTGGCGGTTGTCAGTGTGACCCTTGTTGGTTCCTCAAACAGAGGGAGCAAATTGAAACATTTAAACAGATTTAATAACCTAGCTGAAAGAGGATGAGCCGGAATATCTATATACTACTACTTACTATACTTGGTAAGATAAATAAAGCCATACATTTATTGTTACTTACCTCTGAAGCGCATGGAATTTCTTCAGAATGTGGCGTTCTGTTCTGTGTCTCTGATTCAGCCGGCTCATCGCCATGTTCTTCTGAACTGCTTGAAGAACTCGAAACCTTGAAATAATAATAAGCTCAAGAATTCAGATTTAAGTGTGGTCTGTCTTTTTTAGGTTCTAGTTCCATTGAAGTGATATGGTTCAATGATTAGCAATGAATGGCCTCATTTTATTAGAATGGATGACTATTGGCGAGATACAGATACCTTATTGTATCGATTAAGCAAGTTATAAAGAACGTTTTTAAGTAATGAAAACTGAAGAGCCGCTGTATGAACTTTACGTACCGGTATAAGTGAAACTCTTTTAACTTTATCTATGCTACCCGGGCGGATTCCCGGGGACTTAAACACTGGATCGATGCATAGCCTGTTGTCTTCATTTGCGTTAAAAATGAAGAAGGAGTTGGCTAACGGTGGAAGGCATCTCAGCATGATATGACCAGCAGCTAACAATGTGCAGATAACGGCTGCCCCGACAGCAATCACAGGAGCAAACCCGAGTTTCTCTATAGGCAGGTTGCAGCCTGATTTCCTTTCATCGAACCTGGGAAAGCAACAATATATTGTAGCACATTTGAATAAAACACATTTGTTTACCTAGGCACATAGGTAGGTACATCAATTATCGGTGGATAAATAATGCTCCAACATCATCGATTAGCAAAATATGATATGATGAATTATAAAATATTGTTAAAAATACTATGTTTACTACAAGCACGAACAACTAAATCATATACTAACTAGTGCTCATGTATATGAGTAGGTAAAGGTATCTAACCTAACCTACCTACTTAGATAAAATGTGTTTGTTAGGAACCTTGGTATTAAATCTATGTTATACAAAATAAAGCATTGGAATCGGACCACTAGGTACGAAGTAAACACATTAACAGATGTAGGTACGTATATACAACTTTGCTGGTTTTGATTGGGAGCAAAAAATATTTGCAAAGGTGACACAGACAGAGCACAGCACAGAAACTTGTTTTACCAAAAAGACCTACTACAATGTATACTTTTTTACCGAGACTTATGAAATAAAATCATAAAATAAATTACTTTATTCACCATCGTTACGAAATTATTACCTTGAATTATTATTAGATGAGTTTGGTAGGTAGGTACACTCTGAACAAAGCTTTAACAAATAGGTAATATTATAAATGCCGAAATAAGATGAGCGTTAAGATTTAAAACTTTATGATGATTTAATTTATGTTGAAAACATGCCTCTTCCTTGTCTACTATTTTGTCGACCTACCAATCTGTCACACCACAGTTGTTAATACCATCGCACACGACACCCGTTGTAAAGCAGTATTCGGAGTCTCCGATGCTGCAAATGGTCTCATTCATTTGTGTGCAGCCTCTCTCGGGCTTCTCCCGGGCAGATGTTACTGTCACCTGATACAGGTTAGCCTAAGAACCAGAAAATACGGAATAGTCGTAGTGCCGAGTTAATGTCCATTAACATGGACTGAGAATATTCATCATCTGAGCATACTGAGCTTTAATAGAGTAAATTAGGTATAAAATCTTTATTATCTTTAGTTCGTATCGTCGACTTTATAATTTTGTCAAACTGGTTTGCCTGTATTTTTGGCGTCGACGAGCAGTAAGTAGGTATTGCATCTGGTAATAATATTTACAAAAGCATTTCGAAACGCACTGTTTTATATATCGGTCGAACCGTATTAAGATTTATCAGATTGTTTAAAATAATTATGATAGGTATTGGATTAAGTGCACCTTAGAAACATGATAAAGATAATCAACTAACGCTAAATTTACTTGACATTATTATTAAACATCCTGTAGGTTATAACTGTATTTACATGATGAAGGCATGGGTTTTGATAAAACCCAATAAAAAAAAATAGGATAGAGTTGACTCAACTCTATCCTATTTTTTTATACTAAAGTCATAAAGTTGCTTACTAACTTTGATATCAGAATTAATGCTGCTATTGCTAAGAAACTGAAACCGCATCCTTCCCTTGACAGCTGCAACGAAATAAGAAGAATGCACATCTCTATCACCAATCGAATCACAGACACGGATGCAGCCGTTCTTTTTCATAACGATGAAGGCGTCAGGATTTGAGTAGCAGTTCAGGCTTATGCTGGTTGGGAACTTGATGACCGTGATGATGAATACGTTAATAGGTTCCGTAACAATATCCACAGTGCATTGGTAGTCGATTTCACCCATCGTGCGGAATACCTGAATTAAACATACTGTTTTATTTAGGTACCAAGTCAAACTCCATAGGTACATATAATCAGTGAACAATAATCGTGTTGTACAAACCAAAGTCATGGTGTCGGACATACCCATGCCAAAGGATAAATCGTACCGCAGCTTCTGAGAGAAAGCACACTCGCTGCTGATGTCGCGAGGCCGGTACAGGAGCAAAAGGCCGTGACTTTCCACTTTGTAGAATAATAAACATAAAATATAAATGCGGATCATTTCACTCTATTCGATGGAAATCTATGCGCCCATGACGCTCTGTCCATCTGTAGGTAGAGTGATATACTTGTTTATGAAATTAATTACAGTACCTACACAACGACCTGAACGCTGAGACAGTATTCATAAACAAATTTTAAAAATTATTGTAGGTATTTTCTTTTTAAAATTATTTTATTTAGTTACTAAGTTACTTACTTTGTTTTGGAAGTGTTATTATGACTAAAATAACCAGGATTCATATTCTTAGGCAATTTTTAAATTAGCTACAAGCATACAACTTACATGCTATTTCTTCTGCTTCGGCTACATTAGCGGGCGAATATTCGTATCGTGTTGGCGCGACAAAAACATTGTGTTCGGATAAAGGCGATACTAAGCGATGACACTATGCACAGAACAAAAAATACAGACACTATGTACCCGGCCACATACATCGCGTTATCGCGTATTCACGAATATTCGCCGTAGCCCGCTAGTGTGGCCCCAGCATTCGTGATAACAGACTGGATCAATATAACATTGTCATAAACGAGAGACATCCGCCCACTACTTCGTCAGCGTCATACTATCTACAAGTACTTAGGTATTTTAAGTTTAATGAAAATCGATTTGAATAGTTAACTGGCTATGTCGTTATTGAGGACCAATCGTTAAAACTTTCATATTTATTATATTACTAGTGGGCTCTACGCACAGTTATTTATTTGATAAAAGTTTTTATGATTTGGGCGTTTTTTTTATCCCAAGCGACTACCAACTAGAGCTTCCGAGAAGAAAATACACTCGAGAGCAATGAATCCGGGTCACTTAAAGAATGTTAAAAATCTCGGAAACTAAAAATGATAGGTTAATGAAATAAATTGTATTTAATAGACAATGTAATACTCCTTAAATGAAAGTAAAAAAAATATGAGTCACCATACATTTTATTAACACAAAATTACATAAAGAAAAAAACTGCTGATCTCTCCTTAAAACAAAAATAGGAAACATGAAATTTTTGAACTTTATTACGATTTTCTTGAATTTTAATACTTCGTATTGCCTCCTCGTGCTTCCATTACTGCGTTTACGCGGTTTGGCATGCTGTACACCAAGTTCCTTATACGATTTTGGGGAATATTCTCCCATTCCTCTGTGAGAGCAATTTTGAGCTCACGAAGCGTGATTGGGGGAGGGTTTCGTTGTTTTACGCATCTGCCTAGCTCGTCCCAAGCATGCTCGATCGGGTTGATATCCGGGCTGCGCGCTGGCCACTCCATACGAGTAATGTTCATCTCTTGAAGGTAGTCATTCACAATCCTACCTGTATGAGGTCGGGCATTGTCATGCATAAATATAGCATCCTCACCTAAATTGACCATAAATGGACCAACGTGATCATTGAGGATTTCTTCCACATATCTTACGCTAGTTAAAGAGCCGTTTTCTATGATCACCAGCTCTGTGCGACTTTCAGAAGAAATTCCGGCCCACACAAGTACAGACCCACCACCGTAGGCTACTTTTTCTTCGATGCATGCTTGCTTGAATCTTTCCCCTGGTCTTCGATACACTCTGTGTCTTCCATCGTGCTTGTAGAGCATAAATTTTGATTCGTCGGAGAACATAACTTTTGACCAATCTTCAATACTCCAATTTACGTGGCTCTGGGCATATCTTAGTCTCGAAATACGATGCCCACGCTCCAGTTTAGGGCCGTTTGCAGGTCTAAGGGGTTTTAAGTTAGATTCAGCAAGCCGACGTCTTACTGTCCATGCACTTGGGTTACTTCCTCCGAGGCGTCGAAACTGATTGGTGAGTTCAGTTCCTGTGAGAAAGCGATTTCGAAGCATGGTGTTCACCAAGTATCGGTCTTCTCGTGCTGTGGTACACCTGGTTCTGCCCGTTCCTGGTCTGCGTAGGTTAGAACCAGTTTCTTCGTAACGTCGGAGAACTCTTTGTACTGTTGACAGCGACACACCGACAGTCCTGGCTGTATCGCGCTGACTCCGGCCGGTTTCCAGCATTGTAAGTATTCTGGTGCATTCTTCAGACGTAAGCGACATAATTTCAGCTTGAATAATGAATATAGAGCACTATCAACATGGTTTATGTACCCACATAAATGACAGATTACAAACAAAAGCAAAACCAAATGCTGTAATTTCGTAGTTCCATCTTCGAAAGTGGACCTTTTTCAAATTTGATTTTTTTATGATATAACTTTACAATAACTAAGAAGTTTTAATACCTTCATTTAAGGAGTATTACATTGTCTATTAAATACAATTTATTGCATTAACCTAGCATTTTTAGTTTCCGTGATTTTTAGGATTCTTTAAGTGACCCGGATTCATTGCTCTCGAGTGTATTATTACTTACTTACCTAATTTAAAGAAAACTAGGTCATATTTACACTAATTTACTAAAATTAGTGTAGATGGATACTCTAGCTAAATAGTACCTAGTTTTCTTTAAATTAGATCTTTTACCAACCCGTTAAATACTTAATTTTATGAAAAACTTTGTAGCTGGCTCCCGAAAAGGAAGCACCTAAGCATGGCCGACATCACCGACCACGATGGTAACTTTACCTATAAAAAGGATTTCCGCACTGCACTGCCACAGATACTGGCCGTGAGCGTCAAGAATCTATTACTTCTAGGTAAGTTCAAGGAGATTCGACTCGTTATTCCGTGACATTCGTACTAGGTTAAGTAAGCAAGGTATGGTATGTATGTACCTAACACTCCTTATGAGCGTAATCAACGTTCCTTTAAAGTAGTTAGTTACATAGTTTAAGGCAATGCATCAGAATGCATCTAGGGAGAGTCAACAACATTTTAGTAAGACATTTTGAATGTTTCTCTGTGTAAGGCTGATAAATTTGAAAACGTCGTAAAGAAACTATTTATTAACACGGAAAAATTTTGCATGCGTTACGGTACCGAAATAATGGATGAAATATTGTGCTACCTACCGCTGCTGGCGCGGCGGCGGTTGCACACAATTTTGTGTGCAATGCAACATAATACACGAATTTTACAATACAATGGTACTAGTACTACTATAGTGGTGTACTGGTGTGTGTGAAGTGTCCGTCTAAGGTCGTTTGCAAACTTTGTCGCTAGCACTCGAATCTCGATACCGACAAGTTAAGCGTAACTGAGTTGCATTCATAAATCATAAACATACCGTTGTCATCAACGATACTGTTTTATTATGAACGGACACGTCTATTAAATATATGACTAGAATAGCTAGTCAATTCCTTTCGGTCGTGGGTTCAAGTAGCTAACCCTGAACTAAGAAAATAAAACAGACTTGGTCTATATTAAGCTTTGGAAATCGAATCGTTACTGGGATGTATAAATTGTTCTGCAAGCTTTTGTGATATTAAAAATTATTTATTTATTTGATTATCACTACTCACTGAGTTCTTACTCAGTGAACCAATCTGTTACTCTAACTCAGAACTACGAAAGTGAGGCTCACCAAAGGGGTTTTTTTTCCTATTAGGTATGTTAGTATCTTTTGTAAATAGAATTAAATTAGACAGAAAAATAGAAAAAATAAAAATATAAAATATAGAAATTAGACATACAAAGCGAATATGCATTTCAGGTTATGGCATGACCTTGGGGTTTCCTACGATACTAATGCCAGCCGTCATGAAACCCGTCGCTGGCGAAGTTTTGTATTTGGAAAAGTCTCAGATATCATGGATCGGTAAGCTACTTATTATTATGGTAGGTAAGGTACATATTCCTAATACAATAAATAACCTAAATAATAATGGAACATACTTTGACTTGACACAATATAGCACTTAGGTGCATACCTAACATGGCACACATTATTATGTTGTTACTTCGTTATGATCGCAAAGTCATTAATTTGTGGCCTGAGCCGGTACAAAGTTGGATAAACCTTTGATTAGCGTAGCGAATGATTTCGAAATATTTAAGAATGTAAGATAATACAGATTTTATTTCAAGGTATTTCTTCGGATGTGTTCATTCCAGGCTCGATCAACTTAATCGTGGTGCCGGTAGGATGTGCGTTTTCGGGACCGGTGACGGCCCTTATCGGTCGGCGAAGAGCCATGCAGATTGTGAACCTGCCGTTTTTCATTGCATGGCTGTTGTTCCACTTCTCCAGTACCACTGGCCACTTATATGGTGCTCTGTTCCTCACCGGCCTAGCCGGGGGCTTGCTGGAGGCTCCAGTACGTATAGTTCATGAATCAAGCAAAATGTTCAGTTCCAGATAATTACATTAAGATAATGTTTCTGATAGACGACGATGGAACAAGAATACGTGTTGTACTGACCGCAGTTAGCGTGGGAAAAGAGAAGGAAGACGATGATGAAGATAAGGTTTTTCTCTTTAGAGCATTCTAAGTCTAAGTTGTTTTTTTATCGCATCGATAGCTAAATTAAATTGTGTATCGATAGGTAAAATGATAACAGTTTTATGCAAAAGAAGAACTTAATGCTAAAGAATTCTCTACCAGCAAACCCAATCTGATGTAACATATTGGACAGTGTATGATTAGATACTGAGGGAGAGTAGATAAAGTATAATGACCTACTTTGGATCGTACCTAAGTTTAATATTCTTTTTTTTGTGTTTCAGGTTCTCACATACGTTGCCGAGATCACGCAGCCTCACCTTCGCGGGCTCCTCTCAGCTACTAGCTCAATGTCCATAATCCTGGGTGTATTTACTCAGTTCCTGTTCGGTCTCTTTCTTTATTGGCGATTCGTCGCGCTAATCAATATAGTTTTTACGGTAAAATATCTAAATTACTAGCTAGCTACCTATCTCCTTATTATTAAAACGCCGCGCGGTCGCGCCATTAGCTATTGATTCAGTGCCGCCAGCGATACAATTCGCGTCAGCACATTATTCCGTGAATATTTAACTGTCGTTTCATATTACCAAAGATATGTAGTGGGAAGTAGGTATCTACTACATGCCATTGCCATATTCTAAATAATCCTTGTTCTTTTGTATAATAATGACTTTGACTAACTTGTAACTTATTTTTACCTACTACTGCTTACATAATTGTATAATTCTTCCTAGGTATTTATGTCTGTTGACAGATTCTGGCAGTAGTCTCTCTATGCTTCATTCCCGAATCACCACATTGGCTGGTCTCCAAAAATCGATACGACGAAGCTAGGAAGGTAAAGGTGGATTTTAGATAAAACTTATAACACACAAAAAATATAAGGCCACTTACCTATTAATGTTAGGTACGTTATTACAGAGTTTACAATGGCTACGTGGATGGACCACCCATGAAGCGGTTGAACATGAATTAAAAGAAATTCAAGCAATATTCCAAAATAATACAAAAGGTAACATGAGTTAGATACCTAATACACGGTTCTAATAAGCCATATATTTGTCATGATTCATGACAAATATATTATGGCTTATTTGGCATGAATGACCGACTTACCTACAAATAATAATAATAAATATTCATGGACATTTCACACGTCACACTCTAGTCCAAGCACCTACCAATAAGCAAAGCTTGTATGTACTATGGGAACTCGATTGCTGATAGAATACTTTTATACATATTTTTTGTAAATATAAATTATAAGACACAGAACAAATGAACCTACGTACATGTTCCTACCATATTTCCATGTCGATAGAGATATTATTTTAGGGTCTATTTATATAGTTTGTATTCTATAATTTCCCTATCTCTGAGCTATAATATAGGTAATTATTTGATTGCAGTAAAAACAAATGATTCACGTGAGAATTTTGCTGATGAAGTATCGTTATACCTCAAAAGGAGTTTCCTTGTCCCATACTTCTTGGTGTGCTTTAGTTTCTTCGTCGGTCACTTCAGTGGAATGACTACGCTACAGGTACCTACTTACGTATGTAGGGTGTACTAAGAATTAGTGTCAAGCGAAAGTACATCAGAAAAACTAAAAACATTTTATTTAAACTTTTCGTAGATCATTCTTCTTTTATAATTTCAAACAAAGTTTATATAGAACTTTGCTACTAGTATCTCATTGATTCAGCATTATTTTTTATTTATGAATACCTAATTTCGTTACGTAATTGGCAACAGTATCTAATTCGCTTAAAAATGTAACAATGCACCTACCTATATGAAATCTATTGTTATAACTGGCATTATGTTTGTGTATGCTGCAGACGTATGCAGTGTCAATATTTCAGATGCTCGAGGCACCTATGGACAAATACTACGCGACACTTATACTAGGGATTCTGCAGATTGTTGGCACAGGAATATGTGTACTACTCGTCCACTTCACTGGAAAGCGTCCATTGACTCTGATATCCACGGCAGGAGCAGCCGTGTGCTGCTTACTGGTGGCCACCTACGATATTTATATTCAAAATGTAAGTTACTTTGTACGTTGCGTTGTACCTAGTTACCTAATAAGTAAGTACAGAGGTATGGAAAGTAGCTGATGTAAGTAGGTACATTACAAAACTTACTTGCACTATAAGCTTACTTCACAGTTGCACGGTGCAACCTGTCTTGCTTGACTGTGAAGTAAGCTTTTAAATATGGGAGCACGGCTGTATATAGGAGCATTTCAGTATAAATATTTGAAAAATAAATATTCCCCGAAAATCGAGCAGGCACATTAGCCGAACCATTTTATTTACAGTTTACTGTACCAGATGAAATACCTACGAATAGTACTACTCTATCGACCTCAATGCCAATATCAGGAAGTGAAAACCTCCAAACAACCTTTGTAAGTACTTATACGCCGTTCAGGTTGACAATATTTCTACAAGGGAGTGGCTTTGCCAAGTAACACATCCAGTACCTACTATTTTTGGTGAGCCTAAGCTTTAATTAGTTTGATTATTGAGTGAGATCGACAACTCGCAAATGTATGAATGACTGGTCAAACAATTATTGTCCGTACAAAATTGTTCAATCTAAGTAGAAGGCCATAGAAATGATGCACTACGTGAATGATGACATGACATGAGTATGAAAGAGTGAGCACCGATATGACGTCGAATAGACAAAAGTGGAAGAAGAAGACGTTTTACCGACACCACATAGCGTGGCACAACAAAGCTAGATGATGATAATGACCAAATTGTTCAATCTCAATTTATTTATCTTATTATCTACCTTAAAAATTAACTATCTATTTTCATTCAGTTATTTAAAATCTTAGTTATAAAAGTAACAATGAATAAATTATATAATACATAATTAATTTTAAAACTAGATTGCCGTCGGCAGCGGGGCAAGGCCCAACCCAAGCTACCGGTGGTTAGGGATATTTATTCTATTATTTGGAATATATATCTATTAATATACTTACATAAATATACATCATCAGTTCAGGGTCAGGATACCTTATATCCCATCCACCAATACTTTCCAGAAAAATCCGCACTCCTGGATGCCGACCACTCTCCTTATGCTGCTAGCTTTGATTACGCATACAGGAATAAGATTATTGCCGTGGATTCTTATTGGTGAGGTAAGTAACTCTAGAGCTGAGATCGACGGCGTATTAACTTGCACATACGTAAACTATTCCTTCATTTCCTCCATCAGGGCCGCACTAACAACTCAATGTAACTTCGGTTGCAGCCACGAATATGATTAAATTTTTAATACTGTTAAAAAAGGAAAGATATTTGTTTGTTACGATTGAGTGTAAAAAGTTCTCGACAAATAAAAAAAAATCACCATTAGAAAGCTACACCTTCACCGAATAACACAGGCTATTATTAATTTTAATGTATATTATTAATTAATAAACTTAATAATATTGTGACTGTCTGAAGACGGAAGGCGGCGTAAAGGCCGACCAAAAAGGCGATGGCGGGTTGACCTTGATGCTTTTGAGAGGGATTGGTGGACGAAAGCGGAAAGCAGGGATGAGTGGAAGGATTTGGGGGAGACCTTTGCCCAGCAGCGGGACGAGATAGGTTAGGAAAAAAAACTAAGTATATTATTTAGTTTTATAATATAGGCTACCCATGCCAAGCTGCGCTGTACCTAATGTCGTTTGTATTTAATAAATTTCCAATGTTCTATTTGCGTACTTATACCTATATTCTTTGCCAAAGTTTTTGTAGTAACAATTTAAGATATTAGGCCCTTTTACAAACAGGCGTATTTATAGGGTTACCCTAAGGATAAACCGGGACCCTATACTGAAACTTCTGTCTGTGTTTGTCTGTCTGCCTGTCTGTCTGCCTATCTGTCCGCCTGTCATCAATCTCTATTTCGTGAACCTTTACTCAGTTCATTGCAAGTACCTACCTATTTATGTAAGTACTTATATATTTCAGGTGTTTAGCGCTAAGACACGTTCGGGTGGTTCTGGGTTGGCCAGTGCAGTAGGATACATATTTGGGTTCCTCACAAACAAAATGTACATCAGCATGGTAGACAGTATGTCTATATGGGGAACGTATGGCTTATATGGTGTTATAAGGTACAACAGCTTTATTTTATTGATTACTATCTACCTATATTATATAATATATTATTTATAAAAAATAATCATGTAATATGATTTTCACAGTGCAATCGGATGTGTGACTTTTTATTTCATTCTTCCTGAAACCGAAGGAAAGAAACTTAACGAAATTGAAGAGCACTATATCGGCATCAGAAAGCTGACAAATAAAGTATATCGATCAAAGGTAAGCAGTATTTTTTTTTAATTTGTAAGTAATCTGAATGGGTACAATCAGACTGCCCTCTCCGAATAATGTTGCTGCACTATGTACCTACCTACTCACATCAGGATTTATTACAGAGACGGCGGAACCCCGACGTATCGAAAATGCAAGACTTGAAAGGGGCTACGAATATGTCATACGAGGAGGATGTTATGAAATAAAAATAATTTTTTTTGAAGGTGTAGTGAGTAGGTCTCCAATATGAACCTAAATAGCTATTATGTCTGATTACTTTGATGCCATATTTTTAAATTTTAATTCTATGGACATATAGCTCTACTTTTGCTCTACGTAGTCGGGTTAAAAGTAAGGTCGACTTCTGAACGATATTTTTCGTGATAGACATTTGTGTACCGGACTACCATAAAAACCCCGCTTATCTACTTAATCCTAAACATCAAATCCTAAAAATTTTGGGCACGAAATTTGTCCAAAGGTGAAACGTAGACAGTGCCTTATATAATGAGCTGTTTTTGACGTCCGAGCTACAGCTTCTAAAGCGGCATGCAAACATGACCATGTTTGTTTGCCCTGACGACTGCGAGTCCCCTCCTCTCCCTCCTTATATACCTACCGTATTGCCCAGGGCACTTGAACTGGTTGACCCTTTTATGACCTCGCCGTTCATCAAGGCTCGTGTACTGAATCTCCTATAGTAGGTACATTAGGCACTTACCATGATTTCTACATTATACCTACTAAAAGCATTTTTCTAAAGCCCTTGATCGAGAGACTGAGAAAAACCTGATCATCAGCATAACTTAGGTTACTGAGCCACTGCTTAGATGACATCCGATTCTGCCCCGGATCAGGTCATTCACATACAAATAAAACAGGTCAGGAGAGGTCAAAACTCCTTGACGAACGTCACATTCTAGTCAGTAGCACCGCACTAGAAGTCGTATTAGGTACACATCCTACATTATGTTCAGACAGATGTTTGGTTCAGACCGTCGAAATTGGTGGACGTATTCACTGTGCCGCTCGTGGGTGGCGGAACTAAGTACGCACCGAGCCAGTGAGTTAGTGACGTGTACGTGTGAAAATAGAAGATCGTTTATGATTAACCAATACTCAAAACTAAAAAGACATTTCTAAGATAATTCCAAAGATGGAGTATACATGTTGCCATAAGCCGTTTAGTATTCGAGACAGTAAAAAACTACAGTTGTCATGCTCTTCTTGCAAAGAGTTTTATCATTCGGATTGCGTCATTACCAGGAAGGACTGGGTGCCTGACTCCAGCTTCAAGGCGTCGTGGTTATGTCCATCTTGTGTTGAACGAGTACCTCGTGATAATAAGGATGACACTCCAATACGTGCCACTTCGTCAAAGTTAAGAACTGCGGGTGATTCTAAATCAAAAGATCCTGCGCAAACCCGTGGAGCAACCACTGAAATGCAAGTTGTACCACTTAATGAAGTACGAAGCATCATCCGAGAGGAAATTAAGCTGGCAGTATCTGGATTTGAAAAATCGCTTAATGAATTGCGTTGCGAGTTTACATCACTAAAAGAATCTGTTCAATTCATAAGTGACAAATATGATAGTGTTGTAAAGCGAGTAGACGAAATTTCTGAGCAACTCAAATCGACACCGGGTTTTAATGACTGCCTTGCGGACGTTGACTCTAAATTACGATTGTATGAAAGAGATCTGAATGCAAAAGATCAGTGGGCGAGGCGTTCCAATGTGGAAATTATTGGTCTTCCGGAGTCCAAAGGTGAAAATTTAATCGAGATTGTCTCAAAGATCGCAAAGGTCGGAGAATTTGACATTAATTGCCGGACGGATATAGACTTCGTGACACGCGTTGCGCCATTGGACAAAAGCATTAAGAAATCGAAGCCCATAATAGTGCGATTCACGTCTAGGTACAGAAAGGACGAGTTTTTAGCCAAGGTACGTGCTGTTCGTGACTTCAAGGCTTCTGACGTTGGACTTTCTAAGGAGTTTTCAAGGCTTTACTTCAATGAGCATCTTACGAAAACCAATAAGTTGCTTCTGCAAAATGCTAAAAAACTGGCTAAAGAAAGGCTTTATAAATATGTCTGGGTACGAAACTGTTCTATAATGGTGCGGAAGGGCGACACTAGCCCTGTTATTAACATAAGCAGTGAAACTGATTTAAAAAAAATTATATAAGTGTCATTTTTTGTCATAATTTAAGTTTCAACAACATATGTATACTATATATATACCTTTTATATATATATCTTTTAATACTTTATTTAATAGGTTTTTATACAGAGAGAGTTATTATATTGAGAGTTGTTCATTGTTTTATATATTTTTGTAAAATTACAAAAATAGAATATGACAACTTTATTCTATTATCATGGAATGGTTCTGTTTATTTGTTATATTATAACAGCATAATTATTGCAAACTCTATTAAGCTGTCAGAGGTTGTGAATGACTGGTTTATTCATTTTCTGTCAAGTAAAGTCTTGTTTCGTATAGTCTTTATAAATTATTTTGTATGTTTTTTGTCTGAAACATTTAATGTCTATATAATTAGTCTATATAGTAATGTACTTATTGTGATTAATAGTCGTCTATTTTTATTATGGATAGCAGCTTAACAATATATTACCAAAACGCCCATGGGCTGAGGACTAAAACCAACCAGTTCTTTAGGAACCTATTGCTTACTGAGCACGATGTTATATGTATTAGCGAAACATGGCTGTTATCGGGTATTTTTGATTCAGAATTGTTTGACGATCGTTATTCTGTTTACCGTTGCGACAGACATTATGGGCCTAATTAAGAAACCGGAACTAAACTATGGTTTAAACCTAGTCTAGCAAAACCGTGGACTAAAGTTAGACCACACTTAAATCTCGCCGGACCAAAACTCGGCTCTTAACTCCAGTGTTAAGCTAAATCTCGGTTTTTTCATATTATGAATGATAGTTCGGCCCAACGATAAACCACCGCCGTGGTCTAACCCTACATTTTAGTTAAACCTAGCTGACCCCTAGTTTAAGGTAGGTTTAAGTCAACATTTGATATGAAAATCGATTTTGTCACTCATGTTCTGATTGAATTACCTATTTTATTAGATATTTTTCTGAACTTCCAAATATATTTTTTGTGGAATTGGTCATTGTTTTTCAATCATTTTCTAAAAATTTTAACTCGCTGTGTGCAAGCACATTTTGTGATCTTGTCGTCTTTGTTTTGTAGTTTTATTCGTTTTTATTGCTTGCAATATTACTTTATATTTATATAGGTACCTAATGGATTTTCTGAACATCGTGCTGCTCGATTTGGAGGACCGAGAAGGCATGGAGTTGCTTGGGAGTCGGGAGTCGAACTGGCACCGCTAAAGAATTTAGTAAAGTTTTTGGAATAAAATGTTGGTGTTTTTTTTTGTATACTTTTCTTTGTTTCGTAGGGCTTTAGTGCTCAGATGGTATTAGCTCTGCCTTCCATGCTGTGGGTCGTGTGTTCGATTCCCACCCAGAGCAAATGTGATAAACATAAATATTTGTTCTGTGTCTGAATGTTACTATGTATCCTATGTAAGTACCTACGTATTTACAAAAAAATATATAAGTATTCTATCAGAAATCTAGTTCCCATAGTATAAGCTGTTCTTTGTTTGTGACTAGAGTGTGATGTGTGAAATGTCGTTAATTTTTATTTATTATTTTATAAAAATGTTACCAATTTTTATAAAATAATAAATCTTATGAAATGTGCAATTATGGAGCACATAATTTTACATAATTACCTCTATGTGGATATGAAATTAAGGGCTTGACTAGTAAAATACGATGCGGCGATGTGGCGCGGTGGGCGATGGTCCGCCTGCGACGCGGAAGGTTGCGGGTTCGATTCCCGCCTCGGAATAAAAGTTTGTATGTTCTGCAAATATTTATTCCGGGTGTTCTGGGTATTATATGTATAATAAAAAATATCTATCTATGTAATGTATAATATTAAGTATGTCAGTCTTCTAGTACTCATAACACAAGCTCTGCTTAGCTTGGGGCTAGATGATGTTGTGTGGATTGTCCAGCATTATTTATTTATTTTATTTATTTAGGTTTTATAAAGGTACCGTGTACACAAGGTAAATAGGTATATGTATAAATTAGTAGGTACTTTGTACTTACTTTTACGTCCATTATCACTTCTTTTTTATTATTTTCCATTCTGTAGTAGGTACGTATCTTTATTACAAAATGTAAAACATTTTTATTTAAGACCAACTTTTGTGTTTGCTTTGCCACTAAAATCAGAATGACTTTGTTTTCAGACAAACTACTGTTACTCGCTGCTGTTATAAAACGTGTTCTAGGCAAGGTTTCAGTAGATCATGGTTCACAATTGTCAGTAAAATGACCCTCGAAAGAATTTGTATTTTAATGTCCCTAATATTATATGCTATCAAAACATTTTAAATGTAGGTATCTTTGAAAGTTTTAGGCGTCATTTATGATTATTAAATAAAGATCTCACCTACCTATCAAGGAAACTAAATAAGTAAAAATACAAGAAAATTAAGTCGAACACTCGTTTTATTTATTTTCTGATTTTTCTCTGCATCGGTACCCGTAGGTATTTATTGGAAGTTGTTTTCAGGAAAGTATGTACACGTACCTTTTAGATACAAACATTAAATCAGGAATAAGCACAGTTCAAGCCGTGTGTTCAAATATTAAGCCGTGCGATATGATGTCCATTGCGAAAAAAAAGCACAACAATGAGAATCTCCGGCCGCTAGCACATTATCACTAATTTTGATGTTTAGATATTTCCTTCTTTTCTCATCACTTGTTTTAATTTGTAATGCAACATTGCTACACGAATAAATCATTTCTACACATGATTTACATTCGTTTTGTACATTTTTGTCTGCTTTAGGTAGTGCGAGTTTGCCGCGCTTTTCACTTTTCTTCAGTCATTATAAGCAAAGGTCAGGTTACTATTCTACCAAAATAGAAATATTTTTATGAAAATAATTGCAAAACAATTACAAATAATGATATTTGGGAGTTCAGACACATTATGTGAATGAACACAAGTAACTTAATCGATTTTCATACCGTTTGATAGATTTAACGAAAAATAAAGTTGAATTGGAACCTGCTTTAAACACGGTCGGCTTCAATCAGGTAGGCCATGCTCGGATCTGATTGGCCGTATTAAAACAGGTAGGCCATGCTCGGATCTGATTGGCCGTATCAAATCAGGTAGGCCATGGACTTAGACCGTGTTTGATAATATGAAAAACCGAGTTTTATCGTTAAAGTGGACTTTAACTGCAGCGTTAAGAAGGGTTTTTCGATAACACTGAGATAGATCTGGAAAGATAATAACACGGTATGAATCCAGAAGCGATGTAATGGGTGGTGGTGTATTGATTGCAACACGTAGGGGTATGATTGTTACCGATGTATCTGTTTCTCAGTCAAGTGGAGACGCCGTGGCTGATATAATTTCATTAAAGGTAACCACTACCTTAGGTGGCAAACACAGACAGTGCCGTATCTACTGTTGTTATTTCCCTGGCGGTCCGTCACAATATGATGCCCAAGTAGAATTTTACGATAAAGTTTCAGAGACATTTCTTAAATATCCTGATGATAATTATGTCATCTTGGGTGACTTTAATATAAGATTCGCTGTATGGTCCTCTACGGGAGGAGACAGCTATGCGCGCCTTTCTTGTGAATCTAATAATAATCTTGTTACTTTACTTTCCAACTTCCTATCATTTAATAATTTCAATCAATATAACTTAATTGATAATATTAACAATAGAGAACTAGACCTAGTGATTGCAAACTGTCCATGTATTGTTAATCGTACTAATCTCCCTTTGGTTACGGAAGAAGGACATCATCCGGCTCTCGAAGTTAATTTGCCCTCCATTTCAAGTAATATTTTAAAATCACCACCTCGTCTCTTACGCCTTTTTCATAAAGCGGATTATCCTAACATAACTGAAGCTCTATCTAATGTGAATTGGAGTGAGTGTCTATCAGAAGTTTGTGTGGAGACAGCAGTTTCTTCGTTTTATTCAATTATAGAGGATATTATTTCAACTCATGTTCCTACCCGTATAGTACATGATACATCAAGGTATCCTGTCTGGTTCTCACCAGCTCTTATTAAGGTCGTAAAAGAAAAACTTAAGTTCCATAGAAAATGGAAACGATATAAAAATTATCGTGATTACAGTAGCTTTTGTAGAGTACGAGAAAGGCAAAAGGCTCTAGAAGATAAAGTGTATGATGAATTTATAGAAAACGCTGAAAATAGTATCATTATAAGCAGTAAGAACTTCTGGACATTTATAAAATCTAAGAAAAGAGCGGAAAATTTGCCCGATAGGCTCTGTCTTAATGACTGTTATAGCTCTGATGGTAAAGAAATATGTGAAATGTTTAATACTCATTTTAATTCCGCCTTTAACCTAGGTCACCGATCGTTACCGCCACCTAATAACAATACCCAACAATGTACTTTGAATATATCTTCTATACAAATATCTGCTTTTACTATACAAAAATATCTTAAACTTTTAGATGTATCAAAGGGTGCCGGCCCTGATAACATTCCTCCATTGTTCTTTCGCAATTGTTTTGAGCAACTTAGTGTTCCTCTTCTAGCTATCTTTAACATGTCTTTGCAAACTGGAATTATGCCTAAAGTATGGAAACGTTCTTTTGTGATACCTGTCTATAAAAGTGGCGACAAACACGATATAATAAACTATCGTCCGATTTCTAAGCTGAGTGTTCTACCCAAATTGTTTGAACGTATTATTTATGATAAATTATTTCCTATTATCAGACCTCACATAATTGAACAACAACACGGGTTCTTGAGCAGAAGATCTACTGATACAAATCTATGTGAGTTTCTAGATTGCGTGGTGAATGCTATGAACGATGGATTCCAAGTTGATGTTGTGTATACCGATTATTCGAAAGCTTTCGACAAAATTTGTCACGACATATTATTACAGAAGCTCATGAGTATTGGAATACATGGTGATCTCTTGCGCTGGTTGGAGTCTTATTTAAGGGATCGTAGTCAGGCAGTTACGGTAAAAGGCTTTTGCTCATCGTTTACTCCTGTCCCTTCTGGTGTGCCTCAAGGGTCTCATTTGGGTCCCCTTTTATTTAACATTTATATAAATGATATTTCCAATGTGTTTCGGCACTCAAAATTTCTACTTTATGCAGATGATACAAAAATATTTAAATTGATACGGAACAATGATGATTGTATTGAACTACAGGAAGATTTAGATGCGTTATGCTCATATTGCGAACATAATATGTTGTTCCTCAACGTAAAAAAATGCAATATCATATCATTTTCTCGTAAAAAAAGTACAATTAAATACTCATACTTATTGAATAGTCAATTACTGGATAGAGTGCTATTAGTTAGAGATCTTGGAGTGCATCTAGATTCAGAGTTAATATTTGACAGGCATATTGAGATAGTGGTCAAAAAAGCGTTTCGTATGTTGGGGTTTATTTTAAGGGTCAGTAAAGATTTTAAAAATGTCTTAGCTTTAAATATTTTGTACAACTCTTTTGTTTTGTCTATATTAGAATATGCTTCTGTAGTTTGGAACCCACAATACGCTGTGTATATTGATCAATTAGACAAAATCCAGAATAAATTCTGTAAACATCTTATCTACAGAGCCTCAGCACTTGGGTCACCTTTAGCGGTGCCTTTGGTTCCGTTGAAGGATAGGAGAGTACTGCGCGACCAAATATTTTTGTATAAAATCTTAAATAGTTTTATTGATAGCCCTTATTTACTAAATAAGGTTAGGTTTAGATGTCCCCGAATCAGCTCTAGAAAGAATCAGTTATTCCAGCCTCTTACCATTCGTACCAATTATGCATCTAATTCATTTATTAATCGTTCCATGAATTGTAACAATAGTTTGTTCTCTAAGTTTGATATTTTTGACCTCTCTCTTTCCAAATTTAAACTCGCCATCTGTGAGGAATTAAAAACTTTGAATTTGTCATAGTGTTAGTTTATTTTAATTAATTTTAAGTTCTAAATCAATCTGTTTATTTGTTCTTATGTTTAGATTCTTTTTCATTTTCTCCACCGATTTTTACGTGTGTGTAACAATTAATAGTGGAAACTTTATTGGATTATGCCTTAGTAATTAGTTTTTGTCATGTAAGCACCATTGTTCTGTTTGTTTTCCAAATAAAATAAAATAAAAAAAAAAAAAAAAATTATTCATTTGATTTTTAAACCAGTATACATACCTCAGCAGTTAGAACAGGCATCACAGCTCAGTTAGTAGTAGCTTTGCCTTCTATTCTGTGGTTCGATCCTCACCGAGAATAATCGTTTGTGTGAAGAGCACTGATGTTTGTTCTGTTTCTGGGTATGTACCTATTTACCTACACATTTTGCTTAGTTTGGGACTAGATGTGTGAAATGTTTGTGAAGGTGGCATGGGCGCAACAAGGTTCGTTTATCGACCCCGGCAAAGTTGATATACGATTCCTTACAGCCAGATATCTTCGGTCGGCACCCTCACCTCGAAGGATTTGAAAAAGTCTTAGTCTATCATATATCTTAGTCTCATTTGTCACCATAGGTTTGAGCCAAAGTTTCGAGTGTCTTCGCTTGCAAATATTCCCTGACATCCTCCGCATTGAAGGCATAGTGCACACCAAGTGCGAGACAAGTAGACCAGCGTACCGCGAACCAACAACGCTCGCAGCGCGAAACTCAACGCGGTCGGTGCGATTTCTGCCAAACTTATTCCGACAAAACAGGCTTCTTTTTTTTCCGTGCCACTGCTTGTCGACCGGTTCCTTGTTAGTTGGACAGTCTTCCGAAACTTATTGCGTCCTCCCTTAGAAAGGTGCGGTGCGGCGACAGGCGTCCATGCAACGGGACGTACTGCCGCGGTGAGAAAGGCAAGGTTTCACTCGCACCCGCACGTGTCGCGGTGACGCATCGACATATTCCGCTGACTCGAAACTATCGATGGATGCATTTTGCGTTCCGGCACGTGCACTCACTTGTGAGTCCCCGGGTGACCTACTTACTGCATTAGAGTAACAATAACTCAGCCCGCATATCACTGATGGTTTTGTTGTAGGCCTCGAGTTAGTAGGTAATGGACTTCGGCAAGGCTATTCTTCAAAAACTTGATACTGATAACGTTGACGTGTTGAAAGTCTCTTGCCTAACAGCAGTGCCTTGCAGAGGCAAGGAACTGCAGGTCCAACTTCAAGGAGGAATATTCTGAGATCGTCCATGATCGTCGATAGCGTTTTGGATGTAGGTACGCTAGCAGCTCACTTTACAGCTGTTGATAGTGGCTGCAAAGAATCGCAAATTATAAATCCAAGACTCGGCACTTTTGCTCTTATTTATTTATTTATTTCTCCATTCATTTTCTTCATTTATTTATTTATTTCTCTTGATAATCTCTTGTCAGATCTAAATCCTCACGAGGCGACGTAGGTACACCTTCATGCCGGAGAAACTAAATAAATAATAAGGGTTTAATGTTACTAAGGTACCATAAAGGTATCTACATACTTGGTTCTCTTAGTTACATTACAAATCTTTTGAAACAAGGCTGTGCGAGCAAGTTATGAGTTTTTGTCGTATCTAGCATGAGTGGTATGGTATATACCCAGAATTAGTCCAGGATGCAAATACTCCTCTTCCATCTCTATCTACCGCACGCCAACAATCAAATCACCGCTCCGATATTCTTAAACTTATTCCTGAGATCTATGTGTCTGTTCTGTATAGTCCAAATCAGCTGTCCAAACCACGGCACGTGAGCCGCATGCGGCTTTTATTGTTTTGTTTGTTTGGTAGTTTTTGTGAAATATTCTCAAGGTATTCTGTGTAAGTAAGTATATTTTTTGTATTTTAATATTAATAATATCAATATTTTTATCATCCTGGCCCCCTGCTGTTAAAATAACTTTATATGAACTGAATAATTTGAAGTCTCCTACTATGGTTTTAAGAAGATTGTTAGAAAGATATCCTTGACAGTAACTGTAGTTCGGAATGGTAGATAGATACTGGATGAGCCACTCCATTTTAAAATGCATAAAATTACAGCGTCCCGTTCTTCAGCATAGGTAACAAACAGGTGGCTAGGCCTACAGCTAAATCTAGATCCAGATAAAAAAATAATTAGATGCAAGTGGTTAATTATTTTTACCGTACCTATTTATTCGTTCTGCAAATAAACATTTTTATCATAGAACACCGAAATACACTTTTAATATTACAGCACGTTATATACTATTTATCTAAATCTAAACTAATATTATAAAGAGGAAAGATTTGATTGTTTGTTTGTTTGTTTGTTTGCATCGAATAGGCTCCGAAACTACTGGACCGATTTCAAAAATTCTTTCACCGTTGTGAAGCTACACTATCCGCGCTGAACATAGGCTATATTATATTTTCAAAAAACTTAGGGATCCTTACTAAAACTTCAATTATGTAACCCAAGGTGTAAAAAAAATACCTAAGAAATTCCTTACATCGCGTGCGCTGCGAAAACTATTGAAGATAGAAAGAAATTATGTACTACGATTTTGTAGAACACATTATCATCCACAAAAAAGTCAACGACAGCATATGACTAACTATTACAGATATGTCACTATAAGTGTTTTAATATCGAAAAAATATAATTAAAATGACGCCGTTAGAAAACGTTCTTTATTTGTGCTTTGGTATTAATCCTTATCTAAATAAACTTCTTCATAATTAAGACTGGTTCAATACCTTTATATGACTTTTTAAATTATTTAATTTGGACATTCCATTCGAAAGATATCACGAGTTCAAAAATGTAAGTATTGGAAAAAAGTCAAGCGGAATAAAGCAGGCGCCGCGCCGGTCACGGAAGTATATGCGGGTTCTATTATTTATCCCACTATGTGGATTGTGGATCAAAAGAAAACTTATGAGATTAACAGTATGTACATATTATGTTAAACTCATAATTAGTAAACTATTGTTATTTAAACATTTTAAACATTTCATAAACATTTCATTGTAAAAAATTCCGACTACCACAGCACTTTTGCCCATACGTCGGCATATTAATAATATTTTGGATCAAATTCCTTATAACTATGACAAATACTATCCCTCTATCTTATAAAAAGTTAGCGTTGACTTTAAGTCATCATTACGTATTAGTACTTCAAGTCTGCGCTAACTTTTTATCAGATAGACCGTATAACTTTAAATAAAATACCGGCTACCGCAGCACTTCTGCTTACACGTCGGTATATTAAAAATAATTTGGTTTAAAATCCTTATCAACTATGACAAAAACTCAAATATTTAAAAATGTATGCTACCACTTCCGCCTATACGTCGGCATACTAAAAATATTTTGGTTCAAAGTCCTTATCAACTATGACAGATACAAAAAAAACTGTGATATGTACTAAATACATATTTAAAAAATCCGACTACCGCAGCATTTCCGCTCATCCGTCGACATATACAAAGTATGTAGGTTCAAAATCCTTATCAACTGTGACATGTAATTAAACTTTGTAAAAAAAAAAACCGGCTACCGCAGCACTTCCGCCCATACGTCGACATATTCAAAGTATGTGGGTTCAAAATCCTTATCAACTGTGACATGTACTTCAACATTGTAAAAAAATCCGGCTACCGCAGCACTTCCGCCCATACGTCGACATATTCAAAGTATGTATGTTCAAAATCATTATCAACTGTGACATGTACTAAAATATTGTTATAAATTCCGGCTACCGCAGCACTTCCGCCCATACGTCGACATATTCAAAGTATGTGGGTTCAAAATCCTTATCAACTGTGACATGTACTTCAACATTGTAAAAAAATCCGGCTACCGCAGCACTTCCGCCCATACGTCGACATATTCAAAGTATGTAGGTTCAAAATCATTATCAACTGTGACATGTACTAAAATATTGTTAAAAATTCCGGCTACCGCAGCACTTCCGCCCATACGTCGACATATTCAAAGTATGTGGGTTCAAAATCCTTATCAACTGTGACATGTACTTCAACATTGTAAAAAAATCCGGCTACCGCAGCACTTCCACCCATACGTCGACATATTCAAAGTATGTAGGTTCAAAATCATTATCAACTGAGACATGTACTAAAATATTTAAAAAAAATCCGGCTACCGCAGCACTTCTACCCATACGTCGACATATTCAAAGTATGTATGTTCAAAATCAATATCAACTGTGACATGTACTTAAACATTGTAAAAAAATCCAGCTACCGCAACACTTCCGCCCATACGTCGACATATTCAAAGTATGTAGGTTCAAAATCCTTATCAACTGTGACATGTACTTAAACATTTAAAAAAAAAATCGGCTACCGCAGCACTTCCACCCATACGTCGACATATTCAAAGTATGTATGTTCAAAATCATTATCAACTGTGACATGTACTTAAACATTGTAAAAAAATCCAGCTACCGCAACACTTCCGCCCATACGTCGACATATTCAAAGTATGTAGGTTCAAAATCCTTAACAACTGTGACATGTACTAAAATATTGTTAAAAATTCCGGCTACCGCAGCACTTCCGCCCATACGTCGATATATTCTAAGTATGTAGGTTCAAAATCCTTATCAACTGTGACATGTACTTCAACATTGTAAAAAAAATCCGGCTACCTCAGCACTTCCGCCCATACGTCGAGATGTTCAAAGTATGTAAGTTCAAAATCCTTATCAACTGTGACATGTACTAAAACATTGTTAAAAATTCCGGCTACCGCAGCACTTCCGCCCATACGTCGACATATTCAAAGTATGTATGTTCAAAATCCTTATCAAATGTGACATGTACTAAAATATTTCAAAAATTCTGGCTACCGCAGCACTTTCAACCATACGATATTTTGTGTCGGTTTTTTTTGGGCGTTCATAATTCGGAGTAAAACAATGTTATATTAAAAATTCTTTTTAAAAAAAATCTCTTTGTCAAAATAGCAAAAGGAAAGTCTGTTAAAAGGGCTATTAGGTGGCTACTCTAAGGAACGAGTTTTTTAGTCGTGGCCCAGGCTCCACAGCGAATTGCCCTTTCTTCTTTGCGGTTACCGCAGCACTTCCGCCCATATGTCGACATATTTGTACGATTTTATAAAGGCTACCCGTGCGAAGCCGGGGCGTGCTGCTAGTATAAAAATAATCTTATAATACCCTACAGATAAAACAAGCTATCATCGACGCGACCCTCCGTGTCTGAGTTTAATAAATTTTTATAAATCTAAACTACTAAATCAAGTTTGAAATCTCAACACATTTCCCCTATCCTATATATGTATACGGCAGCAAATTGTGCGAATTTAATCGCACGTACCCTACCTATAAAAATAATCGAAATAATAAGTTAAATTAATTACCTAATATTTTAATAATAAGCAAGAATCGAAGTAATCCAAGTTCACAACCTGGTCACGGAACTTTCAAATCGTAACGACCCCCCCGGTAAATAAAACCCCGACGAATTAAATACGCATGAAATACTTAAAATTAATTATTTGTGATAATTGAAGATCGAAGATGGCCATGTGATCGTCCAACTCCTAAAGGACCCTACTGTTGTGACGCAAGTAACTCAAGAACTTAAGGAATCATGTTGAGAATTCAAACCGATATCTATTATAATTTATTACCTAATTTACCTATTATATATGAATGAAACATTATAAAATACTTATAACTTTTATGTACCTAATGTATTTTATGAAAAGTAATGGATGCTAGCATAGTTATGCCAGGTCTCTTAAAGATTTATGAATTATGTACGAACATTATGAAAGACTATGTAAAGGGTTTTCGTGTAATAGACTTTATAGGAAGTATGTATTTGAAATAAATAATGGAAGCTGACATTGCTATGTCAGGGCCCTTCAAAGGCACCCGCCCGTGCCTGCCAGTAGTCTACGACACACGCTATGTAACTTAATACATAAATAGACTACCTCTTCCACAGGAGGCTTTCCGGCGTATGAATAAGCTAGAGAAACGAATAACTTTTAATTATTACCGTTTACCTAACCCACCCAAACGCGAGCACAACTATAGGGATTTCAATGGGACTACAATCTTCTTAAGTTCCCTTTAAAAGAACTCAAAAACAAAGCAGACCCTAGGGGGTCAACTGCTAAGCAGCCTGGTAGAACCATGTCCAACGGCACAAGTTGAGCTAGATTATTAGGATAACCAATGTCAAAGCCTTGAGAACATTCTCAGATGTTGTCGAAGAATAGGTCATAAAAACTAGATTTGCGGAAAGCCTCCCTCGCTTTTCTAAGTCCGGGATAAGCTTGGCAACTACTGTGCCGCTAGTGAAAAATAAATTTCAAGTCGCCTTCTATATCAAAAACTATGCCTATTTGTGCGTAAGTACCTTCTGATTGATCTTTATTAATTTTATTATTTACCTAGATACTATTAGAATAGAATACTTTTTATTCCAGTTATTATAAAACTTCATGCTAGAACATATTAAATGATATAATTATTTTATGTTAAAATAACTGAAAATGGTCATCTCTCAGCCTGTGCTGGTGTAGATAAGAACCATTGGGATAAGAACCACCTGCGCTGGTTTTAAGTAAATGCCAAAAGAGGATGAAGAAGGTGGGGGGAGTTGCAATCGCAGGCATTGCACATTAAGACATTAATGATGTACAACTTAACATAACATTAATCAATTAGGTACTTAAGGCTATAAATATCTAATACAATTTGTGAAATTCAATTAAAATTAAATAAGTTATAAATTGTAACAAAAAAACTAAATAACAAACAAAAACAAGGATGGCTACTTTTTGATGATATTTTTTGTGATTCTAATAATTGTTTTTTTAGGTTTATTTTAAAAGAGTAAATAGATTTGATTTGTTTTATTGGCGGGGGGGGGGCAAGTTGTTCCAACATTTCGTGGCAACTTTCAGCACACAAACTAATAATGACGCATATCGTTAGGATCGGTTGTAAAAAATCTGTTTATTTTATAAGTAATATTTATTGTATTAAGAAAGAAAGAAATAGTTTATTAACCCATAGGTATACCTAAGTAACAATAATATGTAAAATAAAAAAAAAATAAACAAAAATAACGACGTGTGGCACTTGGGGACTGCCGCGGTAAAACTATTGCATTGCATAGCATTTTTTGCTGGATTACGCATGCGCAGTGTTAGGTTATTTCGTTACAGAATTTCTGGATTCGGTCTCCACGCTCAAGGCCCGCGGTAGAAGCTATGCAATAGCTTAAAAATTGGGTAAATTAGGTCTCGGACTCAGCATACGTGCACCTAGGTAACAGTGCAACACTGGTGCAGTTTATTGTATAGGTAAATAATTATATTACAAGTAACGAATTTTGCGTAAAATGAAATTCTAAGTGCATTCCGAACTTGATTGAAAGCCGCTACAATAAACTTTCCTCTTTTTCCCCCACAACCCCTTTTTGGTATTAACGCAATATTTTGTGCCAAATGGAGTCCTAAACATGGCTGTCAAATTTGATCGTAATCTGTAAATAAAGCTTTAATAGCAAACTTTAACCATCCCACTCCACCATTTTTTTTGTTTTGGCAATATTTTGTGTAAAATCAAGTCCTAAGTGTGCGTTGCAGTTTTCATTAAATTCCGTCGATACAAAAAAAAAAAAATCTCCTCTCCCTCTCCTGTCTGGCTATTTCATTTTTGCCATATTTATGTCAAACAAACGAAACTGAGTCGCTTTGATCGCTTCGCTCGCTCGGTCTATAAAGAAGTTTCTCTCAAATTTATTTAAAATCGCTCGCTCGCTGTATAACACTTCGCTGTACAAACTTCCTCTATTTGTTCTATCCACTCCCGCTTTTTTTTTTGCAACATTTGTAGAATTCCGACAGTGAGGCAGAAGGACAAAAGTATTTATGGTCCAATTTCGAAACAGAGACGCTTCGCTCATTGGTATATCAATACATTTTGACTTCTATAGTCTTATTGCGATATTAACATTAATGGTACACAAAAGTGGTGTTATTTAAACCGCGGCAATGGAAAAATATAATTTCAGAGATGGCAGCATTGACATAAAAAGATGACGTCTAGTCATTACACACCATGGAACACGCAGCCATTCGTCTTGTACATTACATGTCGGTTCTGGTTCTGGCACTCGCCGGCCGCTACCGCAGCACACATGGTTGCGCTTTCCAGGCCGTACAAAATTAAAATTATGTACACCCTTGGAATTGGATGCCAAAATGATCACAAATTCCTGGCTGCGTAATCCAAGGTTGTACATTCCCAACACGTGTCAGGAATACGCAGTCAGGATTTCAGGAACATTTTGGCTGCAAATTCCTGTCTGCGAATTCTGCCTGCGCTTTCCATGGTTGTGACTTCCCGGGTTATGTGTTTTCCATGGTTGACTAACATTAAAATGTTGCCATATTCAGCCCACTAGATGCGTAAAGAAGTTACAAAAGATTCAATGAACTTCTTCTTAGATTTTTAAAGTCGTTTCAAAATGGAAAACCCGCAAGATGTGGGAAGGTGTGCGTGTCGTGGATTTTATCGACTAGCAGCTACCTATCTAGTTCTTGTAATACAAGCTTTGATAAGTTTCAGACTAGATGTATGAAATGTCCGTGAATAATTATTATTAAATGTATGGTCAATAAAATACATATGAAATTGAAGACCGCATTGTAATGTAGAATGTAGTATAATTCTATCATAAATGTTGTATCTGTGAACACCTTCATCAGTCACGAAAGATTGAAATTTTAGACCTAATTTATTCATACAATACCTTGGGAACTAAAATATATATTTTTTTTAGTTATTTATAGGCGGATAATAGTTTCAATAATAGAAAATGTCTGATTAAATAATAAATATACACTGTGGTGTGTGTGACACCTTATGACTGGTCTATGGTTTGGTAGATAGACAAAGTAGCAGGTAGCAACCCAAGCTAGAGTTTGATTATAAAAAAAATGGCAAGTTAAAAAAAAACATTTTACTTCAATCAAACAAATCGTACATGCGTGACGTGCGTTGAACATACGTGAGCAATCGGATGACAGTTTATTAGAAAATATTTATCGATGTTGTTATAGAAAATAATATATTTTTACATATTTTTATTTATAATCAAACAAAACTTCCAAACTACAACGAAATTATACTTGTGTTGTGAAATTAACTTATTTTCAGTTGACAGAGTCACGTTTGTTTATTGGTTAACATCCGCCATTTTGTACTGAGTGTCGTTTGTTTAGTGACTGGTTTTCAATCCTAGGATGCTGATAACATTTCACGGAAGGCATATTGTGTTGTAACTGGAGGTGTACAATGGTTTTACTGGAAACTTTATATAAAGTGGGTACAAATTAAATTGTGTGGCTTGTCAAACTGACGTCGGTCTAAACATTCCACCTAGGTGCCGGATGTGTCCTACTATCGGTTAGGGCGATTTTACGTGCCACCTTGAGTGGTATACGTGTCCCGATACCTATGCTGCCGAAAATATGAGTGGCAACGTGAATCAGGTGCCGCTGGCATCCAGTCAGCGAGGACCCGGACCGTATCCTTTTATTATAATCACAATTTACATTACTACACTAATATTTACGTAATATTTATATGCCACTTCAGCATCTGTTTGTGCGCCGCTTTGCGAAAACTTGTTTTGTTTGGTTTCTGAAAATTTATGATTGGGTAAGTACATATTGGTAGTTGAAAATTAATTGAAAAATCATGATTGTTTTAGTAGGTAATTGATGGTTTTGTTTATATTTACATATGAACTTACTTTTACTTGAATAACTAAACTAAAATTATTTTTAAAGGCAATTACTGTAATAGTTCAATTTGCAATGCGATGAATATTCATCTTTCCAAGCGAAGTTATTTATTATTTCAAATCCTCATGTTATTTTTGAAGGTAACTCATGGTTACACAGTTGGATAAAAGTGTTTTGCATACACCTAGTTATTACCCAGGATTTGTAAATCAATTATTTTTATTGTAAAAGATTATGACATTTTTTTATTTTCTTATTTTGTTATAACTGGTACAACGATGTTGGTTTCAACTTCAAGTTCGAACAGATAATGCCTTTTGTAAAATTTTTGTATACTTTCAGGTAAAGATATGGTATTACATATTGTGATACTGTCTTTGTTTCTTTATATTTACAACACCAATCAATATAAAAACCTAGGTGTGTATATAAATGTAAGTCCATGTTTTTAAGTAATGAGATTTAATTAAGTAATTGATTGAGTGAGCAAAGCGAGTGTGATTAGTGATAACTTAGGCTAATTGCCTTGTATGTTTGTTAGTTAGGTAAAGCATAACATTCAAAGTGCATATCCATATTGTTTGTTAAGACTAAATAGTATTATCAAGACTTACTAAAATTTATATTACTAAAATATTGCACAGAGGTACAGGGTGGTTTTAGGAAAAGGTTTTTTTTCAATAAAATTAATTTGTTCGATTCAATAATAAATGCTGTCTTTCTTTTAAAATCATTTGGGTTAGTTTTCACCACATATAAAAGGATAAGATGAATGAGCATTGACATTGGAGTCAATGAAAACCATTTTATCTACTTAATAGTAAAATCAAGATATTAAAACTAAAAGTAATTTGTAAAAAAATGCTATTTCATATTCATTTTCAAAAGTTGTTTTTGTTAGCAATAAAATCCATTGGTTCAATTATAATTTGCTCCTCTCAAACAATCAACTTATAATTCCTATATAGTCTCTCTACTACTGCTCAAACAATGCAAAATAATTTTAAATATGTCTAATGTTTATTTTTTCAGTTCAATATAATGTGTTGTTCAGGTAAAACAGGCAATTAAAGTAACTTTTAAAGTCATAGTTAAAAAAAATATCCAAGCACCATCTATTTTGTGTAATGTTGACCAGATTCCAATTTGAGGCAAAATAGGAGTATAGTACATAGTAAAAGCATTTATGAGCACTAACATTGTATTGCCTTGGCTATGTACCTTTTTAATGATACTAAGACCCATAATATCTAAGTGACCTATTAAAATTTATTCAATATTTGTTGTATAATTTAAAATGTACAAAATTATGTAGACTTATTGTGGACCTGAGTCTAAGTACAACTTTATTGCCTCCTTACTCATGTCACATACTTACATTATAACAAAAACGCATACCTATATTATAATAAAATCAAACATACCATGTATAAACAAAACCAGCCAAGGTTCCGTACCATAAAATCAGAATCCGAACATTTATTTACGATACACAAAACTTAAGAATAATACATGTAAACTTAAAAATAATTATATATAAGTATCGTACAACGTAATCTGACTCAGCTTAGGTATGTTGACTGGCAACCAACGCTGGTCTTCTGTCAGGGCCGTACAGTCATTCACGTTTTTGTATGAGAGCCCCCTTAAATATATATTTTATTCTATTTTTTAGTGTTTGTTGTTAAAGCAATGGTAGGTAATACATCATCTGGGAAAATTTCAATCTCTCTATCATGGTGGTGACAGATGGACAGTCACACATACAGACATACAGTGGAGTCTCAGTAATAGGGACCTATTTTTCCCTTTGGGTTCAAAACTCGAAAAAGCCTGACATATTCTTTTAAACATCTTGTCATATAGGGCTATAAGAAATTAACTCAGGCAGCTGAGTAATATGATACATGCACTATCAAATTGCATTAATATTGGTTCTAAGTAATAGTGAGTTCTTATCGCTGTTGTATATTTCAGCTAGGTGTACATTACGGTAAGAGAATGTACAGTCTATCATCATAAACCTCTCAAAGTGTGCAAAATATATTATGTATGGTCTCATATTTTATTGTTGTTTTGTATAAGAATCACCTTAAACATTGGTAACCTCTGCCTTCACCGAGACATGATTATATGCTTTAGGATGCTGATGGAATAAAAAGGTGGTGTCTAAAATTATGAAACTTTTGGAAATATAACTGTGTAAATGCATCAGTTTGAGTATTTTGTTACTTTTGCTGTTGCAACTTACCAGGGAAGCCCAAATAAAATCTCAATTTAAAAGTTAATTAAAACTATGTCATGTCTTGTGCCTCGATTTAGTACCCAATTATATGTCAAATCACGTGACTTTAAAGGTGATTTTCAACTAGAGTTGAACTAAGCTGTATCATATTTACTAATAGAGTGGGCCCCAAGCGAACTTGTGAATTCCCGGCGCCTTAGAGAGTTCTTACGGGGCGAGGGATCTCACAGGAAAAAAACTTGGCTCAAAAAGTCAATTGAAGTGAAAGCTCTGCACAACTCATTGAACTCAGAGAGGTAAAGTTTATATGTTAAGTTTTTGTTTGCAGAAGTCCTCCTTTACAAAACGGACAAGCAAAGGCAGGCCTTCCTTGTCCCAAGACCCCAAGTAAATGGGACAAACGGTCGAGGGATATATATAGAAGTCCTCCTTTTATTTTGCCCTCCCCTTAGGACTTCTTATAATACAGAATCCAATCAGCAATGAAATGAAATGACCTTCACCCATCTGTTTAGTTGATGAAATTATAATGTTATCTTAAACTATTACTATTTGGATTGTTTTTACTTTAACGAAGACTGCGCGTGTACTGACTGTACAAGCTTTGCGATTAGTGCATCATGCCATATTCTCCTTGTGGATATGCAGAAATGTATTATGGTCATGGTGCAGGTCAAGCGCTCGAGAACGTGCTGAATGTACCAAGAGCAATTGATTAGAAAGATTGGCATACAACCTGAAACTTACCCAGACCATATTGTTTGTCGATTGAAATGACGATTTCAGAACTTGTACAACACTAAAGTCCTCTTTTTAACATGATGCTTAGGTACTAGCCAAATAAAATTTTCAGGGTAACTTTTCCATAAATGGGGGAAGTTTTTAAGGTAGGTTGTAGAAAAACAAATCGGTATCTTTGTTTTTTTATATAGCCTTTCAAGTTTTTCAAGGAAACTCAGGTTACTGATTTTTTTGTAAAGATTATTTTTTCTTTGGAAATTAATCAAATAACGACTCAAACTGGTGTTGTGGTACGAATGATCTACTATTAAACTACAATGTGAAAAAAAAAAACGATTATAGCCCTAATTGTTTGGGTATATACTAGGGACATATAACCTAATATCAGAGTTTGACCAAAATTTCATAAAAGTGCGAGTAACTCTTGAACTACTGTAAATCGCTGAACATACATGGGGGTTATATCGATAGGCATTGAGGTCCCCCATCGCCCTGCCACGTTTGATCCACAACTCCTGTTACACCCTGTATAATGTTATATGTATGTTAGTAGTAACTTTTTCCGAATTCTATCCTTCGCAAAAATTCTGAACAAAGCTCTCTCAAAGCGAGTTTCAGGTAATGGACCAACCCCACAACCAGTGTCCACGTTTCGGAATCATAAGTCATAACGGGTAGAACGCAGAGGTTGAAAGCTTTCATTTCCAGACATTGAGGGATTACATATTAAAAATATATAGATCACATGGAATCAGGCATAAGTATATCATTTTTTTTTGGATATTTTATCCTCTTCAAGCACTACCATTAAGTTCCACACTACACAAGGGTTAGCTGGAAGAAAATGCTTTTTAGCATTAAGCTCGCCTATGTACATTTGTTTCTTTATGTGCAATAAAGTATTTTCAAATCAAATCAAATCTTACAAAATTACTAACATCCAAAGCCAATTTGCTCAAGTAAATAAATAAAAAGGTACAGGTGGTACAAAAAGTACGGGTGGAATGGTACAAAAACGTATAGCTCCATATCAAAGACATGCGCAGTTGATCGAAGCCTGGACAAAAAGAATGGCTTTACCCCATCACTATAAATGAGTAAACGATGACTAGTGTACAGAACTCAGTATTCATTCAATATGATTTCAGCATAATGGTCAAAAGCCATCGTTTAATTTTCGAAAATGAAAAAGTAGGTCGCGAATCGAATAATCGTTTACAATGTATCGATTTTAAAAGGTTGCATTCGACCGTCTCGGTCGTTGTGTTTAAGTGAGAACAACCCTCGTAAGTCACCCTTCCCTCCTCACCAAAAACGCCTAGTAAACAGGAAAAATAATTTGTACGCTATCCATTGCGGTCTTGGTAAGGGAGTGTCGAGCCGTGTCGATGTCAGGGCTCAATTTTCTCATAGCAATGTACCCCTTGCGTAGTCGTTCAATCGTTCAGTTTGCAATATGGTACTGGACGTCGGGGAACGCCCCAAAATGTGAAGGTGTACTTTCTATATATGTTCATCTCTTTCTCTCACGTCTATCCGAACTAGATTACAGTGTGATCAGTCACTAGGCGATTTTCCGGTTTATAATATTGCTTATTCCAGTCCGCATTATAAGAAGACCTAAAAAATGTGAACAAAGCTAATCTCCATTGAACAGTTCGGTTTGAGAAGGTGAAGTTATCACGGGGCCATTAAATCTGACTTAAGTGCGAGCGTATGACAATGTAGCACAGAGCGCGCGGTTTCCTTATCGATTTTCTCTATGCTGCATTAAATAACTACTGAAATAGTGAATTCGATCCGCAAATATCACAAATGCGTGGTTTCCGCGTGATTTAATATGGAACTTCTGATTCGGCTTGGTGATTTATACCGTGGTGTATTCACGTGACTTTTTATTCTTCTAATGAAATAATCAGAAGTGTGGCTGGATTGAACGTAATAAATGGTTGCCCAATGGGGCATATAATATATTTAACAGAGATGGTCAATTGAATGTCGGACCCTATGCCGATGATAGTGCCACCTATGTTTTGGGAATGGTTTAACATTTGGCTAATACAGTTTTTGAAAGATTTGTATCATGAAATTAAGATGGTAGGACTAAGAGGCGGGAACAATACAAATAGTCCTTACTCACATACATGTGCCAATCATGGATCAGCATCCCAAGCTGCTGGAATTGATATGACCCTGAATATACCAACGTCGTTGACTATGTCAAGTCCCGCTGCGGCTCCGCACTTAAACCCAAATCAAATAAATTTGCAATCTTTGAGCACGGTGTCCCTGCAATTTGTGCCCTCAGTTCTGCAAACCAACCCTGGCTCTCACAATCATCACAGCCATACCCTAAACCATCAAGGGGTCAACCTGAATCGTAACCATGGTAATAGCCAATTAAGCAGCGGTCACAACCATAACAACAATCTTGGATCAAGCAGCAATCACAGTCATACGAATGGTTTAAGTCAAGGCGTCAGCCACGGCCATACCAATAATCTAGGCCTTAATACTGGTCATAACCATAGCAGTAGCCTAGGCCAAAGTAGCAGTCACAATCTTACAAACAGCATTGTATTAGGCGGTTGTCACAATCATGCCAAGAACATAAGCATCGGTGCTACTCACAATAACAGTCATAGCATAGGCAGCATCCACAGCCACAGCAACACGGGATTAAGCGGTAATAACACCCATATCACGAACGGCTTAAGTGGTGTCCACAGTCATAACAGTAATCTAAGCGCAAGTGTAACTCATAGCCATTCAATCAACCATGGCCCAGGTGGGAGTCACAGCCACACCATGAATCTAGGTCTAGGTGGAAGTCAAAACCACACCAGTAACCTTGGGTTGATCGGGAGTAACAACAACACCACTCATCTTGATCTAAGCGGAAGCCACAACCATACCGTTAATCCTGGCCTAAGTGCGAGCCACAGTAATAATGCCAGTAATCTTGGCTTAAATGGAAGTCACAATCATGCTACTAACCTTGGTGCAGGTGGAAATCATAGCCATAACAGTAGCCTTAGCCAAGGTGGTAGTCATAATCATACTACCACCAAGCTTGGCTTAAGCAGCAGTCATAACAATACCTTAAACCTCGCTGGAAATAGCCTCATTCTCGGCATAAATGGGAGTCAAAGTCACGTCAGTAATCTTGGGCTTAGTGGCAGCCATAATCATGGTAGCAGCCTAACCGGAAACCTAAGCCATAACATTCTTGGTATAGATGTTAATCAACAACACAACAGTATTCTTCGTCCAGGTGGCAGCCAGAGCCATAACAATCATGGCCACAATCCTGGACTAAGTGGAAGTCATAGTCATTCCATTCATCCTGCATTAAGTGGCCATCATAGCCACAGCAGCAGCATTAGCCTAGGAAGCCACAATGTCCACATTAGTAGCGTGAAGCCTACCAGCAGCATCAATTCCAACTGCAGCGGCAATACAATCAATATCGTTAATCCTATCAGCAGCGTTAACCCAAGCAACAGTCACAACATCAGTACCACTCACAGTCTAAATGGTACTCACAACCAGAACAGTACGCAACACTTGAGTACAGTACAAAACCTAAATTTACAAACTCCGAGTAATAATACAAATAGTAGTAATATTCACAAGAGTGAGTCTCGGTATTCCACGTCGAACTGTGTGCTGTCTTCGCACCCACAACAGTTTCGGTTACTGAAACAAACCAGCAGTAAGTTCATATAAGAAACACTATCGTACTTGTTATTGAATGTTTTTGTTCTTGCGATTATTGAAATAAAAAAAACATAGTGTATTTGCCATACGTATGAATTTTACGACCTATTGTTTTTATGAACTGGCGATAAATGTGTTCGCAACATCAGATGCTGAAGTTTAAAATATAATATTTGTTATTATAATATTTTACTGGTTTTGTATTTTAAGTTTTTACAAGTGCATATAAGTATTATATCACCAGACTGGTTTCCCACATCACAAGCTTTGCTAAGTTTGGGACTAGTATTATAGTAGTATTGTCTGAAATGTCCATCTATTTATCGATTATTATTCGTTTTTACAATTTAAACCCTTAGCAATAAACAGTTATCCTCGGGCTTCCACACCACACAGTGAGTATTATTATTTTAATAAAGTTATAAACTGTAAGCACACGTCATATTCAATGATACCGTGGGTCGTGTGCAACACTACAAAATTTGAGAAGTATAATATATTTGAATAAGTCCACCGTACAATCGACATGCAAGCACGAGAATTCACTGTATGTCGAAACAACTAGTAACAGAATATTATTTTAAATGTTGTTTATATTTATCAGGGCCGGTAGAATGTTACCACCAAAGTGGCGCAACGGCTACGACATACATGCCGAGTTCGACGGGCGCACAGTCCTCATCCCAGGCATCATTAAGACTGCAGCCGACACCTCCGCAGCCGTCTGCACCACCGGCACCGCAGCAGGACCTGTCTAAAACAACAATGGTTAGCATGTTTTGACTACTTAGTGAAGTTAAGACGCGACACACTGCTTGGTCATTTAGTTTCTTTCAACGTTCAAAGCATTACTAGCGGCGCGCTTTACAGCACCCATCAAGTTTAAGTCTGAACTTACATCACAATAGCAATAAGAGTATCACTCGAGCATCGACATTTTGCCAGCTGCGTGGCCACCGTAGGGCTTCTTCATATAATATACTAGCTGACCCGTGCCCACTTCGTTGGGCATAATTTGTCCTTTTTTCTCCGATTCACTTTGCAAAACGGACTACCACGTAAAAGCATTTTTATTTTTCGGTTTTTTATATAACCTATGACACTCAGCAATAATGTGGCTTTCTATTGGTGAAAGAATTTCTAAAATCGCTTCAGTAGATCCCGAGATTACCCCTTACGGGCTCCCACACAAAACCGCGATGCGAAGCGAATTCGCGGTTTTGTGTTGGAGCCCTTAATTTTAAGATAAGAAATATACAAACACACAAACTTTACTTCTTTATAATATTAATATAGATGATATATTAGATTACAGTGATAGTAGATTCTAATTAAATCGTCTCTATTTTACAGGCAAACCACAATTTTGTGTCGCAAACCCAAACAACACCTCGCCCGCAATATAACTTCCAGCAATACAGAGCAACACAACACGGATCGAGGCCTAATTCACTTCCCAGGTAAGTTGTTTGACAGTGGTAACACTATGAGAATTACACCCCCGAATGATACATTTTCTATTGTGATTTATATACATTTAAGAGAAGTGAAAAAAGCTTATTCACTTATTCAAAAGTGTAACTGGTGTAAACGGTTCAGCTGTAGTAGGAAAGCAACCAATATTTGATTATTTTTGCCTCTTTCACTTATAATACAATCATATTTAATTGGCAGGCAACAACAACCATTCATTCCTGGCGCATCGTCTTCCACGGGTCCTGTGATGTACCCGACGTTAGTCTTCCAGCCAACACCCATGGGAATGCAGACTTATCAGCAACCAAGATCAGGGTCGCCAGGGTAAGTAAAGTATTATACTTACTCCCAATCAAACATGTACTTAATTTGTCTTTACCTAAGTTCACAAGTTAGGCAAAGGCAAATTAGGTACATACATATTTTCCATTACGATGTACATATGTATTTCCATATTGCGGAGTTTTAATGACATCATGGACTAACGTACCTACTTATCTACCTCATGAAATAATTAATTTCGCGCATCACAAACGTTGAACTTCACGATTGCAACCGCAAAAAAACACCGCAGCCAGTACTGTAATAGGACCTTCCGCAAATCCCATACACATTGATTGGAACACTGCATTTGGTTTTCACAGATACTACCCGTACCACATGGGACCTTACATAGGATATAACCCGCCGAGTCACACGTCTCCGTGTAAGTTAATTGATACTTTTGTATTTGTCATAACCATTATACCAGCCGGAGTCCACTGTTAGACATAGGCCTCATCCATACATTTTTACTAAGAACGATTTCGTGCATGCTTTAAAATGCGACTTACCGCGATTGTACAATGTCATCTGTGGCGGTCCGTCAGGCAACTCCATCTCCAATCCATATCACTAGAACATTTGAAATTATGATACGAAGCACTATCGTAGCCTTGTTTCGTGAAAGCGTCATTCGTTTTCAGATTACGGATACACGACCAACAGTCAGCAGCTGCCGACGCCGAGCCTACCGTCGAATTCCTCCGGCGGGAGGAATAATTCAACGAACTCCTTGGTGGGTCCGCAAGCGTCGCCAGCCACGCCCGCCGCCCCTGCCGTTTCACTACCGCACACGCAAACTCCTTCACATCACCACCCAACGATGTCCGGTAACTAAGAATAAAATATTTAAGATTATATAAACAATACATATTACTGTGTCTTAACACAGCATTTTTACGAGTATTATTAAGATTGTAAAAATACCTTGGCTCAGCAATATTTTCTCTCTCTAACTAAGCATAGACTTGTAGGTACAAGCGAGTGATGATTAGCGTACGATTAGTGTTTGTAGGTTTTCGAGGTGTTCGAATATGAAAGCAGTCTGTTCGTATCGCATTTCTTTTAAATTCGTTAAATAATAAATAAATCTTTGACAATAACGAACTTCTATGCTAACTTTCATCCCCTATTTCATAACCCTTATATTCAACCCCTTTATTCTCGTAATATGTAATATGCTTTCTCAAACTTTATCTTTCTCTGAACGAAATCACCAAAATCGTTTCAATGATGTTGGCGTGAAAGCGTAACAGACAGACAGACTTGAGTTACTTTACACATACGTCACTATTAAAATAAAATGAACTATCGTAAAAGTACACCCGAAAGCAATAGCTTTAGGGGTTCTTGCAAAGACACCGTATTGTTAATTAAAAGTACTGCGCTTATTTAAATATTTGTGTTGGATAACAGCTCCGTGCTTGATCGTGGAGATTTCTTCCACAATAAAGGCCCATTTAGACGGGGAGAGTTTTCGTCTCGAAGATACGATTATCGATGGAATATAAAGGTTTCTCGTAAGGAAACGTACGAGGAACTCTCCCCGTCTAAATGGGCCTTAAGGCACATAAGTACAGTAGTTAATTACGAATGTTAATATATTTTCGTGGTTTGCATATTTTAGATTTATAATAAATAAATAGGTACTTAAGCTTTTTTTATAAGGTTTTCTTTATCATTGATATTTTCCTTTTTAGCTGTACGCCCAGCTCCAGTTCCAAAGCGTAGTCACAGGCTTGCAATCATAGATCCTGTCACACGTAAGTTGACATTGGTAGTTAGTAATTGTTTGTATGTATGTATATCAATAAGTAATAATAAAAATATTTAAATAAAAGTAAGTATTTATGTTTTATATGTTTATTTTATTTGCAGGACAGGATATATTTTCTGATTTATACCCAACGAGCAATGAATATTTTTTAAGTGGGGAACAAAACGACAGACAAACGCCTCAGCCTGTAAGTATAAACGAACCGAATAAAACCCAAGATACTTAATTAACTTTTAAAAATAACAATGTGATGTTTCTTACTGTGTTCCTCTGTATGTCCAGGAACCACCGACGCATAGTATCGCTGAAGAGTTCACTAGAATGGTTAACGAAGCGGCAAATCAGCCAAGCCTTGAAACTGCAATAAAAACTAATTTTGTACCTAAGAATATTGAATTGCCCGTATCTTCCACGAGTACCGCTCAACCTCAAAATGCAATAAGCTCAATGAGCTCTATTAATAATAATGTTATAAAGTCTGACTTAGTAAATTTAAATGATAATAGAAGTTTGGGAACCGATGCTGCCGCAACGCCTTGCGAAACGCCAGTCGTCTCGGCGATATCGGACAGTCCCGTCATAGTGCCTAAAATGACGTTAAATGTCAAACCCATTCAGAAGATTGAAACGACTGTGCAGTCCATTGTCATAGATACGAGTAAAAGTACTCAGATTAATAAGCAAAGCAATAACAAAATAAGTTCACTGCTAACGGAAAAGGTAGATAAGGAGATGGACATTTGTTATCCGTGTGAGACGAGCGCGCCGGTGTTTGTGGCGGTGACAGCGACGGCGGCGACGACGGCGCCGGCGGCGGCGGCGGCGGCCGCGGCCGCGGCTGTGGCGGCCTCCTCGAACTGTCCGGTGGTGAGCACTGCAGCCGCGCCTTCGTTGGCCATAACCTCGGCTGCGCCACAGCCACAGAGAGCACCCCGAGACAGACTCCATAAAACGGAAGATAAAGACAAACACAACAAGGTTGAAAAGGAAATTGTCATTGCCCCGAGTAAACCGAATGGCCCTACTCTATGTAAGTACCTTAATGAAGTTGTAAAAATGAGTAACATAATAACAATTTTATCTGACATTGGTTTAATTCAGCGCGTTCAACATATCGTTAAAGTAATTCATACATTATGTTTGAGAGTGTTTAAAAAAACCCTCTGTGTTATTTGCTGCGCTAACGCAACGTAGACTAGACGCTTATGACGAGACCCTTAAAATATCTCAGTATTTAGTATATTGGCCGATTGCTATCACTTGAAGGGCAACTCATCAACCAAACTGAAAATAATATCACAATGTATATTTGATTCATGTGTCATTTAGCACATCACGCTTAGACACATTAAAATGCTTCAAGACAATGATGCATCATCATCACTTGTCATTCCTTATTTAGATAAAATAAAACTTGTGGCAACTTTTTACCTTTACATAATTTGAACTACTATTAGAGCCACTGCCGAATGAAGCTGAAGAGCTGAATAAAATTATGTATATATTTATATTTCTTTGATATGTCTAAACAGCACCCTTTAAATTATGAAACGTCAGTCAATTTATTTCTTTCTAGCCCCTTGGCATAATTATATAATATGTACTTTACCCATACATAATGTTTCATTCTGATTCCAAATTCTATAAAGATTGGTTCATGCTTTAAGAACACTTAAGTTGACACCTTTTGTTTCCTTCACTTGGTTGATCAAAAACTTTTTGGTATTTATGTGGGAGAAATACACAAATGGTATGAATAGTTCAGAATGAAAACGGCGCATTCAAAATCAGAATAATAAGAGGAGAAACGATGTTGAACATAAAAATGGGTCTTCAATAATAAATAATATGTTGAACCTACTTTGTAGTCCTTTTGTTCCTCACTATAAGTCAGTCAAGTCAAGACACAACTGCCACGCAAATAAAAGTAGGTTTTGTAATGTAATGTGTTTCATATCAAGACAATTTTTTTGAAAATGTCATATCTGTTTTTTTAATAGTCGGACATATAAGACGGAAAAACATATGTCCTCTATTAAAAGGTAAGCATTTACATGGCATGGAGCTTTTTTAATAGTTGTCTTTTCTTTTGATAATATTCATATAAACGCCAATAGTTATGTACATGTACACCGGAATTTCAATTATTTGTTTGTTGTTTGAAATATATTATTCATTCATATCATCTCTTAAAATAGACTCACGGCTGCATCCACTTTGCATGGTAGATAAATAAACCTCTATTTATAAACATCTATCCTAGGATAATGGGTATGTACTTAGTTAAACCTCTAAAAATGTAGTTAAAAATTCTGAGCGGTTATGTAAGGTATTTTAAATGCAACTATTTGGTGCTCTGTACTTTAGTACAGCGTTACCTTGAGTTACCTACAGTAAAATCAGCAGGTCTAGCTATCTTGAAGTTGCTATCTGTGCTTGAAAAACAAAAGTTTCAAATGCATAATATAAAAAACATATCTTAGATAACCAACATTTCTAACTCATTGCTACTGTAATTTTTATCACAATGTACCTAGTTAGGTATATGTAAAAAAGAACAATACACAGGAGAATGGGCACTTTGGGCCACGACTAAATAAAAACGTTTAAAAGGGCTTTTACAGGCCAATATTTAATTAAATTTACAGAAAAAATCCATCCCATGGAAATCGAGATTCCGAAAAAATTGTTTTCCATATAACATCATATTACTTTGAATTCTGAAGGCCCATATGAATAACTGTGGTGACATTTAAAAAGAACCTTAAACGGACTTTATTTCTCAGATTGTTTGAAAATACAACCAGTGGAAATTGAGTTATTCCTGAAAAATATGTTGGATTGTACAAAAGAAATACATTTTTTTCGGAAATTTCTCGATTCCCACATGTTGGATTTTCAAGCAATCTGAAATGCAAATAAAATACGTTTAATGCCTAGAGTAACTTATACAGGGTGTCCCGAAACTCAACGATAACCTGGTACCGGGCGAGAGGCCAATGTATATCAGTTACGAATAAAATAAGAAAAAAAATCCATACCACTTAGTGAAGCGATAAAATATTTTTTTCTAAAAAGTTAAAATTTTTACACCTTTAATGGCTTTTTTAAGTGCCGTGATCACAATTTTCACAATTTTAAAGTGATTTTTTCAATAATGTAATCTCAAATAACAGTGTTATTAATCGCAACCACAAATCAAAGTAATATCATTCTTTAACTAAGTAAAATAAATTAAGTTTTGACGAGTTTTGGTTCAAAAAATTATTGTCACCAAACTTTGACGCTCCATGTTGAAAAAAAAATGTACCACACTACCCATGGCAAGGTTTTTTAAAAGATGGCCCATTTTGTGTAGATTTCAAAATGGTATTACACTTGACAGTTTTCTTGCCAATAAAAGTACTATTTCGTATTTTTAGTGAAGGGATCCCACATTTCAATAAAAATACCTGATACTATTTTGTTTAAAAAGGTTGTCGTTTCCATTGTTTGTAATGAACAAAAGTCATAAAATGAGATAAATAGTAATTATGCTGTCTGTTAGAGCGAGACAGCTTGTCATACGACTTTTAGGATGAGTTTCAGACGTTTTTTTGACTTTTAGACGTTTCTTCGTTTACTGCGCATCTCTCGTATTCGTTTACCTTTCGTACTATCGACTTTGGCTTGTGTTAACCTGGATTTGATACTCACCTTTACTTGTCGACTCTGGCTTTGTATTCTGGACTTTGTGCTGTGCAAACTGTGTATGGACAACATGCCGGATTTGTACACTCCGGTAGAATATGCAAATATGCATCTTATCTACGGTGAGTGCCGTTGTAATGCCTCTGCCGCACCTAATTGTAAAATGTGCACGCATCATTCTCAGAACTCAGGACGATTGCCCAGTGCTCGTACGGCTGGTGGAAGACCTCGAGCAGACCACGATGACTTAGTTTTGAATGAAGTAAGAAATGACCCCAGTACTTCATTTATTTAGTTATACATTCCGGTACAAATCCGGCATGTTGTCCATACACAGTTTGCACAGCACAAAGTCCAGAATACAAAGCCAGAGTCGACAAGTAAAGGTGAGTATCAAATCCAGGTTAACACAAGCCAAAGTCGATAGTACGAAAGGTAAACGAATACGAGAGATGCGCAGTAAACGAAGAAACGTCTAAAAGTCAAAAAAACGTCTGAAACTCATCCTAAAAGTCGTATGACAAGCTGTCTCGCTCTAACAGACAGCATAATTACTATTTATCTCATTTTATGACTTTTGTTCATTACAAACAATGGAAACGACAACCTTTTTAAACAAAATAGTATCAGGTATTTTTATTGAAATGTGGGATCCCTTCACTAAAAATACGAAATAGTACTTTTATTGGCAAGAAAACTGTCAAGTGTAATACCATTTTGAAATCTACACAAAATGGGCCATCTTTTAAAAAACCTTGCCATGGGTAGTGTGGTACATTTTTTTTTCAACATGGAGCGTCAAAGTTTGGTGACAATAATTTTTTGAACCAAAACTCGTCAAAACTTAATTTATTTTACTTAGTTAAAGAATGATATTACTTTGATTTGTGGTTGCGATTAATAACACTGTTATTTGAGATTACATTATTGAAAAAATCACTTTAAAATTGTGAAAATTGTGATCACGGCACTTAAAAAAGCCATTAAAGGTGTAAAAATTTTAACTTTTTAGAAAAAAATATTTTATCGCTTCACTAAGTGGTATGGATTTTTTTTCTTATTTTATTCGTAACTGATAAACATTGGCCTATCGCCCGGTACCAGGTTATCGTTGAGTTTCGGGACACCCTGTATATGTATATGTTTAATGCCATTTGAAACGCAACCACATCCATTAATGTGGACCTTCAGAATCCTGAGTAATAAAAAAATTAAATTAGAAATAGATTTTTCATACTTCTCGATTTTCCTGGGACAGATTTGGGGGCATGTAAAATTGTATGTATGTATTTATATTTATTCTATTTAATAACACCCAATAAAAATATTGTAAGTGCCTATAAATAAGTAGATATTATATCAGCAGTCTAGTTTCCATGGTACCAGCATTGCTTAGTTTGGGCCTAGATTGTGATGTATGAAAGTCCGTGGATATTTATATTTATCTATAATATATCAGTCGAGAATTAGTTCTTACAGTATTATTAATTATTGAAAAAAAATTATCTGTATTAAAAAGGAGAACATTTCATAGACATTTATTTTGCCGCGAGAAATGTCAAATAATGACAGCTGACATTGTGATAGAATGGCGACAGACAAGTTTTTTATTTAGTCATAATAATTCTGCCAACATAATGAAAATGGAATAGTGATGTACTTACTAGTTGGCAATTAAGGCTACTATCTATATCGATTGCCGTGTATTTTGTGAAACCGATTGTTCAAGAAACCTATCTTGTATAATGTTTTTGTTTCGTTTCATTCGCATTGCTCTTGAATGCTTCAATTAACTATCACTGGCGGTCGGTAAATCATATTATACTAGAAATGACTTTGTCCGCGCGGGTTTGGAAGTATTCTGTTTTAAAATAAAAGCTCATGTAATTTTATGATAAACTTATATCGTAAATCAAAATCTATTAAACTTTATTCAGCAAAATCACAAAGATCAATTATAATCGTCTTATATACTAAGTGATTCTAGGTGCCAGTTCCAATGTTCTATTTTAAACTAAAATGGTCGTCTTGTATGGCTTTGTATCACAATTTGTAGATAAATTTAGAAAGCATATAAAATTTAATATGAACGAGCTTATAATAAATATTAAAACGGAATAATAGAAAATTAACGATTTTTCAAGTATTCTCGTATTTACTAGGTGTATTGTTTATCATATTATATTTGTATTATATATTATACTATATCCTGGTTTAAAACTATAACTGATAGATACATTAAAGACTTTTGCAATTTAGCTATTGAGTGATTATATTAATATATTTAATCCGGACTCTTCTTTGTTTAATCTTTTCGTTACATTGCAACGCCGAAAACATAGTGTTATACCGTGTTTTAAAGCTTTAAATATAAATTAGTCTACAAAAATTATTAAAAATGATATGGGTATACCATACCAAAATCTGTAGATACCCATGTATCAAAATTGCTTGGTTACACCATTAATACTCAGACAAAAACATCTAATATCAGAGCAGAACAATCGATAATTTTGCTACGCGCACGCATCACTCCGCGCAGTGCACATCACTAGCAACTCTAGACCGATTGCTGGCCTATCCGCTACGCTCCGCACTCCGCATGGAAAGATCCAACATGGCTGCCTTTACTTCACAGTCACTTTGACCATGGCTACGTTTTAATTTTAGATCATTTAGCAAATATCTTTTTACATATAAATCATCATATTTAGTATTTTTTAGTGATACAGTTTTATTAAGTTTTAAAAATAAGTAATGTGGTTCGAGTTTTAAGTGTGGTAAAAAGTCAGACATTCTAGATCCTTGAGTGACCTTTCGGAAAGACTTTCTTTAACCATATTGCTACGTTTAGATATCTGAAATCGTGTTTTGTGAAGTGATTTTATTACTTTTTTGATTTGGAAACTGTGATATAATACAGCTAATAGTGCCACGTAGTTAGAAGTCTGAAAATCAGGTACTGTGCGAGAACTCCCACGTGGAAATACCTCACGTCTCTATTTTTAGAACCCGAACTTGGTTCACAGTTACAGATTGTTGAGATCTAAAACCAACTTTAACAACTGTATAAACGTGCATTAGCGTTAGCGCATAAGAAAAAAGTAGCTCAATGATTGAAATATGTCACACCCATTCATAGTCTTTCCTTTCATGTGATCGTGTCGATATTCGCAGTGTATGAATAGAGGTACATGATGTAGATATGTGCTAGTGTTTCAAATTATAAGTCACATTAATAAACTTTACCAGCTTTAACAGCTAGTTAACCTATATTTAATGCCAAACAAAATATCCTAATTTTTTTTCTTCTGATATCCACTGGAAAATAGAGCTGGAAATAACAAAAACCAAAATTTTCCACTCTATTTTAATGTGCTCTAAGATATTAAAATATTCTGAATTATCCTATTTTACCTTATGGTTAGTTTCAAGGTAAAGTTTGTACCTAATGGGGCGTCTAAACGGGCAATGTTTTGCGGCGATTTGTAGCTGCAATTATTGGCAAACATTGCCCAGCCATCAATAAAACATTTTATGGCTGAGCAATCAATTGCAGGCAACATGTTGCAATATGGCTGCTATAGTATGGCCTTTGATTCAGAACCCTTTAATAAGCCACACAATCCAGCAACAATGGCCGACGAATGTCAAAAAATATGTGGCTATAATGCCGGGCCATCCTTAAAATATTGCATAGTGTGGCTGGTATTGGTAGCAATGTTGCCGGCCACAGTATTGCAGCCACAAATTGCCGTGAAGTGTGGCCCGTTTAGATGCCCCATTAGTCAAATAGGTGGCTGTATTTTAATTATAGATTAAAGTTTTTGTTTTTTAACTAATTAATATTTTATATAAAGTAGCTAAATTAGACTGAATTGATTTACAATTTAATGAGCAATTCTATTCTCAGTATTCCCCAATGTGCAATGACTTTGCAGATCAGATAGTGATTCTTTCACCTTGAATTAGGATAAGTTTACCTAATTGTGACCTCCTCTTCTTTGTTTACAGCGATTAGTTCAGGTGATACTTTTCAACACGTTATCAGCTCTTCAACTAGTCAAAACATCGTAAATCAAGGTGCTGTTGTAAAGAAGCAAGCTATTATTAAACCAATACTACCTACAGAGCTTGCAACTGTTCCTGCCCCTGAACAAACTTTAACTGCCACTGAGCTTTTATCTGCTAGTATTGAAAAAGTAGCCAGAGAGCATGCATTAGCATTGGAACCAGTTCCTGAAAAGAAGTCAAGTGCATTTGAAGCACAAGCTAAGCTTACACAGAGCATATCAAGTGTATGTCGAGCGCATCAATCTGAATCTAAAATGAAAGATAAAAATCTTAATAGTAAGACTACAGGTTTGTTACGTATTTCAAAATCATTTTTAGGGTTCAGATCTCTGTCTTTGTGAATAAAAGTGTTTCAAAGCAATCTTGTAAAAAAAATATTGAAACTTCATTATTGTCTAGCCTACTGTCCTTTAGAGTAATAATATATATTTTAGTGTAACTTGAATATTATTTTAGATCCTGATACTGCTAACGGAAATGCATCAGAAGTAACAAAACCTGATTTGGTTAAAGAAGATATTAATATGAATGAAAAATCTGTAAAAAATAATAAGAATAACAGTAAAAAAGCTGCAAAGATGGCTAACAGTGATGCAATTGTGAAAGATGTGGAATCTTGTGAGAATGGCAAAGATGAGACTGATAAAGTAGTTAATGTAGAGCAAGAGATAACCTCAACTCCTACAGAAGAGTTGGAGACCTCTGTGCAAGAGGAGAAGCCCATAGAAGTAGTGGAGGATGATGCAGCTCCACCAGCACCTGCTGTGTTTGTACCTAAATACAAGTACTCTGATGGTAATATCCAAAATATATTTTGTTATATGTAATAAATAAAATAGTCAAAAAAATTTATATGAATAAAATAACCTTAAAATTAAATTATTGTGTTCACTAATCAAATAATAATTTGTACAGAGCAATGGTCTCCACTTAACAAAACTGGCAAAAAGTGCTATGATATTGGTTTACTCAAGCAAATAAAGGAGGATCCTCTTTCGAAGAACAAGCCTAATGCACCTTTATTAGAAGCCTGTAATGTGATTAGGGTAAGATAATATTTTTTGCAAATATTATACATTATTTCAATTTTAACTTTACTAAAAACTTTATTATTATTAACAGACTGCAGCTATGCAAGAACACAATATAAACTTAACATCTATCACCAGACAAAATAATGATTCTGTCTTTTCAATGATTCCTACATTCATGAAGCCTGGATCCAGGTCCACTACAGCTAGAGATCTGAAGAAAGATGTAAGGAATATGGCAGTAACTGGTAAGCTAATTACATATTTATTTATGTTCATTATAATTTCAGCGCTAGAAAAAATTATAAATAATATTTATTAAGTATTAGAGTTTTTAAATAAAGTATGTACCATCATATTTACTAAATACTGTCTATTTCTTGCAGGCAAAGGCAGCGCCAAACTAAATGCTATGCCAAATAGCAACAGCTCTCATAAACCTGTTATTCATGTGTCTTTATCCTTGAGAGAGGATGTGAAACTCAACGAAGTTGACTCAGCTTGGAAACCTACAAGATTCAGAAAAGAGAATCTTGCCGAAGATGAAATAAAGACACAGGTACAATTTGTGTGCTGATTTGATTGCAGGCATATGAAAAGAATATGTTATCTTTTACATATATGTATTCATTGTTTTAGGAACTGTACAAAAATGTTAGGGGTATTTTGAACAAACTTACTCCACAAAAGTTTGATACTTTGCTTTGCAAAGTGAAAGAACTCAAGATTGATACTTCAAAAAGAATGGAAGGTGTAATCGACCTTTTATTTGAGAAGGCTATAGAAGAACCTAACTTCTCAGCAACCTATGCAAATATGTGCTATAAACTTGCTACACTCAAGGTATTTTAAACAAGTTGTGTGATATTTTAAATTTTAGATCTACTTTCCTTTTAATTATTCCCAGAATGGTTAACAACTGCAAGGGCAAACTTTTTCAGGTGCCAAATGACAAATATCCTGATCAGAATGTCACATTCAGAGCTCTTATTATCAGTAAGTGTCAAACACAATTTGAGACTGGAAAATCAGATGAACAAGTGTTGAACATGGAGAAAGAATTAGCTGAGACCACTGATCCTGTAAGTGAAATTATAAAACATAATTAAATGTGCAACTATAAATTAACGTTAATTATGATCCAAAGTTACACCAACAATGTTTTTAGGCTAAGAAAAAGGAGCTCCAAGCAATGATTGTTGAAGAGAACAGGAAAATTAGATTGAGATCTGTGGCTAACGTCAGGTTTATTGGTAAGTTTTTGTTTCAATCTGGTTGTAATATGTCAATGTATGTGTTCCTTTATCTTACTTTTTATTATCTTTATAGTAAGGCCGCATAGGTCGCACGCACTGTTTGATAACATGTATTTTACTAATACTAATTGCATATTGAGATGTTTTCATACACATGAATAGTCATAGCCAGAAGTTTCGTCATAGCCCAGAACCGACAAATATGTGATGGACATTATCAAAATAAGAAATTCAAAATCAATGAAACTTTATTCTGTAAAATCACAAAGATCATTTCGTCTTGTTTAAAGACTGAATAATACAATATAAAAGTTGTAAACTGGTTCAATGTAAACAACTTATTATTAAATGAAAATAAAACTAAATGTCACAATCGCTAGCTAATGTCAAAATTGTTGTGATTTTATTGAATAAATGCAGTTGTAGTTTGAAGTTTAAAAATATTCTTTTCCTATTTTCATGCCAGAGATACATGAGCCTAGTTTTCAAACAGGAATATTAATAGACATATAATTAATTCACAAACAAACTTACGACTATACAGTATTTACAAAATGTACATTTACATATAAAATACATAAGAAACAGCTGAGCTATCTACAGACCGTTGCAAACGATCTATAGATAGTTCAACTGATCCAAATCAGTACCAATCGGAAGCGTACCCAAGACACTGGCTGCATTGCCGCGCTGATATAATTAGCGTTGTGATAACATAAAATGAGATCGGAGTTAAAAAAATTAAAGCAGGTAGCAAAAATGCTAGGTTGGCAGATATATTAAGGATCATTTTAAGTAGAGAGTAAGTCAAAGTATGTATTTGAAATACATACCCCCGACGTAATTTGTCATAATGTATAGTATTCTACAAGTCAGGCCCTTTATGAGGAAATTGTGAAAAATTATGACACTCGCCATTTTGTAGAGGCGGCCATCTTGAACGGATTTCATGAAACATATAGTCCAGTCAATATATGCATTTCACCTCGGAATTCGAGATACCCAGCTGTAAGTTTGTAAATACTTGTTTATGGACACCCTAAAAGTTGTCTCAAAACCTACATATGGTAGGGTGTGTGCAACTATAAAATTTCAAGGTCAAAGGTCACGAAAATAGCTTTTCTTGTAAATATCTCATTTGCTATGGGTTTTTTGCTATTTGTATGTATTACAATATTGTAGAATACAAAATTCTCTACAAATTATGTAAAGTAATTTTTTTTATACTGTAAACCGTTTTCGAGATAAAGGGCGTAGAGCGCGCGGTCACAGCATCACTTTTTTTGCATGATTTTTTTTCTTTCTTGGTCAGGGCATGATTTAGAACCCCTGTATGCGGTTGGGCAATGCGAAACGGTTATTTGGAGCGTATCATGACAATTTGACGACCTCCTGGTTGACCTGAAGTGATGCTGTAACCGCACGCTCTGCGCCCTTGTATCTCGAAAACGGTTCACCGTATAAAGAAAAATTTAAAACATAATTGTAGATAATTTAGTAATCTACAATAGTGGCAAAAAAAAAATTTATATGTCGAACCGTTTTCGAGATACGAGGGCGGAGAGCGCGCGGTTACAGCATCACTTCAGGTCAACCAGGAGGTCGTCAAATTGTCATGATACGCTCCAAATAACCGTTTCGCATTGCCCAACCGCATACAGGGGTTCTAAATCATGCCCTGACCAAGAAAGAAAAAAAATCATGCAAAAAAAGTGATGCTGTGACCGCGCGCTCTACGCCCTTTATCTCGAAAACGGTTTACAATATAAAAAAAATTACTTTACATAATTTGTAGAGAATTTTGTATTCTACAATATTGTAATACATACAAATAGCAAAAAACCCATAGGAAATGAGATATTTACAAGAAAAGCTATTTTCGTGACCTTTGACCTTGAAATTTTATAGTTGCACACACCCTACCATATGTAGGTTTTGAGACAACTTTTAGGGTGTCCACATACAAGTATTTACAAACTTACAGCTGGGTATCTCGAATTCCGAGATTCTTACCAAATTTTAGCTTATTTGACTGGACTAATAGCTAATTCCATAGTTTCAAAGACAACATCTAAACACTGAAATTCAGTTTTGGTTTATTTTACGATGACACGTCGATTACTTGTGGTTAACCGGGAATGCTCCGTTTTCGAATCCAAATAGCTGGCATTCAATTTGTCTAGAATCTTTATAAATGTGGGTGTCATTGTTCATGTACCTATGTATAATGTGCAGGAACAGTTGTTGATTTATACACTCGAGAGCAATGAATCCGGGTCACTTAAAGAATCCTAAAAATCTCGGAAACTAAAAATGCTAGGTTAATGCAATAAATTGTATTTAATAGACAATGTAATACTCCTTAAATGAAGGTATTAAAACTTCTTAGTTATTGTAAAGTTATATCATAAAAAAATCAAATTTGAAAAAGGGCCACTTTCGAAGATGGAACTACGAAATTACAGCATTTGGTTTTGCTTTTGTTTGTAATCCGTCATTTATGTGGGTACATAAACCATGTTGATAGTGCTCTATATTCATTATTCAAGCTGAAATTATGTCGCTTACGCCTGAAGAATGCACCAGAATACTTACAATGCTGGAAACCGGCCGGAGTCAGCGCGATACAGCCAGGACTGTCGGTGTGTCGCTGTCAACAGTACAAAGAGTTCTCCGACGTTACGAAGAAACTGGTTCTAACCTACGCAGACCAGGAACGGGCAGAACCAGGTGTACCACAGCACGAGAAGACCGATACTTGGTGAACACCATGCTTCGAAATCGCTTTCTCACAGGAACTGAACTCACCAATCAGTTTCGACGCCTCGGAGGAAGTAACCCAAGTGCATGGACAGTAAGACGTCGGCTTGCTGAATCTAACTTAAAACCCCTTAGACCTGCAAACGGCCCTAAACTGGAGCGTGGGCATCGTATTTCGAGACTAAGATATGCCCAGAGCCACGTAAATTGGAGTATTGAAGATTGGTCAAAAGTTATGTTCTCCGACGAATCAAAATTTATGCTCTACAAGCACGATGGAAGACACAGAGTGTATCGAAGACCAGGGGAAAGATTCAAGCAAGCATGCATCGAAGTAAAAGTAGCCTACGGTGGTGGGTCTGTACTTGTGTGGGCCGGAATTTCTTCTGAAAGTCGCACAGAGCTGATGATCATAGAAAACGGCTCTTTAACTAGCGTAAGATATGTGGAAGAAATCCTCAATGATCACGTTGGTCCATTTATGGTCAATTTAGGTGAGGATGCTATATTTATGCATGACAATGCCCGACCTCATACAGGTAGGATTGTGAATGACTACCTTCAAGAGATGAACATTACTCGTATGGAGTGGCCAGCGCGCAGCCCGGATATCAACCCGATCGAGCATGCTTGGGACGAGCTAGGCAGATGCGTAAAACAACGAAACCCTCCCCCAATCACGCTTCGTGAGCTCAAAATTGCTCTCACAGAGGAATGGGAGAATATTCCCCAAAATCGTATAAGGAACTTGGTGTACAGCATGCCAAACCGCGTAAACGCAGTAATGGAAGCACGAGGAGGCAATACGAAGTATTAAAATTCAAGAAAATCGTAATAAAGTTCAAAAATTTCATGTTTCCTATTTTTGTTTTAAGGAGAGATCAGCAGTTTTTTTCTTTATGTAATTTTGTGTTAATAAAATGTATGGTGACTCATATTTTTTTTACTTTCATTTAAGGAAGTAGGTAGAAATTGAGCGACCTGGATCAAGACATATCCAGTTCTCTCAATTTCTATTATTCATCTATTCAATTTGATCTATTCATCTATTCAATGTGATCTATTCAGGGTAATTTCATCTATTAAATTTGATCTATTCAAAGTGATTTCATCGATTAAATTTGATCTATTTCAAGATGATCTATTCGAAGAGTCTTATATTCAAAATGTATTTGATCTATTCAATGTGATACATTCAAAAATGATGTTTTATTTATTTATTTATTATTAATTTTCATGTTCAAGAATCAAATGTGCGGTTTATTAAAAATAGGCCTCTGTTTATTTAAATTTTTATTTTAACTTGACCTAGATTAAGACAAAGTTTCTTATACATTACTATTGTTTTAATAAGTTATTTAGCTACTAAGATATATATTTAGCAAATAATACAGATATTCAATGGATACCTACTTAAACTATACCTATGTAAATAAAATATACCATACATTTTTAAACTGATTAGAGAATAAAGCTGCTCTTCAATTTAATCTTGTAACTGATGGCATAATTTAAGACAGTTAAGCTGTTAAAACTAAAAACTGCTTACTGCTTTTAACTGTTATGATTAGATTTTGAATCATTACAATGAAAGTTGTTTAAAACTCTGACATGACAAATAAATAAGTTCTGAACCTATTTGACTTATTTTCTGAAGATAATTCTTTAGCAAATAATACTGATATTCAATGGATACTTAAACTGTACCTATATAAATAAAATATACCATACATTTTTTAACTGATTAGTGAATAAAACTGCTCTTAATCTCTTAATGTATGGTATATTTTATTTATATAGGTACAGTTTAAGTATCCATTGAATATCAGTATTATTTGCTAAAGAATTATCTTCAGAAAATAAGTCAAATAGGTTCAGAACTTATTTATTTGTCATGTCAGAGTTTTAAACAACTTTCATTGTAATGATTCAAAATCTAATCATAACAGTTAAAAGCAGTAAGCAGTTTTTAGTTTTAACAGCTTAACTGTCTTAAATTATGCCATCAGTTACAAGATTAAATTGAAGAGCAGCTTTATTCTCTAATCAGTTTAAAAATGTATGGTATATTTTATTTACATAGGTATAGTTTAAGTAGGTATCCATTGAATATCTGTATTATTTGCTAAATATATATCTTAGTAGCTAAATAACTTATTAAAACAATAGTAATGTATAAGAAACTTTGTCTTAATCTAGGTCAAGTTAAAATAAAAATTTAAATAAACAGAGGCCTATTTTTAATAAACCGCACATTTGATTCTTGAACATGAAAATTAATAATAAATAAATAAATAAAACATCATTTTTGAATGTATCACATTGAATAGATCAAATACATTTTGAATATAAGACTCTTCGAATAGATCATCTTGAAATAGATCAAATTTAATCGATGAAATCACTTTGAATAGATCAAATTTAATAGATGAAATTACCCTGAATAGATCACATTGAATAGATGAATAGATCAAATTGAATAGATGAATAATAGAAATTGAGAGAACTGGATATGTCTTGATCCAGGTCGCTCAATTTCTACCTACTTAAGGAGTATTACATTGTCTATTAAATACAATTTATTGCATTAACCTATCATTTTTAGTTTCCGAGATTTTTAACATTCTTTAAGTGACCGGGATTCATTGCTCTCGAGTGTAGTTATCGACACCCAAATTTAGTCCCTGGCTTTCTGGAATTGTTACAGAATACTGGATAAAAATAGGTTTTAGCTTGACGTCAACTGAGCAGTAACATGGCAATCCTTGCACTTTTAGTTGTTTTATAAAGATTTTATATGTAAAAAGTTAATTTGGGCATCATGAAAATATTAGTTTAAATTTTTATCAACCATATCTTTATAGTGATAAGCTAGCACCACTATAGTTTGCAAGATACAAATTACGAAAAAAAACTTGAAACCATATACTTTGCCGTAGTCGAAGCAACATAGGAATTTGAAATCGCAGCCACGCCACGTGCTTATTTTTAGGAGAGCGCCTTGAATTGCGCGACAACCACAATTCTAAGAGCACTAGCGCGTTTTCAGGCAGTGTTACTAAGCCACTAAGTGTCCACGTACTACATATATTATGTCTTTGTGTAAATTGGCTATTAAGAGAATGTAGTTTCTTAACTTGTTGCACTACTGACACGGGTGTGTTTACGTACGAACCTACACAAGTTATTTATGCTTTGGCCAACTCGTTTTTATTTGCATTGCGAACGATAAAACGTTAGCATTATATTTATTTGCGAATCTCCAATGTGTAAAGTGCTTTTTTTTTACCAAATAGATCAACGTAATCGCGAAATATTATGTATTTGATGTATTTAAACCATATGTGTAAAAGCCAAGCCGCATAATGTACTATTGTAGAATATCAGATTAAGACCTGATTACCTTGCAAGTACGTGTAATGTGATGTGAAAAAGTTAAATACATATATCGCTTTTAAATGTTTACAAAAGTAAAATAATTATTATCTAAGTGGTTTTTTTACTTTGCGATAGGTATTCAGCCTTTATAAGAACACATTCTTGTATTCCGTCCCACTCATATATTTAAATATACTCCCACAGACGCTATAAATCATCTAAAACATTTTTAAGAAAAATTTACATTGTGTTTTAAAAATTAAAAATTCTACTCTTTGATAATGTGAGCTTCTTATATAGAACGACAGTTTTAAAGACTGCGACTCCTTACCACAACAGGTACCTTTTAAGACGTGAGGCCGCAATACATTTTTCATATTTTGCCTTTTAAATTTCTGTGATACTTCAAAATGTGTATACATATATGAAAATTATTTTGTACGATTATACTTGTAAAATACGCAAACGGCTCTATGTCTCCTTCGTTGTATTACCGATCTTAGACACAATATGTTACATGTAAGTTGTGTATTTGATGTGTCTATAATGACGTCTGTTTTATTGATTTCTAGGAAAAATAATTGCGTATCCGTAATAGGGGTTAGGCCTCGACGATTTGACTATGTGATGGAGTTGTTTGTGGTTTTAAGGTAAAAATAAATAATGGAATTTAATTAATTGTATTGCAGGTGAACTGTACAAACTGAATATGCTGACCGGGAAAATCATGGAATATTGTATGAGGAATCTGATTGAAAAATTGGAAGAAGAAAAACTTGAATGTCTGTGCAAGCTTCTTACTACTATTGGGCAGCAATTTGAGAGTGAAAAGGTGCCCCAACTAAATAATATTTTCAAGGAAATGCAAGATATTGTCGATCATAAATCAAACAAGATCAACAGCCGGGTCAAATTCATGATCCAAGACGTAATCGACCTCCGAAGGAAAAAATGGGTGATCAAGAGCGTTGTTGATTCTCAGCCCAAAATGATGGATCAAATTCAAAAAGAAGCTGAGCAGCAGCAACGGTATATTGAGGTGAGTCTTTATTGGGTGATTTTCATTTTATGCAAAAATAAGTTTGACTTACAAGCAAACTCTGCGCCATCTTGCATATTACCCATTTTAGAACTCATCGAGTATACTTTCTCACGCAAGTTTTTTTGACATTCGAAGCAATGTTTTCTATCATCTTTTATTTAAAACCCTAAGATATGCCATCACTTTCATAATGCAATAAATATAAGAAAACATTACACATAATATCATTCGTACAAAAGGTATGAAATTTTTTCTATCTGTAATTTACGTATTTATCTAAACAAAACAGCATGGAACAAACCACGGTTTTTTATTGATTTATTCAACTAACACTTGTGCACCAATAACATTAAATAATTAAGTTACTACAAAATAAAATTATAATAGTCAAACACATTTCAACAAACAAAACCATAATGACGTTGCTGTTGAGTTATTTATGTTCTATTTGTTTCAGTATATGAATACCAGCGGTATGGGAAGCGGCGGCGGCGGCGGAGGCGGCTCGTTGCGACGTGAAGAAGGCGGTCGCGGCAAGCGCGGCGGTGATAACCGACGGCCAAACTCGTACGATAATACTTACCCCCGACAAACGGCTACTAGGACTGTGTTCAATGTTGATACGTTAAAATTAAAAGCAGCGACGCACCCAAAGGTATTTACTACTGCCTCTAGTTACTTAATACATTTATTTATAAATATTTTGCCATCCATTGCGCAAGCGCACTCGAATGCGTAACGCTAGGTTATGATTATTCCTGATTCATTGCCAGCACACCAGTAACCATAGCCTAATCACATTAAGTCGTAACATGGCAGAATTCAGAATTTGTCCTTTAAGTAAACAGTAAGTAGTAAGTCGCCTGTACCTCGAAACCAGTCTTCTTCGCGTCGATGATGCCCTTAAACTCCTCACAGTTACAACCCTACAATTACCACAAGTGTATTCACTTCGATGGATTTCTTATTCCAGACTTAGTGTGACCAGAGTTATCTCAGTGCTGACTGAGCAAGTAGCTATATAAACATAAATGTTCATGTCATTAATCATTGTTTGGCAGAACGTGAAAGAAGTCAAGCTTGGTCCAACACACTGGATGCAAACAGCGGGCAATAAGCCTCAACAGGCTCCAGCTCCTATTAATTTAAGTATTAGTAGCAAAAACAAATTTGATGTTCTTGATGACAATGCGCAAGGGGATCCAATGTCTTACACAGGTACTTTCACTTTCTCGACCTCTTAATAACGTACATACGTACTAAATGTATAATAATGAATCTATATCTAATAGATATTCTATACTTATATGTATTATAATAAGAAAAAAAATCATTGTTTGTTTGCATCACATAGGACTTAAAAGATACATTTACCATTAGGAAGCTACCATCTTTACATAATAACATAGGCCGAAAGCCGGGGTATGCTGCTAGTATGTATAGCTAGTATGTACTAAAAATAATAAAAACATGTTCACAGTCCGAGACTCTACACCCGCCTATCACGCGAAGGGTGCCTCAATAGAAAGATCCACATTCACCACGAAAGGAGATCTTCGTAAGTAATATAATTATGATCAATTTATTATTACATATATTGAAAAAAATAATGCAAATGAGTCTGACACAATAACTGCGCAACGTTTTCACATGTATGCAAATATATGCATTGCCAGTGCATTGCCTGCCAGTATTAACTTTATAAACCAGTGCTGCACTGGTTTGTGCAACTGTTAATACTGGCGTAGCAGTTGCAGTCCGATTGGAAACTCTTCTTTATCTCGGGCCTACAAGTGGCCTCTTACGAGCCTTTTATGAGATGTGTGAGATATTTCAGCGCCTGGAGGAGGTCGTTCCGGCAGCGTAGGAGTGAGCCGACCAGCTTCGGGCGCAGACACCGTTAACGCTCCGTCTGAAGCAGCAGCGCCTGCGCCCTGCGTCGCGATGGAATCCCTACCCGATGAAAAGATAAGGAATGCGGTCAAATCCATGATCGAACTTTCTCTCATAAACCCTGATGACGACGAACTAGTGGCTGAAGTGAAACAGCAATATCCACCGAAGTATCACGCTGCTGTTATAGCTGAAATTCTCAATGTGACTCTTGAAAAGTAAGTGTGCCACAAACAAATATTAATCAGTTTGATCATATTGTAGATACATCTCTGTGACAGCTTTTGTAGATATTTTTTTTGGCGTACTTAACCTAAAAGAATATGGGTTGTAAGAAAATAATTTCAATAAGTAATTTTTATGTATTCTTTATACAGATATGGATATTCAGACTTATTTAATTTGAATGGCACAAACCAATTAGGTACAATTGGATGTCGAAATATATTTAATATAAACTTTTTTCCTACAGGAATGTCAAGAAGGTTACAATGATTACCAAGTCATTAGTACATCTGCTGGCGACAAATACGATTTCGACAGAAAATTTTGTAGCTGGACTAAAAGATACATTTGAATTTGCGCCAGATTTATTCATTGATATTCCCATGTTGTACGAAAACTTGGGAAAAATATTGGCGCCTCACATTGAAAAGAAGGTAAAAAGAAATAAACTCAAAGACGGTTGAATTCAACGCAGTTTCTATGGGTATCATTAAAGCATGCTGTATTAACGTTCAATTTATCGTTGTTTACAGTACATCACGCTTGAGAAGATATTTGACCTTTCCGAGAGTGTTGTCTCAGCAAATCAAGGGCACCTTCTCCTAAAGGCCATAATTAATAATTTGAATGAGAGTATGGGATCTACATTTGTGAAGAATAAATGGCAAGAATCTGGGCTGCGACTCACCCAATTGATGTCTGAAGAACTGGTTAGCAAAGTTTTATTACCTTCTACATACAAGTTTGTAAGTACCTACAGATAGTTTATGTTCGAGTGTTTTATTTTATTTTAATTTACAGTCTAAGAAATGGATAGCTGACAACAAATTTGAGTTCCTTGAAGGAGGTTCTCAGGTCTGTGAAGAATCAGGGAAAATATTAAAGCCAGCTGAAACTCAAAGCAAATTACTCCAGCTCATGAACTCTGGTGAAAACTGTGATTGTATCAAGGGATGGGTGCAGGTAACTAAAAATACTATATTAAGTATAAAGTTAGCGCAAGTGAAAAATTATTAGTATAATTATTATTCGTATTATATGGGATGGTTTTTTGAGGACGGTGATGGCCAAGTCCGAATCCACTTGAGAGTCCATAAGTTCAATCATACAGATCAACGACACTAATGATTTGAAAACAAATAAGACCTTTTTTTTTTCAAATCATTCGTGTCGTTTTTCTCCTAAAGTAAAAGGATTAATATGAACAACTAAGTATCCAGTTATTGTTTTTTATAAATCGAGGGCATGGTTTCTTTCATGGTATTTCTCTTCTCTAACTCTTGTGGTTTCGAACTTGGCCATCACCGCCTTTCTCTAAAGCCACCCTGTATATCTTGTTGGTACACGAACTTTACGGTAAATGAAGTGACGTGCGTAAGTTAAGAAGAGTCCTTTGAGTAATGTTGATATATTGCAGGATAAACTTGGCAAAGCTTCCAATGAAGATTGGTTTATGCGAGCTTTGATTCAGGCCATATGCGAGCAAGCGCTGGAGATGAGTGATATATCACTAAGTGCGCATATTAATCAGGACCGCATGAGCAAATATGCGGGGCTTATCAACGAGTTCGGCGATTCGAAGGAATCTAGAGAGGCGAACTGCTTATTTGGCATTCAGCATCTAATACACAGACTAGAACACCCGCAAGGTACTATTAGTCCAGTCAAAATAGACTAAAATTATGACTTCAGTTTGCATTAATTCCCAACAAGCTGGATTTTTGTGCAGGTCTTGAATACGTCATTACAAATGATATGTCAAAAGTCCCCATCGATCCCGCTTGTGCGTTGTTTTTTATTCGAGGTCAAAGGTCGTTCATTTGTATTTTTTGCGTATATCTCTGAAACAACGAAAGCTATCGAAAAGTGGTTCAGGCAAAGTTTGTACATCGTAAAATTGGCTACAAAAATACCTCAACACTTTTCTTCTACAAAGCATCGTTTTCGAGATATAGTGACTTTAGACCGCAGGAAAGTCGTCGAAAATGCTGCGTTTTTTTCATTTCAGCAGTTTTATCTGCTTCATTGTCACAGAACAAACAGTATTTCTTGAAATTTACTTAAAGGGGTGATGGGTTTGATGGGTTAGTCCTCCTCCAAGGTAATGAATCGTCTTTTTGTTTCAAGAAATACTGTTCGTTCTATGGCAATGAAGCAGATAAAACGGCTGAAATGAAAAAAACGCAGCATTTTAGTAGATTTTCCTGCGGTCTAAAGTCACTGTATCTCGAAAGCGATGCTTTGTAGAAGAAAAATGTTGAGATATTTTTGTAGACAATTTTACGATCTACAAACTTTGCCTGAACCATTTTTCGATAGCTCTCGTTGTTTCAGAGATATACGCGAAAAACGCAAATACCCAGGTTAATGTCATAAATTTGCGTTTAAAAGTCATAAACGAGAGCTATCGAAAAATAGTTCTGACAAAGTTTGTAGATCGTAAAATTGTCTACAAAAATATCTCAACATTTTTCTTCTACAAAGCATCGCTTTCGAGATACAGTGACTTTAGACCGCAGGAAAATCTACTAAAATCCTGCGTTTTTTTCATTTCAGCCGTTTTATCTGCTTCATTGCCATAGAACGAACAGTATTTCTTGAAACAAAAAGACGATTCATTACCTTGGAGGAGGACTAACCCATCAAACCCATCACCCCTTTAAGTAAATTTCTAGAAATACTGTTTGTTCTGTGACAATGAAGCAGATAAAACTGCTGAAATGAAAAAAACGCAGCATCTTCGACGACTTTCCTGCGGTCTAAAGTCACTATATCTCGAAAACGATGCTTTGTAGAAGAAAAGTGTTGAGGTATTTTTGTAGGCAATTTTACGATGTACAAACTTTGCCTGAACCACTTTTCGATAGCTTTCGTTGTTTCAGAGATATACGCAAAAAAGGCAAATTTATGACCTTTGACCTCGAATAAAAAACAACGCACAAGCGGGATCGATGGGGACTTTTGACATATCATTTGTAATGGCGTATTCAAGGCCTGTACAAAAATCCAGCTTGTTGGGAATTAATGCAAACTGGAATGTCTATTTTGACTGGACTATATTATAAACGTAAAATAAAAGATTTACTCCTGACTGTACGAGATTTCATTTTATTTCTTTTAAAGACACATTATCAACAAAACGTTTTTTGTTATTTCAGGTTTACAACTAGCTATATTCCAATTTTTACATGAGCAATATTTGATTTCCTTGGATGGATTTTTGGCATGGGAGGAGTCAGAGAAAGAGCCGGAAGGAAAAGGTCAGTGAAATTACCAGTTAATAGGTCAAAATACATGAGATATAAGTATGTTGCTTTCAATGTAATAACTGACAGAAGCTCTTTTTGTACCTTGTTGTAGATCGTTCAAAACTAGTAAACTAGTAAGTATATTTTAGGATACTCCCTGAGACAAGTGTTTTTTTTGGGAATGGCGTGATTGCCATGTTCTACTTCTACGACAGTTATAGAAACTTCTAAAAAACTTTCCTTTGGTGTTTCCTCTGCCACTCCCTGAGGGACATTTTTTTAGTCGTGGCCCAAAGTGCCCATTCTCTTGGTGTAGTTTCAGAAAGTATTTTAACAGGTGTTGAGTGGTCATTTCTTGAAAGCTGGCTGCCTATTTTAATATGTATTTAGCCTACTCCATATAAATATATTGGATGACACTTGGATTATTTTTGTAGGTGTGATGCTGAAAGCGCTTACGTCCTTTTTCACGAACATCAAAGAGGCGGACAACGAAGATTCCGGCAGCGAGGACTGACGAGCGTCAGGACGGGTCGCGGGGCCGCCGGCGGCGCCGCCACTCCGCCCCGCCGTATATACTCCACCCTTCCTACCCATGCCCGTGCCCCGCGCCATCGACTCGCGCATAAGCCACCTTATTCCTAAACAATCCTCTGTTATGTCACCATGTTATCGTAATGTACTAGAACACATCTACAAAGCGTTTTTTCTAAACAAGCATAGAAAAATGATGTATGCTGTTAAGAATCATTAAATTGCCTTCTATGCGTGTCACACTTATCATAAATACAGAGTTATTTTGTATGTATGATATTATATTGTTGGGCTATACATTTTTTTATTTGAAAACAAGAAAATTTTTAATATTCAATGTATAACTTTTCGCTACTATGTAATATCCTACTACTGAAAATATTTTGTAGAAAATTAATGTCATTTACTTATTTTTTCTTGTTTTTTTTAATGGTGCTGCCAGAAGTTCTACTGAAGATTATTTATTACATAACATGAAATGGTTTCTAACGTATTCGAATTTTTTTTGATAATCAATGACATCAAAATGTGTTTACTTCATTGCCAGCACCATAACATTTTTATATTACCTGGTACATAAGCATGTATTATTAAAATGATGTAATATTATTAATATTTCTATGATGATGTACTTACAGGCGGAATTTACACGGGTATAACGACGTCGCGTGACAAAATTAAAATCATATCAATGAAAATAATTTACAACTAACTATTGACTCGCTAAGATACTTAAATTTGCAAAAAATGAGAATAAGACTGACGGTAAACGACTAGTCGAGTTCTTACTTACAACCTTGCTAGCACGCTATGAAATGAGACATGACAGCACAGCACCCTGGAGTATCCAGGTGTTGTAAAGGCATGCATTCGCTGAGCAATTCTGTTATTAAATAATGCAACTTACTGAAACATCGCTTACTGTGCTGCTCAATCTTGAATTAACTAGAAACCCGTGTGAACTCCTGTTAAACTGTGTTACCTTTTAAATTTTAACAAGTTTTGCAAATAAAACCATTCGTATTTATTTATACATTTCTCAAACGGATACAATACAGTTTTACTTATAAATTAATACAAATAAAATGCTTTAATTTTTATTCCTGCTCGATCATTTTATATTTTTAATGAAAGTAGTTAAGTATCGGTAACAGAGGCAATAAAATAAAAATGTACTATAGCCATTTATTTACTATTTTAGCAAAATCAGTAATTTACAATTTGACCTATTATTGTAGTAGAAAACAGTTATATACTTACAATTAATGCAAGATCATGTGTGGTATCATATCAAATAACCCATTAACGCTGTTATTTTTGTCTCATTATGAAATGTTATACTTTCACGAAATGCTGGAGCCATTTTCGTTAAACAATAACTTTAAAATTACAAATGCACTTTGTTTTTTTAATTGTAATTATGTAATTCTTTATACACATAGATATATTATTACTGTTTAGTTTTAATTATAATATCAACTCAGTTAGCATTACAGTAAGGATAAATTCAAAAGTGCACTTGGGTGGATAACTGAAAGTGATGCGGTACAGAGTTGAGTGAGAAGCGAGGGGGACGTAAGTGGTGCGATTAGACAGCCTTTTAAACATCGGCTAAAGATTGAAGTTTTCTGTAACAGCTACTGGGTTTATTTTAAATACTATAGAGACATTTCAGTTATATGTACGCATGTTATGTAAATAAAGGTTTTAAACAATTGAATCTTTAATAAATTATCCTCTATAAAACTGTTTTAATCTATCTGAAAATCAAATGTGATCTGAATTACGATAGCCTAAATTATTATGACTTATTCCCATCTTCCGACCGTCTTCGCTTCCCACCCTGAGTAGGATAGGAAGGTAGGAACTTTGTGTCATCTTCCCATATTTGCCAGGTTGGATAGTTGGGAATACACAATATCAAACTTATTTTTGTTCAAATCTTTAAAACTGTCAATAAATTAATGGACATACGTTTTTCAAAATCACATCATATGCTCTGAAATAATCGTCTAAAAGATTTTCCTAATGATTTCATATTTTTTTAAATTGGTAGGTACACATAAAAAGATGTTATACAGATATTGAAATTAATATGCTTAATATGTTCTATAAAACCATCAATCAGCTTTACGTAAAATGTTAAGGCGACGGGTCGGGTGAAATTTTTCATAATAAATAAAAATGTCATAAACTTCCAACTTTATTATTAATTCATTGTATCTACACACACGTTAAACTTGTAACACGGCATAGTTTTTGCCGCAGTGGTTAAACTCTAGATAGTCAGCGTGGCAACGTCGCATTTTCAACTTCAGTAAGAATGCTGAAAACGACGCAAAACACATAGTGAGCCGCGCACAGTTCGGATTGTCAAACTCTTAAGCAGCGCCTTATGAATATTTGCGAGCACACAGCAATGGAATACTTATAGTTCCTAAGGCGCTACTCTTCTTCTTCTTTAAACACCTTAATGTAGAATTTTTTTAACTTACATGTATAGATACCAACCATAAGAATAGCTGTGCTGAGTTTGGTACCAAACAAATCTGCCAAACCCATAAAAAATAGGATCAAAAACCACACTTTTGCAAAAGGTGTTTGTACTAAACTTACATTTTAAAGTAAACTATAACCAAGAGCACACATTTTGTTTCCTACCTGACTAGTTCAATATATGTGTTATAAGAAATAATAAGTTTCACAACACTTCTTCAGAAAACATTCCCAAAAACACGCATTTGGCTATACCCGTCACCTTAATAAGAATTCCTAAACAAAGGAGAATGGGCACTTTGGGCCACGACTAAAAAAATCGTCCCTCAAGATTGCCACATTATACGTTTAAAAGGGCTTTTACAGGCCAACATTTTACTATATTTACGGAAAAAATCCGTCCCGTGGAAATCGAGCAATAGCGCACTAGCGGCCAGGCCGCAGCGGCCATCGAGATACATACATTAGTATGAAATCGCCATAGAGCACGCGCACCTGGCCGCACGCGGCCAGCGGCCACACCGAGCCGCAGCGGCCAGCGAGATCGACGCGACACATTTGCGGCCAGTGTTCGGTCGCTGGCCGCTGTGGCCACTGAGATCAATTGTTTTGTAGTTAAATCACCAGTGTGCGCGCACTAGCCGCGGTGGCCGCACGTATTGTTGATCGACAATATCGACAACTGACGATCGTGGCCGCCGTTTTGGCCGCGTTGCAAATCGCAACCCTTGCGGCCAGCCGCGCGGCCACGCCGCTGCGGCCTGGCCGCTAGTGCGCTATTGGGGATATTGATTAAATTGTTTTTCATTTAACATCACATTACTTAGAATTCTGAATGCCCACAAGAATAACTGTGATGGCGTTTAAAAGAACATTAAAAGGGCTTTAATTGTTTCTCAGATTGTTTAAAAATCCAACCTGTGGAAATTGAGTTATTCCTAAAAAACGGTAGTATTGCAAAAATTAAATATAGTTTTTCGGAAATATCTCGATTCCCACAGGTTGGATTTTCAAACAATCTGAAATAAAAATAAAGCCTGTTTAATGCCCTTTTGAACGCAACTACAAGACTTTTTGTGGGCCTTCAGAATTCGGAGTAATACGACGTTTAAATAAAAAACAGTTTTTCCAAATATATCGATTTCCATGGGATGGATTTTTTAAATAAAAATGGTAAGAGGTAGTCCAGTAAAAGACCTTTTAAAAATATTATGTGGCAACCCTGAGGGACGAGTATTTTAGTCGTGGCCCACGCTCCATAGAGAATCGCCCATTCTCCTTTGGACAAGTTTGGTATGAAGTAGTAGTAAACACTATGTAGTATCGAGAAATATAAATACATAAAACACTTAAGATATTTCTTTTATATTATTTTTCCGTAGTCATTATATTTGTCACGTTCTAAATAGTGTGTATTTTGTCGTCAGCCACATCAATTACATGGTAGTTAGATAAAAAACTAAGATCATTCCCACAATCGGACCTGACAGAGGTTGGAAGATGACACTCCAACATCCAACCCGGAATTGGAAGATAGGAATGAGACATCAACATTGCATATTTAACATATTTTATTTTTTGATAATATAGTTATAGAAACAGAGCTTTTTGATTCCAATAAAAATGATAACTGACTACCTTGTTTAATAATCATACATGACATACATACGACTTTGGTTCATTTATTAACTTTTAAATAAATTTATAAAAAATATTAAATAAATCTCTGCTATAGAGATTTTTGTACATAATTGTTGTTTCAATTGTACCTGACAGGGTATTTTGAGTACTTAGTACTATGATAAATATTCTGTTTACACATTTTTTTTTGATATTTTGACAGGAAGTTTATTTATAATGGATATCCAGCTCAAAGATTTGTAACATTTGTAGGTACGTTTTCTTTAGAATTAAACACAGCTCTGACATCTTACACTGCTTTGACAATGTACCGTGCTTTATTCGCAGTAAAGCAAGTAAAGAACCTGTTGACCATTTTCCCTCAAGTGGCATGCACCTCGTCTACCATCTATCGGTAACTTTATTTATGCCATTAAGCAGGGCTAGTGAACCAATGGCACGCGACACTGTTTTTGGGCACGTCGTCGTTCACAAAAAGTAGAATCACTAAAAAAAGTTTACTTCAACTGCCGTGACGCCTGTCAAAATCATAGTCAAAATAATTGATGTCTATGACGTCCTAAAACATTGCTTTAAAATAAATGGCACGTTGATACATACAGGCACGCATAACCTGCCATAGATATAGGCATACAAAATCACTCCAGGGAGGACAAAAAGCACAACAATTATACATAGGTAAAAATTAAAATTAGTTTAATTTTTGTAAACTGTGATACAAAACTTAACATCGTATAAGCGCATAATATCATTGTATTCTGATGTCAGAGAATCAACAACTTGACGCCAGTAGTCTCTTCGGAGTTCATCATCTTGTATCTGAATATTCACTTGCTTGAGTTCTTAAAAAAAGATAAATTAAATTTATGTTTCATAATCCATAACACGACTGGAGCTCTTCAACGATATTTGTATCATGGATATAGTCGAAGATCCCACCATAGAACGACCTTCACCGGGCTGGTTATTGGAATTGGATTTAAATTATATTTTATATCAAATTAAATGTGTCTATAAATAATATTGTATGGGTTGCCCAAAAACTTCAGTCCAGAATATGATTGACGTTCTATGGTGGGATCTTATACCTACTAATAGTATAAGTACCTAAGTATAGATCCATGGAAGGGACAAAGCTGGTGGAGATTATATTAAATACCTACATAGCATACCTATAACAAACGTAAAATAGATTCTGTTCATACTTACTATCACAAACACCGCATGAAAAGATAAGAAACATCCTTCTCAGGTCTATATCATCCTCCACTTTTCCGATATAGTGAAATCGTCCAAGTCTCGGCATGAGCTCGAAAACTCGACGCAGCGGAAATGCTGCAAACCGCCACTGATGCATACTCAGCGAAACTAAATAAATATTTAGGGACATTCCACACGTCGAAATTCAACTAAATAGGTAATGTACCTACATATACTTATTTCAGTGTAAAAACATTACAAAAAAAGAGTGGCTAATTTAGCTATTGAAGTAGATACATAATTGGCCAACTTTTCAAATAAAAGTATCTTTGTTAAGACTGAGATAATATATGCTACTAAGAAAACCAAAAATGTTATAGATATAATATTTGGAACTATCACGGTTTTGAACATAGTTTTCATTGTAAACGGGATAATATTTACCATGATTTGTGAATTTGATTATTTCCCGATATTTCGGCACAGTTGCATGCGCCATGATCACGGGTCGAACTGCAGTCTTTGCAAGTAGATATTAATAAAGTCATTGGCAGACATACCGGTCTACCCTCTTTCGCACTCTTTGTGCCGAAATATCGGGAAATAATCAAACTCACAAATCATGGTAAATATCCCGTTTACAATGAAAACTAAAAAAGTTCATGCCTTTGTTATACCTATAAAAAATAGACTAACCTAAAGTGCTCGCATAGCGATACGCTATGTGTCGAATGAAACAACTCAAATCGGAATCTTGTCTCTGCTTTATCTGGAGATCTATACCAAGCTGGAGATGGATCTCCCGTAATGGGATGCTGGGAACCAGGAAGCGTCTTATGTTGTCATAATCACGGATTCGAACTGCCAAACAGATAAGTTACTTGTATTAAATTATACTGCCAACCGCTTTGATTATTTTGGTGATAAATAATAAAAAACTGGAAGAGCCAAGAATTAAAATTGAAGATATGGAAAAAGTAAATATGCAGTAAACGATTGTAAATCCGAACAGACAAACTCCATTTTCTGTTTGTTGTTAGAGCATCATGCCTAAACCACTGGACTGATTTAGGTGAAACTTATACTTACTTACTTATAAGCCGGATTACTGTTTTCCGGATTAAAAGTTGTGCTAGGTATTATTGCAATCAAGAAGTTGACTAAGTAATCGAAACTTAGGTACCTACCTACCTAACTAAGTAGCTGAGTAAGTAAGTAACAGGGAACCTGACTGCTAAGTATGCTATGTATGGTTTAAGATATAACGAACAGAATGCCATGTGCAGGTAAAGTTCCGGGCAGGCGATATTGACTCTTCTCCAAGCCGTATCAGGAATGTCGTAGCCTCCAATTCCAAGAGATGCGTCTGCTCGACCCGGAGTCTGATCTTCTCGGCACACCAACTTAAACAATATAAGCAATATGTATACAGAATAAAATAACTTAAAAAACAAATAGATCTTTGTATACTTATTTTAGAAGAAAAGGCAAACCAAAAATCGGGTCCGATTATGACAAGCACGTGACAAGTATGTATAAATAAAAAAATTAGAAATACCCTCTAGATTGAAATTTTCCATCTAAACTATATATATATTATTTTATTATTTTATTATTATTATTATTAATATTATAAAGAGGAAAGATTTGATTGTTTGTTTGTTTGTTTGTTTGTTTGTTTGCATCGAATAGGCTCCGAAACTACTGGACCGATTTCAAAAATTCTTTCACTGTTGTGAAGCTACATTATCTGTGCTGAACATAGGCTATATTATATTTTCAAAAAAATAGGGATCCTTACTAAAACTTCAATTATGTAACCCAAGGTGTATAAGAAATTCCTTACATCGCGTGCGCTGCGGAAACTATTGATGATAGAAAGAAATTATGTACTACAATTTTGTAGAACACATCATCATCCACAAAAAAGTCAGCGACAGCATATGTCTAACTATTATAGATATGTCATAATAAGTGTTTTAATATCAAAAAATATAATTAAAATGACGACGCCAGAAAACGTTCTATATTTGTACTTAGGTATTAATCCTTATCTAAATAAATTACTTTAAAATTAAGACTGCTTCAATACCTTTCTATTACTTTTTAAATTATTGAATTCGGACATTCCATTCGAAAGATATCACGAGTTCAAAAATGTAAGTACTTATTAGAAAAAAGTCAGTGGGCGCCGCCGCGCCGCTGCCGGTCACGGGAGTATATGCGGGGGGGTTACATACTATAGGGTCTATATTTTTTATCATTTCGAAAATACATTTATACTGAGTAACATATTAGCTATATTATAATGATATTTTTTTATATAGGCTACCCGTGCGAAGCCGGGGCGTACTACTAGTAGTGTATATTCTTGCGGTGGCGGCCATCTTAGATTTGAAATTTATTATAGTATATCGTATTCTACTAGCCAAGCGCTTTCATTTAATACCCATATTGAAGAAATGGTATAAAATATGGCATTCGCCATTTAGAAGCGACGGACATATAAAAACCGATTTTCATGAAACATAGGTAAACACTCCCGACAACTTCACCTTTCAAACAAAAATAAAAGCGGGGAGCTACGATGCCACATAGCCCACAGACAGACCCACACACAGACACCCCAAACTTATACCTAACCCCGTCGTTTTTGCGTCAGTGACATACCTGTAATCGAAAATGTGGTCGCTTTATTATTGGTAAGAGTGATAATAACGCGCTGCCAGTACCATCTGCTATGTGGGAGTACTCTAACGCCAGAACCCTTAAATTGTGTAACGCCCCTAGGCTCCGGAGAAAGCAATGTTTGGAATCTGGTCGTGGAATGTATTGTCCACTACCTGAAATACCACAAATTTACTCAAGTCAAAGTCAAACTCAAAAATTACTTTTAATCAATATAAAATCACAAGGATCATTTAGAATCGTCTTGCCTACTAGGTGATTCTAGGTACCAAATCTACGCGACCAGAGCCTAGCGTTCTTCTAGGCTCTGGCAAGAAACTTTCAGCCTGGTTCCTACAGTTTTTTTTATAATGATCCTTCTACTGGATATATCTACCAACAAACAATGAATATTGAACAGCACTGTGATTATGGATGTGTTAATAACAAAGTTTGTACTTATCTTACCATTATAGCTAAGTATATCGACAGATTCTTGATCGCATGGCTAACACCTTGTGCGGGCAGGTCACGCCTGTTCTGTTAGCAGTAGGTACCTACTACGCGGGAACTTACGCTTGCGATCCTATATTACGTACCTAGCCATGTTTCGTAGTTGTTTATTGTACTACGACATCTCTCTGTGTACCTATCTATTAATTTCGTAGTTAAGTTACAAGTAGAAATAAACCATTCTAAAAATGCACTCAAAGTTGCATCACTAACACTACACATGCATAGCAGAAGTCCATGTTACAGGCGAATTATAAGTAGGTATAAAATAAAAAACTTAACAGTGGCTGTACGTGGCGAAACTATAATTAATAATTTCTTGATTACAAAATAGGTTTAGCTTGAAGGTCACTTGGAGTATGCTCAAGCTCATGAGCATGAGACAATATAGCAGTTGCAGTAGTATTTTCTACTTTGCGATAGTGGAAATTCGTTAAGTTTTTTTTTGCAGCGTCCACGGTTTCCCTGAGACGATCCCCTGAAACAGAAGGTGCCACAAGGGTCTCTGCCTGACATCTATCTACTAGTTCCTGCATTTCGTTATCAGTCAACGGAGTAATCAAATTGGTAGCTCGTTCTAGATGCTGCTTGAGTTCGCAATCGATACGAATTAACTTTTCTTTGTTGGAATTAGTCCTCCATGGGCGCTTGGGGTCTGTAATAACGCTTCCCACATCGTCTGTACATTCTTTTTTAACTCTGAAATATTAACAAAAAGTATCTAGTTAGGTAACCTAAGTTTCATTTGTTTAGGTAAGTAATTAGGCCACTGTCGAGCTGGAAGTTATTTAGTATAACCCACCTTTATACTATTTTTAATACATTAGGTTAGTTGGGTAGGTTAGTAAGGTTCGTCGCATTTACACCATCCTATAAGTAGGTCTTAGAAAATTATCTTGCTTTGTTATCATTGAAAAAAGGCTTCATTCAACCACATGGTAACATACCTTTTGCATTCGGAAAGTAATTCCCGCAATTTTTTTTCGTTTTCCTCTAAAAGGTGCCTGTCGGGCCGATAGGGATTTTCGTACACAACTTCCGTAGTGTTGGACTTTTCTTCTTCTTCGACTTCTCTATCAAACTTTTGGTGGAAATCTTTGATAAGTTCCGAGCACCGTTCTGTTAGCTTAGTTTCTGGTACTTCCAAACCTTGCAATAGTTTTGCGATGCGAGATTTTTCTTCGTCGGTAGTCATGATTATGGATGAAAATCTTGTCATGGCAAAATCACAAGTAAACTTGTTTATTATTTAGTCAGATGGTAGTCATGCCTACCGTTTCTATGTTACTGAGATCTATCAAGTAGGTAGGATGTGATGTAGACCATACAGATATTCAAACGCAGGTTTTTTAAAATGATGCATTTTTTACAAATTCATTCATTTTCGTATAGGTTACATTATGGATACGCGATAAAACACTTCCGACATAAACGCCCATTGAAATCAACAAGGCGGCACAGGGGAGTAGTATACAGAACAATTTTATACTAGGTATTATAAGGAGAATGGGGATGAAATCAGCCATATCGTTGTTATGTTTTTTTTAATACTTTTAGAATATTTTATTTGGCTGGTTTTTATCACATACTTTTACATTTAAGTGAATAAACAACTCGGTTAGTTTGTAAAAATGAAAACATGTCAAATAGCCCCGTCAAAAATGTTCCACATTCCCAATTCCTAGAGTCTGTGTATTGGTTGGTTCTTGTATAAAAATAAATACACAAAAAAGGTAGAAAGTCGTAGGTTTCAGTCCGTTCTAGGCTTTGTACGCGTCGAATTGGCACCTAGAATTACTATATCAAACCATCCTAAATCATCCTAGAGTTTTTACGGCTTCGCTTCTAAAGTGGCCTAAGAGAACATTATATTTTATAAAGTTCTTCGTAACTAAACGTCTATATTTTTTGATTTCTATATTTTTGTGCCTGAAAACCGAATTTGTTACGTCACGTCACAAATCTTGACAATCTTCTCAATGAGTTTGGCTCTTCTTCTTCTTCGTGTCGATGATTCAAACAACGTTTTCCCAAAATTTGGCCACCTCTATGGCGTTTTCAGTGGCAACGTACAGGTCGCCTCCACGAAAGAAGCCTCCACGCGGCGCACCTCGGAAACAGCAAGACCCGGTAACGCAGGGTCTTGGCTGGCCAATCCTTTCACCACGATTATGCAAACAAATGAGTTTGGCTTAAGATCACTAACTGAAGAACCTGAAAAGTCACTAACCTTATCATAACCTTATTCCTTTGAAAGAGTTAAAACTTTACAAACCGGTTATGTAAGAGTAGTTTATCAACAAGGGGTTTTCATTGGGTAGAACAAATCGCCACAAGAATAAGTATTTCAGAGAATCCGCGTTAAAACACGCCAGTTGCTGAATGAGGCTGACCCCCTCAAGTCGCTTACAGCACAGGTTTTCGAGCGACACCAGCTGCAGACTATCCTGGAAACTGTTTTATATTGAACAAAAGTTCGATTTGAACCAAAACGAACCATCTGATACAAATAAAGTTCTAGGTAGATAAGTATTAGATACGGTACGAGTACGAGTAGCTGTCTAGTCAAACTTTATTATACCTACCTCATAATATTCTTCAAGATTCGGAAAAAAGTTTTTCTTTTGAAATCATCAAGCCTGTTAATTTTTATCAGTTGATCAGATACAATAAGGCGACTCATTTGAGCTTCAGTTGCTTCCATTTTCTGTAAAGTTTGTTCATGTTAAACTTTACTTACGCTCTAACTACTACCTATTCTGTTTTCCAACTCAAAATCAAGTTATTAATTATTCTAATACAGTTTGCATTCCACCTCCAATGCTATATATTAAACCTACCTTAAGTGTCATCTCCAGAGACCTGTGCAATTCTTTCTGATAGAGGGCTGGGGGTAGCTTCAGAGCAGTGTTTGCCGTCCAAAAATAGCTGCCTAGGCGAGACGGCATCCTTAGATTTGGATACTGATACGTGAAGAGCACTTTTTCACAGTGCATGTCACCAAAAAAATATCTTTGTACGTCGTGAATTGACCAGTAGCGAGTATCGGTGCTCCTGCAAATAAGTCCATGGCTAAACATGAACTAGATGTTCTAGCAAGCGAATTTAGTGTCTAGTTATATTCATTGCGAAACATTATTCAAGTTGGTGAACTTACAACAATACATCATCATCAGCCAGCAGACCATCCGTACTCTCAACGTAATGGAGCCAGATATGTGGCTCAAGAGACCAGTCACCGAGGGAAAGGTAACCGGCGCTGGGTTCGTACGACCGAGGCCATAGAAGCCACCTGACGGCCTCGAGATGCCCACTGATTCTAATACATTTACAGTCCTCTATAGAAAAAAAAAAGTATATTTCATCGAGAGAGCGAAGACGTCAAATTGATATCTATCTATATCTATCTATCTTTACTATAATAAAACTGTAAATCAGACAAAAATTCAAAATAAAAATATGGCAAAAGTAAATATCCAGATCCACTAAGTAAACGATTCTGAATCCAAAAATAGAGTTTGTCTGTTGTTGTCAGATGAAACATATACATTTTAGAACACTGTGTTCTGGATTAAAACATGAGCTAGGTTTTATTGCAATCAACTAATTATTAGATGCAGCTTGACCTCACTAAAAAAACAACCATGCGCTTCAAGGTTCACCAAATGGTGGTGGGTGGGGTGACAGATAGTTTCAGCTAGTAGGTATTTTATAAAAGAGTAAAAACCAAGGTTTTTAATCCAGAAACTAAGTTTGTCTGTTTGTTTGTTAGAGCATCACGCCTAAACCACTGAACAGATTGAAATTAAATTTATACAATTTAGGAGCCTGTTTTTCGGACTACAACATGGACTAGGTTTTATAACAAACAAATACATGAGTTTTTATACAGCTTAGTGAAACTATACTTATATATTTTGGGAATATGCTTAGCATTTTAGTTGCATATTGTTGCACTTTTATATGCACAGGAAAGGACCAATTTCACAACTCGGAAAAAATACCTTCTGTACCCATTTTTTCATTCAATACTATTGATTTTACAATTTATTTAGTTTTCTTAAAACAAATAGGTTCATAAAAATAAATGTACATATCAAATTTGTGAACTAAATGTATACAGACATGTATACTGACTGATAGATAGTGACATAAGTGAGTGCACAGACCAATAGGATGATGATGTGTAAGCGAGTGTCACGGATATGTCACTTCGCCTGACGAGACCGTTGTGAATGTAAAACAAATAGGGTACCTAAGTATTTTGACGATTGACTTTGCAGATTAAAAAACTGTCGTTTGTTGATAAATAAATAAATAATAAATAATGCTGGACAATCCACACAACATCATCTAGCCCCAAGCTAAGCAGAGCTTGTGTTATGGGTACTAGAAGACTGACATACTTAATACATAGATAGATATTTTTTATTATACATATAACACCCAGAACACCCGGAATAAATATTTGCAGATCGTATATATAAGGCAGGAATCGAACCCGCAACCTTCGCGTCGCAGGCATTTTTATTTTAGTGGTTTTTCTATCTTTATACGGACTTAGTCTGAGATAAAATGGTTCAACGACATTGATATTTTATCTTGTCGTAATTCTCTAGCTGAAATAACTAACTAAACAATAAATGATAAATACCATCTTTTTTGCATTCTGTCTGTAGCTTGACAGCATTTTTACAGTGGCAGAGGCATGTGCTGTGCATTTTTAAAATAGTTTATCTCTACCTACTTTGGCAAAAGATGCTTCAGAGGAATACAAGACGTTACGCAGGCTGGATAAATATTCAACTATCTAAGAAAGTATTAAAACAACTTATGTATGTAATTTCAATGAATTTTCATTATATTGAAAAAAAATATCTATTATTAAGGTATTTCTGTACAAATTGTATTATAATTTACTAATAAATGCGTTACATATAATATATAATCGTTAGATGCCGTGCCGATACATAAGTAGTATTTATTTATGGTAGGTAAAGCTAATCGTTAGAGTGGTCATACAAGGCTAAGCTATATCCCATCATCCAATCAGGGACCTTATGGAAAATGATCGTGTTTTCTTGACTCGGACAGATTGATCTTTGAGGTTATCTACAGAAGTGGCTAGTGATGTAAATAATATTAGCTTATCCGTCCATTGGGTTCACTCTTTTGTGGTTAGTAAAAATTACGTAGGCACCTTTTTTAAAATGTATGAATAATATAATTACCTAGGTCAGGACGAGAGACGTAGGTATAAGGCTATACCTACTCATGTGTAAAAATAGAATATTATGTAGGTATGTTACAAAATAAATAATATAAGTTGACAGATTTAATGTACAAAAATCTAGATTAAGCTTGTAATTATAACAATACGTAAGTATACTTTTTTATTACTTATATATTAAAATGGGCGAAATGGCAATGATTATTTTATTATAGGTACTTATTTTATTATATAAGTATTCGTATTCTACTTGTACCTACTCAGACATAAGTAATGGGTATTTATTCATACTATCATTCAATATTTAGCTGTATTTGGCGCAGTATGATAATAATGCATAATGTATGTTTATTTAGATCTTCACGCAGGGCCTTAATAATGCATCTAAGTGCCTACCTTACTATGCCTATAGTAAAAACACCTAGATGTAAACCAATAACTTTTAGAAAATATCCTATCAATTACAGTCTAATCACTAGGTAGGTACAATTTACATACAAAATAACTAGCAGGTATATACTTATGCACCTATAGGATTACACTTAGTATACCAAATTATGACCACAAAAAAAGAGAGAAGGGTATTATACAACTTGCGCTAAATTATCTACACTAAAGTAAAAAAAAAAACAAGGAATTCTATGTAGCTACTCAGCTATGTACATTTTATTGATAGGCGGAGGAGTAGTGTTATGTTTTTGTTGTTTGCCTGAAAGAACTTTGTCGCGCGATTATTAGGTAGGCAAGTGTAACACACACTAGGTTACTTTAAACCACGCATAGGTGTTTACAGACAAACCTTAGAAAATGCTTTTTTACAGTGGCTGCGCCATCAGTGCATCTGTCTGTTTTCAAATGTTCGACAAAATTATTTGGTGTAGCGTTTAGTGCTCCGCAAAATGTTTTTGATAAGGTTAAATGACCCTGAACTTTAAGGGCAATTATTAATGACTTATATACACGTACAAAAATGTGTATAATAATGCCCATTGGATTGGCCATTTCGTGCATTTTGACACAAATTGTATAAATAGGGCTTTGTGTATCTAATAGGCATAGCAATGTTGCATTTGCATTGAGGATTTTTCACATCATAACAGTATTGTTTGTTTTTAATGTCTATCGATCAGCTCTAGACTACCGGCAGAGGTCATAAAAAATGTGAAAGTAAAATGCCTATATGTTTCCGACTTGCGTCATAATGTAATGCCTAGTACTTGTGAAACAAACCAGTAGATGAACATGTTCAAACTCTTATTCACAGCCCCAACGTGTTAAACAAAACACGGCTACTATGAGATCAACAATAGGTAGACAAGAGCTCTTCTGCATCTGATTTAATAATAAGTATAAAACATTTAACTTTATTATGAAATGATGGCACCACTACTTGGTAGTAGGTACGTTTCCAAACTAAAAGTAGTATAAAATGATTTTCTACTTAAAACATATTATTAAAACCAGGAAAGAACATGCTTCCTAAGTAGTAAATATGCAAATGAGAATAAACACCATGCAAATATATCAATTACGATCTATATGAATTTCTATAGCCTTAGCTATAATGTAGATATTACACGTGGTAGTAAATATTTAGGGATAGACTAATGGACATCACATGCAATATAATAAAAATTATATTACCAACATACTAATTTATATCTTAAAAAACATTGTCATATTAAGCCCTAACTATTTATGTTTACGGCTATTTTAAGTTTTACAAAAGTTCCATCATCCTTGGACTCTCTCTTTTTTTAACAATTGAGATTCATAGGAAATAGTTTTCAGAACTGATGAGTATCCCCAAAACTTGGGAAGCAGCTGCATACATTTTTAATCTAACAAAATGAAATACCTTCGATACAGTTTAAAAAAAAAATATCCGCTAACAAAAACACGGACCGACTTGTTGCCCATCCACGATATACATTCCTTTTCTGATTGAGATTTAAAAATTTGGTGTGATATTAGTTTTTTGGGCACATTTTGATGACTTCAGCTGGGTACAAGAGCTGAAGTTATCAAAGTGTCTTCCATGCTTATCTATCGGCTAGCGTGCATCCATTGTGTGCAATCAGTTAGTATTTCAGGAACCCTGACTAATTATATTAATTGTCAATTGGTCGTTCGTCATTGAAATTAATATTCGCAGTCTGCTTTGTAGCGCCACAAAATAGGCTGTCATCAATAAGTAAATACTTAAAAATGTATAAGTAAGTATATAAATTAGTATCTACATAATAGGTATATCAAGCAAATTCTTTCTACTCACTTCCACTACTACCTACGTTATTGTTTTTTTTTTGGCAGTGTTTTTCATCGAAACTGAACTTATTTTATATACATACATAGGATATAAAATGCTAAGTATTAATATTTAAAATAAACAGCACTATGTAGGTAATGGCCTTCCTTTAAATAAAAACTTGCAACAACTTTTAAACAGGAACAAAATATTAACATTGACAAATATCCAACTAACATACTAAGTACATTTTACAAATCCTCTAGTGACAGCCCACCTATGGCGCCGACCGGTTTCATGTCACAAGTCGTTCACAAGTGGAATTGTAAAAATCCAAACATTCCACAGTAGGTATATAATATTATTACTATACCTACCTACCTTTTCAAAATAGCACCGCCATTAAGATTAATGTTATTTATATCACTGATAACGATAACAAGTTTAAAATTGGTCATACACCAGTCATCACTCATTGAACTCACTTTGAGTTTGGGTTCGAAATTTTCACTTCACTGTACAATACTAAGTCCTATCGATACAAATATCGTCTCCACAATTTTTTTATGCATCTATGCAACGGAGGGTCAATATAGGTATTCAAAATTATTAAACTTCAAAAATAGAGCGACTTCGCTTATTTTTTTTGCAAGTATTCCAATCACAGCACAACATTTGTGCCCAAGAATTGTTGATCACAATCTGCGGCCCACGGGGCCGGGCCTCCTCTCAGACGGTCGGCTGCGGCTGCGGCTGCGGCTGCGGGTGCGGGTGTTGGTGCGGGTGCGGATGCACGGAAAGGTGCGTGGAGTCGCTGCGCCGGGGTGGGGCAGGCGGTGGACGCTTCTTGATGGGCTTTGGTTCTTCGCGCCGCGGTACCTCCGCACCCGCAATTCCCTCGCGCGCGTACACGTTTTCGTAGAACGGGTCTTCTTGTGCGCCACCGCTGCCGTAGTGCTCCTGCACCCACATGGAAACACTTGCTTCCTTGTAGTCTTCCGAGAGTGGGTATTCGCGAAAACCGAGCACCTCGTGAGGTGTCGTGGCCGGTTCTAGCTTGCACTTTTGCGCTACTTGCCACTTTTTTCGCATTACACGCTGCAGGTCTTTTAGGAAGTCTTTAGGTGGGTTGCTGTTTGAGTCTGCAAGTTTTTTCGGAGAGGAGAGGCGTGTGCTTTCGTTTCGCTTGGGTGGAGGAGGCTTACGTGGCGATGCTGGCCCTTGGTCCGCCAAGCTAAACGAGATCTTCTTATGCTTCTTTTCAGAAGAGCAAGTCGGTAAGTCGTCAGCAAAATTGACTTTTTTGATCGAAGCGGTGCGCTCTTTCGTGCCGTCCTGGCCGTGCTTCGTGGGAGCAGGATTGCCATTGCTTAGCTTCTTCGTTTGAAGTTCAACGAGGCAGGCACCGTAGGCAACGCTCTGATGGCCGTGACCGTAGAGAGTCTTGTCCGAGTGGAGCGAAGAAGTTCTTGAGGCCTCTGAGACTACGCTATCAAGCGAAGGTTGGCGCGGGAAAGAGTGGACGGGTGCGGGTGCAAGCACTGGGCCCGAGGCGCGAGCTACCTGCTCCAGTTGGTGTGCTGTCAGCTGGTGGACGATGTCAAGCACGCGACCGACGGGAGCTTCGAGCGTGTGCTCCGGTGGTGGAGGTGGCAGGCTCAACTGCGAGCCTGACAACGAGTCCAAGGAGTCCAGCGGTGGTGGCGGTGGTGGCAGTGAATCCAAGCTCAACGTTGAACTGAACATACCAGAGGCATCCTCCACAGGTGGTGGTGGCGGTGGAGAATCTGCGCTCCGCCGTCCGCGCTGAATAGTGTCGTAAATAGTAGAGTAGCCGTATAGGCCGCTGCTGCTGTCACTGCTATCCCGAAATGATGAGTCGCGGGATATCGTCTCGTAGAGCCCATATGAAGGGGAAGTGGGGGCAACTTTTGTGGGGCTGCCGACGCTGCCGAGTCGGCTAGAGCTTGGGCTGCCATGTACTGAACTTGCGGAACAATCTGTAATCAAACATTACACCTTTGAGGAAGAAACATAACCAAAAATGGCGTAGTGTGTTCTTTAAATATTTGTAATAGCATTATTATAATTTATCCACTATAGCATTAGCATAGTCGCATAAACCACAATGACAATGAAGCACACTGTCGATGACGGACCATACCTACAAATTCGTAGTACCAAGGACTTCGGGCTTTTTTCGATCTTCGGGCTAGTTATTTGCACATGTCTTACATAACAAACTTGTAGTCGGGTAGGAGAGAGAGTAAGAAAGAAAATTAAGGGGAGTGACATAGGTACTTCGGTATTTTTCTAGTTCCTCAGCTACAATTAGATTACTTAACATATTTTACCTAGGTAGGTTAGTATGTACGATAATTAAAAATAAAAATTTGATGCACATATAGTACCCGCTTTTTATAAGTGTTAGGTATCTTTCCGTAGCGTGCTGTGTGTCTTACCTATAGTGTGATGTCGTTTCAGCGTGGAGTCGTCGCGTGCGGCGCGCGGCCGGCGCGTTAACGTGCCGGAGTCTCCACCCGGCTGCTCCGGCGTCTCCTCGCCCTCCTTCTCCACCATTTCTTTTAGTTGCCGCGTCATCCACGTCAAGGGGATGTTTGGTTTCATAGACGGCTTACGTTTTATTGTACCTGAAACAAGTTACAATAAATTCAAATTTGCTTTTCCCCTAATGAATGCAATTTCATAAACGCCTATTGTATGCTGGATATGTACCAGCACTACTAATACATTAAAATATTCTATGACTTGGTTCAAATTTTAGTAGTAAGTTTTTACCCATAGGAAATTCGCAGTCGAAAGCACTTTCGGAAGCGGTTCCGCCATCTGAGAGACATCCACTGGAGCTGGACGACGAGGCGCGCGAGTGTCTGTTCAATATTGGGCAAAACGTTCATTTCATTATTAAAATATCTACGGATTAAATAAAAATATAGACATGTGAGTACATATAACGAATAAAATACTTTGCAATTCGATAGACAATGACATGCTTAAAAAAATATGGGACAACTTTGTACAATATGATACCATAATAATATATGCTTCTGTTTATTGCTTCGCTCATGTGTTAACTCTCAAAATAAAAATAACCTTGATTTACAAGAAAAAAATTTGGTCACATATAATTTTCAGTAAGTACAGCATAATTTTTGGATGTTATAAAATTTTTAGTTCAGGTACAAAAAAACCGATACAATAAATTTAGTTATCATGCAGACCATGCGGGTACCGAAGGCTTGATTAAGTCGGTAAATGTGATAATCATTCCATTCACCTCTACATCTGTGCTCCATCCAACTATCATTTTTTGGAAGATATTACTCTAATCTAAACGTCGCGGCAGCTAGCAGCAAGCACACAAACAGGCAACACGTGAAAATACGCACAAAATATCTTTTGAAGTCACATGACACGTACGTGGATGAGTATGCGACTGTTGTATCGGTTGAGGGCAAAGTGCCGAATTGTAAACTATGTAACTGAACTGAACTCTTCTCGAGCACACAAGAAAAGAAAACACTATATAGTATATGCAAACACACTATAGGTACTATGAATATATACATGACAGAAGTCAAAGTCCAGCTATTGTATAAAGATGCTGACCTGCCACTGCTTATATCGGAGCTGGCGGCGCTGATGTTGCAAGGAGTTCCTTGCACTGGCATTATATTAGCACCAACAGTATTTATGATGTTGGTTTTCGTCGGAATCGATGTAATCTGCAAAAAATGTTATTGTTACTTCTATATTATCACTTAAGTACATAAAACTTATCTAGATGACCTGTCCGCAACTTATTGTTCGTCTTGTTTTAAAATAGTATTAAAAATATTTTTTTTATCAATTACTGATAATATAATTAAGAAGCAACAACAAAAATAACCTAACTTAACTCCTCTGTTATATTATTAGTACATAGACAACATTTTGTACCAACCGAACATGAACGAGCGTGTGCCAGATGATCGAGATCTTCCTGTGTCAGCTCTTCAACTAAAGCTCGATGATTTTCAAGCAGCTGTCTGCCATGCTGGAATGAAATGAGCGGTCGAGCAATCAGAACATCTGTCAGGCTATGTTGTGGCCCTCCAAAATTACATTTCAAATATGGAAAATTACGTGTCTTTGTAAAGGAACCTTGTAATAGTATTATATTTGTGTAGTTTTTGAAACGTCATTATAGTGAGCATTTTTTGTGGTTCACAAAAACACGTGTCCACAATAACACACTGGCTGTATTTTCAAAGGATTAAAGTTTCTCTTTGATGCAATGGGAGCCTAACACAGTAAGTATTGAGGCACCTACCTTTGCAATTCTCATAGCAGTTAGCCATCTCTCCAGAGTGCGTTGGTCATCCGCACACAAGAACTTTATGAACTTCACACTCTTGGGCTGCTGAAGTCTCGGATGCTTTATCGCAAAACAGAAGTCAGTCGGTGACTTGTACTTTTTCTTCCAACTTAGGCCTATATAAACCTCATTATTGTCAAAAGTCGCCAAGCAAACCAGCTCCTTCGTTTTCACCTTATCTTTTGGCGAGTAGTAAAGACCTATTAAGAAAACGAATGAAATATTAAGTACCTAATAGCATCTTCTTGATAATCATGTGTACAAATAAATTAAATGTTCGCTTTGGCATTTCGCATTGCAAGAAAAGAGAACAGTAGAGTGTGGCCACACGACGCCAGCATTGATTACTAACCGGACGGTCTCAATACGCAGTAGATCTTCTTCCATCCTTTTTTGGCATCGTTTTTAAGATAAAGGGGACCTTCCATGGGAGGAACGGGATGTCCGGATACGGATGAAACCGTGGTAGAAGCACCATTTTGAACGAAAAATTCGTCTATGATGACCTGTCGCGAGTGTTCATCGTGTTCGCTTGATCTCCCTAAACAGAAAAAAACAACCTTAATTATGTGTAACGTTACAAACACAAAAAAAACATTCGACAACCACATTACCTCTATCGTCTTCGGTAAGAAGAAACTTTTCGGGATTTTGGAATAAGGAAATTTTGTCAGGTCTCTCGGCAAAGAAGATTTTGTTCTTGGATTCTCTCGTCCAAAGCATTAAATTGTCAACTAGCATTTCATGATCCTCATAAACACGCTCTGTAAAATTAAATAATAATAATATCGTACCCTTTCGAAGTATTTCAAAGCTATTTAATAATATGTAACGAAGCTTTACCCATGTGAAGATCAGGTAGGTGCTCTATAACTGCCCATTTCGGCTCCATTGTCACGTGGTTTTTGTCAGCTAGCAGTCTAGTCACATATCCGCAGGTCATCTTTTCGTCCACCAACAAACTTTTAGATGAGCCGTCCATAGAAAAAGCTTTTATAAAAAGCTTTTTAACGTTCGCTTCACGCATACGTTCTAGAGCTAACTTTATCTTGTCCGCTTTTTGTTGAAAACTCGCGTCCTGTGGAATACACTAGTTGTGAAATTGAAATAAAGTGTTAAATAGATTTTATCGCAATCTATAATATTTAAAAAAAAATACCTTTTGAGTTGGGTGAGTGTTTAATTTGAGAGCTTTGCATTTAGAACTGGTGCTGCTGGATGCAGAAGATTCACTCGATAGCATTGATACCTGTAAATACTCAATTTGTAATGATTCTAATTGACAGACCTATTTTTTAAACTTCATAGAAGTTTATAGTCCAGTCAAAATAGACTAAAATTATGACTTCAGTTTGCATTAATTCCCAACAAGCTGGATTTTTGTACAGGCCTTGAATACGTCATTATAAATGATATGTCAAAAGTCCCCATCGATCCCGCTTGTGCGTTGTTTTTTATTCGAGGTCAAAGGTCATAAATTTGCATTTTTTGCTTATATCTCTGAAACAACGAAAGCTATTGAAAAGTGGTTCAGGCAAAGTTTGTAGATCGTAAAATTGTCTACAAAATAATCTCAACACTTTTCTTCTACAAAGCATCGCTTTCGGGATATAGTGACTTTAGACCGCAGGAAAATCTACTAAAATGCTGCGTTTTTTTCATTTCAGCCGTTTTATATGCTTCATTGCCATAGAATGAACAGTATTTCTTGAAACAAAAAGACGATTTATTACCTCGGAGGAGGACTAACGCATCGAACCCATCACCCTTTCCAGTAAATTTCAAGAAATTCGGTTTGTTCTGTGGCAATGAAGCAGATAAAACGGCTGAAATGAAAAAAAACGCAGCATCTTCGACGATTTTCCTGCGGTCTAAAGTCACTATATCTCGAAAGCGATGCTTTGTAGAAGAAAAGTGTAGAGGTATTTTTGTAGACAATTTTACGATGTACAAACTTTGTCTGAACCATTTTTCGATAGCTCTCGTTGTTTCAGAGATATACGCAAAAAACGCAAATTTATGACTTTTAACCTGGAATAAAAAACAACGCACATGCGGGATCGATGGGGACTTTTGACATATCATTTGTAATGACGTATTCAAGGCCTGTACAAAAATCCAGCTTGTTGGGAATTAATGCAAGCTGGAATGTCTATTTTGACTGGACTATTAGGAGTACAGTGTAGTACATACAGTATCACTAAAGGCAGAGTCGTTGTCTGGAGAGTCAGTACGTGCTATACTAGAGGCGGCGTCGCTTGCTTCTTTCTCTTGACTTTGACCTTCAGCGGATCCGTCTCGTTCTGCAAAAAAATATAAATTTAAGAACAAATGACTACAACTTTCAGTTATTTGGTCAAGCTGGATATTTCCGACTGTAATATTATGCACATAGATCATATTTCATGAGCGATACTGATCGCCAGCATGACGCGACGGCGACGTAGTGCGATTACGCCACAACACTTCAATGTTTCGTTTATCTTAATAACATTTATTATTTATTTATTTATTCACAAACAAACTTACGACTATACAGTATTTACAAAATGTACATTTACATATAAAATACATAAGAAACAAATAATAACATGAATAATACGGGACTCGTGAGATAATTACTTGGATTATTTAAGTTAACCTACCTATTCATATATATGTTTTAGCACGAAGTTTTGCTTTATATTTGATAGTTAGGTACCTATATACCTAGTTATGACTTTGGGTCTTACTTTTTTAATTATCTTATTATGATTTAGTTTGACGTGATCTATCGCTAAGCAGTTCCATTTTGCCTTCAATTCAGCCTTGAGCCTTAATTAGGTCAATCACGTTTTGGCTTCGCTTTATAACATTATTTTCTGCTCTAAAATGTTAAAGTAAGTAATAACATACTTGCTGATACTCGGGATATTTCTTCATCGTACTCAGAGTCTAAAGCACACAGTTCCCCTAGGATCGCGTCTAGATCTGCATCCTGAGTCTCCTCCAGATTGGCCATTGAAAACCGGTAGGTGTCGATACGAGGAGCAACTATTTCCAACGGTCTCATAGCGGATGCGACGTCACTGGACGAATTAAGACCCTGAAAATAAGAGTAAATTTAAACTTAAAACGGTATTGGATCAGTATTATCTTAATATTAATATCGCCTGCGACGCGGAGGTTGCGGGTTCGATTCCCGCCTTGGGATAAATGTTTGTACGATCTGCAAATATTTATTCCGTGTGATCTGGGTATTTTATATGTACAATGAAAAATATCTATCTATGTAATGTATTGTATTAAGTATGTCAGTCTTCTAGTACCCATCTACATAACATCATCTAGCCCCAAGCTAAGCAGAGCTTGTGTTATGGCCCATAACAGAAGCTCTGCTTAGCTTGGGGCTAGTATGATGTTATGTAGATTATTCAGCATTATTTATTTATTATATAAAAATACTATTGTTATTATTGTATTATATTATATCCCCATTATTGTAATAAATACGAGTTTTTTTTTATCGAATCAGCTATCTTTTCACGTGATTTGAGGCTGACAACAAAAAGTCACAAAAATTTCGTCAAGGCATTTGGAATGAGAGTACCTATGTAGTATATTATAATAAGTTATGAAAAATCGCAAACAACCGAGTATTGAAGAATAACATAATTTTGATCCAAACAACATTGTAGAAAAGGGCAAAAGAGAAGTTGCTGACGCCAGCCTCGTAAGGTGGAATATCTGGTGTACCTTATTACCTTCCTCACGTGCTTTATTTTACCGGAAATCCTGTGTCGAACCCGGGATATGTTTTAATTATGCGCATTCAAACGGAAGTGTGGGTACTATTAATAATGGGTACCTATTCATGATTTTTCTTAATCGTGTTTTGATTTGAAGCTACGTACGGTCGTAAACACTAAGTGTGTACGTACTGTTTTACACTCACACATACTCTGTTTTGATGATTTATTTTAGTAATATTAAATAAAAATATGTTTTCAATCAAATTGTTAATTAAAAGAGCATGGTTCGGTACTGCCGAACCATTAATCCAACGCTTACTTTGTACGTTATGTCCTAGGTAGTTGTTTGAATCTCATTGTAGTTAAACAATGAACTTGACAAATAAGTCCCTGTTAAACCGTATTGTATAGAATTTTGCATATATATATTGAGACGTTATGGAGAACATGGTAAAACTATAGGTGCTTATGAGATCCTTACAGGTACAGGTGTAGGTAGGTACGTACCGTCGTCATATTATCCAAAGTATTTTCCATTGTTTTCGTTTCCATCGGAGAGTTACTAGCACTTTTAGATCTTACACCAGCTAGACGAAAGCTCCTGTTTAGCGATGACAAAAAACCTCCGCGCTGCCACTTATTTGGCTCGATGGGTTTAACATCCATCGTACGTTTCGTTTACATTGCAGATGCAATGCAACGTCGAATGACTCATGAACCAGCACTTCACGCTGTTAGCAAAGTGTGCCAAAAGGCCGGCGCCACACGTTGCGCATTCTACTTAACTTTAATTCTCATACCCAATTGACGCTCAAGCTAAACGACATGCGGTCACTGAGTTGGATTTACTAACAGGAATTTTAATCTTCTAGCTGCATTCATAAATGCACACGACGATATGTAGTTACGATAACGAGTTTAAAGTTCCACCGCCCTCTCAGCCTGCGCGCGACTGCGCCACTAACACGGGAATCTAAGTATACCATACAATAACAGTGTGACTGAACTCATCACCAAAACTTTAACTTTGTTTTCGCACACAATCTTTAAACACAATAATTTATAGCGTAACAAAGAATGCTTTCGATTATTGTACTGACACTAAGAACGCGTTGAACCTTCACAGTTCTGACCACAACTACTAGTCGGCTCGGAGTAGAGCAAAGTGAAGTGAGTTGTATTACAAAATGAGCCATGAACGCGGAGCCGGGCGGGCACGGCAGGCCACGCAGGGCAGGGCAGGGGGGAGAGCAGACGAGCGCACCCGCTTGTATTGTGAAACGCACACGTGTGCGCGCCCTGCTACGCTACGATGATGTTTGCCTCTAGATTGACGAGAAGTGGCGACTTCATGCTGGTGTGCGTTTTAGTCCCCTTGTTTCGAAGGAACCCTCCGTGCTTTTTATCGCAGTTCGGCGCGTGGCGCGCCCTTAGCAACTCAATAGGCATTTTGTACCGAATGCCGCGTCGTATTCCTCCTTGCAGGTCGAATCCAATTCTATTCATTGAATTAAGCGAATCTGAATGCTCTGCGATAAAAACGTATTTAAGAATAGAAAAATATTCGCATTTTTTTGACTTATCGAAATGTAATTTATTTATACAACATTATTACGTACCGAAGAAATTATAGGTCAGCGCAATCTCGCGATCCAAATTAGTAATTCAGAAAAATAACAGTTCTACCGTACTCTACAGGAACAAGAATTTTCTTGGACTGTACCTATGACGAATGGTAATCCTAGAAGTTCGCTTATGAAATTACCTTCTACCACGGACAAAATGCCCTATTTTTAGATGGAGATTACAGCTTTGTCTAAAATAACTTCACCCTCGTTACAATTAATTATCGACTTTTGTATACTTTGGGGCGACATACGACGATTATTTGACTTGTAGAGCATTTTGATATAAACCCTCGTGTGGCAGGCATAGATTCTTTGATACTTACTATGATAAGTGCTTGAGTTCGGAATAGTTCGGATTCATACAAATAACATATCACAACACAGATCTTCATCAGCAAAAAATATTTATCTGATAGCAAACAGACTTATTCTGTGTCTGGGTGATATTATAGACAGAAAAGACTACTTATATATATTAAGACTATATATACAACTATAATGATTAAAAAAAATTACAAGCATTCTAACTCCTATAGTCCCAGTTTTGGAATAGAAGGACTACCCTAAAACCTTTGAGTATTTCTACCAATTGCGTCACTATCACTCACGAAAATTTAATTATTTTTACTTTTTATTGGTTAATTTTCAATCATTTTAACAAAATAATTGAAAATTATAATAAAAAGTTTGAACTTTTTTTTAACAAGAACAGGATTTTATGGATTTATAATTAAGTACCTCAGTATTTTTACAAGATGCACGATCCATTGTTGCAATTTTCGGAAATATCATAATTGCTCACAGGATAAAAAAAATAAAACCTTTTTGTAATGTACCGTTGCGGACCATACCTGCTCAGTCCCATTGTTTGAACCGCAAGCAGGCAAGCTGTGGCCATCTTCCCAGGCAGAAAAAAATTAATGAAATCTGTCTAACACGTGCCGAGCCTAAGAAAGAACAATAACACAAACGCTTCACAGCTCAGTTAATATAGCTCTGCCTTACGCGGGTTGTAATGTCATTCGACTTAAACGAAACCTTTTTGTAATGATAAATATTATATGCCCGGTGTTATTATGCTCATCAAAAAGTATATAAGTTTTATGTATCAAGAATCTTAAAGCTTGGCTAGATTTAGGACCTAGATAGAGCGGTGTGCGTAAGCTTCATTTAATAAATAGCATTATGGTTGGTATTGACCTGATTTAACTATTATTATAAAATAAAACTACATGTTCCAAAATAAATTAGTTGCCTCAAAACCGATGTAGGTACCATTAAAGGGAAACAGGTGCTGCAAGGAAGCACCTGCCTGGGCGGACCCGGCAGATGTGCGAGATAGGTACCCACTACATGTTGATCCCAAAATCATTCGGCGAGCGCGGCAACCAATTTTCTGAACTTCTGCAGGGTATAGAAAATGAGTCCAAAATGATTACAGGACAACAATGTGCGCAGATGTTTTGCTGCAGCGCCCGCTGTACCATTGTAGCACGTCGGTAATTACTACACTCGTAAGGAGTGAAAACATAATTTGTTATCTGTACATTTTGGGATACACACCTGTTAGGTATTCTTTTTTTTAATCGATTTAAGTGCTCTCCCACAAGCTCAAAAAGTAATATTTTTAGAATTTAACGTTTTTGCCAATCGATAAAACATGTTATTCCTGAAAAAAAAATGCTGATTTCCTAGAAATAAAGTTACCTATATATGTATAATGAATAACATAAACTAAAACGTTTGATCACATAACATAAGATTTTATGACAGATTTCTTATGCTATCCCCAATTATGTGCTCGCCATATTGTGTTAGCAGCCTTTCTACACGCATGCATAGATAATACGAAATCAAGTAATAAAAGCGCCTTCTAAAGCATCTATTAAGTAAAATTAAATTTTTAACATGGGTTCGATTGGTAAGTCAGTTTTGTAATGTTGCAGATAATAAAAGGTCTGTTGAAAATCCTGTTGCGTGCGTATCAGAGTTAAATAGCTCGCGGCTTACAATTCGATCCTAAATCTTGGTAAAAGAGCCATATGGTGGCGAGCACCTGTCCGTGCTCGCGCCGGCTGCATTGCACACGTGTTCCACGCGTGATGCAGCATCACTCAGCTTTTTTTTTAAACCTGTGATTTTTTTGCTGTTATTATTTCTATATAGTAATAGCAGCCTGTAGTGTCCCACTGCAGGGCAAAGGCAATATCCAGTCGTCTCTATTGTGAGAAATTGTTTGCCAGTCTTTTGCAAAGGCGTCTATCTCGTCCCTTTAGGTATATATCATTATCATAATCCCATTTTTTGCATTTGGCATAAAATAAATCCAAATGATGAAAGCAAACATAATATTGAATTGAATATATGTGGATCTAATCTCAACTTAAGATTGTGCATCTTGTTACGAAGCCTGTACGCAGAAAAAATAACAACATTAAATTTAAAATTTACTTATTTACGATTAGCCTTCATCAGATTACATAAATTACTAAGTAGAATTTCGAAAACTACAAGGATTGTAGATGTAATGCTAAAATTGAGTCATAAAATATAAGTTAGTTATGAACATACCTACTCCTAAATGATATTGTAATGATTCAAGATAAAGTAGTTAGTTAGCTTTAGCTTGTTAAAAAAACAAGGTTTAAAAGTGAACTTGAACCTTCGTTTTTTATAACGTTAGCCTTTTATGCTACCAAAACAATGAGGATGTAACAGGCATATTGAAAAGTAATGATATAATATATAACATATGAAAATAATACCGATGTTGGTAGTATAATCTTGCCGCAATCTATGTGCAGCGGCTGCGACTCGACTTGGTTCGTGAACGACAGTATTTTATTAATCTGCAGCTCCCTCCACAGATGTTACTCCTTCGAGGTTTCTCTTTTCTTTTTAAGCAATCTGAATTGTTCCGGCAACATTTAATTCTTTCTGAGATTTATATGACTTTATAGGTTAATCTTTTATTTGATATACTCAATTGTTGCTTTTATGTATAATTCGTATTATTGCATATTGGATATGTGTCTAATTCTGTTGTATATTGCGAACGTGTTGTTTAACGCGATCTGATGAGACAAACATGTAGAAAAAAAAAGTTCTGCGATAATATTACACCGATATTTAGACCGTTACTAAAATAACAACAAGCGTAAGCTCGTTTGTGATAAATACCTGTTAATTATGTTTATACATACTCAAACTATTTATGACCAATTCATGAAAATACAAAAAGTTATACATAATGACTAGGTAAATCATGCGTCGTTACTTACTGCTGTAAGGACTGTAAGTTCTCCTAACCATTCGTTGAGAAGCGCTTCCGGGTCATCTGAAGCAGCGCCTGCACCGCACTCTTCAACCAAAGCCATCTGTTGAGTAAAAATAATAAAATGTTTATTCAGTAGATCTAAAATTCACATTATAAAACATACATCATCAACCTATTAGTCCACTGCTGGACGCCTAGTCGTCGAGCCTAATCTTCGGCTCTTCTTATCAGAGCTAAAACATTAGAATGAAGCAAAACATCTGAGGCTTAAAACATGGGACTGGATTTAAGTCACATGTAAAAAGATGCATTACTTTAGAACAATACAATATTCATTGTTTTTAGTATTACAGATCGAAACACAAAGAGTTGGCACAACATCTTATAATCGCAGAACAAAGGTAGGTACTTACAGTGCCAAAACTATCTCTCGAAATTTTTATACTAAACACTACCCTCAGATATATCAGAACTATAATTCGGCCGTTTTTAGAATGCGTTCCTGACACATGGCGATTGAACTGACGACGTAACTTTGTAATGGCGTTGCAGTTACGATAAAAATATGTTTGCTGGTTGTTTACCGTTTTAACAATTGATGAGCATTAAAACAACGTTATTATATCAATAATCAATGAATGTTATGATTTTGTGCCAAACTGAGAGTCAAATGACTTTGTAAACAATATTTTTCTAAATATATACTGCGTTATTACAAGGTTATGTCAGCGCTTGATATTTGTAGTGCTGTGCTAAAAATAAAACCCAATAATAGTATCGTAATCCGTTCTTATACAGTTACGGTCTATCTTATAAAAAGTTAGCGCAGACTTGAAGAATTTATTACCATAATACGTAATGATGACATAAAGTCAACGCTAACTTTTTATAAGATAGGGGGTTATACTTTATAAAATAATACGTTTTGTTTTTCTTTTTAAGAATTTGAAAATAATGGACTATAAGATAACTTTTATGATGTATAAAAATAAAACTACGTACGCACATTCAATTCAATGTACTTTATTGCATAGAAATACAGATTGTAACTTTGTAACAAAGAATTACATTTATATTACCTTTTTTTGGTTTCCACTTAAATAACTAAAACATAAATTTTAAATGATTCCGCCAATTTAAAACGAAAATAATCCTAAAAATAATCCGGCGATTCACTTTGGAGGAACGGTAACGAACTCAGTGTTATGTTGTGCCCATCACTAGACGTGACTAATTGACATGTGTCAGGAACGCATTCTCTGAGCGGCTAGATTATAACTCCGAACACCCTGACTATGCTACGTAACGTACAATAGAAAACAATTCAATTTTATGATGTCAAAGATGTCAAAGCGATTTCGAGATGACAGCCGTCAGATAAAAGCGCCGTCGACGTCGTTGGCCGAAACAGGGTTACAGAAATGGCCAGTTTCATGATATGATCATTCGCCTTTGAAGAAACACATACGATACTTTGATTCTCAGAAATACCAATTTTCTAATTAAGTTTATTATCTAACATCTAGTTTTTACTAATAGCTAAAAAAGTCATAAAAATAAAAAGCCCAAAATGTTTGCAGTGTTGTCATTTGTTAACTGTTTAAACTAGTTTAAAGGGTCATTGTAATCTACTTATATAAAAACAGCTACATGCCAAGAGGGTAGATCTTGGTTTTGTTTTGGTCGTCGACTAACAGCATTTCTCTTACATCGCTACCGAACAATGGCGAGTGCAAACGGTGCTCAACCGGTAAAATTAGGTTGGAGCAACGAGCATAAGTGAACTGTCGGTGTCAAAACACTAGAAATACCTGTGCACCAGGCACTCTGTTATCATATACTACGTATACTCAAGCCAGTGACAACTCCAAATTGAGAGGATTTTTTGAAGGAATTACCATCCGATCCGCTTACGCCGCTGACACGAAGAAGAAGGTTATTAAATCAGGTTCCAAATCGACCTCTTTTATCTAAACCAAGCATTCTGCATTTGCAAAACTTTTTAAACTTTGTAAGTTGGTCATAAACTCAGACTCATAGAGTAGTATAGAAAAATCGGGCTCAGACTGCCGGTTTGTAGTTACTTTTCAGAACTACTGCTTATAGTATTTGAGCTTTTTATACTTTCTTTCTCAAAATGACGAGATTTGTATTCTGAGCCTTTTTGAACTCTATTGGTGTTTATCTAACTTCTTACAAAGTGGAGGTGGTACCTGGCCCATGGCCATACAAACAAGAAACGAATTGAGGTGGTACCTCCATTGTGTTGCTTATACGTTTGGGTCGAAAGTTTGCCTGTAGTATCGTGTTCCATTGTGTTATGAAGTTTATAAGCCACGGCTTACTTATTCAAATATAACTCTGGAGAGTGTTACTTTACTACCTACTTATGTAAAAATAAGTTTTTTTTTTAAGATTTTTATGTTACCAATTTTCTGTGAACGATCAAAATTTACAACAAACACGCAATCTCCTTAAAAAAAGCCCCTTTTTCTTAATGAAAATCACTCTTGTCCATGCCTCTATAAACGCACTTATTAGACATAGTGCACTTATCCCGTAGATAGTTGTATCCGCAGAAAAAACACAGATAACGTGCTAGGCTAAGTAGGTTTCTTTGTAGTGTGTTTCTTCACTGTTTTGAGAGCACTTGAGCACTTTTTATCAAAAAGAAAAGCATAAGCACGACCGTTTAATTTCCAACAAAAGGATCGGAAGTTGGGATTCCTAGAAAGTCGACGCTCTCACTTAGCTTAAGTTCTTTTGAATTCATACGCATGGCGATAGGACGAAAATTGTTATGAAATATCATAACAATTTAGCATAATTTATTTAATTAGCATAATAATGCTAGTTTACAAGATTCATGTAAGATTGCTTGTAAAGATACATTGTATGGGTGTAAAAAAAGTTCGCATAGCTTCCTGAATCGAATACTCAATGTATTTCTAGTTATTACCTAAGAAAGCCGATTACAGTCAGACGAAGTACAGTCAGTCAGGCACGTCGGCCCTTTCAAATTTCCGTTTTTGCTATCATAACTCCTAATAACTGGGAAGGAAAGTTGAATTGCTGTTATATTTACGTAATACAAACAACAATATCACACAAAAGATCGCTTCGTGACTTGCTGAATCTAGATTAACAATAGAAAATTAGTTTCTTGAATGAATGTCTCGTCTCGTCCAAACACGAACTTGCAAGTTCTACTTAAAAGAAGATAATATTGATTTTGGTTTAGCAATCAAGAATATACAATAGCAGTCGTGAAGTATGGAACATCTATGTGCAAAGATGTCATGTCCTATTCTTTTGTTGATAGGTACTATTACCTTACCAAAATCAAAGTAGCTAAATATTACTGTTAGTACTTTTATTAGCTTATACATTTTTACAATGTATCATCATCAAAGCATCTTCAAATGTTTCTTGCGCGCTCACACATGAACTTTACAGCTTTCTCCTTTGATTAAACACACTAAAATAATTACTATACAGTATCATTTATATAGGGGAAAGTGTAGCACAGTTTCAAAGATAAATTAATGACTTCAATTCGATGTAAGTAGACCATTCTATAGGATGCGGGTTCACGTTTCCCGAAACTAAAGTGCATGTGTGAGAGTAGGTAGTAGTATCTACATTTAAATGCATTTTGTGGGTCATCATCATCATCATCATCATCAACCTATATCAGTCCACTGCTGGACGTAGGTCTCTCCCAAGACGCGCCACTGAGCCCGGTCTTCGGCTCTTCTCATCCAGTTTTTGCCAGCTACACTCCGTAGATCGTCGCTCCATCTCGCTGGAGGGCGTCCTACACTACGCTTGCCTAAACGCGGTCTCCACTCCAGTATCCGTTTGCTCCAACGGTTGTCGGTTCTTCGGCAAACATGGCCGGCCCACTGCCACTTCAGCTTGCTAATCCTTTGAGCTATGTCGAACACCTTAGTTTTCTGACGAATAACATCATTCCGGATTCGATCTCTCAAGGAAATTCCGAGCATAGCTCTCTCCATAGCGCGCTGAGCGACTTTCAGCTTGTGGACCAGCCCCACTGTCAGCGTCCACGTTTCAGCAGCATAGGTCATAACAGGTAGGACACACTGGTTGAAAACTTTCGTTTTCAGACATTGAGGTATGGACGACGAGAAGACTTGACGAAGTTTCCCAAACGCAGCCCAGCCTAGCTGTATTCTCCGGTTTAGCTCTTTCTCGAAGTTGTATCTACCTAACCGCAGCGACTGCCCGAGGTAGACATACTCCTGCACAACTTCGAGAGGCATTCCGGCAACGGTGATTGGCTCTGGGGTAATACGATCATTAATCATGATCTTTGTTTTATCCAAGTTCATGCCCAGGCCAATCCGTCGTGAGGAATCAGCAAGACTGTTCAGCATCTGTTGTAAATCCTGCAACGATTCTGCCAATATGACGATATCGTCAGCAAATCGCAAGTGTGAGATATACTCGCCATTGATGTTAATGCCCATTCCATTCCAACTCAGCGTCTTAAACAGATCTTCCAGCGCGCTCGTAAACAATTTGGGAGATATGACATCTCCTTGTCTTACTCCGCGGCGCAGCTGGATAGGTTTAGACTGCTGGTTCTGGACTTGGACAGACATAGTGGCATCATCGTATAGGCATCTCAACACTTCGATGTATCGCCAATCAACCTGGCATCGTTGCAGAGATTGCAGAACAGCCCAGGTTTCAACAGAGTCAAAGGCTTTCTCATAGTCCACAAACGCTAGGCACAATGGCTGATTATACTCTTCGGACTTCTGTATAATCTGTCGCATTGTGTGAATGTGGTCTATGGTGCCAAATCCTCTGCGAAACCCAGCCTGCTCCGGAGTTTGAAATTCATCAAGTCTTCGCGCAAGACGGTTCGAAATAACTCTGGAAAACAGTTTGTAGACATGGCTCAAGAGTGAAATCGGTCTGTAGTTTTTCAATAAAGCTTTATTGCCTTTCTTGAAAAACATGATAACCACACTCTTGCTCCATGCCTTTGGAGTTCTCCCATGGTCCAGGACGGATTGAAAAACACGTTGGACCTCCCTCAGGACTGGTGAACTACCTGCCTTTAGGAGTTCCGACGTGATTCCGTCTTCCCCTGGGGCTTTTCCATTTTTCAACTGTCTCAGAGCCACTTCGATTTCGTCTAGGCTGATCTCTGGGAGATCTTCGGTGTAGTGGCGGGTTAATGTGGCTCTAACATCCTCATTGCTGGATCCCGGACACGAAACTTGCGAGGCGTACAATCGGCCATAAAAGTCTTCGATCTCAGCTAGAACTTCCGGCTTGGAAACGACGGTATCACCCCTAGATGTCGTGAGCTGCGTCAGATGGCTCCTACCAAGTTGCTGCACAAACACTTTGGACCCCCGATTTTGCTCAATTGCTCGTTCAATACGAAGCGTATTGGAGCGACGGAGGTCGTAGCGTATGCGCTTAGCAATGGACTTGTTAAGAGCCGTGTGTTCTGACAGCGTAGTAGGGGTGACTGGTGTCTGGCGTCGCTTTTCCATTAGCCGGAGAGTCTCGTCCGAGTACTTAGACTTTTTGCCCGTACGCCTTACCGAGCAAAATTTCGTGCCCTCTTCCCTGAGGATGTTTACCACATTGTGTAGGTCCTGATCTACGTCATCGGTAGTTTCCAAGGCAGCGAATCGATTTTCGAGCTGAAGTTGGAACTTCTCTGAATTCACAGCGGTTTGGAGTAAGTTTGGTCGGAGCTTAGACTTCATCAAGCGGACGCGTTCAAGCTTAAAATTGATATTCAGAGTGCCTCGTACCATTCGGTGATCACTGCCGGTATTAAACCTATTGATCACTGAAACATCTCTGAATATATGCTTCTTATCCACTATAATGAAGTCTATCTCGTTTTTCGTCACAGCGTCGGGGCTTCGCCAAGTCCACTTTCGCTGGGGACTCTTTTTGAAGAAAGAATTCATCAAAAAGAGTCCTTCCCGCTCTAGGAAGTTGACCAGCATTTGCCCCCTGTGATTCCTACTACCAAATCCGTGTGGCCCTACCGATGATTCGCTGCAAGTCTGTAATCCTACTTTGGCGTTGAAGTCCCCCATGACAATGTTAAAGTGTGCCTTAGTGGTGGTGTGTAAGGCTTTAGCAATGTCATCCAGGACAAACTCCACTTCATCATCCGAGTGTGACGAGGTCGGTGCATACACTTGAACCACCTTGAGGGAATACCTCTCGGTGAGTTTAAGTACCAGGTATGCTACCCTGTTCGACACACTGGATACTTCAGTGACGTTGTCGGCGAGGGACTTGTGGATCAGGAACCCAATGCCACCTTGGGAGGTATGGTCGCCCTCGCGGTAGTACATGACATGTCCGGATTCTAGGGTTATGGTGTCCTCTCCCTCTCTTCGGACTTCACATAACCCCAGAATATGCCATTTAACCTTTTCAAGTTCTACCTCGAGTTGCGCCAGGTGTTCGTCTAGCCGTAGAGTGCGTCCGTTGTACGTAGCCAGGGTCAGTTGGGATGGGCAGCCTTCCGTAGCCCGGAGATTCTTCGCACCCCCTGCTCCGCCATTTCCATGACCGCCGCCTTGGCCAGGACTAGCGGAGCTGCCGGGAACTGGGGGCCGTGCTTTTTGTGTGCCAATCATATGGGAGGTTTTGCCCTAATCGCCACGCTGGGCATGCGGTTTGGCGATCGCAGGGACACAGTCTGTCGCACCGCTGAGGCTGCTGCCCCTCAGCGGTCAGGGATTTGACTGTGTCTGGATGAGAAGGGTTATACCGCCGTCGACCGGTCGCCAGAGCCTCGTCGGTTACTGCAGGATGTACCGCGTGCAGGTGAGGTTGACAGTTGGAGCTAGAGGTCTTGTGTAGCTCTCTTACATCCCTTACATCCCTCCTATTTTGTGGGTACCTATCTGTAATCTGTTATCTATGCGGAACCAGTTTCAAAGCCTTGTTACGTTACTAGATCAACGAACGACAAGTTACACTTGTTTTGTCTAAAAAAGGGTAAAACTAAGTTTTTTGTAACTCTACAAGAAGCTTTCGTAACATACTTAGCAAACTCATAAAACAATATGAAGTTATGTATCGAGAATCGAGATGTAATTATGTACATATATAGAGATATAAAATATGTTCATTATAATTTTGTAAAATACATTATATCAACGATAACTATACAATGGACTTTGCATTGTACAGTGCAATATAAGACGTATTGTGTATCAATAATTGCTATATAATGGCAATTTGTTGATAAGAACACAGAATTGTTCGGAGGTCACTCGACAAGGAGAGACTCGAGATCTACGAGTACTTATCTACGCTCCGATACAATTTAACGTTCAATTTGCAACTCCCGACCATATAGTTGGTTAGCTATCATTCTCAACCAATTATCGCTGCACTGCATATGCATATTAGTAAAAATAATTTTAAGCAAACTTTATGATTTCGCAAAAGAGTTAAAGAGATGTTTTTGTTGAAACTAAAAACATTTTATTAGTGTTTGAAAAACCGTTAACTTTCTTAGATTTTCTATAACTTTTGTTTACTTATATTAGTTATATTGGTATCGTTCTGGGTTTTATTAATTTTATATATATTAGGCAACGCCAGCACCACACACAGTAAACATTTATAATAATAACTTATACTATACAATGTGTTTCAATTACAGGCATGCACAACATTGGTTCTATTATTTGTGTTGTATCACAGTAACTATTATTCATTCCGTTGTTGGCGTCATTATTAAACAATTTCAATTGTCAAGAAAGATCAAGAAGGAAGCTAAGCAAGTCTATCACTATGTCAAAAGGTAGAGGCAAGAAAGGTTGTTAACGGGAGAAAATGACATCAAACCATTGCTTCTTATGAGGATATTATGAGTAAAGTAAAAAAGACGTTGCACAGCCAAAGCATGGCCGTATAAATAGCCATGGTTTCGCCTATAAACTGCACTAAATGTAAACATGAGCATAACATGCACGCGGCGTGTGATGTGCGTTCGCCTCGTTACGGTGCAACCGACGTTATTTTAGTGCCTCTTAAATAGCTGCTGGTGATATCCGCTTCTTGCCGTTCTCGGAAAGTTATGCCACTGCTTGCGATTCATCAATCCAAAATACATGTAAAAAAGGCTTTCATTGCACTCCCATGTTTTATACTAGTCACAAGATGTACTAGATTCAGTCGTAGGTACATTTCTACGGCTTGATACATTTCTATTCTGTTTTAGTGAGTAATAGTTTGTACTGTTTCCCTTGGATCAAAAGTCTGTCTTTCAGCACGAAGAGATACTTTTACAAGCTCTACCGTTATTATACGAACGTAACGAGATATTGAATAAATACTATACCAAATCCATGAAATCCACCATACGCGTTCGTTTATAAACTAAAATGTAGTGGGAAAAACCTATAACAATTGGTTGTTTTTATATTGCAAGTGCAATTCTCCACTTCAAGGTTGTTATGACTTGACGTTTCGATTGATACCTCGACTTTGACTGCGTACACGGTTTCAAAATATTACTCGTGAGAAAATTATGTTTGAGACAATGTTTATGTTTTTTTCAGTGAATTAATATAAAATAACTTGTTTAAGGAAATCACTTTTAAAAATTCAGCCCCCTTGTTGCACACAGCAAAAGAATTGTCGATAGTAAATTAGTAGAAAGTAGTTGTAGCTAAATAAAAGCTGTGTATTGTTGTATAATCAGATAGAATAGGTAGGATTCGGTACTTAGTACGTAAGGCAAACTATGTATGTGATAGCACGAGTCATGAAATGCGTGACGACGCATATTATTACTTAAACTCGCAGTCGCTACGACCACTTGAACCCAAGTTTATCACATAATGCGAAAAAATATCTATTAAAATTAGTAGCGTACAGTTTTGCTTGAATTCAAAATATATTATTTCTTTACGAAACGGATAGAATCTATTGACTAAATAGCCGAAAATATGCTAAAGTATGTTTAAATGAACGATATATTTGACGAAGACCTCTCATGGCTTTGCATTTTGTAAAATAACCTTTATTATAAATACTTTATGCTGTGCTTTTATTTTACTTCTATATTAATCTGATACCTGTACCCAGATTCAGTCTTGGAGATAGTGTTGTTGCGAAAGCAAGGTTGAGGTTGAATTGAGCAATGCAAAATGTTATGTTTACGCAAAACTAACTAAAAAATATTATGCATGTTTCCACGAGTCACGAACAGATATGTAAGTACATCTTGATCCTTGTACATCATTGTCTGGCATCCTTCAATTTTAAGAATGATTTAAAAATATAATGTATCCCGCGTATGAAAAACATGTTTCCATTATGTTTAATTTAAAAAAAAAACTTGCAAATGTTTAACGTTCAAGACGTGCGTGCCAAAAAAAAAGGAAGTACCTACATAAGTTACTGATTTACAAAGGAACTTTACCTACCTAAAAAAAGTTACAATTATTTATTAAACTTAAATATTTGGCTGGTACAAAGTGCATAGGTATATAGTACAAATATTAAATATATAGCAGGTAGTACCGTTTATCGCTCTAGGACTAAAGCCTATAAAGCGGGGTCACATCATGAATTGAAACATTGATCTAGACTCTCGAATACTCGAAAAACAATGCAATATCGTATTTTTTTCATACTATCTTAAAATGAAATTATATGAGCAATAAATAATAATCTTTTTTCATTTGTCCACATGCATTCTGTATACTGCAGAATATGCTTTATTGTGAAAAAATATATCTTAGTAAAACTTCGAAACCGCAAGGTAAAATTACCATTTGGTCACGATAGCCGAGCAAATTCGATTCGCTTAAAAAACTAGTACAAATCGAAATGTACTCAAGGTTATATTGAAAATTTATTTAAAAGGTTGAGACCCCAAAAGTTAGGTATCGGTTTGGCAACCTATAGGTGATATAATATCTGAATCAAAAAGTCTAAGATTCTATGTGGATCCCAGCTTTATGTGTATGTTTGTATCATGGAGGGGTTGTCAAAGATCCGATCATACCAATTAGAATATTCAACGAGTTAGTGGAACCTAATGAAGTATGTAAAAAAATTAGACTTCTACATAAGTCACTTTACAAATTATTTTTATAAATAATTTAATTTATATTTGGGGTTCCTCATGTATGTCATGAACTTGGTCTCATAATCTTACTTCTATTTTACATAGATACTTATGTTATCATTCCAAATAAGTCTCGATGACACATCTTAACCTGTAATGTGTGTTATGAAATTCATAAGAAAGTCACTATCAAAATATAAACAACTTTATCATGATTCGTTGAATCATCTGATAATGAGATAAACTGTTAATTTGAGTAATAATAATTGAAGAAATAGAGAGCTAGTCAGTCTCTAAAGAGTTTAATAATTTCTTTGATCACTGCAAGGTTAGTAATGGAGCTAGAAGATAGCTTTCTGGCATCGCATCTATCTGACTGGGAAATTGTTGGTTTCTGCGTATTTATAAAAATTATGGCTTCTTCATCATTACAATAGACGATCTTGCCAAAGCCATCATCTCTCGCATATTTTTCCGCTTTCGGTAAAATCTTGGCCATCCAAGTGTTTGAAATTGGTGTCGAAATATTTCCCAATAAAATAGGTTTAATTTAGAGAACTAAATCAGTTTATCAGGTCTATAAACCCCTAGGTATGGATATGGATATAAGCTATAAAAGACGATAGTAGAGGGATAGGAAATGGGTAGAGAGACGGGTAGCAGGTTGCTTTGTAACGAGACCATCCTCAGCCTAATCGACTTGTATGCTTCCCTGGGGCTTTATTCTCTATTGTATTGCAAACCACGCGCGTTACTTGGCTTAGGCAAGACAACGGGCGTGGAATCTGAAAAAAATGTATGGCGTAAGCCTTAGTTGTCATTCCCTACCGCGACACGGTACGGTTTGAACTGTCAACTAAACGTGTCGAAGTCTGCCGCGTTATGAAAACTATTCGTTTCAAAACGTGTCATGCGCGATTCGAATAATATAGATACAAATCAATCATTTTTGAAGTTTGCGTTCCAGAGGGCTTAGTCCGAGGTTGCATTTTAAAACTCCCTACTCTCGAGCCGAGAGTCGTCTCTCGGATATCCATACAAAAATATATGGACATCCGAGAGACGACTGTCGGCTCGAGAGTAGGGAGTTTTAAAATGCAACCTCGGACTAAGCCCTCTGGAACGCGTTGTGACGTAGCACGGTTTGGGGAAGGAAAATAGAGAATAAGGCCCCTGGTACAGTAACCGTCTATACATCAGTCGGACATCGTCGTAAAATTGAGAAAAACTTGAAGTCAGGATGTTCATAAAAAATCCTAGTTTGTGATCATTTTTATCATTCAAGGTCAAGGTAAGATTTTATCAACATATTTTTTAAATAAATCTTTTCACTTGTCATGAAACATAAAACCCAGCTTGGTATATAGTAGGTAGTGAAGGTAGGTTCGTTATTCACGCGTCCGGCCGGCCTGGGAAAGGGTGGGCAACAAATTAAACCTATTCGTTTGAAGGCCTGTGGCCGTTTTACCCCCTTCTCCCTCGTTTCGTATGATGGTTGGTTACCCCCATACGTTTGCGGCGTTTGACATTGCCTAATTTAATACACTATGAATATGCATCGTTGTTCGTATATTTATTGAAAGACGTAGGTAAATATAAATGTAAAAAATAATAATATCTGTTGTAATAAAAATATTAAAAAAAAAATTCTATACTTTTTCAATCGATATTTGCAAAGCAAGCGCTACATTTAGTGAAAACAAAAAAATTTCCAAAGCTGCTCTGTGGTCTTTGTCGAGGTTGGCAAAAACATTCAAAACGTAGAAATCATGTGTTCTGAAAACGTGTAAAACAAATGCTGGGAATTTTCTATTGTCTGGGTACTATTGCGGACTGTCCTGGCGGTTAGATTCCCGTAGTAGGGGTGTGAAGCGACGCGGTGGGGGGTAGGGGGTATTGATCGGCGCGGGAGGACGGGGAGACTCCTGCACCACCTGCTTGTTACAGATTGCAGCCAGGAAAGTTTGTTTTTCTCACGTTACCCTAAAAAACCGCCGGCTGTTTTGTTCATTAGCAATAATTTTGTGCCGTGACACGGGTTATAACTTTTACTAGCTTCAAATGTCGTGGGATTGGGAAATGGCCCATTTCGACTGTCGTGTAAAACATATTGTTTATTTTAGCTTGAAGTATTTTCTTTCAATAGAATTATAGTTTAGTGATACCTACTGGTTGTGATTTGGAATTCAGTCTATTTCGATTCCTTTTCCAAAGCTCAATATGGTGGCGGAGTAACCGGCCGGTTTCATCGTACTACGATGGTACTCAAATATACCGTCATAGTAATATAGATGAATCTAGCAGATAATTGCGCTCTTAGCAATCAATATGAATTTCTGTTCTTGTTTTTTTTTGTTTTTACTCTCTAAATACCTACTTTTACATGTATCTAATTAATTCTTGAAGAAGAAAATTTTTAACTAGTTCCGTCGAATTAGTTTTTAGTAACCATCTCAGACTCAAAACATCTCAGAAGATGTTCTACATCTTCTCATAACCGTGATACTCTTGTACACAAAAATATGGTTCAAGACTCTACTTTTGATTAATATCTAGCGTAAATTAGTTTTGAAATCACCTAAAAATAAAACAAGGCGGCCTTTGAAGTCTGGCGGGGTGCACTAGAAATACTTTATAGGTGGCTGTGGGTGGGTAGCAGAAAAGTTTAGGTATGGGTGGAGTAGAGGGCCGCAGTTCAGGCGTAAACGCTATTTGCCGACCAAGACCTTCAACTAACGGTGCTATTGACCTGCCAGCGGATTCGAAATCGTCGTGTGAGCGTAATCGAGCGATAACAAGTCGCCAGTTTGGATCTACCTACATATCGACACAATCGACCATCACTCCTAATGATGAGTGACGCTCCATCCTGGTCGACTGACCGTTGTTCTAGTGCGCAGATTATTTCAAATTGCTCTATCCTTGTTTCACTGGTTCCGTCAAATTATGTAGTTAGAGGTACTACCACTTAATTTTGCACGAAGTTTGGAACTACCTGGATATTAGGGTACAATATTCTATTGTCAGAACTGTAGCAGCAGAACACCGTTTTGTCTTTGTTTAAAACCTAATTGCTATGATGATCAATAGGAACCAACATTATTTTTATCACCGTCAATATGGTGTTTGTTTTTTGAATGAAGACAGCATGTTTCAGATGAGCCATGATGAGATGGTTAAGATTTCGTAGCTGCCTCGGCTAGGACAATGGTGCGAATTTGGTAGCAGCGTTCCTTCCGGCAGTGCGCACAAGGTCTGGGTTGGCCGGGTCGTCGCCCTGGGCACGCGCCCCCTTCACCCCGCATCCTTGCCAGCTGTCTCCGCCCGGTTATATTTAGACCGGATGGCGGAGCTCTCACTGAAACAGTTTCTCCCCTCTGTTTGCATAACGTACTAAATTGTTTGACAGAATTAATCCTTTATTGCAGAACAATGGTGCCGAACGCGCTCGGGTGGCTGCTGAACCTTGTTGGTTCACTATGACATGCTGCGGTCGCGATTCTGTTGACGATATCCGCACCCTGAGAGCGGTACTTTTCGGTTCAGAAGCGAAAAATCGATTTCCCAATGTAGGCACCGCCGGCAAAACTTAACCGATCAAAGATATGGTAGTGGAAGAGGCGCTTAGCACCAAATTTAGAAACTACATCCTATTCTAGTCTAAAAAGGGCGATGTACCGTTACTCGCCGAATGCAGTTTGATGCAAACGAAGACGCCTGCAGCTGAGGCACGCCGCCGGCGCCACCGCGCCAGATACACAGTTAAGTACACAATCACACAACACTGCATGATAGACATGACATATCGACGAGAATCTTGCTGCGGCATAAACTGATAAATGCAATCAAGATAGTAAAATAGACCCCTCTTAAGAGTCGGAAAGAGCTCTGTTAAATGAAATGAACCACCAAAATAAGAAAAAATAAGTTTCAAGCAAAACAAACCATAAAGAAAAATACCTCATTCATATTAACGAAAATTAACTAATTGTTTTAGAAAACTGGAAGGTATAGGTACGAAAACATGGTTTTAAAATATTGTCTGAGTCAATGAAGATCTGAAATCCGTTTTGGCTACCTGCTTTAAAATTTATTTTAGTGATGTGTAGTTTTTAGTCAAGGTAGAGGTGGATAGGTTAGTGCACCGGGCGAATCGATGATTTCATGTTAGTGGTGCCCATAATGTCATGTTCTCAAGGTATGACTCATAAACTGCTATTATTGTTGACATCATAGCCGTATTCGAATATGTGTATTATAATTATGTTTATAACATAATCTGTAGATAGCTCAACTGTTTCTTAAGTATTTTATATGCCTAACATTTTGTTAATACTGTTAGGTATAGTCGTAAGTTCGTTTGTGAATAAAGTATTATTTAAGTATATAATCTTAGGAATTAAAAAAAATCATAGAAAGTCTATCATACATCAATAAACCTTCCGAGGCTTGGCTAAAATTCCAACAAGCTTGTTCTCAATTCAAATACTTGCACATATTGCACATATTTAACAAATTAGTAGTAATTGAGTAATTGAGAGTAAAAATATAATTGCGACATTATCATTGATGTTGCCTGTCGTTTTATGTTATTAGGTTTTAAGTATGTCTTTGATTTCTTGTATTCCCAGCAACGAGAAGAGTAGTTTAAAATAAGTGGTTCTATATTCAGGTAGAGGATAAAGATGTGAAATAATGTCTGTAAATAAAGCCTATTTTATTAAAAGATAATTTTCTTACCTTATTTTGTTGAATTACTGCATTTCCATCACTGTAGTACCTATAACAAAGATAACATTACAATTTTGGACAAAAATACGCACAGTTCTACAAACTTGGTAACTTTTATATCTTATATGTGGTCATTTTCTACATAAATAGTTTATATATGTGGCTAAAATGTCAAAATATGCTAAGTAATAACGCATTTAATGTCCCGTGCAAGAGTCATAGTAAGTATCACGCGTTGGGAAAATAAATAAAAGCAAACCAACTACATACCGCGTACTGAAGTTATGGTAAAACAAGTTGACGTTACCATTCATGGAAGTCGGATAAACACTCAGCGCTCGGAAACCAAGAGAAAAATAAATTGATGCAGCGCTTCAACATGGCGCCTCTCAAGTGAAAACACAATTTATTTAGCAATTTAATTCCTTATTTAACTTTAATTTATCGAATAAATACGCTTTTTATGTTTACCGGTTAAAACATTTACTAAAACTATTTGTAAACATCAAAACATTGTAGTCACAAAACTTATAAATAAACTCTACAAAATTGCAATGAAAAAATTTTGTGGCTACTATATATATTATGTATATTAGTTACTTTTAATTATGTTCACACAATATTGAAGAAATATTTTCGACTTAGGTATGTCTTGGACCTAATTGCATTTTCTAGCGCAAAGTTTTTGCTATCGAAAACAAAACTTCACTATATATATATATTCAAGTATACTTATATTATTTACTATACCTACATGCGATCGATTCGTATTGTTTTAATTTCTTGATGTTATGGAACGTCTTTTTAGAGTCTTCCAATCTATGTTTATGTTTAAGGTCAAGTCTATGTTTTGCCAACTTTAAGAACATTTATGTAATACTACGCTTAAGTTTACCTACGTAGATATTGCTCAGATTATTCTACTAGTGACGCAGATGCGTAAGTATTCAATAAAACATGTTCTACTTGAATTTACAAACATTTGTCTTCAGTTGGTATAATACACTCGTTTATATTATGCGGTAGACAATGTGTTTATACTCTTCGTTACTAGATAGTAAGTATAGGTATCTACATAATTTTTATGTATAGTGGTTTTTGAAGGTCAGGGCAAAAAAGGATTTCCGTTGGCTAGCACTGCTGATACCAGAGCTGGTCAGATAAGACATCCGTTTATAGATACCTACTTGTTTACATATTCATCATGAATTAACACAACCTAACTGGAAAGTTTAAATTAATTCAGAGTTTTTTTAATTTAGTTCTCTTAAAGACGTCGAAATGATGATTGAAAGTGTTTCCTATGAGATTTATTTACTTACATTAAAGTTACTTTTTATATTGAAAAAATAAGAAGAGATGAACGGGACGCTGAAAAAAACGCTTATTTTTAGAGTAGTTTCAGTTCATTTGAAAAAAAAAAGGTTGCGTTAGCATTATATTTGTTGCTTTAATATACATTTCTAACCTACCTACGTTCCTCAACGGAAATGCCAGGCCTACACAAACTGCGCCCGCGCACCTTAAACTCGTACTTCGTGCGATGGCATAAATAGGTGGTGGCTTGACTTACACAACAACGAAATCTATTCTTATTAGATTGTGTCATTGTATTTTTGACCAAGACTACATCGGATTAAGTCATCAAATCGATAGAATATTAATAAGCATTGATAAATCCAACATTGAAAAATATACGAGCTGGTTTTCTTGAAACATGTTTTTTTTATATATTTTTCTATATCGAAGCTTGTATAGAACTTCCGATTCATTTCATTTACTTTATGAGTATTTAGTATTTCCGAATAATAACTGCATTTTACCGTTCGATAAACTTCACAATCAAGGTGTAATGGTGTTAGTTGTTATAGCTAGATTAGCGCTATTTTATCGGTTAACGACATAGCAACGTGTATCGAATATCCATTTAATGTTTTTTTAAATACGTTTTCGTGACGTGCCTCAGATTTATCAGATTACAAACGCGTGCTCCTAAGAAAAGCGTAGGATAGTTCTACCTGTTCCCACCTACGATTTACAGATTCAAATGCAAGAATTGCAGGACTTAGCCTTATACTACGACTATTATTGATAGATACTTTTAATCAAAGTACTACGTTGAATGACCCCGGAAACCTACTTGTGATTTATATCAATTAACTCTATAAACCCAAAAAAGCTTTAAGCGTAATAGCTTGGGTTTTGTTGAGTGATTTGTGCCGTACTGTATTGACCTACTCCGTAAGTAGGCAAACAAGATGTAGCTAAGTATATTTTACCGTGAGAATATCAAGATAACGCTTAAAAAATCAAAAAGTAGTCCGAGCTCAAATTGTTTGCATCTTGCATTAAATTTTTTTTGTATTGCTCTAAAAATGTTTACAAAAATTAAAATGACGCACGAACTGAAAATAAGTAGATATAATTTTATAAACTTAATAAGTTATGACAATAATTATGTGTGAAATCAGTTCAAAGGAAGGCATACACGTGTGTTCAATACACAAGCATACAGCGTGCTATTAAATTCTAATCATACCTTTGTTTGCGTTGCACGAGTGCAGATACCGCTACTGATAACTTCGAACTTTTGTTTGTTCAATAAATGGGGAATCTTACTTATAGGTACTACAGACAAGTACTTCTTAGTATGGTATCCAAAAAGAACACAGGTTAATAAATGCAATTTTGACAGAGGTACCTTATATCGAATATACAATTGAACGGCGAGGCCCAAACTAGGCCTAAAACCTGGTTTTTGTTCTATATTCTTCTATTATCCTACTAATATAATAAATGTGAATGTTTAGAGGTTTGAACCTTAGTGTTTCAATCACGCCTCAACCACATAATTAATTTAGATGAAACCTAAAACATACAGGCGACGGGACATCTTATTAACATGAGACACATTTGGAGAAATATTGCATGGATATATTTTTTTAATCACGTATATTTCTTGAGGAGTTAAATAAAATAACTATTATTTGCTATAAGTTCATTTCGCTTTATAAGCTAAAAGTGTTTTTTGAGCTTAGGGATATTCAGTGTATCCGCGATATACTAGTCAGTACTACCTCAGTGGTAGAACTAGTAAAAGTAGTAAGTAGGTAATAGATGAAACGGTAACTACTACCCTAGCAATGATCTCACTTGGCGTAATTGTTTTAATTCTTGTTACGAATACCATTCTGTCGTAGCCGTAACAATCGTATTTTATTTGTAAACAAACAATACAACCGATATTGATTTATATTTGATTAAAGTAAACAATCTCTAGCAAATTCGAGTTACGAAAACTTTACTTTAACTTTACTTTACAAAAATAAATTGGTAAGGGTTAAAACAATAACATTTTTTTAAAGTAACCATACAAAACCGATGTGGCGCGGTGACGGTACGGTTTTTTGTATCTTTGAAACCCCTAGTAGTAGAGTTTTCACATAGCTACATACTTGGAAATGTGACCTTGTCTTATTTTGTTAGATAAAATTCACGGATATTTCACACATCACACACTACTCCCAAACACATCCCAAACTGGCTGATAGAATACTTTTATTCATATTTTATGGATACATACTTACATATATATACATATTGAGATCTCCATAAACAGCCGAAGTCACGATGTATTCCATGAGGAGATTTATACATGACGGTTTGTTCGCTCCGAGATGTGGCGTGTTGATGGACTACCATTTATTTAATTAATCTTGCAAAGTACATTTATTTCGTTGTGTCCTTGTAACAGATACGGCATAGTTCAATGAATGAATTGAGTGTGGTCGGCCGGTGATTATTAACATAGAATAGAGGCAGATGTGGTTACGTCATGAACTATAAAATTGAAATTGTATGTTTCGAGTCCAAACACGCTAAGTCAGCACTTAACACTTGGTAGAATTTAAACAGAAAACGGAAATCATTGGGACCATTTTTAAAGAGAATTTTAAGATCTACAACTTTGCTCTCTGGTACTTTTTCGATAAAAATTACAGTTTTCGAGAAAAATCCAAAAAAACCTAAAATTTTGACGTTGGGCCCCGAATAAGTCCCTAAGCTCACATGGGACTGATGGGGACTTTTGACACTTTATTTCTTGTGGTAAACCCAAGGTCTTTACGACGATTTGGCTCTGTCGGAATTTTCTTTAATCACTATTTTTATGTCTAAATTGACCGGACTATTACCTATTTAGTAGAATTGACTAAGAAGCAAAAATTACTGAATAGCAAGCATTTGGAAATGTAAAAAGTATGTATGTCTAAAACATAAGTCAGTTTAGTATAAATAAAAACAATATTTCAAGTTCGTTGTTTTAAATCGTAAATATGTATATCATATAAATAAAGCAAATTGGCAAGACATAAGAGGTTTTTTAAAAGTCACAAGATAGGATGATGTTAAAATCTTGTTTCTTATTGCCCATCTATTCCATTGCATGCTTAGCCTGATCAAACTAGATACGCCGATTCAATGATAATAACAAAACGTGTGCCTTATATCGTATCAAACTGAGACTGGTTATAATTAGTTTTTTCATTATTTCAGTATGACGCAACTAGTGCAACCAGCATTTATTAAATTGCATTTATGTTTTAATTAAAGAGCTGATAATATTTGATTAATCTACTTAATATTATTCATTTGTCTGTATAACAAGTTCATTTTGATTTTAAAACATTTTTGAATCTTCTTACGATAGGTAAGTACATCATTTATTTTGTTGCTGACTATACGATTAAGTTTACTGGTTTGCGTCGTTCTTGCATCCAACAATGAAGGGGCAATATTTTGATTGCTTTAACAGTTGCCCAGTTGGTCTGCCTGCACGCAAACTGAATCACATCGTAATAATTCGAGACACAGGGTCATCTTCATCGAGTTTATGAGTATGCACTTACTCGAGTTTTATTTATCATTTCTTACATTATAATAATACATAAAATATATATAAAAAATATCTATCTATGTAATGTATTGTATTGAGTACTTATGTGAGTCTCCTAGTAGGTACCCAAACACAAGCTCTATTATCTATCTCTATCTATATTATATATATATATATATATATAATATAAGTATAGATAGAGATAGATAATATATAATATAGATAGAGATAGATAATAGAGCTTGTGTTTGGGTACCTACTAGGAGACTCACATAAGTACTCAATACAATACATTACATAGATAGATATTTTTTATTATACCTACATATAAAATACCCAGAACACCCGGAACAAATATTTGCAGATCGTACAAACATTTATTCCAAGGCGGGAATCGAACCGGCAACCTCAGCGTCGCAGGCGGACCTTCGCCCGCCATGCCACATCGTTCTTTATAACTGTTGTGTAAGATCTTAGATATAAAAATCAACTATTAGGATGCAAGCGCACTTGTGTCCACGCGCGACGATAACGCCGCCGCGGCGGCATCGCTGACGAGACGCATAAACATATCGTTTATACTGCATTTAAATATGTATGTAGGAGAGCCAACACTACAAGAACGTATAATTATATTTCGTAGAACATAATTATTTAGTGTAACATAAAAAATTAAATTGACGAAAGTCTGAGCACGTATCCGAACGATTGTCAGACCGAAACCGCCGGAAGGATGTCCCAAAGGTGCGACGCGTGCGAAGCATTAATACTGTAGATTATTGAACACTACAGCAAACGTAGGTTAGTTTTAAACGGTTTAAAAGCACTTACTACGAACATGAAGGATATACTTTTATGAAGCATGGGTAATTATGGGTACGCTTCTGATTGGTACTGATTTGGATCAGTAGAACTATCTATAGATCGTTTGCAACGGTCTGTAGATAGCTCAACTGTTTCTTATGTATTTTATATGCCAATGTACATTTTGTAAATACTGTATAGTCGTAAGTTTGTTTGTGAATAAATATATGCTTTATTTAAATAATTTAATTATTAAAGTTAAAATATTCCCTCTGTAAGTTACTCATTTGATAAGAAAGATTCCTTTTTTTAAGAAATTTAAAAAATACATATATTGGCTAATTTTATTTTTATTGCAATTCATACTATCTATAAAAAGTCTATGTATGTATATAGTGTATACAGTTAAGGCGACGGGTAGGGTGAAATTTTTCATAATAAATAAAAATGTCAATAACTTCCAACTTTATTATTTATTTATTATATCTACACACACGTTGAACTTGTAACACGGCATAGTTTTTGCCGCAGTGGTTAAACTCTAGATAGTCAGCGTGGCAACGTCGCATTTTCAACTTCAGTAAGAATGCTGAAAACGACGCAAAACACATAGTGAGCCGCGCACAGTTTGGATTGTCAAACTCTTAAGCAGCGCCTTATGAATATTTGCGAGCACACAGCAATGGAACACTTATAGTTCCTAAGGCGCTACTCTTCTTCTTCTTTAAACACCTTAATGTAGATTTTTTTTACCTTGGATGTATAGATATCAACCATAAGAATAGCTGTGCTGAGTTTGGTACCAAACAAATCTGCCAAACCCATAAAAAATGGGATCAAAAATCACACTTTTGCAAAAGGTGTTGGTACTAAACTTACATTTTAAAGTAAACTATAACCAAGATCACACATTTTGTTCCCTACCTGACTAGTTCAATATATGTGTTATAGGAAATAATAAGTTTCACAACTCCACATGCTATGACTTCTTCAGAAAACACTCCCAAAAACACGCATTTGGCTATACCCGTCACCTTAAGAAAAGGCAAAACAATACGTGAGGCAATGGCCATAGTTTCGTAGATGCGCCTGCTAGTAGTAGTCTGGCTCTTATGGTTACATAAGAGCCAGACTACTACTTATAGGTATTTGTATCATATCAACTTATTACTCTGGGCGTCCGTGACTACAGTTTTATTAGTAAAAGATCTTGTTTTCAGAGATTATGATAAGGCATGTCTGCACAACCAAGTGTAGCAGTATGATGCGCGCCATGCATTTTATGTGGAAGATTTTTTACAACTTCATGAATAATCTTTTATTTTCGGGAATTTTCGATGTTGAAGATTATTTACAACTTCATGAATATTTTTTTTGGGTTTTTTCAATTACGTTTAGGCTAGTTAATAATATTTAATTCATGTCTTTTTACTAGTAAGTTAATATTAGTTAGTAAGTTAAGTTAATATTTCAAAAGTTTAATGTAATTTTTTTTTTATTTTCTATTACGGCCGGTTTCAGGAATCCCAAATCACGATTGATCCTATTATTTGTTTTTTTCGTTGATCATCGTTCGAGAAACCGGCTGTTAGTGTGGTATATATATCTAGTATGTTAGTATTCAGATTCGTAGCAAACCAAAACTCAAAATACAGTGGAACAATCAAGAAACAGTTCTTTGACCTTGTAAAATTCTCCAAGTCAAATGATGATTGGCACGAATACTACTTACATAGCATTCGTCGACCTGTACCTCTACCATGAGATGTCACAGTAAAATCGCCTGACTTTACTACAGTAGTTACGTCAATATTAGTATGACGAATTTTAGTACCCAACTATCCGCTAGAGGCGCTGTACAAATCTTCATACATTTTTTTGACTACAGACGCTAACGAGTATAGTAAATATAGTATAGTAAAAACTCATGGTAGAGCTACTGGACTTATGCACGGCTTGTTTATACTAACCTTTTATTTTGTTTAGGCGAGCAATATTAGTTACTAAATGCCCACATTATATAACCGAAACATAATCTTACACAAGCTTTTGTTACCACAGCATATTAGATTAGAATCCCGTTTGTTTTGGTTAGGTTATGAAGTCAGAGAGCACTGCGCCACGCCAGCCCTCGCCGCAGAGACGGGTTCACCCACACGGCGCCGTGTTGGTTGGTGCTGTGCTTACTGCCCACGGCTGCACGTTGCACCCAACCGATTCCCTTTCACAACGCATTAGGAACAGACCTTTCCATAAGCAGCATTATAATAAGGTCAATGTTATAAAGCTTTACGATGCGTAGGTATCTCAAATACTTAGTGTTATTGTTATCAAACTCTTGCGTGCTTTGAATTTAAATTAACATAATACCTACTTATGGTCAGACATTTTTTTCTTGATGCGTAGGGAGCTTGTAGTGCTTACTTAGTAAACAATGATTGCTAAGTAGCTTGCAATTAATTAAATAAATTAGTCGAAATTCGTAGGAACATACTCTGTATGTCTCTGAACATTATTGGACTGGTATATCTATTACATATTTGGACATTATTGTATTATATTGGTATTATAAAGATATGTGTTTTTGTTGCTCTTAAATTCATAATTGTTGGCACCAGCTTAGAGGAGACGACAGGTTTTCAGAAATAAAAGTTTTTGTTTTAGTTATTTACAGACTTCAAACAAACGCTAATATTTATTCCGTAAAATCTCATAATTATAATCGTCTTATATACCTATTTATATACTAGGTAATTCTAGGTGCCAGTTCCACGCGACCAGAGCCTAAAAGAACAGCAAAGAAGAAGGCAACAAACTACGGCCTGATTCCTGGTTCCTACCGTTTTTTATCGATGATCCTTCTAACATAGATTTACAATTAAATACTGAAGTTCAAAGAAAGATACAAAGAAGGATTATCAATTATTATTCTTTCTTGACACGTTTGATAATAATTGTGTAACAACAGCGCTAACAATGCTGCAACAGTGTTTTTTCTAATTATTAAATTGAGCTGGTACTTTTGTAGTCAAACAATAGACGCATTATCGTCTTACATCACCTATTGTATATTCAGTTTTGTATTAAAAACCGATTAGCTCCATTAGGTGCTCATAGTCCACGAAGATGAATGCGCCAGCCTATCAATCAACCAATAACCTTAACTCAACCAAATTTGATATTGTTCTATACAAAAATAACTTCGCATTAAACGGCAAAAAGAAAGAAGTTCCGGAAACCTGCAGTAGATAAAAATATACACTTTTGTATAGTTTAAATAATAATAATAATAAATAATTCTGGACAATCCACACAACATCATCTAGCCCCAAGCTAAGCAGAGCTTGTGTTATGGGTACTAGAAGACTGACATACTTAATACAATACATTACATAGATAGATATTTTTTATTATACATATAATACCCAGAACACCCGGAATAAATATTTGCAGAACATACAAACATTTATCCCAAGGCGGGAATCGAACCCGCAACCTTCCGCGTCGCAGGTGGACCATCGCCCACCGCGCCACATCGGTCGTCCAAGTTTATTGACTTTATGGCATTCGTTATAATATAATGTATGTTACTACTTCAGGGGAAATTAATTGAGACTTAGGACTCCACATTAATAGTTACTTACATATTCATTTATTTGTATTGTACCTATATTAAATTATTCTGATTATTGATTAACGAGATAATGGTACTAATACAAATACCTTCTACGAAAACGTGGAATAGATTCTCAAAACTATAAAGTACATACTTACTAGTATGTACTTTATAGTTTTCATACTTATAGGTTTTAATAAAAGTCACGATTTCCATTAGTTTTCTTCGAAACGCTTTCCATCCCTAATAGGGGTGCGACACTTTTATTCAGAAGCCGAACACTAAACACCTCAGAATATTGTTTTTTTATTAATTGCTTTACTTAATTTAAATAGAGGATGGTTATTGAAACAAAACTCAGAAGATTAAACCAACGATAATAACTTTTTTTTTATAAATATATGTTTTTTATACAATTCTCCAGTTGAATTTTTTGAGTCTTGTAAAACTAAGTGGTCTATTCCTACAGAAAATAATAAAGCTGATTTCATAAACGTTTCTTTTGTTAGATACACACGCCAGCTACACAGGCTGCTATTGGCGGGCAGTATTTACTAAGCCATCAACTAGAGTTGATGGTTTGATTAGCCAAATGTAGCTAGGCTTTATCAGTACCCCAAGTACGAGTTTGTGCACACACGAATCGTAGAGATGCAATCGCCGAGCGCCACCGATTTTGTATGGAGATTTAAACAGCGCCCCTAGCAGATTTCTTGAGAAGCTTGGATTTCCATGGATACAAAATTGGTGGCTTGCGATACGAAGGCGATACGTTCGTATTCATGTGCAAAACTCGTACTAGGCCCTCAGAATCTGGGCACGGAATATATGGCGACCTCGTTCGACGGTCGACGCCCTTGGCTATCTTGGGACGACGCCACGCTTATCTCGGTTCTACTCCACACATTATATAATTGATTCTGATTGCCTGGAAATACTTAGTAATTGCAGAGTCAATACTAAATACTGTTTTAAAGGAAATAGACGTTTGATGCTAAGCTAGTCCTCAGTGCACCCGCGTAAAAACACAAATGATTTTCGAATAAAATCTTATTTTTCTGAAAGATTTGCTAACGAAACTAAAAGTTAAAGTAGACTGACACTCTGTTACGCAAGTCCTCAGTCCAGCCGCGTAAAAGCGGTAATGTATTTTGAAAAAAATCTTATTTTTTCTATAAGATTTACTAACCAAACAAATAAAAAGTTCAAGTTGATCCAAATTGGACTCAGCGGGTAATGTCTGATAGTATTAAACTGAACACAGGAAAGCCATTCCACATCGTTCGGCCCTCACGTACCTACCTATAGATTTGTGGGTGGGCTGGTCGAGCAGGGAGTGCTAGTGCTAGACATTTCACAGTATATATCTATGTCTAGATAAGCAAAGCATCGTTGTGAAACCATGCATATTTATGAAGCTGAAGCAGAATGTGGAGGCGCTTCCTGCAAACTGAAAACCTGACGTGATGATGACACGGCGGCGGCGGCGCGTTGTATATTTATGAATTCTTCACATCGCAATATTATACTTGATATTGACACGAAATGATATGGGCATGATATTGGCTGAAAGAAAATATTAGAGTTTCGAGACGTTCCGTTTTAAGGCGTCTTAGGCTTTCCCTGAATGAGTTTGCCAGCTACACCTCATAGATCGTCAATACACGCTTATCGAAGGGCAACAAAATATTACTGCATGAGAAAAGTCATTAGGGTTATATCTCTATTGAAAAATCGGTATCGGCAACCATCCAAGAAAGTTTTCTTATTCGTGGTGCGCTCGTGAGTCATGCCCCAGGGCGGAAGTGGCTTCCGGCTACAAACATGCCTCACGCCCTCTCCGAACTAACTATTCTATATTCTATGTTCACGAATACTGATGTCACAGTTAAACAGAATAGTTCGTATAACGAACGTGTCGTGAGTGCGATGACGTTGCAGGTACTAAAGATACTTTCATTCTGTAATCAAAAAACCAACCGATCTCTTTGAAAAGATAACGCATCGCACCTGGTATAGTATTAAAAGTATAGTATTAAAGGGTGCATGGAAAGAGCCTCCTCGTGGCGCACACCGGTAACAGCTAGGCACGGTAAAGCAGTGTCTAGTCTGGCTAATCTTTCCAACACGATGCTACAACATAATACAGTTGTAGCATCGACACGATAAGAAGAAGATAGTATTAAAAAGCATTATTGGTTCTTCAAGTTTGTCGTGAACCTGTCGCTAGTTACCCAATAAGAGGGCGGTGCGGTTGGCAATCAATACTTCATTATCAAGCTGAGCGCCGTCCCTTGCATATAAAACAAAACTGCGAATATATTATACGCAAACATTATGTTGGAATGTTACCTAATATATATAAACAACATTAACCACGTCATTCGTCAAGTATTCTCTTGCTTATAGAAATATATTTAGTACTTTACTACATCCTATATTAACGATAAAGAAAAAAGATAGGACATCTCAGGGGCATAAAAGAATGAACTTGTTTTAAGATGTTCTATTGTCTTTAAAGCGATATGTAATGCAATGGCACAACGGAAATAAACTACATATATAATGTTATCATAACTGCTAAAAAACATAACCGTCGTCGGTGATCTATCATCGATCGGGACGCGTTACTTATAATGAAATGTTTCCGATGGACTGTGCGCAGACGCATTCGCCGATTGGTGCCGGGTCAAGAGTTGAACTTTTATCACGCCTATGTCACTTGAGCACAGTAAAACTAAACAGTACCTCTACCATGAGTTGTCACAGTAAAATCGCCTGACTTTACTACAGTAGTTACGTCATTATTAGTATGACGAATTTTAGTACCCAACTATCCGCTAGAGGCGCTGTACAAATCTTCATACATTTTATTAACTACAGACGCTAGCGAGTATAGTATATATAGTATAGTGAAAACTCATGGTAGAGCTACAGATCTTACTGTGAGGCATTTCACTGATAACTAACTTACAACAAAGTATTGAGCGAATGAGTTTCTTATATAATAACACTGCAGTCATTTACGATAATGGGTTCATGTTTTTGACTCCTTGATGTCATCTTTTTCTTACATTATACTTGGTACATTTGGTTTCTGGAGTAGGAAAACAAATAAATTAATAGTTATGGTAACTTCAAACAACGCCATCTAGTCCGTAACTATGCAAAGATGATTGATCGATAATATTTTTTCTTTGATGCCCTTATGACTTTAAATGGATGGTGGTTCAGCACAAAGGTATGCAATCCTCTTAGCTTATTCATAAGAAAAACATGGTCAATACGTGCGTCCTGGCTGAGCCACGATTTTCTTCAATGATGCAAAAGTTTCTATAAATGCATAAAACTAGGGATGATTGCATTGTACAATGTGATCATATTATTTTCGTGTAACTCAGTTTGATTCATAGTGGTGTTAAAATACTCAGTGATGTTATTTATTCTGTGCTTTTATTGTTCATTATCGTATGCGCGGCGCCGCCGCCGTGGTCATACATATCGCCTATGTACGGCAATTATGTAGAATAACTAAGTACAGAGTAACGAGTTGCGTATTCTACACAGCATTGCAAAATGTTTATAAACAAGAGAAAGTGAAGTCCGGTCTCAGGTTCTGTTAGGTAAAGTAATGTTAGCAAGTAGAGCCAGTTCAAAATAGCAATCGCAAAATAATGGTCGGATAGATTTAATGATAAATTAAATACGGATTGCTAGTTAGACTCGCGCCCTGAGGCTTCAGCGCCTAATTGCATGCAATTTGTATATTACATTTTTAATTTCTAAAAAACTTTCACATTAAAACTACATTTCAATTTTAAGGGTAAAGGTTGGTCTTTAGTTAGACTTTGCGCTGAAGAAAGCATGGGTCCAAACTATCATTCTTACTCCTCTAAGATCCTTTCAAGAAATAGCCGCAAATTGTTGCTAAATAAGTCACTCTGACTACATCTTTTAAGCATCCACAAGATAAGATATCTACATCTTTTATAATTATACATACCTACTACATCTACTCACGATTTCTTGGTATATCAAGATATCGTGTCTATCGTGCCTTGTATATATAAAGTGGTATTTTTTTACAAGAGGATGGCTGTGAAGTGCGCAGCAAAGCACATTCACTGTTGAAAATAATCTATTCTAGCTTACGCATCAAGTGCAGCCTACTATTGATTGTATGACAACGATTAGTGAAATAGTTTGGTTGTATGTAACCTTTCTTAAAATAAGGGGTGCCAGACACTCCCTCGTGAAACAGCCCGCGTGTCGACGGGGAAAGGCAGTGACTCAGTGACTCATGCAAAATATGGCCACCTATCCGTAGATAGATGGCTATCTAACATCCCCCAAAACACTCTCAGAACATGCACCTTTTTTCAGACAGTGAATTTTTATCGGCTGTGTTTCAAAAACTTCCAGGAGGTTTGAATAAAGAAATACTTTCAGCGTGGTCTTTTATTCGAGTTATAAAGACATCGATTAAAAATAATTCACATATCCCAAAATATATCCAAGTCACATCAAAAGTTACAAATAGCGCTGACACTTAGGCAGGATACTTGCAGAAATTAGATCTGATTGTTTAATTCTCATCAAAATAAAAACGTGAACAAGTAACTTGCTTGCATCAAAAGTAACTTTAATTTCAATTTCCAAAAAAACCTCTTTGTGATATTTGATAGCTATTAATTGATTTTGTAACGTTAAATGTGCGCAGAAGTTGTTTGAATGTTGTTAGCCCTATAAGCCCAATCAGTTCTGGATCCACTCAAGTATCGGAGAGTTTAATTAACTCAGAAGCTGCACTGACACCGACGACCGAGATGGCCGGCTAGCTATCGGAAGCGATGGTTAAATTGATTCCCGGCTAGTTATCGAGAGCGATGGGCAATTTGCCACTGTGAAAGCCCCTTTGAAGGATATTAGATTGGGCAGCATGTGTGAATATTGGAAGGCTCATATAATCTAATGTTACTTTCGTGCAAAGCGGATCTTCAGTTTATTTTAGAAATATGGGATGAGTAATAAGTTTATAGTAGTTTTCCGAACTTCCACTATAAAATGTCAGACGGGTACAGGCGGTTTAGCGTCCAAATGTCATGCGGCGAGAGCGGCCGCGGTCGCAGATGTGTCGCGGGCACAGACATGTCTATGGGCGCGGCAACTGAATATGACACTTCTTGCCGCCCCGCCGCGAGGCCTAACTTTTATCTGCTTAGACATTTTGAAGGAAAAATAAAAGCTCTACTAAAGCTTAATAAGCCCAAAGTTACATAACGGAATCTAGAAACTGTTATACCAAAGATATGATGATAGAAAGAATGATCTTTCATGAACGCTGAGCTTTTATAACATGAACCAAGTAGGCAACATATGTGCTGTGTTTGGCATAGGTGATTGGATAATTTGTGGTGAAACCTCGATGTAACAGAAAATTTCACTAGCATATAGAACGGCTATTAGATTAAATTGTCTTTTATTAAAGAATGTCATGGAATATTATACGTTGAATGATGAAATCATCATGTAAAGTCAGTATCAGAAGGCACGGTTAGAGCTGGTTTCAGTAGTTCTTGGTGTTGACTATCACGATGTCAAAGTTGTTGTACCATTGTGTTGAAAGAATTAGCCAGACTAGATCCTGCGTTACCGGATCTAGCTGTTACCAGAGTGGACCACGAGGGAAAAGAAGTTGCCAAATTCTATTCGAACTTGGTTTGAAGTTGTTATCTTGTTACCAATTGACACGCAAGAAGAAGAAGTATCAGAAGAAGCTATAACTTCCTAATTACTTAAAAAATATAAATATGACCCATTTTATACTTTAAAGGTGTAAGGTACCCTACCTTACTATCTTTGATAAACAAAATTAACGGTGTTCAATATCAGATTATGAAAAATCAAGAAAATGTATGTCACCATCAATCACTACTTTTTTATTTTACATCATTCTTTTAAACACAATTTTCCTACTGTTGATCGTCAATGAAAAAGAGGATTATTATTTTGGCTATGTATATTGTGTTAGGCAGCGTTTTCTATAGCCAAGTATAATGTTCTGCTGGTATAGACACATCTGGCGAATAGCGTGTCAATTGGTCACGCAGACCCAGTAAGTAGGTACCTACTACCTACCTACAAGATGTACTGTACATTGTGCTATTGAGGTTAACCAGTTGTTTTATTCATGCCATATTATGCACAGAAACACATGTATTTATTTACTAGCAGGTATCTAAGCTTCTGTAGCCTCGGATAGATTACTTCTTGTTTTGTGTTTGAAATTAATCAAAGAATCAGAAGATAGAAAAGAGAAGAAAATATTCTTGAGCACACTAGATAGACCGTGACGTCTTCCGACTTGATAAGTCAAGAGAATGGAGAGAGAATTATGTCAACTGTCTAACTGTCTTACGGTGTACGCACTCCCTGACAGCGTAGCAGAAATGACAGGCAAGGACTTTTTTTAACTTCTCTTTTGCTGAAAACTGTTAAAATAAACTCAATTCCATTTTTGAATACGGGTCGTGAAAATGATTCATTCAGGAATTTATAAGACGATGTGAGTAACAAACTAAAATTGTGTATTTTAGGCAAGCTCACGATAGAAGATTACAAATCCAGAACTTAATAGTTTTAAAAGGAAAACTACGGCGGTTCCTTCTTTGCGGACATTTACACCACAGTACAAAGTACTAGCGTAAGTCAATACCTACTCATAGCAATGCAATGTGGTATCTGTATCTCAGCCTTAGTTCATTATGATCTGTCACACATACGAGAATGCAGCATGTTGGCTATTATGTGATCTAATTAGTGAAGTATAAGAACTAGAACTGTTTTTAGTGAGCTTTCTGTGTGTGCGCACTTCGGAGCGCCATGAAGGAAATCTTCAGGCGGCAGTCTAGAAAACTTATAATATAGGTACATTGGAAAACGCATCCCCACACAGATCCCTATTTTTATTAAAACAAACACATAGGTAGGTTAGTTAGTATCTACATAATAAAATACTTACATAGTATCTTAATAACACTTAACGAAAATACTAAAACATAGTACCTACCTATGTTATGTGAGTAGTACCCAGATAGGTATTTGGTGGAGATTGTGGAGGTCGAACCTACAACCCATCTACGGTTTGTTAGTTATGTTATTCATAGGACATAAATTAAACTAAGTAGGTTTTTCTATCCACAGCCTCACAGAAAAGGGACACATTACGTACCTAGTACATGCATTATTCTAAATTAGTCTCAAGACAAGACTTACCTCGGAATCTCTAGACGATGCCGGCAATCCAATGCAGTTAGGTCTATACCGAAAATGCTCACAATCAACAACCTAGGTACGCAACTAATCTTAGCGACTTAGCGCTTAGTAAGTGTGACTAATGTTCATCACTCATGAGTTTACACTGTTTGGTGAGTGTTGATTTCCGTCAACAATACAGAAATTGCGCGACCATGTGTTGCGGCTGGTAGAACAACGCGCACACTTCGCCGGTATCTCACGAAACGACTGACGGCACGATGCGATGCGATAGCAGTCCGCGTTGATCGTAGTAAGTACACTGTGTAGGCGGAAGCGCGTAAGTAAGCACTAGGTATACACAATTCACGTACCAATAGATGTGCGCGCAGCACTCTCTGTGGTAACGCCATCTGTGTTTTTGTTCGAGCTTTACTCTAACGCCACTAAAGTTCTGTATGGTTTTCATTTCGCTGGTTTACAAAACACATTTGGGGAACCATTTCGTGGAATTTATATTCGGAAAGTAGTACCGATGCTGTTCTAATATGGACACGGAACATCTTATAAAGTTTAAATCGCTTATAAAAACTTCTCTAAAAATACCTAAGGTTCTCTACTAGCTCTACTAATAAAGTCAAGAACCAAGAGTCCGTCACGATATAGCGATTTGTCGGAACATCATTCCATTAAACCTTATCAAAACAATACTGTTCGTTTCTTACGTAGGTATCTACTCGAGAAAACACTATTCTGTAGTATCCACTGTATCCACCTAAATCCGTGGCCAGAGTTGCTAACCGAGTCAAGATGTAAAATGTATTGTCAAGAGTGACATCTATTAAAAGCTTATAAAACTTTTTTAAGGTAGTAAATACTCGGCTCGTGACTGTCATGGCGAGATGGAATGAAATTACCACGGTTTGATTTATCAGATTAAATAAATGCGTCAACTTGACGCTAGATGGCGGTTTATTAAATAATAACTTATCACGTCAATAAAGTGTGATCAAGTTTTTAAATCTAGGCATACTTACAATAGGAAAAAAAAAATCTGGTTTCACACCTACCTACTAATGATATGTTATATTCAATAAAATAAAAAATAAATGACTAGGCCGATTGTAATAACAAACACATACTTACATAAATGCAATCCTGATTTCTACGGCTTTAGCCTCAGTATTTGATTGCTATGTTTTAAAATGATATAATTTGGTTTTATGTTGTTAGATGTGAATCTAGCTAGTCGGACGGAGATCGATCCGCCCGGTTTGGCCCCGGAGTCACTGTTAGGTCTATAAACTATACTAAAAATAGTGGAAAATCTAACAGCAGTGATATTGAACATGAAGATGCTCGTATAAAATGGTGATCAGAGGACAATACTCTCACGTCAGAAACCGGCGAGCAGTTTGACCGGTTTTTCTTGAAATCCCTGGTTGCTAACAAGGTAGGTAAGAATAAACGTGACTGAGTAAGAAAAGAACATTTATCTACTTTTTGATTCAATATGGTGTCCGAGCGATTCTGTTACCAATTTAATGCGTTTTATTCATTTGAATTCCAAGTTTTATACTTACCTACTATTTATTTATTTTGCCATTTTTCACATTTTTCCGATTTGAGAAATATAAGTAGGTAAGTACCTACTTTGAACTACAAATGTGCACCTATTAGGTTTACCAATGGTATCTAAAACCTCCTGTGAAAAAAATACTCATTTTTTCTCCTCCTCTATAAGAAGGTACAGATCTTCTAATAAAAGAGGTCCAATCTTATAAAGCCTTAGTCCTATAAAGCTTAGCACTTAATGAAAGTGCCATACCATGTTTTAAAAATATATATTCTCTTAAGCCAGACTTCACCGCAATCAAGTTAGATGATAAATATCGTGAGCCCTTTGTAGTTACCTATATGATCAGTTGCTGATTGGCTTAAGTAGATACGATAAAGTTGGAAAATTTTGTAATAGTAGGTTGAGGCATATTTATTTCTAATGTGAATGAAATATGATAAATACACACACTTATAAGCTATAATTACTTGAAATATGTATAAGGTCAGTGTGGGTAAGTCCGTCTAGGCCCTAAGTCCGTCTAGTGGCAATAACTTCTGTTTTTGAATAGCTAGAGCCATATAACTCGGTTGGTAAAACAGTATCATTGAGTTTGTTCGAACTAGTGATAATAGATGTCGCTAACATCTTAATGTTGGAAAAAAATTGACAACCAATTTTTTCCGCGAATTTAACTTGAAGTTGAAGTTTGACGTCTCGTCGAAAAATGAAAAAAAAGGTGTGAAATCTAAGGAGTTTTCTGAGTATCTGTGATAACGTAGGCCATTTACAGATTCGGGAATGTATATCTGGTGTCCGATTCAAAAATAACGCATTAGTTTCGTAATTATAACAAATAGAAAAAATCCAAGCTTCGAATGTTATAGTTGGGAAGTCCGTCTACTACACATAAGGCAAGTCCGTCATATGCCGGTCTTGCCTTAATTCCAGATATTGTCAACCTTTTTAGTAGTTCAAATTTTTTAATTATTTTATACTGTTTATTCAACTTGTAAGTATTATTCGCCTGTCTACGAAAGTGAACTCTTTCAGGGTTAAGCTTGCCTCTGTAAATCTAATCTATTTACGTTTATTTTTCTGTATTTACTTTGTGTATAATAAATAATTAAGTGAAAGATGCACTGGTATGTTTGCAAGAAGACTAGCATCACCTATAAGTATTCTTTAAAAGTTTATAAATTGTGAATACATATTTTGAAAGCATGGAACTATCCAACCTTATTTTTAGTTTCAGATTTTTTATACCTGACTCAATAAGTAATAGTAGCATGGCACATCATGTGAACATTTATCGTTTTAACAAAGATCTGATTTAGAAAATTATCCCATACTCATTTATTTCGTACTGGCAGAAAGTGTTATAAATGTAGCTACAGATCCGGCAATAGTTTGCCACACCATTTCTAAATTCATACATTACATTATTAACGATTACTTGTTTACAAATAAAGATTCTTGTGTACTGATAAGTATGTTATTGACAAAAAAAATCGTAAGTGGGTACTTTGTGAAAATGTTTACAACCACTGGAAGTACATCATCAGCAAAGATATGCCGGACTTGCCCTTGATTTTAATAATTTTATTTTTCTTTAAAAGTATACCTTATAGTCACACGTTTAAAACACGTATTTCAACGGCAGCTTTTCATCATTTATCGATAAGGTTTTCATACATATTGGCTCACTAGTTACGATTTTATTGCTACTAGACGGACTTGCCTCAATCTGGTTGGGAAGTCCGTCTAAATGCCTACTTTACAAAAAAATGCTATAAATCTGAAGACAATTACAATTAAGCCTACTTTTAGATAGATATAGAAAGATAAATGTAATACCAATATTTTCCGACTACTTAAAGTAACTAATAAATTTTATTTCGATTTTTAAAGTTAAATTGAAATTCAATTTAAGAAAACTATGCCGGACTTGCCCACACTGACCTTACTTATGGAAATACTCAATTCATTTATTGCTCTCTTATGGTAAAAAATATTTGTTATTATTAGGAGAAGGTTTTTACGGAAAAAATAATTAAGAAAATCTCTGAAAAAAAAAATCTCTAAGGCGGTACGGAGTTCGCCGGGACAGCTAGTATATTATAAAGATTGTAAATAAGTAAAGTTTTTGTGTTTGTATAATTATTTGTTAAATTGTAAGGGGTAATCTCGGGATCTACTGATCCGATTTTAAAAATTCTTTCACCAATAGGAAACCACATTATTGCTGAGTAGGTATCATACGATATATAAAAAACCGAAAAATCAAAAGGCTTTTACGTGGTTGTCCGTTTTGCAAAATGAATCGGAGAAAAAACGGTCGAATTATGCCCAACGAAGTGGGCACGGGTCAGCTAGTAATATATAAAAATCTTAGCGTGATAAACTCAATTTTTTGGTAAATTATTATTGAAGGTAGGCAAGTTAGTTGTATTGATTGAGCAACACTGGATATGGCATGAGACATGACATGCATGATAGATTTCGTTTGTTGAAGATTAGATATTTATTTAGGGATGGAAAAAAATAAGAAGTTGGAGGTAGTTTAATTTAGGTACTTGCAATATTTGTGTCGGACACATTTTACAAGTGCTAAATATTTAATACTTTAGCCATCCGCAAAGGTACTTTGTGACCTTTGGAGATATTGTTGTGAACAATGCCTTGTAGGGGTGCAATAACAAAGCCTTTTATAGGACGAAGTTTTAAACAGTTTTTTTGTTATTTAAATTTTGCAATTACAATGTTGATGTCATTCAACGACTCCAACTTCTTCTTCTGCTTCAGTCATTTCATTAAGATGAGTTCAGGACCTAAACTAATCAACCGAGTTGGGTAATTAAGTCAAATATTACTGGGTATTAAAATAACATGAACAATGACGTTATTTTTTTTTTATTATAAATGTACTTTTATACATATCTACCTGCATGAAAACATTCAAAAAAACGTTTTTATAATGATGTGTGCAAGAAACAATATTTCTTATTTTTTATAACTAACATTTAGCGATTGTTATGTAAACTTGGCTAGGACTCTGGAGTGTGGACCACTAATACAAAAAATCATGCTAATATGCATGCTTTCTCAGAAGAAAAGTTATAAAATATCCCTGTGGCTTATTAGTTCAAAGTGATCCTTGTGATTTTACTGAATAAATGCAATTGAAGTTTGAAGTGATCGCCACTTGTGTAGGGTCAGATCATCCGAGATCACCCCTAAGGCAATCCATCGGCTATGCAGGTTTTAGCGGTGAAATATGAACTCCCAGTACTGGAGTGACCTACACAAATAGCGATCACTAATAGGCCACAGTGATATTTTCATTAACCTTATACCAATAAGCAAATGTAAAAAGGTCTTTGGTTATAAGTACCTATTAAAAACAAAAGAAGAGTGCTAATCTATCATAATCTACTTACACTGGCCTGCAAAACTAAGTATCACACTTGAAATTGCAATAACTTTTTAAGTAAACAAGATATACTTTGATCTCAACCCAATTGAGCACGCCTGGGACGAGCTAGGAAGGCTATTCAGAAGCCGCAGACCACCATCTACCACCCTCAGGGCACTAAAACAGGCCCTGATAGTAGAGAATGGGTCCCCAAAATCGGCTCCGAAACCTCGAGTTAGGTATGCCAAACTGGCTTGAAGCTCTAATCAGAGCCCGAGGAGGCAATACCAGTTATTAGAAATGAAATAACATGTAAAACATACTTAGAAAAAGAAAATGTCAGATGAGTTTTTAGACACTAAGCTAAAAATGGCTATTTTATTGTTTATCATTTTTTCAAATTAAAAATGTTACTAATGTATGTTTTAAAGAAAGCTGATAAAATTTGCTATAAAACATTTTTTATTTCTAACTTATATAGTTTAGAAAAAAATAAATTCTAAAAGTGTGATGCTTAGTTTTGCAGGCCAGTGTAGTTTATCATTACAATAGCTTCTACAATGTAGGTAAATAGCTGAAAACGGGACTATCATAACATGACACAAGTAATTCAAAAATAAATAATTGTTCAAAAAAGACTTCATTATTTCAATTTTTCTCCACATAAACATTACAATATCGTTGCGAGAGTAATGAGCTTAGTACCTACTGACTATAAATCGCACTCAGGAACTAAATGAAATGGAAATAATAGGATATTTCCACAACATCGGAGCTGGAGTCTTGCGGAAACGACGTGACCAGTGCTCATTGAAATGCGACGGCTGTCGTTCAACGGCCTCAAGGTACCAGATCCAGTAGACCACCGGCACCAAGGCTGTTTACTGCTTACCTTACTTCTAATATTTTATTGTTTACGTGGCTCCAGATAGTTGATGGTACAAAGCCAGTAAAAATAAAATTACTTGTGATACTTATATTCCGTTGATTAGGGGATGCCGTATGTAAGAAAGTGACCACGATACAAAACACCTTATTGCATATGTTACAGCCAAAGTAATAAATCTGGATATATATATATATCATCTTATCAGTATTTATAATATTTATACAGTTTTAGCATCGACACGATAAGAAGAAGAAGTATTTATAATGTCTACTCAATATAGATAAAGTAATAATTGACACATAATTAATCACATTAACTTGCTATTTTATATAATATCTTCAAAGTCTTGGATAATGTAATAAACCAAGTAGGTAAAGGTTATAAAATTATACTAACCTAACCTAAAACCTTTAAATGAACTGATATTCAATAACTGGGTCATAATTATTTATTATTTATTCATACAAGTCAAACCTTATGTGTAACTCTGAAATGCTGAAATCCTTGGCCGCCAAGATGTGAATCTTTTTTTCACATTCTCTGATGGTAACTTCATGTTGGGGAACGATATCAATTGTAATGAAGATGAAGAGCGGCAGGGGTATTAAGTCTGTTATTCATTGTCATTGTTAGTTTTGTTTTGTAAGTGTACTTTGTGTTAATGTTTCGCAAATAAAAACCTGTCTATGTTATACCGTATTTATTACGTTGGCTAACTTTGACCAGCTATTTTGAATAATATCCAGATAGAGTGAATAATTTATCACATTGTCTAGTCAATTTTGGTATTATATATAATGACCAGTCAGTATGTATTATATATAATGACCAGTCATTATGTATAATAGCTATTTAATCAGTATGACTGTAACACATACAACAAAAATGGGATTAGGCTAACCACTAAAATCTCTTCCCGACAACCTTAAGTATCAGGTTAAAGTCAACGATAAAATAATTCATAAATATCTATGTACCTTAGTCTGAATTATATTGGACTTAATTGTAAACTGGAGAGTTGTGTTTTTGTAAATAATGTCACGAATAGGAAGTTAGGAATCATTTTCCTTTATGCCAAAAACCAGGGGCCCAATTCTCGGATTGTAGCGATTTTGGCGAGATAGAGATCTTGACGAAGCTTGAATGTCTAGGCAAAATCTCACGAAAATGTCTGACGATTCAAAAAACCGTATTCCCACTAGGATTCGACAAATGGTGGCACGACATTTCTGTAGAGAAACCAATTATACGTTCCGTTTCAGCTATTATTTTAACAAGATCTTGTTAAATCTGAATCTATATACATTTGTGGCCTCAAGTATTCACACAACATAGATTATGAAATGATTATAATATGGAATATCAAATTATAGTAAATAATTACAGAAAAAAATAGTTTTTGAACAAAAAATTATCATATCCAGTGTCTGACTACCTTTACATGTTTTACTTGCGTAGTACGAAACTTTGTGGTAGGTAAGTAAACTCTATACTGTCAGTTCAGTCATAAGGTAGGTTTATACAGGGTCAGTAGACAAGTCAGTCGCAACGCCAATGTCGGCGCCGCGACTGACTTTAACTGTTTACCTGAAGTAAGTAGTAGTGGTGCGTTTCTCAAGGTGAGCACACATGTGAAGTCAGTGGGAAAAATGAATTCGCGAAAACAACTGAAACGACGATTTAATTATTTGTTGAAAAAATTATCAATTTTGCTGTTGAATGAGATAACTAAAAATAAACGACATTTGTTGAGCCATATTTTGCAACGCCGTTGACCGCATTTCTTTATTGCGGTAATTTAGGGGTTTATTATCCTAAAGGCACTAGTTTTCGCAATATAATTGCACCAATTTTAAGGTTTCGTCTTCGCTAAACTTACGCGTCATTTTTATCGCCAGTGAAAAAAACGTGGTCACTCTACAACGCAGCGGCAGTGACTAACCACGCACTGACTTGTTTGTTTACACAGAGTTTATTTGGCTGGCGCGGGGGTGCGCGGGTGGCGGGGTGCTTCAACCGACTTTAAAATATTCGTGTCCGATTCGATTCCGATTATTCAAGTCAGCGCTGACTTCAACCCACTGTACTGGACTTCAAATCAGTTTACACAGGGTTTTTTTCGGGTCAGCACTGACTTGCCTCGAATTTGTAGTCAGTTACTGACCCTGTCTAAACCAGCCTTTACATGCTATCAAACGTCAAGTCAAATAACGTCATGTTTTTAACTTTTTACATCATCATATTAATAAAAATATACATAACAAATATACATTTAGGGAAGATCAATGGCTGCTCTTATTTGGTCTGTCCATTTCATGGGTGATCTACCGCGCGCTTTTTTGCCTTCGAACTTGCCCTGCACCACCAAGCGTTCAATGGAAATTCCCCCACGACGAGACAAATGCCCAAAGAAAGTGAGGATACGCGACTGCACAACGGACGATAGACGTTGCTTGATGCCAAGTTCTTGGAATATGGATTGATTTGTGTGAAACTCTGTCCACAATCCTCCTAGCATTCTTCTCCAGCACCACATCGCAAGAGCATCTACCTTTTTCTCACTTTCCCTAAGAGTGCACGTCTCTGCAGCGTATAGGAATATGGGAACACAAGCGTTCTGACAAGCCGGATTTTAGTGGCTTTAGTTATATTACGATTTCTCCATATTTTATCTCCATTCTACGGTTTATGAAACTAAAGCCACAAAAGCCAAAAAGAAGAAGTGAAGTGAACTTTTTACTGACTCGATGTTACATATTTTTCTGGAAATAAATTTATTTTAATCTATAAGTATATTATTTAGTTAATTCAGTTAAGTATATTATTGATATCAACTTGATATTGGCGAAAATTGTTTGAAATGGAAAGCGTTAAAAACTCAACGATAAATTCATCAACCATCGTAAAATATTTGCTAGGACCCACCACAATAGGAAACCAACAGAAACTGAATCACACACAGAGTGAGAGTAGATACCAACCCACTATTCTTGTCAAAACAGGCAGAGTTGTCCTTAGAAAATGGCTGCTATCCTTCGACATTCGATCTCTAACGCTCGGGACCACTCGTTGCTTGTCTAAAGATTTCTTACGACATAAGTCTGTTAGCGACATCACGAGAATAGCTTATTTAGCATTTTTTCGACATCCGCCATCTTTTATCGACCTACGTCGATTTCGTCGAATCTCTAAAGCGCGAGAATTGGGCCCCAGTACCTATCGATCTTCGATTTCCAAGAAAAGGACACAAACTCTTAGCAGACATTATAAGCTCTTATTTATTTATGTCACCTTGATTTTCTTAGAAAAGTTTTGTTTCAGATATAGGAGTAGGAGTGGGTAGTTTTCCGATACAGGAGTAGTTTATTTTATGTCAATCTATGTAATAATCTATATAAATTAAGATCAGCTTTCAATGAAATAATGAATCATGAAAATCGGTTCACACAGAAATACTAATAAATACGCCATTAAAAATATATTATACAGTCGAATTGAGAACATCCTCTTTTCATTAAGGCGGCGGGTCGGGTGAATGTTTTTATAATAAATAAATATGTCATAAACTTCCAACTTTATTATTAATTCATTGTATTACACACACGTTAAACTTGTAACTCGGCAATGTTTTTGCCGCAGTGGTTAAACTCTACACAGTCAGCGTGGCAACGTCGCATTTTCAACTTCAGTAAGAATGCTGAAAACGACGCAAAACACATAATGAGCCGCGCACAGTTCGGATTGTCAAACTCTAAAGCAGCGCCTTATGAATATTTGCGAGCACACAGCAATCGAACACTTATAGTAAGGCTATACTAAGGCGCTACTCTTCTTCTTCTTTAAACACCTTAATGTAGAATATTTTTTCTTATTTTAAAAGATACGAACCATAAGAATAGCTTTGCTGAGTTTGGTACCAAACAAATCTGCCAAACCCATAAAAAATGGGTTTATAAAATCCACACTTCTGCAAAAGGTGTTGGTACTAAACTTATATTTTAGAGTAAACTATAACCAAGAGCACACATTTTGTTTCCTACCTGACTAGTTCAATATATGTGTTATAGGAAATAATAAGTTTCAGAACTCCACATGCTATGACTTCTTCAGAAAACATCCCCAAAAACACGCATTTGGCTATACCCGTCACCTTAAAATTGGTTGAAAATAGCTACATTATGTATTTCATAAAAATTGCTACACTTAAACACAATGCAGAGAGGTCATGCTGTCTAATGCTAACACGTCCCTTTGTGTTTGACCTTTCCTTTTATACCTGGCTGGTGAATACTATGAATGTTATAAATAAAATATATAAATATAGGAAGCGCTTGTCCGGGAAAGTTCACCACAATACTAATTTCAAAAAAGAAGTAACGCATTATCTACTGTTTTCCGGTTTGAAGGGGTGCCGGTTCAATTACACTAAAGTATATGTAACACTAGTTGTCACGTGCTCACTTCGTTGGGCATAATTCGACCGTTTTTTCTGGCTTACTATTGGTGAAAGAATTTTTAAAATCGGTTCAGTAGATCCCGAGATTACCCCGGTTGCACTAGCAAATGTCCCCAAAGCTTTTCACTCTGTGGCGATATTCCAACAATCTTTTTCCTGAGCGTCCAGTACCTCTACCATAAGTTGTCACAGTAAAATCGCCTGACTTTACTACAGTAGCTACGTAAATATTAGTATTACGAATTTTAGTACCCAACTATCCGCTAGAGGCGCTATACAAAACTTCATACATTTTTTTAACTACAGTCGCTAGCGAGTATAGTATAGTATATACCTATCGTATAGTAAAAACTCAAGGTAGAGCTACAGTTCATCTTTTCAAATAAAAAAAAAAAAAAATATTCATTTTTATATTATTTGAGGTTATTCAACTTATAACATACTTAAACTTTTATTTATTTATGTTTGAATTAATATTTCGAGTAACGGAACTATCAATAAAATGTAATAGAGCTGCTTTGGTCGTCTATAAATTTACTTGATTTTGTTGAAAGGTTGAAATATTTTATATGCAACTATTACTTTCTGTCTACAGCTTCACTCGTGTGGGATAATAAATACCAATATATTTTACATTATACTATTTTAAAATCTGATATGGTCAACGCAAACTAAAAAAACGATAAGATGTAACATTTATAAGGTTACAATTACGGATATAAGTAACATTAATGCTTGAAACTTATTATTTTTCGATACTAACAAAGGGTGAGTTTTATGAGGTTAAGACTACCCACATTAGTTTAGGCAGTTACGACTAGATATCTTGTATGCGATGGCTTACCTGATGATATTTATTCAAAATTTATAAACCAACTATGTATTATGTAAACATTTATAGAATGTTGTTCAATTTTATCTAAGAGGTACTAGGTAGGTACTATACATTTCCAGACAAATATCATTTCCTCTACTCTTTGTTGCAGAGAAGTAGTAGATAGCTCTTTGGGTAAAGACTGTGACCTCAAGTTATATACGCCTTAAATAAATTAAAGCAGGTAGGTACTAGGTACCCATACAATTTGATTTCTAAATCCTCAACAAAAAACGGAATATACCTAGCTACTATTGTGTTGTAGCTACAAAGATTTTCATAATATGTACCTATTAGATATAAAGAGAGCGTGTTCGATCGACTATTTCCTACCAAACAATGACCAAACACCCGGATAGTGCAGCCGTCTCGGGTCAACGGTATCCAGCCAGGACTCTGTTCTGTCACAGAAAGAAAAACTGCAGAACCTTCCAAGTAGGGGAAATATATAAAAGTGAATGGTGGCGTCTCGTGCGACTCAGTCGCACCGCGGTCGAGACGCAGCACCAGCCGCATCGCCATCTCCAAACACTCAGGTGAGCGCGTAAGAGGCGCGTGCACGTATACCGGCCCGAGGCTCGTTGCTCGCCACGGGGCACCTCACCACGGTAGGCACCGGCTGCGCAGCTAGCAGGAGGCTCCGGCCGTAAAGCCCGCCGCGACTCCGCATCAGCCAGTCGCTCGCGATCCGCGCCCGTCTCCTCCCGAACGCTCGCGCCGCGCCGCATGCCGCCGGACTAACTTTTTCGCACAACAACAATTACGCCAAACCCCGACTCGATGAGGTGAGTCCACCCTATATTTGTCTTTATTTATTTTTTTACTTTACAATTAAAATTTTCATTAACGTATTTTGCCTTGGGCAAACTTTTCAAAAAACATGTAAGTAAGTAAGTATTTTATAAAAAAGAATCTTACGCAGTATACGAATCAGAGACGGGTCATAGTTTATCTACAGTAATAACAAGAAGGAAACTCCATGAGATAACTCATTCGGATTGTTTTAAACAAAAATAACTTATGCCAGTGTGAACATAAATGACGTGCGACTATTGTATATTTAGGTACTCGTAGGTGCTATCGTGTCGTAAGTAGATGAAAACAAATGAACGTAACATTTTGATTAACTTTGCCATAAACAGGAGAAAAAGCAATCACTCCGCAACAATGATAGGAAGGTAATATTAATTTGTCATGCAACAAGTGTTCGAATCAGTTTAACCTACTTAATGTAATCAAATTACTGTAGTGTAAGAGGTACCGTGTTGTTCTTACCAACAAGTTTGCTTTGTCTAGGGGCGTGCGGTTAGGGCCTCCTATTCCAGTGTTTATTTTGAAACAATCAAAGAATCGATTCTGATTAAACGACTAGTCACATTTGGTCTTAAACGGAAAAATCATTTAGTATTGATTTTTAATCTTTACACCCAAACCACAAAAAGTTTCAAAGATTTGTACATAGGTACTAATCATGTAATCGACAACACATTTACATGTTTGAAGATAAACTAAATTGAACGTAGTGCGTAGTCTTTATTATTGGGTATGGAGATATAAACTTAGTCATTTTTCTCCAGGTCAATAGGGACAGGTTAAAAAAAAAAAATTGTCTTAACCTATCTCGTCCCATTGCTGGGCAAAGGTCTCCCCCAAATCCTTCCACTCATCCCTGCTCTCTGCTTTCGTCCACCTCTCGAAATTATCGAGGTCGTCCCGCCATCAAAAATTATAAAATTATGTATATATAAATACCCCCTCAGAAGACATACATAGGTACATAATCCAGTCAAAGTACGTAATTAGAAGTTCTCTCGCTTATTATTGTACTCAAGATTTAATATTACCTAAATGTTATGTGCTAATTTAGTTTATTAATTATATTATTTATCAGTAGATATGCCTGATTTGTTACCTAAGTCAGTGCAAGCAATATTTATGTCAGATTCTTATTTACCTGCTTTTCAAAAAAAACCTAAAACTAATCAATCACATAGTTAGTTAATTACATATAATAAATTAAATACCTAGAATTAGTATATTGTATGTTGTAAGTATGTCTAATACTATTAAAAGTTCATAAAACCATTTACTTAGTAATCTATTACTAGATAGTCATGGAATTCGTATTTTTGACTACTAATTATTTACTACTATATGATTATTTAGACTATTATACAATTTTAAATATATGTTTTTATAAACATAAATGGAAAAATTAACCGGATACCTTTTTATAATTTAGCGTAATTCAAACATCACGCCTTTATATACTTTACCAATTAATTAAAACATTAAAAAAAAAGTTTTTATTGTTAAAAGTTATGTACTTACATAATTCGGTTGGGAACTCTTCTTTTATGTTTTTTAACCAGAAAAAAAAACTAAAAACTTAGAATGTAAATGCATAAGTATATAAAATAATGTTTAAATGTCATTTCAGAATACGACTATCGGTGTATATTTGAACATAAAATTGTCGATTCCATAACCGTAAAATTGACGCTCGGTGATAAAAGCATCCATGTGCTCCTGTCCTATAAAACACGCAATGCATTACATTCGACTCTATTTATTGGGTTTTAGCGTTCCAAACGAGGTAGCTTTTCCATTAACGTTACATAGTTATGTTATGACTATCTATGATCGATCATTGATACGTCTGGAGATTACTTTTGCTTACCCAAAGTAAAACAATAAACAATATTTTCAGCTTACCTATAAAAATCTATATTTATTGTATGATATGTGTAGAGAGAAACGAAGTTAACTATGTATGTTGTCTTCAAACCTCTACAAAAACCTTTTTAGTTGTGTTTTAAAATATATATACTTTATTAGGTACCTACCTAAATGAAGGCGAGTTGTCAAACTAATACAATACACTACATTTACACATTCATACTGTGATGTGTGTACTGCGATGAAAATAATTATAGCGAGCTTATAGGTATTTCATATAGGTATTAGTCCTGTTTCTAGAGCCTCCATTGTTCGCTAGTTAAAAAACACTGTTTTGCCAACGCCAACATAATGTTCAATACAGGATTTTCCGAGAATTAATGTCAAGCGGAAGCCTGAAGGCATCTGAAGCACCCCCATGTATGTTCCGCTATTTTGTGTTGTTCAAAAGTTTCCATTATGACGTCATAAGAGAAGTTACTAGAGATTTCAATGTTTTTGCAACTTCAACTTGTTTTTGGTGAATAAGTTTTGGTTACAGATGTTTTCATTAACAGGTATTCAGATATGAGCGTACAAATAACTTGTATCTCTATAATTGACGTTTTTATGGCCAAACAAATAAACGAGATGCATAAAATCTTGAATAAGTAAAATACCTGTGAAACAAAAGTAGATCGCGGACCATAAATAGGGGTTATTCGAATATCCCTCTATATCCATCTTCGGACCTGCGCTCGATACGTACCTAATATTGGGACACCTTGTACATTTTCGGCTTTTTGTCTACTATATTGCGTATAAAATAATTTTGTTATATAACAAAAACTTTATGCTAATAAATAAAGGTATCTTGGAGAAAAGGTAAAGTTGGGAAACGTAAAAGTCTTTAAAAGTTGGCAATGAACCACCCAACGGCGAGAGGCGCGAGGCGCGGTAAGGAGGTGAGAAGGCTAGCTAGGCTCAATTTAATAACACAAAATTGCGTATAACATAATATTATGTCTTCGCTACATAGTCTGTAACTATACTGTGTAAGTTGAAGGTACATACATTATACATGCATTATATTATGAATCCAGTTGATACACTTTAGTATTATGTAAGCCACGAGCTATCTTCTAGGTAATAGAGGCTGCGTGCTGTGAAAACCTGTGCAACTACGTTTAAGAAATACATAATATATATGATATTATGTATTATGATACTCTGTACGCAGTCATTAATTTAGCTTCATAAATGTAGATTAAACCTCAGAATACCCTGTGCCCTAATACCTGCACAAGGGATGACCTCATCAGTGGTACAGATAAGGAGATAAATGTGGCAAAGTTCTTTATGAACAGTGCTTGAAATTTTGGTTGTATTCACTCAAGAAGAAGAAGAAGAAGCGGCGTTTTAAACATTTATTTTAACAATGCATTCACCTTCAGTTTGATACGTGCTTTACAAGCCATTTTGCGTAAATTCAATAACTAGACTAGACAACATAAATTACTTATGATTGTGTTAAATAATATAAGAACACAAACACGAGTCACAGGCAAGATCGTTGAGTAAATAATTTACGTAGTTAGTTAGTTAGCAAGTTCTGATTTGACCAAACTCGCACATGATTGAGTCGAGCGAGATGCGTGTTTTGTTTCACATTTTAAAGTGTTTCGATTGAATATATATTGTTTTTCTATTAAACCCAACAATAAATATACACGGATACTACCCACATCGCGCTCTAGGCCCTAAATAATCAAAGCTTGTACGATAATATAATATACGATGGGAGATTACTAATTACTTGTGTACAGTTTTTTTTGTTGACACATATCTACGTTACGTAGGTACGCTACGTAGAATACAAAGTGACAGACAAAGAATATTAGATTTTAAAGTTATGCGTTTATTCATTAACTCAATTTCAAAGTAATGCGCACAAACTATTATTGGCCGTTGGATTCACAGATCTCGTATAGAAGTCAAGTAGGAAACATCTCATTATATACCTAAGACAACACGTGTAGAGTTCAAGATACGTCTATATATGGTAATAAACTAGGCTTATGAAAGGGGTCTTCTAGAGCTGGTTGTCTTAGATTTTAAAATGCAGTTCTACCAACCATACTATGCCGGAAAAGATTTATCCAATCAGACCATATTTCATGTATATCGTATCCACTTTGAACATGACATTGACTAAACACGAGCTACGAGCAAATTTAATTCGATTATTGACCTCTAAAAATCTTGAATGACCTAATTCCAAAGGAACAAGGTGGGACGATCGAGATATATCTTGTCATTAGATACACGTTGTTAAAACCGGTAATATAATTATTACTACAGAATAAAATACTAACTCGGAAGTTACACAAATTTTAGTACTTAGATAAGTTCCTAGGTGTATTGTTTTAGTCTAGATTTAAAGAACAGTGATTGAGTATGAATGGATCTTACATGAAAACAGACTGTTTCTTTGTATTTGTCTGGTCTATTTATCAGTAGGTAGACATTAAACGTCTTAAATATATATACGCTTAAACTATATCAGTGGATTGTCCGCATGAGGTAGCACCTGTTTCTGATTTTAATTAATAGCTACAAGTGGCGATGGCGACAGTAACTTTAGTCCATCGGCGGCGGAGCGGCGCATGTTCAATCGTTCTCGTTTTTCTGTATTGTTTTAGTCAAATAATTCGTGGATATTGCATTCTAGTTTACGGTTGCAATGTCAAAGGTGTACAATCGCGACAGACCCGGTGCCGAAAAGTGCGTGTATTGACCTATTTTATAAAAACAGTGATTGGGGCACATTGTTTAGGAACCATAAACTAGTAAACTATTGTTAACGAACAAGTTGTTAATATGGATTTGTTTATTTACAGTGGAGACGCAGAGTACAGTCCTACTCATTACAACAACATGAGGAACAACGCCAAGTAAGTAACAACTTTTAATTATTTTATTCATTTAACATACTTAATTTGAAAATATGTCGAAATCAAGTTATATTGCGTCCTCCACAAAACATGGCCCTGGTATGGCACGTCGATTAACCGTTAGATGGCTAAATATATCAAAATTTACATTTCTCAGTCAACAAGGTAAGAGGTAATAAATATTCAGATTACAAAACATACCTAAATGTAGCTATAATGAATCTCGCTATCAGGATTCAATAAACACCTACTAACATTGTGAAGAGAAAAACTTTCTAGTTTTGTAGGTATTTTAGTTTGTTTCGAGAGACTACGTAAAGTTTTCTTTTGAAAAGCTTGTTTACTTTACACTTATATTTTTTATTTTGAAAAAGGTTTTTGCAATAGACAAGCTTAGTGATAACGACGTTTATTCAAAGTTGAAGAAAGTGTGTTGATATATTTTGGTTCACAAATTACTTTAAAAAAACCTTTTAAATTACCTTGGTTTGTACCTCACTTATCATCACTAACATAATAATATGCAGACATGCCTGTTATTTTTTGGTTGCGACGATGCTAGCATAGCAATGCTTATTGTGTTAAAAATTAGAATCGTTACAATTTTTTTGTGAACTTTGTCTTCTGAAAGCTAGTTCGTTAACTCGTCGCCTTATCTCGTACCGGTATGGTCTACATGGTGTGTTCATAGGTGATGCTGGTGACTGGTTACGTGTACCTATGTACGGTACCGTTACCACATCGCATTGACAGACCTCATTTTAGAAATTTACTAAGTCCTTTAGAAAGCTGAGGCATTGTTCGGTTGTTGGATTAGTTCCAAGTATTGTTTGTTATCACGAAAGCGCCATCACTCCGCGTTCGGTGAATATTAATCGCAAGGTTCAAGTAATTTAAATATAATGTAGGTAAGCAAATACTAACGGTCTATCTTTGAAGTATTGATTACCATATATGATGATATTAAGTCAACGCTAGCTTTTTATAAGATAGGGGTTTAATATATGAAAAGAAGAATATTTTGTACAATGTAACATACTCATTACTCTTCTACTTTAAGGTACTTTTTATGTTGGGGGAAAGTAATCTTCTGATATAAATATTGATCCATTAATTATCAAAATAGGTCTTGGAAATTTCGAGATAAGCTTTGCGCTATACCACGTACCACACATACCACGTACCTTGCTTCCTTTTCAAATTGAAAAATACAACTAAGGATGTTTAATTGACGTACAAAAAAGAAATTAAATAATAAATATGAACATTAGATACTTTCATGCGACTGCAGTTCGCAATATTGAACTTTTATATCATCTAAGCTCTTTGTGTGATCTGAGTCTTTGTGTGTTAATGAATTTGTATGTGAATTCAGATATTTAGATAACACGCTCGTAATTCATTATAAATAAACAGTCGTGGACATTTTTCACATCACGCAAACTGAGCAAAGCTCTTAGGGGAACTAAATTGCTGATAGAATCCTATTTTGTTTCGTGTAAAACAATTTTTTTTTTTTTTTTTTTTTTTTTTTTAACCTATACTGTCCCACTGCTGGGCAAAGGTCTCCCCCAAAGCTTTCCACCTATCCCGGTCTTTGGCGATGCTCCACCAATCCCTCTCCTGGGCGTCCAGATCATCCTTCCAACGCCTCTTCGGCCGACCTCGCCGTCGCCTTCCGACCTCCGGCACCCATGGGGTGACGATGTTTGCCCACTTCTCGGCTGGCATCCGGCTAACATGACCAGCCCACTCCCATTTGAGCTTCGCTGTTTTGCTCCCTACATCAGCAATGCCTGTCATTGAGCGCAGCATTGTATTCCGCACTCGGTCGATGCGTTTAAGACCGAGAATGCTGCGCTCCATTGCTCTTTGGCAAATCTTGAGCTTAGACTTCTGTGACTCAGTCAATGACCAAAACAAAAAAAAAACAAATTTAAAGTCAAATTATTCTTTATTCCGTAAAATCACCAGGATCATTTAGAAAATCCATATGTACCTACTCGGTGATTCTTGGTGCGAGTTTCACGCAATGGGCAAGAAAAAACAGCATTTTTTGTATGATCCTTCTTACAAAGAAATACAATGAAAGGCTGAAATTTCAGCGAGGAGTCAATGTAACAAGGTAACCTTTAAAAGCAACAAAATGATGATAATAACAAAAAAAATACAATAGTAAGACACAAACATAGGTACGAAATGGTTATTCGGCAGTCAGGCCAGTCAGTGTTACGAGTGTTTTGTAACTTGTATTTATCTTGTATGTGACTGTATTTTAAATGTAAATCCAAATTAAACGCACCTAATTTATGGAATTGAATGACCTCCAAAACAACTAAGTAGGATTATATTAGGATATAGTATTTAGGATTATACAGGGTATTTGATGGCTGAACCGGATTCATCCATATATGAAAATAGGTATTTTTGATTTCATATTTCCATACAAAATGTTTTAATTACTGAAATAAGATTATTCGAATCCCAATTTCGTAGACCAATACCAAAATTAATTGTCTAAATAAATCTGCACGATTATATTTTGAGAGCCAATACCACGATCATTTCTAATTACATTAAAACTAAGGCAAAAGGTACCTTTGCCCACTAGTTTTGGGACACCCTTTCTACAATGCATTTTGTTTATTTTTCCATATTCAACCGTTCCAACGTCGTGGTTTATTGACCTTTTGCCAAAGACAACGAACTTAGTCAAACCGGTCTTCATATGACAGAAAATTCATGTTATTATACTTTTATCCAATTATTACATACCTATCCCTGCTTGCATAACCACTTACACAAGTTCCAAGACTAGTTATGGTTTGCCATAGGGAATAATCATTTTATACATTATAATGTTCTAGATACTTTGATTGCCTACAAGCCAGTCCAAGTCTTTATGTAATATTTTCTAAGGTTCTAGTTCGTAGTTCAGTTACAAAAATATATTCTATAGAGTCGGAAAATATTAATTAGAAACAGTTAGCGCGTTTCGTTCAGGTCATTGTCTGCTAGTCCTGCCCACGTCCTGCCGAAGACAATAGAGAGCTAATCTGGGTCATGTCACCGATTCTAAACACAATGCCATTCAGTTAACGGGATTATTTATCCCGAGTGGGTGAGATGACTTCACAAAAAAATATTACTTTATACCCAAGTCACTTCAATGGGTGATCTGTACTTAAGGCGACGGGTAGGGTGAAATTTTTCATAATAAATAAAAATGTCAATAACTTCCAACTTTATTATTTATTTATTATATCTACACACATGTTAAACTTGTAACACGGCATAGTTTTTGCTGCAGTGGTTAAACTCTAGATAGTCAGCGTGGCAACGTCGCATTTTCAACTTCAGTAAGAATGCTGAAAACGACGCAAAACACATAGTGAGCCGCGCACAGTTTGGATTGTCAAACTCTTAAGCAGCGCCTTATGAATATTTGCGAGCACACAGCAATGGAACACTTATAGTTCCTAAGGCGCTACTCTTCTTCTTCTTTAAACACCTTAATGTAGAATTTTTTTTCCTTGGATGTATAGATATCAACCATAAGAATAGCTGTGCTGAGTTTGGTACCAAACAAATCTGCCAAACCCATAAAAAATGGGATCAAAAATCACACTTTTGCAAAAGGTGTTGGTACTAAACTTACATTTTAAAGTAAACTATAAACAAGAGCACACATTTTGTTCCCTACCTGACTAGTTCGATATATGTGTTATAGGAAATAATAAGTTGCACAACTCCACATGCTATGACTTCTTCAGAAAACACTCCCAAAAACACGCATTTGGCTATACCCGTCACCTTAAACAATTTTCTCAAAAACAAAATCACTGCCTGAATGTTAATGTAACGTATTATAGACATTTAGTATATTATAGACAGTATTATAAAATAATAGAAATATATACCATTTTGTGCACTAAAATTCATTATCATTAATAATACCATACATGTTAATTAACAGTGAGTGGTATGTACTAGAATGACATTTTGTGACTCAACAAAATCCCAATAATTAAAAATTAACTTTATTCTTTAACTTAATTGCACTTGCTGACCCGGCAGTCGTGCTGTCTTAGCTATGAATATTTAATCACAACTGGAATAAATAAAGCAGCTGTCCGCTAAATTTACGTTCATTAAACGCGTGAAATTAAAGATTTTCCAATGTTGTTTTATTCCATATGTAACTTCTTCTATGAAGATTATATTTGCAAAATTAAAACGTAACAAACTGTTCCTTTAAATCTTAGCTTCACCGTACCGTCCTTGGTAAGAAATACGATAAGGAAAATAGAGAATACAAAATACTCAATTACCCTGTCAGTTGTTCCATAGTATAGGAACACGATGCCGAAGTTTTCCCAAGTGATAGCTCGCCTTGAAGAGCCCTGAAAGTTGAGATCCTTTAAAGGCGTCCGCCCGTTTTTTCTTATTTGCTGTAGAACTAGATTTTATTGTAGTTTTACCTCATGAAACCGTTTTGTTTTATATTAAATTTATACTTGATTTTTATACATGGAAGAGAATCTACACGACTAGTTAAGTCGTGTAGATTCTCTTCCATCTCATAGCTTTTACTCGAAAAATATTTTATAACAAATATATTTATTGTTATTTAGTCTCTAAAAATACTATAGTTATAAATACGTAAAACTAGATAAAAAAAACATTTCCATAAAGTTCAGTACGATCCCATGCTTAGAATTATAATTAGATATTTATAATATGATATAAGTAAATATTTAATTAACAGTGTCTAAGCGTGGGAAGAAACCAAACTGCTATTTATGCGCGATACGATTGATATATAATTATTTTTAACTAGCCTTTGCCCGTATCTTTTTCAAAGTATTTTTCTTTCGTCTTCCACATAAATGTATAGCGTTTTGTAGGTTTCTAGATAAAAACAAGATTTATTCAAATCGCTTCACTGGTAACTTTCACATTTTATTCTAAGTACCTATTGTATAAACACGTGTATCTATTTTTATTATTTATATTTATATACTAGCTGACCCGTGCCCACTTCGTTCGGCATAATTCGACCGTTTTTTCTCCGATTCATTTTGCAAAACGGACTACCACGTAAAAGCCTTTTTATTTTTCGGTTTTTTATGTAACCTATGACTCAGCAATAATGTGGCTTTCGATTGGTGAAAGAATTTTTAAAATCGGTTCAGATGATCCCGGGATTCCCCTTACAATTTAACAAACACACAACTTTACTTCTTTATAATATTAGTATAGATTGGTGGAAATACTCATGTTACTTGTTGTATTTGTACCAGTAATTTTCATTGTATTGGGCTTTCTCGGTTCGTTGTCAGTAAGAAACTGTCAATATAATGTGCTTTTGCTACGAAGGAGCACTTATTCGCGTTTTTCTACTCATTGCCCCATTATGTTTTATTTTGCGCGGATTTTTTTTTCTACTTGATGTAATAAAGTTGTCGGGTAATTACTAGATACTTTAATGACTTTGAAAAACTTAGTACGGAAAGGAAAATTTACACCAATCTTCGAACTAACATAGTTCAAACATAATTTTCTACTTGAAGTTATAAAGTTGTAGGGTAAACCTATCTTAGTTCGATGATGGGTTTAAAATTTTCCTTATCGTACCAAGTTATGGAAAGTCATTTAAGTGGTAATGACTTTCTATACCTTACCATAAATGACCAAGTCGTTCCTGTCGATAAAGTCAACTAAGGCCCTATATGGACATCTCGAGAAGCCGACAGCATCATTCTTACAAAAATATAAATAAAATATTAACTAACCTAAAATTACCTACCTCGAAACTTTCTTATCCTCTAATCGTATTGTTTTTTACTATATAATTTATAACCCATTTAATATTTGAAACTAAATAAACAGACATCTTGAAAGGTAATTAAGGTAATTTGATACAGTTACAGCAAACCAAATAAACAAAATAAAATATATTATTGTGTTTTGTTTCTGACGAATGACGTTAGTTTTCCGACTATATGGTGTAAATTAGTTTAATGGCTGTGTAAAAACAGCTTAACGCTTCTGAGTTGCTGAGCAAGCTTGCTTCATCTTAAATCCTTTCCCCACAGCCTCAGGCATGGTTAAATAGTGTCCCTAACCTGACTTCAATAGATTGTATCCAAAATATGTATGGCATGATTCAGACGCGCATATAACTAATGCTATTGCTAGAAACACCAGAATACCTTATCACACAGTTACTGATCGTAATTATTTGCACTTTGGCGGCTGTCTGTTCTCCTGTCCATCTACCTGCCACTGCCTCCCAGTGGAGCTAAAACTGAACCAATGCAGTATTGACATCCGAATACAACAAAGCTAATTTAGCTTTGAAATTCGGCGCGAATTGATCTATTTTCATTTGACACTTGAATCGCGCCTTTATTTGACATTTATCATTTTATTTTTGTGTATTTACGTAGGTTCGTTAATTGGCTATCATTATCACCGCAGAGAAACCCTTTGTGAAGGTTTGATGATAACATAGTATGCATTGTCTCCGCTTAATTACACTTCACAAACTCAAAGATAAGGTGGCGTACGGTTAAATGACGCAATGTATCTAATTATCTAATAGTACAAGTAGGTATACATTATGTTTGTGTAAATCTAACCATAAAGACGGGTACTACCTACCTATTACCTATTTACATCTAATCAGTATAGTATAAGATGTAATTGTTATTTGTTGCCAACTCTCTACGATTGGATATAGCTTCGAATAAATTGGCCAAGGTGGAGTACAATTTATATAAGTTTATAGGTGGAGTCCTAAGTTAAGAAAACCGTGTAGCTAAAACGTTTCATACTGTTAGAGCTTCAATTCTACCGTATTTATGCAGTAATATTTTTTTACAATGGTGGTATTTACCACTTTTTTTAATTTTTATATATTTATCGATAAATAAATTAAAAAAAAAACAGACACGTTTTCGTCGTACAAAAAAAGTTTGAAGTCGTTCGGGATTTGATAAACTCAAAATTATTTTATTTGTTTTCTTGTAGATTTCTCATAATTAAACTAAAGTATTTGTTGTAGCGTTTAGAACTCTCATGTTTGAAGTTGTGTCTTAACATATAATACTTAGATAGGCAAATTCAGAATGAGAGTGGGGTTATAAAACGACCCCACTCCCGTCAAGTCGACAGTAAGTAGATAAAATTATGCTAATATCGTCGACAACGTAGATTTTCGAATGATAAAGGGGCCAAATAACCCATGTTATGACAACCAGAACGAAACACGACTTGACATTTCACAGCATTATGTGCGATATTATTTAAACAGCGCAAAGGAAATGAACTATAGTTGCAATTACATTATAGTATGAATATTTATATTAGGATATCCTTGTGACATTGTTTTTTAAACAAAGATTTCCGTACCTCAACAATAGTTTCCGCTGTTTGATAATACAAAATATATTTTAGTACATAGTTAGGTTTATTTGGTTAGATAAGTAGTAATCTACTCGAGGTGATTATTTGGCCCAGCGTGTCATCATTGTCATTGCTTTGGATCAGTTCAGCTATCTATAGACCGTTTGCTAAGGTCTGCAGTTAACTCAACTGATCAATGTGTATTTTATAAATATTAATACTGAGAATACTGTATGAAATAGTGTTAATGTTAATGTTTTCTCCTCTGAACACCACAAGTACCACGAAAAAAATCAGTGAATTCCTAGGAATATCCCAGGTATTCCCGAGACGCACACAAATATTTATGAAACAATTTGAAGGCGGACTAAGCCCGGTTAGAAAAAAAATTGGATGGCGTCCAAAATCTTTTTCTATCAATGATTTTCTCGGTAACAAATTATATAGTTAAATTTACTGTACATTCATTGCCAAGGGTATCTCATCCAATATTTTACCAGACATTATGTTGACAGCACAATAAAATAAATACCTTCAATGTAGGTAAAAGCTATGCAAATTCGTATTGTTTCAATTAACATTATTCACAAACAACAATACCTCTTTAATATCACACAATATTGACTCTGCGTGTGTTAAGACAGTGTCAAGATAAAAAATACTTAGTACCTTTTCATGCAAAAACAAATGACGTCTATATGTTTGCGATTTGAAGGTCTGTCAATCTATCAGTTTTTTTTAATACTCTGTTTTGTAGTCTTCGTGAATTCTCTCATCATAGTTTGAACATTGGTTTGTACTTCTAATGGATATTATAATTAATCATAATCGTAATCTTGTTCCCACAGTACAAGCTTTGCTTAGTTTGGGACTATAGCGCGATGTGTGAAATGTCCGTGAATATTTATTATTATTAATATACATTTATATAGATTTTAATATACAGTCATATTATGTACCAGTACAAGTTATCTGTAGTAGGTATCCATAAGTGAATTGTAAATGTACTGTATTGTTAGTGCAGCTATTATACTCTTGTGCATGTGCTTGATTGATAATAATGGTACAAGCACGTATAAAACCACGTCCATGAAATGAAATCCACAATCTACGCAAATACGTCGTGACAATCCTATCGATTCATTGTCTCAACATTTTCGTCAGAGTTAAAATGCAATGTTAAATAGATACGCGATAAATTCACGTACAGTTTTAGAACATCATTAATTAATAGACTTCAATAATATACGGAAAACTGGAGTCCACAGGATTTAATCTTTAAAAATGTTTTGAATGCGAGCAAGAATTTGTTCGAAGGTTACACATACAAAAAAGCGATATCACTGTTCATAATTAATGTAAAATTACTTATTGATATGAAATGTCAATATACTAGATTAAATTTATACGTACGTTTCTAACTGTGGTTGTCAGTATCATTTACTCAACTTTCAAATATAAATAAGACTGAATTAATAAGCATAATGTTTGTTCACCCAACATGATAAACATAGCCTCTGTGAGTGAATGGTATCACATATGCATATAGAACGATCGTGGATTCCATTTTGGCCTAATGAGAGTGGAGAGTGGAGCCTGGGGAAGAAATCAGGAGGGCCTGATTTCTTTTCGTGAGGCACCAAAGTTGCGAGGTTCCTCTTACAGAAAATTGGGTTACCAAAACAAATTGAAAATTTCGAGGTAATTTTCTCGTTCAAGAATAATAACTTTTGAATTTTTACCCTATATAATATCTGTGGTTTCAGAGAAGTATCACCATTTATAAAGTATCTTCCATGACTAAGTATAAGTACTTATTTTATGTTTAAATATCATTACTGCATTGCAGTTTTATCAGAGATGTGTCGATAAAACTTAATTCACAGTCTTCTCGACCAGTAAAATCAAATTGTGCTTATCGATACATCCGTGATCACACCCCTCATCCGAGAAATCAAACAAAAAAAAAGGTAGCACTCCGGGAGTGCCGGCAGAAGTGAAAACTTCAATATTAACGTTGTGTTTAATTATAAGTATAAAAGTACTATCATTTATGAGGTAGAATACAATGTTTATGTTTTTATTTTTTATTATTTTTTATTTTTCGCCCTGTGCCGCCTAAACAGAGCAGCACACTCAGGCACGGTAGAAAGAGTGGGAGATACTAGTTCCTCTCCCTTCCCCTCGATCTTACGCTTTTTCGATCAGCATCACGTGACCCTGACGCGAGTTTGAAAGTTTTTACCCACCCAGCGCCGCTAAAGAAGTTTTCACTTCAATAAAAATAAATCTCAGTAACAATACATTGTTTTTTGCTACAAATTATATAAATATTCACGGACAATTCACACATCAATACTATGGGAACTAGAGTTCTGATAGAATACTGACTTGCATACTTTTTTTTGTAAATACATAATTACATAGAATACATTAAACCTTAATTTTTTAAAAGTGTATATTTGTTTCTAGACCAACGTTTTGGAATAAGCGGACGACGATGGAGAAACGCCTAGTGGTGCTGTTGGGTGTGGCCAGTCTTCTGGCCGTCGTTTTTTTCATCGCGTTCATATCCAGCATGCTCATGAACAAACCAACGGATGAAAATGGTGTGTATATCTTTTGTTTTCTGGACGTGTTTGTGTTTTTCTCTCACGAAATTTAGCAGCAGTGGCAAAGGGTATACTTGGTATCTGTTGGTTACATCTTTGAATAGCGTGAATTCAATTACACTAACGGTTGAAGTTGGTGTTGTCAATTATATTCATTTATTTGTTAACCTCACAACCAGCTAATCTGGTCAAGCTGCGCCTGAAGAATAAATTTGCTACATTCCGCTTTTGGCAATAGCTCTTCGTTTTTGCCGGAAAACTAGAAGGTTTATTTTCTAGTAGCGGTTTCCTCGTTTGAATTAATTAGAAGTCATTGGTGCACGACAGTTTTATGAACCCTTATTATGTTTTTATATTAGGTACTAGTATAATCAGCTTCGCTTGAAAAACCACCCTTTGTCACTGCTTCGCTTACGCTAAGACGAGTTTCTTAGCCGTTATAAGTAACACTCCATCAGCAAAATATTGTCCGTGCTATATTAAAACTATCCATGAAAATTCTGCCTCAGGTACATTACACAAAGCTGCCAGATCATCAAGCTATACTATACCTACTTACTATCTCGTATCATGAATGAACATTTGTAGACAATAGCACAGAAGAGACAATATATTAATTATACTCAGCTCATTTAACTTCGACAATTATGGTAATTCTGTTGGTCAAATTTTCATTCAGCGAACGATGTCGAAAGCAATGCCCACAGACACTCAAAACACATTTCGTCACGCACAGTGTAATAGATAATAATAACGACAATGGAATCACGTTTTGCCATTTTGTTGCAATGCTAGTTAATAAATTTACCTACCAACATACCAAAACGCACGCTATTATTATGTTCAATCAACAATATCTTGCGTCATTGATTGAGATTAATTGGAAATAAATATATTCTTAATAGACTAGGTATATATTTCTTTGAAATAAATTATACCTTCAAGTTTCGATTAAGATTGAGTTAAATTGTTTTTTTTTATCGGGTCATGTGCGCCGTTTATTAATTGATATTCATTTGGAGGCGGTATCAATAGAATTTTTAATTAGAGAAACTAATAACTATCGATTCAAATTCGATGACGCAGTCCGGATAAATATTTTTGAGTAAGTACGTGAAATACAGAAAACACTATAAAATTAAGTTAAAATTATGTTCTGTTATTTGTTAAAATTTGGTATAAGTAAGTATAATAAAGTTATAATATGTATACCTATATATATCATATCGATAATAAAGTACATGACTTAAAATGCGGAAACTAAGAACTAGGAAGCATGATCAACATGATGCATCACGAAGACGTGATTGAAATTCGCACACCACTGCTTAACTTTTCTCAAGGAATCTTTCTGAAAAACAATTTTTGATTTTATGAAAATAATATGTGAAAATTGTTGGATAGCTACAAAAGCTACTTTAAGAACAAAGTCAAGTATGAACTTCATCGAGACTCAGACAAGCATTTCAAACATTGAAGTTTACGCTGAATTCATTGAAATAAAACTAAACTAAAATAAAAATGTTGCCAAAAACACCTTGTTGTTTTACACTAAACAACGTCGACTGACACCATTGAATGATTGGATAATCGATGTAATATAAAATGTTTTCGATTTCAGCTGATAGCTAAATTATAAATTACAATAAATCTCAACTTGATAGACTTAAATTCAAAACTTTGATGAAAAAAACCCTCATTACCAATTCAAAATTAAATACCGATTTAATAACATAGGTTACATTACCGCTGTGAAATGTAACACTATTATTACGAGCAATGGTTACAAAATGTTCAATCGCGTTAGATGTTGTAACCGCCTCGGTCCGTCGCACGTTCATTCGCAAATATTATACCGCTGGGCAGTCGCTTACGTGCAAATTAGTTTGTAATTAATTTAAGCTTGAAACCCCCAAACCAAAAGCGTCTAAAATATATTCCAGCGGATATGTTTTGGATTAGATTTAGTCATATTTTGATCTTTAGGACCAAAAGAGGGGTTTTCTATGTCTTCAGAGTCTTCATGAATTCAGAAATGACTGAAAGAAAGTTATTAATGCCTCTTAGGCTTTCCTCAACTCACAAGATAACAAGATATTTTAACTGTACCTATCACAGTTAAAATGTCTGTTAGTGTGTGCGATGTTTATAAAATATATATCATTAATGCTTATAAATTAGTAAAACTATTATAGTTCCTTTAAAAATTGAGTAATATATGCAAAAGTTTGTATTGTTTAAAAACACTGCAGTACAGGGATCAAAAATTTGAAAATGGACTGTTAAGTAAGACCCAGATAAATATGAAAACACCTCAAATGAGAAAGTGTTTACTTTTTCATAGATAAGTAACTTTATACACTCTGATAATAACACTCTGTTGTAGTACTTTAACAGTTTATAAAAAACAATTTGTGCAACAGAGCGCATTACCTGCTTTCTTTCCAATAATATTGCGGTCCACTGTACTAAGATAATTGTTATACGGCTGATTGGGGTTACAAGAGTTTGTTGCGCGCTTACATTATAGCTTACGTCTAGTTAATCATAAATATGGATAGTATTACGTACTACACTGGCCTGCAAAACAGGGTATCACACTTTTTAAATTGCAATAACTTTTTAAGTAAGCAAGATATACTTTGATCTCAACCCAATTGAGCACGCCTGGGACGAGCTAGGAAGGCTATTCAGAAGCCGCAGACCACCATCAGGGTGGAAGATGGTTGTCTGTGGCACTAAAACAGGCCCTGATAGAAGAGAATGTGACCCCAAAATCGGCTCCGAAACCTCGTGTAAACTATGGCAAACTGGCTTGAAGCTCTGATCAGAGCCCGAGGAGGCAATACCAGTTATTAAAAATTAAATAACATGTAAAAAATACTTAGAACATATTAGATGAGTTTTTACTACTAAGCTAAAAATTGCTATTTTATTGTTTATCATTTTTTTTAAGTTAAAAATGTTACTAATGTATGTTTTAAAGAAAGCTGATAAAATTTTCTATAAAACATTTTTTATTTGAAATCTCTAACTTGTATAGTTTAGAAAAAAAAATATTCTAAAAGTGTGATACCGTACTTAGTTTTGCAGGCCAGTGTATGTAGTACTGCTTACCTCAGTCCACAGATTGCATTAAAGGCTCACGAGACTTGACGCCTCTAGGTAGCAGTCTAATGACTAATGTGATGTTTTCAGTGAACAAGTTCAGTGAGGTACCACATCGTTACAGGCAGTAGCTTGTTCCATCCTATACTAGCCTTATTTATTGTGAAAAAAGTAACAACATATTTATATTTCAATAGCGCAGTATGGCACACCTACACACAGTAAAGTTCAAGAGTATTACGGAAACGACCACTACACACAAGAAAAAAAAGGCCAAGTTCTGGCAATATCTGGGTCATTATCAACCAGTTTACGTAAAAGTGCCTATACATTGTTTTAGTACAATATTTTCAATACGATGAGATTTTACCTCCGGCCTTTAAATAAACCTTCTACCAAGGGAACAGAAAACGTGTAATTCTATAAGCATAAGTGGATGGATAAATTAATTATCAACGACCTTTTGCACTATTGTTTCTAGTCTCAAACCAGGCCGATAAAAGATGTTAGACCAGTCCAGTCTAGACTTCTAGTTGAACACGTCATATAGTGTTTTAGTAATAGGTACACAAAAATTACTGTGTACGTCATCAATCATTTCAAATATTTTATATACTTTTTCAATATTTTATCCAAATCAGAAAAAACTATTTTTTATCCGAATCATACATTAACATTCATAATACCAAATTCTACCTAAATACGAACTTTAGGTATTTGATTTCAATGACCAAAACTAAGTAGGGGTTTTCACCTCCTGATAAGTCAGATAATAGGTGATATACTCGGGTAGGTTTACAATGTGGGTGTTCGGATGAAATTAGAAGATTAGAGGACCACTGAAACAAAAGGAGGCTTATGTCCAGAACAGGGTGAAACGGCGGTCAAGGTGGCCCTGCAGATACTGATAGACCACAATGCTGAGACTACATAATTGAGTATAATAACAATATTGTACAGAATTATGGTAACCGAGATGCGCAGTAGCCAATGGTCTCATTGACACATACTTGCGAATAATCAGAACAAACAATGTTGCCGACACGTTGCCGACCATAGCCTAACCGCGTTATATTTTTGGGTCTTGTATTTGTATCAAATTATGGAAATGTGGTTTTTACGTAGATACCTACTCAGGTAGGTAGGCACTACTACTTATATACTGAGTATGCTTAGACGTAATTTATACAGTTTCATAACATTATAAAGAAAAAAAGTACTAAATAAAAATATTTTCAAAATTTAATAATTCTACGACGTACAATTATTTACACTTAACTAAAACAAATCTTGATTTACAAATCACACATAATGATAATTTGTTAGTCTGCGATTACAATACGAAGGTATAGGATAAATAATATCACGAAATACTAATCAAATGAATAGAAATAATGAAAGCTGTCTCATTCATAAAATTACTCTACTTACAGAGATTCCAACAGCGTAATTTGACTAATATAGCCAATAGGGAAAAATAACGCTTGGCATTTTTCCCATATAGTAAGTTTGTAGCAAATAACCTACCTTACAAAGGGAAGGCTGTTGTAGGCCAATTATATGGGTATTAGGAACCATCATGTTGTCACGGAAATGACACGATTGAAAAAACTTCTATGCTACAGCCCTTATAAAATGAAATAACCTTATAATTTCCAGTTTTCCACGATGTAGCGGCAGGAAAGTATAATGAATACTGTCAAACATTTTATTGAGCCCAGGAAAGTTTCCCCACAATTCTCATTATGTATTCATAACTTTGTTATTTGTTCTTCTGAATAGCTATTGCAACAAAATGGCATTGTTCGCTTAGTAAATACAAATAAGCCTCGTCAAAGTTTTGGTTGTTTGTAATTTTGAAAAGATTGTTGTTATTACACATACAGCAAATACTAAATATTTGACCAACACACTATACATGCCTTCATCACATTTGTTAACATTCAGTTTCCGCCAAATTAAAAGATTTTTCAAGATTAAAAAGATTTGGAGAAACCACTGTGATTGTTCTGTGCCGTTCCACATATTCAGCTTTGTATCTGCATTTTAGAAATGCCACAAACTAGTGAACTGAGACTTTCTTCATCCATGCCTCCTGCTGTTATCGCTAAAGGCGACTTAGACGGAAAATGGTGCAGCAGCTCTGGATGCGTACACACAGGTACCAAATATACAACAATAACTTTACTGTTTTATATTTATGTGATCATCTATAAACCTTTTTGTTCCTTCATTTCATATTTGGGTATCTTAGAAATTAATCTATTATACTTAATGATTTTTTTGTTTAACACGGTTGTTTTTCTCATCCCTTCAATTTCACTACCTTTTTGCTTTCCGATATTAGCTCCTAGGATGCCCAGTGACTTCTTTTATTATAACAGGTGGTGGTTTCAGCTTATTCTTCTTTCTTCAAACTAAGTAGTTAGCAGAGTTGATATGTATGCCTCACTAACTGGAGTTCCTATGTAAGTTAGCGCCCGCCTTGGCCGATGCTTCTCAGGTTGGATTGTAGAATAACTCTAACGGACTTCAGCAGGTTGTAAAATTTCAAATATTTTTTCTGTTATAGCTTCGAAGTTACTTCTTAACATGGATGATCAAGTGGATCCCTGCGACGACTTTTACGACTTTGCCTGCGGTTCGTTCGTTAAGAATACTCGCATTCCTGATGACAAGACCTCCGTGAATACCTTCTCCATAATCACGGACCAGCTGCAGGAGCAGATCCGCGCTCTGCTGGATGAACCCATTGTCCCTGAGGAACCGAAGCCATTCGTTCTGGCTAAAACGTTGTACCAGGCCTGCATGAACAGAAGTAAGTCGTTAATACGTAATACGTTAGCTCATCATGACAACGTTGAAGCTATGTTATGCTATTCTAACGAGTTAAGATGTTAAATATTATATTTACCTAATTATTCGTTCATTCCCCGTCTCCAAAACCAAGTTTAATCACTTCCACTAGAGAACTATTTCTGTTGTGGGCAATGTTAATATGGTTTTTTTTTAAATTAATTTGAGTCGAAACATATGATGGTCCGAAGATTCCGCTGCACGTTTGCACACCAACCCAAACTAATAAGATGATCTGTACTTATATAACATATTGGTACTATAGTACAGCTCCTTTGCTTGCAAAACAAATTGTAAATACGCGCATTGGCAATAGGAGATTGGACATAAAATTGTTTAATTGCAACAATTTAAGTGTCTGTCGCAGAAACCTAAAAGAGAAAGTGAATCAACTTCCGCTATTTGCACAACTCTGACGTTATATGATGGTTGAACCAGCCTCTGTAGTTACTATCTAGCTGTGTCAGTTTCTATAAACCAGGACATAAGTACTAAACTAAAAAACAACTAAGTAACTTGCGTTAGTTCTTCGATTATAAGACGTCAAATCAGAAAGTTATATTGTTTCTGCTACAAAACAGTTATATAATAAATGATAAATAAAGTTGGTACTTTATAACGTCTTTGGTTTTTGAATCTTCTGAACAGTATGATGTAGGTAATTGATTACTCTACTCAACAGGTAGGTACCTACAATAAAGAAACAAGAACACTCTTTGTCAATAGTACTGTAAATCGAATGTAATTTCTTAGGTGCAATTGAAGCTCGTGGTGTGGAGCCCTTGCTGGGTATGATACGACGGCTTGGAGGCTGGCCGGTGCTGGAAGGTGACTCTTGGGACCAGAACACCTTCACCTGGGAGCAGTCAGTGTACAACTTCAGAGCAGCCGGTTATTCCGTCGACTACTTCCTTGACTTTTCCATCAGTGTTGACGTGAAGAACTCTACAAAGAGAGTTATTGATGTAAGCATATCTTTGAATATTTATGTGTAAGGAAAAATAAACCTAATTATTGCTGTGTCACGCATACATTGGCACGTTACTGTTATCAAAGCGAAGCGAGCAAAGATCTTTTTATCAACTTATGCATATGTCAGTTGATTACGATATCTGAAGGCTTAGTCCGAGGTTGCATATTAAAACTCTCTACTCTCGAGCCGAGAGTCGTCTCTTGGATATCCATACAAAAATATAAGGACATCTGAGAGACGACTGTCGGCTCGAGAGTAGGGAGTTTTAAAATATAACCTCGGACTAAGCCCTCTGCTTATAATATAGTGACTACTACTATCATTATCACATACCCGATGTATGGTGTAGTCACGAAAAGGATAGCTGAAAAATAAATTCTAAGCGGTACCTATGTATTTTTATGGAAATATCGCCTTATATTACAGGTTTAAGTAAAATATTCTGCTAAGCTTATTTAGTAATTGACTAACCCTTAGCTCATGTAACTAACTGACACAACATTTGCAACATTCCACTGCTCGCGAACTGTGCCCAGCGATCTCTGATAATTCATTCTGAATAGCGAAGTGCAATACTTTTGTATAGGTTTACATTCAAAGGTGCCATTAACAAAAAAACTGTTCGATAATGTCAGGTTTGTTTAGTTTTCAACCAAAAGCTGAAACTATTTAGCGCTTTCGTTTAAAAATCAACGTCAGTTTCTATAATGTAAATAATATTGGTAATTTATGAAAGCTGTGTGTATTTTTATTTAGTTAGTATTATCTGCTAGCAGCGATCCCATATTATTGTTTTTTAATACATGTTTTATATCGAGTAGTTTAAAAACCTTTAACTTTTCCTCACAGCTGGACCAGGCTTCTCTAGGTCTTAGTCGTGAATACCTGAACCGCGGACCGACAGACAAGCTGGTGAAGGCTTACTATGAGTACATGGTGGACATCGCCACACTCCTTGGTGCTGAGAGGTCACGAGCTGAAGAGGAGCTCAAGGAGTCTCTGCAGTTTGAAATTAAATTAGCCAATGTGAGTACCTATTCAGTTGATTTGTACCTTTTACCTTTTTTCTTTATTTGTTCAGCTGTATTTCCCTTAATTATAAACTAATTAAATTAATATGTTTCTTCACTGATCTATACTTGATGATATTATACATATTTGTAATAGACTATTTTCTTCTTATTCCATAAAATTAAAATAAAACAGCAGTAGGTATCTTGTCTGTCTGGGTGTATCGCCGTAGCTTAATAATCAACAGAATCTCTCAATGTGTTTTTTTTTATAATTTAGTTGTTTTCTGCTGAGATATTCTATAATCTATAAATTCGATATTTCGTATAAATCAGTGCAATCAGCAAGTATTTTGTTGTCTGTTTCAATATCTATCCAATTTAAATCATATTTTATTTATTTACACATTTTTATATAGTCAGAGAGTTGCTAACTGAAGTAAATCATCAGTAATTACAGATAAGAAAAAATACAATTAGACTAATAGATAACAAAGTGAACGCATTTATTTCTAGCCGAGTATATGTTCGTACTCGATGTGAGTTAGACTGAAACTACCAATAAATAAATAAAGTTCAGATAAAAAAAAATGCGCTGTAGGTTAGATATAGAAGTCTAACCTGACTAGTTGATACGCGACCTTCCTTGCCGAGCTGGAATTACATAAAGTTCATCTCCCCAGCAAGTGTTCAATCTCCGCTCTAGCAAAGCAATAAGTAGTATAACAACATCCGGTCTGGAATGCGCCTGCATCACACCTGCACAAGTTCACAACGGATATTACCTATCAATTTGAAACTGGGAAAGTTTACTCGTCGATTGAGATGCAGCTGCTATGCAGCTTTTGTTCAAGGTTTCAGTTCTTCTTCGGTTGTGTGGGGCTGCTATTAGTAACGCTCAAAATCATGAACATATAATACTTACATATCCCTTCCTAAATGTTTCGTGTAGACCTTGTATTCAATTCAAATTCGTATTCAGTAAAATAAGAGAGTCTTAAAAATATGCAAGCTTATCCCTTATTACGATTAAAACTAGATACTTTATAGCCTTACAGGTAAAAATGCTTACGCTAAAATTCAACTTCAGATCATTGGGCCACCCCGTTACTGCAAGCTTTATGAGGTTACTCGCTTTTTACGAGCACTGACTTTGATGTACCTACATCCCAGAAAGCTATGAACATTTTTATGTGGACCGTTCAGCAGACCATAACAGGTTACCATGAAGGTCCTAGTTAGAAGCCAAGGGCAATCTCTCACAACACAGAGAAAAGTCCTGACTCTAATCGATAGTATAGTCATAATTATCTATGTTTGCAATCTTTACTCATCTATTCAATATAAACTCAGAACACCAAATTCTGCTCAGAATTTCAACACAATAGGTACCAGTCTTGCCCTAATCTCGTTTATAAGTTGTAGAAATAACACGCTCTACGCCCGCGTCGCTTTTTGTGTCCAGGCAAGGCATCTGTGACAGTTTTTCACAACTATGAGCTCATTTTGTTTCATATAACAACAGTGGGTTCTGATTGTGTGATTGTTGCCTTTTGTTGCAGATTTCGTTGCCGCTTGAGAAACGCCGTAATGCAACCAGCCTTTACAACCCTATGACTATTGCTGAACTGCAAGAGAAGTTTCCAAAGTAAGAATACTTTGTACTATTATAAATAATTATTTAGATTATTGTAATTTCGTGAAAATAAGCATGACTGTATATTTTTAGGTGAAGACATAAAGTCTTAGCCTTAAATAGTATTTAAATTGGGGAAATCATTACAGTATGATTTGTTGATTCAGAAAACCTGAGATATGATAAAACAAAACTTTTAATTAATCAAATCATAAAACGATCCCATATTTATTTAAAAATGATATTTACAGTGCTACTAAACTAATTGCTAATTGCATAATAACCTAGACTAGTTATAGCTCGATCAGGTTTTTAATGAGTTCTAACAATTAGAAGTTAAGTTTTTTAATCGCCACTCCATATGCTAAACTGACGATGAATGCGCATATCTTGTTTAATAGATTTTTGGTCTCAGCTTACTTTTTTTGATAAAATGGTATATGGATATCCAAAAACTATTCTTACGTGAACGTATTTTCACCTAAAGCTTAATTGTAGGATCCCATGGCTGCGTTACATCAACCGCCTCCTTGCCCCACACGTTGAAGTCGGCCTGGATGAAGTGACCATCGTGAGCGTGCCTAAATACATATCGGACCTTGAGGTTTGTAAAATAATATTGTTACTAGCAACGATAACTTCTGGACGAGCTATTTTACGTTCAATCCGGAACAGAGTTGCAACAGTTCATGACAAAAGCACAAACACAAACTTTACCGTTTGAATATTTCAATTCAATTAAAGTTTGCTGTGTGCATTTCCCCTGTCGCTGCAAAAGTTTGATGAGTAGCTAAACATCACAACTCAAGCGGCAACTAACTTATGCAGGTATCCTTATATTATACGCAACGCAACACGCTCGAGTCTCGAGTCTCGACTCGACACATACAAAGCTTCACAAAGCTTACATAAACTTCGTGTGAACGATTTTATCAATATCAAATATTTAGAGAGAAGGTAGACTGGTTTTTAGACGCTGATGGTGTGCCACATATAATTTTAATAATTATGCGAAATAAAAAACAAATACAAACATCAGATTTTATACGCCCAAAAATCTTCACTATCCAAACTGATCCTAACATAGTATAGGAAGGTAATTTGCTTGTAACTTCATCCATGTTCTTAAAGATCAGAGAACATTTATAAGTATTTTTCTCGAATATCGAATAGAAAAACGATGTTGTTTTTGTATAAAGTCACGATAAGTGCTCGAGGACGAGTTCAGAATCATTTTCCTCAATACAAAAAAATCAAACACGTTCCGTGAGTTGAATACAATTTATTCCTTTTATGTTTTTCGGAGAACCTTGATATTGTGCAACGACCATCAAATCTTCGGCCCGGCTCATGACTCTTTGGAAGTTATTGAATTGTTTTTTTCTATAGATCCTTTTGGAAAACACTCCGAAGCGAGTACAAGCAAACTACGTAATGTGGCGTGTTGCTGGAGCCTCTGTGTCATACCTGACTGACAGTCTTCGCCGCCGCCAACTCGCCTACGTCACCACCCTCTCTGGAAAGACGGAACGAGAGAGTCGTTGGAAAGAATGCGCCGATACCACCAGTGCCAGGTAACTAAACCCTTCTCTAAATCAATAATATCCTGAAAAAGTTTACAAGAGTTTTCTTTTTAATAGCGCTCATTGTGTTGTTCACGGTACGGTTATTAGACGTTTATGTTTTTTACAGATTGGAAATGGTCTCTTGACGAACCCTTTTACACCTACTTGAAATAAACTTTGTTTAAACTTGCTACCTATATCCACAAGACTAAAATAAACTACCAAAAATATTTAGTGCAGTATTGTGAAAGTGGTTTGACACTGCTCCAAAACACTATTAAATACCTACATGAAAAATTACATAATATGCTAAAATACTGGATTAAAACCGACGTCCTCAGACCGCCTTGTATAGGTTAGTTAGATTATGACAACTCTTTGTGGAATTGTGATATGAATTCTAAAGAATTTTATTTACTTTCATGCAATCAAATCCACTTGTGCGGGCTTTGAAGGTGAATAATAATGTGGTTTATAGAGGAATAATATTCTACGATCGGAAATAAATTCAGTGATGTGACACAGACAAGGTAGAGCATTATACCGACGTGGTAGAACTTTATAATTTATTTTTTACCTAAATCTTTCGTAGCTTTCCGTTTCCTGAAGAAGGGTGAGTTACTGAGTGTGCTTCTACTGGTTCACAAAAGGTTCCTCTGCACCGATAGACCTACAGATAGTCTAACAAAGTATCCGCTCGCGTCCACTATCGACAACAAAATAGTTGTTGTTATTTGACTATGATACCGTACTTATTCCTTAGCAAACCTCCGGTCAGACAAAAAGACCAAAGTAGTGAAATAAAGTTACTTAAGATTTCTTAAATTGGAAACCTCCCATAGCTTTCCGTTACGAGGAGAAGGGTAAGTTACATAAATACAGTTAGAGTGGCCTGGAAGTGTATGTCATGGTTGTTTTAACACGATTCTTCTAGATACTTAACTTCCCCCAATGCCAGCATCTTAATAAACATACGCCTTACCACTAAGTGTAATGGTTTTAAAAATCAAAATTGTTTGCTTATCTCTTTTACAAACGTTTAAATCTACAATATTTTTTTATAGAGCATGTTTAGTTAATATCGAAGGCTGGTAAAAATGATGACCAAAGATTTTGAAGTCGCTACACTTGGCAGTAAGGATTTCAAGCGTTTCGTGTTGTCGTTACTGACTAGTCTGTATAGAGATAAAATAGATTGTAAAGTTTTAGAAACTCCTGAAAACCTTGAATGTACCTACCCACAAAATGACCTCACTTTAGCAGCTCCAGTTGTAAGTTTGAGATGTTACGGAAAGGTATGACATCACTGACGATGCGTGTTCAAACATTTGAACACAAACTGGTATGCTTAACAGATATGCTTAACCTACTTACTATTGCATATATGCACTTTAGACTGAAACAGCGGACACTCAAAAAGTTCTCTAAGATTCTGAAATGTATCTGGTAATTTATCACTTTCCTTATTTTATTTTTAATTTATATACAAAAATGTAATGCACAACACGCGTCGCAAAACCATGTCATCAGATTTGGTCACTTAGCTTACATAATAACGCAGAAGGGTAACCATTTCCTGTCCTTGATTCTACCCACCGAGGCACCTCTGCTTTCACATTTACTTAAACAAGACTGATTGATTTTGTTTATGGAAATAAATAAATAAACTAATATGACGTAATGGATATAAACAAAATGTTGAAGTCGAAGACAGCACAATTAAAATATATTCGTGAAATTCGTTGTTAGAAGGTCCAAAATATATTTTTTTAAGGATGGAATGCTGAATCCGATAATCTGTTTTTCCTATGTCCGGTCTAACGACTGGGTACTCACTAACTTAAGATAATATTTGGTTCTATTCAAAGTCAGAGTCAAATGTATTTTATTCTGTAACGCCACAAAGATCATTTCGAATCGTCCTGAACACTAGGTGTTCTTCCAGAGCCTATACATAGTTCCTGAACTAAATGAAGTGAACGTAAAAGTTTTCATCTATGACTTGCTCAGCCGTTAGGTGAAATCATAGTGAAACTAGCGATGTAGTCTTGAAAGTTGTAAGCACTCACTAACTACTGGTGAGTCTTTATTTGCTGCGTAGAATAAGGAAGTCTCTAAAATTGTTATCATGCATACATATTGCCTACACTCACGCAAATAGCACTATGAGGAATAGAATAGAAAATATTTGATTTACACCATAGCACGAAAGAGGCATTATGAAATAAACTAAAATTTAGGGTACCACTCAGTATAACCTAATCGAAGATGTTGAGTTATTGAATGGTTCCAGACCTGAAGGGCTTGATCTATACCTATTTATTAGAGGTATGCAAACTACGTCGGTCACTCTACCGCAAAGTAAGTGTCTTGCTCTACCGTCACCGTCACTCACCGCAAATGACCGAACTTAGTGTACTAAAGAGATCTTTTTTTTCAAATACGTTTTGATTAATCACTGTAAATAGACATAGATATAGATACGTAGGTATTTTAGATAAACCATTTATAATTTTTTTATAATTTTTGTTTCCCACAGCATGTCCATCGCAGTTGGCGCTCTGTACATTAGGAAGTACTTCAACGAAAACTCGAAGGCCAATGCTTTAGAAATGGTTAACGATATCAGGTATGATTTTGATAGTTTTTCAATTAGCCTTATAACCTCCTCGTTTTGGATAACTATTTTTTTTTCTTTTTTTACAACTTCACTGAACCGACATAAAAATATTACGTCGCTAACCAGTGTGTCCAGTTGTCCAAGGTATTTATTGTGTGGCTACCACTACTGTGCACTGTGACATCATCGCAGAATCACGTGTCAAGATTTCTAAGCTACTCAGAAACTTTAAATCATAAACTATTGTCCAAAGGCATCAGTTCCGCCAGACGCTGAACGAAGTAGACTGGATGGATGAAAAGACTCGGAACGCCGCGCTTGAGAAAGCAGACGCCATGGCTTCGCATATTGCCTACCCTGCTGAGATGCTCAACAATGATAAACTCACCAAGTTCTATGATGGGGTAACTCTAATATTCAATCGTATTATCGCACATTAAGACTACAAAATACAGTTTGTTAATACTATTCTGGATCACATTAAAAGTATGATTCTAGCTGGAGGATTTATAATTTTGCCTTTGACGCATATGAATTTCTTGGTATGAAAAAATTGCATGTTGTCTCTACTGCCTAGTTCCAACAATAGTTTCAATTATAATAACACAATTCTCGATTACACCTCATTTTGTTATTAGGCAGGTGGTAATTTTTTTTAATAAGTTATTTACTTATTTTGAAAAGTAAACATAAAAGAGTTTCACAAACTGATAGACTGAACCGATTTTTACTAGGTACCTACTCTTTTGTAGAACTAGTAAAACGGAGGCAAACATTCTACCCACCGTCATACGTGATATAATGATCACAAATTAAAATTAATTAATGACTGAATAGGTAGTTGAGGTTTCTTCTGCGATATTTTCATTAACTGTATTGCATATTACAATCATATCAGTGCTTCAGAAGGTACGCTAATTCGATAACCATAATCTGCATCATCTAAATTTTATTAACTCAAAGCTGCTTTCAGCTGGAGATGTCATCAGATAAGTTGATGGAGTCTGTACTAAACTTGACCCTGTTTGGTACTGAGTACCTGTTCGGAAAACTGCGCGAACCTGTTAACAAGACCGACTGGATCACGCACGGCCGTCCCGCTGTCGTCAACGCTTTCTATTCATCTATCGAGAACAGCATCCGTGAGTAAAAGTTGCAATTTATGTACTTAGTTGACTGGGCCAGTCAACAAGTAGGTAAGCAATTTAGGAACCGGCAGCTACCTTATCTAGCTGGACGAATTAACATATTACTAAGTACCTATTTACTCGAAGGTAAGCACAAGAATCTACATATTTCTGAGATGTTGGTACTATCATGTGGCAATCATATTATTCGTTATGGCATATTTTCAATTTTGTTTACTGTAAACAGGTAGGTACCTAACTATGAACTTTTCTTTTGCATGATTATTACCATTATTTATTAGTATGTGTAAGCGTTCATAAATATTTATTTAGGTACTCTGCTATCGATTCGCGCGGTTGAACAGGTGAGGATACAGAACAGGTTATTTTTCTAAATAACAAAAAAAAAATGCAGATATACCTACAGGTATTTTATTTACCAGCGATAAAGGTAACATGCCAGATTCACCGACAACGGCATTTAACAAAATCTATATCTTACGAAATGCAACAAATAGGCACCTAGGTAGGTATACAATATTATGGTGACTTTGGTGACCCATACTTGCACAATTATCTATATTTTAATACACCACTTCATATACATTTGTAAAAGTATACTAGCATCGGATTACTACGGTAGGTTATCCCATGTCTTAGAATATTTTACTCTCTCTGTTCACATGAGAGATAAGAGAACAGATAAAAATAGAAGTGAATCAAGTACAAATAAACAAACAGAAGATTTCTCACATTTTAGCGTATTTTCAATGTTCCGTCATTTTATGATTAAATTAGAGAATAAAACTTTTGACGTTACTCAGAGGTAAAAAGTTTATCTTTTACTGAGAGAAAATTTTATAACATCGATAAAGACAGCAATTATTATTTTGAGTCATTAGTCGTCCATCGGTAGGTATGTTGCATCATTTAATAGTGTTTTATCTATTTTTTTATAAAATAATCTAATAGAGATAATAGTAGCATCAAGATAACTATAAAATTAGGTAAATAAAGAATTTGATATCTACTATTAGACAAATCAATGTAATAAAACATATCTATTTCATTATAAAATAATTAATTGTTTTGCAGAATTCCCTGCCGGCATCCTCCAAGGAGCGTTCTTCTCTGCCAAGCGACCAGCCTACATGAACTACGGAGCTATCGGATTTGTTATCGGCCACGAGATCACACACGGCTTCGATGACCAGGTGAGATACTTCATCATCAACATCATGAGAATCCATAGAAGCCCCCAGACAATTAGGGTCCCCACAGACTGCAGACTTTTTATCGGCCGATAGTTTGGTCAGCTTCTTAAGCAGTTTGAAGATGTATGCAGATGAGCACATTACAGTGATTCGGTCTTCATACTGATTAAGAAGCCGACCAAACTATCGGCCGATAAAAAGTTTGCAGTCTGCGGGGACTCTTAAAGTACGATTTTTTGTAGTTATCCGGTTTGTCATTGTTAATATGCGCGGTTATAAGCGAATTACCTAAATGGATTTTTAATTTTTAAAAGTTATTTACAAAACTGGCACGTATAAGTTTATTTTAAATCGACACAAATGTCAAAATTAATTCGTACCAGTGTCTCGCTATCTAGAATAGTCCAGTCAAATTACGAAATAAATAAACATGAGCGAATACAGTTTGGGGACTTTGAGGATCGATAGGGCGGTGTATTCTGAGCATAAATTCCAATTTGAGGGGTTGTACTGAGGTCAGCTCAAGGTCATTTCGATGGAAACGCGTTTCATTCGATATCTCGAGAATGGTTAGAGTTAGGCGAAAAATTGTTGAGACCTTTTCTTTTCCAAACAAAATTTACAAACTTTTTTATTTGAAACTTTTTTTTATAACATTAATATTTTTCAACTTATTACTCCCGCAAGGCAAAAATTTTACTTTTTTTCCATTTTTCGTCGTTTTCTCCCCAACCATTCAATTTTATTAAATTTTACCGATCATCAAAGTGTAGATCTTTTAATTATGAACAGTTTTGTCCTTAAACTTTTTTCCGTAGTGCCAATACCTTCGGAGTTATATATTACTTTACCGAGCGAAATCCGTGCCACTGTCGCAATATAAAAAGGTCAATCGATTAAACTATTTAAAAATTAAGTATTTAATTTGGGTAAATTTTAAGGTTAATTTGGGTAAGAAGTAAATTAACAATTAAAACTGTTTTACACATTTATTGATAGAAAAATAATTTATAAAAATAATAATATATCGGTAAACTAATATATAACTCCGAAGGTATTGGCACTACGGAAAAAAGTTTAAGGACAAAACTGTTCATAATTAAAAGATCTACACTTTGATGATCGGTTAAATTTAATACAATTGAATGGTTGGGGAGAAAACGACGAAAAATGGAAAAAAAAGTAAAATGTTTGCCTTGCGGGAGTAATAAGTTGAAAAATATTAATGTTATAAAAAAAAGTTTCAAATAAAAAAGTTTGTAAATTTTGTTTGGAAAAGAAAAGGTCTCAACAATTTTTCGCCTAACACTAACCATTCTCGAGATATCGAATGAAACGCGTTTCCATCGAAATGACCTTGAGCTGACCTCAGTACAACCCCTCAAATTGGAATGTATGCTCAGAATACACCCCCCTATCGATCCTCAAAGTCCCCAAACTGTGTTCGCTCATGTTTATTTAACTCGTTTTTAGCCATAATTTGACTGGACTAGAATAATATCCAGTTACTATGTCAGGCATACTCAGGCGCTGACAAGTCAATGGAATATGGAACGTAATAACAGGATGCATAAAAGACGAAGTGATGTGATAATAATCTAATAAGTAATTACGTACCTGATTTAAGTAGGTATTTCTTACCGCATATTAATTAGATCAGTCATTACGTGATTTAATATCAAGCAATAATAGAGAAACACTAACATGTACCTAGGTACAATATGACGTACCTACCTACTATACTTAAGTACTATGGTATGATGATGCGATTTCCTCCGCGACATATCTGTCGATGAAGGATTTATTTTAACTTTTTCTCCCCTTTTCGCTCGCTGAGACAATTCATTGTTATAATAGGCATATAACATCAAGTAGGTTCATTTACTTGTACCAACATTTCTGATTTAATTTAATTTAAGTATTCAAATCTTTAATGAAATCAATGTCTAAGCTCTATGCGTTTCTTTAGTTTTAAAAATAAATTATGTGCAGGGTCGTCAATTCGACAAGAACGGAAACCTGGTAGACTGGTGGCAAGAGATGACCAAACACAGATATTTGGAGCGGGCTAAATGCATCATTGACCAGTACTCTAACTACACCGTCAAGGAAGTAGGACTTAAGGTAAATATTATCTCGTCTAAAAGGTACCTACTTATTAGAAGCAGTCTGAAAGACGATGTCTTACCAAAAAAACAACAATCTCGAAATGGCAAACAGACTGTTAGTAAGCTTTACGAGATTAAACTGAATAAAGGTAGGCACTGAAACTACGTGGAAAGAAATCTACATGTGATTTTCTTTAAGATTATAAGAGTGAGTGTCTGTACCTATATATCTTCGTAGTTTCGAAAGTAGAGCTCTAGTTTTAATGTGTCTATGTACCTACATACACACAAACTCAAAGAGTTTCAAAAACATGATGATTATCTTCACCACGTAGGTAAAATAAAAGGTTTGCCAGCTTGAATCAGTAATCAGGTAGGTAATGTTGTTTGGCGTGGATCTACCGTATCCCCGTGGGATTTGAAGGGTAATTAAAACATGTCATTGAACTCTCGAACAAAGAACATAAAACAATGGGTCTTAAAACCTACAAAGCTGTCCTAATATTTGTAATAATTGTATTAGATTGGTACGGTCATGGATAAAAAACACAGTGCCCATCTCATACATTTTATATTTTTGAAACTACATTTATCTACTTATTACTTATTATGTCAAGTAGTTCACCCCTGATATGATCTCATGACGGGTATGTTTCGCTAATCACAATCATTGCAATCCTATAGCATTGCCAATATGAATTCCAAATGGTGCACGATCTAATTTGAGGAAACGGCCTGAGGAGTGGAAGGAAGTTGCTACTGCTGAACCATTCGACCTCTCACAATTAAATTAAGGCAATGGTTTTAATTTTAAAATGAGAGAACTTATAAAATGACGAAGGAGACTTCGTCGATCATAATTGAACAGTTCTTCAGCCAGCGTCTTGGGTACGCTTCCGATTGGTTCTGATTTGGATCAGTTGAACTATCTATAGATCGTTTGCAACGGTCTGTAGATAGCTCAACTGTTTCTTATGTATTTTATATGACAATGTACATTTTGTAAATACTGTATAGTCGTAAGTTTGTTTGTGAATAAAGTTCTTTTGCCAAATGACCAATTTTAGTTCATTGTATAAAATTTGGCTGCTGCTAAATCCTACTATTAAACGTAAAAGTTTGCATGAATGGATGTATGTTTGTTACTCGTTCACGCAAAAACTACTGAATGATTTTATTGAGACTTTACAATAATTCAGTTTATACATCAAAATAACACAGGCAATAACAATTTATAAAAAAATTGTGTGAATTATCCAAAATTAAACATTATAATACGAAGTCGTGAGCGTCAGCTAGTCATAATAATGATATATGTACATAGATAGTTTACATAATAGGGTTATTAAGACGTGGAGCCTACCTTCAAAAAAGAAGTGTTGTACAAGTTATCTTGATCTCCAGATAAATGGAGTGAACACGCAAGGTGAGAACATCGCTGACAATGGCGGTATCAAGGAAGCTTACTATGCATACCAGGCATGGACTCAGCGCCACGGAGAGGAACCTCGTCTGCCAGGCCTTGAGAAATATACCCCTAGACAGGTAAACTCTTTGCAAAATATCATGAAATGAATCTTAAATAATTAATATACTTACTCTTTAATTTTCAGGCCTTATTAGTGTGTCACAATGAAATTATTTTTCATAAAACATCGTGTCTTGCATACTCAATTGAGTAGATAAGTTTTAGGTTTATGATGGTAGTAAGTATTTAGTACCATTTTACAAGAGACAACGTCTCTTTGGATACTGGGCAGTCCTTGATTTGTATTATTGTTCCAGCTGTTCTGGTTGAGCGCAGCCAACACGTGGTGCGCCGTGTACCGCAACGAAGCCATCAAACTGCGCATCACCACCGGCTTCCATTCACCCGGCCGCTTCCGCGTCGTCGGCCCCATGTCCAACATGGAAGAGTTCGCCAAAGACTTCCAATGTCCTCTTGGCTCACCCATGAACCCCGCAGCCAAATGCAAAGTGTGGTAGACCAACTATTTATATTCCGCCTCGCCTTCAAACACTCGTAAATCTTATAGACTTTTACACGCAGTTTTACAACACTGCGAGGCGGACAACGGGCAGCTGTTAAGATGAAGGTCGACTTCAACAAGTTGTAAACGTAAATGTTAGGTGTCTCATTTCGATGTTGTACATAGAATAGGTGATTGTTATTTTTACTAAGTAGTTATTTTGCTATCACTCAGCGAACGGCAGTTTGTAGTTTCTATTGGGTGAGAATTTAGACTGAGCACAACACGTTAATTATTCGACGGGTATAATAACATTAGAGGAACTTTTTTTACATAAGCCTATAGGTAGGTACACGGGAAGTACAAACCCTTTGATCATATACCTTCACACTATCAGGTCTCTTTTTGTACCTAGTTCAAGTTTTATCAAATCACAGTGCACTAGTGCACCATAATTTATGGCACTAAGATTACTTTAAATTTTACTCAACCTAACTTAATATATTTATTTAGTACCGCAGTGGCAGTGCGCTGCCTAAATGTGTTATTCGAATTTAATTATTTATAATTTATATAATTTAACATTATCGGCACATTATCTAAGAGGTAAACGACACTGCTTCTGCGGGTAGTAGGTACCTAGGTATTTCAATTGCATCTACTTTTGTACTGTATCGAATCTCACGTTAGGTGGTTATGAAACGAACAGTGATAATTTAACTTTAGTGTTAGTGAATTCGAAATGTAGCTAAGGAACGTTTTGGATACGATTGTATTGTTGTAAATCATTGGAATACGAATAAAATCATTTATATCTACAGTTTCAGTTTTATTTCTACAGCTAATAATAGTTGACCACCTAAGAAGTCGTAGGTACTACACAATGTTTAAAATGCGGACGTGACCGAGCTCTACCTATCAGAAAGAGGTCACGTGGCCAATCACTCAACGTTTATTCAAGAACATTAGGTAAATACAGTCAGCATTTGAAGTTGATGGCATTCGAATGTATTTATCATTCACTATAAATTTATTATGCTCTTTGCAATCATATTACTAAGTTTTCTTTAACGTTCGTCGTCGTTATTTCTAGAGAAGACGAGGGTGAATGCTAAGCTACCAATAAAACATACAAAACCAATATTTTGTATGTCACTTTATTTGTAATAATTCATACCAGTAAGAGTAAGAAAATTCAATTTAAATGAAAATAATAGATAATTCCTAACATTCATCAAGAAAATACAGGAAATTGCTGTAATGAAAATTATACAGTACAGGATTCAATATAATATAAACAATACAATAGAAAATAAAGATTAATTTATTTACAAAAAAGGTAATAAAAAATCATAGTACGCAGAGCACAGTCCAAGAGACGTTTTGTTATTTTATATCATAATCATTGTGGATCCATCAAATATGTTTAAAAGTTAATTGAGTCAAGATCTATTATAATGGTACTGTACCTACCTACTATTCGTACCATATTTTTTTACGAGTAGTAGGTACCGTCGAGTAGTGAAAGAGGCTTGTAGCTGCCTGTATCTTGGACGTACTGTATGTACTATAGCGACATTTTATTTAAGATCAAACACCGATAATATAGTTCATCCTATTTCACAACACCGATTCAGACATTTACTTACGAATTATATCATTAAAATGTTGTTAAAGTGTGGACGAACAAGAAAGAGGATAAAGTTCACGTAGTTTAGTAGTATGATAAAAATAAAACTGCAGTTGAATGTGCTCCATTTCAGAATACATCAAATAATGTCGCTGTATCTTAAAAACTGTCATATCGATCAATTTTGGTTCTAAGAAAGAGACGCCCTTGTTAGTCTTGATTGTGATAAGATCCTAGTGTCAATAAGTTCCAGTTTTGATGAGGTCAACAAACTACAGCCGGGTTGCATGACAGTGGCAATCAAAATGCCGGTTTTAATACCTGTTTTATAAACACATCAAATTAAAAAATACATATTAGTATACAAAGATGCTGCCTACTTTACCAACCAGATATTTAAACTACCAAAATATCAATAATTAATGGTTTCTGTAACTTATGGCCACGATGATACTTTGGTCGATTTTTGATTAATAAAAACATAATTAATTGTAGTGAACTTACACCGCTTTCTTGTTTTTTTTTCCTTTCTAATATTAAATTTGGACATTGAGATAAAAGTAGTTAATTGGATTTAAGGTCTATTTCGATCTTAATAATAAGGGACTAATGCGTTGCTATAATTCGCTGTAAACATTCACACAAGTAGTTTGATATTTTAGAATACGATAGATTAGGACAATTTACTCCGATTTTAATATAACACCAATACATTTAATTGAACTAAATATTTATAATTATAAATGTATATATGCTGTTAGTGATTATGATTTATAATGAATGATATATTTTTTTAAATATTCAATACTTTCTGAAGAACCTTCCCAGTAAACAATTTATCAGGTTTCACTTTGGTAAAAGTTTATAACCATGGCAACATTACATATTCCGTCAAAAATCGTATTACTTTGACGCACATAGCTAATCTTGACAGAGTATTGAAGAAATAGGATGGAATGGAACGACATGCTAACGATATCTAATAGTTTAATTTATAAACAAATGTTTTACTTATTGAATATTCTATGCATAAGTTTCTAAAGACATTGCAAAAAGTTTTCTAAATAACCGAGATCAGTAAACTTACAACCCATATATAAAAATAATGTAGGGTACAAATACACTTATTGAAATAAATATAATGACTAGGGGCTACCAGATAAGGACCGGTAACCACTGCGCCACACAACTGTAATGTTTACGAGTTTATAATTCTGGATGGTAAAAAACTAATATTACTAGATGTTATATAACATACGTTTGTGTGCCAAAGATTCGTATTTGGTAAATAGTGCCGCAGTCGACGCCTGCCTTAACTGGCTAAAAGATATCTAACAGCATAAATATTTTAGACACAACTTTCTTGTGCCCTACTAGAATATCAAATAACATTACATTTTTTAAGTATAATATCTACGTTTTATCTTATAAATTGTATAGGAATATAAGGAATGCTAAAAAAATGTGCATTCTATAGTTAGACAACCTTTGACCAGTTTGGGAAACATATTGAATCACGACGACGATGGTCGGAAATCTTAGAGAAAAGTATCTTATCATGCGATTTAATATATAATGAATATTTTCTAAAGAGATTACAGAAAACTAGGACAATTTCTACAATATAATAAAAATACATCTAATGATAAGTTGTAATGATAAGATAAAAGTCGTATGTTAGAAATAGCATAGATACTACTACATGATACTTTTATCAAAAAATATACATAGTAAGAGCATATCTTTTACTAGGTATATGTTCTGATAAAAAAAAAAAAATTATTCATTGGTTTCTGCCGTACAAATTAAATAAATAATTAAAAAAAAGTAAAGATTAATAGAGTAAATTTTAGAAAAATATTACTAAGAGAGCTGTTTGATCGAAAGGTAAATAAAATAAGTCTATTATTTTACGTCGAAACCATATTTCATATTATTAATAAGAAAAAATGTATTAACTTCAACCTCCCAAAACCTAAGCAGCATGCATAGTACCTACAGAATATTGTTAACTATTTTCATATTACTCTTACATTATGGTATAAGATCTTGATGTTTTAAATGTAGGTCCATTACATAGATTGATTTTTATAGATTGATTTATTATATTGGCCAAAGGTAGCTGAATTATTTTAAACAATACAAGTGATAGTCAGCTCGAGAAACATTGACGACTAACGGCCGGTTTCTGGAAACCCAAATCACGATTGATCCGAGTTTGACACATAGTAATTGTTTGATTTTTTCGTTGATCATCGTTCGAGAAACCGGCCGTTAGTTTTGTTTTATGACGCAAGGTGCATGTATATATTTTCGTACTGACCTTTGAAACTTTCAGAAAATATTTATTACACGCCTTGACGAATAATAAATAACTGATAATAATCAGTCGAGATTCCTGTTTCCATCCGAGTTATGAGTTATCGTTAACAATTTTAAATTTTGTCGTCGATTTTTTGGCGATTTTTTTAAGACTTCCGAGTATTACTTTTCTTGAGAGTTTGTTTTATTGGAGTTTAATTTTTAATTTCAAATTCTTGTGACTAAATTGACACAAGTAACGTATCCCTTCAAACTGAAATAGAACAATGGGCGCATCACTGCTTGACGGGAGAAATATAGGTACTTCCGAGATATTAATATTTCTCGGAAGTATTCACCACAAAGAGCCCACCCAACTAATAATAATTCGTCTAGCTGTCTTGCTAACTAAATAGACTTTTTTTGGATTGTGGTTTTATTGAGACTGTCTTGGTATTATGATGTAAAATTCATGAATGTTGTAGTAACCATAGTAACCATATCGCCTGGATATTGAATAACAAAGGAGAATGGGCGATTTTGTATGGAGCGTGGGCCACGACTAAAAAACTCATCCCTCAGGGTTGCCACATAACATGTTTAAAAGGGCTTTTAAAGGCCTACCTTTTACTATTTTTATTAAAAAAAACCATCCCATGGAATTCGATATATTTTGAAAAACAGTTTTTTATTTTAACGTCGTATTACTCCGAATTCTGAAGGCCCACAAAAATGCCTGCAGTTGCGTTGAAAAGGGCATAAAACGGACTTTATTTATTTTTAGATTGTTTGAAAATCCAACCTGTGGGAATCGAGATAATTCCGAAAAACTATATTTATTTTTTGCTATACTACAGTTTTTCAGGAATAACTCAATTTCCACAGGTTCGATTTTTAAACAATCTAAGAAATAAGTAAAGCCCTTTTGATGCTCTTTTAAACGCCATCACAGTTATTCTTGTGGGCCTTCAGAATTCTAAGTCATATGATGTTAAATGAAAAACAATTTCAGCGAAATATCTCGATTTCCATGGGACGGTTTTTTTCCGTAATTATAGTAAAATATTGGCTTATAAAAGCCCTTTGAAACGTACTATGTTGCAACCTTGAGGGACAATTTTTTTAGTCGTGGCCCAAAGTGCCCATTCTCCTTTATACGAGTAGTTGGAATAAAACCGCAAAGAAGAATGGGCAATTCTCTATGGAGCGTGGGCCACGACTAAAAACTCGTCCCTCAGGGTTTCCAGTTAGTAAGTTTTTAAGGGCTTTTACAGGCCTACCTTTTACTAGTTTCATGAAAATAAACTGAAAAACTGTTTTATATTCTCGAAAATATCTCGTTTTCCATGGGATTGATTTTTCCGTAAATATAGTAAATTATTGGCCTATACAAACCCTTTTAACCGTACTAGGTGGCAATCCTGAGGGATTTCTTTTGTAGTCATGGCCCAAAGTGCCCATTCAAAATACCCTTCAATAAATTATTGCAAGTATAAGCAATATCATTGACATTGAACTCTCTGTTTTGCCCAACAGGAGTTTATACCTACCACATCATAAAGCATTCGACGAATACATTAGGAAAGATAACGTCAAGCCCGACGCAATTTATTCATTTTATTTCAATTTCAACGATACATTATAATTCAGTATTTATAAGTCTTTCAGGTTTTAAACTTAGAATTTTTTTTAGAAAAGTTTAGAATTGAGAAAGATAAAGTAGTATTTTGCCTGAGACGACGTCATCTAAAATGATTTTATTTTCGTACTGCTGTCATGCACATCTTCGCCGATTTTTCTTTGTATTATTATATAATTTAGAGATGTTACTTACATAGAAGGTTTAATTAACTCCACTAAAAGAAAAACGAAAACTCGCTGAAATTTAAGTAAAACTGGGCCATTGGCTAGCGCGGAGTATTGTTGCATAGCCATGCAGTGTTTCATAATTAAAACGAATTTCCGTTGTTCTTTGTAGCAGGGGTTGATCTCACCTTTTCATCTGGTTTACAAATTTCTCGTATGTTTAAGTTTTATTCATCGGGTTCAGCTACTGGTTCGGAATCCGGTTCTGATTCGCCTTCGTCCAGGGTATCGTCCATTGAGGCGACAGCCACGTCCCCAAAGCCTTCCTCTGTATCGTCCATTATAGTCTCTACTATATCGTCCGCTACATCTTCAAGGATATCGTCGACGGTATCTTCGACTGTGTCTTCGATATCTTCGAACGTATCCTGTACCATCGACGCATGCGACTTCAGGTAGATCCAGTAAGCGAGAAGGCGATCAGTCTCTGGGTCTTGACCGCTGTTGAAATAATAGTCAGTTTTGATGGATTTTACGAATGACCATGATACGAGGAGTAATTTTGAGAATGATGACTTACGCAATATCTACATCCAAAGCTAAAGCAGCTTGATGAGGCTTGCCCTCTTCATCGATCCACCTGGAAAAATAATCATAAGTTATGCGAAATATAGAATTACAAGGCTGTGCTGATTACTGCCTACACAATGATTAGAGAACTGTGTAAAATCAGGACTTACACGAACTATATGTATACTCCTACAACTCACTCATATTCCAGAATTTTGAATAATGTGAAAAGAATCATGCCCAAACCCTGTACCAGATTGCATCAAAAGCTAATTATCATCAAAATTAATATTTTATTTATACGTGTACTTTTTTTAACCGTCTTTTTTAACCGGGTTTAGAAAATTAAAATTAATTATATATAACATGATTATCAATTTCCTACTTCCGAGTGCTTAGTCCGAGCTTGCATTTTAAAACTCCCTACTCTCGAGTCGAGAGTCGTTTTTCGGATATCCATACAAAAATACAAGGACATCCGAGAGACGACTGTCGGCTCGAGAGTAGGGAGTTTTAAAATGCAAGCTCGGACAAAGCCTTCCTCACGTCAACTATTTTGTTCCGATCCCAGCTGTCACCTATTTTCGTGAGTGGACATTGAGCATAAAAATCTTGTTTGCCAAGTAAGCTTTAGCTGAGAAGGCAAACATGATATAAAATAAAATACATTTTTAAATATTTTGAAATGCGGTTAAACATTGAAAAAAATATTGTTGGTAGCGAAAAGGTAAATAAAAATTAGGGCTTTGAGAGTAAATTCAAATTGATGCAAGGTGGTACAGATTCCCATAGCCCATTGGGCATTGTCCTTTGAGATCTGAAGCCGGAACGTAGGAAATACTATTTAGCAGACCAATCGCCTATCACTATCAACGAGTCGATTTAAATAGTTCTGGTAGTGCGAGCTTACGTGTCAGCACAGTTCGGCGACGTAGAAGGCACGGTGCTGAAATGGCGCGGCCGTCGGATGTCAGTCTGAGCCACGTCCGACAACGCCAACGCTGATGTAATGGTGGCTCTCATCACGTGCCAATACATTCGCATCGGCTGACTGCACGCCACTTCGTCTGCTTTAGCGCGTTCTATGCGCACCCATCCTGTATAAAATTATAGAATTAGAATTCTACTTGGGTGAGCCAGTGAAATTTATGAATAAAGTAACGTAAAGAACAGATGGTCTAAGTAGCTTAGTTTTTATAGCAAGAACAATGCAACTGTTTAATTATGTTGCATGTGTCAATAGGGGTTCTATCTTGTTTCCAGAGAAGAGGTTAAAAAAAAATATTGCTCCTAAAAAAATGAGCTAGGTAAATAAACGTTTACGCGTGTAGATATTTTGATGTATAGTTTACCTGCATAAAGCGAATCAGCATCCGGATGGCAGCTAGTGCAGAAACAATGGACGTTGCCGCTGGTCACTACCTCGCGCATGTCGGCGTACGGCGCGACGATCTGATTCCAAAACTTCAGAGCGAGATGCATCACTTCGCAGTTCCCATTAGTCTCAGAATAAAACACCCAATCACGATGTTCCACGCGAGCTCCTGTCACACGCTGATCCCAGCAAATAATACCATTCAAGTAGTGAAGGTTCTCAACAGTCATGCCATCAGCCCAATAATCGTCCCGGCGTGTAGTAGTCGAATCATCGACGGATAACGACTGCTCCTCGTTCAAATCCGGCATGTTGCTTGTTTCGAGAAACATAGCGTCGATGAACATGTTCTCGAAGTTATCATCGATCGCATCGCTCACGTCGTAGCCTTCGTTGGAGTCGATCTCGTTTGCTTCCGGGTAACGATCGTTGTGGCGGATGTTCGTGTCGCAAGTGTTTTCTACTTCCTCTGGGGAATCGGAATCATCGTCAAGAATGTGCGATCCTAGGCTCAGGGGATTCACCATAGAATCTCCGGAGCTGGAGTTTTCGCTTTCGGAGTCGCAGTCTTGTGGTTGCGAATTTGGCGTAGAAGTGAAGAAATTTTGAGTGGAGTGACTTTTCTTCCAGCCGCACGATTGAGCGGCTATGTCGTTGTCAGCGACAATTGCTTCATCGTTTAGCAGCAAGCTTTGATGTATGGACGCTTTGGCGGGCCATGAGCGGCGGTCTGCGCTAGAGGCCTTTATCTCGGAGTTCTTAGCATCGTTCTCGTTGTTAGAATTCTGGACGGCGTCCGGTGAATCGCTCGGCCCTGCGGAGATTTCGTATTGCTCGTACACTTCTACAATCGCTCGGACTTCCTGGACATGAATGAGCGGGTTGCTAGTGTCATCGAATGGGTTGCTGTTGACGTCATCTATAGCGTTGCTGTTGAGCTCGTCGATAGCGTTGCTATTGTCGTCATCGTCGATGTTATCTTCAGTGTCGTCGATGGGGTCACTGTAGTTGAGTCCTCGGGAGCGCGCGTGCTCGCGGTGGTTAGTGTAGGAGAAGTCATCGTCTGGGTCTTCCGAGGAAGGTGTGAGGTCTCCATTGATCTCGTAGTCGGGGGGAGCATCGGCGTAAGGATCGGCGTCTGACTCGGTGTCAGTGTCGGGCTCCTCGTTCAAATCTTCCGGACACTCTTCGTGATTCTCTTCAATCATCGGAAGGTCCAACGACGTGCCGCCGAGGATGACGTGTGGATGTAATAGGATTGATACCTGCAAATCATTAATGACAAATAAATAAAAAAAAAGGTTTCTTATTGAATGTCAAGGTTATTAAAAAATAAAATGATAAGTCGGATCTTATCTTTGCTGGTTTTAATTCATTAGACCCGGAAACCTTGCATACAATCCACGATATCCAGCTGTTACTTTATATTCTGGATTATTCAACATATTCATCATTATATATTTTCTGAAGAAGTTGGAATTCGGCCCAAAAATGCAGTACATGTGTTAGTCACCTGAACAATCCTGCCATATAGATCGATAATCGGATAGATATCGTTGAACCGACGCGGGATGGTAGCTATAACGCCTCGTAGAACGCCATCGATCTCAAGAGTAAGTTCACTGTTAAATCTGAAGTGAAGCGTCAGGACAGAGTTCTCAGTGATCTCTTCAAGCTTGCGACCGATCTCGCTCAACGTCTGAAAAGACAATTAAACATCAGAAATGTTGTATGAAACAGTTGCTTTGGGCTGTTGTTATTACATATTTTTTGGTTCTGGGTTTTACTATGTATTTACAATGTATATAAGTATTTTATCATCAGTCTAGTTCCCATAGTACAAGCTTTGTTTAGTTTGGGACTAGAGTGTGATAGGATGAACTGTCCATAAATATTTTATTTATTAAATTGTTATGGATTTTTTCTCATTGTCAGTAAACTTCTTTGTTTTTTAGTTATTTTAGAGATTGATTATCTTTAAACCTAAGACTACATTAACTTTTTAAAAAGCTAGATAGCTTTTTGGTATTAGATTAGCAGATGGGCATATTATGAAATAATAAGACGATAGATGATGGAGTTTGGAATAAACAATAAATGGGTTTCAAAGAATTGATAACATCAAATGAAAAAGATAAACATAAAAAAGATCTGTGCAAATAAAAACATTCGATGAAACATTTAATAGTGCACGAATATCTAAAAGCATTACTACTTCACTACACATTTATTGCTTACCCCATCTAAAGGATAATATTGTTCTATCATGCTGTGTCCACAGTGTCCAATCACGCAACGAACACATGCATAGGCAACGTATCGAACGGAATCAGGGCACTCAGCACCCTTATTTACAAATACTAGTGAATTAGATACCTGCTGACAAATTTGTCAATATTTTCTAAGAGATGACATGGAGCTACTATAAAATTCGTAATCTTAAAGATACTAACAAAACTGATATTGTTTATATTGCTGGTAATGTCGAATGTTGGAATATTTTGCACCTTAACAAATTCACGAAAGCGCTCCGGGCATTTCATGATACTGAATAGGGATAATACAAACAAAACAATATCAAATCCATAGATAGCGTAGAATGTGTAAGATGTTGTGATCCCACAGATGGCGCTGTATTGGAAATAATGGTTTGGTCTAGTACAAGCACATTACTAATGCGCGATATTTCTGAACTTAATCATCAAATAATATTCACTGTGGCGTGCATACATGAAAAAAATATTTTGATACAAAAACTTTTTCAATTCACGACTACAAAATAATAAATATTCAAACAGAGGCAATATTTATAAAAGAACCATTTTTCTAGGTTAGGTTTTAATATATTTGTATGAAGTTGGACGACCGCACTAACAATACTAAACAATACTAGCTCCACCTAACAGTAGAAGGAAGCAATGTGTATCCGCATTGCGTTTGTCTGAAGTCACAGCTAGTTTGTATGTATGTACATATTATTAGTTTTGACTTCCATGCTGTGGGATGTGAATCGATTCTCAAATAATATGATGGAAACATAGATGATGTTCTACTTCGAGTATTTATTTCATGTATTTAAACTACTTTTCAGTTTAGGACTAGATTGCGTTATTTGTAATATCTATGGATATTTATTTATCTATTGCCATATGTCAAATTAAAGTTCCAGTTAACTCATAATGCATAGTATACAAAGCGTCAATATTGATTATTATTTCGAATAAATTTCAAACGGAATGAAGACCAAACATACGATTACATTAAGTCCAGACCTTTAATCATGCTCGTTTATAACCGGACTTTAGCGAGTAATAATACTTCTGTCTACTAGTAGATACGTTGTAGTATATCGGTACAGGCACAGAACAAAAAATACAGTAGAAGTAGTATGTGGGCGGGGCGCGCGTACCCCGAGCTTTGCGTAGTATCGCAAACTGTTTCTGGCACGCCCATTTCACGCACATCAGTCTAGATCGAACCGTCACAGTGATAATAACTTAAGAAAAATTACAAAAATGCCTTATTGCGCTGTCCTAGAGTGTAAAAACGGCAGCAGAACTAAAACTGTTTCAAATGGTTGTATATCATATCATCGGTAGGTCTTAATTTACTTAATTTTGATGAAAATTTTAAAAACATTATTTTATTGTACAAGACAAGTACAAATAGACTTTATTGTTTATTCTATAGGGTCTACTTTCTTTGAAACTCGATCATATTATTCTCGAAGATTCCAACTACTCATATGTCACAGTCCGCTACTCAATTAGGTATTGACGTTATCGATAATGAGTTATCGATATTTTAAACTTACAATGTTCTATGATGTATCAGAGTTCAAACTAAAAGGTCTAAAAACAGCTGTAAACCGGGTTGTCTAAATGTTATGTCAAGTGACGTATTGGACAAAAGTTTAATAGGCTTAGACAAATGAAAAATAAAAAAAATCATACCTAAGTAGACAAAATATGTTGCCCGTAATGACCTTTACTATACCCCCCTTTCGGGATTCTAAGGAATGTTAAACAAAGGTTTGAAATACGTTTTCAAACGTGGATATGAGGGAATTTATTATAAATATTCAAATTGAAAAAGGTTTATCGACCTTAAGTCAAAGTCTGAATGTCGATATATAAAGCAAGGGCAGTAGTACAACCCTAAAAATGGATGAATAGCACAAAAATAGTAATGAGCTCGTTACGGAAATATCAATCTTATCTCAAAAGTAATAAAGATTTATTAAATGCTAAATGCATTTAATAAATCTTTATTACTTTTGAGATAAGATTGAGTGTTGTGACATCTAGCGTCGAGTAGCAGAACTTGGTAGTGAAAGTATTCCGTATGAGGTAATACGTAAATAGACTATATAATAAACCACTCTATCGTCATATGATTATTGTTAATTTTCAAATGAAGGAAGACTAATGTATTACTTACTTTCATTCAACCAATCACACGACGCTTTTCTTAGTGTGACGAAATACAATTAACCTGTGTCAGTGTAAGTTTGGGGTACCTACGCTGGTTCCGGTGCTAAAAAAGGACTATGCGCCTTCTACTGAGTTTTTTATGTTCTGTGGGTACAGGTCCACCGATGCATTATTTAGGTCGGTAGAGTGCCCAGATCACTCACGTATACGCCCCGGGCGAACAACACATCGCTTGTAATCACCCAGCAAGGCATTGAGAAGTGTAGCGCAGTCGATGGAGGCATTTCTGTCGGGAGCATTGCCAGGGCTCCGATGCAAACGGTGCCTTCCCAATCATCCGATACCTTGTCGACGCGGAACTGGGAACAAAATGATTTATAGCTATTATATTTTTTTTTTGCTTGAAAAACTATAAAATTATCTCAGATCTTCGCTACATAGTATAAAACAAAGTCGCCCGATGTCTTAAAACAACGCAACGATTTTTTTCCTAATGGATAGTGATTCAAGAAGCAGGTTATATGTATATTACATACAAAATATAGTAGAGAAACGCTGATCATTTTAGAGGTTTTTAATGTGATTTCGTAAATAAATTTAATTTTTTGCGCTTACATTAATAGTCTACGAAATTAGTTGTTTTTTTGCTAAACTCAACTCAAACAAACATGCCAGAGATTACTAAGTTTCACAATGATATGGAATATTTTATTCACTCACATTGTGTTCTCGTTTATATTATTTACACATTATTATTACAGTCATTGATCGAGTGGGATTCGAATTCTCAGATTCTTCTCAGAGCTGGAACTTACTAGGCAAATTACTATGATATCTATGACTATAATATAACTTAGGCAAACTTGCATCTATGTATATCGCTTAGCCTTGTTTTGTATCAAAGTATAATATAATACCTACGCATAGCACACTCGCGTCACATATTGCGTGGCATCATGTTATATCAGAGCATGACGTTCTATTCTTAGTAAATAAATGTTCGTCTGAGATGTATACTTGATACAATATAAGCGCTGAGTTACTACCAAATTTTTGATAAGGAATACTTAATATCCCAGTTAGTATTAGCTCTGCCTTTTTTGCCATAGGCTATGATTTGACTGATCCTCAATAAGAGCATTTTGTGTAATCGACACTTAAGTGATAGGTATCTAAGACGGATAAGTATTTAAATACAACTGTTTTTTGTTATTAACTTTCCTATTTGTCTTCAATATTTATTTCAAAATCCTACAGGTCCCCGACTCTCCTGAGCTCCTTACCTTATTCTATGACGGAAGCGGTTAGACAAACATACAAACATGGAATGCCGATTATTTTAAGTGAACACTTAAAATAGGGCTTTTGGCCAATGCGCAAGCAATTACAAACAAAACAGTCACATATGAATAAGTCGCAAGGTATCCTAAATGCCGCGTTTATATTGATTATAAATTACTGGAAAGTCGATAATTTAACATACTTTTAATTAAACAAATCTGTTAGTTTGTTGGGGCTCTCTAAGACGTTATCGTCAACATCGTCAATTGTTTTAAGAACACAGTTTAATAATTCCTTAGGGAAGTATAACAACCGGAGCAATTTCTGCCACAAAGCAGTGATCGCATTGCTGTGTTCCGGTTCGGATAGGTAATGCCATGAAAATCATAAGATTACCCATCATGATCAGAATGATAGGCGCATTGCAATACATAGGTAGTGAATACTATAATAGAAATATAAAACAATCGCTAAGAAAGCGCTATTGCAATATATAGCTATCGCCATGCACATATAGTACTTTTTTTGAAACGCTTAAATTTAATACACAAGGAAGAAATATAGAAGAGGAATACAATGTACGGGTAACATAAGTAAAGGTAGGAGATACAAAAAAACATTGTAATAATAATAATGCTTGTACGGAGCTTGAAACAAATTAAAAAATACTTCGACTCTTTTTAGGAAACCTATAGGAAAGAACTATTCTACGTCCGAATGTTCTACATGAAATATTTTATTACTGTATTATGGTTTCCATAGTACACGCTTTGCTTGGTCTACAACTAAAGAGGTGTGCAATGACCACCAAAACTAAATAATATAGACATAATTTTGTCATACCCGACAGGCTTGGCCACGACGAAGCGGTTGGCTTGCCACAGCCACTGCATCGCTGTAGCCACGAAAACGCAATGCCACAGTATCTGAAAAAGAAATACGACACTATTATAAAAATTATACAATACACACATTTAAATGAAAGTCCAAGATTTTGTAAATACATATTAATACCTATTTAAGAAGTAAAACAGCATACAGTGTATGCGATGGGATGGAGAATTTGGTCTAGTGTCCATATTAAGCAAAAAATCTCTTAAAATTGATGGGTTACTACTAATACGATTCTGCTTATCACAGTCTTTCAGCGTGAGTATAACAGAATATATTAAACAAATATTTTACGTAAGTATCAAGTATTCATTGTATGTACATGTTTAATGACCGCGCTATAGCACTAAAAAAAGGGGCATTCAGAACAAAGACTAAAAAATGTACCCTCAGGGGTGCCTAAAATGTTTTAAAGGACTTCTACAGGCCTGAATTACGAAAAAAAAACCCGTCTCATGGAAATAGAGATATTTAAAAAAAAATCTTATTGATTCGAATTCTATAAGCCTTCATTTGATTCTTAGATGGTTAAAAATCCAACCTGTGGAACAACTGTAAACTGTAACTATACCTATTCAGGAATAATTGAATTTCCACAGGTTGGATTTTTAGACGGTCTATAGCAATATCGAACAGAAAATTACCCGAGCTGCAGAGTCGAATATTGTTTCCCGTGATGAAGTGGAATGTATACGGCAAAGCCGCCCGGCGCTGACGAACCACCTGGATCATTTCAGAAGGCACAGCAGACGTCGACGGCACTGCATCTTCAATCGGATTGACGTTTGCTTCTCCATCCGGCAATGCGCATGCGTTCTCTTCATCAGGAACAATGTTTTGAGGACTGGTTTCCTCGGGCAGTTCGCTTTGCGGTGGAGTCGGCGCGTCACTTGTCTCCTCTATAGCGGGAACTTCATTCGTCTCGTCAGACTCCAGCATTTTAGGCGTGGCTAATGGCACGTCAGGCATAGCTACTTCTTTTTCTGAAGAACCAGTCACGTTCTCGTTCGTTTCAGGTTTATCGTTTGGGACTGAAAATACAGTTTAAACGTCAGAAAAAGTGTTGAATAATTAATCAACTATTATATTGTCTGTTTATTCATACTTGTTTGTTGGCTACCAGGAAGGACGTTGGCGCCGCGAGAAACCGTCTGTATTTTAGTTGTTGTACCATACAATTCCATCAACACATATACTTTCTGAAAACCAAGATATTCATATATTTTTTTAGAGAAATAATGAGTTTGTGATAAATTTATTTATTTCAAGCGGCTTACTTACGTCTGGAACCTTTTCAAATGCAACATCCAGCAGTTCAGAATTGTAGTATATAAGAACTTTAGATTCGGCAGTTTTTTTCAAGCCGATTCTATCGCCGGGGCGCAGCCATTCAAACGAGGGAACGAACGAATGCAAATCTTTCTCTCCCGACTGATCCGTACGTGTATACTTCAGATATTTACCTGGAATATAAATACATTTCAAATGTTTCAAACAACTCGTATGGTTAATTCATTGAAAATATGTTACAGTAGTCTACAATCTATATACGTATATACTAGTTTACACCGTCTTTCTTGCCCCATCGTCCTGTACAAGAAGTGCATGTTTTTTCTTAATCTTACCGTCTATGTATGCTGTGAAATGGGGTAGCCAAGATGCGCAAAGTGGTAAGTGTCTGTTTATATTGGCGTTCAAAACGTTGACATCAGTCACGCCCATGCGAAAGCTCCCCGCATAAGAGTGTTTGCATTCCAAGATCTGGATCTGCAAAAGAAATATAAACAAATGCTTACATTGTTTTAAAAGTCTTTTGTCAAACTTCACTTAGTAATGAGTTTTAAACAATAGAATAAATTTTAATGTATCAAATTAAAATGAGGACAAAAGTTCTAATTAAAAGTATTTCTTGCGAACATGAGTCAGACGAATATCATGATTTGACATGATATTCATCTGACTTCATGTCTCTTGTTGCACCCATATATGTATATGGAGCGATATCGATATTTGTTGATCGTTATGACATGTATATCTTTGATACATGTCATAACGACTTCTTAAAATGATCTAATTTGATAGGTTCATCTTTGACAAAGACATCACGCGTCGAATCTAACTCGGAAGCCCATTCGTTCTTGTTGGTTTACTTCTTCATACGCCCGACTTCAACTTTGGCAGTTGAGCGTTCTGAAAATCACAGCACATCTTGGCGTAAAGCTTCATCAGGGCAGAAGTTGTTCAGTGACAGAAACAGAGATATTGTCGCATACATAAGTTACAGCTTATATAGCTTAATCGCGTAACGAGCTACCGAGATAAATAAATAAAATTATTCACGGTCAATTCACACATCACACTTTAGTCCCAAACTAAGCACAGCTTGTAGTATGGGAACTAGATTGCTCACTATTATTGCTTGTACCATCTTAATGTTGTTTTTGGACTAAAATTACTATTTTATAAAAGGTTTCTCTGGCTATCTTAACATTTGAAAACTGTAATTCTAATTTCTTCGATTTATTTTAAAAAGGCTTAAAAGCAATTATTAGTCCAGTCAAAATAGAATTAAATTATGACTTCAGTTTGCATTAATTCCCAACAAGCTGGATTTTTGTACAGGCCTTGAATACGTCATTACAAATGATATGTCAAAAGTCCCCATCGATCCCGCTTGTGCGTTTTTTTTTATTCGAGGTCAAAGGTCATACATTTGCGTTTTTTGCGTATATCTCTGAAACAACGAGAGCTATCGAAAAGTGGTTCAGGCAAAGTTTGTACATCGTAAAATTGTCTACAAAAAATACCTGAAAACTTTTCTTCTACAAAGCATCGCTTTCGAGATATAGTGACTTTAGACCGCAGGAAAATCGTCGAAGATGCTGCGTTTCTTTCATTTCAGCCGTTTTATCTGCTTCATTGCCACATAACAAGCAGTATTTCTTTTTCTAACTACAATAAACTCGATTTCACAAAAGTGTTAGTTAAGTATTTCTTGCACGACGCCCACGATATATATTTTAAATATATACAAAGAATACAAAGTAACAACAACAACATCCAGGCACAGAACAAATATTTATGTTAATCTTCAAACATTTGCTCTGCCTGTCACAAACTATGAGATTTTACTGTGTGGTAGAACACAAAATAAAGAATAGCATGAAAGAACTTAAGTAATCGTTATAGCTTAAATAATTAACAGGTTGAAGTCGCAGGGACCTGGCCAAATTGCCTAAAGAAATAACACCTACTGCATTCATGGGTTCTAGAATGCCGACAAAAATTTACGTCGGTATCTTTACGCGCTGCGCGAAGGACTCACGACAGCAAAAATTGCAAGAAAAAAGTGTTATTGTTACATAGACACCCACAGTGTAAATAAAGGCAATTTTTAAAGTTATTATGCTTTTGTATGCAAAATAAAATGCAATATTCAACTTTTGCACGCGTCACACTACCCACCTGCTTGGTTGGAATAATGTTGTAATTTATTATCACAAAAATATCTTCAAAATCATGATACTTAGTACGACGAAGCCAGTCAATAATAACATTGGGTAAGGAATATCTCCACGAAGTAATTATAGCTTCTTTGTAATTTGATACGACATTAAACAAAAGAAAATAGGTATAGTAATATAACTATTGCAAATGAATACATGATTTTTGAAAGCCTGATTCTATTTTGTAGATACAGTTATCGATAGCATATTTTAGATCGAAGTGCAACAAGCGCATGTCTTACCGAAACCGAAGTGTGTGTTCGGAGTTGATAAAGTTTTTAATTGGCTACAAGTTTAAAATTAAATCTTATGAGACACAAAACTATGTATATATTTCAAGCTTACTAGCTTGAAAGAGGGTCGAACGTATACAGACAATCTAGTAGGTACATTTACTAGTTCACTTAGAATCTGTAAATAGCAGACTCTCCAGTAACATGAGACCATGTTATGTCTATCTCTGAGAAGTTTCACTGAATTTCCTGATTTGACTTTGGGGACATATTTATCCACAGAGGCCATAACCTCTAGTGTCACCTTTGCCTTCAATTAATAACAACTTTTAGCCTAGGTAAATTTCGATCTCACCGCAATATGAGTATTTAAAATATTAACTAAGTACTGATAATGTCAATTTCTAGATAACTAACTCCTTTTTCTGCAAAACTAGCTTTATTGTCAATAATGTAGATTTCGTAATAGCAAGTATAGAACGCTGTAGTGGCTATGTTGCCTTATCGAATAAGTAGTTGACCAAACACCTAGAATGTAGAATAGAATACCTTTGTCAGCTAAAATACACCAGGAGTACCATTATTAAGTACTAAAACCATGCGTCAGCTAATGCAAAAATAGAATAATACTATAGATAAGTACATATAACGAATAATAAAAAGAATAAATTGTATCGAATGTTGTTGAATAAAAGACATGACTTTTTTTCAGAGAATCTCGCAGAAGTTTCACTAAGCCTCAGGTAGAAAAAAAGTTTAAAAGTAGGTAGAATAATAGGTAGGTGTTAATGATACTTCTATAAAAGATGTTATTTTAATAAAAAAATGATAACATTGTTTTCACACAGTATTTGACTATTGAATACTAAAAAAATGTAAGTAGTAGATTGTACCTTGTTATGACAATTTAGGAAATCAGATTTCATTTTATTTTAATGTTTAACGTTTCTCATGATATATTCATACACTATTAGATTATTTGCATTGCACTAACTCAACCTGTAGACCATTTGGTTGCACATTCCAAATCTTAGCCATTCATCCATCTTTAAGTGTAAATTATGATATATGAAATACCAAGAAAGAGTGGAAAAAATTTAATTCCCCTGAATATAATTTGTCACATATCAGAATGCGTTCAACTATGTTTCCGCTTCGCAAGTGGCAATCTTGGTTGTAAATTAAAACTTTGAACACTTCGAATTTACGTATGTATTTCGATTTTCCATTTACCTACGTCATGAAATATTTAATAATGATGAAATACTGAACCTCACGTTATATGCTGTACCTACATGTTTTCATAAAACAGATTGATATTAGGATTGGTTAAGCGCGAGTTGACTCACTCTTAGGATTTCGAACAAAAACTGTAATTTGGGCTAGAAACTTGTTTTTATGTTTGCATATAAATACATTATATATATCTAAAGTAACGATTTAACTCTCTATCATAACTGATATTCAGTTTTTTTACCATTCCATTTTATTTTGTTCACCTTTAAAACACTTGTGAACGCAAAGTCTACGTCCACCAAAAGACGCGTGTGATATAAGAATCTAAGTCCTGATTGATAACAGATAACGCACAGCCTAGCACCTAAACCATTGGTTTTGAGATTTGTAAGCTGTGTTCCTAACTTCGTTATTAGTATGCGCCTACGTACAGGCGAACACTAATAAAAACGGGACAACTTTATGCACGCGGATGAAGTCGCGGGAACGAAGTAACATGTAATAATTTAAAGTTTCTTTAGCATTTATGTAAGATGTTTAGAGGCAGCGTATGGAGTGTACATTGTACATTTTTATGACGAACTCAACTATTAAACATCTAATAAATAAATAGTTTCCAAAGTAACCAATCATTTCGAATGCTTTTGTATTTCCTTTTGTATTTGTATACTTATACCTTTATATTACTATAAGAGTTTTATTAATAAAAAACTACATTTGGATGTGATATTTGAAAATTATATGACTTCAAGTAGTTTCTACTTCAGATTCACGTTTGCATAGAGATCGTGTCACCTTATTATACATACATAATAAAAGGATTTTTTTCCTAACTATTAACATCTGATGTTACCGGAGTTCTTTATTTTATGAAGAACCCCAGAAGAAATAATACAAGCAATATAAAAAATCTCTATTAAATATGAGGATTATTTATGAAAAACATTCGATCAAAAATCAATTAAATTAGTTGGTATTTGTTGATTAAAACAACTTATTTGCTAGTGAATGTTAGTGATCCTTTGCCAGAACTTGGAAAAAAACACGCGAATATTTCAAAAACTTGCTATTTCGTGAACAATTAGCTGTTGACATCTAGGTAGAAACTGTCATCTCAAACTAGTAAACCGCCTATAATTTTCATACTGCAGGTAAATCCAAGTGAGCTAATTACTTACCAACAATACACTTATCAGAACAAAACACTATAGACATTAACTTCACTTTCACACAAGGTTAGCAGAGTAACTCTGCTAATCTTTTTGAGTTGTCTCGAATCTTGAAACAGAAAAAATCCTGGGAGAATCGAAACAGTTGTTCGCAAGCCACCTGGAGATATTCAACTGAGGGCTTAGTCCGAGCCTGCATTTTAAAACTCCCTACTCTCGAGTCGAGAGTCGTCTCTCGGATGTCCTTATATTTTTGTAAGAAATAGAGAGAGAGATCCGAGAGACGACTCTCGGCTCGAGAGTAGGGAGTTTTAAAATACAAGCTCGGACTAAGCCCTCTGAATGCGCGGTGGTGAGTTCGACGGTACATTGGACGCGGCCCGGCGGCGGCATGCGGCAGCGTCCTATCCCCAGAACTCAACCCGATACAATGAAGAAATTCTGACGAGTTACAAGTTTTAAGCTCGGAATTTTTTTCCTTTAATGAATCGAATCCATCATAGAATTTTAAGAACCACCATCCGCAATATTAATAATAGTGAATAGTATATTGCATGATACGATATAGTAAGCATATGAAATAAGTTACATAACTATAGTGATAGTAACTACATCTACCTAGTTTCATAATAAAAAAAAAAACAAATAAAATAAATACACGTAGTAACGGACGTTTCAAACATCACACTCTTGTCCCAAACCTAATCAAAGCTTGTACTATGGGAACTAGACTGCCGATATAATACTTTTATATATTTTTTTAATAAATACATACAATCAAACTTACAATATTTACTTTCATAATCTTTTTATGCAATTATTTATAAAAACAATTTTCGCTCTCATATTCGTAAAATGAGTTTGCGTTTTTTGACGAATTAGTAATAATTGGATACCTTTGTAAATATGTAGATACATAAAAAAATATTCTATTCATCAGAAAGTAGGTAATGATTAGGTTTTACAAAGTTTACCAGTAAAAGCTTCCTTAGTTTAGAAATGTGGACAGATTAGAAACTTATGAGTCCTTAAAAGCTGGTCTAATCTATCCTATCTAATCTACCTTTCCGGTTTTCAGCCTTTCGAAGAATATCTAACAGATGCTTGCATCAACGTAAGTAATATAATAAGATTTCATTTGGTGTTCAGAAAATAAAATACCGTATGCATATTTATAGACGTACTGCGGCATCAACAAGGTTTGTTCTATCAGAGTAAATTTCCTTACCCAGGTTTTTTAAATTGTCTGGCCTCGATACATAAACTGTTATTTCCTATGCATGTGTAGGCTTTCTTTAAAAAATGTATTTTATTTAGTGTGAAAATTTGCGACCTCACGTATTTATGTAGATGTGATGTTTGTAAACATGATTTTAACAACCTTTACAAAAGCTAGAATCATTTTCTAAAAAGTGAAAAGAGCTAAATATGTTTGGTATAGTAATTACCGATAGTTTATTAAATAAATTGAATAAAAATTAGCTGATTATTTTCGTACCTATTACGTGCATTGCGATTTGCGATATAGGTAAACGTATTATGTAGTGTGGCAAAATTGTACAGAGATGCCTACCTACTGCAAATAGAAATAAAATGTAGCCAAATTATCATGAATATCTATTCATTAGTAAACAAGTTATTTAGTGCTAGAAATCACTCAAATGATAAAACATATCAATTAAAAATTTCGTCACGTTATATCAAATTATGTAGATAACAATTTTAAATTAACTTTTTGCACTTACATAATTTTTATAGATAACAAGCTGACCCGTGCCCACTTCGTCGGGCATAATACGACCGTTTTTCTCCGATTCACTTTGCAAAACGGACTACCACGTAAGCCTTTTTATTTTTCGGTTTTTTTATATAACCTGTGACACTCAGCACTAATGTAGCTTTCTATTGGTGAAAGAATTTTTAAAATTGATTCAGTAGATCCCAAGTTTGCCCCTTACAATTTAAGAAACACTCAAACTTTACTTCTTTATAATATTAGTATAAATATAGATACTAGAATTCATAGTTTTTCTAAAGTAGGTATTTTGTTTCAATGTAGTATTTCGAGTAAAATGTAGTTTAAATGAAATAAGGTCACAACTTTAACGACTCGGTGGACATCCAAAATATCCAAAAGAGCTATTTTGGATGTCTATCCTTTTGGATAGATATATTGGATATTTTATACATGTCTTTTTGATTTTTGATGTAGAACTTTCATTCAGGACGTGTTCTGTGAGGTAATAAAAAGCTTCCGTAACGCTGAGACAATGGTCAAGTTTATGTGTTTTGTATGCACCAGCCCTTAGATGTTCAAAACTAGAACACAGTAAACATTACGGCTTAGCTGGGGAAATAGGAACAGTATAAATGTCCCTTCAAACTCTTTCACAGTCAGGCTATCACTGAACTGCTAATAGATAATTATACACCTGTTCTTCTTCAAGTAGATGATACCTAGAGTTCGACCACACCATTCGATAACGTCCGATTTTTATTACTATCCAATGCAATGCGTAAAAATTAAGTCTGCATTTATGCTTGTAAATGATTTCCAATAGCAGGTACAAACACTTCTCATGTACAGACGAACGGGACTCTGTATTATTTGAGATAGGTTTTAAGTATAGTAGGCTAGCTTTGTTCCAATAACATCCTGCCTGCCTAGTCAACATTATATGTAATATTACAGACAAGGTCAACACGAGTGCAGTTGCTTCACAATTTTTCTTCACTGTCGGAAACTACTGGTATTACATACATAATTTCGAATACATGATTTGAACCCGTGACCTCAGGATCGCAAGGGGTTTCTACTAATACATTTGCTCAATAAAGGTCTGGAAAATACAAAGTAAACGAATTGCTACCGTGACGTATAGTGAAACGCAGTGTCATCAATTTTCAAAAATCATCTTATATATTACCACGACACGATATTAGAGCGATGCGACGTCGGTCGTATCGTGTGTGTTTTGATACGTATTTCTTACCTCGTATAGTTCGTTGACGATGAGATGAGCCGAACTGAACACAAGTGCGCCCATAGGGTCCGGCGTAAGTCGGCGTGCGACTGTGTAGTCCTTAGACAAACTAACATTGTCACCGTGGTATTCGGAGAAACTCCTGTTGACGTGTAAAGAAGTTTAAAAAAAATCTTATAATACATTTTGGTATTTTGATAAAGCATTGTTTTCTTTGATGTGGTTTAGGATCATTTGTTTAAGGTTGTTAAGGTTCATATAATAGTTTACAATGAAACATAATTATTTCAAATATGTATAAACATTTTATCTCATACAATACATTATTTAGCTTAAATAATAATGTCACGTTTCAGTTTTGTTTAGACAATGCTAGGTAAATTACTGATCATTATCAATCACTTGATCCATTGTCCCTATTTATATATTTATTTATTATTTATTGCTGAATTGGAATCCATCTTCAGGGATCTAGACTGGAAAGGATGGACTGGTACAAAGGAAACGTTTGAGTCACTCGTTTTGCAGATGATATAGTATTACTCTCAGAGACAAGTACGCAACTTCAACAAATGCCAGATATAAAACTCAGCAATAAAAAACCAAATTAGTTGCTAACGTGGAATAGACGTATATAATAGATTTACATAACCACTAGTAATGTAAATCAGGCAAAATTAGTTTAGTACCAAAATGATAAGTAAAAAAATGGTTGTCTGTAAAGTCGGTTTACTGACGATAGTTGAACGTGACAACGAACGCAAAGGCCGATCGTGCTTCTTTGTCGCTCGTTCCGCGCTCTCGCTTGCACTTCATGGAACGCCTCAGAACGCCTCATGAACGCCTCATATGTTTTTTCGTGCGTGCAGCCGGCTCTATCGAATTATAAGACGTTGTCACGTCAAAAAACGTACCAATACGGCGGAGGAGGTGTCGGCAAGGCTCTAGGATTAGTGAGAATTCCGTGATCTGTATTGCATCCGTTGTAATTAAAATTTCTTTCTTCGTTCTGAAGGATTGTGACCTATCAAATAAAAATGAATATTTAGTAAATCAGTCAAATACCAACATTATATGTACAGATAAGTTTAACAGACTAAAAAGCTAGAAAAACACTCGTAAACAAATTGATAGTATTATTGGGCTTGATCGATAAATATATCATATAAAAGGTCTTAGTTTAGGTATGCAAAAACATTTTATATTTATGATTTAGGATAGATTGGTTTTGATACAAAAAAAAAAACAAGTTGTAAAATAGAAAACCAATGCAACATGATCTTATATCTCTCATAATTACTATGACGTTGAAGTTCAAGAAAAGCTAATAATTAGCTAGATCGCAGTTCGGGCGTTATAGGTACCTGAGTGCATTGTCCATAGAGGTCGACCACAGCATATATGTTGAGATGCGGTACATACCACGCCTTGCCCATGTCTGTACCATCCAAATAGTAGTGAAGACTGCGATCAGCGTGCCACATCATACCTATCACCAACTTAAATTTAGCTACGTTTATCGATCTCATACTTGGGCCTATTCCATTGTAAAAGAACGAAAGGGATAGAAAGTCTATGAGCCTTGTAGTGCTTTTAACTACTAAAGTACTAATCTTTCTTCTAGTCTCGGCTTTGGTCGCGAGGAACTGGCACTTGAGTTTCTCTTATACGAGTTTAGTTGGTAAGACTATACTCATATAGGACGTACTAGAAAAGGTTCTAAACGATCGTTGTGATTTTACAATAACGTTTATATGACTGAGTTATTATCAATTTAGCTGTGATGTAAAACATTGTATGATTCATGTTTCTTGATTTAACGTCAACATATTAGAAGTATTAGAAAAAAAATTGCACATTAACCATAAATTGTTATACATTTTATTGTCAGTTACACCGTGATTTCATATTTTCTTTACTTTATACAGTGTCCGCTATATTTGATCATTTACAACCACCGATAAAATAAACGCCTCATAAATAATGATATCACTGACATTGTTGTATATTATATTATTATATTATATTTCAAAAATAGCATCGTAAATATGTTACTAACCAACTCTGCTCCCAACGGTCAAAGTATCCAGGTCTAGAGGATATCCACTTCGGACGCACTCGCCGTCCTTCATCATAGCAGACCCGCTGAGGATGTAGGTGTCCCAGGATAGATCAGTGGCAGTGCCGGCTAAGGCACCCAAGCCACCGTCTAGATCGTCCGGACGAATTGCAGTTACACCTACAAAAAATAAAACTTTAGATTGTCAGATGATGCATGCGACATATTCGTATTACACTTTTTATTTGCGATAACCTATTTAACGACCTTACATTCTGGATTCGGATCCAAACTTGTTGTTTAGTAGTAATGCACCAGAATTGTACCCACTAGTTGAAAACGAATGTTTGAGATAACTGGCTCACCTATCTCCAAACTACCAATCCAGCAATCGACCATCTTATCAATCCTGATCTCGAACATATCGCATTCTCGCAGTGGTCGCGAACTGAACAGTACTGCGTCATTGAACTCCGAGAAGACAGTGGCACGAGACGCTGTCAATCGACTTCGCGATAATCGCGCGTTATGACCGTGCACACGGTGAAAGCACATTTCTCTGGAACAAATATACAAACATCACCACAGGATTCGTATTTTTAATATGTACTACCGAATACCACTAGTTATGTTAGCCAAAGGTTGCTCGACGGAAGATGTAACCATTTCGTTCACACATATTCTTTTGTTTTATCTCATGCTCAAACACATCACAAATACTTACGGTAGAATAGTAGCATTGGATTCAAAGGAGACTGGCGATTCAGGCAAGCTGATCGGTATTGGCGTGTACGTATCTACGATAGTGGCCTGCGCTACGCGTCCGTACAAATCTAAAAAATAAATAATGATTCAGTCATCTGACTCAATCCAAGGCCAGCCAAGACTAGCCTTTTTAAACGGTTTTATTTTATGAAGCTTGAACAAAATCAAATTTCGTAAAAATATTTTAGAGTTGCACTTTCGGATGCATTAAAATATTAAATAGGCAACTTACCAACAATACCGAAAACATGTTCGGGTATATTGAATGCCGCCGGGCCTTGGTCAACACCATTGACGTAAAAATGCAGAATGCCCAAATCTTTGCGCATTACTCCGACTGTATCGCCTTCCTAAAAACCAATTTAAGTAATTATTACTTATTGTCTATGTATTAATGCATTTTTCTAAACAACCAATGTTAGAAGAGCAGTAATTTTTTTGTGTTTATGTTAAAAAAACCAATCTGATCAATTTATAAAATTAAAATATATCATTAAAAAAGTATGCTGAGGAGAGCTGACCCCAAAAGAAATGGGACATACGGCCAGGACAAAGAAGAAGAAGATAATTAAAAAAGGATGCTTACCACAAGTCTACTTAGATTGCGGACATATTGTGGTATAATTATAGTGCCATCTCTGATCACGTCTTCACCTGTGATCCCCCAGGTGCCCGATCTATAAAATTAACATAGGTAGTGGTAACGTACTGAGTAGTTTGCTTTGTAAGTTTTGTGAAATATTCAACAATGACACTATCATAATAAAAAAGTAAAGCGAATAAGTATCTTGGTATCAGTTTAGGCGACATTATGCAATCGAAAACCAAACATGTTCCCATAAACTATTGTTTACGCATACAATCGCGTGATCTCTGTTCGTAGCATACTATTAGTAAAATTAATTTGACCAGGTCAGCAGTGTCTACAAAATAACGTCCTAAGTAGATCCATAATCGAGATTTCTAAAATCATAGAGTAGATAAAAATTTATCCCAAGGCGGGAATCGAACCCGTAACCTCCGCATCGCAGGCGGACCTTCGCCCGCCGCGCCACATCGATCGTCAAAATTAACTATTATTCATTAATATGTACTTACGTTGCGTTTATCATTCGGAACGGAAATCTTATATCGTTTGAGGAATGCTGCGTGACCCCGATCTCGATACTTCCCGCCCACTTTGGTATAACTAGGTCTAAGCGCACTTGGAATAACTCGTTCGTCTTCAATGTACGGTTCGTCATTACGAATCCGTTATTGAAGATTTCGAAAGCGCTGTTGACAATTAAATGCATTATTACTTTTTCGAAGATCAACAATTCTAATAACCTAACAATGAATATTTATTTATTTAAGTGCCGTCAACATGATATACACCAATAATTACAAGTATCTAATATACATTTTTTAACAGAAAGAAACTAAGTGTTATTATTTTTAGAGACGACAGACTGCATGCAATTATTATATAAGGTCGAGCGAGTAAAAAATAAAGAGAGATTACCTAAGTCTTACAATATAAAAAAGTTATTAGCATGCAATATTGATACTAATGGCAGATAATCATAGTCTGTAAGTTAATAGTATGTATTATGAAACGGGTACTTACTTAGGCCTATGAGCAGTTCTACCATCGTTAATAATAATAACATGCGAATCACGCAGCGTATGAAATAAAAGTTCCCCCTCTTCTACCAATCCGGTGCATCCTCCCGGTGGCTCATACGAACCTGTAACACGAAAATAATTTCATTACTATCATCATTAGTCTAGCCATAGCTAACAATTGTGTATCGCAACGTTTTACCTCTATTTCATGCAAATATTAAGTTATAAATACACTACCCCTGCCCAGTATAAATTGATATATTTTGATGGGGTTGTCTTACTTGTCGATGGTTGTGGATCGACGGTTTCCCCAGCCGGCATTTCCACGGCCGTTTCCGAACTGCCACCAGCCACGACGGCTGAGGCAGTCTCGCCAAGTGCAGTGGACGGATCAGTGAGCGGTGACCCTGGCACGTGCACTGGAGAAATCATTCGGAGTGGCACACCACTGATGTTACTATCCATGTCCTCGCATGGATCAACCACTGTTACCTGCAAATTAATAATATATATCGTGATTTTTCTTCACCGATTAATAATGTCTAATTTCGAAACCATAACTTTAAGTTAACAAAATATGCATGGTAAGCAATCAAACTCCTTAAAATTTATTCAAAAAATCACAAGGATCACTTTGAAACGTCTTACATAATAGATGATTCTGGACGCCAGTTCGTCGGTACCAGAGTCTAGAACTCTAGAAGAACAGAAGAACTGGCAAGAAACTAGACCTGGATCCTAGCCTTATTTTATATGATCCTTATTACAATTGTTTAATAAAGAAGTTGGAGCTAGTTTGTCCAAAACTTGCTATTCTTGTAAATAGTCAGATATTTTATAATATGCCTTTGATACCTTTGATGTATACTCCTTTCACATATTTGCATACATCCCATCAGATGGTAATTGCAGCCTACAATAATATATATATTACTTCAACAGAATATCTAATAAAGATGAGTTAACCAATTTTAAAAATTTAACAACGCTAGTATATCGGCTATGAATAAAATAAGGTTTGCCTAGGTAAAGCTGTTCTCATTGTTATTATTAAAGTGTTTGTCTACACCAATTGAAAATAAATGTTAACTTACTTTGACAGTCATGCCGTACAGATCAACGACTCCCCACACTTGCTGAGGCACCATATCAGTAGCCACTCCCTGATCCACTCCGTTGATGAAGTAATGGAGCTTTCCGTTGCCTTTCCTCATCATACCCACTGTATCACCTTCCTGCAAGAATTTTCCATGATGAATAAATCAAACCATATGTACACAGAAAAAGGTGACACACATATGTATCTCATATTACTACATTCAATACTATAAATAAGTTCTATTTGATACAATACATAATATCAGGTTCCCTAGAAGGATCTCTAAAAATAAATATGTACTGCCAAATCGAATCGCATTGTTATTGAAGAAATAATCTTGAAAAAAACTCAATACAACAATATGATTATCATTTAGCATGTAATGTCATTAACCAAACAAGGGAAAACATAATCAATTAAGAAAATAATTAAAATGTCTTTGTCTGTTTGTTGTCATTTCTTTTTTTTCTGGTTACTTATGTGATCATATTTACATCACTTGATAGAGAGAGTTTATTTACCCGCAATTCATCCAGATTGAAATTTCCATACTCCATACAAGCACCCTGCCCATTCATGAGCACTTTGCACCCAGACATCATGATCGTTCCTGTGTCCATGTTAGTCATTGTAGATGGAAACCTTATAGTAGCTGGGTTGTGAGCTGTTACTCCTACCTGTAATGAGAGCTGAATTTAATGTAAGCGTTTGGGCCCACTGCCCTAAAGTTGTGTTGTGTCAATAAAACTGTGTATAATAAGTGCAATGTCGCAATATGACTCTTTGTGTTAGTAATGCCTGTGAATTTAAGTTTCCTAACATATTACCTCAATGCTACCACTCCACTTGTCGACAAGTTTTTCAATACGAATTTCAAAGAACTCATTGTCATAAAGAGGTCGGTGCGTCATCACGACGCCGTTGTTATAGTCATCTAAAGGGCGCGCCCTTTCTGCTGATCTGCGGGACATCATACAATATCAGTATAAAGCAGATTATTCATTAAACTGAGCCATACAATTACAAACAAAACTAACAGACACTAAGTCACTAGCAATAGCAACCTTCACCCTAGGACAGGATTATGGGTGAAATATTGAGTAATAATTTAGCAAAGAGGCTTTGTAAAGATACAACCTTGACTAAAATACGCTCTTACGATGGTGATGCTTACTTATTGTTGTTGGAGAGTTCCACCAATATTCCACATCTGGGATGGAATCTCAAGTTATCTTGTGAAACTGAAAAAAAAATGAAAATTACACAACTCATGAGGTTTTGTATTAAGTACATAACTACACCTTAGTTTTCATTATAAACGGGATATTCACCATGATTTGTGACTATGATTATATCCCGATATTTCGGCACAGTTGCATGCGCCATGACCACGGGTCGAACTGAAGTCTTTGCGAGTAGATATTAAATTCATTGACAGACATACCGGTCTACCCTCTTTCGGCACTCTTTTTTTACGAACGATACTACCATCGGCTTCACTCTCACTTTTAACTCGATTACGACAAACTACACTCACTATGTTCTAATACTCCGCTCGTACACGAGTTTTTGGATCGCGGCACATCCTTATAACCGGATTCCAGACTCCATCTCCTTCCCGGTTAAAATTTCTGTACTTGGTAATCTCAATTGCTTCTTGAACCAGTCTTGGTATATATACCAACTGAGCGTCATTATAATGACGCTCAGTTGAGATTACCTATGGGTTGTGTAACTCGATCCAATGGTTTGGGTCTGATTCCAGCAAATGCTCCGCTATGGCAGATTTATGCGTATGAATGTTTTTGACTGTTCTGATATGCTCTTTTACCCTACAAGCTATCGTACGTTTAGTTTGGCCAATGTATGAACTGGCACTACAACAATCAATTTTATACACTCTTGGCTTCTCTAAAGGAAAACTATCTATCGGAGACCGTAGGAAGTGACCGATTTTCTTTAGTAGAGTAAAGATGGTTTTTACAGAGACTTTCTGCAGGGCCTTCGCAACCTTATGTGACACACGTCTACATATGGTAAAAATGCTGGTTTTCTTTCTACTCTATGTTTGCGGGGCTGAGGCTTAGAGGAAATTTTCTAAGCTTATATCCATTCTTAAGCAGGACATTCCGGGAAATAATTAAACTCACAAATCATGGTGAATATCCCTTTTATAATGAAATATATGTTTAAAACCATGATAGTTTCAAATATTATAACTGCACCTTATTTATTTGAACTTACCAAGAGGGCAACTTAATGGCATCTGAATATGAGTTTCATGATGGGATCTTGGTAACGCACAAGCTCCGGCTTCAGAGCTTGTGCCTTCATGCGGCTGAAATATTTTGATTTGATATAGAGCATACAAACTTTATAGAGCATACAACAAATCACTTGGTTTAGTGAAGTTGTGAAACCAACCTGTTCTGTCATAGGCCTTGGATGGTTACAGTGAATGATGGAAACTTGGACACACTGTCCATACAAATCTATGACAGCAAAAAGTCTTGCAGGTAACTCTTTTGCAGCAATACCTAGGCAGCGACCATTGATAAAGAACATCAATTCTCCCTGCAGGCAGAATACAAAACTAATTTAATATCAGATAATTTAACCCACAAAAATCAAAATTTGTACAAGTTGAAAGTTAACATGTATGATGAAATGATAGTATACCTTGCTAGATCGGGAAACTGCAAGTGAATCCCCTTCTCTTAACGAGTCTAATTCTGGACCATAGGAGTTTAAAATAGTGACTCCATCTTTAACAATTGAGTTTCCGGACAATATCTGTAAAATACATAAATTATTATTATTAATTATATTTTTTTTAATTGGATTGATTATTGTTTATTACTGTTCATTATTTACCCAAGCAGTGTTTCTCAACTTTGTGGCTGTTGCCGGCAGCTCTAAAAACTCTGGATCTAATGTTGTTACCCCAATCTCGAGGCTCCCATTCCAAACATTCACCTGTAGAAAAATACCATATTTGTTTAATTAATCGTTAATAGTAAAAACTTACAAAATTAAGTGTGTGTGTGGTTTATGATATTTTACATATTAATTGCCAAATTTCCTGTTGGAAAAGAGTTAGAAGCAAGTCTTTTTTGTCTAAGACCATATTAATTAAAGAGAATAATTGATAACCAAATATAACAATGTGTCACAGCTCAGTTGGTAGTAGCCCTGCTTTTCTGCATTCCCTGTGGGTTGTGGATTTGATTCCCAAAAAAAAAGCCCTGCTATACCTACTCAGAGTAGCAACTTATTTCTAACTTAGCTGAGGCTATAGAAAATTGGTATTTAATGTAACTTTAATAAAATAAGAAACAGTATAGAAATGTTACTTACCTTTCTGTCAATACGCACTTCAAAAAGCGCATCATCGGTCAACGGATCAGCACTAAGTATCAAGCCATGATTGAACTCTACGAAGTTTCTAATAGCTGTAAGATTCTGGTTCAGCAATGTGACCCGGTCGCCACATTTTCTATGAAACTTATTCATTGTTTCAGTTGTTCAACCATTTGAGGCAAGAAATTCAGGCTCTCGATGTAGAGAAACCGAGTTCCGCGAATTTGGGTACCGTCTCATGATCCTTCCTGACATTTGAGTAGACCTCAGAGAACACAGGTCTATTTACTCTTAAATAAACACGGGCTTCATTGTACAGCCCAGCCAAGGGCTGGAAAACTGCAAAATCAAAGTAATGTTGATTTATGATACCACACGATATTGATTTATGATTTAGCGAAGTAAAAAAATCGCCTTACCCAACCCTACAAGCAGAGACACAAAATAAATAACTATTTATTTTTTTCGTCTAGCGCTCGCCGAATCTGGCGATTTGATTCTATAATCCACAGACTAGTTCAGCTTATTCCCCCAATGTCCAATACTCAAATCACAGATGTGAAATTGAACGAACAAAGAACATTACCATGAAATATCGTTCTAAAGGTGTTCACACCCTTACAGATGATGTATATTTAATAAATAAATAAATAAATCTGGATGGGTACATCACGATTCGAGCTCTGTCATTTTTTGATGTCACACCATCAAGGCCCGCGATAGAAGCTTCTTCTTATCGTGTCGATGCTACGACTGTATTTTGATGTAGCATCGTGTTGGAAAGATTATCCAGACTAGACACTGCTTTGCCGTGCCTAGTGCATGGAAAGAGCCTCCTCGTGGCGCACACCGGTAACAGCGATAGAAGTAATAAAGCTTCTATCGCGGGCCTTGAGCGTGGAGACAGAATCCAGAAATTCCGTAATGAAAGAACCTAACACTACGCATGCGTAATCCAGCAAAAAATTCTAAGCAATAGCGTATACGAATCATTGACACGATAATAATTTTCCATGAAAATTCCTAATTGCTGGTACCTATATAGAATGAACCTCATACATATTACAATATGTCCGTTAAGGTGTGTGAAAACTTTTACAGTACAGTTTTAACTGCCATCTATCGCAAAACTAAAACACTAAAGTGACTACTTTTATTACAAATAGAAGATAGATGGCATTAGGAGTGCTAAATGAATACCCTATGTTTATAGACTTTGAAATAAAGTAGATACATAGGTAAACATATATCTATCGTCGTCTTGTGTATGCTTTGGAACTATTTAGTTCAAAACCATACACAAGACGACGATAATGCGACAAGATGCCACTTTTTAACTCTACTTTCTAGATTGCTAATAGAATACGTTTTTTCTACTTGTACTTATTATTGTAAATACATAATAACATCCAGACACAAAACAAAATTTATGTTCATCACACAAGCATTTTCTCTGGGTGGGAGTCAAACCCACGACTTACAGCATGGAAGGCAGAGCTACTAAGTAACAACTGAGCGCCGTTTATAAATATGGTAGGTACCTTCCAGATAAATATAAAATATCCCTTGGCATTACCATAAACTTACGTAGGTAAATAAATATACCTACACTCGCCTAAACTTGACATCTACAAATAATACCAGTACCTACCTATATTTAATCAAAAATAAGTCAAAATTTTTGATTGGGGTATAGGTAGATGAGGTTAGGGGCAAGTTTGTAGTAGCGTTATTTATCGACGAATCACAATGAATTTTGAGAGGTATACACTAAGAAATCTAACCCAATTAGATGTTGCAAAAGGATCAGCTATTGCATAGTTCTAAGACTCGCGAGGTCAGCTAAGAAGCACTAGATTATTTTACAAAGTTTATTGTTGAATTTGACACGTTCACATTTTTCACGTGTAACCTGCGAGTAGGACACGCGTAGCGCACGTGTGCCATCCGCACATTCCGCACGCACATAGCAGGTCCAATAGTATAGGGCTTAGGAAAAACGGGCAAAAAACGGCCTGGTTCCTACCCTTTTTTTATATGTTCCTTCTTACAAAGAATTACAAATATTACAATTAAACTAAATTAGATACCTACTGAAGTTCAAGTGCGGTGTCCATTGAACTTAGTAATAATACACATAATAAAGTCATATCTAGGACATATTAATGAGTTCAAGATAATAAAAATAATAAGAAAATAAAAAAAACTATAGGTACGTAAATCAAAAAAACATCACACGCTTCGCTTCTCACACGCTTCGCTTCAGGAACGAAGAATTGCCTATTACCTACCAGTAGGTAAAAAACAAATACAACAAATACTGAGCTTGTTGTAGTTGTTTTTTTTTGTATTGTGGTCGTTTTGCGGCGTAGCACATAGGCGCGTTGAAGTCTTTTACTTGTGACCTAGAATTTAAGCGCGGGGCATAGATAGCACTATGCAGTTTTTGGTCTAACCGATACACCATGTTTGGCTATTCATTGTAGATTGCATTTGCTCTTTTACTAAAACGTTGGTTTTCCCATTCTTGGCATTTGCATTCATATACCTACGCTCTGCCTCTATAGAATCTTATAGGTGCCTACCACTAATCGCTAAAAACTTTCTTACGATCCCCGTGTAGTAACAACAAGATTCAAACGATTTTAAAGATATTCCGTTTCTAGAAATTATAATATTTCCACATAAATGGCTATAAGCTACTTATCTTGAAAAGTTAAGATCTAAATTGCTTCGAAAAAAAAATCTTAATAGCTACTCGTTCCTAATAGCCAGTTAATAAAAAATCAATCAAAGCTCAAATTCGTAGAAAATATAAAGAAAAATCATTTCATAAAGTAAGATCTTTCTATTTGATTAATTTTCATACTAAGGAAACATTTTAAACTCAATTTTAAAACTATTCTATTACTATGTATTCTATGTATACGTATTTACACACAAAAAGTATATAAGTAAGTATTCTATCAACGATCTAGTTCCCATAGTACAAGCTTTGCTTAGTTAGAAATGTTTATAAATATTTATTTATACTTATTTATACCCAGGCACAAATCATACACTGTTTTCCATCAACTATTTTCTTGACTAATTCTACATAGTTGTCAGCCTTATGATTTCTGAGGAAATTATGTGCGACTGCTACAAAAGATTCCCACGCAAGGTTGTCCATATCATTCATATAGGTCTCAAAAATTGGGGTGGGGTCTTTTATTAATTTACGTATTTGAAGCCCTACAAAGCTACCTGCTTTTAGTTTTTCATTACTTTTTGAAATTTCCGTGAAATAGGCATTTCAGCTTCATCCTCCTAAGATTACACAACCTGGTGAGAAGCTGGTATCGGGACATTTTCTGAATGTGGAATAGGTCTTTGTGCTTAAGAAACATTAGGATATTTCCATTTATGACGATTGTTGCCCACTATATAAGTCATACGAAAGCAACAGTCGTCATAATGATTTTTCTTTTCTTGCAGAAAAACGATCTTATAACAGAATCGTTAACACAACATCTGGACGTACTAGCCATAATAAAATAGTAACATGAACTTATTACTTATATACTATTACTAATTACGTAAGAAAATCGGAAAAAAATTAAAATGAGGATAGTACGAAAACTAGAGCTGATGAGTTAAAATGTAGTATGGCAAAACACTGTTTATTTCCTACTTAATCGACTGTAGACACGAACAAAGATGCAACAAAAAAAATAACTTTTGTAGGCCAGTGTTATGTATGTTTAAAACTTTTAGACACTTTTGTTTCTGACCCAGCGTATCAGCATTGCTATTCAGCGTACCGAGTATCTTATCTTGGGTACAATTCCGATTGTTACTGATTCGGATAATTTGAGCTATTTATAGACTGTTTGCAACGATCTGCAGATAGTTCAGCTGTATCATATGTACTTCATGAAAACTGTCATCGTCATAGTTTGTTTGTGAATAAAAGAACACTTGAACTACGAAATCGGCAGTTCAATATAATCCAACTTCTTCTTTTTTTTGGGGAAAATAAAGTCAAATGATTAAAAAACTCTCTTTAGTGGAACGAACCAATGATATATAAATTATCTCTTGCTGATAATGCTAATTCTTTGCATTTCAGATGTTCCTAAAAATGAAAGGATAACATTACAAATTTATATTTACTCGGAAAAAATTTAACACTGAACCTTTTGGTTGTTAAGGTGGATCTCGAGTGTGATGTGTGAAAATTCTGTGAAAGTACATTCAATATTAATGACACAAAGCTAAGTAAATAAAAGGTTTCAATCATCATTTCAATCATGCAAAGGTTAAAACGTGAAAATTTTGAAAAACTTTTATTTCATTGTATTCTGAATTGTTTTGAAAATAATAAGCTGTATGAATGAACGTCCTTAGACTTTATGTTTTCTTTGCGAGCGAGCGTTGCGTGTGCTGCGTCCATTATTAACATCGCCGTGGTCTTATTCTAAGAAAATAGAAAAAAAGCTTGTCAAGTGCTTCTCAGACCACGATTATTTGAGTTGAGTCCACAAGACAAGTGTTAGTTATTTTCTGTTGTAAAACTTAGTGTTTTTGTAAACTAAGTAAACTAGGTACGTACCAGATTTTAATTTCATAACAACTCCTTATTTCTTTTAAGAAAACTATGTTACCTACACCCTATGTTTTTAAACCTCTCAAAAATAAGGCACTATTATGAAAAATTACTCAGTTTATGTCTCTTGTTATAATAGGTGGAAGACAAAACTTTATCACGGAAAATTCATAAAAATGTTACTTAATAATCTTCATTATATACTAATCTTGAATACTAACAATCCTTACGGTAAACTGATGTAGACCACGGTACATAAGTACAATCGAAGAGCTTATGTTTAGATCTTTGAACGCGAATGACTAGACATTATAAAATAAGACCGTACAAGTACGTTACATATTGAATGGAAGATTCCATATCAATTGGATCCTACAGCAATTATATACTTGTACTAGCTGTCCTGGCGAACTTCGTACCGCCTTAGAGAGATTTTTTTTTCTGAGAGTTATTTCTTAATTTTTGAAGTGAAAACTTCTTTAGCGGCGCTGGGTGGGTAAAAACTTTCAAACTCGCGTCAGGGTCACGTGACGTCGAAAAAGCGTAAGATCTTATTTAATTTTTATACATTGCTCGTAAAACAAGAGACGACAAAAGAACACACTTGCGGTCACGCGACGTATGACTCAAACAATTAAATAGTGTTGTGGCGACATCGTACAAGGCGAGTACAAGGCGCTGCCAACACGCGGTGCGGTGCGGAGCGCGGGGGCGGAGGACCGAGGAGCGGCACTCGCGCGCCGGCAGCCGACAGACGCTCTGAGCACCCTCGCACGGGAAACACGTATCGCTCGCCGCGCGCGCATAACCAGATAGACGCTATTATATCGTACGAATCGTTTCGCCTAACTTGTATTTAACTGTATCGCTTCCATCTTATTGAAGTGAAAACTCAGTCAGGGTCACGTGACTCGTGACGTTCATCGAACGTGACGTTCATCGAACGTGACGTTCATCATTCGTTGTCTTCGTCGTTGTGTCAATGTCAATGACATGACACAATCACACTGACACAGACACATTCGCGCTTGCGCGAATGTGTCTGTGTCAGTGTGTCTTCGTTGTCTTCGTCGTTGTGTCACATTCGCGCTTGCGCGAATGTGACACAATGACATGACACATCAGTCATTGTCATTATGACGACTGTGGTTATATTTTTGAAGTGAAAACTTAAAAGTGAAAACACAGACACATTCGCGCTTGCGCGAATGTGTCATTGTCATTGTCATTGTCGTTGTGTCACATTCGCGCTTGCGCGAATGTTACACAATGACATGACACAATCACAATGACACAGACACATTCGCGCTTGCGCGAATGTGTCTGTGTCATTGTGATTGTCATTGTCATTATGACGACTGTGGTTATATTTTTGAAGTGAAAACTTAAAAGTGAAAACACATTCGCGCTTGCGCGAATGTGTCTGTGTCATTGTGATTGTCATTGTCATTATGACGACTGTGGTTATATTTTTGAAGTGAAAACTTAAAAGTGAAAACACAACGTTAATATTGAAGTTTTCACTTCTGCCGGCACTCCCGGAGTGCTACCATTTTTTTTTTTACCGTAAGAACTTTGTGACTACAGAGTATCAGAAAACTAACAGGTTTCATTTTTATATAAATAGATAACACAATTCCGCAAAGCGCAAAAGCATTCTTAAAAATGCTTCTAGTAGGTAAATTAAGTAGATTTTTTTTATAGTCAGTTATGTAATTTCTCTGAACCACAAATCGTGGATAAACATAATATGCATCTTGTTTAGGTATCAGACATTGTGGCGTACAATGAAAAGCGACTTTAAATCGCATTTTAATATTTATAGGATTTCAGTTTTATCGTGTGTATCGTGCATGCCTACGCCCACAGTCAAAGTTTTCTAATTTATTCCTTTACCGCACAACAGAGTTTATTTATAGCTTATTTTATTTTCTCTTAATCTAAAATGGAAGCTGAGATGAGACGAGCACTAGTGATATTCACGTGACTTAGTTTGCTTTGCGCATTGCTGTTATGCTTTTATGCTATCAACTCAGAAAACATTTGAAAAAAGGATACTAAACCACGAATAGAAATAAAATAAGTACGTTGTGCAAATTATTGCTAAAAGATTATTTTAACCAAAATTAAATGACTCCCAACAAACTTTTTTGAAACAAATGTTGAAAATAAAGTTTTTTTTTTGTTTTTCGTTTTCTAATCAAGAATAGATACATACATATTGCAAAACTTAGTAATAAAAGAGTACCTATATGTTTATCGTTTTCGTAGACAACTTGAAAACTGGAGTATTTAGCAAAAGGCAGCAGGAAAAGTACTCGGTCTTTATAATATAGTCCCCTAGTGTAGGCTTTGTAGAGTATAACAATCCTTTTCCTTCTTCAGAGGTAAAAAAGTTTTGTTGATAAAACATTCTAATTTTAACTAAACCAACATATTAAACATAACCAACTTCAATGGTCGAGTCATCGACAGTAGAACTTTTTCGTTATTTTTCAGTAATCTTAATAAAACTTGTATGCAACTTACTGATTATTACTATTATTATTACTTACTGATTAACTTCAAAGGTCTACTCTGAAGTCGATTAATCAAAGAAATATTCATCAAATTCGATCCAGCGAATCGGAGCGGAGTATTCGCGTAAAATACGTACAAAAGATATGAAAAACATAAATTTGAATTAATAACCTCTTTTTTGAAATCCGGTGTGTGACATTTAGATATATATAACAAAAATCTATTCTTTATTTTATTTAATAGTATAAATTAAAAGTATCCATCGATCTCTTTTATTAGAAATCATTGTTAAATATCACACGTAAAATAATATGAATATTATTCGCCTAGTTGCATATTAGTTTTTTCAGGATCGCACCAGTTAATATGCTCATATGTAGCAATAATAAATTGAGTGAACTTCCATTAGATACTTCAGAATATTACACGATAATCTGAGTGCCTTGCCACCGTGAAGTTGCAAGCCCTACGCTTAATTTACAATTAAATTATCTAACTATTCACGAAGCTTACAATCACTTTTTGAAAAGAAAAACTACATATTTTGAATGATTGGATTAACCTTAAGATCAAATGACGGGGTTATTCTTACTCCCACTTTGACCACTTGTCCATCGATGCTGTAGGTACTATTAATAACAAGAAATATCAGCCAACTAGATAAACTAAGCATTTTATCTTGTTGCTTGACGTTTATCTTTTCAAATGATATTTGCATTATAACCTTTGGCTAGAAGTACGGCTATGATACGTCGTTTCTTCAAATAATACATAATCAAGTACTTAATCAGTAATACTTAGTAGTTTTGAGTATGAAACTCGCATCAGACGTAAGTTTACTCAAAACTGAAAATATCGCTTACAGATATTAAGTATAATAGTTTAAGTCTGCGTAAAGCGTAGTTTATAAAAAAATATAGGTGTTTTCGTGACAGCTTATACAAAAGACATTTTATTATGATGAAGAAAGTTGTAGCTATATGTAGAATTATGTGTAGCAGTCAAATAAGTTTCCACTTTCAAAGCATGGTAAATTTTTAAATATTTACTTTTTTTCGTAATCTCAAATATTTATAACCAAACTCACAGTTATGTACTTACAATACATTTATCAATTTTACTATTGTATTTTAATGATTACTTAGCTGAATCTGTTTGTTGAAAAGCAACGATTGAAATTAACCGAGATCGTAGGAAACGTTTTAAAATAACTTGGCAATACATATTGTTTGAACATAACTCGACTTATGCCAGATCAGCCGTCAAGATATAATATTCTGAGCTTGTGGTTGATAGACGGTTTCAGGCCGAGTACAATACCAATCAATACATAGTTTATAATAAGAAACTGATATCGGCTCAAGGCAAGAGATAAATAACAAATAACAATAAATAAAGATACTAGCCTGGGGTGATTGTGCTTTTTTCTAGAATGTACGTACATTCTAGGACCAAGAAAAATCACCCACGTATATTTTAGCTAGTTAGTAAGTAAGCAGCTTTATCTGCGCCAAAACCTTGATAATGGGACTACTTAAAACTTTAGTTTACTCAGCATTTTACAACACAATTATCAACCGCAGCAAAATACTTAGATAATATCTTTGCAGCTTATTTTTGGCTAGTGGTTTTCTCCATTCTAAAAACCTCTCCTTCGTACCTACGTGTAAGCTTAAAGATTTTATATTTTCATTTATGAGTTTCGTTAAGCCGTATCAGTTTCTAACCGTTATGTGCTTACCTTAGCCACGTGGTTTCTTGACATTTTATTGCCCCCATAAAAAAAACTATTTTTAGGAGAGAAGAAAATGGTAGAGACTTTTTGTGGTAGGACTCGTCATGCAGTTTTCAGAGCTTTATTAAAAGTTTTAGTGTTCGAGGCAGGCTTGTTAAGGATAAGACCTGAAAATATAACATCTAGGTAGTTATGTTCTCAACGTACTTAGTTAAAACTGTTTTTAGCCAGACAATTCGAACCAGACAATAAACATAAGAAAATTAAACTTTTTTATTTTATAGTTATTTGTTTATAAATAAAATTCTATCCGTAAAAATAATATACAGTTTTGTAGATAATATTCTTTGTATATATATATATATATATATATAAAATATTAATAAAAAGTTAGAAAAAAAGTATTCTTATAGAGTTTTTATCAATAGTAAGTTACAGTTCGCAAAGTGGAGATAAGTCGTTTTAGAGACAGGCGGAGGCAATTTGATGTGGGCGGGGGGTATCGATCGACGCGGGCCTGCTTGCGCTCAGAGTGTGAAGCGGGGATCGTGCTTAGCGGAGTGACTGTCGCTCCACGGGCTCGCCATCGCTATCGCCACTAAACAGAACGTGGCGCTCTCTCTGGCCGAACGGCTGGATCGCGATCGCGATGCAATCTCTTTTCGCGCTCGCCGTAGCCGCTTTGGCAGCTTGTGCCATTGCACATCCACCTGGTAACTAAACTTTTTAAATACTTTTAAAACTTTTTACTGTGTAACACAAAATAAAATCCATGCTCGCTCATCCTTATCACGACTGATAAGAGCTTCCCGCAATAAGCCACCAGAGTTATAGTTGCGAAATTAGTTATATTTTGTCAAGTTACGCATTCGCCAGTGCGAACATGTTCAGTCAAAAATGTTTTAGTCCTGAATTATTGTAATACAAATATGCGGAGGCAATAGCAAATTGAAAGTTCCACCTGTTACACGCAAGTTGTTTGTCTACACGTCGCTTATTATATCTGAAGGCAGGTTTTCAATTATTTGGGTGAGTAAAAATTGCAAAATTTTAACACTTTTATCAAGAATTAGAATTGGCACAAAATACAATAGAATCCTCTCAAAATCTCGTCAATTCTCAATTGTCAAACGGAATAAATTTTAATAAGATTGTATATTTGTTTGTTGATATTCCAGTTTATAATGATTAATATTACAGTTTCTTTATATCACTCATAGCGATAAAATATTTACAAAAGCTGCCTTCAATTTAGCTATTAAATTACAATTTTGTAACATATAATATTTTAGATTTATTACAGAAAGTGGCATACCTACATTAGTATTAAATAAATACGTTATTGCGATATTTTATATATTTGGGACCATGTCGTTGTTCATTTTATGTAATTTTCTCGTAAATAAACTGTGCCTATAAACGTAATTACTTGTACAAACGTGATTTAACATATATTTCGAGGAGAAGTGCATCACCAGTAAATCATTATTTTTTATGGAAAAGACCTAAAAATTTGTCTTTTTCTAAATTGTCCCTCAAAAATCAGCATGCCAATCTTTGTCTACACCATTGGTATAATAATAATGTTAATAGTCAGTTAACATTTTGAGCTAAGTCGCTTGAATAGCATTTAACACCGAGGAACTAAGTTAGATCAATTCATGTTTGCCAGCGCGTGTCAAAGTGGTTCATTATATAGCACCACTGAGGGATAATACCCGTCTCCGTCTTGCAACAATTAGTCGACTGCATTCACTCTCCAACCTGAAAACAATACCATAGTTAGTTCAAACGTCAACTGATTGTAGATCTTACTATTGGTATAGATTATTTGTCGTTTGCACTAAGGTATTGTTGGCATTTATAGCGTAGATAAAAAAATGTAGGTAATTTATGTAAATATGATTTCAGTTATTTACCTACTCTTTGTAACTTTTAAACAGCTGAAGTAGAAAGATTAATATCTGAGGTACAAAGTGTTAAGCAAAGAAATACTTAATCTCGAAAATAAATATTAAGTCCGATGCCCGTAGCGTGTGATTAGTTTCACGGCGTTTTCCAATTTCGTGACCAAAGTATCTAGCTTAAGTAGCTAGTGGTTCCCTTTTGCTTAAAGCTGCAACAAGCCCACTAAGCTACTCGAAAATAAATTTACAAACCAAACTTAATGAGACCATCGCGAGGACTCATTAAAACTCCAAAATTACATTACTCCAAAATTAAACAAAAACTATTCTATGATATATCTAACTACTTAACATAGTATTTTTAGATATTACAATAGCGAACAATAACGAAGAATAACGACCGATTGACCGATTGAATATTTAAAAAATAAATAAAACATTTCCGGGTTAAAAAGCCGCTGTTCAACATATGTATTGAATAATTCTGGGTACCAATATTTTGTGAATAAAAGTAGTACACAACTTGTACCCTTGCGCCATGAGTTTTCTAGTTTTTTGTGCCTCGAATCTGCGAATAAGAGTAATATGTGCCCACACTAATGCGGATATACAATGCATAGGTAGGTACTTATCTCGTGTAGAGGTATCGCTAGTAAGGGTTGTGACATGGCCGCCCAATTAATATACAAAATGGTAATAAATAAACCATTGTGAGCAATCCGGATCACCAGAAATATGCAAAGGAAACACACTCACGATCAAACTTGATTTCCAATACAACGCCGAATTTGAATTAGCTTTATCTTAGCTTTAGCTCTTTAACTAATAGGTACTACTACTAGTTTTGAAAAATGCAATCCTAAAACATATTTTCATTGTTCATCCGTTCTTATCTAGTTGCTTAGTGAAAAAGAAGAACAATTTATTATTAGTTATGCTTGTTACCAAAAATTTACCTAATCCGTTGAATTTTAATATTAACTTTATTATCTAGGTAAGTAGTAGTAAGTAGGTACTTATCTCTTGAGCAAAAGTAATTAAATCTAAACTCTTTTATTGTCCGTAAAATAGGTCGAGAATAAGGCACCTAGTTTGTATCTTTTTGGGGTTCCAGAATAGGCATACTGTTCCACGAAGCGGATGGACTAGTAGTTTTACCACGTCTGAACCCGCGTTCGTATTTTGAGCCATTACACTGACTTGTATGCTTGTAACTTGATTTAGTTGGTAGGGAAAAAATCAGATGAATGTTATCATTAGAATTAAGGTATAAACTTAATCCAGATTACGAACTTTTATAGGATGCTCTAATGATGTATCATGCAAATTTCAATATTTTGCAATATAGGCACGTACCTAATACTTAGCGAAGACTTGAAATTTAACGTTAAAAAATATTGTCACAGACATTTTACACATGTTCTTGTCCCATCATACTAAACAAAACAAGTACTTGACCTCGATTTGAAAGCTTGTCACAATAAATAAGTTTGTTTATCATAACTTTGAGTCCATATTTGATGTTTCCATAGCAAAATTTTCTCGCGGTAATAAACATAATTTTGTTTCAAAGGCTTCAAAAGCCTTAGAGGGAAAACCTCTATTGTTAAAAAAGGTTTTATATACCTGCCTCAATTCGAGTACGTACTTTTACTTTTTGCCATTGTCATGGAAATGAAAGAATATGTATTTGATTGGAAAATAAATAACATAAATACTTACTTACGACTTAACATCATTGAATAAAGCTCGATGTACCTACTATTAGGTACACACTGTTATTTTAAATATTGAAGAAGAAAGAACTTTATTAACATTAAAAATAAATTCTAGTAACTAATACCTATCTACTTATAATAAAATATGTCCAATAGTAATGAGAGTCCACATTGAGATGACCATGATTAGTCAATAGCACAAGTCACTAACTTATATTAGGCAGCAGCGAGACTTTTAGCACAAAATAGTATACCTACTAGTAGCTCTGAATATACTTATCGTCGTACTGTAACAAACTACCCAATATAATTTTTGTCTAGTGTTAATTGAACAAGGCGATGGGCATCAGTCGATGGAGCCACCGGTTCGCCGAAACATTCACGATTATTTCTATCCGAGATTTATAAGATCGTTGTATATCCCGAAAGAAGACCGCTCTCGTATCCCGTATCCTCGACCCCCGCCTCCTGCATCTAACTGGCTGAATGAGGTAAGCATGTCAAAGCTTATATTAAATAGAAATTCAGCACATATATTCATTATAGAAAGTAAGTGAACGTGAAGAGTAAGCTCGCGTTTTAACAAAAAGCTGATCCATTTTAATTATCAGCTTACAAAATTAATTTACCTGTATGTACCTGATAAAGCGAAGTTTCAAACGTTTTTTGCTGGCATGATTTTTTTATAATTGTTCATCTTCTTTGTTCGTAAACTGTTCGTGGTTTGTAATCATATTTAATGTCGAAGTTCTGTTCGAATTTAGATACTTTCGGTTCAGATAGTCAGTCAGAAATCAATGATACCCATTATACTGGTGAGATTGTAAGGTAATAAATAAATGGAATGTCATGTGATAAGGTTTTGAGATACATTTATTAGTGAGAAACTTTAGTATAAATACTAGAAAATCAAATTAGTAGTAGACGTATTAAACAATCCAAAAAAATGAGACCAAATTAGGTAATACAACTGTATATTTTTGTAAAGTTATTTCGACAATATTTGCAACTATTAAAAAGTTTGTCGATTCCTATGACCTACTTTGAAGCAAAGTTACGAACACGATAAAGCAATCCCGTGTAACCGCGCTGGAGCGGGAGTATCAGGTGTACAACAACAACCTCTCGACTTAATCTAACTTTTTTAACTATGCTAAATTATGTAACAAAACTTGAGTTACTTATTGTTAGACCCAATAACTATATTATCTTGCTATTCCTTTTACTGTCAGTAACATGGCGTATTTAAGTGATAGGTACCGGTGCAACAAGTAGCTTTCCTGCTAGTCTAAGATAAAATAAACCGAAAATATAAACACTTTATAAATAGTGGCGTCTCCTCAGAAATCAGAAATGTTTTATTGTTTAACTATTGTACATAAAATATCTTAATGGTTAAGTAGTACGTGGGTAATGAACAGAGTCATATGTCAGTGAGAGTGTTACCTACCACATTATCTTTCAAAAATCAGCTAGTAAGGTAATCTTTACCTTACAATGGCTCAGTTTGGTTTCTGGTACAAGTTTTGTTCAAAGTATGCTATAATATTTTTCACTATACGTATATTGCTAGGACCAAAAAAATAGCATTCTCATTTCCAACATCCAATTTCGATCAATTTTTATGGATTTAGTGTTGAGGTTTAAAACCTACCAAACAAATAACTACAAAACTCTGCGCAGGAAATCGATCGTATAAATCATATGGAAGAGAAAACTCCTCTTGCCTCACCATACACTCCGGAGTTGCCTCGCTGGATAACTCACGAGCCGTACAAACGCATTATGTTTGGTCCGGCCGGATCTTACGGATCTCGCAGCCATTTGCCACCGTACTTTGAATACCCTTTATTGCCATCAAAGGCATTGATGGCCGCCGGTACCGTTCCTCGTAAACACCCCAAGGCTCTTTACCATCCATTGGCGACAACGACCGAAACCGAAGAAAACGTGGCAGATCCACAGGAATGGAGAAAATTCTTTGCACTTACTCCCAGCGACCCAGGATACTTTGAGAAAACCGATGAAAACCTAACATCGCGTAAGTAAAATGAGAGACGTAAATGAGTCTTCACAAGTTGGCAACGTTACGTCACATTTAATTTTTTTAGATATGCCTGATGCTCTAGAAGGTCCTCATGAGGGTGGAGGTCATGAGGATTTGGAGGAACAAAATCCGCGACGACAAATTCGTCAAAACCCTATAAGTCGCACCAAAACCCTTGTCGCTGAAGATATGGACAAGCTTAGAGATGGACTGTGAGTATTTTCTGAGCTAGGGTTTGTTGAAATTTAATAATGTTCTTTTTTCCCTCATTATACTTAAGTAACATATAATTACCTGTAAAGATAACTTAAACAATAAAGAATAATCGCGGTGATAACCAAATTCTCTATTTGAAACATATAAATTGATAAAACCCAGTATAAAATGCGAAAACAAACAGCACACACGAATGGAGGAGTTATAGAGCTAATAAAAGTTCAACGATTACAAAACTGCTGACCGTCGACTCTGCTGTTAGCTGGTACCATAATCACAGTTTTATCATCTTGGTTTTCGAATCGTTTTCAAATAATACGGTGGGTATATATTTTTAAGTTATTTTTGTCAGTAGATAGATATTTTTTTATAAGGTAGAGATTTTTTTTTCATTCAAGTAACTACCTATCGGTAGTCGTTGCATCGACGTTTACCTTTTGTGTGAGCTTGACATTTGATTTTTATGTTTTAATAACCCCCGACTAAAAGTACAGTTGACGATTGATGTTTTTTTCAGTACCTTAATAACTACGTTTTTCAAAGAATACTTATTTAATAGCCATTTTTTGTTAAGAAGCTGTAGCAATATCCTAACAAACGTTGCGTGGATATTAGTGTAGCTTTTCTAAAATCGTCAGCTCCAAGCACTATTCGTCGGGGGTGTTTTAAATATTTGTATGATAAACTTGTACAAAGACCCAATTGGCTGTTATTTGAAATGGTTCTGGTGAATGTGTCTAGTTAGGTGACTGAAAAATGTGTTTGTTACACTTGCTTGAAATCTGACTAAGTACTATTTGCTTTTCTTCTTGATACTTATCTTAAAACAAAATTATCCGCACTAACTGAAATAAATGTTGATACCAAGAATATGGTTCTCATGTATTTTTGTCAAGCATTGCGTTATAATTTCGTATCTTGAAAGTACTTAGGTACTGTTCGTACTTTACTGTTCAGACCTAAGATTTGCATACTTTACAGGTCTAAGCACCAAATGCGCGTGCCGGTATCACTAATACCGACGAACCTTAATTGGTTAAAAATAACCAAAGACAAACAAAATAATTTAAAGTAAGAAATAACTTTACGTATGTACTTAGAGTATACATCCTGTTTGTTACAAAACCCTTAGCTGAGCATGATATTTTCATTTTACCTTGTCCTCACTTAAAAGGATACGAATTGTGGAATATTCGTTCAAAAATGTGTTTCACTTGTGCCAGTTCTTGATGTTTAGGATAGCACTCAGAGTTTCACTGAGAAGTGCTGCGTGCCTCATTTCTGAAACACAAGCACACATCTCACAACTTCACCTAACACAACAATGCGCCTTAAAGATCACCTACTAGTAGGCCAAAACGAGTCAATTTAATCTAAATATATTTCATAAAATGGGCAGAGAAGCTTCTTCTCGTGCCAAAGCTTGTCGAATTCACGTCGTATTAATTATGTTAATCGTATCATCTTATCCATGCTCGCAGAGTAAAGTCGACAACTGATTTTACGTACTTCACTTACAATAAAAAGTCAAGGTACTGTTGTAAATAAAAATGTCATCTTAATATTATTTTTAAATGTACATACTTTATTTTGTATTTAAGCAAATGAGCGCAGTTCTCTACAATTCTGTAACTACTGTCTTAACTTAGTTATAAACTGCAAAGCGATCGCTAACCACTTCCGTAGTTACCAAATTTCTAGCGGCCAAAGTTCTGAAAATTAATAGCCACGGTAACGACGACAGTGAATCAAATTTTCCTCACACGGTAAATCCATAAGCTGAAAAATACCTATACATACACTCATGCTATTCAATTCCCACTAAGTAGTTTTTAACTTAAATGAACAACATATAACTTATTATGGTCACACTTAAAAGAGTTTGGTTACAAGTTCTTTACTACACACCTAACGATCATACTTAGTTTTGAGTAGGTATCTGAACCGAACCAACTTTATTAAGGTTACAAGAAACTTAATAAGTAAAAAACACATATATGTTTTGTGAATTCAGTATCGCAATTTATTGATAGAACTTTGTAGCTAAGTATTTATTACTTCTCAACTGTTATGGTTGTAGACTAACTATGGTGCTACAGTAAAAATTAGTTTACATTAAAAACGCACTTGCAACATTTACCTACATCTAACTCAAGGAACGCATGACACTTTCTAGTTATCTACATGCATCGCCTAGATGTTAATTAGTTTTAGTTGACAACTAGACCTATTTATGTATTGTATTCTAGACCTACTTAGTGGGTGTTTGCTAAATAAATGCCGTGACTCAATATAAGGGTACGCTTTTACTGGACGCAATGCTAAAATTCTGAAAAATATGAAACTGCAAAAACGTTGAAATGAATATTTTGTTGAAATAAAATTAATATAGAAAACTAATGACTATATAAGATCAAAAAGTGTATATGATTTAAATTTATTTTATAACTTAGTTTTCATTATAAACGGGATATTTACCATGATTTGTGAGTCTGATTATTTCCCGATATTTCGGCACAGTTGCATGCGCCATGATCACGGGTCGAACTAGTCTCGTGATCATGTCATGGTCGTTTATAATGAAAACTATGTTCAAAACCGTGATAGTTTCAAATATTATTTTATAACTTTATTATAAAATTTGGAGATAAAGTCAGTGCGTCACAGTGTCGTAACTATTATATTGCTTGCGGCCGTAGACAAATTATCAGGCACAGTGTTGTAGTAAGACGCTAGATTGTGAAGGACATTTATTTTTTATGTGTGTAGACTCTAAATCGCCGTAGCTTGTGTGAGACATACAACAGTTTATCGAAAAAAAAAAACATTACAGCGTCCCTCGCATTTACAAAATCTAAACCTTTCTTTACATCAAACGAATACTTAGGTATTTATATACTTCATGTTCAAGTTCTCCTAACCATGTAAGCCAGCTTGGCATATACTTAGACACCCGAATTATGTAACCGCTTGTCAATGAAAGGGACGGATTAGTTATATCGAACTAACGCCGGGTTTTTGTAATAAATAAACTTTTTATTTTCCAAAACTGTGTTACATTAACATATGCTTTCGATCAGCTGTTGTTATGTGGTGTTTCTTTTACGTGTAAGTAATTGTAAGGTTTTCATGAATAGTGACTCTGATGCCAAGGACAAGCCCCAGTATATCCGCGTGTTGGGCGGCGAGTTTGCCACAGGTACAATATATGCAGTGGGTATCGCAGCCGGCATTGGAACCGCAATCATCTTAGCTATACTTGGATTTGCTTTTGGATGGTATGCGTAAGTATTTTTTTTATTTTGAATAACAACCTTATTATTCAACTCTGAAATAGTTTACAATATTGTTTGTTCAGTATTAACCAATACCATAAAGTTTATGTTTAGGCTTTACTGTGATTTTCAGTAATCATGTGTCTATTATGCATAATATATAAACATTTGATAATATTCATGGTAAAGGTGTGGTATCACTTTTGGTAAAAATATACTTTCAGCTAGTAATATGGATAATTCTGTTTGTCTTCTGAAAATATCCAATATCAATAAAGTTATTTGATATACTATATTCGACGACCGATGTGGCGCGGTGGGCGATGGTCCGCCTGCGACGCGGAAGGTTGCAGGTTCGATTCCCGCCTCGGGATAAATGTTTGTATGTTCTGCAAATATTTATTCCGGGTGTTCTGGGTATTATATGTATAATAAAAAATATCTATCTATGTATTATATTGTATTAAGTATGTCAGTCTTCTAGTACCCATAACACAAGCTCTGCTTAGCTTGGGGCTAGATGACGTTGTGTGGATTGTCCAGCATTATTTTTATTATTTATATACCTATTGCCGTATATATTATTGAAAGAACCATAAGTTGTTGACAAACAACTATAACAGGATAAACAATATGGACATACCTATGTATTTATAAAAAAAGAGATTTGTAGTGTATAAATAATAAGTTTGTATTAAAGTAAATCTTGAAACATAATGTGAATAATGAAACTATTTACATAGCATAATGTTCAATAAATACTCTTTGTATAAATACACAGCTCGAATCTCATTGGTCTAAAATGAAGTAAGTAATTGAAGTCACTTTCATTGGCTGCTAATACCAATACCGATGTGAAAAGCCACAGGTGGGAAGAAAGACTGAGAATGGGTTATCGAATGCGGGCCTAGACGAGCGGCATAAGTGGTGCATCGACTTGTTTAAATTCGTTCCAGATATTTACATAAAATCTTGGCGCGCTTTAAATAAAATACTCGTACAAACGTGAATAGAATACGTTCAATATTCAAATACTCACAAAAATGAACACTATTGAAAAGTCAAACCATGATAGTCTTTAATGGGGAATCTACATTAGTTGTCATGCTGATAACTTACTTACCCTTATAGCGTAGTTTCGTTATTCATAATATAACGTATTTGCGCGTCCTGAATCTCCGCTTACATTTCAGTCAATCTATCAATATAAATGACGTATTTCTTTAGTATTTACTATATATTTATATTTAGTAAATACAACAAATTATATTTATTGTTATAAATTATAAATAAAGTCACCATCAACAAACGCTACGGCGCGGCGTAGCAAAACTCGTAGCGCGTTGTTCATAGATTAATAAATTATATTTTGTAGCTACATTTTTATTATTACACAAATCTGCTTTAAATTGATCGACTAATATCTCAGTTTATTTGAAATAGGTTTCTTGAGCATGTTATATTGGTTCATTTTCCCTCTACCCACTCATTAGTACCTGCAATGTGTAAATAGCAATTTAAGCGCGCGTATGAATAGCAAAGCAAATTCAATTTTTCTGTATTTTTATTAGTTCAAGCTTTTTATTTTTACACGATTATTTTTATTCAAAATTATATTTGACCTGGGGGTCATTTGGCAGTCTATCGAAACGCGCTAAAGCTGCGGCTGACGTGGACTACCCGGCGTATGGGGTCACTGGACCGACCATGGATACGTCTGGGGACCGTAAACTCGCGCATTCGGCTCAGATGTATCACTACCAGCACCAGAAACAACAAATTATTGCTATGGAGAGGTAATTTTGGCTTCGTTTAAAATTTTCAATCACCGTTCAAATTCATTAACTTTTAGGTTAGGTTGATTCGGGGAATATCACAAATATTGGCATACTCAAGTATAATAGCTTTCTTTATTGAGTTTGTATTAGCTGATTGAAAACAGTGAAGGTACATGAGTATTGGCAAAATAGTAATGTTTTTATTTTTATCCTTTCCATTATTAATTTTAAATTTCATTTATATTTATATATTTTGTTTCTTATACTCACATAAAACAGCATTTAGATTCATTTTGTAGAACTGTATAAAGAACATCAAATGCTTTCTTAAAAATCCTTTTTTTATTTTGAGTTGAGTATCTACTTTTCCTCATTTTTAATGAGCTCTTCTGTTCTTTAACGAATAGCATAGATAGAGCTTGAGAGTTCGTTTCATAAAACTGTGAAACTCAACCTTCCTTTTGTGTTTGTGGTTTTAATCGACGAACCAAAAAGATAAAATGCACTCGGGACAAAACAAGGTTGAAGTTTCACGAGTCTTTCTATACCGGAGAGTGTTTTTTGTTCATTTTCAGTAGTACCGCTATTATAAGGGTATTTATATATGTGCTAGTGAATTAACAACCAGTTTTTAAACTGCTGCTATTGTTTTTAAATCATCATCTCTATGAAAACGTGAAATACGCGATACAAATTGTGAGTATTAAAGTTTACCAATTTAAAGAGCAAACTACCCAATCAAGATAAAAAAGTATTATTTATACATAAAAGTAAGTGAACTTAAAGCTATATGTTTCTTCAATAATAGGATGCCACGGCATTTACCAATATAAAGACTCAATTAGACAAAAAACATGTATGAACAAATATTTTATCATTCCGGTAAATAGATTATCAAAGAAAAACAAATAAAGTCATTAAAAATAAGCATTGCTCTTTCTACCTATTTTACAGAAACTTTTAATTAACTGTAAACTTGTTAATAAAACAATAATAACCACAAGTCAACGATCGAAGAAAAGCTGAGAATTGATCTCAATATTGACAGAATCTTAACTAGAACTGTTTACTTAGTAACAGAAATAATAAACCATACTTGCACATTACCATTATTGTACCATTATTGTATTCGTACTATAGCAGTTACTGTAAATGTGTCGAAGGCGACGACTTGCCACACACAACTTTTATAAATACGCTTTTGTGACTGTTTAGGGGCAATGTAGAGCAACGCAACGGTTCTGTATCTGATCCGGAGTCCGAGGAAGAAAATGAAGAGGGAGACTACACCGTATACGAGTGTCCTGGATTTGCTACGGTACGTGTTGCACATTGATTTCGATTGAATTATTTTAAAGAGGTACACAACACAGGCAACAACTTTTTCAACGAGTATGACATTTTAAGTAGCCTAATGACATCTTTCTAGTTTTTCTCTTGTACAACCTATGTTAAGCAATTTACGGTATTTTTACTTTATTAAATAGGTATGTAATGTTTTCACAAAGTGCCATTGTATCCATACGAAAATATACCATAAAATATAATAATACGCCTGATAAAACACAAGTACACGAGCTTTATCAATGTCTATACACTCAGGCTAACCTGTCGTTGATTAAAGGGTCGAAAATCGAGCACACTCTAACCAATATTGCCACTACGACCGAAGTCACAGCGACGGCTCTAGAACGAGCTTTTGAACTATTTTACCAGATAATTGAACGGATTTCTATTACGTTGTATTAATAGCTCTCCATTCCCTAACTATTTGCACCTACAAATTAACTCCAGTTCTGTTTAAATTTTACAGAAATAATATGTAGACACTGGTATAGTTTTAGTTCTGTTGAATAAGATACAATATCGAATAAGCTTCGAATTATTACATTTTCCATGCAGCCAACTACGAATGCACACATTATTGGTTCCAATACTTTCAACAACCGGGAAACCTCTTACAGAGTTAAGAGGGTTATTGTATTCACAATATAATATTTTTTAATAATATTTGTTAATATAATAATATTTTTTAATAATATTAGCTTTTGTTACTTATGTGACCATGTTGTTTTCGGACGCAATGAAGACGTAGATATAGTATTATAAAAACATATAAAAGGGGAATTCTGAACTGCATTGTATTTTCCTAGACTGGCGATATGGAAGTCAAGAACCCGCTGTTCAACGAGGAACCGACCCCGGCTACCCCTGGCAAGATCGAGGTGGTCAAGCCCCAACCAAAGGAGTAATTCAATATTCGTAAAAGTGTTAAACTATATAACACTCAGACATGTTATACACCCCTCTGAAGCTTTTCATGTTGTCTCTACATCATCTCATGTTTTTGTGAAACTTTTACACGTCATCTATCTAATATATTATTATTTACCTATACCATATCAAAAAACTTCCAAAAATTTTTGTATTTAAATAAAACCAAATAATTCAATTTAATATAAACAGTTTCAGTATTTTTGATGACTTTGTGTTAGGGTAAGGACAGGTTCTTATTTTAATTACCTAGTTAAAACGTCGGGATTGAAATGAAATAAAAAACAACTGAATTGTGATAATGATAAAACCTAGACCAGTGGATTGAAGTTTAGATAGAATTTATACTGTCCATCTGGAGGACTTAGATAGGAAATTGTAAAGAGCTTTTGAGAATTGTCTTCGTGTGTCAAACTGATGAAAAATGGTAACAGGTAATAATAATATTTGCACAAAATTTATAACTTTTAGGCACCTGTTGTTTCGGCCTAAAATGTTATCAACCTTAGCGTCACCATCTTCGTGTTCTATCAAACTGATCGGTGTGGCAAATAACATATCCAGATAACTATACACTAGCTCTTATCTTTAAATGTATTTAAAGATGTGCGTGATATAAACCAAATATTACCCATTAAGTTTACAGTTTATACAATACACTTAATTTTACACGGTTAGTAATAAATTAGTTTTATATTTATGATTTTCTAGTCAAGCACTTGAACATTTCAAAAGTCATGGTCAGGTAAAACCTGTGCTTACTCAATTTTTTATTTTTTGAACTATTTATGTATAAAGTTTTCATCTCGAGTGCCACACACAAGTATTTGTAAAACTCGTGCATTCAATGCAATGCTTGAAATCTAAAACATCTGAATGACAGGCTAATTTATTATACCTACCCCTATATATTTTTCATCTAACGCCATCATAACTCTGAGTATTAATCTTTTGGTGTTGTGCTATAAATATTTATAACATTTACTCAAATAAATATAATCGATGTATGTAATCACACTTTCACTAAAATCCTTTGGATTAAAGTTATGGAATAGCAGTATTAAGCACAGTTTCAATTATTATATCATTATACATTTAAGTAGTTGAAAAACCATATATAAATATATATCATAGTTGTAAATTGTATGTTATAGTAATGAAAGTATAGTATTATATATATATATATATACAGCTATAATTGTTTTCATTTAATTCCCGAACTATTCCTATTCCTATACCCCAAATTAGGAAAGAACAATTTGATGATAGCTATTAATATGTCCAATCCATTCTATGTTGAAAATCCGGAAAGAAAACCCCGGAAAATAGACTTCTCGACAAAGTCTTTGTATGTTAGGTACTGTCTGTGGATATCACTTATAAAGTAAGTACCTACTACTCTCAAACTCTTTGATCATAAAACCATGAAAATTAAAAAAAGATCCAAAAATAAGTTATTTGTACGATAATTACAATTTCAACACTTGGAATTAAAGAAGCGTACACATTTACTTATAGTGAAGATACTGATACTTTAGTGAACCAAGAGGCCCAAAAATTACTAAGAAAAAACTAGATACTCATATAACTTAATTACGAAATATTTCTATCACTGCTGCTATTGTTTTTGAAGTATATTTATTTCTTTCGGCTGAAATTGAAAAAAATCCTGTACTGCAAATGATTTCAAGTACAAATAAAACGAATAAAACACGGAACTTGGATATCTATACTAATATTATAAAGAGGTAAAGTTTGTATGTTTGTATATTTGTTCAATTGTAAGGGGTAATCTCGGGATCTACTGAACCGATTTTAAAAACTCTTTCACCAATAGAAAGCCACATTATCGCTGAGTGTCATAGGCTATATTATATTTTCAAAAAAATTAGGGATCCTTACTAAAACTTCGATTATGTAACCCAAGGTGTAAAAAAAATACCTAAGAAATTCCTTACATCGCGTGCGCTGCGAAAACTATTGATGATAGAAAGAAATCATGTACTACAATTTTGTAGAACACATCATCATCCACAAAAAAGTCAGCGACAGCATGTGTCTAACTATTACAGATATGTCACTATAAGTGTTTTAATATCGAAAAAATATAATTAAAATGACGCCGCTAGAAAACGTTCTTTATTTGTGCTTTGGTATTAATCCTTATCTAAATAAATTACTACATAATTAAGATTGTTTCAATACCTTTATATGACTTTTTAAATTATTCAATTTGGATATTCCATTCAAAAGATATCACGAGTTTGAAAATGTATGTATTAGAAAAATGTCAGCGGAATAATGCAGGTGCCGGTCACGGGAGTTTATGCGGGTTCTATTGTTTATTTACGTGGATTCGAATTATGCCCAACGAAGTGGGCACGGGTCAGCTAGTCCTCAATAAAACTCAACTGCAGATATTTCAAGTACTGTTTGGAGCCGGCAGGGAAATTAAATTGGCAGGAAATTGTTGACTCTGCTCTCAGTTTACTTCATCAGCGATGCAATCACTGTCGGCGCTTGAGAGGTGTCAATTTGGTAAAGGTAAATATTCAATAATTGTTTACTAATACGTTAGTTTGCAGTATCTATTGGGTCGAGGTTATTTCTATAAGCTGGATTATTTATTGACATTATTAACTAGGTCAATAAAAGCACTTACGCTCGCTTTAAGCTCGAACGATAAAGTAAAAAGTTTATTTTATTTGCTTTAAAACTAAGAACATTGGTGTACAGTTTTGTTTTGCACACTTGTAGCTACGTAGAAACTCAGAAAATTTACAGAAAATATGTTAAATCCTACTGATGGTGTATAATCCAGCAGATTTTCACTGAAGTTCAATCATCAAACATCCATAGGGTACGGTATGGGACTAACTACTTACCAATAAATATGTTAACTGAATGTTAGTTTTTATGATAGTTTCGTAGCTCGGATTCTAGTTTGTACCTAAACAAATGACTTTCAACCTTTCCATTTTCATTGAACATTTTGTTCACCTTGCAAGAAGTAAAGGCTTGTCCATACCAGCGTAGTAGTGAAATCGCAGCTCGTTGCGTTTTAATTTTAAAACTAGTTTGAAATTGTCTCAAAACAATATAGTTTTCGTGTTTGAAGGTATATATTTCCATGAATTCGGCAAAATGAAACCAAAACAAACTTCGGCATGTCAATTCTGTCAAAGTAAATTTACAGTCAAAATATCAATAAAAGACGAAGAAGAAAACTGAACTGCGATTTGATCAAATAACATTTCAAATACATTTCAATGTTCAGGATATGCCCCCAGATATCGCATGATGGCGCCGAGTGTATTGTATAATTTGTATATGATTCCAAACAAAAATACCATTAGGTTTATTTGTCAATAAGACGACTGGATGACCACTTCCCTATCGATCTTAATAACAAATACCGCGAACTGATATTTACCCACATCATGCATTGTATTTTTATTGCACCACTTTTCCTTATAGGTATAATGCGTTCAATAAATTATTTTTGGTTTTTAAAGTTCTCATTTGTTTTTCCAAAGAATGATTATTTGAATGAATTGGAAATAAGGTGAGGAAAGTGACAGGTTAATGGTTAAGGCAAAGTGTTTGAAATTCACACATATTTATTGCATACCAGCTGAAACCCGTGACGATCACACTCTAAACTATATTATGTAGTGTATGCCTACATATTTTTTGTCAGTTCATGATTAAATTTTGACAGAGTAGCCCGTTTTTCATATTTCTTTTTGTATTAAATAAAGTATATTCCGGGAAAGGTACCATATCCATTTGAACAAAAAAATCAAACCCTAAGTAAGAAAATAGGGATTGATTGATTGTTGGCGCATTAATTCTAATAAGGAAGCATAACATTTTTAAGCTAAACATAGCTTTTGATCAAGAAGTAATTAGTAGATTATAGCAAAAAAACAGAACTTAAAAAAAAAAAATTAAACCGCCGAAATAGATGAAAACACTGAATTTCAGTTTTTTCGGTGATTTAATCATTTGTTAAAAAGTTTAATAATTTTTGGCTATTTTAAAGTTTTAGAATAGTATAGATAGATAGCTTAATCTGTGAACTATATCGCTCGTCTATCACAAAGCACGCGGAAAGATACCAATTACAGAAGGGAAAGAATACAATACGGCGAAGCCTATAAACAGAAATAAAATAACGTGTGCATTATTTGCCACTTCAATCAAAAAATACCAGCCTTCTGCATTTTAAATGATTTCGGATTTAGACGTCGTTACTGTACGAGGTAAGGAAGGCACTTAAATTAAATTATACCTATGCATTTGTGAAAGGTTTTCCTTGTTATGAAAATGTCAGAATCACAAATCGCTAGAAAGGCGTTTTCACAATAGGGCCAAGGTTTTATACGGCTTCAATTGTTTTTTTTTTTTTTTTTTTGTATTATGTATGGTGGTTTGGGTAAGACAGGCATATTATTTATTTATTTTACTTTTTCTTTCTTATATTTATACCTTGCATTTTTCAATAGACAGCTCAACTGAGCTGTGACACCTGTCTATTAATCATTGTCACCTGTCTATATGGTAGCCTTCCATGCTGTGCCCATAAAATATAAATATAAATACATTGTTAATAGGTACATAAAACACCCAGACACAGAACAAATATTTATGTTCGTCACACAAACTTTTGCTCTGGGTGGGAATGAAACCCACGACCCACAGCATGGACGGCAGAGGTACTACCAAAATTGGGATGCATGTCTTATGAAATACGAGTTAGGATAGTGTCAACCAATATCTTATTAGATATGTATAAAAATATATGATCGTTATAAAGTTATACTGTCGGGTTAAAATGTGCGCTAATTTAGAGTGTTAAGGCTGGTTTATACAGGGTCAGTAACTGACTACAAATTCGAGGCAAGTCAGTGCTGACCCGAAAAAAACCCTGTGTAAACTGATTTGAAGTCAGTACAGTGGGTTGAAGTCAGCGCTGGCTTGAATATTCGAACACGAATATTTTAAAGTCAGTTGGCGCCCCCCGCCACCCGCGCACCCCCGCGCCAGCCAAATAAACCCCGTGTAAACAAACAAGTCAGTGCGTGGTTAGTCACTGCCGCTGCGTTGTAGAGTGACCACGTTTTTTTCACTGGCGATAAAAATGACGCGTAAGCTTAGCAAAGACGAAACCTTAAAATTGGTGCAATTATATTGCGAAAACGAGTGCCTTTGGGATATTAAATCCCTAAATTACCGCAATAAAGAAATGCGGTCAACAGCGTTGCAAAATATGGCTCAACAAATGTCGTTTATTTTTTAGTTATCTCATTTTCTACCATTTCTATTAACTCATTCAACAGCAAAATTGATAAATTTTTCAACAAATAATTAAATCGTCGTTTCAGTTGTTTTCGCGAATCCATTTTTCCCACTGACTTCACACACGTGTGCTCACCGTGAGAAACGCACCACTACTACTTACTTCATGTAAACAGTTAAAGTCAGTCGCGGCGAGGACATTGGCGCTGCGACTGACTTGTCTACTGACCCTGTATAAACCAGCCTTTAAGTGTGGCGCTTAAGGCGACGGGTAGGGTGAAATTTTTCATAAAAAATAAAAATGTCAATAACTTCCAACTTTATTATTTATTTATTATATCTACACACACGTTAAACTTGTAACACGGCATAGTTTTTGCCGTGGTGGTTAAACTCTAGACAGTCAGCGTGGCAACGTCGCAATTTCAACTTTAGCAAAAATGACGCTCACAACGACGCAAAACAAATAATGAGCCGCGCACAGTTCGGATAGTCAAACTCTAAAGCAGTGCCTTATGAATATTTGCGAGCACACAGCAATCAAACACTTATAATTCCTAAGGCGCTACTCTTCTTCTTCTTTAAACACCTTATTGTAGAAATGTTTTTTTTAGAGTCACAAGATACGAACCATAAGAATAGCTGTGCTGAGTTTGGTACCAAACAAATCTGCCAAACCCATAAAAAATGGGATCTAGAACCACACTTTTGCAAAAGGTGTTGGTACTAAACTTACATTTAAAAGTAAACTATATCCAAGAGCACACATTTTGATTAACAATACACTAGTTCAATATATGTGTTATAGGAAATAATAAGTTTCACAACTCCACATGCTATCACTTTTTCTGAAAACAGTTTTCGGTTTCCCCAAAAACACGCATTTGGCTATACCCGTCACCTTAAGCAAATAACTTAACTAAAACTATGAAGTGAATTCCTACATCTCATGTTTCACTAATTCATACGCAAACAATAATAGAATGCACACAATTTAATTTTAGAATAATTATTAAACCTGAGTGTTGCTATTCGTCGAAATCATGTTAATGATCTTAAAATAAATTTTAAATTGTAAAATTTAAGGTTTATTAACAAAGTAAGTATTTTAAAAGAATAAAGTTCATATTGGCAATTGAACATTACTACGGAATTGAAATTGTAGTTATAATATAATGATAGAACATAATAACTTAACTAGTGAGTTGGCATTGAGATCTTACACGACTTCACTTCGTTGGAAATCGTAATGTGTAGTAATCCATAGCCGTCCGTCCCCTTTAATCAAATCCGATGTCGCGTGTGTGTGAAAAGCCACATATGTTCTACCGTTGGAAAGAAATCTAAAAGTACCTATATCTTGTAATTGAATGAGAGCGATTTGTTCTATGCATTTATTTAAAATCTTAGCAAAAAGTGTTTTACAATATACATAGATTATAAAAATATACATATACCTATTATGAAAAACTTAAAACCAGGTTGACGCCGGCAGTGGAGTAAGGCCCAAGTGACCGGTGATTATGGCTATAGATTAAGCAACCTTCGGACAATGCGTGCCGTGACGAGAAAGTGATCCTTCTATGTTTTTTTATTTTTTTATTATTAATATTATTCCATATCTATGCCTTTAGTAACATGAAACAAAACATTAGATATAGGTATATAGGTAGTTTCTGCAGTGTAAGGCCCACAGCAGCGATACATGGGTAGATAGATCACTCACTACCCATGTATCGCTGCTGTGGGGTGGCTGAGAGGCATGTTGTTTGTCCGTCCACTTGAGTGATCTAAACCTACAAACGTGATGTGAACCTCTAGCTTTATGTTTTGCATTTCTGAACTAGATGGCAGCATTGACCCATTTGTGAATCGAGCTGATAAATACGCATGGTAAAATACAACGGTCTTCTTTGATTTCATTGTAACTTGGTTGATTTTAATGTTATTATTGTCGATACACCTTGTACACATTATGTTGCTGTATAGATGTTTGACAGGTATCACAGATATAGCAATAATACAGCATAGCAGTATAGCAGCACTCGGGTCACGAGTCGCTACGGCTAGACGCCCTGATCGAGTTTTGACAACCCGGAGGGCCTCATTACTTTAGGACCTCGAACCCTGAAAGGAGCTAATATGTACGCCCTGTCGAGGCCTTGATATATACGCCTATTGAGATTCTTGGCCTAGTTCCCATAGTGCAAGCTGTTACTTAGTTCGCGACATGGTGTTGTGTGAAATGTCCATGAATATTTTTATTTACTTTATAATACTTCTAATGCCTTGTAAGGATTTTTTCTCTGAAGTAGGTATCCATCATAATTTAGTAAAGTTTTCGAAACGTTTTGTAAAGATTCTCTTAACCTAGATGGATCACTGTTTCATTGGAGTTACTGAAGTCTAGAAGGACGATTAGATACTTTTTAGATGAATAAAATGTTTATAGTAATTTTTATAAAATGTTATTTACTTATAAGTAGGTACTTACTACTCTAAAAGTACTTTACCAAAAAGCTCGTTACTATTGCAGTTAGATTGCGGATCGAATTAATTCGATATTTTTATATACGTACTAGGTCCTTATAATCCACAGCATAACCAATTATATTTGCCACGACGTTCAAGATACATTATATTCTGGACATATTTCTTTTTGTTTCTGATTTATTACGCACGTTGAAATTTAAAGATTGTTGTCTGATAATTCTATTAACTGAAATAACTCTTAAGGTTTTAGTCTTCATTGCATTCGGTTAAATGTTCTACGCGGTGGTTGGTGTACATATAAATAAAATACTTCCACAAATTAAGGCGTAAAAGGTTTACAAATAGACGTCCGTTCAACTTAACGTCGGCAGCAGCGCTCACTGATCTCATTGACGTATAAAGTGCTAGTTAATTCAATGCTCTTGTCATACGTAGCGGTGGAGCTATAGTGAAGTACATGCGGTCGGTAGATCACCAAACAAAATGGAGTACCTTAACCGCAATCACACACGGTTTCTGAATTAATAGTGAAGTCGTTAAATTATATTATTTACGAAATACAAGAATTAATCTTCTATATAATCACAAGTTTTTATTTTAGATAAGACACGTTGACGTTGAATAGTGATCTAGGTAAATGATAATTACTTAGCTTCTGTATTTTTTTAAATTATTTATTGTTTAACGTTTTGAATAAGGATTTGAATGCAGAAAGACGCGCGAAGATATATAATTATAATGCATTGTTTGCTTGAAGTTTTAAGAAATCGAGAAATACCATGTAAATGTTTATACTTAACTTGATATCATAAGATCACATAGGTAAATCAATAATTGACTTAGGTTCATAAGGCTAAATTAAACTATAAATGAATAGATTATGGTTTAATAATGCTAAAAAAAACTACTCTTTACCTTATGTTTAGAACCCGCCCAATAAATACCGAGTTAATTCAACGGACGACCAGAAAAATCACAGAATATATTTTTTATTGCGCCATTTTAACAGTTAAGCAGACCAGCAGAGTAGAAGGTTGTAAGTCAAATACATCTCAGTAGAACCAACACTAAATTGGTAATATTTCTAGCGCAGGATACAATTTCCAACCACTTCCTTTTTACCGCATTTTCCACTTAAATATTGCGATGACGGCGAGCCGACCGAGTATTAGAAGGACGAAGCAAACGCAATTCACAGAGCGCAGGAAGCTAACAGTAATTGCTTTACTTTGAAAGAGTTCCTCGGGTACTTAAAACTCCAATCTTTTAAGATTTTAATTAAATATTTAATTGTCTGTCCAATAATAACTTTATAGGACACCTGGCACATCATGGAGTATCAATAGGTTTCTTCTTCTTCCTACCCTTATCCCACTAGGTGGGGTCGGTTTATTAACGTAAATTAAAAAAAAATACAATTTGTTATAAAATAACTATCTTATGTGTGGAAATGAATGCAACTTTAACTTATTTACAAATTAACATTATAACAACGCCATCTTCATTACGGGGAAGCAAATTTAATAACCTCTGATTATCCGGCCGGACTTCACTTGTTTTTTTGAGAACCTAGATGTGGCTCGTTTCTTAGGTAGGTTAAAAAACGAATGATGAAAAGTATAGTTATATCTTGGACAGTTCATCTCTTGGTTCCTATTAGGTAGCTACCTACCTGTCCGCTGCTTTAAGATTAGTTTAGCCTGCTCAGTGGTGCGGTGAAACGTAACAAACAGAGGCACCGGATATATTGAAGCGTATGTTAGACATGTATATAGACAGAGAACGGACTGAATTCCCTTTCCAGGTACATACAAAGTAAATACAGGCGGCAAAGCGTGAGAGGTATTACTCAGTCTATTCTCTATGTCTATGGTTACTATGTACCTACAACCGTGCCGTTGAAACATGCCGATGTTAAATACGCGTTACCTATTGATTTGGAATGAACGTTAAAGTCAGTAAGATACTGGAGTATTTAGTCTCGTAATTAAGCAAATATCCCCAATTCTTTTAAAAACAAATATATAAATATATAATGCTGGACAATCCACACAACATCATCTAGCCCCAAGCTAAGCAGAGCTTGTGTTATGGGTACTGATATACTCAATACAATACATTACATTGATAGATATTTTTTATTATACATATAAAATACCCAGAACACCCGGAATAAATATTTGCAGATCGCACAAACATTTATCCCAAGGCCGGAATCGAACCCGCTACCTCCGCGTCGCGAAATAGATCAACCACGGCGTTTTCAAAGTAACTTAGTGCTACCTCCATCAAAACTACACATGCACAGCTCGGGCACAAATGTGATGGCAGTTAAAATATACAGCTTCTGGAAAAATTAAGGCCCTAGAAAGAGACAACATATTTTTGGCAATTAAAGAGTATGCTCATTTCAAAAGTTTACTATTCACTGGACGAGTATTTTGAGGACAAATATTGTCATTTTTTATTTTTATTAAGTACATAATTTTATTAATTTCTGCTATTAAATAATTATAGTATGCTTTTAAATCGGTCCCCTCTATTCCAACCTGTTGCAATACCCTAATTGGGGTACATTATGTAATTGTACATCTAACATAGTCGAACAATATTTAACATACAAAATGAATGAATAAGTTATGAAAACCAGGAAACATGTTTTCATTCAAGAAATCGTATTTCGATTAACGAGAACCTAGCTCTTAATTGCTATCAGGTCAATTATTCCACTCTGTGCATCTCTGTCTACTTGACTGATTATGTATGATCTGGATATATTAACTGGAAATCTTCTCATCGCCTAGGTCGGTGACCTAGATGTCATCGGTGAAAACGTGAAATGGATCGTATAATTACATTTAACCTATAGTTTAACATATCTTGACGACCGATATGGCGCGGTGGGCTAAGGTACGCCTGCGACACGGAAGGTTGCGGGTTCGATTCCCACCTTGGGATAAATGTTTGTACGATCTGCAAATATTTATTCCGGGTGTTCTGGGTATTTTATACCTATGTATAATCAAATATCTATCTATGTAATGTATTGTATTATGTATGTCAGTCTTCTAGTACCCATAACACAAGCTCTGCTTAGCTTGGGGCTCGATGATGTTGAGTGGATTGTCCAGCATTATTTATTTATTTATTTTATTTTATGTATCTCTTAATAATTACAAAATTAGTAACGGTTATCAAAGGAGTACCTACTTTCTGCTGTTGAAAGCAACCACTCCGTACGCCGTAGAGTCCTAATCAAAATTCATGATATTTATTTATTTATAGGAAAACCAACAGCACAAATAATAAAGAATGAGACAGAACAAAATAAAAAACATAAGGCCAATAAAAGGTTTTCACGAGTAGTAAAGAAGTAGAAAAAGTGTGTGAACATAGCAAACACATAACAGAAAGATAGTTATTAAATAGATTTATATTTTACTAACAAAAGAGTGATAAAAAAAGAAGTCGCGTTATACATACTTATATAGATAAATTAGTTAAGAACATATGAATATATGGTGATTTTTTCTCTTCCTAGTGGAAACTATAATATAATTCTGTTCTACTATTATGATAGCAAACAAAACTCTTTTTATTGCCCCAATAACGTTGCAACCACTGGTTCTATTTTGATTAACTTCTGAGTTCAGAAAACTTTTTATTTCAATATGAAGAACTACAAATTGAAGCGGCGCGGGCCTCACCATTTAAAATGCTTTGATTGGCACGTTTTAAACAACATTTGCGCTATGGCAACATTCATGTATGTTCTGTACCTCGATGATCCTGCACTATCTTTTAGAGCAAGAATAAATAAATTTCAAGTTTTATCTTCTCTATAATATAAAAATGAATCGCAAAATTTTGTAAGCGCATAACTCAACAACGCCTGGACCAATTTGACCAATTCTTTTTTTTAAATGTTCGTTGAAGTTCAAAGATGGTTTTTACGTCAAGAAAAAATAGAATAATTGCCGGAAGAACCTTAAAAACAGCCCTTTCTTTTTCCCATACAAACGTTTTCTAACTAAAACGTAGAGTCAATTTGAGCCTTATTGCGTCTGTAACGGCCGGTTTCTCGAACGATGATCAATGAAAAAATCAAATAATTACCTACTATGTGTCAAGCTCGGATCAATCGTGATTTGGGTTTCCAGAAACCAGCCGTAAGTCTAAATAAGTGGGAAGTCTAAATAAAACAACATGTAGGCATTTGACGTCGACAAATATTTTTTTTTTATCAACGGCGCATCTACTCTTGTCTACAAACATTAAACGATGATTGAAACTAAACAAATATATCTAAAAATAAAATAATCTAAACACAGCCATTGATTTGAGGAATGACGTTTTGCGCATGAAAAAACAGTAGATACAGGTAGCTCTCTCGATTACTACACTTATCAGTTTAGAAAAAAAAGTTAAGAAAAGAGAATTTGACTAATCAGTTAAAGTTAAACAAATTAAGTGTGTTAAGCGTGACATTTACATTTTATGTACGTATAAAAACATCGCTACATAAAACGGTGAACTAAGTAAAAAGAGTAACAAAAAAAAATTGCAAAACAAAATGTCTATATAAAATAAAAAATGTGCGTTTTAAATTCTACTAAACTATTAGCTACTCTATTTGTAACAGAACCTAAACATACTGCTGCTAATCTAATTTAATTTATCACCCTACAAAAATATATAAATATGTCTAAAATTAGTTATATAATAAGAAAAAATTCTTTAAATATCTTTATAACAACCTTCCATCAAAACTTTATTAATAAAATATAATAAGTGTGACACTAGAATTAACATGTCTTATTGGAATATTATTTCTTCTTAAATTACAATCTACAACATAACAGGTGTGAAAAATGAGAGCGTTTATCTTAACTTTATCACTATAATTAAAATATATTTTCTTTTTTTGAGACACACCGTATTATTTACTAATTAACGCTATTCAAATATACGCGTCTACTCTTACATCTACTTTTACATTGAAACGTTAATAGAAATCTAATTAAGATAGTTAACAGTTTAAAATGATATGAATACATTTATTGCACAAGGAATACCATTGGTATTGAGATCAATTACAATTTTATTGTCTGAAAAATGCACTTTAATAGTTTTTGTACACATCAGTGAACCGGCAAGCATTACGACAGGCTGGCTATTTTTCTTATGAGTTTTTTCAGAAAACTTTACTATAACAAAATTTTAGTCAAGGTACATTTTACAAGAATTTAGATTTCGCACGATCATTCTCACCAAAGTCTGTCAGCGTAATATAATAGCGAGCCCACTTCGTAATAGATATAAATTTTCCAATATGCATGGTCTGCTTTAACGTATCTGACGCACTTCAGAGAAACTGACAATACCCTAAAATGTAAATATAACTTATAAATTAGTTAGTAACTTTTATTATAATTCTTAAATAGTTGACAGTGTAACATTTGACTAATATTAGTTTTAAAATGTAAATAACATGCAAATGTTCTTTTGAACAAGAACAGTAGAGATTTAAAAAAGTTACAGTTAGAAATGTCTAGATACATTTGTTAAAGCGACCCCGTTGTACCAGCAGATTAAAAATCGTTTTTCAAAATTGATGCCAATCGGCAGTTTTGAATATAAATGACTTCTATATTACTGTCTCTAAAATGGCCACCAATTGCCGCTTGAACCAAATTTATTAAAAAAAAACTTATTGTTCTCTTGGTGACACATTTCATTCAAAACTATACTGTTTAGGTACTTCCAATTCTTGCACACAACCGTCGGCGGATCCAGCAGGGAGCCGACGCAACACTGTCGGCGGCCTTGCTTACACGAAGGCCTCCCCGATGCGATAGCTGCGAGTCCGCGCTGGCTCCAGCGGCTCCTCGTCCTCCTCCTCAATCAGGAACCGTCTCGAATTTTGATTGGCGCTTTGAATTGTGGGGTCGCTGTAGTCCTATAAAAATCTAAACGGCATTCGGGTAAGTCTATCTCAGTCGTCGTTGTCCATACCCAGAAGCTCCGCCTGCAGACGACCCTTGGTGCGGCAACAGGCGGTAAGGCACAGAATGCGAAGTGCCAGCCTAAACTGCGGACTCAGCGTCAGCATTATAATTATCTTCCAGAAGGAGTTCATGATTCCGAGCCACACCACGCCGAAGTGCAGCATGGGCACTTGAAGCTCGCGGTCTGTCACGTATTCGTAGAAGCGTACACCAGCCCACGGCATCCAGCTCATCCAAAAAGTGGTGACAAGGACGAAACTCATCCAATGGCTAGGGTTGGAGAGATTCTCGGCGAGTGCGGTGGCGTACTCTTTGTCATGGATGGGCGCACCACTGTGCAGTTTACGCTTCATAGAGAAGATATACAGATAGTTGTACACAATGGAGATAACGCTAGGTCCCAACACGAGGATGGCAAGTGTGGCTGTATACGCGTACGTTGTGCCCCAATCCAGCATGCAGATGAACGTTTCTTTGTTGAAGTACGCGTCTTTCTTGTAGCCGAGCAGCGGCGGGCAGCACAGCATGGCAACCGACACCCACGTGAACACCATCCAGCACTGACTGCGAGTGCGCGTTTGTACCTGAGTGACAATTACCCAACAAAAAAGTTATATTTGTTACAGGCGAGGTAGACCTAGCTTATACGTACATTGGCATTCAAGTTCAAGATTTATGACATAAGATCAAGATATTTGATTTGTATTGTCTATTAAATGTAAGCATAGCAGCACACCACTCTAAAGGTGAAATCAAATCTCTATCTACATTTTAGAATAGTTACTTCTCAAAACCATGCTCATCTAATCTTTAATTCATGATAATAGTAATAAAGAAAAAAGTTTCTCAATCGAAATGCAAATGGTTTAAGTCGAGTAATTTACAAATGTAAGTGCGGAGCTCGTAAGGACGGAATCTATTCTAGTCTTTATTAACTCAAGGGAAACTGTCCGCCGTCTACGGATGGGAATCGCTTTACTGAATGTACGTATGAAGCTGAAGGAGATACAAAGATAATGAAAAGATAACTACCGTCGAACTAACCGTCTCATAGCGGAGCGGCTTGCGGACGGCGAGGTAGCGGTCCACGGATATCCACATGAAGGTGTATATTGAAACGGACCAGAGAGTTACTTCCAAGTAACCAGCCAGCCTACACATCAGGTCTCCGAACATCCAGCGTCCTGTTATAGCCGGGTATACTGACAGTGGTACTATGAATAAGCCACAAAACAGATCTGCCACTGCCAGTGAAAGTAAATAATAGTTTATCACTTCGCCGGAGAGACCTGAAAGAAAAACAAACGATGACCTACGGTCAAAAGTGTTTCATAAAACAAAATTATAATATATACACATGTTTATTATGTTTGTTTAAATATGTTAAAAACTGTAGGTGTAATGTCGAAGAAGGTTAACCAATACAGTGCAAAGAAATAAGGCAGCTAATCGTCGGATTATTTCGTAAGGTGAGAAGCCTCGATCCATTTCCAACACATTAAAAATCACCTATAGTAGGTATACATGTATTATTACCTATTTATATTCTGACTAAATCAAATGTTTTGAATATAAATTAATAAGTATGTACGGCAGTTAAGGACTGCTGAAACTCTTTGCTCGTGCTCGTGAAAACCTTTTATTGGCCTTATGTTTTCTATTTTGTTCTGTCTCATTCTTTATTATTTGTGCTGTTGGTTTTCCTTTAAATAAATAAATAAACTACTTCAACATTGAAAAATAATGTATACATACACCCACGATTTTTCAATATTGAAGTTGCTTACCTTTGAAGTTTAGAAAGGAAGCGATGATAAGAAGATTGGAAACGACGATGGCGATGCCCATGCAGGCGATAGCAGCGGCCTGCGTGAGAGACTCCAGCGAGGCGAGAGGGCTGTCGGCGACCGACACCTCCGAGCCAGTGCTGGCACTGCCGCGGGTGCTCATCATCCTCGCTGGCATTTTAGCTAAAAAAACTTTTTATGTTACTCGTACTTTAATTAGTATAAGGTACTGAAAATCAAACGCTTAGCATTTTCTTCTTCTTTTCTTAGTGGCTTTTCACAGGCTAGGATTGCCACGATTTTGCCAAATGCTTAGCGTTATTTATTTATTCAAATCATTTTATAATAAAACTGATAGATTAAACTTATCTAGTAAAAAGTATAAAGTTACACTTGGCGGTAAAGCGCTAGGTGGCTTGTTCAGTTGCCATGCGCTCATGGTACTTTACTTAGTTTCTCTGGTTGTGTTGTGTAAGGAAGCCAAGTGTATTAAATATTAAATTATGAGTTTTTTGCATCTTTTTAACCATACTAACTTAGCGTTTTAGTATTACAAACTATATTGAATGGTAATAACGTATTGAAACGATAAGACATAACTAAATTATTAACGCAATTATTCAGCGCAGCAAATTTAAATAGACTGGGGATTAAAGTAATATTTTTAATTATTTATGATATACTAGGTATTTATATCGATAAAAAATGTACAACTCAGAAACCAATGATTAAGACGCTTAATTAAGTTTCTCCCTATTAATTAACAACTTTCGTTTGAACGTACTGAAATAAAACTGATGAATGTTAAATTATATTTTCATTGTTATTTTGTACCACTACACTACCGTAACAAAAAAAATAGGTATTAGCTGTGATATCTGACCCTTTAAGCAGAGCATACATATTCCATCTAAAGTTTTTTCATCATGGGCGAACCCAATCCCATCCTACTAATCTAATAATATGAACTGGGTCAGACGTGTAGCCTAGATTATGTTCAAATCCATTTTTGTAGATCTTTTGTTGTAGAACATTTGATATCTAAAGGACAATGGGCGCTTTGAAAAAAAAATATACCTCAGGCTTGCCACGTTTAAATGGGTTTTTACAGGCAATATACCCGAAATATACCGAAAAAATCCGTCCCATGGAAATTAAGATTTTCCGAAAAATGTATATTAGGTACTTACTACATACATACTTACATACTTAGAATTCTGAGGGCACACAATAATAGCTGCGATGGCGTTTAAAAGAGCATAAAACATTCTTGAAAAACTATTGTCCGAGACAGAAATACAGTTTGTGAAATATATCGATTCCTACAGGTTGGATTTTCAAACGATCTGAAAAAGAAAAAAAATCCGCTTAGTGCCCTTTGAAACGCAATCATAGCCATTTTTGTGGGCCTTTAGAATCGGAGCAATACGATTCAGAGTTAAAATAAATAGTTTTTTTTTAAATTTTTCAATCTTCCTGTAAAACCTCTTTAAAACGTATTATCCGACAATCCTGAGGGACGAGTTTTTAGTCCTGCATGGCTCACGCTCCATAGCGAATTGCCCATTCACCTTAGTCTTCATGTTTTTAACTATTAGTGATCCCTCATTTAATAGATAAATTGCTAAAATATTCTATAAATATTGCACCAATAAAAAAAAATCTTTTTACTTTAACCCAACTTTAATATTTTGTAGGGACTTAGTTTTGAAATCAGTTGAAAGCAGTTTTTAAACCAATAGAGCATATACACTATATATATATGTATATAGCACTATAGGTTTAAAAACTGATTTCAAAAAAGATTTAACGATGAAACATTCAAAAGGAATGGACGGAAATCAATCATATTTGCATGAATGCCAGTTAATAACAGGGATGAATAGGAGACTTATATTTTCACCCGTTCATTGGACGTAACGAGTGCCACCAATAAATTCTTTAGTGGGTGCAGTTAAATTGACAGAATTCAATTAAAACTCACCTTCGTTGTTGTTATTTTATTTTCTACTCACCAGTGTTGTTCCTCGGGCACAAAGATTTATTATAGGTGGTTTGCACCACGCACTAACATCATGATCCGCGTTCTAACCTGCACAAATACATTTCAGTTTAGAAACCTCTAAGCCAATATTTAATAGATTCTATTCATCGCAAATATTTAAATTCCAATGATGCCAGGGCGTGTACCTCAAATTTTGTAAAATGTGCTTGGTTTGTTCGTTACGAATTCGTAATTCGTTGCCTTTAGTCATGTAAATTGACAACATTCCCAAAAGAAAAACAATAAATACATATTTATGAAAATAAAGCTGATTCTCAATTTATTATCGAAATGTTTACTTATTTTGTGTGTTTTAAATATTATCATACGCTGTTGATTGAACACATATTCATTAATTTTACTTACTGAACTTTAACTCGGTGTTATCCAATCAAAATTGTGGTCAAGGACGGCTGATATAATACAAATATTTCGATTAGAGCAACACTAACTTTTAAACGACCATGGTATTTTATGGGAATAATTATAAAATCATCACATCATCACTGTACAGAAGATTACCCCTATTGCCGCCCTCGCATCATATTTTGTGATAAGTAAACCCTATAGTAGTATATTTTCTATATTCTTTATTTTATATGTAACCAGAGCACACAATTTACGTGCTAATACATAATTCGCCTAGATCTAACTAAAATCCGATTAGTACTTCTTCTATAATTTCTGTGTATATAGTTATGTATTTCTTCTTCTTGTGTCAATAAAGCTTATTATATTCTATTTTATAATCACACCATGCTGTCAAGGGAATGATAATCCCAAATCCTAGATTTTGTAATCTGACTTTATTTGTACATCTATATAAATATACTATTATAAAAATATAAAAGGGCTATGGATAAAAGTAACGAAGTAAGCGATTTTAAATCCAGAAATCGAGTTTGCCTGTTTGTTTGTTAAATTATCATATCACGATAATTATATAAATGTACCTGTAATTATTTTAAAGTTAAAATATAAATGAAATAAATCGTGCTGTTTCTCATTAAAAAGGAAACCTAGAGATAAATATAATATTTAGTGGCCCAAAATGGAATATGATACCATTTTCACTCAGATATTTACACTTTAAAGTAATATTGTGGAAAAACTTTTGTCAAACAGTTGCCCACAAACGGAAAATTCACAGAAACAAGCCCACGCAGTCAAGCACATATCATTTTACCTGAGTGGTTTTGCGCTTAACTCAGATATTTACACTTTAAAGTAATATTGTGGAAAAACTTTTGTCAAACAGTTGCCCACAAACGGAAAATTCACAGAAACAAGCCCACGCAGTCAAGCACATATCATTTTACCTGAGTGGTTTTGCGCTTTAATTGTAATACCGAATTCAAATAAATTCTATTTTAAATGCTTTTTAGTTTTAGATAACTGGCTAATGTACTTTAGCAAGAGCGGTATCTCCTAACACAAGTATTGTTTACTTAAAAAGAGAGTTAAGATATTATTCCATAGAAACAATAACAACATTTTGTATTGTACATATTTAGAAAATTACTTAAACCTATTAAAATATATTTCAATGACAGCACTCTTATCTCAAAAAGTTTTTTGAATTTCCTCTATTTATCCTTTATATTCTTTATATTGTATTACCGCAAGTCAATTTAACAGAAGGCAGATGTTTGGTTAGTGAAATTCTAAATCACTTGCATGTTACAAACTAACTTCATCGTGTTTCAGCTAACAAGGTTGGAAGAACGAGTGTGTGTGTTTGCTATAGTAATTGCAGCGAGTGTTAATTTCGTATTCAAAACTGCAGCGTGCGCGCTTTGCAGAGAGAAATTATACATTTTGCACAGAGCACTTGGAGAAATTGCTACAGCGTCGGCGGGATTTTGTAATACATGGAGAAACTGAAAAGTAAAACAATGGCGAATTACGTAACGTATGGTGTGGTTTTTTGAGAAGGGCGGTGATGGCCAAGTACGAAACAAAGAGAGTTGGAGAAATGTCGTGAAGGAAACTATGCCCCCGAATTATAAAAAAGCAATAACTACATACATACTTAGTTTTTTCATCTTTTTGTTTAGGAGTAAATCGAAACGAATGATTTGAAAAAATTCGTACATTCTGTATTAATCCAATTAATGCTGATAAAGATAAAGATAATTTTCTACAACAAATGTATTACTACTATATATTCACAAATTCTTGTTTTGTGTGTTCAAATCAATAATAATTATGAAGACTTAACTAATTTCAATCTTATACGATTAACCCATTTAACTCTTCAAGAGATATTAATAATAGATCGAATATAGAACCATAACATTTAATTCCAATATGTTTTTAATCAAATCATCAATGTGGACGAAATTAGTAATAAGTAAGAGTATTTTGTCTTTTAGCGCAACGTTTTCCATTAAAAAGGAAAATATAAAACTGATATGAAATACATTTTACTTTGTTTCGATGAGAATGTTCTGACGAAATTCTGAATTCTCATCAAATGAATGAAATAAAGATCCACTAGTGTCGAGGTTTATATTTATTCCGTCAAAGCCTTCCGTGTGCTATTGATCTTCCAGCTCGGAGTTCGGTACGTTCTTCAAAGGGGTTCGTTTGTCAAAGGGGGATTAGAGCAACTGAATGATGGATGTTTGCGTTGGTCACAAATTTGTTTCTAGCTTGGGATAAATAATATTCTTTCCGACCAATTTTTTTATTTTATTTTTCTAAGAAAACCAACAGCAATTACAATTAACAAGTTTATATTAAATCTTATCTAGCAAATTACAGGTTTTTACTAAAAAGTGTGTTTGTAGGAAGTGTTAGTAGTTGTTAATTTAGAATTAAAAATAAAAAATAAATAAGAAAGAAACCAAATTCGAAAGAAACACTGAAAGTGTGTGTGTGTACTTATAAATCATATTGTTATTGTGTATGTAATACTACTTACACAATAACAATATGACTTATAAGTATATCACATAAGTGATAGATAAACCATTCTAAAAATGCACGCCCCTCCCTCCACCCCGTTCATTCACATGCAAAAATAGGTAATTACAAAAATGTATGAGTATTCTATCTGCACTCTAGTTCTCAAAGTACAAGCTTTGCTTAGTAAGTAGACTAAAGTGCTATGTGTAAAATGTTCAAAAATATATATTTACTTGTAACTCATTTTCTCGCCTTTCCATGTGTTACCAACTAAAAAGTACTATCGACGTATTTCGTGCAAAACATAACATAAACAAATAAGAATGCTCTATTCTAGTGTGCTTTCAGTTAAGGTTAAGCAAGATCACATTCCGATCTGTGCTGGCACAAATTGCCTCCGATTCTTCAGCCACTGACATTTATTGCAATGCAATGTGGAATGTGAGGAACATTTATGCTATACGTATTGGTGACTAGAAATCAACGTGGTCTAGTAATAGGGTTAGTTCTAGACAAAAACCGTCTTATTATTTGACAAATAAGACCATTGCTATTGGGTGTTACTATGCATCGTCAATAAATGAATAATCGGCTGTCAAAAAAAAAATATAAATAGATTTTTTTTATCAGGCACACGCTTTCTCCTTTAAATTGTGCTTGCAGTACCTACCATTACATCGCAACTTGTTGCTTAAGCTTAAAGCTTAAAAATATTCCCTGTATACTATAACATAACTATTAAAGAAACCGTATTATTTTGAAATGGGCTTAGGAGATATCGAAACACTGTTCATATTTTTGTGTAGATCTTACTGGTACTACGTTTGTTAATATGTATAACAATTGTAGAAATAATAATATAGTGTGTATTATTTCTTAGTTTGAGCTTAATGTTAAAAATGTATTTAGTACTATCAAAAGTTGTGATAGTAGGTACTACTTCTATTTTCAGCTCAGTATCAGAAAAAGTGTCAGAAGTGTATTCAGTACCAGCTATCACAACCTACTATTATTAGTATAGTATAAGTACCTACTTACATACATGATTTTTCTGATAGCCAGTTGCCATGCTCATCCCTAAGAGACAATTCTATTATTAGTTCCTCTCTGAACAGTTAGGGCAAATAATTATTGGTATACCACGAAAAGGTTTTTAACCTGCAACATTTTCCTCTTCTTCTTTTATATGGCTTCTGCCCGTCATTACCACAGGCAATTCAATTGTTTATTTGAAATATTTTTCAGTCTAGTTAGTCAATCGTCAAGTTGACTGTCGTTTGTTTTAAAGGGAAAATGGTGGAGAATTTTCCCTTCTAAAAAAGGGAAAGGAGTTCCATCAAATTCCGATATAACTTATTAAACTTATATTTTTACGGTTTTAACATTATTCTAAGACCTCAAGTATTGTTGGTTAAAATTCCATCGAAACTATACAACAAAACTCAACATAACAAAAAAATAATTAAAATAAAAATGCTTGAAACACTTGACACATTTTATCAATAAATTTTAAGCGTTTATTATTATCTGTCAAACTACAATTCAAAAAATGCACAAGTGAACTGTAAAGAATCTCTATTAATAGCTTATGCACCGGGGTTCAGCTTTAAGCTATTTTGTTCGGAAATGTCTATGCGGAAGCCGACATGGAGGAAAACTCTTCGGAATTTATCTGCTTCCAGGCAATATTCTACTCGCTAATATCACATAAGAGCGATGAATACCTTAAGTAAGAGAATGTACACAAAATATCTTAAGCTTACCTACATAACCACAATTATTACACACGTGTTTCAAATAACCTACTTCATTGTATGTAAGCATATCGCGTATTTATAAATCACGAATTGGTTTGTTTTTTTTTATTTCGAGTGATGAACCAACTACTTCTGGGAGGTGAGCACTTATAAATATGACAATCGAAATGACATGACAAGTCGTGTCAAAACAGTGACGTATTTAAGATACACCCAGTCGCGTCTTCTAGGCTCGTCGCGTGGAACTAGCATCTAGAATCACCTAGTTCGTAAGACGATTCTAAATGATCCTTGTGATTTTAATGAATAAATTAATTTTTGACTTTGAAAAGTTAGAGACTATTGTAAAAACTCATAGTAGAGCTACAGCTCTCAGCTTAAAACAATGAACAGCCGCACCAACTCACACCTCACTGCGTCTATCACGCTGCTGAGATGTAAAAATAAGTAAGTCTATGCCTATAATTGAACCGGCACTCATACCCTTCAAACTAAAACACAGCAATGTAAGCATCATTGCCTAGCAACAGAAATAGGTGCGGTGATAATACTTCTACTACTATATTGCAGTCTATAATTCTAGTCGTAAATAAAGCAAAACTAAGCTTGTACTATTTCAACTCTAAAACCGCATTATCTCAGTGTTTTGTACTTGTAGAGCGAAGTGGTTTCCGAAACTATCGGCTTAGTGTAGGAAAACCTGGAAGTAAATTACAATTCTGAATTTCAGAGTTTAAAAATCTTTAACTCCAAACCGATGTTCCGATCCGTGAAAATCGAAAAGGATTTAATATTTAAAGCCACGTGAAAATATAAACGACGTAACAAAAGGAATTACAAAAACATAGAGCTTCAAAAGTTTTATGGGTGTTAGCAGTTGTTCTAGATATTTGTATAGTGTAAATACACGCCCGTGCAAGGCCGAGGTCGCGTCGACCATTGCACGAGTGAGAGTACTCCTCTCAAGGTCACAGCCCTATGCAATAACCGAACATTACCACCAAAATATTTTTATTATATATTATTTTATTTTTAAATTTTTATATTCGACAAATTAGGCTCAACCGCTTACAGTCCACTTTAGTCTGTTAATTTTGTGTCGACAGGCGTCACAGCTCAGTTGGTAGTAGCTCTGCCTTCCATGGTGTGGGTGGTGGGTACGATTCCCACCCAGAGCAGAAGTTTGTGTGATGAACATAAATATTTGTTCTGTATCTGGGTGTTTCAATGTATTCTATTTATGTATTCACAAATATATATATATATATACATCATAAGTATTCCATCAGCAGTCTAGTTCCTATAGTACAAGCTTAGTTTAGTTTTGGACTAGAGTGTGATGTGTGAAATGTCCGTGAATATTTATATATCATTTATTTTAATTTTTTATGTGGATGAAACTCACATAAGCATAATGTTGAAAAAAATCCCTGATAGCTATAAAAACTGTATAAAACTGTCATGTCAAGTGCAAGTACGTTATATGTCATTTGATAAAAAAATATGTATTAAAATAATTATATTTTATTATATATATTAATTAATAACTAAAATCAGTGTTTGATAAGCAGAGATTCATTGATTTCGGAAATCATTGTTTTCGTAGAATACTGTAGCACTTTTGGGCATAATTGCTACGCCGTAGCTGCTACAGCAATTTATCGGTCCAGCAATGGAACGAGTTCGTAGAGCCCGCTACGCTCCTTTTATTTCAATCAAAGGTTATTGTATTCAGTTACAAAAGAAAACCGTTGTAATTTAAACCACAAACCGCTACGCTTTGAATAGCGGCTCGCTATAGCTATTTAGTCCGGACAGAAAATGCAATATTTTATTCAATTCGTTTAAGGAGTAAAATGTGCCAGTAAATAAATAACACTGCGATTATTTGACGGTTTGTGTACCTACATACTTAAAATATAAATGGAAAGGTAGTGAGTTAGCAAGTGTGCTACACAAACGGCACGTTTTATCGAAAATGTCATGACAGCGGTCAGTGAACATTGCGGCAAAACAACCGCATCACTTTGAAAACCAATTTTGTTCGTACAAAGCTCATGGACTATTTCATGAACGTTAATCGATATGACGGCTAGCTTCGCCCAGACAAAGATCCACAGTCCTTGAAAAGCTCCTTGAAAACTCGTACGTAGTGCCTGCATCACAGAACTATCGAAACTATTCAAATATAATACCCAGAACAGCAGAGATAATAAATGCATAGGCATTGAAAGAACGTTTTTCGGTCAAACTACCTTACACTTTTGCTGGCGCCTATCTTGACAGACAATAAAAACAATAGAGCATACATAGTACAGTAATCTCTGTAATAGCTTCTACTATAAACGCTCAATAAGTGTATGCAAATGAAAACCACCTTATTGTAGATACGCCACAGCAGAATACACATCGGAGAATCAATTTTGTTTACATCGGAGCGCTCTGAAAATCGTTACTCGTAAAGGTTAGCTAGGTTCACAAATTTTACTCATCATTTAACCTGTAGAAACCAAATAGCTTTTGGATTACCACACTTGTTTTAATAATAAATATACGTACAATTACAAAGAGCTTACATTCACCACAGGTTAGAGCAATGTGGTTCTGGTAGATCTAGCGCAACGCGCAGATGCAAGACCCAAGGTCAACTCACTTTCAAGGTCGGAGGCTCTCTCGAACAAGCCGTGACAATATGAAATCGCAATCGATAGTTCGATGAAAAAGAAAAAGCTACAAACCTGTGAACTCTAAATCTGTTATAGTCATAGCTTGTGTCTGCTAACCCAACAATCGCGTAGCCACTTAAACAAAACGTAGCAGCTACAAGGACGCTTTTAAGCAATAAATGAACACTGTATGATTTTTCAAAAACGTACGCACAGCTTACTTACTTACCGGTACTAATCCACTCACAGGGGGGCACTTGCTAAATAAGACGGGATTTGAAGAGCGATTTAGAAAGCGAGGTTCGCGTAACACTAACGCAGATATGCGAGTGCGCGCGGCGCGGGGTGTTTTGTTGGTGCGGGGGGCGCACAGGAGTCAAGGGCGCCTCGTGGAGCTACCCGACGACAGCCGGGCGTCCAAGGTTGCCACTAACTTTTCATACAATCGATACGAGCTCAATGATAATCCACGTTTACTGCTAATAATGCATTGTACTTATAGAAGCGTAGTTTCGCGTTATCAGTTGATTGATTTAACTAGAGCTGAAAGCTGAGTGCGCGCACACTATGCGGACGCGGATACGACCACTGTCCTAAGGCAGTGGTCGTATCTAAAAGTAGCTTCCAAAATTATTGCAGACAGTGATCAAGGTTACATCAGGCGAAACCTCTTTGATTCCATTTTCATACACAGGCTATCGCTTTTGATACTACTGAAGCATTTTTAATTAAGATATGTGAAAAAAACATTTTACCAGATATGCCTTTAAGCATCAAGTAAGAGCACAAACCATGAAAGGATCTACTAAAGGATTGTCACTTAGTAGGACTAGTCTACTAAAGTACTACAAGATCTCAGGTGACGCAAATATGCAGGTCTCGACAGGGCCTATACATTTGCTCCTCGTGGGGTCAAGACTCTAGGTCCGTGAGGTACCGAGGCGAGATTTCTCTCGGAGCTACGCGTGACCAGTGGGCTGGCAAGTATCTGGCCCAGCTATTCAGCTCGGCAACGCAACCAGTATCTTGGGTACGCTTCCGATTGGTACTGATTTGGATCAGTAGAGCCATCTATAGATCTTTTGCGACGGGCTGTTGATAGCTCAACTGTTTCTTATACATACGAACCTTTTATAAATACTGTAATAGTCTACAAGATTGATCGACAAATATAATGTAGTACCTAACTAACAACACTCATCACTACAAATATAAGCAGTTTTAAAATGTAGTGATTAATCTCCCTTGTGTATGTACCTCTCTATTTGGACCTCGCACGCATCTTCCTCCTTTTTAGCCTTCGCATACGCTGCTCTCATAGAATAAATTTTATGACTTTGATTGATTTTTTTGGTATCAAGTATCTACATTAATAAATACTACTATTACAATTATGCAATCATTGAACAGGTAACGGCCGGTTTCTGGAAACCCAAATCACGATTGATCCGAGTTTGACACATACACTGGCCTGCAAAACTAAGTATCACACTTTTTAAATTGCAATAACTTTTTAAGTAAACAAGATATACTTTGATCTCAACTCAATTGAGCACGCCTGGGACGAGCTAGGAAGGCTATTCAGAAGCCGCAGACCACCATCTACCTCTCTCAGGGCACTAAAACAGGGCCTGATAGAAGAGAATGGGTCCCCAAAATCGGCTCCGGATCCTCGTGTTCAATATGCCAAGCCGGCTTGAAGCTCTAATCAGAATCCGAGGAGGCAATACCAGTTATTCAAAATGAAATAACATGTAAAACATACTTAGAAAATGTTAGATGAGTTTTTAGACACTAAGCTAAAAATGGCTATTTTGTTGTTTATCAAATGTTACTTATGTGCTTTAAAGAAAGCTGATAAAATTTGCTGTAAAACATTTTTTATTTGAAATATATAACTTCTATAGTTTAGAAGAAAAATAAATTCTAAAAGTGTGATACTTAGTTTTGTAATGTAGTAATTATTTGATTTTTTCGTTGATCATAGTTCGATAAACCGGCCGTAAGTCTACTAGATAGGGTCTAGGTTCATCATGGTTCATTTTCAATTTCAACTTGGAAAAACTCAGCGGTGTGTAGGTACATCTCTGTTTATCATCGCAAAGCGCCTGTGTCTGGCATCCCCTTGGCGCCCTGCCAGGGCTGCCAGCCTCCACCCTGTTTAATACATACTTGTATAGCTACAGCTATAGGTATGTTGCTGTTCCCGTTACCTTATTTCGAAATGTAAGCGAAATGTGATTATAGCTCTGAAGTATCTGGTTTTTCTCTCTAGCCACATTTTAACTGGGGAATTTGCTGGCTATGTGCTAAGTGATTTTTTCAACAAATAGGTATTCCCATTACTTTATAACTACACTGGGTATAATACAGATGATATTCTCAAGAAACTTTCACAAATAGTGATTTAGATTCTTATTGCATTCAATCATGGTACCTACTTTACACCGAGTTTCAATATTTGCAAACTATGCAATTTGTAACTCAAGGAGAATCCCGCATCATGAAGGTGTTGTAAGTACTTACTACAACTAAGCACGGTGTATTGATGCCAAATATTTGCAGTGCAAATATTGCTGGGAGAAATACAATTCCATTATGATTATTCAAATGGGATGGATGAATATGAATTAGATTGCAATAACTAGAAAAAACGGTAGAGCTAGGTAATCCTCAAGTACCTACAATCCCATGTACGCCAAACTGAAGTTCAGTCTGAAACTGAATAAAAAAGGGAGAGTGGCAACTTTAGCACGCAAATGTCAAATAAACCGAAACAGATTTTCTATTTCGCAACTGAGCGTGTGCTTTCTATACGAAATGTCACCTGTATCCGGTATATACTGGGTGTAACAGGAGGGGTGGACCAGAAGCAATAGGGCGATGGGAGAGAGATGAGAACTCAATGCCTATCGATATAGCCCCCATGCACTATGTTCAGCGATATTCAGTCATTCAAAAGTTACTCGCACGCACTTTTATGATTTTTTTTTCATAAACATATTTTAAGTTAGATTTCCCGAGTATACCTAAACTATTAAGGCTACAACCGTATTTTTTACACCTTGCAGCTTAATAGTAGACCTTTCGTACTACAATACCAGTTTGTGTCGTTTACTTGATTGATTACCAAATAAAAAAATACTTTACACGCGTTTTAAGTTTTTCGATAAATATCACTAAAATACACGGGAGTTTTATCGATAGGCATTGAGCTCCCCCATCGCCCTGTTGCTTTTGGTCCACCCCTCCTGTTACCCTATACGCTATATGCGGATGCTATATGCAATATCAAATAATAAACTAATTTATTAGAAAACATCTGCTCTAGAATGTTTAGCAAAGTTTCAGTATATTCAATAGGTAGCAAGTTTGGTTGAGACAAGTTTTTGAAACAGTGTTCATCTGAATAGAAACGCAAGCATAACTAAATTTTGTCAAACTTTCTGTCTGTGCTGAAACTCTAATATTTGAATTGAAGATTAAAGAGGTTTCAAAGCTGGACTTAAAGAAAATTTCAGTGCCTACACGGCTATTTTATTTTAAAATAGCTACCAATCGGCCAATCTGCTGTATTTCATGGCTTTGACATACATATATCACAAATTAACGACAGGGTGTTGGATTACGGTCGTAATGGGATACGTAACATACTCTAATGGTACATCACATCGTCCTAGATTGAAATAAATTTATTGTGAGATAAATTCTAAATATGTAGGTAATAAAATATGTATACGCATAAAAAAACTAATTTTGTATTGTAATTTGTATATCTTAATTAAACCTAACTCCTTACCCCCTATCTTATAAAAAGTTAGCATCGACTTTAAGTCATCATTACGTATGGTAATTTATTAAGTACTTCAAGTCTACGCTATTTTTTTAAGATAGACCGTATGTACCTAAGTAGATTTTTAATATCGCGCCGATCCGCATAGTTTATTTTTTCCGTTGACACTATTTATTTTATACAAGGTTTTAAAAACATTTGCAATTAGCAAGTATATTGCTATTAGTGCTGTGTTATTCACTCCATTGCTATTAACGTCGTTGTCGGACGATACGGTAAAAGCTTTTATCGGAAGAGAAAAAGCTTTCAGCGCACCTCATCCGTCAATTAATAACGGATCAATTACTTCAAAAATATTCATCAAAAATATTGACAAACTTATGAAATTGGTAATTCCATTACCGGTCATTTTTAAAAACTCAGTAGGTCTACCATAAGTTTTTACTATACTATATTTACTATACTCGCTAGCGTCTGTAGTTAAAAAAATGTATGAAGATTTGTACTGCGCCTCTAGCGGATAGTTGGGTACTAAAATTCGTCATACTAATATTGACGTAACTACTGTAGTAAAGTCAGGCGATTTTACTGTGACAACTCATGGTAGATACACTGATCTCCGCCTTTTTGTTATAAGATTAGTAAACATAAATCACCTTAAACTCCGACATTGGCAAAATCATGGCAATCCTAGCCTGCGAAAAGCCACTAAGAAAAGAAGAAGAAGAAGAAATTGATAATCAACCAAACCCATTACAGTGGAATCGTATTTTGCGAGTTTTGCGACTAATGAGAAGACAAAAAACGTCTGACGTACCGTACCTACTTACTTTTTACGCAACGCTGCGAGCCTGTTGTAAGTTTCCGCAGTAGGTACAGGAATCCAAGCTCAATGAACCACAGGTTTTGGCAATGCCCACTAAACATTTCTGAACAAAGAATCCATGTGCATCAATGGATTCTTTGTTCAGAAATGTTTAGTGGGCATTGCCAAAACCTGTGGTTTTGACCGAATTTTGGAATCCAAGTCCGACCTTATTATTTGAAGGTTACCATGAGTGCCTTTAGACTTGTAATCTGTCAAACTGTATAAATATATAATAGTCGAACTTTGAGTCGATTGTTAATTATTTTATACGTGACATACGGTGAAACAGTGGTTTCCTTTATTTCCGATGCGAAAATTAGAACCAGCTGCCAGTACTGCTTGATAATTTAATTGAACCAATTTCATAAATAACTAATAACAGGCAAGCTATTTAATTATTATATTCTAAAAGATATAAATGCATGATATCCATTTCAAATTCATGACGGTATGACAGTACCCTTGACATGTTAAAATATACGCATAGCCTATACTTAATCTAAATAAAAATTATATTGACATTTCGCTATAAAGTGAACATTTTATAATTTACCAGTCCAGTATATTAAGTGAAATTAATTATGCTCTTTACACGTACTTAATGCTTGTTAAGTATTCACTCAATAATCATCGAGGCATCATCCAGCCGTTTAGCTAACTGGATTGTACGGCGGGGGATTATTTAATAACCCGACCGGCGTCGGCTATACTTTAATAGCGCTCGTAAGGGGTTAATAGCAGTAATGTCGCCGGCTGCATGCTCGAATGTCGCGTAGAAATATTTAGTTGTACCAATACCTTGCTGGAAAAAAAATACACTAGAATGTAAATCAATTAAAAAAAACTTTTTTATTTTACCCGATTTGGTAAGTACCAAGAGTAGGTAATATGTGGTAGGTACCTACCTTGGTTTTGTATAATCATGTATTAAAAAGTAAATTTTAAACCTGACCTTATTTTGAATTTCTAATATTATCATGCTGACTGTACTAGTTTTAATTACGAACCTAAATTTAAATTCACCTGAAACCAGAACACGAATGTTAATCAAGAGCTACTTTGTTCGGTCATCGAATAGGTTTTAGCGGAATTATGCATACCGCATCATTTCATGATACATAATTAGAAAACTCAGTTCATCAACAGATTTCCCTTAAATTATGCATGTCATGCAAATTAGTGATCCACGTTTACCTATATTAGATGTAGTCAATGGCTGCAACGTATAATCACTGGCTATATGTATACGACGCTGCATATCATTAATAAAGGAGGTACTTTATTTGTAAATTGTTACAAAAAATATCGCGTAAGTTTTGTTCATTATTATTTCAATTTGGTTTCTATAACTTTGACTGATATCTTTTCGTTAAGTAATAAGTGCTTTGGTTCTAGTTTTGTTTGCCCGCTTGATTTTACAATAAAAATATATTGATATAAAAGCTGTGCTGTAACTTTTCTTTATACTTCACAACCCATTCAACCTGCCATAAAAGCTAACGGGTAGATATGGAAAATATGCGAGTATATAGAGAACTATGCGTATTCAAAAATGAATATCGGTAACGTTAAATATTACCTTTTATTTGAGCGATATTGTTGTAGGCTGATTCGAATACGTCTGTTAGTATTAACTGAAAACTGTAAGTTAAAAGTTCAATTCACATATGAACGAATTTTTTCAAATATTTTTGTGGGAGCAAAAAAAAATGTAGGTACTTAGTTGTATTTTGTTTTGCACATTTTTCCTGTAGCTAAGGTTACAGGTTCACAACAGATTAGACTTTATCTAATGAAATTGTGCCTCGGGGCAGCATCAGCTGCATGCGGTACAAGTGGTTAAAACGATTAGTCTTCACCACGTCTACCGCCCGCATAAAAAATGACCTACCTACGACTTGAAGCTGTTCAAGTGGTAGGCAGGTAATTTTTTCATGCGGTTACTTTGGGTAGTAACCGCATAAAAAATGACCTAAATTCTATTCCAGGCCCAGATTAGACACAAAAAGCACACCACGATGCGCATAGAGCAAAGAAAAAATGGGTACGGAATTATCCTAGTTTTTAGCATCTCATTATTTTAGTACTTTAGGCTAGTCAAAAAAGTTCATCGTTAGCTTTTCAGAAAAATATTCTTGCAAAATAATATGAAGTAACTACAATCTACAAGGTAGAGAGATATTTTGTTGTACTTAACCGTACAACTCTTATTCTCTTAACTTTCTCACTTAAATATACATTATTACTTTAGCATTTGAGAGACGTTTTAACACACTCTGTACTCGAAACATCACAACAAAAACGTCCGGAGAATATCAATTCTGCAGTACGATATGAAGTTTTAGTGTTTTTATTTTTCGAAATGTAATGTTTGCGATATTTCATATCATCGTAGATATTATGTTGAAAACGAGCGAGTTTGTGGGATGGCTGTAAGAATATATTTATTTGTTAACTTGAGGCGCAGCAGTGATAAAAAGCTGCTGATGTGGAGCGAAGATCTAAAGTGAGAACGACAAGGCCCAATTTTGCAAAGCGCTAATTTAGGGAACTAGAACACTATCTAGGCAGCGCCCAAACGATCTCACTAGATTGGTTCATTAATTGGCTGCCTTTACACAATACAAACGCCTGCAACACATCAAGTGCTCTTTGGGTAATGTAGTCGCGTTAGAGTTAATTTGGATTTTGCCCATGTATGTTTGAGTAGATATAACTCACACATTTCTTATTCAATCTATATCGAATAGTCTGTTGTTTGTTTATATCTATCAGGTAAGGATAAAAATAATCCTTGCGTTAAGCCTTGTATAAAAATTATTAAATTTTATTTTTATATTCTAGTATTTATGTATATTCATAAGTAATCGTAAGCGTAATCGTGAGCTTATTCTTATTCTTATTCTTATTCTTAATTCTTATTATTCTTCTTCGAGTCGTTGAAAAAAACCATTTTGTAAAAATCACTATCACTTTACTAAAATTACGAAAGAAATCCGTCCCAAGGAAATGTATTTATTATATTCTGAAAAACAGTTTTTATTTAACATATTACTTAGAATTCTGAAAGTCTACAAAAATGAATGAGATTGTGTTTAAGAAGGCATTATAAGAGCTTCATTTGATTCTCAAATTGTTTGAAAATCTAACCTGTGGGAACCGAGATATTTCTGAATGTATTTTTATTTATTTTATTTTATTTTCAGGAATAACACAACTTTTACAGGTTAGTTTCTTAAACAATTAAGGCCTGCGCAGACCGGGACGGCATGGCAAGGGATTTTAATTTTTACTAATGGACATTCAACCGTACTGTTACAGAAATACGACATAAATTGCTATGCTTTAAAATGATGCCGTGGCATTGAACGTGAACGGAACGGCATCATTTTAAAGCATAGCAAGCTTAGATACCTATACAAGTAAAGCCCGTTTGATGCACCAATAAACGCAATCATAGGCATATTTTTGGGCCTTTAGAATCTAAAGGCCCACAAATATATCCTAATTCGGAGTAATACGACTTTAAATAAAAAACAGTCTTTTTTCAAAATATTTGGATTCCATGGTACGAATTTCGTTAATTGAGCAAATGAGTAAAATTGGGGTTCCAAAGTGTTAGTGCAACAACTTGGTAGGAGCCATCTGACGCAGCTCTCGACATCTAGGGGTGAAACCGTCGTTTCCAAGCCGGAGGTTTAGGCTGATATCGAAGACTTTTATGGCCGATTGTACGCCTCGCAAGTTTCATGTCCGGGATCCAGTAATGAGGATGTTAGAGCCATACCGTACCCGCCAGTACACAGAAGATCTCCCGGAGCACAGCCATGACGAGACGAGATCGAAATGGCTCTGAAACAGTTGAAAATGGAAAAGCCCCAAGGAAAGTCGGAACCACACAGGAAATCCTAAAGGCAGGTAGTTTACCAGTCCTGAGGGAAAACCAACGTGTTTTTCAATCCGTCATGGACCATGGGAGAACTCGAAAGGCATGGAGCAGGAGTGTGGTTATGAAGTTTTTCAAGAAAGGCAACAAAGCTTTACTGAAAAACTATACCACAAACTATATACTGGATGAGAAGAGCCAAAGACCGGGCTCAGTGGCGCGTCTTGGGAGAGCTACGTCCAGCAGTGGACTGATATAGGTTGATGATGATGATGATGATTTTTTTCAATAAAAATGGTTAAGGGTCGGCTTGTAAACTCCCGTTCAAAAGTATGCGGTAACCCTGACAGACGGATTTTTTTTAGTCGTGGCTCACGCTCTTTAGAGAATTGCCCATTCTCCTTTCTGACTTATTTGTTTAGGAAAGATGGGATCTTGCTATTACAGCGTACAAGCTTTGTCTGACAAAGGTCTTTAATTAAGTTGGTATTTAATTTATACTTCGTTGTGTTTTAATCATTGTTTGTAGCCATTGCGTATATCTTAGTTTGCGGCGTATAAATCGAGTAAGAGAATTATGGCTTTTGTCTTTGAGCCCGCGTTTCCAAGAGTTATGTTTGAGGGTTTATCTCCACCATATTACCACCAGAAAATAAAAGGTTGATAATATGATGTTATCACAAGTATAGAATTTTAAAAGTCCATAGATACTTATCTCGCAAACACGGCCTTGCGTGAGTAGGTGAACCTAATAGTGGCCACAGACGATCCTTCCTATCGTCCAATCGGCATGACACTGCAGGCTGGATCCAATCTGCAGTACGTCCATATACACCACACACGATCCAATCTATCGTCCAATCTATCGTCCAATCGGCATGACACTGCAGGCTTGACGACGATTATGGCTTTTTGCTTTTGACAGCGTGATTCATGTCGGATTTTGAAAAAATTTTCGACGGATTCGGATAGAAAATTGCACAAATAACAATGCTTTTTAATTTGAGCTCAATCGGACTGCTGGAAAAAAAGTTGGAGGCGATTACCCAAAGAGGGGGGACGAAAAGGATTTTTTCGGATTTTTCTGGTACTAACCCCCCTTGTTTAGTCGATCTGCATTTTTACTTTTTTCAATTTCAAAGCCCTTCTTACGAACTGAACTGCCAATCGCCCACAGCCACACACGGTCCAATCGGCAGTATCCAATCGATGTGATCAAGCCAAAAGAATTGAACTGCCAATTGCTATCCATTCTAACTGTCATGCCAATCCACTCCCACACACGGTCAATTCTAACTGATCCAATCAGTAGCGTCATGCCGATTGGACGATAGGAAGGATGGTGTGTGGCCAGCATAAGTGAACTTGTTGTTACTTAACAAAAACCTTTTCGATCTGCCACCCTCTCTGTTCTATAAGAAACAATTTGTTACATGGAACTGAATGTAGTAATATAATTAGTAGGTAAGAAACCAATTAATTGTCAGTCAGATATATTGCCGATTTGGGAATAAAGCCTGCACCTCAACATAAATTGTTGATTAAAAATAAAGTTACATTCCTACTAGCTGTTACTCGCGACTTCGCTTAAAAAGGTCACATCATCACCAGCAAAATAGTACCTATATATCGCCTAACATTCGATGATCTTAGTAGCGTATAGTTTGCTCTTGGTCAAGAGAGGCCAGGTGGTATCTATAAATCAACATATGCACAAAACAACCTATGTTATGATGAGGAATATGCTTCCGGATGCTTTAATTGAAGGACCAATATCCTGACCTGATTCTCGAACAAGTAAACAAACAGAGAAACTTAATAACGAATTCAGAATCGTCAATTTCCCTAGTGGATCCGCTGATATGCATAAATTGAGTTTAATATAAACAACAATTTCGATTCCTGCAATTAAAATGTTTAACCTCTTAGCACGTTTAAAACGTACAGTAAGGTCATCCACCTTAATACAGGATTAAGGCTTTGCAGAAACATGAAGCCTTAGCTTAGCGCTACTTCTTAATATTTCGTCAGTGGCTAATTCTGTTCAATGCAAATAATTTTACAGCACTGATTCATAAATATCGTTTCAGATTATGAAAAAGGGACGACAATATTTTTTATGCTGTCAAATTAGTTTAATTAATAAAACAAATGCCGGCAATATTTTTAGCCACGCCTAATTAAACAATAAAGTTATTATTATTTTGCCCCAACGCCGTAGTTCCTTGAAAACTTTCATTAATACTAGCGCCGACATAACCCTAAAAAACCTCGTGGCAGATAGTTTGGAAACTATTTACTAGTTTATTATTAGATTAAAATGTAGTTGATAAATGAAAACAAGTACTTACATTGTGTTCTCCGATGCCATGGAGCAGTCAAAAGACAGGCGGCGCCACAGTAGAGGGTGCAAGGCGCGCAGAGTCGTGAATTCAGTTAAGAAAACCTCCAATCGTATCGTGCCGAGTGTCTACTATGCAGGCCGTAGCGGCTAGCGTCTCGTTGCGGAGAGAGCTCGCGCAAGCGCCCGCTCGGGCCCACCCCACCACCGCACCACACACACCATCGATTCCACGTTTAGCCACTTTTTGCCCAAAACTAAAGCAGTCTACGAATTGGGTCACTTGTGATTCATGGAACACCTTTGTCCCGGTCGGAAGCCTTTGAAAATAGCGGCTTTGAAAGGCGCGCTTACAGAATGTTGCGTCACTGGCCCGGCGCGCCAGCTATTCACATATTTCATAACAACACAGTGAAGCGTTAACAAAACTTTAAAGTGAACTTTTATAATATATTATGTATGTATATTTATTGTTCCAAAATAATGATTAGCTAATTATTAGGTTCTTCACAGTCAACAACGCACGTGTGATACCTACATCAGGCAACGCTACCTATGCTAAAGTAACCACTTACCATCAGGTGGGCAGTATGCTTATTAGTGGCATAAAAACTGTCTCAATTTATTTTTTATAATAGGTATAGTTTTAACCTTCTAGAAAAGCCTTAATTCTATAAACATCTTTGATCAATGGACAAAATAAGACATGGCTGATTTTAAGTAATTTCTTTTTGGAGTGAAATAGCCCACAAATACACACTTTCATTAACACACACAAACGAAGTGATTCTGTGATACCCACACTCACCGAGTAGTAGTAACACGTAAGCACACTGAGCACGTGACCACCCTCACGCACACATATAGACGCACCCCCACGCCCTCTCATAAACAAAACTAAAACCTTACTCAATATACAGGGTGTTTTTTGAAGAGAGCTGTGTTGGCCAATTCAGAAACCACGAGAGTTTTTTTTGTATTTACTTTGTACAATAAAGAATAAAGAGAGATAGGAAAAAGTCGATTTATAAAAAAACAATACTAGCTACTACCAGACTGATTAACTGTCGACTACTAGAACAAGTCTTGAGACCGATATTCTCCATTCACCTTAATAAATAAATAATAAAATTCACCCTTAACTTCTTATTTAATGTACTTATTTAAAAAACAAAACTTACGGACGGTTTCTCGAACGATGATCAACGAAAAAATCAAATAATTACTATGTGTCAAACTCGGATCAATCGTGATTTGGGTTTCCAGAAACCGGCCGTTAGAACAACTGTTTTGAAAGGTCATTTGAAGTAGTTTAGTTGTCACCGTCTTTGTTGGTTTATAATAGGTTGAACTGAACCTCGTTGAATTTTGGGATACAAGATCAGTCAACAACAAGTTATTCTAATTCTGTTAAAAGTCCGTAGCGACCTGTAAATCCAGCTGCTAGCGAATTCATTATATGTTAAACGACTATAAAGCAGCACATTAATTTAATTCAAATACAAATTAAAAATGGAAAAGATTTCCAGAATAATTCATTCACAAGTAATTAAGCAAACTTCACCACTTTGATTTGCGTCAATATAGGTCGCGCTCGAACAAGTTGCAGCCTTTCATATTGCGCCTTTGTGTCGCTTTATAAAATGTTAAAAAATCTCTGCTACGTACCACTCGTAATATATACAGTTTGAAAATGCAAAATAATTATAACAAATTTATATTTTTTCTTACAAATTGATCGCATCTTCTTTTAAAAAACCTTTGTTTGAACAAATTTACTGTCTGGTGCCTGAAATGAAACGGATCCCCATTGTTTCCAAGCGAGTGGCATCCGCGTCACATTGTTACTGGTTGTAATGTTTTGACTAACGAGTCACAGTGTCACTGTGAGACTATAGTTCCCTTCATCAACATTCATAAACTCGGTGACTCGTTGGTAAAAATGTTTTTTAGCATCTGTATTTTTGTATTACCTAGTACGTTATTCATTCGCGTTACGCTATTCATTCATTCGTTCGGTACTACACAAATTTTACCTACTGAGGATGAATGAAAAGGCTTTAACTCTTCATTTTAAAAATAATTTTATATTTTGTTCTAATTCTCTCTGTTCTATCTGTTCAATTCATTTTTCTAGTAAGGTACATATGGTGATGAAAATTACTAAATTGATAAAACAGTGTAATGTGCGTTATTATTTCTTAATGTTTATGAAAAGTTTGATATATAATGAGTATTTATTATCATAAACGTAGTTGAAAATAAATAGTTTTTTTTTATTTTCTTTCATCTCGATAAATGTTTAAGTTCAATAAACTAATTCGTCGGGATATGCATGAAAAAATATTAGTAGGTACGACCCAATTAAAGTAACAGATCGAAATTACAAGCTAAACATGACCATATAAATCTAAAAAATATCACGGTAGTACTGAACACTGTTTTCATTATAAACGGGATATTTACCATGATTTGTGAGTATTAAACTATATAAGTGTTACACTATATCTAAAAATGTGTTGATACAGATATATAAACTAGTTTTATAGTTCCAATCACCCCGATTGCGGTCTAGTTACCAGCAGAAATGCCAGACCAGTGCAGGCGGCGCGTCCTGAATAGGCGCTCAACTGAATGCAATGCAATATGTAGCCCGCTGTCGCTACACAAATTCAAAGCTGTATTTTCTATAGGCGTTGCGCTGAAACTGATATTGGTTTTTTTTGACACGCCTTTTTCGCGTATATTTCCTTTAAGATGGAACTAACACATGTAGACAGTTACAAAAATTGAAATATGCACAATCAATACATTTATTATGTAGATACTCATATGATTGAAAGATGAAAATTTAGGTAAAAAAAAAATCATCAAAATAAAATAAAAAAAATGATTTATGATTTATTTATGATTTATTTCCGGGGGCCTTCAAATTGGCAGTAATACGACGTTAAAATAAATAACAGTTTTTCAAATTTTCTCGATTTCCATGGGACGTTTAACTACAAATGAATGTGCAATAGTGAAATAAAATAACCATTACACACATTTATACCAGTGTTTATTTTAAACTGGAAAACACTGCGTGGTGACGATGCAATGTTCGGCATTCGAACTGGCGTTTAAACAAATTGAATGCGTTAATACGTTTTTTTGTGAACACCCCAAGTTGGCACGCCGTTACCAGAGTACCTACCTACAGATGGTATTCCCAACAACGTGATTTTATTTTTCAGTTGCAAACTTTACGCAGACGGACACAACATTTACGTAATGAATTGAATATAATACCTTGGATTCATTACGAAATTCCCTTGATATGATCATACGTAAAACAATTTCACTATTCAAAATGAAACCGCTTCGGTAAATTTATATTTCACGTGTTAAAATTTATGCAAACCGCGTTATGGTTTGCACGTTACGTTATAACTACGGAATTTTGAAAATGTGATGTTAATTTTAAGTCTACCAAATGCCGGCGATTTAACAAAGGATTTTTTTATATTATTTAACTAAACGGCCGTTTAGTTTGATCTAATTTTAGTTTACTTTAATCTATCAAATCTATCTAAATATGAAAAAACGTCATTAGATGGGTATTAAAAGACAGAAAAGATCCAAGACCAAAGCCGCGATTAGCGCTCGAGCACTGACGGATTTAATTTAAACCTCAGAGTTAATACCCATTTGACATCTAGGTCAGGTTTAAATGCCACCAATAGAATTCATGTCTTTTGAGCCTTACGAAACACAAAATTATAATATTATAATCAAAATAAATGTTTTGGCTAAAAAAGTACAAACTCTGAAGTCTCTAATCACCACAACTGACATTTCACAAACGAATATATAAATAAAATATATTTAAACACATAAAAAGTACACATTAGAATCAGAAAGATAAGTTAAATGATAAGCCGATAGGTTTTCTTATGAATTTTATTGAACACAAGGGCACGGGAAGTGCCGTAAATTATACGACAGTGAGAACCTAGTTCTTGTAGAGCAATAATCATGCTTCGAATTTATAAACGTGTCTGTCCAGTCGGCACAGTTAGTATGATAACTCTAAAAATCTAGTTTCAACAATATTAAAGGTAAAAAGTAATTAAAGTTACAAAAAAACAAAATTACTTATTTATCTAATGGATTAATGGCAGACAAAACATGTTTTATGAACGTGTGATAGCTTGAATCTAACGCGGAGACGTGTTTTTGTCAAGATTCACTGTTAAATTCTTCCTAGTTCACATGATCGTATTTCAATAAACTTTATCACATAGGTATGTAGAGATTCACCATTCTAAAAATGCACGCGCCTCCATCGTGGTTACACTTACATGCAAAAATGGTATACAGGCAGATATAATACAAATCAATTGGTTTTTGTCATTGGTTGTTCAGTTACCGTCTTGTCACGTTACCATCAATCAAGCATGGCTGGATCTCGTCAGCCAACTAACATTAAAATGACGCTTTATTTTTAAAATGGTTCATCTTTTACAAAGTCACATTTTTACACATATTATAATTACAGCACATGAAAAAAGTACATCCATTACGTATGGATGACTAGTAAAACATAATAAACTAACTAACCAATTACTTTTTTACAACACATTTCACAATTTACGACTGAAACTATAAAGCTCGACTTTAGCCTGACGCGTTGTTTCAGGTCAGAATCGTACTCGATACCACAGTAAACTTAAGCCAGAGCGAGTTTCTCAACTTCATCTAAGAAGGCTGAGTTTGTGTTCCAACAGCTCTCAATTTGAAACTAATTGCCGACTCCAACACGTCTCCAGTTTACATAACTACTAAACTAAACACTGACTTCCCTCAAACTATACATAATAATAGTGACTGAATTTAATATTAAATCATTTTAATATCAGTCGCATATAGCCTCACTAAATTTATACAAAAAGATTACATAGTAAGAGTAAATAATAGCTTTGGTAATGTTTGTAGTTGTTTATGTGCATTTAAGATGAATAGGAGAAAACATGTTGTGCCGATACCACCCCTAGCGGGGGATAAAGGCAAAACTATGATGATGAGTTGATGTGTGATTAGAATACCTATTTTACAGAGTCAGATCAGAAATTCATAGACAAGAAGTTTACGATGAATCAGTTACGCTAAACCGTCGAATGGTCGGTTCGTGATGTGGTAATATGCCGCTCCCCGTGAGAATATACTAATATACATACTACGACGTAGAGTTCGAATGTTTATTTACTACTGACAATTTAACGTTACATTTTATCAACCATGATGACCAAGATATAGGCTAGCAAGGAGGTACTAACGCCAACCGCATTAATATGCAGCATTTTAATATAATTTGCAATGATAATTAAAATTTAATAAATATTTTGGGGAATGGCATAATAAAAAATAATAAAAATAATATACACGTTGACTTGAGAGCCTGCTCCGTTTTTTTCGTCGGTTAAAATTGGAAGAAACTTTGTCATTGTTTTATCAAATATTTAGAGTATGTAAATTAATCTATGTTGTTTTGATGTACTTATTATAAAACACGTACTAGTAAAATCTTATGCCTAACACGTAAAAAGCAGTCGGAATTTTGTTCAAATATGACATAAAATTAATATGTAGTCCGCGTCCGCCACTATGCATAATTGTATTGCGAGTATGACCTACATCCAGGGAGTAGGCAGCTGTAGACAAACAGTTGCCCATTAGAGGCTAGCTAATGAGATGATTTCGTATGCCATCTCGGCCAATCCAGCAACAACTGGCATGTAAACAAGTAACTTATTCATCTTAATGACGTCTTTTAATTTAAAGTACATTCGATTCGATGTTTCTTTTTTTCTTACATGACGAAATCTTTCAGTAAATTCGAGACAGATTTAAAGGTGTTTACAAACAGCATAACAACTTTAATTTTTTACATGTTAGCGGTTTCTAAAAAAAATATTTTTAAAAGGGAAGCCACATCGGATTAAATTTTAGAATCTCTATCAGAAACGATGTGAGAATCGACAAACAACTAGCAAATGGAATGGCAACAATAGGGAACGGTTCACACACCTTTCTTGTTTAATCTATCAAAGCTCATTTGTTAGAATATACTTGCAATTATAAACTTCGACGTCGAAATCACGATATTATTTATTTACACATTCCAAATCACATGTTTTTCGTAGTTCGTAGTGTAATTTCCATTCCTTAAATAAATACGTAAGTTCAGTCAACATAAGCTATGAACGAATACGATAACATCGGCATAGCTAATTAGTAAATTCGAGAAATAGATAGTGGTAATCAAATGTATAGAAATTATGCAAATAATTACGATATTAACGTAAACTACTGCATATATACATAAAGAGGGTGAGATTAAGAGATCAATAATTATATTTCTTACAATAATGAACTAAATCGACTTCAATCATCGACAAGTAATACTTAACACAATTCTAAAGATTACTGAAAATGTTATTGTCGGATCTTAATTTCAATAACTTCCATAATTGGCGGAGTAAAAAAAAACATAGGTGCAGTCGATTGAGTATCTTTTTTTTATGTCGGTTGAAAGGTCTTTTATCAATTATTATGTTTCATTAAAACATCTAAATATCAGGTTCAAACGTGCTGTAATTGAATTTTATATCTACACGTATTTATGTTGACTGAACCGTACGTGTTACTTAAGCAATTATAGTTAAAACTATTTATCAATAATATATCATAGCACCAAGCTAAAGCAATTAATTGAAGCGTTGAGTTAAAATAATCTAATATTATAAATAGTGTGTAACTACATAGTTCTTTTCATTTTGCAGCAGATCGTTCGGATTACAATTTTTGATATTAAAGGAATACGTAATCGTAATGTACGGTAAAGATGTTTTAATTTGCTGTACTTTTTGACACTATTCGTGTTGGTAGTCAGATTAAGGCATTACTTTTAAACTTCTACATAAAGAAAGGAGCTTTATTTTCACTAAGAAAAATGCAAAATTTTGCACTTTTCGATGACCAAGCCGTTAATGTATTACCAAAAATGTGATCAAGGCCTCATGAGCACGATTGAATTAATCCGTTTTCAGAGCTCAAAAGCAAAGTCCGTTTTATAAAGTGTTGTTGCTTTTAAGTTAAAAATCCAGTCATTGCGAAGCCATTAATAATATGTATATTAATAATCAATCAAATTACCGAACCTTTCAGAATTTCATAATATCCTCGTAAATATTAATCAGTTGGTTTAATTCAATCAATGTATTTTAATACGATTCTACTCTGTTTGCACGATTAATTCCATTTACTGATAAAATAACATAAACGTGGAATATGTATTTCATCAAATTGCAGCGCAGCGTTTGTGGGATAAAAGGCTTGGAAGATTTCAAATTGAATTTGTAGTTTACATTGAACAGAATTCGCAATTTGTATAAAACAGATAGATATTTCATTCCAATATTATTATTTTCTTTTTTATATTTAATATTCTTTTCAGCGAAATACGTAATTTGATTGCTATTGATGGTCTAAAGAATACTTCTGTATTTAACAAGAACCATTACATGGATTGAGTTTCGTATCTTCAATCTTGCGAAAATAGTTCATATCAAAGATATTTTTTTGTAAAATTATCTTTGTGATTAGTGTGTAAACTATAAACTCGAAAAATCTTTAACGTAACCACTTCAAACCAATTCATGAGCAAAACTATTTGTAATGTGCAATGGTCGGATTCAGCATTCCCCTTTGAATTAATCGAATAAACGACATGAATGCCGGAATCTAAGCTGTAAAACGGCGTTATCCGTATACATTTCCCACTGTTAAGGACAGCGAGGTATTATATTTTTCCATTCCAAGTTTACAGAAAAGCTGTTATACGTTTGATAATACTTCTTCAAAGAAATTCCTTTTACTACTGTATGTTGAAGTTGTAAAGGATTCCTTCTCTATGTTATTTACTGAGAAATTTAAAATATGTTCCAGTTGCATACGTTAGGTGTCAACAAAATATTTTTTTACAAAAGCGATGAAACTTTATTTATGATGTAGACTATAACAGTTATAACAGATTTAGATTATAATAGTTGAAAAAACTGATAAACGATTCAAGTGCATTACGCACTCTATGGCACAAAAAAAATATTTTTTAACACAATTATCTGTTTTTACGTATTATTGTATGAAATAAGGTTAAATTGGTTATGAACTGATAACTTAGTTTCAGTAATTAACATGTCAAGTGTTTTTAGTCGATTCTTTAAAAGTAATCTAGATAAGATGAGCTACTTGAAATACATACAATAGATAATTGTATACTTAAAATCATTTGTATACCTATTTGTAGTCCTTTTTACTAAAAACAGCGCTAACCTGATTAAGATGAACTTTAAAACCTAGTTTTCAAGAGATTTTTTATATCACCATCAGACAGATTCTGACTGACAATAAACTGAAATTTTAAGCATATTAAGCATAGGCTACACTATTATTGTGTATTTATTGCTTGGATAATTTTATTCGTCAGTCGTCACTTTCCACTTTTACATATTGTGTTTAGTTTAATCATGATATATTTTCTTAATTTATGAATACAGCTAGATTATCGTGACTCAGATATGTAATAGATCCTTCTTTATTTTACCAATCTTTAATATTAACATGCTAAATACATTTACTGTTTCCTATTTAGTGGCACGTTTATTGGAGGAACTCTAAAATAACGAGTATTCGAATAACAATATTATGAAAAACTATTTTATCTAGAGCCGATAATATGGAGATATTGAACAATTTCAACAATAAAATATCGGCGGATTACGCGTATAACAAAAAGAAATGTGTTAAAAAACACAGCTAAAGCTACCTACATCACTAAAAAACAAACATTGTTCACAGAAAGCTTTATAATGCAGTCAATATAAAATAATGTACCTATTGTAACGGTAAACTAACGTGAGATAATGTAAATAAATACATCGAATGAGATAACTAACATACGTACGTACTTGCGTCCATTTTATTATTCGAAAGACATGAGATTCGCGGGGAGGGGTTTCATTGTTTTGTTGGAGACTTGTTCAATCTTGATCACCCATTGTTTAGCCGCCGGCTCTGAGCCAGTTCTGAAACAAAACTGAGGGTTTAACTTATCTTACGACAGATTTGCACTTATAATTGTAACTATAAATTAACTTGGCTTTCTTGTAGGTATTCGACAGATTTTAAAGCACCCATATACAGGGTTACATGGAAAGTCGTGCTAGATCCGTTAAGGGCGTAGAGTACCCATCATTTCTGACTTATTTTACTAAGAAACACCCCACCCTAAACTTAACCCATTTCGAGATATTCGACTTTTAAATTTTTATTGAAAATTGCAGATTTTTAGGCTACTAAATTTATTTTTGTTTTTTCTGTGCATCTTATTATTATTATTTTTGCATTTTTACATAGGCTATAAGATGTTTTAGAACGTCAATCATTAAAATAGTGCATAAGTTAATTAAATAGATCGTAGTAGAGAAGTGAAACTTATGAAATAAAAAAATATTTTAGAAGGTTTGTTTTTCTCTAAGGGATATCTAAAAAAAATATTATGGCACTTGTTCGGCGGATGTTATAATAAATATCTACGTTTCAACAGCTATCTAACGACGTATAATAATCTAGGGTTTGTATTACATTTCGTGGAAAAAAAGTAGTTGGAACGCTCCAGGTTGCAGTTGTAACGGTCCCACGCGAGCAAGACAAGTGAAGATTTAGGTAGATGCCAATGAAAGAAAAAATGTGTAGAGACCGGCTAGGGCTGGGAATACAACAGGGGAAATTGTTTTGGTTGTCAGTCTGCTTTTGTGCTTCGTACATAGTGAATGTGATATCGTTTTGCTCTTCTCCTAAACATCTGAAGAATATGCTGATATGCTTATTTGTTACGGATACTGCGATTAAAGTAAAAAAAAAGGTAGCACTCCGGGAGTGCCGGCAGAAGTGAAAACTTCAATATTAACGTTGTGTTTTCACTTTTAAGTTTTCACTTCAAAAATATAACCACAGACGTCATAATGACAATGACAATCACAATGACACAGACACACTGACACATTCAGACACATTCGCGCAAGCGCGAATGTGTCTGTCTGCCGCCTAAACAGAGCACACTCAGGCACGGTAGAAAGAGTGGGAGATACTAGTTCCTCTCCCTTTCCCACGATCTTACGCTTTTTATCAACGTCACGTGACCCTGACGCGAGTTTGAAAGTTTTTACCCACCCAGCGCCGCTAAAGAAGTTTTCACTTCAAAAAGTCTGCAAATAAAGCAAAGCAAGTCAAATAAGCATATCAGCACACTCTTTAGATGTGTAGGACGTCATTTTCAACACTTCCGTATCACAGGTACAAATCAGAGTCCGGTTAACGAGCACAGTAGTCAAAATCAGAAGAAAAGTTCAGAATCACAGCCAAGTTGAGAAAAAGAGCAAAACGGTATTACATTCACTATGCAGACTGACAACCAAAGCCTTTGTTAGGGCTGGAAATTTTCCCAGCCCTAGCCGGTCTCTACACATTTTTTCTTTCATTGGTATCTACCTAAATCTTCACTTGTCTTGCTCGCGTGGGACCGTTAGAACTGCAACCTGGAGCGTTCCAACTACTTTTTTTCCACGAAATGTAATACAAACCCTAGATTATTATACGTCGTTAGATAGCTGTTGAAACGTAGATATTTATTATAACATCCGCCGAACAAGTGCCATAATATTTTTTTTAGATATCCCTTAGAGAAAAACAAACCTTCTAAAATATTTTTTTATTTCATAAGTTTCACTTCTCTACTACGATCTATTCAATTAACTTATGCACTATTTTAATGATTGACGTTCTAAAACATCTTATTGCCCATGTAAAAATGCAAAAATAATAATAATAAGATGCACAGAAAAAACAAAAATAAATTTAGTAGCCTAAAAATCTGCAATTTTCAATAAAAATTTAAAAGTCGAATATCTCGAAATGGGTTAAGTTTAGGGTGGGGTGTTTCTTAGTAAAATAAGTCAGAAATGATGGGTACTCTACGCCCTTAACGGATCTAGCACGACTTTCCATGTAACCCTGTATATACGGATCGCATTTCTTGTTTATTTTTCACACTTATACCCTTAATGCGGTTTCAACGTAGATATATTATATCTACGCTGAAACCGCCACATGAGAGTTCGAATTAATTCGTTTTTGCGAGTAAATTTATGCATATTTGAAAATTGGTATGCAAAACAATGAAAATTAGCCGACCATTGGGGTCGGCTAATTTTCATTGTTTGAAATATAAATTTCCAATAATAAATTTCCAATAAAATGCAGCAAATCACATCATGTATTTCAAAATCAAATGCGCCTCGTCAAAGTTCAGGGCGGCCGAGTTGTAGGTATTCCAAGAACTGTATCTGTCTAGGTTTCACTTACAAATAAAGCCGACCGACTTGCCGAAGCTTTAGGTATGTGAAATTATACATAAAATATATACAGACGCTGAAACCTTTGGTAAAGTCGATTTTACTAAAACAAAAGATCGACACAACACATTCAAACTGCTCTTACTTATATTGAACTGTATCTAGGTGGTTCATTTTTGTGATTATTTTAAGAGCAGTCGGTAGCAGAATATATTCAACCTGGTTTTTGTGTAATTGCAGTCAACGCTCAGCGCCTCAACAATGCAAGTTCGCTTTAGCGCGAGTTTGCCCCACATTCATTCACATCCCTCTTTTTGCGCTTGCAATCTGAATGTATTTCACGCGCATAGCTTCGCTCTTTTTACGCTTATTCTCCGTTCGGTACAACTTGCATTTTATTGTTGTTTTCTTCACCATTAGTCGATGTTTTCTAGTGCTTTACAAGACACCTTTTGATACAAAATACGTTTGTAAAACACCCGTAGAAGCAGCGCCTTTGAGACGAAAGCAATACCGCAGCGGAGTCAACAGACTCGTTTGTTTACATACTCGGCGCATAGAAAATTATAGCGAGCTAACAGTTGTCAGTTGTTTGCTGAACAGAAACCAACATAAAACCTGAATTTACTAGGCACTACAAACTAATGCACTACTGGACTAAGACTAGCGCGCTCATTTTATCTCCGCAATTCGTTGAATGAATTTATTTATTTACTTAATCAAAAAACTCAGTGCCTTTGGTTGGGCAGTTACATTGCGGATAGCATAATAGTTTGCGACACTTTACCATTTAATATAAGTACATATTATGAGATTATAAGGATTTAAATTATTTTTTATTTTATTTTATTTATTAAGGGTATCCAACGGAAAAAACACATAAAAATACAAAAATACAAACAAAGGACTTAAATCTAGTGTTTCCCCAATTATAGGACACCACAACATGCAAATAATTAAAACTCAACTAAACTATCATTTATTATTATCATTTATGGCATTTTGAATGTGTCATCGATAAATGTACATCCATGTTATTCAAACAGACTGAAAACATAATTATATCAGATGATTCCTCTTCTATAAATATTATGGATTATGGATAGGGGTGGGTGATAGTATATGTGTATTGTAACTTACTTGAACTTGTAAAGCGTGCCGAGCCGGTGGTTAATTAGCTGGAAGGCATCAGGTGCGTCGGCGGCCCATTGGGCGCGCCAGCCGTCCAGTGGGAGCATCTTACACCGTTCTGCACGGAAGTCACTACGAGCGCTCCTGTAACCACTTCATAATTAACACTTGTTTGTTGTTTTTCAACACAGTTTGTACACAGTAACGAAAGGTATAAACGTGCAGTTTATTCCAGAAAAGTTGAAGAAAATACGCTTTATTTGCTTTTCTGAGAAAAGCCTGTGCACTATGTTGCCACTTGCCAGCACACAAAGGTTTATTCTCAGCAGTGATCGAACTGACAACCTACAAAGCCACAGAGATGCCTGTCAATAACGGCAGTTTTGCACAAAAATACGAGACTATTTCACGACGAATAACAAAATATACCTATGTTTTAGGAATTTATTTAGTGATATATTAATGGTCACATGCAGTAAATACTGCTTAGATTACATGCAGCAGAAACTAACAAGCTATGAACACGAGCCGTCCCTTGACAATTAAACATGGCCCTAGCTTAAAACTTGGTTACCTAATAAATGATTTATGTCCTTGTAATTATTAATTTTCTACGGATAATATAATTAAAATAGATCCGTTAGTTCTAAAACATTCATTTATAGAATGCAATACTAATTATTTGTAACTGAACTAATTTTATTGCTATGTGGTCAATACAAAAAATACGTATCAAAATTGTGGCCAAACCTATGTTTACTTTTAGGAAGAGGTTGACGAATGAAAGCAGTGAATGGAAGAAGAAAACATGTTGTACCGATCCAAACTAGCGTGGGATTATTATCAACATTTCTCTCTTGGCAGAAAGATGATGATGATAACTAAAAATTACGGTAAAATAATAATGACTAAAAATGAAGTATGTTTCATGTTCGAGTATACGTACCCTTTAAAAGACTTGGATGCATAGAACACTAGAATATTGTCTGACATTTGCAGCCAATATCTTTGCCACGAAGAGAGAGATATTTTTCTTCCGTCTTTAAGCAGTGTCTTTCGTCGGACAAAACCTTGAAAATCACATGGCATATCCTCCAACTTTGATAGATTGCTGTAACAAAAAGAAGGTTTAATCCTATGTCAGAAAAGTTAAAATTTAAAATCACTTTGGTTTAAGCATATTTATTCTTGGACTATTAATATTTTAGAGGAATTCTTCAGTGCGGTATGGAGTTAGCCTGAATGAATTTTATTTTAAAAAAGCTTTACCTTGGTGGAAATGTTTTAGACAGTTTATCGCCTGACACAGAACCAGGTGACTCTAACAGCGTATCGTCGAGAAGATTCACAGAACCAGCCGGAGTCTTCTCATCCATTTTTTCATCGGTGTGACTCTTGCCGAAAATGCTACAAAATAAAAAAAATATATAAAAACAGCCCTTTTAGCTAATGTAAAGAACAATGTATTCTACCAACTTTAAAAACTTTTTTCTTTAAATTTTTACGACTTTTTTACTTTTTCGCACAAAGCAATATTTTCAATGACTTTGTTAAAGTTTGTTTTATATTTTCAATACATTGTTTACTTTGTAGGTTTTCCATTTATGTGTGCATTTGTTTAAAAAATATCAATGTCACTGGCATCATAACTACATTGAAACCGATAGTTTATTTGACATTATAATCTAGTCAAAAGATTTAAAGTGCTTCCAAATAAAGCCAAGCATTGCTGCAAATAAGTTATAGATATCCATACAATTGACTGATAAAACTCATTTGTTGCTACATAAATCTAGCAACTAGGAAACAAGAGTTTTTTTACATTTACAAGCCAGGAATACTATTGTGTCAACACCTGTAATTTTGTACAAAATATTTTACTAAAGGCCTGTATTTTGTAGTGTGTATGCCTGAATTCCAGCGTTGATTTTTTTATTATAACAGAATAAAATTTACATAAAAATTTAACCCTAATGACCTAATCGCGTTGTTTCAAAATACAGGCCCCATTTTCCCGTTCCATATGTGTCTATAACTTTTTTCACGACAAATATATCAAAATCTATAATACTACGAATCTATCACCTAAATTACCCGTGAACTGAATATTATTGAAAATAGAGGTCGTGTTTTCTAAAAGAAATGGAAGTCATTCGTGAACGTCATGTGCGTGGATTATGTTTTTTATAAGCTACATCATGCAAGCATCATTAGTTATCTTAATCCAGCAGACATAATCATCTTTAACATTAGCTATATCAAATCATTATAATTTCGACGATACTACTTTGAATCATTTTGAATAAATTCAATAAAAAACTTTTAATGACTCATATTATTTTTATATGAAAAGCTATTACGAGTAGGTACGTTACGATAACATAGTGATAATCAATGTTAATAAACATACCCAATAGGTCTAACAAGCATGTATTTTAGCTTTATTTCATGGTTTTACAGCGCTTTCTAGTAATAAAAATTTATATTCACGTTTAGAAAAACCGTCGAAATTAAAATCGGTAAGAATTTAATTAAAATGTAAAATGTACGTGAAACAAATTAGTGACAATTCTTACATACTAATTAACGAATACTCTCAAATCTTTCAATGTCTGCTTTTATAATGAAAATATACAATTAGAATTTCATTATTGAGTAACTATTCAAATATGTTTTTTAATTGCATTCGCTTCAATACGAAGTAGATATTTATATAGTTATAATAATATATAATGTTATAAAGGGTAACGATTTTGTATTAACAATTTGAAAACAGTTTCTGCTCGCGACTTCGACAGCATCAGTTAGACTCCTGTTGAATTACTAGTATTTGTGTTTATGTGTTAATTCAGGTTTTATATACATATATATATGCTCAATTCCATACAAATCGATTCAATGGTTTCGACTTGATTGAGGACCAAACAGCTAAACATCGCAACATCCAAACTTTCACATGTATAATAATATTAAGATGGGATAGATTACACCAGTATTTATTATCTAGCTATAGCAATATTATAGATATCTGATCATTAGTTATTATTAAGCCTACCTTATCATACTGACTTACCTGCCTCGAATTAATTAATTATTTTTATGATTTACTACGTAACAGTTCGATTTTATGAATCGTTGCTTTATAAACAAAAAAGCGCAACTAAAAAGTTCTTAACATTTGTATTCTAACCTACTCGCTCGTTAAGAAGGCAAGTTGAAAACTTCTGCTGTTATGTTACAAAATTATTGCATACTGCATGGCTTTAACGTGCACATTCATTGATTCAGTTACAATGCTTACTTTAGGCGCAGACCAGAATAAAAGCATAAATAACATAATTCAACAGCTTAAGTCATGTTGAAATAAGTAAGAAAATGGTGAATGTGAATGTTGTGTTGCTCTCGGACATATTTCGTAGCACACACAAGCAACTGAACACATTATAAACCCTCATTTTCTTTAGCGGATCTGGTATGCGTCTATCCAGGAGCTTTTGCTTGATCTCGGTCAACAATCCAAGATGCCATCTCATTCAACTCGTGATGTACCAAAGCATGCTCTCACGTATCCATCACTTTCTAAATGTATATAAACAATATACATACTTATCTACATAACACAATACAAGCCTTCGATTTCATGAATCAGTAAAACAACTCACCCAACACCAAAATTGACCTTGTGAAAATTTCTTGGCAAGCTCGCGCTACGAAACCTATGTACCAATTTTAAAAATATATAATATTTATAAAACATGATTATGTCTTGGGGATTCGCATCAGAAACATCATAGCCAATCGAGCTTTACTATTCCAGCAAACAGTTGTGTGATGAGTCGACAGTGTCAGTAAAGAGAACGAATGTTTTAGATTACAATAATATACTTCGGAAAAATTAATTAAGTAATTACGTTACACAATTTTTTAAGATATATTTTAAGGTAAAACAATTGAAACTATAATTCACATAAAAATCAAAAACTGTAGTCTGTTAAACGTTTGAATATACAACGTAACTTAATTAACTTTTCACATTAAGAAGTGTTAGTACAAAACCCAATCACAGCGTGTTAATTTTGATCATAAACAGAACTTACTTAGAACCTAGAGAACGACATTTCCGATGCGTCGGTACAAATCGGCCTTGGTGGCAAGATCCCTGAAGACGTAATGATCCTGAGCCGATTTTTGATGGTGATTCGTTGATAGGTCCCGCCGATGCTTGATAGAGTCCTTCTTTAACTGATTCCTTGGAGCCAGCACAACTACCAATTGGAGATGGTGGCTCCAGTTTCAAAGATAACCTGGATATCACAATTAATTGATCATCGAGTGTTTGAAGATCTACTCTACTTTGCATTACTATTGGGTTATACTAATTGGGTTAAACATCCTAAGAATTTGAAACCAGATGAGTTTACAAAGTTCTTACTTGAACTGATCGTCTACAAGAAACTTCTGCAATTCCTCGATGTACCGCACGCTGTTGAGATAGTTCGCGACATGCGGCTGTAGTGGAATCTCATATTCGGAAGTCTGGTACCGTTCTAGTGCCTTCAGTACCACGGCCATTTTAGCGGTGCGATGCGGTGACCCCGCCGGGTGCGCTATATCGATGTAAACTAAATCCGTCAGGAATATACCTGGGGGCAACCGTTAACAGTTAAATAAGTTTTTTTAAGTATTATAAATAAATATTGTAGGACATTTCATACATCACACTTTAGTCCTAAACTAAGCAGAGCTTGTACAATGCGATCTAGATTGCTGATAGAATACTTATATAGAATACATAGTAACACCCGACAGCGAACAAATATTTATGTTTATTACACAAACATTTGCTCTGGGTGGGAATCGAACCCACGACCCATAGCATGGAAGGCAGTACTAGTACCAACTGAGCTGTGACACCTGACACAGCTTCAACTTAAATAAACTCAATTACTATTACATGGCATAGAAAATCTCGCGATGTTCCTATTAAAATAAAATGTACGCAGTAATCTTATTGTGAGATAAACTTCGCAAGAACGACCCAAACAACACAAAGTACTTTGTTTGATCTTAATAGTAGCACTATTAAGATCAAACAAAGTACTTTGTTGATGAAGTAATTATTCATTTTCGATATACTATACTTATCTAATGATAGAAATTAGCAAATAAAACACGAGCAGACAAGATAATAAGACAGCCGAGCAGATGATAAGAAACAATGTGCCAGAGATTAGTTTCAATTTACGATCTCAGTTTCCTAGAAGTAATAATAGTCCCTAACTAATTATAGTAATGACAAACATGCTATGACCCCACTTGAGATAAGAATGCAGTGGGTTGAACTGGAAGTTGATATTGCTACTACAATGTTATTTTATAAGATCACTAGCTGGTGTCCGCGACTTCGTCTTGCTATCCTTATATTTTTGACAAATCGCACAATATCTTTGTAAATATAGCCTCTGTGTTATTCTGATTTAAAAACTACATTAAGTTTTATTACATGTTTTTGCGTGAAAGCGTTACAAATATACATCCACACATCCATCCATACAAACATTCGCGTTTATAATATTATTAGAATGTTATCTAGATTCTAAGCAAAACATATTATTTTATTTACATTGTCGTTGAGACATATCCTACGAGGCAATTCGCTGCATCCATCAGTCTGCGAAATAATGATGTGATTTGTGCCAGTAATTACACTGACCCTCATACCCTTTACAGCAGAATACACCATACGTGTTACTGCTTGGTGTCACAAATGAGTGATATTAATTGATAGTTATATTATTACTCTTTCCAAACATTAGCGACACCTGGCAGCAACTTGCATACGGACCGAGAAAAGACCTTTTTTTAAAACTGATAAATAAATATTTATGGACACATCACACTCTCATCTCATCACCCACAGCATGGAAGGCAGAGCTACTACCAACAGAGCTGTGGCAAATAAGAATAAATAGCAAATGACCTTACATAATCTTAACTATAAACATAAATTCTTACCTAAATACGGTATGCATGGCAATGATATAGATCTTAAATACTCTCGTAGCGCAATCCAGTTATCTTTCTCTCCAAATAATTCAGCCAGTTTATCAAACTGTTGCTTATCCTTTTTCGATAAGCATGTCCATGTTTTTGTCAATCTAAAAATAAATAAATAAGATTTTGTTAAAAAACGTAATTAATAAACGATTTAAGGCTAAAGCTGAGTTAGTTGCAAAATGTAGTGTTGTAGTTGATTTTAGACAAAATAACAAAAGGTGTTGAAGCCATGATATTATACAACTGATAAAATTGCTTGATTTTTAGTGATGTGTACGCGTAAAGTATGTCCATGGTGGCAGTAGCGTAATTATTATTATAGAGATTTTAATACAAAGAGTGAGACTTTTCCAAATCGAAACATAATAAAGTATCCAAATATCTTCAGTTGCCACATCATGGTAGAACAATAAACTTCCATAGTAACATATTAGCTTTAATATTTAAAAAAATATTCACATACACACATCACTTTTCATAGATAGCACAATTTCATAGCACTTGTAGTGTGTTTATGAATAAATTGTACTAAAATATATGAATAAAAACGTATAATACCTGTATATGCCTGCGCTTTGCAAAGCTGATACAACAGCGAACAGCGAGTGTAAATTGTTAAGTTCGTGAAGTTTTTTAGCTACTTTTATAAAATGAGTCAAAATCTCCGCTCGTCCTTTCGCCGATTGGCCATTGAGTATTTCTTGTACAGTCCAGAAGCTCACCTAAAAGACAACAAAGTATTTATTTATTATACTTACATAAACTAATAAAAAAATTGGAAACACCAACTTTGACCCAAAACTTCATCAACCTTGGTATTTGTATGCAGAAAATCGAATCGAAACGAATATGACCATTGTGCTTTTCGGCATACAAGTAGCAAGGACTAGGAGTTGCTATGTTATTTCAATAATAGCCAAATTTCTAAACGTTTACATTATTTATAGTGAATTACGACGGTATCACTGATCCATGTGATTTCATTGAAATTTAAACAAATACCCAACATTTCCATTATATTCTTCATAATGGTTTTTTGAGAAGGACGGTGTTGGCCAAGTCCGAAACCATCTCGTGGTTAGCAGACGGACGCAGAGTTAGTGGATAACGAAGTAACTGAATAAAAACCTGGGAGGTATATTACTGCCCCATTTTGTTGAGTGTTTGCATAGTTTAGATAAACTCGGTACATGAACAGTCATTTCCTTTGAGTAGGACTCACTCCAGATAAGAAATTAACAGTGGCATTGAACATTGATTTATTAAATAAATCAACAAAAGCAGCTTCATTATTAGGAGAATGAAAAATGTAAGGGTTTCATAGACTTGTCGCACTATGCAATGTAATCCCAAATTAACTAGATTTCTAATATAATTATATTTCATATTCTGTAAAATCACAAGAATTCTTTAATTGTCCTATGGATGGAAAAATAGAAAAAAACATTTATTGATATCATTCTATGCTGGGTGATTTTGACGACAAAGTCATTATATAGTCAAAGTCAATAGTCCAAGTTGAGGCAATGTTTCAAAATAGTTACTAACCCTGTTAAACCTTTTTGTGAATGCCACCACATTTGGAGCCACAGTCAACTTGTTCAATTTATTCCACCCACATGTTGTAAGCTCCTCCGGGCGAATATTTTTAAAACATGGCAAGTCAAGTAGAGTGAGCTGATTCGCAATCTCTTCTGGTGTCAGTCTTAATGCTGAGCAAACTATGTTGTCCCATGATTGATTCATTGATGATGCAGCAGGCAGACTGCTAGTTTTGTATTGATATACTGGATCGTTTTGTCGGCTGGCACCATTTTCACCATGCCTGGAAAAATCCTTTTGCTATGAAACTATTCCTGGTCAGTTCGATTCGACATGGATCATGGCGCACGCAACTGTGCCGAAATATTGGGAAATAATCACACACAAATCATGGTTAATATCCCATTTATAAAGAATACTATAGTCAGAGGTAAAGATTGCTAAAGCGGCTTGTTAAAACTAGTTCATTTTGATTTTGAAACTACACAGAGATAGATTCTAGGCAAATCGGTTGTTTATTCGAAAGAGGGACGAGTTCTAAGTGAGTCTTACAAAAGCCAGAAAATGTATATATTTTATTATCATTTATCAATACTTGCACAGGGCAAAGATCCCCTACAATGGGGGAATAATTAAGAGGGGGTAAATACTTACGCATAGTTGTAGTAACAAGCACAATCATCTTTTGTATATGGTTGTTGGCTGTTTAGTGGTATGCTAGACTGCTTCTTGTGGTTTTGTCTACATGCAGGCTTTTCATCAAGGGGCCAGTTTTCTTCATCTTCATGCTGTTGTGTTAGGGGTCAAACATTAATAATTTATAATAATATGACTTATTAAATGACAATACAAAAATTACCTCTACTATACGTAGCACAGCTAAGCTATCACTCAGAATATCTCTTGGCATGGTTTCTTCTATGGCACATTATTTACTGGATATCTACAAAACAATAAGAATCATTTAACAAATATGTCAGTAAATTTTTTGATACTGAAGATATGAGTTTTTAGATCTCTTGTAACCAAATGCAGCCATATACTGCAAGGTTCATCTTAGTGGTAGCAGGTTTCAGGCACTATTTTTATAATATATATAATATTATGATTCAAATGCATTTTTATACTCTATGCAATCATTTGTTGTTAGTTAGCGATACAGTTTGTAATTCAATATTAACATTTGGTTTAGTCCTTATGAAACAAAATAAATGAATCAAAAGATTAATGGTCAGTCTGTCTGATGCTGTATTAATAATCTAAGCTAGTTTCTAAGGCTTGTAACATTTTCACATCATATTAAAGACAACAACATTGTGTCTATTGTTGGTTCGTAAACATAGTTTAAATCATGTTACAATATGTGAGTCAAATTACATTTAAATCGATATTTTTTGATAAAATTGAAGGGAACACATATTAGTATGTAAGTTTCAATATACAACTCAGATTTGATACTCAAGAATGAACAAGCAAAATTGACATGGGTTGGTTCAATTCTATTATGATTTTTCGCTGTTCTACAACAAGTAACCCAGAATAATTGGTGAATTAATGCATAAAACACATATACAATATCAAATGTCTTAAATTCTTACTATTTTGACAGAAATGAGTAAACTAACAACGAATTTTTGAGGGCGGTTCATTTGATAGTATAAATATTATAAACTTGCATAATTTATTATTAGTCTGAAGTTACTTGACTTTTAATTGCTTGTATACCAAAATATACAATGTATGAAAGTTACAGAGCTCATGAAGACACACCATCACAAACGACCCGTATCACTGAACATCTTTCGGAATTGAGCCGAGAGCACCCTGGAACTTATTTTCAACAAATCGTTCTAGCTCAAATAATAGCACTGTTCGTCCGTACTGCAACACACCAACCTTTCGTCTATTTCATGATAGTTGATAGTACTTAATGTCTCCAAACTAAATGTACTGTCGAAATGATACAATAATGAATCTAGCTATACGATGTTATCATGAAAAATATAAAAAAATACTAAATGAAATAGTGATTGATTTGATTGGATTGATTGATTTGAAAGAAAAGTGAGCACCAATTAGGATTATTATTATCTGCAGAGCAAGCAAGAGAATTTGGTTGGTTGATGATGGATGATTGATTGATTGAAGACTGAATGTTGACGTTAGCAACTTGCGAGCTTAAAAAATAGGCTGAGTCTATTAATACAGTTACCGTACGAGTAATTTATAATTATTAATACGGGTACGATCAAAATTCTTTTCTTTTCTTTCTTCTTTCTTTTCGTTACTTTTTAAAAATTAAGAATGAATTGGATGATTAGCTTGTTTTCTTTTATATTATTAAAAATCTTTTTTCTGTTAATATGTTAGGTTAGGTTAAATTTTTTTTTTTTGTTAAAAGGTTAGGTTAAGTTATGATAATTTTCGTTACTCTAGCTGTGTGTGATGCAATAAATGTCATCTGTCATCGAATAAATTTAAAGAAACTTCGTTATTCAGTATATTTTGATCGTACCCGTATTAATAATTATAATTTATTTGTACGGTGTCCGTACAAATAGTCACTTCCTAAAAAATACCCATTCTTGGCCCAAAAAAAAAACACAAATGAGAAGTTGCAAAATCTATTCGCTACAAAATATTTTACAAGAAAGAAAAGTTGATTTAAAGATTTTCAGTTTCATAAAAATAATCTTCTCACCGATACTGAATTCATAGAATGTCATCGTGAAAATAAGTAATTATTGTGTTTTAATTATAATTTATAATAAAACTGATCAATTAAATGTTATCGAAATATTTTTTCTATTTGGCAAGTTTCTATCTAATAGGAACACCGGTTTAATAAAACCCGGAAAACAGTTAACCAACATAACAAGAATAAAGGTTTCTGGAGTATACTTCCGCTGGATGTAAGAACGTTTTCCTTACTAATAAAAGTACAGATAAAACATCTTACATTATTTTACAAAATAGTTTAATATAAAAACACATTAAATTAAAACTATTTAGAATCTTTTCATTTATTACATAAATACTGTAACGAAAATCCTTTAGATAATAAAAGTTATTGAAGTGATTCATCGAACGACTTGTAGGTAAACTGTTATGGCGTTTGGTTCGATAAACACAGCGCATATTACTACACATCCTCCAAAATAACAAGAAAACACGTATAATCCATTCAAAACAACTTAAAAATATGAATATCACTTAGACAGGAACGATTGTCGGAGCGACGTTGTTAATCCAGACAGTGAATAGTTTCTAGGTTATGTTTCCATCTTTTTTTGGTATTTTACGTAGGTTTCAACTAGACGGGACTTTTGTGTGTTTTTCTCCAAGTCAGTGAAGTTCTAAGTGATGTCTGAATGAATTTCTCACAGTTCCTTACGGTTCAATCATGGTGGGAAGTGCCCAGTATTGCTTACTTTTGTTCCCTGTTCAGGACTGCATTCAAGCTTCTGGATTTTGACATCGAAGTGAGTGCGAACGATTTGCTTTCTTGAAGTTCTTATTTTGCTCTTCAGAATAGCCGTGAAAGGTTTTGTTACGAAATTCCAGGAATTAGAAGAAGCTCTCTTAGCAGATGGCTTGGAAGAATCAGCCAGTTCCCTCTTGACTGAACTGATTGTGCGCCTCCTAAATGGGTGTTTGGGTAACAATGACATCTCTGCATTTAATTATCAGGTATGGCTGTATCTAACACTCTTAATAATGTTAGTTTTAAGCCAAATTAGTCATTGACCTATGTTTCAATTGGTTATTGTTTGTATTTCAGATGTATTTGAGGCGTATATTCAGACAAAAATGTCAAGAAACAAGCCGTTATAATCCATTTAATACTGATATTGACTTCCAATTTCTACCACTTCGCACTAAAGTGGAAATATTATACGCTCTATGTGACTTCCGATTGGATGCTGAAGATGTTTTGGATCTGTTTAAAAATCTTGAAGCTGAAAGTTTAAGGGTTGAACCCTTAGGGTAAGTAACGGAATAATAATGTGGTTTATTAAACTTTCATACATTGTATATTAATAGTTAAATTATCACATTTACAGTTTTGATGATGATTGCTCAGCATACTGGTATTTCTATGGCACAAGATTATATCGTGAAGATCTAAAGAAGAAGAAAGGCAAGCACAAAAGGAAAAAAAAAGAAAGTGGGAAGTGCTGGTTTTATGGTGATGACTATCTTGACGAGGACGATACTGAGCGAGTGTGGCAAGTGGTCTGTTTCACAGAATCAGACTGGATTCACCTGACAGAACGATTCAGCAGAGCCACCAGCAAAGTTGAGAAAGAATTATATCGCTCCCTTTCACAAAACTTTCTGCCTGAAATACCAAGACTTTTCCAAGAAAAAGAGAGATTGCAACGAAAAAGGTAATAATAATAAATAATATTTTATGTAAGACAGCTTGCGCCTCAATTAGAAAGGTTTTTTTAGTTATTTTAAGTTCACTTGTGAGAAATCTCACTTATAGTGAGTGTTAACCATTTCTATTGGAAAAAAATATATGCACTAGATTTGCGATGGCATTCAATTGATGATAACGAAGCAGCTGCAAAAAAACTACCAATTTGTTTAAAGCTCCTAAATAAAATCTTACTTACTAATCTAAACTGTGCCTATGAAAGGATGTGTGCACTGCATTGTGTATGAGTTTTAAAACATGAATAACTTATTTACAACTAGAATTATAAAATGTTAAGAAATCTACTACAATATTTCTCTCACTACAGCAAAGAATTTCAAACAGCAAGAAAGATTTCAAACCCATGTAGGTTTGAAAGCCGCCTTCAAAGCATTGTTTATATATCACTTGAGCTAATATCATTAAGTAAATAGCCCTTTCTGGCCTACATCTTGAGAATATAGCATATACCTTATTAAAAACAAATAGAATTTTAATTTTTAAGGCACTGCAGCTAGCTCTAATTTGAGCATCATCCAATGACTAAAGAGTAACTGTAGAATACTATCCTTAAAGCACCATAGTTCATTACGACTGAAGAACTTCTCGAAAACTTCAAAGATCTGACTCATGGAAAACTCATACAAAACCAGGCTCTCAAAACACCCTAACCCGCTCGCTGCAAAGCTACTGGAGCTAACTACCAAAAAAGGCTAAAGCGCCGAAAGATATTAGAACCCAGAGAATAAAATAAACCACATTGGCGCTACACTCACTAGAGTAAAGCCCCGCACGCCACTTGGATCTGCCAAAAGATCTGCTTATAGCCATCAGGCTGATCGCAGATGAACCAATAAAGAAAAAAAAATTTAAAACAAAATAGAAGCTCAATTTTTAGAAACTACATACAGAAATATCTCTTTCTATATGCACTTGCCTTTTTTTTTTTTTAATGGATTGCTGAAAGCACACGCATATATTTTTTAAGTACTTACTATTCTGGCGCATCAACTCCAAAGCAGGCCTTGGCCTCCAAGTCCGAGGAACGCCAATGATCTCTGTCTTGCACTGCTACAATCCAATCTTGCCATACACAGTACACAAAATACATAGTAACATGCAAACATAGAACAAACATCAGTGTTCATCACACAAACAAGGTTTACAGTGAATTCTGGTTTTTATACCCACAATAGAATCCTTTTTAGGCACTTTGTCTGCTAGCCTCTTGAACTTCCACTACACAAGTTGTACAATCAATTTGTGTCATACATAGGTAGGTTGGTTTTATTGATTATTAATCATAAGAGTATGGTAAATAAATAATATGCTATGCGCGCGCATTTTCTACTGCGTCTGCAATATAATTTGCTGTGCATTTGACTCTAGATTATCACAGTTGCGAGTCTCGCTCTTGCGATTTTAAAAGTTATGTTTTTGATATAGGTACATATTTGTTAATATAATTGTCCTCGTTAAGTTTCTCTAGCACTATTGTCTTAGTCACGAACTAAAAAAAAAAAGAAAACTACAGAACTCCTATAAAAAATACACTTGTTTACTGGCTTTGCGATCATTGTAAAATCTTAGTGTGTATTCGTTCAAAAAGTCGAGTAATTATTAAACGTTTAAAATGTTTCCTCTTCCATACCTAAAACCGTTGGTTACATATAAACAACTGAAATGGTAAGTTTTAAATTTAAATAAGGTTTCTATTAGGTTTAAAACAAAAAAAACAGAACTAATTCCTTTACAGAATTTAAATTGCTGAAGTTCGGGACTTTCATCATAGAAAAAGTATCACTAAACACGAAATTAGATCAAATAAAGTCTTTTTCACGTAGGGTTTACTTATATACTGCTTATTGACTATAAGACTGTAATAAATTTTAAATTTGAATGTATAAATAAACTTAGACATACAAAGCAATACAATACATATTATGTTTTTTGTTGGTTTCGGAACTTAAAAAAAGGCAGTGTCCTGATACATACAGGTTCGATTTCCACAGACTTGTTACATCTTATTATCATAAGGTGTTCTAAATTATCTAGAATCAAAATGTGCCAATGACTTGTTTTTACGAACTTAGTCTTAACAATATAGGAGTAATCAATAAAAAAAAAAGTATTTTTAGTTAGGCCTTGAACATGGTGCACGGTCACCGTGAGCTATTGCGCTAATAGCCCATAGATTATTCATATTTATTGATATCTGGCTGGCGCGCAATTTTGAACGCAAGTCTCCGTTTAATATCGAAAAATAACTCTATTAATGCAGTATTTTGTCATATTTTAATTATACACTTTAGTCTGCATGCATCTGCGATTGAAATGAGCTCGTGTTTATAAAGTTTACGAAATTAATAAGCTTGTTTAAAGAAAAATCAATCCTTGGAATTCAATCACTTTACAGACGTAACATGAAACATTGTTTAAAAAGAACATTTACACTGATTAAGTACATATGTAGTACTTGATATAAAATAAAGTTTTAAAAATGTAATAAAAAAAAGGAACTGAATGGTAGAAACTACAGAAATAGAATATACCATGCAAATACAATTAAGAACTAACACACTTGTGTGTTGTCTTTTTGGTCTTATCATTTTAACTAAGTAAACATGTAGTAGACAACAGTGACCTTAATAAGTTGGTTTTTTAATTGATGTTCTTTTAAGGTTGCTTGAGACAATACCACGTCGGACTTCAAACCGCGTTCTTAAAAAAATCAAGCAGAAAAAAGAAGAGAGTAAACAGAGTACAGATGATAACAAAGAGGCAGAGGACGAGCCTACCTGCTCGTCTGGCGCGCGAGCCAACAGAGCCAAGAGACGCAATCTGATACGGTAATACTTGCTTTTTTCTCATTAATGGTCATCTATAAATAAATTATAAATAATGCTGGACAATCCACACAACAACATCTAGCCCCAAGCTAAGCAGAGATTGTGTTATGGGTACTAGAAGACTGACGCATTTTATATATAATAATACATTACATAGATAGATATTTTTATTATACATACAAAATGCTCAGAACACCCGGAATAAATAGCAGATCCTACAAACATTTATCTTAAGGCGGGAATCAAAGCCGCAACCTCCGCGTCGCAGGGAGACCTTCGCCCGCTGCGCCACATCTAAACTAATATTATAAAGAGGAAAGATTTGATTGTTTGTTTGCATCGAATAGGCTCCGAAACTACTGGACCGATTTCAAAAATTCTTTCACTGTTGTGAAGCTACATTATATGTGCTGAACATAGGCTATATTATAATGATATTTTTTATATAGGCTACCCGTGCGAAGCCGGGGCGTACTACTAGTCGGTCGTATAAATTACTTCGCTCGTTAAAAGGGCGTCCTACGACAGACGACTACGGGCCCCGCCCCATTTTTCTGAAATTCGTGGTGACCTCTCATGATATGAAATGAATCTCAGTTTCGAGAAACAGATCTGAGTTTTGTCGTTTGTTGAGAATCAAACCAAAGAAAATTCAGACAATGTACTATGATCGAGCACGGGCAGACATTATGGGCCACAAAAAAATAAAATGTACATAGTCGGGCTTTTACGGACCAATATTTTACTATATTTACGGTAAAAATCCGTCCCATGGAATCGATATACATATTTGAAATCCATTTTTTTTATAAAAAGTGTATATTTAGGCCTCTAAAGCCCTTTAAAACATACCAGTTATTAGTAAACCTTAAGTGACGATTTTTTTTAGTCGTGACCCACGCTCCATAAAGTATGTCCCATTCTAGGTGCTTAGTCATGTTTTTAAATTGTACAATTTCGAAAAATAATTGCACATTTAAATGGTTTTCTTCGAGTCAATCTTCGAAAAACGCTATTCTTAATAAGTAAGTTAAGTAGGTTCCTCCGCTCGCTGTCGAAAAATACAAAGAATGGCATGCTGAAGTTATCAAGTTACACTTTCTGAAAATTCTTGAAAGTTATGTGAAGATTGTACGAGTGGAGGTATTTCTTTATAAATATTCTGGAGTACGAGATTATTTGTAAAGAAATATGTTTATAAAATATGATTGAATATGAGTTTCTGCCTTTGCCTTAAAACCTTTTCCATCCCCGATAGCGATCTTAAATAAATGTCTGCTAAAATCCTTTTTTATGTACTTATATATGAATTTAAACGATGGGTATTTGTGAAATAAGATTCTGTCTCTTAATTCACAACGACCCACATTATTTTTCCTTTACATACAGTAAAGGAACACCGATTATAAAACAACGTTATTTAAATACGCCATTTGCATGTTAACCTAAAAGCGAACTTACAAACTAGATTCCATTGAATAAGTCAATTGCCCTTTTGCTGGGAGGTTCCATATAACATTAGTTCAATATAAAATTAAGCCCGCACATTGAATTTGGTCCACCTGTCGCTCTCCCGGTTGCATGGAAGTAATAAAGGGAAAAGTTAACTCCAAAACATTGCAAATCTATCTAGTCGGTACTGCACACGAATAGAATACACTAGAACAAAGTTTCCCAAACATTGTTCTGCTATGGCCCGGTAATTTTCACATTGCCCCTTCGTGACCCTCTGAATACACTTTTAAACCCCTAACTAGTTCCATTACGGTTAAATAATACACATTTATTAATAGTGGAAATGTTTTTTTATTAAAACTAGGTACATACAATATTTTGGTATCGCCTATTTAGTCACTTAATTTTAATGCGAGGTATAAAGCTGTTCCTTATTTTTTACTAAAGATTCCAAGTTCGCGGAAAATGACGAACTATTTTTAAAACAAGGCGGGGGAGGGGGAATGTTGTGTACCAGTACCGGGTCGCGACCCGGGAAATGGGAAACGCTGCACTAGAATACAAAGGGCTCGCGTGGGTTAGTCACAAATCGATGCACGGGATGCGAGCCCAGATGAGCTCGACAACTTGTTAACTACGCTTAGTTTTCGCGCGCTGTTGCCGTCGACACACGACCGACGCTGTTTGTGCGTGCGAATAGTCTGATTACTTTGTACGTGTTTCTTTATTGTGAAGTTTATTCTTTTGCGCTTAGCATACGCTTTAAGCTTATTCTTGACCTCTTTCACGAAAGGGACCTGGAGGTTATGATGTAGCTGATTTTATTATATTAGCATGATATTCAAATTCATATAAAATTTTTATTATATTCATGTATCAAAATAATTCCTTGTGAGTTAAACTATAATAAAGTATCATCAATATCATTCTGTATAAATCCACACCTTAGCATTTATACAGAATGATATTATTTACGCCTTCTAAACTAAATTCATTTTTTTCCTAAATATTTTTTTGTCAGTAGGTACATTCTGTAAGAAAACTTCATGATCAAATTTTGACGTAAAAAAAAACAACTAAACCTAAAACTGTTTCATAAATAACAGACTAGAAAAACATCAACAGTAGGCAACCGCCCTTCGTTCTTCATAGAGTGAGGCTCATCTTTTGTCGATATTTTTGTCAGCTTGAACCTTACTGAAAGTTGAGCATTTTAGTTTATATCCTTTTATTTATATATCCTGTTAATTAACTACTTAACTACAACTGTTAAATAGGGAGCAATAGTCCCCCAGTGTTTCACACAAAAAGACATTTGTCTTTGAAAGATTTGTAATTTTCATCTCTGTACCGTTTTACTTGTTACAGATCAAAATCCGAGTCATCATCCAGCTCCGAGAGTTCGAAAGAAATGCCACAAAAAGTTGCCAAAAGGCGCGCAAAAAGCCAAGATAAGCGTTCAAAAAACTCATCGGCCACTCACAAAGGCGAACCACCGCCAGAACCGCCGGTCAAAAGTGGGCGAAAGACGAACAACTCTTTAGCCTCCGCTACCGGGCAGATCGTGATACCCGATAATGACGAACCGGCTAGCAGTACCCGGAAGAAGCTCAAGACTTCTCAAATGTGAGATACGTCTTTTGTTCATTGCTGAATTTTATTTATTTATTATACCTATATACTGTAATATACATAGCATACTAAAGCCACAGTATTTGGGTATAACATGTTGTATAAGTTTATTAAGATATGGTTTATGTACAAAAAAATATAAGCCATATCATAAGTTTTAAATTTTTATGAATAAAATAGGATCATTTTGAGCAATTTGAGAGTGAAAAGAACTATTTCTGGAACACTCATATCTTTAAAAGTTATAGCTTCATTAATTTGCAGTTTCAGTCGATCAGAAGAAGACATCAAAACGGATATGTACAAAGTACTGGAACAGATCACCGCTCACGACGACGCCTGGCCCTTCATGGACCCAGTGGAAGAGGAATACGCACCAAATTACTATGCGGTCATCAGACGCCCTATGGATTTGCGTAAGATGGAGGAGAGGCTCGACAGCGGACATTACAGAGACTTCAATGCATTTAAAGCGGATTTCAAACTGATTGTGAACAACTGCCGCTTGTACAATGGACAGGACAACGGTAAATATACTTAAAAACAATGGAAAATAGTTTCATAAATATAAATAAATAAATATGTCCTGTATCAAGATTGATTCAATAAATTACAAACTTTAAATGTTGGCTCACAAATAATTTATGTTACAGAGTATACAGTTATGGTAGACAGCTTAGCAGCGGCATTTGATCGGTTAACGGAAAAATACATGCATAGACTCTCATCGTCTGATGAAGAGATTGCAGTGGAATTTCAAATACCAACTCCTTCACGCAAACACAAGATGAAGCGCAGTGAATCTCCGCAAGTTCCACAGAAGAAACGAAAACACAAGTCCCATTCTGAATCAGGTAGCTTATACTCCATTGACCTTAGTCATAATACCTAAGTGATTTATGATGGCGTAATGTTTTATCAAAAATATTATAACCTCATTGCAGATCCGAAGTCCAGTTCATCGGATTTGGTACGGGAGCCAGTTGAAGCGTCAGAGGCAGAACCGGAAGTAAAGAAATCGAAGCAATCTCGTAAAAATAAAGATGGCAAGATAAAAAAGAAGCGAAAGGGACACCACCGCCATGGCAAACACTCCAAAAAGAGACGTGAATCCAAATGCGGTGAAGGTGATGATATGGAGCGAGAGGAGAGAAAGAGGAAAAAGCAAAAGAGCAAAAATAAAGAGAAGCGATTAAAGCAGAAGAAAAAGAAAAGTAAACATGATAAGGAGGCGCTAGAGGTGGCTCCAGTGTCCGTGGCAGTGGCTGCGCCTGTTGCGGTGGACTCTCCTGAGAGCTCCGGCCGCAGCCGCAGCGCCAGCCCGCTGCCATCCATCCGCTCCGAGTCTCCGGCCGACCTGGAGCCCGACGACCTGCTCTCCGATCCGGACTTTGTAAAGGATAAGTACGACAAGATCAAGGAACGCCGGCGCGGCGCTGCCAAGGATGTTTGGGAGTCTTTATTCGACTACAAGCAAAAGTGCGCTCTTGACAAACTCAAGCATCTTGCCGCACCTGACAAAAATAAACACTCTAAGCTCAAGGAAACTATCGACAAGTTAAAGGCCAAGCACGACAAGTACAAGGATCCTTCTACTACTAAGGAAGAATCCACAACTCATTGCAAATCGAAGAAGAAGGACAAAGACGTTAAAATGAAGGAGCCAAAGGAACCTAAACCTAAGGAATCTAAATCAAAGGAACCGAAGTTAAAAGAACAAAAATCTAAAGAAACGAAATCTAAGGAGGGGAAATCTAAGGAAGCTAAGACAGTGGAACCAAAATCAAAAGTTTCAAAGACTGAGGATGATCATGAAAATGATATCCATGAAATCGCTGATGATTCAGCTGAAGATGATGAGCCAATAAAGAAACCAATAAAAAAGAAACCTGTGAACAAAAGGGGCCCTAAAAAGAGTTCCGCTAAGAACGAATCTGCTACTGAAGCTTTAGAAGAGGCTGCCAAGGACATGTCCAAATGGTTTGAAGATGGTCCCAAAGGTGCTGCCGTTAGCTCGCCTGAAAACAGCCCAGCCCAGACCATATCCACCGAGGAACAAGATAGCCGGCAAGACGATGAATTATCACAAAGCGATAAATCATCGACCTACAAGAAAGACTCATCTGCTGCACGCAAGCGTCATGCATCACGTGAACCTAAAGTCTTGAAGCGCAGGGAGATTCAACGAACTATCGACAGGTTGCAGCCCGGTAAAAGCAAGGGCAATTTACTTACCAATGTCAACAAAAAAGAGATCGAAAAGGAAAAAGAAGAATCTTCATCCCCCGGAGTGGTCACTAAGGTGCGCGAAGCCACCAAATCTGAGGCAGCTAGCCCTAAGCTGAGCCTCGGTTCCGTGCTGCCAACCGTGGAATTCACGCTCGGGAAAGAGCACGTATTCGACAAGAAAGAAGCTAAAGAAGAAGCTGCAATAGTCACTGACGATATCGAACCAGAGGCAGACGCTAAACCAGAAGAGTGCGCAGAAAATAATGAAGAAGCCGTCGCTCCTATCGAGAAAAAAGTAGAAGATGCTCCGATTACCGTCACTAAAAAGGATGCCGAAGTGGAAACCGAGCCCCAGGTTCCGATCAAGCCGAATCAAGCAACCCCTAATCTTAGCGCTTGGTTCAAGGCGTTTGGTGCTCCGAAAAGTACCCCGCCGATTGGCGGCGCTACTACTAAGAAAAAGGCAGAAGAGGGTGAGGAAGAGAAATCAGGAGGCAGTCCGGGTGTCGTCGCTGCCGGCGGTGGTGAAGCGGCGCCGGTGGTGGTGACCATAGCGGCCGTGGTGGAGGACGGCGATAGCCCCTTGCGAGCCGCCACGCACACGCCGCGCCAGCGCCGCACAAGCACTGGCAGCTCTGTTTCCGAGCGCTCGTCTTTCAGCCAAGACCTTGACTCGCCGCGACACCAGATGTCCCTTACCTCACCGCTACTGCGCTCGCCTGCTTCACCTAGAGATGACTTCCCAAAGATCACATATCCAATCATAAATGGATCGGTCCGAGCAGGTTTCTACCAAGACACAACGTCTATCCGGAGCAGCCCCGAGAAGAGCTGTAGCCCGCGCGAGGGCCCCGCCTCTCCCTACTCGCCGTACAGCCAACACGTGTACGCGGCTAACAACGTGGCTGGCTCCGCGACTCCACACTACTTCGTCGACCACAACAAGAGCCCGTTGCCCACCTACACCCAGAACCCGCCTCCTTATTACGACACCGCCAAGGCGACTGTCAACAAGCCTCGCGCTCACGATGACTACACCTCGCTGGGACCGGATACTTTTCAACAGAATCAGACACCGCGGTCGTATTCCCCGGTTTACTCTCCATATACTCAGACATCATCCAACTATCCATCTGTGCAAAATCAGCCTCAATCCGTTTCGTCCAACTCATCTTTCAATATATCCCCGGTAACAGTGGATCCTAAAACTGCAACATTCCCTATGAAAAAACGCATGTACAACGATCCCGAGCAGTCCGCTGTATCACCTACGAAGTCTGTTGAAAACAAAGATCTTGTTCCGGCACAAAGCAAGATTGAACCGGCAAAGCCTGTGCACGCGACTCCGGCGGCACCCACTTCGGTCGATGATATTGCGTTAGCCTTGGTTGAGAAATCGGAACTCGCTAAGTTACGTGAAAAAAATTCAGCTGACAATGCCGACACAAACGAAAGACTAGCTGAAGAACGAGACACCGCTAAACTAGAACAAGTTGATTCTGAACGTGAAATTAAGAAAGATGCCAACACAAACGGAACCAAATTGTTCGAATCCTCGAAAAATGATAACATAGACATGGTCAATATGGGATATATGAACCCTGAATACGAGCGCAGGATCAGCGCTGAAACTCGCGAAGCTGACTTTTCCGCTATGCGTGAGAAACTCAAGACTAATGCTAGTTCACACAAAATATATGATGTTGACACCATCGCCTTGAATCTTGGCATTAACAATCAGCCTATGCACAAGACGTTGGCGAAGAATAGTATGAATTTGCAAAGTCACGGCCAGCTGCCCGCTCATACGCAACCTCCCTATTCGCAGCCCCCTCCGCACACGCAGCCCCCTCACTCCCAGCAGTCGGCTCATACTCAACAACCAGCCCATACTCAACAACCTGCTCATACTCAACAACTGGCTCATACTCAACAACTGGCGCATACTCAACAGCTAGCTCATACTCAACAGCTGGCACATACTCAACAGCTGGCTCATAATCAACAGTCCGTTCATACACAACAACCAGCGCATACTCAGCAACCGGCTCATACGCAACAACCCGCTCATTCACAACCAGCACACACTCAGCCTCCTGCTCACTCGCAACAGCCGGCGCACACCCATCAGATGGCACACACTCAACAACCCGCACACACCCAACAGCCGGCACACTCCCAGCATCTGGCCCACACCCAACAACCAGCCCATTCTCAACATTTGACTCATTCCCAACATTTGGCCCATTCGCAGCATCAGGCTAATTCTCAGCCGGCCCATTCTCAACCTCCAGCTCATTCCCAACATCCCGCACATTCTCAGTCTGGGCACGTTCAGCACTCTGCTCACTCGCAGCACCTGGCTCATTCCCAACCCGCCCATTCTCAGCATCCGAGTCATTCTCAACCCGCGGCGCACTCGCAGCCGATGGCACACTTGCAGAGCGGCTCGCGCTCTCAAACCCCGGCGCACGAGCGCAGCCACAGCGACATGAATATAAACCAACACGCCGCCCACTCGCACCACCTCAGTCATTACGAACATTTGACCGGTGGACAAGCCATCGGCAACTTCTCTATGAGCGATATTGAATTGGCAAATAAAAAACTTTACACCGGTAATTCCACTCCATCCTCGGCCGCGATTGATTACGGTAGTTGGAAGCTCAGCCAGATGCGCAAGCAGGATATGTTGGCTCCATCGGACTATTCCGCGGCGTACCAGCACAGCGTTAATCAGAACGAAAAACATAAACAGGACATTATGATGTCTTCGAACTATAACAAAAATTTGCAACAACAATACAACATGTATAATGTTCCAAGAGGAAATACGCAGAGAACACAGGATTTGCAACAAAGTCTACCAGCTGAGTTGAGGATTCCTAATCCTCGTAGTCATCTTAAGAATGACCACTTGACCACTGCAGGGTCCAATAATGATCAGGATTCAACCAATAAACATATTGATAGTACGGCCAAAAGCCATAAGGCTGACAAACTGTTACAAAATCATCCTCTGGTTACGTCAAACCCGTACAAAACGTCATACCCTAATCCGGCTCTACAACTTGATAGTCTTCGGAACTTACAAAATATTCCACAAATGCTGGAACGCTACTCTAACGACGAAAGGTTTTTGTCTTCATTCGCCAGCAGCAGCTCTGCTCTTTATGATAAACAATTTCAAATGGCCCAAATGTTCAATAAGAGCATGGCGTCCGATATTCCCTCGTCAAGTGCTTCCACCAGCATCTACTCGCAACCGTCGATAGCGCTCAGCAAAGACAGCTCCATATACAAGGCATCTCATGGCGCCACTTCACAGCCAGACCCTAAACCAAAGCAGAAAAGGAAAAAGAGAACTTCTGAAAGCAAATCGGCACAGATCACATCGAACCAGCCCTCATACCACACACCATCAGGAACAGCTGAAATGCTGTCCGTGAAGTCTGGTATGATGCCGACCGGCTCTTTTAACTTTGGAACTTCGGCAAATATTGCGACGAATATGGCACTGAGTAGCGGAATCTACGGTGATAACTCTGGTTTCTCGGCGGCGGATCAACTGATGGCAGCTAACTATATGGTGGCAGCCGTCGCTCACCAGCAACGAAGCAGCGCGGAGGCGAGTGCTGCAGACAAGTTGGGTAAGCCAGCACATCAGGTGGCGCGAGATGCCTTCCCTTACATCGGACACGGACAAGTGCGCCCCGGCTACGGCTTCGTGGGCAGCGGCGTCGGTGTCGGCGTCGAGCCCGGCTCGCCGCTTTACCAACAGTACTTACAGCGACAGGAGGAATTACTGCGGCAGACTGGCGCGCAGATCATGGGTCTCTACCCGCCTCCCTATCCGCCTTCGCTAGGCGTCTCGCAACCCTACGACACCATCAACATGAATAGACACTCGTGGCTCTGATATATGCTTTACTGCCATAATAATGGCATACCTCCGTGAGTTCCGCAACTCATAGCAAAGTGGTCTCCAACGCACCCACTGCTGTACATGAAATTCTAAGTGACATGTTACAAATGAACACTCATAATCCCTCTCCACTACTATCATAAATAAATAAATGTTACAAAATGATTGTTTGTGTCACGATTGTTATTTTAATAGAAAGTTGTAATTTATGTTGTTTGTAGGTTGAACAAAGTAGATTCGTGAAAATATAAACTTATTTACATAAAATAATAAAAGTGTGACTAGTTCGTCTTTGAAGAATGAGTTATGATAGTAATTGTGTTTATGATGGTATTGACTCTTAGCCTGTGATTGTTGTAGTCCAGACTGCTTCTCTACGGTTTACACTTGTTGTTACTTGTTATGTTATTTAAAATTAATGTATATTTATAGTGCAAACTTCTAATTCCTCCACGGTTGATATATGCTAAATAATTTAGTTAAATTGTTAAAAATTATATATATAATATTTTATGAGGTAGCATAAATTAAACTTGTTTTGGTGTTGATTACGCTGTCTCAGCTGAAATCTGGATTTTATCGGAAAATTTCACTACACTTAAGCATTCTAACAGTTTTTCATTCTAAATTTCTTGAAATAGTTAATGATTAGAATAAGCTACAGCAAGATCAACATCATAATTAAAATAGCTAAATATATTACATACAGGTTAAATTTAATTATGTTTTATGCTTACAGATTTTAGAGGCAGTCTTGCTATATCACTAGCTATTTAAATAGCTTATATAAAAATCAATGTTAATAATATACATAGTTATAACGTTATTTTATTGATGTGAACTATTTTACTAACTTACTTTAATATTTTCGCTGGTAAGCTTATTTTTAGTAGCTATAAATTACTTTAATAAAATATACTCCATTGCTTTGTTCTTTAAGGTCACACTAAATCAGTATATTTGTTACAAGTACATAGATAGTATGTACTACAAAATCATTATTATACTTTAAGTTTAACTACTTAATTTAGATTGTTTTGTAAATATATTATTAGTACGTATTTAATTTACGATCAGCATTTTTAAAATAAGATTTATTCATGAATGTATTATTAAGAAAGATGTAATAAATATTGAAAACAGTTCTTCTTGTGTAAAAATGAAAATAAAGATTTTCAAAATAAACCTTCAATAATGATTTCTATTTTCGGAAAAAAAAGTACTAAAAAAGTACATTTGGCCGTGGTCTGATGTCATAGGTTTGTATTTTATCACCAAATTTCAAAAATCGAGGATTTCAATTAGACTAGGTTTTTTTCTATGTAGGTAGGTGTGTTACTCCACCAGATGAGGACCGATTTTGATGATTCAATTAGAGATTTCTGAGTTTGTGACATATAATTTTTTCATTCAAATCAGACTAGGAGTTTATAAGTAATCTATAGAAATGTTACTTTTTGGTGATGTATAAAGTTGACTTGGATCATTTTTGTAAAAAATATAATTATAATATATGTATGTGTGTATTTCAAATAATAAAACAGTTAATAGATTTCTTCAATATTCTAATCCTATTTAATGGCTGTTTTTATATAAGTTTGAAGGGTTATCACACTGCACCAATCTTAAAGTGGCATGTAACTCAAATGGATCTTGGCTGATTGCAGCATAAATGAATAAAATGTTCATTCAGAAGCAAGCATTTATTTAGATATAACATTCTTTTCAGCTGGTATACACAATTTTTTTTAGTAAGGTTATTATTATTTACTTACAAAGGCTATGATAATTTTATAAGAATTAAAACTGGGTATCTATTGAATTCACTCCTTATCCTCCAATACTGAACATGCTAAGGTCCCCATTCTCATCTTAATTTGCAATGCTTTTTAAGTGTTGTCACCATTCTGCCATAAAATTACATCATTTGTACAGTTTATGAACTTGTCCCATAAATAGACTGTCCTAATTACCACATATTAAGTATTATGATTAAATTATTGCATTAAACATAGGTATTCAATAAAAAAAACAATATATTTCAACATTATGGTGTTAAGTTATTAGGCTAATATTGCTTATTCTCTATATCAATGAGCTGATCTATATTATCAAATGTAAGAGACTTTTCACACAGGTCTTCGCCACATGAGTACATATATATAATGGTATAGACACATTGCTCACCACAACTAAAGGTTAAAGTCCAAAAGAGGCTAGATGGCATTGGCTTGTTATGACCATCTTTGGTCTTATGTATTTCTTGAACTCTAAAGAAGTGATGACATTTACATTGTACAAAATATAGGACATAAAGCTTTGTTAGTAAGTAGTTAAGTGATTAGGCAAGTACCCTATAAATCTTTAAAACAGATTTGAAAAGTGCTATATTAGTTGACTTTAGTTTCACTTTGTTCCTTTCGTAGCTGCACCATCTCCCTGATATTGTCTTGACTTTCTTTTAGATTTTTTTCAAGATATTCTTTGGTGTCATTCAAATCCTTTATCAAAACACCCAGTTCTACTTTCCGGTCATCAAATCGTTTCCTGAGTTTTTCTACATCTCTATTGAGAAACATCCTGCCTACTGCTTCATAGGTTTTTGTTCCCTCCGTTACGGAAGCCATTCCAAGTGAATTTAATTGAACTTGTTCTAACAGCCGGGTAAGAGCAGTCTTTTCCGTGTCGATTTCGTGTATTTTCTTGCTAGTTTCAATCATTTTCACTTGTAGTTCCAAAAATGCTTTTTTTAGTTCGAGGTCTACTGGTAGAGACATTTTGTGATGCAGATGGTGCTACAATGCTACAGAAATAATTAAGTTTAGGTTAATCCACTGATAAAAAAGCGGCTTTATTTATTTGGATTAAGAATTAATAAAGAGGATTGAAAGAAGTCACAACCGAGTGTTATTTTTTTTGAGGTTACTTTATACCTGCCACAGAGAAAAATCTTTCGAGTTTACCACAGACTAATAGACCCATAAACGAAAAATAATACTGTTTTGCACTCCAACAAAACAGTTATTATGTGTGTGAGAAACACACAGCATTGTTAATATATATGAAGAAGCAATTTTCAAGATCTTACCTTATATCAAGCGTTTAGTATGGCATTTCTTATCAAACCTGTCAATTCTTCAATCTTTCATCTGTCGGCGAAGCTGAGGAGTCTCCGCTGCTGAGTTATCTGTGGTCTCATAGTATTCTTCATAACACCAGCAAGAAGCTTGCTCCAATGCTGTGTGTTTCTCACACACATAATAACTGTTTTGTTGGAGTGCAAAACAGTATTATTATATGTGTTTCTAAACACACAGCATTGTTAATATATATGAAGACCTGTTTGTTATCTGCTGGTGAAAGATTTAGTTAGAAAATGCTATGTGAAATACCTTTAAAAATAACATAACTGTAGGTATTTTTAAAATTAAATTAAATTCTGCTGCTATAATCCAGTACAATAAATTTGTAAAATAAAATTTAAAATTCTTTGGGATCCAAAAACTATATTGAACTAAAAAGGCCTTAAATTAAACAGAAAACTTATCCTTTAAAAAGGGCCCTCAATAAAAATCAGTCCCAAGAATAAATAAATAATTAAGCTTTCAGCTTAGTCAAACTCCAACTTTATGTATTAACTCATGTCAGACTTCTTTGAATACATACAATCAAATGTGATCAACTAATTATTGAAATGAGAATTTATTCTGTGTCTGATTCTTACAAATGGTAAATGATTAACATTTAAGTAAGTTAATTTCTGCTAAATGACAGAAAAAATGTTTGGGTATGTGGGTACTTCTCCAATGATCTCTACCTGAAATATATCAATATAGACCTCTATATATTCCTACATATATATGTATATATATTATTTTTCATTTTATATAAAACATTGTAAGGCAAATTCTGATTTTATACTGCCCTAGCTAGGTACTAAGTCGTTTATTTAGATCCATATGCAAATTGAATTTATCCAATTAGCTATCATTGTACAGGTAACTGGTCTGGACTTTAAAGAGACTAATATTAATAATTTAGTTATCTCAACTACATCAGAACCTATTTATCAGTGATTCATAATAATGTCTTTATTATTACCTGTTCAACCAGACACTGTCTTGTTTTGAGTCAACTTAAAGCCACAGCAATATTTCATTCTGTATCTCATTAATTTTTAATCTATCTGCAGATTGATACAAGAGTGTTATTGAATATAACCAGACCAGACTCAACAAATAATACTAAAAGAATTGTTATTCTTCTAGCTGCATCAAATATGTATTTGGAAATGGAGTATTTTTTGGGCCAGTTGAAAAGTAAGACAGTAGGTATAGTTAGTGCCCTTAGAGAACACATGTATAATAATATGTTTTTAGAAAATATACATAATAGCAACAAAGAAATTCTTTGATATCTTTGCAGTTTAAATACTTGAGTATGTGCAAACTTATGTAAGAGTTCCAAATAGTATAATGGAAATAAATGTTGTCTCTACTCGCAAGTTTGTCCCTAAGGTTGTTACAGCTAGGCCAGGAATCTAGCTACATTATTACTCTGGTCGCGTGGAACTGGCACCTAGAATCACCCAGCATGCAAGACGATTCCAAACGATTCTTGTGATTTTACTGAATAAAGTAATTTTGACTTTGACTTTGACTCTGCATAGTTCTAAGTTCAAACTTGTATTCTCACACTGTATAATATAGCTCCCAATTGGGGCTGTAGGTATGTGTTGAGAGCGTTGATTTTGTCAACCCCAAGAGATATTTTTCTATTAAAATAAAAAATCAATGCCTGATCACCCCCCCCCCCCCCTTGTTTTTCGGCAGAGGTGAGGTCTGTTAGGTTGTTGTTCAGGCTTTTTATTGGCAGTGGTGGGCTAGACCCGCGCCTTCAAGTCTGCTAGCTAGAAACGTTCTGTCCACTGACATGACTTTTATCACTATGGCTATATACCTTGACGAATCTAGATAATGTAGAAGCTGCTGAATCAGGTTTACTGGTGGGAACACCCAAGCCAGTTTGAAATTCCAAGGATGACTGAATGCGTTCAAAATTTTGACTGATCTGTCTCTCGAGCCCCATGTCACGTAGAGGTTACAACAGCAGTTTTCTCGACGCGAACCAGTCTATATATGGAGCGCCTCAGATTCTGAATACGGCCTCCAAAGCCGGGGGCAGCAAGTACCATACCGGTACCAGATGATTGCTGAAACGGGCTACGACAGCAGCTATTCTCTATATAGAGTACCCCAGATTTTGAATATAGGCCTCCGAGGCCGGGGGTAGCAATGGATGATTTCTGAAACGGTCAAGCCAGCAACCTTTCTCTATGTTTGGAGTACCCCATTCTGAATATGGCCAGTGAGGCCGGGGGAGCAAGTACTTTTACAGTACTGGTTGACTACTGAACAGGTAACGACAACAGCTTTTCTTTCTTGGAGTAAATCAGTCATATTAGGTGGAGCGCCCCAAATTCTGAACACAGCCTCCGAGGCCGGGGGCAACAAGTACCATTCCGGTACTGGATAATTGTTGAACAGGCGGTTGGCTATACCTCCCCGGGAGATAGGCCGCCGGAAGAGTGATATTCAATCATTCGCTTAGCTCCAGTATTGTCATCAGTTCGAGTAGGGTTAACGATCTAGATCCACTTATCGTTTCTTTTCCTTGCTACGAGTGTTCTGTTATCAGATTATACCTGACTGTGTCTCTTCCGCAGAGAACTACTGTGGCAACTTATGGCTCTATGCACTGTATACAACTCCTTGCATCTGAGTGTCAAAATCAATGGCGTACAACCCGCCTGTAAGGTACCTCTCGCGAGGGTAAGCGCCCCAGCCAGCATCCGCTGCGCTGAGGTCTTGCTTATTGTGCCAAACCACTCTTTATGTAGCTTTGTATGTTGTGGTCCACTGCGTTGCACTGTTGTACTGGGCAGGGCAAAAATAGTTTTAATCTTGTCTTGTATTAATTAAACTTGCTTAAAAACCTTGTTGTTTGATGTCTTCTCATTTGAGTGGTAAGGTTTGACATGTTAGGTGGCCCTTATAAGCTCTGTATTTCTCTTAGAGTATAAAAACTTCGGAAAATACGCCTCTTTATGTAAATAGGTTGAGTTTGAGTCGGTGCTGACTAATTAAGATAATTGGTGGACCAGTCCAAGTACTACAAAGTTCCTACAGTCTCAAAGACCAGAGTTGCGATTTAACGCTGCCTTGACTCTTAGTCTATGCTTTGCCTGGCCATATGGCGCTGCGTTGTCTTGTTATTTGATACTTCTTGACTTGTCTCTTCTTCTTATTCGTGTCACTATTGACAGAGTGGTTGCGGTTTTCATGAATTAATATTCTTGCCTGGACTTGTAATGATACAATAATCTAGATATGAGTATATGTACTAAGGGTTGCACTACCCTGGCTCATAGAACCTCTGCAATGGCGGAAAGGTTTTGTTGGCCAATGAGAGGCCAATAAGAAGATGGCTTGGTTGTTGAATGAGACAATAAAAAAGTAAGCTTGTTTGATGTCTATCTTAGTCATCCAATCACTATCTAGTAGCTACATCTGTCAAAGACATCAATTGAAAATGTTTATAAATACCATCCAAAATAGGATGTACCTTTCTATGAAACTCTTTTTTAAGAACCTTGTGGAAAGAAAACTGGAGTCCAAGATTGTATGTTTTACTATTATCTCTATTTTATAAGTACTGAATTACAGCTTTCATCTCGGATGAAATTTTTGTTTCAAAATTCTTTAACAAATTTGGTGAAGGTATAGAAGATATATCATTCAGAATGGAATGTGTTTCCTACTTACTTCATTACAAATAAAATATTTTTTACCAAACTAAATCTGCTTCGCTGCAAACAGTCAATTTAGTTTATCTGTACTAAGTATTGCTGTGTATCAGCTGAAAATGCAATTATTAGCTTTTGTACATTTGCAAATGCACTCATTCAAGTTAAAAGCATATGGACTATACTTTTATTTTGTTTGTAACCTGAACTAGACCTGATCTTTTGGCTCCTTATCGTTCATAAACTTCTATGTATATAGGTATACTTGATTTTTCCAGTTATTGAATAACTGCCCGGCTGTAAAGTTTGCCAACTAAATAGAAGCTCAATACAAGAGGGTAACTCTCCTAAAATATTTATATAACTTTCATTAAACTGGTTATCATATTCTATGCCAAATAGTCCTGTTATAATTTTATATTCTTTATTATTGGACAAAACTAAATGTCCTTGGAGTAGGTAATGCATGTTATGCAACGCCTTCCAAATTTTACAAAGGAATGCTATTTACTTTTAAAACTTATCAACCTTTTTAAGCCTTCCTTACATATACTATCATGTTTTTTATTGAATTTTGTGTTTTAAAATATGTTATTAGAAATAAGCTCGTTCTAGACTACTAGGGTCAAGACGGCTGTGTCTGTTCCGATATTAATTATGTCAGATGGATACCTGATCATGGTATCTGGATAGATACAGTTAATGTATCAAACATGGAACCAATCTACTGATCACGTCTAGTGTGCCCTGTGTACTTACGGTGATTATTGGCGGCGGTGCAACGTACCCTACTTCATCTTTCTGAAGAAGGAGGCACTGCGTGATTCTTCTAGAGCTAACAGAACGCTCTTACGAAACAGCGTCACACACAATCACACAAACAACTGAAATTCGTTTATTTGACCATAGCTCTGGTCTTGATTGGCACTTATTCTTATCTAAGCTTTTAGTCGTAACTAATTATCACTTTTCACTCACTAAAAACTGAAAATAAAACACAATAAAGTTATTTTTGAAAAATTTTACGCGCTTGTTCAGTAAAATTCGAAAATGCTATGAGACCACAGATAACTCAGCAGCGGAGACTCCTCAGCTTCGCCGACAGATGAAAGATTGAAGAATTGACAGGTTTGATAAGAAATGCCATACTAAACGCTTGATATAAGGTAAGATCTTGAAAATTGCTTCTTCATATATATTAACAATGCTGTGTGTTTAGAAACACATATAATACCAAGAGTGTAGATACCTGAGAAACCGTGAACACTATGCGCTAATGGATCGTGATAACGCAAGCATTTTAAGGTAGGAGTTATTTATAGATCGTTTACAATGGTCTGTAGATAGCTCAACTGTTTCTTAGGTATTTTATAGTAAATACTGTAATAGTCGTAAGTTTGTTTTTAAGGTTTTTTGTTGTTATCATAGATAATGCAATCATCATGTCTGAAACGCCGAACAGTCTGTGGTCACAACCTCTAGAGCTAGATACCAAAGACAAATATATTTCGATACTGGTTAATTTTTCTTTCTCTTTCTTTTCCTCACTGACTCTTTCTTGAATGTCTTGCTTGAAATTGAATTGAATGTGACATGGCGTCCATCAAGAAATATCACGGCCTTCTGTAGTAATACTATTTTACATGACAGTGGTCTGGTTTTGCAATTTATTAGTGAGGCCGTTACAAATCGTATAATTGCATTGATGGTAATGCATGCAAGGAAACCTCTAAAGCGAATTAGCGATGGGTATGTTTTCGCTTCTGAATTCAGATGCTTCGCCCTACCAACTTAGCCCATACTATGGCGGTCGCCGATTCAGTTTTCTGTAATCTCACTTGATGGAATATATAAATGTTCTTTAATTTCAGGTACTTTGAGAAGCATCAAGCCCATCCGTATCAGGTAAGAATCAGCTCAAATGTTTTTCGTAAGAAATCAGTACAATACTAGGATGATACTCTAGCTTGAGTTAGGTTCTTCTCTAAGTAGTATCTACTCGTGAGTGTTGTTTTCCTGTTTTGATTGACTCCATTCCGCGCAGAGCATTATCAGTGTGGCCTGACGAACACAGATAAGGTTGAAAATTCACTTTGATTAGCAATTATTTATATCAACAAATTATTAGAGCTTCCATCAACATAGTATGAATGATGTCCTAGTTAGACTCAATACTAGCTAGCTTATCATTGAAATGTATGTTCTTGGGAGATAAAATGAAGATTTTAGTACTAGTAAAATTTAAAAAATAAAATCAAACCCAATTAATAGGGTAAAATCTTTATTAATGAATCTGATGCTAATATTTCTTTGGACAGAAATATAGTTCAAAGAGTGAGAGAAGAGCCACCAATGATTATGGATCTTCTGATAACCGTTACACTCCACTACGTTCCCCAAATGGAAATGTCACATCACATGGCCATGGCACACACACAGGGCAGTCCAGTCATGGCCACCACCACTATGGACACATGGCTGATGAAAGAGGATATGCAACACCAAGGAATACCTATCCTCAAAAAAGTTCTGAAAAGGAGAGAGATAGAGACTACAAATCCTCTAGAAATAAGTACACAGGTAAGTCATCCTATTCACCACTAAATATGATGATAGCTATCATTGAACTATACCATCAACAAGTTTAACAAGTTGGGTGAAACTTAAAATGGTAATATGATTTTAAGTACCTAAGTACTTTTCAAAACTTTAAAGCTAATATTATGTCATAACAAAGGTCTTTCAAGAATAAAAAAGTAAAGTTTATTCTATCAATATAAACAATTGCAGAAAGTGTTCGCTCACCAAAAGAACGTACCAAGGAAGCTGAACGAGAACGCAGTAATCATGAACGAAATGAGAGCCAAGAGAAAAAGAGCAATCGAAGCAGTGGCTTGAATCCAAGTGCCAGTCGAAGTAATAAATATGATAAGCGTAGTGCTACGGGTGCTGGAGTCTTGCCAGGCCACGAGTGGTCTGAACACATCAGCTCACATGGCAAGGTGTACTACTACAACTGTTTAACTGAAGTGTCACAGTGGGACAAACCAAGAGATTTCGATTTGCGAAGGACATCATCCAAAGATTCATCATATTCAGCCAGAAGCAGTAAGTTTAGTTCCATGATCTCTTTGCTTTTTTACCATTAATTTATTGATGATTTTTTACCATTGGTTAGCTGGCTTGCAAATTTGGTTTATCAAAGGTTTCCAGCACTTCTAAATAGATTAAAGCATCTGATTCTTTTGCTGATTTAAACTAGCTATCACAAAATAAATAAATCATTACTTACATGGGGGAGGGCTGACCTCCTGTTTTATTATGGGTGATCTAACTTGCTTTATCGTTACATTACAACATTCATATTTGTTTACATTATGTAGTTCAAAATACCCATATCCACAATTTACTATTCAGTTGACCGTATTTCTAGCTTTGTTTATTATTATAAAGTCAAAGTAGGTTATTATCCCGTTATATACATTATACTAACATATTATTCAATTTTATTCAAAGATCGTGAAAAGAGATCAAGATCCCGATCAAACCGCCGGGAGTCTGAGAAATCTGTCAAAAGAAGCAATAATGCCTCTGATAGATATTGGAACAGCAACCGAGATGAGGAGATTCACGATAGAACAAGGCCAAAACATACCACTGGTACCAACGATGGAAAAGGTAGGCAGAGTATGTAGACCATTTTCGTTAAGTTATTTTTTTACTTTTTATAATTATTTGCTGTCTCATCAATATGTAGTATTATTTCTCTTAAATTATTAAAAAAACATACAACAAAATAAATAATATCTAAAATTATTATTTTACTGATGCTTTTGTTGTGTGGTTATTAACAATTTGACAAAACCATTATTTAGGAAAGTTGTGGAATGGAAACATTTACCAAAATGTAACAGCTAAAATTGTTTCAAAAATGCATACTGTGTATTTTATTATTTTGCTTAACCATACAAGGAAGTTTTACTGATAGATTGCGTATATGTTTCAGAAGGGCAGTCAAGTCAGGACATGGATATTTCACCAGACCGCAGTACGCCGATCTCTGAGAGTTCGTTTGGAGCGCGTGAGGCTGCTGCGAGGCGTAACGCTGAGGGCACAACCGCAGCCCCTCCTGTAGTCGTGCTCGATAACTCCAATCATCCGGTATGGCTTATACTTACTACCGCTGTATACATCAACATCAATCAATCAGTGAATGGAGGGTATGAGTCATAGTGATCTGATTCTGTTAATGTCCCACATCCTCCAAAATTGAGTTTTACTTATTTTTTTATTAACTTTAGTCATCAGACTAAGGGCTCTGTATGTTTTCATTGGTTACCCTAACTGATATAAAGATGAAATAAACTGTTCGGACAATGACCCATAATTTTTTCAATCTGATGTGCATTACTGTTTTAGTACACGCTGATATCAAAATCAGATGTTGGCAAAAAGCTATGCTTGACAGACGAAAACTGTTATAATCTGATGTCGGAATACTCTAAAGCGTTGTTATTTGCAGAGTGGTTCGCTGCTAGCAGCGGCATTGCCCCGGATTGTGTCATGCGTGCCAGTGTGTGTGGCGTCGACGAGCGCGGCGGGTGCGTCGACCAGCGCCAACAACGGCGGCGCCACGCCCACTCTGTCGGAAGCGGCCGCGGGCGACGACACGCCGCACCGCGACGCCGGCCCGCCCACCCCCACGCACTCGGAGAACACAGACCCGCATGCACCGCCGCTGCATTTAGACGCCGCGCTGCCTCGCAAGAGTAAGCGCAACTCAACATATCTTGAACACATCAAATTCATAACGATAAATATTCACAGACAATTTACACGTCACATTCTACTCCCAAACTAAGCAAAGCTTGTACTGTGGTAACTAGATTGGTGATAGAATACATATTTATACATTATAATGTTAATATTTCTTTTTGTTAAATTAAATTATCTTTTCAAACATAGTTTTCTCAGAAATAATGAAGTAATTTATGAAGAAGGAACTTTGTAGGATTGGTTTATTGGTTTTCTCATCGTTAGTAATTTTCAAAAGTGGCATTGTCTCGATTTAGTTTTGTGTATTATATCAGCATGCAATCCTTAGGTATAGCTCGATGACGCTGTATTGTGTGTTGTTAATTGCCAGTGGAGTGCCTCGGGAGCTATTCCTCGGTAGTGGGCGGCACGCTGCAGCACGCTGCTCCGATGCTCACTCCGTCGCTACAGAACTACGTGCGAGCTGACCTCACCACGCACGTCACCGGTTGGCCAGCAGACATACTTGAAAAGCAGGTAACATAACACGCAATCTATTCGTTACTCAAGTCCCCAGTATCCTCATGTCAACTTTGACGTCGAGAAACAGTCATACTGGACCAATGTATAATATAAAATGGAATAAATATTGTTTATAATATAATCAGTATATTATATGATACTTTTTATCCTGAGGGTTTACAGGGTGCAATAAACGAACTGTCCGCGAGTTGACGCTGGTAAATAAGTTTAATATTTTGTTCCAGGCCAACAAATTCACAGAGGAGGCGTACCAATTGGGATGCCTACAATGCACGCGAGTATCGGCCGAGCTGAAGTGCTCTCGGTCCGTTGTGCGCCAAACAGAAATACAGGCCACATTGCAAGAGCAAAAGTATGTACAAGTCAAAAAGTCTTAATGAACACGGCATTCATGTGTTGATAAATAATTGCCATTTGCATGGTATTATATTTATGTGTTTAAAGCAATAACAGTGAAAGCATAGTAATAATTTTCTATGTTGGAAATTGCTCTAGAATACTGAACCAGCTGTTATCATCATTTAGAAGACTTTATTCATCTTCAATGTTTAAATTGAGTATTCAAAACAGTAGACATGAGATTTGTTATAATTGTTGTTAATGTATTGTGTTGTCCACAGAATAATGTACCTGCGGCAACAGATATCGCGTCTGGAAGAGCTCAAGTCGCAGAACTCGTTCATGTCGGATGAATAGGAGTTGTGTTGGGGGGCGGGGCCCCGCGCGCGCCCCACCCCCCCCGCGCCGACGCCAGCGCCCCCCCCGGCCCCCGCGCCCGCGCCCGCGCCCCTGCAGACGCCCGCCTCCCCGACCAGTCCGCGCGATATGTACCCAACGCACTCACCCTACTCTCCCCTTCAGAACTACACCCCTAAATTTTCATTCCGTTCTCTTTCTATGTAATCTAGATCAATTACTATTTGTGTTGTGTGATTTGATGTTAAATATTAAGAACTGTCGTGTCACTTTTCCGGATTCTCAGAAAACTGCATTATAATAGTTGGACTTGCATCAACTTAATGTACTTTATTGATTATTCACTTTTTATGGATGTTATCATTGTAAGCTGCTGAGAATGTGTGATTTTGTGAAATAACGATGTAATTAGGCTAAGTAGAAGTGCGAATCGCTCGCTCGTCTCGCAAACACTGACACCAATACTATTATATTCCTTTGGGTATTCATGTACACATAATTTCGTTACTCTCCCTTACGGTACGGAGTCGAATAAACAATTAGAGTAAGAGGTTGTGGTGTTTGTTCATGTCACTTGACATTTAGCTTGATCGGCTCATCCGATCTGAATGCGATTTTGCAAAACTTTGTCTTTGGCGCCGGTTCTTGGAGTAGACCTAGAATTGCGCAACTTTACTTTGTTGATAGAATTTTTCACACTAAGAGCTCTGAAGTAACAGAACGTAAAAACTCGTGAGCTGTGGCAAAGTTCTTTTTTTCTTGTTAATTTCTGTGTTAAGATGATTGATCAATAATAAAAATATATAATTGTATTAACTGTGAGTCAATTTATGTTATATTTTTTTACAGTGTAAGAATACAGTGTTTCTTAACGTGTTTATTGTAAAATAAATAGTAATATTATCTTACTACTTTCCTAGCAAATTTAGTTGTATAGTTTTAAGTGATTCCGTGGATATGTAAGTTGTGATGGTATCTCGGCAAACAAATGTAGGTTGATAAATGTCTTGCAACCAATAAATCATTGTATGTAAACTTTGTTAACTTGCTGGTGTTTTATATAAATAGTAGTAACCTGGAATGCATATAGCGTATTAGCTGAATGTATTCAGAAATGGTATAATCTGTAATAATATCTAATTAATCATGCTTTATAATGTTGACATCAAAAACAAACACTGATAATTTTGAAGAATCTGTTCAAGATTATTTCTCTGCCGGTACCGGTACTAGTTTGTTGCATTAAAATGCTGTTATTAAGAAGAAATTTAGAGAAAGATTGTGTCTTTTAGATGCATTTATTGATTTGTTTAGATTCTTTAGTGTATGTGAGTTTCAAATTTAGATTTGCAATAACTTGCATGTCATTATTGTATTGACATAGTGATTTAAATTTGGACCTTTTTCAATTAGGCTGGAGTTTTGGTCCAGTTGGCTCCATCTCAATTAAATACAAATATGATGTGAATCCCTAATGTATTTTGTGGCTGCACATAAGAAATAAAAGCGAAAGTTAATCTGTAAACCCATAAAATACCTAAGGGATGGCTAAATTGTTTCTTAAATACCTTTCATTGAAGTCTGTGTTTTATTTTAATACCTAATGAAGGTGCCACTGTATCAAAACCTAATGCTTATATTGTCGGATTCTATACCAATGTATAACTGATATAGAACCGTAATCGTACAGAAATAACAAATCTTGCTGGTTTATCAGCTACCAATATAATAGTCATAGTAGTGCAGGGAGTGACAGACCGGTCCTATTTCAGTTGTGTTTCGGTATGGTGCAAAGAAATACATGCTAGTTTGTGTTTTACATTAGTTTGGTAAACACAGGCTCAATCTGTGATTAAGTTTCACTTTCCATTGACTGCTCTGACAGACTTAACTCGCTGTGGTTGCAAATTTTGTATCATAATGTCAGGATTATATTTTGTAGTTCAATGTTCACTAGTAACTGTTGTAGGTGGATGATGCGTGTGGTACGAAAGTTAAGTACCTATCCATTAATAAATTAAATCATTTACAGAATTACTGTGATATTCATTCAACTTCACTAATAAATGTTCATTCAGCTCTGTGTGGAGTTCATAAATTTAATATAGTTAGGAGTGCATGCTGTGTATGATTAATTTAATAGTGTGGTGTTAGGTGTTGAGCTCAGATGCAGTGCATGACAATACTATGTGTGTGTATACTATACTATACAATGTGACGTGTATGCGGTGCAATGTCAGTCGCACTCGTAGCGCCGCCGCTGGCGCTGCCGTGGTACATCTTATTGTATGCGTATGCTTCTCCGATCGCCCGCCGTAAACTTAGCATAATATAAGAAAATCACTTGCGATTGTATATCGCCTCCACCCAGAGCTCGATTTAAACATCCTTATATGATTCTGTTCCACTATTTTGTTCAAATAACTAAAATAAATCCGTTGATAAACGAAAGTAGTATCTGTTAACCTGTTAATTTGTTCTATGTAGGTTTACGAAACATGGCATTGTTCATAGCATTAATTTATTATTAAAATATAAATACTTATACCACAAAGTTGATGTCTTAAATTATGTGATTCACATTTTTCTTCAAACAGTCGCCGTCGGTCTCTCCTGTTTACGGATGGTTTGGTTGGTATAGTATAGAATAGATAGATTAACAAGCGTTACATGATGCTGCACGGTTCTCTTAAAAAGAAGAGATTTCCTTTCTTTGTCAATAAACATTTCAATAACTGACATTGATCTTTAGCAAAATATCCGCTAAGTACAGCACGTACTTGGCCAGACTACAGAGCAGAGCTTTTTGTGAAATAGTAGTAGGTACTACTCTAACAAGGTACATAAAACCAACATCTTTATGTAGGTAGGTGCCTTAGAACAAAATAATGAATGGTTTGCTGTTTCTTTTTTATTCCAGCCCGTAAAATGATTTTTTTTCTTCTCTTCTGATCGGGCATTAGCGGGTTGGTCTTTTAAGTAGTAATGAAATTCTCTTTGAATGAAGCTATTACGGTGTAAATGAGGCTCACTTTTTTACTTAGCTATTAGTAAAATGTGTAAATGGGCCTCAATGAGAATCGTGACGTGAGACATTCAGTCTCGATGGGAATTATGAAACCAAAAAACCGATTTATCCTAAGTAGATAGCGAAATAATGTTTCATTTAGTAAGTAATTAAATAAAAATAATAGATCACGCAGCCGCATCAACTGAACACGACACGACACGACCGACAGTCAGGTACGTCAGCAGCACACATACGCGAACCAATGAATGAACAGCATTCAGGGGGCTTAGTCCGAGTGTGCAGTTTAAAACTCCCTACTCTCGAGCCGAGAGTTGTCTCTCGGATATGCTAGAGACGACTCTCGGCTCGAGAGTAGGGAGTTTTAAAATGCACACTCTGACTAAGCCCTCTGTTCGCCACCAGTCCGCCACGGCACGGCACAGCACTCGCATCGCTCGCATCAGCCAAGCCAGTTGTGGATCGCGAGCTGTCGTGATAAGTCGTTTGTCGATTGCGCGGGAAGGTGCTGTCAAAATAACGTACCACAAAAACCACTTTGGAGTTTTGTAGAAAGTTTTAGGTTTTCACCAATCAAACGTGTTACGTTCATACCGGCTTGCTGCTTATACCAAATAGTAGTTGGCGAACTTTACGAGAGGTAAGTAAGTATCTACACAAGTGTTCGTCAAGGTTTTTAGAAAGATAAAAAACCGCTATTTAGCTTAGAATTTACGCGGGCTTCACAAAATCTACTTAGTTTGTGTTTTCTAAGTTTTACACATGCAAAAAAAATTAAGTAAGTACCTACATAGTTTCATAAATATCAAGTATTCAAAGATTCTGATTGTATGAACCCTCACATATTGTATGTACCCACATTAAAAAAGTTTAAAACACACAATTTGGGTTATGAATGTTTTTAATTTTGTTTTAGTTGATAAAATTATTATTCTTTGTTGTTTTTATTAACTAAACTGCCTATGAAAAAAAAGGTCGCTTGTACGACTGTTTACTCACGACATAAGTACTTTAAAAAAATAATATTTTTCTATTTTACCGAAAATTCCTTATTCGCAACTGGTTACGAAAATTAGTTGCGAAAACGGCCGGAAGGGTTCCTCCATAAATGTTTAAAATTGGTCTGCTTCGATTCTGCATGGAATACATATTTTGATGTTATCCTGAGGCAGCCCAGCATCTCAGTAGAATAAGAATGTATTTATGTGAATTATCCATGTTATTTCTTAGGATAAAATAATAAGTAAAAAGCAAGGTGATTTTCGGCAGGCTTTAATTTAAACTTCGCAATAAAATTATATCTAATAATAAATTCGAATTTTAGACACATTAGCTGTAACGTTTATGCTAAAATATTGTTTTTACTGCAGGTCAATGGCGTCAGCAAGACAGACGAATACCACTTTTTGGAAACCATTAGCCCTAAATAATGGGCATAACATGCCAGCTATTGGGTGTAAGTTGAATTCATCCGATATAAGTATCCCACTACTTTGGAGAATTGGACTCTACTAATTTTGTTTTTATGATTGTAGTGGGCACATTCAGAATTAAGGATTGTGATACAGTTTTGCAAGTTGTCGACTGCGCTTTGAATGCTGGCTATCGATCATTCGGTAAATATTCTTGTATATAATTCATATTGATATATAATATGTACTTACCTAACATTACTTGATCAATATTATTTTATTAGTTTTACCTTAACCCTATTCCTCTTTACAGATACGGCAGCTGTTTACGGCAACGAGCAGCTTATAGGCGAGGCACTAACGAAGTTTATGCCGAAATATGATATAGACCGTGATGATATCTTCATCACGTCGAAGTTAAGTAAGTTAACTGTGGAGTATTTTGATATACAGTCAAGAATGCGGATACATGTGGATATATGATTTTTTTTCTTTTAGGTAACGCTGACCACGGCAGCAGGCAGCGAGTGTTGGATGCGTTCTCAAAGACGGAACGGAACCTAGGGTTCGCACCTGACTTGTATTTGATTCATTTCCCTGGGTCTGCAAAGCTGAACCCAGCAGACAAAAAGAACAAAGCGTTGCGTCATAATGCATGGAGCGCTATGGCCGAGTTGTACGACAACGGACGTGTCAACTCGATCGGGGTCTCCAACTTCAATGTCCTGCACCTCGAGCAATTGTTGAAGGAATATCACAGCGATATTCCAGTTGTCAACCAGGTAACATTTAATGATCAGAATTTATAAGATTAATTCGTTACATTACTTATCTCTTCTTAGTAAAAGTAAAGTAGGTATAGGTATATTAGAAGACTAGTAATGTACAAATATTCTAATCCAATTTTTTTTAGGTCGAGTGGCATCCTATATATCACGACGATAGTCTTCTCCAATATTGTAACACGAACTCAATTCAAATGCAAGGCTACCACTCCCTGGGTGGAACCGGAAATACAGAAATACTGTTAAATAACGCAGCTCTGAAAGAAATAGCAAACGATCACTCTGTTAGTACATCACAAGTGCTTCTCACTTGGTCCCTGCAAAAAGGAGTCGCTGTGATTCCTAAGTCAACTAGTCCATCACACATAATGGAAAACATAAATCTCAACTTCACGCTGACTCAGGAAGAAGTGCACACAATCGATACTCTAAAAGTGAACCAGACCAAGTTCGCTTGGGACTCGAAATATGTCTCCTGAAAAACAGCTAAATGATCATGCTAAAAGACAGAGCGTCGTGATCATAACTACTGTTGACGATTCATTCTACATCAATTATGTTTGATTCCCAATCCCTAATGGGTCGTCGTCTCTAATTTATTATTAAGCTATGTATTTAAATTATTTTCATTCAACATTCCCACTAATGTCTAAGTTATACCTACATGTAATTGAAACTTCTACAAATAATGATCACCACCAACTTTAACATGATCAGTATAAAAGACGAGTATGAAATGCTTACTCTCTTTAAAGTAATCTCTTGATGTTGTGTGTCCGTGAATTAGAGTATAACTAGTTAGAGTATAATACTCATTAGTATCTAGTGTAAAGTATTTACTGTAAGTATGAGATTTTTGTGATTTTTAAAAATGTTTTGTTTTTGTTTTATTTTGAAACATGTTTTATGATAAACATGTAAGTCGGTAGGTACTAATTAACTAAGATACTGATGATCATTCAAGCTAAGGCATTGTATATGATTCGTTAAGTAAATTAAAGTTGTTGTTTAAGAAAATATACTTTGTGTTTTTTGTTCTAAGTGTTGAAAGTAAATAAATGTTTGAATTCTAAGATTTATTATTTTTACCAACCATTTTTAATAATAGCAGTTATTTTAGTAGTAGGTAAGGCAAGTCATAAAAAGAAAATCTTTTAAAAATTATAATTATATATAAATACTGCGTATACAGGCGTTTATTTGACATCATAGCAAGTTACAGATTACAGTTATGATATAATATGATATACAATCTATGGCCTTCAGAACAGGACTAGGTACTAACAGAAAACAATCAAACTCAGCAATAACATTAAGTCATGTAGTAAGTAATATTAATATGAGCAATCAAGGAAATGTATAATATTAGTAAAGAAAAACGTAAATAGTAATATCTGCCTAAACAATGCATTGCCGCACCGAGCATGTTGAATAAGGACGTGCTCTGTGAGGCATCACTCTGAGACGTAAGTATATTAAGTCCATATATGCCTGTAATTGCCCAGACACCTTCAAACCAGAAAACTGGATACCTTTAACCAAGGTATGTTACATAACAAAAATAGTAACCTACATACAAATGAATCGTTACAGTGGTAGGTAATATTATTACATTTTGCGACGTCTACCAATAAGCGAAGTCACCTTCTAAGACTTGAAGTCTATTTCAAATGCTATAGGTAGGTATTTAGGTAGACATAGGCCAGCTTTCCGAACGAATCCTTCAGTTTCAAACATAATGTTTTAAGTAAGTACCTACCTACATACAAATTCTTTATTTTATGATATAAATATCTTTAATATTTTCGTAGTATTATAATAACACGTCACACAATCAAAGTAGGTACTTATGCGTAAATATGTTTTACATGATGCGCATTCAACAAAAAATAAGTCTATTTTAACGTGTAACCGTGGCCAATATACATCTAGAAAAATGTTAAGCAATCATTGTATTAGTTTTGTTAGTCAGATATCTGCGTCAAGAGTGCCGTAGCCCGTATAATCCAGAAAGGAGGCGGTTTGCTTGCCGGCAGAAGCACGGGCAGTACAAAGTTGGTGCTGTGTCCTGTAGTGGACAGTGTGCCAGCGCGTTCTGATGTTTTGTACAAGGGAGCGTCGTACCGCGGGTCCGGCTTCGGCAACTCCAGAACTGGCTTAAACCACACTACCGGCAGCGGAGGGTTCATTAAACCTAAACAATTATTTTAATTACATACTCAACATCACAGGTCTTGGAAGTTTTGAATTTTAAATGCTATGAACAATCTGTTTAATACTCGTATCGTTGTAGGGGGAAGTATCTATGTTACAAAGCTTAGTCAAAAAGCCCAGCTGAAGTCTGAATATATACCTACCTACTACTAAGGGAATACTCGGATTATTATTATTATTTTAGTCATGGACATTTCACACATCACACTCTAGTCCCATCCCATACTAAGCAAAGCTTGTAGGTGTACTATGGGAACGATATATTGCTGATTGAATGCTTTTATACTTTTTTTTATAAATACATACCTAGAATACATAGTAACATAAATATTTATTCTGTCTCTTATGTACACAGAATAAATATTTGTGTTATGTTCATCACACAAACATTTGTTCTGGGTGGGAATCGAACCCACAGCATACCGCAGAGTTACTACCAATTGAGCTGTGCTGTGACGCCTGTCACGGGATTATTCAGGTGTCGAATCAGTCTACAAAAACAAGACAGCCTACCTACAACAATTCTAAGGGATACACACACAATTAAAGAAATCCACGTTCGATATATAAGAAATGAGGGCAAATGTTGATGAGATGAACATTAATATTTGTTCTGTGTCTGGGTGTTACCTACTATGTGTAGGTATGTATGTATTTACAAAAAAAAATATTTATGTATTATATCAGCAGTCTAGTTCCCATAGTACAGCTTTGCTTAGTTTGAGACTAGAGTGTGGTGTGTGAAATGTCCGTATTTTTTTTTTCCATACTTAAAAACACAAAACACAATTATAATATTGTACCCTATAAACCACGCAAGGTTTGTGTGGGTACTCACACTCGTAAAAAGTTAGACTTAAAAAATTAAGCACACACGACAAAAATACAGCTAATTCTAACTCACATTCGTATAAGTAAACCCTCATTATCAGGGGCTTTATTCTCTATTGTATTGCAAACCACGCGCGTTACTTGGCTTAGGCAAGACAACGGGCGTGGAATCTGAAAAAAATGTATGGCGTAAGCCTTAGTTGTCATTCCCTACCGCGACACGGTACGGTTTGAACTGTCAACTAAACGTGTCGAAGTCTGCCGCGTTATGAAAACTATTCGTTTCAAAACGTGTCATGCGCGATTCGAATAATATAGATACAAATCAATCATTTTTGAAGTTTGCGTTTTGAGGGCTTAGTCTTAAATTTCATTTTAAAACTCCCTACTCTCGAGCCGACAATCGTCTCTCGGATGTCCATATATTTTTGTATGGATATCCGAGAGACGACTTTCGGCTCGAGAGTAGGGAGTTTTAAAATGCAACCTCGGACTAAGCCCTCTGGAACGCGTTGTGACGTAGCACGGTTAGTCCAGTCAAATTATGGCTAAAAACGAGTTAAATAAACATGAGCGAACACAGTTTGGGGACTTTGAGGATCGATAGGGGGGTGTATTCTGAGCATACATTCCAATTTGAGGGGTTGTACTGAGGTCAGCTCAAGGTCATTTCGATGGAAACGCGTTTCATTCGATATCTCGAGAATGGTTGGTGTTAGGCGAAAAATTGTTGAGACCTTTTCTTTTCCAAACAAAATTTACAAACTTTTTTATTTGAAACTTTTTTTTATAACATTAATATTTTTCAACTTATTACTCCCGCAAGGCAAAAATTTTACTTTTTTTTCCATTTTTCGTCGTTTTCTCCCCAACCATTCAATTTTATTAAATTTTACCGATCATCAAAGTGTAGATCTTTTAATTATGAACAGTTTTGTCCTTAAACTTTTTTCCGTAGTGCCAATACCTTCGGAGTTATATATTACTTTACCGAGCGAAATCCGCGCCACTGTCGCAATATAAAAAGGTCAATCGATTAAACTATTTAAAAATTAAGTATTTAATTTGGGTAAATTTTTGGGTTAATTTGGGTAAGAAGTAAATTAACAATTAAAACTGTTTTACACATTTATTGATAGAAAAATAATTTATAAAAATAATAATATATCGGTAAAGTAATATATAACTCCGAAGGTATTGGCATTACGGAAAAAAGTTTAAGCACAAAACTGTTCATAATTAAAAGATCTACACTTTGATGATCGGTAAAATTTAATAAAATTGAATGGTTGGGGAGAAAACGACGAAAAATGGAAAAAAAAGTAAAATTTTTGCCTTGCGGGAGTAATAAGTTGAAAAATATTAATGTTATAAAAAAAAGTTTCAAATAAAAAAGTTTGTAAATTTTGTTTGGAAAAGAAAAGGTCTCAACAATTTTTCGCCTAACTCTAACCATTCTCGAGATATCGAATGAAACGCGTTTCCATCGAAATGACCTTGAGCTGACCTCAGTACAACCCCTCAAATTGGAATTTATGCTCAGAATACACCGCCCTATCGATCCTCAAAGTCCCCAAACTGTATTCGCTCATGTTTATTTATTTCGTAATTTGACTGGACTAGGTTTGGGGAAGGAAAATAGAGAATAAGGCCCCAGTAAGTAAACACGCGATTTTTAAGAGTGAAAAATAAAGGGGTAGAAAAACGTGATTCTGACCTGGTATAGCGTCCACGAGGCAATTCTGCTCCATATCCCAGCGTCCAGCGTCAATGAACAGTCCGTGGATGTTAACGCCGTCTGCGGGAGCTTCTAACTCGCCATACACACTCGGATCTCCTTCATCCTTTTGAATAAATACGTTTTAAAGTAGGCTATTTAATTTTTTTTTTTATAATAACACGTAATTCGTTTGCCACACGAAGACATCATAGACAAAACTTGAAGCAAAAATTGTACACTTTTAGGCAACCTAGGTTTGTATATAACATGAGAGCTAGGTATGATTGAATATTTGACTTGATATTCTTAATCGAACCCACGACCTTAGGCATACAATATATCAGGTTTAAGATCATTTTATTTTTCTCAAAAAATATACAGATATTCACATATATGAGAAAACTTATTATAAGGTAGGGTATAATATTAACAAAAAGTAGATATACTGGTAGTTGAGTTATGTAGGTACTCGTACCTCATAAGTGAATATAAACATTTGTAAATATTGGGTATAAATGTATGTAATTCACAAATTGTTGGGCTAATCGTCACAACACAACTTAAAAAATAATTGTGAATTGTCGGTAGTTACTCAAAGTTACATGGATTAGACAACACTAGACATGGCATTGGTTGAAAAGCATTTTATAGATAATTGTGAGTAAGTATAATATAAGAATAATAGTAAGTAGTCCAACAGTAAATACTTTTTGAATGACCCCTGTAGCTAAGTATATTTTTACAGAATGTCATGATCATCTACACGTTATTATTTTCTTCTATATGTACCTCATTATCAGTTTCTCAGTTTATTTATTATAATGATTTAAACCAACAATATTTATTTTAAGTTTAAAACTGAGTAACGTGTTTAGTTACACACTTATCGCGATCCCAAAATGTCTATAACTATAACGTATGTGGAGCATCTTCGTGTGTAGTTATAAAATTAGCGCAATCGGGCCCCTGATATATCTGAGATTAGGTTTTTGGTCGCGAGGTTAGGTTGCGAATCGGTGCGCCCAACATCAAATAAAAGTGGCCACTTCTAGTTGGAGAATATGCTACACTCATGTTCCGTGTTGATCGCACTAAGTAGGTAAAACCGGAGGTCAGCCGGGCTTGCTTATCTAGCTACCGCGTCGGTATCCGTCTAGTATGTTCACAAAACACACCAGTTTATGTTCAAAGATCTTACTATCACCTTTATTATTTTAATGAGTGCGCAGCTAGTAAATTATTCATTTTATATTTTTATTATCTATGCTTGGTTTATACGTGGATCGGGTGATGGTTTCCTCTTTGAGAGGTCAAGAGGTTAGCACGAACATATTATGAGTGGCCGTGTTACATAAACCTTACGTATTTTAGTCACACTATTTCAACCTTTGCTTTGTTCATGCTTACCCTTCGAATTAACTACATAATCAGCAACAAAGAGTCCAATTGCCTGTATAAATAAATCAATCAATTTACTTAATGTTTATTGAAAAAATTACAGTTACAAAAGGCTGGCGTAAATTAGCTACGAATCGAGAGAGTAACTAAAAATATTTTGTATTTATCTAAAGATCCTTCTTAATCAGTGAGTGCAACGTTCAGTGTCGTAGCCGCATTAAATGTGCGTAGCACTGCTACGTCATGCTACGAGCGTAGCGAAAAAGTTTTATATTACTGATGAACCAAAACTGTACCTTATTTTTCCTTTTGTTGTATTTGTATACGTCATCTTGAGATAAAAAAAATGGGATAGGTTCGAAGTCAAACAAAAGCGCATCGATAGGGACTCTGTAGCGTCGCGCGTACGATTGTAGTGAGCCAGTGAGTAACCCTTGCGGAAAGAATAGCCCTGACACCCAGCTACTAGGTTGCAAACCTTCTAGTAGCCATTTCTGAAACCAAGCCATTCAATAAGTTTATATAGTTTGACATTAATACACTAACGGCCGGTTTCTGGAAACCCACGATTGATCCGAGTTTGACACATAGTTATTATTTGATTTTTTCGTTGATCATCGTTCGAGAAACCGGCCGTTATTCAACTTGGTAAAAACAAACCTCTATAAAATCGATGCGTAGTATCAAATCATGTATCCAACTGCCTAGTGATTTGAGAGAATTATATCCTTTCTTGTGCCACATTTGAGGTACTTTGTTGTTTAAGAATGCGTTGAATACTGCTTCAAATTCTTCCGACATTACAACAACACCCTTAAAAAAAATACATTTTTAATTAGCTCCTTGATCATTTAATTTTTATTCATTTCTGATTGAAACGACCAAAGTTAACATAATTTTAAATATCCAAACTAGGACATCATTTACAGCATACAAACGGTTTCTGAAATGGATATGTTTAATTGGACGATATACAAGTAGGTACACAGATATCGCACCTTGATTGCCTTTTGCAGTTCATTGAGGGACGAATGTATCAATCCGAGCAGAGTATTAAACCTTTCCGATTCGTGAAGCAATACTGTCGTGAGTGAGTTCAGCTGTCCCATATCGTCGGGTTCCATGAGTGTGGGGTTAATTTGTGATCTGTCAATCTTGTTTAGCACAGAGCTGCGAGTTTGGTCGCATATGCGCCAAACTATTTGATCGGGAGTTTCACCGCCGCCGCCGCCGCCTGCGCGCGGTTGCACATCTACTATCGTTTGGATTAGCGTTGTGGTCTCTTTGTTCTGTCGAGATACTTACACTTTGTAAATGTTGTTAGTGATCTAGCTACATCTAATTATTCATCTTTGTATTGGTACTCGTATTAAAATTAAATAAGGTCAAAATAAATGTCTGAAATAAAATGGTATAAAAATTGAGCAGTGTATTTGTAATTGAAAAATAATGTATTTTATCCAGTATTGTTTGAGTATATACTAAGGTTATATTTAGGAAAACTAAAAAAAATTGTGACCACTTTCGGCAGTTTTTAGTTTGTTAGTTTTTAAAAACAAACAGGCACTAGGGTACATTAAAGCATTACGGATTGTTTTGAATCAAACAGTGTAATATAAAATCAGAACAGAAAATATCATATTGTGTTACGAATATGGATACTTTGTAAATACCTCAAAAGCTATGTTCGCATTTTCATGCATGCCAAATACTTCAGGATCTTCAATAACCGGCAGTGTTTCCATGTATTCCTTATAAGCCTCAAGCTTTTCTGCTCTAGGGCAATAGTATTTTCCAGAATCTGAATACGTATAGCCCTCTTCCAGCGTAGGCGGCGCAAAGAATAGTTTTAAGATTGTTGTCAGGCACCTCTGATCCCACATGTCTGTTACTCGACCGCCGTAAGTTATTGAACCTGTGGGGTACATTCAACTGCTGAAGAAAATGAGGCAGGCTCAAAAATATGTCAGGTATAACTAGAACCGTTATCTAAAACATACATCTCACTCGAAGGACTCTAACCTAATTATAGTATCAAGCACCAAACTGAGCAAACTTATCAGAACTTTTATTTTAAACATTTACGGCCGGTTTCTCGAACGATGATCAACGAAAAAATCTAACAATTACTATGTGTCAAACTCGGATCAATCGTGATTTGGGTTTCCAGAAACCGGCCGTAAGAGGTACTAACTGGTAATATACTCCAGTGCATCCCATGGAATGTGGCCGTCCTCGCAGAACATTTGAAGGTTGGACATGGCGCACTCACGGTCGCTGTTGTTAAACTCATAGGTGATATTCCAACCGAGAGGTCCGAACTTCTTACGCTCCTGAATTATAGCGTGGAACATGCAAATGCCGAACAGCATAGTACGCCAGTCTTGCCCCAAAACTGTATTCAAAGATATTTGATTGATTTACTTGCAAAGTTTTACAAATAATAATAAAAATAGGACTTGACTTTAAGTTTACTTTAGAATGCGCAAATTACAATTCATGAAAACTATCCAGTTCGAATATATTTTGTCTGCTTTTGTGTTAGGTAGGTGTATAACTTATTTAATATAAAGATATATTCCATAGCTTTAATGATTTTTATTCTACCTAAAAATTGTATATTCATTCATACACAAAAAATAAACTGCACAGAAGTTGCTCAGAAGTTCAGGTGAAAGTTGCATCAAGTATTTTTTGCTTTTCTCTTTTAGCTATAACACGCTTTTAGTAAAAAAGTTGAAATTACTTTTACAAACTAAAAATATGTAAGTTTCTGAGAAATACCGTGATTTTCAAAGAAATCATCTTCCATTTCAATGAGCGCCCTTTTCACGTTTGCTTTGAGACCTTTTGGTGGTTCGTTTGTGACTTTCACCGAGTTTTGTAATACTGAAACTGGAAATTTAGCAGTAGGCATGGAACTGAGGTATAGCCGAAAGTCGGGATGAGGCATGCCCAGATCACTTCCTAGATTTGCTACTATAAGTTCCAAGTTGAGCATCCAAGATGCAGCCAAGTGACAGTTCTGAAAGAAAGTTTTTACGATTAAATAATCTAACTTAGTCTATAACCTTAGTCTTAAAAGTATTCAATGGTAGCTCCTTGAGCATGTATTTGCACTGGCATCTATACCCCTCTAAAGCAATGCAAGTATCATTGCACTGCGGGAGATATACGACGAGTACTTTCACAAAGAGCCATACCGAATCCAGTTGACTAACTTGTAAGAATATCCAGTCTCCCTTAGGCCTGGCTGCATTGATCATCTTCTCAGCTACAGGCCCTTGTCCCTGGCCTAGAGATATGGAGTGCACTCTTTCTCTCACACCCATTTCTGTGGCAAACTTTTGGAACGCTCCAAAAGGATCAGAGCCGGTGCTCAAGACAAATACAAGAGGTATTATGTTAGTTGTGTCAGCGTACCTAAAACATATTTTAATTAACTAGCTAGCCTGATAAGTCTATTAATGGTGAGTGTTTCACTGTAAACCATTAACAAGTAAAAGCACTGAGTAACTTTACAGAGAACAGTGAAAGTTGAAACCCTTGTCGAACTACTTATTAACTTATCTTATGTACGAACGCCATTATAATCTTATGCATTTGAATATTAATATATTAGATACGTACAAAGTATTTAGCTGAACCGTCGGACTCTCAATAAACACCGCGCCGAGACTACTGCTTACGTATTGTGCTATTGCAAACACCAACTTTTCTTCTTTCAGACTTTTTATCATCATCAACTTTTCAAATGTTGTTAACTTCTCGTCCCAGTTCACTTTCGCTGGTGTTTTAACCTTTTTATCCACGTGAATGTCCTACAAAAGCAAATATTGTCTAAATAGTGGAATTACCACATAGTCTCAGGACGCGACATCTCACGATGCCTTAGTTTAGGAGGTGGGCGTTGATAGCTACAACACAGTAGATAATATTATAGTAGCTATCATCGTTACATTCTGTTATTGTGTATTATTGTTTTATGTTTTTGTTTTTAAACAATATAACATTAACCGATGCAAAGTATAAATGCCATTGATGACAAAATGAAAGAACTTCCCTCACCAGCCACTACCCGCCTTAACATTGTTTACCATGTATTTCGTGGTTAGCCGCCATGGTCGCAGCTAATTAATTTAAAATTATTTGTTCGGTTTTGTAGCACTTAGCCAGATTTTGTCATCGGCATTTAACGAAAACTAAAATTAATTAATACTTATAAAATAGGGATATAATTAGGCTTTAACATAAGAGTCGCTAAAAGCTATTGTTTTATGACAGATCAACACAAATAATAGGATTTTTTTGCAAGTAGGTACATTATAAATAAGGCCTTCTCGTCTAGTCCCTACCCTAGTCCTATTAAAACTATGTAGATTAGATTAGAAGTTATTTAGTACTTATAGACTCGTTGAATGCATTCAAATCAAAACTACAAGAACATATATTTTTGAAAACTACTTCTAAACGTTCTAATTGTAGGTATACCTATTTATCGTATTTACATCGTTTACTTAGCTATACAATTTATAAATCATACTTTTTTACTAACTTCTATAAAGGAACGACTTACTTACTAACCTACCTACTATTCGATATTTTTTCATGTAAGTGACAAAATGTGTCTTTATGAAAAAAAAATTCTTTAAACCTAAACCTACTTTCAGAAAACAACAATTTGTTGTAGATCGACCAGCCCTGAGGTCAACGCTCCTATCATATGATCGTGATTGCTCATTAGATGACGAGATATTTAAAAAAAATCTACGATTTATTAAGAACATGAGCTGGTTGACTTTGGTTCAGTTTTTGGGTTAGGCTGTAATCGCATAACACGGTATCTAATCCATAAAAAAAATGTATATATGATTTTATTGTTTGTGTGTTTGCATCGAATAGGCTCGGAAACCACTGGACCGATTTAACAAATTCTCCGTTTCACCGTTGTGATAGCTACACTTTCTGCGCTGAACATAGGCTATATTATATTTTCAAAATAATAAGGAATCCTTACTAAAACTCATACCTCAGTAATTCCTTACATCGCGTGCGCTGCGAAAACTATTGATTATAGAAAGAAATCATGTAAGTACCTACTCTAGAAAACGTTATTTATTTGTACTTTGGTATTATAATCCTTATCTAAATAAATGACTTCATAATGAAGACTGCTTCAATACCTTTAGATGAATTAATTATTCAATTCAGACATTCCATTCGAAAGATACCACGAGTTCAAAAATGTAGGTACCTACTAGAAAAAAGTCTAGTGGACTCGAGCAGGCGCCGGTCACGGGAGTTAGTTTGTTATGACAAAAAACAAATCAGAGTGTGGTATCAAATGAAAATGTACGTTTACCTATATCTAATTATAAAAATCAATCACTTTTCGAAAAAAAAAAAAGATTCAGATATCTAATCTATAAGATATCTATTATTATCGTTAAAACTTCGATCACATGATCGAAGCGTTAAAAACAGAAACTTTAATAAGCTCTCCTGTAAAATTTGTGGTTTTCGATTTGAGACAGTTTTCTATATAAGGAACGATGTGTTAACAACCAATCAAAAACAATTTCATTGTTACATTACAAGGACTATCAACAACATTTTATAAGAGCGTCTTTTTTCTTGGAAAATCAGGTTTGCTAACGAACAATGTTTTAGCGAGAATATTTATTTTAGTCGTTGCTAAATACTTACGAGCTTACGCTGTTATGAACTAGAGAAGGGTATTATAATTTTCATAAAAAAATATTTTAAGAACGATTAGAACAGACCGTTGAATATAATCTGTAATTGTACGGTAGTTGACAGGCATCGTGTGAGTCGTAAGTTCGATTCCTACCCAGAGCAAATGTTTGTGTGATGAACATTAGTATTTGTTCTGTGTCTTGGTGTTACTATGTATTCTATGTATATATTTATAAAAAAATATAATAGTATATAAGTATTCTATCAGAAATCTAGCTCCCATAGTACAAGCTTTGCTTAAAGTGTGATGTGTGAATTGTCCGTGAATATTTTTATTATGTTACATAGTAGTTTACAATTGCAAATGCATAAGATACAATATTTTCTATAAATGTAAGCTTATATTTAAGTCTAGCCGCACCAACAGATGCAATTAGTGCATCAGAAAATGATTCGTGGCAAACATCATACGCAGGGAATACCACGGAGCAGTTACTTTCTGCTTTTCAGAATTTAAAATACACATTCAATACTTTAATGGCACTAGGTACATACCACACTGAATGATCCAAGATGAATCGGTATTTTCCGTAAGCAATCTTCAACAATTCCGTCAAAACTTTCGTCCATTTCTTGAAGATGGTTAACTGCTAACCACATTGCATCCGATAAAGTTTCAACTAGTGGTTTCTTTGGAGGTACCTGTATAAAATATAACAATCTAAAATTAACTAACTTAGTAAAACAAAAATGCGGACAGATTTTTGTAAGAAGCGCTGTTACCTACACGCCTACGATAAAGTTATAAAAAATAATTCTTTGTTTATTTTATTTCATCTAATGCCGCCTCATCATCTCAATCTTACTCATTCGTGCGTCATTAACGTTGGGTAAAACCCGTTGAAGTTAAAATTTAATTTGAATAAATTAAATACAGTTACCACTTTAGTTCCCGCTGGACCACGCAGTATGAAGTTCCATTGATCAGGAGTCACCAAACCGGCATTCAAAAATATTGCCATGTTGAGTAAAAAGCTGAATACAAGCTTGTGTCTCTCAAAAAGGCCCCGGGATACATTTTGATACACAGATAACGTGATTTCGCGATGTAATATTTCCAGGCGTGTTTCTAGAATATCACATTTTTCACTTCTCTCTATCACTTGGTTGAAAACCTGTAAAAAGTTATTTTCCTAATTAAATAATTATGGTTAATCATTACTACCCTTTACCATGCTACTGATAGTCCAGTCAAAATAGACATTCCAGTTTGCATTAATTCCCAACAAGCTGGATTTTTGTACAGGCCTTGAATACGTCATTACAAATGATATGTCAAAAGTCCCCATCGATCCCGCTTGTGCGTTGTTTTTTATTCGAGGTCAAAGGTCATAAATTTGCATTTTTTGCGTATATCTCTGAAACAACGAAAGCTATCGAAAAGTGGTTCAGGCAAAGTTTGTACATCGTAAAATTTTCTACAAAAATACCTCAACACTTTTCTTCTACAAAACATCGTTTTCGAGATATAGTGTCTTTAGATCGCAGGAAAATCGTCGACGATGCTGCGTTTTTTTCATTTCAGCCGTTTTATCTGCTTCATTGCCACAGAACAAACAGTATTTCTTGAAATTTACTGAAAGGAGTGATGGGTTCTATGGGTTAGTCCTCCTCCAAGGTAATGAATCGTCGTTTTGTTTCAAGAAATACTGTTTGTTCTATGGCAATGAAGCAGATAAAACGGCTGAAATGAAAAAAACGCAGCATTTTAGTAGATTTTCCTGCGGTCTAAAGTCACTATATCTCGAAAGCGATGCTTTGTAGAAGAAAGGTGTTAAAATATTTTTGTAGACAATTTTACGATCTACAAACTTTGTCAGAACTATTTTTCGATAGCTCTCGTTTATGCCTTTTAACGCGAATTTATGACTTTAACCTGGGTATTTGCGTTTTTCGCGTATATCTCTGAAACAACGAGAGCTATCGAAAAATGGTTCAGGCAAAGTTTGTAGATCGTAAAATTGTCTACAAAAATATTTCAACACTTTTCTTCTACAAAGCATCGCTTTTGAGATATAGTGACTTTAGACCGCAGGAAAATCTACTAAAATGCTGCGTTTTTTTCATTTCAGTCGTTTTATCTGCTTCATTTCCATAGAATGAACAGTATTTCTTGAAACAAAAAGACGATTCATTACCTTGGAGGAGGACTAACCCATCGAACCCATCACCCCTTTCAGTAAATTTCAAGAAATACTGTTTGTTCTGTGGCAATGAAGCATAAAACGGCAGAAATGAAAAAAACGCAGCATCTTCGACGATTTTCCTGCGGTCTAAAGCCACTATTTCTCGAAAACGATGCTTTGTAGAAGAAAAGTGTTGAGGTATTTTTGTAGACAATTTTACGATGTACAAACTCTGCCTGAACCACTTTTCGATAGCTTTCGTTGTTTCAGAGATATACGCAAAAAATGCAAATTTATGACCTTTGACCTCGAATAAAAAACAACGCACAAGCGGGATCGATGGGGACTTTTGACACATCATTTGTAATGACGTATTCAAGCCCTGCACAAAAATCCAGCTTGTTGGGAATTAATGCAAACTGAAGTCATAATTTTAGTCTATTTTGACTGGACTATGATTATTGGTTAATTACATGTCATGGTAATTATAATATTATCGGTTGATTAATCTGGTTAATGATAGGTACCTATCGCGTTACTTTAGCTAATTATGATATATCTTCAGATGTAGCATACAAACCATGCACACGTCGCGTCGGGTTGGCTTTTTCGATTTTTTTTAGCATATTTAGTGTTATATATAAAAATTGAAGAGTCTGATTTTGTTGCGAGTGTACTTTGGCTGAGTGTATAGTTTGTATACCTAAGCACAATGACAAGTGCCCAGTGCCCAGTCGTACAAAACTATGGTACAGAGTTAATAAAACCATTTATTTACAAGGCAAAGTACCTTATCTTAGTCTTGCTATATGCATATTACCTACATTTATTTACATCCACATACGAAAGTATGTATAAATAATAAACCCATCTTAAATGTGTTGGAGTGGTCACTTGACTTTTTTAAGAGATCTTAAATCTATTACACATTTGATAACCTTACAATTGTCTATATTACGGCCAAATTGCTGCTGTAGAATGTCATCGCGGCTATATCTCAGTATTGGTACATAACCTAACCGATCAAAATGTATTTACTCAGATAATCTCGTTTAGCATTAGCTGGCATAGAAGCGTTTTCTGACGAATTATTATCATAGGCTCACAAACTCCATCAACAGTTTCATTATCCTCAAAGCATCGAATTTACAGAACGTGATAATTCAGTCGTGAAAAGGATTAAAACGCAGCGGATTATACTTTGCATTGCAAATATGCATTTCTTTAATTTTTAAACCGCATGTTTTATCTGTTTCAGGCTAGTGCTGTTTGGATAGGATTATGAAATTTAATTCACTGAAGTATTTTTAAAACAATGGGTTTTATGGTGAACCATGTTTGTACTCGCTAAAGTGCTGGTCAGACTACTACTTATATTTTTATCGAAGCATGATTTTTTTGCTATACATTTAGTATGATGAATAGTTGTGTACATACCTGATTGAAATATTTAAGCGAAAACTGGTACATAGGGTCGATATCTGCTAACTGCGCAACCGCAAAGTACAAGACAGCGCCGCGAGTAGCGACAGTCCGATATTTTTCACGCGCAGCCGATATACTAATCTCAGTTGCTTCAGTCTCTTCTAGTCGAGCGTTTATTATCTCTGACGTTTCCTTAGAAAAATGATTAGGTTTCAGCACTGTATTAAACTCACTATATAAAATAAACAAAATAAACACAATCTATAAAATACTTTCTTACCTTACTTTCATTGAGAGTTTCTATAAGTTCTTCGTCATCTAGAATATTTCCAGACGATGCATACAAAAGCCTCAAGATTTTGTCTTCAATTTCAAGAAGAGTGGCCTTGTCAGTGTTGATACGGACTATAAGTTCTGTTCGGAGAATTTCAAGATCCGGCCTTTCGAGTCTTACAACATCCCTAAGGAAATAAACTTACTAAATAAAAACAAAAGAACGTTGGTATTATATTTAAAAATAGTTTCAACTAAATTGAATTGAAGACAATTGAATTAAATTAAATCAACGTTAAAATTATGATTTGTTAAAATATTTCATGCGAATTTTGTAACGAACCAAAAAATATTCCAGTTATTACCTACTCTGGCTCTGAAAATTTTTTGTTTATTTTGTGCCAACTGTACAAGTAATCAAAGTGAAAATTTCAGATCTAGCTTTTATACATCCGAAATATATTTGACGACAACATCGGACGGAATGGATGTACCTAGTCATGCAAAATAAATCACATTCCTTTACGGAAAAATCTATAAATGCAAACGCAAAGTTAGTTGATTGAACTTAGGCATATCATTGGAATAGGTCGTGTTTTTGCTAAAAATAGTTGTGAACCCTTCTACAATTTTTGCAAAAGTGTAAACTAACGCGAGAAGTTGGTCTTCGAGGCCCGAGAGTGTAACCGTGAAGTTGACTAGCGTTACTTGAATACAGATCTCAGGGAGGTAGTGAGGATTGGCGAGCTTCGTAGTCAGGTATAGGCGGAAGTTAGTGTCGTATTCAATGTCGCTGTCGCCGAGGTGGATTAGTAGACGACCGGCCTGAAAAACATTAGTTATAACTAGCTTCTGATCGTGACTTTATCTGCGTCCCGTTTGTCTCGTATCCATATCGGATAATAATATAGATTTCATGTTAGTTTTAGGTAAACTAAATTGCATTAAAATAATAGCTGCAACCTGATTGCGGGACAAAAATCTCAAAAGTATAATCTCCAAACTTTCACAATAACTATTTGCAGGGACAGTGAAAGGGCATTTTCATATTGAAAACAACACGATGCCTTTTACACTGAGTTATGGATATCGATAATTTTGATCGAGTACTTATAAATGATTTTGGCGTACAGTTTTCGGGCTAGTGTTTCATCTATTTACTGGTAATTAATGCTTTAATTGAATATTATTTATAGAAAATATAAAACTGTTAATGGATGCTCAAGTTTCGCGTAATGCAAAATTTGAAACTATCTGTGAAAATTAGCTTTATACCACAAACCGCTATGTAAACGAGTGCTTAGTGTAAATAAATTGGTTGACTGTACGTTGGACTACGCTTCCAAAGCCAGTAGGTACAGCGTGTATCCTCCATACAAAACTTCAAATATAGAAGCCGACTATGAGTTTTGGAGAGTTATAATATTCCTATAAATATACAGCGGATTGTTTTTAACTCTTAATCTAAGAATTGTGAAATCAGGTAAAAGAGAATTGGTTATTTTGATATGGAGCGTAAGCCAGCATTTCTACACGTGGAATTTTTACCTGAAATCGTTGATTTTTATTGGTTTGGATGTGGACCGAAATTCGTCCACATCCAAACCAATACTTTGTTTGAAAAGGTTTATAAAATACTTAATTTAAAAATATAAAAAATCCAACGCAGTGGGACTCTTTTACTCGAAAGAAAGAAAAATAATTTATTGCCAGAAACATAAAAAACATTCTTGGCATAAAATAAAGCCTTCCTCTTATAATTCGAATTCTTAGAATTGATTAAGATTAGATAGACAGAAATAGCCCTCCTTCTATCGATGGATAAACCGTCGAATAAAAGCTAGAAAAACAAAGCTTTGTAAAATAAAATTAAACTAAACCTTTATAAATTCGTTTTGTCAAATTATGTTAACAGCATATCCGGAACGCATTGCTTGCCGGATGAAATGCTACACGAAGCGCGATATTGTTACATTTCAATTTATGCACTAAATTAATTTGAACCGTATTATAAATATTCTCATTTCATCGGAATTCGTTATTAAATTCGTTTAAAAGGAAATGTAAGCAATAGAGCTCGCACGGTTGAATTTAATTATTTATATGTAATAAAAATAGGTAAAAAACTTTTTAAGTTAAACGGTTTTATGTTAAACATACATTGCAATGTTTAAGATAAATGTACTAAAAACCAAAAAATAATAAAATAGATACAGTCGTGGGAATTATAAACATATGCATAGACTAGACTAAAATAAAACCGTGGGGCACGTCAATTGTCTACAATCGTTGATTAAAATGTTTGTAGACAATTGACGTGCCCCACGGTTTTATTTTAGTCTAGTCTATGCATATGTTTATAATTCCCACGACTGTATCTATTTTATTATTTTTTGGTTTTTAGTACATTTATCTTAAACATTGCAATGTATGTTTAACATAAAACCGTTTAACTTAAAAAGTTTTTTTACCTATTTTTATTTTCTACTTTTTAGTTTTTTTTATTTCGCATTCTGTTTAATTCATTTAGTGCTACATTATTGCAAGGTTTCTTGCCCGTTAGTTTATTGCAGTCCAACTCCTCTATACGTAGTCCAAAGTTGAGCACTTTCATTTGATACCCATATTGATGGGATTGATAAAACCTACGTTATCCGCCATTTTGTAGCGGCCGCCATCTTGGATTTCAATTTTTTATAGTATATTGTATTCTGCTTGTTGAGTCCTTTCATTTGATACCCATATTGATGGGATTGATAAAACCTACGTTATCCGCCATTTTGTAGCGGCCGCCATCTTGGATTTCAATTTTTTATAGTATATTGTATTCTGCTTGTTGAGCCCTTTCATTTGATACCCATATTGATGGGATTAATAAAACATAAATTATCCGCCATTTTGTAGCGGCGGCCATCTTGAATTTATAATGATAATGAATAAACATAAATGTATTGTCACCAAAATCCAAAGTGTATACAAAATTTCAGATTAATCAGTTGACAGGAAGAGGGTGAAATTTGAATTACTAAAGGAGAATGGGCTCTTTGGGCCACGAATAAAAAAAATGACCCTCAAGGTTGCTACATAGCACGTTTAAAAGGGCTTTTATAGGCCAATATTTTACTATAATTACGGAAAAAATCCGTCCCATGGAAATCGAGATATTTCGATGAAATTGTTTTTCATTTAACATCATATAACTTAGAATTCTGAAGGCCCACAAGAATAAGTGTGATGGTGTTTAAAAGATCATTAAAAGGGCTTTAATTATTTTTCAGATTGTTCAAAAATCCAACCTGTGGAAATTGAGTTATTCCTGAAAAACTGTAGTATTGCAAAAAATAAATACAGTTTTTCGGAAATATCTCGATTCCTACAGGTTGGATTTTCAAACAGTCTGAATATCAAACAAAGCCCGTTTTATGCCCATTTCAACGCAACTGCAAGCATTTTTGTGGGCCTTCAGAATTCGGAGTAATACGACGTTAAAATAAACAACTGTTTTTCATAATATTTTGATTTCCATGGGATGGATTTTTTAAATAAAAATATTAAAAGGTAGGCCTTTAAAAGCCCTTTTAAACATATTATGTGGCAACCCTGAGGGACGAGTTTTTTAGTCGTGGCCCACGCTCCATAGAGAATCGCCCATTCTCCTTTGACCCAAGAAAACAAACGGGGTGAGCTAAGTAATTTTCGGACTATTTTAAGTTTTACTTAGATCATAATATTCTATTTATATCTATATATTTAATACAATACAATCATATCAATGCTCTAGAACCTACAGTATTGTGGTAAATACATAGGTACCTGTTTTTTTAATTTGAAATAATAACTAAGATTTAAATATAGCATAGCGTTTTTTTTTCATACTTATAAGTATATCAAAAACAGTTAGTGTAGCTATATATATTTGAATGATATCATAAATCATTCACTGTACTTTTGTATTGAATTTGACAAACAACCCTTATCCGGATATCGGATGAAATCATAAATAAATCTAATCATACTAACTACGATCATTGAAAACAAGAAATAATAATTGGTAACAACAAAAGTACCTGTAAGAATGTTTGTTTCAGTAAAACAGGTGATAGTGTAGCTTCGAGTGTCTCGCCAAGATCCTCGATAAGCATCGGCCAACCCAAGCGAATGCAGTTTTCTAGTATACGCAAGTAACTGGGATCATTGAGCTTTGTGATTTGTAGACCACTATCACGTTCCATGTTTTTGACCCATCTGTTGGCCTGAAATTAGGAAGTAGATTCATATAGTAGAATGTGTATATTTGTAGATACATATATATGTATAAGTATATATATACATATAATATCAATCTAGTGCACATAGTGTCTAGTGCATGAATTTTTAAGTAATATTTAAGTATTTACATAATCAATTTGTAATATGAAAGAGTCTCAGGCCATACAAATAACTTATAAATCCTATCTATAGATAATCTAAATCAGTAGGCACTAATCGGAAGCGTACCCAAGACACTGATTGCATTGCCGCGCTGAATGGTAACGTTGATAGTGTAGATACGCTTGACCAGATACTGTAAAAGCAGCAATGACCAGGCTATATAACGTCATGTGTGCTCAGCCAAGCACTTTTATATAGCGCATTACTAAAAGTAACAACATTAGGAAAATAGCTTATTACTATTAAGCCCTTTAAGTATGTTGAGAGCAATATCAAAGTTATAAGTTATGTCTATCTAACTAAGTAAGTCTAACTTGGACAAAGAGGTCAGCTGAAGACACTAACTCAGACGGGCACAGTTCCGGATATTACGTCGCATCTTCTCGTCACAGATACCGCAAAGCCTCAAAGCTTCCTAATTATTTTATCTACCAGGCACGACAGACTGAACTGAGAGGTCGCAAACTATGCATCTAACTATAGTAAGGTGCCAACAGGCGATTTCCCCTTGACGCTAATTTAATTCTGTTTAGGAGAACGAAGAAATAAAATTGAAAGAACTTTGACACGGCAGAAGGAGACGCTATTCCTATACAATATGCAGAATTGAATACCGTTGGTGAGGAAGGATCAAAGCGTAATATGATTTGATGGATCGATAAAGTTTCAAGATTGCGAGTGCGGCAATGCATTGTTATAATCAAACACGCACATAACATCAGATGCAATATGACATCATCGGTTTTTTCAATATACCTATAGTTTTATAAAAAAATCGATGGTAAAGATGATCCTTACCGGACATCGATTGTGGAGGTCAAACAATAGATATGGTTCAGTCTGATAGTGGTCAGGGCCGTATTTACCTTAGGGCCATGGGGGCCATGGCCCAGGTCGGCAGGCTGCGAAGGGGCGGCGCAAGTCTTGATATTTTGTAATCCGTGTTGCTACGTTTTGGATCAGCTTTTTATCCTAATCTTTGAGAGTGCTTATCACAAAATTTCTCGAGGTGGCTCTTGCCGTCCTATGTCACCATCTCTTAAGATTGTGGTAAAACACTAAAATGTTCGTGGTGGCGTAGAATTATGCAAAGGAGAATGGGCGATTCTGTATGGAGCGTGGGCCACGACTAAAAAACTCGTCCCTCAGGGTTGCCACATAATACGATTAAAAGGGCTTTTAGAGGCCTACCTTTTACTATTTTTATTTAAAAAATCCATCCCATGGAAATCGATATACTTTGAAAAACAGTTTTTTATTTTAACGTCGTATTACTCCGAATTCTGAAGGCCCACAAAAATGTCTGCATTTGCGTTGAAAAGGGCATGAAACGGGCTTTATTTGTCTTTAGATTGTTTGAAAATCCAACCTGTGGGATTCGAGATATTTCCAAAAAACTGTATATATTTTTTGCAATACTACAGTTTTTCAGGAATAACTCAATTTCCACAGGTTGGATTTTTAAACAATCTGAGAAATAATTAAAGCCCTGTTAATGCTCTTTTAAAAGCCATCACAGTTATTCTTGTGGGCCTTCAGGATTCGAAGTTACATGATGTTAAATGAAAAACAATTTCATCGAAATATCTCGATTTCCATGGGACGGATTTTTTCCGTAATTATATTAAAATATTGGCTTATAAAAGCCCTTTTTAACGTACTATGTGGCAACCTTGAGGGACAATTTTTTTAGTCGTGGCCCAAAGTGCCCATTCTCCTTTACGAGGCTTGCTCTGCTCGCCGATAAGTTATGTTGTTTCTCAAGTTTCTCTTGATAAATTGATATTTAAATATATGTACATGCAAATCATTATTACTATAATTAAAAAACAAAAGCACGGTGTGGTAATACTATCACTCGCCGATAGTATTAAAATACCGGTATCGGCTGTTTTTGCGCACTTAGGACATTTCGTGAGCTATGTCACGAACAACTATATTTACGAGGCTCGAATCGTTTATTTTATTCTTCGACTTTTGAGGGCGGTAAAAAGTATTGGGCCCGGAGCGCCAAATTTATAAATACGGCCCTGGTAGTGGTTATGACATTGATTCATAGTTCACAATGCATTTGGTAAGACAATGGTGGTACACCTGGATGATATTGAATATAATCTTGTGATAGATGTATGAAGATGCAATGTAGTGATAAACTTACTTGTTCTTGCGGGTCGATTGTCAAAGGCCATCGACCAGCCCTGGTCACCAATATACCATTCTCAGTTGAAATTGCATCTCGCGGAAGTCCTTGTGAGTTCCAAGTTCGTACGGTGAATGAGTCCGCCATTATGGATATTAAGCTGATAAATGGAAAATTTGATTGAGGTGGGTCATATTAAATTAGATATCGAGTATAAACGGAAATAAAAAAAAAATCCTACTGAATTAGCTTGCTCTGTGGTGTGTGATGTACCGAACGAGTTTGCATTCCTATCAAGCGATGTTGTGAGCGTTTGCGCACGGCGACTCTGCGCGGTGTTTTCGCGGGTAGGAACAAGATCCATAAGTAAATGTGAATACTAGGAATCCAATATGTATATTTTATAATTATGTTACTGCTTGAATTTAAAGCTAGTGAAAGTTACTTTTTTATGAATAAGTTTCTCATATAAGTGAAATGTTCAATTTCTTTTGAAAAATAAATAATCTCTAACCTTAAATAAACCTTTGAAAGCTCGTTTCAATAGAAAATAAATAGTTGTAATTATGTTTAAAATTTATTCTGCTATAGGTACTACGTAGTTGGAAATTACACGTTTATATTTGTCTAAGTATGCGTAAAAGCAGATTTATAACCCATTCCCATATCTACATAGGTATATTTTTTACATTATATTTTTTAACAAACTTTTGAATAGGTATATTTTATTATTTAATTTACTTAAAGATGTGTTAATCTTCATTTATACCGGGATTTTTAGTAAATGTGCGGTAACGTTTTGTAACGTTTGCCTTACAGAAAAACATTTATTTCCGTAATTTTCGTTATAGCAAACATAGATGTTTGTTGCCTGTTACTATGTAATTTAAAAAAATATATATACATAATTATGTATGTATTTTTAATTAGTAATTTAGTTTCTATTGTATGTATTGGATATGTACTAGACGGTGTTGTGTGCAATGTTCATAAATATTGTATGCAAATCATATATAAAGTAAAATACTCACTCAAATGTATCAGAAGAAGGTATTTCTAGCTCTGAACATTGTTTTATCCATTTGAGTTCCAACTCGCGGCGGAAGTGCGAAGGGAAGGCTCCAAAGTATGCGATGCATCCAGACGCAACTATGATGTCGCCAGTCGTGCAGTGAAGCTGATACGTCGCATTCTACACCGAAAAATACCTTACCGTTGCATTTTACACACGTCATACTTTACATACTATACTTAACATAGTTTTATGAACAAAATACCAGACGAGTTCCACGTTTTACTTTTTCTTGTTTCTCGTTTTGCATTAAACTTTACTATTGTCCAACAAATAATGAGATTCAAACTTTATCAGTTCGCACTCAGTCTAAATATGATATAAAAAAGGCTTGCTGAATTAGCTTTGTATAGCCTTAGGATATTTCGTTCACTTCTTGATGATTTTAATTACCTTATCTACTATGATATTTTGTGAAATAATTGCCACACTCTGTTATAGTTTGCATCTGATTATTTGTTGGAGTAGGTATAGGTAGGTACAGTGTTTTTTATCAATCCAAAATGAGTTGTGTGGTTGAAAAAAAGTTGATAGTCCAACCTTGACGCTGTCTTCCCATCTCGTCTGTTCGTCTGCTAGGGCCTGAGTAAGTTTTCCCGCACGCGAAAGCCTAGCTGCGGCTAAGTCGCATTCCGCTTGAAGTTTTATACGCTCGTCTTCTACCACCTACGTAAAGGAAATTGTCAATCACTTACTCGTTCAGGGTCGTTATAGCTAAAATGCTTTGCCTACAAGCAATAGGCTGCGAGTATGATCACATAAACCTACAATTTTACTACTTTTATTTGCTGTTGTTTGGGAAAAAAATGATTTTAATATTAACGTATTGAAAAGTATTTGAACCTGCGACCTTTTTTTGATACAAGTGCGGGAACTGTAAAGACCAGGTTGTGAAAATGAAACTAACCCTTAATTCATCCAACATTTTTGCAAGTTGCGCCTCGATTGCTTCGACTTCCTTTTGCTTAGCTCTTAGCACTGCCATTACACTCTTCAAAATACCAGCCGCCTCTTTATGCCTGTTGTGAAATAGTTGTACATATGCAGTAGGTAGGTAAGGGTAAAAGGTAATGGTTTTAATTTTAAATTGTAATAAAAAAGTAATATTTGATATTTACGCGAGGATCTTAGGCTCCACAATCCTGAAGACTTTGGCGTACATGTCAATAGCTTGCACCCACAATACCATGGACCGACATACCTTAAACAAAAAAAAAATGATGCTTCTCTATTCTTTTGAAGAAACGTGATTAATGAAGACATTAAAGAAGATTTACCTTGGATACTTTAACCACCGTATCCGGGTTAAAATCCTTATGTGTGAGGTAGACCTTGATTTTCTTGAGGGTTGCATCGGGTATGTGATCTTTGTCATACTCTTCTAACTTTCCGATGAAATTGACGTCCGCCAATAGCTTCTTTGTGGAGTCCCAATCTGGTCTGTGTTTAAACACAATATTGTACGTCCGAAACGGACAAACTGTTGGTTCTAACAAAGGTTTATAACATCTATGTACACAGTTATACAATAAATACATTATTATTCTTCTTATTCTTACAAAAGCTCTATACCTTTCAATAAATTTTTAATAGATATTGAACTTTCCTTTCACGTTGTTTTGTTTCTATCCAAACAAACTATTTAGCAGTGATATGTAAAATGTTCGTGAATATTTTATTCAAAAAGCATTTTTGGTGTGAAAGTGTCTCCGAGTTACTTTACAAAACACTGGAAGTTCTTAATACTTACCTATATTATTAACACAGAAAGATAAGGTGACAGTGGACATTACAGGTGAACTAAACTGGTAACAGCTGGGTAAGAATATTTTTTCAGACACAACTTTAAACTGGAAGGCGCTACGTAAGTCCCGTAATCTGACATTAACTGTTTAAAGTGTACAAATAAACATAGGAAAGAAACTGCATTATTTCTTTTTAAAATATTCTGGATTTTATCAATAATATAGTTCCCATAATACAAGCTTTGTTTAGTTTAGGACTAGAGCGCGATGTGTGTCGCTGTTCTTGAATAATAATTAATTACTTACTATTATTAATGTATTAATGTACTTAACTCACTTTGAATTGAATAATATGCAGATAGGTTCCATAACGAAACGGACGAGAGCTGGTGGTTTCTGAAAAGCTTTCAACTCGTTGATATCTGCCTTGTTCAAGGCTTTCAGTGCGTTTTGGGCAGCTTCCATCGCGGGCATAGCTAACGCTAAATCGGCCTTCGCTTCATCTGCTATTTGTTTTACTTCCTCAGCTTTTATCTATTGGGTGACACAATTTATATTGTAAATGATGTATGCGTACATTAATATTTCTAGTTATGCATGTAATACCTTAAATTTGTCATCAATTGTAATAGCTTAATATTGAATTTGTGCGTTGTTTTTTTATCAATACTTTATTTATTATTAGTATTATACGAGTATTATTTACCTATGTACGTTTTTTTTCACATAATAAACTAAGTACCTACGCATTTATTCTCGAAGAAACTTAAAGTTACAAAATAAACATAGTTCTTATCTAGAATATATACGAAACAGTTGAGCTATCTGCAGACTGAATTGAATGAAGCTATAGAATTAGTTTAATTGAGTACGCTTCCAAAGGTTCTGCAGTTCAATTAATATATTTCCGTGCTGTCGGTTGCGAGTTCTATCTCCACTTAGAACAAATATTAGTTTCTTGGCAAAACTATATCAGGAATACTTGATCAGTAAATTCTGATTTTAGTTCAAAGTAGAGATGGACTTTGGTCTGTGATTTGTAAATACATCTATTTGAATTGGGAATACGAATTTAGTGTAGGTACTATTTTGTAAAATTATTGCTTTGTTGGTTAGAAAAATATAGATATAAAATTACTAATTTGGTTTTATAACCTTAGCAGCTGCTTCATCTTTCATAACCGCTTGTTTAACTTCATCCGCAGATTTCTGTTCGATCTTTAGTCGGTTAACGAGCGCTATGCCTTCTTCGGCCTTTTTAGCAAGAACTGGCTCCATTTCACGCACTTGTTGCTCCATTACACCGACCACTTCATAAGTTTCATATAATTTCTAGGCAGAAAAAAACATCTTATTCGTTTCCGACAAACGTATAGCAATGTAAAGCATTATTATAATATGTAGGCAACTTATGCATGTTATGAGCATAAAGTACCTAAGTTGCCTAATTAATAATTCAAATTAAAAAAAAATACGTAATTGGTAAAACTGTTTTTTATTGCTTAATAAGAATAATGTAGAAAAATAAATCCTTACGTATAATCCACAAGATATTCTGTCTCTTCCTCGAATGATTTGCTGCTGTTTTCTGTCCAGCAATTGTAAATAAAGTTTAAGTAAATCCAAGTAACTGCTAGGTGTGGTGTAGAAATACCGTCTCATTTCGTTATACAAACGGTCGGTCATAGCATCCACATCCTTCAAACAGATCATTAAAATAGATTATGCTCGACTTAAAACCTGCCTTGGAAAGTTACCTATATCTAATCATCATTTATTATATGTAAGGGGTGGTCATGGGTATAGAATTTGCACTATATCAATACTTTATTCTCGGATTTGCCTAGTTTCAATTTAATTTTAGTATAATATTCCGATAGCGGCTAAAGCAAGCCGTAATTCCGCAAAGGATGAGAAATCACAAACCTCATCGTTATCATCGTGCAATAATTATTAATTATTATAATTATTTTTTAACTTTTTATATTACTTTAGTTTACGTAGGTAGTCTAGTTGAGTTTTTATATTTGTGCATGCTGTGGCATTCTATAATTGAATTAACACGTAGATTTAAGACCTTAGGCATAAGATTTGTTTCAATTTGTGTTTCTTCGTTGAATGTCCTATTTTAATAAATAAATAAATAAACATTCTCTATTAATATTCCTAAGCAATATTATTTCCCTGTATTTTCCTGATCGGATGTCACTTGACCTCGTTATTGTAAGACCGTGATCGCGAATAAATGTAACAATCTTAAACACATTGAAAAGTCAGCGTCAGTGAGTCACACTGCTCAGTGGTATTGCATCGTTCGGCAGTCGAGATAGTATTTGACACGCAATGTGTATAGATCACTTCTCTGAACTACATTATACTATCTATACAGCATCGAGTGTGGATGTTACTAAACTCACGTTGTTACCACTTTGTGCATCCACAACATTTCCTAACTACGTGTTAGCTAGGTGTTGTGAACCAAAAGCCATCGTTAAAACACACGATAACAATATTTTTTACTAGTTTTACACTCGGTTCATCAAAACTATATTTTGTAACCTCAAAACACAGCTGATACAGATGTACCTACATATTTTAATATTTTAATAATAGATTTGGTCGATGTTGAAAATATTATCGGTTTACGAGTACGAGTTGAGTTGTGTTCAGACTTTCACTAGAGTAAGTATGTTTAATGATTCACATTAAAATACTCTTACAAATATATAATTAGTTAATTCTCTAGAAAACTAAGGAAAGTTAAAGTGATATCAAATTTCAAATAGGTGATATTTCGAGTCATATACCAAATATGTGAACAAAACAATAAATACTCCTAAGCAAAAACTTGTACCTACCTCATGCATTGTAACACATAAGGGCGATATCTTTTCAATAATTTCTTGGTTTCCAAGCGGCTGTAAGCACTGTTGCGCGACAGAAAGCAAAGCTTCTGGCGGCCATTTCGTAAACCAGTCAATGGTGCAGCAGTTTACCAAAGACGGGAACATACGACAGCGACGTCTACAATAAAGATATATTTTTACTTACCAAATATACATAAGTATTTAGTTTAAATGAAATACGGTTTATTTTGACATCGTGAAAATAATTGGTGATTTTAATACATTGGAACAATTCACCTCTTAATCGATGTATTGTGTCACGCTATAGGCTTGAGATACAGTGACAAAACAAAGCGACGATTTCAACTAGACAAATGCTATTAATTTAATTTAGATTTGACAAACGTAAGACCACGTTTAGCTTTGCGTCTGTACCTCAGCCTTAGAGTGTACGCACACCGGCGACAAGACTGTATAAGATAGTTTATATTACGACACATTCTAGTCTGTACCAATAAATTAAACTTCAAGTTACGACTTAAAAGACATCAGTGTGCATTTTCACCTTAAGCTGGAAAAATCAGGACAAACCTAAAAGCTTCTCCCACAGGACTCATGCAAATGCAGAGATGTAGTTTTCCCCTCACTCGATTAATAAAGAAGTAATACACTGCGTCTCTGTCCGATGGGTTTATACCACATTTGCCTGCTTCACCACGACATCCCGTCTGGACTTGCTCATACGTGTCGCCCTCAAAAAGATTTGGTACCTCACCTAGTAGTTAAATATAAAAAATGCTATATTATCGACCTTTTCAAAATTCCAGTTTACCCAAAACTGCAGGGTTAAATTCAATTTTTCAGAATTTCACAGTAGTTAATACTCAATGAGGCATGTAACCAATACTGTAACGATTTGGGTTCCGAAAATTGTGAGTTACATTATCCAATAAATTTCGCTTTGAAATGTTTATTGTTAAACAAAGCCGATATGGAACCCGATTGGCGTGGATTAGTAAAATTGAAAACCAAACATACATAAATCAAAATGACATTTCTCTTGCATAACCAAGTCTCACATCTCGTGACACAAAGACAAGACCAAAAGATGCACTTCTGTGGTCGATAAAAGAACGTCGCCATTGTTTTAATAGGTACATTGTTTTTAAAAATACACAAATTTATTTTAAGAAAACTTTTATTGCTTTTACTGCAATTTCATGGAGTCTTTGTCAGGCAGCTTACCTTTGATTAGATTCAACTCCAGAAGACTATGCACGGAGTTTAACTTTTAGAATGCGCAATTTTATATAGAGCGTTTCAAAAGCACTCTGCTTTTATAAAACAGTATGTTTATTCGAATTTCTAAATAGGTTCATCGAATGTTCAAAGAAATAAATGTTGACTCTCTATTTAACAAGAGCTTACCTGAATTTAACATATTGTTAATATCTTCTAAAAAGCCTTCTTTGGTTATTTGTGTATCCGTAAAGAGGAAAACAGTATCCTCGTAATTGACTCCAGCTCTCATATACATTTTGCGCAGATCATCATGAAATTCCGGCGTATCGTAGTTTCGTTTCAGTTCCATTCCCATGCATCTATAAAACGACAAAAAATCAAAATCACATCCTGACTGTGTCACAGCCGTATGATTAAAAAATATCTGGTTTGTCGGCATCCAAGCTAAAAACTGTGCTCACTTTGATGTTTGTTAGTGTCTAGTTACATACATCCTATAGATTAAGCAATGTGCCCGTTCTGAAATATAAAATGATGATATTATGAATGAATAAAAATAAAAAAAATATTATGAACATTATAAACAGTGTACATTGTTAACTGAATATTATCATTAAATATATTAATATTACATTTTTTTTCAAAGTTATCCATTTTATAATTTGTCTTTTTGATTTATTTACATTCACCGAATGTTATCAATGTAATAGTAATTTGGGTATGATATTAAACTTGCAGACTCCAAGGCTTCAATTACGGCCTTGATGATGCATTTCAAATAGTGATACATACAGAAGGGCTGCTTGAAATATTCTCAATACCTACTGGTTCGTTTATTTACCCGCGGAAAATAAACGGCTCTCTATTTATATTAGTATGACTAATGATTTGAGCATATTTCTGCAATATTATGATATTATTTGATCTTGAATAGGTTCCTTGATATATCTTGATTTAAAATACGTATGGACGCCTTAGAATAATAATATTATAAGTACTACTTAATTTTTGGATACTTCATGACATAATTGACGAAATTCAGTGGGCTTATATAATTTATTTACTTACATAATGATGTCAGAACTCAAATTTTGCGACAAAAGTTGTTGCAAGCAAAGGACACAGGGTTCTTAAACGAAAATGTATACCACGTTATTCAATTAAATTATCGAGAATTGCTGGCGAGCTTAATTGGAAATGTCGAAACTGAAATGCTGCTTTATGTAGCTGAGAACTACCATCACTAGCTTGGCAGTGATGGTAAAGCTTTCCTACTGCTTTATATACTATAGTTACTTACTTATAAGTAACTTTGCTAATTAATATTTCGATACTAGATACAAATCAGTATTATATCTACAAAACGTTTTAAGTGTTCTGCGTTTTAATAATATCTCTTTGTATAGACCGTTACTTACAAAATACTACTCACATCCTTACACAGAACACATTAATTAACATTCACACCTTTTATTCACTTTCAATAAACACAAACCCTTTTAAAAATACTAAGACACATATAGTTCCTACATTATAAGATTAAATGTGGATTGCTTTAGTTTTAGTAACATCATATCACCTGGGGAAACCTACTCGAAATAAAAGAAAATCAAAATGCCACTGGATATAGAAACATGGTTTTTGATAAATAAAAAGTCAAAACTACATGTTTTAATAGGTACTTTTTTGCTATTTTTACTGAGGAAGATTGAACTGATATTGCGTATAGCAACAATATCAACTAGTAAGTACTTTATTTTTTGAATGAAAACATTTGAATTCATTGTAACTTTGACTAGGTCTCGGTTGAACCTGTTGATTCCGACCCGGCAATAAACTCTAATAATCGTTACCTAGCGATCGTATCGTCAGAGAATTTCACCTAACGTACTTTGACAATTACTTTAGCGCTACAAAAACATAAATAAATATATTTTAATGATTTGCGGTGAAACTACCCTTAAACTCTTACAAGCTTATAAAGTTTTTTTAAACATGCAGTTTGTAAAAACATGTACGAAGAGCTAACAGTTTTTTAAAATATTGTAACATATCGAGGTTTACCTATACCTCGATATGTTACAATATTTTAAAAAACTCTAGTTTAGTGTTGGCCAAGATTAATAAAGGTAAACCTTTGTTAGTTTACGCTTCAGCATTTGTTTATTTCACAGAACGCAACTTAACTTCAACACTAACACCCGTATTCACAAAGAGTGTATAGCATCAACACTGTGCAAAGAATGCCATTTTGCAGTGCGTTCCTTTTGACAAGCCTTCAAACTAGCCCGTTTCCTTAGCTGTTCGTTCATTTTGACGGACGCATAGTGCGCTCTGACACTTAAGTATTGTTTCTGCATTGGTTTCGCTAGCCCTGTGCGCACGTGCACACTATGAGACCTCACAGTAATGTTTGTGAATACGGGTGTATGTCATAAGCTTGTTGCGCCCACGTAGACACTGCAAGGACCATATAACATTTCAGCGCAATTTCTAAGAAACAGTAGAAACTCTGTTTAATAAATAAAATAAAATAAAAAATAAACTGTATGATAAGGATGTTTATTTGAAAAGCTTCCAAAGCTTTTCAAGCTATTCATAGTGCAATTTCTAAGAAGCCGTGTTGTATACTAGTGCTTCCGCTGACGCATACCGGGCTAATATACAGACTGCTAAATAGCTAAATAGTTCTGTTGATATATTCCATGAAAGAGCGGAGCTTTCTGAGACACTCTCGACTTTATCAGCGCTTCAGATTTAATATGTAACATTTTTATGCGAGTTCTACATTTTTTTACATAACATGTCTTATAATAGCGAGTATTTCTTGCATCTGTATTTTATAGGATTTATACCTTATTATTAATACTATTATACCTTAACGTGCGCTTTTGCCCGCGTATATTTTGATTGTTGATTTTTGGGTTAAAAAATGGTCAACATTTTAATCTAAATAAGACCATATAATTGAAAACCAACACCACACCAATTTATAAAAATTAATGCATGTACCTATGTGCTAGACATTTGTCTTCATACTTAAAAGGGTCATCTTTAATTTACACTCTAATAAACGTTATTAATAAGCATTAATGGATTGTCCAGCATTATATTACATTATATTATTATTATTTATTCAGTTCATACTTGCACTCGTTGACGTGTCCAGCCAGCGTAGCGACGCTCCTCCGGCCCGAGCCCCCCGGCCCCACCATGAGGCAATGCCCTCGCTCTGCGCGCAAAACCCTTGCCACCCGGACTACATGCTCCACGGCGTCTTGGAATAACACCAAGTGCATCTCCGCTCGAGCTGTAGAATTATACTCTTCCAGGTATTCCTAAGGAGAATTATACTCAACAATGCTTCACGTGAAATCTTCGCTAAGATACTTCTGAGTGCTTAATGTTTTTAATGTAGGTTAATTGGGCGGGTGTTAGCGTCACTGAGACGAGTAATAAACATGACTGTAATCCGCATTTCAGAATGTTTATGCGATTCAATTTTTTTTTTGTATTAAAATATATGGAAAAAATCGGCTAGTATCGGGATGTCCGATCGCTTCTTTGTAAGACAATTAGTAAATCCGTTTCTACCTATATTTGCCGCCAGTAGAAAGTGTGCAGTGATATTAATATTGCTGTTTTCCAGTTTGTGGAGAACTGATGGGTTAGTGCCGGTTTGTATTAGTGCCAATATGAGACTTGGATCCTTAAAAAAAATCCTCAATGATAAAAAAAAGACGTGAGGTTGGCAATTATCAGTGAGGTATTGGATTAGTTAACAGTTTTTTTGCGATCAGTAGGTACTTGTTAAGCTATCGATTTTATTACTAAAAAAAATAAAACGATACAGCAATCGAACAGTATAAGTATTACACTTGAGCTGCTTCACACAAACATCTATTCATAATGTAGTGCAATTTATGCGAGATGCTTTCATTGGATAACTGTCTGCGTATGTTTGAGGAACTCGAGGTGAGAGTTCAAAGTAGGAAAAATATAGGAAAAAATAAACATTATTAAAAGAAACAAACTGACTAGCTGAGTTTGCAATTTAGATCGTAGGTATGCGTATGGTAAATAATAATATGAATACTTTAACGAGTAAAACTTTTTTAGATTTGATATATTAAAATATGTTTATTTGTCATTTTTTCGTAGCACTGATAAACTTTACAAAAGTGTTTCATGTGCCCTTAGAAATAAACACATATGTGCCACGAGTAGCAATATTTGCAATTTGAGGTAGGTTAATAGTCAATATCCACGGGAGCCACAGCGCACACATATAGATGTAAAGTGGGTATGTCAGAACGTTGCACAGGATGTAATAAGGGTTGAGTCATTGGTATCAGGGTGTAGCGGAAATAAATATAACTGTTTATTCTATACAAAATTCATGTTTAAAATAAGATATGAAATACTTACGTCACAGAAAATACAATAAAAGTATCTCTGTAATAAAACTTCCAAATACTGCATTGGGGGGATTTATTATTTATTTGTTATAATAGACTTACATTAAACGGTCGCTTTTAACTATAATTACTTTATTACACAGTAATTTTAGAACATAATGTAGAAACGTATTAAATTATCAGTATAATATTTATAATATGTATTAGTATTTATAACCATATTGTTTAAGAATAAATTTAAAAAAGCGTAGTAACGTCAAAATAATAGACTTGTTTCACTGAGACACTCTGTATCACGATATAATTCGAGGAAAGTTCAATCTGTGATGTATACGGGAGAGCCGGCTATTGCACTAAACCACACTAAACTCTAGTTGGCTTCGGGCGATAACTTTACAAAGTAAGCTGTGTGGTGAAAACCAATACCTCTCGCATTTATGTATAGTGCACGTAACTTGATTAGAAGTAGGTACGAAATCTCGTGCGACTATATAAGTAAATCCAGAAGAAGAAAATATTTTATTGTAAAAGTAGGTAGTAACCACTAGTTAGTTGACCGCTAACTGATACCGACCAATAAACAAGCGCATCAAGTGATTATCTGATTTGTTAAAAAAATGCCAACCGACACCTGAACAAAAGAGTACTAAACAAAACGTAGTAGCATATCGTGATATTTGTTTTATCGTAAATAGTTTAGTAGAATATTACCTTTAAAACTATCATCAATTTCGCCATGTCCGGAATCTCAGCATAAACCCTGTTTTCTTTTGGTACAGCCGAGTTCAAGAAGTCTCCAAACAAAAGTAGTGGAGGATGTTCGATCACTGCATCTTCCGGTACATCCAGGATAGGTTGTTGGAAATTCTTCTGACAAACTGTGCTCATAAGATGCAGGAAGTAACTTTTGTCTTGGATATTGATTAGACGGTCGTGGAATACGCGAAGACATTCGTGATAAAACAATCTGTAAGGTGTAAAATGTATGTATGGAACCCAAAAGTAAAACCACAAAAGCCAAACTGAACACATACTAGGTATCAAACTTAAATAAGAAATATGTCACTTATGAAATGTTTTCTATATTTGCCAATTCAATATCTAATCTGCTAGTACTCGACAACGGTCTAACCTATATGTAGCGAGCAATCACTTGCGGCTTTAAAGCTTAGTCTAAAATATTGCAGCGGCCTTGTTTCCACTAAGCACACAAATACACAGCATATCAGAGGGTGGTGCACTAACTAGGAAAAAGTTAAAACTATTGAAAATACTGTTGAAATTTGAAATTCAAGTCCACCATTAGCACACTATATAAGCTTTCAGCGATAAGACCTACAATTTTGGAACTAAGTTCTTTATCGCGTGTTGCGAAAGGGGGCTAGTCGGTAAAAATTATAACCAAAAGTTGTAACGTGTCGATACCACTATTGGTCTTAATTTTTTTTGCTTTAGTTGTAAGCCGTACGGCGTGCGCGTGTTTCTCTGTCTGTCTCTCTCTCTCTCTCATAAAAAGCAAGTTTTAGTTTTTAAATTAAAAACGTCGTTTCATCCGGGTGTCCATTGTCACCTCTAAAGTTTTTTTTTATTTCTACAACAGCACAGTACCTGAGCATAGCTTGTGGAGATCGCATATATGCCGCATCAGCCTGCAAAACTCCTTGCATTGATTTAGACAAATCTCGCAAATTAAATACATAATGAGACTTTGCTGGAGTTGGCAGCAATTCTGCGCAAATCTTGAGATATACATCGACGGCTGCGTTCACTATGTTATCACCTAGGCATGAAACTTCAGGTACAAAATCCTCCATGTGACCTTTTAAGATTGCCTGTTCATAAACAAAAGATATTTTTATTATGATATGTTTTCATAATAAAAGTTGTATAAACAAGAAACATATAGGTTTATCAACAACCGCAATTAGTAATGGAAACCACGGGTATTAATTATAGTTTCGTAAATAAATATAAGAACATAAAGGTCATGTAATTGATATGTTTTCATAAGCATTGTTTTCATTTGGCTCAGTATGTTTACAATGTACCTTGAATATAGTTTTCATAGCGTCAGAGTTAGGCGCTGAAATGTAGAACATGGCAAAATGCCTCACGAATCGAGCTGTTAATGGGTTCCTTCCACCTCCAGGTGGAGCACAAGCACAAGACAGTACCACGTCTAAAATATCCTTCCAGTAAAGCTTATCTCTGTCATAAAGACCACCGAAATCCAGAAATTGTCTGTGACAAAGTAATTATATTATATTATATTATATTATATTATATTATATTATATTATATTATATTATATTATATTATATTATATTATATTATATTATATTATATTATATTATATTATATTATATTATATTATATTATATTATATTATATTATATTATATTATATTATATTATATTATATTATATTATATTATATTATATTATATTATATTATATTATATTATATTATATTATATTATATTATATTATATTATATTATAAGTTTATTACCTGAGTAGCTCAATGGTAGGCTGAGCCCCGTAAACGTCAAGACGTGGCATGTTGACATCGTCTATGAATATTATTACTTTCTTTCCGTGAGGTGCGCCAATCGCTTTCCGCGGTCTTTTGTCTAGCCTCAGCTCTATTACTTCCTATAAAACAACAAAAACTTTTTGTATATTTTACTAAACTACACTATGCTCAAGCCTCTATTCTCCGTCCAATAACTTCAAAGATAAATTTATATAATATTTTATAAGGGCGCTACACGCCTATGTAAGTAGTTTTCATAAGATCTTTCTATGAGCTGCCTTCAGAAAATACTTATATTAAAACAATTGTATTTACGATCACAACACACTTTTATTGGTATCACTAATTGTACCAAATACAAAAAGTTATTATTATACCTGTGTCCGAGTTGAACTAGTCTGTGCTGAGAAATTCAAAATAACCGGTATGTAGTAGCGGGTCGCAGACATACGATTCAATATTTCTGCCGCAATACAAGTTTTTCCTACACCTGGAATGGATTCAATCTTTTAATAACAGAACTTTTTTAACAAAAAATAATCTTTTCATTCCGGTTAGGACATGATATTTTTCTACATTGAAATGATACCTTTTAAGGGTTCCGTACCTAAAGGGAAAACGGAACCCTATTACCAAGATTCCGCTGTCCGCCTGTCTGTTTGTCTGTCTGTTTGTCTATCACCCAGCTGTATCTCATGTAGTTACAAAGTTGAAATGTTTACAAATGAGATAAATCAACAAATACTGAAAAACTGATTAGAATAAATATATAAGGAGCTCATATACAAATAAGTGATTTTATGGTACGGAACCCTGTGAGCGGGAGTCTGACTCGCACTTGATTTGTTCCATACCACACTGTTGTTGGTATATGAACTGAAATATTTACCAGTGCTTCCAGTAAACATGACAGGTTTTCCGGATCCCAGAAGTTTTTCAAATAAATATCCGTACCGTACAGTATCAATAGTTGGTACCAATGTTTCAAAGAATGGTTTGTCGCTATCATAAATGAACTCAGGAATAATCTCGGCCCAAACTTTCAACTTTCTGAATTTTGTATCCATATACATATCAAAAAAGTTGAATCCTTGTGGAAAGCTGAAATAATCATCGTAATAATAATACTGTTGTTTTGGTATCGTTTCAAAATTCATTCAGATCTTGTACCACTTTGTAGACGAAGCTACGTTTTTCGTAACGCGTTGCTACAAACTGAATGTTGAATTGAATTTGGCAATGTTTTGTCCTAATACCAAAATGTACAATACATTCGAAACTCATGTGTTTATATAATACTTTGTATGATTAAAGATCTTTCCTTGTGCTAAGACTTTTTCATAATGTTATGAGATTTTGTTAGCTATAATTTGGCTTACTATTCCGCTTCTTCATACTCTTCAAATTGACGTTTGACAACTTCTTCGAAGCCTTTTCTATTAGCTTCTAGAATGTTTCCACCAATGCTCCATACATAAGAAAATATAAAACAGTGGGCAATGTAAGTTTTGATTGCGGCTTTGTCGGAAAACCTTTCTCCTGGTTCTGTTAGTAATGCCCCCATTAAGAAGCATATTGCGGAGACTTTGCTTATGTCTACCTGTGAGGTTACAATATAAAGTTAGGACTAATTGTTTCAAGCAAATTTGGAGATGGGAACTTGAAAATGTATTTATAGTCTGAAATATAATAGATATTTACATATTACGTAATACTAAATAATACCATCATAAGTACCTGTTTAATTCCAACGCTGCACTTAGTGTTAACGTGCGTCACTCCAACGTTTAACATTTTGAATAATTCATACAGAAAATCTGAATTCTCTTGGTTAAAAGTATTTTTTTCTACCCCTTCTTCTAGCCAGGACCGGACATAGGGTAAATATCCCATTTCATTAGGGTCTATATACACCATGCCGCATCGAGACACTGTGGCTGGCGAAGCCTGAGCTAAGTCTGCCACCTGTCAAAATAATTTAATTACCAATTCAGTGTTTCTCAAAAATTTACACTATAATGTTGTAGTAAAAAATTATGTATAGACTCGTTCGAGGTCATAAATAAACCGTATTCTACCGTACCGTATTCTATTTCAAGCTGGAGGTTATTGCATGAATTCATGACAAAAATAGTGTGAGGATTCGTAATCGATTGTACAAATTTGGAAATGTACGAACTGCCCAGGATTGAACTCATTCAGCCGATTAATGGTGATGTTCGCATTGGTCATGAGTGCTGGTGGATTCACAGCCAAATTAACTTAACACCTATTTGGAGTGATGGATTCGTATTGCACTGCTTCTCTAAGTAATGGACTTATGTGTTAAATAATGCATAACTATAACCACTGCGGTATTAACAGTGCTGGCTATTGGATAATTAAATATAGTGTTAGACTTGAATGTAAAATTATTGAACTGTAATCAAAAATACATATAATAATAGAAGTAATTTCAACAATAACATTATTACTAAAATAAAATTAAACAAGCGAAATAATCAGTTTAATTTACCTCAAATACCATATGGACGTATGGAGTCAGCTTGATTCTTTCAGAGTTTGAGAGACACAACATTTTATTATCGTCCAGAACGGTATTCATATTTTCAATCCATACAGCGTCGACTGGTCCGTCACAGATTAACCATTGGTGATCTGGCTTTTCACACTACATATGAATAGACTTGCTATTTATTGTTTGTTTTGTGAAGAATAAATAGAAACGAAATCTATCTTTGACAGGCGTCATAGCTCAGTTTATAGTAGCTTTGCTTTTCATGCTGTGTCCGTCAGTTCGAACTCCACTAAAGTACAAGCTTTGCTTCGTTTGGGATTAGTCAATATTTGAAATTCAAACATGACAATATTTGAAATTAAAATTCTTCCACGTTTTTATGAAATGAAACTTACAAACATATCTTTACTGTACTTATGACATTTGTGAATTGTTAGAAATAATAAATATCAAAATCAAGTACCATATACTTATATATATATATATATATATATATATATATATATATATATATATATATATATATTATCAACCTACGCTGTCCCACTGCTGGGCAAAGGTCTTCCACCTCTCTTTCCACCTCTCTCTATCCCTCGCTAACTCTATTATGTTCAATATATATAACTACGTCTTTGCGTATCATATGAAATAGATGAAAGTTCAACATACTTGCACAGCAGTTCTCAAGCTCAAAGGTAAGATTCCATCGTGCCACTCAAGCGTCTGAAGATTCACTTCTCCGTATAGTTCGCCAATAGTTAGACTCTTTGGATTCATTATATATTTGTGTACAATCTGATTTTGTACGCCAGGCACTTCTTGTTCGTTAAGCCTTGTGTATGTATCTGCTAAAATCTAAAATAAAAAAAAACATTGTTCCAATACAAGTTATTCTGAGTGCTTAGAATTATTTAGTAAATATGTGTTGGCTGGCTCACTATAGAGCGATAAAGCCACCCATTGTACATTTCTTATTTGTTTTAATATGTTATTATTTTTGCTATTATTCTAAATACAATAAAGTGTTTTTCATTCAAAGTTAGAACATGCTTGATGTTAAGTAACCTTTAACCTGCAACCTTTAACAGGTGACAGGCGTCACAGCTCAGTTGGCAGTAGCTTTGCCTTCCATGCTGTGGGTCGTGTGTTCGATTCCCACCCAAAACAAATGTTTGTGTGATGAAATATTTGTTCTGTCTGGGTGTTATTATGTATTCTATGCATGTATTTAGAAAAAAAATGTATAGGTACATATAATTATTCTATCAGCAATCTAAAGTATTTTTATACAATTTTTTATCTGGAGGGGGGCGTTGATGTCTGCGACACAGTTATTTTAACTTCTGCAGATGTCATCGTTTTCCATGATGTTTTTGTTTTACCTTAAGTTATAGTTTCTAATAAACGCATTATTAAAGTTCCCATATAACAAGCTTTGCTTAGTTTGGGACTAGAGTGTGATGTGTAAATTGTCCAAAAATAGTAAAAAATAATAAAAATAACCATACTCAGTGTGAGAGTGTTCCATTAAGGATATTTATTTGTAAACTTACATGTAAAACAACTGTTTTTCCTCCTCCAGTAGGCCCAACAAGCATCACTCCCCATCTGACAATCATTGTTTCATGAAGCTGAATAACTTTTTTGATCTGACAAATCTCTATCTGCATTCTCTTTTCGCGTAGATTAAATCCTGTGCACAAGTACATTTCAAATTAATTATTATTTTTAATGCCAGTTATGTCGAAACGGACGTTCAAAATTCAATGAAAGGATATCTGCAATTATACAGGGTGTAACAGAAGGGGTGGACCTATCGATATAACCCCTATGTATGTTCAGCGATATTCAGTCGTTCAAAAGATACTCGCACTTTTATGATTTTTTTTCATTAACATTTTTAAGGTTACATTTTTTTTTATGTTGTGTTAGTAGTATGCGATATATGCGAAACGCTCCCTTGTTTGCAAATACTGCAACAAATAATGTACTGTACATTACTATGTAAAAAAATATCGAAAATACTTTGAAATATCAAACAATTACCGTGTTTAGTCTGAATGTTACAGATGTGTATAAAAACTGTTGTTTACGAATTAATTTAATTATACTGCAAAATTTACGAAAGTAGATAAAGTGAGTAAAACACCATTTTACTCACTTATAACTTCTTCCATGATTCCATAATCTCTGAAAGGTAGACTGACGCCAGGGAACAGATCTGATAAAATTCCGGCAAATAGAATAGCGTCGGCTGCTAAGAACTTGGGAAGGTTACTGTCGTTCAGAGCGCAAAGGAGCGTCATTTCTTCTGCTTGGTCGGGACTGGCCCGCTTAAGGGCGCCAGCCATCACCTAAAAATATATATACCAACCTAAAAAGTGGAAAATTAAAACCCAGCGCTTTCATAGCAACATTATTTTCATAGCGTAGCAATCTTTGCTACGAGTGGGCTACGAAAAGTGCTACGCCTAGTGAGTTACAATTCAACCTTTTTTCTAATCGTGTTACAATATTGGTTGCTTAGCTAAATTTATAAATTGTTGTATTAGAGTCAGCCACTTTTAGTGTATTAATATCTTTGTAAATTCATAAAACTAAAAAAGCCAAGTATTTTTTTTAGGTACTAGACATTCTCGATTCTTAAATGAATGTATTTGTGTTGTTACAATATTTTCATGAATGTTCATTACGGTTATTTGATATGTAAATCAACCATCACTGCAGCCATGGTCCAAAGCGAAACGAGAAGGATTGATCAAATATTTTTTCATGTTTCAGTTGTGGCCAAAATACGTGTTCGTATTTGCATGGAGAGAAAACCAATACCCAGATGAATAGTTAGTTACGCAAGTAATAGAGAGAGAATGGATACATTACCAACACGCTCTTCACTGCTCTCATGCCGAAGTCATAGTGGTCCTGTTTAGATAGTTGTTCACTTGCTAGTTTGTACATTTGTACCATCTTCTTTGCCAAACCTCTAGACGCTTCAAATCCTTCAGAATACAAGATGACCTCCGCAATCAAGGCTAAAATGTTTATCTTATTGTCACTTTTTCCAATAAAAATATCATACTTTGATCTAACAACTCTTGGCGTGTCAAGGTCGTAGCTACTCGTGCAATAATTGATTATATCCAAACAAAAGTCTATTCCGGGCTGAACTATATCATTGACCTAAAGTAATACGGTTAACAGAGGAATGCTAAAATAAACATGATAAGAACAAAACAGAATGTGAAGAAAGCTTGATTATCAAAAAATAAGTTAAGGTGAAAGCCTTAACTTATTTTAACACGTCTAAAAATAATGTCTAAACATAGAAACCAGCAATTTACCATAGTCCGGTACCATCATGGAAATAGGTCTAAATAAAGCCTTCAAGTTGTCCGGTAGCTCAGTTCTGCCGGCGTATCCAGGGTTCATGGTAATGAATGCAGCACACGTACGAACTAGTTTGATCTCTCTGCCTTCAAACATAAACCTTAAAGCAATGACGTTGGCTTAAATTTTTGCACCCATGATTACTTACAACATACAAAAAGATGCAGATGTTCTCTGGAATACTTTGGGTCTATATGTTCTCACCTGGCCTGTTTAGCAACCTTAGCGTTCCTGATAGTGATCAATTGCTGTGCAATTACAGACAACACTTCAATGTCAATTCGATTGAACTCATCAAAACAACACCAAGCACCGGACGTGGCCAGACCGGAGAAGAATCTGCCCATCATTTTGTAGTCAAGACCTGTTAAATGAATTTTATTTATTTTAGAGTTGATTTCTAACGGGGGTAACTTCTCCTATATCAGTAAGAGTACTAATGTAAGAGAAGTTACGTACGTTGTAATTTATCTTGTTTGAATTTCCGTCAGCAGAAATGGTCTATTGCTATTTTTACAAGTAGAAGTTTTTTTATTTTTTTTTTTTTATTTTATTCGGAAAACAAACAGTGTACAAACTATATTAAAAAAAACAACTTAAAAAAAAAACTAAACACCAATTATATGCTTTCACATGTATGATTCTAAATACATACTTAACTTGTCCTACCAAAAGAAACAAAAAATGAAAATACACTAATAAATTTAAAAAAAAAATAACTTACTAATAAATAAGTACCTAACAAGATTACACAACTTAAGAAAAATAATAACAAATATATACATAGGTATAGTCAACAAACAGAATGAAACCAGTGGTTGGAAAGAGCCCTCTTAAAAGCAGATGACTTAGAATTAAATAGGTCTAAATCGGGATAACCAACCAGATCGTTATAACAATTAGCTGATCTAACTAAAAATGAATTTTGCCTAGAATTTGTTGCACTGTGGGGAATGTAAAGAGAGAGGGACGGTATTCTAACACTACGCGTGGGAACGCGTAATTTGACCGCGGATAGAAGATCAGGAGAATCTATCTGTGACTGGGCTATTTTAACTAAGACAGAGATGTCAGATATTGTTCTTCTCTCCTGAAGTGGAATCATATGGTGTCTTCTACATCTCATCTCATAACTCAAATCGTAAGTTTTACATTTATACTGAAGGTATCGCATGAATTTTCGCTGAACGGATTCTATTCTGTTAATGTAAACATCGTATTGTGGATTCCAGATTTGAGAACAGTATTCGAGAATGCTACGTACGAAAGAGCAGTAGAGAATTTTAACAACTTTAACATTCTTAAATTGAGAGCAGGATCTCTTAATGAAGCCCATGGATCTATTTGCTTTTTTAACTATATAGTCTACATGCTTCTCATATGTTAGTTTGGAGTCATGTATCACACCTAAATCTCTAACTTCATTTAATCTTCTAAGAATACAGCTTTTGAGCGTATAACTGTGTTCGATGTAATTGACTTTAGTTCCCAGTAGTTTCAAATTTTCAAATAGTACATATCAAAGTACTAATAACTTTCCTGCACTATAAAATAATCGAAGTGGATTATGTTATGATATACCTTCTGAACAGTTGAATACCACGCACTGTATAGCGAGAGACTTGGCCAAGTCCTTAGTGGTCTCAGTCTTGCCGGTTCCAGCGGGTCCGGCCGGGGCTCCTCCTAGATCCAACTGTAGGGCTCCCATGAGGCAGAGGTAACAACGATCGGTCAACGGTGTTATTACCAGTACACCTACCCAGGAAGTCATAGTTGGACATCGATTTCTTACACAAACATTTCAAAATTGAGATCAAATGTGGAGAACCTTTGTTTTTGATTTAAGTTTTGTCTTATATAGTGACTCACTGATATGAAACTTTTCTAAAGTGTTCAGGAATTATATGCCACCACTATTTCTCTCTGCATCGATCATCGTCCACAAATGTACGCTATATGTACGATGACCAATGTAGAAATAACAAGCACTGATTTATGCAGTTGTTACTTGAATGTCAGTTATAAGAACTACTGAGCTAATTCTAAGGTAATTTGAGTTTTGTTTACCTCCAGCCCCTAAATATTCATGACCGTAAATGTACAAGGCACTGGACATTCTAGCCACACAGTTATCTATGTCCTCTTCCCAATAGTATCTTATCATTTTCAACCATTCAAAATCGGTTCTGAAAACAATAAATTGAACGGTGTTGAAAATAAAGGTTTTAAGAAACTCAATAAAACAAAACAAAACACCGCGCATAGCACTTAAGTTCTCAACGAAGACGTTATTCGATTAAAGTTGATCATTTATTTCTAAAGTGCAGCAAAGCGTCTTTAACTTGGAAATAAATGCGGTAGGTAAAATCCATCACAAATGTCTAGCGGTTGGTGCTCCAATTACTGTAATCCACTGTTCTAAAGAAATAGAATATCTCTGTTGAGTTTCTACAATTGAAATCAGTTTTATAAAAAGAAATTGAACATTGAAAAAAAATATGTTTCCTTACAAATCATAAACTACGTTAACAATAGTTTATGAAAACTAAAAAAAGCTATATCTCTTGTATACATAATTAAGATCGACTTATTGTCATTGACAAGTATTTGCAATTGGTGGAGTTTTCGTGAAACGTAATATACAAAACAAAACTATATAAGTACCGTAGAATTGAGAACCTTTTTTTGAAAGTCAGTTGAAATAGGAATAAAATAATATTAATAAAATAAAATAATACTAACGCGCGTTGGACATGTTTCTCCACCATATGCGTAATAGTATCTCTCGCATGGACGTCAATAGTGATAAGGGCGCATAGAACTTTCCGGAACAACGATGTGAGATCCTTACGAGTCAAAGCAGCTAAATCATTAAGATCTGCTATGCATATCTTTTCATACTCAAGCAGGCTCGTGTCTATGCGTAGTGGTATCTCCAAGTCAAAGAGCTCGTGGACTCCTTTAGCCCACATAATTTGCGAAACTGTGAGAACAACCTAAGAGAATAAAAAATCTGTTGCAGAGTTATTGATAACGTAGGTACTTACACATTGAAATAAAGATTTATAAAGTACAATTTAATCGCCTAATATGAAAACAATCTAAAACAAAACCAAAAAAACTTTTAGATCAAAATTGTTTCACTCGTATAGATAGATTACAATTCTAGATCTTTTGTGTTGTACCAATGGAAACTCAGTTATTTAAGAAACAATTATAGTTTTAAATATTAAAACAACTATTCACTATCGTGGTGTAAGCACTCTGCAGACCGTCCGCGACTAAGTAAAAAACTCACTTGATTTGGATGAAGTTCCACCCATTCCACTCTAGGACGAGCCATAAAATCTTTTAGAGCAAATTTCATGCACCGCTTCACAGAAGCAAACATTGCTTCCTCCACTTTTCCGAGCCAGTCTTCAACATTTCCACGGGCTTTGAGTCCCTACAAATTTATTATAATTTTAAAGTAATATGGCCTTTTCTTTATTTTAATACATCCTTGATAGTGTAGTAAATAGTAAAGTTTCTAAATATAGTTTGTGTGTTAAGATGTGGTATGCGGTTACTTAAAACTTAGAGAAAAACTTCTTACAATGTCACCTTTCTATTATCAATCGAGGTTACTGATAGAATGGAACTTAAGTCCAAGCCTCTTAGCAAGCACAATACTTTGTGATATTATAAAACACAATAGACATTGTGAGCGGTGTGAATAGCTACTTAATACTTGTTTTACAATATCAAATAACAGCCAGTATCGCGCCATTGTTAAATTCTATTTATGGAATTTATGGTAATAAATTAAAGCTAAAAAAATAACAGTAGTAATACATTTAGAATTAATTTAGAATTATTAATTTTGCGATTCAAGTTCAATATTTGAAAGAATAATTATGTTAGTACAATTTTTTAGCCGACGAAGAGCATAAGGAGCATTATTTATACCTTGCCTAAGTTGACCCGTTCTCCTTCAGGTGACAGCATTGCAATAATATCCGTGGTAAGATCCTCTGGCTTGGCGGACTTGGCTAATTTGGCTTGCAGCATATCTCTAGTTTGGAATGACATCTCCCTTTCTACTAAAGTTCCGTCTTCCGTTATTTCCATCTCGCTCTCTGGTAATTTGACGCCGAACTCTAACTTTGCGATCGCGTCGAAACATTTTCTGAGATGTGGCTGAACAGCGTGGGGGTTACGGGTCTACAATTGAAAATATAATTTAAAAGAACTCATTGAAAAAGTATTTTCTAAATCAAACAAATCAAGAAAGTTGACTGTGAAATTATACGTTAGTTTAGTTGGTATATAAACTACATAATTATAGTAAACATTATGTTAATTGAAAAATCTAATTGAGGTTAAAAGTTAAATAAGTAAGTAGATATAAACCAATCTAAAATGTAAAAGCAAAAAATTAGTTTATTTACCTGTGCCAAAATTTCCAATAGCTCATCGTTAGACAAGAAGAAGAATCTCGGGAAAGCCACACGTTTGGTTTCCAAATATGCCTCAAGACATTTCATGATTTGGTCAAGCATTTCATTGTTTCTGACAAACTCTTCATAAAGTTTTGGTTGTGTTGCAGCAGGCATAGCTAATGGCACCTAAATTGCATTTATACAGATATATAGAACATGCAAAATACTAAAGCTACCAAAATAACGGCGACAACTGATGTCATGTTTTTACAAAAGAATTTTCTGAAAACCTTTGCTAATTTTCTCATAATGTCCTTCCATGACTTATCCACAATGGTGAAGAGTCTAGTCTCATTAGGCAGTTGCCTCTGGATATCCGGAGCAGAAAAGATAACTTCGAGGTAGATCCACGTTTGCTGACAGGCAAACCACTCTTCCTAAAACATCAATTTAAAACATGTGATGTCTATTCTATCATCAAATAAGTAGATAAATTAATTTTGAAACTAGTTTCTATTCCTCAATTCAATGTTTATTTTCTTCAACCTATATTGTTTTACTGCTGGGCAAAGGTCTCCCCAGAGCCTTTTAAAAACAATTATTAAAAACAATTTATATAATTAAAAATAATAAACTAAATTTCAATATCGAATGTGAGTTAACAAAAAAAAGCTAGAAAACACTTACAAGAGTCTTCGAAAACAGGTCCAAATTCCTCGCCCATTCTTCAACCCTGCTTTTGATTGGTCCACAGTTCCTAGAACTCAGAATAGTGCCGATGTGGATATTACTCTCGTCTAGGGCGGCTTGGATTTCGTCTAATCCACCCAACACGTAAACATCTTTGGCATCCTTGTGTAAGAGAACAGGGAACTCGAGAGCTGCCCATATTTCTTCAACCTTTTAGAAAAAAGTTTTAGTAGTAAATATATCCATCAAAAGTATGATAGCAGTAAGTATTAGAAATTTTTTATCTGTTATTGGACTTGTGGTTCACTTTGTGTTATACAGTTTAATAAATAAGAACTATGGATTTTGTTAAAATAAAAAGTTGTGTACATGCATCACCATCAAGGAATCGTATTACTTTATGAAACTTACCTACCTACTTGCACAGTAAGAAATAGTTGTAACCGACCTTCTTAAGCAACCCTTCGAGACCGGCTTCAGAACTGGCCTGTCCTGCCACTTCCATCAACTCTTCAGAGTGTTGGAAGGCCTGAAGTTCTTCCAACATTTTCAGGGTAACCACCATGTCAGGTGTGAAGCGAGTTTTTAATATCTCTTCGATCTTTACCCAGTGGCGAGGCTTTAGCGATGGATTTCGAAGGTACGACATAACTGGAAGCTGTTGAAACCGAGTGATATTAAATCAAACAATATTTTATCAATCATTTTTGTGGCGATCACAACAGGCCATCTAGGCCGAAGTGATATAAAAAAAAAAACATTTCAACATATGCGTAGATATAGTATACACTAGAATTACCTTTTCCTTGATAATATCTATAGTCTCTTTGCACTTAGGTACTATTTTGTTGGGTGGTAAGCCTTTATCAAGCTGGTTAAATATTTTTCCGTAGTTGATAGTCGTAGTTTGAATATCGTCTATATCCAGCGTATTAAATGGATTTTCGTACCTGTAATACGATAGAGTTTCAGGGGTTTATATTTAAAAACCTTTTCCGGTTAAAATTTGATCGGGGATTTCAAAAAGCCCATGCACTTTATTCAGTTTACACAGCTTCAAAGGCTGCTTTTTATTTTTCGGCGCAACGATAAAAATAATTCCATATAATGAAATATGTACCCAGTATAATATATATTCATGGACATTTCACACATCACACTCTAGTCCGAAACTAAGCAGAGCTTGTACGATGGGAACTAGATTATGTGTACCTAGTATGTAAGTAGGTATTAACAAATATCATAATTAATAGTATGAAGTAGATTCTACTAACCATGATAAAAACATCTCGTTCCATTCTTTAGAAGATTTCCATAACAACTGCCTAAGTTTAACGTCATTTATTGCTTCATCCAATTGCTCCAATCTCGCTGGTGGTATCTATTAAAGTTATCGTCAACAAAATTATACGAGTAAAGTACACTTTATCTTGCATACCCAACTTTTTACTTACGTTCGTACTTAGTGTTTCTATTTATAACGCTCTTATCTTTTTATTAACTTTATAGTTTCTGGTGCGTTATATCTAAATAAGAGAGTACAAAGGTTTCAACATAGTTAGCAATCGGTAAGCCGTAAAAGCTAGCCCAACTGATAACCAATTATAACCAAGGTTATCGAAAGGGAATCACGGAAAAAGACTTGGCATTGGGAAATTAAAATTTCTGGAAGAAGCATTATAATTTGTTTTTTTTAGGAAATCATTGAAGCAGTCTGTTCATAGTTATAGAGCCGGCGACACTGATCCTAGTCCCATAAGAGTCCCAGGTGATATATATATACATATATCATATATATTATATATATATATATATAGATAGATAGGCGCCCTATTCTCTTAAATAGCCATTTTGTGTTCTCCTAAAAAAGGCGCGTCTATATACCATCTCGGAGTCTTATGGGACTAGGTACAGTGTCGCCGGCTCTACATATAATCAGTAGTGGATTTCAATTGGCTGAGCCATACTGAAAAATAAACGTCACTTATAATAATTTTTGGAAGTGTAACTTAATTCCATCTACCAACCTTAAATATTTTCTGCCATTCTCTAATTTGTTTGTCCCTTGCGAAACAAACCATCAGTTTCTCCAAAAGATCATCGAGAGTCTCCATAACCTTTTCCATGTCAGATTTTTCGTCATACAACCATTGTTGCTGTGAATAAATGTGTGATTGACTGTTTTCACCAATTTTAAAAATAAAATTATTAAACAGCCGACACATATTATCTTCTATATATTTAAAAATGAGTTGCTGTTCGTTAGTCTCGCTAAAACTGAACAGCTGAACGGATTTATCTTATCTTGGTCTTGGAATGTTCGTAAAGGTCTACGGAAGGTTTAAAAGGTAAGAAAAATTCTAAAACCCTCAAAATAGCCCTTTTCTATTTCCCATACAAACGTGTTCTAAATAAAATGTAGAGTCAATTTGTACTTTATTTATCGATTGAGGCAGTACGAAGTCTGCCGGGTCAGCTAGTTTAATATAACTTATTAATAGGGGTTTGAATTAAGTTGAGCTATTTATGTACTTTGTATTATTATATAATTATCTTGTTTTGAACGTGTAGATAAATACATCAGTTTCACGATGATTAAAATGATGTACTTTATATAGGCACAACTAAAAATTAGCGACATATTAACTCCACTCACCATAAACCATAGATAACATGCTATTATGCTGAGTAGTGGCTCTTTTTCACATAATTTAATGTTTATAATTTGCATTTCATGTTTGTAGTAAATGTTTTCTATTCTATTTTTATATGCTAATTATTACTTACCACAACTTCATCTCTCAGCTTATTAACATCTAACATAAGTTCCATTATGTCTTTTCCGATCTGACTGGCAAAAAGTCCCGCTAACTTGCCTCGCGTCTCGAGTCGTGCGTCAACGTTTGTTCGTAACGTACCGAGAGCAACACTTAGCCCTTAAAAGTACTACCAGTTTAGAAAAGTGATAACAATCTATTTTACATAGTAAATCTTATTTCTAGTAGTTTCAAAACCTTTTTAAGACATTCAATATGTATAACAACCCAAGATTTAGTAATTATTCACAAATAAAAATGTACTAAGAAACAAGACAAATAATAAAATTAAAGGACTCAACACATAATGCTTCTGGTTTTGCACAAAGGAAAGCTACTGTGGGAATTCGATTGCTGATAAAATATACCCGTTATTTGTGTAATAAATGTATACTTAAAAACATAAATTTTCGTCATCATTACACGAATGAGATGTAATTTTTTTGTTGGGGATTGAGCCCATAGCATGAAAGGTTGGCTAAACCATCTGAGCTGTGACGCCTGTCAGAAGACAAGTCATTCGATTTTGAAATAAGCTACTATCATCTAAACTTACCCAAGTATTCGGTCATATCATCTGGCGGTATGGGAATGTTAAATTCACCCATTAGATCATACATTTCCCTGAGATACTCCAATCGTTCTTCTAAAAAGGCGACACGCGGTTCCAGTCCGTCCATCATAAAGTTGAAGGCTACCAACTCGCCTGCACTTTCAGGCTCTTTACTTATATCTTCCGTTATATTATCAACACCTGCGAGAATCTCGTCAATGCAATTGCGGCCGATGCTGAAATTTAGTTATTAGTGTTAAGAATATTATTATTATGTATATATTTTTTTGTATCCATCCTACAAATCGTTAGTTCTCGGTGGGGATCGAAAACACGACCCTCAGCATGATAGGCAATGCTACTAAGTTGTGACACCTATCGAAAGATTAATATGTTTATATATATAGAAAACTTAGCAGCAAATTCGAACGTGAATGAAAAACCGCAAGATAAAGCTTTCTTAGCTTAAGCTTAGATATATTTCGGCTAACAAAAGACATGAACGCGCGTTATTTATCTATTTAGTATTACATAGTTCAGGTATAACTAAGTAAATACTTATATGTTGCTGATGTGTGTTATACGTAAATAAATATCGCGCAGTAAAGGACTAAAGGTTCTGTCTGGACTAATTATGTTGATTATAACATTTTTTCATATTCTCTTCGATTCCTGACCATAAATCTAATAAAGTTGTATTACTTACTCCGGTGTAGTGTTAAGAATAACATCAAACAATCGTTTTGGCTGTGGCCTAAACAGCTCCTGGAATGGGCAAAGACACAGAAACAGCATTCCTAATGGCTGGTAACTGACAACATCTTCGATTTCTTCCATCTGTTTAACGAACTTCTCACAAAGTTTCCTGAACTCCATCACATCACGCTCGTTTTTAATTATATTAATATCCATTTCGTGAGCATCTCTAAAGTTGTTCATGAAACATTTCATACGTTCAAGGAACATCCATACACTATCGTATCCATTTTTGATCGAATACGGTATAAAAGCAATATCTTCCATCATTTTCTTGTCTTGATTCATTAGGAAGTAAAGATTCGGGGATTGTCCAGCAGACCACTCTACTTGCTTGCCCATTATTGAAGGTTGAACAAAAACTTGTAATATTTCCTCGTTTAAAAAGTTATGGAATGTGCGTACATATTGGTCCCAATAGTCGGTAATCTTTTCTAGATAGCTTGACATGATTTTTTCGCTGGGATTCAGATCTACTTTGCCATTAGGCATGACATATGCATCTACTTGAAACAGCGCCCACTGTAACGAAGTTTATTTTGTATAAAAAATCGAAAAACAGAAAAGCTTTCATATTTACTATTCGATGCTATTCGTCTACCATCGAACAATATATAATGAAATCGATAGAACCAATAAAAAATAAAGGTGTTCATTTTTCATCGCACAATCAATACTTATAGGTACTAACTTTCACTAACAGGTGCCTTGGCATTGCCAGGCATACTTCACCCTTGAAAAAGTTAATTGTTTCCAGCTAAACAAGTTTTCTTTTTCAAAGCGAGATAATAAAAAAAGTAAATCCGTACAAAGTGCTGAAGTAGGTACATGCCAGAACGTGCGATACCATCCGCTACTCTAATGAACGTTACGAAATAACAGTATTATAGTGAAGTACAATTTATGTTCACGTTACCTTACAGGTCTCACTGGGTCTAGGAAGCTCTTCCAAAACCTCATCGACCTCTTGACTCATCAGTTTCTCCTGGTCGGGAGTGAAACCGACATGTATTCTGAGCATATCTGCCATCATACTATTGGACCTCTTTGTTAATCGGTACAACATGTAGTTTGTCATGTAATCATTTAATTTTATGTAGCTGAAATAAAACTTAATAAAATAAATTAAAAATAGAATTTATTTCCCCTAATAAAGTGCAATCTGATCTTATATGTTTGTATGATGAACTTAAATTATACAACAATATAATATATAATTATAAAACACATATTATGTGTTTTGTGTCTGGGTGTTATTATGTAATCCATGTATGTATTTACAAAAAAAAATTTAAGTACATAGTTAAGTATTCTATCAGTATTCTTGTTCCCATAGTACAAGCTTAGTTTGGGACTAGAGTGTGATGTGTGAATTGTCAGTGAATATTTATTTATATTTATATCTATTTAGTCTGTGGGGTCTGTCCATTGTCGGATGAAGGCCTGAGTTCCATGTAGCTGTTTGGCATTGGTTTACATGAATATCGCAAAAATGACTTTACAAAATACATTAAATAAATATAATATATTTATTTAATATTGTATGTCCGTGAATATATTATATTCACGGACATTTCACGCATTACTCTCTAGTCCCAAACTAAGCAGAGCTTGTACTATGGGAACTAGACTGCTGATATAATACCTACGTACACTTATTTGTGTTCATAACACAAACATTTGCCCTGGATGGGAATCGAACCCACGACCATGGAACAGCATGGAAAGCAAAGCTACTACCAACTGAGTTGTGTCGCCTGTAGTTATGGATGTGTTCTTATGTGTGCCTGTCAAATTTTGCGCAGTGATGGTACAATAATATGCAGTGTGATTCATAAAGGTTAAGTTGCTTTAAGATTTGTCCTAAAGGCTCATACGCCTGTCAGATGATTCAAAAACCCCATACATTACCCAATCAAGGACTTCGATGAAATGTGATCGTGAATTTTACAGTCGGTGGTAAGTTGACCGTCGGGATATAAGTAATACTAGCATAGCCGGGTATACATGCAGTCATCCAGTTACCTGGCAAGTCTTTCACAGTATTTTCTTTTATTTGCTTTTTCTGTATAAGACATTCCTCCAGTGGGCTTCCCCCTTACTATTTGAAATGGGGGCACGTTTCTATCGTCGTAAATAAAACCTTGATGGTAAAGTGCAGTGTGGCATGCAGTAGCGATTATTTCAAGTACAACATCTCGAAACTCCTTAAGCTTCTCTCTTGTGTACTCCACTCGTTTCATCTACCGACAAAATATATTTTTAATAACATGTACCTAATATAGCTATGAGTTTATGAAAAAACATGAAAAAGCTGTACAATATTTACTCGACTACCAAGGACGGGTTATTAAAATCTACATTTGAAGTTCGACAAACATCAGCACGGTGGACGAGTCTCAAACGACTCTAGATTCATTTATTTGGGAACGGAACATGTAACATAGTAATAACGAACACTGAAGAAAAAAAACCTCTCTTATGCCTCACCTGTACTTCAATGAAATAGAAAAAGGCTGTATCCATGTCTCTACTAAGATCGGCAAAACTTTTCATATACATTTCACAGCACATAGCTTGAACGCTAAGTAAGGCTTTACCCAGAACTGGTGTCAAAATAAACAGGTTTTTAGCGAGTTTCGTTCTTAATTTACTGTATTTTCTATACAGTATAGACTTTCGCCACACGTAAAATGCCTTCCAATATCTATAAACTCTAAAAAACTTTATCTGTAAAAAAAACGTAATATTATATCATTTATTCATTAAACAATTTCATTCCAAGCGTGTAAGACATAAATGGACAAGACTTTTAAACTAGCTCAAGTTTTCCTTCAATCGCTCTCAGAGGGGTAAGAAATTGATATTAAATACAGATAAAAAGAAAAAGTAAATAAATTGAAAATAACAAAATATTACATCAGTCAGTTTAACAAAAATGGTGTACTCCTGTTCCCATGCCATCAGCTTCGTAAAGACCATTTCATTTGTATAATGAGTCACCCCGCACGGGCTTATTGTAAGATAATTCTTTTTATCAATTTCCTCATAAGGAACCACTCTGAAAACAAAATAAACTATAAAAATGCACTATGAATAATATTTCTTATACTATTTATCATTAATTTTCTTAATATATACAAGCATATAAAACTACATATTTTATATTTTTATACATAAACATGTAGTAACATACAATATACAGGGTAGTTTTTTGAGGAGTTAACCTAGTCCGAAAACACGAACACTTTGAAGTTTGGCCATCACCACCCTTCTCAAAATAAAACAATACATTATAGGTAAGGGCTACATATATATAAGTCACGTCGTCGGTCAAACACGTAATTGGCACCTGGCAATTAGGAATAGTACTATGAAATGTAATCATTAATTAATTTTCCGCTTGAGAGGGTTAGTTAGTTAGCAAGTAATACTACCGTATATATATCTAAATGTATTGTGTCTGTGCATGTGTGTTCACTGTGTCACGCTTGTTAGCGAATTCTGCCAAGCTGATCCATGTGATGGGTCCGAGGGTGTATAATAAACTACCAGTCTGTATTAGGTCTGCGGATTATTTGCCACCAATTAAATCCAAACTAAAAACGTTGGCTGATCGAAAATACATTTTATAGTTTTAAAAAATATGAGTCTCATTAAGTGTTAAACAAAATATAATTATTCCACTGACTTAATTTCTTAGTATTTTACTTCAAACCTATGTTTTATCCATGTGTCCTGGCAATATGGAAACAAATGTTAAATGTAAAATGTTTTTACCAATAAATGCTTATGACTTATGACATTTACCCTGATTATTATGTTTAACTAAGCAATGACAAGTACGCTCTACTGAAAACTAAGATTTCTTAGAAAAAAACTCAAAACAAAAGTGTTCAAAATTCCTAGAATAAAACGTACTTGAGATAATATGGAGTGAAATAAACATTTTCCGGGTGAACAGCATACACCATGTACAAAAAGCCACCAGATGGGTCTTTCCTCACGCTTTCGATGACTTCCTTCTGAGACGCAACTACAGGCTTCACCTTCAACGGATCTGCAGTCCCTGTCTTGTCTTCTAACTGAACATCACTTGATTCTCTTATTTTAAGAGTTTTCTTCTTTTTATCTTTGACACCTAAAAATAGGAATATTTTTTTTCAAACGTCTTCTTTAAAAAACGTAAATAAGTACAGTTTTTATTGAGAGTTGAGTATGTACGGCTACGGCGTAGCACATTTCGTAGACGTATCATAGCGAACTTTTTAATTTTATTTTTGGTCAGCCAGTGTGATATTCTGAGCTGTTAGGTTAGGTATAGCTATTTGAAAACATACTGTCGTCTAGATTGATTGGCTCCAGCTGTAACTTAGCTGGCTTCCGCTCATTTCGGTATCGTTCCTCTTGGGCTTCAGTAAATCCAGTCTAAAACATTTGGCATACAAGTCAGTTAGGTATAAAGCTTATCTTCTAAGTATGTACTTACTTAAAAACTCTTAGTTTAAAATCTATACATTAACAACTAGGTACTTACTAAAGGCTCAGGTTCCCGTTTCACATATTCAATTTTTTCCAACAACTTTCTATGCGGCAAATGAAAAGGGATGTCTCGAGGTTTTCTGCAAATAAATGCAACATTGCAAATATGATTCTCGGATTTTAGTGTTTATTTTAGCCAAAGCACATTATTGAATGCAACTTAAGTAGATATTTACTTCCAACTATCTTACACGTCTAGTTTAACATACCTACAGCTCATACATATAAGTAGGTATATGTTTTAGTTTAAACACAATATTATTAAAAGCAAAATAAGTAGGTATTTACTATCTACTAACTATCTTCTAGTATAACATATTCAGCTCATATCAAGAATTTGGCTCATAAAAAGTGTCATAACTCAAAAACTTGAGTATTCCTAGAAAAAATATTTTCAGGGTAAGACTTCTTGTAATCTCCTCTTCCCTTTCCACCTAGTCACAACTCTCGGCGCAGGTACCTACCGGATATCTATAGCCAACCTCTGCTACGTGCCTACCTACACAGACTCATACTTACTCCCTAAAGATTGAAAGCGGGTATCTTTGTTACCACGACCCTTGCCCTAAGTACTATATTAAGTAGTAGGTATTATATTATTAAGGAGATCTTAACCTAGACCGATTTTAGAAACGTATCTATAAGAAATGAAAATAATTAAAAACTTAGGTAGGTACCTATATGATAGATGCCGATATTTATAGACATTAAATATTAGTAGGTTAAATATTACAGGAATAGCTAGAGAATACATACCTCACATGATAAGTCGGTACTGTCCGAACATTCCTTTGTAAAGTTTCAATGGCTGGTAACGTGGTTAACGTTGCTTTTCGTTTTACGCTTCCATTCAACATTATCTATATTTACAAAATCAAAACATGTCTCGAAATGTAAATACAAACTGTCAGAAAATAATAAAAATGTAAAACTGAAAAACTGTTTCCCAGGCAACGGCTTCAGACAGGCCTTCTACAAAAAGGTTTGTGCTGATAAAGGTTTACAAGTAGAGGTATTGTAAGTATTTATAACACACAGTAATCTTATTCTTTCTTTCTAGTATATTGTCTAAGTATGCAACGTATTATGTATATTGGTTACCCCAAATAAAAATGTGCACCTATGTGGACATTATTTTTACAACTCAATACTCATCACTTCTCTTCTCTGTGTTTTGAATCAATGATCTTCTAATAATACTTTACGTTGTCACCTTTATTTTCTATCAAACTTAATGCAGCTCATGGAAGTATATACCAAATTAAACCACTTAGATACATTTAATAGGCAACTCTATTTCAAATTAATCCTGTGATGTTTTTAATTTTCCCGCCATTTAAATCGTAACCATAGATAGAAAATATAGACCACGCCACGTTTACAACACAAACAATTTTTACTTTTGTACAGACGGACTAAGGGAATTATTATAATGTAATTAATAGTTTTATCGTCTTGACGTCCTACCTGTAAACATAATTATTTAATAACTGAGCAATTTAGCTTTATATTAGTTTAGTGTAATTTCTGAGACTAACTTACAAATTATTTCAGGTCAAACTTAAAAAAAGTGCTTAAACAATTCAATTGAATTTAGTTAAAGCTACATTATACTAGCACCTATAGGAGATAGACTGCAATGTTCGACAATGACTGCACGTCATCATACTATTTTATGTGCAACAAGCTTATAGATAATTTTATACATGTGTTTCTTATTTAAACGAGCAATATTTTGCCATCAATCAATAGATAATATTTTACATCTGGTAATATTAAAATTAAACAACATGGAAAAACCAACTATCCATCGACACAGAGCCAACGACAATCATGATAAAAAAAATATCTTGTCTATGATAGCTAGTAACATTTGTTTGGTGGTTTGTGCGAATTGTTCGCGCTATTTGTAATTCTATAAAATCTCAACTACTAAGAAAACCACGTTGCCCAGTGAGTTAAGCGATGTTTTTGTGTAAAGTTAAATGAATCTGTTATACAAACAGGTACCTCTTTGAAATAACTGGAAGATAATCCAAAACCAGTGCCTCAATCCAGGTAGGTACTAAATCTTTGCTAATGGAAGACAACTTTCACCTTTTTCCGTTGTTAGGTATTATTTTCCAATTTACAATCCCCTTACAAAGTTTAATCCGTCATCTGGTTCCTAAAAATTATTAAATTACCCATTGTGATATTGAAAAAACAAGAAACTTATATTTTGTTCTCTGGTCCCTAAAGACTGCATTATCGTAATAAAGACACCTTGTTAATTTATCTGAATCCTTTTCTTAAGATTTCGCTAATCAAAGTGATGGTTTCTATTCACCACACGTACACAAACCATAAACACATAACTTGGTTGCCTCCTTTTTCTAAATAGATGTTTGTATCATGTGCCACTTAGGATATATTGAATAAAACATTTTATATCTTGGGGTAAAAGACTGCTAACACAAAATCATAAAAAGACAAATATAAAATTCTTCATGAACATTTCTCTCATTTCAATAATATAATAACTAAGACTTAATAACTATGTCTCTTTTGTTATAAACTTGCAGGCATCCTAATGGATTCCACGTTATAAACTCACAGGCTTCTTTAGAAGCTACTATTGTAACTGCCATTGAGGAATTGAATGGCTATGTATTATTACGCAAGCAAGCTGAACGAAGCTTCATGTAGCGGATGCAACATAAAAGTGCCTCCGGCACCAACAGAACCAGCCCCAGTGCCACCGCCACCAACAGACCATGCCCCTGTTCCTGCAGATGCTTCTCTTCTTCATGGAACGGGACTTTCATACTATGATGTAAGTTCATGTACCATCTAGGTAGTACTAGCTGATGCCCGTGCCTTTGTCTTATCTTCATTATATTTTGAATAATTCACACAAAATCTTTGTAAATTAGAGCCCATGTGTTATTCTGAGGTATAAGTTAATTTATTGTAAAGTTTCATTAATATCTCTATTCAGTAGTTTTTGTGTGAAAGAGTAACAACCATACATCCACTCATCCATCCATACAAACTTCACATTTAAAATATTATTGGGATTTGAGGTTCAGGGTCACAATATCTAATTAAATTTAGTTATCTAAATATTTATTGTAATTAAGATTGTTATTCTATTTGAATCCCTGAAACCCAGCACTGTCTACCATAAACAGAGTTGTTTATGATTCAACACTAAGCAATAGGTACTTAATGTTTCTTATTTAGTAATACAATTGATTGCTGTTCAGTTAATCACTTTAGTACTTACTAAAAAAATTTAGTTAGACTATACTTTTGGTTGGAATACTTTGTTTGTTTAATTTTAAGTTAATAAACCTACTGTTTTTATTTCCAGAATGATGACTACTACTCCATGGTAAGAGGAAATAAATTCATGTCAGAGACTGCATGCAAACATATTGTAATGAACGGTGGAATCAACTTTGCGCCATCACAAAAAGTTGAAACACCCCAGGTATAATAAAACATCAAAATATCTCAACAATGTTGATAAAACACATTATGTAAAATGAATACATGTTTTATACGATTATTTTAGCTATCAGCAGTTATAACACCTGAGGTTAAACCAATAGCCCCTTATGTCAACTGCCCTGACAAAACTGATGTTGAATACCGAGATGGACAAATGGTCAGCGCTACACTAGATGCATTAGTGGATATGCTCCGACCGGGGGCAAATAAGACCTTTACATTCACATTCCTATTATGCTCGCGACTATTTGTTAAACCACATGAGTTGCTTAACAAACTCTGTAAAAGATACTTCAAGACCTATGATAAAATTGTGAGTATAGAATTCAATAATTAAATTCAAAGATTCTCAGTTTCATATTACCAACATTAATCATTATAATCTAATGTATCATTGCTTTTTTAATTTCAGGGAAAGTCAGAAGTGAAAGATTTGGTTGATAAAGAGCTCAGTGATATGTCAGCATTAGTGCGTGTGCTGAATCAGTGGACCAGTATGTTTCCATACGACTTTCGCGACGACAGAGTCATGGCGCTTGTCCGTAGTATCACTCAACGGTAATTAACTATGACAATATTTTTTTCAGACACTAAATAGCATAAATTTTGTTAAAATCTTGCTAAGTTTTGCACAGTCTCATTGAATTGACTCTTTGAATATCAAATAATAATAATTTTATAATAATAATAACAAAAATATTCTTCGTAATTAAAAATTGACAAAAATATTTAAAAGTACATAACTATTCCCAATAAAACTGGTGTATCGTTACCGAAACTTGATGAGTAAAAATGTATGAAACAGACATTAACACAACATTAGAGTGCAGTAGGCTTATTATAATGAAACTATGAAACAGACATTAACACAACATTAGAGTGCAGTAGGCTTATTATAATGAAACTAACCTAGATTTTATATTTAGATGTGCTGCAGAGCATATGGCTCTAGTAAGAGTGGAAATGTCCACAACACTGGAGAAATTACTCGACAAACTGACTGCTCTTGAACAATATGAAGAAACCTTAGTAGAAGTGCCTCAAGTGGGCTCTGTGGACCAACTAGCACAAGTAAAACTGATTTAATTTATTTACTTATTCATTATCACATTTACAAAAATAATTATTCAGAATTTAAGTACTAAAAGCAATGATATTGTTGTTGGTATCAATTAAATATCAGTGGTTGTTATCTTTTAAACAGGGGGATATTCTAACACTTGGTTTGACACCAGTCGAGTTGGCGAATCAACTTACGATAGTTGAGCTCCACCGACTATCATTTGTCGGCCCTGAAGAGCTGGTCCAGACGTTTGCCCCAGCACAGACGCCACAGACGTCGACAGCGTGTGGTAAAGGCTCAATAAACTTGCACCACATCGAGACAAAATGCACTCGTAACCTGGAAGCTTACGCGGATTGGTTCAACCGTCTCAGTTACTTGGTGGCTACTGATATAGTCAAGGTATTTGAAAAACAATATCCATACATATTAATGAAAAGTAAGCAGTGTTGCTTAATTATTATTATCGTTTTCAGCCTGCAAAGAGCAAGTACAGAGCGCGCGTTATCGAGCAATGGGTTATGACAGCTAGAGAATGCTTCAATCTCGGAAATTTTAATTCTTTGATGGCTATTATAAGCGCATTGAACATGGTACCTGTATCTAGATTGAAGAAAACGGTAACTATTGGGTTTTTTCTTCAAATTCTGTTGCTATCTAGTAAATGCAATTATACTCAATCTCCTGATAAAATTACAGTGGAGCCGAACATCAGGTGTGTGTGGTCAACAACTACGACAGTTAGAACTCTGTGTGGAACCAAGCGGAAACCATGCCAGGTAATCATGATTTCGAGTACCTACTTCATTTGAATGGCATATAAATATATCCATATTAATGGCAAATAACTTATTTTAACCTTATTTGTGATGCAGTGTTCTTTGTTTATGATATAGTCTAATTAGAGTTTTAAAGAAAGCTAAGCAATGAAAGTAAAAGATAACGATGTTGAATAATTTTATAGAAACAATCATTCTTAATTTTGATTCTAAACATTTATTAAATCAAGATTAGAGAAAGCGCCTTATTTTGCCTCTATGATTGATTCAAGTTATACCTTTATTTAATAAATATTTGTTTTCAGGTACCGAGCTGCATTGGCGGCTGCGCCCACAGCAACGGCTGTGCCCTTGCTCTCTGTCACATGTCGAGACCTTCACTTTGCCAATCAAGGATCTCTTTCGAAGTACGTTAATAAACTGACAATACTTTTTATATATTAAGCTTTCACACGGTTTTCATGCGTCGGCTGGATGCTTCTGATCATTATAATACTCGTACTTTTCCAGTTTTCTTTTGTTATATACATCAAACTTTTACTTTTAGTCTTTTTCTATTGTGTTAGAGGTATTTCAGTACAAGTTCTTAATAATAGTAAAATGTACACTTATAAAAAACATATATTGTTACCAGATTGCCGGGCAATCGCGTGAACTTCGAGAAATGTACATTGCTCGCTCGACATGTGAGCAACCAATTAGTATCGCGGCGGCTGACTAGCGATGAACCCGCTACGCCTGCCACACAGGCTCCACATCACACCGTTTGGCGATACCTCAACGACCGGCCTACGCTTACAGAGATTGGTAAGTACCACAAATCAATCGCTAAGTATGCCATAGTGAATCTGTGATGTCTATTCAGCGATATATCTCAGTTTTTCTTGACAGTTTATATATTGTGATAGAAAATACGACAGAAAGTTATTTGGCAGTCTACAGCTCATTAGTGATGGAAGATTGTATTGGTTTCAGGCTTAGAGTTGAGTTCATTCGAGCGTGAACCGCCTGCAGATCATCTTGAGAAAGAGCGTCTGAAACGCCTCCGAGGCTCGAGCTAAGAGCTATAATATCTGTGAGTCATTTTATATTCAGAAAAGTGGTAACATAACATCAACTATCTCCAGTCGGCAGGGCTGCTGGTATTTTAAAACATTTTACCAATTGAGCTCTCTATTGTATAGGTACCTACTTTTTAGTTGTACTAGTTAGGCCCGGTGCCATATTTTGTTAACGTTGAACTGCTTCAGAATTGCTGGTTTATCTTTTTTTTAAATAGGATCTTGCTTTGTCGAATCTCGTTGGTTTAGTAAATCTTGGGAACATATGGTTACAGTTTGAAATGTTTGTTAGCTAGCAAGGCAACGTTAAAAGCGTTTTATTTGTAACAATATTTAATCGGTCAGCAAAATAATTGTTTTACTTATTAGAATTTATCTGCATATAACCACCGGCTCCTTATGTAAGGGGTGTAAAGTAAAGTAATTTAAATATTTTAATTAAAATGAACGTAACAAACAAAATAGCAGAATATAATAGAATATAAAGTAATAAGAAAAATAGTTTCGTGTTGAGACCAATTTTGTGCCAAATTTTATGCAAATCTGACGGCGATATTGTTGAAAATTTAAACTAATCGTTTGTTTTTGACGCATTTGATGTTTTTATCCTTCACGATACGGTCGATATTTTGGTCCATTACATTATAAAAAATTATAATATGATCCAAGGTTAGTTTACGTAATCAAATCTGAATCATTTATCTCAAACCATGTATGACGTAAATAACGGGTAATCCATACCTACACAACATTAGGTATTTTACTTAGTTGTATCTTTAAAAGTATTGATTAATATTTTCAAATAATACTAAAGTTGAAACACAGTTTGTAGGTATATTGGTTTCATACAGTACAAGATGATATTAATAATTCGTTTAGAAAAATATTATTAGCGCATACGTTAATCTCACTATGCAACTAAATGTGTTTAAATTTATATAATCTTAGGTATAATCATAAGTTATATTAAAGTAAGTATTTTAATAACCAAAATTTCGTCGTTATAAAACTCACTCAAACGATTTCTACAGTTCAAAAATTATAAACATATAGCGTATTTTTTTTTCATAATTGCAACTCTATCAAGTATCCCTTTTAACAATGTTAAACCTTCATATTATATCAAAAAATAAAATTTATTATAAATTAAATAATTACGGATGATGTCACATTATTGTGGATTAATAAAACCTAAATATAACAATGGAATTTGCTATGGATGTATTAGGTAGTGATAAAAAGTTTCCATATTAAAAATTAATTGATAAATGTATTGAAGAGGCGTCTAAGTTCCTTACACAACAGTATTTACATGTTTTAATGTTTCGCCATAGTAATGTATCTCTAAATGTACTAACTAGAGTAGTTATGATATTACCTTTAAAATAACTATTTTTACTCAAAAATGATCTCATTTATGTGGTTTTTAATGGTATTTCGTCATGTCAGTTGTGTTCATGTTAAATTTGTGTAAATACACTAAAGAGTATTTTGAATGTACTATAATAATATATAGTAGTGTACGCATTAATATATTTGCAAGTGTCTCCAATCAAATTACTATTGATCTTGTTAAGTATTGTGGTAAATATTTAATAAAATTATTTAAATTAGTAATCATAAACAAAGAAAAAGTATTATTAAATCAGATGTTATCTTAAGTTAATACAATTTCAAAACGCCTAACTCGTGTTTGTGTAAACTCTCAACAGATGCATGTACGTAGATTATTATAATAATATAAAGATAAGCTGCACGATGTAATGAATCAGAGATCGTTCCGCCTTATTCTTCAGGCTCAAGTTTTGTAAAAACAGAACTTTTATTGCGTACGTAATTTTACAGAGCAGCTCAATACTGAAACTCATCTCCGCATTATAAAGCGTAATCTCTCAGTTTAAAAGATGTACTTAATTAGATGTAGTAATATATTATTTTAAAGTAAGTTTTTAGTTAGCGTATTAAGTATTGATTGCCATGTTAATTTAAGCTAGTTTCTAAAATACTTTCATATCTTTAGTTGCTGTAGTACCACCGTTGTATTGTTAGACATAGATTTTAGGAAACCATATTAATTAATGTAATAGTCAAGTCAATCGACTACACGAGGATTATTGTAATCAAGTATTACTTAAAATGTTGAAGCGTGTGTGTCTCTGTAATATTGTTTCCAAACGTAAATTTAACCGAGAGTTATATTCTCATTTTGATTTATGAATAACAGCGATCCTGATTGAGTTTAGAATGAATGAAATATTAGTAGCCCATGTAAAATTTGACTATAGACTCATTGCACTTTAATTTATTATCTAGATTTTATTTCAAGACACCAATATTTGGTTGTCTTTGTTATAATTTAATTTCATATAGTGTTAGGAATTAATATTATTTATAATAACAGAAAAGTAGCTGCGTGCTTAGATATTATTGTTGTTTCCATACATTATTTTATTTCTATCATAAAGGAAAGTATGGAAACAATAATATCTAAACGCGTAACTACTTTTGATTTATTTTAATTCCATATTCCAGTCTCTAGTTCAATCTAGACACTTTACAGTGAAAACCTATCAGCATTCTAGCTAATCTTTAATTATTATTATTAGGAGCCTGTAGTGTCCCACTGCAGGGCAAAGGCCTCCTTTCTCTCCAGTCGTAATTTATTTTATCTTTAATGGAACTTAAAATAAATCTTGTTTTTCTATTGGCTATTGAGCAGGTCATTATTTACAACCTTGTTACCTTGTATTACATTCCAATTTACTATCTAACAGACTGAATCGTGTACTTAATTAAAATAATATTTATTTATAACGTAATCACAAACGAGTTTTATGAATACCAATGGATTTCTGTTTTTTTTTGTATTTTGACTGTTTTGTTATAAATTTAAAAGCATTCGAAAGAAATCTCAGAGTAATAATACCTGTATAGGTTGTTATATAACGTCTCTTAAAATCCTGGTTAATATGTTATAAAGCAAACACGCTAAGAACCGCATGAGCTGATTGGGTTCGAATCAATATTATAGTACCTACTAAAACAGGTACATTTATTTACTCTGAAGAATGTACATTGGTATCTTATCTACTCTGTATATATATATATATATACCTTATTATTTACTGTTATGGTGATACCTCTCGCTCTGGCGGGAAATTCAAATTTTTTAGGGTTTTTTTTATTGCGACTGAACTGTTATAATTATCTTTTACTAGTGCTATTTTGCGAACATAAACAATAATTTTCTGTTAACCCTGTACCATTTTTTGAGATTGGTTCTTTATATCAACTTACTTAATTATTTAACTGTTTTGTACAGTAATTTAATTAAGTAAGTTAATATAAAGAACCAATCTCAAACATTGATACAATGAAAGCATCGTTGTAAACAGTAGTCTATTGCTACTTATTCCGTTTCCTTGGGGTTAATACTCCTATTGGAATACCCTGTATCACTTGTATTAGTAAGTTCACCTACTTATTTTAAAAAATATATGAGGTATTAAATTGTCATTGCAAGAAACGTGTGTTTTACTTAAGTATGAGTGATGGCATGATTCGTCCCTATATGTGTATTGTCCCACGTGTCTAAGCATTGAATGCAAATCATTTTTCAATTGAAATCAGGGACTACATATACGAACATTATTCACCGAAGTCAAATGCTATATGAACCATTACAAAACCCATTGTTGTAGGTTTAGACTTGCTAAGGACCCAGCGTTCAATAGATTGAGTAATGATTGTACTCGTATTATGAGTACTTATTTAAAACAACACCAACACTTTTAATATATTTATTCATAAAACATACAGAAAACAGTATAGTCGTATATCTAGCATTCTATTTTATTGGTTGGTAAGTAAGATAACAATAGTGAATAGACGGTACAGGTAGGTAACTTATAAAAAATATTTTATTTTAACTGCATTACTATGGCAATAGAAGTTAATATTACAACAGGAATATAATACTAAAATTAAAAATACTTAATTATTTAACGCAGGATCATATCAAACGGTGACCTTGTTGTATTCCCTAGTGTGTTTGTACCGTATGTATGAGGTAACTAAAATATGGTAAAAAAATAATGGCGAACTATTTGGATTGTGATCCTACGTTCTCGCACAACCTTGTATCCTAATTTATTTAATCTAGCACCTCATAGGGCTACCATCTGGATTTGTGGGTATTTTAGGCTTGCAAACCTTTTTCCTGCCATCTGTACCGCTTACCATTGTACACGTAAAAGTGAAGTATCCGCATGAAGAAGATTTGGTGTAATATGTGTGAGAATATTGTTTTCTTATATTATTTTCATCGTCTAATGATCGTGTCACTGATTTAGACACGGAAACGTATCTATTATCGTCTGACTTTGGGCTGTAAAGAGATCTAAGATCCTTAGGATGTACACTTCGACCGTAAGAAGCAGGATACGTGTATTTTATTTTTCCTGTGCCGGGCGCCAATGATACCGTCTGCGCTTGAGACGGTGAATCTTTAGATCCAACTACATAGGTATTGTCTTTCGATGCCACAGATTTAACACTTCCAGTGAATCCAATAGGTATAGTGTAGCCTCCGATGCCAGGAATGCGTTCCCCTGGCTGGTAAGTCTTCTTTTCATCAGGCCGCTCAGAATTCTGTTGAGTTATTTCAGCGTCTTGTTCATTTAGAGATCCCAGTAAAATATGCTGTGTATTACCACCTGTGACCTGTCTCACATCTAACCCTTTTCGCCTCGGGCTGCTTAGTGATTGATGTGTAGCTTCTGAACTGTGTGCTATTTTATTGAAATTGTTATACTCTCCTTGGTCAGGTTCAGGAGCATCATTTCCTTCAGTGCCATAACCGTCATCAATTTCATAATCTTCTGGTAGATTTTCATCTTTAACGCCATTGTAATCATAATCAGCATTGTTGCCGTTGTAAGGAGTTTGGAATGACCTTCTGTTTTCTTCTGAAGGTATCAGTGTTGGATTAATTGTTTCTGTTTCCAATTTGTGGTGGTCTGAATGAGAATGCGGGGAATATTGATCATCAGGATTCCTGCTTGTATCTATAACTCTTTCTGTTGTTACGATATCACTTAGTGGTACATCAGTGGACGAGATAACTTCTGTCGCTGGTGCCTCATTAGCTGTTATTTCGGGTAGTGGTTCAGGCTTTTGTGTATTTAGAAGATCTACGTTTATATTTTTGTTGCTTTCATCATATACGTCTATTTTGTCAAAGGGTAATCTGTTTGGAAATACGGCATCTTTGTCGACACTCGATCCTGATTGAGCAGCTCCATTGTATGTGATTCCGTATTTAAATGTGCCCCGCAATTGTGATTGAGACATACCTCTTCTACCATTTGACTGAGCTGATGAGGTTCCTCCTCCAACAAACGGATTGATCTGTAAATCATGTGACTTGTCGCCTTCTTTGTAAGGTGTAAAACCTATTTGCGCCTGAGAAGAAGTACTACCTGGACCTCTGGCTTGGGCATCTGCCATACCTCCTTTGACACTGCCCTGCACTTGTGTATTAGATGAGTGCATTCCGCCTTCACTCTGCGATCCTGTTAGTATCGAACCGGTTTCTGATCCCAATTTGACATTAGCTTGTGATTTATTATTTCGACCACTTCCTTGGGCGTTACTCGATGCTCCTTTTTTATCACCTGTCACCTCACTATTAGCAGCTCTGTTTTCTCCAGTTATTTCCGCCTGTGCAGAAAATGAGCCACTACCCGTATATGTGCCTTGAACTTGAGTTTGCGCACGACCCTTATCATTTCCACCTCTTGAAGATGCAGCAGCTAGGGTTCCGTTTGTGTTTTGAGAGACACTGGCTTCAGCTTCAGAATCATCACCGTCAGCGTCATATGCTACCGAATTAGGGTCTGTAATGTTCTGTGGGACTCCTGAAACGCAAACGACTTAAATTAACCTAGGAACTATACAATGACATGATAAAGATAAACGTCCCTATATTTTACTCAAATTACAAGGTGTTGTACATATATTGTAATTGAAGAAAAAACAACGCCTCATTGGATATCCACAAAAACCATGTATGAATCTTTATAGGTAGGTAGATACACCAGGTAAAGTACCTACTAAACCTACTCATTTTAAATAATAGCAAAATATTTTACCTGAATAATCACCACCTTGACCCGAATTCTGTAAATATAAAAATAATAATGTTTGAAATATCCTGAAATCAACATGAGATGATAATGATATGCACACTGATGAAGAAGCTGGTGCTGAGACATGCATGACCTTTTGACACTTTTTAATTTTTTAATATTGATGTACCTAAGTATACAATATGTTGTGTATTGTCATTATCCTTTTTTTGTAAGTGAAAGTATAATATATTCTATTGTATTTTATAATAATAATGTTATGTTCGAATCAGAATTAAAAAGGAAAATCAAGACTTATTTTTTTATATAAGTATAGATTATTTTTTGGTTATGGCTACTTCGAAATAATATACTTTTTTACTTACCCATTGTCCGTCGGGTCTGTAATGGTTGTTACCATTCTGCACGGAGCCACCTTCATTAAGACCACCAGATGAACCAGTAGGGTTATATCCTCCATTGGAACCACCTGCAAAACTCGGACCACCATTTGTCCCGGTTGATCCCGTTGGGTTATACACTCCCCCGTTTGGTCCTGTAGGATTATATCCTGTATTAGGTACATTTGAAGTGCCCGTAAGACCATATCCGGTATTCGGTCCGCCTGATGACCCAGTTGGATTATAACCGCTATTAGGCCCACTTGATGTTCCGGAAGGCCCGTAACTGCCACTCGTTCCTCCTGCTAGACCTGTAGGGTTATATACTCCGTTCGGTCCACCGGCTGATCCTGTGGGATCATATCCCGTATTAGGTCCACTTGCTGACCCTGTTGGGTTATATCTTCCATTAGGTCCACCAGCCGATCCTGTTGGGTTATATCCTCCATTTATTCCACCAGTTGATCCGCCTGGGTTATATCCTCCATTAGATCCACCAGCTGATCCTGTTGGGTTATATCCTCCATTGGTTCCACCGGTCGATCCGCCAGGGTTATATCCTCCATTCGATCCACCTGCTAACCCAGGTGGGATATACGCTCCGTTCTGTCCCCCTGGTCCCGATGGGTTATATCCGCCATTAGAATCTCCCCCTCCAGGGTTTATTCCTACTCTGGATCCACTCCCTGGTCCCGTAGGAATATAACCTCCATTTGGTCCACCAGATGATCCTGTTGGGTTATATCTACCATTAGGTCCACCAGCCGATCCTGTTGGGTTATATCCTCCATTTATTCCGCCGGTTGATCCGCCTGGGTTATATCCTCCATTAGATCCACCAGCTGATCCTGTTGGGTTATATCCTCCATTGGTTCCACTGGTCGATCCGCCAGGGTTATATCCTCCATTTGGTCCACCTGCTGATCCAGTTGGGTTATATCCTCCATTTGGTCCACCTGCTGATCCAGTTGGGTTATATCCTCCATTTGTTCCACCGCTGGATCCGCCAGGGTTATAACCTCCGTTAAGTCCACCAGATGATCCCGTTGGATTATACCCTCCATTTGTTCCACTGATTGAGCCGCCAGGGCTATATCCTCTATTAGGTCCACCAGCTGATCCCGTCGGGTAATATTCTCCATTTGTTCCACCAACTGATCCGTTAGGATTATATCCTGCATTTGGTCCACCTGCTGACCCAGTTGGATTGTATGCTCCATTGGTTCCACCTGTTGATCCTCCAGGGTTGTAACCGCCATTAGGGCTTGTAGGGCCGTATGCTGATGTCCCTGTAGGGCCGTAACCTGATGTCCCTGTAGGATTGTACCCACCAATGGGTGTTTCTGAGTTTCCATTAGGCCCATAACCTCTACTAGGACCTCCTGGTACTCCTGTAGGTCCGTAAACCGTGCCTTGAGAGCCGTTGGGTCCTCCATACTGTCCATTAGTTCCACCTACGTTTCCTGTACCATAAGGTACAGTAGGGTTATATCCTTGTGTACTTCCACCAAGTCCTAGATATTGTGGATTTTTACTAGGGTCAACCACACAGCAAATATATTGTACTCCTCCAGGTCCCTGAAAGGGTCCAGCCATACTCCCTGGATAAGCGGCATTTCCTCCTTGCCCTGGGTATCTTTGCCCATTTACCCCATAATTACCTCCTGGAAGTATATTTTGCTGCCCAGGAATATTACCTTGACCCGGTACAAGTCCACTATTTCCAATCGATCTATCAGTTTGTCCAGGCGCATATCCACCACTTCCACTAGGTACATTGCCTTGGTTAGGTACAAAACCGCTATTTCCACTTTGAATACCTGTTTGACCAGGTACATTACTATGGCTCGGTCTGGGTCCGTTATTTCCAATTTGGCCCACAGTTTGCCCAGGGGCATACCCACTGCTCCCACCGGGTATATTACCTTGGCCTGGTATAAATCCGCTATTTCCCATAGGGCTAGGCCCATATTCACCGCCACCTACAATGCCTTGGCCTGGAATAAATCCCCTATTTCCTCCTTGATTACTAGTTTGCCCAGGTACATTACCTTGACCCGGAGATAATCCGCTGTTTCCAACTGGGCTAATAATTTGTCCCGGCACATATCCGTTGTTCCCAACAAGTGCATTACCTTGACCAGGTACGTATCTGTTGGATCCTTGTGTTTGTTCGGGTACATACCCTACGTTGCCACCTGTTGGACCTTGGCCTTGTACATATCCGTTGTTTCCAACCGGACCTCCAGCTTGTCCAGGTAAGTTGCCTTGACTGGGAAGGAATCCGCTATTTCCACTCGGTAAATTACTTGGACCACGAATAATTCCACCGCCTCCTCCTTGGTTTCCAGGTACATATCCTCCGTGTCCGGCTCCACTTGGTAGATTACCTGGACCTGAACCAAAAATTCCATTTCTTCCTGGTTCACCAGTTTGCCTTGGCGAATAATTGTCATTGCTACCTGGCACATTACCTTGCCCAGACTGACCAGGAATGTATCCCCTGTTTCCACTTGGAATATTACCTTGGCCAGGTAAGAACCCACCCGTTCCGCCCGGGCCGCCAGTTTGCTCAGGGGTATATCCTCCATTTCTACCTGGATTGTTACCTTGGCCAGGTACGAATCCGTTATTTGCTCCTTGATTACCATTTTGTCCTGGCATATAATTTACTTGTCCATGAGGACTGTATGCATTACCTCCATTTATATCTGGCACTCTATTCGAACCAGATCCTGGTGTATTGCCACTGCTGGCTATACCGTTTTGACCATTAACACCTTGTGTGCTTCCTGGCTGTTCGCCTCCCTGATTTCCGTAAGGACTTTGGCCTGGTCTAAAACAAAAAGAAAAGAGCGATAGTGCTTAGAGTAACATTTTAAGTCAAATTTTACAAAAAAAATCGTTACTGACGATATTCCTGGTGCACCGATTTGCGATGGCCTTCTTAGACTTTCTGCTTCTAGCTCGGAACGACCATGGCATTCGTCACAGCTTGGGTCATATACTGACTGACTTTGCGCCTGGCCCATGCCACCATTTCCACCTGAAACTGATCATAGTTATTAATTAAAGAATTATTTTATTATATACATAATTATTTATATAATAATTATACTGACTGACGCTTGCCCTTGAGGAATCTGCATCTGAAAGTGCTTCTGCTTTCCCTTCATCTTTTCCACTGCCTTGGTCTATTGCCAGATATTGTGATTGAGTCTGCCCTCTGAACCGACCTCTTGGCCCGTATCCCGTCTGACGACGAGCCCTAGGTTTTGATATTTCCCCAGCTACATTGTTTGATGTATAATAATGTTCATCTTTTACTATTACATCGCCCGTTTTGCAGAAGGTTTCTTTATTAGTCTCATTATCATTGAATGGCTTCACCTGTTACAATTAATGTCATTAGAACAATTAAAATAACATTGTTTAAGCATGTACCTAAGTAACAACGCAATGAATGGATAACAAGAATTAAGTTACCTTGACACATAAACTGACTGGATTTGTTGTATTATCATAATATTAAAAGTTGTGAAACATGGGCCAAGGAAACTCAACCTTGACAAAAAGAAGTTATCATTATAAATAATTAGAGATAAATTGTAGAATTTACAAATTATGTTCCGTGCCTACGAGTGACACACTTACCCGACTCGCATGGTGCAAGTCTAACAGTAGACTTCCACCATGCGAAGCCCAGCGAAGGGTTTAAAAAGTAAATGTACCTTGGGATAAAATAAAGTATGTGTGGTAGTGCTGGGAAATTAAAATTGTATTTATGTATAGGACATCAATATCTTATTAGCGTAACAAGAGATTGAAGTGTGAAAGAAAAAATCTTACGTAGGTAAATGTGTATTTCATTACAAAGAGGTGTTTTTTTCTTTAATTAATCTAATCTGATTGGTATGCTAATTTTGAGTACAACCTACTATGCCCAGTTGAATTTAGATCAATAATATCTATAAGATTTTAAGCACTAAATAAATACTTAGCATACATTTTACTGATAAGGGCTGATGAACCTAATGACACACAAAAGCTTCGACTTCGAAGTTGTTTGGTAAATGTATTGTTTGATTTATACACACCATATTGGCTTTTATCATGTGAAGGCAATCTAGAAACTCAAAGTTGTATTGGCCTAGTAATAAAAAAACCCTTCGTTATAAAAGTGGCATAAACGAGTCCTCGAATTCACAAAGATTACCAAGTCTAGAGTAATCATGGGTCAAACCATTAGCATAATTTAACGTAGGTCGTAGGTAATATCTTAATACATTGTAAACTTATAAAAAGTAAAACTTCAGAAATGTCCAGAAGTCATGTCGAATGATGTCCATCAACAAACCTACAGGTTTTAGGATGATATCATAAGATGGTGCGATCTTAGAGTGATGATGGACGTTAGATGCCTCTCTCTTAGCAAGTCTCAGTGGACGTGTTCAGTGTGATAATGCATTCGTGAAGGCTAGGCACCAATTTACATCTGTTAAACAACTACATGTTAACTTCATTAGACATAAATAAACAGGCTAATCTCATAGCGAGTGAGTAATCTTTCTATAGGATTACGAAGGTGCGTGACTAATTACCTATTGTCTGGCTAAAGTACCTCTAGGGACTTCTCAAACATACCTAGAGATCTTTTTGAGATAAACTTTACATTTCCTAATAAGTATATGAATTAACGCTTGCTATAGAAGTACCTAGAAGGGTTTACCTTTTTTTGAATCTTCATATAAATTGTCATGATGTAGACGTTATTTTATTTAAAAAAACAAGTGAACGATGTTTTTTTCCCAAAAAACAATTAAAAATAATTTAATTAAACTTACTGGTGGCCAAATTTTGCTAGGCTACCTGATAAATATATATTCTCCTAATTATAAATATACACAAAAATTCGGTTTTCAGCAAAAAACAGATGAGCGCACTAATCCTGCAGCCGGATCTCGTACTATTTGTTTTTGCACACGAGAACATAAGCCATTATGCCTTAGATAGAACTGATGTACGTAGTTACAGGGTGCGTCTTCGGTGAAGACGGTGAATTCAGTCAGTGCAAGGTTTAACAGAGTGTCCCGTAAATCAACGTCAAGCCGGAAACGGATGTTAATGATTTTGGATTTGTGGCCAAGTTGTGATAATATTATCAGAAATTAAGAAAAAATCTTGATCATGTACTTTTCAAATTATAACTACTAAACTAGCACGGCTGAAAATACATGTTGATTGTTATATTTTGAATAAACTTGAAATGAAAACGCACAGCAGCTAAATTACTAGTAAACATATTATTTATTACAAGCTTACTTGTAACACTAATAAAAAGTGTACCTACCTACAGTAGTAGGTACACTATAACTTTTCAGCTATATTGATACATTAACGTAGGTACCTATTTTTTTATCCCTCACATATATGTTTATATGTGAGGGATGTATATTATGTGTATATGATTGTTCGTTAGATTAGCTTTAACCATATTTGACATTGAAATTTAATGGTATCGCACAGCAAGTAATTCCGTTACATTCAAATAACCGTCAACATAAAGATGGTCATAGCATAAAATGAAGTGCAAAATACTTACCATTATAAATTTAAGTCGTGGTGGTACAGGTTTCAAATCGCTAAAACCACAAAATCTGGTCAAATCCGAGGGATATAAGTAATGAACAAATTCCTTAGCATCCGTTGGACTGATCGGCCAAGCTGAGCACCATTTCGAATTCGGGAACTTGCATGTCAGGTAAAGCTGAAACTGACACAGAATCTTGTATATACATACTCGTACATATTTAATGCACAAGAGCGCAGCAACCTGACCTACTAAGTAGTTGAGATATAGGTCAGGCATCTTGCGGTCCGAGAGGTAAATTAAGTTTGTGCTTCGACATAAATTTCAAATTAAATCCAAATCTATGATAAAAATAATTGATTCTTACATTTTTGTGAGGTTCAGCATGAATGCTAATTAGAAGCAAAGTTGCGATGAGCGGTTGCAAGAGCGACGGCAGCGGCCCAAGGCGCGCTGGGCTCGCAGGTCGACGCATGGCGATGCGATGCCGGTGGTGCGCGGCGACGCTCTGCCGCGCTGCCGACGCCGCAGCCGCCAGGCGCACTGGCCGCACTCTGACCCGGCCCCGCGGCTAACCCAAGATGAACCCGCATCTGATTTAAGTTCACCCACCCAATTTCTAAGATAGCGAACTGATTTGACACTAACTAACTATGAGGAAGTAGGTATCGCAAGCTACGATAGCGTTATCGAATACTTAAGTATGCTAAATTATATTTTCATAAATACGTAACAATTAGACCATGTTACACCAGTAGTTAGGTACACATTTAAGCCTAAGCTTAAATAATAATAAATAATACTCGACAATCCACACAAAATCATCTTGCCCCAAGCTAAGCAGAACTTGTGTTATGGGTACTAGAAGACTGACATACTTCTTCTTCTTCTTCTTCGTGTCGATGATTCAAACAACGTTTTCCCAAAATTTGGCCACCTCTATGGCGTTTTCAGTGGCAACGTACAAATCAGCCTGACATACTTAATACAATACATTACATATATATATATTTTTTATTATACATATGAAATACCCAGATCACCCGGAATAAATATTTGCAGTTCGTACAAACATTTATCCCAAGGCGGGAATCGAACTCGCAACCTCCGTGTCGCAGGCGGACCTTCGCCCGCCGCGCCACATCGGTCGTCAGATAAATAACTTTAAGTAGATCCATTATTATAGTTATTTATTACTTTTGAATAAGTACTATTTCTACCTATAGTTATTTTAAATAATTAAATTAGATATGAGATCGCAATATATTAGATACGCGAATATATAAACCTAATATATTTCTAGCTCTAAATTTAAGTCACTTTTAAGTTTTACTCGTCACGCACGGCATACGGACTTCAGTACGCTATGATATATTTGTAATTTATAAGTCCTTTCTAGGTAGTTTTTTATGCTTTTCTAGTTCGCAACTCTCAGATTTTGCAATAAGTTTTTTATTTATAAACTAGCTGACCCGTGCCCACTTCGTTGGGCATAATTCGACCGTTTTTTCTCCGATTCGCTTTGCAAAACGGACGTAAAAGCCTTTTTATTTATCAGTTTTGTATATAGCCTATGACACTCGGCAATAATGTGGTTTTCTAATGGTGAAAGAATTTTTAAAATCGGTTCAGTAGATCCCGAGATTACCCTTACAATTTAACAAATAAACAAACTTTACTTCTTTATGACTGTATAGATTTTACCTGCATTATTCCGCTTGACATTTTTCTATTACTTACATTTTTGAACTCGTGATATCTTTTGAATGGAATGTCCAAATTGAATAATTTAAAAAGTCATAATAAGGTATTGAAACAGTCTTAATTATGAAGAAATTTATTTAGATAAGGATTAATACCAAACCACAAATAAAGAACCTTTTCTAGGGGCGTCATTTTAATTATATTTTTTCGATATTAAAACAATTATAGTGACATATCTGTAATAGTTAGACATATGCTGTCGCTGACTTTTTTGTGGATGATGATGTGTTCTACAAAATTGTAGTACATGATATCTTTCTATCTTCAATAGTTTTCGCAGCGCACGCGATGTAAGGAATTTCTTAGGTATTTTTTTTTACACCTTGGGTTACATAATTGAAGTTTTAGTAAAGATCCCTAATGTTTTTGAAAATATAATATAGCCTATGACACTCAACAATAATGTGGCTTTCTATTGGTGAAAGAATTTTTAAAATCGGTTCAGTAGATCCCAAGATTACCCCTTACAATTGAACAAATATACAAACATACAAACTTTACCTCTTTATAATATTAGTATAGAAGTATAGATATAGATTAAGGAACAAATTCAAGGAGTAAAAAGATTTCGACCTTGCCAGGATTCGAACCTGGAATCTTCTGATCCGTAGTCAGACGCGTTATCCATTGCGCCACAAGGCCAGTTACAGGAGTTGGTGAAATAGTCTTACATCTTCTAACAAATTAAACCCACGCTTCTATCTCAAAGTCTATAAAATTAAAATGTCTACCTTATTTAATTTAGATACGAGAATAAGCATATATAGTTGCACCGCAGCTAGCTAGTGGTAGCAGCCCCACACCGTATTTTCAAATCCAATGAAGGCAATAGTTTATCCGAAAGTAAAATTGGTGCGCACAAAACATGCGCTCCCAACCATTGAGGGTATCTTGACCTAAACAGCTTCGCACGTATTTACTTGAATCCCTGGTAAGGCCTAGAAGGTAAATATATTTTATATAGTGCGCCAGACACTTATTGTTATGTTCAGGCCATCGTAATTAGTAAACTCAGCGTCAATCTGAGTACCTACCTACCAAAATAAATATAATAGGTACTTATATGTTACAGACTTACAGGTTTCTAAATAAAACAAATAAAAATAATGAACAATAGTAACATTTATTTTAAAACCATCAACAAGTATACGGTTAACTAAAGCGATTGCATATTAAGCTTACAAATATAGCGAATACAGTACAAAATGATGTTAATCATGGATATATAGCATAGTTTAGGCCTACTTGAATTTATATTATAAAATATTTGATGTTGAGCATCATTTATTACAACCTCGTTATCTCTGAGCTTACATTAGAATCCTTTTTTTTGTACGAATGGGTTGGATAAATGAAATGTTGTGAGTAGTATGCGTTGGCGTGCACTTCAGCAGAAGCTGGGCTCTTACTGTTGGTTACTCGACGGTAATACTCCATTGTCTCGGCAGTGCAGTCACAAGCCAGTCTGCTCTCTGAACCGCTACTCTCAAGCTGGTATTTCGGAACCATAATTAAGCTTTCTGTGGATTTTGTGGGCGCACAATGACTATGACTTCTGGTATAAACAGAATAATGATTATGCGGAACCGTATTCTGTCGGTGGGCGTGCTTTTCTTGTTGATGGTGTTGCTGATACTCGTGATGACTTTGAGAAGCACGACCACTGTGACTGCGCCCGTGGCTCTTAGACCTATTATTGGGTTGTTTATTCGTAGTATCCAAGTAACCGTATCCAAACCCGTAGCCACCGAAAGCTTTGGTTGTTAAGTTATCCCAAGATTTAGGCTTCACATGCTGATGGGAACTCTGGTATTGTATTTTTGGCGACGATTTGTTCTCAGAACGGTCGTTGTCCCAAAATAGAGTATCGCTACTCAGGGATGTGCTGTAGCTGGAAGCAGAATTGTCGCATTGCACTGTTGCGTTACTTGTGGCGTATGATTGAAGGCTACATTGGCTAGTTTGTGTAGATTCTGTAGTCAGGTAGCGATAACGACCAGAGCAGTGTCCAGAAGGGCAGACCTTTTTTGTCCTGGAGTGGGATCCGCTAGCACTATCTGGTTTTTGGGTTGACTTATCAACCTGCTGACATTTCTCTTTGCGCTTGTGTTCTTTTGAGCACTCTTTTTTCCGCCTTGCTTTTTTTTTGCTGTTAGGAACGCAATGTGGATCGCAGCAAGGACTGGCGAGATCGTAAGCTTCTAAGCTATTGGCGTCCTGGTTATTGTATGTCGGCATGCATGGGGCGCAACTATGACTGTGGCTACTCCTGTGTCCCTTGCTGTGCTTTGTATTTGTAGACTTGTAGGTCTCAGAAGCGCGATGGCATTCTCCTGGCTGAGCTTTCACTACGTAATGATGACAGTCTCGTCTGTTCCTTGGCGAGCCTACAGTTATCACGAAACTACCAGTGCGCAAATTTGGCTGGATGAGACACGTGCCATACCGTGGGTCTAAATATTGATACATAAACACGTTAGACTGTGGTGGTTTCACGGTTGTTACATTTTCACTGGACAAAGTGGGCCTGCAGTATGCGTTGTTGATATTTTCTCCGATAACGTTATCTTCGGAGTCTGATATGACGTCGGACGGAGACGATTTCTTTTTCTGCGAAGGTAAACTGTGGGTTTTCCAATTAGAGTCGAAAAGTTGTCTCTCACGTACCGTAAGCTGTTCTAGCTCTCGCATCTTGTTTTGAATTGTTCGTTGTATATTGATGTATTTAAGATGCAGTTCCACTTTTCGGACACAATCTTCAAAGATGACAACCATGCGCATGCGAGAGTCGCAGCCATTGATGGCATCCACGATGGCAGCGTGTTCAGCGCGCTCTACATCCATGCCGTTGATGGAAAGAATGACATCGCCTTCGCGCATGCCAGCCGCTGCCGCTGGCCCTTCGCCCTCCACGTGGTCCACGTAAGTGATCACTTCTATTTCTTGCTCCTGAAAAAACAAGATTAGTTTTAACACGGGTGCTCGGTGGAACCGCCACCTTCACTACAGGTCTATGCAAGATAATACATATAAGACTAAGTAGGTAGGTATGTTGCCAAACTTTTCGGTGATTTAACCAACCGTTTAATATACAAAGGGTTTTTGTCCCTTTGGATACTTGAGTACCTACTTACAATAATTAAAAATAAATAATAATCAAAAAATGATAAAAAATACCTAAGTATAGCAGAAGTAGGTAGGTATTTTATAAAATAAGAATTACTTAAGAACCTTTTTATAATGTATCCCATAGCTCTGAAGCGTAAACCCGTAGCTGCCGTTTTTCTTTTCAACAATAATAGTTCTTCTTCGCCAGTCCTCCTCGTTCTTGCCTGGTCTCTCAGATTTCATCGATTCACGTATCTATAAGGTTAAGTAGGTATAGTAAAAATCACAGCTTCTTTAGATTGACTTGTAGATTTTAAATATAAAATAATTGAATACTCACAGAATTATCCATGGAGTCCTCCTTAGAATCATTGTTGAGGAATTTTTTACCATTGCCCATCGAACTCGGGCACCTTTCGTTTAATTTTGGGGAACTCATTGCAATTACTATAACCGTTGTTTATTCGTTGATGTAGTTTTGTAGCGTTGTTATGCTGACGGAATTCTAGTTATAATTATTATATTTTTTTTATTGATGTTCATATTTGCTTATTTTATTCACGCAGTTTCGCGAGGGTGACTGACTAAAGGGTGTTTTGTTGGGACTGATCGTTCGGCGCGCGCATGCGTAGCTTACGGCAAACCCGCACAGGTAGGTACAACAAAGGACATGTCGAATCTCCTCAAGTCGGTATGAAATGGATGGGTAGAATGGTAGAATGATATTTGGATGCCTGCGTGGGAATAAAATAAAGAAGGAATGATAATGACTTGTAGTTAGTAATTATTTTCAATGCCGTACACGTCTAGTATGTCTACTGTCTTTGAAAGATGACTATAATGTTTTACTCTTACCGCTGTAGTTGTTAGGGTGCACGCACCAATGTATTTACTTTAGCATAATTTACTATTGCTGTGTTAGGTATTGGGACTGGTATTCCAGAAAATTTGTTATTGAGTGAAAGTAATGGAGGCAAACTGATAGATTGGAGTCCTACTGCTGAGGGTATCAATGCGGTACCCTTCGCTACTTTTACTGGAGTGGTGCCACTTGTATCACGTTTGAACAATTTTCTAAGAAACCTTGATGAAGCGGCCGAAGTGTCATTTTCATAACTTTTACTTGTATTCACTGAAATAATATAAAGGTAATATAAAATTGGGTTTTTAAACTTTTAAACTACATAAAGTTTTAGTTATTAACATCAATATAAAATAATTCACTTAAATAAATGGTTCACTACCTACATCCTAATACTAACCTGAGTTTTGTGACGTAGTTGGAATCAAAGCAAACTGGTTAAATTTTTCCCAAGAGGCTTTGGTTCCATTGTCAACAGGAGCCACCCCGATCATACTCTGGGCTGTCACATTTGTTAGTAGCGGCTTTGGAATTCCGCTGAGGTCCACATGCGTACCATTTGTTTGGTAAAATGTTACAGACTCTTGACTTCCTCTAAGTGGTGAGTATAAACAAAATAATTTAAAACCAGTGATACATAACACTTAACATCAGGTGAGATCGCGGTCAAACGCTTGATATAACTATATAACTAGTAAAAAAAAATGAGAGCAAGACATTTTTTGACAGAAAAATAGTGTTATTATTACCTAATAATAAATTACGAATTCGATTTGTTTAACACACCAATGACTGTTTTCGTTGTTGTTTTTTTCTTGCGCTTGCGACAACTTATCTTACTAACGGAATTTTAGATAACCAGCTTGTTTTGTTGACAACTATAAAAATTGTTCGCACGCGTATTTTATTTCAAAAAGGGATCAAGGTTTACGAATGATTGAAGAACACTGATTTCACCAAAAAATTAGATACCCACTTATATTATACATCTATGTACTGTATGATACATAAAATATTCAGGATGTTTTTTTTTGATGATGGGCAAGTCCGAAACCATGATAGTGAAATGTCTCGGTTTTATAAAAAAAAAACATAAATAAAATATAGAAGCAGTTATTATTTTACTGTAAATCGAGGGCATGATAGATGATAGAGGAGAATGGAAGAAGAGAACATGTTGTGCCGACCCCACCTAGAGGGATAAGGGCAGGAAGAAGAAGAAGAAATCGAGGGCATGCCTTAACGACCTTTCTCTAACTGTCGCGGTTTCGAACTTATCCTTCCCAAAAACCATCCTGTATGGGTATAATATTTTACTACCGACTGCTGTTGAAATAATAACCTTGATTATACTATACTCTACGATTGTGATCTCATTAATTGAGATTTTGTTTCCTTTATCACCAACATTAATAAAAGTATCTATTTATATAACACTAACTTACGTTGTATTGTAATTGCTTGTGTTATTATCCGTTTTATTTGTCAGGATACCAACTTCGTACACTGTTGCATGTATAACGTACCTAGAATTATTTTACATTCATTACTTTATCCAAAATAACAGAAAGAACAACCTTTTTTATTACTTACATATCTTTGCCCGGGTTCGAAGAATTCCCCGACTGATGGATGACTTCTCCGTATGTACTCATTATCGGACTCATCCAAAGAATTATAAATAACATCTAAAATTAAAAGAAAAAAATAATTAAATACTAATCAATTAATAATGCTGGACCATCCACACAGCCATCAATTCATCTAGTCCCAAGCTGCATACATAAACGGTAAGATAAGATCGTAGAAACAATGAATCCAAACAAAACTTACTAAGTTATTCATTATTTTTCAGGCCAGTTGTGCGTGCAGATAGTTATTAAAAAACGTTGTTATAATTTGTATAAAAATAACAATCACTTGTCATTTGTGGCAAAGAATTAGAAAATGGAGTTGTTCCTAGTTTATATACCATTCGGTACTCTACATATTCTGTTAGCGTTGCAGTGGGATCCTGTGAACTATTACTAATTAACTTACTATTGTCATGTTAAATACAAACTTCAATAACTTTGTAAACACATAATAGGGCAATAAATGATTTTTGTTTGTTTGTTTGTAATCGTGGATCTTATTCACAAAACATAAATGGCGATTTATATTATTACGAATATCATATCAGAAATAAATAACATCTATTTCAAAAGGACTTTCATAAAAAAATCTTCAGTACCTACTTTCAGTAAACAACTCATTTATATTACTAACCATGCCGCAGCGCTGCGACCAAACGTGTGGAAAGTATTAACTAGGTAACAATTTACTTTGGTATTTTATCAAACCAGCCGAATTTTCTCAAGTACCAAACCGCGTTTGGATATCAATTTTTATCTCTCGAGGTGCAGCTCAGTGTGATGCTGGCCTGTGATAGAATCGGTAAAGCTGCCGTGGTAGACCTGAGGTGGTTAACGGCTAGCTAAGTTAAAACTAACTCTCACACTCATTTTAACAAAACTAATTCAAAATGACCATCAATAAGGCAATGGTTTTTGCTGGGGTCTCAACTTTGGTGAGTTTTTTAATCGTCATAATTTTGTTTATAAATTAGACTGTAAAATATGAAAATGAAAATATGAAAATATTTATTTGTGCAACATCTAAGTAAATAACATCTAAAAAAATAATGAAATCTTTAATAGACAATTAATTTATGTTCTGATATCTGCTTAGACCTTTTCAATCAAAATTAATCTTAGCTAAGCTATTTGTAGAAATTAAGGATTAGTAATTAGGTAGGTATAATTGAAGTACATTCTATATACCGCTTCCAATGCTACAAAAATGCGATCTATTGATTTATATATTGTAAGACATACATGAAAAAAAGCTTATTAAGTTTGCTTTAGTTTTTAAGTTACTTGTACTACTTTTTAGTTTCTGGCAAGACGTTCTTCTTTGTTTAGCAAGTAGAAAATATGTTTTTGGCGTTAAGTTCTCCTTTTGTACTTATTCTGTTTTTTTGTGCAATGAAGTACCTACTCAATAAATAACGAATATATATAATTATATTTATTTTCATAAATATTTAACTTTTTATAAACGAAACCTAATTTTATTGCAAAATAGGACATTGCATGTACTTCTAGTTACAATATAATCGGTAAAGAAATAAGATGATAGTATAAAATTATCTGTTACATATTATCAGTTGAGAGTTTACAGCAGATAAGAACGACAGGAAATGAAATATATGGGCGCTTCGTGTCTTCCAGGATTTTCAAATATAAATTATATTACGTGGACTTATACTTTATATATTTTTTTCATACATAGGTAGGTATAGTAATTACAAATAGCGTGAGACGTTGCTCTACCAAATCTTATCTGCTCAAACGTCACCAATTTAGTATCTAAAGAATTGAAAAATTCTATCCGGAATGTTTATAAGATAAGAAAGAAGTACATATTACGAAATAACTAGATATCCGTCTAAACGATATACCTACCAAACTATCCAACAAAGTAGGTAGGTAGGATATGATGGCAAAATGGTATTCAGTATTGAAGCTACCAATATTGAGTCTTTTATATGTTTTTACTCCTAAATCCCGTTGTAGGAGAAAATTCGAAATAATAAGTTGTGATTGCACTATCTTCGCGGAACTTGTCTTGCAACAAACATTTACAAGTATCTTTGCAGAGCCCTTAGTCCGAAGACGCATTTTAAAACTCCCTACTCTCGAGCCGACAGTCGTCTCTCGGATGTCCATACATTTTTGTATGGCTATCCGAGAGACGACTGTCGGCTCGAGAGTAGGGAGTTCCAAAATGCACCTTCGGACTACGGGCTCTGATACAAAAATACCTTGTTCTTGATAGAAACCACATTCTAAAGAGCTGAGACGCTCGTTACTAATTTAACAGGACGGTGTTTTTTCAGCTTCAAGCCGTGGGTCAGATGGTTTTCGCATCATTAGCGTTAGCGCAGCACTTCTGCGTCATAGACTTCCTGAAGGAACTGCCTCTTCTACTGTATGTTAGGATATTGTACTTTCATAGTGAGTTTCGTATAATCAACTATGACATATATTATAGACATTTATATTTACACCTATAATATGTTTCGAAAAGCAATTTGTTTTAAAGATTCATCTCCTCTCCTCTGTGGCAGAGTTTCATTATATTACCTAAAAGCAAGCGAAATTACTAGTTTTTCAACGTATAAAGTAATATACATATAAAGTAATTTGCTTGGATTTCCACACTGTTTGGCTGCGCCTCCAAATATTTAGGGTCACTTAAATATACGTAAACAATATCATAGAGGTGCTAATGCCCAGTAGTGAACTTCCGAGTGACTTGATTTCTCTATAGAAATATTTTCCAGATCCCAGTACTTGCGATACTCGAATCAGCATTGGACAAGCAATTGACGGTGTAGCAGCCCAGGCCTTCGTTCTGTTACAGAATGAACCCTTCACTGCATTCCGAACCTTTGTCATCAACTGTGTCAGCCTTGGTTTGGCTGTACTGTGGATAGTAGCTAGTGTCATTTTAATGAGTGAGTTTTAAATGTCTAATTCCTATCCAGCTATAAAGCGCCTTATAAACCATACAATTTGGTTTGCAGTGGGAGGTGCGAGAAATAAACAATCAAAACATGTACGCTGGCCGTGGATAATAGTGACAGTTTGCGTGTGTGTTGTCGATATAGTCGCCACTGTCACCTACGCAAACGACTCCTTTCACACTAGGGTAAGAATCTAGTTTGTGTGGAAATAGGTACTGCAAACAGAACCTTTAACGGTAGTCTCTTTGGATGTCTAATATGAACAGTATGGAGCGTAACATATCTACTGAATACCAACAAGTTTATCAAAAGTAAAGGTGACCCTGTAGGTACAAGCTACACTACTTTTAATTATTATTTTCTATCTATACATAAGTGTCGTAGAAACGACGCAGAGAAGAAATGTCTCAGTGCAAACATTACGCATGACTTCCTGACCCTATTTCATATCGAATAGTTCTAACTGCTTAACAAATAAGCACTCACAGGAAGAAGCTGCTTGGCTCTGTCTGCGAGTTCAATCTCATTGATTCATCACAATCGATTGGTATACGCATATACTAGCTAAAGTAACATACCAATTTGTACCTAACTTATAGTAAACCATTGACATAACTTCTTACTCAAGCAAATCATTAACTGGGATGGTCTCATACACGTTATGCTGACGGAAAGTCAGCAGATAAACAACTAACTAGTCTTACTAGAATTAAGATTACTATATTATTTTACAGACATTGTTAAAATATTACAAAAACATTGAGGCCCTTATAAATCCATATAGTCTCTTGGGTTTGGACCGTCCAGGAATGAAAACAAGTACCATACACATTTGTGGTTAGTACAGACTCTTCTTTCCAGACTCTATCAGACATCATGGATTTTATCGGCGGTAGGGTCAGCGGCGTCGGTAACGTAGACCTAAACACTGCTTGGGCATCATGGACAATGGTGATTCTCTACTCGCGCTTTGTGGTACTCTTCGTACTAAACATCTTCCTTGTAATTACAATAGTGGTGGAATGCAATGTCAAACGGGATGTCATTGAAGACAGTGCTGTGGTAAGAAATTAGACTATCGCAATCATTGTACCAACGCTTTGGCAAACTTTACGAAATGAGCGTTGTCAAACTTTATATCCTTTCGATGATGCTTTGATTTGTGACATACATAATGCAAGAAAGATTTAAGATATTAGTAGCTTAAAGATGTTTTTGTACCCAGCGAATAGAAGCCCCGCTACAAGTTCCTTCACCAGCCCTGGTCCATCCACGTAGCCACGAAATGGCCACAAATACCAGCGTAGACAATAATGTAGAGGAGTCTAGCACAATCAGCGTTGAAAGAATTCCGCGTCCCGGACTCAGCCAATCCTTTCGAAAAATGAAGACTATTCTATTCCGAAAGACTCCGTCACCAGAGCGACCTACTAGATCCAGTCTTCCAGACTCTTTTGATCTTCCTGATGGGTACGAATATATTATTCATGAATGTGCTTGTATGTTTAGCAGTCGTACAAAACTCCATCGTCAATCATAGTCATTACCGCGTCCACAGAGTAAGAGATCCGCCACGCAGAATCCCTCGAGCCGGGTTGACTAATTCATTTCGCAGAATGAAGACTCTTTTGTTTAGAAAATCACCGACACCTGATCGCGCTAAGTTTTACACTGACTCATTGGAAACTTCTCCTGAAAGGTAATTTCATCTACATATTTCCATTTACGTATCGTATGTGCTTCATTGTCTTGCATGCTTTATAAAATCAGTACACGAAATAAAAAAATCTGTTCTCTTGCACATTCTAAATCATCTTACCATCACGATAGATCACCTCAAGCTCAGCGCGTCTGGGCGGAGAAGAGCACTAAAAATAGGACGGTGAACTTTCCTGAAAACGTGCTTTCCCTACCGCAACGGCTCGAGAACATGATAGCGGAACAGCAGCGGCGACTGGATCGCTCCGTGGTTGACACCACTGGCCGTCACTCGCCCCCGCGCGCCTCGCAGTCCCTGCCTCATCTAGACTCTACAATCACTGACGGGTAAAAATGCTACTGTAACCGTAAAAGTGATTTTTCTGCAACAGTGACTATTACGACGACTGACCCATCAGCACACGTTTATGAAGCTAATCAAATGACGTTACGCCACGTCCCTATCAGGCAGTGTGATATCTCGCGAATGACAGTTACGGGCATCTCAAATTCAAATATTCTTTATTCCATAAAATCGCAAAGATCATTTAGAATCCTAGAAGACTAGAGCTTAGAAGAACGGCCAACAACAGAGACTTTGAATGGACGAAAGCTTAACTACATACTGTAAAGAGGAGCTAGGTACTTGACATAAGATTAGCAGACAGTATGTTTATTAGCTTATTTGTAGGCGACGTGAGAATACGGCTGGACTGCAAGGTCAACTACCGTGGGCTTACATCCCGGCATCAGCACATCGCATGCGTGACCAGTTACCACCAGACGAGGACCTACCTCCTGTGCCTCTGCCAGACTACAGCGCTATTGCCTCTTTCAGAAAGGCTTGTAAGTAGCTCACTAAGCCAGTCTTTGTTTAATAGAACAATATTTATATTTGACTATACTATTTTAACCGAACCCATTCAATTTTTTGCCCCAAAACGTAGAAATAAATTCAGATATATGCTTAAATCGATATACGATACGATGAAAAGCTCAGTGGCTTTTTATAACAGAGCCTGTTTTATCATAAAACCTTGTTGAACTGGTCATTTTTTTTACCTTGCATAGGTTCGATTAATTATTAGCTTATGATATAAAGTTTATCAATCTTAGAATAAAATAATTGGTAACATTTTAACGAATAATTGAAAAGGCTATTTTATTTCAGCCGTCCATAGAGCCGCCTCGAGTCTCAGTTCGTTGACACAAAAAAGAGATTACGCATCGCAGTCCACGCGTCGTAAGTACATCATTGATACTATCTACTCGCAAAACATAGTAAGTATATCACTCTATATAGGCCAGGTCAGTGGGCCAGTACTAATCTGAAATGACTAGTGTGTAATATGTTTTTATTTTAACTAAACTTTGCTCAAGGTTAACCGAAATACTAAGTTACGGATAACCTATCGATATAATTCATTATTTTGAAATAACGTCATTCATTGACCCATTTTATCATGAATTTGAGAACAAGATTATTATTTTCATTCAAATACTTAGCAAACGTGAAAAACGCCAGGTCCTAATAGAAACAAAACAATGGTCCGCGTTTTTCTGTAGTTTGCACCTTCCGTTCTAGGCACGCATGCTATTGGTTCGCCATTCTTGTCCTAGATAAATAATCTAAACTGTTCTAATGAGCATTCAGTGAATTCATTTTGCCACTCTTGTCATTTCTTCCAGCTCCTCTAACTCACTCTGATGTGTTGTACTAGAACCAGACGCCATATCAGAACTCTGACGCCGAAATGAGAAGAAGCAAAGCACAATCTGGTTCCAGGGGCAAGTCAAGACGCTATAAAAACATATCGAGAAATGTGAGTGAGCTTTCAATTGTAAATAGTAGACATAGAGCTGATAGCTTATAAACTATTTTGTAAGTTTTTTTTAGATTTTTTTAATGTAATTATTAATAAGATGTGCAAAGTTCCTCAGACGAAATTATATCTTATTATAGCCATTAGTGGCAAAATCGCACAACTTACAAAATGCTAAAGCATTTTTCAAAAATATAACTGTCACAATTTGTAGCGCATATCAGTGTTGTATCTAATTTTGATGTTTTGAGAGAAATACGTAGGAAATTAGAACACTGCGAGGGACGCATGCACTGCACAACTTGGACGCTAGATAAGACTTGTTTTTCTATCTCACACTGGAATGAGATTTTGAATAAATAATTGTCTTTGAAGTTGACCTCATAATAAATTCTCTGTTGAACTTTGCGATTGTAAATAAATTCACTTTTGTAAATGACACTTGTGTTTTATTTAATGTTTTATCAATTTGGATTCTAGAATTAGCAGTAGGTACCTACTCAGGTACCTACAAATAATGTTTATTTCACATACTGCAGCTAATGAAAGTAGGTAACATTGACTTCAACCTTTGTCCAAGTGTTATTCTATTCTGTTCCAATCCACATGTATCATGTAAATCGTTTCAACAATAGATAGTAGGGAAACGATACAAAGAAGGGCGGTTACTCTTTTGCTGTCGAGCGTAGGTCCCACATAGCGGTGTAGGAAGTATAGCGAGTTGATCTGTGATGGCACGCTTACAATCCTATTTGCGAGGCTGAGGCGTGGAAACTCTGCCAGTGGGACGAGGTGGAGGAGCAAAGAGCTGGACATCAATAACACCATGACGACGAGTTTGACGCCGGTACCAGCACAACACGGCGTTACGCTCTCCGACACCGAGTAGCTTGAGTATAAGAAACTTCCGATCCGCCATGCCCAGAAAAAGTAAAGCAATCCAGTTAAAAACGCTTCAGGATTTGTCATAACATGGTATAATGCACATCTAAATATTTTACATTTTGTGTGGTGCAGTCAATTTAGAAATCCAAAATATATTGAGCAGAAATTCTGCGAGTTCGAAGATCTCTGTGTCACTTTATGATAATTATTCTGATAGGTCTGACAAACGTCAAATGCGATACAAAAAGGGGGGCGGTAAAGAGGTTCTAAAAAAATTCGCCTTCTTTTAAGTAAAAGGAAATCCTGATAACTATGTATAACCTTTTTTAGAACTAATAATATTTTTCTGATGAAATACAATGAGCAATTTAGATAAGAATGTGATTGAATTTGTCCTTACCCTTTTGTCTATGCGACGCACTACTTTGTGATAATCGCACCTGTAGATAAAGAAGTTAAAATGACCGTAAAAAGCTATATAAATAAACCAAGTCCACACTAAGTAGCATGAAAGTTTATGCACAATAAAATAAGCACCGCTGCACTTTCATTCATCTTTTTGAGATTCAAGATAGGCATTTATTATGTATGCATGCATAACAGCTAGATCGCTTCGGCATCTAAACAGCTCTTTTTTTCAAAACATAGCAAGTTTTGTTGCCCACATCATTTCCATTCTATCATCCACTCATTCAGATAGCGTGGAAATTATAACCGATAAAAATTATCAATCGCGATTAACGTACCGATATCTAATTTAGTTCCTTCATAAACGAACACTAGACTGACATGACGTGTATATAATAAAAAAGGAAACGAAATATATAATAATGACAACCGATAGTGAAACTCAGGTGAAACTGCCGCCTAAACTCGTTCTTACTGCTGTACTGTCGAGTGGGATTACAATAGTAAGTGCTTTACAATATCTAATATCAATAGCTAGATGTAAGTCCAATTATTAGCATTCTTTGAAAGTGTGAAATATAGTACGCAATTAACTAATACTACTAATTAATACGCAGAAGAATAAAACGATTGACGACAACCGTACCTACTCGTTATTAGCCAAACAAATAGATACTGAATAAATCAAAGCGCGCAGAGGCCAAGAGACTATATATATATTGAATAAAACACGTAGGTGGTATGATTAGGTACCTACTCATACAAGTATTTTTATAAGTACCTTCCCATACCGCCTACTCTTCAAATACGTTAAAAAAATATCGAGTAACTGCTACTGCGAAAACAAAGCCACATAGGTAGGTGTTTTTTTCTTTATTGACATGAAATAAGCAGATAACCCTTTTGAGGCACAATCACAAGAAAATTACAATCGTCCCTTGTGCTGTAAAAGATAACTAATAAAATACCTGTATCTATCAATCCATTGCCTCACCGAGCACGTTCACGGAAGACTCGTTCAATGAATCATAACAACATATTCTATGGTTAATTTCAAAATGACACATCGGAATTTATTCGTAGGTAATCAAAATGTTTTATAAAGATAATATGAATATTATCAGGACGTAACAGAAGAAGGTTGAACATGAGTCACGTAAGCTAGTAATTAAATATATTTAAATTGCCATATTACAGGTTACATCGATAAGCTACATAGTTTTGAGTATAATAGCTATAGTGTACCGATTCAAATGCGATGTAGCCGCCCCAGACAGTAGCGATAACGCACAACTTACATGGCATACTATCTACAGAATTTATATACAAGGTGAGTTCTGATTAATAATAAATAAGAAAATATTTATAATGACATAAAACATCAAAAAATCGTATTCGTCGTAGCACGAGCCGTACGTAGCACGAATGTGTTCTCTTTTTCGTATTTTATTTTTTGTAATTACAGATATTAATTGTGAAAATGCATTACCAGCAGAGGGACTCACACAATCGCAGACAGTGTTTGTACTCATAACGCTCATATTATGCTTCTCTATACTTACATTGATATCAAGCATCTTGCTGACTGTAGGTGAGTATGCGGTCGGTTGTCATATTACAACATTAATAGCAACTAGATTACATTAAACTTTATTCTTAGGAGTGAAAAATAATGAGTGGTATCAATACACGAACGCTATCGTGTTTGTATACATATCATGCTGGGTGGGGTCTTTGGCAGTCGACACCACGCTCGCGACTCACCTAGGCATGGACCACCGGTACCTGACGCGGCAGCTGGTAAGTACCATAACAGTAGTTTGTATGTCATGAAAAATATATGTAGGTACCTATGTCATCATCATCATCAACCTATGTCAACTGCTGGACGTAGGTCTCTCCGAAGACGCGCCACTGAGCCCGGTCTTTGGCTCTTCTTTAACTCATCCATTCCAGTGTTTGCCAGCTACACTACGCAGATCGTCGCTCCATCTCGCCGGAGTACCTACCTTGTACCTATGTATAGGTGCTTAATACTATTGATGTTACTGTGTACCTACTCTATGAATGTTTTTACAAATAAAAATGTATTTAAGTATTATATCAGCAGTCTTGTTCCCATAGTACAAGCTTTGCATAGTTTGGGACTAGAGTGTGATGTGTGAAATGTCCGTGTATATTTATTTATTAATGAATATTTTATTCATATTTATTGAGCGATTTCTAGGTTGAATGTGGTAACATAAGCTAGGGTGTGATTTTATAATTTGCCATACCTACTGATTGTTCCACGCAAAATATTTAAGTTTTCCATGTTTTGGTTCTTTTCAGCGTGAATCACCCGAGTACATACCTATGTTAGACTTGGTGAGGCAAGGCGCTCTCGTTCTCATGTCAGTTGCGTTGAAGGGATACGTCACTTTGGTGGTGAATCTTGCACTTATTTGCCTACTGATCACCTATTCGTGCAGACAACAAGACTGCTCCAAAAAAGAAGAGGTCTGTGTAGTTTTGTTACAAGTTCTTAGTAGTTTCATAAGATGAATGTTACTATAAATTTTTATTTTTAAAATGTTAATCTCTTTCTATTATGTTCTCACCAATATATGTATTATGCCTAAGACCTGTGGACTTTGACACAAAATAATATACAAATGACATTTCTTTCAGCATTCGATACACAAAATGGGAGCCATAAATGGATTTGAGTAAGTAGTAACATACAAGTTACCGACAGTAAGTATAACTTATTTGAACTGATTATAATATTAAACGTTTGTTTCATTTCGCAGTCAGCCTAGGCGAGTGGATGACAACTGGGTACAGCCTGATCCTTATGTTTCATCTTATACTCGCGGGTAAATAATTTATCTACTTTAAACAATGTGTATGATAACTAAATAACATATTTCAATAAAAAGCCGGACGAACGATGCTTTTTATACCACTAAATAATTTGGATGATCTTAATTTTTAGGCAAACAAATAGCGTCTATACGAATGATGATGGTCAACCGAGAAGCCTCCCACGTAGTGACTACTATGCCACGTAAGATTCTTTAGTAATTAATAATTATTAGGGATATTGAAATGAAAAACGAGAATACATAAATAGCTTAATTAATTTATTTAGATTAAAAACACAAGACATACCTCAAAATGACACAGTGAATTAATAAGCCATAGTATTTTTGACACAATACCCTAAGTGGAAATCAGTCTATTTTATGTAGTTAATGCAACAACCGCAAGTCTCAAGCTTTTGTAACAAGTTGGAAGCACCATAAGTACTGCAAAAACTATTTGACACCTTATGTATAATACGATCAGCGGACATAAACTATCATAAAGATAGCCGTTTGGTTGTGCAATGAAGCCTTTTCAACTTATTTGACTTTTCGCATTACAAACGGTTAACCCTAAGACTGCATTGATCCACCGACCGCACTGTAACACAAAGGTCACTATTAGTACTGCACTATACACTATCTTTTTGGGATAGCCCATTTACGTGTTCCTTAGCAATCTTAGCGTGTAGGTACCTAAATGACTGAATTGTGTTAGCATAATGTGATATAATTAGGTATTTATAAATTGGTTATTGTTGATCGTACGAGTAATGTTGTACGAGTCGCATACAAAGCCCTAATAATTACAATTAGGAACCACGCATACCTAAGTGCTGAAGTCGGTTAGATTTGTTTCTACCACTTGCGTGATATAAAACCATCTCTAATCTTCGTGCCCACCTATAGCCTCTTTGATTCCACAGGCCCAGTCAATCTTTCAACCGATCAGACTCGTGGCAGCATCAGCCACCGAACCACGGCACACGTCCATTCTCATACATTGATGATATCCGTCGGGCCGCACCGCTGAAGTCGCCAGTTTCCCCCGCACCGTCGCAGGAGCCCCAGTGGCGCCGCGACCCGTGGCAACAAGCGCCCCCGGTGCCCGCACCCGACTACAGCCCACACGGTCCCCGCAGACTCAAATCTGCCCTCAAACCTGGCGGATACTTGTAGTGATTTGCCATGGGAATAGGTCACCCATAAATATTATACATCGAGTGGCAATTGTTTCAATAAAACAAAAACCAACGATATGCTAATATAGGAACGCCTTTTTTTCTCGATGTACAATATTGAAGGCCGGTAACTGTACATACATTTTATGTTAATGTTGGAGTATCATTACATCGTTATTCAGTAACTTTTTATCTCTTTCAATAGGATGAAAATCATATGAGATCGCTGCGTGGCGCCTTGATAAAATATGTGGTCAGAATACCATGTAGCTAATCCGTGACAGAGTAAAATAAGCTTAATTTTAGACTTAATTCACCTTAAGTCATTACAAATTTTAAACATGTTACTGTTTTGTTCATTTGAACCCATAAAACTTGGCGTAAGGTTTAGCTACTTGATGAACGATTTCAGGAAATCTTCACCACACAAAAACAAGAATTATACCTTGAGTACATTAAATGTAAACGTGACACATTGATGTTCAGTCATATTAGAATGTTCTTTCTCAATAAGATCCTTCTAACTAAAGCCAGCGTAGGGGCTTGGTGGTGTCTATCCTACTGTTTCATTTTCTTGAATCAACTGAATTTGACAGTACTATTATCACAGCTGTATCTTTATCGGGCCAATTTGAGAAAGAGACAGCAAGTACTGACAGATTATGTTTAGTAAAATGAAACAATAACCACCATTAGCGCAGACAGTTGCATATGTAAACATAGTTACTAAAATCGTTTATTAAAAAATAATTACCTAAATACTAATTTGTTTTTATTGAAACCCTGCTTTATAGTGAAATCGTTGTGTTTTTATCGATATTTATGTACATAATCATTTGCTATATTCTTAATAATAATATATTCTTTCATTACACGAAACTAGATATATCAAACCGTAGAATTATAATAAAAAGTAATTAATATTCTAAAATAAATGTTTAAAAAGTGTTTGAACACATTTACAATTATATATTGTTATCTAAGTACACATATTTACACTATTAAATATTGTTTTTTTTTGGTAATATTTTCAACGTTAATATAATTTATTGAATTTGCCAAACAAAATGGCATAAAATACCTTTGTATTATTTTATAGATAACGCAATTAGTATTATAACAATGTATATAATGTAAATAATGTAGGTACTCAATCTTAACTGGACGTAAAATCATGTATTTTTATATTATTTGCGGTTTACATAGAACAATATGTGGAAGCATTTCGTGTTACTTACTCTACATCAAAGATTTGCGACCTATCACAAAATAAGTTTAGTTGATATTATATCACATTACGTATAGTAATCATGACAATAATGTCTAAACTCGACTCTTAAGATAGATAGATCATTGGTGTTAATCCGTACCGCACGTATTCGATCGTACTTAAAATGTCCTCTCAACTTAAAACTGTTTAAACACTACATAAGCTATTCCCTAACATTGTTACTCGCTATCTAAAGTAAACCAGATGAAACTATTTTAATCGGTGTGTAAAAAATTAATTTGACAGAAGTTGAGAGGCGATTCTAAGTATGGCCTTTATGGTATTAACCTTTGAAATATCAGAACGCCGCATAGTTTATAAGAATATCTTAATTTGAAAGGTTAAAATCAACTTAATAGAAGTGCAGGTAAGCCATGTGAATTGGCAATTTAGAGTTCCTAATCACGTGGTTATATTAAAGTCATATATATGCATCTAGGTGTAAAATTACTTTTATTACAGGAGTTTATAGCACTTTCTTGTATTTTATTTATTAAATCTACATTAAATATTGCAACTCTTATTTATTGCTTACAATTTAGAAAGTTATTTAATTGAAAAAGGCACACGGTGATAGTTTTTAACCTTACATTAATTTTCACACCATAAGTTTTAAAAATATCAAATTATCAATAATTAAAATACGCTAAGTAGTATCTGACATATTATCTATTATATTATCTACATTTTGCTTTTGAATGTATCTGATTATATTACGTTTAATTTCATCAAGTCTCTCTTCAGCCACATGTAATTGTTTTACAATGGGCTGCTGTACACATTTAATAAACCTTCGTCAGGCTTCGTCAAACTGTTTTTCTGCCGCCAGCATAGCGCGGTCCTTCTCTACCAGACTCGCGATCGGTGCGGAGGGTTCGCTTTTGATCGCGCACACGTTCGAAGACTTGTGTATCGACCCTTCCGCGCCCTTCTCGTTTATAAACTTGTTTTGCGACATAAAAGCATCCGGGACGGTTTCGTCGCAATTATTTTGTTGTGCGAGATCATTAGTGCCGCCCAACTCGAACTGAGCGACGAGTTGGTTGAGTACTTTCTTGAGATGCACGAAGGACTCTCTGCCGGCGGGCGAGGGCGCGGCCGTGGTGGCCACCGCCGCGTCGCAGTTGTCAGCGCCGCAGTCACCTTCGTACTCGCGCTTCATCGACTTCAGCTCCCCGATCACAACCGTCAACTGATCATCCTTCTTCCATAATTCGGTTAGATACGTACTTTCCTTGGAGAACAAAAATACAGCGGGGATTTCGATATCGTCTTTGCCGTCACCGGACATTGCGAATATGGCGGTGTTTTCGTGCGACGAATCGTCGATGTTGTCGAATATGATGGCTAGTTCGACGCCCGCAGCCTGTAGAGTGCGTACTTTTTGCGCGAACGTGCACTTTCCACGTTCTGCTATTGCGAACTTTCCTTGGACGGTTTCTTTGTTTGTGATGGGGGTGCATGCGTCGTAGGGGTCGGCGCTGGCGAGTTGTCCGGAGAGGCGCACGTCTCCGGTGAGTTCGCGGCCGAAGTGCGCGGGCCCGACGTGCAGCACGCGCTCGCCGGCGAGCAGGCCCCCCGGGATCACGCCGTTCTCCTGATCGCTCAACGAGTTCCATTTAGACATTTCACGCATGAAAGTCAGCCCTTCCGCAGCATCTTTCGCCGATTTAGCCTGAAATTTGAAAGGTTACTATTTAGCTTCTGACAACAATGTTTTAGAAGAGAAGATTAATAAGCTTCGATAGTAGGTAGTTTTTGATGAAATATAATTTAAAAATCCTTTTCTTGAGTAAATCTTGAGTACACCTTATAGATCTATTTTACATAATAATTTTGTTAACACAGTGCTAGGATAAGAAAAACAATCTAAAAAAGTCACTATGTACGCTAAATTCTACACGTATATCTAAGAAGTGGCATACAAAAGACCCACCCTGCCATTGAATAGGGTTTTCATTTCAACGGGTGAATGAAATACATGCATTCAAACTACAACAATCCAAAAACACTTACCATAATCACAGTGTCTAAGTCTACACGTCTACACGTAGGTATTGTAGAAGTTCTACATAAGATGCACCCTGTCATCACATAGGGTTTTGTACGTGTACCGTATCTGCTATCGCGCGATCCATATACATGCTAAGTTTCAAACTAGAATAATCTAAAAACACTCACCATGAAAACGGTATCTAAGCTGTCTACACGTACCGTAGAAGTGGTATACAAAAGTTGCACCCTGCCATCGGGTAGGGTTAGCACAGAAATGCCCATATCTGCTAGCGCGTGAACCTGTCTCGGGTCGTTTATCGGTCGCAGTCTGGCCGAGGGTCGCGCCGCGGTCGCGCCTAAAAGCTGTCTCATCGGCTTTCGAACCTTCTCAGCGATAAGGGACGCCGTATTCGGACATGTCCTGCAAAGCCAAGTGTTTAAGGAAATTAAAATAATTATACATGTAAACTAATAAGGATTACCGCTAACGAAATATGACACTATATAAATCGGCATGTTTAATACTTACTTCTTAAACTTGTCTTCGTCGTCATCGTCTATTTTCAGTTGGTAATATGTGGAGTTCTTTCCAAACGTAGCAAGTGACAGAGGCAGAAAATGCGCTTCAGTAGTCAAAACATAGTCCTCAAGTTTAATCGGCAAGTCTGAATCTTCACTAAACAGCATATAAAGGTACTTGAAAGTCTCTGCAAGTACGAACGAGTCCATTCGATCTTCGTGTTGTCTGGTCCTGACGTCATTGACCGCGGCGTATCCGCAAGGTACTCTTGTATGCTGTTGTAGTGCTTTAAGCACAGTTTTACCTACTTGAAGGTAGTGATCGTCTTCGGTGGCTCGGTGGAGAAAGTAGGTTGATTCTAAGAACTCTGGGCGCAGGGGATGTTGACCCCAATGGACCTGAAAGTTCCACAAACTGAGCGAACTGCACTCAATCGATTGATGTTGCCATTATGTGATACCAAAAGTGTTGTAGAAGTCTTTGAAACAATGAATGCTTGTTTCTATTTTATCGCGACAATAAGTTTGTATAAAACACATAACCTTTCAAGTCTGTTAACTCTCGAGTTTTATTGTATGTGTCTATAATGACATCAGCGCAGTGCAACACTTTTATATTTTAAAATACACACACAATGACACTGTAAAGCAAGCTTTACTGCTTGACAGGAGAAGCATTGATAGTAAAGCTCTCGATTCGCCTCGAAACATAACTGCCGCTTTACAGAGCTCGTAAACACATGGAAACAGTGTGAAATAATAGTAAGAACTAACCTGAAAATCAGACGTAAACGCCTCAGGAATGAAGGTGTGTCTCTGCATGACTTGGAACAGCATTTCATGTGTCTCAACGGCAGGCCTCACATCTCCTAACAGCACTTGCAGACCCGGCCAGAACGCCAGCAGGGCATCCATGAAGTTACGGGACTGGAGGTGCGGCCTTCAATAACACAAACACTTAATTTACTTCATGACAACAATACAAACAAAGATATTTAATATTATGTGAGGGCCAGACTTTAAAATCATGGGAGTTTTTTATGAATTTAAATTTAGTAGGCCACTTAGTTAAGCGGATATCTCTGCCTAAAACAACATCACACCTCAAAGCACGTCAACCCTGCTTTTTGTTGAAATAACCTCATCTTTTTGGTAAAAACACAACGCATGAGATACACAAAGAAACGTTAGGCTTTTAACAAGTTTTCATCGCTCAGCTAAAGTAAGGTTGAATCTCGTAGACCAATAGTCGCACAAGTGAAGATTGGTTGACAAAGGTTGATGTTTGTCGGTCTACAAATTCGCCTTGCCTTAAATATTACATTTATAGATAAAAAAAAAATATGATATACAAATCCGAAGAATCCGTCGCAATTCTGCTCAGATACTGTTAAAGTTTAGGCCAAAGCAGCTCGCTAAACTCTCGCGTAGCATAGCAATAAGTATTTTTTAAAATACGTAAATCGTTATTAATAAGTACACATTTATATGTAAATCGATAATAAATCTCCTAACATTGACGGGGTAACAATACTTAAGTAATTATTTGTTCTGCATTTCATAAAGAACAAACATTTAATTTTGTTGGTTAGCAAACCATGATATATATGTGTTTCATAAGCAATGCAGTTCCTATAGTTACAATAAGGCGATGTGTAAGATGTTCTTGAAAAAATATTATTTATTTATTATCTCTAGTATTCATGTTTCACCTTCAAAAGTTGTGTTTATTTGCGTCCTTATCACAGCTATATGTATATGTATATTTTATAACTAATCACGTGTTATATATAAGTAAGTTAATCAGTGACATTGTAAGATTGTAACGTTTGCAACTTCTTAAATAATAGGCCGACTTAGTAAGATTTTCAAATATGCGTTTGTATTTTGACAAATATACAATAAGTAAGCCTGGTAATAGATTATAATGGATTTATGACCTAGGCTAAGGCCATAGTTCTAATAAAAATGATATTTTCACTTTGCTATATTTATTGGCATCAGTAATTATAAAAAGTTCAATTTTTACGTCGTTAAAGTACTTGTGTAATGAACTTTATGAGAAAACAGATATTTTTTAACTAAACGTATACGTTCGACCCAAACATCTTTCTACCCAAGAAATATCAATTTGTTTTATGAATAAAGTATTTTAATAAATCGAAATTCTAGTCCTTCAGTTCCTCGCAGCCAAGGCCATCATTGTAAATCGAGAAGCTAAACTAAAAAAAACAGAATGTACATGTACATGCCATAAAATTATCGCAAGCGCGGTATGTTGAACGAGAAATACTTCAGGAAAAGTGTATAAAATGCAATGCTTAGTGACATACAAGAAATTGTTTATTAAATACATATAATAACATAAGTTTTTGCCAACGTACAAATACGAGACATTTTCAAAAGGAGCATCTTCGAATCGGCCACGTACATATGCAGATTATTCCTTGTCATATGTTTGTACTAAAATGTCATTTTCTACTAATATTTAATCCTTAATATTTTTTTATTTATTGAAACTGGTGGGAACTGGTGGTTCACTATTTTTATACAACCGCTCAGCCTAATTTAGATTACATAACCTATTATGTTTTAATTTATACCTATACAGTTAACATTACTAATCTTCTTCTTCTTCCTGCCCTTATCCCACTAGGTGGGGTCGGCACAACATGTTCGTTTCAGTTAACATTACTAATGGGAATAATAATATATGTATATTTTTAAACCTATTTCGTCTCACTGCTGGGTAAAGGTCTCCCAAATTCCTCCATTTCTCCCCTTCTTTTGCTTCTTTCCACCAAAATCCTGATTTATTTTAAAACATTATCAATTTAAGCTAAACAACATATCTTGTCTTTTACTGCATTTGTTACGCCAGCTAACTAAAACTACCGAAATATAATTGTTGCTTAATGAATTGGTCATGCTGCATGCATTTGCTTGCATTATGCTTATAACTTCGCTACTGAATACAGCTGATCAAATAAGTACTATCAAATAACACTCTAAATGATCTGAACGAAACTATAAGTTATCCTCGATCTATTAGCGCAATATGTATCATGTATTGTTTTTCCTGTAAAATCAACCCATCGTATTGTCTTTTCTATTGACACATACTTCACGTCATATAAGAGTAATCGCATTGCTGTAATTTAATTACCTGTGCATATGAACGTCCAACATAACTGGACCTCTGCTTATGTACTTCATAACTGCATTGTAGTGTCTGTTGAACCTGGCCAAGTACTTCTCATCGCCGAGTAGGATGTATGCTTTCAAACAGTATTCGTAGTATGAGTCAATACCAGCGCCGACTCCAGAATCCTTGCGCACCCAATCACCAGAGTGGATGTTTATTACTGTACCCATTAGATCTGACGTCCTAAAAGTGAGAAAACAATTAGAATTTTTTTAAGGTCCTGTTACCGTTTTACTTTTTAGTAATAACTAAGACTATTACTATACTGTCTGTCACCAGACTGAATCTCATAATCGTCTGAAGAGTATTTAAAATTGAGTTTTATTTCATTACTAGTTTCAGGAGTAAGACGACAGGATGTATGATGCTTGCATGGTTTATGTCCTATACAGCAGTTAACTTCACCAGGTAGATTTGTGACATACCTGTGCCTGATTTTCCACAGTCTGTCCATAGCTTTATGTGCCTTTTGTTCATATATGTGGTTTCCAGTAAGTCGCGACAGTGCTGCCATCTCCAGTATCATGGTACCGGCGCAGGCGGTGCATGTCTCACGTGACTCAGCTAATCCCTTTATACCGTGACGGAGGTTTATCTAAAATAATGGAGGAAAACGCGATGTAGTAAATATTCACCTACACATAACTTTAGTTACAAATTTAATTATATATTAATCTATTCAGAAATTTTGCTGGATATTTCAAATAGGGCATTTTCGATATAGTTTATACATAGATTTTCGAATTAGAATAACCCAGCAGGAACCGTTAAATAATAAATTAAAAATGGATCTTTTAAATATGTACAACTATTTGATAGTATGTACCTCTCTCTCTAAGAACGTGCCATGTTTCATTCTATGAAATAATGTTGATAAATCTCATGTGCCTATAACACCAGCAGTTAGCACTTAGCATAGAGTGCATTAACTTCAATAAATATATGCCTACCTTCCCATGTGGTATTCCGGTTGAGGTGTTGAATGCAGGCAAGAGTCTTTTACCAATATCTTCAGCCATTTCAAGTAGTTCTCCTCTGTACCATTGCAGCATCGGTACTTCGGCCATCAGCGATGTTGTTAGTATATGTGCAGAAAGGAGCCCACTGGAATATGAATAAATAAGAATAAGATAAGCTGTAGCTGTTGGACAATAAATAACACGTCATAAAAATATAAAACAAAATTGTTCATTTTAGACATATTATATTAATTATACTAACAGAATATACAAAGCAAAGTCATATAAACGACGTGCGTAATGTATGTGTATGTATATAGAATATCGTAACAAACTGTATTTAGTGTGGTGTACTCCTACTTTTAGGCAAATCGCTACTGTATGTAAGTTTGTAATAGCAAGTTTATATCAACAGTCACACAACAAATATTAACGGTGGCAACCATTCAAATGTTTGTTTTAGCAGTGTTCTATACCCAAAGTGGTACAGAATTATTAACATTGAAAAGTACAGCTGTATACGATACACTTGGAACTTAGCTTGGCACAATTCCCGTTTCAAAGTTTGCAATAATGACTTCATTATTAATAACAATAATTAATAATAATCAATAACTTTCATTTCACATAATTTAAGGATAAAAGTAGTACTAACATCTGTGTCTGGGTGTTGTTATGTATTGTAAAATCCAAAAATAAGGTAAATAAACACTATATTAGATAAGTTCCCATAGTACAAGCTTTGCTTAGTTTGGGACTTGAGTGCATTGTGTCAAATGTCCATTAACTATTTATTTATAATGGATAAATACAAAACTATAAAACCAATAACCACTTACCCCAGTATCCGGATATTTGTTTCAAAAACAGATACAACAATGTCATGATCAAAAGTGACATCATTAATGACAAGTTTGATAGCTCTGTTAAACTCAGAGAAATCACCCATAACCACCAGGGTGTCCAAACTATCCACAAGAGTCAGAGAGAAACTGAAAGCAAGTACTAACTGTTATTCCATATTACTAAACATACTTATATAACTTATTATTTATTTAAAAAAAACAATAGTAGTAATAAGGCATGTTTAATTCAAAGGTGCAACAAGATATTGTCAGTTCACATAAAGATGTCATGGCTAGTGAATAAATCAGTCACAAAGTAACAGAAAAAAAATCATTATAAACGAAGGCCTATATACTCAGCAGTGGGTGCCATGAGGCTAATGATGATGATGATAGCCAATGAATAGACCTGAGTTACTTTCATCTATTAAACTTACTTTCCAAGAGCATCATCCATATCTCCTCGGCTTGGAGTGATACCTTTCCAGCGACCTTTACAACTAAGAGGCATTAGCTCATCTGCAGGATAGGCATTGTCCATGTATGCATGGTAAGCATGATAGAACATATTCCTAGCTTCCTCTCTGAAAAATTAAAGTGTATTGATAATAATTAAATATTGTGCTAAAAATTTAATAAATAATTTATAAATATCACCTTGACTGATATCTTTACAAGATTTAGAAAGAGTTTCAACTATATAAAGACCATATTACCTACATGTTCCTTTGTAAGAGTGAGTTGAGATTTTATTGTATTAAATAGGACACCCAACAAGGGTTTAAACTCAAACAAACATATATTTAACATAGGGTTTTGAGCCTAGTGTTCCCATAATGTTTTTCTGTGCATGCTTTGATGGCCTATAGCCATCAAAGCATGCACAGGAAAACAACCAACATAAGATGACTTTCATAAGTAGGTATTTAACATTATGTTACACCTTTTGACAAGTAGCTCACATATTCAACCATATCTGTCATAGTTTCAGTTAAACCTTTCCCTTTTAACTTGATTCTAATGTATCAGTATTCGTTTTAAGGACATGTACAGTGAACTTTGATGACTATTAACGACTCAATGATTAACCAATAGTGAATCAAAAGTATGTTCTGAACTCCAAAGAGATTCACAAAACTATCTTCATGGTGAGCACTGCTAGTAAACACACGATACTTACCGCAAGCTAAGTCTCTCCAGCCTTGTCATTTTGGAAGCTGAACTCTCCTCTTCAGTTTTTACTGATATAATAGCTAACACGAAGACTACTAGGACTCGATATGCCATTATTATCACCTTTACGATCACAGTTATAAATGACTAGAATAGGTATTATTACTTAATGATATATTTATTTTTGAAAATCTGAATACTATAAGTAAAGCAGTAAACTATACGTAAAACTAAAAACGATATTCCTTAAATATTTGCTACTTGTACATGTACAACCAATCATTTAGAATAATCTTCTTTTTTACATTTACCTATAACTATCTACCACGCAAGTTTGTATTATTTGACAGAACTTGACAGTAGTGATACATGCCAATGACAGAGACACACAGTTGACTGATCTATCGATGTCTTTAATCGTGTAACCATAGCTTTACTAGAACGACTAAGGATGGATATTTCCTTCAATCTTCAATCTTTTAAAACACCTCACTATTAATAAACAAGCAGCTGCACTGTCTGTCAAATATGCACTTCATCTACGTTTCCTTGCAACTTAGACATAGGGCAGAATGGCGACCGAACCGAACCGCACCCATCCCATTGATGGCACGCGATATTCTTTATATGGGCACGTCACCGTTCACAAAAACTCGTGTAAAGTGGGTCATAAGAAATAATGACGAGCGATTGCACGTGCGTGCATGACCTTAATATTGATTGCCTTGGAAAAAATGGCATGTTGATAAATAAAGTTTCGCCTACTGTGATAAAAGGAACTCGATCTAGAGAAATTCTCACCTCGCTAATTGATCATTTTCAAGTGGCTAGGCAGTGGTCATATTTTTTAGAAAATTCACAGTTGTATGCATGAGTTACCTGCGTTAAATAATTTTCCATGCTGTGGGTCGTGGGTTCGACTCGCACTCAGAGCAAATGTTTGTGTGATGAACATAAATATTTATGTTGTGGATGGGTGTTACTATGTATTCCATGTATGTTCACAAAAAAATGTATATAAATTGTATTCTATCAGCAGTCTAGTTTCCATATTACAAGTTTTGCTTAATTTAGTTTGGGACTAGAGTGTGATGTGTGAAATGTTCACAAATATTTATTAATTTGATTAAAATGTCGACAAAATGTCAAACGATTACCTAGTAATTTCTCGGATAAGTATTAGATTTTTAAAAACCACGCAAACAAGACGCCAATAGCCTATTTTTTATTGTTATATGCTTAAGTAGCGCGCAGTGTATCTTGAATGTGCTCACGTTACGATACGTTTACGATTGTCACGTTTATTCGTGATCACCTCTGTGAAATTGAAGTCAAAGGATGGTCTTATAGATTATAAAAAATAAAAAAGTGGATATTGATAGATTGACCGTTTGAAAAAACCTTCAAGCTGCCTTGAAAATGCCCACGTGACTAAATCCGACCAAAATCGATAATGCCGCCATATTGGATTTTACGGACGAGCTAGAGTTGGTGTACTTTCGCACAATATTTAAATTAATTTTGTACGACTGAATTTCGTTGCTTCGTTCATGTTTTTTGGGAATATTGACAAAAAATTATTTGTTGTGTAAATTATCTGCATAAAATTGTGCACTTTGTAAAAAGAATCGTGCCTCTATTGAACTATCAAGTCGAAGTGGCAAGTAGGTCTATTGAGCAGCCCCAGAAAAAGTTCAAGAGACTACTCCTGACTGCATGCTGGATGAATTGTACGAAAAACTTATCTATCGCTGCGGTGAGTTCAGCAAATATATTTAGATGTTATTGTTGTGTTAAAGCCAATGCCGGTATCGAATTGTTTACAAACGCAACTAGAGGGTAAATATCGATGTCTTTATAAGATAAAACGCGTTGTGAATTGAAATTCGTCCTCTCTTCAGCAGTGTTTTACTCTAAAAAACATTTAGAACGAGATTTTAAAACTCAAGTTTTCATTTGGAGCGAATCTTATAATTACGGCGATGTTGTTTATTTTGACCGTAGAAGTGAAGTAGACCTTATGATACCACAAAATACCAATTATAAACTTATAATATGTTGAATTGTATAGATTAGACCCTACAAATCAAAATAGGTGTATAGTTACACGTAGCTATAGCTACCTATACCATGAAACCGCCATTTTGATTGTTAGCGCCTTGCCAGGGGGGTGAAGAGGTGCGGGCGGGGCGCTGTTCTCTATAAAAAATGTGACGCTGTGGTACTCATTCTCTGTGTTGTCATGATCTGCATTATCATGTATATTGAAATCATAACCCTTTGATTTTTTCATGTTATCTACAGGGGTATTCCACATGATATGAATGAGAAGTATGTAATGGATGAATCTTTAAAAACTCAAAGTAAACATGGCATATCCAATGAGGTACAGCTGTTCGACAAAAAGGTATATAGTAGCAAAGAACATCAAACTGTTCCTAGTTGTGAGAAAGAAGAAAATGAAGGTGAGAAATCGGAAATTATATCTGAGGCGGACAAAACTGAAGGAGTTTTACAAGATGGCATGCCCAAATCGAATGGATTAAATAAAACAGAAAATGATAAACTCACAACAACAATAAAAGGATCTCCTGAACCAGAATCTGAATTAGAAAATAGCAATAGCTTCCCAGAAAAGAATTGTAATAACAGCAAAGATTCTAGTATGCTGTCCACCACAGATACTCAAGATGAGATTGAAACTATTGAGAATGGGGACCAAATATTTATAAATGATAATATTTTAATCAACCAATCAGAAGATGTTTCTAGAAACGAAATGGCTAAGAAACAAGTATGTATTTAAAATGTTGTATGTATTAGCATAAAATAGTGCACTGTAATATATTATTATGATTGATATTTGAAATAAATTAGCAGCATGCCCCGCTTTCACACGGGTTGCCTATAATATAAACATATCATTTAAAATAATTAAAAATAATATAGCCTATGTCACTCAGTATAGATGTAGCTTCGGAATGTTAAAAGATTTTAAAAAATGCATGCACTGTATTCAATTTACAGTAAGTATAAAGTTTAAAGGTTTTAGTGCAGTTTAAGCTCATGGAGCTTCTTAATATAAAGCCTAGGCTTAAATGCTTTTATTGATGTGGGAATTGAATAAAAGCTTAGATTCATGAAGCACCCAATTCCCAAATCTCGAATAACTTTACATTCAAAGAGAGTTTGTTGTTGTAATTGATATGAAGACTTTATTACTATTTTTTTGTGTGATTAAGTAACAACTGAGCATTTACTTTCACACGCATGTTCACGTTAGATTCATGTCAAGATTATTTTTAAAACAGTAAGCATATTGCACATATAATGTAATGTATAAAAAACTTTATTCACAAACAAACTTACGACTATACAGTATTTACAAAATTTACATTGTCATATAAAATACATAAGAAACAGTTGACCTATCTACAGACCATTGCAAACGATCTATAGATAGTTCAACTGATCCAAATCAGTACCAATCGGAAGCGTACCCAAGACACTGGCTGCATTGCCGCTGATACGTTGGGCCAGATACTCACCAGCCCTCGGGCCACGCGTCGCTTCGACTAGACGCCCTTTACATATAATTAGAAACATACATCTACATCATACATCTTTACCAAATAACATATATAAGTTATATATTTTATATTGAATGCTAAGTCCAAACACAACACTACTGTGCTGAAACTTGCAGCGTGTATGATGTTTTGTGTGGCAGCTAGTATTTACATAAATAAAATTATATTTGCACCATTTTTTGTTGCATCAATGAGTTTTCTACAAATCAAGTCGAATTGTGAATTGATATTATGACTACTATCCTTTTTCAGATGCTTGATATGGAAATGGAATCAGAAGATTCTGTTGAAGAAATGCTAGGCTCTGACTTAGATCCACAGACAGAAGAAACTTTTAGCATAGTCTCTGGCAGTGAATATGATGAGGGTTCACAAGGTAGTGTTGTTGATAAATGTAAAGATGTCATTGTATTAGAAAATGATGGCCTACAAACTCCAAATGGAAATAAAACCCCTGAAGTTCATGAAATAGAAAGTGACAATGAAGATGATGATGACTGCATAGTCACTACAGAAAATAAAAGTAAATTACGCGATAAAACTGAGTTACGCCGTAGCAGCAGATCAATAATGCGTAAAAAATATAGTTATGATTACGAAAATGTTGATGAAGAATCAGATATTGAAGAAGTCCTATCTGAAAATTTGTTAAAACGTAAATGTAGGCCAATAATTATAAATGATACCAAATCATTGGTGGAAATAGCTACCAAACAAGCTGCAAGAGCTTCTTCAGCTCAAAGAAAAGAGCCACAGCTCGTGCTTATTGGTTCTAATGCAAGTGCGAAGATACCGTTAATGAAAAGCATGGGTTCAAATATGAGCTCAGGTTTGTATCAAAGCATCGTCGCGCGGGGTACGACTGTCACGCCGGTGCCGAGTAAGCAGCTGACAGTTACAAGCACACCCACGCTGACGCCGACCGCTTCCGCTCCCACGGTCGCCGCTTCGCCAGCCATACTACCTTCCTTGACAGATGACATGTTTGTAGTGGAAGCTCCTTCATTCATTGTTCCGTATGTTTATGAGAAACCCTCGATTGAGCCGTTCAAAGATTTTGTCACCAAATTAGGCAAAGACCTAGAGGAAAAAAAAGCTAAAGCTGAAAAAGAGCTATTAGAAAAGAAGAAGGAAGAAAAAACGAAACGCCAGAAAGAGAGGCAAGAGAAGAAAGATCGCGGCGAGGAGGTAGACGAGTCTGAGGAGGAGTCGCAACGTGACATTGAAGAACTCAAAAAGAGGAGGATGGAAAGAAAAGGTTAGTACATACATACTTCATAATATTTATTATTATTATAACAATCTGTGAAAGTAGTGTATAAGCTGAACACAATATTTTGTTGCTTGCAGAAAAACGACGACGTCAAAAGGAGGAAGATGACGAGTCATGGGATGGCTCTGACTCATCAGATTCTGAAGACTTTAAAATAACTGATGAAAATGGCACTACTATTGTTATCAATGAAAAAGATGAGTCTGCAGAAGAAATAAAGAATGGCTCAGCACCACCCTCAACCACTAAGTCTGAAAATTACTTTGAATGTTCTCTTGGAAAATTCTTTATGAACATTGGCACGGGTCTCGTGGAAGAGTATGTGCAAGCTGATCTCCTCAAACAGCAAAAACGAAAGCTGCAAAGGGAGAAAAAATCAGGTCAAAGCATAAAAGAAAGGGAACATTCAATTTCTCTTCTCACGAAAAACTTGGAGCTGAGCATGGTAAACAATGAACCATACACATGCTCTCAGCTGAAATGTGAGCACTGCAGTTTCAAAACTGAATCGGCGTTAGTTCTAGCACAGCACTTAGAAACACCTCACATGAAAAATAATATATACAAGTGTAATTTCTGTTCGTTCGAAATTCGCAGTCCTCATGACATACTGTTTCATATGGAGGCAGAGCATAATGTACGGGGGAAACTGGAGAGAGCTCCTGCTTACCATCAATGTGCTAACTGCCCCTTCGAAGATAACGGAAAAGGCAAGTTGGCGCGCCATCTCGTGGCTTGCGCTAAGAAATTCAAGCCCGAACACAATCTGAGTCCACCACTTGAATGGGAACCTCCAGCTAAAATACCAAAGGTAAATAATACCTGAAATTTTCTGATAAATTAAGTCCATTCAATAACTGCTATATTCTATGGAAATCAATGTATTATGAGCATATTTATATGGTCCATGATGTTATCTTGTTATTTTTTTTAAAAGATACGTTTAAGATACGATAAGCTTGCTTATTTACTAGCTAGTAACATTGATTTTATCATCAAGTTACAAAAAAACATTCAGTTGAAAAAAAAACGTATTTTATCATTAGTATTAATTGTATTACGGAACATGAGTTTGACGTAGGGTTCTATGCCTTCCGCTTACAGGTCGCGAAAGCGCGCAACACGATGCTGGGTGCTCCATATTCAGGCACAGCTGGTTCGTTCGGCCGGCCACAGTTTGGAAGTAGCTTTGGACGCGCGCCTATCGTCACAGGGATGCTGCCCGGCGTCGGCGCATATCGGCCTAGAAACCGCTTCCAACCTCCAACTGGCCCTCGCCCTGTTCAAGCCGGCGGGTCCATTGTTCGAGGATCCAGCATGTTGCGACAGAATGCACCGACTACCGTCACAAACTACTCAATCGCTGTAAGTTTCAATACTATTCAATACTACCCAGCGGCGTGTTTGTATACCCGCCTGGCTTCCCGCTACCTAGGGATTAGCGCCCAAGCTTGTAGCGGTAAGCCACTATGCTGGTATTATGACCATTCAATAATTATTTTTATTTTGCCAATGTTTGGTAGCTCTGTAAAAGCCAGACAAACATCAGTATATAATCCATTCAAAATAAAATTCATTCGTAAACTTAAAATTTTATGAATGTCGAACAATCACTGATTGATGATTGATCTGACTGAACGTTCACACTTTTAAGGTGTATTTAATTAGGTTTTTTTGTTTTATAAAATAAACTGCGCCCGTTTTTGTTGTGGATTGTAAACATAACAACTTACACAGACTTTTTGTTATTGTTTTATTAGACAGCAAGATTAAAATTGTCATTGGTTTTTGCATTTTAGAATCCCAAAAAGACTATTCACCAGCCTTCGATCTCGATCACACCGCTCCCTCGCCAGCCGCCGCCCGTATACGTGCAAGCCGGACAGAATGCGAAAGGAAATTTCGTTATCTGCGAGATATGCGATGGCTACATCAAGGACCTCGAACAACTCCGTAATCACATGCAATGGATCCACAAAGTGAAGATTCATCCCAAGATGATTTACAACAGACCCCCGCTCAATTGTCAGAAGTGTCAGTTTAGGTAAGGATTTTTTTTGGTATATTCCCAACTAAACTTACGACACATTGAGTGCAATAAGATTATAATATTCATTTGAAACGCTAGAAGCCAGTTCAGTACAAATCAAAAGTATCTTGCAGCATATCTATCTGTAAGATACCTTTCATAGACTTGACTAGTGAGTATGTAAATCATTCGTAGAGTTTTAACACTATTTTCAAAGGATGCAAATACGATATTTCAGATTCTTCACGGACCAGGGTCTGGAGCGGCACCTTCTAGGCTCGCACGGCCTCGTGACCAGTTCCATGCAGGAGGCTGCTAATAAGAGCAAGGATGCTGGCAGGTGTCCTGTTTGTGGCAAGGTGAGAGCTTCATCATTTTAAATCTAGGTTCATTTAATAAAATTAGTTATTTTTGTTTTGATTTATTGTTGTTTATAATTTAATCCATCAAACTTTATAATTTTTACATTACAATATAATAAGGTTTTTATGGTTGCTGAATTCCGTCATGAAAAAGAAACGTCAGAATTTTTTAAACTTGCTTGTATTTGACAAAAACTCGAAATAATTTTCAGGTGTACCAATGGAAGTTGCTCAACCATGTGGCCAGGGATCATAACTTGACGTTGAAACCGGCGCACCTCTCATACAAATGCACGGTTTGCACTGCAACGTTCGGCATGTACAAACTATTCGAGAACCACGTGTATTCGGCGCATAGTGTCGTGGCCAAACGAGTTATGGATAAAAATGTACCTCCCAAGACTAAGAATAACGCTCCTAAAGGATTGAAAATCAATGATGAGATCACTATTACTGCCCAGCCGGCAAAGACTGGTACCAACAAGGACAAATAAGGTATTTATACACATTTGTTTTGAGTAAAAATTAAACGTATATTGATATAACGAAGGGTTTATTTCTATATACATAATACTTAAAATCCATAGGTGCCAAGCACCAGCCACTGCGTGTGATCCTTATTATTACTTTAGAGTATCATTACATTAATTACACACTTTTAATATTAGTGCACTGTTTTATTTCAAAAACGTTGCTTAATTTCGCGTTGTCTTTATGGATTTATTAAAAATAATTTTATGTTTTTTTTTTTAATACCCGCTTTGTTTATCGTGCTAACGAAAACTGCATGGACAAAAGTTCTACATTAAAAACACGCACGGGTCAAGTGTTCGAAGTGTATGAAGTGGAAAATGCACTATCAGCAGATGACCGAGGCGCATTACATTGGCATATCCCTTCACAACATTGTATTCTCCACGACATTAATAATTATAGTTTGATTACTTGCAATATGCCTAGCGCATGCGCGATCTGTATATGAATCTAAAATACTGTAATAATCAATTTATCTTATACCCAAAAAGTCTTCATCTAAATCGATTTGGCTGTTACAAACATTGTAACGTCTAAACATGCGCATTACTAATAGTTAGCTCCAAATGGATATCTCACGATTGCTGAGATAAATAAACCGCATCGGTTTCACTACGTTTATTCATCTTACTTGAATTGTGAAATCATTGAAACTAAGGAATCAAAGCTCATGTCACACTGTTTATATTATTGAAAATCGTCGTGAGCTCTTATTTATATAATAATATGAAGAAGCGATGCGAATGTTTTTGTTTATATTTATAAAATGTTTGCATTAGCAATCGTCTACCGCCTAGCTCACCTTTACTTAGCTCTGTAATTCGTTAAGTTCTTTTTATTTGTTGAAGATAAACCTAATATATGCTTAAAGGCACTGATTATCAAAAATATGTATGTACTTATGTTATAATAAATAGATAAGAACAGTAAAAAAGTTATTTGATGAAGGCGGCATCTATCCAACCATTCGGAACTATTTTACGGGTAAACGCCCTCATTGAGTTGGGATCTTACGTATTACGTATATAACTTTCTCCAGCACATCTCTAGGAAATAAAAACTGTTTCTAACGAGATACAAATTTTTGCCGTGTAAGCATTGTTTTGTACTTATTTATTGATCATTATTGATTTGAGAACCTGGAAATCATCAGACATGGGTTTTCTGCATATTGGTGGTGCAGGTCAGTTATCTAAAGCTGACACCTTCATAGTATTAGTGTGAGTGAGAAGAAGTAAGCAAATTTATAATATTTGAAATAACTTTGGGAAATAATCAAACTCACAAATCATGGTAAATATCCCGTTTATAATGAAAAAGTAAGCAAATTGTATTAGTATGAATAGTACTCACGTGCCAGCATTATATAACTGATCTGTAATGCTCTAAAATTTATGGAAAGATGTCCTAGAAAAGATAGCTTATGGATGTGCATAAAATGTCAGTTGGAATCTACCGTTAGATCTATGCTCAGCAGTAGGCATTCATTTATTCTGCCGTGGAATGATGAGTGCTTATCAATACTTGTCAGACGTAAAGAATATAAAAACGTGAATCGTTTATTTTGTTGTAATTACGCTGTTTTAGCATGTTTTCACACGAAACTAATTTGCATTTATATAGTTTGCCCGTGCATGTCATGTTTGTTATTATCAAGTCAACTTTTTTTAAATAATAATAATTATTTTTATTTCAATATCGTTAGGTCTATACAGAAAATATAAATTTTGCACTAAATCTAATAAAAACAGAAAATATATGTAAGTCCATATCAATTTTGCATTAACATCTAAAACTCATCAATTTTTAATCAATCAACAATTTGTCAATCAACACGAAAATTAACGAGTTAAAGGCAAAAACAGTTCGTACATATTTATGATCAGATATAGAAGCTAACTAAGGATTATATGTATTATTAGTTTTTTCAAGGAAAGACTGTATATATTTATCTTCGTCCCCAAACTAGGATTCCCTGTGATATGTATACCAAGGTTCTCACTATTGGTGGTCCGGAAAAAACAAAATGAAATGTAGATATTTTTTAAATTAACAATCATAGAATGCATAATTATAAAAAGTTCAATTAATTATTAAATTGTTTTCTTTAATAAGTAGTTTAAGCAATGCGAACCGCGAATTATGGGTTTTAAAATGTATGTCTGGATGTTACAACTTTCTGCTTTGATAGCTTTATTACTTACTACATACAAAGTTATTTTAGAAGTTCTATCCTGTCGATTTTATTTAAAAAATTTAAAAACGCTAATGCGCTTTCTACATTGATATTTACTTATCATTGTTAGTCTGGTGAAGAAAAACATCGTGATGAAACCTATGGCTTAATCAGCCGCGCACGTATTCTCTTTCCTGTTCATAAGTGCATGTCGACTAGGATCAGAGGATGGTATAGGTGCTAGTCAACCTTATTCCATCTATAAAATGTCCCTGGCGCTACAGTATCCGCTACAATGTGGCATGGTAATATTTTGGTTTCTGATGCTCTACAGATCCTGTAAATTAGATGAACATGCGTTGTTATAATTTGTCATGTAAAACCACCTTTATCATCCTTCAAGTCTATTATGTAAATATGTAATAATTAGTTGTCTGATTACTGCTAATAATTAAATAGACCGTGCTAAAGCTGAAGTGATTTGTTCCAGAAGCCGCGTTGCCGCGTTGCCGCTCGGTCGTCGCGCAGTGACCAACCCCTATGATAGTGTACATTCCAAACATACGAAAAACTTAGAATTAAAAGCTTTTTAGTTATTTATATCTGCATTATAATATAAAGTCACTACTTATAGTGATATGTGTTTGCACTGTCACTTTAAATAGTAGGGTTATATTATGTTCCGTAGGAACTTAGTCACTGCCCAGGCTTACGAAGCCAGAACCCACTCGAAATTAAATCTTGATTTCTGTATTGTTACTTGGAATGTATATTATACCTGGATTTTGTTAGAAACGTATATTATCGTAATTTACGAGTGTCTATTGTTGATTGGTATGTTTTGCTGTAGTTTTTGTAATCAAAGTTACGATGTAAGGAGAAACCCACACAGCACTTTTGCTATTCGATCGTAGTTATTATGTTTATTGAATAGTTTATCTTGCCTTCTACTGTTAAGGGGAGTCAGCACGAATGATGATTGACAATCGTATCGTAACATTGTCATACTGCGCAGTGAAGTTTCAACGCTCACAATGCAGCTGACGTTGATACGCAGCGTGACTCGGATACATTTGTTCATGCCTACCCCTCAGGTTTTAGTAGATTTATTCGATTGCGCCCAAATTAATATCGACTAAATCCTTATTAGTTGGGAGGATAGTTATTACCAGTATAATATTTAATGTTAAAGTAAATTTTAGGAAGTATATTATTGGTGTTAATTTTTTTGTCATTATTAGTGCTAGTTATCGTAGAGTTGTGTTTAATTTATTTGTGATGAAGAAGGTACCTTACTCTTGCATCGTTGCTCATCGGTTCGCTATAACGATGTATGAAAAATATTCTGAATATATATTAGTACAAACAAAATGTCTCTGCTTTCACAAAATATTTTTTTTTGTAGCAATAGAAAACTTATTTGATTTCGAATAATTAGCCAAACAATGTAAAGCGCTTTTCATTTTATGCTACTCAAATCTCAATATTTCACATATTTCTCATAGAATACAGGGTTATTATTTTATTTCATAGGAATAAGTGAGCAGATGTCCAACAATATAATAATATTAAAATTATCGAGGTTTATTAAACCCTTTCTTGTGACATGTTCGTGAATAATAATAATACATAATTTAAGTATTTTAATGATATCACGCATCGTCGCATTATCGTGTAGAATGCTTTCTTGAGCATAATCATTTATGTAAAAAATCAATGTTGCCTGGATATTTAATATTTAATTATCATAAGTACTCCGGATATTCTGAATGATTTCTTTAGTAAATATAATATATTATGTATCAAATTATCATAAAACAATGATCGTTAAGTTATTTACCATATTACATTATAAAACGAATTAGGAAGTCATGATGAGTTAACAATGAGGCACTACGAAGTATCAAAATCTATGATTATTATTTACTCAGTAAAATCACAGTGGATATTCGTTATTAGTAGGTATACTAGACAGATAAAAAAAAAATATAAATCTTTATTCATTCATTCTATTTTTTTCATGACAATGGTTTTCACGATTTCTTATTTTTTATAAATAATTCACAGGATCTTTAAAGTTAAATTATTTTATATTAATTTCATTATTATAGTTTGTAATTGTACTGGAGCTGCTTGAGAAATTAAATACTCAGAAAAAAATATTGATACTTTGTAAGTGCACAAAAATGTCTGAACAAGTTACATATATTATTTTTATTGTATTTAAGCAGTGATCGGAACCTTATTCCGGGCTAAAATACCTAATGTTCGGAAAAAACAGAGACTAAATGGAGGCGCCTATATATAATATTTTTTCAAATTGTCTCTTTTTTCGGGACGATAAATAAATTCAATAAAAATTATCCAATTCGTTACGTACCTGTACTTTGTTTTAAAAACAGTATGCACGTTATATTACTAAAAAAACTAGGTCGTTTTCTTTTCTTAGTTTGAACAATAACTTGAGATAAATAGCTTGAATTAGTTTACAATATTATTAACTCATTATCATTATATACATATACTTACTGCGACAATCATTTCAATTTTCGGCCTAATCGGGCTTTCTAAATAGTAGCAAGGAAGTCTCCACCTGCCTCTGTTCTTAGAACTTTATGCATTTTAGTCATGATACCCGATCACTGATAATTATCAGTGATTATTAAGGGTATTAATTATTATAATAATTAATTAATTATTATAATAATACCCTTAAAAAGTGTTTACTATTTCAAACAAAATAAAGGTTCACCATTAAATTATGTTTAAAAACATAACTTTATTTACAATTCTTTTGTACTAATCTTGGTGTCAAAAATGGTCACGTATATGAAGTGCGTAACATCCAATCAACATTATCAGCTAGTAGAAGATTTTATGAAACAGCTCATCCGGAAAAGAATTACTATTGATGCTATTTTTTCCAAGATGCTGGCTTTCTGTACTCCGGTTTCTAGGGTAAATTCAATTGAAGGTGTAGATCTATCTCGCATATATTACAAATACCTTGATATATATCAGGAGTAATGGGCGCTGATTGAATACTTTGAATAGATCGTAGTCCTCATTTACTCATTTCATAGTTAAAGGCAGTGGTTGCCAGTTAAAATCGAGTAAGCCATTGGCTTGTTCCTTAACTATAGTAGTATAAAAATTCACTGTGCTTAATATTAACACAGCATTCGGACACTATTGCAATACATAAGTGGTGTACCTTATTTTGTTTGAATTTGTGTATTTATATTTCTATGCAAAACAATTTTGAGTGAATTGTGTATTATTGATATTGTGAATGTTTCAGCAATTATATAAAGAAACTCACATTGTTAAATTAAATTAGCAGGCTCGCTTATATTAAATATGTCACATCGAATATTAAATTAAAATATTTCGCTGAGACGTTACAATAGTAACAACCGTGGATAGTTGATTTTGAATGAATAATCTTCACGCATACACCAAAGTAGTTGTTTTTATACATGATAATAATTATGGATAGACACAAAGATGATTCTTATTTAATAATCGATGTCATTGTAGTATTGGTGGTGCGTTGTGAAGTTAATGAACCAGGATGCAGTGCACCCAAGGTTGAACAATAATGGCGGGAGATATCTTTAAAAATTGTTTCTGTTATAATTTAATACAAATTGGTTCATTAGTTTGAATCCGATTCGCTTCGTAGTCGAAGGTTTATTGTAAAATATCTTTACTTACATAATGTGTAAGTAATTTCTTTTTATATTTTTGTTATTTTGTGTACACCACGTCCTACTTGGGTATCATTAAAAATACCATTTTCTAATAAAAGATACCTTACCGTGCTCAGTGTTTTATATTATTTAAATTCTGCCCTTTTTTGTTTTAGTTTTAAGGTTTTATAAGACTGTGGGTCTTAATTTATATTATGTGCTAAACTATGAAAGTAGAGATCAGGATATAGACAACGTATATAGACTTCTTGAAACTAATTTATAGGTAGGCGAACAGCACAGCAGATATAAAATTACATAGCCCAAACCGCAAAGCTCAAGTAGGAGTGGGCATGACATTAGTCGGATGCCTCAAGATAGATGGACTATTATAACTACCACCTGAAGGTCAGCGGCGCGTCGGGGACGGCCGAGAAAGCGTTGGACATTTGACCTTGACATGTTTGAAATGGTTTTGTGGGACACTGTCGAGGATAGAGAGAAGTGGAAGGGTTTGGGGGAGGCCTTTGCCCAGCTGTGCGACGATACAGGCTAGAGAAAAAAAAAATTAACCTACATAAAATATGTATATTTCTTATCTACTATTACAGCAGACAATAAATTATCTACTGCGCTATTGGTTTACTATTTCTATAATAATTTAAAATCGCTTTTATAACTCCCCAGCAGAAGTTAATTGTTGTAGAAATTGATCCGTCTTTTTATAAGGTATACCGGCTTACACGCACGTATAGTGCAAGTCAAGTCCCAATTAATTAAACAAGTTATGGGCTCTAAACTATTAAAACGTTCTATTAATAGTTACTACCTTAGGTAGCTTAGTTAATGTATTAAGGCCCCTTGCATTTACTTGGGCAGTGCGAGTTTAGGTTAGGTATAGAGCTCTAAACCTGGAAACGGAAGTCAGAATAGCTGCCCGCTTTGTCTTTGGGTGGGCCAACTGGCCCAACTCTCGTTCCTTAGCTGAAACAAAGTCTGCTAAGATTTTAGTTCAGGCAAATTAAATTGTTTTAGAAAAATCAAGACATTGATTGTACATATAAGATACCTAGCGAAGTGCGTAGAAAAAGTAACAATATTAATTGATACAAATTTAATGTACGTTATTAAATACAAGTTTGTCATACCTAATTAAGATTATTTTCATATCAATGCAATTACCGCATACATCGACAAAAGGAAGTCAATACTTTGTTGCACTAATTGAAGTGTTAGTATCTAGGTAGGTACACTAACTGGCAGAAATAGATCACAATTTTCAGTTTTTTTTTGTAACTAGTTTCAGTTTAAAAAAAATACGTCATATTTAATTCTTGTTGTACGAACGTTATAGACCAAGATCTAAGTGATCTTGGTTTCTTTTTCATCTTTAGAGAAAATGTTTCATTCAAATAGTACCTATTTATCTAAAATAAATAAATAAATAAATAATAAATAATGCTGGACAATCCACACAACATCATCTAGCCCCAAGCTAAGCAGAGCTTGTGTTATGGGTACTAGAAGACTGACATACTTAATACAATATAATACATAGATAGATATTTTTTATTATACATATAATACCCAGAACACCCGGAATAAATATTTGCAGAACATACAAACATTTATCCCGAGGCGGGAATCGAACCCGCAACCTTTCGCGTCGCAGGCGGACCATCGCCCACCGCGCCACATCGGTCGTCAACGATCAAAATGAAATGTGACCAAATTAAATTTCATGAGACGGCGGCCGTAGAAAGTTGAAAAAACGTTGAAGTTATAAAACTTTGTAATTTTCTAATGATGCTCACTGTACAAGTGCGTATGACTGGGGTCATCTCCAAGTAGTGGGGTGTCACTGCTTGTGCCGAAGACAGTGCATTTAGTAGTGCAACGATGTGGCTGTTGGCGGTACTGTGGCAAGTTTCTGCCCTCGCAGTAGTAACGGGGACTCTTGGCTTCAGCTTTTTTACCCAGAACAGTAAATATGTACCGACATCACAGGTGAGTGAAAATTAATCTTGATTCCTAAGATAAATTAATAATTACATTTAAAAATATTTCAACCCATGTGCACATGTATTGATCCAAATCAGACAATGGCTTTGTCTTAATGTTAAATCTGGGTTGGTTTCATTTGGCTTATCAACATAAAACTCCCTGATAGTTCTAAAATTTTATTATTGGCATTAGGTACACAAGAAGATCACATTATTTAATCATGTATAGAGGTTTAGACAAACTATTTATTTAGATGCATGCAGAATGAGGTAAATACCTACTATTAGGCATTATTTAAACAGACTGAACAGTGTTACCAGCCGTTAGCAAAAAGGGATTATTTACTTCACACAGACCCGTAGAAGCTATCGAACTTACTTATGTAATTATTGAGTGGCAAAGAATGTGGTAACTCCCAACTATTTTTACCATTACACATAAACAGTAACAGCACCTATACTGAACTAGGTAGGACCTCAGATAAAATTGGGTTGTTGCATTCAAGAAAAAGGAAGATACTTAACCCTTAATTTGGTATTGTATGCTGTGCCATACAAACTTTAAAAAAATATAAAGTGTTAAAGAAATATTATGATTTCGATATAATTATTAATATTTATTGTCTTATACTAGTAAATCTTTATGAAAAAAAATGTTTTTGAGTGTTAGCGACATTGGTGCTGTCATTTTTTGACATAATGTCTGCTCAAAAGAGGCCGGCTGTGCTCACTAAAGTATTTATTTGTTTTTTAATACATTTCCCTCATAAATTTCTAATAAAACACATAAAATTCAATCGTGACATTATAGTGAAGTGACCACTTATATAATTTTGGCAATATTTTTGAATAATAGTTGTTTTATTTGATAATAAACTTTGTATGCTGTGACATACATTGCCAACTTAGTAATGAATCACTGCACAACAAATCTGTATGCCACAGCATACATTGCCAATTTATTTGATTTCTTTTTGTGATATTTTTTTTGATATTTATGGGTTTTTGATTGCTTGGTCGATGGTGACTTATTAGGCGCTCAAGTTTCGCATTCAGACTCATCTTCCCCAGCCCCATCTATCGCGAGATCCGTAAAATTACTGAATATATTCGATTCCGATGATGAAACTTCAACCGATGAGAATTTTTGGCTTACGCCTGTATTCCAAGAAGTATACCCGAATCCATCGCTTGAGCCTGATTGCAGCGCTATTCCGATACTAAGCGACATTCCAACAATGCCTGCAACCCATGCCACGCCTGCAACTCCTGCCACTCCTGTTACTCTAAATCCTATATCTCAAGTCGCTTATGCATCACAAGCTACTGATTTATTGCCAATCACAGTGTTGCAGAGACATTATACCTGGTTCTTTGCTGTCATAATGTATGTCCATCAACTCATTTTTATAAAAAAGTTTGATTTATGTTTGTTTTTAATTAAAGTAACAATACATATATTTCTTTACCCACTTGGCAATGTATGTAGTAGCATACATGGTTTTTCAGGAAAACTGTAATCCCTAGATTTTTTTTATTATTTTTCTGGGCATCTTTATGCTCTACACATTACAATTTCAATAATAGTTTCATCTAAAAAAACATTTTTTTTTTTGCCAAATAAAGGGTTAAGAGATGTTAAAGGTAATTTAGTTCTACAAATTTTACAAAGGTGCATTAACTTAATACTTTATGTAGGTATTATGGACTGTAATTATAGTAGATACTAGGTAAACTAAATGTATTATATTTTTTTACGTGTCTATGACAGACTATAGATGAATGTGGTGGAATAAATGGAATGTATGAATGAAATAAACTTATTTATCAGTACATACACCATATGTTTTTTTTTCAGATGAACTGTTTCGAATATTCCCAATTTAACAATGATCAGTTTGGCAAAGCCTTCAACGAAGGTGAGATTTCATAACTGTCTTTTCACATGTACGCGGTTTACGTCCAAAGCAGTAAAGATAGCACTTATTCTTAGTTCTAATAAGCGCGAGCCATGATGTTGTAATAAAAAATTAAACGCACTCTGTAGTTTAGCTATGTTAGACAGTAGGTACCTACAACCGAAAACTAAGCATGGCTTACAGGCATTATCATCGTTTTTTGGCAACTTTTATCATTCTGCTAAGTGAGTTATGCAATTCTTTGTTGTTTTTCTTGGTACCTACTAATAATAAAAAACAAGGTTTTGCGAAAACTATCCATTTCGCAAAACCTTTTTTTTTTAATTTTTTTTAACTATGTAATCTTTATTTGAACAGATTGGCGCACCCAAAAAACAGCGTTGCGAAACACAATGGCAGCGTCTCTATTCCCATATTTACCAATGAGAAGATTACATTCCAACAAAGTTATGACACGTAGATATGATAATCTTTTGCCGTTGAGGAATGAAATTTTCAAGGAACACGCTAAGCTGGTACAGGATATTAACAGCCTGAAGCAGGTGGTGTTTGTGGCCCCTTTAGTCGGAGACAACAAGGATTACGATGAGTCAGTTTTTCATGAAATAATAGAAACATTTTCGACGACAACGACAACGCCGCAACCTCCAATTAAGAAAACTACAAAACGGGCGAAGTTGAATTCGATACCTCTCATACTTCTTGGTGGTGCGAGCAATCAACATATGGTGCAAAGTCAACCTCTTAATTTTCCAAAATCGACTATCAATTTAGTGGGCACCACAGGATCACCTTTTCTGAAGCATCCGTATCCATTTGTGATGCAGGATACTCCGCAAAAGCCCTTCCGGATATGTATGCCGACTATGCCAATATCCACTACGGCCCGACCACCAACGCTATGGGAAAGATTAATTAAAGCTTTGATACCTAGATAAATTTATAAAGTGAACTCTTGTGTTTTATAGTGATTTGATATGTAGTGATAATTTTAACAATGTAATTTACACGTTTATGACTTACCAATAGTAACTCGCAACGACACGTTTTTAACTTTTTAACTTCAATTAAGGGTCACGTTTACAGAACAAAGACTTCCACGAAGTCTTTGTTCTGAAAACGTGACCCTTAATTGAAACTCGGCAACCAAAAAGTCACGTTGAGCATCCCTTCTACCTCTATAACTTATACAACCATGCATGCTGCCGTGTCCACACGTAGACGCGGAGGCGTTGCCGAAATGAACAGATTCGAAACTTTAAAAGTTGCTCAACAAATATTGTCAATAGTAGGTACATCATTTACTTTATTTTATTTCCCTTTCGGTTATGAAGTGATATTATGTTACATCATATAATGTTAGGTTATTCACAACTTATTATAATATAATTAATCCGTTACCGTTACTATGTATTATACTTACGGCCGGTTTCTCGAACGATGATCAACGAAAAAATCAAATACTTACTATGTGTCAAACTCGGATCAATCGTGATTTGGGTTTCCAGAAACCGGCCGTTATTCTTTGTAATTTATGCAAACTTTCATGTAGTTATTAAAGTAATAATATAGGTATCTACTTATTCTTCATCTAGACATATTAGAATTCTATCTAAGGACATGACATGTAAAGTCATTTATGATTGTGATAATTTTAGGGATTTGATGTTTACCGTTCGGTTCTTTGTCTTGTTTTCTATATAACGCATAAAATGAATATTTTGCACTAGCATCTAGTACCGCACTGTTATTCGAGGAGACATGCGTGTATTGTTGGCTGTGTTTGCGTGTGCCGCCTCTAATTACTGTGCCGATTATGTATTGTCTTCTTTTTTACACTTTTACGCTTCGGAATGGAAAAGTTGAACGGCTTTTGCGATAATATGATGAAATAATTAATCATTTTCATTGTAACTTATGTCATAGGCAATTATCATGTTATTCCCACGAAATGAGTGTAAGTAGGTATATGTCTCTTACGTATTATTGTACCTATAAAAGAATACGCGTTGATTGTTGTCTACCACTAGGTACTATTTCCGTCAGATTAAGGACTAATTCTATAGGTTTTACATTAAGGTTATAGTAGGGTGTTGCTATATTAGATTATTAGATTCTATGTAAATATTTGCAAAAAAACTAAGTTCAGCAGTCTGATCTGGTTGCCATTTTACTGCTTAGCTTAGTTAGGGAGTAGTCCATGATTTTTAATTCTGTACCTCTTTCGATCTCGATTTAACATTGTGTATTTTATGTATCGTCTTTTGCGTCACGAAGCTTGTCAACGTACTAATGATAAGAAGGTATTGTTATAATAAAATATTCTTGTAATATTTCCTTTGTTAACTTTTGTACCTACCTGCTAAAGACCCTTCATGTATTGATAAAGGAGATGGAGATGGAGGTACCTAACGCACAATAAAAACATCTCCTTTGTACTGGTAGGTATATGGAGGTGGTTCTCCTATGATTTTAATAATATCTTTCAATATAATGGGAATAGGGTGACCTATCATTTCGGTTGTTCTTTAAATCATAAAAATAAATGGTTTTACCAAATATAATAAAAATAACCCTTGGTTCTAAGTCTAGTTCATAAAAAGATTGGCATATAGATACATATTCTGTAAAGTGATGAGACTTGTGAAATAATGACCAACTTTATTAATTTTATCTTATTGCTAGGTGAAATCACATCAAGCTAATTTTAGTTTCTTGTTGCAAAAATATACCGTATCCATAAAGCTCGCAAATGCATGAAATGCGCCGATGGGTCTCTTGACGCAGGTCGATTGCAACCCCACCCGATGAGCGTGGGAGTGCTACCCCCCCTCTGGTGGCCACGTACCTAGATTGGTAGGTAAAGAGCGAACCTGGATCAATAACCAGACTCAGCTTGTTTGATGACCTTGTTTGAGTATCCTGGTGCAAGACACGCCCGTGCGTCCTGCAGCGCTTTGTACCCATCTCCAGAATTTGGATGTAATACAATGAAGTTTAGTTGAAATGATTGATATACTAACAAATTGGTTAATGTTTGCGTACACCTTGAGCTGAACCCTCAACCACGCAAACATTTTAACAATGTCATTGTCATCACCCGTAGATATATCTTTCTGTCGTCTTTAGCTTTATCGAACCAATACACTCATCTAATCCAATCGCAACACAGACACAAGGGAAAGTTAGTTTTTGTTATAAACTCGCTATATCTCAATCGCGATTTACAATGTATTTCATAACTACGTCGACATCATTGTCAATCTTGGAAAATGAGAAAAAATCTCTAGCGAAACAAAACCTAGCGATAGTTATTGGAAAATGTAAAGAAAACTTTGCAGTCGATGCATTTACCACACAACTTTAATAATTATAAAATATATTTAGATATAAATTAGTAGGTAATATTCATATTACCTGCTAATAAATGCTTAGAGTCTGTCAAGCGAAAGATGGCCCTGATAAATCGCGGCAAATTCAAAAACTATTAGTATGGCAATAGTATATCATCTACTTATTCATAATCATCATCAAAAATTATGTAAGTATATTTATTTAGAATAATATCAAAGTATCAAATTATGTAATTCCAAGTTATCCTATTATTTAATGTATTGCCATACTAATAGTTTTTGAATTTGCCGCGATTTATCAGGGCCATCTTTCGCTTGACAGACTCTACCACTAAATAAAGTTACCTGCTTTATAATTCGAGTCAAAATCAATAATAATTATTTAAGCACACCATCTACGTTAAACAAAAAAAAACTTTAACAAACTATAAAATAAATAAATTACAATAAGTAATATTTATATCTAACATTAACAACCCTAAGTTGAACGACTGCCAAAGACACTCCGAACAAAAATAGTAGGTAGGTACCTACCTACATTACGTATAGGTAGATATATATGTGATTGTAGGGAAGCATAGATCAACTCAAGTAATTATGAGCGCAATGCCGATGGTCTCAAACGATGAAGGAAAACATCAGGTTAACAAAGTCAGTTTTTCATGGTCCTATATTTCTCTTGACTAAGTCCGAGTAGCAGCCTACTCGATAGAGGAGGATAGTACCTACCTATAGGTGCTAGACTACTAGAACTTAATTTTGATAACAATAATCTGAATTATGTGAAAATGTTTGTTTTTTTTTAATAAAAGCGTACTGTGCCTGTTTGTTGCAATGCACTTATCATTATTTTCATTGTTCTCATACATTTTGGCATCGGTTTTTGTAGAAATTGTTGTTGTTGTTCTTCTCAATGTGGGCACACAGGTATGTTGACTTCGAAAAAAACATTGAGTTCGATCAGTGCTGCTAATGTCAAGTAGCCAATATAAACGATCGTGCAAGTCACTCCAATTTTCCAATCCAACTGAAACTTGTTCAATGCCAGACAACCGTACAAGGTGAACAGAGTTGACAGTAAAGAAATGGCGCTGTATGAAAGACCACTAGAATTTATTGTTACCTGAAACAACAATAATCATTTATGTATAATCTAAAAATTACTAGCCATAATGCTCATAGCCCTCATGAGTTCACATATCATGCTACGGCTATAATATGAGACCTCATTTGTATCATATTTTGAACATTGAAATCCTGTAAGTAGGTATTTTAAAGCTTTAATTAGTAGTTTTATACGAGTTCTCGTATAAGCACGTTGTGTCTAAGGTACCTACTACTCACCCAATGATTGTCAGGAAAAGACGGATAAAATAGTCCCTTGATGAGCCAAGGCAGTCCCAAACATAATAGAATGTCGAATGTGTTTGACCCTATTGAGTTGCTGATGCCCATTGTTCCGTGACCTGAAAAAACACGTGATTACAGAATTTACTCTACAAACAGCAAGAATATAGCAGTATTGTAGCCTTTATGTTATAAGTACGTTATATTAGGTAATCAGGGAGTGGACGAACAAGTAGCTAGTTCGAGGACTTTTACGCTACAAAACTAGCACTACAATATTACCTTAAGGCGACGGGTAGGGTGAAATTTTTCATAATAAATAAAAATGTCAATAACTTCCAAGTTTATTATTTATTTATTATATCTATACACACGTTAAACTTGTAACACGGCATAGTTTTTGCCGTGGTGGTTAAACTCTAGACAGTCAGCGTGGCAACGTCACAATTTCAATTTCAACAAAAATGCTGACAACGGCGCAAAACACATAATGAGCCGCGCACAGTTCGGATAGTCAAACTCTAAAGCAGTGCCTTATGTATATTTGCGAGCACACAGCAATCAAACACTTATAATTCCTAAGGCGCTACTCTTCTTCTTCTTTAAATACCTTAATGTAGAAATGTTTTCTTTAGAGTCACAAGATACGAACCATAAGAATAGCTGTGCTGAGTTTGGTACCAAACAAATCTGCCAAACCCATAAAAAATGGGATCTTAAACCACACTTTTGCAAAAGGTGTTGGTACTAAACTTACATTTAAAAGTAAACTATATCCAAGAGCAAAAATTTTGAGTAACAATACACTAGTTCAATATATGTGTTATAGGAAATAATAAGTTTCACAACTCCACATGCTATCACTTTTTCTGAAAACGGTTTTCGGTTTCCCCAAAAACACGCATTTGGCTATACCCGTCACCTTAACAATACTTGTCTTGTTTCGCTTTTTAGAGAAAAAACAAGACCATCTGTGATAAAATACCTATATTATTTGTACTTATATTAATTTTTCATGAGTTAATATGGCAAATAATATACCTCACCCAGAGGTCGCCAGTAGGTTATGATCTCAAAGCAAGCTACAATGAGCCGCTTTATTATATCATAGCACCTAACGACGAAGTACCTACTCGAGGAGGTGCGTCAACCTAGATACTGAAATGATGATTGACAGGCACCAGCTAACCGCTGATGCTAATGCCCATTCCAAACTTAAGATATTTTTAAATGAGAGTATGTGTGAGTGAGTAAATAGGTAAATGTCAAAAAATAATATAAGTACCTACCTACTCCTTTTTTCTAACACCGATATTATAATCGATACATCATTATTGCGTACATTTTGTGTCGTTAAGCAGGCTATGTTATTAACAAATAGTTTTTTTTGTGCCTTCTCTGGCAAACGAGAATGCAGGCCACTTGTTGGAAAGTGGTCACCGCCGCCCATTGATACCTGCAACACCAGGGGCGCTGTCGGTACGCTGCCGGCCTTTAAAGTGGATAAAAGAGATATTTATTATTTGTATTTCTGACCTTGTTTGGTAACTAAAACACTGGAAACAGCTTCCGGAAGAGAAGTACCTGCTGCAAGAATCGTCAGTCCAGTTATGCTGTCCGGCAGATTAAGAGTATCGCCTGAAACACCAAGGTAAGGATAAACATTCCTATACACTTATGTTAAACCTATAGTCAGTGAATAAGTAAAAAATATTATTGTGATTTTGCTAAGATATAAGTTTTAGGATCAGATCGCAAAAAATTGGCAGGTTGCCATTTTATGCTATTCAATCGCCATATTAATTTATTATATAGGTTCAAATAAGCTCAGACTAATCATAAACTATCTACGGTTTGGACCACTTATAATTATAATAGTAAATTTTGAAATAGTCAGAAAAAGAACCATTATTGTACTGAAAACGCGTGGTATTAATTGTCACATTTTATCCTATAGTTTGATAAAAATATGGCCTGCATGTAAATTCTGCATAATAGACTACGACATGGAACAAACTCTTTATTTTTTTTATAAATCACATAATACTATCAATCTCAAGCTGTTCTATACTTTGTTCGATTTTGGGCCTTACGATATGCGTATGTGGAACTCGCCAAAGAATGATGTACCTAATATCTCTCCCCTCAAGTACCTACGAGATTGCCTACAAGTAACTTGGAGCTTTTGAATCATTGCATTTTATATAAAGGCATCTTGCTTGAAATTGGGACAAACGTAAGTCCTATCAATGTAGGTTTATACATTGAATACCATTGCTTTGCAAACATGGGTTGTTAAAGTCAAGCTACCTATTTTCTGTTTTTTCTAATCGGATTTTCAACTTAGTGATAATCTTTTGCAACGAGATACATAGGTACACTGAGTAATGTAAGCAGCAGAAATGTGCCTTACTCGTTGGGTAGGTATCATTTATTACTTCCTACTTCGCATCACTGCCCATTCAATAAAATACTAGGAGTGGATCAAAGGTTAAGGAACTGGACATTCGCTCCGTCCACAGTTTGTCTTGTAAGGAATAAAAGTTTACCGTGTGTTTGCCTCGATTTAAAAGTCACGGTTTTCCAAAAAAAGCTTATTAGGTAGATAATAATGATGGAAAAAAAATCAAACTGATATATAGGTATGATTAATTTTCACTTGACATAGGTACCTAATTTAGTACCACGATCTAACAACCTAGACCAAAAAAATGCTGTGAATATAGTAAAACTTTCCCTAAATTGATAATTGTACGTGATAGTGTTTCAAATAGTCTTTTCCTGTCTATGTACACGACAAAGAAAGTATTATTTTATCTGTCAGGAAGCATTATCAGCACATGGTGGGAAACGTGCGAAACTAATTAATTTAATGAGGAATGCAACGCGATTTCGTTGAGCCATGAAACATTAAATGAAGACATAAATTCAATCTTATCGCTGTTTCATCGATATGCTGTTTTGATGACTTATTTGGCGTACCTACCCGTAAAAATAAAAACGCCTAAACATTTCAGTTACAAATGACACCAGACAATAGAACCCTTTCGCGTTGATGAAAACTTGCAGAAAATAACTTACCGAAGATTGTAATAATCCAAGCCACAAGATAAGACACGCCTCCGATCCAAACCACGCACATGATGAAGGTAAGCGGGTACAGACGCGGTCGGCGCCGGCAGTCCGGAATGGTAAGCCACAGCAGTAGACTGCTTGTCCAGGTCAGCAGCCAGAACAACTTGCCGTACACAGAACTCTTTTCTCCCGGCCATGACCACAGCGAACTGGTGCTTGTTTCTAAATTACAGATTAATACTTTATGCTGAATTTACATTAATAGTCATAAACTATTTACATAAACTATTAAGATAATGGTTTCCTACTTAAGTTTCCGACAGTTATCATCAAATATATAAATATGCTTATAATTACTTACACTTTGAATTAAGTAGCATTGCTTATTTTAGCATGAAATCCATATTTTTCAAGTAGCAAATTAAAATACGGTATCTTATAGTAGTCTACTACGTATTGGATTTCCTTCTGCGTGTTCGCTTATGTGTGAACCACTTGATGTTTTATCATGATCCACTAATGAGTCTTACGTGAGTGCGATTTTAAAACAATAATACCTGTTACTTTGCTAGTTTACGTTTTTTCGCTTTATGCGCTCGCGCACTATTAATGAAAAGTGAAAATACGTATCTGAGGATCAATTGTTTTACTCAACAACTGAGCCAATATGTTTGTATCTAGATTATACATTTATATCATCATCATCAGTCTGAAGAAGTTGATTGCCGAGATAATAGTCGTAAGTTTGTTTTGTGAATAAAATTTATTTCTCTTTGCGTGAGCGAATTTTCATGATTAAATGAATTATTAAATATTCACGGACAGTTCACACATCACATTCTAGTCCCAAGCTAAGCAAAACTGGGAACTAGATTTTTTTATGCCATTGCAGGCAAACGAGCTTGCGGGCCACCTGATGAGAAGTGGTCACCGCCGCCCATGGACACTTGCAACACCAGAAGCGTTGCCGTTGCGCTGCCGGCTTTTTAAGTAAAGATAAACTCTTCTTTTGAAAGAGCATTCAAAGGAAGGGTTGCCATGTCAAAACTCCGGGGGAAAACTACTGAGGGTAATACGTTCCACAACTTGCACGTTCGAGGCAGAAACGATCTCTTAAACCGTGAAGTCGTGGAGAACCCGTCCAGGCGGTGAGGATGAGATATAATATATAGATTGGAGATAGAATACAAAAACATTACACACATATTTTTTCAGTCTGTTTTGTACTGTCCAAAATATCTGTCACCATCATTCGATTATTATCAGATTATTACTTAGTGAATCTGCATTACCTACTTCTTCCATATCTTCGTAAATCCTTGCTCTAACAGAATAACTTACCTGAGCCCGTAGAATCATGTCGTCTTGACATCTCCGTTCCTAGTTCCGGGTCGTTACGTTGAATACACCGACTCACCCGACGTGGTGTATCGATCGCAGGAAGTTTTTCTAAATATATTTACTTGTGAAAGTTATGTTTTATTTAAATCAGTTTTATTTATTAATTAATTATCTTTGATTTAACTACTTATCTAATTCAATGTTTTAAACATCATGTTAGATCTTGTTTGTTTTGTTTTTTTTTATAACAGAGCTGATTACTAGATACTTGTAATTGGAATTTGAAATTTCGTTCTGGTTAGTGAGGAAAATGTTCTTATATTACTTACGTTATTATTATTTGACATACTAAAATAGTTCGTTCATACCTTTACTCAGAAGTGGTGATATTTCCGTGTATGCCTTGGGTTTATTGATATAGCAGCAACCACTCCTAACAAATCGGCCCAAACTTCCGTTGAAAACCATTGCTAAAGAAAACATTTCTGGTTAGAATATGAAAATGGTTCTCTGATATCTATTTGTGTAAAAGATAGCTTTTTATTAATTAGGCAATTCCAATTAAATAATTAAACACTGAAAATATTGGTCACATCATTCGATTCATTCTTATTCGTATATCAGGCGTTAAACAATTAATTAGACAGTATTCTACAGCAAAGGAAATGCCAACAAAGTTGTAAAACAATATTTTATTTTGACAGCGTGTTAAAAAAAACAAGTGAATAACAACTTACGGTACTTAACACATCCCAAGTAAAGCATGCTTTTATTGTATGACAGTGACGCAAAAAAATAACATGCAATGTCAAAGTAAAGCACCTCAAATTACACTTTCATAAGTCATTTACTGTGGATCTGTTTAAACTTACCCAGAATATAAAAAGTGTACATGAGTACAAGTACTAGCGCCTCATGCCAGTACACTTTATCATCCAAAAGTGTTAGAATGAGGGCCACCACCGCTACAGCATACATCATGCAGTCGCGTGACACAGACCACCAGTCCAGCTCAATTACCTACCAAATAGAAACTAACTAATAACCAAAGATTAACTTTATTAGATTCAATTCAAAGATTCAAAGAAGAAAGAACAGTCAGCCAATAGTCGAAGTCGCGTCGTTATCTAAATAAAAAAAATCACATAAAAATGCCGTGTGTAATTTGATTCTTGTATTTTATATAGAATATAGATTTTTGTAGTTTCATATTCCGAAATCATAATTTAAATTTTCCTAAAATTTACCTATAATTTTAAAATTATAAATATAGGTAAAAGGTTTGTAAGTTGGTTTATAACAGTGAAATAGCAATCAGATATCATAATCAGCAATAATATAAACAGGTCTTTGAACTTGATTATATAAACGATGATTTATATCACGTCAGTTGCCAGATATCTATTACCTATGTAGTATATAGGGTGTATGTTTGAACTTTGTGGATATTGGATAGTAAAGGCATGTACATTATCCCTTCACACTACAGGAAAATGTTCGTAGGAGTCCATTCATAATTCCGTAGTATATCTATCGTACTAAGTACTCATATGGACCAGTAGTGTTTTAATCCAGATATTTGAGCATGTTTTTTGCTGAGTTTACTTCTTCCCAACAATCTCAATTAAAATACCCACCCTGTATAGTGCCTGATAAAAGAGGCTTCAGCACTTCATATAGTAAAATCATAAGTGGTTTGTTAATCTGTGGTACTAATTAGAATGATCTATGTCCATCCTTGCAAGCTAGTAAGACTTTTCCATGATAAAACATCACAATAACCTAAGTTAGTTTACACGTCCTAGAAATAAGATTGATGACAAAAATGCGCATGTCATAGAAATAAGATTAATGTTTCTACAAAGTACGCGACCTATTAAAAACAATTAGATTAATGGGGCAAGGGGAACACCTGTTGGCAACGTGCCAGTGCGTCATCAGTTCCACCCTTGAAATGTTGGAACAGTTAGCCTCCCTCTTACAATACAAGCTAATTCAAGACAAGTTTCTATTAAACTACTTAGTTTCGTTATCGGCTTTGGCCGCGATATATTTAAGTAAAATTTAACTAACATCCTTTTCCACGTTTTATAAACGTTTAGTAACACTGAGTATGGCTATTATGTTAACTGACACATTAGCTTATTAGCTTACTTTTTTTTTATAATAAATGTTAATGTCAAAGTCATATTTTCATTGTATTACTATTACATTTAAACGGAAGATTACATAGTTATATTATATTATACAAATATAAAGCACCCTTACCTTGTTAGCAAAGAGAGCGCAGCAAGCTGGCACAGCTAGGACGTTGAAAACTGCTGATCCAACCACGGCACCTACTCCTAGGTCACCCTCTGTCACAAACGTGCCAACGCAGTTTATGAATAGCTCTGGACTAGAACTTGCTGCTGCCATAAATGTGGCTCCAGCTATGTCAGCCTCCATGTTTAACCCTGTATATATACCCAACTATATATTTTTTACACAGGTTTTGTGACTAACTTGTTTAAATTACACCGTAAATCCAGCTCCTTCTATGGATTTAAGGTGTAATTTAAAAAAATATATGTATATGTTTTCCTTCACTTTCGTTATTTGTCTGGATAAGTCGAGATAGATTAAAAACATTTTTACTTTACTTTGGTTAATTGTCTAGTGAAGGTATTTTAGTCGACATTGATTAGTTTGATAAGGCGCATGTAGAAACAGTAATTGTAGATAAAAAGTTACAAGCAATTAATTCTTCTAAATTGAATTCCATGTGGAATATTGAACATATCCAAAACTGCCTAATTCCACGATATGCGTAATCTTTCTTTGCGTAGGTATATTTTACACATTGCGTCAGAGGGCGTCACAAATAAATGTGACCATCGTATGTATAAATAATATAATATATGTAATATAAAATTCACTCTTTATTCACAAACAAACTTACGACTATACAGTATTTACAAAATGTACATAGTCATATAAAATACATAAGAAACAGCTGAGCTATCTACAGACCGTTGCAAACGATCTATAGATAGCTCAACTGATCCAAATCAGTACCAATCGGAAGCGTACCCAAGACACTGGCTGCATTGCCGCGCTGAATAGCAATGCTGATACGTTGGGCCAGATACTCACCAGCCCTCGGGTCACGCGTCGCTTCGACTAGACGCCCAGAAATAATTTTGTAATTTAATATAGTAGGTATATATAATAGTAGTTGCATCAGGTTTACGTTACGCAAAAACTGTCTAAGTTAGTGCTTACCCCTCGGATTAGATAAAGGTTGCGCAATAAAAGAGGGGTGAACTTTTTAGGTAAATTATGAAGTGAGAATACTTCTCATTCACTGCAAAGAAAATTGTACCTTATTGCGATCTAATAATGATTATTTGTGTTTTAATTATTTTATTGTAGTCTATTAATGAATTGTGTGGTAGAACTTACGGTCACAAATAATTTCGATGGCTGGCACAAAGTACTGTTCACAGACTGTTCCAAGTAACAAAAAGCTGTATATGGCTAATACACAGTGTATTAAGATGTATCCCTGCGAAAATATGATCAACATTTTAATTAATCAAAACTAGCCCAAGAACACTCACAACAATACTTTATGTGATACAATTTCGTTCTAATTTTCTAGTACAATTGTTACGGTCTAGTCTAGACAATTAAACATCTAACTACGATAGTTTTAAAAAATAACGTACCGGAAAAATTTAAAACAGTGTCGTATTATGAGCGTGTAAAGTTGTTTTCAAATTGGCTAAATAAAGAGACGAAAAGATTTCCTGCTCTGTAGTTCTGTCTTAAAGTGATAGGTATCTTTATACATAGAATTCTTACATGTTGTCTTTGAAAGCGCGTAAATCCATCAGAAGGAAATTCGAGGATCGCAGCAGGCGTGCAGTTCCTGTTTTTTTTTTCGACAACAGCTAACAATTTGCGACTAAGAAAGCCATCTGTTGAAATGTAGTTAATGATGTAGCTCGAAGCGGTTCAATTAGAAAACTAATATATTATCTGAAACTTCCTTATATTTGTATAAAAAAATGTTGATTATAAAAAAAAAGAAGTTAAAATAAAATAAATAAAAAGAGTATAATTCCATTTTTTATAAACAAATTACTAAAACTGAAAATACGTATTATAATTCACTTGCCGACATCAACAAATCATTAAAAATCAATTAATTCCATCTGATGATTGTTGATTTAATTAAATATATAAGTACATATAAGAATTAAATCATACAATTTGCAAACATACCCTTGTCATATTTAATCTGAGGAACATCGATATCTTCACTGGCTGAACCACCAATCACTAATAAATAAATAGATGGTATTGCGAAAAACATTACAACTCTCACATAAACTGCAAATCTGTATTTGCGCGGATTAGTCCTTATCAACATACTGTTTGCCATTAGAAAACAAAAAAATATGAGAAATTGACTAGAAATTTAATGTTAATTTGGTATCTTAATATCAAATGAAGAAATCAAATATATTTTGGAACGCGCAGCACAATAGCATTAGAACGGAAAAATCCAGAAGACGAACTTTAAATTAGCATAGACTTGCAGTGTGTTTGAAACGCTGAAAGCTACTGCAGCATTGGATTTCCATTGACGCTCCAAGAAAATACACAGGTTATCTGTTAAATTATTATTACAACAGTATCGCAAACAGTCCTATCGACGTTATCAATTGGAGGTAAATAATGTTGACGCTTTGATCATTACAGGTAGCTTATGATAGATATCATTTATGTACCTAACTCCTTCTAAATTGTAATATATTAGATGTTAAATATCGTGTAGCGTTATTTACAATATATTTACACTTAGATTAGAACATGAGCCTAGATTAGAACATTTGATCAAGATAAGATCTAAAATCGGAATAACTATTGCTGAGATACTAGATAGTAGTAAGGACAAAGGAACACACTCAATTCATTTCCTCTATGACCAACTAGGACTTATATCGCGTACGTGCTCCGCTATGATTTATTTTAAAACAGAAGAGCTCAGAAGTAACTCTTTTAACACTTGGAAATTTGTTTTTTATGTTACTTATTTATTAGGTGTCAACTTACATCTAGCTATGCTAAGCGTTGCTAGTTTGCACTGTTTGCAAGCACGCCAAACAAGTTGATAGAGCAAAAGAGTCTATTAAGTAAAGCTGTTCATAATTGTAATAATACGTAAGTTTTTCCTATAAACGAAAGACAGCTTAATACACCTTCATTTATGCTAGACAATTATATTCAATCCCAAATACGCAGCTAGTATACGATTAAAAATATTCCATTATTATAAGATACCACTTGAGCCAGATAGTAACTTTCCGCTGTTGACGTTTGTATAAGTTGTACTACCACATGCAGGTGGGTACATTTATCAAAAACAAACAAAATCAATATTGATAGTTGACGATATAAAATAGACTGGACAAGACCGTATCAGATCACACGTAACCATTTTAACTGGAGTATGAGCAACATTGTACCAACTCTATTTAATATTCTATGCTACAAAACTACTATAACAAGGTACTAAGTAGGTGTACTAGATATTTGCAGATTAGTTTGTTTAGGAGTCATGTTATATTTAAAATAATAACAATGTGATAATAAAAAATATAACTTATTTAATATTTTTGGTTAACACGTTGTTATACCTTAAATTAGTTTTAGTTAGGTACAGAAAAAACCATTTTCTATATTTTTTTAATAATGTTTGTTTTTATAATATATAAGGGTAAGCGAAACTAATGCAAAAGTTATTCATGCGGTAGCTGTATGATTTGTTCGTAATTACTCCCTTGGAGTGTTCACTGTAGAGTTGTGACAATCCTGTAGTGTATAGTTACGTTAATTAGCGTATAAGACACTGCGCGGCGACGCAGCAACGTTTGACAGACCAGTTGACATTAACGCGTGTAACTGAAATAGGTTCTTATAGTCCAAGAGCTAGTGAACCCTGCGAGTAACGGTCTTCCTGTAAGGCTAGAAATTTGTACACTTACGATTTATAGCATGCTAAGAGCACTAGCCATGATCTGGCAGGCTTCAGCCCTGTACTTCATCAGCCACTTAATTTTTTAATTGTAAAATAATTTGAGTTTCAAAACTTGTTTCTGTAAGCTTAAAAATTTAATAGGATGGAGTTTATTTATTGTAAATCTTGAAAAAAAAGTTACAGACGATTACAATCAGCAATAGTATATGCCAGATCAATTAGAAAATGCACAGTTGATGAGGTAAAATAAACTTTATCCTGTATACTTCAAATTTTTATATGTTTTCAAGTAAACGTCTCAGAGTAAATATGTACAATGCCAGACGGTTTTGAACAGCATAAGACCTTGCCAGGCGAGGGGACAGCTGCTAAGGGAGTGCAAATAAGAAATGTTAATGTTTCAATTTTATGAACATATTTATTAGCATACAGTAAATGCAATGTATTTTATTGGGTTTTATGCAATCTACATTATTTTTAACATTCATTTTCTTCAGCATCATCCGAGATTGCACTACTGTTTGCATCATCATCTGATTCTTTAACAATGTTTTCCTCATCTGAAAATAGTGAAAAAATATTTTAATGTACCTACCGTAATAATTTTTAGTATTTTTTGAATAAGGTTGTTAAGAATTAAATATCAAGCTCTATTACATAGGACTGCATATTAAATGTTACGGATAAAATAGTTGTATGTTACCTGATATGTATTCCTCAGTTTCAGGCGATTGTGCTGTGGCAGTATCAGCAGGTCCTTGTAAAAGTATGTCGTATAGGTATAGAAGATGGAACTTTATTCCTCTCAAACCAATTTAAATCGTAAGAACTATCAATTAAGTTCCAACCGTTATTTTCAGGAATAAGAATGGTTCTTTAAAATTACAATTTCGCCATATATTTGTAGGTAATGTAGGCAGTTCTCAATAATTGTTGATGTAGTTCACGTTGGCAGGGTGGTGAATTCGATGAATCATAGCTTACTCCTTTTTCATAAGCACTTTAGGATTATTTGTGAAGTAGATAGATAGATAGAAAACACTTTATTGCACACCACTTAATTTATTTTTGTACGTAGTTGTACGTAGTAAGGAAATTTTCATAACGTGCATTATTTAATTTTGAACATTTCAAACCATACATTTGGAGCTTCGACATGGGAGCCTTCAAAAGAAGGGTATATCTTTATCTCAAAGGCCGGTAGTGCACCGACAACGCCCCTGGTGTTCGCAAGTGTCCATGGGCGGCGGTGACCACTTCTCATCAGGTGGCCCGCAAGCTAGCTTGCCAGATATGTCATAAAAAATAAGTAAAATCACTGAAAACTGAACTAAAACTGAAAGATAGGCATTCACGCAACACCTCTGACTCGCACGCCTTTAGCAGCTGTCCTCTCGCCTGGCAAGGTCTTATGCTGTTCAAAACCGTCTGGCATTGTACATATTTACTCTGAGACGTTTACTTGAAAACATATAAAAATTTGAAGTATACAGGATAAAGTTTATTTTACCTCATCAACTGTGCATTTTCTAATTGATCTGGCATATACTATTGCTGATTGTAATCGTCTGTAATTTTTTTTTCAAGATTTACAATAAATAAACTCCATCCTATTAAATTTTTAAGCTTACAGAAACAAGTTTTGAAACTCAAATTATTTTACAATTAAAAAATTAAGTGGCTGATGAAGTACAGGGCTGAAGCCTGCCAGATCATGGCTAGTGCTCTTAGCATGCTATAAATCGTAAGTGTACAAATTTCTAGCCTTACAGGAAGACCGTTACTCGCAGGGTTCACTAGCTCTCCAGCTATTACGGGTCATCATCACGAATAAATGTGTCATTCTTAAACGTATCGCAGCAACAGTGGTGTATTTGAGATTCACTGCGCGTCAACATCAGCTTTACTGTCGAACGGTGCGGCATTAGCGACCAGTTTATCGTTACGTCCACGATTTTCACATTTATTAGTGGAAGATACATGATCGTTTTCATCAATACAATACGCTTCACCAATTCTCAGTCAAGCAAGTCAGTCAATCATCGCCAAGTCCACTGTTTTTTGTTGTAAATGAAAAATGTTGGAAATTGTTCCCTTCAAACGAGATGATCATATCCCGAAATCACTTAATATTTTACACTTTAATTTTTACGACTACATTATGAATCCGAAACGAAGTTATTCGTCAGAAAACCAAGATGTTCGACCTAGTTCAAAGAATTAACAAGCTGAAGTGGCAGTGAGCTGGCCATGTTTGCGAAAGAATCGACAATCGTTGGAGCAAACGGATAGTGGAGTAGAGATCGCGTTTAGGCAAGCGTAGAGTAGAACGCCCTCCGGCGAAATGGAGCCACGTTCTGCGGAGTGCAGCTGGCAAAAACTGGATGAGAATAGCCGAATACCGGGCTCCGTGGCGCATCTTGAGAGAGACCTACGTTCAGCAGTGGACTGATATAGGTTGATGATGATGATACATTATGCTACGACTTCAAGTATTGTTAGTTAAAATTTCATCAAAATTAAACAGAATTAGAAACAATACCCTAATTGAATTAAAATGCTATGTTTCATCAACAAATTACAGAAATCGAATAAATAAACTCATTATAATCAAACTCTTTACTGTCAAATGTACTTATATAATAAGCCATATAAATCAGTTGTCAGTGCCCATTGTAAAATTTTTGTGCAAAGTGAATGAATATAATTTAAAGGTTCTTTTGATCATTAAATTGAACACTGTTATTTAATGTGATATTGTGAATAATTTTTACTCTTATCATTAAATTTTCATAAAATATGATGGTTTTGAGCTGATGCTGGACCCTTAGAAGAAGGAATTATCGCTGGACCTTTGCAGTCCACCAAGGTTCTAAGTTTTTAAGATGCTATAATCTAATCCAATTTACTAAAGCCTAGATGTATGATTGCAATTTCAATGTAGGTAGTAAAATATGACTGTGCGTTTTGAGCTTTATCGTAAAGCGTAAGAGATAGATACATTTTTAATCGATGGTACCTAAAGTTCAAAACATTTAAGTCTACAAAGGGATAGATCAACAAATCGTTTCATCTTGAAAATCAGTATTGTTGTAAAATCAATATATTTTTCTTTAATTTTTGTTAATACCACAAATAAATTTTCGATAATTTGGCATAGGTATGTAATTCATTGCCTCGAAGATAATTACTGAAAATGGTGAGTTTTATAATTAAGCATTATCTATTTAGTACACAATCAATGTTACTTTGAAATATGACTATAATGTACGTTAAGTACCTACCTAAAAATTACATATTATAGATAACTTGTTAGTTGTTACAATTCATGTTGTTAATTTCATAAAACGCGTAGCTTAATCAAAAATGTTTTTTTATATATGATATAAGATTAATTGAATAAGCTCAGATCTTGTAACGAACTGTAATTACAAGAGTCGCGTGCCTCACGCGGCGAGCGTCGCAAAAAGGGCTTGTGAATTGACACTTGACCCCACGGATTATTCAAATCAGAGCTCTCCGGATCTCTTTCAATTAGGCGCATTAACTATATTGCAAGCTGCCTTTAAGATTTGGATCATTCTCTCTTGTACAGAGATAAAATATTTTTTTATTTTTGTTAGTTTTTTGTGTTAAAGGTAAGTACTTACCTACCTCTAAAAATGTTTAATAGTCAAATATGATAATAATTACAATTTAGTATTATTGTAAATTTTGGACAAAATTAAATACCTTTATTAAAGATATAACGAAGAAGAAACGAGTGCAATTATGTGGGCCGCGGGCGGAGTGGACGTCACGCCGGGATCACTCTTGCACCGCGCCCGAGCGCTGAACGACGTGAGCTACAATAGCCAAATAAATAATTGACTGGAGTCTTTTAACGAGTTCTCGAGCGGGTCCATTATGTCCGTTTGAAGGCGAGCGCTGGCATTCGGACGATAGTGGTGACGTCCTCGGTCGCTTGCGGCGCGCTCCTTCACCGGCAAGATGAACACCTCCGACCGAGGTACGGTGGCATGTTTCAGACGTCGAGGGATCTTGACTGTCGATCATCAATCTGGTTTTTAGACGGTCCTGCAGGAGATTTGAGTATTAGAAGTCAATGCGTTCGAAATCAAGGTTGTCGGAAGTGCGTCCAATTCTGGGTATTCAGCCAGGTCACTCACTACTGCAAATGAATCAAATGAAGTCGCAGAGGAGATCGTCTGATCGTTATGAGTGTAGATTATTGATAGTGAATGAAGTGTTCGGTGGAGACTTGACGCGGCTGCCGTTCGCCGCCTTCGCCGGCTCAGCAACTCGTAAGTAACGGACATGAGCTGAAACATCATGGATTCTAAAGTGACAGGTATGTGACTATTTGTTTTATTTGAAAATCATTTGTATAAAAAGAGACGTAAACGCTTACGTATTTTATACTATTTCAATAGAGGGGCCTTCTATTTGTACTCATTATATTGTTTAGTGTCTACCTAAGTACCTATAGGGCACAATTGACGAAGTTGACAAAATACGGGCGTGGCTGTTGATGCCTCTCCGATGGCTATTATGGGCTGACTATTATACCTATAAACGAATTAGTGCAGATTATAGAGTAGCACGGCAACTGTATCACTATATATACAGACCACACCTCATTGAGCTAAACGTAGTATGTTACTGACCTACCGCAATAATAAAAATGTATATTTAGTAGAAGTAATTAGTTAAGTTATATGATTTTCAAGCACATAAGATACAACCCATAGTACATGATATGCATCGAAATTATCTATAATTAGAAATGAAACCACAAATTCATGGTGATTGATTCTTAGCCGGTTGGTACAGTCGTTAATCGGTACTTAAAAATAGCTTCACTCGATGAAAATAACGTACCAATTATAAATGACTATTAACCATCATTGGCTGCTTATGACGTGCTGGATGGTCGTGGAGCCACTTAATTACCATGTAAGGGTACCGGTCAGTCATAGGAGATCTCATTAAGTAAATTAACCATTACAGCCATTTGCAGTGATTTAGGCCGACGACGTTCCTAAAGTTAGAAGGGGGAGGCATGAGCACTCGGCGCCTCATCCGGTCGGTCCTCGCGCAAATTGTCAATTGGCCGTCGTCGACTCAGGGCTGTCGCCTCGCAAGGTTGAACCCGCATCTTCACGTGACCTACCGGTGCCATTGCCCAAAATCATATCACGCCCACCAGTGTCAATTTGCTAAAACTCGACCCATAATAATTTGATTGCCGACCCCTCATACTCGCACTCAGAATCACCACAAACAAGTCATTCTCTGAAAGGATAAAGTAACAGTGAGAGCGTTGACGGTTCGAAAGACGACTTATGCGCCGTTAATGTGGACTTCCTGCCCTCTTTGATCTGTCAATTTCCTTGATAGTGCACTCGATGCTGTACGAGTATCTCAGAGTTTCAACGAGAACAGACACGCACAATTTAGCTTACATTTGTTCTCATGAGGAGATGAGCCAGATGAGTGTCGCTGCGACATTGGCACTGACACGTCGTATTTCTGAAATCAGTTAATTCGGTTAAATAAGTTAGTGCTGCAGTCGTTTGAGACAATTTACCCACGATTGGCTTGTTGACTTTGCTATTTGCTAGAGTGGAACAACGCCAGGAAGCTCATCTTCTGGAATTAACAACATGCCGTTTCTCGCTAACAGTATGTACGAGTAGTTCTAGTTGTGATGATTTGTAAGAGGTATTTATAAGCAACACACATTTTTAACCGTCGTAAAATGTACAGTAGGATAAGGTACTGTTGGTAAATATTATAGAATTAAATGGTAATTAATAGTTTAATGTAAACAATTTGAATTGCCTAATATTTATGAAATTATAAGAAAAGCAAAACCTTTTCTTAATAAATATTAGAAGAGTAGAAGGAAACATGGGAGGATTTTGCTCTACTTAATTATGAATACGTAATACATAAAAAATAACTACTTGTAGGTATTATCTGAAAACACTTGGATGTATTTTTTGTTCATTTAGTATATTTATTGAGAATAAAAACGATGGAACTAGCAAACAGCTCACATGATTGCAAGAGCGGCGTTACAGATAAATAAAAAAAATTGTTACCATGGGTAGATGTAACATAAAGTCCTAAAACTGCACAAACCTCGACCATGTCTGCCTCACGCTGTCGTACAACAGGATGTTTCAGAATGGCGTTAGTTTTTATGGCTTAGTAAAGTTGCTCTATGAATCACTAAATGAATGTGTGTATGTACGTGTTATCTTTTATTTCAATACTTAAACAAAATAAAAAAAAATGGTTATGATAGTATAGACTTGATTGTTTACTTTTTACATTGGTTTTGGTTTTGTGTCCAGGTACTACAGTGTCATAAATAATAATAAAAATATAAGTATTCTAACAGCAATCCATAGTTTTGCTTAGATTGGAAATAGGTTGCATTATGTAAAAATACTTTATAAGGAAAGTTCTATGGAGTTTAATTAAGTATGAGCCCGTTTGAGTATGACGACTCCTTGAGAAATAAATCGTTTGATGAACTACTACTACCGTAAGCATACCTGCTACCAAGCAGTGATATCTCAGAAAACAATATAAAATATTTCGTCTACCGAAGCACTTAGCACGAACCCGTTGACTAGAGGACTGGTCGAAAATCCCAGAAAAACAAAGCCGTTGAAAAGGAGCCACAATTATTTTTGGGACATCCTGGACAATCTTATTTAACGAGGGAAAAAGGACAGTTTTGTCTGGACCCCAAACGTCAACCCTTAACCATCAACCCACCTGCCCATAGGTACACCAACTGATTGCAGATAAAAGAGGATCAAAAAATAAACCGCAGCACTTGAATTGATACGCAACTTTTATAACAAACAATAGGTGATAACAATGTTTTCCCATCTTCACAGAGATAAAAACACTAACAAGTACCATTCCTTCATGGTAGATATCTCACATATCCGCCCAACGCACTTCGGGCGGTTATGTGAGATATCTACCTCTTACTTTTTTTTTAAATTTTCAGCTGCCGTCATTACTGTCTTAAGCCTTAATACTGAAGTTAAATATCATCATTGACGCTTTCATATTAATAATAGTACTGGAAATTACTGATAGAATACTTATAGACATTGTTTTTTTGTAAATACATACATGGAATACATTATTTTAGATAAATTGGTCAATTACGCCAACTTTAAGCTAACAAACTGAAACCAATTACACAAAAGAAGAAGAAAAATACTGGAAACCGTAGAAAAAACACTACTTTATCAAGATCTCATAGATGTGGGTTAATGAAAGATCAGAACCTCTAGAATGAAAATCGATTAGTGTCATTGATATGGCATAATGAGGTTTTATTGAAATGCTCTTGATGGCGACGGTTGGCTAGTATTGGCCTTAGGTGTTGACCTGTCTTATACCATGTTAAATGCTTCGATGTATTAAATTATTGCGTTAACGTTGTTAGACCAACGGCCGAGTTCTGTAGCTATTACAAGTTTCTCGCTTATTATTAAACCATTTGTGCATGCATGCAAAGCATGACAAACATTGGAAAGAAAACACAAATTAACTGACTAGATAACGAGTTTTAGAGGAAGGCATGAAGCTCAAATTGTGCGTAAGATTAAATAAGCTAACCTGGTTAATAAACAGAAAATGTAGTCTTAGGCAGAACGTTTGATTTTTCCTCGTTGACCCTCTAGTTTTACAAATTTACTGTTATTATATTAAGTTAATCTTATTTCAGACACGTTAATGCGCAACTGCACACCGCCCGCGATCGACGACTTCCCGGCGGGATTCTTCACGGAGCTGCAGAGGCAGCATGGAGCCATCGTGATTCATGCATTCATCTCGCTGTACCTATTCGTGGCACTAGCTGTTGTTTGTGACAAATTTTTCGTGCCCGCTGTCGACAGAATATGCCACGGTTAGTGCTAACGCATTATTTAATCGCAATACGTAGGTTTTAATAATATTCATGGACACTTCACACATCACACTCGAGTCCCAAACTAAGCAAAGCTTGTACTATTAAAAAAAGTTTTCAACCTTTTTTCAAGATGGTGGCCGTGGGACAAGGGTGGCGACCCCACAAACTTCCCACACATGTCCCAAAAATAAAATTGCGTCCTGTAAAAATGCAAAGCTCATGTAACATTACAGTGGATTATTTATATTAAGTTCTTAAATAAGATAATTTTCCCTATCACTATATGCTTCCCTTTCATTATATGACACTCCACTCTTTTAATGTCTTATCTAGTGTGAAACCATTGCCAAAATTATAATTGACGATTTCAAAAGTTATACAACGTCTATTTGCTCTTAGAAACCGATCTTTATTTGATTACGTTGTACCATTAAAGTTTTTTATATTTTTATATGCCCTAGGTTTTTTTTTGGTAAAATATCATCAAAAGCTGGAATTACAAGATAGTACGTAGCAAGTGCTACGACGTGCTACGAGAGTAAAAAGTGATGGGGTCTATAAAGTTATTATTATTAGTTTATTATTTCTTATGATCACGGAAAAAAAGCCAAGAAGAAGCACGCGCGTATTAACAATCATCGAGATAAGACAATCATTTTTCTCTTAGAAAAAAAAATATCGTATTGTGCGTTTTCATAGGTCAACTTATTTTTACAAAGTAATGTATTTCACTATCATAGTAAATTACTATAAATTTATTGATCAATGATAAAATTTTTGTTTTTTGTGTACAAAATAACTGTATGTAGGTATCACTACCCACACATCGTATACGTACCCTATCTAATAGTAGTGTTGTGCTCGTCATCCTCCGGTTAATTTCCCACATAGATATAGAGAATAGACTGAACAATAGCCTCACGAAGTTTGCATGTGCGGCCAATATCTGTCTCTTTCTGTAGGTCTGCGGCGAATCCTAGCTTCTAAAAACCTGCCAGTTAAATCGCGTTAATTTTCTATAGAACTCATCGGTGTTCTGTGGACTTTTTGTTTATACCTGTCTATGACGTTATTATTGATAATATTTAATACAGCTCAGTCAGTACTTTAAAAACTAAGTGTGATGTAAAACCTGAGGGGCTATTGTACGCCAGCTGTAAGTCTATGTAGAAATAGACAACTAGCAGCACGATTGTTTCGCCTATATCACATTTTTCCGCCCGCATTTTCTTCTTACCTGGATAGGGGGACGCTCAGTCCATTTTCTATGTCTATGATATCACATCATTGGATAATGTCACAGTGACAGTTAACGTTTCCATAGAAAAATTTACGAACGGAAGCCGACAAACGTTGTGTCATTGTGGCGTGGTAATGATTTGGAATTCATATACGGTATTTTTATAAGGGCAGTTATGGCCAAGAATCTTGCCCGCGGTTAATAAGAAAACAATAAAATGAACAATAATTTCTGATAAAAATAAAGATTTATTTATTTACGTTATGGGTCCGACGTCCGTCGAAAATAAACACGAAGTTAAAAAAGTTTTTTTTGGGTCTGATAATTAATGTGTAAGTAGGTAATAATAATATGTTGTTTAAATAAATACGTGGGCTGTTGATTCTATCATTAGATCATTGTCCCGATAGTTGTTTCGGGGATCGGACAGATAGCGAAGAGCCTCGACCAACATCTCAAGAGGCTCACGCTAGAAGGATGGCTCAAGAGTCAGATACAGAAGGCAAATGATCCTCGACACGGCACGCATTGTCCGGAGGTTCCTCAATCTTTAGCCATAACCACCGGTAGCTTGGAGCTTGCCCCGCTGCCGGCGGCATCGTAGTTTTAAGTTTTTCATAATATATGTTTTTGTTTTATATAATCCATGTAGGTATATTGTAAAAAACATTTTGCTAAGATATTAAATAAATGTGTACTTAATTAATAATAACAATAGTTACTACATTAGGGCATTATTCAAAAGTCGTCGCCATTGGTTGGTTAATTATTATTTTTTTGTATTTTTTTACTATTTCAGCTTTAAATATGACAAACGATGTAGCCGGTGCTACATTTATGGCAGCCGCTACCTCGGCACCAGAGCTTTTTGTGAATGTGATCGGAACCTTCATCACGGAAGGTGATATCGGCGTGGGTACCATTGTTGGGTCTGCCGTCTTCAATATCCTCGCCGTGGCCGCTTGTTGTGGAATTGGAGCAGGAATGGTAAATACCCCTATATACGTATCGTGACAATACATTGCGCGGTAACGCTGCTCGTTCGGCATTCAAATGAACTTTGACGCGCAATGACTCGAATACGTAAAGTTTATGGAACGCCGTCACTGTCAGATTTATTCTTCATCGGCTCCATGATGTAGCGTTTTAGTGTTTGCTGGGAATCTTCGTATGAAATGATTGGAAATAAAGAAATACCTTTATCGATTTTTTTAATAACTTGTACAGTTCATGCGTATAAATTAAATTAGAAAGAGTTTAACCAATGTAAAAACTTTTATTTATTTATTGGGAAACTTAGCGTACATAAAGAATAATAAAGAATAAACAATACTATTTACTTTGGATAGCCTTACTTTCATTTAGAATAATATTAGATTATAAATTGATTGTATTTATAGGTGGTCCCACTAGACTGGTGGCCGTTGACCCGAGACTGTCTGGCGTACGGCATCACGGTGTCCATCCTGATCTGCATCATGCACGACGAGTACGTCAAGTGGTACGAGGCTTTATTGCTTGTGATGCTGTACGGTGTCTACATATGCATCATGTACTACGACAAATCAATCCAAAACTTTGCTAAAGGTACTTGTCCAACGACAAACTTTTTAATTCGTAAAACATATAAAATATTTTTTGAGATATTCTGTGGTCGTTGATACTATTTTATGTTTTTAATATAACAGGTAGCTGGCAATGTGTTTCTGATATGCTGAAAAAAGATGGAAAACTAGACGAAGGTACAGATATATATGTTTAACGCCCGGTTTCTATAATACTTTTTTTTATCTGAGATTATATTAAAATACTTCTTCACAGAGGCTAAAGAAGTGAAATCACCGATGTCATCAAGTAGAAACAATGAGTTATCAATATCTCTTGACATTCCCCAACTGAATGGGAGCATCAAAAGTACAAGTAATTCACCCAACCATTCGGACGCCACTGAGAAGTTCACTACTTCTTCGTTAGACAAGTCACCTCAAGGAGATCGGCCTAAAAACATCAATGTTGAAATGGAAATCAAGGGCAATGAGCTAGAAATTGCCACTAACGTGGAAAATCCAGTGACTTCTAGTGAACCTGAGCCGTACGTGCATTCTCTTCTAAAGTGGCCGAGTGGGCGAACTTGGGTTACTAAGGTACAAGAGTTTATATTTTAAAATGGTATTCCTTTGTGTAAATACACTTGGAATATTTTTTTACCCGATACAAGCCTCCTTGGTTAATAATCAGTTTTTTTTCAGACGACGTGGATTGTCACTTGGCCAATTCATCTAGTATTTTTGTTCACAATTCCGGATTGCCAAAAACCCCGATTCAGAAATTGGTTTCCCGTGACGTTCATGATGTGCATCGTATGGATTGGATCTCTTTCATATGTAGTAGCTTGGATGATCACGATAATCGGTATGACTCTACCTAGTCGTCTATGACTCTACCTTTCATTTATCTTTGTTGTTTTTATCTATGTATGTTTAATATGTTAATCATGTTTTACTTCTCAGGCGACACTCTGATGATCCCAGATTCAGTAATGGGCATTACTTTCTTAGCGGCTGGGACATCTGTACCTGAAGCAGTCTCAAGCGTAATAGTGGCAAAGCAAGGTAATCAATATTTTATCACTTAAAACATAGTATGAGTAAATTCATCTATTTAATTGATATTTCATTGATTATAGGACATGGATCCATGGGGATCAGCAACTCGATCGGTTCCAATACGTTTGATATCTTGCTGTGCCTTGGCTTGCCGTGGCTTATTAAGGCCTCGTTGACTCCTACTGAGCCAGGACTGCACCGGGTAAGCTATTGACATTATTCTATCAGCTACCGATTGCGAGTTGATTTTACAAAATGCGAAATGAAGATGTTGATTGAGCATGGCGAAATGATAAACCAATGTCGTTCATAAAAACGAAGGTAATGGGGTCATAACATCAATAAGGTCTTAATTATATTTATTGCGTGCATGCATCACTTGAGCCACACGGTAGCGGTGAAAAAAAACATCGTTAGTACCAAGAGCTCTTAATTAGTTACATAAGATCTGTCGCTTTTGTTCGTGACTTCATGTTATCGTTACCTATAAAAGCATCGACAAATTAAGTATTAAGTTTTTTAATTCAAGAAAAGTTTCATAGAGAAACGGTATAGAGACTTTACTGGACTTTAATACTTTGCTAGCGGGAAATACTATCACTTTTATCAGTCCTACCCAGTTAATTTAGGCTAAATAAAAATACCTGCCTTTATTTTTATTTGTGTAATTCATATGCAAGCTATGCTTTCGCTGTTAAAGCCTTGACTTAGGTTCTAAATATTCTAACTATGGGAAGACTTGCAATACAAGTATTTTAATGGTTGTGTGTTGCCAGGTGAAAATAAATTCAATGGGACTTGAGTACTCAGCAATATCGCTGCTGTCAACACTGCTGCTCCTGTATCTTACGTTCTGGTTCAACAAGTTCCGACTGGATGCCGCCGTGGGTCGCGCTTGCCTCGCCATGTATGCCATGTTCTTGGTGCTGGCCACGCTTATCGAGCTGAATGTATTCTTCCCGGTGAATGTACGCACCTGCCGTCGAAGCGAGCTCAAGGCCTGAAATGTGAACGGACATTACCATACCACGATCGGCGCCTGAGATCGCCTTTATAGTACCTATTTTTTTCATGATCTTCGAGTGTTTATTGTGTACCGAAAGGTTTTTTGATCGTTAAATCTTTTGCGTTAGCCATGATTTCTGTAGCGATAGATGTTACTCGTTGCAGATCTATTGAATCTAATTAGCTAAGAGGGAGAGCAAAAGCCTTTTCTAAACGTGTTAGGTATAGGGTTCAGTTCTAACTTATAATATTAAATAATGTTGTGAAATGTTAGCGTTCGTAATATGGATTTTTTTCATAAGATTTCTGGACTTTGTTCATTGCAGACTCATATTGTTGGCGAGTGCCAGATAACCAATCAATCACTCATTAGAAAATATTTATAGTTGATACCTAAATAAGATCCTTCAGATATTAAAATATTGTAGACATAGCCAGACCCACCTTTAGATTAACTTTTAACAGTTGCACGCAGAGACGTACATTAAATAATAACCTATTAACATGTCTTACCAATATGAGTAATGACAAATGGAGACGCTATTTTTTTTCAATTGATTTATTTGAGTGTGCCAGTGAGTCGTCATCTGAGGTATAACATTTGCAACAATCGTATAGAACAGAAATACAACCTGATTTAGACGAAGCGAATGTTGCATCAAACCAAAAGTTCAGATCACCTTTGAATACTTACCAAGATAATATGTATATTTAATTAAATTGTGTGCTTTAGAGCTCGTTGTTATTATAATATACGATTTGTAATTAAATTTTGTTAAGTTGGTCAAAACAGTATACTACAGTTTTTTTTTCAATTATTATGAAATGTCCATCGATTGCAACTTTAATTAACATCTTTAAAATATGTTGTTGTAAATAAATAATTTTACTCTTCTCTAAGAATAATTAAATACTTTATATCAATAGATTTTTATGTCATAATAGGTACTGTTGTTTTATTATTTTATACCATACTAAACCTTCATAGAATTATCTAAGTAATTTAATTGTCGTTTAAAATTATTTTTGCACTGTTATTTATAGTGTACTCAAAGTTGCCTACAAACAAACTAAAATCTTTTTACATACCTACTTACAATAGACGGAATAATTTAAAGATTGAAACAATTCTCAATATTTAATATTTGATCTACATATAAATTGGACCATACTAATATAAAACTAGATTAAAAGCTCTTACATACCAACATTCATGTTTTTATGTAGGAGGCAATTAATAAAATTACCAATCACTCTTTCTTTATTTTTTTTTAAACCCTAGTTATTGTTATTGTTTTGCTGAGCTAGAAGATCACACCGACTGTCGCATGTCGATTTCTGAAACAATATAAAAACTATAAGTAACTAATTATAGTTTTTTATTACATCCATGTAAGCTTCAAAGCTTCGTGTAGTTACGGATGTGTGTTTTTATGAATCACCTCGTTGAAAGTAATTCAATGCTTTGCTTGCACATTAACTAAAACTACTGAATGCGTTAGACTGCTAAACCGCTACTAATGTAATTTGGTGGATATGTGTAGGTACTTAGTAAGTGGTGGTCAAATCGTTACCACTAGAACTACGGTGATTCTAATAATACTAATATACTATATAACGAGTATTTTCTATGTCTGAGTAATTGGGTTCACAGCGGACGGTACTCGCATACGTGCAGCGATCAACCTCGTCTGTAGCAGAGTCCGATCAGTATCGCGGTCAATCTATTGACTTTTCTCAAAGGTGGGCTATTTGCGTTAGCTTTGAAGGGGTTTTACAATCGGCATTTGTGCATTAGTGGTCAAATTGGCAACTAGCCTTATTACATTGTTCTCACGTATAACTTCTTACTGTTTGCTGTGATCTCATGCACACGTATTTCAATCAATATGTTGTTTTCAACTACCAGGGCAGTTTATACTATATGCACTACATAGTATGTTTGTCTGACTGATTTGGCTAGAATCAGCTGGATCGAGTTAGAGCGGGGAACTAGTTAGTTAAGTTTGAATAGTTCGTTTAAATAGTTGCACGCGGGCCAAAATGAATCGTCCAGGATGAGAGAATCCATTACCAAGAGAAACAAACTGACATTTAGTTTGTTCAAGATCATTAGGTTAGTTAGTTGTTTAAAAAATACACACTGTAGAACTCAACCCTTAATTACAAACAGTGCATGTAGTGTGTAAGCATAACTATGAACAATTTAATCAAACTAACTGTCGATTATGCATCCAAAATGGCGTAGAGGAACGTCAGGCACATATATTTCCTAGAAAAAAATGTAACATTCAACCATCACTAATTATTACATCTAAGTACATCCATTTTCTGGTCCTTAATAATTTTCCTGCTATCTACTATCAAATTCTGATATACAGTTTTTATCACGCAATTAAGAAGAAAGAAGTTCATCAGTTTAAATGCTTACCGAGTATGGTGATCGACTTCGTAGGTCTTCTAGCTCTCTTGCATGGAGTTCGATGTCATGGTGCGTCAGACGAGGGCGCGCGCAGTGTGGGTGCTGAGATGGCAGCCAGCGGTGGATTATAGAAGTCAGCAAGTCCCGGTGAATCTGACCAAAAATCACTTTAAAGTGCTGTGCAAAAGCAGCATAAGACACTTTGATAATTTAAAATATGTACTCGTATAGTCCCGGCACATCAGAGACACGGAAAATTCATGTTTTTTTTTTAAATTAAAATGCCTGTTCGCTCCCTTGGGTGGGACATCGAAACTTTTTTTGTGTCGTTGGCCCTGAGCGATTTTGTCTAAGTTTATAATAGTTTGCTAGTTGTTCTTTAAATGGACACAATGAGACAATGTAGTTGGCTCTCATTTTGCTTTAAATTTAATTGGTAAACTGTAGATCATAAAGCTTAAAATCATCCAAGAGGGTATGCAGAGATCTTCTTACCATAGCTGGATCATTGGGCTGAGTGAAATAGGAAGTGATGGAGCCCACAAACACGCACACGAGCATACCAACCAGCGTGTAATACAAGTAGCTCAGTCTGTACAGGAAGAACGTGCCTGATCTGGATGGCAAACATAAATGGTCATAGACTATAAATAACTCGCTTATAATAGCAAGGGACTAATAAAACCAATATTAAAAGTTTAGACACAATGCAGAATCATCAACAGACAACAAAACTGTTCCACCGCTGTTATGTTACACTCTGTTGACACTCCAACGTGTACTTAGTAAGTGTAATCTTTATTGGCAAAATATATTCCATACTTGCCTATCAAACTCAACAGAATTCAGTAAATTTGATATCGGCACGGTGTCGTTTTGATGGCAACCGGCCACAGACACTGGTTTAGGCATGATCACTATTTCGCCGCGTATCATTGCCGCTTGAGTGCCGAGGGAGATCCAACCGACCAATAACGTTGAGGTGATACCTCCAACCAAGGCTCCCTGCAAATATTTCAATACGGTGTATTGCCATCTTGTACATCGTTCTAGTTTACATCGGACTTAAATTACAAAAGACAAAAATACTGATAGGAACTTATAATTTTAGACCTGCTTAATTGTAACAAAGTTGAACATCAAATATAAAATCCGATATGCATTGAAGCAATCTCAGCCACTAAAGTTCAATAAGTTCACTTCTAGCTCACTAAAGGTAGGTGCAAAGTGACTGCAATTTAAACCGTCAATTTCATCTGGAAACTGGGGCGCGATAACAAGAAAATTGTGGAGATACAGGGCGATATGGATCCAGGCTGGGTTTTATAAGACTTCATCTTACGAACCCGATACATAACACATTATTTTGGTGGCTGTGGCCATTCTTGGCTAAAAACATACCATTAGAGGTGTAAACCACAAATACAAATATATTAGAAAAAGAGGAGAAATAACGACACAGTGTAAAACTGTGACGATGATATAGTTTATAGGAACTTTTAAAAGTGAAAAACAATTCAACAAGGATACAGAAATTAACAAATAATCTCTGTAAATAAAATATGTTAAATACCTACTTATTATACCTGTGTATTATAAATAATGTTTATTTGACTTACTGTAGCATTCACCCACGGTAAAAATAGGCCCATTGAAAACAGACCAAGTAAACTGCCAGCAGTAATACCAGCAAGGCTTTTACCCGCCTGTATAAGAGCCCCCATATGCTCCACTAGAAATACCAACGCAACGCATAGAACTCCTGCAAATAAATGATTTCAATTTATGCTCTTATCTCTGACCTGTAACTTTTATTAGAAAATATTTAGTACATACCAATGATCACCACGATAATCTTCATGATGAAACTGGCAGTCCTCTCTGATATTGGTTTACCGTAAGCTGGTCGAATGAGATCTTCAAATATTACTCCACACATCGAATTTAAGCCAGTAGACATGGAGCTAAAATCAAACAATAATAATTATTATTATAATTAACGAAATCGCATTTGGTTAGTTATAATTAACCAAATTGCATTTGATATATGAAAAAGGTGAATACGCAATACTTCCAAGTACTGCTTCTATAGAGTATGCTTTCAGCATGAAAACGTAATGAACAAACAACTTGCTATTATTGATTACTTTAAGGCCAAGGTAACAAAACACTGATGAACTACCAATTTAGACATCTTGAGTAATAACTGTTTCGGATATTTTTATATTGCATGGATTATTTATTTTTCTTACACTTTTGAAAGCCCTTTTAGACCTTTCAAATCCCTTCTTACCTCAGTGCTGCACTGAAAACACCACTCATAAATATTCCTGGTAGAGCTGGAATTGACCCTGTTATAGTCATCACGAAGTACGGTAGTAACTGGTCACTCTTTCTTATAGCACCTGTTGATAAAGGATCGCAATCCGCAAAAGTAGCGTAGATCACGAGTCCCGTATAGCAACATAAAGATAGGATAGTGAATATTCCGACGGCCATTATGAAAATTGTTCTAAAATATAAAAAAAAACTAAATTAATTGAAAGCTTCTCGGTGCAAATCTGCTTGTTGCAATGTGTCTCGCACTGACAAATAGAATGTTAAAGTAGTAAAAATATAACGGATAAATTATTATTTATAATGGCGATGCACTGACTTATTTTATTTTTATGTTACATTACTGACCAATCTTAGGTAAAAAAAAAACATTCACTTACACTCTAGCCCTTTTCAGGGAAGACAGTGCGAGGCATCGTTGAACCATAGCTTGGTTGACTGAACAAGAGGCTAGCCAGCTAAAGTAATTTCCGAAAACTGTCGACCAGAATGTATGTCTTATTGTTGGATCTGGGTCCATGCTGAAACCATTAATATTCTGTGCTAAAACACTGAAAATTTAAGGTTTTGTATAGTACCTATATGATGAAAGTAAACATACTTAAAGAAATCCAGCCTGTCTCCTTTTTTGTTTATCTCAATCACTTCGTTGATTCCTCCAAGTAGATAAGTACCATAGCACAGAACAAAAATAACACCCAAATACATGAGAACTGTTTGTAGGGTATCGGTCCATACCACAGCTTTCAGGCCACCCTGAAGAGAATGGTATAAAGTTAACTGGAGGTCAGTATGAATAAATGTGATGTCGTGAATGAACGAAAAGTAACAATGAAAAGTAGCATTGCATTCGAATTATTTTGTACTGTGTCGTGACAACGTTCTGTGGTTAAGCTTTACCTCGCAGTATAACTCGGATATGCTACGTTACGATACGATTGTGGTCACCACATTAATTTGTGCTGACGCCCTGTTTGCACCAATGCAGGTACAAACCTTCAGTGAATAAGCAATTTGAGCAATACATCCTGATTTACTTGACCGATTGGCCTCGATTTAGTACATCTTACTGGCAAATTGCTTGGGATCAGATAGGGTTAGTAAGTGGAAGTACTTACAAGCGTTGTGTAAAATATACAAACGATGCAAACGATCGGTGTGATTAAATGTAGGTTTATACCCGTTACTGAAATAAATAAGTATACCATTAATTCCACCCTAGTTAAGGAAATATTTAATTTATTTAACAGATATTTATTTACCTTGGCTGAATGCTAAAGCCGGTACGTAAATCACAATAGGTATGTAGAGTAACATTTTGATAAGAAATATTACGGAGCCCAAAAGTTGCACTTTTTGATCAAATCTCAATCGCAAATACTGCAAAATAAATGAAATATTTAATAATTGTGAGCAACTTGTAAGTGAGTTTTGATTATATTGGAGAAAGATAAATTACCTCATACGTAGAAGTGATCTGTAAATTATAGAATACTGGTAGATAAACGATAGCAATGGTAAGCGATACTGCCCATTCCGACAGAACCACTGTCCACAGTTGAGTTCCATATGTGTACATTTCAGCTGGGAGCCCTAGCATTGATATTCCAGATATGTAGCTGTAAATATACAAAATACAAACAAAATAGCAAAATCCAGACATGACTAATGGTCCAATATCAAATCACAATACCTGGCTATCAATGACATCGAAATGGGAAAGATGCCCATTGATTTTCCGCCCATGAGGTACTCAGCTGTAGTGTTTTGTTTCTTTTTCGCAAAAAACGCAAAGTAGACCCCTATAAGGGCCGATAAGACCAGCATGGCCCCGAAGACCAAGTAGTCTAACCAGTCGAAGTACACCACGGTCATTTTGATGTTTGTGTGTCGCACAAGTAAAATCGCGCGTCCGTCCACCGTGGCACTTAAACTCTATCTCGGTACACAATGGGCATTTACTGAGTAGAATACGAAGCTATATTTATCCTTGGGAGGATCCAGACACGTTGGAGGGATGAGGTTAGATAATTGAGCAGTTACCGGTGCCGTCACATCGCTACGGCGCCGCGTCGCAATCGAACTCGGCCTACAGTTCGTGTGCTCGCTCGGCCTACACTCACACAACACAAGGTCCACTTGCACTCGGCGAGTGCAAACGGTCAACTCACCTTAATCATATGTAGCGTAGGTAGCCCACAATATTTTTTTGCGTTACTTCAATAAACAAATGTATGTTCTAAACTCTAAAGTGTCCTATTTTAGTCTTAGTAAGCACTATTGTGGTACGTAGGTACAGAATGAAATACAGATTTGATATTAATAAACATATTTTATTAATAAACGTACATATTTCTGCAAAACATCAAATATTAAAGTAGCTAATACTTATTATCATAAAAGCAATGTAACGTAGCCTATTTCTGTAATCATTTTTCATCAGTTTTATTTTAGGCAATAATGAGTTATGAAGGGTCTAATTTAGAATAGGCCTCGGTTACATGAAATATTAACGGTTAAATACAAAATTCGTGCCAATATCTATACCAATATTATAAAGGAAAAAATTGTTTGTTTGCACGATTTAATTCAAAAACTACTCGTCAATTTTGAAAATTCTTTCACCGTTTGGAAGCTCCATCTTTACCGAGAAACAGATAATAAGATTATACATTTTATAGACTACACATGCAAAGCCGGGTCGTGCCACTAGTAGCTAATTAATAGGGCATAATAATTAGTCTATGTATTTGCAAACATTATAAACAATATTTTTTTTAAATAATATGTTAATTGGTTACTAGTTTGGTTGTGAATTTAGTAATATATTTAGAACTATGAAACTATTTATACCTATGTAGGTTGAAGTAGTATAGGTACTTACTTATAGCTTTAACGTTATTTATTTTACTACACATAGTTTATTATTCTACCAACAAGTAGGTACCTACATAATATGTAAAGGTACTGAACTCTGAATCTATGATAGACATAATTATGTGTTTTTAACAAGATTAAATACGACCTTGCTCGCACATACAAAAAGTAAAGTAACTAAAATCTAAATTTTTCAACTAGTAACGATATCATGTGCGTAACATCAATAAATTAATGTAATAATAATAGTGTAAAAACTAAAAAATTATCATTTTATTATTAAAAAAAACCAACAGCTTATAACACTTAATATAGTTATAATCCTAAAACCGGATCAGCCAATTAGATTAGGTTTACCCGATTGTGACAAACTAAAAAAAATATATTTAAAAATAATGTCAGCGAACGAACCTAACTTAAGTAAAATCTAATAGTATCGAATCACTGCAATTTACCGTTTATTTATATTCCATTAATATTAATCTACTAATTTACTACAACTAAGTAGGTATATATTTTAGGACACAAATATTGAAATATCTAATAATGTAATCTACATTTTACTTAGCCTAAGGGTTAGCGCACACTAATGACAAGACGTCTTGACGACAGACAAGTGACGTTGAGGACTAACTGCAGTATTGTTGGTGTGCACTTGTTCGTACATAAAACTATTTTTACTGTATTTTTTGTATGTAGTGGTCGAACGAGCTTACTTCTATCAAAAAGCACAGTGTTGATAAACTTTTGTTTTATTTTAGCTAAGTTTGTAGAAGTATAATTATATTAAAAGTGTTTTTCATCAAAGCACAAAAATATGAATAACCGCTTATTCGTTACAACCTAAGGTTTCCGAACCTAATAATTCAAAGGAACCAATTTTGACACTACCGATTACTACAATACCTTCTGGTCTAAGAAAGTAAATCTATATCCAAGGACAACTACAAAAAACTACAAAGATGGCGACTTGGAATCGAGAAACAAACATATGGACACTTTTTTTTATATGAGATACTCTAATTATTAGGTAGGTATGCTAAACATCTAGAATTGAGATTTTAATCCTCCATACTAATACATAATACTACAATATACATAATGTCGAAATGTCTAATATCTATAATGTAATAATATCTATCTCCGATGTATTCGAATACTTCTCTACACAAACTTGCCGCTAAGTTAACTCGTCAATCAACTATCTATCTATACTAAGAGCCTAGATATTTTTTTTAATAAATTTTCAGTCCAAATAGTCCATTTCATTTTATTCCATTCCAATATCATTGTTTCCTCAGTTACATCTAAGGTGCTTGGGTTTTTATTCAACTAGGTAATCAAAATTTTAAAGTGACATAATTTTAACCACTATCTAGAAGTATTTTGGCGTGTGAGCAAAATAAGTTCAATTTATACAGCTTCATGTATCAAAAACGTCAACATGCTTAACCAATTCAAGACCATTTATGACATGTCTTAAGGGTTACACAATTTAAGACAATTCTTCAACAATATAAATGAGATACATATACATCACATGTTTTTAGATGATTAAGTCCAAATCAGAATTTAAATCTGATACACCGACATCATTGTAGTGTCGTAGTGCCTTGTATAGGTATAGCTTAGAGATCAGTCGCCGAGCCAAGATCGTATCTCGACTGCCGACGATCTCGGCTCGTGGATGGAAGGTTTTGTCCCGAGGTTGACTTCTGGATGGAAGCCGACCTGGGGCGAGCCGTCATCTCAGCCTGGTTCTTCTTCGCTTGTTTGGCAGCAGCGGCTGCTTGTTGTTTGCTCTTCAAAGATGAAATCGAGACGACTACGTCAGTGGTGCGACCGTCGTGTTCTAAACATGAAAAAAACATACTTACATGAACACCAGAGGATCGATCACAGATAAATGTTAGGTACAATCGAAATCAAAACGGTGACGTATTCAATTCAAATTGCGCATTACCGCCAGCTCTACTATCAAACATTGTCACAGCGCAGTGTGAACACACTTAATCATGGTCATCCCGGAAACCTGCGCTAAGTATGGGAAAAGTTACAACTGCTGACATACTATCACTTAATAAAACCTAAAATTAAAATTGTACTGTAGGAAGTTTAACTTGTTTGTAAAGTGAAGAGATTTTATATTGCCTAGCAATACTAGTTGAGTAGCTTACCTTCACGACGAATGACTTCCCCGGCGTTGTTTAAAAAGAAGCTGGTTTTCGGTTCGTCCTTTTTGTCGTCCTTTGATTCCTGTATAAATAATATATTGTTAAAACACACAAAAAAATAGAATACAATGAAAACGTTACATTACCAAAATCCCTTGAATAAAAACTGTTCAGGAAATATGCTAAGTAACCTTTGATTTGCTAGATTTGGAAGCAGAGTCAGTGCTTCCTTTCCACCACAGTCACTGGATCTCACAAAAGGCCCGTCCCACGCCCTCCTTGGCGGGAGTGGTGGCCTCAGCGTCTGCGCCGGCGACAGTCGACTCGCCATCGAGCTTAGGAGAAGCAGTCCCTGAAGTAGCACCCCTGTGGATACGAAAATTTTCACCGCTCCTTGCCTAATAACGTCCTTTTTTGCTGTCAAGGATATTATTAATACCATGTGATGCTTTGTTATATTTTTTTTGTATTTTTGTTTTATCTGTGACACAAAATAAAGTTTCGATGATTATTTCGATGGATAGCCAATGGACTATCCATCAAATCGACCCAATATTGATAGCGATATTCATAGATCTTTACAACTGTATGAACTACATATACATATACGTAGTTCATACACAATAATCTTTTATATAAAGATAATTTCAACAGAAGTTCCAATACAATAAAACCGAAGATACAAACGTCATATCAATGCGGACGGAGTTATTTTGCTGGTTGCGCATAGCGAGAGTGGACACCATCGGCGGGCGTTGAGGTTTGTTTGCAAGCACACGCTCTATATCCAGAAGTACTGACGGAGTCAGTTGTGGAGCAATCTATACAATAAACAATCATTTCAATGCGTGTTGGGTATCATATATTAAGAAAATACTAAAAGATTAAGGAAAGACTAGTTTGAAAAAACTATTTTAGGCAACATTACCATAAAATCATCAAGGATCTGGAAAATATAATAAACTAGCTGATGCCCATGAATTTAACTTACTATCGTTATATTTGCATAATATCTTTATAAATTGAAGCCTATGTGTTATTCTGATGTATAAACTACATTATTGTAAAATCCAATCACTAGTTTTTGCTTGAAAGAGTAACAAGCATACTTCCATCCATCCATACAAACTTTCGCATTTATAATATAAGTAGGAAGTAGGATGATAGAATAAATCTTTTGGGTACACTTAAAAACGCAGTTTTCTTTACAAAAGAACCTTTTCTTTACCTGCAAAGCATGTATGTTCTCCCGTAACTGCTCAACACTCGTAGCACCCAGAAGGAGACAGTTCACAGAATCATTTTTCAGGCACCATGCTACAGCCAACTGGCTTATTGAGCAACCTGTTTGTAATAACAACAATTTGTAGTTTTATACGTAGAGGTCTATACATATATTTCAATAAAATATTGTATAGTTGGTCAAACAAATGAAAGGCACTTACTGAGCGAGCTAGCCAAGCTAGTAAGATCCCGTAATTTTTCTCTGTAAGTACGAGTTTCTTCTACCGACACTCCAACCTGTTCCTTGCTACTAGAGGTGGGCAGCGTCTACACATAATAAAGACGAGATTTTTTTATCTCTTATAATTTAAATTGTTTTTTACTTTAGGTAATAATTTATAATTACTTCAGGCAGAGCGAGATCGTCCTCACACCAACTAAAGGTGCTGTATTTTCGGTTGAACCGCGATTTGGCAAACAAACTTGTGACGTCATCGGGACCCAGACCTTTGCCAGTTGTAGATGCTGACCACACCATCAAACCTAATGATAAATTAGACTATAAATGCTTGATAAGCTAGATGTGTTTTTTTAATAGGTTCTTGAAAGAGCTGTATCAAACTGTTAATTATTTTTTTTTATTTATATACATGACTTCACACATTTAATTACCTACCTACACCGATTTTGTGATACAGTTCCGGCATGTACAACTCTGCTTTCTCCCGGCAAAACATGTGATACTCTGTTTGCTCAACTATTGGAGTCACGCAATTAAACTGTCTGCAGTTTGTATAGGCGTCCATAATCTACAAATAAAAAGATTTCAGTTTATTTGGCTTGCTTGTAGTAGTTCAAAGAGATCTTAAAATGTTCAATTTTACCTCAGATGGCGACCAACGAGCTGTTCCCCAATAGGAAACCCATCCCTTATCTATAACGAAGTTCATGGCGCGTACCACCTCTGTAAAAACGTGAATAAAATGAACAGCTTTTACAATGAGGTATAAATAGCAGTAAAACATAGTAGCAGCTACCTTGCTCTCAATAAAATGCTATTGATTTAACAATGGGTAAGTATTATAAACGAATTCGGTACCCTAGACTTCGTGGTACGACACTGAACCAAGTTCGTAAGTAATAAAGTCAACGTTTTGATTTTGTCGTTGCCTACGAAATAAACGAGTACCACTTGTCACATAATTACCATGTATGCTGAACTATTGAACAGAGATAGTTTAACATAAGTAATATGCAATAGTTTATGAGCAAATATTATTGGAAAATAATAAGTAGGTAAGTATGTGAATATGTATAAAAAAATATTATTTACGACCATGTTTATTTCATTTGCGTAGATACTTATTAGTACAAACGCATATGCACTTTCAATACCACCGCAACCACAGTAAGGTACTCTAACGCGTGTGCTAAGCAATTTTTAAGAAAAAATCAAAAATCCTAAATTTTTTTTAACATTTATTTTTGGGTCGTTAAACAATCATTGTTCACGTGTAAAATACTCTTTCTGCGCTACAGGCGGTATTTTATGTTACGCCCTATAGTTACGCCTAGAAGACCAGGGCAAGCCAGCTGAATATCAAAAAGGAGAAAATACTGACCTTCCATCGGGCACAATGGATCGACCTTGTGCAACAGTACAACGTCAATGTACTCCACTTGAAGTCTGGCCAGTGACGCTTTTACGCTTTCAAATATATGCTTACGAGAGAGACCTCTCTCTATCGACCTGTTATCATTATCAACACACCTAGTAAATGAAGAGTTGGACCATTATTAGTAACGAGGCATTAAGCGATAAGCTGAGGATAGTAGGAACATGAATAAATACAATAAGACAGCGGAGGAAGGCTAGCAATGTAAAGCGTTCGGGGTGTTTTACGAACTTTGATCCTGTGGACGATGAGCTTGTGCCGAATATGAACATGGTAAAATTATTATAATTCAGACATGGATTCAAATGTTAATTTCTTACTTAATTGATATATGCATCTATCTTCTAGTTATTAATGTTCGATATCATTACATCATTTAAAAATATAATATACTACATAAAAATAGGTTAATGTTACTACATATGATTATTTAAATACTAAGCTTAATGTGAATTGAAAAGTGAAGAATATTTACAACTAATCGAATTAAGTACAATATTATCACTAGGTGGGTGTAGAGTGTAGGATTTGGTTTAGGTAGTATTCCTTTAAACGTGTAGTATTGGTTGGAGTAAATTCTAACCCGATATCTTTTGCTGATATCATGTAAAGATGTCCAAAATAAATAAACGTGTCTTGAATTAGATTACTTTAAGGTTACTTGCAGATCAAGGTGGCTTAACAAAGTAATGGCCAAGGATGTATTTTTTATTGGAAGCAACATTTATAAAAAATCGTTCAAGTCGAGTAATAAATTGTGATGTGTAATCTCCAAATTTTAAATAATCGTGTGATAATGTTGAGAAGCCAGTGTTAAAATCTTCAAAAGCTACACTTACTTTGTGCTCCAATATATTTTTGTTATAATTATAACGCTGGACCTCCTGACACCTCTCTTTTTTAGGATTCTGCCAAGTTCTGCTTCTCCTTTAGCTGTTGTGAAATAAATATAATGCAATTATATTATAGAAAATAATACCAAGTTAATAACAATTATACAACTAGACAACTAACCGCAATGCGCTTCGGAAAGATCAAAAAGATTTATGCCATTTTCCAAGGCAGCCATAACGACATCTTCAGCGTTATCTTCGTTCATCAAGGTCCATATTCCAAGACCGACGTTAGGCACCCTAAGCCCTGACTTGCCTAGACTCTTGTACCGTAGGCCTGGAGTGACTGATGAAGCCACCGCAGAAGGGTGGCTTGTATATACGGTGCACATTGGGCGAGTGAGCGCCATATCTCCTGCTGCACGGAAAAGATAGCATTTAAATTTACTAAACTCTCACGCATTTTATTTTTAGTTTTGAGTGTACGCACGCTCTGTTTAATAATGAAAGCAAAAAATATCGTAAATCAAAAATTTTAAAAGTTAAGGAACACAGTTACAATTAACCGCTCAACAAACAGGTTATTATTTAACTAAAGTTAGTAAGTTACAGTAAATTTTGACAGGCGTCACAGCTTAGTTGGTAGTAGCTCTGCCTTCCATACTGTTGGTCGTGGGTTCGAATCCCAGAGCAAATGTGTTTGTTATAAACATAAATATTTGTTCTGTATCTGGGTGTTTCTATGTATTCTTTGTATGTATTTACAATACATATAAGTATTCTATCAGCAATCTAGTTCCCATAGTAGGTACAAGCTTTGCTTAATTTGGGACTAGAGTGTGATGTGTAAATTTTTCCGTGCATATTTAAAGTATGTAGGTTATCTAGCTTACCTTTATCTTGAAACTCTCCGAAAAGTAGCTCCGAAGTCAGACCTCGGACATAATAGATTAATTATAATATAATGCCATGCTGATAAAAAATTAATTACCAAAATCTTGTTTATAAATATGGGGCTGATTGTGACGTCTTTTATTAATACATACCTAAATAATTAGTAATACTAAATAAACTTTATCATTCAACAAAATATTTGCTCCTCTTGGGGTCGAGACTCTAGGTCCGTGGGGTACCGAGGCCCACCGCGTTTTCAAAATTATTTCTGGGCGTCTAGTCGAAGCGACGCGTGACCCGAGGGCTGGTGAGTATCTGGCCCAACGTATCAGCATTGCTATTCAGCGCGGCAATGCAGCCAGTGTCTTGGGTACGCTTTCGATTGGTACTGATTTGGATCAGTTGAACTATCTATAGATCGTTTGCAACGGTCTGTAGATAGCTCAGCTGTTTCTTATGTATTTTATATGTCTATGTACATTTTGTAAATACTGTATAGTCGTAAGTTTGTTTGTGAATAAAATTGTTTATTTTAACCAAACAGCCTAGTATGTAAGACGATTCTAAATGATTACTTTACTTTACTTACTTTACTTGAATTAAAAACCTGGTACAAAATATTAACAAAAAAAATCAGAACTAAAATTCCACACAATTTTTGACTTTTCTATTACTCAAATCAAAGAAGTAATTGAACTTCTAAACTGTATTTGATTCATTTTACAATATAAATGTACATAGGCATAATAATATTTGGCTCACCTTGATCTAGCATCTGCTGAGAATGTGCACTAAAATCGTCCATACAATCCAACGATGCGATCGGAGCGCGGCATCTAAACAATGAAGATAAGTTTCTATTTGAGAAACTCTCCACATTCTACAATAATTGAAAACATTTATTTTACATACACAGTTACCTACTTAATACTATTCTCATTATAATGTTAAAAAATGTTACTTTGTTATTTAGTCATTCTTATTTTATAGTAAAAAACTACCATTTTATTGTGAAAATATTTATATGTACCTAAGTACCTATAGAAGTTTTTTTTATTGCACATCAGCCTTTTATAAGTAAAATTCCTTTTTATGTATAGCTTATAAAATAAAAAATAAGAAAAGAGAAGGAACGTTTTGGCCTACATCAAAACCCCAAAATAAAACTCTTACCTAATAACCTTAATATAGAAAGACTTGAGAATAAACAAACACATTGTGAATAGTAATCTAACAATCGTGGTTAGGTACATCTGTGTATGACAACTAAAGTTTTTTAAGTAAGTACCTACGTTGTTTTACTACTTACTTGCATAGACGTGCGTGATATATCACACTACTCTACCAGTATAATTCACAACAAACTAGACAATTAGGCACCTCATAAATGTGCTTAAACTTTTACATATTATCATAGTAAATTATTATTACATTAGATTTATCTACCCCTCTATTCTACCCCTAGACTTGTTTTTATCTAACTAAGCCTGTACAACAACTGTGCAAAGAGATCATGCAAAAAGAGTTTGGTTTGTATGTAATGGTTTTTGCACTATGTGTAACTAGAGAAAGAAAAAAATGCTAACGTGGTTTCCTAATCAGTTATGTCAAGGTATGTCATGTTTACATTGTTTGTTTAACGAGTGATGTAGATAAGACAATAAATGTTTAGAGCCCAGTGTAGAAAATGTGTACACGAATATCTTCCGCTAAACTTGCAGGAGCGCCCACACAAATGACTGATGTGATGACTTTAGCCAGGACTTTCCAGCCTATGGAAATAAATTAAGTGTTGAATGAAACACTCTGATTTTCAGTAATACCTACAATGAAATAATGTACCGTGTTTGCGCCGATGAGCTTGATACCAGACACTCGGAGCTCTGGTAATGAAGAGGAGTGATAAAAGCAACTGCGAATTTACTATAGATTACCTTGACTCGATAGTCAGCCGTCTCCATACCTGATAAACCAGCATGAGAAGCCAAGCACCCCACTTTGTTGCTTGACATCCAATCTATCAGCTATTGTAAAGAACGCGCGTGAAAATAATATAAATTACCATAGACAAGTATGGTACAGGGTAAAATCAATAGCAGTAGTTTCACAATAGCTGTAGATTTGAATAATAATAAACTGTGGTAGGTACCTATTTGCATGCGACGAACGCGGTGCGCGATGCGGCGAAGTGCTCTCTGCATTACTTGCCATAAGGAGAAGACATAACTAGGTTTAAATTGACTGATAGCACCACATGGTCAGCTCAATCGGCTGGATAGAAGCTGTTTACTTACATACGAAATACATTTCAGTAGGTTAAATTACGTAAATGTGTATCTAATACTAACAATAAATTGAATTTACATGTGACGTTAAGCTACACTATATTTTTTTCAGGATATGTGTGGTTGGTTTTGTGTGTAATAGTAGAAATCGAGTAATTATGTAAGTTATAGGAACGTCTTCTCCCAGCTAGGCATGGCGCGTTGCGCAGGGCGCGGGGCGCCTCTCGCGAATGTTTCTCTAAGGTCCAGTTACCGATATATGGTGGGCATGGGGTTGGAGTCGACGCTGACGCTGTCCGGCAGCCCCAGCGGCGTGTGCGGCGTGCACCGGCTGATGGTGGACTCGCTGCGCGACATCTGCGAGCTCTCCTTGCCGCCTTCCACGTCCCTGCCTTGCATCTCTTGTCTCCTCATTCTGCTCCTACGCTATCACTGCTTCTTAACTCTCTATTTCATCTTATCTGCAACGAAACGTTCACACGGCTCCCGATCGGCCCGCGAACACTCCGCGCTCCGGTATAAAAGCTATCACACACTCAAGGACAAAGTAGAAACAAAGAAGCATGCATATCCTATCGCTAACGACTAGCCCACTAACGCAAAAACGCGAATTCAGGTCTCACACGACGAAATAACCAAGCATTGAAACTAACTAACGGAGGTTAGGTACGATCGAGACCATGATACGGGAAAAACTCTAAATTCTAGTTTTAATTATATGTCAAACGATTTTTAGTGGAGGGATAGGAGAAAAGTGCGGTTCGTCGCGGCGCGAAGGCACTCACCGATACCGAGACTGCTGAAGGTTCTACGCACTGATCATACAAGATGATGTTGCGATGCGGAAAAAAAGGAACAAACTGGTGGGCGGCTTACTGCGGGCTGCGGACGAGCGAGGGTGTACATGAGGCAGGGTGCGGGGCGAGAAGGGTTTTCAGATGCGCGCGCTGGCAGGCGCCCCTTGCCACCCCCTAACACCCCTTGCCGCCTACGCGACCTATTTCTAGATCGTAAAATAGGAACTCCATGATGTCCTGGGTACCAAAGATATTTTTTTTGTTCAACTGTGCATTAAACATAACGCTATAATTCAATATTTCATCTTTCCAACACGATGCTACAACAGAATACCTACAGTTGTAGCATCGACACGATAAGAAGAAGAAGAATATTTCATACTAAATATATGAAATGTATGAATAACAATGATAAATAATTTTAAATGTCTTTAGTTAGGTCTATTTTTAGTTTATAATAATGAACTGATTACTTATACGAAGCCTTCAAAACGTCCGAAATTAATTTGTTCATTTTTTCCACGAAACGACATGAGGCAGTAGTATATTAATAAACAACCAATCGATTCTGAATCTGGCTACTAGGTACAACCGTCATTGGGAACGAAAACGATAAAATATTTGGGCACAGTGCACCAACAGGTGTCTGAGAGTAACGTGCTGCCGGCCGGCACCGAGGCTCCCAATGCCTAGTGCGTCTAGTGTATACCTACTATCAAATATTTTGAGTTCTTTTGGTTTTTTATGCCGGGACCTCACTAACGAGATTTTACTCGTCCGTCTGTTGCTATTTTGCTATCATCAATTTTAAAACAATACTGTAATGCAAAAGTATTACCTATGGTACTATAAAAAATCAACTATGGTTTGTAAAAAATGTTCAAACGTAAATACCTAGTTTACAAATCGTACAAAGCGTAACGATTTTTTACTTATAAGCGTTGTCATGTTGTACTGACTGGGTTTTGTACTAAATTGTGTTAAACTTTCAAGAATAAATGACACGGTTTCTTCCGACATAAGTACTCATTTTAAGTTTGATGTGTAAAAATTTGGTCATAGATATTATTGGTAAACATACCCAGGGCATGAAGGAGCGCAAGATAGATCCATGCACCTCTGTAGGCTGACGTCGCTAGCCGAAGCTCTCCACGGTCGTGATTCTGGATTACACGGAGTGTCACACCCACCCACACTGTCCATCGACTCATCTATCACCAAAAATAATTACATAACAACAAAAAAAATTATACAACACAAGTAGGTAAGTTATCGTTTGTTACCTTTGCAAGAACCTAATCTCGAAAGATTTATAAAAATTCCATCGCCATCGATGCTTTGACTTGAATGAGGCTTTGTCAGTTGAGCACTGCAAGCTTTTTTGAGAACACTCTGTAAAAAGTAACTTTATTTTTAATGATACTCATTTATTTCGCATATGATACTGTTTTTTTATGTAAAAGACAGCTCCAAGATGAAAAATAATATCAAAAATTGCAGAAAAAATACATGACTTGTCCAAAATATTAATAACATTTTGTAGTGGGAGTGACAATATGTCTCAGTTTTCCCATAGATTTCTAAGAGTACCTAAACCTTTACCTCCTACAGACTGTCTACCCAATGCTTGATTCAATGTTGAACAGTCATCCCGACCGTGCGTTTTTCCAGTAAACACTCCAGAATAATTATAAGTCCGAAAATTATTTTTTTAAGAAACTACTAAGAAAACAAATTATTCATAGTGCCGTGCAAATTTAAAACAACATGATCCTTCGTTTCTTTTGCTGCCTTCCAAAACAGTGACCAGGTGAGTACCTACCCTAAGTAATTAATCGGGTTGTTACCCACTATAATTCTTAGGTCTGTGTCAAATCTGCAATAACGAACTATCATGCAGGATAAGTTAAAGTTTTTTAATGGGAGGGGTCTTCTATATTTGTTTCATTTTAATTGGGTGACATGTCGTTGTTTTAAAAAAAAAACACTGATGGTTTTAACCTACATGAATCGACTGATTAAATTGAATCTTTGATGACGTTCAACAAGAGTAGTAGCTGAACAAAATTCAGAGCTCCATTTTCTATTTGCAGATAAATTTTTGACGTGTGGTTTAAAAATATATTGCGTTGTGCATAAAATAGTAAAATATTACTACGCAATAACGTGTAATAAGTTTGACTTTTTTTTTTTTTTTTTTTTTTTTACTTAAGATAGTTCGTCCTTTGACCACAAACTCACCTGATGGAAAGTGATGTTGTGGCCGACGATGGAGCAGGACGATCTATGAGACACCTGACTTGTCTGATCTGAGTGTCAATCTGCATTATTCTGATTACGATGCCGTTTTATTTTGTTTGAAAGTGTGTTTTAGTTACAATTTATGAGGATTTTTCAGAGTTTCAAGTTTGTGTTAGGTAAGTACTCAGTGAACTTTATCAATTCATAAAATTTGTAAGTAATATTAGTTCACCAACTAAGGCTCTTTTCGGGCGTTAAGGCACCTCATTTTTTTGTTTAGTTCTGTTTTTCTAGTGTTCTGTGCAGTTTTGCCTAATCATTGTCCTAGCGGGCGGGTCGTTTTGTTATTTTAGTCCTGGATGTGGTAAGCTGTAGTAAGGACTCCTGACTAAACATTATTATCTACCATATCGAAACATTTCGGGAAAAAATCATGTTACTAGTGAAATTCTTATCGTTTTAAAAGTGCATAATGAAATGCACTTTTAAAATGCACGTTAATGATAAAAAAAGAGGAGTAGGGAGTCTAGGGAGTTAGTGCAGGGTAGCGACAGAATTTGACCGTGAACCTTATAATAGAGCTTTATCGACCAGCCCGGTTGCGGATCCCCCTCGGTGCAACAGGACTTACCTAAGTTAGGCTGTCTTTAAACCTACGTAATACAACTAGGTTAATATTCTCTACTGGAGACTGACTACATCAACCTAAAATTGTCATATTTAGCGATTTAGATAAACAGTCAGTATCTTAGAGACGCTTTCTTGTTTGGGATTTTAATTGCTCAGTTGAACTATTGTTTGCAACGGTCATTTTTATTTCTATATCATGTATATTTTTAATAAATTAATAAAGTATTGCTATTCAGCGCGGCAATGCAGCCAGTGTCTTGGATACGCTTCCGATTGGTACTGATTTGGATCAGTTGAACTATCTATAGATCGTTTGCAACGGTCTGTAGATAGCTCAACTGTTTCTTATGTATTTTATATGACAATGAACATTTTGTAAATACTGTATAGTCGTAAGTTTGTTTGTGAATAAAGTATCTACTTTGGTAAAAGATAAAGCGATAAAGATTTTTTAACAAATCATCTGGAAGCATAGTTTTTCACTTGTTTATGTAATTGTCATCTTCCGGCTATATAGGCTCGGCTCAAGAAGACTTTATGTTACTATCGATCATTCTCCTCTATCAACGGTCGTCTCGGTGCTCACTCCTTGCATATTCATATCATCCTTCACACAGTCCAGCTCTACTTCTACATCTATCCACATTTATATCTAATACTCTCCTTGTAATACTTATTGCTTTCTTCCCTCCGCATGACTTATTTATACAATTTTTATTTGCCTGTGTGTTTACAGATAAAAGCCGCAATAATGATACCGCCCTTTTTATTAAACCTATATGACAACTTTCCTATGGTGTGTACATTTGCTGCTTCTGAAGCTATTACAGAAGTAAGTACTACAATTATTAGTAACTACAATTTTCTCATAATTATCATATTTTTTCCTTAAGGGCGAAATTATCTCTCGCAATCACTGGTTATACTAAAATATATACCTACTTAATATTATATCTGAGATTTAATTATGAAGTACCAAATTATAAAATATCGGCACTTTGGTTTTTACAATTCGCTATGGTATAAAATAGAGTAACAAGGTAGGACCTCGGTCAAAGTCGTAAAAAACCTGACTGAGAGAAAGAGACTGAGACCTACTTATTATTATATTTACGTAGGTATAGACAGGATTCGAAAACAAGAATCTATTACATTCCATTCACAGCCACAGCACATCCATCGTATAATCCTTTTAAGTCCATTAGCTAGCAGCAAAGACTGCACGCTAAATGAATAATTAATATCACAAGGCTTTGAACTCTGATGTGAAAGATGCCAAAAGCTTACCTACAATTGTATAGAAAAAAATAAAAGCTTATTGATTATGGACCTATGTTTCAATTGTAAATGTAACCTAAGGTACCAAGCCATACGCCATCTCATACCAATTTATAACTCATTTCATGCAATACTCGATTAATATTTACAGTTTATACCACCATGGGATAATCAAGTCGAAACTATCGAGATATCGGACTTAGACGGTGACGATAATAAAATAAGTGCAGATGACAATATTGATCTAACAGAAGTTGCTTTTGATGAACCACTTGAACCATCAAAAGCTCGTCAATGTCTTTCTAAAGATCAGATTGAAGGTCTAGAATTAGCAAAAAAACCTGATGAAAGTCCTCCTACGGCTGTCATACATTTTGGCAAAGGACGAAAGATCCCTCAGTCAGTAAAACCTCAATGGGGAAGCTACGGAAAAGGACGAAAAATACCATTATCAACAAAGCCTGAACTGGGAAGATCTTGGAAAACAGTTCCTAGGGTAAGATTAATATGCCATTCACACTCTCACTAACAATTACCTACCCACTACCACCACTTCGGTACCTAAGTAGATATTTCGGAAAGTAAGTATTTATATTCCTCGCAATTGTACTCAGCTGGACCACGGAATGACCGGAATCAGATGCGGTTACAACTACCTACTTTAGTTACCTACTTTATCGGAACTTTGTGCCACGGCAGCGGTAGTGCCAGAACAGAAATGCACCAAATAAGTGATAAAAATACCGTACGTAACTCGAAAACAACTTTCTGGACATACCTACCGTGTCAGGGGAAAACTTATTTTGGACTCGCCTTACTTTTCGCCCTAGTTTCGACCCTCGGTACCGAATATATATAGTTTAATCAAATGTTCACCCGATACGGCTTAGTTGTGTCGGGAATGGAAGGTCTGCTGTGCCGCCACCTTGCTGCTTGTCGTTGTAGATCGCAAAGTCTATGATGCGACCACGATGTATTCATACCACGTAACTCTTCCACGGCTTCTGCAATCTGAGAAAATGTGGTTAACATATAGGTAAGGATCTGGACAAATATTATCAGTATTACGTTTTCTGAAGTAAATAAAATAAATTAGGTTCATTATCGTGTTTACGTCAAATTTCTTTATCCTGCCTTTTGTATGAATGACAAGGTAATTTGAATCTTACCTCTCTTTTTTGTTCTTCTTCAGCTTCTATGGCTCTTTGATGTAGAAGCTCTATATCAAGCTGAGCCACCTCCTCGGCCTCACGTGCTTGACATTCCTTTTCCTAAAGACAATATATATAGGTAATTACGATATTTATCAAAATAGGGTTTAAATGTACGTTGCAGTAAGTGTAAGTAGATGATACCTTGTAACCAGAGATAATTATATATTCGAAAGTCAGTTATTAAATAGGTATCTACCTTTTGCACTTGACGTTCATGTTCAATTTTCTGCTGTTCGAGCTCTTCCTCAGGTATTGGTGGTGTTTCATCGCCACTGGAAGTGTGTTTGCCTCCTGCCATTACCAACAAAAGTAAATCTATTCTATATGTATAAAAATCAATGCCACTTTTCGTTGTTATTTTATAACTCAAGAACGGGCTCACCTATCCAAACCAAATTTTTAGGCTTTATTCGGCCTAATTAGCAGATGGTTTATGTGAAGTTTGCTTATAATCTGTCGAGTGGTTCTTTATTTATCACATTTGTATGTATGTTTGTATGTAAGTAGGTACATATGTATGAAAGGGTGGGTGTACGTATGTATGTACGTAGATATGTAGATATATCTCTTTTATCTGCTTATTTATAGTTCGCCGGGTCAGCTAGTAAATTATAAAAGGTACATTTACGTAAATGAAGAAAATGAGACCATTATTACAAAACGTATCAAAACAAATGAAAAACGAAATGTAGTGTGTCAAATTTTAACAAAGCATATTCTGAAGTTTGACCGTAAATGATTGCTAATTTATGATAGCTATACTAATAAACTGCCACTGTAAACATAAAATTACTGTATTGGAAATAGTAAACCCAGTTCGTATACCTACCTAACATTTATTTTGAGTTTGTCACTGTCCTTACCAGTTGGAGGATGATACGAAATCCAAAATTGATGAGCCAGCTTTACAGAGTTTAAATCAACTTTAAATAATAATGTATGCTAGAGATTTTATTTTAATTGTGATTCGTTATTGAAATTAAATATCACTGAATTTATTCACGTTCGTTTTCATAGTAGACGTAGGAGCGAACTGAAGTAGGTACCTAGATAGTTACGTATGTTTGGGCTCGATTGGCAATTGGCAATCTTCCAAAAATGTTTCTGTACCTATTGTTATGTATACTTACCTATATTTCACGTCGTGTCGTGGTCAATCGTGTTTTTTACGTTTTATGTTTAGTAACAATTTTTTTTTGTTAGATGTGTGGGGTAAATTCCTACATTGGTAGCTTTTCGTACGAAAATTACTTAATATGTACATAATGATCATTTAGGTACTTACTTACCTACTTCTTGACTTCTTCATGAGAAGTCCGAAATTTATTAAAATCATATTTAAAAAGGTAAACTACCTAGGTACCTACCTACTTACCTCCTAGTAGGTACCGAACGTAGGTTACAAAATAAAATAAATATTTTGATACCTAGTACCTAAGTATAAGATAGTTATTTGTTATAGGTAAGTACAAGAGTGCAAAGTTGGATTCTAAATTATAATCTTAACTACAACTTAAAATCCTGAGAATAGCGAGGGAAACAAAAAAGCTAAAATTAAAAAAAACTAAGGTGTCCCAAGATTAGCTCAAAGTGGCGTGAGGTAGTCTGCAATTTTTGTAAATTTAATACTTACTTACCTACCTACTCTTGTGCTCCTTTAATAAAGAAAGGCAAGGGGCGGCATACGCTCTCTGATTTTGTCTTATGCTGTGCCAAAAACCAATTACTTACTTTGCAGTGGAATTATACCTTTAAATACATAACAAAAAAATTTAATAGGGCAGTTCACTCACACAGGTCACACAGAGCTAAGCGAATATAACTCACATCCCGAGTTCAACCAATCAGAGACTGAATAAATCACGATCATTTACAATGGTGGCGTTTGATTAGCTGATAGATTAATGGGATAAGTTATATTAGCTTGGCTGTGTGGGACCACTTTAAGATTCTATTATTCTTAATTTTTATTTATTTTTCATAATTCTATCATATTTTTTTTAATTTAGCCGTGTTCGACCAATATAAAAGTCTTACTTCAATATTAAAACTGAAGTCTGCGCTCTTGCCAAAATGTTTGAAAAATATCACCTTACTTTATTAGGTACGTACTTTCATGTATTGTTGTGGCTTTTCGGTGGCTAGGGTTGCCTTGAATTTGCGTAAGATTTTATACCTTATATTTTGTAAGGTTTTCATTTCAAAGAACAATAACAGATACTTCATATTACAAATACAAGTTAATGTATTATGCTAAAAGTATGTTTGTTCTACGTCCTTTATTAGTGAATTTACATACGTAATTATGTATTACTTTAGCTATAAAATTCATAAAGATAAAATCAGCCATCGCGTCGTCTAATATACATTTTGAGTCGGATTCAACGGGTTCTTAGTGCCAATAATGGCAACACTATACGTCTGTCGGTCGTTCGGTTCGTTTTCTACGGTTGGTTATGGTTGTGAGTGACGCCTTGACGCTCTTCTCAATTGATTTTTTTGTCGTTGATTCAGTCAAATCAATAGCAATTTTATAATTTTAATCTAACTTTACGTTCATAATTACCAATGTTGTTTTCTAGAATCCTATTTGATTCTCGCTGTCAAGGCGAAAAATCGATAAATGCGTCTTCTACCTTTACCTTACTCCATCCGTGTGAAGAAGTGTCAGAATAGAAAAAATACAGATTGTTAGAGCGTAAGCTGTATTGACGATGTAATGCTCCTCTAAGAACATGAAATGTTGGTGTTGGTTGTGATAAACTATAGTGGACTAATACTAATGTGATGATACTAACAAAAGCGCAATCAAATTATTAGACGAGTGGCTGCAGGCTTGTCAGTGACAGCCGGCAGGCTTGTCGCAAGCCCGTGAGATCGGCGCATTACAAAATGAACAGTCGTAGCGGTGGAAATGAATCTAATTTGGTTAATTTTTCTCCCGATCTCGCATCCTTAAACGCATTAGATAAAGAACCATTACTTAGTTTTCCCTTTGATCATCTTTATGCATGCCACTCTCAAAGTTCTGACTGTGGGCAATCACTCACATTGGATAAAAATGTGGAGATTGAGACTCATTGTCTAATACAACCAGACAAAACTATCCAGGAAAAAGATGCTGAAATTCTTTCTCTTAAAACACAGAATAAGAAGCTAAAAGAACTTCTTATATATCACCTTGACTTGATCCAACAACAGAATGATGTGATAACCAACAGAGAAAAATCTTTGAATACATTGCATGAAGAAACAAGTGCTGTAAGTTTTTTTAATTTTTTTATACAAAATACCTTGATTTTAGAGTACATACATGCAACATGAACATTTAGTTTTGAATTTGTATTATGTATTATGATTTTAATTATCTACATTCGCACCTTTAACATAGTTTTATTGTTATTTAAGTAATAAAATTTTCATTTTGATACTTATTACTGCTGTATATAGCGAAGCATATTTAAGGACAGCGACTTCTCATTTTGGTCAAAGCTAAATATACCTAGTCATTATACATTAATTCACAACATAACAAATACTTATAACTGGAATATACCTACTTCACTAACTAGAATACAAGCTCCACATAAAATATTGATTTTATCTTTTGGGTAGGTATATATAGCTAACTAGGCTTACATGATGGTATAAATGCTAAACAAGCTTACTCGTAACAAGAAAAAAGCTAACTGGATCCAACTCAAAATTAAAATAGTTTAGTGAGTTAAGCTTGCCGACCTGTTCACAATGGGTGGATAAGCTAAATACACATTGGATTAGACATAAATTAGGATTAGACTATTCTTATAAGAGATCAATCGGCGATTTTACGACTCTCAAAATTTGTTTGTTCAAATCTCACAGATTATTTTGATTTATCAATTTAGTTATTGGTATTATTTTTTTGACAATGGTTTATTAAAGAAGTGAGCTAGTTTGTCTTCTAAATAATCAGATATGGCTCCAAGAATATTTGTTTTGTTAGAGGTTTTAACTTGCTTATCAACAATTGAGACATACTTATTGGGGCCTTTGTCATAGAAATAAACTCACTGTTGTTGAATTAAAAATCTTTGGAGCTTGAACACCAGTTCACAATTCTAACAAACTTAAGTTTGTCGCCCAATAAATTTATACATATATCATACAACTTAGTAACCGCTAGTTAATTAATAGCATTTATAGTGCCAAATGCGAAAGTACAGGCTGTAGCTAAAATTTTAATAATATGTTAAAAAAAAAATATTTCTTGTAGTGTTAAGCAAATGCAATCGGAAACAATTACAAAGCATAAGTGCAAGCGAAATGAATATTCTGTATATAAATAGACATTGTCTTATCTAAAACTAATTATTCACATGATAATATGTTTTCTTATTGTTGGTTGTGACACCTATCTGAATATTTGAAAATGATCTATGGATTCAAGGGATTTACTACTTTGAATGACAATACTATGATGTTTTTAACTCCTAAATTTTATAAACTCAAACAGTAACTGCTATAGCTTCAATGCGAAAATATGTTTTTTTTAATAATATTAATCTTAGCCAATTACTCAGCTGAGTACCTCATTATTTTTAAATTTTGTGTTTGTAAACATCATTTGATAATACATTTTTTATGATGTATCTTCATTACTATATAGATATAGTATGGTACTAAGAATTTTATATGGTTTTAGCAGCAAGAGAATGTGGATAAGCCAGTGGTAAAGCATCAGACTTTAGCTCAAAGGCATCTGAATCCACCACCGCTTTTCCATGTTCCTACCACATGCACAGTTACTTCGGCCAATACGAGTCAGGGAGACACCCCACAACCGGTAAGTATGCACTAAAATGCAATGGATTTTTCACTCATGCTTTTAGACACAAGTGGCCAGATGGCTACTGAGTTTTTAATTTTTATACCTGTAAGATTCCAGTTATGTATGTAAGAAAGAACCCCAGCTTATATTATGAAGTCAATATCAACTTATTTTATAAAAAGTAATAATTTGCAATTCTTTTGGATTTACAGGTGCTGTTTAGCTCATTCAGTGAAATACTAGGATCAGAGGCAAATCTATACAGCACCGAGAGAACAAAGCCTTTTGGACATGACCCATTCGACTTGGGTAGACCTTCTGAAGCACGTAAGTTTTTTTAAGAGCATTAAAATCTCTTAATCAGGTCCTTTGCCCTGCAGTGGGACAGTCATGGCTGATCAATAATAATAACTTTACTAGATAAAAATAATAAAATAGGTTACATTATAGATATTGCAGTACCAAACACACATAATTTACAAAAAACCATTACTGAAAAAATACATAAATACACTGAACTTAAAGAAGAAATAATACGAATTTGGAAGTTAAATAAAGTATATATAATACCATTAATAGTCTCTAGCACAGGAGTGGTGCCGAAATGCATTCACCAATACCTCAAAGTAATTGATATACCCGAGAACACTTATATAACCATGCAAAAGGCTGCTATTCTTAATACATGTCGAATTGTCAGGAAATTCCTGCAAGAAGACACTAATGCTCAAACAAACCATGATTCGCACTTGCCCTAGGCCCATGAGTTTCATTATTATCGAAATATATATTTCGAGAAAAAAAAAACCCAAAGAAAATAATAATAATAATTAGAATCTCTGATGGTCCAAGTGATCTATATACTTTTGACTTTATCAATGCTCTTGACGAAGCACATACGTTTTGACTAACAGGTTCCTTATAATTAATTAATTAATGTAACTTTCTAAGTTAAATGTTAGAGACTATAAATTTATAAAATTTTGTAACATGTCATGATTCCAATAGCCTTTGTCCTCGTCAGTTTGCCAGCAGTTTTAACGTTATCATACTAGTAATTAACAGTATTTTATTGTTTAGTTCCAGAAATGCCAGAGTATATATCAACAGATTTGCCAGCGATTCTGGATAGCTCCTTGCCGTCATTGCAGTCCGACTTCAATATGATTGATAGGCTCACCCCCGCTAAGAAGGAGATCAAACCTGAACCGGCAGCTCGGGAGCCTAACTACACTATTACAACAAATAGGTATTTATAAACGCCCACATCTTTGCTTTTTATTTCAATACTATTTTAAAAAACTTTAAAATCATTGAATAGGTTAGTGGCAATATATTTTGTCAACTAGTTTCTATTAATTATAACTGAATGTGAATTAAACACAATTTATTGTGGTTATTGGTAGCTTTTGTACTACCCATTTCCTTATTCTTAGTGTTTGTCATAAATTATGCAAAAATTTTCAGTGGTATCCCTATAATCCAAAAAGCAAAGAATCGGAAAAGGCCTTCGTGTATAGGCAGCTTGAGCCGAATGCCAAAAACGCCAAAACCAGAGCCAAGTAAGTTTATGTTCACGTATACTTTATCTGGGTATTTCTAATATTTATGTTATAGTTTATTAAGTTTAATGATCAACTCACACTTTGCCGGTCTTGTTTGTTTACAGGCACAATTTATGATAACGAGATATACAATGTAAATAAAAAAGGGAAAATGCTGAGCACTTACGGAAAAAGCAAATTTAACCCATTGCGGTATCCGTATGCAGGGTCCCTCTCGGACCGGTTACAATTGATAGATACAACGCCCACCGGAGAAGATCCCTATCAGATCGGCGAAGCTGAAATGAGAGAGCAATCTCCTATTCCGAGGCTCGTGCTGCCAAAGAATAATCGGGTCAGGGTTCATACAGGGGAGGGATTCGGAAACGTTACCAGCTTACCCACAAATTCTACCGCACCGACGCGGCGGATCTACGACCCGGTACCCGATCCTAAGCCCAAAAAAAGCAAGAAAAACTCCAAAGTCAAACGGAGCCGACAAAAGTCTGTGGCGAACATACAGCTCCCAACAACCACTACCACCTTGACCACCATATGTACAACAATAAGAACCGCCACATCTTGTATGACCACAAAGGGTCCCGGCTGGGATCTTTATGCTAAACATATACAACAAACCAGTTTAGGTGACTTTTCGTACGGAGAAACATCCACAAATCTTCCACCGGCAACGGTTCCATCATCTGGCGAGCTGGTGAGCTCGGGAAAACATCTCCCCTCCGCCACTGTGATGTCATCTTCTGACATGGACCTATACACGTCTTGCAAGCTGGAAGAGATGGATATCAACAAAATGACTTATAAGCAAATATTTCAAACACAGCCCGGTGACGAAAATGAAAACGAGGAAGAGTCTGAGCCGGTTTTTGTGCCAGAAACTACTATACCTCGGACGAAGCGTGGGCCACGGACTTCTAGCCACGCAGCCTCTTCGACTGTTGGTGACGTGAGTATTTATTGTTCGAGAAGGACTATACATTGTTGATGTCAGAATCTGTACCGTTCTAAGTCATTATATTCATCATTTACGATTATTTAGGATGGAACCGTCGAGATATTTCGTGGCGCGGAAAGTAAGCGCGGTGGCAGAAAACGCGCACTCTCAGCCGCATCTGGAACCAAGCGAGAAAAAGCACCACCCAAGCCGCGGGCATCCAGAGGACGAGGTAAAAACTTCTACATCAATCTGCTTATTGGTCACCATCAATTGATGCACTTGTATTGTTTATGTTGAGACGAAGGTGTAAAACCCTTTCACCTTATTTGTTAACTAACTGACCTACCCGAGCTTTTACTGCGAGTGAATAACTATAGAAATTAAATAACAAATTATAACCTCCTTAGATTCAACCATAATAAGTATATTTAAGCGGAATACGTTAAGATTTGGATTACTATAGGGTTAGCATAAGACGTATATTGAAATGATGAAAGTAAGCAAGTATAAAACTTCTGAAAAGCATTTATAGGTAAGTACATAAATTGAATTATCAAGTAGTATTGGATAAAAAGGTTTAATTTAATCAAATAACTGTGGCAGATTGTGCTTCAGTATTAAAGTAACCAAAGTGCGTCATCGCGTTCACCTTATTAGGTGCTTTACTCACTTCACGGAATAATAGTACTATGTGTAGATCTTATGGGGCGTCTAAACGGGCTATATTTTACGACAATTTGTGGCTGCAATTATTGACAAACATTGCCCAGCCATCAATAAAACATTTTTATGGCTGAGCAATCAATTGCAGGCAACATGTTGCAATATGGCTGCAATAGTGTGGCCTTTGATTCAGAACCCTTTAAGCCACACAATCCAGCAAAAATGGCCGACGAAATCACGCTCATCGCAGACGCTTACATTGTTTTGGCAGAAAAACGAAAAAAAAGGACACGAATAAGGATTTGGCAGTATTTTCGGTTGCGAGGCGATCGTTCGGCCACACGCTGACTACACATAAAAACATTTTGACATATCAAAAAATATGTGGCTATAATGCCGGGCCATCCTTAAAATATTGCATAGTGTGGCTGGTATTGGTAGCAATGTTGCCGGCCACAGTATTGCAGCCACAAATTGCCGTAAAACATTGCCCGTTTAGACGCCCCATTATATAATTTATAATACCTTAGTACCAACTTTCAATATTTTCAGCTATTGCATAGCTTCTATCGCGGGCCTTGAGCGTGGAGACCGAATCCAGAAATTCCTCCGATCGGTGGCAAAAAAATGCTATGCAATAGCTTTACCGCGGCAGTCCCCGAGTGCCACACGTCCTTTTTTTCTATTTTGTTTCAACTTAAATCAATAAATAAAACAGAAAGTAATGGAGATATTTTGTAAATTACTACGTAATTAAAAATAATTTATCTACATACGTTCGCTGAATTCAACGACTTAAGTACTGTTTTCTTTAAACAAACATTTAAATAAATATTATCTTTTAATATAATCTCTAATAAATATAAATAATATCTAATAATGCGTACCGCCAAAAACTATGCGGATTCGTATGATAAGTTCAAAAGACCCTACCGCCAAAATTATTTTACTCGGGGTGCAGATAACAATTTACTTATAATAAGATATAAAAATCATCATTGCAATCGCACATGCTTAACAAATTTCTATACCTGCCTTCGGGTTGCCTAGCAGTGGACACCTACTAGGAAGAGAGTCGTATCATGTTCACTATTATAATAGTGAAACAAAGTTCGTACACTAATTGTAATTTTCGTTAAGCTGTGTGGGACACCGATTGTACTTGTCCGTTATCTGCCTCTGCCGTATTTAATGTATTGAACTGGATAATTTATAATTAACATTCCGATGGTTTCATGGCTTGGTTTACAATGTCATAAAGATTATTAGGTGAAACTATTACCACGGAACGATTTTAGATTTGAATTTGTGGCCATCTGTAATTAGCATGCCAAAATACGAGTTTGTGAAAACATAGTTTTTGTTCTGTAGAACCCATTTTAGAACCGTAACTAGCGTGACGTCTTCAGGGATAAAGCCTTTTCATCTTTCTCAAAGTTTAACTAGTACAAGTTGTGCATGTTATTTTAATCCGTGTATAACATTTTTTAATGTACTTGCCACTATAATACCTGCTGAAAATAATGGCAGAACTTGTTCACTGTTTAATTGCACAATTCTGCAACAAGCAAGAAAGGTTTTTTACTTAAAGTTGAGAAATTCCAAAAAGTTATTCGAAGTATATAGGCACCTCGAAAAAAACATTCTTATTTGCACTTCTAGGCATAAGGAGCCCCTGAAAATCACGTCCTGTACAATATATATTTTAGGTGGTTATCGCGGAAAGCGCGGATCGTGGATTCCGGTGCCCCCCCTGACTACAAGAAAGCCATATCACACAGCAATGGGTCATCCTGACATTTCTTGGTACCTTGGCCATGACCCGGACGTCAAGAAAGAGGATGTTGAACAACTCGCTGAGAACACATCTTCTAATGTTGAGGTATTCAATACTATAACCTACGAGGCGTATAATAGATAAACGCTGATGTTGTTTGTTTTTAAGTAAAATGGCCGAGAAATATAAAAATAGGTTTTTTTTAATATATTTAATTATAACAAAGTCCATGCACTAGTTTGTTAACAGTTGCCAAGTAAATTTTAGTTAGTGAAGGTGTTTTACAAACACGTCTCAACTACTGAATTGTATTGTCACATAAATTAGGTATTGAGAACATTAGTTAAGAATGCCTTATTCCTGCAAATATATTTTTAACTAAATTGCGCTTTCTCCTTTCCTAATCCTCTGTAACATTTTTATGCAAAATGTGATATAGAACCAAATGAATTTAATATTGCACGCATGATAAATTATATGAATATCATTTATGCATGAATCTAGGCATAAACATGAAAGAAAAAATCTAGAAAAAGTACTTAAAGTCACATCTATCGGAATAAGTATAATAACATCATTAATTATTAAAATAACCCAACCCGTTGTGATGGATTTTATTTCTTCTATTAAAGTGTACCTATTCTATGATGTTCTATACGTACGTAATCTTGAACTTTAATGTGGATTATTTTTCGACAATGTCACGTTTGATTTTATCGTATTATTAGGTGAAAATTAGGTTAACCTAGCAAGTCTAGGCATCTTTAATCTAGTATAATGTACAGGTTAAATAATTTCGATTATTATCGGAAAAAACAAACGAACGTGTTTTTTTTAAGTATTTACCTACAACCTATAAACAGCATTCATTGGTGAAGAGACTTCATTTGCCATTACATCTTATCAAGAGTTAAACAGGATGTGAATAAAAATGTCGTAAACCATGAGGTTTATAAAAAAATACATAATATTATATCCAAAGAACAAGAAATAAAGTACGCGTACGCGGTCATTTTGTTACCAAAATATTTAAATCGGTAAAATTAAATGTAGTCTGTGGTACCGGAATGCATGTCTATCATTATGTAACAATATTAAGAAGTGCTGCTTGCTACTGCTTGCTTCTGAAATAGGGATCTGAGATACACATAGGTAATGTCCTGTTATATATATTTCGTTAGATAACGATATTCATTTAATAGTGTTATATTAGCCTTATTCATACAAAATTTAAACAAATAAACAATCAAAATGTTTCTTGTTTAAATTATGGCTTTGTTTCGCTCATTTTTATGTAAGTAAATGTCATTGACAGCACGTTGTCATATATAATAAAATCATTTTATTGTTTGTTGGTACTTTTTCCAGTAAGATTAGCGTTATTTTTAATTTCCACTGGCCGCGTAGAATAATATTAACGGCCGGTTTCTGGAACCCAAATCACGATTGATCCGAGTTTGACACATATTAATTATTAGATTTTTTCGTTGATCATCGTTCGAGAAACCGGCCGTAAGACTAATGGCACTCATTAATCAAGAAAAAGGAGCGTAACCATTTTAACTATGCTTACATTTACTATCAATAGCGCCATCTCTTGAATTAGCTTTGCCTGTACCTAATGTCCTAATTTTTAACACTTGATTTGTTGTGAATGAGATGAAGCTATGTAATATATTATATTAATACATTCCTAAACATTTTCGGAATTTAACTCACAATAACACTAATAAACGGTACAACGGCAAAAAAAAAAGTTCTATCACAAACTGCATGCCCCATTACATCACTCATAAAAGATGTTTATGATAATACATAAATATTACAGAATTTATAACCGTATTTTTATAAGAAAAAAAAGAGCTATCTGCTGACAGTTGCAAACGTACTATACTCAATTAATCCAAATCAGTATTAATTGGAAGCTTTAAACGTCCTTTTGATAAACGTAAATTATCATATTTGACGTTCTTACCGTTTGTAAGTAGTGTGCCGTTTTATATGTTTATCCCTAGTTTTTGCTTAGTTTTTTTAAGAGGCAGTAGTATTGCTTGTCAAATCGTCAACACGGCGGTTTTTATCTTGTCAACCGATGTGCATCCCACCATCATCAGGTAATGATCTGAATCTACTAATGTTTTTCTGTTATTGTTTCAGGTTCCTCGCTGGAGATTGAAGGCGTTTACCAGTCTGTCCAGTGCAGAGGGAACGGAAAACACGGACGACGAGGTTTACCGGAAGCGTCACCAGAAACTAGAAGCTGAAGAAAGACGCCAACTCAGGTAAATTTATCACTGTTCCAGGAATGTTCGAGAGAAATATGCTTGTGTTTTGAAAGTATATTGACTTGAATGTTTCTTGATGCTCTATGACTGCAATCGCATATGTTCTATGGATATTGGCTTAAAATAGGTCGTTCAGTCCGGTTCTCCGTATATGGGTTTTTCCTGTGAATAAAAGGAGCCAGGTTGAGTTAAGATCTTATTGACAGCTTTGGGGATATCATTGTAAGTATGTTTATAAGAGCATAACTCTCGTATCCGATATCAATCAGAATTTGGTATGTCAAGTTAGTTCCACTAGTGGTTCAGTGAGAACGAACGTGAGCCTTAACAAACATGAAAAAACGGCCCTTTCAGAACATTTTGTGTAAACTTCCCCTTTTCGTCCCTCTCCGTTTTTTCTTTTTGATTATTTTTTGCAATATTTTGTGTAGAAAAAAATGTCCTTTATCTCAATTTTGATTGAAATCCATCGATATAATTATCGCCGGATTTCAATTTTCAAATATCTTATATATATCACACTATATAAATATTATCTAATTTGATTGAAATTTGGCACTAAACTTTGCTTCTTCCAACTACCCTATTTTTTATTTAGGGGAACCAAATGAAAAAAATGCGATCGGCTATCTCAATCAAATATTTAAAAAAAAATGTGCCAATTTACGTTAAAACCGGTTGATAATGCTACCTGTAGGCGAGAAGTGACAAACTTACGGATAATATAATTTTTTGGTCAATCTCGAAACGAAGACGCTTCGCTTGCTCAGTCAATATTTATAACTTATTATATATAATTTTTAACTAATATACAGTTATTTATAGAGAGTTCAAAATGTTGTCAAAAAAGCCTTAAAATCACTTTTTGTTTTTGATCTAAGCTATACAGTTTTTGCTATTCAGTAAGAATTTAAAAACCACTATAAATGGAGCTTTCATGCTTTGATCACATGGTTTGATGATTTTGTTGTTCAGGTATGACTGGCTACTAGCTAAAATTTATGCGATTAGCAATTTTTTACCTCAAATGCGAAATGAAAAAAAAATGCATTTTAATTGAGTTTTACTATTTTAATACTGACTGATTATGGCATATACAGATGGCATATGCGGCGCGTGAGGGAGCAACGTCACGTAGAGCGCCTTCGTTTACGACAGCGCGATCCCTGGGCGGTGACCACGCACACAACTCCACCTATATACACCATCTGGCCTTCGCCGATGCGGGATCTACAGTACATAGAGATCACGGATATACTACCCGTGCTAGCATTCGGGGAAGACATACCAAACCTTCCAGAGATGTAAGTACGATGCAAAATGCCGTGCCAAAACCCTTCCTTTTCCTTGCGTGAGTTCAACTCATAATGAAAGATTTCTAAAATGTGATTTCTAAATAATATACAGTACTAATATACTAGTAATTATACATCAGGTTACTAAAACAGAATTTTATTTGTAGCTTAAAAATTTTATGTTTTTGATAAATGTTATTAATAGTTATGACTTTAAAATTTTGACAAAGTCTACCAACCAAATTCTGGTTAAGCGGTTCAAAAGTTATGCTCTACGACATACAACTGCATTTGCCCGAATCGTCACTAAGATTCGTTGGCTCCAACAATGAATCGAGAAAATAACATAAAGAAATACATTTGTTGCATTTTACACTCTTATTTCAGTCACTCGTTGACAAAGGCCATACAAATCTTTATTTTCCAGAAATTTCGTGCTACCGTGGGTGAAGACCTCCAAGGCCCAAAAGAGATGCAAACGATCGAAGACGCTTCACTGACATTTGCTGCACCCTGCATCCGCGTGCGCGATTGCGCTCGTGGATGGGGTGCGAACCGCATCAGTGGCGACCCTGTCGCTCGATGCACCTTCCAGCACGCTGGCAAAGCCTCTGGGCTCAAACATGGACATTGAAACTATCTCCCTCGACGATGTAGAGATTATACCTGCGAATGTGATTGCGGATAACGATGTGACTGATTTAACTGATCTGACAGATGACGTGATTGTGGTTCCTCCAGCGACTACCGCTGACGTCATGACCCCTTTCACGTCGGATCTGCTGACGTATTCCTTGTTGCAAAATACTAGCGATTCGGTTCCGGTGACCAGTGCTACTGTTACTCAAGGGGACGTCAGCTATATGTTCCGACAGGATTCATTCGAGACGGCTACTCAAGTAACGAATCCGACGGAAGTAACTTCGGAACCGACAGAGTCTGTAATGCCAGTGGTGGCAGAGTTAATAACGCCGGTATCGAAAGAGACTGTCACGCCTCCAGTTTCGGCAGGGATTGCAACTCCAGTAGAAGAGACGGAGATGCTTGTGTCGGCAGAGACGGTTACGCCGGTATCGACCAAGACGGTAACGTCGGCATCGACAAAAATGGTATCGTCTCCGTTTACAGTACAGGATTCCCGAGCGTCGCTAGCTCAACTGAAGCCTAACGATCTAACCCCACCGCCGCCGAAAAAACCAAAAACTGACGACGCGGTCTTCTTGACTCCTCTCCCGATAATAACGTACACTAAAGCAGCGAATCGCATGGTAAAACATCCCAAACCGAAGCCTTCAAACCCAGCACAGAACCAGCTTATAAAAGCTTTACTTGCTAAAAGCACTCAAGGCACGTACGTGGCGCGCCCTGCTCCGCCGAGAGGCACAACTAGCTTTATAATCAGAGCTTCAACCCAATCCCCGTCCGGGAAGAGACAAATTGTTAATTTGCCGGTGAGTGTTTCCACTCCGATTTCGATCATTAGGAACATTACCCCAGGCGTGCGACCTATCATTACTCATAACTTGCTGGTGAGACCTGGCGTACCCGGTCAAGGTTCTGCTTCTCGTAGCGCTTTTGTTAGTACTTCCACCGGTATCAATCTTCCAGCTCGGGAACTGGTTACCGCGGCACACACTAACGTGGTGACGACACTCACCACTGCATCCATGGCGATAACGTCTTCTATGACCGTGGCACCTCAGGCACCTTATTCAATATCACCGATCATAACTACTACTGGTATAGGTACGGTAGTGACAACAACCGTTTCGAGTGCGATTTCCAATCCGTTTATTTTCACATCGACCGCCACAGTCCCGAAGACGAAAAGTTTTCCAACGTATACAAAAACATATATTCCGGTACCACATTTCCGCACGTCTAAACGGAACGGAAGCACTCCGAAACCGATTGCCACCCCCGCGATGACCAATAAGCAAAATCTTGTAGGTAGCAGAGTTCTACCCGCGTTCTCAAACTCTGTCACTCCAACAGCATCGAACGTCACAATGCTCGGCCCACGCGGTCCCTTCGTCTCACCGCGCGCTCCTACGTTTGTGCACCGCCCTCTCGGGCATGTCCGCACGAATATAGTACAAGGTTACAGGAGTAAGTACTTGGAACCCGGTGAGATACCCCAAGTACGCAAGACTCCTCCTCGGACGTTCCTTGGACCTCGCAGCTCTTCGACTGCTTCGACTGCGCTCGCTCAGCACCAGGCCCAGATGAAGGCAGCCCGACACGCGCGCCACCACGAGGAGTCCCAGGCGCAGCTCCGCGCTCTGCGGCGCCACGGCGCATCTCGCGCATTGCTGCACGCCACCTCGCTAGCGGCGCTGCAAGCTGCCTCGCATGCGCAACTTGAAGCAGCCGCGCGAGCGCGCCTCAAAGCTCAACAAGCAAGATTACGAAAAGTCGCGCAGTCGCAACTTTCTACCGCGACCGATACTCCACTTCAAATCACATCACTGGGTCAACTTCAAAATGTCTCGCTTACACAACCACAAGGTGCTTTAAATGTTCAACTTCTTACTGCCTCACAAGCGCAAATACTCGCGTCCGCTAAAATGCAAATTCTCAGTCCCTCGCAGACGCAACTTCAAGCCACATCCCCAGTGCAAGTACAAACTCCTTCCTCACAAGAGCAAACGCAGGCCAATACCCAGTCGCATATTATTCACGCCGTCTCACAAGTGCAGACACAAGCCAATTCTCAGGAGCATATTATTCACGCCGTTTCAAAAGCCCAATTTCAATCGACTCCACAAGTACAAACACAAATCAATACACAGGCACATATTATCCATGCCATTCCTCAAGTGCAGACACAGTCCACTACGCAGGCGCATATTATTCACACGGTCCCGCAGACACAATCCAATACACAGGCACATATTATCCACGCACTTTCACAAGTACAACTACAACAATCCGCCCTACAAACGCCAGTTCAAAAAACTAATTCACAAATGAAAATCCAAGCCGCTACTCAGGCTCATATAATCCACGCAGTCTCACACTCTCCTGCTCATACTACTTCCCAAACTAAATTTAAAGCCACTCCGCGGGCGCAGCTTCAAGCCACCCAACAGGCACATATGATTCAAGGAATTCCACAAAATCAACTTCAACTTCAAACCAAATCACAAGCGAAACATAAAACTACTTCGCATTCACAGATCCAAGCCATTCCGCAAACCCATTTTATTCATGCTATCTCTCAGGCTCACCTTCAGACTACTTCTCAAGCGCAGATGCAAAATACTGCACAGGCTCATATTATCCACGCAGTTTCACAAGCGCAACTACAAACCACCCAACAAGCGCTACTTCAAGTTACTCCAAGGGCGCAACTCCAAACCACAAAGGCACATATTATCCATGCGGTATCACAAGCACAACTCCAAAGCGCCTCGCAGGCCCAACTTTCTGCCACTTCACGAGTGCAACTAATTCACGCAGTTTCTCAAGCACAACTTCAAGCAACCTCAGAAGCACAACGCCAAGTCACTACTAAGGCACATATCATCCACGCCGTCCCACAGGCACAACTTCAAGCTACTTCACGGACGCAACTCCAAGCAACTTCAAGAGTGCAATTGATCCACGCAGTTTCTCAAGCACAACTCCAAGCCACTTCACAAGCGCAGCTTCAAGCTACTTCAATGGCGCAAGTTCAAGCCACTACTCAGGCACACATTATTCACGCGATACCACACACACCACTTCAAGCCACCTCACAAGCGCAACTCCAGGCCACCACGCAGGCACATATCATTCACACAATCCCACAAGCACAGCTTCAATCCACTACACAAGCGCAACTCCAAACTACAACACAGGCACATGTTATTCACGCCGTCTCACAATCACCACTTCAAGCCTCCTCACAAGGACAATTCACTCAAGCACAGAATGTAACATCTCAAGCGCAACTTCGTGGTGTGACCCGTACTCCACCACAGGCGATGCCAAACTCGCGCACTCATCATCGTTTGATAATAAGAAGCCTGAATCCGAATACCGCAAGAGTGATTAATACCTCGGCCACAATGCAGAGCAACTCTGACGAGAAACTTCCTACCACACCCCAACAGGGTAGTGAAACGGCATCGTCCTCGATCCATACCACAACTACGCTCACTCTGTCCACAGGCACCACTCTCATAATGCCCCATTATAAAACTACCTTATTCAAAAACGTATCGAATAGCCCTTGCCCTGAGCCTAACCAGCTCGTGACACCAACGACTACCGTCTCCGCCTCCACTGTTGAAACGATTATTCATCATCCTGTCGCATATTTTTCCGCGCGCCGTACATCTGAGTCTGGTTCACCTGTCAACGTGCAACGTCACATTATTCGCACAATACCGCGTCATATTCTAGAAACGCATCTCCGATCCGCCCGTGTAGCCCCTCTCGGACAAGTGACACCACACTCCATTCTAACGACCACGGGCCCGCAAATTTCGCAGGTGATCTCTACATCGTCCGTCGACTTGCCTGGTGTTACTACGTTGTCTCAGAATGAACACCAAAGCACTGACAAAAATAAATAGGTCTGTAGTTGTTTTTAATACGTTATCTATTGTAATCCTGTACATATTTTAAATCGTGGATGTTGCGTATGGAATACATTTTGTTAAATATATAGGTATTTAACAAAATGTATTCTATACGCAACTATCAATTATCTATATCAATCTATAAATTTAATCACCACTACATGCTCTCTAATGTTAAATCAAGTTATAAATTATCAGTTAATGTGAAATACTTATTAATTATTGAAATTAAATACCTACACCTTGACTTCTGAATTTAGAACTAACTAAATAATAAATAATAGCCGCTTGACAAAATTTGTATAAAGTTTTATATCACGAAGACAAAATGTTTTTGTAAATTGGAGAGATTAGGATGCACTGACGCATCGCTTGCAAAGTGGTCTCATTTATTGACAGAAGTCATTGAATATTTTTTGTGCACGCAGTGTCAGATACAGACATTGATTAATAGAGCTTAATCGCCTATAAACCTACCTGAAGTTCTAGAATTCAAGTCTATTATTTGTTTACTATTGAAATAGGTATATACTAGATGTAGAAAAAACATTTTACAGGAGTAGACCGCTCAGACATTAAGAAATTAATTATCTGTTAGTTATGAAGGTAGAAGTTGGAAATCTAAATCCAGCCAACACTTCTGTCATGATTTAATGTTAAGAATATATTCTGTAGATATGACAAACATGGAATGCGTTCTCCTAAAACCAACGTTCTGTATATAATTACTACTGTTAGAATTCGCTTCACAGATGAAACCCACATCATAACATCTACTTTTAGTAATTAAATTCAGTAGCTGAATCGACTAGGTACGATCAAAACTTACTTAAGTTTGTTTATGATACTACGATTGTGAGTTTAAGCTCTGAAGCGAAACTCTAATAAGCTTTTCGATAAATATTTTTAGTTACTATCGTGCTGTAAATACTAAGTTAAGAAATAATATTAATAAATAACCATACGCTTCCACATGGTAGATACTAGATCGATGGTAGATACTATAATTATAAATAGATTATAATCTAAGTACCTATTAAGTAAAATTTGGATTCATAGCATAACTCTAAGACAAAAGCCATAATTATGTAAAGTAAATATTGCAGAGTAGCAAATAAATAATATCTTGAGAAAAACTTGGAAGTTTCAACAAAATTGAGTTCGAATATCTGAACATTGTGGGAAGTTTTGCTTGTTTGGATAATGATGTCCCTACCTTTATAATACAGAATGAGTTTCTTTTTGTGAGTTCGAAATTGTATTATAAGTAACTTACTCAAGCACAAATTTAATGCAAAAGTTCATTCTAAACTCATTCTGTAAAATACCATCTTATGTTGAGACTTAGGTACTTACATCTCTTTGTTTAACTTATAAATTATATAAAACATTAATCTTTAATTATAATTGTCCCCAAAGAATTAGTTTCGGAATTTCGAAAGCTTTTATTTTTAGTTTAATAGTTGGGTAAATCGTTAATTCTTTATTATGTGAAATTTAGATGTTTTTGTGTATATTAGATACATGCTTATCAAACTTAAAAAAAGTTATACAAATCATGTTTTCAATATTTAATCTTTTGGAATAAGAATATAATTGGTGTACTGTAGAATAAATCTGTGCGTCTATAGGGTTGTGTAATATTTAAAGTACTAATAACTTCTTCAGACTGGTGGACTACAACACATCAACACGCTGCTTATATATGCTGATTCGTTTTGTGATTTTTTTTCATGTGTTTCAACAAAGACTACACATTTAAAAAAGAGTTATAATAAATAACATAATAATTAATATACGAACTAACCAGCCCGTTTATGTGTTGATGAACATTCAGTGGCATCACTTTAGCGAAAAATAGAATTACTTAGAACATTAGTTGTTGATTAAATAAATAACTTATATAGAACCTTACCGTCATATTGATTAGAAGCTTTTTTCATGTAAAACTATTGTGTAATACATTATCAGGAATTTTATCAATGTAATCAGTAATTAGAAATAGTATTTCAACATAATTATATAGTCGAGTCGACGTCATAAAGGTGTCTTTGAATATGAGGTTCATATTGAACGATTAAACAGTATAACAACATAACATATTTCAAAATCATGTACTTAAACAAGTTCTATCTTATAAGTATTATATCAGAAATCTAGTTCCCATTATAATAGACTTGTTTATTTAGGCCTAGATGTCGCATACCTTAACGGTATTACATAAATACCTATTTCATTCATTTACACTGGAATTAACATGATTATTGATTATATCTATTGCGTATTTTAAGTGACCCTGAAAGTATTTTATAGGTTAAATTTGATAGTCTAAACTACATGATGCCAAATAATAGACCGTAAATTACTGCAGGTTTAATTAAAAATGATCAAGACGCCATGCTGACGAGCCCCCAACTGATTTTCAAAGACACCTATGGCGAACTACGTCGTAGATCTACTAGCAAATAACATATTTAATCAAATTTATTATCCGAAAATTACATCGTTAACCATAAGGTAAGTACTACCTATATAATGAATACCATTAAAATAAGATCTCATTATTTGTTAATTGGATTTGATTTAAGCTTTTATGAAAATTGAAGACATGTAATGGATGTAAGTATTTAATGAAATTAAAAAGCTTGATTTCTATACGTAGGTTAATATTTATAAGCCACATTTTTTTTTATATGTAAGCTTCCCGAATATAAATTTAGTCACTTTTATTGACTATTATGAATTAAACCCAAAATAAAAATAACAAAATGTATTTTTTAGGTCTTAGGACCATGACAAATCCTTTAAAAATATTGGCATTAAAAAGCACAGTTTTACTACTATCGATCTGCCTGCCTATATGTCAATAGGATATTGACGTGTAGGTTAAATGGTGTTAAAGGAACAACCGACTTAAATTTTGAATCTGTGTTTTAGTCTAACAAATACACCCTATTTACATTTTGTAACTCCGTGACCTAAATAGTACAATGGCGAATTGGATATCTAATTTCTTTTTAGGTACTTAGTTACATTTATAAAAAAAAAGTTGTATTCTTAACTTTCTATTTAGTGTTTTAATAAACGCATTTATTAAATAATCTCAAATTATGTTTCATTGTTCGACAGTGTGTGTGACACTTAATTATATTAAGTAGAAATGTAGTTAAACATTTGTCTACATAGTTTTTGAAAAATGTGATAAATACTTATAAATTAGAATGTATAAACATAATAAACTTTTCTTCTGAAAAAAATCATTGTGATATTTTATTTTGCATGATAATCTAGCTAGTTTGTAAGTCACAATTTCCAAAAAGCTTTTATTCAGATGAAGAACTTTAAATCTAGAATTATTTAATAAATACGGCCCTTGTCCTAATTTGTGTGTTGTCTTACTTCAGTAGACCGATCACTTTACTGTCCAGCACCTTGTTTCTGTCACGAAATAAGCGTAAAAAGACAAAAAAAAACCTTTTTTAATTTGCAACACTTTTAATACTTATCATATCAACATTTAAAATATAATAACCAACAATGATAGAACAATAAGTAATCATATTATTATAATAAATATTATTTATTTCTACCCTGCTCTAATAACAACAAATACCTATAATCATGCCAATAAAACCATGCGTAAATATACGTAATTGTAAATAATAGAAATGGACGCAAAAGCTTAAGATATTTCCATTCCATCTCATGCAGTTCCTTCCTAATAATAATGGAAAAGATGTTTTGTCATCAATAACGACGTATAAAACGTACAATTAACAAGCCTATTCTAATAATTGAAATACATGGAATATAAGTAGTCACAAGCTGTGGAGGCGTAGGTTCACATAAAGCTTGGGGATGAGCTATAGACACAATTATGATTATGATTGTTTACTTAAGTTAATCTACAGTCCATTGAATGTCTAATTCCAGTGACAAACATAAAACCCTGGTCTTTCTATTTGTCCTTCCATCGATTTATCTACATCTGAAAGCTACATTTTGCTTCAAACCGCTTGATATTGAGCGACTTCGACTTCTACAGATTCCTTCATCAGGTTATCAAGTATAGATATGTCACTGGATCCAGCTTCTATTTTTTCAATGCGTTCATCTAAATCCGCAACGCCCTCTTGTTCCACGTGAAACATTGCATTAGCTCTGACTGTGTTATCCTTCATGATGATCTGCTCATTGTGCACTTTATACAAGAAGTGCTCTCGCGATGGCTGGAATAGGAACATTAAGTTATAAATAACAAGCCTCTACACCTTATATAAATGATTAATACAATGTTATGGTTATTATTTTCTATGCTTTGATGAACAGCCAAGCAAGATTGATCTTACGGTCATAAGAAATCATAAAAAAATCTATGTACAGTAATGGATGTCCTACAGCTAGTGTCCCGTACCGAAACAGATTAATGTTTCGTGGAATTTTATATCAAATCAAATCAAATTATATTATTTATTGGTTGTTGCGGTGTACGCCTCTTTTGTCTTTCGTAACGGTGACAAGCGACACCTAGCAGTGCTTTGTCATACGCGAACCTTGTACCCAGGAGATTTATATGATCAGGTTAGTCGCGCCGCTAATAGCCTACTGTAATTCTGGAAACTGACATGGAAATTGTAGTTACCTCATCGGGGCTGATGGTGTGGTCCGAAATGCAAGCGTTCGGCGTGAACACGAATGGTTTGAAATATGACATGCTGGTGTCTGGAGTACCCGTGAAGTAATGAACGCTGATGCCTGACGACAGGCGGGATACCTGAAATAACGTTCACTGGATTTATATTCCACTAGTTTGCCATTTAATTAGTCTACTTCAAAGTCAAAGTCAAAACTATTCAGTAAAATCACAAGGATCATTTAGAATCGTCTTACATACTAGGTGATTCTAGGTGCCAGTTCCGCTTAGTACGAAAATTATAATTTCCAGCTTTGGTTAAAATTTATATGTATTATCATTGTAATGACAATCCTTTTATGACTATACCATTAAAACTTAAAATATTTGATTACACAATAAGAATCAATAAAAAACCTTATGTTAAATAATTTACAGAATTTAAGAGGTAAAAACAACTATAACATTTTACCTGGCTGCCTTGAGTTGGAAAGGAGTCATCACATCCGCGGCAGATCCGATGTTCCTTCTGTCTGAGCAGTTGCATCATTTTCTTCAGATTAAAGTGCTGGTTCTGGGTGCCCTCTTTTAGCAATCTTTCCCCTTCCATCTGCCTCGCTAAATCTCCACCAGATCCAAAAATCTTGCAGAAATCAAATGGGCCCTAAAGGAAACAAAAAAATAATTTGTATCTAAATTTTAGTCAGTGGAAAAATGGTTTGAGTTATATAAAGAAACTTATTGATGTAGTTATGAACTAAAGAATAAGAATAAAACTGCTACCTTTCCATCCCAAAGTCCATAGCTCTGCGCCTTTTCAAGCAGATCTTTTGAATGCCTGTCAAATTTTGTTGTGATGGTTAGTCCATTGGAAATATTCCTGTATCCATCAGTGACTTTCTCAGCGACCCAAAATTTGCCACTGGTTTCTAGCACCCAGGCACTTTTGTTGTCTGCAATGATGAAAGAGTTGTGGTAGTAGAGATTATCGTCATTCTCTGCGCAAGGTCCACCCTGACCATAACTCTCTAGTAAACAAGTTATTATATCGAGAGCTTCCTCTGCTGAGTTGCCTCTTTCCAGCCCTAAACTGTAATCAATAATATCAAATGAGCAACAAAATTTTTTAACTCAATTGAGACATTATGCTGAGAGGTAATCTTCATCGTTTTCTTACTCTCTTATTTTAATGTAAATATATATTTACAAATGAATTTTATATAATAATTATGTTATTATAATGGTTGTTTAAGGCTTTTTGCATAGCAAAGTATTTTTCAAAAGCATTGGATTGTATGTTACTAGGTCAACAATTTACTTATACACTAAAAAAGAGTAAGTAAAAGACAAACCGAACAAGATCCATTCCCAATAAACGTTTAACACGTCCATCTCCATCACCATCGTTGTAGTTGGTCCACACTGCTTCGTTTCCAATGGCTACATTTTTGTCGTTGGCTCCCATTTCAGCACCCCACATCCAAGCTGGTTTACTCAGTATTACGCTGTTGATGGGAGTAGAACTTCCTTCTATCATGATGTAAGTGCACTGCAAAAAAGGAGTTCAGTAAATATCTGTATTTATGTTCATAATGACTAATTTGTTTAGGATCAAAGTACAATTATAAAATAAAAAGTTCATTACTTTTAGTTTAGGGGGTCTTATCCCGCCTTTGATGTATATTACTTCCTGTACCTCCTTCTGCGGACGGTCGGAGTTTTTCCCGAATATTACGCTACTTTCCTCTGTAAACGGTGGGAGCACTACAAACGTATCACAAGATTGGGGGACCATCTTTCTGAACGTGAAAAAATGTATTACCAATACAATACAATTATTTTACAAGCAAAGCAAATAATTTACACAGTTCATTTCATTTGTTTTCATTTCATTCATTTCACAATTTCTTCTTCTTTTTTTTTAAATACAGACTATAATGATTTGTTTATGCTGGAATCAGACGTTTCAATCGACGAGTAAAAAAAATAACCCTCAGGGCTGCCACATAGTACCTACGATTAAACAAACGATCTGAAAAACAAATAAAACTTGTTTCATGTCCTTTAAAACGCACCTATAGCCATGTTTGTGGGCCTTCAAAATTCGGAGTAATACGACGTTAAAATAAAAAAACATTTTTAATTTAACAAGTTTTTCTATGGGACGGATTTTCTTCATAGAAATCGTTAAAAGGTACTGTGTCGACTCTGAGAGACGAGTTCTTTTTAGTGGCCCACGCTCCATAGAGAATTGCCCGTTCTCCTTTATGGACTTAAATGAATTACCTATTATTTGTCACATTTTAATGCTACCTCCTGATATTATTTAAGAATAATAGACTATTGAAATTACTTTACTCGAATTTCCCCAGTATTACTAGCGCCAATTTATTTTTTCCCTTTTTGCCATCAGTTCCTGGTAGACCTATACCTAAAATAATTTACAGACAGCAAATCACGCTAATTGCCTAGATACATAAAAGTATCGAAACGATAATAATTGCATATGATTCATAGCAGATGAAATAGCAGTGATCAATAGCAATAAATTAGTATTTTTAATTAAATTTTTTGTTCCTCTTTTATTAAATTTTAAGTATCCTTTTAAATTAACAAATTGACGGAAAATGAAAGCCTAGTGATGAAAATAAACAATCTGTGGCCACAAGAAAATCATTGAGGGTAGTAATAAAAATTTGTAACGGTCAATTCTAGGCAAGATATAGTATTCAATTGTGGATAACGGCCATTTTGCTTGTGCATTCTTAGCGAACGTGGTTTGGTAAGAGATTTTATTTTTTATTTGCATTTTTTAAGTAGCACTTAAATTAAATTACCAAATATATAAACCTTTAACGGAATTTTATATCAACGTATTTACTATTTTCTTACATCGGCGCACTAAATAGAATACCTACAGTTATGTGAAAACCACGTGTCTTTAATTTTCCAGGAATAAAATCTATCGAAATGAACAGGTGCAATGATAACTCAGACATGTACCCTATCGTCTATACGCCAAATAATAGCAAACTATCTACAACTAATGAACCAAACGGTAATAAGTTGCGCAACGCGGATGTGCGAACGGGTTCTCCGGACTCGGAAGGTGAATCCAGCTTCAATAGGGGATACTGCAACGTAAAGATATTGGGTTCCAACGATGACAGTGGATTCGGGAATGGAGACCAAGTAGAATCGGAAAATTCTATCAAGTATGATACAAATGAGATGTCTGAGGCCGACCCGCTGATGTCCTCACTCATCCAATCAAAGATCTGGATTGATCCATCTACAAGTCCGTACGTGTACAACTACTGTAGCCCATTTATTGATAATAATACCAATAAATGTGGGATTCCGAGGACAGTGGAGCAGCACAATATACTGGACATGGGCATAAACACTCAGCCAGATTCAAACCTGATTGATTTTGATGAAGAAGAGTTTAATAGTAATGTCTTATTCGCACAGTTGCCTGGTGAAATTATGAATGAGAAAATGTCGTGGTATGTATTTATTTTCTATAGTAAGTAGGTACAATGTTGTAAATAACTAGCTGAAAATCGCGACTTTGGTGCGCGTATGCCAAAACATCTGTCATACTGTAACATGATCGTTTTATCATTATATACTTATATATACATATAGGTAATATATGGCTGCTATTGATTTAAAAAAGTCAAGCTGTATCTAAAAACTTAAGTCTTTGATTGAAATATGACCTAGCCTATTATTTGTATCCAGAAAACCGGGTTTTAAACTGTGTAAGGTAATTCATGCTCTAACAAACTCGATTTTTGGATTCAGAATCTGGATATGTAAACTTATTTAGGTGCTTATTCCATATCCTCATTTTAGGTTCTTTTACAGTTTTCTAATAGTAGGTAGGTAGGTATAGATAATATTTCCATGATGTGTAAAATAAGTAGATACGTAATCCTATCTATCGAGTTTATTACACCTATCATACCTACACTAGCAGTACGTATTTTCACTAGAAGCTTATATAAAAAATATAAGCTACTATTTGCTTATATTTTTTATATAAGCTTCTAGTGAAAATACGTACTGCTAGTGTAGGTATGATAGGTGTAATAAACTTGTAGCTGTTGTTTTATGAAGGTGTTAAGCATCCACTCATAAAAGTACCTACCTACTCTTAATTATCTCTTCATTTTCCACAGGGGCAAAGTCGTAACATTACCAGATGACATAAAGTTAGTCGACAACATACAATTACCGGAAGAAATAAATTTACCGGACAATATCGAACTACCGGACGTCATAGTCAAACCGGACGTAGTATTACCGGACGAGATTAAACGACCAAATAAAGAGAACAATGCTCTGAAACAGCTTATGTCATCAAGCATCCAGACAGCATCTAAGGAAAGTAAAACGATTATTAGTCTTGGACATGACTTTAATTCAGGACAGACCGTTCAGACCATGTCTTACAATGATCCCAAACTAAAGTGTGCTAAAGTGCAGGAGTTCAACGGTGGATTGAATAAAGGTAATTAATTTATAATCACACTTTTTAAGATTCATTAGGTCAGATCTATCTATTCTATAGTTTATATGATTCTAACTACTTTATTCCTAAACATATAAAATACTTACACATAAAAAAATATATATATATATATATCTCAATAGTAGTACCTACAGCTTTTTGTGACAGGGCTAGTCCATGGAAGTATCTACTTTATTAGTACTAAAATCTGCAGCTAAGAATCGAATTTGCTTCACCGAGCCCGGTTACCACTTAACATCGGGTCGGCCATACCTAAGTATTATTTTTTTAAGTCTTTAGGTATTGTAACTAAGGGTCAGCGCCGACCAGAAACAGGACAGTTTTGTCCGCGTACAGTTTTTCTGTTTTTTGTGTTTTATTTCTGTCTCAGAACAATGGTATCATAGATGAAATACCCAACATAGATAAACCAAACTCGCTGAAGATGTACTTTATCGATTCTGTTGGTTAAATGTTAATAATTATTTCGGCTCAGTCACGTTTTAGTTGAGTATGTAGATTTGTAGCTATAAAAATAAACAAATTGTTTATCTTTAACACCACTAACATAGGTAGGTACTATCACCACTTTTCATTTTAATAATGCACGTAACTATAAGTCTTTGTGAGAAACGTTTTGAGTTCTTTTTATCATGATTTGCTTTTTGCATGAATAGTTGCCGAATATTCGTGGCATCTTTTATTTCATTTCAATAATATTTTTTAATATTGAATTAAAAATATCCAAAATAACTGCGCACATATTCATCGAGCTTTTTTATGTCTGACCTGTATCTACTCATAATCATCATTTAAAACAAGAGATAATAAACTAAACATAATTATATATTTTTTTGTTTCAAAGTTTCCTATTAAGTATAACGAATTCCTTGCCCATATATCGGATTTATTAGGCGTAACCAAAAATAAATCGATTGTTCTTAGAAAACTTTAGATTATTGAGATTATCTAGGTACCTACCTACTCATTACTTTCAGTAACATGAAACTTAGCCTAGAATAACTTTTTTTAAATCTATGCGGTAGTTTCGATATACATATAATTTAACATAATGAAAAATTATACTATCGATTGAAGTAAAATAAATTTTAGTTTTGCTAAAAATACAAAACGAAGGCTCATTGAGAAAATATAAAAATGTATTACTTAGGTAGTTCTAAACATGATTTCCAAACATTGTTTCATTGCAATAGATCAAATGGAAATTCAGATTTAGTTAATTAAACGACGATGGAACGCGTCGATTAACAGTCACCACTTTTATAATATTTTATTTTTTTATGTTTTTTGTTTCACTGTTTCCATCACATATATTATTATTATATTTGTAGGTAAGTTATCTATACCACTATGGCATGAAAGCCAGTTTTGGTAGGTACCTAACACGTATAAAACTGACTTAGGTACATACCTACTTATAGACCAGGCAGGGTCGATAATTTTTAAAATCACAATAAAATACCTACCTACTACTGTAGGTACCTATTTCTAATCAAATAAATTACGGCATATTCAGAGAATGTAAAGATTATCTTGCTTAACTTGGCCCATTCCGTATTATTATGTGTTTTAGTTAGACCCTTGGTAGTGATTCCCAAACTTTTTATTTCAGATTCACTGAAAACAAAAAAGAAAATATTTCAGTGTGACAAATGCAAGCAAAATTTTGATGAGATATTCTTCTTCCGTCAACATTTGGTGGGGAACCTCGACAATTTTAAAATACCTATCAAGCGAAGTAATGAATTGATGAAAAAAGAAGAATGTAAAATATGCGGTAAACACTTCAACAATCAACACGAGCTACGTTCCCATCACCGAGGACACGGTAACCCGAACAAGGAATGTTCTAAATGCCGAAAAGTCTTTTCCTCGAAATTCGCTCTAAAAGCTCACGAAAACATTCATAGCAGGGCGTACCCGTGCTTCAAATGCTTCAATTCTTACTCAAGTCCACAAAATCTGAAAACGCATCTGTTGAAGAAACATTTACTTAACGTTTGCCCAGAAGAAAAATGTCTGTATGCAAGCAAAAAGAAATCGCATTTGGAAAAACATCAGGAGCACTGTAAAACTTTTGTGAATTCCAATGAGAATGCAGACACGGAAGACGTCACGGATATCTTAGGGTCAAGCCAAGACCATAAAGGAAAAGAAGAATCGGTACTTGGAATAAAAACGAGATCGTCAAGTTCAAGGTGTGACACCATGAAACCAAGTGATGGCATAATGATGTCAGACGAAGCGTTAACGTTGCCGGTAGAGACGTATAGTGAGGCCGAACGCATACAGAAGGCAGATAATGTTATTTCTAAAGTGATTACCTACTCGATATTTCTACTGAGCAAGGAAATGGCGAGAAAGCATCAGAATCGTAATGTATGTGTTTTGTCTTTTGTTCTATCGACCATGTATGTTACTAAATAATTCACTGGATGGTTTTCATTGTATATGCTTTTTATTTCAGAACTGCGAAGTATGCCCTAAAACGTTTAAGCGTATTGACGAGCTGAAACGCCATCTTATCGAGCACGTTGTAAAGTGTACTTTGGCAAAGGTACCAGTGTCTTTCGAAGGTACCTGGGACATTGCCTGTGAGATAAGATTACCAGATATATATAGCGAATTATAATAAAAATAAAATCGTTTATTCAGAACAGTGTACATTTCATATAGTTAGCTTCGATGAGACCGCAAAAGTTAATAACTGTGCAGCAGTCTCAACGCCCGCCTCCCAAACCAATGAGTAGGTATAGTTCTAAGTTCTATTCTAATAGACAAAACATATATATAATAGAATAGATAAAACAAACTAGGAAAAAAGTACATGATCAGTAACCTAATATAAAAATAAAATAAAAAGTTCTAATGAAGTAGGTAGATAGTAATGAAGTAAAGTAAAGTAGTGTGTGTGGGGTGTGGTATTGTGTAGGGTGTGTTGGAAAGTATTGCAAATTAAGTGAAGTAGGTGTATTGTGTAATGTGAGGTAAAGTGTAATGTGTGTGTAGAGAAGGTAAATAGGGAAGTTGTGTGATGATTGTACTCTTAATAACGCTAGTCTCTTAAGAGTCTAGGTTTGTTAGGAGTAACTTTTGTTTAAGCTGTATTACCTGATAGATGTGTGTTTGAGAGAAATGAATGTATGTGTGAAGGGTATGTCCAAGTAACGATAATTATGTAAGTACAATGGTTTTTTTTTTCTTATTATATGGTTGGAGTGAGGAGATTCTCAGTTTCGACATAGCAAAGGGACAGGAGCCAGGCATAGCATTAATTAAGCAGTTCTATACAAGCCCAAGTCGCCCAAGTTTTCAGGAGTGGTCCCACTCACGGAAAATCGGTTAAAAGTACCCATATTTTCCTATAGAACCAATAAATTGCTTTTTGCGAAGTGAGTTTTGCATTTTGTACAGAACTGTTAAATTTATATTTGCACTCTCAATTTTGATATCATAAAATATGATTTTATAGGTAGGTACATCAAATGTGGGTTCGATCCCCACCGAGAACAAACATTTGTGTGATACTGATTTATTTCTGCTTCTGGGTTGTAGGTATAGGTTCTTAAGTAATTACAAAAAAACAAGTATTCTTTAGAAACCTCATTTCCATAGTACAAGATTTGCATGTTCATTAATAGTTATTAAATGTTTCCAGGTTTGCCATACAGCAAAGTTCACCAAAGTAGACAAGTACAAAGCACATCTTCGCGAGCACGCCAAGCTTACCTTATACCAATGCGCCTTATGCGACAAATCCTTCAGCGATTCCAGCAACTTCTGTAAACATAAGAAAATTCATGAAATATCGTTGTACCAATGTGATCTTTGCAAGAGAAAGTTTAACTCTAAAAGAAGGATCGTGCAGCACATAGAAATCCATAATCAAAAAGAGCCCATTCATTGCAAATATTGTAAAAAAGTGTTTTACTTTGATTCTACATTGAAAAAACATATCCAAAGCGCGCACAAGAGAGACTAAGCAACATTCGCAGTATTTGCAGTCTTCGCAATATTTGTAAGAGTAGGTACTTCGGCCGGTTCAAGGAAAAAAAATAAATTCAAATTTTTTAGGGTTTTTTTTTTACTTATGTTTTATTTTACTGTTTTGGAGAGTAATTTATTGTTTTTATATATTTTTTTGTTTTATTAAAGGTTTTATGTGTTTAAACCTATTTGTTTTATTGAACCTAGAATAATGTACCTAAGTTAAAATAAAATTAATAAATTCTTATTCCTTTGCCCAGCTGTGGGAAAGTACAGGAAAAAAAAATATCCTATCTATTACTATTTATTCACAAACAAACTTACGACTATACAGTATTTACAAAATGTACCTACATTGTCATATAAAATACATATGAAACAATTGAGCTATCTACAGACTGTTGCAAACGATCTATAGATAGTTCAACTGATCCAAATTAGTTTTTTTTTTTTGTATTTTAATCTGCAATCAGTCTTCAGACTATAAGCAGGTTTGGTGAGAGCAGTCTGGCTTGTAGGATAAGAACTCCAGTGAGAACTTTTCCTTTTCTAGAAAATTATTGCCCATCCAGGTCAATGATATGTTGTCTTCTAAGCCTCTTAGGGTAGCTGATTGTTGTGAGCTGTGTAGCCAAGTGATTGGGGTGGGCATTCAGGCGTTGCTTGTATTTGGTTGAGGTAAGTTTTATTTCATCATTGATGGTGTTGACTTCTAATTCGCCATGCAACTCGGAATTCATAAGGAACCATGGGGCATTAGAGATGGTCCTTAAGATGCCGTTTTGAGCTCGTTGTATGATTGCTTTGTTGGAATTGCAGGTTGACCCCCATAGCTGTAAGCCATATGTCCAAATGGGTTTTAGTACTACCTTATATATATAGTTTGTTGTCAATGATCCAAATCAGTACTTATCTATTCAGGTAGCAGACTAGGCAGGGATTGATATAATGTGTATCATTAAAGTATCATAGGTACATAGAAAGCCTAAAGCATCACTTTCAGGATTTCGCCTCTTCCAAAGACACCCTTGCTAATAAATTATTTATGCAAATAGGCAGCCCACAACAATGTGAGCCAAAATATAGACGGTGCTCTGTGGAAGCGAGCGCCGGATATACCAGTGACTTCCCGCCGGTTTTGCCCCTGGTTTCCGTTTCGTTCTAAGTTCACAACAAAACTGCTGGCCAAACATCTATGTGCTAGGTGGGACTATCTCGATGCGTTGATGTAGGTATAGGCGACCAAGAAATTGGTTTACCACTTTTGATGACATCTCCCAGTAACATAATTATTCGCTAAGGATTACAGATTGACAGATTCTGACGTAGCAGTTATTAATCTGTCAAGCGAAAATAGCCCTTTATGTTTTGTACGTGCAAATGATATTCAGCCTTAGAGTGGTAAACCAATTTCTTGGCCGCCTATACCTAACTAGTACCTTTAAGAAGCAAGAACTCTGTAGTAAAGATATAACAGTATGTAACGTCAATGACAAGGCACCTACTTATTTTTTGCCTACCTGTCTTTACATAGATACTTACGGTTTCGGCCAAGTAAAAAGACAATAGTTTATTTAAAAATCGGTGCAAAGATCCAAAATTACTACCAGCCTAGCTACATGCAAATAATTATGTATGAGATAGATGCCCTATTTCATATTTTTGTCGAAATATATGTTTACCCCATCTGGATACAGGTAATTAGGTACGAACACAAAATAACTGCGAATCAACTCCCTAGAAAAGTTTGGAGCCAACTGGCCGAAAGTAATGTTCATCATGCCAGTAGGTACAGTAAATATGTATTATAAACGCTTATATTTTACATGTAAAATAATGATGCTTTTTAGGAACATTATAAACTCGGTTTGGAAATCCTCGTTGTCCTACTACGCTTCAGTAGATTTCAACCAAAATAACAAAAAAAATTATATCCTTTCACGGATCGTTAAGTTTTAGCTCGAAGTAGAATGCTTGAAACCAGATATAATTGCTGATTTCTTATAAAAAATACAGCTTTAGTAAACAGAACTTCTACGCCGTAGCATTTTGCTACGCTTGACAATACAGGCGTTCTGGGGCCAAAAAAACCTAAATAGGTGAACTTTATATATTACACATATATAATATTATGTAAGAACTCTAAGTAATATAACTGAATCGGGCAGAAAAAGCAACAAAACCTGCAACGATTGTAATCAACATGATGCAATAATGGAATCTATCTATGAAAATTTTGGATGCCGTATTTATAGTAATATAAAAAAGGTTCAATTCCAATCATCATCCATGCTTCAAAATAAACGGAAGTCATATTTTTTCAAAGTTTAGAGATAAAAGAATTGCCACATTTATTTTCATGACACGTAATTTCACGCTTGATCATGGACCGTGAAATGCATAGATATTTAAATTTTATAAGGAGTTAAGTTGAATATCTGAATCTGTCCCTATTTCTTCTCGGCTCTTCGATACATGAGCGTCCCCTAAAGCGTTCACACAATTTTTATGTCATTAGCGAAGTTTTTAGTGAATTTGATTTATTTTTTACATCATTTATCATTCGCTAACTTTGGATTGAAGATTTGACACCCTTGACAGGGCTCATTTAATCTTCAAAGTGTCTGATACACGCTTTGCTGAACGCTGAGACGATTCAGCATGGACTTAGATAAGGCAATTATATAAAAAAGTGACTCAGTAATTGGTTGGTTTCTTTGCCAAGTACTGAAGATATTTCAGGCTTTAAAGAAGGTAAATAAGTTCTTTGATTAGGTACTTGTTTGTAATTAATCAGTTATTTTGGCCTCTAGTGAAAAGAAAACAAATAATGCTACATGGGTTATATAGAAAGGGTTAGCTTTAGAGATGAAATTATGACTTTTTCTATTTAACCAAATAAAATCATTTCACCAAGCATCTGAATATTTTAAGAGTGTTTTTAAGAACTACATACCTACTTAAATATGTGTAGCTAATAGTAAGAATGTTTAGTGACACAGCTCAATTGGTATTGTATCTACTCCATATTCCGTAGTGTGGGTTTGATCTCAATCATTTGACAGGACATTCACGAAATATGGTTGGTTTTCCACTTCACTTTTGTTAGCATCTTTCATTGTGTACCTATTGAGTTTCTTACAATAGTGTCAATTATATGAAAAGTTATTTAACTCCTGGGACTTCCGACAGAATCGAACAAGGAGTTAGTTACAACCAAACTTTATTAGTTTAAGTGTATCTTCGTAAATTTTACAAATTAATTAACAATCTACAAAATATAAACGAAACTCTTAAGCTATCTGCATCTGATCTGCATGCATACCATTGACAACGACCTATAACTGCTCAACTGATCCAAATCAGTACTAAAATTACCATATAATTCTGCAAAGCAATCAAATGGGTAGCTTGTACAACCATAAAATAAAAACCATAAAATGGAATACTTAATTGAAAGTTCTGCATCACGCCAACGGTTTCAGTTTTGTACGAGGACAACAGAACCTTTGTCTACAAACAACGTTTTATAATTCACTATTCCATAACGAATACTTATATAAGTAGGTACTTTGGTAAATATGCATGCTAATGTAAATAATTTGAGCGGGGTAAGCGTATAGAAGTCGAGAGGGTAAACGCACTTTGATGTTTTAGGACTCAGTGCCATTACATGGGCAAACGTACAACCAAGTGAAGAGATAGGAGTGGTATCTACGGTACGAAAAAGGAAGATCTTCCACGCCGAGCGACCTTTAGCTCGGGGTCCGAGGACCGATGGATAGTAATTGATTCTATTACTCATGTTATCACGGAGTAATAGAATCAATTACTACAACGCGATCTAGGATTTGCAAGTGCCATCTGTGGGTCTGTTGCGTAGACTACGATTCAGTTTAACGTGTAGTGAAATAGATGGCGCTATACAGTTTTGCTGGAAAACGGTGAATCATGGTTCAAATATTTATTGATATGTAATTGGTTTGGTATTACTATAACATTATTGCTATTTCATATGTATATGAGAGTGTGGAATCACTCCCAGGCAACGTTAGAACAAAAGTGGGTAGGTAGGTACCTTGTCCCGGACAAGGTAGTCAGAACGAAGAAAGTCAGACTACGGACAAGTTGTCCGTAGTCTGACTTTTGAGTAAGTAAGTAGTTATATATCCACAAACAAACTTAAGACTATTACCTACTATTATTCTATGTAGTTGCAGAGAAATAATTTTCAATTATTTCTTCTTCTGTAGAAGCTCATAAACAGTACCTACCTATATCTTATTTATATGAAATAACATGACAAAGCTATGAATGGAATCAAGCTTGATTTTAACGTCTGTCACATCACATATCAAATGAATCGTATGTATTTCAATTAAAAAACTTAACTTACACTTTTTTTATTCAAAAGTATGTTGAAATTATCTGACAGATAACATGACGTAGCAAGAATAGAAACATATATGTCTAAACTAGCTATACTACTTTTGAGTCAGTAAGTGTATTGTGGGATGGGTGCAGGTATCATCGCATCTAAGTTTGTCCAAGTTTGTTGTTACTTACTCGTGTTCATTTGGACACAGATTATATAATACTTGGTTGGTTAAATCTAGGTAGTTTGGCAACTAGTTAAAGTGAAATAGACTTGTGAGACGTTGATTGAATACTTAGCAAGTTGAACCTTATTAAAGTTTAGTTAACTTAGCCATTATCGTGATATATTATGAAGACATCGCGATAAACGTAACACCTCACAAGGTACATTCTCAGTAGGTAGGTACCTCATGTCACGCCATATACTTTAACCATCACATTGTAGGTAATAAAAAAAACACGACGAAATCATTTTTATATCGTTCTTTCTACAGCAGTTTTTATAACTGATTTAACTATAAAAAATGGTGAACAGAAGTAGTTCGTGCAGTTGAATGAAATATCTTTTCGCTGACTGCAGAAAAAGGATTGTTTCGTTGGGTTTTTACACCATGTAGGAACACAAAAACCCACTGGCCGCATAAAATGTCGACGTTTGTGAATGCAAATAAGCCGGCTTGTGATAAAAAGAGTGATGTTATTCAGAGTACCCAAGTTGTGATGCTATTCTGAGAGCGCAGGTATTCTTTAGTATTTGACAGGGTTTGTATGCAATTGAAAAGAAACGAATAACCTACTTGACATTGTTTGGTTAGGATTGTTAGTGTTGCGCTATAATAATTAAGTTAACAATAGTTTACATGCAAGTGGGTGTTTAGGGTTCAGTCTTGTCGGATATTACAGAGGAAGCACCAGGACATCGATCATCGTTACTGCCAGAACGTCTTTTAAAGATGGCGGCTACCACAGCTCACCCCGGCCCTTACCAAACGATAACTGATAAGAACCACAGCTGTCGAACTACAAACAAACAGATTTAGCAGGCTGTCGGAGCGATAAACATTACCCGTTGATTAATTTGGTATACCAATATTAGTGCAGTATATATATTTAAACATGATAAATTGATTAATTCCTCCCCTACCAATTAATTACCTGTAACTATTATTATTGCACTACGACTAAGTTCATAGCACGAGCACTAATTATACCTATTTATTTAATCATTAACGTTAATGAAGGAACTCCCCAAGTGTGTTACAAAATGAAAAAAAAATGGTAGCACTCCGGGAGTGCCGGCAGAAGTGAAAACTTCAATATTAACGTTGTGTTTTCACTTTTAAGTTTTCACTTCAAAAATATAACCACAGTCGTGATTGTGTCATGTCATTGTGTCACATTCGCGCAAGCGCGAATGTGACACAACGACGAAGACAACGAAGACACACTGACACAGACACATTCGCGCAAGCGCGAATGTGTCTGTGTCTTCGTTGGCTTCGTCGTCATCGTCACGTCACGTCATGTCGCCACGTCATCGTCACGTCATGTCGCCACGTCATCGTCACGTTATGTCGCCACAACACTTTTAATTGTTTACACACACAGACACATTCGCGCAAGCGCGAATGTGTCTGTGTCTTCGTTGGCTTCGTCGTCATCGTCACGTCACGTCATGTCGCCACGTCATCGTCACGTCATGTCGCCACAACACTATTTAATTGTTTGAGTCATACGTCGCGTGACCGCAAGTGTGTTCTTTTGTCGTCTCTTGTTTTACGAGCAATGTATAAAAATTAAATAAGATCTTACGCTTTTTCGACGTCACGTGACCCTGACGCGAGTTTGAAAGTTTTTACCCACCCAGCGCCGCTAAAGAAGTTTTCACTTCAAAAAAATAGAAAAAAAAACTCTCACCACAATTGTTCATAGTAATCCTGCCTGACGGATTCCCTAATAAATAATCATAGTGGACTATTATTACGCTTAAGCGTTTCTTGGATCCCGAGGTCAGAAAGGGTATATTAATTGCATTTCCTTAACTTCCAAAAATCAATATAAATGCACCCTCAAATAAATTATATTGGTATCCTACCGCGACTTCACCGCTTCCCGTTTGTCTTCTTTTTAGGTTATGGACTACATACCTAGATAATATAAGCTAGTAACATTAATAAGATTAAAATTACTCATTAGCCAGTATCTAGACTAGATCGTAATCATATTTGGCGTAGGTACATTTAGTAAAGTCGGTAGATACGGAAACAATAGATAAAAAATAATAATCAAAGACGAACCTAGTGCCTAGACGAATCTTTAATAAAATTTAATCAGAATAAAACAGTTCTTTACAACGTGAATGGAAAGATATATAATTTTAGCATTCAAAATATTAGTAGAGTTCATTTTTCAATATTAAATGAATTTTATGATTTTTTACTAGGTACCTTACCTTGTAATTAAGTCACTAAAGCATAGAATAGAAACAGAGGCCAATGAAATGTAATTCAATCATTAGTTAAATAAGTGCATTGACATACCGCTGACGATAATGTATTTTCCATTAAACTGCCATGATTTATGTAAAATAACGGAATAAACCGCAAAATCACAAGAGTAACTTTGTGACAATCGGCCCGCTCCGGCGGGCGGGTGTTAACTGTAAATTGAATTCACCAATTTCATTCATGGAAACTAAGTGAATTTGTCATTAATAAAGTTTTAATTTGAGTTGTCGAAGTTACCGTTGTTACCGGTGGTGGGTTCAGTCGACACATTATTAAACACGCACGGCTATGTTGTGCGTGAATCATTATACTTTTCTTTAACACACTCGCGAATTTCGAGTGTTGCGATGAGACTAAGAATAGTGTCGATTTTGCCGCAAATCGCGACAGACAAGTAAGTCGTAGTTACCATAAATACCACTACGGTAGTAACCAGAAGTTACTCTAGTTACTTTGTGGGCTGTACTTTATGGTCATGTTATCGTATTGGTTGGGATCGGAACCTGGAACTCATTTGTTTTTTATTGGTCACATTTAGGTGACTCAACTTTTCACATTAGTAGAGAATAATCCATTTGTTATGGGTGTTTTATCTTGCCATATAAATATTTCTCGAAAAATGAGTTTTTCAGTGCAGTTGTGACTTTCATTAGTGTTAGTTTCATGACTAACTGTACTTTACTTCTAAAAAACTTGGTAGGTAGGTTTAAACGACCAGCTTACGACAATCTTACGATCTACAATAAAGAAGTAAAACCGACCAGAAGTGATGCCACGCACTTAAAACCCTGCATAATGTATTAACATTTGCTTAACACAGAGTCAAGTAAAAGCAGATTACACAGTGCAAGCAGCCCCAACTGTACATTAATTATTATGCTACGCTATCTAATACCCTATAAATTGACCGTTAAACATTTATGTGAATAATTACAAGAAGTGACTTCGTGGGATTCTCGGTCAGCAAAACAATCAACAGGACAAGACTAGTTTTAACAGGCCAAGAGTTCGTAAACCTAGAGTGAGTTGAGTAGGTATACACTGTAGTACTCAGGCCGATTAGAGCTAGTTAGATGCGGACTACCTATCTCTCTTATTAATCAAGAGCTGGCGTTATCCATGCTGATTCAATAAGATGATTAGCCTGCCATTTGATAGGTACTTATGCACTGGCGCTGGCATGTGGCTACTAGCAGTATCTAAGTACCGTTAGTTTAAGCTTACCAGTAATTAATTTGTAATTCTGGAACATGTGCTTTACACAATACACATATTTAATCGTAATTTCTCATAACTTTTGTGATAGGTAGGTACTGCGTTATCTAGTTTAAACTGCAGATATTGTTTTTGTGACCTTTTATACAAGCCTATGAAACCCGTCGTGCAATTCACAATCACAATTCGCAATTAACGTGCATTGACTAGACAAGGTACATACCTATCATCATCAACCTATAGCAGTCCACTGCTGAGCAGCCTACTGTAGCCCGGAGATTCTTCGCACCCCTTGCTCCGCCATTTCCATGACCGCCGCCCTGGCCAGGACTAGCGGAGCTGCCGGGAACTGGGGACCCTCTCTTTTTCGTGTGTATCATAATAAGAAAGGTTTTGCCCTAATCGCCACGCTGGGCATGCGGGTTGGCGATCGCAGGGACACAGTCTGTCGCACCGCTGAGGCTGCTGCCCCTCAGCGGTCAGGGATTTGGCTGTGTCTAGGTGAGAGGGGTTATATAAGGTTGACAACATACCTATATCGCTTGTAAAATTGCTGAAATAAACAAGCCTAAAGCGCCTACCCATCAAGTACGTTTGGATGAACCGATGGAACCAGTTGCTAATAATTTACTCAGTTGCTCTATGTTTGCCTCTTTGGGTATTTTATGCGCTGCTGATGCAAGTGAATGTGAAATGAGAAAATGTGAGTCGACTAGCAGCACTTTATGCTTACCGTACATTCTGCATTTGTAAGCCTTTTAGTCTAGATATGTTGTAGATGAGATAAATAATATACCTAATAATCTCAAGAAATATTAGGTTAAGTATATTTTAAGTTCGAAAGTATTGCCATGAATTTGTATTTAAGCTATAGCAAAGGTCAATCACTACATTTATCAGCTAGTTCTAAAAAGTTGCTTAGTTACTGGGATTCTTGACCAGGAATAAAACGAGAGCCAAAAAAGTTCCGAATTCCTTACTTTCTTTGTTCTCGTAGAACGCAGAGAAGCAATAGAATACATGCCATCTAAATGAACGGTAACGGTAGCTGGTGGGTAGGTAAGTAGCTCGTTGAACTATTTGAGTAGCAATATCGCAGATCGCACTTTTGTTCTGTAGCGCTGAGAATAGTCAGACGACCACTAGCAATAAGGCAATTTGAAAACATAAAGCAGTCGAGTGGTAATTGTATTGTTATGGTACGAGTTCCCTCATCTCGTAAATAGTAGCGGTACTAATAGCTTCATGCAGACATCGTCACTGAAGACTTAAGAACAGTGACGTATAAGCAAATGGCCAATTTTCGCAACGGAGCTGAGGCGAAGGCTTATTGCTAAGCTCAGAGTAGGCATTATTTTAGATACGCTCTAAAAGACAAAAGCAATTATATACCCACGTTATTTACGTTGATCATCTACACCACACTACATTTTAGTGGACTCTGGATGGTTCAGTGGATAGATTTTACCATCAAAAACACCGGTTTTTCATTTATAAGTTTTTCGCTGTAGAAATTTTCTTAATTAACGCGTTGTTACTAAGTTGTTACTAAAAAATCTGCATTTTTAGTGCATTATTATGTACCTGTGGTTTTTAACTTACACTTGTCTTTAGATAGTTCAGTCCCCTTATCAATTCAGAATCTGTTGTTAGTCACAGACAGTTCACGACCTGTTATAGGGAGTCAGAAAATACATACCTACTGCTGTTTAGTTTCTACATGTTTTGAAAGTACTGATGTGATCCCTCTGTTTATACACCCGTTCATACAACCTAAACCTAATATTTTTTTATGATCGAAACTAGTTTGGTAAAACCATTGGGTTTTAAGAGTCAACATTAAAAATTATATCTACAAAGATAAATTAATGATTGAATTGCTTTCTTTCAATAAGTTGAATTATAAACCCTATCCAATTTATATCAAAACATTATACTTTTACATTGCTGTTACTAGAAAAGAAGTAGGTAATATGTCGACATTTCAAAAGTATTTTCAATCATGAAGAAATGAGAAAAACTCTTACTAGGAAAGCTCTTCTCGAGAACCAGTGAAGGATCCGCCTAAGTCCTTTAATACGTTTATGTGAGTTGCCTAATGATAGGATCCCTTATTATTATTAGGGCAGGATCCTATATTGTCACCGCCATCTACGTGAGCTCTTTATCTATCTACTTTATAGTGCTAGGATTACGGTCACTGGAGTCATAAGGTAATAATAAATTAGTATACTGGCGGCATCTGAGGCTTAGGATACTAAGTTATTGAGCTCAGGTAGGTTGATCGCCTCGATTAAATTAAAACCGTAATTTTGTGCACATTGTACCAACCTAGACGCAACTGTTTTTACGCATTAAATAAATAAATAATGCAGGACAATCCACACAACCTCATCTAGCCCCAAGCTAAGGAAAGCTTGTGAAGGGTACTAGAAGACTGACATACTTAATACAATACATTACAAAGATAGATATTTTTTATAATACATTTAAAATACCCAGAACACCCTGAATAAATATTTGAAGATCGTACAAACATTTATCCCAAGGCGGGAATCGAACCCGCAACCACCGGGTCGCATGCGGACCTTCGCCTGCCGCGCCACATCGGTCGTCATTGATGACACATTCAATAGACCTACGTAAGAACTTGAACATAGACTAAATGGCGAGATTTCTAAAAATTAGTAGAAAAGTGCAACTAACCTTCTAATCATACATTTTAGCGTGAATCTCCGCAATTAAGGATTTGCGAAAATGCGAGGGTAATAGGGAAAAAACATGTTATTCCTTCGCGTAACGTTTTTGCGCCATTACTTTACTTTCTATACTCATTATACCTACCTACTTTCCAAAGTTAAATAATGAGGTGATAACTAAAGCCCCTAAAATAACATTAAATTTGTAGAAATAAGTAAGTTTTGCTTGTTATTTCAATTTTTATTTGTTTTGTCTTATTATAAGTAGATAAGAATTACCCCGTATTAGGTAAAGCCTTAATAGGTAAAAAAAGAGGCCAACCTCGGAATGAAAAATAAATAAGCGATAATTTAGTATAAACTTTTGTTTTATCGTTCTAAATATTATCTCAAAAGTCACAAAATGTTATAGTGTCCGCATCTTAAGATATTGAAGGTTTCAGCTAAAGATAATAAATCTTTCATTCCGAGGTGAAACTACTAAAGATGACTAGACTATTAGAAAAAAATAATACCTAGTCTCATAGTAGTCATATTTTTGTCTATTTACAATACCGTATTACTTTGCTTAAATTTGGCAAATTATTATATGTCTGGCCTTCGTTCGTCGTCATATTGACAAACACTTTTGTCTCTGTCAAGATCAAAACAAACAATAAGGTTGTAAAAAAGAAATGACAGAACTCCCATAAATAAGTATAAAAGCTTTCATAATGGGGAAATCTACCTCAGAAGAGATAGCTTTATCTACGCACCGCGAGGTATTTAAGCGATGATCTTACATTATGTCTGGATGACCTATGTGATTATGTTATTTGAGTAAAATATCATTTGGTGACAGTTGTTACTTTTGTGTCCTACATCACACCTACACCTACGCAGATTATTGTCCCGCACTCGTGTCGTGTAAAAGTTCTAGTAGAAAGTCGATTAGTTCTATTTTAGCTTGTTTCTATTATGATTCATTTTTTATCTCTATTCAAACGTTATTCGGGGCTTCGGGCTTAAAGCTAACCCAACCCAAGTTATATAATTTTGACTTCGCTTAGGCGTTGTAATAAGAATACCCTCTTATTATAAATGTATACATCATGTTCTATGCATAACCAATCGCTGCCTTAAAAACTCGTTTATTATTCTAAAGAATTATGGTTGGTAGGTACATTATTGTGGTACGATTTAAAACTTTGATTGTGTTACGTGCAGTATAATTTGGGTCGGCGCTTCTTGGAATCGTAACTTTCACAATAAAACCGCGTAGTGGGTTAACCAATAAACCAGCAATTTTAATTCTTGCAGATGCTTCATATTTTCTATTTAAATAGTAAGCAGCAGAAAATTCGCAATGCTTGCTGCTGCTTTGCTACAGAACTCACATTGTAAGAAAAGCAAGAAATTTGTTTTTAAACAAATTTCTTGAATTGTTTGAAGTTGTTTTTATAGTTTACTTAGTTAAATATACCTACACATTGCTGCTTTAAATTCGTGCGTGATATTTTTTGGCATAATATTTTGGTAATGAACGGACACCCCATTAGTTCAATTCAAAATCAGTTAATTCGGGTTTTCATTTATGGCTACTAATATAACATTAGATACATTATCTATCTTCTACTAAAATTCAAAACAAAAATGGTTGTCTGTAAAGTCGGTTTACTGACGATAGTTGAACGTGACAACGTCAACGAACGCGATTGTTGTGTTATCTTTTCTTATAGAAAAGATAATCTTTTCTCAGATAATCTTATATATAATATATAATAATTGGAACGCCGGAACGCTTCATGAGTCATGTTTTTTCGTGCGTGCAGCCGGCTCTATCGAATTATAAGACGTTGTCACGTAAAAAACTTTTATACCTATACGTATCCAGCATCTGTAGGTACCACAAAAAGCGTTATTTATTGAAGACTACCAAAGATTACCCTAAAGAATCGACATTGGCGACCGTGACAGGACAAAGCTGCAATCAAAAGCACGTGGTTTGTCCACCATCTTGTGCGAGCGTGGCGGTTACCGGCCGGTCAAAAGACGCGAAGGATTTTCTCACAGGAAATAAGGGAGTGATCGCGATTAATGCAAGAAATCACCTTGCTTGGAAATCTGGATACCTGGACCATAATTGCCACCTCAATTACTGGCTGGATGTCACTGGAATTTACGAAATGCGAAATACGCAATCGTTGGAAATCATTGGACATTATTGGAAATTTGTAGTTGGACTGAAGCTTGTTTGAATGGTTTAGTGGAACATAAAACACAGAATTTTGATGAAAATAAAGAAAGGAAGGACACTTAACTTTCATGATAATTTGCTTCGCAGGTTCCACGCCTGCGAAGCAAAATATCATGAAAGCTAAGTGTCCTTCCTTTCTTTATTTTCATCAAAATTCTTCCGTATTTCCATTCCACCACGTCATCCTAACGTCTCTAAATCAAGTGCATAACGCAAATACTTACAACAGTCTACAAGTAATCAATCTAAATCCACATGCGTGCCCTAGCTAGTTAATTCGTAGCTAAATACATATTCTAACAAAATATTTATCATTATTAATATATTTATCATAACAAAACAGTAAATTATCTAAGAACTTTGTGAAAGATTCTCTTACCTACAAAGATTCCCCTAACGAATCAACAGACTTTCACAATGGTTATACGGTCACTGAATAATGCCATCAAATTGTTATTAAAAATAAATTGTAGAAAAATCTCAAATTTTACCCAACGTTATGAAAAAAATTGCTGCATCAAATTTCAAATCTATAAGCTGAGTCAAAACTTTAAGTAAAAATTTTAAGTTAAGAAACTTAAGGCACACATTTGGGCCTGTAGGTTAAGTATCTAAAAAAAGAGGAAATATAAGTATTTATCCGAACAACTTGGAAGTCAAATTACCCCGAGCATAAATAACATACACGAGTTTTGAGACGCCTATGTTGTTGGTTGTATAGATAAAATAATATTTAAGAAGCAGAAAAGAATTTCTTACGTTGAAAAATCACAAGCTCATCACTACAAAGCAATTTTGGTAAGTCAACAACGCGTCTTAGCCCGCGAATGACGTGGCATGACGCGAGGGATGACATGTCGTGACAGGAATGACGTCGCAAAATGAAGAGTATTTATCGACGTCAAAGGATACATCGTTGTGGATTCGAGTTCTGTCATTTGTTGATAAAACAGCGTTTCTAATGTTATGGTGAGTTTAATTGGAATTTTAACCTCACGTAAGATTACGTAAAAAAAAATTAGTAAATCGATGAAATTAAAGTGTATTTAATGGTATCAATTGATTGACTTCAATGAATTTTTTTGATAGTAGGCCGTATTTTACTTTTTTTTAACAAACAACTGAGTTGTAAAATCGAAATAAATGCAAAATTTTCAAAAGTCGCCGTTTACTATCTATTTACATATTTTTATCACAGTTAGATGATACTGTGAGTGATCAAGATCAAGTCATTAAGGACTTGATTTTTATAATCCTAAGTAAGTATGCCTAAAAGGTTCCCACCTTTCAGCACATTCGTGCTGTAACATTTTTAGACCTGCAAAGTACAACGTGAAATGTGTAGTGCGTGTAGGTAAATGAAATTCCCAGTTATTGTTAAAACATGAGTGTAGAGAAAGCAACGCCTGCGAGCATTTTCATGTTGCTCTGAAAACTTTTTAGGCTGACTGGTATTTCATCAATCAGTGCAGACGAGATGGAAGGACTTTCAGACTGAGTGGTACTCGGCGTAGCGCACGTAATATATTTAAATTTCCAAGCACAATAAATGAAAGCTGTGTTTTTATAAGCTGCTCCGCTTTTATATCAATACCGTAAGTACAGTTTAATGAATTTAATAGGTACATTGTTTATCTGTGCAATAAAGATTATAAGTAAATTATTATGTGACAAATTTCAAATCAGAAACTCACTATAAGTTAAAGTTAGCTATTTTTGTTATTAAAAGTTTTGTTGAAATATTTTTGTTAATATTTGTTTATCTTTAAAAAAAAACATTAAGATAGCATAAAAACAACGTAAACAACTTTCAAACCCGTACGCCACTTACCTGTTCACATTGCTTATCAAGTGAGTCACTTACGTAAGTAACTCTCAGGTACTTAGACTAAGGCGAGATGAGCTTACTACTGTGAACTCGTCAGCTATCTCTGATGAAGTCTTCAAACTTATCTTATCATGAGGTTTTAAGTTTTAAGATTTGGCTACAGAGATGAGATCTTTGTGTTTGGTAAACTTTGCCTTGCGTGTTTGATGGAGCTTACCTGACGAACTCCTGATACTGCGGTGAAGTGATATAAAACATCACATTTTTAATTCTGTAGGGTTCTCTCGGGTATTAATTAGCTGCGATTAGGTGTATACTTAGTATTATTCTAAAACTTTGAGCAAGAGCGAAGCATTGAAAGTGCGGCAAAATCCGCACTTTCAATGCTTCGCAACTTCTAACGAACAATTGGCGTAGTATTTTTTTCTGTGCTAGCTTTTACGTTTGAAGCACGGTTTCGTGGCCTTCACGATTTTTTTACAAACGACGTCCTTTCGACCTTTGTTTTATATTACCTACTTACATCTGATCTGGTCGCGTGGAACTGGCACCTAGAATCACCTAGTTATATACTAGGTGACTATACTAGACATATACTAGACAATTCTAAATGATCCTTGTGATTTGACTGAATAAAGTAATTTTGACTTTGACTTTGACATGAAGTGGAACCTTACTGGATAGTTGTTCTACGTAATAATACTTGCATTGATTTGGATGTGCAGGATGCATTTGATGGTCCATGATCAAATCAATTCAGTCATAATGACTTTTATATTATCTTCTCCAATTGATCTCAATGTAGGTATATGCAAAGTCGATTTACCTATTTAGACAATTTCTAAAAGAGTAACAATTTTTACATACCGGTTTTATAGGTACCATTTCAAAGCCAGTTAAAGACCAATAAAATAGTCTCATTTTCCAGTAGGTAGATACTACTAATGTAAAAATGCAAATTGAGACTTTTTTATTTGGGCTTACCAGTAAGTATTGTGGGAAAAAATCCATGACCATTTCCCTCGCCATACCTCCAAAGGTATAAAAAAAAAATTTTTGTTATCAGTATGTTCTAAAAGTTAATATGAATATTAAAGGAAAAGTAAAACGAAGAAACTCGCGGACCGGGGCTTCCGATACGAAACATGAAACATGAATCAGTACATATTATAACTTTAATGAAAGCGAATAAGTGCCTTTATTATTATATCTACAAGAAATATTTTTTAGAGTAGCTACTTATTAAGCTAGTTACATTATGTAAATATAAATGACACTAAGTAGATAACTATATCACTAATCATTTTAGCTGTACCTAAGTTATTTTAGTTGATAGAAGCACGTAGCACTGTGGTTTACTGACTGATGAGTTACTCGTGATTTGTGGTCACATCCGACCTTCAGCGATACATTGTACAGGCTGACCTACATAGCATTTCAAAAAACTATTTTGCTAACTTGATTGATTGGCTGGACACGACCGCGGGGTACAAATCGTTTTCTGCTATTTTAGGCTACTGAAGCTTTCTTAATGTAAACACGTTTTTTCCTCCTTGTGGTTTCCAATAATTCCACGAGCATTACAAGCCTATTATGTGTTTACAAGTGTATTTAACATAATATCGAAGACGGTCTTATTACTGGATGCCTTTCATCAAACTTGCTCATAATTTAGTTTCCTGCAGAATGGCTACTAGACCACACGCTTTAGCAATAGCTAAGGCAGTGTTCGAATACTTATTTAATACCTGTGCTGAATATTTCTTCAGTTTCAGAACAAAGTAAACAAAAATTATTGATTAAGTAACCGAAGTGAGCGAATATATTAGTGACAACTTAGACCAAATTAGAGTTGTGCGTTTGCATTACTTATCTACTTTTAAACAATTTATTCAATCGGCATAGAATCTAGTAAATTGACTAATAAGTAGGGTATCAGATTGACAAAGCTTGAATTGAACTCAAAACAAAGAAATAACCGATCATATAACCTAGGTAAAATAAATAAAACGCGCCCTTATTTTTGCAATTTAGATGCAAGATTGGCATCAAGCCGTGTAGGTAAACCCTCAAGTTTAACTAGCAAGCAAACTTAGATGAAATGTTGACCACCGTTTGGTTTCCAATTTCTACACTTAACTAGTCATCCTATGTCATCATCACATTCCCGTGTTCATCGTGCTTCTGTTTTTTGATCTGATCTTGATTCAAGCTTGAGCAAACTTTTAGGTACGAGCTTGAGTATTTTATTGTTATTCAGTGACTTCATTGAAGAATAATTCAAATATAACATATTAAAAAGATTTCTAATGTTATAAATATATATCACTGAGGTGCAGTGCAGTCGTATGTAGCCCTGAAGAAGGTTAATCGGCTCCCTTGCTCATTGTTATTACCCATGTCTAATGTTTCTCTCTCATGTTTTCTTTGACCCTTTCCGCCAACAGATCCGCAGCTTACATGGAGATTGCAGATACGCGTAACTTAGCTGTGAGTTGTATTATCCACACACACAAACAGTATCGCATTAAGGCTGAACTACACGCGAAAGTATAGTACTCCAAGACCGTGCGGCTGTCATTTCCATAGATCGAGGAACTAGAAAAACGAAGCTACATACCTACATTTTCTGAAGCATTTGCTCGACCGTAAATCACAAAGAATCGTCGTAAAATAATATTTATTACGTACTCTTTTCACCTCGTGGATTTTGTGAAAAATACCTAGTCTTTTGTTATACCTTAATTTGGAGCGTGCTATCACTAATAGCTGTCTGATGACTCTGTGGGTGTAAAGTTGCGATTTTTCATATAGCCAGCTAGTTTAACTTATTAACACACAAAATGTTACACAATGAAAATATGTGTTATTATTTATGCACTACCCAGATATTATCTATTTTGATAGCTTCAAGAGGAAAAAATCAAATAAGAACCAAAGCTAAATTAAGTTTTACACCTCTATAAAAATAGGTAATAATGTATCCTTCAAACACGGAAAGCTCCATCTTGGTAGGCAAGGTACTCAATCTCCTTAAGATGAAAAATGAAATCCGTAGAAAGTACACCCAAAAACACAACAAAGCCGTACATGGGATTAGATGTAATCTGACTACCTCAATTTGATCTTTTCTAACAAGAGTACAGGCAGGCCGGACCGTGAGCAAAGTAGGTATGTAAACAAGCGGAACAGCAAAAACTACAATAATATTTGTCTAGCTGACCATGAAATAACATTGTGTGATTATTGGTAGGTTTTTTGTTGACCAACTTGGCTGTAACATTTTATGTGCGGAACATGTGTGAAAGTGGCCACCCCTAGTTAAGAGCTTAACTTGTGCGTCTCAAAGAAATTATATTTATTTATCATTATTCATCATTATTAATGATATAAATATGAAATAGCTTACAGATTCCGGTACGTTGTTGGCGTTGCTCTTATAAATTAGTAGGCGCAAAAAATGTGTCTGGGGTTTCCACTATTTAGAGTAAATATTTTGAACATGATACCAGAAAAACAGTCTATTATGATTTACCTTATACATTGTTACATTACTCTCTAAATTATACCATTTATTTGTAAGTATAGCTTCTTTACCGAAGGTGCGTCTTTATTTTCAGGATAAAACTTAATATTTGTTTAATTATCACTAACTAGGGAATATACATTTCATATTTCATCTCAAAAGAACCCACCCACAAACCCTCAAACATCTAAACTTTCACATTTATGATTCTGAGGGAGTATAAGCTTACACGAAATTAAATAAATGTTTTAAGAAAAGTCATAAGTCGAACTTCGGGATAAAATATGCTAATAGTAACTCGATCGACGAACCGCCAGGTTACCCTTAGGGTTGTCTCAAATAAACATATTATACTCGTAGCATCTTAACTTTGCAAGTAGGGGAAATATGATAAGCTTCTTAGGTGACGCCTGCACTGCGAATAAGATTGATCATTAATTTAAATGCATTCCAAGATTTTATAGAGAATTGTTGAATCAGTAAACATACTAAATACAGTATTTTGAAATGACGTATTTTCAATATCTTGGTTGGCAATTCAAAAGATACATACATAACAAAACTGAAACAAGACAATTTTTTCATTAGAACGTGATAAATTTACTTTTTAATACTATTTGTATTTAGCCACAAATAACAAGTTTACTTTCATAAGATCCGTGGTTCTACCAAGACTGGTGATGTCACCCACAGACAAAGTTACAAAAGCAAGAAAAAGTAGTTTTTTCAATACATCCAATGGAAGATGTTCTCGTGAATAGGAGAGCTTCTTCGATATGCGAACTTCTCCCTTCATGGGGGTTTTTCATTTTAAATAGTTGTTTTGCTATCTCAATTGATCTTGGCTCTATCCTTTTATAGATTTTTTATAGAAATATTTTTCTTAGAACCATTTTCAAAGATATAATAAATATAGTTTTGTGCAATCTCACCACAATTTATATAAATTAGTTAGTAAGTCAAGCATTTCGTTTGCATTATAGATTTTTTAAATTTTACATATTTTTATAAAGTTTTAATAGTGCTATAAGCAACCTACCAATTGTAGAACTCAGCGTTCGAGCTGAGCGTTGTGGCGACACAGTTTTTACTGACAGCAGACACATCTTGCCTTTTTATACAAGTCAACAAATTCATTATATTAACAAAATATAGTACTAAATAGTTTTTTGATTTCTGTTGTCAGTTTTGTCTCTGAATCTCAGCTTCAGAGCCCGTGAAGATGCGGAATGCCTCAAGACTAAAGTTTTCGAGAACTTCTTTGTCACAATTCCAATTATTTTAGTTGCACTCGCTTTTGACGCGAACTACAATGATATCATCTAACAAGCTACTATTGTTGAATTATTATTATTATTATATTATTATTTTTTAATAAATAGACGAATTAGAATAAATAGTGTGATAATCTACAGCACGTGAGTTATCCAGTTTGAACATTGTTGATTGTTTAGGTAATTGTATTATCTAGTAAGTACCTAATCAATGAATTTCATATCACTGTATTATAATTAGACGTTGGTATGTGTATATTTCCTATGAAATGATTACAAACTTTAACTATTGTAATTGGCAGACTAAAGCCGTTTTGAAGTCCATTGGACTTCAAAGTCCAATAAATAAACATTAAAATGCATGAACAAGTTAAGTAGTCATGTGACGTAGGTATCTACGTTATTTTCATTTTGATTCGTTGGATATTCTCTTTTGTTGAATATCAACTTGGCTAAAGCCCCAGCTCCTTTATCTGTCGTGATCTCAAATACCTACAGTTTGTTATAAAAGTAATGTGGATAGAATAGAAGCACGTTTAGCTTCCAACTTTCTTCGAAAGATGCTGCGTCAACTTATCACTAACGAAGTTTACGAAACTACGCTTCTTCGGACTAGAGCCAACTTTGCTTGCCGTATTATATGAATAAAATAATTTGTATTTAGAGCTATAATTTATTTTAGAACTAAATATTAAGGTTGGGATACAAGTTTTTCTAAACTTAGCCGTGTAATAGTTGTTTAATGTAAGAGCCTGCGAACGCTAGGCCTTTGTTATTTTATAAAGGCTGAAAGTTGGTCAGCGGATGCTCACAACATAAGTAAGAACTATGGTACATTATGAAGGTTTGGTCTTCGTAGCTTTGGTAGTTTTACTGTTCTAAAGGTGGGATAAACAAAACCATCTTAATTACAACAAAACGTTGTTGCCATTGCTCTTCATTAAAAGTAGGTGCAAAATAAAAATAGCTTACAGATTCCGGCACGCATTAGGTACGTTGTTGTCGTTGCTCTTATAAATTGGTAGGCGCAAAAAAGTAAAATGTGTCTGGGGTTTCCACTATTTAGAGCATTTTGAACATGATACCTAAAAAACAGTCTTTATACTTTAACGTAATTGGGATGGTTTTGTAACCCCTTTAGAACAGTGTAACTACCAAAGCCACGATGACCAAACCTTCATAATGTACCATCGTTCTTACCTGTGTTGTGAGCATCCACTGACAAACTTGCAGCCTTTATAAAATAATGAAGGTCTGGCGTTCACAGGCTCTTACACTATAATGAAATGACAGATACCTATAGCTCATTGCATACATCTCACTGTAAAAATTATGTGACAATAAAGCTCTAGACATTGCTCGACTGACGCATTCCATGTGGCTAGCTGGTCAAGGGTGGTCTAACCTTGGTGATTTTTTCAAAATGGTTAATCAACGTCTCGAAGAAGAAGAAGAAGAAGCTCTAGACAGAAAAATCTTAACATACACGATTAAAGTTAATATAGTTTTTTTTAATACCATTATAAAACTGCATATAAAATTAATATATCAAACAAATAATCTATCTAAATAAAACTATTCGAGCTTTTGCATAAACTATGCTACGTTTCAGGTAATCCAATAGAAATAGATTAAGGGTAGGTTAAAAAAAATGGTTTAGTTTAAAAATCCCGCATTTTCTAAATGGAGGTAAGAATAAACCGTTTTAAGAAACTTCAAATGTATTTTTGAGTTCCCTCTTTAACGAACGGGACGGACATGGCGGTACTTTAAGGGTTCCGCTCGCTTTTTGGCTTATATTTTTATTTTGGTACAGTCATCGACAAAACACTTGTTGGGGTCATTGACTTAGTGGTAAAGAAGTAAAATAAAGTGCACGCACTACATCAGATATGTTAATCTATGATGATCATACATAAAAAGTCATGGAGGCGCGTTAAAGTAAAATAGCAATTTAAATAAGTATCGTTGCATATACCACAGTACATAATAGATAATTTTCGGTACATTCATAATTATACTCTTCTTCTTTTTCACCAATAACTTCTGTCCGCTGGTATCTTTGTCAGCGTCCGGTCATCGTAATAAAAAGCATTCAAGTTTGGTCAGTCTCAAAAGCAATTCAAACTACTTGAGACAATGAGGTTTTGTTGGTTTTTTTGCGGTTTTAGTATCACTGCGGCCTTGATAGCCTATAGTGATTTTGTTGGGTTTAGTCATGTCACTCAATCGTGAAGCGCTTCATAGAAACACTGGCTTTATTGCCTGTCGTCAATCATACATGAAATAAATGCCGATGGCATTCTGCAGGTAAGTATTATATTTCCTCTAGAGTGTTTATTGACAATTTTAATACTTACACGGTATTGATGTCAATAACTTAAAACTCACCTTCCAAACGTAAAAAAACTAGTTTGACAACATTTTGACGACCGATGTGGCGCGGCGGGCGAAGGTCCGCCTGCGACGCGGAAGGTTGCGGGTTCGATTCCCGCCTTGGAATAAATGTTTGTATGATCTGCAAATATTTATTCTGGGTGTTCTGGGTATTTATATGTATATAATAAAAAATATCTATCTATGTAATGTTATTTGTATCAAGTATGTCAGTCTTTTAGTACCCATAACACAAGCTCTGCTTAGCTTGGGGCTAGATGATGTGTGGATTGTCCAGCATTATTTATTTATTTATTTTATTTTATATATTTTTATATTTATATGGCTTTCATATTTTTTGTTTGTTATTCAGACAAACTTTTTCACTGAACTGATACAGAGCTGTTTGTATAAAAAAATATCTGTGAGGCAATTTTATGTTTTTCATGTTAGAGTAGGTACATAATTTCTTATTCTATATATCCGATATGATAAAATCGGAAAATAATATTACTTACGAGTATGTCATAACAATTCTAAAGCAGGCCTAATATTTTTGATGTTAACTGTACATTTTCAACTGCTTTGTTCTGCAAATTTTCACCAGCGAAAACAATGGACAAAAGCAATAACAATTAACAGAGAAATAACCTTTTTACATACTTATACGAATACAATTTTGGTAAATGTTATAAGAAATCTTCAGACACATAAGCGATAATAACTTTGATACATACAAACCGATTTACTGCTTGATACATATTATTACTGTATAGCATATTAAAAATAAACACAGACTGATTTTGGAAAATTTCAGTATTACTCCTTTAAATTGTAATTAATTGTTGTTTAATATTTGTTATTTCACAGAACACCACATTACACGTTCTATTGTTCCGTATTCAATAGCAAGTATATGTAGGTTTAAATTAAACGGTTTGCCAAAATTAATTATGAAATGAAATAGCAAAACTACGGAACCCCGCAAACTGAATTCAATATTGGATTTCAGTTAGTAGCTAAAAATACAGCAAAAGAAAACGTTTTGGCACGGTTGTAACATGGTACGACGAGGTTCTAGGGGTGAACAATTATTCCAACTACGGTCTACGACTGCTACGGAGAGCTACGAGGTGCTACGAATATTTACTACAAAAGCAATCGGCACTGTAATCCCATAGTTTTATTGCTTGTTCGAATAAAATTGCCTGTAAAATGTTATGAACACGTAGCTACAGCATGTTGCTTATACTGTCCATGTCGATCATTCACATCATCGACCGCGTTTACGAAAAATGTTCACGACACCTTTTGAAAATACAGAAACATAAAATATCTCCGCTACAGAAAATTAAAGCTGGATTGCTAATCCCCACGCAAATGTTTACTGGAATATACTTTGAAGTCATAAAAAAACGTCGCAATGGCTTTATGATTTGGAAGCATAGCCTTTTATAATATTTACTTGCCGGCTAGATTTAGCTTTAAAATGGAAAGTATAGTTTATCTGGGAGGGTTCTCAAAGTGCTCTGCTGATAAATGGCACCTGTAAAACGACAGGCATATTCTGTGAAGTGAAATAGTTTAAGCCTAAGGACTTTTTTGCAATCAATTTCAATTTGTTTCCATTTGAAAACGGTAAACTTTATTTACCTTTTGAATTGTATCAAATAGACAACGATTGAAGCAACGATTGTACCAAATGTTGCAAATTTTGGGAAGCTCAGAGTCCAAAATTATTTCTAGAAAAAAATACTTAATTATTGAATTGTTAATGTACATCATTTATATTATAAACTATATTTACAATCTGAAGTACAGCTGTCATTCTTATTAAATCATATTATTCCTAGTTATAGGAAAATGTAAACAAAATGGTTGTTAGCAATATGACGTTTACCTACATACGTCTTAGATAGTGATCATGGATATGTCGATATCATTGTTTGACATAGCTCTGATATATCGTGAGTGATGTCAAATGATGTCCCTTGACACATTCATAACCGTAAGGCTGATAAAATTCGCACTCTCTAGCGACTATAAAATGTTGACTTGAGTAGAAAGACGTGGTTTCAATTTAATTTCATGAGTTTGTAAACGTTAACGTTAAAACTGAGACTTGCAGAATCAGTCCGCCGGGATGCTTTTATCTCGAAGTCTGGCCCCTGCATTTCCGGAACTGCACTACCCTCGGGTCGAGCTCAACTGTTATCACTTTAAAACTATTACTTACACGTAATAGCCGAGAAATACGAGTGGGTCGACGAAGTTTTGGTTGGTCTGATTTATAGTGTAAATTAAACTTGGTAAAGATAATAGTCATTACTGGCTCTATCATGCAGCTCTGCGTATTTTCGGTTATGACATGTCATGGATTTTGTCCATCAATTTGTTTTTAGTTGTGTATAACACATCATCCAGATTTGATAGTGGTAAAGCATTTATGACATTTCATCCGGCATTTATGACTAAGTAGTAGTGCACGGGTGAATATTATGCAATATGCAATTACCTGCATTCGCTTTAATTACCACGCGGCGCGACGCTATGCAGTTAAAAGTAATTTGAGCTCGAGTGAGTCTATATTCTAAAGGCTCTTAAATAAAGTTAAGAGTTAATCGAATGCCAAACCAGGTGGATTGGCAATTAGCTAAGCAATGAATGAAAATTAAGTGATTTCTGCGCTGGCCAATATCGTCATAAATCGACTGCTTAGCGTAGTTAATTAGAATCCATCTCTTTGATCTTCGCAGCCGCAAAGATTGATGTTTACCACATTGTGAAATTAATTACTGAAGCTTTGCGATTTTTTCAACTCAGTTAATAACGCGTAGTGTGGTTGTATATTTTTATATCACGGTTGCATTATAACGTCACTAGCGATCGTCTGGATGTGTGAGATCGCTTGTGTCAAGTATCTTGAGCATAGGCACTTTACCGTCTTTCAGAGATTAGGACAGCTTATATCTACTTGATCTAAAGCTATTTTTTTCAACTTATTTTTTTTATGCTATAAAGTCAAACACCGCAATCACATCTGACGTTATATATATATATAACTATATATATATATATATATCTATTTTTCGATAGCTCTCGTTTATGACTTTTAAACGCAAATTTATGACTTTAACCTGGGTATTTGCGTTTTTCGCGTATATCTCTGAAACGACGAGAGCTATTGATAAATGCTTCAGACAAAGTTTGTAGATCGTAAAATTGTCTACAAAAATATCTCAACACTTTTCTTCTACAAAGCATCGCTTTCGAGATATAGTGACTTTAGACGGCAGGAAAATCCACTAAAATGCTGCGTTTTTTTTCATTTCAGCCGTTTTATCTGCTTCATTGCCATAGAACGAACAGTATTTCTTGAAACAAAAAGACGATTCATTACCTTGGAGGAGGACTAACCCATCGAACCCATCACCCCTTTCGTTAAATTTCAAGAAATACTGTTTGTTCTGTGGCAATGAAGCAGATAAAACGGCTGAAATGAAAAAAACGCAGTATCTTCGACGACTTTCCTGCGATCTAAAGTCACTTTATCTCGAAAACGATGCTTTGTAGAAGAAAAGTGTTGAGGTATTTTTGTAGACAATTTTACGATGTACAAGCTTTGCCTGAACCACTTTTCGATAGCTTTCGTTGTTTCAGAGATATACGCAAAAAATGCAAATTTATGACCTTTAACCTCGAATAAAAAACAACGCACAAGCGGGATCGATGGGGACTTTTGACATATCATTTGTAATGACGTATTTAAGGCCTGTACAAAAATCCAGCTTGTTGGGAATTAATGCAAACTGGAATGTCTATTTTGACTGGACTATTAAATCATGATGTGGCTTACGGTAGAACGCGTTTGCGTAGATAGAACCTATTCACTCTCCTCTAAAAAATGGATAATAAATAAGTACAAAATTTTATTATATCCCTTTATTTAGATAAGACGATTATTATAGGTAAGTGTTTTGGTAAAATATTCTAGAAACTCATCTAATATGGAACAAACTATTTCCAATGTGAACAATTTTGGCTGTCAATTATTCTAGATAAATATTGAGCGGTTGAGCTTGATGCACTGCCAAAAGGCATCTGCGGTCAACACAATGGACTTGACAGGTATTTCAGCAATGACCTAGATTTTGACAGTTTTTATTTTTTATAGGTATATGAGAACTAAGAAATTGACTTAAAAGATGTGATGGAATACGCGTTTGATGTTATTCTTTTATACAAAGAATAATAGGGAGAAAACCTCGGGCTGTCTTTGAACTCTGACACTTGAGTTAACACATTTAAAATGATTTAATCTGGCATCGGCATTATAGGAAAACTCTGACATTTATTTGAGTGCACTTTAAATATATTATAAAACTTTACTGCTTCTCAGAATTTGTTACAACGGATCGGAGAATTATTATAGCAACATTGAAAACATTATGATATTATGAATGTTTTGATAACATAACCACCATCCAATCATTTCACACCAATCAAATTCACTGTTATTCGGTGGTTATATAGTGACGAAACCAATTGTTACAAATTGAATGATTTAATTATGAGAGCTTATAAACAGTAGCGTAATTATTGAATCAGCAACGCTAAAAAAAGCCAGAATAGAGGTAATACTTTGGATATTGAGAGAAAAATACTGAGGAACTTAGAAAATACTAACGGATATATTTTGGTGCCACAACACCGCAACAAATGTCCATCTCATCAATTTTCATTTCACTTGCTATCACACATCCCACGCTTCTTACCTCGTCTGGTATCACTACTGTGTCGACCCAAAAGAACAAATTATACCAAAACTTACTGCCGCAAAACTTCCGGTAACATGGCGCCCGTCATAGCCAGGTTTATGCCAGCACATTTTCAGAATATCTAGAATTTCATGACGCTTGGAGAGTACGCACCGCTGCAGCTACCGAAACTAGTTTTGGTTATGTTTACGACTACAGTATTCGTCGAAGGATCGCCTTTTATATTAAATTCTAGATTAGTTTGCTACATTAGCACTCTGTTGGGACTTGGGAGTGTTTCAGTTAAAACAAAACGCATATTCGATGACTATTAATCGTGCTCGATATGCTCGGTATAGATTTTTTCGCAGTAAATGATGCGGTTCAGTGCGAAATCTAGATAAACGTGATAAATGATCAGCCATCTTAGGGTGGCCATTCGTTTTCTCCTTTGATGGACGACTCAGAAATAACACCGGCCTTATTGTTGTAATCTATTTTGTAAACCTGGGTTAAGCCGGTTATTTCTACCTATATCGTCGGTTCCATTAGAGATTTACGACTGCGCCAACTATTCTGCTCATCCAGTTTATGATCGCGACCGAGCGGCCTCGATCGAGGCAATCACTGTGCACAGTGAATACGAAAATTGCATGCATCTCGCTTTAAAATCCAATCTATAGTTTAACGAGTCAGTAGTACTGAAAAATAGAAAGAAAACGATGACATCCTACAGCGGAAACGGTGCGGGCTGAATGGCAGATGCCGAGATGAATAGCACGATATCGCGATGGTGATTATCACCTTTGTCAGAATTATTGGCAGTTTATCCGTCTTCGTGTACGAAAACAAGAATAATGACTTTCGAATTCATTTGTTTTATTCTGTGTCTGTAAATATATTTGTATTGTTTGTACAAGAGTTGGACTCTTGATGAATTTAATTTAAATGTTTTTGGACGTGATGACGTTGTTAGGAATGAGTATGTATAATTATTTATCAGGCATTCTTGGAAACGGAGATCGTATAAAACTCTGATAACATTTTTATTCAGGAAAGCCTAAGTAAGTAATAACACTTGGGTGGGTAAATAATAGATGTGTTGTTCAAACTGGAACAATGTTCTATAACTAACCATAAAAGCTAGAAACTGCTTTTTTTTGTAAAATAAGAAGATTGCTTTAACCCTTTAATTCGCAGTGACAACCCTGAACAACATAATAAATAAAAAAATACTGATCCGGTATTTTGCCTTTTTACTGGGACATGTTTTGATTAGGTGATAATAAAAACTAAATGAAACTAAACAAAAATTAAAATTAACAGCATTAGTTAGTATTTTCATGTTTTTTTCGCAAGTTGGCACCGAGGCCACCCGCACTGTGCGGATCAATGGTAAATATTTATTGAAATAATGTTTTTTTTCTAATTTTATGATTTTTACACATTAGCATTTAATTTTAAAATACTTACTTTATTGATACACGTATAAATGATCAAATTTGACTGACAAAATAATGAGTTATAAGGTTGTCAACACGCATGTTGTTTGTCACCGACACTGCGATGCATCGTGTAAAGTACTAAGCAATTTTTATGTTGTTCCAAAACAACACTGCTCTTTAGACGAAGGAACGATTGAATCGAATGACAATCGTTTTTATGTAACAGCCAAGCATAAAATGCTTGGCTCTGCAAGAAATACCAGATGTCTCTCAAAACCTTTCGAATAGGAATAGTAACAGAGCTACTCCAAAGAAAACAGTATACCACAGGCAAGAAACAAAGAAAATGAGGCGTCTGTGAAAATAAAAGCTCCTGTTGCTTCAAGGCAACCGGATTCTGTGTGCTATGATAACGTGGAACATCTCCTAATATTTGCCTTCCAAGGACGGTGCAAAAACTGCAAAAAAGAATATACTAGTGCGTGTTGCAGTAAATGCAACCTTAGGTTGTGCTTGTTAGAGAAAAGGAAATGTTTCTATGAATATCATGTCAAGATATAAAATAATTATGAATGGTAAACTTTACTAACTCTGATTTATTAATCATAAGTATAAAATAAAATGTTTCTTCATACATTTTTTATTATTTCTTTAAAAATTCTTGATTCTACGCAAGCCGCGGTGTTGGCTGAGTACAACATAAAATCTGTTTCGTATATCACTGCATGTTTCGCAGTGTTGTTTCTCACCGACATAACATTTCTCGAAAACTATAATAGTTAGATTTTTTTTTAAATATATGTAAGCCTTATAATATTAAAGGTTAACCCCACCAAAAAGAAAAAATAATATTTTTTGATTTTTTTTCGTCTGCGAATTAAAGGGTTAAGTAATGTGTACCTGAAAGATTTCGGTTTAGGTAGGTACTTTTGGAGTAAAAATAAAGCCATTCAATGTTATTTGTCTAAAGTCTCGACCTACCATAATTCTAATTTATTCAGATACATGCACATTTTAATATGATAGCCCTATTGCTCAGAAACCTTCGATTTGAATTTAGTTCGTATGCTATAAACATTAAGGAGTATACTTTAGAGTTACTGCGTTTATTTTATAATAATTTACCATATTTCAAGCAAATTACAAGCGGCCGGAATATTAAGAGAATAGAGAAGCTAATTTATTGCAGAGCCCATTAACTCGACCTTTGTTTGAGGCGTGCAGTCTTAGCGCTTTTACGAAATAGCCAAGCTTCCCGAGTCGCCGGCCGAGGCGCTACCACAAGAAATATTTAGACGGTACGCTTTTATGTACATAGAAATATAAATAATAAAAGAAAATTGTGTAGGCTTGATATGCCTCATACCTACTCATCAGCTTAAATCTCATCGTTGCGTTGTGTTTGCCAAATACAAACATAACAATACACTTGGAAACATAAACTAGTCATTTTCTTGCACAAATAGTAAAATTATGTAGAGAGCTTTAATTATTTACACAGATGATGTTCGTCTCGTGTATCGCGCGAGGTATATTTATTTTGCTGTTCATACTTCACATGTTATGAATACATAACTATTCTATTCATTCATATTTTATTAATATTTTGAATGGTCTTTAACATTTTGGCCCACACAATTAATTAAATTTAGTTACATAACTAACATCCCTTTAATAACCTTTTGCTCGCAAGCATTATGTAACGTAGTATTTTATTGCGTATTACAGAATAGTTTCTATAGTTGAAAAGCTCAAAATGGCAAATGTTGCTAGTGGTCACATTAACAAACGTCTTGGCATGTAAATCCCTATAACGACATTTTAAAGGAAAGATAACACGCAGGACTGAAAGTCGCTGTCTCATTAGATAGTAAATATCAAAAACCTACGTTAATATATTTTGGTCCAAATCAAAACATTGATCATATTTCAACCAGTTTCAGTTACTCATTAGTTGTTTATCGTCCCTGAGGCTAAAAATCGTTAGCCTATTAGATGTAAAAAAACAAAGAAAATACCTACCCGTAAACAACGTATCATGATTTCATTCGAAGTCAAAACATTGATCGTGTTTCAACCTTCGCCAGTACAAACCACACAAGATAGAAAAGCAATTCGTATGAACGAAAATATTTACATTTATATATATTATCTTGTCTAACCCAAACTCTAAACTCTAAAGTGTAACCCAAGCTTTTATAAACAGTACAGTACTGGCGAATCAGTATTTTTCAACTTAAATTAACTTTCAGTATCAATATACTCGTATACTCGTATAGGAGTTTTGATGAGCAATTTGATATATAAAAAAATAAAACATGAGAGCGCATTCGTTTTGTCTGAGTGCAGTATTCAGAGATAACAGTTGAAAATGTCGTAGATACGGCGGAGTCTGCTGTCGACAGGAGCCACCCTCCCTAAAAATAGACGCACATTTTCAAGGCATAGATACGGTTTCCTAAACGAACGGTACCGCTATAGAAAGACTACCACGTCTTTATTTACCTTTAATCACTCAGTTGATGGTATCAGCCGCTTTATTACGGCCGCCGTAACATCGAAGTTGAGGAAAAACCAATTAATACTGAATTGAAAATTGAATTCTCAACTTGTGCTTCAGCCTTCAGCTTGCGTGATGTTCAAACATTACTGAGTACTTGATTTAACAAAGAGTAACTAAATTATCAAATTTAGGAGTAGTTAAGCTTTTTTAAACGTCACTGTTATCGTTGTTATAGTTGTATAAAAAATATGATGAACACACTGAGACTTCAGTCCTAGGAAAAGAGGCTTTGGGAATGCTGCTAATTTTGGTGTTGAAATCTGTCAGGTGCATGTCGAGTAAACTTGAAACACTCTCAGCGAGTGTTTACTATCACAACTTGCGTTTCCACTAAAAATAAACAGCCTCCATTTCATAGGCATGCTTTTAGATTCCTAACATTCAGAGTAATTCATATTAGACGCAATCAAATTCCTTAGGATGATAAATATATAATTATGTGTTGCTGTATTGAATGTTATTAAGTGTTCAATTCAAAACAATTCACCTATCATTTTGATGCCAATCCGTATGCAAACCAATTAACGTGATTGAGTTTACAAAATGGTGACTTGTTTGGTGCAAAGATAGGTACATGCGCCGTGTTCCGTTTTCCGTAGAAATAGATTTCAGTCTACACGTAGTAATCAATTTGTGTGTTCTGGAGATGTGAACATAACATAGGTATGTTTGCTGTGCCTTGCCAGGATACATGTCGGCCCGGTCAGTGGCCAGCCACCCACTACATTGATATGATACTAACCAATTATGCAGGCAACTTATACCTGTCTATTGATTAATGTGTAGGTTCCACCAAGTTATGTAGCTGTGTTGTTGTCAACCAGCTACGAAATTCTATAGCATCCGAATGTTAGAGAATTTGCCATGTAATCAAGACGTAGGTACATTATTAATCTGGTAACAACTATACCCATGCATATTTTATGTATACATGATCACACTTCTATATTGCAGGATTGATTATGGCTGGGTAGTAACAGAACACTTTCAAGTTACATATTTTAATTATAATACAAATCTGTGTAAAGTTTTATTTTAGCATATAACGCGTGTAAAGCAACTACGATTAAAAAAAAATTGTACCATTTTTATATCTTCCTGATTGTGATGTAATTTGGCTAACGAAAGAAAGTATCTAACAAGATATGGCTACGACAGTGTTTTCGTTGTAGAAAACTACGGCTCACTTGTTCAATCTCGGTCGCAAACAAATAGACCCAAAAGAAGAGACGACTACCAAAGCAACTCATTGTTGTTATCTGATTCGCATAGAGAAAAACAATTTAATACAGGTGGGAAATTACTTTAAGTAGATTATTTTGTATACACTACACTGACTTTTCAGTTGTGTGAACTGACGAAATTAGAAAACAAAGTATTTTTTTATCAAACATATAAATGTAATAAAAAACTTTCAGACTTTTTTTGTCTTAAATAATTTATTCTTATTTTATGCTGATAAAGTATTAATGGTGCATTCTTATTATGTTACATTGTACTGCAGTCTGCAACACAAAGACACGAAAATGCTTTATTTTTATTAAGTAACAAATCTCTATTCGTAGGTAAATCGACCGCGTGTTTAATGTAGCATGAACGAGTAGTTACGTAATGTAGCATGTTGATGGAATATCACAACTTTTACAATAACAACGATATTTTTTTCCACAAAGACAATAAAAGAGTTGATCAGATTTCAATATCCGGGTATCCGAGAAGTTTTGATTGTCACCCTTTGTGTCCGTTGCAAAACACAAATAGGAGGGATCGACTGATGGTTCATAACATTTTATTACATTTACAGCTGTGTGTAGGTACTTGGACGCAGTGTGACATCATTATTACTACGCACAGGAGCGTGGTCACAGCCTCTGCCTTTGCACAATACATTTGAATGGGCCTCAAACAGGACACATAAGGCGTGATTCAGTGTTCCTTCTGCGATTAAATATTATTCAAATAGTTTTCATCTAAAAGCTGATTTTCTCATTACTTTACTAGTCTAGAGGTAAATAGTCGAATGAACGAAGCTCGTTAAGTACTTTTGGCATAAGAATCTTAGAAGCATAATTAAACTTATTAGTAGAAGATATTTGTCGCAGAACCCTAACGCCCTTTTTTGAATTTATATATGTAAAAACGCTGTACAAGACCGTGCCAGGCAAAGTGTATTTATTATTCTCACCAAGTGTCTTTGTATTCAAGTTTACTACATCGTTCCATTCATACAATGGAACGTGATCTTCAAACTACGCACCCCTGAATTTGACCTTTGTAAGTACTGACCTTCTACTTTTTATTCGTGTCAACAAAATATTATAAAAAGTCGTCCCAGATAACAATATCAACTCCAAAAATCTTATAATAGTGTTTTAGACAGTTTTATTAAACCCATACATATTTTTTTATGGTTTTTGCAACCTTAACTGAGATCGAGGTTTATCGTAGATTTTTTCCATGGATCCGATATTCCTTAACGACCTTCACTTACGTCGTCCATACAGATAAGTTAACGTGCTGCTTTAGCTACATAAACGATTGATTATTATAGGTTAGTAGGTAATAATTAACAAGTCTTGTAGGTAACATGTAAAGTATAGACCTTGTAAATGAAAACTGATTAGGTAATGCATTTTTCAAATTCGACAGATTTAAATTAAATAGTTCTTCTAATTATTGTTACCTTATTATTAAAACCTTGAGATGCTAAGTTTTATGGAATTTAGGGAATTGTGAAGAAGTCCTAAACTATCTGATCCTAATTTGACGATTCTTTACCCCAGAATATGAAAAACTTCTTAGCTATGCTATGTCAAATAAACCTCTTTGTGTCACAAAAATGAGGCTAAGAATTTTCGAAAAATTACTGGATAAAATGGACGCATGGTTTTGAAGCAAGGACACCAGTATCACAATATTTGATATATTTTTATATAAAAGTTTTTACTACGGATAAACTTTAGTAAAACTAAACCTTTACACCAGCCTTTGACATAAACGGGTTTATATTTGTTATTTTTTTTTATGAACACGACGTCTGGTTTTGATGCTTCCCTGTTGGTATTGATCGTCAGGATTCAGTAACTAGCCAAGTATGCGCCTTTTAAGAACCACTCCTCCGTTCCCAGTATGAAGTTATTGTTAACATATCGTTTTAAAGATAAAATAACAATTTAACCTGCCTTCTGCATGCGTAGACACAACATGCGTAGGACTAACGGTCGGTTTCCGGAAACCCAAATCACGATTGACACGAGTTTGACACATAGTAATTATTATTTGATTTTTTCGTTGATCATCGTTCGAGAAACCGGCCGTAAGTATCATTTAATAAATATATCTTAATAAAGAGCTCTAAAACTGCTGCTGTGCTAACCTTCCTCGACTTTGGCAGTCACTTCCTATGTAAGTCTATACAAAGTGTCACGCCTAACTATTTGTGTTGGCTACATGACGACAACTGGCGAGCGCTGTACAAACTTAATTAGGCTAGTCCAAATAATGTTATGCAGAAGCGTACATGCACTTGTTACTTGTGTTCTAAATTTGGCCTTTACGAGTCACAAAAGCAAAGGCTTAGATTTGTAGACTAAGTTATAATGAAGTTTTGTCAGTCGCAAAGCTTGTATTTAAACAAATATTAAATTAGGTAGTGAACAATAGTATTCTGCTTTTCTACTTTCTGTCGAATTGATTTCCGTATTCCACTTGGCGTGATCATTCTTAATGCGTTACACTAACGGCCGGTTTCTGGAAACCCAAATCACGATTGATCCGGGTTTGACACATAGTAATTATTTGATTTTTTCGTTGATCATCGTTCGAGAAACCGGCCGTAAATCAGCTTTCTAAATAAAACAAGCGCATTGTATTTGGAATTTAAGTACAAAACTCAAACACTGTCATATCCAAATGTTGAAAAGAAAGCCACACATAGGCCTAACTTATAATTCCCCCTTTCATCCAAGGGTTGAAACTTTACTTCACTGATGGAATGTAAGTTTCTCTAAGGTAATATTTGGTACAATATTTATAACAACGTACTACTTTGCAGAGCTTGATTCAAATATTGTACCTACAAAGTAACCCGTGGCGGGAGTGGTCGAAGTAGTTTAGCTTAGAACAATAAACATTAATCCAAAGTGCCGAAGCCTTTCAGAGGTTACCTGGTTGTTCGGAATGAGATGTTAAATCAATGATGATAAAGTGTAAAGACAAGTTACTTTGGTTCTACCCTCCATATATACCACCTCCATAAAGTTAGTGTTGTACTTGGTTGTATGTACTAAGTTTTAGTTATATACGCTATTGTTTTAGCAGCATAATTAATTTAAGGTACTTTTTCACGATTACTCATAAAAATCATCCTTAATATAGTAGTAGGTACATTAAAAATATTATGTACCTAACAAATGAGATACCATTATACAAAAAAAATAAAAATGTTACTATGTAAAACTTGTCTTGAGTGCGTGTTTGAACTTTCATGGAGTTGAACGTGCTCTTGCATGAATAAAATCTACAATTCGGAGTTTAAATTGCAACGCGCAAGTAAATTTTGCTATTCGTTTTTACGCAGTTTAAGGTATACTTACTTTTAGAGAGACTACAGATTCGAGCATAAGTGAGGATTGTACGATCAAAGTGAGCAAGAAGTGTCGATTCATTACCGTAGGGAGGCAAAATGTTTGCAGTATTATTCACTAATATTATTTGATATAACTCGAGACTTCTCAAGTCATGCATGTGTGCCGCCTATACTTAATGTATCAAATTCGACAGTGATATATATCTCTAGAGAATCGGGTTGGTGTTATGATCGCGATCTTAACTTGAAGGCAAGCGTATCACAGAATACCTAGTAATTCTGTGTAATAATACAATATTCTCACAAAGTTTTGTTAATGTTTAATCAAAAACATAACATTATAAAAAAAAGTTGTGTTTTCACTTTTAAGTTTTCACTTCAAAAATATAACCACAGACGTCATAATGACAATGACAATCACAATGACACAGACACATTCGCGCAAGCGCGAATGTGTCTGTGTGCCGCCTAAACAGAGCACACTCAGGCACGGTAGAAAGAGTGGGAGATACTAGTTCCTCTCCCTTTCCCTCGATCTTACGCTTTTTATCAACGTCACGTGACCCTGACGCGAGTTTGAAAGTTTTTACCCACCCAGCGCCGCTAAAGAAGTTTTTACTTCAATAAACTGAGAATAGAACATTTTATTTCAGATATTATAAAACTTAATGCTAGGGCATATCTATCGATATAATTATTACATGTTAAAATACCTGAAAATGGTCATTACTCAGCTTGTGCTGGTTTGGAACCATTGGGCTCTACACCAGCGCTGGTTTTCAGTAATGCCAAAAGATGAAGAAGGTGGGGGAGTAGTAAACGCAAACTTGTGTAAGACACATTGAAAGAAAAGTTCTTACTCATCTGCTTCACGAGGCAGAACATAAGTTATTAATTATCTAGCTCTCTCAATGCGATATCAGTAATCCAATTTAGAACCCAGGATGTTTGCTCCGTTCAGTACAAAAGGAAACTTCTCTGTGCTATACGTAACTGTGCACGCAAGTAACAGATGAAGCTTAGGATTCTCAAAGAACGAGTTAATACGTCTACTGTACCACACTTTGCCTTTAGCTTTGAGTGGGTTCGATCTTCACCAAGAACAAACATTTGGGCATGCCTACAAAAAAATCTAAATATAAAATAATTAAATCAATTTTATTTCAATTGTATTTGTATCCTTATTTACTCGCATTGTTCGTCGCATTTGCAGGACATTTAGTTTGAATTTTAAAGAGATACAGATTAAAATAAAAACATTCCCTTTGTATTTCGTAATGTATAATTTCGGTAGATACAGATTACTCCCTTTGTAACTGACCGCTTGTAGAAAGGACGCATAGAAATTACGAATTTATAAACATTATTTGCAACGAGTAATATGAAGGGACGGTTGAGAAAGGTAAAGACGAAATTGGTTCTTACATCTCGTCGAAGAAAAATCAAACTCGGCCTCGCATAAGTAATAGGAAATTTTATTCCCATACAAATAGTATTGGAGAATATTAGAGCTAGGAAATGAAGTTGGCGACGACAATATTGATAAACTGTATTACCTCGAAGCATTATATTGCCAGACAAACAGTATCAAATTGTAGCAATGTATCATATTGTAGCAATGTAGCTTATTATGTAACATAGGAAAATGCACCTGGATATAGATCTGTATGCCTTGTTACGAAACTACGATATTTAGTGTAAAGTGCTATTGACAAGAGTAGGTATATCTTAGAAACTCATATGCCAGAGATACGCGTTGACGTTGGCATATATGTATGAGAAATAATCCTCTCTCTTAGAACGTGATGTGGAACTTGTCCATGAATATTAATTTATTTATTATAGTAAAATTAAGTAAATTATATTAAAAATAAGGCACTATCTTTTTTTATCGTAAAAAAAACAAATGAAAAAAATATATAAATAAATGCTATAAAATAATTAACAAGAAAAAACTACTACTATTTAATTAATCCCGGATTTAAACAGAGGCAAACAAATCCGCCAAATTGTTTGAATCAGCGTTTGCTTACCGCAGCCTCTACAAGAGCTGCTACATCGTTTTTAAATTAAAAATAAAATCATTTACGGGATAATTACCTTGCAAGAGTGAGGCATGTTACATGAGCTAAATATCAGATTAATGATTAGTAAATACCTACTGTTGTTACCTACTAACGATGGAGATAAGTTTCGACAGCTTCGCCATTTATCTCACTACAGATTTAAGAGGTTTAAGACTTGCTAAAGAGCCTTAAGCAAATAATTCAATAATGTTTAGTTATAGTATTTTGTAAGTATAGATATTCATTTTCATCATACACTGTTTATTTATTTATTTATTTATTTATTTATTTATTTATTTATTTATTTATTTATTTATTTATTTATTTATTTATTTATTTATTTATTTATTTATTTATTTATTTGTTTATTTATTTATTAAGGGTATCCAACGGAAAAAACACATAAAAAACAAAAATACAAACAAAGGACTTAAATCTAGTGTTTCCCCAATTATAGGACACCACAACATGCAAATAATTAAAACTCAACTAAACTATGTACAGAAAACAGTTACTTTAACATTAAATAAAAAACATGTTATTGTTAGGAAACTAAATTATGTGAAACTAGATTAAGATTGTTACACAATATGTAGGTAATGAAAATCAAACCAACACGACACAGAATACGAAATCACGTGTAAATTAGTACTGTAAAAATTCATACAATCCTAGACTTATAACAAATTGAATAGGGATAAGTAGGGATGAGAAGGGGTAAGCTTAGTGGCATTCACAAGGAGCTGGGTATGAGTACCCAGCGACGAAATCGAACGCTTTTGAATCGAATGTCGAAACGTTTTTATAAACGGTCAAATTATAAGCTACTCAACAAGCGTACTTGAATCCTTCACAATACTTTACATAATATCAGGTTTTGATTCTTCTGTAAAAGACTCATAAAAAAACGGTTTTTATTTCAATTGGGTTAAAATGCTAATGATAATCACGAATCTAACAGAAATTATTGTTTAATGTAACATAGGGCCTTATGTGGAAGAGCTTGTCCTAATTAAAATTAACATCCTTACGCGTCGGATCGATATATGCGTATATTATGCTTCCGGGAACATGTATGGACGTGCTTGGTGAGGATATACTCTGATACAGATAAATATTATCGCTTACATAACATCAGATGAGTTATAGTTCTATCATTATATTCTAATTTGCAAAAAGATTTTGGTTTTCGCAGATATAATTATGGTTGCCTGGAAGATATCCGCTGATAGCGATTTCTTCCAGGCAACCCCTGGAAGAAATCGCTATCAGCGATAAGGCACCCATAGTACTATTTTAAGTTAGTTCTAAGATGTTTTTTGTATTTTCCGTTGTGCAATAAAGTGTTATCTAAGTATCTATTTAAATAAATAATTATCAAAGAAAAATACTTGAAGCTGAATACGACAAAAAGTTAAAAAGCCAATCTTGCAAGCACATGCTGAAGTCGCCCAAATATAGCGCAGAGCTCAAGTTTCTCGCCTAAATGGAAAAAAGTTTTGGTCGGTATTCCGTGATATTGCTGTTGTCACGACGGCGCCGGCGTACCAACACTGTTAAACTATGTAGGATGTACAAATAGTACGAGTTCATTGTCGGCACGCTTCCCTTGCTTGGCAGAAGTAAAACTAGAGCAAATCGCTTGGCCTGAGTATATTACATACCTTCATAGGCGTTTTGAATCATCCGGTTTTCTTAAGTCTAGCGGTCTGTTTTATGAAAAGAGAAGAAAGACATCATGCGCTGATACGTAATGGTAAAATAATATAAAGGCGAAGTAGAAAACTGGGTGATTTTTTCTACGAAAGAGTACTTTGTTTGCAAATGTTACAAACAGTAAAGTTATACCAATAACCAAACTATTTTTTTAGTTTTAACTGAAACGTGTGAAAAGACTATTCAGCGAACCACAAATAAAAATGACTACTATTATTTATTTAATTATCAATCGGCGAGTATACTGAAAAACACGATAAATGCATAGTTTTACTGTGTTTATGGAACGTAGTCACGCTGTATATAACAGCATCAAATGGTCAACTTCAGTGTAAAGAAGTTATGGCATTCTTTTGAGACGAATTAATTGGATGATTTGTCTTCCAAGACTCATACACGGAGTTTGTATTGTTGCATCGTAATGAGTACTTGGAATCGGTTAATCTGATGAGACTGGCGTGGCAGTGTATTTGGAATTAAGAGGAGATTTCGACGAAAGGAGGTCGGACGAGATTGAGGGAGCCGCGAAAGGGCGTACGATCGCTCAGCAAACACAATTATCCTCACTTTAGCCGTGATCTACTTAAGTACAGTCTTGGAAAGAATAAACTTTCGTTAATGAGATCTTCATGAAGTAATTTTAGGTGAACCAGGTACCTAATAGGTGGTGGTGTGCCGTCTGCGTCTGATGAAACTTACTCGGTTTTATAACCCATGAGAAATCATTAGCAATTTTACAAGAGTGCACCAACAAGTGTCCTAAATCGTGGACACATTTAATATTCACTGATAAATTTGGGTTCATACATTTATAAACAATCTTTACATTTGCAACTTATTTTTCAATATGTGACAGAAAGTAGGTATGTATCTATAATTTTATTTGCAAATTAATAGCTTCAAGTAGTCTCACTTGTACTTATTATAAGTCATTATGTATAAACATGTATAATGTATGTATTAACAAAATAATATGTAGGTAAGTATTCCATTAGCAATCTAGTTCTCATAGTATCATCATTGAGCTTTGCTTCGCTTGTTCTCATAGCATAAGAATAGATGGCATTGTGTGAAATGTCCATGAATATTTAATTAGTGTTTTCTTTTCACGGTGTGAACTCAGCATTGATATAAGTAACGTTATCTATTCGTTAAGGTACAATCAATTAAAAATAAGCAAAGCTTGTACCTACTATAGGAACTAGATTGCGAATAGAATACTTATAAACATTTTTTTTGGTAAATACATACATAAAATACATAGTACCTAACACCCAGACACAGAACAAATATTTATACTATTAGGTCTGTGGTTATTGACAATGGGAATACCCAAGCATCTCAACAAACCATTCATTTAATTTCAATGAAAGATTTTGTAGGAACGACGAGAAAAACAATAGCAACCCGTCCATGTTTGTTCTTACACGTGTATTGAATTAAGTGGTTTATGATTTTATTAGAACAGAATTAATGTTACCCTCCAATTCAAAACATGTATTATGTTGTAAATATTCTGTATTTGTATAAAGATATTTCATTGTGATTACAATACGTTTTTCAACGAAATTGTTATGTTTTGACGAAGAAAACAAAAATATAACGACAAAAAAACTTTTTTATTTACTCTTTTAATCTTCTTTAACTTTTTTTTGTGTGTATTATTCCAACACAATAAAAAGATATTTATTTTTTGAATGATTTATAAGAGGTGCCTATTGAAAAACGTATTGTTTAGGCTCATAAATAAGTTAATTATTCTAAGAGTTAGAGACATTATGATTATTATTTCTTCATTTGATAAAACTTGCTTTACCTATTTATTTGAGACAAACCACTTTTCCTCTTACACGTAAGTGTAATATTTGCTGGGACATTAAAGCACGTGTGACTTCTTTTACAAATTAAAAGTTCCCGAGCACTAAACCCTTTCTGAGGTCACTGCTATGACCACAATTGACGCTGAGCAATGAATCTCGGAATGCCTCAGGGAAATTAAAGGAGCAAGATGAGCCCACAATAAGCTCTTACGACTAAAATAAAACAGAGAGTTGCGTAGTATTCAAACTTCTTCCCATTTCTGTTATGAAACGTTGGTCTAACTTATAATAAATTAATAAAAGTAAAAAATGTACTGTTTGGCAATTATTCTATTAAGTAAAGTACTGACAGACAAACTAAGCTGTGGGAACTACTTTTTTTGAATATAGGTACATACATACAAAACTGAAGATACAATTAAAAATTAAAAAGTATTAAAATATGAAGCTCTAAAACTGTGTTCTTACGGTAGAGCATGTGATTTTACTTTGCACTGCCACAAATGAAGCCAGGTTCAAAACGGGACTGCAGGATTTATCGAGTTTTACTCATCACATTCGCCATCCACAACGCCATCGGGAATGCTAAACCACTGCACCTAGAGCCCATCAGAGTTGCGCTGGCTGGATTGAGATTAACTGATGGACAATACATAATACACCAAAGTGCAAATAATATTTTCCCAACTAGAATTCGCATTAGATTGTATACTTAATTTGAGTGGTACCTATCTTGCTTCATATTAATGTAGGTTTTATAATAGGAACAATTGTAAAAACTACAACAACGAAAAATCTCAATGTACCTACATAATGTAAGGTTTGTATGTAAACCGCTCTTAAAAAGTATTAAAAACCATAAATGTTCCACTGAAAAGTTTCCTAGGAGGACATAAAGGTGCTTACATCGTAAGTTGCATCATTATAGCCATTGAATGCGAATAAATGGTGTAACGGGTTCGATTTAAAGTTGTATACGTGCGGTTTGGTGGGTATTAGTGGGATTACGAAACCTTCAAACGAGGAATGTTTAGTGAAATAGGCCCTTTCGGGAGCCAGGGATCCTTGCGGGATCGTCGGCAGCTGAGGCCGGCGTGCCAAATCTCTTTGACATCGGACCGCGGATTTCCTTTACGGCAACAGACTCAAAAATTATACTTACCTCCATAACTACCGCGAGGCTACCACTTATAACATTTATATAGTATCCTGTCAGAAAGCGGGTTCTTTTTTTAATGTTTTCTTTGCGTTTCATTTCAAACGGAAATGTTTCATGACAGCTTGAACAATACTTTATTATAGAAATATTCCGCTGGAAGTTTATCCCAAAAAAATATTTAACCAAACATTCATTTGACCTTTTATACTTTACACAGATTTTACATAAATTTCATTTCATTGAACATCACATTTTCTAAAGTAAACGTTTTGTTATTATAATTAGTCATCAGGCCTAATATTTACATAATTAACTGTGATGTTGTTATATAGTGAGCTGTTTGGGGGTGAGTGTAACTCACCCCAATCTCACAATAAAACACTGTGGCTAATACTCACAGATGATTCCTTCGTCTAAGGGGTAATATTAATATAGCTTCTTTACACAGAAAATTCAGATCAATTGGTGCAGAACTTGGCGAGAAATGCTAACAGACTGAAGTAAGGTTTGTTTGTCTTCCAATTATACTAATTACGCGCTGATGGCCACGGGAAGCGATTGAGCTGCGCCGCAAACGGTCTGCGCTCGTGCTAAATGAACCGTTATTACGTGCTCGTTTTTAATTCAAACATTTTCAGTGCCTGCATTTGTTTCTTCACACCTCTTAAGCGTTTCAGAGCACCTGGAAAATTTATCATATACAATACAACATTAATAATTAATTATAAAATTCTTCTCTATAAAATTCTTCACTGTCCACTTTCTCCTTCCTACCTTCGTGAGCGCTTTGAATATCTTATTCCCAGGGGTGAGCCGTGTAAATCTTCTATGTCCCTTCTTCTTAAAACTCCTCTTCACTCTTCCAGTCGCTATGGTAACTCCTTCACAGTCTCTGCCGTCAAATTGTGGAATGCCTTACCTCATAATATTCGGGCCAGTCCATCGCTAAACATCTTTAAGAGCAAAGTTAAAGAGCACTATTTGTCCCTTTGCTAACTGTTATTATATAAATATGTATTTATATATTATATATTTATTATGTGTATTATATAGAGTATTTATGTATTATATTGTATTGTATTTAGTATCTTAGTTAAGTATCTTAATTCTATTTTATGTTTATGTATGTACACAATCCTACCTCTATAGTCACCTCTCCCTAGCCTCAAAGGTTTGCTGGAAGAGAACTCTTCTTAGGGTTAAGCTCGCCTTTGTACATGTCATCTATTTCTGTCTTGTGTTTGTCTTATTTTGTGTACAATAAGGAATAAAGAATAATAATTCTTAGACAAATATTGTATATTACACTAATTATACATTTTTGATATCACAAATTATAATTTAGTTTTGAATAGTGTACGAAAATACACTACTCGGACGTTTGTCAACTGGCAAAAAAAAACAACAAGGAATTCTTTCTTAGTTTGAATATTTGACATTATAAAATCACTGTCCTTGAGAATTGAGAAAAACCTCACAATACAAATACTGTTATTTTCTCAATACTCAAGGATCTCATTATACAAAGGTTGGCCTTCAGGTAGTAAAAGGTCCAATGGTAGTTCTATACAAAACTTCAAGTTATTTACAAAGCAAGTACTTCCAAAACTGAAATAGAGATCGACAACAACAAGAAATATTAAAAATGCATTATTAAAGATAGCTGAAAAAGTACTTAGAAGATCTTGATCAATAAAGGAAAACATATGAAAAACATCAGCTTTAAAATAAAAGTAGCTTTGAGAACAGTTTGATATAAAATAGGTACAGGCACGAGATTGTCTGGTAAAAATCGCTAAGTCATTAGGCCGCCCATGTGTAGCATGGGCAACCTGATACACAGGTGTACATTAGTTTAATCGATATTTCTACATATGTTTTTAAGTTTTGGTGTACAATAGAGTATTTTCTATCTATCTACTGTCTAATTGAAAACTACTTTTTTAGGTCGTTTGAACAATAGAAAGACAACATTCATTGCAGTTTCATATCAATAAAAATATTTTTAGTGATATGATTGCGCGTTTCTCGATCAATTCGTCTGTCAACAAAATATTTTGAAATTTTTCGAGGCCTGGTATTGTTATTTCCTGAAAGAGATGTGGCGCGGTGCGGTGGCGAATTGTACGGATATTACTATTTTCCCAGCCTGAATGCAGCATGAGGCGTAAATTAGGAAATTGGCTTCAAATAAGTTTTACTGTAAAAGCCAATTAACGATTTTAAGCTGGTCCCGGCCGTGAGCTGCAAACAAATACCATGCAACTTTTAATATAATAACGATTATTTATTTTTATATCACTCTCTCTTATTATGCGTTAGATTATTTACAAAAGGTACCTTTATTTCAAAATACACCTAGTAAAATAAACATCCTTATTAAATGATTAGAAATAGTTTCAATGACGAACTGAGAACTAATATCATTTATTTATTTTCAAACTATGAGCAACAAATATTTTTGCAATCTCAAAAGTGATACTGCCTCGTTTTGTAAAAAAATATGAACAACGCGAAAAATAGTTCTGAAATTCTGAGATAGAGTGTACTTATTAACTATTGGCTAAGACTGAACATGGAATTTTAGAGATCTTTTAATAAATATAAAATATTTACTCAGTCCATTTTAAAATATTTACTGCCATCCTTGTAGGTATAATATGTAGGTATTTATCATAGATTATCATTACACATAAAAACTAGATTCATTTTTATTTACCCTGAAAGAGATATTTAAAGATGGAGTTTGTGGTGTCGTAGCTCCAAATGTGGAAAATTTTAAGCCGATGTTACATTTTACGGAAAACTTGCTCTAATCCTGTTTTAGCTATAAACAGTTCATGCATAACTTAACCGGTACGCTGAAAAAGTTAAAAACACCCTTCCAAATCTGATTGCCTCTCAACTGAAACACAGTTAAACAAAGAAAACTATGTTCAAAACCGTGATAGTTTTAAATATCATAACAGAGTTAAAGTCTTAAATACTCAAAATTAAAAATTACTTTATTCAATAAAATCATAAGGATCACTTTGAAACGTCTTATGGGGCGCCTAAACGGGCAATATTTTACGGCGATTTGTGGCTGCAATTATTGGCAAACATTGCCCAGCCATCAATAAAACATTTTAGTACATTTTATGGCTGAGCAATCAATTGCAGGCAACATGTTGCAATATGGCTGCAATAGTATGGCCTTTGATTCAGAATCCTTTAATGAGCCACACAATCCAGCCACAATAATAATATAAGACAATAATAGTATAATAAAAGAATGACAATAATAATATATGCCATCAATATACAATTAACAGTATTAACACAAGTCAGCGATGTTCGGCCACACGCTGGCTACACATAAAAACATTTTGACATATCAAAAAATATGTGGCTATAATGCCGGGCCATCCTTAAAATATTGCATAGTGTGGCTGGTATTGGTAGCAATGTTGCCGGCCACAGTATTGCAGCCACAAATTGCCGTAAAATGTGGCCCGTTTAGACGCCCCATTAATACTAGACGATTCTAGGCGCCAGTTCGTCGCGACCTTAGTCTAGAAGACCTGGCAAGACCTTGACGTTTTTTTAACATGAGTATGATTATGATTATGAATGATAAATTTTAAAGTCCCTGTCATTATAGTTGAGATGAAACTATCTTGTTTCGTCTCTGAATCTCATCTTCTTTGTCAACATTTGAAAGAAACATGATAGGCACTATTTTAAACAGTGTTTAACTTTCATCAGAATTTAAAGTAAGCTCCTGAGATTACAACTAACGTGAGCAGTTTTAAATAATTTCGTGATCGGATGACCTAACATTTTGTGATCTGTTTCTATTGCAACTAAGTAGATCTTACAATCAGTTGTCAGAACTCCAAATAGACGTACCTACTTACCTACACTTCATCTTACTTCACTCCAAATTACGTGACTTAAACAATTAGTTATCAAAGAAAACATGTTACATTAAATAAATTTTAATGAATAAAACGTAAATGGAATGTGTCATGATATCAATGTCTAAACAAAAATATCACATCGCGAGAGCTTATTTTGCACTAAATATGCCGGTGACTTGGACCATGTCTCGTTCATCCTTTATCCTTTATATACATTGTTGGTTTTTCAGAACAAAACAGAGGTTAAAAACTATTAATGATGTGTGCGATATTTTCTTGAAACTTGCATCCAAATCGGTTCACTCGTTAAGACGCGAACAAGTCAAACATCTAAACTTTCACATTTATAATATTTGTATTCTTCCACGAAGCATGTCTAATGACGTCTGTTTTCATAAAATACATTGTTGTGGCGCTACTTAAAGTGTGAAGCCCGTTGAGTTTTCTTTAGCTTTCAGGAACAATAACTTCAAAGTCGCCACCTTGTTGATTGTTAGTATAACAATGTCCTTTCGCTATTATAAGTCAATAAGAACATAAAACAACTAAACAAAAAACAAGAAAAATAAAGAAAGAAAACCTACTCTTAATAGACCTTGGTATATGACCTTTCCTCAATAGGGATGGCAAATAAATTAACATAATAAAGGCACATTAAATTGTTCTATTTTTAAGATTACCTACCTACTGCTATAAACTTTTTCAAGTAAAAATGATTGTACATTTATAAAATACATACCTAAAAACAGTTAAGCTATCTGCAGACCGATCTATAGATATTTCATAGATACTTATAAAGAAGTATATAATAAAAAATATATGTAGCCTAGCAAAAAAATAATAATTTATTAAAATTATATCCTGTGTGCGTTGAGTTCCTAGTTCACGCGACATCATTAATGTTACTAGGAAATACAAAGGGCTCTTGTTTCTGATAAAGCTGTCAATGTTATGTGTAGGTATATACCGTGGTATGCCGTCATTATATCAACGTTCGGATCTCATTATTTATTCAGTTATTCGACTGAGCTCGTATTTTGAGAGGTGATTACGTCCGACAAAGGACGACCGCTATTTTTTGAAAAATTACAGCTTCGACGAGACATGTTCAAAATATAAATATTTTATTAACTAATAAGGTTTTCATTGATCACTTAAGGTTTACATTTTTCGACTAAAAGAGTTAAAAGTGGAATTTGATAAGTTCCAAGCAAATAGGTATTATTATAAGTCAAGATAAATAACATAACATGTTATTGAAATATAATGAGATTGCGCAAAGTTAAATAAAGAGAACGCGTAATACCATACTATCTTATACTAGGTACTTGTACCTCATACGACGGCGATCATGATATTTTTTTACAAGAAATAAATACAGAGTAATATTCACACTGAAAACACTTGTGAAACCTAGTTCTTACTAGATATGTAAAGCGTCGCCATAGTTTAATGCACTCGACCGACCCATTAAATGGGAAAACTTTGACTAGACGAGAAGCCAGACTAGATTTATCGTCGCGATGGTGATGCCCATTTTGGGCTTAAACTAGTCAGTGGAAATTATTTATGAAATTAGTACGTAGTTGTGGAACTTAACTATTACCTAAAAGTGTTCAATCAATAAGGTGTTGTGTTGAAAAATCACGCTTGCGCGTGACATCGCATCTTAAGTGAAATAGAGCAAGAGATTTTTATTTTTTAAAATAAAAATCCGATGCCAAGATTGCGCCGACGTAAACACAGATCTGTTTCTATAAGTTTTCAATAATAAATAACAATTATAATAATATTGTTGTTTAAATTATATTTATTTTATGTATCTTAGTACATAGGGTGGTTTTTTGAGAAGGGCAGTGATGGTCAAGTCCAAAACTACGAGTAAGAATTAAAATTTTCACTTATGTCACTTATAAATAACAAGAACTGTATCTGTACATTAAACATGTCGGTAGTACGTTTCTTTATAAAGATTGACAGATCAATCGGCAACAAAATTGATTGGTTTATTATAATAATAATAATATAGCATTTATTGAACACAGAAGTTTGTTCAGTTAGAACTACTTACATTCCAATTCAAAAGTTTATTTATTAATACAGCGTCAATTACTGACAAAAGTGAATTAAATTGAAAATACTCAATTTTTAAAGGAGAAACGACGCCTTTCACGACTTTTTTTTAACTTTCGTGGTTTCGGTCTTGGCAATCACCTTTCATATAAAAGCACCTTGTATACTCCCTCACCACCTTTATAATGCTGGTCTGCCACTCTACCTGTCGAAACTACGCCGATCCGCCCCGATGCGACGACGTACCTGCTTGTGCTAGAATGTCAATTGCACGATACACTTTGTCTATCGAAAGTCATTTCCCGTCTAGTGGATATATTTATTTCATATGTATTTCTTTGCCCAGCAGTGGGACAATATAGGCTAGAATAAAAAAAATGTATTTCAAAATAAACTATTTTTTTTATTTATTTACGAACTACCTATGCGTTTTTATGTGCTCATCATCAAAGTGGTGTTGATACAAATATTAATACATAGAACATCAAATAATACTAGAGATATTAGATAAGTTAAAGCTTAATTTTTATTCAAGATTTCGTTTATTTTTATATAATTTATGTTCATAAGAGAAAACTGACTTTGATTTAAATAAGTAGTAGGACCTACCATAAGTTATACATTAGAAAAACTAACGCTTTAACAGTATACCTATGCTAATGTAACATATCTAACATAATAAGTTGATTGCAAAAACACAGTTTACAGATAATATAATTCACGAAAAAAATATTATTTGCACCAAATTATGAATTGCATAGCAAATAAGTATTTTATATTTTTCAAAGAAACTTTAGCTTGTTAACTAAGATAGAAAAATCAGAAGCAAAAGCGACCCTCTTGACCTCAAATATGACTCACGTGGAAAGTGTTGTAAAGCGACGACAGTCGCACCTCGTACGTCAGAGATAATAGGCCCGCCCGCGAGACAAATGTTCGCGGCGTGGACTTGACAAGGGCTGTAAAAATAAATAAAGAGACCGCGCAATACCGCACTGTCTTATACCACTTGTACCTCACACGATGTTACTAAGACGACGATCACCACAATTATTTATTACTATATTCTTATTGAATCAAGCGAAAAATATTAAGATTTTGTTATCGTCTGCAAAACTAGCTTCACGTGTTGACATTTATGTAAAACATCAGGTATTTTATTCATGAATTCTGTTGCGAAGATTACTTTATGTCGGTGAATGAGCATTATGAGCATGATAAACTGTTTCGAAAATAACATTACATACTTAAAAAACACCTGTATTTTTTGTTTTAATCTATGCGCATCTCTTTTTCTTATGTATCGCTTCAAGCTAAGAGAACTGGAATTTAATTTCAGTTCCCTCTCGCACGTTTTCATCTTGGCAGGTTGACCGGCTGCTGTACCTACTGCCAAGTGTAATAGTATTTATAATATTGGTGATACCTACCTACATTGTTTTTGTCTAGATACATTTTTGATTATCATTACTGTTTTGCTGATACGTACAGATACCAATATTACATTCTAGAGACCCGGTATTTGATACTATTAGGGATATATTTCACCGGGACGCCGCGCCATGGCGGCGCAACCAGTCGCCGCTACCAACAAAATGTATAGAGCTCTATAGAGAGTTACTCACTTGGTGTCCGTTTGATTGCCCAACCAAACTTACATTTTGTAGGTAGCGGCGACTGGTTGCGCCGTCATGGTGTCCCGGTGAAATATAGCCCTTAATTAACCGGTTACGCATACCTACTAGTTTAAAAATATAACAATACTGTTCGCGCCGTCTCGTACCCTACGGTCAGCTTCCGTGACAGAAAGCTGCACTTGACAGCGTGAGCCAATGTAATGTAACAAACGCTATTATATGTAATTAAAACAATTTAATATCAAACACTCTTTCTTGTTCTTTATCCCGAACAAATACATTTTATACCGATAAATAAAAGAGTAGGTACGGTATCGGTTCGACTGACATCGAGGTGGAGTGGTAATTTAAGCTTTGTTTATACCTTTGTTTCGGAAAATGTTAATGTAGGTACTTCTAAGCTCAGTGTTTAGAGCTAGACAATCAAAGTCTAGACTTCAGAATTTGAACATGCCAACCCATATAGCTGTCAAGCTAGGTATTATATATCACCGTACATTGTGTATATTGTAAATGAACCTCTTACACAAAAGACACTTTGCAACTTTTATCTCAATCCGTCTGAAAGCTGAACTCCTTTGTAGTTCGGACATATTGAGCAGAAGCATTAATGGATGGTGGGCATTGTATTCTGCCTGCATAACCCTATTGGTTGTCGTTCATGGCATAGCTACTAGTATTAGTACCTATTGTGCTAACTTGAAGGACAACGAAGATAATAAGTGCGTGGGTTGGTATAGACATTCTCGATAATACCTTATCAAGGTTGTAAATATGATACTTTCATAACAAGTTAACAACTGATTACGTACGACAAATAGGTATATGAGTAAATATTTTCCTAATAAAACTGAATTGCTCTTCAGTAATTTCAAGTGAATTATCCTAATATTGCTAGTCTGGATTGATGTCAAGCGTAGGCTGATTGATAGGTACTCAAAGCGTTCTCTCTTGCTTCACAGACGTCTCAAAGTGATCGAATTCCTACAACGATCGAATGCATTATGTGGATTACCAACATAATGTGCAGCGGCAGGCAATAATACCTAGCATATACCTTAACTTTAAACTATTTAAAACTGCTATAATACCTACTACGGTAAGAACTGCGAGTAACAAAATGCATAGCATTACATTACAAAGCACGTGGAAACTTTGTTTAAAAAACAATGTACTTGTACAAGTATAACCTACAAAGGCAACTAGTATGAACTAGTTCGAATCAACGAATCAAAGCTTTTAGGTACTATATGAATAGTACCTACAAGCTTTGATTCGTTTAAGACTAGGTGACCTTATGTGACGTCTATCTTATTGCATTGATAAGACTGACGATGTACCAGTTTGTACCTTCCATTTTATCTCAGGGTGAATAATCTTTGAAACAACTGCAGATACAAGCCATGTCGGTAAAGCCCACAATACTATGTCTACACTCACAATCCACCAGCAGTTTTAATTAGTTTTTCAACAAATAACTTTTATGTTCGTGTGTTGTCTTTTGAACAATGACAGAGGTTAAAAGCTTTTTTGTAGCTGAAGTCTGATACCAAAGTTCTTAAAGAAAGTTTAAACAATAAGGAGGATTATATTTAGCGTAGGCTTTGACTTTGATAAGGTGTGTTTTAGAAAAATATATATAAAAATATGTACTTATTGGTATGGACTTTTATATAAAAAGATAACTGTTATTATTAACGATGCTTTATATAGCATTATATATTATCTATGTATATCTATAATAATAATGTATAACTGATAGAAGCCATAGAAACAGGAACTTTCTTAGGGGCTTATACCTATATTCAGTAATTAATATGTATTCAGTAAGCAAGAAGATGTGAAAAACAGCGGAATATGCTTTTTTATCTATACTATTCCCCTAATTCATAAACCAGACACCGAATTCATAAAGTTAAACAAATTCGACTTTAGGAATTACAAAAGTTGTTGGATCTCACCAAAGAAATTTTGTGATTAAATATTTCCCAAAATTATTTAGTGAGTATATAATATATAAAAGTTGTGAGGAATATAAATATTATTTTTTGCTTGCATATTTAAGAGATAAGAGCTATTTGACTTTAATCTAACTAAACGAATTCGTGTATGACTAAACACTGTTAATTATTTATTCATTTTTTACCAATAAAAAATTACAAGACCTTATAATTAGCGACTTTATGACTGATATAATTTGAAAATAAAGTTTCAAGTTTGGCCAAAAAAATTTAAGATAATTAAAAAAAAATACAAAGTAATGGCCCAACTTAGGTATCTTTACAATAGTGTACAGCTCTCACAAAATGGTTCTACATTTTACTTAAAAATTTTTAGTACACTGAAAATATGAAATTAAGCTTAAGTAGCTTGTAGCTTTTCATTATTTTGAGCTAAACTAACACAGAGTTTGCGGTAGACACCACATTTTGGACCGGATATTCTCCTGCGTTAAGAGGCGTATACACTGAAACGGTCATCGCATATTAGCATTTTAAGTACAGCTTTACAAAATTTAAGGAGTTATTAGATATAAGTATGGTCAGAATATTCATTAGGATTCGGAGTGCTGACCCACATAATTCAGCTATATATTTTCGAAATATAAAAATAAACAAAAAGAAATTGTTATAAGGTTCTGAGTTAAGTTGTTAAAATAAGCAATAATTGCTTGAACGTAAATCTAAAAATTCTTGTAAATTGTATTTAGTTTTGAAGACGTCATAAAAATTGTAATACATATTTGGAATATCCAGGAAGCTTGGCAGAGCGCGTGCAGCTTTGAACCGTATATACAACTGTAATTATGATAATACGTGTAAAATCGCACACGCTAAGGTGCAAATTTTTAGTAGAGGGCTCCCATAATAACGCTTTGGTATATCAGAACTGTTTGAACATTAGGTAGGTACATATTTGAATATAAATTCACAAACACATTAACTGAATTATTGGTTTAGGTGGTTAAGTATCAAGGTTTAGGTAGATTAGGTAGTTTGACGGAATTATTTAATTCTGACAGATGTTTTCATACAGAATTTATTATATTATTTATATTATTCTCGAACAATTCACACATCACACTCTAGTCTCTAACTAAGCAAAGATTTTACACCGGGAACTAGATTGTTGAGAAAATACTTATATATTTTTTATTACATAGTAACACCCAGACACAACAAATATTTATGTTCATCACACAAACATTTGCTCTAGGTAGGAATCCCACGACCCACAGCATAGAAGGCAGAGCTTCTACCAACTGAGCTGTGACGCCTGTCACGTTGTACTTGAACCAGAGATGCGAAGTAGGATTACCTTCATTGGTCCGTTTTTATAACATATAATTGTTCCGTCAAGCTCCACAATGACAGACAAATGACTTGGTAATGATAATGAGAAAAGGAGATAAACCAACAGACCAAAACATAAAATTATATCGTGCATTATTTTAACATTTCCTGTAAAAAGGTTTAGAGTGCAGTGCACGTAGCATTACGAACTGCACATGAAATTTGAGTTAATGCAAATATTTAGGGAAACAATATGACACACGAGTTTATGTTGCATAAATAGAAATAATAATATAACTTTTCGTAGTCTAAAAATAATATTAATGAGTATAGCTTTTTTAATAAAACCAAAACTATATATTTATACATAATATCAATAACGCAAAAATAAAAAAAATAAAGATCTATTTAGAGGCACGCCACAAAATCATTTTCAGTTGGTTTCCTAACCGTACCTAGGGAAGTCATAAGTCGCTTTCATTTCTAGCTTGTCAATTTACGCTAGAGAACGTACTTAACGTCTTTTATAAAAATGAAATGGGTTGTCTAAGATCCGGCTGCAGGATGACTTCGCTCATCTGTTTTTTGCTTAAAACCGATTTTTTATGTATATTTATAATTAGGAGAATATATATTTATCAGGTTGCCAAGCAAAATTTGGCCGCATGTATGTTTAATTAAATTATTTTTAATTGGTTTCTGGGAAAACATTTCGTTCACTTGTTTTTTAAATAAAATAACGTCTACATCATAGCAATTTATATGAAGATTCAAAAAAATCACGGCTGCCGTTGCGCACTTGGCCGCACCTCTTTGCAGCCAGGTGTAAACAGGTATGATTTCGATACATTTATACGTTCATAACGTTTATTTATAAATTATACATCAAATTAAAGCTAATTTTTTTCTATTTATTACCATATATGGGTGCCTAATGAAATCTAGCCGCAAATAAGGGGTGCTGGCTTTTAAAAATTATAAATATCTAAGGTAGAGTGAAAGAGAGTTAGCGCGTAACATCATGTGTCAGAAGAGGATAGCGATTGCCGGCTGTGCTAAGCTTTTAAGCCATTGCGCATGCGTCGAATGTTAGTGAAAATTTTTAATTGAATTTTTTTATTTGCTTAAATGTTTAATTAACATGTAACAAACGATTTAATCCCTGAACAAAATCTACTAAAATTTCAAATAGTACCTTCACAATAAAATTTTCTTTTACTTAGGTCACCTTGGTTTTATTTTTGTACTTTTTAAATTAATACTAATTATATTAATTAAATAATGTCATTAATATAATGCTAGCCTCAACGACATCATCCGGCGAGCTTTTACCAGCGTGAACGTGCCAGCCATTCTAGAGCCGAATGGTCTGATGCGTGACGATGGTAAACGGCCTGACGGTATGACGCTTGTTCCGTGGGAGGCGGGAAGGCCTTTGGTGTGGGACGCAACTTGTGTCGATACCCTTGCACCTTCTCACTTGTCACAGACATCCGTTCGGGCTGGTGCGGCGGCGGATTCGGCCGAGGATCTCAAGAGACGCAAATATGCAGGTCTCGACAGGGCATACATATTTGCTCCTCTTGGGGTCGAGACTCTAGGTCCGTGGGGTACCGAGGCCCACCGCGTTTTCAAAATTATTTCTGGGCGTCTAGTCGAAGCGACGCGTGACCCGAGGGCTGGTGAGTATCTGGCCCAACGTATCAGCATTGCTATTCAGCGCGGCAATGCAGCCAGTGTCTTGGGTACGCTTCCGATTGGTACTGATTTGGATCAGTTGAACTATCTATAGATCGTTTGCAACGGTCTGTAGATAGCTCAACTGTTTCTTATGTATTTTATATGACTATGTACATTTTGTAAATACTGTATAGTCATAAATATATTAAATAAATATTTAATAATTTTTTTTGTAAGTAATTTTCAAATTTATCTTTTTGAAACGGAAGACATATTTTTTGGATTATTTATTAAGTCGTATATTAATCCTCGGTGGTTGAGAACACTAACATTCGACGCATGCGCAATGGCTTAAAAGCGTAGCACAGCCGGCAATCGCTATCCTCTTCTGACAAATGATGTTACGCGCTAACTCTCTTTCACTCTACCTTAGATATTTATAATTTTTAAAAGCCAGCACCCCATAATTGCGGCTAGATTTCATTAGGCATCCATATATGGTAATAAATAGAAAAAAATTAGCTTTAATTTGATGTATAATTTATAAATAAACGTTATGAACGTATAAATATATCAAAATCATACCTGTTTACACCTGGCTGCAAAGAGGTGCGGCCAAGTGCGCAACGGCAGCCGTGATTTTTTTGAATCTTCATATAAATTGCTATGATGTAGACGTTATTTTATTTAAAAAACAAGTGAACGAAATGTTTTCCCAGAAACCAATTAAAAATAATTTAATTAAACATACATGCGGCCAAATTTTGCTTGGCAACCTGATAAATATATATTCTCCTAATTATAAATATACATAAAAAATCGGTTTTAAGCAAAAAACAGATGAGCGAAGTCATCCTGCAGCCGGATCTCGTACTAGTAGCTAGGTAGATACTAGAGCAGCTTAGAACTTATAAATAATAGTTGAAAGATGAGATTAAAGTACTATTCTTGCGGCCGTTCTGACAAAAACCACTTCTCAAGAAACCAAATGAAATTACAAACGTTTGTCAAATACTTCAGTCATTTTCCTATGATACGGTCAAAAAGCCCCAATTTTTCGACCGCTGTAATCGAGAAAAGATTTATCAATTCGGATAATCGTATGGCGATCCAACTTGACGCATAACGTGCCGTTCAATTTGGTAAAGCCCCATATCAAAAATTGACAAGGCGGATACAATGGGCGGATATCCAACCCCAGGCTAACCTTCCTGAAACCTTGTTTGGTAGTAAAAATATTTCAGTAACATATCTAAGTGTTTAACATGGTATGAAAATAATACAAGCGCAAACATTTTTTGTTTCAACTTGACATAAAAAAAGATAAAAATATATTTATTGCTTTAGGTCTTAAAATTACATCTTGCATGTAGGTACGGTTTTAATTTTTTGAACTCCTGACTTATTCTGTAGTCTGTAACTGCCGATAATAATATAAATCGCGGAATGCATTTTATTCAAATGCACCGTGAATTATTAAAAAAAAACAAAAAAAACTCTCTGTATGCAAATGTTTCGTGAATGTTGAAGAAGTTCGTGTCGTGTGTGACTTGTATGACTTCACATGCTTTTCTGGTCTGATGATGTACATGCTGTGGCCATCATTCTACCATTTAATATATACCAACCATCTCTATGGTATTTCAAGATTCTATGCATCGTTTTTTGCCTTTTTTGCCACCTGGGGCAGATAAAACTATACAGATCAACTATAACTTAGTTCTGTGAAGAGGCGAGAAATGGCACTTAGATTTCAGCTCACTCAGCCTCATGGGAAAAGTTCGTACGGCCAGATTTAGACTTGCTACAGGTACGTCCGCAGAAAACACAATTCTGCGATTGCTTTCGATTTGCTGGGTTGGTTTTTATCTCGACAGTGTGATTCACCTTGTTTTAATATTATTATTTTTTTGTTCTAATGTGTTTGCTGACTAACCGCTCCAAGGGTTAAAACAGTCGGGCTAAGGTAATTAATTTATGTACCTGCAAAGAACAATGGTAGCGTAAAAAATTAGACAAACACCGCGACAGCTCAAAATAACGACGTTTTATACTGTGGTCTTTGCATTGCTCTGAAAAGGGAACAGTACAAATGTGCTCAAAGGAAAGTGTAGGCACATAATATAAAAATCAAGTGTTTGATCATCGAACATGTTATAGAACTACGAGCGTTTTGTAAAATGTCCATAAAAAAGAAAAATAATGGATATTAAAGAATAAATAAATAAATAAATAAATAATGCTGGACAATCCACACAACATCATCTAGCCCCAAGCTAAGCAGAGCTTGTATTATGGGTACTAGAAGACTGACATACTTAATACAATAACATTACATAGATAGATATTTTTTTATTATATACATATAAATACCCAGAACACCCAGAATAAATATTTGCAGATCATACAAACATTTATTCCAAGGCGGGAATCGAACCCGCAACCTTCCGCGTCGCAGGCGGACCATCGCCCACCGCGCCACATCGGTCGTCGTAGAAGATTAATAGTATACCTTAATGATTCTTTTGTGATTAATCTTGTGAAGCACATAACATACAGAAGTTTCACGAACAGAAAAATTACCGGTGCTTAATTAAACATCATAATTATTATTTATTATGTAGCTCACGTGCGCATGGAACTGCATGAAATCGTGTAATCTGGTATTGATCGATGCGTACAATAAGTTATTGAAGTTTGATTAATTTGTGTATTATTTTACAACACCACCTGTCACAAACATTCACAGAGATTGCACAAAAGTGGTACGTTTGTGTACAGAACGAGCTTACACGTTTTATTTTCAACAACTTCACGGGTATAAGACAAGATGTAAATACCTGTGTAAGCATAGCTTAGTAATTTTCTGTCTTCTTTTATCCGGATTATATAAAACCACAAAAATGAATAAATATGTCTAGTTATGTATCTTATTATAACAGATTTCAAAACGGCAAAGTTCACTTTGAATAGTGTGAATAAAAATATGATAATATTAATTTATAATAACTTAGTAGTTAATGAATCATGAAAATGATTCATTATCGTCACTCCATTATTTTTAACCAGCCTTTCACGTATAAATTACAAAGTAGGTATTTGATAAATAATTTCACTAGAGGCATATCTTTGAAATAATAATCTAGATGTGCTTAAAAATAATAAATATATAAACTTAGCTACCGTCCGTTATTTATTTGTGCCATTCCGTGATTACGGTTACTTATTTACCTTATTTTACTATTTTAAGTTTTACAGGAATAATTTCTCAAACAAACATCCGTAATGTATCCATATCAAAGGCTCTAATTAATTTCATTTGAAAGTATTTATGTAGTTTTTATAAATTAGTACATTAACAATGTTTATTTGCAATATACTTATCAATGATACGATAGTGACCCGCTGACCCGCTCACATTCACAACTGCAGGCAAAACTGCATTTAAGAAAACATTTCGATTCATTTTGTTTATATCTTTAGTCTTCTGTAGTCTTGGTACTCGAGTGTCCGCATCATGCACCAAGCCAAGGTTATTTTGTACCTAACATGAGCTGTATTGAATAAGTTAATAAATATACACGCTACTGCAACAATGTATCAAACCATTATCTTCTATATTCTGAAGTCCTGGTACTCGAGTGTACGGATGATGCACTTAGTCAAGGTCTCACCCGACTCGACCCGATCATTTGTACGTACTATCAGTTGGTTACGTAAATATATACACGTTACCACAACAATCTAAAGAACTATTATCTTATATTATCTGAAGTCCTGGCAATAAAGTGTCTTACACTTGATTGAAAGTTGAAGAACCTTAAAAAGGTCCTATAGATATCACTAGTATTTGCCTTTTATTTCTATTAACAAAAAAGTAAATTTCGATGTTCAAAAGTTTATTTTATATTGTGCCCTCTATGAACTAAAATTAGGGAATCTATTAGACAAACATAGTAAACTAATACAGTCTTGCACATTCGTGTGAAGTTCGAATAACAAATGTCGGTAACGGTCTGATTGAGATCTAATCTATTGGTTCACATTCTGAGAACAGCCGCAGGCCTCAACAATGATTGTACTTTTCAGTTTTTTTTCAATTGATACATGAAAACACCCTTATAGTTAACTTCAAACTTTGTTATAAGTATACAATATGAAGATGATCATCTTTTAATATATAAATATTAATCAGAAAATAAACAATATTGCAAGTAAAGAAAAACCTATTATAGGTACATTGAGAATATAAGTTGAAGTTTAAACTCCAAAGTTTTCGGTAGAAAGAATTGCTACCAATATATATTTTATTTGTGATTAAAATTAAATAACATTGAAATGAATCAGTAAACAAAATGAAATTCCGATACTCCGTGAGTGCAAATTAAGCTGAAATTCACGCACATATCCCCGATTCAATTAATTTTTGTTCGTATAACAGTGAAGGCTGAATCCAATTATGAAAAAATTTGGTTGTCGAATGAAAAGAATGTCTGCTTTTTTATCACAGTGAAAACAATAGAAACGTTAGTATGCCAGTATAGTTATACTACGAACTTATTGCAACCAAACTAAAATGTATCGTGGATAAAAATAAAATATTTAATTTTTCTTTGCAGTGTGCAAAGAAGATAGTACGCGTACCCTTACAAAATACACTGTTGCTACTTGCTAAGAGATACAAATCCACTGAGATCGCAGTGTAGTAGAACGTGCAGGCGCAACGCGTTTTGGTGCGTGCCTATGTAAAATTCAGGCAATTACCTCTTCGGTTGACGTTTATGTATAGTATACGCCTAAAACATATTGTAGGCTAGAAGTATAGATTTTAGTTAATTGGCCTGCCTAAGTAAAGTTTTAGCTACTCATGTGGGTAGATAATTTCGATACCAACTAAATCAATACCTACCACAGGTAAAAATACGAGCATAAAAAGTCAAAGATTGCACGAGGTCAAACCCGATAAAAAAATGATTAAATATCACTCGCGCGGAGACAAGATAAACTTAAAATCATTTTTATTCAATCGGCATGGACCTCGTGCGATGTCACATTAAAATGCAATACGCTTTCCAACACGCTGAAATGTGTTGTAAGATAGTCCATATACAGACGAAAATTACTTAAATGCGTGCGTTTTATACGTCGTTATTCCGGCGCCTCTTTCGAGATGTTGCTACGTCAATGTGCTGTGATTTCATGATACCCTAGTGTCTCGAGGCCGTTTTTGCAACAATGTTATTGATTTAGCTTGTTGAGATCATTTTAAAATCGTGAAAATGTAACCATATCTATCTCGCTTTGGTGTCTGTTGCTACGTGGGTATTTCTATGGGGTTTCAAGAATTTTATCTGGTTTAATTAAAACAAGTGCACATAATAACTTACACCATAAACCAAAACATGTAATACAAGTAAAACCGATCTAAAAACTTTGAAAAAGTGGAACATACCTATCAATAAAGACTCAGAGTGACAAACGCAGTGCTCATAAAAACTAGGCCTGCTAAATCTAAAAAAAAACACTTTAACAGTAAAGAGAAACACCATGATGCAACCTGATTGACACGTTGCATCATGATGTTTCAGCTCCTAATTGACATTGAAAATGCCGACAACGCTGAAAAGTATTTATGTTTTACAGAGTCTTATTTATCTGAACATGGCTAAACAGTAGACTTTCGATAGTTCATCAAGCTTCGATAAACGAGCTTATTGTTGCTGTATTGTAAACTTATAAATTAGTAGGAATACTTGCTTAGAAAAAAATCCAAGAATTAAAAATGCGCAAAATAACTTTGTAAAAGCGCTATCTATTGGCATGAAAACTGTAGATCGCATTTATATCGCGTGCATTTTTCTCGCAAACTATCTGCCGAGCACAAGGATTGCAGTATGCTGAAGAGATGAAAAGGGGTCGCTCCGTATTTTGTTAGTAAAATTCAGATTGTGATTTTGTTTCTTACTGGTTACAGTCTATGTTTGCATTCTTCTGGCTTTTCAAGCTTGACTTAAAACAAACTGCGACCATATTTCCAACACAATACAGTATACAATTAAAATACTTCGTATTGAAATTCTTAGGTCAAAACAGTTGACTAAAGAGAGTGGGAACTGGGAAACTAATTCTTACTCATTCTTGCATTTCAGTCTTGCTATTGAAACATAATATTACGTTTTTGTACACAAATAAAAATTGTAACTTAGGTTGTCTTGTGATGGCGGACAACAACAGAAGATCTGAATAAACTAATAGAAACAACGAATTTATTCTGAAAGTGAAAAAAAATCTGGCTTACTTAACTCCTTCAAAAAGTGTTGTGTAAGTAAATATTATGTTATTATATTCAATTTGTCAAACACATATTTTAACTACCCTTAGATTTTAGACAAAGGCACTATTTTCTGTAGTATCATGAAAAACGTAAAAACCAATCATACATTTATCTAAATAACTGGCATTATCAAGTGACGCGTTACTAACCATCCAACTTAAATAAATAAAAACCAATAGTCCAGTCAAAATAGACTAAAATTATGACTTCAGTTTGCATTAATTCCCAACAAGCTGGATTTTTGTACAGGCCTTGAATACGTCATTACAAATGATATGTCAAAAGTCCCCATCGATCCCGTTTGTGCGTTGTTTTTTATTCGAGGTCAAAGGTCATAAATTTGCATTTTTTGCGTATATCTCTGAAACAACGAAAGCTATCGAAAAGTGGTTCAGGCAAAGTTTGTACATCGTAAAATTGTCTACTAAAATACTTCAACACTTTTCTTCTACAAAGCATCGTTTTCGAGATATAGTGACTTTAGACCGCAGGAAAATTGTCGAAGATGCTGCGTTTTTTTTCATTTCAGCCGTTTTATCTGCTTCATTGCCACAGAACAAACAGTATTTCTTGAAATTTACTGAAAGGGGTGATGGGTTCGATGGGTTAGTCCTCCTCCGAGGTAATGAATCGTCTTTTTGTTTCAAGAAATACTGTTCGTTCTATGGCAATGAAGCAGATAAAACGGCTGAAATGAAAAAAACGCAGCATTTTAGTAGATTTTCTTGCGGTCTAAAGTCACTATATCTCGAAAGCGATGCTTTGTAGAAGAAAAGTGTTGAGATATTTTTGTAGACAATTTTACGATCTACAAACTTTGTCGGAACTATTTTTCGATAGCTCTCGTTTATGACTTTTAAACGCAAATTTATGACTTTAACCTGGGTATTTGCGTTTTTCGCGTATATCTCTGAAACAACGAGAGCTATCGAAAAATGGTTCAGGCAAAGTTTGTAAATCGTAAAATTGTCTACAAAAATATCTCAACACTTTTCTTCTACAAAGCATCGCTTTCGAGATATAGTGACTTTAGACCGCAGGAAAATCTACTAAAATGCTGCGTTTTTTTCATTTCAGCCGTTTTATCTGCTTCATTGCCATAGAACGAACAGTATTTCTTGAAACAAAAAGACGATTCATTACCTCGGAGGAGGACTAACCCATCGAACCCATCACCCCTTTCAGTAAATTTCAAGAAATACTGTTTGTTCTGTGGCAATGAAGCAGATAAAACGGCTGAAATGAAAAAAACGCAGCATCTTCGACGATTTTCCTGCGGTCTAAAGTCACTATATCTTGAAAACGATGCTTTGTAGAAGAAAAGTGTTGAAGTATTTTTGTAGACAATTTTACGATGTACAAACTTTGCCTGAACCACTTTTCGATAGCTTTCGTTGTTTCAGAGATATACGCAAAAAATGCAAATTTATGACCTTTGACCTCGAATAAAAAACAACGCACAAACGGGATCGATGGGGACTTTTGACATATCATTTGTAATGACGTATTCAAGGCCTGTACAAAAATCCAGCTTGTTGGGAATTAATGCAAGCTGGAATGTCTATTTTGACTGGACTACAAAGGGCGTGCCGTCTGGAGATGCACACGGGTAACATAGTCGCAAGTATCAGCATTAAGTTTCAAAGTATGTAAAATACAGACTTGGATATTGGATGTAGAGAGGAAAGTCCGTTCAAAGTTTTCAAGAGAATATTTGCTATGCTAGTTTTGTTTTGAGTTGTTTGGTGGACAATGGCTCTCGGAGTGCCTCTAAGTATTAACTTGGTTCAGAACCTGCAAAACTTAGATTTCACTTATTCAAGACCGCCCAGTTTCATCCAGCAAGTTGTTTTAATGCTACGATTGCTGCTTTGATGATTAAAGGGTCCACTAGTTTTATTATTATTATTACATTTATTAAAATACGATCTCACATCTATGTGCGCATTTGCTCATCCCCCAAAATGTCTTGTAGTCACGTGAATGAGAGACTATGGAAATCGAAGAATAAACTAAGTGTTTTTTTGTCGTTAGTGCGTTCGTGGTACAGTTTAACTATTTATTGTTTCGATATTCTTAAAGTAAATGCTAAAATCACAAAGTTTAATTAGGACTGTTCCATCCCACATAATATAGAATTAGTAACTTAGAACAAAATAAATAAAACGTTTCTGCCCATATGGCGATTACTCTTTTTCCAATAATAACAATATTTGAATTTATTTATGCTTCATTCACTTGAAAATTTGCAAATTGTTTGTTTCAGCCTTTTTTATTCACACTGACATTGACCTGTATGAAATGTAGATGACTACTTTAACCAGCGAAGTACACAGAAGTGGTTTAACGACCTCCAGTATTTTCACAAATTGAAATACTGTTCTGGATCTAGCACAACCACTCACTCAATTGATTGTGATTACTGTAGGTAATGAAATTTCAAGAAATAGGTTTATTGCAGGTAGATTAAAGCTAGACATTACATGGAAATGCTTTGAAAAGCGTTTTAGACCAAAGATTTCTTGTTAGGTTAGTTTAAAATATTTAATAATCATTAAATCTTAAGGAGAGTGTGTATAGTCATAAGTCTGGGCAAAAGTGGCCATATTTTTAGTTTAGACCAATACAGATGAGGGTACCTACTGTTCTAAATAAAACTTTTAGACAAGCGTTGTATAGATAGACGTCCAGTCGGACTAGGGAGTTTAAAAAAAACACATAATAGAATTTCCAAGAAGTTTTACCTAATTGCAAGTGTAGGCATGCACTAACGAAGACCTCAATTCGAACTCAGATTGACACTTTGGAAAGGTCTCAGGTCGGTACTCGAGTCTTTGCTAACTTTATGAATATATTATCGGTGTTCTTTCTCCGTCTTTACATTTTACCTAAAAAAGCACCGGCTCTTCGACGTCTAAAAATCATTATTTTAATAAGAGACTCGAACCAGGGATTTACCTTCCAAAATATATTTGCGTCCCTATTCATTTCAACATTTCTCTCCTCGCTCCGTGTCTACATCCAATAAAGTGAATAATATTTTAAAATTCCGACGCTTTTGTCGCCCATTACGATACTTTACTGAGGCGAAAATATTTCATATGATTTGTACTTTTTAACAGGTGGACGTGCCATTTTCATTAAATTCAGAATCAGAATTCCATACAATATACCTATATCCATACAATATACAACTGAGTTGAGAGAGGTAAAAAATGGATAAAATAAATAAAAAATTAGAAACTCAGACATGGCAACAGATAGCTTTGAAATTTATCTTACTTTAGAATGCTACATTATCATTATAATAATGGCGTTTTTCGTATGGTTTTAATGTTTATTTTCTGGTCTTAACCACAATGAGATACAAAAAAATTACGAAGCTCAAAACAGGCTAAGACTCCGGGTCCTTTTGAGACTGTCAGTATGCAAAAACAATTATTTATTGCGGAAACGGCCACGTCCCGGGACGAGGCGCTTCCGTTAACCGCCGAGATGATTTATATTCGCATAACTGAGCAGAGAACTTTCAAACCTTCAACATTTTTGTATGAAAGACGTGTAGGATAATAATATTATGCGGTTAACCGCTGAATTTAATGTTTTTCATATCTACTTTGTTTTAGCGACCTGCGGACATTGAACTTATTCTTGTTTTGTTAAACTCCATTTTGTGCATTTAGTAGGATTCAAAGCGCTATAATTATCATATCCAACTTAACAGGAATACTGGTTATGAAATAGCATATTACTATAAGAGTGTGTGTGCAGTACCTAGATATTTATAGCTATAGAACTTATAAAAAATAGTTATTTTTCACAGTAAAGCCACTCGACGGCCTGCCTTGTATCTTTCGTTGCCAATCATTTTTTTTCTCTGATGTTTTTGATATCCAAAGTGTATAAAACACATAACTTTAATTAACATAAATATATAAATCAAATTGTGTTGGCCTAACCACGAAACACTGTACTTTCAACCGCAAATTAATATTATTAACTATATCCAACAATCTATGTTTATTTTCACTTAAATTAATGAATTTATTGATAGTTGTTCTCTGTGTAGTTAAGTTGGGTACTTGACAAATAATAATGTGTATTTTCAGTTTCAAATACCAATTGTAACTTCATCTCGTAAAAGTGAGTAAACATGAAACCAATAAGTGTGATCCGACGAGCAAATCGGTTTGAATCTCGCGTGTTGAACGATGCAAAAACACGAATCGTCGGGAGCCAAATCAGCAATCAGATTTATCGACAGCTTTCAGTATCGCGAAAACTGCACTTCGTTGAATGTTAGCGTCGTGGGGTATTGGCACTATGCCATGAGTGACTCTGGGCCGGCTGGCTGCTACGTCTCGATATTAAAAAACTCATCGCACTAATAGTGCAGTAAGCTTTTTATCATACGTACTAAAAATGCGTTTAAGAAGAACTTCATGACTAAAACCTGAAAAAAACGAAGCAACAAGTACTCACGCTAATACTATGCTAATTTTATTGAAGCTAAATTCAAAATACATCCAGCTCATTTTGGAAAGGTACGCACTAGTCATCATGAGTCTGACCACGTATGTTGGATCTATATATTCTGCGCGATATGAATGTAAGCAGGTGTTGAAAATGTCTGCGTCTTGATCTGCTATAAATTATTATTAGATACTACGACACTAAGTACCACCAACCAACATGTTGACAATGAAATTTTAACCTAAAGGATAATCGCACATTTTCTGAACGTACTACAATAGTCTAAGCTGTCCCATTCAGAGCACCCCGTTTTACAGCACTTACGCTATTCTACTTCGGTTTGGATCCATAAGAATTTTGTTGGTTTAGTTAGTTAATTTAGCCTTTTACTAAATACTTAGCTCAAATATATTTTACTCCACACAAATAACTTGTTATATAAAATGAATGGCACGGTAAAGCAATTTAACCTGGGCAAAAGAAAATCTGGTACAAAATGCTGTACGTGAAGGAGAAAGAAAACAAAACCGCATTTCCTTGTAAATTGAGTTTTTATATTATAGCAATTTGTTATTTTCTTTATAATTTATGTTAAGTAAAACTCATTTAAATCGGCTTAAAAATTGTCAGCTTGTTAAAAAGTTGAGATAGGAAAGAACAAAGGATAAGAATGGAAACTTTTAAACACAATTTGCGGTTCGGTTACGTAGACTAATTTATACTTAAGGTCACGGGAACATCAGAACTATTTTTTCTACGTTATTACTTTTATTAATTGAAAAGAAAACTACTTTTATTACTTTTAAATATTGATCGTAATGACCACAAGAACTATGTATGATTCTTGATTCTGTGATATGAAAAAATGAAGTAGGTAGCAAGAGAAAGTCTTCGTAAGCCTAAACACATGTGATATTATCAATATTTATTCATTACTGAGTTTTCTCATACTTGTGAGTTAAGAAAATAGAACTTCGCACCATTCGACCGTGCTTGCAAATCGGCTGTTGTTGGCATGTGAAAAAGTCTGTTGGGGTATAGGCGTATTTATTTATTTATTTGTTTATTTGTCATATTTATCTAATCACGTTAATCAAGATATGGAATTATATTAACCTAAACTAAAACTTAGGCTTTTAAAGTTTGATAAGCCGCAGCGCATTATAAAGTATATTGAAAACAATGAACAAGACGGTTTAAAAATAAAATTGTCTGGGTTATTGGAAACTCGATTGAGAGTTTCCGGCAAAGGCACCGATGTCGAACCGAAGAAGAAGGGGCGTAAAGTAATCTATTGCACAGACGATAGACTGATGGGTTTAAAATTGCAATTCAACTGCGTTTTATAGTCTACCTCTATACGACGGAAGTGAAAACTACACATATGAACAAGAGGTGAATGGCTTAGTCGTAAAACAAAACGATGTACCTACCTACCCACTTGTAAGTTTATTCATAAAACAATTGTACGTTTTAGAACGGACGGGTTTAAAATCTGAGAGAATACCGAAAAAAGCTCTACTGAGTGGCCAATAGGCATTTAGCCGGCGTACCTCATAAAAAAATCCTACGAATCGACAACGCTACGGCCCGTGGTCACAGAATATATAGTAGTATATCCGTAGTGCTAACTTAATTTATTCCATTCAATTTTACTTTGAATAAAATTGGGTTACCCGCTAAAATGACATTCTGCAAGTTAAGCTTTCACCGATGGGGATTTTTTATCGAATCAAAGCAATTGTTTTTTTTTAGAATATGCCATGGATATTAAATGATAGTCTCTGCTTATAATAATTGATCGGCCTCGCCTCGTAAATTGAGCCTCCTCTACGAAAGGAGGTAGTTGATTTTTTATTTTAAACAATACCAGTGTGGATTTTATAGATTCTAAATGCTTGATTTTGATAACTATATGAATTTGCTAGCTCGCTGAAATGATTTCTGTCGGTAATGCGAAATTACATTCCGAACGTCAAAAAAATACTACTATTTGAAGCAAGCCATGACTTTCGTGAATTAACATTTTTTTCGTTTTATTGATTTACAAAATAAGGTCTCATATTCTTGCGCCAATCGTAGCTCAGACGTCAGGTTCTTTAAAAATTCTTTAATTTGGCAATTATCCAACAAAGCTCTATACTAATTACGAGCGTCCTTGGCGCGACTCTAAAGCATTCATTACCGAGTGGCTACATGACCGCTTTGAAGCGAAAAATTCTACATTTACTTAAAATATATTATACATTTTGTTTCGTTTGGATCTTTCTAAGATTTTTTACTTACTCTAAACTTCTTTCAGTAAATTAATTTATCGTGGGTAGCCTTAAGAAAAGAAAATTGTAATTTAAATATTTTATAACGGTTAAACAATGTCCATCCATCAGTAATATTTTGTAGCCTGGGGTGTTTACCTCCGGGCGAGGAGGCATTTCAGGCTTTCAGGCATCTCAGGAGCTTTCCGCCGGTTATAGGTATTTTATATCCCACTTTATTATTGAATGCAGAAGAATATTCGACTTATGAAAATACAAAAAAATGCCATTCATATTATTGCATTCAATTTTATACATGAATTGAATTCTGCGCGGTCGTTTTGAAAATGCAATACTATAAATATTTCGTCCAGAAGTCCAATATAACTCAGTTCTTAGGCTTAGATTCGGATGCGAAATAAAGCGTGAACTTATTTCTATTAGTTATATTTAACGATTCAATTCCAATTTATACATATGCAAGCGGCATTTGTATAAATTGGAATTGAATCAATGTTTTAAGTTGGAACAATATTTCTGGACGGATAAAGTTTCTTAATGCCATTGATTACTTACTAAAACGACGGAGATTTTTAATTACAAAATACAAATACAAATACAAAAACATTTATTTCGGAACAGAATTACAGTGTGGCAAGAACAAATGAGGTACGATGATAGCTACAGTAGTTCGTGAAAACTGTGTCGTAGCGACCAACGCCCACCTCCTTATGCAATATGTGTTCCGACAAGATATGTTAAGACAAAGCAAAAAGACAAGATAAAAGTGAAAGTAAATTAAACTTATTAATAGCTTTTAGTAATAAAATCTATTTTGTCAGTGCAATCAAAAATTATTTTCGCACTTCCCGTTGTATGTATTATATCATTTCCATAATCAATAATTGCCAGTCTATGTGCAATATTCAACGCGTCGAGATCATTAATTTGCGCCACTGGGTATTGAAAAACCACATCAAACTGGATATATCTGGTAACTAAAGCCTGGATCTCCGGAAAGTGACAAACTCAAGAAGACATAATAACAAATCTTTAGCTATACCTTTGTTTATTATTATTTAAAATGTATTTGTATCATGATTAAATTTCAAAACTACCTACTTATTAAATAGATTCTAAGAAAATATTTTTGGTTCACACACCATGATGACATTCATGTATATGGTTTCATAAATTACTATAAAACAGACTAAGTATTTACTTTTTTTCCCATCACTAAATATTGTTTTTGTTGGACATTGAACCTACGACACACAAGGAAGGAAGAGCTATAAAATGTGTCTTTAAAACAATGATATATACTTTTTTAATGTATTTACTTCTAGTAGTAAGAGCGAGACTAATTAGTGCCCATACCTACCCCTTAGTTGGGTGCATGTACCTGCCTATATTAGTTTATTTTTTGTATTTTAAAAGTCAATTCTATGTAAGCTTTGTGTTGTGTGTTCACCAAATAAATAATAAACTAACTACCATCTATCTAAAAAAAATGTTGCAAAATAGAGATGCGGAATGAAGCCTGCGTAGCACGTGAAAGTTCACAAACTGAGGTTCAGTCACGCAAATCTAATCACCTGAATTTTCAGTGACAGTTCAACGTATGTTTTCCACCAACTCAATATTGACATAATCATACGAACCATAAAATATTTATACAAAAAGTTACCATATTCTTCGAAATCTTTTTTATATTTTGGAGCACATTTTGTGACTTCCTCGTCGTATGCAAACAAAGTTGAATAACTCGTTCCTACATTTAAAGAGGTAGGTACATCTTTGGGTACATGTTCAAAATCGAAATACTCTTTTACATTTATTTCTAAGACAAGACATCCTTTTAGTCCACATGGTAACCAATCTGAACGATATTTAGAAATATATCAAAATTGTATGAACATTTTATGGTAAATGATTAAGCTGTTATTCCATAGACGTAAAAACACAATTTATTTATATATATCATATATTAAATACGTGTTATATATTATATATTAAATACATAGTAAAAACAAAACAGTGCCTGTCAATATCATACATATTGATATCTTTTGTCGTGTATCTGCGCATATTGAATATTTATGTTTATTAACTTACCTCGGAGCGGGGCCATGTCGGGCTGTGTGTATGAGCTATATTTATTTGTTAGATTTTCCCGAATAGTTTTTAGTTTTTTGTATATTCCCAAAGGTTCATAGATAGTTTTTATTGCTTACACATCGAAACAATCTGTTACTTTATCTTCATGCAGGAATCATGCATGAAATCAGTTTTATATTAGGTACATACATATTTAAGCACTTTATTTGTACCTAAACTTCGCACCATAAAATTATTTATTGAAATTATTTCTTTGACACATTTCAATATCGACATCTTTGTTTGTTAGTAAGTTCTCAAATTGTATCAAGGTTGTATCGCTTTGCTATTGACAAGCTGACACTGCATATACAAAGATTCGATTGGACAATCCCTAAGCCAGGATATACCCGGGGTATATCCTGGCAATAAGGTGTGAGTAGTTAAAGGGTCTTACGTGACACCTCGCGTAATAGACAGAATCAATTTAGGCATCGAGAACGACACAGGACCCATACGAGATCAGATAATAACCGTCATAATCCATAACGGATGGTCTACGAAGTATGAACCTCTAGGTATACCATCGCATAGGTTAAAATATGATCTTTGGATCAATAGTTGGGTGTTAGATACTTGTGTTTGATGTATGAAATATGCAAACTAACTTTAATGGTTCAGAAGCTTCATTAGCTTAGCTTCATCTCAAAGCGGTATATATAAACGATTTTGAAAAAATATAAATTAATGATCTTAATATGCTGTTAACAAAATATATTATAAGTGTTCATGTCTATACCACTGTGGATCGAGTGCTTTTGAGACTTTTGAGAGCCAATTTCGTAAGCCAGATTTTCAGTAAGTATATCTATTTACTTATGATGCGTAAGTACATATATACAGCTACAATAATATCTACGTTGTTAAGTATATTTTGGTTATTACACCACTTTTAAATAATTATAACAGCATGTATGCCGATGCCAAAACCAGAGCCAAACACATGTAGCCTAACCAAACTAAGTCTGCAATAAAAAAATCCTAAAATATTTGGTTATAGTATATAATTTTAAATAGTAACTTTCGTGTATTGTGTTGCCAATTTAATTTTGTGGTTACCAACGGTTTTTTTTGGATTAAAGGTTCTTGAATTCTGTCAATTTTAATGTTGAGGTTAAACGTGGGCTGACTCTAACTTCTAATAGAAATGTGGTACGCTACACGCTTGAATAGAGTCTGATTATGATTACCATACTACATATATATATAGCAAAACTGAGTAAATTGTATCTACTAGCTCCTATTACTGTTTACCGATTTAATATATTTATTTTCTACTCATAAAACAACTAGTGACTCGACAGCACATCCGATAAAAATAGTTACACCATACAATCAGCTGAACCAGTTTGTGGTCTGCTAATGAGGGAAATATCTAACACGTAGACACATGTAGACTCACACTGTTAATAGCATTCATATTCACATATCACTTGCGCTTAGATTCGCACACTACAGTAAATTACAAAACGTCAAAATGAACCTTATGGTTATACGAATAGATATGCTATTGATTTTGACTATGATCCAGATTATTAGGAATATTATGGCATCTCTTACTGTCGGTAAATGATTAAAGCATATTAATTGGTGAGCCGGTATGATTTCAATATTAACCGTATTGAAAGCATACTGGCTCGACGACTTAGACTTCCCAATAGGAGTAGTTTGCTGTCTGAGACTCAGATTATCAAGAACTCTAAGCCGATGCTTAAATGTAGTAAGTAAATGTAGACGTAATTTCAATCAGATGATCGGAAATTTATGCATATGAGTCGAAAACATTTCAGGTTTTTTTTAAACACAAAATTATTACATTTTGAAATGAGATCCTTCGTGTATACTATAACCAAGTATTTTAATCACCATACTAATGGGCATATGATTGATTATGTGACTCTCTACCATTTCACTCTGAAATTAAAAAAGCCTGTCTGTATACTTAATTTAATTTTTGTGTGCACTACCACTACTAAAACAAATGCTTTTTTCAAATCGGTTTTTTAAGGGCCGATACTTTTTAACTTTTTTATGATCTGAGAACCTTAATTGTGACTAAGTATTCTAGAGAATATGTTGTAGGTACCTACGATGAAAAATAAAAGAAGTTTTTCAAATTCACTATTATTATTTTTAAAGTATAACTTGTTCAACATCTAAATGTTTACTACGCATGGTATAACAGACGTGATCTTATTTCATGCCATGAACTTAGGAATTCGCATAGAAATTTAGTTTCTATCGAAACCGATATTCTAGAGCAGAGGATTGGATAGACAAATCGGGTGGAGAATTTATTCATCCATTCCTAACTTAACATTTAGTGAGTGGTTACATTACCTAGATAGCTTCCACTTTTCAGGCTTTTCACTGGGCTTTTTCGTTTTCTGAATGGGCTATCTTTTAGGTATTGGAATGGTTTCTTACTATCACTATAAATAGGTAAGTTAATCTCAGTTACAATACAGCACTATCCACGAACACATATAACATTATTTATGTAAATTATTTGGTGTTTGCGTGCATTGTGCAATTGTGAATACCACTGTTGTGTGTAGCAATCTGATATTTGATACCGCAGGCATCTAATCTAAGTTGCTTGTTCTGTTTGTAGCTTATAAATAAAATTGCTACGAAGGTTTTACGCTTCATTTAGTATGCGGAAAGTTTCTCACCTATTCTTTTATTTATTTTGCTTGCGAGGATAAGACAAGCTTCACAAAAAGTTCAAATATAAGATCAAGTCTTGGATTGGTCGCGCGTTCTTTATCAAGGAATGGTCTTTAAAAACGTTCTTTAATTTCAACTTCACTAATTGATTAATTACTAGTAGTCCGCTCCGAAGCTTAAGTTCTCATTATGCTATCAAAAAGATAAGATGTGCACAAAGAAACTAATTAAATATGGCTAAGTTATATCTTAAAAATCGTACCGTATTCACGGTTCAGCTGATTTCTGACCAGGCAAAACAAATCTAGATAGCATCGACACGACCTGAACTACAAAACTATTGAAACTAAATGTTGGTATATAATATTACTTTTTCAAATTCCTTAACTTTCGTCATATTTTCAGCGCAATTCAAAATATCTGTGACGTCGATCAATTAATGACAACGCATGACAATACAACATACATAATATAATATTTTTCAGATACCAAGTATTTTGGTACCTTATCCCCGATTATTTCACCCTTACTGGTAAAACAAATTGGCAGTGAACAAGTGGTTCTAAATAACAAGCACAAACGCAAACTTACAACGCCCATTTACCCAAATTGACAGTGAGATCTTAGCTCGCCCGATAAACATTAAAATTTAAATAAATCCTCATTTTGTTTAGACCAAAGATGTTTGCTAAACAAACATGGTTTTCTGTCATTTTTTTACAAAGCAAACTTGGAAATTAAATTCATTATTTTATTACGTAAGCCCAGTGGGGCCAGTGGCCGCGTGAAATAATAAATGGTGTCCCCTGGCAATCCGAGATGGAAAGCAGTCGAGATGATAATCAGGTCATGGACGATTCAGTCATATAAGTTTGAAAAACACTGGATTAGACAAAACAGTGTCCTTAATCAGTGCCTTTAAAAACGGTCAAATAAAATCTAGTTGTAAACTAAACCTCGCTTTAGGAGGAATTATTCAAGTGAAACTTGGAATATTACCACTCATAAACTGGAACCTATCTATGTTATGATATATTTCTATACGGTTCTACTAAACGTGGATTTGACAACGATTGGATATACAGAAAATATGTGGTATACCTATATACCTTTATGGTCATTTTTGCTAAACCTATTTGCAAATGGATAAGAAAAACTAAATCAAGTTTCCTGCGAGAGTCCATAACTTGCTGAAAGAGATATTAAACTTTTATGAATTCAGTCGTGACTTGCGGCGATAAAACTTACGGAGAGCCTGCACTGGGGGTTAGCCAAGTTGACATTCCACAATGCTGAAGGATAGAAAATTAATCTAATGTAGAAAAATGCGAACGAAACGTCACGTCACAATCTATTTTTATGAGACTAACAAAAATTACGTATTAATGATCCATTTTTTTGATAAGCCTCTGTTAATTGCACACGTTTCTTTATCATCCTGACATTTATATTAAAATTATTTTTATTTTTTAGAAACATAATTTACATGATCATTTACACTAGCATTTACATTATTATTATACATTTTTATACAAAACTTCAAACCGAAACATAACAACACAATCTGATCCCCATCACTAGCTCAAGGAATATTCACTAAACAACACAAATGTTTCAAATTAAGACATAAGCCCCAAACTGAGACGAAAACATTTTCAAGTAGGTAATCATACTACTTGGTGTTTGGGGTTTTGTAATATCTGTATATTCTCTATCTTTCTCTCTAAAAGCATGAAAGCATGAGTTTTGGATTTCATGATATAAATTCTATTTGTAGCTACTCCGAAACCAATATTTGTCAATGGTTTTTGAGTTAATTATTGTAAATTCATCAAAGGATCGCACAAGAATTTACAATAAATAATGTTCAGTATAAGAAGTTTGTGACCTTTGAATGGACAAAAGACAAGATATATTATAAATATTTCCATAGGAAAAATTTTATGCATGAAAATATTTGTGCAGATGATTATAATTAGACTATTTTGTATAAGTTGCTCATAAACCATGAAAACTGACGCGCAATGCAGGTAAAATAATACCCTTATTTGCCTTTGTACCTACGTTTTTTAGTACATCCGTTGTACCAATAAGTGTGGTCTGACCTTATAACCGCTATCAACGGACGGCATCGAACCTAGTTAAAAGAGTTTCCGGCACTCAGTGTTCCAGGTACATCCATTACGATATAAGTACGAGCAAGTTCCTTTTTCGATGGCTTAATCAGTATTTTGTTTATTCAAATAATTATTTTGATTGCTATTGTCATGCCTTATTCAGTTTCGTTTTATAGTCTACATATATTTACCTTAACCTACTTTATTTAAGTACTTGATGAAGAATATGTGTAGTTCAGTGACCATAAAAAAATACATTACATGAAACACATAAAATAATAAAAACATTCAGTACAATGGGCGGTCGTATCGCTGATAATTATATATATTATGCATATATATATATATATATATATCGTTAAAAGTATATATTATTTACATTAGGTTTTTATTGATTATATTGTTTTTATTTTACCCTAAAAATACTAAAACACTGCTTTAATAAAATTAATTTTCCAATTCCTGCAAATCTACGGAGGGATTTAAGTTATCTTCAAGGTACCAATACATCGATGATTATTTCAGGAGCAAGAGGTTTCATTTACTTAAGCCAGTTTCAAAGCACTTGTATGAGTTACGACCAGATGAAGTCAGAAAAGAAGTACTGAAAAGGAAGATTTAAAATCACTGAATAGGAGCGACTACGTTGAAGACTATCCATCTGGCAGTTTCAACAGAATCGTGCAAACAAAATGTGAAATGAGTTTGCGAACATTAAAATGACATGTCCCATCCAAGAACGCACTTATTGTGAAACTCATGACTCCCTTGACTATTGCCCACACATACATAAATATATATAGATATTCACGGACCTTTCACACGTCACACTCTAGTCCCAAACTAAGCAAAGCTTGTACTATGAAAACTAGACTGCTGATATAATACTTATACTATACCCTTTTTTTCGTCAATACATTCGTAGAACACAAAGACATTCGTAGACTTGATCCATTGAGTTTTGTAGCATCGTACAATAAGTTTGCAGTCTTGAGATAATAATTACTAATTACTGAAACATAAGGGCTAATTTTCGTACAAATTAGTAAATATACAGTAAATATAATATTCATTGACATTTCAAACAACGCCATCTAATCCCCAACAAAGTAAAAGGGTTGAATATGGAATTTACCATCACACAAACGTTTGATCTTAGGAATCGAACCCACGACATGCATGAAAGGCAGAGCTGGGACGCCTGATGATTAATTCAACTGAATTCATTTTACAGCCGTGTTAAACTTAAAACGACCAAAATAAACAAAAATACTGTTCCGGTATTGACACAAACAATTGGTTGTAGTAAGTTAAAACAATTTACGGTAGTAAGCTTTTATAAGCTTGGAATTTAAATAATTAAATTTTATTATTAATTAAGTGCGAACAGCAGAACTTTCTGCCTGTGCTGGTTTGGCACCTATTATATTTTATTAACTTTTTTCAGCTGTATTAACATACCTGCTAACAAAAAGTAAATTGCAAGCATACAAAGAAAGTTTACAAGTATTTAAATACTTTAATAAGGATTGCTCAAAAAGTACTAGACGATTATTCATAACATTAAAATGGACCTTAAGCATCAGATTTCAAATAAAGGGACAGTAAAAATAGGTTAGCCCTGAAATAAATCTAAGGGTTTAAAAACATAACATTCGAAATGAGACCCTCCTCTCTTTGGTATTAAAGTTGAAAATACGCACAAGTCAGGGTATTTTGATACATCACAGAACATGCTACAGTACGTTCAAATATACATACGTACAAATAAGTACTGTTAAACTGATAAAGAACGTTCCTTTGAACGTAGCAGCCATTAAATGCTAATTGCATGAAGGCATCACGTAGGAAGAATATGGGTTTATAAAGTTCTGTTACCAATTCAATTAATTACTCGTAGTACAGAAACTGCATCTCATTGAAAGTATGAACAAGTGTGTGCGCAAAACAAGTTGTCAAGTTTGAATCAAATTCCACATCACAAACTTAGTCGAGTTAAACAAATAACTAGGTAAGGTACTACTTAGTCATTTGCGCTGAACTAGCTCCCGAATGAGTAAAAGTGCAAAAAGTGCATATTTTTGAAATCTGCATTAGATAAACTTTGCATATGGCACGATTCAGTTTAGCCAATTGCCAGTTTTACTTGCACTAGAAAATCAATAAAACTCAATCTGGTTAGGAGGCTGGCAAAATACAAAGCATTCTTAGCGAACTCCCGAAGCGTCAACTTCCCAAGCGTCGTTTCAAAGATAATTGCTATTATAAGTATTGCATATTTATCATTAAAATTTGTAGATCATGATTTGAATCATCCTTACATACAGCACGACCTTTATTTAGATTAATTTAAAAGTTGCTATAATTTGCTAGTATAGCTTAATCTAATATCGTGTTGATTATTATTATTGTCTCTATGGGCATGCATACATGCATATTGGAGCCTCGTAAGGCCTTTAAAGTATGCACTTTACGCGTGACAGGTTGCATGTTGCAACTCCACCGCCCTGACAGTAAGGCTAATTGAGAGTGACACACTGTGTTTTCCCAAATTTAGATTCAAGGAAATACTTAAATAATTTATGTGAAACTCGTAGTCGCGCAAAAGGGTAGTTTAATTATATAATGTATAATATATAATCATTGAGTAAGTCTATTGAAGACGTATCCAGTAAAATAATAAATTACGTTCATTACTCTGAAACACAAAATGTTAAGTGTCATGGTCTCTGGTTCGACCAGAACATAGCAATGCGACCATCGCTGCTTAGTGACAGAATATAGAGAGCTATACTTTCCCGAACAAACTTTTTCACATATGATGCGTGCCGCGTTGGGGGCTTACAACAATTGGCTGTTTTAAGAATGAAAATGTTGATATTTCCAGGCAACTTTACCTGCAACTTGCGACACCAACTAATTGCATGCGTCCTCTCTATGTCACGTTCAATGCATCGCATATCCATTTTGTTGGTTCACAGACAGAGAGAAAGTCATGTTGAATTCTGTCCCTGACGCCAATGCAGACACGAATATCGGCATCGGTAATTGTATCAGCTAAACATTGGTCTGAACAATGCTATGCAATTTAACATCGTGTTTAAACGAAGAGCAAATATTATGAAATGTAACTTACAAGTAGGTAATTCGTTTTAATAATACGGTTATTTACATAAAAATATCAGCGACAAAAATCAATTAGGTACTTTAAAAATATTTTTTTTTAAATCATTCGTGTTTATTTCTCCAAAACGAATAAATTATAAAAACTAAATTTGCCAGTTACCTATTGATTTCTTTTATAAACCGAGAGAATTATTCCTTTACGATTATTCACTAACTCTCGTGGTTTTTGATTAAGTAATTACGACCCTTCTCAAAAAAATAGTATATTACCATATGCATTTATAGTAAATTAACACATTCAGGAAATAATAAATATTTTATTTTGCAACTAGTAGTACCCCCCGGCTTCGCACGGGTAGCCTATATAAAAAATATCATTATAATATAGCCTATGTTCAGCACAGATAATGTAGAGTCACAACAGTTAAAGAATTTTTGAAATCGGTCCAGTAGTTTCGGAGCCTATTCGATGCAAACAAACAAACAATCAAATCTTTCCTCTTTATAATATTAGTTTAAGACAATCAAATCTACTTCCTTATAGAGGATTAGTAAACAGTTAGAATAAAGAAATTTCTGAATTCCTGTTAAATTACTTCACATAATTCTCGTAGCTTTTTTCTGTTCTTCATGAACTGTTTCATGACAAAGCGTTCCAGTAAGTATTACATCTCTACACAATCCTCTATTTGCGAATTCGCGCGTGGATGAATACCGGTACGAAGCTAAGCCTCTTGTTACATTGTACTCGTATTTTGTGGGTAGGTTGAGTCCTGTTTTTAATTAATAAAATGGTACATGTTCTTATTATGCTGTATTCATGCAATATCAATCATATTTTACTTCAACTTACACCATTTTTAAGCACCAAATATAAGATATATATATAAGATAGTCAAGTATAAAAATCTTCTATAAAAGTTTTTTGTTTTTCATATTTTCGGAAGAATATAAGTATTTTTTCAGTATCACTAACTAAAACTTAAAAGAAACATGTGAGAAAATGTAAGGTGTTTCAGCTGTTAGATACTAGATATCCCCGGAGTAAAGTGAAAGGGTGGAAATAAAATCAAACCCAACAAGTACTAATTGCCAACTAAGTTTAATGAAGTTAAATAAGCACGTATTATCTAGGCTAAAATATATCAAGCAACCAGTCGTCAGATACCTACGCAACTTGTTATAAGTCGTTTAGGATATGACCTCTGACATCAGATTTTTTTTATACTGAGACATCTAGCGTGCTTAGTGATGAAGTAGGTATGTGAAATATGTGAGAATATTTTATTTTTAAATTATGTTTAAAGACGCTTATGAGAATACCTAGCTATTTAATAATGCCCCATAATCACGACAAACCATGCATGTGCTCTAGGTAGAATTATTTCACTAGTAACACTATTCTAAATTAATTGGGCTCTTTCATTGGATGGATCTGACGGCGTCCAAAAACAGCAACCATATAATAGGCATATTAGTATTTATCTATGCTAATAAGCACGGACTTTAGCCAGCTTATGCAAATGTAAAGTTCAAAACTCCAGAAGCAGACAACGGTAAAGAACTGGGTTCCTGCTATAAATAATGAAAAAGATCTAAAGGTAGATTCATTTTAAATTCATAGTGAACATAAAAGAGCAATTCCGGTTTAATTTCGGTAATCGAGGTCATTAAATGCCGGCATCACGGAGGCACTGTCGCTGCCCCTAACGACATTTTACCAGCGCATTTACCTAACGAATGACCTAGGCTCCCATTGCCCGCTGCCCAGCTTGATGTGAACAGCTAGTACAAAATTATAGTATGCTTTTTATACATATTTTTTTGCATATTTAAGATCACGAACAGAAAGATGTTGATCACGAACTGCACCTTTGAGAATTTGGTATAAGTGTAAATCATTTGCTCTTACGCACGTTAGGGTTTCAGAGTAAATAAATAGCCACTCATAAATTAAATTATGAGATGATAGCATTTCTGTGATTAGTTATAAGCCTATATTTTATGAATAGGGACCAAAAGTTAAGCAGCTTTATAAAGTTGAAAACTTTTAGACATAAAGTGAACTATCTGTTAGCTACAATTTCAAGCTGCAGCCGTGTCAGCACATCGTCATGGTTTAAAACTAAAATGTGACCCCCGAACCGAACTCGACCGAACTAACAAAAACCGTGTTAATGTGTGGTCGTCTTAACTGCAAAATATTTTAAGTTTGTTCTTAATTGTGTTCTTCAAGAAAATTCAGTTTTCTACCAATTTTCACTACTTACTGAGGTTTGGGGGTCGGCCAAGGAACGACGGCAGGACAAACTTGAAAGTTGGAGAAAAAGGTTAGTGGGAGGTGTTGTGACAGAAAAAGGTTAACTGGATTATTTGCTTTGGTTCGATTATAATAAGATATACCTAACACTGATTCTTATATTATTTTATGATTAAAGAAGCTGCTGGAGTATAATATTTCACTGTTTTTTTTATAAAACAAACTTTTTTTTAAAAGTTTATTGATTTTACGGGTGAGCGTAGAAGCGCGTAGGCTTTGCGTAGCTGTGTAGACGCTGCGTGGACGAGTAAAGGAATGCATGTATTATGTCTGTTTACACGTTAAAAAATGTTAGGAGGAGTATAGAAGTCTAGCCACTTTGCAAAGCGCATAAGGTTGCTTTTAGCATTACTTGTTGCAGTACTCGTAGCAGTGGACTAGCGCGTGGGTTAATAAAATAATGTAATTCGAAAAGATAGCTTTGTGATATAGGTTAATTTTTTTTAAATTATGCAACAATATGGTTATTAGGTATAATCAAATATTATAGAATAAACGTTTGTTGATGAATAAATCTTACGAGCAACGAGTGTATTTCGACAAATCGCAGTGCTATGCAAACTCCAATCGTATTTTGTCTATGCTATAAAAGTGGTGAATATTTCAAAAATATATGATGAAGTTTATGTCTCGCAATAATACATTTTGTATTTTACAATATGCTGTTTTATTGAAGTCGGTGTTGGTTGCGGAAAACTTGAACAATTATATTTTTATTCATACACCGACGTATTATCAGAATATTAATAAAAAAACACAAAAATATATTTTCCAAATTATATTATTGCATAGGTTTTGCAAATAAATTAACGTTGGTAAAATATAAATAACAACGTGTGCTGGCCGGCAATAACCAAACACATTTATTTTCAACGGGTGAATGTTACATTTTTGTAAATAACTGATAAACTGCGGCAATATTTTTGATCCAAATCGTGTTTGAGAAGAGGTACGATAAAATTCAAGTAAAAATAACAATGTTGACTAAGAAAACGTAACCAGTAATGATTCTACTTCAATTTATTCACAATACGATGTTTACATTTCCATCAAAAACGGAATTCCTGATGACTTCCCGATTCAGTAAAATGTTTTATAAGCCAACATTTATCCTAACGGTAGAGATGATTGTCTTTGATGTTGCTCGCTATCTCAGGCTCCCAGCGGTCTCCATTCGAAAGCAGCTTCTCTTTATTGTACAAAAGCTCCTCGTGCGTTTCCGTGCTGTATTCGAAATTGGGCCCCTCGACGATGGCGTCAACTGGGCAGGCTTCTTGGCAATAACCGCAAAATATGCACTTCGTCATGTCGATATCATAACGTGTAGCTCGGCGTGAGCCATCGCAACGTTCCTCTGCCTCAATGGTGATCGCTTGCGCTGGGCATATGGCCTCACACAACTTACAAGCAATGCATCGTTCCTCCCCTGAAGGGTATCTTCGTAGAGCATGCTCGCCGCGGAATCTTGGTGATAGTGGCCCTTTTTCAAATGGATAATTTATTGTAGCCGGCTCTTTGAATATGTGGCCCAGCGTTACGGCAAAACCTACGTAGTAAATAAATGACTGTTAAAATTATGCTAGAAAAAACCAACACCTCATTTGAAATACGAATTGTGCGTTTGAGTTTAGGTTCTGCTTGCAAGTAGGTAATGCAGCCCGATATATCATTCGAAGTGCGTAGTAAACTAGCGTGATTGGTATTTCCGTATCCAATAGCAACTTCAACTTCACAACAGCTAACGAGCAGAGTATTATTATTTATGAGTCTCGCCGCAAATATGAAAATAAATGCTGCCGAAGTTGGCACTACTTGAACTAAAAGATGAAGAAATTAAAGTTATTTGCATTTAGCTCTTGCTTGAAAATACTATTCATTGCAACTTTAATGAATCTGTCTGGGGTATTCATTTTAGGGAAAATCATTTTCAACGTCATGGAGTGACAAACTACACGTTAAATGAAAAGTTTGAACAAAAATGGTCATAAACGTTAAAGAAAAGCATATTTAGTGAGTACACTATAGATTTATGTCACTCGATATATGAATAAAATAAATTTAAACTAACTTAAATATTTAATATATAAACATTTTAATGCTCGATTGCAAACTAAATGTTTATTATTTTCAACATGAAAACTAATAGAAATATAATACATGCCAGTATTTTAGATAAATTAAACCAATAGTTAAGTATTAAACCACTAGTAAAGTATTAAGAGCGCTAGCTAGTACAGACAGACACTAAATTCAGATTGACTTACTAATTGCTTGCAATATTCAACAACTTCAAAGAAAGAGAAGACTTTCTTTAAAGCTGTTGAATAGTTGTTGAAGACTGAAATGTTTGCTCTACCAGTAAATTATTTTGAATAAAACAGTGAATGGATTGGAACCTCAATATTGTTCCAACATTGATAAACGCGTTTAGTAATGGTATTCGGCGAACTAACAATTACTGCGGGCCTGGTAACAAGTGCCACCAATACTTTCACTCCGCCGAGAAGGGTGAATCGCTCGTGTCAGAAGTGTATACAGGTAAAATCACCGAAAGGTTACTGAAGCGCGCCGCGATTTAGTTAAGTCGGCGTATTTTCCCAGAATATTCTCGAACCCTAATAAAATAGAACGAGATTACTAACCTCGGGCTAGTTCCGTCCAGAATATGATTTGTGAAGCGCGATCAAAGAAGTCTTTCATTGTGGTTCTAGGAGGTTTGTCGTTGACATATACAAATTTGACATCGTATTTGGTTCTTGGGCAGCAGTAGTATGGTGGATAGAGCGGGGACGGCGGCAGCGCGCACTGCGGGTACGGCGGGGTCGGCGGGCACGGCGCGCACGGATTGCACGGATAACAATCATCTGCTTTACCTCTCACTAGATTATATAAATCTACTCGTCTTGTTGAACCACGCCACGGTAACACATTTTGTCCAGATTTTGCATATTTCATTACAAACATGGTACAGTGCACCTATTTTTTGAGCTCTTATTAAGGATAGTTGAATTATTTTTCAATTAAATAAATTCAAAATCAGCACCAAACTGACAATAAAGCACAGTTTGACATATGACGCGTATAAACTAACGTCAAAATAAAGCGTCAAAGGTGTTTACAGCTTCCATTACATCATCTTTTTTAACCCTATTCAGAAACCATGGAGTATTTAATCTTCTAAATATTTTTCAGATTAGGTACATGTACCCTAAGCATATTTGTATGTGTCTGCATTCTAATTGACGCCTTTTTGTTTCGAATATTGTCATGAAAAATAGTATTTAGTATCAACGATTCCATAATAATATGTTTAATCTGAATAAAAACGAATGATTAGATACGGTTACATTCGAACAAAAACACACGGTAATTATTTTTTGTTAAATAATATTGTTTGCGTAGTCTGATTGCATTTGGATGGCGTATTCCAATATTAATAGAAAATTAATTGCGCGAAGCCGCAGTCACGTCATAAAAGCAAAGGATTAAACTGGCTTTATCAAACGAAATTATGGTTTATTCAGCCGCGATGCTTGCATTGTGTTTCGAGAAGAAACAAATTTAACCTTTTTTCGGTCTATTTTGGTCGACAGAACTTATTTTTTAGTGCTGAGGCTAATGAGGCTTAGAAGAATGGATACAATTATCTGTGTGGTGGGAATATGGTGAAGAAGCACTAAACATCATCAGATTACAATAGATGTATCATTTTTGCACTTTCTGCACTATTGGAGCATGCTCAGGTGTTTACTCTTTAATAGTAAAGCGTCTGTCTTCTAACTGGACGTGCTTGTATTTGAATGTTCATATATATTTTCGTTTGATAGACATTAGTCTGGACATTTTCAACATATTTTGATAAATTACAAACCCTTATTATTATTATTATTTATAAGCCTGAATTTTCCCACTGCAGGGCAAAGGCCTCCCCTTCCTCCTTCCATTGATCTCGGTCTTGGGCTGTTAATGACCAATCCTTGTCATACGAATCGAGCTCGTCTCGCCATCGCCGCCTAGGTCTTCCGCGCGGTCGCTGTCCATTCGGAACCCACTCTGTCGTGGTTTTCGCCCAGAGTTCATCGGGCATGCGGCTGACGTGTCCAGCCCAGTCCCATTTCAGCTTTCCAGCTTTCAGAGCTACATCGGCTATTTGCGTCTGAGAACGCAGAATCGTGTTTCTTATGCGGTCTGTAATTTTTACTTGTAAGATACTGCGGTACTACATAGCCCGTTGGCATACCCTTACAGATTTAATATTCAGACAGGTCCGAAGTAAAAATATTTTAATTTACGTGCTCCGTTGCCGCTTCGCTTGGCCCCTAAATATTGAAACAATTTACAATATCGATACTCTCACGTCGAATTCTAAAAATTTATTCATAAACTCAAATACTTCTTGAGCAGCAATCAGCCACCGGAAAGAGACACTTGCTAAATGTTTATATTTGCTCGTATATTATATTATGACCGCTGAAAGAAGATACATTACCATATCTAACGGTTTTATTCTTCTATCAAGTACTGTTTAAATTCGAAAATATATTGCATAAAAAAGATCGTAAAGGATAATCTTATTGGAGATTTTACTGTGAGAGGCGATAGGCGGCGCCTGCTCGAAGCTATTAGCATAACGACCATCTAACGAGTGGAGTGATGTCTCACAGCGACAATGACATGACAGGTAGCACCCTTAATGCCGTTTCAATGATACCAAGCGATGATATCAAGAAGCTGAATTGATATTACTGAGCAACATGTTGTGTTGAGGCGCGTCAAAAACATGAACTTTTTAACAGAATGGTCTGCCTCGCCTTTCCGTTCCAAAATGTTATTTTTAAAATGTTAACATCCTTTACAGCTAAAATTATAAATTCTGTCTGTTATTTTGTAAGCGTTTTGTTGATTTTCTTTATAAAATATGTTTTCCAGGTTATGAACTATTTATATTTCAAGTTACATCTATATTAAACATATATTTATTCATTATTATTACGTGGTCTTCAATCACGTAATAATAATGAATAATTTTGAATGAAACTTAAAAAGTTTGTAACCTGGATAAAGGCCGCTTGATATCTCAAAAAATTTACCGAAGACCAAATGAACGTGTTCGTCGTTCGAAAGCTGAATAATTTGTCTATTCTTTAGCGACTGGTAAATTTCCACTTGGCTGTCTTCGACACATCTCAGCGCAGGTGTGTAATCGACTTTACAATACCTTTTCTCATTATAGATCTCAGATTATTACAATATTCTGAGGTATATTTAAGATGAATAAATTTGGGTAAACGCCAACAATACCATTTTGAGAGAATCTTTAAGAATGTTCAAGGGATAGAGCCACTTTAGGTTACATAGTTCTATACTCTTATACATTAACTTAGACACAAAACACTTGTAAATATTTGTTCTTGATTGGGATCATACTCACGACTCACATCATGGAACACAGCTCATCACAAACAGGGCTATGACACCTATTGATATAAGAACCCAACATAAAGGTACACATGCATAAGTATATACGTAGTCTAATATGATAATTAATTAATATAAGTATTTATTGGTTGTGGCAGTAATTAAACAACCTTAGTAAATTAAGTGTTGTTTGGATACAACTAAGCCAATTTAATTGGAGCCGTTAACTCATATCAACTTGGTAAAATAGAATAGAATTTTCGTTTAAAAAATAAAATAAATTGTGTATTATACATGGTTTATATGCTGAGGACCAAAAATGGTCACCACAGCTTGTGCTGGTGTAGTCAAATGTCTCAAAATTCTTTGTGCTAAATGATCTACCTAGGCGCGGCTCAACAATTCCTAGCCCATCTGCAAATAGTACTATGTACTATGTACTTACTTACACGTATTTTCAGAGAACTTATAAGCCTTGGAAGTTCTAAGAATAGTTCTTGGAATTAGTAAAATATAATAGCTGTGACTATTGTATCTAATTGAATGACTACTGAGAAGTAATATTACACTTTCCTTACTTATGTTCGTTTTCATGTTTTTCTTTGGAAGGCACAAAAATGCCCGAACATAATAATATTAATGAAATTGATCCTAGGATACGAAGTAAATAAATCAGAGCCTTGAAAATAGAGATGTAAAGATTCAAGGGTACCTACAGTCATTTTGGGTCAACTAAGTTTTTTGGGTAAATATAATTTTATTATTAATACAATTTTTGATAAGTAGTATATCATTTTTTTATTTACTTATACAGTATTAATAAATACATAGAAGTTATTCATCGAGTGGAATGGAGAGCCTCGAGCGCATATCCTGCTCAAGTCAATAACTTTTGAGATCTTCCAATCTAGGTAAATAGTTAATCATAAAGTATTTCCTCGAATTCCTATATTTTAAATTGTCTTTGACCAGTATCGAAGTAGACCTTTATGATTTAATATTATTTCTTAAGAGTCGCTAATCATAACACAAATCCAAGTAATGATCTCATTCATATTGATCATTGTAAATTATTTATATTTATATTTTGGGATGTAATATAACATAAAAAAATTAATGAATACGAAAACATACTAATGCGAACGTCTGATGCGAGCGGTACGTAAACTTATACAGAAAGAGGTACTTGGTTTCATGAATACTGATTGCTTACCTTTAGTTAAACTCATCCTTATTTCCTTTATTTTCGCCTAATAAGAGCGGCTATTGCAGTTTAGATTAACATTTTAGCTCGAAGTTATCTTGTCGGCAATCTACGATGGCTTCGTAATGAAATGAAACTTCGTGACTGCCCCTTGGCTCCCATTTTCATCGTCTTCTTGGGCTGTTTCATTCTGAAGCAAACTATTTAGGAAATCTTATAGCAAGAGTTTTGGTCGGTAATTGTTTCCTACGGAAAGCTTTGTTACAGTCATTGTGCTAAGTTTGTGATGGTGCCGCATTGTTTAAAGTTTTATGTTTCGACTACATTATTATTAAAAACATTCGACTTTTAAGTAATTGTTATTCATATTTTAAGGACCTTCTGGCAGCTTTGTATTATGATCATTTTTACAAACTACATTTTATTTTTTATCTTAATAATAACCAAACGAAAGTATCCAGTATAAGAAATATTTGTTTTGAAAATATTTATCAGAACATCGAAGAAAATCTAGGAGACTGTTTTGGCTGTATTTTGTAATATACTAAAATCAAATTAAGATAACGTTAGTGAGACCTGGCCTAGTTTTCTCTGGTTGTCTTTGATCTTCAGAAGGGAGAGCCAATTATTAGAACTTATTTATTCGCTAAGGCTTACAAAGTCTACTTAGTCTTAGTCTTACTCATACATTCAAGGGCTTTAAGTAAAGATTTTCTGTATACTATCATCGATGTAAAACATTTTATAGAATTCCTTTGAATTAGAAGTATAATTAAGAAATTGTTACTACAATGAGTTTTTTATTCCATAGGAGTTTCCTTGTCATTTTACTTATGATTAGATCTTTTTTAAATATTTTTTTTCTTTCTTTATCATTTTTATTGCATGACAATGTGTATAAAATCTATCTAATAGCTTTATCTCACAAGAATTGTTTCAAATACGATCGTAAAATATTGTTATTATACAAATATATGAATTTTGTATATACTACTTCTCAATAGTTCTAAATTACAAAAATGGAGGTAATATTTAGTGAGAACACCCAACGGGAAAAATCACTTTATTACTTTTAAGTCCTTCATGACTTTTTTATTGATGTTTCCTATTATATCCCAAGTAACATAATTAAACAAAATAAATAAAACAATGATGATTCCAATGAAGAAATATTTTATTCAATAATTAAATAAATGTGCAAACATTGGAAAAAAAATACTTGACAGAAAAATACCAACAACAAAAGACCTTTGTTAAATTTAAAAATCACTGACCAAATAGTAATAATAACTAAACAATAGGTATGTTTTAATTTTGTAAGTAAAACTATGTAGTTGTAATATAAAAGTATTTCAAATTAATTAAAGTAGAAATTACAAATAATAAAAATAAATTACAAACGCGCTAATAAAAAAAACAAGCTAGTAAGCAGTTAAATACTTACAAACAATTAAGTATAAGCAAAATGTATTGTGTAGAGAACCATTCTAAAAATGCACGCCTCTTCACCGCGATTACACATGCGCAAATGGTGTACAGATACAATACAAATAAATTGGTTTTTATCATTGGTTCAGTCACCGTCTTGATACTTTACCATTAATAAATAATACCTGGATCTGTCAACGAACGAGTGCAGAAATTGCGTGCATTTTTTAAATGGTGTTTATCAACATAAATATGTGCCTCGATAATGCTACACGAAAGGAAATAGTGGATTCTATATTTTCATAGTAGTATGTATATAGTTACCAAGAGATCTTAAAGACACACTGATATACTGTTCCTGATGATAATGTATTGACTTGTATGATCGACCGCGTAGACCGACTTTACACACTGTTGAGTATTTATACCATAACGGTTTGGTTCCTAAAAGAAACAAAAAATAAAACAGAAATAGGTATACTAACTAAATTTCATCCGTGTGGCATTTTATCGAGGCTATAATAGTATATTTGAAAAAGTATGCACTTTGACACATAGATTACACATAGAACATTGAGTAGACTGCAGTTACATAAGGACTAACATCTAATTAGACACATAGATTAAATACAAGAAGAAATAAAGTCTTAGATATATCCGCAATGTATTGTTTTATCAAATAAACTCGATATTAGTTAATTAGGTATTACCATAGACTGACAAAACAAAACATGTATGGTATGTTAGTCTATGGTAACACTATAATGTGTTTGATAACCGATGGTTTTTAGACGGAGCCAATGGAGGCTTTGCAACAAAATGGTATTCAGTGGCAGCATTAATTTTCTTAACTCATACCAACCATAATTATTACTCATACAGGGTGTAACAGGAGAGGTGGACCAAAAGCAACAGGAAGATGGAGGAGCTCAATGCCTATCGATATAACCCCCATGTATGTTCAGCTATATTGAGTCGTTCAAACGTTACATGCACTTTTATGATTTATTTTTCGAAATCAGATTTTAGGGTTTATGTCCCAAGTATACCTACCCAAACTGTTTGGGCGACAACCGTAATTTTTTTACACCTTGCAGCTTAATAGTAGACCTTTTGTACCTACTACAATACCAATTTGAGTCGTTATTTCATTGATTTCTAAATAAAAAATAATCTTTACAGAAAAATCCAGCACCTGAACTTCCTTGAAATACTTTAAACGCAATTTAAAATTGATTTTGTAAAAAAAAAACAAAAAAGTGCGTATTACTTTTGAACGACTGAATTATCGCTGAACATATTATATGGGGTTATATCGATATAGGCATTGAGTTCCTCCATCGCCCTGTTGCTTTTGGTCCACCCCTCCTGTTACACCCTGTATATAAATTGTGTCATGTGAACCTCTGGCGGACTATTTAAGCAAACCTATTATTCTTAAAACCTATAGACACAATAGATGCTACGTACAACTTCCACCAAAAGCAACTAAATCAGCATACGTATCAAACTAAGCATGTTTTTTTTTACTAGGACCTTTTTTACAAATCACATTGCACTGGGTACTTTGGACTACATAGATTGAGATCGGAATAGTCGAAAAGTGAATTATGGTTAGGCACTACAAATCAAGTTTTAATTCAATTATTACATTTTTTTTATCAAGTAGGTATAGTATAAATAATACAAAAAATAATCGTATTGAAAGCCATCAATGTATGTTTTAAAAGTGTTTATATAGTTTTGATTGCTGACAACATCGCATTGGATATAAAGGTACTAGTACAACTAAAGGCCGAACTCAATATTCAACCCTCTTTAAAAGTTAAGGTGCGCACACAATGCGTCTTTATGCCGCGTCTGTGGTGTTTTCAACATCAGATGCTGACCCCGTAATGCTTAAAACAAAAAAATCATTATAAATATGTTCTACAACTTAAAATATAAAATCATATAAAAATGTTCAATATTGTCACTTTCCAGCCATATGCACTAAAAACTATAAGTACATTGAAGAAAAAGCCATATCGCTACAAACACATAGATAACCTACCTAATACGAGTATCATATGTTAAAATAACATCCATTCCCGATATTTTCATCTCTGATTTTGCTGTTATTTTAACACAAAAAATATATATATTTTATTAGGTAGATAATATAAATAATATTATAAGATTCGACCGTTGATTCTATGAACCAGAGACAGAATATCGGGAAAAGTCATAAGTTTACATAATATTTCTTAACTTAAAGTTATAAGTGCTGAAAAGCTAATCTTAGGCTTAAATCTTTTAATATGCGTAACACATAAAGCACATCCAATGATACATTTAACACATAGAACGTATTTGGCAGAAAATCTTATAATATAATTAGGTAGTTTCATGTTATATAAAACAGATATGTTATAGATAGTTTACTACGTTTGGTAGCACTTAATACATTTCATGATACATATATATATCTTTGGTTTTTAAAATTCCAAAATAATTCTATTTAAATAGATATCAAGAGAAAACATTGAAGGAGTAATATCCAATATATTTTAATAAAATAAATCTTACGTTAATAATTTTGTGTTTTAATCAAATATTAAATAACACCTAGGGGTTTGTCTAGTGCAGCTGCTTTGGTTTTCTTATATCATAAGCAATTATCCTTAATCCTAAGTACTTACGGCAGTTGCTATAATTATATAGTATAATAACTCTAGAAAAATGCATGGGTCATAATGTATTATTAAATTTATCATATTTTTATCATTTAATTTATTACATATATCTGACGTTTCTAAAAAAATCCTGTATCATATTAGAAATAAGGAATGTCTTATAAATGATTAGGTAAGTTATTATATCACCTAATTTGGAATGCTGGACAAAAATAGTTGTTATTTCATCTGAAGCATGTCCTATCTGGAATATTACAAATTACTAACAATATGGTAGCAAATTAGAGCTAACGATATTTAAAATTAGTCATTATTTTTTTTATTACAAATTATCTCCAAATCGGTAATATTAGTACACTAAAAGCTGTATGGTATCTGCATAATGATTTGGTTTACTTTTACTTATTTATTATTAAAACTGCAACTAAAATATCACAAATGAACATAAATATTTGGTTGAATTTTAAAATGATCAAAAGACGTTTGTTTTTGTGGTTTAACCACTGACTTTACTTGAAATATCCTAGCTAAGTATGACATACACGTAGGTATATGAAAAATTACTGAGTAAATGAACATCCAGAGGTGGAATCTCAGACAAAGACCCAAAGAGAGCCATAAGAAAAAAGGTTATATTTTTATAGGCAACGGGAATGCGTGATGTAATGTACAACTTATATATATCAAAATCCAGTAACCAATGCACAAAAACAGTAATAAATAACAATAAATTCATACCAATTGTGTACTTTCTCTCAATTTTGATGATGCTCATTGGAGAGATGACTAAATATTTGTTTTTGTAAGTAATAGATGACCAAAACATAAAATAAGAAAGTTTACTACAGTACGTTTCTTATTACAAAAGTTAAGTAAATATGTTACAAAACAAAATAGTTACTACATTAGCGTAGGTCTTTATCCCGATCGATTTTAAAATATAAAACTAGCTCGAAATATACAAGTAATCTGTCACATTGGTTTATATACAAAATAATCATATCATATTATATGTAATCAAATTAGTCTTGTGTAATGGTGGCGTGTTATCGAATGCAAACGTATTTATTAATCTTAACTTAACTCAATGCATCACTCTTTTTGTCGCGTGGGTAAGCAGCAAATCAGGCGAGCGTACACTTATTATAATAAAATATATATTAGACAGTTATCAATTAATAATCATATATGACTATACTTCTACAAATAAATACACATCTAGTCCATCACTGTAACAGTTACTGCTTTTCCTTTTATATACCGACAATTATATCATTCCAATAAATAGTTAATAAAAATTAAATTAATGACACATTCTCTATGTTTAAGAAAAATTCACTATATTTAAGTGCACCAAATTGTAGTGTTCTTTTAAAATTATATACTTAAGCTACACATAATCCAACACTGATAATAATTTTCTGCTTTTCCATTGTAATGTCCGGCTATTCTACCAATCACTCAGATATATAGAAACTTATTAATAACACTGATTAGTTTTCAATTCACTTGTGTCCTGCATCTTACAAATCTAACACAAATGTCTACAACATTTAGCTGAATATTACAAATTCATTGGCGAAGGCTACACGCAAGATCCATATTGTGATCCGTCAATATATATCTATACTATCGGATTACGATATTTATTGACGTGTAGGGTAATGTATTGACGGATCACAATATACATAACATACAAAAACCAAGATACCCTCCGTGGTTTTCCCGCGGAGCTATGACATGGGGGCCTTCAAAAGGCGGGTTTATCTTTATCTAAAAGGCCGGCAGCGCACCGACAACGCCTCTGGTGTTGCAGGTGTCTATGGGCGGCGGTGACCACTTCCCATCAGGTGGCCCGCAAACTCGTCTGCCAGCTATGGCATAAAAAAAAAAAAAAAAATACATAAGTATAAATATCATGATAATTATCACAATATTTATTGACGTGTAGCGTTCGCCATTTACACTCAAATTTATGTTGATTTTGACTGTTAAAAATATATAGCTCGATTATAGTTGCTATGGAAATTAGTTCTAAGTGCTTGAATTTTACTAATCTTTTGATTCTCATATAATAAGAGTAGATTTCAAATGTCAAGTCACGGTTTTTTTTTCTAATTATTTGGTGTTCTGCCTTACAGGTAGGTATCAGAATATACAGATTCTTGTTTTATAATCTATGTCGTAGGATAGACCGAGGCTGTTCAATCTTATTGGAGATTAGGGGAATTTAATCACAAACGATATGTATATACTTACAAAAAAATAGATTAAAGATAAATTACATGATTTTTTTAAATATCAATCTGTTAATAAAAGTTAGATTTTTTTTTTGTTGTCGTGATGGTTGTATTTTTATTTTTTGCTTATCAGCGAGATAATAATGCTACAAAAAAACGTTGCATACTGAGTCCGTATCCTAGACCCTCAAAACCTGCCAGGTTATAAGTCACGTTCAGTTTCACAGAATATCCAATAGTCACTATTTGATATTCTGTGGCATTTCTTGAAGACTGATGTGCCTGCGACGTTCTTATTGATATGATATAACACAGCTCAGTCACATCAGTCCACCAGAATGCCGATGAGTTACAAAGAAACTGAACGTGATTTAAAACCTGGCAGGTTTCGAGAAGCCAGAATACGTCTTCTGTACGTATGAACTAAGTATCTACAAATTATCAAAATATATCATAGTTAATTTTATTTTATTTTAAGTACGATAGAGACACTGCAATCTGTATCATACAAATTGCAACCATTACGCAGCGTTAAGCGGTCGTAGCTTAGCGCTGCGTTATGATTCTAGTCCGTGATCGATTTCCAGGCCATGCGTACTTTTAAAGTCTTTATTTACCTATTTAATTTGATTGGAAACATTCCTCGGTCTTCCGGCCTTATACTTTCTAATTGTTTTTGTCATTTTAAGTTTTTGTAATAAAATATTCTTAGTGAATCGATATTATACTTTATTACCAATTATTTCTATTAAATACATTGAAAAATTATAAGTCACGTATATCAGTTTAAAATACAAATAAACTATTTGAGTTTGTCAAGCATACTCGGCCACATAACACAACATAGCTACTTAAACTTACAATTCATCCCTTCAATGAAGACTGAAGGTATGACTGCCGTAAGTACTCTAATATTTTATATCTTGGCACAGTGCCATTTCATAGCAAATATGAACTATCTAGTATAGAAAACATTTATTATTTACATATTATTTTGGACTGACAGACATACTAGTTAGATTAATAATTAATAAATAAAACTTAAATTGTGCTTGATTTTAATAATTTTGTAGTAAAGAGGTGATTTACTTTTAGGTTTAACATGAAATATTTTAAAATTGTCTGTGTAATTTTTAACTGTAGCTTATTACTTTCTGATAGCGACATTTCATCTATGTTGTTTTTTTTATTGATAAATAATGTTGCTTTCTTTAGGGTGCTATTGTTTTTTGCGCCCGTTCAAACACGGGCTTTACAACTTTGTGGCAGTTTAAACTTATTGAATTGGTTTACACCGACCGCTTGATCTTTACTGGCTTCTACTCTTCTTGTTCGGTTTGCTACTTGTTATTTTGATGTCAAGTGAAAATGTAAATAGTTGGATATTTATTATGTGATGAAATATGTAAGTTTGCCAATTTAAGTCATTCGGTAATGCAGAATGGTAATACTTTTTTAAAATGATTACACAGTATTTTGGAAAAAGAATCAAAATTCTTAACGCACGATACTAAGCTCGTTTATATCCTAGTAAGTTTTGTTTCTGAAACATGATAAGTTTTATTAGGAATTTTATATACATAAAATGTGTGATCAAACCTTATAAGTTAATTATTTAATCTAAGGTAATACAATTTCTAAGTCTAAAAATTGTGGAATATTATATTAATTTTAGTTTTTATAAAAATATAATTATACATATATAGATATATATATAATGTAATATGAATAACCTGGCATCACTAGATATTTTATATAAGCACATTTTTCACATATCCCATCCATCTAAACACACATAAAAGATAAAATACTTTTTAGTTCTTTGGTTAATTTACACCAAATCTTCTTCATAAGGATAGTCCTCATATCACATAATCACGTCATCTTCGTTTTCAAATCCAGGCGGGGGGCGCAAGTAATGAATAGGAATCTCTTCGAGTACCGGTGAGGAAGCTGGGGTCATTGGGAAAAGGGGAGAGTCCGAGAGTTCGTTGTGCGCGACTTGCACCACCCGCCTAGACGGGGAGTCAGCATGGCGTTAGCTGTGCTCATCCGGGGCCGGGTAGGGCGCGTGGATGGTGGCCAGGGTCCCGAGCTCGGTGTGCGGGAGGAGCTCCTCGGGGTGCTCGTGGTCGCGCTCGAGTCGCTTCTCTTCGTTGGTGTAATAACGTTGTGCACGGCGACGTGTGCAGCACAATGTGCCCATCACGGCTGCCAGCGATGCCACCAGCACAAGTACAAGCCCAGCAATTACACTTATTTGCGCTTCTTGGGATGGAGAGCACTCCTCCAGAGTATCAAAGCTTATATTACTCAGCAAAGTTCCCCGAAGTCGCAATGGTGAGTAGCAACGCAGATTTCTTATAGAATCGTTAAGAACCGTTGTGCTCATGTACACAAGCATCATCCCGACAGAGCACTGATCGCATTGCCACCTGTTGTGTGATAAGTAAACTTGCGCTATAGCTTCCAGTCGTTTAAGGTCCGGTTCCTCAAGGGTATCCAGGTTATTGTGCGAGATGTCTAATTTTTGCAGATACTTGGTCTTCGATAGGAGCTTTAGTGGAAATTTGGTAAACTTATTCCAGGACAGATCCAAATACGTGAGATCTTTGTTATAAATAAAAAAGTTGGGTGGGATATCTGGCAGCGAAAGGTTAGCCAGGCCAACATCATAAACGTCCGGTAAAATTTGCAGTAGGATAGCAATTTCATTTAAGGGTAAATTGTTTCCGCTGAAGTCAATCATCTTCAGAGAATCTACAACGGGTGCAAAGGTTTGGAGATGAAACCGATCAATTTTATTGTGGCTGATATCTAGACGTAATAACTTAGTGAGATTTGTGAGAGCCATCGGAGATAGTAAGGCCAATCTATTGTAAGCCAGATTCAACTCTCGCAACTCTGGGTTCTGCCCAAACACATAATCCACTATCACAGATATCTGATTTCCATCTAGTAGCAGTTTTGTAAGTTTTTTGAGGTTTGGGAAATCGTCAACCAGTACATACTTGATTTGATTGTAGCCAAAGTCTAGTTCTTCTAACTGCGGTGCCAAGTGGTAGATTTGTGTATTGATTCTTGTCAACATACAGTCCCTGCATCTGAATATTGACAGCAACTGAATATCCTTAAAAACTTCCGGATTTAAATCTTTTAAAGGATTTCCGCTCAGATCAAGTAATTTCAACTTCGCAAGCATTCGAAACAGTCTCGGCATTAACACAGAAATATGGTTATATGACAAATTGAGTGTTTTCAAGGAAGTACAATGCAGGAATGTTTCACTGGGCATATTTTCGATATGATTGTGGGAGAGGTACATATACTGCAAATTTATAAGTCCTCTAAAGTTATCTGTTCCAATGCTGGTGATACTGTTGTAGGTCAAATTCAACACTTTTAAATTTTGAAGACCCCAGAAGGAGTGTTTTCCTATAGATGGCACATTAGAGTTGACTATATGAATTTCCCTGAGCTCGACAAAGGGTGAAGGTTGAGTAAAAATAGGGCCGATGGTCAGATGATTTGGACGATTTTTTGGGGCTCCAACGACCAGCTTAAAAAGTGATCTGTCAATGCCCTCTACGGGGATGGCGTGCATGTCTCCTTCAAGGCACATCACGCGCATTACCGATCCATGTTCGAGGTCAACCACGTACCGGCATTTACAAAGTTTGGGGCACCTTACATCGCTGGGGTCACCGTGAACGCTAATTACTAACGTGATGATAATTAGCAAGAGCAACTGGCATTTGGAGTATCTGTAACAAAGAAAAATAAAATTGATATCGACTTGATATAGCTTAGTGATAATAACGTTAAAATTAGCAGTATTAACTTAAAATAAATGTGTTGTATTGTACAAAAGAACTTAGTTGGGCTGAACGAATAGCTATACGTGTCATATGACTATGACTAATACTTTAGAAGAACTAATTCCCATCTTCAAGTATTATTGTTGTTGTATGTTACTGCTTCAACAATACAAAAAGTCTCAAACTAATAGTCTATATCATAACAAGCTGCAGTCGATATACGATACATACGGTACATTCATGGTACAAACGATATAAACGATAATTTATTTTACTTATCAAGTAAAAATCTTTGTTGAAAACAACCCACCAACTTCCCCAAATAAACTTAAGTAATAAATCTATCGCAATCAACGCACAAAACTGTAAGAAAGGTTTAAACCCCAACTATAAGATTACAGCTTGAAAAATGCGTTCGCTTTGTCCGCGGCTGAAAAATAACGCGCAAAATGGTGTAGATAACAGAAAGCTCTTTGACGCGAAGATTCGCCTACATTACGAAAGTTCCTAATTATATTTCATCAAGCGAGCGGATATCATAGCATTTATTTGGATAAATTAATTTAAGGGGTTAAAAAACAAATGATTTCTGCGATGGATCAGGGACATACCTAGTCACCATAAAGTACCTACTCAAAATCGAAATTATAATCTAACTATTTACAAATACTATTTGGTTATAGTTCTAGAGTACTATTTAAACAGTAACTACTTTAGTACTTCGTTATAGAGTACCACAATTTCACTAGTTTGTCGAGAAGGTACCTATGCTATCTGCCACAAATGAGTACGGACCGTTGAATTCGGATCAATTGGGCATCTAATTAGGCATAACGCGGAAAGGTTTCTTAATACCCCCGTTTAGATAAACCCGCAAGGTTTTAAGCTTGCAGAAATCCAACTGGTATCCCAACGCACGTTATTACCTATCCTGCTTTAGGTCAATAAATGCAGTAAAGTTTCGGACTATATATATTTACAGTAAGTATCAATGCCAATTTATCATAAAATAAATCAGTAGTCAGTCAATAAAAGTTACTTTATTAACAAACAAACTTACGACTGTACAGTATATACAAAATGTACATTGTCATATAAAATACATAAGAAACAGTTGAGCTATCTACAGACCGTTGCAAACGATCTATAGATAGTTCAACTGATCCAAATCAGTACCAATCGGAAGCGTACCCAAGACACTGGCTGCATTGCCGCGCTGAATAGCAATGCTGATACGCTGGGCCAGATACTCACCAGCCCTCGGGTCACGCGTCGCGTCGCTTCGACTAGACAATAAAATAAAACAAATTTGCTGTTACTTGGCAATGTTTTCAAAAATATTAGTAGTGAGAATTGGGAGAGATTTATTGGGTCTGTGGTCATCCTGTGTCGGCCGACGGTACCCTAAAAACTTCGATTAATTTAGTAACTCCTACGAAACTTTTCTCATTACCAACTCGCCTCGGAGTTTTATTATGATGTCATTTTTTACTAACCGTCTCTATAATCGTTATTATCTCTTAATTCTCCGTTTTAGAAGTGATTGATCGAAAATAATTGTGGTTTTATGTGATGTAAGAAGGATTTAAATCCTTCATTTTGGTTTGCGCGAACAACTTTGCATATATCTAATACTTATACATATAAACGTCGTCAGGAAGAAGTTGGATTCTAAAAAATGCCTATGAAAAGAAAATATATTCATGTTTATGTTCAAATAATAGACATGCAAAAATCACGCACCTTATACTAACACAATATTATACCTACTACATACAGTAGATAACGTTTATTTATTTTTCTCATACAAAGGTATTACATTATTATTTACAGTGGTCAGTATTATAGTACTTAAATGTGATGCTGTAGATCAAAGCAGTGTAGCTTTATGATTGTATTATTTTTTTATTATTTAAAACAATATTTATAAAATTTACGCTCTAGTTTCTTCTTTAACTCATTTTTATAGCTGCAAAAAGGAATAAAGCATATTATTTATCACAGGTATTCCTGTATGAGCGAGCTTTACGAAGTGATGGGATCACGTAGGGCAAGCGGCCCGTTCAGGCGCCTCTCGTCACGTAGATACCCCGCTATAAAACCGGGAAACCAGGCACGAGCCTCACATATTCAACCCGTTTATGGATAAATGGGTAACAGGATAAACTACCTAATTATAGGAAACCACAATTTTACTGCCAATTGGTGGACAAATCTTATTCCGTCTTATTACGTGAGCCGAGTTCAATTAGAGGAACCGCTAGGCTGTCACATCGGGTACTAATGGTGATGGCCCTCCCGACGTTATTACTACTACACGACGTAACGTAAACGACTAAACGTAATTTAATGTCTGCCGCCTAGACTGTGGCCTAAGTCTTAACTGCTAATGTACATACCTCGCTTGCTATGTTTTGAGTGTTAAAATGCTTACACATCTCACTTGGTTACGCTCATTCGTGAAATTTTAATACAGATCCAAAACTCAGGTTTACCAAAATGAGGTGATAGCTGGCAAATACCTTATTCAAATTATATAAGTCCTATTACTAAGACATGCAATACGACCGATCGAAGGGATTCTAATCTTAATGGATGAACATTTTGGTACTATACCAAGCTATATTTTATTGAATAAAAGAAATATTTGATTTGATATTTAAACCTTAGTACGGAACACACATATACACAAAATTATGCAAAAAAAAAAGGATAGACACACAAAAAATACGAACTTTTCGTTTGGAGAACATAATCGAGCAAATACAAACAAGCTCATAGAGTAAGAGTGCTTTTACAGAAGACTGATACAATAACGACAATTTATAGGTACGAAAACCTACTCAGGTCATCGATTTACGAGCTTGACCAAGCATGAAAAATGCATTACAAGATTTACGATCCTTTTATGCTCAGATTTCAGGACACCCCGACAAAAATGTAATTTGTCAGACAACTTCTTTTCGGGGTTTAGAAAGCGATCTGTGAGGAGGACATAAGATATGTTTGCGCGCACATAGACACCGCGAACTCTTGTGCATCCCTCTACACTTAACAAATACCTACTTAGCTATATTTTATTATGAACCGTCTTCGTTTGTGTCACGTTAATGTTATTTTTCGTAATTAAATAAAAATGATAATTCTTAATCAAATTCCTAATATATTCGTACCAGTTTATGCGTCAGTTTAAGTAACCGTAAATATATCTAGTGTTAGTATCCTATTGCAATCAATTGTAGCAATTATCTCTATATTCTATATTATCTTATAAGAAAAAGCGCAAAGCTTAGTTGTGAAAAAACAAGAAATGCTTTTCAAAAATCTTGAATGCTGTAAATGGATCAACAGAAATTTCGCCTGGCAAATTGAAGTGTTGAAATCGGGTATGCTGAAAAGAACATCTAGAATCAAGATTCACACAAAACTTCGCATAATAAATACGAACTTACGCCAACGAAAGATGCATTGGACTTATTTGAACAAATTGATAGTCAAACATGAGTTAGCACATATCGTAGGTAGGTACCTACATTATAATTTCTAAGTTCTGAATTGAACATCAAACAAAGAATGCACGCCAAAACCATAAGTTATCCTAATTTTAAGAAAGCGTACGTTCCCTATCAACACTTAATATTCATATCCCATCGATCATAGAAAGCTAAACAACAAAATGTTCTGATACGAGTACCTGCTCAAAAGATGTGTTCTGTACCTACCTTCAAACGTTATTCCCAAACAAAGGTTTGCCAATTGTCTTTTTGCGCGAGTCTTGAATACAATGAGATAAGGCGTTACATAAAGAATCTTCTCCGCGGGTCAAATCGAGGGACTTTATCGTTATTATTTATCTCTGAAACACATTTGTTGGAGCTCGAATTCATCCCTTTATTTTACATGAGTCGCAGTACAAATTGATTTCTCGGGCTCCCCTAGGATAGGGCCCCGATAAAAACACATAGTCACGCTTCAATGAATTTGTAGTAGCGTTTCTTCAAAGCAAACGATTCCGTCGGCTTTTGAGATTGAAAAGTGGCTTGTCGTTACTTAGCTATTTACCAACCTACCAACCTTGATTAGGTAAAACTATCGTTATCACATAATCTATTTGCTTCAGAAAAAGATAATAACGGCATATTCTTACAATAACATTTTAAAAAGTCAATAGAAAATCACGTCCCCCATTAGATCCTTGTGTTTATATGACTTCAAAGGAATCTTTTGTCAGCTGCTAAACAACGAATGGAAGATAATGTTATTCCAAGCATTCAGCGAGTTGAATTGACATCATTGCTTATTGCGTCGCTTAAAGTATAGGAAACGCGATTTCTTTTGTAACGACACCCCTAAGCCAGTTTTACTCTACACCATCAAAGGTATGAATCTCTCGCGATACGCAGCTGCTCTGGTGTCGCAGCTAGCACAAACGCTCGGCCTAGAGGCGAATTTGCGATAAAATATTTATTTATCATTATAAGAGAAATGAGGGGCATCAGACACAATCGTCGAGGCGCTGTTTCTGAAGGTTGCTTTGATTGTAGATCGGGGCGACCGGGTGGCAGGCGAACATCAGAATAATGATACTTATTCACAAAACCGGTTAAAAATAAAGGTTAATTCCGAAATGAGGGAGCCAACAAAAGATGCCACAGCCGCCGCTAAACGTTACAAAAATTATTCATTAAGTATTTCAATTTGAAAATGATAAACAGGGTATGAGGCTGTCCGCTATAAATTGTATTATTACATACAATAAGTAGGGTGACCAGTTTTGTATGGATTTGTAAACCTATATTGGACAGCTGCCTACACGATAAGCGTGTTAGTACCGTTAAAATGATTTTTAGTTACACGTGATACGATAGTAGGTACCCAAGTACCCTAGTTATATAAAAAGATAAATTATCTACAACTATAAAATAAGAAAATGAGAGGAAAGCATACAATAGTAAAGAATTTATTGCTAGAAAGAGATAAACACAGTCGGATAACGACGTAAGAGACATACTTAAATCGGTGGTAACTCATCTAAAACTGTAAAAGTGTCTTGTAAATAGGTACCTACTCGTTAAAGTCCACTACTACTTATACTTGAAACAAATCAAATCAAAAAGCAGTAAACATCATGCTAAGATGAGATTGTTTTTAATTATGTATGTAGGTACCTAAACAACACCTTCATACAAAATAATTAGAGATTATGTAGGTTTGACTTTTTAAAAGAATGTAAGTCGTTGCTGATTGTGTAAAATATTGCGTCTTCGTCTTCTTATCTAACTTCAACATATTTGAACTATAATTATTTACAATGCAACTACCTACTTCTTTTTAAATGGAACGATAAAAAATAAATTAATTTGTTTCTTTTGAATCGATTTATCACGCGCGCTTTTAGAAGCCTGAAAATGTCCATCAAAGTAATTCAGGGTATTCATCAATTGCTCTAAATAATTGACTTTAGCGAGTTTTATTTTGCTTAGTGTTATTTATTTCACTGATATTACGCCACGTCCATGTTTTAAGAGTAGGTATATTTTTTATTCAACATTCATTTCACTAATTTGCGTAGTAAACGTCAGTGTAACAAAAGTTAATCTATTAATATATCGACTCTAATAGTTTAAAATAAAAAAAAATGTACCTAATGTAATAAATATTAATTTCTTTATTTCGATTTTTGTGTATAATCTACAAAAGATTGTTTTAATAACTAATGATACTGTAGTTATATAGTTGACTTATTCTGTTTGAATAATAAGCACCCGAAAACTAGGTACAGATTCTATATAACGAGTAAAACGAATAAATTAATAAAATTACCATCAGCTTGCGTTTAAATTTTAGATACCGAATAATAGATGAATGTTTGATTGACATTTTTGTAAGCACGTCAGAATTCTAATAGGTTTAAATAAATTATCTAGTCGACTTAACTACCGATTGTTCAAAACTTGATGATCTATCTCAGTTAGACGGGGAAGGGGTGAAAAATATTCAGTTCATTCCTAAGTGCTCCACTTGCGATTTTATGACACGCTAGCTTAGACCTTTATCTTATCTCGCTGTTTTTCTATTACAACGGTTCTGCGGAAAAGTAGCCAAAAAATAAATACTTATGCTGGTAAATCTTGCAATCCACTTTATTGCACCCCGTCGTTAAAACACATTTGGCCTTCATACCTAGAGTATGAAGACCAAATGTGTTTTAACTAAAAACAAAATATTGTTTTTTTTTAAATTTATGAATAACAATTGAATAAGTTGTTATTTATATTCTAGCCGAAAGGAAATTGTATTTCACAAACAGAAGAAGTACCTACTACCAAGAATAAATCCTGTTTCACGTTCGAAAAATTTTGTTGAATAACTTATATTAGGTATCCGTTTGTTTTCTAAAACTGGGTATAGAAAAATCAGAACGAATGGTAAAATTACCAAAAACCTTCAAATAACTTGGACCTTTCTATGTGGGAAAACCAAACAAAGGACTTTTAAAGACAAAAACAACCCACTTTGACTAAGTCTCTCCGAAATGTTAATATATTTTCTCATAATACTTAAACAAACAAAATAAAACCTGTCTGTTACCAGGAAGCAAGTTCTTCGTTTTATTATCATTCTCAATTCGATATCTACTTTTATAGAATTGGTCTAAAACATAATTGGTTTGAAGACTATACCAAAGTAATCCTACTCGCTCATAAATAAATAAATTATGTTGGACAATCGACACAACATCATTTAGCCCCAAGCTAAGCAGAGCTTAATTGTGTTATGGGTACTAGAAAACTGACATACTTACAATCAATTAAATCAACAATACATTACATACATAGATATTTTTTATTTTACTTATAAATCACCCAGAACACCCGGAATAAATATTTTCATAAGATCCTTGACTAGGTTCTTTCTACTGAAAGTACCTTTAGTACCATTTTACCATACATATCAATTGACTAAAATACATAAAAAATATCCAATTTGTATACATTAGTAGTTATCGTGTATAAATTGGATATTTTGAAAAGCAACGGCTGATATAATAATTAGATAAGTACTTAAAGTCGGAAAAATACACATACCTGTCATAGGTTTTCACTGTTATTTTAGTGTGCATTGCACTGGTTGAAAAATACCTTTTATAATCAAAGACTAACCTTTGGACCGCTTCGAATGCGAGGTGATCTGAAAAATTGGGACGTGTTTATGCTGAAACAGTTTACCAATGAGTTGTTTAGCAAGAACTTATAGTGTTACCAAAAACGTGATTCAGACAGGAGTGGGTTTTGTTTGGTTAAACCTTTTTGGATTTAATCTTTGATTAATCTAACGTAATCTGGCTAATGCGGGCAGGTAAGAGATTGGCGAAGTTATTAGAATGCCTTAACATGTTTACCTATCAACTTTTATTGTTATATCTTTAGTTAAATGGCATTTGTTCTGAATAAATAAGTAAATTAAGTATGTACTATGTAAAATGTTAAAAAATTATAATACATTTCGAGAAAGTACTTTTATAAATTGTTAAAAAGATGAAGCAGAAAGATTGCAATTCTGATTCAATTTTATGATTCTTAATTAGTTATTATCAAGTAGTACTTAATTAAAACTACGGAATCAAAAGAAAAAAGCGACCTCCACACTTTTAAACTGAATCATAACACCACGCCGCCGGTCAAAGCGTCTTCAGAAACATAAGTAACTCTGTTTCTATAATCCTCATCTGATTCTAAGTTTCTGTTATTCTCTTTGTGAAGTCGGAATCGTACCTACTCGTGCCGCAATCTCGACCACAGTGATCTTGAGCAACTTGATACAAGAGACTCACATACCTATTTTTGTACCACGGCTACATTGCAGGGTATTGCAGGGCCACTTGAGACATTGATAATATTGCTTTGCTGTAAAGATGAACCACTGGTTTAATATAATGGTTAACCGGTATGAACCGGTTAACCATTTAATATATGATTTATAGATATGATATGATATGATAAACAGTGCCATCTTTGCCTATACAACACAAAACTATCTATGAGAACTAGATTGCTGATGAAATACTGAGAATCATGTTTTTGTAAATACATACTATACGTATACCTAATATCCAGACACAGAACAAACCAATATTTTTCATAGAAAACGAGTAGGTACCAGGTTATACATAGTCATTAATGTGATAAGATTACTCTGAATCTTGGCAAGTAGTCTAACTAACTTAGTGTAGAACCTGGCACTAATGATGGGATTATTTATAGGATCACACCACGGGATTTTAATTAGATACAACTTAGCAACGATTCGCGACTTCAGTCGCGTCATGTTTCGTCCTTTTACCTTGTAGAACTGTTTTTTCGAGCTTTAAAGTAACGTGTACCTATACAAATTCTAGTTACGCACAATATTTTGACGTTTCATCTAAACAAAATATATTCCCATACAAGCTAACATTACGAATGATATACCTGTTACGTACTTACTGTACTTAAGTAAGTACCTACTAACAATTTACAATATTTATCAAACAATATAATGGAAAACTTTATTCACAAACAAACTTACGACTATACAGTATTTACAAAATGTACATTGTTATATAAAATACATAAGAAACAGTTGAGCTATCTACAGACCGTTGCAAACAGTCTATAGATAGTTCAACTGATCCAAATCAGTATGATATCATTATAAGTAATACAAAATAAAATCACAATATTATCCCCCTATCTTATAAAAAGTTAGCGTTGACATTATGTCACCATAATCAAGGCGTCAAGTCTGCGCTAACTTTTTATAAGATAAACCGTATGTCAGTTATGTCGTAAAAATAAGCATTTAATTTGGTTCCTTTTTGTAGGATACGTATTAAAAATTATGGTTTGCGCCATACAAAACTGCTATACGAATCTAATCAGTGACGCAATATGCACGCTAAAAGATTTTTGCGACGCTACATAGAGAGCCATTGACGTACCCTGCTTCTGGGCAAACATATTTGATGAATTAATAAAGAAAGGGAAACTGTCAACAAAAATACGAAGAAGAATAAACAATTCATCTTCACAGGCTTCTAAGCTCCAGATATAGCAAAAATATATTTCAACAAATCCAAAGCTCGTATGAGCGGACCTCAAGTAAAGACGCTGGTAATATTTCACAAGGGTTCCTCGGATAGCTCGTAATGTTAAAACTGTTCCTGTTGATAGACACACAGATCTGAACAACAAATGAGCGCCCCCAAGCGTTTTACCCACACCATTTGCTAAACCACTTACTTGCTTTGCATACTTTATGATGTCCAATGTAGCGGAGACAGATTCTTAGTAGGCAGGTATTTACTACCACGACCTACATCAAACTAAGAGGAATCGAATGTTCTATTCATCGATCAAACAATAGCACAGAATAAAGGTCGTTTCTTGACATCGAGATCGTACACGCATTTGTTTCTGTTATCACGAATGTACATAATCAGTTATTATATGTATTACAATACAAAGCATTACCTTGTAAGTAGGTTTCGCAGTGAATAAAATATAGTTGATAATAATGAGTTCGAGCTTCTTATTGGGTATAAGAAGCCCGAACTTATTATTATAGCCATGATGGCTTCGCTGGAAATTGACTTATTGCATACCGTAACAAAAATATTCTGCTTTTATTTTCTAGACTAAATTTGTTTAAAATTACATATAAAGTTAAAAATATTTTACTTTGTAGCAACGTTATTTATCTCTATAAATAGGGTGTAGAGATTTCATAAATTAATTAGTGGTTGTAAATTGGTGTGTACAGTGTATCTACACTACGTGTCGAGGGTTAGCTAAACACCGAACGTATAATTAAAGGTGACTTTGAACTTGGTAAATCAGTTAAGATAGTGTTAGTTAGTTGGGGTAAGGAGTTCATGAGTTCAAAACTAACCTCACCATGCCAAGTTGAGATAACCCAAGAAAATAATTATATATCATAGTTCTGGTAAAAGGGAATCCGATATGCTTACTGTTGTAAAATTACTGAGGCTGATATCATTGTATACTATGAAATTACGTTAGTCACAGTTCCCACGGTAAAATAAAGCAACAACACTATATATAAAAATATAAATAGATATGTTTTAGAACATTCACGTAAGATTATATTAGTTATATTGGATCGGCCCGAAAACATTTTACACAGAACCGAGGCATTGATATATCTAAGAGCTCTCTATCCACTTTTATAATAAGGGATTGCTATCAAAGAATCTCAGCTTCGAACTTAATTCCTACAAATAAAAACATAGTTCAACATACAAAACGGTGGAACGAAGATAACTTGCAACAGACGATTTGCGATATCAAAGCATGCTACACTAACTTAGTAGCTCGGGATAAGCCAATCTGACCCACCTACCGTTTCAGTAATAGGTAAGTTGCAGGCACTACGTAGACTTACCTACACCTTTCAAGAAATCCAGCTTCTTAGGGTATAATCCCCCAATTACTGTTATACTCGACTTCGTTCAATTAATGTTTCTAAAGTGGCAAAACTAGTGACTTAGAAAGACTGACGAAAGCTTCGGCCGTGTGCCCGTCTAACGACGTCAAGAAACGGCTCAAGTCCTATCATGGTGGTAGAAAAGCAATTTACCCTGTCTACTCGATTATCCAACCGTTTAAAGCGTAGAACAAACCACTCGAACACAAAGCAAAAGTGATTTTATTACGATGTGCTAATAATGGTGCGAACGACATTAGATAAGTAACCTGCCGGTGCTCGATCTACTCGCAGAGCGAGGGGCCGACATTAACAGCCTACAAAACGACTTCTTTCTCCTTTTCCTTTACAAATGGGAAATCGGAACCACATTATTACCTACGCGCTTCTAGGTAGCTACACATCGGTAGGTATACGTACAGGCTCTTCTTTGTTTTGTGTTCCAGTTTTGCTTTAAAGATTTATATTAGTAAGAAGAAAGTTTTAAACAAGCTGAGTTTAAAATTAAAACACTATCTTTGAGACAAAGAAAATGGTAAACCAGTGTAAAAGATGTTTCCGTACCTGCCAGCCCGGGGGAAGTGTAGTTTTTGTATACTTTTTTATACCACGTTCCTAATGCAATGCTTTAGCGGAGATCTGTAGATTTTTTACTTTTATTGAATTTGGAACGTATTTAAAAAAAGCCTTTCCCAAAACCTGTAAACTGAAACTGAAACTAACACCGTGTAGATTGTATCATGTGAGATATCATGAAAAAAAATATTTCTTATAAATTTGAAATTTTATCTGACAAGAAAAGAGTTTTGTAACTTTAATAATAAAGGCTTTGCTGGATTTTTTTAAAGCTTAGTAGGTTTTCTGCTCTGAGGAAACATTTTTTTTTTTAAGGTACCTTTATAAATATATAATATAAATGTTTCCTCAAAAGTAACATTGCTTAATTTCTCGGTTGTCTTAGTTAACTTGATGTCAATAACAGATGGACGTGGACACGACATTCATTAAAGTTTTGTGTAAAACGCAACAGGGCCAATCACGAATAATTGTCACAATCTCAAAAGTATTGTTGTAACAAAGACACACTGCGCGGTTTCGCTGCAAAGTTTCGCAAACGAGCTGATATTTGCGCGCAGTGTGATTCGAAAACGCTCATGTTTCGATACGGTAACAATTGTGACATTTATAATAGGATATACCTACCTATAAAAGTATTTTTCAATAACGGTGACTGTTGGTTTGTCTGTCTGACCATCTGTCACCAGACCAGGCAAAGAGTTAAAATTTTTACAGATGATGTAGGTATTTTTGCTGCTATAACAACTATGTACTTATAACAAAAAAATATTTTATTATCAAAATTTTCATTCAAAACATAATATATAAGTATATTATACTCGTAAGAAGATGAACCATGTGAAAAATTTAAGAGCCAACTACAATAAACCCCGTCAAATCAGACAAAAGGTTAGAGCGCCATAATAAATATTCCAATAAATGCATGCCGAGGCCGATATCAAAAAGATTGACGGCACAAAATCAATATTGAATAAGAAGTCCTTTAACCATAGAGAAATCTCATATAAAATGGACCTTGTAATTTATTACTAGCTCGGAAATCTAGCCAACAAAAGCGTAATGCAATCGACAAAAAAGGTCACGCAATAAAAAATATTCAAGTTCACAAGCGGGGCAAATTCATACGTTCTGTAAAAAAACAAACAATTATTTAGATTGTAGGTACGTAACGTACCTACTATATTATGTTTCTGATTACTAACAGCCCTGCAGCGCTACCACTCATCAACAGTTTCCAACTCTCTCGTAGATATTGTTGAGGAAGTTTTGGTAGTATGCTTGTTTTGTGAATTCCAATTAGGTAACAAACGTGCTATCTACATAACAGATAAGTTGGTATAAACCGAATCTATCTGTAAGTATTTTTTAACAATGTCAGAGCTTGAATTACTGCCCAGACTTTTTTAAGTAAATATGAGAAATTGCGTGATTTCTATGACTTACGAAGAAGTATAATATCAGCAGTCTAGTTTCCGTAGTACAAGCTTTGCTAAGTTTGGGACTAGAGTGTGATGTGTACAATGTCAGTGATTATTTATTTATTTATTATTATTAAATACAGTGACTCACAAAATTTATTCACAAACAAACTTACGACTATTACAGTATTTACAAAATTATATAGATATCTATAAAATACATAAGAAACAGTAGAGCTATCTACAAACCGATGCAAACGATCTATAGATAGCTCAATGAATCCAAATCATTACCCAATCGGAAGCGGACAGTGTTGAACAGATAAATGGATGCTAAACATGGTAGTTTTATCCAAATCTATAGTTTTAGAAAACAACTTAAAATATTTTTATTTAAAGGTCAAATAGAGCAGGAAAATCATAGACACGACGCTAGCATCATTTAGGTTTTATTTAAAATTAATAAATGTAAGCATATGGGTTTATCTGCCTGACTCTACACGCTTAAATAGTGTGATAGACTATATTATGCATTTATTTATGTTTCTATGTATGTACTTTTTTGAATTGTTTTTATTTTATTCTATGTTATGTTTTTACAATGGAAGGACTTACTTTTTTTTTTGTTTTGTTTTTTTTATATTTAACTACCCAGAGAGTTTTTTTTCTTTATTCATTTTCGTTTTATTATTTATTTATTTTATTTTTTGTTAAATTTTATGGCATAGTGGTAGGGTGTTTTCCGTGGCATCACTGTACGGCTCTGTCGGAAGACCAGCGTCAGTCGTTAGTCGACTGACATACGCTGAGGCAGAGTCCGTTTTGCGCCATTATGATTTTTGTTGTACCTATTTTATTATTTTTTAAGTTCTTTGTTGTCGCAAATAAAATATTTTTCTTTCTTTTCTTTCTTTCTTTCTTTCAAATTATATCAGAATGATTGTATCCTAAATTAATGTCTGAATATTAAATGAAATAAAAACAATGCTCGGAATAAAAAAACAGACAACATAATGTAAAAACAGAATATTGATTATAATGTGATGAAAGTCACGATGATAATGTTAGATACTATCGAAAGTAGGCAGACAAATAGGTTCTCAACTTTTCTGCAAAGTTTGATAGTTTCCAAAAGAAAACTAAATTAAATTATATTAGATCATAAAACTATACCAATTGATTCGCTTGTTAATGCAAATAAAATAGCGGACTTAAGACGTATGAAGCCTTAAAAATAAATCCGAGTAAAATAGTATAACTGGAATTGCAGTCCAGTAGCTCAAGGTTCACGAAATGCAGAGGTTTTAAAAAGCTCTCTTAAGAAACCACGTGCGAAGAAAACATTATTTTATGCGAGTTTATTTTAAGTGTAAAGTTTATATCGTTCTATATTTCAGACATTAAAGTGTGAATAATTGTAACAGGCATACATAAGAAAAAACCTTATGTTTTAGATTTTTTTTCATAGTTATTTCCCATAGCAGGGCAATTACTTAATTGGTTTCAGCGATATATTTCCATTATTTAAACTTAAACTTCATTTGCGGAATAATCTCTTGGAAAATATCCAAATTCAACAAATTAGTAAAAATTAAGAGCATTCGTGGTCTTAATCAGTTCCCGCACGAAAAGTTTATTGTAAAAAATATATCAAGACTTGGTAACGTTCGTGAAAACCAGGCCGTGCCGAAACGGCTCGAATTCAATGTGCTCATAGGCCTTTTACCTATGTCAAACGATTCCAAAGTTATGACAAACGAGTGAACCCTGAGGACGAAGCTTTTACCTTTTTAAGATAAGAGCCAAAATGGCTTAGGTTGTATAATTGAAAAGCAAGCCCGGAAAAAGTTTAAGCCCCAATTTGGATGTAAGTAGGTAGGTACACACTTCTACGTTTTTGTTTGCTTAAAACCCATTTTATTTTTGCTGCATTACTGTACTAGTGTATTTTATTATAAATCTATGTATCTATCGCGCTCTGCCTGTGGTATGGATGTTCGAACATGGATTAGGTTAGGTTTTTACTTAAAATTGATTATATTTTTTTGTTGTATTTCAAGAAATATATCAGTACGTTTGAATCCGCACAGTTTGGAATTGAGCAGACATTAAATAGCATCCTGTTTGATGAAAGGTTTCCCCCATGTCTGCACAATTTGGGGTTCGATAATTAGAATAAGGGTGGCTTTGAATACAGACGGGGAGCTCTGTCGTGCATCTGATGGTACCTCAAAATAATCGATACAGTCTCTTATTTTGCAACAATGATTTATGCGTGATAAACTCTGTTTTATTTAGTTATATCTTAATTGTATGGATATTCAACATTCAAATAACCGGAACTAAAAAACTAACAGGAAGTTTTATCAAATTATTAAACCTAGCGCCTTAACTTCACAATCTAAACCCAACTCGTAAAAATATAGCATAATAGACGACACAATAACTATTCCAAAATCCAGGACAGTATTTACCCTTAATGAAATTATCTTCAAGCCGACTTTATTCCGTTAACCTATAAAATTGCTTACGCAATATCATATTTATATTCAAATAGGGTCCGTACCGTAACCCGCGTCTATGGTAGCAGTATTAAAGTACCACGATATACCTACCTGTGCATAGCAGTGTAAACTACTAAAAAAATTAAAAAATAAAGAAATCGAACACTTAATGTCAAAAACAAATAATAATTTGAAATAGTTACCTATTTATAAGAAGTTTTCGTGTTGTTAACCACGATTACTCTTATTTTACTAATACTCACATAAATTTGTTTATCTTTCATGCATAACTATGAATAATACTTAATATAAAATAAATAATAAAATAAGGCGGAAAACTTATGTTTTTTATTAGTGGACATTGCTTTGTCAGACTTTTCAGTGATAAAGTGCAGCGACACTGGTACCAACCGCATTTTTAACGATTGAAATTATGATTAAGTAATAATATTTTTATATAATTTTACTGGTTTGTTTTATTTTCAGTGAAACTAAATTATTTTAGACATTTTATAAAAACTGCCAATTTCAATAAATATCGGATAATTTATGTATTAAACACGAAGGTATTTGTAATTTGAATGTGTTGTTTTATCGAAATATGTAGTTGTGTATTTTTCAAGTCAATGGGCGTATTTAATGGACGCACTTTGCTAAACTTGTGAACTACAATCGATTGATCTTTCGAAAAACAAATGACGTATGAAACAGATCAAATCTTACATTGCGTTTTTATAAAACTGGATTATCATCATATTTTCAGAACGTTAATACTGATTAATAAAACGTAGTGTTACATATTCTTGGAATCGAATATTTAATTGGATAGGTACCATGCGGCAGTTTTTACGACCATCACGAAAAGAGTTTTAATAATAAGTAGCAAATCGTTTTACTGTAGTAGGAATATCTCTAATCGTGATCGGTCCCTTTGTTCTTGAGTAATACGAAACTCCAAGCAAATAACGACTTGTTATTACTTACTGTTTTATACAACAAGTCGCCGCCGGCCGGTTAGGTGCTGGAATTATGTGTAGGTAGGTTGATTTTGTCCCAGAAACGATAAGCGTTCGTTTTGTCAACTAAAAGTACAAATAATCTGAAAATATTGGTTCTTATTACTGGTATCGAAATGATAGACAGTATAGTAGTATCAAAATAAATTATTTAAGAACACAGTCACGTCAAGTTAAATGTCATTTGTCCTGAAGAAATAACGCTGACTTTTTCGTTTGAAAAGTTATCAAAATCAAAATAAGATATCGCTTGCTTAAATATAATTTCAATCTATTTCAATTCATGTTGGTTTAAATTCCACATAAACTTGAACCTACGTTTAAGAACAGACGATAGGTCTCACAAATGTGACAGACAGTAGTAATGGCATTCGTATCAAGAGTCTAATAAATTTTTGCCTAGAAGGAATGGTGGGGTAAAATTAAGTAAAAGTGGACAGTATTTTTAATATAAAAGTTTTATATTAAAAATACTGTCCAACTAACAAAAAACTACTGTTTGTTTTATAATAAAACAAACAAACGAACAAATAAATGCACTTAATGTTAAGTGGCATTCATTGTCTATAACGCTGATCACGTCCATAGAAGAGTAGGTAGCTTTGATAGTTTGACAAGTTATTTAACGAATGTCACTTCAAAGTTTGGAATAGTGGCACCAACCGTATTCAAGAATGCGCTCTTCGTACGTGCCTTGACTCAGGAACTTGCTCCTTCCTCGGCTTAGTACGAGCGTACATCACTAAACGCACTTGTTAGACGATAAAACCTAATTATAATGCAAACGAGACAACATACAAGCTGTGGTAAAAGGAAGAAAAAAGTTATAACCTTAAAGTAACATTTCTTTCTAGCCTCTGGTCGTGTGTAACTGGTACCTAGAATCACCTAGTATGTAAGACGATTCTAAATGATCCTTGTGGTTTTATTGAATAAAAAATATTTGATTTGATTTGATTTCACCTGTATCACCATAAATCCCGTGTATTTCCAGAAATTTGTATACGCGCGTAATTTAATTTATGCCATGGTAAATTACGGGTAAGTAGGTATATAAAAATATCTAATAGTATAAGTATACAAATTTAATTGAAAATGTCTATGTATAACTTTCGACTCATCTTAATAAAGTTACCCCCTCCATCAAAATGTTCACGGCCACCCAATTGAATATTTAGAGAAAATTTTAACTTAGCTATAAGAAACTTTGTAAGGAAACAACTATGTTTCTTTAGAAACGTTTTAGTTTTCGTGGAAAACATTTCGCTCGTACAACCGATACTTTTACGGATAATTTGAAAGATTCGCTGACGTTTCGAATTTGTATCCGACACATGACTTTCTCATTAACTTTACTGTGGTGTAAGCTTCGGTGAGTGCTGAATTTACTTCTCATTGTAAGTATTGAAACAGGCCAAAAGATAACCAAGTTAACCTTCTACAATATTTTATGGAATTTGAAGGAGTTAATATAGTATTCTAGTCCAGTAAGAAGCAATTATGGCGTTTGTAAACAGTAAAATTAATTTAAAACGATGCTAATTCAATAAGCTATAAAACTCGACGACTGCTAGAAAATAACGTTCACAAAATAAAAATAAACTATGAATTCACAAAAATAAAGAAAGTACAAAGAAGATTTATTTTTGTTACAACATAATTTTGTTTATTTTTGAAGATTTTTTCATATAAATAAATATTATTTAAATATTAATCTAAGTTTAATTTCAGTTATACGATTTTTGTAATATATGAACAACATATTTTTTATAAGTATATTTGTTAGACTAAGTTTTTAATTTCAAATTCGGTTAATTTTATTATTAAAAAAATTATATTAGTATTTAATAATTTATATAACAGAATTTAACTGAATAACAGAATTTAATTTAATTTAATTAAAAAAAAAAATCCGGCGGGCTTTTACCAGCGTGAATGTGCCAGCCATTCTAGAGCCGAATGGTCTGATGCGTGACGATGGTAAACGGCCTGACGGTATGAAGCTTGTTCCGTGGGAGGCGGGAAGGCCTTTGGTGTGCGACGCAACTTGTGTCGATACAACTTGTACCTTGTCACCTGTCACAGACATCCGTTCGGGCTGGTGCGGCGGCGGATTCAGCCGAGGATCTCAAGAGACGTAAGTAAGACGTAAATTGCATATTTGCGTCTCTTGAGATCCTCGGTCTCGACAGGGCGGCATACATACTTATTTGCTCCTCTTGGGGTCGAGACTCAAGGTCCGTGGGGTACCGAGGCCCACCGCGTTTTCAAAATTATTTCTGGGCGACTAGTCGAAGCGACGCGTGACCCGAGGGCTGGTGAGTATTTGGCCCAGCATATCAGCATTGCTATTCAGCGCGGCAATGCAGCCAGTGTCTTGGGTACGCTTCCGATTGGTACTGATTTGGATCAGTTGAACTATCTATAGATCGTTTGCAACGGTCTGTAGATAGCTCAACTGTTTCTTATGTATTTTATATGACAATGTACATTTTGTAAATACTGTATAGTCGTAAGTTCGTTTGTGAATAATAAGTTATATTTGTAAACTTCAAAAAAAATAATTAATAAAACATCAAAAATAAAAAAAAATAAAAATAAAAAAAATAAAGTTAAAAAATAATAGTTGTTAAAATTAGAGAAAATGATAATCATAAACACGTAAAACAAAATATAATTTATTTTTTTAATGAATATTAATTTGTTTTTGATTAAAATATTGGAAGGCCTATCATCAATATTTTGTTTCCGGGGGAAGAGAAGAGGATATCGGTTCCTGTCTCATTGCGCAATTTCCCGTAACAAATCAACCATAGAAAACGACCAATAGTAATAAAACGCACGAGTAGCTAAATTTATGTTATTAAACAACAAAAAACGCGAGCGTTAAAATGTAGCTTTTTTTTCACCAAATCACTGTGATATAATAAGTCGCAAGCTAGCTGCATTTTTGCTGATAGGTACGTGGCACCGCAGATAAAACATTTCATCAAAAAGTAAAATCAAAGATACCCAAAAACTGCATTTCCAACAATAACACAATCTACTTGCGAAAACTTTTTAAACTGTTATAACAAATACTCATGAGACCGGAAACAAAGTTGACTGAAGAAAATCATATAAAATTAATAAAAGTTAGTATAAAAATGTACAAACCTTTTCCAACGCCAGGCGTCGCTTTCGGTGTTCTGTGCTGCCATATTCGCACAGTTTATTTATTCAAAGTCTTAATAAAGTTTGACCGCACGCATGGCAAGCTCAGCTGAAGGCGAGCTCGAGAAGAGGCGCGTCTAACGCGCCGTGACTCTGGACCGACTGAACGATACGCCAGGGGCTCGCTCGAATAACGGCAAGCCTCGTCGGATAGGGTGGATACCAGCTCTCCAGTCCCCGCACCTGCCGCTACTCGCCCCTGAGGCTCGCAACCCTGCCGTCCCCCTCACATTACTCTTTGCCGGACATAGGACGTTAAGCATCAAAAAACGGATAAATAGAGCCCGCTATTGTCACGTTATGGTCGACAATGATATAGCTTGCCCCTGATACCACTATTTGTTTCGGGATTTGCGTTTCGGCTAGCAAACATAACTTTTTGTGAACAATTCCAATAAATTATGACTTGTAAAATTACTTATAATGTTATGGGTCAGTCATAATATCATACTTAGTAAGTGTCAAGTTTTTGCTGTTGGTAGTTTATTTATTTTTTATCTGTATTCGTATTTGGTTGGATTTTCGATATGTGGTTTTAGCATAAAATAGGTACATAGTGTAGTTATATTTTCAAATTATTTTACTGTGAAGAAAGGCCAGTAAAAAAGTAAATACAAAACTGGGATTCCTGCTACATTTTATTTTCTCGCCATCAACTGCGCGCTAGAATTTGCCAGTTTTCTTTGAAAACGAGAACCAAGAAATTTTCAGCATGAACCAACAAGATAATGAATACCTACCTGGTTGGATCTTGGTTGGTACTTATAGCTAATTAATCTTGGCCTTTCATCTCTTACAGTGACCTATTACGTGCTCTGCAGTTTATACGATTTACAGGAAACTTTAAATTTAATTATATATGTAACTTATGTCACATGAGTGGTTCAATCCTTAAAATTTACTTCTTTGCAAATGCTATAAAAGGCCACGAATTTTCATAATGTGATGAGGCTTTTCAATGGAATTTTATGTTTTTATTGTTATGGTAGTGTAGGTATAATATGTTACGTGATAACTCCTCCAATTATGAACCGATTTTGTGGATTATTTTTGATTGATAGATAATACTTAGGGGTGGTTCATATTATACATTTTACTAAGATCTGAGTAGGACTTTTTTAGTAATCTTTATAATCATTTTTGTTAATTATTATCACTAAATAATAAATACTACTAACCACCTATCTTATAAAAAGTTAGCCTTGCCTCTATTTCATCATTACGTAATCAATACATCAAGTCTGCGCTTACTTTTTATAAGATTGGCCGTAAGTATGTATACTAAGTGTAAATTACCATGTTTTGTACCTACAAAACATATTAAACATATTTAACACACATACCTATGTTTTAATAAAGTTTATATGATTTCTATCAGTAATCTAGTTCTCAATAAACAAGCTTAGCTTAGTTTGGGATTAAAGGGCGATGTGTGCATTGTCCGTGAATATTTATTTATTTAAAACTGCGTCAAAGATTACTTTTTATCCATGCCCCGATCAATACGCTGTTGTGTAATAAAGTTGTAGGATAAATTACATCAAAAATATTATGATCAAATGATTAACAATGTACATAAGTGAAATCAACTATGATGAATCAACAAAAAAGAGGAAACAATTATAGTTATAACATAAACGTAAAATGCGGAGGACTAAATAAAAAATAAATGATCTGAACATATAAAATAGCAGAGATATCATTTTTAAACCAATAAATTAAATTAAAAACAAACATCGACAAATTTAAGAGTTCTTCAATTTAAATGCGAATGCCTAGCAAGTGGAACGCATCTATCATGGTGTATGGTTTATATTTGAAATTTGATGCAAAATAAATATAATAAAAACAGTTGCATGGCTGCAACATAGTGAAATTGATCTTATAATTGAAATGTTAAGGTCCAGTCCGGTGAGTTTTAGGCGAAACAAGTATCAGAATATTTATATCATAAAACAATTGTAAATTTTGATATACCGTACTAATATCGTGCTCTACATTTACAAATACCTGTAAAGTAGCGAGACCAAGAGCTCAAATAGAAGCCGGGCTACATTAGCAAAGCGAAACCCATAAATTATGAAGCACACTCGCAAGCTACTTATATTATCTAACAAAAATCTGCAGTAGAAGTCACTTCACAAGCTGAATGGTTCTAATAACAACCTACTCGTAAGGAGAATTGAAAACCACTCCAATTATCCAACTTTGCAAGAGTTGAAAGATAAACGCTTAGCCCGAGCTTTAAACTTACAAAGTACTTGCTTCCTAAACGCATAAAAGTCTACTGATTTAAATGTTATTTTCGTTCTACATATAAGCCTCGAAAAATGCGGATTACTGTATTATCTCGAACAGCTGGAAAGTTTAATAAGATGAGATCGAGTGCAGACTTGGTAAGGATTATACCCATAGAAATTGAATGGATAGGTACCTATAGAATATACCTAGTAGGTACAGTTCAGATATTTTTCATGCTCTTTGTTGGTAGTTAAGTGGTACGAGAGCTTGCTTACGACGCCTACGAGTAAGGCAATTTATCATTGAAATTGTGAAACACATTCGTAAAAACGGACTAGATCTAATAATAGTCTTTTAACCCGAGAACAATAATTTTCTATGTATGAGATCATTGCCTGACAGTAGTCAGCCTACAGCGAATATGATCATAAAAAAATCATATTAGAAACAGCTACTTAGGTTTTTATATCATTTTACCAACGGGTTAATAAAATATCCTTATACCTTTAAAATCCAATCTTTGAAAAACTACATTGATATTAACCTGAGAATTGCATTACCTAAGTATACCTATGCATTGAATTCGCCACATTAGTCAAACATCCCGTTAGCCGGACGGAAGAATTATCTTTAGATGATGGCAAATAAATACGTTACAAATAATGATTGTAAAATATTACAAGCTAATGTAAACCAAACGTTTGAATTATAAACAACATTTCGTGAAGTTGAAAACGAGAGACAGTTTAAAAACAGTTCAGACAAAATGAAAACGACATTGTAACCGTTTTGATACGATCAGTTCGTAGACCCATACTGTGTTGCTGTCGCTGCGTTGAGGACTAGTTAACAAACAACTGGCCTGCAGCAGGCCAATAAATTGAATGATTACTTTCCATGCATCGGGCATCGTTTACGGTAATTGCCTCACAGCGGCAGTACAAAGTCTCTTCAATCTCTTGTGAGTTGTGACAATATAGTATTATGTACCATCGTCACGTACCTACATAATTTTAGTGTTTGTAAACGGGAAGCTAAGCTACGTACCTTAGTTTGCTGTAGGTACCTACTTTTATAGATTATTCTCGACAACATGAGTTGAGAAATAGAAATATCAAGGAAGAATATAAAAACGTTTCAAAATACTTAGCACTGAGTTGAAAATATTGAGGGCAGGTAAAAACTTGAACAAAATAAACGACTTTCGAACTAATTGGCAGACATTGAAGTCTTTGGCGATACCCAAGTGATGCTTGACCTGACGTAATCCGCATAAAAAAAAATATTATTTTGCATTATTCTTTCTCTCTCGGCTCTCTTTTCAATTAATTTATATTGAAATAAATACGTTTTATATATATATGTTATATATATATGTTATATTTAAACTATTTTAAGTAAATTATCTTTGATTCGTCAAAATAAATGATTTAATAAAGGTTATTTCAATCATGGGTATGCTTCCGATTGGTACTGATTTGGATCAGTTGAGCTATCTATAGATCGTTTGCGACGGTCTGTAGATAGCTCGACGTTTCTTATGTATTTTATTTTACTGTAATAGTTAGATAAAGTTAAATTTAGTTAGATAATAAGATAAAGTTTGTTTGTGAATTAAATATTTGTAGCTGTCTACGAAATACATAAATATAATACAGCTCATTAACTACTTACTTATTAATGAAGGGCTGGTAAAATAAACAGGTAGCTTGCATACTAAATTATATGCAAACACGCGCACAGTGAGTTCAACTCTATAAGTATATAGACGACCGATGTGGCGCGGCGGGCGAAGGTCCGCCTGCGACGCGGAAGGTTGCGGGTTCGATTCCCGCCTTGGAATAAAAGTTTGTACGATCTACTAATATTTATTACGGGTGTTCTGGGTATTTTATATGTATAATAAATAATATCTATCTATGTAATGTATTGTATTAAGGTGACGGGTATAGCCAAATGCGTGTTTTTGGGAGTGTTTTCTGAAGAAGTCATAGCATGTGGAGTTTAGAAACTTATTATTTCCTATAACACATATATTGAACTAGTCAGGTAGGAAACAAAATGTGTGCTCTTGGTTATAGTTTACTTTAAAATGTAAGTTTAGTACCAACACCTTTTGCAAAAGTGTGGTTTTTGATCCCATTTTTTATGGGTTGGGCAGATTTGTTTGGTACCAAACTTAGCACAGCTATTCTTATGGTTGATATCTATACATGCAAGTTAAAAAAATTCTACATTAAGGTGTTTAAAGAAGAAGAAGAGTAGCGCCTTAGGAACTATAAGTGTTTCATTGCTGTGTGCTCGCTAATATTCGTAAGGCGCTGCTTAAGAGTTTGACAATCCGAATTGTGCGCGGCTCACTATGTGTTTTGCGTCGTTTTCAGCATTTTTACTGAAGTTGAAAATGCGACGTTGCCACGCTGACTATCTAGAGTTTAACCACTGCGGCAAAAACTATGCCGTGTTACAAGTTTAACGTGTGTGTAGATATAATAAATAAATAATAAAGTTGGAAGTTATTGACATTTTTATTTATTATGAAAAATTTCACCCTACCCGTCGCCTTAAGTGTAATGTATTAGTTTATTAGGTTTCTTTTATTATTTAAAAAACTATAAGCCGTACATATGTAATCTAAATACGGAGTAAAATGTATTAATATAAGAATTATTCTAATTTTAATTGAATATTATCTCTACATACTAACTTTCAAAGATGTGATGCAAGTTGTCACTTCGTTTTGGCGATGCAGATAGTGTTTTCAGCTTCTAAAACTTATCAAAATCTAAGTCGACTTTATTGAATAAGTAGCAAAAGGTTTAAAGTATTCTGTATTATATCTTCAGTACCTTTGTAGCCCATTGGAACCGCTTTTTTGGCACATAACAAAAACCATCCATCGCATCACATATTATTATTTAACGAAACTCTGAAGCGCGCCAGCAATCTTCGAAAGTAAAGCGCAACCTCACGTGCGTACATCAGATTAGCTGTTTATTGTACCAACGCACCTATTTCGTGTATTAACACCGTAAACAAAAAACACAAGAGTTTTATTTTCAACTACGTCTTAAATAAACTTTTCAAATCGCAACAAGTTCATGGTATACTTAATTGAAAGTCTTGTCTACTAAAAAATTACATAAACTCTATGAAATTAAAACTCATTTTACACTGGTTTTATGAAATTTTCAATTTTACCGTATCTCAGTAACTACATTACCTAGATAAAGACGAAAGTATTTTAAAATGTCGGAAAACAAAGCATCTTAGTTATTTTTTACTTTAGCTCTTATATATAACTTTAAGGCCCCATATAGTCCGGTCAATTTAGACATTCGAAGTTATATAAATTCCCACCAAGCTGAAAATCGGTAAGATTGTTTAAAATATAATTAAAAACAAAATTTGAAAGTTCCCCATCATTCCCCTGTAAGGATTTTTTTTTATTCAAGTTCAAAAATTAAAAAAAAAGAATTTTTCGCAATTTTCAGCAAAGCGTTAAGTTTTATCATGAAAATACCTAAGACAAAATTGTAGATCATAATACTATCTACAAAATAATTACTAATACTTTTGTCTCTACAAGCCACCGTTTTTGAGATATAACGATTCTAAAAGTTGTAATCGTCATAATATGCTTGAGTACGCCACGTATATATACATCCCTATAGTTACAAGGCAACATGCGATACATCGCTATTAATGCAGTTTACATGCACTCAGGATGAAGATAAAGAAGAAAAAGACGAATAAGAACAAGAAAAAGATTTTGAAAGTTACGACTCGGACGATTAAATTTCACTACTTTTTTTTAACTTAAATTGCTTTTTGCTTTTCAATCTCTGCTAATATCCATTATTTTTCAATAGTTTCAAATTAAACAGGATAAAAACTGACCCGTGGAATAGACCTACTGGGGAAACCACGTTAAAAAAACGCGCTAAGTACACTACCTTATAGGTGGCGAGGAAACGTACCTACTACAACTTTTACAACTTTTTGAATCGTTTTATCTCAAAAACAGTGGCTCGTAAAAAAAAGTATCAATAAGTTCTTGTAGATAATGTTATGATCTACAATTTTTGTCTAAGGTATTTTTATGATAAAACTTACCGATTTTCTGAAAATTGCGCAACTCATTTTTGACCTTTGACCTTGAATAAAAATTTTTCCTTACAGGGGAAAGATGGGGAACTTTCAAATTTAGTTTTTAATGATATTTTAATCAATCTTACCGATTTTCAGCTTGGTGGGTATTTATGTAACTTTACTCTTATTTTTTGGTCTAATTTGACCGGGCTAATAGCCCTTAGCGGCGAATGGATAAGCGTTAGGAAAGTTTTCTTGCAAGCATACATAAACATATACCTACCTACCGATATCTACGCTAATACATAAATACATATATACGAGTGAGAACTTTTCTCGCTTCCCGTTCGATCTCCAACGTTGAACTGTAGAATATGATACTCAAACCAAAATTTCATTTATTTTGTTATGTACCTGGACCTTAAATACCAGGACTTTAAACGTATCGTATTTAATGACCGCATCCATAAAAGTGCCTCACAAAAATACTGGTAGGTACTGCGTAGCCTGTTAAGCATAGTTCGGTCCTCAGGGTCCTCGGTCCAAACACTCAATTTATAAAGTCGATGTTGGCTAATTGCATTGTTTCTCAAGAGCAACTTCAAAGTTTCAAGGAGCACCTTTAATAAAAGACAGAAATATAATATATGTATACACGTTCATGCTTTAAAAACATGTAATCTATAGTAGGTATTGATTCTTCAGTAATATAAAGTATAATATAAATAATAAAATTCATGTAACAGAACTATAAACAGAACGCTAATTAGTACTGCAACATTTGCAACGCCAATTAGGGGCTTCGATTCATCGTAGAAGTCAGCTGCACTGCAGCCACTCTTGCATTGAGGCTTCTGGTTTCATCGTTACACTGATCGATTTTCAAGAGAGCATATTGACAAAATTAAAAAAATTACAGAATTTAAAAAAGATATATTTATATGATAAGTATATACAAGAGTGTAGGTCCGATCTAACGAGGACTTGCATAAACTATTATATCATCAGAAGTGTTACCTAGCTTGTTCAGTAGTCAAATAATCTTAAAAACTTTTAAACCTGATGAAAATTTTTGGCTTGTACTATATTATTATGCATATACAAACAGGTAGTTAACTAGCTTCAAGCGTGCTTCTAGTTGACTTGGAGTAAAACTGGATATATGAACAGCTAAAATATAATTATATATGCATACTGACACTCCGCTGCTAGGTTAATTAATTATTTATCGTCCATGCGCATTAATTCTCAGTCTCTATTTATAGTGCCAGCCGAACGAATTATCTGACATAAATCAGTGCAGAAATTGTCGGATTACCATTAACCATTGTTCAGAATAATTCGTTCTTCAAAAGATTATAACAAATCAAGGACGGGAACGTTGTGTGAAAGTAGAAAATTACCAAAGTAGAATGTCATTTATCAACGCCGCTGTTTGGTGACATTTCACGCCTTCGGTGAATCTCTACGCGGTGCTATCTATCCGTAAGCAATCACCGTCAAACCATTTCAACACCTACAATGTATTGTAGATTAAAATTTATGGTAAAGTTTTTTCAGGCGAAGCCTTTGTTTACTGCAGATTTACTGCATTGTGATCCGGAACAAAATCATGTCTAGTGTCAATTGTGTGTTTAATTTTAAGTATATTAATACGAAATTATATTTCAATGCGATCCTACGAATACAAACGACGCGAGAGCGAGAGCGACTTCAACTCATAGTAGTTACAACAGAAATGATCCATGCGTTCATATGTAGTTGATATCTAAATGAAATAGACACCATGGTTTCGCAAAACTGTCTCTGGAGCCCTTTGAGGATGGAGATGCCTTTAAAAAAACCAATAGAAAAGTTTCAAAAGTTTCATGCTGGTTTTAAAAAGCTTCGCTTTTGAAGCTGATTGCTAACGAAGACTGATAGAAGGACATTAGATATAATATTAATAACATTATATTAGCTGTTTTGATTTTACTAATTACATAGAGCTTTAGAGCTTCCATACAAAACCTACTTTATTAATTAGAAAAACAATTATTTTATTTATAAAAACATGCAATAAATTAATTTATAGCAAACTAATTAAAATTTTAATCAGCGGTAGCTTACAAAGTCGCATGCAGGGTCGACGAGATAATTTCCCCTCAGATATTTTAGTTCCTGCTCAATTTCCATGAAGATTACTAAGTTAAGGGCATGTCATAACATTCCGGTCAGGTGTTACCGGATCCGATCAAAAGTGAATCAAAGAAAGCTTCGCTAGCTGCCTAGTTTAAAAAAAGTTACAAAGGTAAGCATATTAATTTAAGTCACGTTGCTACAAAAGGAGTGCATTGCCTTATTCACTCGGCAGCGGATCCAACGGGAGTTTCGTCTACTTTGAATACATGATTTGATTATGGAAGGAAAGGGAACCACTCACGAACCTTCGTGCACACTTTTCTCTCAAAATAATACAGAAAACTTGAGTCACTTCGTTTGTCACATGAATGCTAACACAAAGTAAGTAAGAGTATAGTGAAGCCTGAAAAATATATAATCCACGTGTATTTGATCCGACAACTCATTTAAAAGTTGGGTAAATAAATTTTAAAACTTGCGTTCGTAACAATGTTACAAAATGTGTAGCAGATGTACCTATCTGCAACAAAATATTGTATTATAGGAACCACCAGGTATTATTTTCATCTATGTAATTGTTCATTTATTTAAAGTAGGTATAAAATAATCATTTTGAACGATTCATACAAAAAGTTCAACGAAAAATTTGTGCGCGTCCAGTATCCCTCCAGTACCTACGTATGTACTGTTTATGTTTTTTTCTTCCCATAATTAAAGGCGTCTTGACAAGATTGATAGGTACATAGCTAGAAGCCGATGTTAAAGACCCTTGGATGCTGTATACAGCTGAATGAGCCATTACTCACCACGTCTGTTTCGATCCTGTTTGACATTGATGCAATGCAACACACCTACACATCGCACCTCCCACCTCAGAGTTACATACATCGATGCACATCTATCCGAATCGACAGGTAAAATCAACATAATAAACAAAAGGGTAGGTACCTACAATCTGTATAATATAATATTCGATTTCAGGTAAGTTTAGGTCTGTACCGTCCGTTAATAAAATTTTCAGCCATCATGCAATAAGTTTCTGGGTTAACAATGAATATTACATACATTACGATAGAGCAACATTTATTTTTATCTAAAATCGATGACTTTGCACTTAGCCATATCCAATCCGAATTATATTTTACTTAACACTGAGCATAACTTTAAATCGTTATTTGAAAACTGTAAAAAACACTGTGAGTTTCGCTCTAACCTAATAAAGGGACCTAGGTACATCCCATAGGTTATAATAACATAGAACTAATTAAACATTGTACCAACTGTACCAATCGACTACTAATTTGCATTTAGCGCAACAAGAAACATTGAACACCGCAACACAACGGCATTCGACACTATCCGCTACGTGTATGACAAAATACGACAATGTTTTTTATAATTGGTTCCGTTCCCTGGTGCCTTAAACGTCTCTTCACATCACCTCCATACTAAATAGGTAAAAGAATAAGCGTGGTCATTCACATCGTTGATTACTATTTTGTTTTAGATTTGGTTTTGGATCATCAAAATAATGGTTATTTCATGTTTATAAACGTGAACGTACCTACTAATGAAAGCTTCGGCAAGTTTATCCGATAGCTGTACAACATAATTATTATTTCAGGAAGAGTTACAGCATTATTAAAGCTCTTGTGGGTAAACTTTTCCAAGAAAATATAACTATCGCACTATTTTGGCCCAAGTAGTTATGCACTAGTGCTTTACTGAAAAGTAGGTACCCAAAGGTTCATTACAGGCTCATTGCACATGGAACTTACAAATTATTTAAAACATCATATTCCTTTTCTGTGCATGTATGTATTAACAAAAAAAAAAGTATCTACTATTCAGCAGTCAATTTTCCACTAGTACCTAAGTATTATATTATTAAGTATTATTAGCTTTCGTTTGGGACTTGAACGTGATATGTGAATTGTCCGTGAATATTTATATTTTACTACCTGGCCCGGCAGACTTCGTACTGCCTCAATCGATAAATAAAGTTGAAATATAGGTACAATGAACATACACGTGACATGATATATTTAAATAAATACAGCCGCTTCATCACACGGTTACAAGTTAGTGAAGTATACTTGGCCCACCCACACTATAATCTCATTTCGTCATGTTCACCGAATTGTGCACAAGTATTTAAGTATACTTACCCAAGTACCTACCTAACGTACCTACACAAACTTAACTTGTAACAAATTCTTTGTAATTTTTCCCTTTATCATAAGAGGCATCTAAACGCAAAAAATACAAGGAAACAATGGTATTTATACGACAACTTTGCCGGATTACACGAAAGTTTTCGGGAAAAGAAAAACCGCGAGGCCTACGACGTTGGTTGGTTACTTACCGACAGACAACGCGTAGGTACCTACCAACCGACCGACCGGCTCGTTACGTGTTCGAGATAGATACTAAGCATTAGTTTCATTTTCAACAGACACAATTACAGGTAATAAAGCATAAATCAATAATCATTCACAGACATAGGTCATGAAATAAAAGTTTAAGTAGTTTCTATAAAATCGATACGACTCTTTTAAGTAAAAGTGGGAACTCTGTAAAAGACTTGTGCTATCTACTTGTCTTCCGTAGGTTACGTCATTGTGGTTCGCCCTACACTTATCATATTACCTTATCTCCTTACTTATTAGGTCTACAAGTCCCGCGAATTTCCTCATTTGTGCAGATTATTTTGTCAGAATTGAAATGAAACGACAAAGGACTGGCGTGCGATGAAGAGGGTACAATGAGTATATAGCAATAAAGTACTTACTAACTTCATTAGGCCTCTATCGTCGTCACAGCGTTCGATTTTTCTCACTTTTATTTTTGTTGGAAATCATTTTTGACTTACCTTTGACTAAGTACTTCTATTCATAATGTTTTCATTTCATATCACTAGGTCACAAGTTGTGACCTAGTTTTATGAAATGAAAACATGATGTGACTCACAACTCAATCTTAGAAAATTCATTTAGATAATGCCTTATTTTAGCCGGAATAGTCACGTTTGAACGTTTTAAGGATGATGTGGTGTGACAACAAATTCAGGTCGAGACCCAAACTGTGCTGAAATGGTAACTGGTTTATTGGATTCTCTATTCTACATACAGCCTAGGTTAGTACTTAGGTAGGTGTGCGCCGTCAGCCGATGGAACGGAGCGCAGGCATGTTTATCTTTCTGATTTACTGCGACTATGTTGTTGTATCTGCACCAACATTGCTAGCAGCAGAGAACAAAGAAATGGCTCCGGTGGCTCTAGCTTACAAAACAATTAATAACAGCGAACAGATAAATATCGACCTGGAAGATATTTTGTTTTCGCTTTACTGATTACCTAACAGGTTTCATCAAAAACATATCATGTTTCTCCCCTGAGGTGATTATGATTTGGGTTAATCGCAAAGATCATATTTTTTTATTTGCTTTTAGGTACCCATTATGGGTAGTAACTCGTGTAAGTTATATTATAGCACTTGCGTTGCGGTAAAAGTAAAATCCACACAGGCTTCACAGAACAGTTGATAGAAGCTCTGCCTTTCTGGTCATGAGTTCGAGACACCCTCCAAGAGCAAATGTTTATGTGATGAGCCTGTGTCTGGGTGTAACTATGTATTCTTTGTATGTATTTACAAAAACAAAACAGTATAAGTACAATGTACATACCTATACCTATAGGGTAGGTAAAAAATAGTACCTATCAGCAATCTAGTTCCCATATTAAAAGCTTGGCTTAGTATAGGACTAATGCGTGATATTGTGTGAAATTCCGTGAATATTTATATACCTTATATAATATTGTAACATAATCAGTACTAGAATGAAAATTCCATCTTTTAGCTAGTAACATACATGTAGTAGATAACTATAGGTATATTTGCAATAGTTTCTGTTGGTAATCACCACTGCGAATCGAGGAAAAACTACAAGTCAGACGCGAGAGCAATAAAATGTCTCTGAGCACAACTGCCCTAACTGCCTAATTAGAGACACGTTATAGCTGAGAAAGTTTGTAATGCAGATTGGCAAAAAGAAAAAGAATAAATAGTGCCTACCTAAACAGAATGGTGTAGGTATACGAGAGTGTTTAAGTAGAGGAAAGTAACCAAATATGGAATAGTATCCAAATATGGAATCCCATCATTTCTCTAAGACTATTAGTATGAAACGCCACACTTGACCATCTTCTGTTTCATTCGGTCTACTAACTATCGCACTGACACCATCGAGTCGGTTGCGCGAACGCTTCACGTGTGGCATGCGTGTTTTGTTTTGTTGTCGTGCAGAAACTTTTAGAGGTAAGTAATAAATGAGTATTACCAGCTGTTATGTTTGTATACATAAGTGTTATACTATTTAGTATATCGGTATTATGTTTATTTCACCATTTTGTGATTTTTTTACTTTAAAATATTATTACTTGAAAAAATATTTAGATAAGTTTGAACTAGTATAAAAATCCAAATATGGACAGTCGTTGGTGTCTAATTATGGGACATTAATAATGGTAGTGAGCATGATGAGTTGATGGACCAAGTACCTCCTGACTCTGCTGATGCAGAATGTATGTTCTGTTCAAGGCTTTTTTCCATGGATAAACGTGGAGAACGCTGGATTAAATGCTTGATGTGTGGGCTCTGGGCATATTATGATTATGCTGGTCCAGAGTTTTATACTTGGATCTGTGACTTTCCAAGTAAGTAATTATGTATGTTCTTTCATTTATAACGATGTGTTATATTCATTTAATTGATCTAAAAGATTTTAATATCCATTTTTGTTATTGTTATGGTGATTTATGCTTATATTCCATATATGGGTACCTATTCCATATTTGGTTACTCATTTGAGATTTTGATTTTTGTGTTATATTTTAATTTGACAACTAATATTTTTGATTAAAGGTTGTTAATTACTACTTATAAATGTATGCCTGGTTAGAAAAAACATTAAAATGTTTTAATTTATACGAAGTTTTTCTTTTATATCCCAAAAACAAAATGGTATTCCATATTTGGTTACTTTCCTCTACGCTTCCGAAGAACTTTTATCATGGTTGTTGCTAGAAGTCGCTATAATTTTTGCTGATAATTTTGGCAACATTTTACTTTTAACTTTTAGTGCTTGCTTTCTTCAGCATTTTAGTAGGTAGGTATACCTACTTCGTATAGGTAGGTAAACTTAATGTATGAAACATAGGCCCATTTATATGTATCTAGGTTTACGCTAGACATAGAACTGAGACTAATCTTTAAAAGATAGGTAATTATTACAGTGCTTGTACCTACCATCCCTTTGTTTTATTGTCCACTCATAAAAATAAAGATAGCTTTAGGAAAAATTGTGATGCACGTAGTATAGGTATTAACACAAGAAAAACAAATAAATTTTACAGGTAGACTTCAAAGGGTAAATGGGTCATTTATGGGGAATACCGTACGTATTTTATAATAAGCTTCCCGAAAATGCAACAAAACTCTCGGTTAGAAAATTTAAAACCTACATTATGAGTAATCATAGATATAAAAAAGGCGTATTAATAGCTGGAGAGCTAGTGAACCCTGCGAGTAACGGTCTTCCTGTAAGGGTAGAAATTTGTACACTTACGATTTATAGCATGCCAAGAGCACTAGCCATGATCTGGCAGGCTTCAGCCCTGCATTTCATCAGCCCCTTAATTTTTTAATTGTAAAATAATTCGAGTTTCAAAACTTGTTTCTGTAAGCTGCAAAATTTAATAGGATGGAGTTTATTTATTGTAAATCTTGAAAAAAAAAATTACAGACGATTACAATTAGCAATAGTATATGACAGATCAATTAGAAAATGCACAGTTGATAAGGTAAAATAAACTTTATCCTGTATACTTAAAATTTTTATATGTTTTCAAGTAAACGTCTCAGAGTAAATATGTAAAATGCCAGGCGGTTTTGAACAGCTTAAGACCGTCTACAGCCCCGTCAACAGCAAAGGAGAATGGGTAATTATCTATGGAGCGTGGGCCACGACTAAAATATTCGTCCCTCAGGGCGTCCCTCGTGCCACATAGGGCTTTTACATTTTACTATTCTTATAAAAAAATACGTCCCATTGAAATCGGTAAGATTTTGAAAAAACATTTTTTTATTTTAACTTCACATTTCTACAAATTCTGAAGGCCCACAAGAATAGTTATGGTTTCATTCTATGGTTAAATTGACACCGCACTGAATCTTGAGTAGGTAAGTATTTAATTTTAGTTCTTTGTAAGAAGGATCACACAACTACACTAATAACAATTTATATCAATTGTTATAAACTTTTAGTACTTTATCTAGGTTCCTACCTCCAAAAGATGACGACGACGATGGCTTGGCAGGACGGCAAGACGCGCGGCCGCTAACGACGATGGATGACAGCAATGATATTGCAGGTAAGCTTTTTATATGCACAAAGTAAGAACTACTACAAAAAAATAGATCATTTCACTCACACTTCTTAATATTCATAGATTAGTAGGATAATAAATGATATTCATTTTCTTGAAGTTTTTTAAATACTCCCGCGATTCAATTTAGATGCGTTCATAAATCTTGAAAAAATAATGATGATGTTTCCTCGTTCATCAACTTTCATAAAAGAACAGACTATAAATAAATATAAATAATATTCATGGACAATTTACACATCACACTTTAGTCCCAAACTAAGATTGCTGATAGAATACTTGTACATTATAATATATTTTTTTTGTAACATAATAACACCCAGACACAGACCAAATTATCTAATATGAATTATGTTCATCACACAAACATTTGTCTGGGTGGGAATTGAACCCACGACTCACACCATGGAAGGCAGAACTACCAATTGAGCTGTGACGCCTGGCCTGACCATAATTTACCTTACGTCATCAATATTATAATATATTTATTGTTATATAGATTCAGTGGAAAACTATTGTCATCATTATGCTTTAATGATAATTTTATTATGTTAAACATTGTTTGCTCTTATGACTATTTGAGCACAAGTACATGTACCTAAAAAGTATTAAAAAAATACTGATCTCTAAGTTAGCAGCGCTGTGCCGGGGCTGGAACGAAATATTGGCCATAAACGTTATCGGCCTGTAAGATTGCGATACAAGTATGCGATCTTCCATTCAAAATATATGTATAAATATGTAGTTACATAACGTTTGATTCTCGATCTCATTTCATGTAGTTTTTGCATGATAAAGCTATTAATTGCTTTTTCAGTTAAGATGTCGAGAATAACATTTACTTTTTTGTGAACGCAGTTTTATTGTCATGCTTGGCAACTTTGGCATTTACTTTTTTATCTGTGTAGTAAATTTTGCCAGCTGGGCGGTTCCGATCTTGTATTTTTGTAAATACATTTCTACCAAAATTCCTAATAATCGGAATTTCGCTTTATAACCATAACATCAAGTGACTGATCAAAGAATTCTTCGCTTCCAACGAACAACGGAATGTAAGTATTCATTTGTTGCTATAGTTTGTTTCTTGTCGTGTCGATCAGAATCAATAATATTGAGACTAAACACACTATTAAAAAGCAATAAATTTTCAAAAAAATCACTGGCTTACATGAAAGTAGTTATGTAAAGTTTTAAACTTGAATGCTATTTGAAAACTTTATATTGTTTCTAAAAAAACCCACCATAGTGGCCACATTGATGTCTCGATCAGCTTGAATGAGCAAGCGTGTGTGCTAGATCCACTTACGGATCCTACCTAGAGAGTATTTTATGGTAGATTTATTTTTTGTTTAATTAAGTAATTGGTAATCAAACAAGAATATCATAGTAGGATATAATCTGCTTGTACCAGTAAAACCAGTGAAGTTACTACATATTTATCAAAGTCCTTGTTAGCATTAGACCTCACAAGCAATACTAAAGTATACACTTAGTACAATAACATGATTTATACATGTCTTTAAAGCTTATGGAAGCTTAGTTAGTTGTAGGCAAACATCAGTTATCATAGAATTCATTCAGTGAATAGTAGGCCTTTTGAATGAGCAAGTATGTCAATTTCAATTACAAAATCTGGTTATTCTCTTGGGCTTTAATATTGTGTTACGCAGGATCGGTGCAACTTGCAGTTTTCTCTATCAGCAGTGTTTTTGTTAGAATACTTAAAACTGTCTACTACAATTTCACTGCGGCTTTCTCAAAGTTGAAAATCTTCTCTTTAAATGCAAAAAGACCAAAAAAAAATATGTATAAGTAGTTATTTAAAAGTAATATAACATTAACTAGCATATTACTTAGCTACAGTCCTAGAACTAGGGCATTCAGCCGTAGTAAATATTGTGATGCATCTGATTGTTTAACAAATGTTGACCTGAAAAGACTGGTTTCCCTTATCACATATGATGCCAAACACCATAAAAATCTGATGCATATGCAAATGCACATTAAAACGTAACTTCCGAATACATTCCTATAATGTTTATCATTAGATTGTTTGTTACGCTAAGTTTATATCTCGCTTTACTCATCAAAAATAATGATAATTTCGAAAAGCTGCCTAAGATACAACACAGGCAAGTTAGGAATGGGAGTGTGAGGAAATTAAATTAACATGACAATACCTGTTACTTATTTTAACAGCTTTCTTTTGTCGGACATTGTAGTAACAAATTCATTACAAAAATGTTATTAGTTTAAGTATTTTATTAATTTGTAATTTCAACTTTCATGCAATTGTACTTCTCAATGACATATTGTGAATAGTACCTACTAGATGGCAAACCAAAACATCTATCCATCTAACCATTTCTATTGCTAAATAAGCCATAGTTACACACATATTTTTACATTTGTAACAGCACAGTTGGTATTATGTCTACCTTAGAGAAAAATTCATGTGATGGCAATTATTGTTTGTTCGGTGTCTCGGTGAAGAATGTATCAACGATATTGATATTGCTTGATGTATGTCCTATGTTCATATATAAAACAAAATCATAAGTATTAATGAAATATAGTCAATTATTTAATATATCCAAGCTTTGCTTAATTAGTAATTTTCTGAGAAATGTCCATGAACACTCATTTATTTATCAAGTGTATTTGTTGCCAAAGCTGGAGATAAAATTAATTATATGTTGCAAATGACATAGTTTTAAAATTGGGATACCAACTCGGTGGCTGTACCAACTTTTATCAAAGTTTTTGATGTTTGACAAACTAGAAACTTAATAAATGATGCTTTCTAATTCTGTTCGGTTCATAATAGGTAAATCTGACTAATTATGTTATCCTTGTCATTATAGTTAAAAATAAATAAATGATAAATGATATTAATTGTTTGTAGAAACTAGGTAATTACATTGGTCTTAATTTAATGTTCATATCTCTAGTTCAACTTTCCAAGCAAAGGAAGCAAAGAGTTATTCAAAGCTATTTAAAATAAGAACTATATTCAGGAACAATGTAGACAACAGTCAAAATTATTAAGTAGGTTTTTAAAATAAAAAACTACGTCTTTACTAAGTGGTTAGCTTCTCTGCTTGCGCGTCGTGAGTGGAGCGACAATCGTTGCTATTGGATCGGGCTTTGAAGAGGATAATGGCCTCGAGCGCGTAAAACGGGACGGTACGCTGCGGTCGATGTACCCGGCACTGTTACGTGTTGGCTCTTCTCGGTCTACTCGTAGAAGAACTTAATAACAATTACTATAATATATGTACTTGTCTAAAAAATATATGCGATAGTGATTTTATTTTGTGATGAGCACACAGTTTGCGCGTTATATTTTTTTTATATGTGCTACCTAGGTATCTCTGTTCCATTCCTTGCAGTTTTAGGCACAAAACTAGTTTCAGTCTTGTGCTACTCGTAGTTGTTTGTGGTAGGTAAACGAAAGTTTTTTTTAATAATTACAATAATTATTTTTACTCTTATAGACATATTTTATCAATTTAAAGCAATTCGACATCCACAATGACTCAGAAACAGGAACTGTGTTTTGTACAATTACAACATACTACCTGACTATTTAATTGTGTGCGTTTGTAGGAAGTAACGGGGCACCCACAATGATTTTCACAAGCATATTTATTTTTTATTCGCCAGCTTAAATACTTACCTACTTATAACTATTACAAACCATGTTAGACACGCAATAGCGAGATGACTCAGTTTATATACAAATTAATTAGAATTCTTTGTTATCATTAATTTAACTCGCGGTCTTGTTGATCCTTGTAGTAGTGCGGGTTTGATTTCAATAGCGTGGACATTTTATGATACAATACGACTCGGAAATAGTAGAATACCTAGAATATTATCAATAACTGATACTGTCAGTTATCAGCTAGTTAGATGCAAATGTATACAGGCTGTTAACCGTTATCGCAAAATAGAATATTTTAATTAGTATTTTTTATATTTGCCATCAAACTGGCGCATGACTTACATAGACCATAATAGACTTACTAGACACAATAATTTATAGGACATAACATCGAGACTCTAAAGTTCCTATTATAATCATATAACTAATTTCAACGTTTATATGTCAGCAACACGACTTAATCAATCTTTATAAGTTCGTAAACTTGATGACTAAGATTTCTCTCATCTCAGTGCACTTGACAGCCCTAAGTTAGAGAATGCTTGTGGAATGTTACAGAAGCGACCATACCACACATAAACGCACTCCCTGCCTCGGGAATCAGATGCTCGTTTCTAACTAAAGTCGCGTTTTATACATTTTTAAATACTCAATAGTATTATTATTGCAGCATAAATGTGAACTAGAGTAACATTAATATATATAGTACATGGTATCTCAATTGGAGACGTGTACAACGTCGGCAGCGGAATTTAATATGTTTTATTTTATAAATACAATATTATATGTAATAGAACATCAAAGACATTTGACAGTGTGTTACTGATTTGTAAGTACATATTTAGAAAAACTTTATTAAATTCAAACTGTATTTTATCAGCAATCTGTTCCCCATAGCACTTTGTTTGGGACTGTGAAATGGCTTAGAATTTTAATTATTAATTTTTTTTAAAATAATCAGTATATAGTGATGCTGAATATCGCTATCTAGTGTAGCTTTACGTTAAACCTGGTCGCTGAGGTGCACGATGCGTCATCACCAGTGGCTGCCCACGTGGTGCGACTGCCCTGACAACTTTTGAGTCATAACAAAAAACATAACTACGTGATCGCTATAGATAACCGATACAGCTAGAAAAAGGAATCTATGTGATACTAAAACAACTTGATTTTAACTACATACAACCATTTTTAAACTTCATTCAAAGATGTCTGGTTCATCATCATCAAATGCTGTAAAGTAGACGTCATATATCACTGGATTTTTAAAGCTCTACTTTAAAAAAATAGATGTTATTACATTTTGCATCTCATCATTTATTTATTTATTCATTATTTTATTATCATATTGTTAAAACCTTCGGGTTTTAAATCATAGTTACATTATATCAATACAAACGTACATCAAATTGAGTTTAGAATGTTTTGTGTTCTTATTTCATCAAATACTTGTGTTACCTAGATGAACACTTCTAGGTACCTATATATAATACTGATGATTATGTTACTTCTCTTCTCTTGCAGTTAATGTTTGAGCCAGTTCCTGTTACGTCATCTCGTTCACCACATTTTACTGAATTCCAAGGTATTTTGTGCACATACGTTTTAAAATATTAATATTTTTTTTGTTTTTACTTTACTTGTAGGTTCGTAGGAAACTACTATAAACCTTTTATGGAGTTTGTAAAAAGACAGCTCCTAATTATTTTATCATCATCGATTGCTTATATAATATGTGAATTAGTTTTGATTTACAAACTGATTAAGAAGCTTGTTTAGAAAGCTCTTTGTATGTGTTTGGTAGTTGTCTTTTTACACCTTTGCCCCACCCAGTTTATGCGATAGTAGACCAATTTTTTTTCTAACGGAATTAGTACCTTATTTCGTACACAATAGGCGTTTTAATCATGCACATTAAACCAAGATCCGTTTCGATGAGATGTTTCGGCGGCATCTAATTATTGTGTACTAACATATTTAGTATAATTTGTTCCCACAAGCGAATTTTAAGGCATGTTATTGTAAAACCTGCTTTAGTCAAATGCTAGCATCACATCAATTATATTTAGCATTTTTAAGCATTATGCCTCTCTTGATGCTTTTAGAACGCAGATGCAATAAAAGCTTCAAAAATATTATGGTAGGTACCTACTTGAATTCCGGATCAAAATAAAGCTGAAGTGTCCGTCAGTCGACTGAAAATGAACCAGTATGTGTATTTGCTGTAAACCAATTGCAATAAATGATAAATAATCTAAATAATTAGCTGTTTTGTACAAAAAGCAACAAACAAACATTGTTATAGAAACGCCTTTAGATACTCTATCATTCGCATAACCACAAATCATAAAACATTACAACTATCAGCTATTTAAACTGTGGAACCCTCAACAACCAACTCAAATAAAAGCGTTATGATTTACTAATATGATTTGATGAGATTTATTATTATTTGTTATTGTTTTTACAATGTATATTAATAATACGACTTTTGTTAGAGGGACAGACAGCGGGGGCGCGTGTCGTGTGTGCTTAGTAATAAAGTCCCGATGGCACCATCTACTTCGTATGACGCAATAAGGCCGGTGGCACGGTGTTTCTATAGTTTGAATAAATAATACCAATTTCATTATAGTTATTGCAATACCTTTTATTATTTTGACCCATGATCATCGTCTACTCATTATTGAAATTATTAAATACAATATAAGTAATATGAATTAACCACAACTTTATTGACGTGCGTTGTTGCATTGTTATTTTATGTGACGTGTAAAGTGTATTCTCCCGTAAAGTAAATCGTCTAAAAGTGGATCCGTAATTTGATTTGTTTGTCATTATCAAACTACATAACAAAGATTGCTGGTCCGCGGGTTCGCCTTCAAACCTCCCTCAGCTGAGTGCTATTTCAGCTACATCAACAAAATGAGGACGTATCAAATTCACTAACTAAAGCTATGGAAACTTTTTACAACAACGAATGAACCTTTTTGTTTTGATAATGCAAAAACATGCTTCACGCAGCAGCATATACAGACTGTACAAAAATTAGGTTCGTTGTAAAAAACGTGATCCAAGGCTGAATTTCTATTTGGACAGGATCCTGCTCATACTAGATTCTGAAGGTACCTACTTTCGATACCTAGCAACGTTTATCAACAGACCTAGTTTTGTGCGCAACGAAGTATATAAGAACCATTCAGCAGTCATTTAAATAATAATAAAATTCTATAATAAAATATTTGATTTAGCAGACTTTTTCATTTTTTTATCAGAAATCTATAAGCGTGTTTTAAGTTGATATGAAAAACCGTTGTAGGCTTTTTATCGAGGTTTTGCCTCTAAGGCTGGAATACACTTGTTAACCTCTAGTCTGGTGAGGTAGACGTGCCTTTGCATATTTTATGCGAAGCCAGCTATGGAGAGCTTGAATTGAAACTGCGTTTTATTAGAGCAGCCTCTTGAGAATTAATTATGTGCTTGCTAATGAACCAGTATTATGTTCATCTCCATCCTTTGATGATACAATTTTATATGAAATACTCAACCACACTCAGTATTCGAAAACGCACATTTCTACCGATTTAACCGTTTCTAAAAAGCATAATAATAGCGTCATCCTCGCGTTAATATTGGTACACAGAACTACAAACCAATCGTTGTTGACGTCATCACAGGGGTGCAAAAAATATAAACCTCAGGGCCTAAATTGTTGAATTATCTATAGGTTTTATGTCGAAATCCTACTCGAAAATATAGGGAACGAGAACCTAAACTTATTTAAAGTATTTCCTAAAACATTAGCGACATTCTATACATCATGCGGACTATACGCGTTGTTTCTGTGAGCGGCCCTGTCACACCCTCGTTAGAGTACATATGTCGTCAATGAACACTGTCTAATCTGCAAACATTTATTCCGTTTTTACTGGGTAATGGCTTTCACAAAAACATTTTATGAAGCTACGCAGTTCGCTGAGCTTTGTTACTGAAAAATATATAATTAGATACCTACCTACTACAAGAATGGTCGAAATTATGTTGTGTAACCACTTTAAAACTTAAATATAGTTACAGGTTCTATATGTTTTAAAAAAAGTCTTCTTACGTTATAATTTTAACAATAGCTATCGCTGATAAACATTTTATGGCGTCTAAGGTTTTTGAACGAAAAAGAAGTATAGTTTATTTTTGAAGATATAAAACCTTCGTATATGTATAGACGTACATTACGCGCTAAGTACAACATTTAACCAAAATTAACGCTATTTAAAACGTAAGCAAAACCGTTTATTGTCCTTATAGTTTCACTTATTATTATAATCGTTTTTATCAAAATTATCCGGCGTTCACAATGATTTTCTATATATGTGAGCAAGCAAATGCTATAATAATAATAATATCCAAAATATCTAGAGAGATCGTCTGGAGTGACACGTAATAAATAAGGTATCTAATATTTATTAGTCACACCACACATAGTATATATATACATATAGGTCGTCAATTTAATTATTACCTCATCAATAAATTTAGGTTTAGACATTAATATGAGTCATACCGTTGTGTTACTCAAATCGACAGTCCATTAAAATAGGTTGAATCGATTCTAATTAGGAAAAATAACATAAAATTGGAGTACTTTAGTGCATATCCGATCAAAAAAAAACCCAATTCATTCGTGCGCAAGTTGGTTGCGTCTGGCTCGTAATACGAAAAACTATGTAATGAAGAACCGAGCGGCCTTCATGCTTAGTGGACGGCTGGCCGCGGATCACACCGCACCGACTTTCACCTGTGGGCGCTGTTTCATCAAAACAGAGACTTTAAAACCTACGCAATCGGAACGGTCTTACACGCATAATTGTATACATATCACACTTTAAACCGTGAATATTATTAATTGTTGTTTGTAGTGCATTGTGTGGGAATGTGGTACTGGGGTGTACATCGCAAGATGTTTCATGATTTCACGGCCACGTATCACTCATCGTGCATGATTGGTGAAAAGATGCTAGCTTAAGTTTGTACCAGCATATCAGAAAATCAGATTTCTCATAAAAATATTATATTATTTATTCCTAATACATACAAATATTTAAAGTTTTTGTTGCATGCCATGCCAGTAACATGTTTTTGCAAATCTTAACTACCTAATGTAAAATATCAAAAAACGTAAAATTAAATATGGAAATACAATAAATTTTCTTTCAATTTATAAATGGACCTTCTCGAGTGCCATAGAAATATATTTTATTTAATAAAATCGTGATGTGGAATGTTCCAATAACATTCTATTTTTACGCACCAATTGATTTTAATATCAGAAAACATAAAGAGCTTGGAATACGATGTACAGGTTAGGGGAGTATGTGTACGGTTGAGTGGCACGTAGGGGGCGTTGCACCTTTGATAGTGGTGCTGATGGCGTGACGCGCGTGTCTGGTGCAGAGAGGAGCGAGCCCAGTGGCCGGGAAAAGGGCGAAGAGCGGGCTCTATATGGCAGATCCCGACTCGTCATGAAGGTGGATGTGGACGTGAAAGATGTGCCAGCCGCGCCTACCGCGCCGGCGGCCACGCCCGGGACCCCCAACGCTAGTAATACTGAATCGCCTGTGTCATCCTTAGACGGTTTGTTGGATTAACGCTAACATCACGCTCAGCACTTGTAAATAGCTCGCTTGCATCGTCACTCACGCCATTACTCTGAATGCCGTACTCATACAGATGCACATTAGACGTACCTATTGGCTGTACTGCTTCATGCTGATAGACTAACTACCACTGTAAATTTGTGGTCAAACATAACATAAGTTATTTTAATTATACGAGGCATTCTTTTGTAGATTTGACAAAACAATAATCCATTAATATATCCATCAATGTTCCTAGACTTATAGTCTTTTCGATAAAATATTATTTTTTTTGTTCTATCTGTTTTTTAAATGTCCCATTATTGAACAAAGGCCATTTTTCTTTTACTGACTGACGTATGACTAGTGCGAAAATAGTCCATTAGAACCTAAATTCCCTATTAAGATCTTGTGAGATAGTTAAGACAGGTTTCAGAAGTTTATTAGGATATCACTCACCGCATACGAAGTCGTGGACACTCTACCACTTTACACATAATGACTACATGTGAAATCCAGCCAGTCGTATACGTTGTGGGTTCGCTGAGTAAAGTGCTCTCGTCCTTTTTAACACAGTGTAAGCTCAACTTCTCTCCCATGTTTTCAGCTTTGCTTGGAAAGTATATTTTAGTTAAGGAATTTGCGGGTACTGTAATCCAGGAGCGGGTATTGTATCTAACGTCTTATATTTTATTTATGTTGTGGAGCTTACGAAAAATGGAATACGACATTTTAAATTACTAAACTGGGTACTAAATAGGTTGGCGTGAAAAAAATGCGTATTTCGTTTGGTCAAATCATGTTTAGTGTAGATTGAGGCGTGAATTACTCTGTTCAGACCTACGCGTGCCCGAGTGTGAGGCTATACCGTCGCCGGAAAAGGCGCTACTCGCCAAGCTGGAGGAAGAGAATCGGAGAATCGAGGCGGATGCGAAGAGCGCCTCACTTACTAATGTGCACAGCCGCAAAAGCTCGGACACGTCGCAGATATCGTTAGCTTCTGGTAAATATCTCTGTTATTTTATTCATAGATAAGTCTAGATACAGCTCAAACTACGCTGTCTATCGCCTTCGTGTAGATTGCACCATATACGAATATGAAAGATGATCTATCTCGAAAGACAAAATTTACAATGGAAGATATACCACCTTGTGCCTTGTTATTTTGTATCAAGTTTTAAGTAATTTAACTTTTTTTATGGACAATTAAGTAGGTACACATAGATATGAGTCGGTGAATTGATCGTTAGGAAATCATTATTATTTTAGCAATGAACAGTTTCTCATACGATAGCTATATATTTTTAACTGAAATCGTCTGCAAAAAGAGATCGCACAAGTTTTAAACGCTTCGTCAAACATACCTCGAGCGCAACGTGAAATTACTGTAACTCGTTACACAATCATACCATTTACAACACATTACCTCAAGATTTACTAAAATCCTGCCAGCTTTGTTCAACGCAGTGTTTATAAATAGTGTTTCAGTTAGAACGAGCTCTTCTCTAATGCAGGCGAGATACGCTTTATCTCTTATCAGTCGGTCACGAAACGTGATAGTGTAGTTACTTACAATTTTACTCGGTTCGCTTATGTAAAAATGCTGTGAATTGACTGCTAAAATGAACGAGTTAAACGATTTATTTAGTACAAAAAGTGTGATAGAGTTTTACAGGTCTATCGTTTTAGAAAACGTTTCATTATGTACGAATTTTATAAAATTTATATCTATTTTATTATGCATTTGTGCCGTGACTCATTGAGACGAAAAGTTGAACGAATATCAAAATGTTGTTATTACTGTATCTAATCAAAAAGTTGTATTTGTTTCAAATTATCTGATCCATGTTTATCAACTACACAATACGCGTTAAATTATTTGAAAACAATACATTTCCCATTGTGTAATCGGTTGGTTCCATCATATGGTTGTATTAAAAACATATTTTTTTTATGAACAGTGACAAGTTCAAGTCATGAGACTGAAGCTAGGGTCAGTGGCAGCAGCAATGGTGAAGAAGACTTGTGGAGTCTTTGGGGCCGGATAGTCACCAATTGGGAGACAGAATGGAAGCGACGGAACCAGTTTGTGAGAGATTTGGTTCGTCAGGGTGTACCTCACCACTTCAGGGGCATTGTTTGGCAGCTATTGGCGGGCGTTGACTGTTCACCAGAAAAGAAACTATATGCCTCATACATTAAGGTACAATTATAATACGTCTTGCTCTTCTTTTTCCTATATATTTGAGACATTAATTGCGATATTGTAAACAAAGTAGTGACGAGTAGTCATATAACTATAGGATAAACATGTTACTATATGTAACTTTTCATGAGCCGTTACCTCTAACCTTTGAAGGCCTCTCTTGGGAGTTGGGACAATAGAAGGTCTTACTAGACTAGGCAGTGTTATAAGTAATAACCATAACAATATTATGTGTACAATACATTGTAATGTAGATGATACCGTTTACTTGCACTTACGTCAAAACAAGACGCGGTGGTTTTATCTTATAAATGTGAAAGTTTAGACTTGACTACTCTCCAATCTCAACAAAACTGTTTGATTTGAATGAAATGATACTTAGAATAATATATGTAGTTTGTATCCTGTACCTACTAAAACAATATGCTAAATTTCATAAAAATCTGATATGAAGGATAATCGCATTAAATATCTACTAATTATTATAAAGATAACATCAGTAGGTATGTTATTTAACTTATATTTATCAGTATTTAGCATATATGATTTTTATCAATATTAATAAAGCTATATTTCGTATTATTTATTCAAATAATATGCAAAATGTAGGTACGTGAGGTTGTAGACCTATTTGCAGTGACCATTATTATTGTTTGTTGTATTTTCATCATGACTAAATACTATAGAAATATGCATTTGCAAGTTGTATCGCTAGCACTAAAATTTGCGACAAAGCCTTGCGAACGATATGTAGTAGCTATTAAAAAAACATAAAAATACAATTCATATATAAAACACCTACTTATACTTTTTAGGCGAAATCAGCATGCGAGAAAGTGATCCGTCGCGATATAGCCCGCACCTACCCTGAACACGATTTCTTCAAAGAGAAAGATGGACTGGGCCAGGAGTCTTTGTTCAATGTGATGAAGGCCTATTCTCTTCACGACCGCGAGGTTGGCTATTGCCAGGGTTCCGGTTTCATAGTAGGACTTCTATTGATGCAGGTATGTTTGTCATATTGGCTTATGTACTTTCTCTAAATCGCTGCGCGTGACTTTCTAATCAGTCATCCGAAATTTTTTTTTCTTAAATTTTTTTTTTTTTTTTTTGATGAATTCTTTCTTCAAGAAGAGTCCCCAGCGAAAGTGGACTTGGCGAAGCCCCGACGCTGTGACGAAAAACGAGATAGACTTCATTATAGCGGATAAGAAGCATATATTCAGAGATGTTTCAGTGATCAACAGGTTTAATACCGGCAGCGATCACCGAATGGTACGAGGCACTCTGAATATCGACTTTAAGCTTGAACGTGTCCGCTTGATGAAGTCTAAGCTCCGACCAAACCTACTCCAAACCGCTGTGAACTCAGAGAAGTTCCAACTTCAGCTCGAAAATCGATTCGCTGCCTTGGAAACTACCGATGACGTAGATCAGGACCTACACAATGTGGTGAACATCCTCAGGGAAGAGGGCACGAAATTTTGCTCGGTAAGGCGTACGGGCAAAAAGTCAAAGTACTCGGACGAGACTCTCCGGCTAATGGAAAAGCGACGCCAGACACCACTCACCCCTACTACGCTGTCAGAACACACGGCTCTTAACAAGTGCATTGCTAAGCGCATACGCTACGACCTCCGTCGCTCCAATACGCTACGTATTGAACGAGCAATTGAGCAAAATCGGGGGTCCAAAGTGTTTGTGCAGCAACTTGGTAGGAGCCATCTGACACAGCTCACGACATCTAGGGGTGATACCGTCGTTTCCAAGCCGGAAGTTCTGGCTGAGATCGAAGACTTTTATGGCCGATTGTACGCCTCGCAAGTTTCGTGTCCGGGATCCAGTAATGAGGATGTAAGAGCCACACTGACCCGCCACTACACCGAAGATCTCCCGGAGATAAGCCTTGACGAGATCGAAATGGCTCTGAGACAGTTAAAAAATGGAAAAGCCCCAGGGGAAGACGGAATCACGTCGGAACTCCTAAAGGCAGGTAGTCTACCAGTCCTAAGGGAAGTCCAACGTGTTTTTCAATCCGTCCTGGACCATGGGAGAACTCCAAAGGCATGGAGCAAGAGTGTGGTTGTGATGTTTTTCAAGAAAGGCAACAAAGCCTTACTGAAAAACTACAGACCGATTTCACTCTTGAGCCATGTTTACAAACTGTTTTCCAGAGTTATTTCGAACCGTCTTGCGCGAAGACTTGACGAATTCCAAACCCCGGAGCAGGCTGGGTTTCGTAGAGGATTTGGCACCATAGACCACATTCACACAGTACGGCAGATTATACAGAAGTCCGAAGAGTATAATCAGCCACTGTGCTTAGCGTTTGTGGACTATGAGAAAGCCTTTGACTCTGTTGAAACCTGGGCTGTTCTACAGTCTCTGCAACGATGCCAGGTGGATTGGCGATACATCGAAGTGTTGAGATGCCTATACCATGATGCTACTATGTCCGTCCAAGTCCAGAACCAGCAGTCTAAACCTATCCAGCTGCGCCGCGGAGTAAGACAAGGAGATGTTATATCTCCGAAATTGTTTACGAGCGCGCTGGAAGATTTGTTTAAGACGCTGAGTTGGAATGGAATGGGCATTAACATCAATGGCGAATATATCTCACACTTACGATTTGCTGACGACATCGTCATATTGGCTGAATCGTTGCAGGACCTACAACAGATGCTGAACAGTCTTGCTGATTCCTCACGACGGATTGGCCTGGGCATGAACTTGGATAAAACGAAGATCATGATTAATGATCTTATTACCCCAGAGCCAATCACCGTCGCTGGAATGCCTCTCGAAGTTGTGCAGGAGTATGTCTACCTCGGGCAGACGCTGCGATTAGGTAGACACAACTTCGAGAAAGAGCTAAACCGGAGAATACAGCTAGGCTGGGCTGCGTTTGGGAAACTTCGTCAAGTCTTCTCGTCCTCCATCCCTCAATGTCTGAAAACGAAAGTTTTCAACCAGTGCGTCCTACCCGTTATGACCTATGCTGCTGAAACGTGGACACTGACAGTGGGGTTGGTCCACAAGCTGAAAGTCGCTCAGCGCGCTATGGAGAGAGCTATGCTCGGAATTTCTTTGCGTGACAGAATCCGCAACGAAATTATTCGTCAGAAAACCAAAGTGTTCGACATAGCTCAAAGAATTAGCAAGCTGAAGTGGCAGTGGGCCGGCCATGTTTGCCGAAGAACCGACAACCGTTGGAGCAAACGGATACTGGAGTGGAGACCGCGTTTAGGCAAGCGTAGTGTAGGACGCCCTCCGGCGAGATGGAGCGACGATCTGCGGAGTGTAGCTGGCAAACACTGGATGAGAAGGGCCAAAGACCGGGCTCAGTGGCGCGTCTTGGGAGAGACCTACGTCCAGCAGTGGACTAATATAGGTTGATGATGATGATGATGATCCGAAATTTATCTTCCAACAAACTTATTACTTACTTTTTATTTTTTATTTATAGTATCAGTTATAAAATTGTATCACATTATTGACGTAATTTACGACCTAGAAAAACCTGAGTTCCGTGCTTCGGATGGCACATTAAGATATTGATCCAGCTATAGTATTTTCTATTATAGCAGTTCGTTGGCTCGCCTAAAAACACTAAGGTATTCAGTGCCTTGAACTCAATGCTCATATTTTACACAAATGACAGCATTTAAAGTGTTGTAATCATAATATTTTTTTTTTACCATGCGTTTCATGCGTTGTTTGCAAGTCGAGAATTTTGACGCGCCTCTTCAATTTTATCCGCAATAGCTCTAAGGTTAAAATTCTTATGTTTTCATAAGTCCTATGCCGTAAATCCCTTGTTATCGGTTTCATAACAAGCGTGAAAGACAATGTGCTAAATTTACCTTATTCTTTGATGACAGATGCCTGAAGAAGAAGCATTTGCGGTGCTTGTAAAGATAATGCAGCAGCATCGAATGCGCGATATGTTCAAACCGAGCATGGCTGAGCTTGGACTATGCATGTTCCAACTGGAGAATCTAGTTCAAGAGCTTTTGCCGGATTTACACGTGCATTTTCAATCGCAGGTTAGTTATTTATGATTTTAGCATATAATTACATACAAACGATTGACCTTAGAACTGGATTATCCGATGTTTTCTCTATGCCACAAAATAGCGAATTAAGTAACAATACGTATTGGCTCAAGGCGTAATGCCTTGGGCTAAATGTAAGTTAAAACTATATCTGGCACTAATCTGTTTTGTTTTTGTTTCAGAGTTTCAGCACATCTTTGTACGCCAGCAGTTGGTTTCTCACTCTGTTTACGACAACGTTGTCGTTGCCGCTCGCTTGCCGTATCATGGACGTATTTCTGTCTGAAGGCATCGAAATTGTTTTCAAAGTCGCTATCGCTATGCTGACGCGAGGGAAAAACGACCTTCTTTCATTAGATATGGAAAGCATTTTGAAGGTAAGGCTCGTAAAGCCTTAGCAAAAACAAATATTTTAATACATATTCTTTGTTCTGGATTCTAATTTACGCTTTTGTCGCAAAAAAAACATAATATACTTATACCGGTGTAATTTATGAGAAAGCGCCAATTAAAATAATATGATTGTTCTACTATATCTTGCCATAGTTATTTTGTAATTATAAACACTTTTTTGTAATGACGATGCAAAACGACGATTTATAGATCACGCACCGAATTATTGTTAACTTTATTTGTGGATAAATTGTTCTCAGTATATACAAAAAGAGCTACCGTCTAAAGTGGAGGGCGATCCAGACGCATTCATGAACTTATCGTATTCCATCAAAGTAAATCCCAAAAAGATGAAAAAGCTGGAAAAAGAATACACTGTGATTAAGACCAAGGAGCAAGGAGACATCGCTGTGTTGAGGGTATACACCATGCATATTTCGTTACTAACTTATTGTCTGAGTAGTACATAACAGTAGTGTTTTTACAGTGCCTTCGCCAAGAGAACCGTCTACTAAAGCAACGCGTCGAGCTTCTCGAAAAGGAGAGTTCAGCGTTGGCCGAACGGCTAGTACGCGGGCAAGTAGATCGCGCAGAAGGCGAAGAAGAGACTTTTGCACTGGCAAGGGAGGTTCAAGCACTTCGTCGAGCACATTTAGACGCGCAACAACGGCTGGCCTTAGCGCAGGATGAGGTGCGCTCTCTCGAGATGACCATCGCGGAGGTACCTACCCACCCCACATAATCATACACTACTGTACCATTGATCGTACAAGAGCTTCCCGTGCTTAGACCACAGTCTAGAACAGATGATGTATATAAAGCTTTGTCTACTTTATTTTTTCTAGAATGAGTTCCACTTATAACATAAAAAGTATTGGGGAATTCAGAATATGTACTTTAATAACTGTCTCTAGTTACTAACATATCTCATATATTGCTCTAATATTATTTTATGTTTATATTGTGACAGTATAGTATATAAGGCTATCCTTGCAGAACAACTCACGACAATCGTCACTCGAAGGCACTGAAGGCTCATCCCCGAAAGGCGAGGAGTTGGCACGTTGTTTGCAAAGAGAGTTGGTGCGCGCTAGACTTCACGCTGCTGAAAGAGAGGCCGCGGAAAGAGAACTCACTGCGAGAATAGCTGAGCTGGAGAACGAAAACAAAAGCCTGCGCAGGCAACGCGTAGACAACAACGTTGCACATTTGCAGGTACCGACTACAAGTTAACATGACGTACGAAACATAAACAAAACGAACATTTTAAAATTATCCTTGGGTTACCTTTTTTTACATACTTACTGAACAAACCAATCGCTAAAGGAGAATGGGCATTCTGGACCATGACTAAAAACGAATCATCCATCTTGTCGGCGCCATAATACGCGTTAAAAGAATTCTATAGGCGTACATTTAATTATATTATTTAGGTAATTAAAATACGTCCCGTAGAAATTGAGATAAACCATCTACTAGTCATCAAGGTCATCAATAGCATATATATATATTTAGTTATACTTACATTCTTACATTGCTAAGTGTGTTATATAAACAGATAGGGCCTATTTGTATCAACATACCTGTATAATACTATGTATTTCAATTGTATCTTCAAGTAAACTCAATACAAAACTGTTTGACAGGACGAGTTGATAGCTGTGAAACTGCGCGAGGCTGAAGCTAACCTGTCGTTGAAGGAGTTGAGGCAACGTGTCACAGAATTGTCTGATAGCTGGCAACGACATCTTCAAGTAAGCATACTGTTACGAGATACGATATCTTCGTATTTTACTATCGCAATCACTTCTCGTTAGCTTTTCTCGTAAGGAAAACCTTAATAAAATATCAGTTTCTAAAATATGGCATTACTTGGAGATATTTCTATTTTTAATCTTTGTTTTAATCCGGATTAAACTAGCTAGAATCATTATTTATAGCATTTGCCAAGTATATTTATATATAGATATATACCAAGTGCCTTATAGTGTATTTTAAAAAAGCCGTAATTCGATCATGTTTTTAACAAGCTTTATATATCCATATATAAAAAACGCATTATATAAATATACTAAAACGAACTCTTTTGTACCCATCCAAACGGGTAGTAGAAAGGTACAAAAGGATAACACAGTTATAAAAATAAAGTTGATGACTTAATACAGGAGCATAAACAAGAAGTTCCAGCGGTGCCAGTTCAATCGACCGTCGTTTCTGATATAATGGCGACACCAAAGAAACTGCTGCGAGCTTGGGAAGGTCGTTCAGGGGACGTTCAAAAAATGGAAGAAGAACTCATGTCTACCCGCATCAAGGAGGTTGAGGCGCTTACTGAACTGAAAGAGTTAAGACTGAAGGTATTTATACCTTGAATATAATAACAATAATTACAAAACGAGATATGTATCATCCAACCTCTTACGAGAATGATTAGTGCCTGAAATAGGTTTCTGAAATCTGTTGAGCTATCTGCACACCGTTGTAATCAGTACGAATCGATTCTTAAATTATTCGTATTATGCTCAAGATAACTCTCGATTTAAATGCACTTTTTCATTTGTCCGGGTTAATTTTTCTCTTATCGAATATTATATTCATAATCCCCAGGTTATGGAGCTAGAAACTCAAGTGCAAGTATCAACAAACCAGCTTCGTAGACAAGATGAGGAAACGCGACAGCTGAGGGAGACTTTAGATGAGACATTACAACGCGAGAGAGCTTTGCAGTCGCGTCAACGCGAATTCCAGCACAAATATACCGATCTCGAAAGCAAGGTACTATTCACTCGAAATTACTTATAATTTTAGCTCGATATTACTAGCTTAGGGTTTTGTAGCATCATCAATGTTTACCATACATGTAAATTTTCAGGCTAAATACGAGTCCATGCAAGCGAACATCAGAAATATGGAAGACGCACAAAGAATAGCCGAACTCGAGACTGAAGTTTCTGAATACAAACTCAAAGTAAGTAACGAAAAGACATGTGTAATTTCTTCCCAATTTTATGTACGTAACTATTTTTATCAGTCATTGTTCGCTTTCAAACGTTTTAAGTTAAGTTTATTATGATGCAGCGCCATCATTTCCGTTCATATTTGTTTTATTTAAAAAAAAAGCAATTGCTTGCTACGAGAAAGATTCAGTGTAGAATAAATGAGGTTGAATCATATGAGTTGTTTCTTATTAGCTTGTTTGATCAATTACTTTGGTTTAAATATTATTAAATTATTCTGTAATTCTAGAACGAAGTAATGGTAACCGAAGGGGAATTGCGGAACAACAATGACGACACGGAACGCGTGCGTGAGTTACAAGAACAAGTAGCAGAACTCAAGGCCGAGGTGAGAACTAAACACAATCAAAACAATATATAAATAAAACACCACTTTATTAAGCTGCAGACCACAGACTCCAAAATACAAAATAAATTATTGAACCTTAATATAACGCACTAAAGTTCATTTTCCTTTGGAAACGTAATTGATGATAATAATTATTTAATTGTGCACACATAAATATGACAAAATATACAGTTGTTACAATTAAAATATTAAATTTCAATGTAGTATATAGTATATTAAATGAAGCCACAAATGCCTTAACTAGACTAAAAAGCCTGATGAATTTTAGATTCATCATGACGTGACCCATTGTTTGCTGTTGCGGTCTGCCGCTAAATTCAGTATTATAACTTCACATCGTACCATAACAATCCTGAGAGGTCAGCGCGAATAAATGTGACAATCATAACGCAAATCTTTTTGAGATACACTGCGTAGTGGCACTGCAACTTTCGACAGTCGAACTAGCATTATAATAACACAGCGACTAAGCAACTATAAAATATATTCGTGCTTACTAACTGTTGATTTACTGACATAAATAATATTGAAATCTGCAGAGTTTTCATGAAATTGAATATTCAAGATTTACAAATACATAAAATATTAGATTATTATTTTATAAAGAAGTGTAAATAAATTGTGTGTGAACATATAAATGAATGCATAAACCCTTGCTTAAACTAACCTTAAACCATTCACTTGTTATTAAAGCTTGCTTTACCAAGCAATACTAATATTCATATGTGATTGGGCGAGTGCACTGTTCAAGTTACCGCTATTATAATGAAGCTTATGCCATTGTCTTCTTCGCTTTGGGTATCATGAACGAATAAAAATGTGTAATTTTTTGGGTGCAGGCAGACACATTACCTTTTACCATATCAACCAGGTGCCAGATTATTGCACCTCAATGGGACCACTTTCGGAACCTAAAATTTTTCATACTTTCTGGGATACCAATCTGTATTTTATCCACGTTACAAAGTGTCTACGTCATATCTATAGGCGTTGTATGACTTATCCAGGGTCTGATAGCAAATAAGATTTATTGTTCATTATATAAATCCGCATACTTATTTTCCTTAATTAACATTTTTTGCGAAATGCTTTTTTGCATACAAGTATCCCAGGATTGTGCCAAATATAAGTCACATAATGATATTGATTTTTGGCCTTATATGGTTTTAAAAGTGAGCCTCTTTTAGCGGCCCACTTTAGCCCGTATAGACCCAATCACTTTATTCATAATCATGAAAAATGTAAATCTTTTGTATGTGTAGTAAGGTTTTTTGTGAAAGAGCTCGTCTGGGGTAATACTATTGCATTATTTTGTTCCGGGAGTTGATGGACGCAATGTATTACCTAACGGGGTACGTCATCGATTAATTTACTCTGTAATGTAATGCATTGTTCTAGGTAAAGATAACCGCATAATATCAGGTGGGTTTCTCAATCCGTCATTTCTCAAATAAACGGTTTAAGAATATTAACCCATATCAAAAGAAATAACTACTGAATCTCTTTGTTTCGTGCTTTAACGACTATATCTAATGTTCAGATATGCTTCTGACTAACACCTCTTTAGACGTCTAGAAATATCTCTTGTACAAGGGATCACCAAGAAATCTGCGAGGATAATAACTATGTCTGGGGATACAGTATTCAACTTTTATTTAAATGATTATGAGTGATTTAACAATGATTATGAATAAGGTGATAAAGAGTCAAACTTCGCCTACAGTGTTACTTGTATAATAAATTCTGACTCGTGTTGTTTGGCACTGCACAGTTTCCGACACCTATCACCACGCCGGATACTGAGCCCTGGAAATGGCTCGAGTAAGTGTACTTCTGTTTCAATTGGATTTTTTCTTTTGGTACGTTAACATAATATATAATTGATATAGATCTATTTTAGTAAGTGTAAATTATAGAAAAGAAATGAAAACTACCAGCTCAAATTAAGGTAAATTGTGGTTGATAACAGATCAACTCTCAAACTACGTAAATGCATCAAATATGTTGATAATATTTATTTCCTAATGATCGGTCAACGATGTTCACGTACCAATAGAAACGCACTAAAACGTTGTCTTTAAGAATCAAATTTGCTGCTTTGTTTTTAGAGATTCGTGCTATCACTTTCTGCTTGCTTATTTTATCACTGCAGCTTTTAAATTCCCTCTTTACTCACGACTTTATCAAACGACTCATCAGTATTGTAAACTACCCTTCCAAAGAAATTATATTATTTAATCAACGCATTCTAGATCATCGCCAAAGTATTATAAAAGTTACGATTTTATGAATAGTAAAAAATTGTGTGTAAAAAAATCATGGGGAATATTTCATTCTCTCTGCTACTAGATTTTCTTTCAAAATATTTAAATATTCTTAACTTTTTGTAAAGAGTTAGAGTTGTTAGTAAAGAGGGATGAAATAACATGATATTGTATGTATTTTCATGAACTCATGAACGCTTTATTTCTATGAACCGCAGTTTTTGTATTTTACTTGCTTGCATCAATATCATGGAGTTTTTGGTTGCGTTTCTAGTTTTAAGGATTTCGGGGTATACTTCTGATACTTTGCTTTCACTCATTACCTTCTTACATTAACATTATAAACCAGTAATAAATACCTAGATTCAAACATTTAAATACAATTTGAAGTTACGTATCAAGCTATCGGCTACGTAAATAAGAGAAATAGTGTATTTAGTAGGTAGCTACGGTGCAATTATATATTTTAAAAAGTGTTTGTTTTGTGAAATTGACAATGGATTTGACCCTTATCTAATTTACGAGATAAAGCTCTTGAAAGGTAAATGCATGAAAAGTTGCACCAAATAATAGTTAGCTAGTTTTATTTATATTTTTTACACAGCTATCTGAAATTTGATGTAATCTAAGTCTGGTTGCAAAGTAAGTTGCAATATAATGACAGTTTTATCTAAATTCGGTTATATTCGTTTGTTTCGTGTAAGTTTATCTGTGATTGACCTTAGCGCAACCGGACCCATGTATGACTCAAAATGTCTGTTGGTAATGTGACCTTGTACGCAGGTCATGAGGCTCGAAGCGTGGAGGTCACGCGCACTAGGCCACACTGAGCTCAGCCGCGCCATTTCCATGGAAGAGGACCTAGAGGAGGACGATAAACTCAAGCTAATCCTGCGTCGCGAATCATCCACGTCCCTGGAACTACCCGCTACTCCGCGAAAAACCTCGTAGCTAAACCTTTTTATCACATATTTGGCATCTTCACAAGTTCTTCTTTAGAATAAGTATCCGATGGGGTAAACCCAGATCTACTTTGTTTAATCATGACAGGCAACTTTATTAAGGTATATTATGTATATTCTTCTAGATTTATTTTAGACTTTTGTGTATTGTGTTGTAACAGAGTAGTATATTTAGGTAGAAATAGTCTCTGTATTTTCATACGGTAACGAATTTAGCATAATTTGAATTCGTCAATTTATCCAGGGATGCGTAGCAGTAGTAGAGGATTTTTTACAAACTAATCACGCAAAATTGGCCGTGTAGGTTTTTTATTCACATATAATTAAAATGATAGTTAACTATAGTTATAACAATAAATAGGTATGTTTCAAATAAACATCTATAACAATTATCTACCTTTAATACATAGTTTCGTAAGAACTAACCAGTTCCAATTTATTAAAATTTAGATATTATAGAGACCTAACTCATGTTGCCAACAAACAGATGACATCGCTGCACATTTCGTCAAGTATGTTCGTAGTTTTTTTATATAAAACATATCTTGTCCCACTGCTGGAAAAAGGTCTCTCCTAAATCCTTCTACTCGTCCCTGCTCTCCAGTAGTTTAATTAAGTATAGTATGTAGTTAATATAGAAAAAATGTGTAACAGTTTATATAACTCTATATCGTGTAATTCGGATTTCGGACAGCTCTTAGACTGAATCCAACGTTTGCCTATCATGTCTAGAATAACAATTTTTAATTTATTTCGTCTCATTGTTGCACCTGAAAATATTTTCAGAATTGAAGGTATTTTAAATGATTTATGTATGTTGTTAATGATGCAACTATATTTCGTTAGATTTTTCATGCATTTTTTTTTAATCCCAGTCTCTACCTATTCGATTTTTTTATCGGAACTCTATATTTAAATGCTTTATTGCCCACAGGCTCTCTTGAGATCACTAAAATCTCTCGTGTCTGGTGTTTCAGTGATACACAAATGATAATATAACAAACATTCCAATTTGTATTTATTATTTTATTGATAGTTAATTGATATTTCGGTGAAATGTTTGACAAGTGCGTAGTGATTTATTAATATAAAAACTATATTATTTGATAGAGATAACGTATTAAATATTTTAGTAAGTCCCCATGTATACAAGAGTTAGCATTTTGGAATTATTCAGCGTAGTAGGTACTTATTTAATGTATGTTTCCTAAATTTTGATTAGTTTTTAGGTAAAATACTTTTTCCTCTTTATTTTACTTACCGTATTAATATAATACTCAAAACATATTGGAAACTAACTAATGAATTGTGGGTTTTATTTTAAGTAGCTTTTATGCTTCTTTGTGAAATTTAAACTTTTTTTGTTATAAAATATTATATGTCAAGAAGTCAATTGTACTAATTATCTACGAATTAGTCGGAAAGTGACTACATACTAACTCTACTTGATAGAAACTTAAAATATCATCAAGAACTTAGGTATAGGTGGCGAAAAACATAAGTAGTTTGTGTATTTAGTTTAATTTTTTTAACAATCCTGTTATAATTTCACAAAATTATTACATTAATGTGCTAAATATTTTTTTGGGGTAGTTTCAACTTTAGCGTTATTTTAAAAATAGCAACAGGCACGTACTTAAGGGTGGTTTCGGAAAAATAGCATTTATTTAGCAACCCTCAATCCTTGTTGAACTGTTGACAAACAAACTGTAGCATGTGTTATAGAACTCGAATGTAAGCTAATAATTTATTCATACGATCAATGTAAAGTTGTCAATTTTAAGGCTCTACGAGTTATTTAATGGATCGTGCTGTTTTAAATAGTCAATTTTTATTGATAGTACATACCTATTGGTACATAGGTACACATTTATCAGTTTTGACACCATAAAATAACACCACGGCATGTAGTAAGTACCTTTTTAATATAGGTACATTTTGAACTAAATTAAATTGTTCAGTTAAAATACATATTATTATTTACCTTACCGAGGAACCAACACTTGATCGTGCAATAGAAGCCAAAAATATTTTTTACTAGTTTAATATCAAAAGACTACTTATTACTACTCATCAAAGTAATATATTTAAGAGTAAGAATCAATACAGATTCTTGTTATTTTGATGTCAATACCACATAAACTTATCTGAATATTCTAAAATATATCTGTTAGCTGTTGTTATAATTTAAGTATTATTTTATCGTTCAGTATTTTGTTTTCTCCAGCTGTTCAAGGTTATTTTTATGTTAGTTGACCTAATTAGATTTCTATAGGTTCATACTCAATGTTGTCCCATATAATTTAATTTCTGATAAGACTTTCGCTGTTTTTATTTTAAAATTTAAAACATCACATTGAGTCCCTTGTTCAATATGTAATGTTGATACACGCACGGCATTGTCTAAAAATGGGTCACATTTGAATTGTTTTATGTATAAGCCAAAATGAAATCATAACTAAAATGGCTTTAATTTGTGCGTAAAGGAAATTTGGTTTTAGTTGTCTTCCAAGCTGTTTCATTTGTATCAATACAAATAAATAACAATAGTATTATTTATCATCTCAAGAGTTTAGACATTACTATTTAATTAAAGTTTTTTATAGTAATAACTAATTTATCTAGTTATATCGTTTATATAATTTTAAAATTATGACACGTTAGCTTCACTTGGCAGCTAAATTGTCTTTTTAAATTGCAATAATTATGTTATATGATATGACTGATAGAAATGGGTGGCTTTATTTTTAGCAGGTACGTTTCGATTTTATATTCATTATGTAGAATTTCATTTTATTAAGTGTAGGTTATGACGAAGTAGGATTACGATAAAAAGAGTATGCCATCCGCAAAAACAGCAGTCATCCAGGTTTCCTTTATTGTACTGCTTCTATCAGAGCATTATCAAAAGGACAAATCTTGACTTGAATTGGTGTATTTTTTTATATACTGGATAGGATACCATCAGCATGAATGTTCTAAGCATAAGTTCGTTTCATACCCTGCTAGGCTGAGTTTTAAATATGTTGATTTTGTTTTGTATAACGGCATCTCTGAACTAAAGCGGTTTATCCTTGTTGCTCGTAGACATGGGAAACGTATCTACGTTAAAATATCAATATAAAAAATAATTTAATCTTCGTTTTCTAGATAAAATTTGTTTATCGTGTTTTTAATGTTATAATTTTTTTATTATAATTTATTTATATTATTTTGCAATGTTTATAAAAAAAACCGGGTATTTAACACTCTAATTTTAAACTTATGATTCTATCAAATTAATGTCGCTTACATGTCTTTGGTAATAGGTTGATTAAATAGCGAAATACATATTATATGAATAAACTAATCACGTCTTTTCATTTTGCCAGTTTTTTTGATCTGATATTCGATTTAGATTTGAAAAAGATAAACTTACTGACATAATTTACTTGGATCTATTACGTCAAGTAAGATTGCATGTAAATTAGCATTTATCTGACTGCCTCAACTCCTTCCTTATTTTACACACAAATCTAACATAATTGTGACTACTACTAATATTTTTAAAAATAAAACAATATATCAGTTAGTAAGAAAATAATTTATTCTAAATTATAGATAGGCACCATAGTTAAATGTTAATAAAACATTTTAATAGATTTTTATTTGTAACATAAATTAACCCTTTATTTGGCAAAAAAAAAATGTTTTTTTAGATGAAACTATTATTGAAATTGTAATGTGTAGAGCATAAAGATGCCCAGAAAAATAATAAAAAAAATCTAGGGATTACAGTTTTCCTGAAAAACCATGTATGCTACTACATACATTGCCAAGTGGGTAAAGAAATATATGTATTGTTACTTTAATTAAAAACAAACATAAATCAAACTTTTTTATAAAAATGAGTTGATGGACATACATTATGACAGCAAAGAACTAGGTATAATGTCTCTGCAACACTGTGATTGGCAATAAATCAGTAGCTTGTGATGCATAAGCGACTTGAGATATAGGATTTAGAGTAACAGGAGTGGCAGGAGTTGCAGGCGTGGCATGGGTTGCAGGCATTGTTGGAATGTCGCTTAGTATCGGAATAGCGCTGCAATCAGGCTCAAGCGATGGATTCGGGTATACTTCTTGGAATACAGGCGTAAGCCGAAAATTCTCACCGGTTAAAGTTTCATCATCGGAATCGAATATATTCAGTAATTTTACGGATCTCGCGATAGATGGGGCTGGGGAAGATGAGTCTGAATGCGAAACTTGAGCGCCTAATAAGTCACCATCGACCAAGCAAACAAAAACCCATAAATATCAAAAAAAATATCACAAAAAGAAATCAAATAAATTGGCAATGTATGCTGTGGCATACAGATTTGTTGTGCACTGATTCATTACTAAGTTGGCAATGTATGTCACAGCATACAAAGTTTATTATCAAATAAAACAACTATTATTCAAAAATATTGCCAAAATTATATAAGTGGTCACTTCACTATAATGTCACGATTGAATTTTATGTGTTTTATTAGAAATTTATGAGGGAAATGTATTAAAAAACAAATAAATACTTTAGTGAGCACAGATGGCCTCTTTTGAGCAGACATTATGTCAAAAAATGACAGCACCAATGTCGCTAACACTCAAAAACATTTTTTTTCATAAAGATTTACTAGTTTATGACAATAAATATTAATAATTATATCGAAATCATAATATTTCTTTAACACTTTATATTTTTTTAAAGTTTGTATGGCACAGCATACAATACCAAATTAAGGGTTAAATATGTTGTGTAAGTGATTGATTAGTAATTCTAATTAATTTATAGACATTGATATCATTTTTTATGGCATACTCTTGTACTTAGTGAAGAGGTTGTACAACACTCGAAGTGTTGATTTGAGGTCGAGATTCACGATATCTGTAAAAAAATAAATAGTTGTAATTTTTAAAGTGCTTTTATGCTCATGAGTTCTCAGTGTGTAACAAAAGATAATTATGATCAGATCAATACATTATTTCATTGAAGGGAAACAAGCTTACCCTCGGGCCTAGCTTTGGGCTTGGCAAGTCCAACATCTTGCATCAACTCAAAGGCAAATGAGACATTGTGGACTTTCTGATCAAAATCCTCAGGAGTAAGATGAAAATCATATAATGGCACAAAGAATCCCTCTAAAAGTCCCATCAGCAAAACAAGATAAACTCCATCATGGAATTGAGAGTCCAAATCCATTACTTCAAGATTAACTTTGCTCAAGTGTTTATTCACAAAGGTGATGAGTGACTTCTTCACAACTTGTAGTTTTTCTGGAGCATGATCAAAGAGAGCATCAAATGCATCACGTTCACATTTCATGCCCAAATCATCATAGGTGGTTGTGATAGTTTCAATGAAAGTCCTGTAGGTGGTAAATTATGATTTAGTAAGGAATTTAGTTTCTGGTGTGAAACATTTTTTACTTATAAATAAACTATGAAGTGAAATTAAAAATAAAACCAGCTAGTAACAATATTATACCTATGTGACAGTTGATTAGGGGTATCCTTCTTCACAACAACCACATTGACAGTCACATTCTCAGGAAGACGAACTGGTGCTCTAAAGTGACGAGCGAGAGCCACTAACAAATGCAATATGGAAACTATATTCTTTGAGTGAACAGAGTCCACACTCCATTTAGGTACTGGTTTTGCTGTTCCATACAAAACCTGAAATAATAAATCCAGTTAGATATACAAACTCATATTTTTTAATGTTTCAATGTATGTTAAGAGTCTATCTTATAAAAAGTTAGTTCAGACTTGAAGTTTTGATTACCATGCGTAATGATGACATAAAGTCAACACTAACTTTTTATAAGATAGGTAGTATGTCTATAAACTTCATCTTATCTTACTTTGTTCACAGCACGTAAAACTATGGCAAGCTTCTGGCGCTGTCCCTCTTCAGACTGAGTAACTTCAGGAACATCTAGTTTCTTCTCTGTCAGTATCTCCAGAAGCTTTTGGAGAACTTGGCCATCATAAAGATCTTCACTTATATCCTTCACTATGATTCTCTGGGCAGCAAGTTCATCATTAATCCAATCAATTAGAACTTGAATGAGATCTTTAACCCTAGGATCTTCTAGAGACCTTGGTTCTATGATGGCTCTTTCTTCATTATCAACTGCAATCAAAGTTTAGGCCTGGTAATCATGTTTTATTATTAAAGAAAACAGCAACATCATATAAAAATTACATACGTAAACTGTATTCTTCTGGTGGTATTTCGGGTGCTGTTGGACTACCCGGTGAATCAATAGCAAACTTGCCCTCTGCTTGAACATCTTGCACTAAAATTCAGATAGGTACATATCACATGGGAGTGGAAATAGGTCAATGAAGTATTCATTGTTAGCCAAGAACGTTATGTTTGGATTAGTATGAACTATGAGGTAATAGGTACCACCAGTAAGTGTTCCATCCCACACGAAACTCAATCTGTTAGCAATTATAGTGAATACAAGCCCTTACCTTCCTTTATGCGCTTTTTACGTCCAATAGTCCCGATCTTGTCCCAAAATGACTCCTCTTTATCATCTTTTTTTGGCAAAACAGGAGTACGAGGGGACTTGGGGCGTGGTGACGACATTTTTCCGAACAAACCCTGACGAGGAAAACACGATACACCTCTAGAATGAATCACCAATTACAGAATTGTACATGACATGATATCTGAAGATTAAAATAGAATAACTTGCAATCTATCTTTTCAGTTGAAAATTAGTACATAAAATAATTGAATTAGCAAATTTGCTAAGATAAACATTATATACGACAGTAGCTTTAAATATTCCTAATACATATGTAATAAAACTTATAAACTTCTTTCAAATCTTTTTTTTATATTTAAAAAAAAACTTTCGGCAGGCAACACCAAACTCATTCATTCAATTCATCACCAATCTACACCACAATCTACAAAAATACATATTGCTTTGTTTCTGTTGGCTGTAGGGCAATTTGTGAGTAAATCTTTTGTGTGTTTTGTTAGCAGTGTTAAAAATAACGTTAGGAGTGAAACCTGTTATTTCTTTGGTAAGACTTAGTCATAATTAATGAAATGAACTCAATAATGATCAATGTGGCCATTGGGTGGATCGGGTATAAGTCATACCTAAAAATAGCTTGAAGATTGTATTGCATCACACAGACAGGTTTATTATTGATCATACAGTTTCACTAAGGATTTGCTGCATTTTTTGTAGAATTCAAATGGAAAAAGGCGGCGGTAATCCTCCTCCTTATGGCTGGGGGAATTCGAATGCTATGCAGCCTCCACCAGCGGCTCCTCCAAGCTATTCGCAGGCAGTCGGTGGTGTTGGCCCTTCTAGCCCTTACACACCTCAGTACACAGCCAGTGAGTATTATTTATCACATTACTCTAACTAATGGAACAATATGATCACGTCTTTGTTTAATTTAGATTATCAATGTTGATGGAAACATGTGCTAAAATCGGACATTTATTACACCTCGTAATATCTCGGTAGTAACTTTGGAACCCAATAGATCTGTGGATAAAGTTGAGACTGCAGCTGGGACCCATACACAAAAGGACCCGACTGTGTCCTAGTTGCCTATCCTACAAGGATGAGACTATATTCATATTAGTTTTTATTTATTGAAGATATTTGTTTTATATTTAATCATGACTTTGTCTAATGCGCAACATAGATAAGATAAGGGCAATAGAATCTATGACAAAACTCCTAAAAAGTAAATATCAGCATCTAATGCAGATAATTTTAAAAGTAAATTTAAACTCTAACAATGAAATAAATACCATATACCTAACTAAAGTATGGTATTTAATTGATTTTGTGAGTTCACATAAAATCAATTAAATACCATATCAATGTTACACAAGACTTTAGTTTTAACTGGTAACAATTACTATTAAACATAGCTGAACAATAAACTCAAAAATCCAAAAATGACACCAAATAGCTCATAGCACAATATTTTTTTGCAGTTAGCGTATTATAATCTAACTCATGTGTTTAATGACAATAACCTTATTTTAGACAATAAACAGGATAAATACACAAGAAAACAATACTTTTTATAAAATAATACTGAGCAAATTCTGAGTGACATAGTTATTTACTTTGTGTGCCCTTGGCACTTTAGCAATGTTATCAAGTGCAATATGCAAATTGTACAACAAACATGAACTACTTACTATTATTAAACAAGAAATTAAAGTTTAAAACATTTTAACCTTCAATGAAAAAACAAATGCCCAATATGCCTTTGGGTTTAATGCCATATTATTTAAATTTAACTAATGGAATTATCCCACTCTGCCTAACACAAGTTACATTTAATGCAAAAGCAGCCTATATGTAATGGTTAGCTAAATCTATGCAAATATTTATCTCAATTGATTTAAATTTAGTTATGCAAAAATAATGGCTATCATCACAGCCCTGTGGTATGTACTATAAGTGTATACTAGCAGCAGTCCAGTTTCATAGTACAAGCTTTGCTTAGTTTGGAACCAAATGGCTCTATATGTAGATTGTCTTTGAATATTTATTTATTTGTATCCATGTGTATGAGTCAGTAAACAACTTAATCTACCTACAACTTTTCGTATATCATGACCTCCACTAAAAATATTTAAATTGAGTATTATTTGTTATAACATATAGAAGGTCAACTTTAAATAAGGTCTGAAGCAGAAAAACCAGAAAAATGTAAACCATCGTTTATTTAAGAGACTGTTATTGGGCCTTGGGATTAGTTGAAGTTTTATTGAACTGACATCATCTTACAAGATGTTAGATTCCTCTATGATATTTGAACAACTGTAGGTGTGGGTACCTAGATTTCTCAATGAACTTTTTGCAAACTAGTGTCAAATATTTGGCCATGGTTTTCAGAGATCCAACATTTCATAAGGATTCAAATTGTTATGATTACAATTTGAGTTTTTTTTTTCGTACTTGCATTGTAACCATAAGTTTTGTTCCATTGCTTACCATGTAATTTTTGTATATGTTTGTTAGTGTATTTGGAACATGTGTTCATCAAATCTTTTTACAGCTGCTGGCCCTCAGATTGTCACAACAGTAGTGCCCGTTGGCCCGCACCCCACACACATGATATGCCCCAGTTGCCATGCTGAAATTGACACAGCAACTAAGACCAAGCCTGGTCTCATTGCTTACATCTCAGGAGCCATAATTTTTCTACTTGGGTAATTATGTTTTTATGTTAATTAAGACTAGGAATTAATGCTGAAGTCAAAAAGCTAAAAACTTCTATATTTTCATACCATTAAATTGTCTGTTGACTTGTTTCCCAAAAGTATTAAATAAAGTAATATAAACTAATGATCTGCTTGCTTCTAAATATTTCTTATAAAATCTTCTTTTAGATTTTATAGCAGATATTTAGTAGCATGTTAAATGTTATTTTAAAACCACTAATCATTTTTTATATAATTCTTTAATTACAGATGCTTCTGTGGATGCTGCTTGATCCCATGCTGCATTGACAGCTGCATGGATGTTCATCACAAATGCCCGCACTGCAATGCATACCTGGGACGTTTCCGACGATAGATCAACAAGCAGACATCTTGACCATGCTATCGATTGACCGCTGGTTTTAAGTTATCTCATAAAACAAAAGATCTGTTAAGAATATCATAACAAAGGTACTTAGAGTAGTATTTTATTTATTGTAAATGCACTAGAGTGACTCTTGATTTTTAAGATACCATAACAGAACTCTTGAGTGCCATGTTATGCGGGTCCAGAAAACTTTCAACATGGCATCTATTTTATAAAACTTGCATGTTATACATCTCAATAGACCTTGCATATAATGAGATTTGAAGATAGGGACAACAAGTTCCCTTAGGGATAACAGACGAACCTATTTCTTTATTTAATGATACTTTATGCATTTCAAGTACAAACAATAGTTTATTTTGATTAAAATGTATGTATCTAGGAAACCTGCTAAGTATTTTAGACCAAGTAACCTTATGAAAATGCAACTGATTTTACATTGAGTACTAGTTGATGTTTTTTACGAATATACTGTATTTACATTCTTACAATGAAGTCTGAAAAATATCATCAAGTATTGTGGCATGAACTGCAGTGTGCCAAAACTCTGTCTACCGTTATCTTAGCTGTTATGTGGTGGATATACACTCCACTATATTTTATTCTACAAATCATGTTTGTCAAAATATTTTTATCGACTTTTATAGTCTTTTTGTAGAAACTTTTTAAGACGCAACCTGAAAGTTGTAAGTACTTATGTTATTTTCTATCTGATACGGATTTAAGTGTAATGGTACAGTCAACGACGAAAGATAGACAAACATTCCTGTAGAACTCATATTTTTTGCACAAGCAGAGATTTCATTTTAGCTTACAATAATACATTTCTACTTTTGTTGTTTTGCTGTACCATGATACTTAGAAACGAGTTATATGTGACTATTGGTGTTTTTGATAACAGTAATTCAAGGAAAATAATGCATCACCCTATGAGTACCTCAGGTTACGCATACAGACCATTTAAGTTGGCCTTCATTCAATAAGTCAGCGAGCATTACGAAATAGCAACTCACGGTCGCGTACGAGTGTCTGATCAGCAATAGCACTAGCAGATACAGTGTGCATATTAATGTTTAATTATTTAAACTAGCCTATTTATTAACGTTTTTTATACATATAACACTCGCGATATTATTTTTAAGCTTATACTTATTATTATTTATTTGTGTTGTGGGTCATAGATTAATGATTTTTTTTACAAGGAAGTATAAATAATCCATTTTTATTATGGTTTAGGCACAACTTGTCCAAACGATACCCAACGATGAACAAGCTAGGTTGGCTGCTTTTTATTACTGTTCACTAGAATAGGTTCTGTCATTTCATGCTAAGCTAATTTTTTTTTATTAAGCTATTTATGTGCGGCTTTTTAATGAATAAGTTACAAATAACTTTGATTCTTCCCAATAAATGAAATAACTTCTTGTAACTGATCATACTTACATACAAAAGATACATATTATATGTACCTTAATGAATAAATCATAACAATCTTATGAAGGGAGATACATAAGTATTTTTATACTATTTACGTCTTATACGTAAAATGTTTAAAATGACTTAGGCATCTAGAACGAAAATATAAATACATATATCGTGCGATACCTGTAAAATTACCTAGAAGCTTCTGTATGTTGCGTCTAAGTATTACGACCGATGTTATATATTTTAGCTATGTGTTAAGCTTTGTCCGTATGTAGGTACTTATTTTAAACTAATTACTATGCTAAAAACACTGCCCAACGCCCCGTAATAAAGGACCGCCTATGGACCAAACCAATTGGAAAGAAAAATAATAGCGGCAGAGATTGTATTTAGATTTTATTGTAGCCATTATTGTTTTTAATGCATGATATTATTAATCAATGTCCTATCTACCGAAATTAAGAAAGCGTTCATATATTACAAATACTTTCTGTATTTTGAGAGGATTTTATTGAAAGTGCAATCATGGCTGTTTTTTGTAGATCAATTGAATTTATTAACTATACCTACTTGCTACGCACTAGTTGAATCATGCTTAATTTTAAAATGATTTTTTTTAAATCAACAAATTATGACAAGGATACGTTATATCATGTCTTAATAGAGTACCTAATAATGTAGTGTCTGCAAGATTCGACAAACGTTTTTTGGTAGCTAATATTTTAAAATGAATTTTTTGAAATCAACAAATTATGACAAGGGTACGTTATATCGTGTCTTCTTATTAGAGTACCTAATAATGTAGTGTCTGCACGATTCGACAAACGTTTTTTGGTAGCATAAATCAAACGGCATGCATAGTTGCATGTTAGTTTTCTGAAAACCAGTAATTTCTGATACTCACCTTACTTATCCTCTATGTTAAGTTTACCCTGATGTTATTATATAGAGAAACCAGTTGAAGATTATAATTTAAAGAATAATATTTACTTCATGATCTAGAGTAGGTAACTTTTTTAAACTGTCCATTCATTAATTTTATAAATAGTAAATATAGTAAAGAAAATATCTAAATACTCCTGGCATGTTGTTTAATTAAATCGTAAATTAAAATTGTCATTTCGATCATAAATTAAATTTTTAGGTTGAATATGTATGAGTGTTTCTACATTGACTGGTACTACTTACATTGACAAGTGCGCTACCAACTGCTATTTTCTTTCATACATTACTTCTGTTCTGTGCTTCGATGTTGCTAGTCAATAGGGAAACGCCCATAAAGTAGATTGTATTTTAATAAACAGATAAAATAAATGTATACTTATTAACTACTTACCTACTACTAGTGTTTTATTTTACACGTTTTTTACCAAGTAATCATTTCTTACCTCGTCTATCCTATGTTCTTCTCTATTCAGTATTTTATCTTTTCTTCGTTTCCAGCGCTCATTTAAGTCAAGTTAGGATGTTTGATGTAGGTGGGTGTTACTAGAATCTTGGTAATATTATGCTTGGTGCCAATGCCAACTTATATGACTAGACTAGTTAGATAAATACTTACGCCTATATTTGATTGAACCTAAAATAAATAGCTAAACTCTAGTACACAAATAACCAAATGGTACCTACACATAAAATAATAAAAACCCTTCAGTACAATGGGCGGTCTTATAGCTAAGAGCGATATCTCTTCCAGACAAGCTTTGGATAAAGAGAATAAACAAAATTAGAAAGACGACGGTGGTAAACTTATAAAATGAAGCAAAACTAAGTTGAGTTATAGTTTGAAATCTAAGTAAGCAAATTATTAGTAAATCTGGGATCAGACTGTTCATTTTATGTTCATTTTCGACATTTATTTTATTTGAACACAAAAGGAAACATTAGTTTAGTGCCGAATGAATTCATTAGTGTTCCTTATTTTTTAGATGTTATCGGGTGTCCTTAGTCCACAGATTTACCCGTACAAACGAACCGTCTACAAAGAAATGTAATAAACCCCTTACCCACTACTCTCGCAAGAAACTGTGTCACATGTTTTGTGTCATACATAGTCAAATTAATCAATGTCACTGTCACACTGAACCAAAGCTGCTTCATATCAGCCGCTAGAGGGCGTGATTCTGCATGTACCTCATTTTCTGTTCTATTCTGTGATTGTGATGATTTTTACATACGGTATCAAATAATTTCATGGCCTGAAATTCGTGACCTAAAACTGATTGTATTTCGATAAGTAAAAGAAAGTTGACTATGTCTTGGTTATTTGGGTACAGTTCGAAGCCTCCTCAGCCGCCTCCGGAGGATACTAGTGGCGATGGCCGTGGTGCCGCCACAGCCGCACCCGCGGTTAACCTCTCCAAGTCAGAGAAGAAAGCTATGGAGGCCTACCGGTTCGACTCTAGTGCTCTTGAGAGAGCTGCTGCAGCCGCCAAAGAGCTGGAAAGTTCAAGTAAGCAGTATATCAATAGATACAGTCACATTGCGTGTTATTGCATAAGCGACCGCATAACCTTACACCTTAGCAAACCAATAAACCTATTAGTTTGTTAGATCAAAAGATCTTAGAGTAGGCAAAAAAATTATGTAAAATGAAAAAGGATTACTCGAAAAGACCAAATGCAATATCGTTATATTTTTAATATATATACATATTCAAAAGTATTATATGTATCTATATGTACATACATATTTACAAAATACATATAAAATAAATGAGCTATCTACAGCCCTTATTATTAATTAAATAAACATTCATGACTGAAAGAGTTATTAAAATAATTCAGGACATGCAAAAGAAGCCCTGGAACTTAGTAAACTGCAAGAAGGGACCAAGCAACATGAGCAAATGGCTAAAATCAAAGAGTATGAAGCTTCTATTGAACAATCAAAAGTTGAACAACGGAGAATTGACCATGAAGAGAGACGCAAAACATTACAGGTAAGCCTTTTAATATCTACATTCACCTACATCAATTTAATTTTCTAATACTGCTAATCTCTTCATATTAATGCACAGCCGAAATTGGCAAGTTATTAGTAATTATTACTCTGCTATTACAGGCCTAATGACTAAGCTAGTTTTAATATTTATTTATGATAACAAGTATTCTTCAAAATACTATTCGTTTATTAATATAGTTTCAATTTTCAGGAAGAAACAAAGCAGCATCAAGTGAGGGCTCAGTACCAAGACCAGCTCGCCAAGAAACGATATGAGGAACAATTAGTACAACAGCAGAGATCACAAGAGGAAATCTTGAAGAAGTATGAGCATTATTATCCTTATTTACTTCCAATTTATTGTAACACCCTCACCAATATGATGATATAGTATAATGATCACTGTAATTTAATTACTGACATATTAAATGTTAAAAAACTAACCATACATTGCATATTAGTATTAAAACAGCCTGAATCATACCTGTGAATGTAATATATTTGCGGTGTTAAAGACGATGTCTATCATCTTCTGCTAGAGTGAGCCCTGGAACACATTGATGAGAGAAAAGTTAAAACAAAATTTGGAAAGCAATTGGCTTAATGTTTCCAGAGCATGTTAGCGGCCCCTAACTCCGATGCCGCTAACATGATCTACTGGTCCATATATGGGGTTTTTACAAAATACTTCTTGAGCCCGAAAATGCTAAAATAATTAGGGATATGACCATAACTTCTTTATTTTTTGTGTACCCTAAAGAATGTAAGTAATTCAACACTAAGCTATTCATTCCAGACAAGAAGAAAGTGTGGCTAAACAAGAGGCATTACGTCGCGCTACCATAGAGCATGAAATGGAACTTCGAGAGAAGAATAAACTTAAGGCAATTGAGGCTGAAGCTAGGGCTCGCGCCAAAGCAGACCGGGAGAACAGAGACATCACGCTCGAGCAAATCAGACTTAAGGCGGCTGAGAACAGGACTACCATTCTTGAGAGTATAAAGTAAGACTTACAAATATATACATGCAGTTTAGCTTCTTAAAATACTTTTATGTAAAACCTGTACCTTTAATTGATATATCTTTTAATACATTTTTATTCATCTGGTGTACAATAAACATACATTAAAAAAGAGCTATTCAAATATATATTTTTTGAATGACTGGGACTGAATTTCATACCTTTAATATTAAATAATAGTTTTCGCTGAAGCAAGATCTCCCAAAGAACTGAAAACCTTTTTTTAACTTGTCCACTATAACTAAGGAAAGCTGTTTCATATGTAATTTAAGTTAATTTTTATATTCATCAGAACTGCAGGCAGTGTGATTGGTACCGGTCTGAATGCCCTAGTGACTGACTGGGATAAGACATTGGCAGCCGCTGGTGGTCTGTCTTTGCTTGCGCTTGGAGTTTACACTGCGAAAGGAGCTACCTCGGTCACTGCAAGGTTTATTGAAGCCCGTATTGGTATGTGCATTTGTTCATCTACAAAAGAACTTCCACTTTTATATTCATTTTGAGTCTGAACTACTATTTGTTAAACAAGAACGGGTACAATAGCTACATATTAAGTTGCGACACAGGTTATTATGAGAATTGTTTAAAAAGTGTTATGTTGTTCATATGCAAGTAAGTTTTCTTGGTCCCAAAAAGCTATGCAAGTTTGGATTGATCTATGCTCAGACAGTCGGCGTGTGGTTTTGACATCCCTAAATTAATCGTAATCTCTAATTACTTGTTATTAAAGGATCTTTGGGTTGATTACAACTGCAACTTGTATGAAATATATATGTGTAGATATATAAACTAATGTACATATTTAAGTAACACTGCGAGTGTGATTGAGTCGATTAGAATAGATTTTGAGTTAATTATTGTATAATTTTATTTCGTCCCCTAGCAAAGTTTAAGCAAAGCAAATAAATTACATCCATTTTCAGGCAAGCCAACTCTCGTTAACGAAACATCGAGATTCTCTATTCTGGAAGCTGTCAAGCACCCCATACTGACAGTGTCTAAAGCTTTCGCGACATTCAGAAAACCTTCGGACGCCTTATCCGGTGTAGTACTAGCACCTACACTCGAGACCAGGCTTCGCGACATTGCTATTGCCACTAAAAACACGCGGCTGAACAAAGGTTTCTACAGGAATCTACTTATGTATGGCCCGCCGGGTACTGGAAAAACTCTATTCTCAAAGGTAAAACTACAGCAGCTATAATGTAACACCTGATTTACGCGCATTACATTGACAACTACATTTCAATAAGCATCAGTCACAAAACCAAACATTGAAATTATAACAATGGCGTTTGCGCTATAACATTCCGAGCATAACGCTTTTTAAATAATTTAAATCTATCAAAAAATTACGAAGTTAACAATATTTATCATTTCGCTCCTTATAAATCAACAGGGTTATATGGATTTAAATTGTCTATAATGCACAATGTTTTTCCTCAGAAATTAGCAAAGCATTCGGGCATGGACTATGCTATCCTGACGGGTGGAGATGTGGCCCCTATGGGCAAGGACGCCGTAGCAGCTATCCACAAAGTGTTCGACTGGGCTAACACTAGCAGAAAAGGTATACTTGTTTTACACAAATCTACATTTTCTTGAAAAAATAAAAGAAACAAAAGTTATGTCGCAATTATATTCTTTTCTTATTCAGATCGTAACCATGTGTTTTTTTTTTATGAAATCATAAATCACTTAAAAAATCTTATCTTATCTGCATGTTGTGACAATTTGAGCAATTTTTATGAAAATAAAGATATTAAAACCCAGCTTTGCTACAATCAATCCAAAAAGTCCAAACTTATGATGATATTGACTCTATCCAAAATTCCCTATATTAGCAATAGAAATCTATTTTTAGGAGTACTTCTCTTCATCGATGAGGCGGATGCCTTCCTCCGCAAACGGTCCTCTGAGAAGATAAGCGAAGACCTTAGAGCAGCTCTCAACGCATTTTTATACCGGACTTCCGACCAAAGCAACCGCATAATGCTAGTACTCGCTTCTAACACACCACAGCAATTTGACTCCGCGATAAACGACCGTTTGGACAAGATGATAGAGTTCGGATTACCAGGAGTCGAGGAGAGAGAACGCTTGATCCGCCTGTACTTTGATACATTTGTCCTGCAGCCTGCCTCAGAAGGGAAAAGGTTTGTAGAGCTATGAGTCTCGTCAGACCATATTACTCGCAGAAACTACGTCGATTATATTATTATCAATTTAAAAAACACAGTCATATTTACAAGTATTACTTACATAACCTTTCCCTCTTATTTTGGACCCCTCAAGATTTTTCCGCTAGTGATCTTTTTTAGGACGTAATATAACATAATCTCGGAAAGCCAGGCAGTCAGTTCTACGAGCTATATAATCATGCTACTTCAAGTATCTGAGATACAAGCACCCAATTAATACAATAGGTCTTTTGTGGGTTCGCTTAGTTTGAGACTAGAGTATGATGTGTGATTTGTCCATGAATATTTATTTATTTATTTGTTGTACAGGCGTCTCAGCGTAGATCAGTTCGACTACGGTGCGTTATGCAGTACGCTCGCCGCTCGTACTGCGGGGATGTCGGGTCGTGCACTGTCCAAACTGGGCGTAGCGTGGCAAGCTGCGGCGTACGCGTCAGATGATGGCAGACTCACCGAGCAAATGTGTATTGAGATCTGCGATGACGCTGTTATTGATCACCGTCAAAAGGTAACTTTAGATTTGATTGACAGGTTCAATTTGTACTAGCTCTGCCTTTTCATGCTGAGGATCAAAGGTTTGAACAAAAACATGTGTGATGGCAAACATTTGTGCTTGTTCTGTTTGGATGAATGTGTTTTACAGTGTAATCTAGTTCCTATACTGCCTTTGCTAAGTTATGAACTGGGATGGGATGTAAAATTCCATGAATGTCCATTTGTCACAAAGTCAAAATGGTCATAACATTGTTTTCCGATTATTAAGAAATGTTTGCTGAAATCTTATCACAGGCAGTTAGCTCGGTTTGTTGATATACGTTTACGATAATAAAATGATTTATAGAGTCATAAAACCCAATGCACTTTGTGTGTACTATAGTAATTAACAAAAGCTATTTGTAGAATGATTTGATCTACCACTCATTTAATGTATTTTATCACAGATGGAGTGGTTGTCTGAAGAAGAAAAATCCCGCAGCATGATGCCATATCTTTTGGATTTGCCCCCCATGGATAGTACAGAAGGCACTTCCAAAGCCACTGTCACAGAAATTCGCGACATCAAAGCTCAACCAATAGAACCAAAGGCATCTGCCAAGAAGGTACCCGCCAAAGAGATCGAAACGGAAAAGTGACCCCGCCCCCCAGCTGACAACGAAGTATTGAAACAGACAGAGCTATACTTACCAAGTCCCGCTAAAAACACAAACAAAGTGAACTGTGATACAAACCAGAAATTTTTGTATGACTTAAAAGTGTCAGACTCAAAAAATATTCTTACATTCACTGATTCAGACATGGAAATACTTCGTCAGCTAATTCTAAGGAATAAAATTAAATATAATAAGGACAAAGAACTTGCTTAGGCAGGAGTCTCGTTTGGTGTTAACTGATAATAAAACTAGGCACAAATAATTACCTCAGTGAAGATATAAATTTATTAGTCATATTTTAAAAATAAAAATAAGTTATGGAAACAAAATGTTCAGAAGATTGCGAATGTATTTTGATCAGTGTTTTGTTGAAGTTGTTAAACAGATATAGTAAAATAATAGCCAGTTGTGATCAGCTTTAACAATTTATATTAATCAGGGTAGGTATTTATGCTCTTAAATATTCCATGTTTTGACCACCAATTAAATACATATTATATTCTGTGGTACTGCTTAAATAGTTTCAACCCGTTATAAATACTGATCAAGGTAGCAGAGAGATGATACTAGTTTTGGGCTCTCATGACTTAAATAGACCTTCAAACCTAATTGAAATAAAAATGTGTTCCAACAAACATTCTGAATTTGGTAAACAGAAAAAAATATAATTATGGATGAAAGTCATGTGCCTCTGTTCAGCGCGCATATGATAGTTTGGTATTTTGTGGAATTTGGAAAAAGATACACAAATAGAAAAACGCGCCTAAAATGAGGCCTAGAACTAGTAATTCGAGTAGACGCGGATGGACGGCAGCACTACTAGGTATCTACATTGATGTTGTAATTTATATTTAGTTTGCTATCGATATAATTTTTTTATTTTATTCCTTAGATTTATTCTTACGACTACATGTCTTTTTAGTAACTGTCTAATTCTTCTGATTTTATTCTCGATAGTTCTGCATTATTTTATAGCTTGGAATGTTTTATTTTCGTTACCGAGATTCCTATATAATTTAAATCCGGTCTTGAAATATTGTCTGATAAACACATACTGCCAAGAATAATGTGCATTTATTGTGGCATGAATTGAAATTTATTGAGTTTCCTATTGGTTATAGGGTTTTATAGTGTAATAGAGACTGTTGGGTACTTTTTGAGTTTGTATGTTTGTTGTTGAATTAAATAATATTCTGCTACATTATGTAGTCTATCACTAATCAGTTGTAACTTGTAATTATTGAATACCAGCCATATTACAATACAATTAGTGGAGTGAGAATCCTTGTATGAAGCCACATGTTAAACAATGTATGTAAACATCTGCTTGTTAGTTTTTAGCTATAGCTGTTATATTGTTTAGTAGTAACAATAAAAATCTTTGTTAGAATCACTGCTTGTTTTCTCTTAAAAAATATTATTATTGGAAATAATACAAATGCAATACTGAGTTAACTACATATAAGTTATTAAACAAGTAACAACAAAGCTTATTTGGAGAGTAATGCTTGTAGCGGAATATTCTCCGTCCACTAATATTCATTATACTCTATAAAGACTTTCCAAAAACTATTATTCAGGACCACTATTATAGGAAGTTTTACTTAGGCGTATAGGATTAGAAATAAGAAACGTGGTTAACTATATAATATTTTATTAAATATAAATAAAGAGATGTATCTGATTGCTCACACAAATCACACGCAAAAGAGCGATAACTAGATAATATACAATGTATTGCTGAGTTAATAACGACACGATGCGGCGAAAAAGCCGCTCAGTCAAAAATTTAGAATCTGATTAAACATTTTAAATCCTAGAACTAACAATATCGTAACAAATTACACTAAAAAAAATCTTTAAACTTTTACTTGATCGAAAGAAAGAAGCGCAGGAACATTAACTACATAAATGCCGGAGATAGGTTGTATCTGGTACCCTGGCATTCAAGTGGATAAATTCACTACACATTCGGTAATTTGACAACACAAATAATGCCGTCCCTATTTTATTAACAGAATAAACGCCATTGAATAAAAAGAATAGGTTGTTGTAAATATTACTTTTAAATAATTATAGTAGGTAATATAAGTAAATACATTATTCACGAATCAGATCCTCGTGATGTAGGTACCTGATACGTAAAAACTCGTGAATAATGCTTTAAGCAACAGTTTTCAGGTGCATAAATATCACACATAATTATTTCAGGCTGATCTATTAAGCGATTAGGCAAAGCGTCTAATCGCTTTAGATTGCTGATCATCAAAGGTGTTATGGATAGCTAATGGTTACCTACGTGATTCAAACCACACACGTTAACAAAGTATTGGGTTCAACAACTTTATTCCTTCAGTGGGTATTGCGTACATATTTTGTCCCCGAATCCGTATCAACTTGGCACTATCATCACTCAGCTTGGTCAAACATTATCAACTACATTCTCTACATTTATTTTGCACCTGAACTTCGTAAACAAAGGCTTGATACGACAAAGTGTTAAGACCAAAGGACATTGTATACTGCGATCAAACGATTTGCTTACCGCAAATGTTCTGTACCATCCTAAAGTTTTAGTGGAAATGTACATTTATTCCATTCCAGACTTAGCTAGGTCAGCACTATCAACATATCATTAGCATGATAGGTATCATCGCTATAGTGAATTATTCCAAGAGTAATACAAAATAATCTTAAAAGTATGACTCAAAAGTGAAGCATAGGCACATCAAGCAGGGCTATTTTGAAAAGCCGTGAACATCCATTTCTTTGCTAAATAGTTGTTAGTTTTGGGTCAGTCTTAAATGATAATATTATATCATATTAATATATTATAATGGCTTATACTTTTTACAGTAGGTGTGATAATGACGTATCATCTGTCTTAGTTTATCTACAAGAACTGTACTTGTCTTTCTTTGTTTTATTTTTAGCTTACATATCTTATCTGTGCTGTTTCCACACATATTTGCATCTTATTTCAGTGTTTTTTGTGTACTATCAATTTACTTTTTGCAATATTGCCAATTGTTGTTCATTACAAAAAAACACTACACTTAAAATTGTTTTTATAAACATTACCTTGTAAATTATTTTTAAAACATAATTATTGTATCACTACTAAAAATTTAGCTGACTTCTACTTGGACATTGCTTTTTGAATAAGTACTAAATACAGATAAATCTTTGAGGAAGTTCTCACAATAAAGTTGTGTCCCTAATTTCCTCTTTTATTAGTTGGTCATCATAGATGTGCCTGCTTACATAATGCTCTACCATTCAATTACTCCTGCTGCCGAAACAACATGATGACTGGGCTGGGACTTCATCATCTACCACCAGGACCTGTGATGTCCTTGTGACATTGGTCTGTACATTTTTCTCGCACCTGTCTGACATTTCCCTTGTAAGTTCAAGAAAAAGATCCTCAACACCCTGGTTCATTTTGGCTGAAGTGTAGAAATGTTTGGCACCCACCAAGGTGGCATAGCTGAAATACATAAGTTTTTAATCTAAGTTGTTTTTTTATATAATAAATAAATAAATCAATTTTAGTTCATTAGGAGATTTTTCTTCTTGCACTGTGTGGTTAACGAAATATTTCACTTATACCTTTCTGCTTCTTCAAGAGGCACAGTTCTTTCATGCTCCAAATCAATTTTGTTGCCAGCTATTATGAGGACAATGTCAGACCCCAGCATTTTCTTTAATTCTTTTACCCAGTTTTTAACCTGAAATATTACCAATTATCAAGATAAATATCTAGCTCAGCAAAGTGAGTGTTGCATTAGAACAATATTGGTCCATTTTAGTATCTTATTTTGTACAATATAACTAATGCACCATAGTTAAAAAGTAAGATTTAAAAGATTGGAGCTTACTCAGGACTATCTCTCAACTTCTGTCACTCAAACCAGTTAATCACTGTTTCAAATGGTGCAACCTTTTTTTATTTAGATAGTGACATACAGTAGAATCTTGAGCAGCATTACAAGTCACAAAGAAGTTCTAAGCAAGAATTATATTGTTTCTTTACCTTTTCAAATGAATCTTCATCAGTTATATCATAAACAAGTATAGCTCCATTTGAGTTTCTATAGTAGATGGGTCCGAGGGCATGGAACTTCTCTTGGCCAGCTGTGTCCCAAATAGAAAGATTTACTCGTTTCCCATTTAAATTTAACCTTTTGTTTAAAAAGGTAGCCTGAAAGAAACATATATGAAATAAATTATAAAATACTTGTACAAAATAAAATGTAACTCCATAGTGTTAGAAATTAATAAAACAGTATGTACCTAGCAAAACATAATAAATACCTGCAGTGTCGTAAGATGCTTATCGTTGAATTTATCTTCGATGTATCGTAACAATAGGGATGTTTTCCCTACGCACCCTTCCCCTAATAACACAACCTTGAAATTCTGAGTACCGCTGGCTGCAGCCATCTTACCGGATATATTTAATCGAGCCTTGTAGGAATTAAGGCTCTAATGGGCAAATTAAATATGTGGTTGTCCTTCAATAGATTTCGTATCTTAGCAAAGTAGATAAGTCACAAGTAGTACACATTTCCCCTTTACACAAACGTAATCAAAACCTAAAAATATAGGAAACACAAAGGCCTGACTACTAAACCAGTGTTAAAAAACACCATATCATGGAAAGTTCGGCCAGAAATATTAACTATTTTGCAAAAAAAAATGTTCTATTCATATTAGTCGTATTGAAGTGTCATTGAAAGATATATGAAAACAAACAGACATGAAATGAAATTTGCACAGATGAAATAAAACTTACATGTGTAATGATAGTGACAATTATAAAGAATGACATATGACATTGACATTTTTGGCAGTATTGTGTGCATATAATGAGCAGGAACAGAGGGCCTAGTCCGAACCTGCATTTTAAAACTCCCTACTCTCGAGCCGAGAGTCGTCTCTCGGATGTCCTTATATTTTTGTATGAAGTAGAGAGAGAGATCCGAGAGACGACTCTCGGCTCGAGAGTAGGGAGTTTTAAAATGCAAGCTCGGACTAAGCCCTCAGATATTTATTTCTAGGTTTCGACACTGCCCACATTTAATTACCTAGTTACTTATTAACCAAAGTTTTTTAAAATAATTAAAAATACATCGTTTCATTTCTTAAAATAACCTACAATTTTGATATAAATAAAGGTTTCCTGCTGTCTTGACGTCAACGGAATTGGACCAACCAATGCAATCCGTCCACTTTTTGGTGTTTTCTTTACATCAGCAAACCTAAGTAGATTTGTCATACCTAGGTATCAAATATTTTTAATTATTATTTATTTTTACTCGGAAGTAAAATAAGTACTTAAGTTTATGTCTCAGTACCTATACTTATATGTAATTAATATTAATAAATACTTTTTACTATTCTAATAATATGGCCGAATCTAAACTCGGGGGAATGTTGCATGATCATTGTGTTCAAAATATTGGCCAGACTTAGACCCTGCGTTACCGGATCTAGATAAGTATTACCAGAGTGCACCACGTAGAGGTTTCTTGCGCGCACCACAAGAAGAAGAATAAGAGAAAGACTAAACTCCGGACGTGCTTACCTATTGTATGCAAATGATGCTTCTATGTAGATGTTATCAAATTTTTTTTTTATAAATATTATAGGTACATATTATATATAACTATTATTATATATTGTTACATTATTATATATAACTACAGGATTTGTTTTAGGTGATGAATTGGATATGTACCTACTTATACAGAGTTAGGTAGGTAAGTTAAAAAAACAACTATACATAGCTTTGCAGGCTATGAATATACCTAAATTATAGCCAAACAGTTTTTAAAGTCAAAACGGTGAATGAGGAAAACCAGTTTTTTTTCAAAACGAGATAAGTACTTAGGTTTAATAAAAAAAATGGTTGTAGGTAGGCACCTGGCATAGGAACCTAAAGACCTTTTTATTTATGCATTATTGTGTAGGTAGTGGGTACCTATCATGTTTTATATAGGAGCTATGAAAGCTTTATGTGAGATCAGTAAATTCAGTAGCTTCTCTTACAGCAGGCGGTTGTGTTAACACCAAAAAGGTCTGTGGTTTCTCTTTGAGCCGGTTTCTTTCCTTTTTGAACCATTCCATGACCTTTAGAAATGAGCTTTCATTTGATCGAGGAATATACGTATCGTTTAAAGTCGTATCAAACGGCATCGATGTTGATAATGCTATCTTTGAAGATGTTAGGACATTAGTTATATCCGATGATTTAGGTAGAGTTATTCTTAAAAGTTTAGTTTTATTCACTATTGTGTTATGTGACGTCATATTTTTTACCATCTCTGTAGACTGTTCTACTCCTTTGAGGATCACTTGGGCTGTCATTTGATTGGTTGTGTTGCTAACTTTTATGGTATACTTTATTGTAGTTTCCGTTGCTGTAGGTGCACGTATAGTCGGCTTTGCTTTCCTCAAAGCCAAATGCTGGCGGCTTTGCTCTATCTGTTCGATCGTTGAGCGTATCCAAAACAGAGATGGTCCAACAGCTACAAAAACCCTTTGCGTCAGTCGACAGTCGTGAACAATCGACATTCCTAATATGCGATCGGCAAGCAGTAGAGGAGCCCCTTGTACTCTCTGGCAAGTCTTCAAATTTGAAATTGTTTTTCCAGTGCACACGTGGAGACCACTTGAATGAGTGTACGCATTCTCACAACGTTGTATTATAGTTGATTGCATGCGCAATGTCTGTTTATCTGCTAAAGGAACGAAAATTTGAAGCCCAATCGTTGTTAGGGGTTCCACTGCGCTAACTGCAACATAATATCTTTTGTTGGATTTGTTTGGTTCCAATAAAGCTAAGGCAATATTTGTAACATCTTCATACTTGGTGTTCTGTAATGTGAAGTATTTTGCGTAATGAGGGTAGATATACGTTTTCATTACTTTAATTCTTTGCCCACTTTTGATCACTTGACAAAAATTGGCACAAAACGATGTCGTAAGTACGATGTTGGGTTGAATAAAAGTGCCCAAACAACAGGTCTCTATTTCACTGCAAGTGTGGCAAGTGAAACGCACTATGTTGTCCACAGAGATTGAGTCTAAGAAATATATATTTTGAACCATGATCAATCCATAAACACGTAAACATTTTTTATCCATAATATTCAAATTGAATCACGGCAATAAACTGCGTTTTTATTTAAAGTTCTTTTTGATAAGAGCACTTACACGCGCCTTATAGGTGCTACGCTTTACACTTTGCTACGAGCGCTATTTCGCGTAGTCTAAGTAGTAACTTAGACTACGGGAGTGTAGAGCGTGCTACTGCACATTACGCTCCGTCCGTAAGTACATTATACAAATATTACAAGTACAATGTACAAATCTTATTATGTTTAACTCTTACTATTCCTAACTCTTAAGGACTTTATATTTATAGTAAGTATAGGTAGGTTCTATCTTGAAATATAAATAAAATTAAAATCATTTATTAGAATATTTACAAAATGTACATAGGCATATAAAATACACAAGCAACAGTTGAGCTATCTACAGACCGTTGCAAACTATCTATAGATAGCTCAACTGGTCCAAATCAGTAGCAAAGGTAGGTACTTACTTATTATAAAAGTAAGTAGGTACCTATAGTTTAGTTTAATATTTATTATTTCATGAATTTAGTTTTGCAAAACTTTCAAATACCAGGATTTCCCACTGGGTTCTATTTATGTTATGAAAACCCCAAGCACAAACAGACGCCATAATAAATCATTTGGGTAGGTACCTAACTACTCGCACAATGCAATCTAAATTTATTATAATGGATGTGTGCTGATGGTTTGTACCTACGTAAGGAAGGTATAGTCGCGCCGGCGCCGGCGCCGCCATTCCATGCGAGCCTCGGCAGAGTGCATCCACTCAACGAGCTCCCGCAATGCGCGATATCAAACCATCACGCTTCACTGCCTCGAAATAGAACTCTATTCATAAACGCTGCACATCATCATGAATAAAATACTATCACTATCGCATTTACTTGGAATAAATCAGGCAACGCGTTATTCTGAAAGCATCGCTCAATCAATCAAGATAACAGAGTTATCCGGATGGACTTGCTATTAAAATACCAAAGATAATGTGCTCACTCGGAGAATCAAATAGAGACGTCATAGACATGCCTACATACCATTGTGCATTGGTACCTATTTGACACCTACTTGTTAAAATTTAAGACAATCCTACGGAACATTTTTTTTTATATATGTGTCAACAGTGGAAATACGTAATAATTACCTACCATAGACCGTCACCGGTCTATCTTATAAAAAAGTTAGCGCAGACTTAATTACCATACGTAATGGTGACATACTGTCAACGCTAACTTTTTATTAGGGGGTTAGGATGTAGGAATTTAAACGGCTAAAAATGATAAAAGGCTTGCACAAAAAAATAGTTTGTATATAAAATCTTTATTCACATTGGTACCTCGTACACTCTATTCTTTCACAACTGTCGAATATAAAAATACTTAAAACCTAGTTTTAAACTATCCTGAAGTTAGGTACTCCATAGGTTTCATGTGGGAGGCCCTGAGTACCAGAGACAGCGTTAAGGTTATTTTGTCCTGTTGTGGTGGTGATAACTGAGGGTGAAGACACTCCACTGAACAGTGAGCTACCTTCACTGCCAGAGTCTATGGCCTCCGAAGTGCTTACGCCGAATATTTGAGAGTTGAGTCCAGAAGACGCAATAGGGACTTGCACTGAAGAATCGGACACAGAGCTGCCAAACTGTGTGGACAAGACTGAACCACTTGATTCATCGCTGGCAGAACCACTGGACAAAACAGTGTTGGAACCGCTAGATAGACCAGAACTGGAGCCACTGGAACCAAAACTGTTGAAAAGGTTTTTGTTGGGGAAGCTGGAAATAGTAGAACCACCAGTCGAGAGACTAGAGGGGAGGCTAGAAAAACTACTGCCAGTTGAGGAGCCACCAGAGAATGAAGAACCAACAGTTGAAGGTTTGGAGAAGCTAGAGCCAAAAGTCGAAGGACTAGAGAAGCTGGAGCCAGAGCTAGAGCCAAAAGTCGAAGGACTAGAGAAGCTGGAGCCAGAGCTAGAGCCACTAGGGAAGCTTGAGCTGCTAGGATATTTTGAGAACCCGCTGGAAAATCCTCCACTGGGAACGCTGCTGAAACTAGAAGTAGGGATATCTGAGACTACAGGGCTACCAGAGACATAACTGGTTGCACCTGACACCCCAGAAAGGACGGGGGAGCTTGCAGAACCACCGGACACGAAAGACACGGATTGGCCAGGCTTGCTGTAATCATTCACGATATTATTAATCACTGCCTGGGAGTCCTCTTTGTTGTTGTACTTGATGAAGTATACCTCAGGCTTAGACGGAGGCTTTTGCTCTACTTTAGGAACAATAACTTCACGGTGTTCCTCGGGCTTTTTAACTAAGACATAAACTATAGTCTTCTCTTCGTTTTGGGGTTGAACTGGTAAAATCTGGGAAGAGTGAGACGCTACGTTCGGGGTTTTCACGAAAATAATCTTGTAGTGCTTCTGGGGAGGAGGAACCACGATAGGGGTTCGGGGCTTGGGCACCTCATGTTCTTCGGGGGCAGAGTGGACATAAAAGTGCTTGTAAACTTGAGCGGGCTCGTTAGATTGTACTTGGTAGAATTGATGATATTTTTCACCCGATTGGAATTGAGCAGTTTGGTATTGGTTAGATCCACCGAGGTAGATGGGCTTCACGGTGCTACCACCTTCAGTCTGGTAATAATGACCACTGTTAATTCCAGAGCCACTGGCTAAGCCACCTCCATATCCGCTGTAGCCATTGTATAAGCCGCTGTAATATCCAGAGTTGGAGCCGCTGTTGACACCAATACCAGAAACTACTCCATCGTTCAAAGAGCTGGCGGATAAGTGTGCATCTCCAGAAAGATGGCTGGGTCCACTGTGGTCTCCATGGCTAAAGGACGAGCCTATGTATTGGCCTTCCGAACCCTTGTAGATTGCTGGTCCTCCATATTGATACTGGCTACTGCTTCCGCTTACTTGGTGAGACGGGATACCGTATGATGTCTGAGGCACCTTGTAGTGGTAACCAAGATGACTGACATCGGCTGACGCCAAAGCGAGAACTGCTAAAACCTGAAACAAGAGAAAAAGCTAGTTCAAATACTATACCTTAGATACCTACTAGGTAATTCGAATAGTATTAACATATTTAGTTAAAGGACAGTCAGTAGTCAGGACTTGTAAGTAGTATCTTATGGTGGGGTATTTGTTAAGGCACTGTTATGTCAGCGTTGGACTTCATAATTGGGTAATATTGAGGTGAGTCCCACTTCCGTCGTCGAACAAACGGGACCGGTCCCATACTTTTACAGAGTACCTATATGTTGCAACATTGCGTTCCATCCACAGTTATGGAATTTATTTTACGTACAGTGATGTAATCTTTATTTATCCGAAGAGTTTGACTTAGTATTTCGTTTTATTTTTGAATAAAATGAAATGCTTAAGACAAAAAGTAACATATTTAGGTTGTTGGAACACCTTTCCAACAACCTAAAAATGTTACTTGTTGTCTTTAAATTTTAAGCAGACCTATTAAAAAGTAAAATCTCCACGGAGTCGTAAAATCCAAAATAAGTATACTATCATGACATTTTTGTTTTATCTCCCTTACTTCCTTAGTTTATAATAATATACAATACATGTTTTAATAACTTATGATTGGTGTATGTAAAGAAACTTTTGTAGTTATTTTAATTGAAGAGAAAGTGCCAAGGTCGTCGCCCACATGCATGGTATGGCAAGCTCCGGTAAGTTGGGTATTGCGCAACACAACCCAGACCGAGCTTGGCACTTTGGGTCAGCTAGCCGGGTGCGATGAACTTGAACTTAAGAAACATGCTTCCGTGCAACTAGCAGGTAATTTTACCGCTGTTTTCAGTTAATGAAAAAAGACGGTGGCTCTTCATTCTTCAATTTAATACAAAAAAAAAAGGTACTCAAGATACCAGTATCAATTCAAATGAAAACTCTCAATTCTTATAAAACTAAGAACAAAGCATTACGACGACTGATGATTTTAATCAAATAATTGTATTTTAAGCATTACTCAAAAACACGTGTTAAAATTTCCATGTGTAACGTGATAGAAGAACGCGTATAATTCCAAAAAATTAAGGTTGTGACATTAATTTACACTTGTATTTCAAATACAATGTACTTATTCGCGGTTTGCACCTTGGTGTGTTAACCTTCTCTTCAGCTTAAAGGAATGTTATGTTAAAATGTATAATAATACCTATATCTTTTTCTCAGTAATACTTAATAATTCATTGTTGGTGCGCGCGTGTAAAATAATCCCCTTTCAGGGAGGTAGAGTTGGCCACGCTAAGACTGCAACAATTATCACAAATATTACTAGTATCTTTGCACTGAGAAAAATATTTGTCAACTTTTTAGGTTTGTAATTCCATTGTACATTTAGCGTGGTTAAACTGTAAGTATATCGTTATTTTTATTTTTATTACTCATAGGCTACCCGCAGCTTGGAAAGCGTGTGTGCTCGTTTTGAAAAAAAATCCTCAAAAAATCATGTGAAAGGAATATGAGATGACGAGTGAGAGGAAGAAAACATGTTGTGCCGATCCCACTTAGGGTGGGAGGGGGGAGGGTGGGAGGAAGATGATGATGATGATGAGTGACGTATCATAAACAAGCCAAGCGGTACCTCAGAATCCGAGTTCTTGAACATAGCCCATGTCCAAAAAGGGCTATGTTTTATTGAGTTCAAAATGATATGCTTTTAAATTAAATTAGTTTTATTAAAATTCTTTCAGTAGTTTAGTCAAAATGTTCGAACAAAATTATTCAGTTTTGGTCACTTTTACTTTTTTTTATCAGTAACACCAATTTTAACATACTTACTAAAATAAGTCGCCAAACGTCACATAATACAACCAAAGAGGGTCACGACCTGCCGATAAATCTTTTTCTAGTAAAATACAATTCGAAATAATTTTAAAAAATCATTAAATGTTAATTAATTTGTAAAAGGTAGGTATTAGTTTTTGAAACATCTTAAATGTCGTAGAATTTTAAATATACCTACAGTATTTAATTAAACAAGAAGCTACATCCTATGTAATAAAAGAAGTACATATTGTAGGTAGGTATTCTTTTGTGTTTGTCCTACAAAACACAGTAGGTTTTTTTGAATTAGAAAACTTTTATTCTATTGACGTTGGTAGCCTTCCATGCTGTGGGTCGTGGGTTCGATTCCCACCCAGAGCAAATCTTTGTGTGATGAACTTAAATATTTGTTCTGTGTATGGGTGTTACATATTCTATGTATGTATTTATAAAAAAAAATGTAAATATATATAAGTATTCTATCAGCAATCTTGTTTCCATATTACAACAAGCCCCAAACTGAGCAATTACTTTGCTCAGTTTGGGATTAGAGCGCTATGTGTGTAATGTCCATGAATATTTATTTTATTTATTAGTTTTTCACAACGATTCCGGTAAATCGTAACAAAAAAACAGATTTTAAAATAAATCAATAGTCATTTAATTCTCTGACGTAATCGAGTAAAACAACAGAAAAAAGTCATATTTAATTTTATTATAAAATTGTTTTGAATAATACAACTGAAATGACCAAGAAGCGCTTTCTGGGTTGTACGAAGCGCTCAGCAAAAGCGCCACTTTCTTAGTGCAGTTTAGACTGTATCAATAACATTGCCCAACATCCACAGCCTTTTTCAGAGGAAAATTCCTTCGGGTAGGTTGAAGTGAAGGTTATGTCAGACTCGTACCTACTGACCTAAAACCCCAAGGTGTCTTACGGGGTAAGGTGTCTGTCTGTTGCTTATTGCGTCATGAAGAAAGGACTGCGAGAACAAAGGACTCATCTGCCAGTTAGATTAGGTTATCTACATCGTGTTACATAATGTCTCTACAAGTTGATTATGATTTGTTTACTTTTAGGTCCTTATTAATAAACGTTTTACAACTAAGTACCAAATTCACGATTTCAATGAACGCAAAATATAAAAAAAAAAATTATGTATAAATGTTTAATATTAAAGTCCACCTAAAACTTATTTAATTATACCTACTGCAAAAATCTAAAATTTGTCGAATTTTAATTTAATTTAATAATTATGATAATATGTCACATAATAAGGTTGAATTTCGATTGGTGTTATTCACAATAAACTAACACCACAAAATTATATACTTATTGCAACACTTTTTGCAAGAATTTCCACGTATAAAACGCCTTCATGATTTATAACGCAGTACATTGTTTATAGTTTGAAACTGATTTTCATATTACTCTCGAAAACTGCATAATTATATTGTGATTTATTTTATTTAGTTTTAGTTAACTGCATGTTCGTTGTATAGCCTTTTTGCTATAGTATGGTGTGACCAGGCCACATTATTCACCTTACCTTTTTCTAGTAAGAACGTTTTTAGCAACATAATTTTGTGGCTGGAATCACAAGGCGATGCGACATAAATTATTTCTAAACCTTGGACAACTTTTTGACACATCATAAGTTGTTATCAAGTATTGTATAGGTAGTTAATTATGTAATACTTACTTCTTTTGTTTAAATATCGCTCACGGGTCATGACCAATATCTTAGCATTTTCATTGCTAAATATATTAGCTGGCGTTAGACTTAATAATTAGAAGGATATTACAAAGTATAAACACAGAGTTAAATGTCAAGGGTATAACTAGAAAAAAATTCTAAGAATTTGTTTTATTGTTACAATAAAGTAATAATTTTATTAGTCTACAGGCATATATTTTCTAGTATTATTTTGTGATATATTAGTTGTTATACCACGTATATTTTTATATTCCAAGTAACCATTTCATTATTTAAAGCTAGCATATATTTTGATAGATTTTTTATAATCATAACAGCAGAAAATAGAGCTCATATCTAAACAAAATATGCAATCGTGTTTTTTTTTATATTCTCTTGTACCTAGTATGGTTTTATTAATTTTGGTTTTAATTTCCGCTACCCATTGCGAGTGTGGCTGCTAAAATAGTATTTAAATATTATTAACTGCTTTAGCTATGAAGTGGTGGGTAGAGGTTTGTAGGTATATTATGTAAATTCGTACCTCGAGACATAATAGTCATTATGATCAGAAGGATCCATATAAACTTGACCTTTATTAATCCTTTGCATATATATCGCTTGAAAGAATGCTATATATATTTAATATTAATCATTTAATGGTAGGGGAAGGTGTTTTAGTTAAATAACAAGGCGACATGGAGAAATGGAGATTTTAAGGTCAAAACTAGTTTTTTCGAAATATATATTATAGATAATTTATACAGGATATGTTGAATTTTGATTCCCGTGATATAAGTATATAGCTAATGTGTATAAACAGTATTTTCAAACCAGTATAAGTTTTGTATGTACCTGTTCAGATTCGAAGATTGAAATCTCAACGGGATAGTTCTGGTCATCACAAATGATTGTGATATTGAACAATTACATAACTTAAAATTGTATAAGGTTTCAAAAATACCTTGATACATTTACTATCTATTATAACACGGAATTTCAAAATGAACTAGTTACATCATAATAGCAAAAACCTGGTAGTGACAAACAATTTGCTATTTTTTACAAATATGCCATATAATTGATATCACTTATCATGCAAACTTGTAAAATTCCTGACGTAAATGGCAGGTGTTTGATCAAAACATTTAAAAAAATTGTGATTGCATTTTATGGCTAATTTTAAGAAACATTTATAGCCCTACGGTCTCTTTTATTTAAACTGTAGTAGCAAAGCAAAATACTCGTAAGTAGAGCATAACTAGATTACACATTATGTCATGTATAATGCTTTTTTAATTATAAATTCATAAAAAATAATGTGAACTTGCAAAATAGCTTAGAACGCGCAAACTATTACAGTTCAATCTGATCCCGCGTTTTTTATCAGTAAAAGTCCAGTGTTGGTATTTCCAATACCTAATATGTAAATATTATTAAAATCATAAATAGTCTACAAAAAAATACCAACGTAAATTCGCTTTGCATTCAGAAAATACTTATAAACTGTATCTATATAACTAACATGAAAAAATATCTCTAGTTTTTTTTCTCAGAGCGGGAGTCGAACCCGTATTTTTTAAAATCGGAATCCATGGTGATCACCACCACCGTGCCGCAGCTAGTAAGTACTAATAATACGCAAACACAATTTTATTGTTTCCAATTCAAAGCTCAATTCTCGGTAAAATTCTATAAGCGGTTTAATTTATTTATTTCTAAAAAGCTTTGTTACAAAGTAGGCGGTTTTGGGGTTTTATTGTTTTGTTATGAAAGATTGTAATATTTATTTTGTTATTTACGTTATTTCATCTACTTATATGAATTCGTTTTTAGATAAAAATGTTTCTAAAAATAATTTAAATGTTTAAATTCTGATCAGGGAAATTGTGATTTATTTTTTTCTAACCTATTTATCTACAGAAATATAAATTTAGTTTATAAAGCTATAGTACATAAAAATAATCAGTAAGCTTATTACAGAATAGTTTTTTTAAGACTTATTTTATAACTCCGGAACGAAGATGAAAATTAAACGGAAAGTAGTCCATGTGATTCACGAATTAAAATAAATTAATAAACGGTTTTTTTTTCAAACACAATTATAATTTTTTTCGTAATTAGAAAATAAAATTGTTGTGATAAGCTCAATATGACGAATGAAGTACCACTTTCTTTTGACAGTTTTTACACCTTCTTCTGTTTTTTTAAGTATATTTTACGTACCCAAATCGCTTGCATGATGACCACTTCCCGTCTTGCTCGGTAACTAGTGATGCGGCAAGTGTCAGCGAGCATCTGATTCGGGCCTTAAATACCAGTTGCGGGTCCGGCTAACCCGTCTTTGAACCCACAAGGTTATACCGCCGGGTTCACGATTTTTCACGTTATTCTGATTTAATGACAATGAAAATTCCATTCTAGAATATCTTAAACAGAATTCTTATAAACATGAGTACTTATTCAAATAAGCCAGGTTATATCATATCTAAATTCAATAATGTGTATTTTTAATTCATTAAAATAAAGTTAAGTTCAGTAAAGCAAATTGAAACGTTGAAGATGTTTCTTGCGACCAAAGACTAGAAGAAATTGAGAGTTGAGCCCTAACCAAACCACTCAGACCACCCTCCAGGGTGCATGCTCTTCGCGTCTATTGAAATATTTTAATGTGAAATTGTTTGCTAAAAGCGTAGATACTAGGAATATTGAGCATTTTTAATCTTTGTTTCTGAGAACAACGTAAGCACTTTGAGAACATAAACCTAATACTCTATTCACTCTTTGTGAAGAATTTGTTCGTGGAAGTACTTACTACCTGTTTCTGCCATCAACGAGTGATGCTCGCATTGCCGTGTTCCGGTTTGAAGGCCGAATACCTCTGCGATTATTAATAATAAGAGATTAAACGTGGAGTCGACACAGTGAATTTCCTCCCAGAACACGTCCTCAATAGACAAGTGCTGTGTAGAGGTAACGAATCTTTTTAGGCAAAGAAACATTAGTAGTACAAGTAGGACGTGAATGCAGCCACAAGTGGTGCTATAGAGCTTGCAAAACACCTCTCAAAACTTATCTAGCATCGACACGATAAGAAGAAGAAGAAGAAGTACAAGTAGGGCAACCGGCTTGTTACATCACATATAGAAATAAAGAACATTACAAAGAATTTTATTTCTTATTGACTCCAATAGAATAAGCTTCTTAGAAAACTCTGCTAAGTAGATAAATTCAAATGAGGACAATGAATATTTGTTTTTGTTACAAAGAAACCAAAACAAACCCTGAAAGAAACATAAATCTAAGAAAAATATTATAAACGCTTCTGATTGGTATCACAACACCAACAACACCATTCCTGAAACATAGAATGGAATATAACATTATTTATATTTAATTTAAATGTAATCTTAGTGTCTTGTTTTTTTTAACTTCAGTTATAACTATTTACATCAAATGTAACAATTAAATCGAATCACATCAACCTACCATCTTTCAAATTGTACCTACTTCACTAATTTTCGGCGGAGACTATTGGTACGTCACATATTTTCTTACTTTTGTTTGGTATGGTGTACCAATACAGCAAAATTATTTAAACATTTATTTTTGTCTCGTTTGTTGAAGATATAAATAAATTGTATCATTAGGTACGTTACCTGATTACCTACAAGCAATGAGAAGTGATGATATTCATGGGCTTCTAGCGGTCGGGAGAGCGGGACATTGAACATTCTTGTCCAGACTACGTAATTAAAGTTTTGGCTGCGTTGCATAAATCACGGGATTACTATTGCGATTTAGATTAAATGATGAAAATATATATACGTTACAAAAAAATTAGTAAAATATCAATTGAATATCATTGTACCTATACCTAATTAGTAGATGTTGTGTGAATTCGAACTAAACATGATAACAATTAGGTATGGTATTTTGTCTAAAATACTAAAACCCGATATTTTGAACGTATGAACTATAGTTTCAGTGACATATTCTAAATCTTCCTATGACCTATAGCAAAATGCTCTATTTGAAGAGCTGCAAGGCTATTCCGATTTTTAAAAGCTTTTTCGGATCGATATCGGAGACTTTCGAGGGTAATTTCGGATTCACTATTTGAAATTTCCTTCGAAGTTCGCAATATAGGTATAGGCGACAATGAAATTGGTTTACCACTCTAAGGCTGAATATCATTTGCACGTACAAAACGTCAAGGGCTATTTTCGCTTGACAGATTAATAACTGCTACGTCAGAATCTGTCAATCTGTAATTCTTAGCAAAGTCAAAGTCAAAGTCAAAAATTACTTTATTCAGTAAAATCACAAGGATCATTTAGAATCGTCTTACATACTAGGTGATTCTAGGTGCTAGCGAATAATTATGTTACTGGGAGATGTCATCAAAAGTGGTAAACCAATTTCTTTGTCGCCTATACGTAAAGGTTATCCGAACGAATCAGAAATCAGAATAAAGTAGACAGAGACGCAATTGCCGAGCGCCACCGATTTTGTATGGAAATCCAAGCTTCTCCAGAAATCTACTAGGGGCGCCGCTTGGATCTCCATACAAAATCGGCGAAGCTCGGCGAACCGTGTGTGCACAAACTCGTACTTGGGGTACTGCACATATTTCATTATGCTGATATATTAGGGTTAATTGTTGTGTTACCAGTAAGCTATGATCTATTTATGTAGACGATTGCCAGTAACAACAGTATATAGGTACGCATGTTTCCAGTTGGAAATACGAAGGAAAAACAATAGTGTTTTGTGAATAAATTCCGAATTAGTACCTATTATTACTTCATAAACAAAGTGAGAACCAAGAAAGATGTAAGCATTTCGTACAATTTCTCTCGATTCAATTCGGTTAACTACTTGGATCAAAATTTAAAATATGTAGTTATTGAAACTCCATTAAAGTTCCGGAATTTGTTAAGAAAATAAAGAAATAGTTTCTTTCATTTTCATTTAGAGTTTGAATCTGAATTTCGAAGACAGCGCAAATTGAACGAATGTTGGGATTGAAAGTTCGACAGAACATTCACAAAGAATTGCTCGAGGCTCTTCGTAGTTTATAACTATTTTAAAATTCCATTTAATGGTATCCGTTTTTGCTGAGATAATAAGTTTTGTGACATGATGAACAAAGTCGCACCATAATAGATCCGGACTAAGTACAATAATATGAATCGTACCGAAAATAGAAAATAATAAGTTATGGAGCGACGCATCGCTGTTGCAAATAGTTTAAAAGTACTGTCTCATCCCACAGCGGTATTTGCATAAACCCTTAAGTATTTGTTTTAATAACTATTCTTACGACTTGTTCCATCCTTGTTTTGAACCGACTTAAAAAAAACCATAAAAAATTGTCTTGTGAACGTCTCGAATTATAAAAATCATAACGCAACGGTCTATAGTTAGCTCAACTGTTTCCTATGTATTTTATATGCCTATGTACATTTTATTAATATTTATAATATTACAAATATTATATTAATTTATTTACCAACGAACTTTTGACTATTACAGTATTTATATAATGTAAGTACATAAGAAACATTTGAGCTATCTACAGACCGTTGCAAACGATTTATAGATAGCTCTTCAAATCAGTACCTACCAATCCAAAAAAAATATACAAATATAAAGTTCTTCTCTAAGTTCATATTGTTATGATATCTATTTTGGGTAGAAATCCAGTTTTGTGTTTAATAATCAAAATATAATTAAAAACTAGAATGCGACTATAGAAACACAATGCACTGGCTATGATTGAATTCATAAATATCCCGTATTACATTACTGGTATAAATATAAAGTATGTATAATGAAAAATGATTTTCTATTTTTGAGAATGCTGCACAGTTTTTTAACTTTTGCGGTCTCATCGATGCTAACTATAATATAGAAAATGAAACTTGTTTTGGTGTTCGTCTACATATAAACACAAAAACATTCAAGATAGTAGTCAGTATCTAATATATAGGTAGCCATTGATCGAACAATCAAATAATTATGTGCAAACTTTGACAGTTCACAATCAGCTTAAATCAACCAATAACGGCCGGTTTCTCGAACGATGATCAACAAAAAAATCAAATAGTTACTATGTGTCAAACTCGGATCAATCGTGATTTGGGTTTCCAGAAACCGTCCTTAACTCTCTCTTGTCTAGCAAATTGCTGAATTAGCTTTGACAAAGCTTCGGTTATATACTTTCATTCATTTCATGACAATTTATTATTCCTCACTATTAAATGGTGAACAGCGGCAACATTGGGTATCTGTTTAAGTTTGCACATGATTAGACTAATAGGTAAAACAGAAAAAAAAAACCATTAAACGTGTAAGCAAAACATTTAAATGGTCACTGATCATTAAAAGACGCCATTGTTAATAAACAAAAGAGAGTGGACGAAGAAAACATTTGACGATCACACTAAGTTTAGTGTGAGATAAGGACAGGGAGATGAAAATGATGATTTTTGGTTCTAAATCTTGAATTAAAATCAAAAATCATCATTTAGAATCTCATTATTTTACATTATTATACAACATTTTCCGGGTTGAAATAGTAATAAAATATTCGCGGTGAAAACGTGGCGTACAGATGTAACTGGTTCGGTACCTACTACTTAATTCGGTTATATACCTCGGAATTTTTCATAGACTATGTGTGCTAGGAAGGCCTGAATGAGCTCTAATTTTATATCTTTATTCAAGTCAATGATAATTATATTATACATGCGTAGTTACTTAATCATGTATGTCATTTGAATAAGCACTGCCTTATTCACAAAGATCTAAACGCGTTGTCATTGTAATACAGGTTTTTTTCAATAGACATTTGACAAACGCGTAGCTCGAAACTCACGTCAGTCAGTTATCACGAAAAGTTGAAAATACCTTACTTTTTATTAGGCCTAGAACGTTTTCAGAAAAAAATAATACCACATAAGTTTTACAAATGATATTAATTAAAGCACGTTCCTCAAAAAACCAAGCGGAATGAATTACACTGGGCTCCTTTAATTAATCGATTGAGTATTAAAAGCTGCATTATTCATTTTAACATTTAGCAAACGATTTCAATTACAATAATTGCAATTTGAGCAATCGCACGACTACTTCTATTAAAAATATCAAAAAATCTATAAAAAAAAATCAGCAACCCTTATTTGCGGGTAGATTTAATTAAGCAAACAATATGATAAAAAATGGAAAAAAACATAGCTTTCATTTGATATGCAATTAATAAATAAACGTTATGCACGTATAAATGTATCGAAATCATACCTGTTTACACCTGGCTGCGAAGAGGTACGGCCAAATGCGCAACGGCAACCGTGTTTGTACTTTTGTAAATTGTAAAGAGTGGAAGTTGGCATATGTATTATATTAATAATGAAAGCACTAAATATTATTATGACGTTTTATAAAAGCTTATAATTTAAATAAAAAACTAAGCACATATTTATTATTCTTACATAAGGCCTTTATGAATAAGGACCCTGATTTAATTCGGAAGGAGACAAAACTATGTATAAATAACATAGCTAGAGTCAACCCATGCCGTGTTTGCAGCGCTTAGATTATGGCAGAATTTAACCTATTATCTAAATCTAAACTAATATTCTAAAGAGGAAAGATTTGATTGTTTGTTTGTTTGCATCGAATAGCCTCCGAAACCACTGAACCAATATAAAAAATTCTTTCACCGTTGTGAAGCTACACTATCTGCAATGAACATAGGCTATATAATATTTTCAAAAAAAATAAGGATCCTTACTAAAACTTCAATTATGTAACCCAAGGTGTAAAAAAATAACTAAGAAATTTCTTACCCGCTACCCGTGCGAAGCCGGGGCATACTACTAGTATTATTAATAAACCTATGTGTCTCGTGAAAAAGATAATTTATGATTTTTATTTAGAAAACCCGACGAAATACCCGAAAACCATTTAAAATCGCCTCTCAACTTCTGACAAAAATTAGTCACCGTTTAAAATAATGCCATCACGCTTTGTTACTTATTGATAGATAGTCTTTATCTGTCATTATGAGAGAGAGCCTACATAAGACCTATTTCTACGATAAGTTGACTATGTATTATTTCATTGCAAACTTAGCTTGGTCAGATTCACATCCATTAAAGAGCTTTGTTTTGGCTCCAGTTTTTGCATCAATTAGCGATATCAGGGACACGCATCAAAAATATTTGACCAGAACACTGTTATTATAAATTTATAGTAGGTACTTTAGTAAAATATTCAGGCCATATATATATTATATATGGCCTGAATATTTTACTAAAGTACCTACTCACAATGGGGTTTATTTTTTTTATAATGCAACCTTTTTCTGAACTTATCGCATAAAACAAAAGAGAAACGAATTAAAGTTACAATGTTCGCATGTTTAACACAGAGAGCGATTATTTCCAAAGAAATAAAACTCAAAAGTATGGGTCAGACTCTAGTTAGCTAAAACTTAATAAATGTAAGTCCAGTACATTACATTATTAAATAAACTAAATTTGTACTTTTTTTTACTAATTATTTGTATGTACCTACTAATACTCACTTACTATTTTCGTCCGGTAGCACTACATGGGTTTTAGTAGATACTTTGGGGGCGTATTCAAATTTTACATTGATATTAAAAAACAGTGAAACATAGATATGTAAGGTTTTTTTAAATTAGCAACTTGAAATAAGACACCCGGAATTCAAAGTGAAACTTTTCATTTTTATTATCGATGTAAATACACGATTATTAATTCTTTAAACAGGTTAGTTCTTAATAAAAAGGATTCCGTAGCCAAAATGACATCAGCCTAATGGAACATCTCTAGCAAGTAGAACAATATATATAATTACTTAAACGCGTGACATTTTTAAATAAATAAATAACTCCTGTTACACCCTGTATAATTTCAACTCAACAACTTGTTGATGACTTCTAAAACTTCGTTAAAACTAGGTTTTTTTTACAGGAATTTAAACTGCCAAGGACTTTATTGACTTTTTTTTATACATTTTTAGTTTAACAATATGTGAAAATGCTACAATGTGCCTGTGATTTTAAACCGTTACCTAGGCTTAAACGATTGTCATCTTCCTACGATGTGACTGCAATCTCCTTTATAAAACCTTGTTATTGACATTCAATTTCCCTTTGTAAAATATGTGAAATATGACGGAGACGAGGAATCGGCAGCTGTAGTGAAAATAGCAAGTTTCCGAAGAAAAGCTTCTTTAGGTTTACGGAGATAGTTGTCGGGTCTGCGCAGATTCTTAAAATTGTAATCCCCTTAGTTTTATCAGTGTGATAAAGATAAAGATCTGAGAAGAGAAGAAGAAAACTGGACACTGCCTCGAAGGCACTCTGGTTTACTGTCGTAAAGCGTGACCCAGTGATTTTAACACATTTTAGACGTTTGAGTTAATTACAAGTGCATAGAATGCTGACCATAAAATGTAGTCCACATAAACAATATCATGACTTGCGAAAGGTCTCGAATGGAATAGAATACTACCGATAACAAATCAAATAGAATAGTCGAAACAAAACCAACTTTGCATGCTCGAACAAAAGTTGCTTTGTCTGCGCAGCGCCTTAGATACGTACGAGATAGTACTATTTCTTGTAGGTAATAAGAAATTGACAACTTGTTCAACGCCTCCGCACCGTGCCGCGCTTTCCTTGAGGGGTTAGCACGAGTAAATGTGACAACGATTGTCACATTTGACATACACTGCGCAAAGACACTTCTTCATTGACACTCAATGTGGATCGAATATGCTTTCCGTTTAATTTACGATTGTCACATTTATTCGTGCTCACCCCTCTCTGAAGGTCTACCATGAGTTTTTACTATACATACTATATTTACTATACTCGCTAGCGTCTGTAGTTAAAAAAATGTATGAAGATTTGTACAGCGCCTCTAGCGGATAGTTGGGTACTAAAATTCGTCATACTAATATTGACGTAACTACTGTAAGGCGATTTTACTGTGACAACTCATGCTATATGTACTGAATCCGATCAAACGGAGGTAGGTACTTATACTTACTACGTTTAACGTCAGCGTTTAACGTCTACAATGGTATCTGGTTGCGCATAAGATTTTATCAAGCTGAAATATGTTAATTTTTATTTCAGTATCAATTAACCTCCTTCATTTCGAATTTTATGATTAAAAACAATTTCGACATAAACCTACATTTTGTATTCATTGAAATTATTTGTCCCTAATTGTAAAACTCAATTTAAAAAACTATGTGTAAAACATTTTTACTCATAGTTTTTTCTAGGTGTTACAACAATTCTGTGAAGAATTAAATATTTTGTTATTCTTTACGGACATGACTAAGTATGCTAAATTATTTCAAATTGGCCAACCGGTTCACAGTTTACTAATTCATGTTCAATCGGGCAGAGGTCACAAACTCTGTCAAAGATTATACCTTTATAGACAAGCCATTCGTTTAAATCAGAAATAAATAATCGATTTGTCCATATTGCCCGTCAATAGTATGCAAATATTTAATTTCAAGAAAAAACCTATCTAATTGCAAGCTTTGTGTTAATGTTCCGAGGTTAGTGTTTTCCTATTATACGCCTACCATTTAGTCGTACCTTCACTTCATCAATCTAATTTCTTATTCTCATATTATTTTTTTAAATAAATAGGAGCATTGAATAATTATAGGTACACGTTTGCATTATTTTTGCAACAAAAATAATGCAATATTGTATAACGCATCTAGCGATGGAACGTCATAATTTTATGATGATCATTATAAACTACCTTTTACATATTGTTGTCGGTTTTTAATTGCACACTTTTATGATCTGTATAGAATACATTAATTATTTAAGTTAGATACAACATTTCAAATTACTATAAAGGTTACCTACTGTTGTATGTTTATTCTCATAGTAGGTATCAGTTTATAACTAATCTAAATAAAAAAAGACACTGATATCTGAAACGCCTTTTTTCCGAACCTAACCTATCTGAACTGAACCATCTATTCATCTGTCAAAAAAGTACGATATCAATTCGCTAATTAATATGTATGTAAGTATTCTATCAGCAATCTAGTTCCCATAGCACAAGCTTTGCTTAGCTAGAGAATAGATTGAAGTGTGATATTTTAAAAAAACTTGTATCAACAACACGCACAAGGTCCAAACTATAGCCTGGAATATGTAATTAGTACCTATTGATTTCCTGAAATATGCATTGCTCTGAAAAAAGTATTTACTTAGATACTTAGTCTCCATTGAGCAAAAATTATTTATTTAGGTGTCAACCTCAGTGCACCCATTGGGTAAGGTAAAGTTTTTTTTTTCAGACCGAGTTTAATATATTTTCCCTATTACTGGGTTGTTCCAGCAGCAAAGTAGAGGCTTTAAAAAATGAAACATATAGGGCGGGCATCTAAAATAGCGTGTACTAATGCTCGATCCTTATTCGCATTATGTATGTTTATTTACATTAAAGTTGACTAAGGTCAAACAAAAAACATAATTTTGAAGAACTATTATCTAGCCAGTACATACTCATAAAAAGTAGAAAGAACCTTACTAGATATATTTTTGGTTTCAAACTAGTTTTAAATCCGGGTAAGAATCCGATGGAGTCATCGAGCCTCAGAAAAAGAAAAAGTTAATTTTATTCAGTTTTGGGTTAAATTTTCTTGGTAAGTAACCTTCATTATTATTAGATATTTTTATACTTAACTACCAGGATTCGCTTGTCTGGGTTGCAACATCTATGCAACTTGAAAGCGACTGGGATACTCTTCGCATTTAAAACTATTGAAATAACAATATTAAGAATATCGAATATTGCATTATCAGGAATCAAATAGATATTAGTCAGTTTTCATTGTAAAGTTTTTTTATCACATCTATTCAAAAAGACCTAGTTTATTCCTCGTAAACAGGGAGAAAAAAAGCTCTTTAATCCCTAGGGACAAAAAGTGATTTGAATTTGGAATGTGGATATTGTTAATAAATGTTTCAATCAGCAAAGAGGTGAATCACAAACCATGCGGGAACAATGTATTGAATATGTGACTGGCTGAAAAATTGCGAGCGCGCCAATTTAAAAAAAGTTGAAAAATAAACAAAATGCATTCTGCTTTCGTTCGTAGTTCATTCATATTCAGATTTTAGAATTATAAAAAAATGAGTGCGTCTTCCTCAAGTGAAAGTATTATTATCTCATAAGGTTCTTCATTGTACCTACCCACTTATGTAAATAAATTCTTGTTCAAAAGTTGCACTTACTTATTTTCTCATAGAGGGTGATAAAAAGTAGAGTGTCCACCTCGGGAGCAACACTATTCTAAGTTCGAGTAACATAGGTACTTTTAATCCCTCGCTGCGCTCAGGATTCCACTCTAGAATCCTTCGCTCCGCTCAGGATTAAAAAAAACACTCTCGCCTTTAAAATAGTTGTTAGCTCCCTAGGTAAACAATCTACTATTTGGTTATCCTTTACATCAATATGTACTTGTAATACAATATCTACAGTAAACAATATCGTAAATATATTGTTAACATTTGACACATCACATTCTATTCCCAAACTCAGCAAAGCTTGTACTGTGGGAACTACCCACATATATTGCTGATGGATTAATTATACCTACTTTTTTATTTGTATAAACATGAATAAAATATGTACCTACATATTAACACCCAGATGAACAACAAATATTTATGTTCATCATACAAACATTTGCTCTCAGTGGCGATTGACCTACGACCCGCAGCATGGAAGGCAGAGCTACTACTAAGCATTGACCGTGGGTTCGATCCCCACCGAGAAACGTTTGTGTAATGAACACTAATATTATCTGTTCTGTGACAAGATGTTATTATATTATATATAATATACAATATATTCAATGAATTGAATATATTTATATTTTTTTGGTAGTGTAGTGTAAAATGTCCGTGAAAATGCATTTATTTATTATTAGTAAAATAACTCACCAAATTCTGTGAAGATCGGATACACGATTTGAAAATGCTCTAACAAACATAAACAACGCTCATATTTTCAAATTGTCACATCAAATTAAATTATATCTAATTATATAATAACATTGTCTTCAAACTTTACTTTATATAATTAAAGCGATTGCGCCTTTATATATTTTTTTTTGCATTCTGTAATTCATCATAACTATTATATATATAGATAATTTATTTACTTTAAGCTTACCTATTATTTTTAATTAAAATCTGCATAATAATAGTTACAAGCCAAATTATTATTGGGAGTCATAAAACCTACTTAGTATATGGTTTTCAAAAAAACAATTTCACAAGTAGTAAGTATAATGTAAAATCTGTTATGGATATGGGATGAAAGTCTAATGCGAACTTTGAATATCTCTGATAAGGGGTTCATCTTTATCTCCACAAACTTGGCCTGATGATAAGGTCATAATATTCATACCTACTTTGAAAATACATTCCGTTCGACAGATAGGTAAACCAATAATTTCGATTCGTATATTATCTACATAAGGAAGAGAGCTGATAAAACAAGGTATTTTATGTAAGTAATTTCGTTATTTAGGGCAAGTCAATTTATATGAAGTGAATAAAAAGTAGATTTGGTTTAATAATTATAATCACTTCCTGAAATTACCTTAAAGGCCAGGTATATATTCTTCAAACAAGTGACTTCAAAACCCAAAAAAATCAAACCATAAAAAATATAAGAGATTCGTCAATTAATGAAGATTACGTGTATACGTGTATAATATTTTGTAAAGATCACAAACCGCAAAAATATTATAGATTACTGGAAACTACCGTGTTTAACTAAAGATGTAAAGATGGTGAAGCACGAAGCGGCGCCCAGGCTGTCCATTGAAGAGGGCTTCGAATGCAAAGTGGAGGAGTGGAGCGTTCGGGAGCCATCGTCGGGCGGTGGCGGCGGCGGCGGCGGGTGGCAATGCACGGCGTGGCGTCGGTGCGGGGTGGGTGCGGCGTGGGGCGCGCGCGCTCCAGCACAGTAGCGCGACCAGCCCCGTACGGCACACACGATGATCGCGCACGCGCTCGCCGCTACCCTGTTGTGTGCCCTGGCCGGCCAGCTCGGCGCAGGAGCCAGTCTTCACTGCGCTATGCGCCGCGAGATCTCACCCTGCACCTGTCGCCGTGAAGAGACAGGCACCGGGGCTATTCTCGTTGTCTGCCAGCGGATCAATGCCTTCCAAGAGATTGCGACTGCCCTCACCGACAAGTTCAGCCCCGAGACCAAGATCGGCCTCGACATATCCTACTCGCAACTTCCGGACTTTTCAGACCGCAGTTTTCGCGAGCTCGGCCTCTCCATAACGAAGCTTAAACTCAACTTCGACAATCTAAGGCAAGTCGTTTGCAGTATTCTATAGATGCTCTTGGAGAGTTTGGACGTAATTTATGTGCTGTTCTTCTGTTGCGTAGTTACGTGATTCTGCCACCAATTCGACAGAAACGTAGCAACTCTGTGTGAAATGAACTTCGATATATTTAGATCATGCTGCAGAATAGGTTCATCAAAACAATGTTTGAAACAACAAGAGTGATAAAGAGAGCACACAGATGAGAATCGGCTCGTTATCGAACGAGTGGGCGGCTCCAGTGCTTGCAGCCGGTTACCAGCTGTCAGCTGCGAACGACAGATCAAGGTGGCGTCTTTTAGTCTCGAGATTTTGATCATGGTTTCAGTCCCCAAAACAAGAGTTTCAACATTTACCCTCATTTTACGCGAACAGCGAGACGACTGACTCACAGTAAAATTTCCTTTGGAATGGGCTTATTATTGAAATGCTTATCAGTTTCACTATAACAAATAATAATGTAAATGCTGACCAGAGTCATGTACACGAGTCCAAATAGATAGTCAGTGGTATTCATTAGTTACTTATTTAGTTTGGATAATTCCTTTCTTACAGAGCTACAATTAGGATGCCCGTGACCCTTGCGCTCTACTCTTATTGACCATTCAATTGATCTTCGGAGATTTCGAAGTCGCTGTAATTATCAAACGAAATATTATTTTTATCAGCTGCATGTCTCATTACTAATTTTGAAATGACTCTACAAGTTTCGTTTATCTTCTTGGAAAGCATCGCTCTGAACAGTTCTTTATGTTATTGAAATTTATACTGACTCTTGTTGTGTCAAAAACTGTTTCCAGCATATCTCATAAAATTATAAGTTTTGTTTCTTACTAGGAGGATATTCTGGAGCAAATATTTTTTTCCAATGTTATATAAAGTACACAATACATGTATAGGTAGTTGGTGAAGTTCAGAACGTGAGAGGATAGCATCCAGGAGACGACGCTTGATAGTTTACGCGGGTTATCTAGGGTCGCTTCTAAAGCAGTAAAATTGAATGATATCATTATTGGTCGTGTCGATTCACTGTATTTACCCATTAATGGTGAACTAACAAATTACTGTGCCTGTTGTTTATCTTTCTTAGTTAAAAACAATTTATTGGAATCATAGGAAACCTCTTCCAATGTAAGATCCTTTGACGTTTTATTATTATAACCGACGCTGGAGTTTAACAAACTTGGGACATTATATTACGTACTTACGCCTGTTATTTTGCAACATTTACAAAGCTAAATAAACAAACAGCTCATAAAGTCATTATCATTCACTCTCGAAGCTGATAGGAGCCAATTGGCCAATCAATCGCATATTTGTAAAATAGCTCTGCGTGTAATGCATTTACAATAAAATTGGAAATGTATATCACACGTAACTACGTATTTTTAACAATCACTGCGTAGTAGCCTGTTTTGAGAAATATGCAATTACTTTGACAATACATAATTAATTTATAAAATGTTGTTCTACGAAACAGGCGTGTTTCCCTACTTGACATGACCAATCAGAGTAATAGAGTCATTTTGATAACTTTTGGTTGTGTATTCGTTCAGTTATAAAAAAATCCACCAATTTAATAAAATTCAAGATTTTCCAACAATTTCCAAACAGACTTAATACACAAAGAAAACTTTAATTTTTGAGAATATGTTTTAAATCATGGTGAAGAAATAAGGTATCTGAGAGTGTATGTAGGTTCATATTCACGTGGAGCCTATGTAAAAAGATGAATAAATATAAGATGTAGGGAAGCGATCTATTTATTTATTTATAGGCAACGCCAACAGCATTAAAGGAAGTGATCATATATGACTACCGTGAATAATTATGTGATTTGACTTTCTTTTGGATTCCGATTAGCATAGCCATGATTAGGACATAAAGCCCCATTTTAATGTTAACAAGTAACAAATAAAAACGTTTTTTTCTTAAAATACTGAGTAGGATTAAAAGGATTTATACGTTGCAAGTTTTTTAGCTGTTCATCCTAATTAGTTACTGAAGAATAGTGTTTTCGATGTCACTCGTTCATTAGTGTCTTAGCCTAAATGTAATGTCTGCGTAGTAATCAAAATTTGTAAATATATTTAATTAAACATTATACCGAAAATAACGGTAGACCTACAGAAAGTTTAATGTTGTTTCAAGAATATGAAATTAAATACAAATTCTCTCTCTTTGGTTTAGAGAAATGCTGGGCAGCTAACCATTCAACATTATGCTACGAAACTATGTGACCGTTTCCACCAATGCTAAATAGCTGAGTGGGCAAAATGCGCTGAGCGCTATCTATCTACCCTCAGCGCTAACCACGTAGTATTTACTTCGTGCACTTTATACAAAGCTTTATGCCCTTGCGCTAAGCTTTTATCTCAGCCCGCATTTAAGTCTGTGTGGTATTTGTTTTCATTCTTGAAAAGCGAAATTGATTACGAACACGATCCATGCACCTTTAGCACGCATCCCGGCATTAGGAATATATTGTAGTTTCTCTGAAACCATTTCTACTTGACAGGCTCAGACAGGAAGCTTATTGTGTTGAGTCCGTTTTTGATCAGTTTACTGTGGGTTTGATTTCGACTAAAAATAAACATTTGTGGGATGCAAAACTTTCATGAATGCTTCTTGTGAGGATGTTATAATTTACTTCATGTAGGTATTTACAAAAAAAAGTGTATGTAAGTATATTTATTCTATCAGTAATCTTATATTTCCATAGTTTGGACTAAAATGGTGTTATTTGACGACCGATGTGGCGCGGCGGGCGAAGGTCCGGCAGGTCTCACATAACTACTCAGCTCGCCATAACTTTGGTGGGAGACTCATTTATGCAAAACTTAGTCTATACGCACCCTGTACGTGAACCGAACTAGCCTAACTTTAATGGCATGTTGGTATCGTCCAAGAACTGACTAACCAAAATGATATTAGTTTCGGCTCCTTATATTTGGTACGAAAAGTTTACATGAATAAAATATATTTGTTATATGTTGTACAACAAATAATATATTATATAATGTTTAAAAATGAAAAGTTTCAGAAGTGATTATACTTTTCATTATACTCATCCACTGCGGTGTGCATTTAGAATTAAAAAGCAAGTTACTTTAAAAGGATCGTTTTCTCGCAGCATCTAGGCATTACTAAACCTTCAACAACGACTTTAGTTTTAGTAAGTATAGGATCTTCTTTTTGCTATCGCTATGTTATTCATATTCAAAATATACTAATTAATAAATTGGCTGGTTTTTAATTGAACTTTTAACCTATTGTGTATCCCACTGCAGAGCAAAGGTATAAATATACAAGTATATCATTTATTTTGTTTTATTTTTACCTTCGTATTCAGCTATTTCGATACAATTGACGATCGGTAAATTGAGACTAGACAAAACAAATTAATAAATACAAAAGCAGTTCATTAGTATGAAATTAGAGATCGGAAAAAATATAATGTATTTTTCTAGCAAAAAATAATATCGTCTGAGAAAACAAGTATCAAGTAGGTATATTGATTACCTGATTTTCTTTATGATAGGTATTATGGGACGTTGGTAAGACTAAGTTAAGGTAAGTGTTTGTTTGGTATTCTGCTATAATGACGTGCTCATGAAATAATCACAACCGCGTGTACACCTTCTAACCTTAATACCTCTACAAAAACCTATAAAGTCTCCAAACCTCCGTACATTTACTTAAAGCCCGTAACAGACTATATGACTTTAAAAACTTCAGCAATCCCTAAAAGCCTCTGCCGATCCTAATAAGTCATATTAACTTAAAACGTCTCAAGGTTTACATGCCTCTTATCATTACTCTTAGATTACTTTGGAAAGTGGTCATCAAGGTGAGCAAAAGCCTTTGATACTCAAAAATAGTATAAACAGAACGCATGTCAAATTCGTCACGAATTCAAACCTCCTCAAGGATTAAAAAAGAAGTACTTTATTTGACAATAGGAGCGTAGCATGTTTAATTCTCTAATTTACTTTATACGTTGGCATGTAGAATAGTTTCATAGCATGTGCTTAGTATTGCCCTTTAGTGCTAAAATGCTGTGTTATAATCACTCATGGTTTCATCAGGCCTGGCGCTCTTCGTTTAATTGTATTTGCTGGTCCCGTTTTGTAATTTAATTACCCTTTGGCCCATGCGAGCATGTCAATTATGGATCGTTGGACTTGTTCAGCGACCGCTCGTATTGGCGTAGGTAGGTACTTCATTTGACTTACTGAAGATTTTCTTAGTACCTACTTGATCGAATAATTTAAAACAGTGATTTTATTTGAACTTAAACAGTTATCTTTTAAAAGCTCTAAAAAGCCTTACTCAAAAACGTCTCTCAACTGTTTGATAGTACCTTTTTTCAGATGTTTGCTCATATCTGGAATATCTATACAAATAGCATAATGATAACCTATTTCTGCAAAGGTCTCTACATCAAAATTCTTACAAATGAAGTTCATCATAGTTATTTTTGGTCTACGATCAATACTTTAGGAGCTAAAGTGGGTGTGTAAGTTTTTACAGAGAGATACAAAATAAACGGTCTCAAATTTCATGTTTGAGCCCGCGATTGTACAAATTACGAACGAAAACATTTTTTAAGAAAATAATGTGAAACAACGTTCGTAATAAACATGATTATTTACTATGGGATAGTATAGGTAATAGTGTGTAGTGTGGGTTAGTTAAATCTTCACAACACGATGTCGACTCCTCACCACTGCTACAGTAGTACAGTACAGGCATACATCCGTTTGCTGTTGCAGTGTGTGCAAACATCCTTACGTAATCCTTATGTACGTAACTTTTAAAAGGTGAAGTTCTAATTGAATTCCAGCAATGGCTGGAATACAATTAGATATAATTCAATAACGATTTACCCTGTTGTAAAGATTTACGTAGTTACTATCGTGTGTTTTAAAATCTTGTTTTTTTCTTTTCTGTTTGTATGTATATTTAATTAAATAATAATTCTATGTTTGTATATTTAATTACATATAAACTTTAGGGATGACGAAAGACGAAAAAAGCTGCAGTTAACTACGCCCAGACGTTCTGAGCACAATGGAAAAATATACTGTACCTTATATAAAGATAAAGTTTTCAGGTAACTATACAAATAATCCTGAAATGTATCGTTGAAGTGTCTGCAGATACGACTAGGAGCTCTAGTTCGACTGCTTTCTGTAGTGTGAAGTTTTAACTTTACACCCTTAACACTATTTCTGCAAGCGTAGCTCGCGCCTTTGCTTATTTATTTGGCTTTTGAACTACAAAATTCACTTACAAATTTGTTCTGCAATGTTATTTTTTGGTAGATCAGGGATTCCCTGTTTTGTGATATTTTAATTGTACGTGTATAATGTTTGAGTTACTACTTAGTTGATGTTTCATTAGTAATATACCTAACTGGCTGTTATCTTTGTATGAAGCTGATAATGTAGCAAGAGCTACTAGAGTATACAATACATACCGAGTTTGACCACGCTAACCTTGCGATGGAATAAATAAGTAAAAAATATTTCTAATTTATTTACTAATTATGTAAGTAGGTATTATATTAGTGCATACATTCACGGGTATGCACTAATATAATAACATTGTCACAACACAATGTTATGTATGTATTATTACTATAGATTTATAAAAAATAATTTAACATTTTTAACATTTTTAATGCATTATTTATTGAAGTAACAAACCAAAATAAAAGGATAAAAAAAAATGTTACTCAGGTATCCAATGGTCATATAATGGTTGCTGTCCAATGGTTATGATGACGCTTTTTTTCTATATATTTTATTTTCAAACCTGTCTTAGTTTACTTAGTAGCAGACGTAGCTGTAGACTTAGCGTGGTGACACTCTACGACTATCACTCACATTTTAAAAACTTGCTATTTTTACGTTCTAATTATCCTGAAATCATGAACTCCTTGATTTTTGGTCAATATAGATTGGATGTTCAAAGAATAACCTCGATCATGGTAAATAAAAAAACCTGAATCTGAAAGATATTTTTGTATGTTTTATATAAGTGGTGTTAGTTCTAACACATGTATAAAAAAATACAAGATGGTGGAAAGACAGCCGACTAGCATCGTACAAGCGCAGGCCTGACGACCATGCGACCGTTTGGCGCCGCCCCTACAGAGATAACCCCGGAACGTTGACCCCTCACATTTGTGTTTACTAAACTGACACTACTCACATGCACTACAATTGCTAGGTTGCATGTACAGATGCGTCTGCGCATCGCCTCTTCACGTGCCCTTCAACGTTGCGAATCGGTTTTACATAGAGGTTTATTTGTGTTCGGTTTATGTAAAAATAAGGGTCTAACTAACCACATATATATAAGTACCTACCAATGTGATTTCGTATTGTATTTCAATGAAAGCAAAACATGAAATAATGTATATTTCTCTAGATAACATTATTGAAATCCGAAAAAGGTTATCTCGAGAATCCAATTCATGGAATTGATTGAATTGATTGGGTAAATTACGGATTTTCGCATTTTTTTTCACAAATTTGGTCTGAGATCATGAAATTATACAAAACATTTTAGTTCTAAATTTCGTCCCCATTACCAAAAAAAGCTGACAATTCATGTTCAGTTCATACAGTTTAGAAAAACAAAGTTATAAAAATATAATCCAAAGTTAAATTTTTTTCACTGCACATGCTAATTTTAATTTCGTTATAATCATTTTCTTAATGTTTACCAAAACATTGGCATAGGCAACTCCTTGAAACTGTAATAGTCTCGAATAAAATAAAAAGAACCCTTTTAGCAGACGGATGAAAACCTTAATAGAATAAGCGGTGAGCTCTGCGCGCTACTTTAAAAGCAGTTTGCTTTTGAAAATAAATTTTCCAAGCCGGACCGATTCTTACACTGGCTGAGTTTTCTACGGGTTTCAGAAAAAATATATTGTTTATATTTAATCTCACAGACACTGTCGATTTGTAAGCTTGTTTTAAGTGGCTGTATTACAAGTCAAGCACTACACGCGCTGACTTTTATATTTATATAAATCTATAAAAAATACGAAAGGTAATATAATACCTAGTATCTATAGCAGGCTAACCTAACCTAGTAGATTAATAATGAATTGTGAGACGTAAGCAAAATGAAGAATTTTTGATAAGAGAAAAACTATGCTGTACCTAAAAGACTGAAAAATATAGAAAGCACTAAATACATAAATTAATAGCAATACGAGTATTATATATACAAGAAGACACATTGAAGTCTTGATTTAGCCACTATCTATAGTACGTGTGCTTCTTTCTTTATATTCTTATCTGAATTGTTTTTTTTCCTAAAAGCAGAGGAACCCTAAAACCATTACCTACTCCGGAGGCTCGTGGTGCGCTGGTTTCTCTTAGCAAATAACTGAATGAAGTTTGCCAATGATAATAGTAAGAAAGTATTTTCTCCTTACTGAGTTTCCGAGAAATAAATAAATATTCTGTTACATCCAGCTTCTATATAAATGTATGTACATATATGTATCTATGTATTGAATAAGTATGGGAAAGTTATTTACATAAGCGTTTTTTAATCAAATATTCTAAAAACGCTAGCGTAAACAAGTGATACATAAATAAATATAATACAACACGTTACTCTTATGTGCTTTCAGTACAAAGATTATATGGAAGTTTCATTTCCTACACCCAATGAAAGTTTCATTTAGTAGGTTTCATTGAACATTATTTTCTTCAAAGGATTTTAAAAGCGTAAATAGAAAGATTAATAACGTTGGTATTCAGGTTATTAAGGTTGGCAAGCGAGATGCTGTTGTTGGCATTTTATTCTAGAACGTTCATTGTTTAGCTGGCCCACCTACCCCATTTAGGTAACTGAAACATGTTCGACTGCTAGTTATTTTAAGATTTTTGCCATATCATAAAAAGCAATGTAAATTCTTATAATAACTGTCTGAAAAACTTTTTCTATCACTGGATACGAGAATAGACCCTTTTCGAAATATATTCAATCGCTCCGGAAGCCGACCTAAGGACAGGTGCTTGCTTAAGCAAATAATTGCATTGACGGCTGTTTCATTGCTAATTGTCAATCAAAACCTAGCTTTGAGCATTTAGCTAAGCCTAGACTAACCCAGGTCGTAGCGGCAAACAGAGAAAGCCACGTTTGATTGCAGCTACGACCACAACTACGTCGGCCTATCCCTGATTGCAAATTGTGTACGGTCACCTATACGCCTCTACCTATTCACTCATCCGTCGTATCAAAGGTTCATTATCAAACTATCCATTCCACTAAGTGTAAACTTCTACCTTTAGATTGTACTTCTTTTTCTTCTACCTCGACTTCTTTTTTAAATTGAAAGCTTGTTCAATGATTGAATCATGATGTTTCATGTAGCCAGCAAATATAATAAGATACAACGAGTGGACGAAGGTAGGAATTTGCAGTAAAGAAAAGAAAATACTCGATAAAATATGTATAGAAATGAATCTGGTGGAAAACATAGTCTGCAGCGTGTTAAAAAATTAGCACAGAAAAGATCAAAGTTTGCTTAGAAAGTTGCCAAATAAGGAATAATGATGTGAAAGCTGACAGAATAACCCCTAGCAGGCTTTGTTTCTTTCCTATCGACCATTTTGGACCATGTATGTTATTATGTAACTCGATAACCACCTTTATTTGCGCCATAAAATAAACAGAGCTTATTTTTGTTCTAGCTTTTCTTGTGATAATATGTTTTACAAATAGCTACCTACGTACACTCCATTATCAACAGGATCGATGCGTTGGACTTGTGGACCTACGGGAATTGTGCAAATAAATAACAAGACAATGGTAGAATTTCTGAGAAATTCAAGAGTTTTATTTTTCTCTTTTCAGTTCAGGTAGTTTATTTAACAGAGCCTCGATAATATCAGTTACCGTAGCAATGCGTTCGGAAGAGAGAACGAATGTCTAACGGCCGGTTTCTGGAAACCCAAATCACGATTGATCCGAGTTTGACACATAGTAATTATTAGATTTTTTCGTTGATCATCGTTCGCGAAACCGGCCGTAAGTGTTCTTATATATCAGCTATTGTGTTGTGACACAGCACTATACCACTATTTATAAAATGAATACATAGGTACATATGGTATCGTGCGAGATAAAAATGTTATTTTTGTAACCATATTTTTATTTATACTCTCTATATAACTGATAAGTACCTAAAGATAGTTAATTACATAAAAATATAGCGCAGATATTGTTAAATTAATAAATAAGCAATATCGATATACTATTTAAATAGTATTAGATGTATATTAGCATTCAATATAATTTTTTTTATTCATTTCTAAATTCTAGCGAGTTGCGGGAAAGTGCGTTTACAAAGCTAGATTTGGTGGACTACTTTAGTTTGGCCGACAACGCACTACTAGAAATGCCAAGGCATGTGCTACAACATCTGCCGCACGTGAAGACTTTGGATTTGTGCAGGAATAAGATCTTAAAACTCACAGTTGAGGATTTTCAAGTAAGTTGCTTATTATGGTTTTTCCACGAATATTCTACTTAACTAATTGTGCCCCCATAAATTGAATACCAAGCTACATCACATACTTAACGCAGTTGTGCAATGCATGCAACTATGTACATTCATTCATTGATATAATAAAAAATATATATTTTTTTTTTAATTACTTATTTTATTTGTAAATTCTAATTGATGAATTAGATATGAATGTGGATGGATGTAGAAGTAGATGGAGGCCAAAGAAAAGATGGGTGGACTGTGTGAATGATGACATGTGTAAGAAAGGTGTGAGCATTGAGATGACGTCTGATAGAGGAGAGTGGAAGAAGAGGACGTGTTGTACCGACACCACATAATGTGGGACAAGGGTAGGAAAATGATGATGATGATGATGAATTGCAGGATATCCAAAAGCTAGAGCATCTACTGGTTGCTGATAACTCGATAACAAAGATCGAGAGAGACGCATTGCCGCGGGGACTGAAGCACGTCCACCTCGGTCTAAACAAGCTGAACACCCTGAACGGAGCCCTGAGGGACCTGGACGGTTTAGAATGGATCTTTATAAACGCGAACAACTTGAAAACTATCGATAATGAGTTACCAGTTGTGAGTAAAATAAAACACTTCATATTTTCATACAAAATCTAAAAGACACGCGTAGAGCAGCGTTCCGTAGAGCTGCTACGAGTTCAAATTGTTTTGATCTTGTGCAAAGTCGTAGCCATTAGTCTATTTATTAAAAAAAACCTTACTTTTACAAAACAAATAATACAGTTATAATTAATCAATTACATCGATGGTAAGTAAATCGACTACTTAAATACGTAAATAGTGCGAGATATAGGAACCTTGTCCTGTTCAACTGCTAAGTACTCATGGTTCAATATCAGTTGATTCAATATTTTGAGGTATATTAAAACAATCAAGATGCCTCTGACAATTTATATCGTCACATAAACCGCGCAATAAGGTTTTTTTTACCAAAGCTATCAATCGATTAATGACTGATCTTGTTATTAACCGCAAATCCATGCAAAATATTAAATTATGCTGATCGATTTAATAAACTATTTTAATCATATTTGTCAGACTTCCAACTCGCTCGCTGCTCACGTAATACTGGTAATCCTTCAGATTAAAATATTCCCGCTAATGAGAGCCTATTTTTAGGATTCTTAAATAATAGTTTTATGGTACGAGTACTTATATTATTTACTTGTGAAATACTTTACAGAAAGCCAAGAGGATATCTTTAATACACGCGGCTCACAACGAGCTACAAAGCCTTCCAAAAGATTTGAAACAAATGCCATCTTTAGACTCTCTCTACTTCTACGGAAACAATTTGAAATCTTTGGATGGCGCTTTGCAAAAATCGCGAAGGTTAATGAGAATAGGACTGTCTTTCAATAAAATTGAATATGTAAGTTTAATAACCCTTTATATTATACTAAACAATAAAGATACATCAAATATAATTCAGTATTCTCTTGTGACTTAAATACAAAATAATAAATGTTAGTAATTTACAAGAAATAATGTTATTTTTTATGCAGAGTATTTCAGTTGAAGGAAATTATTACTGACAATGTTGTTTGTTTACAGCTAGCGGAAGATGAGTTCACAGAAGCGGAAAAATTAGCAGAACTTGATATTGCTTACAATAGCCTGAAATCTCTTAATGGATCATTAAGGAGCTTGAAATCTCTAAGATATTTAAATCTGACCCACAATTTAATGACAGAGTTTTCTCTTCAAGAGATCAAAGGTTTAAAAAGATTGTCAGTCATAGATCTGTCGTATAACAAATTAACTTTAGTTACGGGAAATATGGTTGTAAGTTCAAAGGCTCAAAGTTTTAACATGGCACAAAGCGTTGTTTGCCATGTCGCAAATCGGTATGAAACCATATCGCCCTGACAAACATGGGCAAATGTCATATTATAGAGCACCTGCGCTGAATTTTAACCGACTTTACCGAGCAGCACCGTGGCAGGCAATGCTGTATGCTCTCTTTAAGAGTTCATAAAATTACAGTTACCTATATTTACCAATTTCAGCAGTCTAATCATGTATACAACATTTTCAGAACTTAGTGGATGTCGAAACAAGAGTGCTTGAACTGCGACTGGACCACAATTACATTTTGAGCTTAGGTGGTGCGTTGATGGGCCTCCATGGGCTACTGCGGTTGAACCTTAGTAACAACCTTCTTGAGCAAATAGCTCCCGATGATCTTATTGGCTTAGAGGACTTGAGACTGCTCGATGTATCGCATAACCATATCACGACTTTGGAAGAAACGTCTAAGGTTAGCTAGTTTTCCACATCATGGTGCGTCTTGCGAGTTTAATTTAAGTGCTCTTGCGATTTTACTTCTCTTTCAACATTTTCAGTTCCTGATACTACTTTTTGTGTTTTTCAGACATTTTTACCTTCTCTAGAGGAGCTTATTGCCCACCACAACAATATCACAGCATTGGACAAAGACTTCCATGGCCTGCCATCGTTATGCATGGCTGATCTCTCGTTCAATCAGATACAAAATGTAAACTACGACCTCGTGTCTAAGTCTCGATGCACTATCAACGGGGTCCCTGGAATTCTTAAGCTTTACCTACAAGGTGCAGTGTTGTTTTTTTTTAATATTCCACAAAATCAAATTTCACACTATGTACTTAGGTAGAAAAACTCGCTTGCATTAATTACCTGGCGGATCATGTAACATTAGTAAGTACTTACCAAAAACTAAATAATTAGAGATGAGAATATTTGTTTGTTACTCTAGCTACTTTTTTGCAAAGATGTGCGAATTATTATAAGCATCTATGCATATGCGATTTATTTATATTTTTGTTTTATGTTTATTTATGTTTTAACTATTATCGTCTACGAGGGCTCTACGAGTGCATGTCTACGCATGTCTACGAGCTGTGCTAACCAATATAATTTTAACATAATATGTAGTAATAACACGAATCTATTACATTTTTTATTCAGTCATGAGACTTACTGTGCGCTAAATAATGAAGATATTTATCACATACATGTATTTTACAATATTTTAATTGTAAGGGCATGTCTGCCCTTAAATTAAATAACGATGAATCTATTTCATTATAAAATGCAGTGTTCGTGTTACAGATAATCCTGTACTGTGCGACGAGCAGTTGTACGAGCTGATGACAGTGCTGGAAAGCTTGAACGCACGAGTCAGTGGCGTGGCGGTGTGCGCAGCGGCCAAGACCGCTTCGCCCGTACTGATGCGTGCGCTGAACGATGCATTGGGCGATACCGACGGCTCCGCGCCCGTGGTCGTGCTGCGCGCTGGCGAGCCCGTGCAGCCCTCGCAACTCATCTACCGGCGCGTTGGCGCCCTCATCGGACACGTGCTACCCGTTATCGTTGAACCCCCAGTCACTCTCCCTTCCGCCACCTCTAACGTTGTCGTCAAGTGGCCCGATGAAAGAAGAAACGACGAGCATGCGCACATCACTCACCCGCTGGCGGATCACCTACGTCTCAGGGATATAAATGACTCCCCTCACTGAAGCCTGCCACAACGCGGCGCGAGTTCAAGGGGGAAAGCTAGCTTCAAAGCCTAAGCGATACCCACTGCGAGCAGAGCGATTCAAATTCTGTTTTACTGTAGTACTTGAACTTTTGTGAAATTCAAAATGCGTGACTCGGATATTAGTATCATGACCGTAAGTAAATTTTGTTAATCTAACTTTGTTTTGGAACAATTTAAAACAAAAAATTCTGCATTTCAAAGTTAGAAAATTTCTAAATTTCTAATTAATTTCCTACGTATTTACTTAACTATTTGAATATTCGAATTATTGATGTTAAATTAATTAACTTTTTAATCCAAATCTATTTGTCTTTTGAATTTTGAGAAACACATATTCATTATCCTTGTCTAAAACCAGTGCAGGAAATATAGTGAAGTTTTTTTGTAGTCTTCATGTTTGACTAAATTTTCAGGATTAAAGTAGAACAAAATCCACTAATAATTAAATTCCAAAATATATGAAATACGAGTGTATGTCGGGCGTTTTAGAGCGGAGAATGAATGAACCGAGGAAAATTAATCCTTTTTTGTATAAAATTTCATCGCATTAGGGAGTTATTTTTCAATGTCATGTACATAAATATGAATAGGTAGGTATATACATACTCAACCCAAAAAAAGAAAATACACGTTATTATGAACAGGAACAGAAATTGTTGAACTGCATTTCAGGTTACATTTCAATATTTTTTTAATACAAATTTAATAAAAACCTTTTTCCACTTTATATTATCTATGGAACTGATTTAGTTGGTGTTAATCCCACTTAGTATAGGTGCTGGTTCTGAGGGTTTAGATATGAATATAGTATATAATTTTTGTAGGGTTTTCGTTCGTGCTCTATTCATGCATTCATCGCGTTTGTTAGAGCAATATGCACAGTTTACACAAAGTTGAAAAAAGGTGCTTTAAAGAATTGACATATTTCAGTTGAAAGCGAGTGTGCTTTGAGTAAAATAATCATCTCGGAAAATATTCAAAAATATTGTGTTTCGTTTCCGGGAAAGGCACTTTTATATTTTGCCACTTTTATTATTTCACCCATAAGCCACATTCCTACGTATTACTTACCTACTCCTGGTCCTTGGCGTGGTTGACCCTCATTGGTAATGTAACTATAATATTATTCTAAATACCCTCAAGATGGTGGGCTTACAATCTTTGAAAGGAAGTAAATTAAAAACTACCTAAACCTAATGGTCTCACTCAATTCCTGTCACTTCTCTACCATACTATTATCCATCCTCAGAGCTAAGATAATTTTATAATTTAAACTAGGAATACCAAAATTTATGTATGACTTGAAATAGTATTTTTATGATATTTGCAGTAACGTTCTAAAAGCTACTACTTGGCTAATTGTTTAAAATAATGGATTATTATTATATGCCAAAATAGGCAAATAAACTGTTACCACGCAGCGTACTAGATCAGTTCATTTTAAATAATATTGTTTTACGATCTTAGCAATACAACAAACATTTAGGTAACTGAAGCAATTAATATAAATTAGTTTAAAACCTTTATAGATAACTAGATTTCACTTATATTGTGAATGTTAACCAAAGCTTCGGAGAGCTTTCCAAGGATAGGTAGAGATAAACTTTTTGAAATTATCATGAATATAATGGAAAACTGTCAAGCAATGTCAAGATTATTATTATACTAAGTCGTCAAGAACGCCAGAGGAGGCGCGTGTATGTTTAGAACGGTTTATCTCTATACTTATAAGGCTTCACGGTACCTACATGAGACCTCTGATTTGGATATGAATCATAAAGTAGTCTTATTTTTTTCAGTACAAAATTGTTTATTTTTTTATTTCAAAATTAACTAGCCAAGAAATTATGAAAAAAACGTAACGCGTGATTTTTTTTGTGTTGAGTGTATTACATTAACTTACCAAAGATATAAATTTAGTAGGTACGAAACGCCAATCACGTAACTAACTGTTTTATGCACTTTTCAAATAACTTAGTTAGGACCCTAAACATAATTTATGTAGGTATCTAATGATATGAAATACTTTTTTTATGTGTTAAGTTTTAGTGTAATTGATAGATAGTGTCGATTAACAAATACTAATAAAAGTTAAAACAACATTTTTGTTTTTTTTTTATATATTAAGTAGTTTTAATACGGAGTAAACCTGTATACTCGCAGCAGTAATAACTACCAAGTTGGTAGGTATTTATTATTATATTATTTTATTTGGTTGGTAGTACCAACCAAATAAAATAATTATACCAACCATTAGTCAACGATCTAAAATCTAATCCATTAATGGTAGATAAAAAAATTAAGATCAAAATTACGATATTGAATTTATCCAAACTCAATATCATAATTATTTTAAAAAATCAAGAATTCCAGAATAAATAACCAACATAGTAATCTTAATAGCACATGCATCTATCATAGACACGCGTCGTATCACAGCTTAGTTGGTAGGCAGCTGTACTTTCCATGATATGGGTCGTGCGTTAAATCCTCAACGAGAACAAACATTTGTGTGAACACTCAGGTTTATTCTATGTAATAAAACAATATACCCAAGTAATCTTGTTCCCTTAATAAATGCTTTGCTTGGTTTGGGACTACAGCGTGATGTGTCAAAATGTCCATTATTATTCAATAATACCTATGTAATGCCTCTCGAGTAGCGCCTTCAGGCTACCGCTTGCCAGAACTTAAGTACCTATATCTAGGCATAAATTATTTTTTCAGTAATATAATAAGCATAATTTAGAAATACAAATAGTTAAAAGGATTACCATTGATACCAGTATATTTTTTTTAAATATGGAAAATTATGCGGAGCAATGGTATTTGATTACTTAAAGCACTTTACTTTCTGTTAGCGCACAATATATCTAAATAAAGTAAATGCAAAGAAACTGAAACTACGAGTAGTGGTGGGTCAATTCAAAATAGGTAGGAGGTACCTATGCCCTAAATTACACTAATTAACTTACTTAAACTTGTGTAGGTAATTAGGTATGTACCTATACTGCAGAAATATTATAAATTAATATCAATCTACATTTATTCACTAACAAACTTACGACTAAGTATTACCTACAGTATTTACAAAATATAGAATAGAATATCTAATAAGTATATAGCTATCTATAATTATCGTTTATTAAAAATATGTACACATATATGGATGATATGCCGGCAATATATCGGCCAAGCCGATATGTCAGGGGTGCGAAGAATCTCCAGATCGACCGTCAAACGACCCCAGCTCATGTGTTAACGGACACCGATATGCTCCAAGTCATAACATATCGCCGGTGTAGGTTGCAAGGCTGTGGTTTGAAGTGGGAATGGATGGGTCACGTGATCCGCATGGATCCAGAAAGGTAGGTGGGCTCAAGGTGTCTCAGGATTGATGGGTAGAACCCCGGTATGGGTAGAAGTCGTCGCGGACATAAGTACCTAACTACTTTGAAATGGTACCTTTTAGGTGCAATGTCTTACCTTTAATTCAGATTGACTGGTAAGGTTACCTACCTGAACAGCTGCTTAGTAGGTCATCTTAATCATGCAAGCAGGTACTAGTAGGCTATTTTGTGAAAATACAACGCATTATTTTGTTTTTGAAATCGAAATTATAATTTAATTTAAATAATAGCGGCTGTATCACTAAATTTCCTACAAATTGGCAGTAGACAGGCAGCCAATCACAGCTAGTAAGATGCGCCACAGACTACAGACTGCAGCCAACATCGATGATAATGGCAATCAATACATCAAGTCTGCGCTAACTTTTTATAAGATAGACCGACCCTGCGAAAAGCCACTAAGAAAATAAGAAGAAGAAGAAGAAGATAGACCGACAGGCTTTACTGAGCCAACATTTCAAGCGAATTGGCATACGTAGTAACATTCTTCGTTACAAGTCTTAAATTAAGATTAGAGCTGAACATGGCCCTACTACTAACATGGGTTGAGTTAAGGTGATAACTCCCGCTCTAGCGGGAAACTCAATTTTTTTAAGTTTTTTTTTATTGCGTTTTATTATTTAACTGTTTTGTACAGTAATTGAATTACTTAAGTAAGTAAATATAAAGAACCAATGTCAAAAATTGATACAAACAGGGTTACACAGAAAATTATTATTTATGTTCGCAAAATAGCTAAACTAGTAAAATATATAACAGTTCAGCCACAATAAAAAAAACCCTAAAAAATTTGAATTTCCCGCTAGAGCGAGAGGTATCACCTTATAAATAACAATCTAAAATGACTATTTTTTTCTCAAATAATACAGCCCAATCAATCGTGGTATTTGTAACAAGTAAGATTTAGTAGGTAAACTGTTTTTTTTTCACCGAGATCGAGAAATCGGAAGATTTGGTAGTATGGTTCTTTGACGTTGGCCTTCCCGTATGAAGCAACAAAAAAATACTTCTCTATGGTATTTGCTTTTTACAGGGCTGAACTTCATAGTACTTTTTATGTATTCTAATTGTTTGTTAATCCATAACAACCATATTATATGTGTTTCTAAACACACAGCATTGTTAATATATATGAAGAAGCAATTTTCAAGATCTTACCTTATATCAAGCGTTTAGTATGGCATTTCTTATCAAACCTGTCAATTCTTCAATCTTTCATCTGTCGGCGAAGCTGAGGAATATCCGCTGCTGAGTTATCTGTGGTCTCATAGCATTTTCGAATTTTACTGTCCAAGCGCGTAAAATTTCTGAAAATTAACTATAATGTGTTTTATTTTCAGTTTTTAGTGAGTGAAAAGTGTTTTAAAGTTAAGAAAAAAAAAAGCTTAGATAAGAATAAGTGCCAATCAAGACCAGAGCTATGGTCAAATCAACGAATTTCAGTTGTGTGTGTGACGCTGTTTCGTAAGAGGGTTCTGTTAGCTCTAGAAGAATCACGCAGTGCCTCCTTCTTCAGAAAGATGAAGTAGGGTACGTTGCACCGCCGCCAATAATCACCGTAAGTACACAGGGCACACTAGACGTGATCAGTAGATTGGTTCCATGTTTGATACATTAACTGTATCTATCCAGATACCATGATCAGGTATCCATCTGACATAATTAATATCGGAACAGACACAGCCGTCTTGACCCTAGTAGTCTAGAACGAGCTTATTTCTAATAACAGATTTTAAAACACAAAATTCAATAAAAAACATGATAGTATATGTAAGGAAGGCTTAAAAAGGTTGATAAGTTTTAAAAGTAAATAGCATTCCTTTGTAAAATTTGGAAGGCGTTGCATAACATGCATTACCTACTCCAAGGACATTTAGTTTTGTCCAATAATAAAGAATATAAAATTATAACAGGACTATTTGGCATAGAATATGATAACCAGTTTAATGAAAGTTATATAAATATTTTAGGAGAGTTACCCTCTTGTATTGAGCTTCTATTTAGTTGGCAAACTTTACAGCCGGGCAGTTATTCAATAACTGGAAAAATCAAGTATACCTATATACATAGAAGTTTATGAACGATAAGGAGTCAAAAGATCAGGTCTAGTTCAGGTTACAAACAAAATAAAAGTATAGTCCATATGCTTTTAACTTGAATAAGTGCATTTGCAAATGTACAAAAGCTAATAATTGCATTTTCAGCTGATACACAGCAATACTTAGTACGGATAAACTAAATTGACTGTTTGCAGCGAAGCAGATTTAGTTTGGTAAAAAATATTTTATTTGTAATGAAGTAAGTAGGAAACACATTCCATTCTGAATGATATATCTTCTATACCTTCACCAAATTTGTTAAAGAATTTTGAAACAAAAATTTCATCCGAGATGAAAGCTGTAATTCAGTACTTATAAAATAGAGATAATAGTAAAACATACAATCTTGGACTCCAGTTTTCTTTCCCAAAGGTTCTTAAAAAAGAGTTTCATAGAAAGGTACATCCTATTTTGGATGGTATTTATAAACATTTTCAATTGATGTCTTTGACAGATGTAGCTACTAGATAGTGATTGGATGACTAAGATAGACATCAAACAAGCTTACTTTTTTATTGTCTCATTCAACAACCAAACCATCTTCTTATTGGCCTCTCATTGGCCAACAAAACCTTTCCGCCATTGCAGAGGTTCTATGAGCCAGGGTAGTGCAACCCTTAGTACATATACTCATATCTAGATTATTGTATCATTACAAGTCCGGGCAAGAATATTAATTCATGAAAACCGCAACCACTCTGTCAATAGTGACACGAATAAGAAGAAGAGACAAGTCAAGAAGTATCAAATAACAAGACAACGCAGCGCCATATGGCCAGGCAAAGCATAGACTAAGAGTCAAGGCAGCGTTAAATCGCAACTCTGGTCTTTGAGACTGTAGGAACTTTGTAGTACTTGGACTGGTCCACCAATTATCTTAATTAGTCAGCACCGACTCAAACTCAACCTATTTACATAAAGAGGCGTATTTTCCGAAGTTTTTATACTCTAAGAGAAATACAGAGCTTATAAGGGCCACCTAACATGTCAAACCTTACCACTCAAATGAGAAGACATCAAACAACAAGGTTTTTAAGCAAGTTTAATTAATACAAGACAAGATTAAAACTATTTTTGCCCTGCCCAGTACAACAGTGCAACGCAGTGGACCACAACATACAAAGCTACATAAAGAGTGGTTTGGCACAATAAGCAAGACCTCAGTGCAGCGGATGCTGGCTGGGGCGCTTACCCTCGCGAGAGGTACCTTACAGGCGGGTTGTACGCCATTGATTTTGACACTCAGATGCAAGGAGTTGTATACAGTGCATAGAGCCATAAGTTGCCACAGTAGTTCTCTGCGGAAGAGACACAGTCAGGTATAATCTGATAACAGAACACTCGTAGCAAGGAAAAGAAACGATAAGTGGATCTAGATCGTTAACCCTACTCGAACTGATGACAATACTGGAGCTAAGCGAATGATTGAATATCACTCTTCCGGCGGCCTATCTCCCGGGGAGGTATAGCCAACCGCCTGTTCAACAATTATCCAGTACCGGAATGGTACTTGTTGCCCCCGGCCTCGGAGGCTGTGTTCAGAATTTGGGGCGCTCCACCTAATATGACTGATTTACTCCAAGAAAGAAAAGCTGTTGTCGTTACCTGTTCAGTAGTCAACCAGTACTGTAAAAGTACTTGCTCCCCCGGCCTCACTGGCCATATTCAGAATGGGGTACTCCAAACATAGAGAAAGGTTGCTGGCTTGACCGTTTCAGAAATCATCCATTGCTACCCCCGGCCTCGGAGGCCTATATTCAAAATCTGGGGTACTCTATATAGAGAATAGCTGCTGTCGTAGCCCGTTTCAGCAATCATCTGGTACCGGTATGGTACTTGCTGCCCCCGGCTTTGGAGGCCGTATTCAGAATCTGAGGCGCTCCATATATAGACTGGTTCGCGTCGAGAAAACTGCTGTTGTAACCTCTACGTGACATGGGGCTCGAGAGACAGATCAGTCAAAATTTTGAACGCATTCAGTCATCCTTGGAATTTCAAACTGGCTTGGGTGTTCCCACCAGTAAACCTGATTCAGCAGCTTCTACATTATCTAGATTCGTCAAGGTATATAGCCATAGTGATAAAAGTCATGTCAGTGGACAGAACGTTTCTAGCTAGCAGACTTGAAGGCGCGGGTCTAGCCCACCACTGCCAATAAAAAGCCTGAACAACAACCTAACAGACCTCACCTCTGCCCAAGTGATAAAGCTAGAGCTTGTAGCATAGAAAAACAAGGGGGGGGGGGGGGGGTGATCAGGCATTGATTTTTTATTTTAATAGAAAAATATCTCTTGGGGTTAACAAAATCAACGCTCTCAACACATACCTACAGCCCCAATTGGGAGCTATATTATACAGTGTGAGAATACAAGTTTGAAACTTAGAACTATGCAGAGTCAAAGTCAAAGTCAAAATTACTTTATTCAGTAAAATCACAAGAATCATTTGGAATCGTCTTGCATGCTAGGTGATTCTAGGTGCCAGTTCCACGCGACCAGAGTAATAATGTAGCTAGATTCCTGGCCTAGCTGTAACAACCTTAGGGACAAACTTGCGAGTAGAGACAACATTTATTTCCATTATACTATTTGGAACTCTTACATAAGTTTGCACATACTCAAGTATTTAAACTGCAAAGATATCAAAGAATTTCTTTGTTGCTATTATGTATATTTTCTAAAAACATATTATTATACATGTGTTCTCTAAGGGCACTAACTATACCTACTGTCTTACTTTTCAACTGGCCCAAAAAATACTCCATTTCCAAATACATATTTGATGCAGCTAGAAGAATAACAATTCTTTTAGTATTATTTGTTGAGTCTGGTCTGGTTATATTCAATAACACTCTTGTATCAATCTGCAGATAAATTAAAAATTAATGAGATACAGAATGAAATATTGCTGTGGCTTTAAGTTGACTCAAAACAAGACAGTGTCTGGTTGAACAGGTAATAATAAAGACATTATTATGAATCACTGATAAATAGGTTCTGATGTAGTTGAGATAACTAAATTATTAATATTAGTCTCTTGAAAGTCCAGACCAGTTACCTGTACAATGATAGCTAATTGGATAAATTCAATTTGCATATGGATCTAAATATACGACTTAGTACCTAGCTAGGGCAGTATAAAATCAGAATTTGCCTTACAATGTTTTATATAAAATGAAAAATAATATATATACATATATATGTAGGAATATATAGAGGTCTATATTGAGATATTTCAGGTAGAGATCATTGGAGAAGTACCCACATACCCAAACATTTTTTCTGTCATTTAGCAGAAATTAACTTACTTAAATGTTAATCATTTACCATTTGTAAGAATCAGACACAGAATAAATTCTCATTTCAATAATTAGTTGATCACAAGAAGTCTGACATGAGTTAATACATAAAGTTGAAGTTTGACTAAGCTGAAAGCTTAATTATTTATTTATTCTTGGGACTGATTTTTATTGAGGGCCCTTTTTAAAGGATAAGTTTTCTGTTTAATTTAAGGCCTTTTTAGTTCAATATAGTTTTTGGATCCCAAAGAATTTTAAATTTTATTTTACAAATTTATTGTACTGTAATATAGCAGCAGAATTTAATTTAATTTTAAAAATACCTACAGTTATGTTATTTTTAAAGGTATTTCACATAGCATTTTCTAACTAAATCTTTCACCAGCAGATAACAAACAGGTCTTCATATATATTAACAATGCTGTGTGTTTAGAAACACATATAATAATACTGTTTTGCACTCCAACAAAACAGTTATTATGTGTGTGAGAAACACACAGCATTGGAGCAAGCTTCTTGCTGGTGTTATGAAGAATACTATGAGACCACAGATAACTCAGCAGCGGATATTCCTCAGCTTCGCCGACAGATGAAAGATTGAAGAATTGACAGGTTTGATAAGAAATGCCATACTAAACGCTTGATATAAGGTAAGATCTTGAAAATTGCTTCTTCATATATATTAACAATGCTGTGTGTTTCTCACACACATAATAACTGTTTTGTTGGAGTGCAAAACAGTATTATTATATTACTTCATTACTTACTTGTAGTTAACAATAAACCACCGCATTTCTTTTTTATTCTTTGTATTTCTACTGACTTAATTTAAGCTGATGCTAAACTGTGAAATGCAAGCTCGTTAAACATAAAATTTGAAGACCTCAGATCTCCTACACTTTTATTGTACCTATAGGATTATTAAAACGTATTTGAATGTCTTATATATGACATATTGTGACGAGGCAACTACGACGGTGTTAAGTGACGATCTAGGTTGTTTTCAAATTATAATATAACTGGTTGCGCTATAGCAATGGTAAAAAAAAACTAAGTGGAGTAAATACCCGATAATTTTTAACGAAAAGTACATTTTTTTTTCCATTGACTTTTTAAAGCCTAAAGGTTGTAACACATTTGAACTATATCAAATATCGCTCATCACCTCCTTTCCATACATTTTGTATGAAAACTCTATGGTCGACCGCACACGCGTACTCTCAATTTACAAATCTAAGACGTCACGGGCCGATTTTTGTATAGTTGACTCGGTCTTGCCAACTTTGAAATCAGAATTTTCCCTAACTTCAGTGAAAAATATGCGAAATTTATCCATATTTGCACAGATTCCTTCTAAAAAAATGGTTAAAAGGTTTCCCGTTAAGTCATCACAAACAAATGTTTTACATTTCTTTTTTTTTTCGTGTCTGTTTAAATATATACCCCTAACAAATACCCTGAGCAATTTTTTATCTTGAAAAAATTCCTAAATTTCGGGGAAGCTACGCTAAGTTGTTAACATTGTTGGGACATTCGGATCTCAAGGTCAAATACAGTATGCTCCTTGTATGTGAGTGATAATGAATGAATGATGGCAAGGCATAGGCATGCATGATAGTCATTCTTCAGTCAACTGGGTACGCCTTGTGATCTCATTGGGGAAACCAAGTGCTTTGCTTGTGTAACGGGGACAAAATAATGATGAGTAATGTGTATATAACTCAATAATGAATGTCTGTGAATTATTTATTTTATTTACTAGCGACCCGCCCTGGCTTCGCGCAGCACAAATGCTGATACTACAGAATGTCTTTGTATATTTTTTTTCATCTATCTATACTGTTATAAAACTGTAAAAGAGCCGAAAATTAAAAACGAATATATGGAAAAAGTTAATATGCAGATGCACTAGGTAAACGATTTTGAGTCCTAAAATCGAGTTTGACTGTTTGTTTGTTATAACATCACGGCTAAGTCACTGGATGGATCTGCTTCATGAGTTTCATCTATAAACATTATAAAATTATATTATTAAAGTTTCATCTAGATCCATCCAGTGGTTAAGCCGCAACATCAAACAAACAAATTTGATCTAGATGAAACTTATATAAGTTTGTTAATGTCTGTGTCTGTTAATGTCTATATAAGTTTGTTAATGTCTATGAAACTTATATAAGTTTCATCTAAATACATAGACCGACTTCTAAGTGTATACTTAAACTAGTATTTTAAAGGTGCGCGAGCTGCAAAGGAATAATGTAATAAAAATATATTCGTTTTTAAACGAATGAATTCATGTATCTGAAACTACTAATAACATCAATAATAACTTATACATAAGTACGTCAATCGAAAAAGTACCGTAAGGTATTTTGCAGTGTACTGGACTAAATGGTATGCATGGCATTTGCTGCCCAGAGGACTCAAGCTCCACTGTAGTAACTTTTATTTTATTATAGACACCTAAGATATACCTAAGGCAGTGTTTTATTGCTTCACAGAACAAGTCTTTAGTGGACTTGCTAGATGAGGAAATGCATTGTTACCTTATTCAGTAATCAATGATAAATAACAGTAGGCGGGCCAACGGCTTATTCTATCGTATCGTAGTTGAATAAAAAACGAATGTTTGGATATACACTTATTCATTCACTCTTACCATGCCATCGTTCTTAACAAATTATAGTCTGTTCTTTTTTGAAAAAAGGAGCACTCTGTTGGTAAAAAGAGCACGTGTGTGGTCATGAACGTTACGATTCCCGCCATCTTCAAGATGGCGGGAAGACGCTGTAAATAAACTATTAAAGAAAATAAACTAATTTAAGAGAAAAACATTTACTGTAACAAACTAACTTATGAGAAAAACATAACTGTGAAGTGAATGCATGAAATACTGAAGAAAACGGGTTAACATAGGAGAGAAACATAACGTACGAAAAATCTTGAGGATGGCGGGAAAAACATAACTGTAAAGTTGTAAAGTGAATGCATAAAATACTGAAGAAAACAAACTAACTCAAGAGAAAAACATAACTGTGAAGTGAATGCATGAAATATTGAAGAAAACAAATTAACATAAGAGAAAAACATAACGTACGAAATATAAGTGGACTTCCCGCCATCTTGGGGATGGCGGGAAAAACATAACTGTAAAGTGAATGCTTTATGATAGAAGTGTAAAGTGAACGGGAAGACGTTGTAAATAAAATACTAAAGAAAATAAACTAATTTAAGAGAAAAACATTTACGTAAGACTAGGCGGTATGGTTCTAAAACTTTAGCCTGCTCCGAAGAGCAAATAAAAAAAAAATAAAAAAAAAAATCATGAACGTTAAGGTTGCTACACATTTGAACTATATCAAATATCGCTCATCACCTCCTTTTCATACATTTTGTATGAAAACTCTATGGTCGACCGCACACGCGTACTCTCAATTTACAAATATATGACGTCACGGGCCGATTTTTGTATAGTTGACTCGGTCTTGCCAACTTTGAAATCAGAATTTTCCCTAACTTCAGTGAAAAATATGCGAAATTTATCCATATTTGCACAGATTCCTTCTAAAAAATGATTAAAAGGTTTCCCGTTAAGTCATCACAAACAAATGTTTTACATTTCTCTTTTTTTTTGTGTCTTTTTAAATATATACCCCTAACAAATACCCTGAGCAATTTTTTATCTTGAAAAAATTCCTAAATTTCGGGGAAGCTACGCTAAGTTGTTAACATTGTTGGGACATTCGGATCTCAAGGTCAAATACAGTATGCTCCTTGTATGTGAGTGATAATGAGTGAATGATGGCAAGGCATAGGCATGCACGATAGTCATTCTTCAGTCAACTGGGTACGCCTTGTGATCTCATTGGGGAAACCAAGTGCTTTGCTTGTGTAACGGGGACAAAATAATGATGAGTAATGTGTATATAACTCAATAATGAATGTCTGTGAATTATTTATTTATTTACTAGCGACCCGCCCTGGCTTCGCGCAGCACAAATGCTGATACTATAGAATGTCTTTTTAAATTTTTATTTATCTATCTATACTGTTATAAAACTGTAAAAGAGCCGAAAATTAAAAACGAATATATGGAAAAAGTTAATATGCAGATGCACTAGGTAGGTAAACGATTTTGAGTCCTAAAATCGAGTTTGACTGTTTGTTTGTTAGAACATCACGGCTAAGCCACTGGATGGATCTTCTTCATGCGTTTCATCTATGAAACATTATTAAATTATATTATTAAAGTTTCCATCCAGTGGTTAAGCCGCAATATCAAACAAACAAATTTGATCTAGATGAAACTTATTTAGGTTTCATCTAAATCCATAGACTAAGTATACACTTAGAAGCCGGTTTTCCGGATTAAAACAAGGACTATGTCTTATTGCAATCAATGACTTCAATTTTTAGATATAGTTATACCATTCTTCTTTCTAAGCAAAAAAGCCATAAGCTATAAGGGTCGTCTTATATACATCTTATAATAAATAGATGTAGTTTATTTATAGTTTTGTAAGAGGAATAATGTAATAAAAATATATTCGTTTTTAAACGAATGAATTCATTTATCTAAAAATACTACTAATAAATAACATCAATAAAATAAATAAATAAATAATGCTGGACAATCCACACAACATCATTTAGCCCCAAGCTAAGCAGAGCTTGTAACATGGGTACTAGAAGACTGACATACTTAATACAATAACATTACATAGATAGATATTTTTTATTATATACATATAAATACCCAGAACACCCAGAATAAATATTTGCAGATCATACAAACATTTATTCCAAGGCGGGAATCGAACCCGCAACCTTCCGCGTCGCAGGCGGACCATCGCCCACCGTGCCACATCGGTCGTCAAAATAAATAATAATAACTTATACTTAAGTACGTCAATCGAAAAAGTACCGTAAGGTATTTTGCAGCGTTCTGGACTAAATGGTATGCATGGCATTTGCTGGCCAGAGGACTCAAGCTCCACTGTAGTAACTTTTGTTTTATTATAGTCACCTAAGTATACCTAAGGCAGAGGGCAGTGTTTTATTGCTTCACAGAGCAAGTCTAGGTGAGGAAATGCATTGTTGCCTTAGGCAGTAATCAATGATAAATAACAGTAGGCGGGCCAACGGCTTATTCTATCGTATCGTAGTTGAATAAAAAACGAATGTTTGGATATACACTTATTCATTCACTCTTACCATGCCATCGTTCTTAACAAATTATAGTCTGTTCTTTTTTTAAAAAAAGAGCACTCTGTTGGTAAAAAGAGCTAGTGTGTGGTCATGAACGTTACATTACGACATGTACGATATATTAGAGTACAAGTCTGTCATCACTCTTACATTACGACATGTATAGCTTGGCAAAAAAGAGTAGAAAATCCGGAGGCCGCCACTGTGCTGCTCATATGGCAACCCGCTGTGACCGTATAGCGTACCAACCTAGTCTTGATACTTTTGTTACTATTTTTTTATACAAATGGTTTATCTATTAAAATCAGTATCATTTAATTAAACCATAATTTATTACCTAATAATAAATATATTATGCTAGTAGGTAATAGGTACTTTGTTTTTAAAATTTTCTCTATTTTTTTCTGGGATTAAAATAAGACGCAGATACAATGTTATTGTTATTAATCTAATATATTTTCCTCCAAATATTCCACCCCCTCCATTTGTTTTCCAACTGTTTTTTAGGACGACCTTTTCTATTTTTTCCGGGTGTAGAAAATACGCCTTTGTTTCGATCTCCTTCCAGCACGTCTCTTCTTACAGTGCTTACTGATTTACCTGAGGTGAATAAATAAATATACAAACAAAATAATAATAATAATACATTTTTGGTAAATTTCTAATTGTAATGATTTTCATTCAACAATAAAGTTATGTAGAAAACGAATTTAAATTTACATATTGCAAAGTACGCCACTCAAGTATCAACACTGATCTGTCGCACTATTCCAAAGTAATGTTAGACAAAATGTAAACATAACCTATGTGCTCGATGATTATTGTTCAAAATTCCACTTATTTCGTATGCAAGCTATTCAAAACAGAATAGGATTCATCAATTTACACTTAATTCATCTAAAAACAACAATACAAACAGTTACATACCTGTCATATCAGCGGTTCTTAGGTAAACATCGTTGAGATCGGTAAGAATGGTTTTGGCCTCTTTTTCTGCCAAACATCGCCTATAAACCTTATAAATAATTTGTCTGCCAGCACTTCGGATGGTTTTATTAATTTTTAAGTTAGTTTTATCACGCTTTTATGGCACAAATTATAAATAGTATAAACTTGCGAACTTTGTTTACATCAAACAATTCAAACGTCATAATTTTTTAAATGTTACCAGCCAACAAAAAAATTAGTTCCGTTTCTACACTTTTTTGCCAAGCTATACGATATATTAGAGTACAAGTCTGTCATCACTTTAAGTCTAGTCCTGCCTATATACTGAGAAAAAAAAAAGAAAAGAAAAGGTTTGGATTGGAATATTGAGATTGGTTGGTTTTGTTTGCTCGTTTGTCGATTGATTCGATTCGAACGAGCTTATTTCTTTCTTGCCTTGGATAGAGTTACCGTTTGTTACTAATATATTATGGTAGGTTTGTGAAGTGTTTCAGTTTATTGGATTCTTGGTGAAAATAAAATGAACTTGTGAAAATGGACGTGTAGCAACGTTGTGATTTAATTTCTATCACCAAAATCTATTGTATTGAAGACGCACTTACGTGATGTGAACTAATTTGAGAGCTGCGTTAATTCTGAAATCAGGATGACGAAGTTGACAAACACTAAAGACGTGTTCAACACGTTTGAGAACACCCCAGACACCCTGTATGATCAAAGCTTGAACTACATTGTGAAAAATCTCCATGCCATGACGGTACTCGATCCTAGCAGCCGCTGGAGAAAACTCAAGGATGGCGTCGCTCTGCCAAGAGAACTGTGCGAGACATTCCTTCACAGGTATCAAAAGACCCAGCGCGTGAATGACAACATCGCCAATTTATTCCGCGATAGGGATACTACACGGTTGAAGATAATACGACTCCGCAACTCTCGCGTTACCGATGAAGGTCTTCGCTTCCTTATGGAACACAAGCCCGAGGAGCTCGAACTGGTCCAGTGTGAGTACTTGTCCCAGGCTGCATTGGAGACCATCAATAACAATAGTGAGAACTTGCGGTCACTAAAATTTGGACCAGTTACTTATGTACTGTCACAAGATGAAAATCTCTATCGCGCTAGGGGCTATGTTATTAATGCACCAAATTTAAGGAGTCTTACAATCCAACGCCGGGGACTTGCTATATTCCCAACATTGCTCTTGAAGCCCCTCCCAAACCTTGTTCATCTAGATCTCTCAGAGTGTACGTCGGGTGGTTCCATCTGGGTGTTGAGTGAAATGAAAAATCTGAGATCTTTAGTGTTGCACAGCGTTCACTGGTCTAAAGATGTAGTGGAATGGATTGTTTGTATCTCCTCTTTGAGACATTTAGATGTATCTCAAGCAAATGAAAGGCATGGCAAATTCTACAATCCAAATGAAGTTTTGACCAAGATTGTAACTAGTTTGCCTGAATTGGAGTCTTTGGACATATCTGGCACAAATCTAGCTGGTACAGGAGCTTCAGTACTAGCAATGGCTGTTGATCCACCTGAAGAAAACCCAGCTGGTCTTGATAGAAATGAGAATAGAGTGCTATGTGATATACCTGGCTTAGTAAGCCGCGTTTCCAACCCTCTGCGCTTCCTGGGGCTATATGGAACACACCATGGAGCATGCAAGAGGCATGACATACCTGCTGAACTGGTGAGAACTTCAAACAAATAATATAAACTTAAACGTAGACTACTACCATATCTCAGTCAAACTACATCATAAATAAATGATATATATTACACAGTTGTGTTTGAGATTTTAAATAGACCATGTTAATTGAAAATCTATCTCACTTTTAGATAACTGGGGATGCCAATGAACAGCAAATTATATTAGCTTCACAAGCCTACATGGATAGGCCGGCTATGTTGACGCGAGTTCTAAATGATCTCTATTACTTGTTCCGCTATGAAAACAATGGATATGTGGGACATGCTCTAGCAACTGTGCTCGAAGCTATGGAGAAACATCCCGCTGAAAAGCATATTCAAATATCTGGAAGGTTCGAAAGTTTATCTATATTTTGTGTATATATTTACCTACATAATATGATACATGCATCAGTAACTAAATTTTATATGCAATATTTTAGTGCTACACTCTTCTACATAGTTAAAGGAAAGGAGAAGGAGCGAATCAGTATCAAACTCAAGAAAAAAATAATCTCCGCATTGCTTGATGCTATGGAAGCTCACCTCGGTGATGATACAATGATGAGGAATGGATGCCTCACCTTATGCCAGTTTAAAATACCCCAGGATGTGGTAAATATCAATAATTTGTATTCCTATATTGCTATTTTACAATATGATTGCTCTTGATGTCATATTACTATTCAAAAAATCCATGCATGTTATGTTATCAAACTTTAATTTTCATTATCTACTAACATTGTTCTTCATGCTAAAATATAATTGAAAATTGTCTTTTTCAGTTGTTTGAGTATGAGCGTGTTGTCCTGATACTTCTGAATGGAGTCAGTGATGTGAACCAGGAAGGATTTGTGCAACGCATTGCCATTTACCTCCTCAACTCCTTAGCTTGCCAAGTAGATGGAACACAAAAGCAGTTCCTTGGCAACCATGGTGCTATTTCGGTAAGTTAAAATAATGAACGACTTTCATGAAAATGACAAATGATAAAATTTGTTTAATAAGAATTAATATTTTTGGCTGTAGCTCGCTTCATTTTTCTCAGTATATATTTACTTACTAACAATGTACTTGCTAAACAATTGCGCTAATATTTGCTGCTATGCTTGCCATGCGATTTTGTGACCCTATTAACTCTCATGGTAGAGTTTTTTGTAAAAGAGCTCATCCTCCCAGGACATAATTATTATAGTATCTATTCATACATGTCCTTACATGTCAAGTGATGGTCATATGAACATATGTTTTAATGATCGACGTAACTACTAAGTCTAAAAGCTCTCGATGATGAAAATTAAAATTTAAATAAATAAACAAATATTAAGAATATTAACATAGTAACACTTAAATACGCACAGAATATGCCATATTAGAATTTACGATGCAAATATGTATTGGAATTAGGTCATCTGTTTTGACCTACTTATTTGTCAAAATAGGTGGAGTCCACTGTAAAGTTGTTGGGCAAATATAAACAAAAATATATTTTGCATGCTCTGATTTCCAGTCTGTATTACTGAAACGAAATATACAGAGAAATATTTAATCTTTGTGTTGGCGATGCTTATTATTGCTGCGAATAAAAACTTATATAACTGAAACATTATTTACATAAATCCTACTTACTTACTCGAGTTGTGATGACACAGCAATATTTAAATTATACCTACTGGGAACATAAAAATGAAAACATCAAAGGGGCATTCGGCTCACGCCAAAGTATATTAAAATATATATATATATATATATTATTTTCTACTTTGAATAAACGCTGACTTTACTTATACATTGTGGTATTATATGTAAGTAAATACATGCAAAAATCACTAAAAGAGTGACGTGGTTTCATTTTATACATTGTATGTATACATATGCTGTGTGACCAGTTTTGTAGAACAAATATAGTTTTTGCAGTTTATTATCAGCTCTTCCTCAGAGACAGATACCATACATCATACAATGGAAGTAGTGGAATAAAACTAACCAGACTGTTTCTTCATTGTTCAACCATCTTATATACGAACAACTTGTGCAGCCGAGCTCAATCTACGAGAATGTTTCAATATGAGGACCCGAATGCAGCTTTGAATCAATATCAAGCCTTATGAAGATATTGAAATCAACGAAATTTTGTCACTCTATTCATTAAAATATTGTTCTAATTCAACATTCGGCAAAGTGATTTTTTATACTTTCTTAGCATTAAGCAGCAAATTAGTAACGGTGAACCAGTTGAAGTGCGTTTGAGATGCTTTTACGTAATCGTAATCAAACTTATGTCTGTCGACTTTATTATTCTTTTATTATTATTATTAATTACATACATATTCAGAAAATAGTATTATGCCAAACATATTACGTATTTTATATAAGGTGTATTTTACATTTACCTACTTAAAATATGAATAGGAAGGGTCCTGATATTTAACCTTGTGACACTCCTATATTAATATTGACCCAAAAAAGTAATTGCATGCATGGCTGATTAGGTCAAAAGCTTAGGAAAAAACTGCAACTTGCATCAAAATGGGTTGCCAGTGGGGATCATAGTAGCTTTAAAAGTATAGTTAGATTTAATTGTGTTCAGTGCTATTTCTTTTAAATTTTGAAATATTTCTGAATGTGTAAAGTCCGAACAAAACATACCACAGTGGACAACTAACTACGGGCAGTTAGAAGACTACAAGATAGTCGACCAAAAATATCAAACAAATAAAATCGTATGATGTTCGCTCCGATATACCCTATACGGCGATGACAAGTGCTTTCCTTCAAAAACTTTTAAGGGTGTGTCTTCAAAGCAGCATAAATACCATCTGAAACTTAATTGATTGGTAAATTCAGTATTGAGTGTTATTGACCTCGTATTGAGTGATGCTGAATATATGTGACGCCGTATATCATATTGTAAAGTTATTGTAAAGGTTCTCATAAATTTGCCTGAACACTCCTTGCTAGATGAACGAGGGAGGGCAGATTGTGTAATATATACCACATTATCTTGTGTGGGGGGGTGGGATGCGATGCGCGAATGCAACTGCGACTCCTATGTATTGATCGACGAGTCCCGTTTCTCGGGAAATGCCTACGTCGATCTACCTTCGAGAATCTCGTTACGCCCTGCCTATGCCTACCTTATATGTACCGTGTTTTTAAGCGACTTTTGATTGCTGTTTGTCAGTTTGTATACAAACAAAGAAATAGTCAGGATACCTCAGGGCTAGAGATGGGATGCGGGGGCTTTACCCAATCTACCCATTCAAGTCAAAGTCAAATATTTCTTTATTCAATAAAATCACAAGGATCATTTAGAATCGTCTTACATAATTTGGGTATATACGCGGGTAATTAAATATACCGGGTATATAACCGTTTGACTACGCGGCAAAGCTCCTCAGCTAAACATCGTCGAATGCTGACTTGTTCAGATCGTACATTGACACTATGAACGACTGTCATTTGTAAGGCTACAGCCATTAGGTCTGATTGACCGACGATTTGTCGACACCTTGCGATACGGCAATGTTTTGTTACAGAAGATGTTGAACCTGATAGCGGACAGGCTGGAGCGTGGCATCTGCGACGACGTCCTCGAGGTTGCATGGTCCACCATGTGGAATGTGACAGACGAGACGCCGGACAACTGCAAACGGTTCCTCGAGAACCGCGGGATGGAGTTCTTCCTCGGATGCCTCAAGGTACGAGATGTACGTTACCAACATTTGCACTAACTATGATGTAGACTGTCCCATTACGACTACTATTAATTAACGACATTTTGAAAGAAAAATACTGTTCCTGAAAACAAAAGCGAATACATTAAACATTTCATTATATTTATCGCATATCGCAACTTATTATTCGATTTTTAGAGTTCTGATAAAGAAAGCTTAAATATACTAAGCGGAGACGCAACTTTTTTTATTTTAAGACATCTTTTTTTCTTTATTGCTCAATTTGCTGTACGACAAAGGCACTGGAAAATTACGTTTTATATTATTTAAATAGACGGTCTTGATGGGACTCCTCAATTATTATAACTAACTCACAAAAGCGGGTCTGGTTGCGTCGCTGTATCCGGTAGAAACTAGTTTAAATAAAATCATACGTGAACTAAATGTATTCTGAGTTTGAATCAAATAGTATACATTTTTGCAGCGCTGAGAACACGATGTCCATATAAATAATACTATAATGGACATTTAAGATCGTTATTATCGACTGCTTCTTACATCGGAAGTCACAGCTCAGCTCAAATGTAGGTTGTGGGTTCGATACCCACCAAGAACAAATAATTTGTTTGATGGTAATCATTGTATGTGTTTCTGTGTTTGGGTTTCATTATATGTTCCATGTATAGGTATAATAAAAATGTATATCAGTGACGTATTTGCAATCAAGTTCCTATACAAGCTTAGCTTATTTTTGGACTAGATAGCGATGTGAAAAATATACAAGATTTTTTTTTATTGATGCTAATGTCCATATTTGCGACATAAAAAGAGCGACGTATTCTTTAAGTCGTTTCAGTTTCAGATCTTCCCTAACAAGGACGAGCTTCTTCGCAACATGATGGGGCTTCTTGGCAATGTGGCCGAAGTGGTTGAACTCCGTCCACAACTGATGGACAGTACTTTCCTTACTGTCTTTTATGATCTTCTCAATTCTTCTAGCGATGGCATCGAGGTAAGCTGGTTCACCGCGTACTGTTAATAATGCGCTTTCGCCCGCGATTTATCTCTCGTATAAAGTTAGCTTATACCGAATGTAAGAACACTATCGAAAACGTTAAAATATCATTTTGATTGGTCAATTCATAAATTATCGAAATTTTAACTAATGCCACGTGTCAAAATACAAATATTATAATATTTCGATATTTGGTTTTTGGCACTACTTGCGTTTACTAATTTAATATAATAAACTAATTTAGTTTATATGGAGTCAGTATAAGTAACCAATATTATTTTTACATTCTGTATGTTAAACCAGGCCACGAACTTTTATTGAATACGAATAAAGATGTCATTATGACGTGACTAAAGCACAAATCGATCGTATAACAAAGGATCATGTCTTACCGCTCAGCTCAATGTTGCATAATGATAATCGTACCTACTTTTTACAAAGATTTTTTAATTAAAAACAAATGAGTAATAGGATTACGTATTATTTAGTAATAGAAACGACTGGTTTAAACGCACCATTGTCGATTTTCATTTCACCATTCGGTTTTGCGGTATTGTTTCTGCCACGGCATTATAATTACAATAGACAGATGATAAGTAAAGGGGCTGAGAATATTGTACACGTTTTATCTTGTTAAATATTGGACCAGTTCTACTTTTTTTTATACTTTTTAGCTTGGAACCTCCAGCTGTTTCGGGGTCCATTGTAATTAAATGTCATTGCTTTATTTTCACTAAGGTTTATTGTGCATGAAATGTGTCGCATGTTATCCGCTATCTGACTGAATCTCCGCTAATATTATTCAAAGGGTGACGATTCTTGACACTTACGAGAATTATTTAAATAGATTTCATTGAATAAATGCAATCTGCTGCAAGGGCGGATCCAGCTTTGGCGCCAGGGGGGGGTCACGATCCAGCTTTGGTGCCCAGGGGGGGGGGGGTCACATAGTCGTGGTCAAGTCAAGAACTTATAATTTAATTTTGATAGTGTAATTCCCAAACGTTTGCCATATAAAAAGTTATTACATATGTAGTTACATTAATTCTGTATGGTGACAAAATATATAAATAAAATAATTATGTTCAATTAGTGGTCCACCCTAAGTCCTGGAACTAGCTCAGGGGGGGGGTCATGACCCCCATGACCCCCCCTGGATCCGCCGTTGATCTGCTGTTTATAATCATTGTAATACGGCTTTAGTTAGCACGAGTTTCGAAATTGGCCAAAAATGCTTTGCAACTAATATTCCCGTATTTTAGATTTAAAAAAGGGATTTTTGCTGTGGTATTTATCGACGGATTCTAATAAAATTTGGTACTACACGAGCTCTAGGATCTGGGATAACAAGGGCTGCTGTTCTCAAATAATCACTAATTATGTTATACATATAATCTAATTATATTCTTGATTGCGCGGTTATCTCCCGGGTTCCCGTGAATAAAATATGACAATCGTATTCGTGTCGTAACGGTGGCGTGTAACAGCCGGTTCACACTAGTCGTTGGTTGCATATGACTAAAAACCGAATGCTCTGGTCACCATACACTTTATATGGAGCTGTTCACATTGGATGAGACGCGTACAGACAGGTACATCAGACTTTCGACTTTTAGTCTTAAGCGACATACGACTAGTGTGAATGGGCTGTTACACACTGCGCGGTGATGCTCCAACCTTCGGCAGGCGGAGCATACACACGCATTTACATCGCATTCACACGCTTTATGACTAGAATACTTTAAATTTACGTAAAACCGTGACTTTCCGGGAACAACCTTGGGTTTTAAGAACGGTACTACAATCCAGATCTATATGCGCCATCCTGTAAATAGATCTGGAATAATACATATGCAACTTTTTTACTATCGAACAATCAACAAGATACATCTATTTATTATGTCGTCCCCGCTCAGTATTTATTAAGATAGATGCTTTAAACGTATTTCAATGTTATTTCATCACGTAAGCTCAATAGAATGAACACCCTGATACAAAACTATATAGTACTGCAAATATTTGCATGCATATGTTTGCAAGCATATCAAAGCTTTTGAAAATTATGTACAGCACAATGTTGCGCTCAAGTGCGCGTTTAGTCTGCGCATGTATTACCACCTCATTTATTGATCCATAAAAAATAATTTTAGAAGACAAGGCCTCTTTACCATGAATTCTAAAACAAAATTCGATTTTATCTAGCTTAGCCACTATTCTTTTTCTAACAGTAAATGTAGGTATAAACAAAAGTTTGATAATAAATTTAAAACAAAAAATAGAATTTGTATGACACCGGAGGGCCATGAGACTACGAAATTATCAGCGCCACCTAGTGAGATAAAGAGGCAGTGTGTCTCCCATTAATCTACACATCTTTACATTGTGTATTCATCGACCCGGCTTTATATGTATTGCAAGTTATTGCAAATGGTATCCGTTCTGGATTACCTAACAGCAAGATATGGATACTCGAGGATCGCTAGTGTTGTGATAACCTTTGAATGTTAATCCTATTTATGTTGTATTAATGTTGACATGCTTGAAAGCTAGACCAAAATAAAAGTACCTGCCTTAGTCAATAGACTTATATATTACAATAGACTTAGAGAGTCAGCTATTACATTATTAAACGGGTGATGGCCTGGATTAACCCACTTTTTTTTATATATTGTCAACGTCAGGCGCTTGCGTCCGTCGATAGTCAAAACCACCAGATGGGCAAATTCATTTATATTGAAAAATACTAGGTTTATGAATTTACCAAACTATTATAATTTCTTGGTCAAAGTTATGAAAAAAAAACATTTATAAAATATAATAAATTAATTAAATAATGCTTTTAAGTGATAGCTAGTTAGTTGTTTAGAGATAATTTCAAATTTTCGTTCATTTTTAATTGTAAAAGTACCTATATTATTCTTGTATGTTATTTTCAAAATCTTGATACACTGTTAACGAAATAAAACAGGTAAAAAATATACATAGCACATCAATATAATAATAGTGAATCGTTTTATGTATCCCAATATGGTTGAAGAATGGTTCACTAGATGGTTTGATTAATTCAGCTTATAAAAATATCTACCTTATTATTGTTAATTACCTATGTATTAGAATATCTTAACAAGTTATATTTTAAATTCTTACTGAATTTATGTCCATCTGTATGTTTTGACTTCCTCGAACCAAATTTCTTTTGTACTGACCTAATCAACGGAGCTACGTTGCTAAAATATAATAGCGTATTTTTTCTTGTTGACCATCATAAGTAATTTGTTTATTCCTACCTTCATGCTGCATTTAAAGGCAATCATCGCAGAAAACTCCATTTTTAATTTTACGAAATGCGACAACTGTGGAATGCCGTTTTTAATCTGCAAACGGTTATCTCCCCAGGAGAAGTTAAAAGCAGAAAGGCGCCAAAAGCGTTTACTAATTTTGTTTATGGTATGTCAAAATTCTAGTACATTTTACACGTTGCTGTACTTTAAACGAAACTATATTACATAGGTGCAAGTTTACAATGGTAATAGATAGTTATAGATGAGTTGAGTCTACACTTATACTAAATACAAGCATACGAAGGTTTTCAATACATATTGTATGTGAGAAAATAGGGAAATAAAGTATACGTTGTGGAAGAAAACTAAGTTATATTAAGTACTTACCTATTTAGACGTTTCGCATTTAATGTTCCGGGCGGTGTCAATTCTATACTAAGAAGGCCATTTACTACTAATTTTATCATTTGTATTTATTATTACCACCACCACCATACAATGATTGCAAGGCACATTCAGCCTTGATTTTTGTTTTTGATTAATTAAATACGTTTTTTTGAATTTCAGCTATATTTTTGCTGTTTTAAAATTGTACTTAGTTTTTTAATGTCTTAGCTTTGTATCTTTGCTAAGTTTTTTCGTTTTGACAAAGTTCAATTACTTTAATTTTCTTACATACAAGTAGAATCCGTTGTAGTAAATACTTTATACCAATTAAAAGTTAAATGAAAAGAAATCGAAGGTAAATTAGTTATACATACAGTGGTTTGCGTTGTTCTACGTATTTGAAAGTCTAAAGTACTTTCCGAGCTATTAAAAAAAAGAATGCATGTAGTCACGATAATGAAGTTTTTACTTTACCATAATCGTAATATTTTAACGATTGTCTTCGAAAGCGTCGAGTATGTGAACTCCGTCATCAGGAGCGACCAACACCTGGTGAGCAATGTCGCCCGAGCGTTAGATGCATTTCGTTTAGTGTTGTCCTGACGAAACAACACGTGTCGTACTTGCTTTATCTAGGGGTTTAGCACAAATTTTGACAAACGTAAGTAGTAGTCGAGGGACTTTTACTCAAATTCCATAAATTCTATTTAAATTGCGTAGCAACGTCTGGGTCCGTAGTTTGAGGTCTAATCAGTTTGATTCTCGAAAAGAGAGATTGAAGAACACGTAGAAAGAAATAAAATATTTCGAGATTCGAAAACTATTATCAATCCAAAATAAGCGTGTTCTTTCATGTCACACCTCAAGAATAAAAGTTAACTCTAGCTTATCGGCTGTAGGCCGTTAAACGTTATTAGTCTGTCGTAGCCCCCTTAATTTTGATATTACCACTCCGTTTTCTGGCTATAATATTTACAAGAAATTGTAGATATATCCATTATCTACTTCACTTTACGTTTGTCAAAATTTGAGCGAACCCACTGATCGTCAGGACAGCACTGCCATTTGGATCAGCCGACCTACGATTGATCGGGACTTGGATTGTTATTAGGTGAGCTACAACGCCGCGGGGGTTCTGGCCCACATGGCTTCGGACGGGCCTGAGGCGTGGACCGTAGAGCAGCCGGCTCGAGACACGGTGTTGCAGCGTGTGACCGAGGCCGTCAACCGCTGGGACCTGAAGGCGGAGCGCAACATCAACTACCGCTCGTTCGAACCGATCCTGAATTTGCTGAACGCTCATCACACGCCGTCGTGCCAACACTGGGCCACTTGGGCACTCGCTAATTTGACTTCCGTCTACCGTAAGTTGTTTTCCAGTGTGGATATTTCTGTTTAGAGTAATCTACTCTTGTCGTCTTGTAATGACCGATGTCATGAATTATTGTTTTGCAAGAAGTATTTAATGAATAAGCAACATTGAATGCGTGCTGCTAATTTACCTTTAAAGAGAGAAAGGTTTCCCATGGACAAGGCAATGCACTGTCACCATCGCCGCGCATGTTTGACGTGCATTTAACTATACAAACACAATGTTTACTGAGTCTACAGGTTGTACGTTTTAGAAATATAAAAGCATGTATGTTGTATTTTGTAGCGGAGAAGTATTGCGGCCTAGTGGAGAGCGAAGGCGGGCTGCGCCTGCTGCGGCAGCTGGTGGCGCACCCCATGCCGTACGCGACCGTGCGCCGCCTCGCCGAGCTGGTGATCGACAACTGCACCGAGCACGCGCTGCAGGTCGCCGCCATCGCCGCCGCTGCCGACGCCGAGGCCGCCGCGGCCGCCGCCGCCGCCGCCACTGCAGCCGCCGCGGATGCCTCCACATCGGACGCCTCCGACGCCGGTGCCGACGCCGCCGCCGACGCCTCCGAGGCCGCCGCCGACGCCTCCGAGACCGCCGCCGCCGCCGCCGCCGAATCCGAACCGCGCGCACGGAATGATTAGCGCGAAACATTAATAACCTTCTGGCATGAAGAATGCCTCCCCGAGATCAGATACGAAGTGAAAGTAGCCGTGGAAGCCCTCCAGCTCGCCGCCGGGTTCACGGCGATGCTCACTATCGGCTTCACTATCAACTGGTTGATACACAGATATATTTATAGCTAAACTGTGTCGCCGAGAAATTGGACTCGTTATTTTATTTGTTTGGTGTTGCTCTGTGCGATACGTGCGCGGTTGTAGTAGATAAAGTGTAAATAGAAAGTTGTTGTATATCTTAGTTTGCTTAGAAAGGGCCTATTAAACATCAGGATAGACAGAAATAATAACATAGTGATTCGTAATTGAACAAAGTCCTTTTTGCCAGTCTGGAAACAGAGCAAACGAGCCTATGTTTCCAGTTTACAATTTGGTGCGACCCTTCTATATTATTATCAAAGTATTCTTAGCCACCAATTTCAAACAAAATAACCACATGTATAACAGCTGGATCCAATATTCAACGCTCGGTTAAGGTGAAATAGTGATCTGCGTAAAAGCCATACATTTATAATAGTCAACAGCCAAGAATATTGAATATTGGAAATGGTTATAAATGTGCTTGTCGATGTAGTTTTTTCTGTGCTAAAGATATACATATATAGATAATAGCTTTCTCTAGTAGATACTTGTAATTAATGTTATGTTATGTAATTATAATTTTTATTAATAGAGAACTATCTGGTTTAAGAAAACTGATTTATTTAAACTTAAACTTAAATTTTAAAATAGTAGGGAGTAACCACAGTTGACAGTTTTAGATAATGTTTTATTATATTTAAGTTACGAGTTTACATTACTTAAATAATAATTCATATGTATAACATATTTCAATAATCAGTAGATATGTGTGATTCTTTGTAAGTTCTAAATATATAAAAATAAAACAACGCTGTTACGACTCAACAATAAATGACAAAAATCCGTAACAGTCTTTGTTAAATTAAGTATTCGATATAAAGTAGAAAAATTAAATTGTAAAAAAAAAGTAATTTTGTTAATGTTGTTTTAGTACATATGTATTAAATACCATTCTTACAAAAAATTAAATTAATGTACCTTTAAGTATCTCAAGCTTGGATCTATATGTCATAAACTTGTTATATGTATTTATTTCTAAAACGAATCCTCTGTTTAACTGTATTTTATTTATTTTAATTTATGTTAAATCTAATTTTCTACAATATTATATTAGTTTAAAAAATGCTTAAGTATATTAAAATTGTTAGCCCATTTACAACTATTATTTTTGATTTTATTGACAATATCAGGATCATGTTTTACATATATCTTGTATTTATGAACTAAACGGTTTTGTTGAAAGTAAAAACTAAGTATTATCGTTCGCGCCGTCATAATCTGTAATATGTAATATAAATATTCAATATTCGTTAACAAGTATTAAAAACTGGTGTCAAATTGTACACGCTTATTTGATGTCCTATCGATGTGTTGTAATGTTTCCAACTTAGTACATATATTACAGTAAAAACACATTTATCTAAAGAGTCTCAAAACTTGAATCACAGCATCCTTCTTTTTGTGAAGTACTTACTCACATTAAAAACAATGCAGTGAATTCTTATTTCACTATTAAAGTTATAGGAGTCTATACAGACAAGCGTTTTAAATATGTAATACATTTATAGTACTACAAACTTTGTTCATTACTAACCGTAGTTCGTAAGAGGTTATAGAGATTGGATAATAGAAATAACTAGTCGCTCATAAATGTTTCTGCTAGCATCTTTTGTTTTGTTCATTAATACTGTGATTTTTTTTAAGTCTTGCGATACTTGCATGATTTTTATGTGGCAACTTTTGTTATTTTAATAATCGAAATATAAAACAATTACAAACATACCTATAATGATGTACTTAGAGATATTAAATGTGTTAAAATAAATATTATGACTTTTTTTAGCAAGAGCGTGAAGCGGGCTAATGTGTCTCTTAAAAAAATAATATATACCTATAGGTATCATCCAGCTAGATGTGGCTCTACCATGAGATGTCACAGTAAAATCGCCTGACTTTACTACAGTAGTTACGTCAATATTAGTATGACGAATTTTAGTACCCAACTATCCGCTAGAGGCGCTGTACAAATCTTCATACATTTTTTTAACTACGTTATTATAGTAAAAACTCATGGTACAGCTACAGCTGATTCAGTAAGTAATACCCCAATAGCGCACTAGCGGCCAGGCCGCAGCGGCCTGGCCACGCGGCTGGCCGCAAGGGTTGCGATTTGCAACGCGGCCAAAACGGCGGCCACGATCGTCAGTTGTCGATATTGTCGATCAACAATACGTGCGGCCACCGCGGCTAGTGCGCGCACACTGGTGATTTAACTACAAAACAATTGATCTCAGTGGCCGCAGCGGCCAGCGACCGAACACTGGCCGCAAATGTGTCGCGTCGATCTCGCTGGCCGCTGCGGCTCGGTGTGGCCGCTGGCCGCGTGCGGCCAGGTGCGCGTGCTCTATGGCGATTTCATACTAATGTATGTATCTCGATGGCCGCTAGTGCGCTATTGCTCATATGGACAATCTACACAACATCATCTAGCCCCGAGCTAAGCAGAGCTTGTGTTATGGGTACTAGAAGACTGACATACTTAATACAATACATTACATAGATAGATATCTTTTATTAAGTATACCTACATATTGTGTGGATTGTCCAACATTATTTATTTATTTATTATTTATATAATACCCAGAACACCCGGAATAAATATTTGCAGAACATACAAACAATTTATCCCAAGGCAGGAATCGAACCCGCACCTTCCGCGTTGCAGGCGGACCATCGCTTGACCTTGATTTAATTATTATTATTTGTTATTTTTATGTCTGTAAATAGGTACCTACTTAATACAATAATTAGAATTATATTATTTGTAAAATATTTGATTTAACGCATTAGAATAGTCTGTAATGTTATTTTATTAGTTAATAAAGAATTGAATTTTAATTTGAATCGCATAAGAATGGTCAAACGAGAGAATTTTGACGTTCATGGAATATTACACCGAGATCATCGCTGCTCGACATGCTGGCACTGACTGGCACGACCGCGCGCATGTGAACAGCTTGAATTTTCGCCGGCCCGGGACGGGCTGCACGCCGCGCAGCTCGCCGTGCAGCCCGCCGGGCTGCACGCCGCGCATCTGAACATAGCATAAACTAATATTATAAAGAGGAATGATTTGATTGTTTTGTTTGTTTGTTTGCATCGAATAGGGTCCGAAACTACTAGACCGATTTCAAAAATTCTTGCACCGTTGTGAAGCTACACTATCTGCGCTGAACATAGGCTATATTATATTTTCAAAAAAATTAGGGATCTTTACTAAAACTTCAATTATGATGTAACCCAAGGTGTAAAAAAAATACCTAAGAAATTCCTTACATCGCGTGGGCTGCGAAAACTATTGATGATAGAAAAAAATTATGTACTACGATTTTGTAGCACACATTATCATCCACAAAAAAGTCAGCGACAGCATATGTCTAACTATTACAGATATGTCACTACAAGTGTTTTAATATCGAAAAAATATGATTAAAATGACGCTGCAAGAAAATGTTCTTTATTTGTGCTTTGGTAGAGCAATAGCGCTCTAGCGGCCAGGCCGCAGCGGCCAGGTCGCGGCGGCCATCGAGATAGATACATTAGTATGAAATCGCCATAGAGCACGCGCACGCGGCCAGCGTCCACACCGAGCCGCACGCAGCGGCCAGCGAGATCGACGCGACACATTTGCGGCCAGTGTTCAGTCGCTGGCCGCTGCGGCCACTGAGATCAAATTGTTTTGTAGTTAAATCACCAGTGTATTGTATTGTATTGTGTTGGACTCCCGTTTCCGCATTTAGACGCTAGGGTGGTCCGTTATGCGTGGGGGGTTGATCTGGCTACGCGTGTAGCCAGCCTAACTCCTCCCAAAAGCACAGAAGCTTCCTGGGGGCTTCGCAGGCTCGGAGGAGTGACCTAGGGGTGTTTAGGATTTCTTGTCGTTGTATTGCAACGCCCACGCATTCCAGGACCACGTGGGCAGCCGATTCTTCTTCGGTAAGACAGCCTCTGCAGAGGGGGCTGTCTGTAGCACCGATGTTGTGTAAGTATTTGTTGAGGGGACAGTGACCTGTTAGGGTCCCCACGATGATTTTGAGGTCTGTTCTTGGTAGATTTAGTAGACGTTGAGTCAGTCTTGGTGTGATTGCTGGAATTGCAGCTTTTGACTGTCTGCAGTCAGTCGTTTGTTTCCAGCGTTGGTTGTGTAGTTTCAGGGTGTGTAGTCGCACCCAAGTGCGTAGCTGAGAGAAGGGCAGGGGGAGGAAGGGGATCGGTCCATGTACTTTTGTATCCGATCCTCGTCTGGCCAGTTCATCTGCAGCGTCGTTTCCCAGTGATCCGCTATGCCCCTTTATCCATTGTAGAGTTATAGCATTTGTTGTTGCAACTCGTTCAAGGGCTTGGTGGCATTCGTGTATGAGTTTGGAAGTACAGTGTTGACTCGCAAGGGCTTTGAGAGTCGCTGTGCTGTCGGATAGTATGCGTATGTTTGCATTGGTTATTCCCCTCCGGTTGATAGCTTGAGCTGCTTCGGTTATGGCTGCACACTCACATTGGAAGATGGAGCTGTGTGCGCCAAGGGTCATTGATATGTTGATGTTGAGGTCCAGGGAGTGTACCCCGGCACCTGATCCTTGGTCAGTTTTTGAGCCGTCAGTGTATATTCTGACTTCTTGGCTTCCTGACTGATCTCTTTGTTCTTCGTGGGTTTGTATGCGGTAGTTTTTGTGGAAGATATGTTGTTTGGGGATCTTATCACACGGCGCCCATAGTAGCGGCACGGGTGTTGTCACCCGTTCTAAGATGGATGCGTGTGGGCTTCTGGTAGTTCCCCATAGGTGTAAGTGTTTGAGTCTGATAGCGGCCATAGTCGCTTCTTGTTGTATGTACAAGTCCAGTGGTGTTAGGCCCAGGATGATCTCGAGGGCTGCTGTTGGTGTTGTCCTCATGCAACTTGTTATTGCAGAGCATGCCAATCGCTGGAAGCGTTGCAGTTTTGTTATCACGGTGCTAAGTTCGGTTCTAGTCCACCATACGATCGCACCGTACGTAAGAGTTGGTCTGATTATGGTTTTGTATAGCCATATTGTTATTTTTGGCGAAAGTCCCCATGTTTTCCCAAGCATTTTACTGCATTGGAAGAATATGGTGCTCGCGCGTTGAAGTTTATGGTCGAGGTGTTTGTTCCAAAGAAGTTTACTGTCCAGTATGACCCCTAGATATTTTACTTCATTTGTTAGTTGTACGGTGGTGTTGAAGAGTTTTGGCAGCTTTAGGTTGCCTAGACTTCTTTTGTGTGTGAACATGATGAGTTCTGTTTTGGTGGGGTTGACTGATAGTCCATGTCTTGTGCACCAGCTTTCGATAGTTTTGAAGGCTGATTGCATGTTGTTGCAGAGTGTATTTTCAAAGCATCCGGTCGCAAGGATAGCAAGGTCATCTGCATACCCTGCTGTGAAGAGCCCGCGCCCATTCAATTCCCGGATGAGTTCGTCTACTACTATGTTCCATAGCAGGGGTGAGAGGACTCCGCCTTGTGGGCATCCTCTTGCTACGATACCTTTTGTCGCAGTGTTTATAGTTAGTTGGATTGCTCTATATCTGAGCATGTTGTTTATCCATTCTGCTAGTGTAGTGCTGACGCCGTATCTGGTTAGGGCGAGGTCAATACTAGAGAACGTGGTTTTGTCAAAGGCGCCCTCAATGTCTATGAAGGCTCCTAGGGTCGAGTGTTTTGATGTTAGTCCGTCTCCGATTCTTGAGATTACGCTGTGGAGCGCGGACTCGGTTGATTTGCCTGGGCTGTAGGCGTGTTGGTGCGGATGTAGCGGTTTTAGTAGGAGGTTTGTACTCCTAATTTCTTGGTCGCATATCCTTTCTAGTGTTTTGAGGAAGAACGATGTTAGACTAATGGGTCGGTAAGATTTCGCCATTGTGTAATCGCTCCTTCCGGGTTTTGGTAGGAATATGACTTTCACTTCCCTCCACTTTTGTGGTATGTAGCGGTGGGCGACACATCCCCTGAAGATGTTCACTAGGTGCGTCATCATCACCAGTGTGCGCGCACTAGCCGGCGGCGGCCGCACGTATTGTGGAACTACAGCGTGATTTGTTACGATCGTAGCCGCCGTTTTGGCCGCGTTGCAAATCGCAACCCTAATATTTATCTAAATAAATTTCATCATAATTAAGACAGTTTCAATACCTTTATATGGCTTTTATTATTCAATTTGGACATCCCATTCGAAAGATATCACGAGTTCAAAAATGTAAGTATTGGAAAAAAGTCAAGCGGAATAAAGCAGGCGCCGGTCACGGGAGTATATGCTGGGGGTTACGTATTATAGGGTCTATATTTTTTATCATTTGGAAAATACATTTATACTGAGTAACATAGGCTATATTATTATAGGTACTTACTGATATTTTTTATATAGGCTACCCGTGCGAAGCCGGGGCGTACTACTAGTATTTATTAATTTAGGTAGGTATACTAACGGACGGTTACTCGAACGATGATCAACGAAAAAAACAAATAATTACTGTGTCAAACTCGGATCAATCGTGATTTGGGTTTCCAGAAACCGGCCGTTACTGTCTTATAGATCAAACATTATGATGGTCATTATATGTATTAATGGCATGAAAAAAAACGAAGGGTTGGATATTACAAAGTAGTATTTTATTTAAATATTAACATATTTAATAAACCATTTTCTCTATGTATATAGTTCCATACTTGGTGTAATAGACCGACTTGAAAACTTCGACAGGTTAAAGTTTCCATCAATATGAACACTTTGAATGAGAAAAAAATGCTGTTTTATATACAATGCTATTTGTAAAGAGGCAAAAAATACTTATATGGAACGGCACTTTGTTGTCCGAAGACGTTGCCTGTATTATTTATTATTACCCCGAAGCTTTCAGGTGATTTAATACACCCTGTATGTAATATAAATTTATTATTAACTAAAAATGTCAGTTCATAAAAACTTCCGATGCATGCAAATAAAATATCTCAAATAAACATTAGGTACAATATTATGCTACAATTCATACGAATAATTTTATATCTTTGTGCTCCACACATAAAACCTACTTCGTGTTTAGACCTCATCTTGAAAGTGCAGGAATTTCAAGACGTTATATTTTACTGATTATAATAAATTTATCTAACACCTATAGAATTGACTACGTGTAACTTTATACTCCTGTAAGCCCCAAAGGAGGTTTATTAAAACCGAGGAAAGTAGTATTATATAATCTCAAATTAGCAAAAAATTAGCGTTGACTTTATGTCATCATTACGTATGGTAATCAATACATCAAATATGCTCTAACTTTTTATAAGATAGAATAGACCGTTAGTCTTTGTAACGTTATTCGACATGACCGCCGTGAGTGGAATATCCCATTTCGAGCTTATAGAGGTATAATGTTATACAATAGTATATGTATAGATAGGTACTTAAAACTAATGGTTTATTCGCGTCTGAAATGATGATCCGTCTTTCAGCTTGTAGGTAGACTAGATATCTAACTAGTCCGCTGCCGTTATTGGTTGGACCACAGCATGCTGATGATCTCGGCTTAGAAATTCAATTCAATCCATTGTCACTTGCACCACTACACCTTTAAGCTACTTTGACATTCTAGTGTTGAAATTTAGAACCACCAACACTCAAATAGGGAGAAAGGCTAATTCATTTTGATTGAAACAATGCCAATCGGTTGTTTGGCCATTCGCCAGGTTAAGGTGTGCAAAAAACCCATCTATGCATTCAATGAACTTGTTAGAAATAATGATATGTGGTTATTTGTATACAATAATCTATCATCAAAGTAACAATTTTAAATATCACATAATATTCGTAGCTTATAGGTACTCTATTAATAATCTTAAATGGTCCTTTCAACTACCTAATCACGTGTCTGGTTTGTACCTAGGTTTTTATTAACTAGAAATATAAATTTGTATCGAATATGAATATATTAGGCCACTTTTTATTGCTGTATTCAATTGTCGCTATATAAAAAATTTGTAAATATTGACTTTACTTATTGACAAGAAGCACAAAAAGTGCGCGAGGCTTTATGGACTTAAAGATAATGCATATGCGCGCGGTTAGCGGCGGTAAGGCCCACAGGGGTCAATTGTTTGTGGCTGTTCAGTGTCCACTGGCTAAATGGACAGGCCGTTTGACCGGCATATGACAGTTGTAATTAGACCCTTTTTATACTTTATTTTCGTCTCAATGAACAGCGACGTGTGCGGCCAGCAACATAATCGTAAGTGCACTAACCTAGCTGCTAACCAGCGATTATCTTGTAAAATTGACCTCGAAGGCGATATACCCTTGGCGAGTAGAACGAGAATAAATCGGTTCATCCTATCTTTGCTCGCTACAAAACCTATAATTCGTTCATGAAGACAAGCTAGTGCGGCGTTTATCGTTCTAAAAGTTCTGTTTTCACGCTCCTTTCATGACAGCTTTACGCATTAGAGATTCTTTGAATCTGATCTGTAGAAGGTACTATCAGTTCGTGTGTTTTTGCTTATGTGCATTGGTTTTGTTGATGCGTCGTTTACCCGCCAAAGTGTTTACGGTCGGTGCTAGACACGTGAAAGCGTGTTACGTTATTCGTTCAGTATGCAGGTGCGCATAAGGGCATCGCACACAGCGTAAGGATCGCAGTTGGAGGCTGGTCGACGATCTTCGAGGTAGCCTTTCTTCTCTTCAGCTACAGCGCGAGGTATTCTGATGCTGCTGCCGCGGTTCGCGACTCCTGTAAATGTAGTTTAGGATTAGTATTTCTATTAAAAACTAGATGATATGGCTAAAACTAGACGGATTTGAAAGGAGATTAGTGGAAGTGCAAGAAAATTATTGCTAATATTTATGGACATATCACAACCAACGTCATAGCATATTGTTCCCATAGGGGAAATAGACTGCTGATAGACTACTGAAATGCCTTTTGGTAGTTAAATATGTATCATAGAAGTTATTCAAATATAAAATACTAGTGGGAAGTACTAACCGGCGCTAAAGTCATTAATACTGGCAGTTTCATGTAAGCCGGTGAGACGACGCTCATTGTCCTTGCCTCCACGAGGATCGTACACCTTGATATGTTTCATGTGAACCTTCGACAACTTGTCAATCGCCTTCTCGATCTCACTGTTACGGAAAAGATTTAATTATTATTTACTAATTAATTGCGATATACAAACTATGCATTACTGATTTGTTTTGTTTTAAAGAAGGACCTATTACGATAATTATAATGTAGGTAAGTCAATAATATTTTTATTTAAGTATGCTATCAAAGAACTTTAACAAATCTTTACTTCATTTATTTATATACCAACATCTATTTCAAAAGACCGTTTTAAATAAAAAAAAATGTATTTGTAACATATGTTAAAAAAATACTTACATTATACCGTTCTCTTCACGCATCTTCTTTGTAGAAAAGTTGGTGTGAGCACCAGAACCGTTCCAATCCTGAACCGGCTTCGGGTCAAAGGTCACGATGACTCCGTACTCCTCGGCCAGACGATGCAGAATGTAACGCGACATCCAGAGGTCATCGCCCGCGGTCACTCCCAAAGAGGGACCAACTTGGAATTCCCATTGAGAGGGCATCACCTCGGCGTTGGTTCCCGAGATTGGAACGCCGGCAAACAAGCAACATCTAGGTACAAATTACATTTACGTTAGTTCTCAACATTCTTGTGCATGTAAAAAGAAAAGAAAAATATTCTATTCGCAACAATGCGACGTGTAAAGTTCATCTTTCATCAAAACCTCGTTGGAGACCAGAAATATGGATGCTTCAGAAGTGAATTGTTACCTGTAATGAGCTTCCACAAGATCCCTAGCGAAGACCTTATTGGCCCCCACTCCACAGTAGTAGGGTCCTTGTGGGGGAGGGAAGCCGCCTGGGGGCCAACCGAACGGCCTGAGGTCGGCGTCGAGCAGAATGTATTCTTGTTCGATACCGAACCAAGGCTCCTCGTCCTTGCATTTGTCGTAAGCCTCCTGGCACTTGAGACGGTGGTTTGTTTCTGCATGACAAGCATGAAGTTAGTTTTGTTAGTAACTAATAGTTGTTTTTATACAATATGTGATCACTCCTCAGACCAGTGAGAACGTGCTCTAAGAGACATCGCACTGTTTTAATCAGTTTGAGGTAAAAAACTACTCAAAATGTCATGTCTGTATAATACGGAACGTAGTTATTAATAGAAGTTTTGCTGCTTGGCGTTAGAAAGTGATAACTTTAAAAAGTTACTTCACTGGCTGAGCTTTTTACAAAAAGCCCTTCCCCATATATTTGATTAGACAATTTATGAAAAGCTGGTTTTCTAGTACACAAAAGAGCGAAGTAAAATATTTTCATCAACAATATCGATTGCCTATTTTTTAGGATGGATGCTAAATTATTTTAATTTAATGTGACAAACTCTGCTCTTGAACTTATCTAAACTCTTGCGCATCGTAAATTTTTAGTAAAGGTTTAATTATTATGTTTAAATGTATGACGAGTAGGTATATGTTTTTTTGTATAAAGTACCTACTCATGCAGCATGCATGTGTATTAACACTTTGGGTATAATTTGTAAACCATGCATTCATGGCATTCAATACCCCAAAAAAAGAGGTCATGACCTCGCCGCTCTCGATAACTCTGGCGAGTTGCCAACTAAAGAGTATCTAACTTCCATAATTTTACTACTTGGTCTTTTAAATCTGAACTTTATTTACTGGGTTGTCAAGAGCTTTTATTCAAAACTTTTATTAGCTTTTGACCTGAGCCTTTTGCTATACCTAGACGGTGAATAAGTTTTGTAGTCTTCTTTAGGTAGTCAGACGACGTTGCAACTCATTTTGGCTAATGACTATCTTACTAACCTGTTGGTTCCATGTTGTGTTTGAATGTATCACACATGATGATGACGTGGTTTCCTCGCCTGAAGGGGTCCTTGTAGATGGCTCTTGCTACCAAAAACGTATCTGAATTATGGCCATCGGCCTGTCCCGTTGAGCTGCCATCGAAATTCCAAATAGGCAAATCTAAAATTCATAAATATGATATTAGATCCTCGCTGCTCATTTTCATATTTAAAAGCGCGTGAATAAATAGCAAGATGAATGTCAATAATTAAATTACCTACTTATGACTATTCATATTTTATCACCAATATTATGCAAAATAAAAATCTACTATGATTCGCCATGATCTAAACAATTTTAGTGTAACAACTTTTTTTTATGTATATTCAAGTATAATGTTACACTATTTAAATGCATTCTTCTACCAAAGAAAACTCGAACTACTAACGAATGATCTACTATAACATTTCTACGACTGCTGAGGACAATATTGCTGTGAAACCTTTCAAGTTCTCATCAAAGCTATCCGTATTTTCCCGGTCTCCTAGCATACAGCGCGCTTCAAACACACTCTCCAGATCCCGAGGGAAGAAATACGGCGGCAAGTACTGGTTCAAATGATCCCATTTCATATTCTTGTTAATCTTTGATATGTAGTTTTCATTTAAATCTTCCAGCAAACGAGCTAGCTTATCTATAGAACGCATAAATAATAATAGTTGCGGTTATTGAAGGCCTTGACTTGATAGACTTAGTACTCTCAACGACGCGTATCTTTTCTATAACTAGAAGCATAATAAGTAAGTAAGGCAGGTTAGTAGGTACCTATTTCATGTTGTATATTGAATATGCATTTAATAGTTAGTTAGTTAACAGTACTTAGCAGTGAAACTGTTAGGTACGTAGCTAAGTTTAATTTATAGAATAGAACTTGTTTGCGCAGTCAGGTCTCGTCCCAAGGCCAAACAATTTACTGAATGTATGCTAATTAGCATTGTTAATGAGGATGTAATAAAACAGCTTTAGCTTCAATGAACGTGTCGTGTTCCATTAGTTTCTAGGGCATTTTTTAAATTAGTTTCATGACTTCATTTTACAATCATATATACAATCATAGTGAAGCAGTCTTGCATTATCGGCAAGACTGGTGATTACCTGTGACTGATTGCTTGCGACGTTGACTGACAGACTGACAGGTTGCCTATGGTCACCTTTTCATAGTATTTACCAGTTCTTGAGTCTTTAAGCATCAGTGCTATGCATATTACATGGCTATTTAGGAACATTATTTTTGCATAAGTAGGTAATGTCTGCTCTAGCATGCAGCAGTAATTTACATAAGTGCGGGTTGACTATAGGTAAATTGCAGCATAACATGTAGTCAATTAGAGTCATCCAGTGATGCTGATAAGTGCAATGCAATATCACAAACAAGCTATTTCCGTCATAATTGTCTAACGTTGCGTGCGACTGACAATTCTGCACAAAACTGCTGCAAAAACACCCACCGAATGGCATTCGTGTAGGTACATAAGTATAACTACTAGTATACATACCCTTACCGATATACATGTATGTATATCGATACAGTTATTTAAGATAATACTACGACTGCATTGGAGTTTAAGCAGAGTTTGGAAAGGTAGGTTGGTAGGTTTTTAAAGGTCCCTATGTTTTTGAATGACTGAGAAATAATTTACCTTTTGGTTGTTTAGGGATGAAGTTCAAGGTGCGATCCTTGCATCGCATGTGCTCTCCAGAGCCGTCGATCCAAACGTAGGTAGCGATGATCTTGTCAGCCGGCAGCGGGAGATCATAGTACCGGCTGAGCAGCGTCTTCGAGAGGACTGCATTTGGTGAGTTTGTCAGTACTGGACCAGACAGGATCTTCGGGTTATCTGTAGAGTAAGAATGTTTGTAAAGAAGGGGTGCATTTTTTCGATTCTTAACATTGTTGGAATTTCGTTTTAAACAGTACCCGAAAGTTGGAGTTTTTTATGCTTAGTATTTTTAATATGAATATATAATCAAATTGAAAAAAAACGTTGAATCGTCCAAGACTTTCGTGAGGTCATACTACATTTTTTTATAGAAAATGTTGACGGTTTCTGTTAAGCGCCTCTTTAAGTCTGGTTATTGCGCAAAGGTTAGAGTAATTAGGTACTGCTTCGTGGAACGTCGAAATACCACAAATACTACAGAAACTTTTTGTGATTGTTTTGTTACAAACTCGTTCGTCGATCAATAACAGGATCCGTCATTTCGGACGCGCAGGTCAATTATTTGTCAATCTGAAGGTTAATAATATTAATTCCAGTAAATTTTGGTTGTTTTAAAAATTTCTTTATAAGTTGAATTAAATACTATTGATATCACTTTGATTTAGTAATGAAAGGGGTTTTTAATTTGATCAAACCTATCACTGCATTTTAAAGAAAAACAAAAGATTTTAATGATCTTATTAATAATTTTAAATGAACACAAACTATTAAAATGTATTATGTCAATAAGTAGACAATGACATTAACATAAACTGACAAATCTTAGTTTAAACATGTTGCGCGTCATTATTTTCTAATGCTTTGGCTACATTAGCGGGCGAATATTCGTATCGTGTTGGCGCGACAAAAACCTCGTGTTCGGGTATAGGCGATGTTCTTGTCTACATTAGACGGGCGAAGATTCGTGTCGAGTTGACGCGATGTATCGTGCCGGATTAGGGTGACCAGATATCAGAAATTTTCCTGACATTTCAGGAATTTTAGATATATGTCAGGAATGCGGCCGGAAAAGGGAAATGTCAGGAATTTCTCGGCAAATAAATGAAACAATATTTTTTTTTATATAATTATACTTACTATAAACTTTTATTTTTAGTCACGATAACAAAAAAGAAATTGTCATTAATCGTAATTGACCTTTTACGATTCACCAAACATCAACATTGACAAAATATTAAATAATCAACAAAAAAAACCTCTAAGTAAAAAAATAGACTCTTCGCTTCACAAGCTTTTAACTTCAAAAGCCTTTCGCTCAACAATTTCTCGGCAAATAAATGAAACAATATTTTTTTTTCACACTATAAACTATTATTTTTAGTCACAATAACAAAAAGGAAATTGTCATTAATCGTAATTAACTTTTTACGATTTTGACATCAAACAATCAACATTGACATAGGTATAATATTAAACGTACTGGATTAAAAAAATAATTTTTATTTTGAAATAACATTTATTGCGGAAAAATAGAATAAAATTAAGTAGTAACACTTTTTCGGTACTCCACTCCATAAGGCTAAGTTCAGATGGCCGCGCGGTACCGCGCGGAACTACGAACCGCGCGGTATAAGATAAATACAAGACAAGATAAATGGTAATTATCGTCTACATTACCGCGCGGTACCGCGCGCCAACGCGCGGCGCACTTCCATACAAATATCGTCATGTGACGCGCGGCTACGCGCGGTCATCTGAACTTAGCCTAAATTGACGTAGATGTAGCCACCTAAGCGAATATTGGTGCGACAAATTGATTCGCGTCTTCGCCCGAATACTGCGCGATGACACGATGTACCCGGCCACATACATCGCGTTAACACGAATATTCGCCGTAGCCCGCTAATGTGGCCCCAGCATTAGAGTGGTAAACCAATTTCTTGGTCGCCTATACATAGGCATATAAGTAATATACGTAAGAAACAGTTGGGCTATTTACAGACCGTTGCAATCGATCTATAGATAGCTCAACTGATCCATCGGTACCAATCGCAAGAGTAATAGGATAGTGTTTTAAACAATCCTATCAATTTTCAGTTGGCAAATTAATGTATATTCCAACTATTTTTAGTCTAATTTAATTTGACCGGACTAAGTCGTGTTATTTATAAGTATGTGGCTATTTTTACGTAATTATTATGCTGGGGCCACACTAGCGGGCTACGGCGAATATTCGTGTTAACGCGATGTATGTGGCCGGGTACATCGTGTCATCGCTTATGCTTTGGCTACATTAGCGGGCGAATATTCGTATCGTGTTGGCGCGACAAAAACGTCATGTTCGGGTATAGGCGATGTTCTTGTCTACATTAGACGGGCGAAGATTCGTGTCGAGTTGACGCGATGTATCGCGCCGAATTAGGGTGACCAGATGTCAGGAATTTTCCTGACATTTCAGGAATTTTAGCAACAAATAAATGAAACAAAATTTTTTTTCACATTATAAACTATTATTTTTAGTCACAATAACAAAAAGGAAATTGTCATTAATCGTAATTAACTTTTATATAGGTATAATATTAAACGTACTGGATTCAATAAATAATTTTTGACGTGACGTCTAATTATTCGATAGAGCCGGCTGCACGCACGAAAAAACATGACTCATGAGGCGTTCTGAGGCGTTCCATGAAGTGCAAGCGAGAGCGCGGAACGAGCGACAAAGAAGCACAATCGGCTTTTGCGTTCGTCGTCACGTTCAACTATCGTCAGTAAACCGACTTTACAGACTAACATTTTTTTATTTTGAAATAACATTTGAATTATTGCGGAAAAATAGAATAAAATTAGTATTGATATAAAACGAATCAATTCTAACGGTCTATCTTATAAAAAGTTAGCGCAGACTTGAAGTATTGATTACCTTACGTAATGATGACGTAAAGTCAACGCTAACTTTTTATAAGATAGGGGGTAACACTTTTTCGTTACTCCACTCCATAAGGCTAAGTTCAGATGGCCGCGCGGTACCGCGCGGTTCGTAGTTCCGCGCGGTATCGCGCGTCAACGCGCGGCGCGCTCGCATACAAATATCGTCATGTGAATGCTCAAACGCGCGGCGACGCGCGGCTACGTGCGGTCATCTGAACTTAGCCTAATAGTGTTAAAAATTAAATGCACGTCCGTCTCGCTTCAATGTCTGGACGACACTTAGGCTAAGTTCAGATGACCGCGCGGTACAAGATCAATATAAACGGTAATTATCATCTACATTACCGCGCGTTACCGCGCGCCAACGCGCGGCGCGCTCCCATACAAATATCGTCATGTGAATGCTAATGCTCCAACCGCGCGGCGATGCGCGGCTACGCGCGGTCATCTGAACTTAGCCTAATAAATTGACGTAGATGTAGCCACCTAAGCGAATATTGGCGCGACAAATTGATTCGCGTCTTCGCCCGAATACTACGCGATGACACGATGTACCCGGCCACATACATCGCGTTAACACGAATATTCGCCGTAGCCCGCTAATGTGGCCCCAGCATTAGTATATCGCCTTTATCCGAACACGATGTTTTTGTCGCGCCAACACGATACGAATATTCGGCCGCTAATGTAGCCGAAGCATTAAGAACATAGGTACATCTCTTATGCTGGGGCCACATTAGCGGGCGAATATTCGTATCGTGTTGGCGCGATAAAATCATCGTGTTCGGGTATAGGCGATGTTCTTGTCTACATTAGACGGGCGAAGATTCGTGTCGAGTTGACGCGATGTATCGTGCCAGATAGGGTGACCAGATGTCAGGAATTTTCCTGACATTTCAGGAATTTTAGACATATGTCAGGAATGCGGCCGGAAAAGGGAAATGTCAAGAATTTCTCGGCAAATAAATGGAACAATTTTTTTTTTACACTATAATTTTATTTTTGGTCACAATAACAAAAAGGAAATTGTCATTAATAGTAATTAGCTTTTTACGATTTTGACATCAAACAATCAAAATTGACATATAATATTAAACGTACTTACTAGATTCAAAAAATATTTTTTATTTTGAAATAACTTTTGAATTATTACGGAAAAATAGAATAAAATTAGTTGTGTTATAAAACTTATCCATTTATCACAAAAAATATATATATTCAAAAACCCAATTGAGCTCATGTCTGGAATTTTGTCAGGACTTTTGAAATTTGCATCTGGTAACCCTGTGCCGGATGGTGTTGTTCTAGGCATGGGCGTTTTTGGATTTTTCACAAACCGATACGAAACCGATTTCAGATTTTGAAACCGATTTCAAAAACCGTTTTTTGAAATCGATTTCAGTAGCGAATATCGGAGCGTATTTACTAGTTATTACGACAAACGCAAAATCGAATTCTTTCGGTTTTTCGTTTTCAATGTGCAATTGGGTATTTGAATTAAAAAAAATATTGTATATTTTTATGTATTTTAAGTTTGGTTTTCGATGCAAAACTAAACTCACGGTTCGGTTTCATTCGGATTAGGTTGTTAGGTTGTGTTGTTAATGCGTTTTCTAAAAACAGTTTTCTCATATTGGAATGGAATATCGGATTGCAGTCAGAAATCATAAAACCGGACAATTCATAAAACCGTCAAAAACTCAAAATCCATAACGATTCGCTTCATTTCTCTTGCTCTTACGACGGTTCACTGAGTTAGAAAAAAAAGGAAATGAAATTAGCTCTGTCTTATTCTAACTAAAGTAGTCGTACGGTGGAGTGATAGAGAACGAATGCGTATCAAAACTATAGAAAACTAAAACTTTAGGTAGATTTAGATTTTGTTCGTTTGCAGTTTGTGTTTGGTTTTCGTTTTCGGTGCAAAACTAAACTCACGTCGGTTCGGTTTGGTTTCGTTCGGATAAGATAGTTTGCAGTTTGCGTTATCATCGTGCGTTTCCTAAAAACGGTTTTCTCATATTGGAATATCGATGCGATACGATTTCTGACTGCAAACGGATTTCAGTTTCGTTTTGATATATCTGTCTCATGCCTAGAACTTAGTCTAAGGCTAAGTTCATATGGCCGCGCGGTACCGCGTGGAACTACGAACCGCGCGGTATAAGATCAATATAAACGGTAATTAGCGTCTACTTTATCGCGCGGTACCGCACGCCGCGGATCATCTGAACTTAGCCTAGGGCTAAGTTCATATGGCCGCGCGGTAACGCGCGGAACTACCAACCGCGCGGTACAAGATCAATATAAACGGTAATTATCGTCTACATTACCGCGCGGTACCGCGCGCCAACGTGCGTCGCGGTCCCATACAAATATCGTCATGTGAATGCTCAAACCGCGCGGCGACGCGCGGCGACGCGCGGTTACGCGCGGTCATCTGAACTTAGCCTAAATAAATTGACGTAGATGTAGCCACCTAAGCGAATATTGGCGCGACAAATTGATTCGCGTCTTCGCCCGAATACTACGCGATGACACGATGTACCCGGCCACATACATCGCGTTAACACGAATATTCGCCGTAGCCCGCTAATGTGGCCCCAGCATATGCATAACTCGTCAAAGATCGTTGAAAAAACCTTAAAGTATGTGACCCACTTTTGTATTGCGCCGTTTCAGCACCGCATAATAAGAAAAGTGCTTTAGCTTCATGTAGTAACTGGGAATGTTATTTTCCACACAAGTTCTACCAACTTTTTAAAAAAGTGTCGTTTCTAAAATTGTACTTATTGTATAGAGCATCATAGAGTATAACATCGGCAGCTATATATATCAAGCTAAGCAGAGCTTGTGTTATGGGTACTAGAATACTGTCAGTATACTGTCAGTACAATACATTACATAGATAGATATTTTTTATTACTTATAGGTACATATAAAATACCCAGAACATCCGGAATAAATATTTGCAGATCGTACAAACATATTATCAACATAGTATCCCAAGGCGGGAATCGAACCTGCAACCTCCGCGTCGCAAGGATCTTCGCCCGAAGCGCCACAACGGTCGTCATAGTTTTAAACATTAGCGTTTAAAATAAACTGTTTTCTAAGGTAGATGAGTAAGTTCAATGAGGAAAACAGCGCATATTCGTCGATCTGTCCGACTACCATTTATTTCTGCTTTATCTTATACCCTCATGAATAAATAATTTATTTTCTGCCGAGGAAGTGGGTCAAGTACCTTGCAAATATTTACCTTCTATTTTCCCGTGTGCAGGGTCCGCCATCTTTGTATTTGCACTTTAAACCTGAAACAAAGAAAAAGGAAATTGAGTCGTTTTAATTTTAAAATAATCAACTTTTATACTGGCAGTGTGGTAAATTAAGTTATTAAAGGTATGTTTTAAACATTTGTAACTCATTAGTTTTCTTTGGTAAATATAAAATCGAACATATTTTAAAGAATAACGGTCCTGTAATGTTGAGTAGTAGGGTACCCAGTAAACTTGTGCTACGGCGTAGAACATGTTAGAGCTCGAATATCCGTCATTTTTATTATGTCTTTTATGCCCAGAAAAAACTAAAGTGAACACGGGTACGTTGTACGCGTACTATCACGCTGCGAGTCGATGGCGATAACTCCACGCAATCGATTGGCATTGTGCCAAACATTTTCACGGCGAACGACTTTCCACACCGCGGTACTTACAATGCACTACCTGGCACAAAGTACGTACCACACAAGACTTGTCATCAAACCTTGACTTTAACCTATTTCTGTCCAATACAGTTCTTAAGTTTCCGGTTTGCTGGTCACCGAACCAAGTAAGTAATAATTATATGAAATTACAGATTTCATTTTCCCATCGAACCCATGCAAAGCCGGTGGTAAGGGTGGCGCAGAATGTGTATAGAAATACCTGGTATGCAAACACCAGGTTACAAAGTTATAATTTTTTAGTACAAAAAAAATGTAATAAGTCATACACTTTTGATGTTGACTATACTAGACAATACTTATATTCTTGTGGTAAAATGAATATTAAATCTCCTGCAGTAGGTACCTATGCCCATTTAAAAGCCACTATAAAATAATGACAAGACTAAAACACACGTCAAACCAACATCAACCCAAGTGACATGTGATTGAGAGCTCTAAGCATGTAATACAATAGTAAAATAAATCTTCATATAGTGGCAGGTAATCATTCATACACTTATTCATACCTTTTGCGTGACTGACTGATTACTTATGATAATTTAGATGCAGAACGTTGTAATGGCTTGGTTTCTATTTACAGACAAATAAAATAATGTAAGCAGAAAAGTCATCATGATGAGAATGTGACAGAGAATATTGTTAGGTAGATACATATTATATTTATAAATTGTTGGCTGCATCGACGTCTATTTGATACCTTTGGAAACGTCTGCCAGAAGAAACAAAGCATTTTAATTGCGTTCGTATAAGTACAACTGATTATTATATAATATCGATGGTACCTATGTCAAAGAAGTAAACGTATGCCAAAATATTATTTAAAAACAAACAAAAAATCAAATCTTTCCTCTTTATAATATTATATTATTTATTATCTGCGACGTCCAAAACGACGTCAGAAGTAAAAAGTAGTACCTACATCACAATTACAATTAAAATTATTTTTGATAAAGAAAAATATGCTGGAAGTAGTTAATTTGTTCGTAAATTGCTATGTGAAGAATACCAATTTCCTTATACCCGATTCAATTATAAGGACGATTATATTCGTAAGAATCCTTGTTTCATATTGTCTTCATATCTTTATTTACATCGCCTCATAGTCTACATTAAAATGGATTGTTGTGAAGAGTAAATTTAGAGGGTTAAAAATATAATATATATGTAGGTATTTCATATGTCTGGGGTGTGGGTTATCAAAAGTCAATAAAATTTCGAGAAAAGAATAATTCTCGAATTTATAGTAGGTAAGTAACACAACTTGATATATTTTTATAAAAGAGAAATCCAAAGTGTTAATAAAGCATTATTACTATTAGGTAAATCAAATGGTATTCAGAGGGCTTAGTCCGAGCCTGCATTTTAAAACTCCCTACTCTCGAGCCGAGAGTCGTCTCTCGGATGTCCTTATATTTTTGTAAGAAATAGAGAGAGAGATCCGAGAGACGACTCTCGGCTCGAGAGTAGGGAGTTTTAAAATGCAAGCTCGGACTAAGCCCTCAGGCTAACTCAAGATGTCGGTTTGCCCTCAGGAATTTGGGTCAACAAGCAATAGCGTTTATAATTATATTTTATTGTTCAATTTTACAGAAAACAAAGAGCGTTACACGTTAATAATAGATAGACTATTGTACTCGTATTGATTGTATTCCATACTTTAACTTACTGTAATTTATTTACGCAAAGAATAATCTATTTGGGTTAACGGCTCATTGGAGTTCATTCGATGTGATAAACTTACTTGTCTTTTATAGTTGTATTGACCCGTTGTACTTATATACCTACGTACAGACTTGTCTGATAATGTTTATCTATCATTGACAGGGCGGTTGCCTGCAGAACCCATAAGGGCTGCTATTAGGCAATTAGGTACTTCAAATACTTTGGTTGTCAGTTCTAGAAAAGAAACTAGATAGCTCAACTGTTTTTTATGTATTCTATATGACAATGTACATTTTGTAAATACTGTATACTCGTTAGTTTGTTTGTGAATAAACACTAAGTAGTACCTAAGTAATAAAGACTCAGAAGTTTAAGGTATAAGTTAATATGATCTCTATATAATGTACATTCTGTTTAAGGTTTAAATTATTTGGGAAAAGCAATTCACCAAAATATAATTAAAATAAAAAGTCTATTTATTTATGGAACAGAAACGAAGTGGGTCAATAACATAACTAAGATTACCTAAGTCAAAATTATACAGCTTCGACGGTAATAAAGAATAAAAATAATTTATTGTCAAACTGTGTATGTACCAACATGAGATCTTAAATTTTTAGTAATTTTTTTTAACAGTTTACCCATTTCGGGTGTATCTACAATATATTACTCAATAAAAAAAATACAAGTAATAATAAAGTACATTGTTCACCGAGAGGAGAAAGTGACCGATTACCGTCGAGGGTGTCGTTTGAAGCCCGAGCCGCAGGCGAGGGCTTTAAAACACCCGAGATCGGGAATCGCACTTTCTCTTGAGTGATACATAGTGCTTTATACTACACCTACGAGGAAAATAAAAAACTAAAATTTTCACATGTTCTTTTTTCAAATTGTTTGACACCATCCAACACACAGCTAGTGGCCAGTGTCATTTTGCGAACTTGGAGATAAAAACTCACTGTAAAAACTTTTTGCCTTTTGATATTTAGGTTACCAGCGCATAGTCTTACCCAAAATTAAAAAAGAAAAACCACGTAAGAAATGGATTTTCATACACTTTTCTCTCCCGCTCAGATGCGTTTTCTCGCCGCATATTTGTTCGATATGCAATGACGTACTTTCTACCGTAAATTTGATAAAGTATCAAGGTACTTTCCGAGCAGGTGTAGTATAAATTGTATTTTTTCCTGTCAATAAAGTTCAATGGAATTTTATTTTATTATTTTATGAACAAACAGTTGACAGTGTTATCTGGTTGGAACTGGTTCAATGCACGATGGATATTACCTACCCACCTATATTTTTTATCGAAGTAATAAGTCAGACAATGACTGCAAAATAATTACACGGATAATTCACTATATCTGATTATTTTAGATTGCAGAATTACGGCAAATTTATATTGAAATAGAATTATATGATTATTATTTTTATCGTTTTCTTGTATTTATGTTGCTGGCTATTAAAGCGGCTGATCGTTTGCGACGTCAGTTGGAGCACTTGGAGCAGTTGTTCAATTCAACTCATGATTGTACGCAGTTTATCCAGTGTCAAACCCCGACTATTGGAAGCATTTATACTTTATCGTGTGATGATGCCGTGAATAAAACGGGTCCATAAACTCTCGTACATTATGTGTACTTCCGTGGTTTCTTTTGTGACATGTCGATCCTCGGTAAGTATGATGACAGCCATTCAGTCGGCGGCCAAATCGCATTGAAGTATGCGCACAAAGCTTATCAAGTCTGTCTCGACGATGACATACGCACGTTAGTAACCTGATTCGATTTTGCAGCTAAGATTAAATACGCAGCTTTATATTTGTATTTATTTATTTGTTTTTTTTTAAGTACCTATGATTTTGAATAACTATGAACTATTTGATGTCGACGATGAGAAACAACACTTATCTTCATTATGATAACCCCATTAGATAGAAGAACCTACTGTGACCTATGTGAGGTATGGCCATTCTTTACACTTTAATATTATATAGGTACGATTTGTACATCAAAGCATCTAGTGCAGCTTTTTACTACTTACCTAGTTATGTTAGAATATTAAAGAAGGCTGGGCCAGCTATACTTGTAGCTAACATAGCTTCACATGTATCGAACGATTGTGTATACCTACTTTTGTAGATGGACCAACTGACAATACCATATTTTATACCTTCATCAATATGATAGTTTGTTACGTGTGGAGCTCTCATAACCATTGGTTTCACACCTGTTTTTCTTAAGAGCACTGGCATTGTATTCAGGTGATAAGCAAGGTAATCTACTTGCGTGCACTCTTCTACAAAGGTATGACGTGTACGTGGCACTGTGTACGTGATTCCCCATGAAATATGCTTTTAATTTTACTTCTCGACCTATAAATCAAAATAGACAGAGACATTCTTTAGATATTCACAGAATAGACAAGGTCAAAACAAACGGAACCTAAAATGTAAACTTATGACATTTTTCGTTAGAGAGCACATCAATTTTCTGAATAGAAACACCCGAAACAAAAGCTAGTAGTTTATTAAAAAGAAATTCAAATACAAGATTTTTCAACCATTCTTAAAGATAAACTTTTTGTGAATCGCATCAATGCTGCGATTTAGTTACTTTAACTACAAAATTCTTAAAGTTGGATTCGCACAAAAGCAGTTAATACTTAATTTATTTTCTAGAATAAATTTGCTCACAAAACAACATTTAATTACCAGAATGAATTAGATACTCAACACTTTCTGATAATGGTCAACACTCAGTTCCTACGCATTAACCCAAATGTTTACTAGATATCGTAATAAAAGTTGACGCAATAACATTGAAAAATACTTAGAACGAACAGCGCCTGACAGTGGTACGTAAAAGTAGATTTATAATACGTTTCTTATGGCATACAAACAAAGTCAAATATAGTCACAGATTGAATAAACCGTTGCGACATCGAACAGAACTGGAAATAGCCAGTAGGTATGTATTTGTAGATGTTTATAATGTAGGTAGAAAACAGAGTGGTCTTGACCTATGAAGATACGACGACTCGTTTTCCAATTTCGTTTCGTACGTTTCTTTATTGCATAATACTAAATCTTCTTCTTCTCGTGTCGATGCTACAATTATATTTTGTTGTAGCATCGTGTTGGAAAGATTAGCCAAACTAGACACTGCTTTACCGTGCCTAGCTGTTACCGGTGTGCGCCACGAGGAGGCTCTTTAATACTAAATGATATGAGTACATTATTTTGTTTCGTTTAAAAAAAATAACATTAATTACGACGCCGTTGCTCGACGTAGTCTGATATAAGTAGGAACATACTCAGGTATATTCGTTTTGATGTATTTTAAGTAATTTCTTATCGTTCCTAATTGCATTAGTATTTGAAGCCCTCTGATGACCAACGTTAGCTTAAATGCTCAATTATTTAAAGAGTAACGACCTGTCAACACTAAATAAGGAATCTGACAGACATCACAACTCAGTTGGTAGTAGCTCTGCCTTCCATGCATAAGTTGGAAAATGTTGCAACATGGGATTCCAACATTAAAATTATGATTCTCAAGTATTGGCTCTAAAGAATATGGATAAGGTTTGATACCTTATCCATAACACTAATATAATTTTATGTAAGCAGAGTTTGAATTATAACAGTTTCGAAATTACCAATAAGTATAAAACCTAAAAAACATTATAACGTTTTTAGTTCTTATATTAGTACATTCTTCTATACTAAGATATATTCTTATGATAAGAGTAGTATAAACCAAGAAGATATAAAAATATTAATTTAACACATACATAATGAAGGCCTTTTTTTGCGATTACGTCTTTATCTAATCTAAGTGGAAGTCCACTATTCTGATACATTGCCTTTAAACTTGATTGTATCAGGCAAATGCCTATAAATGCAGGTGTTGTGTTACACACACACACCGGCATATTCTGTGATTGATCCATCAGATAACACAAGGCTGTGATTGAAACACGAGAGGAATAGATAAGCAAGCCTGATACCAATGTTGCCTTAATTAAGTTTTATTACACGAGGCGTGAGGTGCGTATGTGCTTAGGATTACTCATTTACAATTATAATAGATACGTGTTGCATACTAATGTACTCAATGATATAGAGTCTGTCAAGCGAAAGATGGCCCTGATAAATCGCGGCAAATTCAAAAACTATTAGTATGGCAATACATTAAATAATAGGATAACTTGGAATTACATAATTTGATACTTTGATATTATTCTAAATAAATATACTTACATAATTTTTGATGATGATTATGAATAAGTAGATGATATACTATTGCCATACTAATAGTTTTTGAATTTGCCGCGATTTATCAGGGCCATCTTTCGCTTGACAGACTCTATTATATTTACCTACAGTAGCTACTTAGATAACATGACTAAAATACTCATTGTAAATATACACATTATGTATTTACTCCACAGAAACGCAACCGTTCAAAAGATAGTATGTTTATGTTAGATAAGTTTTAAGGTTTTCAGTTTTTGCATAAAATATGTGAGTACAAAGTAGGTATACGATGAATTTTGTTCTAGGTTTGTACTCAGAAAATTACTTTTGGTCCTTTTGAGTACATAAAAAGAATAATAATATAAGATATAAGTAAGCGAAGAAAGTAGTTGTGGGTTGACTAATTACTTAATAAATCAAATGATTCTGGTGAATTTTAGTTGTATTAAAAATTAATATTGTTGCGAGCTTTTTCCAAAAAACTGGAGATAAATATTTTTTTTTGAGAATAGGCTGGATGTCGTTTATCTGTTTGATCGTAGTTAAGAAAGCACTACTTCATATTGGTTTTGAAGAAAGTTTGTCGATCTAAAATCTTTCTTCGTGGTTTGGGAATAGAGCTTGATTTGAAGAAAATCGGAGTAGACGTTGCTAGTCATGAGATTCATTGTAGTGTTGGAAGTGTTTGGCATAATAAATCAAGATTTGACAGACTAGAGTTCCTATTTCAGAATTTTCATGAGTATTAACTTTGTCAAATTAACTTGTTTAGGTAAACGGATTTGTTCGGTAGATGCTACAGAGTTTTGAGTATCTTGTGTATGAATAGTTCAGAAATCATAAAGACATTTGTTACCGTGCATAGGGGATTAAAAATATCGAGATATTTTTGAAATTCAAGTCAGTATAATCTTATTTGTCAATTTTTATCTAGGTTCAGAAAAGCCCAAAAAATATATATTCTACGTTTTCGATACGGAATCCTTGATGGTAAAGTTAAGTCGCACTTGGCTGCTCTTGTTTACATTTGTAGTACCAAAATGATTCAAATGTCAACGTACGTTCGTGCATTGAACTGGGTACGAACCCGCGACCTTTGGAGCAGGAGTCGGGTTACAACGTCATCGCGCACGCTCACGCATGACATGACTGCCCTGCATTTATCTTTCATGCAGTCCAATGGCATCATTTTTATTAACATTTATTATTCCTACGTACTTTCTTTGTTGTGATCCAAACATTAATTCCAGTTCGTTAGCGACTCAGAGTAAGTATATGATTGGCGACAATGGTCTTGCAACTTGTCATGTACCGAACACAAACTACTAGGCTTGTGCCAATGTTTGGACGTGCCTCTGAGAACCTCCCTCCAGGCATCCACAGTGTATCATGAGTAGTTATTATATACTAATAGTCATTATAAGATCATAATTTAACGAGAAACGAGATGAAAAGATTTTTACCGTGTCTGGGAATAAAGTCGTGATCATTATCTAAAAAAGTAAAAAAGCTTAAAGCATCTTTCAAAAAAACAATGAACCAATGCGTTGTTTTCTTGCGTCTCCTTTGTTTTTAATCTATTTTTACTCACAAGGGGCGGTTTATTTTAGTCATTATCATCAAAGTCGGAATTATATTTTACAGATTTATTTACCTTTGAAACCAGTAGCGTCGTGCCACATGTCCATGTACATTTAGTTATTCATTTTGAGGAAAGGTTTCATTTTCAGGAATTCCCTGAGATAAAGCAATGTTCAGCGGTAGATTTGACCATTTTTATAAAAATCTGTTTTTAGTGATTATTCCTTGCAAAATGGCTAAATCCTCTAAAGAGAAACACTGCAACTAGGTTCCTATAGTTACTAAACTTGTATGTATTTTGTTTGTTCGTTGGCAACGAAACGCACAGATGTTTGGAATGACTTGAAAATTTTAGAACTGTTTCTGGATTTAGATTCATAATATAGTTCGGCGTATGTAGCTGTTTACGAAATATGCTTATTAATACATGGGATAAACATGATTTCACTTTAGTTTTAAATTGATTGTTCAGGAAAATTATACGAATAATATTTTAATATTATTTAAAAATATCCTTAATATTCTGCCCTAAAAATGTTAAACAATGAGTTGTATTTGTAACATTGATCTAAGTATAGCATAGAATTTGTGATAGTAATGTTTTATTACAATTCTTTAACGAATAATGTACGTAAACTGGATTGACCCACTCCAGAAAGTATGTTTTTTTGGTTATTATCAGTGTAGTATGGTCGCTCGTGTTTCCAATGTAACCGAGCTATCAGTGCATTATCGTAATTGGGTCTACTATTAATGAGTTTTAGTTATCAGAAGGTTAGTCACCCACTTAAAGTGTATGTATACGTAAGTTGATTTGTGATTAGTAACTAGATAATTACTTTATTACAACACCACAATAAATGACTATCAATTAGTTAGTTTACACAGTTATTGACGTAAAGACTATTATAGCTTGATAATTATAAATATTTGTAAATATTTATCCAGTTCAGATCTTATAATATTCACCGACGAATTGTTGTTGTATATAAAGTACGAGTAGATAGTAGGTGTAAAACTTGACGACAGTAAAAACATGTTTATTTCATCATACTGTAAAGGTTCCATTGCGAGAGGGTCACTATAACAAGTAATAATTGATGTATACACAAATATGGCAATCGATAAAGGTCGTTTAGTCAGAAAAAGTTTATCGAAACGAAAATCAGACCATATTTTACCTACAATTTATACGGAGATTTTTTCGGATTTATGGCACACTTAAAGTTTTATTCAGAATACGATACTATTAATGTAATCTTAGTAAGAATTGTACATTTATCCATTTTTAGCATTATGTTTTCTGTCAATAAAAAAATATATTTAAAACATTCTCGACAAGGTTTGTACGTTGTACGAAAGAAATAAAATTGTGTTCAACCAATGAGTAATGGTTGTTTTATCAACGGAATTGGATTTAGGTACATATTGTTTGATATTGTTCAAATCTGTTTACACTTTGTTCAATTTCTCTACGTAGTCGTGTTTATTACGAAGTTATTGCTAACACTCGTACCTACAAGGAACAAAGAAACGTTGGCTGACAATGAACTAACGTATTTTTTGTTCTCATTTAATGATGAAACTTGGCTTTTCCTCCTTCCCAGTAAAGTGTATTTTTTCTCTTCAATTGAAGCAAATAACGTAAACTACTCCGAAGTTTAGATTTAGTTTAACTGGTTGAGTAAACACGAGACTCAATAGGTCAACTCTAACAAATATCTTAGTACGTTATACCTAACTCTTTTCTTTGAATTATAATTTCATAATTGTATTTTAATGACTGTGCAAATACTTTATAGTTAAGTGTGTACCAGTTATTTATGAGAGCATTGTCATGATAATATGTTATTGTGACATTATATTTATTTATCTGTAGTAGGTAGGTACTTAGTAAATACTGTTTTCTAAGCGTTCATTATTGTTTATTGCTCCCTTATTTAGATCAGTCTTTTGTTTGTTTTAATACTCACTTTAAACACTAATGTCTATAAACATAGTCAAATTCAAAGTCAAAACTACTTTATTCAGTAAAATCACAAGGATTATTTAGAATCGTCTTACATACTAGGTGATTCTAGGTGCTAGTTCCACGCGACCATAGCCTAGAAGAACGGGCAAGAAACTTACGGCCATATCTTACGAATGAGTACCCAACGACAAACGATATTTACTTATGTTCATTTATTTTTTGTGATCACAATGCTTGGCTGGCACTACCAATGCTGTATGAAATTTTCTCTCTTGTTGAATTACCATTATCGATAGCCGCTTTACTCCATAATACGAGTGGTTTGATTATTGTTGTGCTGTGAAGATAGCGAGTTAAATTGGGGATGAAACTTTTGTACCTACGCTACGTTTATACTGTACATATTTTTATCCATATATTTGTGACATATTTTTAAAAATATTTGCGTTTTGGGAAAATCACAATTGTGTAAACTCGAATTAACTTATTTTACGAGTTTTTTTACGATGGTAGGCAGAAAAATAGTGCTGTGCATATACGTTGATCCATGCCTTTAAATATGTGAATGTATCGTTAATATTATTAAAGTTTTCAAGTAAGGAGGTAGGTACTAACCAGTTTCTTTCGCAATAAACATGTTCAGCCGCTTAAAGCAAGTTGTTTCAAGAAAAAGTAGGTGCAACGGTTTCAAACAATTTCTTCCGAGTAAAATTTCCATTCAGTGAACTTGCCCGTCATGATATTACCGGTCTTTCAATCTTTCATTTAATTAATAACGAATTAGTTTGAACTTTTTCGAACTGGAAACTAAAAACTGTCCATATCTCGAATAGTTTTAGTAAATTTCGCTGAATATAAAAGTTCGCAGAGCTAAGGTTTGTACATTCGGTAGTTTTTTAAAGTGATATTTACGCGATAATAATGTATGTAAATACGTAATTCGCGATGCAATTGAAAGGTAAGGTACCTAACGGGCGAGAGGCGCGTGCACTCACTGTGCACGTGCTAGGGAAGGTCACCGGGGAGTTTCCACACCAGCAGACCACAACCCGCCACTAAAACAATATTCATACCGAACCAACTCTCTAACAAAACAATGCAAATCTAACCACCCCTAAAAATATAGCTAAAGTTTACGAAGCTTTTCTGAAAATCACTATAATTAAATACAGTACCTTGACGCAGTTCTTCGAAGCGTGCGTGTGGACGTGCGAAATAGTGCGATATGTAGTTCGTGCGCAAAGTGTTACAAAGTTTTCGATCGGCACGCGTCGCGGCCTGCGGATTGACTGGTGGTCGGGCGAAGTGCTGGTGTATTTATGCGTGCGCATCTTGGTGCGCCTGCGCTGTAGTGGGGGTGATCCGTCACACGGTCCAAGTACCAAATCTACCTACATACTGTAGCGTATTCTGTGGCTCCGTGCACATTGAAGGATTAAACTAAACTACCTTAAACGCATGGAGCCGCGTTTAATGGAGGACTTAAAAAATGGACCAATAAAAAAAATTTGCTATTCGTGTAACTCCTAAATTATCTCGGTCAAGGTTGACAATATCATCAGCTATAATAATCTTTGATCGATATAACTTAAATGCTTCACGGAAAGTAAGAAAAAACAAAGGAAATAATAATTAATGAGACATAAATCATAACAGTTATCATGGTTGGACACGGACGTGAACTTATTAGCAGAAGTATATATTTTTTTACTCAATTGCAAGTGACTAAGTAAATATACCTCCTTTGGCAGGGCCGTATTCACAAATTTGGTGCCCAAGGACAATACTGTTTTATCGCCCCCCAAATCACGAAAGAGAAAATGAACCCTACAAGTCTCATACAAATAACTATTGTTTCTTACAGAAACGCAGCCTGCCGCCCTGGGCCATGTCTCCATAGCCAAGGGCTAATATATAGTTATAAGTACGATACGCCCAGACCACATTCATTAGAAAATATGTCATTAGCACGAAAAGAAAAAAATACTAAAATAATCTAAACACTGGGCACAACTTTTTACGAGAAGTTGGCGAGAGATGCAAGAGGCCATTTTTCAGAAAAAGATGTTACTACAAGGCTGACTTACTCAGCATACCTAAGTGTTACTTGTAGCGTGTGCGGTACCATAACACCGATGCACGTTTTGCACAACAGTGGCTTAAAATATCTTGTTATTCTGTAACGAAACAGAGATCGTTGATAAAATAAAATAAAATGCGATTACATGCGTACATATACGCGAAGTTTGGACCCGCTAAACTATCCATCGTACCAACCAGCCCATATCTAAACCAACCTAACCAATTCATTCATTAAATTTACCGCCTTCGCTAGAGGAAGGATCGCCTCGGGCATGAGTCTATATTGAGCATAGAACCCTAGGGGACGCGCCCCTCTTCCACTCGGTAGCAATTTAGTCAAGCAGGGGGACATACATGCAAAACGATGTGCCTACTCTGTTTTCTTCTAAGTACTTCTTTTGGAGTATGAATAGGTTTTGGGATACAGAGATTCTGAAAACTGTTGTCACTGGGCTTTTGAACGGGTCATGCCAAGTTGTTATTGAATAACAACTTGACATGACCCGTTCAAAAGCTCGTCGACGTCCAGCGAGGAATCGTGATACGATTTTGATTTCAAAATTAAAATATAAAAATGTATTATCTTCACACGCAGTGTAGGAAAAAAAATATATTTCATAGATTCAAATAAAAACTGTTTTGACCAAAGAAACTTCAACAAGTGTTTGGACCATTATTTCAATTTTTGTAATAGTCAACAACAAAAACTTAGTTAAAAAAACAAAGATATAATTAAAAAACTGTAATATTACACATTTTCGAGGCGGTGATGCTGTTTTGAACTTTAACTCAATAAACATAGAGCCATCTTAAGTGGCTTTGACGCTTTATATTTTTGCTTTTCATGTTTTAAAATTAAAACCAGATTTCAGACGTAATTAAGTATGAGGAAAATCTTTGCGTACTGCAGACCATAATGGGATAATTATTACCAACATACTTACAATAAACTGGTAGTAAATAGGTATACCTATATTTTATGTAGTAGATCGATAGTAGTTAATATAATTTCTTGGTCGAATTTTTCACGCTTTCTATTGAACTATGGTAGGTATTGATGCGATGCGGATTATAAGGTGGGCGTCAGGTGCTAACTCCCGTAGGTAATTATCTAGATGAAAGAGTGTAAGTACTTAAAGAGCTGCATTTTTTGGTTGACAGCATAGTTGTTATAACCAGTTTCAATTTATAATTTGTTTTAAATTAAAAGAAAGATAAAACTGATGAACAGCCGGATATACTAAATGGATGTAATGTCATGACCGACTTTTTTGCGTCAACGTAAAAACAGTTAAATACCCAGGGAAGGTACTTGTGTTTCAATTATTTATGTGGGTCATCCTGCGTTGCCTTCTCATTAGGGTTAGACCATCCGCTGACGTTCTCGCATGGTGGAATAATTGAAGAACACTCACATCATGTGACAAAATGTGAAATGCATGATTTATTGATTTTATTATTAAGTTGTAATTTTCAGGCGTCGTCGTCGTTTGTAGGTATACAGGGTTACATGGAAAGTCGTGCTAGATCCGTTAAGGGCGTAAAGTACCCATCATTTCTGACTTATTTTACTAAGAAACACCCCACCCTAAACTTAACCCATTTCGAGATATTCGACTTTTAAATTTTTATTGAAATTTGCAGACTTTTAGGCTACTAAATTTATTTTTGTTTTTTCTGTGCATCTTATTATTATTATAATTGCATTTTTACATGGGTAATAAGATGCTTTAGGACGTCAATCATTAAAATAGTGCATAAGTTAATTGAATAGATCGTTGTAGAGAAGTGAAACTTATGAAATAAAAAAATATTTTAGAAGGTTTGTTTTTCTCTAAGGGATATCTAAAAAAAATATTATGGCACTTGTTCGGCGGATGTTATAATAAATATCTACGTTTCAACAGCTATCTAACGACGTATAATAATCTAGGGTTTGTATTACATTTCGTGGAAAAAAAGTAGTTGGGACGCTCCAGGTTTGCAGTTCTAACGGTTCCACGCGAGCAAGACAAGTGAAGATTTAGGTAGATGCGAATGAAAGAAAAAATGTGTAGAGACCGGCTAGGGCTGGGAATACAACAGGGGAAATTGTTTTGGTTGTCAGTCTGCTTTTGTGCTTCGTACATAGTGAATGTGATATCGTTTTGCTCTTCTCCTAGACATCTGAAGAATATGCTAATATGCTTATTGTCAAAATCAGAAGAAATAGTTCAGAATCACAGCCAAGTTGAGAAAATGAGCAAAACGATATTACATTCACTATGCAGACTGACAACCAAAACAATTTCCCCTGTTGTATTCCCAGCCCTAGCCGGTCTCTACACATTTTTTCTTTCATTCGCATCTACCTAAATCTTCACTTGTCTTGCTCGCGTGGGACCGTTAGAACTGCAACCTGGAGCGTCCCAACTACTTTTTTTCCACGAAATGTAATACAAACCCTAGATTATTATACGTCGTTAGATAGCTGTTGAAACGTAGATATTTATTATAACATCCGCCGAACAAGTGCCATAATATTTTTTTTAGATATCCCTTAGAGAAAAACAAACCTTCTAAAATATTTTTTTATTTCATAAGTTTCACTTCTCTACAACGATCTATTCAATTAACTTATGCACTATTTTAATGATTGACGTCCTAAAGCATCTTATTACCCATGTAAAAATGCAATTATAATAATAATAAGATGCACAGAAAAAACAAAAATAAATTTAGTAGCCTAAAAGTCTGCAAATTTCAATAAAAATTTAAAAGTCGAATATCTCGAAATGGGTTAAGTTTAGGGTGGGGTGTTTCTTAGTAAAATAAGTCAGAAATGATGGGTACTTTACGCCCTTAACGGATCTAGCACGACTTTCCATGTAACCCTGTATACATATAAAAAGTCTAGTCGGAAATGAGCGAAATTAGTGAACCACCTGTAACTTGTAGTTACATTAAACTATATTTTCAAGGACAGTATTATATAATAGGTACTTATCGAAATTTAACAAATAGAACACAAAACTTTCGCAGACGCACAAAAATATAAGGGAGTCAAAAGCTTTGACTTTTATAGGGACTAAATGATAGAACTTCCTTACAAAAATGTCAAACATCGTAATTGCTCATTTTTCAACAGACAAAGCTAGTCAGCTGACTAATAATCAGCCGCTAACTACCTTTCAGGTGTTATGAATCCGCTGTTGCAGCCCGAACCTTAAGCCCTATATTTATTATACATTTTACCATTGATTTTATTTATATCAACGCGATATACTAATCCTACACATTAAAACAAAAAGTTGCATTATCTGGTTATAAAATGTGTTATCATATCGAAGCTATTAATAGCCACTGCGGCATTTCTGCAGATGCTGACTAAGACATACCCAAATTACAAGGTACAATCTCAGTTGACTGATAACAAAGTATTTATAATCATTTTCGGGCGAATATCCACGACGACCGCGCGTGATATCCACTAGAAAATTATTTATCAATCATATAGTCACGTCTCGGTATATTGTATATATATCATGTTAGTGTGGCAATTAGAAGTTACTTTATATTGGTATGTATTTGAATGAGGAGTTTGAAGTCACCGAATTAACGAGCTGAAACTAAACGACACCATGTTAAAGAAATCTGTAAATATAAGAACTAGTACTGAGTGCTAAATTTCATGAAATGATTTATTATACAAATGATTTATTGGATTCATTGGATAAATAGAATATAATCTACAAAAAGAAAAATTTAGGTAAAGGAACTATTCGAGTGCAAATTTTGAGAGTATGATAAAATATTAATTGGTATTTCGCACGTCAACAAAACAAGCTTGTACTCTAGAAGTTATACATGTATATTTCAAATTTGTCAAAAATCTTCTACATACTAAAACAATAGTGACCAGCCACTGATACTTCAATAATCTCTTGGTTAGTGTTTATCTATTTCTGTCTGTTCGTGTTTGTCGGTCTGTCCCCTCCATTCACAGAGCTAAACCATTACATGCAGCTGGGCAGATAAAATTTACTGGTAAATGTAGATAGGTATAATATGTTAATGTCATTGTTATTACAATATGAAAACAAACACAACATTTACAGATAAAAGGTCGATCATTAACGTAAATACTTAACTGTTAGTTACACGCGACCTTGCTTGCCTGCTACCCTTAAATAAGATAAGTACGAAAAGCAGATAAATAAATAAAGAAGCCAAGTCACATCAAGTAATGTCACATTTACTTTGTAAAGAAACAAATCAAGTATTTATTTAATAGTTTGTGGTTTTCTTAAAAGCGAAGTGACTATTTGTAATTTTAAAAAGTCACGAGTAAACCACTTTACACTTACTTTAGTCCATAAATTAATAGAACCTATTTTTCTACAGAAATACCGAGTACGATGTTTATTAAAAATTTTCTTTAAGAATATGATATTTTATGCAAACTCCTTTTCGCCCCTCATAGTGTTGAATATTTAATGTTTCAGCGGTTTAAGATTTCATAAGCGAAGTCCCTCGTTTTTAAATTAATAATAGAAATATGTTATATGCTAAGCTTGGGGCTAGATGATGTTGTGTGGCTTGTTCAGCATTATTGATTTATTTAATTGGTCGCTTCTTTGAAATTACTTATTGGTTGTCGCAATCAGGTTACCTACTAAATAATTAATTAATTTCCATAATTATGTTACTAGTATACCTACTAGTAAATAAAAATCTTAACTTTAGATAGCATTGTGTACCCACAATGCTATCTAAAGTTAAGATTTGTTTATAACTATTTCTACTCATAATAGCTTACATAGAGTCAGTTCCAGCTTTCTGTATAAACCAGTCAATATGATGTAACTTCGTAAGCTTATCATTTATCATATCAGTCAAGGTGATTATTTTATCTTGACCGCCTTTAGATACTATTTAGAACATCGTTAAAAAGCCGACAAAGAATACGAACTCGAAGATAATCGAAGAAATTAAATACAAAGCTAACCTGTATGGAAGGTTGGGTCAAATTAACTTTCGAACCGCTTAAACGATGTGAAAAGAATATAGTAGCATATAAGATTTACTGGGAAGATAATGAGATGAGATGAAGGGGCTTCGAGCCATAAGGGTTCAAAAGGATTAAAAAAATGAATACCTTTCGAATGTTCCACTCAATCCAGAGAGACCGGCTTGAAATGTTAAACAATTTATTACTTTTGTGTTATCATAACCAAAATAAGGTTTTCTATTCTTCTTAGTAGCATCTGTAGATGCTGAAAATAATGTGACAAGTAAAGCAGTTTTGTGACAAATGAACGAATGGAAACTGATAACTTAGAATCTTAAAAATACAGTCTGGAACCAGTGTGTACCATTAATAAAATATTCACAATGCTATTTATTTTTAAACTAAGCGAAGTTTGTAGCTACTATGGGAATCAGATTGCTAATCGAAAATTAATATATTTTTCGAAGTAACTTTAAGACAACGAAACGTAGAGTTGAGAAATTTTGAGAAGTTATTACGTACTAAACTTAGCTCAATTTTAGTAATAGAAAATCTTAGTTAAAACTTTAGTGAAAACCAAATCTGCTTACCACGTGCTTCATCTATCGGTTTATAACTAAAACACTACTTTGTGTAGCTTTAACGAGTCTCACATATTATGAAGTTACATTGCTAGTTATAAAATTAAATGTGGTAGTAGTAAAAATAACACATTTAGATAATAGTCCAGTCAAAATAGACTAAAATTATGACTTCAGTTTGCATTAATTCCCAACAAGCTGGATTTTTGTGTAGGCCTTGAATACGTCATTACCAATGATATGTCAAAAGTCCCCATCGATCCCGCTTGTGCGTTGTTTTTTATTCGAGGTCAAAGGTCATAAATTTGCATTTTTTGCGTATATCTCTGAAACAACGAAAGCTATCGAAAAGTGGTTCAGGCAAAGTTTGTACATCGTAAAATTGTCTACAAAAAGATATCAACACTTTTCTTCTACAAAGCATCGTTTTCGAGATATAGTCACTTTAGACCGCAGGAAAATCGTCGAAGATGCTGCGTTTTTTTCATTTCAGCCGTTTTATCTGCTTCATTGCCTCAGAACAAACAGTATTTCTTGAAATTTACTGAAAGGGGTGATGGGTTCGATGGGTTAGTCCTCCTCCAAGGTAATGAATCGTCTTTTTGTTTCAAGAAATACTGTTCGTTCTATGGCAATGAAGCAGATAAAACGGCTGAAATGAAAAAAAACGCAGCATTTTAGTAGATTTTCTTGCGGTCTAAAGTCACTATATCTCAAAAACGATGCTTTGTAGAAGAAAAGTGTTGAGGTAATTTTGTAGACAATTTTACGATCTACAAACTTTGCCTGAACTATTTTTCGATAGCTCTCGTTGTTTCAAAGATATACGCGAAAAACGCAAATACCCAGGTTAAAGTCATAAATTTGCGTTTAAAAGTCATAAAAGAGAGCTATCGAAAAATAGTTCCGACAAAGTTTGTAGATCGTAAAATTGTCTACAAAAATATCTCAACACTTTTCTTCTACAAAGCATCGCTTTCGAGATATAGTGACTTTAGACCGCAGGAAAATCTACTAAAATGCTGCAATTTTTTTCATTTCAGCCGTTTTATCTGCTTCATTGCCATAGAACGAACAGTATTTCTTGAAACAAAAAGACGATTCATTACCTTGGAGGAGGACTAACCCATCGAACCCATCACCCCTTTCAGTAAATTTCAAGAAATACTGTTTGTTCTGTGGCAATGAAGCAGATAAAACGGCTGAAATGAAAAAAACGCAGCATCTTCGACGATTTTCCTGCGGTCTAAAGTCACTATATCTCGAAAACAATGCTTTGTAGAAGAAAAGTGTTGATATCTTTTTGTAGACAATTTTACGATGTACAAACTTTGCCTGAACCACTTTTCGATAGCTTTCGTTGTTTCAGAGATGTACGCAAAAAATGCAAATTCATGACCTTTGACCTCGAATAAAAAACAACGCACAAGCGGGATCGATGGGGACTTTTGACATATCATTTGTAATGACGTATTCAAGGCCTACACAAAAATCCAGCTTGTTGGGAATTAATGCAAACTGGAATGTCTATTTTGACTGGACTATAAGTACGTATTTTATAAGCAAAACTAAAATCGAACCCGGGAGTTTTTAAGAAAAACTTTTACCGTATCTACCTACACTTGCTTGTGTGGTTTTGCTTAATATTATTGTTTCTATTTTTATGTTTAGGGTTCTATAATAATAAACAAACAAATATTTTATCCGGTTTGGAGATAAAAGTTGTTCAAGAACGATATGAACCACACATAGAAATATTATAGGAGAGTTTTACTAATTTTTCAAGACACATGACGGACGGTACCAACTATAAACAGTATTGAGAGAAAATATCCTTACGTTAGTGAACCGTTGAACTTTGGGTCAGTTGTTAATTAACAACTGACGTTTAAGTCAATGATAAGATTCGTTAGGTTGAATTCATTTGTCGGTTAGATACTAACGAGTATCATATCAAACTAAGTGTCATTGATCCAGCTTTGAAATCACAATGTAGGTATCACGATAACATGATCAATTTCAGCGTGCTAGCATGGATATGCTAATTACCTGTTCATCATACTAAAAAGATTTGCAAACATTGATAAAACCGGTGAGAACCAGACTTAGGATAAGGCATTGTTGATTTCACACACGAATACCGGCAAATTAAGTAAAATTAATTTTATTAAAAATTAATGATTATTCAATGTCCCACTTTTTTACCGACGAAAAAATGGTGGAGATTCTCAAGTCGAAGCGTAGGTAGGTATATATTTTTGTAAATACTATGGCTGGTGCGAATTAAATATAGAATTCGGTATCGTACAAGAAAACCTATGAAAACTTTAATTTAATAAAGATTTAGAAGTAATAAAGATGTAATAGAACTTAATAAAAAAATAATTAGTTTAATTATATAAACATTACGGCTGTGCTAGTATTGGACAGGCTCGCTTACTGATTTATTTCTAATGAAGTGAAACATGATATTTGTTCTGTGTATTCTATGAATAAATTTACAGTATACTTTAGGAATAGTATAAATACCTACTCTATCAGCAATCAGTTCGCCTATGCTAGTTTCGCCCTCAGGCGAGGAGCGACGATCTGTGGAATATAGCTGGCAAAGTCCGGATGATAAGAGCCGAAGATCAGACTCCGTGGCGCGTCTTGGGATATACATACATACAACCAGCAGTGGACTGATATAGGTTGTTTATGATGCTTTCTTATTTTAGGACAAGACGACGGTGCGTGAAATGTTCATGAGTTTGTTTGAATACACATCGTATAATATATGTAAGATAAGTACATCATTTATTGATAAATCGTGTAGGCAGGCAAAAATAAGATACATTGCCGTCGATTCGTCCATCTGACGTTGCCATCGTTATGCGGTTCTTCTTCGGTTTCTTGCGGTTCAAATTACAATTATGTTATTTCATACAATGTTTGTATCTCGAGTTGGAAATCAGGTATTTGTGAAATGCAATTCTTTATCCAAATAAATAATGCGACATATTTTGTAGTCCCTAAGAAGATTCACCGTGCTTGTATAAATAAATTCAAAGTGCGGAATAAAAAAACCTGGGTACTTTAATATTTTTCGACCGAATGGCGTCATGTCGAAATAAGAATAAGAAATATTATTCAAAATTTCCGCAGAGTGTGAAATTGTAGAATGCAGTAGTGAGGGCAAATCTCTGAACAGTAGGACAGAGCAGAGGTCAGGTTTTTGTAGATTGTTACCATCCTAGATGATTTCATCGCTTTTTTATTAATCAATAGCTGTACTACCTACCTACTACCGACTGTTAACAAAAAACTTGTTATCTACTTTATTTACCTAATAGAAACCGTTTTAGATAAGAAAAAGTTCCATTACCAAGTGAATAAGATTTGACTATCTTTATCTGTACCACGGGTCTCTAAAGACTAAATCTGCGCTATTAAATATAAATTCAAGATATATTACAATTGTGTACCTACACATAAGTACATGACTAAGTTTGAACGACCTTGGTGAGAATGTTAAAATCGCATTTAAACAAGTTTGTTTTAAATCTACTGTTTAAAGCTAAACATGCATTTCACGTACAAGTACAATAACAACGAGGACAAACCAGCATTTGCAAACAGGCTACAACGACGGCAAATTGCCAAAACATAACAATACTCAACATAAATCAACTTGTATACTTACCTATATCTACTATACCTAACTTACCTACCTTGTATACAGGGAGGTAAACTGATATGTATGCTTAGTATACCTACATAAGTTTAAATATAGGGCATTATTTGTTTTCAGGACTTAATTTTTCAATCATATCTACATAATATTAAAATTTGAAAACGTAGTTACTAAGAAGATATTTATAAAATTATAAACCACTTAAAAAACTCAGATGGGTCCAAATACAGAAATCAGAAATTAGAACAATTTATTGTTTAACTGTTGTAAGTACATAAAAGATCTTAATTATAAGTGGTACATACACATAACCTAAAAAGATCCCAGTTGTCCCATGGTCCTATTCAGTTCTTGAAACTACTGAGATCCACATAACAAAAATGTCTCTAACATTTAACTCAGATTAACAATATCAATAAAATACGTAAAAAATGTTCGCCAGAAATTAGAAGATACTTTTATAGGGTCCACGTAGAGCTAGAGCTACATGAAGTTTATGCGCACGGGAAGATTTTCGTATTTTGACACAATGCCTTATACCTACCTACTACAAGTAACTGCGACAAATAGTATTTTTAATATATATATTATTATTATTCAGCCATTGTCGTCCCACTGCAGGGCAAAGGCCTCCCTTCCCTCCTTCCACTCCTCGCGATTTAACGCAGCGACAGGCCACGTGCTCAGGTGCGAGTCCAGCTCGTCCCGCCATCTCATCCTGGGTCTTCCACGTCGTCGCTTGGCATATCGAGGAATCCACTCTGTGGTTTGCTTAGCCCACAAGTCATCGGGCATGCGACAGATGTGTCCGGCGGCCCAGTTCCACTTTAGGCTGGCGGCTTTTTGACCAACGTCAACGATGTGTGTTTTGGAGCGCAGGATACTGTTCCGCACGCGGTCGGACAGTTTCACGTTCAAAATACTGCGCTCCATGGCTCGTTGGCATACCCCGAGGGCGGATTTCTGATGCTTTGTCAAAGACCAAGTCTGAGCACCGTAAGTAAGGATGGGAAGAATGCGCACGTCCATGAGTTTCTTTTTTAAGGTTAGTGGTAAATTACCCTTCATCAGGTCTTTCATTGACCAAAAGCTTTTCCAGGCGTTTTCTGTGCGTCTTGTAATCTCTTTTTCTGTTCTGGCCTGGAAAGACACTGTTTGGCCAAGATATAGATACTCTTGGACGTACTCAATCCTCTCACCTTCCACAACAACTGCGCGCTTTATGCTGTTAGTCATAAGCTTGGTCTTTGACATGTTCATCTTCAACCCCACCTCGAGGCTAGCGTTGTTAAGTTCGTTGATCATCAAGCCGAGTTCAGACGCTGAGGAGGAGAAAAGAACGATGTCGTCAGCAAAACGGAGGTTGGTTAACCTATTTTCACCGACGACAATTCCTCTTTCCACCCAGATGTTTGCCAAATTCCTAAAGACCTGTTCTAAGGTGGCCGTGAAAAGTTTAGGAGATAGCGGGTCTCCCTGTTTAACTCCTCGCTGTATGCGGAAAGATGGTCCTACAGTGTGTAGCTTAATGGCAGCTGTTCTGTTGTTGTAGATGTTGCGCAATAAGTTAATGGAATTAAATTGTAGGTGGGTTCTATATCTTGATTCTCTAGAGCTTCAAATATTGAGTTGTGGTGGAGGCTATCGAAAGCTTTGGAATAGTCTATGAAGGCAAGATAAAGTGGCAAATTATATTCAAGGTGTTTTTCTACTATCTGATTTAAAGTTTGGAGATGATCGGTGGTACTAAGTCCGCGTCGAAAGCCGGCCTGTTCTGAAGGTTGGTGCATATCTAATTGACCAGAGATTCTATTTTCAATCACCTTGACGAAAGCTTTGTAGAGGTGTGAGACAAGACTAATGGGTCGATAATTTCCTATTGCAGATTTATCACCCTTTTTGTGCAGTAAAATTATATTGGAATGGCAGAAATCTTTGGGAAATTTACCGGTCTTTAAAATGGAGTTAAACAAGATTGTAATATAGGGAAGAAGAGATGGTTCGCCTATTTTTAGGGCTTCGGTGGTAATACCATCATGACCTGGGCTTCTACTATAATTCATGCTCATGAGAGCACGATGTACTTCTAGGCCTGTAAACGTTTCAAAATTTTCTGGGCAAGAGAAAGTTGTAGGAACCGGTTGGCGGTTCACATCATTCTCTGTGTAAAGTTCTTCATAAAAATGTGTGCATATGTTTAATATTTTTGATCTATCACCTTGCTTCACACCATTGCTATCCCTAAGGTTTCCCATAACAGCATTTCCTTTCATCTATACTAATATTATAAAGAAGTAAAGTTTGTGTGTTTGTATATTTGTTAAATTGTAGATAAGGGGTAATCTCGGAATCTACTGAACTGATTTTAAAAATTCTTTCACTAATAGAAAGCCACATTATTGTTGAGTGTCATAGGTTAATAACCTTTTTAAGGCTTTTACGTGGTAGTCCGTTTTGCAAAAGTTTTGTAATTGCAATTATTAACATTATTATGCCCTACGAAGTGGGCACGGGTCAGCTAGTTTTTAATATATACCTAAGTACTAGTAATTCCCATAAGCTTAGGCTTATTCGAATTACTCTTATATGTTTAAGAGTGGCTTCTTAATTTGTGGAGCCTAGACAAAGAACGGCGATAACTTGACAGACAGTTCGTATATAGAGTTTGAGTTTTATTTATATGAGCTATTTAAATGTTCATAAACTTTTACGAACTTTAATTACTCAGAGGCTAGGCAACAGTAGGTACAATATACATTAGGTACCTAGACACGACTCTACAGCGTGATTAATATCCTACCGTTATCGATAGCAAGATTGTAAGGATGGTAATGACACTCATTTCACTTGGTTACAAGATTGTACGTAAACTCGCAAATCTCTATCAGCAAATAATAAACAATTGCCAATCACAGTTACCGGCCAATGCTATGGCACACTCAACTCTTTGATGGAAAATATACCTATCAGAGTTGATTTATTGGGTTGTTCAATTTTACCAAAAACTTGACTATGAAAATTTATCTTTTTTCTCTTGATCCTTTTCATCGTTTGAGGACACCTTACGAAAAATCTGCCGTCAAATTAGGGCCGTCAAACAGCTAAAGAACAATTAGAGCTTCTGCTGGAAACGTATTTTCCGTAACTTATACAAAATTTCATAGGTAGGGGTAGGACCATTAAGTTACCTATTAAGTTGTTAATAACTGTAACTTTTGTTAATTGCAAATGCTAATGACAAACAAATGATTATTTCAACAAAAACTAAATTAATAACAGCTATGTCAATAAAAAGTACGCTGTTGTTGTTTTTTTAAATTTTAAATTAAGATGGAATGATGGATAAAGTTGCGCTATTTCTACGTAACAATTATATTGGTGCGTAGACAACAGATAAGATATCGCAACATTTAACTCAAATTCCACTTAGTTACTTATTAGAACCAAATTACTTAGTGAAGGAACTTAATAAATAGACTCTAAAAGTATTTATTTTGTATGGGCAATTCATCTGTTGCGCTTTAGTTCCTACTGTGGTTTACTCATCGTTGTTGAGTATGTAATAAGATAAAGAGGTAAACAGCTTCCTACGCTGGTAGGTAGTTGTTGTACTGTTAATAGTAATACAGCCAATAACTAGCTATTACACATCCTGTCATTCGTAATTTATCTCGACTGTTTGAAATACCACGATAGAAATTCTACAATAATACAACAATTAAAAATATGGTTGGTGGAAAGGGTTATTTTAACCCTACTTTGGCACTACTTAGTCATATCATTTAATGATATGAATACCAAAATAGTTAGTTTAAAAATAAAATGTAGTTGAATTGAATAGAAAAGCAAGCGCCGCGTCTGAATCAAATGGGAACCTTTTGTTTTAGTATTATCTTATAATCAATCTCACATCCATTGATGTCGTTGGGGACCTGAGTAGGATTGACTGGGAACTATCGCATTGAATAATTGAGGCTTGAGGGGGACTCCGGGCCCCGACTTCATCTAGGTAGGTATCTACGTTCTCAACTAGCGGATACATAATTTTCCATCATAGTTTTCCACTTCTATCAATATTATCAAAACTTTTCAAGGTAGGGTCGCAGGTTCGAACTCTGTTCGAATTTATAATAACTTTTGGGTTGTTGTGTGATTTTGGAGTGCATGTAAACACTATATATTAAAATAAAAATGTATAATAGCAATAACCATACATGTTTATTGCTTTATATCTAGCCTGCTTTTATAGGTAGATACTGGCCTTACTTCATAATAATAGGTACAAGTTTTTCCTTATAATCTTGATGTTTAGAGGTCAAAGCCTGACATAATAATCTAGGTACCTATATTGTAGAAAGCTACTTACTTTACTTAGTAAAATATCTCTTAGCTGGATGTTACTACAAACCTGCAATAGGTAGGTACCTAATAATTAATATATGATTAATTTTGTCAAGGTTAGATACACCCTTATTTTATTACCTACCTAAGTCTACAGGTACCTACCTAAGTCTTCAGAAATCATCGCCCAGACTAATGATTTTTTTATACAAATTGTTTGGTGACACCACCTGCATGCAGCTACTAGCAGAGAAGTCTAATAAATTGTTATTTGAAGCTTGACAGATATACTAACTGGTTAGCAAGAAAGGTGTTAACCAGTCAGTCGACTTTTTCCACTTTGCCATACAGTGTTAAGTAGTATACCTACCTAGTATTAAAATACATTGCATGCTCTGGTCCTGTGAGATATCAATCTGCATCGATTATGACACCAAAATACGGTGATGCATAGATAAGTAGGTAGGTAGGTACATCCCAGAAAAAACTAATTTATGCATATGGTTATAGACTACAACCATATGCATAAATTAGTTTTTTTTTAAATATGTACTAGAACTTGTAGTAGTTTAGAAAAGGTTTTTAGTACCTACATACATAAAATAGCAAATTTATATGTTTAACATATATAAGTAATATAGTGGAATGGCAAAGAAGTCAAACCTATAAATCTTAAGTGTGTACCTACTTAAATAAGTACCTACCTACAAGTCTACTGCTCGGAAGGTTTTGGAGGCAGTGGCGTTACTTACCGTCTATGTAGGTAGGTACTTCAGACCAATCATGTAGTTTCATTTTCATTTTCTTCATCAAAAATATTGGAAATAGAACTCTTTGGACCATTAGCTTGAGAATGAAGCGGCATTTCTGTTATAAGTCATCACCAATTTAAGTTCATCTTAAGTACTCCTTACAACTCGTATGTACCTGTTGACCTCAAGGTCATGATTGCCCTAATCATGACCTTGAGGTCAACTTGAGGTCAACAGAGGAGGCTGATCCATATTTTATTTTGGTGTTTTGTTTTTTATTGTTGTGTACTGTACGGTACGAATGAATAGTACCAGTGCTGCCATCTCACATTAATCAGAGGCAGCGATAGTTATGCATATCATCGTAGCGGGCAGTGGCGCTGAGAAAAATGACGGTGGCAACGACGACGTCCGTCGTGGCGAGTTTGATAGATTAGAATCATTTGTGGACAAGATTATGTTCTGGGTACGAAGTAAATAAAGAAAAAAGATCTCATTTTTATAAATTTGAAAAGAAGTAAAACCTAAAAATGTACTTACAAAAAATATACCTCGGTAGGTACCTACATAATTATTATTATTATAAAACCTACGTAGGTATTTTGATATAAGGATAATGCACTTAAAACAACTCCATTTAGTCTTTTAGAGTGTAGTTTAATAAAAACAAGGTTCAATGAGCGATTTTCCAGGAAGTGTTCTTAGAATACACGATAGATGGCGCTCACGAATAGTTCCTAAAATAAAAAAGTTTTTATATTTTATCTGTGGTGTGAAATTTTTGTACCAGAAAATATTCATAACTGTTTGACAAAAGCAAAAATGGGTACAAAGTTTGGCAAAGAGAGTTTAATATTTATTTGCACAAACTTACGTAGCAAAAATCAGAAACCATACATATATATAGTCTGTTGTCAAGAAGGTACACGAATGCGAAAAGAAAAGCAAACGAAATTTATCAAAACGCTGAATACACCGAAACGGATGTGACAGGATGATAATGACAGCTACACGACAGAGGGCTTAGTCCCTATAAACCTATAGATTAAACAGATAAAAAAAGAGAGGTATTTTGACAGGTACTATTTGTCAGCGCCAGCTATCGACTCTTTTTGAACTATTCTTATTTTAAAAAAGTTATTAGGTAATTCGCTCATTGTTTATTTATTCATAATTATTTAAATCGAATAAATCATTATATTTTAGATGGTTTTTTTTAAGGTTGTAGGCAGGATTCTTTAGATAATAATCAGTGTTTGTCTATTTGTTCATTACAAGATACAACCACTAACCACATGCGAAGTGCAGGTTGTGGCATGAAATGAATCGCAGGTAGCAAACCCATCATATAGTTGTAGGTAATCATACGTCACATCTGCTACTGTTCAAATAATAGCCAACTATAAATAACAGCCGGTGACGGACAATATTAAGAAAAAAATAAAGACATGCTAAATTAGGTTATAGAAATGAAAATCATTGCATTACCTACCTACTGTTATTTTTAATTATTTATTTATCTGATTAATATTCAGGAAAATAGCAGTGATAAAAATCTTTATGACAATGATCAGAATGTAGCAATCATGACTAGTTTGGGTAAGAAGTATGTTCTTTTTCTAGCTTTATCTTTCAGGATGTCAATTTAACGGATTATTGCTCTAGCAGTATACTAGACTAATGCGATTGATATATAATAGTAATTTGATAAAATTAGAGGGCAACAGAGATCATTGATTAGAATAGTGCACATTTGGATTTTTGAACGTCTGTCATGTTTGTAATTTGTTATTATCTCAATATATGTCACTGTCAAATATATTCTGAGATTCTGAATATTCTGTCAAATATAGATTGTCAACGGCCGCTGACAGAAAGATACATGGAAGATGGACGGACGGCCCATCTTTTCGTTTCGGTTTCTGTCTTGCAGTAATTCGTGAACTGGGAGATACTATTTCCGTATAATTATTGCTTACAAATTACTGGTGTTCGACGTGCTTCATGTTTGTATAAATTTTCAATAGTTATCGTCCTTGCTGGTTTTCGTTCCTGTTGCAATTATCGATTTTTGGTTTTGTTATAGTGGCACGCGTTTATTTTATCGTGGAGGTCGGGATACCGATGTGAAACATGATTGAACTAACTGTTAAAACTTTGGATTCGGTTAACCACACCTTTAACGTGGAAGCTGAGGTGAGTAGTTTTCACAAAATACTATTTTTAACATTCTGCTCTTGCTCTTGTTTCGTGTGCTCGAACGCTTTTTCCATCGATCGATTTGGTAATGGCCAACTACTGATTATAATTTTGGTTAATTCGTTTTCGTATGAACTATTACTCCATTATTTGAAATAAGATCTTTGTAACTTATTAGTCCAGTTAATAAACTACTGTATGAGCTCACAAAGAAAACTGTCTTTTCTACAAAAAAAAGTATCTGGGTTTTTACTAATGAATGTAATGGTATATGGCTATGAAAAACCATTACATGCTAGCATGGTTTTCCATAGCTTATTTATAATATAAGCAGTTTCATGGATTTTATAAAAATGTCTGCAGCTCGCGGTGACATTCTACAGTGTGAAGTTTCATCCTTACAAGGCCCTAATCAAGCAAAATTATTTTTATTGAAAATTTTGCTTACTTTCTAGTTCCTATGAGTAAAATATATTTATATTTTTCAAACTATTTGCCATGGTGCCAGTATGCATGCAGCGATTTCCGTAAAGCGAATGCTATGTGCCTCTTTTGAAATTCCTTTAGTGTAACAGGATTACCAGCATAATTTTGCAGCAGCACCTGGAATTACACCTGAATGAATTAGTCATCACCAAAAACATTCAAAATATTAAAGTGGAGAGCCCTGAAACATCTATATAAGATGCTCAGTAAGCAAACCTTCATGTAAAAAGAAGCTAATGATGAAGCCTCCTTTTTAATATTATCTCTAATTGGTTCTGCATGTTCGATATTAACTCGAACGGTTCGTAAATGGCAAATTTAAACAAAGCATTTGAGTTGCTATTGAGCGATTTTGCGCAATTTTTTTATAAAGCAATTGTTAATAATGTCCGAGATATACCATCACTCTTTTTACATTTATTACAAAAATTGCATCGCGTGTCATTGTTTCACCATCCCTACAATATAGCTTCATTACTACTATATAATACAGAAACTCTACTGGGTGGGGCACATCCATGGCACCCAACTTTTGCCGTTAGCTCAATGCTCATATTGCGCAGATTGCAACAAACAAAGATGTAATTTCACAGAATAAAAGAGATTGGTTTCAAAAAAGCTTCTTTGTATTTGAGAAGACTTTATTGACATTAATATGCGTATTAATAAAATCAATATTATAACGATTCAAACATTTCAAAATCAAATCAAAAATCGAAATTGTTTTATTTCGGAACATGAGGATAATAATACAGTAACAAAAATTAGATTTGTTACAAGAAAGTTGCAAACAATATATAAAGTTATAAGCTTGCATGTTCCGAGATCATATTTAAGGGATCATATATTAAATGTATCTTCGGCAATCACTTTTTCAGAAAAACTTAAAATTGAATGAGACCAATTCACTTGTTTGAAATACAATATATCTCAAAAACTGCATACACCCACAGTCATACAATACTTTATGTGGTTATGGGCACTTTCAGTTAGGTTTAATATTATAGTGTAGTGTCTCTGTAATATGCGAACACAACATTAAGTTAGTTTGTCCTTTGATTAGCTAATTGTCGTTGTTGCAGCTTTTTTTTTGTCTGTACTAGGAATATTAGAATTACTGAGCTAATTTTTTTTCAGTCAACTGTGGAACAACTCAAGGAGAACATCAGGGATACTCTCGGCCTTGAGATTGAACGACAGCGTCTCATCTTCTGCGGGAGAGTTTTGCAAGATGATCAGAAGCTTAACGAATGTGGTACTTGATCCGTTTGATCCACTTCATTTACATTTATTGATTTTGTTGTTAGATGTTTTTAAATGAATGCTTTTGCAGGTGTGGACGATGGCAAATGCTTGCATCTTGTTCAGCGTCCACCGCCCAGCCCACCGTCTAGGCGCAATAGACGCAGAGAAAGAGAACTAGAAAGAGATAATGTCATGGGAGACGATGCGGGGATTTTCCCTTCTACGTCCCCCCTGCGACATCACATTAGACATCTCTTGGTAAGGTTTATTTTTTGTTTATCCTTAAAATTTGTAACAGTACATATTTGTTAATGCTTATATTTGAGTGCTTTATCACACTGGTTATGATGATTCAAAATAAATAAACAATTAATTTTTAGTCTGCTCCAACTGATCTGGTAATAGAACAGCAGCAAGCGATGTCAATGACTCCGACTGCCGGACGAATGGAGTTCATACGCCGAATGATCACGGAAATCAGGGAGTCTATGGCTCTTCTGCGTAATCACACCGGAGATTTGGTAAGATTAAAAAAATATATATTTTGGTGATGGTCATTTCAAAAAATGTTTGTGTCTAAAAAGTAACAAATTACGACAGACGAGTTATTTTATATTGTTTAATTAAGACACTGTTCTGCAAATAAAAATAGTGGCATAATATGGCGCGAGATAATAAAATACACCATCACCTTCTGGGAATGTGATGGTGTATTTTTTAAATATCTGTTAATATAGTCAGATTTGGAGAAAGAACAGCAGCCTGCCGATTGTCTGAGCATGTAAGGTATCAGTTCATCTTACCACGGGTCAAGAGATTGTTTTTTATTTATCCACGTTTTCAGGTCTCAGGATTTTAAGTTGTAATTAGTTAAAAAACCTATCATTGCAAAAAAACTATTTCAGAATTTAGTTACCTATACCAAAAATAAAACGTATCAAAGTGTTGACAAAAGCGGTGTGTGGCCAGTGCTAAATACCATTGAATGATAAATTGATGACGCAAGCTAAGTTTTTCTCTGTCGTTATAATATTCAGTGAAATAATTGCATGGTTTTGTTTTGGCATCTAATTTGCATGGCTTGATCGAACGTGTTACCGAATGTAATTGTTTAATGAAATAACAGTAAAAATCTTCTCTCTCGTATCTCAGTATTTAGTTTCTTGTTCAAACTAATTCTCTTGTACCTGACTACGCATTCATGTTAGATCTTTTCATCGCTAATGCGTCGCACCTACGCATTTACTAAGATTAAATGAATAAATAAAATAATAATTTAAAAAGTACAAATAATATAGATTGTAGAATAATTTGTGTTATATTCCAATGCATAAGTTGTTTATTTAAATATTTCTGAATTAAATACCAATCGTATCGAGATTACGAATCTGATTGCCAGTATTACTTGAACTATAAACTTATTGAAACTTTAAGAAATTTACGTTCACGTTGTACTAGTTGTAAATGCTTTTACATATTAACTAGCAAAATTTTTTTTAACAACCTACAACAAAAAAAAATATCTTGCTCTTTCATATTGACGCATATGTGTGAGCTTTATCATAAATAAAAATTATTTAAAATGTTCTTTATGTATTGTGATAACTGCATGTATGTTGGCATAGCATCGTTTGCATAGTAATTGATGTTGTTTGATGTTGATTACTGTAGGGCGGTTCTGGAGAGACAGCGGATCCACAAGCCGAACCTATGGAGACTGAACAAACGACAGCTGAAACACCAATAGAAAGACAGGTATGTGTATTTAACCAAGTCGCATGAAATTTGTGATGCTGTACTGTAGAGTTGGTGGAATAACGTATTTGTTCACTATTACGCTAATAATACTAATTTTGTGTTTCCCTATTCGTTTTAAATCCAAGTTCTGTTATACCATGTGTCTTAACATACACAGATCACCACAATAAAATGGACGCACCTAAAGTAGGCATCGACTATAATTCTGTTTAGTGGTTCTGTAAATCGGTTTGTAAGCGTTTTTAGAGTATGTTCAAAGATTTATTGAAAGATTTATTTAAATAACATTGAAAATAGACCGCAATTATCATAATACTCTAAATCTAATCTAAAATTAAATCTAAATTAAAATAGTTTGATTCGGATCATAAGTATCTTGTCATAAGTAATTAATCTCATAAAAACAATTAGTAGCATAAACACGATTAGAAAAAGACTTAATTTGTACAATTTATTCATTCTGTCATCGCATCTGCTTCGCATTCGCTCGAGTTCGCGAACTCCTAGTATAAGATGGTATCCTCAGAGATCCTGAAGGCAGTGCTACGTGTACAAATGTTCGAATGTTTTATATCAAAAGTAAGACGTACTATGTGTTCTAGTTTATCTGTCACATATTAACAATTCTAATATCGCCAGTCCGCCACTTCTAATAGAATTACAATTTATTCCCCTCTACTACAAACTTAGACGAATCAAGATTTGATATTTGACCAAGTTTGGTAATATAATGTTTTTGTCGTGTTTTTTTCATTCGTCTTGACAGTAAGAAGTTAAAAGTGTAATTCAACGTTTTTATGTTGTATAAAATGTTTAAAAGTTTGATACACAATAAAGCTCAGAATGTTATAAAAATAACATTACAAAATTATATACATCTGCTACTATACTAAAGAAAGGAAAATGGGCAATTCACTATGGAGCGTAGGCCACGACTAAAAAACTCGTCCCTCAGGGTTGCCACATAATATGTTTTTTTTTTAGTCGGGGCCCAAAGTGCCCATTCTCCTTTATAAAATAGATGTCGTTTCGATTTGCGTGAATAAAGCGCCGCATTTTTGTCACGTGTTTTCAGACTGCTGCCAGTCACGTTGACAAGAACTTTAGCACAATCTCACAGTTTCCCTTTGAAAAGTTTCTGAAAGCGTATTTTTATAAAAGTTTGCATTTGTGCGGACTGCGTGAAATATTTAGTTAATTTAATGTCTCGATTTTAAAATGGCCTCGCATGTGATATTTTGATTGCTAAGTAGTTTCACAATGCGATATATCAATACGTTTCTCTAAAAAGGTACATCATAGGCGATTGAAGATCGGAATTTAGATTTCATATACCAAATAAGGAATTAAATTGTAAAAACTTCAATTTTGTAGAGTATTTTTAATCTTCTATATACAGGGTGTAACAAATGAGGTGGACCAAAAGCAAAAGGGCGATGGGGGAGCTCAATGGCTATCGATATAACCCCCATGTATGTTCAGCGATATTCAGTTGTTCAAAAGTTATTTTATTTATTTAATGTGACGACCGATGTGGCGCGGTGGGCGATGGTCCGCCTGCGACGCGGAAGGTTGCGGGTTCGATTCCCGCCCCGGAATAAATGTTTGTATGTTCTGCAAATATTTATTCCAGGTGTTCTGGGTATTATATGTATAATAAAAAATATCTATCTATGTAATGTATTATATTAAGTATGTCAGTCTTCTAGTACCCATAACACAAGCTCTGCTTAGCTTGGGGCTAGATGATGTTGTGTGGATTGTCCAGCATTATTTATTTATTTATTTATTTATTTTAATGATTTCGGCAGAAGCATGGTCGTGAGTTTATTTTTCACGCAGTTTTTAGATTCGAGGGTAGTTTTTTTGCACCTTCTAGATTACCTATGTTATTATTTCACTGAAATCGACGGTTACAAGTATCAAATAAATGAGCTTCTTTTATTTTGTTATTTAGCTCGACTGCGAGAAATAGGTCATATCAACAACCAAGAATGAGTATTATGTTTCGCTAATAAGGTACCTACCTAGTCACAATACTAGTTTTATTCCATATAAACGTGCTGTGTGAATTCTATAATTCTACTTTGGCATTTTATATGAAATATCTCATTATGAAATAAATTATATTTGCAATATTATGTTTCATTTTCAATGCAGGTTCATTGAACTTAATAGCCGCTTCCTGTGACCTGGCGTGAGCTATCCTTAGTGCCCTACAGGAATCGATATTGCACATGCGCAGATTTCGCAGTACTTTCAATACGTATTCAATCGGCCTCGTTGGGTTGAATTCATGCATCCATGCATCGAATTCATAAATATAGGTCACCTGAAGCAAATTTTATGCTGCCATTATTATGATCAAATGTTTGTCTTATCGAGAAACTAAGAAATACAGCATTCTCTTTCGATAAAAGTTTAATGGGGGTAGTGAATCGCGCTGCTCCCTGTATTATTGCATAAGTTAAATTATGTGTGTGACATAAAGCAATTAGGATATATTTTTTTCAAATAGCTATTGAAATATACCTACTTGATGAATACGTTAACAAAATAAGTGGTTCAAGAAATATTGAAGATTACGAATGTTTAAGACAAACCTTGAATATTTGACTACTTATATTTTCTTTTATAGTCCATAACCATTGAACATACGTGAATTGTCGTGTTTGGAGTACTTCATGCGGTGTTCTATCGCTGAGTCTTTATTTACTGGCATGTCATGTATTACATCGTAATGTTAAATTGTAGGCACTCGATGTTTTAGCGGTAAAATAGTAAAATTAATATTTTTAGGGCGCTGATAATGATCCTGATGCTGAGGAAGACAATGAAGGCGAGGAAGAGGAAAATGATGAAGTAGAAGCCGAGAATGCGAGTCGCAGGTGCGTCTCACTATTGACACACTGACTTTTTCTTAAAATGTCAATCAGTAATTCGAGTCAGTCTCTGATTGTCAGGATAATTTTTCATACTGCACACTAATTTAGATAATTTTATCAGTGATAGCGTGATCCAAATCGTGACAACAAAATAAGACACATAATAATTCGTTTTAATGTAAAGTATTCTATCAGCAGTCTAAGTAGTTCCCATTAGCTTTGCTTAGTTTAGGACTAGAGTGTGATGTGTGAAATGGCCATGTTTTTTTTTATTTAATCTGATGTTTCTTATAAGTACTTACCTAATAATTAAGTGCTATGTATTAGCTAATTTTGCTATTTTACTTTTAAGAAGACGCGCGGCAAGATCAGTGCGCCAGCGTTATTCCCGTCCACGTGATCTCGGCATGCTGTTAGAAGAACTGGAGGTACTTCACGATGACTTTACACCGTACCGGGCACTTTATATCTCCTACCTTCGAGACCTGAGTGCGATACAAGTAAGTGATTCGTATTAATTCAGTGATATCATCAAACGTTCGTAGTTTGTATCGTTTACATAATAATATACCACATCGTAGTGGATCGTATGAATAAAACAACTAAAGATAGATTTAGTATTGTTTGTAAAAAATGACACGTGTACGTACTGTCGGCATATCAAGTCTAAGATAGCGAAAGTGTATCAGCGAAAACTAGCGAAGAGAAAAACTAGACAATATATGGCGTAATAACAATATGCGTTTACTTTGCACGTGTTTAAGTAAAACCGGTTTGTATTGTGGACATTGTGTGATTCTATTATCTTAAGTTGCAAAAAAAAAAACATACGTTTTTATTGAAAATTCAAATTGAAAGTGTCTTTAACACGGAGTTTATAAAATTGTAGTACCCAGAAGCGGAGAGGTTGCAGCGTCAGCGTACAGTGACGCTAATCTGCGACATAATGCATAGCTTTGCGCACAGCTATCACGCTATCAGCGATATATCCTTCCACGTGGGACAACGCTACCCGCGGCTCACCTCCGAGCCGCCTTCTACTACGCGTCATCCGCTGCCCATGCAGGTAACTTCACACGATACGACTCTTCTATCACTGTCATTCGAGTTTTAACTTATGCATAAAAAGGCGTCCACCGTTCGAATTGAATTTACGTACTCCATGACGACTAAGAACATCCTTCTTCGTGTACCTACATTGTGTCCGAATTTATTTGTATAATGCTGATGGTATGTCATAATTCTTGAGAATCACCATGTAGAATAATGCAGGGTGTATGTAAATTAATTGACTGCTGTAAGTTGGATGCTTGTATTTCAGGCTCAGATAAACGTGGTCACGACCACCGGCCGTCGCTCAATGTCGACGGATGCGCGCGGCAGAGGCACCGCAGGGCGCGGCAGCGGGCCGGGTGCCGAGAGAGGAGAGGCCACTCCCATAGGCCGCGGCCCCGAGCCCCCGCCGGCCGCTGCAGCTCCGCCCGACGCCGCCGAACTCGATGGCTTCGAAGCCTCGCATGAGACATTCAATGTGCGCCGCGCCGCCGCCGCCGACCGCGGCGTGCCCGCCGGGACTCCGATCCACACCACCACGCGCACTTACACTCGACCTACCTCGGATGGCTCGACCCCTCTTCAATACCAGGTCGCTATAGAGACAAGGGGGCACATCGCCATTCCGATCGACAACAGTCTGCTCAACGGACTGGCGGCAGTTGCGTCCAACTTGCACCAGGCGCATGCATCCCAGGACCTCGCTGCAGCCGCGCAAGAAGCCGCTTTCGAGTATGCAGTGCGCGCCATGGCCGAGTCAGCGTCCCAGCAAGAACGCGCGGATGAATCAACCACTCCGGCGTCCGCTGCGGTGACCGCTCCTGCATCAACTGAACCTTCTGCTCCTGCGTCTACATCACCGTCCCCTCCTCCGTCTACTGCACCGTCCGCTCCTGCGTCCACAGCTCCGTCCGCGCCGGCGTCGTCTGCTCCGGTGTCCGCTGTGCCGTCTGCCCCGGCCTCCGCTCCGACTGCCACTCCGGCGACAGCTCCGGCATCCGCTCCAGCCACCGCTCGCCCGTCGGCTGCGGAAAATAGCCAGCCCTCAGGTCCGGCCACTGGCACTGGCACTGGCCCGACAACTGGTTCGACAACTACTCCGGCGTCACCTCTGCCGGACGCTGACGATGAGCCGGATGTGCAACCTGTGCGCTTTCCGTTCAGCCTGCCCAGTGGCCTCCTGCGGGGCGGCGCTCGGCGTGGGCATCGCCACATTAACATTGACGGAGACTTGCTCGCGCACTCGCTCGGGCAGGTAATTAATCTGCAACAATCGGCCGACGGCCGGCAGACATTTAGCGAGATTATTTATCCACCGGGTCACCTTGACGAAGACCCATCGCAAGACGACGGTCACGATCGCCCTCATGTTCTCATGGGTAAGTAGATATTATCCATGTAATGTCTGAAGTTTCTTTGGTTGAATATTATTATAACATTGTTATACCTAGCCCATTTCAATGCTGACGCTCGTACCGAATGTATGTTTGTTTGTTCAGATCTGGATCACCTGTTGCGTGGTTTGACGCATGGCGGTGGAGTTGAAGTGGTGATGAGCATGGAAGACAGCGTGGCGGGTGGCGGATTCATGCCCGGAGATATCACCGACGTTGATTTTGATCGCGGAGGTATGTATATTAATTACCTTCAAACTAGCACAGTAAGAGTAAATAGTACACTTCGATGCCGTATGGTCAAAAATATCGACAGTCATATAAAAATTACGACAACCTAACTAAATTAATGCACATAATATAAATAGGTTAATAAAATAAAACCTTTAGACTAAAATTCAAACAAAATGAAATAATACTTTTTTGTTTGTTTTTTCCTCTTAACTATTTTTATTATAAATTTCAAAAACAGTGTATGTTACTCCGTTACTCACAAACACGGGTGAAGTCCAAACTACAGAAATACTACACAATGTTATTGCAAACGTTTTGCGTCAAAACATTGGCGATGCGTTACTATTGCAAAGTCGAAATAATTCTGGAGCGCAAGGGCAAACACCAGGACAAAATCAAAATCAACCTCAGAACCAAGGACAGACCCAAAATCAAGGACGAACTCCAAATCAAGGACGATCTTCAAATCCAGGTCAAACCCAAAGTCAAGGGAATTCTCAGAATCAAGGCCAAGCCCAAAATCAAGGACAAACCCAGAATCAAGGACAGACCCAGAGCCAAGGGCAAGCCCAAAATCGAGAGCAAACCCAGAACCAAGGGCAAAATCAGAATCAGGATAGTAATGCAGAACGCCGGCAACAAAGGCAAGGTACGATCACTGTATTATAAATACATTTTAATCATGTACTAACAAACGCAACTGCATCCATAACCCATGGCATACGTACCACCATACCTCGTGTATTACATTATGAAATACAAGTTCAACATATTTGTAAAATTCTACTTTTGTGCATATAATTTATTATATTGTATCTGATTACTCGCGACTGCTTGGAAAAACGTCGTATGTTACTCGAGTAGTATGATTATTGCAAACTTGAACGCTTTGTACATTACAAACATATTGTCATCTCGTTAGAAATACCCTTTATACTACCCTGGTATCATAGTGACTTCTTCCTCCACCTATCAAAACCATTGTTCAGCTTAGTTTTCAGAGAAAAGTGTCGCTTAATATTACATGTAACACTCACATAATTGATCTCTCTAATGTTATCGGCTCACATCGCACAAATTACGTTTATTAATCCATTTCTTAAAAAAGGACATGTGTTTGAATTTGCTCATTAATTTGTATTTTTATAGTTGTTATTTTTGCTAAAACTGATTAACATTTTTCGATAAAAACCGCATTGCATAACATAGAAATATCATCATGGACTGACGTCTTTCACGCCTACGATTAGTATTGAGTATTAGCTGTTTAGGTATAGAGCGCCTGCAAAGGTCTAAATATAAGATAAGTATCTATTGCGTAGCTTTAACGCTATAGCATTACAGTAGTACTAGTATCATTTAATAGTAGTGCAAAATATAGTATCTTAGGAACCTATTTTATGTGAAAAAGATGTTAAACATTGTATTGAGTTCCTCGCTTTAACGATATAGCTAAATATTTATAAAATTACTCAAAAGGAGGACGTATTATACGTTTTATGTGTTCACGTTTATGTGCCTATCTGTGGCATCGTAGATCCTAAACCAATGTAGCGCCATCTAAGTCGCTACATGATGAACTACATCGATGTCTGCGCAACAGACCAACAGATGACAGAGACAATTCTTAGATCGCGCAAACAAAGTTATCACGGAGTTTGAATGTATAGAATATATAATAGAACCGATTACTATTCATCGGTCCTCGTACCCAGAGCCAAAGGTCGCTCCTAAAGGACCGATGGATAGTAATCTGTTCTATTACCTACGTACAAACTCCGCGATGACTTCGTTTGCGCGATCTATGATTGTCAATACCGTCTGTTGGTCTGTTGCGTAGACTTCGATGTAGTTCATCATGTAGCGAGGTAGATGGCTCTAGAACGGGAGTTACTTAGAATGTTGTGTACATTGTCGTATATTGAGTAATTTACTTCTTTTAAAGTAGTAATGTTTTATTAATAAATGTATTTCCTGTACATCAAATATCAGAAACATTCTTAATTTTGCGATTCGGAACTATACATCTTGGTAGACCCGAAACAAATTAGATTTGTTACATTTTCTCAAGTTTCATACTAGAGTCTGATCATGCTAAGTGGACAGGACACAACTTATGACAGTTTTTAAGAACAGGCGCTGTATGTACAGCCTAAACAATTTGATTTTAATCTATGACGATGCGACTAAGTGAGATAGTATGATTGCCTGTCTAAATATTCTTGAGTTTTAAGTATTCCATTGTAAATTTAGCAAGGTCAGACTTTACATACAATTCAACAAAGAATGACTTGGGGTTAGGTTATATTTGCTGAAATGTATCTTGAAGTTGTTTTTTATCTAGCAGTATATAGAAAGTAGTAGTAGGGTTCTTTATACTTGTAGTATTCGGAGAGTGAAAGTTCTACCACCGTACCATTTCTACCGCCAAGTAGCACTTGCATTGCTATGTTCTGGCTTAAAGAGTATCAGTGCCAGTGCAATCTCATGAGACTTAACATCGTTATGTCTCAAACATTCGCTTAACATAAAAGACAGGCCATCTGCTTGTTCCAAGTTTTCTTATATAAAAAAGGTAAGCGCGCTTGTGCACCATGTTTATTGGTGGCGGTTACTGGATTGATCACCTGTAAATATGTGTACAGACAGTCTATTTCATCATAAGCCAACTTCCATAGCATTTGCTTGACGTTGACGCACAGCCAGACGTTAGCGATAAGAAGAATTTCGCTTTAATTGATAAAGTAAGGGTGATCTGCTCAGTTTCACGGTTTCTTCGGATTTATCAGCTTTTACACTTATATACATAACTGTTTTGAAGGGTTTTATGTAATTATTTATTCTCATTTTCACATAAGAAGCATTCTCTAAAAGCTTAGCTTAATATCGTTTAGCCTTCTTGTACAGGACACAACTTGTATAAATTATTCATTAGAAATATTGAGTTTTAAAATGGGATTATTTATATCGGTATTTTTAGAACTTCTTCAAAGGCTCCATCTGGAACTTTAAGTGTCAATTCCTACGGCAATTTTATTCCACAGCATAATAAGCTTAAAGAAATAAATTTTGGTTCAAGTTAAGTTCAGAAGAATGCATTTTATGTGAAATTGATTACTACTTTTATGTTGCGTCTAATTTTGTATATTTTTTTCAGCTCACCGCCACTTTCATCACCGGCGTTCGAACGACCGCGCGCATTCTTTCGCAATGGCTTGCATGGTCTACGACAGATATTTGGCTTGCGACAGTACGCATGCGCGGCGTCATCTCCAAGAGCGCAGGTACTGTAATCAAATCACCCATTAATTTATTAAAGTATATATTCAAGACAACTTCTTAGACATATTGCTGGAAGATCTAGTTTTATTAAAACTTAAGCTTGAACCTTTTCTTTGTAAGAGGCGCCATCTCAGCTCTCTTATGATAAATTTGAATGCGATGTTTTCTCTAAGCATTTTTTTAAAGGTGTTAATATTGTAGGGATCACTACCAAGACCAAGCCGAAGCTCAGGAACGTGCCAGGGCTGCCAGACCTCCCGCCCCAGATATACAAGTACTGATCGACAGGAATCCTCAGTTTACGCAGGTATGTAATGCTGAATATATATTATTTATTTATGATTTATGAATTACACCAACGGCATATTCACAACATATTAAGTGAATTACAATATGGGACGATGTGATGGACTAATACAGGTGATTTAGCCTGTCTAGACTGGATTAAATTAAAAACTACTATCTAGTATGGCTAGAGGTCCTGTGTGACTCATTCAGTGGCGAACCAATAAATAAATGAAAATAATAATAGTTTATTTTTTTTTTATAATGTACTTTATTTCGACGCTATATTTTGTAATTATTATTTCAGCGCCAGATGAACGTAATGAGCACTTTGCTCGGCGGGCCCGTCTGCGAGGAAGGACAACTGAATGCTGTTATGGTCACTATTGTAAGTATATTTATGTCATTTAGACAATATTATTTTGAGTAACAATGTGATCTGCACTGCGATTATAGATGTGTCGAGAGACATATAAGAAGCACTGGTTTCTCAAACTAGAATTTATTTTTACTTGAGATGTGTTTTCTTCATAATATAATACTTAGTCATAAACGAATGTCACCAGGCCCGTCATCTGTTTCTGAACCCGATGAGCGAAAATCCGAGTGACCCCACGCCGATGCCGACCGAGTTTCCATTCATCCGCATGCAACTTCGCGAGTACGTTCAACGAATGCTAGAACGATCCGTCGAAGCCACCGGTCGCACATTCCCCTCCTTCGAGGCGGTCACTGAGCGCATCATCACGCAAAACTTGGAGTTCTTACGGAATATTGTGAGTATATTTTCATATAAGGTACAACTGAACCTTCGTTGAGGTTCTATTCGATTTCGAGTAGTGGAAAATAACAGTAGTCGTTGAGCGAAACTAGCACGACTTATGATTTTTGCATTTATGCGAAATTAATGCAACAATCATAAATGTATAACATCGTGTAAGTACAGGCATTCATAAACCGTTTAAAATACTCGTACTAGAGTAAAATAACTTAAAAGTCAAAAGTCAAAAGCAGTATACTGTGCAAGCTTCATTTTGATTTTGGACAGCCTAGAGAACACGTGCCGCTTATGGTAGAGCTCGCCGTACAACGGGACGGGTTTACAGGCTATGCCTTCTATCCCGTTTCGGATCACCTCGTCGACTTGAATATGGAGTTCCTGCGTAATATGGTCAGTTCTTGAGCAACTTTTGGTAGTGGGGGCAGTTTACTCGAAGCTTTGCGGTTAGCACTATAATCGCATTGGAAATGTCGAATCGAATGGTCTCCTTGTCAAGCATTTTGTTTTGATCTACTGACCGCCATTTTGTTTTAGATGGCGGCCATCTTGTGTAACGTTAGATTTATAATTAATTTGGTTCGCTAGCTACAAAGCTTCATAAAACTATTGCACGGAACGTGAACAAGTTGCCTTTCTCTTCTGTTTGACGTACGATAATGTAACCGCTGCTTTTGACTATCCACTATTGAGAATCCTGATTTTATTTCAGAATGACTATCAGGCAGTTTCGTTTCAAATGAATGATTGTACCTACTATGTGTATAATTACTGGTGGCATGGGTGGGAGTGGGTCAGCACGAAGAGTTTATCAATGTGTTTTGCTTCTGGACGTTACTATAGGGTTAAACAAAACTAAATTATACAATTGGTAAATTTTGTGTACTTATTTTTTTATTTCAATGCTGTTTATTTCTAAGTCTGTTACAGAATAATACAATACTTCGTAAAAAATGTCACTGCATACAGTTTACTACAGCTAATTGCAGTAATTACTTTAAGATTCACCTGATATTTATTTATTAAAAAAATATAATCTGATGAAGGTACATGAACCTTTGTCCAAGTAAGCTGGATATTTGCACCCAGCATTAGAAATAAATATTTAAAAACAAACTAAGTTTTAAACATTGTCACTTGACCGCCGATTTGAAAATTGACAATATAGCCCTCAATTTTTCACAATAATATATTTTGTTTGGCTCTATACTGGGTGTCCCAAAACTGGCATGTTATCCCAAGGGGGTGGTTCTTGACATATTTACACACGCAGATTTATGCAGGTAGCTATCGTATTCGATTTCAAAGGGGTGGTTTACTTAATTTATTTTTAAAAATGTATAGAATCCAGAAAATATCCGTTATTAAAAATTTACATAATTATTTAATTTAGTAGTCGGAATCACTCTCTTGAATTAAGCATACAAGTTTCAGAATACCCTGTATTAATACGCGGCGTAAAATCTTAAGGTGACGACTGAATCAAAATTCCAATAAGTATATGTATATTATAGCATAACAATAGATTGATTTACTATCTTACATACTTATCTAACGTTACATTCGCAGTAAGCGAGTAAGTTACAGTTCAATACTGACATAAGCATTGAAAAACGAGCGGCGTAAACGAATTATTTCAAGTATTAAATATGACAGCACTAACAAATATGACTTAATGACTTCATGAAACTGCTAACAGACAAATGGTTACAGTAGCGACAACTAACCCACAAAAGGAAGCTTCCGTCATTTTTTTCACGATTTCGTTCAGTCGCCATCTTTCCGCTTGACGCGTTGGGATGGAACATGTATGTAGAGAATTCGTGTCCAAACTTTACGCTGCACATTAAAATATTACACCGTTAAAATTATTTTCCCAGGGTAATATCACTCGTATCAATCCGGAGATCGATCCGACGGCGTCTGTCCGTGTGATGGTTCGCTCCCGTCTGCCGGCGATCATTGCCTGCATGATGTCCGAAGCTTCGTCGGACATGTTCGCGGCTCGCTTCTACAGCGTTTTCGCGCGATTCTTCACGGATATGTGCACGCTGTTCCTGGGATTCTGCACGGATGGATTCGATGGACTTTTGCTGGTCTTCAACGCATTTATTGTAAGTTTTATTGTAATCCTACTAATATTAGAAAGGTGAAAGTTTGTGTTGATGGATGGGATGCATGTATGTTTGTTACTCTTTCACGCAAAAAACTACTGAATGGACTTTAGAAACTGTACAATAATGTGGGTTATCATCAGAAGAGCTAATTTATAACGATATTGTGCGAATTGACTAATATATAACGATAGCGAGACGAAGTCGCGGGCATCAGCTAGTAGCATTATATTTTTGATAATCAGTAAGCTTTTTGTTCTGAGTAACTGGAAAGCAGTTACTGTATAGTAGCCAATTGTCCTGTTTTTCCGTTAAGAACCCAAACGACTCAATATTTGAAGTATTTCTAGCTTAAAATTTCTGAATTTCAAATTTGAGATGGCATTCTTCCGTCACTGTTATTTATTATGCTAAATAAGTGCCATTCGACCAACAGGCTGGCCTGACTGAGAGCTATGAAGATAATACGCGCGACTGGCTTCGCACGATCGGGCGCGAGAACCTTCTCGCCGTCCGCAATAGGTTAGTACATCGCAATCAACGTTATCGTTAATTATAAACGTCATACATTATACGTTATAAACGTCATCATACATACGAACCAATCACTGTTGGACCTGTTCGAACGAATTTTGCAAATAGCTCGATACTTTAATCTTCTCTCCTAAATTTGAAATGCTATGTTAATCTGCAAATATTATTAGCGTTACAATTTTTTTATTGATAGTTTTGAAAACCAGCCGTAACAGGAAAATTGTACACTAAATTAATGATCGGTAACTGAACATACTTCTAAAAAGGACTAAAACAATGTATCGTTCTAATGAGAATAAATAATTTGTGAACAATAAAAGTTATAAAAAATTGATAAGTATGTATGTACAAGAGAATGTGTGTAACTATAGTGGACTAGATAGCGAAAATCAAAAATGTCAAAGTATTTTTTTTTATTTTGCATTATTTTAAATATTTGGTTCAACAGTTTGGAAAACAACGTGAACACGACGGCCCGTCAGTACTTCCGTCGAGCCGATGGATCCATGCCACTTCCTATAGTAAGACAAAACTCTTATTTGATTTTTGTTTCTTATGTTTTTCTTATTTTCCCCTTTCTTTAGAGGTTCCCAAAACCCTTACATCTTCGTCATGTTATCGTTCACTGTTTTACTTCCTATTATTATAACACTAAAAATGTGCAATTAGGACTATTGATAGTCTTAGATGAAATAGTCCTATCCAAAACGTGATAAGAAGGTAAAGAGTCTTACACAAAATGGGTGGAAGACCGTAATACATTGCATTGATAGTACTTGATTGATAACAATCCACATTACACAGTTTTTAGAAAACTAGACCACGACTTATGGGTATTCTACTAATAAGTAGGATTGTCTACCGCTCAGTAAGGATTTATTTTATAAGGTTTCTGTACCAAATTATTATGTAAAACAGAGCAGTCCATCGTCTGAAGAAGCGGCTCCTGATTCGCCGCCTGCTTCTGAAAGCCAGCCTTCGGAGCGCGATCAGCAATGCCCACTGCGCAGTGCTGGTAGTTCTTCAACTTCTACAATGTCGCCGAGCGAACCGGGGCAAGTACTTACTACTGGCATCACAGATCATTTATTATTTCTTTATTGTTTTTACATTTAAGTTAAACTCACCGCTATGTAAAATGCTTACTAATAGTTATATACTCGTTAGGTCACCAGAGCTCCAGACTCGGTCCGAAGGTCCTTCACCGCAACGATTCCGTCACTGGAGAAATGAAGATTCTCTCGCAGACCCGCGCAGTGTCGAATCAGAAATAAACTCGACCAATATCCCACCCGCAATCATCACTATCGGGCTTGGCTCAACTTCGGGCTCATCCTTGGTAAGTTATCATATTACACACAATAACGCATAGATACGACGATTTTCTCTTGTCATCCTATCCAACAGGTACTTAATTAAAAATGCTTAAGTTGTTAGTCGAAGGCATTCCCAAGCATTACTAAAACTCACAATACTAACGCTACTCGGAGCATGCTAATTAATTTATTGTAATTTAATACGACCCTCGTATTCTCGAATGTTTGAACTTTACATAATTCATTACCTAGCACACGGCATTTTTTGTATTCTAATATCAAGTCTGCGGGGTATCTTTGCTACATAACCACATTGGCATTTGATTCACTGAACAAAGTATTTTTAGTTATGTAGAGAGCTAGTTGCTAGCTGAAAATCTGAATTAAATGAGCAAGGTACGACTTCATTTCTATTGGTTGCGGTATTATATGTTATTTTTATTGTGTTTGGTGATTAATTATTCGCTGCAAATGTGGAAAATCTGGTAAGCTGTATGATTTTTAATGATTTGTTTATTATTACTAAGTTTGTAATTTTACAGGATGTTTTAAAATATAAAATAAAAACATGTATATTCGATGTAAAAAACAATATCTATTTTTAATCTTATTAATCGTGGACCGATTTTTAACGTATACGTCTACGACGCGGTGGTAACTAGTTCATAGTAGACGTTTAGTCCTATAATAGCTTAAGAAGGCAGTATATCTACTGCTAATTTATGGCATAGATTTGACAAGAACATCGCATAAAATCTTGTTGAAAATAACAACGCAGCATTTCTAAATCGGGATATATGTATATCGTTATAAACAAGACATGTTTAAAACATAACATTAACAATAACCGCCCATTTTATACGATATACGTTGCGGTTAGCGCATACTGAGCAACATATTTTATCGACAATGCTTTCGACTTCAGATTGTAATCTAATAATTCATTTATTAGATTAGCCGGTGTCTCTGTTCCAGTACGATCCTGATGAAGATGACTTTATGGCACCCCCTGAACCATACATTAAGATAACCAGATCCGGTACACAGCTAAATCGTGTCGATGATGCAGAAAGGGAAAATGTAGAGTTAAATGTGGTTAACCAAAATCCTGTGCCAGTGATTGATCCTGGGCAGTGTGAAATGCGGAGCGCAAATGCCATGCGTCGCGAAGATGACTTCCGGTCCCGGTGTCGCCGCATTGATAATCCTCTGCACCCAAACCCGCGTATTGCATCAAGGCAATTCGAGTTAGAGCTAGAGCGGCGTTACATGGACCAGTCTGCCAGGGAGTGGAGAGCGGATGAAGAAGCAAAAGAGCTGCGGGACGCTCTGCAACTCCTCGCAGATCTTCGAGCCAGGGAAGAAGAAGCAGCGGCGATTCGAGAAGCTCAACAGCTGGAAGATCTACCTAATACCGACTCGCCACAACCAGAAGCCTCTCGTCCGGAAGAGCCAAATGAACGAGAACCCTCTGCGAACATGGACGAAGGGACCAATCCAGCAGCCGATGATTTGAATAAAACTTGCGAGTCTGTGTACTCAACTCCGCCGGGCGACAACCGAGCTCTAACAGACGAAGGAAGCATTGTTATGTCTGAAGGTTTTCTTTGCGACCATGTTAACCCCCCATCCACTGAAACGAGCCGCATTGATTTAAGTGAACCAGAATTTTTAACACCTATCAATAAAGGTAATGCCACTGAAAATCAGGCGAATGTACACTACGCAACTGAACATGATACTTCCCCATCCGTTGCGTATCAGGTTCATCCAAACAGAGAACACAGTGATTTGTTTGCTCTTCCTGAATATCAATTGTCCAGGGAAAACATCGAGGATTCCCGTTTCTCAACGCCATATTCTAGACTTCGTTTTGGCCTTGGGCTTAATGCGGCCAGAAGTCGCCCCGAGAGTGAAGAGTCAAACCCTCAAGTCCCGGAACAAGAAGTCGATAGTTCAAGGTTAAGAGGCCGTGATTATGCAATGGAACTGACCTTGCGTCATTTGGCAAGAGTGACAAATAACGTAAATCCAACTCGTAGCCTACCACCATCAAGCGATCGCTTACGATTAACGCCAGAGCTTGTGCGCCTTATAGAAACCGGCCAAACACGCTTCATTCCGCCATGCTTGTTAAGACTCTACGAAACTAATCAAAACGCGGAGTCGAATGCGCCTACTGTAACAGCATCTGAAGCTGAAGTGCGTCGCGTTGTCGAAGAATGTGGTGCGGATCCTAATGCCTTGCATTTTTTTCTCCCGACTTCGCCGACATCTGTAAGTATGCTATAAAAGAATACGAGAAGAACTCTGGAACTTGCGATTTTGTAGCAATGTTTCATATACTAAACTAGGTACAGCACATTGCTCAAGCAATATCAAGGTTTTGTTTTGATGTTTTGTAAGTTTGCTTAGGTCGCAATACAGTACATGATACATATTAATCTTGAATAACTTTTGTCATCCAACGAGACGCAGTGACGTCGTTCTACGTAGAACGTATTCAAAGTCGCGTGTTCCAGAGCGAAACATGGAAGCTTTATGAAACTGGGATGTACTCGAATATTGACAGCGTGAACAAAACGCCTTACTAAATATTCCATAGCTGCAATATCGAATCAGCATAAAATTAGTTCGGTACTATTACTCGAGTACCTCCCATGTTTTACGGCCAGGAGGATAATTTTTTTTATTGTATAATGTATTATCTGTCGACCTTATAAACTGCTATCTATGGCCGTTTGCCCAAAAGACTGAAGAGAGCGTGAGTTATTGAAATTTTGTATTGAATCTGTGGTTTCTTGGTTGGAAATAACATAAGGGCGTGGTCACCTGACCACTGCAATATTCTGCGTCGAAAAATTAACTGTGCCTGTAAACTCGTACAAATCAGCAGGTTGGTCACTGTCAAAACAGCTGGTCGAGTTGATTTTCGAAATATATCGTCGTATTTTATATTTTTTCGGTGGTCACTAACTAACATGCGAAAATGGTAGTTTATATATTGAATTTTTTTGTTCATCTGGTATTTTTATATTTTCTAATGCATTGTGTACTAATATGAAAAGTGTTGTTTTTGTAGAATTCTCACTGTTTATTGCGCAGTGATATGACTTTCTTCCGCTACGTAATAAACAGTTGAAGTATGACCTGATCAACTGTGTCAATATCCCAAAATATTTGGATATATAAATAAAATCTGACTTATATCAGATTGGATAGTACCACAAGTATTTGAAATGAATTGGAAATTTTAGTCAGTCCTATAAAATGTGTGTCATTTTATTTATAATGGTTTTAATAAGGTTTGAGAAACAAGGCATGTTATACTTAGATAATTTGCGACCAATCCAACCGGTAATGTATATTTGTTACACCTCACTGAACCTTACGTAGGGAACAACAAATTCTTAGTTGGGCAAGTTTTTTTGTTACATTAGCAGATTTATTTGAACCTGCAGATAAAATATATAAAGCCATATTTTCAGTATATCGAATAAAATTAACGAACTACCTATTTTGTTTTCTTATTTAACTTATCATGTATTTATATTACTTATTATTTTAAAATTGTTTTTTATGTAGTCCTCCTGAGCTCATTTTGGAAAGATTTTTTTGTACAATACTTCCTTCTTGCTTAATTTGTCTATTTATTTATATTTTGAATGCTGAGGCCAATATAATAGCTAGAATGTTTTGCCAAGCTCTTAGTTAGGAAACACGCTACTAACCATTATTAGAACTACTAACGCTAAACTTGTGAAGATATGGTAATATTATGAACTTTGAACCTGGCTCCGCCCTGGAGTTATTTCCAATAGAAATAACCTGTTCCTTTTCCCACCCACACGTCTGCCGACAAACTGGCTTATTGTCTATGGAACAATCACATTTTCATTGATCAAATAATCCTTTATAATCAGCCAATATATTCCCGTTAACGATATTTCATGTTTTTTGGACAAAGGACTTCAATGTTACTTGTTTGTACGATGCATGGATTATTAGAAAGTTGCCGCTTAACTGTACTCAAAGTTGGGTTGCATAATTGTTTTTTTTATAATGCTACAGATCGCATGCTCTAGTTGCTTGACGCAGTTGTGCGAGTGAACATGTTAGTGTTATTGTGGTGTTGCAGCCGACGCCGATGGAGACAGTTTACGAGCATATGGACAGCGCGTGGGCGCCGGTGCTAACGGAGGACGGCGCGGCACAGGAGGCGCGCGCCGCCACGCCGCAGGAGCCCTTCAGCGACGCCTACCTGTCCGGCATGCCGTCCCGCAAGCGACGCTGCGTGCGCGAGGCGCGCCCCGACCCCACGCTCGACGGACTCGTCACAGGTACATACCCTACGCTGCTATCGCAGAAGAACGCAAGCGCTCACTCGGGTCCCCTGGGCAGAAGTGTCCGACTACTAGGTCCCCTGGCAGAAATGTCAGATGATAGTGAGTTTTGGTAACTTTAAGTCTGATAATCTATTGCTTTTTTATGTCAAAACTTCGACAGTTTTCATTTCATTCGAATCTACTTATATCATAATAATTACTGGACTACATATTAAATTTTGTGAAAAAGTCATTTAACCGTCATAGTTTCCACATGATCATTTGTTCAACTAACGGCCGGTTTCTGGAAACCCAAATCACGATTGATCCGAGTTTGACACATAGTAATTGTTTGATGTTTTCGTTGATCATCGTTCGAAAAACCGGCCGTTAGGTTCAACATTTCAAGTCTGTATTCAAGTAAATTAGTAGGTTATTAAACTAATTAAGCTTCGTGATAGACTAGCAAAGTCGCACCATAATAGTCCCAGAACACGCTAATTGGAACTTTTATGTGAGCAATGGTTTGCCAGTATTATGTATTTATATAAAAGCTGTATATAATATGATAAGCTTTATTAAGGATTGTTTTTTTAGACACAGATTCAAATTAATTTTATAAATGATGTTACTTGTGTTTGTAGATACCTGTCGCGCCGTAGATGGCGTTTCGACCGTCAATTCTGACGAGTTGCGACTTTTCATACGCGAGTCGGTGCGCTCGTTAGTGCGACAACGCTCGCAGCAGGAGAATGATAACTACAACACGACACAATTTCAGAACACCGCCGCTTTCCTGGACGAGACCGCTAAGTAAGTAAATTATCATGATTATGTAACGCGACTCCATCTAGTCCCAAACTACTAAACAAGATTGCGGTTAGGATTTTTTGTATTTTTTTTTGTAAATACATTGGTACATTATGACACAGATATCTATATTTGACATTACACTAATATAATGGTTACCCACCACCACACACCACATCCCTTTTATCAATCACTAGGATTGATAAAAGGGATGCAATAGTAATCAATTATTTAGAATGCGGTTGTAGTTTCACTTAAGCATCATTGTTAAAAGTACGTCAATTGTACCATTTTTTTTATATTTTTCTAAATCTTTTCAGACCGAAAAATAAGGAGCCCGAAGATAAAAATCCGACCCCTCCACCCAAAAAAGATACACCCCCAGATTCTGTGGAATAAATACGAACTCCTGCGCACTTAACGGATTCAGGCAAAACGAACGCTACGGCTTAAATTAATTATTGTATTGCTCATATTTTTTGTATTTTCTTTTTTTTAACCGTGCTTTATTGAAATTAATGCCTCTGTGCATTAGGCGTAGCCATGTGGCAGGCCAAGCAACCACGGCCTTTCCTAGAAATATAAACCCCTGGAGCCTATTCTATAATTCTGAACAAAACGGAGATAGGAAAATATATATATACAAATACAAACATGGATGATTCTTGATGCGTCAACAATAAATCGGTAAATCTATCATCTGAAAACAAAGTTATTGTTCTAATTACTAAAGGATTATATTCATCCTACTACAGCTGGGGTTGATATCCATTTAATACAATTACGTGAGAAAACTTTGTCGATTTTTCTACACCCTTGAGATTTGGCTCGACCTTCTCCGCTCTTAAGCGCCTCACGCAATGATTGGATGCTTCCAAACGGCTTATCTACGTATCTCACGTATCAGTGGTTAACATAGTTGGCTACGCCTCATGCCTTGGGGATGTGTTAAAAAAATATATTTGACGTGATTATGGCGTATGCGCTAAAGGAGAATGGGCACTTTAGACCACGACTTAAAAAAATATCCCTCAGGGTTGCCACGTTTAAAAGGGATTTTACAGGCCAATATTTTACTATATTTACAGAAAAAATCCGTCCCATGAAAATCGAGATATTCGGAAAAAATGTTTTTCTTTTAGCACTATATTACTTAGAACTCTGAAAGCCCACAAGAATGGCTGCGGTGGCGTTTAAAAGAACATTAACGGGCTGTATTTTTTTTCCAGGTTGTTTGAAAATCCAACCTATGGAAATTGAGTGATTCCTAAAAAACACTGTATGTATTGTGTCACACATGTATTGTACAAAAGAAAATACAGTTTTTCGGAAATATCTCGATTCCCACAGGTTGGATTTCAAACGATCTGATAAGCAAATAAAGTCCGCTTAACGTCCTTTGAAACGCAAACCTAGCCATTTTAATGGGCCTTTATAATTCGGAGTATTAAGATGTTGAAATAAAAACTATCTTTAATTTTTTTCATAAAAATAGTAAAAAGTAGGCCTGTAAAAGAACTTGGGAACGTATTATGTGGCAACACTGAGGGACGAGTTTTTTAGTCGTGGCACACGCTCTATAGAGAATTGCCCATTCTCCTTTGTTTTATTCCTTTTGATACTAATTTTGTTTTGTTTAAGAGTTAAATTAAAATATGTTGACGCTGTGGTTTAGTCGCGCAAGCCGTCGTGAGTAAAACAGCGCAGCGATGATATGTCCGAACGGAGACGATACTAGCACGACTAAATTATAATGATCAAGAGATCGCAAACAGAAGGCCTACCGTAGAAACTGAAATTTGAAGTAAACCAATCGAGATTACGCCCAATATCATAGAATCTGAAAATTTTAAATGCCATATTTCATTTTACGGTAAGCCTCATCTTATGTTATAAAAAAATATGTGTTAGAAATAGGTAATCACGTTAGAATGCTTTTAGGATTGGTTGTTTTCCTGTGCGATTCAATCATACTTTTTCATACTGTTTTATTTATAGATAATTACGATTGAATGCCGATATTGGATCTTATAGTATCTGTATATGGGTGTGGAGTGTTGATGGTCTAGTGGGAGCCACCCTGTCATCCGATACTAAGGTTGTGGTTTTTGAAACTGGTCGTTAACATATCGATTTTTCTTTTCGGTAAATGTTATGTAACGTGAGAATGTTACTCTCAAACAGATCTAAAATAGCTAAGAGGATGATAAAGTGGATAAGACTACTCCATCTAAACATGTCCCCCGCATTTAATTCTGAATGTGTAATAAGTTACACCAGACGCTTATTCTGGGGTAACTTCAATTCATCTAGATGTGATGTCAAGGCCCGATAACTGAGTGTGGACGCTACTCGTTACATTGTTTTAAGATTGAGAATCATAGTAGGTTGAATCGCGCAGCTTAGTCGTCAGCGATATTGTAATCACTATTATAACTGTGTAGTGCTATAATCATATTTATTGTATTGGTGTTTCGTCAGTACCCATGGAATGGATACAGTGCAATAGAGGGGATTATGATAATTTGCGCGAAATTTGTTTGAAATCCAAGTTGCCATGCGCATGCACACGCGGTGATAAGATATGAGCTAAGTTGTAAAGTTTTGGGGTAATTTTAACTATACTTATAGTAATTGTGAAGAATTTTTCGGTATGTATTTAGGACTACCTTAACATTTATAAATGGGAACAGAGACATTGATACACGAAGCTTGGCTTTGTTGCACCATTATGTCTTATGTTTGACAGATGACGGGACCTCTGCTCGGAATCCAATTCCGTGACTGCGTCATAGACAATAAATACCATAAACTATCGAACACAACATAAGAGTCATCGTCACTTAATAGCCTATAAAGTTCATTGTATTATTAACAAGACCAAGAATATCTTAAATAAATATTGTGGACCGTCTTTGTGTTAAATATACGCAGATGGCACTGCATATATCCGTTCCTCTTTATAGATGTTAATCGTAAATATGTGTAAAATTAGAATTCGATGTCAAATTTTTCGTGTCTATCTTCATTCATTAAAATATCAATATTCGTGTAGTTCTCGTAACAATAAACTAGCAATTACTACAAGAGTCAACTACATTACTTAGTATACTTGGTAATCATGCACAATGGAGCGAGTTTTGATGATGAGATATCCAACGCTGGAGCGCTCACCAACATTCCATACTAAACATGAGCTTAATTTAAGCGATGCTTGTTTATGTAGTAATGTAGTTTGACCCTTGAAACGTATCATATTCATTACGCAAAAACATGTTGGATTTATCTGGTTTTTTTATATAACTAAAGGCCGGTTTCTCGAACGATGATCAACGAAAAAATCAAATAATTACTATGTGTCAAACTCGGATCAATCGTGATTTGGGTTTCCAGAAACCGGCCGTGAGTGTTGAACTCTGTTGGACTAATAGGTCCCTATTATGTAGTTAATTTTAGTTTGTGTTAGCTGATTTGCACACAAAATGGATATTTTATTTACCTATGTTTTTATCTATCATGAAATTTAGATGAATTTGCGAACATAATTAACAATATCGTGTAGTTTTATATATATGTTTATCCTTGGTTTGCTTAAGCTGGTATCATGATAGTAATTTATTATATAAGATTTGATTGTTAAAATCTTGACCATTCTTTATAAATTGTTCAAGTTAACGTTTCCCGTTCTTACATTTCAATGGAGAATTTGTTATGCTTGGGGCCAGCAATTGTACCATTTTTGTTTACGTGTTTAGTCCTATGGTTTATCGCCTATTAATTATAATAATGTTTCCGCCGCTTATTTAAGATATTGCAAATGAATTAGTTAGTCTTGGTCACGCTCTAAACGCATGTTATCATCATACAATAACAAAATACTGGCAGATTTTTAAATTGAAGAAATTTCCTTATATTAAAATATGTTTCTCAACTTCACTTTTAAATTGTCGGCACGTTGGTGTTTTGTTATGTTTATGTTTTACTAATGTATATCTAAATAAATCTTAAATGTACGAATGTGAAACAGATTCACACTAGAATAAGTTTAGATTGTAACCTAGAACTGGTAGTTAATTGTTCCATAGATCGCACAAACAAACATAACTTTTGTTCCGTCGCAATACGACCAACTGTATGTTCCTTTATTATGATTATATGCGCCGCAATTCACTAAGCTAGCTACGAGATGGCATATATTTAAAAACTCAGCTTTTTCTTATTGAGTAAGACACTATTTTGAAGATTCATAAATATCTCTTGCGTACTGGCTCTAGACATTTTGTACGTAGTATTTGTAAAGAGCATCTTTATCAAACTTTTTCGGTATTGAGCATGTATGAACGTGTGCCAAGAAATTTCATGCACAACCCACCTGAATTTTTTTCATTGCAAATCATCTCTATAACGATCGAATTCAGCATTATGCACATTCGTCCGCAATCGTTCGAACTTGGTTCGAATAAACAATTGCATGTGATCTGTATACCGAAATAGAGAAATCCAGTTTTGAAGACATGTCATATCAGGTGAAAAGTGGAATATCCGCCGAACTGGTTTTAGATGCGTGATCAAGTTTGTTTAAAGTATTAATTAATCAACTTACAAGGATTTCTTATCCTATGATATTATCTGTTACTCCGCAAATATTGTAACTGTTATTATGTGTTGGGTAACTCAATTTCTTTACATGCCTTTAAATTTGAAATATTTTATTGATTTAATATTAGAAGTTGAAGAGTATTTTTAATTAACTTTAATATCCTGTTGCCAGTGTCAAGTCAGACAAGGTTTTTATTATATTAATCAAACATTTATTAATAATCTTAGTTATTTCTTATTAATTTAACAAAGAATTGATGGAATGAACTTTATGTATTACCAACTGACCATAGTAGTTCATGAAATTATTCTTAATGAAATAGTTTTTTTTCCAATATCAGCATGATTTTTAATTACGATTTTGAAATTATGATATCGGGGTCAAAACTGATTACATAATTATTTTTAGATTAAGCGTACTTACACACTGAAACTAATAGCCAGATATTTCATGTAGTAGATGTTTTTTGGAATTGTAATAAAAAAAATAAAAAATGAAATATAGTTTTATTTACCTAAATATCCTGATTCACATATTGAATTAACCGAATTTTATAACAGACGAACCAGCTATCTTGTTATTAGTAAAAAATAGGCGAGTTAGTAGGTATAGCAACATTAAAGATCTTTCCAAAGCGGAGAATCGTAAATAAAATACATATACTGAAGTAGGTATAAAACATCATCAACAAAAAATGGGTAAGATTAAATGTTATTAGGTATGTCGAGATACCATCCTTCAGGTTAATCGGAAACTGGATACCTACTGAAAACCTAAAATGGTTCAAATAAAAACAAACAATTAGGGATAATATCCTTTATTTTATTCAATAACTTCTACTGAGACACATAAGGTTGTTGGGAAGTAGGTAATAGTTTACAGTTTTTAGATATGTTGGATTAATATGATGTGTTACTTATTCTTGAATATTATACTTATACCTATTAGACAGAACAATTACGCAGGTATCATGCACATAAGTAGGTAAGTACACATATAGCTGAATATTTTAGATAATATAGAGTACAGACAGACCTACTCTCCACCGAGAAGAAACATGCTAAACTTACATAATTAAGACATACCTAGGTATTTTCTCATTCAGATTTTAATCAAATAGAGCTAGCATACATATCTCGGTCGGATACCCTTGATTTTAGCACATTCATTTCATTCTCTGACCGTGCTTCAAAGATATAAAACTTGTACCTAACAAACACAATCTCGTACCTACAAACCAAAATAGGGCTTATTTCGACAAAGTAGGTATGTAAATAATTTGACGTACCTATTGTACCTATGTACCTACCTAGTTGAAAAGTGCAAAAGAATATACTTAGGTACTTAATATACCTACCTAAGCCCGCAAAAGATGTTATATTTGTAGATTTTTTTCTCCTCTTTGGACCCTTTACAACCTGTTGGTAGATTTACCTACCTACTTCATAATCCAGAATGAAAATAATAGGTAAACCAGTAAAACTGTTGACCTTCTATTCAGATCGGGTTTTGGTAACTTATGCTCTTCAGTACCAACATAGGTACAAACTTACAATGCCCAAGTTAACACTACTTAGATCTTGCTCGCTGTTACAATAAATATAACATAGCTCTATTTTACCACTATCATACCTAGGTAGGCACTCACATTCAATCAAATATTTAAACCCCAACGAAATACCTATACCTACTTGTCCGTTAAAATATTTAATTAGATGAATAAATCTAGTATCAATGTAACAATATTTTCTCTAGAAAGGGCGCATGTAAATATTTAAGCAACGTACAATTAAACATCTGTATTGGATACTAACATTCATAAACTTGAATATGATTACTTAACATTGAATATAATTTTAACATCAATAAATTGTAACATCCAGTTTGAGTTCTAGTATTATAATCTTTATGTAAGAAATACATTAGATAGACTACGTAATCTACTGCTTCAGCGACACCGATCGACTACGACATCTTGTGTGTATTACTTATATCATTTAGTGCAACGATTTTATAGAAGATCTTTGCTGAGATATAACAGTCAAAAGTTTAATTCACTACTCCTCTTCTACTTATTTGTCTTAACAATTGTCTAAGTAAGTAGATAATATAAAAGATCTTTCCTATTTTTTAGATCCTAGATAGTAATTCAACTACTAAATACTGAATTTTTACTATAATTTAAATCGTTACATCATTTAGGTTCTTTATACGAAGATACTTAAATACTTATAAACATTTAACAAAAAAAAAAAAATAACTTTATTCATTTCACGAACATTATAGCGATACTGTATGAAGGGTAGGTATCGCGACTCATAATATGGTTTTCCATTCTCTTCTCCCATTTTAGAGTTATATTTTATTTTAGCATCAAGTATAGGTATATTATACCTGTCCGCACAAAACGCTTTGGCTCAAGTTTTATTATGAGAACCGCTAAAGAGTGGAATTCGTTGCCGGCGTCGGTGTTTCCAGTTGAATATAATTTGGACGCTTTCAAGAGGAGAGTGAATAGGTTCTATCTAGGCAAACGCGTTACACCGTAGGCCGCATCATCATTTACCATCAGATGTGATTGCGGCCAAGCGTTTGCCTATAATGCATTAAAAAAAAAAAAAAATTATATCAGCATCGCTATTTATAATATTGATTTTTATCCTCAGTAGCGCCGTAACGTCTTGAGAGATTCCTACCTCCAGCAGTAGACCGATATAGATTGATGAAGATGGTAAATGTAGGTAGGTATACTTAATGAATATTTGTGAATATATTATTATGGCAAATTGAAAGTGAAATCACAATCTAATCTAAATCTGGTATATGCAATCTACTTCTAAATATGAGCAAACGGCACAACCACAATAAGAATAACATCGTAGTTTTATAATTTTATATATATTAGATATATATTTATGACTTATTTTATGGGTCCTATAGGAAGAACTTCTTAATGTTCACTAATTTGGCACTAGTAAAAAACAGATATTTTTCTCGTGTTGAACAACGGGATTATTAATGCCTCAAAAGTTTTTGAAAAAGGTAGAGGGCAATTTGTATGAAGACCAGTACCCCAAGTACGAGTTTGTAAACACACGTATCGCAGAGACGCAATCGCCGAGCGCCACCGATTTTGTATGGAAATCCAAGCTTCTCAAAAAATCTACTAGGGGCGCTGCTTCGATTTCCATACAAAATCGGTGGCGCTCGGCGATCACGTCTCTGCAATCCGTGTTTGCACAAACTCGTACTTGGGGTACTGGTACTGTTTCTCAACATATTTCGAGCCTTATTGTTATAGTACCTATATTTTCTTTTCAAAAGGTTAATACGTCATTAAAAAAGTCAGGTAAAGTCTTGTTCATTCATTACAAGATTTTTTTAAACGTCTCGTATAATGTGTATCTATTCCTCACTTCTACAAAAACATGTTATAATATTCCAAAAAATAGAGAAGAAGCTTTTGATATACGTTTTCTTACGTAAAGGGCTTGATATATAAGTTTTACCTACGTAAGTATAAATATTTTACTAAAAGGCAGATTAAGGTCAGAGATAGAATCTTATTCCTAAGATAGATATAAGTACTAATATAGAGATTTAATCACAACATTGATAAAACTATCTTCTATAGGATAAATATATAAATACAGATAAACCCTAAATGAATGTATAATCGAAACCATATTTTTTAAAACTATAGTTCTCACTTTCTGGACTTTCTTATAATTACCCTTAGTAATAGATGTTTTGCTCATCGATATACTGTAAATCCATATTACCACTCCATGTATAATGAGATGTTCAGTACATTTTACGACAGGTTTTTATTTACATTTAGAAGAAAATAGAATACATTATGTACCTACATTTTACATATCGTTAAAAAATAAATATTTTAATAATTTATTTCTAATCTCTAACACAGACAATAAAAAGATTCTTCTTAAAGTACTTTGGCACCAATCGAATTTTCATCTTCCAGTAGACCGACGTCCCTCTATCACAATTCTTAAAAGTTTTTAGTAAATTCTCACGATACTCCGTCCGTAGCGTAGCTTCATTCATAACTTTCACTTCCTCCCGTAGCACTTTCATTCATACTTCGGTCGTTCACAACCCGATTGACCTCACCTGACCTACTGCCTGCTTGTGGCCTCAATGCCGGTGCCAATCTGAGGGCTTAGTCCGAGCTTGCATTTTAAAACTCCCTACTCTCGAGCCGAGAGTCGTCTCTCGGATGTCCTTATATTTTTGTAAGAAGTAGAGAGAGAGATCCGAGAGACGACTCTCGGCTCGAGAGTAGGGAGTTTTAAAATGCAGGCTCGGACTAAGCTCTCTGCCTATACGTACTTTTGCGAAGTAACTTAAAGCTAAAAGCAACACATTAGTTGGTATCGGTGTTTTACGCGAAAAAGTATCTGTTGTAATACGTGCATTGAGACACTTTCGTTATACTACACATTTATCTACATACATATATTATATTAGATTATTTCTGTGCAGCAGTTATAATCTATATATTAAAATAAATAAATATATCGTAGTGTTTTATTCTGAAGAAGATAATTTGCGGAATGGGGAGCGTTACGTCGAGAGATGTTCAATCTTAAACATTACTCATGTTTCTAGTGACCAGTGACAAGTTTCTCCATCCGGCTCTCGTGCTTTGAAGTCATATGCATATTTTGCAAATTTAGCATTTGTGTGCAGACAACAGCTGAGGCTGGAATAAAAAAAAAATCATTACTATTGAAGGCGTTCTCCTTCATTCTATGAAGCTTTGGTGTATATAGGAGTGCGTTTAAGTCTTTTATATGAATGTAGACTAATAGATAACGATTCATATATATAAGACTAATAAAACGTGATATATTTACAAATATGTACTAAGATTGGTAGAGTGAGGGTGCTTTGACTATTTATCAAAATTTTACAAAATATGCTAAGTATGCTATGTAAGTTTACAAGATAAGCTACGCCACGGCTACGGCTACGGTGATTTAAAAACTGGACTACGCTGCGTTCTTAGCTCCAAAGTATTTGGTTAAGCTCCGAATAATTTAATAAAAGAACACATCAATGGACTGTCAGTGCTAGGTGTTTCACATCCTATTGAACCTGAAACTCTTGAACTCTTACTGATTAGTGAAAAGGTGGAACTTGATTTCAGCCTGTCAAATTTTTTGCCCTAATTTGTAAAGAGAAATCAAAATACCAAGTGATCGTAACACCACGTCGTGCTTTAGTGTTCTGTCGTTAAGTTTTAAAGGAAATAAGGAGTAGGGCTCACTTTAGCAGTAGTGACTCCTTACCGAGTTGATATTGCATTGTGCGAAATCAGTGCCCTGCAGGCTGGCAGCAGCAGCTCCGGAGGACGCGCTGGGCGGGCAGCCGGACGGACGGCGCATGCGCGTCGGAGTCGTACGCGCAGACATCGCCACGCGCGCTGCCAGCGCAGACTGCGCCGAATGCACCGAGTGCGCTGAACCCTTAGTCGGGTCCAGGTATGTAGTGCACGACCCGGGAAGCGATCCACCCTATACACAAACCTTACATCACCTCTGAACTGAATCAATTCTAAACTCAAGTCTGCTCAGAAAAAAATATGATTGATTAGTCAGTCAGTGATTTATGTTTATCGCTTCTATCAGTTGTATACCGCATCGTTAGCGTATCGTAGTAGGTAGGTAGATACACTACGCGATTGAGACGATAGTGTGATGATTGTCAGATTTATTCGTTATTACTAGATAAGGATATAACTAAGGGTTCCACGGTTATATCGCTATATGAATACCTAATGTGCCCTAACCCTAAAATGCAATTTTATTGCTGATTAGGCATTGCATTGTATGACTTATTTTTACGTTGCAGCTAAATTACTATAGGGTGCTATAATTTTAAGGGCAATAATAGTTTTGCTTACTTGTCTCTGTATTCATAAAACTATCTCACTCCATTGTTTAAGCAGCGTTCTTATTTATATTATGTGCTTATACGTTTAACTTATGATAGTAAGTTAAGCATCCAATTAAACTAATCCAAGTTAAACATGTTTAAGTTACGTTATTATACTATTTTATTTACGCTTTTTATAAAAATATCTACCGCTGGTATTATTTTTTGACAATCCAGTAAACATTTAAAGCGTTGGACATATTATTGGAGAATCAATAGCTTAAAACTTCAGTTTCATACTATTTAAAGTTTTAGATACCACAATAATAAAATTACTCATAATAGTGTCTAAAATCAGCTTAAAGTAAAAGCCTTAAACCAATACATGCATATCCTTAATTATATTACTAATTCATTCAGCGTTAAAGCGTGTTGGGTTCATTGAAAACTTTGTGAATTTGTATATGTACTTCCACCTAATATATAATAATCTAAGCTACAAGAGATTCGTCACAAAGATGTTGCCAGAACATAATGATGCGCAAGTACGAGTATGTCATGCTCTTGAGAAGTTCTCTCTCTCTATGGTAGAAATATACTGAATAAAATTATACGGAAAGCGACTCAGAGATTTAATCATAGAGGGCTGGTGAGTATCTTGCTCAGCCGCCTATGGACCTATCTGTAGATCGTTTGCAACGGTCTGCAGATGGCTTAATTGATAAATAAGGGATATATAAATAATTGTTTACTTTATGCTATTTTCATATTATTTCCTTTTATTAGATTTATGGTGTGCTATAAAGTATTTTCATTTGTTAATTCAATAGATATTTAAATTAATAATTAAATACTTTAAATTATATGCAGGCACCCTTTCAAGTTGGAGGAGATACTCTTATGTACTACATTTTAGTTGGAGGCAACATCCGAGTGTCTAGATTCAGATTAAAAACCTAAGTAAAACAATGAATAATGTGGCGCAATGATCAGAAATCGTACCGCTCTTCGCGGCGTCTGACTGTAAGAAAGAAACCATACTCACGATCATGCTCCGTGCAAGCTGCGTAGAAGAACAAATAGCAACAATGAATGAAGTAGCGACAACAATAGATACATTTTTCTACGGTCCAAGACCATGAGTGATACAGATGTCGGCCCTATTTGCGTTTTTTGCTTATAAACAAAACATAAGGTAAAAAAAAGAATATGTGGTGAATTTTTTTTATAACTTTTATACCATCCATTTACTTCAATCTCACCTGATGGAAAATAGACGATGAAGCCGACGACGACCTATTTAATTTTGCCTTAGAAAGATTCAGAGTATGGTATCCTGTTTCCTAACAAACAGGATTTGTTTTATTATGATGCACCTGCTGATGTTAAACTTATAATCTAAAGCCAATTGGGTTACGATGAATTTGGAAGAGATTACGACCATTTATGTAACGATGCCGCTGTAGTAGAAGAGCGGTAGAACGGCGCGTGAGTGGACTGAGGGTGTGGGGGTGTTGGCGGGCGGCGCGCGTACCTACTCCACTCGGTCGCCGCTCCGTCCGCCGCTGCCGCACATGCTTGCGGCGGCACAACAACATGCGCGTTCGTCACTCGCGCACCCGATACTCTCCTCTAGCACCTAGAGGCGAGTAGCGCGGCGCGGTGCATGACAAACTCCACTAAATGGCGGATAGATACAGTTTGCGACGAGGTGATGTGATCGGCAACCGGGTTCGTGCAGACAGACATGTAAGGCAGTGATTATGAGCAAGGAGACGCTATTTTCCTGGTCGGCATGGGGCAGGGCTCAACCGCAGAAGAAGACAATGTTGAAGCCGACACAGAAGGTTGGGGACGCGGCCAAGCACGAGAACGTGCGACACCGTCACTTACGGCTGGGTGGGAATGCGCCGGCACGGACAGGCTTGAGCCTGAGCCGGCACCGCGGCCACGTCCGTGTTGAGCCTGTCAAAATAGGTAATTAATGTAGTGTATTGAATCGTTGGCCTCAGGAATTAGCACTGTGCTGGGGTGTAAAACAAGTGTGTCGGTGTTTTAAGTGTTGTCATTTGGTGTTGTACTCACTGTCGGGGGCGACAGATTGACGTGCGAACCACGACGCTCCTGCGGGCCGATGCTGGAGTGTCGACGCGTGGGCAGGCCAGCCTGTGAGCCGCCTGGTGTGCCGCCCGGCGAGGAGGCGCAAGATGGCGCGATCTTTATCTTGGGAGCCATCAGCGTGTTGTCGGACAGGCGGCGGCCAGGCAGCAAGTTGGCTACACGCAGGAAGTTTCCACTCGTAGCAGCCGCAACTCCACTGGGTCCGGCACCGTGGTTCATATTATTGGAATTGGTTGAGTTGTTTGACCCGAAGAACCATTGGCTTAATCCTGTTGTTTGGGTGGTCAAAAATACTGTACATCGCTGAGTAGTTAGTTCTTAAATATGTAACATCCTACCTACCTAATAGTGGCGCAGGAGCGAAATTTTGAAATTGTCCAATATATATTAATAATTAGTAACACATAGACGGCACAATATTCTAATGCGTAGGTACATTAGATAATATGATATAATATAATTAGAAAATTTTGGTTCAAAGGTAATGCCAATTGCCTTGCACCACTCCCTAAGTACCGTAATAACCGCTTCTAACTAGCTTTTAGAGCACCGTAGTTCTACTAATAGCAACCCGTTTCTCGAACGGATGCATGTAAGTCCGTTAGAGCGCATCTGGCCATGACCCAATGGATTTTTAAAAGTGTCTGGCCTATATTTATTCTTCTAGGTAATTAGTAAGTATGTTATTATTATTAGGCATAGGAGATATTCTAGATTAAGTAACGTTTAGATAAGCCTCAGGCAGCTTAAGAACACCAAAACACCAGGAAATTTGATACTGGAAGAGCTTTTTAAACGGTTTGATGTTTATAATTTTATCCAACTGAAGACATTTTCATTTCAAGATCCCCGTTTTCACGCGTCGTTTTCGTGTCGTCAAAAAGCTATAAGGTAAAAAATATAAACACCATCATTAGCTGAGATTACTGTAACAATTGTATAAGGAAATCATACAAATCAGAAAGGAAATCAAAGAACTTTCCTTTTTTGTATGATTGTAAATGACAATGTGCTCTCGTATAGGACTTTTTTTTACATTCTCAAAAACATATGAGTCTCTTTATAAAAAACGATGAAGCTAACACGGCAGAAGGAAAACCCTTGGTTTGAAAATTCATTTTTGTTATTAGGTATAAGGATTAAGGCCTTTGTCCGACTGCATAGGTATCGAAGACTTGTGGCTTACTGGATATACTTACGCGATTGCTGAAAATCGTTGCCAAGTAGACATTGAAATATTGTATAAGAATTCTTACATGACTACGCGTGGTTATAGAATTCTATACACTTGTAGGTTTTCTACACAAATAAAACTTTGAGCGCAATTAAACAGAAAACAGTTGTGGTATTTTAAATCCAACGACTAAGTATTTCTATTTACGTATCTACTGTTTCGAAGTAATATAATTAAAGTAGATAGACAAACTGAAATCGGAGAAGGCATTTTGTTTCGGTATTCCGAAACCAAATTAATACGTTAAATACAGAACACGTACTTCTAATGTTGCCAGCAACACTTGTAGCACTGACACTGGGCGGCGGTACGACTGTAGATTTCTTGCGAGCCATTTCCTCAGCGCTGGACACTTTGCGCTGTACTTTCAGGTTAGGGATGCAAAACTCTGGTGCTGGTTCGTCAATGCTGGTCTGGCGGCATGCAAGATTCTTCGGTGGAGATGGTGGCCTGTTCTTATATTCTTCAATGACAATCCGTTGTTCGTGTTCAATGTAATCCAGCATGTGGTACAGCATCTAGGCGGCATAGAGATTTATTATACAGGATTAAACGAAATTATCTTCTTGATATTTATTATCTTTATTTATTAGGTACTTACTTTTAACTTTACTTATTCTAGTTTGAAAAATCTCGAGTAAGATATTACCTCCATAAGTCCTGCGAGCTGCGCTTGGTCCATATGCTTGTTGACGGCGTGTGGGGCCACTGAGGGCAGCATTTTAGTAGCCATCAGCTCATGAGGCAATCCCAACCTCTCATCCGTAACCATCACTTTATAGAGGCCTGCAAGTTCAAAACTTGTAGAACTGCTACTGGTATAACACAGAAAAGCCAAAGTAGAATATATCGGTTCGCATCCAAGTCACTTGCATTGGCTAAATCGCTTAGCAAAGGTTTTCGCATTGCGGTACACATGGTTTTCAAATATTTGTATACTTATTTAGTTTATATTATAGTTTATATGTTTAGTAATATAAATGAACAACATGCTTACCAACTACGCGCTCCATGACTGTCGGTTCGTTAAGTTTCATGATCAACAATGAAGGTACCACATGCACGACGAGATGCTGCTTGTCAAGCTTCGTCATCAACATCTCGAAAAGGGTCAGAACCGTCATGCTCATTTTCATGTCGTTGTAGTGCCGCTCGAGAACAGACCTGATATGTGGCAGGGCTTGGTTCAGCACTATTTCATCTTCAAGCCACTCCATGCATCTCATAATGCATTCAACCGCTGTTGCCTGAAATATGTTTAATAATTAAGAATAGAACTTTAACCTATAATGTAACTTTTATAATACTCTAGTTAGGTTATCAACTAACCAAAACAGACTTGTCATTATTTTCAAGCGCTACAAGAAGTATCGGTATGATTTCTTCACGCAGATGAGGTTTTTTGTCGCATTTACTCAAAAACAAGTGCATTGCATTCAAATATGCGTTGACTGCGATTCCATTCCTGGTGATGAATTGTCTAGTGTAGACGTTCCTGGAATGAAAATTTTTATACTAATAATAATAATAATTTATGTTTCGTGAAGAAGGACCGATTTTTTTCTTATTAATGCTTATTTAACAGGCGTCACAGCTCAGTTGGTAGTAGCTCTGCCTTCCATGCTGTGGGTCGTGGGTTCGATTCTCACCCAGAGCAAATGTTTGTGATATTTGTTCTATGTCTGGTACTATGTATTCTATATTGTATTTACAAAAAACAGATTAGTAGTCTACCATCAATCTAGTTCTAATCTAGCAAAAGCTTTGCTTAGTTTGGGACTAGTGTGATGTGTGAATTGTCCATGAATATTTATTAATTTGATCTATTTTGATTTGGCCTTTACCGAATGAACTTACTTAATTGCTGGGTACACGACATCCGTGTAGAGTTCGTCCGGTTCATCTTTAATCATGTATACAATCATCGCCAAGCCATGGCCTAATCCGTCAGCGGTCCTCAACTCGGGTCTCATGGAGTCGAATACGAATGGGAATCGCAACTTCTGTAATATCGAACAACAGACATCACAACTTCGTTTATTTACCGTACTTATCTACTTATTAATATTCACCTGAGAATCACATTTAATCTTAGGGTCAATAAACCTCTTGAAAGTTGACAAAATCTTTAAATTGAAATACATGTCGATAATAATGCATGTCATTTGTTTTAAATCTGGTTAAATTATAATACGCAAGAATACATGGCACGGTCATATACATTATCATACATACATTTTGTCCTCTTAGGGTCGATATAGTGGACCCCTGAGTAGGTACCGGAGCGCTCTGGGATCTAGTCAAAGTGACAAGTGACCCGAGGGCTGGTATATACCCAATATCAATCCTATTACGTGATATTGCAACCGGTATCATAGAGCTATAAATAGATCGTTTATACAACATATTGCCGTTTGCTACAGGCGCGGCGGTATAAAGCTCTATTGTTGCCTTTGTATTTTGATTTTATATTAATATACTTACTTAAATAATAATGATAATAAAATAAGATTGCATTTGCTGACGACTAGCGCAAGCACGCAACTTCGGACACCAAAACTTTATTTCTAAGTAGTTTAGGCGTTTACTGAGCATCCAGACCCTGTAAATAATGACTAATAAGATAATTACTTACCCAGTAAAACTGTAGCAGATATTACCTTTGGCAGTTGATCGATGGTAGCCTTGGTGATCGATTTCAGAAACTCGATCTTTTCGGGCTGTTTCATGCCTTTAAGTGCATTGAAACCTTGGAGTGCTCGAATCACAGGATCAGATGCTGCCGTGCTATGAATAAACATTAAACGTGTCTAAGTGAATTGTTTTACAAGCATGCGACGAAACAACGTGATACTTAAACACCACTTTGTTCCATCGTTTTTTGTCATGCCTTGTGATATCGGCTTGCATGAATAATATACATACAACCCTGTAGAATAAATATACGTACATACAATCTTAATCAATGTTACCTGAAGTACTTGGTGAGAGGCAGCAATGCCGTAGGAGGGCGAGGTTCAGGATCTCGCAGCATCATACGCTCGGCGGCTTCCTGCAGTGCGATTGGCATCTTTGGTAGCACACGCATCACTCTATGCACCAGCTGTTTAGGAGAAAATACCCTCACAATACCATTTAAGTATCAATAAAATGCTAACGCAAAGAAGAATCATTACTTATCCTCCATATCCATATGCAGCAAGTTCGTTTAAGTCTATAATCGAGGTTAGATATGCTGCTGTTTTTTTTATGGATAAAAGGGACCTGCCTTGCATTGACCAATTACGGGTCATCATCAACCTATATCAGTCCACTGCTGGACGTAGGTCCAGGTAGGTCAATTACGGGTACTAGGTTATAATTAATTCTTATGTTATAAAGTAGCATTTTTACACCACGTCGGTGCCAACAGCGATATTTTTGCTACAAATAATTCAGTGATACATCAAATATACGTATCTGGGTAATAAATGATATTTGATTCGATATCTAGTGATTCTCAGATATTCGATACCACTCTCCTACGTAGTTAGAGTTTCTGATGCTGAAACGTTTTTAAATTGTTATCTTATAAATAAAGCTGCGTAGATCATGTTTTATGCTTTTGTTTTTGTTTTAAAAGATACCAATAACACGCTCGTCATTCAAAACCAAAATAAATATATATATCTTCTTCTTATTAAAGAGCTACGCTCTTGTCTGCGTAATCAGTGCAAGCTACGCCATTTTTTTCTTTCCAGGGCCGCCTCCTTGACTTCCTTATACGACACGAGGGCAACCTTCATCTTTACTTGGCTCATGTAATTTATCCTCGGCCTTCCTCTTCCTCTCCATCCTTCTACCTTTCCTTCTATGATGTTACTGATGAGGTTGTCGTGTCGTATAAGATGGCCAATCATCTTCCCCCTTCTGTTCTCAACAATTTTCATGAGGGCTCTTTGCTCGCCTACTCTTCTCAACACTTCTATGTAAATATATATATGCTGATTCAAAATAAAAGATACATTTTCAACTAGTCGATTAAACATAAAAGCTTGTAATAGCTTCATAATGTTGACCAGTTATTGATGTTCCTTTCTTTTGTTAGTTGTGACTAACAATGTAAACAAAGTTCTGTTCTTTGTTTGTAAACACTGTTATCATAAGACGATATTGATAGCAGTGCCTGTCTAGGTAAAAGTTATTAAAGAAACTTGAAACGCTGATAGCTAATCAATGATTATTACGAATTGAACGCAACGGTCACTTTTTTTATATATCACGTTTTTTTTATATCATCTTCTTTTACGGCCCAAGCTAAAAAATAATTGATTTTGCTATCTAACTAGATTTTTATTCATAAAAATTGACACTTTTCAGTCATAAAAATCTGCAGAAAAAATGTCGTGAACGTGTAGAGACAAAACGAGAGTACCTACTAAACAAAAACCAGAAATAAAAACTTTAGACCACGTAATCTAAATCAAACAAAGTTTGAAACGATCCTTGCATATTATTTGACAAGCGTCACAGACACAGCTCAGTTGGTAGTTGCTCTGCCTCTCATGCTGTGGGTCGTGGGTTCGATTCCAGATCAAATGTTTGTGTGATGAACATAAATATTTGTTCTGTGTGTTTCTATGTATTCGAAGTATGTATTTACTAACAAAATTCTCTGAGCAGTCTAGTAGTATTTTGTACACGAAATGATACAAAAGGTACTCTGAGACGAGATGTAGGTATTTTATTCGTTACAATAGCAACCATAATTACTTAGATCAACTACACTACCCACAAATCCAGAGGAATGCATAGTAAAATTAACAGGAACCAATCTGCTTGACTTTGGTTTACTGAACTGTGTTGTGGTTAAAACAACATAATAATATATAAATATAAACATTACTCCTTAATTAACACATTCAATATATCATATAAACGTGATTACCTACCGTATCACGATCTAAACTTTATTAATACCGTTGTCCAAACTATTGTTGAAATATTTTATAGTAGGTACGTATGAATGTAAAATACAATAATTTTCTAGAAAAATATTATTTTAGCTGCTGAGACGAATATCGCCTTCGAGTTGGCCGCATGATGTGGATTTTTTTGTTACCCTGGATGCTTCATACGCTTTGAAATGTAGATATACCTATTGAGCACTCTCAACTATAAGTTTATTTTTATTTCTAAACATAACCTATGCTTTATTTTCCGTTATAATAAACAAACAATAACATCACATAATCTAAGTTTCATGGAACAATCGAGACGCATCATTTTTAAAAACTGTTGAGTGCTTTATGAGCTGAAAGGGTAAAGATGAACATCCAACATACGTTCATAAAAGTACATAGACTGTGAATCTCATAACCTTCCGTAGGTCGGTGAATAAAGATTAACCAAACTTATCTGAGTTTCTTTGTCAGAAACAATGTTTTGTTAAGTTACTTTCCTTTGATAGCTATGTTTACTAAATGTTAACCTATAAACAAAAGTGTTTTTGCCTGAAGGCCGCAGTGAACAGAACACAGGTTTTTTTACTTTAAATAAAATCATGTACCTAAAGTTTGGTTCATTCGACCTATTGAATCTTTTTCTTTCTTATTTTAGCAGTTCTGTTTTTGCCTTACCACCAAGTTTCATGTTGATGAGTTTAATAATTAATTAGTGTCGAGGATCACTGCCTTCTGCATCTGCCTCTTGAGCCAACCTTCTAGCGAGAGCCTCTTGGGGGTTGGCTGAATGACGAATTAATAAAACCTATTTAAGTTACAATTTCAAAATAGTTGGGTAAAGGATTACAAAATTATAACCCAAGTATTTAACTTCATACCATTCTTCTACCAGTTATTCTCAATCTTGGTTGCTTGGGAGAAACCCATCGTAAATTGATATGATTTCGATTGTATTTTTGTATAGTTTCCAAGACTTCTGGCCCATATGCTCTTAGGCTAAAGACAGAACTGTTCATTGTATGCGAACGGATTACCTGTTGCTATTCAAGCGTATAGCGGTTTAGTAAATCGATGCACACTACCTATTCGGCACGCCACAGTCTCTGCTATGTTGAAAGACTGAACTGATTGAATTTTGGTATCAACACTTTGACCATTTGCTAGTTTTGATATTAAAAAAGGTAACTGAATACACATTTGGCGCAAAAGTTTTTTTACATAGAATTTTTATGAATCTCAGTTATGTAAAAGCCGGTTTAATAGTCAATACTTACTGTTTCCAGTTGCTTCATATACAACAGTGGGTTATCGTTGGCTTCGAAGAGCGACTTTCCGTTGTTGTAGATTGCAAAGATGATCATCCCAAAAGAAAACATGTCGGATAGCACATTGATTTGCGCGGTCGCTTGAACTTCAGGGGCTGAAAATGACGTCGTTGAGCGTTTTTTACCCTAATATATACACTACGTTTAAGTCCCAAAAGATTATTTTTCTTCAAGTATGCCATAGGTACAAAAAATATTTAGTTTTAGTAGATGCAAAGAAAAGGTTTTTATTGACTTGTACATACATAAATCAATTGATAATTTTCATATCCTGAAAATTAGTTGTTATTTTATATTCAACATTTCCGATTGGTAGTACCTATCACATTGAAAAATGAAGATTTTACATTAACGAAGTAATGACCGACGACGTATTGTTATTATTTGAAAAAAAACACCACATTATTTTAATTGACGAACAATATGATAATGTAATCTGACGTTATAATGATTTTAGGTCGGTTTCGCGTAAACGAGCATATTTCGGCGTTTTCGCTCAAACCGGTAGTGATGTCGTATCAGTATCAACATGGATTTTGAATTTTTGATGAAGAACAAAGAAGTAGAAGTTTTAGAAGGATGTGTCTTTCGCGACTCGCGCTTATGCAAGCTTAGAAATGCTTCACGCTCGTACGAGTTGCGTGTGAGCCAATAGGCGCTCACTGCGCGCACTTCTGAAAGCGATCATATAAGCGCGTATATATAAAACCCCCCTAATTTTTTCTAATTATTATTAATACTTACCCGAATAATCGAGGTTGTGTTGAGAAGCGCTGTTATACTTTATGTTGAAAGGATCGTGTGACATCATATCGCTGGGATCGTCTGTAGTTATAGGCTCTGATAATGAGAAATAAAGCAACCAGTCAATACTTTTTACAACTAATGTTTTTAGTTTAATAAGCGGCAAATGGTATAACATACGAATGGTCAAATGAGTAATTATCGTGTATCATACCTACAACAATTCACAAAGTATATTAGGAATATTACAATAGTAATAATATTTCCTAAAGCTGCTGTTTATACAAACCGTTCACGTTACAATTTAGCGCGATCGGAACCCTGGTGTTGACATGCAATGTAATTAGAACTCTACCGTTTCGATACATTTACGGCTATCGAATTTATCAGTGTCTCGACTGTATTGCCTTGCTGAATGACTGCTACTGAATGCTAATACACTGAGCTGTACTCCTCAGCCCCCGTGGCACTTGTCACTGTACTCTGACGTAATTTTAAGTACTTGTGATGAAAGCATGTTCTCATCAGTTACCCATGAAATTTATTTTCGGTAAGGGTCGATCAAATTAGTTACTAAAATTTATAAATAGTGTCCTTTACTTAAATAAAATGTCTCGATGAAAACTCTTATAGCTGTAGTATATACTTTTAGATTGTTGTATCTCATTACTTAGGTTTGTTTTTGTATACAGGTTGTTTGTTTGAAAGGCTGTGATGGCCAAGAACGAATCCAAAAGAGTTAAAGAAATGCCGTAAAAGAAACCATGCCCTTGATTAATACAAAATGGATAACTGCATACCTGCTTAGAGTGCAATGTGTTTAATTTTTATAGGTTTACATTTAAAAAATTCAGCATGAATTAATTGATATTTCGGTCTTTCAAAATAGAGCACAACACTAGCCAACCATTTCTAAAATACAAAAGTTCTGAAGCAAAAAAGCTCTTTTCCTTTGTCAAAATATCGTCATTCTTACAATAGAAAGCTGTGAAAACAATAGTGTAAGTAAGTCTAACTTTCAAGGATCCTCAAAGAATGTTTTCCGTTGCTCTTGGGAGATTATAATACCTATAGACTTGTTTATTATATCACTCCCACGGTTCTACGTAACAGGCTATGATAAAAAAATATATTTCTGTACATTTGACGCGACTAAGCGAATCTTTTTCTATGGGATTGCTCATAGATTTTTTTATTGTATTCATTTTATAAGTTTTACCTCAATTGACTTGCATGCTGAAAATTGTAAGTAAATTAAAGTGTAATGCTTTTGATTAGACTTAGACATATCAAGTAAGTGTAGTAAGTACCAAAGGATCTTAACGAATCTTGTTTATTAAATCTGTAGTTAAGTCAATACTTTATTTATGAATCGCTCCAACACTCTAGGTCTTAAGTTTGCAAAGGAAGAAGCTAAGATAGGGCACTTAGATTCGCAATTGTATTTAATAAAGTAATAGCGGATACATAGAGGGATAGCTTCGTCGGAGATATAAGTCAGTGGGGTCGAGCCTCAATCAACTCGTAGCAAGCTGGTTTTGCAATACGGCCAACCTTTTAGTCGTGGTTTGCTGACTTGTTATGAAAAAATCAGGTTTCCATTTATGAAAATCACAGTATGAAAAGTTAGGATTTTATTTTTGAAGGAGATCGAAATTACCGCACAATTTATTTTAAATTCTAAGCTTTGCTATATTGATACAAGAGTAATATATTCGATTCCTGTAATAGATTATATTTGCATGATCAATTAAATTAAATATTATGTCATTTTTTATATAGCTTTATATAGCAAAAAAAGTCGGTTAGAGTACACGTAAGTACCTAGACAAAGTAAAACAAATTCTGCGAGTAATCGTGATGCGATAAGTACATAGTACTTCTGATGCTGTACTAAATCCTTCCACATCATCATGTTGTTAACATTGTTCCAGAAACTGACACTGATTGTAAATGATTTACGCAAATAATTTTGTTTTGCTTAAAGGCCCATTTAGACGGGGAGAGTTTCTCGTACGTTTCCTTACGAGAAAAAATCTCGAAATACGATTATTGCTACACGGACATAATAAAATGCCATTGCAAGGCAATTGTCACCCAAAGCAATGAGCGATGAGAGCGATTGTTTAGACGAAAATATAATAAATAGTAACAAGTTTTAATATAACTCACTCAAGAACTCCAGACCAATCAACTTCCAGACACCCTTGCGCGTAATGATGATGTTCTGCGGACAAATGTTGGTGTGCACCATCAGCATATCGTAGTGCAAGCAGCCCAGAGCCTCGATTATCTAGTTAATAAAACATTGCTATGTTAGAGGGACATAATCATATTCTTTGACGATAGACGACCGATGTGGCGCGGTGGGAGATGGTCCGCCTGCGACGCGGAAGGTTGCGGATTCGATTCCCACCTTGGGATAAATGATTGTACGATCTGCAAATATTTATTCTCGGTGTTCTGGGTATTTTAGATGTATAAAAAAAATATCTATCAATGTAATGTATTGTATTAAGTATGTCAGTCTTCTAGTACCTACCTATAACACAAGCTCTGCTTAGCTTGGGGCTAGATGATGTTGTGTGGATGGTCCAGCATTATTTATTATTTATTTGGTGCCTGTTTATATTAATACGTATGTTTGACTTGTCCGGTATAGTCCGGCCCAGTATCACCCAAATCTGAATGTATTTTTAAATAAAGATAGTTCCCAAAAAAATAACAAAAAATATTTTTTAAATAAGATGTATGGAGCCACATAAGCAAAAAAAATGTATTAAATATTTTTGTTCGCATTGCATAGGCATAGGTATTGAATTGAGGTGTGTTGAGCAACTTCAACTTAATTCTGCATGTTAAAAAGTCCTATGAAGTGCTTGTGAGTGGCTCATCTCTTAAACTATGCATAAAGTTTCAATGTATTTTGGAAACCCGAAGATTAAACTTGAACTCACACTCACATACAACCGCTGGATATATTTTGACTTTCGTGCCCAGATCTAAATTAGGCTTGAAAGTAGGATTACCGCATAACCTCTAGAATTTAACAAAATTTATGAAGAATTTGTACAGGCCTCAAAATGGCGAACAATTATTTCAATGGCTCTATATGAATGAATGTAATCTCAGGCTTGTTTTTCAATCTACAAAAACCTTTTCATCATCCGTCGAATCATAATCCTCACATAAAATAAAATAAAATAAAGCAACAGATTGGAAAATGTTTCAGGACAAATCCGAATAAAAAATCATGCATATTATTTTTCAGCAGAGCAGTTCTGCTAAAACAAAATGTATAAAATGTCATTGAAATGTTGGGAACTTTTAAAGGTCACAACAAATAGTTAAAATTAGTTTTAGGACCGAATAATTACAGATTAAATACCTGCAAAAGTCCATATGCAAGTTCCACCTCCATGAAGTAGTACTCCTTAGCATACTGTGGAAGACGCGGTCTCTTGTACTTTGCCTTCTTGCTACCTTCCTTGTAGTGGAGAGTAGGCGGATACGCCAGAACTGGTTCCCGATCGAACATTGATTCCTGTAAATAGCATATCACTTTTACACCTACCCAAATATGAACAAATGCGTACAATGCGTCTAAATTTCTAGCCTGTATTTGATTAACATAAGTAGGTAGTATCTACCTGTCATAAAGTAATTGAATGTAACATAAATCAATCAAAGCCCCTTGACCGCCCCCAGCCTACCCACGCGCACTATAGTGGCTAAATATTGATGGCTTTTACTCATAAAAAGTTATCATCAATCATCAATCAACATTCAACAAACATTTGTGTGATGGTTACATGTTTGCCTTCTGTCTTGTCTATGACTATATGACGCTAAATATGTTTGTAGCTATTGACTGATAAGTATTTTAACACTACACTTGTTTCTTGTAGTGTGGACGGATTTAGTATTGTCCATGAATATTTAGTTATTTTATGTCAACATAAAAAACCAATAAAAGAAGTTACAACTGTTGTTTTTCGCAAGCACACGTCTAGCTATTTCACCAAGTTTATACGTTTAGGTTAAATGCCAGTCTGCCTTAAAGTTTGACAGCTAGGTATTGTCTGGGTCCCCAAGAACAATTAACGATTATTTTTATCACAAAAACTTGTTGGTTCTGCTTGAAGATATTTATTTCAAAATAAGACGAGACGAGAAGGGTTTTTTTAAAATATGTTTTAACATTTTACAGTACTAAGACTAAATGTTCACATCAGACTTAAAATTATTGCGAAAAGTATTCGGCTACCGTATCATCCGAAACTACATGAGCATACAAAAATAATATATTTTTTACAAATATGACACTGTCATAAACCATTACTTACAAGCTTAGCTTAGTTTCGAACTAGGTGTGAAAATGTTCATGAATATTTTTTACAGTTCGTTTTGTTGAAACACGTAGCAGCAGCATTTCTATTTATCAAATACATCGCAGAAAGCCTGTCAGTGCAATCATTTGTCAATCATTTGGACGGAAGACACAGTAACAGAATGGGCCAAGTACACTTACGTGTTGGATCATCCGATATAGAAAGCTTGCAAGCAGTTGTTCGTTTTTTCTGTTTTTTATAGACAATTATGTTCTCCACTTTTATAAAACGCGTAATTTCTTTTGCAAATTATTATACAACCCGATTGGGAATATTTTCTAGAATGTCGATTTATATTTATATTTTATCAGTGTCCGTGTAGAATTTATTGGTCGCTATCATGAAACTTGTCGGGAACTTCTTCAAACTTTGACGTTTAATTTGATTATGTAACTAGGGCAATAACCACGTCGTGTTTTGTTCTCATTTTTATCGTCCATCTTTAATAATGGTTGGTAATACTTGGAAATTTAATTTTTAATTAATGATAAAACCACTGTAGGAGTTTAATTTAACGGTCAAATTATAAGATACATAAGATTTGCAGATGACATAGCAGCTGTCGCAAATTCGCAGACAGACTTACAAACATTGTTGAACACCATGGATAATATTTTTAAAGACTATTCGCTCAAAATTAACATAAACAAAACTAAAACATTAATTACATCCAAAAAGGAAAACACCACAAGAAATACAATAACATTAGATAACATAAAAATAGAAAGAGTCAATACCTTCAGATACTTAGGAAGCCTTATAACAGCAGATTCAAGATGCACACCAGATAGGAATAGCCATAGCAAAACAAGCATTTCAGAACAAAAAAACATATTTTTACTTCCAAAATATCAAAAGCAGTTAAGAAAAAATTTATAAAAGCATACGTTTGGAGCATCGCACTGTATGGATGTGAGACGTGGACAATGACGCAAAAAGATAGAGAGTTTCTAGAAGCATTTGAAATGTGGTGTTGGAGAAGGATGGAAAGAATAAGCTGGACAGAGAAAGTAACGAACGTAGAAGTGTTGAGTAGAGTAGGCGAGCAAAGAGCCCTCATGAAAATGGTTGAGAACAGAAGGGGGAAGATGATCGGCCATCCTATACGACACGACAACCTCATCAGTAACATCATAGAAGGAAAGATAGAAGGAAGAAGAGGAAGAGGAAGGCCGAGGATAAACTACATGAGCCAAGTAAAGATGAAGGTTGCCCTCGTGTCGTATAAGGAAGTCAAGGAGGCGGCCCTGCAAAGGAAAAAATGGCGTGACTTGCATTGATTACGCAGACAAGAGCGCAGTTCTTTAATAAGAAAAAGAAGATACTTGGAAAAATCAATGTAAATTATATAGATATCATCCTTCATCATTTCTCAATATCCTAATGTACTTGTTTTATTTTTCCTTATTATACACAGTTTATAGGGGTACAGAGTAAAAGAAGCGTGCTTAACCCTCAAAAGAGTTTCTTTCCAGCAGTATTTAAGGGTGAGTGAGATTTAATAATTAGATGTATGAATGATATATTGCGATATATATAAACGTAATGTCAATTAAATATTATTTTACTTTTTTCTAGATATACCAGTTTAAATAAATCAAATGGACTTTGGAAACTGTTATTATTGCCGAATATAAATAACAGATAACAATAACATTATTGATATAGTGAGCATCGAGTCGCAGCTGTTGCAATATTTTGTTTTCACAACATCGCGCGGAATAACTTCATTTTAATGATTTAAATGTCAACTAAAATATGTAATAGATTGGGTTTATGAGTAACGCAAAAACGTTTAATTATCTTTAATTTAATGAATCATAATACAGCTTAATAACGGGTATAAAATATCTAATATATGTGGTGCGAAATTACAACAAAGAAGTTATTATTGTCTAGCATCTGGAATATCAGCATCATACAGCAGGTAACAATTTCTTAATTTTAAATCCCTAGCTAAAAGTAGTCCTAAAAGTTACCCCTTAGTAAATATAAACATTAATTTTGCTCTGGTTTCAATTAAATCGCCTTTGCGCCAAAAATACCTTACTATCCTCTTGTGACACAAGCTAATATTAAATCTCGTTAGGTTAGTTTACATTATAGTTTACTGAAATATTATTTCTTAATACAACAGAAAATAATTTAAGCCTAGAGAAAAATAGAAGCTTCCCCACAATAAATTTGTAACTGAGCTAAAAATAAACATTCTAAAACATTATAATATATATTTATAAAACATTTTAAAAAATTTCAAACATTCACATACCACACATTCACACATTCTCATGCCTCCGACAATAACTAAGTAGTCTTTATATTATATTATATTATATTATATTATATTATATTATATTATATTATATTATATTATATTATATTATATTATATTATATTATATTATATTATATTATATTATATTATATTATATTATATTATATTATATTATATTATATTATATTATATTATATTATATTATATTATATTATATTATATTATATTATATTATATTATATTATATTATATTATATTAGTCTTTATATCCCTAGCTTTATTAAAACTCTATCTATTCTAACAAATACTTTGTTTCTGTCATCTTGGTTTTGCTACATAACAGCATTAAAGCTTGACGACGATGGTGACGCGGTGGGCGAAGGTCCGCCTGCGACGCGGAGGTTGCGGGTTCGATTCCCGCTTTGGTATAAATATTTCTACGATCTGCAAATGTTTATTCCGGGTGTTCTGGGTATTTTATATGTATATTAAAAAATATCTATCTATGTCACAGCATTATTTATTGTATTAAGTATGTCAGTCTTCTAGTACCCATAACACAAGCTCTGCTTAGCTTAGGGCTAGATGATATGGTGTGGATTGTCCAGCATTATTTATTTAAATCTGCTAACTTTCCTACATTTCCATCAAAATATTATACCTTTTGTAAAAATGTCACACACGTCATTCGGCAAACACAAACAATCATTATTATTATTTCATATTGCCAAAAGTAAATTCACAAAACCCTCACATTAAATTGTATGCGCCACAAAAGAAAATGCTTTGGGTTTTCTGCTACCAACATAATATTATTTTTAATTAAAAATGTATCTATATTTTAATTACTTCTAACTTACACAGACGAGAAATTCTTCAAAGCAAATCCGTAAAATATTTTGTAAGCAAAATTTGAGAGATATTATATCAGAATTGGTATATTTTATTTTATTACGATGAATAAGAATCAATTTTATGTTGTAATAATCTTCAAAGCTAGATACGCTGTAGATATTAGACTGATTGGTAATCATCATCGCCGTTAGTTAAAAATCAAAAAATACTTATTAGATTTTTATAAGATAAAAGTTTTGTACTTAGATATTAAAACATTTTGACTATTTGCCAAAACAATAAATCCTGTGTTAGCTATTTCAAGTTTCAACTCTAACGGCCGGTTTCTCGAACGATGATCAACGAAACAATCAAATAATTACATGTGTCAAACTCGGATCAATCGTGATTTGGGTTTCCAGAAACCGGCCGTAATTGTATTAGCTCGACTTTTCATGCTGTGTGTCAAAGATTCGACCCCTACGATGACCAAACATTTATGTTCAGTAAATAGGGAAAAAATTTCAAGCAATCTAGTTCCAATAGTACAAGCTTTGCTTAATTTGGAACTAGAGCGCGTTGTGTGAAATATCCATGAATAATTAATTATTTATTATATGTAGGTCCTCGTACCTTATGCAGGTTGTGTATCGATGTGCTGATAATTGCTGCAGATACTTACATACCAAGCAAAGATGTGGTGAAGGCTCGTCATTACCGCCTCCGTGGCAAATGCCATCGTGTTCGGACCTTCTTCTAACTTGTGGACAATCGTCAGAGTTTGTTTGAAGTCACCAGTCTGAAGTCTTGCAATGCCTTCTCTCATCTTATTGAATACTTCCTCCTTGCGTTTGGGTCTAAACAGTCTGTCTCCCTCGCGCTTGTCAAAGAAGAACACCGAGCATTGCTGTGGGGAAAATAACTAATCAGCTACAAATAAACTTCTAAAATGAAAAATAAAATTCATATTTTTACACTCATTCATTTAATTTCTACAAACATGAGTATCATTACTATTCAGCGTAATGTATTGAATACGTTTCCGCTTCGTACTTATTTGAATCAGTTTATCTATCTTTAGATTTATTTACCTACAGTGATTTACAGATAGCTCAACTGTTTCTTGTTACTTGTAATTATAACTGTATGTACATCTCGTAAATACTGTAATAGTCGTAATATTATTTGCGAATAAAGTACCCCATGAAATAGGTATTCATCTTGAAATAACTGCACAATTAAATAATATAAAAAAAAAATTAAGATGTTCCTTAATATAAATTGTTCATATAAACAGGAATATTTTTAAATTGTAAATCCTGAGAGGTAAGAGTTTGTTTACATACAAATGTTATTATAAGTTTATAAGCATAAAGCAAGTTATTAAAATTTTGTTATGTACTAAGCCTCAAAAAGGCAACATTATATAACACATTGTAAATAAACCTATCTACGTAGATACATTGATAGAATATAGCTACATATTCTGCAACTTATTCTCTGAGACAAAAATGTTTGTAATGTCTTTAAGTTTGTTATTTTTATAATTCTGACGTAATATCCCAACTTTAAGAACTATTGTTCTTATACTTGAATATTTAAATTCGTGAATTGTTCTCTGCGCTGAAATATTCCATTCAGCGCACCAACATTTACAGGACACTATGCTAATCCACTTTAAAGCAACGAATAAATCAGGCTTGGTGCTACCTGACTTATAAGTCAGGTAAGTTTAATATTGAAGAAACCTTCAGAGCACCTAGAGTAGCTTATTAAAAAATTGAACGATAAACCAACCTTTAGTAGGTATATATAGTATAGAAATGGCAAAGGCGCTATAAAATTAGATGCGTTAAGTGGAATCTCTTGCTACTGTCTTTAATTTTAATGCCCCAAATTTTTAAAAGTCTGCGGTCTCTTCAAGCTATATTTTGCTGAGCTAGAGTTAGTATGCTGGGATAACGTTATTGCGTAAATAAGGGTTGCAAATATGCCTTAATAAAAAGTTTCAAGCTACCTGAAAACTTGTAAAAAGTGTTAATAGCAAAGATTTATAATAAAAACAATCTTCAAGGCTAAAATGTCGAAATAACGCAAAAGTCGCAGGTCACAGCAGGCATTCTGTGTGTTGTCGGTTTCGCCGTAAAAGTAAATATAATCTTGTATAGTTCCGCATAAATCAAATATCTCGTTTACCCGACTGAAAGATCCCTAACATTCCCGAGAAGTCCATCAACGTGAGGCAGTTCGCCTCAGGCGCCAATGAATCAGCTCCACCGATACTGAAACCTGTGATTACGAAACTGATCGACCAAAACCCCTACACTTTACTGAAAGCCTAGTCTTTAATCAAACGATTATGTTTATCAAGAAAGTATTTGCAAACTGTTTCATTTATTTACCCAACTTTAGATAATGGGCCCCTTTGTCTTTGGTAATGGGCTTCTCTGAAAATTCTACTTATTCCAATGTAGACTGTATTTCATAAATGTGAACTCACATGGAGCTCTACGACTACTTATACTCAAAATAAGTGCATATCACTGATAGAAATGACGTGTTACTGACAAAATCAATAGATTCCGTGATGAGAGTATAATCTTCGAAATAGTCCATTTAAATAAGCTTTAACTTGCATCATAATTCAGTCTATTATAGTAAAATCATTTTGTACTCGTGTATTCGTGAAACTTTAATAACACGAGGTTTTATAATTAAAAGTTAACATGTTATTACCGAAAAAAAAGCCGTAGAATATTTTTATTGGCATAAAAAGAAAAGATAAACTAAGAAGAACTTAACTTATTTAAAACAGAATAGATAGTATCAAAAGTCTTTGACTCAGCACTGTGTTTTCATGGAAATGGTGCAACGCTGGTATTCTGACAAGACCAGGGGTAGGTGAATATCAAGATAGGTCAAAGATCTGTCCCAAACTCACATCCCGGTCTTGCAGTGAGCGACCGTTGCGACTCGACATCGAAATCATCTTGTCAATTTCCTAGCATAATATATAATAACGTCGTTTTTAAAAAATTGTAGTGATTGATGAATGCCAATCATCATTTATAGGCTTTTTACACAACTTGATTAGTTACTGATAACAAACGTTTTCAACAACTCTTTCACGAGGCATTTCATAAGAATCTTTCCCACTTGATTAAATGCTTGTACGGACTTTTCTCCGAGGAATAGGTAGGCGACTCCACCGAGAATACGTAAACCTTACACCTTCAGATTATGCTAAATTATGTAGAATGATCAGGTTCAAGGTAAAACGAGTGAAAGGTATGGAAAATCTAAGCGGCCGTGGTAGATCTGAAAGCGTCTAAGTAATTGAAGTTCGCCCGTCGGGATCTGAGTTTTATTCCAATGATATGTGGTTGCTATTACAACAGCAATACTTTTCCAAATATAAATAGCGATAATACAACAAATGACGAATGACGCGATGAAACAACTTTATTTACATTGTCCAATTAGTTAAAACCTGTAATGACCTTGAAAAATGAAATAAATAAAAAAAAAATTAGTTGAACTGTTTTGTTTAAATAAGTGTGTTTTTTTTCTTGTTAGCGGCCATAATTCTTCATCCTATTTTCATGTATTATGACCAATGTTACGTTATTAACGGTAATTATAATGTTGTAACAAAAGTCTTTGCCGGTACTAAAAGTCGTTTTACAATAGCAATAAGAAAAAATTAGACCATCCAGAGATCCTTTATTTTACTTAGGTGCTTACAAGTACAAACTGTTATTTAGTTGTGGATTGCGCTCAAATAGTAATATCCCTTTAATGCTTTTATGTCAATGCTTTCATTTCTAAGATTGCGGAAACCGTAAGCCGAACGAAATTGAGTTCGTATTAAATGAGCCAGATTTGTTCGGATGGAAAATCTGCCGCTCAGTTTTTATCTATCAATTGCCTACGAAACTGGACCTTTTATGTACTCATATTAAGAATCCATTGTTTGCTCATAACTGTCAAGTTAATAATAAAGTAACTAGATTATAATATAAGCGATGCTTTTGTTAAAGATGGGCTTTTTAAAAATCTTATATAATGAACGATAGTTCTTTTTTGCAATGACAAAATGAGTGTTTTTGTTTTCAAAGTGACATTACAACACCATTAAACAACAGTATTCGATAAAATTCTAAACGCTTCCATGAATACATTGTCCTCTATTATTTAAAATTTTAATACATTTTTTATTAATATTATTTATTATAAATGATTAAAATAGTATAATATCTTTGCTGTGAGCGTCACAGGACGGGGTATGCCTCTCTGAAGCCCAGTATGAAAACCGCAAAGCAAAAGTAGGTCAACCGAAACGTGTAATGACTTTACTTACACTTTCGATATAAATATGACCCACGCAGTGATCCCAGCTACGCCGTAGAACCTGCTACGCCTTAGAACCAGTTTAACGTAGCAATCTTATTCAATACCAACCTAATTTATTGTATCACTAATTCATATAATACGTATTAGACCTAAAAGACAATCTAAGAAACTTGATTTAATAAGATTTATCTATTTTACAGTAAAAATAAATCAAAAATAATAAATCTATACGGTTTTGATGTTAATTTAGTATCGTAACAAACAGTTAAATAGAATTACTAACTTCGTTTAATGTTAATTAATCTGTTGTTAAATATTTCGTCGTAAATATTTTATGGTTGATCAACGTTTCAGAAACCGGCCGTTAGACTATAAATGGAGCTACTTTTCTGATCTATTATTAAAACAATGAGTATTTTACCTATAATATAAACATCTCTCTGACTTCATCCCACATTCGGCACATGTAATCTTGGTCCGTTTCCCACAATACAATATTAATTAATAAAAATATAGTACGTTCACGTTCGCAGTCCAGATATGATAGAAATTCTCTAATATCTCTTGGTATTATATTAGCTAGCAATATTTATTTGAACCATTTACAAATAGAGACCAAATGGCAAAGCTGGAATAATTGCACTGACAGCAAACGTTTTTGTAAAACTAGTCATGTTACAAATTTAAGAATTTAATGAAGTGGCATTGCTTTTACATAGTGTTGGTTTACTAATTTGCGTTTCGCGGACGACATTGTGTTCTTTGCCCCGACCGCTTTAGAACTACAAAATATGCCCAAGCCTTAAGGTTGGACCAACGATGGATCTAAATAAGGCTAAAAACACAAGTAATGACCAATAACACCAATCACTTTCCACCAGGTGAGTTTGTGGCCAAAGGACGACCTATTCTTTGTAAAAAAAAAAAAAAAAAAAACACAAGATCGAGGTTGACGGGCAAGAAATACATTATGTCGATAAATACATTTACCTGCAAGAGCAAATACATCGACATGTGTATCCTGCCCGTTCTTACCTATGGTGCACAAACATGGTATTTAATTGAGTCTCAAAAGTCCACATTTAAGGTTTGCCAAAGAGCCATGAACCGGAGCGTGTTAGGAGTAAAGAGAATTGACAAGATCCGAAATACCGAATGCACTTCGTGCGAAGACCCGCATTACTGACGTTGGTAAAAAGGCAGCTAAGGTGAAATGGGATTGGGCTGGACACATTTAAATATAAACCATTGTTTTTTGGTGGCGGAAATAATATTTTATCTTTAATTTTATCAATTAAAATATCTTATCAGTCAGTAATTTTCAACTCTCGAATAGGTCTAATCGAAAAGATCCAATTAAAACGAAGTACTAAACAGCTGAGTCTCGCGAAACCAACTACATATCACTATCTTTAAACCACATTTTATTGGATTAACATTGTCTCCACTTAACTGTGCCCAACAACAAACATTTTGAAACGTTGAACATACTTAAGGAATCACATTAATAATTTATGTTCTTTATGTGTTTTAATTACCGACCTACCGACAAAGAAAGTTGAATGTACTGACTGAGGCTTCATTCACAAAGCCTGTGGTTAATTAATTATGGATTATTGATGCCAAAGCTTCCCTAGTTTGGGAAAGTTTCGGCATATTCTAAATAGATGTTTGATACATATGTTGCGTAGGTACTCTTTGCCTCGAAGTGATAATGTGATTAAAAAAAGAAATCAATTCTGTGAAATTACGTTAAATTAACGCATTAATGTAGGATGTTATGGGTTTGTATTTTGATTTATAATGTTATTTGATCATAAAATAGCTTTTTTTAAATAAATAAGGTTTACAACTTAAAATAAGGTTTCTTATGGTCCACTATATCAAGTTTATTAGACACATTTTACACAGGGTACATTTTCATACAGCAACAAGTATCAATTAACTATGTTAAATCCACAGGTGCCACAACAGGTACGAGGTAATTTCCATATTAAATTGGTTTACAACTTACTTCAGGCAAGCGTATAATATAATTTTTATAATAAAAATAAATAAGCCAAGGATTACTCTCTGAAAACCAAAGAATCTTGATGGCACATATATTTCGAAAACACGTAGCTTAAATGAGCCCTTTGGCATGAATTAAGCACGTCTCGAAAAGCACCATATTTAAATCACTTTTATTGACATCTTGGCTTCCTAAAGATTAGCCGGCTATTTAGCGGGCTAAACAAGCGATATGTTTCTCTAGTATCCGTAACTTTTTGAATAACTTATTTAATAAATTTTAGTTTAGGTATTATTAGTTTAATTTTGGTTCAGCATTACAAGTCTTTAACTTTATATTATGCTTCTCAGCATTAAAACTATGTATTTAGTAGTAACTATGAATAGTTTAGATATTCATAGTTAAAAAAAAAACTACTCGGAGAAAACGGATGACTATGAAAGAAGTGCAAATAAAACCGATAAATCGAAGTATAGAAATTTAAAATTAATTTATTAAATTAATTAATTAAAACATATTATGTTACATAATGTTAACGAACACTGGAAACTGCTGTATAAACTGTGTTGCAAATTCCAGTACCCATTTTAAATAATAACAAACAATTTTTGATTGGAATAATTGTTGATTGTCTGAAAAACAATGGGTCAGATTAGAAATACATTCATTTAAATGTATAACAAATTAAACAAAAGTCAATCATCAATAGTCAATCAGAAATCAAATATTTGTGATTTTATTAAAAGCAGAGATATTATTAGATGTTAATTGATAGTTAATAATTTCATGTATACTGTTTCTACTGTAGTTATCATCAAATAACTAAAGTTAAATTTAAAATAATTTATGCCTCTGATAGTTTCCACGAATGTGAAATGTCTAAAACTTTCACTTTAATATAAGTTGTAGTCAGTGGAATACCTAACGCTATAGTATTATATTTGCGTAATAGCAAGATGCCTAAGAGACCTAGAACCAATAAAATCAACGTCTTCGCCTCAACTTCACCCTCAAGCTTCCTCTCTCTTTGATCCCAAGTTTACACTTCGTCTGGTTATGAAGATACATTTTATGAACATGGGTTAACGGCGCCTTACACCGTTTAATAACGCTTTCAAAGAATACGTTACCGCACAGTGTATATCAAATACTGTCACGTATCACAATTTTTAATAATCTTCCCTTTATTTTTGTTTTTTTAACCTGTACCCATTGCTGGGCAAAGGGACATACTCCCCTTAATATAAGTAATAAAATAAATGTGATTGCAAGGAAATATTAGTCGTGATGTGTATTCGGAATGGTCGACAACGTGTTTATACTTATAGTGTGACCATTCCCAATCGTTGCACTCAAAACTAATTTCCTGTGCGAAGCGATCAAGGGCACCGGATAAAATAGTGGTATTTGCGTCACTCAACATCGCCTACCTCGGTAAAGCTTTTGACCTTCACTTTGATCATAAAACTATATTAGTGACCTTGGCAAAGATTTCCTTGACATAACATTATAGGAAGGAGCTTTATTTCTTTGACAAGCGAGCGATAAAAGACATTTTATTTTTTCCAAGTCTTATGTTTACTTACTCGTATGTTTTTACTGAATAAAGTTAAGACAGACTATTTGATCGAGCAAGCGGATATCTTAGTGACAACTTGGGTAAATAGACTTTGTATGTTTATTAAATTGTAAGTTTAAACTTCCTATCCGATCTCCAAAGATTTTGACATGTTATCAGATTATGATTTATTGATAAAATTAAGTGATTAATTAGCTCGTGGTGAAGTTAATTGCGATAGTATATAACTAACAATCAAATCAAATAATCAAATAATTTTATTAGGTTCAATAAATACACATATATCTAACTAAACTAATACTTAAGAGCTAATAGCTTATTCTTAACTAATAAACAATAAACCCATTCTACATATGAGATTGACTTGTATTATTTATAGTGCCGTTCACATTCCCTAACTTTTTATTTTTTAATTGTGTTTGAGATACAGTGAAAATTAAACCGCGAGGCGGCGGCTGACGGATGATTTTTCTCTTCCTAGTCCCCACTAGGATGAGAAAAAATCATCCTATCTACTTAACTAATTTACCTACTTATATAGGTTTATAACGTGACTTCTTTTCTATCGTTTTTTTGTTAGTCTTTTTCTATGGCTATATATATATATATAAGTATATACATATATAAGTATTTAATTGTTAACCGTTTAAATTTTAACATAATTACCATTAAGAAAACCACAAGGTTTGTAGAGGTAATGCTAAAAAATATAGTTATGTAGGTACATATCAGGTACTACATATCGGTAGGTAGGTACGTATCAACTCCTATATGATGATTCAAAAAATTCAATTCAAAAGGCTAGCTAAGTGCATTTAGCTTGTTAAAAACTAGGTTAAAAAGTGAGTTCATTGATAATTTTCTATGTTAAGTAGGTAAGCTTTTAATTTAGATTAATGTTATACGCGTTATGCTGTTGACTAACTCAGTAGGTAGTTAGTTTATTATTCGATGAACTAGATAACGAGCTATCCTCTCGATTATATAGTATCTATCTTTCTATTCTTAGTTTGCTATGTTCACACTTTTTTTCCTTCTTTACTTCTCGTAAAAACCTTTTATTGGATTATGTTTATATTTTGTTCTGTCTCATTCATTTTGTGCTGTTGGTTTTTCTATAAATAAATAAATAAATTCAAACCAGTATAATGTGAGCTTCTATATCTTGAATTTTAAGCGGTTTTGTTGTTCAAAACTCCACATTCAGGTAGATAGACACATCGATCGGACTTGTAAAATGTATCTCATTCGTAGTTAAAAAAGAGTTTTAAATGAAGCGCAACTTCTGCGTTTTATTTTATTTTATGGAACCTTAACGAGATTTCAGTCACTACTAGTATCTGCAAGTTTATAGATGTAGATAGGTATATGTTAATAATATACATTCCATTTGCAATTATGCAAAAGTTGTCTGTAAAATATAAGCATGATCGAGTCGTAGGGGAATCCTAGTGTGACTTATAATGAATCGACTTGCTCATTATAGATAGATAATGAGAACTACGCAGTGGAATAATTAGCTGCTCGTAACAGTAAGTACATAGCTGCGATCGACAGACGTATGTAATTTGCGTCTGATTTTACCAGATATCCAGCAAAACGGAATAATAATGCATATATTATTAATAATAAACTAGTTACTTTATTCACAAACAAACTTACGACTATACAGTATTTACAAAATGTACATTTACATATAAAATACATAAGAAACAGCTGAGCTATCTACAGACCGTTGCAAACGATCTATAGATAGTTCAACTGATCCAAATCAGTACCAATCGGAAGCGTACCCAAGACACTGGCTGCATTGCCGCGCTGAATAGCAATGCTGATACGTTGGGCCAGATACTCACCAGCCCTCGGGTCACGCGTCGCTTCTATTATGCATATATTAATCTACATTTAGCACAAATTTGAGATTACAAAAAACAACTTGTAAAGTGGCTTACTAAATAGCTTAGTAAATTATATAACGCATTGATGTATAAGCGTGGTACTAACATGCTGAATTAATAAAAGTTAACACGTACCGTGGGCTCCTAAGTTATCTATAATATGAAATAAAAAAAAACACACATGCGCAAACTATTTTGGTGCTTTGTCGGCTTTTTTGGCCCGCGTTGTGTAGAAAATATGAATCAACTTTACGTATATTTGCGATAAGGTATCCAAATACAATGTTTGTGTTATGTATAATGCTTATAAATGTCGACTTAGATGTACGGAAACGTCACAATTGGTTGCCTACCTAACCAAGTTCGAAATGTTACGTGGGTGGTACTAACATCATAGGTATTCTGATAAAAAAAATGTAGGTACTTAATATGAAGATACGATGTAAAAGTGGCAAAAAAAAATCGGGTGACACTTAACTGTCTTAACTTCAACAAACTCACTTAAGTTAATATCTACAGATAATTGAAAAAGTACATTTTCTGACAGACTGAATTAAGTTAATAAGGTCATGCTTTTAAGCTTCTATGAAGGTTTTGAAGAATCACTTGAACATTTCTATTTTAAATAACTCGTTTCTTCAGATATCACATAGCGTTAGATCAGAAAGTAATTTCAAAGTAATATTAGATTTGTAAAACAATTTTTTCTTTCTATTGTGGGTCGCTAGTTTTGCATGACATTATATTCCTACTTTTCACATTTCATTCGGGAACTATACATGTGCTTATAAATAAATCCTTTTATATTGAAAATGTCCGAAATTCCCACAGAGCTTAGACGAATGTTTATAAGCAACAGAAAAAAATATGAAAATAAGAGACATTATAACAAAGGTACACAGTTTATATGAGACAAAATGGGATTGTTTGTTGATTGAAATACCTGTGACGTATCTTATGAGATATTAAGCCTCCCTGACTTCAGAAACCTTCCTCGTACGTAATCCGACACGTGATTGGATCATTTATTTATACAGTTCCCAGTAGCGAGATATATGTCTTCGTTACGATTACAACCAAAACCATTGCACAGGTGACAAATACATATGTGTATCTACTAAATGAACTCCTTCAAATCGAAATATTTTCTAAATAAGAGACAAAAATACTTGTAAAGGTTTTGACACTTTACACGGTAATGAGATTTTTATCTCTAATACTTATTGTTTTGACTGGTAATTGATCAGCGTTGTAGTAGTACTTAGTTACCGCTACAACACGTGCTGAGTGATGGCCTGTTTTGGGGTCATAAACATGTTAGTAGTAAGGTTTTTTTATTTTAAATTGTATGTATATTTTTTATCTCATGTGTGACCCAAAATAAAGTTTTTTCTTTCTGTCTTCTTTCTTTCTAGTTTGATATTTCTAACCCTTACGGCAGGTTTCTGGAAAACCAAATCACGATTGATCCGAGTTTGACACATAGTAATTGTTTGATTTTTTCGTTGATCATCGTTCGAGAAACCGGCCGTTATTCTCTTAACCCCAGTTAAATACACATCGATGAGTGGTGGCTCAAAAAACTCTAACAAACACACAAAAGCATTTACATACAAACATACATCACCGATTTAGATTTAACAATTTAATATTAGCACATTTCGCTGGCTCAATCAATTATAAGAATTGGGTCTCTCGTAGCGGCCCCGTTTTCCGGTATTAAGGTCATGGATTTGCATTCAATCGTGCACATATCAATATTCCGTCCAAAAATTATGGGGGCAATGACCGTCGCCGAATCGAATAGGTTACAATACAATGTATGCATGACCACGTGGAATTGATGCTGAGATTAACCTTCTTTTTATGAGCTTCATTCACTCCTATGTACTTTATGCACCCTCAGTCCGCAATTCTATCGAACCAGTATGACGTGATTAGAGGTCGCGCTAAGTCTGTTATGATTTAAGGAAAACATTTTTACTTTGGATTCAAATAATACGTAAACAGTAGACTTGCCTCTCATTTTAAATCACGTGAAGAACCGCTACTACGGATAAGTTTATGAAAAGCAATCTTTTAAAAGTATTTCTTGGAGCTTCCAAATAAAATTCACTTCGTTTTGCAGTAAAAAACTTTTTAAATAAGAACAAAATACTTAGGTCATCCTAAGTATTTAAATAACCTACCGAACAGAACCCTTTTTTTAAATTACACCTGTATCGTCCAATAAAACACGAGGTTCAGCTAATTTAATTACGAATGCTGAGTGTCGAAATATCGAGTTTGTCACGGGAACTGGGAGAAGATGAGGATTGACAAATTTATTTTATGACACGCATACTAACACAAGCTGGTTTTACAATAATGTTACAAATAAAGTTGAGTTCTTGAATGAGCTCACAACACAAGGCAGATCCGACTTACTACTTTGAGGATTCTATAATACATTTAAGCTGACTTTAATATTCAGAAGAATCTGAGACCATCGAGTTGCCTCAAACCCCTTGGTACTTGCCTATTTACGAGACTGTGAAAATACGATTCCAAATATTTAGGACGTATCCACGTTTTGAAGTTTCTTATATTTCAGTAGTTTATACGTGTCAGGTTGCAGGACGAGACTAGGCAAGACTAGGCTTGACTAGGCAAATCTATTAACTGGTTTTAAAAAATAATTACTATTAAAAATATTGTCTGAAGCAAATATTTGTTGTCTAATTTAACTTCCTGGATAAAATACCGCATACCAGCCATAGTCTGTAGCTGGAAATATTATCCGTGCGATAGATAGCGCTTTGTCTATTGAAAAATTCCTTTATTATTATGATAGCTGACACTGCTCTAGTTTTCTTTTAATCATTTTCTAGAATTATTTTTCCATTTAACAAAATTACCTAACCCTCACTACCACTTAACATAAGATGTGGTCAAAAAATTTGTCACTATTGCGTTGAGAATCATCAATATGTTTTTAAAACTTTATTTACTTTTAATATAACAAAGGAACAATAATATAACAGCCTTAGTTCTATTTATACTAAGTATTACTCAACAAGTTCTGAACTAGAATATTAAAGTACTCTGAACACAATCAGTTAGATAGGTACTAAGAGTAATAACTTTGTATATATTGTATAAGGTCGATAAATAAGGTTCCAATAATGATCCGGAATTGTTGTGTTTATATTCAATAACATTTTGTACTAGAGAAAATAATAATCACCAGCTATTTTCATTCAATGACATTGAAAATTTAATCGAAATGAAACATATCGGTATTGTATAGTTCTCCCCTGATTGGATTCGAATGAATATTATAAATATGTCAACGTTTATCCAAATTGATATGCATTTATTATTTTAATGATAAAGCTTATTGGAGATTACAGACTTTGAGTAAAGCGTAAAATAAATAGTAAAAAAGCCTTTTATAAGCGGTCTATCTTATAAAAAGTTAGCGCAGACCTGATGTATCGATTACCATACGTAATGATGACATAAGTCAACGCTAACTTTTTATAAGATAGGTACGAGATTATCCTCATAGGCAGTCTCAAAACTTTCGATACTCTATCGAAAGATCTGAGAATCTGCGTGTCTTTGTGTATGTTAAGGAGGTTATATATTTTTGAAGTGAAAACTTCTTTAGCGGCGCTGGGTGGGTAAAAACTTTCAAACTCGCGTCAGGGTCACGTGACGTCGAAAAAGCGTAAGATCTTATTTAATTTTTATACATTGCTCGTAAAACAAGAGACGACAAAAGAACACACTTGCGGTCACGCGACGTATGACTCAAACAATTAAATAGTGTTGTGGCGACATCGTACAAGGCGAGTACAAGGCGCTGCCAACACGCGGTGAAACTTCTTTAGCGGCGCTGGGTGGGTAAAAACTTTCAAACTCGCGTCAGGGTCACGTGACGTCGAAAAAGCGTAAGATCTTATTTAATTTTTATACATTGCTCGTAAAACAAGAGACGACAAAAGAACACACTTGCGGTCACGCGACGTATGACTCAAACAATTAAATAGTGTTGTGGCGACATCGTACAAGGCGAGTACAAGGCGCTGCCAACACGCGGTGCGGTGCGGAGCGCGGGGGCGGAGGACCGAGGAGCGGCACTCGCGCGCCGGCAGCCGACAGACGCTCTGAGCACCCTCGCACGGGAAACACGTATCGCTCGCCGCGCGCGCATAACCAGATAGACGCTATTATATCGTACGAATCGTTTCGCCTAACTTGTATTTAACTGTATCGCTTCCATCTTATTGAAGTGAAAACTCAGTCAGGGTCACGTGACTCGTGACGTTCATCGAACGTGACGTTCATCATTCGTTGTCTTCGTCGTTGTGTCAATGTCAATGACATGACACAATCACAATGACACATGTGTCATTGTGATTGTCATTGTCATTGTCGTTGTGTCGACATGACACAATCACACTGACACAGACACATTCGCGCTTGCGCGAATGTGTCTGTGTCAGTGTGTCTTCGTTGTCTTCGTCGTTGTGTCACATTCGCGCTTGCGCGAATGTGACACAATGACATGACACAATCACAATGACACAGACACATTCGCGCTTGCGCGAATGTGTCTGTGTCATTGTGATTGTCATTGTCATTATGACGACTGTGGTTATATTTTTGAAGTGAAAACTTAAAAGTGAAAACACAGACACATTCGCGCTTGCGCGAATGTGTCATTGTCATTGTCGTTGTGTCGACATGACACAATCACACTGACACAGACACATTCGCGCTTGCGCGAATGTGTCTGTGTCAGTGTGTCTTCGTTGTCTTCGTCGTTGTGTCACATTCGCGCTTACGCGAATGTTACACAATGACATGACACAATCACAATGACACAGACACATTCGCGCTTGCGCGAATGTTACACAATGACATGACACAATCACAATGACACAGACACATTCGCGCTTGCGCGAATGTGTCTGTGTCATTGTGATTGTCATTGTCATTATGACGACTGTGGTTATATTTTTGAAGTGAAAACTTAAAAGTGAAAACACAACGTTAATATTGAAGTTTTCACTTCTGCCGGCACTCCCGGAGTGCTACCATTTTTTTTTTACATTAAGACTGTCTACATAGTACCATTAAAAAATGCAGGTATTTTCTTTAAATTGCGTCTATATTTTCACAGCCCTTGGAATTACGTGTGTTCACGCAGAACTTTTGACAGATTTAGTCCGATTTTGATTATTTTTGAGTGTACTACGAGAGAGATCCCATATAAATTAAAAAAAAATAATGCAACTTAAAGGCTAAGAAAACAGGGGTTGATTTTTGTTGACACACTGATTCTGATTTATAACGACGCATAACTTTTTACAGAGTAGTCTGATTTAGATGATTCTTTTTACATTGGATACTTTCACATTCTTTCACATTGACCCCGAAAATAGGGTTTGTTTTATGTTTCACTTATAGAAGTTAATGCTGATCTGTGTACTACAATTACAAAAGCAAAGTCCTCACGATTAATAAGCTTTATAGTAAGAAGTAATTGGTAGATTATAGCAACAAAAAAATTAAAAATAATACTGCCAAAACAAGGCAAAAAGTAGTATATTATTTTGTTTCTACTTATTCCTAATGACTAAGTTCTTAAACTAATGTAAGTAAGCCTAGTAATTTTGAGTAGGGGAGACCAAGGATAGTTGTTACAGAGGAGAGTTGTTACAAGGCCGATTTCTCGGAACCTATGATCGTTAGTGAGCTGGCAATGCCACTCAATTGATTCTTTTTAGATGCGCTTTTTGATAAAACAAGTGTCTCAGGCATCAGGCAAATGGTTGCCCGAGTACGACGTCTGCATGAAAAAAAAGCCGAAAAGTATTTTTTTTGTCAAAATTTTGGTTATATTTATATCGTGACACATTAAATTTAGGTGGTTATGTTATTTTTTTGTATACTGTAGGGTTATTGAAGTTTCAAATAGTGGCGTTGTTTTGATGATCCTTTACGTTGTTGTGAAATTATGAATGTTTATTCTGACCAGGTCGTAATTTTCGACACCTAGGAGAGTTGTGACACGCTGTAACAACTCTCCTATTTTAGTTTGTTTGCTTTGAATTTTATGTCATTAGCAATCCAATCAAAAGGTTTCAGTTCAGGAGTGGAAAGGCTGGTCGAGAATGGCACTAGGAGTGAGCTGCTGTACGTCTGTCATAATAGATTGGATTACAGACATATTTTATAGCGGCTGATAATGTCATGATGCCATAGTTACATAAAAAATATTTATTTGTTATAATCTTAATGTCTGTAGTCTCAACAATTATGCCAAATGATAATTGAAGTATTATTAAAGGGTGTGTGTTTTATAATTCTTATAAAAGTCATCTTACCTATCAAATATAGTATTGATAAACAGCTGTAACAACTTACCTTGGTGCCTGTCACAACTTACCTCGGTGTTAGGAGAGTTGTTACAGTTTGAGTTGTTTCTGTTTTGGTAGATTTTCTCAGAAACCTTACAACTTGCATTTATTGTCATGACTGTTTTTGATAGAGGAAAGATTGCTCTATATTTAGACATAAAGTTGATAACTGTGCTATGTTTCTTTATTAAGATATGTGGTTTTAAGTAAAAATTGTAACAACCCTCCTTGGTCTCCCCTACGTGCCGTATTACGTACAGCGTGATACGTGATGATCACAAAGTTAAAGTCAGCGAGACAGCAACCCGAGTCCTAGTAAAATTACTAGATTTACTTACTTACATTACATTTGCTTAAGAACTTAGTCATTAGGATAGAAAAAAAAGGTGTTATTTTTTGCTTATCAGATATTTCGGTGGTTTATTTTTTTTATTAAAAAGTTTTATTATGTTTACGTTATCTACGAAAATAAAAGTAAGCAAAAACTTTCTGGACCGCTTCATGTCAAATCGAATTCGGAAAAATTCTTGTAAGTAACTAGTCTGGCAAATTACTTGGTCTCAATAACACGTTTGTTTGCTCATCGATAAACTTTTCTACTTTTTACTTTTGAAATTGTTTTTTATTTCTATCAAAAAGCGCTCTAGACGTCTACTAGATGTTATACGGCGTCCATCATTTTAATGATTTTATATAGGTGCCATGTAAAGAATCATCGAAATCGTAGTCCGATTCAACCTGTAAAAATGTATGCGTCGTTAAACATCAGAGCCAGTGTGGCAACAATCAACAAGAAAACAGGGGTTGATACCCTTGTTTTCTTACCCTAAGGGTTGAATTTTTTATTTCAAGTTTGTATGGGACCTTTGTTTGTATATACGTCTTCCAAAAAGAAATATCTAAATCGGGCTACTCTATCAAAAGTTCTGCGTGAACACACATAAAATATACACACGTGTAGGTATATTATACGTATATAAAAATACACGTCGATATGAGAAACTCCTCCGTTTTTTTCGTCGTTAAATTAAGACACGGCCTTTTTGAGGTGCAGCTTCAGTTATTGATGTTTAGTCTATAGTGACTTTGTATGTTTTAAACCATCAAAAGTGTCTACTACTATATACAAATAATAAAATGTGTATCTTTCAGTATGTCCTGTATAATACTCAAGACGTTTATTTGAGGTAGGTTTATTGGATTCAATAAGAACTCCGCTGAATGGAGAGAGGTAGATTAAAACTTCATTCTTATTAAGCTAGAAATTGGTTTAATGTTGCCATTAGTGAAAGAAGTAATCTGTGCCCATATTTGTAATATTGGGTTTCACAACCAATTTAAGTTCCGAAAATGTTTCGAAGGAATTCTACCCGCCTAATTTGATAGTATTTCGAGCAATCAGCAATAGTGGGCAGTTGTAAAGGTGCTTCTGTTTTCCTAATAACATACAATAGTCTAAAAATAAAAAAATGTTTTACTTCACAGCTATTTACGTAATTACGATTAAATGCAGTGCATTGTGGATTCCACTCGACGTCATTTTAAATTTTTTACGCGTTATAAAAAATAAGTAGGTATAATAGGTAGGTACAAGCATCATGACCAATAAAAGTTCTGTTTCAATTTAAACCGATAAAGTTATTAAATATTTTATTAACTTTGTTAAGTAATCTCGAAGTTCACAAAGTTGATTTCGATAGCTACAGCTTTTCGTGATTATTCATAACTTTTGGGATATTATAAGTTTTAAAATCTTGAGTCTGATCACGTTAAGTGCGTTGTGAAGTTAGCGCTACTCAAGTAGGTACTTTAGCTCCAATAGTCAACCTCACCTGCACGCGGTACATCCTGCAGTAACCGACGAGGCTCTGGCGACCAGTCGACGGCGGTATAACCCTTCTCATCCAGACACAGTCAAATACCTGACTGCTGAGGGGCAGCAGCCTCAGCGGTGCGACAGACTGTGTCCCTGCGATCGTTAACCCGCATGCCCAGCGTGGCGATTAGGGCAAATCCTCCCAAAATGATAGGTACTATTAAAAGACGGCCCCCAGTTCCCGGCAGCTCCGCTAGTCCTGGCCAAGGCGGTGGTCATGGAAATGGCGGAGCAGGGGGTGCGAAGAATCTCCGGGCTACGGAAGGCTAACCATCCCAACTGGAGAAGAGCCGAACACCGGGCTCAGTGGCGCGTCTTGGGAGAGACCTACGTCCAGGACTGATATAGGTTGATGATGATGATGATTTATAAGACTCCAGAAATGCAGAAAGAATTTGAAGGGAAGCGGATTTTTGATATACGTAACGTGAAATTCAAATTCCTTATAATCTATTCTAAAGTGTTAGAAAAAAACCTGAAATTATGTCGGCCCAGAAATTATAAATTATTAAATGATAGCAAAAATATGAATCTACATTTAGTAAAATGCAAGTTCAAGATAGAAACATTACAATAAGAAAAGCGGTCAAGTGCGAGTAGGACTCGCCCATGAAGGGTTCCGTAGCAGCAAGTAACGTAATATAAAAGCTGTTGTAGTTCGTTGAAACTGTTGACAATAATATATGAAACTATTATACTGAATGAAAGGTTAATTGCTGCATACGATTTAAGACGTATAAAAAATAATTACTAGATCTCGTTCAAACCAACTTTCGGTAGAAGTTTGATGTAATGTAACATTTTTTAGTTTTATCTTTTTTTTGAAGTGAAAACTTCTTTAGCGGCGCTGGGTGGGTAAAAACTTTCAAACTCGCGTCAGGGTCACGTGACGTCGAAAAAGCGTAAGATCTTATTTAATTTTTATACATTGCTCGTAAAACAAGAGACGACAAAAGAACACACTTGCGGTCACGCGACGTATGACTCAAACAATTAAATAGTGTTGTGGCGACATGACGTGACGATGACGTGGCGACATGACGTGACGTGACGATGACGACGAAGCCAACGAAGACACAGACACATTCGCGCTTGCGCGATGACGTGACGATGACGTGGCGACATGACGTGACGTGACGATGACGACGAAGCCAACGAAGACACAGACACATTCGCGCTTGCGCGAATGTGTCTGTGTCAGTGTGTCTTCGTTGTCTTCGTCGTTGTGTCACATTCGCGCTTGCGCGAATGTGACACAATGACATGACACAATCACGACTGTGGTTATATTTTTGAAGTGAAAACTTAAAAGTGAAAACACAACGTTAATATTGAAGTTTTCACTTCTGCCGGCACTCCCGGAGTGCTAGCTTTTTTATTTTAGAATTTACAGAGTACTATTCACATTTACCCGCTTTGGAGGTGTCACTCGGGCAATCTATTCAGTTTAGAAAAAAATATATAATAAAAACCTCAATATCAGTTTACAAGACCTATCCAAAGATATCTATAGAAATGAGAACTACGCTATCGAACGTAGGTACTGGAACAAGCCTTTAGTTAGAATAAAGCGGAATTGTGGTTTACAAAATCTATAGGCATATTTACTTTTCCCGACTCTGCGGGTCTATCCTTAGCCTTTGGATCCTTTGGAACTACCCACATTTGGTCAACTCTGTAGCAAGAGTAAACTGTAAAATGCTATTTGAATCTAACTTCATCATTTATCATCAAGATTCAATTAAATGGATACCATCATGACCACACAATTAGACTAAACTATACCTCAAATATTTAACGTGTGATTTAGTCAAAACACCTATTAATATTAATTTGTTATATATTGAAAGACTTTCTTTTAACTTAAAAATCTTAGTTTGTTAAAAAATATATAACTAAAACAACTTTCACTAAAGTAAATGCTAAATGAAACTCTCGTCTAGCTTCTGAATGTGAGATAAATTGGATTGATATCCATTCATCCAACCATTTTGCATTGATACCTAATATGTGTAAAGTTAGCGCAGCTAGTTTTTAATTTAGTAAATCTGCTAATTAAATGTGTAAATGTAATATGTAAATTTGTAAAATTTATTTAGAAATTATAAAGAGTATTTACATTGCAGTACTTTATATCGACATTAACAAACCTGACATACCGATATCGCGTAGGTGTCGCGTCGAAATCTGTCTGCATACAAACGCCAAATACCTTGATTTCATAATGAACCTCTCATAAAAAGCTCGCGCATGCATGCGTTTAAGGTCACGTATTAATTAGTGAGTGTGTGTTGCTGAACCGACATCATTAGTAGATTGCAAATATTATGTTGATTGAATTCTAATTAAATTAAATTGTGTATAAATTTGCACGAGCACATCGCAATGATATTTTAAACAAGAATTAGAATACTGATTGGTAATTAATTTAAGGTCACAAATTAATATATTAGTTCGTTTTTATATGGAATGAAGTCTCAAAATCCAATATTTCTGTATTTATTTGATATCTGGCAATAAATTTAATTTCAAACTGACATTAAATAAAACAAAGAGGTATCTTGGTAGCTTCTTGTTTGGTATTTTGTACTTTTACCTTGTTAGTTGACACGACACGAGGCACATAGTGGTTAAAGTTTCTCGTGAAGTGCGCCCGGGAAAGTTAGACATAAACTTAGAGAATGTTAGATAAGACCGCACTTGGCGGCCTATGGCAGCGGTGGCCATCTCATATATCGTTTTTCCCATCAAAGTGTCGGTCACTTTGTTATTCAAGGGGACCCTCTAGCCAACTGATGTTTAGAACATAAGTCGCCTAACCGAAAATTTGAAGCGAAAATTATCTGGTCACGCTGGCTACTGCGACTAAGCCTCCAACTGTGTTTGCATCCTAAGTGTAACGAGACATAAATTTCCCCATACCCCTAGCATACAAGACTTTGATACATACCTACTCGAGTGACGTCGTGCGAAATTGAATTGTGTCCAGAGAGAGTGAACTTCAAAGCGGAAAGTAAAAGTGTTGTGACGATGTCAGTTTATGTGGAGATAGAACGACACAATTTACAGATGTGATGTTCGGTTGTATAGAAGCTGTTTACTGTGTAAAATTGTGTTTATTTCGATATAAATGCTATAAAGCTTTCATGTAGGTGGTAGTGTGATATAAAATACACATTGTTGAGAAGAAAATCATAAAGCACTGACAATACTTTCATTATACTGACATTGAGGGGACAATTTAATTAAGTTAATTAAATTCCTTTTCGATGCCAGTATAAACTTGAAATAAATCTAAGTAGATATATTCTATTCTTGGGTGGCGGAACGGTATATTCCTGTTGTTTCTCCAAGAAACTTGGATCACGTAGTTGCAAAACGCTTTAGTGGAATAGAAGATTCAGCCTTTGTACTTTTTTGCTCCATCAGTGCATTTTGATCGAGCGACTGAAAATCTAGTAACTTACAAAACGTGCACGTTTAGGTTAAAAAGCTTTTATTATCGAGCTTAATTAAGTGAGAGACGTAATAAAAGCCACAACGAATAGCTATGTAGATATGCTTATAAGATCCGATCTTTCATATGTTAAGTAGCACAAATAAATTGTAGCACGGTTTTTACATTTTAACCAATGTTGGTTGGTATTTTCAACCTCCGTTTTATTAACTGTGTGTGTAGGCGCGGAAACAAAGTCGCGAGCGTGTCAGCTAGTTAAGTTGCGTTCAATTTGCCGTTGTGAACTTCATCAATATGAAAGTTTATAATTCGTTGTCCGTGGTTGTGCTGCTAAGTAAATTAACAGTAAGGAACAAGTGGCAGTAAGAAACCTGGCACCTCTTTACAGCGTATTTTCGTAGTTTGTAGTTTATTAATTACATGTGACAGTAGGAGGTGGTTTGGTCACCACAAAAAACAAAACATAACCCGAGTGGGACGAAAACAAAGGTATGTAAACTGTGAAGCTTAACTCTGCTTTTCTTTCAAGTCACCACTTTGAATAATGAAAATAAAACCAACCAACAAGAAAGCAGAAGACTAGACTAAGGACAAAGCCAGACAGGGCCATACGATGCGTTTTCTATGCGATGTTTCTTCCAAATCTTAATATAATAATCATTATTTATTTTGGTCACGTGCGACATCCATTCATAGCCTTTATTTAGCCAGAAAGGAACTTTATTTTTAATGCTGTCGTACCGCATAGCATAACATCGCCGCATCGTCGTGTGTTTCAAACAATACCAGGACTGCACTATTAATTACTAAAGCTTTTTAGAGGATTCCGAAACCAAATATTGCTTTAGGATTACTTACTGCTTTGTACTGCTTACTGCTTTGTACAATATTAATAAACCGCTTTGTACATAATTATAAATATGTACAAAATAAATAGATCAAAAGCTTTTTAGAGGTAGGTACTTATTTAGCAGGCTCGCTGATTTATGTACTTATTATTGAATTGTTATTTAACATTATTTTGGTATAAAATATCTTAGATTTAAAAAATCTTTACAAAAAGTATCCATCAAGATTTTAAATCAAAAACGTTTACTCGTAGCCGCTATCCTATCCCTCAGTGTAAACGGTCCACTCGATAGGTAGGAACTGATTAATCCTGGTAACGTCAATTTAAATTGAACTTTTAAACCGAAAAGCAATCTATTTAATCCGTCAATCCGGTTCGTGTCATACTTAATTAAATCGTTCCACGTCGTGTTGACCCGAAGTAAACACGCTGATATAAATATGGTAGCATACCAAATACATCTCGAGGTAGTTAACTGAGAAACTCCTAAACAGTACTCAAGAGAACCATAGATGAAATAAATACTTACCGATCCATCTTGCTTTTTGTATGCATTATGGACGTTCCAGATCAGGCCAGGACCAGCGCTGGTGACTTTTTCTCTGATCTCGAACCATAGCGTGATCGGGTTGCTCTCATCCGAAGATGGCGGCTCCTTCGGTGCGTTGTTCCGGGTAAGGTTTGCGAGGTTGGTAAATTCAACAAAGGTGTCCTTGCACTTTGACAGTAAAGACATTGGGCGTTGTGTTTGCTTCGTTCGGTGCCACCTGCAACAAATGTATACTATCGTCAAAATCCGAATTAATACGTGTTATTTAAGTAGCTTTTTTTGTAACCAGTTTGTACGCTTTATAAATAAGTCCGTGTAAAAAAAAATCTGTTCGATAAACACCGTGACACTTTTAATATAAAATACCTATCATCTACTCGTTAAACGGAGTTGGTTAAAGCTAACAAACAGGGGACAGAACCTTGTGATCAGACTGAGAGTCACCCTTCCCCTCACCTCTTCGCTCTGAGCCCTCCCCTTCTCTCTGTACTACCATTTCCTTGAAGTTATAAAGGTTAATAGATAAGCATGCAGAAATGTAAAGCACATTTTCACAAAATTGTAGTCTGTGGTTTTTTGCATTACTTTGATTCCGAAGAATTTAAAATAAGGTTTACCATACAAAATTAATTAAAGCTTCCATTTTAATTCTTGTGATAAAAAATGCTTTAAAACATTAACTAAAAATAGTTTGTTTGGAAACTGAACGTTATTTGTTTTAGTTTTACTAGACTTTACTCATAATATTTGAGTACATGATGTAATGACTTGTGTAAAATTACGACGTATTTATAAGTTTGATCACATTAGTGCAATTTATATCGACTAGACGAAGCTTGTTTATCAATACTGTAGCTCTACCATGAGTTTTTACTATACTATATATACTATATTCACTAGCGTCTGTAGTTAAAAAAATGTATGAAGATTTGTACAGCGCCTCTAGCGGATAGTTGGGTACTAAAATTCGTAATACTAATATTGACGTAACTACTGTAGTAAAGTCAGGCGATTTTACTGTGACAACTCATGGTAGAGGTACTGTACTCTGTCGAGGTAACCGTTCCCATACTTGTTGCCTTTCTAGTTGAATAAAAGTTCACTGGCAAGAGAAACATGTTTTCTTACAAGGTCAAAGTTACGAACAAATGGAAATACAAATTTATCAATGAAAATTACGACTTTTACAGTATTCACAAATGTATTTATAAAATACACAAGAAACTGATGAGCTAATATATCATGGTAGAATTATAGCCTATAGAAATGAGGAGTAAATAAAAAGTTTGGTAAACGAATTAACTCCAGACATGGAGAGAGAGAGATACCTACTTACTTCTTTTGAGAACATGCTTGAAGAAAGTTCTTAGAGATTCTAAGAGATAAGATTTCTAGTATAAGAGTATCTATTAAATAAATTCCTAGTAAAATAATGGTAACAATATATTTATCATTTGTATTAGTTGACTCTTATCGCGTAAATGTTTTTATAATTTACAATACCGGTAAGACATAAACTCTAATTGTTTAGAGCAGGTTCACACGGTACAAACCTAGTAGTTTGTACCATGAGAACCAACTTCAGTCAAACTTCACGAACTTCCGTCTTGTTCCATCCGTTAATTTGTTGAATAACTAGACTAGTTACTAGTTTGCAGGGGAGAATCTCATCCAAGGCGCCTGTATTACATAGTTTAGGAAACTTCCGAATTCCTTGTAGGTAGGTACTTGTAACCCATCTATTTTATTTGACTATTCGTGGGCTAATTGCCGGCTTTCAATGATAACTTTATTTCCGGTGATTAGTGTGTTCATATTTAAAATAATGTATTAATATAATTTATTTGTTTATGATTCATCATTATGTAATGAATAAACAGCTAGGTCTTGTTCACAAACAGACACCAGAAAGAAGAAGAAGCGAAGATGTGTAGTAAGTATGAATCTTGGCTTCAAGGCAGGCATTTTTTATATTAACCTGAAATTATAGATAGAAACCCATTGTACCTAACTATTCAAATGCTGGCCTTCTTTAAGGTTCAGTAAATTTTGTTGTTTCATTTTACGACACTAAAATTCACATAAAAAATCACAGATAAGACGTATGAACAATTTTTTGATATATCGACGAGTAACAAATTTGCAAAAAACATAATCTCAAACTAAACTGTTGTTGAAGACTTTCTCTCGGGTTTATTGCATTTTGCATCTCAGTTTTTAGCACCTGAGCTAACTTATATAGCTTTGGTTACTATAAACACGACGACAATTTGTTAACTTAAATAGACTTGGTGTCTACAAACACATTGTCAACTTTGCCAACCACGCAAGTTCACCATGTTTTCATAATCTTAATTTAAAGCAAACGAGACATTTGAAATACACTACAGCTTGATAAGATAAAGTGAGTTATAATCTTATTTAAGTATTTATGTTGGTAACTATAATACATACAATTACTACCTTCTACTTCTTTTTTATCTGGCTTCTGCCCGTCAATACGACAGGAAATTCTGCCAATATTTGAAAATATAATTCTCAGTCAAGTCAGTCAATAGATATAAATATAATATCTTTTGTTTTAAAGGAAATATGGTGGAAAATGTTCCTCTTCGAAATCTATAGGAAACGAGTTCCATCAAATTCCGATACCACTTAATACACATTTATTTAAATCATCTCATCTGCGTATTGTTGTTTTAAATTCCACCAATATTAAACAGCAAAACTCAGCATAACATTACAAAACCAATTAAAATGAAACTACTATTTATATCAACATCTGGCTGAATTCGAATCCGTTGCTAATAATTTAAATGACAAAAAAATATTTCTGTGTCTTTGAATTAACACGACGATATTATTACCGATGAATGAAAACAGCTCGTTATTCCTCATGTATTATTTTATATTTTATCTCGTAAATCACAGTATAACATATTAATTTGTCAGTTACAATAAGTAAAAACCAAAATTAGTTATTGTTTGTTGCTCTTACAATGTAAATTACTACTGATCATTCCTATGTTTCATTGCTGATTCACAGAACACTTAAGGCCATTAATTACTCAATACTATGATACTTATACTAGTAGATATCTACCTAGATATCTAAAATCGCCTTATTAGAGAGTCCCAAAGGAATTCTCACAAGGAGCCAAAACATGAAAGCACTCGGAATTCCACTCAAGAAGGGTTTATGTGGTATCAGTAATTGTTATTAAACAACAGGATAATAAACGTCTAAGAGGGCATAGACTGAATCTCAAGAATTTTGTATATTTTCCTCAGTAGGTAAATAAAAGTACATAATAAACCGAAAATTGACAATAAACCCGATCATATTTTGCTTTTGTAGTAGCCAAGGTTTTTTAAATTCAGTTAATTGAGCCCCGAGTAAAATCTTCGTATCTATAGCCCTTGACAAGTGAAATTTTAAAATAATTTTTGAAACAATTTTATTTAGAGGCTCGCGTAATTACGGTCGCACTTATGTCGAAATAAGATTCAAATTAGCACGCACTTTGTCGCACTATGTCATATGGACACTATCATCCGGTTTCTAGAACGATGATCAACGAAAAAATCAAATAATTACTATGTGTCAAACTCGGATCAATCGTGTTTTGGGTTTCCAGAAACCGGCCGTATGTCATGCAATACAAATGAAAAAAAAACAGTCATGGTATCTTAGAAAGTAGAGAAAAGCTTACTATTTAATTATGTCATGTGTATGGTAATCAAGACATCAAGTCTTGATTACCATACGTAATGGTGACATAATGTCAACGCTAACTTTTCATACGTTAGACTTAAGTATCGAAGTACAAACATTTACTTTGATTCAAAATGTACATAAAAGAAGATTCTTTTTTATTTAGCTGATTTGCATCTTGTAGTTTCAGTGTATATTTTTAAGAGACGAGTGAATGGGTATCTTCTAGGCAAGTGTACATCGTAGACCGCATCGTCACTTAAAATCAGGTGAGATCGCGGTCAAACGCTTGCCTATAACTTGTAAAAAAAGTTTCAGTGTTTACCCTCAGAGGTATAATCATCGTTAAGCGCTGTTTATTATTATTTACTTTACTTGCAAATAAACAATCTTGTAAAGTAAAGAGATTTTAGAGTTAGTATTTATTTGTATTTTAAAGATGATCAGAACTAAGTTTTTAGTACATAAGTGGTATTTGTTGGAATGTCATATATGTACCAATATACATTTAATTGGACATAGAATTACCAAATATTTTATAGCCATTTCATGCACTAATATAGTTTTTGCTGATTAGCAAAGTAATAGTACGAAACCCAAAAAATTATGGAATAAAATAGAATACCTACCTACCTACTGGGTTCTGATGAATTTAACACAAGAAAGTGTTGGGTGTCCAACCTCTGACATTCCTTTGACATTACTACGCATTATTAAACTAAGTAAACATTAATCTTAGACTAAACATTGAACATATCATTATATTGAGGGAAGAAAATAGTAGCATTGAAAAAACAAAAACAGTTTTCATAATTTAGTACGATGTTTTTCTACAATGTCACCGAAACGTCAAATGAATAAATATTCATGAACTGTTTATACAATGCTATATAGTCCCAAACTAAGCATAGCTTGTACAATGGAACTGCTGTTCATTCTGTACATAATGTTCCTACTTTTTTTTTTACATTTAATACATTGTAAGACCAGACACAAAACTAACATCAGTGTTTGTCATCACACAAATATAATGGAAGTAGGTTCCATTCTATTTGTGTCCACAGCGTACGTAGTTGGGATGGTAGGGATCCACAGTACCAAGGTCTGCCTTGGTGCTGACCGATGGTTCCATTCTACGAACTAAGCTGTGAGGTCTGCTTATACCAACAGCTGTGACGTTTATCAAACACACAAACAAGATCAGCGGAGTTTATACATATACTGGCTTCCAGCCACGACTCTTTTCTCGTCTTACTAAGAACCGGATAATTTTTCCAGATAAAAATAGCATATTACATTACATATTACGTTACGATTTTGTTTAAGAATATCCAAATATCAAGGAACATCGTAAAACATAGAAACATTATAGCAAACATAGCCCGTATCAGCCTATTGCTGCGTATAAGCCTCCTCCCTCAAACGCTACTCTTTTCTTGCATGACCTTTTTCATCCAGGTTTTTTTCAAATATCCGTAAGTAGATATTTAATACTTTAAAAGGGTATTGGCATGTTAATTATGTGTTATAAACTGGTCAGTGGCCAAACGCTCAATAGTTTGCCTATTTTGTAGGATGCAGTGTGTTAATCTTTCAAAGTTCATGTCAGTCTTAACAACAAAAATTTTCACAAGCTTTAGCACCCAATAAATACACTCGAGAGCAATGAATCCGGGTCACTTAAAGAATCCTAAAAATCTCGGCAACTAAAAATGCTAGGTTAATGCAATAAATTGTATTTAATAGACAATGTAATACTCCTTAAATGAAGGTATTAAAACTTCTTAGTTATTGTAAAGTTATATCATAAAAAAATCAAATTTGAAAAAGGGCCACTTTCGAAGATGGAACTACGAAATTACAGCATTTGGTTTTGCTTTTGTTTGTAATCTGTCATTTATGTGGGTACATAAACCATGTTGATAGTGCTCTATATTCATTATTCAAGCTGAAATTATGTCGCTTACGCCTGAAGAATGCACCAGAATACTTACAATGCTGGAAACCGGCCGGAGTCAGCGCGATACAGCCAGGACTGTCGGTGTGTCGCTGTCAACAGTACAAAGAGTTCTCCGACGTTACGAAGAAACTGGTTCTAACCTACGCAGACCAGGAACGGGCAGAACCAGGTGTACCACAGCACGAGAAGACCGATACTTGGTGAACACCATGCTTCGAAATCGCTTTCTCACAGGAACTGAACTCACCAATCAGTTTCGACGCCTCGGAGGAAGTAACCCAAGTGCATGGACAGTAAGACGTCGGCTTGCTGAATCTAACTTAAAACCCCTTAGACCTGCAAACGGCCCTAAACTGGAGCGTGGGCATCGTATTTCGAGACTAAGATATGCCCAGAGCCACGTAAATTGGAGTATTGAAGATTGGTCAAAAGTTATGTTCTCCGACGAATCAAAATTTATGCTCTACAAGCACGATGGAAGACACAGAGTGTATCGAAGACCAGGGGAAAGATTCAAGCAAGCATGCATCGAAGAAAAAGTAGCCTACGGTGGTGGGTCTGTACTTGTGTGGGCCGGAATTTCTTCTGAAAGTCGCACAGAGCTGGTGATCATAGAAAACGGCTCTTTAACTAGCGTAAGATATGTGGAAGAAATCCTCAATGATCACGTTGGTCCATTTATGGTCAATTTAGGTGAGGATGCTATATTTATGCATGACAATGCCCGACCTCATACAGGTAGGATTGTGAATGACTACCTTCAAGAGATGAACATTACCCGTATGGAGTGGCCAGCGCGCAGCCCGGATATCAACCCGATCGAGCATGCTTGGGACGAGCTAGGCAGATGCGTAAAACAACGAAACCCTCCCCCAATCACGCTTCGTGAGCTCAAAATTGCTCTCACAGAGGAATGGGAGAATATTCCCCAAAATCGTATAAGGAACTTGGTGTACAGCATGCCAAACCGCGTAAACGCAGTAATGGAAGCACGAGGAGGCAATACGAAGTATTAAAATTCAAGAAAATCGTAATAAAGTTCAAAAATTTCATGTTTCCTATTTTTGTTTTAAGGAGAGATCAGCAGTTTTTTTCTTTATGTAATTTTGTGTTAATAAAATGTATGGTGACTCATATTTTTTTTACTTTCATTTAAGGAGTATTACATTGTCTATTAAATACAATTTATTGCATTAACCTATCATTTTTAGTTTCCGAGATTTTTAACATTCTTTAAGTGACCCGGATTCATTGCTCTCGAGTGTATTTGGTAGCACGTGTGCCGCTTCCGCCTGTCAACATAACACTTTCGGTATTCATCGAAAGATCGATAAACATTTCACGTCTCTCAGTTCGATCACGGTGTTCTGATCTACGGGTTTGTATGTTGCGGTATAAAGATGTTGTAAAACAGACTTCGACCCTATACGAAGCTTTATTTAACGAGCGAAGCGCGATAGCGCGATCTAGGATTCGTGCACAGTAGCGCCGTCTAATGGTAAACAAAAACAATTCAGCAACAAACTTTACACAATTTGTGGGAGATGATTTTGCAAAATCTAAAATGCAGATCCATTTTATTTCGTGTGAACATTATGCGTACCAAGTTTCAAGTCAATCGGTTCACGGAATAAGATTCTACATACAAACTTCAAAGCCTATTTTTAGGGCTCCGGAGCGTGATTTCCAAAATTCCTCTTTTAGTGCGCGTCCACGTCACTCCAGGAACACATCCTCCACAAGTCTCTAGGACCAGCGGTTTGGGCTCTGGCTTGTACGTCAGCCGTCAGTCAGTCAGGACTTTGATTCTTATTATTGAAAAAAGATATTTCGATCCAAACTTTTTAACGAAATTTTCTTTTATATTTAAAATGAAACTAGCTGACCCGGCAGACTTCGTACCGCCTCAATCGATGAATTAAGTTCAAATTGACTCTACATTTTATTTAGAAAACGTTCGCATGGGAAATAGCTAAGGGCTATTTTGAGGGTTTTCCCGGCAGTTATTCGAATTTTTCTTACCTTTTAACCTTCCCTAGACCTTCACAAACATTTCAAGTCCAAGATAAGATAAATCCGTTCAGCCGTTCTCGAGTTTTAGCGAGACTACTTCGGAGGATACCTAATTTCTTTACAGAGTCCCAACAAGTCAACCTAATATTAAAAATGGTCCATTTCATCACAACAGCCGGGAGAAATCATGCTTACAAATAGAGTTCAACCCTTATTGTATTCGGTTGGTACCTACTTCGCTTCGGTACATCGCTTTCTATTCTTTGAAAGCGATTGTGGTCCTATACAAATATTTTCCGAACATAGATAACATTATTTTTCTACTGGTTGGTAAATTGTGTGGGTTTAGATATATATATTTAGATATAAGTAGATTTAGATTTACACACGTAATTTTTTTAAATAATTTATTTTCTCGATTAACATTTCACTTATATGAGAACTTAATAAGTATATTATACAGGGTGCAATAGAAGGGGTGGACTTTAAATAGCAGGGCGATGGAGGACCTCAATGCATATTGATATAACCCTCATGTATTTTCACATATAATACCACAAGAGCTTCAAAATTATCGGGTATTTCCCGTTTCCAAACAAATAAAATCGTCTTGACGATTTTATTTGTTTGCAGGGAACCTTGAGGGAAATGCCAGATAATTTTGAAGCTCGTGTGGTATTTGGGGGATTATTTTTCCGTCCCAAATGTCGGCCAATAGAATTGCACCATGAGACGTATTAATGGGAACATTTCTTGACTTTTTTATCGATGGTGGACAGAGAACAAACTCCAAATCGACTCATTTTCATGCAAAATCTCCAATTTTCACAATTGAATTCAACCTGTCAGTTTGACGTGTTTGGATCATGTTTTGTTTTTTATATATAGCAACGACCAGAGAAAATTTTCAAAAAATTATCAGTATAATACCATGTAGGTTGTACCACGTGACGTCGAATGTTGCAATTCTATTGGTCGATATTTGGGTCGGAAAAATAATCAGCGATATTCAGTCGTTCAAAAGTTACTCGCACTTTTATGAAATTTGGGCCAAAATCAGATTTTGTGTTTAGGATGTCCAAACTATTAGGGCTACAACCGTATTTTTCATCTTGTAGCTTAATAGTAGAAATTTCGTTTTACAACACCAGTTTGAGTCGTTATTTGATTAATTTCCAAGTAAAAAATAATCCTTACCGAAAAATCCACAACCTAATTTTTATTGAAAAACTTTACACGCTATTTAAAAAACAATGTTACTGAATATTTTTTTCTACAACCTACATTAAAAACTTTCTCCATTTATGGAGAAGTTACCCTGAAAATTACATTTCGCTAGTACCTGGGCATCAGGTTAAAAAGTGGACTTGAGTGTTCAATCGACCAACACGATGTTCCGGGTAAGTCTTGTAGTCAGGTTGTATGCCACTCTTTCTAATCAATTGCTCTTGGTATATTCTGGAAGCTTCTCGAGCGTTTCCTTGAACTGCACTATGTCAAAAACACTTACATTAGGTAAAAACAATTAAAATTCATTTCAGTTACCGCGCTTTTTTGAACCAAAACTTTTTGAAGATTTAAAAACTAAAACCCGACTACAATAAGGTACCTAAGACTTATCTAAACATTCTGCCTCAAAAACTATTTTTATTTAACAGTTTTAGTAGGTTAGTAAATTATATACTTATATACTCGTACTTTGTAGTATTATTTAAGTATAAAATATAGATGAATAAAGTACGAGGTACAACGTAGCGTAAAAACCTCTCCCCCGACCGTGCCCAGCACCCTTCCCACCCTACGAGGAAACTCAACAAGTGAAAACGATTTGTGATGCTAAAATTGTATTTGTACGTTCCACTAATCGACGTTTTTGTCGTTGATGTTATTAATAAATAATTACAATTATTTTACAGATACACGAAAAAACATTGGAAAATGGTAAAATTTACGTGATAATATAACCTAAAGGATAATGGTTTTTATGATACCCAAAATTATATACATATCGACATAAAATACGGCAATAGTGAAATGTAATGTTCAAGGTCACTCATTCAACGCATTCAACGAATCATTCAATAAAGAAACAGCCATAATGTACACTACATACCAGAAGTGAATTTTCATACATTTATCTATGTCTAAGGCAGGGATTTATTTTGATAAAATAAACTATAGAAACAAACAAAACGCAGCACTGTCATTCTCAGTATAACTTTATTTATTTTTAAAAGGCCAATGTCAGTTCAAGCGGACAATAATACTTCTCAAACATACTATTTTCTGTTCCTTGATATAAACCATCTTCTTTCTACACAACCATTTGGTCAAGGTTTCAACCCCGACCTCCGTTCCGTTTATCCTTTAAAAGCTTCTTAAGTAAACTAAATGAAAAACAAAACAAAGTATCATTTTGTTTACCTGTTTAACTGAGAAAATTATTTATGTATTTTCGGCTCACATTATATTCGTTAATTTTATTTAAGTATACCAAAACAAAAAGTGTCTTGTACTTTGTACCATTGTACGTACAGCAGAGTCTACATCCAAAAAAACTAAAGTATGATGTAAGTACTTTGGTTTTTTTAAATGTAGGTCTCTTTACAAATCTTTAATCCAATAAACGCACCCACTTGTAAAGGATAAGGTATAGAGAGAATTGATACTTCACTGAGAATCATATCTCATATACAATTCAAAAGCGTTATTATAGCTTCGCATTGAATGCGGTTTCAATTCACAGAGAATTCGTTATATAAATGGTGCCGTTTGAAAGCAAGAACAGCGTCAAACTACTCAATGCAGTGCGCTCAATGCAAGCATTCAGCATGGAATCAATTCAATTCTTAATTAATAAGCACAAACCTCTTGTGCAAGCATTAAGCAGAATTCTGATTATCACTTGTGTGATTCGTTTACATATTACTCTGTTCAGTGAGTGACGCATTCGCATCTAAAAGAAAATCAGAAGCAATTTGATCAGGTTGACCAAATTAAAACACCCGAAGAACACAAATAATGTAGAGTCAAAGATTGATCCATCGAAAAAATTAACCATCATCTATTTGGGTGAAGGATTAGATGTAATTTTAATGCAAATAAGGCTCAAAACCGTACACATATAAAAAAGTCGACAACTATTAGATGAAGTAGATGGCCCACGGATCTCTAAATGATGCATCGAATTTTCAGATATGTTACATGTTCTAACAATGATAGGTTTGGTTGAACATAAAAAAAAACATCGCAATATTATAGGTTTCTATTATTATCTTAACGGAAACGAGATAACAATATGATGTTATATCACAACATACTGCATTGTACAACGGATTTACACTTCGACTAACAATGGGCTGAAGTTCTGGAATGTATACTACAAAAGATACTCCTTGGAGCTATAATAATAGCTCAAGCGTAGGTTGCCTGTCAACTAAGCAATATTTAAAAATACTCCTCTACTTCAACAAGCTTCTAATAGCTTAGTGTTGTGCACAAAGGAAGGTAAATCCTATCGTTTGAAACCCCTTACATATGTGTTTATTTTTCGAATTGAACGGAAACTACTGCATTTGACGGTTTAAGGGTCCTTGCATTTAGCTCTGACAATTTGGCGAGGTTTCGTACAAGATTTTTATTAACAGAAAATTTCACTGCTAAAAAAGATATGCAAATCAAAGTGTAATTGTTCAAAAGTTGTATGTATTGACAACAATAAATTATAATAAAAAACAATTATTATAATTGTTTTTTATTTATCAAATAACAACCGAAATATTAATTAATTTGTAGACAAGGCTTTTGAAAATAACTTACTTTCGATCCTGATGGTGACCAAAAAACAGGAGGAAAATAATTAAAAAAATCAGCATGTAAGAACATTTTGTCTTGAGTAGTAGTTATAGACATTTACATACGTTCATACAATGTCATATCAAAGCATTCAAGCTTTTCTGAGAAATAAAAACAAATGGCTCAGGCACAAAAAATAATAATTATCACTACTTACATAATATATTACGAAATGTATTGAAATGAATATGATTGTATATTTTATTTATTAATAATAAGGATCAATGTACAAACATTTATCCCAAGGCTCGAATCGAACCCGCACCTCCGCGTCGCAGGCGGACCTTCGCCCACCGCGCCACATCGGTCGTCTATGTCATTTGTTTTTATTGCATCATCACTTTTATAGGACTTGACGCGGTAAAAGTCTTCTAGAAGTGCTTCTAACTTTCATATTCTTGTCAGTATATAACCTACTGTTCTAACAAGCAGTAGGTTTCATGGCGGATTTCCTCACGTTAAAAATAGGCTATATTATCTGTCATTTCTTACAACAAACCATGTCTTTAATGGTTGTATAATTCTGCATCATCTTTTGTTGTCTTTTAACTAACTGAACATTTAAACGATAAACGTGATAATCGTATCGTAACAGTAGCACAATCAAGACACAATGCGCGGTGACGCTGCAACGTTCGTTTTTTATACTACTAATTCAAAACATTTTTACCGTAGATTAATTTAATTCGGAGATAATTAGGTAGACAACTAAAATAAATAACATTTTTATATCCATTTTGCCTAAATTATGTTTCAGAAGAAATGTTCTACCATAAGGCGTTGTGTGGTAATGTCTAAAAATACTATAGAAATAATATAGTAGATAAGTACTTGGAAGATGACAAACAACACAGAATACGTAGAATATAACTTATTTCTAGACTGTGTAGAGTATCATATAAGTATTTCATATCTACTGTCTGTGTAGTGTTTGTATGTGGTCGAGAAGTACCTAGAGAAACTCAGATAATTACATGTTTAATATAGTACCATTGTTAATATATTCGTCAAAACGAAATGTGAAACGAAATTTAACTAATTTTAACTACCTACAATCGTTTTTCTTAATCATCACATATTCACGATTAAGTAAAACGATTGTATATTAAAATTTAAAGTTCAAACAATTTATCTTGATTGATAAAGTGGATTTGAACAGTTAGTAGGTAACAATAATAGATTCAGTATAAGTTGCACGGTTTAGAATCATGGCATTATTAAAAAATCGATAAAAAAATCCTATAAAAAAAAATTAACACAAAATTAAATGAAATAATGAAACACGGTAATTAAACAGTTGAATATACAATGGGCGGTTTCGTTTCGTTTCGTTTCGTTTTCATTTCCGTATGTTTTTCCAATGAAAATAGACAAACATATTAAAGGGCCTTAATCTTCAAGCCCGTAAATCTTCTTTTCGTTATTCTAATACTCGAGTTTCAAAGTATACCAAAGCAGGGTAGTTAGAGTCGAAACATCATACGGTAATGCCCACTTACATTTTCCATGCCCACGTTTCATAACTACGGTAAATTCTATAGCTCAACTGATTAAATAATAAGCATCGTGAAAGGATAAACGGTAATCATCATCAACCTATATCAGTTCACTGCTGGAGATAGGTCTCTACCAAGACGCGCCACTGAGCCCGGTCTTCTGCTCTTCTCATCCAGTTTTCACCAAGTACTCCGCAGATCGTCGCCCCATCTTGCCGGAGGGCGTCCTACACTATACGCTTGCCTACATGCGAAGAAACGGTAATAAGACATTGTAAATCATAATTATTCAGACACTTTTACAACGTCATTTAGTCCTAAACTCAACTAAGGTATGGAATCGAAATTGCTAACGAATACTTACCTGTACAAACATTTTTGAAAATACTTTGAATACACAACCCAAACACAACAAATAACAGTGTTTAGCACACACAAATATGTGTATGGTGGGAATCGAACCAACGACAGTACGTAAGGTAGATAGAGCTAAGTTAACTAAGCTGTGACGCCTTTAATAAAATACAAAGTTGTTTTAGCAGCGTCACGTCCGCAATATAGGTCGTGCGATGTGTTATTGAAGCGCAAATTAATTGTAATCCCTTTACTATATTTGAAACAGAAATAACTAACTATAGATACACACAAGCTTAAGTATAGCACCTGTATAAGCTTTCTATTGTGTCTGGTTCTTTGAGTGAAAATTATATTAAGTACATAAGTACCATGCTCAATATAACTAACCAGTAAAGTTACTGAAAGAGCTCGGGGAAGAAGAGTGATGCTCACAATATTACTATATTTCGGTGAATAGTTTAAGTGCCGGTACAATTACAGGTGTATAATATTTCTGAGTAATAGATGCAGTGTTAGGCTAGGGCGGATCTAGCTTTGGCGCCTCACAGGGCACGTCTTCAGTACACTTGATTGAAAGTATTCAAGATAATTAGTACATCTGCAACTAAATCCATTTGTGAACGAAAGCTATCCAAATACTCTAGAAGTAGGTAATCTGACTATTTTTAAACAAAACTCAACGATAGTCATAAACCTAACTTGCCCATAATAATACATATTCTGCCATTCAATACAAATAATATTTTTTAAATACACTATTTGATTTGACATACGGATTTGTATGCTGTTTCACATTAGCCTATTCGTAAATTAAAATCGTAGGCATAGGATGTAGAATATTAGCTTTTTAAAACAAAATATCTCCAAATGTCTATAAAACCTAATTTAACCCACAGTTTATTACCGCATTATCAATTATCTGATGGTTTTAGCAAATAATCTGTAGTGAAAAGTATGGAAACGGCTCATTACTGCAAACTAACAGCATAACATTACCAATATGTACAATACCTACTTAGTAAATATTTTCATATATCATTGTAATCTTAGTAATAAATAAGTTCTTGTCGGACGCATTGCCAATAGTCCATGTATACAAAATATCTGTTTATATAAAGCAGGGGGCTATCCAGCAAGAGGAAACTTGCGTGACCGAATATCCTTTCAGTTGCAGTTCAGTTTTCGATCATAATCATAATCATAATCTTTATTTATCTTTAGACATGTCACATGTAACTTAGATACGTCAATAACCATTTTCAATAAATTAAAATTAAATTAAATTTTAAACATAAATATAAATGAAAAATAATAAATTAAATTAATTAAAAATGTCAAATATACAATAGTAATTCATTTCCATAGAAATAATAATTAATCGGTAGGTATGTCATTACAAAATATAAATTTATCAGTCAAGGCTTCGTCAATTTTTTAATAGCTTTTAGGCATAAGACATTTTTCGATATATATAAAGAATTCGATGTCATCCATATTTCTTATGTCAATTGGAATACTATTGTATAATTGAATAGATACAAAGACAAAGCTTTTTTTTGTTTTTGCTAGTCTAACACTAGGTGCCACTATATTATTCTTATGTCTAGTATTATAAGTATGAGTATCTTGTTTTAGTGGCATGTGGCTTAAGTTTTCCCTAACATATACAATATTTTGATAAATAAATTCACAGGTCATTGTCATAATATTAAGCTCTTTAAATCTATCTCTACATGAGTCCATTTTTTTCATGCCTAAAATATACCTAATACAACGTTTTTGAAGAACAAATATCCTATTAGCTTCAGCTGCTGTGCCCCAGAATAATATCCCATATGTCATTAATGAGTGAAAGTATGCAAAGTATACATCTCTTGCAGCTTTTATACCCCCCAGTTCTTTAATTTTTTTTATTGCGTATGTCGCTGAACCTAATTTCTTTGACAATTCATCAATATGAACTGCCCAAGTTAATTTAGTGTCTAACCATACTCCTAAGCACTTAAAACAATCAGTACTGGGCAAAGACAAGTTACTTAATGTATCTTGTATTGAAGTACTAGTACTAGACAGTTTGTTATTTCCTAGACAAAAGTTCATTATATGTGTTTTATCAATATTCAATAATAAGTTATTTACAGAGAACCACCTTTCTATATTTGGTATAACATTCCTAAGCTTAAGACTAACACCATCATTGGTTTTGTCCTTAACAATTAAACTTGTATCGTCAGCAAATAACACCATGTCAATATCATTACAAACTATGGCAACATCATTAACATAAATTAAGAATAATAGCGGTCCCAATATTGAGCCCTGTGGAACACCTAATTTTACAATACATTTATTTGATCTCACACCATTCAGCTCTGTCACTTGTTCTCTATTAGATAAATATGATTTGAATATTTGTAATTCATTGTTTCTGACACAGTAGTGTTCTAATTTCTTTAACAATATTTCATGCGAAACACAATCAAAGGCCTTTGATGATTTTTACTATAGTAACTCATCAGTATTCCGTGGCATATTTGTGGACTGACGTGACTGAGCTTTATAAAATTATAACTGAGCTGTTAAAAATGACGTCAATGCCGCGGTTTAGCACGAGACCTACCTTATTTGAGCATGGCCTACCTACCTGATTTTTCGTTAATTCTATCAAACGGTATGAAAATCAATCATTCAAAATATCTATAAAAGACGAAAAAGTCAACTGAACTGCAATTTGATCTAATACCAGTTCAAAAACATTTCAGTTGTCAGGATACCCCCCAGTAGTGAAAAAAAACAGCTACATACAAATGTAACTGGCGTATATTGCAAATAAACCTGTATAAAAATGCCTACCCCACATGCCTCTGATCGGTTTTCATAGCCCTTTTGACACCTCTTTGATAAATTGCATGCCAGTACCAACAAGTAAAAAAGAGAGCAATCTGCATAATAATTGATATTACATATCAATTTATTATTAATTAGGTAAGTATTATTAAAATATAGTACAAAGTAAACATAATAAATGTTCTTAAATATCTCACACAAATGAATCAACAATATACAAAGTGGATACGTAATTAATTAATAAAAATTCCGAAAAATACCTGATATTTACAATTCTTTTTTTGAAACAACAAGTTTGAAAAAAAAACCTAATTTAATAATGCTGCTATATATGAGTGCATGAGAAGAAATAATTATTTCTTTGAGAAAACTTAAGTTTAGTACAAAATTAAATTGTCAAGTAATTAGAAAATAGTCGGACAAAAAAAGATAAAATTGCCAATATATATCTAAACCTAAAAAGTTTCTACTCAAACAACCATTTAAGCGACGATTTGCTAGATCGTAATATAAAGGAGAATGGGCACTTTGGGCCACGACTAAAAAAATCGTCCCTCAAGGTAGCCACATAGCACGTTTAAAAGAGCTTTAAAAGGCCAATATTTTACTATATTCACAGAAAAAATCCGTCCCATGGAAATCGAGATATTCTGATGAAATTATCTTTCATTTAACATCATATTACTTTGAAATCTGAAGGCCCACATGAATAACTGTGATGGCGTCTAAAAGAGCATTAAAAGGCCTTTAATTGTTTCTCAGATTGTTTGAAAATCCAACCTGTGGAAATTGAGTTATTCCTGAAAAACTGTAGTATTGCAAAAAATAAATATAGTTTTTCGGAAATATCTCGATTTCCACAGGTTGGATTGTCAATCAATCTGAAAAACAAATAAAGCCCGTTTAATGCCCTTTTGAACGCAACTACAAGCATTTTTGTGGGTCTTCAGAATTCGGAGTAATACGACGTTAAAATAAAAAACAGTTTTTCAAAATATATCGATTTCCATGGGATGGATTTTTTAAATAAAAGTAGTAAAAGGTAGGCCTGTAAAAGCCCTTTCAAACATATTATGTGGCAACCCTGAGGGACGAGTTTTTTAGTCGTGGCCCACGCTCCATACAGAATCGCCCATTCTCCTTTAGCTCGTTCTAAAAGTAATGAGGTGTGAAAAGGTAATTTAAAGGAGCATTAAAATTTGAAAGTGCGCGTAGCGCGGTGGTGCTTAAGGTGGCGGCAGAACACAGATAAAATGGCGGGGTCTGGGCCAGGATTAGGGCTGCTTAGGCCAAAAGTAAAAGTGAGCGTATCGTCCGCTCGATACCAGCCTCTTTACCTGTTGCCGCGCCTCGCCCGCTTTCGGCTGTGGGCCTACAAACTTTTACGCGCTTCCTTCACGCTCCGCCACCGCCACCGGTGTCCTTAAATTATAGCATTGAGTAAATCACTTACCAGAAGTTTCCTCCTGGCTAAACTCCTCGGCAAGCGAGGTTAACTTCTATATCAATTTAATTATTTTCCAAAATACTTTTGCCACTTTTCATTCATCAAGATTAAAAAGTAGATTTCGCGGGGTACGAGAGTCGTGTGCGAGTTCCGCGCCCGGGGCGTCCACCCAAGTCGCCGAACCGTGGTACAGTGAGCGAGGCTCAGCCGCGCCCGCCCTCCGCGCCGCCGCTGCTGCCTGCCGCGGCCCGGAGACCCTCTCCATCTAAGAAAGGCCTACCTTTCTCACGCTTCTACCCTGATCAAATTCGAATCATCCTCGTATTTTAATATCATATTATGTTCTAGGCTTTTAATAAAAGAGAGCAATACTAATATCCGTGCACAAGTATAAAAAGTTTGGATTTATTTGAATTAGAAGAAGCAAATAAATCTTCTTGATTCAAATCAACCACAAAAACGTAGTATTTGAAATTGTGTTCATTAGATAGCCACTCACGTGTAAATCGTTAAGCAAATTCATAAAAGGTTATGAAGATAAACTTTTTGATCGTCGGCTTTGACTCCGAATCATAGAGAGGAGTTGTGATTCATACAAATAGCTAGATCTGAGACGTGAGAGGTTTAGAAATCTGTGTTTTAAAACTAGAAAAGTAATCATTGTAGTAGAAGTGAAGTCGGCTAGAATATTCAAGGAATAGATAGGTATGTATTTTATGGTCCGTGCGCACGGATAACACGTTCAAGATGCGGGTTCAGGCGACACGAGCCTACATAAACCCACGCTTCCATAACAATATGGTAATATTTTATGGTTGACTGGCAATAATCATGGTTTTTTCATAGTTTTTCAAAATAAACTTGAGTTAAGTATATCCATTTAGTTTTTTGACAAAATGTATATTAACAATTTGTTACTGATAAATTATTATCAACATACACAATTCGGATATAACATTTTCAATTTATATAAACGCCATAGAGGTGGCCAAATTTTGGGAAAACACTGTTTGAGATCATCGACACGAAGAGGAAGAATTATTATAAAATGTAACGGTATTCTAGAGAAAACCTTCTCGGCATAAAATCAATGGCTTTTTTTAACTAAACTATTTTTAACACTATGCTTCACAAGTATCACTGCTGGCTGCTTGTTTGGCGCACAAGTAATTTTATAGCATAGTTAACACTTTGCGTAGGTGTGTTCTCTTCTTTATCTCTTGCATAAAGAACAATTAATACAGAGACCTGTAGCTCTACCATGAGTTTTTACTATACTATAATTTACTATACCAACTCGCTAGCGTCTGTAGTTAAAAAAATGTATGAAGATTTGTACAGCGCCTCTAGCGGATAGTTGGGTACTAAAATTCGTCATACTAATATTTACGTAACTACTGTAGTGAAGTCAGGCGATTTTACTGTGACACCTCATGGTAGAGGTAGAGGTCGACGTAGTCTAAAATACTTCAAAATAATTTTAGACTCCAGTTCAACTACTCTATACATTTTTTAATAGAGTGTCGTCTCTCTCTCTCTCTTAAATATCGCAAAATATATGCTGATTGTGGTTTGCCAGTTAGCAACGTTTTTTATATATACTTCATCGGTAAAATGCCGATTTACAAGTGCAATAAGCAAATTGGGCAGCTAAGTATGCTTGCAGGTAACAATTGGAGCGAGACTAGCTTCCAGTGCACTAATGACAATTGAGTTTGAGCCAGCTCTGCGTTATTCATTTGCCACAGGTCACCGCTCACTTTGTGACATTGGGCTTAACCGACAGCCACTCAGAACCAGACAGTGGACAGTTAGCCGCTAGCTGTTGACCTAATGAGGAATTAGCCTTAAGCATGTGGCATAATCTACTTAGGTTATCTTCCATCACACAAGTTGACACAACTACTATAAAAATTATAATCGGAGACGAAAACTAGAAGTTATTAATTTACTCGAAATATTCTCAGGTTTTTTATGTTTGAGTATATTATAGAATTTTAATGACCTGACAGAAATGTCACAACATTTCTAAAATATAAAATGTATATCTATTGATGGTAAAATAATAATATCCGAGCTTATAAAGTTGAGCTGTTCACAAGCCAATGATATTTTGAGCTCCGTCGGTTATTGAAATTGGCATTAAGTAAGCCTGAATAGTTAAGACCCGGATTAAACGTCCAATTACGTCGATCGATCATCATACTGAAATATTTAAACAAACTTTGAATGTAATATGTAATAAATTCTACAAACAGTTTGAAATATTTTGGGTATCTCAATAATGCATCAGTTATCTGGTGGAGCTTGCAAATTCGTGGTAAGAACTAAATATTTGCAGAGGTTGTATATTATTATTTTTCATTGACTTTGGTCTTATTGAGAAACTCTATCAGTAACCACACGCTTTATGGCAGTGCGGCCACAACTACATTATATCAAATAAATAAATGAATAAATATTCACGGAGCAATCACACTCTTGTTTGCTTTGCTTAGTCTGGGACTAAACAAAGATTGTACAAGTTGTACAAGCTTGTACTATGGGTACTAAAAAACTTACATACATTTTTTTGTATACACAGACCTATGTGTATACAAAAAAATTTATGTAAGTAGTATGTAAGTGCTACTACGTATTCTATGTACCTACATAGAATACGTAGTAACATCCAGACACAGAACAAATATTTATGTTCATCACACAAACATTTGCTCTGGGCGGGAATCGAACGTACGACCCACAGCATGGAAAGAAGATGCCGCAGAATAATTAATAACAAGCCTTCTTATTACCTCATACCTTTATCCAACAGAATTCTGTATTATTTGAACCCACGACCACAGCGTCGCTATGAGAAAGGAGAGAACTTATTTTGACTAAGTACATAAATACATTTGTAATTGTTTGTGACTCTGATTTACATTTTCCACGGAGTTAAAAATGCCAGAAAACTGTATTAAAGCAATTCAGGGGAGATATCCTGACAACTGAAATGTTTTTGAACTGATATTTGATCAAATTGCAGTTCAGTTTTTTTCTTCGTCCTTTATTGATATTTTGAATGATCGATTTTCATACCGTTTGATAGAATTAACGAAAAATCAGGTAGGCCATGCTCAAATCAGGTATGTCATGCTTAAATTAGGTAGGTCATACTCAAATCGTCATTTTTAACAGCTCAGTCATAATTTTATAAAGTGACGTGACTGAGTCACATCAGTCCACAAAAATGACACGGAATACTGATTAGCCCCCCAGGTAAGTACTTGCATTTTAGTGTACGTAATATGCCCCTCAGGGACTTATCTGTCGCCATCGATCTTTATTATTTACCTCGATGTCTGTCGCACTTACAAACGGCCGCCGTCTAGAGGGTGGCTTAAAATGCGCACTATCACAGCTTGTTAGGCAGTCTGCGATTATGCAGGTTTAGGCTCCGGCCGCAAGTAGCTAGAACTATTACCTGGGCGATAAATAGAATATTTAACAAGACACCCATCTTACATTTACGAATAGTATAGAAACATCCGTTGATAGGATGTTTGTGTTTTAACCACGCAATGAGTGACTGATAAGTTTAAACTTGGGGTATGTTATAGCTAGCTGTATATGTCTTCTGTCTCAAAAGATAACAGAGACGCAAGACTAAGTCGCGTTAAATAAATAATATTGAAAAGGACGGTTCGACGTGAGGAAAATACATAAAATTGAGAACAAATGTTCAACATGTGGAAAGCAAATAATATTGACGGATGATCGACCATAAACGACTACTAATACTGACTATGTACTAATACTCTATAAACCCTTTCATATATAACTTAAAACTGATCATTCAAAATATTGTTTGTTAAAAACACACCATTAACAGCTATTTACCGCCGATTTTGAACGGTGACGCTGGAACTCGGCAGTTGTTGGAAACCGTTCGTGCGCTGTGTAACAAGTACTTACCTACACTGCGTATACGATTATCTTACTTGTTTTTCATATGGTAATTTACAAGCGTGCTAAAGCGTCTATTCGGAGGTCTCGCGCTCTGTAAATGTGACAACTTCACCAACCTCAGATCGATAAACACATTCAACAGGCGGGTACCTACTTTCTAAGCGGTTCCACACGATGCGGAAACTCGAACTAAAATATCTCTGCGAAGTACTCGTAAATAATCCGGATGGGTTAGCGGAACGAAGAAATTGAAATGGCTTTGAGATGCTTCAAACGCTACGATCGTGCTCTTTGACATTTTGTACATTTTATGCATCACATAATACGTGGAGTACCTTGATCGATTTTTGAATCACCTGAGTGATCTCTGATTTTAGTTGTTTAAAAGTTTATGGGTATTATTTTTTTTTTTTTACGCAGAAGATTGGAGTAAATAAGATCTTACTGCATCAGCACAATGTCCACACCATAATGATTGTGGTTATTAGTATAATCTGTCAGAAAATAGTTATTAATGAATAAATTTAAATGATGTAAGTCTTAACTAGATACTAGTCTTATTTTATAGTGGTACATTGTAAAAAAGCGCATGCATCCAATAAAATGTTGAACAAAATAAGCTGTTAGTTGACACATGACACCTGTGTGTAAGTGGAGTCATACTTTCGTAAACATTTCCATCGTATTCAAACAAAGCTTACAGTATCTCATCGCCAGTCAGCTCGAGGCTAAAGGATCTAACGCTGTGTAATTGGTTTCCTTCTCCGAGGCAAGTGCCTACTAGTGTGGCACTGTAATCAAGCACTTTGTATTACTGTTTGAAACTCTTGTTAGTTTAAGTAAACTTTCATCTCATAGAAAATATATGTACTAGGTACAAGATATTACCGCGTACTTTATTAGTTATTTTACTGACGTTTCAGTTGTGGTACAATGGCGGTTGGAGTTGGGTTTGCCCAAGGCCACTGCGAGAAAAATAAATAAGTTTACTACCTTACATTAACTTTATTCACAAACAAACTTACGACTATACAGTATTTACAAAATTTACATTGTCATATAAAATACATAAGAAACAGTTGACCTATCTACAGACCGTTGCAAACGATCTATAGATAGTTCAACTGATCCATTAATAATGAACAGTATTGTATTGTAAGCTACAGCGTTCAACCGTTACAGCACATCATTTATTTAGGTAGACAATTCAGCTTTGTTTAGAACTTAAGATTATTTCAACTGCAACCCAATAAGATAATAATATTATAAGTACTTTAAATATGATTACAGTATAATATTATTAACTGCCTTAAGTAAAAATTGCGTAAATATGCAAATTACCGTTTAGTACAACGTAATTTTTGTCTTTCAAATCATAAGTTAATGTTATTAACTGTGACATTATTTAATCGCTTTGTAGTTATGCTTGGAGGCAAATTTAACTTTGCAATTGCTTTTGCTCTTTGAGACTTCAGTGGGTTTCAAGTTGTGCTCTGTAAGCAGATGGACAGTAACAAGATGAATTACATGGAAACCGCACAGAAGCGATAACTTTGATTGCAGAGCGTAACTATTAAAGTAATAGGTCTTTGACGTCACATTAATAACAGGTGACGTTACTTTCATATAATAACACAAAGCAAAATAGTTTCAAATATGATATCTAACAAACAGAATAATTTTAGACGCAGTTCATGTAGAACTTTGCCACATTTATTCCCCTGTCTGTACTTTTGATGAGATCATCCTTTGTGCAGGTATTAGGGCACAAGGGGCAAACGAGCATGTGGGACATAGATTGTATGGGGGCCCCACAGTCACATTGGCTCAGAGAAGAATCGCGATAGCCCCACTTACACATATTTTCTCTGGAACGACCAACCTGGGTTCGCAGACGGTTGATAGACCTCCATAATGGCCATGGAAGGTCGCGTCCTGGAGGCAGGTGTTCTTCCATATTGAAGCTAGGTGGTGCAGGTTGATAGGTGTTCCAGAGAGCGATCCTGAGAGCTGCTGGGTGATCTTCAGTGGCTGAAGTCGTGCGCAAGAAACTTCTCCGGCTTTTCAATCGCGAAGTTGGAGGCTGCTCTCCATAGAGCGGATGTCGATGATCTTGCTCTTGCTTGCGCTTTTCTAGTGCACAAGCGACATCTCTCCGGACGGATGAACTGCGTCTAAAATTTTTGTTGTGTTCATTGACACGAAGAAGAAGAAGAAGAACAGAATAATTATTTTGTTTAGACTTTAAGGAACATTATATTGTACAAATTAAAACAACGCATGGTGCCAGAGGTGCGAAAACCCGCGGTAAAGTTTTCTCATAAATTATTTACTTATTTATTTAGGTTACACCAACGTCAAATTAAATAAAATACTTTATGCTGTTCAACCTCCAATTTTATCTAAAAAGCTTTGAGTGATGATTTGAATAATTTACTAGGGTTGATAGGTATTTTGTCAAGCGTTTTTTACTCCGATAACCTTCATAGTACAGCTTTAGTGCTCTTTATTTTTATTACAATTCCCACCACCAAATTAATGAACAAAGACAGGACAATTCGCCAAACCGGTATCATTTCGCATTTACCGAGTGGTCAAATTCCGATTAATTCTACAATGAACAGAAAATACTACAGTAATATCTACTATCTAAGTAACATACAAATAAAAACAAAACATGACAAGTGCCTGGCATGCTTTATAATAAATATGTAGATTGAGTATGATGTCTTGTCATTGTAACTTATCGTGAGCTTAAAGTAGGTGTTTTAAACACAACAAAAGTATTTATATTTTTAAATTATATAACAACTAATGTTTTTCTTAGAATATTATCATGAAATGAAAATAACCAGGTTACAGTAACTACAGGTATTGCACTAGTTTCAAATATCAAAGTTGAAGCTTTTGTTTAAAGCAACAAGGTCAACCTGGTAATATCGGAACCAACTAGCTACATTTAAGCCTTGAACTATGAACATTCCGAATACGTTTTGAAATATAATAATTTTAACAAATATATTTCTATCTAAACTAATACTATAAAGAGGAAAGATTTGATTGTTTGTTTGTTTGTTTGTTTGCATCGAATAGGCTCCGAAACTACTGGACCGATTTTAAAATTTTTTTCACCGTTGTGAAGCTACACTATCTGCGCTGAACAGCTATATTATATTTTCAAAAAACTTCAATTATGTAACCCAAGGTGTAAATAAAATACCTAAGAAATTCAGCATATGTCTAACTATTACAGATATGTCACTATAAGTGTTTTAATATCGAAAAAAATATGATTAAAATGACGCTGCTAGAAAACGTTCTTTATTTGTGCTTTGGTATTAATCCTTATCTAAATATTTTTTTCATAATTAAGACTGTTTCAATACCTTTATATGACTTTTTAAATTATTCAATTTGGACATCCCATTCGAAAGATATCATGAGTTCAAAAATGTAAGTATTACAAAAAAGTCAAGCGGACTCAAGCGGGCGCCGCGCCGCAGGTCACGGGAGTATATGCGGGGGTCTTTATTTTTTATCATTTGGAAACCACATTTATACTGAGTAACATAGGCTATATTATAATTTTATTTTTTATATACCTACTTAGGCTACCCGTGCGAAGCCGGGGCGTACTACTAGTATTAAATAAACAAGAAACAAGCTCTACCTGCAAACCGTTGCAAAAGCTAACCCCATAACTTATAAAAAGTTAGCGTTGACATTATGTCACCATTACGTATGGTAATCAAGACATCAAGCTGACTTTTTATAAGATAGACCGCTAGACAAAGGTCAATTATACAAATCAGCGGCAATCGAAAGCGTTCCTAAGACTGGCTGCATTGCCGAGCTGAATATCAATTACGAATATGTTTATCAAGAAGATTGAGTATACGTAAGAGTGACTGATGGTTTTCTAAAAATTGATATAATTACGGTGAGAAGTCTATGAATATATCCTGACTCATGAATTCAAAGCTCCCGAAAATACTTAACTCTCGCGTGTTTGAAGATCTAAATAGAAACAGAGGACTTTTCTTCTTTCATAATAAATTCATAACTACACTTTGTGTGATGGGTAATGTAAACACGTTTAGGTACATTTCATTTATGATCTTAATAGTACTACTTAAAATCGGTGGAATATTTTGCGTTGTTTTATTTTAATATTACGAAATAGTATATTTCATTACTAGTTCGGAAAGGCTGTCATAGCAACGAGTTCCGACAAATGTCTACACGAGCCGAGGCGCAGCCGAAGGCGAGGGTTGACAGTCGGAACAAGTTGCAATGACGGTTCCGAACGTGTACTGAACGACACAGTGTCAGTGTGTCTGTGTGTCAGTGTGTCATTGTGATTGTCATTGTCATTATGACGACTGTGGTTATATTTTTGAAGTGAAAACTTAAAAGTGAAAACACAACGTTAATATTGAAGTTTTCACTTCTGCCGGCACTCCCGGAGTGCTACCATTTTTTTTTTTTCATTCATTCTGGTAGGCAAAGGGAACTATGCCCATACAGCCAAGTCTTCAGTAGAATTTTTTTATTGATATGAAATTAAATGAAACCCAACCTTACTCATTCAATCAAATCATTAAATCTGATGTAGAAACAAATTAGTAGCTTCTTTTTAGAAATATGCGTATTCGCATGAATCATAAAAACTTCTTTGATTTTTTTTTAGTAAAAACTTCATGGTTGGTTTTTCTTTTTAATAGACATTATTTTGACAGTTGGGAAAGAAAACGCACTAGTGCGGGAATGGTAAAAAAAAGCACTAGTGTATATTAGCCCACTTCCCGAACGCTAAACGTCCCTGCAATACGCCACTTTTGGTGCAACTGTATTAAAAACAATATTACGTACAAAATAAAATACGTTTGGCCCGGGGAATTTTCAATTTCAATCACAAAACAATTCAATTTTATTGAATGTGTGAGTGCGTGTAAAAGTGATTTATAACTTTCACCGACATTTTTTATAAATTCAGTCAGTGGCGTTTTACAGCGCTATACACTTTTGCGTCTCATAAAAGTTAAACGCAACATTCAATTATTTACACCTCCTATGTATGCAAATCATATAAATTGCGCCTCAAAGCGTGCGGCATTTTAGTACCTCCCAACGTAATGAACTTAAAAAGCTAATTAAGAGCCTCGCATTCATATTTCAATTTATATGTTATTTCTATTAAAGTTAGTAGAAAACCAACATTTTAAGCGACATTTTGAAATGAATAGGGGAGCGAGGGGCTTGTTGTAACAGTTTTCATTAAAACTAATATATCTTGAGATCTATTGATTAAATTTCTACTAAATAAAGATGAATGGATACTGTAACTTTTCCTCTACCAAATCAAGTAAAAATAATACCATAACTATTGGTCATTATTTTACAATCAATTATTTTCTAGAAGAAGTGCGGTGTTACAACTTACCTCGTGCTTGGGGCAAGTTGTAACGTCTACCGGGGCAAGTAGTAACGACCAAAAAAAACAACAATAATACCACTAATCATTGATTCTTTGTTTATTTTTAACGAAATTGACATCGTTCTCTGTAAATATTATGTAATTCTTATCAAAAATCAACTTAATACACTTTAATAGTAATCAACACTTAAAAATTAAGTAATTAACCGTTTTATTTAGTTAAACACTACATTTAATCATCATGGCACTTTTAATCACAGTAAGTAATCAAATTATTTATATGTAAGGTATGCTTCGTAATTATCTCTTCCTAATAGCTACCTAACAAAGTATAATACTTATGTAAGAATCAACACATGGTGGGTTCCATTATAATTAAATTCAGTCTTCATCTGAGCTACAATTAATACAAATCAAAGTTATAATGTTTCCTGTAACACATCCTACATGTGCCCGCGTCTTACAAATGATACACTCTATTCCATCTTCTTTCTTTGTATCTGTGTAAGTTTCACCACATACCAGACAATACTAATCTTTTGCTTCAAATTCTGAATCTGGACATAAAATCTTTTTTCTATCACTGCCAGAGTGGGCAAAGCTAAGGGTTTTATTATTTGTTGATTAACCTTGGCTTTTCCCATCCTTTTCCCTTTAATTTTGTCCCTCATTCTAAAACAATAGAAAAAAGTAGGTATCTACATCATAACTTGGGGCATGTTGTAACACGTTACAACTAGCCCCGGAATTTTGTTACAACTAACCCTATGGTATGATTTTTAACATTTATCATGATAACTATTTAAACAATTTAGCAAACATAAAAACTGTTACACATTATGAAAGATAGATAAGTTTGAATGGAAATAAGATATAGAAAATTCGAAATTAGTCAATATTAAAAACGCAAACCGAAATTTTACGACAGTACAATTTTATATTACCTGGCAGAAATGAAGCGCGTGCACACTTCCGCTTACTCCACTGGCCGCCAGAACATTGGCTATGGCAACATGATGCGGCTTGGTTTAAAGGTTAAATCGAGTCAAAGAAATACGTTAATAACGTTTAAGATCCTAGTGAAAAGAGCCTGTTACTACTTACCCGTGTTACAACAAGCCCCTCGCTCCCCTACGTTATGAAACATTGCAAGCATTGCTAACTCTGACCTTTATAACATACACAACAGACAACAGCTCGTAGTATAAATACGTAAATCCATTCCGTAGTTACTGATTGACAGATAATAAACGGGTAGGTCCAGTGCAGCAAACAATACGATTCACTGTGGGTACAGTCAACATCAAAAGTAGAGCACTTTTTAGGATTCCAAAAAAAATCATAATCATTTACTAATTATGATAACAACCCATCAAACTACAATCATAGTTTATCTACCTACGCAATAGTATTACCTACCAGCAAACTATTATTAGATCCTCTTAAGTATCAAACTACCAAATTCCACTATATAATAACGATTCCACGTAATGTTATAAAGTTATGGTTGAACAAACATCTCAAGTGCGTAGTTATCACTACTAATACAAGATTTATGTTATTAACAAAACATCTATATGAATCATTTAGTCTTCTAATACCTGTAACACAAGCTCTGCTTAGCTTGAGGCTAGATGATGTTGTGTGGATTGTCCAGCATTGTTTATTTATTTATTTATCTATACATATCAGTTGAGACACTACCAGATCGTTGAAACTGTAGCATTCATATAAAATGTTAAAAAACACACACGAAAGTTGAGTAAGTAGTACATCGCTTGAATCCAAACCAAACCAAGACGAGATTTGGAAAACATTTTTTTGAAGTTTACAAACTAATGTTAGACGCGTAAGTTCAAAGTCGGGAACTTACTAGAGCATACAATATGCAAAGCGCAGAAATCTCAGGCAATAATGAAATGATTCTCAGAAATATTTAAAAGTTTAAAACCCCCATTGTTTTAAATGCTTTCCTTGAAAAAGAATCTCTCACTTTTTATTAGCACATTGAAAAAGGATTGCAATCTGTTGGAGGTCTACACCCTAATATTCTTAATAAAAAAAAACACTTTTAATGCATGTTCAGTTCCCTTTGTTAAGGCATAAAGGTAGAGCAAAGTCAAAGGACCAATGAAGTGACTTTAATTCTACACGTGGATGCAGAGTCTCGGAAAAGGAAATAATCCAGGAATGGAACGCGTATAATTGTATTTTAATAAGCTTGCTGATAAATATTACTACTTCGCTTTTAATGTACACCTCATCTGAACTTGAAAAGGATATTGATTTTCAATCAAATGTTTCAAGTTCAACAGAGTTTTGCAATATTGGCGCAATTTAGTATGTGTATATTCAGATTATCAGAATTGTGTATTTGAGGTATGTTAATTGATACTATGTAGTATACTATGGGTATATTTTATTGATACTATGTTGACAGGCGTCACAGCCCAGTTGGTAGTAGCTCTGCCTTCCATGTTGTGAGTCATGGTTTCGATTCCCACCCACAGCAAATGTTTCTGGATTTTTGTAAAAAAAATATTATTATGTTATTATTTTATCAGCAATCTAGTTCCCATAGTAAAAGTTTTCCGTGAATATGATTTTTTTAACCTACAATTCTTTCAATAAACGAATTCAATTTTTTTGAAATGTTTCCACAAACTGACGGCAACATGCGCCCATCTATTTTGAGGCGCTTTGTTATGAATTTTCCACATCAGTTTGGAAGTTTCTCACATTGTTTCATGCCTATAAACTAACAAAGGTATTGAACAAAGGGTCGGGGTACTGCATGATGTGTCACAATCCTACTACTAATACTTACATCAACGAGGATTCGTGGTTGACATTGAGTCACATTGCGTGTTCAGTAATGTAACTCAAGAATATCATTTCGCAGTGCACAGGGCAGCCAAGCAGTGTAACGTGATTCAAATTGTTGTACTAAAACCATCGCATCTCGCTGAGTAGTGTAACAACTATATTTCGCGTTACTCGGTTTTTTTTAGTCTGTAGTTTTGTTGGCGGATTTCAGAGTTCCGGCTGGCAACCCCATCAAGTTTTTTTTGTTCGTTCATCTGTCAAATCGACATTTTTCATTTTGGCTGAATTCGCCGCTAGCCTAGCGTCGCAAACTTTCTTATTTTAATAAAACTGTAAGTTTTACATTAAATAGTGGCTAAATTAGCATCAGTGATCGATGGCAGTATTGTAATTAGAAGGATATTTTCAGATTGGTGAATTTTGGTGTACACGACACTTGTTTTTTTCAATCGACGCGACGCATCGCCGGCTGCCGATTTTTATCGTTGTAAATCCAAGCAATCCCTGGACTTAAACCCCAGGTAAGCATTTGTTCCTGTGGATTAGGGTTCTGCACACAATTTCTGTTAAAAAATTCAACTTTCTAACACATGTTTTTTTCTTAGCACATTTATCAAAATTATAATTTTTATTAGTAAATTCAACTAAATACTTTGTAAAACGTTTCCCCCATGTGCAGCCTATATGCCTACAAAATTTCAGAGCTGTCCGACCAGTAAAAGTTCATTTTTTATCCAATTTTAAGTTGTCATTCATCGTCGTCGAACGGTTTCATACTTTGATTTTTTACTAGATTTTCTTTTTTTTACAGGGAGTTTGGCTTGGGCCAACCAGTCTGTTTAGGCCAACAAGTTTGGATAAGGCCAGCTATTTGGTTTAGGCCATACAAACATAATTTTACACCATACCAGTGTTTGAGAGCTCGACCATCCCACATCGGAGAGTTTGGAGCTCACCTGGTTTGGAACTATTCTTCTGTCCGCTGTACAAGTAAGATAGTGTCACAGCGTTAGACAGGGTTCTGCTGACGAAGCCAAGGGGGCTTCTGTTTACCGAAGGACAGGCGCTTCTGTGTCCTGTGTTGGTAGACCCTAAGCAGATAGGTAGGGAAAACATTACTCATTTTTTATTTCCACTTTCAAGTGGATGGCGCTCAACTTAATTTTACTTCAACAACTTAACCACATAACTCAAACTTAAATATTGACACCACCGTATGCAATTCATTCCGAGAAACCCAAACTTTAATTATAAGACCTAAGCCCTTAGCCGGAGCATTTCTTCTAAATTACCTTTTAGTTAGTGTAACTTGTGTACCTAGTTTTAAGTAATTAATCCATTTGTTTTCTAAATTTAATACAATACAAATTTATAATATATTATAGGCCTGCTTTTTATTTAAATCCCATGTATAGGTAGGTCTAGATTTTTATAGGTAACAGTTGCGACCCAACGTGTGGGGCTTTTCTCGGAATGGTTGTCATGTCGAATCAGCTGTGATAAAAATTGCATTTTTTTTTAAACGTGTCATTTGAGTTGTGTGTGTTTTATTTTGTTTTGTGTCATAACAAAATATTTTACTTTAGGTGAGCAAGTACCTTATTTTTATGGTGTATTTGCACATGTAATTGCTCACTGTTTTATTTTTAAAACTTTGTTTTTGTGTAAACAAAAATATTTTATTCATGTAAACTTGTGGTGATTTGCATATTTGGTGGAATAACTTTGTCAGGCATATTTAAACAACTTTGAATATATTTCTAAAACATAAATAACAACTTTTGAAATCAAAATAATAACATTACATTTTTGGTACAGTCAGTAACAAAAATTGCTAACAGTTTTTTTTGTTTGCGTTTTGTTCACACATTGTTTAGTGTCGAGTATCGATTAGTACTCGCACGTTTACTTACCTTTTACTTAAAACTTTATACAATCTTAACAAATCTCAACTTTTTATTTGAACTTGAACATTTCCGGTTCTTTTCGCCATGGAGGAACGCGTTATAGCTTTTCAGGCGCTACACAAGGACGAACTGGTACATGAAGTACGTATTAGGGATGCTGTGCCTGCCGCCGATGTGTCTTCCTTGCGAGCTCAGATAAGATCTTTGGCTAAAGAGGTGCCTTCAGATTCGATCGTTTCATTTGAGGGAAAGGTGTCCGATGAGTTGCGAACACTCGAGGAAAAACAAAAAGAGTTGTCGGAATTGTTGAAGGCTTCGGTAAGCCCTAGCTTGAAAAATTTAACACGCATTCAAGCTTTAGCACATCATGTCTTTCACCGCCTTACGCGGTTGGAGCCCATAGAAGACGCCGACTTGTCGACACATTTAGAGTTAACAAGTAACTTAAATAAAGTTTTGCAAAAGTTGGATAACATGTTAGCTATTTTTAAAACAAGTGTGTCTGACGTTTCACCCGCTTTAAGTCCAAGCGTTTCACCCGACTCGAACCCAATCGTGTTACCGGTTCCGGTAGTACCATGTAAGAAGTACCAAATGGTTTCGTCGTTAAACCTTAAATACAACGGAACCACTTGCGTGCGTGTATTTTTACAACGTTTGGACGAATTGTGTGCTTCGCGAGGTATAACGGAACAGACTTTGGTTGCTTCGGCTGCGGAGTTGTTTGAGGGGGACGTTCTCTGCTGGTTCCGTAGTATTCGCTCCGAGGTCAGCAGCTGGTCGGAACTTAAACAATCATTGCTCGATGAGTATCTCCCCTATGACTTTGACCGCCGCCTTATGCAGGAAATTCGTGTGCGTACCCAGGGTCCAAGCGAGAACATTGTCGCATATGTCGCAGTAATGTTAAACTATTTCAGCAGACTTTCATACCTGGTGCCCGAAAAGGAAAGGTTCGATATTATTTTTCAGAACATTAGGCCTGAATACTCAATACCGTTGAGTACCACCGAAATCACGTCGTTAAAGGAACTGAAAAAGTTGTGCAGGATGATCGAGTGTGGAAAGAACCGTGCACAAACTTTCCTCGAACCACCTAAACCAGGAAGCGGTTGTTTAGCACCTGATTTAGCTTCCAAAACTTCAAAAGCTAAAGTTCATGCTGTAGCGACTCCTACAAACAGGTTCTGTGCCCGCTGCCGAGTTGACACCCACAGTCTCTCTGAATGTACGTCTACCGACATTGTTTGTTTCCGCTGTGGTAAACAAGGCTTTACCGCAGTTCGTTGTCCTAGATGCAAACCTTCATCGCCACAAGCGAAACCTGATAATTTAAAAAACTAATTTATTCGGACCACCGAGACAATTCTTCTAATTTTGATAAAGCCGATTGGCAAAACTACCTTAAACAATTAACCTTTTTCTTTTCGTCATACAGGAGTGTCTCGATGGTTCGTGATTGTCATGATAATCGTCCTTTTCTTCGTGTTGAAGTTCTCGGTCACCCTTTACGTGGTCTGTTGGATTCTGGTGCTACCATATCCATTTTGGGAACTGATGCATGTAATGTTTTTTTGGAGGCGGGAGCTACCCTTCACCGCAGTGATGATATTACTCATATCACCTCTGCGACGAATTCCCGTGCTCCGGTTGTAGGTTTTTTTATGATGCCAATAAAATTTATTAATATAACCCGTGTTATTAAGCTGTATGTGGTGCCCGATGTATCCCCTTCTCTTGTTCTAGGAGTTGATTTTTGGAGAGCGTTTAATCTTGCCCCAAAAATCTTCAACAACAATGATTTTTTTGTTAATGTTTCGGATGCTGTCGTTTCTGAAATCAGGTTTTTACAACCTTTTGAGCAATTACCTATGTGTCAACAGGCTGTCGCAGAGAAAATGGTAAAAAGATTCGAGTCAATTTCATTCGAAAAGAAAGGTTTAGGACGTACAATTCTTCTTACCCATGTTATCGACACCGGAGATTCGCCGCCGATCAAACAGCGCCATTACCCGATGTCTCCCGAAAGGATAAAGGAACTGAATAGGCAGCTGGATGAGATGCTCGAACAAGACGTCGTCGAGCCTAGCAATAGTGCCTGGAACAATCCCACCTTGTTCACTCCCAAATCCAACGGTGAGCTCCGCTTTTGCATCGACAGTCGCAAATTGAACTCTGTGAGTAAGCATGATGCGTATCCTTTACCATATATTTCTCGAATCCTCGATCAACTTAGGGATGCTAAGTTTTTAAGTTCTATTGATCTCAAGAGCTCCTTTTGGCAAATTCCGTTGGATCCTGTGTCGCGTGAGAAAACCGCATTTACCGTGCCGGGTCGTGGTCTGTTCCAGTTCAAGGTAATGTGTTTCGGTCTTACATCCGCTCCAGCTACACAACAAAAGTTGATGGATAAGTTGTTCGGTCCTGAATTTGGTGATAGGGTTTTTGTATATTTAGACGATATTATCATCGTAAGTAGTGATTTTGAAGAGCACATTTTGTTGCTGTCTCGAGTTTTGGAACGTTTGCAGTTTGCTAATTTAACTATTAACTTATCGAAGTGTCAATTTTTTCGCAGAGAGTTGAAGTACCTCGGTTACGTTGTCGATGAACGAGGCCTTCGAACTGATCCTGGTAAAGTTCAGGCGATTGTTAACTTTCCTACGCCCACTACCCGGAAAGAAGTCAAAATGTTCTTGGGTACTGCGTCATACTATCGTCGGTTCATACGAGATTTCAGTTCTATCGCTGCTCCACTGAACGCGCTGACATCTACTCGCAAGAATGCTCCTCCGTTCCTTTGGACCCAAGAGGCTGAGCAGTCGTTTGCAGAGTTGAAAGCGGCTTTAGTGTCGGCTCCGATTTTGGCGTGCCCCGATTTTTCTAGGTCCTTTTCCGTTCATTGTGATGCTTCTGGCTACGGTATTGGAGGAACCTTGACTCAAATTCTCGAGGATGGTTTGGAGCACCCCATAGCGTTTGCCAGTCGATCATTGAATAGGGCTGAAAGAAACTACTCCGCCACCGAGAGGGAAGCGCTGGCAGTTGTTTTTTCCGTCGAACATTTTCGTCCGTACTTGGAGGGAGGTCCTCAATTTAAAATTATTACAGACCATTCTAGCTTAAAGTGGTTCTTTAATTTGTCAAATCCTACTGGACGTCTCGCTAGATGGGGATGTCGCTTATCGCCGTATGACTTTGTCATTGAACACCGTAAAGGCAAGGACAATGTGGTTCCTGACGCGCTTTCGCGAGCAGTTCCCATTCTTGCCATTGATCCCCCGTCTGACCCTTTACCTCGAGACTTCTGGTATGACCGATTATTGGCCAAGTGCACTAGGTCTTCTAAGGCTTGTCCAAATTATTCTGTTATAGACGGTAAGCTGTGTAGGTATTCTAAAAATAAATTTGGTCTATCCAGTGAGTTCGACTGGAAGGAAGTAGTTCCTTCGTACAAGCGTTCCGAGGTTCTTGAGTTTTGTCATTGTAGGGATACGGCACCACATTTCGGAACTTTTAAAACTTATAAGCAAGTTTCCTTGCGCTATTTTTGGCCTAGGATGTACCAGGACGTGGTTAATTTTGTGAGAGCTTGTGAGACTTGTTCCGCTTATAAGCATTCACAAGAGCCACCTAAAGGTCTAATGGGAGACCCAAAGGTATGTTCTCGTCCTTTCGAAACCATAAGTATTGATTTAGTCGGGCCCTTACCGCCCTCTCGATCAGGTTTCACCTTTTTATTAGTCGTTGTCTGTTGTTTCTCCAAATATTGTTTGTTGTATCCACTTCGGAGAGCCCTCGGCAAGTCCATTGCCCAATGTTTGGAGAATGGTGTGTTTCTGACCCATGGTGTGCCACGTACAGTGGTTGCGGATAACGGTACGCAATTCACTGGTAGTGAGCTTAAATCCATGTTTCAGAAGTACGATATACCTCAAATACATTTTACCCCTCGCTATTGGCCGCAAGTTAACACAGTCGAAAGGTATAACAAAACAATTGTCGTTGCTATCTCTATTCTTGTTAAGAATGACCATCGCTCGTGGGATACTACTTTATCTAAAGTTCAGTTTGCGTTGAATACGGCTGTCAATGAGACCACTCGTTTTACTCCTTTTTCCCTTGTTCATGGCCGTGAAGCCATTCCCAGCGGGAAGTTTTATGGTTCGGCTCGCTCGTCTCAGGGAGACCTTTCGTGTGCTTCGCGAGAAGATTACATTTCCAAATTAGGTGTACTGCGTGATATTTTCGGAAAAGTTGAAGAAGCTATCGCTAAAGCTCACCTCAAAAGCGCGGTTTATTATGATAAAGGTCGTCGCGCGCGTGAGTACGATATCGGCGACATTGTCTGGAAAAAAACCTTTCCTCAAAGCGATGCCAGTAAGTTCTTTATGGCCAAGCTTGCACCTAAATATGAGAAATGTCGCGTAGTTGGTAAACGTTCATCTTTAGTATACGAGTTGGAAAGTTGTAGCACTGGCAAGCACTTAGGCGCTTGGCATGTTCAGTATCTGAAGAGTGATGGTTCAGACGGCGTTTTACCTCCTGGCTAAACTTGTTATACTTTGTTGTTAAATGTACTGGGTCTTGAGTGGGTTCGATTACGAATTAACATGTTACTTTTACCCTCAATCGTGGATTACCTCCACGGTTGAGTTTTTTCTTCACTACGGTCTACCCCGTTGGTGAGTTGAATTATACCACGTCTACCCCGTGTGTATAGTTCGTTTTTACCCTTAATCATGGATCTACCCCCATGATTGAGATTTTTTCACTACGGTCTACCCCGTTGGTGAGTTGTGAATTACACCACGTCTACCCCGTGTATGTAATTCGTTTGTTTTCCCTCAACTATGGATTGAGCCCCATAGTTGAGACTTTTTCACTACGGTTTCACGCCGTCGGTGATATTTTTGTGTGCAGCTTTGCCTTTTTGTACTTTTGTTTTTTTTTCCTCAACTATGGACTGGTCCCCATGGTTGAGTAAATGTTTGATGTTCCATCGAGCAGCGCCCGGACGGGAGAGATAACTTTGTTTGTATTAACGAGTCCTGGCAGTCGGATTAAACATGGAATGATGCTTACAGAAAAGATTGATTACATACTTCAGGTGTGTAATAACCAACGCCCGGACGGGAGAGATTACTTTGGTTTGTGTTAACAGGTCCCGGCAGTTGGAAATATTAGGAATGATTTGCTAGATTGAAAAGATTTTGTCCTCGCATACTTGACATCATGTGCGTGAGATGGTCAGCGCCCGGACGGGAGAGATAACTTTGTTTGTATTACCAAGTCCTGGCAGTCGGATTAAACATGGAATGATTGCTTACAGAAAAGATTGATTTTACATACTTATGGTATGTAATAACCAGCGCCCGGACGGGAGAGTTTTACTTTGGTTTGTTTTATCAGGTCCTGGCGCTTGGTTATTGTTTTGGTTTGTTTACCTTATTGCAAGAAAGATTTATTTTTAAGTTCTGTAAATTTTGTAAATTTTTGTTTGTTTTCAGTTAATGTCGTCGACAGTACTTTTATGCATGACCAACATAAAGGTGCATGTTGTCATTTCGGTTTTTGTTTTCAAAGCAAAGGGGAGCGGTTGCGGTAACTCCTTCACAAAAATAAGCCTATGCCAGGGCGGTTTTTTGGAAACCCATACAATAAGCCTTATTCCAAATGCTTATCAAAATTTTGTCCTTGTTTTTGTTCGTCTTTTCTTTCAGGAGTTTTTGGCAGCAAAGAGGAGCGGTCGAGGTAACTCCTTTACAAAAATAAGCCAATGCCAGGGCGGTTGGAAACCCTTACCAAAAGCCATATTCCGCTTGCTTGCCAAAACGTTGTTTGTGTTTTGTACAGTTTGTTTTTCCAATATTCGAGTGCGACGCGTTGATAGCGGCGTTATCTCAATTATTTTTCTTTCTACCTATAGAGCGGTTCGCTGGAAACTCTTACCAAAAGCCTTATTCCAATTCTTTTCATTTGTACTTGTATAGAGCGGTTCCTTGGAAACTCTTACCAAAAGCCTTATTCCAATAAATTGTAAATTCATTGTTGTTGTTATTTTCAGAGTCGGAGTGCGACGCGCTGATAGCGGAGTATCTCTTTAGAGCTTATGTTCTACTGATAATATTGTGTTGTACCTTTTACATACTTTGTCATGAAGTTTTTTTTATTTAACCTTTTGGTTAAATTCTATTCTTATAGGATAAGGATAGGATCTTAGTTTTCTTTGCAGATGTTAGAATAATCTAACTTATCGTTTTCCTGTTTTCACAGTTTCAATTTTTTTTCAGACTCCGTCGTACTTTAGTGGCTGGGGGACCAGCTCGAATTTGGCGCGTTTTTGGCGCAAAATTCTTCTGATTGGGGGGGTATTGTAACAACTATATTTCGCGTTACTCGGTTTTTTTTAGTCTGTAGTTTTGTTGGCGGATTTCAGAGTTCCGGCTGGCAACCCCATCAAGTTTTTTTTGTTCGTTCATCTGTCAAATCGACATTTTTCATTTTGGCTGAATTCGCCGCTAGCCTAGCGTCGCAAACTTTCTTATTTTAATAAAACTGTAAGTTTTACATTAAATAGTGGCTAAATTAGCATCAGTGATCGATGGCAGTATTGTAATTAGAAGGATATTTTCAGATTGGTGAATTTTGGTGTACACGACACTTGTTTTTTTCAATCGACGCGACGCATCGCCGGCTGCCGATTTTTATCGTTGTAAATCCAAGCAATCCCTGGACTTAAACCCCAGGTAAGCATTTGTTCCTGTGGATTAGGGTTCTGCACACAATTTCTGTTAAAAAATTCAACTTTCTAACACATGTTTTTTTCTTAGCACATTTATCAAAATTATAATTTTTATTAGTAAATTCAACTAAATACTTTGTAAAACGTTTCCCCCATGTGCAGCCTATATGCCTACAAAATTTCAGAGCTGTCCGACCAGTAAAAGTTCATTTTTTATCCAATTTTAAGTTGTCATTCATCGTCGTCGAACGGTTTCATACTTTGATTTTTTACTAGATTTTCTTTTTTTTACAGGGAGTTTGGCTTGGGCCAACCAGTCTGTTTAGGCCAACAAGTTTGGATAAGGCCAGCTATTTGGTTTAGGCCATACAAACATAATTTTACACCATACCAGTGTTTGAGAGCTCGACCATCCCACATCGGAGAGTTTGGAGCTCACCTGGTTTGGAACTATTCTTCTGTCCGCTGTACAAGTAAGATAGTGTCACAGCGTTAGACAGGGTTCTGCTGACGAAGCCAAGGGGGCTTCTGTTTACCGAAGGACAGGCGCTTCTGTGTCCTGTGTTGGTAGACCCTAAGCAGATAGGTAGGGAAAACATTACTCATTTTTTATTTCCACTTTCAAGTGGATGGCGCTCAACTTAATTTTACTTCAACAACTTAACCACATAACTCAAACTTAAATATTGACACCACCGTATGCAATTCATTCCGAGAAACCCAAACTTTAATTATAAGACCTAAGCCCTTAGCCGGAGCATTTCTTCTAAATTACCTTTTAGTTAGTGTAACTTGTGTACCTAGTTTTAAGTAATTAATCCATTTGTTTTCTAAATTTAATACAATACAAATTTATAATATATTATAGGCCTGCTTTTTATTTAAATCCCATGTATAGGTAGGTCTAGATTTTTATAGGTAACAGTAGACCACCAATTTTCAGTACATTGGCTTCGTTGGCGTGGCTTAATTAAAGGTTATAGGATTCAACATAATTGTAAGAGTAAGGATATGTGTTTCTCACTGCTGTTGCTAAGTAAAGAGTTGTAATGTTGTTGAATACAATGAGTCGCTGCTGTCTGGGTATATAAGAATGAATTTAAAACGGTTTCTAGAAACCAACCCACGCCCAACAAAACACAAGAGTAAATTAACAGAGAATTGTAGTTACAATTGCAGCTCAGTTGGTAGTAGCTCTGCCTTCCATGCTGTGAGTCGATGGTTCCATTCTTAACCAGTGCAAATGTTTAAAGACAAAGATATATTTTTTATGAAACTAGGTAAGTACACAATTGGTTGATCTCGTTATTTGTTGTCGTTTGTGTGATGAACATAAATATTTGTTCTGTATCTGGGTGTTTCTATGTAAGCATTTTTTTTTGGAAATACTTACATAGTTTTTATGTAAGTATTTCCAAAAAAAAATGTAAGTATTCTATCAACAGTCTAGTTACCATGGCAGAAGCTTTGCTTCGTTTTATTAGCAGTCTAGTTCCCATAGTACAAGCTTTGCTTAGTTTGGGACTAGAGTGTAATATGTGAAATGTCCGACAGAACCAAATTATGCAAAAACAAAAAAATATTTTTCTGTCTGGGTGTTTCTATGAATTCTATGTATGAAGGTATTTACAAAAAAAAGTAGTATATAGGTATTCCATTTTATTAGCAGTCTAGTTCCCATAGTACAAGCTTTGCTTAGTTTGGGACTAGAGTGTTATGTGTGAAATAAATAAATAATATAAATATTCATGGACATTTCACAAACCAAGCAAAGTTGTACTATAAGAACTAGATTTTCCATGAATATTTTATATTTAATGAGATAACTTAACTATGCAAATCAAAACACACGAAATCAAATAAAAAATCACAAGTTGCGCACATTCATGCGCAATGAATCACATTCATCGCCGGTTTCCTCACGATTTTTCCTCAATCCTCGAAACACGCACGAACAACCTCTGTTTGAACACATAATTTTAAATAATATTTTACTTTTTTGTTGGCATTTCTAGTGCTATTAAAGTTATGTTTTCATGAGATTAACTGTTGGAACAAATATACTACATATCAATGCGATAAATCTTTCTTCGATCAATACAAACCTTAAACAAGCACTGCCATTGAAGACGTGCCCAGTGAGGATATACAACTACGTCTATCACTAAATTTACCGACAAAAAGTAGAACTTATGAACACGATTCCTATTACTTAAGTAAATCCGTAGACCGCTACGCTCGTAGCAATACCGTAGGCTTTCTGCTACGGTCGTAGCAATGCTGCTTTAATACTGCACTTCACTGGTTTTACTCGCTTCATCTATACTAATATTATAAAGAAGTAAAGTTTATGTGTTTGTATATTTGTTAAATTGTAAGGAATAATATATATAAATATATATATATATAATATATATATATATATTTATTTATTTTTTTTAATATCGGGATCTACTGAACCGATTTTAAAAAATATTTCACCAATAGACAGCCACATTACTGCTGAGTGCCATAGGTTATATGAAAAACCGAAAAATAAAAAGGCTTTTACGTTGTAGTCCGTTTAGCAAAATGAATCGGAGAAAAAACGGTTGTATTATGCCCAACAAAGTGGGCACGGGTCAGCTAGTCTATTATAAATATTTATAACATGGACTAAGTGTTTAACGACCTCATACTAAAAACACTAATCTATTATTGAAGTGAAAACTTCTTTAGCGGCGCTGGGTGGGTAAAAACTTTCAAACTCGCGTCAGGGTCACGTGACGTCGAAAAAGCGTAAGATCTTATTTAATTTTTATACATTGCTCGTAAAACAAGAGACGACAAAAGAACACACTTGCGGTCACGCGACGTATGACTCAAACAATTAAATAGTGTTGTTATGTGGCGACATGACGTGACGATGACGACGAAGCCAACGAAGACACAGACACATTCGCGCTTGCGCGAATGTGTCTGTGTCTTCGTTGGCTTCGTCGTTGTGTCACATTCGCGCTTGCGCGAATGTGACACAACGACATGACACAATCACAATGACACAGACACATTCGCGCTTGCGCGAATGTGTCTGTGTCAGTGTGTCTTCGTTGTCTTCGTCGTTGTGTCACATTCGCGCTTGCGCGAATGTGACACAATGACATGACACAATCACGACTGTGGTTATATTTTTGAAGTGAAAACTTAAAAGTGAAAACACAACGTTAATATTGAAGTTTTCACTTCTGCCGGCACTCCCGGAGTGCTAGCTTTTTTTTTTTTTTTATTTATGTCAGTGATTTTATACCTTCCAAAGTAAAATCCAATTAAACATATAGCTATTAACAATGTTTTTTTTATTTGAAGCCAGAATTCAGTAATTAAGTAGACTTAATTTTAATAAAGGTAACCTTACAAAACCAGAGGTCTAAATTAGTCAGTAGCTCTAGCATGAGTTTTTACTATACTTTAAATACTATACTCGCTAGCGTCTGTAGTTAAAAAATCGTAATACTAAAATTTACGTAACTACTGTAGTAAAGTCAGGCGACTTTACTGTGACAACTCATGGTAGAGGTACAGTACCTCTACCATGAGATGTCACAATAAAATCGCCTGACTTAACTACAGTAGTTACTTAAATATTAGTATTACGAATTTTAGTACCCAACTATCCGCTAGAGGCACTGTACAAATCTTCATACATTTTTTTAACTACAGATACTAGCGAGTATAGTATATATAGTACAGTAAAAACTCATGGCAGAGTTACAGAGGTCTAAATTAGTCAGGTGAAGTTTGATACTGAAGTTAGTTTTACTTCAACTCAAATAGAAAATTGTAGCTACATTCTACCCCAAATAGGGCACCAGGTAGCGATGAATGAGTAAACAGCTGTCCGTTCCGGTAAGCAGTACCCGAGACTCTCGAGCAGGGATGGCGTATTTACCACCGAATCGTGGAAGTCCTTAAAATTGATTACCCCGTCGAGATCACGATCCATGCGCTTTAGCATAATATCGACAAACTCCTGTAATAAAATAAATTAATGAGTTATTTAAGCACCCAACAAAGACACACAGACACCAATGATAAATTAAATAAACTTGTTTGCAACATACAATGTTGGAAAACATAGCAAGAAAGAGAATACAATATCCCCTCTCTGTTTCTTTCTCTTCTCTTTAGAATATTTTTTAACCCTTACTGGTATCACGGCATCTCCTTCCACAGTTGTGGGTATAGCTCTAATCACAAAATAAGTAGCTTCACACTGCGTGCAGTTGCAGTTTAGTTTTCGATGATTTTACTATAGTAAATCGTCAGTATACCGTGGCATTTTTGTGGACTGACGTGACTGAGCTTTATAAAATTATGAGTGAGCTGTTGCAAATGACGTCAACACCGCGGTTTAGCACGTGGCCTACTTGATTTGATCATGGCCTACCCGATTTAAGCATGATCTACCTGATTTGAGCATGGCCTACCTGATTTTTCGTTAATTCTATCAAACGGTATGAAAATCGATCATTCAAAATATCAATCAAAGACGAAGAAGAAAACTGAACTGTAATTTGATCAAAGAACAGTTCAAAAACATTACAGTTGTCAAGATACCCCCCCTAGTACACTTTTTCAAATAGGTTTTTAATGTGTGGTACCTCATGATTTGCACTCACACAACCCTAGCTAACCCAAACTAAGCATTACACAAACGTGACGCTTCGTTCAATCGAGAAGGGAATTTAGCCGAGAGCTTACACTGTAAACCAATCCGCATTGTGGAGCTGATGCAATTCAAATACCGAGCATTCTTCTATATCTTTCAATAGGAATTGTTTCATGAAATATTTATTTAAATAATATTTATTCACGCATGAATGGAGAAGACAAAAGTTATATTTTGTGATACAAACAATAAGTAAAGTTTTTTGTAATAGAGTTCATCTGTTTCAGTGATGCTTGCATTAGTTTGTTTTTTTAGAATGCCGTTACAATCTTACATATTGTTCACTCCACAGAAGTTACTGCTACTTGCACGTGTCGTCATATTCTTGTTTTTTTCTTGTTCATTTATACTTATACTATCCGTAGCTTTTTACAATGGTGTTCTGCAAAGTATTCTAGAACAGGTCATGGAACAGAGTAGATTTTTAAATATAATAACATCTAGTTCTGAACAAATATTAAGTAGGATGGTAAAAGAGTACCAATTTCTAAGAAATGTTGATCTTAAATACAGTAAGCCGCATAACACGGTTCAAAGTAACCCTTGTGATTTTACTGAATTAATCTGTGTTGGCTTTAACTTTGAATAATCTTGAGGGCGTAACTTTCTCGCATTTGCACGTATAACTTAATTTCTGGCCAAAACAAAGACTGTTGTGACTTGTATATTTTGTTCTAGATGTAAGACAGAATTGGCTTATAAAATAAATAAATAATGCTATATATATCATTGTAATGTTTCTTTAAGGGCAAGCTTTTCAATAAACAATTGACTAAAATCATTTAGGTATTTTTGAAAAGCTGACCTTGAAGTTTGTATATACAGAGTATGTATCCTGCTAAGTGTTAAACTGTGAGGTGCTAGTTTTAAACAAATAAAATACTACAAAAATTCTCGCGTCTAGAATAATAAAACAGCAACTTACTTAAACAGAAGTTAGATGTTTCAACTGGCGCTAAGTTACTTACCGCGGAACATCAACAAAGTAGGTTTAAAAAACTTGTCCGTATTTTGCAGGCTTTCTTATGCAGGTATATGTTTGGATAAAATATTGCAAGTGAATTTAAAACAGTTTCATACAAATTGACGCCCGATGTGGCGCGGCGGGTGAAAGTCCGTCTGCGACGCGGAAGGTTGCGGGTTCGATTCCCGCCTCGGGATAAATGTTTGTACAATCTGCAAATATTTATTCCGGATGTCCTGGATATTTTATATGAATAAAAAAATATATCTATCTATATTATTAAGTATGTCAGTCTTCTATCCATAACACAAGCTCTGCTTAGCTTGGGGCTAGATGATGTTGTGTGGGTTGTCCAGCATTATTTATATACTATTAATGACTTTGATGTGTGACTTTATGTGTGACTTTTTGTGGAGAATTAGTAATTTTTTGTGCATTAGGATGATATTTATATCAAATGATGGAGTGTGAAAAGAAGAACGGGGAAAACTCGCTGGGTATTCGCGAATTATGGAAAAGGCTGGGGGAGGCCTATGCTGGAAAGCAAACAATTCTTTAATTACCGATGTCTAACTGATAATATTGTTTAACTATTTAGGTTAAGATTGTTAATAAAAGCTATTTGAAATTGAAATTGAACACCATTGTTCTGAGACAGAAATAAAACACAAAAAAAACAGAAATATTGTCCACAAACTTGTCCTGCTTCTGGTCGGCGTTCACCTTTAATAAAATTTCTTCTCGTATTAAAGAGTACAAAATGCTAATAACTAAATTGTTCTTCGAGCTCATAAGCTCATGCCGAAAGGTCCTTGTCCAGTCCAGTCTGAAATACGGATAACTTAACTAAGGAGAACAAAACCGATTGAAATCGGCTCAACTTTATATACCCGTATTCAATTGCTATTATTTGAATGTCTTTTCTTGTACACTTGACTTTTGTATCGATGCTTTTCATTTTTCATTACCCAATGTTCTTTAAAATAACATAATAGTCTGATTTTTTTATTATTATATCCATGATTGTTTCCAGCTATTTTTAACACTTATTCGTATTTCAGTTGCAAAATAAAATAATACCTTTCATTTTTCAGCTTTCAAAGTCTAATCTTATAAAAAGTTAGCGCAGACATGATGTATTGATTACCATCAACGGTGACATAAAGTCAACGTCAACTTTTTATAAGGGGGTAAGTCAATTTCATATTACCCACTAGAAACATTTCTCATCATGTATGTTAACAAGAAAGTGCGGTTCTATGCACTAATGAGTAATTGAATCCTAACGCGATATGAACAGGCAATCTTGGAGACTGATGAAACTAAAGTGATTACTGCGAACACTCTCACGTCCGTTTATTCAATTATAACTCAAGCTTTACCTTGACGCGGGCAAACAACGGAAGATACCGCCTCTCAGTTTATACCTATAAAACGCTCGGTAGAAAAATGTATAATTAGATCGATAAGTAGTCAATTGAATACATGATTTATTACTTTCGTCGATGCAAATTAAGATCTCATTACCAAGTGTTAGACTTGCAAAAACAATAAAAAGTATTTGTATATATTAAATTATACAATAGTATTCCAATTGACATATGAAATATGGGTAACGTTGATTTTTTTTATATATCCAGAAAATGTTTTAAAAGTACTTAAAAGCCATTATAAAATTGACGAAGCTTTGGCTGATAAATTTATATTTGGAATGACATACTTACTAATTAATTATTTATTATTATCTAACGTATAATTGACGGATCTAAGTTACATGTGACATGTCTATAGATAAATAAAGATTATGATTATATGACTGTAATCTCATATCATCAATGACGAAGATATTCGGTCAATCGATTTTTAATGTTAAATAAATAATTTTAAATATTATCTTGGCCAAGGCCATGCCAGATCTAAGATGGTTGGCGCCCGGACATACTTTTCACTAATCCGTTAATTCTGTGACAAGCCTAGAGCATTCGAAATAAAGTAGATTTGCCGAGCAGCGTCCTTGCAACCTTCGTCTAATCTGCAGTAAAAGCATGGTCAATACGCTCGGGGCGGACTAAGCCGCAGGTTTCAACGAGTTTTCAACACTATTGGATAAGCCTATTTTCAGAAATGTAATTGGAATTGTCAAAAGCATAGCCGATTTTTGGCAACTCAATTTACAACAAACAACGCAACAACAAGAACAACTGAAAACTCGTCACAACAAAAATAGAGGCGAGGATTTCGACTAAAATACTCGTAGCAATACCTACTTATGTTGCTTAGATAGACGCTCGTTAATGGGGTCAAGGTTTGTAAAGTATTTACCGACTGCATTAACAATTTACGAACTCAGTTTTATGAACCAAATGCTATAAAGAACGTTTTATATCCATATAACTTAACGCGTCGGTACGGCTATGCTTGTTACTTGAACGAGCTTTGACAACTCTCTCATTAATTTATGCAAAATTATCACAGATTAAATTAACGTCTCTTCGATTCTCCAGGGAGACAGGAATAAGGTTACCATTGATTTCATAAACTGAATCATAAAACCTTATTATTTATTGATGTATAGGACATTCATAGACAGGTATTTCTTTTTAATTAGTCATTTTTGAGTCATTTTTGTGTCATTTTTTAGGCACTCGATGAATGTCTGAAAATAAAATTGTAGCCATATTTTGTATTTCGTAAATTTTCCAGCCCTTTTTGTATATAGCTTACCAATTTTCCAACCCTTTTTGTACATAGCTTACATTTTATAAATAGAGACTTATAAAATTAATAAGTATTTTCATCATCACCGTTGTTTATTATAAAGCAGATTTGAGATTCATAATTGGATTTATGTATTAATTCATACAATATTTTGTTAGTGGCACTTGAAATTCTATCAAATTAAATTGTTTTGGGAACCAATTAAAAATGAAAAAGCAATATTGTGTTTTCAATATAAATTGTATAAATGAAAAGCAATGGTAACGCCATCTAACGGATGTTACAAGTAAACAACGTCCGTGAGAAAAAACATGAACCTCGTTTCTGCGTTCAGCATGATTCTGCTTTTAATATTTTGTTTCAGCTGAATGTGTTAGATGGAGCTTGGAAAATAAAACTCTTTCATACAGATTCTGCAGCGAGTAATAAAACCCCATCTATTAGGATTTATGTACTTTTTAACAATTAATTTGTGATATTTTTATTATTCATCACCCATCAACCACCTCGCTTCATACATAAAAATATTATCTCATTTATCGGTTAGGTTAAATAATCTTTTTCAAAAATTAGGTTTGTACGAATGTAGTTCTATGTCACAATTAGTACTGCCATCTCTCAAAGGTAAATTTATTACTAGGATTCTGGTAAGAAAACTGTTTTGTAAGGGTGAGTTATGCTGACATTGTCATATTTTAGTTAAGCGGAATTCCGGTAGAGGGTATTTCAAAGTATTTTAAATACACTTTGATACTAAGCTATAATAGCTATAAGCTAAGCTATATTTTTGTAAAGATTTAGTGGAATTCATACAGTAGTTTTGTGTGAAAGAGTAATAAACACACATCTATACAAATGTTGGCAATTATAATATAAGTACATACTTATAGTACTTACATATTTTTTAATTAATTTTTTTACAGAAACTATACATACTATACTAACTATAAAATCAAAATCAATAAAAGTTTAGTTAGTAAAATCACATTCATTTAGAATAGTCTTATATACTAGATGATTCTAGGTGCCAGTTCCACGCGAGGCCTAGAAGAACGATAATGCCGCCACTCGACTAAGAATGAAAGCCTAAAATTATATACGACCTTAACTTTATATCGCGTCCATTTCTCAAAACAAACCAAGATTATCGAAGAGAATTGATGTTTTAAACTTTCGATATGCATATTTATAACGGAGAGACAATGAAAGTCTTTATTGATTGTTAATTGGGTCGCACTGAATGACTTAATACAAGAGCAGTTCAACAAACCAAATTAAATAAAGTCCCGAAGTTAGTTTAAACTTTGGTTTTCTGTTCAGAATAGATTGGTGAAGCACGTAATTCAACACCACGCACAAAATAGGCTTTTAAAGTCTAGATAGATTTCAACTTATTAGGCACTGAGGTAAGTCTAGTTTAAAAATTAATTATCATCAAACCTATCTCAGTGACTATTTGCCAATTGCAAAGTAGCTACTTTACATGTAAGGTAATTCCTAAAGAAATCGTTTTGAAATATTTTTTAATAATATGCGATCCTTTTTTAAGCATTATAGGCAAACGCTTGACCGCAATCACATCTGATGTTAAATGATGCGCTCTATAATGGCATATCATGCAACACTTGAAAAACTAAAAGGTTCATACACAAATCAGACAAATAGTATACATTGTGATCTTATCTAGCATAAATTAAAAACGTGATAAACAAAATAGCGAAGTAAGTTCCAAAACGCAATTTTTTTAATTCAATTTTGCTTGGCAAGCTGTCAACCACTAATTCAGCTCATGCAACCTTAACCATATGAATGACATGAAAGTTACTTGCGAAACTGTCCCATAGAGGTGATGCTGGTATGTAAGGTACAGTTCCTACTAAATGATGAGATCGCTTACTTTGACAGCCTCCTCGACGTCATCGTCCCGAGAAGCCTTGGCCAAAGATTTTTTCATACACTGATACATGGTCTCACGGCGAAGGTAACCTTCTCCAAGCAAATCGTAACACTAAAAAACAACAAATTTTATTACATCTTTCTACATCTTAGGGTTTGCGTTAGAATAAGACAAGTAAAAGTTAAAGCTTTTTCGAGGCTAAGTTTGATACGTAAGTTTTATAATATAACTTAGGGTTTTATTTAGCTTAGGGATGGCATACGCCTACACCGTTTAGGACAAAATGTTATGTCGACGATACGATGTGTCGTAGTATATACGCCTGTTGATTTATATTTGCTTAAAATAACACTTAACTGGATTGGGAACCTGAACATCAACTTATAGTAGGTATTTAGATATAAACTAGTTTTAGAAATATGTATATTTTGTTTTTATTTAGATTTCCTCTTCCTTTTCTTCTTCTAGTGTGTCAATTGTACACAACAATTTAGAACAAGTTCAAGTAGAACCGCATATGTCATACGACTAAATAAATAAATGTTAACCGTAAAAGCGTAAGTGATTCTTTCCTCCAGGTCCCCGCGGAGGTACAGCGACATGGCTTTAGCGAAGGTGGCCATTGTGACGAAGGGCGACGTGCCTCGGTCCAGGGCCACCATCACACGCTCCATCATGTACGAGTCAGTCATACCCAGGCCGGTGTGCAGCACATCGCGGAAATGTGTTCTGTAGGTACAGTTTTCATTTTCTATACTAATAATATAAAGAAGTAAAGTTTGTGTGTTTGTATATTTGTTAAATTATAAGGGGTAATCTCGGGATCTACTGAACTAATTTTAAAAATTCTTTTGTAATTGTAGATTTATTTATAACTAGCTGACCCGGCGAACTCTGTTCCGCCTTAAAGGCAATAAATAAGCAGATTTTATTTTATTAGAAAATACATATTATATTATATGGCTATAGCCGGGAGACAGACATAGAATAATATAAGCTTATAAGCTACCAACCCACCAATTTTCAGCCATATCGGTACAGCTGTTCTTGAGTTATAAATAGTGTAACTAACACGACTTTCTTTTATATATATATAGATGTCACGTACCTTGATATCAAATCAGCAGCAGCAGGTTTTTCGTCACGTTTTTGAATTTTGAAGAATATCACCATTATTTCTGAAAAAAACATTATGCGTATATTATATCTAATAGACTTTTTGTTACAAATTAACTCAAACAATTTGCAGCGTTGTGACTCTAATTTTAGAAATAATCAAAATAAAGTTACTAAAGTTACCAAAGATACTCTTCCCTAAAGTAACCACTTAAAAAAAACATTAATTAACGAGCCGTTGTTATGAGCCAATGCGACTGCACAAAAGTGAATTCAACTTGTGAATGATGTTTATACACACAGATTTTAGACATTCTAGTTGACCTCCTTTTGAACATTACACAATAAAACATGAAAAAAAACTGTTAAGCCTTACAAGTTTCCATTATTCAGAAATTAGCTATTCAAATTATATGTATACCATTTTACATAATACCCCTATAGGTAAAATAATCCTTAGCTAAGCATGTCTATAGATTTCCGAATTTCAAAACCATAACATTACTAATTTAAGTGAAATACAATTACTATTTTTTTGTTATTAGATATTATATATTTTTATTTATTGATGTTTAATTGAAAGTTTATTCATTAAATTGACCGTGCTTTAAAACATGAATTTGTAGTGATATTAACGGCCGGTTTCTGGAAACCCAAATCACGATTGATCCTAGTTTGACACATAGTAATTATTACATTTTTCCGTTGATCATCGTTCGAGAAACTGGCCGTTAGTCTTTAAACTGGGCAAAAACCACTAGTGAATAATAATTATATAATAATTAATAAATTGACCATGAAGTGTTCGCAGACTTCGCAACAACTACATTATGAAGATACAAAACGAGCGTGCTCAACTTGAATAAGAATAATTGCAAGTAACAACTGGCGTAGATATTTATATACCTAATTATGTAACCCGCAACGACTGAACAGGGCTGAATCTTGCTAAAATTATTAAATTATATGTACTACTAGCTGTCCCGGCGAACTCTGTTCCGCCTTAAAGGCTATAAATAAGCAGATTTTTGAATTTATAAAGTTTTAAGTTTTTTTTATTAGAAAATACATACATCCATACATACATATTTTATATTTTCTTATGTCCGTCTCCTGGCTCTAAACTACCCACCCACAAATTTTCAGCCATATCAGTACAAACGTTCTTGAGTTATAAATAGTGTAACTAACACGACTTTCTTTTATATATATTTTATTGTTTCCGTTTATGTAATAAATGAGTATGGTAGTACTTCAAAAACTGATGAAAAATATCAGAAAAGTTGCGAGAAACGGATTTGAATAATATGACGTGCGTTAACAAAGCTTGTATTAAAGAAACTTAAGCATTTTTGTTTCATAACTATTTTAATATATATAATTTATTTTGTTATGAAATAAAAATATTTTAAGACCCAAAATATATTAATAATACAAGAGGCTCTTGAGTTTTAACCAATGATAAAATCACAAACATCTAAACATTCTCACCATGCAATCTACCAAACTTTTACATCTAAGTAAAAGGTAGGATTTATTTACGTAAGTAGATAGCTAATAGAGATAAAGTGGCTGAAACTTACGTTCCAACTCATCGAATGTGAAATGTGTTTCTTTTTGTATTTCAATCCACAAAGCGCCGTTTTTCTTTCGAAACCGGATTTCTTCCATAGGATCTAAGGCAGAGTCTAGAGAAACCGACATTGTTGCAAGTCTTATTTAAAATGTTTTACTCAAAAAATAAAGATTGGTTTATTTTGTGGACCGCGTAAATAACTTAGGATACAAAGTATACAAATATAAATAATAATTTGACAGTTTTTTTAAATGGTGGCGGGAGGCGGCTGTGATGGCTTTTTTGACATTATTATGACATATTTGACACATAATGCAAACTTTAATAAAACCTTCATCAAGCTTCAAAAAGCTAAATAGTCGACGTTGTGTAATAACCCAAAGGTTTTATCACAATTAATATACTTTCAGCATTTATAAAATATATAAGACTTATCGTGTTGAACTGTTGAATGACCGTATCACTATTGAGTACATACATTTTTTTTGGTAGTTATCCTGTAAACTATCCCAGAGTTTCTATATCATAATAACTGGGAAATGAACTTTTGCCATCCATATTTTCATGACAAAGTACATAAAGCTAGCGCCAACACACATTATTTAAATATTTTCAACTTACACTGCGCCCCATTTATTTCTCGTTGATTGTCGCGCATGTGCTAGATCAGACAAGAAACTATAGGAATTTAATCCTATATATATATATATATAATTTATATATAATAATAAATAAAATCATCCTAATCCGTATCATCCACATTGGATATGATTGCTTAACAACATGCGCGTAGAAACAAGTTAATTTGTAAAATATGTATATCTGTGTGCAGTTTTGTACTCACGAAATGGGTCCATAAATATATATCAATATTTAATAAAGAAAATAATGTGTGTTGTTTACCCTTGTTTGCTTTAACTTTGTTATTTGAAGGCTGTTATTGGTTTCGTCTTTAAATATTTGACTTCTTATGAAATTTGGGTACCTACCTTAAAATGCGCTCCACGATTTACGAATATCCCTCAGGGCTTAGAAAAACCATAACTGTGACTTAGCAGGTAAATTCTATTTTTGAAGATCAATAAATTCTCATATCTAAAATAATATTATTTACAAGTGGTAGCATTCTGTTTCATTTTCAGAAGCTACTAAACTACGTTTTATTTCGGCATTAGACTATTAAATCAGACTATTAAAATAGAGTAATAATTCTCATTAACGATCCGTTTTCTTACGGCTCGTACGGTATCTAAAATCTGTACAAGCTGCTCTCTAGTTTTCAGACGCAAAAGTTAACTTTTTCCAGTCCGTGTTCAGCCACCGCAGAGTTCGGCCGCCCTTCTCGTGTCTTGCGCTACACACACGCAAAACTTTATGGGAATAATAAATAACAGAATAATTGAAACTTGTGTGAATTCTATAGAAATTACTTTTAGATTGTGAAAGCCTAGTGGTATCTGTGTCCGTGGGTTACTTAGTTAATTGTACAAAACAAATTCTCATCAAAGGTGAGTACCAGTAGGTACTTACCTAATTAACTTAGATTCGTGTGTTGTGGGAGTTGGTTTATTGCAATTTATTTATTTTTGTGAATACTAATTATGTAAGATAGGTAACGCCGCCTACCAATACATAGGTCGTGGGTTCGAATCTAGAAGTGAATAGAGGCACGTTGCTTCGTTTTTTGAAAAAAATCTTATGGATATTTATTTTACTTTAATTTTTGACCCCTTCTACGCCATATACGGAGAAAATAAAATGATCATGTTTTATTCGAATTACTTCCAAGTTATTCTCCATTGATATGTAAGAATTGTAAGAAGAAAAATATTTATTTTATTAGAAAACGTCATGCATACTGAATCGCAAGTATGGTACCTAATAGGGCGCTACACCTAAAATATGCTGCAAGCACTACCGCGGACCGAACGCGGTAGTGGCATCACATCCTACTAATCTATGGGTGGCATAGTTATAACGAGAAACCTGACGTTGCATAAATCATCAAAAACGAAAGCTTTTTTTTTAATCCCTTTTAGAAAAGTGATATATTTCGGTTACTCTAGAATCCTTCATATCTTTAGAGTATTTTTTAATTATTTAGTAATCATAAACTCTCCAATGAACAAATTTCCTTGAACACATAGGTCATTGATTAGGCAGTGCTATCTTGAATTCATAAATAGCTCCGAATTTAGCGAAGCTTGTTTTTAAAAGACAGATATAAACAAGATGTTCTTGTTTATATCTGTCCATTGGAGATTCTTATTGGAGAGTCATTATTATGTCTTCAGATTTGTAAATATTTCGTTGTTTTTTTTTCAGAAAAAATGTTAGTTCTCAGTAGGCTTTAATTTAAGAAAAAACAACCCTGTTACTTTCGTTGTTTTTTTTTCAGAAAAAATGTTAGTTCTCAGTAGGCTTTAATTTAAGAAAAAACAACCCTGTTACAAAAAGTTCAGAAAAGGTAATTACTGAAGACCGGATGCTACGAGAAAAAACCTGTTTAACTTTGGCCTAACTAGATAAAATTAGCATTCAGTTTAGATAAGTTTTTATGTGTGTTAGGCGTTACAACTTGGTAGGTATGGCACCATCATCTGTACTGTGGGCAAAATGGGTTCAAACTCCATTCAGATTTGTGTAAATTGTAAAACATAGGTATTTGTTCGACGTCGTTTTAATCTGTAGAACATCAACTGTGCTCAAGTATCAAAATAATCATATAGGAGATAAAATTAAAAACTAAATCATAATGTAACTAAAAAAGTAATTGGCCTTATGTAAAGTGATAACTTCTTGGCTGATCGAACAGGTTCATTAAAATTACACTAGGTCCATGCCTGGAACTAATAGCGCTGACCCTACGAAGTTAAACAGAGCAATATAAACTTCCCTTATTGGTAATATGACAAGGAGTTTATTTACTCGACAATGATATCTTGTATATGTGGAAACTGTGTACAAATAAACATAAACTCGAACTTTATCTGGTTTTGTAAGAATTAATTATTATTTAGTGGTTTAGCTCAAATGTTTTACTTTTTAGGAAACAAAATATTCTTGACGAAAGTCGCTTGTACTCGTAAGTTCACTTATCGCAGAACCTTATACATGAACAAAGCAGGCTTTTTCATCTAATTTATTATTTTTATTATGATTTATACATTGTTTGGGAATAGTAGCGTTATCCACTGGCCACATACACCGTCCTCTTAATCTAGTCGGCCTTATTCACAAGAAAGATAAATCAATACGTGCGTAGTGACTAAGCCGAGAGTGTAAAGTAGAGACGCAATATATTTCATCAACAAATATCAATATATATATTCACCAAACAAAGGACTAATACTTCTTTTAGTATCTAAATGAAAAAAATAATCTATTCTCCTCATGGTGAATTCAATGGTAAGTAAGCAAAATTCGGTTAAGGTAAGGGTTGATTTCTAGTATGTTAATTTTATTATGGCTAAATATAGCACGAGTAGAACCTCTGATGGTAGGTAACAAATACTTACCAGTTTACTGCCTAATAAAGATTAGGTAGAGCTAGTTCTAGGTCTGATCTAGGTCAGTGATCAAGAAATCTTGAAGATTAAAATTAAAAAAATATCTAAGTGACGTCTTTTCTAATGATTTTGACTGCTAAGTACATATAGTCAGAGTGTAGAACTTTGTCTTGATCAAGACACGCTCAGTGCTTAGTGGCACTATTTAAACAAATCCATAGGAGTACGTAGCCAGTAGCAACACAATGAGTAATACATGTATATGCGATTGGTATACATTTATGGCCCTTTTAGATCTAGCCTAACTACAATAGTTTTATTATTTTTGTTCTCAGAAAAACTAGTTTTATGTTTTTGTTATAATAACACAGACCGAGTGGCACTACACTGAATAAGTAAAGAGGTTGTCACTAGCACAGTAAATTCCGTGTCATTCTAGGAAATTGAAAACAATGTAGAAATACGTATGTGACCTACATAATATTCATTATATGCAGCTTATTTCTGGTTGTTTATTATGAAAGGAAAATCAATTGCAAACACTTTGTGCCTTTAAACCGTAAGTAACATATAATAAAGATAAAAATCTAGAAGCGATAGAAAATATCTTTTGTTGAAGTGCTATCGAAGCTAAAATTCAAATGTGTACTGTTATTATGATATTATCACCTTGAAACGCAAAAACATAATAATTAATTTGAAAATTATACAAACTATTTACTTGAGACGTACTCTTGGCAGTTTGTCAACATTTTTTTTACTAGATATTACCAAAAAAAGCGAAATTCTTAGTTTTTGAATGAGTGGTGATCGTAAGAAGAGTGCATGCTATTCCGAGCCTTATTAAAATGACTATAAAATGAATTTTTAAATTGAACTAATCAAGGTGTTATTTTTTGAATAACCAACCTTTCTTACAAAGAGATTTTGCCAAGAATAGTTGCAGTTCAATCAAGTATAACAAATGGGTTAGCTACGTTCTGGCACCGAACAAAATTAAATGAACTTTCAACAGCTAAATTATTTAGTTAGCACTTAATAATTGAAATTGCTCTTCTGAGTAAACATTGTGCAAAAATGTAGCTTTACTGATCTTCGACTCTAGTCGCAAGTAGTGTGTGTTGCTGTCTGGAAATGAAATAAGTTTTCCTAATGTTTGATGAGTATCCACTTTACTTGTTCATCATCATCATTACAGGCACGCCGTAATGATGATGGTGTGCCACTCTTTTCTGTTTTGGGCTTTTAGCATCCAGATTTTCCCCTGTAGTTACGACAACGATGTTATCCATCCATCTGGCTGATTGTCTGCCATATTGATTATTATAATTGTAACATTTATTAGGTTTTGTTACATAGCTCTGTTAACATCTAAACAATTTCCCAACAAAACTATTTTAGTAATAAATCGTTCAGCTACAACACAAATTCTGAAATAGTATAAACGTACGCGTTGCTAAAAATGCATGTTTAATTAAATTAAACTAACTTTGAAGTCGAAGTTTGTTAATTTATTTTTCAAATATTTATAAATTGTATTTTTATAATATCAACAATTTGTATTAGATTTTAATTTAAAGTGTAAGATGAAAGATAACTTGGCAAGCAACGCTCGACTATTTTAATAACCTACTCATCGTACGCTGAGTGTTTACGATTGTCCCGCTGCGATATTAAAATGAAAAGTAAAGTAATTTAGAGCTCAGAAGTATGTTCGCCTAAAATACTTTCGGAGTTATATAACAAGAATTATAAAATATTTATTCACGTTTTAAATGTTTATTAGATAAAAAGAAAATAGAAATGTAGATAAGTTTAGTTTATTCAAAGTTCTTTAAAACCTATTGAGATTAGAAAACTCAAGTTCAATTAATAAATGTACAACTTTATCATTTAATATTATAAATTAAAGTCAATTCACGATCAATTTTGCTTTAAACCATACATTTCAGTAGTGAAAAATATTCGACTATATTTCATTATACTATAAAAATATCCGATATCAAAGAAACTGCGGTTATATTGACCACGTGTGTCAAACGATCATTATGGAAATACCTACAGTATTTACAAAAACCTTTCTCTTATACATACTTGAGTCACGGAGTATCCGGTTAATAATATTTTTTACGACCTACCGACATAAATAAATAAAATTTAAAAAACTTTATGAAAATGTTTTTGTTTTACTGAAAATAAAAAAAAGGAGAATGGGCAATTCTCCATGGATTGTAAGCCGCGACAAAAAATCGTCTCTTAGGTTTGCCAGGCCTGTAAAAACCCTTTTAAAGATACTAAGTGGTAACCCTGAGGGACTTATTGTTTGTCGTGGCCCAAAATGCCCATTCTCCTTTGAACCATTTTTGTTCCAGGCTCAGTATCAATCGTTGACATAATGGTATTTCTAAAGCAGAAGCCAACTACGAATATGATTAGATATGACCATTGAAAATCAAACGATGCAAAACTCCAGCGAAATTGAAATTAAGAATAAAAAATATGAGTTTTTTAAGTTGCTGGTAAAGGCTTGCTACTACCTCACCAATGTCACTCACAGTAAACCAGTTTCCGACCAGAAGTATGACGGTAAGCAAAACTTTCTTCTTATGGTACGAATACGATATCCAGAAAAAAAATATATTCCCTGAACTGTAATTTACTACGAGCAAATTTTTTTTGTCTTGTATTTCCTTAAGTGGCTGCCCATTTGGCTGCTTAATTTACATAAGTAATCTTGGGAGTGTAGAAGAAGCAGATTGATTTATTGCTTTGGTTTGGTTGGCTCCCTTTTTTTTTTACTGACAGTTCAGTTTATGGCAGCAAATAAAATAATAGTATGACATTCGCGTATATAATTCACAGTGATGTACTGGTATCGTATTTACTGTGTAATTATTTGCAGAAAACGGTGCCCAATGCCCGCGTTTGTTTGACGGCTTTTCTTGTTGGGATCAAACTCCAGCCGGCGCGGTAGCTGTGCAGCAATGTCCTGAGTTCATCTTTGGTTTTGACCCGCGATTATCTGTTTACAAAAGGTACTTTGAACTCAATGTCATCTCCTAACAGTACCTCTACCATGAGTTGTCACAGTAAAATCGCCTGACTTTACTACAGTAGTTACGTAAATATTAGTATTACGAATTTTAGTACCCAACTATCCGCTAGAGGCGCTGTAGCTCTACCATGAGTTTTGTAAAAAACTCATGGTAGAGCTACTGTACAAATCTTCATACATTTTTTTAACTTCAGACGCTAGCGAGTATAGATTGTAAAAAGTCATGGTAGAGCTTAAAGGCTTTACAGTTCCATCTGTATCTACTGAATGAATAATTTGTGTAAAAGAAACAAGTCACCAACCAAGGTACCGATTTATAACACAAGCTTTATCTTAGTTTGGACCTAGATGGCGTTGTGTGATTACTATTTTTATGTATGAACACGCAATAGGTCAACGACATCATAGAGCTCGAAAGTCGGACGTAGTGCGATACCTCACAGGGCAAGGACTCAATCATTCGGTTCCTTTAAGTATGTAGGTACACACTTATTCATATTATTGTCGTGGTATAATATCAAGCACAAATATATAAAACAATATTAAGCAGTTCTGATAGAGGTGACTGATAGAGGTTCTGATATAGATTGACTGTTTAACTTTAGGAAAAAAGTGTTTAAAGAAAAGTGTAAAATGGCTGTAAGCTGTAGAATCGTAAGTCAGAATATGACAATATTTCACTTAATACAAGCTAATCTGCTTTGTTTTAAAAACTTATCTGCATAGGCACTTAAATTTGCAATAGGTCGAAAGCAGGCACTTCTAAGGGTTTATGTCACCTCGTATATTATTGTAAAAAAAAATAAGTTCCGCTACCTTTTGTAGGTATTAATTGAAAACTTTACCATAAAACTATTTTCGCAATCACAACAAACCCTTTCTTACTAACACACAATACATAATAATATTGCGGAACACATTGTGTTAGTTCTATTCACAACCATTCCATATTACGTAGCAATAAATCACATCCATTTGATAAGAAGCTGGATAGCCTCGTAAACTCTCACATTCATTGTCCATATTATTGCGGCCTTCAGAAAACTCTAAAAACTTACCACCTTATTCGTAAGAGCCGCTCCACTAAAACAAATGTGCTTTCTTTTTCGAATATAATATCAATTTCGAATTGCAATTGTTTTTATTACCATTTTTTTCATGCTCGTATATTAATACTACGCTATTTATGTTAGTATATTAGTATATGCTAGTATACAAATTAGAACGAAATCTAAACGCAAAGCATGCTGCACTTGCTGTCCTGCCTTCGGTGCCCGACCACATACACTGGAGTTGATCTGATGAGAGCATCCAATATAAGGCCGTTGAAGCTGCCACTTACTGGAATAGTTTGTGAAAATAGTTTGAGAATGAACCCTTGACACGACGAATGAATGAGCGGAACCGTTTTGCGCATATTACCACAGCTGGTTGTTTATTCCCACCCAGCACAGATTTTTGCTGGGTGGGATAAACAAAGCTAAATAATGAAAAGGACAAAAATTACAGATGCTCAGAAAATGGCACATGGATGCGGCATCCAGATTTTCCGGAGTCGAAAAGGCCTTGGACGAACTACACCTCTTGCGTCGACCTAGAAGATTTGAACGTGAGTATGTACAAGATCTAATTGTAATTGATTATGTTACAAATTCAGCAATAATTGTGTATGTCCCTTATTTTATTTTCTTCCTCTTACTGAAGCGTCGTTCGTACGCGCGTATGCCAAAATATGCATCCAACCATCATAAGATAATCCTTACCTATAGCATATGGTTGCTTTTGGATGATAGAGGTCAAGCTGTATCTAAAAACTCAAGTCGTCGATTGCAATAAAATCTAGTCCATGTTATGTTCCAAAAAACATGATTTTATCACGTATAATTTTTTATTTCAATTTCTTCAGTCGGTCAGGCATGATGCTCTAAGAATATTGTCTTACAAACAGACAAACTCGTTTAATGGATTCAAAATGGTTTACTTTTATTATCTTAGTTTTTAATTTGTTAATCGTTGGCTTCTTTACAATGTTTTAACAGTACAGACAAATAGATATGGTACCTCCAAAAATATTTAAAACACACTTTGATACGGATATACACAATCAAAAGCGTTTTGACTATTATGCCCACAATAGTAACTAAACTCATTAGAAATCGTGTGGCAAAATATTTGTTTCTAAGTAATCTAGTTAATGTTATGCTAAAGAGCTTATGCCACTACTGCTTCTACTTCGAAAACAGCCTACTTAGTAAGTAATAAGTAGTGAGTAATTATTAGTTCGAAATGCCTCATAAACGCTTTTGTTTTTCCCATTCTTTGAGTCTTGTTTTGCCCGCTATAAAACTTGCAATAATATTAACGGGTCTCCGAAAGCTCTTCAGCCTACAAAACATGCCTGAAAGTAATGACGTCTAGGCTGGGTTACGCCCGTTCATAATAGTCATTAGACAACAGCACGTTGCGCGCAGTATACAACTTTATTTCAACAAAAATAGGTAGTGTTTTTCAATAACGACATAAAAATTAAAACCACCAAAAATATAATGAAAGAAAAAAACTTGATACCAGTACTGGGTGTCATGTCATACGCATGAAAATTCGGAGGATTCAATATATTTATTTTTATGTAAAAATAAACATTTTTTAAATATCTTGTGTTATTGATCTAACATCGGTTTTACAGTAACAAAAATATACATTTAGAATTAATTATAAATACCTCAGACTAGTTTAAGATAAGTACCTACTGGAAACATAAACTTCCATAATTTATTACAAGCTAAATGTTTTGTTAAAGATAAACGATGCTTATTCTATATACAAACCATCGATTTGTATCTTAATAATTATGTTTAAATCGGGATTTATAATCACTCTATACGTACTATATACCTACTATTCTAAGCCAAAAACTGAATAATGCATTTTTTGCTTTGATATCTAAACAGTACACAAGTGTTTCAAGTGCTTACTTAATTTTCTATAGTCGATGATGAAGAAAAGTTGGGCTTATACAATGATAAAATGTAATGTACAAAATATAATTATTGATCAAAGATATTCTAAGACGCTGAGGGATGGGTGCAAAGACTGTCAGTGTCCGTCACCGAACCATCCATCACAACCAAGAACCGATATTGTTTAAAAGCGCTGACACCTTTGTAGGCGAATATTATGAAATATGTTGTGTTTTGATAGCGTAAAAGAACATAAAAGTTTGGTTGTTTAGAAAGACGTCGTAAACTCGATCGTTTATCATAAAGTCTATTTAGAGGTTCTGAAAACTGCGTTTACTTTGACAATTGAAACTGCTCCACCTCGGACAATTTGTTTTATCAACTCCTATCTCATAAACAGTCTTCTAAGTTATTATAAAATAGACACTATAACTATACTGAAAGGTTACATGTTGCAGTTTCGGACTGATGTGAACTCCATTTACGTGATTGGCTATTCGTTGTCAGTAGCAGCGCTACTGCTCTCGTTGGGAATATTCATATTTTTCAGGTAAATATGTTTTGTCACATTATGCTTATTATATTAACATATACAGTAAGAATTAAACTTGTCAGTGATCCGCAATCGAGTCTGTTTGACTTTGTAGCGTAACTATGATTTACAAAAATGTAATCCAGACATGTTTTAATTCGATGAATAGCACGATAATTTGACGACCGATGTGGTGCGGTGAGCGAAGACCGCCTGCGCGCAGCGCAGAGGTTGCGGGTTCGATTCCCGCCTTGGGATAAATGTTTGTACGATCTGCAAATATTTATTCCGGGTGTTCTGGGTATTTTATATGTTTAATCAAAAATATCTATCTATGTAATGTATTGTATTAAGTATGTCAGTCTTCTGGTACTCATAACAAAAGCTCTGCTTAGCTTGGGGCTAGATGATGTTGTGTGGATTGTCCAGCATTATTTATTTATTTTAATTGGATATTCGATTAATTTTTGCAGATCACTCCAGTGCACGCGGATTCGTATTCATATGCACTTGTTTTTATCGTTCGCGCTTAACAACATTCTCTGGATCATCTGGTACAAGGTCGTGGTGAACGATGTTACCGTCGTGCAGGCAAATAAAGTAACTATTTTTTCATTTACTACTTATGAACATGCTTTTTGTAAAATTGCTTGATTTTAAAAATGTCCGATATCTACATATTACGGGCACGTATGCATCAATGGATACGAACTTGAATATCAGTGCCGAAGGCGTGTAATGTCGTATCGGTGGCAGGCAGAAGCCATAAATGGAAAATATTTTTTAAAAAAAGCTCAAAATAGCAACTTATGACAAAAACGGGAGGCCGTATTTGTCATAAGGTTAAGATTACTTTTTGATTGACTTACGAATAAACATACAAAATTCACAACGCGGAGAATGTGTGAATATGAAGATGGATGTCAATGTTGCATTCATATCATGTAGCAAAGTTCTCAGTATACCGACAAATTTCTCTGGACTTAATACACAAGGGAGGACCCTCATTGACAAACTTTCGAATATCGAAGTTGAAGCACAATTTGATTTGGATTGGTTGAACTGTCTACAGATCGTCTGCAGGTCTCCAGAGAGCTGTATTTAATTCGGCACTACAGTTTATAAATCTCTAATAGGTACTTAAACCTCTGGTCACATTATTTTATTTTGTGTTATTTTTATTGGAAATAGGTACTTACCTGCCTTATGAGCTAAATAAAATGTGAAAAGGCTGCAGCGTCCAAAGAATATAAATCTTCAATTATCCGGTTCACTGATTCAAAGAATTTTAAAGTCGTCTCGATTAGGTCCACTTTTGGCTTTAGTATGTTATTTAATGGCTAAGTAAGTTTAAAATGTTTGTCAAGTCGCTTAAAATACTCTTATTTTTTCGTTCATATATTGTCTACTCGGTCACAAATTGATTAAGTATTTACGTATGTGCAAAACATTCAAGAATATTTATTTATTTAACTTTATGTACAACGCAAACAAAATGTGTTTATGTATACGTTATAAAACTTATTAAGACCGTTTTGATCCAATTGTAAATTGTATAAAACCAACATCTCGCAAAAATCTCTCGTGTTGTCTTTGAATGTGGTTATTTAGTGAATTGTGTGTTTCATTTTCAGTATTCTATGTGGTCGAGATCATGATATTGTGTTTGTTCTGTAGGAATGGTGTCAATTACTGCACGTCGTTACGAACTATTTTATGGTCACAAGCTACTTCTGGATGTTTTGTGAGGGACTTCATTTACACATTGCTCTAGTTGTGGTGAGTAATAAAGTGCGTGGGTTTTCTGGATGAAAACTTTCTTGAATACAGCCTTTTTTTTAATTCAATACAGATTTTTTAAACGATCATAAAAAAACGCTTAGTATGGTTGGCGAAACTATATTGCCGAGCTGAGCTGTATAAATCATTCCATCAAATTCCTACTGGGCCTCGTGGTCTGTGGTCATCACTCAGGTCTCAGGGGATATGCCACTGAAATCTCATTTATATTCAAAACAGTTCGTATCGTATTAGATCCACAACAGAGATGAAATATCTTCTGCATATCTACAATAATTCATCCGAATGAAACAATTTAGAAGATTGGTAGTATCACTGATGATTTGCCCTAAAAATATTCAGAAGATTCACAAAATGCTTTTTTGATATCCGTATAGATTTTGTGATTCAATTGAACCCAGTACGGGTTCATGATTTGGCGATGGAATTTCCAACAAAGTGATCTTATTAGGGCCTTAGTTTTTTTGCGATATCGTCTTGTGACTATTTCACAAATCATAGCTAGTTAAGTATATTGAGTTACGTGTAAGTTCTTCTTCAGTGATATCAGTTGTTTAATAACTATCATAAACTACCTCATTCATGATCGTCTTACTGTAAAATCGTGCCTTAGCCTATGATATAAGGAGTAAGCCAAGAAGTAAGTAGGTAGGTGAAACTACTGTTTGCTCTCCATAGCTGTCCCATAAATTCCGATCAACGCAGCAAATAGCATAGAATTTACGGTCTAGAGGATTAACCTACAGTCAAAGCTGCTACTACTTTAAGGAACTAAAGTAGACGGCGTTGTGTGACCAAGATTTTATATAAAATCTTATTAACCATACGTTTATTAATCTTTATTTAATCCTTTCAAGTAGGTATTAAGCTATTTTTGAGGATACCATTGCAATGATTGTTGTAATAGTGGCAGTAGTGACAAATATCGCACACCGTGCATTGACGCTGCAACGTTCGACGTAGGGCTGGCGTTGACGTACAGTGTAAATTGAATACTAACATCATACATCCTGCATTATTTTTACCTTTTTTTGGCAATTCTAAAATTGATAAATACGCAATTTTTGAATCGTACATACTACTGTAGAATCAACTCGAATACTATCATAGAATAACTGGCACTGATGTATCGCACAGCGCTTAAATATACACAAACACTAGCGGAAATAATACTAAATTATACGAGAAATATAATCAAGCCCATCAATTTACCAGCGGGTGAATCTGGCAAATCCCACATGCGGCAATTACGCACTTCGAATTCCTCATACGAAATTCACCAACTTTTTTAGCGTGCGAGTACCTACTTATTATAACGTTTCTTGTCTTGTCACTTTAGATACACTGTATAGGTACATATTATTAGCCGAGGACTGGCAAGAGAACGTCGGGCGCCCAGAGTGGGCTGGTGATGTTGTCAATGCCGTGGCCCCAGAACCACGTAGAATGAAACGCTGGGTACAGACCCAGCAGTGGGTCAAGTCAGACTGTGGATGATGTTTGATTAGGAAGAGACATGTCTCTTCCTAATATCATGGTATTAGGATAGCTATATCATGATATATGACGATAATATCTATTGTTTATATTATAGTTACGCGTATTATAGTTAGTTATAATGTGTAAATTTTGACAGATAATAGGTACAACCACTTTTTAATGTGAATTTAATAGTGAGGTAATTATAATAATGGAGAAGCGAATGAAATGAAATAATTAAACAAACCTGATTAGAAATAAGTTTTTTAATTTGATAATTCGAGCTTCGTGTCAAGTGTCAAAGTTTTCACATGATTAGTTAGATTTGGTAGACTAGCTTATTTAAAGCCAATTCGAAAAATTAACAGTGTTTTTATTGTTTAGGTATTTGTCAAAGATGAGGTGGCAATGCGGTGGTTTATCACTCTGGGATGGGGATTTTCTCTGGTTGTCGCTTTAACGTATGCAGCGGTACGGTACACCTATGGATCTACCGAGCGGTTAGTATAACGAAAAGGTATTTATTAATAGAAATAAGGATTTTGTCTAATTTTGTAACATCTAAAATAGATACAGCGAGAAAGGCAGAATACTAACAGCGCTGCGTGTCATGAACAGAAAACAATCATAGAAATGGAGATATAAATAAAAATAAATAAATATGCACGGACAATTAACACATCACACTCTAGTCCCAAACTAAGCAAAGCTTGTACTATGGGAACTAGATTGCTGATATACTTTTTTTTCGTAAATACATACATAGAATACATAGAAACACCCAGACACATAACAAATATGTATGTGCATCACACAAACATTTGCTCTGGGTGGGAATCGAACCCACGACCCACAGCATGGAAGGCAGAGCTGAGACGCCTGTCATACCAACTGAGCTGGGACGCCTGTCATAGATATCATACAATCTGTCAAATTAGACGGTATACTTTAAAACAACTTCAATTCTACCACGTTTCGTGGTAATCCTAACTATTGATTATTAATACCTAGCGATTCACAGCGAATTAATCATTTATCAAGCTTTAGTTTATCTCGGCAACGCGAAATACATATTTGTTAATTGTAACGTAAATAATATACTTGAGACGAGATTAAGAACTTACTTTGAAAGGAACCAAAAGCTTCTAGGATCGTTGCTAATCCCAATTGCCTAGTCTCATTTCAAGATAACTTGTAGTTTTTTGATGTCTAATCATACTGTAGATATGTTTGTTTACATCGAATACAAATCCTCAAGTTATGATATACAATATGTTGTATAGATAGCATAACATGTGAAAACTTATGAAGGGGAATTGGGTTCATTAAAGGCAGAGCCGTTATGGCAGAAAGTTAAAGGGAGTTTCGGCTGAGTGAATCCAAATGACTTCATACAACGACTTTGTGTGTTTATGTGCTGTGTGTATTACCGATACGCATTGAACTTTGTTTCAGCATGAATTAAAGTAAATAAACAAACTGGCGAAACGCGTGTACTTTGCGTAGTCCCAGGGTCAATCCCGTAGGGCTGAATTCAAATTATCATTCAGTATTCAGTATTCTTCAGTATTTAGTATTTTTATTGTCATCATTATGTACACAGTTAGGTCTTAATAGTATATAATGTACCCAAGTTTGGGTGTAGCAATAATAATAATTATAATTGGAGAGCGGACCGACTTTTAAACATTTTTCACAAAGCTTTCAGTTAGTTTTAGTTAGCTTTTTCTTTTAGATAATTGCAATTTGTTTTTCTTCATGTAAAGTGGAGTCCTTCAGATCTAATTTTGTTTACATTTTGTAAAATACTTTTGATCAATCATGCGAGTGATGAAAATAGCCACAAAAAACTTAATGCAAAGTAAACCATATAAGTTTTCAACGACGTGCTTTTCAAAAGCTTTGAATACGACTGGATTATAATACTATAATATCTATGTTTACTTTGTGTAATACCTGCTTCTGCAAATGTTTATCCAACGAATTCACAAACGAATTGTAAATATATCTCGTGCTCAGTGGCCCTATTACTAAACTAAGTAAGCGGCCAAGTTTGATTTGAAATGTCTTGTCTGAAATACTTTTTGTGTTATATATAATAATATTATGTTTGTAATATTCGGGTCGACCGAAGAGGCATTGGAAGGATGATCTGGACGCCCAGGAGAGGGATTGGTAGAGTGTCGCCAAAGACCGTGATAAGTGGAAGGCTTTTGGGGAGACCTTTGCCCAGCAGTGGGACAGTAATAGGATTTTTTTTTTTTAATATTATAAACCTACATTGACGGCTTGCATTAAAATTCTGAGTCATCTTCTTATATATAAAAATGAAACCCGTTTTCCTTGGTCACGGCGTGAATGGCTGGACCGATTTCACTTATTCATTTTTTGTTGTATTTTTTATTAGGTATTAGGAGAAGGTTCTTACGGAAAAAAAATTAAGATAATCCTTCAGAAAAAAAATATCTCCTAAGGCGGTACGAAGTTCGTCGGGACAGCTAGTTGTACAAATAAAAACAATCATGAGACACTTTAGAAATAGAGCTCGGTTACATACATAAGGTCTAAATCGCTGTCCTGAGCTTATGGAGGTTACGAAGGGTTTCCATTATGCTCAGTGGCTCTACCATGAGTTTTTACTATACTATATTTACTATACTCGCTAGCGTCTGTAGTTAAAAAAATGTATGAAGATTTGTACAGCGCCTCTAGCGGATAGTTGGGTACTAAAATTCGTAATACTAATATTGACGTAACTACTGTAGTAAAGTCAGACGATTTTACTGTGACAGCTCATGGTAGACGTACAGTACGTCTACCATGAGCTGTCACAGTAAAATCGCCTGACTTTACTACAGTAGTTACGTCAATATTAGTATGAAGAATTTTAGTACCCAACTATCCACTAGAGGCGCTGTACAAATCTTCATACATTTTTTTAACTACAGACGCTAGCGAGTATAGTAAATATAGTATAGTAAAAACTTATGGTAGACCTACAGGATTAATTTTCGTACTAAATAACATAAGATGTAAAACGTCAGGTAAGAGGGATGCCATGCCGTGCGTTACGACAGCTATTACATTAACTTGATAAACTTAACACCTTCCGTTTACACTTCTGGTTGAAGAAACCGTTAGTATGCAAAAATAATGTTTTGAAAATAAATAATTATATTAAGATGCGCGCGCAATCGATTGCAGTAATCAGTTTAGTCACATCTTGTCTTGTCTTGGTGTGCGCTAAGCCCAACATACATGATAATGATATGGACTAATATTTTTTTGAGCAAGTTTATACTGTTGCGTAATGCATTATGAGGAAATGTACTTTAAACTTGATTGTCACATTGCTACGGAAAAAGAACGTGAAAGTGTGCCTTCTTAGCAACGCCATGGCAGCGCTCCAAAATTACTTGTTACGACCGTAGACGGGCTTCTTCGCAGAAGAAACAAAGCCAACCATCACAATGCGGCTCATTTACTCCTTAATATTGTGTATTTTTTGCGTATAAACGTCATCAGCTTCACCTCGTTTTTGTTACATGCTACTAAAACGTGTTTTTCTTACAGTAGAATAACTTTACCTATAGTATTTGTAAATGCATTATCTGCGAAATGTAACCACTTTGTAAAATAAACGTTTGCCTATGTTAATTTTCTAAGTTATAATACTTAGAAAGTTAAAGGCGCTTGTTTGTAACGCTTTTATACATAATACATTGTTATAAGAAATTGTTATTTATTTTGTAGATGCTGGATGGATCTTAGTGATACATTTTGGATCATCGTCGTACCAGTCGCTATTTCCCTCTTCGCTTCTTTCAGTAAGTAATACCAACACTTTACTGTTAACTTGCACGTCAAACTCGACATTTATCGCTAAAAGCAATTGAAAACATAACCGTATCAAGCGTGGATTTAAACGAAGTTATTGAAAAATTGTAATTGATATTTAGTCAGTTGGTAGGCCTTTACGTTGTTACTGTTTAATATTTTTATTACCTGCTCTGCAGTGCACAAAAAAAAAAAAAAATTATCTTAGCATTTTTAAAGTGTTTGTATATTTCATATTTTTATTTGATAAAACCTAATCAGTTTACATAGCAATGGGGCCCCATTTTTTAATTTGCCCCAGGGCCCTTGGTTACCTAGCTACGCCACTGAATAGATATAGTTTATTCTGGATAAAAAATAATAATAAGTTGTTTAATTAAGTTAGGTATTTTCAGTTAGATTTCACTTCTGGTTAAACTTGAATTCATTGTTACTGATAAAATCAATTTAATGTCAAAAATAGAAGCATCTCATATAAATTCTCAAATCATATAATTCCAAGAAATCATGACGATTTCTCTTCAGTCTCGTCATCCATCTACATATATGTGTACGTATGTTGAAAGCACCGATTACACGTGTCATTGAGACATGTCTTCGGCTCTTTTCCTTCAGTTTTTGCCAGCTTGATTTTGCAGATGTTTTGTATTGATTGCTTAGTATCCCCATACGACGACGGCCGCGAGACCGCTACTTGCTATTTTACTACATTGCTACTTTTTATACGTATAATGTCAGTTTGAAATTTTGAGTGCTTCACACAACGTCCGCAACACTGAACATCAGAACATTTATAACAGTGTTTTTTACAAGATTAATCATTGAAGATATTAAAAGGCTAAATCTTATTATTTAAATCATCCTATTTAGCTGAGGACCGTTATAAATCACAAGATGACTTAGTATTATATACAGCATCATTGTTCTTAATTCCTTGTCATAAAAAACCGCAGCTTTTTGTTATTTTTTGCAGACCACATTAATCTTTACGTGAAATGAGTTTGCGGGATTCCAAAACATGGTGTAACTAAGCCGTGAGTTGGTCTGTCCCTTGTCATTCATCAGAAAGCTTTGTTAAGTACCTACGAGAATGTACTCGTATATCACCTCAAAGTTTCAACCAAATCAAAATCAAAAGGGAACACTGTTTTCATCAACAACTAAACAAACTTCAAACCTGATAAGTTGCTTGTACGGAACGTACAAAAGTAAATAGAATAAATAGAGTGTATTTATCCGAATCGAGCTTATTAGTGTATACAGAAATAGTCCAATCATAGGTTTCAATATTGTGTAGTCAGCACCTTATGACGACTATTAGTTGAATCATTTTTGGTAATGTCAAACAATCGTGGAATCGTCGACAGCAAAAAAGAACACACAAAAAAATATTTCTGTGTAAGTTATTCCTATTGGATTGATAACATGGATAGTTGCCAAATTGGAGCATCTGGCTATCGTCAGTGATACAAATGATACATTACATACCTACTTGACTTTGTTTGCTTGCAAATCGCATCATGTATCAATATTATCTACGTGAAATAAACCGATCGATAGACCGATGTAGGTAGTGCTCGTGGGAAGTTAGTAGGTTGATGTCCAATTATAGTTGTTATGACATATAACTGCATTAATTCAGCAGTTTACATTCAGATTGAGTAATATAATTGATAGCCAAGATTTAATAAGCCTTTCCTTACGATTTTCATAAAATATACCTATCAAAACGAATCTTATATGGATCGTATATCGTTGAATGGATTACGCTTTAAGCTTTGCCAGCTACGTCGCTGTAAATTGTCGAGGTATTTCAATAAACAGGGTTTAATATGGTATATTTGTCCACAGTTTTCCTTATCAACGTCGTACGAGTCCTGCTCACAAAGCTCCATCCCGCGCCGAACCAGCACGCTTCGTTGGCTGCAAAAAAAGCCGCGAGAGCCGCTCTCTTGCTGGTAAGTAATATCCATAAGCCACTACTGAATTTCGTCCCAGAGTTTTTTCAGCCAGTGAGCACATAAATATGAAAAACGATTTAGTGGCATAATAATTGGACCCAAATGTATTATTATATTAAATAAATTTGGCTGAAGCTACAGATTTAAATATACATAAAAAAAAAAATATAAATATATAAATATAAGTTTGTATATACAAACTTATAGAAAATGGAGAACGAAATTTGTCTGGAGGTCTGTACCTTGTTTTCTTCTGAGAAACGAAAACTCAGTTTCACCTAGCCTAAAAAAGTATATGATCTTCTAATATTTCTAGAAAGTACTGAAAGTTCACAACCGTGATAGTTTTAGATAAAATTTGTTGTCCAAATCTGGGGTATCGTTAACTTAGTACAGAACTACCGGACACACGGAATCACTTGTAACGTTCCGTTGCGGGGGCGATTCTCAAATATCTTCACAAAAGTTCAAGCGTAATAACAGTAACATTTTGCAATGTTTCAGCTGGTATCAATTTCAGGTAACGATTACACCTCCATAAAAATAAAGTGAATTTGTATTTTGTTTCCGTTCGTTACTTGTAATGCTATTTAAGACGGGTTATTAAATGCTTATTTTACTTATATCTTTTAACACATTATCTGTGATTTAAACGCATATAAAAGGGATAGCGCACACCAACGACATGACGTCTTTTTTATATACGTGATATTTCGTCTGTATCGGATATTAGGAAGAGAGTAAGAGAAGAGAGTATGTAACAAAAAGGAAACTAACAGCAATTTGGTTATTGGCGTACGCGTACGTTTAAAAAACGTATTTGAATGCTTATCGAAACCCGACGTCTTCAAGTTCTTAAATAAAATATCTACTGATTATACTTTACTAAATATTATTATCATAAAGCACCTAGAAGTATGAGAACACAGCAACGCGAGCATTATTGCTTGATTGCAAAAATAAGTACGGTGGTAGTACTTCCCCTGACACAAAACTATTTACCAGATATTTATCAGTTTTCCTTAAATAAATAAATAAATATTTAAATACCACGTATGATTTACTACAGTACAAGTAATATTAACTCTCTTCTTCAAATCAAAAGCTGTACGCTTTTAGAAATACAGACGCCACTAAAAGCTATTTCACTCTTTGACGGATTATTGACTATTAATTATTAATGAGTTTAATGGGTTGTACATCAAAGCCATTAATCATTCAAATCTTATCGAATCAATAATTAGTCTTAGAAGTTGGTTAAGGTAAAGTTTTAAAAGTATTAGATACGCGGCCCCGACCTACATAGTAAGAAAAGCAATTCATACTTGTATATAATTTTACACCGGGTATCTCGACTGCCACTCTTACTCTATAGTAATGTCTAGTCTAGATGCGATTTTTCTTCATTTACATACTTCATAATCATTCTCGCAGGTTTCTAGGCTTTGTTTGTTTTTGCAGCATTATTCGTGTATAATGCAGGCGTTCCTATAACTCCTTTATCAAATTTTACATACTAAATAATAAGTCATGCCTAAAAATACGCTACTATACATACCGAGGCTTGAAGTAACTTCTTTAGACTGCTGATATTTTCCTCTTTACATATTTTTAGTATCAAACATGAATGCAAATTTTGTCCTTTACTAGGAAAACGATTGTCGAAACGAAACCCTCGCATAGACACATACTTACAAAGATAAGGAAAAATAACTAAAAAACACGTCGTTGGAAAGGGTCCATTTTAATTGAATTCGTTTCGAAAACGCAACAGCTAAAGTGAAAGAAACCCGTTGACCCTTTTTATAATGTGGAACGGATTTGGTTTCTCAAAAAGTCAATGTAAATAAACCAAAAGAGATAATATCGCATTAAAACAGCTGGAAAATAGAAACATAATGTAAATGTTAATAACATATGTTCTTAACTAAACGTAATGAAGTAGCCTACCCATCTCGCTGACACTGAATGAAAAATTTTGCTCACTAATGGTGCGATTAGTGATATACCTGCATCCAGCAGAGTGGTCAGATATAGGTTAAAGATGAAATGATGAAAAAAATAAAATGTTCACTTTACTATTTAGTATAATTTTTGGGCCATTCGCCACAAAGAGAGTTCTGTTTTTCGTTCTTGTTTATTAAGATTAAATATCTCGAGAATTTCATTTATGTGATTGTATTTTGGGGCGCTAAAATGGGTAAGAACTGACTTAATTATGCGGGTGTCTGTGCCGTGCTAGGCAGTTATTTTACGATTGTTAAGTCCTATGGAGAACATTCACATCTCCATAACATTTGACCATGTTTATAACAGCAGTGAAGAACCATTACATATATTGTAGTTAGTTCGAGTGTCAAGTTAGTAAGGCCATGAGTAAAATTATCTACTAAGGTTTTACAACATGTTATAGATCCCACTATTTGGCCTCCACTTCGTGTTGATACCGCTACGGCCGACTCCTGATTCTCCGTTCGAAAAAACCTACCAGATTGTCTCTGCGTTGCTGACAAGTCTTCAGGTGAGTTACTAACTTCCACCATTTTAGAAGTTGGAAGCTATCATAAAATTTATCAGATCGCGATGAGACGAGATCACGTTGTTAAACATATTTACAATATGGACGCGTATATCAAACAAAATTAAGATTATAACTGAATTGTGATGATTTTCATTCCAAAAAGTTCAATTCAATGAACATAACCTAACAAAATATATTTACACAGTCAATGCTAAAGTAATCATCATCTACAGTGTTCATTTATCGATTTGCCGCAAACCAAAATTTTATCCAAATCAAAAAGTTATTCGCAGCAACCGTAACAAAAGCAGCTATATGCATTTCCCAAAGTAATCTTGCTACAAATGTAATAAAATGAATTGATTTCAATCGGCCACTTCAGGGTTTCAACTTTCGTGATTTTATGAGTACTGTCAGCGTTCCACAGGCTTCGATTGAGATATTCCACTATTCCAAAGGATTTCTTTGGGATTGATTTGGAAAGTGCTGACGATACGGAAACGGATGAAAATACTTTTACCGGAATGAAAGATTTTTAATAATTAAAAATTATTTTTTTCTTAGATTTTGTACTTTATGAGGCTAAACTTTTGTCAACTATACATTTGCTTTTAGCAGTGTACTTACCAGTTTATATATTTCATTATGGCTATAGAATAGGTATAATATAATAAATATCACGGGCATTTAAAACACGCTCAAGCGCTCAAGTCCCAAACTAAGTAGATACTATGTGATTTATACAAGATTGCTGATAGTATATTTTTGGTCTAGGGTTTATGCGTTGCAGTTCTCTTCTGCTTCACAAACCATGACGTGACCACCGCCTTTAGAACTCACTGGTCGAGGTCTTTGCGCCGAAATGAAGGAATCCCGATGACTGGTAAAGTATCTATCGTCTCTGCCACGAAATCATTTTAGCAACGATGGGATATTTACCTGCTTCTTTTTATAATATTGATGCCGTTATTCATCAAGTTAGTATATCATAAACTACGGCAAGGAAAGACTTGAACCTACAAGCTTTTACAAGCTCACGACAAATATATGAAATCTGAGTTATATCCAAATGTCGTATCCTTTTTTACCGCCATAAAACATGCATAATGCTGGGGCCACATTAGCGGGCTACGGCGAATATTCGTGTTAACGCGATGTATGTGGCCGGGTACATCGTGTCATCGCATAGTATTTAGACAAGAACATCGCCTATACCCGAACACGATGTTTTTGTCGCGCCAACACGATACGAATATTCGCCCGCTAATGTAGCCGAAGCATTAGAGTGATTCGATTTTAAAACATTCGCTATTGTTCTCATGCCTATTTTCATGCAAGATGTTCATCTGTTTTTGTGTCGCTTACGCTTACATGATGATGTTTATTTATAAAGTAAGTATAAACACACAATACAAACAAAACAGACTCATCGTCAGTCCCCGTAACTTACATCTTAGCACTTTTTGTCTAAAAGTTTAGGGTCGTGAAACTAGTTGTACCTAAACTTTTAAGAAACTCTGAAGCTTTGTGTATGTTTATGATCTTTCAAATTACTTTACACGTTATCATGATTTTTGAGGCCATCTGTAAATATATAAATTACATTTTGTGTTTTACATTTGCAGGCGTTACAGGGGGCGAGAGTATGAACAACACGCGCGATAACGTACTTTAAAACGAGTTACCTTATCTACGACAATATGCATAATATCATTTAACTTTCATAGATAAAATATTGTATAGAAAGCCTGGTAATGGGTTGGTTTTCTGATCTAAGAACAAAAGTAAAATGTATTGGATAAATTGATGTTGGAAATTGTAAGTTCCGCGTATTGCGTTTCAAACTTGATTATTTTTCAGTATGTACTTTATAAACCTATTAATTTTACCTATTAATTTTGCCATAAGCACGTTATGGAGATAAATATAAAATTGCATGGCTATTCAGTAGTAATGCCACATCTTGCTGTAAGCCTAGGATTAGGCCTAGTGGCCGGCGGCGGATTGAAAAATATGATTAAGCTGTACCTATACGTGGTGTGAAGAAACATCTTGATTCCTCATTATGATTATTTATAATATAACTGCTATCAAGGCAAAAGCGGAAACAGGGTAGATGATCTACTAGAGAAAAGTGTCGATTATTTGAGAAAATTATTTGCAAGGTACCTATCTGTTATATGAATGTAAAATAATAATAAAAGTAAGTGTAAAATATTCATTTATAGAATAACCCACCTTGTTATGAATAAATATAAATAATCATTTATAGAATAACCCACCTTATTATGAATAAATATTTTTTTTTTTCTAATATATTATGTTATTTCGATTCTAATACCAAAATACCAATCTATTTTGATGTCCGATATTTATGTTAGAATCAAAAATGTTGTAAGTACTTATTAATCTGTACAATCATAAAAATATAATAAATCTCTGTACTAAACTAAAACTTGTCATACGACGAAGCTGCATGTTTGGGTATTAGCTGTACTTAAATATAGTGTGTTAAGAATATCGTTATCGTTTATAACGAAACTATGAATGCAACTGAGCTTGATTCAAAACGTCTGTCATAAAAAAATATTTACACATGGCTCATATTTGTCATTGTACATATTGTAATACTTTTTCAGATGATAAAAGTGTATTGTTAGGTACATTTTTCTTTTACTATTTAATTAATGCTAATAACGCATGACTATATGGTCAGTAAGGTTATTAAAAAATAAAATTCTTATCAGCATTTATGTAGTTATTAATTTTCCTCTTCTATGTTCCATATTACTGTCTAAAACATGAAATGATCTAAAATAATTAATGATATTGTATGTGGTATTGATATTTATGATGTTTTGTTTCAGAATGGTTTTTTATATATTTTTTTTTTATAATAAAAAGACTGTACCTTATAATTGGTCAATTCTCAAATTATCAATTATCTCGCCTAGTTTTCAGGAATTCACTCATAAATCAAACAGTCCTTGAAAACTAGATTGTCTTAATTATCCTCAATCGAGAATTAAATCCCAAACACAATAGATTCCGAAGCAGATGCTATTAATTGGTTAGAAACGACAAGCAAGCCGAGACATAAATTGAGCTAATCATCATTCGATGGTTGCCTGATGTTTGGGATATAGCTGAGAGTCGACCGAGTGCTATATAGCGTACATAATACTATTTCTGTGCAAAGAATAACACCTTATAAACGGCTGTTATAGTTTAGAGTGTATAGAGAGTAATAGAGGGTTAAAAAAAAGATTTGTACTTTTACACACTAAAAATAGCAGTTTTAATAAAAAAAATGTGTAGATCACAACATAAAATTGATAAATTAACATTGTATATAAATACTAATCAAATTTGACTAAGAACACGCGTTTATTTCTTAAAAACTACTGTGAAAACGCCTTAGGTTTTAAACATAAATAATCTTCTATTTGTTCAATTATTGTTTGTACGATAAGTATGTACAACAAAATAATCTTAGTACGAGCGTTAATTACCCGTTCTTGGTGTATTACTCTTAGTATTTATAAATAGCTAATCCTTAGATAATGGGTTCTAGTCTTAGGCTGGATTCCATATAATTTAACTATCAGACATCATTAAGTAGGTAACCATGACCACGTTAACTATTAGCTTAAATAGTAATCTACCAACAACTGATAGATTTGATATAGGGAATGGTCATTAGCCGTCCATATAGTGATTGTTCTTAGAAAAGCAAAACTTTATAGAAACGTACATCATCGTATAGAAACGTTCACAATCTTGGCATAAAGTATCGTGCAAGGTATTAATCACAAATCAAGTTCATATTACACAACTAATTCGATAGCAACCGCAGTTGGTTAACAGTCCATACACGAATCGAGAATCACGCCTGTTTCGACAAGAATGGCGAATGTGATAAAGCATATGTATAAAACACCGAGCACTCCACCAACACTCTTGCGAAGTGTGAACTTGCCGATAAGAAGTACGATCCATAAGCTAGAGACAGCGACCAAGAGAGATGCTACCACGAAGTCAATGCCGTTGGAGTTGATTAGAACAGCTGGGTTCTCGAGACCTTCGGCCATGTTTACCAAGCACTTGATGAGCCATGGGATGCCCAACGCGAACAGGATTGCCAACGAATTGGCGCCTAGAGCATTGGACACGCCGATACCACCCTCACCTAAAAAAAAATACAGGCTTAAAGTAGATATTAGGTAGTTTCCACCACGATGTAGCTAGCATCTCGCTAGTTTATGTAGCTAGGCTAATTCCTCATTCCTAAGAACCAGCATTTATGGGTTGTTTTATTAAAACAATAAATATTTATTTCTTTATCTATTTTCCGCTACGATATTTTATGAGTGACACAAAAGTGTTGTAACTTATATCAATCAGTTCAATCGCAGTAGCATGACTTGTAGCGACGCGCAAGCATTCATCTCAAAGTAAATAAACATTGCAAATGCTAAACATCGATATAATCTTTAAAACACTTCATGGGGCAGATAGCATTCGTAACAATAATGTATCTGACTATGTATAATGGATGCACAGCAAAATAAAAGTGAGGTAATGCATTAACAGAGGCTTCTACTTAACATCAGATGGACTCTGCTTGTTAAAGTACTAAAATAAAAAAAATCATCTAAAGAAAATAAAGAAAGAGAATAATGAAAAATTAAGATCGTATATATTCATTCAAAGTAAGGATTGGTTTTGAATTAGCACCTACCTCGTCTAGACATGATGAATATGGAGAAGGCTTCAGGCAGGCATCCTCCAAACGCTAAGAATGTCATTCCCATCACTGATTCAGGAATAAAGAAAGTATATCCTGAAAACAAACGTATAAAATTTAAGTGGTCATATATTATTAGCCTTTGGAAACTTTATCTATTTTACTGATGAAGTTAGTAGGTACTTGCAGATATTGTATTTTCTGTCCTCCTACTCGTAAAATAATTTTCATTGAAATTCGTAAAATAGTAAAGGTTATACGGTTACTACAAAGACAGGAAATATCATTTTATTCATTTGATTTCCTGAAGAAACTCTTAAATAATACTTTTCCTTTGATTCATACAAACATGAGAAAATGAACAAAATCGTTTTGTTTCTGAAGCCAAAGTTATTTTGTTTGATTTGACAAAAAGTGATTCACAGATTTTACATGCAGATAAATCGAGTGAATGGAAAATTATTTTTATGTTATTAACAAACTGCGATTGGCTTCTCACGAATTGAACAAATTGAAACTATTTATATAGAACTGAAACCCGTTTTCCGTTGTCACGTAGCTTGAAAACGGCTTGACCGATTTGGCTGTTTTTTTTTTGGTAGTTTTCTAATACTCTGTACAAGGTTCTTACAGAAAAAAATAATTAGGAAAATCTCTCTAAGGTGGTACGAAGTTCGCTGAACCAGCTAGTGAAATAAAAACATCAAAAAGAAAATATAATTAAAAAATCACTAAAAAAAATACAAAAAATCAATAAAATAAAGTAATTTGTACCTATAACTGTCATGGACCAAGACACGAAGTAGGAATTGACTCCAATCCATACAATACACATGATGAAAGTAAACGGGTACCACCGTCTGTATGTGATCGGTGAAGGAATGGTGCAGCCTAGAATCAGTCTGACAGGAAACAAGTACAGCCATCCAATGATATGTAGGACAGATTTGTGTGTAGGGATCGCAAATAAACTCCTCGCTTTCTTTGGAGCATCATCAATAGGTTCAACTGAAAGCACAAAAATAAATATTACTATGCTACGTAACAAAACAGACGTAGATAGGCCTCTCAAGTCATTGCTCTACGCGACACGCCATATAAATACAGTCTGCAAGTTTTTGCTTATTTCCACGAAGTAAGCAAAAAACTGTAAATAATGATTATTTCTAAATGTTTTTAAAGTTACAATCCAATAAATTATATAATATACATAATATAGAGTATGTCTAGGTATGTCTATAACTGCATAGATTACATCTAAATTTGTATTACCTATGAAATAAGAGAAGTAAAGAAAAACACTAAAGCTACTGGAATATTAATATTTATCATCAAAGCACGGCAGGAAAGTGTTTTTAATAGAAACACTTTCCCACAGAAAAAATACGCAGATTTTTGTGTGGAAACAAATCCATCTGTTTTTCTTGTTTGTATTGAATAAACATTAAATACATGGAATACGTTACTAGGTATATATGTATCTGACTTGTGTTGTGGTAATTAAGTCTTCGAATAGTTTTGGCAGGTAGCCATGTAACTACTTACCTTTTATCTGTTCATTAACATGATTTAATGTGCTCATAGTTTGTACAACATCCATTATGATTGAGCGCTTAAATGTGCGAAACAACAGACTAAAACTCTACAGAGTGATAAAATAATACCTATTTCTGGGTTTTTCTCGGGGTTATCAAATGGCTTGACTTTGATTGTATCTTCATCAAATCCTCTATTTTCCAATCCTTCTTCCACTGGGCTATTATTTTCCGGAACCACAACTATATCTAAAAATATTACCATGTATTAAAAACTCTTCAAACCAACAGCTACCTGAGGGCGTAACTTCTAGGGCGAAATAAATTTTATTTGGAGCATCATCTAAATTCGAAAAGCGAAATGAAAATGATCTCGCAGTCGTGGCTTCATATGACGAAACGTGGCGCAACCAAACTTTATTTCAGAGTCTGTCAAACACATTTTAATTATACAATGTCGGCTCAAAGCTTTCATTAATTTATTATATATTTTTTTATGATTGCAAATTTCACTAATAATGATTTTGTCTCCATGCTTGTTTGTCTCCGTCAGATACCTTACCTGTCTGATTTCCATTGCCCTTGCACTTGGCCGCAGTTCTATCCAACAACCTAAACAGCCTCATACTGTTAAACATAAAGATGAAGTAACAAATACAGAGGATGGCTAGCACCATCGCTTCGTACCACTCCACCTGGCCATCCCAGACAATTGCTACTAGAACACTGACGTTCACCATGTAAATGAGCACATCTCTCGTCACTGGACGCATGCCGATTGAAATGGGCTGAAAAAAATAAAGATAACATAGTAACACCCAGACACAGAACAAATGTGTACGTTCATCACAGAAACGTATGTTTTGGATGGGAATCGAACTCACGATCCACAGCATGGAAGACAGAGCTACTACCGAGCTGTGATGCCTGTCATGGTAGCATATGGCACCGTAATGTTTATTTAAAGCTAAACAGACTGGATTCCCAATACGTACCCGGATAGCAGCGAGACCGCCAAGCGCGGCCACTCCAAGGGCGTTGAATAACGCAGACCCAACTATAGTTCCGATACCCATGTCGGACTGAGTCAAGAACGTTGAGATCGTGTTGACGAAGAATTCCGGGCAAGATGTTGCCACTGCCATGAACGTGGCTGCTGTTACATTCTGCATTAAAAGAAAAATCACTTTATAATCAAAACTTTATATCTGTAGTTGAGGATCCAACTACCCTCCCAAATATAGATGGAGACTAGCACAACACTACTGTTTATCCGGGTACCATACAGGATAAACCGCGGGTGAAGAGCAGTTGGTGTTGGTCAATATTTAGTTTGCTCAAAAACCCGTAGTGTTTACCTACTTAGGGCCTACGGATGGCTTTTTGCCCTATTACAATGAAAATGTAACAAAAGAAAATAAATCTTAGCTATGCTGAATAAATGTTCACTCATAAAAAAACCAAGGTGTTTTCGTGGTAAACAACCGAGTAGGTATCATTTTTTAGTAAGGACGGGTAGAAGGTGTACTCTACACTAAGCATCACTAGAAACTATTATACCCATTTGGGCAAACAAAACTCAAAAACGACATGATCATCAATGATCTTGTAACACCAAGATCATGAACATGAGTACTTAATGTGTGCATACCTGTGGTATTTTCAAATCTTCGCAAATAAACTCAACACAGGGAATGAAATAGTCATTGCACACCACAGCTAATAACGTAAATGCGTATATTCCAAATAGCGCATACAGTATGAAACCACCGTTACGGAGCTGATCATCTGAAATTAACAATGACAATGATATTACACAGGCAGCTACACCGAGACTTATCTATGAGCTCTATCGCGTTAAACGTAATGAGTAAACAACCTTACTTAAAATGACCGTGGTTACGACCTTAGGTCTTTCTTAAATGCAATATCGCACGCATTTAGAAGTTATTAGGCAAACAGTTGTGAAGTAATGCGAATTCAGTGTTTGGTGTAAGAAGTAGGCCTAATGATTTCCGATTAAACTTGAAAGTCTTAAAAGTATTTGGCTTAAATCAGATCGCTATCTTTATATGCTGCAGGTTGATTATTGAACAGACCGTGATTGAGATAAAAATCGGGCCCAAATAGATTGCGTTGCGGTGAACATGAGCTCCAAGCATAGGGATTATGTAAATAAATAAATTAAACATTATAACACAGGAACGTAATGTTTCAGGAGAAAACATACAAGTAAATGAAAGGTCAATTGACTAGCGGGTCGGGAAATCATTGCAACAGGAAAATAAATTCAAAGAGCCGTTTACTTTTTATTGATACTTATTGTATTGATAACTAGTTTTAACAAGTTGTCTGGTTCATTTGTTTATTGTTTATAGCATATTATAGTCCAGTCAGAATAGACTAAAATTATGACTTCAGTTTGCATTAATTCCCAACAAGCTGGATTTTCGTGCAGGCCTTGAATACGTCATTACAAATGATATGTCAAAAGTCCCCATCGATCCCGCTTGTGCGTTGTTTTTTATTCGAGGTTAAAGGTCATAAATTTGCATTTTTTGCGTATATCTCTGAAACAACGAAAGCTATTGAAAAGTGGTTCAGGCAAAGTTTGTACATCGTAAAATTGTCTACAAAAATACTTCAACACTTATCTTCTACAAAGCATCGTTTTCGAGATATAGTGACTTTAGACCGCAGGAAAATCGTCGAAGATGCTGCGTTTTTTTCATTTCAGCCGTTTTATCTGCTTCATTGCCACAGAACAAACAGTATTTCATGAAATTTACTGAAAGGGGTGTTGGGTTCGATGGGTTAGTCCTCCTCCGAGGTAATGAATCGTCTTTTTGTTTCAAGAAATACTGTTCTTTCTATGGCAATGAAGCAGATAAAACGGCTGAAATGAAAAAAAACGCAGTATTTTAGTAGATTTTCCTGCGGTCTAAAGTCACTATATCTCAAAAGCGATGCTTTGTAGAAGAAAAGTGTTGAAGTATTTTTGTAGACAATTTTACGATTTACAAACTTTGTCGGAACTATTTTTCGATAGCTCTTGTTTATGACTTTTAAACGCAAATTTATGACTTTAACCTGGGTATTTGCGTTTTTCGCGTATATCTCTGAAACAACGAAAGCTATCGAAAAATGCTTCAGGCAAAGTTTGTAGATCGTAAAATTGTCTACAAAAATATCTCGACACTTTTCTTCTACAAAGCATCGCTTTTGAGATATAGTGACTTTAGACCGCAGGAAAATCTACTAAAATACTGCGTTTTTTTCATTTCAGACGTTTTATCTGCTTTATTGCCATAGAACGAACAGTATTTCTTGAAACATAAAGACGATTCATTACCTTGGAGGAGGACTAACCGATCGAACCCATCACCCCTTTCAGTAAATTTCAAGAAATCTGTTTGTTCTGTGGCAATGAAGCAGATAAAACGGCTGAAATGAAAAAAACGCAGCATCTTCGACGATTTTCCTGCGGTCTAAAGTCACTATATCTCGAAAACGATGCTTTGTAGAAGAAAAGTGTTGAAATATTTTTGTAGACAATTTTACGATGTACAAACTTTGCTTGAACCACTTTTTGATAGCTTTCGTTGTTTCAGAGATATACGCAAAAAATGCAAATTTATGACCTTTGACCTCGAATAAAAAACAACGCACAAGCGGGATCGATGGGGACTTTTGACATATCATTTGTAATGACGTATTCAAGGCCTGTACAAAAATCCAGCTTGTTGGGAATTAATGCAAACTGGAAAGTCTATTTTGACTGGACTAATTATAATCTGTATGGATTTGTAGTTTATTACAATATAAACACCATAATGATGTTGGAGAAGCTTGGAGAAACTATTGTTATCAAAGTAAGCGTCACGTCACAGTTTCAATTATATAATACATACGAATAATATATATAAGAACGACGCTACCTTTAAAAAAAACTGTCTTCTATGTAGCTAGCTATGATGACGTTGACTTGTCAGTTGCGGCGAACTGTATTTTATATGTATTCTATATGTAGATATTTATTTTTTAGGTAGGTATATAACTTAACGCTTTAGAACGAAAACAAAAAGAAGTAATAATAATAAGTATCACATTGTTATTCTCAGGCTATACAAGATTTTTCCGCATCGTGAGTATCAGAAACTACGGCACACCTAAGCCCGGAACAAATATTTGCAGGTCATGCAATTTGTCGCGCCGGGAAATCAAGTTCCTCCCGTGTCAGACGCTCGTGCGTCCTGTTATGAACAATGTACAATGTACCGGATCAATACAAATAAAATTTCACAGTATTTTCAGATGGTTGAGCTTTTAGCAGTAGTGTTACTTAGTAGTTTAGTTCTAAGGTAATTGAATTTCTGAGTTTGAAAAAGGCTGTAGCAAAAAAAACATTACGTTCAAATGCCGTATTAATTCTTAAAAATGTTTTTTACATTTATTGTTTATAATAATGATTTACTGGTTTTATGTTTGGCAATAAAATACCTGTGAATATGCTGTCCGGGAAACTTTCAATAGAGTCCCTTGTAACCAGTTCCCGAGCAATATTATCGATGTATTCAATCCTTGTTCGCTGCCATGGCATCCAGTGCCACATGTCTTGCTCCTCATCCAGCCTTTTCAGCAGTTCTTCAGGCATCAATACTGTCTTCCCGTTTATTGAAACCTCTAAATACGTCTGGTGCGTGTCATCTGAAACAGTAATTCTAGTCACAGCACTCGACTTATCAGTCGTAAACAATGTGCCAGGAAATCGATTTCATTGCTATCGGGTTCAATAATCTATTGTCGGACCAGTGTTTTAGGATTGCAGTTTGCAATATTAAATTACTGAGAGGGCTCTGACCGTTCAACACTGTCGTTCGTATCGCTCCGATTGAAATAATTAAAAGTGATTAAAAAACTTATGATAATTCTACAAAAAGTTATCTTAAATCGAAGCTAACATCTTAAACTCCCTAAATATACTCGTTTATTTAAGCGGATATATAATTAATCCGCTTAAATAAACGAAGATTAGAAAAGTTATAAGTGAATCCAATACCCAACGGAAATATTTCGAACGTGCTGTGTGTGACAGTGCGAAGACGGACAAAACCTTGTGACGAGGCGAAAATCAGCTGACTGACGAAACCGCAAGTAAAATTTTAGTGTACCTACCTACATTACATCTTTTACCGGAAAAAATGAATTGCTTGGCTTGTAATCGAATTATAATCCGAAACCTGGCATTCACCAGTGAAATTACAACTAATTAAAGTCCATGGACCTTGCGTCATCGTAATGCAGACGGAACTACTCAGGCGGCGGAGTGTGCATTCTACTAAAGAGTGAATTTGAATCAGTGGAGCGAACATTATGAACATGACAATTGAATATGTAATCGAAATATGTGCTATCACGATCACTAAACTAAATTTATTATTAATTGTTATTATTTATTGGAATGGTAAACGGACCGATGTAATTTAATTGTTTCAACGAGTTTTTCGCATTATCAGGATGTAGGATCTAATAATGCAGTGCAGGGGGCGGCTCGCGGCCAGTCGGTCGTGCGCCCTTCTCATAACAGTATACCTACCTCAGCCCGGTCGAACCGAAGGAGATTTATCGAATTATTAAAAATCTAAAAACAAATATAGTCACGGAATAGATGAACTCCCTCCAGTCCTAATAAGACACTGTGCAAACGAGCTCACTCTGCCCTACTGTCTGTTAGTAAACCAATCATCTAATGAAGGAACTTTTCCAGAATTATTAAATATTTCAATAATTAAGCCTTTTAACAAAAAAGAAACTAAAACTGATCCAAACAATTATAGACCTATCGCACTATTACCAACATCATCGATTTTTTTTGAGAAAGTAATGCAAGTTAGACTAAAGTCGTTCTTCGCAAAATATAGTGTTTATGACTGGCTTTCGATAAATTCACTCAACTGGGTTTTAGTGTTAAACAAGTCTACTTTACTTATAACATTTAGTATAAATTTACAATACATGTAAACTTACTGAAAACCTCCACAGACGTTGTGCTGTAAGCGCAGAGGACCAAAAGCAAGGCCCCATATACAACGCTTACTGCCATGTTTGATCAGTTCTGCCCGTAGCGTCCAATTTCAAAACTGCAAAACAATACCGCTATTTACAGATCAAATTATGATTAAATGAAATATTTATCTATATAATAATAACATGTAATTATTATCTGATGATAAGAATCACCTGGTTGGATATGATTCGATCAAAAGGTATCTAACAATCACTCGTAGATACGCAAGTTTTGTACCTTTATCATAAGGTAAAGATAAATAATAATTAGAGGGACTAGAGTACCATGACCATTGAATCTGAAAGTATCATGTCGACTGTCTAAACTGGTCCTAAGCATAGGACGTCATGCAAGGATCCTAATTCTTCATGATAAAACAGAGTCCTTTACAAAGTTTAAGTATATTTATAATGAAACTTTTATTAATTCTATCACAACCACAACACATAATATTAGTCTTGTTTGATGTAAATTTTAATTAGGTTTATTTTATTAATTATTATTAGGTTTTTTAACTATATTTATGTAGTTTTAGCAAGATAGAGACTGTTGACTCTCTTAAAACTAACAAAACACTGAAGGAGGAAAATAAATTTCTGAAAAGTAGCATTGAATATAATTCAATAGCAAAGAAAACAAGAAATGCCCTGATACAATTGTTTCGATGAGTAGATACAATGTAAATAAAAGATTGTGAATTAGTAGCTATCAGGATATTAGGTCAAGTCTGTTGGTAATCATCATCGTGAGCATCAGATCAAATAAACCGTGAAATACGATTTTTTTAACCTAACATGTGTCCCACATGACTGCTGGACAAAGGTCTCCTCCAAACCTTTCCGCTTATAACTATCTTATAGCTTCCGGTTATAGCGAACTAAAAAAAATCGTTAGGGAAAGTAGTAAGTTTAAAAACCCTTTACCAAGGTACCCTTTAGATCATTATGTTTTCATTCCAAAATGACTTTTATAAAAGTTTGATCAACTAATTTACTACGACAAAAAAGTAAATCTAATCTTAGGTATTAGGTATTTTCTTCTGTTGTTAAATAAAAATAGATCCACATCAAATAATGAAAATGTTTGATTGGGTAAGGTACTTACGGTAAAATAGGTAAAGCCAGAAATAAATTAACTTAAACCGATTACAGCATTTTAAATTTGAATTAATTTAATGGACACCACTCCGCCACGATTGTCTCATTAATGTAACTGGAAGAAATTTATCAATGTCAATGGTTTTAAGTAGATAATCTTAATGATAAGAGTCTTGACGCGTTTATTAAATTCAATATACATGTTTATATATTAATGTCTTCGCTGACTGTAGAATTATTTTCGAGGGATATTTTTTTTCGAACCATATACAGTCGCCTCTATTTCCTTTTTAAAATTTAATTTATGATTATCTTTATATTCCAAACTTGGCTGATATTATAACTTGTGTCTAAGTAATAATGGAATTTAGACAAAAAGTATAAAAACCATTTACCTATAAACAAAGTTAAGTCAGTCTAAGTTCTGAACCATGCCATAAGTAACAAGTATTAGTTCACTTCCTTTCTACTATGCACAGCTATGTACGTCAGAGATAGTATTTATCAACTTACTTGTGAATGATTTCTAGATATAGCTAGAGAAAATTTTCGAGCCGATTTGGCATTGCAGGCAGATATTTATCCAGCTATTCCATTTATTTGTTGAATTCTCTCAAAATGTGTCCCACAAATGGTGAGCTCAAGCGTTAAAGTTAAGTAGACCAGATATCTAAGTTTTCATAACGTATTTCTTTGTATTAAACAATTAGGATCGTACTCTCAGATAAACATCTCTTTGTTTTTCTATCTGCCGAATCAAGTTATCTTTGTCAAGTTAGTTTATGCTGTAAAAACAAAAGATCATTTTGGATCGTCGTATATAATATCGCCAGTACCTCGTGACCAGAGCTTTTATAAAATACGAGAATGATACTCTCAGTTTTCAACGTCTTTTTGTACCTACTAAAGTTACTTAAATACTGATATTCTATTCTATTCTGGTACTTTCAACGTCAATATTATGATAATTTCTATCATCCTTGGCTTAGCTTACGTTTTAAAATATAATATTTGATGGATGGACGACCTTCATTATATTGGTCAAGCACTTCCGCACTTTAAAAGGCACAGTGTAGGTATATGTAGGTATCATCGTATCCGTTTTACTAGTGTGAAACTAGTCGACGTCGCCTAGTACGTTGTCTCTAGATACTTATTTCTGTTATAAAGGTTTCTGTAATAAGGTTTTCTACTTGTTAGTTGTGCAAGCTCATAAAAGTAAAGCACGTTTTAAAGTAGGTTCGTATGTAGCCGCAAACCTCAGCCGCAAACGTTGCAGAAAACTGTAGCGCTATGTCAAAGATGATAGTAGACCCCAGTTATAAATAAATTGATAGAACATTACATTTTATGTGGATGAAATCGTAAAAATATATCTAAAAAGATACTTCACAGTACTAAGTATTTCCTATTATTGAATAAATATTGATAAGAGAATTGAATAATTGATAATTCAATAGCTCGCGTTGAAATCGTGGTGACAATTGATTTTCAGCAGGTTTAGGATCTATGAATTTGGTCATGTTTCATGGAGTTGCAAATAAAAGCTATGATTTGAATAAAAAGGCACGTGTCTGGTGTCTCATGCTGCTAAAGATCAGTTGTTTTGTAATACTTACACCACTTTTATTTATTTTGCTCTATTTTGAGGAAATGTGTGCTGGTGGCGCAATCACACGCAAAACGTAACAAATTCATAGACAGGACGTGCTTGGAGTGGAAAAATATAGTTATAGAGCAAAGTTACTGCCTGGTGGGGCATCAGTTTCATCCCATAAACATAGTTACTTATTAACAAATGTACGTATCAAAATTTGACACAATACACCAATCATTACAATTACCTTGTTTGCATAAAGTGCAAAAACCTTGTATCGAAAACAATAGGTTATCTATCAGCTTCTCAAGAAATCTGCTAAGAGCGCTGCTTGGATCTCCATACAAAATTGGTGGCGCTCGGCGATCGCTTATCTCCGTGTGTGCACAAACTCGTACTTGGTGTACAGATACTTTTCGTAGAATTATTAGGTAATTCATTATTACAAAGCCCCTATAAATCTATCGATAAATAAATAATCGATATCTTTTAATATGTTTTGATAAACTTAGATATACTCACATACAACCTCGTGAGAGATATTCTCACTTTATGCTACTTACGTAGTGGCTTAATAAACATAGCGTATTATTTATAACCTTGAGCAACAACTCACGAATTAGACTTCGTGGCCTAAGGTTTCTCGTGGTAGTAGATAATATAATTTCGCTTCAAAGGCATGTTTTTTCATCAAAACCTGTTTATTTGTTATAACGGCCTTTAACAGTTATAACTCCCAAAAAAAATGTATAATCGTAACTCAAGGTCAAACTAACTGCTCGAGGCTGCAAGTTTTTCAATATTTTCTGAACGAAGTGTTCTATGAACAATGCCTATAATTGAGCACATAACCTTCAGACCAGAACACAGCTTATCGGCAAAATAATTACGGTTTTAGTAGGTAGGTACTTACCTGATCCCTTTCACAAGAAGCTCTACTAATATTAGATCAGGGCAGAGGCCTTAAAAATGGTAAAATGCGTAAAAAATAAAAACCTTCAATCCCTTTTAAACTAACCTTTTACAAGAGTACATTTTTGCTATTATTTACTGTAATATAAGTACTCTATTCATTTAAATTAAGTAGGTATATCTACCTTGCCAGATAATTAGATATCAATACAAATACACTATCAGTTCAGGGCTAAATTGCTAAAATGTATAAACCTAAACTGAGTCTTACCTACATATAAAAATTTATTATTACTTATAATTTTATTTACTTACTTATCTTGGATTATAATATTATCATAATCTGTAAAAAATTATAAGCACCTACCTATATAGATTAAGTTTTTACTCGCGTGCTTATATAATGCATAACATACCTAATTATTTATTTATGTGAAACAAGTGTCTACGCGAAAGTAATAAAGTCAGTTCTATGTAAAAATAAACACATTTATAAGAAACACATTTTATTTCCAAAATCACTTTATTACTAAAACTTACAATTCACAGCGAAAACATTCGATCTCATTTAACATTGTCTATACCTACTACATACTCTTAGTTTTACTGCCTAGCCACACAACATACCTATTATTAAAATTAATAAACCCAAACTGAGTCACATCTACAAATTAAAATTCATTGTTACTTACTTATTTTTTATTGTTCAAAACACTAAACCACAGATCATATTATACTAAGAGCACACGTAGATACTAAATATACCTACTAAAGCGACGTTTCGTGTAGGCAAAATCGCTTAAAATCAGCGCGATGTAATCAAGATGCAATAGATCTGCCGGAAGCCTTTGCGGCTTATACTTTCTTGAATTACTTAGCTTTTACAGCCGTTGGTTTTTGATTAGTCTTATCTATCCACGCGTTGAGTCTTTTGTCTTGATCTTTCGCTGGCACCGTCCATGGTGACACGTCTTTAGCAAATTGTTCAGTAAAAAACTCGTAGACGACTCGAAGTGCAAGGAATAGCAACAGGTCAATCCCGGATATGAGAGTGAATCCGAGCATAAGGCTTAGCAGGCCACCGAAAGCAGCTGAAAAATACAACATCTGTATGAGTTTATGACGATATTGTGAACATAAAGAGTATCTAGTGTTTGTTTTTAGCCAGCAATACGATAAAAACTAATGTCGACATCTTGTTACATTACGATACATAAAAACTAAATTTCCAAGATTTTAACCTGAATCTCGACAGCGTAAATTATAAGGTTTTTAATATACCTATAACTACTCAAGTTCAGTTTTTCATTTTTATCTTGAGTTTAAAAAAGATTATTTATAACTCTAAATAATCACTTTGAATGTCGCAGTGGTCGCAATGACATGCTATTTCAAACCTAATTCCTATAGTTATAAAGGCGTGGTTTGAAAGCTCTCGAGTCTTATTCTCATTCTCAGGGTATACCCCCGTAGTAAAAATTATTATAAACATCCATTATCGCTTCCTTTACAGATTTAACTAGTCTATGAATAGAAAAGCGGAAATGACTACGTACACCAGCCAATGATTTTTAGTTACCGAACTGGCCACCTGTTTTCTACCTGCATTCGGTAAACCTTGGACGTTAATCTTGAACCTTGTACCTACTCGTAAAGAACATAAATCTATCATCGCCAGTTTAAGAATACACACCTAATATATTTTGCCAATTCAAATAAACATCTCGCCTGTACCGGGTCGATACCAAATCGTTGATGAAGATATTCAACACGGACTGGTTTTTCAAATCCACGTTGTGACTGAAAAAGTAATAGTGGTAGAGAAGAGTATTATTTGTATACAAGATCTTTAGTTTTAGGATGATTTATTCAGTTTTAGGTCTTTTATACGTTATATTTTGTTCACAAGTCAGTTGATATTAGCTCTGCTTTCCGTGATGGGTCTGAGAGTCTCGAGGGCGTTAATCTATTCCCACCTGGACCAAACATTTGTGTAATGGCACATAATAGTTATTGATCTGTGTCTGAGTGTTACTATGAATGTACATCATCATCATCATATTCCTACCCTTGTCCCACATTATATGGGGTCGGTACAACACGTCTTCTTCTTCCATTCTCGTCTATCAGACGTCATCTCAATGCTCACACCTTACACATGCTAGTATGAATGTGCATTTAAAAAAAATATCAACATTTTTAGATTCAAGAAACGCAATTCCAATAACTGATTTATATATTTAATCAAAAACTTAGTTTTAAGTAGATAATGAAAGTAGATAAAAAATTTGGTTGGACACTATCCTTCACCCTAGGAAAAACCTGTGTCGTGGATTGTGTCGTTGAGTGTCGTTCTTACATGGAATTTTTACGATTTACTGTAAAGCTTATTTCTACAGTTAACAAATTCACAAATGATTTAATACAATAGTCTTACCGTTTAATGTGATCGATACTTACAAAAAAGGTAATTGTTTTAATCGGTCGGGTTCGGCCAGCTTTCCCATGGCCACTTCGATAGGATAATCAAAATGCTCACATTCAGGCAAGCACGTCACTGTACTCAAGTTATACACACCATCTGCAGATTCTAAAAATACATTTGTCTTTTCAATAAAGAAAGAGACGGATCTCTCCAAAATAGAAATCAATAAATTTACATGGTATTTTTCATTATGTTGTTTAACATAACCAAAATCGTTTTGTTTTTAATTATTTCGAAAAATATTTAAAGGAGTACTTTTTTTGAAACAAAGCAAGGCCCACAAAAAGAGTTTAATCCCAAAAATTCAAAACTACAGAAATATATGTCTCAATCGATAAATACGTCACAAAAACGCAGTTATTATATCGTTATAATCGTATCGTAGACGAGTAGAATTCAAATATTTTAGTCTTATTTTATTTCATTTGATACAAAATTCAACTTGTTATCAATCCACATTCCATTTACCTAAGTGTATTTTCATGGACTTTTCAATAATAAATTTCTAACATGGCAATAAAGATTGGTTTTATTTTATTGTGAGCGAAACGCAGAGATAGAATAGTGTAAGTACACTCGAGAGCAATGAATCCGGGTCACTTAAAGAATCCTAAAAATCTCGGAAACTAAAAATGCTAGGTTAATGCAATAAATTGTATTTAATAGACAATGTAATACTCCTTAAATGAAGGTATTAAAACTTCTTAGTTATTGTAAAGTTATATCATAAAAAAATCAAATTTGAAAAAGGGCCACTTTCGAAGATGGAACTACGAAATTACAGCATTTGGTTTTGCTTTTGTTTGTAATCCGTCATTTATGTGGGTACATAAACCATGTTGATAGTGCTCTATATTCATTATTCAAGCTGCAATTATGTCGCTTACGCCTGAAGAATGCACCAGAATACTTACAATGCTGGAAACCGGCCGGAGTCAGCGCGATACAGCCAGGACTGTCGGTGTGTCGCTGTCAACAGTACAAAGAGTTCTCCGACGTTACGAAGAAACTGGTTCTAACCTACGCAGACCAGGAACGGGCAGAACCAGGTGTACCACAGCACGAGAAGACCGATACTTGGTGAACACCATGCTTCGAAATCGCTTTCTCACAGGAACTGAACTCACCAATCAGTTTCGACGCCTCGGAGGAAGTAACCCAAGTGCATGGACAGTAAGACGTCGGCTTGCTGAATCTAACTTAAAACCCCTTAGACCTGCAAACGGCCCTAAACTGGAGCGTGGGCATCGTATTTCGAGACTAAGATATGCCCAGAGCCACGTAAATTGGAGTATTGAAGATTGGTCAAAAGTTATGTTCTCCGACGAATCAAAATTTATGCTCTACAAGCACGATGGAAGACACAGAGTGTATCGAAGACCAGGGGAAAGATTCAAGCAAGCATGCATCGAAGAAAAAGTAGCCTACGGTGGTGGGTCTGTACTTGTGTGGGCCGGAATTTCTTCTGAAAGTCGCACAGAGCTGGTGATCATAGAAAACGGCTCTTTAACTAGCGTAAGATATGTGGAAGAAATCCTCAATTATCACGTTGGTCCATTTATGGTCAATTTAGGTGAGGATGCTATATTTATGCATGACAATGCCCGACCTCATACAGGTAGGATTGTGAATGACTACCTTCAAGAGATGAACATTACTCGTATGGAGTGGCCAGCGCGCAGCCCGGATATCAACCCGATCGAGCATGCTTGGGACGAGCTAGGCAGATGCGTAAAACAACGAAACCCTCCCCCAATCACGCTTCGTGAGCTCAAAATTGCTCTCACAGAGGAATGGGAGAATATTCCCCAAAATCGTATAAGGAACTTGGTGTACAGCATGCCAAACCGCGTAAACGCAGTAATGGAAGCACGAGGAGGCAATACGAAGTATTAAAATTCAAGAAAATCGGAATAAAGTTCAAAAATTTCATGTTTCCTATTTTTGTTTTAAGGAGAGATCAGCAGTTTTTTTCTTTATGTAATTTTGTGTTAATAAAATGTATGGTGACTCATATATTTTTTTTACTTTCATTTAAGGAGTATTACATTGTCTATTAAATACAATTTATTGCATTAACCTATCATTTTTAGTTTCCGAGATTTTTAACATTCTTTAAGTGACCGGGATTCATTGCTCTCGAGTGTATTTTATTAATAAACACTTTTATTTTAAAATCGTATGACGTTTAAACATCTCTTTTTATGTTTTACAAATAGTAAAAATATAAAAGGGAGAGGATAGAATAGAAGTAAACAAGTTATTTTGATTTGTTTTTGACGTGACAACGTCTTATAATTCGATAGAGCCGGCTGCAAGCACGAAAAAACATGACTCATGAGGCGTTCTGAGGCGTTCCATGAAGTGACGTTGTCACGTTCAACTATCGTCAGTAAACCAACTTTACAGACAACCATTTTTTTTTTAAATAAAAGATGTTGTTAGTTTAATTATATTTTTATAAGTACGTGTTTCTATTTATACCACTGTATAAGTAGTATGTAAAGTATCACGAAATTATAAGTGATACATTTACAACTAATATAATTTTTTCAAACAATTTAGTTGTTTTAATTGTTCTATTTTTATTTTAAAGTTTCATCAAAATTCATTCAGTAGTTCTTGCGTGAAAAAGTAACAAAACAAACATACATCCACTCATCCATCCACTCATAGTGTTCGCATTTATAATAGTAAGTAGGATAATACGGAAATGACGACTCACTTATAGCAATTTCCAAGCAGTCTAAATCGTCAAAGTTGCAAACCCGGTGATGTTCTGAAAATATCGAATGTTAGTTAATATAAATAGATTTTTCTTGTTACTTCTTTGTACGATCTTTTTACTTCCTTCATATTATCTTTACAACTCCTTGGCTAATTTATCTCTTATTCTTACCAAACACTGACTAAAACTCTGCTTACCTACCAAATTTTATGGAGATCAGGTAAACGGGTTCAATAGTAACAGTTGTTCTCTAACAAACATACATACACACACAGATACTAAGTGGATTTGTCCAAGTTTTTTTCTCGTTTCACTCTCTAACAATTTCTAAAGCTGAAATGTTGTTTTCTGCATGTGGTTGCACTGGGCACAGAACTTATTTAGGTGAAACTTTTAATTAAAATTGTTTATTATTTACGCCGCAGTAGTTATCAACCCAGGAACAACAAAAGCGTATCCGTGCATTGAAGCTAGTTCATTAACGGCCGATAAAACCGATTAGATCGGAGTATTGACGCAAATCGAATACCTTATAATTTTATCACAAAATCTAAGTAGCTCTTAATCAATTTACCAACCTTTCATTGGAAAAAAAAATGGCACGCAATTGCATTTGTCAATGATAATTTTGATTTCTAGATAAGCCATGCAGTTGTGGAAAGAATAACGTTGGAAGTGACTGTATTCGGCCATCTGCGACTGAAAAATACAATGCTTTAGGTACGAAATTTTCGTCGGACAAGTTAGTAAGTATGCTTCAACCCTAAACATAATGAAGGCGAAACTGTAATCCTCTTGTTGGTGCAAACTTTTGTTTTTTGCCTCATTGTTTTAGCACTTTATCATCATTATATGAATTAGAATAAATTTACACGTCGTAGGTCTTCTTATAGATTTCGATACATTCGGGCTGTCAAAGAATATATTTACCACCTCTGTTATTTCTATAATTAGTTTGTTATCAGTGTTACAACAAAATGTAGGTATTGACGGGAATTAGCGGCTTAGTAAATTCGAACTTAGTATTAGTAGAAGAGTATTACATGTCTAAATAGTAACAATTGAGATTTTTGAAAATGATGATTGATGATTGATTGATGATTTTTCCGGTTAAATTATTTATTCGGTAGCAAAACACATAAAATACCACCACGGCTAAACATTAAAAACAATTCCTATTCTAATTCTCTTTTTTCTTTGATCGTAGCTTTGTATGTTGTATTTTTACTTTCTCACTATTGTTTAAAATTCAGATTCATCATCAAATTTTACGTTACACAGACAAATTGAAATACAAGCACGCAGTTAAAACAAATTTGATTGAACGACTAAAGAAGGATACTTACTTCATCGCTATAGTAACACTGCCTCTGTTCTGGAGTGAATGCCTTTATACCGCTTGTAGCATAAGTTCTCTCTGGAGACAATGCTATCAACACTTCAGTCGAAGGGTTCACCATTCGAGCAGGTGAATCGTGGTTCGGAACGTTGTATGCGCTATCTATGAATACCTGCGTGGAAATCTATTAAAAAAACCTTTGAAAACGTGTTTCTTACAAAAAAAAGCTGATAAGGTCTCTTTATACTCGGCCAGCCCGGCAAACATCCTTTCAGTTAATATTTGCCAGTCGTCAGGTCGTGCTAGTAAAGTAGTTAGCTAAATTATAGAACACAATATTTAACATTCCGAAATTGTTGAAAATCATATAACAAACAACACTCACTGTTATTAGTGAGTGTACAATGAATTAATCAAAAGCAGTTTCAAAAATCATTTTAAAAAATCCATAAAATTGTAAAACAGTGTCCCATTGGTTCATTGCTTTAGTTCTCAATAACGCATGCTATTTCAGATATCCATGATATTACAAGGTTACACAACGTTTTCACGACTTATCGAACCTTACGAAGCTTACAACCAGACACTATTTTATTAAGTTTATTTATACATATATTTATATTATATATATATATATATATATATATATTTAAATTCTACCCAGTGATTTAAACAGGGCAAACAGCTGATTCAATATTCCGCCTTTCAGAGAATTGCTAGGCTTTGTACATCCTAGTAAGACCTCATCTGTTACTTAACAAATTGAATGATTTGATACTGCACAGTAACGAAAGTACAAGAATTCGATTCAGATGACAAACTGCATATGAAATGGAATAATTATGTCAAAGCTAACGTGATAGATGACAGGAAATGATAATACACAGATATCAAAACGCGAAAAAAAAAATCCGCGGTTCGTACGGTCTGTTCAAGTAAAGTGATATGAAAATAAATCCTGGCCCCTGACCACGACTAAATGTGACAACAGTAAACATATCGAAATGTTACGGTACATTTTAAATAATCCTCCTCATTTGTTTAGCCTTATAATGTTTTAGCTAAGTTGGTAGTAGCTCTGCCTTCCATGCTGTGGGTCGTGGTGAGCTCGATTCCCACCCAGAGCAAATGTTTGTGTGATGAACATATTTGAGTCTGGGTGGTCCTATGTATTCTGTGTATGTATTAACAAAAGAAAAATGTATATAATATAAGTATTCTATCAGCAGTTTAGTTCCTGTAGTACAAGCTATGCTTAGTTTGGCACTAGAGTGTGATGTGTAAATGTCCGTGTTTTTTTTTTATAAAGTAGCTTTACCAATGCGCCTTGTGAGGCAACTGAGGCACTATAATAGTCTTCCACGTTCGTATTGAGTAGAACTGTCAAGCCCGTCTGATAGCCGCATGACGCGACGCGACGAGGAGTCTTCTTGCGCAGAATATAGTTTTTTCCATTTCTGTGATAAAATAATAACTTTTCAATTTTCTATAATCAACTACTTATCGTTAGTCTGTAGATATTTGTCTGTAGACAAGAAGACATGAAGCATAGAATGATCAACTCATTCGATATACCTTTTTCATTTAACTTTATAATCATTAAAAGTACCTAATGTAATCGGCATAAAGGAACGTTAAATAAATAAATGGCCGAAGTTTCATACCTCTTAAATTGCCGTTAGGACAACTCCTAAATTAAAGTCAAGGATAAACCCATAAGCTGAACTATTAGGCGGAGTTTGGACCTTTATAAGCAAAGGCGCGTTGAATTGTTCAGTTCTAAAGCCATTATGGGTCACCTACTCGATTAGAGACCAAACCAAACAATAAAACTTAGTTTAACATAATTTTATCTATCCTTCGAATTTCCGGCGGAATGTTTTTGTTGCGGGCAAAGGATTCTTATTATAAATTCAACTATTGTTAGTTTCATGAAGCCTGTTCACCGGTACTATATAAATACGGATTTTACATAGAAGAAGTAAGTTATTTTAATATTGTGGTAGTGATTATTGTAGGTAGCTATGTATTTTTTCATTTTGTATTAAATACATAAAATGTTCGAAAATGTGCATCTAAGTATTACTATATAACAATATATTTCTACTCGTAGCTTAGTTTAACGCCAATTAGAAATGTCCATGAATATTGGTTATTTTATTTCTGGCGTCACTGCACAGTTGGTAGTAGCTCTGCCTTCCATACTGTTCGATTGCCACCCAGAGCAAATGTTTGTGTGATGAACATAAATATTCGTTCTGTATCTGGGTGTAATAAATACATACATTAATATAATAAATAAAATAAAAATAAAAACAGCTTTATTTCCTAAACCTAACATAAATTTCTAATACATATATTTAAAAAAGTTAAATTTATAGTTTTGGTTGGGCCGCCTTAGCGGTAAAAGCCTCCTCCAAAGTTCTCCATGCGTCTCTGTTCCTTGCCTTTCTTGGCCATATTTTACCAGCTACGTCAGTTATGTCGTCGTTCCACCTTTTGAAAGGCCTTCCTCTTTTCCTTTTCAAGTTTAGGGGAGTCCAGTTGGTTACTATGTAGGGCCACCTATCTGGTTTCAGTCTTTGTATATGACCCGCCCATTTCCATTTTAGTCCCATTATCCGTTTTGCCACGTCTTTTGTTTTAGTTTTATGTCTAATTTCCGTGTTTTTAATTTTGTCTCTGATCCTTATACCTAAAAAACTTCTTTCTATACCTCTTTGACAGATCTTAAGTCTCTCTAACATTCTTTTAGTTATTGGCCAAGTTTGGCAGGCATAGGTTAAGCAGGGTGTTAGGCATATATCCATAGCTTTGCTTTTCAGTTTAGTAGGTAGATTACTCTTGAATATTTCTTTCATGGCCCAGTATTTATTCCATGTTGATTTTATTCTCCTGTTTATTTCTCTTTCGGTGCATGCGTCGAAAGCAATGAGGTGTCCGAGGTAAATATATTCTTCCACATACTCTAGAGCAGTCGATTGTAACATGATTGGTTTTTTGTATTTATTTGTCATCACTTTTGTTTTGTCTCGGTTTAATTCTAGGCCAGCCTTTTTACTTTGTAAATTTAGGGATTCAATCATGTAGTTTAGTTCAGTAGGATTTTCGGAAAGAAGTACAATGTCGTCTGCGAATCTCAAGTGTGTTAAATATGTTCCATTGATTTTGATTCCCATTTTTGACCAGTCTAGTGCTCTAAATATATTTTCTAAAACAGCAATAAAAATACTCGGTGAGAGCGGGTCGCCCTGTTTCACGCCTCTTTCAATGTGGAATGATGGGCCTGCTGTTTCTAGTTTCACCTTTGCAGTGCTTGTTTTGTAGATCTCTCTGATCAAACTTATGTAATCATTGTTTACGCCTTGTCTTTCAAGTGATTGCCAGATAATTGTGTGGGATATCGAATCGAAAGCTTTAGAATAATCAATAAAGCAGATGTATAAGGGTTGGTCATATTCTACACACTTTTCAATGATCTGCTTCAAGGTGTGTATGTGATCAACTGTTGAGTAGTTCTTTCTGAAACCTGCTTGCTCTACCGGTTGGTTTTCTTCAATTGTGTTGGATATTCTCCGGAGTAGCGTTAGTGCGAACACTTTATACAGGCATGACATTAAACTGATAGGTCTATAGTTTGTAATTTGTTTAGGGTCTCCTTTTTTGTAGAGTAATGTAATTTCTGAACCTGTCCACTGTTGAGGTATAATTTTTTCTTTCAGAATTAGGTTAAATAGTTCCGTCAGTGGTTTTGTTAGAGCTTGTTTACCAGCTATTAACATGTCGTTAGTAATTCCGTCAGGTCCGGGGCTCTTTCCCGATTTCAGGTTCTGTAAAGATAATTCTATCTCGCTTTCCATGAATGGTAGGGCTGGGTCCATATTAACTGAGTGATTTTCAAATGATTCTGCGGAGTTGCTGTTGCGGCTGTAGAGCTGGCGGTAAAACTCAGTCGCTATGTGTAGAATATCTTTCCTGTTAGTAACTGTTGTCCCGGAAGAATTGCAGAGGTGCGTCATCAGTTGTTTTGTTGTATCTAATTTTTTGAATGCCTTTTTCACACCTCCCGTTTTTTCCAGGTGTTCGTGTAAGGTTTGCATTCTGTAGTTGTGTAAGTTTTGTTTAGTTTTTTTGTTTATTCTTTTAAATATTCTACTGAGCTTCAGTTTTTCTTTCTTAGTTTTGTTTGATTTGATTCTTAGTTCGTGTCTTTGTCTGTATAGCTCTATTATTTCTTCTGTAATGATAGCCTTAGTGTATTTTATTTTTTTATTTGTGCTTGCTTGTTTTACGCATTTTTTCAGGTCATTTTCAATGTTATCATAAAACATTTGAGTAGTTTTTATTTCTGGATTTTTTGATAATTTTAGTTCATTTTCAAAAATGCTTAAGTCTGTGTTCTTCATGCAGTGTTTACTATAGTTTGCTCTTGATCGCTTTTGAGGCTCTACACTTAAGGTCATTCTTACCATTCTATGGTCGCTGGAGTGTGTAACATGGCTTAATACACTAAAGTTTTGGACGTATTTGGGTTGATTTGTTGTTATGAAATCGATTTCGTTTCTTGTTTTTCCATTTGGAGACATCCATGTCCATCTAAGTTTGCTTGATTTCTGAAATAGAGTGTTTGTAATTTTAAGCTTATGTTGTAGGCAGAAATCAATGAAACTTTGGCCTCTATCATTTCTTGTACCATATCCATATTGACCCATAACCATATTTTCGTTCTCTTCTGGATGGCCTATTTTCGCATTCATATCGCCCATTACTATTACGTTTTTTGTACATTTATTCATTGCCTTCTCAAGATCGTTGTAAAAGATGCACATTTCTGTCTTTTTTGCTCGTTCAGTAGGTGCGTAAACTTGAACTATTGAGTATATTTTCGTTTGAATTTTTATGTGAAGTAAGGCAACTCTCTCTGAAATTGCTATAAAGTCCTGGACATTTAAATGATTTTGTTTTTTGACTAAAAAGCCAACACCTTTTTCTCCTTGCTTGTTTCCATAATAATAAAGAGTGTAGTTACCTCTATCTTCAATTTTATATCCTTCTCTTCTTACTTCAGAGATACCGATGATATCCCAATTCAAGGCAGATAGTGCATATTCTAGTTCTATAATTCTTGATTCATTGAGAAGGGATCTGACATTAAACGTTGAAATATAATATTTCATGACCTTTGGAGGGTGGAAGTCTACTGCCCCCGCGGTGACCAGCCGTTCTGGGGGAGGTATATACATTAATATACATTAATAATAAAACATAAATTATATACCTAGGTATGTATTCTATCAGCAATCTGGTTCCCACATTACGAGCTTTGCTAAGATTGGGGCTAGAGTTTTATGTGTGAAAAGTCCGTGGATATTTATTTATTTACATTTATTTTACCCTGTCAAAAAGTAATTGCAATAAGTAACCAAGTCAAAGTCCAGGTAGGCCAGGTGCTAGCCTGCCATCGTAAGCCCGGCTGAAGTTATCCACAAATTTTGAAAATATGTCAACTCAACTACATAGCAATGGATAATTGCTGAGCAATTACCGAATAAACAAATAGAGAAAGTAAGGTGTCTTCTTCGGCATTCACCGGCGTAACCCTAAATAGAGTTATCAGTGTAATCTTCTGTGAATGAGGTCATTTGGGAGACTCCGGTTGTGGCTTAACTTATTCTCACTCATTTGTTTCCTTATAAATAAAATACCAGAAGGAAGCTGTAGCTAAGTTTCATGTTTCAAATGATTCCCTATTATTTAATTAACCGATTATGGTGAGCAAAGAGGAGGATTACATAATTTTATTAGAGATTTAGATTACTTATCTATCTATGTCTCGACATAACAATTTATTCTGATAAGCATGGAATATCTCTGATATACTTAGTTATACCTAAACAACAAAATTAAAGAATTGTCACACCGTACCTAGGTACCTATATCCTTTATTTTTATTTATCACACAAAACTAGAAAAGCGTACTTCAGCTGACATAGGGAAAGCAGTCGTGAGTTTCATACGCATGTGGATTCACATTTGGATTCCTCAAACATCCATGTTTACGGAACCCTGCCAACCGACTCGTGCTTGGCATGAATTATTATTAAATTAGAGCGAAAAACAGCCGCGGCTGAGAAACTTCGGATGCTCCTTTAATTATTTACTTTAAAGCCTGCTACTTCCGCTTACCAGGTTTCTTAGTGAAATACAGAAGCGAAATATGATATTTAACCACATTAAAAAAGTATAGGATTGCAATCTCAAATACTTATTTATTTTATTCTAGTCCAGTTCCCATAGTAGGTACAAGCTTTGCTTAGTTTGGGACTAGAGTGTGATGTGTGAAATGTCCGTGAATATTTATTTATTTTATTTATTCTACTTTAATGTAAATAATTATAAATTAAAAAAACATTCAATACTAAATTAACGATATGCCCATTTTAAATTACGCCTACGTTGGTTTAGTTTCCATTTAGTTTACTTTTAGAATGATTGACATACAATTAAACACATCTAAAATTCTGAGTAAAACTAAACAAGCATATTAAATAGAAATTTATTCATAGCTTGCACATGTCGTACCTACTATGAGATCTAAATTGCTGATAACACCTTCATAGAACTTTAAACTGTGCACTTTAGGACCCATAATATAATATAAGTAGGTAATATCCCCTTCAATTAGGTAGCTATGAACGCATTTTTTTTTTTACTTTTTTTTATTGTTTAGTTTACTTTATAAAATGTACCTACGCCAAGCTACTCGAATAGATAAGTCAAAGTACGTACTCAGCAGCACTTATATTATTATTTTTTATTTTTAACATTATGTTATACCTTTTTTTAAATCAAATTGCAATGAATTATTACGTCAAAAAATCACATTCAAACAATGTAGTTAGTATCGACTAAATAAAGCTCCTTTAATAGTAATAAAAGTAGTAAAGTTGTTAACTAAACTAATATTATAAAGAGGAAAGATTTGATTGTTTGTTTGTTTGCATCGAATAGGCTCCGAAACTACTGGACCGATTTCAAAAATTATTTCACTGTTATGAAGCTACATTATCTGCGCTGAACCTATGTTCAGCGCAGATAATGTATCCTTATTTTTTTTGAATATATAATATAGCCTATGCTATATTATATATTCAAAAAAAATAAGGATCCTTACTAAAACTTCAATTATGTAATCCAAGGTGTATAAAAAATACCTTACATCGCGTGCGCTGCGGAAACTATTGATGATAGAAAGAAATTATGTACTACAATTTTGTAGAACACATCATCATCCACAAAAAAGTCAGCGACAGCATATGTCTAACTATTATAGATATGTCATAATAAGTGTTTTAATATAAAAAAAATATAATTAAAATGACGACGCCAGAAAACGTTCTATATTTGTACTTTGGTATTAATCCTTATGTAAATAAATTACTTTAAAATTAAGACTGCTTCAATACCTTTATATTACTTTTTAAATTATTTAATTCGGACATTCTATTCGAAAGATATCACGAGTTCAAAAATGTAAGTACTAGAAAAAAGTCAGCGGGCGCCGCGCCGCTGCCGGTCACGGGAGTATATTTTATGCGGGGGGTTACATAATATAGGGTCTTTATTTTTTATCATTTGGAAAATACATTTATACTGAGTATCATAGGCTATATTATAATGATATTTTTTATATAGGCTACCCGTGCGAAGCCGGGGCGTAGGTACTACTAGTATTTCATAAACTAAAAAAAATATAATTACTGCTCACCCATCTCTTTTATCTGGGTCAACGGCGTAGTAATTGAACGAACAGCAAAGGTTGAACAATGTGAAGACTTGTTGAAATAGATGGTCGCATCGGTAGATTGTGTTCTTCCACATGCATTTCTGTACTAGATCACTGCAGCGATAAGCTGGTGACACCTGAAAACATGACTATTTTAAACTCAGCAACAATTTTGTAATGAGATTTTTTTTCCATAAAGTAATTATTGATGAAATGAATGAAAACATCTGATGATTGTAAAACAAATACAAAATTGACACTTTTCAAACATTAAACAACATTTTAACTGGGTCTTATCATCATTTACTAATTATTATGATTGACCCAGAATATTATTCTCTTACATGGTTGAAGTACCATAAATAATAATGTGAAATTAAGTCACCAGCAAAAACCTAAAATATCCAAAGTTTTATACTAATCAGTAAATTGAAATAGTAATTCTATATCCGATATGGTCTAGTGGCTAGGATACCTGGCTCTCACCCAGGAGGCTCGGGTTCGATTCCCGGTATCGGAATATTCTTTTTTGATTTTTGTTTATTTTTCTGTTGCTAATTCTGTTCAAGGAACGGGTGTAATACAGTAGATACATTTTCTTTTCAAATTAACTTTGCTTCCAAAAATAATAAATAAATCAATAAATATTCCTGGAAATTTCACACATCACACTCTAGTCTCAAACTAAGCAAAGCTGGTCCTCCCATATCATATTACCCATTCATCCCATTCATAAAACCGTAATAATATTGATTGGAATGTCATGTTCACGCCGAAGGTCAGCACAGAATGCAGCCTGCAGTGCTTTGAAGCTAATTTCCAGATGTCAAACTGTCAAGCAATGAATTCCGTTTACAGTCCCCGCAGCCTGCAGACTTTTTATCGGCCGATAGTTTGGTCGGCTTTTTATTCATTATGAAGACTGAATCACTGTAATGTGCGCATCTGCATACATCTCCATACTGATTAAGAAGCCGACCAAACTATCGGCCGATAAAAAGTCTGCAGTCTGCGGGGGCCCTTAGGTACAGTTAATTAGGTCATTTCATAATATCGAGGCCACTGGTGCTATAGAAAAATAAATTGGTCCTACTAATAGTATAAACGCGATTTTTTTTGTATGGATGTTTGTTTAAAGGGTTACGGTCAAGCTTATAAAAAGTTAGCGCAGATTTGATGTCTAGATTACCATACGTACCTACCTAATGGAGACAATAATGCCCAATGCTAATTTTTCTATGATAGGGGTTACTCTTTTTCGCAAAAATAATAGATTTCAATTTATCTTTACATATTATACATAATATACGAATAACATCTAAGCTATCTAAACTAATATTATAAAGAGGAAATATTTGATTGTTTGTTTGTTTGTTTGCATCGAATAGGCTCCGGAACTACTGGACCGATTTCAAAAATTCTTTCACTGTTGTGAAGCTACATTATCTGCGCTGAACATAGGCTATATTATATATTCAAAAAAAATAAGGATCCTTACTAAAACTTCAATTATGTAATCCAAGGTGTATAAAAAATACCTTACATCGCGTGCGCTGCGGAAACTATTGATGATAGAAAGAAATTATGTACTACAATTTTGTAGAACACATCATCATCCTCAAAAAAGTCAGCGACAGCATATGTCTAACTATTATAGATATGTCATAATAAGTGTTTTAATATAAAAAAAATATAATTAAAATGACGACGCCCGAAAACGTTCTATATTTGTACTTTGGTATTAATCCTTATGTAAATAAATTACTTTAAAATTAAGACTGCTTCAATACCTTTATGTTACTTTTTAAATTATTTAATTCGGACATTCTATTCGAAAGATATCACGAGTTCAAAAATGTAAGTACTAGAAAAAAGTCAGCGGGCGCCGCGCCGCTGCCGGTCACGGGAGTATATGCGGGTGGTTACATAATATAGGGTCTTTATTTTTTATCATTTGGAAAATACATTTATACTGAGTATCATAGGCTATATTATAATGATATTTTTTATATAGGCAACCCGTGCGAAGCCGGGGCGTACTGCTAGTAAATTATAAAGATAAGACAAAGTTGCCGGCATCAGCTAGTATTTTATATACTTTCGCATTCATTAGTAGGTACGTAGGTATTTGTGAGATCTTGTTATAAGAATGTTTGCAGTACTAGTTTTTTGTCAAAGAATTCATCTTAAGTACATAACTTATGCAAATAAGTGAATATTTTTTATGTTTCGGTAACATCAGACTGCGTCCACGGTAATGCCTTGATCACACGTACCGAGTAAACCGGCGAGACAGTGACGTATTTGAGATACACTGCGCGTCGACATCAGTTTTACTGTTGAACATTGCAGCGTTAGCGCGCAGTGTATTTTAAATACGTCACTGTCTCGCCGGTTTACTCGGTACGTGTGATCAAGGCATAAGTGCCTGTAATAACGATTACATACACATCCGTGAAGCCATTATTTCATGCAACAGAAACAGTAGTAGGTACCTACTTCCGCGTATTTTCTTTCATAACATGTCACTACGACAAAATATGACTTACACTTCTAAACAAATGTTCCACAGAAACGTCATTGAGCTCCAATATTCGCTGGAACTCACTCAGCTGCTGCTTCTGCGCCGGAGTCGGGGCGTACATGGAGTGCAGTAAGGGAATTAGTCGCAGGCTCTCAAACACAAACTCCTTTGTTTGATTCTTAGGTAGCGACCTATACAAAATAAAGTTAAGAAAATAACATAAATACCTAACGTAATATAGTCGTGGTCATAGGCCTATATATTTTATTCAATATAATCTCAAGGGCCCTTTAGAATCGTTTTTCATACTACGCGATTCCAGGCGCCAGGTAAAAAACTATTTGATTTTATCTAGTACAAAAGTGGTACTTAGATCAATAAGGCACATTTATGAATTAAATTTAGTACAAGCCAAAGGCCTTTTTTTTTAAATTAGAGGGTACCGCTCTTATATGCGCAGATGTTTTTTGTACCTTGGTTGATTGTCCGGCGCATCTGTAGACCTAAAGCTACGTTACGTAGACCAGAGCTACGAAGGGCCTACGAACCTGTCTTGCGTGTATCAGTTTTCTTAGATATGAAGAAAAAAAGTCATTAGTTAAAGTGTAACTTACATATTAGAAGCAAAAAGCCAAGCAGATTTTTTAGAAACCATGTTTAAATCGCATATTGTCACCGCTGGAAATGGAACATCCCAAATAGCACCTTGAGTACTCTCTATCACCTAAAAATACATTTTATTTTATTACTAAATACTTATCTAAATGATTGCACACGATGAACAATCACAAGGTCATTTAAATATTTACTCGAAAAAGAAAACCGCAGATTTATCCTGAAAAGAAATGAAATAGAAAAGTATTTCAAGCAGATACACATAGGTACAAGGCTTTTTGCTAATTACTGATTGCTTGTGTTTTTCTGTTTAAAAACTACGATCCAACAACCAAGTAAGTACCTACACGTCACTAAAGTTCATAAAGTCTCAACATCGACGTAAGAACTTCAACGGGACAAAGGCGATATTATGACAAAACGCGATCTGGTTGTGATGTTTCTATAGAGCTCAGACATTAGACAGCTAACCACTCACCGTGACGATAGGATTCCTAGCATACCATTTGTACGCGGTTACAACGAAGTATCCAGCGGCAAGGATGCTAACTATTACAGCGAACGCCCAGCAACTCCTACAGAAAATATATAAGATTTAATTCCATAAAATATCAAAAGCCAAGAAATATGTTAATTGACAGAGCTAATTTTAATAAAAAATTAGCCCTGTCAATGTTTATTTGTGAACTATTAGAAAGAGCGATATCTTCATCAGGTGACTTTTACGCAAAGTGAATACTGTGATTTTTACATAATAGCTGTACCTACTGTGACTGTAAAACATAAGTTCTAAATCATGGTTTTTTTTCATACACTTCTACCTATCAAAAAAAATTATAATCAATTGGTCTAAACGGCTTATTACCTACATTGGAAACTGGTTGAGAAAACTCTCGTTTGATAAATAAGTATATGCCTTTGTGCCAGTGTTACCTTTCAACAGTGCTAAGGTCGTCCATCACAATATATTTGTATCCGTGTAAGTCTGTCCTTTTGCAAAACTCGACAAATTTTCCCGTAAAAAAGCCCCTACGCGTTTGCTTGATCCAGCTGTCTTTACTCGGGATGCCATCCTTATTCTTGACATATTGTGGTTGACTGAGCCCGTAGGAATTCATATTAGTAAAACGTTCAGTATGGACAGCGTGTGCATGGAAACTGTCGACTTTTATAAAAGCTCCACGTGATTTGTCAGCAGGTAGCACACGAGTGGGTAATTATAATAGTCCAGATCGAGTTGATAACGAAGTATCCAGTAATAACTATAGGTACATGTTCGACCGCGTATGTCACTTTAGCATTTAATTCACCATTATCGAGTATACTTTGCGTGATCGAACCTGATTTGAAGTGTTGGATTAATTGCTTTCATTACTATCAGCATCAGCCATGAAACGTAGACTATTATTGACTTTTGCACCTTCAATAACGAACCTATAGCCATTAAAAAACTTACTAATCGGCATTTTAAACTTAAATGTTCCATACGTAGATATTTCTAGGAGGCCAAAACTTTACTAACCTTCTCAATGAGGCTCTCGCAAATAGAGATAGTGATATTATTTAACGTAGTTTCACAACGAAAACCTCGCAAAGCCCAATTAATTGAACACAAAGAGTAAGACGTGCTCTAGCATAATAAGAAGAGAATCACCAAATTAGCCTACAGATTCGAGACCAGTAGAGCCGGCTTGCCAATGGTGGTTTCTGCTAATCATTGACTAGAGCGTTAAATTCTGCAATGGTTAGAAGAAATGTGAGTAATATGAATTAGCTATCGAATACTTGGTAGCTAAGAAAGGTGATGCGAAGAGGTCGTCGTAATTACATACTTAGAACCTTATACGGTTCAATTTGCACGACGGAGTTCAGTATCTGTTGATTTTATACGTGGACGTGGGTACAAACGGTCAAATAGATAAATAATCAAATAAACACCGGTGCCGATGAAATCAACCATCTGAAGATACGAAACTACGTCAATCCTTATTCATTAGTACATAATTAATAATTTGTTAAGTAGGTACCTACTTATCTTCAAATAATTTGACAGAGATGACATTCGCATGGTGTACCTGCGAATGTTTGTCCTGATTCTGGCAAGGTCAACCTTGATAGCACTTGAAACTAAAACACATTAAGCACTAGTTGTCCCTTTCACGGTCGTTAGTGCGTCAAACGTCAGATTAATCGACAATATCGACGGCGATCTAAATTATCGTACAAATTACAATCACGCTACAATGTGAAAAATGATAAATACAGCGGCACCGATATAAACAGAGCTAGGGCTGCACTCACATATGATACCGTGAAAGTGTAATGCGTCTTAGAAGCGGGATTCGTTGCGATTTCGAGCACACATGCTCAATTTAGGCGATGAGAAACAAAAGCGCAGGTACGGACAGCTCACCGCCCTTATGCGACACAGTTAACTGCTGTTAAGTGTTACATAATTAATTATAAATGACCAATAAATCTACTCCAATCATTACTGCCTTTATTTTTATAGCTGTAACAAAAAAGATAAAAAAGTAATAGAAAACGATAGAGCCGCTACAAAATGACTGAAACATTCGTACTACATCCCTAAGAAAAGAGTAAGAAAACGGGTAGCCTGTGCGGATATTTTTCATGGTTAGTAGACAAATGCTCGCGTAGGTTTACCCGTTTTCTCTCTAAATGAGGTATGACCACCCTTTACAGTTACATTGTAAAGCTATCAACAGGCTGTATACTTTCCCATGACACACGTCATGCTATAGGTACATCGTAGTTCACATAATTAGTGTCCCACATCGCTTGACTGCCATGCCAGATTTAATTTTATGTAGATCTTTGGTTTAGATAAGTAACCACTAATAACTTGCTGTGACAAGTAACTAGTTTATGTGGATGTACCCACATAAAGAAGTACACAAAACCCCACGAATAGGATAATCATTTATTCTTGCCAATTTGGTTTTTATTTTTTTACTATGAACTTATTATATGTACCTATACTTACATTTTGATAACCTACAATTACATAGTCAAAGCAAATAATCACCGCGAATTGCAAAACTCTACATTCGTAAAAACATTGTAGGGTGATAAAGTATTTATCATAGTTTTATAAGAGTTTCGTGTAATTAAGTATGTAGTTCATTTTTAAACTACTTAATTACAACAAAACAAATATTTTACGGAATTTCTTCAACGTCAAGGGGCTGGATAAATATGGACTCAGCATCTTAAAGGCTCCACCAGAATTCATAAATAGTTTACCCAGGAAATGTACGAAAATGCTAGTATGTCGGAGGTGCCTTACATACATAATGCGGTAAACTAGATTATGAAGACGTTTTGTGTGTGCTAAATACTAGTGTGTAATCTTAGTTGTTTTATTTGAAGCTTCTCAATTCACTCTTTTTTTTTGTATGTTAGATCCTCGATTACTCTGACAATTGTAAACCTATTTTGATGATTCTTCCTTTGTTTGGTGGATATTTAATATAATATAAATAAGTAAAATTCAAAATACAAATATTTTGTTGCTAAACATTTATTTCTAGTTAATTTACAAAGAAGGGGAAGAATAATAATAATCACAATTATTATAAAATATTAAGTATGGTCTAAAATTCGATTCAAAATTATAAGATCAGTGCCGTAATATGATTTAAGATACAATAGATTGACCGCAAATGAGGTTAGTTTACTTGGCAAATATGTATGACAGATTTATTTTCCATTCCGTGTGCTCCCAGATTATTATTATAATACACAATGCCTTTGTGCAAGGGTTCGAAAATACCCAATATTTATTATTAATATCAAAATATCGGACATTTATGATAGGTGTAACTGATATACATATATCAATTTTGTATGAAAGCCATGTTATTATTTTATTGTATCATTTGTGAATATACTTACTATAAATATGTACCTAAATAAATTCTATAGGTATATTTATATAATCATATTTAAGGATATTTCCCGCAACGCCATCTAGTTTCAAACTATGCAAAGCATGTACTACGGGAACCGGATAGCTGATCTCATACTTAACTTTAGCACTAGCTTTAGGTAATGTATAATCACCCTTAAAGGTTACTAACATATAAACTTCTAAAATATATATTACCAACTATACAAGGACTAATTATATTAATAAAATAATGGTAACATGGCTTTTGACATTTGACAAATAATTACTTAATCATAATAAGAGTAAGTACATACCTCTCTGTTAAATATCTACTAATTCTTACTTTGCTAAACTTAAGAGTACATTTCAATTGACTCGTCCTTTTTAGTCGGGAGTAAATAATTCATTAGCCTACGTTTTATAGTATTAATACACGTTTATTACTAAATCCTTATTTTATATCATCTATGTCTAAGATCAAAATACCAATGACCAAGAAAACTAATTCGAATAATAATAAAAAAACTTTATTAAGAAAACCAAAAGGAATTCTTAAAAGGCGGTCTTATTCTTATCGCTTGGCGCGAGATTTGAAAGTTGTGGAATTGGAATGTGCGAATTATTTTGTATGTTTTTTTATGATGCTAATGTTGGCCTTTTATTCGCAACCTCAGCTATTTTTGAGGGCCTTAGAAATTGGAAGTAAAACGTAAAATAAAATAAAAGTTTTTTTTTAATTTCGACGGGACAAATTAAATAAGTAGGTCTGTAGAAGCCAATTAGGGTAATAATAACAATAACACTTTTTGAAAACCTTCTTAACTAAAAAATATTTTTTGTCGTATTCCAGACAGTCCATTCTCCTTTAATTAAGATCTGATTAGTAGGTACTCTTTGAGTACCTAATCTCTAAAAATGTTATTGATCGGTTATGTCAATTTTGGTAAAACATATAAGTAATGATTTATTTTCGTGAAATCCAATAATTCAATTTACTTTAACAGGCATTTAGTCGGGTTCTTGATATCTCGTACATTGTTATTTAAGTCGTGGCCTTGAAACGCGATAATAAATAAATAAATATATAAATAAATAAATACAAAGGCAAAGGTATCCCAAGAGATAACCGCTTGGCTATTTTTAAAATACTATATTCTTAATTTTTAAACTATACATATGAATAAATTTTACAAAATACTTTCAGATAATACGACACTTGAACTTACTATATTTTATATAAATTTACATTTAATAAAACACTCTCAAATATTCAATAATTGACATTACAATAATTGACATACCACAAACTAACACATATTATATATACTTTACAGCGCATTTTGTTTGACCTATAATTTAATTTGGTTTCTTCTGATGAAAATATATGTATAAGGAAGGTAGCTCAAGAGATGAGTACTCTATAACAAGGCTATTTATGAGATACTTAAACAGATCATCAACAAGCCAAAACATCAGTTTCCATCAGGTGATTTTGTGGTCAAAGGTCAAACTAAATTTGTAAAAAAAAGACCAAGATCAACGGAGAATGAAACCCACTCCTTCTAAACTATTTTCTTCCGCATATTTAAAAGCATAAGAAGCCGTCTTTTAGTTTGACAAGCGTCACAGAAATAGTAGTGTTAAAGTATAATAATTATGAACTAAGCAACTCTAAGTTCTAATAGTAAACAACCACATTAAACGACTTGACAATGACAACAGCTGGCTATATGTCTACAAAAAGTTAATTTTAGACACCGAAAAATATTTATATACTTAATACATAAATAAATATACACTAAGATTTCAGAGACATCTATTTCCAAACTAAGGAAAGCACAACTATGCTAACCGGATTGCTGATAGAATACTAACATGTAGGTATAGTCCAGCCCTTTTTGGCTAATTGACATTATTATTATTATATATTATGTATTTTTTTTACTTAATACCTTATTTGTTGTCTAGTCTAGTAGATTACGTGGCTAACATAGAGACAACTAATACTTACATTATACATTAGATATTCTGAAGTACACATATAGAACATTTATTTAAAAATGCACACCCCTTCTTAATATTTTGTTATTACATCTGATAGGTATAGACGGTGACTGCACCACCAATGGTAAAAATTAATTTATATTAAAATAAAATGTACTTATGTATATCAAGGGACCCACCCATAATTCGATTAATTTAGTCATAGTATACAATTTAAAGTATAACGCTAATATTACAACCACCCCAGACTATTAGGTACTTAGTTACACTCTTCTAAACTACTTTGAATGATATTAAAAAAAAGGACTGCATCATCGGTGTTGCATACAACAATACAATTGTACTATTATTCTTGAATTTCTTAATTAATTCATTAGAATATTCTTCTTTCGTGTCAACATTCCTTCAAATTGAATCCGCCCAGAATGTGGCAACCGCTATGGCAGATGCCGTAGAATATGAAATGCAGAGTCCTTTTGTTATAAAATCATTGCTTTGGTATCTAATATAAAAATACAACTAAACATTATCTATATGCATACGTATCTACGAAATCAAGGAATTATGAATACATTATGAATTATTTATTCATTTTACTTTTGAAAAAACTATAGATTCATATCGCATAATTTTAATTTTCTTTGATCTTCTTTTGATTCAATTAAGAATCTTATTTGTGCTAACAACGACCAATAAGTTTTGTGCTCAACTACGCTTACAAGTCATAGATTCACAGTAAGAAAAACTCATTCTAAAAACCAAGCCGGTGGAATTATATAAACGCAATGACGTTTAAAACCAAAAACTAATCGCGTTAAACGCGTTCTATTCTACCTCTAAATTATATTGTGAGTAAATGCATTATCAAAACCATAAATTCCAGTATCACTTTAATAATTTGGCACCAGCTCCGATATATCTGTATCGTTCTTAACAAAGTGCGGCCATTCTTTTATAATATCGTACAGTTTGTCTCCCGGGCTTTGAGTAGAGGCCAGCTGTCTGTGGCCAAACAGTTTATAGTCTTTGGCGATCTTACCTAAAGCTACTCCTCGGCTTATGAGCTTTTGTGCGGCGTCGATTTGTTTTTGAGGCGGTGCATACGTGTTGAAAGTGCCTATGAAGGCTATACCTATGCTGTACTTGTTGTAACCGAGAGTATGAGCTCCTTGGTAATCCCATCCTCGACCGAAGTATGCGGACCCATCACCCGCGACTAGAAAATTGTAGCCAATGTCGTACCACCCACGCGACTCGACGTGAAACGTTTGAATGAGACGAACCCGCAAAACACATTCGCTCTGTAACAGCAAAGTTAAATTGATATAATAAAAAAATATTACCTATAGAATTTAATTGATTATTTTTATTACTACATAACCTGTTCTTTCTTGTCTTTATAACTATCAGCACTCATACTATTGCTTTGATTTGTAAATGACCTATTCATAACAGTTAATTTTTTGAGGAAATGCCACTTCATGCCCCTATGTTAGGTTTTATGTTTTATACATTAGTAGATATAAGTACCTGATAAGAGCAGCCTTCTGTGTCTGTGTGAGTGATGATAACCCATGGAGCCGGCAGTTTCAATACATCCAATGGTTTCTCAACTGGTCTAGCTAACCAGTTAGTTCTAGAAACTATGCGAAGATGGTTGGGTGCAATCAACAAGGGATCAGCTGAAAATTAGCAACTTATAAAGGATCTCTACAGATATAAATGATAGACAATTAAAGGTTGATGTTGCTTTACAGTAGCATCAATCATCCTTTTTTTCTTGTTTCAATTTAATTAATTAAACTTAATTTTCTTGGTTTTCTACTTATATTGAAAAGACACTGCTTACAGGTGCAATTTTCAACTACATATATATTAACAAATTATACATTTAGATTGTAGCAGAATTTAGAGCCAGGGCAGACATAAAACAGCTGTGTTTTATGAATGTCTAAGCTCTACATTCTAGTAAGAAACAGTTTGAAACTTAGAAAGATACTTTCATAAATGGGTAATAGAAACACTAAAAATTGTGCTGTGTAGTTATATAAAACTGAAAAAAAATTATTCAGTGAAACTGAATTAAGTTTTATTCAGTATATAACCACACAGCACAATTCCAAATAAAAAGGTACCTTCTGCATCATACGTCATTTTGACATTATTATTGGAAAGCCTCTTGACGTCACCAGAAATAGATTTCTTATTGACAGTTTCCTTTGTTAGTATAACGTGAACCCATATAAATGTTAGCAGAACCACCAACAGAGGTATTAAAAACAACTTGTTTTGAACATTGTAACATGTTCCCTCCACCTCCCAGTCTGAAATGCAAATGAGATAGAATCAGGGTGAGGTACTTACATTATGTAATCAGCTGGATATGTCAAGGAGCTTATGCCTCCTTCATATATCGCCTTTCAATCACAAATCAGTTTTATTTGTTAGATATTTCATGAAACTGCCACCGATGTAGGAACAAAGAGCTCCAATACAATCATAGTGTATTTTGAGGAAGAATTTGCATAGCTCTACTATAGATAAGGTCTTGTTATGGTTGCGTATGAGTTTGGTGAGTGGGTGTTAAGCATTTAAACTAAATAATATTATGCATACCTACCAGTCTGCATATTGTGGTTATTTGATAAGACATATCTGTTGCCTTAAATGGCATATAACTAGCTATTTAAAATTATTGTGTTAAGTACACTCTTTCTATAGGTCTCTTAGACAGTCGGACTGGATACACAAGATATTTGAAGCCATTTTGATGGAAATGTTTTTTATATTGGAGAACCTCGTTACAATGTCATCTATAATGAAGTTTTTTTCGAGCCTTGATGTGAAACTTACTTGCAGCTTTTTCTTCGTCATTAAACCCCGGCAAATCATTGCTTTGCCCTTGGTTAGACAAAGTTATAGAAAGAATAGCACAAATCCCGCCAACAGCAATAAAGCAAACTGCTGAAAAAGTTAGCTTCAGCCATAATTTCACTTCCAGTTTTTTTATAGCTGAAAACAAAAAGTGTTTTCATCAAAATCAAAGATCTGTTATTAGTTAACCATGTTATAGTATAGTCAACATTTTTTGATTCATCAAAGGGGTCTATTTTTGACAGAATTTAATTATTATTTTTTCCTTAACCTATAATGTCCCACTGCTGGGCAAAGTCTTCCACTCATCTCGGTCCTTGGCGACATTCCACCAATCTTTTTTGTGGGCGTCCAGGTATAAAATATATATATACTTATACATATATATATAAACACCTTGTATCCTAAATTTTAGTTCAACCCTACTATCCTTTACTTGGTATTTTTCTGTACTTATGCTGTCAGTGTCATAATTACTAAATCAACCATATGGTACTTACTTGATTCTTTCTGTATTTTAGGATCTGAATTTGATGGGATGTATGATGATTCATCTTCTGTTGTTTCATAGCCAGGATTATCATGTTCTGTGCTGTTCTGAACAACCTGTTTTATGGTTACTGGGCCGTTAAAGTATGTGTTGTTTCCAAATTGCACATTTTCTGAGTTACTAACTGAAACACTGCCAAATACTGAGGCCGTAGGTTTCACTACATCCTGGGGCAATGCAGACAAAGTGCTTAGTGCCCTTGAACTTTTATCTACACTGACCTCCTCATTCTCACTCTCACTTTTTTCTTCTACAATTTGGAAATCACCAAGGTCGCCTTTGACTTTAATACCTAAGTTTTCCTCAACACAAGAACCAGAAGTCATAGCCATTTTCACTTTCGCGAACATACATGATCAAACTTGAAACCACTCACAGCAGCCCCAAAATGAGAATAATGAAATTATTGAGACTGAACACTGAGAAATAATGTATTTTACAGATATTAAACTACATTGTTATTCATCAGAATCGATATTCATTTTATTGAAATTCTACAATAAATGAGATATTCAGTCAGATATTTTTTTGCGTTCATTTGTAATGAAAGCGACGACGTTCAAAAAATTATTTTTTTTCTTTTCCTCTTTTTGCTGTTTTTTTTTTCCTTGCTCGCGTTTCTTTTTTTTTTTTTTTTTATTTATTTGCTCTTCCGAGCAGGCTAAAGTTTTAGAACCATACCGCCTAGTCTTACGTAAATGTTTTTCTCTTAAATTAGTTTATTTTCTTTATTATTTTATTTACAACGTCTTCCCGTTCTCTTTACACTTCTATCATAAAGCATTCACTTTACAGTTATGTTTTTCCCGCCATCCCCAAGATGGCAGGAAGTCCACTTATATTTCGTACGTTATGTTTTTCTCTTATGTTAATTTGTTTTCTTCAATATTTCATGCATTCACTTCACAGTTATGTTTTTCTCTTGAGTTAGTTTGTTTTCTTCAGTATTTTATGCATTCACTTTACAACTTTACAGTTATGTTTTTCCCGCCATCCTCAAGATTTTTCGTACGTTATGTTTCTCTCCTATGTTAACCCGTTTTCTTCAGTATTTCATGCATTCACTTCACAGTTATGTTTTTCTCATAAGTTAGTTTGTTACAGTAAATGTTTTTCTCTTAAATTAGTTTATTTTCTTTATTATTTTATTTACAGCGTCTTCCCGCCATCTTGAAGATGGCGGGAATCCTCTTGCTCGCGTTTCTTTCGATCCGAATTAGTGGTGTGAAGTGTGGCTGGCTCTCAAAAAAAAACCGAATATTCACCGGATACTAATCAGCATTTTTTTAGGGATGGAACGATACGAGTAAATACTAAATACTCGATACGTTTTTCCGGTACCAAGTAATTTTTATATCGATACTTTGAAAATAAGCATCAAGTAGGTCAAAAGTACACATATTTGCACGTCAAATATGCCAATGTCAAATTTCATAAATTTTATAAAAAATTGCATAGCTATCTGAAAAAGTTTTTGAACGCGTCTGAAGTCATAGATCTAGAGAACGCCCTTTTCTACGTCTGTGGTATTTTTCTATACATATGCTGTCAGTGTCAAGTGTCACGCATACGCGAGTGGTAGGCGACGCTGCGAGGATACGATACGCAATGCAAGCAAGGATTCCCGCCATCTTCAAGATGGCGGAAGACGCTGTAAATAAAATAATAAAGAAAATAAACTAATTTAAGAGAAAAACATTTACTGTAACAAACTAACTTATGAGAAAAACATAACTGTGAAGTGAATGCATGAAATACTGAAGAAAACAGGTTAACATAGGAGAGAAACATAACGTACGAAAAATCTTGAGGATGGCGGGAAAAACATAACTGTAAAGTTGTAAAGTGAATGCATGAAATACTGAGGAAAACAAACTAACTCAAGAGAAAGACATAACTGTGAAGTGAATGCGTGAAGTGTTGAAGAAAACAAATTAACATAAGAGAAAAACATAACGTATGAAATTTATGTGGACTTCCCGCCATCTTGGGGATGGCGGGAAAAACATAACTGTTAAGTGAATGCTTTATGATAGAAGTGTAAAGTGAACGGGAAGACGTTGTAAATAAAATAATAAAGAAAATAAACTAATTTAAGAGAAAAACATTTACGTAAGACTAGGCGGTATGGTTCTAAAACTTTAGCCTGCTCCGAAGAGCAAATAAAAAAAAAAAAAAAAAAAAAGCAATGCAAGCAAAAATAACAAACAACAGCTGGCTACTGCTAGGGTTTCGTTTGCTTCTTATTTTTCTGTTTGTCGATTTGTAAGCAGCGGCAAAAATATTCCGAAGCGTAGATTTAACATCATTTGTACTATAATATATGAGTTTAACGATGCCACTTGGATGGATACGAGTGTAACGAAGAACACAAATTCTAGTTTCATATCATAACCACTCTAAACACGATGAGTTTACTACATGAAGGTGAAATTGTCGTAAAAGAAACATTTGGGACCACTGATAAGGAAAGGTTTTATATAAGACCACCCGGTATGAATACCCATCAATACAATAAACAAAATATATCGTAACAAATAATAAACTAAAAAAATATGATTTTGATATTGTGAACAACTGCAAAAATTACATTATTGTTTACTTTATGCAATATTTCATTTTACCAGGGCAAGCCGGTATTGTATTAATAAGCTCAGGAGAATCAAGCAACGCAAATGACTGGTTTCAAAGGGTATTTCTACCACAAGGGTACCCTGACAGTGTCAGTAAAGACTACCTAGCTTACCAAATATGGGATACCGCTCAAGCTTTCTGCAGTACTATTGCAGGTAAAACAATGTAAATGATGTCTGTAGGTACTGTGTACCAAACATTGGAATAAACCAATGGCTTACCAGGTGTTATATGGAACCACTGCCTGAAATAATGCATTGTCGACATTGAGCATGTCAACTGTAATGCACTACAGCATAATGCTATAGAGCAATATGTTAATATGTTTCGCACTTCATGATTCCTGAATGTGGTCAGTGAAGCATTGTTATAGGAAAACATACACTCTAAAGAGACAGCAGTGTTGGTACCACCATTCGCTAATAATAACAACCTAACCAATAGATTTTTAAATAAAATAATCCTATATTTCAGGTATTTTAGCAACACAAGAAGTTCTTCGTGGAGTGGGAGTGGGTGATGTCAATGCAACACCTCTAGCAGCTACCATCACATGGATTCTTAAGGATGGTTGTGGGCATATTGGGAGAATACTGTTTGCATACACACATGGGTATATATTATTCTCATGTTAACTTACTTTAGTTGGTGACTAACTTTGCCAGTTCAATCATGCGACAAAATGTATTCATAAAACTTCCATACATGAACCAGGAGATATGTTAGCAGCATTGAAGTTAGATGCCATTAATACATTGGGGTCAACATGGGTACATTTTATGTTAAATATTAATAAAGATTCTCAGCAATATTTACATTTTTACACCAATTTGATGTAGTTTTTCACCAAATAACTCATTCATATATTTTCAGAACTTACCTGGATGCTTATAGTAAAAAATGGCGAATGTATGCAGACATCTTGAACAATGCCGCAATGTGCATTGAAATAGCACTACCCCTTTTTAAAGTCTACACTTCATTTGCTTTATGTATAAGCACTGTTATGAAAGCTATTGTGGGAGTGGCAGGTGAGATTAATCATAAAACATATATAAATATATCTAGAGTTTGGTATAACATATATATATTTAGTACCTAGATAACAAGACATCTGAGCTCTGCCTCTATTAGATTTTACATGAGTTACCTTTTTGTTTTAATGGTTGATTAAAGATGAATAATACTGCCATTATCATTTTAATTCTCTGTCAATATTATCTGGATGACAATGTTTTGATAGAACCCATAAGTTGTCAAATTTCATGAACTGGCTGAATAGATAAGTTGGAATTGTAGATCTATATCTGTCTGTAGTTTTAAGAATAGAACAAAGGATATAAAGCATCCTACCATTGTTATAATTACTCAAAAAAATTATAAAATAAGATCCTTTGGTACAGGTGGTGCGACTAGAGTGGCAATGACTCAGCACCATGCCCTTATTGGTAACCTTGCCGATGTATCAGCAAAGGACTCTGCACAGGAAACAGCTGTCAATCTGGTTGCTTCAATCACAGCACTGGTTATACTCACCACTTTTGGGTATGTATTAATTGTATTTAATTACATAATTAAGTTTACTAGAAGAAAAGTTTCCCCTGATTCTGCACTAAAAGTACCTGCCAATAATGTGGGAAACATGTCAAGTATGTGAATGTTTTATTTATAGATAACCATACATTAACCTGAACCAAAACTATTTGTATAAATATTAAATTCTAATTAAGTACCTATGACACAAATCATGTCCCGAAATAGTCGAAGATTCCGATTTATATGAGTGATCAATATTTAGTTTGGCTACATATTTAAATCATTTCAGGAACTCTCTCATTATCTTCATGATGATGATGGTCTTTCATGTAATGTTCAACTACTTCGCGGTAAGGGCGGTGTGCCTTCGGACCCTCAACGAGCCTAGATTTTTACTAGCGATCGACAAATATCTGAGACATGAAATGATTGCGACTCCATGTGAAATAAACAGGAGCGAACCTATCATATTCTATCAACTGGGACCATGTATATTAGGTAAGCATTTATTCATATTTTCAGCGAAATATTTAAAAAACTATCATCAGGAAATCGGAGACTGCTACCGCTACGCTATAAGATGAACAGAAGTTTAATTTATAATTTGGGACAACAAGCCACAATAAATAGCCACCCTAAACTTTATCACATAGTCATGATCTGCAAGTCATAAAATATATATAAGTATAACAAAAAAATATCAGTTTAGGTAACCATTGGATGGTTACCTAAACTGATCTAATGAGAACCAATTTCAAAATTTCAGATTTAAAACTAAGCGGATTTAGAATAAAACTGGGACAGTCGCTAAGTAAAGTGTTTAGTCAAAAACCTGAAGCAGCACAATTAAAAAAACTAAGTCAAATATACGAGTATAGAAATTATATTCTGGTGCCAAATATACAGACCAGAAATATGCATATTTTGCTGAAGAAAAATGCTACTGTTGATGATGTTCTATGTGCGTATTTACACGCGACTTTGCTTGCTATTATTACATGTGCAATCAACGATGAACCTTTGGTAAGTACATATATGCAAAAAGCCAAAAATTTCATAGCGTAACATTTGGTACCTTCATAAATTAATGTTGTATCAACTCTAAATGTAGCACTTTTATAGTTTCAAATATAATATATTAAGTACCTAGGTATTAAATTTAAAATAATGTATTTCAAATTGTGTTTTAATTGCAGCCCGTTTACAAAAACCAAGATGTAAGACCGTTCGCTCAAGTCTGTCGCACGCTGCAATCTGTTGAATGGAGTCGATACGAGGCTCACATACAAGACTGCAGATTTGCATACGATCCGTCGTACGAACTCATGAAGTATCTAGACAAAATCGTGCAGAAGGAATGGCCGAGGATGAGCGACGGTCTCAGTCAAACAGGTTTGTTAAAAAAATAAACTACGTACGCCATGGTTGTAAAGCTCAGTAGGTAATTCTGCGAAAGTAAACGCCATTTTGAAAAGTTTTCACAAGACAAGCATAGAAAAATCAATTTAGAAACATATTCATGAAATGCTGAGTCAGGGTCTGGTATGTGCCTTTTTTCAGTATCTGAGTATTATATTATAGTAGCTGTGGTGTTAAATAAATGTAGAATCCAATACTTATACTTATTTTAGGTTGGGATTTATCGAAACATCTACTAACATGCGGTCAATGGCGTATAAGCAATGGCGATATCGTGGTCAAGCCAATCTCCGCAGATAAAATGACAGACGAACAGTTACAATTCGACGGCGTTGTAGATCCCCACAACATGCACCCTTTCCTAGACATTATCGAGGAAATTGGAGACCAAGAAAAGTACGAAGAGGATTTCACTATTGAACCAGAACCAAAGGCTTCTTCAGTCAAGTTGCCGTCGAAAACGGATGATTCTGATCCATCTGAAGCAAACTTGTCAAAGAATATTACAGAATCAAGTAAGAATAATTTACCATCTAAACTATTCAAAACGGAAGTTCCCGTTTCCAGTAAAACTGATTTAGGCCCTATGAATACATCGAAAACCAATTAATTAGGTATAGTTATGTACGTAAAGCAATACAATACTAGAAGTTTTAGTTTAAACGAATCTTATGAAACGATTTAAGGTACAAATTTAATCATAAGTAGAAGCTAGAAATTTGCCTATTGGTGCACTTGTTTTTATATAGAACTTACATCATCAGCGTTTTGAAAATGCACTGATGAAATTCGGCTTGACAAAGATACATACCTTTTCTGATTTATAATATTTATATATTTGCTTGATCATCAAATTTGAAAGTCAGAATCAGTCTTATAAGGCATCAATTTAGTTAATTTACCTCAACAAACCTAATATACATATAACAACATACTTAAATTGTTTTTGTTATACTACTGGCTTTCAAAATACTAATTAAGAATGAGGTTCATAAATAAAAAATATCAGAAAGACGCAACAAAAAGACTTTTGATGGCGACCGATGTGGCGCGGCGGGCGAAGGTCCGCTTGCGACGCGGAGGTTGCGGGTTTGATTCCCGCCTTAGGATAAATATTTGCGTAAATATCTGCAAATACTTATTCCGAGTGTTCTGGGTATTTTATATGTATAATAAAAAAATCCATTTATGTAATGTATTGTACCTATTAAGTATGTCAGTCTTCTAGTACCCATAACAAAAGCTCTGCTTAGCTTGGGACTAGATGATGTTGTGTGGATTGTCCAGCTTTATTTATTTATTTTGCAGTTGTTATTGCGTATTGTATACAAGACTTATACATTCCTTGTCTAACCAAATTTAAATAGGTAGAAATTTTAGATATAACCTTAATAATGTATAATGCCTTGAAAATAGAATTAAGACACTTATTTGACCATAAGCATTTTTTTGTTCGCTAAGAATCGAATTAAATAATAAACATTAAACGCAGCATTACATGCTTACATCCTCGTTATTTCAAAAGGTTCATACATAAAAATGCGTAGACACTGGGTGGTTGCCTCTTGTTGACAAGATTATTGAGGATTACTTACTGTTATTTTTTCGATGCCAGAAAAATGGGCAATACGAACCCAAAGTAAAACTACTGCACCTTATAGTGCGATAACAAATAGTCATACTTTTTAGTCGCGTAAAATTAAAACATTTGAAAATCTACGAATTGTGTTCAATAAAAGGTGAGTGTTTTATAACGAATGTTTTTATGGCTCAAATATACCTATTTACACGACGTATTGCAATTTTATGTTAGAATCCGCTAGTACATAATATCGATAAGATAAGAATTCCATATTTGTATTTGTTAATAAAACATTACATAGTGATTAGTATTTTCGATTCTTTAATTTCATTAGGATTTATCCATCCGTTTTACTTCTACGCTTGTCTTGTGCTCGCCATCTGTGTAAACAATACTTATTAAAGTTTATAGAAGGTATTGACGAAGAGATACATGACATAGGAAGAAATAAGTGAAATAAAATACGAATACATACTACACCATACCATTTTATTTAAGTATTGTCAATTAATTGTATAGTTCCGTGACATATCCAATCTATGCGATGTTCAGCTACATCTACAAACATTTTTCTAAATACCGTTGAATAACTAACGGTACTGGGAAATAAATTACTTAATGATTTATACTGTAATGCAATACAGCCGAACATAATTGAATGTAGATATACACGCAAAATACATAGCAAACAGCTCTTTTACATAAATAACTCACACTTCACTTTGGTAACTCAAAATTAAATTACAGTACAGCTAAAGCAATGATTTACAAATAAATAAGATGACTTGTAATGGAAATATTTGCGAAGTGTAAATGATTACTTCTGGATTTGTCAAAGTGGTCATACGTTTCTACTCATTCGTAGCATTACAGACTTTACTTAATTATCATTACATTGTTACTATATTTGACCAACGCCACCCACAATCCAAATAAGTGGTAAATACTGAATAGCTGCAAGTATTTCAGTTACATAATGATTGATAGATAATTATGCACACATAACGCACATAATTTGGCCATTCACCGAGACGCAAAAGTATGCACAGCATACCTACTGTCTAAAAATACATATACTACGAAAAATCCTACAAAATATTGTATTGTTCTATTATATGAACGATCGTTTGGTATTGATTACTTCGTAAACAGCTACTATGCGAGTAAAGCAGTTGAATCACGACACCGTACAGCCAATTGTGCCTAAGAGTATTAATAAAAACACCCAACAAAATTTAAAAATCATAATTTACAAATACAAATAATGAACAATTAAAAAAAAACAATATACTTATAAAATCACAGAGATAAGTACGAAAGCATTACAATCCAACAATAACAATAATCACTTACGCTTACTTATTACCTAATACGAATAAATAGGTCACAAAATGTGTGCATGCGAGAGAAAAATTCAGGGCTATTGACTTGGTGTTGTGATCGAACTGTACGATATAACTAGTGTTCCTAGTTTGCTAGTCGTGCTGTAGATGGCGGCAACATTTACTTGCCGATTTGTTTGATAAGTAACTCTGTGGAGAGTGACTTGGGGCGTTCGATGGGCAGACCAAGCGCGCGAGACCAGATCATCTGCGCGAGGCAGCCCAGAGCGCGGGACACACCGAACATTACTGTGTAGTAGTTCATCTCAGACATGCCGTAATACTGGAACAATACAAAGCAGTGAGCAAACCTACATTAGCTTATAAAGTTAATCAAAATAAGACACAACACAGATTAATGCGGCTTCGCGTCTATCTGCAAAAAATCTAAGAGCATCTCTGATTACCAGTTTTAGGCCATGTATGATAATTAAGATCATCGTCCTGGACCCTGGACATTGTCCTGGACAAGCTAAGAAAAGTGAACTTACTGAAATAATCTTAGAAAGACTGTTACCAGGCAAGTAGTGAATGCAAAAGACTTCCTACTGACTGCTGTGAAATGTAAAACGGTAATATGTTTTATTGATTGAAGTTAATACCTGAAGCAAAACACCAGAGTGGGAGTCTACATTGGGCCAGGGGTTCTTAACCTTGCCGAGCTCGGTAAGGATCGGCGGCACCACCTTGTAAATGGTGGCTACCAGCTTGAACAGCGGGTCGTTGGGCAGATGCTTCAATGCGAACTCTCGCTGACATGTGTATCTGAAAACAAATCACTTTATAAAAATCGCTTTTATGTTTGGTGCAACAGCGGACCTAGCTAAGTCATCGTTTGTAGAATTCCATCTGGAAATGGAACTAAAACATCATTTGTTTTTTAACAAATATCAATTTATAGCAGATAGACTAGGAATACTTCATGCTGTGTTCATGAATCTTAAAGGACACTCCACAGTCACTAACGAAACAGTCAGTTGTCGTCAGGGAGTTGGTTTCCTGAATGGTGCCTACAGTCATTCTTTATTTTTGTACAATTGTATCTTCCAACAATTTTTTCCATAAATATAATGAATAGACAGAAGACGCCAGTTTGCTTGATGTTAAACAGTTTTGCTTTCCTTGTATTATTTTGTTATTTCTGTGAGAATCCTAAAATATGTAGTTTTCGGATTGCACAACGACAAACCTGGGATCAGTCTTCCTGAGCACAGCGTGACCGTAGCCAGGCACCACCTGGCCAGACTTGAGGGTCTTCCAGATGAACTCCTTCAGCTGTTCCTCCGTGTAGTTGTCACCGACCTGCTTACGCAGTTTCTCGAGCCACACGAGTACCTGAGAAGGATATTTCTTATTATTTCTGCCTCAAGTTGATTTGATTTCAGATTTCAGAGCTTTTTCTACTGTTGTTAAATATATCAAAAGCATGTCCTTTTGACACATAGGCCTCTTTTAAGTAAGTACTCACAATTATAAAAATATATATTCGTAGTATAGTTTAGTGCTCATATTAATTACACTGATATCCATATAAATTAATATCAGTGTCAAGGAAATTAGCTTGTTCGAAAAACAGGGAAAGTTAACTCGTATCACAGAAACGGACTCTGAGGTCTGCTTTCGTTTACTACTCTAAATAAGCCTCTAGTAGGGTTGAGGATATATAATTTAATCTGAAGGATAACTGTCCAGGGGGACAGTGCTAAGATTTGCAGTGAACAATTTAGAACTTCCTTCGGTGATAAATCAAGAAGTAATTACAAATGGGGAGCTCCAAGCAATTTTGTGATAGCCTCATATTTCTCCTTCAGTATTTGTTAACGGCAGAAAACTTTTGCACGAAGCTGAATTGATCAACAGTAAAAAGTTTCTATTTACAATAAATATTTGATCTAAGAATCAGTACAGCAATTAATGAACCTAAAAGAAAAAAAAAGCAGTAGAGGACCATGTAGCTGAACTAGGATTCTCAAATATTTTTTTCGCCTGCGCATAATATAGAGTTCTGAAATCATACTTGATTGATCGATTCATAAATTTATCTTTATGTTGAATTGACATCAAAGATTGTAAGTAAAACAGAGATAACATAAACGAAGATAAATGGAAAAGTATTTACAATTGGTTGCAAACAGCTAAATATAATCTTGTTATCGCATATGTCATATAGAGGTGATGAGAAATGATAGGAAATATTGCGCTGCCCTTACAAATAAAATATAAACATTATAAGACTGCAAATAGGAAAAGAAACAAACTGCATACCTCCTGGTTGGCCAGTCCGTGCAGGGGTCCTGCCAGACCATTGAGCGCGGCCGCAAACGATAGGTAAGGATCGCTGAGCGCAGAACCCACCAAGTGAGAAGTATGGGCAGACACGTTGCCTCCCTCATGGTCACTGTAACAAGGAAACGTTTTCTTTAAACAAAAAGTAACATTCACATGACGAAAGGCGTCCTAATCTGCCTTATATAATGCTCGTAGGTTCCAGTCCACTGAAAACCATCCTAAAAGACTTGAAATACCTATACAGGTTGTTTTGAGAGCAGTGGTGGATTTTGTTTGGTTTAAAACACTGAATTAAAAGTCGTTTTTTCTTATAGGTTCGTGTCTACAATCCACTTAATTCCTATGACAGATCTAAGACTTATCTCAAGACCGAATAGTAAAAGGGAGTTTTATCTTTTCTTCATTGTGTTGTGATGAAACAACACTATATTAAACAAAAGTATATGGATATTAAAAGCATTGTGAAGAAATAAATTTCGTCAATCAGTAGCGTCTAGACGTCTCAATAAAGAAGCCTGTGAGAGATCGACATTATTGAGTCTTATTATAGCGCGGGTTCCGACAGACGCACCATATGACATGCGTCACATGGTAGGTAAAGTTGCACCGAGCGGGATTTAAAATAGCCTAACCTTTAATGCGAGTGCAATGACACATGCAGTACAAAGTTCTTTGACAATTCTCACGAATCGAATGAGATTAACATATATTTTGATTTAATTATCGTTTGCAACGATCTGTAGATTTTGTAAATATGTACATACTATGTATAATAGTCGTAAGTTTGTTTGTGAATACTTTATTATCATATAAACCTTGATTAACTTTTATAAGAGCTTCTCATAAAATAAACTACTTTCTAAGTGTTTTAACAAAAATGCGTGAAATTTTAACACCTACGGTGAAAAGTTATCAGTCAAGAGTGGATTACTAGTTCCATCCAATGTTATCAGTTGGATCGGCTATCTTGCAGCACTGTTACAGTTCGAGAGATAAGCAACGAGCAAAGTACACACATAAAATGAATAGCGCTTGATAAAATGACACGCTATGCGTATGTTTGCTTAAAAAATTGTTATGTTTTTTTGATAACCACGAACTTTCATGCCATACTAAAATTAATGTCAATAGAACATAGAATACGTAATGTTTGTCATCTTACACGCGGCTTAGTAAGGTAGAATTAACATAATTATGAATATTTGAGAAATTTAAATAAAATACACAATGGGACAAAAAACAAATAATAATTGAGGTGTCTTGAACATAGTCGCGTTTATTTAACCTTCGTTTACATTCATCCATTTATTGTTAACTTAATAAAAATTTTAATCTTAATCGACTAGACATAGCTTGTAGAAAACTTAGAGCTCTATATTTATACGAGTTTTATTAAAGAAAAGCCGCGGAAAAATGCAAGTGCAGTTTGTAATAAACACGAGAACAAATCACGTATACTGTGACTGATTCAAGCTCAGCACATCCATCGCTATGACGGTGACATTCAACATGACCTCCATATTGCTTCGAAGAAAACAAAAGACGTACTTTATTGTTAAATAGCTAATGCAGCTGCCCCGTTTTTCGTTACAAATTGGCGTTTCAGGGAAACCCCTTTTAAATTATTCAACACTATAGATTTCTATAGTAAAGTAGCAATGGAAATCACCCTCTGAATAATCAATGTCTAACCTTACGTAATGCTTTGTCGAACAAATACAACGAAGCAGCAAGCGCATAGCAACAGAGTCAGTCACGAAATGCAAGCTAATTTTAGCACAAACATGCTACCAGTGAGCAGGGATGAGCACAGTAGCATCTGAGAAGTTATCTGTTTTCAAATGTATGCGATTTACCGTAGCGTAGCTATATCGTGACGATCTTTGAAAATTATATAATACTTTGCAATGCATTACTGCGGTGCAATAATATTCGCTAAGCATTTACTAGATAAAACATAGGTTCCTACTATGCAATAAAAGCATGATCAATTTTTGTTTTTAAAAGTGTGAAGGATAACATTTAACCGTTTACATCTTTGATCACAAAAACTTAATCTTTAGTAAATACTTCGGTAAAGATTCTCTACCACTATGATAGGTAAATATGTGGTAAACCAAATATTTGTATACTGATCGTATTGTAAAATATCTTTATAACATTAATTTATTTATAAACTACATAGAGTTGTACCTACTTGTGGCATGATTGATTCACACAATCTAACATTTCAAATTTTTTACTTTCTCATTTATAAAACGCGTAACAATACAATACCCTCTACGCATAGTTATCAAACTTGTCGGATAAGAACCATATAAATAAGTACATATTGCGTGCACACAACGACGTTGGTTTTACTTAATTTTCGGAGCTTAACCATCATTACATTTTCATTTATTTATTTCGCCCTATAATCACAGTGAATTTCATACAAGGCATGTCCATTTACAATACATTTTCGTTTCGATCTTCGTTTGGTTCTGTTTTGCCGAGACTACGTCGGCTTTACTTTCGCACTTAAAATGGATGTAGATACGTTGTTGTGCGCACACAATGTAGCAACACTCATTATCGACTTCAAGCAATAACCTTGAAAATAATTTATGAATAGTTTTTAAACGTTGAAAATTCATTTCAGTCATTGTCTCGGTTTGAAAATATAATCGGATACTACACGTAAAGTAAAAAACATTGAATAATTTAAAATAATATGCCACTCACCTGCATAATCAGTGTGTAATTATGTACATGCCTTGCTTTGTTTAAGTGATACAAGTATGTTTTGATATGGGTAATGCGTCTAATGTAACGTCAAACTGATATCGAAAATCTTGCTTCAATAGTGATTTGAATACAGCAATTCTAGAAAGGCTGAGGATTATATTCAATTGAATGGGTCATAATGGTCACCCGTACAACTACATGCACTCACAATATAGTTTTGCTCAATGTCGTGTTATACTAATAGAGAACAATAAGTTGTTAGCCGTCTAAACGGAGGTCTCAGGCTTTTTATTATGGTGTTTACCTAATCCAATGTCGAATCGATGTTTTCCTTTAACCTTCAACGCAAACGTTCAGAGCAAAATGATTTATTGGAAGTGACACTGAATTCCGATCCTAAGGTATTGGATTCAAATCATTGTAAACCAATTACAATTATAATACTTATTAATATACAATTATAAACATTAAAACATGATTGAAAAAAAAATCGTCGTAGAAAATTAATGTTAACCTTCGTATTAGTCAAGGGTTTTCAACAATAGGTATAATTTTATAATTCAACACTAGCATGCAAAACATTCGCAACACAATCAAATCAGCAAAGGCAATGGGAAATGAATCTAATTCGCTGCGTTATTCGCGTGCAATTATGGGGCCGATGTCTACCAAAGCTAAGTCTCGTTCAAGTATATAAATAAAGCTTACAACACATCTTTAAAACGTTCTGCTTTGATAGACTTCAGCCTGTAAGGTACAGTGGTTACAGTTTTCAAAACATCGGAAATTCCACTCTCACAGTACAATAAGATCTGTAAGGGAAGAAAGACTGATAATAAAAAATGTTATTGTTTGCGAAAACGAAGGTTCAGATTCGTTTCATAGAATTGATTGTTTGAAGAACTGTAGTAATAATGGTCCAGTGGATGTATTTGTTTTTGTTTCCTGTAATACGTGATGTTCATTCGATTTTTTTGTGAGATAATTTATAGATACGGTAGAGTTTTGTTTTTTTTGTAAATCAGAAATACAATACAAGGTGTAACCCACATAGGCCGAAAAGTGGGCTATTCTATACTTCCTGTCAAATAATGTTAATCTACTTAAGAAAGTTCTTAATCTTCATTCATAAATGCCTCTTTCATAAATTTTTCTAAAGGCAAGTTTTCCAAAGCATTGTTATCAAAGTGCCGAGAAACCGCACACATTAATACATTATAATAACTGTGTCACGCTACTAATTCCTATTCTATTAAGTTATTAGTAAATAAGCCTTGATTTTCGAACGAGGCCACGACCCGGTTAGATCAGTACATTATATAGTTTGTATTCCAAACCAGAAACCCAAATCAATTTAGGCTGTCAACAATGACGCGTGTGTATATTATTATTATACACTTTGGTATAGTTTGTAAGTACAATTGGACAAAAGAGCGCTTAAGACAATCATCCCAGTTATCGATAAACCCAGAATTGGATACTATGGCAAAGTTGTGTTGTTTTTAATTTTGATAGATGATTCAAACTTAATCGAATAAAACAAAACACGGAGAAGTCAACAAAAGTACCCCAAGAGCATATTTTTAAGTCTAAGCTGTGCTGCGTTTTTTTAATCTTCATTTTGGGCAATTTGTTTATAAACTAATATTTGATTTATTGGGACCGCCAGTTAGTGTTGCCTTAGCTTTAATTGTTCCGAGCTTAAACTTCCTACAAAATATATAAATAACGCATAAACGTGCAAAGAAATAAGACATAACAACTCGTGACAAGTTCAATTGGCTCAGAAGATCACGAGCTGTGAACCTGAAATCGTGGAGTTCCACAAAACAGCGTGTTGTCGCTTTACGCCCACTGCCCATTGTCGCGAACGAGAATTGCTCAATTCCGAGGAACGAGTATGTTATCATGTGACTATTTAGAACAAAGATTATCATGACATTGGCAACGGCCACTTTACAGCTTCGAATGTATTTAGACAACCAACAGTTTTTTTCTTAAATGATGAAGAAAACATAATGAGGAAACTTGTTAGTATTCTATCAGCGGCAGTGAGTTTCAACTTGTCGCTCAAGGGAATGCTAACTACTGTTAAAAGTGAACATGAAACAATGGGTGTGTGCCAAATATTATGTTTAAAAGATTAAGAACACTTCATACCACAGAATCCATAATGGTAAAGTCTGAACAATCCAACATGCGTTGTTAAAAATATTCATGTTCATGTGAATAGCTTCTCATTTTTAACATTTGCATTCGATTCTAAGAAAAAAATATTGCATTGGATAATATGCATTGTTAATTAACCGAGTCACGCTAAACTCCTGGCATTTTAATTTGACAGCTTCTGTCAACCTGTTGACTTCGTCTGCATTCATGTGACAATGCTATGGCACAATTTTCAATTTCCTAGCACTACACGCATAGATTTAGAATTTTAAGAAAATATTTGACTCTACCGTGAGTATCCATATCGTATCTGGTAATTACAATTATGATGCAGTGTTAAACACAAAAACTACGAATAAGGATCAAAAGTTTCCTGATACGTCCTAAAACAGAGGGTAGTTTAAAAACGTAAGACAAAATAGGTAGACCAACAAATCCTAAAATAGGGTTGTTTAAAAACATAAAGAATAATATGACTAGCGATTTAAGAGTAGAAAAAAGTATTACCTGTGGATGGTGAGGTACAGTCTCATCAGTTCCGTGAACTTCGGGTCGTCAAATCCGAGCATGGACGCATAGTTGGCAGACCAATCTTTGTTTTCGTCAATAGCTCCGATGCCCTTGCCGTCGCGGAAGGAATTCCTGTAGATGGTGGCTGCTATCACTGGCAGCTTGGCGATCAGATTCATCGAATCTTCGTAGATGTACTGATGACAACATAATATTGTTGAACAATTTCTAAAAAACAGCTTTATACTGACTATTCGATGTCACTAGTTCTAAGTGACCGTTAATAAGACTAAAATTGCGTGCGGTGGACAGGAAAGTCTTATCAAAATCAATAATAGTTTATTCAGTAAAATCACAAGGATAATTTATATGATTCATAGAACATTCCATTGCTATAATATTGTATGGCTCTATAAAATATACTGTTTTTTTTTCTGGAAATTTATGAAAAGAGATGGCTAAAACATCAATTGCTGAGAATAATACGTTTCAGCACCGTTTTAGCACTTCAATAGATTACGGAAGGCAGTTCTTAAGTGGTTAACTTATCGCACATAGAGTACTTTTATCGAAATAAAATTTCGTTAGATATGCAACGTGTACAATTAAAGTGCGGAATGAAATTCTAATTAACAAAAGTTTTATAACGAGTTACGAGTCAAATCAGTCTGTCATTCTCTTGACATTCTTAATTTGTATGACCATTCGGTCCTTTAGTATCAAGGAAATGCTAGAATCGATTACTCATTGCTAGCTTTTTACTTATCACTCACGTCTTTGATTAATCTTGTGTCCCTGACACTTGCTATCTCGGCTCTTCAAAACTATAGGCATTTACGCAAGTTCCGTATGCATATTTCAGTTCCATATTTTAATTTAACCAAATTTCACGACATGGTTGTGCATTGCACAAGTACCCCTACCATTGGGTCTAATGGTAGACAATAAAAATATTTGAGTATTTTTTAATTTGTTTTGCAATTAGTTCATGTATGTAAGTTCCAATATACTTCAAATATCATATTTTTATGTACAAAGTGTTGCAAACAAAGTTTTCCTCATTACAGTAAATATAGACTTGTAAAGATTTGACCGAAAATATTTCACGATAATGAATAGATTTGAATCTCTGTTGAATAGTAAAGAAATCTCAACCTATGCTTTTTTGATAATGTTTTGGGTCTATTCATTTTCTTTTATCGACCTGTAAAGGGTGTTAAAATTTTAATTTAGCGCGACTATCAGTGATGACGATTATATCGGTGCAGCCAATTTAAAATTTCAAAATGATTGAATAATATTTTACACATAAATGAACCTAGCGAGATGGGCAACTCACCTCCCAATACTTGGACTTGTGGACACCTTCAGTGTAAGCTTGCACGAACTTGGACTCGCTGTTTAAAGCAGTGACAGCAGCAGAAAACTGCGACATCGGGTGAAGCTTGCTTGGCATGTTGTTAAGCATGGTCACAACGTGAGCGGGCAGCTCGGCTCTGAATAAAAAGGAATCAAAAATATATAATATTCGAAACTAATCAAAGAATATTTCGAATATAACGTTTATTTATATTTACAGCAGCACTAAAAGAGTAGAATATAGCCAGTGAATAACCAAAGATACAAGCATCGTATTTTTTTACAACACATGACTATGGTCTATGTGCAGAATAAACAATAATAAAGGTATGTACCAGGTACTTATTTAAATAAGAGTCAGCTAATAATTGTTTAGGCTGCGAGTAACATTAGTCTAAACATATTCAAATACATCGGCCGGTTTCTGGAAACCCAAATCACGATTGATCCGAGTTTGACACATAGTAATTGTTTGATTTTTTCGTTGATCATCGTTCGAGAAACCGGCCGTTAGTTTTGAACATATTGCTAGTGTCTCTTTTCTTGTTTATTATTTGTGGTATGGTTTGTTTCATATCTCGAAACTCATTTGTTTGTTCATAGAATTTACTTTGCAAGCTTTTGATCATCAGTAAGTCCCTCCATTTTATTTTAAAAATCTGACCTCATGCATTGCTCGACTGACGCACTAAATGTGGCTAGCTATTGGTCAGGGGTGGTCTAACCTTGGTGATTTCCTTAAAATGGTTTATCAACGACTCGAAGAAGAGGAAGAAGATTTTTAAAATGTGCACATTTTAAAATAAATGCAGCTGCGACATAACATTTATTATCGAGCACAAAATGTGTATTTCAAAAAAAACATTACCTTTGCGCCCATTCCTTAGAAAGGGCTTTGGCTTGAGCGTCGGTGGGGACATCTCCCGTGACCAGAAGCCAGAACAGACCCTCGGGGATAGGTTCTTGACCACCCTTGGCCTTGGGCAGCTGGGCTTGGCACTCCGGGATGGAAAGGCCACGGAACCTGATGCCCTCATCAGGGTCCAGCACGGAGGTTTCCCAGACCAGACCCTTGATGCCACGCATACCGCTGTACATCTAAATAAACAAGTTTAATCTAAAATATCGAATCAGGCATATGGACAAAATCAGACCGTGTTTATAAACATAAGAACCAGTCAGGTGTAGGCGGGCGAGTGCATTTTACGATAACATTATACCTTTTTTCAATTTGTAGCAACAATTAATTATGGTTTTTTAAATGTTTATTATGCAGCACTAAAATGATTAGTGGCCTTTGTAATCACGTAAAAAAACAATTTAGAATTAGCTATAAGTTTAGTACGAGTCCTAGTTTCAAGTACCTAAATAAAAAGATATAAAAAAAGCAATAACTTGCAATAATTTTTAAAGTATTTTATGGTATTTAACGGCAAGGTTTGATTAATGCGACCGTGTTGTATTTTATTGGTTAACCTAGACATTGAAATAGAAGGAGGACGCGCGGCGCAATGCCAACCATCGGTCTTGAACCCTAGCAGGGTCCAATACACGTTCGCTGACCCACACTGGCCCCGCGCTTGTGTATGCAGACATAACCTACCTACACCTACATTATTATTTGTTCCAAACTGTATGTTACCATGCCATGCTTAAAAAATATATTCAATATATTTTATTTCTCTTACTAACGAAATAATGTGGAGATACAAGAAAACTAAATTTTAAAACTTCCAGTTCTTCACAATTACTATTGAGATAATTTACGTTTTCATTTTTAAAAGTCAGATTGTTCTAATATTGTTGAAATTTTGAACATAATTATCATACACTTTGCAATTTGGGTTTCACTGTAGACAGCTGATTTGAGCCTTTGTCAACCACGTACTCTTATGAGAGGTAATGAGTCGGCCTTCCTTACAAACACAACACATAATCATTCGAGTTCAGTATTTTTCCGTGCAGTCGGCTCTACTGGCGAACTGATTAGGTAGCTAACCTACTACTACTATACTTCGTTCCGGCGGAAAAGTTAAACAATTAGCACTCACCATGTCTACAGTGACCTCTCCAACTTTGGTGGCTCCATACTTTTTGCGGAACTCACGGACCCTCTCCTGTTCTTTGGGAATTTTCTCCTGGAGTACGCTCTTCAGGTTGGTGTTCTCGGCACTGAGGCCTCTGAGCAATATCGATGCTGTGGGGCATGCTTTCTGTAACAATGAAAACACATTACATAAGTGAGTTAATCGCAGCAACTTGGTGGGGTTCCATCACCAGAATCATGATCCTTGCCCTTTGGTTCGCGGTGCAGCTGATGTTTAATATAAAAAACATCTAAGCAGCTGCTAATACTATCAAAATCACCTTAATCTAATATTCTTAAGTCATTTAAAGCGGCCTACGATAGATACTTTAATTTAACTTGTTTCAAGGTAAGCAGCTTCATCGAAAAAATCTCCTAAAACACCTACCTTGAATTTATATTTTTAGATAGAGTGCAAGTTTTTGGCAAAGTCAACAAATTTTAAGTTTGTTTCAATACCTAACGTATTAATTACTGTAGCACTTTTAAAAAAATGTTACACCTATTTTTCTGTAATAGCGTCTTTACATCATTTACGTAACATCGCAAACCTAAGTACATGTTCGTATTATTAATATCATAACTTCATAAAGTACATAATATACAAGTAGATTTTACAAATTATGTACATTATTGTATTTAGTTAGACAATGATTTACCAACACGAAATCAGCGCTGGTGTATAGAGTACAAGGTTTCTTATTCAAAAAGTTTCCTTAAACGGAATTACGGTATTTCCCCTTGGACGAATGTTTGTCATTTTTTATGAATGGCATCATGGAAAAAAATAATTGTAAACGCTGAAAATGTATTGATTTGTAAAGGTTAAATCATAGCCAGTTAAATCATAAGCGGCGACAGTAATTTGATTGATCAACAAAGAACCACAGCTGAAAGGGTTACGTCGCGAGACATAAGGGTAATCATTTTGACATCTGCGTCCTCAATCATCAAATTGGTTTCAACTCGATTGAGCGTCTTACAAATTCATTTATTTGTTTCCTGCCCATCACTTGACTCCCGACTGTCAACCTTTTGACCCTCGATTTTGGAACTTTGGAAAAATGAGTTGCTGTTTCGGATTCGAGTGTTATGATAACTTCACTTCTTTCCTAACGAGCGTAGTTTAAACACCTTATGCTGGCCACACACCATCCTTCCTATCGTCCAATCGGCATGACGCTACTGATTGGATCAGTTAGAATTGACCGTGTGTGGGAGTGGATTGGCATGACAGTTAGAATGGATAGCAATTGGCAGTTCAATTCTTTTGGCTTGATCACATCGATTGGATACTGCCGATTGGACCGTGTGTGGCTGTGGGCGATTGGCAGTTCAGTTCGTAAGAAGGGCTTTGAAATTGAAAAAAGTAAAAATGCAGATCGACTAAACAAGGGGGGTTAGTACCAGAAAAATCCGTACCGAAATAATACCGAAATCCCCCCTTTTCGTCCCCCCTCTTTGGGTAATCGCCTCCAACTTTTTTTCCAGCAGTCCGATTGAGCTCAAATTAAAAAGCATTGTTATTTGTGCAATTTTCTATCCGAATCCGTCGAAAAAATTTTCAAAATCCGACATGAATCACGCTGTCAAAAGCAAAAAGCCATAATCGTCGTCAAACCTGCAGTGTCATGCCGATTGGACGATAGATTGGATCGTGTGTGGTGTATATGGACGTACTGCAGATTGGATCCAGCCTGCAGTTTCATGCCGATTGGACGATAGGAAGGATCGTCTGTGGCCACTATTAGTGTATAATCGACCGAAGCGTCTCAGTTTCAAGATTGGTCGAAAATGCTTTTGTCCTTCTGTCTGTTCGTTTTCGCCTACAGGTCGCATTTTACAACCGATTTTAATGAAAATTGGCACACGTGTTCCTTGAGTCATTTCATTGTTTTAGTTGAGAAAAACAGGGGGCTGCTGTAGCGTTATTTATCACTACAGATGATGTTCTCGATGTTTCCTGTTCATACAGAACCATTTATTGTATAATACGAGTAAGTCGTCATTGTTATGATTTTAAAAGCTTTCTCTCTTTGTGTACTTTTTACCTGTCGGGTTTACCTGTGATCTTTATATTGCAGTCTTGTTTCTATTCTTTGTATAGGCAAGTCACTTTGGTTCCAAGAAACAACAATTGGGACATTTTATGTTGAATTAAGTGTAATAAACTTTATATTTGTCATCATTAATTGGTCAGTCAGTAGCAAGTAAATACCTACTTCACTAGAACCACTCAAGTAATATTCTGGGGCACTCCACATTACGTGTCAGCAATAATCTTGGAATGTAACGAGGGCATGGCGCATGCTTACTAAGGCCACGGTAAATAAGGTCAAAACGCTCACTAAGTATGTAAAAAACGCAGTCTTCATCAAAGTTTTCCTCGTTAGGACGAAACCTTCGATTAACCTACAATTTTGTTTGAGATACCATTTTAAGCGTTTTATTCATTAGACATTGATAATAATCCATTTAGTCACATATTTTAGTTGAACTACGAATAGATGAACTTAAGAACTAAAATTTAAGACCTATGCTGTTATTAGTACGAAAAATCGAATAATTATGAAATAATCTTTTAATATCGCAAGTTACTTCTTGTAGTAAAGTTATACCCATTTACTTAGTAGTAAATTGTTTTGCCGATGATGTCATACAATCCGCAAGAAAACTCTAGAAGATTTTTCGTGATATTGTAACCTTCAAATGTTCCTACATCCTAGTATGTTTTATATATTTTTGTAATATATCAAGAAATATAAATACATTTTTAGCTGAGACCCTAAACGATTATGAAAAGTACCACTGTTCCAGTTTCTTAATTTACTTATAATTATCTTTATTATATTCATAGAACTAAATATACTTTTTTAATTTTTCTACGGTAATAGTGAAAAATAAACATGATTTAAGTAGTACTTTAGAAGTACTTTCTGTATAAACGGGATAAAAATAAATCAAAGGTGATATTTGAAACAAAATTTGTATTATCAAACTATCAATGTTTCAAGAGAGAAAACCAGCTAAAATTTTATATTATAAATCAGCTAATGATGCTCTCAAGGTCTTTGTCGTTCAGAAAATTTAAGATAAGATATGTAGATGTAGGTAAGTACATAATATAACACGTTATCTTGATTTGATATCACTCTAAGCTTCAGGTATTTAGGTAAGTAATATTCTAATTGTTGTATTAAAAGCAATATACTCCGTTAAGTTAGTGTAGGTACTTAATTCGTTGAGCTAACGATAAAGTTAACACATTTACGGTCGGTTTCTGGAAACCCAAATCACGATTGATCCGAGTTTGACACATAGTAATTATTTGTTTTTTTCGTTGATCATCGTTCGAGAAACCGCCCGTTAGTCGCGCAATAATATGTATGCTAGGTAATATTACAATGAAGTCATGCGAATAGTGCCCAAACCGACTAAATAGTTCCAATATCTACACGTGTTAGTTGCCCCACCATCAGAAGCCATAGCTCTAGTGGCCTTGAGCGAGTGCGTCAGAGTCACACCGCCTGCGGTAGAGATAACTAACTTTTATTTAAAACATTTACAACAAACACGTTACCATCTGCATACATTTTTGTTGTCTTATCATATGACATAGGTATTCTAAAATTAATTTCAAATTCGATCAAAGATTTTTAATCCGTACAGCGCTAATGTAACCTATTTGTTTACCGCCGTGTATGGTATAAATGTATAAATGTAATAAATGGAATTAAAACTACTTAGTTCCCCGTTGCACACTAAACGCTACATTGCGTAAGTGGTAAAAAATCATTTACACGCACAGATCATTTGGGCGTGTGCCCGAAATGAATGCGAGTCTGACCTGCGGTTATCTTTAGAGTAGGGGCGTAGAGAGGACACCGGTGAATGTCATTGCGAAGATTTTACACTTTTGCTGATAATCTCTATGTAACCAAGTGGCCAGCTTTTAATGCCGATCCACGTTCTAGTCTTTTCCGATATTATCAACAACATTGATGTTTAGCAACACATGGATCCAGGAATGTAATAAGTACTATGTTTTTCGAATAATTACGATTGTGCTATGAATTGGAGTTAGTGGAAGAAGACATGTTGTGCCGAGCCCGCTTAGCATTAGATAAGGGCAAAAGAATGACAATGACGGTCGTGCTATTAATTCAGGAATTTGGACATTAAAGTTAGTTTAGACCGTTTAATTAACGTAGAACATTTGGAGTAAGTACGAATCCTTTTTGGTTTTAAATGCCATACACTTATTCGGTTGTGGCGATCATTAGTAAGATGATTTATTTATGAGCTGCTTAAAATATCGTAATCCCATATGATATTTAGTAAAATATGTATAACCAAAAGTTTATTTTATAAAAAAAGACGTGTGGCACTCGGGGACTGCCGCGGTAAAGCTATTGCATACATTTTATTGCTGGATAACGCATGCGCAGTGTTAGGTTATTTCGTTACGGAATTTTTGGATTCGGTCTCCACGCTCAAGGCCGGCGATAGACGCTATGCAATAGCTTAAAAATTTGCGCAGACTCTATGTCTCGACCATACATAATGGTGACATAATGTTCACGCTAACTTTTTATAAGATACTTTTCGAAAGATATTGAATTTGGTATATGTCAGTGGGTATATAGACGTCTTCAGTGTTATTGCCTCCGCGGATGTTTTGTGGCATCGGTTATCGCTGCGGGCGCCACCGTGCGTGACACTGACACACTTAGCCATGGCCATTACAAATGCACATTGTGCCAATATCAAATGCATTTGAAAACTCAAATTTTCTAATAAAATTGAAATACTTTTTTTATTGGCAGACTTAACTTATGAAACCAGAGAGGTGTATAAAAGAGTTATTTAGGTTTGAGCATGAAACTGGCGGCAAAAGGTACAATGGCGAGTTTATTTGCGCGTAGTGTTACGCTAGCAGAGTGGAACCGCGTTACCAGGTCTTGGTACTATACTTTTGAAAGTGTAAAGCTACTTTAAAAGTAGGGTTGAACATTTTGGCATTAACCAAAGCCATAACTAAATAAGATAAATATATCTTGATGACATCTTGATTCACCAGCATGGTTTGAAATATAATAGATTTTAAGATTTTTTGGACAAATCCTTTATAATTAAAATACAGTAGAAATAAATTAACTTTAATGTTATTTGATCGAAATCTGATTCATTTGTTTATAATCCAAGTAATTAGTGTGAAACTAGTATTTTTTTAAGTATTCACTAATTTGATTAAGCATAGATACAGAGTAAAATCTACTAGGTATATTGGTGAATTCAATCTGAAATTCACAAAATCAATGTTTAATGTAATCTAAATATTACAAAGAAACATAATATAACCAACTCCAGGTAAAAGTTTTGCTATAGGTAAGTTTAATTATTATTAATTACTAATTATAAAAAAAACACTTAACATCTTGCTATTCAGATATACAAAGAAATCAAGTACCTACTTATTACTTTATTTTTAGAGAAGACTAATTTAAGCAATTTTAGTTATTATTTGTTTTGGTTATTACTGAAAACTTTCTATTTAATATCAGACTTATATAATATAATTTGTTCAAAATTATTGAATTTACAGTGACATATGAATAGTTGCGTTGCCGCCACACGCTTGCAAATCCGCTGCCGCACCGGGAGCTACTATGTAGGCACATATTTACATATTTCATACACATAAAATTAAAGTGTCGACGAACGCTTCGATCTGAATCACGGCTTTATGAAGGTTATATAAAAGTGCAACATCCGTTTTATAAGTAAATCCACATTACATAACAACCCAAAATGTGGACTAAAAGTAGGTTAGAAAAAGCGCAGCTGAAAACACGGTTTTAACACAGTTTTATGAAGCAAAGTAACTGAAAATAATGCCGATTCTATTCATTTTTAATATTTACCTGCACTTCCACCAGTTTGGTTGATGTAATCCTGAAAAGAGCCATTTTTTAAACCCACCGAGCGCAAACTACCGCACTACACCTTGCTCGCGATCGATCGCATTCGCAAGTGGAAGAAATAGAGGAATGGAAAAGCCAGCCCAGCCCACCTAACTATCAACCAATGAACCAGCGCCAACCCAACCCCAAACCAGTACAGCAAACAAAGCCAGCGTACAAATTAAATATTGCAAACTGCCAGTGTCAACTTCAACTATTTTTTTATTATATAAAATGTCAAAATATCACCTCAATCCTGAACCCTCAAGTTGGCTGTCATGTCATGGTAACTTTTTTGTCAGAGAACATATCTGTCAGACTGTCAATCTTCCAGATTGTCAGATTGATTTGTCTGTCAATTTTATTCATTAACATTGTCGTGTCGTTGTTTGGTGAGGTAGGCACGTTAACAGCACCGAACCTAATATCCTAACGTTATCACCCTCTTAGCTTACATTTGACTCCACTAATTCTAACTAAATAATGTAGTCCCCATAAAATTAATCAAATTTTCATTAATTGCACTGAAGAGCTAAGCCTCTCAAAACACGGGCTGCGCGCGCGTCCGCCCTCACCGCTACCACTACCGCAGCAGCCGCGGGTCGCACTGCGCCGGTCGATCGATCGATTCTGCATGATTCTGCACTTTGTAGTTTCTACGAACCGAAAGTGTTAGTTTAATAAAAAGGTCGTGTGATTTGGTAGTCAGCAAGAACAATTGCTTTCGCGAAACGAGTAATGGATATGTCCATGTAACTCTTTGCCTTTCAACATGAAGAAATTCGTGATCCTTTGTGTGCTGCTTCAAGTGGTATCGTTGGTTTCCTGTACTAGACCCGTGAAACTCTTTCGCCATGGACGTCGAAGTGGGGGTAATCTCGGTGCCCCTGGCGATTACAATGAAGATAATGTCCCTGAAGCACAATGGTTTGAGCAAAAGCTTGATCATTCAACTTACTCAAATGTGAAGACTTGGAACCAAGTAAGTAATATATCATCATCATTTCAGCCCGTTTGCACCTACTGCTGAGTATAGGCCTCCTCTTTATTATGCCAATCTTTTCGGTCCCTCGCGACTCTCATCCACTGATTCCCGGCTTGCAGGCTGGTGGTCTGCCTCTTGGTTTACGAGCATTCCTTGGCCACCATTCCGTAATCGCCTTTGTTCACCTTCCATCGTCTCTTTTTGCTAAGTGTCCCGCCCATCTCCACTTCACTTTTGCAATTCGTGCACCTACGTCCACAACCTTTGAGTGATGTCTGATTTCCATATTCGGTATGTGGTCTAGAAGTGTTATTCCGAGCATAGCTCGCTCCATTGCCCGTTGTGCAACTCTTTATCTTATGCTTGTATTCCTTTGTGAGCGGGGCTGTCTCTGATCCATAGGTGAGTATGGGCAGAATACATTGATTAAAAACTTTGGTCGATTTTGGAGCCAAGTGGGCTACGCATGTATAATTTAGTCAAATGGGGATATTCTGGGCATGCTCATTGTGACTGTGGAGAACTACAAACAATGCCTCACTCTTTATCTTTCCCAGAGTGCACCTGCACGATAAAATATCTTTGTGATGGCACTGAAAGTGCCATTGCTTGAGCCTGCTTTTGGGCAAAACAAATCTAACAATGGGGTACTGTTGACACAAAGAAGAAGAATTCAATTCAATTCAATTCATTTATTCACAAACAATTAAATAATCGTATTTGAAATATGTAATTAACTTAAGACTAACACATGAAAAATAAAATAAATAAAGACTAAATCAAAATACATGTCACATCAAATACTTACAAAACATTAAAATCATTACCTACTCTAAATTATCACATGTCAAAAATTCATTAATTGTATAGAAGCACCCTTTCAACAAAATTTTAACAAGTCTATGCTTAAAAGTGTGGGGACTATCTATGACTTTCATGTCAGTAGGCAGTGCGTTGAAAAACCTTACCGCTTGATAGCGGGAGCAATGCTTTGCTACATTCAACCTCGGCCAAATTTGTGCATCAAGGTCTTTGCGTCTAGTGCCTAATCGAAATGCTCTCTGCTCACTGTTTTCATATTTGTAAGGATGTTTTATGATATCCATAAGAACTACTAGAATATATATACTGGGGACTGTCAATATATCTAGACACCGAAAGTATTCCTTGCAAGATATCCACGGTGGAATGCGCACTATCGTTCTAATTGCTCTTTTTTGCATTATAAAAGCTCTATTAATATTATATGCATAGCTATTTCCCCAAAACATAACACTATATCTGATTTTTGAATCCACAAGAGCATAGTATACCATTTTCAGCTGTGTTATATCCACCTCATCTCTTAGGCTTCTAAGAGCGTAACAAGCCGAGCTAATAGAATTTTCTATATTCTCTAGCTCACTTTTCCAATTCAAAAGCTGGTCAATATGAACTCCAAGAAACTTAATACTCTCTGAAAGTTCAACCTTTACTCCCTCATAGCAAATCTTAACTATATCATTGACGCGTGTAGTCGATCTGAATAAGATAGCTTGTGTCTTTTTAAAATTAAGTCTTAAATTATTACAATGAAACCATTCATTAAAAACTCGAAGTGCCTTATTAATATTGGTTTCAAGTTCCTGTAAACTATAAGCTGGCAATATGGCATTAGTATCATCTGCATAAACAACCAATTTAATATCTGGAACCGAATTGCTCACAAAATTAACCATGTCATTGAGAAAGATCACAAAGAATATGGGTCCCAATATCGATCCCTGTGGAACTCCACGTCTAATATTGATAGCTTTAGATTTAGTCACTACTTCATGCCCATTAATAATGTTTTTAATTTCGACAAACTGTTTTCTGTTGTTTAGGTAAGATTTAAAAAGATACAAAACGTTGCCACGTATACCATAATGTTCTAATTTGGTCAATAAAATATCATGATCAACCATGTCAAATGCAGAAGAAAGGTCTAAAAACAATCCAGCTACCTTTTTTTTATCGTTTAGACCGCTCACAACATCATTGATCAACAGTTCGACCGCATCACCAGTACCAAAACACGACTTATACCCAAATTGACGTTCATTTAAAATACTATTGTTCTTTAGATGCATGACTAATCTGTCTTTAATTAGATTTTCGTAAATTTTCGAGAAAATAGGTAACAGTGAAATTGGCCGATAGTTTTTTGGGTCATTCTTCGAGCCTTTCTTGTGGATGGGAACCACTCTTGCAATTTTGAGTTGATCGGGAAAAGTTCCCGCGCTTATGCAATTATTAAAGAAACTGCACAAAGGTTCAGCAAGGAGATCAATATTTTCTTTGATTATAGTAATCGGAATATCGTCATAGCCAGAGGAACGTTTTACGGCCATCCTCTGCACAATAATTCTAATCTCGTTCTTGTTAGTAGGTCTCATCTCCATGTCAGAATCAACTCTACTGCAACTATTTAATAAAAATGTCAAAGCCTGCTTATTATTCCTATTGTTATCAATATCGTCAGTTTTGTAGTCAAATTGTTTTATAAAAATGTCTGCTATATCTTGGTTGTTGTCAAAAATTTCATTATTAATTTTTAGTTTATAGTTGTCAGTACTTCCGAGCATACTTTTGTTTCTATGTCTATTAATTATATTCCATAATTGTTTGCTACTGTTTTTAGCATTTTCTACTTCTTTTCTAACACTATTTTTTTTTTGACCTGGCTAAAACTTTTTTATATATATTGATATATTTATTACGATATAATGTCAGCGAATCACTACAATTAGACTTATTCATTGAACACAGAAATCTTTTCATTTTACTTGACGTTTTTATGCCGTTTGTGATCCATTTAATCTTGTACCCGTTATCAGTTTTGATTTTTATCGTCTTCTTTCTAAAATATTTATTAAATAACTGCTGAAATGTTCTCAAAAAACTATTAATGTTATAATTAGCTAAATCAAGAGGGTTATGCTCGCCTTTGAACATGTCATCTATGTCTGTCTGTGTATATCATTATTTTGTGTACAATTAAGAATAAAGGGTAGTTTTAAATACAAATTCTTACAGTAAAATTCCTATAATAAAAATCAGACAATCTACAGAGCAGACACTATCAGTTTTTATTGTGTATTTGTGCTGATACAATTTCATTACTAGATACTAAGAATGGGTGCCGTGATTACACAACCATGGAAAACACAGCCACGCAATGCACAACCCGGAATTGGAGACCATTTTGGCATCCATGGTGTTTTCCATGGTTGTGTTCCATGGTGTTCCGACACGTGTTGGGAATTTGATGCCAAATGACGTCATAGCACATGTTTCGTTTGCAGCGAAGCGACGAGCGTTAGTTTGATATAGAAAACCGCGTCAGAACCTACATGCGTTTAACATTTTGCTAGACAACTATTATTGAATTGGATTGTCTTCTTTTCATATTATATTCTGCGCAGTTCATCTTTATCAAAATGGGATAGTAACATTTTAATCTGTGGTTTCAATTAAACGAAGCATAGGCTAGGCTTTCGACCAATCAGAGCAATGGTAGCCAATTCCATGGTCGTGTTTTCCAAGGCTGTACATTCCGTGGTTGGACGTTCCCAACACGTGTCAGGAATACGCAGCCCGGATTTCATGTAAATTTTGGCTGCGAATTCCTGACTGTGTATTCCTGGCTGTGTTTTCCGTGGTTGTGTTTTCCGGGTCGTGCTTTCCATGGTTGTACATTAACCGGACCCCTAAGAATGACAAGTATTAAAACCTGTAACAATTTAATGTAATTTATACAAATATGTAAAACTGACAATACTAAACTTTCCTTCACTTCAAAAGTACTCATGTTTCACATTACAAGTTTTCACTTTACTTCAAATGATCCCAACAGATAATAACTGTAATTAATACACACAAATCAATAAATGGCTAAAACAAGACACATGGCTGCAAGTCTGCATTGATATTATTAGGAAGACACTGCTTGTTATTGTAACTAAACTATTATTGAATTGGATTGTTTTCTAAAACTGTTAATCTCTCTGGATTCTAAAGTGGTGCAGCTTGAAATTTTTATTAAATATTATTGTTAAAATTTAATAGCATTAATCTAAATTCAACAAATTTAAATAACATTAAAAGTTTATTTTTGCCAATTTCAGCGCTACTTTATAAATGACAGCTTCTATGATTATGAAAATCCCGGGCCAGTTTTCTTGATGATTGGAGGAGAAGGCCCGGCTGACCCTAGATGGATGATTAAAGGTGCTTGGATAGAATATGCCAAGGAGTTTAAAGCGTTATGTATCAATTTAGAACATCGCTACTATGGCCAAAGTTTTCCAACAAGGTATAAAATAGTAATCCAAATATAATTAAATAGTAGTAGTAAAGTCATGGAAAATAACTGTAATTAAAAAAATTTCAGTGACTTGTCCGTGAAAAACCTTCAATACCTTTCATCATACCAAGCTCTGGCTGACCTCGCTAATTTCATAGGCGCAATGAATAAAAGGCTTAATTTGAAAGGAGTTAAGTGGATTGCATTTGGAGGTTCTTACCCTGGCTCCCTGGCAGCTTGGCTACGGATGAAATACCCACATCTTGTCTATGCTGCTGTGTCCTCTAGCGGTCCTCTACTGGCCAAAGCTGATTTCCAAGGTAAGGGATTTTAACAATCTTAATTTATGCAGGTCAGAGAAATGAACAGCTTAAAATACTATTATATTATGAACATGTGCACATTTGAAGTAGGTATATGAAAAGCTCCTCCTCTTCACTTCCTGCTCCTCAATGCTAAGAGTGAAAAGCTAAATGAGTATAATCTTTTTCAGAATACTTTCAAGTGGTAGTAAATGCTCTGCGTGAGAAGACTAACAATGAGAAATGTGTGGACAAGCTGAAGCTGGCTCGTCTTCAAGTAGAAAATATTATGAAAAGTGTTCCGAGAGAAATAGAAAATCAATTTAAGTGAGTTTGTCTATTCTTGTTTGTAACCTGGTGCTAATAGAAAAAGGGGCTTGGTTATTTGAAGCTTTTCCTGTTTCCTGATAAAGAGATTTTTAACTACATTCTTCAAGTGAAGCAAATATCCCCACAAGAAACGGAACAGAATCAAAGATGATTGATCTTTGATTTCGTTTCCTTTTTGATGAAGCAAATAAGTCATGACTATTGCATATCATGGTGATTTTATCATCATCCTATACGAATTACCTACATGACTATCTAGCTAGATATACAGACATCCATTTAGCGCTGGGGTCGTGCTTCATTTAACCTTCAGGACCTTCAGGAGCAGTTGCTAGTTCAAGCTAGTGAAGTTTTGACGATCCTTGATTCTTATACAAAACTTATTGTTTCAGAGTGTGCAAACCTTTTTATACTGCTTCCGCCCCCGACCTGCAAAACTTCTTCAATGCAATCGCAGATGATTTCGCTGGCCTTGTTCAATACAATGAGGACAACCGATTTAGCGTCAAGCCAAAATATAAAAACGTTACCATCAACACGGTAAGTATTAACACTGTTAGGATTTACTTTTTAATGATTTGGCGATATGATATAGATAATTTTTCTAAATTGCAATGACTTGTAAAAATTTTTGGTTTTGTATGGTTTCAGGTATGTGATATGTTAACTGAGAAAAGTACAACGCCAGCTTATAGACAGCTCGCCAAATTCAACGCTATAGTACTGGAGCAATCGAACCAGACTTGCATGGATTACAGCTACAACGCGGAGATAGAATCTTTGAGGGATGTCTCTCTCAACCCAGAAGGAAGTGTGTACACATTTTTTAATTTCAATGTAGTTTTTCAGTTTAATTGTGACCGTAAAGAACTATAACTTTACAGTGTTGAAATATATTAAATAAAATAATCTAATATTTTAGCTCGCCAATGGACTTACCAAACATGCACCGAATTCGGATTCTACCAGACCTCTACGGGTACGATCGAAGTTTTTGGCAATTTCTTTGATTTCGATTTCTTCGCAAAACAATGCCAGGATATATTCGGCAAAAAGTAAGTTAAGCTAAATTCTGTGTTTCAACTACCTATATAATTCATAATTTTCACTGGCTTAGATAATGCATAAACTATTTTTAAATTTTATCTTAGGGTGAGGCAGCGTCGGACGGAACAAAGAATGACAATCGAAAAATGTACATGTCATCGTCGCTTCTTAGCATTGATTTCTTGAAAACTTTAACTAATTGACGGTGTAGTTTCCGAATTTATAAGCAAAGAGTGTACATATTTACAACAATCTATATTTTTGTTTTTGTATAAAAACATAACGTACTATAGAAGTCTATTTGCTTCTCGCAGATTCGAAAAGGATTTTATTAATAGTGCTGCAATGTGGACGAACGACGACTATGGAGCGCTGAACATATCTGTTAGCCGCGTTGTCTTTGTGCACGGCTCCGTGGACCCATGGCACGCTCTTGGAATCACAAAGTCTTTGAATGAAGATGCACCAGCGATTTTCATCAAAGGTTAGTCATTATGGCGCTCCATTTGATTTTTACTTGAAATTGAGGACTAGTACTAGGTTGTTTATATACGTACGTTTCTCTAAGCCGTAATGTAAAGTAATGCGAGCCTGCCAAACTTATTCACTCCCTACTGTCCAATCTCTTTAGACTACCTTAGCTACACACTTGACTAATGTCATATAATAATGTTACAGGTACAGCTCACTGCGCGAACATGTACCCCTCCAGTGACTCTGACCCCGTGGAGCTGACCGCCGCCCGCGAACAAATCCGCCAGCTTCTGGCCAAGTGGCTGTTCGCTTGACTAGCAACCCCCGCCGTTCACAACACAGATGTGAACAGCGACGAAAATAAATCCTTCGTCAGATATGTCAGCAAACGTTCCGAAATATTATCTCGCGTTCGCTCTCTTCCACTTCACAAAAGATATCGCTGCGGGCGAAACGGGAAATACGGCTGCAAAAAGTTGTCCATTTACAGCATTATCAAAAAAGCTTACAGAACCGATAGGGTTTTAAATTTTGATAGCCCTGACAATCAAAATTTTGCAGTAGAAAGGCCACATGAGGAAGATATTAAAGGGCATAGCGAGCAAGATCTCAACATTTCCGACCAGGAAGAAGAGAACCCGGGTTTAAATTTGGATAGCCCTGACAATCAAAATCTTGCAGTTGAAAGGCCACCTGAGGAAGATATTAAAGTGCATAGCGAGCAAGATCTTAACATTTCCGACCAGGAAGAAGACAACCCGGTTTTAAATGTGGATAGCCATGACAATCAAAATCTTGCAGTTGAAAGGCCACCTGAGGAAGATATTAAAGTGCATAGCGAGCAAGATCTCAACATTTCCGACCAGGAAGAAGAGAACCCGGAATACGATCCTATTACTATCGAAGATACCACTTTGCATTATCATCTTCTAACAGACGAAGAAATTTATAGAGTATCTAAGGAGAAATTTCAATCGACCAGCAGTAAGGAATTCCAAAGTCTCTTAATGACGTACAGCCAATTAACAAGAGAAAATAGGATGAGGTGGTATAAAGGTGCTAATGATCCTTTTAATAAAAAGTCTTCTTCGGAACAAACGGTTGATGAAGATGATGACAGCACTTTTGAAAATAGAATGTCCTACGATAAGGATCCCATAATGGGTAATAGTGAATATAATAAAATCCGCTATCGTTTCTCTAAAGATTACCGTGATACACAACAATTGTATGAGGAACTCTTAAAAGAAACTAAAATTCTTGAAGACAAATATGAGACTCTTTCGAAATACCTACGGTTGGCGTATGCTCGTTACAGTGACGTAAACAACAATGGCCGTTTGCGCTTATGGGATAAAGAACCCTATAATAAATACAATACTTTTGAGGAACTATATAAAATAAGAGCCGAGAGGAAACGAAACGAATTTTTAATGCAAATGCAATTGGAAAGCGACATTGCTCATACAGCGTTGAAAAAGGAACTTCAAATGGCAAAGGATAAAGAGGCTAAGGATCCCCATGTTCTCTATAAGACTCTGAATAGAAAATTTAAGAAGTCGATTACCGAGGATTTTTTTAGGGAACCAGTCGCGGCTTGCGTAGAGGTTCTTGAGTATGTCGCTGCTTGGATCGCAGAGAAACTTTCGCTCCCAGCCCCGGACCCCGTCAACCATGACGTAGTCATTTACAAAAGAGAAGAAGATAATCACAACTACAGTTATCTCACTTCTGTCATCAAAAACAAGAAAGTTCAATATCTCTTGTCCCACGGTGTTTCATACAATGAATCCGACTCACTTGTTTACAAGTTTTTTGATGACTAGGTTTGCATCAAGTTATGCCAGATAATTTAGCTGTCTATTTTATATAAATAATATCTAAGAAACTAGGATTAAGACTGCTCCTGATCTCACTCAGTGGGCTAAACCCCACCTGTCTTCATTTCTTGCCATTTTCATTTTTTGAACTCAAATTTCAATAAAGGTACTTTCATCCGCAACTAATATACCAAAAATTTGAGGCCATCTCCTATACTTGCCGTCGGTTGCATTTATATAATTATAATTTTATTAATATAATATATGTATATGTATAAGACTCAAAATTATGTGATAGGACCTTAGACTTTTAGATATTTTTATGAATAATTATTATTATATATCTATGATTTTGAAAAAATCGATGTACTACGTTTAGGATTATACTGCTCACATTTTTGAATCTCTATGTAAATTTAAACGAGCTTATTGTTACCATTAGAGTAGTAACTTAAAGTAGTCAACAGTGTAACAATACATCGTACATTATGCATGGAAATGAAACAACACATGCAGTTTTACTTCTATAATAACATAATCAATTTGAATAAAGATATCTTAGTAGTTATATATATACTTTTAGTTTTAAGTTTGTTCCCAAGTGGATATTTTTAAGATCTGGCGAAAAGGCATGTATTGGCGACGTTATGTTAAGATTAAAACCATATTTAAGATATATGTGTGAAATAAAGATAATAGTAGCATTTTACATTCGAGTTTCATTCTACTACATAAATTTAAATAAGTTAACAATTAATTTAATCATGGAGGTATTCTCTTTTCTTCTTGTTCAATGCCTTCCAATTTCCGTCCTTTGAGCAAAATCTCCATAGTTCTGTTGAAAATAAAGGTACTGTAAGTAGGGAGCTATAAAAAAGTTAGTATTAAAGAAAATATGAATAGCATCAAAACTACTTACAATGCCGAAAAGAACACGATAACTTGCGTTGTTATCGTTAGATAGAAAATGGCATTTATAAAGTCTGTCTGAAGAGTGGCCTTATATAGTTGCGAGTAGATCACTGACGCAAACATCGCTACGGCATTTTCCATCACTGAGAGAAATGCGTAGGCGACTCCTGTAAAAATAAGTTTTGGTTATCCACCCACCTCCTACTAATATAAATAAATTCTTCAGACTATTTTCCATATTAGTCCATAAGAGCCTAAAAAGACAGTGCGGGACCTAGTAGTACCTAAACTAAATCAGAAATGATTGGATGATTCGGAGCAGACCTTTGCACACAGAAGAATAGATTGAATATGAGTTTAAATATAAATAATTTAAACTTTTAAAGAGATGTGTGAGAGTGGCGAGCACATGTGACGTAGGTATATTTACTTTGAGACCTAGCCTCATTGTTTGCTCCTTCAACATGCAGTAATATTTTTATCGTAATAATAAGTTAGTGACAAAACTGCGATGCTATAACTCCTCTCTAAGCACGTCGACGGAGGATAATATTACTTAAAATCTCTAATCGACAAGCTTTTTCATGTTTCAGTTTTCAGTATATTTTGACGAGTCCTGTATCAAAATATAGATATGTGTAATAAAATATTTTTTATATTATGATATATATTATAGCAGATTTCGATTGTATTATGAAAAAACAACATTTATAAAATATTATTGCTGTCAATGGTATCTTTATCTCACCATGTTAGGTGTATCGTTTTATTTTTATCATATCAATAGTTACCAACGACCTCGACCGTCCGACAGACGATTACTGAGACACAGTTTTTTTTAATTTTATTGATTTATGTTTTGCGTCATGTGACTATAAAGCGCCTACAAATAGGTATCTTTACATAATACTAATATAGCAGTTTGCCAACGAAGGAGTTGGTACCATGTCCGTATAATTAAACGCCGAACCCACAATTTATGTAATAAAATCTCACGGATCACTTTGAATCGACAGAAGGGGTAATATTCTACATAGCACGTTGGAAAGTGGGCTTAAATTTCATTATATTAACGGAAAAAATCTTGGTTAAGAGATATTTTGAAAAAACGACAGCCGTTTCAAATTAAAGCAGCATACCTCTTTCGCTAGGTGGCAGCACTTTGGACGTCATGGACCGTATAAGGGGCGCGACACACGGCCCGAGTGAAGCTGCAGTTGCACCTACATACATCAACTTATCCGTAGTTGCCTGCGCGTAAATCAAGTGTCCCGTGATATGAGCACTTGCCCCCAACATTACGATCAGCTGAAACAAATTGAAATCTAAAAAATACGATCAGTGAAAAAGTAATGTTTATGTTTAAATGTGCCTCTACCAAAGTAATATAGGTACCAAGTTATGAGAGGATATCTAAGTCTAGGGATAAAGTCATGATCTTCCTAAGAGCTTTGTCTATAAAGAAGACTTTATATGGTTAAATAGTAATTGACCTTTCTTCCTTTTAAAACTCATTGGTTTTATTGGAAGTCTAGTATTTTTAAAAACATTTCTTCAAATTTTTTAATGGTCCATTCAAGTCGTCTTATGCGTTTGCATAGCTTGAAAACGATTCATTGACGTATGTTTATGTTTTGGCAAGTCTGAACATAACCTAATATTTACAAGTCTGCATTCAGTGTAAATAATTCGAAGAATAATTAAGATTAATTAAGATAAGAGAACAATGAGAGATAGATTAGAAAAGCAAGGCTTACTATGGAATTGGTATAATATATTTACCAAACGCGCAATTATCAAGAAGCGTTTGCACTTCTAAATATTGCAGGCACAAGGATACATAAGTAATAGTTGTAATCCCAACATTAAAATGCCATATTAAACTTAATAATCATTGTACATTAATATATATATATTATATATATTTATTTATTGTTTATCGTACTTAACAAATGTATTTTAATCAACTATAGTTACTATATCGATTTATTTAAAGAAAGTGTTTAGAAGCACATTTCTGTAAGATATGTGTAAATGTTTCACAACTTTAATATCTATATTAATATAATTTAATGAAGATTCCATTATAAAACTATGACAGTAATATAATGGAGTTTCTCGAAAGCATCACTAACCTTTGCGATTGTCTATATATACTATAAACAGATATTTTAGTAATTTAATGTTTTTGTTTGACGTTTTCTGATAACGACACCAGCAAAGATTTGCAATCGTCTGAATCACAAAATTTTTTGTAAGAAACCTTGAAGATAACTAGCGATTTCTGGACAGAAATATTAATTCAATAAAATTTTAGTTAGCGCAGGCAGAGTAATTTCACTGCTGTCTGCAGTATTATTGCTTTCAATAATACTTTAATCTAACAACAAAATCAGCAAGAAAGTGTAAATAACTATGAGAGAAGAATTTGTGGATACATTGGAGATGGAGCAGACACAAATTCAGATCTATACATCCCAGCACCTATTTCTATACTAACTGTGTCTCTCCAATGGAACACTTTTGTCATAAGTGGTATACCGAAGAGCATAGCGAACACGTACAAAATGCTGAGATAAGTTCTGAAGTGGCTGAACGTGGACGGATCCCATTTGAAGACCGTTGATGTGTAAAGATACATTACTGGCCGCTCATCTGGGGACAAACATCATTCAAATTAATACTTGTTTTCACCATCAGATAAAGAAAACTAATATAATATAAAAATAAATATAAAAATGTTTATATTCGGAAAACAGATGTATAGGTAAAATTTTTTTGGGAAAAACGATGATAACTGCAGTAGTCGTGAGACTGTGTCGCAGCTACCAACGCCCGCCTTCTTAAGCTAATGCGATTCCAAACAGATTCAGTGGAGTACGGTATATTAAAAATAAATAATGTCACTTAGAATCTAAAACGTTGTATATAATTTTAAAAAAGAAACTTCAGTTTACAAATATGTACATTTAAAATGCCGAAAAATCCATTAATTAAACATGGAATGTATACGGATCCTAAGAATAGGCTGCGTATCGACATATTATTATTATTATTAGTCGTTTTATCCCGAAAAATCTACAAAGAAGCAAACGTAGTCGCGGGCGGAAGGATGTATAAACTACATTAGAGCACAACAGTTATGCAATACTAGCATAATATTATATAACACGTAATAGGTAAGTATATTGGTTCATCGATCTATTGATACGAAAAATTATTGCATCATCTAACTCTCAATTTTGTTTACACATGTTAAGTATCACAGTATGTATTTGGTTATTTGATTGTATCTATGATTTACGAGTGAAGACATTAAACTATGTTAAAGTTCATGCGGTGATAAATGACTCAGCAGATAATAAATATAAGCAGATAATAATAGAAAATGATATCTAAAAAGGTGTCATTCTTGACACTACAAACATGATTAAAGTTTTCAAAAGTTATGGTGTGTTTAACCGGAGTTTTTGAATATGTTTCATAGATAATATTAATTGGCCTGAAGTGTGTTTTCCTTTGTGAGTAGGTAGTGCTTAGATCTTTGTAGGTATACAACAATAATAAGATAAGCCTAGTAGCTTGAAGCAATTGTCATATTTGCCTCACCAACTACAATTTATATACAAATATATGTAATTTGATAGAACATTACATAATCACGAAGTGCAAATACAATGCGCGCCGTATATTAATGCTAACAGTTGAAAATATTTCATTTGAGTAGTCCGTTTAGATTTTTGTGGGTAGGTATATCTATGTGCGAAATCTATTTAATCAAATTGTACGTTTGTGGCACAACTATGACGTAACGAATAATTTAGATAAAACCTTATTTAGCTTATGGGGCGTCTAAACGGGCAATATTTTACGGCAATTTGTGGCTGCAATTATTGGCAAACATTGCCCAGCCATCAATAAAACATTTTAGTACATTTTATGGCTGAGCAATCAATTGCAGGCAACATGTTGCAATATGGCTGCAATAGTATGGCCGTATTCAGAACCCTTTAATAAGCCACACAATCCAGCAACAATGGCCGACGAAATGTCAAAAAATATGTAGCTATCATGCCGGGTCATCCTTAAAATATTGCATAGTGTGGCTGGTATTGGTAGCAATGTTGCCTGTAAACATATTCAGGATTGGACCTCTACTAGGCAAATAAATTGTACATAGAAAAAAGCAAGACAACAAAAAAGTTGTATTAATTTCTGTAATATATTAGGTACCTATATGTTACCTTGTAAAAAAATCATATGACTCTATCGATTCATCGCGTTCTTTCGTTTGGAATTCGTAGATGGTTAAATAAACGCTTGTCTTGTTATAATATGGGGTTCTCAGTAATTTGTAGGATGGAAATAATTGTCGCGGTCACCTTGAAGATCAATTTAGAAGACGGGTTATTTTTTACAAAAAGTCAACAGTTCTTTTTGAGAAATATTTTATGCACGTCTGCGATATTTGATCAAGTGTTTTAGATGTTCTGCTAATTATATTCCAACATTGGCACGAATTAACTTGAAAATTCTCTCCTTATCATGAAACAATATGTTCACAAGCAACATTTTAAAATTAATGCTTTAAGTAATTACCTAAATGCTATACAACTTAAATGATGTTGTTTTACGCGATAATATAGCGACTTATTTATAACAACCAGTCACTTACCACGTTGAAAAGTATAAAATGCCATTGAAATCAACAACAGCCAGAGAAAAAGTCTTCGATTATTCGGTCGTTTTTTCGACAGCGTTTTCAATGTACTAAAAAGGTTGTTAACATCCAAGAAATCTGTAATAGGATTGGTTACTCCAGCGTCTTTCAACGATTTCTGTTCAGGTCTCGTCTGCCATTTGAGGAACAGAATGGTGTATACCGTAGCTATGACCATCAGACTCGTGTTTATTGCAAACATGGCTGTGAATGATCGATTTACAACTTTGTTATACAGAACGTTTCCTGAAACAAGGAATACGATGTCAAATACATATCACAGTGCGTATAAACTTAGATAGATTTTGCTGTGGGATTAAAGACTAAATAATGCCTTAAGAGAGGAGGCTAGAAACGGCTGGGGTTGGACTGCATTATTTCTTTAAGCGTAGTAGGTACAGTGTCTGGGTTCTATTTCCGCCGTGAAAATGTTTGCATGATCTGCTATCGGTCCGAGATGAAGGACTAATAAATAAATTTAACATAATAGATCTTATCTACAAATAGGTACATTAGACTTTGCCTTTCGTACGCATAGCTTCTGGTATGACCCATCATTCTTAAATTTCCATCAGGTAAATACAACATTCACCGAGATAAATGTAATCCCTCATGAATGCTACAATCTAAAGAGCAGATAAAACAACCACTTGTTATGAAGATCTAAAGTATATCTTATTTAATGCTAGACATCTGAAGTCGTCAATAGTTTTAAGTATGTATTAGATACCTACATTAAAAAATATCTTTATCACAATCCACTAAGCCCATAGTAGAATGTGTTAGGTATTTTTCACGAACATATCCTTTCATAAGCTAAAACCGACACATGTAGGTACGTACTTATATAACATTGTCGTATACATGGTGTTCTTTTGAGAAGGGCGATAATTTCTTTTATCTAACTTTCGTAGTTTTGGATTAGCCATCATCTTCTCAAAAAGCCATCTCGAAGGATGGTTTTTTGATTCAGTAAAATCACGAAGATTATGTTTCTCGCAACCAGAACCAAGAAGTGACGCCGTGATTAAAACCATTAAATATAAAAACTCACCAATTGCAATTCCGGATGGCATAGCGCTCAAGTACACCACATCAAGAATACCAACTCTCAAAGTCCTGTTCTTAAGTGATGAAACATCGGCGATATAAGCAAAGCAGCCAGCAAATATCGCCAGGTCTGCGCCAGTTATGGCACTTGGAAATGCTGCTGTGTATATCACATATTCCAACGGCCAAGCTGTAAGTAAAAATAACATCTTAGCCGTTATTCTACATGTAGCTAACACGTTCATTCTATAAAAAATAAAATAAATATCTTTCCTACTATGGATGGATGGATGTATGCTTGTTACTCTTTCACGCAAAAACTACTGAATGGATTTAAATGAAACTTTACAATAATGTAGTTTGTACATTAGATAATACATATGCTATAATTTATAAAGATATTGTGAAAAATATAACGACAGCTAGACGAAGTCGCGTGCACCAGCTAGTCATACTTTATTTTTTTACTCTCTTTGATAGAAAAAAGACAGAAACAGTCTACTTCATCATTACAACGTAAACATCATCACTATACGAATCTAGGTAATATTATTGACCTAGAATATAATCTAGGCTAATTGTTATGCAGAAATACTACAGTTAACCCAGGCGTTAAAGCAAGGTAATCAAACAATAATAATCTCTGTATCAGTTACGGGACTTGGTAGGCAAATTAAAAACGGCCAAGGGCGAGTTCGATTCGAGCAAGAAGGGTTCCTTACCAAAAAATCACGTTTTGTATGAGAGCCCTTTTAAATATTTATTTGATTCTTATTTTTAATATTTGCAGTTATATAAATACAAAAAAAACAACTCTCTAACTGTTACACATAGTTCATGTGATACAGCCTGGTGACAGAAAGATAGAAAATAGACAGACAGACAGCGTAGTAGTGTTTCCTAAAAACCTACCATTCATAGTATTGAAAGTAATCATTAGTGAGAAATAAAGTTTTCCTACAAGTCCAGCAAGTATAATGAACTTCCTTCCTCTCTTGTCACTGTAAGCACCGAGGAAGAATGCTAGTAGAAGTGGCACCACATGGCTGGCTATGCCGTTCCACTGATGGAAAGTAGATACAGTCATCTGCAAATAAAGGCAGGGATGAAATGCTTTATATGTGAATTTATATCATGTAATTTGTGATTAATAATGTCTATAAATATTACACCCCAATTTTAATTACCATATTAAAGAATTACATAATCTATCTGAAAAGTTATGTGGCTGTAAAGAAGCAACTAAAACAATAGCTATATGAGGTAATTAAACCACCAAATTAAATGATTAAAGATAAGGATAAAAATATTTATTGGTTACTCTTAAAACTACATACCTATACCTAATTAGAATCTTGTATTTGTATGGTTTAAATTTATGTAAAAACCCTTTGGTTAGACCCAACATTGAGTTCCTCACTCTAACTAAACCTTATCTAATATACAATATAATTATATTATTTCTTATAAACTACATAAAAACAAGTGCTATAGAACTACCAATTAAATTTCAATATTATTACCATACTTAAATAGGTTATACCTGTACTTCTTTATTTATTTCTTCATAGTTGCTTATATTGTAACAAATTTCAGCGCTGTAGTTATGGTTGACAGTGCACGCTTGGAACACATAATATGTTTGCTCAACCACATTTGTTATCATGAATGCCATCATGTAAAAAAACATGGCAGGCTCTACGGTGATGTTCTTGTACCATGGTGTTTTACCTTCATACTACAAGGAAAAGGAGAAATATTAACATACAATATCTATATAATATAGCACAGAAAAATAAAATAAAAATTGGTTGGTTACTATGGTCTATCTCTTCTGATATAACCACTTTATAAATTAGATAAATTTTTTTTTAGTGCTGATGATGGACACAAACATGGATTTGTCTGCTTGGTTACCTTATTCTGTTCATATTTCGATTTTATTTAATAATGTAAAATACAGAATAATATATTACATAAATAAATTATTGAATATGTTTTTCCAATTGAAAATACGTAAAGTAGAAACTAACAAGTTTGATATCGTTAAAAATGGTAAAACAGAATCTGTATCAAACTTACCATTTCCTCTTTATTTTTGCTGTCCATTGCTTTAAGAGAAACTAATTTATGTTATGGAACATAAAAATAATCACTGAATATTATTTAACTTTTTAATTCATACTAAGTATCACTCACGTGCTTATTTTGTATTGCACGATTTGCCGCCACAATTGTTACAACCACTCAGTCAAAGGGATTATAATGCAATGCAAGCAATGCAATGCAATGCTAGAATCAGTGATGCCAAACCTGCCTGCACGAAACCCCAGATAAAAGTCGTAAATAAGAGTGGACTTGGAATACATGGGCTTAATCATTTTAACCAACTAGATGAAAATCTTCAATTATATGACGCCTGCCACAGATTATTTGTCTCATTAATTTTGTGTCTCTCAATCTCATTAATAAGGGTTTATCAGTAATTATTTATTGTCAACATTATAATTTCTACAAAATATAAATACTAAGAAAATTATACTTCGTTTGCAAACAAAGTCTAACATTGGTACTTCTAGGAGTGCGAATCGTCTGATTTTCTTATACATACGGTAAAGTTTTTACCGTCCCATATTTCTTGAAAATTACCCAACACTTATGGGAAAATATCTTACGTTGATAACACTTGTGTAATTTAATATGTCAATGTCAATCTATATTTCAGCATGTCATTCAAAATGTCTATGTTAACACTGCAAGATGTCACAGGGGACTATTTATCACAAAACAATAAGAAAGAAAGAACGAACAATGACAGAGTATTCAGGCATTGATATTTTCAATAGTGTTTGATATTATAAGGTGTTATGGATGTATTTACTCAAATGACTGATAATGCATATAACGTTCCACACATCAACTAATCAATTAAAAAAATTAGAAATAATCATGTTTCCCCATTTTTTGATTGGTAACTTCGAGCTTAAACCTATATTAGTTAGCATAACTGTCTGTTACAACTGTTGAACTCCTACAAGTTTACTTGTCATGCTTCTACGTTTTTTTTTTAATTCGTTCTAGTAGGTATTTCGCAAACAGTGGTAATGCATATTATACCTACATATATATGTATATAAGATAAAAAAGAAAAAAATTAGTATGAAACCGTGTCATTCCATATATTTATAGGTCAACGGAACGTCAGTCCAGTCAAATTATCAAAAGTCAAAGTAATCAAATACCACGCTAGCGCCAAAATTCAAATTAGATGATTAAATTTCATAACTAATAATAATATCAAATTTATTTTATTCCAATTAAAAAAATGGTGCAATCAGTATTAAATAAATGCCCTGTCGCAAAAGAATGCTGCTTCAGCATAACACTTAAAGTTGGAACTATTATAATATCAATAATAGGTCTTATGGAAAGCATTGGTCTGGTATTCCTGTACGGAATTTCAAGTCGTCCGTTCCTTGTTGATCGAGGAGTCCCTCCAACCGCCGCTGATGTGATTGTTCACGTCTACGCCGTATTAGGAGTTGTATTGTTTGGAGCGCACCTAATACTTTTAGCTGCAGCTATAACATATAACGAAGTACTCATTTTATTGTATCTATGGACAGGCATAATTTACATTTCTTTTGATGTTATATTTATACTTATTATATCTATATCAGCAATCGTTTCGCATGAAACACAATTTGGAGTATTTGCTCTCATGAGTTCAATTTTGTATTGGTTCGTTTTATTATATTTTATATTACCTGTAGTAAACGGGTATAGAAGAAATATACATACCGTGGTAATAGTTCTTTATTTTGAGTTATATTATTTTACCAGCAAACGACTTCTTACTAAACCTTTGGTACAATTCCGTTCTACCTACCTAGGTATGTAATAAGCGTTTTCATTATGAGGTGTTGGTTGATACCTACTAACGTTGGTACTTACTACGTAGATTTCGTATTGATCATGCACGTATTTTTCATTTATTTCTAAATTTATTATAAAAAGAAGGTATTTATTATTAAATACTTACCAAAGAAATCTGTAGTCTGCAGTCAGCATAATAAGTACCTACTGTTCATGCCTTTTCTTTTGCGTGAAAAATAATAAGTATACTTAAGTACATAAGACTAGACTAGCAATAGGGAAACTGTAATGAATAGACATTTTTTTCAGTATTTTTACGTAATTTATAATTTCATAGAAAGGAATATATATCTACGGTCAGTAGGTACATTTATATCTAATTAACTATACAAAAATAGTAAAGTAAAGCAGTGGTCTTTCAGTAAAGTTTCATAATCTTTACGAGATTGAGAATTCATGAGATGCACTCTCAAATCACCATAATCCAATCCAGGTGTCGTGGACAGTCGTGGTCATCAGTTTATCAAACGTATTTTTTTAGGACGGATCCTTGACCAAAGCAGCTGAGAGTTAAATATCTGTCTTACTATATTTCATTGTAATTCGCCATTCCCCATACTATCTTAAAACCTAAAGTAAGACTAGACATGACTAGGGTAATAATTTTAAGTGGAATAACGATGGATCCTTCTCTGGATCCTGCGCTCCAGTTCCGAAACTCGATTTGAGATGATGTGGCGTATAACACGACGGAAAGTTTTAGTACTAGCACATGTTTTTAAAGTTCTTAAATTCTGATTACGCTTTTTTTAGGTAGGTATAGTCCCCTGCCGGATTGCACAAACTCGCACTTGATTCTTCCTTCTTTACAGTTTCAAAACTTCCTAGCTACTGCTCAGGCTGATGGCATTTTACCTATCGATCAATCACGGTACTTAAAAAGATGACGAAAACATAAGTATCCGACTGAGAGTAGTATTTATATCATCTGTGCTGAAGCATGGAAAGAGCAGTAAGTCGATAGTTCCTTGGTTGGCAAGACTGCAGACTGAAGCTACGAGTAGCATGAGCCGGCCAAAACGCGACGGGTCCTTGGCAGCACAATGCTCTTGCAGTGACGCCAAAGTTTGGTCTTGAAGTGACTCTATATATGACGCTACACTTTCAGACGAACCTGTGAACACAAACATATACATACATATTTACATAATTGACTGATCTTGAAGGGTTGAAAATGAAACTGTATGAAGCTTAAGATAATGTAAAAAAACTTATTAAAACCCACACACGAAGACCACGTTTAGATATACGCATTAAAGTGTTCAAAATCACACATACCAGTCCGAAATATTAACGCAGTTTTGATCCATTCGTATTCTGATTTGTCTAATCGGGTTTTAGATATCCTCTTCAAAAGATTTGTTATTTTCTTCAACTCATCTTTTAAACTCAGACGCTTCGATGCTAACGCAGATGATACGTTATCTATAATAATATAAAAAAGCAAACGCTGGTTTCGTATATCACATAATAGTTTTTAAAGCTATATAGTAGGTACCTACTATCCCTGCCGCTTACAACTGAGCCAGGAAGGTTAATTATATTATCTACTAGTAAGATATTATATTACTAAAATATCAATAATTATTAGGTACGTTGTAGTTTTCATGCTCTTATCTATTTAGTACGTAACTACCTACAATTATGTGTTATAAGCAGTACCTTCATCAAAATAAAACGAATATTGAGCTGCTGTTATGAAGAAGATCTCTTTCCAGTTGCAGTGCAGAAGCGTCGCCTGTTCGGATGCTTTCATTTGTGCAAAAACACGGACTCCATGGAGCCATCTAATGGAAGCGACTAGAAGTTTTGCAGCCGGATCATAGATCCCTTCACTCGATATCCTTCCGTACTCATAATACTTCTTTAGTTTCATCTCTATTTGTTTCGTTTCCTCTGAACTTTGTTTGTCGTCTATTCGGTTCGTTTTATGTTCATGTATGTCAACTGAAATCTCGTCTCGAGGTTCAAATTGTGATGTTTTCGAAACAATATGCGCAGGCGGTTCAAAATTGCTGTGAGGATGAAGGTATATCGTTCTGGAATCTAATAATGAGAAAATCGATATTAGCTTCCTACTTATGAAATAGGTACCTACATATTACGTAATCTTGTGTTCCATCACTAAAATCAAATTAATGAGATTGTAGGAAGAACTGTCTGTGAACTTCAGTATTTGGGTACCTTTTTCTACTTTATTTTCAAGAGAGCAATCCGATTTAAATGCTTCTTCCGAGCTTGACACTTCGTCTTCCTTGATTTTGTCAGAAAGTTGCGAATCTGGCTTGTCAGAACAGCTTGTTTGTACAAATGACGAAGGTGACTCCGACGGACAAACCACATCTGAGTTCTCTACACAAAATTACAATGATAGAGTTAATAATTTCAAAAACAAAAGGAATAAGCGTAGAAGTATATTCAAAAAGTTTGATAAACTTACTATCCACTGTGGAGGAGGGAGCATTGGTTGTTATAACAGGGGGGTAGAAAATGTTGGTTGGAAAATATCCGGAATGCGGTACTGGATAGTGCAAAGGAGTAGAAAATAAAGGTATCCTGAACGAATCCAGTGCGTTTTGTGTGGCAATAAGAGGTGCATCCGGTGTTGTTTCCAGGGTTCTTGACATCGCAAAATCTTGAAAGGTGGATCTGTCTAGGAACGAGTTGTGTACACTTGGTAAAGAGTCTGATAAACCGGACATGCCAGTGTATGCATGTAAGGAAGGAAATGCGGAGAACGTTAAGGGGACAGGACTCGGCACGAAGGCTTGATGCCTTGTGAAGGTGTAACCAAGTTTCTGCAGAGCAATCTGATGTGGAGCCAATGGACGCGGTGCGCGCTCGTGTTGAACAGCTGTAACAAAAATGTCCTAGATACTAATGATAATAATAATAGCTGCTTGCTATGATAATAAAAAACGATATAACTTGACTTGCCTAAAAGTATTTAATACTAAAAACTGACAAGTTATAAAAAGATAGCCTCGTTTATTTTCTAATATGGTTTGCAAAGGGTTTAGAAAGAATCTCAAAAGTTAAATAAACTCACAAGAGGTCGGCAAGCTGTGTTGATATGAGGGGTGTAGGTAAGTGTAATATAATAGAGGCGTCAGAAGGCGTAGAGTGTGCGCGAAAGGAGGTGGCAAGCGGGGTGCAATCAATTTTATAATGTAAATAAATATCTGTGAGAAAAGCGGCTGCGAATGACAGCTTCGAGCCGAGCACTATGTTTGTTATCCTAACACTTGGACAAGTCAGGTCAGGAGGGTATTCTGTAGAGAGACATTGTATGAATATATACCTACTATAGACGGACAGGACTCGTTTTTGTGAAACACTGTTTCACAAATAAAATGGCAATATAGGTAGGTATACTCTTTTTTGTATTGTTTTGTTCTCGACTATCCAAATTTAGGCTATGGAAAAAATATAATAAGTATCTATTGTTTCATGATGTTCAAGCGCAAGCTTAAGTAAACGAAACCAAATTAACGATATAAAATTTATGATTAGTCATAGCAAATATTAAGTTACATATATTACGTAAAAAGCAATTATTGAGTTGCAGTTTTAGTAACACGACCGAAAATAAAAGAGTATCTAGTATTTTGACTCTTAGTTGGATCGCGCGGATCCCTCGCATTTTTATCTGGCACCACTTAGCGACACTTGTCTACCGCAAATACTTGAAATGTTTCCTAATGGAAAAGACATGCTTCGAGTAAGGAACTGGATAATGCTTTATTGAGACAAGTGCTCGCCGCTCAGCCGTGTTGCCGATTGGTTAAATATCTGAAAATATTCCGACTAAAATGGTTTTGTCATAGGGAAATTATATTTTTGGTTTATATGGAGAGTAAATTAAAAATGCGTAAAAAACACAAGTAAAAACGAGTAAACAGATTAATTGATAGTATCCATGTCTTACGTCCGTCCATACTATACGTCCTATAGGTAAGTATATATTTTTAAACATTTTAACTCTATGTGCTCTACTGGTAGAGTTCCCTTTACCTACTAAGATCTGTGTATAAAAAGGTTAGATTATTACAAAATAGCACTTACCATCTTTCTTCATGTTAACTTTTAGACATTTGGAGAACCTGCAAGCCTGGCATTGGTTCCGCCTGGTGACATCCACTACGCAGCGACCGTTCTCTTTGCACACGTAGTCTAAGTTACTGAGTAAAATTCAAAAATGTATCAGCTTTTTAGCATAAGCTTATTTTTATTATTCTATTTGAGAAAAGTAAAGTAACAAGCAGTTGGTATTAAATAGTAACCGTGAAAACACGTGATGTTAAGTGATAACCTGCGCTTACAAATATATGTATATGTCCACTAGGGACGTGCTCAGTGAGGCCACACTCTACGTCCATAAGTTATGTCACAGCAAGCGAGCATCACTGCTTGGCGGCTGTGGTTAAAGTACGAATTGGTTTTAAAATAAAATTAAACAATTGAATTATTACCGTCGGATGCTTCTTTTAAAGAAACCTCGACAGCCGTCACAGGAAGCCACTCCATAGTGTTTGCCCGATGCTTTGTCGCCACACACTCTGCATAGCGACTCTGGTTTACCCATAGACTCCATCACCCTGGTAGGTGGAAAAAAATGCTGGATGAAGTGAACTAAACATCAATATAAGGTAATTCATAGCGTGTATATTTGGTAGGTAGAAGATATTATTAAACACATTATTAGACATGAACAACTTCAAACACAGGTTACATATCAATATAAGAAAGATGCTACGATATAAAAAAATGGTAGCACTCCGGGAGTGCCGGCAGAAGTGAAAACTTCAATATTAACGTTGTGTTTTCACTTTTAAGTTTTCACTTCAAAAATATAACCACAGTCGTCATAATGACAATGACAATCACAATGACACAGACACATTCGCGCAAGCGCGAATGTGTTTTCACTTTTAAGTTTTCACTTCAAAAATATATCCACAGTCGTCATAATGACAATGACAATCACAATGACACAGACACATTCGCGCAAGCGCGAATGTGTCTGCGCCACTAATTGTTTGAGTCATACGTCGCGTGACCGCAAGTGTGTTCTTTTGTCGTCTCTTGTTTTACGAGCAATGTATAAAAATTAAATAAGATCTTACGCTTTTTCGACGTCACGTGACCCTGACGCGAGTTTGAAAGTTTTTACCCACCCAGCGCCGCTAAAGAAGTTTTCACTTCAAAAAAATGTTTTGGCATAAAATTTTAAAACGGCTATCACGCGGATTTTTAAACCTTTCCATTTTGACGACCGTATTACCTTACATGATTAGGGGTATAGACATATCATATTACACAATAGCGTAATCAAACTTCCATCTAAACCCAATATTATGAGGCCTTTCGAAACTGCCGAAAGTATGAAAAGATGTTGCCACGTCATCAACTTCTCGCATTAATAATCAATTGATTATTCAAATTTGTCGATCCCTCACCATACGGTGATATAATATAAAAGTTATCGAAGCTTGCGTAAAACGCTGAGTTCACAAACAGTTTTTAAACAGATTATTTAAATTTTATTTTGTTCTAACTTCCATCGGAGTGTGTGTACAAAGAAATACTTATGGTGTGTTATGTAGAGCACACTATAAGCAATACCCCATGTAATGTTTCTTAAGATTCTGTTCATACTAAGTTGTCTGGTAGTGATCGCTCTTTAGCTATGGCCACGTTGTGTCATGTATGTAGTTTGATTGCAAAAATTCCTTATGAATATTGTTAAGTTGTGGTATGCAATACAAGATATGTGCTATGTGCTGTCTGAAAATAACAATGACCTTATTAGCTATGGTTAGTATTGTAACCATAGATGAAAGTAGATCTGATAAGAAAAGAAGCAGCCTGGCCACGAGGTATGGTATGTAAACGACTGCGACATAATGGTTGTTAGATAATGGCTCTGGGCGGATGGCTCTGTTCCCACGAGGCTCGCAGGGAGGGACGACAACGTGGTGATTTGACTTCCATTCGTAGCGATATTGAAGTCGATATACTTATATATACATCACTGGTAACACACGTCAACTATAAACCTGTGTGTTCTGGGTTGGTACCACAACATTCAATGCAGAACTAGAGTTATTATAAAGTAATTTGAAAACAGAGCCTCTAATATGGCATAATTATAGTCCATGACATCTAGGCTCTAGTCGCGTGGAACTGGCATCTAGAATCACCTAGTAATACGATTCTAAATTAACCTTGTGATTTTAAAGAATAAATTTTTTTTTGACTTTTTTTGACTTTGACGAATAAAAATTAGAAGATTTACTATACATATGCGTGCATGGCAGACTTCCCAACAGGTCATAAAATAGAGACCAATCAGAATTTGATATTATATTAATAAACGAAACATATGATACATTCCACAATAAATATTGTGTTCATTTTCACCTTTGACTTAAAATAATAACAAGCAACACACCAGTCTGACATGCTTTCGTAATTGTGGCGTGACGTCACAGGTCACAATTACACCGTATGTGCGGTGAAAATGAACGGGGCAGACAGTAATTACGGATAAACGGTAGTTCCTGTTCTGTGGTTCACTTATGATTACGGCGATTGAATCAAAACGATTGACTTTAATATTCCTGTTGTAAGACTATTCTATTCCGGCTATTGGTAAGGAAACATGATGATGGAATTGTATGGCGCTAATTCTGCAGGGTTTAAATGTACACACTACAAAAACATTTTATATAGTCGGAAGCACCGTGGTACTGTGAAAAAGCATAGACAACGAACTTACCTTTGTGGTACGAGTAGGTACCTACCACTAAAATAACTCAAATGATCTTCTTCTTCTTATTATTAAAGAGCTACGCTCTTGTCTGCGTAATCAATGCAATCCACGCCATTTTTTCCTTTCCAGGGCCGAACTCAAATGATAACAAAGATATATCTCATTATCTATCGGCAATCTCATATTCCTAGTGCAATTAATTCTTATTTACTGTTTTTTATTCTGATTCGAAACTTTACCAATTACAAGTACACTCGTATTGCTACAGCGTGAATAAGTAACAATTACCTAAGTACATAGGTATCATCAGAACCGCGCGGAGTGGCAAGAGCAAAGAGAGGCCTATACCCAGCAGTGGGTCAAGTCAGGCAGTGGATGATGATGATGAAGAGTCATCATCATCATCATGAAGAGTCAACATCATCATCCATGATATGTCATCATTGATGACATATCATCAAAAAAATATATTACACAATCATACAGTCTTTCCACTATGACTAGGATTCCAAGATTAATTAGTAGAACATGATACTCCAATAGGGAGGCACGTGCCGTCAAACATATGGGTATAAACATATTATTAATTAATGTACCACAAACGTCCCGATTTGTCGCGTGAGCTCCAAAGGGTGCCGAATGTGTCCGTGGCATTTGAACTGACTTCACCTGACCTCGATATCAGGGTGGTACCTAAATAATAAATGCTTTTTGAAATATTATTTAACTAGCTTCCGCGTCCGGTTTTGTATATTTCGGAATAAAAAGTATTTGATGATCAATATTACCAACGATTTAACAATCCAAGTTGTGGAACTGGCACTAAGCATACAGAACGATTCTAAATTATGTAAGTATGTGATTTTACTGAATAAAAAATATTTAATTTTGACTTTGACTTCTACAGGCTATTAGAGATTTACTGGTTTACAAATTTTCGCTTCAGATCTCAGAATTAATTTGCTTGAAAAGATGCTTGAAAAGATAATCTATACTAATATCATAAAGAAGTAAAGTTTGTGTGTTTGTATATTTGTTAAATTGTAAGGGGTAATCTTGGGATCTACTGAACCGATTTTAAAAATTCTTTTACCAATAGAAATCCACATTATTGCTGATTGTCATAGGTTATATAAAAAACCGAAAAATAAAAAGGCTTTTACGTGGTAGTCCGTTTTGCAAAGTGAATCGGAGAAAAAATGGTCGAATTGTGCCCAAAGAAGTGGGCACGGGTCAACTAGTAAAGAATAAGTATAATATCTATGATATGATATTGATGAGGATAGGCATTACACATATAGATGTCTAATGCCTTTCCTAAACATCATTGTGTTGTTTTAGTGCTGATGAATCAGATTCATCAGTACTAAAACAACACTGGACGAAGATACTAGAAGATACATTAGTAGATTAGTGTTAGAAAAGGTAAACAATATCTGATAACCCAAAAAAAAATGATTTAAAGCAACTCCTCATGTATCGTGTAAGTACCTACATCAAATGTAATATTAAAAATTAGGTGCAATTTGTTTGACAACCCTAATAGTAAACAAGTACCGTAGTAGGACCCTAATTAGTAGACTAATTCAAACTTTCAGTTCCAAACATAAAAAAAACACTTGACACATTTAAAGACCGTTTTTTGTTTTATGTCTTATGACAATATATATCGGGGTATGTGAAAAAGTTTGGGTGAGACCTTTGCCCTGCAGTCGGATAAAAAAATGTTAAATAATGAAAAAAAGAGGACAAAATAACTCAAATCCATGCACCGTTGAATCACGTAGCAAGTGCTACGGCGTAGCGCTATATATTTTTATAATAATTATGTTATATTATACTGAAAGGGTTTATCATCGTTTTTTTTAATCTACCCATGATTTTATGTTATGTATTTTCTTGTATTTACCGTTATTGTAAAAAAAAAATCTTAATATAAAAACTGTTAATTTTTAGGGTTCCGTACCCAAAAGGTTCAACGTTGGAGGAAAGACAAAAATCGCATTGACGCCTTCGAGATGTGGTGCTGGAAGAAAATGGTACCTACAATTTTCTTGGACGGCTTTCCGTACCAACATCTCCATTTTACAAGAACTAAAGGTGAAGACAAGATTGTTATCTGTTTGCCTCCGTCAAGTCCTGGAGTTCTTCGTTACATAGCCTGGAAGGATGGTTGAAAACTGGAATAATTGCGGCAAGCGATCTACAGGACGCAGCCCACTCCGTTGGAGCGACCAAATACGTGGAAGTCAAAATACATGATGCTCTACACGCCGCTAAAGACAGAAGTGGTTGGCGTGACATCGTCCGGAGAAAAGTTCTACAGGGGAATCACGACCCTCAGCCATGGGGAGTACGACGCACGGAATAATAGGGTACCTACTGTTATACCAAAAGGTAAAGCAGGACCCTATTATTGATACTCCGCTGTCCATCTGTCTGTTCGTCTGTCATCAGGCTGTACCTCATGAAATGTGACATCGGCCGGTTTCTGGAAACGCAAATCACGATTGATCCGAGTTTGCCACATAGTAATTTATAGATTTTTTCGTTGATCATCGTTCGAGAAACCGGCCGTTAGAGAAGTGAAATGTTCACCGATTAAGTTTCTTGCCCGTTCTTCTAGGCTCTGGTCGCGTGGAGTGGAACTGGCATCTAGAATCACCTAGTATGTAAGACGATTCTAAATTATCCTTGTGATTTTATTGAATAAAGAAATATTTGATTTGATTTGAATTATGCATTTCAGTAGCCGTTTTAATAACAAATATGAAAAAACACGGCCGGTTTTATTTTATGGGAACATGGAGCAAAAAAAAACTTTAATTAGGAGCTATGTACAAAGCAATAGTTTATTACTCAATAACTGGATATAGGACATCGAGGCTCAAAAACCACGATCAGTATTTTTCTTCTAACAACAATTTAACGAGTGCCTATAAAAAATAAATATAAATTTCTCACTGTTATATAAAACATTGATTAGCTTCTGAAGTTGTGAACGACAATATGACTGCCATTTAGAATAATAATTGACTTAAAATTATAACACACTTACATTGCAAACGAGCAGCGAACTAGCACCTGCGGTATTCACAATAGTGCCCTTTCATTGGAGCTTCGACTATTTTCACTAAATTATTCCAGTATAGGGTGTAAAACAGCAATATCGATTGGTTGATGTCAACAGGAGGTGTCAAGAGCTGCCAGTGACGGAATACCTACTCTAGTGTGGTGAAATAGTTTATATTTATCAGATATTTTAAGTTTCTAGTTTTTACTGTTAAATAATTTTAAAACGGGGTTTTGAAATATTAAAAAACTAGTTTTTTATGTATTTAGAAAAATGTTGAAAGTCAGTTTTATTTTAGAAGTAATTTGTTCTCTTTTTTAAGAGCAACACCGCAAAATGTTCATATTCGTTTCACGATCACGGTGACTCCAAATTGATAACATGACTTGGAGTCATATCAATAGGTATGATATTTTCAATAATAGGCAATTCGGGTATCAAACGTGCGTATGAACATTTGACGCAGTTGATCAATTGATAAATGATGTCTTAGATAATTTGAATGAAAAAAATAAAGTCGTTGGTTTATTCCTAGACCTCTCTTCTGCTTTCGATATGCTAGATCATAGTATCCTACTAAAGAAGCTGTAGCTCTACCATTAGTTTTTACTATACTATATTTACTATACTCGCTAGCTTCTGTAGTTAAAAAATGTATGAAGATTTGTATTTGTTATATGTATTTGATAGTTGGGTACTAAAATTCGTAATACTAATATTGACGTAACTACTGTAGTAAAGTCAGGCGATTTTACTGTGACAACTCATGGTAGAGGTGACACGATGCTACAACAAAATACAGTTGTAGCATCGACACGATAAGAAGAAGATGGTAGAGGTACTGGAGCACTACGGCATATGAGGTGACGTCTTAGCTTTGTTAAAATCACACCTCAACATATGAATATCTTATTTGATAAGACATTCAGAAATCTCAGGCATTATTAGGAATATCGTGTTCATTGCGTTACTTACCGGAGTACTAAGAGTTCTGTTATTTACTTAATGAACTACAGATATAGAACTAGACACGTTCACATAGATAAGGCACAATCTACTAGTTCTGAGACACCAAGTAGTATTGTAATGTATAAAATTATTTACATGGATTTGTGTACTCTAATGATTATACAGCCTATTGTTTCCTAACGCCATTTCATGCCTAATAAATAATTCCGCATATGGGGAAATACCTACTAGTTGTAGGAAGTCGCCGCCGCCTTCTTATTAAACTTCAACGTAGGGTTGAAGTCTGCACGCAAACACAATTTGTATTTATGTACCTACCTACATTAGAGAGTCTACTCTCAATCTGTATCAAACAATAAATATATAATACATAATAATATTTTAATCACCATTTAAAAAGATACTATCTCATTGTGTTATAACAGTGACCGATAAAGATCAGGAGAATTTTAAACTATGTTCACTGTTTTAAAAGAAAAACGGGAATAACAATAGACAAGTATTCAACAATAATACCTAAAAAAAAGAAAATGTCTCGCTCTTAGAGTCCTTCTTATATCCTACCTGAATGCATTTTATATGTTTTTAGTTACGTTGTAGAAAATGAACCAGAATTGGCGGAATTTTATTGGTCGTACTTTTTGTCCCAACAAACATTCACAATGTGAATTTTTCGCGAAGTTTTTCCTAACGTACGTCGCCGGTAGTAAAATAATCAGCTAGTAGTAAAATATCCGAGAAAACAATATTTAAATAATTATTCATGGTATATTTCACACATAGCCATACTTGCTTAGTTCTTACTTAGCCAGCTGTATACAATGAATCAAGGTAATTCGAGTAACTACATTACCTATAGGTAAGAAGCGACGGCAAGCCACCCACGAACGTAGACATTATGGAGTTTTCAGTTGTGTAATCAAATGTTTCATTATATTCAAATAAATAAATAATTCTCAATACGATGCTTACAGTAACTTAGTAAAAACTATAATTAATTATTTAATTAATGATCAGAGTTCTTAACTTTAGACTGACTGAATGACTAATTGCTAACAAATGACGCACAGACTAAGCCTAAGCAGACTTGCGGGGTTAGTTCTAGCAGTAAAAGCATTATGGGAATTTATATACTACATAGAAGTAAAACGGAGGTAATTTTTAACAAATGAATGCCAATAGTATCCGAAAATGTGTAATTACTTAGATTAACAAATATTGAAGTGATTATACATAGGTTTTTTTATTTTTCTAATGATGAGATTCGATTGATTACAGAAATTAAAACAGGTTTTTTAAGATTTGCAGTTTTGTGGTATTTGGGCATTTTACAGAAGCTCTTTTAAGGGGAGGTCCAGCATGTTCCTTAGTAAAGTGCAAGTTGCAAAGCAGCCTTGGAGCAAGGTTTTATAATTTTATTTCGGGATAACAATATTTTGTCCAATAATGAACTGAAATCTAAATTTAACAGACATGACATTATGATTGTATACTGACAATAAAATAAATTATCATTGTCCCTCCAACATGTGCGAGAATTTTTTTAGATTGTTGAACACTGATTTTATGGATACCTACGATGATATACGCACAATTCTTATTTAATACCGTCTTAAAAATTTAAAAAATATGAAGTTTGATCTGAAAAGAATATTAATGAATTCGCTTTTTATTCTTTATTGTTGCTATGAGAATAATACATTCAAATCACTTACCAATAATGACGTTCTTCAGGTGGACAATTTCAGCCTGTCAACTGGTCGACACCAAATGATCACATCTTCTGCGACTCCTGGGGGTGGCTTGTGAACAGGAGGGGGTGGCGGTAAGAGGCGGGGCGCCTTCAACCCTTGGCTTAGAAAGCCCATTGGACAGGCTTTGTGGGCGTTCCCTCGTGACATCACTCATGCAGGATATCATGTCGTCCACCTACGGTCTGCAGTCATTATTATACCATCTGGAGTAATGACATATTAGCTTTGACCAACGTATATTTTTTGCACATAGGTTTGATTTTTACAACACTTGGAGTTACCGAAACCGGTGTTCTATTCACCGCTAAGTTTTCCTAGCGTGCTAGAATTGTATTGTGTAAACGCAGTTAGACAGTGGTCTGTTCATATATTGCACTAGCTAACGCACTATACTCACTATTGCGCAGTCGACGAGCAATCGAACGATAGTATAAATTTTTTAGGTAGTCTTGTATTCTAGAATGGGCCTCCACAATAAACGATGAATCACAGCTAGTTTCGTAGTGAAGCGTAATGAGCGAGCTCTTGTTTATTTCTCATCAAAGTGATCAAATCAAATCAAGATCTCATCAGATTTAGTGGTCTCCAAATAGGATAATGTAATGCTCATTTTATCAGTAGAAACACAACCTTAGCATAAGTACTGAATATATGGTGACAAGTACGCAATTTTATTCCATTTAGTATCTAGATTATTTAATAACTTTACACAAAATCAGAGACCATAATGGGACGCGAGGGTTGATCTAGCAACTTTAAACTCGTTTCGTTGAAATAATCGTGGTAATATTGCATAGTAATAAAACAGTAATTATTTTATTCGGAATCTATTTATTCCAATGTTCCAGTTTTATACAACAAAATGCACTACTTTACATTTATAGAATTACACAAAAGTGCATTACATGCTTTGAATTAACTTTAACATTACATTCGAGTAACAAATACACAGTTAATCAACGTTAGTAAATAAATAGAGATGAATCTACAAAGCTTAACATTAAAATCATACTATTTTGTGCTTTGGAATAACATTTAGATAAAATTAGCATGGATTGTCACTCATAAAAACAATGACAACTTGCAAAAACCACTACTTCACTCGTAATATTAAATTATGTTCTTACGAATAACTATACTCATAAATTGTGATTACTTTATTAATTTTGTATTCCAAATTCTCTCCAATTTAACGTGAAATTCATTTTGAAACCACACCTCATGTCAATGTCTTGTTTAGTAACACTTTATTTTACACTGACAAAAAGTTACAGGATATCCCAGCAGTGGAGCCCAACCAAGGTATACGAATAAAATGATAATAATAAAATATCATCAGATGTGATTGCGGCCAAGCGTTTGCCTATAATGCATAAAAAAAAATTTGATTCATATAGCACCACTTCACCAGAAAATTAAATAGTAATTGAATGACAAAAATTGAAGAAAAGAAAAAAGGACATTCGGATTCCTATCGAGGGACCCCACATAAGATCTGCGCTTGACACTATTTAATGGGACAGACTGTACATCAATAACAAAGTCCAAATAAAGTTAATACAAGACGAACGGTGGTGTGGCAAATTCAACTCAATCTTAACATACAATGTAAAAACCGTTTGATTTTTGATTCAACATTCAAAATTTTAACCATTTTAATATTAACCTAATCGTAACATACGTATGGAATAATTATGATGTTGAAGCAGTAAATGTCTGCATAAATTAACTGACAGAGATAATTTTGTCGAACAAGTCTAAAGTTATCAACACAGCACGTCATTGTTACCTCCAAATTCAAATACATTCGCGATATTCATAATCAATTAATAAAGTCACGTTATCTCCCAGATATTTATAGAGTATTTACCTTTTTTTTTCGGATAAGAAACAAGAGAGGAAAGTCGATAAAAAATCTGAGAAATATTCATGGTCTGTATGTGATTATGAATAAGACGGTTCGTTATTATGTTTCGATAACTACTTATAATTTATTGCCGTAATTAAAAATGTACGCTAACATTGCAACGCGAATAATATAATGAATTATATTCATCGTCTAAAAATGATAAAAACGAACATATCGTTCCTTTATTTTGTACTTTAGCTAAGTCACACAATATCAGCTGATCAGGCAATTACATTCTATTTGTTAATGAAACTGAACTCTGATAAAATAGCGAAAATTGCAAAGATGTTATTTCCGTCCGCCTGTCGAAAACACTGAAAACTTTAAAATTATTTTCAATTAATTTGCGATTGGGTGACTTTGATTTTCCGGAAGCTAGTTTTAGAATATTCCCAATTAGCTGTTGAGACAATCTTATTTGTCGTCTTGAATATCGCACATTTAGTATCGCATTGTGCCATGTTTTCTCTCTCGCAAACATTAATAAAATAAACGCTGTTCGTAACTGATATCACGAACTTATTATCGAATAACCAAAGTCACCCCACCCCGCAAAGAACGGCAATAGTGTTAAAAGATTTAGAATATGTTCCACAGTCCATTTCTATTGCAGAATATCTAGTTAGTATTGTAAGCTTAATCAAGACTTATTGGCAACTTATCATGCTCTTATTAAACTACTTTAGAATACAGGAATTGAGTTGTTCAGTCTATTTCCCAATTTATGATATAGAAGTATATAACATTGCTCTATATTTTTTAAGATTTTATAGGCAAATATTAGTGTTAATTATGAAATCATGATTGTAGCAGGAATATTTCGTAACAAATAGGTACTGCGTAAAATTATTATATGATGCAACTTCAGTTTGTAAATATTATTAGATACATAATTATAAAGAGTTAGCATTCTTAGAAAAATATTACCAATATAGAGCAATGCGTTATTTCATTAATTGTACGGAATACATTTCCTATGTCTAGTAAATAACATTGTAAATTGCTATAATCATTAGTGTCAGCAAGCATATATTTCGGTAACTTTTTCTTTCAAATTCACGTTTTGACCATAAGCGAATTATTATTATATTTCTATTATTTCACTTAGAGATGTCTATCAGTCAGAAAATAATTTTGTAGCAGTAATGAACAGTTAATTAGTTTCAATCCAGGTTTGCTTATTGTTGTAATATAAAATTATATTATGTAATAAAATCTTTATCACAAGTGCTTTAATACAAAAGTATCACTTAGATGGCATCAATATGGAGACACACTACTTATTTATCCATATAGGTGGCGCGAGTCAAATGGTATCTAGTGATGACTGAGTCAACAAACTGACAAAGTTTTTTAAAGAAAAACGTTAAATCATGCCGGTTTTTTATTACTATTGATGTAAAAATAACACCATTAATGATAAAAACCATTGGTTATTATGGAGTAAAAATCTGTTACATAGTGATATTCTAGGCACATAAATTAACTGTTTTTTGATAAAACTAATGAAATTATACTTGTACCAAGATATAAACTGCCAATACAGCGCCATCTAGTGGATAAGGTTTACTGTGCGTCCCTATTGACGTAGGGCATGGGGTGGTCGTTTCAAAGTATATCTCTCATTATGCACTTTTACCTTCTCATTTGAGTGTAGTGTGCTACTGACTCTTATTTCATTAAGTGATGCCACTTATCGACCGTTTCATTTTTGATAATTTGGTATTTTATAAAATGTTGCTAGTTGATAGTATACAATTCTAGTAATATAGGTTGTAACTAATTTAAAGGTTACTTTTTTTCAGATTCGAAAATATTTAGGGTGATAAAAATTTGAAACGAACACCCTGTGACTAGTAGTAGTTATCAGATAGAAATTACAAACGATTATCATATACTTCCTAAAAGTAATTAAACATCAACTACATTAATTAATTGCTTATTATGAGGATAAGAGAAGTCATAAGAAGATTGTAAATACAAAGTATTTTTTAGTTCAGATGGTAAATAATATTGCATTTAATGAGACAAGAGAATCCGATAGTTAGACAATTCTTTTTATTAGTACATGCCTCGGAACCAATCCAGTCATACGGACGACATTTCACATTTAAATCAGAAGTTATCGTATTCTTTGGACATTATACAAAAATATTTCAATCTCTTACGCAGCTCAATGAATATGGACATTTTAATGCGCGTGTACGAAATACACAGTTAACAAACTAATGCGCATTAGTTTTGTCTATGTTCGGTTAATGTGATGTGCTTTGACTATTGAATCTTAAGTTACCAGTCCTCGACACTGACTTATACTTAAATGTTAATTCATAATGATTATATTAATTATTAAGATTATGCTTTCGCATCGCAGCGAGAACGCGCCATGTTAACAAAGAACTTCTTCCACACCGCCAATGCACAAGATTTTAGAATCACATGTTTTGTACAAAGCCCCCTGCTTCAGGACTCATTGTGCCCTTTACTTTCCAAGCCTGATATTACAATACTACTCAGTCGTCGTGCGAAAACACGCAGTAATCATAATAATACGCAGTGACACGCATTATTTACAAGTACATATTGATAATAATAGCAGCTGTATTCTACGCAAGTACTTACGACTAACATCTAAGTAATTGTTTTGGTAAATTAATGCCTTCATATATTATTATATAACATTGCTTATTTACCGGATACTAAAAGTTCATAAGAAAATGTTTACTGCCCGCGGTCGCTATTGACTATATTTTTTTTCAGATTGAGACACATCCTGAGTCATTGCTTAACTCTAGATCGTGAGTCAAGCATACATTTTAATTATGGCATACATGCCATAGAACTTTAATGCTTACGAATTCACAGTTTCTGTTAAATTGGGAAATGAAATATTCATATAACTGTATTATCCAAACTGAATACTTAGTACGAAGGCAAAGTTGCTATTGTTTTTAAGGCTTGAAACAAGTAAATTGATATTTTCATTAAAATTTTAAATCCAAATTATATTTCAGGAGAATTTTTTTTTATCATTATTTTACCTTTCGAAAATAACGAGCTTTAAGGATTGATCAGTGATTTTAAATGTCCGATGAACTGCATTTTAAACAGGTACATTTTCGTTGTCGTACAATTTAAGTTATAAGCACTTCGTTGCTTTTACGAATAGTTACATCGTCCCTCGAATCGTAATTACAATTTTACTAACAGTAAAATGTGAAAATAAAAATACGCACTGATTAACTGACTAATTATTAAAACGTAACGTCCAACCTTCATGCAAAGCAATCGTCAAGCATACGTTTCAAAGGCATAAAGTACCCCATAAATGTGAACAACCTTTTTATACAATCAACAGTAAAGACGCGAAACAAAAATCAGCTGTTTCTTGCAAAGTGTATAGAACAACCGATTTTGTTTCACGGTAATATTTTGTTGACTAATTACCAAACAGTAAAGTCTAAGTACATTTTATACAGATTTCAAAGCTATGTACGATATTCGTTAGTAATACACAACCACATCTTGTACACAGAGTCTAGGTACGTACATATAGATTGCTATATATAAATACATAATGTTATTCAAAGCGCTGATGGGTTGTCATTACGTAATTTATTGCTCCAATATATATAGTATCTTAATATTTGGTTATATTTTTCTATATTGTACTTATATAACATCAACTTAGTGCAGCATAGTACAAATCTCCTGAAAATGTTTTCACGAGTTGTATACAGAATTCTGGGCCTTTCTAATGTTTTATACTTCATACATTAATACTAACGGATACAAGTACGTATACCTAATCTTATTATGATAGTAGCAAAATAGTTATTTGGGATATTTAAATCTTTTACATACCTACATTACGTTAAACAATGCAATGTATTTCTTAAATAAATTATGCTTAACCACAGCCGCTATAATGATTTCTCGATTCAAAGGTATTATAAATTTTCATTTAGTATATTGTTAGTGACTTTGATTTCGAGACGTTACTGATCGATCCAATATAGCCAAAACCACAAACTGACATACCATAACATCTCCCGTACAATGGAGCCCCTATCGAAGATGAATTATTTAAAAATAAACAAATTTTTATTAAAACACCAATATTATTACGAAACTCAAAGCTATGTTAATATTTTATGTAATATTTTTTTATGTGGCGTCACTGGGTTGCGCACCTTGAGATTGTTTATTGTTTCGCACATCGGTAGCGGTAAAAAATTAGCATAATAGACATAATTGAATCAAGCCTATTTTTTGCTCTTACGACATAGAAATAAAATTTTGTTTTCATAATTAGAAAGTTTAATTATAAAAAAGCTTTAATTATCAACTATGTGATATTTTGATAATTTACATATATCGACAGTTTATTTTCCCATTGTTTTCTATATTTATAATTCAACTTTGCAGCTGATTATGACAACATGGGTACAGAGCATTTTCTGTAGCGATATCATCACTTGCATGATGTTAGAAATATCGGGAAATAATCAAACTCGCAAATCATGGTAAATATTTTGAAAACTAGAGAATAGTGGTACTAAACATATAGTATAATATGTATGATATACAAAAATATGTAAAGGCATATGCGTCATGAACGGTGCAAATTGGTTGATTGAAAATTTGCACGAAGAAAAGAAGTTTTAGAGCACAACCCGAAAATTAGTCAAAAATTATAAAGTCGCAAACATTTTGCACTCCAATGTACTTAAATTAAATAATATTGTGTGCAAACTTCATTCAATTATTTTTATAAAAAATATGCATTCAACAATTTTATATATCAAAACGCCTTATTAGAAAATGATATGCACCTTGTAAGTACCGTATAAGATCTTATAGTTATTATCAAAATAAAAAGATATGAAATGGTTTATGCATGAATTTAAAGTACATATTTTGAAATCCGATTAGCATAACCTCAAGATATTTTTCGTAAATATCTTAAGGAATGCCAAAGATTTTGCTGCTTTTTTTCCATAATTGATGCAAATAACTGTTCCGACGTAACATTTTTATATGCACTTGTTAATTGTAAGTCAATAAAACATTATTAAGATTGACGCTTTGCATTTTTATCTGTGTTAGGTGACAGGTAATCAACAATTTCACTTATTATCTTTTATAAATTGTACAATTCCTAGAAAGTTATGTAGAGACATTGTGGGAGACGATGTCTGGCAGTCAACACAATTAATACGGCTTTAGTTATTGATTTAATAAACTTATACCTTGTTTGGGAATTATTAGTATTGCAGGATAGGTTAGATCTTCCAGTGTACATTCATATAAAACCTATTAACTAGTAGAAAAATAATTTATCCAGTGCCAGAAGTTATAAGTCCCGGTATTGAACAAAACTAAGGTATACTACTCTTCAATGATCTGTCTTCAAAATGGCTTTTATTCCATAATTACACAAATTATTATCATGCCATTCTAAAAGACAGATAGTAGTACCATAACATGTTTGTGATTACGAATCTTTGTTGATACCGGGCCTAATATCATTATTTTGAAACCTAAAATCAATACGGCTATTTCTATAATGCTAATTCATCGAACATGTTTTGTTAAAATAACATTGAATTAGTCACGCTAAATAGAACGTCTACTAGTCGGTGCCGAAAGCAACGCACCCACAACATGCTACTGACGCAACCTACTGAACAAATCGATCCACACACAGATATAGATCAGCTCGAGTGTTTTTATTATCAACTATCATGGACATTTGGCAAATACATCAGTTATTTGTGAGCAGAGGAAGAACGTAAAACTAAACGCAGATCTCCGACATATAGAGGTATAATATGAATGAACCCGCATTAAATTATTACCTAAAAATGCCGGTTCTCAGCGCTAGATTAAACGAAAATCCGTCGCGTGTCATGCGTGTGTTGCGGCGGCTGTCCACGACATGACGTTCAGCCTACGTACAATAATCGACACCAAACCCATTAGATTATAAATGAAGTCTATTTATAAATATGTATTTATCACATGCGGGAAGAAAGAAGATGCGACCAGACATAATTTCGTGAAACTACTAGTTATTGGTTTATGTTATATTCTAATTTATACAACCAGTTATTTGGGACATAGTATCTAGTGATTTCTCGCATGTATTAATTAAATCCATCATTTTATAAAAACCATGTTGCATAAAAAAAATATTTGACGATGAGAAATTCAACTATGTTAATACAATTGACAATTAAGAACATAACTGGTTTTCGGGGTTATACGGCTTGCCGTAGTTTATATCCTAAGCTATGGCGGGCGGCAAGGCATTTTGTAAGAATTACTTTACTATTGTCACATATTGTATAAAACTGTAGGTCTACCATGAGTTTTTACTATACTATATTTACTACACTCGCTAGCGTCTGTAGTTAAAAAAATGTATGAAGATTTGTACAGCGCCTCTAGCGGATAGTTGGGTACTAAAATTCGTAATACTAATATTGACGTAACTACTGTAGTAAAGTCAGGCGATTTTACTGTGACAACTCATGGTAGAGCCACTGTAGGCTTAAAGCTACAAAACAGTAGTTATAGGTACTCTAGTAGTTTCATGGCTCTTCATCTTCTTACTTCAAGACAGTACTTTTTTCAGACGTGACGTTTTGCAACCATCGCCCGCAAATGACATAAATAAAATAGACCACAAACTGTTTTTATAAAGACAATATTGTCATAACAAAAATAATACTTTCACATTCCTTTATATTGTGCTCTATCACTCGGTTATAAATATTAAAAAGGCATTTGGTGTTTAAATTAGTATTGCTTTGTTGTTGTTTTAAATACATTATACAACCTTAATTTACAACTAGGTAGCTTTTTAAGAAGAATCACACAACAAAATGTTGAATTAGCATAGAAGCCAATGTTGGTTGTTTAACTCTTACCTACACAAATACATTGACGTTCCACTTTACCCGATCGCCGTTTAAGCCAACTTATTTAAATTAATATAATTTATATAAGGTTGTTTCAACTGACAATAAAATACAAAATTGGGACGCGGTAGTCGATATCTACACCGTAACTTATCTACAATCGTTCGTTTTATACAATCTAACATGCATTTTCAATCAAGACCATTTGCACGTTGATACATGTATATATTTGTACGATGATTCGCCAAAATGAGATCTTAATCTTGATTGATTGCCTGTAACTACCGCGCCATTACATCATAAAAAGTGCAACAATAACGGAGTCATCCGCTCAAAGATGAAAAAAATATATTAAAAATAAATATTAACATTATAAATAACTTTAGGTTCATTTCAAATAAATTAAAATCAAATCTAACCCGGCAAGTTATGTCTCGGCAAGCAGCTCTGAGTAATAGTGCGTGGCGCTCAAGTAGTCGACCAAACGCCGAGGCAGGGGCAGCCCGTTTATGAGATCTCTCCGCACGTATTTTAGTATCACAAATCTGAAAATAAGAGATAGATAAGTTAGTCTTATTGACGACGTCACGGGTGGTAAAGATTACAAAAGATATGCTAGGTACCTGCACATATGCTGTAAACTCTCAACCCGTTTGAACCTCGAAACTGGGTATAGAAGCTGCACCCGTACCGGGCCTAGCACCGGCCTTAGGTTTAGAAAGAAGAGGTATCGGCCACTGCGAGATGTTTCCACTGCGTTCTCAATGAACTCCACGATTGTTTGAGCTTTGAACATGGTGCATCCGCCGAAACAGAAGTTACCTGAAAATATACATCCATTTACAATGAAAGTAAAGTATGTAAGAGTTTTATAAACACAAACACAACACCTTTCTTATGGCAATAATCGGTAGAGGAATGTGACTGTAGGGTATATAATAAGTTGTATTTAATCATAATATTCACCTTGATCATGTTCAATCCTAACATGCCTAAGACCATTCAATTTGAACGTGAGAGTAAATATGTAATGATCGTCACTGCTGTCCCGGACTATAAAAGATCCATCTGGCTCATTTGAGAGAATTTTCTCGGCATCCTCCACGGATATTGGACCCCAATACCAGCCGTACTGAAAGCAAACAAGCATAAAATATGATACCAGCAAAATAAAAGACAGAGTTTACCTAATTGTTTTTAAATAATAAACATCCAATCATTATGCGGTGGAGGAAAATATTACGTGATTCATGGACTAATAATTAATCACTGGGCGCGAAATAAGGGAAAAATTTATAATTTCATATATTTAACTCAGAGTACACTCACGTCTTTGACTTTTTGAATGGAGGTTGCAAAGTCAGTGCCCGTTTCTTCTTCAGTCCTCCGCGTCGCTTGCGATGTTTGCGGAGCTTGAGGCAAAGGGGGCAAAGCTCGCCGGACAGGCGGCGGAGGCGTCCCCTTCAACTCATTAATAGATATCTCCGTCAGGTTGTCTACCACAGGCTGCCGACGCCAACGGAACAAATTACAAAAACTTTGCTTCAGATTTATAGACAATATTCTCACGGGCGACATTTTAGGCTTTTGATTCGCTTTCTTCACAGCCTTATCGTTCTTCTCTCCTTCTGTTTCTTTCAGGTTCTCTTTATGCTTTTTGTTCTTAGCATTCAACCCGAAGCTATTCTTACTCGATTTTTTGTGGTTATTATTAGTCTCTAGAGATTTTAACTCGTTATTCTCTTTCAAAAACGTCACGGTGTTATCCTTATTTGCGTGCCGTGTGTGGACACCGACACTAGCCACTATAGTGTTATTTTTCTTTATCGTAGCTTTACACTCAGAGTCACTAGAGCTAGAGTAAAGCGTGTGCAAATATTTTCTCATTTCACGTAAAGTCAAATGCAGGGAATCTGTATCTGAGTCGCTAATGTTTTTCTTACACGAGGAACTTGGCAAGCTGTTCCTTTTTGATTTGACGTCTTTATGTCTGTTTATTTCCTTTGGCTTGTGAATTTTGTCAGGCGGCGGGATAACGGCGCACGTGCTCTGTACCGTACTCTTGGTACGTTTCTTATTCCTATTTGGTTTTTTTCCTTTGTTCCTTAAATTGGCGTGGCAGGGCCGGACCATATCTATGGGTACAGCGTATATGTCGCTATCGAACGGAACATTGTACATATCAGTTATGTCAGACGTTTTGGCAGACAGCGTGTCATGGGAGATCGCCTGGGTGATGAAACTTGAATCATCGGCTGGGAACTGACTGACAAGAGAATTATGGCTACTTGACAACCTAGACGTTAATGAGTTCCGCGATGACGGGCGGTTACCTCGACAAGGGCTCAAATGCAGTAAACGTGGACTTGTGAATCTATGGTTCAGACCTTGTCGACGCTCATACGATTCTGTTTTTAATTTCCGAGGGTATAAAGGTGAAATGTGCCGCTTGCTTTTTTGTGGCAATTCAAGATTTGATTTAGTGGGTGAAGCTTCGTTTAAAACGACCGCAGGCGTCACAAGCACAGTCAAGCCGCCCTCGACGATCACCGGTGATGGATTGTCCTGTAATATAAATGCTACTTATTAAACTGTGGCTAACTGAGTGGCCATTTCCTGCTCTTTTATGAAAGTTCTACTTGTTAGTCACTATGACAAATAATATTTGAATATCATGGATATGTTATGAATTTGTTACATACCTGAAATTCTGGTGGAGGTTCGATAGTAGTTACTATAATTTTCCCTGGGCCTTTTTTTACAGTGTTAAAGAAATCTCCGCACAAACGCTCTGAAGCATCAGTTGATTCACAAAGCGATAAAGACCTCTCATCGAAGTCACTCTCTTGTAACTGCACAAACAAAACAATAATGTTACAATAATAAACATGATGCGCCCATTCTACAGATATGACCTCATTATTGTAAGTGTAGGTACTTATTGTCAGCAACAAAGAGATTTATTGAATATTTAAGTCTTTCGCATATATATTCATAAGATCGCTAAAATGCTTATTGCTATACTTAACTTAAAAAAGGCATGTATGAACAACTAGTTCTGACAAAAATATTTAAAATATCCTTTCGATTTTGACAATTGTTTTTAGAGATCAGAGAAAGGTGTGACATTACATCTGCTTAAAGAAGTGCCAGTCCCATTAGTTGAACAAGCAAGATATAAAAATAGAAAGTTGGTGCTTGGATAGACCAATAAATTGTTTGTCCTGTAAATCTATTGAGCAGGCCTAAAATAAATTAACTTCATAATTGACACTGACAAAACTTTGGGTTCATTTTAGCAAGAACTATGGCACATTACTTTTTATAGGAGAGTAATAAAACCATTTCAAACTTATACACAGCATGATTAGAAACAATAGTAGTTTAACTACATATATTAAAGCATGTTTCCATAAATAATAAAAGAACTAGCAATGCAAATGAATAAAAAAAATGCAAATAAGCATAAAATAATCCCAATTATTCTAAGTTATTCTAAGAAATAGTCAACACTTCATCATTTCAATCATTTTCATCTGTTTTAGATAAATCAGTCAGCAGCCATTTTGGTGAGGGACTTAGCGCTTAGGGAATTCCATTCAGACATGCTCAGAACCTAAAGCTATTTTACTTTGTACCTTTAAATGAGTACTATATTGTTGATTGTAAGTCAAACTTTGCAGTTTACAAACCTATTTAAAACATACTACTTCCACTTTGAACTTCACTCGCAAAATTACTAAATATTACATTTACTTAAAGTTAGAGTACAAACATCGCATGGTTTTAGTTTGGATTCTTAAAAATATTTTTTAATTAATCATTATGCAGACCAGCTGATGCCAATGCTCAACATAGACATAGATTTCATGAAAGATTGATTTTGGAATTTCCAATTTTTATAGACTGACTTCTGTTTGGTACTAGAGCTGCTGATTTGTATCTTTCAACCCGACCTATAGATAAAATATTTTTTCTAGATTAACAAGTAGGCATTTCATAAATGAAAACAGTTCGGCTCGCCAGGCAATATCATTTTTAGCACTAGCTTAAACAGCATATCAGTTATATAACCAGAACTCGACAAATGCTTTAAATGCATATATGTGTAATAGCTACAAGGTTATAATTATAATTATTCATACTTGAAATATTTCACAATAAATTGAATGGTTAATTTCCAGCAACTAAACACTAACGTCAGAATGTATGTTGTATTTAGGAATGGAAATTCACTGTTTTCTTATCCAAGGTCTGGTGGTGCACAGTATTTTCAATAATTTATAAGTTTGGAACGCAAATGCGGTTATATCTAAATAATAGATAGCAACTTAGCAGTTATATTACTGCAAAGTACTGAATCATCGTACCTCGGAAGCTATGTGATGCCATCCACTAGCAGAATCACTTGAGAAAGAGCCACTTGTAATCAGTAATCCACTATCTTCACTCAGCGGAGGAGCTTCTGAATGTGTTGAAAAAGGCGGAGACTCCATTACCCCAGAAGGCCAGAGTGTATAAATTATCTGGATAACCACATGGAAACAATAAATTGCACTTAATTATGGAGAAAATGAAGAAAATACATTGCTGCGAAACAGTGATTCTTTCTTTTACATTGCAGGCAAGGCATCTGTCAAACGTCACTGCAGTCGAGGACTTGACAAAAAATATTTGTCAACGCCAAAAAATATTGGTCTCGGTGAGCTAATATAATATGGAAGGGTTGTGGATGAATTATTTTGTACACTGAAGGTGACGAAACACTGACACTTACTGTATTTTTATACTAAACACATAATAAATTAACGGACTTTCATATAAATAAATACCATAATATATTTTCTACAGTCACTGATTGTTTGTATTATGGATGTAAGATAGATTAGCTTAGCCCTGTGTGAACACTGGAGGAACGGTTGAGTGAGACGGAATATTTTAGCCACAATCTGTGGAATAAAAAAAAAACAATAACTCCTCAAACATTGGGATTCCCGCCATCTTGAAGATGAAAGACGTTGTAAATAAAATAATAAAGAAAATAAACTAATTTAAGAGAAAAACATTTACTGTAACAAACTAACTTACGAGAAAAGCATAACTGTGAAGTGAGTGCATGAAATACTGAAGAAAACAAATTAACTTAAGAGAAAAACATAACGTACGAAAAATAAGTGGACTTCCCGCCATCTTGGGGATGGCGGGAAAAACATATCTAAGTGTAAAGTGAATGCTGGATAGTCAGATAGAAGTGTAAAGTGAACGGGAAGACGTTGTAAATAAAATAATAAAGAAAATAAACTAATTTAAGAGAAAAACATTTACGTAAGACTAGGCGGTATGGTTCTAAAACTTTAGCCTGCTCGGAAGAGCAAATAAATAAAAAAAAAAAATCCTCAAACATTGACAAACACTTTGAAAGCAATTGTTATAGAATAGAGTTGATTCTGTCCTTGATTCTGTCCTGTCTGCCTATTTGTTTGATCCATTTCCTTCGAGTATCTTGTATTTTATTAAATTCAAGTGTCGTGTTTTCGTAGAATTTGAATAGTCTGACGAAAAAATGCATCTGTAGTAGATAGCAATAGGAAAACTTTTGTAACTTGGCCACGCCACATCCAATACATCCAAATAGCCACTATCTACCGGTAGGACGCAAGTGTGAAAGATGATCCTGCAATGTGAATATTTATACCACGCCGTGTGATTTCTATTTATTTCAATGACAATTTTTGATAGTGAATTGGAAAAGACTTTGTGTGATTTAGGGACACTAGCAAACATGGGGGACACACAAGTTGCGAATATAGTGCATGAAATACTGGTAAGAGATCACATTCCATATTTTAGACATTTCTTTTGCAGACATTTTATTGTGCATGTTCAGTGTGAATAAACTAATAGATATATATCTATTAGTTTATCAAGTTATGTATAATAAAGTAAGTATCTATTAGTTTATTAGTTTGTCAAGCATATGCTTACAGAGAGTGGAAGCAGTTGAAGAAGCATTCAGTTGCTTTTTGGTCTACAAGCAAGAAGATGAAAATGAAAGGTTGTCAAAATACCAGAAGAAGCTTCACAGCATTATGTCTACACTGGGGCCAGAAATGCAGGAATCTGCTATACGTCAGTACTTGACTTTAACAGCAGTTTTAACCAATAGATATAAGATGAGACAGCTCTTGACACTGTTGGAGAATCTTATAAACTCTAATATAACACAAGCACGGTAATTTTTAAAGCTATTATTTAATAAACTATTTCTTTTATTAAACTACTTCCAAAAATGCAGGAGTTTCTCAATTTGACAGTATTTATCACATTTTCAAGACTTTTATGAACTGATTTATTTACTGTATTTTTTTTATTTGAAAGATATTGCGAAAACTTTCACAACAGCTTTGCAAAGCTTTGTGAAAATGTTGGGTATTTTATATGTAATAATACCTATCTATCTATGTAATGTATTATATTAAGTATGTCAGTCTTCTAGTACCCATAACACAAGCTCTGCTTAGCTTAGGGGCTAGATGATGTCGTGTGGAGTGTCCAGCATTATTTATTTATTATTCCTTAATATTTGAGCTGTTTTATTTATATTCAAGTTGTACTGTACACCCAATAATCTTTAAATAAACATTATATTTCTTGTTTTAGTATGCTGTGCGACTGTATTTTGACAAATGAAAAGCTAAATTATCAAAATGCTGATTTCTGGATTGAATGCTTTAATTTGATAAGAAGAGTCATTGGAGGTGTAGATTATAAAGGTGTCCGCGAAATAATGAAAGTAAGTGGTTTAGTTTTATAATTGAGAATAAATTGTGCAAGTTAATATGGGTCCACTTTATTTAATATTGTTTGTTTTTAGTGTTGTCGTGAAAAAGCACACACACTGCCAGTTAAATTAAACTCTAGTACAATGCCTCAACTGAAAGCATTGTATAGTGTTATAGAATATATATTTGACCGCAATGCTTCATTGTTGCCAGCATACTTTATAGTTACTGAAATACAAAAAGATTATCCTGAAAACAACCACTGGCCACACTGGGTGAGTAAATGATGCAACAGCATTCTTACTAAGCTTATTAGATATAGAATTCATACAATTTTACAACTTATTATTTTCAGCAATTAGCCAAACTTTTGACTGGTTTTGTTGAGAGTTTCAAACCATGTGCCCAAATGGTTTCAATAATTGGACATTCACAAATGTTGCCTGTGGTAGAATTTTCTGGTTATGCTGATCATCTCATTAACCCTTGGAGACTGGATCCAACCACACTGAAGTTTTCCCTCAAAGGAAATTTGCCTTATGATGATGATCTCCTAAAACCACAAATATCTCTACTGAGACATGTTCTGCAGCAGCCATATTCAAGGGATATGATGTGTTCTATGCTCGGACTGCAAAAGCAGCACAAGCAAAGATGTATAGCTTTAGAAGATCAGTTGGTAGAGTTAATGATACTGCCGATGGAGAGAAGTGAACAAGAAACTGAAGAAGATGAAATGTCCTCATCCCACTGGTGCTGGCTTCATTTGTCATCACAAGTGATCTATCTAATCCTAATTGGATTTGCATCATTTCCTAACATTGTTATGGGATTGCATAATAAGCTTATTGGACATGACATGAAGAAAGGGAGAGATCATCTAATGTGGGTTTTATTGCAATTCATATCTGGAAGCATCCAAAGGAACCCTTTATCCAACTTCCTGCCCATAATCAAGCTGCACGAGCTTCTCTACCCTGAGAAGGAACCATTGCCAGTTCCAGAATGTGGTAAAGCACATAGCACACACCAAATGGCAGTGGTTTGTATTTGGATGCATCTATTAAAGAAAGCTGAGTCTGAACAAAAAACAATGACCATGCCGCAAAATTTAAAAGTTCAGTATGAGTGAGTATATATTATTTTATTTGTCTACTGAAACTGGAAACGAATTGCAGAACATAATGAATAAAACGTTTAAAGATATTCAATGCTAGTGTGATACAAGTTTAGTGGACAAAAATTTAATCATGATAAGCCTTCAGCAATTACAATTAGTAATAATAAGAGAACACCTTCCTGAAAATATATTGTTTCAGGTTTCTGCAGCACCTGGTAACTTCAAACAACACTCCAACTCTGATGGGCTCAGACTACCGCATTGCCCTACTCTGCAACGCTTACTCCACCAACCAAGAGTTCTACGCCCGTCCCATGGGAATCATCATTGAAACCTTATTCGGAAATCAAAAGACTCTTTCTAACGGCAACCCTGGAACGCCCTTACCAACTGTTCCATTATCAATGTGTATTCTCGACAGTTTGACTCTACACTGCAAGATGTCGTTGATACATTCGATTGTGACGCACGTCGCCAAACTGGCCCAGAATAAGACAAATATACCCGGCAGTAGTACGATGGCCCCAGCTTTGGTCGAGACTTATAGCCGGTTGCTGGTTTACACTGAGATAGAATCGCTAGGAATCAAGGGATTTATCAGTAAGTAATTTGATTTACATGTTATTTCTGTAGACACACATTGAATTTCATTTTTTGTTTCATACGTAACGGTCTAGCAACTGTATTTGTAAAACTGTGTTTCTAGATCAACTACTCCCAAACGTGTTCAAATCCCACGCGTGGGGTATTCTCCATAATCTGCTGGATATGTTTTCGTACCGCATCCACCATATTCAGCCGCACTACAGAGTGACGCTGCTTTCCAACATACATTCCCTTGCTGCATACCCGCAAGCTAACCAAACTCAACTGCAATTGTGGTGAGTAAAGAAATTTTTATTTGCTAGTATTTTCTAATGCTCGACATGCACCTGTATCGTTCGACCATCTTTTCACACGTCCTTGCTTCGAAGGTTCTCAATCATTAGAACTTTAATGCACTTTATTGTACAACTTCACCTCCACGATATGTAAAAAGTCTGCATTAACAAGTTAACCAATAGACAGATACGGTCATAGCTGACTTCCTCGAAACTAACCCCCGAGTTGGAAACTATCAATTTACATGGCACTGCAATACAGTTGAAATTTATTCCACGTCAATATTCCAGCTTCGAAAGTACAGCACTTCGTCTGATTACAAGCCTGGGCAGCTCAGGCGTCCAGTTGCAAATGTCGCGAGTGGTATCCGAACCGAAGTCTCTCGTATCCTCTGAAAGTGAGGAGTTGAACCGGGTTCTGGTGCTGACATTAGCGCGCGGCATTTATATGACTGGAGCAGGTATTCATTTCAAATATTGATTTTTAACGTTTTTTATAAGAATACAGTTAGTTTTTGACAAAGATAATTTACCTTTAGTGCACTGCGATAAAATATATTCATCTTACCACACTCCTTATCATACGTTTTAATTACTCTAGTATCACTTTGTATTTCAGGCAGTGACGGAGCGGCAGTGAAGGAACTGCTTACCACAATAATAACAAATACACCGCACATGTGGTCACAGCACACTCTGCAGTGCTTTCCGCCAGTGCTCGTCGAGTTCTTCTCACAAGTTAGTTATACATTTATTTATGGAAAAACTACGGAAGTTCTTATTCCAACTCCAATGTCAAATGAAGTGGAAAGCTAAACTCTCAACTTTTTAAAATCGTATTGACTGCTTTCTGAGAAATTCTTCAAATTTTCGATTAGTTTATAATAAAACTAAGTTTGATTGTTACAAGATCACAGACCCACTAAGGCCTGAAACTAACCATTTAATCTCCGTTTTTAAATACAAGGGTTGTAAAAATTAATCATTTTCTAGAATACAGCCACTCAAGAGAACAAGCAAGTGCTTAAGAAGTCTGTTGAGGAGGAGTACCGCAAATGGACGTCAATGGCGAACGATAACGATATAATATCACATTTCTCCGTCCCTGGCACGCCGCTGTTCCTCTGCCTGCTTTGGAAGATGATCTTCGAGACCAACAGGATCAACCCTATCGCTTTCAAGTAAGATATTGAACTCATGTTTATGAAATTGATCGAGCGATCAAAGCGTCTCAGTTCGGCCGAAAACGCTTTCGAACTTACAATTCTATCTGTCTGTTCTGTTCGGTTAGCATTTTCGACGGATTTTAAACGAAAATTAACACAAGCGTTTTTTTTGTTCGTCTTCTTCGTCCTGGCATTATATCTCATTTCTTTTTGGGTCAGCCGTCAGCACTTCGTTCATCAAAAGATTTGCGATAAATCTGCTTGTAAACTACTTGTAAGTCAATCACGACACTGAAATTTTAAGTAAAATTGATCTACAAGTTTTATTATAAATTATAACTGGTATGTGTTTTCAGGATATTGGAGCGTATAGGAGCACGAGCGCTTTCTGCGCACCTTCGCAAGTTTTGCGATTATCTGGTTCTCGAAGTGACGAATCCGGCCGGTGGGGCGCACATTAATAAATGCGTTGATGCCATCAGCGATATCATCTGGAAGTACAATATCGTCACCATTGATAAACTAGTCTTGTGTTTGGTAAGTTATGAAAAAAAATCGATGCTCACTCAGTTTCATCTGACCTTAAGACGTATTAAAACTAATACTTATCATATTATGGACCAGCGTAGTTGTATATTCATGAAATTTCACATTTTATGGTCCCTATGTAAAGTTTGTAAGCTGTTACATTTTTATATTTAAACTTTAACTGTATCGTCATGGTGTTTCCACATGTGTACCTATATCCATTAACTGGCTTCTGTGTTACCAGGTACTACGCCCCAATCCTGACGGTAACGAAGGCCAAGTTTGCCTTTACATCATACAGCTTTTACTCCTTAAAGGCTCAGAATTGAGGAACAGAGCGCAAGACTTCGTCAAGGAAAACTCGCCCGAGCATTGGAAACAAAATAACTGGTAATTATTTTTTTTTTTAATTATGACTGTTCTTGTTTTGTTAAACTAGACGAAAACTGAAATAAAATGCCTTTATTTTCCTTGAAGGACGGTAAATATGATAAAAGTTATAAACTAGCTGGTGCCCGCGACGTTGTCTTGCTATATCGTTATATTTTTGGCAATTCGCACAATATCTTAATTAATTAAAAGCTATGTGTTATTCTGATATATAAACTACATTGTAGTAAAGTTTCTTTAAAATCCATTCGGTAATTTTTGCGTGAAAGAGCATTTATAATATAAGTAGGATCACACTCACTTCGTTGGTGACCAACGAAATGTGTCTAGAATACTTAGCACACAAAATATTTGGAAACTTTTGTAATTGACCACTCTCATTACAGGTACGACAAACACCTGGCATTCCATAGGAAGTATCCCGAAAAATTCGCTTCCGAAGAGCCGAACAACGCTTACGGCGGTCCCATCCCTGTGTACCTCAGTAATGTATGCCTGCGGTTCATCCCTGTGTTTGATATCGTGGTGCATCGTTACTTAGAGATACCTCAAGTCAGCAAGAATCTCGAACAGCTGCTTGAGCATTTAGGGTATCTATATAAATTCCACGGTGAGTCGTTTTACAAGGTGTTGCACTTTCGAAATTATAATATTATACTGCCACTGTAATATATGGCGTTTTTTTTTATTGGGTACATAGTCTCTGTAAGCCCGAAAAGGTATGTATATGTTGAACATATCATAGCGTAGAAAATTTCATATGTCCGATTTCTTTTTTCAATTCGATGCGATAAGATCTTAACTCATTCGATTACATAATTACTGGAACAATTACGAGTCTGATCATAATTTAAATGTTAAACTTTCAGATCGTCCAGTAACATTCCTCTACAATACACTTCACTACTACGAAGCTAAGCTTCGCGACAAGCCGCTTCTAAAGCGGAAGTTAGTTAACGCAGTGTTGGGTTCTCTAAAAGACGTCCGTCCTTCCGGCTGGGCGACCACTGAAGCCTTCCAAACCTACCTTAACAAAACTGAAGTGGATGCGCCTGGGTGGACCCCGGACCTTAACTACTACTTGACACTTGTCAACAGAATGGTCGACAGTATCCTTTTTGAACATCAAAATATAGACACTATAATATTATTGTTTATTTAAGCGTTTTTTTTTTATTGATTCAAAAAATCATCAACGCTCTGTAGATCCATGGTACATTCGATCAAACCACATGATTATCAAGCCATCTAATGTGACTAAAAATGTCAATTTTTTCACGCATCTATCTGCAACTATTTCCTCAGCATAATTTTCCAGCTATGACAGGGAATTCGCACTTCCCCAACACAGACTGGCGTTTCAACGAATACCCGAACCCATCAGCTCATTCACTGTACGTGACCTGTGTCGAATTAATGGCCCTTCCCCTTTCTGCCAACTCTGTCGGGAACAGTCTACTCGACGTCATCTCTAAAGGATTCGTCGTCATCCCGCCAATGAAGATTCAACTCTGGATCAACGCGATAGGACTGATTATGGCTGCGTTGCCCGATCCCTACTGGACCGTTCTCCACGAACGTATTTCTGAAGTGATCGCTGACAAGGAACTGGCTGAATGGCAACATACCCACACCCCGTTTCAGCTGTTCAGTTTGAAAACGACTAGTGAAGTAATGCTGGAAAATAAATACAGCTTGACGTTGGCTTTAGCTCATGCGATCTGGTATCACGCTGGAGCTGGCCAGATCATGCAAGTACCTGTGTAAGTATGTTATGATAATACGTATGTGTAAGTTAGGCATTCCGCCTTTCACTATGGTGACTTATCCTATTTTTAATTTCAGATTCATAAAAGACAAGTTAGCTCTCGAGATCCACTTAGAGACGCAGATGCTATTCCTCTGCCATCTCGTAGGACCGTTCCTGCAGCGATTCAATTCTGACCTGTCCCGCGCTGTGATGGACATCACCATCACGTTGTACGAAGTCCTGGCGCATATCGACAAGTCCCAGCCACATCTAGAGTATATCGACCCGATATGCGATCTGCTGTATCCTTTTGTACCTAAATCATTCATACAATCATTTATTGTTATTCATATAAATATTGAAGATTCTTAATATGTATCAATATGTTTAAATAAATATGTATTAGTTATATACCTTACCACAGTAAAGGGATTAGATAAATGATAATGTATTATTATAATGTAGTGAGACTAAAAAACAGTATGTTATGTAGTGATTGGAGTTAAATTCATACAACATAACTGATTTCCTGAACAACGCTCTCAGTTATCACATAAAATACATGTTCGTCGGCGACACAATGAAGAATGAAGTCGAAAACGTGATTCGAAAGCTTCGGCCATCGCTACAAATGCGACTACGTTTTATCACACACCTGAACCTGGAACAGATCAACACGGCCTAGCAAAAAGACTACTACAGTTTTACGCCATCTAGTTCAAGCTCCGATTCGGAGTAGCGTGAAGCCGTAGCACAGAATAGTTAAAGTACAGAATAGTTATACTACTAACTACATATAGAAAGGACACGATCCGCTTCCAGAAACGGACAATACCAAGTGCAGCTGCCGAGCGTCTGACGAACACATTGAGCGTATGTACAAATGGCTACTGTTTATATGTGTGAGGTAATTTTAAACGTGTGCAGAATAATGGGTAAGGTACGGCCCCTGATGTGACTATTGCACTTGTACCATCTATGTTAAACCCACAAATTGATATGCGATTACGCGAGGATGCAAGAACGATTTAAATATTACTTCTATTTAGAGACATTTAGATGTATTGCTCTTTGTGTAACACACACTATTGCCTCAAAGTAATCTTGCTTAAAAAAAAATAAGCTGGCACACGTCCTGTTTGGTTCTTGGATAATAAGTGGATCCTAACTGCGTATTTATAAGTAAACTAAACGCAAAGACCGACGCTACATTGAATAATTTAGATGTGTTACGTACCATATCTTAATTTGGATAGAACTTATTACAAAGAGTATCAATCATATTACAACACAGAGCGTTGTGTTTGTAATCATTGAGCTATATTTGCACGACATTGTACGATCCTGATTTGAATAATAAATCGTGACGAAACTTAATAATTCACTAAAGGAAACACCATTAAGTTAATTGATTTAACTATTTTTGATAAAGACTGTAAAAAAATTAGTATTGTATAAGATATTTTACGTATTCTCGTAGAAAATAATTGTTGTTGTAACTTACAATGCAATTTTTGATTAGTTATAATTATTAAGATATCTTGTTGACTTTTAAATGCAGTACAACGAATATTTCTAATTCAAAGGTTTTGTCTCAAGGACAAATAAATGCCTCACATTATAATCCAAGCGAACAACAGATAAGAATAAACTAATTTTAAAATAATAGTAAATAATATATATATACATACTCTCGGTACATCACATCACATTACAATATTTAATCACAATAATGTTACTCAATAATGTATAAAAGACAAATTTTATACAAGGCCACAATATTTTTGACATATTTATATAAATTATTGCCAGTTTTTCAATGTTTATATACAAAGATTACTGGTTTATAATAAAATTGTTATTCATAATACTTTTTATAATACTATTACAACTGCTAGCTGTAATTAGAATAAAATATACTGCAAAACATGTAAGTGAAATAATAATAGTTAAGGTAGATTGAGCACGTCAAGTTAACGCTCTAAAACTACTTTAAATTATTATAAGGCTACAATAAAGCAATTGAAAGCAATAGTTAATTAACTTGTTAGTGATTATCTCATAAAATGTATTTACTTAAACTAATATAGGTTATATTTTCTTCTTAACTAAAATCTTCACTCCTATGAATAGCTGCTTATTTTTTGATCGCATTGTTAACTGTATATACTGTCAGTTCAGTAACTCATTATATAAAGTCTAGTGCTAGACGAATTAATTTCATATGCTCAGAGGCCTTAGTCCGAGCTTGCATTTTAAAACTCCCTACTCTCGAGCCATACAAAAATGTATGGACATCCGAGAGACGACTGTCTGCTCGAGAGTAGGGAGTTTTAAAATGCACGCACGGACTAAGGCCTCTGGTACTCAAAATTTAACATAATAGTTTGTTTTATGTTTCCCTTAGTCAATGTTTGTTGTTTCCAATAGGCCTAATTTCGGTACATCCTTCGAAAGTTTTGTTTTCTTGGATACTTAAATATTAAACGCACACTATCAGTGAGAAATCAAACAACAATACCGGTAACAAAGTGTCTTATTACATGTATTTTTACATTCTTAAATAAGGTAACTTCTAATATACCTACTGAACTATTAGTAAATGTTAAAACCATAATAGTATAATATTGACAACAAACGTTACACAAACACAAAATGTTGTCTATTAATGATTTTGAGTATTTATTCGTTTAATGTAGTAGACAGTTTACCTTTTAGTAGGTAACCTTGCAAAGAATTATCCTCATCAGAAACAGCAATAGAGTTCAATAATACAGGTGTCTAATATTTTTTTATATCATTCGGATCAATAAAGTATTGAAAAAAATCTTACAAATCGATATCATGACTTCTTTCACGACATTTTTCTACAAGTCGTTTATTTCGGACGCCCTTCTCAAAAAAACACCCTGTATACTTAGCTTGATATGTTAGATAGACAACGTTTTGTGTAATAAAATATCGTGGTTTTAGTAGAACGAACAAACGAATAGATGAGTTACAATATAAAAACTTAATTGTGATTAATAAATAAGTGTAAAAAGCTTGCTCTTTCGTTTGTTTGATCAATGCATATTTAACGATACAATAAGCAATAACAAAACCGCCAATATTAATATGAACGTACAAATATGTGTTATACATTGAAGTATTTATTATATGTTATATTTTAATAGTCATTTATGAAGATACACAAATACATCATAAGTATCAGGGATTTTTTTGACATAACTGGAAGGATTACATACTAATTAAAAACGAGATCCGCAATAGACTTAATAGTAAGGTGTGTAATACTTTCTTTCGCGTTTGCAGCAAGTGGCAAATCAGGCCTAATTGAATGCATATGCTAGCAACTTGTATGAAAAGCGCCTGTAACGTTAGTCTTGTGGAGGCTATATTTGTAATTAATTAAAAAATATATTGATAGGTGATGATTTTATATTTGTATTACATTTTATGATTAGTATGTATTTAAAATAATGAATAATAGTATTAATTGAGTTATGTTGTGATCAAACCTAAAATTTAGTTGTTGTGTGGTTAGGTTGTTGTAGGTAAATGATTTGTTTTTATTTATATGGTAAGAATATGAAAAGTAACAATATGTTAAAAAGATAAGTTTATCGGCAATATCTCTAGGTAACAATTATTTTGTAACTACTCTTTACAAAATGTGAGACAATGTTCTTTATGATCTAGTTTTTTTATATGTAAGTACTTGCAAAAATATAATCTTGAAAACCTGACACTTGGGGCAAGATTTATAATGATTGTTTATAACCAACTCAGCTTTGACCTCATTAGATATATCTAGACCTCATTAGAGTTAACCAAGAGGTTTATCCTTCACTCACGAACAACTGTAGTAACATAAAAGTTCTATGTATAAGTAATATACATAGCATGCTCCTCTCTACATCTTTGGGATTTAGCTCAGTGTGGGATAGGTTGAATCTTGTCGCTACCATATTTACTGTATTTTTATAATAAGTGTCTACGTTATTAGGTACAATAAAAATCTAAGATCTAACATAAGGCTAGGTTCATGATCGCGCGGTACCGCGCGGGTCTACGAACCGCGCGGTACAAGATCAATAAAAACGGTAGTTATCGTCTACATGACCGCGCGGTACCGCGCGGCAACGCGCGGCGCGCTCCCATACAAATATCGTCATGTGAATGCTCCAACCGCGCGGCGACGCGCGGCTAGGCGCGGTCATCTGTTCCTAGCCTAATGACATTTATTATAGGTAATTGCTTATTTTTTTATAATTTAGGTCAATATTTTATTTAAACTTCTCCTTTGTTGTTATTTTATATAGTAGGTACCTACCTATAACTTTAGAATACTAGAAGAGTGAGACTACTTTATAGATATAAAACATAAGAATGTTTAAAAACCTAAACACTTGCTCGGACTATCGAGAACAAAAACTGCTTTACCTACAAGTAAAAAAATATGTTATTTCTTTTCCAATGGAATCGAGAATCTAAATTTAATATCTATTGCAACCGTAATCTACCATTTTTATACTTGTAAGGTAGATATTTATTGATAAATCACATCTTGTTTCAATCTTCTTTTGTGTAGAACAAATTAATTAAAATTATTTTATTTAATTAAGCATTGCTACCTACGTACTCTACGGTAAATAATAATAAAGCAGATTATTTACTATGTAATTCATAAAGTGTTTTGATTTCTTTTAGATTGTTTTTAAATTACTCTAACGAAACCTTTCCGGTTTAGACCCTCGGACTACCCTTTTGTCTTTCAAACGACGTTCGCTTGAATGGTGAATTCCATAGACTATAAATTCAGACCTAGTCTGTGTGTGTCCTTTTTTAATAATTCTGTCCGATCCGAGCCGAATTCAGGCTCTCCGGTTTTCATTCCATGTGACCCCAATCCTACAGTGCTGCCAGCTTATACATAAAAAGCTCCATATTAAAGATTTTATGTGTATGTTATGTATTTTATTTTATATAGGTACATGTAATAATAGATGTAAGTAAATGAAATAAATAAATATATTTATTAAGTATAATTGAAAGTATGCTTTCAGCTCTTAATTTTTTTTATTTTCTATAATATGTAACAAGCACAGTGGTTAAAAGAATGTTAGGTAAAGTACAATTAGTAGGGTTATTAGACTTATTAAAAGTCAAAAAGTCATTAAAAGTTAGGCTGTTCATCACCGCTGTACCGACGGTTAAAGTGTTAGGTTATTTAGTTACGGAATTTCTGGATTCTGTTTCCACGCTCAAGGCCCGCGATAAAAGCTATGCAATAGCTTAAAACAACATTCTTTAAATCTTGGTTCATTACTGGCACCTAGAATCACTTAGTATGTAAGACGATTCTAAATGATCCTTGTGATTTTATTGAATAAAGAAATATATGATTTTATTTGATTAGTATTAATTTATTGTTTATTTTTTATTTAATTACTTTAGCAAAATAACAAAATCACTGAACTAGTGATTTTTATATAAACCAATAGACTTCGGTTTAACTTTCAAAGTAATTTTACTTACAGAGTTTCCTTAAATATTCAACTTACTTAAATACTATACCAATAAAAAGACCACTCAAAACTATGAGCCCTGCGTGTAGGCATTACGTGAGGTTCAGAAATTATTTAATTATTATAAAAATAAGTTAACTTTTAGAGCTATTTAATCCTGAGACTTGAAATAGCGAACTGAGACATTAGCGGCGGCAACACTGGTCCTTTTCCAAGCGTGCGTATCCTTCAACCACAGAATATAAAATCTATGTCCCGTACATGGCAGGGCTGGATTTGGTCCTCATACACAACATAATTATAGGAATATGAATTACTAGCTGCCCGCGACTTCGTCTGCGCAGGATTATTACTTCAAGTAGCTTATTTTCTTTTCTAAAGTTAGTGGGTTGTTCTGTGGCCTGTGTTATTCTGCGGTACCTAAACATAATTTATTAAGGTATACCTCTCGCTCTAGCGGGAAATTCAAATATTTTTAGGGTTCTTATTGCGGCTGAACTGTTATATCTTTTACTAGTTTAAGCTATTTTGCGAACATAAACAATAATTTTCAATAAATTACTGTACAAAACAGTTAATAATTAAGTAAGTTAATATGTATAAAGAACCAATCTCAAAAATTTACACAGGGTTACACAGAAAATTATTGTTGTCAGAGTATCATATCATTTCGTCGAGTTAGAACTAAAAAAATCAGTAAAATATCATGACATTCATTATAAATGCGTGATTGGACTGAAAATTCCATTCCATTCAACCACACCTCATAGACGATAATCTTTTGAGAGCCTTATTCCAGCCCTGCTCCACGTATGGTTTCGTTTCCCCCCCTCACCGCCATGCGCTGCGCCAGTTGATTGAATGAATTCCTTGCTTCGCTCGCCCCGAACAAGTCGCGTTTCGCGTTGCGGACGGTCTCGCGGCTGTGAATAAAAGCTCATTAATTGCTGGCTCGCAGATTCGTTGCGAATTTGTTAAAAGAGAATAGAATACATTAGTAAAAATGACCACCGAAATTAAGAGCAACGTTCCTGACAACGGAGGAGAGAAGGAAAAGGAGATGAAAGACGACGCGCCACCGGCAGACAATGGACAGACCAAGGATGAGGCACCGGCGGTCGAAAAACCTGAAGAAAAGGTTGAAGAGAAGAAAGTCGAGCCAGCTCCGCCCAAGCCGACCGTGCATAAGGCAAATTTCGAAAAAGACGTCGCGTATTTGTATCAATTATCGAGAACCCCGTTGTTACCGTCGACTTCTCCGTACTGCTTGAAAGTTGAAACATGGCTTCGTCTGGCTGGCATCAAGTACGAGGTAAGTGCATTGATTAACTTGTTTGTTTACTGGTTTAGTGCATTGCGCTTCCACAGAATCGAACAATAGCGGTTTATCCAGTCAGTAAAAGTACTGGGTATGTATTACCTATCGCTTTCACATTGTTCATGCTGTCTTGTTTTCATGGAACTATCCAACTACCTCGGTCATAGAACTGTCCCTTTTTTAATATCTACTTTAAGGCGACGGGTAGGGTGAAATTTTTCATAATAAATAAAAATGTCAATAACTTCCAAGTTTATTATTTATTTATTATATCTATACACACGTTAAACTTGTAACACGGCATAGTTTTTGCCGTGGTGGTTAAACTCTAGACAGTCAGCGTGGCAACGTCACAATTTCAATTTCAACAAAAATGCTGACAACGGCGCAAAACACATAATGAGCCGCGCACAGTTCGGATAGTCAAACTCTAAAGTAGTGCCTTATGTATATTTGCGAGCACACAGCAATCAAACACTTATAATTCCTAAGGCGCTACTCTTCTTCTTCTTTAAACACCTTAATGTAGAAATGTTTTCTTTGAAGTCACAAGATACGAACCATAAGAATAGCTGTGCTGAGTTTGGTACCAAACAAATCTGCCAAACCCATAAAAAATGGGATCTTAAACCACACTTTTGCAAAAGGTGTTGGTACTAAACTTACATTTAAAAGTAAACTATATCCAAGAGCACAAATTTTGAGTAACAATACACTAGTTCAATATATGTGTTATAGGAAATAATAACTTTCACAACTCCACATGCTATCACTTTTTCTGAAAACAGTTTTCGGTTTCCCCAAAAACACGCATTTGGCTATACCCGTCACCTTAATTGAAAGTGGCGTTTTTTGTTTACTCTTTATTTTATTTAAGTTTAATTTTATGACAAAAAAGAATGCATTATGCTGCGCGATCGTTATTATGTACTATTCTAAACAAGAAATCATAAAAACTTATATGATGCCAAATGTCTACAACAAATGCATTTAAAATTAGTGATGTACCTATCTGGCACCCTATAAAACCTACATGTGCCGTATTAATTTGTATATCTTGACGACCGATGTGGCGCGGTGGGCGATGGTCCGCCTGCGACGCGGAAGGTTGCGGGTTCGATTCCCGCCTTGGGATAAATGTTTGTATGTTCTGCAAATATTTATTCCGGGTGTTCTGGGTATTACCTATATGTATATTAAAAAAAATATATCTATCTATGTAATATATTGTATTAAGTATGTCAGTCTTCTAGTACCCAATAACACAAGCTCTGCTTAGTTTGGGGCTAGATGATGTTGTGTGGATTGTCCAGCATTATTTATTTATTATTTATTATTATCTTCCAAATGTATTACAGATAAGTAAGTAGATATCATTGAATAATATAATGCCACAATTAAAACCAGAAAGTCTTTTAGGTTTGTACCTATGAATTTTAGTAGGTAGGTATCTAACTTACACACAAAGCTAAACACAAAAACCTTAAATTCATGTGCAAAAATGGCAAATTACTTTAAATTTTGCTAATTACACAACATTATAGCCTAAAATAACCCAATAAGCTGTCGATTGTTATTGGGTTATGTTATAAATCAAAAGCACCTTTCGTGATAGTTCATGTAATGTAAATGTCCACGATTTCCATCTTCTATTATGCGCGGTAAAGGCCTGATCAGACTAACGCGGTATTTACTATCCCGAGTGGTAACTCTGGTAGTAACTCTTGAAAACCGTAAAACCGCGGTGTCCTGTCCGGTATTTTTATTCCATAATTTCCGAGATCGTCGTTTTAAGCGGTGTTAGGTTTTAATGCGATAAACAAACACTCTGCTCGCTTCCGCCCTTTTAGCAACATCCGCGGAGGTCTGAACAGACTACGATCTGTTTCAATTCACACACTGCTAGGTCAGAGACTGAATTAAAGCTCTTTGTAAGCGAATCGTGCTATACTCGTGTAGAATTAAAATGGCGGCGCATGATGGTGCTTATTCATCTCATGGTGAACTGCATTCATGAGGAAAGCAGGTTTACGGCGCACCATCTATCGAAAGGTCGAGAGTCGAGTTATTGAAGAGTAGAAAACTGACGCCTCTACGATTGACTGATCAAACTGGTGGTGATCAAAATGCCTATGCCACTGGTTCCGTTACCAATCATGAAATTTTAGTAGTAGTCTCTCTAAAATAGCCAGTTAAAAATCTTTCAAGGAAAAACTTTGGCAGCTTTTACTAAGTTAATAAGTCTATATCCAGTTCATTTTGAACACATGAATCTGCAACACTATTACCTACTACTACTACTACCTATTTAAGGTAGTATATTCCGTCGAGTGATCTATCACTATAAAAATATAAATAGAAGCTTCACCGCCGCCTGTTAGCTACGTAAATGCTGAATAGGGGGGTGACCGGTGGTCCTGTTAGCGTGTAGGGCAAGGGAGGCTGGGGTGTATTGTCGATATTGACACAATGCTTTATGTGCTTAAAGCTATGTACTGACCTGGCTCAGACAGCCTACCTATTAGGGCTAAAATTGCGGGTCCTCGTATGCCGTCGCGTCGCTCTGCTAACGAGTTTTATTGTTCAACTTTGATTGATAAATCAGTTTGGGTTTCATTATCCTGAAAGTTGCAGAATAAAGTTGCACTACATTTTCGTAACTTAAATATTTTCTCATATTGTAGAATAATTCAGAATTTACCTTAACGTCTTATCAAATATCTTCCCAATTTTTGAATGTACAGTATGGCTTATCTATGTTTTCAAAGAAATATACAATAATAAGTATTTTTATATAATAACATCCGTTGTCTTAGAAATGTGGTCTATCTATCTATCTCATGGTCGCTAAAACTACATTTTTTGATAAAACTACATTTGTATGAATGTATATTTTTAATTTAGAGGTCATTTATATACATTTTAACATTGAACTCATAAACATAGTCCAAACTCGAATTGTCTGGCATTTTATTACCGACTGTACTACAAACCCTTTGTTTACTGAACTTAGTAATTCCAAAGGCGTTATGGATTGCACACAAAGCATTCATGATTTTGTACTCATGCAAGAAACTTAATTAACATCCTGTCGACACCTGATATCATGTAGTCACCTATAATATATCTATAGTACCGATATCCGTATTATAATATTCGTCATAAACCTAATGGAAATGCTACATAACATGCACATTTGCTACAATGCTGTTATACTTATAGTTATTATGTGTTTAAACAAATAATGAAATTAATAAATGTGGCATAAAGAACCATACCCTTAATGAGCTGTGAAACATACAGCAGGTGCTATCGATTGAACTGCGCCATAGGCAGGATTCTACTCATTTGTATTTCATGCACGCCCTAAGTGCAATATATGTCATGCCCGCATACTAACGCATCAACTAAACATCATACATTACTATTATTTTGTATGCGGTGTTACTTAATCAGTTTGGTATGCAACCTAGCAAATGGCGTTGAATGATGATTAGTTTGCGATTGAGACTTCATTCCATGTTACTAACCCACGACATTTGAAGTATCACATAATTAGAATGTTTTACATTTAAATAATGATTAAAAACCCTAAGCTTTAAAACAACAGCAAAAGTATCTTGGTTCTCGTCAATGCTGTGCCTGTGTTAGTCAACAAAACCAGTATCATGTTTCATCATGACACACTGACACTGTTAACTATAAAATACTATTCACTATTATTATAAGGGTGGGTTTACACCAAACGAGCGAATGCTCATTCTATCCCCACTACGTCAAATTCTTCTAGTGTAAACAGGCGTAGAGCATTCTTTCGTTGTTCTTAGTGCGTTCGCAAAGATTCTATAGAATATTCTAAGAATGCTCGCTCGCTTGATGTAAACGGCGCAAGAGCGCGCGAACTGTTGCTTGGAGCATTCTATCGTGTTCGGACGCGCTCGCTCCACGAGCGAGCGCGTCCGAACGTTCTAGCTCTAGCTCTGTGTTCGTTTGGTGTAAATGGATACCTCTAGTTTTCGTTTACACTAAAAGAATAGGAAAGAATGCTCTTGTTCTGGCTCTAGCTCTATGTTCGTTTGGTGTAAACCCACCTTTACATAAATCTTTCTTTTAAAATAGTTAGTTTGCTAATGTCCTCAGTGGGACATGTAGCGATAAGAATAAACGGAAAAATGTTCATATAAATTTAATTGAAGCTTGAGTACAAAAACGAATAGCTAGTTTTATGTTGAACTTGAAGTTGTTGGGATTTCCTATCCATAATGTTGTGGAAGCCACTAAAGCCGCAGTATTAGATTGCGAACATAAAACTTGATAGTCAATTCAGATTGCAAAGCTATGCCTAAGTCTCAGAATCCTAGCGCGCGTAGGATGAGTTCTATAGGTCCGCGCCTGGTCTTATTGCTTAAGATCATTGCCCTTCGATATGCTACTGATACACATGTAACGGTAAACGTGTTTCTGGTTTTCTTTTGATATTGTCCTTTACATATATTTACATATTTATGTCTATTAACAGGAACATTTTAAAAAACACTCGTTGCCAGCATAAAGGATCTTTGTCAAAGTAATAACTATGTATTAAAAGATAAAAAATATTAAAAAGACACATGTATGATACAGATATTAGTAAGTAATACATACATTTAATTTTAAAATGTAATGAAATAACTTGCGTTTCTTCTTTGTCAGAGGGCTTAGTCCGAGGTTGCATTTAAAACTACTCTCGAGCCGAGAGTTGTCTTTCGGATATCCTCCTATTTTTGTACGGATATCCGAGAGACGACTCTCGGCTCGAGAGTAGGGAGTTTTAAAATGCAACCTCTGACTAAGCCCTCAGTTACTTAGAATATCCATGTTTTATGGACATATCAGCCGGTCACAGGATTGGATTTCAAGACCTTGGCGATACTAAGTTACTTATTATTAATATAAACTTGTACCTACGACTTATATTATTAGGCTGAGATCGCGACTACGTCTTGTTTTTTTTATCAAGAAACCAGAATAAAAAGCATTCTATGAGTTCAAATATACATATATATATATAGAGGTCAAATATTTGTCTATTAGTTGAAAATCAGTTAAAATAGTAGTACTTATATAATCTTAATGATTCAATAAATATAAAACGTTTAAGCTCCGTATTTCGTTTCGAAAACAACGATTATTTAATTACCGCGGAAGATGAAATTGACCATATCGCCCTGTTACATACATACCATGCCAACACAATATGAGTGGTAGTGTTTTGCTTTGTTATCCAAACTGATTGTTAGCTCTCGTTGTTGTTGAATTATAAAGCTATTACCCATATTTACAGTGCCCTAGTGAAACATAAGTGGAGCGGCAACCGCTGCCACATTCCTATGCTCACCCACCACCACCGGTTCATTGAACCCTGTGGTAATTGTGACATAATCTGCCGTCTGGATCTTTAGTCAATTGAAGCCAGAATCCCACTAAAGAGTATGTCGCCGCATGATACTGACTGGCAACAGTTATAAGGCAGTGGGTGAACGTACCGACCATAATCGCCTTTCATATAGGGCACATAAGCTAGTGAATGAGCCAAGAGTAATCGTATCTGTCTGCACCTATTTACTACTTAGATAGCACCGTGATGTGACTGTACTGTGGCCACCGTGGAGGTTAACGAACTCAAAGCTCCATTGGGCGGTAATTTATAATGTTCCAAGCTCTCCCAGCTTGGAATCATTAATTTCTGAGATACTTATGATGGGGCCACATTAACATGCTCTATTAACTATTTTATTAGTTTCTTAGGGTACAGAAGACCGACAAAGAACCTGTTTCATTATGTCCGATGCAGTTATAGTCCTTTTGAAAAGCTATGATTTTTCTTTAAGAAAAAAGTTACCTACTTATTCTAAGCGTTTAAAGTTTTTAACATTATTTAAACTTGAAAAATTGAGATGGTTCTTTTGTCGTCGGTAAAACTTTTTTTACAGTTGTGTAAGTATAGATAAAACATTGTAAAAATGTTCAGCAACTAACTTAAACCCATTGAGCTTTACCTAAACGTTACACCCGATTAGCTTAAAACAAGCTGCTGAGCATCCAAGTTGAATGACTGGACTGGACTAGAACGGTGGAAAAAATGAACGAATTGGTAAACCACCGTGTCTTACATTAATGGTAAATTTACATGAGGTAAAGTTACCGTGTATGTAATCGCTCATTATACCAATTAACCTCTTAGTTTTGTACGCCATTCTGAAACCTGACAACTCTCCATACCAAATTGAAACTAAATATTTAACCAAGAAGTTTACACAAACAGCCTAAAAATACGAACTAACCAAACATACCGACTTGCGTAATGGCCGAATTACACGCTCATTAGTAGTGTAGTGGCGAGTTAAGTAGCGATAGCCTGACTGCGGTCCATCACCGCACAGTGTAACAATAAATAAATAAAATTTTGACTATATTTATAAGTGCGTTAATCTGCTTTTCCTTCATAACGAAATGTAGCCTCTCTCTAAGTCGTTTCTAATTAGAACTACAAGTGCTAACGAAACACACCGTAAGAGTGATTTGAAACAGCCGAAAATCAGTTACTCTACGTATTTCATAACCTCTTTTGAGTTTTAGACAAGAACATTTTTCCTACTTTGCTATGACAGATTACAGGTGCAAAATACCAAACTAAATACATACGCCTACTTATATATTAGGTATTTACTATACTTTTTTCGTTAGGATTCTTAACTTAACTGGGTAATGGTTTTTCAAATTATAGAAACTGTTATCCATTGGTTTTCCTGTAAGGGTATTTTATGCTGTGCAACAGAAACCGATAGTTTTAGGTATCATTACAATTTATGTTTAATCTTCAACTTTCTTAACAATTTAAACAGTTAACTAAAGTTATTAGATAAGTAGTAAATTCATGTCTTCTAATAAATGTATTAATATATTATAAAAACTGATACGTTTGATTAGCTTTCGAGATGAAAATACATGTATGATTTGGCCGTAGAAATTTATCCTATATAAAATAGTCCGTGTGCGCGCAATTCAATTACGCATCTCTAATTCATAAAGTTAATTTAAATTCCTTTTGCACCAACATGCGACTGATGCCAGCATCGAAAGTGTTTATATTCAAGTAGTATAATAAATTTTCTAAAAGAAACCACCACAGAATTCACGAATTATTTATCTGGTCTTAGTTCCAATTTCTGTTTCTTTAGGCTCTTATCCCGTATAAGGTAACATACGTTTTAATTTGCGTAGTGTATTAACTAAATATATATCTACATTCAGTCATTCAACTAATTAATTATTTATTATTCACGCACTCATTGATATTAGGCAACTAATTTGCTAAAGCTCTAAGGAATTGTACCGTGTTAAACAGTCTTACCATCAATCCCTGTGGGGCATAAAAACTGGTTTCGGTGCTGCTCTCTTCTTCTGGAATATTGAGGTGTAGTATATCATAAAGTGCAGGCGAACCAGACTTTGTTACTCGCGTAGATGATCGTAAAAAATCCCAAAAAATAGTCTTACGATCTTGGTAATTATGTATTCAGATAATTTATATGGTTATTATGCCTACCTACATGCAAGGGAGGATCCTTTGGAGCTTTGGCGCCAGGGGGGGGGGGTCACATAGTCGTGTCGTGGTCATATCAAGAACTTATTATTAATGCCCAAACGTTTGCCATCATACAAAGTTATTATATTAAATTCATATATATAATATTTAACCCAGTCATATTCACCTCGGAATGAAAGATAATAAATAAATAACAATTAGTGGTCCACCTAAGTCCTGGAACCAGCTCAGAGGGGAGTCATGACCCGATGATCCCCCCCTGGATCCGCCGTTGCCTACATGTGACTTGTCCAGAACATGTCCTCAATAAACCTGCATCTTCGAACGAGATTTAGATTAATAGTTAATTATTATATGAAGAAAACATCAAGTTATTTATCTTCAGTGCTGTGAATGAAACTGAATCCAAGCTAAGATTTAGTGAATAGGAGTATTGCATTTTGTTATGTTGCAATGTGATCGTGAAACCGCAGCAGTTAGCCACTGAGCTATGAAATCATGCGGCCACGGTATGCCGACTGCACTTTCTCAAGTTCCGGGCAAGTTGGCACTACTACCACTAGTCAATATCTTGCTTTTGCAGCTAAGAACTTATTTATATACATAACCGGTACATTACCAAAAGTGGCACCAGATAAAATTATGCAGTGCGCAGACCTTTATTTTTCACTCAAGAGAATACAATTGTTACAACAATTTATTATTTTCTTCTAGTCTCTATCTTTAGAAGATATTTAAAAACATGTTAATTAAGATACCATCATTAGGCGGTGGGTCGTATCGAGATGGTTAAGGTATATCTTACAAATACCATATATATGTACGTTGAAAAGAACCCAAACCACATTTTGGAATTACATCTGGGGCTATGTGAATTGTGATAAATATGCTAAACTAGCTCTAATACCTTCGTCAAAGTCACTTTATTACAGTTTACCATATTTCACTTGACTTTTCATCATTTGAAACATACCTACGAGAAAATAAGTAGACAATCGGATTTAGGTCAGGAACGTAAGAGTACCTACTTATATTTGCAGAAGTTTTCTCTTAGTGGCACGGTTTGTGCAGCAAAAACATGATTTCTCGCAAACGTGTTATGATCTGTAAGCATAACAGTAAACGCACTTGTAAGTGCAGATTCGTATTAGGTTTATTAACTAATAATATAATTTTTAGTTTATGCATTTTTGGATTAGTTTCTGTTTCGTAAACCATGAATTGAAATCTGATTAGGAAGGATTATGAAGATTAAGCTTACTTTATAACTTATAACAAAACGTCGGCTTTTCTGTCTGCCATTACGATCTACTATCGTCGTCTATAATTTTGTGATTCGATACTTCTACACTGGCCTGCAAAACTAAGTATCACACTTTTTAAATTGCAATAGCTTTTTAGGTAAACAAGATATACTTTGATCTCAACTCAATTGAGCGTGCATGGGACGAGCTATGAAGGCTAGTCAGATGCCGCAGACCACCTCCTACCACTCTCAGGGCACTAAAACAGGCCCTGATAGAAGAGAATGGGTCCCCAAAATCGGCTCCAAAACCTCGTGTTAGGTATGCCAAACCGGCTTGAAACTCTAATCAGAGCCCGAGGAGGCAATACCAGTTAGTAAAAATGAAATAACATGTAAAACATACTTAGAAAATGTTAGATGAGTTTTTAGACACTAAGCTAAAAATGGCTATTTTATTGTTTATCATTTTTTTAAGTTAAAAATGTTACTAATGTATGTTTTAAAAAAAGCTGATAAAATTTGCTATAAAACAATTTTTATTTGAAATCTCTAACTTGTATAGTTTAGAAAAAAAAATATTCTAAAAGTGTGATAGGTAGGTACTTAGTTTTGCAGGCCAGTTTTTTTTTTGTTTTTGACAATGGTGTTTTCTCAGTGGTTTACATTAGCTAAGTTAAGTACCAAAAGAGTATGGTATCTTAATTAACAAAGAATGTGAAGGTTGTGTCATTGTAAGGTTGTTAGCCTTTTATCTGTCAGGTCCCTAACGCAGTCATCATGCACATTCTTCCGTTTAAATTTATTGCTCGTAAATAAACGATGGTTATGTCACAGTAAAGATAACGCCTTTGTGATGAAGCCTCGTAACCTATACATGATAGTTTTAATAGCCCTGACATGGTATCAAGTAGAAGTACGAACAGTAGGTAAATTAGTTGATAAAAGAAAACACGCTTAATGCTCATTATTAAAGTAACTACTTAGCTTCGATTATAAAACGTTTGTAAATACGAGTTGTCCATGTAAAATGTCCATAGTGCAGATAGCACTAATTAAATACCCTACTATCATGTTGTCATGAATGAGGTATGTCAAAAGGGTACCCGTTATTTCAACGTCTTTACTATGTAAGTATAGTAGTATTGGCTAGTGCATAAGTTTAAGTTGCGTGTGGTAAGTGAAGGATCACTTAGCGGTAAGCAAGGCATCGCTATTTTATACTATACTCGGGTACAGACGCTCATTGAAGTTGGTGTCTTAACTTTGACCATAGTAGTCACTTAGTATGTACAAAAATAATATCACAACGTTTGTTTCTGACTGTATTGCAGCTCAAGCCGCTTGTTGAAGTGGAGCTGAATGCTTAGACTCTCTGCGCGGAGTGAAGTGTCACCACGCAGCTGTCGGTCATATCGCCCATATCATAGGTAGAATTTGATTACAACAGCAGGCACTAACTTCCTGAAGTATCATAACATAAACAATTTTTAAACACCACACAGCTGTCGGTCATATCGCCCTAGGTAGAATTTGATTACAACAGCAGGCACTAACTTCCTGAAGTATCATAACATAAACAATTTTTAAACATTGTTTATAATCTAATCTAGTGTTCTACGAAGTTTGTGTTTAAACACAAACTTCGTAGAACACAGCTTATATAACAGTAACATCAGCACCACATTGTATGCTGTTGAGTTATTTATATTGACTCTGGGTTTGAAATAAACATACCTACACTGTTTTAATAAGCTATGAACCGATTCATTCATTAATTCATCGTGTCAATGGTTCATCTCCAAACAATGTTGCTTCAATAAGTGGCGGACTTATCGATGCCCCTACAAGATCCGCTCGAATGCATGTGATCGGGCACATAAGGCAGGACAGCAAGTGCAGCATGCTCTGCGTTGGAGCTCTCACACTGGACTTTGAACGAGTCTATTATACCTGACTTGGATTGATTGCTCTTGAACCGACCAACTTGGGTTAGGAGTCTGTTAAGCGACTTCCAAATTGGCCAATGCAAATCGTGCCCAAACGTGAGTTCTGCCGGGGTAACAAAGTCCAGAGGAGTGTTTGTTTTTCCATAGGTCACGACCTGCTTACACAGGATTTTTTTCTAACAGAGTTATGTGGGTTAGAAAACTTTTGCGCTTTTCAAACGCGCAAGTGGTTGTTGGTAATCAAACGTATCGTTTTTGCGTGTGCAGTTCTAGGCCAGACAGGACATGCGAATTCGCCTGCTGAAAAAGCCCGGTTGTACGTAGTACTTGGGGTGATGTTCCCCAACTAGTGGACGTCAAACGGCGTTACAATGCAAATCCTCGATGCAACTTTGAGCTTAGCTTTGCAGCAGTCTGCCTTATATGTAAGAGGTCGGTCCAGCGTTATACCCAGGTATCGTGGATGATCACAACGTTCAATGTCAACGCCACGCCAAGAGAGTTTAAGAGTCCTCTTAGCTTGGCAGTTGCGGAGGTGAAGATACAGGACTGACTTTTAGATGGATTTGGACTATGACTGATATATACTTTCCTTACAAGACGGCTACTGTCAGTGCATTAATCGGCCTTTTATAATCATTACATTAAGAAACCGTTGAATTCGTACTCGGATTGAATGGTGACTGGTGCTATTGTTTTATTCTAATTGCGGCAACATTATCTTTCTTATTTAAAATAAAATATAAAAGGCATATAAAATTCCATAATACAAGAAATTTGCATTACAATAAACCTTCGAGTATTCTTGTTTCACCTTCTGAAAATTCAAATTATGCACTATCAACGAGGCACCCAATTTTATGCTCTCTAACTACTATTTTACATTATCACGTAAAACCAGCTATCAGACAGATTTAGTAGAGATTAATAAAATCTCGTCCGAATCAAGTCATTTTCTCTAATACAAAAAAATCTCTAATCTTATATCCTGAATTGTCGGTCGACGGCACCCAAGCTCAACTTAAAAATAATTCCCATATTTTGAACCGATAATGTTAGTACGAGTATACTTCTGTTAACGCCCTTTATCTGTGAATGAACAGCGGCCTATTGTAAGCTAATCTCGCTAACCTATGCTAACCAAATGGTTGAACACGTAAAACAAAGCGTCGTCTGAGCTTCAGTATCTTTCATATATGTTTGGTATTATTCATAGAAACAATCTGTATTAATTTACAACAAGCTGAAAATTCACACGTTATAAGTGGTATCTATATACCACTCGAAATGGTAATACTTTTAAATGTAATTAGACTGGTATCGTGCCTGTTTTTCAACGTGTTCTGAATTAATGCTTGGATCAAGAATAAGATACATTTATGGTAAAACTGTCTATGTTGACTGGACTAATAGTGTCGTAAAGTAAAATTGATCCGATAGTTTGCCTATCGTATTGTATTTATTAGCCTAAATTTGTGACCAAAATTAGAATCTCTTTTTGAACTGTGTTGGTGTGGCGGCGATTGTTGATCGAGACGAAACTATTTAGTCAGTATTTAGAACAAAAATCCTTACATTGTCCCCTTATCTGCTCGTTAGGCACAGCATGAGCATGCAGCACGAGTTTTAAATATATTTTTTTATTTGCTCGTGCTAAACTTTTCGTAGCTTTGACCATAACCAGTCACTTATTTTATTAAAGTTACCCTTGGTTGCCAAGCACTGTTATGGAATGTGTAGGAACGTTATTAAATCGTCTCGAGTTCTTTGAATCCATAATGACGGTTATATTTGTCGTGTCTTATCTATAAAGCTATCTAAAAACTTGTCCTCAGGCTTGACACTACTACAGCGTCCTGATTTCTGACGCTGTTGTATAAATTGATTTGATGTTAAAGCTCGATAGCAATGAATAAACTAAAATACTTTGGCAAGGTTTCATCTTAACCATTTTTTTTTTACAAAACAAAAGATAATGCCCGTGTTCGTCATATGCATAATGAGAGCCGTAATTATATAGCCGTTTAAGGCCTATCCGTTGAAATAGTTGCCGTAAAAGTAATTTGGAATACCAAAACGATGTACAAAAGGAAAGCAGATCACATTATTGGTAACGCTAGCGCCTAGATACGGGGGTCGGCAACCCCGAGGGCTTCGACCCGCGAGGCGCGGGCGCCTGCGCGACCCCGCCCGTCATCGACCAACACGTCGCCGCCAGCCAGGGTGCGCCAACACCCGCGGGACTCACCCCACCCCCGCACTAAAATCATTATCTGTTACTTCTGAATAATCTAATCACCGATGTCAGCGCGCACCTATATTCTATTTAATTATGGTCACTTTTATATTGTGCTTTCATTTATAAAGATACGTCCTTAGAATCAATACTTCTTGGATATTTGAATACGCAGTTAAACAAGCGCTTTTTAATTTTGATTATAAACAGAAATGGAGTAGGAGCTTACCATTCTACTTAAAAAAAACTTTTAACTAAATTAAGTGGCTATATGCAAGCCACATAGAGCCTCACATCCTCTTATTTAAGACTTGAACTGTTGTTCAAATCTGAAAGTCAGCTTTTTTGTAGAGTGCTCGACTCTCATTCACGTCAAGTAAGCCTATTTTATAGGCAGTACTTTAGTTGAGATTTTAAACAAATATGAACAATGTTTAGCTTGCATTATTATCTGTATACTGTTTATTATACACAAAGATTACTCTTTTTATTATACAACACAGGTATTTAGATTATTTAGGAACACCGTCGACCTTATCGCTAATAATTATTAAGCTTTACTTACAATACTCCACTCTGGGTACAAGAATTATATGAATGAAGTAGACTCGGATTAAGCTTTTTATCAAAAGGACCTTAGTTCATTGAAAATTATTTGGTAGTATCTTTTCTACTGTTTTGTCATTGTATTTTTGCAAAATCGGGACACATTCTTTCGTAAAATAGAAATTGCTCTAGATATGTTTCATGTACCAATCCTTGTAGTGTCGTCAGTTGAGTAAGAGAACCAGATCGAATCCTACAAAAAATGTTTATAGATAAATTTACACACCGCCTGTAGCATAGAACATCCCTCTTCTCAGTCACGGTTTAAAAATAAAGTAGAACAAAAACCACATGACTTTCAAGGTCATTTGAATTGAGCTTTACGACCCAGTCCTTCGGTCGTTTTATGGGTATACCAGCTCCCCTAGCTTAAAACTGGAGATTGCATGTAATGCAACTTATACCATAGTCACACAACACCCAAAGTCAAGTCGTTTTAAGTCTTTGCCTCGGAATAAATTAATTATCATGTAAAGAAAATACTACATTATTTTAATGCTATTTTTTCGAATACTTTTTCGATAAACAATGATGTTTATCGAAAATGACCAGTTATCTTTTTTGTTAAACTTGTAAAATACGATTACACCCATAACGAGCATATGTGGTACATTTGTATTATATTATAAGATAAAAGTATTGCTATTAACGATGTCGTCGCCACGAGGCACGCTGTAGACCCGGCGAGGGTGCGGGGCGGGAAGGGCCGCTGAACCTCGCCAGTCGAAATCAATACAGCTGCTCTCCCCGCTCCGGAGTCTGGACCCCGTCGCTATGGCAACGAGAGCTGATATTCCGAGCCGAGAGCCGGGACGCCTGTCCCGCGCGCCTCTTACCTCACCCCACAGCGCCCGCAGCCAGCACCCAACCCTTTTAACTCCTAACTGATATCTCTTTGTTACAAAGACATTCAAACCATCCCACGTGTTCTATGAGTGGCATGATTGACATGGCAGGCGAGCTTGGAATGCACAGGTTGACCACTTGATAGAATTTGAAAACGGTTTCTAATAAAAATACAAAGTAATAAAAGAACCGAAGAAACGTACTTATCTCGTATTTCTACTATCGTAAGTTTGTGCAATAAATAATTTGTCTTGCTTCTTTTACGAATGTAATTTGAATCGAACATAAAAAGTCTTATAAATGGTTTTGACGACAATAGATGCGAGCATCATACAAAAACTACCCGAAAATCATTATACGAGTATTTATATATTATTTCCGATTATAAAAATACTTGTATCATAATTAACGGGTCAAATACTTTGTTTATAGCCTAACATCTTCTAATCAGTGTTTATAGCACAATAATCATCGGAGTGAAAAATCTTTGGAAGAGAGAGTATTAATGAGCCGAGCATAGTAAAACAACTCATAATGTCTAATGTAAACGTTTATCAAGTTTTACCGTAATCCTTTTGTCTAATATGACTTTTGTGACAACTAACTAAATCCAGGAATATAATATATTCATGAAAATTGATATGACAACCCTCTAGTCTAGTCCAAAGCTTGTACTATGAGAACTGCATTGCATAATATTTATTTATAAATATTTATGTTTGCCTACACACAAATATTTGTTAGTGATGGGGGATCGAACTAGCACATACAGCGATCTATACCGACCGACGACGTCCAGTAAAATTACTATGTTAATAACTACGCGTTTTCAGCGAAATTGAACATATTGTCGACCTTGCATAATCACATAATCTCAACAGCGCAATCTATTTTATATCATATTTTAACGAACGAAACGTGTAAGTTTTGAGCTGCATCTAAACAATTTTTAAACCTGATAAGGAGCTTAGCGAATGTCCCTTAAACTGTTTTAAAATTTTCGACTGATCTACAACAAAAATGAGTTAAACTAAATTCCCAACCCAAGTAATGAACCTAAACCTAATTGCGTAATCTACCGCTGAGTGGTTTTCCAGATTGTGAAATACTTCCATCAACCTAGGACTTATTTAGTAGTTTGTAGATATATCAGAGTCAAAGTAATCTATAGAACTCGGCAGCATAGTCGTGGGCGTGGCATGGCGAATTTTTACTGTTAGGCTACTCCTAGGTTATAATTAGTCAGGCGAGAATTTGATTTTGATCAGCGAATGCGAATGGATACTTACTTGGTCAATTAGTCAATGAGCTTTAAGTTACATGGATGACCATCGGTTGGTGTTCCCATCTGGGTCTTATGTTCCTCAAGTATTACTACGGTCGGTCCTGGATCTAGCAGTTGTCAAGTTGAAAAGTTCAAACGTGAATGTAGATGTTTGGATGTTTGTCACTCAACCCTTCTCAACTTTTGAACTAGTACCTCGATTTGGAATATTTATAGTTTTTAACCTAGATTAACTAATCGGCGTCGGCTTATACGCGAAATCAACAGCAGCTTGCAGCTACCGCTAAACTTTTGTAACGCATTGCGAATAATAATAATAATATAAAAAAATCGTCTATATTAAGACGATTTTTTTATATTGATTGATGATCTACGTTTTGAAATCAATAAAAAACACGCTGTATGATGTTATGTCTGCATTGTTTCAGAATGTGGACCACAAAGCCAAGTTCCGCTCAAAGAAAGGGCAACTGCCGTTTGTGGAATTAAATGGTGAAGAAATTGCCGACAGCGCCTACATCATCAAGGACCTTTCTGAGAAATACAACAAGGATCTTGATATGTGTAAGTAGCTTTAGGTGTCCATCCACTTTAAATCTTTTCAATTGACTCATGATATGGGATGACATTTACTCACTAGGCAGGCGCACCAGAAATTATTACACTGAGAGATATTAGATCTGAATTTTATTCGTTCGTCTGCAAATTGTTTGCCATTGTGAACCCATTAAACGGAATATAGAAGTATGTACATAAATCGTTATAACTAGAAATAAGCTGGATATCCATGTTTTCGGTATAAAATTTCTTTATCACCTGAAAATTAAAGTTAGTATGAAGAAAAATTATTTGGTGGGCTGTAGTCAGTATTGATTTGATGTATATGCGCGAAGTCCACGTTTGTGCCAGATAATTTAGTTATTCCCAAAACCAAATAGTAATTTACTAGGCTATCTACTTAGAATAAATTCCTTAATAAAAACCTTCTCGGTAGCAAATGATTGAACATCTCTGTCAAGTGTGGAGCACCTTATTTATGAATTCACATCATATTTTTAAACAAGCATTTTTTAAACATGTCTAGTCGTGTGATAACGCGTATTCAATTAAAAAGAACCAAAAGTCCTGTTTGATAATTTCAATATATATGCCTCTAATTTTCAATAAAGCTATGGTGACGTCATACTCATAATTCTGACTCCCAAGAGCCCCTGTGCATGACACATTTTGTAATTACTATCAACAAGGGCAAACTAATTGTCGTAAATTCTTCATAAACTAACGATGTTGGTGATAAAGACATGACTGCTAACGACTCTATTCTTGTTTAATTTTTATACCAACTCAACCATCGTCGGCACATATAAAATGACGCCGAAATATGAAATTGAAGTAAACTCATAATATATTGTTGTATTGCAATCTATATCGATTCTCGCTGTGTGCATCCGTTATTCGATTAAAAGTCACAATCATGAATTATTCCAACGTTCGTTTATAGTAGGTAAAGCAAACATAAAATAAATAAATAAATAATGCTGGACAATCCACACATATACATATAATACCCAGAACACCCGGAATAAATATTTGCAGAACATACAAACATTTATCCCAAGGCGGGAATCGAACCCGCAACCTTCCGCGCCGCAGGCGGACCATCGCCCACCGCGCCACATCGGTCGTCATGTTATAAGATCCTACACGCTATATCCTCACGTTACTGATTTACACGCATTATTTAGTATTTTTAGGGCAGTGTATTACTAAAATTTAATTCCTAGTAAATAAAAGTTATACACGTTTCATGGCGTCATTCCGTGTGTATGATAAGAAGTTACGCGTACCGATGAGTGTGATAGGCGAATTCTTTTATTTTAGGTCGACTTACTATGCCCAGGTTGTCCTATAAACCTAAATCGTGGCGCATGTGCAGTTGTATAAACTTAGGTCACCTATAAAAGTAAGCTTAACCCAATTTTTGTTCCATATCTAGCTCTGACATCGGAGCAACGCGTTGTGGCTCACGCGATGAGCTCCATGATTGAGAACCACCTGTCCTGGGTGGTGCTGTGGTGGCGCGCCAAGTATCCTGACAGTGTGATCAAGGGGTACCAGGTGAATCTGCAGAGCGCACTCAACACTCGCCTGCCCAACCCGATCCTCAACTTCTGCTACAAGCTTACTTCTGGCCGTAAGGTAAGGCATCTTTAATATTGTTTGGTTTTATTTTAACCTTATTTCCAGATCTCGACTGCGCATGCTTGGAACTCCTGCGCAGAAATTGTAAAATAAACTAATATAACTACTAAATATTTCGTTTTGGAAAGTAACTGCGCGTTTGAACTTATGTTTTGTACTCAACCTGTAGCAGAAGATCGTGTTGCATCGGTTGTATTTCTACTTTTTGATTTACTTGGCGTTTGTAATCATGATTTTCCAATCTATTGAGATTAGTCATTACTCGTTACCGGCCTGTTTACGGCATGCTGCTTCTTAATTTTTTATTTTTTTTATTTTATTGATTTACCATCCCTGTCAGTTTTTCTATGTTCAAGTACTTTGATTAAGGTTTGCCTAGCACTCGTTCTGATCCTGTCGACGTAGTATTAAATTATGGTCATGTCCTATTTTAATGTCGTTAACCTCTCGCCGCAGCATCAGGGTAGATATTCCTCCCCTCACCTCTCCCAAGACCTGACCTGCGCACTATACGTTCGTGGTTTTATTCTAGATTTATTATTTATATATGTATGACATTTTTTCCCTTTAAGAGATCTGAACTCATTTTGAGTCAGGTGAATATTACGAATATTATGAAAATATTTGAACTTCTCCATACCCATCTAATTTCGTCTTTGTTCCCGTAAACTGCTGACGGCATCTGAATATTCGCATCCCGGACATGACCTATTTAAAAGTCGTTGACTCTTGGCTTGCAGCTAGGTAAACTTCGATAGTATTGGTAGACGATTATATTATAGAGAGCTATCATTGACCAGTTCAATTCCTGCAAATTTGTCGTACACCAATCTTTGTACAGAAATGACTGAAAAAATATAACTTCGTCTCCTTTCTTTTGTTTTGTGTAATATTTTTTATTTTAATCTCACGTAGTCCAATCGCTCTTTATTACGCATGACGATTTCAAGCCTGTTCAATTCCTTACAATATCCCGATCCTTTTTTTTACAGGGCATGAAGAAGGCCAAAGCTCATGGCATCGGCGTTCACTCCCAGGAGGAAATCATCGATCTCGGCAAGAATGATCTGAGCGTGATCTCTGCTTTTCTTGCGGATAAGCCGTTCCTTTTCGGAAACGAGCCTACTCTCGTAAGTATCTTTTACAACTACTAGAGACTAACTTCTCTGCTTCGGTTCAAACATTTTGATTATTTATTTCTTTGTCCCACTCGTATAATCGTAGTATAATTAACTTGTAAAACGTAGCTTTGAACAAATAAAATTAACTAGCTGCTGCCGACTTCGTTGCCATCGTTATATTTTTGATAATTCGTACAATAACTTCATAAATTATAGCCAATGTTGTATTCTGAAGTATAAAGTAATTATTTTACATTTTCATTCAAATCCATTCAGTAATTTTCGTGAAAGAGTAACAAACATACACACATCCATCCGTACAAACTGTCCCATTTATAATATAAAAAGTCTTTTATTTACAAGATAGAGTTTGAGAATAGTAGGATGTTCTGACAATGAGCTTGACAATTACATAAAAGTATTGCAACATTTGCACGTGTCTTATGCGATGATATGTCCGACAGCTGGATGTAGTAGCTTTCGCCAACCTCGCACAGCTGCACTTCATCGACAAGGAAGTGTCGCACCCGCTGCGCGATGCTTTGAACGAGTGTTACCCCAACCTGGTCGGCTTAGTGACCCGCGTGAAGGAACGCGCCTTCCCAGACTGGGACGAGCTCTGCGCTCCCGTCGAACCTCCCCAGGCCAAACCTAAGGAGGTAAGAATTCACCAACACCCATTTAGTCGGTTTTTCTATTTTTTTTCTCTAACCTATCCCTCCCAATGCTAGGCAAAGATCTCCCCCAAGACCTTCCACTTATTATTCTCCGCTCTTTTTCGATCAATTCCTCTCGAGAATATCATCATTATAAGTATTTATATTTCAAAAAAAGCCACGACGTGAACTTTACATCTAATTCGTTAAATTTATTGAGTCGAGTTTCAATGTAAATATTGTATTTCAGGTGAAAGAGACAAAAGACGCAAAGGAGGCCGACGCACCCGCCGAAAAGCAGCCTCTTCCTGACGAACCTGAGAAGGGCAAGGTAAGCATATTCTATTTTAAAAATGTATAATATTTCGTTATTGAAACTTTTCTAGGTAAGTGTGTTAGTGCAGAAACCTAGAACGTTGTTAGAACGCTATTGAAATCGTCATCCGTTGATATTGTTTAAAGTTTGTCAAGATGTTTAACAGTTATTGTGTTGATTTCAGGGAGACGAGAAAGAGAAGGAATTGGACAAGGAGCCAGAAGACAAGCCGGAAGTGACCGAGAAGGAGAAGTAAGGAGGCAACCACTCTATACGTTCACGCACCTGTAGAGTCAGACTCGACAACCTGTATTATAACGTTGCATCCATTTGTCTTTCCCGATGCTCTCTGTGACGGACTAAATGTCCTTTTAGATTTACTCTAAGGTAGTTTTACGTTATGAAACACTGACATTTATTATTTATGTACCTATTTCTTTTGATTGCCATCAAGCGTAGAGTTCTTGAAATAACATTATATATCAAATAAGTTATCGGGGTAGATATTACGTAAGTAATGTTTGATTAAAATTTGGATGGATTTCATAAGTGTAATTTCACGTCATTTGAAAACGAAGTAGATGTTCGTAATCTCATATAGTGTTCTCATTGCTGTGTGTTCTTTATGATATTACTGTAGGAAACTGAGCCAAGTATGCTAATTCCGTTCTCTTGTGAAAACAAAACGCTCAATTTTTATTATTTTTCTATTTTTATAATATAGTGTTTCAAAACATTTATGCAAAACCTGGCAACACAGTCACTTCAGATAAATATCTGCTTGAAAGAACACATTAATATTCTTATTGTATTTGAACTATTTTCTATATTTTTTTACATTATGAAGATATTAATTTCTAAAGATTTGGGCAATTGAGTTATATTAGTTATATATTTTCTAAGTTTACCTACTTTGTGTTTAAGTAACGCCTTAGTTGTGAATTAAGTTATAAGCGACAAAGTTAAGAAACATCATGATACCAAATATTGGCTGAATTCAATTCGACAGTTATAATTATAACAAAGGGAGAAACCCAGTTCGATCGCTATCTTTATAAATTCATCTTAAAATTATTAGACTATTTTAAATACTAATTGGTTTATACAAAAGAAAATTTACATTTTACAAATTTTTGATAGTCAAAAAAGCCAGGAAGACTGTTTTTTCATAGTCCGTAAAATTTTGATATTGTATTGTTGTTAAGATTTAGGAACGAAAGTACTCAAAAAAATGTAGTGTCTGTTTTAATTGTTATTAATACTTACATGTCAAGCGCACCGGCGCACGTTCGAGCTTTCGTTAGTGAAATGTACATTCTCATCGGCCTCCGCGCCGTCGAACAGTATCATGACATTACATTCATTTACTTGTTGGGTTGAATGCAGTTTGTCACTGAAACAGGCTAAATAGGTACACAATTTATCAGAACATTTTACATTCCAGTTTTTCCGCTTTTACATCTTAAAATTTTCTCATTATTTAGATATGTAAGAGTATGTTACTAAGCAAGTAAATTAGATATAATATTATTCAGTCTTGTGGTTCTTTATTAAATTGGAATAGAATAGCATTGTGATTCGTTATGAATCAAAGTGGTCAATGTTAGAATTAATCTCGTCTATTAGCCAAGAGGAGTCTCATAACGTTAATGAAGTTCTGATAAACATTAATTAAATCGACTTGTAAGATGACTTCAACAAAGGCAATAACAGCAGAACTTTGTTAGCGATAAGTGTACTGTTTCCCTTTGTATGTAACCAACACAAAAGCAGATCAAAACATGATACAAAAGTCAATAGGTTCACTGCTGGATGACTTGTAAAGAAATGTATGACTTAGGATTGGGTATGATCACCAACTTAGCTCTTAGCCCCACTAAGACCCTCTATCTTAAACAGAGAGCGTCTTAAACACACGCAAATATTTGCGGAATTTGAGATTGAGAAAAACATCGAAACTTCTCATTGTTTGAAACTGATGGGCAAAACATTTAATAACACAATTTTACTCATTCTTCACTCAAAGAGTAAACAGACTTGTTTAATAACATCATGGGAATTACCATAAATATCTTACCAATTGAAATATAATCTACAGTGTATCTTGAAGACATGGTATTTTCGTTGATTTGCTTTTGCGTCGACATAAGGGAATTATTTAAGGTTATCTGGTAAACAACAGTAGAGTTAGTATCGGCGGGCCACCGCGCCGCCGGGAGTACGTATATATTTAAAGTGTGTAAGGTAGAACAGAATTTTCGTTAACGTATGTTATTATTTCAAATTTTCGGCTAGACCTCAAATTGTCTTTTGTGCCTGCTGAACCTTTCGGCTGAATGAGATTTTCTTTCGAGTGAGATTGACATTGTATGATGAAGGATACACTAAGACATCTCAGCCAAAATCTTCGTTTTACTACCTTGAAAACCTTTTGCTCTTTGTACAGTTTGGAAGTAACTTATTGAACATAGCGATATTGACCATGAATTGTTTTTTTTTCATATTGAAGTCTTTATATAAAAATATGAAATTACATGGAGACTTGAGGCGTAATAGCATTGGTATGCATGTAACTGACAAGTGGAGGTATGAATTAAATATGAAGATGCGTTAGTTTTTAAAAAGAATCGTTAACGTTAAGAGCCGCCTAAGAAAATATAAGTGAACATACGATCTGAGGAGAGAGAGAAAGAGAGAGAGAGGAGTGCCAAAGGTTCAGGCGGCATTAATCACAGAAGGAGACTCTACCAACAACCGCTGAACCACTGCCAAGTAATATAATTCAAATAATATAAGATAAAATATTCAATAAGATTTGTATGTAATTCGTAATTCATTCAATTTATTTATACGTGGTGTATGTATTTAGCACAAAATGAGGCTAATAACTGAACTATGTCATTAAACAGCCTGTTTCAGTGTTTTGTGAAATATTAATGCTGGAAGTATGGTCGAGCATCACACACATTTGATAATATACTAATCGTATTTATTGTAAGGTGTAGTCATTGGAACAGTGTTTCAAACTTATTTAGAATAGGAATTTTATAAAATAGGTAATAGAACTCTGACTTGGCCAAGCATTGGTCTATTTGGTCATCGTCTAACTACGAGTAGACTTTTTGTTTCAAATTGTAATTGTACGTCGGAGGCATATTCGGTCTGCGGTATTATTAATTTAAAAAATGACATTATAATCCTACTGTTTTGTTGTAAGTTACGTTGTTATTATTTACTAAATTTAATCTTTATTACATTATTATGACTAAATTCAAATTCAGTTGGAACTCTTGTTTATATTGCATTAGATAAAAATTATATTACGTACATGACATTTTGAAGTAACTAATGAATACAATTTTTAATAGCCGATTCGATTAAAATTACTACATTATATAGTTATTATATGTGGTTTTCAATTATTGTGTCAATACTCGTAAATTAGTGTTATCCCATGTAGTTGAATCGCCATAAATATCATACCAACTGAATCAATTAGTTTAATGTTCTTAAGATTTCAGTGTAATATTCTGTCGCCATTAAAGTATATTAATCTACAAAGGACGCTGTTTTATTTCTAGTTGTATTAGCACCTTATTTGCCCTTTTAGGTAGCGCAAGGAAATTAGGAGTCATAGACGTCCAATATAAGTTTAAAAAAGCCATTTATTAATAGACAAGACCTGATTTTCATGCATACTTATTGAAAGGTGTAACAAAAATCCATTGTTGTAGTGAGAGTAGAAGATTCAGAGTTGACAAATGATAGGAGTAAGTAGAGGAAGAGGGCATGTTGTGCCGACCCCCACTAAGCGTGGTGTAAAAATAAATGAAAATCGTTTTGTTTCTTTTTCATTGATTTAAATCGAAAGGTTCACTAGAAAAAAGGGGCGCTCTGAGAATAGAAGAGTGGACAGTAGAATTAAGTTTCAATGTATGTTAAAAATATGACAAAACTTTCCCAACACACAAATTACAATTTTTTTATACTAGGGATTGCAACCCGGTGTGTCTTTCAACCGGTAGCATTTGCAGCCGCCAGCCCGGTTCTTTTAAGTACTAACATTATGTATTTTTGAAAATTTGCTGGAAAAATACTATTATTCAAGGTAATAATCAATCCAAAGTATATTTTTAATACAGAATTTGTTAGTTGTATTATGAACGGTATAGTAACATTAGTGTTACTAATTAAGTTTTAGCAAGCATTAGTATTCACTAATTAAGTTTAGGGCAGAAATGATCTTCCACGCGCTGATGAAATGCCTGGATTTATGTTTCACTATTCAAGAAAAAGTTTGGAAATTAGTCAGATTATTTAAGCAGTCGCCCGCAATTTAATTACTTACTAATACTATACAGAGTAAAGAACCTTTACTAATACTAATGTAACTACTTAATGCACTTGCCATGCCAATTTTCTAAAAGTTGGGGCTTCTAGCGCCACCTAGTGTTCTATAGTTAAATTAAATACTGAGATAGGAACAGAATAATCAAATTGAAACATATTTACAGTGACATCTACCTGAAAAGATTAAAAGGAAATCAAATCCCTCTTCAGTTACACGAGTCATATTTTCTTTGAGCTCTCCAATTGCTACTATAACCAAATCAATTTTGATTTGATGGTACATTGGTATTATAGGATCTAAATTACACGGGGAAATATTTGCATAGGTAATAAATGTATTCTAGAAAAAAGTCTTAGAACATTTGGTTGTCCGTAAATGTCCAGAATTGCCCGGAGCAACCTGAACATAGTATAACACATACATTTTAGGAAGGTATTTAATTTTGATATCGGAACTGCAGTAGCCAGTTAAAAAATATTCATAGTAGAAAGTTTTTTAATTACTGAAAACAAGTGCTACGAACACGCTACGAAATAATTAGGTAGGTTGTTGAAAAGATTTCAACGCGCGACTAAACTTCGATGTACCTACCGTTCATTCTGTCTGTCAATTTTTTTTTAACTTCATTATGAATTTATATTGGAAAGGAAACATGAATTCATCCTCAGTACTTGCACTCCACATATTATCTACTTTTGATGCGAAGTATAAAGTATTGCTTTTCCTTACTATAATTTGTACTGAAAAATTTGACTTCGGTGCTGTAAAAGTAATTGAATTTAATTTAAATTAGATATATCTCAATACCATTGCTATTCAGCGCGGCAATGCAGCCATAATTGGGTACGCTTCCGATTGGTAGGTACTGATTTGGATCAGTTGATCTATCGATAGATCGTTTTCATAGGTCTGCAGATAGCTCAACTGTTTTGTATGTACTTTATAAATTTGTATTTGCATATTTTGTAAATAGGTGCTGTAGGTAATAGTCTTAAATTTGTAAATAATGTTAAAATACCTTGATACAATATTGATATTCAATCCTATTTTTGTAGATATTGAAATCAAATTAAACGTGTTTAGGCCATCGATAACAAACATATCATATAGTTGGTAATATTAAGATGCGAACAATATATTAGTGAGTCCTATTAAGTACTATTATTTATTATTTAGCCACTGTCGTCCCACTGCAGGGCAAAGGCCTCCCTTCCCTCATTCCACTCCTCGCGATTCACGCAGCGACAGGCCACGTGTTTAAGTGCGAGTCCAGCTCGTCCCGCCATCTCATTCTGGGTCTTCCACGTCGTCGCTTTGCATTTCGAGTAATCCACTATATATATGTATAACAATAAATATAGTGAGTCCTGCTGCTTGGACATATTAATTTCCTAACTAGAATTAGCCTGTGTTATGCGCTATGACATATCAATGCCCTCCGCCAAACAATATGTTCATTATTTATTATTAATAGGACACTTGAGATAAGCATAGATGCTATACAATATTATTGGGTTTACATAGGTATTAGGTAAGTACACGTATCTGTTTCCGTCGATAACTTTATCACACATAAGTAGATAACCCTCGACCTTTACATACTTAAAATAACATAATGTTGTACTGTAAGATTCCTAAGTTTGACATCGGAATTTCCAAGGCTGCAAAGATTCGTTCTTTAACGATGTGATCTACCAGTAATTATATTCTTCTTTAGTTTTGTTACGAGTTTTATATCCAACCAATCGCAGTTATTTGTAGAACTAGAACTTAGTGAAGCGGTCGGAAATTTTGATCAGATTGCACTTATTCCGCATTAATTAAGTCAATTATCAAAAATCTATAACCGGTTATCGTTGAGTACATTGTACCGTACTGTACGTACCTATAAGCTCTGTATCGCTTGGGTCTTCGAGGTGGGTGTCGTCCATCAAAAATCTTACATAAAAAGTTCTGTCATTTAATAAAAAAAAAATACTATTATTAGATATTATTGCAATTTTGTTTTTGCTATTTACCTAGTCTAGTGATTTCATGCACACGACGTCCGCGATATGAAAAGTTTTTTAATAACCCTTTGCCTAGTGAAAAGTAAGTTCATTTCGCTCTACAGCTATTTTATGGTTTTCATTCGCCTTTACGTTTTGCCAACTTTATCTGAACTGTCCTCGTGCTCGTGGTCGCAAGTATCGCAACATTTTCAGAATCCATTAGTGCTTGTTCACTGAGCGAGACCTCAGAGGTATGTTGGACGACTCGGCTTGTTTTATGGCTTACACCCGCGACTTCGTCTGCATCTCTTTGTTCATTCTTTTCTGTATCCCGTATAGACCGTATGTAGGTATACAAACTGAATATCCTACTGATATTATAAGTGCAAAAGTTTTTATGGAAGAATAAATAAATAAATAATGCTGGACAATCCACACAACATCATCTAGCCCCAAGCTAAGCAGAGCTTGTGTTATGAGTACTAGAAGACTGACATACATAATACAATACATTACATATAAAATACCCAGAACACCCGGAATAAATATTTGCAGATCGTACAAACATTTATCCCAAGGCGGGAATCGAACCCGCAACCTTCCGTGTCGCAGGCGGACCTTCGCCCACCGCGCCACATCGGTCGTCAAATGTGTCAATAGATGAATGTATGTTTGTTACTCTTTCACACAAAAAATACTGAATAGAGTTTCAGCAGTCCTTTTTTTGTACATAAATAATAAGCTCTACAGAGAGCCAATTTGACACCGTTTTATGCAAGTTATAGAGAGAGGTATAGTAAATCTCTATTTTCAAAGACTTACATTATCATTACATTAAAGCTGCTGTCTCACTTAAGTGAATAGCACCAAGCGGCGGTGTTGGCTGTTTGCTGCCCATAAATACACTCCGTATTAAACCAATACGTAGTGAAGTGACAGGCGGAAGTCTGAAGGCACTTCAGACGAATCCGAAGCATTTACATATACATGTACCCTGTTACTATGTTAGTTAAATTTACTGATGTGGATCAGTTGAACTATCTATAGATCGTTTGGTTTTTTTTTGGATCGGTCTGTAGATAGCTCAACTGTTTCTTTTGTATTTTATATGCCTATGTATATTTTGTAAATACTGTAATAGTCGTAATTTTTTAGGCCTGTCAACTAAAGTTGAATTAATGCTTTCGATTTTTAAGGTCTACTTATCTAACCTGAATTATTGTTGTTCAGTTTGTTTTGATAATTCAAAGTATTACCTCTCAAATACATCCAAGACTAACTTGACCATAGTGTGTTAATAATTCCTTAGATTGCCCTAAAAGCTCAGGTCAATTTTTAGGGTTCTAAAAGGAGATTATACGAATATTCGCATTTTAGATCTATCTTGGTTTCATCCTACCTCGTAAGTTTCATGAAACTACAGGTTTATCGTTTAAATGTAATCTAAACCAATGCATACGTTTGGCAGCTGGAATTGAAGCGAAACCAGCCAGCTGAGCTTTGATGTCAATCCATTTAGGATTGACAGGCATCAAACCTCAGTTGGCTGTAGCTCTGCTCTAGAATAAATGTTTGTGTTATGAACAGTCTGCCTATTCTGCATGTTTTGCCTGGGTGTTACTATTTATTCTATTATGTATGTTGCTATGTATTGTATGTTCACAGAAGAAAAATGTATAAAAGTATTCTATCAGCATCTTCTTCCCATAGTACCAGCTTTGCTTAGTCTTGGATTAAAGTGTGACGTGTGAACTGAGTGTGAATATTTATTTAGATACAATTGGATACTTTAAACGATTGTCACATTTTTTGTGATCAGTCCTCTGTAGTGCGAGTGAAGCCTTACTTGGTGTTTACAGTGTAAGCGCTGCCCGTCTCGTAAATCCAAGTATAAATAAAGAAACACGGGTTTGCCGCCGCCTGAAAGCAAGTGCACAAACCCGACAATTTGCTTTTAGATGTCACTAAACACGCTAGCAGTTGTTTTTAATTAAATTATAGCTAACAAAAAACCTAAAATAAGAATATAAAAAGTCCAACAGACATGCATTTTCTTGGCACAGACAGTACCTATGAATTTAGTGTTATCCAAAATAAATAAAATGTTTTAGTACTAGTTCATAACTCACATCTCGCCATCGAAAACCAATACCCGGAAAATTGCATACCGCAAAACAATAAAGCTGATCAAAGGATAAAAAAAAATGAAACCGGTTTATGAACTACACGCACCAACCAACCAGATATACCCGTATACGTACCCTGCCTGCCTCCAGTTCTATAGAAAGAATTTGGTTTTGAGAACTGCCTATATAGGATGTTTTTTTTTTGTGAAGGACGGTGAAGGCCAAATCCGAAACCACAAGAGTTAGAGAAATGTCGTGAAAGGAACCATTCCCTCGATTTATAGAAAAACAAAAGCTGCATACTCACTAAGTTTTTTCAAAAATAGTTTAGTTTATTCATGATATTTCTCTAAGTTTCATTACCTTTCTTATTTAAAAAAAAAACACTCTGTACAAAGAGAACACATAACTTATTTTTAAGAAATAGTTTTAGTCTATATATTTTTTTTTACGATCTTTGGAAGCTTAGGTAGGTACTTAGTTAAATTGGTACTAAGTAAAAAGCTCTTATCATATATTGAGATTTCAGTTTCGACCTTTTGCAGTTTGCCTAACGTAATTTAGCCGAATATCAGGCGGGTTAGGTAGAGCAGGAGGAGAGTAGAGATCGCTTCCGCTTGTGCGTTTTGTCGGTAGGTAGGCGCAGTAGCAAGGCGTGGCGCATCCCGACATCGCATCGCATCATCTCCTCCGCCTCCTCAGCTGCGGCCGGCGGCACCATCCCGCGGCCGTCACGTCAGTCGTCGTCGGCCCTCGCATCCAGTCGCTCCCGGCAGCGACGGACGCGTCAACCCGCGATAACGGCTCTTCCTATACATCGCAATTCAAAATGAAGCTGTTAAACTTTCTTCAATTCTTGCTCATCCTCATTTATTCACTTTCTGCGGAATCTGTAAAACTTTGTCCTTCACGATGCACTTGCTTGAGGAACAAGGTGGTCTGCCTGAACTTAGAGCTGGTCGCAGTTCCCGATGCCCCGGTCGACACGTTCACTCTGTGAGTATTTGGACTAACTTTTGTTTAAGTTTTGATCGTTTATAGCATATTTATAAGATTGTACCTATTTTATAAGTATCATTGCATATATTTGCGATATTAAATGTTGCGAGCCTACGAGTATGTTCACATCCTATCCTCGATATCTTAGATCATTCTAAGTTTTAGTAGTATAGTTGTATTAAAGCAAAATAGTGGTCTAATTTAATAGTGGTACCTAAACCGATATCGACACCTACTCGATTAATATGTAAGTGGTTCGATAAAAATATCGTTGATGCCCAGTGGCTGCCGTCTAGTTCTATAAGAGTATCTGCTAAATAAAAAGAGCTCTCTGTCAATGTCCTGTAGGATGTGTCGTGCCGTTGAAAGTGTGTAAAATAACCAAATGCACAAAATTAATCTTGTTACTATTTAACCAGCTTAAGATGGTGCTGTCAGTACCTACTAAGGACCATATTTCTACTTTTCTGACCCAAAATTTTAGTTGAGAAGTAGGTTAATTTTATTCAGAGCAACGACGACGTTTACATACAGTAATTAAACATGCCGAATTCTTCGAAAGCGCTATCTTACTGACTGTGACGAAAGTGGGAAGCAAGCATGCACACAAAATGTATTTTATGGCGATGTTTACAATGTGCGAAAAAAATGACGTAACATTTTATTAGCGCTGTGTTTACGTGATTAGTTTTTGTTTTTATTAATACTATGCTTGAAATAAGTCTCAGAGCCCGTATTCCCAGTTTTATTCACTTTGATTCTCGAAAAGTGATACGCATATTTTGTATGGAAGAGAAAAGTATTCAAATAGCGGGTAACTAAAAACTTCGTTAGCCATATCCATACAAAATTTGCGTCTCTTTTCGAGAATCAAATCGTATAAAACCCAGAATACGAACTCTGTAGAGCGATCCGATGTGACTATTAGGTACTATTATATAGTAATAGGGCAGTGACTTTGCAAACGTATAAAATTCTACACATTATGGCTCTGTTGCATTTACAAACCTATACATAATAAGCTTTCTTGCTTTTTGTGATAGAAAATATCCTACCTTTGTCATTGCATCATCAAATCGCTAAATGCAATAAAATACTCTTTCTGGCAACGACGAGAGAGTTCTAAAGATATTTGTTAGTGCGCACATTTGTTATAATTTTGATTTGTTAGTGCACACTACGCAAAATGAATATTGCCGTACGGTTCCTACTCACACATTAGAAAGCATTGTCAGTATAAAAGAGGGATTCTTTTTTTTATTAATACCTACTTAAATATCAACGTACACATTATTCTTTCAAAGTAAGAGAGATAACACTGTCATGTGACGACGACCGCTGGTCGCTGGATGTCGTGTTTGTCTTATCGTCGGGGTTGAGTGATGTCATACCGTTGTATTCGCGACCAAACAACTACATATTTAAGAGCTACTATACAGAGATGCGAACTCCTGCTAAACGTTTCACCAAGCGTACTCGTAGGTATTTAATGATGTATTTTTTTAAACATCCCGTGCAAATGTATTCTATACGATGCTCCTTTGGTTATGCCAGCTCATAACCAAAGAAAAAAGCTTAGTTTTTATACTATTTTCTACTTTCAGTTTTTTTAACTCGAAAAGGTCCAAATAAATAAGACAAATTGTACATTAAAATTCAGAAAGAACTTGAATTCTATGAGATCTGAGATAGCTCAAGCAGCGTAAGAAAATAACATTTTGATCTGTACTCATAATCTACATTTAAAACAAGACTACTAATTCGTGGAATTCTTCGCTCATTTATCGGAATTATTCAAGGCGTGACCAAATATAAGTCGATTCTTCTTAGAAATCTTAATATAATTGAGATTACTCACTAAAAATCAATATTATTTTATTTTAGTAATAATTGTCAACGTCAATAACAATAAAAAAAAGTTTATCAATCCCTAGTATGTAAAAGTAAAAATGTATTTATTCTACTACACATTCATTTGAATTGTGCTGACATGTCATATACATATTTAATGTTGAGTACACGTCATCAGTGTTAATAGTAGTCGCCTTTCTAGCATAGGCATCCTCCATTTCCCTCCACAGTTCTCTACTTCTAGCTTTCCTCATCCAATCTGGTCCACTTTCCTGTCTGAAGATATCTTCCCGACGCTTTATCGGACGCCCTCGGTTTCTTTTATAGTTTCTCGGTATACATTCTATAATTTTTTAGTCCACTTTGTGTTTTCCATCCTGCAGATATGTCCAGCTCAGTTCCATTGTAATGTTCTGATTCTATTGATATCTAGATACTGATTTCTTCTTTTCCTTATTATTTCGTTATTTACCTACTAATGCCTAACAGGTACTATTTTGTAATTGTGACGCTATCAAATGTCATATGTGACTCTTATGTAGATTATAAGTACAGATCAAAAATTAAAAAGCTCGATAAATATGTGCCCTGTTATACCTAATAGATATTTTGAATCCGATTTTTAAAAAATACTATTGAAAAAAAATGAACCGAATGCCGAATATAATTATATAAATAGCAGAGCCATGGGCAAAAGGCCATGAGCTTTCAAAATCTTTTATTAGAAATAGCTTTTAAGTTGTAAGTTATATAAAAGCTCTCTTTTATGGTGCAAAAAAAACCCAATCTTTCACCGCAGATTATTATTAATTCATAAGGACGACCAACTATCATTAGGAAAATCCATTAGCATAGCTTTTGTTTTATATTTTATTCAATATGAGCAATATATTTACCTGGTCAGAAGCTGAAAGTACCTATCTGTGATTTTGTTAATTATTATAGCAAATATAAATATTATTAGGTATTTGGTAGGCCAATAATTAATTCACGGGTATCAAGAATGTTTAACGTAAAAACCCATAAAGCAGTTGTTGGTAATCAGAAAATCTCAATAGATAAATAGGTGTAGTTTAGTGCAGTGTATAGCTTTACATAGTACAGCTTATACCTGTCGCAGTCATTGCGGTTCAGTCGGTGAGGTTACTAGCTCCGATAAACTGAGCTTGCGAGCTGACTCGAGGCTTAGCTACTCTCACTAATTGGGTTCATATACCTACAGGATAAAGTGACACAAAGAGAAGTTAGAAGAGTGTCCAAATTGTGCAGCAGTCTATCCTCCGTTAACAGTATTCTGAATTTCGGATTGAATATAAACTTGCAAAGGTATGCTCGCTGTTGGACCCTTCAACTCTTCTCTTGACTCTTTGATTAGTTGGAATATTGCACCATCCGTTCTGAGTTGAACTCGAACCACGTTTGACTGGGTTCTCGTGTTGTGATCCTTGATTGAATGCAAAGCGTATTATTAAATGTTGTTCAGTTGCAGTTCGAGAAAGTTATACAATTTCTTTGTGCTGACTACAGTACTCACACACTAAACAAAACAGTACATTTATAATATAAATAACCATGGCTAAAGCCAATAAAATGGTATACCTACCTTGTACATAGGAGTCTATAGACAAATGTTGGTTTAAAAAATTTGGTATTAAATTAACAAATGTAAACTTATAGGCCAACTTTTATTAGCAGAGGTCAAAATCCGCAGTATGCATAAGATGCTAACTGACTAAGTTCTGACAGCATTGTTCCTTACCCTCAATAGTACGTCGGCTTCGGTCGGAGCACAATGATCCTCCAGAAGGTACTACTACGTAGGTTAGATAGGGATACCTATTGTTTGTTGTATTCCTTGAACGCTATTATAATTAGCAGCTTACCAGCTGAAGTGGCAGTCAACTAGAAACAATTTGTTTTGAAAAGTGCTATTAAATAATAGTGAAAACGTTCCGAGCTTAATTTCTGTTTTTCTCTTTGCACTCAATGCAGTAACGGAAAAGACAGTAATAGAAAAGAAATACCTATTTTAAAATATGCAGTGAATTTTTCTTTGCCGAGGTTTTTTTTAAATGTTTTTACCTATTTCTAAGCTATTTGAATTTTATGAACAAAAGTGTTAGTAGATTGCATCAAACAATAACTTTCTGCGTTTGTCATGTTCCATACATACTAGTTTACTAATAGAATATTAATATAATAAAGTAAATACCAGAAGCATTTCTGTCAATTGTTTATTTTCATAGCAAAATTTGACTGAAATAGCCCGTGCTATTGAATCCAAAACACAAAGGCCGTTATTTTATAGGTTGTTTTATAAATCGTCCCTTAGCTTAAAGTCGAAAAATAGTGATCGATCGAAAAATATTTAAAAAATCCACCGACTTTTTAATTAGACAGTTTTTTTCGTCTCCTGTAAAGTTGTTAAAAATGACTTAAGCGATGTTGTTAGCTAAGGGACGAAATGGACCTCGGCAGCAAGCAGTTTCTATCAGATTTATAAATTGTCAATATTTATAAATATTTTTTATCTATAATATCTACTAGATAACAAATAAATAATTGCCAACTTTGCCAGAACACACTCGACTCAAATAAACCAACAAAAAGTTCTTGGTTATTTTTTGACGTGTATGATCAGAATATTAGGCATATTAGATGATAGAGTTTTGGCAGTAACTAATTGAATGGATTCTTAGGCAATAGATTTTCTATTGTTTCTTACTCCAGATGGTACCAGTAGGTTTTAGTAGCTCCGTAATATATCCATTATCCATTTGGCAGGCAGGATGATGTTCAATTAGGGTTACAAGTAATATAATGCAATGCACTAGATTGTCATAATGTTGAATCATGTTTCATAAATCGACTGAATATCTAATGATAATAATCTAAACTAAAGCCTCCATTTACCGTTCAGGGGGGTATCCTGACAACAAAAATGTTTTTGAACTGTTATTTAATCAAATTGCAGTTCAGTTTTCTTCTTCGTCTTTTATTGATATTTTGAATGATCGATTTTCATACCGTTTGAACTAGTAGAATTAACGAAAGATCAGGTAGGCCATGCTAAAATCAGGTAGGTCACGCTTAAATCAGGTAGGCCATGCTCAAATCAAGTAGACCACGTGCTAAACCGCGGCATTGACGTCATTTTTAACAGCTCTGTCATTAATTTTATAAAGCTCAGTCACGTCAGTCCACAAAAATGCCACGGAATGCTGATGAGTTACTATAGTAAAATCATCGAAAACTGAACTTCAACTGAAAGGATACTCGGTCACGCAAGTTTCCCCTTGCTGGATAGCCCTCAGATGCGCTCTTTCCAAAGAATACTTCTTTTTCGTACATTATTTTCTGCATAAATCTATGAGAAGGAGCTTATACCTTGTGTTGCATGCAGGTGGGTGGTAAGCTGCTAACAAAAGGAGACTCTTGAATTGTACTCTTTATATTGTTGAGTTTATTATGTTTTGTTGGCTATACTTAAACATATTGTAAAACATATTGTACAAGGAGTTCGGCGTGTACCTAACGATCAAGTGATTCAGTGAAAAAATAAGACATCCAAATATATTTTACATATCCATAAAAAAATTAACCGTTTTTTGTTAGTTAGTATGAAAAAATCCGGACCCAGTTTCCTTTGATGTAGATAACCACTTTATGTGTTACATTCGTTTTCGCTTGGGTGAACATTTTAAAATGTTATTTCCGCTCAATCCTAAAGTTTGGCTGGAACTAACAGTTTTCAGTTGATAGAAAAGCTCGAGCCAAAACCAATTTTATATAAAATAATTACAATTCCAATAAGCGTACCTATGTCCGACGCGAAGTTTAATTAGGTACCTACTAGCATAATATGAAATATGAATATCGTTCAAATATACAGGTTGTAACAGGAATAACAGGAATTTTAACAGGTTGTAACAGGAGTTTAACTTTTTGTTTTTAGTTTCCTGCCTTTATGTATTTATAAAATATATTTATTAATATTTCATAAAAGTGCGAGTAACTTTTGAACGACTGTATATCGCTGAACATACACGGGGATTATATCGATAGGCATTGAGGTTCCCATCGCCCTGTCACGTTTGGGCCACCCTCCTGTTACACCCTGTATATACATATAGAATGTGATGTGTGAAATGTTCACGAGTTTAAATTATTATTTAATATCACGCCTGGCCATGACAACAACGAAAGGAAAGATAATGTCAATTATTGATAATATTATTGATCTATACATACTAGTAGTAAATAACGAGCAGTGGTACCTAAAATCAACCATTATCATTTAACATCATGAAATAACGTTAGACCTAAATACTCGCAGAGAAGCGATTTATAGCTTTGACCGCGTTCCTATATAGCTGGGTTTGATATATTTCGTTACGAGGGAATCGAAGTTCCACTCATACGAAGCCTTCCTAGTAAACCCACATACATATCGGCACTAAAACTCTACGGCCTAAATAACAAAACATTTCCCGATATGCCAGTTTTAATTGGTTTCGATCTCTACTAGATATAGGGAAATCTAGTGTGTTCGCAGAACCACATACAGGTTATTTCACGTAACTGTAGGTTGATTGAAATTGCAAACGATGATTAATATGAACCGAGCGTAATTAATAAATAAACTTCCTAGCAGAATATGGACTTTATTGCTAAATGAATGTTTTGATCAAATATTTACAAACATTACAGTTGAATTCTAGGGATCGGACCTACTTCATTTTGAAATGCAATACCATAGTGCAGATGTTGCGAATCATCTGCGCTTATTTTTATATTTTTAATAAGTTATGATTTTCAGACACGTTTTGCGAGGTGGGTAGCAAATGTAGCAACTGATAGCGTTAAACTTGTGCTAGCTCAACTTTCGGGGAAAAGCGATTGAATGCTCGGATGATAGAGCGCCACGGACGGCGTCACGCCACCGCCAGGAGGCAACATTTACCTGTGGCTAGGAACCGTGAGTAATGACATGGATTTCAAAATCATTTCCAGACATTTTCATTCATAATCAAATATTGAACAGATACATAAGAAATGGTCTGTGTGCCCATACGAAAGAAAACCAGAGTTTGCTCATGCGATAATTTGAATTACAACTCTGATAAACTATGCCATCTGAATAGGTATATGGTATTTATAGAGAAAAATCAATTTTTGACTAAATTATACCCAACCAACAAACAATTATTTAAAAATATTTAAATTTCACATATTTTTAAAATCCGAGGCCGGCTCTCTTTTTTATGCTTTTGCTAATTAAAAACTCCATTATTTACGATCATTCAAATTAAAAGTACCTACGTGAAATACAAAATTTATAAGTCTTCTGAATCTAAAAAAATCGCTAAAATTATCATTATTTCAGCCTGTTGGCACCCACTGCTGAGTATAGGCCTCCTCTTTACTATGCATTTCTTTCCGGTCTCTTGCGACTCTCATCCACTGATTCCCGGCTCGTTCCGAAATGTCTTTGGACCATCGGGCTGGTGGTCTGCCTCTTGGTCTATCCCATCCGAGCATCTTTTGGCCACCATTCCGAATATTATAATTTGTTCAATTTTAAGAATTGAAGTTAGGAATACCAACTAACAGCCTACACTGCTGCACTGCAACTGGTGGGTGTAACTAGCAATTATCGTTAATTGTTTTGGAACTCCTACAGAAAATTGAGACGTAGGTATATTATATTCCTGAGATAAAATGAAGAAGGTTTCGAGATTTTACTTTTATGTTAGTTTGAGCTCTAGAAGTCATAGAAATCTCGATTTCTTTAAAACTTAGCTACTTAAGTTTAACGTTGTAGTTTTTTTAAACCGAACCAGTATGCTCTCTTTTAAAACTTTTTTATAAAGTAAATCCGTAGATTTCAAAGCGTCTAGGAACAAGATGAAGGAACCATAAAAAGTGACTTCGTTACCACTTTCGTTATTTCATTGAAACGAAACTTCATGTATTCATGTGTATTTCGTCCGAGTGGAGTCACACGGATAAAAAACATTATTTCATCAACTAGGTAACTCTACCCAAGGAAATGCATTTAAAATGTTGTCAAGATAAAGCAAATGAATACTATTCAGGCACCTCTCCCAAAAACATTAAAGGAAATGAAATACTTAACATTCTAACTAGCACAATCGCGTATTATGTTACAAAAGAACTTAGTCTTCACAATGCGTGGTGGAAAAGGTATTGTCTATATGTCAGCTTCGCGCTGGAATTAAATTCTTCGTTCGATTGATTTGTAGCGTAGGTATGTGATTCTATGTTTTAAACTAGAGAGATACGTACCTACTTATATCGGGATGCAGCATCAGGGTTGCAACAAACGTAGACGTAAACCGCAATGAAGGATATTTACGAGAACATTATAGCTACAAGATTCCTAGATACCTATATTTTTTAGTAGCACATAAAATTTTGCAGTGTAGTAAAATACGTTACGTTAGATAAGTGGATTAGAAGTTCATTTACCCACGCAGCTATAAAGAACAAGTGTACCAAGAATTATAAGAACATACTAAGTAAAATACATTTCACGAAATAAAATAAATGTATTCATGAACATTTATACTATGGCGTTTCCAAACCTTACTTTTAGCTCCAAACTAAGAAAAGCTGTGTACGAACAATATTGCTGACATAATATTTATACTTGATTTTTTTTATAGCATGTGACATAATAAAAATAGACAAAAAGTACTATAAAATTAGTACTATTAGTTATACTCGTAGTAAGAGTTCCCGTAGTCTGAGTTTTACTCGAACTAGTCTCGGAATTGTGTATGGAACAAGGCGAAATTCGTTTTGAGTCTCGAAATATAAACAAGTACATATTTGACTTCTTGTTCTTACATTTGTGTTTTTGTTTTCGAGACACGAGTAAAACTCTAAGTTGAGTAAGACGAGCTCAGGTACATTTTTCCAATAAACAGGGATGCCGTATGAAATTGCATGTCATCTCTTCTTATCTATTTCCGTTGCATTGACGGAATGCCTTCCTGTAAACTTGTATGTGGCACATTGAAGCATTTCGATTACATCCGGAGTATTCCATACGGTGTATGCGATGTTATTTGCAGGTATGATAAGACCAGAAGAGAATATTAATTATACTGACAGGAAATTAGTTTCAGACGCAGCAATTTTTATCAGAAATTTATATGTAGATAAGTATCTATAATAGCGTGCTTTCAATCAAACCCTGTTGTGTTCACTCAGAAATCAGATATATTTTATCGTACTCTCATTTCGGATTTGCAGAGTAAAAAAACCATGGTCCTTGAGTAAACATTGACCCTGGCTCCATGAAGCATAACTCGGGAGCGCCGGCGCACCCAGCAATGTCATTGACAATAGACCAACTCTGACATCGCTCCGCATCATTAGGTAAATTGGCCCGGAGCAATTTAATTTACTACCTTGATCAATGTGGCGCCTTTTAGAAGTCGCATATACTATCAAACTCGCATAAACTTGTTACATACCTACGCTGTATGCAACGTATCATATTATGCAGGTTGTGGCAACAAATGGTCGGGTTGGGCCATATTCTATCCCTTAATAACTTTAGAACAAAGAACCGCGGAACACATTGGGGTTATTCAGGTGCCCTCTACGGTGCTCCATCTTCAGGCTTCGTGTGGCACTATTACGGCCAGTATAGAGCTTCAGCTTACGTTTTACGCACAACTACCGGGTTGAGTTTTAGTCCTTTATGCATTTCAAAGGGCTTAGGCATAAGAGCTCGTACTTTAGTAACCCACTCCATGTTGTATGCCATCATACAAAGTGTCTGCGCTTCGTAATCTTTAGAGAAAAGGGAACATGCTTGTGTTTATAGACTTCTTTACATTTATGTCATACTTGATGATTTAGTATTTGCAACGCTTTATTCTGCCAGAGGTGTAGATATCCTTTGTTTTGTTACTGATGGCCTGACAACTTTAGTTCCTACACATGTTGGTCTAGTAGGTAGGCACTACTAATTATTAATTTTTATTATATTAAATACTTATGATACTATTAAGGAATTTCAAGATAACGTAACTGTAATTACAATATTTTAGTCGATTCGGCAGACCATAGGAAAATGCGTTTTGAACCTAAATATTGTGAACAAACTTAAACCTAAATATTGTGGATAATAATGTTTCATCATTTATTACTAAATAAATAAATAATAACACGTATGCATATTCAATTCATCAGTCGTCGTTCTCGAGTAGATAGAGTGATTGCCGTATCAAAGGGATAGTGCAAGTTCGAATCACACTCCATCCTTTAAATGTAATCTTTACATTTTCTGGTAGTAATTTGTAAGTGGGTAAGTAGGTAGGGACCTACCTACAACCTGAAAGCGAGAAAAATAACATTTGGCAGAACAAAAAAGAAATAGTTGGCTTCTTGGCATTCAATCTATTTGGAAAATATAAAATATCTCGGAAACATAAATCTTTCTATTTAGTTTCTTCTCAGAAGTTGTTAGCGAATACTGCTTTTAATATTGTTCAAAGCTTTATTTGTACGTAAACTCAGAATTTGTACTAAAAGGAAAATATGCAATTTACTAAGGAGTCTGGGCCCAGACCAAAAAAATTATATCCTTTAGAGTTGTCACAAAGTAGGTTTGTGGGAGCTTCTACAGGCCTGATTTTTGTTATATTTACGGAAAAAATCTCCTAATGGAAAATATATTAGATATTTTTTTTTTTTTAAATTTTACGTTGTTAAGTTTGCGTTTGAAAGAACATGAATAGAGCTATATTTGATTCTAACGGTCGGTTTCTCGAACGATGATCAACGAAAAAATCAAATAATTACTATGTGTCAAACTCGGATCCATCGTGATTTGGGTTTCCAGAAACCGGCCGTAATAAATGTGTCAAATATTTCATAATATTTGACACATTAATGTCTACTCTACTCTATTGTGGAAGTTAAATAATTCCTGGCAACCTGAGGGAGTATTTTTGTCTGGGCCTAAAATGCCCATTCTCCTTTCATATTTTCTTTAACCTTTAGTTATACTTTTCTCTGTAAAATTGATCGTTACCAACAACATTTATAGATTCAATAATACATTGTGTAATATTTTTTAAATATTTCTGCTCGATCTTATCCATAAATAAAAAATAAATAAAAAACAAAGTAAGCAGTAGTTGGTATTTTTTATGAATCAAGGGCATGACTCTCTTTTACTATATTTTTTTAATTCGCATGGTTTCGGACTTGCCCATCACCGTCCTTCTCAAATAACCATGCTGTATAATTAGTAGATGCACAACCGTATTTGCAGCCCAACCGCAACAATCAATAGGGATTACTGGGAGCCTTTGATGGAGCTGACTTGGAGTGGACCTTTGTATACTGTTTCAATCACATGTATGAGATTAAGCCCCTTCCTTTGTGCTCATAGGTATAACACATACGTTGGCATGGCACAAACAATGCAAGCAGTAGCTAGCTTTGTGCTACACTGAGCTTTACCTAGGTACTTCCTCAAATAGGTAGTAAACGCACTTCCACGATATTTGCTTATGTTTCGACCATGCATTAGGTATTTGTGATTTTGCAACAGGCAACCATGCTGCGTTTAATTTCGACGAATGAATAATGGAAAGAGCACGGCTTCTTGCAAAGGGGACGCGACAAAGGCGTTGACACTGTTGACAGTCGTGATGGAAACAGGCTTCTCAAAGGAAGGCCTCTTCTATTCTGTGATGTAATGACACATGAAATGGAACAGTAGCTTAAAAAAGTAGAGTAGGTATATCTATTTCTGATTGAAATACAAAACGTATCTAAGTATCTGATATTTCGAGTACTTATACTGAATGAGTCAGACAACGGGACATAATTTTTAAATGAACATAAGTACTTACCTAATTAATTCAAATATTGTAATGAAGTATTTACTTACGTGATATTTTTTTCCAGTGACTTGCGTTTTAACAAGATCCACGAGCTCGTACCAGACGGGCTCAGCTACATGCACCATCTTCGCTCGTTGCTGCTCAATGATAACCATTTGAAGACCCTTCAGTCTGGAGTATTCCGAGGATTGCGAAGGCTTAAGTACCTCTACTTATATCGAAACCGCATACACCACATCGACACTGATGTATTCAAAGATCTCCCTCACTTGGAACAACTGTGAGTGCATACCTACTCGTGCTATTTCACTTAAGTTTATGTAAAAGGATTCTATCTGGCGACAGTTAAATTGGCTTGATAAGACCAGCCCTGACCGCAGAGTCGCGAGCACTTAAAATGATTACCTATCTGTAATTTAAACTTCGATGAAATTCAATTTGGAGTGATCAGTAAATATAATAATGCAATGTGAAATGTATACCTACTCTCTTACCAACCTGATTGAATTTATGCATAACTTCCCTCTATGAATACACGGTACCAACTGAAATGAAATTCTGAATCATTTATTACGCGGTTATTGAAATTAAGCATACATATATTATGATATTTAAACTATTTTGGCATTTCAGGTATTTACATGTAAATGAAATCCATAATATTGAACCGAACATGTTTTCCAATATGCCTCGCCTAGAAAGACTGTAAGTTTAATACGATTTTCATGTCACGCAAATTAAATAATACATGCATTCAATTTTGTATTTGATTGGCATTTCTTTTAGAGAACTAATTATAGTGAGTTGTTTATTTTAGGTATCTCCATAATAACCGTTTAAAGAGTATTCCACGCGGCTCATTCTCGGCCATGCCGAGGCTGCGTAAACTTCGACTGGACAGCAATGCGCTGGTATGCGACTGTTCTCTGCTGTGGATGGTTCGCATGTTGGCTCACCATAGCGACATGAATGTCGCCGCCACCTGCTACGAGCCTGCTAGCGTTACTGGCACCTCGCTCGCTGCCATGACTGAGAATGATTTTAAATGCCGTGAGTCAATCTTACCTGATGATAATGGAGGTATGAGTAGTTTTTGTTTTCTGATTCTGATGACCATCTCGGCGAAGCGTGTCAACTAGCTGCGTATCGAGAAGTCGTATAATATCAGAATAGATCTTTTTATTCTATTTAGTATTTCTAAATCATTTTCTTGACTTTACCTATATCCCTAATAATCGTTCTAATTTTCTGATTAAAATTGTCTTTTTAAACCGCACAGAACCACTAAACCATTGATTAACAACAATCGAATTCACACTGTTGTGGTAAAACCTATAGCTACATTAAATATTTCAGAGCATCCGGAATTCGAAACAGAGCCTCAAGATGTTGTAGTAAATTCTGGCGAAGACGCTATGTTCACTTGCATTGCTACCGGCGAACCGGCTCCCGAAATAGTATGGCTTCGAGACTCTACCGAGATCCCTGTCGAGACAACTCGCTATGAAATATTAAGCAATGGTACACTTATGGTCCATGATGCTGATGAAACCGATATAGGAGTTTTCGAATGCATGGCAATAAATCCAGCCGGCGAAGCACATTCGAAACCAGCTAAGATGATAATTAACAGACCTGATGATATCGGTAAAGGGTTTGATGCTATTTACTAATATAAGAATCCAAGTCCTAACGAACTGATTGTTAACTGAGCCCTTAGTCCGAAGACGCATTTTAAAACTCCCTACTCTCGAGCCGACAGTCGTCTCTCGTATGTCCATACATTTTTGTATGGCTATCCGAGAGACGACTGTCGGCTCGAGAGTAGGGAGTTCTAAAATACACCTTCGGACTACGGGCTCTGATCATGTAGGTACAGCCTAAAGTGCTGCCCTGGTCGTGGATACTTGTAATGTGGATGTTGTGTTCCAAACGATATAACGATACGTAGGCGCACTCTAAGAACTTTTGAACTCGTATCTATATAAACGGATTTAACGTTTTTGATTTGTGAATGTGAATGTCTTTTATAATCTATACTAATATTATAAAGAGGTAAAGTTTGTGTGTTTGTATATTTGTTAAATTGTAAGGGGTAATCTCGGGATCTATTGAACCGATTTTAAAAATGATTTCACCAATAGAAAGCCACATTATTACTGAGTGTCATAGGCTATATAAAAAACCGAAAAATAAAAAAGCTTTTACGTGGTAGTCCGTTTGCAAAGTGAATCGGAGAAAAAACGGTCGTATGCCCAACGAAGTGGGCACGGGTCAACTAGTCTCTTATAATAGTAAATGCATGGTTTTAAGGAGACATCAATGAGAATATTACCTACTTTTTGGTAAACAAGAGGGGTAATTGGTAAACTAAAGTTATAATAAATACCTACTTTCAACGGTAAAAAAAGCAGGAACACTCATACAAAGTCGCGGGTGTCTTCTGGCATCTAATTAGAGCTAAAAATGTGATAGATAATATTATAATAATACAATTTTTCGTTTCAGCTCCACCTATATTTACAGTCATGCCTGAAAGTCAAAAAGCAAGAATTGGTCAGAATTATGTGATTTTCAATTGTTCTGCCAACGGTATACCCAAACCACACATTACTTGGTTTTTCAATATAAATAGGATTTTGCTCTCTGAACGAAAGTTCATTTTCCACAATGGGTCCATTAAAATTGAGCATATCAAAGAGACTGATGCCGGCTCGTATTCGTGCCAAGCAGAAAACGTACATGGAAAAATAAAATCTACCGTCGAGCTAGAGATTTATGGTAATAACTCAAATATTTCACAATTCAAGTCAGAGTCCGTGATATTAGATATGTATGGTTGACTATATATCTAACTTTAAATAATTTTACTTATTATTGTGTTTCAGCTAAGCCCTTTTTCGACACGTACCCGAAAAGCTTGACAGTATTAAGAGGCGAGAACGCAGAATTCTTCTGCTCCGCGAGGGGTGTGCCTCTCCCAGTACTTAGTTGGTACAGAGATACACTTCCTTTGCTGCCTGGCGATAACATAGAAATCAGCGATGACTATCGAAAATTGATAATCCATGAAGTTACTGACGAAGATGATTCAATTTATCACTGTCGTGCTGAGAACAGCGAAGGATACGTAGAAAAGTCTGCACTTCTTAAAATTCGGGCTTTGCGAGTCATTCCTCCGCACATCATTTTAAAACCCATTGACACAGATGCTTACAGAGAAACCACTGTACTGTTGCCGTGCGAAGTACAAGCAGAACCGCCAGCTTCAGTAGAGTGGCGTAAAGATGGTACACGACTAACAATTGACTACAGATATAGGATTACTGTGATGGGTAGCCTTATAATAAACAACGCTAGTATTGCTGATACTGGTCGATACGAATGTACGGTCTTCAACGATCACGGTAGAGACACAACGTCAGTCTTTTTGACTGTAAAGGATAATATACTTCCAGGAGATGCATACGTTAATATAGCCTTGACTCAGGCAAAGCGTGACGTAGATCAAGCTGTACAAAGAACAGTCGACAATTTATTTCACAATAGAAACATCAAAAACGACCTAAGTAAATTGTACAAAATAGCTAGTTTTCCAAATGCACCAGCAAGAGAGGTAGCTAAAGCAGCCGAAATTTATGAACGAACACTTAACACAATTCAGCAATACACAAAGGCTGGAATGACAATCGCTTCCGTTGAGCCATTTGATTACCAGCATATTCTATCAAACCAACATTTAGAAGTGATTGCAAAGCTTTCGGGCTGTGTGGCTCATAGAGAACTGCTTGACTGCTCGGACATGTGCTTCCATTCTAAATATCGCTCTTACGATGGTACTTGCAATAACTTTGATCACCCGACATGGGGTTCATCACTTTCACCTTTCAGACGAATTCTTTTCCCCATATACGAAAACGGCTTCAGTCAACCAGTTGGGTGGAATAAGGACAAAAAATATAATGGACACACTCTTCCCGGTTCTAGGCTGGTTTCAAACAAGATTATTACGACCAATGATATTTCTGAGGATGTGAAGATTACGCACATGGTGATGCAGTGGGGCCAGTGGCTCGACCACGATTTAGATCATGCGCTACCTTCGGTTAGTTCGGAAACTTGGGATGGTGTTGATTGTAAAAAAACATGCGATTACGCACCACCTTGTTTTCCGATAGAAGTTCCTGAAAATGATCCACGTATAACCAATCGCAGATGCATTGACTTTATTAGGACTAGCGCGGTTTGCGGTTCCGGTATGACATCGGCACTTTTTGGTGCGATGCAGCCGCGAGAACAGATCAATCAACTGACATCATTTATTGATGCTTCTCAAGTATACGGTTTCGAAAAATCTGTCGCCGAGGATTTGAGAGATCTTAGTAATGATAACGGGCTTCTAAGAGTTGGCGCTATAAGCTCTGGTGGGAAACCGCTACTACCTACAACAGGAATTAATGGAATGGATTGTCGACGTAACCTCGACGAAAGCACTCGTAGTTGCTTTGTAGCTGGAGACATTCGTGCTAACGAACAAATCGGCTTAGCTGCCTTCCACACCATTTGGATGCGAGAACATAATCATGTGGCACTTAAGTTAAAAACTCTGAATCCTTTCTGGGACGGCGATAAGGTTTACCAAGAAGCTAGAAAAATAGTGGGTGCTGAAATTCAACATATAACTTACACCCAATGGATACCTCTTATACTTGGACCTGAAGGAACTTCGCTACTGGGAGATTACAAGGAATACAATCCCAAAGTCAATCCATCGGTTTCTAATGTATTTGCTACAGCTGCTTTGCGCTTCGGACACTCAATGATAAATCCAATTTTACACCGCTACGATGAGAACTTTGAACCAATCAAAGAGGGTCATCTTCAACTGCGTTTTGCATTCTTCTCCCCATGGAGGCTGGTCGACGAAGGTGGAGTAGATCCATTAATCCGAGGAATGTTCAGCACCCCCGCTAAGCTGAAGACTCCCACTCAAAATCTAAACTCTGAGCTTACCGAGAAGCTTTTTTACAGCACTCACGCTGTAGCTTTAGACTTGGCCGCCATAAACATTCAACGTAGTCGTGATCACGCCATCCCTGCGTATAACAAGTGGCGTCAGTTCTGCAACATGTCAGAGGCTACTAATTTTGATGACTTGGCAGGTGAAATATCGGACAAGAGTGTCAGGGACAAATTGGAAGAGCTATACGGTTCTGTAGACAATATCGACGTGTGGGTGGGTGGCATTCTCGAAGATCAAGTTGAAGGCGGAAAGGTCGGACCACTATTTAGATGCCTGCTTCTGGAACAGTTTACACGCTTGCGCGATGGCGACCGCTTTTGGTACGAGAACCCCAGCATGTTTGAAGCCGATCAACTGCGCCAAATCAAGGAAACAAGCTTGGCTCGCGTTCTGTGCGATAACGGTGATAATATCGATACTATTGGTGAGAACGTGTTTCTTCTGCCAGATGTACAAGAAGGATTGGTTTCATGCGATGATTTGCCAGCGATTGATTATCGTTACTGGGCTGATTGTGAGAGTTGCGGGGAAGATTCTTCGATTCGTGAAAAACGCCGTGTACGCCGTGACCTAGCCGACGCAGAACTTGAGCAAGATGAAGCGCGACTCACTACTCTAGAGAATACACAGCTTAACTTGGCACAAACAATCCAAACGCTTAAGAACCGTATTGAATACCTTGAAGAAAATTGCAAGATAGAAACTGATGAGACACATGAACTCCAATAAAGTCGGATTACTGCGACTCTATTTTTCAGCTGAACATTAAAAAGAATATTTTGATCATTTCTGAGGTCCAATTCAAAAGAATTTATTTTAACTTTTGCATCTGTTTCTGATGTACTTATTTACTCTTGGAAGGTTCTTGCCTTTTCACATCAGAACTTAGGTATCTTTCTTCCCCTCTTCTATTTTTAGAAAATTATACTTATGAAAAATTAAATTACTAACTGTAACTACCTACAGTTCTATTACAGACTCGAGCCTCTAGTGGACATACACTTAAGATAATACGAATACCATAATATGCATTTTAATCCGTACACGTATCTAGTCGAAATAATTTAACGATAGCGTAACATATTTGAGGTATTTATTTATCCAGACGTTTTCGTCCCTTTTCAGTGAATAAGTTATAAAAGTTCAATGAAGTTACAAAAATAAGCTAATTTCATTAATGGATGACTACGGCATTAATGGTTTTTACTTAGTACAAATACCCCACCATAACACTAGGTAATTAATAAAATTACAAATCATGTTTTTATGACTATGATCGTCTATTTAATCCAATCGTAGATATTAAAATAATATTAAAATTATGTAAGGGAACGAACAGAACAGAACATGGAATGAATCATGATTTTGAGAGGAGGGAAAAGATGCATAAGGAGTTATTACCTAACTATATTTGTAGGAAATAAATATTATAATCACTTAATTATATATTCCGATTCCAATTAGATAACTATATTATTAACATTACGAAACAAATTAACTGGTTGAATACAATTGATTATTCTTTCTATTGATGTTATATCAATTCCAATTTTTAGAATATTCCTTGAACATTGTCTGTCAGACAAAAATATTATATGAATTATGTTATATTAAGTTGTAGGTATTCACTGAAAGATGTTTTACCAACATTCTATCTATATTATTTAAGTTTTTATGTTAGCAATTTATGTAATCAATTAAACAATAGAACTATAAATTAATTAAATAATCAATTAGTAAGTAATTATGATAACGCTGTTGATTCACTTAAATAAAGAGCATATGAAAATGGTGTTTTATTTATATTTCCTAAAGTAGGTAAGTGTATAATGTTGCTGACTTTAAAAACAAATACAGCAATAGCTACTAAAGTACTACTACTAAAAAATGACTCTACAATAGATAAATTACTTAGGTTTGAACAATAGAAGTAAATGAATTCGGACACATCAGAAAAATAAACTAAGGTATCCAATAAAAACAGTGCAATATTATTGCTTTTCTATAAATTAACATGTCCCAAACCATTGAGAGAAACTGTTTAGCAGTGGTTGGGATATGATTCTCTAGAAATGAAAAATGCTGAGCTTTTATTCTACACTACTTTTTCGTTCTCAGATCCGTTTAAACCAGTATCCTTTCACCAAACTTGCTTAGTCTGAAGACTGAATCCAGAGTAAAATGCGTATAACAAGAAAAACAAGGATTTTCAACTCTCTAATTACCACAGTTTATGAGAAACAGTCTGGTGACAGATGGATAGCAGAGTCTCAATAATAGGGTCCCATAGGGATTTTATATTTGATTGACTTAAACTGCAGCCCACTTTTTATGAACAAAAACGCATTATAATACTTTGGTAAAAATTTATCATAATTTATCCAATTCAATTACATCTTTCTTATCTATCATCAAGTAAGATTTAACAACATCTATTTTAAATAGTTATAAATTTAATGTTTATTGACTAGCATTTGTTTGTGCTACTACACACCAATATACTTGGTGTGCCTACCTGTAGCAAGTAGCATACCGTTTGCTTTGTTTCGAACCTCTACTTCAAGGAAAGCTATTTTTTTGCCGGTCTTCTTTGTAGTGGCCTCTATCTCAACAGTATCACCTTCTCTTGCTGCAGTCATGTAGCTGAAATTAATATTAACATCATTCAGATAGTTATGATTTGGTGTTAGCTTACTGCTTAGAGGCAGAACAGAATATATTTTAGAAGACTTTTAGTTTAACTTAACACACAAATAAGTAGTGCAAGTAAAGGCTAACAGCATTCTCTACCAGACAATTTATATGAGTGAATGATAGAAATAAATATTCTGAACTGGATAGCTAGCGTTTTTGCTAGCTGTTAACAGCAGGTTGAGTATGGAACACACACTTTCTAAGTATGTACTTACGTAACACTGAGGTCTATTGACACTCCTCTTGTTTCCACCTTTTCATTGCTGGTAAGTGCATATGTGGATACAGCATCTACTAAGTGGGCTATGAAGCCACCGTGCAAGGTACCCCGCTGATTTAGGTGCTCTGGGCCCACCTGAAACTCTGTGATCATTTTACCGTGTGTGCAGCATGTGACCTTCACCTGGAATTCAGAATAAAGTTAATAATTATAATTATCTAAGCAGAAGGACCATTCTCCGTACTACTATAATTTTATTCTAATTCTGAAAACTCTGCACTAACCAATTCTTAAAAAACAAACAAATATGTGTTTCACACAAAGTAAACAAATGTTACGAAACCGAAAATAAAATAATTCAATCACCTTGCGTAGGTTTCTATCGAAACATTTTGTTGCAGCTATAGTTTTAGTAAATAATTCAGCTACTTTGGCGCCTTTGCAACTCATATTTTTATAACAAAAGTCGAAGTTCTTGAGAACGCAGGAATGTTTACATCACAGAATCTGCATTGTCGTCTTCTTCTTTTTTTAATGCTTCGTCGCCTTCGTCCAAGACCATAGACACAGAAAGTCTATCGCACCGCACAAATGTATGACTGAATAAATTAAGGGGACATAGTATGGGTAAAAACAAAAAAGCCCCACGCTAATTCCTAGATAATGTTAGAGAATGAATAAACATAAATCTTTAGTAAATACATACGTGCGTACTTATAATAGAGGACCCTTAATAAAATGTACCTTAATAAAACTTTGAACGGGAACAAGCTGATGGCCCACCTGATGTCAAGTACTAACAATTCTAAAATATTTACGTACTAAGTAGGTAACCTTAAAAAAATATTAGCCATTTGTACCTTCAAACTTTTTGAACTAAAAAATTTTGGCGAAACATAATAATATGCATTTAACTTACACCAATTTATATACAAAATCATACACAATACTATCGATTATTGGTTTATTTTGTAGAAATGGGATAATCTCTTTAGGCTTTATGTCTGCAGTATTATGAATGCTTTTATCTATGTCAAGAGAACTTGCACCGTTGAACTTGCAGTCATTGAAAGTTTTGTCTACATCGCCTCAAACGCAAGATATATTATCGTAGTTGATAAGGTAATGTGATGCTGAAGCTGTACACATAGCTGGCCGATGTTAAGCATAGCAACCACTACAATGCTATTTTATAAGATTATCATGTAAGTAGATCTTCAGTGCTGTTGAGATTTTGAGCAAAGCAGACATCGTATATAGGTAAGTACTAGCAACAGTTATATACCAATGTACTTGGTATGTCTGCCAGTGGCCAAAGTTATTCCCTTGTCATTATTGCGGACCTCTACTTCGAGAAAGGCAATTTTTTTACCCAACTTCTTAGTAACGGCTCTAACTGTTACCATATCTCCCGGTTTTGCTGCATTGATGTATCTGTAAAACAAGATAAATATGTTCGATAATCATCATCAAACAAGGAAAATATCATTTTATTTCAGAAGTCAACTCATAAAAGTCTCTAAGTGGCCTGCATTACAATACTAGTCATTATTGGGACCGCAGGACCCGAAAGACCACGTAAACTATCTTGCACCTACAAACAGAACAGGAAACACTCTAAAAGTAAAAACCCACGGTAACAGGTATTCTTTCAAAAGGCGGTATTATAGCATAGAGAGATTTATTCCAGACATTTTTAAGTACTACTTACCGTACCTAGATTCGTGCGTACTTAGAAAAAGTTTAGATTCAAGTGGTAGGGTACGATGAAGGTGAGAAGTACAGTAGGTAGGCACTTACGTTATTGCTAGGTCTATTGATACTCCTCTGGTATCAACTTTTTCGTTGGAAGTCAGGGCGTACGTAGATATTGCATCAACGAGGTGTGCTATGAAACCACCATGGAGAGTACCTCCTTCATTGAGATGCTCTTCCTCTACTTTGAATTGCGTCATCATTCTACCACTGCCACAACATATCACTTTTATCTGAAAAAATACCCACATTAATGATTGCTACAGAAGCTTTACAGAAATACTTGCGTTACGAGTAGCTAGGAGTACCTATATTATCCGTAAAGTTGTAAGTCATGGTAAACAAATCTATTTATTAATCATGAACACAAGTATACTCTTATTATCCTACCTTACTTAGGTTTTGATCGAAACATTTTGTTGTAGCAACAGCTTTCGAAAATAGTTCAGCTATTTTAGCACCTTTGCAACAGCTCATTTTTCTGCACTGTCTACGCAAAACTACACACAAATCAATATCAACTTTACTTCCGTCATTCTGTGGAGTTCAGTGACTATGGCCGTAGAAAAAAAAATCCTCTGTGTGTGACAATGTTAATACAGTGTAAACTTTTTTTTTGATGGTGTCCCACACACCTAACAGATAATATATTACATACATCACCCAACCAGGGACTTTAATAGAAATGTATCGTGTTTTCATAGAATCTCTGATTGGTTGAATCACGGGATATAAGATGTACTCGTATGATCTTAGCCGTGTGTGAATGTTGCACCTTGACTGCGGCCATTTGGCCATCGACAATATTGGACACAGATTAGTATGAGATTGTGGCCGTTACTTACATGCCGTTATGTACTGGGTTTTGATAAATTATGAGAATAAACATAAGTTCTCAGTAACACTCATCAGCAGAGCATTTCAAGTATCTGACGTTTTTTATATAAATAAATAAAAAACATATATTGAGCACATTATAGTTAGGTACCTTACCTTACCTTCCGGTTGGTTGGTTAGTTAGTATTTTGAACCGGTACCTACATGTAGAGAATCTTATGTAAGTGCGTGCGAGATGCCAGAGACCCATGATACGTGTGGTATTTGATTGGACTCCCAGAAATAACTTGGTCGAAAGTTTGAGAGCAATAATTATATCTTTTCTGCTCAGTTTCGTAATGGTTAAAGAGATATTATGTAGTTCCGTAATGCATTACCCTACCCACCTAGTTAGTTCTTATCTTGATAAGCTACCATCGCTCGTTTAGTTAGGACGGTATGGTATAGGTACTTCTTATTACCTATATGATCATCCGGCATAAAAAAGCGAAAGGCCTCTACCATAAGTACACGTAACAGGTCGAATAAGGAGAAAGTGCGGAATCTTTTGGAAGTAGGTAATAGGTAAGGCATCTACTTACGCGGCACATTGGTAGGTACCTAAGTACCTATAGAGTAGGTACTAGGTCTAGTGTAGAAACACATGTTACAGGCTTAGCAATCTACCTACCGAGACTACTCGAGAACGTACCATGTAAGGTTAATAATGACGGTCTACGTAACAACATGAGAGCTAAAGACAGGTTTATAAAAATTGACCACCAGGATATTAAAACTCTGTTATAGTGATAAAGTTAAGCATTTACAACATGTGCAGGAAATGAGAAGTAGGAAGAGACCCGGTAAATCTCTGGTTATGAAGTATCATCTCAGTCTTATGCTAAATAGAAAAACATTATTGAGTAAAATATGACATGGGTACCTACAGAAAATTTAAACTTTCAGGCTCTAATCTAGGGACAAGGTCTGTCGGTTTTTGCTACGGTTGCCTATTTATTGAATAAACATTTGTTAGATTAAAATAAATAAATATTCACGGACAATTCACACATCACACTCTAGTCCCAAACTAAGCAAAGCTATGGGGGAACCAGATTGCTACCAGAATAATTATATAATTTTTTTTTTATTTTGGAAATACCTACATAGGTACTTATAATATAGGTATAGAAACACTCTGAATAATTTAGTAGATAAAGTTATCTAAATATTTTGTACCTAATGTTTTGTATCTTTTTTTGGCAATCCTCTATACATTAAAATAAATAAACAACAGTAACAACGATATCACCAACACATTTAAATAACATCCAAAGTATGCTAATTCCATGCCCTCGTTTTGCGGCTGTGTTGTGGTAATGTCTCAACTGTAAGTGTGTCATTACAGGTGCATGTCATGTCATGTCACTCTGCCGATTATATAAATCGTCCATAATCGTCCGTATGACGTAGCATGTCGCTGGTTGCGTGCGAGGACTGCTGGCTGCAGGCTGACTGTTGGAGTGACTGCTTGGTGCAAACTTAAGGGCTTAAGTCATACCAGACTGTGTCGTGACACTGTAATCCTTATTAGCGTACGTAAACATGAGTAAAAGTCAAGCACCTCTGATTTATCAGATTGTATGTAGGTAATCTGAGCCGGGCCCACAATAAGAAGAGTACCTACCTAATTAATAATTTAATTGTTTATTAATTCAAAATAAGTTATAAACTTTTGATGCTGAGCCAGGTTCATTTTTATGGGTAAGAACTCACAGATACACAGACTCACAGATAACGCCTCAGTAACGCTTACGCTTGTATGGACTCTACAGTCTACACCCTTTACCTACTAAGCTGGAGACGTGCGGCTGCGGTTCGTTGCTAAGGTACCTTCTTAAGTAGGGTATGATTGACTTATGTTGTGTCGTATGTTGTAAATGTAGAAACCCCTATAGGACGAGTCCCTCGTTACAATTCTGCCGATGTTGTTGTGATTTGTATCACGGTGGTGGTGTCAACACCTTTGTTTTTTTGGTTACATCACATTCCGTGGTGTTCTATAGGGCTTATAGTACTTTTGTGTTATCTCTAGAGCTTAACCGGAGCGTATTTGGTTTCGCTTTATTAACATTTTGGTCCTAAACAAGGCATGGCTCTGAGCCTCTGAGAAGTTCAAAGTTTACTTCAGTTTTTGATGAGCTTACCTAAGTAGCATTACGTTAGAGAACCTGTGTGTTGAAAGGAAGCGCTGATTGAGACAGTTGCAGTAAAAAAGTTTTATCTTTCTTAACTTGAGTCTCAACTCAACTCAAGTATTTTTACTGCAAAGTTACAATGCATCGCTTCGAAGTCGGAGCACAACTGCACTGTCCGGTCCGATACTGTCCGGTATTGCGCAATCCCCTACTTAAGTATTTATAGAAAAGTCGAATAATAGTGCTGCAAATCTTACGCCCGATACAGTTTGCGTTACCGGCCGGCGGTGCGCGTGAAGATGTTATTGAACATTTAACTTTTTTTTATGAAAGTATGTAGATCCTACTTTAGGCAGACTTAGATAAAGAAAGGGGACGTGGGTTCGATTTCCACAAAGTACAAGCATCTGATACTGGAAAATATTGATCTTCGTTGTTTCTGGGAGCAACAAAGTAATCTATGCCAGTGCCAGATTAAGCAAGCGCGGGGCCCGTATCTAGCAAATTCTTTCAAAGAGCGCTTACTTTGGGTTTTTAAGTATAAATTCAAGACGTTTATTTGCTATCTATAGGTTACCATTGTGGGTTTAAATATGCGGGCCCCGTAGCAATTGCTACTCTTGCTACGTGGTTATTCCGGCACTGATCTATGCAATAGCAATACTTGTTTTAACAAAAAAATCTATGTCAATAGTACTCTTTATGTTGATAATACCATCATGTTATTTATTTCTTTATTTATTATTTATGTATACCAGTACCATCATATAAATGTAGTAATAAGTATGCTAGGGTTGTGTAAAAGTTCCATGAATATTTTTTACTTATTTACCTAGTTATACAAGTTACTGTTGTTGTGTGTTTTCCACTGCGTTTATTAAATGTCTCCTTGTCGTCAGTAGAAGGCGGACCTTGCTTTCTGGTAGGACGCTGAGAAAGCAAAACGACCTGTTTGCCCAAGGAACCTCTTCAGTTCCGCGTCCACATAATACGCTGTGGACTAAGTACTTATGTACTAAGTTGTTAGTCAGGTTTGGACCACGATTAATATACCTCGTACTTGACTGAATAAATACTATGGAAATTTTTCTCTACATGTAATATCTCTTCTATCCCTAATTTGACGAAATAGAATTCATAAAATAGTAAGTAAATGATTATTTGTGCTCTCAAATCCTGAAACTCCATCAAGTTAGGTTAGGTATACCTAGATTGGGGAGCTTGCATATGGTATACAACGCTTAGGATTAAAAATAAATGTATATCACACAACACAACCCACTAAATACCACATATGTGGCTAAGTGGGTAGTACTGTTGGTAACTTCGTGCCGAAAGCTTTTCCTGTATACAAATGCATTTCCTGTTTGCTTAGAACTTGTCACATTCGCCAACTGGGAAATAGTGGCTGAATGCCGAATGCCCTTTACGTTAACGTAATGCAATATTACTAATATCTATTGAAATGTGTTAGTGAAGTATGCAGCTAAATAAGTTAGTTTAGCTTCGTAACTACAAGTTTATTATAAACTGTCTGGGATTTGTTTGTACTGTTATTATGGTGTCAGTGATTTTTTTGAAAGTAGTATAATAAAAAAACGTAAATAATTGACTATTTTAAGAATCAAATGAGCCATGAAAACTATATTTCGAACTTATAACTAGGTTTCCTATATTTCTATGCAATATACCTATCTATACCTATATAGACAATGAATAAGACAGAGGTATGTAGGTACATAGTATTGTATCTAAGTTATACCTACTTACCAACACATTTGAATTCATTTTCGTCCATCCGGTTTGTTCTACTTTATATTGCCCAATTGGCCTACGTGAGCAAGGGGCATCACAAAAAGTTACCATAATAACTAACCTTAGTGATGTAATGAATAGTGAACTAAGATGCGAACACCTACTTTAATTATAAACTGGATGTATTTGAACGTATTTGGAAAATTAATTATTCATATTGTAAATACTGTAGGTAATAGCCGTAGTATTGTTTGTGAAGGATTTTATTATAAAAAAATCGTTAAAAATTGTTGATAGTTAAATAATTCATATTCAACATAATCTAATAATGCTTAAAATCTTTACAAAATCTCTGAGTAAATAACACAGAATTTTCGTTTCATTTGCGCGTGGTTAGCAAATCCCGTGTCAAAGAGGTACTTAGCGGCTTCTTACCTATATTATTATCAAACAAGCAGCTTTGGCATCATGGGAACCGTGGAAGTTGTTGATGTGCAATAGTGATTCAAGAACATTCTGAATGGATCTTGAGCCCCATTAGTAGAGCACGTCCTTCCTGAGCTTCGTCCCACGCTTCCCGAAAGCGTTGCGAAGATGCTGCATTGGGGCCGGCGGGGTGTCAGTGAAAGTGAACGCCAGGACGCGCCCCACTGCCTCGACTGTATGGGGTGGGCCACTACATATATAAACTGATACCCAAGGTAAGGCTAATAGAGTAAAAACAGTTCCGGCGCGGCGTCTCAGCTAGTGGAACGGCCGTACCCCGCCCCACCATGCGAGGGACCTGGAGCCCTGTGGTCAGTGTCACATTCAATACGGATTTTGGCTCCTTAGTAAATTATATAGTGTACTTAAGTGAATTTTTACAGTGATTTTACTAATAAGCCCTAACGTCCTTACTGTATTTTTCAAAGTGAACCCAACGCGGGATGAGCTTTTCAATTACAAACATCAGTATCACACAAATAGTACAATTAACAACCATACAATATTTCTTTTAAATTTCAATATTTTTTTTTTCTAACAATCATACAACTTAGACAAGTTTATTTCTAAAACTAGAGATTTTGAAACACTCCAATTTACAAAAAATAAACATCTATTCGGCTCGTATAAATCTTTAAACATTACAGAAAACGATGGCATAGAAAATTGCACTCAATGCCATTTCTTTTAAAAACGATTTGTTAATTTGTTTTATAATAATTGTAGTACGTAAACAGCAACACGAACACAATTCAAAGAACCGCGAAATCTGAATCAGACATACAAAATATTTATTTTACCACAATAGCATTGTTGACTTATGAAAATATGTATTATAAATTGTTATATTACATTGTACTTATAAAGTCCGAACAATAATTATCAAATCCGTAGTCAAATATTTAACAAACATAAAAATGTGACAATATTGACCGGAAAAGTAAATTTGCTTACGCTTCTCACGTGCTTACTTACTATTAATATTTGATTTGTAATCAAAATTATGAAGTTTAAGTGCAAGAAATAAAATGCATGTGCTTTTAAAAATACGGGTATTAGCTGTTGTGTTAACTTGTGTTACGTAAATGTGCGCAAAAAAAGAATTTGCACAAAGTAACAAACAGTGTGAGCGTCGTTCTATAACTATGTCAGCCAAGATTAAAATGAGTACCGGTTGCGCTTCTTTATTTAATATTCGGAAGTAATTACGAATTCAACCAAGACAAAACGAGGAAGCATAATACTTACCCATTAACGTTTCCCAATAAACTTGTGCACGAGAATATTACGGAAATTCAATTGTTTTGAGATGGGAGTAAAACCATGAATATAACTTCTTGTAGATATAAAGCTGTAAGTTTGCACCGACAATAACCGCGGTTCATTTCATTGTTGCTCATAATACCTGCTTACTCTAGTTTGTTTTGTTGTATTATGCTCGCATGTTTTGTATCTTGCTATTGTGTTGAGTTCTTCATTAAAGAAGTGTACAGCAATGAACTTAACCACTGATAGGTAGGTTCTTTATAAATATTGTGCTCCTAACCCTTGTCTGCTCTGTGCGAAACAAATTATTTCTGTAGTCCAAAACGTTACAATTGACCCCATAAGGTTCAACTTATTCCGTTCATGGTAGCCAGTCAGAAATGTCTCAATCACAAATAATGCTATTTTTTATATTTTCTTAAAATAAAACGAGAGTCGGATTATTTTTTCCTCTTTCTATGGCTTCCTACTTCGTCCACAAAGTTAATAAATTTTACTTATTCATCCCGTACATTAGTGTGACAGCTCCGGCTGCAACAAATTCTTTTTTTATTTACGTACGAACAAAGCCCCAGCACTAAGCTTTATTAGGTACAGCTTCAATCTAAAAATAAAAATGAAATAGGTACTACGTACCTACTACCCACTGAAGCACTCGATAATTCCTTCTTCTAAGCTGGAGTATTAACTTCGAGCTCTATCTATATTTTCGACTTCGAGTATCTAACAAAGTAAACATTAATAATAATTAAATAAGATTGTTTTGTTATGAAACATGAGAAAAAATATATAAGACATCGTACTTCCGTGAGCGTAGGTTGGAGAGCTCAGTTTTCTCGCGCTAAAGTTACGTGTCTTGTTCCACATGTTTCTTTTAGAGCTACATTTTTGGTTGGGTATGCGTTACGTACAAGGCGAGGGTCGTTAATTATGTCCGAGGATGTCGATCGCCATACCCTGTCACTGTCTCGTTTCGGAGTGGCTGCGGCGATCGCTTGTGTAACCATTGCATAACACCGACCTACTGTTGTATTGTATCATTTAGCCCCTGGTGTGAACTACGCTAATGCACTAGATATACACTTTCACGACCGAATTTTCACCTATTTGCTTAGATGTTTACAACGGCTAGATAGGATATACATAGTTATAATAGTTATATGTTTGGATATAGTTACTTTGTCCTACTGGAAATTTTGACGAATCTAGAATCTGCGGCAGAATCCAGAGTAACCTTTCAGATTATTAATTACCTAACTAATATGATTTTCAACTCATATCCTTAATTGGAAAAGTTTCCGAGGTATCCAACCACCCAAGGCTATATTAATTTTAGTTCGAGTTAAACACTGATATTCAAGTGTTTTATGAGGATATATGTTTTAGGGTTCCGGTCTCGGTCCTCGAAACAAACACACGCGCTTGTTTGGTTCCCGGCATTATTTTAACAAAACTGCAAAATTACCGCTTTAGCCAGTGAAAAAACATTCCTGCGGGCATCAGAATACACAGTGATTCAAATAACTTAATTAAACTCAGTGATACGAGTGCCAAATCTGTGAATTAACTCCATAAAAGCATACAAATTTTCAAGGTTAGCCAATAAAGAGTGAAGTAAATGAACATAATTGAACGACCTGCAACTCAGCTCCGTGATACCAACATATCAACAAAAAGGCTGCGTTCAAGCAAATAACGTTCCATTTTACGTATCCGCCGCCGGCTCACAAACAATCATGGACAAGTTTCAAGAATTGTTTGACATGATGAAAATTGAAATGCAAAAACATACGAGGGAGATTATTTCACAAATGGATGAAAAACTTCTTCCATTCACGCACGGAATAGAAGAATTAAAATCTGAAAACCAAAAATTAAAAGGAAAAATATACAATTTTGAGAAAAACAGACGAAACAATAATCTCATTATTTTTGGATTGAAAGAACAAGAAGAAAATCCTTCAGAACTAATCGAAATAACAAAAGAAAAAATAAGAGCAGACATGAGAATCTCTTTGGAAAATAGAGACATTAACACTATCTACCGCATCGGGAAAATTACGACTGACAAAACAAGACCAATATTAGTGACATTTGTCAACGGCTGGAAGAAAACAGAAATAATGAGAAACAAGACTAAACTGAAAGACGCATACGTGACAGAGGACTACCCCAAAGAAATATTGGACAAGAGAAAGGAGCTTCAAGAAAAACTCATTGAGGAAAGAAAGAAGGGCAAGTATGCTGTCATAAAGTACGACAAATTAATAGTCAAAGAAGGAAATTTTGTGAAAGAAACTAGGAAAAGAGGGCCGTCGCTTCTATCACCAGAGGCCACTACCCAGCAGCCGCGAAAACAGCACGCATCATCTAGAACCAACAGGATCAATGCGTTCGACGTAATGAGAGGGAGAAGCAATTCTCTCACATTAGTCAGTCCAACAACACACAGCAGCAAATAGGATAAGGACATCAGACACCGGAAAACAACTACTACAAAACAAAAACTAAGCTACAAAGAAACATTTCCCAAGCCGATTGGTCCTCGTGGGAAATTAGACCACCACCCTCCACCCAATATAAACACAAACACAAACAGAAACAAAAAGAAAACTAAAAATTACAAAAAAACCAACAAGGAAAAGGACAATGAAACCGATAACAACAACATCAAAACAATCAACAATAACTTCGAGAAAAAACAAGAAGAGTTTTTAAAAATATGCACTTACAATGTAAGATCTCTATCGTCAACTGAAAAATACATCGAACTAACAAATGCCCTTGACAACGTCAACTGCGACATTATAGGATTGTCAGAAGTACGAAGAATGGGATGCAATATCGAAGAATATAAAGACTTTATATTATGCTATATTGGACAATCAAAAGGACTACATGGAGTGGGTTTCTTGATCAGGAAGTACTTAAAAGATAAAATAACAAACTTTACTGGAATCTCAGAACGAGTAGCCCTACTTCAATTAAAATTCCCCAAACTAAATATGTCAATAATTCAGATATATGCCCCCACGGAAAACTCAAGCGAAGAGAATATTTCAAAATTTTACGAAGACATCAAAATTGCTTACACACTGTCACAAGATACTGTTCTATTAATAGGTGACTTCAACGCAAAAATAGGGAAACCAAAAGCCGAAGAAAATCCTACCATGGGCAACTATGGGTACGGCGAAAGAAATGAAAGAGGAGAAAAATTAATAGATTTTGCCTTCGAACACAATTTATCAATTATGAACACATTCTTCAAGAAGAGAGCAAGTAAAAGATGGACCTGGAAATCACCAGACTTAAAAACCAAGAATGAAATTGACTTCATATTAACAAACAAACCTAAACTTATAAACAATGTAGAAGTGCTCAGTAGTATAAAATTTCCCTCTGACCATAGAATGGTGAGAGCAACATGTCTCATCAAACAACCTAAAAGAAGTAGAAAGAACTTTAATTCGCAGCCGAAAAACCCGGAAAGTGAGAAGGAAGTAAGAAATTACCTCAATCACCTTCAATTATATCTCGATTCAAAGCTACCTGACACCCATAACACAAATCGCCTGAATGTACAAGAATACTACAACATCCTGGAAGACGGCATAAAACTTAGCCTAAAAGCAACAACAGAGATAAAAACAAATAAAATTAATAAAGTAATAAGCGAAAACACAGAAAAACTAATAAAAAGAAGGACAGAACTAATGAAATCAAGTAACAAAGATAAAACAACAAGGATCGAGTTAAGTAAACTATATAAAATAACAAATAAAGCGATTAAAAAGGACTACACCAAACATAGACAAGATGTGATTACAAAAAATCTTCTAAATTTTAGAAGCACAAAACGAGCACTTAAAGAACTGAACATGCATAAAACTTGGATTCAAAAACTCCAAAATCAAACTTCAGAAACGAAATCGAGAAAAGACATTATAAACCATGCAACATCTTTCTACCAACAACTGTACAAAAAAACATATGAAGATTTAGAAACACAACAAATCGACATCAACAACGAAGACGTCCCCTATACAATCGAACCAATAAGTAAACATGAAGTACACAAACAAATACAAAAACTCAAACCCGAAAAAAGCCCTGGTCCAGATGGCATTACTAACGAAGCTGTCAAACTTGGGACGCCGATCTTGCTCAATTACATTACCTACCTATTTAATATGATATTGAACACAGAATCTGTCCCTGAACAATGGTGTACTTCAGACATAATACTTCTGTACAAAAAAGGAAACCCAATGGATATAGGAAACTATCGACCAATCAGCTTATTAGCAAGCCTCTATAAGCTGTTCTCATCATTACTACTCAAACGAATCACACAAAAGATTGACGACTCACTATCAATAGAGCAAGCAGGCTTTCGATCAGGCTTCAGCACTACTGACCATATACAGGCTCTAGATCAAGTAATTTGCAAATATAAAGAATTTAATAGGCCTCTATATATAGCCTTCATTGACTATACTAAAGCATTCGACAGCATAAGCCACGCAGCGATCTGGAAGGCGCTTAATATCTCTAAAGTAGATCGGAAATACATCAACATAATTAAATCTATATATGCACTCAGCAACAGCAAGGTAAAGCTTGAAACTAGAGGAGTTAAGATAATAATAGAACGGGGAGTCAGACAAGGGGATCCCTTGTCACCCAAACTATTTATAGCAGTGCTGGAAAATATATTTAACAACTTAAATTGGAAAAATGAAGGAATAAAAATAGACGGACGCTATCTTAGTCATTTACAGTTCGCAGATGACATTGTGCTGCTATCAGACAAAGCCGATAAACTCAAAGACATGCTTTGCTCACTTAATGAAGAAAGTTTAAAAGTAGGCTTGCAAATGAATGCAAACAAAACTAAACTAATGACTAATAGCTACGAAATACCTATCCGAGTATCAGGAAACATCATCGAATACGTCAATAACTATATATATTTAGGGAAAAAAGTATCATTCAATAAAACAAGCAACGAAGAAGAAATAGAACGCAGGGTGAATATGACCTGGAAGAAGTTCTGGTCATTTAAAGAAATCATGAAGGGAAACTATAGTCTAAATTTAAAGAAAGTTGTAATTGATACATGTCTCCTACCTTGTTTATTGTATGGATGCCAAACATGGATACTAACAAACAAAATAAAACAAAAAATCAGATCCACTCAACGTGCAATGGAAAGGAGCATACTTAAACTCAGGAAAATCGAGAAAGTGCGCAGCGACATAATTAGACATAAAACAAAAGTTACAGATGCACTTTCGCAAGCCCTAAAGCTGAAATGGAAATGGGCGGGTCACATCTCACGAAATAACGACAGCAGATGGACCATACATACCACCAGATGGAAAGGACCACTAGGCAAAAGGAATGTTGGCAGACCATACAGCCGGTGGGCTGATGATATTATCCAAATAGCTGGGAAGGACTGGATGACAGCGGGAGCGGATAGAGAAATGTGGAAGGGGATGGAGGAGGCCTATACCCAAAAAGGGGTCCTCATCTCATAAACTACCCATTACATAATAATAAACCTAGAATACTAACCCATACTATAAGCTAGCATTTACTAACACTATTGTAATTACATAGACTTAAGAGTTGTGGAAATAAAAGGCTATATTATTATTATTATTTATTATGTTTTAGAATGTTCATTTTCTCATTTACTTAAGTGATTAATTAATTCTCTAGTAGATAAACTAATTATACTTACTCAGTATTCTCGGACTTGCAACTTAGATCCTGCAAGGCAATTCAAATTAACTAATAAGTTATTCTATTACCTACATATCAAAACGTTTTTGCTATGCCAATGTAAATTTTCCTTGTGTGTTAACTATATTCAAGCATGTTTTAAACTACATTTTCACAAGCATAGGGCGAATGTTTTTTGTTAGCAATTCATTGATTTAACTTCGTTAAACTTCCGATACAATTGCAGTAGCTTATATTAGGCGAATACAATTTTATGACAATAATAATAATTGCGCTTCATAGTATAAACTTGAGTTGTTTTGTGTTTACATCCGGTTTGAAAGGGTAGGTTGGTATTCTAGATTATGGCAATGATACCGCTCCGAGCAAGAAACCAGACAGAGCACGGACTGTGCCCCCTCCTCGTTTAGTTACCGAGCTTGTCTTAATCTCACTTTCCTTTTGTGATTCACACGACCTTACGTAATTATCTATCCGTATGGCCTACGGCTGCACTTTATTTATGTAATTCTGGGCAGAGGCCTTCGGTGAAATGGGCCTAATTGTTTTTGTTTTAACGCATTTTATTATATCGTACCAATTAATTCTTAAATATAATGCAACTCACAATAACACTATATTAATATAGATACTTTATAGATTATAGATAGAAGGTATGAAGGCATCAGAGTTTTTATTTGGTCCTGTGGATTTAAGTTCATAATCATATATTTATTGGAAGGGTGCAACAGTAGGTACTTGTAGATATTTTGTATAGAGAGTTAATTAAGTATTTTATTTAGAACCATTTATGGGTAAACTTACTTAAGTATATAATATAACAATGAACTGTCTTCTTTTGGTTTTATTGTGTTGTATCTTTGTGTCTGATGATAGGGCGCGGTTTCTGTGTTTATTTATTTATTTAATTATTTATTTAAAGGCACGCACAACACTCATAATAAAAAACACGGACAGCAGGAAATAGAAGTACAAGAAATGAAGAAATACAATGAGATGAAAGAGAGGAAAAAAAATAATAAAAAACAAAAACATTCATTATAAACTATCTAAAAAATAAAAAATAATTAATGTGGTACCTAATAATAAATAAATAATAACTGTGTTGACTTGAACCGCTTCGTTTTTAAAAAGCTGTGCTTTTGGTAGGTCTAAGATTTAATAACTGAATTTACGTGTATTACTTTGTTAACACTTAACTTTTGTTAACATTTACTGCTAAGCGTCTACTTATTACATAGGTAATTTTTGATGTATTTATTAAGAAGCGAGTATTATTTTATGAAATCTAAAGGTGTTTTTGTATTGTTACAGATTACCCTAGCGGTAATTATCCAAGTCACACTAGTATCGGGCAAGGCCTTGATACAAAATAATCAGCAAGCACACGAGCAGTTGGATCAGAAGCCTCAGAACGAGAATGCAGCTCAAAGACGCGTCGGGTATGACTATCCAGCTCCTCCCGACAACTTAGTTAACCCTTTCCTAGACAATGACGACTTGCACCTGCATGGCGACCATCACGAAGTTGTCGACCATCACGATCACCACGAAGACCATCATGACCATCATCAAGAACATCATGATCTTCACGATGAGCATAATCATCACGAGGAACACCACGTAGTAGATGACCACGGCCACCACGATCCCGGCTACTGGAAGAAGAAACTTATCTGGAAGCCTGGTTTTAAAAAGATTTGGAAACCAGCTAAAAAACAGATCTACAAGCGTTCTTGGAAAAAAATATGGAAACCAATATGGGTGCCGACTAAAATACCGGTTTGGAAAGAAATAAAGGTTAAAGATTACAAAAAAATATACAAGCCTGTATGGAAACCTATCAAAATACCAGCTTATAAGGATATCAAGGTACCCGATTATAAAAAAATCACTGTTCCTTTTTACAAAGATATAGTCAGGCCTGGCTACAAAGACATACAAATTCCAGCGTGGCGCAAGGTATGGAAACCAGAATGGGTCAAGGTCGGCGTTCCAGGTGAAAAGTATTTAGGGAAGGATCATGATGGCTGGGAATACACTTCGCATGACCTATGGAAAAAAAAATTAATATGGCGACCACTGTGGAAAAAGTACTGGAAACCTTCTAAAAAACAAATTTGGATTCCGGACAAAAAACTGGAGTGGAAAGACGAGCTCAAACAAATATGGAAAACTGAAAAGAAAAAGATCTGGCTTGATGACAAGAAGTTAGTATGGCAAGAAGCTTGGCAACAAATCTGGAAACCATCGAAGAAACTAACTTGGGTGGTTGACAAGCGATTAGATTGGCAGGAAGCCTGGAAACAAATATGGATTAAAGATTACAAAGACATTTGGGTACCGAGTGTAAAGAAAATCTGGAGACCAGTATGGATCTCAGAATGGTTCCCTTCGCCTGATCACCACGACCACCACGACCACCCCGACCATCACGAATCTCACGGCTGGGACCGGAGTGACAACAAAGCAGCAGCAAGCCAAAAATCTGTTGAAGTGAAGCAGGCGCCGCAGCAGGCGTCTCCTCAGCAGCCGCAGCAATCCACGTGGCAGTTTCCCAAATAATTACAGGACTGAGTTTTCATTGAAAAATTGTGTGTTAATAGTCAATGATACGTCATACCCGAAATCAAAATCTTTGTGAGTTATACGAGATAAAACTTATGATATTGACGAAGATTTCCTGGTTTCACGGTTGCCTCCCACAGCAAAAGGATCTCGTCATGGTTCACTGTAGGCGGTCTTTGATCGGTTTTATCAATTGTCTTATTTATTTTAAACCAACTTCAAAAAAAGAAGAGGTTTTAAATCAACTGTATTTTTTATGAGTCAAAAAATATCATGCGTTAAAAATAAGAATCATACCAAATAGGTGCTCATTTTTATATTTAAAACGTTAAAAACTTGACAACTGAATACATACATATATATTTTGATTTTACTAATGCCATATTAATATAATGTTATAAAGGTTTTTGTGGTGATAAAATTAAAATAAATATAATCGAAATTTTGGTTTCGGCAGCAAGAGCATCTGCATAAAGCCCCTTACCGGTACTTTTTGGACTATTCTTAATACTGTATACCTACAGTCTTAGTCTTAGGTCGAGGTTGGTTTACCTTTTTTTAAAAAGATTTAGGTACTTACCTATACTAGTATGCGATGCGATTGTTTTGTAAACAGATTTTAGGGTCAATAACAATATCTGAAGACAAAAAAGTTTAACGGTAATTTCGAATTAAAATTCAGGTTTGTTGTAATAGTTCTCTATTATATTGTAGATACTGTTGTCAGATAAGTTGGCTGATTGTATTAGACGCGTATGAGCTGTTTGTATGTTTATGTGAATTAGAAAAGAAGGTATGAGATTCTGTAATACCCACTGAGCTTAGTGTTTTGTTGCTTAGGTTTGTATTTTAGGATTAAAAAATAGTTAAAATAAGTTCAATTGTTAGAAGATAGGAATAGCGGTACCAATGAAATAAAATTATATCGTTTTGTTTAAACTTTCTTCTGTTTTTTTATTTTCTTATTATGTATTAACAAGGTAGCTAAAGTGTGTGTCAAAAGTTTTAATGGACTGCTTTTTTTCAACAAGTTCTCAAATATTGTGTTAGTCAGAAAACTTTTATCACACCAATTAAAATATGTCAAGCTCTTTTTCAGCTGAAACTTCGTGCCTCGCAACTTCTATTCTCGTATCTTTCTGAGGTAGGTACCCGAAAATTTACATGTTTTTGTATAGGATCGTTTGGATACCTATCTAGTTACCTACATATTTATTTTTGTACTGAATTTTAAATATTCATCTTCACCACCTCAAATTATAATCATATTACCTATAATTCTATTACTCTATGGTACCTAAGTGCTCTGATAAATTATTAGGAGTAAGTACTTAGTTTGTATCTACTTCTAATAGGTAATAATGACAGAGTTTTGTGGCCAGTAGGTGGGTGGATCGGTAGTTCGATTTCGGGATAAGCATTAATCAGACAAAATGACCTACCAGCTGTCAATCTATCGCTAACAAAATGGGGTGCTGTGTTATGATGTCATGAAAATATTTTTTTCGATTAACCTGAAGTTATACATACTCGGGTTTTAAGTTAAATCTGGGTTAAACATAGGTAAGTACATAAACACAAACGTCAACCTTCGAGTTTTCGCTAAACCTGACGGAGTCCTGGTTTATCCTGGATGAAGGCAACGACTTATATGAAAATCAATTTAGTCACTCCTGATATAGTTATGAGCAAAACAAATACTTCTTCTTATCGTGTCGATGCTACAACTGTATTTTTTTGTAGCATCGTGTTGGAAAGATTAGCCAGACTAGACACTGCTTTGCCGTGCCTAGCTGTTACCTTGTTAAAACAAATACTGAATTAAAGTAAAGAAAAAGCGCGGCAACTCAAGTTGCCTAACACGAAAGCAGAAAATTATACAAAAATATAAAATCCTCTGTACTTCTAATTAATTATTTGTAAGTAATTTAAACGAATTAAAACAAGATATACGAAGAGTAAAGACACATCTAAACAGAAATAAAATGTGTGAAAGTTTAAATTAAGTTTTGTTTTATAAGTACTTAGACCTTTTTCCAACAGATGACGGTGTAAATGCATCACTGCGGGTATGTTTTTATTTATTATCCAACGGAAAAACACAAAAATACAAACAAAGGACTTAAATCTAAGTGTTTCCTCAATTACCTTTATGACACCACAACATGCAAATATTTAAAAGAGTTTGAAACTTTATGTATCAAGCAGTCGAAGGAAAAAGTTTAGAATGCCTCTGCAAAAGGGATTTACAGGGGCATTCGCCAGGAGTGATTGGGAAGGAGCCTAACATTTTGTATTTTCAAGTAGATAGCTATATATTTGAGCGTTCAGGTCATCATCATCATCCACAGCCTGACTTGACCCACTGCTGTGTATAGGCCTCTCTTTCCACTTCGCGTGGTTCTGAGCCTGTGTCTGAGCCACTCTCGTCCATCTGCGGCCCACGGTATTGACATCAGCCCACCGTGCCGCTGGTTATTTAATTCGTATTTGATTTTAGCGGTAGCTGGCGCATTTCAAATAGAGTTCGGTTTTAAAGGCGCTGTTCTTCTTCTTCTTTTCTTAGTGGCTTCTGTCCATCATTATGACAGACAATTCTGAAATAAAAGACAGACGACTTGACGATTGACTTGACTGAGAAGTATATCCAAGACTTGACATTGACAGAATTACTATCATATTGACATACAACCAGCCAGTTCTGCCAATGTCAAGTTTCAAGCAGAAGGGCAAAAGTCATCTCTACAAGAAAAAAAAAATTTGATGAATTAATTTCACAGAGTACATATTAATTTGTTTGTTTGTTTAGTATTAAAATTCTGTCTGTTCTACAGATTGAATTATTTTGTTGTAATCATTCTTCTTTGATACGTTTTTTTCTCTTGCTTAACATATTTAGAAGGAAAACTAAAAGTTGTTTATATTTGATGTGTCGGTTTCTAACTTTTCTTTTGTTTACTTGAACTATTTAACGTTATTCTCATAAAAACCTACCAATTAACTTATTTTGCTTGATATGTGGTCTTGATCTATAATATTTAAACGTTTATTATGCAGCCCTTGTACTCAGTTGGTAAGTAATTTCCTTTATTATATTTAAAAAAAATCTTGTATCTTCTTTAATATGTAGATATATTAGTGCAGTATATAATAAGTCTAATAGGAAATAAACAATGAATACATTGATTAATGTTAAATATTGACATGGAAGGTAGGTTAGGTTATAAATTGATAAACTTTTCATGTAAAACTCTAACAAATGTTGACTTGCCTTAGGACTAATCATTTGAGGAAAATGTTAGGGTCTCTTGAACAAGGTAAATAAAAAATTGCTCTTGTAGATACATTTGCTGTAAGCATAAAACTAAGTAGAAAAGAATAGAATACAACTTTATTTTAGTTATCTTTACAATATAGAGAATTTAATATTATGTCTTTATGATCATCTCTTGTTTGTGATGACAAATTGAAACAAAAGCTAGTGGTTTGCAATTGTAAACAAACAGTACAGTATGTGGAAAAACTTAATAGTACAGTTCCACTGTCTTATCTGTTCAGTTGAGTCTTATTTGTCGCAGGCGTTTCACTTCTCTCATAAACAATTATCTTTCTGCGCATCACTTTTGAGGGATTTCAGCATTATATTCCCACAATTTTTATAATTAAATCGAACAATAAGCACTGAAACTGACAGCAGAGTAGTTCCAATTTTGTCCACCTGAACAGCTAAGTTGGTGGCACTGTAATATTTTTTATGGCTTGGGAAGCCGAGGTAAAAAACTTATGGATAAAAGAAATATACCGACAAAAGCCTAGCTTTAAAAGAAAGAGGGATGTAAAATAGAAAAGATGATACTTTGCACTTTTTTTGTCTTTGGAATTAAATGTAAATGTTTTTTAACATCGCAGCAAATCTGACATAACAGCTTAAAAATGTTGTTTCTGTTTGTAGTCAGGGCGAAACCGTAATGCTTACATCATTTGACGACCGATGTGGCGCGGCGGGCGAAGGTCAGCCTGCGACGCGGTGGTTGCGGGTTCGATTCCCGACTTGGGATAAATGTTTGTACAATCTGCAAATGTTTATTCCGGGTGTTCTGGATATTTTATATGTATAATAAAAAATATCTATCTATGTATTGTACTGTATTAAGTATGTCAGTCTTCTAGTACCCATAACACAAGCTCTGCTTAGCTTGGGGCTGGTTGATGTTGTGTGGATTGTCCAGCATTATTTATTTATTTTATTTATCTGTTTACACTTGGTTCATTTTGAAGTAGTAGGGTTCTTTTTGATAATGCTTTCCATATTAGATGTTATTATCATATTCTGTCACAAAGCAGTTGCATGCTGGTCCATTGTTGTGTGCTAGTGGTTCAACATTCCTATGATATTCTACATTTACGGCCGGTTTCTGGAAACCCAAATCACGATTGATCCGAGTTTGACACATAGTAATTATTTGATTTTTTCGTTGATCATTGTTCGAGAAACCGGCCGTTAATGTCTCAGAATGATGAGCGGTGTATGATGCCTCATCAGGTCCCCAGTGGACATGTTCAGTAAAGCAATGCATTTATATGTATAATGGTTTTTCAGTAGATAACGAAGATCTGGTTCCACAATTAAATTAAAAAAACTTACATTATCATGACAACTTATTATAAATCTGGAAATGATGAACTGAAGATTGCTTCTTAAAAATTCATGTCATTTCTGTGATACAGTGATGACACATCGCATTTTATCATACAAATGTAGTCAGTAATATTGTGGCATTGCATAGTTTTACCTACCTTTCTAATCATATTGATTACGGTATGTTACGCCGCACCGGACCGAGACCAGTTGTCCATCATATAGCTATTCAACTACTACCATGTGTAAATTTAAATAAGTATTTCCCCTCAAAATGGTGGAAATCCCTCTGCACAGATTGAGCTGTAATTGGTTTATCTCTGAAATGAGCGGCGGCATTATCGCACACTTCTTTCCGTTCATAATAATAATATCACTGGAATAGCTATTATAACTGTTTTGTTTTTATTTTTAAATTCTAACTGAGAGTAAAACAAATGAATTTTGCAAATAATATTTTAAATATGTTTAATTTGTGTTGTGCTAAAATGAAAAAGCATTTTGCAGATCATGAGACACGCCAAAATTCATACAGAAGAGACGAGGATGTGGAAAATGCGATTCCTGTTGAAGATACGCCCCTTCTGCATAGATTTCCTTTAAATAATGAGCCAGAGAGGAATGCTATGACAACTATTTCAGTAGTGGCATTACTGACAATATTGGGGTTAGGAGTGGTCATAGGAATGTATCTGCTGATTGTTATGAATAATGCTGGTAAGTGAAAGACAAACAGTTCAACATTGCACATATAATATGTTTTATTTTGCTACGTAGCCGATCTAGCCAAATCTGTTATAAATAGACAACTGATAAAATACACATTACACCACACTGTCATTGTTTGCTTGTAGAGAATCTCCTACCGCCTGTGGAAAGTCCTCTACAGCTGGTAAGCCGGTCGCAGTGGGATCCCAGCGCTGTTCGAACCCTTGCCCTGGCGGCGCCATTGCAGACGAGCCAAGTCATCATTGTACAGACGGACACAGACGAGTGTCATAGCACGGAGACGTGCAGTACTCTGCTTCAAAAACTTCAGGTATTAAACTCCAACTTTATTCATAACAAACTCATTAAGCTCAATACGCATTGAATTAAGAATTGTTTCCTTAGTTTTGCGTACTTTTTGAATAATCTATCAGCAAGAGCTTCCATAATACATACATGCTTTGCTTAGTTTGGGACTAGGGCAAATTAGGTGTGAAATATCCATTCATATGTTTTTTTTATAATATTCATTATTAATGTCGGTCTTTATATATCTATTATTAATTAATGTGCCAGAAATAGTGATAAGTACTACTTTCAATAGACTGAACACACCAAGTTTAATATATAATACAATGAAAATAAATATACTATAATGCAATGAAAACGCATAATGTAGTGCTCGTCAAAGATCGAAATACATAATTCAATAATCATGGTTATTTCACAAGACGTTAAAAGGTCCCAAACTAAGCATAGCTTATACCATGGGAACTGTAGTGCTGATAGAATTATTATATGATTTTTATTCGTAATTACATAGAATAACTAGGCACAAACTAAACAGCAATGTTTGCTATCACAAAACCATTTATTTTTAGAGGGGTCCAGAACCACAATCATGACTAATAAGTACCGACTGAATTTATCAGCGTTGTTACTTTACATTACTAAATAAATCAAATCATATTCAATCCGCTGTATGATTCTTATTAAATAGAACATAATGAATTAACAATTCATTTCCCCAACTGTACCTACTAACTACATATACTACAAGAGTACAAATGATATCATTGCCACAGGATTGTATTTCACTGTAGGTATGTCTCACACCAATGTTTCATTTGACACGTATTGAACTCGTAATGAATGTCCGATACTTTGACCTCATTTAAACTAGGTATATATTGTAGTGAGTAATGTTATTGTGAACCTCAATGGTTTATTCGAAATATTTAAAAGCTGGAAGAGTTAATAAAATTGATATACGTATAATAATATATGTACATACATATATAATATGAATGTAAACGAACATTAGCGTCTAAATTAAATTATATAAATCGCTTCTGAAGCTATCCATAAACATATCGTCCGGTGCATTAGGTCCGTTATTATTATCTTTTCTCAAAACATCTTTCAATTCCTACTCAACTATCATTTTTATCATAGTAAGTCCATCGTGGAAGTACCGTGTGTGGCATTGCACTGCGCTTTGAAGTTTGAGACATTATTTTAATTTCAACCCGTTTCTAGACGTTCTAGCTATTTTTCTTTTGCTACTCACTAATATTTGACATCTGGCAATGGAGATTTTTAAGCTGTGTTCTAATTAAAATTATGATGTTTCAGGCAAATTCGTCATCGGGACACAGACTACCCTACAACTTCTTGGTGTCGTCCAATGGACAGACATACGAAGCTCTCGGCTGGCGAGAATCTTCGCCGATGTTTCCCCAATACGCGGGCACCCTGGTCTTAGCATTTATCGGTGAGTTGTTCGTACATAGTTTACCTAGTTCGTACATAGAGCACCTATATCATAGCTCTAACTTCTATACTATACAATAATAATTTACATAAGAAAATAATAAAACAGTATTAAAAAAAAATCAGCGGTAAAACCTCAACCCAGTTGATATATCGCATGATAATTATTCTCCATTCTGTATATCGACTGTTTTGCGGTAATTGCGGCATACGAAACGATATTGTAGCAATTCGTACCTTCTGCTGTTGTAGTAACATATCTGCTAAAACCTTAATAAATATAACATCAATTTCTCTTTATGATTCGCTTCATTAAATCCATAAAATAACTATATTTTCACTAGGATATCTGATGTGATGTGTATTGTTTTAAAACTTGATTTTTTTATTTATAATTCCAGGCAATTTCACCAACATTGGTCCTACGGAAGAGCAAATAGGTGAAGCTGAAGACTTCTTTGCAGAGTCTGTAAGTCGATTGCATTTGTCACCACATTACCAAATTATCGGAAAAAACACAACTTACAAGCCAGAATTCCTGTTCAAAGCTATGAAACACTCACCGCAATGGAACGAACAACTCTCTGATGATTGAGATCTAGTCTTAAGATTGTAAGTACAGGATTATAAAAGAGGTGGTTGCCTTATAGGTATAGAATAAATATAATGCATATAAATCATTCATAGCTGATAGCTATAAACGTATTTTATGTCGTTTCAAAGTATTAAAAACTACATTTTCAAAATTGGTTCAAACATCCTGCATATATGAAGCTAGTGATCAACCATCGTGATTTCGAAAAAGTAAAAAACCAAACTCATTTTGCTCTTTCGGTTATAGACGTTATTAAAATAAAATTGGACCTTCAAAGAAAGTTTATACAAATATCATAGAAAAATAAACTTCTGCAAAAGGTCTTGTTACCAAAAAATAGTTGAATGCTGACTATAACTAGATATCATTTGAATTAATGAATTGAGTTGAGTTGTGTCGAGTATATTATGTAAATAAGTCCTGGTAAAAACTTGTATAATGCACCTAGTTTCGTGTTTTACACCCCTCGCTGCTATTTTATTTTACTCTAGAGCAATATTTCTCTAGATAAGGAGAACTAGGTCTAGTATCAGAGACGGATAGTTTCATATGAAATATTTATTATGTAACAAAATTTATTAGTTAATTAACATTTTTTATACTGATTAAAAATAATAGCATATCTCTGTAGTTTATACATTTAATTTATTTTGGATTTAGACCAGCCAGACTCTACGCAAACGCAGATATGTTACGTAGTTACGGATAAAATAAGCATTTATTTGGTAAAATTTAAGAATCATTATTAAAACTCATATCTATCACATCAATTTTGGTTTTCTGAACTTATTATTAAAATACTTTTTTGCAGTTGCTCTCAGGAAAACTGTTTCTGAGAGCAACTGCAAAAGAAATTTAAATGAAAAGTATTTTCATAATTTTCACGTTTGATAAATATGTATTACAATTATGTTTACCGATGTGTTCAGTTATTCAGAGATATGTATTTAAATCTTTTGTTTTATGGCGAAACTTTTTCCTGATTTTTTAATAGTAAAATTGTAGTTATAAGTATCATAATTTAAAGAAAAACAACAAATATGTATTTTGATTTAAAGTTGTTTATATAAATTGCTAGTTGTCTGTGATATTATTTGTAGCGTCATAATAGCTCGGTTTTCATTTATTGTGTGTATTCGAAATGTTACGAAATTTGAAATAAAGTTAGCTAACATTTATATCTTTGATAGGTCAGAAAGCGCAAGTTTTGTTCAAGTATATGTCATATGAATAAATTATACATATTTTAGTAAATTGACAGGTTGCTATAAAATATGCATGATAAGATGAATAAGTGCGGTTTCTCAACCTTAAGTTGTAACACTTTGCCATTGTGAAAACAATGAAAAGTGACGAGTGAAAATACACAACAATATTATATGTATATAAATAATAAAATAATAATAATATAATATAATCAAAGTAAATATAAAAAATCATTTGTAATCTATGAATAAAACTGGGAACTATTTATAACACAAGAACTTCATTCGATTTGAGAATGCTACATTAACTATTTTCAATACTATAATATCAATAAAAAAAACGTCCAGTTTTTAATTTTCATTGCCCAGTCCAACTTTGCATAAACGTAGCCCATGTTATTATGATTCTTAATTTATTTTGACCATGGCACACATAGACATACATAACATCACATGCTATAAAAATAATGATTTTCATTTATTGCGGCCGGAGGCGAGTGGAAAATAAATCACAAATTTTTATCTTGTTGAATATAATTGATAAACCATATCACATACTTTTCATTATAAACGGGATATTTATCATGATTTGTGAGTTTGATTATTTCCCGATATTTCGGCACAGTTGCATGCGCCATGATCACGGGTTGATCTGATGTCTTATTTATTCAAATATATAATCAAACTCACAAATCATTATGGAAAATATATCCCGTTTATAATGAAAACTGTGTTCAAAACCATGATAGTTTTAAATAATATATCATATCACATACGTTAAAAAAATAGATGTGTAAAAAGATCGCCACTCAGCATGTGGCATAAGAACCGGTGGAGGTCCCTTAGGGGGGTTTTCAGTGCGTTTTGTCTGATCCTTCTGATGCGCATGCGATTATTATTTAAGTACTTTCTGATCTCTAGGTAGATATTACTGCTGAGATAAGCACATTTGAATCATAAAGAATCTATTATATCACTAACTTCATCCCGCGGATGAAGTTAGTGTTATTCGGATTATCTCTTTTTGGTAAAAAGAGTTAAGTAATCCGAATTCAAAACATATGTAGTAGATATTTAAAGTTTCATCATAATTGGTTTAGAAACGTCTAATCTGCATCACACAAATATCTAAACATACACATTTATAATAGGGAAATAGGAGGACTTCTACATGAGATTAAAAAACGCCAATATTATAAATTCATTAAGATTTATTTTTACTGATAAACTCTTATTACTAAATAATACGTTTAACAAACTTATAATTATAAGACAATAATAAATATTATTATTTTGCGCCATAATTATTTGAATATTTTGCTTAGTGGCTACTATGTATTTTATTTTCCTATTGTAAGATGATAAGTCCATGTATATGATCTAATATAACAATACCTACATAATATTACCGTGAAAGTATAATATTAAAAAAGTACATAATAATATTTAGGATTGACGAATAAATGGATATCAAATAATTATTTACTACATTTGTATTATTTTTATTTAACCGTGTCTAACTTACGAGACCTTCGTCCAGCCTAGATGATGATGATGATTACTAGTGCCTTATGTATTTACAAAAAAAGAATTCTATCAGCTATTTAGTTTTCATAGTGCAAGGCTTGCTTAGTTTGGGTCGTGTTGTAGGTATATATTTGCGTGCAAAAATTCAACCCATCCTGTAGTAGGTACGTCTTGAATTCGTGCACTAAATTAAACCAAATTGAAATAAAATTATTATTTTACAGCTCGGATATGAGGTACTTGAAATTGTTTGAGTATCTGATATACCTATCTTGAACAACTCGGAATAGAGGATTACATGTAGGTAAGTATTTTTTATATATACCTATATTTTTTATTGTGAGGCATTCTAACTAGGGATACCTATATATTTTCTATATTCGTGCACTACGTCTGAGAAAGCGGCAGACTGTCGTTTCACGTTATACCTATGTTGCGGTAGGTACTTGTGTTTCGTGAGCAATATTAACATATTACTAAATTTTAATCAATCTCTAGTTTTCTAAAGCTGCCCTCCACAGACACAGAGTTGGGTGCCAAGGCGTTGTTTCGTCTAGAAGATACTATGCCCTTAGTGCTGATAATCTCCATGTTGTCTAAGTCTAAGATATCTTTTCTTTTTTCAATAAGGATTTGCTGTGTGTATCGCACCATGTCTTTGAACTGTAAATCACCTCCGAACTCCTTAGGAAGGCACGCTGCGTCTATTTTGTTCTGTAGCTGTTTTAGATTTGTGTAAATCTGTAAGTAATATAAATATTATTGAGCGACAGTGTGAGATTTTTTACCTAAATCCCATTACCTTTATTAAGAAAATTACGTTACAAGTTTAACTATTTCTAAACAAGACTTGTTAGGCAAAACCATGGTACTTATATTATGTAATTTAAAAGTGTGTACATATACTTTTGTAATACGTGTTCGTTTGAGTGTAAACACGTAATTTCTTTCACACGGTTCAGGTACCTAAGTCCATAAAAAACGAATTCCAAAAAAATACTTCTAACATCACTGTTCATATTTTGTCCCAAGTTCTTTTAACAAGCCACCATAAAAAACCGAATTTTAATTCGTAAGCTCATAAAACAGGATTCGGTTACAGGATAAAATCAGTCATTAAAAAAAGCTTATTTATGAATTGAGAGCTAATTAAACTTCACAGTGATAAAATCTGAAGGGAATTAATCTAAGAACAGTAAATTTTCTTACGTGCAGTCTTTCAGCCATTTTTGGTGTTACTTTACTTGTAGCGAAGTCAATAATGTACTTGACGGCTGCCGGTACATTTACCAAATGCACTTCTTTGTGTCTTATCGGAAGGGATTGCTAAAACAAAATTAAGTATTTCAATAGAACATCAGTATACTGCATTTAATGGCCGGTTCACATTATTCCAGTCCAGTGATCCAGCGAGCTAATCCAGTCCAGTGCTGGACTGGAGCATATCGTTTACATTGTTCCAGTCTTTTAAGAGTGGCGGGATTGGTAACATGTCGGTGACAATGATTTCTAAAAAGAAACTCAAAAATTCCAACTGGAATGGCTGTCTACACTATTCCAGTGGCGCTGGATTAGGTGAGCTGGAATGAAAAGTTGACGGTCTCTCCAGTCACTGGACTGGAATGCTCACTGGAATGGGTACATTCCAGTGTCGGTTCACATTATTCCAGTAGCATTCCAGTACTGGATTGGATTGCTGGACTCGAATAATGTGAACCGGCCATAATTCTATAAAAATATATCGGTAAGTACAAATATCCCAGAACACATCTCGTTAATTATTCTCTAGATTATGTTGGATTTCTCGAATAAATAGTAACCCTTATGTTTTATGAACAAACATCTAAACGTCAGTTAAACATTTATTTCATAATATAATATTAGTGGAACTATCCAAAGCTTGATCACCTTTATTATTGTTTGTAGGTAGGTACTATAAAACGTTCATCAGATAATAAAAAAAACTATTGCTTGTTTCTCAAACCGATCTAATCTACAGTTATATAGTTATATGCATTGAAATGTGCCTTGAAGAAATATGCCTCTAGTGGGCGTAAAGGTACGTAATGATTAATTAAACGCAGCGGAAAATCATATAATATTTATGTGCTCGTTGAAGCCATAAAAAGATAAACATCGATTATAATTTGTAAATAGTACCTACTCAGGCACAACTACTATCACATTAAGGTACCTACCCTTAATTTTTGACACGCATAGAGCGGCGTAAGCTTAGAGAAATAAATTTAATTATGGTCATAACTTTGATAAAAAAAAATGTTTTTTCATATACAGAATCAGTAAGTGACTAAGAGGAATTATGTATTTCAAACATTATTTTTTACACTTAGTTTACATTTTGCAATATTGCTGGCTACTCTATTAGGAATAATCGCGGTAATTCAAGCAGAATCATACCTCGCCCCACTTCAGGAGTCTGGCGAAGTCAGTTGGGTTCCAGGATGTGATGTGTGCTCCTGTGACGCCAGCTCCATCACCCACATGGGTGAATCCACACATTTGGTCCACGGAGTTGTCCAGCAAACTTTCGTAGACGAGAACGTGGGCGCGACACATATCCCAACAGTTGTATTTCACCGCGTTGAAAAACCCTACACGAAAAAAATACTTGTAAAATAGAATGTTCGCTCAGCAAAGGTTTTCATCTAGCATAGCAAAATCGCAGCTTAAAACATTTCGCAGTAAGCTAAAGCATTTCGCAGCAGCAGTTGTTAGTTGTATTCTTAGACAGACTTATTTATTATAAAAAACCAAATTTACGAAACTAAAATAATGAAAATATCTTACTCATGTTGTACACGATGACCCGACGACCCTTGTTGTCACGAACCGGTGAAACCGCTATGTACCTAGGATTAGGAAACAGTTTATGAAATTGCGTGCAAACCAAATTATATCATACAGCAAGGGACATAACAAACATGTGCATAACAGTATTCGGTCCAAGGTTATGCCGCGGCCGTACCTACACGTGGGAACTTTCTACCGACCGGTTGCTTCGCGTTATCAACATTGATTGATGATAATTTAGGCTTGCGTGATCTACCTACCCACTGAACCATGGTCTTATTAATCATCATAGGTACTCTCATTTTGACAGATAGAGGGCTACCGCTTTTTCGAGAGATGCACATTTAATTTGTCAGATACCTATGTCTATCTTCAAAAAATTACAAAATAATATCTCTTTTATATGGTTTTTAAGACCGATCTTTGCTTTTATCAATACAAAACTCGTTGTTGTTAATCCAACAATAGCAAGATTAGTATGCATGGAGTCACCAACCCGCTGCTAATGATGTCTTGCAGTTTCGAATCCACGCAGTCAAGATTCTTGAAAACTCCTGGATAGTAACTCCTCAAGCTTAGGTATTTCAGCAAAGTCTGCTGGGCCATAGGGATGCTATATTTCTTTTGCCGTAGGAATCGTAATAAGAATTCTTCATCTGCAAATAATTTGATTAGGTTTAATAAATTAAATAAGGTCACAGCAACACGGTGGAAGTTCTCCCAGATGTTTATGGGGGAAGACGAATCAGAAATGACAAGATGGCAAGGCTACTATTCTGCTAGAATATAATCATTCAATACATAGTCTATTGTATACCTATGCCAGTCACCATTTGGATGAAAATTTTAATAAGCCAATAAAAAAAAATGTTTCGTGTAGATTCCTAGTTAGTAATCTTGTAATTTGTGCCAAAGCTTTAAAAACAGTGTAAGACTTACCTTGTCGCACATTCTTGATGTCATAGTTTTGCTGGATCCATTCTCGCATGACTCTTAGTCCTTCCGTCCTGGTCGACGGCGTCTCTCGTAGCTCTTTAGCGGCTTCTGCAGCATGCTTCGTCACAGTCTTCGTTATATATTCTTTGTCTACTTTCTCACACACGTTCCAACTAGTAGATACCGTAAGAAGGACGCTTGCGGTCGTCATCTTTGTTAGACTTGCTTTGTGCCCTGAAATAGGTAATAATAATGGTGACTTTCAATAATACCAACATTACTTAACTAGGTGTTATACGTATAAACATAAGTAGCATAAAATACAAATATAAATACCTACCTAGTACTTAAACCTTGCATTTCCGTCTTGAGATGTGTTCAAACGAGTGTTGATTTGTGTAATAGAATCTTCCGTGAGAAGTGTCTATATTCATGCGAAATTATTATAAATGTTATGATTCTATGTTATTTATATCCAGACTAACATTAAAACTTCCTTAATGAGATATCCAATTATATAACATTTTTGGAGGAGAGGATTATCAACCAAGCAAGCAGATTAACCACCGGAGTGACCAGAGAGTTCCGTATTTATAAATCAACCAGACCAATAAATAAATGTTGACACATTCGTAACGCTTTTATACTCTGCCCTCTTACATTATTTTATATTAAACCTTTATAGCGAGATAAATAAGTACCTACATAAATATATATGCACCATAGCTATTATTTTTATAGTGAAATATACGTTTGCATTCTAGTCCAAGGGCATCTTGTTATTATAATTATTTAGGTAAGGTACTGGGAACCTAGTTTATTCCCCTATAAATTAAGCATTTGACAAGCGAATAGATATTCTATCTAAGCTAAGTACCTAATATTTAGGTGTATTTTTGTCTTATTCTTTGGTCTATTTATTTGGCCTCCTTCCTAATCCTGTCTATGATTTGCGAGGGTAAAAAGTCGGCGACTTTGCCTAGTATATCGACAATAGTCATCGTCCAATCATTTGGCGATCCAAATGCACTGGCTTGTACAGCTAATGTGGCGAATCCTGCCATAGCCTCTGTACCACAATTGTTGAGTTTTCCCAACGTCAACGCAGCTTCTTTATATGCCGACGGATGAATTCTCTCTATATAACTTCGATTAAACTGACACAAAATTTGTCTCATTGCTACTAGATCGTAGAATGTGTAATCTTCTGGAACCTTCTCTGCAAAATCATCCCGAACACGTTCGGCTATGGCTGACAATTGTGCTTGGTCGAGCTTGTAGTCAAGTCCAAAGTTTTCAATGACATCAATGTTGCTCAAAGTCATGTTTGCGTAGTCATCTGGCTTCAATGCTACGGTCACGTAATGAAGATTCATGAGCACCGTTTCCGGGATGTTTGCAATACCATCGTAAAATGTTATGATCGATTTCCATATAAAGTCAGCTGCCATGGGGTCCAAAGGCTCTCTGCTCAAATGAGCGAGACACTCCACCTTGTCTTTGGCAGGAATTGTCTGCAACTCAATTAGAGATAGTTTATAATCTGGCGGCATCTCTAAAACTTCGTAACATCGTAAGCACTGAATCCATGATATGTATGTAACAGTCACTATTAGGGCTATCCACAATCGCGCTACAACGGACTTCATTTTGATGAACTTATAATCACAATGGCCCTTTCGACGTTTTCCCGGCGCCGATGTGCCTAAGTTAATATTTTATTCATGTTCCAATTTCACCTCACTTCTTGAGTATTTCGTTACCTAACCTACTATGTTTAGATTTTCAAAGAAATCTATCCCGCACTGAGCAAAAGCATCGTGAAATAGACTCAAGTAACATAATAAATGTACATTTTTTATTTGAGTTCATTATTTTTGTTTATGACATGTTGATTTATTACCTATATTAAAATACAAACATTCGCCAAATATTAGCTCTCTCAGCTTTTTGTGTTTATTAGGTACCTTTATGAATATTTTTGTTTGAATTCTCTCATTGTGAATACGTGTAGGTATATTTGTTTTTACTTTTTAACGATCGGATGATCTTCCTTTTTACAACTGTGATTATTAATGTGTCTTTGAAACACTCATAAGTAGTCAATAGTACTTAGGTGTGTGTCGTTATTGAAACCGGAAAAGGCGGAATAGGCAAACTTACCTTCATTTAAAACTCAACAACTTAAATAAATATAGCCTATTTGTCCGTGCTATCAAAAAAACGTGAAGATATTATTAATTTGGCTCAGTTGTTTTTACTTGATGCCGGTGGATGGGCGGTGCCTTCTTCAATATAAGATCCTATGTGTTTAGGTAGGTGTGGTTTGAAATCGTATAAATTATTCCTAATTAAATGGTGTTTCGCTATAGGTAAGCTCCAGAATAGAAAAGCTTATTGTGCGCCACAATCAAAATCTAGAACTAACTCAAAATGTAAGTACATCGATAAACCTATGTATGAACTGTGATGCACGGATGTAAATGTAGTCTGACCCTAGTGCAGCATGGGTATTTCATACATTATCTCGACAGCATTTATGCGTTATTTCTGGAAATTGCAAAATAACTTTGTCGTCGTGACACTTTTTGAACCATAATAACTTCCTTATGTAACTACAAAACGAAACAAGGCTGAAATCATCAAAACAAGTGAGATATTATCTAAACAACATAAATTTATCAAGCGAGCGAAGCGTCCCAATTTAGAGTTTGGCCAAAAATGCTTTTGTTTCCTCTATCTGTTTGTTTCGCCTAGATACAGGTCGCATTTTTAGACTGATTGCAAGAGCATTATTTTCCGTTTTTGGATTGGACTAAGGATTTTGTTCTACATAAGGTGTTTGCAAGGTCTACTATTGTTACAGAACCAGTTGTAGAAGAGTCAACAACCGTACCTTCTTAGTTTAAACACTGACTCAAGGTTGGTTCAAATAAAATAATATCATTTCATTTATTTCATTAGTATACCTACTTACGTAATCCTTTTGTAAACAATGAAATTATTACCTATTATATTAGAAAGATGCAATTGTAATATCAGTCACATAAAACTTTATTGTCATACTTTTTAAGTCTTTGCGTTGGATGAAAACAATGTGTTACGTAATAAACAAAGTGTATGAATTTCTTTTTTCAAAATTACAAAAGAACAATTCAAAAAAATTGCGCTGTTACAGACATATCAAGTGATAAGATGACAACACATAATATTTTCTTTTTTGCGATATTCAGAACAGAAATAAAGCAAATGCAATTGATGTGCGAGCCAAAAAAAAAGCTTAGGTACCTACCTACATATAAAATTGACGAAACAGTATCACGCGAGCTATATCAATTATATTATATATCAAGATTTAAACTCAAAATCTAGGCTGTCTTGACTTCTTACCTACTTTCAAACATATCTAAAGTTATACATAACAGAAAACAAAATTTAGTAGGGGAACCTGTTGTACCTAGGACAGTTTTTTGAATTTTGATTTTTAATTCAATAATGGTGCTAGCTATATCTGTCCAGTGTATGTGTATGTAAAGACCATGAAATTACCTACATAATTAATTCATAAAACTATGTATTTTCCCAAAAACCTGTGACCACTAGCTATTTGAAAAAAAAAGTCAAAACTGTCCAAGGTACAACATACCAGATGTACCTTGGACAGTGTATGTTGTACCTTGGCCAGAGTAGGTTCAAATCGAGCTAAAAAAATATTTTTAGCCGTAATTTATTTAGTTTTTGTTGAAATAATAATTATTCAATCATATTTGCATTAGCAATTAACAAAAGTTCCAGGTATTAACAACTATATATAGGTAAAAGGTTGTTTTTGTAGAAAGCTTCGCTAATTGATTTATAGCAAATTTTTGATGACATTATTTTGGTTTCTAATCACGTAATTTTAATATGCAACCTAATTATTTCATTATTTTCTTGTCATCTAACATAAGTTTTACCATTTCTGCAATTAAATAGCACTAAAAAAAATATGCATATAAATGCCGACCAAATGATGGTGGCCAAGGTACAACGTAACTTGGATGGCCAAGGTACAACATCGCGACTACTTTACTTCACAAGCTTTGTACACCCACTTGTGATTGGAGGTAGGATCTGAGACTTATGTTGTCCAATGGCTTTATATACAAAGATTAGTTTTTAAATAAAACCTTTTTATATACATGCATCATTTTGAAAAAAATAGCAAAAACAAAAGTATAAAAAACTGACTTTTTAATTGAAAAAACGAAATTATTTTTTTTCGCTGTAACCATCAGCGCTGGCAAACCACAACTGATTTGACGTTATTGTTGACCAATGATGTCTCAAATACTATAGACAACGCTTCCTAAAACCAACACATTTTTTTTTAAAACACGATTGTCCTAGGTACAACTATGTCCAAGGTACAACAGGTTCCCCTATAGAGTTTTTTATAGTAATCTATTACACCCTTTAGTTTTATATATACGTAATCAATAATCATATAATAGACCTCTACCATCATGTCTTGCCTGAGTACCTACCAAAACCCCATTGTTACAAATATTGCTCTACTTTTGATGTTGTAATGTGGACTCCGCCTGACAGTCAACTTTCGTTCTAAATAAGATCCAATCTGGATGGACACATCATTCTTAGATCTTGACATCGGCATAATAAGTGTAGGTACTCATACGTACCTACTTAGTTGTGGATTATTTACATTGATCGCGTAATAGGTTGGTACTTATTTGGAGATCGAGCAAATATTGAAATCGAAAATTTGGGTATGTCGTCGTGACCGTGTCTAAGTATTTTATAATATAGATAGTCGATTAGAGTAACGTTGCATGAAGAAATTTTTTACAAAGGATGTTTTTTTCTATGTATGTACGCGATCTTTCCTCCCATTATAAATTCATTTTATTTATTACTTTTTTTTGTTTACTAGATCATACCTCGGTCGGTGATCCCATATTATTTAGCCTAATACTTTTTGAGTAATATTTATGTTATTATAATTAGTAGTCTACTTATCTACTAGTCGATAGACGATTGGAGTCGGTCACAGAACAAAAAATACAGTAGAAGGAGCATGGTCCTTTTTCAGCACCGGAACCACCGTACCCTAACTTACACTGACACAGGTTAATTGTATTTCATCACACTAAGAAAAGCGTCGTGTGATTGGTTGAATGAAAGTAAGTAATACATTTGAAATAATACAGTCTTCGTTCATTTGAAAATTAACAATAATCATATGACGATAGAGTGGTTTATTATCTAATCTATTTACGTATTACGTCATACGGAATACTTTCACTACCAAGTTCTGCTACTCGCCGCTAGATGTCACTACACCAAATGCATTTAATAAACCTTTATTACTTTTGAGATAAGATTCATATTTCCGTAACGAGCTCTTTACTATTTTTGTACTATTCGTCCATTTCTAGGGTTGTACTGCTGCCATTACTTTATATATCGACAATGCGTTTTATTTTCAACTAAAATTAAAGTCGATAAATATATTTTACATTTCAAAATGAATTAAGTACCTTACTCATTTTTATGTTTGAAATCATTGTGTTTATAAATGTATACTAATATAAAAATGTATATAATAATGGAAGTAATTAATACAAATAAAATTAAAACACTGGTTTTATTAATGAACTACTTACATTAATAAAACATCTACATACTAAAAAATATAAATTATGAATGACTTAAGGTTGAGAAACCTTTCTCAATTTGAATATTACTAATAGATTCCCCCATATCCACCTTTTAAAAACTTATAAATAAGATTAACTAATTAATTAACCTTAATAAGGAAAATAAAAAAAAACGGTTTGAACAAGTCATGGAAGTACCTACTACTACAATTACTATACAGAATCATAAAAAAAATGCATTATAGGGTTAATTTTTTGCCGATATAACATAGAACATTGTAAGTTTAAAATATCGATAACTCATTATCGATAACGTCAATACCTAATTGAGTAGCGGACTGTGACATGTCAGTAGTTGGAATCTTCGAGAATAAATGGTTGACTTTAAAAGAAAGTAGACCCTATATAATAAACAATAAAGTCTATTTGTACTTGTCTTGTACAATAAAATAATGTTTTTACAATTTTCATCGAAATTAAGTAAATCAAGACTAACCGATGATATGATATACCACCATTTGAAACATTTTTAGTTCTGCTGTCGTTTTTACACTCTAGAACAGCGCAATAAGGCATTTTTGTAATTTTTCTAAAGCTATTATCACTGTGACGGTTCGATCTAGACTGACGTGCGTGAAATAGGCGTGGCGGAGACAGTTTGCGAATCTACGCTAAACTCGGGGTACGCGCACCCCGCCCCCATACTACTTCTACTGTATTTTTTGTTCTGTGGAGTCGGTTTAGTTCAATACTGCAAAAAATATAACCATAGCTAATACATAAAAAAAAAATAGTCCCATCTCAAAAAAGCGTCGACGCTGATCTTCAGATGTAGGTAACCATTTAATGTTGAGAGTCTATACCTATACCGACGGTTTATTAATAACAATATTATTAATAGTTTATTGCAGATTCATAAGCAGTTCAACGTGACCCTGAATGTTGCATGGTAAGGCTATTTACATAATAAATAGGTAAATAAAACTATATGATTATAGCCGTACAAGAAACTAGCATAGCGTATTCAATTACCACAGCATAATTATGGTGTAACTTCTGTATGTAATACATCAATTAGTCTCAAAGGCATTTTGCACATCATAGCGAACGTGTGCTCAGCAATTCAAGAAAATATATTTATGACACTTTATCTCAGTTACCTACCATGTTTTTTGTACATCCTACTAATTTAGTCATTCATTTATTTATAGACTAATTCGCGCATTTCTACTACTCTTGAACTATTGAATGGATTTTAATGAAACTTTATAATGATATAGCAGGTACATCAAAATAACACGAGATTTATTCAAATATAACGATAATAAGACAAAATTGCTTTCTTATTTATCACTAGCATCAGCTAGTGATAAAATGAAAATAAAATAAGTACTTCCGTGTTATAACGCGCGTTGATGTCTTTTACGCGAAAAAAGTTTATTTCAGTTACCTTAGTACAAGCTTTGCTTACTTTAGGACTTTAGGTGATATGTGCAATTTCCGCGGTGAATATTAATGATTTATTACTTTGTTTTTCCATTTATATTTATTTAAACGTTTATGTTTCCAAAATTATAGTTATTTTTATGAAAGAGAAAGCTTAAGTGAAAATCTTTTTGGTAGGTAGGTAGGAACTGTTTCTATGATTCTGATTTTATCGATTTTCCTAATTCGCCGACTGCTCAATGCCATCAATGCCATTGAGTATGAGTAGGAATTATCGTGGAACATTTACCAAATAAAATTAAATACTAATAAGACTATAATAGCCTACGCAATGACCAAGAATAAACCACAAAGGATATCTAGAATAAAATTATGTGGCATTGACTCAAGAGCAAGTCAGGCTTCATTTAGCATCCTACACTGACTTCAGACTAAGGATGCGTTTACATGATATTTGATAAATAAAAAGAAAGAAAGAATTCATAATTACATAGAGTTAATAAAAAACGATGTCCACGTCTTATAAGCAACAAGGGGCGCGGCGCGTCCCGCTTTGCACAGATTGGCTATATAAAAAATAACTACGCTATATGAAAACAAACAATCGAATGATTCCTCTTTATAATATTAGTATAGGTATCATATTATAAATACCTAACTAGATAACCAGTAGCTTGATAATTACTTGTTTTATAAAGTATTTAATTCTATCCGCAAATCGTGTAAACAAGTTATTAATTACTATAGTTCGTACTTATAGTTACACATCTAATAGGTACCTGCTAGTATTTTACTAGAATTAACGCGAAACAGATTACAATAAACAAATATAATGCCGATACCTAGACATGTTCTAGAAAACCTAGTTAGGTATATCGTTTTCCAGAAACTGAATAAAATATTTAACGGCTTTCGAAATTACACCATACAACCATTGCCTGATAGGTCAGCTTGACTTAATTATTTCGTGCAACCTACGACATTTTTAACATCTTTATTTTAGATAGTTTAGTGTTTTATTTATTAGGTACCCAGTGGGCGATTTCGTAAAAGGTAGGCCTCGAAACAAAATATTCATAGGCAATAATGATTCATTAGTCAATGCCAACCTGGTATCGAGATCGAAATGTGGGTCCGTTGTGGAACCCTATCGAGTCTATGGGTTTTGTATAATTTACGTAATTGACATTGATATTTCGATTTTCGTAACGTAATCATATAAAAGTAATATTGCAAAATTTGGGATAAAGTAGGTGTATAGTTATAGTTCCTATAGCACATGTTTTGCATAGTTTAAGAGTAGATTGCGTTGGGAGAAATATTATGAATATTTATTTGTTTAGATATACCTATCATACGAAGCCTAATATTCTCGTTGGATTACTCGAACTTATAGACCATGGCAAACTTGCATCAGCATAATATTAAATATGTTGTGTCTTGCTTTGATATAAAACCTAAAAGATAAATACTTACATATTGAGACACCTTTTGATTACTGTCAAAAGTTATCCAGCATTTAAAGTGTCATCTCATTTTGTTTAAAAAGTAACAGAAAATCTTAGAGTACCGTTAGTAGGTATAACTAGGTTAAAACATTCTAGTGATTTTAATAATAAGATTTAAATAAATAAAATAAAATAAATAAATAAATAATGCTGGACAATCCACACAACATCATCTAGCCCATTTATATCAGTATTTCTTTTCCAGATAACTTTATGAAATAAAGGTTGATTCATTACCCGAACCGGAGCTCAAATCATTTAATTGATAAGATAGAAAATCCTAGAATATTTTGTAACAACTAGGTAAATAAATTGTGAAAAAATTATTAAACAATAAGAATAAATTGTTTATTTACTTATATGAAATCTAAGTTTTTTTTCGCTTTTATATACTAAATAAATCAGTTTTATTAATTCTGCGTTGTAATTATTCACATATAGTAAGATGCTGACTTTATTCAAAATAAAATAATATACAAAAAAATAATAAAGAATTACTTACAATAAAATAAATCACATATAAATGTAATATAATATAATAAAGACTTACGTGTAGTGGTGGTTCTCTGCGGCAACTAGTGAGCGAGACGCGCGGACTAGCAATGTAAGCTGCGCGTGCGACCGACCCCGTCTTCTATTTTAGATTTTTGCAATATCTGTTGTTGCAAGCAGAAAATTCATTTCAAAAACTTTTGGAGTTAAGGTCTCGATGCAGCGTTTATGTTTAATGGCATAACGTATATCGAGACAAGCTGTTTCAGTTTCTGTAAATCATTATAAAAAACAATGACAAATAAGTACAGGGTACTAGTTATTTTAAAACTTCTTAAAAAAAATTGTAAAAGATTTTGAAACCAACATTTGAAAATATGGAATAATATCTTAACTTTTTCACATTTTCCGCATGTTACAAAAATTTACGTTTTAGGTGATGGATCAACGTTAATTTGTTTATTATATTAATAAACCATAAAATGCCCCCTATTTTATGAATATCCTTGATGAAAAATTTGACAGTATTTTGATTGTTTACTATGATAACATAATTTTCAATGTTATTTGTGATCGAGTAGTTAGTTAATTTAGGTTATCAACAATAATACTATAAAAGTTATTACTATCAAATGTTTATTTCATGACATGATTATATCTGTGTTGACATGCAAAATCAGTTTGTACATAAGCTGTATAAAAACAATAGGTTTTCTCAAACAAATAGATTATTTATGTCAGGAAGTGATCTTACTGTTGGAAAGAGCATTTATTCTTCACAACCATCGATAAAATATATCGAATTAAACATTAAATAAAAAATATAACAACAACTACTTGAAAAACAAATGCAATCCAGTCACCAAAGTTTCTTTGAAAACTCATACAAAATAAAACAAAAACAATATAAACTCTCCGGTTCAAAATAAATAGAGGTGAAACCTTTTGATTTGACCTTATAAATGGGGCAAATAAAATGCAACTCTTTAATATTTCCTTACATACACCTTATTGGATATATTATAGTACATATTATAAGTACTGATATTGTTGACATCCTTGCTTACTATACTTACTATAATATAATTTGACCAAAATGTTATTATGTACTTAATATGTTTAGGTGTGTCCTCATTTTTAACTGAACAACATAAGAACACTTAACTGAATAAGACAATGAATTTAGGCATAAAAGCAAGGTGTTACATTTTAATATAACAGCAATAATTGGTTAACTGGCGATTCGTAAAACCGATTAGAAAAAAATAACCTATGAAGAGGATAGAGATGCTTTTCGTGAATATAAATACATTGTTTTAGATCATTTTTGACTTCATTCTTAGCATACAGATAACTATGACAAAATGTTTCAGTAATGTTCATATTTTTTTACTTTCAGACTACATATAGGTTATAATAACCAAGGTTAAATGGTAATGACAGGACACACCCGAAATCGCAAGTGACCTATAGTTTAATTTATATTCTACGAGTATCCAAAAGTCGTACAACATAGCGTCTTCAATAATCATCTAATTATTAACTATTAACACTTATATAAGCCAAGAAGAATTACAAAGTTGATGCCGCTTTGACATTCTCAAAGATGCTCACAGAAGTGCAAGTCAAAGTCAGCAAAAGATATTAAAAAAGTTACTGTTGACGTTTCATTCTCCGTTCCATCTTCTTTTTCTTTTTGTCATCTTGCTCAGTCTCTAATGGAGCTGGCTGGAAGAACCATGGTCCAAGTAGGTTGACCCACAACAACCAGGCAGCCCTTATGGGAATCAGAAGTAGTGCCAGCCAGAAATAGCCCGATACAAGTGTGAGGACATGGATTACTGCCAATAGGATTATTATGTCTTTGATGTGCCTGAAAAAAAAAACTTTACTGAACTTCAAGTGATAAATACTCTAAAATTACTTGTCTAGGTCTTGGTTCACATAACGAACAAATCAATAGCAGCATGGTATTATTACAAGTGATGGCATTTAATTGATCTTATTAAACATTGCTTTAGAATAAATGACATGTTATAGGTTCACCATCCTTGTTTTATATTATCAATGTAAAATAAAGAGTTGTTTTATCACAGGCTAGTACTCTTATTTATATCATCAATCTTATCATGTAATTGAATTTTATAGTTTCTGTTTTAGAGCCTAAATAAAGTTTGGTGTCTACTGAGCCACATCCTTAAAATCAAACAAAGGTATCGGAATCAGACTAGCATGAGTAAGGATAATAATATGAATAAATCTTACTCGCCAACACCTCCCTCCATGTTGAGATCAAGGCCTGGATCAATGAGTGCCATGTTCTCTCCATATGTCGGACGAGACATGAAAACTAGCGTTTGGTAGCACAACATGTACACTGTTATGACTACCAAGTGTGGTGCCTGTAATAATAATAAAGTCAGTAAAATTCAGTATCACCATCTTTTCAGGTTAAGCTCGACTTTGTATATATTTTTCTATTTGTATGTTTGTGTCTCGTATTATGTATAATATTGTATAAGTAAATAAACACTAAAATCACAGGTACAGCTTTGAAACGGTTTATAATGGATTGTACTTATAAAGTTATTATTTAAATAATATAAGTGAAGATGATATAGAGTAGAGAGAGGATATAGTGCTATTTCAACTTTCAAGTTTAATAGGATTTATACCGATGAAACCTACTATAACTTAAAGAATGCCACATAACATTTCATATTAAAAAAATTAGGATTAAAGTAATATTCAAAAATGTGTTTTTATTTCTCCAATGCTATTACCATGGTGACCATAAAGTAAAGATTACTTATTAAACTTAAATATTTGGCTGGTACAAAGTGCATAGGTATATAGAACAAATACTTAAATATATAGCAGGTAGTACCGTTTAGTGGCGTTGTTCCCTGCACTAGAACAAAAGCCTGCATAGCGGGGTCACATAAACATAATGTACATATAAATGAAAACTCACAACAGTGCTGAATTGTATATTGTCGCCGTAGCCCAGAACAAACACGATGATGTTGATAGCAGTAGCTCCCATTGCCATGTTACGGTAAAATTTGATTGTATCATTATTGTCTGCTAGAATCTGCTTCATGCCCTTAGTCGGGGGTTTGCCTTTGTGTGGCTGAAATAAATGAAATATAAAACAATTTGATATTTTATGCACTGTTTTTGTAAAGTAAACTGCGCTTTGTTAATTTTTTTACAATTTTATGAATAATTCAAGATTAGCTAGAATAGGCCCTCATGATCGTAGAACAAAGACGGATGTGACTTTTGGCCATTTTTTTTATATCATTAATTTACCTACTTATAATATTTTGTAAAAGTCTATAGGTACACATAGCAACGTGTCTAAATTTCACGTTGATAGGCGTAACCATTTAAAAGTTATGACATAATATGTAATAAAAAAACTTTAAAGTGCTCTCCTGTAAACCTGCAGTTTTGCACATATTATGTCATTGTTCTACAATCACAATGATAAGTATTTGAATTTTGTGAAGTTTAGATTATCTACATGGAACCATGATTAGTGTATTAAGTATGTCAGTCTTCTAGTACCCATAACACAAGCTCTGCTTAGCTTGGGGCTAGATGATGTTGTGTGGATTGTCCAGCATTATTTATTTATGTTGTTAACTAAATCTGATAATTCAACATATTTTAATACTTTGCAACCCGCCTGTAAAGACACTGAGCTAGAATTTGGTCAATTTATAATAATTTTGGTAAGTAAAATAATCTTAGCGGTTGTCTACTTTATTTTTATGAATGTACCTAGTTGGAGTTTACATGTCAAACAAATACATTGGAGTGTAAAACCAGACCACTGTATGATTGAGTTTTGTAATCTTGTGTTTTACTCTGGGCATTGCCAACTTCCAACCAAATGTTTATGTGGTTATAAGGTACCAATGGACATTAACACACTAGTTTTTGGATTATAATTGGTAGCAATTTCCTGATTAAAGTTCAAGCAGGTACTAGTACTAGCAGGTACAGCTGCTCAACAAAGGCCTTCATAGGCATGTAGGCCTTTGTTGAGAACCCTTCCAGCTACAAACATATTGTAATGCTTTTAAAACAGGGCTCATAAGTGACACCTACCTACATTGTATTACCATGTTATGTACCACCATATGAAATCAATAAATGTATAGAGTATTGAGTATTGAGAAGGTTTTCCAGGATTAATATGACTCTTGTTTCTCAAAGTCTAATAACTTATATTCTCTATGTAGAAGTCTAGGTATTTAATTTTACTTATTTATCATTAGGTACTCGGAGTGCAGTGAGCCAGACCATCTCACCGCTTTTGAATTGTCATTAATTCAGGGTATATGGGGATCTTATAGTAACGAAATAGCACTAGAGAGAACCTAACTTAGAACTACTTCAATAAATATTAGTGGGTAGTACTTACCGGTGCCATTATTTTCAACAATTGATTTGCCTCCGAAACAACCTAATAATTTTAACTAACTTTACAGCAGCTTTCGTCGTACTGCAAATTATAAAAGATGTCAACGTATCGCGTGTGCGAACCAGAATAATAAATTGTCACTTGATTCGTTTCATTAGATTTAGAATCCACCTCGTACTGTTTTTCTTCTTTAAAAGTTAAAAATCTTACAGCACAATTAGTCCATTAGGCCAAAGTAAATTATGAAAAGAAAGATAGATAGGAAAGCCCAACCAACTATCTACATGCCATCATTATCATCATTTCCTTCCTACACGCACGCACTTCACGCACGTCAACGCTACACGCGCGATGACTTTACGACACCTTTGTGTCATCTGTCATGACATGCCATGTCTACAAATCATAGTAAATCATTATCATTGTAATTATTAATAGGTAGTACCTACAGTAGCAGATTCTGACATTGTCTTTAAAATATATTAGATAGTGACTGAAAAGTACTTTTGAAAACATACAGCTCATTCGGATTGGTCGATTCGGTACAAATCTCAAGACAGCTGAAAGATATAAAAAGATAAGTCATTGAATTTAAATCGAATGTCTGTAGTGTGATTAATCCAGATGGACTAGATAGCATTGATGATCTCTTCACATTATTAAATGATTTGAAAATAGCAAATGTGTACTGTCAAAGTCAAAGAGAACTTTAATTTTGGTTTTTGTCACTGTCATTCTGTCGTAATAGCTGTTTCGTTTCGTTCGTTTCATGCTGAATTCCTTTTCATTCCGTTTTATTGATTGTGATTGAATAGTGTGAATTTATAAATTAAAACCTTCAGCTCACTTTCTTGTAGACACTGCCGACCACCACATGCATCGTCTTGCATAGTTTTTTTTTCCGGAACACTATTACCTATATTTCTTGGTAGAAGAAAAAGTTAGTTTGCTGCAGTGACTGCTAGGCTCTTGCTGTGCGTCAGATTATTTTAGTGGCACAATTTACCATTGATCAAGGTAACAACTAAATCTACATTGACTGATCATAACATCAAGTATACTTTAAGGAACTCTAGTCTTTGTTAAAGGAATATGATTCAGTACTTAGTTATAGCCCCCTTCAATGACCACACCACAATGAGAACAGCAAGCACTGCATTTTATCTGTTATCAATAATTTGTAATCTCTCCTAATTGCCCATTAGGTACCTACCTACTTTGCACCTAAGTTTTATTTTGCAATTAGAACCTGGTCTGCACACTTGCAGTTTTGCCTTACAACATTAGCAACTTATGCATCTAAGGCATTTTATCTGATCTTCCTTAAGGAGCATTTGTATGTTTGGGGAATAATATTGTTGAGGGATTTTTTTTTAAAGTTGTGTAGAGTAATGTAGACTGAAGCAACAAAAAAATCTAACCAAATCTTGACAAGTTTTCGCAAACATGATTTGTTTCTTACATTATGACGTTTCTTAAAGGATCAAAGGTACAATATAATTTTCATGTCAAAACAGGGTTTGAAAATATCCAATATTTATTTTAGATGTATCAACTTTGATATACATAGGTACATCAAATTTGTACGAAAGACATTTTATTATTTAATTGTATTATTAATTTACCTTTTTTCATATGTGTTACATAAACATACTTGAATAAAACTCTGTTAAAATAAAATATTAAACATAAAAATCTACAATAGAAAAAGAAAACAATTATAAGTCCAAAATGTATTTATAATAAATATTAAAAAAATAACTTTAGATCTACTCCCACACCATTTACTATTTGGAAAGTAAAGAAAAGAGTAAAAAACACTAAAATTTACTTTATAATATATTATTTTAAGCCATTTTTGTACTAAAACATATTACTAAAAATCTTGATGTATATCGTCAAATCCAGCTTCTTATATATCCTCGAACCCTGTTTCAAATTGAATGAAAATATTGTGACTCATGTATGTTTGAGTGCACAATACTGTATTGATTATAATATTATATTTTTTTGCATTATGTTCTATTAACTCTAACAAGCTTGAAGTAGAAGACAAGCAATATTAATTATTGTCAAAGCAAGCTAATTGTCACAGTTTCAATTACTTTCACCTACATTTTACCACAGTTTTAAACAGAAATTTAGATAAGTTTATTCTATTTTTTTATTGGAAAGAAAATAAGGGGGGAATTTTCCTGTAGTGTTATTTTTCAACAGATTTCAGTCATAAAAGCATACTAAAACTTCATTTTACACAAGATTTTTTGCGAGGTCTGCTGTTCTCACAAAACCTAGTAATATAAAATAAAAACTAGTAATATTTATGGACAATGCAACTATTATCTTCATCAAGTTTTTTTTTATTTCATTTATATACCAAACATAGTAAAGTACCAATTTACGTTATCATTATGTATCACAATGTGTTTTAGGTGATACTACTGTGATATAAGATCAATGATACGTGAGTATTACGACACGACAGATGAAGAGGACATGGATAATATGGATATCCAGTATCAAATAAATGGGGAATGTTTGGTCATGCGTCCAAACAAGGATATGCATAACCGATGCTGCGGAGGGAAATCTTGGTGCATTAAGGTAAGATTGAGTGTACCTTCATTGAGTGTACCTTCATTGAGTGTACCTTCAATTATATAGGGTATAAATAAGGTTAACAATAGTCTAAGAAATTATCTGCAACAATCTGCACAATAATGTGCAAACTTTGACAAATATTGCTATTGCGCTGAAAAAGATTGAAATTTCATTAGATCATTTTAATTACTTCACTATAAAATTATAGTAGAGTAATTAAATTAGAAATGAGTCAAATGAAATATCCGAACTAATTTAGCAAATTTGCTCGAAGAGTTTTGTTTATTTGATAATTTGATATAAGTATAAAGTGACAAGGCTTGCAAATGATTATTTGTTAGATTATAGTCTTGTTTGTTGATTCTACTAATATTATAAAGGCGAAAGGTTGTATGGATGGAGGTATGTATGTTTGTTACTCATAAGAAACTCACATTTATAAAGATATTGTGTAAATAGACAAAAAATATAATGAAGACAAAGTCGCAAGCACCATAAAAATAATATATGGAAAGTTACTGTATGTACTGTACACAAATCCCTAGCTGAATAAACTATGCTGGAATTTATTGATCTGAAAATTCTCTATTGCACATATAGTATAGAGACGATAATAATTATAAGCAATTCATACATCTTTGTATAGGGTGGAGTTATTTATTAGTAATGATATTCAAGACTAGCCTTTACCCTGAACTCACACTTGTTGCTCTTTTTTTATTGTAGCTAGACATTTAATAGACTATGACAGAGTAGTTATTAGTTTACCTGTTAAAGAAAAATATTTTCTTTAGACTTTTTATCGAATGAAAAAAAAGCACAGAATATTTAATAATATTAAAGCGTTTTGCTGAATCTTGATGTATTTTAATATCCGTTTCTTTAACTATACACCTTTGATTTGATGTTACAAAGCTTAACAACCCAATTCTTCTTTACGAATTCAATTGTTTAGGGTGTTGATAGGATTTGTGTGGAGGCGGCATGTTGCTCATTAAAATTTACTTAATACAATTTTTTTGTATAAAGTAACTTTTAGAGCAGTAAGTAATTTTAGAGTTAATGTGGCAAAAATTCTTGCCCTGTCCAACATGGCCCGTCCATGAACAGAACATTAAAAAAAACTGAATGTTTGAAGCAATTTTCATTGGAGGTTCGTTTCAGGACATATGCGGTATAATCTGCGCGGTCCTGACATGGCTTCTGATCCTGTACGCGGAGTTCGTTGTGATGATGGTGATTCTGGTGCCCGGAGTGAATACGTATCCGTTCTACAGCTACACCAACATATTCTTGTTCCAATGCATGACGTTCCTCGCTTTCGCTTCGCATCTGAGGACCATGTTCACTGATCCGGTAAGATTACCAAAATATAACAAAATTGACATAATTTTGTATAGCATCCTAAAGTTTTTTTCATGCCCATGGAGCTGTTGTTACAATGTTTAGAACATATAGATTTTTCTTTTAATTTCATTATACACATATTTATGTAATAAAAAGGTTAGTATAAGTTACATGCACATTTCACACAGTGACATACATAGTTTTCTCAACATCAGCTTAATCACAGCAATAATAAGGTCACAGCCTAGATAAAAACCTTATTTTACGCAAGCAACATTAGTTTTCAAAGTAGAACGTGATCTGATCTGACTAACGCTCCACATTACCTTTTGTAGATGGATGTTTTTATTGAGATTCATCTTCATTTTTGTGTCAGTTTATACAAGTGAATTTTCTACCACCTCAACACTAACGGCCGGTTTCTTGAACGATGATCAACGCAAAAATCTAATAATTACTATGTGTCAAACTAGGATCAATCGTGATTTGGGTTTCCAGAAACCGGCCGTTAATCTAGCATGCGTATGGTTCTAGGGCGCCGTACCAAAAGGCAACGCTACCAAAGAGATGATCAAGCAGATGAGCTTTCGCGAAGGACAAGTAATCTTCAAATGCACTAAATGCTGTAGCATCAAGCCAGAGCGGGCACATCATTGCTCGGTTTGCCAGCGGTGCATTCGAAAGATGGATCACCATTGCCCCTGGGTTAACAATTGCGTCGGCGAGAACAATCAGAAATACTTTGTACTCTTCACGGTAAGTGGAATTGATTAGTAGATACTCTTAAAACTGTCAAAAAAAAACAAACAAAAAAGTTACTCCTCATTTAAAAATTAGAATTCTTTATCATTTCAAACTAGCAGTAATGCAGATATTATCAGTTCTGTATATCACATGATAAAAGTAACATTGTATTTTAAGTTTCTACTGAAATCGAACAAAAGAACTATCTTTTGTTAGGTTAGGTCAGTTTCTTCAGTCGGCTTATTCCTCCTTGAAAGTGGAAAGTAGGACAACCCACATATTCTATTCAAAATGAATTAAAATTGCATTTAAAGTGTCCGTTAAATATTAACCGTTTCCGTGCGGGTGGCACCACAGTGGTGCCATGGATTATCCTTTGCGTATGGCGGGTGGCACCACAGTGGTGCCAAATTTGAAACCCGTAAAAATCTAATAAATTGACGTTTTTCAAAAACTTTCCGTAAACAAAAGAGTCTTTATTTGTCACACAGATCCTCCCTACAGTGTCAGTTTCAGGAAATCACGTGATTTCACACACTTCAGGGATTCTCAACCTTTTCCATAAAGAAATTATATGAAATGTAATTCGTTAGATACAAATTGCCCAAAATATTAATGCCATGAATATCTAAGGCTGTTCTTCATCTTCTACTATTCTACTAGTCTTTTCAGTGGACATTGAAATATCTTTGGTTATTATTTCTGTGCACGTTGCACAACCCTTCGTAGTTTTTTTTTTGGATCGTTTTTCATACATTTCTTTTCATCCTCATTTTCTTAGGTTCTCAGACGGGAATTTTGTTCGAAATAGGTTTCTTCCCCAAACTCATTCTGGAATATAATTTTTTTGACGTGACAACGTCTTATAATTCGATAGAGCCGGCTGCACGCACGAAAAAACATGACTCATGAGGCGTTCTGAGGCGTTCTGAGGCGTTCCATGAAGTGCAAGCGAGAGCGCGGAACGAGCGACAAAGAAGCACAATTGGCCTTTGCGTTCGTTGTAATAAAATGAAATAAATCAAAATAATTAACTAAGTAGGTACTTAACTAATTGAAAATATTTAATTATATTATTAAAATAATAAAATCAAAATTTAAATTTTAACAATGAATAGAAATTTAAACAATAAATTTTATTCAAGTATTTTGTTGTATTTTTATTTTTAAAATTTAAAATGATTTTCTGAATGAAGAATTTTATGAAAAAAATATTTAAATTGTTTCGAACGACGATTTATTTTTCAGAACCGCTTACAATCCCGTTCGTTGACGTTGTCACGTTCAACTATCCACAACCATTTTTTTTTTACGTAATTCTAAATCAAAACAATATATTATTGTATAATATTAAATATCTACCATAAACAAAAGCCAAATATCTAATTACTATAGTTGTATTACTATAATAGTACATTACGTTACTAGTAAGCCAGTAGAATATTCTATTAAAAACTTATCATGAATTTTAATTCCCAACAAAACACTAGAAAAGACTCATAGCGCTCTGCATGTCTCGAATGTTCATATTTCATTCTACAGTAACGTTAAATCAATCGATCCATCAAAAAACTACAAAAATGTTTACAACCTCTGATAGAAATAAGGGATTTACCTTCTATTTCCGTTAATACATGTAGATAGTTACTTTTATACACGCCAATCGAAAAGTTAAACAATTTACGTTCGGTTTTGGGTGGCGACTGAACTTTCAGCACGTGAAAACAGGCAAAAAAGCGATAAGTTACACTTCCTGGCGGAGGACACCACAGTGGTGTCATCAAAGTCCCTGGCGTTAGGCACCACTGTGGTGCCACGAAATATTTGTTCGCCGCCAGGCGTTAAAGTTTGTCCAAGAGACTCCCGCACTGAAACGGTTAAAGTGGCATTGTTCTATTTGTCAAAGGGCCGAACAATCAATATTTTCATGGCTTTAAGCTGTGTAAACTGACCAGCCTTACGAATTCAAAAAGTAGGGTAGACAACGAACGAACAGTACGAACGAGAACGATACAATATCAGAACATAGCAGAGATACATCGTTCTCACTCACACCCACTCTACAATATAGTTTATGTAGGTATATCTATTGACCTGTGGACTGTTATGTCAAGGAACTGAAAACCACACAGACAACTAAATGCAGTAGAAATTAGAAATATATTTCCTTGAGCATATTTGTTCAATGTTGACCTATATTAACTTGGGGCCATAGCCTCTTGAATAATAAAAATCGTTGAATGGATATGTATGTCGCGGCTAATTGTCACATGACCTCTTGAATGTTTTAAAGTGGATTGATTAATTGTGACGGGTAGCTTGTTCTTGAGTTTTCTCATATTGCATACGTTTTAAAGTCGATCGATGTTTAATCGCCGACCTGTCTTAACTTTAATGGCGTTGTCGTTTGAGTTTAACATTAGTATAGTTTTTTGTGAATGTGATCGCTACTAGGTGGCGCTTACAGAAGGGTGCCGGTGCAATCACAGGCACTATCGAACTAGCTCCAACTTCTTTATTCAACAATTGTAATAAGAATCATATAAAAAATCGCTACGATCCAGGTCTAGTTTCTTGTCTGTTCTTCTGAACTCTGGTCGCGACGAACCGGCACTTAAATTAGAATTACTTAATATGTTAGACGTTTCAAAGTGATCCTTGTGATTTTATTGAGTATTTTTTTATTTGAGTTTCAATCTTTATATACCTGAATGTTAGGGAGTATCCAGAACACATGAACCTAACTAATGACATTTTTGTAGCAGTTTTATAGAGTGGGTCGCTATATATTTTTATATTATGAACGTTTTTCCAGTTTTATATTGCGGCTATATCGGTCCACGCTGTTGGTCTGGCTGTGTATCAGTTCGCTACATGTATAAGACACGAGTGGCGTGAATGCAGTGCCTACTCTCCCCCGGCCACGGTCATCCTACTTCTGTTCCTGATCGCAGAAGCTCTGCTCTTCGCTATATTCACGGCTGTGATGCTCGGAACGCAACTGCACGCTATCTGGAACGACGAGACCGTGAGTATAAGTTAACTTGATATCAAATCACAATAGCCTGAATCTAGACTTAGCAAAAATTATCTATAATCTAGCCATTTAGGGACCCACTGTAGCCTATCTTTTCTAGATAAGAGTGGAATGTATACAAAACCGCAATCTGTACCAAAGTGACTTTACTATGCGTGGACTGTTGTAATAATTTAATTAAATCATAGGACCGTGACGTTAGCGCAATATAAAGAAAACTACCTTTGCGCATTGTGACTTTGCGCATTAGTGACTTGCCTGTAGAAAATTTTCAGTTCATTCTAGATAACTGAAAAAGCGTTCAACTTCGCTGACACTGAGTTAGTCAAAACGATCTTACGCATGACCGAAAGTGTCGTGTCGATTTGTTTTAGCAGATTGAGGTAAGAATGCGTAATCGTTTTCGTATTCACCTAACTGTCAAAACGCATTTATACGACCTCGTTTTGTTCTCCTCTAGTTATACCGATATCGGTACCGCTTGCTTAGTTACGTCTTACCTTATACGTAACACATTCATTACGTATTGGAAGCGCTTGGACATTGCGTATTAATAAAATTCATCAATCACTAATATTGCTAATTATACATTATAAATAAAATTCTGATAAGCTGTGCTATTACAACCCTCACACACACAACTGCTTCCTCACTTGGTATTTTTTAAGAAATATACCGTCGGTCAATTTGATTTGGAATCTAGCTTTTAACAAGCATATATTACGCGTTATATTTTTTTTTATTTAAGAGGCTCGTAAAATTAAAAAAAATACTGTTATTTATTTATTGAATCAATTAATATCGAGTGAATCGTTTTATCTGCAGGGGATCGAGCAACTGAAGAAGGAGCAAGCGCGTTGGGTGCGCAAGTCTCGCTGGAAGAGCATCCAATCAGTATTCGGCCGTTTCTCTATCTTGTGGTTTTCACCCTTCACACAACCCTCGCCTAAGACGAAACTCGACACCTATTTATACAGCGTCTAAACAACATGAAAGACAAGTTGAATTTGCAAACCGTTCTCTATTGATCACTTAATGTAACTGGCTGTTCTAGACAATGCCAGAATATTATCATTTTAAGCAATATTTAATTATAATTTATTTCTAATTTTAGTTGTAGTTTAGTATACCAATAAGAGCTTCAAGTCAGGGTTTGGAGTAAACATCTGGATAATTTATTGACTCTTCTAAACCCTGCTTCTGTTATTTCAGTTTATACCTGGCATAAGCCGGCATTAGTGTAAGACACGAACACCAAGCAACTGCATTTACTGTATTTATAAATTATTGAATCACAAAATTGGATGTTACTTGTTTAATGTGTCGATGTGTAGAATTTTAATATTTTATTTGGGTGGTAGATAAACTGTAACATATTGAATTGTTTAAATTTATATATAGACGGATTTCGGATGTGACGACAAACAAGTCATTTGTCCTTCTACTGTTTAGTCTTTGTAGATAAAGCGCCTGTAATGTACAAATCGGTACATCAATAAAATATTGATAATACTTACTTAGTTCAGTTTCACAACTAATTCGTCGCGATTAGTAGCGTACTTAACTCAGAGTGTGGGTTGGTACTGTGGTTGTTTCAAAGACTCGCAAAATTTCGTCAGCGCACATGAAAATTTCGTCTCTAAAGTAGTAGATACTAAATAAATAAAATTGAATATTAAGATCTCTTACATAAAAAAAGGTATTAAATATTATACATAGAAGTTCAAATATGAATATCTATAAGGCATGCTAAATATTGCATGCTAAATATTACTTACATGCTTTTGGGCATACTTAACTGATATCAGACATAAGTAACTATATAATTAAGGTCTAAAGGACCAATGCTTAAGGATCTCTTCGTATGGATACAATCTACTTTCGTAAAAATATTGTTCGAAATTAACTTAAACGTATAATGTTTGAAATGTTTTCTTGACCTTCCACTGAAGAGTCTATACAAAATAGTCATTGTTCTATAGCATAAGGTCCTTTTAGATGGACGGGTAGCATAGGAATCATGGTCATTATTGTGTTTAGTTACTTGTGATTTCTTTTTAATTTATTTTGTTTATATATTTGTTATATTTTGAAGTTTATATTAGTTTATACACCTACTGATGGGAACAAATTATTGGGAATTAATTATGCAGGATTTCGCTTAAGTAATTATCGTTTAATTATACGATTATTCAACATTTATATCAATATATGTATGTGGTCCGATTTTATTGACCATTTTAGATAAGATATGGTACACAATCTAGGGATACTTTGTTGTAGCAATACCATGGGTGCTTTTTATTTAAGTTTACTTAAACAGCATATTATAAAATAGCCTCATAAGAGTCAGTTTAGGGTATTTTTTTTGAGCAAATATTATAATATAAAATAAATTGACTTAATAAGTTATTTGTAGAGAATTATTTTTCTAATCTTATAGACTTATTAAGATTAAAAACTGATAAAACCGAGTCCAAACTCCGTCTTAAGCGAGTATATTATTATCTATTGCAGACTTAATTTCTGTATATATATAGTACACAAATTTTATAAAAGCTTATGTATGTATTTACCTGAAATACATAGTGAACAAAAATTGTTTCTTTGTTGAAAATTAACTCTAATGATCCTTCTATTTATATTGGCATTGCAAGAGTTCCGTGGTATATGTTAAATAGAAATGTTATATTTTTCAAGAGCTACCAGTTTTTTTCTTCAACAATTTCTTGTATTATATAAGTTACCTACTCGTTGGTTTGTGTACACAAATTGTTTCGGTCATAATTCCATTGTAAGTAGCATAGTTTATATTGGTGTATGTAGAATTGTTAACATAAGGAATTGTGATGATATTTATGACTGCTGGATTTTAGAATTACGTACGCTTAAGAGTGTGGGTTATTTATTATAATTTTATAGTTATTTTTAGAAATACGCTTTAAACTGCAATAATTTTATGATTCTGTGAGTTGTAGTTTGCGTGCAAGTTCGTTGTTGTATTAAATGAAGAAAAATATCATTTTTAAAAGGAAATCATTGACTTGTCACGTGTAACGCGTTGCGCTTAAACGACCAACAAATATAAAAATATCTGACGACATTGATAACCTGGTCTAAGAATATGGTAGGTACATTAAATAATTTGTGTATCAGTACAAATCAATTACTATAAAACACGCAAAAAACACGCGTGTCGGTAGTCAATTGTCTAACAACTGTTCATTGGGAAATTACGATCTAAATCTATTTAAACAACTGGTACAAGTATTTCTTATCAAAAAAACTACATATTTATATAAATAGCTCTAGATTACCACATTCCTGATAAAAGTACTTACTTAGAAGTTGTAAAACACATTTTTACTGATTACCGATGTCTTAAGAGATATAAGATGTGAGGTGAATTTAGTATTTACGTAGTGGCTCTTTTATTCTCACAAATTACTATTTATCACTTTGTGTGTGTTATCTCAACTATTATTTGCTGGTCGCGAACTCCAGTAAGTTCTTACATGGTTTGATAAATTTCGTCATATTTTATATATTTTGAAATTATGGTCAAAATATATCTACTAATTTTCACTAAATATTTATACTTTTTGCGTCAACGTTGATAACATAATTTTGGTTTCTATTTTAGGCAAACTATTTATTTTTACTGATTCGCAATAACAATCTTACTATATTGTAAGAGTTGATAGAGCTAGGGAGTAATTGTAATTTTATAAAAGTAGTATACACAATGCATTATGGAATTTTACTGCAATAATCACATGATTAATTAAATGCAATCCAGTTACGTATTAGTATTTATAAAATTTAAATCAGTGTTATTTAATTGAGTATGATAATCGTAGGTGCAAGTCGGTCTAATTTCGTAGCATAAATATAATATACCTAATCTACATATTTCATGGTCTTAGTAATTCTATTTCTTGTAGTTTTGTAATATTTATGTAGACAAAATGCTCTTGTATTTATTATAATTTAGAAAATAATCAAGAACGATTTAGTTTTGATGCATAGAGAATTTTCCCCTATCTTATAAAAAGTTAGCGTTGACGTTATGTCACCATTACGTATGGTAATTAATACATCAAGTCTGCGCTAACTTTTTATAAGATAGACCGTTAATAATTTAAAACAAATGCTGCGTTGTCACAATATCAATCAAGTTGCTAAGTATTATGAATATGCACCTACTAAGAACAATGGTTAAATCTCTTAGTTATTATTATGAATTTTTGTGTTTCGAAATGTTGTTTGTTGGCAATTTAACGTGTGGCTTGTGCTCACAAAATATATAGCTTTTTTTCCTATAAAACAACAAGGACAAGTTTGGAATCGGTATTGGCGATATTTTATCAAATATTTTTAGTATGTTGGCACTTTGTCGATAGTTTGATCGTTTAGAATCTGCTCCTGGCTGAGTTATTGGTACTAACCATGTTATCTAAGACATCACTTTAAATAGCCGAGGACGGATCCTGTAATACCCATGTCGATCGAGTGCTTAGCTCAGTGATCAAATTATACTAGCAATAAATATTCTCGAGACCTAGATGTTCTTTTTGTCTAGTATGATGTAAGATTCTAAGGAAAAACTATTTTCATTAAAGTTGATTATGTGGGAACCATATTGTTTTCTTTCAGTACCATTTTCAGAATTCTTAGTTTCAATTTGTTTATTCTTTTGAATAACGCTCGATCCTCTTAAATTATTTTTATATTATATAAATATTATTTAATCAAGTTGATTTATATTCTCAGTGCAAACAAACATTTATTTCTAATACGATTTAAAAATTACTTAATAATTGATTGAGCAATAGACTTTCACATTTATTTTCTTTAAAACTGCGACTTGTAGCCGTAGATAGAAATGTAGGATTCGAAGGTTCTATTGTCTAAAAGGATTTTAAGGGGAACATTGCTAAGTAGCTAAACAATTACGCATCGCAACGTGTTTAGCGTATAAACTTGCGTGTATCTGTGTTGTGTAGCAGTGTGTAAACAGTCGGCAACAAAGGCGTTAGTATCGGCCAGGCGACGGCGACGGGATAGCATTGTTGCGGAATCAGTGCACACGTCACCAAGTCTTTTAGCATGAGCCCGCGCTCAAGGTGACCGAGTGCCGAGCGAGCGCCTTCGCCATTACGTAACCGACCTCACAGACACTCGCTCGCCGGATCCATCATCGTACGTAACCGATTTCTATTGTGTACTTATCTGTGGTGGTACCTTTTTCAAGAACTGTTCCGTTTTAGATGTTCCGTGCGTTATTTTTGCTGGCGCTGGTGGCGCCATCTCTGTGCCGTCCGTACGACCCTGAGGACGACGAGCTGGAGAGCGTGCTGCCATCTGACGGTACTTTTGAAGCTTTCTACCCTCGAGAGGCGCACGGGCTCCCCAATGGTTCCTCGCGGCCTGCACACGGCCATGGTAGTTTCTACAAGCACCGCAACCCGGCGCTAGTTGACGTTAAAAACGCGGCTGCATACGGATTCCGGTTTGATGGTAAGCGCAGATTCAACTTCGATGAGTAGGATAAAGAGGTGCTCTGTAGTGTAGCGAATGAAAATGTGTAAGTAGTCCAAACAAGATTGTGCTTGGAATATTATATCTATAGCCTAGTTTTACAAACCATCTATTTATGTGTTGTAGACTTAGTACCTATAGTCAGACTCAATATAGATGAAATTATCGTGTGGGATTCGTGGGTTCGAATCCCACTCGACCTATAACTTTTGGGATGTTATAAAATGATTATGAAACCTATGTCTAAAGACATTATTTTGCTATATTAAAACTTTCTGTAACTTGTAAGTAGGTCACTTGTTTTTGAAAATCGCAACTGTTTAGTTATATCGATTAAATAAGTACCTTACTATTCAATAAAGTTATTTCTATAACAAAGATTTTTATTAAGTACCTACCTATCTGCGAACTGCAACATTTTTTTAACTACGATAGTATTAAAAAAAAAGTAAGTACTTAAGTATCTATTAATAAATAGTGTACTATTTTTTTTGAGATTTAAAGGCCACTTAATACTTAAGAAAATAGGATGATATACAATTTCTATAAGCAATATAGTCGCATTGCAACGATGCCGTAGCAAATGTTAACGATTTTTCATATAAAAGATTAAAACGCGCTCGCGGCGCCAAAGCTACGAAAACTAAGTCTGTACGTGGTCTACTCATTGTTTTCATGTAAGTACTTTAAATTATAAGATTTTGAAAATATAATTTCTTAATTTTTTTTATCTATATCCCAAACACAGACCAGTAATTGGTCTGTGATCCCAACAAAACCTTTTATATTGTATTTTTTTAAATGGCTTCTGCCCGTCTATACGACTGGCCAGTCCACTACCAGTGTCAAGTGTTCATCTTGAAATAAGCATAAGTACATATCTCTCAAGTCGGCTGTCTTTTGTTTTAAAAGGGAAAATGGTGATGTATGTAAGTAATAATAACTTATAATGCAGTTTTAAGAAAAAAAAACAAAACTCGATTCTCATTGTGGTTTTACTGAATTAGATGTAGAACTTTGACTTATTTATATACTTAGTCTATTTAGATACCTACTATATTGATTTAATTAAATCATTACGGGATATATTATAGATAATTGAGGAGATGTTTTATTATAATATATATGTGCTGGTACACACCGAACTATAAATTGATATTGTTTTCAGCAAAAAACTGCTAAATAGTAATGCAGTGTTTTACTTAAAATGTAATCTAAGCGCTAGGAATACCTATGCTTTTTAGGGCCCCGTACATAAAGAGTAAAACGGGACTCTATTACTGAAACTCAGCTGTCCGTCTGTCACCAGGCTGTATCTCATGAACCGTGATAGTAATAGAATTGTTTTCACATATAAATGTCGTCCTTTTGCCGCTATAACGACACGATAAATACTACAAATTAATACTGATAACGGCAACAGGTAGATACGGAGTCAGATTCCATGTCTTAAATTGTGCTTATGTTAAATTACATTAACTTAAGTGTCTAGACCAAAATATTACGAAAAAAACATTTACTTAGTTAGTGATATAATAAATAAGCCTAGCTTATGAATAACTGCGCTGTAGGTGCAGTATAAATATTATAAGTAGATTATATATTTTGGAACGTTTCAAATCATTAAAATTTATTTTGTGTAATAAGAAAGTGAAAGATAAGATAGACTCATATGTCTCGATTCGACACGAGTGCCAGGCACATCCGTCCCTTGCTATCTATTAACGAGTGGAGCGGACCGGAGCGCCACTCTTCCGTTCAAACCGATACCCACCTCCCGAAAAATCCATGTCAAAACACTTAGGCGCTTCAATAAAAAAGTGTGAAATTATCTTAAGTGGTCAACGAAACTCCTTTTTAAAATAGGGCTAATAATAACGGTATGTTCTAAGTAAAGATAGAAGTGTAGATATGTTAATAAGATTATTATTATGTTGAGGTCGGGGACCGGCTTTTAAGGACGGAATGTTTCTGATACGGTGTATAAAAAACGACTGGACTCCTGGGATCGGTCATTCCGTGGCCGGAGTGGGTGCACGCATCTTCGTTTCCGAAATAACGAGCCTTTTTTGTGTAAAGGTTCCAGATCCTTTTTTCGGGTGCGACCCGTAGTTCTGAACTAATACTCGCAGGGGGTGAACGTTCCACCGGTTGTTCAGTTCAATTGTCATTGGTCAGGTGTGATGTTCCGGGATTCTAATAAAATGGTAAGTGCTTTTTTTGTGTTCTGAATAGGTATTTTCATCAATTGTTTCTCTTACATGATAAGCTAATATTTTTTACTAAATAGTTTGCTTTCCAAGTTTTACTACATATCAGTGTAATTTTCTTGGAAAACAAAGTAAATATAGATTTTAAATGAGAAAACTTATAAGTGGTCCATAGTTATAATTTTAGATTCGGTAAAGTTTACATTGTGACTGTTTGTTTTCCTGGGAAATATAAATAAATAAATTATTAGAGCATATCATCAACGGAGCACAATGCAAGCCATCCATCCATATCTCAACTTCGTTACATCTCTATGGTACAGATTATTATATTTCGCGCGTTTTTTTATAAATAAAATATGATGTAAAGGTTAAAAAAAGTTTTTCCATAGTCGTTTAATGTATGTAATATATTTTCAGTACTCAATAAATAATTACGATGCTACAACAGAATACCTACAGTTGTAGCATCGACACGATAAGAAGAAGAAGTACTCAATGGGTTTTAATATATATAAATAAATAATGATGGACAATCTACACATAGTATAAGTATCTATGTATTATATTTTTTACTAGCGACTTTGCATTGGCGTTTTGAAATGAGAACGGTAGAGATAAATAATTTTAATTATGCACGTACGTTCATTCATTATTGTATTAGTTGGTCGACAAATCCAGTGTTAAGTCGGTGATTGAATAAATAAAGACAAAAACTACTTATTTAAGTATTATACATTTTAATATTTGTGTATGAGAGTGTAACCGCGTTTTTTTTTATAATGGTTTATCATCACAATATTATATTAGGATGAAAATTAAACATATACTTAAATTCACGGACATATCACTTGATACCATCTAATCCTGAACTAATCAAAGCATTCCTAAAATACTACGGGCACTGCATTGTAATAGAATAGTTAGATTTTGTTAGCCATGTAGCTAAAAAAATCTAAATACTATATAAGTCACACTTAATGTAGGTTTGTGTAATGTAAAGGGTTTAATCATTAATCGGTTTGAAAAGCTTTACCAATGCGGTTCACTTATGAGCTTTAATTACAATTGAAGATTTTGAAAGTTTGCTAGTCCGCTTGAAAACAACACAAAAATAACATAGGTTTAAATAACCCGACGAAGAAGTAATGGGTATGGTGCCTTTAAAATCAATATCAACCATCATTTTAAAATCAAGACAGAATATGTAAAACTGCAGTTTGACACATCGCTAACACGATTATGACAATATAAAATCAAATATAAATCAAACGCATTTTTTGGGTTAAATAAATAAATTGAAAGATATCCTTTATTTTAAAAAACATTGATATTTTAATATCTGAAGCCAATACAATAATATACTAATATAAATAATAAAATATACTAGCCGCGTTAATCTTCACTATGTTTTCATCATAAAGTTCTTCAATAATAATTAATGCATGGTATAGTTGAACATTTTTAATTAAGTAAGAAGTCAATATATTGAGTATTTGATATAATAACCTAACGCCCACTGAGAACCCATTAAATCGAATAGTTATTCCAATAGAAAATTAGTGTTTATGACCTACGAGCGGAGCGATAAGATGGGAAGAAATTTTTTACGACTTTCGGACCTCTACGGACTATTTAACGATTAGCTACGGACCCGCTCAAATCACTTTATAATGTGTCTATCTGCCAAACAGCGCTAGATCCTTGATTGTCGTGGTTCCCAGAATCAAAAGTATGTAATATACCTACCTACATCTGCTGTATAATTGTGATAGAGGGATGTAAAATTGTATACATTTATAGTGACAGTGTACCTACTATAACTTCTTGTTTTTGTATATACGACCTTTGAATTGTTTTAAAGTGTTTATACTATGCAGCCCGATGATCATTTATTATACAAGCATTATGAGTTAGTAGTTTGCTTTCTTTTTTTTCGTATTGACAAGGAGAGATAGATTGGTCTGTTTAACATTAATTACAAAATGCTTAATTGTGTTGTTAAGGCCATACCAATTGTAAAACATAAACTCATCAATCTTCTGGATGTTCGTTGGGAAATTAAGTGTGGGCACTTATACAATATGTGATGTATTAAGCAGAATATAATTTGATTTATATTGTATACATAATACATATTAAAATAATAAGTTGATAAAACATTGGTTCTAAGTTATAGCCATTTGAACATAAATGTGCAAATGTTTTATTATATTAAAACCAATAAAACATCATAAGATCTACGAAAAGTGTCGAAGTGTCTACGAAAAAGTAAAAAAAAGTTATTACCAGTCGATAATCTAGGTTATTCGGATAGACATTACCTACCTACTTACATAAAATTTGGCCAAGTTAATACTAAGATGTAGGTACGTTTGCTCGATCATTGAGAGTAAATCATTGTTTTGAATTTAAATAACTTTGTTCCAGATGGGTTTGTGCTTGGTGCTAGCGTTGATGGCATCGTCGGAGGCGTTTTTCCTGAAATGGGGATCAGACTCTACGTACGTATAACAAAAAAACATTTTAATTAATTAAAATAACCAAAGTAACCATTATTACAGCAAATTGTATAAGGGCTCTTGCGAACTTAAAAACTTATGGCGAATATTTATTTAATTCTTTTCGGTATTTATTTATCAGCGTTGTAACAACATATCTGTGTAACATCAATAAATAACAGGAACTGACTACTGCACATAAGTGTGTCTCTGTCGGTTGATATTATTGGTTATAACGTGCTATAGTCGCACAATAGTCTGTAAAATAATACAAAAACGGCCTCTTCCTACAATGACAAATGTTATTTTTTGTTTTGTGATTTTTAATTCATATTTTTTGTAATTATGTGTCAGCGGAAGCACACTGTTTCCTGTATTTATGTACTTGTTTTAGCTAGCGATATCTATTGTGATATGTGATTTGTGGTTTATGATCGTTCGTTGTTTCAGCAGGCAGGTTTCGCCACAGAAGACATGGGTGCAGCCGATGTCTCCCAACATGTCACCCTACCGATACCAGTACACATATTCTCCATACGATTCGCGCAAGATCTACCAGATTCAGAATCCGCAATACGCGCAGAGTGAGATGCAAAGTATTCAGAACATGCAGATTCAGCAGAATCTGGCGCCGATTCCAATCAGCGTGCCGGCGGGCGCGTCGCTGACGCCCGTGTCGCTGCAGCACGTGCAGCTAGTCCCCTGCATGTGTCCCGTGGCTCCGGAGGAGGCTGAGAAACTGCAAGAGCAGGTGGGCCCTGGCCCCTACATCGCGCAGACCTTCGCGCAGCCTTCTTACTCCATGCCGCAGCAGGTGGCTGTCGCCGCAGACAACTCTAAGCCAACCAACGTGCAATAAAACATATAAATAATACGATTCACATCCCACCTATTTAAATCATAATATTTTTTCTTACCACTTATTTATGCTGATATCGATGTTTATTTAATACGATCGAAGACTGATAGTTTAAGGATGTGCCTTCATTTGAGTAAATATATTATATTTATAAGCTGGTTTCAATTTGAACGATCGTTAGTTGACGGGTTGATGAAAGTAAATAGAAGCTTTTGTGAGATAATGAAACGCCAAGAAAGTGTAACAGAACGTAACATATTATGATTGTCGAGTTGGGTGAATGATGGCGTAATCGTGATTAGCGTTATTTGCTGCGTTTGTTTAGATTGGCGAAGCGGACCGAGAGGCATGCAGTGGCACGCTGTTCTTTTTGCACGAACGAACCGCCCGCCTCGCCGCCGCGCCTGCGCCCGCGCCGCTGCCGCCGCCCGGCCTCTCGGAACTGCCGGAAAGTAACTAGTATTACGTAAAACACTTTCATTGTGTTCTCGATATCACTAGCACTATTCATTCCAACACTAAATGAGAACCAACTCAATTTTCACGCTCTGATGATAAGATAGATACTGCTCCCATTAATTTGCTTGCTGTTCGTGCTCACAAAAAATGTGGAAAATAATGTTTAGAGTATTTTGTATAAGCTGCATAGTCTAGTTTCAGAGAGTTCACACACGGCGGCAAGCTAGCTGACTTAACCGTATATATGTTAAAGTTAAATACCTACTTGACACTGGCAGAAATTATTCAAATCACTTGACGCTTTCTAAAGTATTGACAATGATATCACTGAAGTACGTCAATCAATCGACAGACAAAAGCAGAAATTAGTTGCCAAAAGTAGGTAAAATTTCTTATTTTGTCTATAAATAGCATGATATTAGAATTTTGTAAGTTAAATGTAGTGCATAAGCAGAAAGTTGTGAGAAATAGGCAAAATAAGATTACGGGTCGAAATAACCTGAATGCGACAATGTTCAAATCTAAAAATCAAGCGACTCTTTTCGGCACAAATCTGCAAGAAAAAATAAACCAATTGCACCATTCATACATGCCGATGGATCTGAATACCGCGTTCCATCAAAGTAAAGTCAACGCTAGAAAGAACCTTGGCTTCATTCTGAAACATACGACCAGAAAAAACCTGCAGGATTCTGACTTCCAAGAACTCCTCCTTTGCTCGCTGACTTTGGTCTATTACTTTGGAATGCGACTCAAATTGAGCAGGCTAACCTCCAGGTACTGGTATTGGTGTGGAAAAAGACAATTTCACAAAGCAGAGTCTGTTTTCCAGAAGACGATGAATCAGTTGCACCCAGAACGCAGTGAAACAACCATTAAAATAACTATGAAGTTCTTTTCCGACGTCCAACTCTGGCCTTTTGAAAGCTTCGTTGGTCAAATTCTAGAAGTCGTTCTTTATTTCAATAGAGGAAAAACCACTCTGTTTAACCTTATGCTGACTGATATTCATTACGTTCTGTTCAACGATGTGACCTCCGCTCGTCATCGCATGAGAATTCTGTATGAGCTTCTAAAAAGTACCAACTGGATTATAGATAAGCAAAAGTTGCTACCTTTCGTAACAAGACTTCTGGATTTTTTTGCGTACAGCATTGTGAAAGGTGAAAATAAAATTCCAGCCTATGGTTATTTACGAAAGGGATTTGATGTTTGCCTTCGTCGTATTTTTGAGAGAGCGGAGAATAACCACCGATTTCTTATAATCGCTACCATGCTGAACTGGTTTTCGATGGTGCGCATGCTTGATGACGACGCTTTGGAGTTTTCTTCACTTTTAGATCACGCATCAAAGCTGTATAAAGTGGGTTCATATCCGAGTAGTTTTCACGATGGGGTGTTTGAACATGTTATAACAGGCTTGGTTGGATCATCTAATGCTCTTCACAGTCTCATTGGCAGTCGCCTTATGCACAGATTTCTGGATAGACAGGAGAATGCACCGTACCTGATGGTCCCTTCGATTTATTACGAGTTTTCACAGGTATCTTAACAATGATTTGATTCTTTTATATAGATCATAAATAGTCAACATTTATTTTAACCTTTTGACCCAATGATCTTTTTTTGGAATATATAAACCCTTTGAAACTTCATCGTTGGTAGATAAACAAACCTTGATCAGCAGTTAGTACCTACACATGCTGGTGAGACTGAACGATGTTCTCGCGTACATATTCACTCGAACCTCTTGTATTATACCTCTTGCAGACATTCTTTACAATAACACAGCTGGGTACCTATTAATTATAATACATGAATAACTTATCTAACAGGTCCGCTTAAAAATAGGAATGTACGACAAAGCAGACAAAGCTTTTATTCGCCATCATAGAGAGAAATTGCATGAATACTTTCTAAAAGCTGTGAAACTGCATTGCCACAGTACATCGAATTTGAAGTCTCTGTTCTCCGTAATCTGTCTAATAGTATTGGAAGTGCCTTGCGGGCTGACAGCTGCCGCCGCCGCCTGCATGGTTATGGCTATACAGGACTACGCGATCAAAGGAGAAAATCTTTCCGCTACTTGCAGGTTGGCTAATCATCTTAACCACTAAATATGTATTTAGCTTGACTGAAATACTTACAAGGATACTTCGATTACGTTATGTATCTCTGGGAGATATTATAGCTTACAAAATAAAAGTAGCTCTGAAAGAAAGAAAGAAAATATATTTTTTACCAAAAACATAAATAAGGTAGGATCTTACATAACAGAGGATAAAGTACATTAAATACCTATATATGTGCGTGCGATAGGTGTAGTGTAGATATTCATATAGTTCCCAACCATAGTATGTTGAGGCAATGGGGGTATGCCTTGCATAAATGTTACACAAACGGCGCCTGTGCAACATTGATTTCAGTTGTTTGGTGCTAGTTAATCATTTTACTTACATCGAGTTCGTGTACCGTATTTAGCTATTCAGTCATCATTCTCCTGCCCTTATCCAATGTAACTGATATAATGATAACAGGTACTGGATGCACGCTATTGTCATATCAATTATGTCCCTGATATGCTGGGTGCATAAAGCCCAGCTGCTCTACCGATACGTGAACCAGATCATCTCTAGACGTGCAAAGGAGGCTCCGCAACTAAACCCTCCACTGATGCAGTATTACAACATTGGTCGACACCATGTTACGTGGAATAAACCCACATTGTTCTTTGAAGACTGGGAGCTTCGGTATGGTTTGTGGAAGCATTTTCAGGACCCGCTGAGTCAGGTTAGGGTTTCAGATTTATTTATAATACTTAGTTTGTGTCCATCATAATTATATAAACTATTATAAATGAAATGAAATGAAAACACTTTATTGTACCTAAACACCATTGTACACCTTACAATTAATTATTGAGAACAAGAAAACAAAATACAGTACAATGGTCGATAACTACTTATTATAATACTGATTTAGGAAAAAAATCTTCTTTTATTTAATTAAATAAGTACTTATAGTTATTTTCTAGCCTAATCATTTATGTATCGGATTTCAGCACATTGAAATTCAGCAATCATCACTAAGCAAAAAAGTTCCGACGATGGATCTAAGAAACTAACTAAAATATGCTCTAGTTAAGAAAATAGAAGTTATTCAAGTAAGTAGGATTTTATAACATTGATTTTATTCGCCCCGGATTACATAATCAACATTTCTTTTTATGTATGAAATGCTTTGCTAGCTTGCACTTACAAGACTACAACTGAATACCTACTGAAATATATACGACTATTCAAGCTGAATATTGGAGCATTTCATAACCTATGTTTAGCTGCCTATTGGTATTGAGTACCTACAAATAAGTATAATGATTTCAGTTTCTAAATCTCTCAGAGTTTTGTAAATATCTACCTAAGTAAGCTTTCAAATTACCTGAAAAGATGTTATTATATTAGCTATTAATACAAAATGACATATTAGTACCTACTTAAAATGTAACTGTAAAAGCTAATACAGTTCTTGATAGTAATATTAATATTATAATAAAACTTAACAATTTTGTTGCATTGTTTTCAATCGTGCTTGTTTCTTATTTGTGTAACAAGAGGAAATATTATGTAGCTCATACTTAATTGTTTGCGTGGGCTTACAAACGAAATAATCAATGAAAAAATCTATATGAGTGCTTGGATTGTTATAATGAATGTATACCTACCGCTTACGTCTAAACCTACACGTCGATTTATAAAATCAATACAATAGAGTTAGCGGAATTGACAATATAAACAAGGGCAAAAAAGGTTTCCTGTCATTTTTAACCGACGAAAAAACGGAGGAAGTTCTCAAGTCTACGGGTATATACCTTATAAAGTTTAAAATTATAATTGAAAAGATAGATTTAGCAACAAAATCTAGCAACTCCAAAAAAGACTTTCCAGAAAAATACTGCATTTTAAACTTTTTAGTTTTATCTTTACAGAATTAGACGTCTCTCACAATTCCAATTTTCAATATTTTCCATTGATTTGTACCTACAACGTATTTTTTTAAATTTAAAGTTTAAGCAACGAGCCGACTATAAATTGTATGGTTAGATTAAACTCTCATGAGAAAAGCTTCAAACTTATCTGATTAGCTCGACTGTTGTTTACGAAGCGACATTGTTTGTGACGTTGGTGGTTGGAACAATGTATATGATGTATCGCAAGTACCACTTACACTTTCGTTAATTTCACTCACATACTCATTTAAATAGTGGTTGTTGAAGTGAAAGAGCGATTGTTATCTTGAAGGCATCTTGAAGGTTATGCAGGAAGATGTCGTCGGGCTGTTGTAAGTTTGATAGCTTTTTGTGTAATATTAAGCTTTAGAATATTCATTTAGGTAGGTATCTACAATACGTAACTACTCCAACTTCATGCGATATAGTAGGTACGATTCACAATAGATAGAGATTATTTACTTTTAATTGCGATTCTTATAATATAAAATAAAAAACATATTGCGTGTTAATTTAACGATATTGCAAGACTTACTTATAGGGGAATAACAATCGCTATCCAATTCACTGACTACGTATAGGTAATAAGTTTTGTGTTAAGGATGTGAATATGATAATCTTTTATATACCGCTTTTTTGGACACATATTCAATTCTGCTTTAGACTTGGTGGTGTAAAATAGGCCTGTAGGTACCTGCCTAAACAATATTTTGAGTTTCGCTTGTGGTCGTAAATCAGTTTTCTGGTTTTGTCATCCATCTGCAGTTAGGTTACGCAGCGTATAATCGTTTTATTAAGGCAATTGTTTCGGATACGGCCACGCCGATTATTTGGAAATGAAGTATTTTACAATATTTTTGCTAAATAAGTTATGGTCACGCTTCGCAATATTTAACTAATAATAAACAAATTAGAGCAATTTGTTTTGGCTTTGTACATTCTATAGAACAAGTCGCATAACTCAGTAGTTATTTACTATTAGTTAAATAAATAAAAAAATAAGTTTTACTAGGTTACGTATGGATCATACATTAACAAGAGAACTACACGTTATGTTTAAATGTCATCTTAAATGTGACAAACTCTCTGCGACTTCCTCGAGGGCTATCATATATCATGACTGATGGAGGATGTTCATAATAGGAGCTTTGTTTTCGGATAAAAGTTTATCTGTTTCATATTCTGTAAAGTATTTCGTCAGTTTTTAAGGATTCTTATGAAGTCGAAATGGATTTGGTTATGTCCGCGTAGGTTACGCGTAGGGGCTTATTTACGGAGACTCGTTTTACGCATCTCATATTGTATGGCGTGGCGAGACTTGCTTGAACAATAAAAAAATATTATATAAAGGCACATGTAGGTTTTAAACTTAGTTTTTGTACCTCGTCATTGCTCTGTAGGAGGCCTAAGTTTCAAATGCACGTAGATTGCATAAAGTAAATTATATAATATTTTTTATACACTTTTGATAATGTACCTATACGATCACTTCCTTGATTTTTTGTAACAATAATAAAATTGATTTAGTTTATAAGCACATAATATTAGTAATAAAGTGCATAAGAAGTTAGCTCTGAAGTATACAGCGTTTGTAATTGAAATGTTTGCAACGCTGATAAAGACAAAAAAGTCCTCGTAAGTATAATTAAAAGACTAAACTCGTGAAGGTCGCTGAGGGTTGATGGATAATCAAAGTCGTTCCTTCTAAAATGTATAAAAACATTGTGCGAAGTCGTCCTAATTATTTCTAGATTTTTAAACATAGATTGTTTTTGGGTTTTTAAAGTAGTAGATAAGTTTAAACTTTACGTGTTTATAAGACTCTACTGAAAACTAGCACTATAGTAACCATTGGCTTATTCTAGGTAAGCCTTTATAAACATCGTTTTTAAATTAGTTTTAAAAATATTCATATCTTTATTATAACTTTTCATAGCATTTTATTACTCACAATGATTTATATGATTTACATTATGATTAATACCTATATCTCTAGGTACCTGAGCTTTGTTGGTTTGTTGGGGCTGGCTACAACAATCTGATAGAAAAAATATATTTATAATAAAAATATATATGTACTGTGTGTGTATAAATATATATGATAGTGAAATGAAGCAGTTCAGTATATTCTAGACGTCCAAGAAAGAGACGATGCGATGCGAAATACGTTTCGCGAAACGGGACAGCGCAAATCACACGTGTTTCTGGATGCTTGTTGAATGCATTCGTGTATGGCATATATAAGTATTAATAGGAGCATCGGCTTTCATTGTTGAAGTGCACCTGAACCTAAGCGCATCATTGTCGTATCATACTTGTTGTGTGGGAAATTCAAACAGACGTTCGCTCTGTAGCAATTTGCGTTTTCGCACGCACTCTCTGAGCTTTTTTATCATACATACTACTCTGTGCTTTCCACTACATTGTTATACAATTATGGATTCTCGAGTCGCGGTGAGTGTTTTTATTGCTTACAAATTATATGAGATCGCTGTGTTACTTGAGGATAATTGAGCTGTCACTCAAGTTGAGATAACATCGTAAGCATTGTCAATCTAATTAATGAATCTGTCTCTGCGATAAAATGTAAACGCGCCGATTATAAGATAATAATAAAGTTGTTAATTACTATCACCGTGCGAATTTATAAATTGTTTTTTTTTTATTAATTACCTGCATATTGTTTTTAAGCACGAACGCTTTTTATAATATTGTAAAATTCATTTGTTTAAAATTTTATTGAAGAATAAAAGTAATTAAGACTATTTACATGGTCATTTTGATGCAAGCATGCGACACAATAGTTGTTTAATATCCGATAGTGTATTTTAATTAATTATATTGGCATAAAAATCGAAATCTCTGTACTTTTGCAGATTTTGTGCTTAACCTTGCTGTTGGCGATGCTGATTACATGTTCAGAGGGGTAAGTTTCTCCTACACTTAATATACCTAAGTCCATAAATATCATCAACATTATGTTCTTGTGGCACAATCCTGGAAAACACATGTTTAACTCTTTCCTGTAACTAATCTGTTGATGTTCAGATAAATAGTTTTTGGCAGAGGCATGCAAGTCCGTAAATCAGATGAGCGGTTTGCAAAAAATATATATTAATATCCCTCCAATAATATAACTTTGTGGCCAATAAACTGATACTTACTATTGCTATAGGTATTCTTCCCTCGCACACCTTGCATCTATAAGTCAAGATAATTTATTTTAGTTAGGTACCCTCTTTAAGGGTACCTAACTTTTTGAAAATGACATGTGGACTGCATGCTGTAATGCCAACAACTATATATATATATCTATTGGATTGTCAATGACTAGTCGATTTTTTTAAAGTAGTCATGACGTACATCGATTATTGCACAAAGAATTCACTATGCGAGGGATTATTACGTACATAGTCTTGGACAGGAAATAAACAAGGTACTTATTGCACTCACGCGCATCGGTTAAGGAAGCATCTGAAACCACTAGCTTATGAAGGAAACGCCATGTTACTGGAAATCTAGATCAAATCATGCGTTCTGCGCAGCACACATGCTAAGTATATGAATTGCAGCTTCCGAAAAACACTAAATGCTGGAAGACACAATAATCGAGCATAGTACCTTTTAGGAAATAAAAAATATCAAGCTCAGGACACAAATATGGATAGCAAACAAAAAGTATTGGGCTTACATCTAGCCATGGACCGTTTATAAGATATATTCAATTATAAGTTTGAAGTTGTGCTTGAACTAAACAGGGAGATATATTACATTTAGAGTTTTCTAGTTCCACATAAGTGTCACTTGTTTACCAGTTTAAGAACTCCTTAGTCCAAAAAGTTTTTTTTTCTCCAGTCGCAAGAAGAAAGTTGTCATCCACGTCCCGTACAAAGTGAAGAAGATTAAACACACGCATACAGTGTACAAGACCATCCACCATCACCACGCTCACCCTCACATGGATCACACTGGCTCTGCGTCGGATGATCATGAGCACTTCCACCATGTGCATCTACACGAAGAACCGCCGTCACTGGTGGGTGCGCACAGCCAGCTGGTTTCTGGACTGGCTATCCCCGACTTTTTACCGGACGTGCCTATGGAAGTGCCCGATATACCTGATGTGCCGCGTGATATTCCTGGCCTGAACAGACTGATCCCGCTGTATAGACGAACTTAGGTGAGTACCTATTGTAGTATCCATTGAAGACTAGCTCCGTGTCTAACGCTTTGACACGATACGTAAAGGCGTAGCATATGATGTACCGATAATTGAACCTAGAAGCTCATAAAACCGGAACACAGCAATACGAACATCCGTGTTTGGCTTCAGATGCAGTGTTTTTCGTTTTCAAAATATTGATTTTTCACAATAATCAGGTAGTAATCATTAACTAATTGGGTGTATGATATAAAGTAGAATCCTGCAAATAAAAATGTAAGCAATAGCAACAAACTTTTGCATAAAGATATTACGTAGTTGGTGATATACCACTCCTCAAATTATTATTTTTTTCTTTTAGATCACGGGGATTATATAGCACCGACAGAGCCGAGGTATGAAATGCCATAAGTACGTGATTAACAACCCGTTTAGCCGTATGTAGTGAAATAGTATTATCCTTCTTATGTTAATTGTTATCGTTGGAATAATTATTGTAATACAAATTTTCCAAAAAAAAAAAATACTATTTTATCCCAAAATTAAAAAATATATTTTTTACCAAATAAAAAAAAAAAGCTAAACATTTAAAAGTATGGTATTGTGATAATTTAGTCCAACGATATAATGCTAAGCTATAAGATACCGACTCCTATAATATTTAAAAGTTTGTAAAGCATAAGCAAGGATAACTTAAGTGACGTACAAATATGAATTATTTAGAAATTAAAATCTTTCAAGATATTATTTTTCTACCAAAGACTTTCAAGACTGAAAAATTGATGATTCTATTACAAAACACTTTTAAAGTTTTCGTTTGGTTTACTTTACCTATTTACGTGTATGATTGAAAATTTAGTTATATTGACACAATACAATTCCAGAAAATATAAAAGTAATCATACAAGTTTGTCAAATTACTAGAACTATTGGAGTTTATATGAATAGATTTATATTATATCTGCAAGAAAATTTACAATATGGATAGAGAGATGTTGTGTACTTATTATTATTATGAAAGATAATATTATTTATTCACAATCCAAAGCATTATTGAGTATACTTTGCGATTATTAACTCGAATAAAACTTAGCGTAAAAATAAGTATGTGCTTATTTGATTGACTAGGTTTATCTATTTAAAATAATAAAGCTGTCTTATTATAGGCATTTTTGTAATAAATAAGATTAACGTTAAATCATTTTGTTTAATTTTAATACCTATACTGAGCTATATTATAAAACACATTCTTGAACATTTTTCAGTTTTGTACGTATCTAGGTCACCGATCGTTTTTATTAGTGCTCTTTTAATCGAGAGGTATGTTTCATTGTACAAAATATAGAGTGAGCTTAAAAAAATATTCCCTCGGGAAACTAATAAATCGGAATGGAACGGATAATTAAATTTTAATGGGCCACGTTTACACTTGGAAGTATTTACGGGCACAATCCTCCGCCTACGGCTTGACTTATTGACCGGCAGTCGCGCCCGCTCGCCGCCTTATTGATGCACGTGCTTATATTTATTTACCTTCCTAACGATCTCACCACCAGCACAATAAATACTATTGAAATATTCTCATTTGTCATCACTTACGATCGGATATTTTAGTAGAAAAAATACTGTCCCGTATATTAAGACTACAAAGCCTGATTAAAAGATACAGATTTATCATAATGTATGTTTATTCGTTCTATTAAATAAGCTGTAATGGAGTATTTATATAGGCACGCCAACTTAAAAAAAAGCTGCGCGCGCGATTCACCGATTACCTACACTACGTTTGTTACGACATCTGCTTGCGCCGCCGTGGTGGTTAGATCGAATGCGTTATTTTGGAACGGTAGGGAAATACTTGTTACACATAATGTCCACACAAAAAGCAAAAATAACAATGATTCCTCATTGACAAACGGAACCCTGTTCCGCTAGACATTAGACCGAGAATGGCCCCAACACCGAGGCGAGAATTCTCTTGGCATGCTACGCCGACAATTGCTTTGTTGTTTTTTTGTCGATATTACGGATTTATTTAAGTGAAATTGAATAAATGGTCATCTCACGATGTTTTGCTATTCAATCCGTTGCAGCGTGGCAGCTGTGCGGTACTTGTAATGCTGCCCGCTCCACTTTTTTCTCAAATAAAACTAAAATCGGGAAGAATGAAAGTACTAAGTGATGTAGAGTAGAATGTGAATGTAAGTCCGGTCTTGGTGCTGCTTGTATACAGCTTCATAAAGCTATTGTGGACATTGAGTGCTGATTGCTGGTGAGGAGACGACATGGACTCCAAGATATGTTTATTGCTGCTGGTAGTGCTGTGTCTGGAAGATGGAGAGACAGGGGGCCATGGAGGAAAACACCAGTAAGAACATTAATATATTTTTTAAATGGAATGGTTAGAATGCTTTTCTATGCAACTGCAATTTTATACAAATTTATATATATTTTGTTATATAACTCTGAAAATAATCACGATGTGTTTTTCTTTTTACAGTTTATGACTGTAAAAAGAAAATTAATACATAAGATCCAACTACTATTGATTGTAAGATGGTATGTTTCTCAAGAAACGACCGAAATTGTTCGCGTCAATGCTTTTCCGAAGATATTGCTGAACACTTGTACCACTTACAAAGTACTTAATATTGGAAATAAGTTTAAGTATTCTCTAAGGACCCATTTAACCATGTTTATAATACTTCAGCTAAAGCGTGATATATAACTGATGCGATTTCTATCATTTTAAATACCTATAACACATTTTTAGGGTTCACGCAACTCTTATCTGGCACTAGTTAGAAGTAGCAGTAACACTGCGTAAATAGCATTATAATTGAATCATATAATTTATCTAATATCTAATAATTTTATGACTATCGAATAATTATAATTTGTTACAGTGACCACGTGAATCTACACGTACCCGAGTTCATCCATCACGACCATCACACGAAAGTTATAACTATTCACCATCATCATCACAAGCCAAAGAAAGAGCATCACCATCATCACCACCATCACCCGAAACCCCATATACCACAAACACATCACTATCATCATCATAAAAAAGCTCACACGACGACTAAAACAGAGTCCAAGGGGCATGGTCATCATGGGCACCACGGGCATCACCATAAAAGTCATGGCCATCACCATGGGCATCATCACCATGACACCCCAAGCTACGACCCGCCGCGTATTCCATCGTACGAAGACGACTACTCGCCATCCTACTCACCACATGTGCCTTCGTACGGAGGAGGTATCGCTCAGCATGTCCCGCAAGTCCACGGCATAACGCACACTGTAAAGCAAGTTAATGTGTTCGACTCACTACCCGGTGCGGTACCTAATAACAATGGCTACGAAGTGACGGAGCATGGTGACGATGGTGAGGAAGATGTTTTCACTTCTGTGAACGGCTTGCAGCAGTCGTATCCTTCCACGTACGGTTATTTACGTGGAGCTGCGGAACAGCCTTCTCATGACCCATTTGCGGAACTTACGCCGCAGGGTGCGCTTCAATCAAACAATTACGATCCATTTGCGGGTGCTGTACCTCAACAGACGGTCACACTATCAGGCGGGCAACATTTCCCAGGCTCTACCCAACACGACCCCTTTGCTGCTGCTGGACCAACTCAGAATACCGGGTTCATTCAGCCCTCCGACTTCCCAACAGGCTTCGACAGAAACTTAGGTGTCGAAGACCAACCGACCTCGTTTGCCGGCATCTCTGGCGGAGATAGCTCTAGCTTCCTATCGAACGACGAGAACAACATAAACGAGGGGCCTGTTTCTTTTTCTAGAGAAGCTGGCGTACAACATTCGACAGATACGGGTGGCATTGAAACCGTTGTGTACTGAAGCCCTAAAACGTATTTGTAGCTAGAGCCAAAACTGTTAACTATTTTTAATTAGTAATATGTACTTATTAATTAAATTAACTTCTATTAGATTATTTTACAATAACTTTATTCTTATCTAAGTACTATAACTAAGCAAAGCCACCAAGCTAAATTATTGTTCATATATTTTTTTTCAGTTGTAGCAAAACAACACGAGCGAGACGTTGAACCAATTTGAATCGCCCTACATCCGGAATTGCATAAACTTGAATCATAATAAAACTAGTGAAAAGAAGTTGATTGTCGTAACATGAACGAACAAAAAACATTCCTCTTCAATCTGTTACCCAATCACTTTGGGAGCAAGTTGCCATTACTTATCCATTATACATAAGTACTTTACATTTTATAGATTTTGACCTACTTTATGACATTTCATTATTACTATAAATTATAGGTTTTTATTAGTTATACTTTATTTTTAAGTATTCGTTATTTAATCATAACTCATATTTTTTGTTATTTAGTTTTTAAGAAATGTATAAAACAACACGTTTTTCTTAGTAAAATTTAAATTTACACTGTATGTTTTATTTAACACCTTTACTTTAATAAGCAAGAAGAAAAGATAATGGTATCAAAAGAAATTCATGATTATAATAATAAAATCGAATTGTGAACCACAGAAAACAAGAAAACAAGTTGATTCTTATAGATTTCACAAAAACAAGTGGAATTGAAACAGTAATCTTACCAACGAATAGTTTCCCACAATTTACTAAAGAATGAGAAACGGAAAACGGAGAAATTAGAGACAAAAGAGGTTTTCTACTATGTTTGTTTTTTATTTTTATTAGTCTTCGAAGGCTGGTGACTTGAGATAATTTATGCGTCTTGTTCAACCACTCACTAGACTACTCTATAATCAATCAAGATAACGACTCAAGGTAACATGATAGTTCAATACATTACTTTGGATCAAGTTTTTAGAATTTAAGCAGATGATCCAGTATGTTAAGTGTCTATTATAAAGCATTGCACTCTGTGTCCACTTCTGAGATTGAGTCGCGTGACTATTATAATAGATTTTAAAAGATTTATATTCTCCAAAAGGCAATAAAATACCAACTTGGTTAGGAAACTAGAGTAGGTTATTAAGCTGCATGCATTTCAGATTTTAAATAGGAGGACGTCCTCATTTGTCTGTAACTTTATTTCGAAAATTGCAACTTTTTCCTAAATTCATAGCTGGTGGATCTTAATTAATTGTACGAGGATATTACTTACTTGTCGATTAAAAAACTAGTTTTTTTTATCAATTTGCTTTACTTAAATAATATATAATGTAACTATTATGATAAAAATAATACGAGCACAAATGCGTGAGCTAAAAGGAATAAGGTTGTTTAGAAAGTTAGAAATGTTGATTTGTTATTTTTATTCGATATCGTCGGCGTCAGCCCATTTGGTCAAGTGTTGATAGTCAGCTACCAGTTAGCAACACGCAAATGCCCTAAAAGACAAGAATAAAAATAAAATACCAATTATTTACATTAATTAGGTTAGGTGTTACAACGCGACATAATATGCTAAACATTTTTATAAAAAAACTGATGTGCATAATATCCTCATAAAAAAATAATAATTATCATAATACCTTCAGTGGTGTACCGAGGCTCACTGGGTATTCAAAATTCTCTCAGGACGTCTAGTCGCAGCGATGTGTGACCCGAGGGCTGGTGAGTATCAGGCCCAGCGTATCAGCGTTGCTATTCAGCGCGGCAATGCAGCCGGTATCTTGGTACGCGGTATATAGATCGTTTGCAATGGTCTGCAGATAGTTCAACGGTTTCTTATGTATTTTATGAATACCTATGTACATTTTGTTAATACTGTATAGTCGTGATACTTTCTCACATCATTATCACTTGTCAACGAACGCAATGCCGTATGTTTAAATAGTCATTAAGCTATTAATTTGTATACGAAAAATAAATAAAAAGGTAGATCAAAAATATATTTATTAGCTAAAGTCCCCTGTGCGTCTGTATAACCAGAACCCTCCAACAAATCGTACTGTTCTTTGTTAATCATTTGTTAGCATACCAATAAACATATATTTACCACATTAAGAATTTCAACTACCAAAAGTAACTTTAATTTCGCGTACCACAAAATGTTGTGTTTAATTGTGTTGAAAGAATTAGTTAGAAAACACCGTTCGTTTGTGCCCCATTACATGCTGAAGGGGTGACCCTATCAACGCTTCAAATGATGGCATACAAGTAGCGAAGTTACCATAAGCTGTTGTTGCGTTCAATTGACACGCAAGATGAAGAAGGACTGTTTGGGCAGGAACGGTGGATATCCGGGATTACTCCAATAAATCGTTTATTTGAACTGTGTTAATGTGCTGTTTATTCGTATAAATTTTATATTAAAATTACAACATGAATTCGTTTATTCTTCAAGGTTGCAAGAGGTTAACGTCTCTAAAATTCGAATGCAATAGACTGCTGTCACTTGCAAATGACAGCTCGCATGAAGTTTTCGTTTAAATGTCAACGTCACTTGTCTGACGTCAAACATCACTCATCCTGTGATGCGCTCACGGCTGGAGAGATGGCGTTGCCGTCGCGAACATACCGCCGGCCTTGGAAGAACCAGGTTCCAACACAGCAACCGTTGTAGCAGTAGTAGGGACAGCAGGATCCTCAGGCTCCAGTGGTAGGGGACAGATCTTCGCAAATGACCGTCGAATGATGCCAGTCGCTATTCGTTTATCAGCGAACTCGTAAAATGCCCTCGTGTCAAGTAAAAACGCATATGATGCGACCCAGTCTCCATTTCACGGGAGGCAAGTCGTCTTCTTTGATCAGGAAGAGAGTATTCATTGCGCCTTCGTCTTGGTTGGTTTTCCACTTCGTCCTCGTTTGTAGTTCCGCTACGTACCTACTCCCTCGACCATCGCTGCCAGATGTGTTGTTGCAGTTGCTCGACTCGGTGTGTTCGTGTGAGCGATGACGTCGTCTTGGCCGTCAGGTCTTCGCATGCGGGAGCCACCAGCGTGCGTCCGATCAGGAAGTGAGCTAGGGTGAGCGGAGAAAGGTCGTTTGGATCTGTGGACATAGGGGATATAGGACGGAAGTTCAGGACAGCTTCGTCGTGTTAAAACAGTGCTGAACTCCTCGTACGTTAGCCTAGCGTTACCAACTATGCGTCGCGAATGATACCTACAGGAGCGTACTCCTCGCTCCATTAAACCACCAATATGAGGAGAATAGGTAGGTGAGAAAAATAAGCTGATTCCGTTGTTAGAGAGGGAATCTGTAATAAATTGAGAATATTCGTTTAAAAATGATGAAAGTTATTTAAAGAACCGACAAAATTCGTTACATTGTCAGACAAAATACAAAAAAAATTAAAGATAATCGTTTATTGTAAGACTAGTTATAGCTCGAGTCATTAAACAAATGAACAAAATATAGCCTTTAGAAAATTGAGCATTTATTTGATATAAAATACCTGTGCAGGGATCTAGACGCTAACTCGGTAAATTACTCATTATCGGTATAAAAGTTTACCTTTGAATCGATATCGATTGCAGATCACGCGCATAAATATATTTTCTTAGTTTCTTGCATCCAATGTCTACCAACACTCGCGTATGTTAGTCAGTAGCAGCAATGGACTTTCGTGTCATAACCTTTTGTGCTCATGTCTGAATAACAAAAGCGTAAAATGATGTTTCGCACATATTAAAATCGGATGTTTCATAATGTAATCAAAGCTAGAAGTATAACGTTTACGACCACTGACTTTAATTATACTATTTTCGTTTAAAAATATCTACATTTAGACATAAAACACGTTTAGATTGTTTACAACTTTTTACACGTAATTTTTTCGTAAGACATGAATGTAGGTCTGAAAATGAATGCATTCGAGCGAACTTCACTAACATGCACTGCGAGGCGTTTAGTTCCTGCACTTTTAGAGGTAAGGACCGGTTTTATGGTCTGTGGTTCCTTGCGTTTCATTTGCAAGTTGTAAACAAATCGTAGTACATACCTACGTACCTATACGTATAAACTTGCAGAATGACAAATGACACTCGAACGTAAACAAAACATAATGAAGAAGTATGAAAAATATTGCTTTGCGTTATACCTATTTCGTACATTGGAACTAATTAAGTGATTTTATTTTTAGATAAGCAATCTTGACGTTTGGCTGCGTACTTACACATAAAATCATAGTGCATTCGTTTATATAAAGACAAACGTTCAAGTTTCCGTTTTATGTTTAATAATCGTTTATTTGCTAACGTATATGAACCTAACATATCAGCTGGTTCACTTAGCGGAATGCGAACCGAAAATCTACCATCAATAATTAGTCGTTTATTCGTATTTATAAATAGATACTCACACTTTCGTTTATCTGTAGTGAAAAACCTATCTACTGTTTGTGGTACATTCTCGATTGCTGCAGTAAAATTACACTGAACATGACCTGAGGTCAAGTTCTTTGTGTTGATCGGACCAGATATCAACCAACCTAGCTTGGAGTTTTGCAAAAACGGCCTATTAGGTAGTCTAATCCTATTTTCGTATAAAAGTTCCCAGAACTTATCCGCCCCTATTAACAAATCGATTTCAGCGGGCACGGCGAAGTCAGGGTCTGCGAGTTGTATATTGTCAGGCATACCTAAACATTCGTATTTAATGCTTGCGGGTGGCAAGCAAGAGGTTATTTGCGGTAGCACTAAGCAGTTTAATCGTGTATTGAACTCACTTGTTCTAGAACGCATAAAAATATCGCATGATTTATTCGCATGGGTGAGGCTACGGCCTACACCAGATATAAATATAGTGGACTGTAATAAAGGCGCATTTAATCGTTTAGCTAACTTATCCGTAATAAAGCTATGCTGACTACCATTATCAAGAAGCGCTCGTGCGACATGGAACTGATTGTTTTGATCAGCGACTTCAACCAAAGCTGTAGAAAGCAAAACTTGTTGTTGCACTAAGCTTGAACTGGCCGTGCATTCGTTAGCGCGAGCGACGCAGTCAGCTGATGCATGCAAAGCAGTCAATGTAGCAGCGCATGTGTGAACCGGATCCACACACACATTCGCATTGCTACTACACTCGCCTTGCTCGTCTATATGAAGTAAACTGTTATGTTTTTGTTTACATTGCACGCAAGGACCAAATAAGCATTCATTAATGACATGCCCAGACCGCAAACAATTTGAACATAAACTTTTATTTTCGTTTATAAAACTAATCCTATCCCTAACAGATAAGTTTAGGAACTTGAAACAAGTATAAAGTTTGTGTTTACCATTACACTTCGGACAATTATATTTAAAGTTATTTTCCTTCTTACTATACGACTTACCTGTTGAAACATTATCACTGGCTGAAACATAGCTATGTACCTGATGGGCTTGTTTAGTATCGTTTACATTACTATTTGGCCTACCTAACGGTTTGGAATGATTCGCATTTATCATTTCCAGCATGTCAGCACGGTTTCTAAGGAAAGTAAGAAGTTGTTCTAACTTTAAATCCTGCGAGTTAGAATCAAGGGATCCTTTGTGGTTCTCCCACTCATGTTCAGTGGAAGAATCTAATTTAGAAACAATTAAATATATTATTAATGTATCCCATGACTCGGTTGGTTCGTTTAATGTTTTGAGAGCTCTCAAGTTTCTCAAAACTGTATCGATCAGCTTCCTAATTTGAACTGTTGATTCCTGCTTTAAACTAGTTAAATTAAAAAGAGACTTAATATGATTATGTATTAGGAGCCTACGATTATGAAATCTATTCTCTAATAACTCCCATGCGTGAATGTAATTAGATGCAGTAAACTCTAATGCACTGATGACCTGCAATGCACTTCCACTGAGCGAAGATCTCAAATAATGGAATTTATGAATTGCATCTAGATCCGTCCGTTGGTGAATCATTGTAACATATGAATTTCTATATTCCAACCATTCATCATACATTCCACTGAAGGTGACTAATTTAATGTATGGTAGTTTAACATGAGACAATGCTGAACTTTCTGTGGCTGAATGATTACATTTTACAACATTACAACTATAACTTGTCTCACTACTTTCGATTAAAGATTTAGCAGAGGCCATAGTACTAAAATATAATGATTCTACTGACTCAATGTACTCAAAGTGACTAGGGATATCTTCACTTGCAGAATAAGTTTCTATATCACTCCCTACTATGTTAAACTTATTGAAACATTCACTAGCAGCTTGTAACCGTAATTTCATTTCAGCAACTTGCAATTTAGACAAGTTAGCATCAGTAAATGAATCAACATATTTTTTAAACTGAGTCAACCTACCTTTCAAATGACCTCTCTGCTTTTTCAACTCAAACAGACAATCATCATTAGAACTACTTTTCCTAGTGGGAGAATGAGAAGGGGAGGGAACGAATAATTTAGATTTTTCCTCAGACATACTGGTGGTTCTTTGAGAACGAAAAGTAACTCACGTGTAAGTAGCACCACGTACGCCGTTTCCACTCGGTTCCCGCTAGGCCACGCACACTGGAATTAGAGAAGCACAAACGTTTTAACACAATTCGGGGGAAAGGATGGGTAAAAGATAGGATATCCTGACCGTTCGCTTCCTGATGGCTCGCGTTTCCACCACGTAGTCTGGTCTGGTCTCGTATCTTGATATCTTGATCCGGCTCGAAGGACCAATGTTTGGGCAGGAACGGTGGATATCCGGGATTACTCCAATAAATCGTTTATTTGAACTGTGTTAATGTGCTGTTTATTCGTATAAATTTTATATTAAAATTACAACATGAATTCGTTTATTCTTCAAGGTTGCAAGAGGTTAACGTCTCTAAAATTCGAATGCAATAGACTGCTGTCACTTGCAAATGACAGCTCGCATGAAGTTTTCGTTTAAATGTCAACGTCACTTGTCTGACGTCAAACATCACTCATCCTGTGATGCGCTCACGGCTGGAGAGATGGCGTTGCCGTCGCGAACAAGGACCATGTAACACGCAGTCACACTGAGGCTCAAGCACTACTAAATGCAGCAACCGCAAAAGGATCAAAACAGTGGCTTATTCGAGTCACACTACGCGTTGACGCCAGCTTGACTGCCAAACGTTGCAGCATCACCGCGCAGTGTGTTTTGAATGAACATTATATTCGTGGGTGTGCACAAATATATGTGCCAATCGTATAGATTCCCATACCCTTAAAGCCTACAATAGCAATACGATGCACTGCTAAGCGACAAAAAAAGGTACGGTTGTAGTCCTTACCCGAACGTTTTATATTCGCAAGCTTATTAAATACTCTGTTGCATAATCTGCAATCTAGTTACCACAGTAAAAGCATTGTTTAATTTGGGGCTGGAAGTGTGAAATGTACATGAATATTTGTGTATAAATTTTATTCATAGTTTTAAATAAAACAGTAGTAACAGTTGTATATTTATCTCGACAACACTTATAAGTAATTTTAATAAAAAATCTTTCACACCAGAGTTCACAATAGATTTTAATTAGAAATAAATATAAGATTGGTGAGTATCGTTTCCGAAGAGTTGTAGATTTATTACATATAAAAAATCAGTTGATTTATTTTAATAAATCTTGCTAGGTTAATGAATAGATTTTTAGAGGTTTGGACTTTTATCTAACAGGCAGTATTATTGTACTCATGCTAACGATTCCCTATTTTTAGCGATATAAAAACCAACCATTTTTGATATTGTTATGCACAGTAATGCAGATAATCAGAATTTTTATAATTTTAATTTCTAGCCGGGTTTCAATATAGATTCAAAGTTAATGTATTGATATCTCCGATCAATGGGAACATATTATTGAGTCACTGCCCATTTCTTAACACAGTATAACGCTCTTCAATATATAAAATAATCCTGTGTTTGTTTTTCATTAGTTTGACAAAAGTAAGGTATTTAAAAGTCGTAAAACTCTCCGTTATTGTGTATATAAAAATCCATCAAATATATCATACATTCACGCATAACTTATAAACAAAATAATTCCACAAAATGTTTTTGTGCGATTAACAAAGTAGCACCTTTATAAAAGGATCGACTAAACATTTCAAATGCCTCATATTTTATACAAATTCTTTGTAATACTGTGTAATATTTCCTATGCTATATTTACAATGATCACCAGACTATGTAGGAAATATCTTAGTAAGTATATCCTTCGGTCAGCTAAAGAACAATTACCCCGACTTATATTATAAATACTAAAGTTTGGGTGTCAATGTTGTAACTTCTGCTCGGAATGTATATCAGTGCTTTGCTGTTTTCCGGATATCACCTAAAGTCCGATCGTATTAACATATTTTCAAAGTTATTCATAACCGTAGTCTTCGGAGCCTGATAGTGAGTAGCTTCCTCCGTCACCGCCCTCAAAGCTGACGGGAGAGTCGCCGTAACCACCATCGTGACCTTCGTCAGCAGCACCCCAGCCATGTCCTGAAATCATTTGAGTTTTTGTAAGCTTTAACAATATAAAAAAATCAAAAAAATCAAGCAAATCAAGTACCTATAAACAAAACAGTATTTTGAATATGAAAGTTTTAATGCATCGAGGTTTCCTTTCAGTTTCGTTGGAACTCAGGAGTTCGTTACCTTAACACATCTCCTAATTCATTTCGTTTCAAGAATTTGAAAATGCAATGTTTAAATTAATAGTCATTAATAACCTCATACTTATTAAATTATATTTGTCTATTTCGTTACAATTTATAAAGAAATTTTAGTCTTCTAAAATATTAGTTCTTCAAATAAGTTTTGCAAATAAAAAAAATGAATAACATTGGCTCTTTTAGATAATGTATAATTATATAATTGGAATCAATTACGAGAGCTCACCAGTTAATAAATTTTATAATGTTTTGTCACGAAAGTGATTGATTTTAATGATATACGATCGTTACCTATGCCAAGTGGTGTATACTTTTTCAAAGTAATTTGACATAAGTAATCATTTAGAAATTCAGGAAGAACTCAAATTACGCAAGTTATGGCTACAATTGTTTTACGGTGTTAGGCAATATGATAGGTATCAATTTATGTCTATTTGTAGGTCTACACTTTCACATAGGTAACATGGCAATCAGTAAAATATAGGCGGAAACGGTAGCAAGTTACAAGAGAAAATGTTTTCACAAACAGTACCGATTTTGTTATTAAAAAAAACGTGTGAATTAATGGATAAACAGAACTTTGCATCTATGTATATGTACCTACCTAAATGGCTTTAGGGTCTAAGAGGATTTCGCCCGTAATAGCCTACTACTGGGTATAAGCAAGCCTCCCTTAAATTTACTTTGCAAACCACTCTTAGTTTTTGGCATTTCGCATTTTTATACGTTTAATTCTATATTTTGTTCCTCATTGAAAATAGTTTTTATTATTTACTTACAAGAATAATGTGAAAAGTGTAAGAAAAGTCCATAGAGTTGAAATCTGTACTCACATACCAAATGAACCCTCATAATTGATCTGTTTTATAATTTAGAATGTTTAATGTATCTACCAAAAAGTTGCCTTAAAGGCAATAATATTGTAGTGCCCCAGCGGAGGGGGTCATGTTCGGCTCTAATCTTAATTTAAGACCTATAATTGTAACCAACATGATGCAATAACGACCGATGTGGCGCGGGCGAAGGTCCGCCTTCGACGCGGAAGGTTGCGGGTTCGATTCCCGCCTTGAGATAAATGTTTATACAATCTGCCAATAATTATTCCGGGTGGTCTGGGTATTTTATAAGTATTATAAAAATATCTATGTAATGTATTGTACTTATTGAGTATGTCAGTCTTCTAGTACCCACAACACAAGCTCTGCTTAGCTTGGGGCTAGATGATGTTGAGTGGATTGTCCAGCATTATTATTATTTATTATTGTTAAAAGTAGGAGTTCTCACCTCCACCGTGATGAGGAGCTGCTTTGGGTTCTCCGTAAGTGTATCCAAGAACTTCGTAGTGATCGTCTCCACCGCCTCCTCCGCTTTTATGGTGCACGTGTTTTACAATGGTGTGCTTGTGGTGGTGATGTTTCACGTACACCGGGACATGGATGATGACCTTTTTGTGACCACCGCCGCCACCACCAGCTAAGATCACTGACGAGAGCTCTGCTACGCAGACCAGTGCCAACTGGAATGACCAAAAGGAAATACTTAATTAGTTATTCAACAATGACAATACAAAAACTTATTGTAGTCAATCAGTATTTGAACCAGCGACCTTCCCCTTGATTCGGGGGTGCGATAACCTACTACGCTGAAATAAGCTATCAATTCGTTCACAAATCTGCAATCTTAATTGATTTAAGTGTACAATGATGGCAACATTTGTATTTTAAAACGCTAATTTATATTGAGAGGTTGAACTGACGAAAATAACTTAATTGCCAGTTACTATTGAAGTAACTACCCATACTAATCAAAAGATTTTTGATGCAATCATGGTTTATTGAAACGTCATATTATTATATAATTATTTCACGATTGCATCAAAGAGGCTGAGAACGATTAAGAAAACTATAATTACAATCGCAAAGCAAGCGCATCGATATTAAGAACTCGTTAGCAACACAACAATAGAATCTTTATAAAAATATAATCGCTTTGCATCAGATTATTATAATAATAAAACAAAAACAAGTAAGTACAGTCTGTATAAGAAATTAATCACATTTCTAGAAAATTTTGTTACTATATTATTGGCTTTATTTATAAATCATAATGTTAAAATAATTAAATAAATTATGTTAATAATATTAAGTTTTCAGTCGTCGAAGGCTTTGACTTTTAATACATAGTCTGATCGTCATTTGTTTATGAAATTGACTGTACTGTAATAAGAATAGTAACGAATTACAAATAAAGAAAAATAATATCGTAACGTTACTTTCTAAGTCTGCATCTATCATTACGTAAACAACAAAAAGAAAATAATACGTCTGACAGCAATGGTTCGGTAAACATTTCTTTAACCATTTAAGTAGTAGTATAGTTTTTTTGTGAAAAGTTCGCCTTGAGTAGAACTACTACCTATTTCTCCCTCCAAGCAGTACCGCGAAGAATTGCTGTGTTTAGCTTTGAAGGGTGCCGGTGCAGTTACAGGCTGATGAGGCTCATATTTATCTAATGTTTTAGAGCACAATACATCATAGCACACATCCTCAATGGACGAGTAAGCAATGCCTTGTTTTTGCATTACCACTTAACATCAGGAGGGCCATCGCCTTGTTCGATCACTTAGGTGAACAAAAAGTAAGTTTTTGATCGTGCCTGCTCAATTTTTATGTTTAACTAACCATAACCTATTTTCAATCATCAATCATTTGTACATCATCAAACCAATTTTCAAAATGAAATGAAAAATTATTTAGTGTTCAAAACACCAAGAAATCGATTTAATGAGTTTTATTTGTCTTTTGTGTGTTATGTTGATAATTATATCGAAATCACATTTTCTGTTTCATGAAGCAACTTTTAGAAATCTATATTCATGGTTAGTTTTTATGTTTGAACGAACCGTAGAGGTCATCTAAGCGAAAATTCAACTCACTATTATAAAGTTTACATCTTGTTTGAAAACTAGAAACCGCATCACTGAAAATTGTACTTGTTTAATTGGCTTTAAAAAAAATCCTGCATTTTTAGGTAAAGTTTAAGTAATTTGATTCGAAAATGTATAAGTCTCGTTTTTTTTTCACAGGTCAAATTCCAAAACAAATTATTATAGATATATGTTATCGTGTTTAAATTAATTTTACTCACCAGAAATCGTGCAGACATCGTGTGAGTGGTAAAAAAGCTTTTAATGACCGAACGCGAGTACTGCCTGCCGGTGTGTGATAAAGAAAATTATACAAAAGTTCTTTTTATATCGCAACGTGGTCGCGTTTCGCGACACTGCATCTCAGCCGTTTTGATCTGATCTAAACCCTGAAAAGTGCAATCCACTTTCGATTTTATCACCCCGAGATAATGCACAGTTTCTTACATCATGATCTCGCAAATGGCCGTTTGATCAATATTCGTGCATATTCAACCTGAGTGCTTGAAGACTGAAGGTACATTTTAGATCGCTTGGAGAACAGTTATGACTATTATTTAAGTGAAAATATAATCTACGTTTGATGCCACATTGGGAATCGTAAGAAATGAGATGAAAATATAAGTTTGATCGTTATTGAAGAAGCTCGCCTCTATTTCGCGATCAAGTTTAATTAAATGCACGACGAATAAATAAACACTGATGATAAATATTTTCAAAATCCTAAAACAGAATTATTGAGGCAAATTAATTTGGATAATAGACTACTTAAATAGATATAGTTCAGACAGGAAACATTTTTATGATTGCTTAAAGAAAAATTACGATAAAGTAGGTTACTTTATGACTTTTCCATAATTTTTAATCTTGGATTTTGAACATGTATCTGATAACCAGGAAATTTATTTCTCGTCGACGACGTAATAAGATGATTTTATCGCAGTTTTGGTATAATCTGTTACAGACGGAAACAGTATAATCTAGATATAGGAACTAGGAAGAGAAATATCTCGTGTTTACAAACCATGGCAGTCATATAAAATAATAAAAAAAATTAGACCATGCGCGTGAACGGAAACACTATCACTTTTACAATCATTTTGTTGAGAGGGAATCTTATAATGCCAGACATACATTATTGCAAATTATTTATACATTACATCGTCAAAATAGTAATTAATATTAGTAACTATGAGTACTAGATTATTTTTTGTTTTGTACATTTTAACACCCAGACAGAATATTTGCCAAAAACAATGCTCATATGATGAAAATCGAACTCACAGCCCCACATCATGAAAAAACAGACCATGCCATATTATCAACTGAACGTTTGTCAATCTATATATTGCAAAATAAGTATTTATAATTAATATGACTTATGTCTTTATTGTTTGTTTATTGTATTACCGTCTTTTAATTAGTCCGTAGATTCATCCATCAAATATTATCTGGTAAAAAACTTAATACTAGTAGGTTTATTATAAAACTTATCAATAAGCATGTACTGGACAAGCTGTTTTAGGTATAGTAGTTACCTCTGCTTATAAAATGCATTAACTAACGAACGATGAAATTGGAGAGGATGTGTCCAGTTTAGGAAGTAGGATAATGTTGGTTACCTGACATAATCATGATATAATTTTAACGCAAAGTTGTCTTATAGAGCTGAGGTAAAACTGATCTGGATGCAAAATGCCCATATAAGAAAAGAGTGGAGTTTGAGGGAGGAGGCTTATGCCCAGAAGTGGGCTACGGGCTGCCTATGATGATGAAGAAGTACCTATTAAAAGTAGGTAAGTACTTAACTTAAGATTCATATTTTTTCTTATTAAAATTGACATTTTAGACTCATCAAAAACACATGCATCGTCAGCTGTTATACAACACATTAGATTATTATTATACGGAAATGACTTCAATTTAATGTCGTTACAACCGCGCTCATAGTTGTCAAGTTTTAAGTTTTTGTATAGCTTCTATCGCGGGCCTTGAGCGTGGAGACGGAATCCAGAAATTCCGTAACGAAAATAACCTAACACTGCGCATGCGTAATCCAAAAATAACGTATAACGTTAAACTGGACACTTAATATCTAAATGTATACACGTCTACTTTACTCCTTTACCTACCTACCGCCAAAATTAAATCATTTTAACGTCTATTTCTCAAGCGATTAGTTTCGGATAAAATCGTTTATAAAGAACCCCGGGGCATGCACCGCGGTCACCAACCTCAGCCCTTCCCGATACAGCAATTAAATAAATATAGGATTAAAAAAGGTTAATTATTTTACCGATGTCGGCCTAAGCCTACTGTCAACTTCCGCTCAGCCATCCGTAGCGGACATTCAACTTGAAACAGAGAGTTTCCTGTGATCTGAAGGTCATATGAAGAAATATCTTTATTTCTACAAAGCATGCACAGCAATGCGTTTCACTTGACCGTTTGAAAAGCTAAGGTCAAAGTATTAAGTTACTATTTTAAAGCACGGTTAATATACCTATCATGTCTAAAATGTCACCATACAGAAAACTGCGATTTAAAACAGCAGAAGAAAATATCATGATTATTTTTTTTATTTGTAGGTAGATCGTTTATAATGGTATGCAGATAACTCAATTGTTTCACGGGTATTTATTGGATATTATAAACATTGTAAAGTCCTAAATTAAATAAGTATAAATGAATCAAGGGATTATGTAGTTATATGGATTTCCCAATTTTTTAATTTCAAGAACAACACCCAAATAATAGCGAGACATACAAACCAGCTCAAAAATATGGAAGGCCTCTTCAACCGGAATTGCTTCCAAACAATCAGTTGGTACCTACTATGAGAGTTGTATCAGGATGTTACGTGGAGATAAAAAATAATCTGGAATGGTTTTTTTTTCACCAACGTAACATGAAATAGTGTTCTAATTGCACAATGCAAAGAACATAGTGTAACACTTTCACGTTCCTATCTATTTAAAAACTAACATTGGCTGTTTTGACACTGTCACCGACACGATATCGGTAGGTAAGTACTACTAAAATTGACCACCGACTTTAATCGTCATCGACAAGTAATACTAAACCACATTTTTAAGATTTCTCAAAAAATGATAGATCTATGTGAGACTAAGTACTTATAAAGCATAATAAAGTTGATAATAGACACGGTCATTTTTATCATACATTACACTGTAATCTCAAATTATTATATTAATCGTAAAATGAATAATAATTTTATTTTATTAATTTCTATCCGTAACGCATCGTTTTTTTTACATTTTTTGTTTGCACTATATGTTGTCGGTGTTTCCAGACTCATACAATTTGGATGTTTTCAAGAGGAGAGTGAATAGGTTATATCTAGGCAAACGCGTTACACCGTAGGCCGCATCATCATTTAACATCAGATGTGATTGCGGCCAAGCGTTTGCCTATAATGCATAAAAAAAAAACGTTTGACTGACACACCGTACTTTTCGTGCACTTAGAGCACACAGGGTATCAAAATACCGTGATACCAAGATATATGTATTTATGTAAAAACTATCAGAATGTTAATATCGTGTCGGTACCAACTTATATGCAGATCCACATTTCTTAAACACCGACATACAAATCTAGAGCATTTTTTATTTTAAATAGATTCAGACCGTCCGAAATTCGACATGGTCGTTTGAAATATATAATGTTACTAACAAAGTAGATATACTTAGGTATAAGAGTAAATATCTACACGACCGTTGATAATTTTACGATGAAGCAGACACGCATGTTTTTGTTGTTACAAAATTTTTATAACGAAAATATCATTGATTTTATTGAGCACTTGCATCGGTGACAGTAAAAATCTTATGAAACAATAGACAATCGTGCAAGGCACATAGTAGCTCTGTGCCTTTAAAAGTCACGGATTTAAGATATTGCCTATATCCCACTCGTTATTTTTTTCATAAAGTTTAATGCTCAAGCGAAGGCAATTTTACATAAACATTATCATACTTGAAACTATCACGGTTTTGAACATAGTTTTGAAGGACCCGTGATCACGGCGCATGCAACTGTGCCCAAATATCGGGAAATAATCAAATTCAAAAATTATAGTAAATAATCCGTTTATAAAGAAAATAACAAGCATTATTATCGGGGCATAGTAAGTAATACTACGATTAATTAAGACAAAGCTTTCAAAACGTTTAAAAGTTTTTTTTGAGTGGTGTTTCAGCCATTAACTAGTTATTACGTCAATTAACACATCATTGATAAAATACCCATCTGTTTTATAACCTTTACTGTTATATAAAAACAAATGAAACGGATGGAATATAAAATAAGTTTTCTGTTCAAAGCCGTTTGCAGAATGTGAGTCTATAGTCATTCTGTTAAGCAGTCAGTGAAAGAAAGAGTCAAAAAAAGAGTCTATTCGTATGTTACGCATATATTCCGCCATTTGTGCACCAATTTTGATGATTCATTTTTGTTTCATAGATAATAATTATCTATTTAATAATTAGTACTTCACCGGTGGTCTCATATAAATTTTATTAAGATCTGACAAGTAGGTAGTATATGAGTTATCTTTATACATGAGTTTGAGTCTTGTCGAGAGCGATTGAAGTCGGTTTTGTTCATATTATTATTTATTATTTTATTCATATTTTATATACTGCATCTCAATGTGGGTGGCACAGAGCAAGCCGAGTAGGATCCCCATTGCGCTCTAACGACGCTAGTAGTTATGATATCCCGTCTTTTTTAACTATTCCAATTAATTAAGATCCCAAAGCTTGGGCTTGTTCCCAACCGAACCAAAAGCTACATCATAACATCCACAGATCAATTCTATAAAAGTATTTGGTGTCTATTTTCTATGAATGAATCTTCATTCATTCATAGAATTCCTATTATATTATATCCTATTCTTTACTGTTTGCCAAGTGTTTTCAGATTACAATAAAATAGTAACTAATATGAAATTACTAGTATCAAAAATATATTTTGTTATAGTTAATTGTTTTCATCAAAATAAATCATCATCATCATCAATCTATATACTATATACTAGTCCACTGCTGGACGTAGGTCTCTTCAATAAGCGCCACTGAGCCCGAACTTCGGCTCTTCTCATCCAGTCTTTGCCAGCTACTCTCCGCAAATCGTCGCTTCATCTCGCCGGAGGGCGTCCTACACTACGCTTACCTAAACGCGGTCTCCACGCCAGTATCCGTTTGCTCCAAAATAAATATAAAATGTGAAATAAGAGTTGCCAGTTTTACATGACCAAAGTGAATTCAAATACTTATTTATCACGTTATAGAAACATTGCAAAAATCACGTCTAAAATAAATACGGTACCAAAATTATGAGTTTAATCAAGTTAGGTTAGGAACAAAACATAGCTTTACGATGATCGGTAGTCATTTTTTAAATGGATGTAATGTTTATATTGCTTTTTATGAAATATGTTCGGACATGAAACCGGTAACCTACCATTTAATAAAAAAGTACTACCTATATTGCACACTTTATCCTGTGACAGGATAAAGTTACAAACTTACAACAGCAAATGCAAGAAGAAAAACAGGATTTTTTAATCTAGAACGGAAACAGAAAATATATATGTATTGTCATTTATCTTTAAAATATTTCTGTATATATATATATATATATATATTGAAATTTTCATGATAATTAAACTTAGAAGTCAGCAACCTTTTCCATTTCCAAAATTGCCAAAACATTTTCTGCTAGGTCTAGATCACTCTAACAAATCATATACGTATGTATTTGCTATGTACAACTGTGGTAACCCCACCTAGAGTAAAACCTGAGAAACATATTGGTAATAGAACCGCTAAGCATATTGCTGTATGCAAGAATATTGCAAGCACTGCAAATAAATAGTGAAAGTATTGTTGTGATTCGTTACACCGCATATAGATGGCGACTTTAATAAGTACTACCACTCATTTCGGGGGCGCCTTCCATGCTGTGGGTCGTGGGTTCGATTCCCACCCAGGCCAAATGTTCGTGTGATGAACATAAATATTAGTTCATCAATCCATAGTACAAGCTTTGCTTAGTTTGGGACTAGAGTGTGAATTGTGAAATGTTCATGAATATTATTATATAAAAATAGTTCAAACAATACATACGAAATTCAAAAGATATGTTTTTATTAACTTCGATATGCACTTGTACATTCCATATGTGACACAATCTATTATTTAAGTAAGAAACTGATATCTTTGAATGATGGAACGGCCGGGAAAGGCCGATTTACCGTAACACAAAAAAATGTACCGATAAGCCGACTTTCTAATAAACCCTCCTAGACATCCGAGCCCTCTTCCTTGTACATAATAAATCTTTAGGAGTCCTCGTCTAAAGACACTGGCTCTCAAACTTTTGCTGTTTTTTAGTTAAATCTTGGCCTGCCAATGCTCTGTTGTCTCTTTTAGCTTACTTTATTTGATTATGAGGATAACTAATTATTACTTTTAAAATATATATCTGTCACTTTTGACTCTTCATTTTGATTAGTCTTACGAGAAAATACTCGCATCTCTTAAGTTAATTTAATTTACGTCGGAAAAAATATCCCTTCAAAACGTATTTTAATGTTTAATTAAACTAAAAAAAATAATTACATCTGGAACGCAATTTATAAAATATATTATGATAGAATAAAATACAAGAAAACTACTCAAAAGTTTGAGAACCACGCTGACATTTTAATGTGGTCTAATAATCAGAATGGAAATAAAAAAGCTTCAGTGTACCGGTGGGCTTTAGCATGCCTCCAGATTGATGCCTCAGGACAACCACGCGGCTCTTAACCAGCTCTTTTTGACTTTTTTACCTTTTTATCTTTACTTTGAATATTGCCTCTTATAATATGGGTCTGGGACCGTTAAAACCTGGGAATGCACGAACGAGTGAATGAACTCACATATCCACGTGGTCTGATGCTTTTTTGTTTCCATGCACTCATAATGTCGAGGGATTATGTGTATGACCGAGTTTTGCTGCCAAGGTTAATATAATAACGCAAGCTTCATTAGATAATACGTCACTCAATCGTTGTAGATAGTGGTAAAATTATTCTTTGAGAAAATTAAATAATCTATTGTAAATATACCTATGTAAATATTTCTTCTCTTATACAAACCGTGTCTTAATAAAACAATATCGCATGCAATGGGATCATACTATCATGATAATGAATTTTAAGTTTCAATTATAAAATACTGCCAATTAGTGTTCGTTTTATAGACGTTAATATTTTAACTTACAGTAGAACAGTACAAAAACCTTTCTTGGATTAAGTTATAGTTTAATATTTTATAAGTGTAGTTACAGTTTGGCGTATTAGCAGTTGTTTTCATACGAATAATTTATATTCCTTTATACCAAAAATATTTGACTGAATATTGACAGCTCAGTTGGTAGTAGCTCTGCCTTCCATGCCCACAGCATGGAAGTCACAACCATTCATGATTTGATTCCGACCTATAGCAAATGTTTTGTTCTGTGCCTGGGTGTCACTATGTATTTTATGTATGTAATTTAAAAATGTACATCAGTTTTCTATAAGCAGGCTAGTTCGCATAGTACAAGCTTTAGCTTAGCTTGAGACTAGAGTGTGATGTGTGAAATGTCCGTGCATATTTATTAAGTTTTATCTACCTACTTAAAATAACTATGTTAAATAAAATACTGTTAAATAACTTGTTACATGATCTTCGACGAATAAACGTAAGAGGATTCACCTTGTAGGTAAGTTATAAATGTAGGTATTAATTAAGCTATTACATGTTACGTGATTATTTCGAAGATCTATGAATAGACGATTAAATAAATAAATAAATAATGCTGGACAATCCACACAACATCATCTAGCCCCGAGCTAAGCAGAGCTTGTATTATGGGTACTAGAAGACTGACATACTTATTACAATACATTACATAGATAGATATTTTTATTATACCTACTACATATAAAATACCCAGAACACCCGGAATAAATATTTGCAGATCGTACAAACATTTATCCCAAGACGGGAATCGAACCCGCAACCTCCGCGTCGCAGGCGGACCTTCGCCCACCGCGCCACATCGGTCGTTAATTGGTTTGGTTTTTCCAACTCTACTAATGAATGAACATAAGAGGGTACACCTTGTACTGTCGTAATAAGTGCATAAAGATAGTTGCGTGTACACTTAACTTCCTGCCCACTATCGTCGGTGAAACTCGTGAAAATGTACAAATCAGGAAACGCATCGAGAAAGTTATTTATAACGTAACATACCAAAAATTCGCTGCTGCTTATTAATTTTGAGATAATTTAAGCCAAAGGTGTTTGGTTTTTTTTTTTAATTGGATACACAGTGATACAATATATTATATGATGGTACATTATATGATAATGTAATATAATTTTACAAAAAATAAGAAAACTATTTTCGTCATCGACTCGAGCCATACTACTTATTATGGTATATAGAATAAATTAATAACTAAATTCTTTATTCATAAATAAATATCATGTAGAAGTAAAAACAATAAATTAACTACGCCTTATCACTGTTAATCCGTTGATGTATTTTAGTGAGCCCAAAGCTTTTAAAACATTATGAACGAAAAGTGGTCACTTGTTTTAAGATTTTACAGCATACAAAGTGCCCCACCAAAGCATGGATCTTAACTGGCCTAGATAACAATTTGATAGTTGCATGGGTACTATAAATTTTCAAAAATTGGTTACAATTACCTTGGTTAGTGCCTCGTAACATTTTAATACACTTCCCATTTAGTGTGGGAACGCGGCGGCCAAAAGGATACGGTTGATACAATAATGCATGTGTACGTAGGATACATTAGCTCTATACCATACAATTACGGTATACCCTTGTTTAGTCGTAGCCGAGAATGCCGGCTTTTAGCTTGCTTGAAAAGTTACATAAATTTTCAAACAGTTCCGTTCTAACGACGCAATATAAAAAACCGAGTAATCTTTTAACAAAAAAAAGATTTTTATAATAGCTATCTCAGTTAGCTCAGCAAAACCAGACAACTAGTTTTTTGATCGGATTTAAATTAGGTACCACATAAGATGACACCTATCAAAAAAGCTCACAAAAAAAAACAAATCGGCTAACTGATAATAATTTGTTAATATATATATATACATATATTTATATTTTATTTGAAGTCACCGTATATAACTCATGACTGTACTGAGCTGTAAATATTTGTTGGGTAAAATTTTACAGCTACTGAAAAAAAATTGTAGTGGGTATACTATAATTTACCATTCATTACATAGATGTAGCAAACTGCTATTATCTAACCAATAGCCAAACAGAAAATAATTATAACAGTGAAATGCTAAGGAAAATGCATTAAGTTTTTCTACAAATGTTATGTAAATACGCGCCACTTTCTAACACTTAGGTACTCGTTGCTTGCCATTCATCAGCTTCACATAATGGCAGATATAAAACATATTGGTAGCTTTCCTTCCTTGGAATCTAACGATATAAAGAAATAGTTCAATTTGTATTATACGCGCCAGTGCGACGTCTAATCATATCTATTTATGGAGTTAGTTTGTGTAATAGACAACCGTTTTTCCCAATCAGGGGTGGTTTTGAGCGACTTTTTTGAGCTTCGAGCGCTATTTCCAAAAAAGTAAAAGTACTTATTACAAGTTTAGATTCGTTACAAAGTTTTTTATAGTATGTAAACTTCATTTAAATTTATATTGAGGTACAATATAAAATGGTGGTAAAACTTTGAGGGGTTTATTTAAACGGAATAAATTTTATTAACAAAGTTTGCTCGCCATTTTGAGGAAAATTTTGCTTAATCCATGCCATCTTATTTTTTATTTATATTATTATGCGTATTAAGTTATCGTAAAAGCGTGTTTTAACCCTCCGGAGCGTCACTTCTAAAATTGGTATTCCTACCCCTAGGTATTTTATAAGGTACACGCGTTTACCAAATTTTATCACAATCAAAATAAAAAAGTAATTTCGGCGATACGTGAATCATTTGGACATCTCCGTTATATAATATTAATATTTTAAATATTAACTATTATAGTGCATATAATATTATGTTACCATATTGATGTAATATTTGTACGAATATAGTTTATATATTATTTCGTACCTACTTACGGTAACTTTTCACTAAAAATATATATTAATAAATAATAAATAAATAATGCTGGACAATCCACACAACATCATCTAGCCCCAGGCTAAGCAGAGCTTGTGTTATGGGTACTAGAAGACTGACATACTTAATACAATATAATACATAGATAGATATTTTTTATTATACATATAAACACCCAGAAATATATGAAACAAAACATTAACATGACTTATTTTAAGTTATTTTTACTCGTGTTTGTACAATATAATGTAATGTTACCATATTGATAAATAAAATAAACAAGTTTGGCAGTGTTAGAAAACCATAATTAATTAATGTTTTTGTACCCTACCAAACCCATTTTAAATCATTGTAATTTAGTAATACTTTATTTCATTGTGAATAAAAAAAATATTATTAGATACTATTCAATAAAAAGTAAGTAGGTAATATCTCAATTACTCGTATAGCCATAATATCAGTTAGTCATCGGTTCTTATTTTGAGAAGCATCAGTTATTATTGGTTAAAGTCCTATTTAAATCTACTATATATTTCCCATCGTGCATAACACTATCCATTATCAATGGGATGGTTTAGATCTAAATTGGTTGAGTCTAGTGGGTGTAGGTACATGTTACATGACATCATCAAAGTCGTTAGGTACGTTTTGAAACATTCTTGTAGGCGGGTACCAGGGCTGGAACTAGGCACATGGTAAAAAGTTACAAATACGATCGATCAAAGTAATTTTATATACCCACAGGTTAAAAAAAATGACAAGTAATTTTTCAAAAATAAACTTTTAAAGAAAATAACTTCTTAAAAATTTTATTTAAAAAGAAAAACTTATAAGAATTTGAATATGTACTTGCATTATACGTAATATTTCTATGCAATAATATTAAATATATTACTATACAATTATTTTATATAATTATATACAGTTATAATACTTATGTTACGTTATAATTGTATAAATATAAATAAATAAATAAATAATGCTGGACAATCCACACAACATATAAAAGATAATTATATAATTAGTACACTGCTATAATTGAAGTGATATTATGACTACTAAAACAATAAAGAAAAATTATAAATATTTTTACGGACATTTCACACATCGCGCTTTAAATCAATAAAAAAATCAGTAGAAATTGAGCAAAGTTTGTACTATGGGAACTAGATTGCTAAAAATAGAATTGTATACAGTAATACAGAGTAACACTCAAACACAGCAGTGTCTAGTCTGGCTAATCTTTCCAACACGATGTTACAACAAAATACAGTTGTAGCATCGACACGATAAGAAGAAGACTCAAACACAGAACAAACGTTCTCGTGTGATGAACACTTATGTTCTCGGTGGGGATCGAAACCACGACCCACAGTATGGAAGGCAGCGCGACTACCAAGTCCGACGACTACCAAGTCCGACGACTACCAAGTATGACGACTACCAAGTGAGCTGTAACGCCTGTCAAAAGAAGATCTTGAAGACGCCCCTGGCGTGGGTAGCTGAGCGTGGACCGACAAGTGCAGGGCGAGCCCGCGTTCATGAATAGTTGATTCCACTAATGCATCCTAATCACCCTTCTATCTCTACTTTTAAATGCAGCGGGAACTTAAGTTCCGTAACTCATTATTACGTGATATTGGATTTTATTTGAATAAATTGTAGCTGGATCAAGTGCTTTGATATACAGTTAATAGCCGAAGAAAGTGTAAGATATGAGTCGCGATAGATCTAAGAAAAGATCGATCAATTACAAAAGATGAAATGTGTAAGAAATGGAAATGAAATGATTCTTAGCAGTCGAAGTGCGTTCGTAACAGAGTAACTGAAAATAAATCAATAAATATTATCCAAAAGAAGTCTTGTGGTGAAATAACTATTAATTGTATAAGAATATGCTAGCTGTGCCTTTTATGAGACTTGTGTATCACCGTGTTATCTTTTTACGATTGTGGTTTGTAGTCAATCAAGCAGTTTGTATCGTTATGCGGCCGGTGATTCAACGCGGATACAAAGCGGTTGCGTGTGCGCACGCGATGGTACAGCTTACTCGCTTCCAGTATTAATCTCAGACAAATACATGTCAGTAAACAATCGTTTACTTAGACGCATATTATAGCAACACTAGCTTTTAGCGGCTTTATTTCTTAAAACGATCAATGTTTTTTTTATCTGCGATCAGTTCAGCAGACTATGATCAGGCGAGTTGCGGGTAGTCAGGCTTTTTGGATCAGAGCTCGAGCGAGTCCTTTTCCTTTTTTTTTAGTTATAATGATCCAATTCAATAATGAAATTATCAAATACTTATATATTGTTAACAAATTTTTCTTGTTTTGTTTTTTTATAAGTACATTCAGTAGGCTTTATTTAATGTATTAAACGTCTAGAAATAAACATTTCTGTGTACCCAATTGATTTAGGCTCCTCCATTTACTGACTATCAGCATGTTGTAATAACAACGTCCTTCTATTCACAACCCTATGTGCCAATGAATTGTAAGCACCAAATCAAATTGGTGTGTAGTACGAACAGTAGTAGTATTGCGGGGAACATCGGCGCTAATCGTTGACGCATGCGTGTACAACGGAAATGAACACGATAGTCTATTTCTATTTCATAAGTTAATTATCAACATTTACATAATCCATATATTACTTCCAAATCAGTTTTTACTGACCAGGCGACGTCCCAAATTATGGCAACATGTAAGTATAATATCGCTGCCGGATAGATGACCTATTAAATTTTTACGAGGAAAGAAAGTATACTTAATTAAAATGAGTATAAATCTAGTATTCTGTTATTATTGTTATTATTTCCACTTGTCGAGTGTCCAAACGAAAAACAAATAGAAAAGAAGTAAAACGTGCGTCAACCGCCAGAAGAGAGCAATAATGGTCTGATGCGTGACGATGGCAAACGGCCTGACGGTATGACGCTTGTTCCGTGGGAGGCGGGAAGGCCTTTGGTGTGGGACGCAACTTGTGTCGATACCCTTGCTCCTTCTCATCTGTCACAGACTTCCGTTCGGGCTGGTGCGGCGGCGGATTCGGCCGAGGATCTCAAGAGACGCAAATATGCAGGTCTCGACAGGGCGTACATATTTGCTCCTCTTGGGGTCGAGACTCTAGGTCCGTGGGATACCGAGGCCCACCGCGTTTTCAAAATTATTTCTGGGCGTCTAGTCGAAGCGACGCGTGACCCGAGGGCTGGTGAGTATCTGGCCAACGTATCAGCATTGCTATTCAGCGCGGCAATGCAGCCAGTGTCTTGGGTACGCTTCCGATTGGTACTGATTTGGATCAGTTGAACTATCTATAGATCGTTTGCAACGGTCTGTAGATAGCTCAGCTGTTTCTTATGTATTTTATATGTAAATGTACATTTTGTAAATACTGTATAGTCGTAAGTTTGTTTGTGAATAAATTAGTATTCTGTGATTTAAGAATGACCCACACTGTAAAGATATTTATTTTTATTCTACTCAGAGCCCTTATGTATTAAGTGATTAATAAGTGATTCTTAATCACAAAATGCTCGGAATTTCTTTGCGAGACAGAATCCGCAACGAAGTTATTCGTCAAAAAACCAAAGTGTTCGACATAGCTCAAAGAATTAGCAAGCTGAAGTGGCAGTGGGCCGGCCATGTTTGCCGACGAACCGACAACCGTTGGAGCAAACGGATACTGGAGTGGAGACCGCGTTTAGGAAAGCGTAGTGTAGGACGACCTCCGGCGAGATGGAGCGACGATCTACGGAGTGTAGCTGGCAAAAACTGGATGAGAAGAGCCGAAGACCGGGCTCAGTGGCGCGTCTTGGGAGAGACCTACGTCCAGCAGTGGACTGATATAGGTTGATGATGAATCACAAAATACTAAGAGCTCTAAGTAGAATAAAAATAAATATCATAACTGTGCCAGGTATTTTGCATGCAAAAGGAAAAAAAACTTCAACGAGCGCGTTGAAGTATTTTTCATCATATTTTAAACGCATAAAGTTTTTTTTATAAATAAGTTTGAATTGAAATTGAAACATAGACTGTTGAGTATAGCCATGACTTGCCATCCTCTTTATTTATACCGGTATGTGCACCTTTGCTTTACAAAAGAGGTTGACTCTTCGCAGTAATGCTAACTATAATAATATGAAGTCGTCTAAGTTCTGTCTGCTGAGAACATTAATATTATAACACAGTACATTAAACAGTTGCTCTCATTTTAATGTGCGACGGACCGCGTGTTAAACATCAAATTAGATTTGTTCACGTTATAATCTCTTCTCAAGATCCAATCTGCACTGATTTGCCATTTACAATATTGAGACTATCCGGAACTTTGTAAGTACATATTATTTTATTGTTTGGTGACTGCAGGGTTGTGTTCCCCTTTTGATTAGTTTTGCGGATCAAACCTTAATTTTTATACGTTATCATATCTAAGTATTCTAAGTTTCTATCGAGCAAAGATTTATAAAACATCAAATAATGGTTTAACAATAAAAATAATAGCCAAGTCTCAATTATAATGTTGATTGTGTTCTGACACAGTGTTTAGATTGACAACACTTTTTCCTCTTATCTATATGGATTAAACTACCCTTCGTCCTCTTCAGCATGAATAATTAGAAAGAGCTTAATATATGACAACCTTAGACTTGCAAGTAAGGGGGAAAATGTGCAGCAATGCTGTGCGTTGCACAGGGGCGGTTGTTCGGGATCCTTTCAGCCGTGAAAATGAATGTTATAAATGATCACGCGCACCGCGGTAATTATCATATGAGCTTGAAGGCCACTACGGTTTCCACTTGTCGAGTGTCCAAACGAAAAACAAATAGAAAAGAAGTAAAACGTGCGTCAACCGCCAGAAGAGAGCAACAATGGATTGGCTGAAATTGGTCGGTATTCATGATTAAAGTGTTGTGTTTGTGATAATTAGTGAACTCAAGAACTGTGAATTTGGTGATGTGTCTGTGATTGCTAGCTGTGGTGCCAGAAACGAGTGGATTTAATATTTGCTTCAGTATGCTGCACGATAGGGTCCCAAGAAACTTGCACTTCCTTTAATTACAATTAGCTCGCTCTTACAGGTTTTTTATTGATCAGCTGATTTTCGCTCTATTATTTCATATCAATTACAAAATCATTTAAACCACTAAGACACAAAAGCTAACATGTATTTTGTTCACGTTATTAAATTTTAAAAAATATATGTTTTTCAAAAAAAGGTAAAAATACCTAGTTCTTAAATAATAAGCAATATAGAATGTCCAAGAACAGTTTATATGTTTGTTATATTTTTTCGTACCTACAACATTTTTTTGTTTCTCTGGCTGACTTCTCAGTTAATCATATCCTGTCAAAAATATTAAATTTTATTTATATCGGATAATCTCTATATGCAAAGCTTTAAAAAACAGGCAAAGCCACTGTACATTCTGATTATTCAAAGATTAGTAACATTATTAATGAGACCAAAACCAAGACAACGTCGCTAGATTTATGTTTGGAGTTTTTTTAAAGCCCTAAACTTAGAAACATGCTTGCTTTGATACATTGATCAGGCGTGAACAAGAATGAAAGAATTTATTTGGACCAAAAAATAGTAAACAGTAAAATATAAATTAAATGCTACATTTCCGCTTCTACAAATCAAGAGATACGGATTGTAAAACTTTAACGCAGCCTTAAACCACAGCTTAGCATTTTATTTAATTGAAAAATATTGAAAATAAAATAAAGAATCTTTGAGATATAAACAGGTATAAATGTATGTATGCAAGTATTTAATTGAGAAATATTATAATAAAATAAAAATTATATAATGCTGGACAATCCACACAACATCATCTAGCCCCAAGCTAAGCAGAGCTTGTGTTATGGGTACTAGAAGACTGACATACTTAAAACAATACATTACATATATAGATATTTTTTATTATACATATAAAATACCCAGAACACCCGGAATAAATATTTATTAGAAATATTATGTATGTTCTAAAACCATGGTTAACTTTAATTTTCCCGCATTTTGGATAATGTTTATAATTAGTAAAATAAATAACCTACATTTTGTATCATATGATTATGATGTGCTGATGATATTAATATCTTAAGCTCTACAACGGTCTGTAGGTAAACAAAAGCTAAAAATTCTCAAAAATCTTTGTAAAAACGTCATGTACCTACTTAAATGATCTACGAGTAAATAGAATGTATTTTTGTTCTGTGTGTTAAATATATTTACAAAAAAAATTAAATATACAATAACTCTATCAACAATCTAATTTCCATAGTGCAAACTTTGCTTAGTTTCTACTGTGATTTTTCATTGGGACATGTATGAAACACATGTGTGAAATGTCCTTGAATATATTTTTTATTTATTTATTTAGTATTACAGTGCTTGTTAGAAAATATTTATATTATTTATACTTTTTTTTCTTTTGTTGTAGTATGCTCTTCTGGTAGCTGTTGCTTCTGTACAGGTCACGGCAGAAAATAAGTAAGTGAAAATAAGAAAATAAGTATGATGGTCCAGAAATTTATAGTTTAGAATGCTGTAAACATACGAGTAAACTTATCTAGAATATACCATTATAAAATCTTTTAATTGAATTTAAGGAAATACAATTTCCAGAAATTGAGTGTAGAAATTGAGTAAGTTGAGTGTAGGTGCTAGCGCTAATGATTAAAAAAATGTAAGGGGTAACTCCAAACAAAAAAGTATCTGCAGCAGAAAAGATGAACCCTAACAATCAATCAATTTCTCCTTAAACCTATCGATAAATCTAGAGCCAACCCTTACGTGCAGGTAAAAATACTTTCACACATAATCTGAAATTAGCGATGCGATGGAAACTAAGGACATTGTCAATGTCAGTGTGCCGAAGCGCAATTGCGAATAATTGATGTGTTTCACCGCTGTGCGTAATTGAACAATAAAACGAAGACTACCCAAGTACGTTATCCATGCGTGTCGGTTAGAAAGTGTAAGTCTACCCTCCGGGTACGACATACCTTGCTACCGGTGAATAAAATGAAATTGACAATAACGATCGGTACAAAGAGTCTGATGGATTAAACGCGACGCGGTAGCAGCGGTGATGGCGACGACGTCGCGATTGTGACGACTTCGAGAGCGAAAGCCGCTACCGCGTCACGCGTGGAGCCATTGACACCAATAGACGGAACCTCCGCGATCATAAAAAGCGAGCGCCGTACATGCATGTTATCCACCAATTAACTACCGAATACCGACAGTAATTTCCTTTTGTTACAGGAAAAAGATCCGCATACATCTACCGCAGAAAGTAAAGCACATCCATCATCACAAAAAGATATACATAACGAACCATCCCGCCTCATCTCACTATGCTCCGGCGTACATGCCGAGCGCAGAAGGTGCGGTAGCTGTACCTACAAACGTAGCCCTACCGGCTGTTGCAAGTCTACTGCCTCTGAACTCCGTGGAGGTATACGAAGACCAGCATGGCCCACGCGCTACCAGCTCCAAGCTTGTGCCTTTATACCGCGCCCGTGGCTACTATGGCCCCAATCCTATGGACTTTGACGAACAAGATTATGACCTAGCACCACCTCCCGAACCAACCGATAATACGTACTTGCCTACTGCTTTCTCGGATGCTCCAGCCCCCAGCAGCCATCCTTCGAAGAAAGTCAAAGTTATAAAAGTAAACGGAGAATTTCCTCGTAAAAAAGTTTCTCGCAAACCGAAACCGAAACCAAAACAGCGGCCTGCATTGCGACCGAATGTTCAGGACGATGAACTTCCCGTATCGAATTTCCACGAAAAGTTTTACTCCGATTTGGACGGATCTGGAACAATTAGAAAAATAAGGAGGCCGCATCGAGTCGAAAAAATAATCGATGGAGATACTGAGCATATTCATACATATAGCGAGGAGCACATCCACAAACTGATTTACGACGACGGAAGAGTTGAGCCAGTCGGTAGCATGTCAGCACTCACTCACTCACACCCTCTCGTGCATTTGAAAAACCATCATACCTTACTGCCATATCCACCCGGTTCTGTCCCTGGCTTTTCGACTCTTGGTTCCTTGGGCACTCCGTCTCATTTAGAATACGCTGCATACAATCCCCGGGAAGTAACGCACGATCATATCTTTCACGATCATGGAGAAATACCTTCAGACGCAGATGTAACCCGAGACCAAATGGCTTACCCTCCGCGGATTTCATATAATAGTCAGGGTATTCGAGTCGGCGGCGTTGACCAAAAGGCTTATAAGAAGCACGTACCAAAATATACTAAGCCTCTTAAATCACCGGCCTCTACTGATTATTCATATTATGAAAGTATGTACTCGCCGCACAAGCCTCGCGTCGCATCAAGACCGACGAACCCATCGTTTTATGGGATTCCCACCGAACCAACTCTTGGTGACTATAAGCCGATACCATCATTTAAAACAAAAGATAAAGGGAATGTAAAAAATCGCAATTTGTCACCAGCACTATATTTTGACAATGGGAAACCAGTGCCTGACTATGGCCTGGGGCACACCAGTGCGCAAGTTCCTTTCGCAGTATCCTCCACGGTTGTGCACGACTACCAGCCTAAACATTACGGTGCTGGCAGTGTTGGCAACCCTTTCGGAATAAACAAATTTAAAGACCCTTTACTTAACTTTAAAGACAATAGTTACACGAACAACTTTGATTTTGATGCGTATGCCGCCTCATCAAATTTGTACTTACCTCAAGATATTAAAAATAATCCGGTTCAACCGTTTCATGCGAAAAAAGGTAAAAAAAAATCGGTTTCAACACAAAATATAAGCTTTGGTGGTCTTGAACATCAAGCTACCGTAGATCATTTAGGCGCAGGTGGCTTGTCTTTTTCTCAAAATGATGGTTCCTCGGTTGATTTTAACCCTTATAATAATGTTGATCCTAATAAAGTTATCGATTATGCAACTTCGACTCCTTACACGATTAAGGAATCTTCGCCCGTGCACTCGTATTATTCGGCTATGGCACTTAAAGCTTTACAAACTGATCCGTTGTCTGTTGGAGAAGCATCCAATAACAACTTCCAGTACGTCGAAGCACCCTCTCCCTCCACGACCAACTCACCCTCGGTGGCAACAACGACTGCTCTTCCCCTCGGGAGTTATTTTTTCGAGATTGAAACTACTGATCCTGTACCAACCGAACCGACAAAATTACTAACGGAGACAAGGCAACGGCCAAGACCAAAAGAAACCAGTCATGGCACGACAAGCACTCACAAGGATACTAGTCAAAAGTATTCAGTGTTAGACACACCAGACAAAGACTACAAGAGTGCAGATCGGCCTGCGGCGGCACAGTATGCAGGGCTTCATCATGCTACAAAATATTCATATAAGCATGGCATCGATATGCCCCGGTCGACAGGCAGCCTGAAGTATGGTGATCGAATCTGAACACAAAGGTTATGTGGACTAAACGTGCGTGCTAATAAAAGTAGTCATAGGAACTGTCGTGATTTTAGGGATATCATGTGTCGATAGAATGCCGTGAGATAATTAAATAAAAAAAATTCACCAACAGTTTCGACTCCATGAAATGTGCTGCTGTGTACGAATAGGTAAATGAATGATTACTCTATATGAAAGTGCGAACGAAAATGGTTTTCATGCATTTTATACGAACTCTAAGACGAAGTTATAGATACAAATAAATTAATTATACTCTAAAACTGATTTTATTTAAATAATAAAATAGTAATAAAGTATACGTTAAACATTTTTTATACACAATATTTTCCGATAATCGTAAGAAAACCAAACAAAATTAAATAAGGAATTCGTGTGTTTTTAGATTTTGTAGCTCAATACGTGCCTGTAACAATTGTCAGAGTCAGAGTGCACTCGAGTGCTATGAAGAATTCTGAAGGAGTCCATCAAGTAAGTGGTTTGTAAAAACTACGTTGTACGTATGTATTTAAGTTTTGTATGTAAACAGATTTAAGCTTGAACGACGTCAGAGCTCAGGTGGCTGCCTTCCATGCTGTGGACCGTGGGTTCGATTCCCACCCAGAGCAAATGATTATGTGATGAACATAAATATTTTTATTCTGTGTCTGTGTGTTTATCTGTATCTATTTACAAAATATGTATTTATTTATTTACAGATATAATTACAATAAAAATTGTTCAGTTTATAATTACAAGCATATGAGACAACTGACACGGGTATCGCATATTAGCTTTTGTAATTCTCAAGGATGTCAGGTTCTAATAGTCTTGAATGTTTGAACCAGGATAGATCTTAGTTGCTCTTTTAAACGTCTACATATATTGCGACTCAAAGGAACTAGACATGCTTAACATCCGGTGGGCCGTGTAATAATTATTTTTCACGAAAACCGAGTGTGTCGAGTGGGCTTTTTATGGTGAAGTACCTATACGGTATCGACTGTAAACTATATTTACTTTTTAGACTGTGGTGATGGTCTGCATTTTAACTGAACTGAACTGCATTTGAACACCAACACAGAAAATAAAATGTTACACTACAGTTTGTTCTTGATGAGAATCGTAGTACCTCTGCCTTCCAAGCTGTGGTGAGCTGAGCTGAAACGCCTGTCATCAGTTTTTATGTATTTTGTTAAACGCCTTCAATAAATGATGCTGGACAATCCACACAACATCATCTAGCCCCAAGCTAAGCAGAGCTTGTGTTATGGGTACTAGAAGACTGACATACCTACTTAATACAATACATTACATAGATAGATATTTTTTATTATACATATAAAATACCCAGAACACCCGGAATAAATATTTGCAGATCGTACAAACATTTATCCCATGGCGGGAATCAAACCAGCAACCTTCGTGTCGCAGGCGGACCTTTGCCCGCCGCGCCACATCGGTAGTCAAATGCCTTATAGGACAGGATTTGGAAAAGATATCAATTTTTCTGTGCAGTAAAGCTCTCAAAAACAAGCTTTTAGAGAAGGGCAACCGAGCTGTATATTACATAATACATTTTACGACTTGGAAACTTGGACAGAGACAAGACGCCATACTGACTCGTATATACAATCTTGATCTAAGTAGAAAACAGCTTTGTAGTATGCGATAATCTACTTAGCAATTTATATTATAATATTCAATTCTCTTTCGGGTGTGTAATTTGAGTTACCATGTTATTCACAGAGACAATTATCTCTTATTTAAGATTGAGTTCTAGGTACAAGTATAAATGATCTGACTAAGATAGTAGGAATATCTGAGATAACTGTGTGACTAAAAGTGAGCAGTAGAGCTCAAGGAACCTTTTTATACCGTTTTAAAGATTTCGCACTAAAACAGTTAGGCTAGTTATCATAGGTATATATAGGTAGGTACTGAGGTATCGGAATAATAAAACAGAAATAATGATTGTTTAAATAATGTACTTAAAACAAAATCAACAATAACTTAAACTAAATAATACTACTTGTAATTAACACAGATTATTACTTAAAATACTTATTAGGTAGGCATCCGAAGACTATGACTTAGTTGGGTTGTGATAATTCACCATCTATATCAATGCGAATTTACTTCTTGTAGGGCCCACCTCCATGGCCTGCACCAATGGCATTAGTGTAGCTGTCACCTCCAAAATCACCTCCGTGGCCACCACCGTGACCACCGCCATGACCACCGCCATGACCACCGCCGCCAACAAGGTCGCTAAGACTGAAGCTTGAATGTCCGCCCCCACCGGATCCATGTCCACTTGAGACTAAGTTGTAGCTATCCCCACCGAACCCACCGCCTCCACCGTGGCCTCCAGACAACCCGCCGCCTACGTGAGCGCTTCCAATGGTATCATAACTGCTCAGACCCGAAAACCCACCATGACCGCCCCCGCCGCCAACGCTATAACTGTCTCCATGACCACCGAATCCACCTCCACCTCCGAGGCTGCTGTAGCTATCATGGCCACTGGAGAATCCGCCCCCACCGCCTCCACCGACACTGTAGCTGTCATGACCACCAGAAAAGCCGTGGCTGCTGCCGATATCACTGCCGCCGAAACCACCTCCAATGTCGTGACCACCACTGTAGCCCTCAAGGCCGCCTCCGTGTCCACCGCCAAAACCTCCGGAAATTCCACCGCTAAAGCCTCCACTGCTGTGATCGTGCCCTCCGTGATCACCCCCGTGGCCACCACCGAAACCACCGCCGAATCCTCCGTGTCCGCCACCCAAGTCGTGACCGCCTCCACCGCCTCCGCCATGTCCGCCGCTCACGACTAAACTGTAGCTGTCTCCACCATGTCCGCCGCCAAAATCACTTCCACCATGTCCGCCGCCTAAGTCATAGCCTCCGTGTCCACCTCCGTGGCTACCTCCGAAGTCGCTCCCACCATGGCCACCTCCGAAGTCACCACCTCCATGTCCTCCTCCGAAATCGTATCCTCCGCCGCCACCACTGCCTCCGTGTCCTCCGTGTCCTCCGTGTCCTCCGTGGCCACCTCCAAAGTCATATCCGCCTCCTCCACCACCGCCATGTCCTCCTCCGAAATCGTATCCTCCGCCACCACCACCACCTCCATGGCCTCCTTGAAGATGTTCAATAAATCCTCCGTGCAAGTCGCCTAATCCACCTCCATGGCCTCCTCCGTGGCCTCCTCCAAACCCTCCACCTCCATAACCACCTCCGCCATGGTCATCATGGTGTTCGTGGACAATCACTTCCTTGGAAGGATGATGCTCCTCAGGTATATGCACCCGAATATGAACGCTGTAACAAAAAAAATTAATGAGTAACGCATCGCATTGGCATTTTATGGCATCTTTGCAACACCAGAAAGCACTTGAGTTAACAATAAGATTTCATAATAGAACAATAACTAATCGCAAAGCCAGGTCAAACATGTACGAGTGAGAACAAAGTGTTTGGTTGAGGTTAGCGCTGTCATTAAAAAACACACAATAGTTTTATTTTCACCATTTACCACAATGAAGAGACGCGTGAGAATCTCTTCATAGAAATCTCTACCAAATTGCTTCAAGTACCATCATTTATGCGGTTTGCAGCCTCCGTGCGGTGGCTAGCGTAACTAATTCTATGCAAACTCGTAAATATAATATTGAGTGACAGATTTTAAAGAAATTTGGTAAGAAAGAAACATGAAATGTCATTAAAACACGTATTAAATAAAGTCAGGTACTAACTGTTCATGTCCAAAAGTCGCCAGGCAGATGCCAATGCAAGACAGTAGGAAGCAGCTCAGCTGAAATAATAGCAAAGGTTATTTAAGTCTTGTACGTCTGAACGTAAAGTACACGGTTTTGTTGTTGCTTTAAGGTTACTTTTCCTGGTCGCGCGAAGGTGCATTAAATTGAAAGTTGAACTAAAGTGATAGAATCTCTAGTTAGAGTATAGGTATAGACCTCAAAGGCAGGGCACATAACGCGTAAGAAGGTAGGTACTTTGAAATCTCAGATTGCTGAGCAGTAACAGAGAGTAATATTTATTTTGTGATTATCGTATCAATTACGTCCTTCTTATTATTTTGTTGGCTTGATATGGCTGTTTAGTACAGTGCATCACATTTTTTTATTAATGCAGAATGTAATCAAAATCGTTCATCATTTTAGGCATAGCCAAAAACAAACATGCAGTGAATGAAGACGGACTGAGCTTTGCAGAGTGAAAGAAAAAACTTCACCACCTAAATAAAAAATAAATGTTGAACATTGTTATATGTATTAAAATAATAATTCTCCAATAAATGAATTTCATTGATCACTAGATAAATCACAAGTCAAAATGTTGATTTCATTCATCATGAAAAAGATGATAGCTGAAATGAGACTTATTTTAACACTATAGGTATTTACAAGGCCACTGCACTTTGTTTATACTAATAAAAATCAATATAAAAAGAATCTTGATGGCTCTCTGATCTCGATGACACTCCAGTTCGAAATATTAGGATTTCGATCCGCAATGTCCGCTGGTGCCGGAACCAATTCACTTTCCCGGTAATGGATAGCGTCAGGTGTGGAATTCATAGTGTGATGGTACTCACGGTCAAGCGAGGTGCCATGGTGCCTGAGGAGTAAGCGTCTCTGCTTCAACTGACTCTATGAGATGAAAGCTACGTATGTTCTGACCCCACAACTCTGCGAGAGCCTTTTATATAACGGAGAATGTTCACAACCCCTACTCCGGGCGCTAAATTATTATTTTAATTCGCAAAATGTGTTTTAAGTATTAATAAATTACCCTGATGTTATGAATAAATGTCATCATAAACATCCATCGCTATACTCCAAATTTTTTCACCAATTCTAATCGCAACACGAACGTAATTCACTATACTTTAATTGTTACAATTACGTTCTAAGTAAATCAAAATAGAGCGCAATGCTTCGCAGTAAGGTTATAAGTCGGATACTGAAAAATAGATAAAGGTTTTTACGTATATTAATTATACAACATATTGTTAGCTTATTCGTTCTTATCGGAAATAGCTCACAATCTAGCTGGATGTGTCGATATCCGCCACGTAATAATTGCGAGCGCAAACACGCTGCTTAGTCCAGTCTGTTACATAACACTCATTTGTGGAAACTCTCGGGAGTTGTTGTGCTCGTGCATCTAGCTATTCAATGCATTCTCTGTCGGTGAATGAATAATGTGTCACATTATAAACTACACATGCTTACATCTGTACACGGAAAGCTTTGACTTTGCTTCTTTCAGTTACACGAACAAAAATCTTCACTTTTGAGGAAATAGACAAAAGTAATTAGAACCAGATCTAAACACGTTCACAAAGATCAGGCATATGAATGTTCCTAGCCAGAGTACCTAATGAATTATTCTAAACCTGTATTATTGCAGTCTCTCAATGACTACTACTCGCTCTAAATTTTAAATTGTTTTTAGAAGTTTGACTATTAGTGTTAAAAAAGCGAAAAGTTATAATTTTTAAAACATTTACTTTAAAAAAATCAGAGTTCGACAAACCTCGAACATGTAGGTAACCAATGTGCGAGGTTCCTTGGTAAATAATTCCTTGCAATTTGAATCTAAAATAGAAAATAATTCTTATAATAAATCCTAGCGAAGTATAAAGCTTGAAAGAAATAAATTACAATGATTTTAATGTATTTCTTGAAAAGCCGGCGGAAGCTTTCTTTAATAAAAGGGACTTAGTTTTTATTTATAGTAGTTGTTTGCAGAGTCAATAATATAATAATATAGGTATAAGTAAGTACATAAATATATTTCTAAGTATTCTATCAATAATCTAGTCTCCATAGTACCTGCAAGCTTTGCTTAGTTATAGACTGATTGTAAAGATCAAAGTTAAAGCTCATTTTGATAGTTTGTGTCGGGGGTGTTTGTGCGATATGTGATATGTCCGTGAATATTTAATTCACGGATATTCATATCGCATTCAGACATAACAATCATCAGTGATCATCATACAAACGTTTGTTCTCGATAGGGACCGAACCCACGACCTACAGCATGGATGGTAGAGCTACTATCAACTGAGCTGAACGCCTGTCAAAAACATTTACATTTTTTACAGCTTTTGTAGTTCAATGACCTACTTAATTAATTTACGTAGAGTGCAATGGTATCAACACTGACCGTTTACAGTGATTATGTAAAGGTTTAAGGTGACGGGTATAGCCAAATGCGTGTTTTTGGGAGTGTTTTCTGAAGAAGTCATAGCATGTGGAGTTGTGCAACTTATTATTTCCTATAACACATATATCGAACTAGTCAGGTAGGGAACAAAATGTGTGCTCTTGTTTATAGTTTACTTTAAAATGTAAGTTTAGTACCAACACCTTTTGCAAAAGTGTGATTTTTGATCCCATTTTTTATGGGTTTGGCAGATTTGTTTGGTACCAAACTCAGCACAGCTATTCTTATGGTTGATATCTATACATCCAAGGAAAAAAAATTCTACATTAAGGTGTTTAAAGAAGAAGAAGAGTAGCGCCTTAGGAACTATAAGTGTTCCATTGCTGTGTGCTCGCAAATATTCATAAGGCGCTGCTTAAGAGTTTGACAATCCAAACTGTGCGCGGCTCACTATGTGTTTTGCGTCGTTTTCAGCATTCTTACTGAAGTTGAAAATGCGACGTTGCCACGCTGACTATCTAGAGTTTAACCACTGCAGCAAAAACTATGCCGTGTTACAAGTTTAACATGTGTGTAGATATAATAAATAAATAATAAAGTTGGAAGTTATTGACATTTTTATTTATTATGAAAAATTTCACCCTACCCGTCGCCTTAAAGCACAAAATGTGGGTCCACAAGTATGTACTTATTCGTTAAAGTGTTTGTTACGATGTTACATAACGGATGACTTAAAAAATACTTGCACTATATGCTTACTATATTTATAGGGCTAAGTTTACAAAATGATCAGAAAATTAAATGAAAATTTTGATTTTTTTTAAGTGTTTAATATATTTTTCATAATTCCTATAAATATCTTTATATTTTTTTAATCTGTGGAGATAGTAAGCTTAAAAATCTCTATCATCATGATATCTGTTAGTTAAGTGACTAACTTATGTGCAAAGTTGTGCAATGATAAGTATATTAGGCAGTGTCACCTTTTTAGCACTTGTTCTATTAAACTTTGCATAAGATGCCTTAGCCACAGAATAATAGAGTCATCCAGTTTCGACACACTAAGCACATAGGCATAAATAAACCGACCGCGAAATAATAATGATAGGTAGATAGTTTAACGAGCAAAGAAATGCGGTCAAGCGGTCGCATGGTCGCATCACATCACAGTTGCGTTACTAACAGTTAGATAGCTATGTAGGTACGTGTCGCTACGAGGGAGTCTAGTGTCCACTTAGTTTCCTGCTTTGGATAATGATGCTGCAATAATGACTCCGAGCACGCGCAGTCAGAGCATGTCAGGGATCCTCGCAGTCGTAAAAACTATTCTGCAATCGTAATGTGTAGGTACAATAAACTCTAAAAGTATTTGAACAATTACATTATCTTACAACTTTATTTTACAAAAAAACTTATTATATTATACGCATCGTCTAGGTAATAACGAGTTCTTGAATAAGTGGAGACTGCGTCTAGACAAACTGGGTGGGGAGAGCACCCAAGCTTAATGATCGAAACCAAATTTGTATGACGAAACATGTTTATGTTTTGAAAGAGTGTAAAAACCTTAGTGTAAAAACCTGTTAAAAAATTTAGAAACTAAAATTTCAAAGGAAAACTTAATGTTAAGATGGTGCCTTGATAACCTACCTATTGATATAGGTCATCATATCTCGACATGCAAACGGTATTGAGCACTGTAGGGTAAGATCACTAACCCATGTAGTAGAAATAAATTTTCTAGAAGAAGTAGGTACTGATTTTATTCCTAGCAATTTTTTAATAGTGGTTTAGGTAATACAGGTGTCTAGCTCTATAATACCGACATAATTCATAATTACCGTATGTGGTTGCATCCTAATCATTCATTTTTAAATTGTATAAGCTCAAATAAAAATAAAACTGCATCAAGTTTGAGGTCACTATTTACGGGCATAGCGAGCGCAGTTCATTGTCATTGAACTAAATTCGTTACAAAAAGAAAGAATCACTGAAGGTGCTCGACCCGAGATGAGATGAGAAACTAAGCGATTCTCACTCTTACCTATGTATGTACCTACATACTCTATACTTTACTACCGGTTCACGTAACGATCATAGCATTAGACTCATCTCGCTTTCAGTATCAAAGTGCTGCCAACTTAGTCGATCTCGCGATGACAGACCTAGAGGTAATTTTATTTAAGTACCTACACTGATAGACGATTTTTCAAAAATCTATATTTTGCAAATATTCCTTTTCGATTCTTAGTTAATAATGCGAATATAGAGCGACTGCTATCAAAATGACAATTACCTACTGTAGAAAAGTCTTCTGACTAGTTTAACCTTGTGCTAGGAGAGTTAATTTGCAGGGAAAGTTTCAGTAGGGGTACAATCAACCCTTAGAAAGCTCAGCTAATGGTAGGTAGAGATAATAATAAAAGCGTTAGTACTATTCTAAGTACCTATCTCTAATTTTATACTTTTTTTCTTACAGATTCTATCGTCAAATCTTCTGGATAAAATTAAATCTCTCAGATTAAATCCCTCAGATTAAAATTAAATAAATTGGCTGAAAATAATTAAGATGCGGCAACACTGATCGTCAATAGTGGTATCGCTAAAAATAATTACTCGAATGCGATTACGTAGGTTACCTACCCACGTTCACTTTTATTTTTTAGAGAGGAAGTTTCCGGTGCATGTTGTATAACGCGGCCCTGCGCTTGCGCCTGCCGACCGTGTGACCTCTGTAATTTTACTCACTAACTTATAATACCAATTTATTGTATTACATCATTATATAATATCATCAAATAGCCTACATCGACCTTATCGTGTTTACTTCATAAATATATTGTGACCTACTTTGTTTTATAATTTAAATATCAAAGCGTTATAAATAAATAAAAATAATAAGCACCACCTATTTCTGCCGCCAAGAAATGATGCTTTCATTGTTATGTTCCGGTTTGAGGGTGTGGGTTCCGGTATAATTACAAGCACATGAGATTTCACACCTTCGTCTTAGAATGATAAAATGCATGAGCATACAATTCATGAGCGATAGGTACAATGCATCACAGCACAGGGCACTTTTTAAGTGGACATGTTCATTGAGTCAATGCTTCGTTCGATTGTGGATACCTACCTCTAAAAATTAGGTAGCCATCGGCTTTTAGGTACTATCATTGAGTTTAAAAACAAATACCTACATAAGTACCAAACATACCAACCTACATAATGTTACAATCGGTGACTACATCATTAAAAGAAAGTGTAATCTACCGATCAACGTACCCCCAGCCAGGAAGTCAAACAAAACCTGTTACTAAAACTTGTCCCTGTTACACATTTGGACGGCACACTGTGTTTACTGAGCCCAGAAAACTTCATTACGATTGTTAACAAAGCTATTTATATTATTTGAAAGTGATGTAGAGCTGACTAATATGTGTGACCAGCTGCAAGATTACTATTATAACTTACGGCCGGTTTCTCGAACGATGATCAACGAAAAAATTAAATAATTACTATGTGTCAAACTCGGATCAATCGTGATTTGGGTTTCCAGAAACCGGTCGTTAGTGTTTGATGTGTACCTACCTATAATACCTATTTATAAGGATATTAATAAATAAATTTAATATCCTTATATATTAACTAATAAATAAAAACCAACGATCCCTTTATTGTTTTTCAGTTTTTTTAAGACTAAACTTTTTAGACTCCTTGACAACCACGCAAGTGATGGTTGATGACTGTCAAAATTAACAAAAAGTCAACTCGTGGACAACTCTGAAGGAGACGGAGCCAATATTTAATTATAAAAATAAGTTAAAAAAGCTGCCCTAATAATGTGGAGAAGTGAACAGGGTCCCGTTTCACCAACTTACAAATTTGTAGAATTGTAAAATTAAATGGCAACATTTACCCATAATCCATTGATAATGGCAACATTTCGTGTTACAAGCGTTTTTTAATGTCGTAAATTCAAAATTTTACAAGTACAAGTAACTAGTGACAATTTACAATCCATAGATTTTTTTAATTTTTTTATTGTGACAATTTGATGAATCGAACAAGTGTTTCCTACAGAAATTTGAACTTGTCAGGGATTTTGGTTACAATTTTACCTACCTTTTGACCTGGGTAGAATTGTAAAAGTGCAATATTATTAAATGGTTTCAGAGCTATAATACCTATTCAAAAAACATTTAAAATCATTGAACTAGAAATAACAATGTTCTTTTGGGATGATGACTCGTCATCAGAAGAAGATAATACAATAACGCGGAGAAGAAGAATATATCGGAAGTGTATTAACGACTAACGTAGATTTCGAAAGTGACTACGAGTTTAATGAACGATTCAGAATGAGTTCGTCAAAAATGCAAGATTTATTATAAGCCTGGTTTTTCATCGGCTTTGTTAAATTTGGGGAAAACGCTCCAAAAAGAATACACTTTTTCTCCAAGATTTTCTTTAGAACTTCTATTTTGAGCAATTGTTTTTCCATTTTATCAGTGCTGTTTACAAACTTTCGTGGCAACAAAGCAACCCAAAAACAAAAAGCAACAAACAGAAAACTCGAAAGACCGCCAACCAATTACAGAGCAAATAAATAAATAAATAAATAAATAATGCTGGACAATCCACACAACATCATCTAGCCCCAAGCTAAGCAGAGCTTGTGTTATGGGTACTAGATAACTGACATACATAATATAATACATTACATAGATACATATTTTTTATTAGATATACATATAATACCTACCCAGAACACCCGGAATAAATATTTGCAGAACATACAAACATTTATCCCAAGGCGGGAATCGAACCCGCAACCTTCCGCGCAAAGAACGACGAATTTGAATGAATTGGAATGAATGGAATAGGGCAGAAAATTTCACTTGTTATTCGACACTTTCTTCCTAGTAAAATGAGTCTATGGTCAGATTTTTATTATTCTTTAAAAAATCGCTGTTCGTGAAACGCTTGTAATTGTAATTAGTAGCTTGTAACGCCTGTAATAGTAAAATTGTTACTAGTTAACTTGTAAGTTGGTGAAACGGGACCCAGATGGCGCCCTACAATACGTTTTCAGAGATATTAGTAAGAGTCACTTTACTCATCATTGTTTGCCTAATGCACGTCTTCATAGAGCCTCATATGCAAGTCATCACGCCAGTTGAACTACTCCACGACTACAAAAGACCTAGAAGGGAATCTCTCATTCCACCATGGGCCATAGTTGTTCTTATCGTCGGCGTGCCACTGTTTGTCCTATCACTACCGTCCATAACGACCAGAAGTTATTCCGACTTGACGCAATCGCTGCTAGCCTGGACACTGGCATGTGCCATCAACGGTTTTATTACTGAATCGGGAAAGCTGATAGTTGGAAGGCCACGACCCGACTTCTTTTATCGGTGTTTCCCAAATGGAAAGATAACTTCAGATTTGCGGTGCACGGGGATGTTGAAAGATGTGTTGGAAGGGAGGAAGTCGTTTCCGAGCGGTCACAGCAGTTTTTCTTTCTGTTCGTTGGGGTTTGTTAGTGTGTGGCTCTGCGGTAAGCTGCGAGTACTTTCGACGAACCGTGGGGAAGGGCTTCGTGTGGTGACATGTCTCGTGCCTCTTGTCGCAGCCGGCGTGGTAGCCATGACTCGGTGCTGCGACAACCATCACCACTGGGAAGATGTATTCGCCGGTTCGATAATCGGTTTTACATCATCTTACTTCTGCTACAGACAGTACTACTACCCGCTCGATTCTGAGCATGCTGGTATCACGTATCACAGATCAGAGTTGGACAGCGATGTATCGCGAGAGGAGTGTTGCACTAAAGATTTACTTCAAACCTCTTCTGTCGAAGAGAACTCAAAAAGCAATAAATACAATTAATTGATAAAATTGTTTTTGTAGCGTTATTACCTACTATCAGTTCAAAGGCTAGACCAGGCCAGGAGTGAGGGTTTACATCGCATAATATGCCTACGCCTACCTCACTATTATCGTTGGCCTAATAAATCAGTTATTGAGACCTCACCTGCTAAAGTACCTGAACCTGAATCAAAGCTTGGAACTTACAAGAAGCTACCCACAAATGTTTCAAGTAGTAGTAGGTATCTGCTAAAATTAAACATCAGATAGTAATAAAATTCGTTTATTATAGTTTAGAACATAAATTGTAATTTAAACATGAAAATATCAATTAATAAAACTATAAGCTAAGATTAGATATATTATTTTCTTATTCACGACATGTCTGTAAAAAAAATATAAGCTTTTAAAAAAAATTATATAACTTTACTAATCGGAAGGGATAAAAGCTACACACTATTTTAAGTCTCGCTCTCACCGTTCGAAAATAATGTTAGGAAACCCCAAACCCATATTCTAACAGTAAAAAACAAATGGTTTAAAAAATCTCAATATTACGTATGATCTTTGTTTGATATTTAAATTATATCTATAAGGTTTATCGAAATATTGATGTAAATTTTGTTAGGCAGATCCTTATGATGCCAGCAACGAATAGTACTAAACCATGACAGAAATAGGACAGTACATTTGAATGATTCTTGACAATTTTTCTTGGTCTATTAAAAGTTTTGGTTACTGGTTACTTACTAGAATCAGATCTTTAGGATACCACGTCATACCGTGGATTTTGGCGAAGTTTTACAATGAAGCAGTCCTTCGCGCCATTAAAATTGTTGCTAATAATGAAATATACATTTACGTTAGTGTAACGTGGAAACACTGACACTACAGTGATAATAAAGCCACGTATTCATACGTATTCATATAGATTGTTTATAAACTAGATGTTTCGTCTTGCTCTCCACTCGTAGTGGGGAGCACGGCAACATGTATCGTAAACATTGTTTCATCACCTATGTGTATAAACTGTTACAGACATGATGAAACATTGTTTATGAACAGTTTATAATCAGTGTTTACTAATGAATACGTGGCTTAATACTTATAGGGACCAATTGCACTAAGAAAAAAATATTGTATAAGTACTTATTACAGATTCAGATTAGATCAACGCACTAAATAAGGCTTTATTGTTTTATCATATAATACTAATAAGTACCATCGTTTTCTACATATGATATAATATCTCACCAGATTTAAGTACAGTCAGCAAAATGCAAACGGGATATCTTCGCACTATGTAGTGAATTAAATATAATACCACGGTACAGATATCCGCAGTGCTTTCATTATTATCACTGGAAATCAGAAAAATACACAGTAAATGCGTTCAAAACTTAAAACTAAGGGAGGTTCTGGTTCAAAAAATAATCCGTTTTTACATAGAAATAGAGATAAATGCACGTCAAATTGTGTAAAAGGGCTTTTTGTTTTAAAACCTTGAGATTATATTTTAGACAAAAAATGCTTTAAGAAACTCATAGTTCATACTCTAGCACATTTATATTTAAGCATGATATAAAATTATAAGTAAACTAATGTGACCATAAGTACATTGCACTGGAACACAGTACTGACTAATTAATTACTAACTAGCTATATAATTGCATTACATTGGACTATGAACTAGATTGTATACGTCATAGACTTTTAAATTCAACGTTTTAGATTAATAAGTACATATTATAAACAGAATTTTCATAAAATTAACTTCTAATAGTATTTTTATAAATAATATAGAAATTTATTTTGCATTATTGTTCAATACATCACATTATCATATCATTTGAGTACATAATTAGATATTCTTTTTTATTTCTATAAACAGCGAGAATATACTTCTCATACATAAAATATACAATATTACAAGCTCAAAAACTATAAAAGTATAACTAATAAATGCTAAAAAATTAGGAATCTGTATATGTAATGAAAATATATAAAATGATTTCTAAATATTCTTATACAAGGGGCAGTCGAATTGTTAGCACTGATGAGAATATGAGGATAATTGATACTTTGCCGTCCATATTTAAATTTTATTTATATTTAAGAATCCACAAATTTTGTTTATAAATATAAACAAAATATGTGGATACTAGTAGAATGTAAGAACATTTTCGCGAACACTTCGACCGGCACCTGTCTCCAAGGCAAGTATTCATACAACAATCGCTAGAATACATAAATTACGTATAGGATTGTACGTGGCACCTAGTTTATCTACTCACTAGTGACTGTGGTATGCACTTATCTAGAAGGGTAAATCACAAATAGAATCACAGTTCATCTTTCACCTTAGCGTGAGATTTGCAAAACGACAACATGTCATCTGCTGATCGATCGCCTCCATACTCAGCTAGTATTTTCCCGTTAGCAAATATTTTAAATGTTGGTAGTGTTTGTATGCCAGCGATATCGGCGACTTTAGGATTTTCCGCTGCGTCTACTGCAATCGCTTTAACTGGAGATGATGAGTCGCCCTTAAGTGTGGAACAAATCTTGCTGAATGCTGGTTTCACTGTAGTGCAATGGCCGCACCCTGTATAACAAGTAATTATCTGTCAATATTTAATTGATATTTGGAATGTGACACCTGTTTAATGGTAAACACAGCCTTCACAAAACAGGTCAACTGAGAGTAATGTTACGCATTTGACATAGGGTGTTAAATCTCATGTGCCCCTAGTTACACTAGAACCTACACTTTCTAAATTAAAACACAGAAATGCGAGCATCGATGCGTAGCAGCAGTAACATTTATGGTCGTACGTCCCCGATAAGCACTGCCACTTCTACAGTCATTAATGTATTTTTATTAAGAATGTATATGTCTGCATATGCTCATCGAATAAACACAACTATGCTCAGGTCATAACAATGCGACCAATATGTAACTTCGATATAAAATATCTCAACTCTGTATCAAACACGCAAGTCAAGGGTAAGCCCGTATCAAAGTGATCTTTGCATAATACGATAATGTAATTGGTATTGTTACATTCATGAGAGAATCACACGATAATTACCCAGCAGCATTTTAATATTCAAATATTGTACCGGTGAGGAAATAACCTCAATACAAGACGTTATTATAAAAACATATTTTGATGAACACGCTAATTATGCTAATGATATTATACAATTTTATATTTAGAATGCATAGACAATTTGATGAATTTAGAAAATAATAAGGAAAAGCGACAATCAAAATAATTTAGGCGGATGTATAAAGATATTGTACGAAGAATTAATCCTGTGCAGACGAAGTAGCACCAGATAATATAAAATACTTACTAAATAAGAAGTACATATCTTATTAAAGAGCTACGCTCTTGTCTGCGTAATGAATGCAAGTCACGCCATTTATTTCTTTCCAGGGCCGCCTCCTTGACTTCCTTATACGACAGGAGGGCAACCTTTATCTTTACTTGGCTCATGTAGTTTATCCACGGCCTTCATCTTCTTCTCATACCTTTCCTTCTATGATGTTACTGATGAGGTTGCCGTGTCGTATAAGATTACCAATCATCTTCCCCCTTCTGTTCTCAACCATTTTCACGAGGGCTCATTCATCAATACTTAAATAAATGAATTAAATTAAATACTTACAGCTAGCGTAAAACATGACAAATGTAGGCGTCGGCGAAGCGATGATCTGCTCAAAATCGCTGTCAAAAGCCAATTGTACATTGCCACCGAACCCGGCCTCTTGCGGCGTTTTAGCAGCTTTCTGAGACGTCTGGTGATCCATCTGACTGTGAATGTATGACACGAAGTCTGCTTCCTGAAATTCATCACAAGGTATAAAAAAAACGAATGAATTGTTTATGCAATTGCCATTGCCAGTTACTTATGCTTTATAGCCCAGTCATATTAGGGCTTTCACCTCGGAATGAAAGATAATAAGCTGCAAATTGGTATGAACCTTCATTTTGTCATTCTAAATGTTGTCTCAAAAGTCACAATCGTTATCGTGTCCGCGTCTCAAGATATTCAAGGTCAAAGGTCACAAAAATCGGTTTTTCGCGAATATCTGGCTTCCTATCGGTTAAATGAGATTTGCATTTATTATAAAAGTTGTAGGCTATAAAATTCCCTACAACTTTTGTTTAAACTTTTTTTTCATACGACCAACCGTTTTGAAGGTAGAGCGAAAAAACTTACAAACAAAAAAAATGTGGGTAGTTGGTAAAATGAACGCCTTAAAGCAAATGCTGGTCTAAGACAAGCAGATACTGGTCCCGGACAGTTCGATTCTTGAAGGGCGATGTTTTTAGTTGACTTTACAAGTACCCACACTTGTTCAAAATGAGTTAAGCACATGTCCGGGACCAGTATCTGCTTGTCTTAGACCAGCATTTGCTTTAAGGCATTCATTTTACCAACTACCCACATTTTTTTTGTTTGTAAGTTTTTTCGCTCTACCTTCAAAACGGTTGGTCGTATGAAAAAAAAGTTTAAACAAAAGTTGTAGGGAATTTTATAGCCTACAACTTTTATAATAAATGCAAATCTCATTTAACCGATAGGAAGCCAGATATTCGCGAAAAACCGATTTTTGTGATCTTTGACCTTGAATATCTTGAGACGCGGACACGATAACGATTGTGACTTTTGAGACAACATTTAGAATGACAAAATGAAGGTTCATACCAATTTGCAGCTTATTATCTTTCATTCCGAGGTTGACCCCTTTTTTTACCTAATATGACTGGGCTATTATAGCATAAGTAGCTGGCAATGGCAATACGCATTATAGATATATATAGATTTGACCCTCATAAAAAAATCATTTTGCGTGTTTTCAGTATTTTGGATTACAGAATTTCAATAATATCGCACTCAGTGAACCCAAAAATATTAGATGATAAATATATAAAATGTCACTAAGAAATAAAAACGCGGGACGCTTTTGGGTCGATATATTCTTTCAGAGTCGAATTGGCTTTATCAAATACATGTGTAGTAAAACATCTGTACTAAACACAATACTGCAAATTTTTGTGAAGAGTACCTTTCTGCCGCCGGTATAATCAGCCACTTGCTTGTCAAAGTAACTGAAATACTTGATGGTGGGATATCCTCTCACGTCGTATGTCGCGCAAAGTTCCTTTGCTGTGGTGCAGTCGACCGCGCCAAATGCAACCATTAGTTCATCAGCAAACTTTTCAGCCGCACTCACAAACTCCGGTTTCGTGCTCTTACAATGACCGCACCCTGCAATCAAATAGTGATTAGAGTGGAAACGGATAGTGGTTTGGCCGGATACCGAATGTTCGGTGTCAAAATCATGGGGGTTGATGATTTTGATTTTTCAAAATCATGGCGTAATTGGGACTCAAAGTACCATAATCCCCATGATGGGGATCGTTCAATGGGCAATATGAAACTAACCCAACTTTAAAGCCGCGTAGCCGAATATCCGCGTGGAACTGGCACCTAGAATCACCTAGTATATAAGACGAGTCTAAATGATCCTTGTGATTTTATTGAATAAAGTAATTTTCGACTTCTGTGTATTTTAAGACGACCGATGTGGCGCGGTGGGCGATGGTCCGCCTGCGACGCGGAAGGTTGCGGGTTCGATTCCCGCCTCGGGATAAATGTTTGTATGTTCTGCAAATATTTATTCCGGGTGTTCTGGGTATTATATGTATAATAAAAATATTTATCTATGTATTATATTGTATTAAGTATGTCAGTCTTCTAGTACCCATAACACAAGCTCTGCTTAGCTTGGGGCTAGATGATGTTGTGTGGATTGTCCAGCATTATTTATTTATTTATTTATTAGTTTAGTGTATAATACTGACAGGGAGCGTAGAACATGACGAGGGCGTGTTTGATCTTGCGCAGCGTCTGTCGGAAGGCCGAGGAGTCGAGGTGGCGCACGGCGGACGGCTCGTCGGACCACGGCTTGTCGGCCGGCGGCGGCGGCGGAGGCTCCTGTGGCTTCTACACAAACATATTCACGTTATCATTATATTTATATATATGTATAGGCGACAAAGAAATTGGTTTACCACTTTTGATGACATCTCCCAGTAACATAATTATTCGCTAAGGATTACAGATTGACAGATTCTGACGTAGCAGTTATTAATCTGTCAAGCGAAAATAACCCTTGATGTTTTGTGCGTGCAAATGATATTCAGCCTTAGAGTGGTAAACCAATTTCATTGTCACCTATACCTATTCAAAAAATTACTAAACAGTCTTTTATCAATGGGTTTTACTATGTCTATGCATTATATGTATTGACAACTAGCTGTCCCGGCGAACTTCGTACCGCCTTAGAGTTTTTTTTTTCTGAGTGAATTTCTTAATTTTTTTTCCGTAAGATCCTTGGACAGAGTATTAGAAAACTACAAAAAAATCAGCCAAATCCGTCAAGCCGTTTTCAAACTATGTCGTGACAACGGAAAAGGGTTTCATTTTTAGATATTTACAATAAAAAAAACATGTATTATAAATAGTCGCTGTTAAGCAGAAAGATATTATGCCACAAGTCGACCGACTTTCGAAATATTTTAAAATTAATATATGTAATAGTATTTTCGGCATTACAGCGCAATTTTTATAAACGATCCCTTTTTGCTTTATTCTTCTATCAACTATAGTAAATCGCAAAAGGTTCTATTGTGTGAATTATATTACAAAAAATAAACCAAAGTTAACAATAAATTCATGAGTTTGTTTTCAAAGCAGAAATCATAGGTTTTGATCAGGAATACCAGGCTCACCTTAATAAAGCTGACAATCTGATCTTCAAGCCTAGCATGGCCCGCGTCGTATTTGTATTCTCCCTTGTAAAAGTACTTCAGTGTCGGATATCCTTTGACGCCAAAACGGGAGCCCAAATCTGGATGCTTCGTCGCGTCTACCGCTGCTAGCAAACCTTTGATCTAATAAAACAATAACACATTTTAAAATCTGTTCAATCGTTGGGTTGATCGCCAGAAACATAATCACAAAAGGTAGTTATTGATATTTCTATCGCTTAAAGAGAGACAGTCCAAAATATGAATAAAAAAAAACTACTATTGACCGTCGAATTGAAAACACAAGGGCAAAAAATAAATTTCTATTTACCCCTTCCGCCTTGATTCTAGAAGCAGCTTTTTCAAATTCCGGTTTGATTTTCTTGCAATGTCCACACCAAGGCGCGTAGAACACAACCAACGCGTTTTCAGCTTTAGATAACACGGTATCGAAACTTTCACCTGAAACATACAAATCAATGATGTTATCGATTATTGAAAAGTGAAGAATACAAATTTAGCATGGCATGGACAAAAATGGCATGAAAGTCATAAGTCGAAATGAAAAGAAATATACCTTGTGTGTATGAGATTAGAAAGCTCAAAAATATAGGTTGAATTACGTGAAAAATGAGACTTCAATGAAATTGTGAAAGAGGTAATGAATGATAAGAGTGAGTGAAATATTTAATATTAGTGAAATACTTAATTCTACTGTTAAGATCATGCTATATATAGTTATGTATATATATGTTGGTATATCTAAGGTCAGGGGATACAGAAAAATTACTCGCGTGAAGTTTTTTGGTGCGTGCCTCTCATCTGCTGATATTTAGGAGAAACTATGCTGTTTTTAATGTTTATAATGCACACGTAATGACTACATACAAGTATTAAGTTTATACTTAAGTTTACTAATTAGCTACAGGAATATTCAAAAGTCCAACTTATATCTTAAGGTCTAATCGCAATGTGGAGTGATAAAAACTTCTCTCCAGAAACATAAAAATTATAAATACCACCTTTTACGAAATTTCGCAACAAATATCGACAAAATTGCATAATGATCTTTGTTATAACTACGTTTTACATTATTCTAAAAATTAATTAATTTTCATAATTTAGATCTTTCAGAAAACTGTCATAGTTGGCAGAAGTTTACGTCAGCGTATTCTACACCACCAAAAAGGTATTTGTACTTAGAGTTGTCTATGGCACGAAGTAAGCTTACACATCTGTCAGATAATGTACCTACGTCCCAAAAATCAGTCAATCAGATACCTTGATGGAAAATGATCGTGTTTTCTTGTCTCTGATTGGTTTAACTTCGGGGTGTATGTTGTGTGTAACAACTTGAATTATAATTCGTTCACTCACAGAATTATAATCAACTAGTCCAAATTTAAAATAAAAATAGTCAAAAAATTGTCAAAATTTAAGCCTTATTTGAAGCAAAATATTATACTTCAAAACGCTTAAGTTTCCTTTTTTTGTTACATTGTTGATTAAGGGTTAAGTTTTAATAATGGCGGGATTCTACTTAAATAACTCTCAGCAATAATAACTTGGTGTATTTATTTATTTTATTAATAATGACACCCAACACGGGTTTACAAAAAAACAAACATATATTTAAGATAAGGTTTTGAGCCTAGTGTTCTCATAATTATAGTATAGGGCATCACAGCATGCACAGAGAAACAAACAACTAAGTAAATTCAAACCTGATAAATGAACAACATCGGAATCTTCTGACCAAGATTCATCAATATTCTTCTTCTTGTTCAGGACCTGTGGTGTCGGATCTCGCATGAAATCTACCATGGCTTGTCGCTTGTTGTCGCCGTTGTACGGAAAACGAAACTGCCCCTTTCTGAAAATACCATAAAATCTATTTCATTTATTGTAAACATTATGTTCATAATATGTAATAGAGATGTTGATAATACTACAGATGCTTGAAAGTAATCGCTATCAGCAGTAAAGCCGGCCATTGTAGTGGATTTAGTTATGTCTAAGATTTATTGTACGTTTTTCCGTGTTACAAGAAAGTTGATCTATCTGGCATAAAAAAAAACAAGCATCAAAATATTACTCAAACTGACAAAAATTACAATACGTATTAGGATTTTTAAAGACCCCATCACGCCATCTAATAAAACTAATGCGCGCGTCAATTTTTACCTAGATATATAAATATACAAAAGACGAATAGCTAGCCAAAAAGTTATACCCAAAAAAAAAAGCGGGGGTGTAGCATGACGCTGTATGAATCATCAAAGGTTTTCTAACTTTCAAACATTTCGTCATGATGACCTTTACACTTATGAAATAAATGAAACAGGTGGTTTCACTTAGAATCACTTGTTAGGACGCTGTTGAATAATCCTTGTGATTTTACTGAATATACCTAATGTACTCAGAAATTGTAATATACCCAGCTCATTAATATTTGTTATCATAATATAACATTATTAAATACATTAAACAGATATTTAAAACATAAAAACCAGTAGTGAGTTTATTGTTTAAATAAAACTGCTAAAAACAAAGTATAAGTCAACTTACTCATAATAATACAAGGTCGGGAATCCAGTTATGTTGTAGAGTTGTCTTATTTTCGAGTTTCCGGGTTTTGCTACATCAATTGCAGCTAGCAATGCTTCTCCCTAGATAAAACAAATATTCATCATAACTACAAAACTAGCTCTGAGTCTTCGACTATTGCCTCAAATGATCTAACATCTTAAAAAGTCTATCTTCAAAGGAAATTGGGTTTGAATTTACTAGACTTTTAATTTTAACTTAATTTTTATAAAAATCACATTGCAATGAGACTTAATAACAATAATAAATCTAACCTTCAAATCAGCAGCAGCCTGTACATATTCTGGTTTCATTGTCTTGCAGAACCCGCACCATGGTGCATAAAACATTACCATGGACTTCTTCTGGGCCGCTGAACCCTTTTTCAAGAACTTTATAAGAGCCTAGAAAAAAACAGAACTAACATGAGGTGGTGCATCAGCTTTAATAATGGTGATGTAGACTGCAACTGAACAACCAAAGATAAAAACCAATGTGTGTTGTATCTATGTATTACTATTTTAGCACATATAAATAAGGAAAGCATTGTAAAACTCATTAAAATTGTGTTACAGTGTTTCCTATAAATAAATATTCATGGACAATTCAAACATCACACTTTAGTCCAAAACTAAGAAAAACAAGCTTTGCTTAGTATGGACACTAGATTGCCGATAGAATACTTACATACATTTTTTAGATACATACATAGAATACATAGTACCACCCAGATACACCAAATTTTTATGAACATCACACAAACATTTGCTATGTGTGTAATCAAACTCAGGAACCATAGCATGGAAGGCGGAGCTTCTACCAACAGAGCTGCGATGCCTGTCAAACAGTCGGCAAAGTAGACAAAGAGTGTAAACTATGCTGCATGGCTGTCTTATAATTTATTATTATTATTTAGCCACTGGGCTAAGACCTCCCTTCCCTCCTTCCACTTCTTGCGATTCAATGCAGCAACAGGCAACATACTTAGGTGTCTTTAATATATACTTGTCTTATAAAATAAATATAAAAATGTGGTGGATGAGCGGCACTTTAACAATGGTTTATTTACCTCTGCATCGATGAGATGATGGATGTCAGTAGCAGATGGATCTTCCTCCCAAGGAAGGTCACCAGTGGGATCTCGTAAGAAATTAGAAAATGAGCCGAGAGTTTCACTCCTATCATAGTCCTTGTGGAACTCCCCATCTTTATAATGCTTGATGTAGTATGGTTTGTTTGGTGATATTTTTAACTTTTTACAAAGCTTTTTTCCTTCACTGTAACAAATTGAAGGTACATCAAAAAATGCATTACTGTTCTTAGAACTTTAGTACTTTTCTGAGATAATAAAAGTTACTACCAACTTACTGCACTCTGCTATTTTGTTTATTCTTTTAATAAAATAGTTGTTTTAATGTCAACTGGTACTTTACCTTCCACTACAGTCTATCATCACCAGTGTAGCCTGCCCCTTCATAACATCTGCTGTATTTCTATATACTTCGGAAACCGTTTGGGACGACTTAGGTTCATTCACAAACAATACCATCACATTTGTTTTAGTCTTCAACAACTTTTTGAATTCTTTTATTTCATTTATATCAGTTACAACTGAAGATTTCTGCTTTTTAGCTAGCACAGAAATTTGTCCCAGCACCATTAGCATTGGTAACAGGATCTGAAAACAAAGACACTATATAGCATATATATATATATATATATATAGCGTACTTATTTCGCTATAACATTCGCCACCTTCCTAACCTGTGCAAGGTTAAGTTCACTGCTTGCGCATAGTTTAAATTTTGATGAATTCGTGAAAATCTATTCAGTGAAAGCAGTCATTATTATTCAGCACACTAGTCAACGTGTTTCTAGAAAAATACTTGTGTCAGGCATGCAACACAAGCCATCTATAAGTAGGTGAATCTTCTTTCAGATGAGAAAGAGAGTGCCAAATCGTTTCTAATTCGAACAATTCTAATAAGTAACATACCGGTGTTACAATAAAACCGGTCTTAGTAGTTGGTGATTGCTTACCTTACTCGATAATTTGCAATGCATTTTGTAGCTGTAGGCACTGCTGTTAAATCTTCAAAAACAACGCGACACGCACGATAATTGTATGACAATCATTTACTACCACTTGCCATCGGCGCGGCATGCGGCATTTATCATTTAAATTTCGTTGACCCTACCGCGACTACCGATGGCGATGCGATGGTTAATCAGTAATCACAGAAAAAGAATTAAATAATATTGTAATTTGTAAAAATAATGATGATTTATGATAAAATAGAGCGCCCACGATACCGTGGTGACCAATATATTTAAGTTACTCTATGGTGGTGACAGTTTTTTTTTTTTTTTTTATTATTTGCTCTTCGGAGCAGGCTAAAGTTTTAGAACCATACCGCCTAGTCTTACGTAAATGTTTTTCTCTTAAATTAGTTTATTTTCTTTATTATTTTATTTACAACGTCTTCCCGTTCACTTTACACTTCTATCTGACTATCCAGCATTCACTTTACACTTTACAGTTATGTTTTTCCCGCCATCCCCAAGATGGCGTGAAGTCCACTTATTTTTCGTACGTTATGTTTTTCTCTTATGTTAATTTGTTTTCTTCAGTATTTTATGCATTCACTTTACAGTTATGTTTTTCTCATAAGTTAGTTTGTTACAGTAAATGTTTTTCTCTTAAATTAATTTATTTTCTTATTATTTTATTTACAACGTCTTCCCGCCATCATGGAGATGGCGGGAATCAAACGACAGTAGTTTCGTTTCGTTCGTTGCCGCGCTGTCCAACGAACGTGCGTCAAGTTAGCAAGAACAAGTGTTTTATTTCCAGGTTTCGACACTGTCCACATAGACGACTTTCTTGAATAAATTTTATTTTAAAAATAAAGATACCCAAACGGGTTCAGAATACAGAAGTTTGTCTCCTCATGGTTTAGGATATTTTTATTCATTCATATTCATTTATTCCTAATGTTTCCTGCTACCTTGAACTGTGAACTGAGCAGGAACATTGCTATTTGTGAACTATTTGTTACATTTGAACTCCAATAATGTAACAAAATTAAATGCTAGAAAGCCAGTGAAGAGAAAAAAATCAGCTATTCATTTTCATTAAACGACAGCCAACTTGACGATTGATCGATTTGACTGAGAATTATTTTTAGACTTTGATTGACAGAATTGCCTGTCATGTTGACAGGCAGAAACCATATAAGAAGAAGAACTCAACACAAAACAAGACAAAAACGAATGACCCCATACCTCTAGACCATTAAGGCTGGTATAAACAGGGTCAGTAACTGACTACAAATTCGAGGCAAGTCAGTGCTGACCCGAAAAAAAAAACCCTGTGTAAACTGATTTGAAGTCAGTACAGTGGGTTGAAGTCAGCGCTGACTTGAATATTCGGATACGAATATTTTAAAGTCAGTTGGCATCCCCCGCCACCCGCGCACACCCGCGTCAGCCAAATAAACCCCGTGTAAACAAACAAGTCAGTGCGTGCGTGGTTAGTCGCTGCTGCTGCGTTGTAGAGTGACCACGTTTTATTCGCTGGCGATAAAAATGACGCGTAAGCTTAGCGAAGACGAAACCTTAAAATTGGTGCAATTATATGGCGAAAACGAGTGCCTTTGGGATATTAAATCCCTAAATTACCGCAATAAAGAAATGCGTTCAACAACGTTGCAAAATATGGCTCAACAAATGTCGTTTATATTTAGTTATCTCATTTTCCACCATTTCTATTAACTCATTCAACAGCAAAATTGATAATTTTTTCAACAAATAATTAAATCGTCGTTTCAGTTGTTTTCGCGAATTCATTTTCCCCACTGACTTCACACACGTGTGCTCACCGTGAGAAACGCACTACTACTACTTACTACTTACTTCATGTAAACAGTTAAAGTCAGTCGCGGCGCCGACATTGGCGCTGCGACTGACTTGTCTACTGACCCTGTATAAACCAGCCTTTACTATAAAAATTTAATTGAAAAACGAATGAAGCGTTTGTATATTACCTATTTAAATTTTTCATTTTTTTGACGTGACAACGTCTTATAATTCGATAGAGTCGGCTGCACGCACGAAAAAACATGACTCATGAGGCGTTCTGAGGCGTTCTGAGGCGTTCCATGAAGTGACGTTGTCACGTTCAACAATCATCAGTAAACCGACTTTACACACAACCATTTTTTATTTATTTAAATTTAATTTTTATTAATTTTATTTACTGTATTAATAAGTGGTACCTACTCATATTTATTGTACCTAAATTATTTATATCACTTCCACACAGTTCTGCACAATTAAGTAAGTAGGTACTTAAGTATAATATGGTATGGATATAGAACGATAGACTATATATCCAATGCTATTGGTGTCTTATTTTTATAATCTGGACACCCAACACGGGTTTACACTCTACATTTTTATGTAGGTACTAATCATGGAATTATGACAGTGCTCCGATAATTACTGGGTACCACAGCGAGCACAATAGAACAAACAATAAATTATTAAAAAGAAGATTAATAATATGTAATAATTGTATTGATGCTCGACAGCAACAACTACCATCACACTACCATAATGAAGAGTCTAATACGTTATTTTTCGGAAATAGATAGGACCTCCTTACCCTTACTGAACTTTTATTGGGCTTTTCGTAATACTGATGGTGCATTCACCTTACAAAAGGGTGGTGGGGAGAAGGATATCCGAGGAGTTTATTGTGCTACCTGTATAGCCAGACTCACCGACATTTATACAGATGATCTGTTTGATCAAACAGCTGAATAGGTAGCTTCGTGTCAAACTTATGAGGTTGGTTTTGGAGGATGTCCTGCAATGGAAGCCCATGGCTGCTACTCCTTTTGTGGGATTGCAACCTTGGTAACACTGAACAAGACACAGCTTTGCAATGTGGATGGCTTACTGCAATGGAGTGTAAACAAGCAGATGAAGCTTGAAGGAGGATTCCAGGGGCCCTACAAGAATACATAATTATTTGCTGTCAAGGTAGTAAAGGGGGACATATGGACAAGCCTGGCAAGTGAGTACTAGAAGTACTAGTATTTTGGAATTATCATATAGATATATATTATATATTGTTTTCACCTGAAATATAATTCAAAGACACACTGTAGATTATAAACCAAGGTCTGATAATGACTAGCTAGAGTGTCACGTAAAAAGATAAATTTTCTAGGTAGATTTTCAGTTATATCTATTTGTATAATATTAAGTTGTTTTTCTTTCAGAGGTTGTGATATCTACCGCACGTGCTACGTTCTGAGTGGATTGTCAGTGGCACAGCATGGCGCAGGACCAGATGACCTTTTGCTATGGGTTGCCCAGACCATGATGTAGAAAAAGTCCATTCGATTTACAATATTGCATCACAATCTGTTTACAATGCTTTGAGCTACTTTAAAAGTCATCCAGTAAAGGAATAAAACAACGTCGTTAGCGAGAATTATAATTTTAATCATCGAAATTGACTAAATGAATATTAGTTTTGAATAGTTTCGTCAAACGTCAAGCAAGTTAAAATATGCATTATTCATTGTTATTATAATAAGTACCCCCATGTCACAATCAGCAGAAAAAATTGATCTCTACTTTGACTTTAACATTATTTTGTACCTACCTACCTACTACCTATAGATTAGTAAAAGCGCATTTAAGGAGTGATTACATTATAAACTAGAAAAGCAGATTATTATCGACTTTCGCCTTTTTTTAAACATCACAAGTACCTAGTATAACAGTGATATAGTACCTACTCAAACAAGTACCTACACAATTAAACCTTAGAACTAATTATTATCAATGTACCTGCTTGTCTAGTAGGTATTCTTTTACATGTCTACAATAATATTAAGGATACAAAAAAAAATTACAAATCAGAATATTTTAAAAATAATCTTGAATTATCAATGAATGTGGATATAAAATTAAATAGGTTAGCATAGCTGAGATTTAATTACAATATTACTTGGTCATAACTTGAATAAAAGCAATATCAAACTATCCGTAATCAAAATTAAGTTACGTCAAATGATGTCAATCGACACATCCATGATCGCTGCTGTTTTGTTTTATATAAAACAATTTATGTACTTAGATAAATATAATAAAAAGTAAATATAAGGTAGGTACATATAAAATCATTGTATAAAAATATAAAAAAGCTACAACCTGTACCTGAAGTCATTAAAAAAAATATAAAAAAATACCATAACAACTTTATTTTCATTGTACCATTACACAATTACCACTTAGTAAATGTAGCTCTTACTATCCAAATATATTAGATAATAAATTAATGTTTTTCCATTGTTACCAATATCTAATCTAAATCTAAAGATGACTATATTTTTTCACACACTACAGGACCTAAAAATGGTAGATGTTTTGTCAAGGGCTCACCTAAAGCGAATGCGAACCTTATCGGCTCAAACCACGTCGCTAAGAACGACATGACAAACAGCCAAAATAATATGTTGATCACCCAATCCAATACGTAGAGACTGAAATAAAAACGATATGTTGTAATTATATTTATTTATTAAATTACACTTAAATTTCAATGATGTATTATTTTCCTATTTTGGACATGTCCAGATTGTCCAGGATTGCACAGTGTTTTGACCTAGGTTTTAACGCAACACTGAATTGAAATTTTTTTGAAGCCTCTATTTCGTAAAATCTCAACCCTAGTACCTACAGTGTGTTTCCAAGTGCAATTCCTTACGATCAAAATACAGACGAAAACCATGATAAAAAAAAAGTGCTACTTATTCTTTTCAATCAAGATAGATTAAGATGTGTAATATATAATAATATGTGTTACTCACAAGTTGTGGTAAGATTTATTTATTTTCACTTTAGTCGGATCCTCCTTCATGCAGAAGACTCGTCCACCTTCGATACACGTCTCGATGTAGACCTCAGGGTCCAGTTTTGATATGTCTGTGTTGAATATCACCCGTTCTTCATCATTCAGCTTGGTCTGGATGCTGTCAAAATTGGGGCAAGGGAAGTTCCATGGTCGCATCGTGAAATATTGCAGCACCTTAAGACCTTGGCTGATGCGGTTTTGGATTCTGACCATGCTGGAAACAAAAACTTGCATAAATATTTCACATTATATATATTTCTTACCCACTTATTTCTTAGGTTGGAAAAATCCGTATCACCGTTTACGACATCGTTATAATTTTCATGTTACGTAGTACCTAGTAGCTCTTTTTGTAAAAGAGTACTTTCTGTAAAAGAACTCGTCTTGGGAAGTACCTACTTACCTATTGCCGATTTCTGTCGGTCAACAAGCAATGATGCTTGCTGTTAATCATCGAAGTAGGTAGCTAATTTAGCCATATAAATGTGGAAAAATAGCATCATCAGAGCCACACCAATAATCGCCAGTGCAAGGGCAAGCGGTTGCCCTTGCGGCTGCGAGGTTGCGACCGTTTTCTAGCGTGGACATTCATTACGCAATTCGACCAGTGACATACGTTACACTATTCATTTATTTTTACTGACCTAGAAAATATTCCATAGTAGGCATATGATAAGATCAGTCATAATATTTCAACAATAGCTGTAACAGTTTAACCGAATAATAAAGAGAGCGAATTTAAACTTATCATTTCAATAGGTTTTATACAAACTTACTGCAAATGTTACCTTTTGGCTTTCCACTAACATATGCAATATAAAATTAACTTACAATCTCTTCTGTCCCAGCAAGAACATCAAGGAATCGATACAGTACGCTGGAAGTAGATGGTAAAAGATACGTCTGCATTCATGTAATGCTACGTTGGTTGTTATGTCTCCGTTGGGATACCACAGGGGCCATTCCAGGGGTGCTTTGCGACTGTACTCTTTGCCAATGGCAAGCATCTCCCTCCACGTTACTGGGTTCTGGTGGCCGATGTTCACGTTGTAAACTGGTGTCACTTCTGTTCTGAAAAAATAGAACAGGAATACAGCGTAATTTATACTGAGACACTCAGTGTACTTAGCTTTTTTATGTAGGTACGGAATGTTTAGCATGATTTGTGACTTTTATTATTTTCCGATGTTTCGGCACAATGCATTACACCATGATTACGGGTTGAACTGTAAATATCCCGTTTATAAATAAAAGGTTGTTTTAAGGCTCCGTTGGCTCCTCTAGGGGGGACATGAAAAAAGTTTTTGTTAGTAAACTGTAATATGTAGTTTCAAACATATGCGCGTAGGTACTCACTTTGTACTAACATTGCTATGAAAAAGAGTGCTACGCATTTACTTTGTACTATTTTGTATGAAAGATTTCAACGCGTCTTTGTAGTAACTCATTTATAAAATAATTGTACCTATTATTTAATAAAATATTAAAAATGTAAAATAAAATATTAATAAGTAAGTACATAAATATTAATTTTACAGCTTATCAGTTTCAAAAGTTTTATGGTCTATAATACGTAGATAAGGATTAGTTTTATAAAAAATTTTTTTCCTCTTTTTTCCTATCTTCAACTCATAAATAAAATACTCATTATTGTTTATTACTAAAACTTAAATATCTCATGAAACGTCATATTAGGAACCTATCGTTAGGTTTATCTAAAAAGTTTCTTTAGTTTCTTACTTTATTGAGTTTGCAATTCTATTTCGACGATAATTGATATTTAGGTAGATACAGTTTCAAGGCCTCCAGACAGGTCTAAATAATGATAGCTATTTCTTTATTGATCAATAGCTACACGGTAAACTCCTCTCTCTAGCGGCGGCGACCTCTGTAGCCTAGCCGGCTGTAAATCAAATTTTGCCATTATGATTTGTGAAAAAGTTAATAGCATCTGGTTCCCTGACTAACTAAACTTGTATACATTTAGGCGTATTTGTAGTCACTGTGTCTTGTCTTGACCTGCATCAAGCTCAGTTGGTAGTTAGGTATGTTTCTTTCGCTTTGTGGCCTGTGCTGAGTGAGTTCCATCCCGATTTTTGTGATGGCAAATATGAAACTAGTTTGGCTTTTGCTGTGTAGGTACTAAGAAAATATATTATAGTTGACAATAGGTATAAAAATCCTTCGTTTTGGACAAGGTGTGTATCTAATAAAAACCGAAAAAAATCCATAAAACCATTAGACATTATGAAACATCTAGGATTCTAAGACATTATGAAACCTGACGTCTAAACTTACTTGTTCACTCTGCTTCCCTCGATCATACCGATAGCTATGATGGCGTTGCTGGCGATATCTACTGGAACCCCTTGCGCGGTACAGCTTCCGTCACATAACATGGTCCTGATGACTCCTTTTCCGGCACCCAGCATCACACCGACGGGTCCGTTTAGACTGTCCACCCAACCTGGTTTAGGCTCCTTTACAGCTGGGCCCACTTGAATAAAAAAGAAATGCTTTTTATTATCTCTGCCCTAGTCAGGTTCTAGCCTGAGATTGACTTGCAATCCAAGGTACTACGTATTCTTGAATTCATAAATCTTATATCTGACATAAAATACTTACATAATAATTTTACAAAGCTGTTATGTCTCACCTATGCTTGGACGGGCAATTACTACGGGTAGTTCGGGATACGCTTGCTCTACCACGTTTTCCGCCAGACGCTTGGAGAATGTGTAGCAGTTAGGGTGAGGACCGAGTAAAGAAGGCGTAAGGAGCTCCAGCTGTTTATCGTCCAGCCATTGAATCAGGCTTACCAAATTCTCAGGCTTAGCTGGTGGTGCAAATATCTAAAATAAACACCAAATACTTACATGACAAAATATTTTTTATTTATGAACTAAATAATCAAAATATTCTATTTATAAGCTTCTCAATCGTGTAAATGTGTAATGATTATGACCCAATTGGTCTTGATTTGGTTCGATCATCACAAAACATAGTTAAAAAAGTAGTAAATGTAGTCGCAATATGCATTTACCTTACTAACTCTGTGGCTAATAGTGGAGTCTTTATGCTACATACAGCATGCCACAAATCCGTTACTATAATTTACCTTTTCTCCTAAAACTTCGTAATCAGGATAGCAGAACGCGGTTGAGAGATGAATGAAAGCGACAAGGTTCTTCAACTGTCTGGCCACACCTAAAGCCCTCAGCGTTCCCGAAGTATTCATATTGACGTTATCCTTAAGTGGAGCTTCCAGTCTCAGGGTCGCAGCAAAGTGGAACACCAAAGAAATGTTTTGCGACAGGTTTTCTATTTCGGAACTTGATAGTCCAAAGTCTTCGAACAACACGTCTCCTTGCAATAACTTCAATTTTTTCATTGCACTTGGACGTTCGTTTCTTAGACGGTCAAATAGCTGTGGGTTTCCAAACAGTTACATATATAAAGATAACACGTTCTTATACCATTTTTAGTTTAGTGTAAGGGCTAGCACATACATACAACTTTTAGTTGAACGACTATTTTGTTGTGTATTCCTATAGGTATACACAACAAAATAGTTGTTTCAAACTTTCAAACATATATAGGTACGTATACGTACCTATATATGTTTGAAAGAATATATGAAAGCGCACATACAGTCAACTCGATAGTTGCTCGACAAAAAAGTCAAAAGCTATATCGATTTGCTTCGACGAAACAGTTTAGTCGATGCAACAGTTGTTTGTATGTATGCGCTTACCCTAAGTATGTTTACTTACAGGAAGCCGCTGCATGTCTTCTAATCTCTGGCCAGGCGACTTTCCTTTCTTTGGTCTTACTAAGATAAAAATGTTCCCGATGTCTGGTATGGAGTAAAGCATCTTCTCGATGAGGACCTTGCCCATAAAACCAGTGCCTCCAGTTACCAACACATCCCGGTTTTTATAAAACTCTCTGATCGTAGTGGTTGATGACATTTCTACAAAAATATTACTTTTCGTTAAATTTTTATTAAACAGCAATGCTACTCTATTGAAAATTGACAATGATAAAGTGACTCTAGATTTTTCTAACGGTGGAACATAATTGCGACTCAACGATCAAGGAAAAAATAATTACACTTGTAATAATAGAACATTTTATGCCATAGGTCGTTATAAATTGACTATGCAGCCATGACCCTAGCATAAGCCACGCGTTATTTAAATATCATTTGTGTCATTAGAATAAAATATTTATGTATTTATATGGAGTTATTTGCACGAAAATCTATAGGTATCTTAAACTTCAAACTCTTGCAATGCAACCCTGAATAATATATACCCAATATATTAAAATATAGCCTAGAAGATGATTTCGAGCTGATAGCAAAGGAACGTATTGATTTAAAAAAAATATCGAATTTTTATCGGGCTTTATTATGTTAACATACTTCATTTTGTGCACACAAAACTGTGCCCGAGTGGAATTCGACTAAACCTTAACATTGACAGGGTTCCACGGGTCCGGGGTAACGAGTAATAATTACGTCTATTTTACGTCTTCGCGTAGAATTTTAGGTTTAACCACAGATTTAAATTTCAATCGTTAGTGGTTGGTCGCTACACGGTTTTTCAAAATATCTTTACACTTTTCTCACAACTATCGCGACCTTATTTAACCAATGATGCCATAGAAATATATGATTTAGAAAGACCCTAATAAGTTAATTATTTACCTACTTATCCTTGGGTTTTGTGAGCTCTACTACGTCTATATGAATGCTGTAATTTCATGGTTTGCCATGCTCACAGAAACTAAAGATTTTGGCAGGACATAAGCTTTTAAAACCAGTGTCTATTTTGTTATATTCTCACCCACACTATCATATTATCGGTCTATGTTTTTAACTAGTATTTACACGTGCTAATAGCCTCACTAAATCACACTCAGATTGCATCAGAAACAAGGCTATAATTTTAGTTTATGTTTACGAAACAATTGAAACTTCATGGTTTTTGGCAAAGCTTTTAAATTTCACAATCTATGCTATGGAAATATTTATCGTATGCTTAGGAATGGAAATCAGCGATAAGTGGAAACCTTAGAGATGACTTAAAAGTGACACGAATGTGACCTTAGATGGGTAGGTATGTATTCTGTTTGTAGTCTTATCTTGTCCAGTTTTGTTCTTTTCCTAGTAAATAGTTTGGCATTGTACTGACAATGGTAACTTACAATCAAACATCCTCTAAAAAGTTACATATGCATTTCTGGTTATCTCTCTATCTAAGTCCAAACAAACAACACATTTTTGTCCAAAATCTACGCTTGAGCGTATAATTTAGAGATCGTTTTGGTATCGAGAAACAACCAAAAAATATTGCATGTAAAAGTCACTTAGACAATGCCTTGAGCAAAACCAATTTGAATGTATTTATCTATTTTCCTTATAATGGACTAGTACTTTTTTACTCGTTACGAGTAACAGTAGCTTGGTAACTCTTGGTTTGTTTGTCTAGATAGAATGTAGGTCATTGTTGAGTGGAGCCATATCTTTTGGTTGTAGCGAATATTATTTCTATTGTTTATAACTAAAGTGAGTGTAGAAGTCATAGATTTTGTTTATAGTTATAGATAGACAGATACATAAAGAGTTCGCACATGTGTGGACCGCTTTGTTATAAAGATACAAGCTCAATGCGACCTTGAAAGTACCTATTCATAACTTAAATAAACCCACAATAAATCAAGCATGTCCGTCATCGATCAAATAAACACTTGTGTGAATTAACACGTAGTCTTGTCTAAGTTGCCCGTCCAACTTTATTTTAAACAAACTGACGACTAATACAGTATTTTCAAAATGTACGTAGGAATATATAAAATTTATAAGATACATTTAACGGTTAATAGCGATTGAAGCAGTAACTTAATAATAATTATTGAGAGATATACCTAACAGTTTATTTTCTCATTAAAATCGGCAACCGGCAAGTGCTTATTCATACTTAACATATAGTTTTTAGGATTCCGTACCAAAAGTCTGTCCGTCTGTCACCCAGGGCTCTCTCAAATGTGTTTTTTTTTAAATTCAGTTGCCGCACCAACAACAAATAAAATAAATATATAAAGAGGCGATTTGAAACAACTTGAACTGTTGCGATTCACGCTATTTATAAGTAAAAGTAAACGTACGGTGATATGCTAGCACTGAAAATATCACTATCTTCTTACGGATCTACCTTAAACAAACGGAAAGCTATAAAATGAACTCACTAAAAATTTTAAGAGCATAATAAATTTATTGATTACATTTTTATTGTAATCAATAAAATAAAAATAAAAATCACCTACCAACCTACCAATTGTCTGGAAGAAGTTGCTGCGATAAGAGCGCCGATTGTGGACTAATTATTATTTTTAACCATTTCTTATTTGCTAACCCTAACCTCAAGTAAAGTTAACTATTGATTTATAAACTATGAATGTAATTAACGTGTTTTATTGTGTTGTAAAAAATGTATAAAATATCGCCAAGGTGTTTACTAAAAAGTTGCTTGCATTTAAAGATACAAGTACAAATATTAGATAAAAATGTTAACCTCCAGCATTGAGCCTTGAAGTTTCGTAATATCTCTGCACTTTTATTTGTCAACGGCATTAGATGACTTGTTATCATGTGCTAAGTCGCAGAATAAATAATATTAACCTCACAGAGAATGGAATTTACCAAAAGTTTACCTAATCAGCAGCATAAATACATTCCTTCAATAAATAAGCCTGGGAATGAATATTAAAAATTAACCGTATATAAATTAAACTAATGGGAATAAATGGGATGTAAGGGAGCTACACAAGACCTCTAGCTCCAACTGTCAACCTCACCTGCACGCGGTACATCCTGCAGTAACCGACGAGGCTCTGGCGACCGGTCGACGGCGGTATAACCCTTCTCATCCAGACACAGTCAAATCCCTGACCGCTGAGGGGCAGCAGCCTCAGCGGTGCGACAGACTGTGTCCCTGCGATCGCCAACCCGCATGCCCAGCGTGGCGATTAGGGCAAAACCTCCCATATGATTGGCACACAAAAAGGACGGCCCCCAGTTCCCGGCAGCTCCGCTAGTCCTGGCCAAGGCGGCGGTCATGGAAATGGCGGAGCAGGGGGTGCGAAGAATCTCCGGGCTACGGAAGGCTGCCCATCCCAACTGACCCTGGCTACGTACAACGGACGCACTCTACGGCTAGACGAACACCTGGCGCAACTCGAGGTAGAACTTGAAAAGGTTAAATGGCATATTCTGGGGTTATGTGAAGTCCGAAGAGAGGGAGAGGACACCATAACCCTAGAATCCGGACATGTCATGTACTACCGCGAGGGCGACCATATCTCCCAAGGTGGCATTGGGTTCCTGATCCACAAGTCCCTCGCCGACAACGTCACTGAAGTATCCAGTGTGTCGAACAGGGTAGCATACCTGGTACTTAAACTCACCGAGAGGTATTCCCTCAAGGTGGTTCAAGTGTATGCACCGACCTCGTCACACTCGGATGATGAAGTGGAGTTTGTCCTGGATGACATTGCTAAAGCCTTACACACCACCACTAAGGCACACTTTAACATTGTCATGGGGGACTTCAACGCCAAAGTAGGATTACAGACTTGCAGCGAATCATCGGTAGGGCCACACGGATTTGGTAGTAGGAATCACAGGGGGCAAATGCTGGTCAACTTCCTAGAGCGGGAAGGACTCTTTTTGATGAATTCTTTCTTCAAAAAGAGTCCCCAGCGAAAGTGGACTTGGCGAAGCCCCGACGCTGTGACGAAAAACGAGATAGACTTCATTATAGCGGATAAGAAGCATATATTCAGAGATGTCTCAGTGATCAATAGGTTTAATACCGGCAGCGATCACCGAATGGTACGAGGCACTCTGAATATCAATTTTAAGCTTGAACGCGTCCGCTTGATGAAGTCTAAGCTCCGACCAAACTTACTCCAAACCGCTGTGAACTCAGAGAAGTTCCAACTTCAGCTCGAAAATCGATTCGCTGCCTTGGAAACTACCGATGACGTAGATCAGGACCTACACAATGTGGTAAACATCCTCAGGGAAGAGGGCACGAAATTTTGCTCGGTAAGGCGTACGGGCAAAAAGTCTAAGTACTCGGACGAGACTCTCCGGCTAATGGAAAAGCGACGCCAGACACCACTCACCCCTACTACGCTGTCAGAACACACGGCTCTTAACAAGTGCATTGCTAAGCGCATACGCTACGACCTCCGTCGCTCCAATACGCTTCGTATTGAACGAGCAATTGAGCAAAATCGGGGGTCCAAAGTGTTTGTGCAGCAACTTGGTAGGAGCCATCTGACGCAGCTCACGACATCTAGGGGTGATACCGTCGTTTCCAAGCCGGAAGTTCTGGCTGAGATCGAAGACTTTTATGGCCGATTGTACGCCTCGCAAGTTTCGTGTCCGGGATCCAGTAATGAGGATGTTAGAGCCACATTAACCCGCCACTACACCGAAGATCTCCCAGAGATCAGCCTAGACGAAATCGAAGTGGCTCTGAGACAGTTAAAAAATGGAAAAGCCCCAGGGGAAGACGGAATCACGTCGGAACTCCTAAAGGCAGGTAGTTCACCAGTCCTGAGGGAGGTCCAACGTGTTTTTCAATCCGTCCTGGACCATGGGAGAACTCCAAAGGCATGGAGCAAGAGTGTGGTTATCATGTTTTTCAAGAAGGGCAATAAAGCTTTATTGAAAAACTACAGACCGATTTCACTCTTGAGCCATGTTTACAAACTGTTTTCCAGAGTTATTTCGAACCGTCTTGCGCGAAGACTTGATGAGTTCCAAACCCCAGAGCAGGCTGGGTTTCGCAGAGGATTTGGCACCATAGACCACATTCACACAATGCGACAGATTATACAGAAGTCCGAAGAGTATAATCAGCCATTGTGCCTAGCGTTTGTGGACTATGAGAAAGCCTTTGACTCTGTTGAAACCTGGGCTGTTCTGCAATCTCTGCAGCGATGCCAGGTTGATTGGCGATACATCGAAGTGTTGAGATGCCTATACGATGATGCCACTATGTCTGTCCAAGTCCAGAACCAGCAGTCTAAACCTATCCAGCTGCGCCGCGGAGTAAGACAAGGAGATGTCATATCTCCCAAATTGTTTATGAGCGCGCTGGAAGATCTGTTTAAGACGCTGAGTTGGAATGGAATGGGCATTAACATCAATGGCGAGTATATCTCACACTTGCGATTTGCTGACGATATCGTCATATTGGCAGAATCGTTGCAGGATTTACAGCAGATGCTGAACAGTCTTGCTGATTCCTCACGACGGATTGGCCTGGGCATGAACTTAGATAAAACAAAGATCATGATTAATGATCGTATTACCCCAGAGCCAATCACCGTTGCCGGAATGCCTCTCGAAGTTGTGCAGGAGTATGTCTACCTCGGGCAGACGCTGCGGTTAGGTAGACACAATAGACCAGGCTCGATAGGTTTTAAAACCAAAGAAATTAATAGCAGGATGAAACCCATTAGAAAAGGAAGAGAATATTATAAAAACATAAGGAAAAATAATTTAGAGGCGATCTGAGTTCGGGAAGGGGGTGGGGGTGAGCTTTTAAGGGTAAAAAACGCTTTTTCTCGATTTCCGGCAAAACTAAAAGTCCTATGCAAAAAAGTCAAATGGCAAAGTTGTAGGTAATTAAAAGATCTAAAACTTTTCTATACACACTTTTTTCACATAACCTCAAGATGTATGTGAAAAATTCAAAAAACCAAGTTTTTGGTTTTTTATTAATATCTTTTACAAACAATTATATTTTTTCACTAAATTTGGTGAAAACTTACCTCTTTATGTCCCAAATACGCTGTAATTTATTCGATTAGAAATATATATTCTTTTCACCTTATTTTGATTAAATATCGAAAAAATATCCTTATTTTCAATCGAAAATTCATCCGTCAAAATATCAGCTTTCTTAAAAAAATTGGTATGTTTTCTGTTCGTTGAAATCTCTTCTTTCCGATAGTGAAAAAAAATGTATATGTTACCATAGAAAATCTTCTCAGAAAATGCAAAAAAAAAAGTTAGTGAAAAAAAAAATTTTAGGATGAAACCCATTACAAAAGGAGGAGAATATTATAAAAATATAAGGAAAAATAATTTACGGGCGATCTGAGGTCGGGAAGGGGATGTGAGTAAGCTTTTAAGGGTAAAAAACGCTTTTTCTCGATTTCCGGCAAAACTAAAAGTCCTATGGAAGAAAAACAAATAACAATGTTGTAGGTAATTAAAAAATCTAAAACTTTTGTATACACACTTTTTTCACATATCTCAAAATTTATGTGAAAAATTCAAAAAACCAAGTTTTGGGTTTTTTTCAAGAAATTTGGTGAATACTTACCTCATTACGTCCCAAATACGCTATAATTTGTTTGATTAGAAATATATAATTTTTCCCCTTATTTTAATGAATAAAATAAAAAAATTATAAAATATTGTAATGAATAACATAATTCGAATAAAGTATCTACATTTAATAGAACGATTTACATTTTTATTTATATAAAATCAGATTTTTAAAAGATATTAATAGAAAACCCTGGTTTTTTAAATTTTTCACATAAATTTTGAGATATGTGAAAAAAGTGTGTATACAAAAGTTTTAGATCTTTTAATTACCTACAACATTGCCATTTGACTTTTTTCCATAGGACTTTTAGTTTTGCCGGAAATCGAGAAAAAGCGTTTTTTACCCTTAAAAGCTCACCCACATCCCCCTCCCGACCTCAGATCGCCCGTAAATTATTTTTCCTTATATTTTTATAATATTCTCCTCCTTTTCTAATGGGTTTCATTCCACAATTTTTTTTTTTCACTTACTTTTTTTTTGCATTTTCTGAGAAGATTTTCTATGGTAACATATAATTTTTTTTTCACTATCGGAAAGAAGAGTTTTCAACGAACAGAAAACATACCAATTTTTTTAAGAAAGCTGATATTTTGACGGATGAATTTTCGATTGAAAATAAGGATATTTTTTCGATATTTAATCAAAATAAGGTGAAAAGAATATATATTTCTAATCGAATAAATTACAGCGTATTTGGGACATAAAGAGGTAAGTTTTCACCAAATTTAGTGAAAAAATATAATTGTTTGTAAAAGATATTAATAAAAAACCAAAAACTTGGTTTTTTGAATTTTTCACATACATCTTGAGGTTATGTGAAAAAAGTGTGTATAGAAAAGTTTTAGATCTTTTAATTACCTACAACTTTGCCATTTGACTTTTTTGCATAGGACTTTTAGTTTTGCCGGAAATCGAGAAAAAGCGTTTTTTACCCTTAAAAGCTCACCCCCACCCCCTTCCCGAACTCAGATCGCCTCTAAATTATTTTTCCTTATGTTTTTATAATATTCTCTTCCTTTTCTAATGGGTTTCATCCTGCTATTAATTTCTTTATCTTTTTGTCATTTTTCAAGCTATCTACCCCGGACTATAAAACTATCTACATAATTAACAAAATATGACGAAAATAACAACATACATTTTTAGATAACCTATATTAGTCCATCATTTTATGACTACTAAATGTTGATTCTGGCATTGGTAAATGTGTTGCAAATGTCTCCGGAAGGCAAGAAGAGCGCGGATAAAGATGATTTCACAAAATTGCTTTTGCCTTCTTGTAACTTATAAGCCTGACCGAAGAAGCTTCATTTCCTATTCGATCTAAGTAACGCTATAAGCACGCCTAAAACTTGAGTTTATCGAGTCGATATTTTAATAATTTAGAGATAATGTACGAATACTCAGTTGTCTGTTAAACGGACATAAAGTTCTATAATTTTGTAACAAATGAAGTTTATCTTGTAGTGTCAAAAATAATTATTTGTAAATAATACTTAACGATGACATAGACTGTACATAAAAATATAATACCTACTTAAGTACAACGAGACTCAAGTCAATAATCTGTTAGCAAGTAGGTAGGTACTCAGATTAGACGAAACAATTTCATCACCTTTCACGGTACAATGACCAGTTTTAGTCTGATGAATCATGTGACGTTTTGCGTTTTTTTGAATATTGGGTATCAAAGCCCGTAGTCTGAGTTTTTAACCAACAAAAACGGAAGAGGTTCTCAAGTCGACTCAAAATTACTTACCTATACTTCTTTTACTTGGATATGATCAATTTATTCAGAAACTTACGATTATTCCAGTATTTACAAAATGTACAAAATGCATATAAAATACATAAGAAACAGTTGAGCTATCTACAGGCCGTTGCAAACGATTTATAGATAGTTCAACTGATCCAAATCAGTACATTACTTAGTTACTAGTTTTTTACCTACATTAGTTTAGCTCTAAAGCTCATTTGTCGTGAGTACAATGTTTTTGTAATACAAAAACAGGTAGGTAATCCCTACAGGTAGGTATTCAACTTTAACTATACCTACGGTACTGTACTATAAATCACTCCAATTTTCAACAATTAGCGTTAGATTTTTTCCAATTCTATGTGAAAACAACTTTGAAGTATACCTACTCCAACTAATAAAAAAAAAATTAAAAATCGAAATACTCATACTTACATTACAATTAGTAAAAAATCAATGATCCCTTGTATCCCCCTACTCTTAAGAGAGAATTAGTTTTTTTTTAATTTATAATGGGACCACCATTTACAATTTTTTTTTTTACAAAATATACGCTTTGCTTACCTAGTATTAATATAATTAATCTTCTCCGTATTTTCGTCGGTTAAAAATTACTTTTTTTGTATTTAATTGCTTTGAATTGCTGAATAAACTAGTTTAATATTTAGGGAGTTTTCTTTTGTAACCTTCAATATAGTTAGGATGTGGTGCAATAACGTACCTGATCAAAATCTTTCAAATTTCATCTAAGTAATTTGTATTTTATATCAACGCAATGGAAAGGTTTCATATATTTATTATATTTTTTAACTTAACGCTACCTTGCTACCGGTTGGTCTTATAAAATATCCGTTTTAGACGATTTTTATACTTTTATAAAATTATCAGTCTACTTTGTCTTCAACTTTCTTTAGAGTTTCGAAAAAACCGGTAAATAAGTAGGTACACCTTATTTAACTCAACGTGCATGAACAAACTTTGCACCGGGTGCAAAAAAATACTTGGACTTCAACGTAGTTGTTTTTGAAACTTGAACAATAAAATATTAAACTAATAATTTGAATTAAATAAAATTAGTATTTTATTAGATTGATTTAAAACTGCATTACCATCAACCACACATTACCATTATTTGTGAAAATATGTTGATAATAAATAGGTATTGTTATACAATTGTACATTAGTCGCACAGGTGCATTAGTAGAAATAGCTACCGTTTGTAGCCTTAACATAATTTATTATGTTTTGTTATGTACCATTTTTAGAAACTGTGTTTCACACCCAGTTTCCCGATACAATACAGCATTAAATTCTCCGATATGCATTTATTCAATAAAAGTCATCGACTCAGTTATGTAACGGTGTTGCCAAAATGCCGAATTTCGATCAGAAAGTTACGTAAAAGACATCGCTCGGACTTACTGCGTGGTGAATTAAAATTCGTCGAGGAGAGAAGGTGTGACTACAGGCTGCCGGCGAGACGTGACACAAACTGATACGATGCGTTCGCGCACAACTCAACGAGATCGATAATGCGCTTTTAGGCAGGGAAGCGCCCAAATATATGATTCAATTTAGCGGTACTAGCTCTACGAATATGTAGACTGCTCGCGTCTTCGCCCACCTCTTATTTATTGTGCCGTAATATTAATGTTTAACGAATTGATAATACTGTTTTATTTATATTTATGTTTACATTATTAAAGATTTACGGCTCATTACGATACAAAGATTAAAAGATTAGCAAAAAAAGCATAAGTAACTGAATCAAGGTAATAAGATTTTTTGATTTGTTGTATAATTAAGAGATATCTCAATAGAATTCAAAAATAAGAGTTGTTCAAACGCACTGTAGGTATCTAATATATTTTTTTAGGTATGTGTTTCCGGAACGTTAAGGACGTAAACAATTTTTTTTATTTAAAACCTTGTATTCTTGAGATGTTTTTATTAAGATCGAGATCTGACCAGTAATTTGTTGAGGCATCCTTAGGGCCCCCGCAGACTGCAGACTTTTTATCGGCCGATAGTTTGTTCGGCTTCTTAATCAGTATGGAGATGTATGCAGATGCGCACATTACAGTGATTCAGTCTTCATACTGATTAAGAAACCGAACAAACTATCGGCCGATAAAAAGTCTGCAGTCTGCGGGGGCACTTAATACTGCGTGTATAATGTGTCAATAAAAAATCGTTTTACATTTATTAAAATACATTACATGTCCTTTCATCTAATTTTCCGGTGCTGTTTATTAATTTTTTTTATTTATTTCGAATTATTTACGCTTAGCACTGCTGAGCGTAAATAATTCGAAATAAATCAGTATCTTTTCCCTACTAATCTTATCAAAGCTCGTATTGATAATAGCAAATATGTTTGTATTCTGTGACAGTGTGGTAATGCAGGTCTTCATTGCTTAAATCAATAAATTTCAATTTTTTTACACCTCTCACTAAAAAAAAAGTAATATGGTCATTGCAAGTCTCGAGTGTCAAGAAAAAATTATAGAGTTGACATGATTGACTGCGGTTGATATATATGTTTACAGTTTACTAACAGTTTTTATGGGTAGCTTGATTTCAATTTAATTAAGAAGTAGGAATGATAGTTAAATTGTTATTTTATCTTCCCATCAGGCTATGTAGATACACATAAATAACCCACAATCCTAGGAGAGATATGATCGCTCACAAAGTGTCTTGCGTCAGAACTCTAGTAAAAGCTAACAGTTAAATCGTTTTATTTTTAATAAGTTGGTACGAGCTGACCCTGGCTTCGTACGAATAGCTAAATGTAATGCCCAAAAAAGCTATTTTATAAAATATATACAAAAACATATCCTCTTCGACTTGTTTATTTTAAGAAGGTACATTTATTAATATAAGTACTAACACTTTTATATTTTACACCACAAACATCTTTATTTTTTAGCAAAAGCTTATAATATTAGAAGCCTTATTCTTAACAAGAGCTATTCAGTTAAAGAGTAGATAATATAAAGATTTACCCATTGTTACACGTGGAACTCTAGTAAGTACAGTCACCATCAGATAAAAAACACTTTCACCATTTTTTACCTCATCAGCCTTTATAATGATGATGACTGTCATACAATTTCCTGAACAACCTTTAATATTGACTGTACTTCTATAAATCTATACTATATAAATAATACATTCATTTTAAGTAAATTAACATTCGAATTAAAAAATATGTACTTTTATATAAAGTTTAATACAATGAATTAAAAGCCCATGTTTAGATAGAGCGGTCTAAGTATATACGTGTAATCTTGTCATGGTACAATTGTTTTAGACGTGTAGTTTCATATCGCCTAATTTATGAACAGGCCACATGCATTCGCACCCTGCGGGTATCACCATGGTCCTAGTCTCCCAGCAGTCACTGAAAATAACAATTTTGGTAAAGAATCAATGCCACAATAGTGCAGAAAGGTAGATAAGTGTAGTCTTTCACCAGGAAAACTGCGCAACAATTATGTACATGATGAAAAATATGAATGAGCTTAAATAAATCCAGGTCTTCTGTAACTAATTCTTTATAAGCTTAGGTTGAAATAGTCTTTAAACGGCTTAGCTACGAAAATCATAAGTTCCTAATTTATAATTTTCGTCTTGGCAATATTTCTTTCAGTTTTTTCAGTTCTGTTTTTAGTAGATACATTAGTGTAGTTGTTACATATCCAGGAGCATTTGATATTTTTTTACTATTCTTAAAAAGTTTAGGGAGATAGAGAGGGCTCTAACTGATTTATTGATTTTGTCGATATTTAGATATTTAGGTTAGAGATTATTTATTTTCTCAATTTTTTGGATAAACGTTCTCAGTCAGGCCTTTTTCATTTTATTAACTCAAAAAGTGCAATATCTACTAGATTTTTTTATTCTTGTTATGTCTTTGTTGTATGGAGCATATCCAAATTTTGGCGAGTATTGCAAGTTAGTTTTGCTGCATAGTACAACATTTGCGTGTCACTTTTCTAATATAACGGGTTCGATCTAAAAACATGCAACGATCAACGGGTTATATTATTAAATACAGATTACGGACTGCTGCAATAAAAGTTTTTGATCTGCTGTAATAACTTTCTGTGTTTTCTTGTCCGGGATTTTTTCCAGACTACTACTTTTTAGAAACTAAATTGAAAGGCGCGTCCTGACCTGAGATTGTGCAGTGTGTTCGACCCAAAAATCGTAGACAAGTTGTTATAGCACTATGATGTTACCATGAAAAATATCTAATGCAAGGACTGGCAATCTAAAAATCGCCATTCACACTAACTTCATATCTTACATATGTTGAAACATCCAGTTTACCAATCTTCTATTCTGGTTTCCTATGAAACGAGGACAGTCAATGGCGGTCGTAACATTACTTTGGTCAGGACTTATAATTGTTGGGTTTTTGATCAAGCGATGGAAGTGAGTGATGATCTAAAAAGGCATTATGTAGACATTGAAATTTTCATTACTTTTATAATAATAATATCATCAAACGAATGATTTTACCACCCATTATTAGACATAAACCTGTATGAATTACATTTCTCGGGTCTTACATTATTTCCATCAGTTTTGTTAACCCATGCTCTGTTATCAAGAATAAGTAATCTAAGTAAGCAATCTAAGTAAGTATTCTAAGTAAGTATTCTAAGTAAGCAATCTAAGTAAGTAATCTAAGTAAGTAATTTAAGTAAGTAATCTAAGTAAAATAAGCTATACTCATAGTCAAGTCTGTTAATCATACCGCAGCAAGACAAAGAACGTTTCATATCGGTCACAAAACTCGGATCAGTAACTCCCGGAAAACTATTTTACTAACGAACAAAAAAACCTGACAGTCTAATCTAAACAATTTTGAAATAACACGAAACGCTAGACAATGATCCTGCCATCACGCCTTTAAGGACACAGACGCCCGGGTCATGGCACAGTTCACATATAATTACTAGTTAGCACAGCCGGTGCACACCCACAACGACGACAAAACTGCAAGTATTTACGTTACTACTTTACTCACGGTTAATCGTCAAATCATATGGTCTTAACAGATGTTTTATCGTCGGTATGCACTCTCACTTAGACATAGCATATGCTCATAATTACCTGGTGTACCGTCGTCTAGTAAGATGTATGGTTTTGTTCCACTGGACGCACGAAAACCCAAGACTCGAGCATATCTGGAAAATACCCAATTGATAACATCTTGGTTTAAGTACATTATGTTAATTGTCCAAGGTCGATAATACTACATTACACATTACAGAACATCAGGAGATAGACTACTTATAAATAACAAATTTAAATCTCTGATTTTGTATTAGCGATAGATGAAGTACGTTCACTGTGGAAAAACACAGATCAACTGTCTAATTGGACCGTGTATAACAATGGTCGTTAGCGTTACAATAACACTAATACGGTGCGGGCGGCGACTAAGTAGGTACAATTTAATTAGTACCAAAGGGTATAATAGTAAATACATGGATTTTACCAACGCAGTACCCTACTGCATAAGCTAGATCTGAGATTAATGGTCCAATAATGTAAGATGATGGTAAAGCTGTTTAGCTAAACTACTGCTTCTGCCTCTTTGCCTCTTCTTTCAAGAGGCTAGGATAGGTCGGCAGTTGCGCTCGGTTCCTATTGCTTATGCTGAGTGGTGTATAAAAGTTTAGCTACTATTTCTATCACATAATAATATCACAACCGATGTGGCGCGGCGGGCGTCGGTCCGCCTGAGACGCGGAGGTAGCGGGTTCGATTCTCTCCTTGGGATAAATGTGTGTACGAACTTGCAAATATTTATTCCGGGTGTTCTGGGTATTTATATGTGTAATAAAAAATATCTATCTATGATATACATATTGTATTAAGTATGTCAGTCTTCTAGTACCTACCCATAACACAAGCTCTGCTTAGCTTAGTGCTAGATGATTTTGTGTGGATTGTCCAGCATTATTTATTTATTTATATAAGATTTAATGACTGGGTGCCTTTAGGGATGCTTCACTGACCTCGTTTGTTACTCCAAAATCTTCGCTTGTAGGCATTGTACATTTAACTTCTTCGTAATAGGCTGGCCTATACTCGTACTCGTTTGTGTTCAGTTTTCTTATCTTCCTTTCCAGGTGGCAGATTGGATAGTGCTTAGAACAAAGGTAAAAATGATACGTTACAGTTCGGTTGGTAGCTCTGCCTTATAAGCTGTGTTGTGTGTCATGTATTAGACCCTCCATCAACAACAAACATCGGTGTGATGGCATATTTGATCTGTAAGCTTATAAATACCAAAAGGATAGAAATAAATAGCTTTAACATCTAGCTACCATTTAGTATACCGAAACAAATATTAATGATAATCATCATTAAACAAAAAAGAGGTTTACAAACCAGCTATCGGGGGTTTGAAAGAAGTTTTTGAACAGTGATCAATGTTATGTTGAAGGTCGATGTTGTCATACCTAGTATTTAATTTTATCTTATGACAGGCGTTTTTCTTATTGAAATATTTATTCATTACTAAAACTAGTTTTTATATCTAAGTATTACAAATCAATGTTCAGGTTCACAAGCCAGTAAAGTGTTAAGAGACATGACATCGCTCCAAGGCCCTGGGTACGAGTGAGTCAGCCCTGAATAATATGGTCCATAGTTTGGTCCTCCTCACCGCTGAGGCTGAGTCTGTCCAACCCCACTTATTCCGGAAGTCATACCTAGTGCTTCCGCATGAACAAAGTTGCATAAAAAGGATGTATGTACCGTACCTACTTTAATATGTCTAATCAATTTTGATATTGGTTGTCATGTCGATTTTCATTAGTTTCGTTTATTATTTAGATGGATTTTCGGTCTGCAAACTTTTTGAGAGGCCGTTACATAACGTCTGCTACAATGAAAAACGCGAAGTGATCGTGACTAAGCTCAAAGAAGGACAATGACCTCGGGTCTGCAATTGGATTGTGGTCATGCTTCTTGCTCATTAGTAGGTATGTCTCTACCTATCTCTAATGCGCTTTGCATTTGTTATGAAAATACAAACTTGCATAATGCTTATGAGCTTAGCTTTGTATGGGACTAGAGTGCGATAAATACAATGTCCATAAAACAAAATTATTATAAATAAAGATGCTCTGTAGATTATGTTAATAATTCCAGATTAAAAGTAACCAGGAGATATGTAAGTATTTCAAGTTTTATCTAAATCGATCAATCCGTTGCGACGTTATTGAGGAACAAAAATCGTAACTTTCTACCTACCTAAAAAAAAGTAGGTTAGAATAATAATTGCTAACTAAAATGGTATACGGTACCTGTGTTCCGAGCTGTCTCAACCCTCTTTCTCGAGAAGCTTGAAGACTTTCGGTGTATTCTGGCAAACCCTGAAAATATGATCTGAATAAGAACAAATGCATTTTACATTGTAATTATGCACATTCTTTCATCGACAAGTATTTATTTTTCTATCTTAAGAAGTATCTAGATTATGGTATAAATATAGAGCAAGCAATTTAAAAAACATCCTAACTTCTCATTTATCGGAGATAGTATACGGTATTATTGGGTATTTTTTTATGTGTAAATCACCCCAGTATTATTGGGTAAGTGTGGCCGGAAAGCTTTTTAAATCAAACATATGTAAATGCCTCTGTTTGATTTATTTTATTTTATAGTTCATTACCTCTGCAGGTTCCTTGCAATCGGAGTCATCGTCGGCATCGCGCGGTCGGTTCAGCCCCTGTTGCCTGGTTCTCTCTAACCTTCCGAGGACCGAGTTCAAGATCTTGTCAGGATTGGGTATCCTCAATACGTGCTCGATGAAATCTCTGGTCATATCTTCGCCCGAATTAGATGATAGAGCAGTTGCCAGGTATATAGATAGGCAAAGAGCCTGTGAAATGTTATGAATTATAAAATATCATTTTTATAATATAAGAAAGTACTTATTCTTCATAAACATACTCGTATTATTATCTACATTTAACAATGTACACTGCCGTCTGGAAGAGATCTCATTAACCATTGTACTTATAAGTTCTATGTATTTTTTTCTGTATTGTATTTTTCTATATTGTGTGTACAATAAAATTTTTATCTATTCCTCTATATCTTCTCGATATAGTAGATTTAATTTATGATTTTGGTATGTTTTTGCGTACAGTTTGATAACAAAGTTTACTATTCTGAGAATATAAGTAATATATATCTACCTTTAAGCTTTAAACTATTTAAGTAGGTAAGTATAGTAACTTTTGCCTAGTGTGTTTAAATATTATCTAGAAAATAATGAAAAGTAATAAAAAATAATGAGTTAGTAATAAATTATCGAAGCGATGTGTCAAGTATATTATTAGATAAGAGCAAAATTAGTTTAGTGTTTTTTATTATTTTTATTTCGGCTTGCACCTTCACGACTTTGAAAGTTAAATAATTATACTTAATTAAATTCATAAATCAATTCTAGACTGCAATTACAATAAATAAATAGTTATACCAAGACGATTCTTTCATCTTTTTTCAGACGACTAAACAACTAAAAATAGCGGGCATTGATTAAATTATTAAATTAAAAGTGTAATTTACGTTCAAGTTCGTATTTTTGTTAAGCACTCACTCATCGTGATGATTCTTCAATAAGTTTATACTCAATCAATAAGTTATTTTTTGATATACAACCTCTTAATATAACAAAATATAAAAAAAAAAAATATCCGTCACCAAAAGTTCGGTTATTATAAATTTAGTCATCAAAACCAAAACTAGAAGCCAGTTTAAATAAAAACAAACCATTATTAGCTATTACTTTCTACTTGAAATTATCCTTCACTGTTCCAGCAGCAAACCTAGTATTTTTACTACCTTAATTTATACGACTTTTTTACTACGCATAGGTTTTATCACGGTCTTCATTTCTTCTACTGCTTGGGCAAATGGTTTTCAATTGAGTTGAACCATATCAACCATAGAAACCGTCGCTACTCTGAACATTGCTTGAATAAACTAAGCAAGCTAATTCACAATATCTTACAAAAATAGAAAAAGTGAATGCATATTAATTAAGCAACATATGCGCAAAATATATATTTGTCGTATCACATGGCTTGAAATTATATATAGCTATGTATACAAGTAGTAAATACCTTGATGATGAAGTAGCTTATAAACATGGCTAATCTATGTGTTGAATCTTGTTTCTGGTATCAGCTAAACCCTTTCGGTTCGGGATGACAAAGTTTTATGAATCATTTCCTATTTGTGGCAGTCTTTTTATACAGGAGATTTATCTCAATCCGTAACAATAATTAATTCAAGAGTTTTAATAAAAATGTTCTAAGTTAATCCCTGCGGAAAATTAGTATGGATAGGGAAAGCGAAAAATATGGGGACATACATTTTATATTTATTTTAAAGGGAATAGATTTTACTAATGTAATCTGTTTCTAAAATAAATAAACAACCCCCCTATCTTTAGTAAAGCTTTCGTGGGGGCTCTACGCCAAAGCTCTACGCACGGACATGTAAGAAAAGGACGATACTTATGAAGTAAAATATGTTGTTGTTCATATTTAAAAAAAAAATAAAAATCCGACTTCAATCGTGTTCTAATCTTATATAAAAAATGTCTCCAATTCAAGTTACTTAATAATTAAGTACTATCGTTTATAATGAAAATGGAAGACAACTTCTGAAGTGTTCCATTTTTTCATTTTAAATAATTTACATACCCCTGTGTTCGACTTTAGTTTAGATTGAATGATATTGGGTGTTTAAGTTGAAAAGAAACATTCGTTAGGTATATTCGTTATCTTTAATAAAAAGACGTGTGGCACTCGTGGACAGCCGCGGTAAAGCTATTGCATTTGCATAGCATTTTTTGCTGGATTACGCATGTGCAGTGTTAGGTTATTTCGTTACGAAAATGGATTCGGTCTCCACGCTCAAGGCCCGCGTTAGAAGCTATGCAAAGGAAAGGTCCATGTTAATCTAGCCACTATCGCCAACAAACATTTTAATTTTGTATATTTGTCGCTATTTCCGACTACAACCAGATTAAGCTGTTATCTCTCACGCTTTTACCGTGATTGAATCCTCAATCAAACGACCAATAAAATAATTTTTTTCATTTAGTAAATGTAAATATAGGATTGAAACTAATAAATTGGAAGTTCTTTTTGCGTTTTTTCTTGCTTTGATGAATAATTAATTTATTTGATCTTTATTTAGGAAGATACTGTTATTTATTATCTACGTTTTGTTTATTCATAAATCAGATATTTATAGACATTTTCAAAAAAAATAGGGATTCTTATTAAAACTTCATATTTAACCCAATATGTAACCCAAGGTGTATAAAAAATACCTAAGAAATTCCTTACATCGCGTGCGCTGCGGAAACTATTGATGATAAAAAGAAATTATGTAAGTAGGTACTTACTACAATTTTGTAGAACACATCATCATCCACAAAAAAATTAGCAACAGCATATGTTTAACTATTATAGATATGTCATAATAAGTGTTTTAATATTAAAGAAATACCTATAATTAAAATGACGACGCCATTTTTATAGTATGAACTTGACGTTCTTCCCTCTAGGGTATATAATGTTCTGTGACCATGTGAATTAAGTGATTAGTGCACGCAAAATGGCGGACTCTGCATGATTAAACATCCCGTTTATAATGAAAACTATGTTCAAAACCGTGATAGTTTCAAATATTATATGATTCTCAAAAGTTTATTATACTTACATACTTTTTTCCAACAAAACTGTTTTTTATTTATACTCATTAATTAGGTATGACTTAGGTATTGGGAAAAAAAAGTTTCGTTGTGTAACACTGTTACACATTGGGAATAAAAATTCCCGTTGAGTAAGACTGTTACCCAAGGGTATGACTGAACGGGAATAAAAATTCCCGTTGAGTAACAGCCTTACTCATCGGGAATTTTTATTCCCAATGTGTAACAGTGTTACTCTTACTCAAAGGTATGACTCAACGGGAACAACCCCATAAAACGTTCTATATTTGTAATTTGGTTTAATCCTTATCTAAATAAATTACTTTAAAATTAAGACTGCTTTATATTACTTTTTAAATTATTTAATTCGGACAGTCCATTCGAAAGATAGTACGAGTTCAAAAATGTAAGTAGGTACTTACATATATCTAAGAAAAAAATCAGCGGGCGCCGCGCCGCCGCCGGTCACGGCCTCACGGGAGTATATGCGGGGGTTTACATAATATAGGGTCTATATTTTTTATAATTTGGGAAAACATTTATACTGAGTAACATAGGCTATATTATAATGATATTTTTTTATACAGGCTACCCGTGCGAAGCCGGGGCGTACTACTAGTTTAAAATAAAAATCATCAAAATCGGTTCATTATTGATGTTGAGTTATCATATCCTTCGCCAATAATGTTTTTTTGAGAAGAGCAGTGATGGCCAAGTCAGAAACCTCGAGAGTAAGAGTAATGTCATGAAAGATGACATGCTATCAATTTATAAAAAAAAAACAATAACCTCATAAACAATAACCACAAGACCATACCAAAATAAAAGAATATAGCGGGTTTTTTACAAATATCCTATGTATTGAAATTATGAAACTTCTTTTTGAAGCCGGATGAAAAACAATCTGTCTTACAAAGCTCCATTCTATGATATCCTAGAATTTTTTGATTTTTTTTGGTCTTTTATTGCCTTGAGTTATAACAATAAGTACATAACAAATAAAGTAGCATCCAAAAGTAATATGAGCAAGTACCTACATACCTAGGTAACTATGTACGAGATTGAAAACGCTCTTTCTATTAATAATTCTTTCTATCTAAGACTCTATACATTCGTTGTTAAAACTAAATAAAAACACCAGGAAGTTACTGGCGACGTGCTGACAAAAAAAAATGAAAACTATGTAAGTAGGTACTTACGTTAATTTTCATAGTAAACTTTCAAAATTAAGAAAATTATTTAAGTAAGTACTTACTTAAGTATTTAATGTTTCATGTAAGTAGGTACTTACCTAATTAACTAATTATGATTAAGTATAGTTTCTGAGAATATAGCTGAGATAATCGACTTTATATGTTATGCTTCCTGGAACATGATAGTTTCATAGCATTTTAAAGTACTTATTTACTTACTTACAAATAGACTGAATAATTAATCTTAATTATTATTATTTTTTTTACCTACTTATAAAAATAAAAAAAATTATTAAGATTCCATATTTTACAAAACTTCGTCATTTAGAAGTTAAGTATATAATTAACAGGAATATATAGAAAAGTGTACTTAAACAAATCCCTAGAATTGGAAGTCTAATATGATATTTTAATTAGCAAATTACGCTCTATGATTAATCTAAAATAACTTAGTAATTTGGAACTTACTCAATTTAAGATCCATTCAATTAATATCTTTGTATCTATAGGCTTTAGAAGAAGGTATTATCTCTGTGTTTATTGGTAGACTATGGTTCAGCCTGTAGGTAAGTATATACCGAGATATCTACAGTAAGTAGGTAAGTACCTATAAATATTATAAAAAAACGCTCGTTTTTTTAATTTTAACATCAAATATCACGCAGAATGTTGCGTCACTAAAAAGTCAGAAAACAATATCAAAAGACGTCTTTATTCTTACAATCTTAATGCTAGTATTGAGTATAAAATACTATCTCATTTAGTTGTAATGTTTCAATAGCAGTATCAATAGTAATACTGAAGAAAGGAGCTGTGCTGCATGCAGGTGAACCGAATAGGTTTAGTATTCACTTGTTTGCTTGTTTCAAATTACTTCAAAAGCCGAATCGAAATTCCCGCTATTTACACTTCTGATAGATGACAACGACAGAGTAACAAGAGTGACAGTGACATTTATGAAATGACAGTTAATAAATTTTGGCGAGTTTCTAGCAAATGCTTCAAAATGACCGAAAATTAAAAAAAAAGAAAAATAATATGGAGTAACGAGAGACAGGAGGATTAGGTACTGTGCATTAGGGATGGGCAAACCGAAAAAAAATATCGATATATATCGTATCGATATATTTCAAATATATCGATTATATCGTCCAAGAAATATCGATATTTCGATATATCGATATTTTTTGCCCAATATGCAAATATTTATAAAAATTGCCAAAATATTAGAAATTTTAAAGCAAATATACATCTGGCTGTTGTGACATCCGTTTTTTTATTTAAAAAAAAACAGGTTTTTCATTGCCTGACTTAAAAAAAACAAATTAAACATAACATTACTCAAAAAAGAATTTGTCTGATATTGACATCAGGAGCACTCATTGTTTAGAGCTTTAAAAATATATCGATTTTGATATCTGAAAATAAATATCGATTATCGATATATCGCTGGAAAAAATATCGCCGATATATATCGATATTTTTCAGGAAAAATATCGATATTTCGATATATCGATATTTTTTGCCCATCCCTACTGTGCATTATATATTGTTTTCTACGGTACGGTACAGTTAAAGCAACATTATGAATTATTTCGTGGATAGTTTTTGAAACCATTGCTCATTTCTACCTTTTACAGGTTCCACCTGGCCTATTTCGACTGAGTGGAAAAATAAAAAGCCCGTACTCAAAGGCGCGTAAGACATTCGTGCTGGTATTTCCCTTGCAAAATGGCCTCCGTAATAAACAACCAGCCTACAACCCCATGGCCAAATGCCGAAAAGGAATATCAATTAATTGAAGTCATCGGTGAGTTTGTGTTATTTGGTTACTGTGGTCTATTTCGGTATAGTAATTCAAAGAGAATGATGAAGGGCGTCCATCTGTCCGTAAATACGTGTCCGTGTAGCTAACACATAGAATTCACCAGTCTTGTTAATATTTTAGTAACTGAATAAAAGCTTTTGAGCTACAGAGCTTCACCTAGCTTGCATGTTTTTGAGTATTCAAGAAATTTGTGATAAGTCTGTGTACTTAGTTACCAATAATTTCATGAATCTCTAGATTAAGTTATGTTCATAAATAAATGCACTGTTTATGTTGTATTGGTTTTGTAGGCATTGGAGCAACAGCAGTAGTATACAGTGCATACTGTGAGAAACGAAATGAAAAATGTGCAATCAAAAGAATCAATCTGGAAAAGTGGAATACATCAATGGATGAGTTGTTAACTGAGATTCAGGTAAGTTATTAAGCCAGAAAAATCAATAATTTCAAAGCTATTCTACTAAGTATATTGTCAATACCGTGGGCCGCAGATGATTGAGAACAGCTCAAAACCATGCGGAATGGAAAGAGCAAAGAGAGGCCTATACCCAGCCGTGGGTCAAGTCAGGCTGTGGATGATGATGATAAGCATAGCCATTTTTAGCCACTAATATGGCACCACAATATACCACAACATATATTATGGATATTAATATTTAGAACTGAAATATTATGGGGGGTATTTAATAATAATTTGGCAAAAAAAAATCATGTACAGACTTACATACTTACAGATTTATTTTAAGTGTACTTCAGTCCAAGGTCATTAAGCTTTAACATAAAACTTATTTAACTTTCAGGCGATGTCATTCTGCAACCATGAGAATGTGGTGACATACTATACAAGTTTTGTAGTCCAAGATGAACTGTGGCTGATTCTTAAGTTACTTGAAGGTAAACTAATTTTATATTTATTTTATTATACTCTTGCTATCTGTAGAATTTATAAAACACTTAGCATTTAGTCAGTTTTGTAAACTACAAGCAATAAATTAATTTATCTGCTATTTGTTTTTCATCCACGTAAGTGACTATGAACCAAAAAACGAAACATTCAGGGTGGTTTTGAGAGATGGGCTATGTTCAAGGCCAAGTTTGAAACCACCATAGTTAGAGAAAAGTTCCGAAATCAGTCTCATTCTCTCAATTACAAGTAAATAGTAGCTGCATATTTAGTTGTTAAATCTTTCACTTATGTCAGTTATAAAAAAAATGGAATTTCGTTCCAAAAGTATTTTGAAACTTGAAAATCTCTCGCTTTCTTTGTTATTTTTTTTTTATTGCTAATAAAATAAAAGGAAATAGAAATTCATAAGTAAATATTTATTAACAAAGAAGTCCTAACAAAATGTTTTTGTTCATTTTAGGTGGCAGTCTCTTAGATGTGATTAAACACAAAATGCGAGTTACCAACTGCAAGCATGGGGTGTTTGACGAGGCAACCATTGCCACCGTGCTCAAAGAAGTACTCAAGGGCCTAGAATACTTCCATAGCAATGGACAAATTCACAGGTACTCAAAAATTATATATAGTCTCAGTGGAGGTTAAGATCATTAGCTATTTTTAATCAAAATTATATTCAAAATGGTGTAGTAAATATTTTTTTACAACACAATGTGATCAGATTCAGAATTCGTAAATGAAATAGTACTGAACAAGATATTGGTATATATATTGACATTGGTAAGATATTGATACTATTGCTTCTTTCGAACACCTGGAAGTGCATTGTAAAGAGTGAGTGTGAAACATCCAGTGAAACAACAAACCTCTGTTTAATTACGGGTAACTATGCTTTTTGAATTAATGGAACCAGAAAAGTGGAAACAGATGGTGCAGTTTTCCATTCTGAGTATGACATTTGCCATAAATGCACTACAACTTACAACCAAGGCTTCAGTTTTCATCAATTCGCATGAGGAGACCAATTAAAAACTTTGGGTGATGGCGTTATACAACATTAAAGAACATTGAATGTAAAAAACAGTTATCCACAAGCTGATTTTATTTGGAACCTGGATTTAGTAACCGTGGAGTTTGAACATTGAAGTGAAGCAATAACAAAGGTTACTTAGCATGTAAGTCGAGAACTGATTTCGATTGATATCCTTATTGACATAATGCTGGGACATATTTTAACAATATTATACATAAAATAGATAAGCAATTTCCAATTAATATAATTTGTACTTTATGGGGATATTGTTATTGTAATAAGATAAATTTATCTTTATTTTAGCGTAGCCTAGCATTAGACTGTAAAGCATATGTGCGGAGTTGGTTCAACCGCGACTTTTCTGATGTTTTCTTTCACTGTTTGTTAATTTCAAAATAGATCTACATTCGGATTCAAACCCACTGAATCAGAAAGTGATACTCTCTGTGGTGGATGTTTTGAATACACTGATGTTAAAAGTCATTAAAATTGAAAACATCAAGCGACTGTGATAGAAAAAGTGGAGACCAATCTTGAGTTTATGACATTAGATGAAAAGCCGAAAAGCTATCACTAGCTGAAAGCCACACAATCGTCAGCCCTGAAAATAGATTAAAATCATGCTACAACGATGATGGTATTTTTATCAATAAAAATGATCTCTATGATTTGGGTACAAAAAATAGTATAAATTAATTGTATAATTTTGGAGAAACATTGTGGGGAAACACCTACAACACCAATATTTTCCTTAACTGTTCTCAAACAAAATTTGTGCTGTGCTGTAAAATATTTTCTTATCTGCTATTTAAGTGCCGAGCTTGATACTAATAGAAAAGTAAGCCAATAAACTTGCAATGTCTTTACTGTATTAAATTAAGAAAAAAAAGATAAGGCGTAATTTTATCTTCTTATTAAAGTAATTGTCATTCAAAATAAATCTGGGTCATAATAAACATAGATAAGCTAAGCTCTGTTATCTCTGCCTTTGCGATTATGATAGTCACGATATTTGCCTCTCTGCCTTTGCCATTTCACAAATTCCTTGCCTCATAAGCAAATTGATAAATTTATGTATTAGATTCTGCCCGCGAATTAGCTTTTTTCTCGTCCTGTTTTCCTCATTGATTTTTCCGTATAAAAGTGATAGTGCAAGCAATGAACTTTATGTATACCAAGTTTCATCACTAAATTATTCGTTTCGATGATTCACATCTATAAAGTGTAAAAAATTGGTATATTTTACCATCAAAAAGGCACGAAGTGTGATCTCATACTGTCCACTCTTGGATAGGGATAAATGTTATCTAGGATCTTCATGCTAAGCGTGCTGAGCGTAGAGTTACATGCAATTCTGTTTATATCTTAAGTGATGCTGAGCCTATTAGCCTTAAATCTTAACGCGATTTGTCATAACAATAAACTAAGTCGCTTGCTTGCGTGATTATTCCAATTCAAATAATAAATTAGCGTGCGCTGAACTATAGCCTCCACAGAATTTTAGTGGGCTACTTTACTCTAATCAAGATCGCGTGACGACGAATTAGCGTGTGAGCCTGTGTCCAACTTTGGTGATTGACTTTAAAATCAGAAAAAAGTGGTCGTAAAAATGTTCCGGACAAAATGTAACTTCAAAAATCTACTGAACCGTACTTCGATTCGAAAAATCGTTAGCTGTTGAATGAAATTTTCTGAGAAAGCTTTGAGCTATACGGAGAAATACTTGTTTTCAAGTAAGGAAGTGTAAGAGGGCGCCACCTACAATACTGCTGATAATTGCTGCTAATAATTGCAATACTGCTACGCCATTCTGAATAAAAAACGCTACTTGCGATTTTAAACTGTATAACTTACTGAGCGACTGTATTTGGATCATATAAAAAATCAGAGATAATCATTGATTAGTACTATAGGAATTAGGATCAAGATATTTGATGATATTAATATATTCTTGATAAGATTCGAACCCTATACTTTCAGCATAGAGTGAAAGAGCAGTGATTAATTAAGAAGATAATTTGTAAGATGTCTCTGTTTTGGAAGATTTTTGAAAACCTTGGTTTACAAAAAAAACAGTTAGAGTAACAAAACAAATCGTGTCGAAAAGATATAGTTTCTAAATGTTATAAGCAAAGGTAATCTTGGCTCAGCAGGTAGATAATTCAAAACATCCACGGAAGATAATAAACTTGCGATACATAGATTAAAGCACTGCCTACAGGTCATCTAAGACTGCGATATGGCGCCACATATTGCAACTCTTACTTGCATATTACCTACTCGCAAGTCAGAAAATTATTGTGCGAAATGAAACGCGACTGAAACAGTTATAATATTATATTGTGCCAAATGCCAAGCCCTGATGCGAATTGAAAGCCACTTGCCAAATTTGATCAAAATAAAAACAGTCAGTCCAAAAATCAGTAAAACGAAAAGTAAAAAAACGTTAACTCCTATCTCATACGTAGATAAAGTATAAATAACGATGCAGGAAACGAAGCCTAAAACTGAATAAGGACTTTGACCGAAAAACATCGAATGCAGTCCGAGATTTCAGCACCTGGGTTACAAACTACAATGACAAGATCGAAAAATTAAACAAGTAAATATAGCTTAGCAGAACATGCTAGACTTTTTAATGTGTCTTGCATATATCTTGGTCCAGGTCTTAGAACATAACGTAATTCCGATAAAAATAACAGTTATTATTATTACTTACTGAAAGCGAATTTTCAACCAGTTACATAATGTAAAAGCGACGCCACTTAAAAACGTATTGCGATGAAAGAGGCAAAAGATATGAATGCAAAATAATTATAAATAATTTAGTGAAACATAATAAATGCTATTTTATATATTAGCATATTTAACAGCGAAATTGCAATTATGTGATCAATATTGTTGCATAGCGAGTTTAAACTTTGATATACTGTTAATCATATATAACTTTATAATGAGCTAAGAAGTTTTTTCAGCTAGAACGAGCGTTATATCGTTTATGGTCTTAAAAATAAAGAATATAAAAACCAAGCAAAGAGTTTTAATTCATGTATCCATCTTACCTTACCTACAAATAGAGCATGCGTTATGGCTAGATTACAACTTTCGTAAAACGGTTTTTTAAATTATAATGAATAAATGTTAAATTGTAAGCAAAACCTACATCTTTCGTATAACCAAGCGCCTGTGAAAAATGTGTTTTCAAATCGAATAGGTGATTGCTCATTGAAATAATATATTTAAAGAAGTAACTATATCTCGATTCACTGTTCTTTTGACTTTTATATTGGATATTCAATTAAAAAAAGACAACATTTTTAGTGCGTCGATTGCCTGGCAGAAGATTTATTGCAATTAACTGCACACAACTCTTCTTGTCAATACTTTGCTTATGCTAGTAATTTATATTTTTTACAAATATGAACATAACCGTCTTCTATTGTCATTGACAAGTACTAGTCAGATCATAATGAAATTTACATGGAACATCTCTGAAAAATGATCTATGAAACTTTTATAGCTATTACGGTCAATTTTCCAATTAGTTTTATTTATTTTATGTATACACCTAATAATTTAAGTTTTAACAACATAGTACATAAATAGTTTTAGCTATGACTCCTATTTTGGTGAAATAAAACACGATTACTCCTATGAGTTGTTTATTTGTGACTTACTAGACTTTACTAGTAAAATACTGCCTAAAAAAAGTATCAACGATTATTACAAATTGGCGGATAAATAACGAAATAAAAAAAAACAGCAAACAGTTGAACTGAGAACCCCTTTTTTGAAGTCGGTTGGAAAAAGAGTTTGACAGCAATGATTCCACTTTACAAGTGCCATCCTAGCCTACATCAAAAGAGTATTACTTTTATCTTGAAAGTTTAATCTAGCTATTCTTTCCAGGGACGTAAAGGCTGGTAATATCTTGCTGGGAGAGGATGGTGTCGTTCAGATTGCTGATTTCGGCGTATCAGCCTGGCTTTCCACCGGCCGGGATACTTCCCGTCAAAAAGTGCGACACACGTTTGTTGGCACTCCGTGCTGGATGGCTCCAGAAGTTATGGAGCAGGTAAATATGTCATATTTATTTAGTACGAGAAACATCATATAAGTCCGGCCCTTTGAAGAGTCTGACAAATAAATTCACATTGAAATAAATACCTACTTAAAACCAAATTTGAAAGAATAGTAAAATTACATTATTTAAAAATTATATGACTCCAGGCTATAGTTTTAATTCCAAACCCCAGTCAGTGTGACCAAAAAGCTGACAACACGCTAACGACGATTTCTCTGCTGATACTTTTAACTATCTTTGGTTACCCTCATGTATCCTCGTTGTTTTAAAGTTATCATCACAAACTAACGTGCAATATTTAACGATCTAGGATCATGGGTACGATTTCAAAGCCGACATCTGGTCGTTTGGTATAACTGCAATTGAAATGGCGACGGGGAGCGCGCCTTACCACAAGTTTCCTCCGATGAAAGTTTTGATGCTCACTCTTCAAAACGACCCACCGAACTTAGACTCATGTAAGAGAATTCTGTTTTATATACGTTTAAGATCACGTCAAAATTTTCGTAAATACAACCATTTCAAACCACACAACTTCAATGACTCTTTGATACCTTATTTGACGACCGATGTGGCGCGGTGGGCGATGGTCCGCCTGCGACGCGGAAGGTTGCGGGTTCGATTCCCGCCCCGGGATAAATGTTTGTATGTTCTGCAAATATTTATTCCGGGTGTTCTGGGTATTATATGTATAATAAAAAATATCTATCTATGTAATGTATTATATTAAGTATGTCAGTCTTCTAGTACCCATAACACAAGCTCTGCTTAGCTTGGGGCTAGATGATGTTGTGTAGATTGTCCAGCATTATTTATTTATTTATTTATGAAACTTAGACTGTACTATTACAGCTAAGATTCATAAATCATAAGAGTTTGATTATTTCCTGATATCAGTGTCTGGCAACTCGCAATGAATAATCATTTCGAATAACTTTCGTTTGAAGCTTTTCGTAAATTTGTTGAAATTTTTCCAACACTGACTGTTCAAGTTGGTTTCGTCAATTCACCATGTGAGGACAATTGACGAATCCAACTTCAAAGTGCTATTTACTCAAATGACTTATAATATTCAATTAATTTTCTAAAACAATAATAATGTGGCCAAATATTCACATTAATTACATACGTCGCACTTTAGTCCCAACCTAAACAATCCCAAAAGTAATGAACAATAACTTTTATAATATCGCACCAAATACGGTACGCTGCTATAGTTTTATAACTCGTATTAATTAGATTTATATTCGCAGGTTGTGACGACAAAGAAATGTATAAAGCCTACGGTAAGACATTCCGTAAGATGATTGTGGAATGCCTCCAAAAAGATCCAACGAAACGTCCAACAGCCTCCGAGCTACTGAAGCATTCTTTCTTCAAGAAAGCTAAAGACCGGAAGTACCTGACTCAGACATTAGTGGCTATCGGACCTAGTATGGAGACTAGGGTCAACAAGGTAATCATTGTCATGAATAATATACGTTCCACAATATACTTAAGTCCCAGACTCCTAATTTAATGTTTGAAAGTACGATAATCATATTATTTCTTCGCTAGGCTAGCAAACGCCAGCCAGGTTCGTCTGGACGGCTGCACCGCTCTAACACGGGGGAGTGGGTGTGGAGTGAAGAAGAAGACGAAGGAGCTGCATCAGACCAAGAAGACCAGAACCATGTCTCTGACACTCGACCTATGAACCAACTGGTTCGGGCGGATTCCAGCGGGAGCGATGATGAGGTAATTCAAGTCATTTTCACCGAACGTTATTACGTCCAAAACACAAACCCATATAATAATAATAAATAAATATTTATGGACAATTCACACATCACACTCTCAAACTAAATCTAAACCATATATTTCAAAAGTTCAGATGTTTTAAACCTTAACTTGGTTGTCCTTTTAGTCAGTTGTGCTTTGTTGCTGTGAGTCGTGGGCTCGATCCTCAAAATGAACAAACATTTGGTCTATGAATATTTTATTATATTATCATTATTAAAATTTGACGTTTACTGTTCTTTAAAATACTCTTAGGCACTTATGTGTGCTCTACCTCCAAAAGTCCCCTAAATACTTTTAACAAGTATAGATCATGTATATTAATAGATCATGAAAAGATCAGCTGATATGTTTACATCCTTAGTGGTATCTGGCTTATTTCATTTCAATCTGTTAGTCTGACTCACTCGTCCATCTGCTATCACATCTGCTGTGGTATATTATTGTTAACGATCATGTGATCGTGGAGTGTTGCACATCGGCGATAGATTGATTTGGGTTACACGTGATTGAACGAATGTTCTTGTTTCTCAATGCATTATCGGTACCACGAGTTAAATCTATAATATAATTATTCTTGTTTTTTATGGAACGACAACATTTCTTGACACCTTAACTCAAATGAGAAGGTAGGTTTTGTAAGTTACTTACAAAACCTTACTTACAACTTTGACTGAAATTTGACTTTGACTTTTACAAATAATTGTCTTACATGTGAAATTCCAATACCGACGCAAAAACCCTAATCTTATTTATATTTTAATGTTTAGACTGCAAAAGCTGGTCCGGATAAGGACCCGGCTCCAACCGAGAAGGTCGCTGCTGATCAACCGAGTGCAGAGCAAACAGACAAAGTACGTGCACCATCGCCGGTCAAAGAAGAGCCACTCATCAAACAAACAAACGTAGTCAACTTAGTATTACGTGTCAGGTTTGTACAAGGATTTAAGTTTTTACCATTATTTGAAATGTATTATAACATAAACAAGTACATTAAAAATGAACTCTACTTAAACATCGGCAAGTTAAATACGTATTATTGAAAATAATTAAAACTACAGTTCAGACCTTGAATAGAGTTTCCTTTACTAACAAAAAAGATGAACACGAATATAAATATTAATTTAACAGAGTTGGACAAATTGAAAATGAAAAACACATGAAAAGCACAGGCAATTATCAAAATCGGTTTACCTAAATAGTAGTTTAAAGGTAATCAACGTAAAAATGACAGTGAAATGAAGAACATGTCGTCTCTTCTGAAATCTATAGTTCTAACAGATATTCCAATCATCTTTATCAGTTGTTTTAAATATGTAATTAGAACTTTTGCATGTTTTAAAACCATTGTGTTAAATGAAATTAATGTATGTATGTGATGATACATTTAGATACACAGAAAGGTTATCGGTAAAGCCTAACTAGATTTGTTCGACGTAGTCCATTTAGAAATTATTTTTATCTTATCCTTTATCACCTTGATACTTTTCGACTCGAAAAGTAAACTTATGAAAGTTAAAACCATCTAATCGCATAAATATCATTGCTTTAGCTTTATTTCATTGCATGGGATAGAATATAATTTAAAAACGGGGTACTGACTATTGCATCTTAAATCGTTATTGTACAAATATTTAATAAAACAGCAAAGGTATCTGTGGACAGAAAAAAATAAATTAAGGTGTAGAAATGGCTATTTCAGAGACAATCGCCGTGAGTTAAACGACATTCGCTTCGAATTTGTCTACGGGAAAGACACAGTTGATGGCATTTCTTCCGAGCTGGTGGCCGCTGGTTTGGTGGACCCCGCAGACGCCGCGGAGGTCAGCGTTAATCTTGGCAAGCTGTTGGACAGCCAATCCCTCGACCCCAACGCATCTAAGACTATTACATTCCATTTGGTAAGTTATTAGAACGAAAAACAATTTGTCACTTACGCATGAAAGACAATACTTACATATAAGGCTGTAGTAAAAACTAAACAAAGAAAGGAGAAATCCTCCTGCACCGTCAATCAGTCAAAAATTGAAGTCCAAATCAGCATTTCTTGTGTTCTGGAACACAACGCGTCTTCGTTTAGAACCAAGGAAAGTCATGGTTATCACTGATTACACTGGTCTACTCAACTTTGAAAAACATCCTTATTCGTCTGGTTGATCGTATTAAAAGTACTTTCGCCCATTCAGGACATAATACGTTTCGTTCATTTGTCCAAGAAAGTGTATACTTACTCACAGTTTGTTTCTTACCATGTCACGTCCACCTCCTAAATTAAACTATAGTTTAGTGTGTTTCTTGGATTTTACTAAACAATTAAATAGATGCATAGTTGTTAATTATACGCGTTTGTTTCAGAACTCAACGGGACCAAACGAACCCTTCGATGACAAAACACTCGTTGGATTTGCGCAGTTAACGATTGTAGAATAGTGTGCTATTCTGTCAGCAATAGGTGCAAAAGGTAGCAAGAGGTGCAATTAAAAAAATACTGTGTAGTAAGACGTAACTGTTGAAAATTATGTTTAATTTTGACTTTTTCACAATTTCACACTTATTCTACCTCTATGAGATTTACAATCAAAATGTGATGAAGAAAAGACACGACGAAATCAATGAATTTGTGATGACTTGTACGTGCTTCGTACTTGGGAATGGATGGTGCTAGGTTTGGATTTTTTGGAAAATTGTATTCGAATTTCGAAAGTCATTTCATCAACCATCAATTTTGGCCATTGAATTAATGTACCGAGCCAAAGAAAGATTAGTCCCAAACTCAACACTACCATAAAAGATCTTAGCCGCCTAAGACTTGTTGTTTTTAATTTATTTTTTATTATTTTTAAAATTCGTTTATAAGTTAAAACAAGTACAAATATTTGATTGTTATTGTTTAAGTCCTGAATTTAATAATTAATGATTGAATTTATTGTTTTTATTACCTGTAGTTTTATATAAGCTGGTATAACTTGAAATTCCATTTTAGCAAGTTTGTGTTCGCGTTTTGTACTTACTTAAATTTATACGTAAATAAAATATGCTGTCGCACTAAGAGACGTTCGTCAAAGGATAACTTACACTTACGGCCGGTTTCTCTAACGATGATCAACGAAAAAATTAAATAATTACTATGTGTTAAACTCGGATCAATCGTGATTTGGGTTTCCAGAAACCGGCCGTTAGTCTATTGACATTATGATATGATATTGACATGATGATTAAGAAATGACGAACGAGAGCACCACTAATTTTAAGTAATACTTATGTATAAGTAACGTTATTGAGTGCGGCAGTTATAATATACTACTGTGGGTGCATTTGTACCATAGTCAATTTATTTCTAATACGTTATTAATAATATTATCATTATTATAAATTATTCCGTAGTTCTAGTCTCATTTGTTTAAGTATTATTTATTGTCAACTTGTATCTCACCGCGTAAAATTGTATAATTTACGCATTTTGCCATTCAAGTATTTTTAATTTTGTTTATTTAAGAGAGTTTATAATTTTAAAAACAATGTTCTCATAAAAACTTAATTTATTTAAAATTTGTTATGAACTAATTATACACTTCAAAATTTAATTTATACTTAGGTACTTAAACTTATACATTAGATTAGGTACTTTGCGATTCCTTTACACGTGTATTTTAGTGTAGTGTAGACATTATATTGTAGGTATTATAATGTGATAACATATCACATCATTTTTGAATGGTTTTAGTAGTTACCAATGTGGGGAGGTAGTGGAAAAAAAAAACGATGCTTGCCTTTAAATAATTAATTCATTTCAATAGTAGTATAAATACGTATGTTAAGACTTCATAACTAACAAATCAACGAAACTTCAAGTATTTTAACCATTTTAACAATTTACTTGACCAAGACTAGTTTTTTGAACATTTTTTCAAATAATCTGGTCCTTGATCTGATTTTGTGATATATAATTTTAATGATCGCAAAAATAATGAACGAAATTATATTGTATGAAAAGAAAAATACTTGACATGCCTTCCATCAATATTTTCTAAATTTAATTATTTTGTAAACTGTTGGTCGTTTTTTGTACTTATCTTAATGTACTTGGCTATAGACGAAAGAGTTATATAGCCCGTGAGCTCTTAAAATAAGAATAACCTATCGAATAAATCGGTTATGTTCGTAAAACAAGAAACAAATCGAGAAATTATCATAAACCTTCTGCCTATAAACAAAGTTTCATGAATTCTTATAAACTCGATCATAAAAAAGAATCTTATTCTAAGAGGTCACGGCCTATAGTTAATTTAAAATTTAGACAATATTTCAATGTCTTCGAAAACCGTAGTTTTAATTAACGTCTACAGGGTCTATTGAGAGGCGAAACTTAAAATAGGATCTAATTTATTTTTTGATACTGAATCCGAACAACTTTCGTCAGACTTCTCATTCTCATATTAAACAATATTATAGTTTATATTAATTTATTTAGTTTTATTGATTTATATGATGCAAAACAACTTTTTAATTACTTATTAATACTGTTTGATAATAATAATTAGCTATTTGATCTTAATTCGATTTGACTTAATTAAGTAAATTCGGCTATATAACTATGCTATAAACAAAAAATATATTTAGCTTACCTACCTACAGTGAATGTGTGTGCTACAGCAGCCAAATGGCTTCGACTCAGCATTATGTCTACTGTTTTAGCAGCAGACGCTAGTATTCTGCCGAAACCAGCTAGTTCAGTTGGTATTGGCTCTGCCTTCTATGCTCTCGGTCATCCGCATCAGAATGCAGTTGTCCAACATCCAATATGAAACAGTAAATATATGTTTAAAATATCCTTAAGTCAATTATGCTTTGTATTATCAAGGTTTTACTTCGAAGCCTCTCAATTTACGATGCTCCGTGTCGCCTCTTGTTCTGCTAAGATTAACCGAATAATGGCACTAATTTTAACGGTGATTATCTTTTGTCAGAAGTTGAGAAGCGGTTCTTAGAAAGCCTCTAATGAATTAGCTGTTCTTTATAAGTGATCAAAATACGAGACAGACTGTGCGGATCGGATCGTCGATTGTTTTGTTAACTTGATCTGTTCAGAGTCTGATCACGTTAAGCCTGCAATGCATTAAGTTGAAAACCAATAGATACAAATGAAACATGTGCTCATCTTCGACAAGTCTAGAGACGTAACGTGGTCCAGACTCCTTCATATTAACGATATTATATACGTTTGCTGTAAAATACGATCGACGTGTTATGTATACACGTAACTAAGTTATCGTATTTTAAACTATTCAATAATATGTATAATATTAATCAATTTTAATAATTAATTATTATATTATCTTTAACATTTAATTATACCTATTTGTACACTATTTAACTCATAAACATGTAGATAAAGCCTAGTTTCGGGCTTATGTCTGATATACTCGAAAGTAGTTTACAATCTATCTATTTTATCTTTAGCTGTTCTGGCTTGAGAAACTAGCCTAGTATGTCTCAAACATTATAATGTAATTTTGAGGAATATATGTAATACTAATTATTGGCCAAAATAATAACTAATGCCATATATTTTATCCAATAGTAATAAATATTAATTAATATGAACAATGTCTTGTAGTAAAAAGTATTTCCGAAACCGAAAAGTTGCTCAAATCATGATTTATATTATTTTACCGAATAAAACATATCGGAATTGATCTATTATTAAAAACACGAATCTTTTTAAAAATATTTTGTCCTGCATTTTATATAATCTTGGCACATAATGTAGTTTTCGGAAATACAATTATACATTTGAATTATAGGATATGTCTAGTTGTCTATCATTATGTACGTATGATTATTTGCTATATACATGGTGTTACCATTCTATCCTATGTATAATAATCCATGATTTATAAAAAGGGATATTCGACAGGTTATGGGGATAATTAAGTTGCACACAAGCAACTTTATTGAGATTTTGAAGTTTTTCATGCATAAAACACTTTCAAACTTTATTAAAAATTGCTTAAAACGCGCGACTAAAGTGTCTACATGTGAGTGCTTGACTGAAGAATGATTTGTTTTTAAATACTTAATCAAAGTAAACAAATACCTACGTATTAAAATTATCGAAAATTACTGAGATACAATAATGTTTATTTTTTTGTTCATATGCAAGACTATAAGTAGGTCTTCTTCTTGTCGTGTCGATGCTACAACTGTTTTACTTATTTTGTTGTAGCATCGTGTTGGAAAGATTAGCCAGACTAGACACTGCGTTACTGTGCCTAGCTGTTACCTATAAGTAGTAGGTACTTATGCTTGAACATGATCAAAATAGGCCATTTTTGTTCTTAATTCGAATGGTGAACCAGAAACGAGTTCCAAAGGTTACGTCGTTGGCTCGCGAATTAATGTTTGTTGAAATGAGATAAGACGCATCACATGGCCTTTATGATAATCATTTCCTACTAATGTAAAGTCGAACTAAATGGGGAATCCCGTTTAGTTCTCAGAACTCGCTCGATGGTTTTAAATTTCCAGTAGCCGTGAATCAGATACCAAAGTACTAATCAAAGTATCTAAAATATTGGTTTACTGATTTTTAATCAGTTAAAGATCTGTACCCCAAGTACGAGTTTGTGCAAGCTTCTCAAGAAATCTGCTAGGGGCGTCTCTGCGATCCGTGTGTGCACAAACTCTTACTTGGGGTACTGTTTATGATCATAGGATTATACTTGCTAAAATAGCGTGATATTGTCGGATCGGTAATTCAAACAATGGTCTATGAAACTCAGGCTTAGGTTTTTGTCAATTTTAACTGGAATGTGTCTAAAATGCCTCGTTTCATACTTGAATAGATAAGCCACACATGCCTAAACAGTATTATGTAATAATTACCTATTTAGTAGATATGTTTTCGAGCAGTATTTTTTTATTCACTATTTACCTAAAGCTTGTGTTATGTACTTAAACTCTTTTGTGAAAACATATTACATAATGAAGTTATATTAATACTCATTAAACACCAGTTTATTTAGTAAATACTGGTCTCAAATTGTCTTAGAATATTATATTCATAAAATACGAATATACTGTACTTAAGAGTGTGTACCCCTCCTTATAGAGTCTAACGGTCTATCTTATTAAAAGTTAGCGCAAACTTGAAGTATTGATAACCATACGTAATGTTGACAAAGTCAACGCTAACTTTTTATAAAATAGGAGGTAAGTCTAATATAGACTAACGTTATGATTTAACTTTCTTAGTAATTACAACGCTTTATCCCCAGTATGTCCAACTGCTTTTGTAATACTCTAGCGTTAAGTACTTAAAACATTATGTTTCCTACTTATTTGTGACAAACTTCTAAAATTCTGAATGTAAAATCTGGAATAAATAATAATGCGTAATTGACTGGTTTTATTTCCTTTCACAACAGCTTACAGAACAGACTGACGAGATTTGTAGGTAGGTTTATAAGAAAAAAAAGTACGAGTTTGTGCACACACTGTACCCCAAGGACGAGTTTGCGCAGTTGCACACACAGATCGCAGAGACGCGATCGCTGAGGACCACCAATTTTGTATGGAGATCCAAGCAGACATACTCTAGCTTCTCAAAATATCTGCTAGGGGCGCTGTTTGGATCTCTACATAAAATTGCTGGGGGACAGGCATACGATCGCATTCATGCGATCAGAGCCCTTATGTATGGACATCCGACTGACGTCATCCGACTGACGACTGTCGGCTCGAGAGTAGGGAGTTTTAAAATGCGTCTTCGGACTAAGGGCTCAGTGTGTGCACAATCCGAATGGAATCAGGTCTAGGATCTGGCTAGTCTATATGATTTAAGCTTTTAGAAGGTCACTCATAGAGCCAGATGCCCTGTTGAAATAATGATCTTGGGCTTTCCATTCTGCCTACTTTCTTAACAATGACGGCGGTCCATCGATTGCCGTCTTTCGCGTGTGGATGGACTTTAGCTGAAAGAGGTATTTGCGGAACCTATTTCTACCTCCGAGTGATGTTCAGTGATGCTCGCATTGCTGTATTCTGGTTTGAAGGGAATGCATTAACAGACTTTAATGTCTTAGAGTGATAGGCTGTGCATAACGTGGGACATCGGCTTGTTCAATCATTTAAGAGTAAAAAAACCTTCGATTTGGCTTCCACCCATCAGCAACTCAATCTTCGCAAAACAGCGCGCTAAAAGTATACACGATCTATTTTGAACGCGACCGTTAATCTGCAAACCATGACCCATATATTTTATTACTTAAAGCTTTTTTTGCTCTGTAAGTAGGTATCTACAGGTACATTACAGTTAAGTGTTTAGCTATGTTTCATAAAATCTGTGAAGTAACTGAACTGAACTTTCAAAGTCATATTTATTAATTGCAGTCTGAATCATTCGAATGCCTTATATGTTTTAATAACGCGTCTTAGAATCGCGGACAAAAACAGATCAATAAAAACTGTCACATCATGAGTGAGTTCACAGTTCACTGAGACAAACAGTTTCGAGGCCAAGAGCGTATTCCTAAATAATCGCCTTGTTACGTAATGCACACGCGCAATTTGTTTATCCACCTACTTCCTGACCGATAAAAGGTGGCCTTTCCCTAGTATTCATTTGTTTTAAACATTTTTTTGCATTAATATGTATTGATGAAGGTTTGCCTGACGGAAAGAGAATGAAGTCTGAGACTGCACTACGTAACTGCATTATACACTGAAAAGTAATGGCAAATAAAATATTCTATGTGACTAGCGTATTCTTGATTAGGTAGGTATATATAGATATATGAAATTAAATTTAATTTAATTTAATACCTAAGCCCCTTAATCAGAACTCCCAAAATTATAAGATAAAATCAGATCGCAATGAAAAAATAAAATAATTCATAAATATGATATATAAAATGAAAATATAAGCAACTCATTCTTCGCAAAACAGCGCGCTAAAAGTACCTATACACGATCTATTTTTATATTTTCATTTATTTTCATTAGGTAGGTGCCTAGTCCTAATTAATACACATGAAGATGTTGCAATGAGCGACCTATAGATTTACTGATTCAAATTACTTAGTACCAATAAAGAGCGTCCTAAGATAACTATCCGCACTGGGTTCGTATTTAGACTGAGTTTTACTCGAAAAAGTCTTGAAACTTTTGTTGTAAATAAATTTGAAATTTGGCCAAAATAAGAGCGTTTTCACACTATCCGATGCGATATCGGGGTAAGTAAAATGTATGAAATATGTACCTACCTCCGATATCCGATATCGGGCCGGACAATATGAAAGACAGGTACTTACATATATTTTACTTACCCCGATATCGGATCGGATAATGTGAAAACGCTAAGGGGTAAGGGTATTTTAACGGACCGTATTTAGATAATGCATGAAATATAGTAGGTAGGTAGATGCGTAAATACTAGTAGCGTCTACTTGTTTATCTTATAACGTGTATAAAACACGGGCTCAGTACCAGCGTGTTCGTATTATGAACCCGGTCACTCGCGCCAGAACCACGCCGTCGTTAACATTACAGAAATACTTAGAAAACAAAATGAAAATGTTCAAATCTGTGCTCTTGTTCGCTATGTTGTTCATCGTGAGAGTTTTTGCGTCACCTGTAAACACGCAGTTTATGACGTTAAAAGGTAAGAGGTATTGTGTGTTTTTTATAAATTACTTACTCCAAAGATATAGCAAACTTTTGAAATTAAACGCATGAGAGCTTTTTTATCGCATACTTTTAATTTAGATTTAAAGCTAGATTATTGCATGATCTCATCGACACTTTTAGGGTTTTAGGTTCCTATTACAAAACGTTTTTGCTCTAATATAACTCTCCCTAGAGTAGAATGGTTTGAAATTTTCACAAAATTTCACTGACTTCCAGTTCTGATGAGATTGAAATGTGCGCTCGGCTTCTTTCTTAAATAAGAAAAGAATGAAAGCTTTTCAACGAAAAAGTTATCCCTTAAAAAAACAATTAAGAGAATTGTAGATTTCAGATTAACGAGCTTACCTAGACAGAGTTAAAAATCTAAGAAATATTCATCGCATCCACAACCGGCATCAGGCTTTAATGATAGTACCTACAGACGACGTAGAAATATTCTATGTATGATTTTAAAATCCTAATCACAAAAACTCTACCCACTTGTTGCCTGATGACGCATATTGAAACAGGGACCTTATTCTCTATTTTATTGCAAACCCACGCGCGTTACTTGGCTACGGCAAGACAACGGCGTGGAATCTGAAAAAACCGACTACCGTCAGCCTTAGTTGTCATTCCCTACCGCGACACGGTTTGGCCACGGTTTGAACTGTCATCTAAACGTGTCGAAGTATACCGTGTTATGAAAACTATTCGTTCCAAAACGAGTCTTGCGTGTTTCGAATGATAAATAGATACAAATCATTCGTTTTGGGCTCGAAATTTTTAAATCACATTAAAATAATGTAAGTTAGGTGCAAGCTAATCATTCAATGCATCTATTACCTACTTTAATAATACTAATCGTGTTTGCGTTTTGGAACGCGTTGTGACGAAACACGTTTTGGGCAAGGAATCTCTTATAATAAAGAATAAGGCCCCTGACCGCAGAAATGACCTCAACTTATGGCTAATGATAAGAAAAATACCTGCTTATACTTAAAAACCGATGATAACAAAATTATGAGATTAAAAAGTACTTTCACAATATAAACAAGTAATACATTCAAATAAAAGAGCGCGAATTGACAATTTGGTTGTAGTAATTATTGTAGTATAAGTAATTAATTAAGTAAGTATTGATAATTTAACCAAAGCATTAATTGCACTGTAAATTGCATTTCGATTATTATTGCCACTATACATAACCTAAAATATTTAACTAATAAAAAATTTAGAATAAAAAAAACGGCTGAAAAAGAGTGTAATTATTTATTATATGGCTGCACCGACACCGGTAAAGCCTATTAGTAATATACACTAAATAATCTTTCAGTATCTTTTCTAAGCATTAAGATATAATTAGAAAAGAAACTGAAGGAGTCTCTAGAGTGGGTCTCTGAACTATCTAATAAAGATATTGCAAACGTAGACGCTTCATTGCTTAGGCGTCGGCAATTGGCCGGCATCAACAGTCAGTGTTTTGTTATTACCAGTCAATTTATGATTCAGGCATTCCCTAGAACAGCATACTACTATATTAGATGACTGGTCACAGATTCGTTATTATCTAGAAAAGGAGGTTGATTAGGTCAGATTCAAAACAGTTCTGGAAGATGTTTGTTTAAAAGTTAAAGAACTATTGACACGCGCATTTAGAATTAAAAAGTTGAGTGTCAGTAGATTTTTACAGCTAATAGATAATTGTTTGCAGAGATCGAAGTTCTTTATACAAAGGTTTGATCCCACCTTTCCTCATACAAATTAGAAATAAACTTTGGCCTAACATACTGCCTTGTGATACTCCATAGCCGATTTATCAATGGAGACAGTTTGACTCTCACTCTGCCAAAAGGGTAGCTATCACAGATCAATAGAATGCTACGCAGTAGCTATTCAGTTTGAATGTACACAGTGATAATGGTCTACCTATAACTTTTATGTTAAAATTGCTTTTTAAAATATTTGGTAGGTACCGGTCGGTTTAGGTAGGGTAGTATTTTCGTAGTATACACGGTTACAAAAAGTTCAACGAAGAACTTTTAGTAATTTACTAAAGTTATGATGGGTACCTAATAGGTACCAACTCGTCTAGTTTTATGTTAGCCAATAATACCTTGTTCTACTTCATTGAATTAAAAATATCGATGGCGTAAAAAAACAGAGTGCAGCATGTAGTTACATTACATTTACGATAACATTTACGGCGAACTCTGTTCCGTCTTAAAGGCTACACATACTACAAAAAATGTTCTAAATGAAGAACCATTCGACAGATTATAAGCAAAGTTCACATAAACCATCTGCTAATTAGTCCGAATAAAGCCTAAAAATTTGGTTTGGATGGGTGAGCCCGTTCTTGAGTTATAAAATAACAACGAAAAGTGGCATTGATTTTTATATATATAGATAGATTACAAATAAATATAAATATTCACAGACAATTCACACCTCAGACTCTAGTCCCGAACTAAGCAAAACTTGTAGGTACTATGGGAACTAGATTGCAGAAATTGAAAAAAAAAATACTCTAGGTGGGAATCAAACCCAAGACCCAAGGCAAGGAAGGCGCAGAGCTACTACCAACTGAACTGAAAAATATTGAGAAATATTTTAATAATTTATCTGAGGAATATTTTCGCATTATTTCTAGTAGCCTTATAAAATATGTATAAGTTATGTATATATTTGTACTATAATCAGAGAATACTCTGAATGAAGCACATGACTTCCGATAAATAATCGCAATCACGTGGTTGCACTCTCAAACAAACGGTGTCGGTTTAGGTAGGTATAATTAAGTACGTGATAACAAAATGTAGAATTTTTGACTCGGACAAGTTAGTTATCAGTCTAACAATAAAGAATCGCTAAACAAACGTCCTAGATAAACGTAAATAGGTAAATAAAAACAACATTAAAGGCAAGCAGAAGAACTCCATTCTTCAAAATTCATCGCGCAATTTGGAACATGTAATGTGTATCCTTCATTTTTATAGCTCGTAAACGGGTCAGTGTCGGCCAAATGCGTTTAGGTAAACTAACTCAAACGTTATACTGATCTTGACCTCATTAGCAAAATGATCCATCGATATATAGAAGAACGTTAGGCACTTAAACGTGTTTGTAGGTTTCAAAACAACTGGAAATAAGAAAATCATGCGCATCTGAATTTATTTTGTTGTTTGTTTATACAAGCATGTTTCGTAAGACATTTTAGCTTGAAATTTCCTAGGCCTAAAATGTTCTTTACTGAACGGCATCTATTAATGTTATTGCTTCATTTGGGTGGATTATGTGAAAATAAAGTAACGTAAGCCTTTGTGTTATTTATTGAAACATCACGCAAGACTACGTATTAAAGAGGAAGTAGGTACTGCACTCACTACATTAGTGTGATTTTGCTGTGACTTAAAATAGAAGCACTCTCTTGAGTGTTTCATAGCGTAGGTAGTGTATTTAGAAATATAACCTACTAGCTGACCCGGCGAACTCAGTTCCGCCTTAAAGGCAATAAATAAGAAGAACCACTCGACAGATTATAAGCAAATTTCACATGAACCATCTGCTAATTAGTACGAATAAAGCCTAAAAATTTGGTTTGGATAGGTGAGCCCGTTCGCGAGTTATAAAATAACAACGAAAAGTGGCATTGATTTTTATATATATAGATAATGAAATATTTTTAAATTCCAGTGGATACAATCTTTCACTTAGAAGAGTCTTGTGTGCGGCAAGGAGGCATGTGTGTGCGCAGCGAGGAGTGCGACCCCCAAAATAAGGTGAAGTTGGCAGATTTGTGCCCGAAGCAGAGTCATAACGGCGTAGTCTGCTGCTACTTTGTGAGTATTTAATTCAACATTTCATTTTTATTTATCGATTATTTTAAAAAATAAAATAAAATAAGAAATAATGCTGGACAATCCACAGAGCATCATCTAGCCCCAAGCTATTAATTCAACATTTCATTTTTATTTATCGATTATTTTAAAAAATAAAATAAAATAAGAAATAATGCTGGACAATCCACACAGCATCATCTAGCCCCAAGCTAAGCAGAGCTTGGTTGTGGCTACTAGAAAACTGACATACTTAATACAATACATTACATAGATAGATACTTTTTATTATACATATAAAACACCCAGAGCACTCGGGATAAATATTTGCAGATCGTACAAACATTTATCCCAAGGCGGGAATCGAACCCGCAACCTTCCGCGTCGCAGGCGGACCATCGCCCACCGCGCCACATCGGTCGTCAAAAATTTTAATTAAGTACCTTACTATGTATAATTTTTTTGTGAAAGCGGCCAGATTCAAAGTTCAAGTTCATTCAGTCAAAGGTGGATCAGATTATTATTGTTGTTATTAGTAAAATAAATTCTCAATCGATATTTATCTTGCACTTTGATAGGTGTGACTTTTACAGCTATATAGCCAATAGTTATACATACAAAATTAAATATATTATTGTAAAATATACAAATATCACATTAGTAAAAGTAATATACCTACCTATGTCAATAAAGATTATTTACTGCATGCTGGTTGGCAGCATAAAACCTTGATTGTTATACTGATTATTGGGTTACTGACATCATTAAAAAGGCCTTGGCCTCCAAATACACAAAAGAGGGTTCTGGTAAAGTGTCAACAACTATTAATCTTTATCGATATATCTGTGGATGTAGAGCTTTGGTAGCCTCCGGCCGTCAGCCAATTTTCACCAACACGATAGACCTGGTGGTATTTCGCGGTACAGTGGTTCATGATTGGTTGATCGCGTATCGTGAGGGTGTGATGACATTATCGACTCCATCACACCGTACTCTGGCATCCACGAGACCACGAAATTCAAATTATTGATGTCTGTCCTTTCGTACAGTTAACGGCCGATTGCATGTCACCAGACCTATTTTTATTATACATATAAGTATTCTATCAGCAGTCTAGTTCCCATAGTACAAGCTCTGTTGAGTTTGGGACTATATATGTATATGTGAAATATCCGAGAACTTTAATTTTTTTTAACTTGACTGTTTGTTTCAGTGATGACCGCAGTGAATAGAACTTGGTATCGGCGTGGTCTCAGAGGAGCATTTATAGATTTTTTACATTTCTAGTACTTAATTAATATACTATGTATTTATAGTATTGTATTTATAGCAAAACTACATTCAGTATTTTAAGATGTTGACGCTAGCAAAACCTTAGAATGCTCAATGTATTTTTGTGCCTAAATTGAAACTAAATTCAGACAGAAAACTATTTGTAAGTAATTAATGTTTATAATTAATTTGAAATAATCCAATTAATTTTTCTTTGTATTTCGGTTACTGTTTTAACCGAAATACGAAAGAAAATAACTACACAATTAATAAAAAAAACGGGCAAATTTAACAAATATATTTATAAAAATATTTTTCAATCTTTATAATGTTCGAATTATTCATCTTTGCATGGCTAAGCTATCGTAAGATTTATTTATTGTTATTAATTTTAGGCCTTAGCTATATTCCTAGAAGTATCAATAGGTTAAGAACCTGGATATAATGGTGCTATTAAAAGCTTTATATTTAATTCATGTTTTACTGCTTTTACTCTTAGACTACGAAACCTACCTTCCTCAGATATCCACGAAAGATATAAGTCTGGATGTTACGTTATATATTTACAAAAAAAAAAATATTCTAAGTATTAGCAATCTAATTCCCCTAATACAAGCCTTGATTAATTTGCCACTAGAGCGCGATTTGTAAAAAAACTGAGAATATTTATACATATATTCAAGACGGTCTACGTCTACTTAGGAGAGGGAACCAAATTTATGTTATTTGTTCATGCTGGGAATCGAACCCTCAACCCACAGCACGGATAGCAGAACTAATGCTGTGACGCCTGCCAAAATATGTAAATTTTTTGACCATGTGTCATGCAGATTGCAGGTCCTAGTAAACCGCATCCAGAATTTCAATTCAGCTTGTCATGCATAAGGCGGTTGAGCTTCGAAGCAGATATACACCCTTAGGGCTAACGCTTAGGATTGGAAGCCGGGTGAAATGGGCGACTGAACGATTTCGTACCTCGAGTTTGAAAACATTCGGTCTCTCGTCCGCCAGTCCTACACCGGTGCCCTTAGAGTGAGCGCGTGTCCGTGAGATTCATCGCGATCCTACATTTCCGCGGGTAACGGTGCTAGAAATCTCATCGCGATTTCGACGAAAAGAAAGGTATGTTAAGAATATGTTATTTATGGTAAATGTTAAGGAAATATATCGACATATTTGATTTTCATGAAAATATCATAACTCTACATCAATTTTGTATACATGTTTTAAATTGAGTTAAATTTTAAGATTAACCGATATTTAATAAAATTTATTATGTAACATTATGATACATTAAAGACAGGCGTCACAGCTCAGTTGGTAATAGCTCTGCCTTCCATGCTGTGAGTCGTGGGTTCGATTCCCACCCAGAGCAAATGTTTGTGTGATGAACATAAATATTAGTACTGTGTCTGGGTGTTTCTATGTATAATACGTATTTATTTACCAAAAAAATGTATATAAGTATTACTTATATCAGCAATTTAGTTGCCATATAAGCTTTGCTTAGTTTGGAACTAGACCGCGATGTGGGAAATGTCCAAGAATATTAAAAAAATATAGCGAATGCTTTTCTGATCTTTAAGAAAACTATAAAAGAATATAATAAAGATGGTAGCGACGCCAACTTATTTTTAACAAGACATTTTAAGTACTTTTCTTTCAACCATTTTAGATTTAGACCATTATTATACTTGACTTTAATTTACGCTACAATAAACTTCCTGTAGCGTCATCAAATGTATTTTGGAACTAATTTTACTGTGTATTTTGTGGTTTTTATGTCTCAATTTTACTTGGATTATATTTATAACTCGCTAACGCTAATGGCCGATACCACTCAGCCCGCTAGGAGCCTCGAGGGTTGGCCGCCGGCTTTATTTTCAAATGAATACCATGATAAAATTCGGAATTAACGCCACGGGCCGAAACTGTACCTACATTTAAGCAGAAACAAAGAGTAGGTATGTATGCGATACATACAATATTATCATACAAAAATTCCCAAACGTATTTCGTACCAAAATGCCTTTAATATCGTCCGTAAACAATAACGTTTCATAATAATATCTATTATTCACATATTTACTCGTATATAAAAATACTCATCATTGAATTTATTACAAGTAAATACACAATTTGCCTAAAGGTAGACTTTCGACCAGAGCGGCTCCGGCGTCACTGACGCAGCGATAGTAACGCGGCGATAGAGCGATAGTATTATGCAGTACGGAAACGTATGAACTAGCGTTCGAACGTGGCGTCACTGTCGCCGCGACAGTGACGCCACGTTCGAACGCTGTACGAATAGCTGCGTCAGTGACGCCGGAGCCGCTCTGGTCGAAAGTCTACCTTAAGTATCACTGGTGTTGCACAATATACGACAAGACAACGATATCAACTGAGCGTAGCGAATATGAATATTGTTGTGCGCACCACAGTGTCAAAGCGTCTATTGACTTCTTGATCAGATTTAAACTTTGACAGATGGTGTTGGTACTTTCTCACATAATTTTATGCTGAGGTAAGTAATTCAAATGATGGAGAAGTGAATAATATGAAATTGAAGAGTGAATAATATGGTTTCAATGAAAATATCATAACTCTACATCAATTTTGTATTAATATGTTTTAAATTGAGTTAAATATTAAGCTTCACTAACATTCATAAAATTATGTAAGTAAGTAAATATCTTTATAATGATGGTTAAGCTTTTCTGTCTCGTACTAAATATGTTAGTTGATACTATGGGCACTTTTAAATATTCTGTAGGAATTATAGAACGATTTAATGTTTTATTTGACTACTTTTCTTTTAGATCTCCATCGATATCATCTGCTTAGGTGTCGTATCGTTAGCTATGTGAAACATCCATTTATATTTAAGTTCGGTATTCGAATCAAAGGCAGAATATACTTGTATTTGCGATATAGATATGAGTTTTGATGTCCTGAGGCCGCGCCTTAGGCTACAGGCTACAATTGGGGACGGCATGTCAGATAAGATCCACATAAAAATAAACACATACCTATCTATAGACTTATACACTTTGCCTGCGGAGCCTTTATACGTCTTACAAAAGTTTGGGGCTGGTTTTATAAACAGGGTGCTTTAAGACTTCTATAAAAAAATAGGACGATTTCTTCATTCAGGTTATTTGCTTTACTTGGTAGTTACGGCTTGGCTGTTCTGTGTACACTGAAACCGTCATAAATTCAACATCCATAAGGATAAAACCGCTTTGTCTTTACATTGATGACCGATGTGGCGCGGCGGGCGAAGATCCGCCTGCGACGCGGCGGTTGCGGGTTCGATACCCGCCTTGGAATACTTAAATGTTTGTATGATCTGAAAATATTTATTCTGGGTGTTCTGGTTAATTTATATGTATAATAAAAAATATCTATCTATGTATTGTATTTAGTATGTCAGTCTTCTAGTGCTCATAACACAAGCTCTGCTTAGCTCGGGGCTAGTTGATGTTGTGTGGATTGTCCAGCATTATTTATTATTATTTATTCATTTATAGGGTAAAGGATACGTTGCGTTTACATTTCAAGTCATTTTGTACACTCTGTTACCTACATATTCAATAAATAAACGCATGAACTTTCGCTCATCATGTAGTTCCAAACTAAACAAAGCATATTTGTTTATGACCATCGGTAGAAAAAGTTTGATTACCACCTTTGTTCTATTCGAAAGATAGTCATGAAACCGAAGCTCTAAAAGTTTCGCCTGTCATGCTTGTCTAACTCGCTGCAAGGAATAGTCGGGTAACATAATAACAATACCAACAGCCAATATCGTTTGCCGAGATTATGTAATATTAGTGTCTATAGTTTACGCTTGTATTTCCACGTGGTAATAATATTGTATTAATATAATATTGTATTGAGTAAGTATTGTATAATTATTTTATGTCTAAGTTAATAAACAAATAAAAAAAATTAAAACATCTGGATAGGACTTCGCCCGGTTTCCTATAGGTTTTTTTTACCTATTGTAGTTCAACATTTATAGGACGACTTGGTTACTGTAAAATATGAATACCGCGCTGCCTGTACCATGGACCTTTCAATACGTCGCCCGGGGCCGCTTCGGCAACTCGCTCCGACGACCTCCGGCGGTTTCTAAATAATTTCCAAATGATTGTTCTGTAGATGAACGCCGCTAGCTTCCCCTGAAGGTTACCAACGATGCTAGGTGTTTCTTTATCGGCATTGAAGAACGGATTTAGGGGTTTCACCCTCAACTCCCTCCAGTCTAATACAACAAACCTTTGTTGTATTAGACTGGAGGGATTGAGCACAGCGACTTAATATAATTCCAAGCAAGAAGTTACCTAAATTATAAAGTCAAGATGTTACTGTTGATAAGTAGGTACGTGTAAGAATTTATAATGAAAATTAAATAAAATAGAGCTTGTAATTATCATTCTTTTAGAAAAATATTTTTAACTTCAACTTTCCACTTATCCAATTCCAATTCGAGTTTAAGCTTAGCGCGGTATTTACAACCACGCAAATTCCGGTGATATTTGATAACCAAGGTGCTTAACAGCTCATTAGAAATGACCCATTTTATCAGCGTTCGTATTGCCAACCCCTCTATGAAAGCCACGATACTGGTCTGACTGAGCCCGCAGCTCGGCGTCGACGCCTCAGGACAGGCGGGCTCGACGGCACCTTACTTACCTATATACCTACTATGTACATAGATATATACCCATAAGCTAGGGCTGTACCAATAATTGGTTAATAGAATAACGATCATGTATCTAAATATTTCTTTCTGTGGTTTTCTGTCTATTTCTATACACAATCAAGCTTAACTTAAATCAATTATTTATTAATGCTTTTAATAGCACTCAAATTCAAATTTCAGTCAAAAATAAAAAAAAATCCATCTTCTATGACTTTTTTTACGACAATCCATTTTAAATGTTTAATTATTTTTTGGCATATCTACAATATTTTGGATTTTCCCTCCAGGTATTATTTTTCCTGGTCTTTAAATTTTATATTGTTAATTATATAGTATAAGATCTATTAAAAACCCCGGATCTTGATCATAATAATACAGGTTTCTAAACTAGATGTAGGGATGTAAATACTAGGTATGCTTAGGTAAAAACCGACCAAATGTAGCACCCCTCAAATTTCGCATTGTTCTCGTCCAACGTGCCTTAATTATTTACGACCTCATTGCGTTTCATTCAAATATCCCCAGGCAAGATCGTGATGGTATGTGCTTCAAGCATATTCGAGAAATTGCCATTTTTATCATCATTTTTGAGTTCAACATGCCATATAGGTATATAACAAAACACTATCTACATGCAATACAAAACGGCGCGATTTTACTCACAAATAAAAAAATGATTTATAAAAATAACCGCGGTAATTAACTACTCGTCACCGGTAGCCATTTACCTGTTCAAACGAGTCTAGTGACATGACAAATGAAGGTGTACTTACAACTTGTATGATTAACGTAACTCTACATACGGGGCGTTTGCATCAACCGACTCCCACACGATAACGATATTTCAGTACGAACCATAGACAGTGATTAAACTGAGCAATAGCCTCTCAAAATTGAACATATTCTGCTAAGACAACGTAACTTTGCAGTCAATATCTGTATTTTCTGTAGGTATAATCATCTAGAAAGAGACAATTACTAGCCGCACGATCATTTTCCCTTTCACGCTTTGCTGTCCGTATTTATTTCATACCTAGATTAGTAATATTAGGGCCTTTGATTATATATTTTTTTTATTTTTCATCGGACATATAGTTTGTTGACATTATTAATTTGAAATCATTTTTATTGTATATTAAATTCATTATTATTATTATCTGTGTATGACGTTTGTAAGCCTCAGGTTGAACTAGAGATATGAAGATTAATTTAAGACCAATGTAATTACCTAGTTTCTACAAACAATAAATATCATTTATCATTTATCAAGAAACGCTTAGTCTATTCTCTATGTCTATGGCTCTGCTTGGATGAATGGAAAATGGAAACTGCTTTTGTTTCTCTAGTCAATTAAAAAGACAAAACACAATCTATTTATTATTCGAAGTATGCGGAGGGTTGTTGAGTATAATATACTCGTGTTTTGAAAAAGCTAAGTTTGTTTTTAAAAATATTCGTCGAGTTTTTCGGTATTAATATTTCAGATAATCGCTCTTACCTACAACAACAAAAAAATACTATTTGTATGCAGGATATTCAAAAATGAATTCAGATGCATGTATGAATGTGTGCCACCATTTTCGATGTATATCATGATATTTAAATATTAATAAGGAATTGGCTCAATACGCGTAAAAACCTTGATTGACTTTCAAGGTAATTGAATGGTTTTATATTTGGTTACAAGGTGGTGATAGATTACTTACGCTACGTTTATAATGAGGATTATTCACAAACTTTTTCAAAACGAACTACGCGTACGAAGTCGTTAGTTACCTATTGTGTATTACTTAGCTATGTAGGCTTACTGTAGAGTTTTAAACATAGCATGTGTTTTCGTACAGCTCGGGGCCACAACATAAACTAAGTATTGATAAAACGGGAAGGGCGACTGCAACGCCGTTGTGCCGCCGCCGCCGGGCACTCTCGCGGCTACGGCATTGTGTTCAACTTCCATTGTGGCGCACACCAACACCATACCCGCGGGCGCACCGAGTACAGCAAACGATGATATATTTCTCAGATGTAAATCATGCAAAAATAACCAAAATTTTGATGTTATACACTGGTTACATACTGATTGTATGCGCTCTGCAGGTTCCGTTTTATTTTTTAATCTATATGATAAGGTCGGGGTAAAGTGAGTAGTCGTACTTTTTCTTGTCTGTCGTAGGCAGGCGTGCTACGCGTACAGCGCCTGCGGCCGGCGCCCGCCTACGGCCCTACGGCGCGCCGCTTTTGTACCGTAGAAGGCCTCGGCCGCGGGGCTTGTTCAGTGATGTGTTGGATACATATCTGCCTATACTACACTGTGCCACACAACTGCTGAGTCTTTGAAATACTTACTAAAAACATTTTCAACCAACCTCAAAAAAGGAGGTTTGCAATTCGATTGGATGTTGTTTTATTTTACATGTATGCAAACTGGTTCATTTACAATGCAAACGTAAAGTAACTCGGAAGTGATCCCATGTTTTTATTAAGTGCTTTTTGAGTAGGTTATATTTAAAATGTGAAATGAAAATATTTTATGAAATATTTTAATACTTTTGTTTTGATAATGTTATATACGATCACGAAATCCATTTTGTTCATTTTTGTAAAAAATATTTGTTATTATTGAAATGTGAAGAACGATTTTTACTTCCAAACTATTATTTGTATTCTTTTATCGGGTAAAAACACTGTTAGCGCGCTAGACGATAACAACCCGGAGGCTGCACTACGAAAGGGTGAACCCAATCCGTGATGAAGGTTCATTTTATTGATTTTTAAGAAAACAGTAGCAAAGTAAGTAGATTAGAAAGCAGTGTTAGGTTTCAATATAATTAAGGAAATGGACTCTTTGCACGATGAGAATCTACGTTAGCCTTATGTTTATAACGTAGCATTACCGTAACCGATAATTTACGTAAAATAATTAGGTGTTGCCTTTGATGTGAGTCTGTATGAATGAAGGCCGATAAAACAACACTCTACCACGTATAACATTAAGTCTTAATCATCAACTTATATTAAGTAGTTACCAGTTAGACGTAGATCTCGCCCAAGACGCGACACGGAGCCCGGTCTTCGGCTCTTCTCATCCAGTAGGTACATGAGTCTTAGTTTAGTTAATTTATGGTTAACTGACTTTAAATTAAATTAGTCTGCACATGTATAAGACCTATGTATGCATTTACCATGCATCATGCCATTACTTATGATGGACGGCAGATTTCAAATACCATCAAAAAGCTGCCGTTCAGTAATATTATTCTTCTAAAAAAATGTTTTTTTTCGTAAAACAGATCGCTATCTACTTTCCGCTCGACTGGCTCACTCGAAGCTGTACCCCAAGTACGAGTTTGTGCACACACGGATCGCAGAGACGCAATCGCCGAGCGCCACCGATTTTGTATGGAAATCCAAGCTTCTCAAGAAATCTGCTAGGGGCGCTGCTTGGATCTCCATACAAAATTGATGGCGCTCGGCGATTGCGTCTCTGCGATCCGTGTGTGCACAAACTCGTACTTGGGGTACAGATAATTACAATCGGAATAGGTATTGTACTACACTTCGTATCTGCCCCAAGGCGATGCTAAAGGCATTTTTGGTTCTTTGTGGCCCACGTTATATCTACCACGAACGATATTAGACTCACCATCACCAAAAGCAGCTAGAGCGTTTGTCTTTTTGTAATCAAAACATTTTTATTATTTCACACATCGCACTCTAGTCCCGAACTAAGAATTCATCATCAAAAAGTAATAAATAAAATAAAAATAGAGTTCTCACCTACTTTTTGAAAGTCAGTTGAAAAGGGTTATTAACTTATTTTATATATAGTTTGGAATTTAAAAGCTTTATATTTTTTGTATGTAAAAAAATAGATCAGTAACAAAACGTGAAACTTCAAACCTTATATTACATTTCATCAGAATAAAATTTTCCGATATTCGCATTCCTTTATTGTGTACCCAGTACTTTTTAAACAAAAAAACCCGCTATGTGTAGTGAGTCCGTAAAACAAATGTACAAATGAAATATTAGTCCAGTCAAAATAGACATTCCAGTTTGCATTAATTCCCAACAAGCTGGATTTTTGTACAGGCCTTGAATACGTCATTACAAATGATATGTCAAAAGTCCCCATCGATCCCGCTTGTGCGTTGTTTTTTATTCGAGGTCAAAGTTCATAAATTAGCATTTTTTGCTTATATCTCTGAAACAACGAAAGCTATTGAAAAGTGGTTCAGGCAAAGTTTGTACATCGTAAAATTGTCTACAAAAATGCTTCAACACTTTTCTTCTACAAAGCATCGCTTTTGAGATATAGTGACTTTAGACCGCAGGAAAATCGTCGAAGATGCTGCGTTTTTTTCATTTCAGCCGTTTTATCTGCTTCATTGCCATAGAACAAACAGTATTTCTTGAAATTTACTGGAAGGGGTGATGGGTTCGATGGGTTAGTCCTCCTCCGAGGTATTGAATCGTCTTTTTGTTTCAAGAAATACTGTTCGTTCTATGGCAATGAAGCAGATAAAACGGCTGAAATGAAAAAAACGCAGCATTTTAGTAGATTTTCCTGCCGTCTAAAATCACTATATCTCGAAAGCGATGCTTTGTAAAAGAAAAGTGTTGAGGTATTTTTGTAGACAATTTTACGATCTACAAACTTTGCCTAAACCATTTTTCGATAGCTCTCGTTGTTTCAGAGATATACGCGAAAAACGCAAATACCCAGGTTAAAGTCATAAATTTGCGTTTAAAAGTCATAAATGAGAGCTATCGAAAAATAGTTCCGACAAAGTTTGTAGATCGTAAAATTGTCTACAAAAATATCTCAACACTTATCTTCTACAAAGCATCGCTTTTGAGATATAGTGACTTTAGACCGCAGGAAAATCTACTAAAATGCTGCGTTTTTTTCATTTCAGCCGTTTTATCTGCTTCATTGCCATAGAACAAACAGTATTTCTTGAAACAAAAAGACAATTCATTACCTCGGAGGAGGACTAACCCATCGAACCCATCACCCTTTTCAGTAAATTTCAAGAAATACTGTTTGTTCTGTGGCAATGAAGCAGATAAAATGGCTGAAATGAAAAAAACGCAGCATCTTCGACGATTTTCCTGCGGTCTAAAGTCACTATATCTCGAAAGCGATGCTTTGTAGAAGAAAAGTGTTGAATCATTTTTGTAGACAATTTTACGATGTACAAACTTTGCCTGAACCACTTTTCAATAGCTTTCGTTGTTTCAGAGATATAAGCAAAAAATGCTAATTTATGAACTTTGACCTCGAATAAAAAACAACGCACAAGCGGGATCGATGGGGACTTTTGACATATCATTTATAATGACGTATTCAAGGCCTGCACAAAAATCCAGCTTGTTGGGAATTAATGCAAACTGAAGTCATAATTTTAGTCTATTTTGACTGGACTATATATTGTCCAAAATTGACAAGATTTTCATGTTTATCAAATTGTATGTGTCACCTTTGCGGTGCATTGCTCATTACAGAACATGTTCTGTGATTAAAACTACACAATGTGATGTAGTTTTACATTATAATATTCGTATTATAATGTAAAAATATAACTTAACTTTAATACTTTGTAAGGTTCCCCTTACAAAGTATTTATATGCACAGTAGGGGAAGGTGGGGTATGACGGGGCAGCGAGGTAAGATGGGGACCATACAAAAATAGATGATAGAATGTCGCCAGGAAATTTGTTATAATGCCATCTAACGGCATTTAGCAAAAGTTTTTAGTGTCACAAACAGTTTGGTCGATAGTGTGCACGATATAATTTCGTAAGAATTTTTATTTATTTTGAGTGGTTTTATCTAATTTTTGATGTTTACTAAGTGCGTGACTGTTCATAATGTATGGTACACAAGATGTGTATTATATTTTTTTATCGATAGTTGCTTATTATACTACTCTAAACTCATAAAATCGTTACGGCTTTATTGTTTTTATAACCCCAAAATATTTTACGCATCTTGCGAGACTACTTTGGGAAAGATGGGGTACCTACTTGAGGGCAAGATAGGGTACTGTTTCACCTTCACTGCTTCACCTTATAAAGCCGAGTTAAAAGAAAGATAAAACAATAAAGCCAAACAAAAAGAAATTGAAAAAACCAAATAAAAGAACCAAGAAAGCTGACGAAGAACCTCAGATATCAGATGATGAAGATACTACAGAATGCCTGTACTGTCACGGCCTATATTCAGAGTCTATTGAAGGTTGGATCACATGCCAGATTTGCAGTAAGTGGGCGCATTGTGGCTGTGCAGGAGTGGAAGATAACGACGATGAAGCCGTCCATATTTGCCCTGTTTGTGAAGATAAAGACGATTAAATATGTCATACCCCATCTTACCCTAGGGGGTACCCTGTCTTGCCCTAGAGGTGGGGCAAGATGGTTTATTTTCAAAATTTTTTTAAGTATATATTTCTATGAGAAGACTTTTATATTTTTGTTTTGACTGATTATGGTTACAAAAAAGAAAGACTGATTATTTACGTAATACATTTTCCTGATTTGTGCAATTAAAAATAGAGGTTTTATTGATGAATTACCTTAAGGTCCCCGTCTTACCCCACCTTCCCCTAAAGTCCTTATTTTGTTGTGTTTTGGGTTCACGAATTGCGTATAGCCGTAATGCCCTTACTCACGAAAAAGTTCAGGCTTTCACTCACGATCTTAAACCACAAAAACCTTACATCGTGTCGATACAAATTGTGCAAAAAGTAATTAAAGGTAAAATATAATAAGCATGCGCTTGCGGGTTTTTCTGGTGTTAAAGAATTACAATGTATTCTCTATTGTAGTGTTTTCAACCTGTTGGGCCTCTGTACCTACCCTCTAAAGAGAATTGCGAGAGGTTGCAACTTCTTAGTACTTAATGAAAAACCGGATTAATTAATCTTAAAACCTTATTATGCAAATGCATAAAAATGTATGGATTGAAGTATTCAGTCCCTACAATATATTTCTATCATTATAACATTTAAATGAAAAAAAAGCAAGCGATAGCGAAAGGTCGCAAAATATTTTTTATACGAGGAGGGTCGTGTTAAAAAACACTGATTTATTGTTGTGATGTAAGTTAGGGAAAAAAATATTTTTTGTTTAACAGAGTGTAGAGTTTTATTATCAAATCTTGATTTCATAACAATATGAAAAAAAAAATATGTGTAATTAACTAGTTAAAAAGGTGAAAATCAATAGAAAACTTATTTCTGGTGCTTTGAGATTGTCATCTGTCGAGCTGATTTCGACGAAAGATATCATATCCAGTCATTACTTAGGTATTTAGTTGAAGTCGGATATCAGCCGCGGGCGTACTTATAATGGAACCAGACAGGATGTTGCCAGCTGTGCCAAGCCTTTTCCTCAAAAAGCCACAAGTTTCTACGGACAAAATCCAATATTGAACATTTTGTAAATATAATTATAACCAGAACAAATTTGTGTTTGTGTGATGAACATAAATATTTGTTGTATCTGGGTGTTACTATACTATGTATCCTGTTTACAAAAAAAGTATAAAAGCTATCTATCAGCAACCTAATTCATTATTATTATTTTCCCATTCTAGTTATTTCAAATCAATTATAACATTTTCAAAGATTTAAAAAAGAAAAAGAAGCCTGGTTTTTCTTTAAGGTGTTGTTAATAATTAATGTACGCAAGACCTAGGTGAAATATGACGCGCTGCTGGCAGCACTGGGTGACAGGTAAAGTGGCTCGCGACAAGCTACTCGACTTTCGCGCCCCCTTGCGTGATCCGTGCTCCTGTGCTGGTGCTATGCGCCTCATACTTGATACCGGCTTCACTTTCAAGCTTTGACTAACTGTCTTTGTTTGTTGGTTTTTGTAGTGGCTTGTCAGCCGAGGCGAGGGGCTAAAGCAATGTCTTACGGCAAGCATAAATATTGGCTGTTTCGAAGGTTTTTGAGTCCTGAGGACACAAAGAGTAGCTACCTACGTTTGAAAATTATTCGGTTGAAAAAAGTCAGGACAGAGAAAAAGAAAAAGCATTAAAATAGCCTCGCGCGTCATAGTCCAGTCAAAATAGACTAAAATTATGACTTCAGTTTGCATTAATTCCCAACAAGCTGGATTTTTGTACAGGCCTTGAATACGTCATTATAAATGATATGTCAAAAGTCCCCATCGATCCCGCTTGTGCGTTGTTTTTTATTCGAGGTCAAAGGTCATAAATTTGCGTTTTTTGCATATATCTCTGAAACAACGAAAGCTATCGAAAAATGGTTCAGGCAAAGTTTGTAGATCGTAAAATTGTCTACAAAAATACCTCAACACTTTTCATCTACAAAGCATCGCTTTTGAGATTTAGTGACTTTAGACCGCAGAAAAATCGTCGAAGATGCTGCGTTTTTTTCATTTCAACCGTTTTATCTGCCTTATTGCCACAGAATAAACAGTATTTTTTTAAATTTACTGAACGGGGTGATGGGTTCGATGGGTTAGTCCTCCTCCGAGGTAATGAATCGTCTTTTTGTCTCAAGAAATACTGTTTGTTCTGTGGCAATGAAGCAGATAAAACGGCTGAATTGAAAAAAACGCAACATTTTAGTAGATTTTTCTGCGGTTTTAAGTCACTATATCTCAAAAGCGATGCTTTGCAGAAGAAAGGTGTTGAGATATTTTTGTACACAATTTTACGATCTACAAACTTTGTCGGAATCATTTTTCGATAGCTCTTGTTTATGACTTTTAAACGCAAATTTATGACTTTAACCTGGGTATTTGCGTTTTTCGCGTATATCTCTGAAACAACGAGAGCTATCGAAAAATGGTTCCGACAAAGTTTGTAGATCGTAAAATTGTCTACAAAAATATCTCAACACTTTTCTTCTACAAAGCATCGCTTTTGAGATAAAGTGATTTTAAACCGCAGGAAAATCTACTAAAATTCTGCGTTTTTTTCATTTCAGCCGTTTTATCTGTTTCATTGCCATAGAACGAACAGTATTTCTTGAAACAAAAAGACGATTCATTACCTCGGAGGAGGACTAACCCATCGAACCCATCACCCCTTTCAGTAAATTTCAAGAAATACTGTTTGTTCTGTGGCAATGAAGCAGATAAAACGGCTGAAATGAAAAAAACGCAGCATCTTCGACGATTTTTCTGCGGTCTAAAGTCACTAAATCTCAAAAGCGATGCTTTGTAGATGAAAAGTGTTGAGGTATTTTTGTAGACAATTTTACGATCTACAAACTTTGCCTGAACCATTTTTCGATAGCTTTCGTTGTTTCAGAGATATACGCAAAAAACGCATTTTTATGACTTTTAACCTGGAATAAAAAACAACGCACAAGCGGGATCGATGGGGACTTTTGACATATCATTTGTAATGACGTATTCAAGGCCTGTACAAAAATCCAGCTTGTTGGGAATTAATGCAAGCTGGAATGTCTATTTTGACTGGACTAGTCAATTGATTCAGCGGATCGTTATTAGTGCACTGAATCATTCATTTTTCAATTAGGTATTTGAAAGTCATTGTTTTCTTCAACGATACTAGTAGTTGTATCCTACCATCACACCATCAGTACAACAAGTGCGTGATATTTACTCATGCGATTTACCAAAATATTTTCTTTAATAGGTTTAAAATGTTTACTGTTGTAGCGACGCGTCACCCGAGGCTGATGAATATCTGGCCCAGCGTATCATCGTTGCCATCCAGCGCGCCAGTGCAGCCAGCATCTTGGGGACGCTTGCGATTGGCACTGATTTGAGTCAGTTATATAAAGGTTGTTGCAACAGTTTTCATGTAGCTAAACTGTTTCATATGTAGTTTATCGATGTATTGTAATAAATAAATATTCATGGGCATATCACATTACGCCCATCTAGGCTTAAAATATTTGCTTTTATTTCTTTTTATATTACCTACATAGAAACGCAAACAATGTCACGGTGCTACTTTGCTTTAAAACCGCTCCGGTTATCATAGCTTTTCACAACGTAAACGCTTTCCTGAATGAGACGTTAGGCGTGAAACCGCCATTACGCCATTGCGAGCGATGCATTCAAGCGATAAAAATAATTAAAGACGGACTTGGTCCGTCGCACACAGAGTTGAGCCCTGCTGGCCTGGGGCCTGCGGCGGCGAGCGCTATACGCGACATGATGCCGGATGTGGCGAATGACAAGCTTGTAAGCTCTGTGACACCAGATTGTAGCTATGTATGCTATGTAGCATTTGTAGAGCGGAAATTACACTACTCTATTTAGCATAGAGCCATCTTCCACAAGTGGTCAACAACGGAAATAGGAAATACGTAACTGTGACTTTTCTTGTTGGTTCCTAATTAAGTCCTTGTGAGTTTGTGAAACGAGTTGTAGAATCAGTTCTACAAGTCTTAGGAAGTATGATGATGAGATCCTCTTATTTTACGAGATAAAAGTAAAACTGAAACTGAAGAAAGAGCTTCATGTCAAACGTATTAGGTTTTTAAATATTAAATTAAATAAGTATCATAAGTATGTTGAGGGTATACATATTGTAGATACGCCATCTCACAGGTCTTCCTAGTTTGGGTACCTACCTATGTCATCCATCCTGAATTGTTTTGCTAAGGAAGTATCACCTAATGTTAGACATAACGATCCTGTAAAGTTTGTCGTTAACTAATAAAATTTATCTTATTTATCTTATCTTAAATATTTTTTATCAATTTTATGGAATTTTGTGCTCTGTTTTAGACCATTTTAACTTTACATATTCTGGCAGAATCACCATGCGGTAAGTACCTTACCCTTTGTGATGACAACGTCTGATAAAAGTAGTACTTTACAGTGAGTAAAATGAAGCTGAGACTTCGTCGGGGCGTCTTTAGCGGTGTGCTATGAAGTATCCCACCAATGCCTAAAAAAATCCAAGAAACTGTTGTATAATTCGTCAGGTCGAGGGGATGCCGTGAGAGCGGCGGCAGTGAGTTGCTCTCGGGTCGGTCCCACGCCGAAGGCAGTACCTCAACTCACGTCTTTAGCGCACTTTTACATTTTGCCAGCCTCTTCTACGGTAATGCCAATTTGATTGCTCGATCGGTGAAGGCGGTTACAGTGAAGGTTGGCTTTTCGTGGTTTATAAAATAATGTCTGTGGGATGCCTGCAGGCGCCGAATGCAGAACTTATTTCTCCGATATTTTATTTTGCAACGCTGAAGTTTTATTTTGCATTGGAAGCTGAAAGGAAAAAAAACGGTCTGAATTTGCAAACAGATGAATTTATATTGATACTATATCTTATTATTTTTTATTATCAAATTCATTAATTAATAACTTTACCTTTTTTTATTTACCTGCCAGAAGGATGAGAAACGGCAATTAGGTTACAATGCTAGTAGTTACCTTCTGTTACATATCTAAGGTTTTACAAATAGAATATTGTATATATAATATTATTTATTGAAAAAAAAAATGTTCTTGGTTTTTTGGTTTTAGGTCCCGAAGAAAGGCGTAGTGATGTTTCCAAGCAGTCCAAAACCGGAGCTCCCTGTGAAGCTGCCGTCTGTGAAGATTGAGCCATCCATGATAGGGTTTCCGCGAGTAGCACCCACCACCAACTACAACGCGCCCGTTCACATCGACGTGGGAGGGACCATATACACCTCATCGCTCGAGACGCTGACCTCGTGAGTGACTACTATCATTATAGTCATAATCCAATCTCTCCCTTTGTGGTTAGACATATCTTTCCGCCCGCATCGAGTCGTTTTGTTTCAGCAAAATAAAGAATAAACCCCGTTTTTAGTTAGCAATATTGACATAACATATTTCTTTTTAGTTATCGTCTGGTCTAAACAAAATCCATAGATTTAAGAATTGTTTTTCTTAGACTTGATTTCCAAAATTCAAGACAGTTAAAAAGCTTGCAGATACCTAATTGCTTATTTTCGTCGATATGGTCTTAGATTTGTCGTGAAATTATTAAGTAATTATTTCAGAAGATTGAATTACAGCACAATAACAGACTATATAAAACGCACATTGTTCAAATACCTGTATTGAACTTAGTAGACGAAAAAAGAGAACCTTATATTCTATGGCTTTTGCATACGAATAACTTACTAAAATTTGGCCGGTATTGCTTGGAAAGCAGACAAAGTTCAATCCTACATTTGTATAAGCTACGGCTTTGTAGATTGAAGAAATAAATCAGTTTACCATTCGCTCAGCTCTACAGCGCTTTGCAAGTTTATTTGGTGCTCTCATGCACGTAGACCTCTTGCCAAAACGATAGTTGGGTATTGGGTATAGTACCTACTATGATTTCTTTTACATGCAACCAGACGTATTGCCATACGTGATGTATCAAATAAATAAATGAATGAAACACACTTTATTCTTCATACAAAATACCATCAAAAGAAATTTACTTACATAAAAAACATCGCTAAATAGCAAACTCTTCCAGGGAACCTTTGACGGCGAGGACTAGGAAATGAACATGTGTAAATTAAAACTAAAGCATTTGTTTTTTTAGGGACCCGGAGTCTCGCCTTTGCAAGATGTTTAACGGAACGTACCCGATTGTGCTGGACTCTTTGAAACAGCACTACTTCATAGACCGCGATGGACCTATGTTCCGACACATCCTCAACTTCTTACGCAACAAGGCACTAACCCTGCCTGATGACTTTAACCACTATGATCTGCTGCTGTACGAGGCGCATTACTTTGAGCTGAACCGTAAGTTTTATACAGGGTATTTATAGAAATCTGAAATGTTTAGTACCTACCTAACTCAACCGCGCTTACAAAATCAACAGAAAGACAATACTCTTTATTAATAATTTAAGATACAAAATAAGTGTTACAAACGTCTTATAAAGTAGGGAGGCACTTAAAAACTTATTCACCTTTTCCAGGTACCTATCGCAAAAAGGGGGGGGGGGGTTGAGCGCTTAAACATTTAATTAGATAGGTATATAGGAACTATGTTATGCTTATATTATTAATTATATAAAACTAGTTAACATTTTAGGTTAACCTACTGTTTTATACGTGTAATTTGTACAATTTAGAAATGGTGTTCGCAATCAGTCAAGTCCGCACCGAACGTGAAAGTAGCGGCCGCTGGATCAAGCAGGAGTCTGATCGTCTCACGAAGGAGGCAGAACAGCTGATGCATGAGCGTGACCGTCTTCGGCAACAGTGGATGTAAAGGTAGGCAATATTTATTGACAGGCGTCACAGCTCAGTTCGTAGTAACTCTGCCTTTCATGTCGTGGGTTCGATTCCCACCCAGAGCAAATGTTTGTGTGATGAACATAAATATTTATTTCTTTGTGTCTGGGTGTTACTCTGTACATATTCTAAGTATTTACAAAAAAATAAAAATCTAATGGACCCCGTGTTACACTAAGTGGTGACCCCTGATATAGTATATTCATATTTTTCATATAAGTACTTAATACTCAAAATGTAATTTATGAAAATGTATCTAATTTGAAATTTATTTTTTTCAGACATAGCGAGTGGTTTGCTGGCTTAGAAATGACCAATTTCTGTGGTATTCTTCCAACACACGACACGACTTAAAGGAAAGACGTAGATTTGAAAATTCCATATTATTTAATGTTTAAAACAATAGAGTAGATGAGAAATCCATAGTTGTATGTACAGGGTGGCGCAAAAGAAATGACCCTATTTGGTTCAGCTATAACTTTTTTTCTAAATTAGAAAAATAGATTTAGGTTTTTTTAAATGTATATTTGGTTCATTAAATTTTGTACCATTAGGATTTAAAAATTATGTCTTTTAAATAGTGACCTCCAGAGTTGATGCAAGCTTGAGCCCTTTTTATGACATTTTGCATAACTTGCCGTAACACTTCCTGTGATATGTTCCTTTTTTCTTGATGAATGATTTCTTTTAGAGTTGCGATATTCTGTGGCTTGTTCACATACACCCGCGATTTCAAAAAACCCCAAAGAAAGAAGTCTGGACTGGTCAGATCGGGTGATCTTGCAGGCCAAGGCAAATCGCCAAAACGAGAGATAACTCGGCCTGGAAAAGCGTCCCTAACTAAGTCCATAGTGTCGCGCGCTGTGTGTGCCGTAGCGCCGTCTTGTTGAAACCAGATGTGCTCCAGCCTCAATTCGTACAAACTGGGTATCAAAAACTCACGTAACATGGTTCTGTAGCGTTTTCCAGTGACGCAATTGCGTGGCACGTTGCCTCGTTGATGTTTCTGGACACTCTTCCACATATTCGCGCACAGCATCGATATTTTCAGCTGAACGGCCTGTTCTTGGTCTCCCACACTTAGGTCTATCCAATGTTGAATCCGAATTGAGCGACCAATCGGTGCCGGACGGTGGGGAAATCGTTGACGAAATTCACGTTGTGTTTTTATCACTGATGAATTATTCCGTAAGAACATTGACACGATTATTCCACGTTCTTGAGGAGTAAAACGGTCCATGTTTATTTTCAGTGTATTTTACACTTGTTCACTACACAATTTTCAACAATAGAATGACAGGAAATGTCATATAAAAAAATAAACAGTGTTTTCTTTAGTGCCCTTACTTTTGCGCCACCCGTTAGTAGAATCAAAGCATTCTTCGTTAAAGTGTTTTGCACGATTATGGTTGAGAGAATAGAAATTAATATCATTGGTATTGTAAAAGAAATTAATTGTGAAATAAATTGTTGTTTTGAATTTGTTAGTTACGTGCGTTACTTTTTTAAGGAATCGTTATTAGTATGGTTTATAATTTTTAGAAAAGTTTTACGTAGAAATCTTAGTAGGTAAATAATAAAAACACTAGTTTACTATCATCAGAAAAGTGTGAAACTACAGGGTGTTCTAGAAATAGTTAAAGCTGACTCTTATCATGAAATTAAACGGTTGTTAGACGAATTTTTTTTTATTTTATTTGTTTACAATTAATGTTGACAATACTGGTTGTTTCTTCAAAACTTTATAAATAGGGTCAACTGTTAAATTATTGTCTTTAAAAAAACAGTTTCGGTAAATTAAAAAAATTGGAAAAAACGAGCAGTAGTCATATAGTGTTTATGAATGTGAATGATCTATTTTCCGCACTTCAAGGTTACAATACTAATTCTAAGACACCCTGTATAAAATGTGCAAACTGATATTGTAGTCTGGTATTAGATGTTATTGAGATGATGTTATTTTGAGGACTAGTAGAACTATTTGTAGTGGGTAGAAAAATACCTTTTTGAAACCAAATAATAATAGGTGGGTTGAAATATCTGTCTAATGCGTAGGTAACCTAACGTAGGTAAACCTTCCATCTATTAGGTAATGTATTAAAATTTCAGAAATTCAGTATAATCGTGACTGGTCTTAACGATAGTTATCGCCGTATTATTTTGTAAAGAATAGATTTAGATTGTGATTTAATAAACTATTCAGAGTATCAATTTTTTTCATTTACTAATCCTAAATACGCCAAAAATTCAAGTGATTTACACACTTCAGAAATTATGTTTTGATGACTCTGTATTATTAGTAAATTTTAATTTTCTATACAAAATTATTATCTAGTTTTTTAAAGGTTTTATATCTAGGTAAGTGAAGACTAAAGTGAAATGAAACAGTAATATTTAATATAATATATATTGGCAAACCCACGGGCAAATTTGTATTGTTATTAGGTATCAAAGTTGAGTTTTCTGTTCCTTCTATACGAATTTGTAAAATATTATTTTAATCAAACAAAGTTCTTGTTATTAGTAACTTTCTTGCCCAATAACGTGTAAGCAGAGAAATACAAAAAATCCTCTGATGACACAAAACATAATTATTACTAAGCAAAGAAAAATCTAAGTAACTAATGTGTAAGTAACATAAAACATATTTAAGATTCAGTCAAAGGGTTCACGTATATTTGGACGACAATACGGCAAACTTTATTCTAACATGAACATGCCGAACTTTGAAAATGAATCTTACCAACACAATATATATACCACATATTGCGTTTTTGATAACAAAATTTTCATTTTTTCTCTGTTAAAATCCGAGAACCTCAAGAAGAACAGATGAATAGAATAAAACAAAAAAATAACCTTTATTTTACACAACAACATAGGCTGACTTATTAAAACAATTCAGGTCTATTTTCAACAATATAGTTTTATATATATAGTTTTGTTTCAATTCTTTTTCTCGAGTAAAAGAATTGAAACACATACATATATAGTTTTCCTTTGAATCGTAGACAACTCGTTTAACTATCTTTCGCAGTTTCGGACTTGGCCATCAACGCTTTTCTCAAAAAAAACATCTTAATACATAGATATACATATTATTTGAAAACTAAATTAATCAATCGGCATCGCCAAGGAGGTTAGAGAATTTAGTTTTTTTTATTAATTGGCCTTAAGATGATTACCATTCAAGAACATATGTGAGCAATATATTATTGTTCCGAAATAAACTATCCAAAGCGGTAGAGAATTTGAACCGGCCTTAAAATTGACTTTGAGAGCTCCGAATACAACTACATAGTTCACCCATACAATGATGGCTGCCTTTGGCAGTGCCTTTATATTAAAAAAGTATGTATATGATTACAAAAGAAGATATTAATAACAAGATTCATAATCTATATCCTTATTTTTTTATCTAGTTTTAATAGATGAATGGTAATAACAACAAAAACCAAAATAAACATGTTGTGTTTCAGCAAAACGCTATATAACTACGTACAAAATATCTCTAAGCATTTATAATATAAAAAATAACACCAACAATTAAACATTATTAAACTCAGACTTACAAAACTTGCTCAAAATATAATTTCTAAACATCCTTAGATCAGAAGTCAAAATCTAGCAAAAACTGGGTTTGTTTTTTCTTTTTTGTAAGAAATTAACTTGAATAGGCACTTTTGACTAGGATTGTTTTTAATATAGCATTATGTAAACTATTTTATTACAAAATATGGCTTTGGCAATGTTAATAATATATTTAATGGTGTGCTTATTTGTATACCACATTGATGTTTTAAAAAGATATAGAAAATATTTAATTTACGCTGGCTTCATACAAAGAGGACAATTATTTTCTTATATTTTATAAATAAAGTGTATTACTACAAAACATTCAGAAAATCAGCTAACACTAGCTACAATATATCTATGCGACCGTTTTCTTATACTATGGAGTTTATGACAGATTTGGATAGCTATTTAATTAACTGCTTACGTAATAAAAATCTACGTACTTTTACTTACTTTATATTCATAATTAAAACCATTAAACTTTTATCGCTAGAGACTACGGAACCCGTAATTTTGGATTTTTCAAAATATGACTATAATATAATTAGGCTCATGACTACTACTCAAGTCCCCATCTATTCCCTCTCAGACATCATGGAACCCAATTTCCAGAGGACGTCTAAAGGGGGTAACCAGAGGCATGGCCAAACAGTACGCTATATTTAAGTGGCTTCATCCAGTGGCGCCGTTATAAAGATTAAAGTACAAAAATATACACAGACTAATAAAATAATACCACTTTATCATTAAAAAAACCTTTTCTAGTATTTTATTCAGTACTGGTTGAGTTTTATAACGCAAATATATTCGTGGCATCGATAAAATCGTGGCAAAAATAAATATGTAAAAGTGGCAATATTTCATTTAAACTACAGAAACAATAGCTATCAAAACAAGCTATTTCAGAAAACAAACGTTATTTTAAAAAGTAGCGTGCCCGTTTCAAAATGTATTGGAGTACTTAATCAATTAAATAAAATCTTTGAAAAGCGTCACTAGTCGAAGAAAAGCCTACATAACTATCGATACATTATATTCTTAACTAATTTTACATCAATTTAGAGATCGAATAAACATAGATGTCGAATTTCTAACAGAGATCACCAAACATATGGGTTTATTTTACAAGGTCACTGACACTACTACAAAAATATCTTTATATATAGCTGGGTAGATATTAACCCACACATCAAATATCAAATTTCTATAAGATCATGATATCGCATGGACGAAAGCGAATTATATAATTAGACACGCTATATAATATATATATATATATATATGTGTGTATATTATATATGTTTTTATTATAGATATAATTATTTTCAAAATGGCACATTTGTATTGTTTTATGAAACGACAATATTATGAGACTAATGTGTAATTGAGCTTTTGTCTTTTTGTTAATCGCATTATTTTGATTTGTCAGTGCTGTACAAAAATGTTGGATTATTTTTTTCAATGTTTTCAATCACTTCCGTTTCCGCAACAGTCTTTATACCATTTTCCAAAATAATCACAATTTATATGACAATGTCTTCATTTTGACCTTCGATGTCTCCTAATATTTCTTGAACTTCATTGGAGATCTGTAATGAGAAAATACATATAAAATCAAGTATCAACAAGCCTACCGCGTTGTGGGTAGTGGGTTCAATCTTTGCCGAGAATAAACATGTCGATAATATGCAATTACAAAAAATAATTATGAAGTTGACAGGCTTCACAACTAAGTTGGTTTGGTTAGGTCGCGGGTTCCATTCCACCCAAGAACAAGTATTTATGTGATGGCAAATATTCATGTATGTTCTGTATGGGTGTTACTATGTTTAAAAAACTAAAGTACATTATATCACTATTTATCAGCAATTTAGTTATTATGGTACAAAGTTGCCTTGTTTTGGACTAGATCGCGATGTATATAATTATATATTTAATAGCTGTATATAATACGCATGAAGTACAAGCTCGATTAGCTAGATGGCGTTGTGTACATTTTAGGAATATAATATTCTTATTCTTACCAACAGGTCTGGAAAGCTTGGGTCAATAGTGTGTTCTAGTGAATCAATTGCAGATTCTATTTGAGTGTTCAGAACTGTAATCAAAATAAAATACAATTTGAATGTGCTTCTGTGCATAAACTAAATACAAAATGGGTTTATGGTATATGTTACTTATAATTATGGGTAAAATATTATGTTACTTTGACTTACTCGCTTCGTCAAAAAACGTTTCAAGACTTGGTGAGTTCCGTCCGGATATCAGCGTAACGTCGAGTTCATTGTTCAATGTTTTCTTTTTGGTAGATATTTCTAGATCATCTTGATCGAAGTTCTTAGTACGTTTCGTTCCCGCGCTAGGTCCCGGTAGCGATAGCATCTGATCGTGGAAGTCTGTTGGAGGGTATATTTGGAACCTCATACTTTGTTCGTAGCTAGTCATCTCGCTATTTACAGGGAATACAAAGTTAGATGTCGCTTGACTGTCGTTATTATCTAGGTATGAGTCATTAAACGGTAGTGGAGGCAAGTTCTCAATATTTTTGCACTCGTCTGTATCTTCGGGGATGACGTTAAGGCTTGGTTGTTTCGGTATAGTTTTGATAACTGTATATATTTTCTCGATGGCGCTGAGTATACGTTCCTTCTTCGGGGGGATGATGGAAAGGCGATGAGTAGAGGGTACCATGTGGTGAGGCGAGTTGGGGGGAGGGGCGGGTGTCTCGTTCGAAGGTAAATTGGTTACCAGGTGGAGGATAACCTTTTCTAACTGCCTCGGATCTTCTACCGATACTGCTGCGTTGTCCGGTGTCTGGAAACCATTTTTCAAAATTAAATTAAAGATGAAGATAAAGATAAATTTATTTCAACAATATACAGTTTCTTTCTGGTACAATGGAATATATAATAACAATTTTCATTCATGCTTATAATTATATTATAATTAGAAGCAAATATAGAAATTAAATAAGACTGCATCTAAGCATTTAGCACCAATGAAGGTGTTTTGAGGCTTTTTGCTACTAGGTACCGCTACGAGGTACAAGGAATTCTTGTCAAACTATCAGTCAATGTCAAAAACACTCTTCAATGATTTATCCTACCATGGTGTCCAAGATTGGTAAAGACCAAGTTTGGTAATTTAAGTGCCTTTTTCTAGTCTACTCTATTCAAAAACTAACTTACATCTTTGGTATCCTCAATTGGAAGCACACAATCGTTATTATTATCAGATAGTGTGAATCTTTCCTTCATCATCTTTATAAGCTGTTTACCCTCAGCTTCGTCAACCACCGTGTTGGTGCAGATAAATGACGTCACAGCTCTTGAATCTTTGTCCACATCTAACCGACCGCGAGTGCTCATGTATATAAACTGACCGTTCTTCGTCATGAGTCGATAACATGACTCGCCGAAGAGCAGGTTGTGATCGTACACTGAAACAAAAAGATTTTTCCTTATTAAATTGATCACAGGAAGGCATTTGCAGTGGGGCAATAATGGAATAATAATAATAAATTAATCATAGTCAATAATAATGGTGGGCGAAAATTTGCTAGTAGTTTGAGTTACACAACGGGGCTACTTTGTGTGTCGGTGGAGGTTTTTGAATCAGTCACGGCGTAGCGCAGTGTAACTCAAATCGAACATTTTGTTTAGATAAACAACATGCTCTCGCAAGCCAAAGCTACGGTGTTTTTTTATATAAGTACATTTTGGAATTCGCCGTAAGTATATATCTTATAGGTGTCATAACAAAACGCGTTTAAAATTATTCAAATTTTTAAAATGCGATGGCGGTCTTTAAAACTAATTATAAATACATATTTACATCAAATGTAGATGATTTGCAACATTAACGGCCGGTTTCTCAAACGATGATCAACGAAAAAATCAAATAATTACTACCTGTCAAACTCGGATCAATCGTGATTTGGGTTTCCAGAAACCGGCCGTAAGTTCATTATAGAATGAGACTTTCTAAGAAATTTTTTTTGGTCAAACAGCTTGCCCAGTATTTTTTACCTTATCCACATAAAAAACAAGATTAGAACGTGGGGAGACGACCGCTGTATATATCACGTTTTATTTCAACTGTAGTTTAGGTAAGTTACTTACCGGTAAGTAGTAAAATGTGCATAAAACTATCCAATTTCCTGAGAGTTTAATTAGTGCTCTAGTTAGTGCACTAACATTAAAGTACCTACTAGCGCGGTATCGTCAATACGATCGCACCCATAGACATAGAAAATGGACAGAGCAATACCCTTACAAAATTAAACATTCTCTAGAAAGAGACAATGCGACTGTGTGGCCTATACATCATATGATGCCACGTTTCTGGAGGATATAGAAAAAGACAACCACTGGCCGTTCGATTGTTTTGACTCTCTCACGTTTTGCAGCCAGTATTAACATAATACCTTGATAGAGAACGCTAAGTCCTTTCTCAACTGTCTCAAAATTAAAAATAGTAGCGTGCTAGTTCACATGATCCTTTATAATTTGTATAATTTAATGCTCACTTTAGTTTACCTTTACCTAGAAGTGAGACAAAAGAAGCTTTTAAAACAAATGCTTGAGGTAGCAATTAGTAAATGCGGATGTAGTCGCGTACACTCATTTACAATGCGATAAATAGGAGCTCCCTAAATTATCTGAGTAGCATATAATTTAACATAAATATCGGCAGTTTCGATAAATACTCGATACGATTTGTGATCTACTACATATTACGATTCTACTGTGAAGGTCATTATCATTGTAGGTAATATTATAAAGAGACAAACCATTCTAAAATGCGTGCACTTCTATTTTGGTTACACACACATACAAAAACGGTGTACAGATACACATACAGATAAATTGATTTTTGTCATTGCTTGTTCAGTCACCATCTTGACGCGTTAATTGTGTATAAAGAATGGCTGTATCTGTTTGCCAAGTAGTGCATAAAATAACCAACTTGCGTGCATTTTAGAATGGGTTATCTGTAGGTACTTATTCAGTTACCATGTACCTAGTAACTGAGACCTACCTATAGGTATAGGTCTGTTTTGCCCTTTGTACTGTAAACATGCACGTAACAGTTCACATTATCAAAGTATTTCAATAAAATCTAAACTACCTTGTTTACCAAACCAATGCAATAAAGTATGACTCTGACTTGTGCAATATTGTAACCTACCTACCCGTGAAGATGTTCTAATGTCAACTGATAAAGTATCAGAGAGATTGTCGTTATGCAGAGCATGGAAATATAGAAACTAATAGAAAGCACTTATCATAAGAGATAAAACAATAAGTTAATAGAGAGTGATAGACAGACGGTAAACAAGTGGCTCAGGACTAAATTAGCAGTGATTTCGCAAATACGTAGTTGGTATATTTAACTGAAGCAATTGATGTATTTATTTATTTTCATAAAATATAAAGGCTTGTTTAAACCCATCGAGTCACGTTGTAGCAAAACTGCGTACGCTGTTTTTGTATACTTGCAGACCCTATAGCGAATTATTTTTGAAACACAATATTAGTTCAGCATGGTCTAATATTGTGTGGTAGGTTCTAGGCCTTTACATCGGTAGTAATCACAAAATATCAAGGCTCTAAGATCTTAACGTGACAATATAAATAGAACACGCTGTTTTTTTTTGTACATGAGTGCATTAAAAACTATTAAGACAAATACATTGAGCCAAATACATTGAGCCCAACGTTAGATTACTCTGAATTAGTATATTTCATAAATCTTTTACATAATTAATATTGGATGAGGGCAGCACTGTACGGGAAATTAATGAAAGTTTATGACAGTTTTTTACGAGTTAAACTTACGGCTTTGCTTCAGCGCATTTAATATAATCCTTCTTACAAAATAATAATTCAATCTGACTTATTTTAAATTCGCTAAGGCATATTTTTTCTATTTATTTAAAACCACTCACCTATGGTAGCCAGGTAAATGTTAATGTCGTAAGATGTGAAGAGCTATTTCCTGTGTAGAATGTTTATAGAAATATAATACATGGGAAGTTTGCTAGGCATTTAACGCGAAAGAAAAATGAGAACTCGCTAGGCAGGCAATTAAGTAGTGCAGTAGGTAAATAACGCTATCAGTGTTTCACATAACATAATTTATATTATTACCTACTTTCGTACGTTCAAATTACAATATTTCTGCGTCTGGTGGGTTTTGTTTCAGCTGTTTTTTATTTGGTTTGCATTATTTAGTTATGATGAGTAAAATGTTTGTGTTAAAATCTAAATATTTTTGTTCAGTAAGTTCATAAACGAATTGTAATAAATAATCTAATAACTGTAATACGCAGTGTCATCGCGTAAAATAGGATTTTAACAAGATTACAAATTACCTACTATAACTAAATAGTTTTTTCAAACAAATGCGCAACACAGGTTTAAACAAATAATAATTTAAATCAGGATTTTTAAAAGATCTCACGTGGAAAAGAACTTACTCTCTCGCAGAGCCACGATGACCCAGTGGACCTCGTCGCGATGTATGAAATTCATTGCGTTTACTCCATGCACTTCATGTGTCATGTACCCAGTAACAAGAGCAATGCGCTGTTCACATTGAATTATTTCGCCGTCGATAGAATGCCGCGTGCGATACTCCATTTTGTAAGATTCCATTGCACTCTCGTTGATAAAAGTTTCCGTAGTTGGACGCACGACGCCGATGAATACCTGTAAGCAATTGTTCAAAGTGATTTCAAAAAGTGTCCGCTTGTCTCTACTTGTTTTTTTTTAGACTGAATGCACATGTCTTATACTTTTTTTACATTAGTACTTTTTTTTAAAGACTGAATATGTCTGATTTGACCGGGCAAGTGTGACTGAAAAAACCGGGCAAGTGTGAGTCGGACTCGCACACGAATTTCTGCTTGTCGTACGGAACCCTACGTGCGCGCCTGACCCGTTTTTGGACGGTTATTAGTCTTCAAAGAAGAATAACACTTAATACATTTATCGATAAAGGTTAGGGAAAATTTGAATACAGCGTCATGTTATCGGTCAAGGTACGCGATCAGCATAATTATTATGAATGAACGTCATTCACCTGCTCGTGCATAAATCTAAAAATATGGAACACTCACGATTACTTATTTTCAGTAATGTGCACTTCATTTTACCGATGCGATTCATGCGATGCACATATTCAGTTTTAGTACTAAATAGTAGGTAGAGATTTCTGTGGAAGAGCAAGAGCTCGACAAGGGGAATACTACCACCGTACTTCTGCCGCAAAGCTGCTGTTTGCATTGATGTGTTCTGGATATGGGTACCGGCGCATTTGGCACAAGGCATTTAATATAGTAACGTCTCATGAATGGGGTAGAGTGTAATACCAGACACGTCATTATCGGACGAATGGCTTATTGTAAAAAAATACCATGTAACACTAGAAGCCCGAGTACAAATAATTGTGGCTATCGTAAACGTATGTACACGGTGTCGTATTCCAGTGACACTTCGCGTTTACGTGAGCTTGACTGCCGAATGTTACAGTGTATTTTGCATGTGCTTGCGTTACGATACGTTTACGATTGTTTGACATTTATTCCTGCTGATCCCTCAGGTGGTCCATAACATATACAAACAAATGAAAAAGTTTAGTGACTTTTAGAAAACCGATTGATGAATTGAAATGCATTTTACTGACCTTTAAATTGTGCAAGGTAGTACTCAAAGTAAAGTCATAATCACATTTTACGCATGAGTCAAAGATCGATTTCCACACAGCTACTTACAAATGGATATAACTAAGTGTAAGTTATGGGGCAAAACTGGCAGACTGTCCCATTCCTAAGAAAATTATGAGGACGTGAGGAACTTTGTGCGTAGGTACAGATGGAATGTCAAACGTAGATACACATGACGTACATCGGCGAACGATTTGAAAGAAATACGTGTAACCGATTACACAAAAGTAGGATTGACGAAAAGTAGAGAAGAATATCGCTCAGTTCCAACTAAATTACGAAGAAAGTTTTTATCATATAAGGTCAAAGAAGCTACTCTGATAATGTATCTTTAACAAAAATTAAAAAAACCTACTTCAATCCTTAGAAGTGGGGAGACTCAAAAAAGTATTTTGAGTCTATTATAATATATATAAAGCTTACTATATATATATATATATATATACAAAGCCCGTAAATATATATATATATATATAATAAGCTTGTTTGTGAATAGGTACATATATCTGTAACGTTATGGCAAAACTCTAAAGAAAAACAAATATGCACGTTGACTCTTAAGCCTCCTCCGTTTTTATTTCGTCGGTTAAAAAAGAAATGTAATTCGAAGATGCATTGCCAATATTGAGATATTTGGCAAGTCTTACAATGTTATGACGAGCGTGTCGTTTTCTTATTACGATGTTCGCCTTATTTTGATTGACTTCATTTTAATTAGACAAGAGAACATTGAAAACGCATTTATTTATCATAAATAGTTTAAATTCCTATAGTATAGTACAGCCTAACTTAGTTTGGGATAAAATAAAATAAATAAAAAACAAAAAAAAAGTTTCATACCATTACCAAAAATTGGGGTAGTATGAAGTAAATAATTTCTCCGCACTATAATTAGCATTAATTGAAAAGAAAATTGAAAAATAATATCGTTAAAGTCTCAAAGATATGGTTTTACGATTTGCTGGTTATACAGATAATGTATATATTGTTACCGGATATTTGCTGATCACAATAAAATACTTGTACTTGCATTTTTATTGCAACTAACGCAAAAGCACCGTTAAGGGATATGCTGTCAGTAAATGTTGAATATAAACAAACCTTTTTAATAATGAAGTGTTTAGGCATCATAATAGAAGAAAACTCTCCATTCATAATTCGAATTAAAAACTTTTATATCGCCAATTATGATGATTCTTTTTTTGAACATACCATACAGAATATTTTTTTTATAAATTTCATTAGTTATATTTAAGTTAAGTATTTTAAAACATAAGTATTTGGTATTGTCCATACAGATTGTTAATTTTTGCAAAACATTAACAACTAATAAAATTTAATAAAACCGTCCGCCTACTGGAGAACTGAGGGCCTAGTACGACTTTTGCACATGCATACGGTCGTATCGCCTTCGTATCGCAATCCACCAGTTTTGTATGGAAATCCAAGCTTCTCAAGAAATCTGCTAGGGGCGCTATTTGGATCTCCATACAAAAACGGTGGCGCTCGGCGATTGCGTCTCTACGATTCGTGTGTGCACAAACTCGTACTTGGGGTACTGATGGGTTATCGAATAAATATAACAATCGTAAACTTAACGAAACGATAGCGTATTTGAGATACACTGCGCTTCTACGCCAGCTCGAATGCCGAGCGTTGCATTGTGTATGCCAGGATACGTTATCGTTACGTTAACGATTGTCACATTTTATGTGATCGGGCCTCTGTAAAAAGTGATTCTCTGTAAATTGGCACTTACCACATCGTTTCCACTGGAACAAGGGTTGTCGCCGCGCGCTCTAGCGCGTCGTACCATTTGACAACATCGGTTGTACCCCCTACACGCCCGGTCAGACTTCCTAAGCGAACCTTCCACATGACATGTGACATATTTGCTCGGCTCAGACCGCTGGCCAAGTTTCTTGAACCTGTGAACAAGTAATAAAATGTCACACCTAAGTGCATTGTGTGTTGGTAAACATAAGCCAGTATGTTATACAAACAATAAGTCGGTTTGCTGGAAGAAAACTCTTACGAGTCAAGCTTACCTCTAAACACATTATTTGCTCAATTTCTTAATTTATTTACTATGAATAAAAGTGTAAGTTAGATTATTTTTTGCAGATACACTATGAATAAGCGCGTAGCACTCAGTCATCTAAATTCAAGGAAAAAGACAATGAAGTTAAAAAATTATTCTATAAAAATATGAGAATCGGAGATAGGTAGTATGCGATTAACGGCTATGAGTCAACACCTAACTCTTAATATCATGGCGGAAATATGATAGCGTTGCTATACATAGTTATTTTCCCTGTATCAACCACAAGAAAGAACGGGATACATATTCTAAAATATCTATTCAGTGTTCTAGTGAAACGTCGTACGTCTCCTTGCATTGACGATGATTTTGTACCGTGTCACTAGTATTACTAAACAGTACAATTAGTTGTAAACTAGTTTCTCTAGTACTACCAGTAGTAGGTACTCTGTGAATAATGTTGAGACGATGGTATAGTCAAGAACAAAATCTTGAGCACTTCAGCGTCCCGTATATAAAAGTTTGAGTATAAAGTAGCTTTTGACACATTAACGGCCGGTTTCTCGAAAGATGATCAACGAAAAAATCAAATAATTACTATGTGTCAAACTCGGACTAATCGTGATTTGGGTTTCCAGAAACCGGCCGTTAATCCTTTAGTTTATACTTCAGCTTTTAATTTTTTAAACATCGTATTGTTTTAAATAATTTCTCATTTCAGTATCTAACTTCACTTGTTAATCAATTACTGAATTGATTGTATAGCTATAAACTATAAATACTTGTTTGTTTACATAACCTTTTATGCAACAAAATAATATGTTTTTCGTAGACGTGTCGTGACGTATTGCTTAGCTAGTAAAAGATTTAGCAAAAAGAGGATTTTTTTAATTATGTTCAGCAAAGTGGTATGATAGTCAAGTTCTAAGGCCGTGGAAAGTGTACTTTCCCATACCTAACTTTATTCTCAAAAAGAGATTTTCAATTCGAGTAACTTATGCGCGATTACCGCCAATGGTGAATTGATATTTTTGTTCTCAAATTATACAATCTTAAGTATAATTTGGTAGATAAGGGTGCAGCTATTTTTATTTCAATTTCTATTTGACAGTTAGTTAACTTTATTAATCATTACATTAATATAGAAAGGAACAATATGATACTGTATCTGAACTATATGATACACGGAAACCGGAATTCTCGTGTAGAAAAGAATTCCGTAAAAAGTAATAAAGCCGTTCTTTCATATATAATTATTATTGCTATGAGATAAGGCACATTTTAAATTTAAAAGGTCCTCTTTATGTTGTTATCTAAACTCTGTTATAAAATAGTATAGTTTAGGTATTTTATATTTATCATAACTAAAGGACATTTCACACAACGCATTATTTCCTTAGTGAGGCTATATGACGTGAGAAATGTCCCTAAAGTTTTAATATGGAAACTAGATTGCTGTTAGCATCAATATCCGCACTAATAAGGTGGAAAGATTTGTATTTCGTTACAAACGAACTCTTATCCTTGACCGTTTAAAAAAAAAGACGTGTGGATCTCGAGGACAGCCGCGGCAAAGCTATTGCATAGCAATTTTTGCCGCCGGTCAAAGTGTTAGGTTATTTTCGTTAGGTTATTTTGTTACGGAATTTCTGGATTCAGTCTCCACACTCAAGGCCAGCGATAGAAGCTATGCAATAGCTTAAAAATGTTAACCCTTTGGTGTATGGTGTTATCCCTAGGTAACATTGGTTAGTACAAGATAAACAGGCCGGCTTTTATATTTTTTACATACCTGACGACAAATCGCCGTTTCTCGTTGGCCAATGCTTTTGCCACTTTCTGTCTACCATCTGCATCTTCTGGAATCAACAATTCCCCATTTGTTCCAAACTTCTGACTTCTAGGCATGAGCTGATCTTTCAGCATCTGTCGGTCATCTTCATGCGTCAGGTTGAATATGTTTTGTCCTAAAAGGTCCAACTGGAAAATAAAAGTTATGTTGCCGTGATTTTGTTTGGTAACACTATTACAAATGTCTTGAAAAATATCATCAGTATAACTTTCTTTCTAAGATACTAACATATTTTAAGCTACGAATTATACGATAAAATATGATACAAATTACATTTTCGCGTCACTGGATCAGTTTCTGAGCTAGGTTTATTAATAATCAGAGAATTAACAGATGTTTGAGTTAGAAGCAAACGTTTAGATACTAGCTATTTCAATGAAATCTGGACAGATGGCAGAATCTAGTGTCAAGTTTATCTGACTTTTCCAACCTTACCTCAGTGTATCCCAGATATTCATTGACATTTTGAGAGACCACGACTATCAAGCCTTTGTAAGTTGTAGTGAGCAGGAACCCATTGAGTAACCCCAGCAGGGCTGTTGTGGACGACGATGTAAACTCCGCATTACGACCGATTGAATCACCAAACACTAAAAATAATAATTAATTAACAATCATTGGTGGATTTTAACCATGGTTCAATTTTTGCAAATCCTTTGTCAACTTTTTTCTAGGCACGGTAGATTTAGATATCTTGGTACTTTATCTAAAGATATAAACAAAATATATGAACCGCCAACAATATTTTATGATTTCTAATGAAGATTTACTTATTTACAAACCTCATAACACCCAAGCTAAGCTAAGCAGGTTTTACTGGTTTGTTATAGAAAGCTCTATAAACAATTACCTCTTTACCCGTGTTTATACCTCGTTTAGCCAGACAATAGAAAGGAGAGAGTTAGTTAGAAATTACCAATGGCCAGATCACGAAAACATATTTCAAATACAGTGCGCGGTGTCACAGTAATATATGGCGGTCAATCTGGCGTTGAAGCGCAGTGTGACTCAAATACGCCATCGTTTCGATAAGTTTACGATTTTCACATTTATTCGCGATTTGGTAGAGGGCTGCAAGAATAAATGTGTACAAATGTGGTGACGCTGCAACGATCGACAGTCGAGCTTGCGTCAACGCGTAGTGTCACTCAAATACGCCACCGTTTCAATACGCTTGTGATTGTCATATTTATTTTGGCTCGAGCCTCTGTAAACATGCTGTACACATTGTAACGTTTAAAAAACTCGTAACCGATAAAGTATGACTTTTAAGTTAAGTGTGCCAAAAGATTACAATTTTAATTCACTACCTACTCAATAATACCGCCGTGATAGTAGTATGCAAAAATGATTAGGTATCGTAGTGACAGTTTTTTTTACAGAGCGATACCAAGACCCAGATTAGAGAACAGAGAGGCTACGTATCTGTTGCCAGTAGTTTTATGACCTTCTTTTAGGTGAGACATCCTCCAATACTTGAGATTAAGCTGGCAATAAACTGTTTGAAGACAAAATATGATACTATGTAGTATGTTTTTGTTTTCATTAGAGCATAAATAGTTTTTAGCTGTTGTTTGTAGTTGTGGGGTTTTTACTAAATGTGAAAGGTAATGCCTTTTTTCAGTGTTTTTTAAACTTTTCTGTTTTTATAGCCCACCAAATGCTTCTAACTCACAATACTAACAATATACATTTGTATAATAATTTTGTATATATCAACCAAAATAGTAGTATTATTAAAATGTGTTTCTTTTAACTATTTCTTTGTAAAGTTTTTGAGCGATTCCAAGTAGATTAGATAAAAAAAAATCTTTAGGTAAGTAAATAAATTATTTAAAATAAGATCTAATTTATGATTTTTGATCACGAATTGTTACTTGCTTAGATGGATTTAGTGTAGTTTGAAATATCAAGGAGTGTTTTCTTGTTAAGTTTTCCGTTATTGTTATATTTTTTATCTCGCGAAGTTGACTCACTATACTTTTTGTATAGTCGACAAAGAAATTGGTTTACCACTCTAAGGTTGAATATCATTTGCACGTACAAAACGTCAAGGGCTATTTTCGCTTGACAGATTTATAACTGCTACGTCAGAATCTGTCAATCTGTAATCCTTAGCGAATAATTATGTTACTGGGAGATGTCATCAAAAGTGGTAAACCAATTTCTTTGTCGCCTATATATACAATGTTTTAAAAACAAACACCTATAATTACCTCTCTATATATACCTGTCTGGTAAAATAATGATAGGATTGACATATCTACGATTAGTAATGAAACAACCTTGTCAAACAGAAATGAATTTATACAGAGAATGACAAACGTGTTGTATAAACAACGTGAGTACAGACCAAAGATAAAGACAATATTTATGGTTAAAACTGACATTAGAAAAGATACGTATACAGAAGCTACTGATAGCATATTTTTATCAGATACCTATTAAATTTAGATCTTTATAAAATAGCACATCTAAAACAAACAATCTCTAAATGGTTATTTTTTTGTGATCAACAAAAAAAGAAACAAAAAAGTTTATGCACATTTTACGTGATATTGAAGTGTACAATTAACTGCTGAAATGGTTGGGTAAGACATTGAGTTCAACAGTGTATACATTGAGCTCGGAGAGACATAAATCGGTTTAGTTAATAATAGATTTGCACTTTGCACTAGCTAACTGCCTGAACATTGGCCAGCTCCGACTAGTTTTTTTGTGATGCTATAATCAGACATTCTGGAATAAAACCAACAATAAAAATACACAACGCGTATAGTTTTTTTAACACACGCGTAAATCATCAAAAATCTCAAAACACATTTTTGAAGACTAAAAAAGTAGGTACACCTCTGTCAGAAATCTGTCATTCGGAACTTTGATTTTTATTTATTGTTGGGAATGTATAAAAAATACATTCTCAACAATAAATAAAAATTGTATAAAAAATAGCCGAAAAAACCTGTCTATCATAGTACGGACAAAAATATAAAATTGTAAACGAGTCTCAAAGGTAGGAATCTTAATAGTACGGACAAAAATATAAAATTGTAAACGAGTCTCAAAGGTAAACACGCGGCCCTAGACAGACTGACAGAATATTATCATGCACTATGTAATTTATGAAATTAATTGAATATTCTATACATGTCATGACTTTAGGGTGAGTCATCACATCACACCGAGTATCAATAATGCAAATGTTTGAGACACCAAGTGCGGAGTTCCAGCGTCGAAACATTATTGTGTAATCGAATACTTAGATTAGTTAGTAGCCACTTATTTTGAAACACACTGCACGGGCTACTGATCTAAATCGAGCTGCACATCTGCAAGTAGATAGATATGCATAAATTCCACTTATTCTAATGTCCTCTTACTATGTGTATCAAAGTAGCAATTTCTCATATCGCATGTAAGATGTTATGCCATTAATAACATGATACGAAGTGTGCACCTGCATCGACGCTGGTTTGCCATAGCATAGCCGCGAGAGTCTCACCTTCGCTACACGTAATTCTGAGTAAGCAACGTACGTTACAACTCAGCGGTATATTCAAACGTAATTGGTTTGTGTGCAGCATGCATTCATATAACAATTACTGGTCGGAATGTGGTCAAACTAGAAAATATTTGCAAATTAAAACGCAAAACTGGATCACATCGATAACTGCGCCACGGAAACATACCTAAAGGAGCTCCAACTCTATCTGAACTTTACTATCTTCACCGTGAAAGCTTCTTATGCGAAGGTATAAAATAACAATGTGCACGTTTTACTCTCAATTAATATTGACTCTACATTTTGTATAATCGGTTATTAAAATTATGCGATATTGTTTGTGTTATATCCTACTTTATATCATTTTATAAGTTTATAGCATCCGCACATAGATCGGACTTACATGGAACGTGCCTTGAGTCAAGTGACAAGTATACTTACAAAACTTATTGAAAAATTGCTCGCAGGATTACGAAGCGTAAAACGTAATACGGAGGGAAATTCGCTGAATGATCCCTGTAGTTCCTATCACACACTTTTACAATAAAACAGTTGACAAGTTTTTTACTCACCGTATTGATGTGCACGTAAATAGTGAGCCGTGAGTCTTAGAACTCCTGTCTTGTCTATCTTGCGGCTGGCAGCCACTACCGGTGGTACCATAGAAGCCAGTTCTGCTATGGAATGGTTCAGTTTGTCGCGTCTCTGCTTTTCCGCTTTGTTGCGAATCTCTCTTGGATTGTCCCTAAAACAAAAAATATACGTGAATAAATAAGCTTTGCGTCACAGTTAAAAAGTTATAGAATGGGTTACTAGGGTGTAACAATGTTATCCGCGAAAAAAATATAAAACTGTAAGAAGCCAAAAATAAAAAAAAAAATATGTTAAAAGTCCACTAAGTAAACTATTCTAAATACGCTACAAGGATCATCGAATGGTCATTACAGATATTTTTGTCCACTATAGAAATCAAATAACAAAATCATTTTTACGTTCAAAATGAGCATATTTCGTATGCAGTGTTTCATAATGGTGATAATCTTATTACATTTTTAATAGTATAGCTGCAAACATTATCATGGTAACATCGTTATACCTTAATGCTGGCAACACAGCGTTACTTCCTAGAATGGTTAATATAGCTAGTAGAAAAAGGCTTTTGAATAAACTGCAAACTGTAATTAATATGCTGAAAGAGCTAAATGAGAGCTTATTCCGACTAAGCACATGTCATAATTTTATTTATGCAAGAGTTCATACAAAAATATGAATTAGGTACCTTATTAATTACGGTGTTCAATATAATACAATCATGTCAAAAATAAAACAAAACAAGTTGCCATCTTATATTTTTAATAAAAATTGGTAATAATCATAAATATTAACGAAACTAAAGTAATTAGGTTCATAGAGATATATGAATACATTCTGTTGTTATTCTTATTTTTTTATTTATTAGGATGTTTAATTATTTAATCAAATTGCATAATTTGAAATGTTTGTAAAATAAACCTAAACTTCCTGCAAATTGCACCTACATAATCGTACAATGTTTCACAAATAATGAGCTTTGTGGAAAGCGAGCCAAACGCGTTATCTACTCCGCCTTGCAAACTGATATTAAATCCAAGGAAGCGGAATCTTGATTTGAAAATTCCAGTTGAAAAGTATACGAGATCAGAGGGACATATCACGTCGGTTTCCAGTTATGTCATTTTTTGATGCTTTTTCTGTTATATTGTGTTAGCTGTCAATTTTGGTGGGAATTAAACCAACAATGAATACTATGAGGCCGTAACATAAACCGTTGACATAAAAGTATATTATGTGACTTGTTTCCCATAGGATTTGAAGGGAAAATTCTCCACCATTTGCAGACAGCCGACTTGACTCAGATATATATCAAACAAACACTTGACATTCGCAAAATTACCTGTCGTATTGATAAAGATTTTAACATTTTTATTCTTACTGTATAGTCCAGTCAAAATAGACATTCCAGCTTGCATTAATTCCCAACAAGCTGGATTTTTGTACAGGCCTTGAATACGTCATAACAAATGATATGTCAAAAGTCCCCATCGATCCCGCTTGTGCGTTGTTTTTTATTCCAGGTTAAAAGTCATAAATTTGCGTTTTTTGCGTATACTTATCTATTTAACGAGAGCTATCGAAAAATGGTTCAGGCAAAGTTTGTAGATCGTAAAATTGTCTACAAAAATACCTCAACACTTTTCTTCTACAAAGCATCGCTTTTGAGATATAGTGACTTTAGACCGCAGGAAAATCGTCGAAGATGCTGCGTTTTTTTCATTTCAGCCGTTTTATCTGCTTCATTGCCACAGAACAAACAGTATTTCTTGAAATTTACTGAAAGGGGTGATGGGTTCGATGGGTTAGTCCTCCTCCGAGGTAATGAATCATCTTTTTGTTTCAAGAAATACTGTTCGTTCTATGGCAATGAAGGAGATAAAACGGCTGAAATGAAAAAAACGCAGAATTTTAGTAGATTTTCCTGCGGTTTAAAATCACTTTATCTCAAAAGCGATGCTTTGTAGAAGAAAAGTGTTGAGATATTTTTGTAGACAATTTTACGATCTACAAACTTTGTCGGAACCATTTTTCGATAGCTCTCGTTGTTTCAGAGATATACGCGAAAAACGCAAATACCCAGGTTAAAGTCATAAATTTGCGTTTAAAAGTCATAAACGAGAGCTATCGAAAAATGATTCCGACAAAGTTTGTAGAACGTAAAATTGTCTACAAAAATATTTCAACACCTTTCTTCTACAAAGCATCGCTTTTGAGATATAGTGACTTAAAACCGCAGAAAAATCTACTAAAATGTTGCGTTTTCTTCATTTCAGCCGTTTTATCTGCTTCATTGCCACAGAACAAACAGTATTTCTTGAGACAAAAAGACGATTCATTACCTCGGAGGAGGACTAACCCATCGAACCCATCACCCCGTTCAGTAAATTTAAAAAAATACTGTTTATTCTGTGGCAATAAAGCAGATAAAACGGTTGAAATGAAAAAAACGCAGCATCTTCGACGATTTTCCTGCGGTCTAAAGTCACTATATCTCGAAAGCGATGCTTTGTAGAAGAAAAGTGTTGAGGTATTTTTGTAGACAATTTTACGATGTACAAACTTTGCCTGAACCACTTTTCGATAGCTCTCGTATTTTCAGAGATATATGCAAAAAACGCAAATTTATGACCTTTGACCTCGAATAAAAAACAACGCACAAGCGGGATCGATGGGGACTTTTGACATATCATTTGTAATGACGTATTCAAGGCCTGCACAAAAATCCAGCTTGTTGGGAATTAATGCAAACTGAAGTCATAATTTTAGTCTATTTTGACTGGACTAGTAGTGTGTACTTAGTTTCGAATATCAAGTAATCAAATAATGACCAACTCAGGTGCAGGTATAAGTAATCAAATAATGACCAACTCAGATGCAGGTATTGTTTTATTACCTATACCGTATTACGCCCATTGTGCAAACTTTCTTAAGTAATGTAAATACCGAGTATTTCATATCAAAATATTTCACTTGTTACCTTACGTCTTATTAAAACAAGAGCGGGTTTTTAACCGACGAAAAAAACGGAGGAGTATCTCAAGACAACAAGTATATTATTTTTTTAAAACACAGAACCGGTGTTTTATGGCTGTTAGTTTAAAGGGGTTACAGAAAAATAAACAAATAAAATGTAAGTACTTACTTATCTTCTTATAATTAGCAGACATAGCAAACACTAGTTTCGGACTAGACACTGGTGTTTCAAATTTCAAATGTGATAAGATAATTAATTGGTTAAATTCATTTTTTTGCTTGTAAACCTCCTTGTCTAGTTAAAAGTAAAGATATAAAATTCAAGCTAATCTAAATTATTCTTGTCTGGGATATCTGACACGCGTTTAGTAGTTATTTATATTACTAAATCACACCACAAAGATATATAAGTAAATAATTATTCATAGACTTTTCAGACAACACTGTCTGCAACTTATAATATTCCATTATGGTGACATGATAAATATGTCTGAGTTGGACAAAATTATTCAACAGACAATAATCAATGCACAAGACAGATGTTATCTCTCTTCGAACTGGATGACTCTCGTTCTCTAGTACCTAATGAATTAGGTACTCAATGAGTACTACTCGTGAACACTCAGTGCCAAGTATTCAGTTTAAAAACGTATATAATTAAACTAATTACGTCCCTACTACAATGTATGTCTCCCAGTGGCTTTCTTAGCGATGAGTATGAAGAGGCGGTGACGACGGGGTGGAAACCGTACTAAGGAGCAATTGATAAATATTAATACAATTTGAGATTATTCATGACGTTAGAAGTAATTCACTGTCATTATAGTCCGGGGTAGATAGCTTGAAAAATGACAAAAAGATAAAGAAATTAATAGTACCCATTAGAAAAGGAAGAGAATATTATAAAAACATAAGGAAAAATAATTTACGGGCGATCTGAGTTCGGGAAGGGGGTGGGGGTGAGCTTTTAAGGGTAAAAAACGCTTTTTCTCGATTTCCGGCAAAACTAAAAGACCTATGGAAAAAAGTCATATAGCAAAGTTGTAGGTAATTAAAAGATCGAAAACTTTTGTATACACACTTTTTTCACATAACCTCAAGATGTATGTGAAAAATTCAAAAAACCAAGTTTTTGGTTTTTTATTAATATATTTTACAAACAATTATATTTTTTCACTAAATTTGGTGAAAACTTACCTCTTTATATCCCAAATACGCTGTAATTTATTCGACTAGATATATATATTTTTTTCACCTTATTTTGATTAAATATCGAAAAAATATCCTTATTTTCAATCGAAAATTCATCCGTCAAAATATCAGCTTTCTTCAACAAATTGGTATGTTTTCTGTTCGTTAAAATCTCTTCTTTTTGATAGTGAAAAAAAATATATATATTACCATAGAAAATCTTCTCAGAAAATGCAAAAAAAAAAGTTAGTGAAAAAAAAAATAGTGGGATGAAACCCATTAGAAAAGGAGGAGAATATTATAAAAACATAAGGAAAAATAATTTACGGGTGATCTGAGTTCGGGAAGGGGGTGGGGGTGGGCTTTTAAGGGTAAAAAACGCTTTTTCTCGATTTCCGGCAAAACTAAAAGTCCTATGAAAAAAAGTCAAATGGCAAAATTGTAGGTAATTAAAAGATCTAAACCTTTTGTATGCACACTTTTTTCACATAACCTCAAAATTTATGTGAAAAATTCAAAAAACCAAGTTTTCAGTTTTTTTCTAGAAATTTGGTGAATACTTATCTCTTTACGTCCTAAATACGCTGTAATTTATTCGACTAGATATATATATTTTTTCAGCGCGGCAATGCAGCCAGTGTCTTGGGTACGCTTCCGATTGGTACTGATTTGGATCAGTTGAACTATCTATAGATCGTTTGCAACGGTCTGTAGATAGCTCAGCTGTTTCTTATGTATTTTATATGTAAATGTACATTTTGTAAATACTGTATAGTCGTAAGTTTGTTTGTTACTATACAATTAAGATCTTATCGTCCTAAATACGCTGTAATTTATTTAATTAGAAATATATATTTTTTTCCCCTTATTTTAATGAATAAAATAAAAATAAATTAAAATATTGCAATGAATATAACGTAATTCGAATAAAGTATCTACATTTAATATAACGATTTACATTTTTATTTATATAAAATCCGATTTTTAAAAGATATTAATAAAAAACCCAAAACTTGGTTTTTTGAATTTTTCACATAAATTTTGAGGTTATGTGAAAAAAGTGTGTATACAAAAGTTTTAGATCTTTTAATTATTTACAACTTTGCTATATACTTTTTTTCCATAGCACTCTTAGTTTTGCCGGAAATCGAGAAAAAAGCGTTTTTTACCCTTAAAATCTCACCCCCATCCCCTTCCCGAACTCAGATCGCCCGTAAATTATTTTTCCTTATGTTTTTATAATATTCTCCTTCTTTTCTAATGGGTTTCATCCGACTATTTTTTTTTCAGTAACTTTTTTTTTTTGCATTTTCTGAGAAGATTTTCTATGGTAACATATACTTATATATTTTTTTCTCTATCGGAAAGAAGAGATTTCAACGAACAGAAAACATACCAATTTGTTGAAGAAAGCTGATATTTTGACGGATGAATTTTCGATTGAAAATAAGGATATTTTTTCGATTTTTAATCAAAATAAGGTGAAAAAAATATATATTTCTAATCGAATAAATTACAGCGTATTTGGGATATAAAGAGGTAAGTTTTCACCAAATTTAGTGAAAAAATATAATTGTTTGTAAAAGATATTAATAAAAAACCAAAAACTTGGTTTTTTGAATTTTTCACATACATCTTGAGGTTATGTGAAAAAAGTGTGTATACAAAAGTTTTCGATCTTTTAATTACCTACAACTTTGCCATATGACTTTTTTCCATAGAACTTTTAATTTTGCCGGAAATCGAGAAAAAGCGTTTTTTACCCTTAAAAGCTCACCCCCACCCCCTTCCCGAACTCAGATCGCCTGTAAATTATTTTTCCTTATGTTTTTATATTATTCTCTTCCTTTTCTAATGGGTTTCATCCTACTATTAATTTCTTTGGTTTTAAAACCTATCGAACCTGGTCTATTATTGTACTTACTTTATTGGTTGTAACAATAATAGTGACGGAGTTATTTATTTTTTATTACATACAAAAAACACAAGTACAAGACAGAAATATGTAGATGACATGTAAGATGGCGAACTTAATCCGAAAATTTTTCTTCCAGCAAACTTGAGGTCACAAGAGGAAATTTAGTAGTAGCCTTGTTATCCAAATATACTAGGTTCAGACGTTAAAGTTTTCTGAATTCAGAAAAAGTAGTATGTGCGAATGCCATTAATTTATATCATCTAGATAAGACAACCTCTTTAAATAAATAAAGATCTGTACGTTGTGTTTTCTTTCTGAATTGTGTTGTTATGAGATAAGCTTCTGGTGGATTTTATTATATAAGTAATTTTATTTCTATAATGACCTTGCTTAGTATCAACAACATTTACTAAAAAGTGACTACACTTTATAGAAACCCACAAGGTGTCTTGATAATATACATTCTTTATGATCTCTTGGTTCGTACCAAGGATGTATATCGCCAGGGAGATATCATCGTGTATCTATTTCATTTAGTCATAAGGAGAATGTAGCGGGTAGGTCCTATTTCAAGCTCTGCTCCCATTAACGTGTCTGGGGTAGGATTTCAACGGAGTATCTCGTAACAAAGCACTATGCAGAATAGCATTATTCTGTAGTAAACACATTGCATTATTTCGTTGTCTAAGTTAAAGTGTAAGTGCACTATCGTTAAATTACGTAGAACACATCGTGGAAAGTGATGCCAAGTTTTATATATAGCCCAGCACTCGCTACCCATTACTGTTTTATTACATATGATCGCCAAGTCACATGGAAAAAATGACACTACAATTTTTTTTATCAAAATACACATTGCTAACTAATTGGTAAAATATATCCTGATTGAGGATAAGTATTCTTATATTCCTCTGTAGTACCTACTTCGAAAACATGTTTACTTACTTATCAATTCCTTTTCATAATAAAATTGGCCAATTGTGATCTTGATTTTCAATATATTTGGGATGGATGGATACCATTCATTAGTTGATTATAATCAAAATGCTATAAAAATAAATTTTGCCTCGTTTCCAACGAGATCACCGCCTTATAGTCGGCATAAGGTATTTATCTTTTTATACAATAATACTGTAAAAGAGACAAAATTGAAAATGAAGTGTTATTGTAAAAGTGAATATGCAGATTTATTACGTAAGTACATGATTTTTCTGAATACAGTAAAAGACTTAAAGAAAAACATTAAAATCGGTTCACGATTGTCTGAGTAATCGAGTAACTATGTATGTTAGGTACTACATAAGAAAGAAGGTAGAGAAAGAAGAGTAACTTAACAAACATATTTTCGTGAGAATCTCCTTTTTTGAAGGTGGTTAAATAAAAAAACTATATTTTTCACTTTAAATGAACCCTGTGGAATCAATATATAAGACATTAACTTTGTAAGTAGGTACTTAATTGTTTGTATTACCATTGAATGGCTTGTTGTAAAAAGGACAATAATTGCACCTAATTATGAATGACTAGTGCAATAATTGTATATTTTTTTGCTAAGATGATTATATGATGTTTATGAAAACGTAAATAACGGAATGTTTTTAATTTCCTGATCATTGTCGGTAATTAGGTACTACAACTTGCTCTTTATGAATTAATCATAATACCATTTAATGTTACGTTTAAATATAGCGCTAATTATGTGTTTTTTTTTTATAATTCTTTACAACTCTTACACCCGTCTTCACAAATTTTTCACCAATTAGGCGATACAGAACAGCCCGGTATACAATTATTGTAGTAGTAGGTAGATATAATAATTAGTTAGAAATGGCCCCGTTTAAATCAAATTACACCCTTTCTCAAGCAAAACGCCACAGCTCATTTACATGGAGCATGCAGTTTGATAAGACCGTGATTTCATTATGTGTGCTTGGTTTTACTAACACATTAACTAATACATTTCAGTCTAAAAATTTAGACATTATTCAATAAAAAACCTAATTTGTGGACCACATGATTGTTTAGTCTCTATGAAAATTCTATTATCTGTCGAACCCAAAAATCTTAATATAAATTATTTTATTCTGTTGATCTTTTTAACACAAGTAGGTAAGTTTATGTTTAGAAAATGTGTAAATAATTTTAGAGTCAAACTGCTGACAGTGCTTGTAATTTGTTTCTTCCAAAGTATCTACACAATCATTTTTTTTGTATAAACTGCTCTTTAAATATTATTTTTTTATATAAAGTAAATCCGTTATTGGATATAAGGCTCACCATAAATATGTTATTCAAGCTACATACTGTGGATATCTGTGGATTTTGTAAAATAAATAAAATATCCTTTCTCGGATGTACCGCTGTCCGGCAAAGCTCACCCGTGGTTTGGAGCCGAATGCGGTCGTGCCAAAGCGCAACAGCATGTGGCTTACCTAGCATGGGTTGATGCTCGAAACCGAAAGCTGATTGATGTTCGAGACCGGAAGAAAGTCTTTAACAAAGCTGCCAAGTCCTCCAAAAAGGTGTTGCGAAGAGCACGATTCCACCATATTAGTCGAATAGGGAGTAAACTAGCTTCATACCCCGCGGGTAGTAAAGCATTTTGGTCCCTAGCTAAATCGGTGGAATCCAATTTTTGCAGCTCCTCACTGCCTCCAATGCTGAAACCTGATGGATCGCTGGCCCACACTGCTGAAGATAAAGCAAATCTTTTTGTCTCTTTCTTCGCGGAATCTTCACGTCTTGATCCAGGTAGTGCAATCCCTCCAACTGCGACGAATGGATGCGAAGTGCGTATGGCAGATATTCGTATCCGGCAGTTGGAAGTCCGCAAAATACTGCGCAATCTAGACGTGAACAAAGCCAGTGGCCCGGATGGTATTCCTGCTATTCTACTTAAAACATGTGCTGCCGAGTTGTCTCCTGTTTTGACACGCCTTTTCCGCCTCTCTATAAAGACTGGTATAGTACCAGGATCCTGGAAGCTAGCTAATGTACAGCCTGTACCCAAGAAAGGTAGTCGTGCCAACCCTGCCAACTACAGACCCATCTCCGTAACTTCCATACTCTGCAAGAGTATGGAACCTAAACAATAGGCTCCTGGCATATCTAGAAAGCAATGATCTCCTCAGCGACCGACAATACGGATTTCGCCGAAACCGGTCAACGGGTGACCTTCTAGCATATGCCACTCACATATGGAGTGAGTCTATTGAGAAGAATGGAGAGGCTCTCGCGGTCTCTTTAGATATCTCGAAGGCCTTTGACAGGGTTTGGCATGATAGCCTGTTAAGTAAGCTCCCAGGATTTGGGTTATCCACTGACCTATGTGTATGGGTATCAGACTTCTTGAGGGACCGATCAATTCGAGTAGTCGTTGACGGCTGCTCGTCTGATCACATGGCAATTGATGCCGGAGTCCCTCAAGGGTCAGTTCTTTCTGCAACACTTTTCCTGCTGCACATTGATGATCTCCTTAAGCCAGGCATCATTGGGTACGCAGATGACAGCACAGTTGTAGAAAGATACATACCCGAGACACGATCCAGTGGATTTCAAATCCAGTCACTCAGAGAGGCCATGGTTAGTCGAATTAACTTGACCTTAAAAGGTGTTGCCGAATGGGGTAACGCTAACCTAGTCAAGTTTAATACTTCGAAAACCCAGGCGTGTCTTTTCTCTGCGAAAAAGAGTCCATTCATTCTGACTCCTACTTTCCAAGACGTATCCTTATCGATTTCCGATAAGCTCGAACTTTTGGGGTTTACGCTCACACCTAAGCTAAACTTTGGCACGTTTATTGAGTCCAGGGCTAAAACAGCTGCGAAAAAGCTAGGCATATTATCGAAGGTGAGACAATACTTTACACCGGGACAGCTTCTTATATTATACCAAGCACAAGTCCGATCGTGTATGGAGTATTGCTCTCATCTTTGGGATGGCTCGGCTAAATACCAGCTTGAAGCCTTGGAGACCATTGAGAGGCGGGCCAAGCGGCTAATAGGTGATGACGCGCTAGTCCAATCTAAACTCCTAAGTCTTGAGCATCGGCGTAAAATCGCTAGTCTATCGGTTTTCTACCGGATACATTTTGGAGAGTGTGCGATTGAACTTTATGGGTTAATTCCCCCAGCCCCATTTCATCATCGGACCACCAGACGCACGGAAACGCGACACCCATTCATGGTGGACATACCACCTGTCCGCACAAAGCGCTTTGGCTCTAGTTTCATTTTGAGAACCGCTAAAGAGTGGAATTCGTTGCCGGCGTCGGTGTTTCCAGACACATATAATTTGGACGTTTTGAAGAGGAGAGTGAATAGGTTCTATCTAGGCAAACGCGTTACACCGTAGGCCGCATCATCATTTAACATCAGATGTGATTGCGGCCAAGCGTTAGCCTATAATGCATAAAATAAAAAAAATAAAAAAAAAAAAATATTGAATGCTATTTGTAGCATTAAGTTCGCCTGTATACACTACTTTTAATAGTGCAATAAAGAATTTTCTATCTATCTATCTATCTATCTATTTCTTGCTTTTTACGACCTGAATTTTTTTTCGCTCTGGACTTTTTTAAATATTTTATAATCTTACTAGTAAAACAGTAAATGGTTTTATCTTTCTATGAAAATTGTATAAACGGTTCTAAGTTTTTCTGAAATGTTAGTTTACTTAGATTTTCACTAGTTTGCTTTCTCGAAAAGTCTTAAGTGTAGTCTATATAGAAGTCGTCTCTACCTCAGATCATTTTACAAACTGAATGTGTATTTGTAAAGTTATGTCAATGTTTATAAAAAGGAACGAATGATACACAAGAAAACCAATGTTGTGTTGAAGAAACTACATGGAAGTTGTATGAAAACAATGCCTTTACTAGAAATAATTTACGGATCAATTTGTGATACGCGTGAGGGTAGTTGATTTTTTTACGATGCTCCATCAAGTTCAGGTTACAAGCGCGCGTTGGCAATTTATCGGTATAGTTTTACGGTGCATCGTGAGTTCATAACCATTAAAGGAACACAAACGCCAATATTTTATTAAAAGTAAAGTAAAGTGTAAAGTGCTTTTTTTTATTTTCTTTCCAATTTTAAATGAGATTCTTAAATGGAGGTTTTGATGATTTTGTTCGATGTTCCTCAAGACGTAAAAAGGAACCATAGCACGGTTGATTCGATAAGTTGGTACAAAGACAAATGGGCAATTCTATCAGGAACGTGGGCTTATTAAAAAAACTTCCCTCTGAATTGCCATTTAATACGATTGAAAGGGCTTTTGCAGGCTTACATTCTAGTATTTTTATGGAAAAAACGAAAAGTAATTCTTTTTAGTTGTGGCCCAATTTGCCCCTTCTCCTTTAACCCTATTAATATGATGTTCCAAATCTGTTCATTGATTAATACACAAACATCCAAATCTATACTTACATTTAATATTAATATAATGTTATATGAGGATTCAATATCACGTTTCGACGAGTGAGTTTATTCAAACATGTGATTTCAAAACAAACAGGCAAAATATCAGCAAACTTATCTCTAGAACTAGATTGGAAACTGGAATCAAATTATGACATTGTTTCAAAATTGTGTTTGTAATAACTTTTTACATTTTACTGAAAAACTAAAAATGAGAAATACATTTTAAACAAGGATCGTATGAAATTAATACGGTCTTATCACTAACAGAGATTTTTTAGACAACCTTTGAAGGAAGAGTATTGAAATGGTGGTATTGTCAATAAAATTATTTACTTGATCACTCACTTTAAACATATTTTTGTTAATTATACCAGCCTTACAGTAAACGTAAAGTAAGTTTGGGACTAGAGCGTGATGTGTGAAATGTATATGATTGTTTATTAAATTATTTCAGCAGCTCGTTTTTGTTTGTGACATTTTTTCGTTAAATCTGTAGAGTTTTTTAAATTAAACTGACCTTAACTAGATAAATGATAAAGATAAAGATAAAAAATATTTATTGCTTTCGGTCTTAACTATGATATGTTAGGCTAACTAGTGCTTGCATTGCTATAATTTTATACTATTTTATTTCTTGGACCGTGTGTTTTGGAATCGTTTCACGTTTATAACTTAGTTGCCTACTTTAATTATTATTGTACAAAAATATTTTATCTTTTATACCTACTTCAGCATGTTTATAAAGCAGCACAATCATTATATGTAGACTTCCAACCATTCCCGGACTCACGCAACAAAGTTAAAATTAAATAAAAGAGAAAGGGCAATTATCTATGGAGCGTGGGCTACGACTAAAAAACTCGTCCCTCAGTATATTTTTTAGTCGTGAACCAAAGTGCCCATTCTCCTTTAATGAAATATATGATTGAACTATAAGCTATTTTAAGTCACGGTAGGCAAGGGTTACTCATCTAATTTTATTAAGTACTTAGTAATGTACGATGTTTCATGTTTTTATGTAAACGATAAGACCTAGACAATATCACACTTGATAAAATGTAGAGTGAATCTTAGTTTACACCTTAGCTAACGATTAACGATGTCATCTCATCAATATGATTGGTGATTTTTTATTAACTACTCTATTTAAGTTTATATGACAAGTCTTGACTGTGCGTCTTTTACCAGCTATCATGTCAGGCGCTACTTTATTTAGATAAAAAATACTTTTTAAAAATAATGAGTAAAATTCAATAGCTTCCCATTACGGAAACAGTATTAATGCGAATAGTCGCGAGCAGCACATAGTACACAAATAAAATAGTTGATTTTAGTGTTTAACTATTTTATAATGATTAATGACACAGCTAATTTATTAACCATTCAGCTTAGATCATTCATTTCTGTACAGAAGCTCGCACATTATGAGAATCACGTTACTGTGAAAACAAACATGATTCTTTCGCTACAAAGAATTCATTAAGCACTTTACTAACATTTATTAAAGTAAATAATCGCCACATAATAGTGTGTGATACCGGCGAACGGTGCCGAACCACCGAATGTGTCGATGATGATGAAACGTGTAGGTACACGTGCGAAGGTCACCTCATGTAAATACATATTCATAAGTGCATACCCTCTGGGAATCGGCGGCATGTAAGACACCGGCACCGGCATGGGAACCGGCGGAGACCGGTGCCGCGGTGAGGCCATGAGCAGCGTCAGCGTAGGAGGAGATGGCGAGAAGTAATTCTGCTGGTGCTGCTGCGTCGGCGGAGGAAGCGGCTGCAGCTGCGGCTTCTCCTGGTAGTAGGGGTCGTAATCCGCGTACTGGTAAGGGTCGAAGGGCGCCGGCGGCGGTGCGGGCAGCCATTCGCGGTCGAGAAGCGACCAGTCGGCCATGGTAGACGGAGGACTACTGCGCAGTGGGTTGGCTGGACGCGTGCATCAGTGGACACATCGCGCGCGCACTGCTGACTGACGCCCCGCCCGCGCCCGCCGCCTGCCGCATCATGCCGGTGCAATGCAACGCATAAACAAACTGCTAAATACTTTATCTGCGGTGCACTCGTTGATGTACGTAGTTAGCTGGCGACTGATAAAGGGCAGTCTTGCCACGTTTACACTTAGCTAATTGGCTAATAGCGATTTATAAAGTCTGAGAGGAAAGAATATACTAAAAATACAAATAATTATTAAATACACCATGTTTCAGTCATTTTAATTACGAGTAGGTATAGTTAAATCGTAGGTTTATAACTGTTCAAGGTAAAGATAACGATTTTCTGGTATTGAAATACTTTTGTATTCTGAATTATCAAAGTGAAACGAATCAATGATGGAAAATAAAGATGTCATAACCTTATTTTCAACATTGATTGGTGCCTGAAAATATTTTTCCGTTTCCGGGACTTATAGGTGCCTTATATTTAATGCTGTAGATATATTTCAGCCGCACGTTATAAGACAGCAAACGCCTAGTCTATCGCCAACTAGATTCTAACCAATAGCTAATCAGTAAAAGTGATGTATTTTTTTTCGCGTTACTAAATAAATAAATAATGCTGGACAATCCACACAACATCATCTAGCCCCAAGCTAAGCAGAGCTTGTGTTATGGGTACTAGAAGACTGACATACTTAATACAATACATTACATAGATAGATATTTTTTATTATACATATGAATACCCAGAACACCCGGAATAAATATTTGCAGATCGTACAAACATTTATCCCAAGGCGGGAATCGAACCCGCAACCTTCCGTGTCGCAGGCGGACCTTCGCCCACCGCGCCACATCGGTCGTCAAACTAAAGATGTTCCTTATCAAGTATGCTCCTAAATGCATCCACTCGCACTACGAGAAAGGATTTAGTTATTATTTTCAATTATTAAATAAAATATAAATATATTTCAACAATCTCTGCATAGTAGGATACTACTAGGTTATTATTTAAGTGGAAAACTTTGCAGATCAATCAAACAGTACCCCAAGTACGAGTTTGTGCACACACGAATTGTAGAGACGCTAGCGCCAGCGCCACCGTTTTTGTATGGAGATCCAAACAGCACCCCTAGCAGATTTATTGAGAAGCTTGGATTTCCATACAAAATTGGTGGCTTGCGATACGAAAGCGATACGTTCGTAGGCATGTGCAAAACTCGTACTAGGCCCTCAGGTGGCTCGCACTGCATTAAATTTTAGCTTTAAAAGACTTTTTAATCGCGAATTTACAATGTAAATTATAGAGATCATAATAAATAATGCAAGTTATCGCCAATGCAGCTGTGAAGCATTTAATTTATAGGTATCTCTTATTTTCCTCAGTACGTAGGTAGGTAGGTACTAACCTAGTACTTTCAGGTTATCAATTCAATCATAGGATCAACCATTTTAAAAATGCACGCGCGTTCACTGTAATAACACAAGCTCTGCTTAGCTTGGGGCTAGATGATGTTGTGTGGTTTGTTCATCATTCGTTGTTATTTATTTATTTAATTATCTAGCTGGCCGACAGATCCAGTCATTATAGATGTTCTGTGTCTGGGTGTTACTATGTATTCTATGTAAATACGTATCTACGTATTTACAAAATATTACTGTACACCTTTTTGGCATGTAAGTGAAACCGCGGTAAAGGCATGTATAGAATGGTTTATCTTTATGTAAAACTATGGGTATTAAAAAAAAAGAACAGTCATAATCACATATCGATTACGCTAAGAAAAATAATACTGTAAGTAAATAATAGTATATTTGTCAATAATTTTTAGGGTCCCGTACCCCAAGGTACTAATTTCTCATTTGTCTTTCAGGGTCTCATTTTAGACCCTGATACAGAGACTTCGCTGTCCGTCTGTCTGTTTGTTCTTATTTGTCCGTCTATCACCTGGCTGTATATCGTGAACCATCATAGTTAGAGAATTACAATTTTCACAGATGATATATTTCTGTTGCCGCTATAACAACAATTATGTAGGTACTTTAAATGTGGCCCAGTGCGAGTCTAACTCGTATACGAGTTTTGCTCGTGGCACCCTTCGTGTGCGACTCGCACTTGGAAGATTATTTGCTGCCTGATTTGCTGAACGGTAAAATAATAAAATTACTTTATACACCGCCTACACGATTCTACTTTGTTACAAACATACTTCGAAACAGCTACACATCTGCTTTCGATGATAATGTGAAGATTATATTTTATTTGTGATACACAGGCCGTATCACATTGCAACTTTGTAATATCATATAATGTTTACCTTAAATTAGAAAACGAGTCACCTTGCTTCTGTAAGGGTCAATTTGGTTTGCATTCTTACTTTGTTATCACTAGGTTATCAGTCTCCAAGTGGGTTGATAACTGAGGCGTGAGCACGAATAAATGTGACAATCGTAAACGTATCGTAACATTAGCACATTCAAGACACACTGCGCGATGACGCTGTAACGTTCGGCAATCGAGCTGGCGTCAACGCGTAGTGTCATTCGAATACGCCACTGTTCGCAATTGTCATATTTACTCTGTGTATTTGAACGCATCTTGTAGTTTTCGTATCTTATAAGATAAACATGGAATGGATGTCTTATCGAAGTGTTTTTTTCTAAAGTATTATATAAATTAATTATAATTTGTAGGTAGTATTTGAGATATATATATATTATTTTATGTCACCAAAACGTATGGTAATCTAAACATAATTTCTACTTTAACTTTTAATACAATATTTTTTACCGAATGAACTGTACCCCAAGTACGAGTTTATGCACACACGGGTCGAAGAGACGCACTCGCCGAGCGTCACCGATTTTGTATGGAGATCCAAGCTTTTCAAGAAATCTGCTAGGGGCGCTTCTTGGATCTCCATACAAAATCGGTGGCGCTCGGCGATTGCGTCTCTACGATCTGTGTGTGCACAAACTCGTACTTGGGGTAGGTACTGATTGTGATTCGGTTATTTAGTTTGAAAGCTGATGTTACCGAGATGGCTACAATTTATGAAAATTTATTCAGGCGTTTCAAGGTCAGATCAGCTCTTTTTTGTATAGTGTCAGAGGTTACTTATTTTCTTATTAATTCTATTACTGTTTAAGTACAGGAATAGGTCGTGTTTAGATACGAATATATTTTTCTAGAAGTGTCTGGATACAATAAGCTTGTGGCAAAAAAAAAACACAATATATCCTAGGCCTTTCCAGTTTTAAATTATTAATGCAGTAAGTATAGATAAAAGGTGTGAATGTCGGGTCAGGTTAACCGTATTTAAGACTTGCCATTGGCTTTTTTTTTTAAATTATATAAGTACTTAATTTAATTTTAGTAGGGAAACATCATATTATTTTTATTTTATTTTATTAGGCCATTATATGGTGCTGAGTCATCATCATCTCATCATCATGCTTTTGAATATTGATATAATATGACAGGCGCCACAGCTCAGTTGGTAGTAGCTCTGCCTTCCATGCTGTGGGTCGTGGGTTCGATTTCCACCCAGAGCAAATGTTTCTGTGATGAACATTAATATTGTTCTGTGTCTGGGTGTTACTATGTATATATTTACAAAAAAAAAAGTATAATGTAGGTATAATTATTGTATTAGCAATCTAGTTCCCATAGTACAAGCTTTGCTTAGTTTGGGACTAGAGTGAGTGATGTGTGAATTGTCAGTGAGTATTTATTTATTTATATTGAAGTTATACCGGGCGGGATGCTCTACTATTTTCTCCTTAGTATAGAGATATTTGATTTTCTCTACCCATTTAACTAACTATTGACTGTTCGTGTAGTTGTGTACGTGATAGTCTTCACAACAGATAAGTTCATTCATGAAGTTAGGAAGATTTCAGAGTAATTTATTTATTATTTAGGTTCACATTAGTATACACACTTGTTAAAAATATTTTAGTCTTATCAAGCTTACAGAAAATATCAGTGTGCGATTTAAAGTGTCTTTAAAAAATATAAACATAATATGTACCTATTAAGTAACTATGTTATCTTAAAGTTTAATATATATTTACTTAATGTAACAGCCGTCTAACTGGCTATAATTAAGGTATACATAGGTAGGTAAGTACATATATTAACTAAGAAGGTTTTTATTAAACCCAGCTGCGGAAAATGAGTTAAGTAGTAAGTACCTAAGAGCCTACCTATTTAATAAAAATATAAACTAACCTTGAAGTTGTTGACGTGTCATCATCCCCGGAGAAGGTGGAGACGGGTGAACGGACATGGTCGGAATCTGGTGAATCTGGCGCAGATGAAGCCAGGGCTCGCATATAGTCTCGCGTGCTGCGAATCACCCCTGGCGGGCGGCAGTGACCTGCCATTATCGCAAACCTACAAAAAATCCTGCATTAATATTTATCACTTTTCGGTAGAATGGCACAAACAAATAAAATATATACCAATTAAACTTATTTATGGGCATATTATTATTTTATGTAGGTAAGGTCAGTGTGGGTAAGTCCGTCTAGGCCCTAAGTCCGTCTAGTGGCAATAACTTCCGTTTTTGAATAGCTAGAGCCATATAACTCGGTTGGTAAAACAGTATCATTGAGTTTGTTCGAACTAGTGATAATAGATGTCGCTAACATCTTAATGTTGGAAAAAATTTGACAACCAATTTTTTCCGCGAATTTAACTTGAAGTTGAAGTTTGACGTCTCGTCGAAAAATGAAAAAAAAGGCGTGTAATCTAAGGAGTTTTCTGAGTATCTGTGATAACGTAGGCCATTTACAGATTCGGGAATGTATATCTGTTGTCCGATTCAAAAATAACGCATTAGTTTCGTAATTATAACAAATAGAAAAAATCCAAGATTCGAATTTTATAGTTGGGAAGTCCGTCTACTATACATAAGGCAAGTCCGTCATATGCCGGACTTACCTTAATTTCAGATATTGTCAACCTTTTTAATAGTTCAAATTTTATAAATATTTTATAGATACTGTTTATTCAACTCGTAAGTATTATTCGCCTGTCTACGAAAGTGAACTCTTTTCAGGGTTAAGCTTGCCTCTGTAAATCTAATCTATTTACGTTTATTTTTCTGTATTTACTTTGTGTATAATAAATAATTAAGTGAAAGATGCGCTGGTATGTTTGCAAGAGGACTAGCATCACCTATAAGTATTCTTTAAAAGTTTATAAGTTTTGAATATATTTTGAAAGCGTGGAACTATCCAACCTTTTTTTTAGCTTCTGTTTTTTTATAACTGACTCATGTAGCATGGCACATCATGTCAGACTTTGTGAACATTTATCGTTTTAACAAAGATCTGATTTAGAAAATTATCCCATACTCATTTATTTCGTACAGGCAGAAAGTGTGATAAATGTAGCTACAGATCTGGCAATAGTTTGCCACACCATTTCTAAATTCATACATTACATTATTAACGATAACTTGTTTACAAATAAAGATTCTTGTGTATTGATAAGTATTTTATTGACAAAAAAATCGTAAGTGGGTACTTTGTGAAAATGTTTACAACCACTGAAAGAACATCATCAGCAAAGATATGCCGGACTTGCCCTTTATTTTAATAATTTTATTTTTCTTTAAAAGTATACCTTATAGTCACACGTTTAAAACACTTATTTCAACGGCAGCTTTTGATCATTTATCGATAAGGTTTTCATACATATTGGCTCACTAGTTACGTTTTTATTGCTACTAGACGGACTTGCCTCAAACTGCTTGGGAAGTCCGTCTAAATGCCTATTTTACAAAAAAATGCTATAAGTCTGAAGACAATTACAATTAACCCTACTTTTAGATAGATATAGAAAGAAAAATGTAATACCAATATTTTCCGACTACTTAAAGTAACTAATAAATTTTATTTCGATTTTTAAAGTTAAATTGAAATTCAATTTAAGAAAACTATGCCGGACTTGCCCACACTGACCTTACTTAAGTAGCTACTTACTTATTTTTTTTTCTTTCATTTTATTATTTTGTACCATAATAACATATACGTGTACCATACGTTTCTGAATCATTCAGCAACGTATGGTACAATAGTAGGTACTTACATATCTTTAATCAAATCTTATTAACTCATATATAATCATATTATAAAAACGATGTTTTTTTATAAGTTTTATAATTGAATCATTATTGAAAACCTCAGAATACAGAAAGTTGAGAACGTCCTTTGAAGATGGTTTAATTTCACGTGAATGTGATTATGTACCTACTCCGCTATCTACAAACCTGGATCAAGTAGGTACTAGTACTAGTACTACGCGTGTCGCGTATAAATGTTTGGCAGCAGAAATAGGTTTTAGAACAGCAGTTACAACCAAATATTTTGCGTTTTTGGTCTTCTTGGTTTCTTCATTGAAAAATGTGTTCCCCCATCACAGCAATCTTCTGACTGTGTGATATTCTGTGACCGCGCGGGGCCTGTGTGAGTAACCATAGCAACGGAGCCGAACGAGTGCACTACGCGTTCTATAAACCTACACTTAGATAGGTCGAGGTCGTTCACCTCAACAATGCATCCGAAATCAAATTAAGAAGTTTTGTGGTAGGTATTTCGGATAATCAAATGTCATTTTATTAGGCCAAATAAATATACATAAGAAATGCTAGAATATGCTAAGCTTAAATCAAAATTAATGAAAAAATAACAAACCAATTCCAATTTGTATCTTCAATATTTGTTTGTAAATCGATCCATTATTTAGTGTTTGTGATTCACCGAAGCACAATCACTTAATCACACTCACGCAATGAAAACTAACACATTTTATTTTGGCATTTCGTACATTCGACTATGAGATGCTCTCTAATTTTCAACACTGCGAGTAAATTGTCGAAGGCATAAGAATGTCCAAAATATATAAACAATGACTGGCACGCCATCTAGCAGAAACTACTTATACTACTTCGTACGGTAGCGCTGCGCTCGTTACGCGATGGCTATGCGCTTCAGAGGGATTTTATTTTAGCTATTTGGTACATTTTGTTTTTATAGTTTTTAATAGATGGCGCTTGTTGTAGCTTAACCGTATTGCGGCTGGAAAGCTTCCGCAAACACCGTACCTAATCGGTGCTCTTCTTAGAAGCACACACAATTTGACCAAACTTAATAAATTAAATTCCTTGTCCTCGAAACTAAAACGCCAATAGTAATATATTATATTGAATTTATAACTACATTATGTATTTGGTTCTTTCAACAATACAATGTTAATTTTAAATGTTGCTCTATATTTCATTTTAAATAGTGCCTTTTTTTTATTATTTAATAACTCTAAGTAACTGACAGGCGTTACAGATCAGTTGGTAGTAGCTCTGCCTTCCATGCTGTGGGTTCGATTCCCACACAGAGAAAAAGTTTGTGTGATGAACATAAATATTTGTTCTGTGTCTGGGTGTTACTACGTAAAAAATATACTATTATTATAAGTATTCTATCACCTATCTAGTTCCTATAAGAACAAGCTTTGCTTAGTTTTGGGACTAGGATGTGATGTGTAATTTGTCCATGAATATATAATATTTTCTATAATGAATAAGTTCAAATAATTAGCGATATTTTTAATTAGTTACCTATTCAATAATTCGTTTGCTTGAGGTTCTTCTTTTTTATATGTCCTCTATCTGTCTAACATAAGTTATCAGGATCCCTAGTTTTGTAATTCCCAGACATTGAGTAGGTAAAGTCTAAATCAAGAATTAATAGCAAATTATGAAAGAAATATAATATTTTTAAAGTCTTTATATAATAAAGCTTGAAAATGGTCTATGCTTTCAAGAGGGTTTTGTGTATATCGACAATGATCAACATTTGCGGACGGTTGCGGGTTCGATTCCCGCCTTGGGATAAATGTTTGTATGTTCTGCAAATATTTATTCCGGGTGTTCTGGGTATTATATGTACAGGGTGGCGCAAAAGAAAAGGCCCTATTTGGTTCAGCTATAACTTTTTTTCTAAATTAGAAAACTAGATTTGGGTTTTTTTAAATGTATATATATGTCATTAAGTTTCGTACCATTCGGATTTAAAGATGATATCTTTTAAATGGTGACCTCCAGAGTTGATGCACGTTTGAGCCCTATTTATGACATTTTGCATAACTTGCCGTAACACTTCATGCGATATGTTCCTTATTTCTTGATGAATGATTGCTTTTAGAGCTGCGAGAGTCTGTGGCTTGTTCACATACACCCGAGATTTCAAAAAACCCCAAAGAAAGAAGTCTGCACTGGTCAGATCGGGTGATCTTGCAGGCCAAGGCAAATCGCCAAAACGAGAGATAACTCGGCCTGGAAAAGCGTCCCTCACTAAGTCTTTATTGTTTTATAAAATAAGTGTTTTTACGAAATTCACGTTGTGTTTTTATCACTGATGAATTATTTCGTAAGGACATTAACTCGATTATTCCACGTTCTTGGGGAGTAAAACGTCCCATGTTTATTTTCAGTGTATTTTACATTTGTTCACTACACAATTTTCAACAATAGAATGACAGGAGATGTCATATAAAAAAAAAAACAGTGTTTTCTTTAGTGCCATTACTTTTGCGCCACCCGTTATAATAAAAAATATCTATTTATGTAATGTATTGTATTATGTATGTCAGTCTCCTAGTACCCATAACACAAGCTCTGCTTAGCTTGGGTGAAATGATGTTGTGTGAATTGTCCAGCATTATTTATTTATTTATTTTATTTATTTATTTATTCAAGTTTTAAAGTCAGTTACTCTTATATATTGAGAAAAATGTTAATGCTTGGATATAATTATTTTGAGCTTTTAGCTTATTCCGATTATCTATTTACTTGTATTTTTTATCGATAAAAGAGTAAATTATCTCTTTAAAGAACATTAATTGGACGCATAGAAACAAGCACTTACCAACATTGTTCATGACCTTAGCGTGATTTATTAGCCAACATTGTGCTGAGTAAATGTACGGCCATAATATATCCTATCTATAAAATAATGAGTCAGTTTTTGCTACAATTTGTCGTTAAGGAGGTTGGTATACGGAACTCGATAGTAGGTAAGGTACCAAACAGGAACTGATATTAGAACACTGAGTCATTCTTGATCACTTATTTTCTAATAATTTAGTTTTTGTCAAACTAATTTTATTTCGTCAAAAATAGGTAGGTAGGTACTCTATCCGTGTAATTGAATAAATACCAGGATAAACTGAAATACGTTGCATGGGTTTTTCGTTTCATTATGAGGTAACTTGCCTAACTTTTTTCTAGTACCTACTTGTATGAGCAAAGCAAATATTTAACCTCTTAGTTTTAACAACATACCTACTCCCGATAAATTTTATCGAGTATCAACGTGATCGCAACCGTTCAATATACATAATAATATATCTTACTTACTCGGTTATAACCTAGTTCGGTTATAGTAGGTATAACCCAATAAATCAATAAATAAATAAATAAATCTATACACACTCTAGTCCCAAACTAAACAAAGCTTGTACTACGGGAACAAGACTGCTGATGGCTTACTTATATATATTTTATTGTAAATACGTTTATAGAGTACATAGCAACACCCAGACACAGAACGAATATTTATGTTCATCACGCAAACATTTGCTCTCGGTGGGAATCGAACCCGCGACCCACAGCATGTACGGCAGACCTACTACCAACTGAGCTGTGATGCGATGCCTGTCACATAAATGTGTACCTAGTTACCAACTAATAAACTTTCACAAGGATAAAATTACAAATGAAAAGTTTCAGTGGATCCTAAAACATGATACATTCAGGGTTTTTTATGTAATTAGTGTACGGTACGCCCATCGATCGCCCAACACAAAAGCAACAAGCTATTTTTAATCGGAGTGAAATACGTAATACCGTGGCGGATCTTTTTGTCGTTTTTTCATTTCCAGTTTCGTTTGGGCAAAGAAAATTATCTTAAAGCACACTTTTTACAAAAAAAAAGAAAAAACAAAAGTAATTAACAAAAGTAACAATTCTTTGTTTATAAAATGATGTAATATTATATAAATAAGGTTAGTATACAATGGTAAAGTATTTTCAAATGAAAACACTTAGAGAGGAAAAATTATATCGTATTTTAATAACCCATTTTCACTTTATTTTAGTATTTTCTGCAGATAATTGTGGAAATCACAGAGTTTACTGTTTTTGCGGGCTTATGAATGGTTTATCAATAAAAAGGTCTCATCAAGAACATTATTACTGGCAGCATCAAAGAAAAACACAATTGTCTACGTGATCGATCAAGGGTTTCCAGGAACTTAGCTTGGCCACGGTTACGGTATGACGACCTTCGTAAATATCCGACGGTTCCAGAGTTTGCATACTAGTTCTGGCGCAATAATTGGAAGTGGTTTCAAAAGATCAGGAAATACACTGGCCTGCAAAACTAAGTATCACACTTTTAGAATTTATTTTTTTTCTAAACTATACAAGTTAGAGATTTCAAATAAAAAATGTTTTATAGCAAATTTTATCAGCTTTCTATAAAACATACATTAGTAACATTTTTAACTGAAATAAAAATGATAAACAATATAAAAGCCATTTTTAGTTTAGTATCTCATCTAACATTTTCTAAGTATGTTTTACATGTTATTTCATTTGTAATAACTGGTATTGCCTCCTCGGGCTCTGATTAGAGCTTCAAGCCAGTTTGGCATACTGAACACGAGGTTTTGGAGCCGATTTTGGGGACCCATTCTCTTCTATCAGGGCCTGTTTTAGTGCCCTGAGGGTGGTAGGTGGTGGTCTGCGGCTTCTGAATAGCCTTCCTAGCTCGTCCCAGGCACGCTCAATTGGGTTAAGTTCAAAGTATATCTTGTTTACTTAAAAAGTTAAGTATAGCAATTTAAAAAGTGTGATACCTACTTAGTTTTGCAGGCCAGTGTATATTAATTACTAGCTGTTGCCTGCGGCTTCGTACGTGTTGCACGTTAAGGAAAAGCTGGCGTAAAATATTGATCGTGAATGTAGGTTTTATATGGGTATAATTAAAAAAAAATTAATTAATATTTTATACTGTCATCACCATTTGATGATCCTTATAGCTCTTGGCTTTTGGTGGAGAGATCAAGCTATATCTCAAAATCCGAGTTCTTGATCGAAATAAACCTATGTTTAAATTTTATTACAATTAATTCAGCAGTTTAAGCATGATTTTTTAACGAACATTGACACTATTACAGTTTTAAAATAGTAAGATAAATTTGACCTTTAAAAAGTTTGCAACACGTTATAGTTTTATACGATCAGTTAGCAGAGAAGAGGTTGGTCGCCCACGACTGCCGGTGGTCAACGAGGTCGATTTGGCCGTAGGCACAGCAGCCAGGGACCCTGACACAATCACACTGCTACTGTCATATCTGAAGTGACAGCTAATTGTATCGCCTTGAACACAACATACGAATACGCTGATAACTCGTGGTTTTATCCAATCGATAGTCTATATGAATATCGATTGGATAAAACCACGAGTTAGTAGGAGGAATAAGTAACTTTATTATTTAAAAATATATTAGAGTTCGGGGAGGCCATTGCCAGTGGGACGATAAAAAAAAAGACGTGTGGCACTCGGGGACTGCCGCCGTAAAGCTATTGCATAGCATTTTTTGCTGGAATACGCATGCGCAGTAACGCTGATACAACCAATGCCACCTAGAGGCGAGTTGCTGAACTAAAGAAGTGATATTTCAAAAAGTCATTAAAAGTCCTGCTATTCATCGATAGATGGCAAAACTAAAAAGTATCACCGATGTGCCGGTCGGAGTGTTAGGTTATTTTCGTTAGGTTATTTCGTTACAAAATTTCTGGATTCTGTCTCCACGCTCAAGGCCCGTGATAGAAGCTATGCAATATCTTAAAAATTTTGGTGTTCTGTACCAGTAAAAATCATTTACTAAATGATAAAGATCATGAGATAATTGTAAGATTATTTACTTACTGCTGAAACTAATCATTTTAGTTGACTGTACCACCCTTATTAATACTTTTTTTTAATGTATTAATCTTGATTAATAACACTTTAAATTTGCACTTAACATTTTTATTACTTGTTGGCACTCAATAAGCGAGCGAGGGTTAATTTGGCAGCTGAAATGTTTTTGAAATAATATAGTATAGTCCAGTCAAAATAGACTAAAATTATGACTTCAGTTTGCATTAATTCCCAACAAGCTGGATTTTTGTGCAGGCCTTGAATACGTCATTACAAATGATATGTCAAAAGTCCCCATCGATCCCGCTTGTGCGTTGTTTTTTATTCGAGGTCAAAGGTAAATTACATAAATTTGCATTTTTTGCGTATATCTCTGAAACAACGAGAGCTATCGAAAAATGCTTCAGGCAATGTTTGTAGATCGTAAAATTGTCTACAAAAATATGTCAACATTTTTCTTCTACAAAGCATCGCTTTTGAGATATAGTGACTTTAGACCGCAGGAAAATCTACTAAAATGCTGCGTTTTTTTCATTTCAGCCGTTTTATCTGCTTCATTGCCATAGAACGAACAGTATTTCTTGAAACAAAAAGACGATTCATTACCTTGGAGGAGGACTAACCCATCGAACCCATCACCCCTTTCAGTAAATTTCAAGAAATACTCTTTGTTCTGTGGCAATGAAGCAGATAAAACGGCTGAAATGAAAAAAACGCAGCATCTTCGACGATTTTCCTGCAGTCTAAAGTCACTATATCTCGAAAACGATGCTTTGTAGAAGAAAAGTGTTGAGGTATTTTTGTAGCCAATTTTACGATGTACGCACTTTGCCTGAACCACTTTTCAATAGCTTTCGTTGTTTCAGAGATATACGCAAAAAATGCAAATTTATGACCTTTGACCTCGAATAAAAAACAACGCACAAGCGGGATCGATGGGGACTTTTGACATATCATTTGTAATGACGTGTTCAAGGCCTGTACAAAAATCCAGCTTGTTGGGAATTAATGCAAACTGGAATGTCTATTTTGACTGGACTAGTAGGTAAAGAGTTGTAATTGTAAGACTATTATCTTATCATATTATTGTATAGCTTGGATACAGTGGCTAGATGATGTTGTGTGGATTGTCCAGCATTATTTATTTAAACAGCTCTCGAAGTCTGAATATGATGGATGTGTCAGGGAATCTTGAAATACACTTACGAATAACTACTTAGACCCAAATCAGGACGTGATGTCGTTCGGTTTGAGGAAAATACTCCTCAGATCATTTTGGACTTTATTTTACCTAGTGTTTAAGGTTGGTTATGGGACTTCACAAGTACCTAAGCTGAATTGTATATAGCTATGATGGCTTAATGGTTTCAGATATTTTTTTTTCAAGAACTCTACGCGTTAGTTTTCTGGGAAGAACATTGATATATTAATTATTTCTTATTGCATAGGGTAAAGTATAATCGATTTAAAGTGATTAAAATTAACTAAGTAGTAAATATAAGGTTCAGTATTACCGTTATGATTTTGGTTCACAAAAATAAGAGCAGATTTTTTACTTTTACGACATGAAACATGATTTTTTTTATGAGAACTTTTTTATGTTTGTAACAATGTTATATAATAAAAAAAATTTGTTACCTTTATGTGATATTTTGATAAATGGCAATCTTTTGCATTGTCGATTTATCTTTGCCAAAAAACTGTCTGAAGATAATGTTAGATACCATTTAATATTGTAAGAAATATTTTTTGTAAAATTTATTAGTACCTAGTAGGTATTATGTCACTTCTATGTTATCAAATATTTGATTCATAATGAGCTATTTATTTGTTCCAATAACTAAACATTATTCAAATGTCTAAGGACACATTAAACAGGATTTGTTGTTATATGAATAGTAAAACGAAAAAAATAAATATCTTACACGTTCACTTGAGAACTTCCTCCGTTTTTTCATCGGTTAAAAATGGTACTTCATAATCATAATAAAAATACTTCGAAGATTAGCATCAGACAAACGCAAATCAACGGCTATAAAAATTATAATTATTTAAAATTAATCAAAACATATAATCTTATGATTAGTTTATAAGATGAGTTTAACACATGAACACTACAAATCTAGTTTTAGATTCAGAGAACTCTGAGGATAGTAATTTATTTGATATCGTTTTAAAAATCATCAAAGGTAAGGTCCAATATTTACCTTACCTTACCTTATTAATTTACTTTAACCCTATTTTATTATATATTAATTTCTATCAATATATATATTACAGGAAATGGAACAAGAAGACAATTTAAGACTTTCTAATAAATCAAAACGGAAAATGTACTTGTCATCGATTTATTAATTCTTTTTGAACTCATAAGGCTGATACTCTTTATTGGAAATTTTAATCAAATATCAACACATGTAAATATTGTTTCGTCTAGAGACGGGAAATATAACGCGGACAAAGTCGCGAGTTAGCTGTAGCTAGTAAAGAACATAGAAAACGGCTAATAATCATATTATTTAACTTAGCCTTAGCCTGGATGTGCATCACAATGTTTCTACGAGCATGACTCATTTTTGGGTTCCGTATTTTAAGAAGATCAACGGAACGTTGGCACGTTCCATTCTTTGTCATAATATATATATTATAATATATTATAATACTAAGGAAACTATTTTTTCAATGTTTCATTGGATGAAAAAAATCATATTTTTTCTTTCTTTATCTATACATAATATTATAAAGAAGTACCTAAAGTTTGTGTGTTTGTTAAATTGGGTAATCTCGGGATCTACAGAAACGATTTAAAAAATTCTTTCACCAATAGAAAGCCACCGAAAAATAATAAGTCTTTTACGTGGTAGTCCGTTTTGCAAAGTGAATCGGAGAAAAAACGGTCGAATTATGCCCAACGAATTGGTACGGGTCAGCTAGTATATTATATCTTACTAAATGCAGTTTTATAAAACTATTGGTTTTATTAAACTACGCGGTGGCACGGAACTTGTAATGAACGGATCCGACTAGCACTTGGTCAGTTTTTAAATAAGACAAACCTCGCCCCATTAAAATCTCACGTGGACACGACTCGTCCTCCGACGCTGTCCCCGGCCCTACGCCTGCGCTCACGACTCCCGCGCACTTGACATTGAACTTATTCAAAAGATTACGACGTTGTCGATGCACTATTCAAGTGATCGGGTACAAGGTACAACCAATCCGTAGAATAATGCATTTTGAACAATTGTCATCTATATAAAGCACTAACTTGAAACGCCTAGCTCTGCTCAGCAGATTCAAATTGCAATTTCAAAAGTCAATTCCAAGTTGTAATGCTTTATCATCAGATTATAATGTAGGTAACTGACAACAAAATTACTGTAAACAAAGCTGTCCCCTTTAACCGCGGTACTTTATAGGCAATTATCTGAACAACGTATAGCATGGTTTTCGTGTTTCTCTTTGTAGGTAATCAAGTAATCAAGTGTTGATAATGGACAATGCAAAAATGAATGATAGCAGGCTGCGTGTCGGAAGATGTCCATCGCTGCACAAACTGCACATATTCACCTTGATCTGTTTGCCCTGGCTTGAGACAAAGAGGGCAAGGTTACTTTTTCAGTCCACGCTACGATCACAATCTGAATTTATTTGTAGCAGCCGTGTAATTAGACAACTTTCGAAATTTATTTTATGCCAAAGGCCGATACTAATATTATGCTACAATTAGCATACATTTTTAGCTCATCAATAAAATATCCAAACCTTTCCAAAACTCAGATAAGGTGTATTAAAATTTGCAGACGAAAGCTCTCACTGCTCATGCACTTTTTCAGTTGAAAATCCCTTTTTCCAAGAAGAGTGGGTGCTGGGCCCAATTTGTCTGGTGACTTATTCGCTGTTAAAAGATAAGTACCTACCTATACCTAAAGATTTGAATTATCTTAACTTAAGAATATTCTTCGTATCCATATTATTGTATACACAAACATACATCACATAACAGAGAAATATTAACAGAAACACCACTACTTTGAGTAATTCTTAAAGAGTAACATTTCTGACGGCCGGTTTCTCGAACAATGATTAACGAAAAAAACAAATAATTAAACTCGGAGTCAAACTCGGATCAATCGTGATTTGGGTTTCGAGAAACCGGCCGTGAATATCACAGTTAAAAAACAATATAATCATTGCAGACGATCATTCATTTGTTTTGATTCGGTAAGAATTACATAACGCATGGTGTCTACCGGTCATAATAAGATCTGTTACGAGTTACGTGCGGCATTGACTTTCACCTTCGACATTCGTAGACGGAACGAAACGTTGACCACCGACGTGCTTCAAGAGGTTATGAACAAGCCTTGACTTTAACCTTGGCAGCTACAGCAATAGGCGCGGACGTCGACGCCGCCGACCATACATCCTGCGTACTACAAAAACTACTGTCACTTTCGCAAGAGTTCCAGGAAAAAATGTCAGTAGATTAATAAACTAGGAAACAGAATTAATATCTCTCTTTATTTTTACAACTTGGTAGCTCATATCTTTTTTATTATAGAGGTATCAAATAAGTAACAATGTGAAACTGAAACGAAAAAGGTGGAGTTTTTTTATATAAGTACGTTTCTGTTTTAAAAACTTCACTAAAATATTGTATTAAATTAAAAAAAAATGTAAGTTTTTTGAGCAATGTCACCGATGACTAATGAATAATCTGTCTTTAGTAACGTCTACTTTTCTCAGCCCTCTAATTTAAATCCATCAAACTGCGTAACAAATCATGTTAGACATCTACTTAAAACAAGAAGCGAACGCGCTCATTTTAAATGCAGATCTGTAGCGCGATCACCGATCTTGTTGCGTAAATGTAAGTTATCAGTAACACATAAAATAAACTTTGATTTGACGGAAGAATCAGTTCTTGATGTAGGTACCAGAAACAAGAATCCTTTCATGTCCAAAAGTATGGTTCGTTGTAGAATTCAACAGCTGGTTTGACTGAAATGATAGATTGTGGTCCTGCTGGTTCATTTTCGAACCTCTCGTAGCCAATGAATGAGTTTCGAACATGAACCCACTATGTCATTTTATCAACTCAGACTAGAGATAAACCATTTTATTTAAAAATGCGCGCGTGTTCGTCTCATTAATGCACTAGTTGTTGGTCAATAGCTTCAGCCGTTTTTTTATATATGTATTATGTTAACGTGTTAAGACTGTGGCCGAACCACCAAAGACAAAAACCAATTGTTTTGTATTATACCTGTACACCATTTTATGCGTATAACCTCGGTAGAGGCGCGTGCATTTTTAGCATAGTTTATCTCTACTAACAGTTTTGTCAACACGTTCAATAGCCTGCACTTCAGCGAATTGAAGCTTTGACAGCACTTCAGCGTGTTTTATTATATAAGTAGGGGGTTAAAATAAAAACATATATGAAGGTGATTTGAGCTATAAATTAAAGTTATTCCTTTATTTCCAAATAAAAAACCATGAGACGACAACAATATCAAAATAAAGTGTGAACAATTTGGCCAACACATATAAACACTTTTCTGGAGTACAATGGTAATTTTGCCTTAAGTATGTAATTCTCACGCCATGTGTACAGTATTAGCGTCAATGCCTAGGTAAGATCCATTATGTATAACCTTATCTAGCGTAATTGCGATTCTAAAAAAGCAAATGCTACAAATTGCTGCAATTTGAGAATAAGTTGATAGTCGCGCTGCCTTGACCCAAGTTGTGGGCAAACGTGCTCGAATAATACCGATTATATATTATTTTTATCAGATAAGTACCAGACTCTCAGTGAGATTTGTTTTTATAAATTAAAAATTGTGAAAATTTCACTATGTGAAAGCTTTCCGTCTACACTACACTATATATATGTAATTGTATTGCGAGCATTGCTTTGAAAACTATATATAATTGTATTGCGGTCATTGCTTTGAAAACTTAATTTAATTCTATATTGATAGATATTTAATCCCTAAGACTCTTTTCTATTGGCACTATGTGCTTAATAAGTCAGATAACAAAACTTATCCTGCTTTGCTGACCGTTTCATGATCAAGCGAAACCAATAGATTCGATACAATTAGACGAGGTACCGAAACTTACATAATTATTGGATCAAGGTCGAGACATTGATTTAACTATAAATACAAGCATGGCGTACTTTTTTTTATAAAAAATGAAATGAATTTAGTGGTAGAGTTAAAGCTACAATACCTACATATTTACTTTTCGCTTGAAATCCTTATCTGTAAAGCAGATCTAACTGTGGTTGCTACTTGTAATATAGGAGTCTAAGTTCTCTCGGAAATCAATTGGCAATACCACGTCGTGACCGGAAGGCAAAAGTCCTTGCTTCGATTGCTGCAGCATGGTATACAGCCAATATCCGTTTTCACACCAACACTCGTTACTGTCGCATAACATTCCTACAATATTTCCGTATTCAATTACCAAACTTTACCTAACTGTTACACTTTTATAGCTTATTCTGTTATTAGTAAAATCGCTGTTATCGGTACTAATAACGCATATTAATAACGCACTTAATTATAACTTTAATATAGACCTCTAAGCAGTTGTTGTAAATACTGATTTCCGCGTTTTTTTATGGTTAACTGATACAAAGGTAGTGCGACAAAGGATTGCAGCTAATATGGTTTTATTTAATACTAAGTTGAATAGCAACATTCGAGAGATTGCAAATAAATAAACTACATAGATATTACAGTTCCAGGTGTTTGATCAAACAATTGTGATAAGTTAATAACTCTAATCTAGTAAATATTAGATTTTATCAGTATTTTGTATTACAACGGTCTATTTGAAATTGCGGTGTATTTTTTTAAATGAGATAATTATGATTATGAGTTTAACTATCCATCAACTGAAAATATCCAGATCATAGATTATATGAATTGAGTTTCGATTATCTACTTAGAGTTATTTTCAAATACCTGAATATTCATATGACATACTTAGTGAGACAAACGGGAATTAAATGATGATTATTTTGTGCATGTCGTCCGTAAAAAAAAAAATTAAAAAAAAATTGTAAAAACAATTGTGATAAGTTAATAGCTCTAATCTAGTAAATATTAGATTTTATCAGTATTTTGTATTACAACGGTCTATTTGAAATTGCGGTGTATTTTTTTAAATGAGATAATTATGATTATGAGTTTAACTATCCATCAACTGAAAATATCCAGATCATAGATTTTATGAATTGAGTTTCGATTATCTACTTAGAGTTATTTTCAAATACCTGAATATTCATAATGACATACTTAGTGAGACAAACGGGAATTAAATGATGATTATTTTGTGCATGTCGTCCGCTGGTAGGACAAAATACAATAGAACGAATAGGAATGAACAAAATACCAACTAGGCTAGTGAGGAAGTTTAAAAAAATTATTGCTTATTCATTAAAGCTATTTTCGTTATTTCACTCCATTTCATAGAACCCATTGTTATGCATTTCTAACGAAAAAGACAAAATCATCTTTGATTTAAGTTTCAGTTTGAAACAAATGCCGTTTTAATTATAAAAATTTCAATTTGTAAATACTGAAAAATTATTTTCTGCTTTGTTTGAAATTGTTTTGATATTTTACATTTTAGGTCAAGTTTGTTTATAAACAATATTTGTATTATAATAGTGCTTATTTATCTTTTATAATATCACCTTGTAAAACCTGTCAAATCGATACACGAAATCTAATAAATTCACCAACTAGCATGAAATATATACAAAACCTTATTAATATTACCTACGATAAGTTCTTTATTGAGTACTTGCTTCTTGCATTCTTAATCTCAATTAATAACACAGTATTATATTACATAAATACTTATCAACTTATTAGACTACAAATTAGGTAGTTATGATTTTATAAAATTATCATGCTAATGGTATCACGGGAGTATGATCTCATGATTGTCTTTAATTATCACATTAAGCGTACCTACTAATGTACTTACTTACACATGATTAGCAAGCATGGCGTACTTTGAAGATCCTTTGTTACTGAAAAAACATCGAAAGGGTCCGTGAGACGATACGAGACCTGCGAGACGAGAAACAGACTACGCGGAAGAAAAAGAGGCACTACTTATGTAAATATGAAAGTTATGCATCCAGCGCTTAGCGAGTTCAACTATACGTCATTGTGCTTGTGCGAAAGTAGCCATTAAATTGAACATTTTAACGGAGTCTGCTTTCTGTACTTATACTAATATTAATATCGGTTAGTATATAAAATGCATGTGTACCTACGTATGTACTTAGACGAAACTATAAGCTTCTTTAGAATAAGTTATTTTTTGTGGAAAATTAAACCGGAGAAGTGCGTGTTGGACTCGCGCTCGTAGGGTTACGAAGCACGTTTTTGATTGAGAACTATGATTATGAACTACTTATTCTATTCTGTTTTTTAGTAGTTGTTGTTATAGCGGCAATGTCAATGGCACGGTTCAAGAGATACTGCCTGGTGACAGATGGACTAAAAAACAGAGATTTTCTCTTTGGGTACGAAACCCTAAAAGCGTAAATTTAGATTGATGAGTACCAACTCATAAATAATAAATAATGCTGGACAATCCACACAACATCATCTAGCCCCAAGCTAAGCAGAGCTTGTGTTGGGTAGGTATACCTACTAGAAGACTCACATACTTAATACAATACATTACATGGATAGATATTTTTTTATTATATTAAGTATAAGAACACCCGGAATAAATATTTGCAGATCGTACAAACATTTATCTCAAGGCGGGAATCAAACCCGGAACCTCCGAGTCACAGGCGGACCTTCGCCCGCCGCGCCACGTCTGTCGTCTAAATAACGAAAGGAAGTAAACAACATATCAATAAAACTATTGTGAGTTACTTTAAGTATTGGTATGCACCTTGTTATAATCCATTTATAACCAATTAAATTGCTTCTATTACAGTATTTAAGTCAGTTCACATTAAGTCATAGCAACAATACATATATGTAGGCACGAAGGGCGTGACTCGTATACATAAATATATAACGAGCATGGTGTATTAATATAGTTTGTTATAACAAATGCATTCTGCAAGATTATACCGGCTTAAATAAGCAGTTCCGTATCCGTCTACATAATATTACTTAGCACAAATAAGTAGAGTTTCTTTTAAACAATTTCCTTATTACAGTCGAGTTCAATTTCATTGACGCTGGGGAAGCTTAGTGTTTTTTTTTATTGCAACTACAAAGCTACGAGATGGTTGTACCGTACTTAATATATTTTGATTGAATTTGAAACTAGACTAGGGCCGAGAATAGGGCTGACATGTTTAATGATAGCTTTACTATAGAGGACGTTCCTATTTCTCTTTTCTTTCTTTAATTAAGCCTCATAATTGATCTGTTTAATTTTAAGTATATTATGTACCAAAAAGTTTCTTTAAAGGCAATAATATTGTAGTGCCCCAGTGGGGTCATGTTCGGCTCTAATCTTAATTTAAGACCTATAATTGTAATTGTATCTATCTACCGCGTCTTTACATTTCTAAACTCATTCTTATCAAGGGCTTCCTTGGTTAAGTTTCCTCCGAAAACAGCTCTTTAATACATTTAAACGTGGCTTGCATCTTTAGGTTTTATTGCGTAAGCACCAATGCGTGCCTACTCTAGACTTTAGATTATAGTTACTTTGAGTAAAATATAAATTACTTTTAGTAAAAGGCTGGTACCTTTTACTGCAGAAAAAAAAAAAATTGACATGAGTCAGTATTATTAGCTCCTACTTTAACATTGTAAAAAAGGGAACAATTGTTTCGTAGCAATTATAGTGATTCTATGTAATATAGGTATATTTTGTAAAATATCCTATATATTTACAAAATATACATAAATAGTATTCAATCTAGTTTTTATACATATATGCATGGAAGATGGCGTTGTGTGAATATTTAAAAATAAAGAATGTGTTTATTTTTGTCTTATTTAAAATTTATTATTACTACTTACTCAATTTATAATTTAAATATAATGATTAGACAAGTATCAGACCAAGTAGGTATTTAAATTAAGATAGATAATGTCACTAAACGTCGTGAAAATGAATGAAGGCTATCGGCCTTGCCCCTTGCAATTGAGATCGGATGTGATTATTGCCTTTTGTTCAATTACATAAGAATAACTTGTCCACCTTACACCAGTTTCGCACATGGCCGACTTATAATGAAGGGTATCTTAAACTAAGCACGATAATGTCCATGTGGCCTTTAAATCGTATGTTATAAACAAAACTGCTTTCCATTTTACAATAACATTTGAACAAATTACATATTATTTTTATCTTAGCTAAACCAACTATTTATTTTATAACTTCCACGCTTACACCCCCACATTTTTTTTGTCAATTTGATGATGTCTAATTGGTCCATTAGAAACCAAGTCCTAATTATTGACCGTTTGCACATTATCCGATTTGATATGTAAACTTCAAAAGGTTGCTAATATCATTTGGTATTAGAGGTTAGACTATTCCTGAATAACAGTTTTAAATTATTCTTCTAAATGTCGTCTTTAGGGATTGCAATCCGGAAAACCGGATCCGGTAATCCGGCGGATCCGGCATCATTTAATGGTTACCGGATCCGGTACCAATATACCGGATCCGGAGACCGGATCCGGTATGCAGAAACTGCTTGCACCGGCAAGCAGTTTCTGGGAAAATAATATAGCTGTTGCATGAGTAGGTACTTTAAATGCGTTGTGCGTAGTGTTCATGCGTGCGAGTCGTTCGTCGCCGAGTCGCCCCACTACGCTTCGCCAGGTTAATTGTATCTATTAGATATTATATTTACTTGATAATTAATATTGTTACTAGACCAGTCAAAATAGACATTCCAGTTTGCATTAATTCCCAACAAGCTGGATTTTTGTGCAGGCCTTTAATACGTCATACAACGAGACCTATCGAAAAATGGTTTTCGATAGCTTTCGTTGTTTCAGAGATATACGCATATAACGCAAATTTGTGACCTTTGACCTCGAATAAAATACAACGCACAAGCGAGATCGATGAGGACTTTTGACATATCATTTGTAATCTAATGGCGTATTCAAGGCCTGCACAAAAATCCAGCTTGTTGGGAATTAATGCAAACTGGAGTCATCATTTTAGTCTATTTTGACTGGACTATACTTATAAACTGATCCATCTGTGAAAGTGAAATCTAGAAAGACTGAGCTACTCGTTACGTCGTAAAATTATTACTAGTTACCTACACTATTAAATTTTAATTGTTTTCTAGTTGTCTATTTGTCTTAACATTGGTTAGAACATAAAGTCGATTTTATAATATTTGAAACTATCATGGTTTTGAACATAGTTTTCATTATAAACGGAACCGAAATATCGGGAAATAATCAAACTCACAAATCATGGAAAATATCTCGTTTCTAATGAAAACAAAGTCGATTTTATATACTTATATGTGATTATTTTTTTATAAACTACCTACATATAAGTGCAGTGACACTTGATTAACTCACTTATTTTGTACTAAAAAGCGAAAATCATCTTGATTTAATCAATCCGGCCGGATCCGGTCGGATCCGGCCGGATTGATGGGAATCCGGTCGAATCCGGCCGGACTGAAAATGACGCCGGATTGCAATCCCTAGTCGTCTTTATACACCAAAAAACCATCAATGACATACAACAACACAGCCAGCCCCGACTTTCAAAGGCTTGAGGTGTTATTCTAGTACACACAATAAAAAAAATCAAATAAGGAGTCTTCTCTTTCTTCCCACTTAATCTTAGTTAATTGTCAGTATTGTATTACTTTTAGAATATGTCGGATTCCATGTGGGACTTCTATCAAACTCATTATGGTAGCGCCTGATTTTTCGTGAGCTCCCGCTGGTACACAAATAACTCCAGAAATTAAAATGTGACCGGTAGGAGTCATCAGGCTGTGCTGAGACAGTCTTTCACTCTTTTCAAAAGCCAAAACATTTACAAAATCCACTTTGAGGTCAAAGGTTACATTTAAAGTTATTATTTAAAACCGGTCATCTGTTTACCCACTCAGATTTCGAGCATAAGGCTACCTACTTGTCATCTACCTACTTAGAGATGACAATATTATGTACCTACGCCGAATTATAATTTTGATCATAATAATAATAATTCTTTATACAAGTAACATTTAAGGAGGCTGGCAGGTTTCTTTATTGATGTCGAAAGAAGCTGTTTGACTCCGAATACTATTACTAAAACATTAATTTTCTAATAGGTACTATGTAGGTACCTACCAAAAGCCAGCATTCCTAAGATAAATTGTCTATAGATCTTCGTAAAGGATTAAGCAGACATATATAATTATAATAGAAAAACTGTAAACAAGTTTATCTTGCTGCGTAGGTTAGGTACAATACTGATGTGTTTTGACAAATATTATATATATTTTTATCAAACATAATTTAATTTCTGTAGCGAGTAGTATAGCCTCATAAACAAAAATAGAAGATGACCTACCCGATGTGAAGTCGGCGAACTGATAACATTAGAAGGCATTGAAGATTTTCAGCAATGCGCTTATTTCAAATTTAATTTTATGAGTAATATTTGCACACCGTGAGCCACAATCTTTGTAAAAGGTTTCATTTTCCATTTTTGTTTTATGCTTTATAGGTTGACTGTATATTGCTTGGCCGCAATCTCATCTGATGTTTAACGATGATGCGGTCAACGGTGTAGCACGTTTGCCTACATAAGTAGAACCTATTCACTCTCCTCTCGAAAGATTTTATTCATAGTTATTTAGCGTCATCAGTCAATCAAAACTTCTTACATCTGAAATAAAATCTGTGTGTTATTTTGTTATCATTTAATGGATGATAAGTTCAGAGCCCAACTGGACTCCCCTAAACTTGAAAAGGAAAAGAGGAAGGCCTTTCAAAAGGTGGAACGACGACATAACTGACGTAGCTGGTAAAATATGGCCAAGAAAGGCAAGGAACAGAGACGCATGGAGAACTTTGGAGGAGGCTTTTACCGCTAAGGCGGCCCAACCAAAACTATAAATTTAACTTTTTTAAATATATGTATTAGAAATTTATGTTAGGTTTAGGAAATAAAGCTGTTTTTTTTTATTTTTTTTTTTTTTTTTTTTTTATTTATTATATAAGTTCAGAGCCCAAACCACTTTTTCAAAGCTGGAAGCTATTGTCACTCTACTACTCGTACTAGTTTTAGATTAAAGCATTATTTCATCGATACATGGCAAACAAAACATTGTTTGTACTTGTTACTTATTAAAGGCATCGCTGACATAAAAAAAAATGTAACATGTACCACCAACTCTTTTCGAAATTCGGTTGGACACCGCATTCAAAATATGCCCTTCTTTTCAAAAGAAGTTTTCCCCAAAACTGAGCAGAGATACTATGAGAACTAGAAAGCTTATAAAATACTTAGGTATATAGGTATTTTTTGTGTAAATACAATGACTTTGCTGTCATACACGAGTTGTAATCGTGAAACCTGTTTTTGAGGCTACCGCCGACAAGTCTCTCCAAATTGCACTTTAACGACAAACTTCATTCATAAAGGTATATAGCCTTAACAAAATGTTTTTAAAATTAAATGTTTTTTTCCGCTGTGATAGTGGCATTATAGTAAATATTTTCGAATAGTAATCTAGCTCTATCAAAATCTCAAATGACGTGCTGATGTCGGTTGGAAACGACGACAACGTAACATATTACCTACGTAACAATATAACTAGATTTTTGCAATCTATTTTTTTATACATATATTACAGGTTAATATGGGTCAAATGAAATATATGCTAAACTTGTAAAATGGAATACTGCTAAAATAAAAAAAAAAACACTTTTTTTACACAACATAGGCATTGTGTAAGTTAATGATTTTTGCATGTACTAAAACCTAGATTGCCTATATTTATATACACATTTTTGTGTAAATACATTTAGGTAACACCCAGATACAAAACAAACATGAGTGTTTAGGATTTCAAATGTTTGTTGGGAATTGAGCCCGCAGCATCAATTCGCTTAGTTTGAAATTTAAAAGTACATAGTTTTGTTTACAAGGGGGCTTAAATAAGCTATTAAAAAAAACAGCCGAGAAAAAAAGAATTTTCAGTCGGTAAAATAGGGTCTGTATAGTTTCCCCCATTATAGTAGGTATGTGCACTTTAGTCAGACTCACACTGTATAAGCTACCAACTGAGCTTGGACTTCTGTCACATTTATAAAACTACCCTGGGTTTATATACACTTTCTTGCAATATGGATGAAATGTTTTATCGCAAGAACGTTCAAGCACCATCATCGAATTTTTTTCATCTGCATAGACATTAATGCTTAGAGTAAAAACTTATTTTACTGGGGTAATCTTTAGAATTACTCAACAAATGACTATCAGATAACTTATTTAAATAAAACGGGGAAGCTAAATATAAATCATGCAGTGTCAAATATAAAACGCTTTAGGTATACGTTTTTTAATGAATTTAGGAAATGAATAAAGTAAAGTCGAACTTATTCCAGAAGCCTTCGCACTTGTCTGATTTATGCATATCTTAGACAAATTTTGGTGTTTCCAAAATGACAAGGCTAGCTAACTGACCCTGCAAACTGGTATGCTTGATTCGAACCAGTTTTTTGCGTTTCCAAAATTACAAGGTCATCTAACCCTGTCACTACAGACGCATGGTTAACCGAAGGTAATCCAGAAATTAATCAATAGAAGCTACGCAATAGTTCGACGCTAGCGTTAAATAGACCATGCAGAGTAACATCGCAAAAGCGAGCGCAAGCAAGTTAAACTTGAGTATCGCATCGGAATACAAGTTTACGAATCTTTTAATGTTTTAAATGGTTGTTCAATTAACGATTGGAATTTAATCACATAAGAGGCGAGAAAAAAAGGTGCGATGGTTTGGCCCGTTTTATATCATATTAAAACTAGCAGACCAGGTTTTTTGTCACCACAATGAAAGGGTATTTTAATACAGTAAATTAGTATCAGATAACGTACCTAAATGCACCATTCTTTTACCCTATACTTTTAACCAGTTCTTATACGTATTTTTATTTTGTAAAGCTTTGAATCGATTTTATAAATGAGTCCTATGGAGCTTGTTTTTATAATAAGTAACTGAGTTTTGACTTTTTGCTCCAGTACTAGTAACAATGCACATTTAACTAGTACCTACTTGATTGGACATTTTATATTATAAATACCTTTCTAAATGAGTGGTTGTGACTGTAGTGCGATTCGATAAAGACAATTGAACGGAACTCGAATAAAATGCAATTAGGTTTATAGCACGCCACTGCAAGCTAACTATTTAATTTGAGGCTGCAGGCACTTCGCTCTAGTTATTTTGCTCTCTAGTATTATTTTTATGTCTTGGGTGTAAAGAACAAATATATATTTTATTTCACAATGAATGAAGCATTTAGTGAAATTGACATGTCCGCAACATCCGTTGGGTCATAGATCTTTACGTAGTAATAGTGGGCCATGGGACCGATATGTATTGATGATGATGATAATGAAGAATATTTCCGTAATTATTTACTTAAAAATAATTCATGACCTATTAATATGATAGCCTACCACGCAAATTATAATACTAGCATACGTATTACGTATCGATATTTCCGCATATTACTGATACCTACCTATTGGTACCCACTGGTACCTACTCTGGACGACCTACTAGTGGTTATAGTAAGGACAATCCATTTTAGGACTCAAACAGGATCCAAGGTTATTTCAGTTTAACCAAACTGAGAATCATTTGAAAATAAGCTAATTAATTAAATTAAAAAAGTTATGTAACTATAGTTATCTAATGTTGTTCTTAAATTGATGTTGGGCTGTCAAACGACAACGCTCAAACACTTTACAAGATATACAGGTAAGGTTTTATTTTAATCGAAGTTTTGAAGAATGAGATTAGGAGTTTTCCTGCCAAACATTATGTAAGTATTAATAGTAGAAATATTCTACATACGTGAAAGACATACTTGTTTAAGGGGGGTCGTCGCCTTAATACATTTCTAATTACAATATCAGCACATTTTTTTCAATAGTTTCATTCGTACGTGTAATTCCAGTGCGCAATTAACTTTATAAATATAACTACAATAAGGAAATAAAATTGAATAAGTAATATGAACCACTAGATAGATCTGCATGCTGTTGCGATCAAGATAATAATGTATTTTGAGTTTTATTCATGAAAATCAATTTTGAATATTGAAAATCAAAAATTTGAAATCAAAATTGATTTTCACAAATGATTTTTTTATGCAACAAATTTTAAAACTTTTTGTACTTCCGCTCAAAATATATTATTTTACGAAGATGCTATCTGGCCTAACATTATAATTAGTTGAAATAGCTAAATATTTATTTGTTGCTCTTTTTGGTTTAGGTGCTGAACCAGGGTTATGTACGAGTATTCAAGGTTGTTATTTTATTATATAGAGTTACTATGTATTTACTTGTAATCAAGCACTTATAATGTAAACAAGTTAACACAACCGTTAATTACCGTAACGATGGGTTTGCTACATTTTTTAACTTAGATTCAATATTAAGGTGCTTAATTAAATTATGTTTTTATGGGTATTGAGAGAAAAATGTTATGACGTAAAAACATTTTTATTGTAGAGAACCGATTTAAATGATTGTTTTTTTATTTGAAAGCCTGGTGCTTTGTCTGTCTTATGTTAGGATCAAGATCCGATTAATAAAAAACTTAATTAAGGCCAGATAGCATCTTCGGAAAATAATATATTTTTAGCGGAAGTACCTACAAAAAGTTTTAAAATTTATTGCATAAAAAAAACATTTGTGAAAATCAATTTTGATTTATTCAATATCAATACCTACTTGGATACAATTCAAAAGATATTCCATCCGTCACTAGCCTCTACATATTTACAGATTATTCAAATAGTAGGTACCTACACGTATTTGTTTCCAAATCATTATTAATCGAAAACATTACGACATACTATATTAATTAATAAATAACAAAGGATATACCAAATGGTTATAAAAACGGTGCTTCATGTGTCTCGGTTTCATCAGCCAAAATCTAGATATTTTCCGTGCCTATAGAAAGTTAATTAAGCCGCGTTATGAAACTAGCAAGTGTCTAGCTCATTTAAAAGCCTAAAAGTGTCTATTTTTACCAGGGGTCTACAGAACATCGATGTAGATTGATGATGATATCGATGGATTATTGTCTATATTACTTACTCATTGGGGAATAGAAAAACGACTGAGATAAGAATCGTAGACAAATTCATCGTTGTCCGGAAAAATAATTAAATCGAAATTAAAACAAAACATCTTTTCATTATAACAAGTTTAGCTACAGATAATTATTTCAAAGAAAAGTCGTTGATTCTGTTGATGTTGACAATTAAAGTTTAATTATCTGATCTTCTTTAATTTGCTTTGAAAAACTAAAGTTACTGGTAAACAATGCCGAGTCCCGGCTCTCATACCTAATATAACATTATTTATATTTTAAATAATTAGCGTGCAACACCAAACTGAAACTAGTTTAATACGGCTTGCTTACTAAGCGAGCTCATAAAATGTTCGTGTTGTTCACAAATAGGTAGGTAAGTACAGAAAAAATGATAAAACATCAATTGTTTTTTATAAATCAACAAAATAATAATAAAAGCAGCTGACGAGTTCAGCGAATATTACATAATCATAAGGGGGTTATAGTAAACAAACTTACGACTATACAGTATTTACAAAATGTACATTTACATATAAAATACATAAGAAACAGCTGAGCTATCTACAGACCGTTGCAAACGATCTATAGATAGTTCAACTGATCCAAATCAGTACCAATCGGAAGCGTACCCAAGACACTGGCTGCATTGCCGCGCTGAATAGCAATGCTGATACGTTGGGCCAGATACTCACCAGCCCTCGGGTCACGCGTCGCTTCGACTAGATAAGTGTTTATTCATAAAACAGCCAGCAAGGGCTCGGGAAAATTAGCCGGAGAGCGAAGCTAGTAGTAAATATTTTTATTTAACCTACCCATAACTTGACTACAATGATACAATATTATTAATATTAATAAAGTTAAACAACATTACTTTTCTACTTTCAAGGTGTTTTATCGATCTTGAAGAAAAATAACCTAAACTACTGAAACCACTTTCAACAATCAGTGCTTTGCCTTGACAGTTAACATTTGCAATTGCAGAGAATGGGTATCCTGGACCATAATTCAAAAAGTAATTCCTCAGTGTTTTTTATATATTTAGATAGAATATATTCCGGTCAAAGGTCTTATAAAAAGGGCTTAAAAAACTTTCTTGAGAAACAAATCGCCAACAGAAGTTTGAAGCGTTGGTTGGGGACAATAAAATGTGGTAAAGACTTGTAGTCAGAGTACCTTTTTATGCCTTACTTAAAATTACAACAATAAAAGTCTATGCTCTAAATACTAGTGTATGTTTATATAATATACTGGTACCAAAGAAGGGCGAAAGCTTGGAGATCATGATCAAAAACATCAGCCTATTTAGCAGATCTATATTGCACCCGCAATCTATATTATTATTATTATTTATTATTATTATTATTCAGCCACTGTTGTCCCACTGCAGGGCAAAGGCCTCCCTTCCCTCCTTCCACTCCTCGCGATCCAACGCAGCGACAGGCCACGTACTTAGGTGAGAGTCCAGCTCGTCCCGCCACCTCATTCTGGGTCTTCCACGTCGTCGCTTTGCATTTTGAGGAATCCACTGTGTGGTTTGCTTAGCCCACAAGTCATCGGGCATGCGACAGATGTGTCCGGCCCAGTTCCACTTTAGGCTGGCGGCTTTTTGACCAACGTCAACGATGTGTGTTTTGGAGCGCAGGATACTGTTCCGCACGCGGTCGGACAGTTTCACGTTTAAAATACTGCGCTCCATGGCTCTTTGGCATACCCCGAGGGCGGATTTTTGATGTTTTGTCATAGACCAAGTCTGAGCACCGTAAGTAAGGATGGGAAGAATGCGCACGTCCATGAGTTTCTTTTTTAGGGTAAGTGGTAGATTTCCCTTCATCAGGTCTTTCATTGACCAAAAGCTTTTCCAGGCGTTTTCTGTGCGTCTCGTAATCTCTTTTTCTGTTTTTCTGTTACCCGCAATCTACACCTTGTAAATATTCGTAATTACAGTATTGTTTTTTAATGTTGGATATTATTTGCCAGGTGTCCTTGTTGGAATATCCTAAGGAAGTCTGTTCATGACAATTGATGACGAATAATGTTGTGAAACGTGCGCCAGTCTAATTTATGTATTATAGTAGTCATATTTTTTATATGTGTGGAAATTCAAGTCGGTAGTAGGCATTTCCATACAACTTCCGACAGTGTAGAGCAAAAAAGATTTATTGTACAATGTCAATTATGTTCCTATATAGAAAACCATTTATTATTATGGATGACTGAACTAGCGAGCGAAGATCATAAAGTTTAGAATTTTGACTTGGGCATATTGGCGTTACATGTTTGATAGAGTAAATAAATAAAAAAAAAAAATGCTGGACAATCCACACAACATCATCTAGCCCTAAGCTTAGCAGAACTTGTGTTATGGGTACTAGAAGACTGACATACTTAATACAATGCATTACATAGATAGATTTTTTTTATTACAATACATATAAAATACCCAGAGGATCCGGAATAAATATTTGGAGATCGTACAAACATTTATTCCAAGGCGGGAATCGAACCCGCAACCTCCGCGTACCAGGCGGAGCTTCGTCCGCCGCGCCGCGCCACATCGGTCGTCATAGGATTAGGTAATATAACTTCCAAACGGCATAATCATTGTGCTTGGAATTTGGGATACTGAACGATACAAGAAGTAAAACAGCTAAGGTATTGTAAGAGTTCAATCAAACACAAAAAGTAAAGAGGGTGTCGTTGGTAACTTTACATACTATTTACTTTAAATAGAATTTATTTTACAGGTTACGTTACTTTTAAGAAAGAGGAAAACCGTATAAATCTAAGAACCATGGCTTTCGTGTATGTTCGATACCTTTTTTCCCTATCGATGCTAAGTTATTACCGGTGTTTAGTGTTTTTAAACCAGTTAGTGTGATATTGGCTCATATAGGTTTAATGATTTCAGCGTTCAAAGTCAAGTTATAAAAATACTAAGTCGAAAGATATATGATTGAACCGAGTGTGAAGTCTTGTTCTCAACTCAGCGACAACTTTCTAGGAAAACATATAAATCACATACATAATTAAAAAAAAATACATTGTGACGCGAATACATTACTTAGCACCCGGTAGAAATCGCACAAAAACAATTAGTGCCGACAACTATAAACTAACCGCTATTAAATTAATGCGGAGAACAAAAGCTGCTCTTATAATTTTATGAATCAGCGATTGAAGAAATTTCCTTGGTTTTATTTCCTGGCGGCCTTCTGCCCCTATGTGCTAATTAGAGCAAAATAACAAGCCGAAAACTGTCACAAAAAATACACATTATATAAGGTGTTGGATGACTACTTCTTAGAAACGGCCACAAAACCCATTGCTGCATGGCGGTTATGTATTTATGGACTTTTATATAAAAAAAAATGAAGTCTTTAAGTACATGTAATGTAGGTACAAGTAATTTGAATGCAATACAAAAACAAAAATTAAAGTTAAAAATATCCGTAAAAAATATGTTGAAAAATAGGGTTGGTTTTGATTTAGTTTCTGTTTTTCAAAATACACCTTGCGGTCAGATTTCTGTCAATTCGGATTTTTAGGTTTGGTCTCTTTAGTATCGGATATGTTAGGTTCTTAAGAATATGTATTTATTTGAAAAATCTGAAAGGAGTTTTCTGAGTCAGCAAATCAGTAAAACAACAACAGAGAAGGCATTAATTTGGTCATATATTCTCCCAGTTATAAGCATTCTTTTTACACCCTATATAATACACAAAAAACATAACTTGCGGAACATCCGGCATTCGAAATAAACTTGAAAGAAACATTGACGACCACCAACCAAAATCCAGAATGTATGTATGGTAATAATGAATATACTAATTACGATGCCAATTTTATTAGACTTTTACAACCGTTAGTTTTATAAAACTCAATAACTTTGGAGATATCAAAATCATTGTAATTTTCTTAAGTACAGGAAGCACTATATTATACACGAATTTGACATTCAATCATTTTGTTTTGGGCTGTATAAAAACTGACCCGAAAAAGAAGTCTGAAAAGTTCTAATTTAATCTAATTTACCTTTATATGATATTTTATAAGATAGACGTTGACTATTTTTTATCGCGCTTTTAGCGGAAAATGATATTATTTCGTTGAAACGGCTCTTCTAATTTTCATTTACATGCCATGTTGTTCGTGACAGAGCAGTTACCTTGAAGAAGCGGTGAAGGCGATCTTCGATCCACGGTAGATATTAATTGTTTTCTGAATGTAATATAATTGGTCACTGAATTGTTTAGTATCTAATTAGTTTCAGCAATCCTAGAGATGAACTTCGCGTTTCGCACAATATAGATCATTTCGATCACGCACGTGCTCGATCCATAAATGATAGTAAATATTCAAAGAAAATAATAATTATTCGGAAATTACCTACATTAGCAGCTTACTGTTAAATTCTAAGGCAAAGAAGTAGATGTTTCGTTGAGTTATACCGAGTGGGTGTTTCACAAAATATATTTTGTTATTGTAATTTTTCACTACGTCTGATTTGAAATAAAATATTTGGAATGTCTTTGATGAACCTTTTCTTACGACAGCTTAGGTACTAAATTTAATTGTACGAGATGTTTTTTTTTTACATTCTTACACCTTTACCTTATAACCTTATCCTTATAACTTTTCTGATGTTCAACCTGACACCTTATCTCATAGGAATCATAATACCTACTAGTTGTTAATAAATTTTATATTTTTTTGCCAAGACGCGGCTTTCAGCCATTTTTGTAAAAGCACTCTGAACGGAAATTAGGGATACAGATTTAACTCTGAAAACCATTGTTTATTTGTAAAAAATATTATATTTTGTGCGTCATCTTTAAAACATATTATAATTATAGTTTTACGGTTTTCCTGTAAAGATTTGTCTGCCCGTAGGGGGTTCCCAATGAAATAATTGTATCCTGTACCTTGAACCGTGCGTGTTGTGAAGGTCTTTACTTTAAAGCTGCTTAATTTTGCTGATTTATTTTAATATCTACAGCAAGTAATCCGATTCAAGAAATATTCGAAGGATTATTTTACGTGTGTCATGAATCCAAAACCTAGCAGACATAAAATAGGCATGTAGAATTTTATAAACTTAGCAACCATTGTAGGAATTGAAATCTTTCTGCATAATGTGGCATCCCTGAGGGATGATTTTTTGAGTCTCGCGTGGCCCACGCTCCCTAGAGAATTGCCCATTCTCCTTTAAGAGTTTGCGTTTCTTAATTAGAATGGGTTAAACCATTATTTAGTTTCGTTCATAACTTGGGATGATTAAAACACAGTGAAATAATATATTTTTTTATTCATGATTCCACTTTAAAAATAACCTGCTTTCTTTTTGATTTTCAATAAATAAGGAGTAAATATCACAATAACCGGTCGTAAGTTCATATGAATCTGAGTCACGTTATGACGTTCAGAGTTGCTCGCTCGGACTTAGACAGTTAGCCAAACATTACGCGTAGAGGGATTCCCCAACCGTTCACTATACGTTTCTTTCCGTTTCCATGTTATATTGGAAACGCACGTCGCGCAGGTGATTGCCAACTAGATATATAGATAAGACTGGTACATCCACCGACTGTTTGGCACAACACAACCGCCTTCATTATCAAACTGGATAGATTTGTATGTGATATATAGAAGTTCTGACTGACCGATGGATGACAGACTATGTACAGTCGAAATTAAACCATTGGTTTGATGAGGAATTTAGAGAAACGCGCAACAATTTTTTTACAAACTTGTACTGCATCGCTATTTTTGAAAATCATTGTAATTTTTTTCATTTCAGTGCAATTCTCTGCAAGCGTGCTATGTTGTTAACTGGAAGGCTCGTTTAACAATTGATTTGTAAATTTCAAAGATGCATGTTCTTGAGTTGTACATCTCCGCAGTAATGAAAGGGTGAATGTACCTTATTTGAAAATATATCAGCGCCACAGGAAAACTCAGAATACTTCGAGAATACAGCTTGTGTTAGATAAATATGTTATGAAAGAATTGCATCATTTTCCTTAGGATATGATTTTCCTTAGTAACGCAGTATTTTAAACTATTCATTGATTTACAGTATCAGTTTCTGACGAACCGATTAGTGATTAAACAGATTATTTAGAATTGACAATAGTTGATGAGACTTTTAATAATAAAAGAGCATTGATGCATCAGACCCTAAAGATTTTTATTTTTGGAATAAAATATATTATTATGTGCCCAATATCGGAGAGCCTAGTAAAGGTTTTAAGAGTGTACCTACTGGCGTAAGATGCTTGGTGCCTAAAACGAAAACGTACGCCGATTTTAATCAATTCAAGGTCCAAAAAAAAAATTTGGAGTCCAAGCTTTAGAAAAAAAACACATAAGGACTCTCCATCCAATCACTTTGTCTTGTGCGTTACCAAGAACTTTACATCAGTTTTGTACTCCTAAACTCTTACTAGGCTTTAAGTATACTCAAATGACGGAGAAAACATAATAAAGAAATCCTTGTCTTAGTCAACTTTGTTCACATATTTCCTCTCACACACTTCAACGTCTTATTAATTAATTAGATAATGGTACGATTTGTATCTATTTTAACAGGAAATTCAATGACCTTTCAGGCCTCCATAAATTATGTACTGCCTATCTTAATTTGATCACAAAATATTGCGTTCATAAATCCAACAGAGCACGGTACCGGAAGTGTTGTGATTATTGTTAGAGCCAAAAGAAAATGTCATTTATTGCCTTATTGCCATAGTGTCTAAATGCAGGGAAAACCCAAATACCTATACTATTCCATTGGGTAATTTGTTACGTCACAATATAATTAACGAACGAAATGAACTAGTCGCAGTATGTACTTACCTAGGTTATAATAGGTATTTAAAAAAAAACATCTATCAGGTAGAGTGACAAGACAACTATTATTCTCTGAAATATACGTAAGTAATATGATTTTAATTTGCCGTTAAAGATCAAATTAACTTTTAATTTCTATATTTAGTTGGTCAAAATATTAGCTCAGCTATAGTTGACATTACTCTGAACTTATTTTGAGCTGATCTTAACATTAGCTATATTCAATAGATATTTGACACACACTGGAAGAAATAACTTGTAAAACGGGGATTTTAAATTTTTATGTAAACGCTTTTTTTTTAATATTCTTGTTCTACACAAATCATTGTGACCACAAAAAAGATGTAAGTCAATTCTTGGGAACTACATGGTAATGTACCTAATACCCATTGCCAATACCAAGTCGAATCAGTATGACGTTGAGGAAGTTTCTGATATCCATTTTACGAGTGTGATGTGAGTGTCATTTGTTTATGTATGTAATACATTTGTTTATGTATGTAATACATACATAAACAAATGACACTCACATCACACAATGGAGCTTTTATGGATTTTTGTCGGTTTATGTTTATTAAGTTGTTTATACGTCGATGGTCGATTCATGCGGTTATACACCTTGTCATAGAATGGTATGATTTGATGACATTGAGGCAAAGTCTTAAAATTTTCCAATAAAACACAGGCTTGTCATATTTTAATTCAATTCCTTGCTGGGAAAATGAATCATATGAACTATCCGCGTATGTATATCGTGATCACCGATCCGGCCATTTGCGTCTTTAGAATTTGATGTGAACATTATATTGATTAAAATTTAATTATTGAAAACAAATGAATACGATTATTGCAAGATGCAAGAATGAGTGGGAGTTAAGGGAGTTTTACTTATCAACTGTCAACCTTATCTACACGTGTAACATCCTACAATAACGGAAGAGGTTGTACCTAGCATTAGATGGGTTCGACTACCTGTATTTTAGATTGCAGACCCTCCGTCACTGGGACTACAGGCAAATACATCATTTTGATTTAGAAGATGGATTATCCATTGCATACAAACGTAATACATTTTGTAGAAGAGTTCACTTATAGTGATAAGACCACTTATTGTACCTCTTGTTTGAAATTGTTTCTTTTTCTTTGGTGTAGAATAATGATATACTTATGTATTCTATTGTATAGTCACAAAAATATCTTAAAGCTCTGGCTTATTTGTTTTATATTGTGATATAATTTATATTTGGACAGTATTCCATTCTATAATACTGTTTAATAAGTAGGTACATACATAAAAAACACAGTCACATAATATTACGTATTGTTTGAATAGTTACATTGGTTTGTTCATCAAAGTGTGGTGTCATTTAAAAAACATACCTTTGTTTAACTACTTGTTTTACTTAGTTTTAATTTAGTATCGGATGCTTGATCCTGTACGCATGCTGTGGTACCCTTTAATTATGGGAGCACTTAGTTTTTATTAATGATTACGATCTTTGAAACGTATGGTGGAAACCCGTGTTTGTTATCCAACATTAAAAAAACTCTATACTATAACTAATTTTAGGTACTTTAATCTAATTTTCGATGAATTAAGTTAAAACTGAAAGTCACAGAACCTGGACAAAGTTACTTACTTAAATCATAAGGTTTGGCTTTTAGATAGACCTGATCAAAGTGTACTAGTAGATTCATTAAATAATACACGTCTTCATTATGCGGTGCGACATCACAGTAAAATTATAATTTTATAATCTGATAGTAATAAAACGGCAAAGTAATTAAACAAATAAAATATACACCTCGTGCGCACGGGAAGTAGATTATGAAAACTATAAACACTATGTACTTAAATGTAGTTATTTATTTATGTCCGTACTTTACATGATAAAATCAACTAAGACATAACATAATACTGTTTAGAAATTATCTAATAATAAGCAAGTCTTCGTTGGTGTTAAGTGTCTGATGTTGATGATATTTTTAACGTTACGTTATTATATTATTTCTAGTCGAAGCAACGCGTGACCCGAGGGCTGGTGAGTATCTGGCCCAACGTATCAGCATTGCTATTCAGCGCGGCAATGCAGCCAGTGTCTTGGGTACGCTTCCGATTGGTACTGATTTGGATCAGTTGAACTATCTATAGATCGTTTGCAACGGTCTGTAGATAGGTCAACTGTTTCTTATGTATTTTATATGACTATGTACATTTTGTAAATACTGTATAGTCGTAAGTTTGTTAGTAATTAATGAAAAAACGTTACGTTTATTTACTTATTTATATTTTATTTATTGATTTAGCCTTACTGAAAATCTAGGAAGGTATAGAGCTGAAATAATATACGTTATCAAATGCGAAGAGTTGATAATAAAAATATTTCCATGGTAAAAGTATCATCAAGCTGAGTACGAAAATACGATTTTTATTTAAACAAACTTATTTTTCTTATCATGCCATCGGTGCGTAAACGTTCCACTTATATTTTTAAGTTATGTTTAGTTTAATGACGTTAAGTAGTCACTAAAACAACTTTAGTAGTAGTAATTAGGTACGTGCAATTAGTATGTGCCTACGCTGAGCAAACATTGCTCTGAGACATCGAAGGAAAACCTCAGAAGAAAACCCCTCAACAAGATTGACCATGCATGACGTCTTGTATAAAATCTACTAAGGTAAAAGGATGGTATACGTGATAACGCAAAACCTTTACCTTATACAATACCTTTAGGTTAAAGAAGGTCTATCGTACGTTATGTTTGAAGATTCCAAATATATGAATGGCAAAACGACCCTGGATATCTTAAATCTTGAACAAGTAAATAAAAGTACTCTATCGTGCGTAGAAATGAAAACCACCATGCTTTTGTGTTAGACATTTAAAACGCAAATTATAGGAAAAGGAGTTTCTTATGTATAGAATTCATACTTATATTAATATTTATTAAGAAAGTATAAGTATAATATAAACTAACATTAGAACGTATTTCGTTTTATTATATATGTAATTATAATTTAATTTAACGCCGAGCCGCAACGTTCACGCGATCCATTCAAAAATCGTAAAACTGTAATAAATAAAACCACAATATCCAATTCTGATAAAACGACAAGCAATATACTGGAAACATAATTGGTAAATCTTAAAACATCAAATTATTTTACTTAAGTATCAGTCCCATCAAGACTTTCTCATAATATCGGGTGTTTTGGAGCGATAAGTGAAAATGGGTATATTATTTATTTTACAGTAAAAGTGACGTAGGTTAGTGCTGAGTTACCGATCGACTTATTTGCCTATTCATAATGAAATAAGAACAAAGAAATAAATATATATAAAAAAAACTATCTTGCGAACTACATAAACTAAATTAATTGTTCATCGAATCTAACCGTAGCCTTCTGAAAATATTATAATGTGATTAACTAAAAAAAACACTGTGTTGAAATCATCTTTTTCTTATTAATAAAACTACACGACGATATAAAAAAATTGGCTAATGAAATATCAGGCAAATCGACTAGGTTTAAACACCTCAGCAGAACAGAACAGTGGTCTGCGTACACGCATTTGATATCAAATCAATTACTTGTAAGTTTATATATTTTGGATTTTACCTTACCGTTTTTATTTTAAAAAATCTTATTACATGTTGGAGTACATATATTTGTTTGATAATAAATAATAATAAAGAAAATCAACGTTTATTTTCTCACGTAAAGGTATCCAATTTGATATTTTTTTTACTGTTAGTTAAAGCAGTTAAAATAGGCACCTATCATGTAATCGATTATGTGAGGGTCTACCTTAGCGCAGAAGTCCATGAAAAATAGAAAAAAATAAACACATAATATTTTGGTGATGAATGGGGGTAGGTACTTCAAATGACAGATGAAGGGGTTGAGAGTTAGGAGGTGCGCTCTCGGAGGCAAAGAGGGCGCGAGGGGCGCGCGCGGCGCGGTTTGTGACGCATGCGCGACGAAAGGCGCTGCGGGGTGGGAGGCGCGCGCCTAACACTATTTAAACTGTTCTTGCGAACGGTCATCATGCATTGGTCTGTTTGCAATCCAAAGTTTAGTTAGCTATAGTAATTCGACTGCTCGAGTCGCAGACAGACAGGCAAAAGCCCGTGGTCGTGACCGAAAGCTCTCGCAGACAATACGCTAGCTGAACGCGCAGTGAACCCTCGTTCAGGCCCTATAGTAATCAGTGGAGTGTTTTGAGAAGAAATGGCCGTAGCAGCAGCTCAGAAGAACCGCGAAATGTTCGCCATCAAGAAGTCCTACAGCATCGAGGTGAGGAGCTCACCTTCAGCAGCAGGACTCAGGGCTGACCTGCGTCCTGCTGTCTCCATCCCTCATCTGTTCAGGATTATTATCATCTCATCAGTTTTTGTGGCCGGTCATTCGGAACTACCCTTGCTTAGGCAAACAAGTGATTCTAAAAGTTCTTGTTTATTTAACACAGATAAGTTCTACTTTTAATCAAAAGTAGTAATTTAAATTACTTGAAACTAAGTGACCGACCATGAAAACAAAGCTTTAGCATTAAATTATTGGAACTTACAGAAACATTTGCTTACAAATTTTTAATCTTCATCATAATTTTATTAATTTTACAGTGAAACAAACATTTTTCAGATTCAAGAAGTCAGATGTCGTGAGTTCGAACCTCACTTCATTCTTGTTATGTCTGTGTGATCTTCAAAAATAACGAATACAACGTATCTTATTACAAATGCTTAATATTGGCTTATTTCGATCATACGTATAGTGATAATTTCAGAACAATTACCATTTTTGAAGATGCTCTATAACATTTAATTTTAGTGGTAATTCACATAAACACAAGGACTACTATTTATCCAGAACAATTCAAGACGAAGCCGTTAACTTAAATATAAGTACCAAACGAGTTTCGATTGAATATTTACATAGACGATTTATTTTAGGTTGGTAACAAACTGGCCTAAATCAATCGAAGAAAATAAGAGATGGATAAAACAAATTAATACACTCGAATTTTCTTGGTACTGATGATTTAAATTAAACTAACTTAAGATCAGTAAAACTGTAATCCATTTGCTATCAGATGTTTAAAGGATATTTTATAAATTATAACTAAAGTTTCAAATAAGTTGCGAACCAGAACCGCACGTGTGATTCTTTTTAAATAGTTCGTTAAATTTATTTCAAATACACTATTGAGAAGCAACAACATTAGGTTATGACGGTAAACTGCACGGACGACAATCAGGTCCGAAAACTTCTCATATCATTTTGTTTATTTGTAGATATAAATAGCTTGTGTTTGAATATTTAAGCATCAACTATGGTAATATTATTTTATATGATTAAATACAAAATTCCAACGTAAAAGTAAAATAAAACTCAAGGAGGGAATGTCAAAGAAACCGTGTGAAAGTAACATTGTTAAGGCGACGAGTCAATATAAAAAATGTAGTAGGTACTTTCGTCGGCAATAATAAACAAAAATCTCATAATTCCGTGTTATTATGTCGACGACAACAGAAGGAGTTTATGTTGTTATTTATCTTCACAATTAAAAACTCGAAAAGTATGCAACTTTCTTAAAGAAAACGTATTATAACGTGTGACATATTATTGTATAATTTTATACGAACAATGAAAATTAAATTGGTCATTTTGGACGTATATCACTGTCAAATAAGAAACCATCGCATGTTTTTCGTACGCACTGACCTTTTCGGTACATATCTACCTAACATTGCAGAAAAAAGCAGTCTCATCATTGTCTAAATGAAGATTAATTAGCATTGTCAATATTCAAGGCGTCGGAGTCATAATCGTTACTTTGTGGTTCCAATTCTGTTGCAATTACAGCTTGGTTATCTCACCGCACATCTTATAGGTACCTTCTGTTATTTATTATGAGATGCACAAAATTTAGCTTTGCGAAATGTAACAATTTTCAATAAAAAGCAAGTTTATTAAGAATTGGTGATAAACATTTATCACGGGAAAATGCCTATATTTTGCAAGACGAAAATCAGATTTGTCGACTCCCGTTTTCAGCGTTTATTTTCCTTTGTGATAAACTTGTAGAGATACAAAGATTTCAAAGTTGAACAGAGAAATAATGTGCATGAGTCTACTAACCCTAGTGTAATACGTCTAATAACTAATGTAGCGATGCGATTTTATTTAAGTTTGTTCTACTATATTAAGCTGTGCGATAACTGAGCCTGTAATTAAAGTGTGTTTTATAATTGGCACCTGAATGATTGTATTTCCTTGACCATCGAAGGTCGGAATGCAAGGCGGTGCAACGCTCACCGCGTCCACTGCAATTTGCAAAGATCTTGTCTCATGACACGATGGCCCTACGGCACAGTATCAGCTAAAAACCAAAAAGTAACGATTGTGCCTTTATTCCAGCCGTGTTTTAAGGAAATAGTAGGTATTGACCTCCTTTGTTTGATTGAGTTGCAATTGCTAGGTGGTTTTGTTTCGCTAGTAATTAATTAGTCATCGTCACGCAAGTAGTAGGTAAATTAGACTTGAACATAACGAATTCAGGGTCTTTGAAGAATGCCCTTGACCAATTAAAGTTCTTCCTGACGGTAAATTATTTTTTCCTAGTGTTTAGAACACCGGCAGCTAGTTATTAACTTTCAACATATTTTATAACAAAGACGACTCAACTACCTCATAATTTTATACGCACATAACTAGCACGCACAGGTACTGAGATTATGTAAATGTCTATATACTACGTACATCAAAGATATAGGTAATGAAAAATTGTATTGTTTGATAACATAATAAAAAAATATAATTTAAAAAATATTTATTCTAATAAATAAAAAACATATAAAATACTACAGCTGAGGTTTTTCTAGATGTCATTGAATATCATCCATCGCACATTTGATCGAAAGACAATAGAGCGGGTATGGAACAGACACGCCGGTCAGAGCACTGCTTAATTGCCCGTCGACCGATTGGAATGGTAAAGTGGCCACTCGGGCACACCAAGGCTATGCTAACCGGATTCCGAATCTGCCCGCTCCAGTTAGGCGGACCTTTAACTCCTGTTTCCGCAATCTTGTCGTTAAAGCTGTTTCAATAATGCTTAGTGCATATCAGACGCATTCAAAGCCAATAAAAAAAAAACAAATCGGTTATTGAATCTTCTGATGAGGATTGACAGGAAAATCTTGTATTTTGAGGTAGTTTTAGGTCGAATGATTACCGTCTAAGTGCATTTCAGGGGCTCAGTAACAATAGAGTACGATTAGCTTAACCCTTGACATACATAGTTAGGCCCGCACGGCCACTCTACTGGAAAATGCTAGGTCTCGCCGCGCGCTCTTTAGCGCGACGGAAATTACGGTGCCAGTGACACAAACGTGCCAAACTCACATGAGCCTGCGGCAAAGCCCATAATTATCCACTTTTAGATTTACCTCCAAACCGTTTTACCCGCATTTATTCATTAACAGGATTTTTTGCGAGACGGAAAACTTTGAAAAAATTAGCTATATTTTTATTATCTACTCTTACATTCTTATGAATAAATCAATAGTCAAGTTATAAAAAAATTAAAAACTCGTTGTGAGAATGAATAAGTACGTATTAAATATTAAAAATTCACCAAAATTGAATTTGACTTTGGTTTCATATCACGTTATATCCGCAATTAAATGCACCCCAAGGCAATTCAGTTACTAAAAGTTCTTGACCACAAAGTGACGTGAAGTACATTCACATTATTTTAGTATACTTTATATATGTACTAGGTAAATATGTACCTACTTTATGCAGTTGTAATCTGTACACATTTTTTATAAAAATATTATGAGTTTTTGTTTTATATTTTGATCGCAGGAACATCGTAGCATATGACACCTGATGTTATCAATGAGTGACCTTGTAGGTAGATTAATATTCGAGCGACTTTAGGTATACGGTCTGTCTGCACCGTTACAATAAGTCCTAACCAACGTTTACATTCACGTTAAAAATCTTTTCTATATCTACTAGCATCTGATAATCGCACGCATCAGTTAAGTATTACTATAAAATAAGTTTATACATGAACCTGAGTTACCTATTATATTAAATTAAATTAAATCACAATATATGATTTCAATCAAATGATGCGCGGTCGCATTAAGAAATTTTCCGACGGTAATTAACAAAGTGTTGGAAAGTCGTTGACAAAGTAAGGACTTCAACGCGCAATAGAACAATTGCTCGCAAAGAGCACGTCTGTAGTAATAATTGGCTCCATTCGAGCTCAGCGGTCCAGAAAGTTCAGTTCCTTTTAAGGGATTTCAATCGTATGACGACGCATCCGGCGGGCTTGGAGGCGGGAATGTAATGGCAGCACTTTAACCCCCGGACACGCGCAGGAAATAAGCTTAGGAACTCCGTAAAAGCAATTCCTGCTCTCACATGAAATATAATGCGATTTGACCGCTTTATATTTATAAGGATTTAGAAGACGCAAACTATTTTAGTGTTTCCTTTGTGCTAGCTCTTTTCAAAACGTTTCTTTCAGACCAGAGTGAAATAGTTAAAATACGTAAAATGTATTTAGGTAATGTCTCAATTGAAAATGCTAGCGCACCACGCGCATCAATCACGCAATTTTCTACACAACATAGTTAAATAATACGCTTTACGGCTTTATTATCATAAGGCTTTATTGTAAGAATTAATTTTGTTGGCAATGAGTTGAACATAAAAAACCTAAACAATTACAAGTGTTTAAGCGTGCTGCTATTATTATGTTAATTGTGTATTTAATTGATTTTAAATGTCGTAAATTACCCGAACGAAAAGTTAGTACTAAGCAATGGTAAAAAAAGTACTTAGTGTAACTTGGTAGTGTCGTGGGTATTATCATACAAATTTTGTAACTTATTTTTTTATTGTTGCAGAACGGCTACCCATCTCGCCGTCGTTCACTTGTTGACGATGCTCGTTTCGAAACCCTGGTTGTCAAACAGACCAAGCAAAGTGTGCTCGAAGAGGCTCGCGCCCGCGCTAATGGTGAGTAATCACCATGATCATGTAGTGTTGATTGCAGATATATACTTGCAGGCTATCAACGGATACTGAAAAAGAGACGTCAGTCCTTACAGAGAATCAATCACGACATAAGTTAACAACATTTGAATTACTAGCCTCCATAGATAGATTTATTTTATTTTGGAACCGTTTTTTATTATTTTAATTTTTATTATTTATTTTATTTCATTTAGACTCAGGCTTGGAATCCGATTACATTCAAGATGATATGCACATTGGCAACGGCGATAAATCCCCTACAGTTGTAGATGGAATTCAGCAGGATGAAACTAAGAATGGGCACCTGGGTAATATTTTATAATTTTTTCGAGCTACTTTCATTTCCTTTTATTATAATATTTTTGGTTACTTATTAGTTTTTTTTTGTTTATGTTTTTATTATTTTCATTTTAGCCGATGCAGACGTAGGGGATGACGTCGATAAAACCAATGATGGTCAGTATTTTATAATAAGTAGTATTATTACATATCAAAGTATCATCGCAATGTTCAAACTGAGGCCATCTGAACAATGTTGCTTATTTTAAAATTAATTACAGATTACACTTTGACGGAGGAAGAGGTAATTCTGCAAAATGCCGCCGCCGAATCAGCTGAGGCCGAACAAGAAATACAGCAAGCAGTTATTCTTCTTCGCATGCGCGACGGCATGGGTTCCCTCTCACGCATCCTCAAGACTATAGAGAATTACAAAGGATGCGTCTTGCATCTCGAGACTCGTCCCTCGCAAGTCGAAGGCGTCCAGTTTGATGCACTTGTCAAAGTGAGCATGTCTCGCGTAAATCTTCTTCAACTCATCAGATCTCTTCGCCAAGCGACCTCCTTTGCAGGAGTCAACCTTGTCACCGAAAACAACATCTCCAGTAAGACCCCCTGGTTCCCGCGTCACGCTTCCGATCTCGACAGCTGCAACCATCTCATGACTAAATACGAGCCGGAACTGGATATGAACCATCCCGGTTTCGCTGACAAAGCCTATAGAGAGCGTAGGAAGCAGATAGCTGAGATCGCATTCGCATACAAATACGGAGATTTAATTCCGACCACTTCGTACACGGAGAGCGAGAACGCGACTTGGCAGCGAGTATTCAACACCGTGTTAGAGTTGATGCCGAAGCACGCGTGCAAAGAGTACAAGGAAACGTTCAGCAAGCTGCAGGCGGCTGATATCTTCGTGCCACACCGCATCCCACAGCTCGATGACGTGAGCAACTTCCTGCGCCAGCACACCGGCTTCACGCTGCGCCCCGCCGCAGGACTGCTTACCGCTCGCGACTTCCTCGCCTCACTCGCCTTCCGTGTCTTCCAGTCTACACAATACGTTCGTCACGCTAACTCTCCTTTCCACACACCAGAACCGTAAGTTAAATACCTTCAATTACAATTTTATTCGTCAGGAATTGTCACACACAAAAATAAGAGCCCTTTCTAAATCTATATCTTTCTTAAATCGGTATGATTTAAGAATTTAAAAACATAATATGTCATACGTCAAGTAAATTATTTAAAATTGTATTCTCCTTGGAAACACTAGTAACGTTACAAGTTTTAAAGGAACCTTTGTGAGATAGAAGTAACGTAATTGCCAAGCCAGACCGAGCGTCGATCCGTGATAAAGTAAAGGCGGAAGGTATAATAATTTGCCGGTCGCAGAAGGTCGGAGCGCAGTGATGGAACTGTAATGTTATTAAATGCTTCGTTCATAATTGAGTTTTAGAAGCGACTTCATAGAGTAGTTTAAAGCTTCAAAGGCATCATTTACTATACTACTCTATCTAGTGGACAACATTAACAGCATTACGTCGACTTAGTTTTGAAAGGTATTTTGTAGCTCTACAGCACCACTACGTCGACTAGATGACTACAAAGACAGTTATTAGTACGTACATCCCACTTTCTAATGGAGTTGGGACCACTGAGTAGTTTTTATAAGTAAACGTCGTAAGTAAAACGACAATAGATGAAAATTTACTTTATAATTCTAATTCTAAATAATATTATTTAGTGACTGCATCCACGAGCTTCTCGGTCACATCCCTCTTCTGGCTGATCCGAGCTTCGCACAATTCTCTCAGGAAATCGGCTTGGCTTCTCTCGGTGCATCTGATCCGGAAATCGAAAAGCTCTCTACTGTAAGTTTACCACGATTATCTAATATTACGACACATATAATGGTCGCATTGAAGTTTCTTTAAAAAATATTAATATGTATATCGCGTAATATTAATGTATTAATATATCAGACAACCACAAGAAAAGTCCCTAAGATCTAAAGATTATTATAAATAAATGGATAACATTTTTTAAACCTTACGTTTTTATTGTATAATAAAGGGCGCATTCCATATTCCTTGAATAAAATACTTATGAACTTCTTGATAGCCACGAATGTTATTAAAGACAGTTACTGAATGGATTTGTTAATGCAGGTTTACTGGTTTACCGTCGAATTTGGTCTATGCAAAGAGAACCACCAACTGAAGGCTTACGGCGCTGCACTGTTGTCTTCAATTGGAGAACTCCTGCACGCCCTCAGTGATAAACCAGAACTAAGACCTTTCGAGCCAGCCAGCACCTCAATGCAGCCCTACCAAGACCAGGAGTACCAGCCAATTTACTACGTTGCTGAGAGCTTCGAAGATGCCAAAGAAAAATTCAGGTAAGAACAAAAATACGTACGAAAAAGATACATTCTAAGTTGGCATGTTGTTTTTGTGCAGTGGATACTAAGAATATTTTATTTCTAGACGCTGGGTGTCAACAATGTCGCGACCCTTCGAGGTACGCTTTAACCCCCACACGGAGCGCGTGGAGGTGCTCGACTCCGTGGACAAGTTGGAGACGCTTGTCTGGCAGCTCAACACAGAGATGCTGCATCTCACCAACGCCCTCAAGAAGCTCAAGGGCTCTCACTTCGAGTGAATACCCTACCCCGCTATACACTTCAATGGTTCAGTGCACGCGGCCTCGCCGCATTCTGTATAGCTAGTGATATTGTGTAGATGTAAGACTGTTAGTGTGATTGGAGCGTGTGTGTGTGTGAAAACCATCGGATGGTCCTTCGTTAAATTCTTTTTGTATTATTTATTATGCCGAGCTCATTGCCCGGGCCTCAGGAATCGCGCGGAGCTCCTCATTGCCCATTAAAGGAGGCCGTGCGCTTCCGCGAGTCCTAAACTATTATTAGTATTAACTTATAATTTAAACAAATACACAAATAAAAATGGAGCACCAAAAATATTAAAAAATAAACAAACAATAAATATATGCGTTTGAGTGAATTTCGTAGTTTTACTTTCTATGTACCTACCTATTTCCCTCAACATTTAAATTCTCAATTCTCCAGTGTTGAAGATTCCGTTGACAAAAACGAGTTCGGTTGAAACTCTACTCAAGTCATCGAAAAAAAAATTATATCTAATTATCTTCGGAAGTGGAAAATGTGTGAGGAAAATGATAAGTGAAAACAATCATGATTCGTACTAACAGATCATAGCCAGTCGATGGGTATTATAAAACTATCAACATTTCTATATGATCCTAATGTATCTTCAAAGTGTAATACTGCCCCAGAAGGTCAAACGGTAGGCATTCTAAATCACACCTTATTATTATATAGGTAGGTATTGTTTCTTACTGGATTATGATACAAAAATATGGTACCAGAATAGAATTTTCAAAGCACTTTATGGAATCCTTCGTTACTGAACTTAGGATTTATTAAATCGAAAAACTAATCACACACCTACCTTCTGTCTTGCCTTGCCGTTTGAAAGATTATTAGACAATGTTGTTGTGTTTACTTTGTAGAACCTGTTACACAATAACTAGGTCAAAATATAAGGCGTTTAGCCGAAGAAAAGCCATTCATATAAAGTATTTTCTTTACTATGAATGAGTTTAAATTCAGCTAACAAGCGTACCGCATGCCTTGTAAATCATAGACATGCAGAATTATGAATTCGTGATACCAGTTAGGCAAGTTAATGTCGTGGACTAAAAATATTTTTTTGTATTTATTAAAATTAAAATCGAACAGTGCAAATTCCTCGGCCAGACCAGATTGCTTTACTCAGGTCGCACCTGTAGGTAGGTAATCAGATTCTCTCTGGTCTCGAGAGTATTATGATCGCTTCGAACGTAATCCGATTGCGAAAATTACTTTATCAATTGCCTTTGGGATTCTTCCAGACTACAAGCTTCATTGAGTCCTTTTATTCTCATTTCTTTTCTCAAAAATTTGTTACGACTGAGGGACGGTTTCAATTAAATTTATTCTTTTACCAGTTTTTATATCAAAGGTAGGTTATTTATGCTTTTTATAATAGATGATACTGTCGGTCAAAAGATTAATTAATATCTATTAGAATTAATTAATATTGGAACATGTTTTATTCCAAGCATCGTTTCAATATCAATAAAAATACAAACCATTTGAAATTAATCATCACAAATTAGGTATGGAACCATACATCAACTCACGTAAATATAGGAAAATATTATACCAGGTGTAAAATAGTAACCTTCGAAAACTTTGGGAGCGCAATATTTTTTATAGATAAATGTCCGCCTTTGCCGTAATACTGTATGGTAGGGCAAATGATTTAAGTTTTGACGGTTTTATGAGTGGTGTTGTTACACCCTGTATCCTCTCAACTAGTAGGTATAACTATACCTAGACTCGAATTTAAGCTGCTAAATAAACAACACACTTTGTAGATTCTATGCGAATGCTTCTGCAGCCAATTTAAAACTCAAATCAATTTAATTGAAAATGTATGTGTAAATTTCATGGTTCTCAAATGTTCTCAGATCACATTAATAAATTCTGATTGTGTTGGTATATTTTTGTGTAACCTAAAAGTACGTACGTTAAACATAAATAAAGCCTATTCAAAGTATTAAATCAGAGTATTACATCTCTTACGATAAATTAATAACGAACAAGGATAAATTAAATTGAAAAAGAAGAATTAACTGATGTATAAGATTCAAGCATAATATCTATTGTACCTATATTATGCATACCAAGATTTGTTTAGTTTGGGACTAGAGTGTGATGTGTGATATGCCCCTGAATATTTATTACCTACTATCAATAAAAAAATGTCTCCGCTGACAAATCCCATGTATCTAATCGTGTTTTCTATTTAATATTTTATTTCATCGCCTAGACCTAAAATTTTTTGAATATTTATAACACACTCGTCACTATTCAAAATGCTTGCACAAATGTCCTCAACCGCCGAAGAAAGGAAACAATCGAAGTTACAGCCCATGTCAAGACAATATATGAAGTGAAATAAAATTAGGTATAACACGACAAAGAACTAAACAAAATAAAGCGGAACCTAGAAGCGCACAGCCTCCACCACTAACGCCAGCTCGTCGTCGTCAAAAGAAGAGTTCCTCACTCCACCAGACACGAGTGACGAGCGGGCCCCCGACGCCAGCGCCACCACATTTATCTTATACATCGTTTAAATCTTCTTATTCAATGTCATTTATGTTATGACCAACTGCCTCTTCGCAGTAAGTATGTGTACATATAAGCTGAAGGGATGATCACTATTATGTAACGGAATCGTATTCGAGACAAAATGCGCTGACGCTGCAATGATGGGCAGCCGAACTGGCGTTGACGCGTAGTCTGAATCGAAAGTTCTGCCTCTTTTACGAATGTTACATTTATAAGTCATCGAGCCTCTTGAAGTGTTAAGTAACGCCTGTCAAATAAACCAACGCTTTTCATTCACAAACAATGGCCAAACTCGAATTTACCACTCAACAATGAAAACATTAGCAGAAATAATAATTAGGTGTGAATTTTTCACAACAATTGTCAATGAACTTACAGATAATTAGTCCGGTAGTTAAATATCGCATTAGCGTAGCAAACAAGTGTTGCTGCACTGAAAGAGAAACTGTAGGTAGTTATCTTGTAATAAGTAAAAACCGTTCAAAAGGTGTAGCATGTCGGCCTTTTTGCGATGACATTAAAGTCAGTGACATAGTACAGCTGCCAGTATTTCCAGGACCAATTTTTTTTATTGCGGCAGGTAGAAATTAGAAAGGTTGCAGCGTTTTTTATACCAATGATATCTTTATATTACCTATATTATATATTACTATATGATGTTATAAGAATAAAATCAGTTATTGTGATCCTACAGTCATTTTCAGTCATAAAAAATCAAAACATTTGTTTTGTGGCATATAAAAAAAATCTCGTTTTTCAAGATCATTCCGAGATGCGGTACTAAATATGCTCTACATTGTCAGTAAGTTGAGAGGTGCGAAGTACGACTACAGCCTCAGTCGGGCAAGGGCGCTCAAACAAAGCACGCTTCTTGTTATTACGTAGCGCAAGTGCACGTAACTGTTAATGCATGTCTATCGAACAACGAATGAGAATTAACACATACCTATAAATAGTAAACCTGACCTTAGCGTCAGGATCAGACACCTGTGAGCCCTTGTTAGACATCGGTTACGTAAGACGAAGATTTATAGCCGTTAATAATACCAAGATGAAACAGATAAAACGACCATTGAGTAAAGTCAAACTAAACCCATACGCTCGGATATGCAGCAAAACAAAAACAAGAGTGTTTTTTTTTAGAAAAAATAACAAATGAAGTTAAGCTATAAAAATTACGACTGGAAACATTAAATCAATATGTATTTTGTATTACATATATTGTCAAGAGAACTCTACTTGTCTGATGTAGAGTGAAGACCTCCCAGAAATTACATAAAATATAAAAAAAATTAAGAGAGTAGCCGTAGGCATCAACATGATGTCATTTGGTGAGAAGGTAGGTACCCACATTTCTTAATTCGAAAGTAAATCGGTCATCATCATAATCAACCTGTAGAACTCCTTTTAATGCCAAAGTACATAACCCCATATTTTCTTAGGATATCAGTTCGTGTTATATCAATTAAGACCCACATGTTGAGCGACGATACTGAGGCGTCTAAAAATTGTGCTTGTGTCTTTTAGCCTGTTTATTATGATGCATCGTCGGCAAAAGAAAAGTCAGCGATCCATTCGCATTTGATTCTGGAGCGATATAAATTCGACCAGGAAAGAGCTTGAATTAATATTAGTCTTAAAAAAAACAACTAGCTTTGTGTAGGTATAACACTGAATATTATAGAGCCGCTGCTAAGTCGTGATGTAGATCACATACCTGATTGAATACTTAAGTATACTACTACTAATATACTACTAGCTACTAGTAAGCAACAAGAAACAATAAATCTAGTCTAGTCCGGACGACTAGATTGGATTTACAGAAATCCAATCTAGTCTAAAGTCAATATCTGAATGTATGAAACATTCTGTGGGAAAATATTGATGTACTACTGTCCCAGTATTAAAAATATTATTTTTTTACGCAACCAATTAAGCTTAGACAAACTAAAAATCAAATACTAACTTCCTGTTTGCATTTGATGTTAAGTTTGTTAACTAAGCTAAAGATCACATTCAGGTCTTCAAGTTGACAGATCGAGCAAGGCCCTAATAAAATCAGAAGATTAAATAAGAGATCGTTTCTACTACATTTTTAAGTCTGTCGTAGTCTATTTGATATCTAATAATAAGTTGTATTGATGAAACCATGTTATTAAACAACTGACAGGCGTCACAGCTCAGCCTTCCATGCTGTGGGTCGTGGTTCGATTCGCACTCAGAGCAAATGGTTGTGTGATGAACATAAATATTTGTTGTGTCTGGGTATTTCTATGTATTATATGTATGTATTTACAAAAAAATATATATAAGTATTATATCATCAGTCTAGCTCCCATAGAGAGCTTTGTTAAGTTTGGGACTAGAGTGTGTTGTGTGAAATGTCCGTGAATTTTATTATTTATTAAAAGGGCTCAGTGGAAAATGATGATAAATATCTTCTAAATTTACTCATTTCCAAGATATTTACCATGATTTGTGAACTTGATTGCTTCCATAGATTTAATGCACAGTTGCACACGTCATGATCATATTCATGGACATATAGCCAAAACATGTAAAATGGGAAAAATCAATCTTGATTGCTGATGGATACTTACCTAGATATTTTATATCATCAATGTGTTGCCATCACCAAAATGTTTGTTTTTTCGGTAAATGTCGAGCCCACGACCCTCAGCGTGAAATATAGAGCTAAAGCTTAGCATACCAAGTAAGATGTGACGCCTGTCAATTATACTTGTCTGTTTAACACAAACCACATACTGTAGAAAACAAAATAAGTTTGAATAAGTTTTGAAATTCGCTAACATACTTACTTCAACCTATAAATGTATTTCATGTCTACTCTAAAAAAATGTAAACAGTAATAAAGGTCCTTAAGAATTTATGCCAAGTTTTGCTCTTTTATCTGGCTAATTATGAGTATCGGCTGTACCTACAATAAAATGCAATTTTATTAACTTAAATTATAGGTGCAAATGTAAGTATGAAATCGCCAATACAATAGCACGTAAAGTTTATTCCAAAGACAAATTGACCAAAAATTAAAATTACTAAGTAATAAAAACAATTTGTTCATGTATCTGTGTATTCTTGATCGATGTTTTCGACGTCGCCAGGCAAGGTGACAGAGTAGCAATGCTTTAGAAGCGCCACCTGACCTTGCAAGCCACGGAGCCGAGCCTCGACCAATTCGAAATTCTCTTTCAAACTATGAATTTGTATCTGCATTCGTTGACGTATCTAGAACAAGATCGTTGATCTCAAACAGTGTCTCTATACTTTAGCACTCTATGCAAAACGGGTCTTTGGCGTAAATTAATTTCAAGTATCGTTGAAATAAATTTACGAGTGCGTTATAAGTATCAATCACAGCTGCTCGACAAATAATGATCAACGCGTATGTTTATCATTTTCAGCCCTGACCTAAGACAAGATGAGTGACAAATTGCATAATAATGCCTGTAATTTCAGTATCGTGTGTCTTATTCAGAATGTAACAATAGGGTAAATTACCGTCTCCATTATAAACGGTCCGATTCTCAAACCCTGAACCCAATTAGAAGACGATTCATCGTATCACAAAAAATATAAAAAATTAGCTAACAAAAATCAACAGATATCAATTTTATTTAGTCAATAGAATATGCTGAAATAATTCAGTCGTACAATACATAAATTTAAACTTTAATAAACGCGTGGAAAATGTTTTACATTCTTCAAGTTACACAAATAAAGCTGAGGTACCTACCTAATTGTATTCTACTAATTATTGACTACCCATAAATTAATTTGTTGTTGAACCAACTGTAATAAGACCTCATGGGGTTAAAGCACCCATGAATATAAACTTTTCTCACGGCACCATCACTTTTAGCGCGAAAAAATCGCTAATTTATACAACGAATTAACAGATTTTTTTAACACATTTTATTTAGTCCCAAAAACATGCTCAAACTACCACTAAAACTGAAACCAAGAGAAAAGTAGTTGACATCGTTAAGTACTATTACTCGTAATTCACCCTAGGGTACAGTCAGTGAGGGATCGAGAATGGCTATTGAGTGAGTATAACTCTCTATCAGAAATAGGTTGAATATTAAGATTAGAAATTAAAGCATGTGTGTCTCACCTCGTCTCTTTCCTTCTGATAAGCTCTGCATTGAGCGCGACAAGCAATCATCTGCCTCTCCAGACCAGCTATTTGCGTTTGTAAGTAATGTCTAGTAGACTCCGACCGATCCTTTGCGCGATTCAATGATCTAGTGCTCTCTTCTCTCAATTCTTCCAAGTCTTTAACCATTTGCGAGTATTCGTTTGCCTTTTCGTTGTACCTGTCGTCTTGCTGTGACAACTTTTCTTCGAGTCTGAGAACTTGGCATCTAAAGAAAGAAACACACGATTTGAAACTAAAACATGATAATAATATATGATAGTAAAGCACGGTCATACATATAAACAAGGTCGTATAAGCCAGTGGCTTTGATAACAAACTAGCTTCAAACATACTTATTTGGCGAAACTCGATTTAAGTATACTCGTATTTGAATGCATGCTTTTTAAAGGTCATAGTCTGATCATAAATCTATTTAGAAGTTACTCAAAGTAATGTGGCTATGTAAATGGTTTATGGATTAAATTGATGCTAATAAATTACCTGCGTGGCTTTATGGATGATTAGGAATACTCTAATTAATCTTTGACCTTTCTGTACTAACTTGATACTAGTGAATGCCCTGTATTTTTTAGCAAAATTTAATTTACACACTACTTTAGCACCGAATAGGTGGCTAAGTCCTATAGCCTAGACTGCGCGTTGATTTCAAGTCAGTCAGCAACCCAATAATTAAATGCATTTATTTATAATAAATTATATATAAATTAAATAAATATCAGTTTTAATGTATAATTGAAATGCACGTAATTATTTATCAAGATACCTTCCGGTATCTAGTGTACATAGCAATTACGTAGAAGTGATACATTAGGTTACCTATGATTTATACGTAGTAGGTTGTACTAACGTAGGCTTCATACAAAAACCTACAATAACAGACCCGAACAGTTAATTTATTGATGTTAGTTTTGGAATGTTCAAGGAAAGGAAGGACTTATAACACATAAATGCAGTACCAATACTTAAGATCTGTTTCATTTTTCTTAAAATGACAATGCTAAATTAAAGCTGTATGTACTGTTTTATTTTATAGGAAAGGGAGAACAACATTTTATATTATTATATAAAATCAGCACACCCACAAACAGTTTTATAGAAAGGTAATGTCGAGTATCTATATTCATGATTGCAGTGCAGACTAGAAGTATAAAAATAATAGAATTGCTGTCATTAAACCACAATTCACAAAAAACTTCTATCCTACACCATAAACAAACGTGACAGTTACGCCGACCTTACTCAATGTAGTAAAATTAATGTTAAATTAAATACCTATTTTTAATTTGTTTTTGACGTAGGTAATACAGCCTATTTGAATGACTATTGCAATTACAAAGTAGTAGTTTTAGTTCATAAAACAAGTTTTGTTACATTAACGATAATTTGTAACCTTGAATAAGAATTTCGTTTTATTTTAGATATTTAGACGGTTAATGTTGAATTCACAACTCTGTACTATCCACTTTACTAATAGTACCTGTGTATATACATAATAGCAATCATCACTAATTTGTGTAAAACTGCAAAATTCGCATTTAAGTACAAATATACTAATGAATATTTCTAAAATACTAAAAATACGTCAATAAACTGGCTATAAATTCTACGAACTATAACTGGTTTCATAACAGGTTTGAGCAGTGTCGTCTTCGGGTGTTCCCAGACTAAACTAGGATTGTCCACTTTGCACAATTTGTACACCCCGGAAAATAGTGTTATTTATCCCCAAGTTCATCATAAAACATTTAAAAAACCAAGTATCCTCACGTAGTATAGAATCACCGTGACTAATACACGATGAACAATGCACAACAAACGGAATGGACAATCTAGTAATGCTCAGAGTTAGGGAGTTGAAATGGCAACATATGTATTTACCTACACCTCTCAGAAACGAAATCCGTGGAAATATTACTTAACCATTTTATGGTTACCTACTACGAAACGGAAGATGCAGTGTATGTCAATCTTACATCCGATTTTGAGGATAACCAAATATATACGTCAAAAAATGCATTTTTCATTAGATAAGAATTAAAAATTTACTTTTCAGGGTACAATCTTTGCTTAGTGTTATGTGGCGTTTTGTGAACGACCATAAATATTTATGTACTTATCTTATATCTACAAGGCCAAGGTACATTAAGTTTATTTTTACTTCTTCTTTCTTTTTTACTGGTACTGGCAAAAACCTAAGTAGTAGGTAGGTAGTAGGTGCCTCTACATGTAATTTATTTTCGTCATGTTATTCTCAGAACATGGTTTTACATAAGTTTTTTCAGTAAAGATGTTACAATTTCGTATATTTATTTATAATATTGGAATTGAAAAAAGACGTTTTTATATTTGAAATACCTACAAAAGTTTGAGTTACAAAATATATTTTTATAATCATAAATTATAATAATAAAAAATATTCATAGACATAGTTTGTACCTATACTCTGGACTCTGTAGAATTCTTCAAATCTATTTTTATAATTGAAATCTATCTGTGTAAGTAAAGACTATCTGATGGTTAATATGTATTTCTAAAGATATCATAAGGTTTCGCCTAATAACAATATAAAATCCACGCGGATTAATTTAGAGTATGTTTTTTTAAGGACTGTGTTGGCCAAGTCTGTAAACACGACAATGGCAATGTACTTACAATAATTATTGGAGGATTAAATATGAAATCGCATGAATATAAAGCATAAATTATTAGCCGGTTATACAAATTATCTGTCATAAAAAGTTTTGACGAGTGACTGTTGGTTCATATGAAAAATTGTATAGATTCCACTAACCCAATTATCGTATAAAATGTTTAGGTAACATAGTTATAATATGCATTAATTAAATAAACTAAAGAACCGGTAAATATGGAAATCATTTTTATAAATCTATATACCTACATAGCGGAATCAAAGTTCTATCTGACTGATTGCTTATATATAATACGCGAAAACCAGTCTGTCTTAGAGGCTTGAAATTTTGAAAATCACATCAAAATTTGGATTTATTTTATTTATACGTTGAAAACCCGTCAGTTTTTCTTATAAAGCATAGAAAATGTTTAAAATTTTGATTGGTTTAATTGCTAACACAAAATAAATAAAAAGGTTGTCTATTTTTATATATATTTATAAAAAAATAAAAAAACCTGTCACGTCCCAAGATTTACATGAATGATTGTTATTATAAGTGCACGACAAAAAATATACTCGACTTCTAAGATCAAATTTTAATAAATACTTTTATGTCATCGCTTAATAAGCCACTGTCTTATTAGAATTTTTTGTTACAATGGCGCGCCATCGTTTCAACCTAGTCTTAATATAATTTATGAAAGCCCGACTTTGAATTTTATCTAGAGTAGTAATAAATTCTAAATTCTACTAGTCCTTTCATTTGATACCAGTCTTGTGTAAAAATATATCCGCCATTTTGTCGCGGCGGCCATCTTGGACTAATAAAAACAATCCCTTTACCTTTTAAACAAATGCAAACGGTATCAAAGTCAAGTTCATCCGTTATGAAGCTATGATGCCACAGACAAACACACCCTGACACGTTAAAATTATAACACCTCGTCGTTTTTGCGTATGAGTTAATAAAGGAGTAAGTACTTCATACTCCCCAGATGAAATGTCGTTAGTCGTAACAAACATTACAGTCAAAGACTATATTTGATGGTTTTAATAACTTAAAACCAACTATTCTTGCAAAGGGATCTATTTGATCAACAAGATCATTTTGCAAGAATAATTGATTATTTAGTCCTCAAGTATCGAAGGACGTGTAGATTAATAATTTTATATAAACATCGCGAAAAAAGTGTACGATATTTTTCCGCAATGAATAAAAAGAAGGAAAAACTCAGTCCATGCAGTGAAGTTTGGAGTAACAGCTAGTAATAAATATTACAACATTAAGCAAAAAATATTTTTCAAGATAAACCACAGAAAAAAAAATAATTACTTGAGATCGTCTATTTCTTTGTAGAGTTCTTCTATTTCCCGATGTTTCTCATCTATTTCTGTTTTTTGTGAATTATTCTCTTCTAGCAACCGCGTATTTTCATTTTTTTCTTGGTTTAAATTATTAACTGCTACTACGAGCTGAAAGAAAAACATATTACTATTTTCTGTTGTATTCAATAAAATTATATCAATATGAATGACGTATGTACTGTATAACAACAGATGGAGAATAAAACAAAATACTTACAATTGAAAACGTTTTTCCTGGTAAATGGAATATGCCTAGATGTTACGGGTGATATTATAATATATAGTATATACATATAATAATATAGTATATATATAGTATATATATAATATCTAGTCAAAGATGGCCTAGGTAAAGACTACGAACCTTTTCCTTCACCCGATGTAGTTCATTAGATATCTGATGCGCACTATCCTCAGCAAGTTTCTGCAATTGCTTGGCTTCTTGAAGCTGGATTTGGGCTCCTTTCAATAAGTCCGGTAGAGGAGCTAGTTCCATTAGCTTCTCTTGAAACTGCATCTACAAAAAGTAAATATAAAAAATAACTTGAAAAACTACTTCAAGGACTTGAAATTGAGACGTAGCGTAATATCAAAAGATGATGAAATATAACCGATATTTTAGTAAGTATTAAATAAAAAATAAAATGTAGTAAAGTGTAGGTCCCGTATGCAGTGAACAACAATGAAAATGTCATCAAAATCGGAACGGCCACAAAGTTGTAGTCAGCGTACTAATATTGACAAAACACACGCCGATTTAACATCTTCTTTTTAGAAAACTGGTATAAATAGATTAATTTTAATATTTATGAGCTCAATAGCTCAGAGATTCCATTCAGCTGATAAGTAGGTACATAAAAAAATATGCTGTTGTAGGTACGTTTATACTTAGGTCTTCACTACACGTGTAATATTTAATAATCGGGAAATATTTTTACGATTTGTTTCATTAGTTTTGTTTTATTTAACGCTATGTATATTTTTGATCTTGACTTAGATCCAAGTTAAGGTAATTTGAATGGTAATTACCAGAAATCACATTAAAGCCTTGAAAAAATTGGAAATACTGTGTATGCATTTTGACCCGCCCCAAGAATCGTCTCAGCCGGTGAAGCCTTCTACGCCATGATTTAGCTATATTTAGCGCCATCTGTCACCGTCATCGATAACTAAGTAGTATCAACATTATCAACTCTTGCGCCGGCTGTTTTCAATTTAGCAGCATAATAATCCGCCGCATTACGGACTACTCAATAAAAATTTGAAAAATTGTCAAGAGAAGCCGTGACTGGTAAAGCATTTTTTTCTTATTTTAAAATGTAAACACATTTATTTGTAAAATGTTAAGTGCCTACTGCTAATTGATTGTTTACTTTGAAAATTCCATAATAATCCGAACCCACAGTTTAAATCCAATAATAAGATGGAACTTTTCTTATCGGCTATTGTTTAAGATTTTCCCACGACCTCTGGATGATTCCACACAGTATTTCTAGGCCATTAAGTTATTTTTACAGAGTCTTACATAACACAGTAGTGAGTACTGAGATCTCACAGATATGAGTAGGGTTATTGTTCTAGACATCTTTTCCGCTACGCCATTTCATGGTTTGATTGCATCTGCTTTAGTTAGAATTTTATTGTTGCATAACGTTCGTTCATACGAGAAGTGTCAAACAGGGACAAATGTCATTTTAATCAAGTGTATTTAGTCTTTGGATTTACCTGTCCATAATCAGGTGTTTATAAAACAAATCAATTATGTGGTATGTGCCAATGAAATCAACCAACGGTGGTCAATGCTATGTACCTACTTACATACAAAACCACCGAGGATATTCTACATGTCATACTGGTTCTACCTTCTTTAATGACTCAGTTCATTCTAGAACAAAGTATAAATGGTTTTAGATTTTCTAAGGAAACCTATTTTTCTTTTTGGAACTTTGATAACTTACTAAAATCGAATTATCGCATAATCTTCAAATAAATAAACGTATAACTTTCAACGTCTATGAAGATGCGTTATCGGTTCGAAAATAATATACCTATGTGTAAATATATAACACCGATTTGCCGAATTTGATAATAAAATCTTCGCTCGCTCGATGTAACTTTTTGTTATAATAGATTTACCTTCATTTTTTGTAGTTCTATTTGTATTTGATCAGACGCTTGTTTATTGTCAAACTCCATGACATCCAACTGCCGTTTCATCTCTTCAACCTGTTGTTGAGCTTGAAGGTACTGCAAGATCAGGGTTAAATATATTATTATAACGATAGAAAGACGAAGTCGCGGGCACCAGCTAGTATTCAATAAATTATTCTTACTCGTCTTTTCATAGATATTTTAGTTTAGAAGAAAATCGAGCCAAATGAAATAAAATAAGATATTCTGTTTTATTTAACCTATGGATTATAATCCATATGATAATTATCATAGAATTAAACGTATTACTTACTCGAATGAAAAAAGGGCTTCTCAAAAACCAGCATGCATAGCTTAGCTTTACTTAGATTGGGGTCAAATGATGTACGTGAAATGTCCATGATATTTAAAGTACATATATTTCTCGTACATATTTTTAAAACCCAGATGGGATTTTATGGTAATACCTTTACGCGATATTCCTGAAGTTGTTCCGACTTTTCATCTACTGTGAGTCTCAATTCTTCAGTTTCCTCCTTCACGTCTCGAAGTTGCGTCTTCAAAGCAATAACTTCGTCGGAAACTTTACGGCTCTCCTGAATTCAAATACTTACTTTCATTCGATCATTTGTTTTTCAAAATCACTACATTGTATAAAACAGATTCGCTTCCCGCTGTCTGTCTGTCCCTATATTAAAATCCAGTGTAGGTACGTTTACAGGCTGTTAATAGAATAAATAAATCTTATTTGGACCCCGAAGATATTCCATGAAGATATTCTTCTGTGGTTTTATGAAACTTTGTTTTGATAATATCAAAAATGATTTATATATTATACATACATATATACATTTTATCTACTAAATTATTTACAATAGCCAGAATTTAACGAGGAAAAAAGTGGATCATTTCACATACTTAAGTACCAATTGTGTTTGATTACGTTATGGTTATTTGCATACTCCACATGTGATTAAGAGTATAATTTACATCTTTGCAAATTATTTCCGCTCTTGAAGATGATAATCGCTAGTGCGTTATTTGCAGACTTAAAAAAAAGGAGGTGGGAACTTTCATTCTTTTGACTGTATATTTTTGGAAACTTTTGCTTTTTTTCTAGGTAAATCGATTTTGATAAGTCTTCTTTATTAGAAACCTGATGCTTTTATGTTTCAAACGTTGCGAATTTTCAATAAATATACTTCGTAAACGATGTCGGTTTTATTTTTCTTTTAATATTTGAAAAACTAATTTATTTCAATCCACTAAATAGCTGTTTTATTTGTGTGTCACCTCACCTTCACTGTACAGGGAATTATAAGTAGGTAGGAACCTACTATTGACGTTCGGAACGCAAATACGATCACGTCAAAGTCCATTGTATACAATTTTAAGTGTAATTAGCGACGTACCTTTGAATCCGCTTTACCAGCGCTGCAAATATCGTTTATCTTTAACTCCAAGTCTTTCAATTTCGCTTCATACTTTAATCTTTGAAGACGTTCATCGTCAGCTGTATTTTTTGCTCGAATCAACTCTTCGCGTAATTTTGAAACCTGGAATACGAATAGAGTTAAACATTTATGATCATCAAAAACCTATATTGGTCCAATGCCGGACGTCGGTCTCTCCCAAGACGCCCTAATAAGCCTGAACTACGCCAGTTTTTGCCAGCTACACTGGATGAGAAGGGCATCTTACACTATTCTTGCCTAAACGCAGTTTCACTGAGCAAGCTAGCTTATAGTTTGCTCCAAAGATAAACTATATGATAGAGATACTCTTTGCCTTTTCTCGTGTCAGTCGTGCATTCCATTCCCAAAGACAAAGGAAAAAACATCTCTATTATGGCAACTATGTGTTGATATTAGTTTTGTGCCTGAGTATACCCTTCATATCGGAACATAGCAATCAAAGCGTCAAAGTTTTGCAGCACAAATATATATGGTGGTAGTACTTACTCGGACGACTTATTTTACAAAAAGACCAACTACTGCTATAACTCCTGTTAGATATTCATATCATAGAAAAAAACTTACGGAAACATCTTCTTTACTGTATTTATCATCATGAAGTTTATGGATGGTTTCATCAAATGTCTTTGAATCTTTTAATGTATCTGGTTCCTATAAATAAAACAATGAAACACAAAATCTAAAGACATAGGTATACAATGTTAAAAATGTTGATACTCTAACATGAGCTGGAGCTATTAACAAAACCACATCATAATTGAATTAGCTGTATTTTTAGACAAATTTACCAGTCTACCTAATAGTTTACATTTATTAAGCAATAAATAAAGTAAGTAATTTGGTTGCAATTGGTACTTTCCTGTCGGGGTTTTATAAGAAAATCTATACAAATAGAGACATTTACTCCTTAATTTGACATTTAACTAACATTATTATAACATAATGATTCTTAAAACCGTGTCTCAAGAGATAAACTTAGTCCGTTCTTCGCGGCGATTTTGCTTTTACATTATATTTTGATGTAAGTATCTACATAAAATAATCTAAAGGATAAATAAAGGTATCTATCAAAGTCAAAAAGTTTATTGTTACGGACTAATAAATAAAATTAAATATATCACAATAATGTTAATATGGCATGCATTGTGTGAAGGTTCCTCAGTTTGCAGTCTTGACTACCGCTAGCTTGAGTCTTGCCTCAGTGGGTCAGAGTAGGTACAGCGAAGGGTGTGCAGACGAAAAAGACTTGTGTTTTGTAATATATGTTTTAACGTGAAGTAAGTAGTAGTTTTGGCGTGAAGGCGTTATAAACATTACATTGTTTGAATACTAGTAATTACTGGATAAATGCTTATTTATTTAAACCGCCTTACTTACTCGTTCAGGAGAGCCTCTTCGGTAAGGATCGTGACGATTGCGGCGCATTGCAGCTAACTCCATTTGGATCTCTTTCACTTCTCCTTCCATATCTCCCAACTGTTTTTGCTAAAACATTAAAATCAATGTATATATACTTAGCTATCTATAGATCGTTTGCAACGGTCTGTTGATAGATCAACTGTATTTTATATGCCAATGTACATTTTGTAAATACTGTATAGTCGTAATTTTGTTTGTGAATAAAGTTTATTTATATATTGGCCAAAAAGGTAAAACAGACATTATATTGGCAAGTCAAATTATCATCGGTTGGTACCTACTTAATTAGACCTTATTCTAGAACAATGGTCCCAACCAGTGGTCCGCAGAAGCCTAAATATGGTCCGCGAAAGAATTTAAATTTGCGCGTGAGCAATATACTGTCCCACAGCTGGGCAAAGGTCTCCCTCAAAGCCTTCCACTTATTGTCTTTGGCGACACTCCGCTTGATTATTACCGTTTATTTTCATTACACCTAGATAGTGGTCCCTGCTAAGAAAAATAATGTAAAAGTGGTCCCTGACCAAGAAAACGTTGGGAACCCCTGTTCTAGAATATGCAGTAGGCAATGTACCTACTGCTGCTTGCTAATAAAATAAGCTAATGATTAGAACACAATAATAGTGACTTAGTTTGAAGACTTTATGTCGCTTAATCACTTAGTTCTGAAATAAAAATACATAGATAGGACAGAGCATAAATTATTTATGGTATCAAAATATTATAAGGTATAGGAGTCACAGCTTGGCTGGATATTTGCTGTAGGTTGTGAATTTGATCTGAATCATAAATAAATTTTAAAAAATATACTTAATGATAGGTAAGTTCTGTTTTTTTTATGTTATAATTTAACAAACAACGATAGAGTAAGTAGGTATAAGAAAACAATGTTTCCCAAACAAACATTGCTTAGTTTATAACTAGATGGCTTCTTTTGTAAATTGATGTGATTTTATGAAATTTAATAGGTATAAATACCAGTAACAATGCTTGTCCACTAAAATCAACATCTTCAGGTTCAACTGGTTTGTTCCTCATAAATGGCCAGAACTCTGATTGAGGCATCAATTCGTAAGATTAATTATAATCTTACAATCTGTAAAAAAATATTTTTTATGTATTTTATAAAAATAACAATAAAATCAATGACAACATTTATGTCAAAACTGCCAAAGTGAAGTAAGTTTATGAACCTTTTTACATGGCTAAAAATGTATTAGATTTTCTTTATTAAAAAAAGTTTAAAAAAGTTCAAGTTGGTACCTACAAATTTCTAAACTTAAACTGCAGATAGAAGTCATTGTTTCAAGGGGTTATGTTCATAATCATGTTGGATCATAATCGAGGAACTGATACCTAGAATCACCAGTATCAGTATGTATATATATATAACAATTCTACATGATCCTTGTGATTTTACAGGTTATTAAATTAATTTAACATAAGTACCATTATTTATATTTAGTAAATGTTAATTATTAGTATAAGTTTGTCTATATTTATAAGAAAGTGTTCTCTGGCTAGCATATAGCTTTGATTCATTTATTTTTTCCCTCCTTTTTGACAATCTCATAATTACTTAGTTCTCTTTCTATAAAATGTATACCTATATATCTGCATCTGTATCTATAATAAGATCACATAAATAAAATATTTTTGAGCATGACTTTAATAAAAAAAGCTGTTTGCAAATCTGAGGTTAATCGGTAACCCCTTTAATAAGTCTCAATTAAATACATAAAAAAATATTAATTTTGCTTAGTTGTTATTAGCTGGCTTTCATGCTGACTTATTAGTGGGATCGATCTCCACAAAAAAAAATTGTGCCATGGCAAAAAAAATTATGAATTTGTTTCTATATATTATATGTATTTAAAAAAACAAGTGTAAGTATATAAGTATTCTATCAGCAATCTAGTTTCAATATAACAAGCTTTGGAACTAGGGTGTGATGTATAAAATGTCCAATATTTATTTATATTTATTAATTCTTTAGGGGGCCAAGTTAAGCTTGTGCAGGTTGATTTACGAATTAACTACTTAAAGTGCCATTGCTGTTGGACATTATCATTACATCAGGCTATAGCAGTTGCTAGATTGGTGACCAACATCTCAGCCTATGAGTAATATCTCAGTCATAGAATGTCCATTGCTGAACCTCAGAGTATGCCTTCTTCTTAGTGCCGCAAATGCGTTCCCTATTTTTTAAGGACAACCGACTAGTGCATCTTGGACCTTACAGATTCCTTGAAGTAGGTACAAGTAAATAAATTGCATTTGGCGAATGTGCTGGCTTTAATTTCATGACTGACTATGGCAAAATTATTCAAACAAAACAAACACCACAACACGCATGCGTTTCTGACTTCCGCCATCTCCAAGATGGCGGGAGGACGTCGTAAAAAGAAATAATTGTTGTAGTGTAAAGTGAATGCATAAAATACTTAAGAAAACAAACTAACTTAAGAGAAAAACATTACTGTAAAGTGAATGCATAAAATACTGAAGAAAACAAATTAACATAAGAGAAAAACATAACGTACGAAAAATAAGTGGACTTCAACATAACTGTAAAGTGTAAAGTGAATGCTTTATGATTCTCGCCATCTCCAAAATGGCGGGAAGACGTTGTAAATAAAATAAACTAATTTAAGAGAAAAACATTTACGTAAGACTAGGCGGTATGGTTCTAAAACTTTAGCCTGCTCTGAAGAGCAAATAAAAAAAAAAAAAAAAAAAAAAAAAAAAAAACATGCGTTTCTTTGCTTCTTTTTTAATATGGCTTCTGCCCGGCATTACAAGCAATTCTGCCAGTGTCAAGTGTTTATTTTGAATATTTCTGTCAAGTTAGTCAATCGTCAAGTCAGCTGCTAAAAGTTTTTATCGGACAATGGTAAAGAAGCTGATACGCTGGGCCAGATACTGGGTTGGCTATAGATATCCGGTACCTGCGCCGGGAGTCGTGACTAGGTGGAAAGGGAAGGGTAGACAACAAGAAGTCTTCCCCTGAAACCAGTTTTTCTAGGAAAGCTATAGTTTTTGAGTTATAACACTTTTTAGGTGCCAAAATCTTCATTTTTAGGTTAGTTTTTGATGAACTTCACACTAATTTCTGGCACTAGCTGACACTTGAACTAGTGTATGTCAGTTTGGGAGTGTCAGGAGGCCTAAACGTAAACAATAATAAAAAGAAAAGTGTAATTTAAATTTAAATAATTTTTTTTCGCGGCAAATGTCTGAATTTTAATTCAATTTATTTTTTTCAATTGCTTTTGAACTCAGAAAGGTGATTTGTGACAGAATACTAGAATAGGTGCGAGGAGCGAAGCGACGAGCGTTAGTTTGATATAAAAAACCGCGCACGAGCCGAGCGAGCAAAGCGAGCGTGCCGCGGCAGCGGCCGGCGAGTGCCAGAACCGACATGCACAAGATGAAGTGCCAGTGACAGGAATTAGTGTTTAATGCATAAAAAACTAACCTAAAAATGAAGATTTTGGCTCCAAAAATGTCATAACTCAAAAACTATAGCTTTCCTAGAAAAACTGATTTCAGGGGAAGACTTCTAGTTGTCTACCCTTCCTTTTCCCCCTAGTCACGACTCCCGGCGCAGGTACCGGATATCTATAGTTTAACCTTTCTATAACATAATATTAAATAATGAAAAAGTAGAATGAAACAGAGAGTGTTTCGGTTTGGCACATTTTGACATTTGACAATGACATTCTAAGCAAGAGTGCTAAGTGCTGCGCAGGGCGGAGGTGTGCGGGTGGATTTCGGAAATCGGAATAGGAAAGAACGATTTCGCACTAATTTGGAACGGAACGGATTTTACGGATTTGCAAATCAATTTATAATAAATGGTAAAAACATACAACCGAACATAGATAGTTACAATTTTTTTTGACACTATTCAGTTTTACACTAACAGAAGAAAAAGATAAATCTCTAAATCACTGTGAAAATGATTGACTAAAATGAAATCACAAAAATCTTGGTTGTGAAGATTTGGTGACTTGTCCTCGTACATTTTGCGAAACATAATTTCATAGGACGGTGTGCAAGTATGTATGCACCAAGAAAATTATTCTAGTCTAGATTAGCGTCTACTAAATCTGCAATCGCAACCTAGAGATTATTATAATTCTGACTTTTGTTGTAGCTGTGGCGACTGGCTGTGCTATCGTAACATGCAATTTTTTAGATGAACTATACTGATGTACCTCTATTTTATAAAGTAGATTAGAATAACAGTCCTCCTCCTCCTCCTCGCTTCGTGCTCCTCAATGCTCGTGACCCCCTCCATGGATCGCCTTCTCCTTGAGAATAACAGTAGGCACTGATTAAAAATACTGATAAAATTACAGGGCAAAATGTTAAGTCACCTGTGAGTGTAGCAAAACATTAAAATGAAGCTGTCCAACCTAGAAGCTCATGTTGAGCTCAGCGAAGACGAGAGTGATAGCACTGTTCCAGAAAGTATACTGAACAAATGGCGCAAAAAATCCGACTCCACCCTGGACATGCCTGATCTCGGAGCTACACACAGGAAATTCATAAGGGTGTGTTATCTTAATTAAAATGTATACATTAACATGGCATTAAAAAATCTAGTTCCCATATTACAAGCTTCATCATATTTTCTTAATGAAGTGCTTAAATTTATTTATTAAGAATTTTCTATACAATCTTTAAATTGAACGTCGGTATAGTCCGACACTGGTTTTCAATATTTTCCAGATTAGTGAGATTTCCCTGTAAGTATAAGTATTTTAACAGCAATCTGGTATCCATATTACAAATTTTGATTTGTTTAGTTATGGCATTGGGTGAAATTTCCCTGTATTTATCTATCTATACTATACAATATAATATGGAGTTTTATTAAAATCTTAACAACACTTCAATCAGCTGGTTAATTAAAACTCATACTGATATCAATTCAGCTCCAAAATCAAATCACCTTTTATGTTATATAGAGTATGACTATTATTTTGTTAAATTCAGATTACAAGTAAAACATGATTCAATAATTAACACCACTAAAGACCATATCATGCATTATTATAAGCCACCTGACAGTGAACAGTGTGATAGAGTTTATCTAAATTTTAATTTGAAACCAATTTCCTGTTGACCTGCTCCGCTTCAGTCGCTAACAAGCTTCAAAGCCAGTGACTTGTGTGTTTAATATTTGGAAGTATAAAGAATTAATAGCACTCTGTTTCATAACTGTATATCATTTATTACCTACATTTTTATTTATTTTTGAATTAAGATAACTTATCTTGTTTATAAATTACTGATAACTTCAAGTGATGTGACATGTTTTAAGAAACTTTTAAACTTACAGAGATGGAATCGCCTGTCCAGACTTCAGCGCTCAATTATGTATGCACTTGTGATTCTAACAGTAACAGTGCTGATCATCATGTATTCAGCAAGAGCAGACGATCACCGCTTAGAGAAAGAAATAGCTAAAAATAGTGAATTGGCACAGGTCAGTGAATAATTTGTATTAATGTATTATACATATAATAATTTGTTTGATGTATTTATTTATAATTATATAATAATTGTTATTAACAATACTTTATTTAACTTTAAAAGCATATTTACTTTATAATTATACAGAGTAATTTTCATGTTCCAACATCCATATTATAAAATATAAAGTTGCTATACAAATTTCAGATAATAAAGGTGGAAGCTTTTTAATAACAATTAATAACATTAGTCAATACATTTAAAAATAAATTATGAAATCATAATAAGTCATACAATTGATTTACTGAACTAAATAACATACCTATATTTAAGTACACAATTTAAATCATACAAATATTTGTATTGCACTGAACACTTTATTATATTTACTGTAATACAAATTTGTCTGAAATCGATCATTAATTTGATTATAAGTACATTAGAATTAATCATATAACTCTTATCAATGACTTTGAACAGATGACCAACATCTGGTTTCTATAATTCATACAAAACGAACAATTGGTGGATTATAGTACCAATCATAAACATTTGATATGAACATACTAAATAGCAAACATACATATGTTTATTTGAGGTAAGAACCCACAGAAGGCAGAGTAATATCAAAAACCTGTCATAGTACACCATGTTGTATAATTTGAATGATGAATAAGGCTTGATGAAAGTGCGGCTAGTATGCAAGTTCCACTGACTTCAACCAACAATCATTTAGCATTATAATGAGTAGTTGCAGCTATTTATTGTATGCTACACCAACCTTGGGCCTACCTTTTGTGATTATGATACCTTTGTACATAATACCATATTTATGGTATAATAGGATAACAATCGGCTAATTGTTTTGGTCATTATTATAATTTATTCTTGAATATTATATGACAAAATTATATGTTTGACTGTCGCGTGGTTCTGGAAGCCAGACACGATAGATTGAGTGAATTATAGAATACTATAAAAGCAGTTATTGTTTGGTATATCCAGCAAGATTGATAAATTGAAATGCCCGGTTATATGTCACAAGGCTTTTATTTGTGAAATAAATTATATATTCATCTTTATTAGCCATCAGTAATATAATGATGAGACGTTTTATATGTAAACTGTATTTATGTGTGTTGATGTAAATGAAAATATGTATGTCTTGGCGACGAGCTTGTTAGTATGAGCATTGCCTTCTGTACTGCATTCGTGAGTTAACAATCATTGATGATTTTTCTTTATCCAGTTGTTTTGTATGTATTTACAAAATTAATAGCTAGCTAGCTTAACTTGGGACTAGACTTCATTTGGCGTCAGTTACATCTAAAGATACTTTCTTTATTAATGTTATTTGCTATTTCAGGAAATATTGAAGAATGTGTCTCTAGTCAACGAGCCGGTTCCCGAAGCCGCTGAACCTAAAAAGACTGTATTTGAACTTGAGATTGAAAATGAGCCAAAAAAACCCGTTATATTTACAGGTATGTAAATATTGCAGAACTCTCTTTATTACGTGTACTTACACAAAATGCATAAACCAGCAGCGTCAAAAGGTTCTTGTCGTAGCACTGTTAGTTCAGGATATACATACTTACTTAAATGCTTTATTATTATACATACACAATCTGATGCATTTTTCGGAGGATCTAAACCCAGCTGAAATAAACTGGTATATAAGTATGCAAAGTAATATATTGTTCTCAACAGGACCAACAAACGCCCGTCAAAGAGCAGTGGTGGATAGTTTCAAGTTTGCTTGGAAGGGTTACAAGGACCATGCGTGGGGCCACGATAACCTGAAGCCAGTATCCGGAATGGCATATGATTGGTTCTCACTTGGACTGACCATTGTTGATGGACTAGATACTGCTTATATTATGGGACTGAAAGAAGGTAAAGTGCTGAATATCGTAGTCAAGTAGTCCTGAAAATGTCATCCTCCAACAAATTTTCAGATTATTATTTTTAAATGTTAACTAGCATATACCTACATGTAGCAGAAGGATACAAAAAAATAGTATTTATGCTCCTATTATGAATGTTTACGTAAATATGAATGTATTGTTTGCGTATTTCCAATTCTAATAAAGTTACCGTATATAAACTATGTACCTACTTTAAAAATAATATAAAACTGTTATCAACACCTTCATAATAAAATATTTTATAATTTTTAGACGTACCTATAAGATACACAATAATAAAAAAATACTTAAAAATTTTACAACTTCTAGGTAAGTACTAATAAAAAATATGTATGATAAATAATGTGTTTTTTTATTTTAGAATATGAAGAAGGAAAGGAATGGATTGAGAATGAACTTATTTTCACGAAGAATAAGGATGTGAATTTTTTTGAAGTTACTATTCGAGTGCTCGGCGGTTTACTGAGTCTATACCATTTCACTGTAGATGAAATGTTTCTGAACAAAGCTGTAAGTATTCAAGAAACAGTATAAAATAGTAGGTAATTATAATTACATTAGTGCCATAAAAGAAACCCAATTAGATTGAATATAGTCACCAAACCATTACTTGTAAATTTTTCACAAGCGTTTCCTAAACGTGCATGCACATACAAAATCAACAACTAGTAATAGAAAAACATATACGTTGACGTGTACATAAACGTTGTAAATAATTACTCGATATTCTCTACAGATTGACTTAGGGGATCGTCTGATGTCAGCTTTTTCATCACCCTCTGGTATACCATACTCTGACGTGAACTTGGGTCAGAAGACTGCGCATGCGCCAGAATGGTCACATTATAGCACCACAGCTGAAGTTACTACAGTGCAGCTTGAATTTAGAGAGCTTTCGAGGGCTAGTCACAATCCTGCGTTTGAAGTAAGTGAATTGAAAGCTCCTTTGAAACTGTTAGGTTATATTTTTATTATATTTCTCAAATTTATACATTCTCGGAGAGCTCTTTGGTTCTAGAACACATAAGTTGAGGGTCCTTAATTGTTTTTCGCTCTTATCTTATTCAATTAAACTTACATTCGTTTCATATTTTTTATTAAATTATGTTTATCTTGGAAGAATGTTTTGTTTATTCTGATTTAAAAATGATATTGAAATAGAATTTAAAACCAAAAAAAAAAATGTTTTGTCATCAACCAGTTAGTCCTATTTTTAACCATTAATGTTAATTAACCATTTAAGGATGCTGCTGCTACCGTCTCTGAAAAGATTCATCTGCTGCCGAAGAAGCATGGTTTGGTACCTATATTTATCAATCCGAACACTGGACATTTCCTGCCCTACGCTACTATCACTCTAGGCGCGAGGGGGGATAGCTACTACGAGTATCTACTCAAACAATGGCTGCAAACTGGAAAGACCGTCAATTAGTGAGTATTTTATGAAATAATGGGTATTACAAGATCACGCTCACACAACAATATGGAAACCAGATTCCTTATATAATACTTAAATATATTTTGTAAATACGTACATACATAAAATACCTACATAGCTACATCCAGATACAGAATAAATATTTATGTTCATCACACAAACATTTGCTCTGGGTGGGGATCGAACCCACGGCCCACAGCATGGAAGGCAGAACTACTATAAACTGAGCTGTATGTAACGCCTGTCAAATACTTGTAAATACTCAAAATCCAAAAAACAAACACCATTACACAATGTTTTTTTTCATAGCTTGCTTGATGACTACTTGACGGCAATAGAGGGCGTTCGGGAGTTTTTAGCAAAGCGCTCTTCACCTAACAAGAGACTCTTCATTGGAGAATTAGCAGCTGGGTCTGAGGTAACTAATAAAATATTTTGTATTTACCTACTTGTAGGTATTTCTTATCTACCAATGTCTGTAGTTATTGACATTGTTATATTAGCGAAATAAAAAAAATAGTTGACTGAGTTTCTATTGATAGGCATTCAGTCCAAAAATGGACCACCTGACATGCTTCCTTCCGGGCACGCTAGCCCTGGGTCATTCTAACGGGCTACCGGATTGGCATATGCGGATGGCAGAAGAACTGATGCAAACATGCTATCTCACCTACGCAGCTCATCCTACCTTCCTGGCTCCAGAGATTACACACTTCAACCTGGTGAGCTGAAAACTTTAACTACTATAACCTAAAAATAGCCACAGGACTAAGCAATCGCAAGCTTCTGGCGTAGTTTGGTCATAATTAAAGACGTATTTGTTCTTTGGTTGCGATATACTGGATTAGTATTGATATTGATACCGTTAACAAAGTGTCCCATCCCATTATTTTGTCAATATGCGATACGCATTTATAAATAGTATTACATATTTTTATAAATCGGAGATTTGGAAATCGTTTGAAATCGTGAGGATCAAACTGTGACGTTTGTCAATTGTATGATGTGATAATCTACTTCAAAATTTTACAAACCACAAACCGGTCTCTAACTATTGTATAATATTACAGGCAAGTCCCACAGAAGATATGTACACAAAAGCTGCAGATGCACATAGTCTCTTGCGACCAGAGTTCGTTGAAAGTCTTTGGTATATGTACCAGATAACCGGTAACACTACGTACCAAGAATGGGGATGGCAAATCTACCAGGTATACTTTAATACATAAAAAACGCGCAATGTACTATATAATAGGAATTTCTTCGTTTATAAATTACCTACATCTATTCGATAGTACGACCGGCAATTTTCTCATAATCAAGTGATAATTTTTGAAGTTATTTCTAAATATTTCTAGTCAAAACGGTTTCGAAAAAAATCATAACTTGTATTTATGTTACAATTTGGTTGTTTGTCAAACTATAACTTCAGCTCGAATAAAACATTTTTCATACCTTTTCAGGGTTTCGAAAAGTATGCCAAAGCAACGTTTGGTTACTCGTCGCTCGCCAACGTAAAGTCTGAGAAGCCGATCCAACGCGACCAAATGGAATCCTTCTTTCTCTCAGAAACACTCAAGTATCTTTATCTACTCTTTAGCGATGACCGGCATTTAATCGACCTCGGCAAGTATGTGATTAACACAGAAGCGCATCCGTTACCTGTGCATTTAAACTGATTACTATAGAGTTTTTGAAATCAAATGAACTTGAAGTGGACTTCTGATTCCGCATTTAGACTGTTAGTTGGTCCTTTATACCTGAGGGACTATCGAGGTTACCGATCGAGTAACTTTCGCCGATGTATATAATCGACTTCTATCAAGGTTATGGCCTTCCATAAGGTTATGGCACGAACGCACTAGAACGTAGGCAATTCACGACTGTGACTGATCAATTTATTCAGCGCTAACACTAACACAAAAATCAGCCAAATTATTACCTTCGTTCTAAAACAAGAAGATAAAGTAACACCTGTTACCTTGTTAGATACTTTGGATGTTTTCTACGATATTTCTCGACATTTTTGTCTTTTTAAGATGTAGTCCCATTTTAGGAGCTTAACGCACTAAAATGCGTTTTTTAGATGTAATAGATAAATTATAATAATTCAGAATTCCGTTTATGTAAATAGAACCTTGAAATAGTGATACTGTTTAGTTTCATGGCCTATGATGCTACTTGACAAACATTAATAATATTTTCATTTATTTACTCTATCTAAATTATCTAAACATTTATTATCTAAACCAAGAGACCTAGATTCTTAAAACTGTTCACACTTGAACAGATAAGATGTTGTTTTTTTGTGATTTTTAAGACCATTGCACAAATTCTGAGGACTGATTTTTATTTTGTTTGACTATGTTATGTCTCAAGGGGCATAAGTATAGTATTTCCATTAACTAAATACTACATACAGAAGTTTATTTCAGATTATAATATTTTTAAACCTGAGTGATTCATCCAAAGAACCAAAAATGAATCTTCATAAATAAATAAATAAAAATTAAATAAATAAATCTTGATCTAAATTCTGAATCTGATAAACTTAGTTTATGTATATTACTTACAGGATATAAATATGTATTTGCTTCTAAGTTCATGATATATCTACTTCAGAAAAAACTTTAATTCCTTATTTTTCTTCTTACTTAAGATAATATAATACATATGTATACAAAGGTTTCTAGCCCTCTTCAGAATTCTGTTACGGCAAATGAACAAGCTTATTTAGTTCGCATACATTTTATAGTGACAATTACAGTGAAAACATTCCTACTTTCTATTGTACTATAAATCTCAAGTATTTGTATCAATATAATTTTAGTAAATACAGTTGTACTTAATATTTAAGATTAATAACAAAACCTTAGAATTACTTAAATATTTTAATCATATAAATGTTAACAAACTCTATTTTCTAAATATTTTAAACTTCTACATCTCTGTCTTTTCTAAAACTTGTATTTGAGCTCATGATATTGAAATATAATTATGTAAACTGTTTTGAGACAAAAAAACAATAAAGTAATTTTCATGAACTTGTGATAACTAGAGTTGAATTTTTTCTAAATTTTTTACTAAAATTACGAACTTACCATCCTAAGTCCGTTTTATCCAAAAGTTATGCGTGCTATTTTTTTATTTATTTAATTTATTGCATATTTTCACTTTAATCTATTGAATATAATTTCATGTTAATATTAATCAAATTGTAAAAATATGTACCTAAGTAATTTGTATTTGAGTAAAAGCACATCCAGTAGGTAACAGTAAATTGGTTTTAGATTTAATACTTCAATGTGTTTTTGCATTTATATAAATATAAATGTAGGATTGATGTCATACTGATAAATTAAATAGTGGTAGGTATAACTACGTGCGTCAATATTTATCAATAAGCAATAGTTATTAACTATTTTAATGAATACAGTTGACTATCTGCTAACGCCTGAAATAAAATTCTCGATTAATAATAAAAAACACACTTTACCCTACGGCACTGCTTTAAACTTTCTTAGGGCGATATTATTGTACCCATGAGATTAGATACTTTGATTTGGGAACAAAGGACTGTAACTACAGGGTGTATGATAGTCATATAATAACCCTTTAAAACCAGACCAGTGAATTAGAAGTTTGGGTTCAAAAAGTTTCTAAATTGTTTTTTATGTTATAAAATCAAAACTTTTCTACGTTTGTTTATTTTCTAAGATGTTTATAAAAAAAATAAAAAAATTGTAAGTATCCTTTTTACGAACAGTTTATGCCAAAAATGTTTTTTTATTTAGCGTTTTATATATGCCTAGTATATAAATAATTTTGTTTAATCTAACATGATTGCTACAAAAGGCATTAGTCACATAAATTGGATTGATCTAGACTACATTATAAGTTACCAAGGAACTAGTTTGGCTTAATTTTATTTTAATAGAATACTCATGTTTTTTTATTACTACCTTAGGTAATAATGATTACTTACATAAATATTTTTTAGATTTACTGAAACTATTTTAGGAAATAATAAATAGGCTGCATATTTCTAATATTTATCTAATCATATATACATAATCACTTTTGAACACACCATAGCGAATCACTATTTAACACAATAATTGCTTATGTAGCTTTTTAAATAAATATTAGTTTGATTTATTACCTAACCTACTGTATTCCCATATTTTAATTTTGGTAACAATCTTGGCTTATATTCATGTTAGACATGAAAATGTGTTAGTTTGTTTATAAAAAAAAATATTTATCTGATTATGATTTTAGTGGTAAACAATAAAACTTAATATAATGATTTGTATTAGTGAAATAAGTTTAATATTGCAAAATTCATAAGTGGTTACTTATAGAGACCTCTATACTTATTCAGCGCTAGTTATATTAAAATCATGGTTGTAAGAAAAATATACCTACCTACCATTTACCGTATGCCTATTCTCGTTTTCTTTATAATGCCCCTGTTTTTATTTGCTGTTAAACGCTGAAGGACAACATGTTAGGTTTTTTCTTGTGGATTGTCGCTTATGCTCAGAGGATGGTAATACTTTTCCATCTACAGCGTCCTATTTTACGAAGCATTGTCTTACTGAGCACGTGGTTGACTGAGGACGTGCCCTTTTATGCATTGTACCGCGGCTTGAGATATAAGGTGGTATATCTTGTGTCTGTAAACACACGACGACCATTCAACTACCGGTTTCAATTTTGTTTTTTTGAAGTACTAGTCTGATTGTTCTTTGCTAGGTTTAATAAAAATCTGAAATGATCACCGCTACAAAATGGCGAATGTCACATTTTTTCACAATTTCCTCAAAGTATCAATAAATGAAAGAGCTTGATTAGTAGAAAACGATGCACTATGGTAAATTTCAAATCCTAGATAACGAATTGCATTTTTAATTGCAATTTTTTAATATGTTTCTCAAATGAAAAGGTTTGCAGAAGAATTTTCATTTTTTTATTTGTACCTGTTCCTAGTGGGGTTATTTATTTTTTTTCCTAACCTATCTCGTCCCACTGCTGGGGTTAACATTAAAATTTAATATAATAAAAAAACTATGTATTAAGTAAAACTTTTTATTTATAATGTAGGTACATAGGTTACAAATTAATATTAGGTTGGTACCTAAACCATAATCTATCCTAAAAAACTGTTTTTCATTAAAAATATAACCTTTATCGACCAATAAAAAAGGCTACCAATAAAAGTATAAAATAATATTACCTATTCGCATATAAGGCTTTAAGTATTAAGGTTCTATTTGTAAAAGGTGGCTTGAATACAGTATCGGTCAATTTAAAATTACGCGTTTCGGAAATTTGAGCGTGCTATACTTAGTAGGAAATTTAGACATGTTCCAAAGTTCATAAATTAATTCTCTTTTAACTACTTTAGTTAATGACGAAATGTCATTAACTAAAGTAGTTAAAAGGGTAATAAGTAGCGTTTGTGCTGTGTTATTATATTGGTAGCTTTTAATAGTTGGTCAGATATAAAACGGCTTACTAAAATCCATACTATAAAATTCCATATAAAATTTGGAAGCTCGTTGGATTTTAAAACCTATACACGCTTGAAAAGTTTACATTCCAAAATGAACACAACCTAGGGGACGCAATTTTTATCAGACTTTAGTTATAGAATAATGAATAAATTGTATATGCAGATCACAAGGAAATGCTTTCGCAGGTGGTGGTTTTCTAAGATCGCCGTATTCTACATATACTTACTCGAATAACTAACTCTACTAACACCTTAGCGAAGTAGCAAATTTGCTCTCTTCAGTCCAAATAATCAAATGCAAACTTTTACATAAATAAATTTAATAGTAAGCTTATTAATAGGATCTAGAAGCTTAAGAAAATAGGTGAAATATATCTCATGGTTAGCAATTAACTGAGTGTACTTGCTAAACAAGAGTTTTAACATTTGACAATTTGAGCCAAGTTTGCACATGATTATTTGTTAGTAGAATTTATATAACGCCTGCGTCTTATAATGCATTTGTGTTAAACCACACAAGTGTTTCAGCAAATCTGTTGTTCCATTTTCCTGAATTAACTTAATGACAGCACTATTGAAAAATACATGTAGTTTAATCATCAATGTAAAAATGAATCAGATATATTCTAATTCATTTTTATGTTGATGTTGTTACAACCTGTACGTTAAAAAACGCAAAAAAAATAAAGACATTGAAAATTGCCTTGCTTCTAATATAGAACAAAATATTTGTCTAATTAATTTAATCAATAATGACGACTGTAATTTTAGTGCAGCTTATATAGTTAATTCAAGAAAACCACAGAAATATACAATGCAATCTTACTATTATGAAGTCCAAAAGTTGGGAGCTTTATATTTCAAAACAATTACATACTAAAAAGTATACCCTTATATAAAATACATTAAAGTATTACAAAAATATATGAATATCTATCACATTAGGATACTTGTTTAAAAAGTAATACAAAGGAATGTATTGTGTACAATAACCAAATGTATTGGGTAAACTAAGAAGGATGTATCAGACAGTCCACAAGGTTTATTTGAAAACCTAGCTTAGAAAGATAAACCTTAAGCTTAACATTAGGGCAGCAAAATCATATATCCTATACATGTATTATAAATGATGTACTGTAACAATGGTTATAGGACAATACTCTTTTCATATAACCATTATTATGAAGCTGTTATTAAGACAATGAAAAATACTTTCAAATATAATGTCATAACTATAAATTTAATACATTTTATTTTTATTTTATGTTAATTCATGGTGTTGAACAGTTTTGTATAAATACATTGGCACTTGTTTTTTTAGTTACTTAGCTATTTTAAATACTATTAGTGTTATCCTATAGTTAATTAAATTAAAAATAATGTCTTGCACCAAATGATTACATAAACAGATTATGTAATATTAAATTACATACTTACATGCATATAGTTTAGATAAGCTTTCATATAATTAAAATTAGTAAGAAGTTGCACTGAGAGATCATAGGAAGCAAAAGTTTAGATTATTAGGTTCATTCAGTCAGGGTTAAAGGTAATTTTATATAAAAAATAATCTACCATAAAAGATGGAATCATCATTAATTTATGCCATCATATAAAATAAGTAGGTATAAAGAATAAATCGATTTATAAACAATTGGACAAACCTTTTTTGGATAATACTTTATAACATTCTATAATAATAGGTTAATTTTTACTGTCCAAAACTTATCCAATTTTGAATATCTTCTTTAAACTTTCTTCAAAAATGTTTAAAGTACAAGGATAACCTACTCTTTGTTGCTTGTCAATAGTTAGTGACATAACCTGTCCCTAAAATTTGTTATAAGGTAAGTAGATAGCCTAATTTATATCAAAACCCTGTCTGATTGTGAAAGCAACTGGCTTACATAAGAACACAGTCACAACATTGGAGCGTGTAATAAAGACATTTGATACCGCAGTCTTCTTCCTCTAAAGTGGATGCTGTAGACCGTGGAGGAACTTTAATAGCTGCCTGTGGTACGAAAACACTGTCTACCTTATCAGCAGACTTGCCTTTCTTTTCTTCAGGATTTCTAGGAGAGGCATCTTTGTTTTCAAGGTAGCCATCATCTTTGTTATTACCATCTCCGGCAGCCTCCTGAAATAACAAGTACATAAGTAAAACAATTTACTACTTGCACTTATGTAAGCTGTAGTGGGACCAAGGACTCAATTGCGCAAATTTTCTAACTACAGATGAAGCTGATCCACAAATGTTACAGATATTTTGGGATTAGGATAAACATGTAGCTAAAATTTCAACATTTGTGAGTCCAAGATGGTGCCAAAACCGCTTGCCACACAAATGGAAAAAAGATGAGTTGTTAGCTGTTTACAGTGATACTAAGTTGCACATGCTACATACATATTAAGTTGGTGTACCTTTGCTGCTTAGATGAACCTTTTATGTCACAATTTAATACAATCGGAGCCCTGGCTGTTTTCGTGAAAAATTGACTATTGCAAACTTTAGCTTTTTTTTGTTGTGTTGATTTGTTCTAGAACACTACTAGTATTTTAAATGTATTAAATAAATGTTTTTGGATGTCTTATCTAAATCAAACAAAACAATTTCAACCAGTCACTAAATGGGGCTTAGATTATAAAAAAAATACCTTTTGATATCTTTTTTCATCATTCTTATCTCGTTTTAAGAGTTCATCTTCAAGTTCCGTGTCATCTGAAGGAGCTGCTGCAATTGTAGCAGCCGTGCCAGCACTAGCTACTGTAGCAATGGGACCCTTTAGTCGTTCTGGCACTAGAAGTGAAGCCTCCTCTTCTTTTTTTTTGTGTAGATCTGAAGAATCGCCTGACATGCTGTAAGTAACAACAGAACTTCAGTACAAACATAAAAAAGTTTACAAGAGAACACTTAATGCATGAAAGAATCCCATTTCATTTTATGACATGCCTTACACGGTCGATCTACACGTAACTTCCTAACAATAGGTAGTTCATGAAGATGAAGCCGGTGTTATTATTGCTGATCATGGTCAATTGAATAATTCACCTTACAGTGACGCTTTCAGTTTGTTCCCCCGACATTCGACGCCAAGTGTTGATGATTGCATCAAAATTATTGTTCTCTTGCATATTTTGATGGAACGTGCGATTGACAAAAATGTAAACAAAAAGTTTCGTTTCCTTCAATGACAAGCACACAAAGAAACTTCTATGAAGATAGAATGTACACGACAATATAATGTTATCTAATACATATTCCATTAATATTTCATTGTGAGTTTGCAATATACTTTTTTATTTATAAAATAAATTACAAAAAGAGATGCTTTTGACGATCACACATACACTTAGCACGACACAGACACAAAACAAAACCCATCCCATCACAAAACAAAGGATAAATCATTCACTTCACTCACTCGCTTGCTTCTCTTAACAATAAAAAAACAAACAAAAAGTTTTAGGTAGGCCAGGGTCGAAATCAAGCTTTGAAGTATTTATATTATATAATAAACATTCATGCTGTGGGTCGAGGGTTCGATTCCCACATGGACTTTCAAGAAATTATTGTACTTTCATAAGTTTCTGTTATGTGAAACCTCGGGCGGGATGAAAGGTGCCAGGATATTGCTGCGGGAAAAATATTAAAGAAGGTTAGGATGGATAGGAATATATCGTAATCAATCAGCCTATGATGCATTGTTTAAGTCCAATAGCACCACCAGGATAGTGACAAGCTGGTTGTCCATGGCCCATCCAATATTGTCAGATACCTTAATAAAAACAATGGTAGTGTCATGGCTAAGACAGAATTCAGACTGATAAGAACAGAAAGTTTTTGGGAAGAAAAGATAAAATGGATTAGGGTTTGAAATTGGAGGTGACGATGGAGAGATTCGGAGTTTAAGTAAGAAAATGCGATTTAACAATAAACATCACAAATTCAATATACCTCTGAAACTGGACTAATATTTCAATGCTCTGAATACATACACTGACATTGGATTATTATAATCTGTGCACAAGTCAGTATGTCAAGTACATGTCGAGCTAGCATAGGCTGTCAATGTCAAAGCCAAACTTGGCGGCTTTTTTAAAATGGGTCAACTTAAACCGCCTCGACCAATCCACCGGTTGGGGAAGCGCAAGAAATAGTTTATCAAGGAGAGAATAATAGCGAACAAGAACTACGACAAAAGCTCGAATTTGCTAGGCTACAAGTTATTAACAACAGAGGTGCATTCCGTAGGTTACGTAAGAATTTTATTAGACGGTGCAGATTATGTATTACGGTCAGAGGCAGGAATTTTGAGCATTTATTGTAAAATGTTTTGTTTTATTAAAACAATTATTTCTCAATCGTTATTTTGTTTTTTCGTCCTAGAAAGATATTAGAGCCACTCATGGCCATGTGTTATACCTTTTCAGAATCCCTATTTAATGCGCAAAAACTTGTAATACACCCTGTATTTCACCCACTTTTCACCCATTTCACCCACTTTTCGGTAGAGTATTTTTTTTTCACAGTGGTGTCCGAAGTACCTAAATAAAAAGTTATGATTTGAGAATATTTTTTTTCGTAAAACTTAATATTATCTTCAACACACCCAATAAACAACCATAAATAGCATGTCTAACGCAAGGACTCATCAGTACCAATCTAGTAAAAAATAAAAAAAAAGATACAGGGTGTAGATTTTTTCGAATTTTAATAAGAATTAGTACAAAAAGACAATTTTCCCATAAAAACACAAAATAAATTATAACTCTGCAGGGGTTGACCTTAAGGTACTCTCGTAGAACAATTTTTTGCAGCTGATGGGCCCATCTAACTCCTAGTTGCGTTTGATCCACGACTTTTTGGCCACCCTGTATAAACTAGGCAGACTTAGGTACAAGCTCTATTGATCTTTGGGTTGATACGGTAGGCTACTCTAGGTAACAACTAAAGCTGCAACTAGGTACTTACCTGAGTGGGTATTAGAATCCTAGAGTTAGAATCATTAAAATCGAATGGGTTGAGGATACATAAAAATATCAGGTTAACTTACTAGTTGTACATAGACGGAGATCTTTCACTTTTTTTATCATTGTTTATGGAACTGTAAGCCAAATCTTTACTTTTGCTTCGTTTCTTGGTGGGTATCCATATTATTCCAAAGCTTGACTTCCCGCTTCTTGGTGCAAAGGAGGCATTTTCATACGTTTTCTTGGAAGTAGTAGGAGCGAATGCACCTGATGGTTTACTGGTACCGAAGGTTGGGGCTTTGCCAGATACTTTTGAGCTGGAGCTTTTGTTTGTTGAACTACCACTATTCTTGCCAGAAAGACCTATTGACTTTCCCTGACCTTTGCCGGCAGTTGCGGCCCCACTTTTGCCAGTGGGGCCTGTACCCTTCAGAATAGGAGCCAGCTTGTCGATCTGAAATTATATCCTACGTTACCTAATCGGTTACAAAGAGATTTGGCTTTTAGTCATTCTAATTTTTTTAACCTTTCCTATTGTTTTTGTATTGCACTGGAAAATTTTCATCTTACCTACCTTGTGTATAATTAATAAGCAGTTCAATAATATCACTTACCTACCTCTCACTTACATGTATCTATTAAGGGACAAAACGCTAAACATATTGCGATGTTTTTAGGACCCTAATGAGGTTCGAAAAATTCACGACACGATATCATAACTTGCAGTTACGATGCACTGACCTTCTTTACAGAAGTCAAAGTCAAAGTCAAGTCAAAGTCAAAAATTACTTTATTCAGTAAAATCACAAGGATCATTTAGAATCGTCTTACATACTAGGTGATTCTAGGTGCCAGTTCCACGCGACCAGAGCCTAGAAGAACGGGCAAGAAACTTACGGCCTGGTTCCTACCGAAGAAAGATGAATAAGCGGTATTTTCCCGATAATTTCTTCCACCATTGAGGAGTATATTGGGCAAATACATTTTCCGAACATAAAAGCACGACAGGATTTGAACCTACGCCTTTAGAATCGCAAGACTACCACTGAACCATCAGTCCTGTTTATTAGCTAGGTACTGCTTAGATTCCCCCCGTGATTTTTTTCCTATATTTTAATTATTGTAAGTTACATTAAAATCTGAATTAAGTTTCATCGCAATCTGAGGAACAAACATCCACACATCCAAACTTTCACATTTATAATTTCTATGCGATGAACAGCGAGGTCGGTTGGTATACATATAGTAGGTAAACGTTTGATTAGGGATGCTATTATGACAATATTTTCATACCAAATAATAAAGGCCAAGTACCTAATACTAGGTAGGTAGGTAATAATGTATTTGCAATGTTAATGAAAATACCATAACTGCTAATACCAAGTTTATGTGATATTTATTACATACCTATTTGGTGAATTGTATTAGAAGTAAAATATTACATACCGCGTTAAGTACATAAATCCAATGATAAAGTTCACAAACTACGCAACTGTCTTAGAAATATGCGATTAATATTGTTATGGATAACGGTTCATATATTTTTTTGAGCGTGCGTGGCGTGACACATAAGCGCACGCGCAGCCGACCGCGTTATGGACTCGTCTGTCTGGGTTGCTGTGCTGTGCCAGTTGCCACACACACAGGCATAAGAATATTGTATTACTACATGCTTAGGGCTAAGGTTTGGCGCACTGCATTCAACCTCACTAAATTAAATACTTAACAGGTACGTAGAAATATCACGCTCGATTGGCGAACATCCGGTTCCTGTACCTTAAATCAATTATGTACCTTATGTACCGTCGTCATATCCGTGGAATAATTTGCAATACTTACTCAGTATTATTCATGAATAGCGAATAATATCATTGTTTTTGTATGACATTAGTTATGTAGGTACCTACCTTCACCTTCAATGGATGCAGAATGCATTTAATGAAAACTCCTTAGAACAACATCGTAGATAAGAGAAATTACAATACGTAGGGCTCCGATATAGGTTGTCAAACTTGTCAATCTTGCAATAATGTATTTATTGTATTTGTATTATTATGTCTCGTGACTAATACAAAAAAGTTGAAGAAGTACATCACAACTTGTGATGATCACAAAATCACAAGTTGTGATGTACTTGCTTCGAACAAACCGTCGTACATGAAGGTACTAAGTTACACATGATATATTATTAGTTTCGCCACAGTATTCTGACTCAAATGCGTGTAGGTATAATTAGGTATAGATACTTATGCATTTTTATAGGGTGATTCACGTAACCCGTTTTTTATATTGTATGTTTATATAAGATTTATGTTTTATACAAACAGTAATATTTTTTTTTGAAATCGTAAACATGTTTCCGTTCTCCTAACTCTAGTGGTTATCACTGCCCTTAAAAACCACCCTGTATATTATATTGCTTGCTTTAAGCTTCAGTTGACATGACACAAAAGTCACGACAGTGATCAAGAGGATCATAAGAGTGTCTTTCAATAAACCAGTAAAGTATCTTCCAATAAAGAAATGTAGAGTGCCTACATTATCTGATCTGTTTCACAGCTCACATCTTGCCAATGCCACATTGTTCATCTAATTTCAACAATTGGAACAAATTGAGAGCAATTTATTTAGCTGAAGAATAAAATGATTGCAATCAAACGGTGTTATCATCTGCTATAGATCACATGCGGTCAACACGTCATGCGAAAGGTTAGGCAATGATAAACTTTCGCAACGCAAAGTTAGTAATATACTTACTTAGTATAAAATATGAATACTTACTCAGTACCTAAACATGTTTTATTTCTTATTGCGTCATTCCTTCTGTATTTTCATATATTTTATCCGTATTATCTTGAATGCACGAAGAGTATCAAAGATCATGTCTCCTCATTAGGTACCTACTTTATTAAATTACCTAATGTAAGATAGTACCTATACTAAGATCATTGATCAAGAAAATAATGGGAATGGATTTTTAATAAAGATAACACACCTTTAAATGATTGAGAAGTATCAAAAACAAACTTACTACTATTATTACTACTACTAACTATCTACACTAGGTATAATAAGTTTAATAGTATACATTTTTTTGTTGAATTGAGATTTGATGTTACGTTTTTACATTTTAGTTGTGATTCCTTAGTTGATTGTCCTAATAAATAAATAATGCCACATTATTTTAAGTTTTGAAATTTTTCTTTAATTAGGCAAGTAATTAATTAAGTAGGTATTTTGTCTATTGCTTATGTGGAATGTAATAATAAATTAGGTTCTTTGTGTTTAAATGTCATTGATCAGCAATGCAAGATAGAATGCAAGTTGTCATTCAACCCAAAGGTGAGATCATGCTATTCCAAACAAGGACTTGGTTGGATCACATTTACCCATTTTAACTTTATAGCTCTGCAGGTTTTAAATTGAAGTAATAAAATTAAAGTGTCATCACACTAAAACCACTAAAGCGTTACAATATGTTTGTTTTAATTGTGAAAATATTATGGTGAACAATAGGTAGGTACAATTCTGTTAATTTTAAGTAGGTAAGTAAAAAAACTACATAATAGTGTACCAAAAACTTAGGTACTTTTATGAAAACATATTGTGTCATCAAATTAGTACTCTGTGTCCTCCAATGTACCTACGTGTAGGTAATGTGCTATCAGCCGTTGCCTAATTGGTATATTTATTAACTGGTCACGAGCAAGACCGTACAGTCGGCTATTGGCCTTGACAAACTGTATTTTAAACAAGAATTGAAACCAACCTCTTTTCAGATTTTGTTTATAAAATGGCGTTGTACCTTGAAGATGTTTTGTAGATGACCTATTTAGAAACCGTCAAATAGACTAGATTATAGATAGATTTGCGTCTGTCACGCACTTTTCAGAAGTGCGTGTTTATGTGGCGGAATCTCTACTTTCCTTTCATAAACTAACGGCCGGTTTCTCGAACGATGATCAACGAAAAATTCAAATAATTAGTACTATGTGTCAAACTCGGATAAATCGTGATTTGGGTTTCCAGAAACCGGCCGTAACTCTTTTAACCGGAAGACAACAATGAGAGCGAATATACCTAAGTCAGGATCACTAATACCTGAGTCACAGGTATAACCCTGATTTGACACATGTTTGATCATTGATTCTTGGTCTAAAATTATTATTTGAATAAGGTAATTCTGTTAGTTATGCATTATGCCAATTCGTTCGCACCTAACTAAAAATGTCGCTAGCTAATAAACCACTCAAAATAAGAGTTAATTAGTTCTTATTTTGAGTGGTTTATTTAAGACATATTTATATAATTAAACTCAGTTTCAAAATAAAAATCTTTTTTACATTCTAAAAAAATCTTATTAAGACTTTTTTTTATGTAATCTACATTATATTTTATTCATAACGTGCGTAGCTTTAAGGTTTGGTCCTTATTCCTCAGGCTTAAGGTCTGATTAGGATCAGCAATAGTTATTAATATTATTTTATTAGATGGTTTGGTAAATTAAATTTTCCAAAGATTTATTATTATTATATTGTTATTATTATGAAGGTAGTTCACTTCTTTACCTTGGTGACGAAAGGTTGTTTTCTGAGGTCAGGGCTATAAAATAAAATACAAAACACAACACTACGTATGTTAATGATAGTATATTTGATTACTATTAACGTGTCCTAATAACTTAAAATGATTATACAAAAAAACTTATTAATTTAATTAGTTACTTACTTTACTATAAGTATCTATCAGTCAAATTTCATACCATAAGTTACTATAATTAGATGAAACTCAGATGAGATAATCTGTGAGATAATCACGAATAATTGTGACAATCGTTAACGTATTCGAGATACACTGCGCACTGAGTATGCAAAGTTTGACAGTTGAGCTCTCTATCAAAAGCAATGTAAATTGGATACATTTGGATACATTTTATATACTAGTATACGCTTCCGTTTCGAAGTGTGTGTAGACTTAAATCTCTCCTACACATGGTAAATTAGTGGCCACCGACACGGTCAACGTTCAGTAGTCACTTACTTACCAGATAGATATACTAAGTATACGAGGAAACCTCTCTTACAAATTGCATATTGCACGACGACCCACAAGGTCGTACTGATGGCATACAAGAGCCATTAATAGTTGCCAAAATAGATCCAAGCATTTTTTAACGGATTAACAGAATGAAGCAATTAGATGATCCACCTTATTTTAAGTGGTAACCTTTGCCCATATCAATGCATTGCTTTACTTAGTACGTCTATTGCGGACCTGCTCTGTGCGGCATCACATTGCGTTCTTCACTGACTCTGCGCAGCTTTGTGGGCAACACTGCTAGGTCCGAAACAGGTCTCGAGGAGCTGATCGTGTCTTGCTCATTACATTCAGCATTTACAATACCATCGGGGCTAAAACACTGCTTCCACTAACCCAAAGTCCATCTCCGTCACTTTAAGGAGTAGGGTTGGCTGGGGGAGATAAACAGGGAGACAACGCACAATAAAATTGATATAAGACTTTAAATGTATTTTTTAATACAATTTTTTTTATTAAACCATTAAGTTCAAATTAATTATGGCACTGGCTACCAAAAATTCAAATCGTAAACAGGAAATTATATTTTCATAATATTTGGAGCGATTGGGTATAACTGCTCGCAGGTAGATAAATAAGGGGTTCTATCAGTGTGAAAAATAAAAAAAAGAGTTATATTGATCACACCTTTAAGTAGTGGAAGAAGCAAAAGTGGTATAGGAATGAACAGCAGGCTTAAGGACGGGCTTCTGAACTGAGCCAGATGCCAAGCCACACAGCTAGGGGTAGGAGGATGGGTAGGAAATGATGGTGGATGGGTGGAAAAACTCTAACAGCTAGTGTGTACTTAGCAGACAGCTTTACAGAGATTTAATATTCTTCAAGCAGATAAAAGCTCATATAAAGCTCCTTTTACTGTTAATCGTTAAATTTTTATTGTTTTTTGGCATAGATTTTCATTATTTTATATGTTTTACTTTAATTAGGTAACTGCACTAGGCGCAACGTTACAGAAGGTTGGTCTTTCATGAAATATGAGAGTATTTGGTTGCTAATATTATGTAACGAGCCAGAACTACGTCAGCCTCGTTCTTATTCACAATTATTGACACAGAGATCATTTTTAGATTTGAAGAAATTAATTGATTTATTTAACATCCTTTTATTCTTTAAAACTTTCTATTCGAACATCTGCAGGGCAAAAATGTTATTTTAAGCACAATAGACGCAATTTAAAATATCACAAAAAATATATTTTTGTTCATTCGAAATTGGACGTCGCCCATTAAAAACACATGTCCGTAAAAGTCTTTGTTTTTAGGGATAGGAGCCAGGTCAGATCATAAATTAAATACAAAAAAATATTTCAAGAGAAATGTCTACTTAAGATCGCAAATGTTTCGGGAACTTTCCAGAAACCATTTAATACAAAAAAATCCCTGCACTAACTATAATAAAAAAATATTTAACGTGGAAGGGATGCGTAGGCACCGACGTGATGAAGTTTGAAAGAGGCGGGAGGCAGGACACTAGTTTTCGGGACCCCGTACCGATAGGTTGAACGTTTGCGTGTAGTTCGTGTACGGTATAATTTGAACCTTTGGGACTTAATCCATGGTCAGTTGTCTTGTTCAATTTGCATAAACGTTTGTTTAAGTAATTTTATATTTAACTAATTTAATATATTCGCGAGTGTTGTTAAAGTAGTTCTTCAGAGTAATAAATACATATTATGTCTTAAATATTTATATTCGCGATTGATTGTTTTGTTAAGCGTTTCAGAAACTGTTAATATTAGTGTTTAAAGATCTAAAATTAATTTTATAAATAATAATCAAATAAAACTTTCGTTAATAAAATAATAAATTAAGAAGTAGAATCATCCGCAAAACATAAATAAGAGTAAAATAATAGTTTAAAATTAGAGTCATTTGTAAAACATAAATAAATTATAATAACTTCACGCGTTATAAATCCAGAACGGGCTGGTGAGGGGCTGGCACCTTACGGTGACAACGGCAAGTCTACTCTTAGGTGATAGGTTCAGGTACCCTGGATCGGGCCTGAAGGTTGATTATACCCTTCGCAGGGATCAACCCAGATCCTCAAGTTAGTTTGACCCTGAGCTCCGTCGTAAGGATATCGCTGAAGAGAATCATGTCATTGACGCTTACTTGTCTGAGAGCAGGGTCATCTAATTTGAACCTCTATATAATATGTATTTATACACACACATATTTATACACTGTCATGAAATGCCAACCCAATCCCCTCGGCGTTGATTGACAAGCACACGGTTATAGAATTAGGACAAAGTCGAGATTTACCACCTCGCAACGTCTTAGCAGAGTAGTTAGGGAAGTCTATCATTGCACTCCGATAGACTACACGTTTAAATGTAAATATGAAGCTTGCTTCTAGTTTTGCTAACACGTCTAATCAGATTAGGAGGATGTTAGGTACACCTGATAGGTAGGGTGGGAGACTTAGTTAGGTAGGTAAAGTACGTTATGTTAATTTACAAAATCTAATTTTTCAATTTATATTTTATTCATTTATATACTTGAATGCATTTATTACATAATCTTCTGTAGTGCACTATGTTAGAAGAAAAGTAATAGTTCTAACATTACGCCATTTATGACGTCGGATTAAAATATCAAACTTCAATGTAAAACATTTTAACCTAACTTTTACTCATCTATATATTTAACATGTTCTCTTGTTTTAACTTCGGTAGTGCACAATGTTAGAAAGTAAGTAATCTTACTTATATTGTGCTATTAAAAATGTCTGATTAAAATTATATAGCTTTTGACTTAACTTACAATTATCTGTATACTTGACTATAATTTATTACATTAATATCAGTTGTGCACAATGTTAGAAGCAAAGTAATCATTCTAACATTGTGCCATTCAAATGTGAGATTTAAATACCTTATTAAATTTACCAAGTCTTGTAAAGATCTATTTCATTTAAAGTCGTGTAATGACAAAGATTATGGGAAGTATTGTAAAGACTAATTTTAACGAGTTAGGTTAGGATTCACGCGGGCTGTTTAGTCCAAACTTTAAAGGTAGCCAATGTTTGACTGTTCAAGTGAACTACTTTTGAAGGAGAAGCCTTTGAAAAAGCCTATGTACAACATTCCAGTTAGGGAGTGTATATCAAACTTTGTGAGCGTGTGTCTCGGTATTTATCTGGAATCTATGGAAAGAGGAAAGTATTTACCTACAAAGTTTGAATACATTTTATGTATCGAGTGATACCGTTTGGTCTAACTAGCGGCACAGTAGTTGCCAAGCTTATCCCGGACTTATAAAAGCGAGGGAGGCTTTCCGCAAATCTAGTTTTTATGACCCATTCTTCGACAACATCTGAGAATGTTCTCAAGGCTTTGACATTGGTTATCCTAATAATCTAGCTCAACTTGTGCCGTTGGACATGGCTCGACCAGGCTGCTTAGCAGTTGACCCCCTAGGGTCTGCTTTGTCTTTGAGTTCTTTTAAAGGAAACTTAAGGAGATTGTAGTCCCATTGAACTCCCTATAGTAGTGCTAGTGTTTGGGTGGGTTAGGTAAACGGTAATAATTAAAAGTTATTCGTTTCTCTAGCTTGTTCAACGCTGGAAAGCCTTCTATGGAAGAGGAAGTCTATTTATGTATTAAGTTACATAGCGTGTGTCGTAGACTACTGGCAGGCACGGGCGAGGGGTGCCTTTGAAGGGCCCTGACATAGCAATGTCAGCTTCCATTATTTATTCCAAGTACATACTTCCTATAAAGTCTATTACACGAAAACTCTTTACATAGTCCTTCATAATGTTCATACATAATCCACAAAACCTTTAAGAGATCTAGCATAACTATGCTAACTTGCATTACTTTTCATATAACACATTACATAAAAGTTATTAGTATTTTATAATGTTTCTTTCATATTTTATAGAGGTTCGAGGAATTCTAAAATAGTAATTTAAGGTTACTCATAGTTTAATCGTTGCATTCTCTTACTCTTTCTTATAAGCCAATATTCTTTTAACAGATTCCTTTACATACGAGATAAAATAATCAGAAGATAGTTAAACTTTACGGCGTAAGATAATTGAATTAGATACTTTAGATAATAATAGGTAAATTAGGTAATAAATTATAATAGATATCGGTTTGAATTCTCAACATGATTCCTTAAGTTCTTGAGTTACTTGCGTCACAACAGTAGGGTCCTAAAAGAGTTAGACGATCACATGGCCATCTTCAATCTTCAATTATCTTAAATAATTATTTTAGTTTCTTCACGCGTATTTTATTTAGCGGGGTTTTAGGTACCGGGGGGTCGTTACGATTTGAAAGTTCCATGACCAGGATGAACTTGGATTACTTCGATTCTTGCTTATTATTAAAATATTATGTAATTAATTTAACTTTTTAATTAGATTATTTTTTATAGGTAGGGTACGTGCGATTAAATTCGCACAATTTGCTGCCGTATATATAGGGTAGGGGAATTGTGTTGAGATTTCAAACTTGATTTAGTAGTCTTGATTTACAAAATTTTATTTAACTCAGACACGGAGGGTCGCGTCGATGATAGCTTGTTTTATCCGAAGGGTTTTATAAGATTATTTTTATAAATAGAATATTAGCTTTGGTCTATCAGTTTTACACTCCGAGTGTCGTGAGTAGGTATAAAAAAAAACTGTTGGTGTAGATAGATAATTGTGTGTAATAACTATTATTAATTTAAGTAATTTATTAGTCAGGTATAGATAAATAGTTTTATCACTATATGATGAACAGTTTCATAAAGCGAGGGTCGTAAAACTGTTTTGTCTTATTACTCAATGCGGTTATTGGCGTTATTTGGTAGTACAAACATGGTAATATACTGTAGATAGGTGTCACATAATGATCTAGGTAGGTATCACACATACTGTAGGTAGGTGCCACATACTGTAGGTAGGTGTCACACATATTGTAGGTAGGTGTCACATATACTGTAGGCAGGTGTCACATATAATTTAGGTAGGTGTCACATATACTGTAGGTAGGTGTCTCATATATTGTAGGTAGGTGGCACATAGCAGAAAAAAAAAGGCAGACCGAAATGTAACTACCAATTGCAGTATTTTAGTATATTTCCAATGATAGATTGTTATAAATTTAATAGATAAAAGGTAGATATGGTTCGTCGCTATGTATTTTAACTGGGATCTAGGGTTTGTGATCTTGGATCTCCCTGGTCTTAAAGTGTACCTACGAGGCAAATCGTCAAGTCATTGTAAAAATAGGTTCTTTGGTTTTACAAGGTATTTAGGGGTTGATAATGCGTAGGTAGATTAGGTCAAAATATTTGTATGAACCTTAGAACGTTTGTTAATAATATAAATAGCAGTTCTTAGAATCTCGCAGGTTCGACTCCTGTTTGATAAATATAGTTTTGCTGGGAAATAGCGGGTTCGATTCCTGCTCGATTTATCAGTTTAAGAATATTAAAAATATGTATTGTATCGTTAGTAAAATTAGTAATAGGAGATAATATTGTAAACAAAATAGAATTGCGCAGGTTCGAGTCCTGATTGATTAATAATTTCGTGATGAAAATCGCAGGTTCGGTTCCTGCTTAATAAAAACTAGAGTAATATACATGGTTTACAGTATTGTAATGCGGACGGATCTGGACAGGTTCGAATCCTGTTTGGTTGGTTATTTTGTAGTGAAAAGTCACAGGTTCGATCCCTGCTTGACTTTATAATTATTTTAAGCATATTGAAATACTAGTTGATGCTCGCGACTTCGTCGTGCTATCGTTATGGTTTTGACATTTCGCATAATACCTTTGTCAGTTGTAGGCTGTGTGTTGTTTCAATGAATGAACTACGTTGTTGTAAAGTTTCATTGGAGTCCTTTCGGTGGTTTTGCGTGGAAAAGTAACGGGCATACGTCCGTCCATACAAGCTTCGCTTTTATAATATAGGTCGGACTTGGTGTATTTTAAGTTGAAAATAGTAAGACAAATGTTACGGTACAATAAATAAAACAGAAGCGTGCGGGTTCGATCCCTGCTTGGTTAATAACTTTGGAAAATATTAACCATACCACGATTTTAAAATCGTGTAGACTAACTGAATACTACAGGTTCGAGTCCTGGTTGACTGATATATGATACGTTAAACATACAAATAAATAGGACGACAATTTTAAGATTGTGAAAAATTGATTGAGGATGCAGGTTCGAATCCTGCTTAGCTAATAACTTTCCAGAATTTAAATATTCAACTACCACGGAGGTTTAAAGGTCGCGCTGACTAAATGAAGATCGCGGGTTCGAATCCCGTTTGACTCACAATCTGATTTAGTAGGTATATTAATTATAGATGTTACAGAAGGTTTTATAATCGTACAGGCTGAGGGTCGATATGGAATAAATCATAACCCGTAATTTTATAGACTAGGTAATTAAGTGAGTTATTAAGCACAGGTACCAGGAAGATACGTTATTTTGTGATATAAATTTTGCAGCTGTTAAGTTACCCACCTCACGGATTGACTGATTGCAATAAATCGAAAATTGATCTTATGCGAGTCGCTAAGTTTCGTTGATTCGATAGTCATTATCATAAAATCTATAGATTCGTTTCGTTATTAATATCTACCAAAAACTAGGTCGTAGTTTTAAAGTCGGAGGGTCGGATAGTATTATAAATTAAAGCTATTTAATTTAACAATTACAGTTACTTGATAGCTAGGTAGAGAGAAGTCATTTATAGTCAATATGCACTACTTTATTGTTTAGATCTCTACCATAAAGTCAGTCATTCTCATAGTAATTATTAAATTGGGTGTTATAAAAAGTAGGTACAACTTAAAAATATCGAAACTATATCTTAACGGCCATAAAAAAAAGGGAGCCATTAGTTAAAGCTTTTAAACGAATTTATTTGAGAACTTAGTTAAAGTGTTTGGTTCCTCAAGTGTGTACTAAATATTACTTTGGGTTGACAGATATTCGATAGTTAAATGTTAAATTTATTGACTAGGGCAAAAATATGCTAGCACTTGAGAGACCCGCTAAGTGACGTGCACATTATGACTTAAATGACGACCAAAATCATTTTCAAAATAATATTTTATTTTTTTGAGTTGACAGCTATTAATAACGTCGACCCACTTATGACCCTTAATGGTTATTTTGGGTTTTGAACTGAAACTAGATAACATTGTAATAATATAACGTTTTTTGTTAGCCATAGGTATGTCTATGTTTATGCTAAGGTTGAGGATTTATAACAGACGTCTGTTGTATAATTGTTTGTCGATAGGCAGATAAAGAAGTAGGTAGTCGTGCATTTATCTCTTTGAGCGAAACTTTTACTACACTCTCGGTTGATGGAAATCAGAACACATATTTGATTAGAATTAGTAGATATGTATTATTTTATGGTGTTGTGTTACGTATGTGTTTATTGTGTATCCTTTTGCAGCTAGGTATTAACTACGTGTGTTAAAGCAGAAGCAGCTGTCTTCAAGAAATGTATATAGATCAGGTGATACTAGGACTAGACATAAGTTTTGAAAAAAGGTAAAATCTATATTTTATTGAATGAAATTAACGTTCCATTCCTACAGGTATTCGAGTTTAATAGTTCGTGTAGAAGACAGAACAGATATTACTTTTAAAATATCTAGCATTTTATTTTTACTAGATACATATTACTAACATTTTAATGTTTATAGATATCGGAGATAAATGTAGGTACTGTGGTGCGCAGATAAAAAAAAAAAAATGTGTTAGTCTCATTAAACTTCGAAAAATTAAGGTTATATTTAATTAACTTTCCATTTCTACAGGTATTAGATTTAAATAGGTCGTATGGCGAACGGAATAGATTTTGAAACATCTAGCATGTTACTCTTAACATATCATTAACATTCCAATTTTATAGATATTTTAGATAGGTCAAGGTGGTGCGCTGACATTTCTTTTAAAGGATTCAGCATGTTATTCTTATTAGCCTTCGAAAAATTAAGTTTATATTTAACTAACGGTTCATTTTTACAGGTATTAGGCTTAGATAGATCGTATGGCGAACAGAATAGATTTCATAATATTATTGTATTATTATATTAATATTATTATTGCATGTTACTCCATATCTAATTATTACGAACCTTATATTTTTATAGACGTTTTAGATTTAGATAGGTTGGGTGGTGCGCTGACAGTTATTAAAAAAAAAACAAAACAATAAGCATGTTAATTAACCTCATTAGATTTTAGATAAAATTCAATTTTACAGATTTTAGAAAAAATAGTGTGGTGCGCGGCGTCCTTATTTTATGATTTCTTATATAATAGTCTTATTAGGCATGTTATTCTAACTAGATTTTAACAGACTTTCATTTTTTATAGATATTGGCGAAGGGTGAAGTAATATTATTTACAAGTGCATTACCTTGTTAATTTTATTATGTCTTATATTTTATAATTAGGTTAAGGGTTTGGCGTAATAATTAGCAGTTAGTGTAAAACAGCTTGAGCATTTGGCATAGTTAATAAAAATAGTGTCAATATAAGTACATTTGGCATTATTTGAAGTTGGCAATAGTTCAGTTTTGCATTTGGCGTAAATGTTTCTTATAAGAATAATAGCAAGTTGTTATTTTTAAATAGACATGCGTAATTAATTAAAATTCAGCGTATAATATTTAGCGTTTGGCGTAATAGTTATAAAACATTTAGTTTTAATATTATGAAATAAGTTTTGCATGTTGCATAAATAAATAAAATATATTTCACATAATATACTTAATAGGTTCCTAAAATTAAAACAAGTGTTTCCTTTTAATAAACAAAAAAAAACATAACAGTATTAAAATATATATATATATATAGAGTACATCGTTTTACAGTCTCATTTCAAAATGATCTGTTGATATTGCAGGTATAATGAAAGACTACGTATGTCGAAGTTTGTGGAAGTGATGTATGAGTTTTAATAAGTATGAAGACGATTTAAAGAAAGGGATTGAATGAAATAATGGTGATAGATTTAACGGTTTGAGGGGCCTAAGATTTCAACTGTAACTGAGGATGAGACAATTTTGGTTGTTTTTATAAATTCAAATAAGCACTACATTACACAATCGACTTGTATGAAGGAGACATTGGTGTTAGGTTAAGTCAGAAGACAATCATCGGTCTAGGCCGATTTCATACAAGTTCACACTGCACCTATTAGGCCATGACTAAGCACACTATACACTCTCCGTTCTGTAAAATGTTGTTATTTTGAGGTCGGTTTCTGACTGAATGTCGTTCTCGTGGGATAACATTTAGACTTTGAAAGCGTAGACGGATTTAATCTATATTGTGAAAGGTGGTGTTTGCATTTCCAGTACCAACATTGCGGTAGTCAATACAAGGACTGAAGAAAGGTCTACACCAAACCATTAGGGTTGATCAAATTCACAACTTGGTTCCTTTGCACAGATAGATTGTCCTAGCTGAAGAGTATAAAAACCCATGATGACTTTCATTTATAGCAAGAGGTTGAAGTCACAATGACGACAGTTTGCACTTCGGTCTAAAATACACTTCTCATTTTATTATATATATATTTATATACTTGCACCGCATATTGAAAAATATGCTTATTACACATTAAACTCAAAATATTTGAATATAAGAATAACCAAAATTTAGTACTTTATAATTAAGAGGAATAACTTGTAATCACATTGATTATTTTGCATTATATAATAATTGTGAAATTTATTTTACTTTGAAATATTTACTACGGACTAATTAGCATCAACCTGCGTAAATATTGAGGGTCGGCTGTAACGAGCCAGAACTACGTCAGCCTCGTTCTTATTCACAATTATTGACACAGAGATCATTTTTAGATTTGAAGAAATTAATTGATTTATTTAACATCCTTTTATTCTTTAAAACTTTCTATTCGAACATCTGCAGGGCAAAAATGTTATTTTAAGCACAATAGACGCAATTTAAAATATCACAAAAAATATATTTTTGTTCATTCGAAATTGGACGTCGCCCATTAAAAACACATGTCCGTAAAAGTCTTTGTTTTTAGGGATAGGAGCCAGGTCAGATCATAAATTAAATACAAAAAAATATTTCAAGAGAAATGTCTACTTAAGATCGCAAATGTTTCGGGAACTTTCCAGAAACCATTTAATACAAAAAAATCCCTGCACTAACTATAATAAAAAAATATTTAACGTGGAAGGGATGCGTAGGCACCGACGTGATGAAGTTTGAAAGAGGCGGGAGGCAGGACACTAGTTTTCGGGACCCCGTACCGATAGGTTGAACGTTTGCGTGTAGTTCGTGTACGGTATAATTTGAACCTTTGGGACTTAATCCATGGTCAGTTGTCTTGTTCAATTTGCATAAACGTTTGTTTAAGTAATTTTATATTTAACTAATTTAATATATTCGCGAGTGTTGTTAAAGTAGTTCTTCAGAGTAATAAATACATATTATGTCTTAAATATTTATATTCGCGATTGATTGTTTTGTTAAGCGTTTCAGAAACTGTTAATATTAGTGTTTAAAGATCTAAAATTAATTTTATAAATAATAATCAAATAAAACTTTCGTTAATAAAATAATAAATTAAGAAGTAGAATCATCCGCAAAACATAAATAAGAGTAAAATAATAGTTTAAAATTAGAGTCATTTGTAAAACATAAATAAATTATAATAACTTCACGCGTTATAAATCCAGAACGGGCTGGTGAGGGGCTGGCACCTTACGGTGACAACGGCAAGTCTACTCTTAGGTGATAGGTTCAGGTACCCTGGATCGGGCCTGAAGGTTGATTATACCCTTCGCAGGGATCAACCCAGATCCTCAAGTTAGTTTGACCCTGAGCTCCGTCGTAAGGATATCGCTGAAGAGAATCATGTCATTGACGCTTACTTGTCTGAGAGCAGGGTCATCTAATTTGAACCTCTATATAATATGTATTTATACACACACATATTTATACACTGTCATGAAATGCCAACCCAATCCCCTCGGCGTTGATTGACAAGCACACGGTTATAGAATTAGGACAAAGTCGAGATTTACCACCTCGCAACGTCTTAGCAGAGTAGTTAGGGAAGTCTATCATTGCACTCCGATAGACTACACGTTTAAATGTAAATATGAAGCTTGCTTCTAGTTTTGCTAACACGTCTAATCAGATTAGGAGGATGTTAGGTACACCTGATAGGTAGGGTGGGAGACTTAGTTAGGTAGGTAAAGTACGTTATGTTAATTTACAAAATCTAATTTTTCAATTTATATTTTATTCATTTATATACTTGAATGCATTTATTACATAATCTTCTGTAGTGCACTATGTTAGAAGAAAAGTAATAGTTCTAACATTACGCCATTTATGACGTCGGATTAAAATATCAAACTTCAATGTAAAACATTTTAACCTAACTTTTACTCATCTATATATTTAACATGTTCTCTTGTTTTAACTTCGGTAGTGCACAATGTTAGAAAGTAAGTAATCTTACTTATATTGTGCTATTAAAAATGTCTGATTAAAATTATATAGCTTTTGACTTAACTTACAATTATCTGTATACTTGACTATAATTTATTACATTAATATCAGTTGTGCACAATGTTAGAAGCAAAGTAATCATTCTAACATTGTGCCATTCAAATGTGAGATTTAAATACCTTATTAAATTTACCAAGTCTTGTAAAGATCTATTTCATTTAAAGTCGTGTAATGACAAAGATTATGGGAAGTATTGTAAAGACTAATTTTAACGAGTTAGGTTAGGATTCACGCGGGCTGTTTAGTCCAAACTTTAAAGGTAGCCAATGTTTGACTGTTCAAGTGAACTACTTTTGAAGGAGAAGCCTTTGAAAAAGCCTATGTACAACATTCCAGTTAGGGAGTGTATATCAAACTTTGTGAGCGTGTGTCTCGGTATTTATCTGGAATCTATGGAAAGAGGAAAGTATTTACCTACAAAGTTTGAATACATTTTATGTATCGAGTGATACCGTTTGGTCTAACTAGCGGCACAGTAGTTGCCAAGCTTATCCCGGACTTATAAAAGCGAGGGAGGCTTTCCGCAAATCTAGTTTTTATGACCCATTCTTCGACAACATCTGAGAATGTTCTCAAGGCTTTGACATTGGTTATCCTAATAATCTAGCTCAACTTGTGCCGTTGGACATGGCTCGACCAGGCTGCTTAGCAGTTGACCCCCTAGGGTCTGCTTTGTCTTTGAGTTCTTTTAAAGGAAACTTAAGGAGATTGTAGTCCCATTGAACTCCCTATAGTAGTGCTAGTGTTTGGGTGGGTTAGGTAAACGGTAATAATTAAAAGTTATTCGTTTCTCTAGCTTGTTCAACGCTGGAAAGCCTTCTATGGAAGAGGAAGTCTATTTATGTATTAAGTTACATAGCGTGTGTCGTAGACTACTGGCAGGCACGGGCGAGGGGTGCCTTTGAAGGGCCCTGACATAGCAATGTCAGCTTCCATTATTTATTCCAAGTACATACTTCCTATAAAGTCTATTACACGAAAACTCTTTACATAGTCCTTCATAATGTTCATACATAATCCACAAAACCTTTAAGAGATCTAGCATAACTATGCTAACTTGCATTACTTTTCATATAACACATTACATAAAAGTTATTAGTATTTTATAATGTTTCTTTCATATTTTATAGAGGTTCGAGGAATTCTAAAATAGTAATTTAAGGTTACTCATAGTTTAATCGTTGCATTCTCTTACTCTTTCTTATAAGCCAATATTCTTTTAACAGATTCCTTTACATACGAGATAAAATAATCAGAAGATAGTTAAACTTTACGGCGTAAGATAATTGAATTAGATACTTTAGATAATAATAGGTAAATTAGGTAATAAATTATAATAGATATCGGTTTGAATTCTCAACATGATTCCTTAAGTTCTTGAGTTACTTGCGTCACAACAGTAGGGTCCTAAAAGAGTTAGACGATCACATGGCCATCTTCAATCTTCAATTATCTTAAATAATTATTTTAGTTTCTTCACGCGTATTTTATTTAGCGGGGTTTTATTTACCGGGGGGTCGTTACAATTACTTACATAACTACATAATTACGATATGAACTATTTAGCATACATTAACTTTATTAACTAGTCATGCAAAACATTCTTAAATTGCTTATATAAGCTTAAGGTTAAATAAAGTAATTTATCACTTGAGTAAGTAGAGTAGGTAGGTACTTATCCTTATCATAATCCAAAACATATACCAAAATACCTACCTTACTTGTGGTTTAACGAATGGAAAGCTGTTCAGATTAATCTTCAGTTACTCTAACACGCAAAATAGCTAAAATTTAAAAACTATATAATCGGATCTATCCATTTTATTCACCTACTAAATAAAAATGCAGTTACGTCACAGCTGTTGATAAAATAATAATTAATCTATGTAAAAACCTTCAGACTTCCCAATACCTATATACTAGATAGTTCAAGAACGCCTATCTTTCGTTAACTCATCTCGGTGACGCGTACGGATAAAGGCTAGTGTAATTTAAATAAATTTAGTTTTATTGTAAAGTAATAAACCAGGCATCACAGCCAGTTGGTACGGACTCTACCATTCACGGTTCTGGATCCCTACCAACAACAAATAGTTGTAAGGAAAATACAAGTGGGTGTACTGTTTTAGAATAGACAGTATTTACGTAACAAGGCACTTAATCGTACGAGTAGGTATCGAGTATAATAAAAATAGTGATAACGTTAGCGCTGAGCCTCAATATACTCGGGAGGATTTTGTGTTAAATCTTTTGAGCTAAGCGTTACATCCATTAGAATAGATTAACATCATTAAAAAATAATTAACCTACTATAGCAAATCATTAAATTAAAATCATGCAGACATCAAAATAATACAGAACTATTTTAATTTTAAAGTTCTCAAGTTTCTAACATAGACAATTTTAATAATTAGTACTACTTATATTATACTAACTTTTGATCTTAAAATTCCCTATTATAAATTATTCTCAGTCTGATTATTCGATTTCTCAGTAAAAATTTACTTATATTTCGTTTCTTTCTTTATTTTTAACGGCGATATTATAATTTTGCAATCAAAATATTATAATAGCATTAAAGCATGTTTATAGAAAAAACACTAAAACACATGCTTCTTAAACGAATCATGGTAGCACTAGCACCACTAATAAAATGTAGTATACTTTTATTGAACTTAAACAAAAATTGCAAAGGTCCCACTGAGAGGTGCAAGAACCAAAAATACACTATTATGATTAAAGTAAGGTGTGCCTATTCACAAGTGTTTTTCTCCTAAACCGAAAGGGTATAAACCGACGTTTTTTCTTAGCACCCAGTTGTTGGAGTAGGCTCTTTGCTTCAGCAAGAGTGGCGGCATCTGTGTCCTCAACTCCTGACATGAAGCCGCTCTCGGGACGTGATACAGCCGGGGTAGTCGGCAGAAGAGAAAACCACCGGTCGATCTTTGCACTCGAAGACAACTGTTTTAAGTGAAAAATAAACATACAAATTATTTTAATCAATGTTTTTTAAACTAATCGATGTTTTTTAAACTAATCGGATTGTTTCGTTACAATCTGAACAGTTATTTTAATTCCAAAATACTTACGTGTTATATATTTATCAGACCCATCACCTTTCATGCACCCAATGATAATTTAATGGTATACGGTTACACCTGTTTGTACGGTTTTATAATAGGTAAGGGGTTAGCTCCTACCAATAACATGACTTATTATTAATGTTACTACATTACATATTATACTTCGATGTTATTCATTTATAAACGCAATATCAGCTCATCATTTGCTAATATTATTCGTTACAACTACTCTACCACTTTTTTGACATACTTAATAAGCGATCAAAATAAACAAATTTTCAACAAATCATTAAGAAGTTATAAGGATTCTTCTGGAGTTTGTGCAAGGTCTATAGTTGTAGTTCTCCATTTAATATTTTTTTTAAATCTCTAAGTATTTAATAGGGGATAAAAATTCTTACTGGGTGACAGTTGAACTCGATAAACCAATTAAAAACTTTATTAAAAATACGCTGCGCTGGTCAATATTGGTAGGTACCTTTTTTAAATAAATAACGTAACAATAATTCCTTAGCGTTAAAATATTTCAATATTTGAAGATAAAACTATCGATAATAGAGTATCGGGCAAAACATATGATAGGAGATATGCAAGGTTAAAATAAAACTAATAACAGTTTTAAACATTTATTTATCTATTGTTTGTGGAATTGTATCATAAATAAACTAAAATACGATGCCATAAATACACAATCAGCTGTGGTACAATATAATGTAAACTTTATACTTGTGTATTAAAGTATCTACTCTATTGCTACTGAAACACTAAGTTCAAAAATGCTATTAAGTCCTGTGAAATCTTGACTGACAGAATAGTTTTTAGGGAAAGTGGGGGCAAAATTGTGTAGAGCTCACAACTGACTTTTTTCTAAGCATGCAATAATTTGTAAAAATACTTTTTTCAGGAAAGTAATAGCTCCAGTAATCATAAAATATCAAGATATTCCATTTCTACTAATAATAATTTTGTTTAATTATTATTGAGTTTATAAGAGGATTTTTATACATTTGCATTGCAAAATTTAATAGAACCAAATAGTTGGCACTTTACATGAATCAAGTTATTAATTATAAGAAGGTTTTTATAAGTACGAGAGCGGTCTGATAAGTACTTGGCCTCACCGCTTGATGATGGCGCGACTATCGCAAGAGAAATAAGTATTTCATGATTATACTTACGCACATTTGGTAAATTATGTGTCTAGAACATAGCGATTGTAAGAGGTACATCGATCTAAATACCCTAACAGTGTAGCTATGTTTATACTTATTCCCTGTATAGTATACAGGGTGAAATAAAATCGAGAGTGACATTTTGCTGAAGCGCCTAGAACCAAAACAAATACGTTGATTACATTTGAATACTTTAAGTGAATACATTATTATTCAATATATATTATACACCTTCTCCATAGAAAGAGATAAATACAGTCATATTTTTTATTAAATTTCTACCTACATATTTGTTTTTAACATATTACAACGTTTTCAAAAATTTTACAGGATATAAAGGTACACAGTTCGTGTAAGTAAAGCGTTGCAATTAAATTAATGATACGGTTTTCGTTACCTATAGATAGCTAGTTTGTGGGATAATATTAGTTGAATATTGAAATGTTTTACTGTTTATTAAAGTTTTGTAATAATTGAATTTAATGAACCAGTTAAATTTTGGTCCACACAATATTTGGTGACACTATAAAAAATTTGGCACAATAATATATTTTTATTTATGTAAGACTCATATAGTTATTTATGGAGACACGAAAGGACGTGTGATATCCATAAAATAAAAACATTACCTAGTGCAAGTTTTAAATAAATGCCTTTGTTATTAAAATTGTATCATGTCGTACATAACTTGAAATAATATCTAGGAGATAAATAATATAAGGAGCTAGATCGTAGACCAAAAGGTTCCATTTCCATGTCTGCCAATAATGTATATTAATATATAATAAAGATTAAACTTATATTTGTTGAACGCTTGTTCATGCTTGTTCATGTTCATTAGAATATTCTTGATTACAGATGATGTAATGATTTTATCAGTCATTTAGCTATTGTGGGCTTAAACGATAGTGTTAAAATTATCATTGTTATGCGGTTGCTTTGTGGTACAGAACTGATTCTTAATGTGCTAGTTTGAAATTTTATAAATCACTATATATTTACTAAAGGCGCTATAATTATACATGAGTATCTACGTAAAACAGATGCGTATTATATGCAAAATATCGATGGGAACTATTTTTATTCTAAATTCGATCAAATCGAAAATATTTAAGTGAAAATATCTACTATACCTAACATTTATAACACTGCCAGTTCAATCATTATGCAAAGATCCTATAAAGCGTTTACATCATATTATAAAATACGGTTATCACATTGACTAGAACGTAAACTTCGCACAAAAGCACTATTTTTGTTCAAAATGATATAATATTCCGATATTATTAAATTTTTGTAGTTCCTCTATGTAGCTTAAATAACAGTTGCCTTTTCTTGATAACCTTTATGATGGATCATAAAACTAAACCTAACTTTAATGTCGATATGATAAAAGATATGTCAGTTATATCGACAATTTAGGTCGAAGCTATAGATAAAGTTGATATAACAAGTTCATGACATACATGTATTATAATAACTACTAAGTAGATTCTAAGGTAAATGAATACTATTTATCTAACTATGGTTTAAATCTATTGAACTATAGATCAGTATTATGTAGGTAAGATAAAAACGATCTACTTGTGTAATAGCCATACGACTAAGTATATCAAAATTATGAAATTAACTATGAAAAGAGACTCAAAAGAAAGACTAGAATGTATAATTGGCTAGTTCAACGTCTACTTGGTGGTGTGTCGCGTCCATTGCTGGCGCATTGCAGTCATCATTTCGCTGCGGTTGGGGACTTTTTCGCTGGTCGTGCGTGCTATCGGTGCATTCGGTGCGACGCTGCCGGGCACTTTCAGGGTGTTCCCAGACCCTCCCGCATTTCCTGAAGCTACGCCTTCGCTCGGCCGCTCTCCCACGTCCGAGACGCTCTCCGACGGACTCACCGGAACAATCAAACGCACGCGTCCATCTTCTCCCGTCGCAGTAAGCGTCCCATTGTGTGATAGCGGTTTTATAAACGGAATTCCCTCCTCCGAGCTGCTGTCGCTCGAGTCCTTAGAAGAGCACTCTGGACTGTCGGGACTGTCTGGAGTGAACAGGGAGTTGTCTGACTGCGCCATGTTCATCGCTTGAGCTGCAAGATTCCCGGAGCTACCCGGCTCGTTGAACACACTGTGCTTGAGCAGACTCTGAAGATCGGCGTTGCTGTAGTGGCTCACCAGAGGGGGTATGTTGGGAAATGCCTGGCAGTTCTGAAAGTATTGTTGATTGGCGTTGAAAGTACTCTTCGTTGGAGATTTGTTTTCTCCGGGGAAACCGCCCATTTCTTCGAATCTGGTTATGAGATATTCTTGTATTTGGTCGTTGGACATGTCTCCGAAGCAGGGCGCGGAAGAGGCACCGTTCGTAACCGGCGCTCGGGTCGGCGTGGTGCTGAAAGGTGACAGCCGTCCATTGTTGTTCTCGACATGTTTAGAATTATTGTTCGGCGAAATAAGATCGATGAGCTCGTCGCTGCACGTTTGGTTTCCATTGCACGTCGCCGACTTATCCAGCGTCTGTATCCAGCAGCATTGACATAAATCATTATACATTAGTTTGTAAAAAAATGTCGGTGTTGATATAGAGGATCAACAGTAAATTAAAATACAACAGCAATAAAAAACACACAGCCATTAATTTACCTTTGCGTAAATGATAAAGCACAATTAAAAAATAAATATTCATGCAATCACTACTTGGTTACTTTTGATACTCACCACAAATATACATGCTTCTGGGGCACATTTGGTTATGTAAGATGCACATGTACAAAATTAAATTCACACTATAACAACATCAATATTTGGTCAAAAAATCTATCAGTGCTTTAGTATATGACGACGATATAAAAAAACGATCACTCTACAAAAAGTATAAAACAAATGAGTGAGCAATGCAACTAAAATAAAATACTGAAGTCGGAGGAAGCTATAGCAAAAGCTTCCAACTGACTTCAAAAATGATGAGATTTTCAAGTCGGCCGTAAGATTATCTCGAGGTAGTCTTTAAGATCTTTTATTTTAATATATTTCATCTTTCGTTTCAATATATTTGCACCAATTGTAAGCCAATAGTTTTTTTAAAGATTTGTTAAAAGACTACCTGTCATCAAAATATTAGAAAATAATAAAACATCGTTTTATTAGTTTCCGAAATGTATGATTCATTACATACAATGTAGGTAAACTGTATAAAATACAATGATGAAAGATACTGATATGATATTTTCACAAATGTTAGCGGAGATAGAACAAAACCTCATGATATCAATAAACTCGATGTTAGCTTTAATAATTCTCTCACAAACCAGAATAATAATTATGTCTGCGGTTATATCGTGATTTGTCTTTTAATCAAGTTTATTGGTAACATAGCCTGTAGTTTGAGTTTTATTTGGTACATTTCTCGAAAAGTCGAACAATCCGCAAATTTGATATGAAGCAAATTTGTTTACGATTCAAGACGAAAAGTATCCATCAAAAATAAACTAAATAAAACTCTGACTACAAACGGAGATGCCAAAATCTCGGAATAGTCTGTTACTGACAACGTACAATGATAAACTGTGTTTTTCATAAAACATCTAAAAAAGATTTAACGAAAATAAATTTAATTGCATATTATGAATATAGCTTATAAAGATTCGCAAATAACACAAGTTGCAATTGCAAACTAAATCGAGATTTAACTTCAAGGCCAGCTTAAGCACTAAAATGTAAAATTGTAGGATTTCTCAGGCTCGGAGCAAATACCAATTTCACTAGGCATTAGGAACATAAGGCGCCTGTCCCCCTTATCTAAAGTTCTAATCAAAACTATGATTAAAAATTTAAAGTCACATTTAAATGTTGCAAATTCTAACAGATATTAATCTGCATAAAAACTCAGATAATTTTTTGTTTTAGTTTGGTAAATATCCTTATTTTGCTGTAGGTACCGTACTACAGCAGTGATAGGGTATTTTGTTCAGTAAGATTTGATTTTACTTATATGTAAATATATATATCAAAAAAAAGTTCATGTAGAAGCTCACGGACTTTTGCCAAGCAAGAAACACTTATTTTTTTCGTAATGAATAGGTACAGTTCTGAAAATGTACAATATGATAATAATTGAAAAAACTATTATGATGTATGATTTAATAATCGTGAAACAACACGGAACTCTAGATGGTTAGGATGATCGATCTAAATAGTTATGATGAGCACGTATAACACGTTTGAACTAAGGGTTCCCCATTGGTATTTGCTCTGAGAGAAGTGGAAGTGAGTTTTATACCTGGGGCAAGAGAGTAAGCTGCTGGGCGCTGATTGGTCGGGGAGAACCACGCTCGCGGTCTTGCAAGTGTGCTACGAGCGCGGCAATATGCTCCAGAAGTTCTCTGTTATGAACCAGAAGTTGGTGGGTTCGTGCCTGTAAGGAACATAATAAAACACATTACTTTTTACAACATTATAAGTAATTCAACTAGACAGATAATACACAAGCAATTTTACTGAAAATTAAAATGAAACCTAGAGAAATTAAAAACTAACAAACAAAAAATTCAGTTAATAAACAAACAACTGAATACTACCAAACTTAACCTTTTAAGTTTGGTAGTATTCAGTTTGTTTATTGCAAATATCCAATAAATAATGGCCGTTCAAATTAAGCATGAAATGCGTAGACAAGTGAAATGAGAGATTTCAAAACCTGCCATCAGAACATTATTGTTCAAAAATGATCTTCATCATATCGATTTCAAGAACTAATTATATAAACACCGCCTTAAATCATTACAATGTTATTGCAAGTCATATTCGCTCCCATGTCCGGAGTTAACAAGGATCGCCGTTGGCGGACACGCTAAGGAGAACATCATCATCATCATTGTAATCGTGAAAGTGAATTTATATTATTATATACCTGTGCTTCACACCGCGCCGCTTGCTCGACCGCCAACTGATCACGCAGCAAAAGCAGCTGCGCTACAGCTGCCCGAGTTTGCTGGCCCTGCTGGTCGAGCCGTTCTCGTAACAGTTGCAGCTGGTGCTGAGCACTCAGGGGAGTGATATCTGATGCAACATCAGCTGGAATCTCCACTTTGGTAACGCACTCCGGAAGATCAGGAAGGTTGATGCTTGGAGTTGGGATTATGCGCTGGAAACAAAATTGGGGAAATGATACACCAATCCATTTAGCTGGTATAATAAATATAGTTAGCAAATATATTTATGGCCATTTAATAAAACGCTATTTACGTTCCAAACTAAGCGTCTACTATGGACTTATCATCGTTAATTCGATTATGGTTACAAAGCGCGACAATCAATATCCACCTTTAATAAATTCAAACAACCTCATTTACTTACAGTTCTCGCAGCGAAGGAAATTAGAAGACGTTTTAATTAGAAAAGCCATTTTCAGGTTATTTGAGAAGCAAATTCTTTCTGATTTAATAAGTTAACTCTGAAGTAGATGGAGATCATTGACGTTGGAGAGTTGGAGAATTAAAACAGAATTTCAGATCTGCAGACAGCTTCAAGATTTGCAGACTGAAAACCTGTTATGCATACAAAGGGGGAAGGTAGGGGGATACAGTCCATAGCGTACTTATTTCAAAACAGCTATATTACTAAACTTACGTAAAATGATTTTCCTTTGTGACCTGCCATAGTCTAAAACTAGTATTAAAAAGGTCGAAGCTCAATTCCTTATCGCAAACGGGTACATATAAGTAAAAAAGTATAAACAATAAATTATTGACAGCTTTGGCTGAGTTTTTGGAATGTGAGCGATCTAGTCTATTTTGTTCTATTGTTAACTACAAACAGCTTACTTGGCATTCTCTCGGAACCACTAAAGGACGGAATGTAGCACGATTTCGAACTTAGCGCTCTGTAAGGTCTTTGCATAATGTCTTTTACGTGAATTCGAAACTCGACGCTTTGTACATTCAGTTGAATTTATTAGGAATCTTTTGTCTTCATTTTCCTCACACCTCAATGCCACCCAGTCAGTGGTATTTTTAAACAAATAAGATTACCAATTTTAGCTAAGTATTGTACTCGCTATAAATGGAACGTGAAACTTTTGATATATTTTGTGGTTGGGGATTGGGACGCTGTTTGACGCGTTGCTGTAAAGATTCCTAATATGGTAAACCTATATGAATACTGCAAGTCCTTCGAATTCTTCTATAATAAAATAAGTGTTTTTTTACATCATAAAAGTCACTTTGACTGCCGTTTTGTACCATCGCTATTTTATTTTGATTAAATGTTGTCAGGAGAATGTTCTTATTAAATATTCTGTGACGTGAACTCAATCTATAATTTGATTGAATGAAGACAGACGACGCCAATGCAGCTTTTGACTCAATTTTAGACCGACTATCGGCATTTTAGTTACACAGCTATTCTATTAATAGAATACCAAACTTGTTATTAAAATGCCTGTCAACTAGCTACCTGTCACGCCACAGCTGAGCTCCTAGGGGATTCTATGATTGACTTGACCCAAAATCAGTACAAAATCAGTGTTAATGAATCGTTTGGATCACTAAAATGAAGTACATAACTTTATTAGTTGATAATTTACAACTATATGAATTGTAGGGTGGCTTCTAGGAGGATAGAAAATGCTCAGAGCTCTATTGACGGCATCTCTCACCAACGCATCAATCTTAAACCAAGCACCACCATGCATTTGGAGAATATTTGAGCTTCAGGGAAAAAAGACCTTAAAAAAAATGGAAGAATAGCAATTCGTAGCAAAAAAATCGAGGGGCTTCTTGTTCTTGCGACGAATCGAACAGGTTCTTTCAGCGAAGACCGCTTTGAGTGATGCCATTCGCTCAGCAGAGGACACATCTTGATGGAACATCAAGGAAGGTACATAAAGGTTATGAGTGTCACGACCTCCAACAGAAAAGCAAAGAGGCAAAAATGAGTTTGGAAATAGACTTCACGCGGATCGGCCGTTAGAAGTAGATGAAAAACAAGAGTGCAGTGCAGATACCATTCATTTGCGGTAGGTAAAACATCATAATATCTTACATAAATATTGTATAACATTGTACTGAAACGTTCGCGGGCCGATGATAATAATATGGATATGATTTATTGGGAGCTTCTCAGATTCGATATGGGAGAGCGATTATTTTGAGTACAGACTCAGGTTATTTCAGTTTGTACAATAATGCACATCTATTTTTATCAATAGAATTTACCTAGTGTTGCCTCTGTTTGATTGTAAATCACGATTAATATTTATTCTTATTTTTTTTATCAATATGAATTGCGTTCGGCATTTTATTCATTCAATGGTTTTGATAATCAAGTTGTTAATTTAATGTGTATTTCAAATGTGGTCACGCTCTCCTCGGAGTATAATAGTACCGTTCTATTATCAGAGTACCTATGAAATACCTATTGTGAAAAATGTCGTTGCGTACACGCCCATTTTCATCAAAAGAAAAATCATGATCAGACTGAGCAAGGCGGTATTCGCATAAGAACTAAAAGAAGTTAATTACAAACATTTTTGATTCGGAACGTGAAACGACTAAATTAGCTCAATAGCTTGGTTTAACGACTTTCAACAACCTACCAAATAATGACTTTAGACGACTGACTGCCGTTCATTTACTGATCTATAAAATGGTAACTGTTTGCTTTGGGGCAAAATAATATTTTATTATCATAGAAGTTACTCTCATAAGCATCAAAGAAGGAAGTCATAAAAGTCACAAGGGCCGCCATTCTTCGACTTTTATCCCTGTTAACATCCCAAAGCAAATCCACATGGTATTTTTATTTCACTATTGAAGACTTCTTCAGAGTGTGACCTTTTAGCTAAAAAGAAACAAAACATTAAATTTATTGAACAATACACCTACCTCTAATAAGAAAGGTTTGAGAGATCAATATAATTTTATGTTTTTTTTATAAGGGTATTCAAAACAAAGTGAAAACACTAATAAAGTTGGGGTTGGGAAATAATAAAAATAGTCCTACAAAAGTTTTGCATAAGCAATCTAGTTACCATTTTAGAAGTTATTCTTTATTTGAAACTAGATGGCGTTGACTGAAATGTTTACGTAAAATGTTTATTAATGTACATAATTATTATTTATATTAAATATGTATTAGCTTTGAAAATAATTTTGATTTGTGTTTGTATACGTACCTAAATATATTGTTTGCCAAGTCTACACGGAAAACATAATTTGCGTCGCGCGCCATTAATTTAACAATTTAAAAAATTCTTTGATTTATTCACCACACTAGGTTTTCAAAGTAAAATGATATTTATTTCTATACGTTCAAGGATTATTATCAAACAATCAGATCTAAATCAACGTGAAGAAATCGCGTAATAAGGGTGGTATGGGGTGTTCTGATGGTTACGTTTTTGAGAGTCATATTAAAAGCTTTTATACCCGTTAATCCCAATAGAATATCTACTCTCAGCTAAGATGAAACAGACTGAGCCTTATATTTTAGTTAATAGTGTTCTCTTGTTTATTTCCGTAAAAATATAATTAATTACGAAGCCTTTTTATATAATTTCGAATAAATCTACAGAAGAGCTTGCATGTTCCGAATAAGATGGTACAAGTAACATTATAACACTATATACATTCATTTCAGAATTTCGTATTAACATGCATATTTTAAGAAGAAAAAACCGATATTACTAAATGAAAAGCCATCGATCGCCATAAAAGAGTCGGGTAGTAGTAATGTCCTGAGTCCTGGTAAAAGTATTATCAAGCAACAAGGAAAACCGCTTGTTTTCTAAACTCAGACAGAGAAATGACCTCATAAAAATAAAGATAAGTAAGATAGAGTAAATGTGTTTCTTACAAAACATAGTTTAAAAATATCCCGCGCAGTCTCGGTGGATTACGGCACTATTCTCCTGTTATATTACTGCTGTTCATAATTCAGTGAATAGGTACTGTGTAAGTATTAGAAGTCTGTACTTTTTACGTCTAATATTTTTAGGCATTTTATGGATCTTAAACTAAAAATCAAAGCATTGTCACACATATACTGGTTTACATAGGCAGAAACACAGAGACGAAATTAAATAAATAAATAATGCTGGACAATCCACACAACATCATCTAGCCCCAAGCTAAGCAGAGCTTGTGTTATGGGTACTAGAAGACTGACATACTTAATACAATACATTACATAGATATTTTTATTATACATATAAAATACCCAGAACACCCGGAATAAATATTTGCAGATCGTACAAACATTTATCCCAAGGCGGGAATCGAACCAACCTTCCGTGTCGCAGGCGGACCTTCGCCCACCGCGCCACATCGGTCGAAATTATCGAACCGCTTCGTTTACCTACTTAAAACTGCCTTAAATATAATCAGCGTTAAATAAGACAAATAGTGGACACATAAAGAGGTATGAGTAAAACTGTAACAGTATCTTTAAAAGCATTTTTAACACGGAATGAGAACATCCAGATAAAGCTCACCTAACGATAAAAAATGTCTTCTCGTTTTTGTTCTGACAGGAAAAGGTGGAAGGAGATCTTAACTGATAACTTTTTATAACGCGTTAAGCATGAAGATTATTTTTAAATAATATACTGTTTATTATAGGAAAACATTACCAAACCTATTTCCTTTATCTAAAACATCTCTGTATGGCATTACAACATCCCGATGTACCTAGGAGTAATAAAAGTGGCTTTGATTGACATTGTGCACACATAATATTGAATATATAATAAACATGGAAACAAATTCATTCCAAGCTCTATAATTATAATTATTTATTATACAGTATTTACAAAATGTACATAGTCATATAAAATACATAAGAAACAGCTGAGCTATCTACAGACCGTTGCAAACGATCTATAGATAGTTCAACTGATCCAAATCAGTACCAATCGGAAGCGTACCCAAGACACTGGCTGCATTGCCGCGCTGAATAGCAATGCTGATACGTTGGGCCAGATACTCACCAGCCCTCGGGTCACGCGTCGCTTCGACTAGACGCCCAGAAATAATTTTGAAAACGCGGTGGGCCTCGGTACCCCACGGACCTAGAGTCTCGACCCCAAGAGGAGCAAATATGTATATTTATTATTATAAACGATCAATTAACAGTCATTTTAGGGTTCCGCTCAAGGTTTCTGCGCTTGGATATATGTTTATTTGGCACTATTGAGTGCAATGTGCACGAATATTTATATTTGTTATCATTATTGTCATTTTCTTCTAGGCAGTCCTAGGCTCTGGTCGCGTGGAACTGGCGCCTAGAATCACCTAGTTACTAGGTCCTAGTAAGTATATAAGACGAGCAAGATGATCTTTATGATTTTTCTCTAACTTTTATTGATTTTGATTTTGACTTACCGTTCGTTTACCTTCCTTCTTCGGCGGTGGTGGAAGCAAGTCCAGGTGAGTGGGCCGCACTGGTTCTTCCTTACCCCCCGACGCTTCTTCCACGACCGCTGATGCTGCTGCTTCGGAAGCACCGCAATCGGATGCCGCTTCTAAAACAACACTTATAACTTACTTAAATATTTTTGATTTTCCTATGCTCTGTGATAATGCTCTATCATTCACTCTTCTCATTCTCCATTTACTTTAAAAATACATGGCAAAATAATATCCTTATGTATCTACTAATAAATATTCATTCCTTAGCTAGTTTTTAAAATTAAGTTTGGAAAGCTGTAAATATTGAAGCTAGACTATTTATATGCGTAGTAGGTATCTTTTTTTTGTTTAGTTTGCTATAGAACTATTGTTAAAATGCTAATATTTTTTCTAACACAATGTTTATTGTGACAGTATTTTACGAGCGATGGTGTTAATTTTTTTTCAGCTATAATTTAACCGCCTGTAAAATCTTATGTGATAATATATGTTTTTTAGAGAGATCGTTAGTTGTGAACGTGGTTATTCGTGGCTTTGCGCAATCTGCTCCACGTTTCTAAGAACCGTCACATAATTTTACCAATTTGCCATTTATGATTATTTACGGTCTAGAGCTACGAACCTTGGCAATGACTTCGGCTGTAAATTCATTTTTATGAGTCTCCAACACTTCCGAGAATCTGAGCCTTGATCAAAAGCTATTGTTTTCAAGCTTGACGTTTTATAAATTGCTATTCTTATTAAAGGTTTTTAGTTTTATATAATCTACATTTATTTAGTTTTTTGTAATAATAACCTCATTACTTTTCAAAACCATATATATTTTTCGACTTTTCACACATCGCGCTCTAGTCCCGAACTAAGCATAGCTTGTAACTAGATTGCTGATAGAATACTTACATACTTTTTTAGATTAACTATTATCCGGTATTTGTTAATTTTGCTTTCCACATCAAAAAGGATGGGGCTTTATACAATTTATATGTGTTATTTAATTTTTATAGTTAGTTTATAATCTAACTAGTATTTTCGTCAAACCTAAGAGATCGGTGCCGACGAAAAAAATGTGCTTGTAAAATAGTAAACTTGATTAAAGCTTTATAAACATTTCTTTTAATCTTCTACCTCTTAACTTGACCACATTTGAACGATACGATGTAGAGTAAAAAAAAATGCACAAAAATGTGACTTAATTTACACCGCGCGTCTGTCAAATTGTTTGTGCGTAGAACTAACAGCCGCGTTGACGCGCATTGTAACTCAAAACAGGACGATCCCTCTGTTATCATTTTGTGTAGTAGAAACCTTGATTACATGCTTTTATATTCATGAGTAAAGGGTAGATATAACGTCGGTATTTTCGTCAACTAAACCGGCCTTGAAGTCACCTGAGACGCTGGAGTCTCATTAAGCGTTATTACGTACGTATTTCAATCTTTGTTTATTATATAAAAAAAAAGCCTTTTATTTTAAGGTGCCTTATCGGCGGGAATCCGTGTTGGACCGAGAAAAGTGGCGTGCTCTCCTGTCGTAGGTCAAGACTCACTTTGGGTGCACCAAAGGAGTAAGTATATTTTCTAATTCTTTTTTTTTATATACAAACCAACCAAATCGTCGTCGGATTTTGCTTATTGTTGTTCATTCATACAACGAATGCATAACGAAGATTTTTTTTTTCGGAAATTACTTTTTATTCGTGCCGTGAAGTTATGGCTTGTAACAATATAGGTACTCATTATCCCGTTTCTTTCCTTTTTCTTAATAATTATTCCGTAATCTAAGACAGGTGGATAATACCTATTTAACTATTTGGCACTGCAGGAGCACTTTTCTAGTTTACGAGTTTCCTTCTCGCTCAATGATCTGCAGCAGCGCGTGTGGAACGGCGATAGCTTCATTTGAACCTTGGAGTCTTGGCTGGGCTGGACGTTACATTCTTTTTATTAATAAACAAATTATTACTATTTGTCTGTCTTTTATTTACGATGTAGCCAGTAATGTCAGTCTTAGAACTGAATGCTAGCCATGTACATTTATAATTCGAAAGCATGTTGCTGATTGATAGTTAGCTTCTTAATATGTATTGTTCCTCTATAGTTTTTCTCAAAATACCTTTTTTATCATTTGCTATTGCAAATTTATTTGATAAAGCCGATATTATCACAGTTCACAGTATCCGAACAGTAGGCCAGAAGACTAGACCAGAAGGCTTTCTCCCTTTCCAAAATAGAAACAGATTCAACAATTGTCTTCCGTCATAGCTTTGCATCAGTGCTGCCTTCAAAATATGTATTTATGTTATTTGAAGTCCAGTTGTGAGTCTGTTAGGTCGAACTCGTCGGCCAACGCAGGTCGTTAAAGTCGCGTCGCCACGTCAACGGCAGTAAACTCACCGTGTGAAACTGAATTTACTATGGCTACTTGATAGCTACCCACAAACGTACGAGAAATAAATCTAATGGACACTTTTCTAATGCAAAACGTGACGATGGCCATCCGTCATAATATGTAGCTGTTTATATTTTATTGCCAGTATACGATATAGTTTTATTATTCGAGACGCCAGATTAATCATATAGAAAAACTTGTAGATTTTTTTCAGATAGTGGCTGTCATCGCTGGATCTCAACTCCGCGCGAAGTGTGAACTTTAGGCCAGGAACAGATGAACGCGCGTAGCCGCGCGTCGCCGCGCGGTTGGAGCGTTCACATGACGGCATTTGTATGGGAGCGCCCCGCGCGTTGCCGCGCGGTACCGCGCGATCATGTAGACGATAGTTACCGTTTCTATTGATCTTGTACCGCGCGGTTCGTCGACCCGCGCGGTACCGCGCGATCATCTGAAATTCAACTTGTACAGTTTATAGACAGTACCTATAACTGTCTAAATTATATCTCTCAATCAGGCTACTACAAATCTGGCTTGTATGAATAATATAATACCATCTAGTTCGTAATCTGATTTATCAGTCAACACATAGTTTATATCATCTGGAAAACCAACTGCAGACAAACAAAGCAGAGTCGCGCGCGGAAGCGTTGTACAAAATAATTAAAGTAATCTTGGTAGGTAGTAGATTTACAGCAAAGTTTACATACAGTACACTGACCATCATAGATTAAATTATATTTTTGTGCACGTGGTGGGAACCATTTTCACCTTGACCGTTCCCAGATCGGTTGGTATCCCGCCAAGCAAAATTTACTACAACAACGCAATTTACGCAAGCTAACAGAAAATGTAGAGTGCCATAACAGCAAAATTAAAGCTAAATATTTAAAATAAATAAAAACATCCAAAAAAAAAGTAAGAGTAAAGTTTTACTACGTTCATTTAATTAACATATTGAAAATACAGCTATTTCTCTAAAAATAGCTGTATTTAGCCTTCAATATATTTAAAATAGGTGTAGATGTAGTAATTAATTTCAAAAGCATTTTAATGAATACAGCAAACATACATACTCATGGCTGAAAATAGCGTCAAGGGGGCATGTGCCCCCGTGCCCCCCTTAAATCAACCTACAGCTAAAGCATCGGATCGGAGCCGCGATAAACTCTAACCGCACAAACATGTTCTATCGGACTTTGTGCACAATGAGAAATCAGAGCGAATGAATGAGTCTCGTGAGACCACGGTGCTCATAGCAAAACTATGAATATATATGATATTATTAGAACTATATAAGTTTTGCTCGTTCCATTCAAAGACCCTAACGGCTATTATTGTCAACATTATTAACAAATTATTATTCGTACAGAAGTAACCAAGTTCTGGGAAAATAATGCTTAAGAGCATCATCGACACGAAAAAGAAGAATTTTATTGACATAAAATAAATAAAGAAAAATATAAGGAGTATAATGCAATGATTAAATCAGGATCGTTATTTCTAAAAATATAATTATGGGAGAAGTTCAGCAGTGTACAAGCTGATATGATAATTGTTATGATTTACAGTGCCGACTTGAGATTTAAATTAAGTACTTATTTATTATAAAAAGTCTGGCTGGCATTGAGAAAAAAATCTGTATGTTAAAATATATTATATAACGCCATCAAAGCACGCTTGCTGACGTCCTATTTGTGATGTTGCACTGAAATTCAGAACAGTCTACGAAAGTCAAAAGATTTCGCTGATAAAAAGTATGCAATGACCGTACATTTACGGGGAAGCAAAAATAAAAAATAATAACATTTTTCGTGGATGATGCATGTCAAATTTCGTGTCCAAAGCACAACCAGCAAGCACGCACTTCACAAAGGCCTAAGGGTTCATACGCACTATGCGGGTAGCCGCATTACGGCTAGCCGCGCGGCTGACCGCAGGATGCGGTTGCGAATGCGGCCAGCCGGATCGCGGGCAACCGCATTCGCAACCGCAACGTGCGGTTGAAGAACCGTTGCGATTTGCGGTCATGTCGATCCATTTCAAAGATGGACGTAAAAGAAGTTGCAGCTATTTACTACATTTACACACGTAATTTGGTGTTCCAAATTGCTGGCCGACTTGGGATTTCGATGATAAATTTTTCGGTATCGACTTCCATTTAACGTACCACGTACCACGTGCACACACTCACTCAATGGCGGGCAGCCGCAGACTGAACCGCACAGTGCGTATAGCAACCGTCCGGCTGGCCGTCATTCGGGCCGCAGCCCTCCGAGCGACCGGAGCGGTCTGCGGGTAGCCGCATCGCAGTGCGCATAGAAATGAATATTACGTACATAATTGTGCTTGCGGTCAGCCGGACGGCTAGCCGCAATGCGGCTACCCGCATAGTGCGTATGAACCCTAAGAAGCCCGAGTATAATAATCGCATTACTATCCACGACTATGTCATTGAATAGTTTGATTACATACTTGAGTAGAAGCTTTCAGATGTTATGCTCATCGGAAATGCGAAGCTTGCTCAATTCGCAAGGGATGGATGTCTAGTTCCGGTTCAACCCAATATGTCGGTCAGCCTCAGGCCAACGCTGTTTATAAGCTGCTTATAAGCTCGCTCTGGATTATCGTACTAATCCACAGCACGAACGAGGCTTTGGAATACCTACCCGTATGCCTAATACTTTGTACATATACTCTTTCTGGGGTGTTTGGTTGTATAGGCGGAGATTATAAAGCTAAATTCTCTAACCACTGCATTATACACTTCAAAGATCGTCTCTTCTTCAAGAGCTAGATCTAGTTTATGAGTTTTGGCATTCGTTGTCGCATGTATAATATGAACTATTGTTTATTTTCTGTTAAAATTAACAACGTATCTATTAAGGGTGAAGATAATTTCAATAATCATCTATGGCGAGTATGACGCCATAACAAGGAAAGTTATGGGAACCTATCGTGTTCCTTGTTACGAGCGCCCTGTTAGTTGTGATTTATATCACGCTAGCTTTTATTTATAGAAAAATAATGTTTATTTTCAATTCTAAATTAAATTTGGAGGCAGTTCAAAGTCAATGCCAAGATAAGTTTATTTAGACCCGAGGTAATTTATCTACAAAGCAAAAGTCACGTTAGACGGCACATACATTAATCTGGATATGTCAATTAAATACGAGCTCGAGCAGTTCGTCTGCCATGTCGACGCCGTAAAATTTACGATTCTCGTAAAATGTGAAAAATACTTTATAAATGTCGGTGTACTATGTTGGTATACCGAACTGCAAAGAAGTGAACTTTAATTCGCTGTGCTGAGATAAAAGATTTTGCTAGTCGCAAGGTGTTTTAGTTCAGTTTGAATTAATAAATTCGCTAAGCTCAGAAGCACGTCGTTCCACCAGCTGTGAAGTATGAAATTGAAATCATCTTGTGAAGTCGGCAAGATAACAAATCCTGCAAGCATATCTAAAAGAGTGAGTAGCGCATTACAAAACCAATCATGATATATATGTAAGTACATAGTATAGTAGACGCTAGCTTTCATCGAGTCCATGAAATAGAGTTTTGCATTTAGAACAATGGAGACGCGTGTTTTATTCATTACTGCATGTTTAGGCTCAAATTACATTTCATATAAAAGAAAATGAAATAAAAAAATTAAATATCATAATATACTACGATATTTTACAGTCTTTAACTATAAGTAGTTACGAGAACATCGCTCCATTTTTCCGTTAAAGTTTCCAACTTTTTGCATACAACTTCAACAGTCTGTAATGTGCACACTAACGAGGAACTTTCCAATCTTATTTTTTTGTGCATTTTTACTTATTCTCTGCACCTTAAAGCACTCAACAGTAGATTAAGCGATTTGTACTGCCTTATTGGAAACGTGATTCATTTCCAGTTGCAGTTGTGTACATAAGCATCGTGACTATCGAAGAACCACGTTTCAGCAGGTACCGAAATCACACTGAATCGTATCTGTTGTAGTAAAGTTTCTATATATTCACGTTATGTTTCAGATAATGTTTATTTTATTACACTGTAATATGAAGACTAGGTGTGTCTAGGCATAGTTTCTGCAATTTAAGGAGATAGAAGACCTTGACCTTAATGTTCTGACGTACGCATTTTACTATTTAATTATATTGTAAGTCTAAGGGTTTCGGCAACAATGTGGTCTTTGAAACACAATGCTGATACAGGTCGACAAACTACCCTTTCAACATAACTAGACTAAAACAAAAAAAAAAACAAAAGTTAGTCACTGAACATTTACTAAGCTCCGAGTGGCCTAGTTATACCAGAACCGAAGAATATGTAGCACCAGTTTCTAACATCATCGAATTCAGCTTTCGCAAATGCCAATAAATGAGTGTAAACACCAACAACAAAAATGCAGTACATGCATAATTCAATGTCAAGTTATGTGAATGAGCTCTAGAAAAAAAAATACCTGTGATACACGCAGAACAGACATATTAAGTGTATGTAGGCTTTGGGTTAATTAGCTAACCGCAATCCCAATCAGATTTGTGTCATTCATTATCACGTATTACATTATTTACAATCGATAAAGTTTATAAACAAAGGACAACACGTTCGTGCTATATCCAAGTCCATTTTGTATTGTGCATTGTTGGAATCATTAAATGGTGTAAAATAGGCTTGATATTAATTACATGCGAATCCACCACCTTCTGCGGTTTCATGGGAATTTAATTATGTTTTGTACAACTAAAGTTTAATAAAACGTAAAGTTTTATATAAATAAAAGTGCCAACTTCTCAAACCTTTGGAAGCTGCGACTTCGCTGCAGCTCGGAGCTGGTTCATCCACAACAGACGAGGCAGACGCCACTGGTTCTTCCGGAGAGTTGATTTGCATCTTATGGCACACTTCAAAGGCCTGACCCACTGTACGCACAATACGCATGGCTTGGCTCTGTGGACAAAAACTAAACTGAATTATACAAATCAATTATTGATATAATTTTAAAGAGACTAAATTATGCTGGTCATCTGAGTAATCAGCGCTCAGTACCTGGGTACATAGCGGCAGTGTTGATTATAATACTTGATAATATGTATCTGTGATAGTTGAGATTGTCTTGGCAAGACACTACCCAAGGAGTGTATTTCACAGTAGGTAGGTATAGATTAGGTCGCACACAGAGTGTTACAGACAGCAGTGTTCAACAATGGCCTGTATGCCATCATTATGATTAGGTATTTGCCTATTCATAATGACAGCATATACGTAAGTAACCTACTTCCGCTTTTATAGCATGCATCAATCAGGGTAGGCAATTAGATTGTGTGTGCTGAATGCCAGAGCAGTATAAAGACTTCTACTGTAATAGCTAGAGCATCTGTTACGTGTCTCGTAAACGATTGTAACATTGACCGAACGTGCAAACGTGCTCAATGTCATACTATACGGTAACATGGTAAATAGTAAATACGTGATAGGAAATGTGTGCATCGATTTGGTTTAAAATGCACCCAAAATCCTTTGAACTGTGGCGAACGAAGCAACATACCATAAGGGTTACAATGAATAGAATTTTACATAAGGGTCTGAGGCAAGCGTGGGAGATGACATATGCTTAATTAATGTCTCTCCCATTTGAGCTGGAACGGACGAAATGAGACGATGAAGGTTAAACGCGTATAAGTTTAAATTTTTTTCCAGTTTGTGACTTTTTGTCTTAAGGCGACGGGTAGGGTGAAATTTTTCATAATAAATAAAAATGACAATAACTTCCAACTTTATTATTTATTTATTATATCTACACACACGTTAAACTTGTAACACGGCATAGTTTTTGCCGCAGTGGTTAAACTCTAGATAGTCAGCGTGGCAACGTCGCATTTTCAACTTCAGTAAGAATGCTGAAAACGACGCAAAACACATAGTGAGCCGCGCACAGTTTGGATTGTCAAACTCTTAAGCAGCGCCTTATGAATATTTGCAAGCACACAGCAATGGAACACTTATAGTTCCTAAGGCGCTACTCTTCTTCTTCTTTAAACACCTTAATGTAGAATTTTTTTTCCTTGGATGTATAGATATCAACCATAAGAATAGCTGTGCTGAGTTTGGTACCAAACAAATCTGCCAAACCCATAAAAAATGGGATCAAAAACCACACTTTTGCAAAAGGTGTTGGTACTAAACTTACATTTTAAAGTAAACTATAACCAAGAGCACAGATTTTGTTCCCTACCTGACTAGTTCAATATATGTGTTATAGGAAATAATAAGTTTCACAACTCCACATGCTATGACTTCTTCAGAAAACACTCCCAAAAACACGCATTTGGCTATACCCGTCACCTTAAGTCTAAATAACAGCGTTCGGGATATTACGGAAACGAAATTGCGTGCTTCTGTTAAAAAATATACTAGCTACCACAGAGCACCTAAATCTGCTTCCATAGTGTGATCAAAAAAGCTATACCTATGTAGGTATAGCTTCTTAAGGTACCTACTTATAAACAATATAAGTATCTATATATTAACAAACAATAATGCATCACGCTCTTGTCCCAATCTAAGCAACGCTTAGAAAACTAGATCATTGATAAAATACATTATACACTTTCAGAATTTGTGAATGCCTAATAAACATGATAATATCCAACATGAATGTAATCAAAATACTTCACGATTTAGTAATATCTCACCTGCATCATTTTCTCAAACCAATTTGCTAAGGTCGAAACGACTGACGACGGTGGTCTGTGATCACACAAACTTTCGTTTTTATAAATACTACTACCTATCCATATTAGAAATATAGAAAAATATAGATTTGATGAATACAAATAAGTAAATCAGCCAGTAAACAGTCTGACACACCTATAACTTTATAATGGTGGTGAGGATCATTGAATTAAGAGGTGGGTTGGACAGTTGCCAGAGATCGGAATTGTACGCCACTCTGTGCATTTCGAGAAAATTAAACGACGTTTTTCATCAAAACACATACCATTCTACTTCTTCCTCTTAGCTTGTGGCCGTCAATACGACAAGTAATTCTGCCAATGTGTTTGAATATAATTCTTAGTTAGGGCCGTCAATCGTCAAGTCGGCTGTCTTTTGTTTTAAAGGAAAAATAGTGAATTTCTAGTATATATTTATGTATTCTATCAGCTATTTTTCTCCCATAATACAAGCTTTGCTTAGTTTGGGACTAGAGTGCGATGTGTAAAATGATTATGAATACATTTGTATGTAGGTAGGTATATATATATATTTTTTTATTAAAAAAGCTTGGTTGTTTATTATTTTATTATTATTTACCAAGATACTTATTTACTTAAAAGGTATTTTCAGAACAAGAGTGATCATATACTCATATATAAAAGTTTTGTATCGACAGTATTACAATTTTTTTTTCTACATGCGACGTGCATTACCTATTTGTTTACCTACTAAAAGAAATAAATGCTTAGTTTCGATAAAAACACATCACGTTTGTACTATTAGGTATCATTGCGGTTTAATTTATTATTATGCTGACAATGCATTATATTTTTATTAGTTTTTTTTTGGTTCACTGTGATATTTATATTCATTTTTAATACAACACGTGTTAATGAACACGTTATATAGTAGTTAGATATTGAGAACATTTCTCATAAATTATGTCTTTGCTTTATTTGTTTCTTACTTTGAATAAACTTACACCTAACGCAAAATAAGGGATTAATAACTATTTTTTCCACTATATTTTTCTTATTAAATTTTTAATCAATAATTAAATCCCAATTCTGTAACCAAAAGTAGTATAACTATATAAAATACTACTGCGAAATGTCACAAGATATGTTACGATGTCATGTCAGTCACCTGTAGGTGCCTACAGTTGACTGACGTTCATATATGTTAGGTAGTTGAACCAAAATACTATTTATAATTTCAGCCGAGTACTTTGATAAAAAAATTAGGTTGTCTGTAAAGTCGGTTTACTGACGATAGTTGAACATGACAACGTCAGTTCATGGAACGCCTCAGAAGGCCTCATGAGTCATGTTTTTTCGTGCGTGCAGCCGGCTCTATCGAATTATAAGACGTTGTCACGTCAAAAAAATATGTGTTTTAATACAAAAATATCCATACACATTGCGACAAAACTTGGTCAAGAAACAGTGACCTTTATGTCGATCGAGTTTTTGAGCTACCTTATAACCGTGAGGACGTCAGTGTCTATTTTTGTTGGCATCGTCACTATCCAGAGTGAGGTCAAAGAAATGCGGTTAGTTTAGATAAAAGCTTTTGTACGTGACTACTGGTTTATTTAATGATAAACATCGCTCGCGCTTGATTTTTCCTGGCAATGTAATAATTTGAGTTTCCTTTACGCAAAGGGTTAATTAAACATCTGCAGGTTAGAAGTATAAAATACAATACGCTATTAGACCCCGTCTATAAATCAAGCTAATTTACACATTAACCATTATAGCCAACCACTGAAAACCACTAAAAACCAGCGCTAAAGGAATCAATGGTTTCTATAGCTTATGCTGAGTGGTGGCTTTTTTACACTTATTTTTAAATGTTTTATGTCATATACATAATGTATAAGAGTCATGGTATAAATAAATATTTCTTTCTTTCTATAACTCAAATTACTTAGCTATTTCAATAAAATAATAAGTATTAAGTAATTTTAATGAGAATAGTAATAAATAAAAAAAAGATTTGGACTCATAACGTTATATTAACATAAGAGAAAATATATACACGTTGTTATAAGAACCTCCTCCGTTTATTTTTCGTCGGTTAAAAACTAGTTGATCAAAGCGTTTAGAATGATGATTTCCTTATAATTGAAAGTTGTCTAAAATTAGTATTTCAGGCACATTTTGTAGTCCATACTAGCGGGGTAGGACTGCAATAGATTCAGAGAGTTATAAGACTTTATTTGAAATGCATTTCATACGGAATGAAATTAGGAAGAAGATTAGTAGTAGGTAGGTACATTTTGATGAAATAGATGAACTCCTATTTTACCAAAATGTACTTCTAATCGCATTGCTAATTACATTAATAACCAAAACATTATATTGGTTAAACAGTTTGATTATTGAGTTAACCACAGTTTATATAGTATGATTTTTTATTAAAATTCTTGAAAATAAGACTCAGTCGCATTGCTTCTTGCATTCTTTCTAAAAAGTAACAGAGATTCTAAACCTCAACGAACTACGCTACAAAGTTCACAGTGGTAGCTTAGTACTTAGTTTTACTTGCATAGTACCTACATAGTTATTTTTTACTCGAGCTACTTATTTAGGTGTACCAACTCTGCGCGTTCACAATAATTAAGAAGTTGTGTCTTATTTTGTATAATTTATAACTCCAATGTTATAACGTATACGTCTCGTCTGGTTTACTTTCTTAGTAAAGTGTATAGAACACTTCAGCGTAACCACTACGTATACACTTAATTTCACTCCATTAGCAGTCGATTGTTGATTTAAGACGTAAACTTTAGTGAATTAATGATAGCAAGATTGTTTTTGTAATTACTCTAGTGCGTAATTCACACGTTGGCTGGTTGGTGGCGCGGCGGTGGTGCCGGCAGCCGCAGTTCCAAAATACCGCGCTCTAACATTGCTAGTTCACGGAAGTTTTCTAAATGGCTTTGACGACGAAAGTATCACCGTTGACGTGAAAATGCGCTAAATTAAAAACGCAAATATGACGTTGGAAAACTTTATAATAAAAGAATCCTTTCCGCATACGTAGGCCCTTGGATGAAGCCGAGGTAAATCAAAATAAATAGTAAAGCATGCCGCCAGATATACCACCAACCGCGCTCAGTCAATGCTCATATATCACCTTTAGCACATTGCTCCGTCGAGATTTCTTGGCTTTCATGTATATGAGTTAGAAGTTGGAACCACTTCGGGTTGACGTAATACTACAGCTTTATAACGTCTTTTGGTACAAGCAATTCAGATTTTACTATTCTAAACATTGCTAGGCCATTATTAAATTCATGAAGTCATCGGGCGGCTAACAATAATCGCCTTGACAACATTTATTGCTTTCTATTAAAATTAATGATGCAGCGAGGTTACAGTCTAATTCAATAATAACGAACACGAAATTGTTACACTGAAAGGGGTGTAATAAACACACAAGGTGTTCAATTTACAGCCTTACGACGGAAGCAATAAACCGTTGTATAAGATAATGTGCCTATGTGGAGTTCTTAGTTGGATCATAAATTATTTCTTTCACTGCTGTAATTATCGTGGAACGTAACTCAAAAATATTTACAAATTAACGCATAATGTATGATTGTAGGTACTCACTTCTAAGTCAGATTCTAGGCCTTCTATACTGGAGCCAAATGCTTCATTTCTTAATGAAGTCCTATTTGATCTTCTAGATAAACTGTTAACACCCATATGTTTATTGGAGCGTCCTAATGTTGCACTACTACCGCGATCACTTGAAATTATTATTTCAGGTTCTCTAAACGACAATTTTTTTCGTGGTCTTTCGGTGGTATCTGGCATTTGAATATCTTGATTACTTAGTCTCTCGGCAACAGGTATGTAGAGACGAGACTGCACGCAAACTTCTTCTGTAGAGTCTCCAAGTCTTTGCAAGGGTGTCGTATCTCTAGGATAGCTACCACATCTATAGTTTTCTAAATCCCTATCAAAGAGTTTGGTGCCGCCGACGGACATTGGCCTCTGTTTCGTAGCACTGCCACCGTACTCACGTGCCGTGCGTTCTTCTAATCTACTTCTGTGTTTTTTGCGCATTTCACTGAATTCCGGTTCAGAGCGACTACTTTTTAACCTTTCTTGATTCTTTTTCTCCTTGACTTTTTCTTGCTTTGATGGCTTGCTTTTTTCTTGGTTATCATGTTTATGTTTGAGTGCTCCGCCTAGTGAAACGAGAGTACTACGAGCTTTTAGCAGCACCTCGCTTGGAAGGTTTTTGAGAGAATGATGGTCGTTCCGCTTTTGCTTGCTTTGATCCCTGGACATATTGGTTCAAACAGCGAGAGCATGTAGCGGACCGCGAGGAGAGAGCGGCAGCGGACGCGCGCTTGCGGTGCGTTTCACAAACAACTGAAGTGGCGGCATGGCGGCGTGCGCGTGCGTCGCGCGTTCCCCAACTACCGCAAATAAACATTCGTATGTTTCTAAGCAGCTTCACTTCTTTGTGCGGACTGATTAAGACAACATTGTAAGTGATAACAGTTCGCGTCTGGGTGTTGAAACAGTTGATGAGTTGTGAATGGCATATTTGAAAAAGCATCGGCTTTGAAACTCGTAGTTATTTCGGGATTTTTTGTTTATTATTTTTAATTCTATAATCGGAACTGGCTGATTTTTTTGAGAAGAAGCTGTATTGTATCGGAAAATACCTACACACATCCACTAAATTAAAAGTAGGCGAAGTTCAACTATTACGACCAAACATTGTTTAATTAAAGGACAAACCCTTTCACCAAATGGATAATAAAATGTGTTGTAATTACATAAGTTTTATCATTATCCCGTGCTTAATTTACTTTGTGTAATATGTTTAACGAAATCAAGAGCTAGTTTCAAACAAGCCATATTAATATCGTCAATTTATTTTTCGGTCATATTTTAAACACTGTTTAACCTAGATAATAAATAAAACTAGTTTTGAATATCAGTGTAAAGCATTTTTATTTTACACCTTTCTTTTTACTGCTATTTTGTTTTGGACTGTCTCGTGTAGATGAAACTTGAAAAACCTAGATAAACATATCTATAGGATTTTATTTATTCCGAGACGCGACAAAGTGGAAGCAAATAGCAGATAACTTAATTTAAAAAAATCCCGAAACGGTAGACTTTGCGAATCACACTGCACGTCAACGCTAGCTCGAATGTTGAACGATGCATTTTTAGCGCGCAGTGTATTTTCTTGTAACAGAACTTGTTTTTAGTATACGCTATTAAGTTGTTTTAGTGATGTCTATTTTTATTAATCAATAACCGAAACCACCATAAGAGCGTTTTCACATTATCCGATCCGATATCGGTGTCGGACGCCGATCCGATATCCGGGTAAGTAAAATGTATGAAATATTTACCTGTCTTTCATATTGTCTGGCCCGATATCGGATATCGGAGATAGGTACATATTTCATACATTTTACTCATTGATACATTTTACTCACTGATAATGTGAAAACGCTCTAAGGATGCCCAAATTTTAGGAAAACATTTTTAAGAACAACATGTTTGAAGTCATCGACACGAAAAGAAGGAGAAGATGTAATCAATCAGATTACTAAAAACTGCCATTATTAAATAATATTAATGTTACACAGCTTTCAACAAATAATAATAGTAACATTACAATACAAAAAGGGCTTACCACATTTTAAAATAAATAGATTATTAATTGATATTTGCATAGTATTCGCATTTGCAGAACCATAATAGTACTGATTGCTGAATACATCGCTTCGTGGAACGGTTATAGATTTTGATTATCCCGAAAAATGTATGTTCCCAACGCAACATTATGACTGCGGTTTGTATTAGAATTAGCGCGATTGAACTTTGGTTGGACGTGCGGTCCCATTCCCGGGCAAATGTATAATGGGGCAATAATCGTAATCTTAGCTATAAAAAATACTCGTCGATCAATTGGCGTAATTAAAATGGTACCGCAAACGATTGAACGCAAACAACTCCGCTACTTCTTGAATATTTATGGCGTTCAGGAACGAGTGAACGGCGACTGTAATTGATTATAAAAGTCGGGTAGGTTGCGGACGAGGAGATTTATGTACTCAGTAAACAGGAGGTGTGTTTGCGAAAAAAAGAAAGCTACCTTGAGACGCTCCCTTTAGTTCAAACGAAGCTTACAATAACAACACGGAAACTCAGCGTTATCAACAATTTTGTGATGCGTTTTAATTTATTCTGAAACATTTGCTCGCGTTTTAACACAATATTAGCAGCTATAGCCTTGCCTTAATTAATTATTTGTTTTGTGCAAACTATTTATGGCTGTAAAGTAAATCCTATCCAAAATTCAGAATATGGAAATTTTGATGCATGGATGTTCATCGAACACGTGGCAACGAGTGAACCGATTTCTTCTTTAAATCTACACCTAGAAAAGGCATTTTTTGTTGGGCCTTCAGACGACAAAAAGATATTTAAGTACCTATTTCCTAAAAAAAACTATGTATCCACATCGGTTAATAACTAAATTCAAAAAGCATGACATTATATTTAAACGCAATTATATTACTACTTAGTCTTGTAAAACTATGTATCTAGTAACAATAAAATTTTAGTATTTTAATTATAACTACAAAGTAAATATGACGTGTTAGAATACAAGCAGAAAGCTGCTTTGGGCGGCTCACAGTCAAGTTAATCCCTTAGAAGTTTAGCTTTGTGGGCAACGGTATTTGAGCACCTAGGAAACATACGTACGACACAAGCTTGTGTTTAACAGAATTGTAAAGTACGAGTAGAGCTTTGCATCTGAACTACCAACAGAATAACATACCCAAAATTTGTGTGACAATTTGTTACTTGTTTAAAAAATAATGGGTATCATTGGCCTTTGTTTATTATTTTGTAGTTAAAAATTTTATAAATTATAAGTTGTGTTTTATAATTAATACTATAACAACGATCAATTTTATTGCGCTTAGTATTGTTAATTTAACTTGATGTTGACAAAATATGTTTTTATACTAATCATCAGTAAGCTATCATGTTTTAGAAACAAACATGATTAAAATATAACAAGCTATGACAAATAAAAGCATATTATTTGTAATTTTGTCAAAAATACATAAAATTATATATATCATTACCAAATTACTAAATCATATTTATAAATATCACAAAATTTATCAGCTTTAAATAAAAGTAATATTGAGAGGCAGTTAATTTCGCAGCACTAACAAATTCATTATTTTTTTTTAAATCCATGGTTTGCAGTATTTTGTAAAACACTGGAAAAGTATTTTTTTTGCGTAAGTATAAATATAAGATTTTGTGAAATGTGAAATTGTGAAACTTATAAAAATAAGTAACTATTATGTGGGAGGTGAAAATGGAGTACCTACAATAAACAAAACCGTTTCATCATTTCAACCGAGAAGGATGAGAGATCATCCTTCTTTATTTTTACTTTTCATCTGTGTTCCCAGTGGACCCTCCCCAAGACGAATATATTAACAAAAAAATATAGTATTGATATGATTAAGACGGTGAAGGAAAACCGAGAAAAACTTTCAAGATTTACCTGCATTGGACCTAGTGTTTTCTGAGTATATGACTAACTTTATATGATTGATGTATTTGGTATAGGAGCTGGACAAGCATAGTCCATGTAACTAAAATTATATTGCTATTCGTGGTATAGGCAAAAGTGGTGAAAGATGCTGTATAAATTTTAATATAAATGATTTAATATCAATTATTACTTTACATTATTACAGATATTGATAGTTTAAAAAAAATATATTATTAAAATAAAACCTTTTTCATTACGTAACACGAAGGGAGGAAACCCTACCGAATGCCAATTGTAACTCGAAACAGGAATAAAAAGGAAAAGTCATAAAAACTTCTGAAAATTTGAGAACTTCAATGCTTTCGTAATTCGATCTTATTTTTCTTTTATTTGAAAAAAACATGTTTACATTGAACGTTCCAGTAAATATCAAGGCTAAGACTTATATAACTTCACGATTCCTTGTTTGAACCTTTAATATTGAGTACTCTTATTTTAAAATATATTATATTCACGTGTGTAAAAAATAAAAACGCTAAAACAAATTTAATTTTGTGGACTAGAAAGTGAATACGGTCAAGTGCATGGTAAAGCTTAGTTAATAAGTATAACAAATAATTTTGTATAACTTTATATACAAAATTCGTCCACCATCTGTTTACTGTAATAATTAGGTTAATTTAGCTAACGGAATATTCGAAGCCACAAACATTAATCCAACTCAATTGATCCTCGGTTTGATCTTCATTATAGCAAATCAAATAACCGTCTTACATACTATCTATCCGAACAGTTTGTATAACGTTTGGAACCTACTGAAGAGTTGATTTAAAGTTAGACAAGTTATTATTCTAAAATAAAGGATTTACATTATATCCGCAGTTTTTATAGCTGTACATGAAGCGGTGTGTAAAACGTGGAGTGATCTGCTTGACCTGCTTGACCACCCCTTCAGGCACTCGAGTGTGAGCTCATATCATGCTTGATACGAACGTAATATAAACAGCATGAAACGGCTATGCAAATATAATGATAGTAAAAATAAATTGTTATTATAGTATTATGTTCTAGTAATATTCTTGTAATCCTAATTAAGCAAGAATGTATTTTATAATTTAAAACTGAACATAATTAAAATTATATATTCAGGTTAAAATTTTATTCATATACTATACTTCTAATATATTTTTTTAAAATTAATAAAATAATAAATTTTGGTACAATCTTAGATATAAATTCAATAACTTTTTCCATAGAGGCAAAATTTTCAGACCTTTAGCATCGCAATAAGCTGCTTATAGACATTAAGCCCGTCTTACACGTACTTAAACACTGCTCAGCAAAGTTATACTCATTGAATATTGTTGATTTAAGTGCTATACTTGCTCTTAACAATGAAAAAGGTGGAAAGAATAATTTCAATGATCCAAGGCCATTAATTGTCATGGTTAATTGTAATGGCCATGGATCACTGAAATTATTCCTTTGAACAGGGATTGCCCTATACAAAAACACCAAGAACAGAAAAGAATAGAATTTTGTTTTAAAGCAGATCTCAAGAAAATGCCTTTACAAAATCCGGTAGTTAGTTGCTAAGCCTGACAACGACAGGTAAATTATGATTCCCAGCGAGATATTTACAAAGCGGGTTCTTAAGGGCGTATAAAATTGCGTCACGCCTTGCTACAAATCTCGTGTGATTACCTTTCTGCAAACATGATACTTATAGGCATGTCATAAGTTCGTTGCATCCGAAATTCTCGCCTCATAAATCATAGCAAAGTATGTCAACAAAGAAAAAAGTAATGCATAACTGACGCATGTAATCTTAAAGAAACAATTGTAATAAGGATTATATAAAAGCCGGTAGGATCCAGGCCAAGTTTTTTGCCTGTTTTTCTAGGTTCTGGTGCCAGTTCATCACCAAAACCTATTTAGGTATGAAAGACGATTCAAAGAAATCCTTATGATTTTGTTGAATAAATAATTTATGTGATGTCTTGGAGCGCGACTGCAGCGTGTCTAATAAAAGTCGGTCAATTACCTACTTTTCGCGTGCCATACACGTCTGGCACAAAAAAAGTTACAGTTTTGTATAGAGATTTTTCAAGACTTAGTAGGTTACCTATATTAAAGCGGACCATTAACTCTAACGAAACGGATCAGTAAAACAACGCACGCGATATTTTATTGTGGATCAATAGTGGGTAAAATAATATTTCATTAATTAATCTTACTTTTAGGAAATTGTGCTTTTTTACTTCAAATACGCTTTTTACTTCAAGCTACTTGTGTGACGTTAATGATGTTTCCACTAATTATAATCCCCAAAATCAAACAAAAGTTTAACGGGATGCTGACTCAGTAGGCAGAAACTAGTAATTGTAACTTTTAGGTGTTTAAGAAAGTAATAAAGTTGAAATAAGTTTATTAAAAATTGCTGACAGCGTTGCTCCAACGAAGTCAGTAACACATCTTGACCGATAAGAGGATGATGATATGAACCAGATAATAAGAAAGATAAACAATTTTGACGGTTCCTGCTTATCCCAACGTTTACAGGAAAACAAGCTTGACGTGGAGACATGATAAAGGCATTTATTTATATTCTCCTTTCAAAAGATTTGAATTTATCTTGGCACTACATCATTTGTTTGTTTAAAGGAGCAAGTACCTACTTGCGAAAATCGCGATAATACGCTGGCATCAAAGATATCAGATGAACAAAGTTTAGTTTGTAAATTTTGATAAATACATCTATTTATCCTTGGTATCTTCGGAGCTCTTTACGGCTGAATCCCTTTACTTTTTAATTCGATAAATACGTCAATAATCGTCTGACTACTCTTACAGTGCTACAAAACAACAACGAGGCTCAACAACCGATGAGGCTACTTGCACGGCTCTGATTATGATAATAAGACTACGGCATAGCCTGGGAAGGGTTTATTTATATCTAAATGTAACCTTGAAGAGTCGTGCACTAAGGTACGTCTCTGACCTCACCCACTAGATTGGTATACATGACTCAATAGAATCTGCGCTCGCTGAGATGATCGCTTGTCATTGAGATTTTTCAGAATGTCTCTCTCTAAGGATAGTTTTTTAAGTTTGTATTATACTATAATTGATTTATCGTTTTAAAATATTTTTGGTACTACTTTGAATGAATGAAAAATGTCGTTCACCAGACGAATTATTTTGTCAGAATTGATCAAGAAATAAGAGCATTATTCGACGACCGATGTGGCGCGGCGGGCGAAGGTTTCGGGTTTGAATCCCACCTTGGGATAAATATTTGTACGGTCTGCAAATATTTATTCCAGTTGTTCTGGGTATTGTATATGTGTAATACAAAATATCTATCTATGTAATGTATTGTGTATTAAGTATGTCAGTCTTCTAGTACCCATAACACAAGCTCTGCTTAGCTTGGGGCTAGATGATGTGTAGATTGTCCAGCATTATTTATTTATTTATTATTGGATTAGTAAAATCTAATCTACGTACCTTCCTGTTACTTTTGAAGACATTGCACTTGAAGCCGTTGGTAGCTCCATCTCTGGCGATATAGGAGAATATCTTTAGATCTGAACTGTCGTGGGACACGTAGAAGATGCGGTAGATCGGGTGGTGCATCACTTCAGCTGTCTCAATAATGGTGGTTGTTTTACGCCCGAAGAAATTCGTCTTTGTTTTCTTCTGTTGAATCAAATTGATCTAGGTTAGTTGCGTATATATGCTATTCGTTATCGATTTTGTACAACTCAACAATACAAATGATCATTCAAAACATCATGCTGTCTTTAAAGTGTAATATTTATGTACAAAGCAAAAACAAAAAGTATATAGGTATAATTAATATATGTAATTTATTAATATATTATATATGTAATTGCATTAGATCGCAAAGAGTGGAAGGAGGGAAGGGAGGCCTTTGCCCTGCAGTGGGACGATAATGGCTGAATAATAATAATAATATATATATAGGTCTATGGTATGTTATGTTTTTTTCTAACCGATGATTACACTGTATGAAAAACGTAATAAACGTGTATAACAAAATAATATAGCTTTCTTAGTTCTGTACTCGTACTACTTAAAATTAAGATCTTTTATGTACAACAGTCAAACAATAAAATATTTCTGATTTCTGAATCTGATTTCTATTTAGTGAGGCATATGGCGCTGAACGAGCTAAGTAATATACTTACTAGTGACAGAGATAAGAAACAGCTCGCAATTAGGCCGAGCTCGTCCGTAACGTAATTACAAGCCATTTTCAGGAGTAATACTCAAGGGGTTCAGAACGAATGCCGCGCGGAAAATGTTCCACGATAATCTGTGGGTACCTATACCTATTATCTGACATCATTTTACAACATAATGCATATGGGCGTGGTTGGAAAAACTAATATTTAAATTATCGTTTTGATTCCCACCGAGTACAAACTATGTAGGATGAACTAGTGAAATAATTTAGTTGATTCAAACTGCGACAGGGTATTCTTTTTACTCGTGGCTCGATGTGCCCAATACGGGACGCCTGGGACATTTTTTAGATGGAGTAGGTCGAGCACTTTTGCCACACTTTCGGCTTACTTGGCTGTATTCACAGGAAAGAAGATTAATATACGCGGCATAAAAATAATAAATGTACCAAACAATAGTAAGATAAATAAGCTGTAGTACAAATAGTCAGTTTTATTGTTTCTGGAACAAATCCAACATGACAAAGGAGAGACGTGGAAATTTGCGAGCCTGTCCAACCAGGGCCAAAGTGGACGCGATTATTCTTTGATGGCAACCGGCAACAAAAGGGAGCACAACAATGGCCTTCTCGTCTCTCGAAGACAGCAGGTTGACAGCCTCCTATTATAGCCAAGACATGATTAACGACTCCGCGAAAAATTGACTTCACTCGCTTCCTATCTCGTAATTGTTGGGGTCCGAAATCTCATAGAGAAACCCTCACTTTCGCCTTGTCCTTCTGCATTGAGTTTATTGTAATAGTACCTACCTAATTAGCGTTTGTCTTTTTATAGCATGTTAACATTCAATTTGTTTGTTGTTTTGTTCTTATAAAGGTAAATTATCAAAGCAAAGCTTATTTCGTCAATTAATGCTTTGAACTTACCTTTAGCTCAAGGTTGATTTTATGTGATAGTTTTTGTAGAACATTAACTGTATAGGTACTCGCGTATCTAGTTTGCATTTGTAATGTTTCAGTTTATCACGTTACTTGACACAACTTTTACAGTTAGATCAGAGAGAGACGCGACTCCCTCCAGTGTTAATACGAACCCAACTTCGAGGAATCCCGTCGAAGTTTTCAATTTAACTTGGAATTGAGTTGGAGACGTGTTCATGTTTTAACATACTTTTATGAATAACAGAAATATATTTTGTTTAAAACATATCTAAAATCAAAAGACCTATAATACTTTTGTTCCATCTTTTCTTGTTTCTATTTGTCTTATTTTTCTCTATAATTTCATAGAACAAAGGTTCCAATTCCAATTCTGTCATTCTATATTTTCTATACTTACCTATATAAATGTATGTAACTTCTTAATAATAACTACATATATGTATATTGTTTTTGTTTAATTATAATCGTTTTTGTTCTCTTTATGTAAAAATAATGTGCTTTACCTACTTTAAGGTTATACTGTAAGCATTGTTATAGCTGTTTCTTACACGGCATGTTCGAGAGCCGTTTTAGCTCACAGAGTGGGGCCTGGTGACCTGTAATACAGATTCATTCGAATCTACTTCAGGCACCAGTCTCTCACAAAGTTAGTTGTAACTAAACTTGTACTGTTGTGTTATGAATTGTTGCCTACTTTGTGTGAGAAAATAAAAAAAATAAAATAAAAATTTACTGAAATACGGTAGCTATTTTTACAAACAACGTTCTTTTAAATTGTTTTTTGCTGGTTTAAGTTTAATAACAAAGTAAGTAGATTATTAAAGCAATAAAATTTTGAGAATAAATCATATTTTTTTATGTCACTAAATAGAATAAAAATAAAATAAAAATTACCACCAAATATGAATCTTAATCATAGTTTCATACTGATTTATAGCAGCAAACATGAATAAATGTTTGGTGATACGCTCAACTGAGACAATAGAACTTGCTTAATTGACAACGCTCTATCCTAGAATGGCTTCCGAAGCCAAAATGGTCAGAATTAATCAAGAAATTGATGTTAAGGTACCAAACATACCGACAGGTCAAAAAATATTCTGAATAGTTTTAGAAATTTATCTATAAATTATTTTGAAATGTTTATTTCTGCTGCAACAGAATTTAAGAAATTTATGCACGAGAATGTGAAAAATTGAGAGTAAATATCCTTACATAAATTTCATAAACTCTGTTGCAGCAGAAAAAAATTTAAATATAAAATACACAATAATAGAAAAATATATTTACAGAAAAAACTAACTAATTACCAAAATTATATTAATATCACAGACGTGTTACTAATATGTATATGTAGCACAATTGTAGATGAGACTGCACTTTCCGTTGCCTGGAAGAGATCGCTCTATAAGAGGTCGCGATAAAGCCGCCCATTGTGTTGCCTATTATTAATATAAGTTCTTTTGTTTTCTATATGCGTGGTAGGCAATAAAGAGTTATCTATCTACTGCAGTAGACTAGGTAACAAAAGGAGTGTTTTAGATTCACTTACCTTGCCCACAGACTTGTTCCTGGTTGTAACGCGGACGCCGTCAATAGACACATCCACAGACACCTTGCGTTTCTTCACACCCCTCGCTTTGAACTCGTACTGAAAAAAATAATTACAATTAACAATTTCGACACAAGATTTTATCGGTATTCATATATTATGTTTCACATTGACGACTCCGAATTTAGTTAAAATCACGGGCCAGCGTATTGAAAGCAAAATCATGAACGAGTAAATAAAAGTAAAATGCTATTTAAGAGACAATTACATTAACTTCATTTGAAATCTTTCGAGCTCGTTTCTAGAATTAAGATAACTAAGTCTTTGTTCCTATAGTGCCTAAGATATCATAGGTTACATTTTATCATTTCTCTTCCATAAAGCAAAACGATATGAATCGCATTTTGCAGCATCACCCACATGAATATTTCTTTTCAATGTGATGTGTTTTATTTTGCGAATATAGGGCAATGCGATTCATATGTATTCCACCGGTGGTTGTCACGAAGCGCTTCATATTCATATTTTATAACTTAGTTTTGCAACACGATATGCGGTGCGGCGTGTCGCTGTGCCTTTCAAATGTCATAAGTGTAGAAAGAACGCAACTTCTGAATGAATAAAAATATTTTCTTAATCTATTTTTTGGAACAGAATAGATAACTTTTGGGAATGACAGTACATTTTCAGGTGACTAATTTGATAATTTAGCCATATATGAACAGAGGTATCAACAATGCCAATCTTTTTGAGTAAGTACATATTTCTTGTTTCATTCATACAGTGTATTTTTTTACAGAAGAATGAAATAAATATAATACTTTTCATAAGTTCTGATCATTAAATTTTGCAACTCATTCAAAAGTTCTTTACTGAAAAGATGATACTTCTTTTATGATAATAGCATCAACCAGCCTTTGTCATTACATTTTATGTTTGGGAAATATTTAGCCAAAAAATATAACTGAGTTACGTTGCCCCAGACATTGCTGAAGTAGAAAATTGGCATATTATCTTGGCATTTCGAAAAAGGCTGTTGTTTATTATATTTGTTACATATTAAATCGAGTAGTATCGGGATATTTTGACAGTTATTTCGTGTAATATCAATATATTTCCTAAAACAGTGCCTGTTCGGTGACTAGTACCAGTATAAAAAAATAATGATTCATTCTTTTTTTTATAGATAATATACACTCTAGATCCAAACTAAGCAGAGGTTGTACTATGGAAACTAGATTGCTACTAGAATACTTATAATGTTATTTATGAAATTTAATATACATAATTTAAAAAATTAAGTTTAGAAGTTAGTAGAGAAGTCGTCAAAGTATTTATTTGTAAGTTTAAAACAATAATAAATTATATACAATCTTTACATTAAATGTAAGAGGTAGGTTTTTATCATCTCATACGTCAACGTGGCAGAAATAAAAACTCAATTGAAACCTCGAGGAACTAACGGGGCCGGCGGCCTATCCTAGCCTCTCAAAACCTGCTAGGTTTTAAATCACGTTCAGTTTCTAAAGTAACAGTGTGGACTGATAAGACAGCTGTATTAAATCCTATAAATAATAACGTCACAGTCACATCAGTCCACAAATAATGCCATAATACCGAAGTCACTAAATAAACTGTACGTGATTTTACCTGGCAGGTTTTGAGAGGTTAGGATACTGGCCATTTTATACTCCATTTTGATGTTTTATTTTATGAAAGACTTTGCATTTTATACTTTATCGTTACTCAAGAATTAACTTGCAATATAACTTTATTACCTCTGGACTAGTCTAATTTTAGTGTATAGCATAATAAAATCCTTTCTAGACCAATAATTTACCTCAATATACCCTTGTACAGGGTGTAAATTTATATTGTTTTAAGAAAACTAAGCCAAGCCTTGCCGTTTTAATTATGAGTACCTAGGTAAGTATAACGAAACGAAGAAGCCCTGATTTTTATGAACATTTATGAAATATCATTATCACATGATGAGTATATAATTGAAAAAGTTTCACTAAAGTACCGTCATTGTTTTCAGTTTTCTGTGAAAAATAGCGTTGTTTTATTCTTTTTTGGTTCTTTGATATTTTGGTAACTATACATTTTTGTATGTCAGTTTTTGATTGATTTAAACTTTAAAATTTCTTTTAAATAAATTAGTCAGTGAAAATTAAAAGAATTGTTCAAAACAGGTACATTCAAGTGGTTAAGTATACAAGATACATGCAGGTACATTATGTACTTACGCGAACACGGCGCATCGCTGCTACGATTTCCACTCGACTCGTAGGACGAGGCACATCCATTGTACCAATGTACTGGAACAAACAAATACAATTATATTAACATTATTACTTGAAGTAGAGTAGACAAGATCAAAATAGTTTAGAAGAGCGAGCAGCGACCTGAAAATAAGAAACAAGCGATATTGAATGTTCCGAGTCAAGTAGATTCAGTGTACGGTTCACTTATCGCGATCGACCCCGTACAACTCTGAAGAACTTCGTGTTAACTTGAAAATTTGAGTTATATATTTTGTCTATTTGTTCCAAGCGTCACTTCAACAATGGTAAAAGTCCAATATTGTACAATTAAAAAGCGCTTATCGCGACCAACAAGCTACACAGTAAAGAAAGCTCATGGCCAGTTATTAAGTGATGGTCACTCTTTAAAGAATTTATATTTCAGAAAGTGTTCATTTTGCAATCCTCCTATCACCCAAAGCATCAGCATATCTATGCATGTATTTCAAACAAACCAAATTGACAATCCAAACCTCGCAGAGATTTAACACGTGAATATGAGCCACACCATCTTTCTGCACACTCAGGAAGACTGGCAGACTCTTAGCATTAAGTCCTCCTAGCACTAACGATATGTGTGATATTTTTAAATAAAAAAAAGGGGAACGTACAAAGGCATTTAGCACAGCAAGTTCTTGAAATAATCCTTAAGAGATAGTTTAGCCGTCGCGTCTCACTTGGTAATCTTGCTGGGAGAACGTTTAAACCTTTTGACTAATATTGCAATCCCATCACGTGCCAGAAGCACCCGTGTGCTTCGAGCATGATAATAAGATTATATCAATGTCAAAGACCCAAGGTAATATATTTAAAGCAGAGGAAGAGCGTTACGTTACGACGTAACACGGAAATAATAAAGATTCAATTTTTTATGTCGCAAATAGCATTGCATTTTAAACAGCACACGACCACGTTCTTCGATGTTAAATCAGATATACATTTTTTAATAATTGATTTTATTTGCCTGACGTAAATAAATTAAATTCTGGCGGTAGCAAACAAAAGGCATTACAAATACGGTACCTGAAACCGAAATACATGTAGGAATGTTACTGAAACATGAAATCAATGGAACACGACTTTTGGGCAAGATAGATAGCCTGGAGCCTAAAACATAAAATAATTTGCACCAGCTATTATTTCAGTAAACATCATTATGTTCCCTGACTTTATTTTATTGTTTTCTTTTCTTCTTCTTCTTATCGTGTCGATGCTACAACTGTATTTTGTTGTAGCATCGTGTTGGAAAGATTAGCCAGACTAGACACTGCTTTACCGTGCCTAGCTGTTACCGGTGTGCGCCACGAGGATTGTTTTCTTTTCATTGTTTACATTGTAACTTTATACCAAAAAAACTATAGAAGAATTTACCTATATTGATATTAGTAATATGATATAAGTTACGTATGTGAGAAGCACTTTGACATCAACTAAATAGATTGTGGAGAATGCTCCTTCGTTGCCTCGTAGTGTACCTCATATCGGCAATCTACTTTCCATAGTTGGTATTAAATTTACGGTGTTAAGTGAATTATTAATTTATTTCACTGAGACTAACACTTTTTAAAGAAATGAAGCTTTAAAGTAACCTTAATAAGCTATCAGATACATTGACGAATAATAAAAATGGCCGAATGGGAGGTTCAAATAAATGATTTGGCCCTATCAGTTCAATATGGTCTCAGCGTTAGAAACACAGGTGTACGAAATCTCCTTAGCTAGTATACCTCCGATGCAAATAATTGCCTTACCAACAATCGGATTACAAACATTATATGCTTTCCTCGTAGGTACCGCATAAAATATTTAAGGGAGTAACACGTTTCTCTCCATAATTAATCAAAAGTAGGATCAAAGCTCGCATTCTGATTAAAATTTATGTCTTTTTAATTCGCAATTCTTCTTTTATATTTACTTTCTTTTGTCGTTACAAAAAACTGGGAGATAACTGGTATTATTAAACAACTTGGATTTTAATGAAGGCTTTTTGAAGTTTTTTTTATGATTTTATGACAATAAAATTTATTGTCATTTCGGCACCAAAATGTTTTGCTCTTCTTTCATTCTGTGATTTAGTTGACCTTCTCGAGTTATCAAAACTATTCTTGTAGATTGTAAATGACAATGTCTTGATTGTCCATTTCTTTTAACATTCAAATTCTTTACAGATTCTAAATGAATGAACTATTGAAACTTTTACCGTTTTATAAAACTATGTTTTTTTTGTAATTGGTTTTTTGTTAATAATAAAATGCGTATCGTTGTACAAAGTTGCAGAAGGCCTACACATTATATTTATACACATGCTTTCCAAATTCACGCTATAAATAATAAACTATAGAAAAATTCCATAAAATATTCTTGTTATTTATGCTCGTCTTTATAATCTCTTATTTTCTGTTAAAAAAATAGCTTTATTTCTTCATGAAAAACAAAGATCTGGCTTAGATATTATAAGACGGCTGGATAAGCTATTTTTAGTTATTTGTGTCTGGAAAATCACAGATGATTAAAATTATTGATTGCAATTGGCCGAGACTAATTTAGAGCGACAAACTGAACGACCATGGAGCTTTGGAGAGAACTGCTAAATATTTACTCTACTTCGTAGCTAATGGAATTGCCAAGAATCGGATGGTATAAGATGGCACGCAATCTCATACCTTAATTACATTTTTCGATTATAATTTCTGTCATTAGTGACGTCAATAGTGATTAACTGGCGCTTGCCTTAGTTAAAAAAAAATATAGTGCTATTTATGATTTATGTGGGTAGTGGGTAGTAGCTCTGTCTTCCATGCTGTCTCGTAGATCGTGGGTTCGATTCCTACCCAGAGCAAATGTTTGTGTGATTGACATATATATTTGTGTTACCCAGTCAAAGAACATGTTTTCTGAGTATTTATTACAAAAAGTATGTACTATTCTATCAGCAATCTAATTCCCATAGTACAAGCTTTGCTTAGTTTGGGGCTAGAGTGTGATGTGTGAAATGTCCGTAAATATAATTTTTTCATACATTGATAAATATTATAAAAAATCTAAATCATATATAGCTGTACAAATGTTGGCAGGTACAAGTACCAATGTGTTGGAAAGCTAAGTTAGTAAATGTAAATCCCAGGGAAATTTCGCACAATCAACGTAGGTACCTACTAGGTAACGTAATTAGAAGCAGCACTGTTCTCTTCGCTTGCGATGCTGCAAATTATTTAAATGCCACCAATTTGTCTTTTGTTTCTTTGTTACCTGTTTTACTGAACTGCAAAAAAATTGTAAGCGAATATAAATGCATTGCGAAATGTAGTATCAGATAATAATTCAGATACTCAGATAATGTTCTAGACGTGACGTAATGATAAGGGGTTTATAAGGCTTTGGTTTGGTGTATTGTCGTATTTACAACAAGAATATCGGTTCTGAAATGTAAATTTTAAGAACATTTTGATTATATTAATTATTAGTACATTTTCTGGAGTAATGTAACAATATCAACAAGTGCAATTAATGCTGTTTGTTTGCCTGAGATTTCAGAGCCTGTGTTAATTGCAGAGCAATGAGCACTGAGTTCAGCTGTTAAAACCACACAAGGCACATTGTTACTGCTTTGTTAAGCATGGTTTTCTTGTTTCCACAAGAATAATAACTAAAAATCTCGCATTTTACATTGATACACAGAAACTTAACGTCATAACGTTTCTGACGAAAAAAATAATAGTCATCACAAACACGGTGAGACCGTGTTTAGTATTAAATGTATGAGATTAGCTTCTCACGATATCGTATAGGAATCGTGTCGTGTGAAAAGCTTGCAACAGAGTAAAATTCGCTTACATAATAAAGTTCGCTGGAAGCTTAATAAAATGAAACAAAATGTTTTACATCTTTTTATATTGTGAAACTTTGTAACTGTAAAATGACGCGCACAGAAGAGTTGAAAATGTTTCTGCAAAATTATACAATTTTATTTTTACCTACCTACTACTACCTTACTTTTGTAAAAGCTTCCAGACGATTTACCTATTATGAAATACCTAGACAGAGCAAGTGAATGTAAATAAACGAATCGGAGATAAAATCCTTAGATACATTTTAGAGTTGCACAACTTATCAACAAGAATTCTTTTCAATTTCCGCATTGTCTATAATGAAATGGAAATTTGACGCCAAAATAAACAAATATGCAAACACCGGGTTTTATTAGGGCTTTGTAGTGTTATTTGGTTTTTCAAAACAATGGGTGTATATCATGACCGACATGGACAGTCTGCACAAACACAAGTTATAGTTATATAACATTAACTGCATATATTCTTTATTAAGTAAAAAATCGACTTGGTACTAATATAAAACTCTCCTACTTAAACAGGCAAATGTCGTGTCATCAAGCTTTGCTTAGTTTGGGATTAGAGTGTGATGTGTGAAATGGCCATCAATATATTGACAAACTGAAAAAAGCCACAATCAAGCGTTATAAAATCAAAACAGAAAAAAAACCCACCGATATAAATGTGATTGTTTTCTTATAAACATTTCGGTATTTTAATAAGAACAACTTTATCAAACTACCAACTTTATTACTATAAATATATAACTATACTACTACTTGATATTACTTACTACTACCTCACTTATAACAAGAGATATGTCATTATTCTGTGCAATTCTGATAATATAGCGACCATAGCTTCGATGGATAGCGAATCGGATTTGCAAGTGATTAGCGTAATTCAATAGATTCCTCCCAAGTCTTTTGTTCAGCTGAGTAACGGTATCTTTACGGATATTTGTGAAAAATGTCCAAACACAAAGAGCTTTTTTATTTGAACAAGCAAAGTGGTCAAAAAAAGAACTCCAGTTTATTAGAATAAAATGTAATTTATTCTGCCGCTGGAGTCACCTTTATTAGCAGTGTAGGTAGAAGTACAAAATAACAAGTTGCGTGCGGCGACGTGAGGGGTAGCGTGAAGTGCTTTCGCTGAAATTGGACACGTTGCATTGAAAAACTTTCAGTTTGCTGATTGTGGCTGACAATATATATACTATCAACTACAATGTAGCAAACTTTTTCAGGTAAATTTTATTTATGTAATTATGACAAAACGAGCTTATGATTCACACAGATGGATAAGATGATTCACAGTTAGTCTACTAAAATAGTTTTGACTTTGTGTACTCGTCAAATATCAAGTTAAATGAAAATCGGCTTCATTGGCGCTTTACATCAGGCGAGAATGAAGGCAAAGGATGGTCTATAGATTATGAAAAAAAAAATGTATAGTACAGAGTCGAAGGAAGAGAAGGCTATGAGAAAAATGGCATTACAGTATAGTGTAAACTATGTTTCCTTTGGTAGTTAGACTTAGGACGACGCGACTTCTGAATTGCCAAGCGCAAACACATGTTCATGATGCTATAATGAGCGTGCGTTTGCACTTGAGACTAAATACTATACTATGAGCGGATTATCTTTCTTTCAAAAGTGTAAATTACTACTAATAATGTAGGTTACATTGTGCATATTTATGTGAACAGCTACTGTATTTCCCAAATAGATGTAGGTATTTGATATTTATATCTGATACAAATGTGTCGGTGAGAGTCAAATCATTTTATCGATGAAATCCCTTGCCAGTATTCCTTCAGCTACATTCCTATACCACCTAAAATATAATATATAAATGTAAAAAATTCTCTGTTGTTCAATACACATTAATGTTTTATTCATGTAAACATGAAAATTCATTTATTCACATAGCACGACTTTGAATTTTAGTATTTTTTTTTCGACGGCAGATTTGAGTGGATTTTTTGAGTAGATTTGAGAATATTCCTTACATTTCAGGAATATTCTTAAATCTACTCATTTTCACATATCTAGTAAATCATTCGCAGTAATCAATTTATATAGTTTTTTATGCATTATGATATCATTTATTTTATATACTTAAATATGTTTGTGCGATTAACATAAATATTTTTTTTGTGTCTGGGTGTTACTATGTATTTAATGTATGTAATTACAAAAAATAATATATAAGTAGTCTATCAGCAATCTAGTTTCTATAGTACAAGCTTTGTTTAGTTTCAGACTAGAGACAGAAATGTCCGTGAATATTTTTTATTGTTATTATTTATTTGTGAATCAAAGTCACCATTTATTTAAATAATTCACAGTTGACAATTTTTATAGGATTTTTTTATGATTTATTTATTTAAACAAATAAATCATAACAATTTTATTATGAATACCGAGTTAAAATGTGAAGATGTGACAAGATTCACGTGAACAATGCGCTCTCTAAGCTTTTCCCGTGCTGAAGCTGACGTCTGCATAACATTGGAAATTCTGAATAGATATGAAATGAAAACATCATTTGTTGTCGTTTGATTTTGCTATACTCACTGAAGCGTTGAAAATCAAAATTGACATAATTTATATTCAAGTCACATAAGATAGTTACTAAAGTAAAGAGAAAAAGAAAGATTTTTCTGAGAATGTTCTGGGTAAAAACATATTTTGAAGAATTAAATATTAATCTATGGTATATAATCAAAGCATCCAAGCAAAAATTAAACGTAATTGTTTCAGAAGGTATCCAGAATATGTACAAAATATTGTACTTATTAAAATGAACATTTAATCTCTCGTGGTTTTTTGTCCTGATTTCAACACAATTATATCGTGCTTTACCTCAACCACAAAACCATTCGTAAAATTGGTCAACAAGTGTTTACAAAATGAAAAACCACACTCTAAACCTGCATGGCCACAACCATACAGACTCATAAAAAAGTAATCTATTTCCATTCAAGGGTTAAAAAGCAGATGTGACCTCTTTTTTGGTAGTAGTTTTTTTAGATTGCAATTTCTTAACAGCTATTTCCGGTATAATTTCTCCCGTATTTAGTAATACTTATTTTTTATATATAAAGGAAATGTGGTTTAGCTTGATAAACTGTCTTATGAATATTTGGATCATATTTTAGGTAAATAGCATCATTTGTAAGTTAACGGTACATTTCGCTCTAACGCAAACGAGTTGGGAACACTTACAGTAAAATAATATTCTATTATTTCTATTTCAAAAATGCGCATCATATAATTTACGAAGAAAGAACGTATAAATAGCTAATAAAAAAAAAATTGGTCGACAAGGTAAAAATATAATAAACAGGTCTCACCCTAAAAGATACGCGAAGTCACGACTGCCCTTACACGGCGCTAGCGTAATCGTCTGTAAAATTGTACCACCCCAATACCTGTGTTACGAAATGAGCGCTTCTTTTGAGTATTTTTGCTTTAGAAAGTTTTCTAATAAACGCAATTCCAGCCTGTTTGGTACATGTTTAAATTGTACAAGCCTGATTATTTTTTTGCAATTTTTTTTTACCTAAGAGCTATAAACCTTTTGGGGTTCATTTATCCAGAAATTTGGATCCAGAGATTAAAAGCATTTAAAAATATATAAGACTAGCAGATTCACCCTACGACCTTCTATTGTATTGATGCGTGGATGCGATACCAAATAAGCTACCGACTCGTAATCCCACTCGAAGAATAACTCCTAAGGTTGTATTTTTAGACGAATTCCAAATCAAGAGAAAAGCTTGTTCAAATCCTGTTCGTCTCATAACTTTTGGGATGTTTAATGTTCTAGAATAGTAATAAAAAGCGAGCAAAGAGGGACTTTAAATAAAACAAAAATAAATAAGCCTGTCCGCAAACTGTAAACAAACTCTCTTTTCACCCAAAACATATTCTTGAAAAGGTCCAAGAGCTCCATATATTATTCAGAGCAGTACCTACCTAGCTCAGCTACTCATGAAGGGTGCCCCACTATAAGTAACTTTTAAGTAGATATGTTTTTGGAATTGATTTTAAAGGGTTTAAAACAGAATGATTTACGATACTACTACATAATTATTCTTCAATTATTTCATATGAATAGGTCTGAAAATAAATATTTTTAACACATGGTTACTACAGCTTGAAAAGTGGAGCTTGAATATGATCAATGAGTATGATGATGGATGCGTGCTGTTTGAATTTCAAATGTATGCCGTCGCCGAGCGCCGTGCCAGCGTTCGTTTACTGACAAATGGACAAATGGCTACGTATCCGTCATGTGCTGACCATTCTCCTGCCATTATTCTGCTCATCTCATGTTTCCTACGTTACAAATATTTCAACGCCTGAAATACGAATATTATTCACCTATCTATCAATCATCCTCTAGTACTTATCACGTTTATATTGCGTTTTTAACACGCACAGAGTTGATAAATAAATATTCATACGTACATGTGAACTGCACACAATGCCATCAGTTCCAAACGAAGTAAAGCTTGGACCTAATTTGAATACTAGATAGCTGAATTGTAATATATGCTTTTTATCAAAAGACTTGAGTTAAGTAGATCTGAGAAAGATCTCAAACGACTGCTGGTAGTTGCTAACTAGATTTGAATATCTCCAAAGCAGAGTAGGTAGTAAATAGTTAATTGTCACTGGCTCAGCGAGTGGAATTAAGCTATCAGCGCACTGGACAAAGTGGCTTGCGAATAATCCACTTAATTTCAGTTTGCTGATAAAAACACTGAAAATGTAAGTGGTTATAAATGAGTTTTTAATCCGAATTTGTAATAAGTTTGCTGCAAATTTTACTCTGAGTAACTTTAACAAGCAAAAGTTTCGTAATAAAAGTGCAGTACAATCAAAGTATCTATAGACTTTCCTGTTCTAACAGCCCACGGACTAGTTCTTTGAAGTCTTTGAGTTGTCAAGCGGACTTTCATCACTATGTGGGTATATAAAGTAACATGTTAGGGACGTGCAAACTGTGCTTATCCAACACTTTGTAGTAGGGCAGATTTCAGCAAAGTCAGAGTCAGTCATCAGTTAACCCTCGTAATTAACGAGGGCCCGAAAGCTGACGCTTACTTGAGACACGTCCCAATAATTACGTTAGGTGAGCTCTTACAAAGCAGCTGAAATGAGTGACGTCACTCGCCACCTCTTCTTCGTTTCAAACCTTTTGATTTTGATGTGGAATCTTTCGAAAACTGAACGATTTTTCATATTTTTAATCGATTAAAAAAAATGGTTCTTATTAGGACTCCATTTTTGTGTGTAAACTCGAAATTAATAATTTTTGAGAGTTTCTAGTTCCTTTGTATATTGCATGTCAATTTTTTTAAATTAATTTACTTCTTCTTATCGTGTCGATGCTACAACTGTATTTTATTGTAGCATCGTGTTGGAAAGATTAGCCAGACTAGACACTGCTTTGCCGTGCCTAGCTGTTACCGGTGTGCGCCACGAGGAGGCTCTTTCCATGCACCCTAAACCACTAAAGTCACTTTTATAACTTATAGACGTGGTTTACAAATTTATCCAACGTATTTTTTCTCGCATTTTGTTTGTTTTTGTTTTCAATGTTTTTATAAAAAAAAAACTTCCTGTAGCGTTTATGAAAACCATTCGTAGCGTAAAATACATAACGAGAAAACAAAAGAAAGAAAACAAAATCATAGCGACGCACATTTTATGAGTAAGCTACTTTATTTTACCAAAGCTCTTATAAGGTATTTTGTTTTCCTTTAAACCTCGTCCAAATTTACACTTGGTCTTGAATCGTTCTACTTGATATTTATTGTGGGTTCGCGGTATCGACAGAGGATCAAAAGACACCAAACAATATACAACAAAGCGTGGTTCAATATCCAATCAGTTTCTTGCTTGTTTTGCGCCAGAGTAAACAGACGAGCAACTTTGAGCCGACTGACTTTTATGTTCATCCTGAAATTAAACGAAGATTTGAGAACTGAATTGAATCGTACTGTACAGCGACTCATAATGTACTAGAACACCTTTATGGCTGCACGTGCACTTGCTCAAGAAGCAAACGGGATGTCCCCGGGGGCCAGGCTGATTATGAGTTTACCGTTAATATAATATTGATGGATATTTCATACAACGCTATATTATTCAGAACTAAGCGAAGCTTTTCCTATGAGAACTAAAATGTTGATTATACTGTTGTGTACATTTATATTTATTTTGGATATATTTAAAACAATGAGTTGTCACACAAATGTTCTTGGCGTAAATCGAATGTTGTTCTATCGAGCCGTTGGTCGACACAGCAGGCAAAGCTTGTATCTACTGAACTGTGACGCCAGTCAATTAAATAAGTTCAATGACTCAGTCGGTTTAAGATATTTTTAGGGTTATGTTAGAATGATTTTTATTGTATTGTTGATCTATGGTTTTTAAGTGGTGGAGTAAGGCTTTGACAGAATGGTGGCCTAGAGGTCATTCAAGTGGCCTTGGCAGACCAACACTCAGATGGATGAACGATATCGTTGCCGTACAGGATGCGAAAGGCCCAATTAAGGAAAGAGTGGCGTTTGAGGGAGGAGGCAGTGGGCTAGAACGAGCTGCCTATGATGATGATGATGGTTTTTAAAGAACTTAATATAGCTTAAAATAACACTCATGTACGTACAAAGTCGTGGGTCGATAAGCATATAATAATATTGTTTGCGACGGTCTGTATATAGATAGCTGTGTCTTATGTATTTTCCATATACATATCTATGTACATTTTGTAAGTACCTACTGTGTGTAACCTACCCACTATATTTGTACATTACTTTCTATACAATATTACATGATTTAGCATCATTGAACTGGATAAGTAGGTACAGATAAAAATTATTAAGTCGGTTTTTGCTGACTTTTAGACGTCTTGGATCTATTTTATTTAAGAAGTTTACTCAATAACAGTAGGCATAAAGTGGAAAGTTACTTCAAGCGTATGTTTTCGTATAATAGGTATTTTAATATCCGGTTCTGTATTTACAAATCCTTTGATTTGGGTTTGGCCTTTGTGTTGCCTTAGGGCTCTACAATATAGTTTTCCCTAATGTGAAACTCGGTAAAATTATATTACATTTATTGAATGGAACAGAATACAATAGCCTGTGGGAATACATCTCTATATGAAAAGAAATTATTTTATTCCAAAAAATATCTGTTTAATCCACTTTTGTTGTTTAAGCCTTCATCTGCCAACGAATTTTTCTCATCTAAAATATAATATAATGTAGTTTTAGTACCTACTCATACCAATCTGTAGACTAGGATAAAAGTAGTACTTAGGTACCATATTATTTCATGGATTTTTTATTTTATCCTTACTATCGTATAAGTACCTAATAAAATGTATATCCAAAGTGTTAAATACTTTTTATCTTTTTATAAATGCCTAAACTCTTTTTAGTCATGCATATCACATTATACTCTGTAATTACAAGTAACATGAACATAAATCTTAAAATTTGCTCAGCATTTAAATTAGAATAGTGGGTTATTTTGAACTCAGCTAACACAACAAAGGTTTTTATATAATCACTGGTTTTGTTTTGCACGGTGTAATTTTCTACAGCTGTGCACAGTTAGGTCAGCCTCCGTTAAACTTTCAAGCTTCATATCTCGCTCCTACTTAGCGAAGTGGCAACACCAGAGCCGCTAAAAGGGCGCTTATCGTCTTGTAATTGTATTAGCTGTGGCTTACTGCCAGTGTATGGAATTTTGATTACAATTTCGTCACTTTATTATTATGTTTCGCTTCTACACCCATCCGCTATTACGTCATATTGTAACGTATCTTCATCTTCTTTTAAATATGGCTTCTGCCTGTCAAAACAAAGGCAATTCTGCTGTCAAATCTTTAAGTCGGCTGTCATATAAGTGGCTATGCAAATCGTGACCATTGCATTCTTGAGTTCTCAATTCAAATATTTCTAAATACATTAGAAAAATAGATATATTACCGTTTCGAATTAACAATTAAACCTTATTTAATAAAAAAAGAACTTGCCTCAATAAAGAAATAAAATTAATTAATTGAATAAAGAATAGACCAAAATGTTTTTGAAGATAAAACCTTGAATCATCTAAGTATGTAAGACGTTTCAAAGTGATCCTTGTAATTTTATTGAAAAAAGAAATTATGACTTTGACTTTAAGACATGCTAAGGACAAAAATAAAACAAATAAAAATTTGGTTCGGAATGAAAACTTTTATAAAGACGTTAAGATACCTGCTCCGTTTTAATCAAAAATTTAATTTAATAAGCTAATTGGATTTAGTCGATCCTAACAAGTTTATCGACTAATCTTGAGTTTAACGTCGAACCCAACACGATTACGTAAAACTTACATGATTATAGAAAATGTAATTAGGTTAGTGCTTTTTATAGAAAACCAATTTTTTATTTTAAAAAAAGTTGTCATTTTATTCAAAGTGAAGTTTTAAAACAAGTGAAACAGATGACAGGCGTCACAGCTCAGTTGGTAGTTGCTTTGCCTTCCATGGAAATGACCATGTGGTGGGTTCGATTCCCACCCCGAACAAATGTTTGTGTGGCGAACATAAATGTGTTCTGTGTCCGGGTGTATTCTATGTATGTATTTATAAAGAAATCTAGTTCCTATATTACAAGGTTTACTTAATTTGGGGCTAGAGTGTGATGTGTGAAACGTCCAGTGTAACTCAAATACGTTAGGATTACTTAACATAGATTCATTCGTGATTCCCAAAGTTATTGAATCCTGCCAAAAGTATCAAGAAATTTGATTTTGGATCCATTTGCTCGCCATCGTGATTTGGTTGTATAAAAGGTTATACTCAGACCACGTTAAGGTTGCAATGGGCAACTCTTAAAATATTTCTCATCTGCACATATTAATTTGACAGGCGTCACAGCTCAGTTGGCAGTATGCTGTGGATCGTGGGTTCGATTCCCACCCAGAGCAAATGTTTGTGTGATGAACATACTTACTTACATATTTGTTCTGTTAGTGGGTGTTACTACGTATTCTATGAATGTATTTACAAAAACAATAAATGTATATAAGTAATCTATCAGCAATCTAGTTCCCATAGTACAAGCTTTGCTTAGGGACTAAAGCGTGATGTGTGTATTGTCCATGAATATTTATTATTTATATATTTAATTTTTGTGAAGAATGGCGATCACTTATATGTTTTAAGGAACGCCATAGTTGCTGCAGACTTAGCGTGGTCAATGCATTGTAACATGTAATATGATGTCACTTTTGTATTTATAGTGACACTATTATTAAGTGATCTTTACATTAAGTATGCGATCAAGCAATAAATGGAATTCTTTGCCGGATTAATAATACAATAAACGAATAAGCATACTAGCATATATTTTTTTAGTCATTGTTACTTTATGCCACATGGAACATTTTGAAAACTAAATCAGTAGTTTGACTTGGCGTCACACATTTATAAAATGAATTTGGTACTACATGCCGCTAAAAATGCCAATAACTAGGTAAGGAAGCGTTAGGCTAAAGAAGATAAATTAAATAAACTTTATATTTAAATATATTCTAAATTACTGTTTAAATATTTCCCCTGAGATTCTTAAGCTTCCACTGAAATAAATTTATGTTACATTATTCAGTTGGGATTCGAATTTAAGTAGCTTTGATTTCAGTAAAGCGGTGAGAATTTATATTCAACTACCTTTTGTTCGTGACTTTGTCGCCTGGTCGCCAACTTTGAGTACAAGAACCGACGATTTGTGGTAGCTGTGAAACTTATCAAATATCTACTTAAATACTCACCCTTTAGGCTGTTATACAATTATTAACAAAAGCATAAGCTCATAATTAAACTGGCAGTTATAGAATTTGTCCAACGAAAAAGGTTAGAATTATAATAAATTTCCAGTCACTGACCATCATTAGTTTGGGTACAAAGAGATCACACATAAAACAAAAATAGGTAGCAAACTTGTCTTGTATTGGATAGAAAAAGGAACTCCAATGGAATGGTCATTGTCGGCGACAGGAACGATTTTGGTCGTAAAGTCACTGAATTTATTAGACCCTATCATACGCTCAGCCAACTTATTTTTATTCTGTGACCCTTTGTTTATATTGCTTCTACGGCAGTTTTCTTTAGATAGGTATACCTTTTTGCTTTTGTAGGTAAGGAAAATTCACAAAGACTTTCCTACTTTTATGACACTCCAGCAAAATACACTTGGTACTTTTACTACATTTTATTAAGAGAATCACTCCACTAGATGCATTTTGTATATGAAATACCTGTAAACCTTATTAATGTGTTTTATATATAAGAATAATAACGATTGAATTCGCAATGAGCAAGACTTAAATATAAAATGAACACGAAACGACCAAACACGGCATTCGCAAGCTGCATTAAAATGTACATTAATTTCGGTTTACAAAATTACCTTTTAGTGGTAATGGCAAATAATTGTGATTTGAACAGCTTTTATTTATTACCTGGAAGAAGAAAAACTATGATTAATTGGATTTTTTACAATAAATGACAAAAAAACTGAATCTCTGTCCATTTAAATGGTAAATCATATAAAAAATCAAAAAAACCCTTCCAATAATTCTTTGGAAACGTTTGTTTTTCATTTTTTCAAATCTGATTAATGTGACAAAGGTTGAAAGCTTGGATCGCATAGAATACCACCATTTGTGTACACAACAAATAATTAGACGAGTACTCCAGTATTTTTTTAACATCGAGTGTTATAAACACAAAAGGGTAAAAACAAATGTCAATCTCAAACGTACGATACGTTAACGTATGTCAGATACATTGCTCGATGACGCTGCAATGCAACGCTCGGCAGTCCAGCTGATGTTGCCGGGTAGTATGACTCAATCTCGATTTACGCAATACGGTATGGAATGTCCGATTTGTCGTTCTTACCACCCATGAAGCTTTGCTCATTAAAATACCTTTGATAACTTGTTAGGTTAGAATGGATTTATTTGTTTGTTAGAAGTAAAAAAAAAACTTGAGGTTGGAAGCTTGATCTAACACAAAATACGGTTGTCTACGAATACATCTAATTACGATGTCTGCGAAGATGAATTGCATACCAAAACCAATTTTGATTTATGCATCATTTTAACTGGAAACTGCAACACAGTTTATACTATAGCAGTTCCCAGTCTTCGAGATAAAGGAGTGGACTCGGATTTGACGAATGATCGAAGTGAGTGGAAGAAAAAGACATGTTGTGCCGACCCCACTTAACGTGGGATAAGGGCAGGGGAATGATGATGATTCAGATCGCCAATAAAAATTTCTAAATTAAAAAAATATATATATTTAGTAATATCGGATTTGAGTAGTGTTTTTCGATGCTTATCTCTATATCTGGTTTTAAAATACTGCAAATGAAGATAATTGAATTGAGCAAACATAATGGTTTAAGTGATCATAATTGTTTGTTTCATATTAAAATTAATCATAATTATGTGTTAGCTCGCAGACTTAGCTTAGTTTCAAGTTCTGTAAAATCATATTTTCGCAATAATAGAAAATATTTATTTTAATTAAATCACAATACGAGTACGTTGTACCTAGGTCAAATACAAATAGGTGTCACAATATTACTCTACCTTTTTAATAGAAATGTTTTAAAGGAGTTCCTTGAAGAACGAACAAATGTTGGATTTGAATTACAATTTGCTTTTAAACTCTTTAATAATGTATTACTGAAAAGTATAGCTTGGTAATCCAAGCGCAATAGCGTACAGTTATTTTCTTCTTCTTTGATCTCCTACAGGCAGAGCCCCTAGCGGATTCTTTGAAAAACTAAAATTAGTCCGAGCTGACGTCTTCTGACAGACACTTTACAGTGGTTGTATATAAACTTGTACTAGGCCCTCAGATCTTAGGTGAGACGTTTGACAAAATGTCGACATTTGGCCCACAAGGGTTCTCGCGATGAATAAACGGATTACAAGGGTTCTACCCCTTGTTAAAATCTAAGTGTTGACTGCAAATCTAATGGATGTCAAAGTACCTGTCGCACTCTAAAGTCTTCTATACGAATATTCAATACTAGCAGCACGTCCTGCCTTCACACGGGTAGCCAAAACAAAACAAAAATAAAACATGATGTTATTCAGTAAATATTTATCTTCATGGTGAAAGAACATCAAACAGTTACAATATTGAATTTGAGCATAAATCTCGGAAACTACTTGAATACGCCTACTCGCAATTGAAAAAGTAGTACCTGTTTTATCTATAGTTTCGTTTGACAGCTTCTACATCCAAATTCTTCGCCCTTATTTATAATTTATGAAATTATTGTCTAATTTTTTCTTTCATCGAAAAAATCTTGAGAATTCGTGAAGAATCGTTCTGAATTGTCAATTATACCTATAAAAAATGTTTTTGCATGACACATAAGGCCAGAAATAAAACGGATATTTTTATAATTTTTATTCTTATCTTGTTAAGGGCTGTGGTTACTACTTAACATTAGGTGGGCCACCAATTTTTTCCATCATTTGGTTGTATAAAAAATATACACATGATTTAGATAAATAAATAAATAAATAAATAAATAAATAATGCTGGACAATCCACACAACATCATCTAGCCCCAAGCTAAGCAGAGCTTGTGTTATGGGTACTAGAAGACTGACATACCTAATATAATACATTACATAGATAGATATTTTTTATTATACATATAAACACTCAGAACACCCGGAATAAATATTTGCAGATCGTACAAACATTTATCTCAAGGCGGGAATCGAACCCGCAACCTCCGCGTCGCAGGCGGACCATCGCCCACCGCGCCACATCGGTCGTCAAGATGATGTAAAAAGATATAAATCATAAGAGTATTTGAATACCAAAGAATTTAATACGATGTTTATCGTGAAGATGATAATAAAAATTGAAGATAAGATAACATTTGTCCAAAAAGAAGAAGCACTAGTTCGTTTAACGCAGGTTGACGTCGTCGCCACAGTGGTCGTCGGCGCCGGCGCCGGCGCTGCCTTATCAGATTCACCGTGGCCTTCAATCATATTGGCACCAATGACCTCGTCTCATACGACCTCGGCCGTTTCGTGCCACACCCGACCTGCGATTTGTGTGACAAGACATTAAAACTCCTATTCATTTTTATTCGGCCCCGTCGAAAGCAGACGGCGGAGTCAGCTGCAATTCATAGACGATTTGGGACTAAACTTACGCACCAAGTATACTTGACAAAGTTTTTTTTTTAATAAACGGTAGCATTTCTACAGCATACTCCCAAGTTGTCGTTTTAAACATTTCATAATATTTGTGTACACTCTAAATAGTCTAATGACTAGTTTACTGTACGTAAACTAGTCATTAGACTATTTAGAGTAATTTGTCTGTATTTCTTTCCAATTACGTTTGGTCTTTTCAAAGTGTAAGCAGTCCGGGGTAGATAGCTTGAAAAATGACAAAAAGACAAAGAAAATAATAGTAGGATGAAATCCATTAGAAACGGAGGAGAATATTATAAAAATGAAAGGAAAAATATTAAAATTTACGGGCGATCTGAGCGCGGGAAAGGGATAATTTTCACCAAATTTCGTGAAAAAAAATAATTGTTTGTAAAAGATATTAATAAAAAAACAAAAACTTGGTTTTTTGAAATTTTCACATACATTTTGAGGTTATGTGAAAAAAGTGTGTATACAAAAGTTTTAGATCTTTTGATTACCTACAACTTTTACTTTTGCCGGAAATCGAGAAAAAGCGTTTTTTACCCTTAAAAGCTCACCCCATCCCCTTCCCGCGCTCAGATCGCCCGTAAATTATTTTTCCTTTCAATTTTATAATATTCCCCTCCTTTTCTAATGGGTTTCATCCTACTATTATTTTCTTTGTTTTTAAAAGCTATCGAGCCTGGTCTAAAGTATCTAGACAAAATTTGAAACTTTATTTAAATTCCAATACAACAGCAAAATAGAAATAACTAAGTTAGTAGAAAATATCGCCCTTTTAGCCTTTCAGTTATTTGAATGAAAGTAATAAATGGATCTTGGCGTCAGATAGCTTCACGAGGATTGGATTTTGAATCAAAGTGACAGGATGATGAAGAGGATCCCTTCCCAGCCCTGTTTGGATTGCTATATCCTTGAACCTCATATTTATAATACATTTAATAAAACTGTCTACTTTATGACAGATTATTATTTTACTTCAATGTCATATAATAATTAATAATCATGCCATTGCTTTACTTTAAACTAATAACAGTATTTTCAGTAGTTCATTCAATCTCATAAATACTCATGGGTACAATTAGTTTTAGTTTAATACGTATTTTGCAACAAAATACACCTATAGGAGTGGAGTAACACTATTCTTATTAAAGTTTATTGAAAGTATGCCAAGAAAATTAATTATCACATTGAACTTTGGCCAAACTTTTGAGGATAACATTAAGGGTCTCGTTGGGACTTCCATAAATCAAATCACGGTATATAAATCTCTAAAGCTTGGATTTACTGCTTGTTACACGGATAATATACTTGGAGACGTAGATCCAAATTAACATAAAATTCATTTAGTCAGGAGCTGAGTTACACCAAAAGATTAAAACACAGCGAGAAGGTAACTTCACTGGCTTTACGCCAAAAAGCACTTAGAAATTGAATTCTTTTTACGTGAAACTTAGAGATTGCTTTACTTATTTACATAAGAAAGTAACAAAGTTTAAATTGGGCTTGACATATTTCAGTAAAGCATTTTTTTCAGTTGAATTCATTACATGGGCTTCTGGCATCTGATCCTACGATCTAATTGAAGTGGAAACAGATCACATCACGCTTTTCTATCGGATTTTTAGATTAGTTTCCAAAGTTGTATTTCATTGTTTTCAGTGGTTCAGTTGAGTTTGTTTTTTGAATTGTTACGGTGTCTTACAATATGGGAAACGTTTTTTGTTTGTATTTTTATAATAATACTAGCTGTCCCGGCGAACTCTGTTCCGCCTTAGAGGAAATAAATAAGCAATTTTTTGAATTTATTAAGTTTTTATACATACATACTTTTAAATACATATTATATATTATCCTGGCTCTAAGCTACGTACCCACCAATTTTCAGCCATATCGGTACAGCCGTTCTTGAATTATAAATAGTGTAACTAACACGACTTTCTTTTATATATGTTCAGTCTGTTGGTAAATAAAAAAAGTGCTACTTTCTTTTGCAAGTACTTAAATATATTTTTGTGATTGTGGACCATTAATTTTTGACTTTTTTATTTGTTTTCATCCACATTTCTGTCCTCAATAAACTTTATAATTTATCTATACCTAATCTTATTCTTACCCTCCCGCCCAAAACTGCTAAATTATAGATCACGTCTGTGACAGGCCCTTTGAAATAAGGTACCTGCTTATTAACGTAATTTAAATTAATTACGGCATTCAAAACTAAATGCTGTCACCTTAGGTTCTACAGATCATTTACACCGCTTATTAACTGCCTGTATTTAAATTATATATCATTTACATTTTAGCTTAAAGAAGCCTATTTTTTAAGAATGCAATCTTTTGTTTTAAAGCTTTTTTCTAGTCCTCCTCAGATTTTTGGCTGACATTTTGTTGTAACGTAATTTTTTTAAGACTGTTGCAAATGGTCTATAGATAACTACTATCTTAATGTACCTCATCTGTTTCCTATGTATATTTTAAATATGTTAATATTATAAATACTGTAATGATCGTAATTTTATTTGTAAGTAAATATATGTTTTATTCGCTTATAAGAATATGAACAATTAACTAATTAAATCGTTAAAACTTGCAGATTCAATTTAAAAGTATAGGTATGATTAAAATAACATTACTCCCGATATTACCTATATGGAACAATACAACATCATTGCATATTCTTCTTTGATTAACCCATTAATGTTATCCATCATTTCGTAGTATGTATTAGTACGATAATTGCAAAGCATTCAAATGGCCTTCCAAAGCTACTAGTAAGACTCGATTTGTTGCCAATAGCACGCTCGCAAATAATAAGTCACAAGTACACAGAGAATTAATGCTTGTAACTCTAGGATTTGGAACAAAACACTTAGCTACGATTTTACTCACAGAACGTTTACTACGTAAAATCTCACTCTTCATCCCATCTTCAATAAATGGGGTAGGTACTCAATTAGACTGACTGATATTTTTTTTGTATCGCTATTATTCCGCCTTTTATAAACAGATTTTTATAACATTTTATTAGGTATATCAAACTACAGACGGGATCTCATATTTTCATTAATTTCTGACATGTGTTTCATGAGAGGTAATCTTAAAACTCTGCTTTCAATATTTGTTTTTAGTATTACTCGTCATTTTTAATAAATCACATTTAACTTTGCGAACTAAATGTAAGAACTATCAATGTACAGAATTTGCACAAGACAAAAAAAGAAAAACAATACTTTCGCAGTTCAATTTGCGTCCCGAATTCCCAAGAAGAGTTCCCAAACAAACTTGACACGTCTATATCCTGATCGTCGCGTTGCAAAGTTTCGATAACGACTTATCTAAATACTTAGACTGTTTGGGACTATTGAAAAAAGATTAACGTACTGAATAGTATTTAGATTAAAAGTTTTTTTATAGGTATTATATACCTACTTATAAGGCCGGTCGGGTCATGCTGGTTATTAGCAATTTAACATGTTAATTTTAATAAAGTGATGTTGTATCTAAATGACTGAGTAACCTGCTGTCTAGTGACTCAGGCTTGCCGTGGTCGTGGATTTAAATCCAATTGCAAGGAAAGACAATTTTATCTATACCTTATCTATATTTATATCTTCCAATTCTCAGATGTTTGTTAGACTATAATTCTTTCATGGTGAAGACAAAACAGTTGGCATTTTAGACTAGGTTGTATGACCATGACAATTAATAAGACATAAATAATAAGGGCAAAATCACGTCATCAATGATGTAATTGCTCGTTACCAGTAACATATTCTAACCATATTAAGTGCATCTTTTATTTAACAGGTGTTCAGATAAATGAACAACAAAGGAAGTATTATACGTGACATTCATTCAATTTTATTACTCGATCTTCCATTTACTGCATTATTGCATCATACATAATTAATAATATAATAATAAATGTTTTGTCGACATATTTACAGATTGAGTTATGCATACATTCACCGTTTATGTATTTCCTGTATATAAGGGCGATTAAGCGAAAATGGTTTGTCCTAGCTATAGCTGCATCATTCTGTTCGTATGTTAAGTTATCTATAAAGATAAACGCTTAGCTTTGGAAACGAAATCAAAGAAATACTATAATAACTTACCACACCACGTTAGGTTGCTGATATAATACTCATTTAACTCATAGTTATAAATATACTTTTACAAACGTTATCTAACTTAAACCGCCCATTTAGAGCCAATTTGTATTTTATTTTTATTGCTATGTCTAGGTGTGCAATAAAGTATTTTCTATCTATCTACATAGGATAGTTTTTTTATGGGCAAGGGCAAATCAGAAAACACGAGAGTTTGAAAAATTCGCGAAAAGAGACATCCCCTCGTCTCATAAAGAAAACTGCAAACTTAGATTTTTTTAAATTTTTGTAAGTACAAAAGATAAAAAACACAAAAATATGACAGTCTGCCAAGAAAAGTATTACTGACTAAAAATATAAGGAAATAGATATTTTTACGTGGTACAGGTTTGTAACACATATTATGCAGGCGTTTTTTATAAATTAATGCAGATTGCCCCGTTAGGTATGCACGTGGTCCCTTGCACCATATTTTAAATATTTTAGTCATGTATTTTTTGGGTGTTGGAATAACTGTGCATTTCATTCCGCCTGAATATTAATATCACACATTATAATTATTTACTACTAATATTATAATGTGGTAAAGTTTGTGTGTATGTGAGGTTGTAGGAGGTTATTTCCGGGTCTATTAAACCAATTTTGAGTATTTTTTTCTAAAAGCGATTTTGTTCTAAAAAGGATTTTTGTGTTGTTGTAACGTTATGTTATAATATACAACAATATTAATTACATCTAATTAGTTCATTTGTTTGATTTGACATTATTTAATTTAGATTAGGTATAAGCGGCAATACTCTTTTTTGTTTACCTCCATTTTTTAGGTCAGACGACATAAAATAGAAAAATATTATTTAGTTTTAATTAGAGAGTCCCTCAATGTATCAATAACATTTGAATATCACAATATTATGTAACAGTTCAAAAAATGAACTGTCAATCATAATATTATCCAAAATCAAAGTTAATATTTGGTTAGGCTTTCTTATAAATTGAGATTGTTTGCGGAGGGTCTGAAGAATATTTAAGAAAACATCGCCAACTTGAAATAGACTTTCTAGATAAGATAACAAAGTGACTTTTTCTTTACCTAGTTAGTTTCTACATTGTAATTTTAAACAGAAGTAACAAGTTTTTGTACTTAGTGTGTTTGCAGAATTGTTATGAAGCTCTTTGTAGAGGATCAGGTGATCATTTTGAGAAATAGAATGAGAGTTAAGTACTTTATCTTATTATCTGGTACCGTTTATAGTAGAGCTTTGTGTGAGAGTGCTTGAAGGGTTTTTAGTTTGAATATATGTTGGAACAAGCCTTACCGAGCACGTCCACGAATACATGAGTATGTCATGGTATCACACAGCGTCTCTGAGACCCAAGGTTTTAAAGTATCAAAAATCAGAAGACACCTCAAAATTAAGAAGAGTGATGAAATAAAATGTCCTTAATCATTTTTTAATATTCATAGTGTAAAAATTTACTTTCGCAAAATGTAAAAAATATATCTATCTTAAGTTTGCAAAGTGGTCATAAAAACGGAGCGAGCATGTTCAATGTTGACGCAGAAACTTTTCTTCTCGTCTAATATGAAAGTTTCAGAAATCGGAGTAAAGTAAAAAACTGCCACGGAATTTTCGGAATTTTCCACAAGAGACGAAAGTAGCGAGTGAAACGTACCTATATAGCTTTCTGAACCTTTCCACAGATAAGTCGTACGAAATTACTCAATAATGAAGTAAAATACGTTGAATAAAATTCATAAAAATCGAAATGATCTGACTAACAAAATACCTATTCTAATGAGCTTGAGTCAACACTGAGTCAGACTTAACTAAGTTTTTATCGAAAAGACGGTTAAGACGCGACGCAACGGTGCTATGATGACGCTACGGTAAGGACATTGACTGCATTTTTACGACAATTTGTACGGAACTTATCATAGAATAGAATTATTCGAAACGGTTTGCAGAGAAGTAAGACAAAGAAAAATCTTATATGTAATTTTAAATCTTATAAAGATACAATATGTGACTATACTAATTTGTATCTATACTTTACTTCGACACAAATCATCATCATCAACCTATATCAGTCCACTGCTAGATGTAGGTCTCTCCGAAGACGCGCCACTGAGCCCGGTCTTCGGCTCTTCTTATCCAGCTTTTGCCAGCAGATCTGCAGGTTGTCGCTCCACCTCGACACATAATTCACTCAATATAATAGTTTAAAAAACGTAACGATGATTTATGATGTGTATTTTAGTACGAGATTGTCCCAAAAAACACACTGTACAAAGTTATTCAACCAGCAAAGAGACGCAAAGCAACAAGGAGAATCTGATATTGAAATTGTTGATAGAATGTAAGGGTAAGATATTACCAACCTAAACATTATTAACTTTGTAGTTGCCAGTGAGTTTGCATAGGCTAGACCTTGAGCAAATTAATTAACTGTTCTGAATGCTTAAACTCATATGTATTTGATACCACAAGGCGCGGCACGCGACATAACGACCCGAATGCCGACAAGTCGCGAAGAAATTTAATTCGTGTCAGGTTACAGGGCACCGATATCAGAAGGCCTAGCATAAGTTATGTTGTATAAGTACGGAATTAAAGAACCTGATGCCCAGAGCGACAGTTAAGACTGACTTTGTAAGCAAGATCCAAGCATATAAAATAATTCACTTGAGGCTCTGCAGGTCATAAAAACAGCGCACGCTACAGCGCTAGGCGCCAAGTACTTAACATTTGATGTATATACTCAGCTGTATATAATATAACTTCTACTAGATCACACGAAATTAATACGGTCAATAATGTCTTCAATACTAAATCGTTTTCCGATAATATTTTTTGCAGTTACAAAAACACTAGTTTTGTGGACGCAAGCATGTAGCCAGATTTGAGATCAATCTTGTCGATTATGTAGGACAAATTGACTCATCCGTCACGAGCATTTTCCATTTCACGATTTTCGTAACATTTGTGGCGAAGAAGTTATATCTAGTGCGAAAAGAAAAAGATATTACTTCCATAGTCAGACACTTCAGCTGGATTTTACACCTAGGCGGATGATTTGAAAGTTTTATTTTATAATAATAGAATTATGAAGTGTCTAAATTAATAGTTTTTCAGTTGACTTGAAACGCAGCTAAGTTGTTATTTTTCAATAACTGAAGTATTGTGGCGATTTACCTTAAGGTTTTTTAATACTTCAGTTATTATTATTACATTTCTCCGACATGAAACAATATTTTCAGTTTAAGAATAGGTATCCATGAAAAATTACTTAATCATTCCTCCAAGAGTAGAAGCTAGCGTGAGTGAAGATATCTAAAGGAGAAACTAAATCTTCGGTATAGTACATACAATGGGCCCGCGGGAACACGATAGAGAACTAGTGGATTCTCGTAGTAAAACATGCATAAAGTGCTGAGTCTAAAGCAGGCCATTAAAGTTCAACAGTAGTACAAAGTGTCGTACGATGCGCATGTTGGATTCAGTTGTTTTGATCGGATTTACAAAATTAACAAGTTTGAAGATATGTGACAATTATTCAACTCTCTTTACTAGATACAATGCAACGATGTCATAACGTGAATGGCATGCTTTAAACGCTTGGGGTGTAGTTTCCTAGCCCTCGTCCGTTGCGTCGTCGTGAGCCCAAATCTATGAATAGGCTCTTTGTGACCGCGTTATTGTGTGCCGTTACTTCAATGGAGCCCAGACCCCGATCCTCTTTACACAGGACCAATTTTTATTACTTACCAAGCGAGGAAGTGTGAAAAGTAATTGAGTGAAAACGGGTCTCTATAAAAGCATACTAACGTTTAATTCCAAGTTCTCTTTTTTTTTATTAGTTTATTTTCCAGAGGCTACTTTCTCTCCCATTTTATGAAGGATTCGCCATAAAGAGATGATTTAGTTAAGTTAAGTAAACCTAAACGTAGTCACAATAAGAAGTAATTGATGTGGTTTATGTTAAATAAAAATACAATGCATTTAGCCGTGAGACAAGCTTTTAAGATGTTTCGTCTGATAAAGGAACGGGGACATTCACGACAACCCTTTTATTACATTACAGGTTTTAAAGGAAAAATTGGCAAAGGTCGGAACGATACTCGATAGAGATAACCTTTTGTCGGGAGCGCGTACCAGGAAAAAGAAAGTGTAAAGAGCTACTGTAATCCAGGCTTAGAAGCCTTTCCGGTGGGGCGAAAAAGGAATATAACGTTTTCATTCATACTTTTATGTGCACGTTTATTAATTAACTATCATTCACTCACATACCACCCTTTCAGAAACCCATGATGATTAAGGGTTATACTACAAACGATGCGACACCGTATTTCATGGCACTTTTTCATTTTTCACTGGCCGTTTATTTTCGTTCTGATTTCGTCTCTTTGGCGGGACGCGAGGGAATGCAAGAAATATTTTCCCCCATTCATCCCATTGTGCATGTTTGTCGGGCGAAAGGTAGGTACTTTTTAAATCTTTCTACACGCTCTAGACATTTGGCGCAAGATACAATAAGAAACGCAGAAGCGAACATTATAAAAACACAAAATCACAGATTTGCCTACTGCTTAAAAAAATACATAGATCCATACAGTTGTAGTTAATAAGAAGACTAGCTTACCTTTGCCTCAAACGTGATCCCATAGGTGAATGCCTCGTCCGGATGCAGTGGGATTCTCGTATCATACTCATCATTTGTCACCAAATTGTACTCCTGATCTTTTGAGGACATCTTCTTTTTCCACTTTAGCAACTTCATCGGCGCCTTCTTCCACGCTCTTGCATTCAGAATCACCCGGATGTAACGAGTTTTGTATGTTTTCTTAAACATTGGCACTCATTTTTTGTACAGTGCGCTCAAAATTTGTCCAAATGTGTTTTGTATTTTCCGTGTCTTCCTGGAAATAAGAGAAAGGTGTCAAATTTTGATAAACCCAATAATTTTGTACATCTAATCACAATCTAATCATCTAATCATCTAAGAAGCGATACCTATCTAGGTATCGCTTCAATATGTCACTGACTTGATATAGAACAATACGGTGCAAATACTATGTAGGGAGTCAGAGCAATACTAGCAATACGCCCATATACTGACCCAACTACATTTGTTGGTTTTCGTGGTAACTAGACGTCTGCTATCATTTTTCTAATACCTCTCGTCGTTATATAGCAATGACAATACTAGATAACAAACTCGTTATTGGATTTCACAGTTTAACTTTGATCCAGAAAAAAAAGCTATTATTGTAACAACTTTAGTCTTAAATTAAAATTCCTTGTGCAACGGTTTAAATTGTGGTATTATTGCTGTATGAATTATAGAAATAATCTATAACGGGCATACGTTCTACGAATAAACGAATTAGTTCAATTAATAAGCTGCCATTTCTCTTCCTCTATGTTTCTAGAAGACAGTAATTGGCTTTATTCCTACTGCTTCTTACAGATCTGGGACAGCTATTATCTTGAAAATACAATTACTAGTTAAGCGTACAAGTTCGTAAAAGCAAATAATTGGTTTGAAAAAAATAATTGAACGGTTGCCCATCGAGATCCTCTCCAGTGAGGTCAATGAGACTAGACTGCAGCGAACAGCCAATGCTAATCGACGGTGGTCGAGCACCCTTCAGTAGATGACGTGTCACACTACACTTCCCCTATCAATTAGTTCGCGGCAGTGGCTCGTGACCTAAAACGTAATTGAAAATTGGACAATACGTGGAACGTGGGCGAGAAACGTTTCGAGGGAAAATTAACTGTTTTGGTGTCGAACACTCGAGAGAAACCTATGTCAAATTGAAGTTGTTTTCAGACAACGCTTTATGTTATTTATATATATGTACTTTTAGCAGTTTTCATATTGCTACCTCTCAACATCTCTCTAAGAGCCATTATGTAAACAATATTAGCATAATTTGTTCATATATTACAATAGTTTATCACCTACTGGATATTGACTCGGTAGCTTTAATGTCTATGGCACGTGTCTAGTACTAAATGTATAAAGTCACACAAAATAAAAGCGACCTCTGTCAGAAAATAACACCGATATCTGTTGCAAATTGCTGCATTACCTCTTGAATAAGGTACACGTTTTATAATTGATTTTAGAAAATATCACCCTAATACTTGTAATATACTTTTTACACGTACTTCAGCTATGTGACTGTAGCAATTCTTCAGTCTATTTAACTTACATTTTAAGTCAAAACAAACCCGTAAACTATTTAGCTGTAAACGAGGTCCTCAGTTTCAAATTACCTAGTAGTATTGACACTGTAAATAGGGATGTTAATGCGGGTGGAGGGTAAACCATTTACCTCATAACTTGTGTGGACTTTGGCTTATTTCAGTTCGAGCCCAGAGAGGTTATTCGCTTAGTAAAAACTAGTTTAAACATCATTAGGATTCAGTTGGATAAATGTCACAAAACTTTCACGTTAAAAAGTTAACGTAAGGTGTGATTGCGATATTCTCATTCTATTTATATATCTCACTATATTATAAGAGAATTAATTTCACATATTTTTAAAACAGAATTCAACGTTAGTAGAGTTTCAAAAGACAAAATTATAATGATTTTATTATATTGAAATAATATAAATGCCAAAACAAAAAGCTAACCCCTCTCCCAGGTATATTTATTTGATTTGGTCATCATTAAAAACAATTCTAATTATGAGAATGTTTTTTTTTCTGCAAAAGTGTTAAACCAAGTTCTTCTCGTTTTTTTTCAATCGTCTTTTATTAAATTCGGATGAAAATTGTTTTAAACTTAGGTAACAAGGTACTTAAAATATAATCCGTTGACTTAGCTCATTTCGGAAGGCGGCTAAGGGTGAAGTTGTCTCAGCAAACGAACTTCTACTAACTAGAGCGATTGATAAGTAACCAACTTCCTCGAATATTAATTGGTTTCCTTTTGGTTGGTTTCAAAAGGTTCTATTAGTGGTTTCTGTTTCAACTTGTTAAAGACGATTAAGAATAAAATATGCGACTCTACGGAACAAAAAAACTAGGTTGAATTTTAAAAGTATTAGGTGTCAACAATGTCACTATTTATGGAGCGTTTACTATCTATGACTGGCGCAAGAGCAAGTATGGTGGAAGATTGGAACACGAAGACAATATTATTATTATTATTTATCCATTGCTGTCCTACTGCAGGACAAAGGCCTCCCCTCCCTCCTTCCACTCTTCGCAATTTAATGCTGTTACAGGCAAAGATGGTCTTGATCAAGAAGACAATATGAAAACATGATATTACAGACAATAAAAATAATTGAAGCAGATCTACAGATATTAGCTAATTCAGTCTAACAGTACAAGTAATAAATGTATTTTCACTCTATAAAAAATGGTTTGTAATATTCATAAAACAAACCATTGTTTGTGATAGTAACTACGTATTTTCTACTTTATTAAGTGCAAGGCAAAGGCAGGTGCCAAATCGATCGAGATAGTAGTCAGCTCAAGTCATTCAGCAAGTCGAGTGAATTAGTTTCCACAAGTTCAGCATCTTCGACGAAGCTTTGCCTCGAGTAAAGTGATTTCGACCAGTTACACAAAGTGAAGTTGAAATAAATATTTTCTTTTGACAGATTTGAATGATTAAACAAATATTTATGGACATTTTCACACAGATAAACAGAGCTTGAAGTATTGTTATTTTTAGGATATTTTTTTCGTGAATACTACTGTAGATTTCCTTACATTGTACTTTGATATTATACTCTGAGCTCTATTATAATACCTACGCAACATTTTGAAAATATTCCGTATAAGTATAAAAGATACACCCACTATATACTCGAATATATCCAATAAAACTTTCCAATAAACTAGATTCGAAGCAAACAACATGAAAAAGAATGCGATTGTTTGTTGCACAACGTTCAAAGGGGTGCACTGACCTTATATTTAAAACCAATAGCTTAAGAGCCAACGATGTTATGTATTTTAACTAAGTTAAATTGACACCGCGCTGGAATTTCAATATTTAATTTAATTGTAATTATTTCCTTCTTACAAAGAATTACAATCATACAAAAAAACGATAGGAACTAGAATCACCTAGTATGTAAGACGATTCTAAATGATCCTTGTGATTTTAATGAATAAACTAACTTTGACTTTGATGATGTAACCTTCGTTTTATTAATTAAACAGACTTTCATCGCCCTCCAGCAGTATTACTAAAACACATTTTTAATTAACTCAAAAAGTATCAAGACGAATACTTCAGGATCTTCAATTATGCATGATCTTATTGAAATGTATATGTACAAACAAAACAATATCATCGAAATCATTCTTCATAGTTCTTTTTTTTTGTATGTATACTTACAAAAATAAGAACGGTAACTAACACGGTTCATGACATACAGCCTGGTGATAGACGGACAGCGAAGTCTCAGTAATAGGCTCCAGTTTTACCCTGTAGATTTGGAACCCTAAAAAAGCTATTATAAAATAACGAAGGTGTGATCGTCACTCGCTCTTGCTCTACAAGTGTTTCAAGCTTTCATATACCATTCTATGTTTCATGTCAGAAAAAAAAAACATTGAAGCCTTTTGTGTACCTATATGTTAAAATATCAAACGTTGTTTTTGTGTAAATAAGTAATTGAACCAAACAGGTCCCCATGTTGGTATGAAATAATCTCTGTTACTTTGTGTTGCCTATAACACGTCCAACGAGGACGTGGCCTGTACCACACACTGAGACATTAATTGAGTTTTGATTGATAAGTTGAATTTGGGAGAGACCCTTTCAATACTTAAAAAAATCGGTTCGTTTTAGGTATAGATACCTACTTATAGGTCAATGTAATAACTCATAGGTAAGTATAGATTTTTGTAATAGTTCATAGAATATAACTATAACAGAACTTCATAGTTCCTAGTGCATTATCTAACAATTATCAGTCATTTTATTCTATGTGAATTCAAACAAGGAAAATGTGTAGTTTGTTAAAGATCACATAAAATATATTAAGATAAAAATACAAAGATGTTTTTCTCATTACTTCCAAAACGTTGATAGAATACAATAACGTAAATATTACTTATCTGGGGTAGCCAAGTAAATGTAGTAATCGTCGACATATAATACTAGCGTATTTGATATACATTGCGCGTTTTCACTACAACGCTCAGCAGTCGACCTATGTTAGAGCGCAGTGTGACTCAAATAAGGATTGCGATCGCAGCGAATGTCAGATTTATTTGTTATTGCTCTCTTGATAAATATAATAGTTTAATAGAGCAACGTACTATCTTTGAGATGGGGAAAAAATCAAAGCTGTAACATAGATAAATGTATTAGAAAACTTTAGACGAAAGAAATTGAAGAATATGAAGCTGCTATACTAATAAGGAATTGACAAGTGGCAGATAAAAACATGTCACAGCATCTATTTTTCTGCCACTAACTACACCCAACGTGGGATGAGAGCAAATGAAAGTGAAATTGTTCCTAATATTTCATCATTAAATAATAATGTACAATATTTTATTTAGTTTATTTTTTGTTTGAAACGTTACTAATTTTATTTTCTACGAAGTTTCTCATTCGTTCAACCCTGTAAGATTACTTTCATTATTTGAAACGGCCTCAGATTTATGAGTGATAAAACATCGGGCCGCTTACGCCAAATGGACTGTAACAAAATCCTTCGGTATTTAATAATACCAAAGCTTTAGGGTATCTACCCATTTTTTTAGTTCAATTTTATTAGTTCATTACTATTATTTTAAGATGATCACTTCATGATTTATTTGAATATTTGCTAACCTAATATTTTTCTATAGTAAGTTATCTCATACGGACTTAGCATTCAAAACAATCCATTTTGGGGTTCGGATCATAACCCCAGCTATTCCAAGCTAGGTTGATGGATCTTTGGGCCCATTGATTTGGAAAAATTTCATCAAAAATATCAATTTCAATTATTTTAGTACAACATACAATGAAATATAAACTTTTTGACAGTTCAAAGAAGATATTTGATACCTCGTTATTTTCCGGCTGTCGAAACTTTTAACGAGACTTTTGGATTAGAGTTTTCCCACTGACGTCTCAAATGTACTAATGTACGAATTAAAGAAGCCGCTTTACGAGCCGTAAACCCAGCTTTGAGGTACGAAACTTGCTTATGATGCATAATATTAGTCATAGTTTTGAGAGGTAAATCTAATAACACTTTCTGAGCAACTGCACAATTACACTTATTCCACTTTGACGTGCTCAAATTATCCAAAAGCTTTTAGAAAATGTAGTTTTTTGTTCAGCTATAATTAAATAAAACTAATGGAATAAAAAAATATTTTGACATAATAAGATTTACTTCTAGAATTGAGTTATATCACAGAAAATAAATAATTTCACATTAAAATAGTGTATACGATTTTTTTAAATTTTTGAATATGGAGGCGTTTAATTATTTGTCAGATATCACTTATCAATCTATTTTGTCAAGAACGTGTATCGTGGTTTTTGGCTTCAGTCACGTTTACACCTCAAAGCCCACTTTAATGAACAAAGGAGCTTTATTGAGCAAAACTTATAACACGACTGTACACAACTTTGTGGCAATTAGTTACTCTCGGTATCATTGTCAAACCCGACGAACGACCGACGTACAAGTACAGGCATAAACTCAAAATAGTTATCATGATTTGTCTTTGACAAACGTACTTTTAAACTCAGCACGATGTTCTTACTTGGCCTTAATCCGGACGCAAGCCTGCTCGTTTACATTTTATTTGATTGTACCAAATTTAAAATATGAATTAGTGTTCATATTTTCTTAGTATATGATAGTCCAAGCTGATTTCCTGATGTTAAGTGGTAACCACTGTTTATACCAATTACTTTTGAGATGTTAAATCTCGTTGCCTGAAATTGCACCGGCATCCATTCCCTTCAAACCGGAACACAGCAATACGATTTGCCTCAAGGAATGATGGTTACTACAAAACGAGCTATTTCACAAAGTGTTACCACCACCGAAAAGCCTACCTACTACCTACTACTTGCCAGTACACACGCACATGCATATCACACAGAGATTTTTACGTGTGTGCTTTGCGATTGTTCAGTGAATTGTTGTTGAACAAGTGAGAAGTTCCATGAATCAAATAAAATACATGAATAAAATAAAATACCTACGGAATTTCTTAAGTTTTTGAATGACATGCATAATACCCACCTTGCAAATTTATAGGGATATTATGTTACATCCGGTATTGCTGCTGATAAGGAGCTTTATAGACTTATTATAAAGACTGTTATTCTATTTAATTGAATTTATAATTAGCTCGGCTCTCTTGATAGACACTCAAAAATGACATAAAATGCAATATAATAAAACAATGGGAATCGCGTCATTGCAGATAAAGTCCTTTGTAAAAACCGTTAATGGATCTGAAATAACGGTTTTTAATTTTTTTTAGCTTGTAACGAGTTTTACAAGTACATAATTCAACGAGTTTTCTTTTCAAAGTAAACAAAGAAGACTGAAGGTAAATTATTTTAGCAAAAATGGTTTTATTGGAATACTTAAAACCATTTTGTTTTTTAGGATTGATGAAAAAAGTAGAATATTAAAACATCAAAATGAATTTACTTTTTTTTTTAATAACATCTTTTTAGATTAGGTAAGTTACTAAATCACCTTACTAAATTACCTTACTAAATCACTTGGGTATCTATCTACCATTTTATGTTTGTGTATGTAATCGTGTTTTGAACTTACTTTTGTAATAGTCAGTGAGTATCAGTCAATCATTTGGTTAAATAGATTAAAAACAGGCATAACTCTGTCATTAAAGGCAAAAGGATGTCTTTCGTTTCGAATCCTATGCAATACATTAAATTACACTTTTATTCCGACAGTTTACACTTTAAGCTTTGAGATAAAACAATATTATACCAAAATTCAACACACAAAAAAATTACAAAGCTCAAACCATAATTCTCTAATCTAATTTATGAATCTATGAAAAAGTCTACAGATAGGAACGAACACTAAAAGTCGAGATCATTTTAAGCCGAGCTCATGAATTCCGTGTGGTCTTCGGAAACGTACTTTAAAGTTATGGTAAAATCGTTCTTGACCTTCAATTATAATACCTGTCTCAACAAATGACCCTCAACTTGACTATTTTGGTTGTTACTAAACCAGACCGAGTCTAACGCCTTCGTTATGTAATACCTATTAGTAATTCGGTCAACCGACGACGGTCCGAGACCGGAATAGCGAACCCGATCGAAAAGTCTAAAACTCGTAATTTACACGACACAAACGAAATTGGTACCAAAAGTGCTATCAAAAAACAGGAAGAGACCACACATAGTTTATGGGTCTGTAATATCAATATTATACGAATCGCAACCTAAAGATACATATTTATTTTATGACAGAACTTTTTCAAAACTGCACCAAAACTGGCACGGTGAGCAAGAAGAGAAACGACGAACGGCCAAACCTTTATTGATATAACATACGAAATATTCAGAAATTCTAAAAAAATATTCCTTATCCACCTATTCATATAAAACTCACTTTCATTTTTTTAGAAACATCGATAAAATTTCGAAGCAAAGTCAGCGATATGTTTTGAGTATTGGAAACACAAATCAAAATTTCCATCATCCTATAAAATATCGAGAAAAATAAAATCGTATCAACACACTGAGTCAGCGTCGGTGTGTTGTATGCTTACATGAGTGAATACTCGCTCATGTGAACCGATGGATTATTTGTCTGGAAGTGACTGATTTTAATATTGTTTCAGACACGATAGCTGCTATTTATGTACTTAAATATAAGTGATTTGATTCCAGCGCTTTTGATTGTATGGGCAATTGGGTATAGAAGCAGTTTAACAACAGCAATGCATCCTAATCTAAGATAAGCTACCAATTGGCATTGTGTCACAAATTTAAATATACTATAATAGTTTATTTTTCTGAATACATGTAACTTGTGTGATATTTGTTAAGACTTATGAATCTGATAGTATCATGATGCACGTAATTACAGCAACCTTCAAATATGAACATAGCAATGCGAGCATTACTGCTTATCGGCAGAAACATATAAACGGTAGTGTTTCCTCGAACGAGCAAAAGCATATCTACGGATGACTTCCTTATTGAAAAGAACATCACACTTTTTCCTTTATTTTTCAATATAGCCACCCACGGAATAGCAGTAGCTCTACCATGAGTTTTTACTATACTATACTATATACTATACTCGCTAGCGTCTGTAATTAAAAAAATGTATGAAGATTTGTACAGCGCCTCTAGCGGATAGTTGGGTACTAAAATACGTAATAAGTACTAATATTTACGTAACTACTGTAGTAAAGTCAGGCGATTTTACTGTGACAACTCATGGTAGAGGTACAGGCATGGTCGTTACGGCAGGTGTACCCTGAGGGTCAATAACCTATGCGACAGAATAATATATAGTATCGTTGCAGCTGAAGGTCAGACGTAAAAGTACATTGGTTTACCAACTTTACTATCAATGTATTCAATTCAAGTTTATAAAGGTGATTTCAAGTGCTTTCCAAGTAGATACTTTGATTTGTTTTTACAATCTTCTGGTTATCTTTTATACTGCCTAATCTATATTATATAAAAGAAAGTCGTGTTAGTTACACCACTTATAACTCAAGAACGGCAGAACAGATTTGGGTGAAAATTGGTAGGGAGCTTAGAGCCAGGAGACGGACATAATAAGATACTTTTTATCCCGTTCGACAGCGTTCTCGTGTGACTTGACATGAAACGTCAGTCACTATAAAACGTGGTATAACAAAAAAGAATCAGACTTGGGATAACAAAACGCAAATGACAGCTATGTAATTGACGTATAATGACAGCTATGTAATGACGTATAGATGACAATTTGATATTTGTAAGAAAATAACTCAGTTCCAAGTTGTTCAACCAGAACATTATTCATGTTGAGCTCTATATTATTATTATCTTTTATATCTTCGGCTGATAAGTCAAACCCAGAAAATATTGCATCAGATGATGGCATAGACGGTGGTGACGGTGGTGATGATTGAATTTTAGATTTTAATTTAGGTACTTACTAATTTTTGCTTGACCTTATCTTTTTGTAACTTTGCCCTATAAATTCGTATTTGTCGGCTCACATTATTTCCACACTTTACACAAAATTTAAATGTGTCAGCGATTATGCTGTAACATTGGTCGCATTTCAGCAATGTCTCATTGCAACCAGGACAAGTATTACGTTTGTCCTGCCGTTCCATCCACTTGTTGCAATATGGACAATGCATTTTATGTTATTTATAAATTTTGAAAATAGTTTTTAAATTCCAACAATATTTTCTTGACAAGTTAGGTGACAGTTTAGTAAAGTGGCAAAATCGATACAATCCGAAAAGAAATAAGCTGGTAATATTTGTTGAAATAAGTCTATAATCTATTAAAATGTGGCATGCAACATTAAGAAAACTAGAGTGTGATGTGTGAAATGTCCAAGAATATTTAATGATTTTTATATATATGTCCAATGTTTATCCATTATTTATCCCAATGTCCACCCGTGCGAAGCCGGGACGGGCCGCTAGTTATTAATATTTGCGTCAAACGGACGAACTGATTTTTAAAACTGATGTGCACTGTGATGATTACAAATTAGTTAAGTAGTAGGTAAACATAAAAAATGTTTTCATAAAACTTTGTACTTATATAAGTTTAGTAAGTAAATAAAAGCTTAATACTTAATAATAATTATTAAACAATAATATAACTCAGGGCGGTGAGTGCTGTGAATCCTGATTAGAATTTGACTTTGATTTTCACTTAGAAATGAAAGATTAATTAATAATTTAAAACGGCATGATTCATTCGATGTTTTGTTACTAACCCAGGCCTAAGCATTGCATTACGTCACATTAAAGACGTTCCCTCTGAAGCAATACTGCATCCATCACTCTGACACAAAAGGTGCCATGTGACTGTCACAAGATACAACTGCTGCATTTTAGGCTTAAAAAAAACTTTATTCTCAAGAAAGAATTACAAATTCACTTCTAAGAGAACTTATAGTACTAGTACGTAGTCTAGTACGTAGGTACATACACCGGAAATAAAATATATTTTACCCGTACAACTTTAAAATACCAGCTTAACGTTATTCGCACTTCGTTTAAAATATATTTTATTTCGTCCCCAGTATGTAAAGACGGATTTATAGCCGATTTATTCTTTGTTACGAATGTTAAGTTACACTGCGCGGTACAGACCACGCGGAACTAAACTCTTGTGTTTGCCACTGAGTTCAACTCTATGACTTTACAATAGGTACATTGTTTCCAAGCCCTAAAAGTAATAACTTCATAATTTATATTTACATACTTGAATGCATAATCTAATTTAACAAACAACAAAAAAATGCCGCAAGAAAATTAGCTTCACGAAATACGGAACTTGAATACTAAACAAAAAATATCAAATGCCCAAGGGAGGACATTCTGAATATTCGAGGGGAGTAAACTGCCTGATTAACGACAGTAGGCTACGCCTTGCCGGAAGTGACGCCTGTCACGGAAATGAACAAGCCATCTGAATTGAAGATAACAGCTTTGATGTCCAACACTTGCCCTATAATTGTGCGAAGTTGTATAGTAAGAATCACATCTGTCTTGGCTAACGATTTCTTGGGTACCTTTCCTGCATCAATATGAAATGTGTCCAGCAAAACATTTTTTTCGAACATCGTTGCCGCCGGGCTCAGTATCATAAGTCAGAGTAACGAAGGGCAGCGGATCATTTTGATAGTACCACAGATTTTACTTTGTGACCTTTTGAAGTAATTTTTATGAACAGGCTTGCTTCGTATTATCGGACATCCAAATACTTTTTTCGTTCAAGTGAAACCTGAAGTTTTTTTTCCTACAGTCCTTTTTGTTTTGTTTGAATTTCAGAGTTATGCTAGGTATCACATTTATTTAATAATCATAGTTTATGAGGGGAAATTGCTATTCAGCGGGGCAATGCAGCCAGTGTCTTGGGTACGCTTCCGATTGGTACTGATTTGGATCAGTTGAACTATCTATAGATCGTTTGCAACGGTCTGTAGATAGCTCAACTGTTTCTTATGTATTTTATATGACAATGTACATTTTGTAAATCCAGTATAGTCGTAAGTTTGTTTGTGAATAAAGTCCATCTTTATTTATAGTTACATAATTAGTTGTGTGTTATTATGATGAGGTGAATTGTTTTCAAGATGAGGCGAATTACTTGAAGGTAGTTCATCTATACATTACCCCATCTGACCCCATAGTTGACCGCATAAGCCTAAGCCGTAAGGCGCCGGCTTCCTCATAAGCCGTTGCATAATAGAAGCGTGGTTAGTGCCGTTGCTGGTCGGAGTGATAGAGCACGTGGCCCTGCCTTGGATACATTCACACGAAAAGCAGTTTGCCGCTTGTTTTATCTGATTCCAATTGTAAAAGACATGTGCGTGAGATATGTGCGTACAAGCAGAACACTAAAACGCATTGAAATCGTTTTCTCTAAGAAAACGTACACCGAATAATAGAATAGAAATATACTTAACTTTAATTTACGAATCTCCCTGTAGCTAATATTGCCGCATTTTCAGCGTCAACAAGCTTTAAGTGTTATTTAAAAAAGTTTGGCAGCTTGTCGAATTGTCGAAGCGTCTTGCCAGTCTCAGTGAAAAGGTGGTACATAAAAACAGTCAGTGAAACCTGTTTTTTGTGTAAACGTTGACTTTAGTGTGCATGCGCCTTTAAAGGGCCTGTCGTTGAACCCATTTGTAGACGTCACATTCATTTTTAACACATGAAATATGATGCATGGCCCGTCTATTAAGTAATTTTGTGCACATGCATTCAAATAGTCATTAGTAAGTTGTTCTTTTTATATGACTTCTGTCCATCAAAGCAGTCAATCATGCTTATGTCAAGTGTCGATCATCGACACTTTGAAATAATTCCGTTGTCAAATCGTACAAAAAGTGTACTTATATACAATTTAGGATAGTATGTATGATACCATAAAAACTAAGATGGGGCTTATTTTAAACACGCATGAGAATAAACAATAGTTTTAAGAGTAAAATCTTCGAAATCTCGAAAGTCGTAGAACAAAAATTGTTGTTTGATAAGGTCATTTATACACTCTATATATACCTACAAATAAATGCAGTTATATAAGTTAAATACCGACGTATTTCTTGATACTACATAGATATATTTATTTAAATATACCGTTGGTTTTGAACTTCCAATAAAGTGATACTGTTATCTGTGTGGGCAGGTTGCGACACATAAAATGTAAGTTTACTGCATAAATCTGTTTTAGATATACATAATGCTGTTTAAGCTACTATTAAATATCAGGTTTCAATCATATCTTCTAAAATGTACCTTGTTCAGTTGTAACAAAATCTTGACTGATGTAAATCTGTTGGATGACGATACAACTGAGTTAGTACTAACTTTACCCACGCTGTGGATTGTTTTACCAGAAAATTAGTAAATACTAAGCAAAAAACGTCTTTTGGGTTTAGGTATCAGTTCAGCCCCCTCTTTAGAAAAGTCTAAGGAGGGGACTGAACTGATGAGTAACGCGACTGAACTAGATTTCAAATGCACTGATTAGGTACCTACCTACAGCAAAAACAAAACACAACGCAGGTTCAAGTTCTACTTTTTCCAAAAACGTTTTGCATACTATAATTTCTATCTTATTTTATCTTATTCTTATCTTATACACTTTTCAATTTCATTAGTAAAAACTAATAATCTGTTTAAGAAGTGAAGTAATTTGTGTAAAACGTGCCTTATTTTTATTTCCATATAGGTATATTTATGCGCTTTGTTTGTCACATTAAATATTCATGTTGATGTCATCATTGTTGATATTTAATCCAGCAGTACAAATTATAGTAGTAATTATAGTGTTATAATATTATGTACTTAGGCAATTCAAAAATTAAGGCATTTTTATGAATATCGTATAAGTTATAAATAATAAATTATATAGGTCTATCAGTAATCTAGTTCACATAGTAAAAGCTTTGCTTAGTTTGGGATTAGAATGTGATGTGCAAAATTTCCACAAATGTTTATTTACTATCATATTTTATCATAATTATATTTTCTCTATTTCTACACAGCAGTCCTCTAGAGTTCTTGTTGTGTCATGATCAACATGCTGTTGGTGCCTAGTGCTTCAGCGTGTGATTTCTCATCACTTATTTACCATCAGAGACGGATCTCATATATTACGTGACTAAATTTGAAAGTAACTAACTGAGTGACTCAATTTGATCATATGGCCAAGTGGCTTAGCTTCAACGATATATTTGTTGTTGCGTTTGCTTTTGATAATCAGTTAATAGTTTAGAATCTAAACGATATTTGAATACATTACATTGGATGTGAAAGGAGTGAATACTGAGATGACTGACGATAGAGGAGAATGGAAGAAAAGAACATGTTGTACAGACCCCACAAGGGCAGGAAGAAGAAAACTCAATTAGAATAATGTTCTAATTAACAATGTTTTTATTTTGTTGAAAATTATTTTCCTTTTGCGTTTGACATTGGTCTACGTTCTTTCATATGTTTAATCTTATTATCATTATGGTTTTTTTGTTGTGATTGCCAAAATTAAGTTATTTGATTATGAAACTAACCCTATTTACCCCCTATCTTATAAAAAGTTAGCGTTGATTTTATGTCATCATTACGTATGGTAATCAATACTTCAAATCGGCGCTAACTTTTTATAAGATAGACCGTTAGTCTATTATTTCCTTAAACAGGGTTAACGTGTGATATCTATGTTACCATAACTACCGTTGTAACACCGGAGCAATAAATATATTGGAGTAAGTATTAAGTTCAATACAGCGAAAGTAGGATATGTCCCAGCTGCAAGTTTCCAGCGCACTTAACTTCCAGAACCTTCCAGATTCTACGAACAGGTGAGCACTTTTCTGTACAAAACACGATTGCTCTGAAATCGGTTTACCACGAACGAAAGGACATCGTAATAATATACGAGAAGATGTATCTACCTACTGAATACAGCGCCGCTTTTATTTATTTAGAATAAGACTTATTTTTATTTCAAATCTTGGTATTGAAAGACGTTTGTAAGTTTTTATGAATTTTAATGTATTATTGTTAGAGTAACGTTAAAGTTAGTCTGTAAGGTAACGTATATACATTTATATTATATTCAGTACCAGCGTTATGGGCAAAGGTTATGCCAGTCACCTTCCTAATAATGAATACGTAAATATCAAGTTTTGGATACAGTAGGTCCTATGTAAGCAAATGAGAAGTAGGTTAAAAAGTGCCAGATTACATGTTTTTCGTATAGCCCGATGGATGCCTATCAGTTTAATTATGGGTATGTCCAACTAGCTTTTAATTATATTTCTCAATTTTTTTTATTTATCTAAGTTACTTAAAAGTGTTTTTTATACGCTACTGTTTTAAACTTACCATGTTTTAAACTATTATTATTTACGTGATGATTTGACATACTATCAATAAATAAAATACTCGTGGTAACGCTGTTCAAAACTCTTCTTTGTATCTTTTGTTAGCACCTAAATAAAAAAAAATCTAGAATTTTAGTACCTAGTTAGATGCATACCTACCAGTTTCCTTTTGCTTAACCGAATTGTGTGGGAAGCTACACCCACTTGACGCCGGAGTCGCCGGACCCACACTTGAGCGGACCCTAGCTTTGTCTGTGATTTCAGTGTTTGCGTCACTAATGTTAAATTGTTCCCTTGGTGTAATGTAAAGTGTTAATATAAAATATACCAACGTTGTCAGCCTTATCGACTGATACAGTCGTTAAAAATCATAATCATTTCGCACATAAATACTAAAGGTCTATCTTATAAAAAGTTAGCGCAGACTTGATGTATTGATTACCATACGTAATGTTGACATAATTTCAACGCTAACTTTTTATAAAATAGAGGGTATGTATTCTATGTATGTATTTACAAAAAAAAACAATAAGTAAATGCTCTACTCATTTACTAGTTATAGCTGAATTTTATAGACTTTTGAGTGAAATACCATCTTAAACTTCAATGAAGAAAAAAAAACGTGTGCTGCTGTCTAAAATATTGAATCGATGAAGTCGCCTACCCAGTACCTTTATCTTTATAATCAAGTCGGTTTTATTCATATAATTAACTATTTGTGTGAAGCCGATTCTAATTAATTTTTGGATAACATTTTTTGGTGCGTCGTTTGTCAGTAGGTATACTGAGCACATTATTAATAAACATTCGTTTAATATATCATTATTTTACTCTCACAGACTAGGATTATACGTTATTTTAAACTTTTTAATTTATGGATGATAGAGCTTGTAATCAGTGTTACTCAAAATATTTTTTCTGTCTTACTAACGGACGGAGCTATAAACCACCCGGTTTCTAAGTAGTCATTAGTAAATAATATTGTAATCATAAACTTTATCTAAAGTCACCCACGCTTGGTTGGTCTTGATATCTAAACGCAAACACGAAAGTCCAACTTTCAAGAATAACTTTGTACCCCAGATGCAAGAGAATTTGATCATAATAACGTGTCTGTTCCACTAACAATATCGTAATACGAATTTTAGTATACAAGCAGCTTCAACATACATAAAGACAAAACTTGAGGCAATCTTCTCCATATAGCTATATACTAGTTTTGTTAAGCTTATAGCTATGTAAGCTATGTGAAATTTTATAGAAAGAAACTAATTCATTTTTAAAATATATTATTTAAACAATTTATACAGAAAGTTTGGTGAACCGAACTTAAGATACTAACTTACTGATACTAACTATATAAAAATGCAGGGTTATAGGCCGATTAACATCAAGCCATACGCTTGTCTCATCAAATTTCTCAAAAAAAGACATTTAAAGTTCATCGAGGACACCATTGTAAACATTTGGTGGTGATATCGAGCAATAAAACACAAATGCATACCAGCTACTTGAACAGAAAACAATTGCAGGTATAATTCAAAGTTAGTTGAAATGTGCCACTGAACTCATACATTATTGTAACGCAACTACTTTCAGCTTAATACATAAAGAAACTGAAAGCAGTTGAAAAGCGAGTGAATTATCCAACGAAGGTCAGTAAAGTGACCTAGAGTTTCTGCCCAACCACAGTCACGTCACGACCAACGAAAGTTTAATCCCACGATCCCAACCATTACACAGAAAACATTATTTCAAATAACAAATCAGTTTCAAAGCTTCTCTTTAGCTTTATAATAACAGTTATTTTGTTATTACTATAAATACGCTAGGCATTTAACAACATAATTATAGTAAGCCATTAAAAGTTTTATAACAAAGCATCTTCGAAAGCTAAGAGTATCCAATCTGTTGAAAGCTTCTCTCAGTCAAGAAATTGAAGTTGGGCGAAAATCAAAACCCAATCAAAATGAAACGTTATCCGAAATTGCAAACTTTCGGGTACGTAATCAATATTTAGTTATAAACTTCACATTCACAACACTTCCTCGAAGCGAGTTGAAATGATTTATCTCGGTGTCATTATATTCCGTTACAGGGGTAGGCAGGTAGGAGACTGATGTCGGTGTAAGACAAGGGAGTTCTGCCGAAGATAATTACCATGGGACGAAGGCCTCAATTAGTGCCGCTCACGTTGGAGTTACAAGCTAGCAGCTCACGGGCTGACATTACCCGCCCGCGGTCCGTGACTTAATGCTCTCGCTTAGTGCACGTGCACTTAGAAACCGGTCTGGTAAGTTACTAAAGCTGACTCGATACAGCACGTCCTTTAACTGACTAACTTTTTTAACTGGTCCAGCTTTGGGCCGGTCCAAGTTGGTCAGTCTTAGTCAGGCCGCAAATTGCATCAGCTAAGCTTTGCATTGTTGTTAAAAGACATGTAATTATTGAAATGAACTTGTAAAACTAGTTTAGGAAATAATATATCCGCATTTTTATTGCTAGGGAATGAACTATGTATTATAAGAGCATCGCTAGTTGAAGAAGCTTAAACAGCTGATGTACCTGGGAATGTGACTTGAACCTCTGGCTGGTGACTAAGCAAGTTTAATATTAACTTTTAATATTAAGTTTATTATTATCCCATTTTATAATCATGTTTGCATCATTGCTGTTGTAAACAAAACGCGAACTATTTCCATTCTTCAATTCAATTGCTATGTTTTCATGACTGGTATCATAAAATGTCAGTGTCCGATCGGCATTCCCTTTGAGAATAGACGTTTATCAAAATTTAAGTATTTTAATTCTTAAGTAAAGTTTAGTACCTACTTGCTATTGAAAAAAGAAATTTTTTAACCTTGTTCATATTTGAATATTATCATCAAAGCATTTCAAAGTCAAATTGTTTCCAAGTTTTTTGCTAATATCTTTCAAATATTAAAAACTCGCTTTGAAAATTATTATAGATAATAAGTTAATAGAAATTGTAGCATTATACGTAATATTAATAAGGCAGGCTTTTCTAAAAATATCTAGTAGAAATAGGGGTTCTAATTGTTTAATAATGCATAACACAAGGGCGGTTGCCTTTAACAAGCGACAGGCATTCCGACCTTGAGTCTTATAATCACGGCCATATCTATAAACAGTGAATTGAGTTTATAAATCTATCTGGATGCCTACCGTGCCTGACGGATTCATTTCATATGAATTGATAACGCAGAACTTACCAATAAAACATCGGTAGGCTAATGGGATAGCAATTTCGACATCTGATTCCTAGGTCGTGCTTAAATATGGTCGTACAACAAAACCAAAGAAACAGAGAGCACCGCCTATTGTATTTAAATAATTTTGTCAAGTCAATTTTAGTCAGAAGCTTTGAAACCCGATATGAAAATCGTAAATGAATCGAAAATGTATTGAAACGGTGTGATGCAATTCTTGCTTCTCGTCAACGCCAGTTCGACAACCGAGTTGTAGCGTCAACGCGCAATGTACATTATGGGCCACACTAATGGTTAACCGCTCGCCGCTTTTCCCTTTTCCCGGTTTAATTTGCAACCACTGGTACGCATTGAAACCGCCAAAAATTTCAATCGATTGCATACTGAAAAGCGTGGTTAGCTGACCTCCGGTTAACCGCTAGTGCGTGACGGGCCCTCAGATACCTTCGATACGTTTGACGAAACGATTGTCACACTTATTAGGGATAGGGACTAGCGGGCCCGTTCTGGCTTCGCACTGGTCGCTTTTTTACCCTATCATATGCACACTCGAAAAACGCATCAATTAATAAAAGTTTCCAAAATCGTTTCAGTAGGTTCAGAGATACCCCATACAGCGTCTAATACATACACAACTAAAACGAAAATTACAAACTGACAAACATTACTTCATTACAATATTCGATTACATTAATACTTGGGTCTTTCAGGCGTAATTCACGCTCATAAGTATGTCAATTAATAAAATATATGTAAGGAACGTGGAACTGAAGCCACTAATTACTTTATTACGCTCTTCATGTGACAAACTCTATTTCAAAGGTCTCACGAGAGTTCAAAATCTCATATCGAGTAACCGAGGCTATTCTAGAGCTGGGACGATGAGTTTCAAACATACTCAGTTCAGTTTTATTTTACCTTTTGATGGATCTATTTTAATTTTAACTTTGCGGTGGAAACTTTTCTCTATTTGAACTGGTAAAAGTTTTCACAGCTCGTAAACTTGCAACATGTGGACAAAGTCAAAGTCAAAGTCAAAAGTTACTTTATTCAGTAAAATCACAAGGATCATTTAGAATCGTCTTACATACTAGGTGATTCTAGGTGCCAGTTCCACGCGACCAGAGCCTAGAAGAACGGGCAAGAAACTTACGGCCTGGTTCCTACCGTTTTTTTATATGATCCTTCTTACAAAGAATTACAATTAAACTAAATTAAGTACTGAAGTTTCAGTGCGGTGTCAATTTAACTTAGTAATGATACACTAATGAGTTTAAAAAAAAGAAGTATAATAAAGCTATACGTAAATCAAAAAGACAGCACACGCTTCGCTTCAGATACAAATATACTACAAAGTACATAAGCAAGGCAAGAGAACATTACTAACATCACAAATCGACAAAGTTGCTGTTGACGGGTGGAGCGACATCAGGCCATGCAGTTTTGTCATTAATATAGCTGTCTAAGGTATAATACGCCTTTTTTATAAGATTATTTTTAATGTATGTTTTAAATTTTCTAACTGAGAGTTTTGTTGCATTTTCGGGGAGTTTATTATAAAAACGCACGGCACCCCCCACAAACGACCCACTCACCCTCCAAAGCCGGAACCCAGGGACGCACAATTTATATTTGCCTCTAGTGTTCACACCATGAACCTCACACTTTTTCAAAAAGCTAACTTTATTTTTATGAGTGTACAATAAGACTTCATAAATATATTGTGAAATTACTGTTAGAATACCAATCTCCCCAAACCGCTCCCTCAACGAATCCCGCGGTTTCATTTTATAAATGGCACGTATAGCCCTTTTTTGCAAAACAAATATAGTTTGTATATCAGCTGCTTTACCCCAGAGAAGTATACCATATGACATCACACTATGGAAGTAACTGAAATAAACCAACCTAGCTGTCGTTTCATCAGTGAGCCATCTTATCGTACGAACAGCATAAGCAGCTGAGCTCAGCCTACCAGCAAGCGTTCCAATATGTGGAGCCCATTGCAATTTCGAATCAATATTTAGGCCTAAGAAGACAGTAGAATCAACAAGATTAAGTGACTCTCCATTCAATAAAATATTGGTTGGTCTTTGAACAACATTCGGCAGAGTGAATTTCATGCATTTCGTTTTCTTAGCATTAAGTAACAGATTATTAACAGTAAACCAGTTAAGTACTTGCGAAAGAGATACATTTACGTCATCGTAGTCAGTCTTTTGTCTATCTACTTTAAAAATTAAGGAGGTGTCATCTGCAAACTGTACTATGTTACATAGCTTTTGAACATAAGAGGCAAGGTCATTAACGTAGACTAAGAATAAGAAAGGTCCCAATATCGAGCCTTGTGGCACTCCCATATCAATGATTGACCCAGAAGACCTCTCACCACTAACGTCAACTTTTTGTACTCTATTGGTTAAGTAAGACTGAATAAGATCAATAGCCCGGTTTTGAACTCCGTAATGTTTAAGTTTATAAATGAGAGTTGCATGACTAACACAATCAAAAGCCTTGGATAAATCGCAAAAAATACCGGATGCGTCTTTTGAATTTTCCCAGGCATCATATATGTGCTTTAAGAGCACCGAGCCGGCATCAGTTGTAGATCGACCTTTAGTAAATCCAAACTGATTAACATGTAGCAGCTGGTTGGAGTTAAAATGAGCTAACAGTTGATTAAGAATAACCTTTTCAAATATTTTACTTAGCGTAGGCAATACCGAGATTGGCCTGTAATTGGCAGGATCTTTTTCACTTCCCGACTTGTAAAGAGGAATGAGTTTACTATGTTTCATTAAGTCGGGAAAAACACCTTCGTCAACGCATCTATTAAAAACATAGGCTAAGCACGGTGCGATATCTAATATAATAGAACCTAGCACTTTTGTTGACATTCCCCATAGATCCTCCGTATTTTTTATATTTAATAACTTAAAAGTTTTAACAATATCAATAGCCTGAACATATGAAAAACTGAATATACTATTACAACTTTCAACACTAGATTTTAATAGCGTCATCGCTCCTAAAGCTGATGCATTTAAGGATTGGGTAACAACTTTAGGTATACTGGAGAAAAAGCTACCGAATGCGTTAGCAACTTCAATGTCTTTTGTTAAAACTTTATTATCTATCTGTAATTGTATCTGCTTATTCCGAGTTTTTGATTTTCCTGTTTCGTTATTTACTACTTTCCAAGTGGCTCTAATTTTATTAGTTGAATTTTCTATTTTATTCCTTATATACAAAGATTTCGCTACATGACAAACTTTTTTGAAAGTTTTGGAATATTTCTGTATGTATATAATAAACTCACTATCTAACAACTAACAAATATAAGCTTTTTGTACCTTAAGGTTCAGATGACCGCGCGTAGCCGCGCGTCGCCGCGCGGTTGGAGCATTCACATGACGGTAAATGTATGGGAGCGCGCCTAGCCTTAAAGGTCTTTTTGTTACTGTATTGCAGTGTGCTACTCACTTCTTCTTCTTTTCGTGTCGATGCTACAACTGTGTTATATATATCTATATATTGCTACTCACTGCAATACAGTAACTAAATGACATAAACAAGACTTTTAAAACTGTATAAATGATTAAAGGTACAAAAAGCTTATGGAAAATCTAAGTACCTATCGAAGATTATAAAGTTTCACTTACGGCCGGTTTCTGGTAACCTAAATCACGATTGATCCGTGTTTGACACAAAGTAATTATTAGATTTTTTCATTGATCATCGTTCGAGAAACCGGCCGTTAGAATCACGGATGATTCTAAACGATCCAATTGTGGTTTTGTAAATAACCAGTCTTAATATAAAATACATCAAGGCACAAATGAACCTGGCTCCTCCAATCATTAGGATACGGTACACAATCTCTGGAAACAGTTGTTGGTACAAGATTTTTTATAACTCGTCCTGACTATGAAGGGCTAATGACGTAGGGAGCAGCGTTCGCTACAGATTACCAAACAGGTTGTACCTACGTAATACGAGTACCTAGTGTACAGTAGATCGCCCTTCTCACAGCACGCCTTGGAATGTGTATTATGAGCTGTACACGAAGGTAGGTACTTATTTATAATGCCGAGAATCAACCGTACCAATGCGTTTCTAATAAAACACTTAAACATTTTACAAATTACTAATCGTAGGAGCGCAAGATGCTAAATGTAAATTAACTAACCAGCGTCCTATTGAATTACGAAGATTAGATGCTACAAAATCACAAAAACTGTCTTTTTATTCAATAACTAGCTGACACGTGCCCACTTCGTTGGGGATAATTTTCATTAAATAAAAAAGTAAGACATATGCTGTCGTTGACTTGTGGCTTTTTTGTAGGCATTATTAAGCTCCACATCTTTTCTCTAGAACACTTCTTTCATAGTTAAGGCAGCGTTCGTAAGAAACGCTTTCATTCGACCGTTTTTTCTCCGATTCATTTTGCAAAACGGACTACCACGTAAAAGCCTTTTTATTTTTCAGCCATAATGAACTTTCTATTGGTGAAAGAATTTTTAAAATCGGTTCAGTAGATCCCGAGATTACCCCTTACAATTTAACAAATACACAAACTTTACCTCTTTATAATATTAGTATAGATTAAGTACTCAAGTATATTACAGATATATATATTTTTTTCCTAACCTATCTCGTCCCACTGCTGGGCAAAGGTCTCCCCCAAATCCTTCTCTCTGCTTTCCGCTTTCGTCCACCAATCCCTCTCGAAAGCATCGAGGTCGTTCCGCCATCGCCTTTTTAGTCGGCCTCTACGCCGCCTTCCGTCTTCAGGCAGCCACGGTGTCACGATTTTGGACCATTTCTCTGGGTCCATTCGGCTAATATGACCTGCCCAGTCCCACTTAAGCCTCGCGGTTTTATTGCCTACATCTGCAATACCAGTGAGCGAACGCAGCGTAGTGTTTCGCACTCGATCGATGCGCTTGAAACCAAAGATGCTACGTTCCATTGCTCTTTGGCAAATCTTGAGTCTGGATTTCTGTGCTTCAGTCAGTGACCATGTCTGCGCACCGTACATGCACATGTCGATGAGTTGGCGTTTAAGCGTAAGTGGAAGGTCGCCTTTCATGTGTTCCTTCATGGACCAGTAGCTCTTCCAGGCGTTCTCGATGCGGCGATCGATCTCCTTATCCTGCCTGTTTTCGAAGCTCGCTAATTGGCCCAAGTAAATGTATCTACTCATCAACAACAATATATTTTTTATAAAATATTATATATAAAAAAAAAAAAACCATCTAAGTAAATTATGTTTTTGTATGAGATTATGAGCACCCCCTTAAATATTTAATATTTTATTTTTAAATATTTATTCGTCATTAAAGCGGTAATCGGATACGCAACTCTAAATAACTTATCAAGATTGCTAAATACCGACCGACTTATAACACATTGCCAAAACGCACCGATAGCGCGATCTAGGATTTGTGCACAGTAACGCCATCTAGTGGTAAACACAACAAATTTCAAACTTTACTCGATTTGAGTATTCAAGTGCGACGGCGCGATGGCTTATTTCATGTATAAGTTTGGTGTTTCTATACCGATTTCTATGATTCTTTTTTTATTGAATAGGTAATAATGTTAACTTTTTTAAATAAGGAATGAGTGATAGTATTATAAACGTAAGAGTAAAGAAATATAATCAGAATGCTCCGAACTGCTAAGCTATCGAAAGTTACACGTGTTATTGTGAGTCAACCATAAAAGATAGAAATATACTGTTGTGGGATATTTTTTAGACAACTTTATGTAGAATATTTCCGTCATACATGATTTCTATGTAACTTCAACCATTAAGGCTGCACACGCGACGGAAGCTTAAAAAATAGAGTAACTTCTCCCGTTTTCCCTTCACTACTCTGCTCCTATTGATTGTAGCGTAATGAAAAGTATCCTATAACCTGCCCAGAAGTATGAAGAATAATTGTACCAAGTTTCGTTAAAATCCGTCGAGTAGTTTTTGTTTCTATAAGGAACATACAGACAGACAGACAGACAAAAAATTTACTGATTGCATTTTTGGCATCAGTATCGATCACTAATCACCCCCTGATAGTTTTTTTTTTAATATATTTCATGTACAGAATTGACCTCTCTACAGTTTTATTATAAGTATAGAAGATATAGAAGAAGATAGATATAGATGTGTCATAATAATCTTCTTTACAAAAATATTTTATTGATGATCCAGCAAACTTTTACAAAAAATACTTAAGTAAGTAATAAACTGAGTCATCACGAAAATATAAAGTTCACTCAATCAACATTGATAACCATTACGACGAAAATAACGGGATTCTTGTCAATATGAGTCGAGGTTGAGGAACGTATGATTAACGGCCGATCTCAATACTCCGTCCTCAGATTCCTCAGTAAGGGTTAGATAACAACCTACGTCACAACCATATTTTTTTGATATATAGCTTTCTATTGCTAAGACATATCTAGAAATAGATTGAGAATGGCCATAGTAGAGGAGCGTTACGAGTCTGTCAAATATAATACTGATTCTATATAAATGTACAACTTAGAAGATTTTTAAGAAAAAAAGAGCGTAAGCTATTTTAAAAAAATATGTAGTTGTGTGTCTAACTACTCTAATTTTAGAGGCATCTAAACTCCAGTAGCTCACGCATGAGCGCATTGTTCACAACTTTGCTCGTCATTATTAGCGGGTAAATAGAAAGGTTTGAGCAGCTGACCCATACAATGCGTCAACAGTAACCCTATTCTCAAAATAATGAGTAATAAAAATAAATCTCTTATGTTGCTTTGAAGTCTAGATCATAATTTTCACTTAAACTATTGTGATTATGTCTGTAACTTGGCGAATTAAATATATCAAACAAAAAGATTTACAAATTTGCTTTGAGCTAAACCAACGTACCCTTGCATTTAATCTAAATTGTTTTATGGATGAATGATTATGTTATATTCGTGAATTACCCCACTAAGTGTGCACTCAACCAAAACATACGGGCACATACCGGTCAGCATTTCCAAAGTAGGGGAACTGTTTCATAATAAATTAAAACAGTACAATTGAGCGGTTATTACTACAGTAACAGTACAACAGAGAAGTTTACATATAAATAGAATTGTTGCATTTTCAGATATAACTTGCTTTCTAAAAGCTTTATAGATCTTTCATGGCTTTACGTATGGATATCCTGTCACGCAGCATATTTATTGGTACAAGAAAGACGACAAACAACAATAATTAGGAAAATTCAGATTAAATTGTATTAAGTAATATGTATATAATAAGTATGTTATAAGTAATATTTTTTGTACTAAGTATATAGTTTTAGTTTTTAAAAACCATCATATTGCTTTTGGTTTTAAAATGTCATATGAGATATTTAAATTCAGTAAGTACTGATGATATCGTCTTTGTGTTAAAACTACGGAAAGCCACTTTATATGCAAAGTGATTCTTCGCTACGAAGAAAGCTTATATTGTTTCAAGTTAAACGTACCGGACTGTTTTAATAGCAGGAACTAAAGTATGCTTTAAAATAACCAAAATATTGAAGGCATAGTAAAACATTAGTAAAATTACAAAAAAACCTTAAAAAACATAATTCTAAAATGTGTAGAACATCTGGATGGTGGCGCAGGTAGCCAGCAGACAGGTAGATATTTTTTTGTCCTCATAGATTTATACACGCTTGCACACAATCAAATTAATTAAATTATTAAATACAAAATATATATATTTTTTTTTAATATTATTATCACCATTATAAGAATAATATTCATAGACGGTTAACACAACGCCATCTTGTCCCGAATCAAGCAAAAATGTTTGAAATATACATATAATACACAAAATAAACATCAGTGTTTGCCATGAATCAAATTAATGTTTGTTCTTAGTGAGAATCGAATCAACGATCCACAGCACGGAAGGCATAGCCTTATATCCGCTCTGTGTCACTAGTACTAAACAGTACTACTGGTCGTAAAAATTACATACTTCTGTGTCAGTTTTACTACCAGTAGTACAAGTTTTAACAATTAGTTGTGACGCCTGACATATCTTATTATTAGAAATAATTAGATTATCATTATCGGTCATTTTACATCACTACCCAGATCTCCGCCTTTTTCATATAAGATCGTAAAACTCTGCTAAACATTAGTATATTCGTGACAACCTTAATGAAGAAGAACACAAAGATGCCACAAATAAATGAAGAAGAAGAAGTCAAAGGTGCCACTAATCCTGAACTGTAAAAAACTTTTGTGCCCTTGTTGCATGGCTGTACCGACATTATTAGTGAGTTCACGGCCGTCAGCGCATGCAACCCGTTTATAGTTCCACAAAGATGTGTCACTCGCAGTAAACATAGCACTTCGGGTCGGCCCATAGGCTTTTCTCAAAGCAGTATTAATTTGGAAGTGCTGACCAAACAGGCAAAGTTTGCGCCCCTGTTTTGGTGAAAGTTGAAAGAGCTTGCAGTTTTGTGCGCGAAGTGTGTCAAATCAATTTTGAACATGCACCTACTAACTTCTATGCAACGCAGGTTTCTGCTTTGTAATACTTAGATACAAATACTATCTAAGGATCAGCTATCTCCAGACCATTAACATCGGGTATTATCTATACGGATAATATCCGTCATTTTATTAATTATAAATGAAAACTTTATGTGATTTCACATTTTATTATAATATTGTAATTTGATTATAATTAATTGAATGCTTTCCTTCATACTTAAGACATCGTTATTTTTCATGATTTAGGTGTTTCGTTTGCACCGGAGTTACAGATAAATGTTCCTCTCAACCAGAATATTTCGTTCATGTCGTTTTAATCACTTCAATGAGTTTTTTAATGTCACGTCTGACGATTTGATTCCAATTATTCTGGCAACTCTATGTAGTGGTGCTGTGGCCAACTGGGAAATGAGCTTAAAGTTTAAACTCAATTGTATTGGAAATTAAACTAATTAATACAATATTTAAATCGTTTTAACCGACGGCTTTTAATACATATGACCCAGATTGTGTATCATGTTGATATAAATTTTAAATTTTACGCAGATTTCACACATCACACCGTAGTCTCAAACTAAGCAAAGCGAATACTATGGGAACTTGACTGCTGGTATTAAATAAATACATGTATTAAATATAATATACAGTAACAATAAGTGTCTTCTTCGTTTTCTTGGTAAGTGCTTAACATTCGTTCTACGAAAAAGGTGGCAAGCCCATCACCGCTGCTAGAGTAATACTAAGTGGTTTTCTCAAGAGAGTTGTTTTTTTTAACAGTTTGAGTGCATTACACAAATAAACTTTTCTACCACATCTACTTTTATCTAGTTCACATAGTACAAGCTGTGCTTAGTATGAAACTAGAGCGCGATGTGAAATGTCCATGAAAATGTATTTATTTAATTATAATATTTATTTAATTTATCAATCGACTCGATTTGATGCCAAAACCTAGCGTGATTGATAGATGTTATGTTAAAAAAGGTTGTGAAGAACTATATATTTTGAAATTATAAAAAATAATACAAATAAAATAGTCCTAACAGTATAAACCATGAGATCAAGTAATCCTTTACTTGATCTCATGGTTCTCAAGTATTCCCATACTTCGTCAAAGTTCTATTATACAGACTTGAAATTAATATTTGAATTCATTCGTAAAACTAAATAAAACTAACGTAAAATTGTGCCAAAATCATGGTGGACGGATGAGACTAGCTATCCACAACACAGGTTTTACCTAAGGTGGGAGATAGTGTTTTATTACGATTTAAAAATGTACATAGCTGATCTAACACAAACTGTAAACAAATTGTAAAAACTTACCAAACTTTTTGAAAAATAAATGATTATTAACTGCGTGTATGTGTATCATTCGTATCTGTTATATTTATTTTGATCCTCCAGTCAATCATTTTTCAAAGCCTCACCCAAAGCTTTTAGTGACCGTGCAATTCCTTTCCACGTCCTAAATCCCTACCATTTAGCAAAAACCTCATACGTTTGAACTTTACAAACAGATTTTTTCGTATCCTATTAAACCCGGACTGATGAGATAGTCCAGTCAAAATAGACTAAAATTATGACTTCAGTTTGCATTAATTCCCAACAAGCTGGATTTTTGTGCAGGCCTTGAATACGTCATTATAAATGATATGTCAAAAGTCCCCATCGATCCCGCTTGTGCGTTGTTTTTTATTCGAGGTCAAAGGTCATAAATTTGCGTTTTTTGCATATATCTCTGAAAATACGAGAGCTATCGAAAAGTGGTTCAGGCAAAGTTTGTACATCGTAAAATTGTCTACAAAAATACCTCAACACTTTTCTTCTACAAAGCATCGCTTTCGAGATATAGTGACTTTAGACCGCAGGAAAATCGTCGAAGATGCTGCGTTTTTTTCATTTCAATCGTTTTATCTGCTTTATTGCCACAGAATAAACAGTATTTTTTGAAATTTGCTGAAAGGGGTGATGGGTTCGATGGGTTAGTCCTCCTCCGAGGTAATGAATCGTCTTTTTGTCTCAAGAAATACTGTTTGTTCTGTGGCAATGAAGCAGATAAAACGGCTGAAATGAAAAAAACGCAGAATTTTAGTAGATTTTCCTGCGGTTTAAAATCACTTTATCTCAAAAGCGATGCTTTGTAGAAGAAAAGTGTTGAGATATTTTTGTAGACAATTTTACGATCTACAAACTTTGTCGGAATCATTTTTCGATAGCTCTCGTTTATGACTTTTAAACGCAAATTTATGACTTTAACCTGGGTATTTGCGTTTTTCACGTATATCTCTGAAACAACGAGAGCTATCGAAAAATGGTTCCGACAAAGTTTGTAGATCGTAAAATTGTCTACAAAAATATTTCAACACTATTCTTCTACAAAGCATCGCTTTTGAGATAAAGTGATTTTAAACCGCAGGAAAATCTACTAAAATTCTGCGTTTTTTTCATTTCAGCCGTTTTATCTAATTCATTGCCATAGAACGAACAGTATTTCTTGAAACAAAAAGATGATTCATTACCTCGGAGGAGGACTAACCCATCGAACCCATCACCCCTTTCAGTAAATTTCAAGAAATACTGTTTGTTCTGTGGCAATGAAGCAGATAAAACGGCTGAAATGAAAAAAACGCAGCATCTTCGACGATTTTCCTGCGGTCTAAAGTCACTATATCTCAAAAGCGATGCTTTGTAGAAGAAAAGTGTTGAAGTATTTTTGTAGACAATTTTACGATCTACAAACTTTGCCTGAACCATTTTTCGATAGCTTTCGTTGTTTCAGAGATATACGCAAAAAACGCAAATTTATGACTTTTAACCTGGAATAAAAAACAACGCACAAGCGGGATCGATGGGGACTTTTGACATATCATTTGTAATGACGTATGTAAGGCCTGTACAAAAATCCAGCTTGTTGGGAATTAATGCAAGCTGGAATGTCTATTTTGACTGGACTAAGAGTGTGTTTTCATGCATTCAGAAATACTTAGTAAATATAACAGTTTTGCTTTTTTTTATTTATGCAGAGGTAAATAAGGTTAACCCAATAGTACATTGAATCACTAATATACTATTAAATAAAATATTATAAATAATCATAAAAAAGTGTATGTGTTACTTGAATTAAAATACTGTATATTATTATAAACATTATTACATTATGTATGTATTCTATCAGCAATCCAGTTCGCATAGAATTCCTCTGCTCATTTTAGGATGAGTGATATATATATTTATAACAATAGTACTTCAGCTGTTAGTACTATCGGGAGTTCAACAAGATCAAAACCTTTTGAAGTGCGGTTTTGACAGTTGGGTCGTTGGAGGTCAGGAAAATCAGGAAAACTACACTGAAGATTTGCTGAGAACATGATGAAAGGCAAAAGGGTGAATCGGATTTGAACAATTACATAAACGTCGCTCACATTTGTGAGAGCAAACATCTTTAACTTTTCTCTGAAAACATGTTGACGATTAAATGCTAACTCGATCGTCGGAGAGGGGAGGTAAACTACATTGATAAAAGAAATGAACATTTATTTATTCAAAAGGTTTTATAAAAAAATTGTATAGACGATAATCGGGATTTATTTTAATTTAAATCCTTAAACAGCTGTAATTCCATGATCATTGTGTTTTATTGTGAAATAATACTTGACTTTGTCGCTTATGGGCACTCGCTATCTTGTTCTAAATTAAAACAAAAACCAACCAATTGCGTTGCGAGTCGGACTCGCGCACGAAAGATTTTGTACAAAAAAAACACGTTTTTGTATGATTCAATAAATATTTAAAGGGCTCTTGTAGTTATAGCGGCAACAGAAATACATCATCTGTGAAAATTTCAACTCTCTCAGTAATAGGGTCGCCCTTTGGATACAGAATCCGAAAAATTATGCATTTCATATTAATATGTATATAAAGCTTTACGTTACTTTGTATGTTTGCTATAGTTTGGTACTAGAAAAATATGTAAGCAACTATGTGCGCGAGTAATTTCTAAAACTGGCAAGGCGGCAAAGGATTTGGTGTTTTACTAACATATATTATTTGTTTTCTATTGTTATCTATTCATAGTGGATCGACTAATTACATCTAACCCGGCCGAGTCACACCCCACTAATAAATCGAGGGCTGACCATGCCATAAATTTAATTGGGTAAAAACAGAGGCGCTTTTTTTTTAAACCAACATTTAAAACACGTTATTTGAACTCTTACCACAAAAAAATATTTATGCTTTTTGATCTCTGTATATTCCTAATATAAAATTTCAATTAACTGAAAATATCATATTAAAAATGGTTTGAATAAAAAATGGGGATGTTTACTCGGTACACATCCTCTCAGATCTTTCTAATCAGAATGTAGGAAACGCAAATTGATTATCGTTTAGTAGAAAACACCTAATTGCTAAGCGGACGGCAAAATCTAAAATATCTATAAAACATTATTATGATGGCCACGACGAAATGGCTCACAAATCGCAAAAACCAATTCAGAAACTCATTAAACGAAATAATTAATTGACAAAGATGAACTAAAGATAAAGATTCCAGTCCAATTTCTTCGTCACCAGTTACGTTTGAAGAGTTCTAAGCATTTTTTTTTCATTTGAATTAACAGACAAATATTATTAATGTTTTATTATGTTGATTAATTTATTTGGCGAACGTTGAGTCAATTAAAATTAAACAAGTGCTGCCTCGTTTGTTGTTAGCTCATCTAGAAGCTTATCTCCACGGCTTTGCAGAAAACTCAACAATATAAGCTTCTGTAAAACTCTCTGTTATTCCAGAAACGTACCCAGTTGTGCTACTCACACCACTGTAGGGCTTTTGAGATTAAGGTTAAATATATTTTATAATAAATTTAGCAGATAAAAAGCAGAGTAAATCTTCGAGACCCTACATCGTCTTGTTGATCGAAATATGGGTAAAAAGTAGCCCCAACCTTTTATAAATCATCCAAATCAGATACAAAGGCCTGTTTGTTGAGGTTCCTTCTCAGTATTAGTGGTATGTGCCTATAAAGCACTAATAATTATACCGTGAAAATGCAAGAAATCTTGCTCGTTCATCATTGTTTTGTCATTCGATCTCCAAACAAAAAGCTATTCGTCGGAACTTACGAAACAACGTAACTTGAAACTTGTAATTGATGTCTAATTCCACTCCCAGGTTGGAGCCCTTGGAAACATTGTAAAGCTACATTGTATTTTAGGTACTTAGGTGCCTTCCTACTTACCTAGATACCGCGTTATTGTATAGTCTAGGTATGTATTGGAGAAAGGTATCCATTTTAGTCGTACTTAAGTACCCATTTACTAAAATAATACCCCAGGTGTTCCTATTGCTCTGATAATATTAACCTAAAGTAGGTCGATTTTCAATATAAACCTTTACCTATACCTAATAAGAAATGGTATTTCAACCAGCTGTCGCATATTTCAGCAATCCTGAGCAACCTAAGTACTTAATAAATTTCCGACTTTCTGAACTCTTAATACAGATCCAGAAAATAAATATTACGCTCTCATTGTTAAGCTCAACAGGACACCGTGCATGATACGTTACCAAGAAAGCGATAACAACAGACAATACCGTCTCTCTAAACACCGACACTTCGAAGAAACAAAACGCATTTAAACATGCTGCTCTTGTAATTACCGCACATAGCAGCCTTTGTACCCACTGCAGGCTGACTCAACCGATCTAATCGAATGCTCCGTGCATGACTATTGACCACTAATTAAAGTCTAAACAGGCCATTTCGAGCTTGGCGTCGAGTAACACATTTTGAATGCACAAAGTGAATCGGTACGCATGCACGAATTCAAATAAGTTTCCAGTAAAGTCGGTTTTACTTACCGGTTTAGCGAGGACTCCGTCCAGCCATGCCTATGTAGCCGTACACATGCACACGCTGACCGCGAGCTTATAAACAAACTTTAAAAAGTTTTGAAAGAACGAACCAAAGTTTCAATTACTCCGCGTTAGATACAAAGTTCATGCGTGGGACTCGGGAGTGGATCTCCTGCGTGATATGTTGTAATAGAACTTTTTTGTTGTCAGAACAGGTTTCGGTCGACGGAATGCTTAGTTTGTAAGTTTGTCGGAAAAGGCGCGCGCGGAGCGAGCGAGGGAGTCGCGCGGACACTCGGCGCAAGGTCCCGCACGGTATGAGCCGCGCCGCGCGCTGCAGCCGCCGACATCGAGTCGACACCGCCGCCGCTGCCTCCAGCGGGAGCGGAGCGACGTCGCTTCCCGCGCCCCGCGCCCTGCCGCCGCCCACCCCCCTTATCGCACCCTTCTTACACCGCACTTACCATAGACCCATCATGTCATCGCTCCATCATTTTATTTGTTATATCTCCGTTGCCCGAAGGACCCGGCTATCTGAACATACTTGCGAAGACTACAGGTGCTTAACTTGCACACAGAGAAAGCTCCACGTTCGCTGACTTTGAACTAAAGAGCTTTAAGTGCTCGAAACTTTCCGAAGTTAATGGAATTTTAGCATAAGTTTACGATAGGGAATATCAAATCAGGCAACCCAAACGAAACTTTAAGTAAGTGCCTAGTTTCAGCCGGGTCTTGAGTGTTTGCGGACTTTGTAGTTAAGCATTTAATGCTTTATATTTTAAGTTTAACTTAAAACTAGATGAAAATAATTTAAAAAATTGGAATCAATTTCCAATTTTTTAAATTATTTTCATCTAGTTTTAAGTTAAACTTTTACTATAATAGTAGGTACTATTATCCTTATGTGAATTTAGCTATAAACTAGGTGAAGAACTGAAAGCAAACTTTGTATTTTTTTTATCCAGTTTTATCAAAAATACATTTTTAAAATTTACTTTTTTATGTTCCTTATCGGTTTTGGCATACAGCTCGAAATCGGGAAAGGCATTAACCTTATTTTGTAGTCTAAACGAACTTAACGACGACACAAAACGTGCCCACGAGGCGTATTATGCATATCGTCGAAGTTCCGGTGAGTCACGCATGCATACTGATGCCATTGCTCATTGGTCGGCCTATTATTGTAGCGTATAAGCTGCCATCGACTGACTCTACCTCTCCACTGGTAAACATAGAAATATTTTCTCTGTTGTAAGTTTTTATTCTTGGAGTATCTCTTTATCATTCCGAAGGTCCACATAAATGCTACGGTTGCGCTTCAAAGGGCATTTAAAGAGCCTCACTTAGTTCTAGAAAAGTCAAAAAATTAAATTTGTGCAAATTGAGATATAATTGAAAAAAATAATGGATTTTTTTTCACATTCAGAGTAACCACAGATATACATTAGTCATGGTGGATTTTTAATTTCTATGCTTTAAAACTAAGTTTATTATATGCCCTTGTTTGTGGTGTTTTTGAAGCCCACGCTTCATAGAAAATTGCCCACTCTCTTTTAATATTAATACAAATAATATCCTCAAATTCAAATTACGATGGTACTACCATGTTCTTCATACTTACACTTCATTTTACAGGAAAATATCGTCCTCCAGTATTTAACTTACATAATAATATCTTCCAATAGTATCCACATTATCCTATAATATATTATATTTTCCTCTAAAATAAAACAGAAAATGTTATGATGGCTATAGTTAATATATGTATTAATATGAGTTAAGTTTTGTTTTTTTATGACCTTTATGCTAATAAATTGTAAAAGTTTAAGCTAACTATCTGCCTCGGCTTTGTTCGATACTCCAAAAATTATAACACTGGCTCAGTCTTCTAATAAACACATCACACTCTCAGACCTTAATCTAGAATAACATTTAAATCCTCAGTTAAAAAAAAATGTTCTATAATTCCACTTTATTATTAGTTTTTAAACATTTTTGCACCAATTTTGCTTACAGCATTGTAAGTAGGAACATATTCTGTCACAATGACCCAACATAACAAAATACTGAGATAACTATATAGAATTGAATGCTTATAAGCATTAGCTATACATTGCAGTTAGAAGCTTAGAATAATTAGTTAACGTTGCGCTATGCAATATCAATCCTTGTGAGCGCTACAATAAGGTCTTCTTGCTATTCAACTATTAAATTATGGATTCCAGTCAGAGGATATCGAGGACATCGGCTTTGAGATCATCACATTTTGCTATTTACTTACGCGACAATATCTATGATTGTTATTGTTCTTGCGTGTAGCACAACATTATATGATGCACCTTGCACTTCTTCTTGCGTGTCAATTATTTACAACAACTTCATCTTGATTCGAGTAGAACTTTGTCTTTATGTCCGTAGCGTCAGGCAAAAAGGGCATACAAGCATCTAGGACATTGATTGAATGGTGGCCCCGCAGTCGCATCACTTTGCTCTATAAAACATCCAAAAACTACGGTATAATTTAGAATAGCCTATTTATATTTACCATCCTTACTGTGTTCTATGTCTGTTTCTAACATTCTCAGACAATTATCCAATACATCATACAGTGAAGTTATCCTACTAATATTATAAACGCGAAAGTCTGTGTGGAGGGATGTATGTTTGTTATTCTTTCACGCATAAACAGCTGAGTGGATTTTAATGAAACTTTACAATACTATAGCTTATACATCAGAATAAAATATAATTTATAAAGATATTGTGCTAATTCATCCAAAATATAACTATAATAAGACGAAGTCGCGGGCATCAGCTAGGTATTAATAATCATCCATTTCTTCATGGAGTTACTGAGGTTCTTCTGGAATGATAAGACATTTATGATCATTTTATACATTCTTACATGATAGACATACCTTTGAGCGAACAGGTGGTAGTTCGCTCAAAGCGGTTTGCCTAAACATTTATTTTAAGGACCGCCAAGGAGTGGAATTCCTTACCGACGACGTCTATGTTTCCGAATGCCTATAATTTGGACGTTCTAAAGAGGAGAGTAAATAGGTTTGATCAAGCTATACCTACCGCCGGCGCCGACTGTATCATCACTTAACACCAGGTGAGATTGCGGTCATGCGTTTGCTTATTGTATAAATAAGAAAAATGATCCCTGCACTTATGTCATATATAAAAATGTCAGTAATTTGCATTATGTGAACAAGACACGCACTATCGTACGAACAGCTATTGCGAAAAGGCCTAAGGTCGAAGGATTACATTGGCCTATTCAAAAAGGGATCTTTTATACGTTTTTATAGTCGCTGCCACCAACAAAGAAATACCAAACCTCAAAAAAGGCTGATCTCTCTGAGCTTTAATTTCAACTGAAGTGAAATCGACTGAAGTGTACACGCTTTCGCTTTTATTCCTACGAACCTTCTTTCTTGGGAAAAAAACATACACCTACGTACGCTTTACTAACTCATGCTAAGTATTTTTTAATATTTTGGGAGCACCTCAGTTTGAGAAGACTACGACAAATGAATCTGCCATAGAAACGTTCACTTCTGTTGCGTATATTTCTGTGTAAGCCTCATATTACTTAGTACCTATCACATTTGTAGTAATACATATTAATACAGCTTTATTATATAGAAGTAAATATCAACAATTTTATAGGATATATTTTTTCACTACCATAATTCGAAAATAATGTTAGGTACTTCCTTACAAATTGTAACAAATATAATTTTAGCATTACTAATGAAGTTGCGAGCCGAGGTCGGAGTGCCCTTAAGTAAATAAAAGCGAAGCTTTCAGAGGTAAGTATGTGAATTACCTACTCTTACCCACTTAATCATTCATAATGCCCTATTTATAACTATAATCACAAGATGCTTAACAAGAGGTAAATATGGATAAACAAAACATATTTCAATTTTATTTCGTCCACTCCACCAACATAGATACTCAATTTTGCGTGTTCAATTCGATTAACAAAGCTTGGCCTTAACTTATATTACAAGTGAAGAAAATTAAGCTTTCATACGGTTCAGCAAACAATTAAAACATCTAGCTAGGTAGCATGTCTCCGCGAATTCCATTGTTTGGAATGCGTCCCTTTCTTCGGGAATGCCTGCTGTAATAGCTGTAGCAAAAAGTGTCGGGTGCAATTTATTTACAAACTTCAAGGCGCACTCACTTAATTATGTACAGAATAGGATCATATTTTGTATTAATGATAATAGACTAACTTTTGTCATAACAAAAGGGTGCGATTGCACACTAATATTACTGATGGAGTCGGTCAATGGCATGGTGGCTGGTCTGTGCGGTAATATTATCGCGACATGTACCTACTTGTAGCGATCGAGGAAGATACTTGGGTGTCTTTTATTCCAATTTAATTGAAATGTCCCGATATGAAATCGTTATTATGAAGTTGGCTTCAATTGGAGACAAGAAAAAGCCGATTTTTAGTGTAGGTACTTCTGTCCAAGCACACATGGATGATATTAAAACAGTAATTTGACTTGGGCCAGTCATCCTGACGCACGCACATAACAATCTGATAGATCTCTGAAGAAATGCTTAAAAGGGTAGTTAGGTAGGTAGTTATTTTGTTCCCTCGAAAAATGTAATATGAGAATATTTTCATTACCTATCTACTATAAAAAAAGCTGAAAGATATGTAGCTGCAGGTTAATTCTATACTTTTGTTGTATGAACGCCTGATGTTATTTCAAAATATAATACTTAGTATTTCCAAAAAGAGATGGTGCTGATCTGTTTTAGTTATATTTTGTCGTAATTAGTAGTTTATTTGAATAAAAATCGCATATAATTTTACAACTTTTATTACGGTAGATACAATATAAATAAATAAGTTCTACACGTGTATACTTATACTTAGCGGTTGACAATGTCCTATGAGAATAAACAAAAACCGAAAACTAATAGGTAAATGTAAATTCATCATGTAGTTTAAATTAAGCTTTGTAATCTCAAATTGCTTGTGATTTTAGTTAGGGTCTTCCTTTATATTTAGAGCCGGCTAACGCCTGCAAAGTGAAGAACTGTTTTAGTGCGCTGAATATCTTCGAGTAGTACTTGGCTGAGCCCATAGACGTGTCAGATTTCAATTTCCTGCATCTTATTTTTCTGCCGCCTGAAAAGGGCAACGTCCTTTTGCTTATAAAAAAATAAAATAAATATAGCATAATAGTGTCTTGAATGGGATTGATATTTACATGTTCTTACCATCTCGTGTCGCATCTCTTCGTTGATTCGCTCGCACAGCTCTGAGGGGATGTCGCTTTCCGCCATGTCTTGCAAAACGTGGTTCAGCTGAGAATTCCTGTAGACAATATCAAAGTTGTTATTGATAGGCAATATTACCTATATCAAAACTAGTTTGTGCGCCTGAAACCTTCGACATACGAACTACACTCGAGAGCAATGAATCCCGGTCACTTAAAGAATGTTAAAAATCTCGGAAACTAAAAATGATAGGTTAATGCAATAAATTGTATTTAATAGACAATGTAATACTCCTTAAATGAAAGTAAAAAAAATATGAGTCACCATACATTTTATTAACACAAAATTACATAAAGAAAAAAACTGCTGATCTCTCCTTAAAACAAAAATAGGAAACATGAAATTTTTGAACTTTATTACGATTTTCTTGAATTTTAATACTTCGTATTGCCTCCTCGTGCTTCCATTACTGCGTTTACGCGGTTTGGCATGCTGTACACCAAGTTCCTTATACGATTTTGGGGAATATTCTCCCATTCCTCTGTGAGAGCAATTTTGAGCTCACGAAGCGTGATTGGGGGAGGGTTTCGTTGTTTTACGCATCTGCCTAGCTCGTCCCAAGCATGCTCGATCGGGTTGATATCCGGGCTGCGCGCTGGCCACTCCATACGAGTAATGTTCATCTCTTGAAGGTAGTCATTCACAATCCTACCTGTATGAGGTCGGGCATTGTCATGCATAAATATAGCATCCTCACCTAAATTGACCATAAATGGACCAACGTGATCATTGAGGATTTCTTCCACATATCTTACGCTAGTTAAAGAGCCGTTTTCTATGATCACCAGCTCTGTGCGACTTTCAGAAGAAATTCCGGCCCACACAAGTACAGACCCACCACCGTAGGCTACTTTTTCTTCGATGCATGCTTGCTTGAATCTTTCCCCTGGTCTTCGATACACTCTGTGTCTTCCATCGTGCTTGTAGAGCATAAATTTTGATTCGTCGGAGAACATAACTTTTGACCAATCTTCAATACTGCAATTTACGTGGCTCTGGGCATATCTTAGTCTCGAAATACGATGCCCACGCTCCAGTTTAGGGCCGTTTGCAGGTCTAAGGGGTTTTAAGTTAGATTCAGCAAGCCGACGTCTTACTGTCCATGCACTTGGGTTACTTCCTCCGAGGCGTCGAAACTGATTGGTGAGTTCAGTTCCTGTGAGAAAGCGATTTCGAAGCATGGTGTTCACCAAGTATCGGTCTTCTCGTGCTGTGGTACACCTGGTTCTGCCCGTTCCTGGTCTGCGTAGGTTAGAACCAGTTTCTTCGTAACGTCGGAGAACTCTTTGTACTGTTGACAGCAACACACCGACAGTCCTGGCTGTATCGCGCTGACTCCGGCCGGTTTCCAGCATTGTAAGTATTCTGGTGCATTCTTCAGGCGTAAGCGACATAATTTCAGCTTGAATAATGAATATAGAGCACTATCAACATGGTTTATGTACCCACATAAATGACGGATTACAAACAAAAGCAAAACCAAATGCTGTAATTTCGTAGTTCCATCTTCGAAAGTGGCCCTTTTTCAAATTTGATTTTTTTATGATATAACTTTACAATAACTAAGAAGTTTTAATACCTTCATTTAAGGAGTATTACATTGTCTATTAAATACAATTTATTGCATTAACCTAGCATTTTTAGTTTCCGAGATTTTTAGGATTCTTTAAGTGACCCGGATTCATTGCTCTCGAGTGTATGATCTCTATCAGTTTGGAGAAATGAAAAAGGTAAAGTAAAGACGGGACGGCCGTAAAACTCGCAAAACCGACATGACTGAGTAAAAAAGGCACATAGTAAAGATTGTGAGCAGTCTTTTTCATATTTTTTTTATGTCATATATTTCAATCAGTTCAAAACTCTAGAACTTTCTAGATGATACGTCGAAGATGGTTTTGGTTTGTTCACTTGTGGGTCTTAAACGCACTAAAATTACTAACTGTATGTAAATAAGCATGTACGCGCTGGTAGCCCTCCTAGCGAGGTAAGGCGCGTGCTCTTCACCGCCATAATTGTATTCGATAGCCTCTTGCTTGCTGCAACGAGAGACCACGTCGTCGTCGAATTTGCACCACTGCGAACACAATATTTTCGAATCAGTATTCTAGAACCAGCCATGGATTACAGCAGAGATTACAACTTCGTAATAATAGTTCCATTGTACACATTTTTTCCTATTTCTTAGTTTGATTTATACTTTAAATATCTCTTTATTGTGTTATTTAAGACACATGCACATTCCATCAAAGATATCAAATCTATGTGATCATCATCATATAACATATATACGATAGAGGCATTAAGTAGATAATACATACAGTTATAATAGCCAATCACTAAACAGGACTAAATGAGATTCATTTAAATTCATTAGAAAAGGAAACCAAACTGCAAGGTTTGTCACTAAGTATTGTTATTCACATAATTTAAAATTATAACAACTAGTTAAAACTAGTAGGCGAGAGAGCACTGGTTGTATAAGAACTAGTTACGAAAGTTTAAATTCTGACGTGCTAGCTCAGCTTTGGTGGCGAAATTAGCGAAACTTTGAATCGTCATAACGCTATATTTTGATTCGTAGATTTAATTCACTAAAACCTTTTGTTTTTTCTTATCCACGTCGGAATCTTCTATGGAATAAAAAATATAAAAAATATCATTTAAAAAAAAACTAAGAACCAGGTAGTATTCGACAAAATAAAATCTTTGGCTCGATAAAAAAGTAAGTTGTCAATGTGGATCAAGTCACGTTAGGAGATACCTTTCCATCTCCTTTGGGGTTGATGAATACCACATAGTGCCCTCCGTGGTTGTCTCCAGAGTGTACCAGTACGGCGTGCAGCGTGTAGTGAGATGGCGACGAGGGGATTTCCTGCAGGTATGGATCCAGGTTGATCTCTTCGTAGAATTCGAACCTGAAATGTAAGCGGTGTGACTTCTGTACCTCTACCATGAGCTGTCACAGTAAAATCGCCTGACTTTACTACAGTTACGTCAATATTAGTATTACGAATTTTAGTACCTACCCAACTATTCGCTAGAGGCGCTGTACAAATCTTCATACATTTTTTTAACTACAGACGCTAGCGATTATATTATTTAAAGTATAGTAAAAACTCATGGTAGAGCTACTGTACGTCAAAATGCCTCGACACAATATACACCTTGGTGTTCCAATTTAAATCGAGGAACAAGAATAACACTGACATCCCGGGTGTATTGTGCATCGTAGCTAAATATTTAGGAAACTATTCAAGTACATAGGCAAACAAAAGGAGGTCTGAGAACGACTTTGTCGCAGAAAGACAGCATTGCTTTGTCACAGAAGACACACTTCATACGAAAAACTTTCAAGGCATAAGCTCACCTTTGTGACCTTATGTTATAACTAGTTGGTCTCTAACTATTCCTGTGTGAATACTAACGAATCAAGACGAAAAAAATTAGTGATTGACAGGCGTCACAGCTCAGTTGGTACTAGCTCTTCTTCCATTCTGTGGGTCGTGGGTTCGATTCCCACCCAGAGAAAATTTTTGTGTGATGAACATGAAAATTTGTCTTTGTGTTAGATACTATGAATTCAATGTACCTATGTATTTAAAAAAAAAGTATTAAGGTATACTACACTCGAGAGCATAGAAATCGCACACCCCCTACATTTTCATTTTGACCCTTATTATTTTTTAAATTAAAGTTTGGTTGCAAATATAACTTGAATTAAATTGAAGTACACACTGTTAGCTTCCTAAAAATCCATAATGTCTAGCCTTGACCTTAAAAATCATAACAATGGCAACTTAACAATAGAGTGGCCTGAATTTGCTCGTTTCAGGTAGCTCGCTTTGTGGGACTTTGAGCAGGTATAAATGGATAAGGGATGATTGAAATGACATCATTTGCATACCAACTCTCAGTCAGAAAGGTCCTTTAACGAATACGTCATTACTCTAAACAAGAAAATGGATACCACACCGGAAGCAGCGTCTCAAGTGATTGCACTAATCGAAGCTGGACAGAACCAAAGTCAAGTGGCTCGTCAATTAAATTTGAGCAGATATGCTGTTCGACGTGTATACCAGCGATATCAGCAAACTGGTGGCTATACCAGGAGACCAGGAACAGGCCGAAAACGTGCGACGACACAGCGCGATGACCGTTTTCTTGTGAATACATCACTACGAAATCGCCGGTTGAATGCAGTTCAACTCGGACAGCAGCTCCAGGAAGTTAGAGAAGTGGAAGTCAGTCGGTGGACGGTCAGAAGAAGACTAGCCGAAGGAGGCCTGACAGCGCACAGACCAGCAACTGGCCCCAAATTGACCCCAGCGCACAGACAAGCACGCCTTCAGTTTGCTCGAAATCACGTTAGTTGGACTATGGGTCAATGGCAGACAGTCCTCTTCTCTGGCGAGTGCAGGATGTGTCTCCATGGTAACGACGGACGTGGTAGAGTCTACCGAAGATCCGGTGCGCGTTTCGCTCAATGCTGCATCTCCGAACGGGTCGCATACGGCGGTGGTTCCTGTATGTTCTGGGGAGGCATTTCACTGGAAGCGAAAACTGAACTTGTCTTCATCACAGGGCCCGATACCAACCGTCGATCGGGTGGATTAACTTCTCAACGTTACGTCGAGGAGATCCTGGAAGAACATGTTGTGCCCTTTTCGGGATTTATCGACGAGAATTTCGTTTTTATGCAGGATAACGCTAGACCACACACCGCTGCTATAGTCCGCCAGTACTTGGAGGAGGTTGAAGTAACCGTTATGGCGTGGCCTGCTCGAAGCCCAGATCTCAATCACATTGAGCACTTATGGGACGAACTAAAGAAACGAGTAAGAGCCAGAAACACAGCGCCTACGAGTCTCAGAGAGCTCCAAACCGCGATCAAGGAAGAATGGGACAGCATACCGCAGGATTTCGTAAAAAAAAATGATTTCTTCAATGAAACATCGAATGGAAGCTGTTATTAAGGCTAGGGGAGGCAATACCTTGTATTAATAAATCGTAAAATTCACAAATTTATTGTTTTTTTAACCTTTTATACCTGCTCAAAGTCCCACAAACCGAGCTATCTGAAACGAGCTAATTTAGGCCATTCTGTTGTTAAGTTGCCATTGTTATGATTTGCGAAGGTCAAGGCTAGACATTATGGGTTTTTAGGAAGCTAACAGTGTGTACTTTAATTTAATTTAAGTAATATTTGCAACCAAACTTTAATTTAATAAATAATAAGGGTCAAAATGAAAATGTAGGGGGTGTGCGATTTCTATGCTCTCGAGTGTATAAGCCATCTAGTTCCCATAATACAACCTCTGCTTAGCTTGGGACTACAGTGTGATGTGTTAAATGTCCATGAATATTTATAGATAGATAGATAGAAAACAACTTTATTGTACACACAAATTAGAAAAATACAATGCAAAAAACAACAATTTTACACGAATTTTAAAAGCGATCTCTTCAAGACAACCTTTGGATGGACAGGAATTAAAGAATAGAAAGACGGCAGTGTACATTGTTAAATTTAATAAGAGGTACGAGTTTGTTTTATGGAGAGTACCTACTTATAATTTACATTATTTATTTATTTATTATCTCTATAACATGGAATTGTCTTAGACATACCTGTCGTTGAACTTGACAGAAGCATCGCTCTGTGGGTCGTACTGAAAACGCATTAGATGCAGGTGCAAGATGGGTGGAAACTGGTCGAATCGAACCCCTTTCTCAGCTTCCTGCAGTCCATGTTCGCCCGCATCGTACTTATTCTCCCCATCAAGCAGCTCAGTACTGATATAGTCCTCAAACGACTCAAATACTGAAATAAACGGATAAGTGCGAGTCGGACTCGCGCACGAAGGGTTCCGTACTATATCTACATGGTGTCGTTATCAGTTTCGAGCAAAAACTAACAAAATTACACGTATTTGTATGCAAGCCCCCTTACATATTTATATCATTCTGTTTTTTAGTTATTGTTTTAGTGATAACAGAAATACCACGTGAAAAATTACAGCCAGACAGACAGACGGGCAACAGAGTCTTAGTAATAGGGTCCGGTTTACATTTTAGATACGGAACCCTAAAACCAATGTTTGAAGAATTGGTTATCAAATAATATAGAAATAATTTAGTCTATGAAATGAGTTGACGTAGTTTTGATAATTCAGAAGTGAACGTGTACCTTTAATAATGCACTTTGGTGGAAATTACATATATTAGGATGACAGGCGTCACAGCTCAGTAAGTAGTAGCTCTGCCTTCTATAAGAGGTCGTGATTTCGATTCCTACTCGGAGCAAATGTTTGTGTGATGAACATAAATATTTTGTTCTGTGTCTGGGTGCTACAATGTATTTCATGTATGCATGTACAATTTATTTCTAAAAATAAATGTACATAAGTATACTATCAGCAATTTAGTTCCCATAGTACAGTAGTATACATAGTACAATAGCTCTGCTTAGTTTGAGGAGTAGAGTGTGATGTGTGAAATGACCAAGAATATATACATTTGTTTTTTTTTATGAACGAATAAAGTAGGTACTTACTTGATTGGGATTTATGATGGAATATGTTACGAAGCTAAACTTACTGTCCTTCTTTCCTTTCACACTAAGCTGGATGTCATAGAATGTTTCACTTCGGGAACTGGTGCAATTTACATTCTTGCATTTTATGAAAGATGTCATTTTGCCTTCGAACAAATTCGGCACTGTGTTTTCGACAACAGTCCCTTTCATTTTATTGTCCAGTTTCTCTAACAGCACCTGTAAATCGTTATAATAGAACGTACGTTGCGAAGTCTATTATTTATTTAAACAGATACTAACTCGTAAAAATTCTTGAACATCATGCTGCATGAATGAATCTAGAGTTTCCCATCCGAAGCTTTTTGTAAGCTTCTTCGTGGCTACCGGCTTTTCGGAATGCTCGAGGTCATAAAAAACTCTTTGAAGTGCAAAAGCTACGGATCTGGAACTGTCTACCCCTACTGTAGGTATCTTGTAGACTGCTTTTCTAAGAACATTTGTAAAGAAAAGAGTTTGCAGAAGTGAGTTCATGTAGCACGTGGCTCCTTGGTTCTTCAGACCTGTAAAATTAAAACAATTGTATTAGTAATTACAAATATCTTCAAATGGAAACAAAACATTTTGATTGTTCATTTCGGTATATTTAGTGTTTTTGCCTTACCAACATATCCGGTATGCTTTTTGGAATCCCAACAAACACCATGAGGAGCTTCGGCCATAACATGAGCTTCAATTGTTATACTGTCATTGCTTACATAGCCATGGTCAGGGTTCATCAGGTTGTCCCAAGAAGTGAAATTTGCGAAGCCCCAGTCGTTTTCTTTGCTAAAAGTTCAGATTAATGAAAATAAATCGGATATTTCCGTAATATATTTCAAAAGTGATAATAACAGACTTCAATCGACTACTATACCTAATATTTAACATATTTTGAAAGATTCAAATTGTAGTGAAACTTATATATGGCCGCCTCTGAATATGATCTATCAAGAATCTTTAAAATCGGTTCACAATTAGCGAATTAGTTGTAACATACATTATATGCCTAAATAAATACAAAAAAAGAAGCTAAACCACCTTCTTTGAAAAGATGATTCTCTGATGAAAAGAAAACTGACCTATGATACATGTGATGTAGCTTTCTGCATATATGATCTCCTCCAGCTGTATGGCTTAAAAGCTTTAATTCTCCCAGACCATAGCACGACCATCCTGGTGAATCACATTCCGCGTTGCACTGCAGAAATATTCCAAGAGTTTTCTGTTGCCGCCGTTCCGCAGTGCTGGTTTGACGGATCAAAACAAGTATCCTCCAAGGAAGGCATCTTACGTAACAGGACGGTGACAAAACTTGCTCCGTCAGCTCACTGATGTTTTGAACTGTGAAGGAGAACGATGCTTCTGGACGGGCAATGTCGTCATCTTCTTGAACCTTCGTCTATAAGCGTTGAAAAAATGTTTTAGTAAACTTCGGAAGACAATAGACATCCCAATATCCCAGTGAATAGAAGTAGGCACTACCACAAAGGAAATAACTCATCGCTTGGAAAGTCCGAGCTAAGTATACCTGGAGTTTCCTCACGTAGGTAGTTTTTGAACTCATTAACATACCAAAAGATTCGTCTGAAGAGTAGGTGCAGTTTCAACGCCGCCAGGTTCTATCATATTGCCAGCAAGTTGAAAAGTAAAACTGTGAAAAGCATAGTCGGTAATATGCGTTTTTTTATAATTACAACTTTTGCCTCGTGCACGGAAAAGTAATAATTTGAGGATACTTACTTTGTTTCCAAAACTTATAATAATCTTTTATAGCAAAATAAAAAAACAAGAAATAATAGAAATTGTTATTGTAAATTTATCAGATCCATGACACGCGTCACCCACCATTTATGATTGTGTCAAATTTGATGTTCGAAATTCAAAAGTTTAGAAAATTTTATCATGTGTAGAGTTTGCGATGCGATCAAAACTTTTTGTATGAAACCTTCATGTTCCATGTGTAAGTAGGTAAATATGTTTCCAAAGAGGTTTTTGTTAAAAATAAGTATTCTATAAAACTGCAAACACTACAAAAAATAGAAAGAGAATACATAATTTACTGTTTAAATTCAAAGTCACTAAGTACATAATTTAGATATGTAATATAAAACGTAGTACTTATACGGAAAATCTACCTTCTTAGATAAATACCTAAAAAAAAAGCGTGTGGCACTCGGGAACTGCCGCGGTAAAGCATTTTTGCATAGCAATTGCATAGCATTTTTTGCTGGATTATTTTCGTTCAGTATATTCGTTACGGAATTTCTGAATTCGGTCTCCACGCTCACGGCCCGCAATAGAAGCTATGCAATAGCTTAATAATAAAAAAAAACACGTTGACTTGAGAACCTCTGCCGTTTTAAAAAACAAGACTCACAGCCGGTTCACACTAGTCGTAAGTCGCATAAGACTAAAAGTCGAATGCTCTGGTCACCATACACTTTATATGTTCACATTGGATGAGACGCGATTTACAGGTAAATCAGACTTTCGACTTTTAGTCATATGCGACTTACGACTAGTGTGAACGGGCTGTAAGCTTGCATTAAGAATTCCTGAAAATAGAACGCATCACTTTGATCATACTTAGTCATAGGACCGTACGTAGGTAATAGTAAACAAATACAATAAAAAATAGCAAGTGCTAAGTAACGTTATAAAAAAACTTGTCACATAGTAAAAGTAAAACCTTTTAAGAGGATCGCGGAGTGCTTTACACGAAAAAGCGAATAAAACTCAAATTGGTTACTTTCGTTCCAGTAATATTATGAATCGAACTCGTGTGAGAGTACGAACGAAGGTTACATTATCATAAACGGTTCCCGGGACTGAATATCGATGGAATAAAGAAGAAGTAAGCTTTATTGTAAGAGCAAATACCGAATCTTATTTTACCAGATTCCCTGGAGCGTTCATTCTCTGTAAGCGTGTCGTTCCTGTTCAGTTTATAATACGCGAACCAATTTGCAATACAGCCAGTAATATCATGTTACAACATGTGGCTGAGCTAATACCACACCCATTACGACAGCACAGGTTATGATCCTACAAACGCGTAATGTTTTTAAAAACGATGTGAAAGAATTAATAACCAATGTACAAATAGCTGGTGTAAAAACGGATCAGCACTGTCAGCAGAGATAAATACACGCAGCAACGAACTTTCTTGGTTTGGAACTCTTAAAAGGTATTTTACAAGTTGTATACTCTACTCACAAGTGATGAAAGCTGTATTAAAGCTCTCGGAAAGTAAGACCAATTCGAGCATATGAAAAGTGAAATAAAGTTAAGAGTTTCCATCTATGAGTAAAGGTCGTTCTCAACTGCAACTTTTTCAATAACTTTATTTTCTAATATTTTACAGTATTATTTTCTAATCGTTAAAAACTGTTTTGCTTCTATTTCTCCACAACTCGACTTATAGAAGATATATTTTATTATAAAAGAGAGTGTTGAGTTTTGAACAATAACTATATTCTGTGGCAGTACCTAATGTCTGCAGAGGGGCGAGCACGAATACATGTGACAATCGTAAACGTATCGTAAGCGCCGAACGTTGCTGAACGTTGCAGCGTGTTCACGCTCAGCGTGCAACGTTGGACATCAACACGTAATGTCATCGTTTCGATGCGATTGCGATTGTCACATTTATTCGTGCTTGAGCTTCAGAGTGTATATATGCTCAGAACATAAATTTATGTTCTGTGTATATATGTATATATACACTCTGAAGCTCAAGCATAATAGCTCATATATATATATCAAGTACGTAGAGGGTTAGTAGATAGTCAGTATAAGTGGGTGGTGCGTAGCAAATGCGTAGTGGGAGCGAAGTAGCATACCTAATGAAGATTATCAGCTTAGCAACACCAAGTAATATACTAATGACACACTCACCATAGAAATCATTTTGTCTTTTCTGGTTTGAAAAATGACACTATGGTACCAATCACAGACAAAAGAAAACACGATAATTTTTCATGACGTTCTCTGATTGGCTGATCGTAGGATAAAAGTTATATTCGCTGAGCCGTTCATCTAGTTATAATATGTATGTTTAAGCTCTAAAACGTTTAAGCCTTTTCTTCATGAAAAAATATCGTGTTTTCTTCTGTCTCTGATTGGTCTTCTTCTTCTTATCGTGTCGATGCTACAACTGTAGGTATTCTGTTGTAGCATCGTGTTGGAAAGATTAGCCAGACTAGACACTGATTGGTTGAACCTCGGGATGTTAGATATAGCTTAGCCGCTTATTTGATATTTATGAAATAGTACCTAGATTAGGGTTATATCAAAGAAATCAAATTCAATGTAGCTCTGAGTTTAATTTATGATTAAAACTCTGTGATCGCAGCACAAACAGCAGTGCAAATCTGTGCATTAGGGAACCTATTGTTGTTTCCCCCGCAGCCACTGTACGAGAACCCTCTGCAGTTTCGAATGCTTATGTCGAAGTACCACCTGTAAATAAAATAATAATATTTTAGGACACTTCACACAGCACACTCTAGTTCCGAACTAAGCAAAACTTTTACTATGGAAACTAATGGAGATAGAATACTTGCAAAATAAGTATTTTTCACAATATACAGTACAAAATCTAAAACAATATATATATAGAGAGAAAGAGAGTTACACTTACTGCCTATGCTTGTAGCCTACACGCTAAAGATGTTGCAAACAAAAATCTAGTTGGTGTTCTTAGATTTGTTTTGGTAGATTTTATGATACCTACAAGTCAGCATAACATTTTAGGTACCTAATTTATATCAGAAATCAGAAATATTTTATTGTTATTTTATTATATGAAAATGATAGACCCGTAGTTAAGTACAATACGTACTAAAATTAGGTTTTATTTTGCTGTGTTATCACTAATTTATTACAAACTCTATAAAGATACTTAGATTGATTGAGTGTGGATCCTACCGTCTCGCATGAAAGAACATTAGAAAAAGGTCACCACCTAAATCCTTTTAAGATAATAGGAACCATCATTCACTGGACAAAACTAAGTTCGTTTACTTTTTTAACTGTTCTTTGAAATCTTCTTCTTGCGTGTCAATTGGTACACGATAACAACTTCAAACCAAGTTCGAATAGAACTTGGCAACTTCTCTTCCCTCGTTTATGGCGTTGATGAGGTTAAGCCTTGTGCAGGTGGTAGGGCACAAGGGACAAACGAGAAGGTGAGACATCGTTTGGATGGGGTCCCCGCAGTCGAATTGACTAAGTGCAGGGTCGCGGAAGCCCCATTTACACATGAAATTATTGAAATTCTTTGAAATTATTTCAAATCTCATACGAACAGCCTAAAAACTTACATGGGGTGATATCCATCGCATAGTCCAAAATCGGGTTGTAAGCGGCAAGAAACTTTATCAGTTAGATTATATTTAATTCGATGTTCACCAGGATCTAAAATGTTAAAATTATATGTAAGTATTTCATTCTGTAAAAGAATAATTTAAGATCACATTTTACCCTGAAAACCGTTTGGCCTGGATGATTTGAAGTTTATGTTCAAACTTTATTATTATTTATATGCATAGTATTATATTAATTTATTACATTTTATTTCCATCGTAGGCCACAACATCACTTACCACCAGGTGAGTTTGTGGCCAAAGGACGACCTATTACCTAAATGTAAAAAAGAAATATTTTAAGCAGGTATTTTTAATATTATTTTTTACCCCTGCAAGTCTCGTGGCATGTAGACAAGGTACCAAAGTTGTTGAAATATGTAGGGCAACCTCCAAAAGTAAATGTTTTGCAATCTTCCATTTTAGTATCGTAATAAAATCTGAGAACAACATTTGTTTTATTAAAAAGTAACAATAATACTTTGACAATGCATTGCTTCACCAAAAAAGAGGACGAAACCTGTGAGGCATAGAACTGCGTTCATGACACTGAGATGTATGAAGTTCCGAGTACCTGTTGTAAGTACACCGGTAACTCTTATAATTTGTACAAAGCAATACTCGCATCACTGCTTGGCAGCAGAAATATACTGTGCTTATGCATTCTTGCTCTTTGATCGAGAACTCTCACAAAAAAAGCTTAGCTTCTAATCAATACCCGATGCCACAGAAATAACACCAATATTATAAGTACCTCTCCCTGGCCTCAAAGGTTTGCTGGAAGAGAACTCTTATTAGGGTTAAGCTCGCTTTTGTACATGTCATCTATTTCTGTCTTGTGTATGTCTCATTTTGTGTACAAAAGAATAAAAAATACTTGTAGAGGTCAGGTTTACCCACCTCGATTGTCCACCTTTACCACAGTCGAATCCATTTGGTTGGAATTTGCACCAAACGCTCCAGTCATAATCTTTTAGTCTTGGTTCTAAAATTGCAACGCATTATAGCAACATGTTTTACAAAATACTATTAAAACTTAAGCATCTCAGAATACCTTTCGTAACATTTTCTTCAGTGCTGTTATCTCCAGCTACAAGCACATAAATGAAAATCAAATTTAAAACTCCTGTGAATACGCATAACATTGTGAAATAAAATGAAATTTTCAATCTCGAAACAATTTATTGCTAACAAACATACTTTATGTAAATAAAATGCTAACTGTTGATTTATACAGTAAATGTAAAATTTTAAATGACAATATTGAAATGACTTAAGACCGCCCTGCAGCAGCGGCTAAGTCTCGAATAGCACTATCTAAAGCCTGCTTCTCAAAGTCAGCAGTAATAGATTTCCTTACGTTTTCCAGTATCCAGCTAATCATCCATTTCTGATGTATACGCGCTTCCGACCTGTACTTCTTTACTTGATATTCCATTCTACCTCTTACGCTCTGGTAGACGTGCATCATCCTCTCTCGATAGATAGCTTCGAGCTGCATAGCAATATTCTCCTTCTTAGCGTCCATAAGTAGTTGCTGCCCCTGGGCTCTCCATTGAGAGGCTTTTGCTTCCTCAATCTGTGCCTCGTAGATCGCTATTTCGTCGTCTCTGCCCTTTTGCCATTCTGCAACTTGGGCATCAACTTCTTTATCCAAGCTGGCTCCGGCAGCCGGACCTAGTTTAGTAGTAACTAGATAAACAATAAGTGCTATAGAGAGTCCACTGTAATACTCGTGTTCTAGGATAAATATTTCCTTACTGAGCATGTAGTTGGCCAGGACTATACCAAAAATGTATGGTCCTGTGACTCCAGTCTTGCAGTGGAAAAAAGTGAACCACTCTTCAGGTATGAACCCAAGCCGTACAGGTCCTGGCATTTCGGCTCTTTTGAAGTCTGGGATCTTTTTGGCCGAAGAACCACCGTCGCCGCCGCTGCCACCGCACACTGACTTTTTGTTTTCTGGACAAGTCTTTAAATGAGCCAATACTACATTTGGCATTAGAAATTTCTTCCTAAAACCAAGTTCTGTAATGCAACGAATAAGCATTTTATAACCAAGAGTATAATATATTTTTTAAGTCGATAGCGAGCTAATTTTTTCGCAGAGTATTTATCCAGGCAATTCCTCCTTCTAAGTTTTTACGCTTTTACTTGAAATTGTGTCCAAAAAATTATGATTAATTTGACGGCATATTTTGACAGTATATTGACACAATACAGACTCTACAAGAAACTCGCGCCTTGCGCATCATGCGACGTTAGGTATATAATCCTTTTTAATAATACAATAAAAAATAAAATCCTTGCCCTAAGATTGAAAAATGCTTAATAAAATTTAAGATTTATTTATAATTTTTTTCTTAATTTAAGGCTTGTAAAAGCTCTTTTAAACGTACTATGTGGCAACCGGCCATTTTTTGGTCGTGACTCAAAATGCTCATTCTCTTTTTATTTTAACTGTTTTTATAATTAAGAGCTTTGTTGTCTAATTTTGGTGGAATTTTTACCAACAATAGTTGTAGTCGTAGCATAATGTTTAAATCTTTCAAACTAAAGTGTATTATGAGATATCGGGATGCAATTCGTTATAGAGTTAGAAGGGAAGAAGCCACTTGTAAAAGAAGAAGAATTTCCTTAGTTAGCCTTAATTTTTAGACAAAAAGATACTTATAATTTATTGTAGTGATATGATAAAATATTTGTTAAGTAGGAATTTTAAAATAAAACAACATATTATAAGTCTATAAGGTTTTGTAATTAAATATTGATTAATATGTTTGCATCTTATAAATCTGTAGGTATTTATATTTTATATATTTGCTACTATATGAATGTCTAGAAGGGCTTCCACACTGAGTGTTACGGTGTAATTAAGTGTAACTCTTCTTAGCCTCAGTGTGGAAGGACTAAAAGACAGGCGTTCTTATATCTACACACTCATTAAAATATATTTTATAAAAAGTAACTTTAAAGTTGTTGATTTAAAGTCGGTATTTGGCTGCACGAAGGATCGGGTACTTGTCCCCAGTGCAAAGGCCACGGAAGTCATCCATTGACAGATCAACAATAGAAATACCGCCTAGGTTTTTGGACCTGGAAAAAAATAGCATTGTATTAGACAAAAGAGTATTTAAAAATCATGTTTATATTTCATACTAAAAAACGTACGAAAAAAAAGACAAACAATGGTTTTTTCATTTTCAAAACTTAATCATTTCAACCGATTCTGAATTGAAATACGCGTACTTATAGTGATTTTTTACATTAAATAAGATCCAGCCTAAATGAATTTCTATCGACATCAGTGAAGTATCATGTGAAACCTCCACATATGCGCAAATATTGTTGATGCTAATGCATATTGTATGTGTAAACCTTAAGGGCTGAGAAGGAGTGTAAACTTACTTCGCGTATCCAGCCTTCTGTCCAGCAGTGTCAGGGTCTTCGTAAGACACCCAGATGCCGTTCTCACCGTTGTCATCGGGAAGACGGAATGCGTAAGTTCCTAGAATGGAAAGTTTACTTTTTATTAAGTAATTATTACCTATATGTTTGGTGTGCACCAAACCTACATTTTCGTCGCAAGGTTTCAAGCTAAGGTAAGTTTGAAAATTGCAAATGCACGGTAAAGATGGCTACTATGAATAGTTTTACAAAGTTTAAAAACACAAAAATACACTCTAAGTAATTATAAATCATTTATATTTATATTTATTAATCATTAAAAATACACTTCAAGAACAGTGTTGGATGAGATAAAATATTACTAAACATTACGATTTCACGTAAATTGGAACAGCTAAAAAGGACAGAGAGACATAAATCGTAAGTTCATATTTGTTGCCAAATGGTCACAAAACAAAATGTAAAAAATATGGAAGAAATAAAACAGTAAAAACAGGTTTACAGTGAAGAAGAGCGAGCATAATTTATGGTTTGATGCAATATTTTTATATTCTAGATAAATATATTGTGCAATTGGTGAGTGTGGTGAATTAGGTATTGTAGAATACTATATGCAAAGAGTTACATGCTAAAGGGTATATCAAACCCAGCAGATTGTGCAAATGGGATTGAATATATGTATTTATATATAGATAAAGAAGTTGAATATACTAGCGTAAGTGCGTAGAAATCTTCAATCCGAGCATTTTTTAACAAATTTTAATCAATTTTAATAGTAGTATGTATTTACGGGTTTTGAAAACAGTCATATTAGGTATGTATTATTAAATGTAGCGTACATTGGTAAATAAACTACCGCAATTCTTTTATTTGTAAATGATCAGCAAGAAAATATATTCTAGATAGGTATTTAGCATTAGGTATTCTTTGATTTCACTGTATTATTTTATTGCGAATGCAACACGTGATTTATAAATGATGTCATATTGCAAAATATCAAAACTGACTCAATTTTAGTATGCAGCACTCATATTTTTCTCGTCAACACCAACAGCGAAAATAGAACAACAAAATCGTTTTGAAAGAATAGCTTCATAAAAGTTCTTCGACCTTCTAGTTGAAGACAGCAAGATCACTGCATAAAAGTGGAATATTCCACGACAAAAGCTGAAGTCTTTAAACACGGGTTCGATTCCCGCTTTGGGGTAAATGTTTGTACTCCCGCTTTGGGGTAAATGTTTGTACGATCTGCAAATATTTATTCCGGGTGTTCTGGGTATTTTATATGTATAATAAAAATATCTTTCTATGTAATGTATTGTATTATGTATTGTATTATGTCAGTCTTTTAGTATCCATAACACAAGCTCTGCTTAGCTTGGGACTACATAGATGATGATGTGTGTATTGTCCAACATTATTTATTTATTTATACTTTTAGCTCATCATTATCATCATCATCGGTCTATATCAGCCCTCAGCTTGGCGTGGTCTCTTCCAAGAAGTGCCACTGAGCCTGTACTTTGACTCTTCTTCGGCTAGGCGGAGGGCGTCCTACACTACGATTGCCTAAACGTGGGTGTTCACTTCAGTATCCTTTAGCTCCAACTATTAGAGTATGTTTTTTTTTTTGCATATTTTAATTAGATTTTTACGGACTACGAGGCATTGCAAGGCATATTGGTAGGCGGGAGCATCATACTGGAAATATTTGATCGGCGTATCGTGTCTAATTTTTAATTTAATCCTAAGGTAAAGAACATTGCCCAAACCTTGTACCAGATTGCGTCACAAGCTAATTATCATCAAAATTAATATTTTATTTATACGTGTACTTTGTTAATTTTTAACCCTCTTATTTAACCGGGTTTAGAAAATTAAAATTAATTATACATAACATGATTATCAATTTCCTACTTCCGAGTGCTTAGTCCGAGCTTGCATTTTAAAACTCCCGACTCTCGAGTCGAGAGTCGTCTTTCGGATATCCATACAAAAATACAAGGACATCCGAGAGACGACTGTCGACTCGAGAGTAGGGAGTTTTAAAATGCAAGTTCGGACTAAGCCTTCCGCACGTCAACTATTTTGTTCCGATCCCAGCTGTCACCTATTTTCGTGAGTAGACATTGAGCATAAAAATCTTGTTTGTCAAGTAAGCTTTAGCTGAGAAGGCAAATATGATATAAAATAAAATACATTTTTAAATATTTTGAAATCCGGTTAAACATTGAAAAAAATATTGTTGGTAGCGAAAAGGTAAATAAAAATTAGGGCTTTGAGAGTAAATTCAAATTGATGCAAGTTGGTACAGATTCCCATAGCCCATTGGGCATTGTCCTTTAAACTTATATGTTGTATAAAAGCCACAGTGATCTAGCTGTGTGTAATAAAGTTTGTGCGAGCGTGTAACGCCATTATGAGGCTCCACAAACAAGCCAATAAGCTAGCAACGCGCGTGTTCGAGTGATTATGCTCCCAAGTTTAGTTCTGTCACTATTGTGTTTCTATACTTATTAAGTAGTATGTCTATATTTAGGCTTTTTCGATAAAAATATAAATTTTCCTTGATGCTGCTGGTGAACAAAGTCGTACGAAGGCTAAAATATTGAACAGAGGTTTTTATCAGATGTTTCCAGCCCATTACCAAAAATTATACCAATACTATACAAAACTTGCCAAAACGGCATCATTTATTTTTACAATATATTTTAAGCCTTTATATTTTTTTCGAAGTGATTAATGTTTTTACGTTTGGACTTATAAGCAAGTTTCGGGCAAGCAACAGGCTTAAATGTGTTGAAGATAATTTTTTAATTGCTCTTTAAAGACAGTACATCACATATCCTCCACCTTGTGAATGAAAAGCTAAGCTATGATTGAGTACCAACCAAACATATGAGATAATTCTGCATCCTTTGTTAAGCCCATTTCTGAAAAGTTAAATTGAACCTCTGACTCCCAATGTTCCCTTTACAGAAATACATGAACAAAGTTTAGATTAAAAGCAAATCACACATCAACCATATCTCCAAAACCAAAGCTCTAAACTGAATCATTTAACAAATAAAATTGTTATATTTTAATCTAATAAATAGTTGTAAATTCTAAAAAGATGTATTTTGTATTTTGCTTTAAATTAAGTGATGATAAGTTTTCCTAGACGGGTGACAGGCAGTCAGCCATACCTAAATGTGTTCACAGTAGGTTATTAGTTATTTGATATTATAAGTATGAAAGTTTTTTTGCCTATATATCTGTCAAACCGTAAGTAATAAAACTTAAGAAATGAATAGATATTAATATCATTTTTAACCTACATTTATAAAAAACTCATTGTGAAAGCGGTAAGAGTCAATAGTAAAAGCTAGTTAGTAATAAAATCGGAGAATGGACTTACCAAAACGCTTGCTGGGGTCAGTGACCTTCCTGAGGTTAGGCTTCATCCCCTTTTGGTGGTTAGGGTTGATCAGCATAGCGCATACTTCGGGGTAGCTGAGGATACCTTCTGTTTTGGTGTAAGGACCTGTTGATCATTTTCTTATTATAGGTGATTATGTGAACTCTTCTAAGCACTAATGACTCGCTATTATGTTTTTAAATTTATTTATCAGTATAGGATCCTCAACGGCTTGACCTAACGACTGTTAGGGGCTAGTGGATTTCGATTTTTAGTATCAGAGCTTTGGCACAAACCTCTGGAAGCCTTGGCTGAGCATACAATGTTTGTTAGTTCTTCGTGTTTTGTAAACTTACCAGCTGCGCCAGGTCCGTCGGCGTGTAGTGGCGGTACTCCAGCAATTTCGCTCTCAGAGTCCAGCAACCAGGTGCGACCGAAAGTAGGAATACCGACGATAAGCTTGTAGCTAGGAGCCCCAGCGGTCAACCTGTTACCAAACCCATCATTATTTACCACTATTCATATTTATTTGCCTAATAAAATAGAGATCTTAGTGTATTTTTTATCACTTTTACTTTAAAATTGCTATTGTTAACTGAACTATTTTAATGAATAAGTATTGAACTGTCGTAAAATAATCAGCTACGTAAACAGTGAAACTTAGAGTCTAGTCTAATTAAACTCGTTTTTAAAATAAAAGAATTCCACACGATAAACGACTAAGTTTAGATGTTTATCACCTCAGTATTTTTGTGCTAAGTATGTATAGGAATATTTTTTTTTATTAGCAATAAAACATTTCCTTAATTGTTTTCACGCGTAATATTGCAAACACGTATTGCTATTTGGTGTCATAAATTGAGCTTTACTGGTACGGTTTTGTGGATCGATTTCCTCGACATAAAAGCTTCACTCGCGCGGTTTATGGGGCATAAAGCGACAATTTTCATGATTTCAGAACCGCTCAGCCATTGAAATTAACACAGTGGACAAATCGACTCAGTCGACCGTTACACCCACTCATACATGACAGCCACAGAATTTGCGCAAAATATGCAGGTTGTTTTGTCGTTTGTTTATTCAGATTATTCCATAGAGAATAATGTTATAAATATTATAGCAGACATTATATATATACTAATGACCTACATACACAACATCAAAGCTAAAATTGTTGATGCATTCCCAACGATTTCAGCTGTGTACGCAAGTACAAAATTATGTCATAAAAAATCACCTCAATATGAGTTTTTCTGGATGTAGTGCCAATATAGGAATAATTCAAAAAGTATATTCTTTGAAGGGTGAAAACAAAAGAGTGATTGGAAAAATATGTTGATCCCTTCCCGTGTAATAAGATGGTTCGTAAACACTTATTACAAATTATTAAGGCCATTAATTGTATTTTAAAGCGGATAAAGTTGTAAGTCAACATCAAACCGGAATAACGCGACTCCCGGGGGACGCCATGGCTAGCGAAGCGGGAACTACGTCCACTATCTCATGCAAAATTACTTTTAAGCCCCTTTACTGAGCTTGCCCGCAATTTTATAGACGTTTTTGCTGAATAATATACGAATATAACTGGTTCAACTATTCTTCTTGCATGTCAATTGAACACAACAAAAATAACTTTCAACTAAGTTCAAGTAGAATGGGATACAAGCTACTTGTATCCCATTATCTGTGGCGTTTATAAGGTCATCCAAGTTTAGGTTCAAGTGTTCTAATCAATGTAGTCTTATAGCATACAAACTACATATATTATGCAACGTGTATGATATGAATTGAATCGTATAATATAAATTTAATACAATAATATAGATAAAGAGTCGTATAAGTAATCCAACTTCTGGTTATTTTTAAAAGCTTTGTTTAATTTGGGACCAGAACGTGTTTTGAAAACAAATACCATTAATATGGTATTAAATTATGGTATTAATTAAGGTTTGATATGAATAAAATCATTAAATTTAATATATATGTTGATGTATACCAAGTGTAACTAACTATAGTCATGAGATAGATACCTTGCAAATTTGCCGACAACCCTGTGCCTGTTTACATGATGTGACTTACATTTGCTTGAAGAGTATGTGAACTAGACACATACTCTGTAATTCTTATGTCGTTAAGCAATCGATGTTCTACATGAACTTAATTTATTGTAACTAATTTATTTTTTAATTTTGTTGTGACCTGTGTTTTTGACGACTATAATGTGTTTGACTATGATTATTTAATTTGTAGTATCTTTATTAATTAATGTAATTGGTGTGAACCGGTTAATTGATTAAATAAACCAATGAAGTGAAGACTACCCTTTTTTTAGTAGGGCATTATGTAACACTCTGTGTAAAGAACTTGACAAAATTAATGATATAAAGTCTGACTTCGACCATGACTATAGTAAAGTAGGTAGCCGAAGAAACGTCGCGTCGGGATACCTACGCGATAAAAATCAATGTAATTTATCTCTAAGAATTCTGATCGCAGGTGTTTTAAAAAATCTATGTACTAACCAGTAGTTAACTTCAGCTTCTGTGTTCAGTTCAGGGTTCCTGTTCTGCGGTGCGTAGACTGCAGCAGCATAATCTGCCTCTTTAGGGTTACGTTCTGGGTTATAGTAGTCATAAGTGGCCAAGTTCACAATGTCCACAAGGTTGATGATTGAGGGCACGTCGTAGTAGACTGAAAGATTTCAAGATTTTTAAATACATTAAGCTCTTTATCATACACGAATGGAAACATTACAGGTATTGAGTACAGCAGTTGCATCCCTAAAATCTCTTCCAGACCACATTTGTGTCGTTGTTTCAAATGAAAGTTGAAATGCTTCAAACGGTGAAGGAAAAATATGTGAGGTAACCTGCAGCTTGGTCGTTTGGAAGTTTTGACCGTATATCTTTCATGTGGACAAAGCCAAGAAAGCTGTGAAATGTATGTTGCTGGGCAAGCCATCTACAAAATGTCTTTGCGTCCTGAACATTGAGGCATGGCTAAAAAGTGACTCTTAACGCTGTTTAAATCATTAAGATTGGATGCAAAGACAGGTAGTATTATATAGTAAGTATTTTTTTTATGGGTTTTTAATACATGGTTTGGTGTATTTTGTGTGGGTATGCGCAACATTACGTTAACATGTCTAAATCACAGTACATTACTGAAATGACTTGAGACAAATAGGTTCAAAGATTACGCTCATACGATACAAGGTCAAACTGATATCCTCTCCAATAATAAGGTCTATTTGATAAACGGTACGTATATAATACACCCACACTGAACCAAATTGATATAGTTACCTACCTTACAAATCAAATGACAAAACAAGCAAATAAAAGACGATAATTGAGCAAAATTAAATGTAACTTTGGAAAGAAACACTATCAATTGAAAGCAAAATTAATGAGTATAGCTGACGCAATCGGGAATATAATGAGTTCTAAGAACCACCGACTTACATCCATCTGAGATTATAACACACTAACACAAACAAGACGATAATTTAATTAGTTTATATTATGTATGTGCATTATGTGACGCGTTTCCAAAGTTTCAATAGAGACTATGACCATGTCATTTTTACTTCAACACAGGTCCAGAATTTGGATTCTGTTGGAGTGCCTTTGCAAGTAAAACTATATTAAAATCTTACTGGTGGAGTTCACGTTGGGAAGAACAGTGATAGCGAGCTGCCTGTTAGGCTTCACGCTGAGGGCCTGTTTCATCTCTCGCACGAGCGCGGTGAAACCTTCACGGTGTTCCGCCTCCTTGTCGTCCACAGGAGTCGTGCCGAAGGTCTTCTTGATACCGTGCCAGATAGATCCTGAAACAACATGAGTTTAAGACACTGGTCTCTAATGATATTTAATGTCTGCTGATCCTGCAAGTAACGACTTTCATTCAAAACATAGTTTTAAAGGTCAACTGACTATTTACCTTTTATTTTGGTGCTGGTTAATAGAGTTATGTGTTGTTTTTCTACTAGCACCAATTTTCCAAGACTTCGGTTGCAACCACGTTAACAACCATATATTATAACATTAAACTTCTCTAAAAATACTTATAGTCTAAGCATCCGAAGAGAAGACAAAAAGGATGGTGTACCAACCCCAGGTGGAGCGAATCTTCTTAGGCTTGAATTTGGCGAACTGCCAGCCCAGGTCGATGCCGTCAAAGTGGTGCTGCTCTGCCAGTAGCACGGCAGAGTTCACGAACGCTGTGCGCGCCTGCGGTGACTCCAGCTGTGAGACAAATCAGATGATTATTTGTTGAAATCAATGTTTGCATTCGCACCTATATTAAAACGAAACAAATATGAAAGCGGAATGATTTTATGTATAACACGTAAGTATGTACAAATCAGTACTGATTGATAATCTTTGACCACTCTTTATCATACGTAAGCGTACTTAGGTACTATCATTATCTTACTAGCGTTCTAAAAAATATAAATATTCAGTATTTTCATAAATATAGTCACAAAAGATTTAAAAATTAATTCAATTCTATTATAGTATGTTTATTAATTTATTTATTTCAATTGACGACCGATGTGGCGCGGTGGGCGATGGTCCGCCTGCGACGCGGAGGTTGCGGGTTCGATTCCCGCCTTGGGATAAATGTTTGTACGATCTGCAAATATTTATTCCGGGTGTTCTGGGTGTTTATATGTATAATAAAAACTATCTATCTATGTAATGTATGTATTAAGTATGTCAGTCTTCTAGTACCCATAACACAAGCTCTGCTTAGCTTGGGGCTAGATGATGTTGTGTGGATTGTCCAGCATTATTTATTTATTTATTTAATTAAAATGTTACTACGATCGGTTTGGATTTCGTTTGGTTTCATTTTCAAAAGAAAACGCTGATACATCATTGCATCGGCTAGTATTTAATCTAGCTAGGATTCAAACGAAAACTGGGTTAGCGAGCGAAATGGGCCACTTTTTCCAACTCTGTATTCAGAATGAAAAAACAGACCGTGGTTTTACAAACTAAAGAATGTATTTCAATTTAAGTTGGTCATATTGATAGTTTTGCATTGCCTACAAGCTACCTACATTCACCTGCAATTGTATAACATCGTAAATACAGTTTTCAATAGGTTTATTAATTAGTAATTCGTTAAAAAATGTGTTCCCTGCTAGGTTGCAATTTTATTTTATTTCACCTTTTTGAGTATGGATTAATAACCGTTTTTTCTTTCTTTCTTTCATCGTTCACCATAGAAATAAATCGTCCATGTAAGGTTTTGTATGAATAAATTAAGGTTTTCGCATAAAACCAGTATATTTTTCAAGATTAAGATGATCAAATAACTTGAAAAAAAATAGCTGAGCTATACCACTAACTGAGCTTTGCGAGACGCCTGTACCTATAAATAATAATATTTTCTTACCAGAAGGTTGTACTTCTGTGGATCCTCTGTGTCGGCATCGCCACCAACGGAGAGCAAGACTTGGAGACCAGGGTACTTGGTCTTAAAGTTGGTGATGGTCTGGTAGTTGGCATGAGCGCGGTCTACATCCAGGTTCTCATTAAGAGGCACCATCTTGTAGGTGTCGGGTTGGACTCCAGCATAACCGTAGATCAAGTGGGTGCAGAAGCTCAAGGCAGGGTCCAGGTCGAGAGGCAGCATACGGGCTTGCGCTGGATAAATACATCCTTCAACTGAATTACGATGTAATATACTGATATACTTACATATATATAAATATAAGTAGGTACTATACTTTATAGCGCTGTCCGTGAAAATACTTCTAGAAGATAATTTACTATAAGTTAAACTTCTTTTGAAAACTGGTTAAGTATCCTGTTTTTAATATGTAGATACAAATTTACTCTGTTATTTAAAACAAAACAGTATAAGGATTACATGCGTGGAATAAAAACCTTTAGGTAGGTAGGTACTTGTCGCATAGTGGTACTTAGAATTACCGACAAAATCTTGTACACGATTCTAAGACCCTAGCGATTTACAAAATTGGATTCTAAAACTATATACGCCAAGGTTGATAATACAAAACATGTGATTATGTTGACACAACCAAATACCTAAAGTCATGAAACAGAATTACAGTGGTGAGAATACCACTCAGCATTGAAATTAAATCGTTGAGAGAAATTGTTCAGTAATTTAACCGGGACATTTAAGCAATTGTATCGATTACCAAAACCAATTAGAAGTAACGATCGAGCCGCTCTGTCTTGTATTACCTCGTGTTACATTGCGGCTGTGAACAACGAAATGTACAGTACATTTCGTAGTGACTTTGTTTAATTGAAACTTTTATTGTCCTAAGATAGATATTTTTTTTTAAATCACTTAGTTTATGTATAATGATTCAAACACACGGAAACACGTATCGAAAAATACGAATTATATTATAAGTTTGTAAAATTGCTGTACGCTGTAGTTCGAGTGCTAGAGAGATCTTTGTTACTTGAAAAGTAACCCAATTTAAAATTCGTGTTTTATATATTGCTACTCAAGAAGTAGGCAGTAACACGGTGTTCTGTATTCAATATGAAACAGTATTAAGGATCGGAACGAACGAGAAAACCTGACGAGCTACGAACATATCTTACGAAAATCTATGGTAACTCGAGTTACATTGCGCGTCAACCCAGCTTGGCTGCTGTGCACTGCAGCGTCACCGGGCAGTGTACTTCGATTATGTTACCATTTCGATACGATTGTCACATTTATTCGTGGTGACGCCGCGGATGTTGTTCATAATAATTATGCAACGCATGAAAAGGCTTCAGCATTGCTTTCTCTTATCGATCACGGTTACATAAGTAGTACGTAACTAATAATGGATATTGTTTGAAACGTAGATGCCTACTGCCTGCACAACCTAACTATAATTATAAATGATTACGTCATTCTATTGGAACTAAACTAATTTTCTCAGAACCGCATGCAATATGTTATAGCTGGTTAGATTACCTAAGATAAAAACCTACTTAGATAAACAATATCTGTATGTAGCGCATCTGAAAAGTCACGTTGTAGATATACTATTCAGAGGAAATAAAAACCTAGTACATACCAATTAGTGATTCATTTCCACCCATTATACTATTGTAATCGTAAGAAATAGTAAGTATTTCTAGCATTATCTAAAAGATGGGCACACAGAAAACTCCTGACAAATCCAATTGCGAGTTGTAAGTTGATAGCCCATAGAATTTTCATTCAAATTAAAACATGTTGAGACATGGGTATTCGTCAAATTTTCCGGCTTTCGAATGAACATTTGGAAGCTGTAACGTGAACAGAGCGCCAAGATTGATCTTTGTTTGAACTAAACGCTTTATTGTTCTCATCACATTTGCCACTTAGCGTTCCACTGAGTGACGTAATCTACGTACAATAAGGACAATGGATAAGGTTACATCTCCTTTTATGAAGCTCCACTGTGCGTTTTAAGTAGCGTGTATTTCCTTAACGGATTGTACCTGTTAAACGACTCACGATCATCATATATATTTGGTAGGTACTTGCATGTTTAAAAAAGCCATCCAAAACACAACTCCTGGATTTAAAATCATAAGAAATACTGAAAAGTCACGCACCTACATACGCATAAACTTGTGTTTTTTGAAGTGAAAACTTCTTTAGCGGCGCTGGGTGGGTAAAAACTTTCAAACTCGCGTCAGGGTCACGTGATGCTGATCGAAAAAGCGTAAGATCGAGGGGAAGGGAGAAGAACTAGTATCTCCCACTCTTTCTACCGTGCCTGAGTGTGCTGCTCTGTTTAGGCGGCACAGGGCGAAAAATAAAAAATAATAAAAACATAAACATTGTATTCTACCTCATAAATGATAGTACTTTTATACTTATAATTAAACACAACGTTAATATTGAAGTTTTCACTTCTGCCGGCACTCCCGGAGTGCTACCTTTTTTTTATTGAAACCCAGGTTAAGGTTAAGGTTGTCTTCTGTAAAAAACAAGTCTAGTCACAGTTTTTAGACGCAACGCAGAATGAATTGTTTATTAATAGCTAAAACCTATGATAGCCCTATGATTCGTACTTCCTGTTGGGGACAAGGAAGGTATTATAACCCTTAAAATCGAACGTAATGCGAACCAAGAGAAACACACCCTCTCACTAACGGAGCCAGGAGGAAGCGCAGGATAGGTTAATCACAATGAGTCATGCATTTCTAATCTAACCCGGGGGTGCATGGAAAGAGCCTCCTCGTGGCGCACACCGGTAACAGCTAGGCACGGTAAAGCAGTGTCTAGTCTGGCTAATCTTTCCAACACGATGTTACAACAAAATACAGTTGTAGCATCGACACGACAGAAGAAGAATCTAACCATTATTATTTTGGAGCATTTTTCGTTGTAAACTATTTGGTCTATGCACGATCACCATTTTAGTCGTAAGCCGCTTAAAATTAAACTTGATGTTTTGTTGTGGCCACTCTTTAGATTTTATTAGACGTTGTTTCAAAATGACAGATTTATAAAAAAAAAATCAAGCGTTAATATTTTACGTGCTCTTGTCAGGCAGAGGCAGCACATCACATGCACTTTTAAAGCTAAGATATAGACGACCCAGACAGAAATCCTGAATCCAGCCCTGCGCTCTCCCCAGATCCATAATACGTTTATCGGTATATTAGGCTGTACGTTAACCAATAAGTCAGTCAGACGGAACTTTGATTCATAACTTTATGAGTTAGATAGATGATGAGTGATGAAAACGCGAGATGATTTATATCATTTTCTTATCCCAATGGGTCTTTTATTTTATACGAAGCAACAATATTTTTATGAAGTCAAAATATTAGATTTCTTCTGAAAAAAAAATCAGTTCTTGTGTGTTTTGGTCTAGTGGCAATAGCTCCTAAACATAGATTTATTTCTAATTTTTAATTTGAACTAGGACAAAAGAGTTACGAAGAATTTATGGATTAGGTACCATATTTTTATGCTAATGCCCTGTTTGTTATTGTTAAAGATGAGGCCTCAGTTTTTCAAAACGAATCATTACCCAACTTTTACAAATACACTGTGCTCAATTAATTATAAATATGTTTGTTTCTATAATGTAGATAACTAATATTTGATCATGGTGTCACTGAACAGGGCAAGATCTCATTATTAAAATTACAAAACAACTAACCTAACTCCTCGCGATTTGCGATCTTGTAAAGATCAAAAGATAATATTGCGTTTTCACAAAGGAAATATTTACCTGCCCTTGTCTGGTCCCACTGTGACCCCAATAAATATTTTTCTACCCTCAATAAGCCAGGAAAAACTAAATAAAGTTGCCAATTCACCAAATTGGAGATTACCGAAGTGTGACGATGTATTTGGTAGCAGACAATCTACTTACAGTTTCTCAGCCTTCCTCGCCCTTTCCCGGCTAAGGTAAGGTATGTCTAGTTAAATCAGGATAAGATGAGTGAGGTAAAGTTTTACTTTTTATGTAACTTCTATCAAAAGCACTTAGTGCATTAATGCAAGGACCACTATCAAAGGAACGTTAATATTTACTTTCCTTAGGTCAAAAAAACAATATATCAGAGAATGGTTCATCAACCTTGTTAGGTTTCGTTCTGGAATAGTTTTGTATGTTATGTAAATATTTTTGAACAACAAGACTGCTAGTCCCGGGTTGACCCTTGTGACCACCGAGGTCGCAGTCGTTATGATAATTTAAATTAAGTACTTTACTTGTGGGTTACTTTGATAGATATTATTTTAAACAACTACTAACTGAGCTTTGAAAATTATAAATATCGCTTCCAATAACCGAAATCTTCTGGCTACACAAGACAAAGAACATAAAATCTAATTAAAAAAAATCAAGGAAGAAAAGTATTTGACTTATTATAAACTAAAGAGCCGGGATATTTTTAGAGAAACTGCAGCGCATACCAAAAAGTGGATATCTTTCCAATTCCTTCAATTTGTAACCAATTTTGATACAGTCAGCCACAGAAACCATCAAATCACCTATGTATTTTAAACTTTGAAAGATGTTTTTTTTTTCAGCTGTACCTATACTATGATTGACAAAAGTCGCAACCAATTAATTTAGGTTAAACTTTTGATATAAATAAATAAATAAAAAAGTAGATATAGTTAGTGATAACCAAAATTATCCTAAATTATAAGTTTTAAAAACAAGACCAAACGAAGTGGAAAGTAGCAGGAAAGTTAATAACTATGTTTGAAACCAGGTGTTGATGATGCTGATATTTTTCTCTGTAAGTACTTTAAAATGCTTTTGGCTCGTTCCCCTATAGCCTCGAATGACTATCTCGTGTGCTATTTAGGAGTGCACATTCAAGGTTGCACCAAAACAAATAAATTGACACAATTGTTGTTATGCGGGCCAAGTTAAAAGATTAACTAAAACCTGAGGTAGGTTGATTTGATTTCATCCTCTAAATAAGAATACATTAGTTAGATATTTTACTATTATAAGTACTTTTGTTTTGTTATCAATGATGATATTAGAAAATACCAAGTTATACGATTTTAAAGATACTTTTGTGCTTCATATATCATATCATAATACCAGCTAGAGTCGAGACGAAACCAACAACATTTAAACAATTTTTTTTTTAAATATAATAGTAAGATCTTATAGATAAATACATACCTTGTAAGTTTTTCTAAAACATTGTCTTACCAACGTAGATATTCATTTTACTACTACTAAAGTTCCTAAGTGCCTCTACTTCGTAGTACCCATTTCTCACGAGTGCACTTTACGGCCGACGTAGGCTTTTCGCCTAAAATGCCTTTGCCTAGTGCTATCTACCCTCTATGTAGAGAAAGGTAGGTACTTAAGAGGTAGGTATACCCTGACTGAAGCACCTGCGTAGCTTGCGATTAAACTGCAGTTACTATGAAATAAAGTTTGAAATGATACGTGCTATTACAACCGCTATTCAATGTAATGATTATAGTGTTTACAAAAATAAACAAATCCGACTTCAATCGTCATCGACAACTGAAAATATTTTTGAAGATTAATCAACAAGTCAGCTGATAATGAAATTTATAACTTGATCAATGTATGATCGACCAAACAATAAAAAGAAAATCAACAATATCTATTAATAATATATATAATATTTATTTATATATATAATATTTATTTATATGATAAATATTTTTTTATATAAAATCTTTAAAAAACTGTTTCTCGCAGCAAGACATACATAGACCAATAAAAACGCTTACAAGAGCGAACGTTGAGTGAAATTGAAAAAATGCTCAGAATACAATACAATTTATTTTAACATAGCCCGTGCTTTGAATACTGTCATTGATTGTCGCCCATATCTCTTTTTGTTTGGGTATGAGTACCCACATTTAATATTTCCTATCTACGGAACGTGGTGTGGCGGTTGAATGCCTCAACTTTTCGCACTGAATATAATCATAAAAATTGTAATCAATAAAGTATTTTACCAATTCGTAAAAATAGAGGCGATTAGACTGGATATTTTCTTTGTATGAGTTGAGAACCGATTTTAATGATCCTTTTTTTGATTGGTAGATCATACTTTAGATGTCCATATAAAATTTATTAAGTAAGATGTGACCCGAGCTTTTAGAATATGTACCTAATCTTAAAAAATGTGTTTTTCATATTATTACTTGTTGATGACGAATGAAGTCAGTTTTATCAAATAAATATAAATAAGAAGAATAACGATTTAGATAAAACATAATTTTGATCCAAACCTGTTTTTCGTTTGGAAAACTTGTTTGGATCAAAATGGGTTACTGGCTATGTGTGTACTTCACCAACAAATGCACGTCAATGTTTGCACGTCAAATATTTACATGGTAGGAACAATTTACATACCTACGTATTTACATTCTGTGACTATTGGCAATACATCAAACGTTGAATAATCATTCTTCTTCTTCTTCTTATCGTGTCGATGCTACAACTGTATTCTGTTGTAGCATTGTGTTAAAAAATGATTATAATTGAATAATCATTAAAAGCATGAGTGGGTATGATTTTCATAACAAAATTATATTGTAGGTATATCTACCTAATTAGTTTTATGCCATGTAAGAATATTTTAAATCCGTAGAGTTCAAATTTGCTAATTCTGTCTCGGCAATCTAAAATGATGATGAGAATGTTTAATTATTGGATTAAAATACGTATGTAATTATTTTATCTACGTAAATTATATACTTATGTATCTATATTTAACTATTTTTATATGCCTAAAACTTGAGAGCTAAAGGGGTAAGCCAAGTGACTAAACAAAGCAGTATACGCGTAACCTGTTGATAGAAAAACTCAGTAATATTCAGGCAATTACTTTTTTGAATTATCTTTGCTTTGGCTCCGAGTAAACGAGAAGTGTTTTAATCATAACTATTTGTAAATTTCATAGGAATTGGTCATGGCAAACTATAAGTTTATGGCCTCGAAGCTTTGATCAAACAAACAGAAGTTTATTACAAAAATGACAATGATCGCTCTCTCTCGTTTCTTTGCTTGTTGTTGCAAAAACGAACTCACCCTCTTCGTGCAAAAAGAAATAACGACCTATATTCATCTCAGTATTATATATTTTTACATTCGCGCGCTAGAACAGCTTTTAATCTTCATACAAAAAGCTTACAAGTGAAATTTAGTAGATGTTTAAATCTAACTGTGTGCCAACCCTTAATAGTTTCCGTAAATATTTTATAACCCAGTCGAGAGTAGCAAGGCCAAGGTCGACACGAGAGCAATCTGCATTGGTTATTTGGTACGAAATATGACGTCATTTCTAAGCGGCCTTTACAGCTTATTTACAAGCGTAAACATTGACCTTACACATAATAATACTTGATTAGATTTAAATGGCCCAAGAAAATAAAATGTCGGTAGAGCGCTCAAGACCGACTATAAATCATTCAAGTAGGTATTCTTTCAGGTGGCGGTAATAATTATTGAAGAAGAAGAAGTCTACTCTTCAATAATATACTAACATACTAAACTCTTTTAATAGAATACTGGTATTTTATACCAAATTGGCTTAATAGTCTTACCTAATTGTACATAAGTAGGTATACCGTTTTATAAAACTTCTATGGTAGCTTATACTAATACCTATTATGTTAAGTTTTTACATTCTCAATCACGTGATTGAGTAACTGCTGGTTCGTTTATGATGAAACTGGGTATAGGATGTAACTTGCAATACATGGTTGAATATTGAAGCCAATATTTAATTAATGTACCTACCTACAATTTATGGAACATGAAGAACTGTAAAGTATCGCATACACAAATAAAACACTTTACCAACAGTAGGTAGATACACTCGAGAGCAATGAATCCGGGTCACTTAAAGAATCCTAAAAATCTCGGAAACTAAAAATGCTAGGTTAATGCAATAAATTGTATTTAATAGACAATGTAATACTCCTTAAATGAAGGTATTAAAACTTCTTAGTTATTGTAAAGTTATATCATAAAAAAATCAAATTTGAAAAAGGGCCACTTTCGAAGATGGAACTACGAAATTACAGCATTTGGTTTTGCTTTTGTTTGTAATCCGTCATTTATGTGGGTACATAAACCATGTTGATAGTGCTCTATATTCATTATTCAAGCTGAAATTATGTCGCTTACGCCTGAAGAATGCACCAGAATACTTACAATGCTGGAAACCGGCCGGAGTCAGCGCGATACAGCCAGGACTGTCGGTGTGTCGCTGTCAACAGTACAAAGAGTTCTCCGACGTTACGAAGAAACTGGTTCTAACCTACGCAGACCAGGAACGGGCAGAACCAGGTGTACCACAGCACGAGAAGACCGATACTTGGTGAACACCATGCTTCGAAATCGCTTTCTCACAGGAACTGAACTCACCAATCAGTTTCGACGCCTCGGAGGAAGTAACCCAAGTGCATGGACAGTAAGACGTCGGCTTGCTGAATCTAACTTAAAACCCCTTAGACCTGCAAACGGCCCTAAACTGGAGCGTGGGCATCGTATTTCGAGACTAAGATATGCCCAGAGCCACGTAAATTGGAGTATTGAAGATTGGTCAAAAGTTATGTTCTCCGACGAATCAAAATTTATGCTCTACAAGCACGATGGAAGACACAGAGTGTATCGAAGACCAGGGGAAAGATTCAAGCAAGCATGCATCGAAGAAAAAGTAGCCTACGGTGGTGGGTCTGTACTTGTGTGGGCCGGAATTTCTTCTGAAAGTCGCACAGAGCTGGTGATCATAGAAAACGGCTCTTTAACTAGCGTAAGATATGTGGAAGAAATCCTCAATGATCACGTTGGTCCATTTATGGTCAATTTAGGTGAGGATGCTATATTTATGCATGACAATGCCCGACCTCATACAGGTAGGATTGTGAATGACTACCTTCAAGAGATGAACATTACTCGTATGGAGTGGCCAGCGCGCAGCCCGGATATCAACCCGATCGAGCATGCTTGGGACGAGCTAGGCAGATGCGTAAAACAACGAAACCCTCCCCCAATCACGCTTCGTGAGCTCAAAATTGCTCTCACAGAGGAATGGGAGAATATTCCCCAAAATCGTATAAGGAACTTGGTGTACAGCATGCCAAACCGCGTAAACGCAGTAATGGAAGCACGAGGAGGCAATACGAAGTATTAAAATTCAAGAAAATCGGAATAAAGTTCAAAAATTTCATGTTTCCTATTTTTGTTTTAAGGAGAGATCAGCAGTTTTTTTCTTTATGTAATTTTGTGTTAATAAAATGTATGGTGACTCATATTTTTTTTACTTTCATTTAAGGAGTATTACATTGTCTATTAAATACAATTTATTGCATTAACCTATCATTTTTAGTTTCCGAGATTTTTAACATTCTTTAAGTGACCGGGATTCATTGCTCTCGAGTGTACATATTACCTAAGTTTGAGTAGGTAGTTAGTAATTTTAAGAGAAGCCTAAAGTGCCTCATAAACATTCAAAAAACCGTTAAACATGTCTGTGAATACTAAACCAGTTCATAAAATAAACTATAAAAATCTCGCCATAATTCGCAACAAAGAAATACTTACATTCTCTTACGTAACTCTTGCTGTTGTAGTAGCACAACACCTTGGGGGTATGGGCCGGGGGGTTGATGGCTGCCACCAGGGCCAGAAGCCCGGTGAAGGCGACCAGGATCTTCATCATGTTTCGAAGCTAGACTTGACTGATCCGCACGGTGCGTGTGTGCCGAATGAGCGGCGATCACCACCCGCCTTACCAGATGACCGTGCCGCTGAGGTCAATGAGTAGGTAACGCTGATGTCCACATCGACTGGTTTCGCCGAATCTTATCTGTTGTTGATTTTACGAAGCGAACCGCGACTGTAGTTATTGACCATTTATAAGAAAATAGATAACTAATAAATAACAGACATGATATGAAGTTGCAAAACTTTCGTAAACTGTATTACAGCTCGCACAGCTCTATATTTAATATCCATAGTCATAATATAGTCTTACAATAAAAAATAACGATTTTCAGGACAAAAAAACGACATGACAAATAATAAATTTCAGTAAGTACCTACATTAATTACCAATTACATTGGCCATATAATTAAAAACGGTATGTTCCCGTATTAAATCAAATTAAACGGTCACACTACTACCATCTTCATTTACCTAAGTAGCTGCATTGATACGTTAGAACACTGACCGATGACATCATCTTGAGATTTATATACATAATAGATACCTACTTAAAAACTTTTACTGTGGGTATCAAGTTTTAGTATAAAATAGGCTCATGTTGAGCGTTTAAGCTGAATTTTAGGCTGTCGGGTCTATTAGCGTAATCATATCTAGCTTGAGGCTTATATCAGGCTAATTAGACAATTCAATGACAGGAGTCATGAATACCTACTACCTACTGCAAAATGTCTCATCGGCGATTGTAAACAAAATGGCAATGGAAGCGACCACAGATGACCTCGTACTTGCCATGCCAAACTAAGGATAGGTACTCGTAATTGCAACCACTTAACTCATGAGCTCAGTAGATACCTAACACGAACAAGACTAAGGAAACGAAGTAAATGCGACCACTTGACTGACTCATCTCACTCATGCTACATTTGTTTGCTATAAAGTCATCTCAAAAATAATGGTTTCAGTACCTACCTAGAGCTTTAGACCCTAGGTATACCAATAGGGACTAATGTACTTATATAATTTTCTATGTTTTAAAAATATCAGTCATTGTCGTCCCACTACTACCACTACTGCTACTACTCCCTGGGTTACTAGGTTTGTAACTTTTTATGCCAAATAATAGACGCAGACAAAGAGAAAGCGCGCGAAGTTGTGAATGCATGCTAGTAAGTAGGTATCTTAAGTTCTCGAACGAAATAGTGTGATTCAGACTAGTGGTCACCTACAGGTAATAGCATGTAGGTATTGTTCACTTCAACATGTATCTGAGTATGCACTCAGGACTCTGGTTCAAAAGGTATGAATGTGCCTATCTAAACTTACCTTAGTCGTCGTGAGTCATACTTGAACTGGCAGGTTTTTGTCACATCACAATAAAATGGTCATGACGAAATTGGGTATTGTGAACATAATACGTTATTTAAATGCTGATATAAAGGTAGGTCTTTAAACTATACGTAGCTACAAAATATAAGACATTCAAATACTTACACGTTCCAATGCCTACCGATACCTAGATTGGTACCTAAGTATTCAAACAATGGAGAATGAGATCACCTACATAATATCTGATTCACCAATAAAAAAATGCTCGCTTGTTGCTTTATCGATCCAAAACAGTCGACTTGGTAATTTCGACATGCTGCGTGGTCTTTTTCCGTGTTGGGTTTTAGTTTATCACATAAATGCATTGTTATAAAATATGTTTATCGATGACCACTAACGTATGTTATCAATCCAAATAAGTCCAACATATTAGAACATTATGCATTAGTGTGAGGCATTTGTTTTCTTTGCTCATTACATTAGCTAGGTAGTGTTATTTAGATATCTATGAATGGTGTTCGATAATACTTATTCTATGGTATCATTAGTATATTCACAGAAACGCAATCATTTTTAATTTCATGATAACTATCTAATGAAACAACAAATCAACCAAATCTCGTACCTACCTACAAGCCGTATTCCGTAAAGCACTGCTTCAAAGAGAACCTGATCTTAAAGACTTTTGGCACGTTGCGTTAAACCGGAAAACGTTTTCGCATTGGAAAATTCAAAAACAACTTCTTTGTTTGATCACGCAAATATTTGCATATAAGTAGGTGCCTATACAAAATACTCAGAAGAGGATATATTGAAATAAGATAAGCCTAGAAAATGAAGAACTGGAAATCCCCTTGGTTAAAATAAACACAGGCAAGTGTGAATAGCACATAAGTATATATGCGATTCAGAGACAAAACTTAGCGTAGCATAGCGTTTGTCATAATCTAAACCATCAAGGCTAAGTTTCTGACAAACACAGCGTAGGTCTACAGATAGTTTCGTCTGTGCCATGCCACTCCATCGTTGGAGCAAACGGATGGACCGCGTTTAGACAAACGTAGTGTGGGACGCCCCAGCAAGATGGAGCGACAATACAAGGAATTTAGCTGGCAAACACTGGATGACAAGAGCCGGGGGTTCAGTGGCGCGTCATGGAAGAGCCAGCAGCAGTCCAGCAGTGAACAACTATAAAATAATTTTAAAATATTCATGTAGGTACATTTCACACAATCCGCTTTAGCTCCTAACCGAGCAAATCTTGCACTATGATATCGGTTGATGATGATAATCTTATTTCCAAATATGTTTAAGTATCTATGTAGACATCTATCCTTTTAGGTAGGCACCTGTTTTCTTAGGTAGAGGTAATTACGGTATTCAAAACTATTTTTTCGGTTTTACAACCGCTGTTTTCAACTAGTAATACCAAAGGACATAAGCTTCAATTAGCTTTACCATGGGCACAGAATAAATGCGTTTAGGTTTCTTTAAATACGATTTTATATCAATCGTAAAACCAAATGGGCATCCAAACGGCGCAGGCAAAGACATGGGCGCAAGCTAACGTCACTTGTGTTGGTAATTGTACGAAAATATCGTAGCAACATTACTGATGCCTTAGGTCGAAAGATAACCTGAGAATGTCTCTAACCTAATGATAACCGCTGTTAGATAAAGCAAAGTATTAACATTGTACTTTCAGCAAAAAAGAAAATATATGTTGAATGTGCAAACATAACTCATTGATTCATTCGTAATAAAAAAAATTACAGAAGGTCGATCAAACAGGGAAACCGAACTAAGGTGGTACCTATATTTAAAATCCAAACAAATAAAATTTTTACAAAAAGAAAACGGACTTCGACGTTGTCATATATAAGAACATCATTATGAAGTCAAAGTCAATTAAATACGCATTACTTACTCAATATGCCAACATGAGAAACTACAGATTTCAAATAAAAAACAGGAATAGATCATAGTCCTACTTTTCAAATTGTAAACGAGGTAGTGTAAATAAAAAAAAAATGTATTGCAAATTTGTAATTGATTAAACATCTCACTAGATCATTTGCTATCTAGAATAAATTTCACATTCGTCAATCAGTATATGCGTATTTTTGAAAATAATTTACATAATACCTAGTGTATCTATTAAAACAGTTTTTTTAACTAGTCTGACCTTGGTCAATAAATAATGTCAATTGAACAATGCACTCGTCAAATTCCGGGTAGGATATCTTACTACGCAGGGACATATAATAATAATAATAATAATTGATTGGTCACCTTATAAATTAACCAGATTTAGTGTTTTACTAGGACACACAGTACTACGAAAGTTCGCACAATGATTTGAAACTAAACATGAAACACTATATTTTGAAGTAATTTAACCTAATTAACATTTCAGTTTAGGCATGAGTCGAAAATTTAGGCATGACACGATTCTATGTGATGTATGGCTTATGCGTAATCTGATGATATAACAGCTTGCAAAATTCAATCATATAAATCATATGTTTCAGCAATAAACTTCATACAAGCTATATTGCTATATTATTGCTCAATTTTAGAAACTTTCATCCAGTTCAAAGAACTGTATGTAAACAGTACAAATTCTGCTTTAGTGGATACGTTGTTATTGCTAACAATTATAAATCGCTAAAATACAATAAATTCATTATTAATTACAAAAAAGTATAACGAGTAGTCTACGATACAAACGTGAGAAATTTAATTTCAAAAAGAGTCGTATTAGAGAATATTGAAGGTATAAAAAACAGCAGCGGCCGTATCCTAAGCCGTTAGTCAAGCATAAACCTAGATTGAAATTATAATAACCTTATAATTAAAATCTATGAAATCCATACTTGAGCCTAAACTCATACTTGAGTGAATTTACCGTATACGAGTCTCAGATTACGACCGAAACGTGTCAAACTAGTGGTTTACATTTGCTGGTGGGATTTGATTTGATTGAACCTGGCCCTGGGCTTGTTGGGGTTGTCCATGCTGAAGCGGCGGAGATTGCTGTACGGGCTGCTGCTGACTTTGAGGAACTTGCCCTTGAGGAACTTGCCCTTGAGGAACTTGACCTAAAGGCACTTGCCCTTGAGGTGACTGTTGAGCTACAGGTACTTGTTGAGCTGGTATCACTTGAATTGGAGGTTGTTGACCTTGTGGTGGTGCTTGACCCTGAGATTGTTGACCTTGGGGTGCTTGGCCTTGAGGAGGAGCTTGGTATTGAGCTTGTTGCGGTTGGCCATACTGTTGATTGCCCTGTTGGTAGCCTTGGTTTCCTTGTTGATATCCTTGGTTTCCTTGTTGATAGCCTTGATTACCCTGCTGTGGGTAGCCTTGATTACCCTGTTGTGGGTAACCTTGATTGCCCTGTTGTGGGTAGCCTTGATTACCCTGTTGTGGGTAACCCTGAGGTTGCTGGAATTGACCAGGTGCTTGTACCGGAGGGTGCTGACCGTTGGGTAGCGGCGGCTGTCCTTGGAACTGATTGATGTGCTGAATTGTCTTCTGCTGGAGATAGAAAGCCTGGAACTGTTGCCGTGCTTGGTGGATCTGGTGCTGAGCGCCTGGCACGGGGTTTCCATAGGTATCGACCTGGAAATTTACGACTTTGTCAATACTGCACTTGTTGACGGTCTTTCTTGAGTAAAGGGCTGGTTTATCTGGTTTTAGGATGGATTGATTGTATTGGTTTTAAAAACTATCCCCAGAACCTTACTGTTACTTGTATCTGCTAGATTAAAATAATGGTTAAATATATTCAACTTAAGTAGAGGGAAGGTAGTGGATATGTTTTTTATAACATCAATTATATTTACTACAGCATTATCATAGGAATCGCAGTTATTTTCGAATAGTAAATCTACGGTACTCACCAGTCCCCGCTGTTGCAAGTATCTGAGTTCTTCAAGCCTCATCTTTTCAAACTCCTGATATTCAGCCTGAGTGTACACCGTGTTCTGGTCAATGGGTTGCCAGCCTGAAAAAAAAATACGTATAAAAGGATTCAATCAAACTATTTTAACAAGACAAAATACTCAAGGCAAAATCGAAGTCAAGCATACCCACATATTTTTAGACAGGTTTCTATGAAAATGTACACTTTAATCTAAGGTTATATATGCATCCCATACATCTGCCAATATAGGATCTTCATGGAAAATGATCGTGTCTTTTACTGTCTCTGATTGGTTCAATTTCATGATATAAAATAAAAAAATACTTTATCTGCTAGGTGTGCGAACACCTCAATTTAGAGTTGGAGCCAATACGACAATCAAAATAAAAATATGCGACCTTTGTAAGTTCCACCAAGTCAATTAATGTGGTCCTAAGAATAGTATTTTAAAAAAGTTATAAAGATTGTTTTAAAAAAAAATGTTTTTGTTTGATACCTTTATCTTCATTGAACTCATGTTTCTGAGTGCTTTTCATAAACTCGTGGAAGTCGATAAGACCGTCGCCATTGATATCGTTTTCCTTAAATACGTGTTCCCTCATTCGCTCCATTTCTTCATATCGCTCGTGCATGTCATGCACTGGGGCATCGGGACCGTACATCTTGTTAAGTTCCTTCACGAAAAGCGCTTTCACTTCGTCTGCGTCCCACACGCCATTGCCATCAACATCTTTACAATGAAACACATGGTTAGTCTACGTCATGACGTATTTTAAATTATTATGAATGCAAGCACACTATTGGGATTTGATTATCGCTCGTGAAGAATCATTTAGCTTTTTGTGCTGTGTATGATAACTCCAAAAAACTTCGAGATGTTAAAGTACCCACCAATATGAAACCAGTAACGCAACTAGCGTTATGATTGAGTTCATTTCCATAGGTATGTTGGTTGCATAGGTAAATTGTTTTAGGGGGAGAGCCACCCTCAACCACAACCGAAACTCGATAGTCAGGGGTCGTTCTTACCTGTGTTGGAGGCTCACACAGAGAAACTTTCAGCCTTACTCAAATAACGAAGGTCTGGCTGAGGTCGGCTCTTAGGCTATTTATACTGATGGATATTTTAATACCACATAGACAGGAGTGGTCTTATGAATTGACATTAAGAAAAGTGATACGTTTAGTAAGTATATTTTGGTATGACTGGGATAAAACTGGAGATTGCCAGAGGCGTAACAAGTGACCCAAACACAATAATTAAAATCTGGCTTTACTGTGTCTTTGTTGTGTGGGTTAATTGACAACATGAGCTAAAACATGACTGGTGCATATTGTATGTGAATATAGTCAAGCTTGGAATTGAAACAGCTTCCAAGGGTGCAGAGAAACGAAAAAAAAACACAATAAAATAAAATCATGCTTTTGAAATAATGTTCGTTTAGTACAAGACTATTATAGTATACACTTGTAGATTCCCAGTTCGGAACGATTTATTTGTTTTTATAAAATCAACACAATAATTATAAGTATTATATTATTCCTGCTAAATAGTACAAAATAATATTATTTTCTATTCATGCAGTTTAGCTCAAAAAGGGGCACTCCTACGACTAAGCTCTTCGGCAGGCTAAGGCTGTAGGTAATAGTCAAAACTATTCTACAGTTTATTCAAAAATATACCAAATATTCTAAAATACGAATATATCTTTGGAGTCTGTCTCTAAATGGATAGGATAATACAGATATGCAAAAATAATGTTATAGCCTAATACGCCTATTTGAATAAGGCTAGGAACAGATGATCGCGCGTAGCCGCGCGTCGCCGCGCGGTTGGAGCATTCACATGACGGTATTTGTATGGGAGCGCTCCGCGCGTTGCCGCGCGGTACCGCGCGATCATGTAGACGATAATTACCGTTTATATTGATCTTGTACCGCGCGGTTCGTCGACCCGCGCGGTACCGCGCGATCATCTGAACCTAGCCTAAAGGTCGAACTATATTTTATGCGCATGTCAGCGCAAAAGGGAGTCATTATATGAGGTTTAAAGAGCCTCGTGCATGCGATCGTATTTACATGTTATATGATAATACAATAATATATAATTATGATTGAGAGAGTATAGTAGGTATAGTACAATTTATGAATATACTTACATATAATGTAATTTAATTTGTGAATTTTACCTATCCCGACCGGGGCGCACTGAATCATGCTATTATAAAATAAATCAAACACAACCAAAAGTACTCAAACAAAATCAACGCTACGTGCGAAAACGCAAATCGTGTAGCATAACGCAATGCGTGCTATGATATGAGCCGAATTCTAATTAATTACTCAACAAATTTGCATGTTAGTAACTACACTCGGCGCAAACAATGCATCTTACCATGCATCATGTAAAACACTTGAGGGTCGAAATCTTTCGGGTCCATACCACCAGTCCGCCATATGTCTAACAACTGTTCTCTCGACGCGGGGTGATGAAGCTGTTAAATTATAAATATCATATCAATGAGTGAACTCACCATGCATCATGAAGAATACTTTAGGATTGAATTCTTGGTCCATATGATCCTGCTTTTCCCAAACCTCCTCGTACTGTTGTTTAGAACCAGGGTGGTGAAGCTGCGTTTCATGAAATATTTGCGTTCATATAGCATTGTTCAGTCAAAAAAATTACGTTTCTTTACTATTACTGTTAATATTATTAATATTCTGAGATCGTAGAGATAAGTACATTTTATACATTACATTTTAACGTTATAATAACGACAGGTGTCATAGTCACAGGTGGTATTATGATTTGCTGCGTGACGTAGGTTCGATGTTCACAAATAAGATAAAATGATGTAGTTCTGGGTATTGGTATTAATATGTTTACAAAAAGTATACCAGTATTCTATCAGCAATCAAATTCCCATCAAAAGTTTTAGTGGTCAACCAACAAGGTTTTCAGACCTTCGACCAAACCGCTGGTCGAAATAGAAAGAAGACCATTTTTAAAGCACACAAAGCAAATAAATGATTAGTCATAAAATGGCCGAGAAACGATACGATCGGATCGAACAATACCACGGAAGGGATAAGGCGAGTAAGAATAAGGAACACATTCCAGAACATTCAAAAATAAATGCACAATGAAGTAGGTAGGTACATTAAAACCTTATCGCTGTCGGCCGTAACTCATAGGTTCAGTTATAACGACTCAAGATTTGTAAACATATACGGGGAACTTTATTACAATGCGATAGCATGCTTCGGGTTTCAAAGGTCAATTCTTATCAAGCTCATGAGTTACTGCTTACGTGTCTTCACATTAGTCGTTAGTTTAAATAACACACGAGCTGAAATTCCATGCAAATATGAAAACACATAAATTAAATTATGTACGCTTAGATTGTTTGTAATTCTAATTTTATTATTCTAAAAGTATTTGATACTAATACGACTTATGTTGACTTTCCTTCGTTCTAAACATAAGGATTTTTAGATCATTATGTACCTATCAGTTGGTGATTTTATTAATATATTATTAAAATAAATAAATAAATAAATAAATATTGCTGGACAGTAAACACAACATCATCTAGCCCCAAGCTAAGCAGAGCTTGTGTTATGGGTACTAGAAGACTGACATACTTAATACAATACATTACATATTATATAGATATTTTTTATTATACATATAATACCCAGAACACCCGGAATAAATATTTGCAGAACATACAAACATTTATCCCGAGGCGGGAATCGAACCCGCAACCTTCCGCGTCGCAGGCGGACCATCGCCCACCGCGCCACATCGGTCGTCGAATTTAAAAGGTTATATTATGTAATCAAAACAACCGAATGATTTAAAAATATCGCACGTAGGATGCCTTAGGCTACTAATTCAGTGTTTCATTTGCACCTGTTGAACTATTATTTAAGATATTAATGTACAAAAAATATGTTTGGCTATGTTACCGGTTCGTGATGTTTTTTAGCCTCTTCCTCTTTAAGTGTTTTCTCCAAATATTCCTTCTTATGCGGTTCGTCCATTTTTTCCATTTCTTGATGCTTTTGAAACTCTTTTTCTAATTCATATTGCTGAAATCAAATTTATACAAGTATGATAATATACAGGTATCGCCGAACTGTGGGTTTGATCCCCATCAGATAACAAAATGATTGTATATTTTACGAATATGGTGAATTAATAAGCGTTTATATAATTTTAGATAATCATAACCAGTAAATAGTACTGGGCGGTAAGACAACGAAATCCCTTTTAATACGTACTTTGAATTCCTCCTTGCGCTTCTGATCGGCAATTTCTAAATCATTAGAGACTTTCTTGATCAGCTTCTTTAAATCATCAATCTCGAAGGTATTCGAGTTACCATGATCTAAATGATCCGGCGACTCGTGTTTAATGTCATCATCTATGTTGTTGGTGAGCTCGAATTGCTGAAAGCAAACAAATACGATTATTTTTTAAATGTCTGAATAAAAAGCTCGTCATTTTGACATTTTACACTGCTCAATGTGAGTGTCACTCAGTTTTCTTAGTTTTTCAGTACCTACTTAAAATACTTCGTATATTTTTCAGTTATCAGGAACAACCAATCATTGCATTTTTGCATTCGGTACATGTCTACTTTTATAAGTAGTTTTTGACCTTACATAATTTTGGCTTTAAATCGATAGTGTTTATCTTTCAGCTGATATTAATTGTACCTATATAAAATCCATTATTTTTCGAAACCAAATGAAGAATTAAAAAATACTCGATCTCTACTTTAACCGTCGTCCATTTTAGTAACCAGTACTTTCGAATGATGAAGAAAAAAAATATCAAGAAACCAGTTAGTATTTATTTAGCCGCGGCGATGGCCTTGCAGAAAACCTGTATTATAGAATACTTACTTTGCAAAATGTGGAAGCATGCCAAAACGGAATAATTTAAGCGCGATGCTAACCTCGTTTATTTTTTTGATTTGTTATTGAAACAGGCTCATTTACGTGTTTATAGTTTACACTGGAAGCACGAAACGCATGAATCGAATGTTTTAAAGTTGGTTCAAACATTAGTTTCTGTTTAATGTTTGAACCAACATACGATACTCTTACTCATAGGTACTATGAAAAGGAAACCTTACAGCAATCTAATTTGGCACGAACGGTAATGACGTCATGGAAAATTACTCGTATAAGTGATAAATTGGTTCTGATTGAACATTACTATGACAAAAAGAGACTAGATATAAACTAACTAAATCACCGGAAGTCTAGTGGCAACCTTTCAATCGTAGGGTTCAAATCTGTCGTAGGTTCAAAGACCAGCTGCGTATCGACATATTCACAGGAGAAAACAGGAAAGACCTATAAATAAGGCTGACTAGGTGATAACTGATGGATAAACGTACTCCATTCCAATAATGCCCCAAGCATTAAAGCATCTCCTATATCGGGGCAAAAAGTATCGTCCAAAAATATGTAGAAACATAGCATCAACGCCATAACAAGCGCTTTTCAGTACATATAGCCACAATGCTGTTGTTATGCAAATTTTTGTTATTCATTTCGTACAATGCGCGCCCGATAACCGGACAAACACAGCAAAAAATCCTTCAACCTCCACGGGAATACCTAATTCCAATTGATAAAATAAATTTCCTCTTACTAAAAACAAATATGACAGAGCAGGTAGGTAATGGGGTTATTATGGAATTATAACACAGTTGGTGCTTTAATAAACATATTTACGGTAAAAGGCGTTAATTCACATGAAAATCTAGTCACGGCGAGGGCAATGCACTTTCAGAGTTACCATTATTCCATAAATCAAATTCTAGTTTTCACACCGCTAGGTGTCAAATCTAGAATTTTCTACCACTTTTTTTAGTCTCCTTTGTCACAATTGCAAATACCTTGGTAGCTAAATGACGCAATCTCGACAGCTCACGTCGTTTAATCTCATCCAATCTGGTCCGCACATTGTGGTTCACAAGATCCAATTGCTCTGCTATTTTGCCAGACTGAAACAAGAATATAAATAATATAACCATCTAACAATGCACAATTACTTTAAATTAAAGAAAATACAAAGATTGTTGGGTATAATGGGAAATTGGTTTAGCTTTGGTATAACAAGATCACAGCACAAGCCGTGTGCTTAACATTTCATCACGTTTGTTGGGAGTATACCTATTTCTTAAATTATGCCTGCAGAATAAGTTTACCAGGCTAATAAGTTTATGGCCAACCCTGCCGTGTCTTTATCAGGATAAAGACACAGCAAAGGTTGGCCTAAAATGTGTTAGAAAGATCACCTGGATGTCCAAGAAAAAGATTGGTACAATATTGCCGAAGACCAGAATAGGTGGGAAGCTTTAGAGGAGGCTTGAGAGGATAGATAGATAAAACATTTATTTGTTTTACTATAACACACAAATTACACGGAAAAGGCAGTAAGGAGAGGAGACCTTTGCCCAGCAGTGGAACTCTATAGGTTAAAAAAAATGGAGTTATGATTAATTATATTTATAATACTTACCCGGATATCATCCTCATCAGCCTTTTCAAGTTGAGCCTTGAAGTCAGGATCACTCTCCAAAGCCTGCACCACCTCTTTTAAGTATCTGTGATACTCTAACTGTTCTTCCTATAAAAAGTTTCAATTTTATTCTAGTTCTGCTTTAGATGGAATGTAAAATTGTGGTAAAAGTCTTTATTTAAAATTCATGATTGCAGGCGACCAAAGGCTACAAAATCACTAATAAAATATTTTCATGCTTAGAGATTACAATATTGCAACACAAGTTACACCATACATTTTATTTTTTCACAAATTGGTTTATATGTACTTAAGGGCCCCCGCAAACTGCAGACTTTTTATCGGCTGATAGTTTGGTCTGCTTCTTAATCAGTATGAAGATGTATGCAGATGCGCACATTACACATTACTGATTAAGAAGCCGACCAAACTATCTGCCGATAAAAAGTCTGCAGTCTGTGGGGACTCTAAAACATGACTGGAGTGTTGAGCCTGATTTTCTGAAGCTCAAGCTGTCTAAAGCCACATAGAATTCTGCTATCTCACAAAACGTTAAACACCTGCCAGTTTTCTACTAAAGCTTGAAAGTTTTATTATTATTTTAATGATTTTTAATGAATTTTTAACAAAAATGTAATCTTAATTACCCAGTCTGCAGGCTGCTCCCCTTCATGAGTTTTTGTTTCATTGTGAGTGACAGGTGGTGCAAATGAGCAGTGCAGTAGTAGCACTATGCAGAATATACTTCCTAGTAGCCTCATATTTATCTGAAACAAAAGTATTATTTGTAAAATACATGTATTTAAGTACCTACATGTTTTTTTTATGTTGTATATGTAGGTACTTAGGATTATCCTCCTTTTAGAACCAAACTAACCTGTCTGATGGTAATAATGGATAATTGGTACCGATATTATGAATATTACCAATAAAAATCACACTTGAAGTGTAGTGACACACCTAAATTGTATGGTGAAATATCGACAATTAATGCCTGTAGGTTTTGAAATCAAATCCATTCGCCAAAAACGCAAGCAAGAACATCGAATACATACAGACGGTTTAAGGTAAGTTGTGCGCTCGTTTTTACAGAAATTTAAATGAAAGGATATCACAGCATATTGCTTACGTGATGATATCGGTATACATCTACAGGTACTTACAAATTACAATCGCTACGCAATACGTGCAACTAACTCATAAGTAATACGCGAGATTAATAGTAAATTACCTTTTTGTTTAGATGAAATCAACGATAAAAATTTCAGCAGTTTCCCTGCTAAATTGTACACAACACAGTATTCTTCGTCAACGAATGCCTTTTTTTCAACAGATAGAACGTGTACTACGGCCACAGAACATACTACGGCTATGTGAAAATTGTAAAAAATCACATCTGCTACTTTCATACATTTCTATCTGCTATTATTTTTTATCGCAGGCTGCGACATTTATTATATGACATAGGAGAACGGGCATTTGAGGCCACGACAAAAAAAAGCCCCTTTGCCACATAACAAGTTAGAAACGGATATTGAAAACTGCCCATTCTCCTTTCAGAACTTGTAATTTACTCTGGATGTGTATTATAAATATACAGGGTGTAACAAATGAGGTGGACCAAAAGCAAAAGGGCGATAGGGGAGCTCAATGCCTATCGATATAACCCCCATGTATGTTCAGCGATATTCAGTCGTTCAAAAGTTATTCGTACTTTTATGTTTTTTTTTTTATTAACATATTTTTTTTTTTTTTTTTTTTATGCTAAAATGGGTGTGCTCTTGACCTCGAAACTCACACAAGTGCAAGGATGAGGTCTACGATGGAGCGAGCCCACCCAGAAGGTGCCTATTAACTCTCTTTTTGAAAACAACGGGGTCGTAGTTAAAAAAATTCTAAAAAGAATTTGGTTTTTTTTTACTTAAAACAGTTTTTTTTACTATTATTGTCATGTTTTAACTCAAGGAAACGTTCGAGAGGCTGCTAGAATATACCAAGAGCAATTGATTAGAAGGGGTGGCATACAATCTGGGACTTGCCTGGACCATCGTGTTGGTCGATTGAACCGTCGATTTCAGCACTTTTACAACACTTGAGTTCACATTTTAACATGATCCTTCTGTACTAGCCTTATAAAATTTTCAGGGTAACTTTTCCATAAATTGAAGAAGTTTTTAAGATAGGTTGTGGAAAAAAATATTCAGCAAGTTTTTTTTTTAAATTGCTCCTAAAGTTTTTCGCGGAAGTTCAGGTTTCAGATTTTTCTGCAAAGATTATTTTTTATTTGGAAATTAATCAAATAACGACTCAAACTGGTATTGCAGTACGAAAGGTCTACTATTAAGCTACAAGGTGTAAAAAAATTACGGTTGTAGCCTTGATAGTTTGGGTATACTTGGGAAATCTAACCTAAAATATGTTAATGAAAAAAAAAACATAAAAGTGCGAATAACTTTTGAACGACTGAATATCGCTGAACATACATGGGGGTTATATCGATAGGCATTGAGCTCCCCTATCGCCCTTTTGCTTTTGGTCCACCTCATTTGTTACACCCTGTATAATGTATTAATAAATGTCCGACATTTCACACTAAAGTTCCAAATTAAGCAAAGCTTGTGCTATGGGAACTAGATACTTATATACATTTTAGTCTTAGGAATATATAATTATATTGATATGTCAGATTTGTAGTAATCTCTGTGAAACAGTGTTACAGCATACCAAAGCTACCTGTTCTTTATTGTAGTTGGTGACTCTTTTGATATGAAGTTTCTATACTCTATCTATGTCTTCTGCTCTGTGTGGTTGACAGGTAAGGTGTCAATAAAACAGTCTTTATTTTAGTAAAAACGATCTTTATTATTCTACCGCTGAACTCTCAAGATAAAGTATCCATATACATGAAAGGCTAAAGAAGAAGTGCAATAACAAACAGTAGCAGATTTCATATGATTTTTCATATTAATGATTTTGTTCCAATTTTGACAAAAGCATGATGTTGACAGTGACGTAACTGACAAATGACACTAATTAATACAAATAATATGTAGATACAGCATTGTACAAGTAAATAGGTAACGCAAAGATATCGCTGTCTTTTTTTAGTTGTTATTATCGTAGTCATAATGTAAAGTATTCTACCTTTACTATATTTTATGGAATTAAATTGTTATTGGTGTGACCAGTATGCTACTTACTTGAAATTAGTACCTATCCTATCTCTATATAATGCTTATATTGTGCTGATACTTAGGTCCTTCCTCCCTACATGCTCTTTAGGTCAATAACCTTCTAAATAGTAAAAAAAATGGTCTAGAATACTAAAAAATTACTTTAACTTACGCAATACATTGCTATAGGCATTGTTTACAACATTACTTCGGTGACCTATTGACTTGTTCTGTTTTTCTAAAAGGCTCATAAAAATAGTAATATGTCAAAGGTAAGTACTTACTTATATTATTTTCTATCAACCAAAAAGGAATTATAGTAGGAATTAAGACCAAGCATCTAAGTTTCATTTTATTCATGAATGCACTAGATAGGTAGGTATACAAACATCGAGATAGGTAAATTATGTAGGTAAGCTATGCATCCTAAGGAACCTAATAGTTCTTGAACTACATATCAAAAGAGTAATACGAGTACCTACTTATATCATATTTTTTTATAAATATGAATAATCTAATAATAAAAAAAATTGATGCTACGTAAAGGTACCTCTTACAAAAAATATACACATTATATTTTTCATACTAATATATAAATATAGGGTGGCATACCTAGGTACCTAAAGCATCAGTTAGATCATAGAAGTACCTACCAGTAGTCTAGTTTTACGTAATTACTATTATCAGCTACATCTAGTGTAGATAGGACACATTGTCGTCAAGTAGTGTAGCTCAAAGCACTTAAAAGGATTTAAGTACTAATAAACTGACAGAGAGTGAGCAACAGAGGTGAGCAGCTAAGTGTTCGTTGCTCGTTTGTTTCCCCTTATTGACTACATGAGTGCAGGTAGCATGACCTATGATGCGACAATTCGATTTGACGTCAATGTGCCTTAAGTCTCAAGGACCATCGTCCCAGAAAATACTGTGAGAAACATGAGCATTGTCACCTATACTTAATATAACATTTTTCATTGGAGATTCAAAGCAAAAACAAAAAATGCATTGGTATAACCTAATGGATATGAATACGTAAGGTCAGTGTGGGCAAGTCCGGCATAGTTTTCTTAAATTGAATTTCAATTTAACTTTAAAAATCGAAATAAAATTTATTAGTTACTTTAAGTAGTCGGAAAATATTGGTATTACATTTTTCTTTCTATATCTATCTAAAAGTAGGGTTAATTGTAATTGTCTTCAGATTTATAGCATTTTTTTGTAAAGTAGGCATTTAGACGGACTTCCCAAGCAGTTTGAGGCAAGTCCGTCTAGTAGCAATAAAATCGTAACTAGTGAGCCAATATGTATGAAAACCTTATCGATAAATGATGAAAAGCTGCCGTTGAAATACGTGTTTTAAACGTGTGACTATAAGGTATACTTTTAAAGAAAAATAAAATTATTAAAATCAAGGGCAAGTCCGGCATATCTTTGCTGATGATGTACTTTCAGTGGTTGTAAACATTTTCACAAAGTACCCACTTACGATTTTTTTTGTCAATAACATACAACTCAATACACAAGAATCTTTATTTGTAAACAAGTAATCGTTAATAATGTAATGTATGAATTTTGAAATGGTGTGGCAAACTATTGCCAGATCTGTAGCTACATTTATAACACTTTCTGCCAGTACGAAATAAATGAGTATGGGATAATTTTCTAAATCAGATCTTTGTTAAAACGATAAATGTTCACAAAGTCTGACATGATGTGCCATGCATGCTACATGAGTCAGTTATAAAAAAACAGAAACTAAAAAAAAGGTTGGATAGTTCCATGCTTTCAAAATATATTCAAAATTTATAAACTTTTAAAGAATACTTATAGGTGATGCTAGTCCTCTTGCAAACATACCAGCGCATCTTTCACTTATTTATTTATTATACAAAAAGTAAATACAGAAAAATAAACTTAAATAGATTAGATTTACAGAGGCAAGCTTAATCCTGAAAAGAGTTCACTTTCGTAGACAGGCGAATAATACTTACGAGTTGAATAAACAGTATCTATAAAATATTTATAAAATTTGAACTACTAAAAAGGTTGACAATATCTGAAATTAAGGTAAGTCCGGCATATGACGGACTTGCCTTATGTATAGTAGACGGACTTCCCAACTATAAAATTCGAATCTTGGATTTTTCTATTTGTTATAATTACGAAACTAATGCGTTATTTTTGAATCGGACAACAGATATACATTCCCGAATCTGTAAATGGCCTACGTTATCACAGATACTCAGAAAACTCCTTAGATTTCACGCCTTTTTTTTCATTTTTCGACGAGACGTCAAACTTCAACTTCAAGTTAAATTCGCGGAAAAAATTGGTTGTCAAATTTTTTCCAACATTAAGATGTTAGCGACATCTATTATCACTAGTTCGAACAAACTCAATGATACTGTTTTACCAACCGAGTTATATGGCTCTAGCTATTCAAAAACGGAAGTTATTGCCACTAGACGGACTTAGGGCCTAGACGGACTTACCCACACTGACCTTACCTAAATTTAACATTTAATATTATTATAATATTATATTAATTATAATATATATCTGGAAAAAAGTCTTTTCACACTAAACCATTTGGCAAAGTATTAACTACAAGTCTAACTTAACATTAATGCAATATAAATAAACTCATTTGTGGACATAGCACACAAGGCTACCTAGTCCCAAACTATGTAAAGCTTGGACTATGGGAACTAGATAGCTGATAATGATACATAATAATTTACAAATACATATACAATGTATATTATGTATTTGTAAATAACTAAGCCTAACTACATGACAATGCTTTATGTGAAGAAATTATGTTCTTGGTGGGGATCATACCCACAACACACGGAAGGGAAGGAATAGTTGCATCTCAAAAAAAAAATTATCATGGTTCCTACATCAATATGGTGCCAGGAGTTTAATTAATGTACTTATTTGATTTGATAATAGTCAACACACATACAAGTATAAGTGGCAAGAAATATTAATCATTAATTAAATGTGCTATCATCATCTATGCTAGATAAGAATAATACTTAGGTAGGTATAATTTACATTACCATGTTGTTACCATACTAGTTTTATGAAAGTTATACAAAGTGAATAATAATAGGTATGTACAGTCAGCATCACATTCATATTAGTAATATATTACTAAGCACTCATTGTAACATATTATTACAACCAGTCAAGGTGCTTGGTTGGTTGCAATTAAGATTTTTAAAATTATTTTCGCAAACAAAGCTCCCAAATATGACATTTAAAGTATTCACTCATTCACTCAAGAGTTTACATTCTATATTTGATGCTGACTGTACTATTAAGACAAGATTAAAATAGTTCTAATGTAGACATTGTGTATAGCTAAATGTATGTCTAGCATATCCTACTTGATTGGTGGGCACCTAGTTGAAATAGTTTATACTTAATCAAAAAGGCATCCCACGCTAATGACCACTAAGAAGATATTGATAAAGTAACTTACAACACATTTTAAACACTCAAAATAATCATGATAAATTAAGGAATAAAGAGCTTTATGTCCATATCTAACAACCTGCTTACAGCAAATTTTAAAAATAGTTAAAAATTTAATGTAGCTGTATTGTAGGTATGAACATTCAAGCATAAAATGCTAAAAACCTTTGGAATACAGCATGATTTCAGCAGATCGATTTAGATAAAAATCTATGACCAAGATATGTCTTGTTTAATACTTTCAAAGTATGAACTTACTTAAAATAACTTCAAAAATTCGAATATTTCTTGTAACCTATGGTTACATTACAAAACACATTTTTTTTTTAAATAAACTTAGTAAAAAGTTGATAAAGATACTAACAAAAAACAATATAAATTCTAAATTCAATATGATTTGCTAACAGTAGGCACAAAAAATCAAAAAGATGTACCAATATTTTTTTAAATAAATAACTTATTCCTTTAAATAAAATTGATTGGTGTTGACAACTTAAATGTCCTCTGAATTTTGCAATGTTAACAATCCCTGATATTCCATATCTTTGTACATTACCTCTTGGTTGAGTGTGTGCAAAGTGTCCTGGAATCTTTGACGAAGTGTCAGGTTTTCCATCCCAGCAATTTCATTCTGTGTTCGCTTCTTTCGCTCCTTAAGTTCATCAAGCTCAGCTTTTACTTGTTCAATTCTGATAGTCATGCTGTCTTTGGAGTCTCGAGATTGATCCCCTTCATCTTCAAATGACATTCCAGACGTGCCAGGTGTTTCATAGTTTCTGTCACTGGCATATGCTTTGCTTTGCAACTCATGTGAGAGCCCAAACAGCTGGGGGTCAAAATCTAATGGTTCTGTCTGAGGAATTTCACCTAATCCAATCATAGGGCCAGCATCAGCAATATGTATAGCATATCCAGTTTGGCCGTCTTCATTATGCACATGTATATTATTCTCATCTTCCAGATCACTGTCGCTAACTGCTCCTCCGAATATATCGACAACATTAGATGTTGAAGCAGTGTTTTTGGAAGTCGAGGCTACTTCAGCTTTCAAAGTAGAAGCAGCATTTTTTTTAGAAACTCTGCCTTTTTTCTTTTTCTCTGCTTTAGCATTGCCAGCCTTACTGGTAGAAGGCTCATTCAGTTTAGGATCCAGTTTTGTTGGGTGCAAAAGTTGCTCATCATCTTCATTTATAATTTCAAATGTAACACTCTCTGCCTCATTGTCAGCCCTAAGTAAACGCTTAACTTCTTTCTCAATCTCAGGTGCTTCGGCACACTTTTTTTTCAATGTTTTACGGAAACGCCGCTTACGAACATTTTTCGTGGGTGGTGTAATTCCATGAGGGTAAAGGAATTTTTTGTCAACTTTGTATGGGTCTTTTTTTTTGTTTTTAGTAGGCAACTCTTCATCTGTTGATTGATCCGGTTCTTCTTTGCATATCATCATTTGAGATATATCTGCAGTCTTGTAGAAACTTTTGTTATCTATCGTTTTCAAGGACTCCACTATAGTGGGCAAATCAACGATTTTTCCATGCATCGTTCTATGATCAAGCTTTATCTCGCCTTTGCGCATATCCGGCTCAAATTGAATAGAAAGACGATTTTTCATATTGTCTCCACTTCGAAGTATATCCTTTAATTCTTTGGCAGGCTCTTCTGGGAGTCTCATTATAAACTGCGATTCCAGTTCGCCTGGGTGCTCCGCTTCTCTTTTGTCTTTACTCATGTTTCAAACCCAAGTCAAGCACACCAGCACACGCGTCTGGGCGGCTACAAAACAGCTCCTTTTTATCCTATTCTCCTTGGCGCCTTTCGCGATATGATTGTGCACTAATTTATTTGATTAGGAAGCAACCTAGATATTTAGGCTAGTTTCCCAAAAAAAGGTAAGAGCTATAAAGTCAAACCGACGAAAACAAGCCGAAGACAGTAAATATATAATTCATGAAAGTCGGATACTGAGACGATCGATAAAATTGAGTGCAAATATTTTGTTTGTTTGTTTACCAAACTGCACAGATATTCAAACCATCTATTGAAATAGCTGAAGCAAATCAATCAATCATTTCTACACATAAACATGAATCAAGCCAGCCAAGTTAATCAATCAAGCAAGGTTTAAGCTCATAACAGACGGCTACTCGTACATGTCATAGTGTATGTAACGTTTACACTTGTGCTCTTTTTACAAACAGAGTGCTCCATTTTCAAAAAAGAACAGACTATAATTTTTTAAGATCGATGGCATGGTAAGATTGAATGAATATGTGTATATCCAAACATTAGTTTTAACTATAATAAGATAAAATTAAAGCTTGTCTTAAAAAACTGACCTCATTCAGTCCAAAGCTCTTCGTATTATAACAGGTACCATGAAATCGACCCCCATAAATTCATTACAAGTTGAATGTGTTGATCCTCTACCTGCACATACGTCGACAAATCTTAGCGGACCGCTATTTCTATCGTTCTCTTCAGTTTCTTCACCATCCTATCATTCCAAAACTTCAATTTCTCGAACGTTTTTTTCGGACTTCATCATAATACTGGCGAAATAAAGATACCCCTCTTCTCATCAAAAGTTTTCAGAATTATAAGTCGATCAAAGACCCCACGTTTAGATACGCTACTCTTCCTTTGTTTCAATTTGATTATGATACAATTCTATTCCTTCAACGTATACTTAATCTTAAATTTTGGTATTTGTAAGATGACGACAAAGCTGATGAATTTTTCAGACAAATTATTGGTAGAGACTGGCGAGGCTGGCACACTATATTCACAGATGCTTCTAAACTATCTTCTTTGGGGTGTGTTGGGTATGGTGTTTTCCATTCCCAATACGACATAGTTCAAAAAGTTAAAAGTCCTCTGGAATCATCTGTCTTTTCAGGAGAATGTTTGGCCCTTTCTTCCAGAAGCGATAAATTATATCCTTTTATTCAACCTTTCGCATACTATTATATTTTTCAACGCTCGTAGTGTTAACTCCAATCTCTTATCTCAAACCCTTTTTCGTCCAAGATTCACAACCCAATAATTTTCCAAATCAAATGGTATATCTGAAAACGAAAGAGTTGACAAAGTTGCTAAAGATGAAGTTGTTTGCAAAGATGAAGAGTTGACAAAGTCCCTTTTAAAAATTACTGTCATGATTAGCTGGCTCTTCCCAAAGTTCGTCTTACTCGCAATTGGGCTTCTTCTTGGAGTAATTCATCTAAAGTAAAGGCTCGTTTTATGCCAAATTTCAACCAAACATTCCTTGTAAACCTTGGTTTTCAAAATAGAAAATATAAAACGCCTGTCGTCGATACTTATCCGTATGAAAATGAATCATTGCTGCATTCCTATTCATCTACATAAAATTCATATCAAAGACAATTCCATCTGCGAATGTGGTTTCGACGAAGGTGATCTTAGCCATATCTTTTTTGCCTGTCCCCTTTTAGACCATATGCAATTTTTTAAGTCACTCATATCCTTAAAGTGGTCCCCTCCTACCCATATTCAAGAATGACTTCATTCCATAGATCCTTAACTTATCAAAGCTCTCATCCATTTCATTAATTTAAATAGGTTAAAAATTTAATCGGCATAATATTATACTAGTCGTGAGGATAATATTTTCTCTATCAGGGACATTGACTGTTCCGTGTGCCCTAATCTTTTATCGACCATCCGACAAGCTAACCTACAAGGAATCGAGCTGCCCTTCCACGAGCAATCCCGGGCAGCCGTCTTCATCCCATTAACAAGAGAGACTGCTGCCAACATCATACTAGCATTTTTTGCGTCGACTATGGACCCCCTAGACCAAATTAGTCAAATCATAGACCCAAGAAGTACTTCGGCAAAAGCTGAGTCAGGGAGGCTTCTGACAACATATTACCTAAGCTGCATCAAGTATATGACCAATAAATATGCTCAGCAGGGTCCCGTTTCACCAACTTACAAATTTGTAGAATTGTAAAATTAAATAGCAACATTTACCCATAATCCATTGATAATGGCAACATTTCGTGTTACAAGCGTTTCTTAATGTCGTAAATTCAAAATTTTACAAGTACCATTATCCAGTGACAATTTACAATCCATAGATTTTTTTAATTTTATTATTGTGACAATTTGATGAATCGAACAAGTGTTTCCTACAGAAATTTGAACTTGTCAGGGATTTTGGTTACAATTTTACCTACCTTTTGACCTGGGTAGAATTGTAAAAGTGCAATATTATTAAATGGTTTCAGAGCAAATAAATAATAAATAATATTCAAAAAACATTTAAAATCATTGAACTAGAAATAACAATGTTCTTTTGGGATGATGACTCGTCATCAGAAGAAGATAATACAATAACGCGGAGAAGAAGAATATATCGGGAGCGTACCTATTAACGTAGATTTCGAAAGTGACTACGAGTTTAATGAACGATTCAGAATGAGTTCGTCAAAAATGCAAGATTTATTAGGAATTGTTGGACCACACCTTGAATATACCACGCAGCGGAATATGCCCTTGGACCCCAAATTGCAGCTGTGCGTGGGACTGCATTGGCTAGGGTCCGTAGAACAGTACCACACGGTAGGGGACATGCACGACGTGTCTAAGGCCAGTGTATGCCGTGTGGTACATACAATTGTATCAATTGTGTCCACCCATTTATTCCTTAACTACCTATGTTAAATGGCCACAAAATATCAGAGACGTGATTACCTCTTTTGAAAACTCGAAAGACCGCCAACCAATTACAGAGCAAAGAACGACGAATTTGAATGAATTGGAATGAATGGAATAGGGCAGAAAATTTCACTTGTTATTCGACACTTTCTTCCTAGTAAAATGAGTCTATGGTCAGATTTTTATTATTCTTTAAAAAATCGCTGTTTATGAAACGCTTGTAATTGTAATTAGTAGCTTGTAACGCCTGTAATAGTAAAATTGTTACTAGTTAACTTGTAAGTTGGTGAAACGGGACCCAGGTGGCAGACCAGATGCTCAGTAAAAATCTTTTTTAATACAGTTGCTCAAAAAGTGGCATATTGCAGGGACGTTTAGCGTTCGGGAAGAGGGCTATTACGCACTAGTGCTTTTTTTTACCATTACCGCACTAGTGCTTTTTCTTTCCCAACTGTCAAAATAATGTCTATTAAAAAGAAAAACCAACCATGAAGTTTTTACTAAAAAAAATCAAAGAAGTTTTTATGATTCATGCAAATACGTATATTGCTAAAAAGAAGCTACTAATTTGTTTCTATATCAGATTTAATGATTTGATTGAATGAGTTAGGTTGGGTTTTATTTGATTTCATCTCATTAAATTTCATTTTCATTTCATATCAATAAAAAAATTCTACTGAAGACTTGGCTGTATGGGCATAGTTACCTTTGCCTACCAGAATGAATGAAAAAAAAAAATCTCTTCTTATATTCTACGGTTGGCGCCATTTTGTAGAAATTTTCTTTGCGAGTTTAGTTGTTTTTATTATTATTATTATTTTATAAAATTGCTTCATTTTTTCGCAACTGTATTAAAATAGTCGTTCAGTACACGTTCGGAACCGTCATTGCAACTTGTTCCGACTGTCAACACTCGCCTTCGGCTGCGCCTCGGCTCGTGCAGACATTTGTCGGAACTCGTTGTAATGACAGCCTTTCCGAACTAGTAATGAAATATACTATTACATCCCAACAGCCGCATCGCCCGGTGGCACAACACCACGCCGGATGAGCTTTATGCTTATTTCGGCATCCTTATGGCGATGGGGCTAGTTGTTAAGACCCGGGTGGAGGAGTACTGGTCTTCCGCCTCTGATATATTTTTGACTCCCGGATTTAGCGCACACATGTCCATCGATCGCTTTTTATTGCTCAGTAAATGTCTCCATTTTAATGACAACGACGACATGTGTGCGCTAAATCTGGACTACTCCGAGGCCAAACTATACAAAATAAAGCCAATACTGTCACATCTTAATAAAAAATTTGAAGAGCTTTATACTCCAGCGCAGAACATTGCGTTAGACGAGAGCCTTTTGATGTGGAAAGGCTGGCTGGAAATTTGCCAACTTATTCCCAATAAAGCTGCACGAAAAGGTTTAAAGACCTATGAGATCTGTGAATCTCAAACCGGCTACCTGTGGCGGTTTGAGGTTCACGCTCATAAAAAAACGGCACCGCACCAAATTGACGACCCGTTGGAGGCCTCTACTCCATCAATTGTATTGCGGCTAACCAAAGGCCTGGAGAACTTAGGATACACATTGTGGATGGACAATTTCTACAATTCACCAAGTTTAGCTCGACGCCTCAAATCCTTAGGCATTGACTGCGTAGGAACCCTGCGGACCGATCGTAAGTACGTTCCGCAGGCCCTACATAGTCTCACCAAGCGAAATATGCACCCAGGTCAGATTGCTGGTCTCACCTCGGGGGACGTCGATGTAATGGTATGGAGAGATTCTAATAGGGTGGCTATGATCTCTACATACCATGGCAACGGTCAGCGCACAGTCCAAAGCTCCACCAAACCCATCCTGATATTGGATTACAATATCATGATGGGTGGGGTGGATAAAAAAGATCAGCTCTTGGCTATGTATCCAGTCGAGCGGAAACGAACAAAGGTTTGGTATAAAAAATTTTTCAAGCGACTTCTTAACGTCTCCGTATCTCTTACATCATTCATCATCACCACTCTTCTTCTTTTAGTCATCGCAATTTTCGAATCAATCTAGTAAAATCACTTCTTTCTAAGCATTCCACTCCTTTGCTGCTACCGCCTGCACCGACACAGAACCTACGCGTCGACGTCACTCACCGCTTGGCTGAGTTCCCAATGAAGAAACACCAACGCATGAGGCGGGCGTGCACGGTGTGCAAAAAACTGGTACGTACGTTCTGTGTTGGTTGTAGCAAAGCTTCATGTATGGACCCCTGTTTCCTCACTATCCATTCATAATTATGTAATTTATGTAAATATTATTTCTTTGTGTGTATCTATATATTTGTAACAAACATACATACTTGCACACAAACTTTCAGCTTTAGAATATTAGTAGGACGTGTCCATCCACAATGAATTTTTTGTGATAAATTGAAAGATCATGTATAAGTTTTGTAACAAAACTATTTTTATTTAATTTTTTTTCGCAATAATTCAAAAGTTATTTCAAAATAAAAATTTATCTTTAAATCCAGTACCGAAATTTTACTTTATTCGATTTACTCTAAAGAACCTCCTATGTCTTCTTGTGCCTTTACTGTTATTATATAGCTATTACATTTTGACGTCACAACTATCGCGACTAATCATGGCGCGTTTATAGTCACGTGATTATTATTAAATTTCATCAATTTTTAATTGTTTATAATTAATTGAAAAAAAGTTTTTTAACTTTTTTGCATTAAGTATATATCTATATAAATTTTAAAAGGCTCTCGTCTATTGCAATGCTAAATTTTTATTTTGTCTGTTCTAATTTATTTACATTTTATGGATATATTTTAAGTTCAGATGTGACGGTATTGGTAGTATCCATACTATAATAGTCATGTACTTTTTCCCCGTCTGTTGATCGATCTCTAGGAGTTCGATTTTGTAGTGAAATTGTTTATTTTGGTTGTTGATTTTAGAAATGTTTTACAAAGGCAGCTTGTCTTTTATCGTGCTTACCAATTTGTAATTATCATGAAATTGTAGAATTTTGATTTTTATTTAAAATAAATGCAACAGAATTTATCCTGTGATCCAAAGTTTAAGAGGACCTTTTTTGCACTTATTTTCAAGTGCTTTGTTTATTGTTCGATTTCTCGTAAACTAAACACTTTCTACAGCTGAACCTCTGTCTCTGGCACGTATGTGAACCAAACTATGGTTTAAGTTAATAACCTAAGCCACTTGACCTACTCTATTTTAAGAATTGAAGTATAAACGTACCCATTTTTTTGCCTGGATTTTCCAAGTGAAGTCCACAAAAAGGAATATATCCGCGATGTCTTTATCACAGGCATTTCGTCACAAAAGATCAGGCAACGACTGCTCGAAAACTTTTAACGGAAGGATGGCCGTAGCTAGGCTCTAGAGCGCCTCACAGGCGAAGGAAGTTCTTAATGACCAGCGTCCCTTTTCTACAGGCGAACATAGAGCCCTATTTTGTTCCTGACCGGGGCAGCTGGGTTGGAGATCAGGAGGGTATGGTGGCCATAATCACTCGATCTACATTTGAAAGGGTAGGTAGGGGCCATGGTTAGGTGTAGTAGGAGGTGACTTCGACGTGGCGGTCATTGGGGTGTATTGCTCCCCAAACCGAACGCTGGCCGAGTTCGAACACATATTAGCTGAGGTCCAGGTTCTGGTGGGATCAGTACACCCCAGTATCGTATTGGTTGCTGGTGATTTCAACGCTAAGTCCACGGCGTGCGGATCTCCGGCTACCAACGTCCGAGGTGAGGCGTTAGAAGAATGGGCGTCGTCCCTGGGTGTATAATATCCTTAATAGGGTATCGGGAACAACTCTTTTCCCCCAGCGAGACGGTTATCTTGGAGGAAATTGATGATGATTGTTAAGAAAATTTCCAACTTAACCATAATTTAAAAAATAAAACAATATTGTAAATTGTTATGTTTACAATATTCAAGAAATAATAAATAAATAACTGCAACTTCCACTAACCGCAAGAAGCTGCAACGGAATTTATAAAAGAGATTCTTATTGGTTATGAAGGAGACGAAGGCTATAGATTTTGAAATAAGGAATCACTAAAATTGATTAGATCCAAAGACGTGATATTCGAAGAGGTACCATTACTGGAAAAATCTAAAGAGGTTGAGACTAAATCAGAAGAGCCGAAAACTCTCCAGAAAAACTTATTCCATAATTTGCCAAGTCTACATAATTAATTCGAAACCAACGATAATAGAGATATTGGAGAGCGAAATATTACAGAGTTCGGATCTGACGTTATTGAAGAACCTACTTCAAGAAGGGCACGTCACGAAGCCAATAATGAGATAGATGATTATCTAGTAGCCTAAGAGCCGACCTCAGCCAGACCTTCGTTATTTTAGTAAGGCTGAAAGTTTCTCTGTGTGAGCCTCCAACACAGGTAAGAACGACCCCTGACTATCGAGTTTCGGTTGTGGTTACTTTAGAAGATCTCTCGCGCTCGCACCTACAGCGGGCTTTCAATGTGTCTGGCGAGATGTATATTAATGAATGGGATTCATTAATATAATCCATCAATCAACCAACAACGGTAATGGGATGCTTATACTGAACGTGTGTTGTGTTCCTCGTGACTATGGTTCTTCTTATAATTAATTTAGCCTGTGGTTTACTCTGACTGACAGTCTCCTGCCTGGGCCTCTATAAGTGAATAACAACTCGTCTCGCGGATTTTTCTTGCTATTCTGTCCGGGTTTTTAGTTTTGAGATTTCTGACATCAGCTATCAGAATTATCTTTCATAGTTTATATTTTGATCACTTACACGTAAACAGTTTACTGATACGTTTACCTACTTATTCTGTGTTCGTATTATATTGTTCTGTGGTGCACCTCAACCTGCTGTTCGTAGGCAGACAAAGCCCTGCCAGCGCTCCAGTGCCACTTGCCACCCTCAAGATAGATGCCTTAAGCTCTGCATATGACTAAACGATAAAGTAATTCAATCGTGTTATTACACTGCAAACTTCTTACGGCTTGTTTTCTGGTGTGTTGTTATTCAACGAACGAGCGGGGGCAACGCCTTTATGAAGAACATACCTATCTAGATATATCTACACGGCGAGTAATACAATAATCAATAATAACTCAATAAAATAATAATCATGGCTAGTGGATCAGTATTTAAAGAAAACTTCTACACTCACGCAATAGTCGGCGTGGTTAAGTCGAGCATCTCTGCGGAAGTTGATGTCGAGACCTATGCGTTGAAGTATCAGCATGATTATCTGCTCAGAATTCTTCGTGATATGAATCTTGATGTTGTGGAAGTGGATTTCCAAGGGCCTTTTACTGGGAGTCTGTTGCTCGACAGAGTTGCAGTGTCAGTTAATGGGGTTGTGTACCTGCCGACGCCGAGATCAGCTATTGAAGAATACAATGTGAGTATAGCACTGCAAACTCAAAATGTACTGTATCAGCTATGATCACTTGCATTAAATTCTGTTGTAACATGGTTATAATAAAATAATGAATAGTAGTGTTGGATGTTTGTCTCTCAATCAATTGCTTTCATGGATGTGTCAGTGATATAATTTCATTATAAAACATAAGTTACACTGAGCTGCCTAGCCGCCTATCATAGGATAGGCGGCTAGGCAGCTCAGTTGATGTCTCTCAAGCTGTGGGTTGTGCAGTCAATCCCCATAATATTTAAGTATTTTATCTGCATAGTACAAGCTTTGCTTAGTTTATGTAAGTATATTTTTTCAAGTCAAAATGGGAACACATCCATGATTGCAACATTTAGATGAAGCAAGTATTTATTTGAATTATAATCCTTTCAGCTCACTAATTTGAAAGTTATCTTACAAAATGAGCTTCATCAAGTGGTGATTGATCAGAACAACCCTGACGCAAGAGTCTGCGGGGCCGATGTTTTAATTCAAGGTGACTAACACTCTATACACTCAGCAAATTATATAAATTTAATACTAAGAAATCTGAGGTTTATGTTTTGACTTTAGATATTATCTTTCTTATTGATAACCTGTGTGTGATAAAGAACTTTGATTTTGTTTTGGACTTATTCTTTGTACATGCCCATTACACCCACTAAAATGCTTGTCAGCAGCAAATGCTTGTAAATTAAATTGGCCTACTAATTTGAACCTAATGATTAAGTCAGGTAAAATTTTATTGGATGAGCTCACTTAATTGAATCATTAGCTGTAATGGCCACACTGCCACTAGATCTGCTGTTTGCCGACCTTTCAACAATAATGTATCTGCTAAACTACTTCATATAGTCGGTATGACCTTTTCACTGCCATTACCCGAGTTAAAATATTTCCAGGCCGTGAAATATTTGTGGGCATATCAGAAACCACAAATGAAGCAGGAGCCGTTGAATTAGCTGAAGCCTTTAAGGATTTCCCAGTCACTGCTATTCAGGTAATAATAAGAAATAAAATAGTTCTCCAGAAGTTTCAAGACATCCAACATAGTTTGTTTAAAGTATTTTGCTAAATTTTGAATGAAGCCAACTGTCAATTGTAAAACACCATCCATGGACAACTGAATTAATTGTAAAATTGTTTTTTAAGATGTATGCTTAATTCATAGATGCCACAGGGCACAACCCACCTTAAAGACTATATCACCACTGGTGGAAAGGGAATGTTGATGGTTGGACCGAGCAGTCAAGCTCAAGAGATCCTGACTTTACTGGAAAGAGAGGCAGAAGGATTCTTCGTGAAACTGCATGTGCCAGAACCAATTGCTGCCAACTGCCTGTATCTAAACAAAACGCTTATCCATCGCGCTATTGAAGAGATTCCTGAGTCTTTTAGGGTGAGCATCATGAAAAATCAAAGACAAAAACTTTATGGATTATTTGTATTATAGTCAAGACACTAAATAATGTGTCAAGAATAAAATATCTCCCTGCTACATATTGCCTTTGTATGTCAATAAACAATTAATTCAATTTCAGATTTTCTGTGAGAAAACAAGCTGTTCTCGCCGCTCCATCTGTTTCTCTGAGTTTGATAAACTGAATGCAGGTCTGTCGTCCGTCTGTCTGCTCATCAGGAAGTTCTCGTAAGCAAATGCACTATTTATTTCACGACTGGATTCACACTCAAAGCAGATGAAAAATATTTTAGCTCTCATTGTTGAATAGATCTCGCATGTGGCAATATTAGCAAGTTGGTTCTACCTCCATTCCACTGTTTGACACTGTTTTGTAAGAATTTGTGATGTAAGTTGTGATGTAAACTTTTGAAAGCCACAAATGCCACTTGTAACACTTTATCCTTATCCTTATTTATACAGGGTGGCGCAAAAGAAATGACCCTATTTGGTTCAGCTATAACTTTTTTTCTAAATTAGAAAAATAGATTTAGGTTTTTTTAAATGTATATTTGGTTCATTAAATTTTGTACCATTAGGATTTAAAAATTATGTCTTTTAAATAGTGACCTCCAGAGTTGATGCAAGCTTGAGCCCTTTTTATGACATTTTGCATAACTTGCCGTAACACTTCCTGCGATATGTTCCTTTTTTCTTGATGAATGATTTCTTTTAGAGTTGCGATATTCTGTGGCTTGTTCACATACACCCGAGAACCCCAAAGAAAGAAGTCTGGACTGGTCAGATCGGGTGATCTTGCAGGCCAAGGCAAATCGCCAAAACGAGAGATAACTCGGCCTGGAAAAGCGTCCCTAACTGAGTCCATAGTGTCGCGCGCTGTGTTTGCCGTAGCGCCGCCGTCTTGTTGAAACCAGATGTGCTCCAGCCTCAATTCGTCCAAACTGGGTATCAAAAACTCACGTAACATGGTTCTGTAGAGTTCTCCAGTGACGCAATTGCGTGGCACGTTGCCTCGTTGATGTTTCTTGACACTCTTCCACATATTCGCGCACAGCATCGATATTTTCAGCTGAACGGCCTGTTCTTGGTCTCCCAGACTTAGGTCTATCCAATGTTGAATCCGAATTGAGCGACCAATCGGTGCCGGACGGTGGGGGTGGGGAAATCGTTGACGAAATTCACGTTGTGTTTTTATCACTGATGAATTATTCCGTAAGAACATTGACACGATTATTCCACGTTCTTGAGGAGTAAAACGGTCCATGTTTATTTTCAGTGTATTTTACATTTGTTCACTACACAATTTTCAACAATAGAATGACAGGAAATGTCATATAAAAAAATAAATAGTGTTTTCTTTAGTGCCCTTACTTTTGCGCCACCCGTTATAAGGCCAAGGCTCGCTTGGTTGAATTTTGTAAACATGTGAAACTTGTAACTGTAATGAGCAGGTTACATTGCCAATGAATAATCATTTATTAACAAATTTTATTCCCCAGGTTTTAGCAACCTGAAAGTTATGTGCTAATTCTGTCAGATTATGTTGTGGACAGCAAATAAAGTAAATAGGCTCACGGCTAATATTTCCCAGGCATGGTAGAACACAAACACATAGAACACTCTTTGTAAACTAAGATTTTTTTTTGCCTAATCGATGTTACTCTTAATCACATTCAGGTCAAAGTATGCACCTACCTTTTTGTGAAATATTTTCCATGCTCCTTCCTAATAATCTTGTTGAATTATTTTTATTGTAGAAAAAGAGTAACAAGTGACATAAACATTTATGTTATTTTTAGATTTGTCAAGGGGAAATAGTCTCCAGGCATGTATTTCTTATTATTATTGTCTGCCTAACTTATAAGTACCTATTGTATTGCACCCTTATAAAAATGAATAAGTTATTTGTTCCACTCGAATCGAAAATACAGATGTATTTTTCTTTTCAGGGACTCTAACAACCCATATTCAGCTACTTCACTGGGACATAGTTTTTTGTAGGTTGTGTGATTATGATTGGTGATTATGATTATTTATTTATTCCGCGCAAATAACTGTTTAAGTTTATACTACTTTGATAGAATCTCAGTTAGATAATTAATATTATTTTTGTTTAGCTATAGAATTCCAGCGTTATTTATTAGGTCTGATTTCTTGTTCGTCTCTATAATTTGTAACTGATTTATTATATTTTTTAAATTTAGCTCTCTCCTACATTCCCGAGGTGTTTGTCCTAGATAAAATTATTATTTGTCTATTGGCATTTTTTTACAAAAACTTTATATTACAATAATAAAATTATTCGGAGAGCTTAGTATGGCGTTAGTCGACTTTTGTAGTTATACATTTCACAAAATAAGATTAACGCCGATAGTGAAACGCTAATGTTAATTGGTAGTTGTTTTAAGATTAAATCTTTAGATGGCAACCTTTTTTTGTCATTATGATATTGCCGCATTCATATTTACTGGAAATAGATAAAATCACGGCTAGCAAGTGACATCATATGATTTAGATATTCATTTGTCACGTCTACATATGAATAATAATCTTACAGAACGTTCTCTCATTTGAATTGCGTGTTGTCGACAATTCGGTCCATTTTAGTTCACCATATCGAAAACCGTTGCCTATGATTAATCACAGATTAAATTCAGTAATCGAAATGCTAAATTTCACTTTATATATGATTGCAAGATTAGTATTTTACGCGATCGGCATGACTGATATAATAATAATAATAAGACCATATCCTAAATATAATTTTCTTATAATCTTCTTTTCCTTCTTTCATTTTTCTAATCCTAATGGTGTATTACTTTGTACCTATTTATTCACTAATCAGAAGGAAACATTTCGTAAGCTAGGCGAATCTAAACCGGATTAGCCATTCCCTTTCAAGACTGATTTGATAGAATTCTCTTTTAAACTATACCTAGCCTTTTTATACATCAAGTCGTTTAATTATTCCTGTATAAATACATTCCCATTTAGTAGGTATTAGTTATTCTTGTTTGTTATGTTTGGATGTTTTTAACGTATTATATTTCGCTTTTTTTCGATTAGTTGCTAATCTAATTTATTACCAGTTTAATCCCAATCAATCTTTAAATTTTATTCGTATTGATTTTTGTCATTTTACTCAATTTTTAGTTGTGTTCTCAACGCGTAGGTACCCATAGTTGCATTGTCGGAAACTAGTTACCAATATTTAAAGGAACTTAATGGCGTCTAATTTATCGTACCCAATTCCTAAAGTATATAATCACTGGATATTGTAAAGTAGTCGAGTAAATGTTTGAATAATTACATTTAAATGTATCGATGTAGAGATGCTCCTGTCAATAATTCTTTTTTTTTATCTATTTCGGATCTTACGTGTTTGAAATGGCTTGATGCCGATCAATAAATTCGTGAAATGATTATGCTTTTAACATCACATTTTATTTAATAAGAAAACACTAACAAATCCTATTACTTTATATAAACAACTCGCATTATTCCTAATCTCAGTGAATTAAGCATTTATAAATTTTATTGAGTTTACACGTACTTATATTGTTATGAATGCACAGGTTTGTGTTGATATGTTTTACGTTATGTTTGATAGGTAATTTATTTCGCACAAATTGTTTTAATTTATTTAGTGTATTAATTGGCGCACTAAGCACCTGTTGACCTAAGTATTATACTTACTTGATACAATCGTGTTAGGATTAAACATAAATACAAGATTTTACAAACACGAAATCCCCTGACCTCTAAATTTTATATATTTCTTTCTCATTGATGATTGGTGATTTTTTTTAGGCGATATGTAAAATGCTGAAATATTACCAATCTTCAAGGAACTTCTGGAATACTCTGGAATCTCAATATTTTGTTAGTCAAGTCTAAGGGATGCATCATATTGATATTGACGAGCTCATTCATCTATGTAATTAGAAATAATTGTTGTCAATTTATCATAAATCTGTAGGCCCAAAAACATTTTAAGGGTTGAGTCTCATTTTTGTAATATAGTAAAAAAACAATTTTGTAGTCAGGGGCTGAAAATACAAAAACATATATTTATGTACCTACATAAATATATGTTTCCTGACAATATTATGTTCAATGTTAATTTAGAAGGCATTATGTTACATAAGAAAAGTGTAATATTGCTTACTCTCATCCAGTTTCTCATGCAAATCTTAACAATAGGTAGTTTTAAGTACTTATGTACTATATTATATAATCGATTTTATTGTATTCAATGCGTAATCCCTCGTGGAAATGACTGTATAAGGTAATAAAGGATAATAATAATGATATACTTACTTTTATTTACTCCTATGAATAAGTTCTATGAATGAACATCAATATTATAAGCCACAAGCAATTGCAGAATTATATACAATGGAACTTGTTTAAAAGCTCTAAAAATGAAATGGTACAATACAACTGTACTCTGAACGCCGCCAGGGCGGTGGAATAAAAGTTTTTTTCATTTTGCGTTACTGGTGCAGAGGTCTGGATGGACACAATAAACTGTGCTAGTGTTTTTTGATCTCCCTTTATATCTTTGCTTTAGTTTTCCAGTTTTAAGAGTCACAATGTCACAATTTTTAATAGTTGTGAGATTTGTGAACAACTCCATCTTTGGAGTGTTTCATAGACTAGTAGTTGCTTGATCTCATCACTTTTTGCAGTGCATCAAATATTTCAGCTGGTTCGAGTTCATGTTATTGTTTCTGCGCTATCTCTCGGCACGCTGTTGAACTATCTTACTCGAGAAAACTCAACAGGAACTGAGCAATGGTTTACACTTTTATTATGTTTCTAGTAAAGTAAAACTGTGAATTCTGTACTCGTGGATGGCTCTCTTAGATGATCCTACTATGAGACCTTCTACGCCAGCATGACGCCATTTTAATTAAAAATTTCATAATGCAGAGTGTACTTATACCTGCTACACTAAACCTTATTTAAAAAATGACTAGTCATTTATTATACAATAAGTAAATTTTATTTTTTGAATCAGATCAAGAGATACCTACTTTAATACCTACTTTCATAAATAGCGTGTGCAACTTCGTATTGCTGTAAACGGCTAAACATCATCTGTTTTTCGTTCGTATGACAAGCGGGTATGGCACCATCTTCGGCTCACTAACGTTCGAATGTTGCTTATCGCGATCCCAAAAAGTCTATAACGTGTGTGGAGCAGCTTCGTGTGTAGTTGGAAAATTAGCGCAATCGGGCCCCTGGTTTCTTGAAATGTCGAGTTTTAAAGTACCTACCTTGCACTTTGCTTTCATAAATAGTGTCGATTTGTTTTTAAACCCAGTTAAAAAACCATGATAGGTCACTGTCAATATTTTCAGTCACACAATATTTTCCTTATTATTACATGAAATACCGTAAATAACACTATTTCGGAATATGTTCCAAGCAAGGTAACAAGCGTAATAACAAGTTCTGCTTAACGAGCTTAGGATCGTATTCTATTTGCGACACTTCGTGAAGCTTTATTATTTCATTTTCATAATGAATAATGAAAGCGTCTTCTTGCAATTATGTGAAGAAACAAATCATGCAAGTAAATTGTAATGCACCGTGAAACTCATTTAAATTCAAATGTAGTCGGAAATATTAGGTATCCCTAAGAGATATCGCGTTCTGTGGCCAGTTTTGCTGTATTTGGATTTACCTCCAGATTTAAGTCTTCATTTCTCCGTGCTAGATTGGTAAGTACCTATCTAGTAGCATTAATTTGACGTATAAAACCCCAACTCTAATTCCGTGTCAAGTGTTAATATCATAAGCTTCATAAAGTTTTTAAGCCAAGTTTTGGGAACATAATGTTTAAAAGCATCATCGACAAGAAGTACATATAAGAAGAATCATATAATGTAATAAACATTATATCGACAGTTGAAGAACGCGTGTTTCTACAAAATAAATAATACAAAAGTATCTTTACGTGGGTATATACGACACTTATTTAATTGCATCTATAAAAAGTCTAGGTACCAATCCGAATATCTTTTTGTCGGTATTCTATTTGCATTTGAAATTTAATTCACATGATTTCTAAGGGACGCCGCCGCTGGCTGTGGGCTCTTCCGCAAAGACCGCATACGTAATAATCATTAAATTCATCACCTACTACTCTTTGTACACACCCGGCCTGCCGGCTATTGTGGAAAGTCAGCGAGCGTGAGGGAAAGATCACAGTACGGAGTTTGCCAGAGACGAATCCTGAAAGCTTTAGGTCAAACGGAACTCTATATAAGACTCTATTTCCACAAAGCAGCTTAGGGATATGATTCACTCGCTCCTGTAAGCACAGCGTATATCAGGTTGAACACTTCTCTCACAATCTTTAAGAAATTACATTTCTCTTAAAATAAGAAACTGAAACAGTATGTCTCCGAATGTCTCGTAATGAATGAAAATCAGTAGGTACCTATGCCTCTAAATCCTATCTCTAGTACCTATGCGTAAAGATTATGATGTAAACCGAAAAATATGTTTACATTTTGCATTTTTGATGTATCTACTTATTTATATCCAAGACATTTAATATTTATGTTTTGATTGAATCTGACATTTGCTATCGTTTGCAGGTTGGACTCGTAGGTTTAAGTTTGTATCGAACCAAATAATATATTTTTTGTATAGAGGTTATTTATGGGCTCTTTGTTCTATCAATAATTCTCTTAAAGTAAAGATACGAGAAATACTGAGACATTTACCACATTCGAAAGATTATTTTAAAACTTCCTTTAATCCGGCCCAGAGTTTACTCTTTTATAGTTAGAGTAACCCAGAAAGAGAGAAAGATAGAATTGCGGACGGTTTAGAATTGTCACTATTCTCTATGCGATTACCACATCTATAATGCTCATGAAATGTAGGTCGTTACTTAAATTAGTTTTGGTTTATTATTTTTATTTTAAAATCTAAGTCTAATTCGTGATTCGTTTTCTTTTTTACATAACCACGCTGTGGCAATCACTACACTGAGCATGTCACTAAGGACGACCTTATGATACATTGCACTGTCACAAAAAATGAGAGAGCAGAGCACCATTGCTAAGTATGTGCTTCCTAGAACGATCTCTTACAAAATGAACCCTACAACTACAACAAATAGGTAATATAACATACCTAGCATCAGAAATGTTCATCTAGGTTTTGCATTACGGAAGATAAATGCAATATGTGCTTGAAACAATAGTAAATATCATTAACAAGTTCGCGAGTTCTCCCATTACGTAATTTGCTTCGGACTATTTCCAACCAAACTAAGGCAGATAGCAACACAACATTATTATTCTCTTGAACTTCTTACATTAAGATGTCTATTTAAATATCTTATATTCCATAATGACATTCTATACTATGACAGATTACAACACAGGGCGTAAAGAATTTGTTTCCAGGTCCAGACTAGGTCCGTGGGGTAGGTACTGAGACTATTGGGGTATTCGAGCTAGAGGGTTGGTAAGTACCTGGCTCAGCGTTTCGGCATTTCCAATCAGCAATGCAGTATCTTAGGCACTCTTCCGATTAGCAGTGATTTGAACGGTCATATCATAGCTCAACAGTTTCTATGCATTTTGTAATAGGTATAATACTATGACAGTCGTATCCTTGGCAGAATTCTTCTCGCGTCGTTTTCCTCACTGCTAATGGTGCTCGATGGGTGCCGATGGATCATGTTTTATTTAATAAGTGATTAATTAATTAAAATGTTAACTATTATAAGACTATTCTTTCATCGTGCTCGGTGAGGCAATACAGTGTTATAGGTTGCCAATTACAATCACGACCATCTGTTCGTTACATTAGGTTGGTACTAACTTGTACAATCAAAGAATATTTTATTTTTATACACATTCTAATGCTTTAATACACATACAAATTGCGGATAAATCTACCAACGCCTATGTCACAAAAATAGTTTTATTCATGGGTTTGTAGGTATGTTTAACATTAATATCTTTTATTATCATTTAATATCTTATTACTTACTCTTATTTACATTATAATGTTACACAGTAACAATAAGAAGATGGTAGGTAATTTGATAAGCGGTTCTTCGATAACCTTATTTAATCATTCTAATGAATGTCAACGTCAACAAGAATTTGTTAGTAGAAATATCATGTAACAAGTGCGTATTGATAATATTATAATAAACATCGCTTCGAGGATACAAAAAACTCAAACATGGTTTCAGGTTTTACCCTACTACATTAAATAAATAATTACGAAACAATAATTCTTATACAGACATGACAGGCGTCACAGCTCAGTTGGTAGTAGTTCTGCCTTCCATGCTGTGGGTCTTGAGTTCGTTTACCACCCAGAGCATATGTTTGTGCGATTAACATAAATATTTGTTCTTTGCTGGGTGTTACTATGTATACCTATATATTTACACAAAAACAAGCTTTGCTTAGTTTGGGACTAGAGTGTGGTGTGTGAATTTTCCGTGAATATTTATTTCCTATACATTTTTTCCCTAAGAATAATTTATACACAGATATAAATTTCAACATATCGTTATTACTCGTACAATTACGGTTTGACAAATCACAGCAAATACTTAGACTGTTGACTAACAAAAAATAGTTATTGGCTATCCCCATCTTTCATCACGATATACATTATTACTTACTGAGTATGAACCACTGGCACGATGAATTAATGAGACAAGATACATAAATTCTTTTTCACTTTTAAAAAACAGAACACTATCATTTGTAACCTAACAGTAAGCTTGATAACCGCCTTATAAAGTCCTGCTTATAGTCTACAGATTGCGTAAAAATAATAAACACAAAAAAGGGTAGCCAGCAGTGCCAGCACAATTTTGTATAATAACGTAGATTAGAGCTATAAAAAAGAATTGGTTTTACGTTAAGGTTTCGCTGGAGAGGGGACGTTATTGGCCACAATATCTGTAATATTGTTAGCACTCCTGGCGACTCACTTGAAGCTAATCGATGAGACGGTTTATTACATTTTATCTGCTTTCGAAAGAACCATTTTCTGTATAAAACATGTATCAGATGCATTAGCGTTCCCCTTGGCTTGTAACAATTTCGTTAGGCTCATCGATTTCCGGCAAAAAACGGCAAAGATATCTGAAAATATTATATTGCGGGTATTCGTCTCGCCAATTCATTTTTGCGCTTACAGAATACGAGAAAAACACAATTTGCTACAAACTTGCTGTTAACAGTTACCAAATGTTTTTGTATTGAACTAATTCCAACTAGTAGGCTAATAAAGAGCAGCATAAGCAAAACTGTTATTGCTGAGAGTCTAATTAATAAATCCTGGAGATGGATGGCCATGGACCATTGCCTATATTTTGTAATTGGTGGTTGGTGAATTTTGGTCTGATCCGTTGGAGCAAACAGATACTGGAGTGGAGACCGCGTTTAGGCAAGCGTAGTGTAGGACGCCCTCCGGCGAGATGGAGCGACAATCTGCGTAGTGTAGCTGGATGGCAAACACTGGATGAGAAGAGCCGAAGAGCGGGCTCAGTGGCTCGTCTTGGGAGAGACCTACGTCCAGCACTGGACTGAAATAGCGCGCTGTTCCGCTGGGCAAGTAGGTACTTATTCGGTACACAGATGTATATTCTTAGGCCTTCTTATTTTTATTTATCAACGAATAAGAATGCCTAAGAATATAGTAGGGGAGCCCAAGGGGGGATTTCGGGATTTACTCGAGCGCGGCAGATTAATATACAGAGGATACCTTGTACCCGGTTAAGTCCCTCCACCAAACATGAACCCCTATCCTATATGTATGGCCGCCCGAGAATGATAAAGGATCAGATGAGTAAAAAAAAGTATTAGCGTCAGATTAAGGTAGGGTAAGTTAATTGCATGCTAAAAAGTGTATATTCCACTAATCTGACAATTTGAGAGTGACGAAAAGAATGGGGAGCGCAGCAAAGTTGTAAAAAATAACGTCATTTTGACTTTCTCGAGCGTAATAAATTTTATTTTTGAAGGTATTGTATTGTGTGTATTTTGTGATGAAACTACCAAACAAAAACAATTAAATTTAAATTAGAAGCATTAAAAAAATGTGTATATATTTAAGAATATCGTCGGAGCAAACCGGTTGTCTGAAAATCTCGAGCAACATTGATAACATCGAACTGTTGATAGAATCTTCATTAAATGATTTTTATCACGCACAGTGCTATAAATTTACAAGTACGTTTACAGTATTTACAAGAGCAAAATGTAGTGGAACGTCACAATGCACCGGAAGTTTCGGGAAATAGCTCCGAAACACATGCTCCTGTTTCTGGAGAGTGCTCTAAATCATATGGTATCACTCCCTCCTTCCTTGTCTACTGAGGTTGCGGGTACATCGACAGAAGAGTAAGTGCCAATATGATATATTTATTATATATTTATTAAATATATAATAACATGATACTGTAATTGGAAGGCAGATTTTAGCAAGATAATTTTATTTAAAAACTTAAGTAGAAGTTTTTAAATAAAATAATAAAGCTGCTCTTAAAAATTATAAATCAGATTTTTATTAATAACTTTCTATGTTCTAGGCCTTTGCGTCAGATGGACAAACTGAACATTTAAACTGATGTGCACTAAAATATAAGTTAGTTAAGTACATAAAAATTGTTATATTAAAACATTGTAAGTTCAGTAAATAAAGGCTTAATAATAATGAAATGTCTACTTAAATTATTGTTATAAAATTTTCAGAGCGGGAGGTTCGAGCAACATTCAGGAAGGCTTTGAGGATACCAATAATTCATTCAGTACAGATCAGCCTGTCAGTCATAACGATTCAGCATCACAATCGTGCTTAATTTGCAAAGAACAGCATAAACGGCATCATATTCTATCAGCAATCTAGTTTGCTTAGTTTGGGACTAGAGTGTGATGTGTGAAATGTCCGTGAATATTGAATAAGGAAATGAAAAAATCATATTAAGCGAATCCGTCTAGCCAGATAGTCGTCAAATTATGAGACAGCACGTTTAGAACATGAAGATGGACCATATACATCTTAATCTGACGCGCTCGAGTATTTAAAACTGGCGAATTTTTTAACACCCCTTAGAAAATGTGACGCGCTCGATTATTTTTTTTTTCATTTTCAACCCTTACGTACAACAACCACCTCCACTATGCAAACGATCAGAATCAAATACCATCATGTATAAGTATACATGATGGTATTTGAGTAGAAGTTTGAAGTCAAAACAATAGACCTATTTCGAAGAAATACCTATTTTGCCGCGTGTAAAAAATATCAAAAAATAACCTTTCACTGAGACCGATAACGGGGCTACACTAACAACCTAAAATTTTCCCTTCTCGTTTGCATGTTGAATAAACTAGCTAGATAAAACATCAAAATTATATTTCATGTTTCATAATATATTTTTCACACACTAAATAACGAATACATATTTATACCAGCTAAATAAATATACTTTTGTGAATATGAACTGTACAGCAATAGCAACTTAACCCTTATAATCGGATTAATATAATTATGACGAAAACTAATTAGTTAATCACATAACGGTTGATTATTGTTGTTTTCCGCGAATTCCGTAATTGTTTTGTTTTTCCTGTGAACGTATCACGTATTTGCATTTTTGTCTGTTCTCTATGTTGATACTTATAATTTAATTTGCGACTCGTCGTTTTGCGCTATCTGGGGCGTGAATAGTAAATACTGCCCTACAATGCAGTTTACGATACCAACGTATGTCCCAAAATAAATGTGTTTGATTCAAATAATGCACGGCTCCTAATGAACAGATAATTTTATATTGAGTGAAGTAATTACGACACGACTTATCAAATCTCCAATTAGGAACAACGTACAAAATAGAAGCGTCATTCTTGAACCTTCAAAGCAAAACAACTGTGATCCGCAGTTTGAAAGCAGAACCCTCTGTTCCACTCAATTACCCCCAAAGTACCTAAGGTAGACCTGTGATAAATTCATGCCGTGACCTGCATCAACAAACCCGAATAAGCTACGAGAATTTGATGTCTCTTTTTATCTTATTTTCTTACGCCCTGTACAGAAATTTTTAGAAGCGACACGTAGTAAAAATATCAAGAGGCTGTTAAAAGGTAAATTTAAAGAACGTGGTTGAAATAATAACCGGCTTTCTTTGGGTGCGATGTGGGAAGGGGTAGGTATTAACATATCGCCTTGGGGAAGGCGTTTCATATCGGATCGTGCTCGGAGCCTTATAATTCTTACAAATAATATGTGTGTGAGAGATACGATTAAAGTAAATTATGTGATATTCACGTTATAATCCGAGTATTCCGTAGGTATGTAAAACGTTTGTTTGTGAACATTTCGTAAAGCTATTTCTTATCTTATCACAGTATTCTTCAGGTGAATTATCCTAGCCATTGTGCTAAATAGTTTTAGCCAGCGAAATCGTACGACGTTATAGTTACATATCGTACGGGCGTTATAAGTGGGAAAATTTTATTTTTTCTTCATGACATTAAAAACTTTGGGTGGAAAGACACATGGGGTGGAATAACTATGGCCTACATTATTGGTGGTGACCTATGAGCCATTGTTTCACGGAGTCTCCATGTATTTGTTATTGCACCCGCTCCCATTCAAACCGGAACAAAACAAAACAAGCATCATTACGACAGAAATAACAATGACGATTCATACTTCTTTGGCTCTATTACCACTAAATAACATCTAAATTAACTGCCTGCTGCTTATATTTATAGCATTACATTTAATTAAAGTTTATTTACAAATTTTACAGAAAACGAATTGTTAAATTGTTTCATAAACTCATGATGAAATATTTCATGAAGTTCTTGATTAATTGTTCGAAGTAAAAGAATTTGTCTTATTAGGTTATTTATAAGTAACCATCGTTTTACTATTTTTTTCATACGTTTCACCGACGACGACGGCGCGTATAGTGTTACTAGCTACGCATTTAAAATGAATAAAAACAGTTGATTTACGCTACACATTCAATTAAGTGAAAATAAGAAATAAGGCAGAAACTAAACTATACGATTGTCACATTTAATCATGCTAACTTCCTTGGCGTTAGAAATATTAGCGGGGAGACGACGACGTTGGTCTGTATCATAAGAAACTAGATACGTAATATGGTCTTAAACGTACAGCATGTTTTTCTCTTTTGGTGTTACATTTTTATACAGCATCATCTGATGCATTAAAAATCGTATATTATGTCTATGAGTCTCTTGTTGAAATTATTGAGGATTTAGTTATATGAGAAACTTTGGAGCGAGGTCAGTTCGCTGCAGGAACTTGTTGGTATATTAAAAGCAACTAAAGCAGATAATCTCTCAACTATTCCTCAGCGAGTTGTGGGAAACTGTCTCTTGAAACCAATATTAATATGCAATTACATACTTAGTCAATATTCTAGGATAAGGAAAACGCCATCTAGTTTTAAAATTATTTACTTATCAGATTACCGTGAATTACTTTGAAAAAGATGAAAAACTAAAACCTGACTTTTGCATCTCCTGTTGTTCAAAACTATCCTGTTACAAATTTTGTAATAAGGCAGGTAAAATCTTGTTAACACACTCATTTTACATACAATTAAATAAAGATGCACGGAGCTAATGCTCTTTTGATCTTTTAGTATTCGTGTTAACACGAAGAAGAAGACATATTGAGAATACTAATAGAATATAATACTACTAAGAGAAAACTAAATCTCAATATGTTTGAGAGTGTCTAAAAGGATCAGACAGAGCAGAGATGTGTAAGAGCGGTAAACTCAAATTTTGCAGAATTTAGTTAGTACCTACCCACTCCTCTAGTTCCTATAGTAGGTACAAACTTTACCTACTTAATGAGGGTGGGACCAGGAAGCGTGTGTACTGTGTTCATTCATGATTATTAATATTATTTATACTTATTACAATTTTACTATAAGCATAACGTGATTTTTATGACAATATTTGTGTTTTTCTGCTTTTGTGGTTTAGTGTAGGTATAATTCAGTATTCATAAAGATGGAATTTTTGTCCAGAAAAAATGCACACATTCCATTGATGAAAAATGTTGTCGATAAACTTTGTGCGGCATTGTTTTATTCTCATTTCTCATTAAGCTTGAAATATTCAGAGTGAATCTTGGCAAAAACAAGCTGAGAATAAGCAAACAAATTCAGCATTTGGTTTTGGCTTGTAATTTGCGTTTTGTCTTAGTCGTCTCCTGCTCCGCGCCGCGGTCTCCGGCTTGTCCCGTCGCGAATAATTTTATTCAACATGGCCGCAGTTCCTACTCGCACCTTTCTGTGGACTTGCTGAAGTTAACTTGCTTATTGTTCTCGAGTGTCTTGGGAAGTCCACTGATTTTGCATTCAACTTTTCGATAATATAAATATTAGTTTTATAAGTACTTACATCAAAATAAAATATCTTGCCTAACTTGTTACGTAATTCTGGTCATTTGAATTTATACTTTTTAATTTTTAGGAACATTCAAGCGCACCCTAGGTTTCAATTTAGTCAAAACAAAACAATACTACCTAACAACCTTATAAACTTTAATAATAGGTACCTAACCATTGACCGAATTGACCCTCGATTCGTTGTACCGATCCCGAGAAAATACTCCACTTAATCCGACTATTACTCTTTCGTCCTTAGTAAAGTACCGCTGTAAAAAAATATACAAACTCGTAGGCATGTTGCGAGTGCGTACTTACCTACATCATCGTAAAACAGCGATGTGTCGCGCGTGTACATACGACTTATTTCTGTGGAGAGACTTTTGAGTGAATAGGTAATTTAGGAATGTGGCACCTGAGCACGTGTCCCTGGCTTTATAGCGACAGCAATCACACAGAGCTAATCCAGAAAGAGGGCTGTAATTGATTTTTTTAAGCCTAGAAATTATGATTATCTAACATCGTTTTCAAAGTTCTAGATTCTTGTAAAATATAAACTTTAACTTAAAGGTAGTTATTTTATTGGTTACGATAAATACTTTGCCTCATTAGGATCCTTTAAAGTTCTTGCCTTTACTCAATTTGAAACACATACCTATCTATTAAAATAACTCTGTTAAAAATGATATGTAAAAGAGTCTTGTTATGTTTTACAGCGAAGACAACTAGGTCAAGTGGCTCGTCTGGCTGAAACCAACTATTTTGGTGCCCGTTTTGAGATCCGATATTTACAAAGTGGACCTTTTAAACTGAAGTTATTAAACGAATATTTGTCATTTTTTACTTATCCAATAAAAACACTGTTATGAATATCTATTAGAAATGATAAAACTGTGTTGAGTTATTATAAAAATGAAAATAATTTTCAACATCGTCAATAACTAATAAATACATTTTGTTACGGATAACTAAAAAAATGGCATGTCTTGATCGAATATAATCACATTACTGAAGAATCATTGACATCAGTTTGCCTAAATTAAAGTTGTAAAGTCGGTTAAAAAACTATATGTGTACTTAATTATCGCTATTACCTATATTAATTTCATAGAAATACAAACGTCATGTTTACACACGGATCATTCGATGTGTCTGTGGCACCGACCGAATAGACTGACAGACATGACGAAATTAACTTGGTTTGGCAATCCAGTAATTTTTGGAAACTACGTGCGCAACATATTTTAAATCTTATGATAATTTATGGTTCCCTTAGAACAAGCTTTGCTTGGTTTGGGTGGGACTAATGACGTTGCAAGCGAAGATGTTATATAACTTGGCAAATTCGAATATGTTTGTCGAGCCATCATTTTCAAACCGCTAATCTAATCAACTTATAAGGTTGTTCGACAGATATACCTAATTACATTTTACTAGCAAAGCTATAACTTAAAAGGTGTAAATTATTATTTATTCAATTTATTTGCATAATTTGCTTTTTAAATTAAAATAATGTACGTGTTGCCTACTAGAATTCGAAGAACGTGTAATAATGCAGTAGTTAAGAGTCTCGTTCGGTCCGATCCGATCCGGAAATGAATTTTGAAAAGTTATACTCTCTGGCACCTGCTTGTCTGCTCCTCGTAAAACTGGCGGTATATTGTGAAGATTGTCGGCATATAAACATATCTAATGTATTATGTGATCCCAATACCGTTTCACTACAAAATATTTGCCTTAAAAAAGCCGTTAGCTAAATAACTCCTAGAATATAACATTGTTTTTTTAAACGCCTTGCCGGATTTTGAAGTAAAGTTATGAAAAATCCCATCAAACATGTTAATAAGCTTTTACGCTTTAGCCTCTGGGTATTGATCGAGAATCTCATTTCCGATCAAAGTGCTTCATATAGTAGTCTCCCGTGAACGTTTTTATTACGAATAGTTTACTGCAGCCAGTAAGACTGCGCCATATCTACATTATCTTCCGACCATATTAGCTATTTGGGAAAAGTACTTTTTACATGTGTATTGTACGAGTTTCAGTTTAGTTTGATTGAAGTTTATTGTCTTGATGACTTGATTACCATACGTAATGTAACTTTTTATAAAATAGGGGGTAAATATTAGCTGGTTATAACAAAATTTGAATGATAAAATTTTGTTTATTTTGGAAAAGTTTGTTTGAAATTGTGAAATTGTGGTGCAGGCAGGAAAAACCAGATAATATAATAATTAAAAATAATGTATTCACGGACATTTCACACATCTCTGATAGAAATAGAAAGCAATAGTAAAGAAAAATAAAACTGCTTCTTTAGAAAGCGTCTAAATAGACGGGTATAAGATGCCCAAAAATTTTACACAAAATATAGATTGAAGACGTGAAGTCTAAAAAACACGGAAAAGATAAAAAAGTAGATCTCGAACAAATGTTCCAGCAAGATAAAGTTGAAATTCATCTATGTGGACTATTATATCGATCCAAATATCCATATCTCGATACAACAATACTATAGTAAAAAAGGACATGTATAGTCGAAGTAAGGTGCCCAAAAACGTAAACAACAATGGATTAAGATTAGCAAAATATAAAAAAAGATACATTTTTACAAAAAATAAAAATGGGCTAAATTAAACCAACACAGCTATTTTCAGATACTGGGTCAACTTCACGTTTGCTCAAGGTTATTTAGACCATCATAAAAATGTAAAATAGAGATATTTTTAAGTAACGGGACTAAGCAATAAAAAAAATGAAATATTACTAGGACAAATATAAAAATAAATATCTGCTGAGCCTTACTTTATATTTAGGCTGATGTTTCCAACATTATTTTATGTAACTTGAAAAGTAATTTCTATTCTATGCATACATGAATATTAAGTTAATTAGGTATTTCAAACATTTCTATCTAGATTCTGGTTTCCGTAGTCACACAGGCTCCGCTAAATAAACAGGTGACAATTACATAATACTGAATGTGTTTTTGGTGTTACTGAATTACGAATTTGAAATGAATTTACTAACCAGGCTCAGCCCTCAACCGATAAAGATAGGTTGTTTGTTTTTATTCGCTATTTATTTTAAATTATTTTGACTATCGTTTTGCCTTACATTTTTTTATCTCGCTGTAGTCAGAAACGCTCATTTGTGTTAAACAAAACAAGTGAGATATTTAACTATCTCATTTCAATCATTAGGCTATTTTTCGTGATATGCTTTTGACGGAGTAGCAATGAATTTATACAATCTTATGTAAATCGTAGCTCAAATTTTAGGCAAAAAATATTGTTTATATTTGTGTATCGACGGTAAGATTACATGCCGATAGTAGGTACAACTTAAGTTGGCTGCGTGTGTGAAGTTTCTAGTTCTGAACTAATTGCATCGCTTACACCGCTCCATGATATAAGATGACGCGGTATTTTAAGTAAGTATTTATAATTATTTATTGACATACGATTACGCTCCTGGAGTATATAGAACTTACGACTGCTTATAGCGTTTTCGTATGTTACTTACTCAAAACTTTTGGAATCAAACGATCTCTGTGCAACATGTCTATTTAGTGTGCTACTTTTTTATGTCGTTATCTTGTAGGGATGGGCAAAAAATATCGATATATCAAAATATCGATATTTTTTCAGAAAAATATCGATATATATCGGCGATATTTTTTCCAGCGATATATCGATTTTCGATATTTATTTTCGGATATCAAAATCGATATATTTTTAAAGCTATACAACGAATGCTCCTGATGTCAATATCAGACAAATTATGTTTTGAGTAATGTTATGTTTAATTTGTTTTTTTTTAAGTCAAGCAATGAAAAACCTGTTTTTTTTTTATAAAATAAACTGATGTCAAAACAGCCAGATATGTATTTGCTTTAAAATTTCTAATATTTTGGCAATTTTTATAAATAATTGCATACTGGGCAAAAAATATCGATATATTGAAATATCGATATTTCTTGGATGATATAATCGATATATTTGAAATATATCGATACGATAAATATCGATATTTTTTTTCGGTTTGCCCATCCCTATTATCTTGACTTAATTTTATCATTTCTGATTCAATCACCTCAGGCCGGCAGCGCATCGACAACGCCTCTGGTATAGCAGGTGTCCATAGGCGGCGGTGTCCACTTCCCATCAGGTGGCCCGCAAGCTCGTCCCGCCTGCTATGGCATAAAAAATAATATATGTACTAGCCATTTCGTATTCATACAAACTGCCTGCTCGCGGGTCATTTAATATCTCAAAGCGCCAAGAACAATATTTTAAATTCCAACAACACTAACGCCAAAGACTATTGGGGTATCGATAGATTAAATGAAGCCGGCAGCATCGGCTTGGCGACTCTGAAGCAACACCAGATACGAAGACATAACTCCATTGAGTCACTAGATTTAGACTATTTCAGAGTTTCCCTTAGTTTGCTCTCTAGTTATACAAAACAATCTCTGGTAGGTATAGGAAGTAATATCATATCTCGAATAAAATAAGTAACATACGTAAACATACAAGTACATACCTTTTCTTTGCTAAATTTGATAATTGTTTTCTATATAATTTATGAAGCAAACCAGTATCATACCAGGATTGTGTTTATTAATTTACAAAAACACATGATTCCTAGATTAATTACAAATCTAATGAGATTATTTTTGATTAATCAATTGGTGGTGCCAAATAGAGTAAAACGTAATCTATGATAATTGAATCTATAACCATTTAAATGAACACATCAAGTTAGATAAAAAAAAGATTTTTCCTCTAAGCTTTTGTAATATTTTCATAAAAATAGGAGAAATACCTAGAAGGAAACACTGATTTCGTACGTACTGTCAAATAAATCGATTATGGGACTCTGTTTCGTAGAAAAAAACCTATTTTGGTCGTCTCTTTGGGCTTACGAAGATTCAAGATTTTGAAACAGTGAATCGTAATTTCGGTTAATCTATCCCACTTGACATAACTGCACATTTTAAATAATGAGAGTTTAGCACCAATATGGTATGAACGTTGTTATGAATGGACTAACTTTCGCGACTTGTACCGCATTCTTTTCATCTCTTGCGTTTTTTGCTGAATAAAAAGTAGCCAGGCTACAGCCGGTGGGTTATGTGAATATTTAATTGAAATTTAATCAAAATTGTGAAACGGGAACCGTAGTTGTGACGTGGTTGAAGAACAAATATCTAAACATTCATATATTACGATTGTTGTATCATTTCAAATCAAACCTAAGACAAAAGTGTACATAATTTAAGCATCCTTTTTCTTCAAAGACGTTAAGACTATTGCAATATCTTAAATGAATCTCATTAAACCTATTAGTACAAATATTTCTTTCTTTTTATATATATTTATGAAAGTCATATCTGAACCGTCAGCCGAATAAAGTGACAGTAAATCCGGTGTTTTTAATATAGCATTGTAATATAACTATGCCACTATAAAACTTTATAGCAGCTTATAAAAGCTTCTACCAAAAGCTTACAGTTTATAATGAACTCTGAATTCCAGCTAGGTTCCCGTGGTGCCTCTCTACGTTCCGCAAAATCCTCGGCTTGCATCAAACTTCCAATTGCAATCAAACGATGTTTGCAAACAATATCGCCCTTATCTCCGGGCCTTACCTCAACCCGGCCAATATAGTGGCAAGTACTTATTACTGGACGCTTGTAACTTCTCCGGACAGGCTGAGTATACGTAGGAACCAGGTCAAACCTTTTATTTCACAACCTCAATATAAAGGGGTTATGATGATAATCATCAACAATGTGCGGAATGTGACTGGCAAACACTGGATGAGAAGAGCCGAGACCGGGCTCAGTGGCGCGTCTAGAGAGACTTAATGTCCAGCAGACGTTGATGATGATAATATAACAAAGGTGGTGTTATTTGCATAATTTACCTACTATCCAAAAGTTTCGTAGGTAAATCTTAAAGGCTACCTAATGGTTTCCAACCTGAAGGTTTACCAGACATTCGCATAAGTGGACAGACTGTGAATATTTGCTCTGCCCTTGTGTAGAACGTACCTACCTCAGAAGTGTACCAAGGGCGCTTCACTTGACATTTTCGCCTAGATAGACACTAGATGTGTATTTGCTAGGTAGTACATCCCTTGTTTTAGTGTGAATGCAGATTTAAGATACACTCCCAACTTCGCCAGTATTAATAATTCAAGAAATGACGGTGTAACACTTGAGTTTATCTCTTGGAATTTGAATCGTTTTAATTAATAAAGAAAATGAGTTTCTTTACACAAATATCGTAAAAGTAATAAGAATCTTTTAAGGGGGGAATTTATCTTTATTGTATTTTAACAAGTCCGCTTCCAATTGATATACTGATTTGGATCAGTTGAGCTATCTATGGATCGTTGATCGTTGCAACGGTCAACGCATTTGTTTTAGGCGCCCTAGATATTTTTTGAAGAATTAGACGTTGATTTCCGGAACAAAAATGTTGATAAAGCTAAAGTCTGTTGATTTAAAGAAATGTAGTTAAAATGGAAACTTAAATAGAGTAGGTATATTGCGTGTAAATATTATCTACAAGCATGCAACCCGAGTTAATGAAAATCTACATTCAATAATTTATTTTTGTTATCATGTTTGAATAGATATCAAACCTAACTAAATTAACGGTAAGCAAACTCCACCCTCAACCGAATGCTTCTACATATACCAACAGAAACGCATCGCTAGAGGCGCTATTCTGAATTAAGAGCACTCTATCACGAATGCTTGAATGAGAAGTTCAATTGATCCTCCGTCTAGCGAGCTCTTAAACTGACCAAACGCTCTAGCTCAAATTACTGCGGGCAGATATTAATTTAGATTAGAATAGAACTTATTGTAACTGTAACTACACGAGTATTTGATAGTTTTTGATTGTTAAGAAGTATAATTTCTTTTTGCTATTGTTTATTCATGATAAAGATATGTAATGGAATTCAATAGATTTCATAGGTTAGTATGTCAAGTCAAAAGTCAAGTCAAAACAAAAATATCTTTTTTCAAAGAAATCACAAGTATCATTAAACATTGTCTTACGTACTAGGTGATTCTAGGTGCCAGTTCCGTTTACTCCCACCTGTTCTGTTGAGTAGTTCTGTTGAAAGAACTACTGCGATTTTTTTCTCCTATTAGTTCTGTCCACAAAACAAATGGGAATACGATGCTCACTTGTTCTGTTGTGTTAATTCAAACATTTGCAATCAATTGACAAGTACTAGCACTTGAGGTAATTTATTTTTCAGTTACGATTTCTGATGACATCGTCACGATTGCAAATTTTTATTTCAAGCTTTTCAAGAGTGCCTTGAAGAGGTAAATAGTATATTAAAGAGAGTTATTGTTATTTTAAATGAGTGAATTGAATATAATAACACGCGGTCGCGGTCGCGTGTTACTCAAAAATGGATTCGAATATTACTCAGATCTCTAAATATAAAAATTGTCAAACGTTATGGAGATGTGCAACGTACAAGAAAACCAAATGCAGTGGAACTGTTACCATTTCCGAGGTACCTACCTAATTACTTTGTTTTTACAAGTCATGGTATGAACCTGAATTCACACGACGGTTTTTTTTATTATTACTTTATTTTAGGATGAAAAGGAAATCATTAAACATATCGACCATGCCTCTGCAAACCTGATGCAAATAAAGAAGTCTTGTCCGTTATAATGCACAATTGAGTTAGAGAAATGATGCTTAGTAATGAAACCGTACCGGCAGTGTATAAAAAAACATTGACTTCCCTAAAAAACACGAGTAGGGGGAAGTCCCGTAACGCCGGACGGCACCTAAAATCGGACACTCGAAAATCTCGAAAAGTCGCAACGCGTTTGTTTAAAAAGCGGGTGATAGGGGCGCGGGGGAACGTTACAATACACGGTCGCGGGTCGCGGGTCGCCAGGGTCGCGCAACGCCTCGGTGGGAACGATTATTGCTGATTTTGGCGGGAATACATTGCATCGCGTAAGATTCACGTGAGTATAACTACAATGGTTTTTAGTTTATGTAGTTTTGATAATTGTTATTTTATTTCGTAGTTAATACATATCCAAAATTTGTAATCTTTTTTGTCGAATTCCATAGCAGTTTTTGTATACGACAATTAATTAAAGTATTCTCTAGCCCCTAGTACCGGACACAAAAGCTTTCCCTAATATCGGACACTAAAAAAAACATATTTTTCATACAATAAATTTAGGACAGCAATGAAAGAGAAAGGGAAACAGACCAAAAGAGTAAAAGCCAAAGGGAATAGTGGAAATAAAGCAAAGAAAAAGACATCGTTGGCTGAAACATCGAACACGAGAACTATTTGCGTAGTTTTCTTAGAGGATCTTGGTGAAGACTGGATACAGTGCTCCAGCTGCCACGGATGGGCACATGAAGCATGTGCAGATATCCCTAAATGTTCAGAATGATACATATGCGATCGATGTACGATGGGTTGAAGATTTCCGGTACCAAGGGTTTGAAGTAAAGTCCGTCCGGTACTAGGTGCCATTTTTTGAGACTCGGTTTTTTTTGTCAAAGTTTGATTTAAGATTGTTCTTGTATTTAAGCAGAGTTATAAGTTTTGTTAATCTAATTTGATTTTATGTTTTGTTATAAGAATAATTTCATTAATAAAGCTTTATTTGACGAAACAGTTTTTTTTTTATTGTTTAAAAACCTTAAGTGTCCGTCACTGGGGGACTTCCCCCTATAGATCTCATTAAAGAGTTACCTAGCTTCAGTCAAATTAAGTCGTCTATTACAGGAGGAGAAATAAATTTAATAAAGTTAAGAAAATGAGTTACCTAAATGAGTCGGTAAATGCAGTTGAAATATACCTACTACATTTTCAAAATTCATATCGGCTGATTATAACGATGAGTCCGAAGGCGTCCGTATTTTAATTTTATGCGGTCAAGAAGCAAGTGCTCTTTTAAAAAAAAATCTTCATTGTGGCCACAATAAAGTTTTATTTATTTATTATAGTTAGAGACCAAGTCATTGAGTATGTTGACGAGTATCTTTACCTAGGCCAAGTCATCTCACAAAAACAACTAATGGATAAAGAGATTGAAAGAGGAATTACTAACAGTGGGTGCCGCTTCTGGTCGCTAAAATAAATGATCAAAAATGATTTAATCACCATGAAAGATAAGAGTAAGTTATTTAACACGTGTATACTCCCAGTGATCACCCAAAGATTAAAGGTGTGCCAGCAAGGAATAGAACGAAGCATCCTCAATATTCAACTAAAAGACAGGATAAAATTAACTTATGTCAGTAAAACTACTAAATTTGAAGATATATCCACCCCATAAAAGCAACTGGTCATAAGACTGCACAGTCTGGTACCCAAGAGATGGCATGCGCAGCAGAGGGAGGGACGCAGTTCATGCGATAAAAAATGTACTTTTATTTTTTTTATTTATTATTTAATGGCGGAGGTCGTGCAAAGACCGCGTTACATGGAAAGTTCTGGAGGAGGCTTTTGGGAGGCCTGGCAACCTAGTACACCTATACAGCTAGTGAAACACATATATATATAAAATATTTGATAAGTGATTTATCAAAACCATCTACAGAATTCGTGGTCGGCAATAGACACATGAGAAGTGGAGCGAAAGCTACATATTTAAACTGTTTTTCTTAAAAAAGTAGTTGTTTGCGAGCCAGCATCACAAATAACAACGCAAGCATGCAGGTAACGTGATGCAAGATTTAAAGAGACTTGAAGAACAATTGTAAAAAAAATTACAAAATCAATACGCACGCCAACGGAATTTTCTCATCTCCACTTAGTACTATAAAGTTTACTTCTATCTCTTAGGTACATGTATTTAGTTTAGTTGTATTTTTGTTAAGCAAGTAGTTAAATTGCAATGCGACGCTTCGCATCATAAAATCCTTGTGATATAGCAAAATATGTCTTATAAGAGAACGGAATAATAAATACTAGGAATTATTTTAACTAATGTTTTTCATCAACAAATTGTAAGTGAAGTGAAATTCTTTTGAATTCGCGACAGCTAGCTATTGTAAATGTAGTGATAGCTCGTGTTCTAAGAGCACCAAGCACCTTAAGAAATGCGGTTGCGCCCAACCGAGGGAAGATTTTTACAGACAGAGCTTAGTTTACCTCATACCACATGCTAGGTCTCACCACGTAATCTCAAAAAAATAAAAACCGAACTGATGCACTATCCTATAGCTGTATTCACATCAAAAATTCCACGCCACGGCGGCGGCATTTGGTAGAGCGAGGTATTTGTGAAGTTTCCGCCGCACAAAGAGATTGTTTGAACACAACTGCAATGTCGCTCAGTAGATTACTGCTTCTCAGAGTTCCTGTTGAGAAATCTTCCCGGTGTGGTGATTTCTTGAGTGAACATAGACAAGGCCACTTGCAGTGACTTTTATTTTTTTTATCGTTGAGCTAAGAAGTTTAAAAATCTTGGAAGATATTTTGAGCTGAAATAAGACTTCAGTTTAAAAGCGGAGGATGAATAATTATTGAATAGTGTAAACGACACAGAAGCCTACCTTCTAAACTAAGCTTAAAAGGCTAATTTGGCGAGACGAACAAGAGAAAAACTTCGATTATTGACATGCAATCACGCAAAACCACAAAATAACTTTCTTTGTAAAAATGTACCTTTTTTACATCCGACGTACGTAAAGATATGTAGTATTTCATGCTATGTATTTTTATTTTATATGTTTCAGAATTACAGCTTCATCTTCCCTAGTTTTTTTACACAAAGTCTTTGACGGCAACGTAAATTGTATGGAACTCACGAATGCTCTTAGTATCTCTGTTCCATCTCGATTACTTACCTAGAATAAAAACTTTCAATCTGTTCAACTTGCCCTACTCTCGGACCAACCTTTGCAAACACTCCGTCATGCCAAGGCACTACAATAGCGTTTCAAAAACAATTGATTTGGACATATCAGACACTCTACTTATAAATGCAAAAAGAAATTAAAAGAACTCACATAGTTCTCATATTTTTAAATCCTTACTTAGTTTTGGATAGTGTTGTGTATACTAACTAATCTTAGATACTAATTGAATATATTGTAAATATTTATTTAATTTGTAAAAGGCTGTTAAATGTTATTATTACGTGCTCTTATTTTTAGTCCAACCCTATACCTTGTATAATTTTATATATTAATTTGTACTACATACATACATATATATACTATAGCACAGATAAACAATCAACAACTAAGTTGATTGTTTCTCTGTGCATGCTGTGATATTATAGGAACCCTATAATTATGGGAACACTAGGCTCAAAACCCTATGTTAAATATATATGTTTGATTTTGTGTAAACCCGTGTTGGGTTATATATAATAAATATGTAATAAAAATAAAATAAAATATGTATGTATGGAGCGTAAGATTGATATTCATTAATAATAAATAATGATTTGTGTGAAGGCAAAATATTTACCAGTGATTTTGTTTTTATAATTTATATTTCACAAAAAATACATAAAACCTATTTACCAATCTAGTCCGTTTAGTAAAAGCTTTTTTTATTATTTATCCCCAAGTTCAAATGGCGTTGTGTGAATTATCAGTAATAGTAAAAAAACAATACAGGAAACCTGAATCTACGCGGATGAAGTAAAAGTTAGTTGCAAAATATAATAACGTCCCATGCGCTCGAGCCCGAGGCAGAAGATCAACAGGATTTAAAACTGAAAAGTCTTCTTAGACATGAGAGTTCTGAATCTTTACCTCAAAGGCAGAACGTACAGTACAGTACATTTTATACAATGTGGATAATAATCCGATTACTCGAGGGTTTTATAATACGTTATAAAAATCTCCACCGCGAGTTATTTTGTCTAGAACTAAAAATACAAAATATGGCTCTTAAAAATGCCGGTACAATAGAAGCTTGAAATAATGCTTGTAAAATGAACAAGATTGACGCGCTGCCCAACGGGACTGACGATGTCGAACCCAATCCGACTTTGAATAAGACATTTCTTCTTTGATGGATGCCTTTAAGTTCAGCAAACTTTGCTTAAAAGCATGTGATGAAACTACAAAAACTTTTTGTGATATTTTTACATCTGATAGTTCATAGTATTCGTTCAAGTCATTAAAAGAATGTAAGTTAACTGTAAAAATTAATCGAACAGAATCGATTATAAAACATCCGAACAACCAGCGTGGCTTATACTCATCGCCTCTTTGTCATTTCATCTCATTCTTTAACTTCGTGGGAAAACTTTGTCTATGACTTCGTAATTCTGATAAGATTTTAGCTATAATAAATACGGGTTTATCTTTGCAATTCACAATACCACAAAGCTTGACTTGGTTATACGAACATAAACTAAACACTTGCTGCGCTCTACTACGCACTCACCATCGTAACGTTATTAGGTATAAGGCGTCCTATGGTAGTTTTGGTTTTTTTGGCGTCAATGCATATGCTTTTAGTAAACGTTTATTGAATTTCCGAAGGGTGTACCGCCCTTAATAATTGCTTAATTGAGGGAACGGTCCGTCTTTAGATCTCAAACCAATTTTGTTTCAGTCAGCGAGTTACATGTAGAAGTAGTAGGTTCATAAGTAGTTTAATTATTTTAGAGTAATTTTTACATGTCCAAATTTAAATATTTTATCAGACTACTATTATAAGAAGAAAATTGGTAATACGTAACCAGACATCACACACAAGGTAAGATACCGATGGCTTTAGCATATTAAGTATTTATTTATATGCTTTTAGTATGCTTAATACTTACTTGCATGCCTTTGATCCTACTTATAGGTAGATGCAATCTGCAAAGGCCAATAGGTACCCGCTAAATCAAACTTAAATTACATACCCAGTCCAACATTTTCAAATAAATGAATAAATTATATTCTATTCATTTATTTTCATTTCATAATTTTAACAACTAACATACATGCGGCATATCTTTTATTGAAAATGGTATGCAAAATATGCGGATAGAGAATTTGTACTTATCTGTAATTTAAATTATCAAACATGATATTCCATGTAATCTAAAGATAAAACCGAAAGAAAGAAAAGTCTTTAAAGTGTAGTTAGTATGATAGTGAGTATGAGTATGTATAGTGTCAATAATGGTGATCCTTGAGAAGCATAGACTCTGCATAAGATATTAGTCCACACCTACTGGTGTGCTAAGCGCCAGGCACTTCACACCGGTCGCATACACCTCAACACATACCTACTAAGCTCTCTGGATACCGACAAAGAATTCTGTATTTCGTCTGCATTTAAAAATTGCATGTAATTTGAACAAACATTACTTTTGGCCAAAAAGCCGTAAGTTATTGAAATCTAATGTTTTATGTAAATTTATTTTCAGACCTCTTAATAAAACTTCGTGCCACCAAAATCTCATTCGTCCGTCGATTGCGGGCACCTGGATAGACAAAATTATCATCGATTGAGATTCCAGTGGAGCTAAGCCAACAACCGCAGCAGTTTCCCAGCTATGCACTAACCATTTATTGAAATAACGGATATTAGGATTAGGTTAGGGAAAATTCAATATTAGCTTAAGATATTATTCTGTTGGTAATATTTAGTACGAAAGATTCTTTAGACGCGCGACTAATGCGCTTTCTAAAACCACTATATATTTCAAAAAATCATCTGCCTAAATTCTTGATTCTGAATCTTATAATTGTTTAATGTATTATTTGGTGACGGAGCACACAATGCGTCGTTGTTCTATGCACTGATTGAAGACGGTTGGTACAATCCGTCGGTTTTACGGATAAACGGATGTCGGATGTACAAAACCGACGTTCGACTCGTACTGATTTTCAAATACGCCATGTTTGTTTCAAATTTACTCGATTATAATTAGTTTTATATATTTTTTTTTGTTGAATAGTATCTAAGTATTTATTTTTAATTATCATCGCCATATATAAATACCTAGCCTACCTAATTATTATTTTTTCAGAAGAACGATGTTTTCGCTTTTGCCGCCGGGAGCAGTCTATATTATGTAAGCAAAATCTGCGAGATAAGTGGATACCCCAGTTTCCGGTGAAAATTTTCATGTTTTGTCACTTTCCATCACATCACTGTGCATTAATCACTAGATGTGGATCTGTCAAAGATCTAGGCATACCTACACTTCGATACAAAATTAATATTACACGAACACAAGAGACAGCTGACATCAACCAGCTTTAAAAGACTAGGGCTTATATCTCGAAAATGTAAAAATTACACAAAAGTAAATGCAATTAAATTACTTTATACTTCCATAATCCGATAAAAAATAGGGTTTAGTTCTTCCATTTGGAACCCCCCAAGAAAACTTACATCTTAATGATGGAAAAAGTTCAAAAGAGATTCCTAAGGTTCTTATACAAAAAGACACATGGATATTATCCTTACATGTGTTCCTACAGGGTACATTGGGTTTTAACTCTTTGGAGACTAGACGACTATACAACCAGCTAATAACAGTGTGTCGGTTACTTAGAGGACAAATTGATTGTCCTACACCTACACACTTGAGTGAAGCGAGTCTGATGTGTGTTCCGGGGAACCGTGCCAGTTTTCGGCCTGGTAAAGTTAGTTTTTTTGCACCGACGCCTGCCCGTACTGTGGCGTGGCAATAAACTCCAAATACATAATAGGATATAAATTTCTATATATATTTTTTATGTATTTTAAATAAATATTAGTTTTTACGTATTAGATAAGCTCTAGATAAGCTTATCTAATACGTTACACTAAGTGTAAATAAATAAATCACCTACTGAAGTGTTTACTACCATTAACCACCATTAACTACCATGTTTTTTTTGTCAATATAGACTGCCAACCCTGGAACCAGTTATGCTGTTCGAGATGATTTATATATGCCTACAGACGCGATGACACCAATTTCCGTGATTGACTGCCCGTTTTTGGTAAACTCTTATCGACTACACAACGTCGACTCACCGATGCAGTTGACTCCTTTTTTTTTTGATGAATTACGAAACAAAAACATTGAAAAATCAGCTAAACCAAGCACACCCATTCCATTTCCAGTCAATGTAAGTACATACAAGATGTGATGATCAGTATTGCTGCCTACACGACAACGAGTGTACCAGTCCACCATCGGTAGATACTACCATCACAAAGAGGGAACATACTATTGAAGCGAAAGTAATGGGACTTGTCACTGCACGTTCACTGACTTTAAAGAGCTCCTCAAGAACAAGAATTCGACAAAAAACACTACTATAAAAAATGACTTGGAACAAAATTAAAGAAGTTATGGCTGAGGAAAACCAGCCAACGAAAATAAAATACAGATAAATAAATAAATAATTTTCATGGACATTTCACACCTTAGTCCCAACTTAGCAAAGCTTGTACTATGGGAACTAAATTGCTGATAGAATATTTATAATATATATTTTTTTGTAAATACATACATAGTAACACCCAGACACAAAACAAATATTTATGTACATCACACAAACTTGTGCTCTGGGTGGAAATCGAACCCACAACCCAAAGTATGGAAAGCAGAGCTGAGCTGTGAAGCCTGTCAAGATACAACTTAAATGACGAATATGAGACTCTAGGATTAACAAAGAAACAAGGAATCGTAACGCACCTACAACGCTTAAAAACGCATATCTGGGACTGGTATTCCAAATGATAAACTTAAAGATCTCAATTTATTTCAGTCTGAAATCATTTACTATTATTTGAAGCATAACCTCATGGTTGTGTCATTAAATAATGATAATTCAGTATAAAAAACATTATTGCTGTTTCATTAATTAAGTTCTAAAGTATTTTTAGTACTGTTAATGCCTTTAATGCTGTTATTTAAAACCTTAAAACGAATGTTCATACAAATTACCAAAAAAAAACGGCATATACCTAATACGATGCGCCATGTATTCTGCTAAAATTCTCATCACTAGCAGGCATCAGGATAACACTCAACAACAACTGGAGGATCCACAGGACAAATGGGCAGAAAGGTATGACGAAGAGCCTTTTGCCAGCCAGTCATGTGGCAGCCTCAACTGCCATGAGTTGCATATGTACTGGCAGTTGTCTGTCTATATTGAGCAAAATAATATATATAGTTTTTCGCTGTTTACTTTTTTCTCGTGAAATATGTCGAAAAATGTCCAGAATAAAACTTGTAGAGCGTGTTTAGATCTACAAATTCGTTTTTTTGAAAGAAAATTCCGACGAATGTCAATTTTCTATTAACGAGTTGATGTACCAAATATATGGAGATTTCTTTCCTCACATCAGAACGGCTAAAAACATTTAAAGAGAACTACGGAGACGACATTCTCATAATCGAAAAACAAGGACGTGATTGCGTGGTCTGCTTTCGGGAAAGACCTATTTGAGGAAGACCTTCTCAGCCAGGAGCTTCAATACGACGAAAAACATGCGAAAAATATGACCATTTGTAAGTAATTATTTTTTTTTGCTGCAAAAAAATTATTTGATAAATTAATTTCACGTGTTTGGTTTCAGTGATCGTTCAATCTTCATCGAAAGCAGTTGTGTCACGCGCATTCGCGCGCACACACATTTAAAAGTGCTAACGTATCATAACAAAGCTGTTGCGCACGGCCGAACTACGATGACCTTTCGACTCATCACGTAAGGTATGTGCGAAGACAGCAAATTATTTCGCTAATGTGACGAATAACGTGACCCAATAATGGCTACATCCACTAAGATTAGGCTTCAGCTGACTACTGCCACCGAACATGCCTTGTACCAACAAATCAAGGAAATAAACTACCGTTATGAGGAAGAAAAACGGGAACGAGAAATTTTGCAAAGTCAAGCAATTGAGTTACAAAAACAAAACGCTACTATGCAGCAGCAACTCAAAGAGTTATTAGAACAAAACTCCATTAAAACATCTACCGCAATAAAAGGTGCTTCTGCCGGCTTTGAATATGAGACCGACGAAGAAGAACTTGCCAAAGAAACGGAGTGGATTCGAACTAAATCGAGGAAAAAAAGAAAACTGAACACTTCACCTACACTCCTACCCCAAGAAGCGAACAAAACTTCCGAAACCGAAAAGCATAAGAAGGTGCCCCCTACACCACCTATTGTTGTGGACGGGGTGGACAATTATCAAAGTTTTTATGATTTTTTGACCGAAAAACAACCAGCTGGGACCTTCAACATAAAAATGATGAGCGGTAACTGCGTTAAAATTAACTCCTGTGATGAAGAATCATATAGGTGCATTACAAAAGCCCTAACAGATAATAACTGCATGTGGCACTCTTACGAAAATAAACAAGAGAGACCAGTACGAGTGATGGTTAAAAAATTACCATACTCTTGCAAACCAGAAAGAATCATAGAAGATCTAACAAACAAAGGTTATAAGATTGAAGACGCCGTCAACAAGCTGAGCTGGAAAACTAAGGAGCCACTCAACATGTTTATGCTAACCTTCAATAATCAAGAGGAAATAAGGAATGTTTTTAACATAAAATATATCCTAGGGTGCATGGTAGAGATCCAACCAATAAGATCCACGAAACTGGTTCCCCAATGTAAGAGATGCCAGGCTTACGGCCATACTCACAAGTACTGTGCCAAAGAGCCGAGATGTGTTAAATGCACAGGAAAGCACCTAACCAAAGACTGCAGAAAACCTGCAGAAGATAAACCGAAATGTGTCCATTGCGGAGAAGCACATCCCGCTAATTACAGAGGTTGCATTGTTGCCAAAGAAATTCAAAAATTCAGAAGCAAGGTAATCAAGAAACCATCAGTCGGGCAGCAACAAAAAGTCACTGGGTCACTGGCAAGTAACAAAGTTACCACCGACCAGCACATCCGTGGCACAACCTGTACCGTCAACAAAGGAACTGTGTCCTATGCGCAAGCGGCGGCGAGCAATGCACCCGCTACCCAGCGCAACGAGCAAACGAACCAAGCCGACGACGACATAAAGCTGGATGAAATTCTTAGGCTCCTGACGTCCTTCAACGAGCGTTTACAAAAGCTAGAAAATAGTACTTTATATTAGTGTAGTGAAATTTAGTGTAAGTGTAAACCTACCTTTAAGAACACAATAACGATGTGTTTTCATTCAAAATAGAGACTGTAAGAAATGTGCTGCTGAGCACTTTCTTTAACTAATCTATATAGTAACTTAAGTTAGATTAAAATTACTCATTAGCCTGTATCTAGGCTAGATCGTAATCTTAGTTGGTGTACTTTTTGTTAATTACGCTAAACAATAAATAAAAAAAAAAAAAAAAAAAAAAAACGTGTTTGGTTTATAATTTGGCTGGTTTATTTATTTATTTTGAATTGCAATAATTCCCTGAGCAACTATACATTTTTCGTTGTAACTTGTGGATACAACCGTACGAGCGGCTAAATGAAAAACGGGCACAGTCTTACTGACTTTGACTGAACACGCTCTTCAAGTTTTAATCTGACATTTTTCGATATCTTTGACGAGAAAAACAAATTAATTATTTATTTTGGGGAAATTCTACCAACAGGACAAACGCTTTAATAGCTCAAAAACGCTGCATACGATCAGTGTGTCATCTCAAACCAACTGACTCCTGCAAAGAGTATTTTAGGAATCTCAAAATTCTTACATTGCCATAAAAAGTTGCAATATTTGTTAGGGATAATTTAAATTGATTCGGGAGTGGACATGTCCGTTTGAAAGAGACATGGAGGGTGGAAATCATCTACGGTAGCTGAAGGTTATATAGAAGAATCTATTGAAAACAAATCAAAAATTTGCCACCGAATTGTTGCAAACATATCAAGCAAACGCATGATGACATATCAAGCAGACTAGCTGGTGACATTGGACTGAAAAATTATAACAATACAGTATAAGATTTTAAATAAATCAATGAAAATATAATACAAAAAAAGGAATATTCTTGTTTGTCAAGTGAAATTCCTTAGACATCTGTTTATTTTGCAGAGCAACGAATCATTATAACTCACTTGTGTGGATGGCTTCAATGAATAACTAATGCAAGTGTCACGTGCTCGCGTTTCCATTACGCGATAAATTCATTCACGTTTGCGAGGCTTGTTCTCAACTTGTCAGGCCGTTGAGCTTTTTTATTGCAAAGACCGAAAGTAAAAGTACATAACATTTTAGGTAAAAATTACACAGTAAAATTTCCAGCCAAACAGTATTTATTACGTTACTGTGTTTTTAATTTAATGAGTGTTTATAAAAATAAATTTAACACCTTTATTGGTACATGATCCATTTCATGAATTTATAGATAGTGATATGGACACAGTACACTTTGTTATAGGAAAATAATATTTTCAACAAAGGAAGAGAACTTACATTAAGTATATAGATCTTTTTAGATTTTTTGAGTTCTCTATTAAAGATAACTTAAAAACACTTGTAAGATCTACATAAAAAGCACCACTATACAAACTAAAAAAGATTTTCAAATTTAAATACTTACATAAAAAAAGTTCCAAGGTACAGCACATAAAAAAAAATCTAGTTAAATTGAATACTTACCTCTTTTTTTTTAAGTTTTGTTTAAGTCGATTAAAAACGCTAGAACCAAGGCTGAATCAGAAAAGTTCGAGTTAGATTAAAGGCTATTGGTGACTGTAAGTCGTCCCCAGAGTAGCCGCACCAGCCGGCCAATCAAGCAAAACTTACTTCCACTGAGAATTGTAACGCTTCACGGAAATCTAGTGCAAATACAATGATTGAAACGGTCAAGTTGAGATCGCAGTTTGCAGTATGATCATTGTAACGTAGCGTCGCAGCATCATACTCTAAGTTAAGCACACTCATTTTAGAAGCGATGATAAATAGTTTAATTTCTCAAATGAATTTCCCGCATTTCCATATTGTACAAACAAATCAAATTGCTGTTTTAGTACGACGTTTGTTGAAGCTTTCATTGCTGTGTTCTGGTTTGATGGGTAGGTAAGGCTGGCAGTACTTTTATATTTAAAAAAATAAAGGTTGGTACATATCAGCAAAAATATCCTCACTTGAAAAGTCAAGCGACCGAAAGATGTAAGTATAAAAAGCGCTGTCAGTAGGCTCGCTCTTTTTCTGTTGCGACACGTCATATTGTCCAACTATGCCCAAATGCTTCTAGAGTTGTTAATGGTTTTTGTTATAAATAATTTCTTATTGATAAAATCAATTTGTGGCGGTTATCTATTTTTTTAACGATTATTTGATAGAAACCGCTTAATAATAGTATAAAAAAACATCCTTTAACACTCAACTCACATAATTTTCCAGCTCCGAATCTTCAGTTAACTATAAGAAAAAGCTCTCAGCCGCTTTTAGTTTAAAAGTTTTCAACAATCGTACTTCAGCCTTACCACCATCGTTTTGCGAGAAAAAACATTCGATTCATCATAAGTTGTAAATTCATTTACTTTCCGACAAGGAATAAAAGCTATTGCAAAGTTTTCCTGCATTCAAATTGAGGCTTGAAGGCTTTTCAATTCAAGTTTTGTAAAGAACAATTCGAGGCAGAACGACTGTGCGACGCGACCATAACTACATTTGGTTTTTTACGTTTTAATATACCTATAAAAATAAGATATATTTAATTGATTTTTGTGAAGGATTTCGGGGAGTCCTTTGACCAGCAGTGGGACGAAATAGGTTAGAAAAAAGAAGACTTTTGTGTATTTTTCAAGTATGATATATTTAGTGACTAGTAAAATAAATTATCAACAATTTGACAACAAACCACAGATGTGAACTGAAACTGTACAAAAACCTAAACGAATAGGATACATTAATATACGAAGCTGTGTAAAGTGGGCAACGATGTGTGTTTCGAAGTAATTAATTTGACACTGCAGCCGGCTATTGTCTGCACTCCGTCGGCTGTATATAGAACTACTACTTTCACATTAATTTATATTACTTCCTCTTTTGTCAAAACTATATTGCTCAAGGAGGCTTTTTTAAAATATGACTTTGAAATCATTAAGCGGATTTGTACTATCACTTGCTATTGTAGGCACAGGGTCATCATCAAAAAATAGTCGGAATTGAAAATATGGTGTCTGTGGTTCATTGGGGTAGGCAACGTTGCTTTGATATACAGTTCACGTAAAATTTAAGAGCAAAACAAACCGCATCCTCGCATGTTTTTCTCGTGCTTTGAGTCCCGCTCTTAGCGAGATGGTATACATGCCTTAATCCACAACCAGTCCAGTTTGTGTACAGTAGAATAACAAACCTGCTATGTATATGGACTGCGCATAAAATAGGGTTCCGTACTTATTTATTTTAACTCAGCTTTGGTATACTTATTCGAAATTTGCTTAGTTTACCTGCCAACTATTTACGTTAGCTAGCTCAAAGTCATTATTTTCCGTTTTAGTAAAGCATAAAACATACACTTGCTATAAGTACAAATCTCTTACTACTGATCAGTCTGACAACGTTAGGTCGAGAGGATTTAACGGTAGATCATAACTATTTATTTTATGTATGAATCAAGTTCCACGACGACGTGGTTTGAATGACCCGCAAATAGCGCTGAACAAACTGTCCACCATAACAACCAAATCACCAACCAGTGATCTCTATCTTCATACATCGAATAAATGTGATAATCGTAAACGCACCCTAGTGTTGGCACATTCAAATACACTGCGCGGTGACGCTGCTACGTTCGACAGTCGAGCTAACGTCAACGCGTAGTGCCACTCGAATACGATACCGTTTCGATACGTTTGCAATTGTTACATTTATTTGTGCTCTAACTTCAGTGACCACACAGAAAAGTCAATGTGATAGGTAACTTGAAATGTTTCGTGTTTAAAGAATGTCAAATTATCTTATAATAACTTACATGTAGGTACATGTAAGTAAAATAAATAGCCCTGCAAGTAAGTATGGATGTGTGTATAATATTAAATTGATTATTTCGATTGTAAGAAGTATTACTGTCAATAATAGTATACACAAAGCAGATATATAGCCCTAAGGATTTCTCGGCAAACCACTATACCCTAGAAACGTGTAGATAGTATGTTTCCCAGTACTTTGCCTTTGAATTCGGGCACTGTTAGTTTGAGCATGTATTTTTGGGCTTACGAAAATTAACACTCAGTACATCTTTAATTCACTACACAACAAGAATAGCTAACAAATTATCATTAATAGAATAGATTATAATGAATTCTAGTATTTCGCCTTAAATTACTTTGCGATGTTAGAAAATCGCAAGATAATTTAAGGCAAAAATACTAGAATAAATTTTGATACAATTTTGGAACTTTAGATTAACTTTATCGCATCAATATAATGGTCTAGCTAGTTGCCAGTTTTCCCAGTAGGTACGACTTGTTTTAAACATAATTTTCGTCACATACCATTCTTCGGCCAATTTATGAAACTGTCGACCTAAATCTAATTATAAGTGGTTCGAAAATTATACTCTAACAAACACACAACGCCGATTTTCTAAGATAGGTACTAAAATATTCGCTCGTTTTATTAATAAATTATGATTTCGGTTCGGTTCCAAGGTCACTACGGCAGAAACCCATAGGTAAAGAACCTTTGTAAAAGAAACGCTTTTAAGATAAGTTGGATGTTGTCATGACTCTACCAGCTTACACTCGGCAACTTTCTAACAAATTGCTTTCCCAACTAGACGGGCATGGCACGGCCAACTTAGTTACTATAATTATGTTGTTAATATACTTTACCGTCAATACAAAAATCAGTGTATATGTTTGTGACACGTGTGTCTGTCTGTGGACCCGAACAGATAAATCAATCAAAATATAAGGCAGCTTATTCAAACAATGTACAAAAACAACTTGTACAAGATTTTATTTTTAAATGTTTCTCTCTCGAAATAAAAATAAAAGTTGATTTTAAAATAAGCATGTTTCATCACTTGTTTCAAATTAAAATTTCTAAGGGTTTTCTCTATACATAGAAAATATTTCTTTAAACCGCTTTTAAAATACGAACGTTTCGCAACTTGTTTCTTATTAAAATTCAATGGTTTCTCTCGGTATTAATAGCTAAAAATATCTTGAGATACGAGATCGAGGACCTTTATTAATGATGGAGTAAATGAGGAAAGCCAAAAAAAGGTGATGAAAGATGACAAGAATGTTAAACTCAGAGTTGACGAATGATTGAAGTGAGTGGAAGAAGAAAACATATTGTGCTGGCCACACCTAGCATGGGATAAGACCACGTAGACGATGATGAATATTTATAGCGGGCTATAACGCACGACGAAGAAGTTAAACCAGTAACACATTAAAAAAAAAACTAGAAATATCTTAGCATTATTCATCAATCATAGTACATTTTGTTAATTCAGAAAATGAACTTATTTATAAAATACATAAGATACTGATGAGCTCTCTATAGGTCGTTGCAAACGATCTGATCCAAATCAGTACCAATCGGAAGCGTACCTACCCAAGAGTAACTAGTGGCAAGCGTACTGGCTACATTGCTGCTAATTTATCAATGAATAATAACAATATCTTCCTAGCGTTTTCGGCTTAATTTATTTCAATTAGGATTGTTAGGTTTGGTTAAAAAATATGAATGTAACGTACGTAACTTTTCATCACGATAAAGTCTCACAATGTCCAGAAAACTATTGAAAATCTCAGAGATGCTGTCGTATGCTGTCAGCGGAACTTAAGAGGGTGGTTATTCTGTCTGACAGCAGAAACACATTGCAACATGTGGTTCGACGCATTTAAGCTGCATTGCCGCAAATAAAATAAATACGAGTATAGTTTTAAAACTGCTTGTCATTTCTATAACCTTAGTGATGAGTGTTTTATATTTTTTTGTTGGTATGAATGTGGTAGATGTATACCAAAAAAAGATGGAGGATTGTGTAAATGATGATATGAGTAAGAAAGGAGTGAGTTTTGATTGAGACGGGTCATCGGGAACATTATGATGGTAACTTGACCCGGCTTAATTTTCTACTGTCTATATAGTATAAGCTCTACTGTTTCTTATGTATTTTATACAATACTAAATTTTTAGGTAACTGTTTGTGAATAAAATAAGGACCTTAATAAGACCCAAGATGCCTTTCAGTTTAAAATATATTAAAGACTAGTAGTACGCCCCGGCTTCGCACGGGTAGCCTATATAAATAAATATCATTATAATATAGCTAATTATGTTACTCAGTGTAAATGTATTTTCGAAATGATAAAAAATATAGACCCTATAGTATGTAACCCCCCCCCGCATATACTCCCGTGACCGGCAGCGGCGCGGCGCCCGCTGACTTTTTTCTAATAAGTACTTACATTTTTGAACTCGTGATATCTTTCGAATGGAATGTCCGAATTCAATAATTTAAAAAGCAATAGAAAGGTATTGAAGCAGTCTTAATTTTAAAGTAATTTATTTAGATAAGGATTAATACCTAAGTACAAATATAGAACGTTTTCTGGCGTCGTCATTTTAATTATATTTTTTTGATATTAAAACACTTATTATGACATATCTATAATAGTTAGACATATGCTGTCGCTGACTTTTTTGTGGATGATGATGTGTTCTACAAAATTGTAGTACATAATTTCTTTCTATCATCAATAGTTTCCGCAGCGCACGCGATGTAAGGAATTTCTTTTACACCTTGGGTTACATAATTGAAGTTTTAGTAAGGATCCCTAATTTTTTTGAAAATATAATATAGCCTATGTTCAGCACAGATAATGTAGCTTCACAACAGTGAAAGAATTTTTGAAATCGGTCCAGTAGTTTCGGAGCCTATTCGATGCAAACAAACAAACAAACAAACAAACAATCAAATCTTTCCTCTTTATAATATTAGTTTAGACAACTGTACCTAAATTGGCGATCCTGTATAATTGGTTCTTCAGAACCACACATTATTTAGATCTCAATCCGATGGCTTATTAATTACTTATGCATTGCTTCTTCTTTTAATATGCATAATGTATTAAACTATTCATGAACCCTTTGATTTCTATCTGGTGATTTAGTTAGAGGATTTATAATGATATTAATTATTAATTGGATTCGATATCTAAGTTATCGAAACTTATATTGTAAACGATATTCCGAACTGCACGGCGTCTTGTGTGTGCTATTCATTACTATTCCACTTTAAGGGTCGTACAATTATTTGGAACCAAACTTATGATAGCAACGTGATTTTTCTTTGCATTAAAACGAAAAGTGTACTGTTTTAGTTTTATTGCATTTAAGATATATTATGTATTAATAAGTGGAAAGATACATCACTTATGCTAATAGACAATGACTTAATTAGTTTTTATTTAATTAAAACAATTAATGAGAATATGCATGAAATCTTTAATATGTCTCTACATATTAAAGATTTCAGTATTATTATATCATAAGCTGCTTAAAGAGCAAGGAGGTGCTACGCCGTAGGTGGTCTACGGTCACTGGCCCCCTTTCTTCTCCACCCATCACAAACACACCCTAACACTTCAAGTTGAATTTCCGGTAGTACACACTATCACACAAACAAAGGCACTCGAGCAAATTATAAATAAAACAACCAAAGCTTTTTTATTATCTTGATTATCTAGATATTTTCTTTTTTCACTCATTGTTGTGTCTCCACCACCGTGAGGTAGTTATACCTCTAGAAACCTGTATAGTAAGTACTGTTAAAGCAGACATTTTCACCTTAAACAAATATAGATATCCATACTAAGTTTAAAAATTTTAGCTCAGAATCGATAACCCTAATCGTATATCAGAAATGTTTACGAATCTCTAGCTAAAGGTGCTAATCGAAACCTATTCGAAAACCGCTATTCAATTTGTGACTCGCATTCCAAAAATCTACAAAAATAAAATCAGAATAAACACTCAGTTCGGCGATTATGAATAAATGTGACAACCGTACACAATAGTTCGGCAAGTACCTACCATTTGGTACGTTACGATTGTCACATTTATTTGTGATCTCAGTTATGTATTATGTGTGCAAACGATTTGCTTCAATAATTTGCTTTGCTTTCTGTCAACATTTCACTGTACCTACCTACTTCCGTGTATATTATACTAAGTGGTCGCCTTTGAAAGCAAAGTCGCTTTTGTGATAAATGTGCGCATTACGCCGAGATTTATAATTAAATGGCCGCAAAAAGTATAATCAAGACACTTAATTCAATTGAAAGACATTTTCCTTCGGGAGTCAGATTCTCGGCACGCAATATCTCGAATAGGTAGGTGTTGCCAACTTTAATGGAATATTTTACTGCTGATAAAGTGTAAAATATTAATTATATTTGGGATTCCTCTCTCCACCTCCAAAGCATTGAAGCATTTTAGATTATCTCTTTTTTCGGAATAGGTAAATAGTTGAAATATTTACAAAGTAACGGTACGATTTATTAAATATGTATTAAAAACCATAAACACATTTCAACGACTTCAATAAATAATGATAACCTAAGGCTTAGGGGGTCTTGGCTCCCCTGTTTGTTCCTCTAGGGGGGCTAGATGCAACGATTCTTTTCTTGTGATCATATTTTATCAAGATTTTACCAGTATTAGGTAAAATAATTAAATTATAATTCAAAAGTATCTAAGCAGGTTGATTTTTACTCCAATCTGTAAAAGTCGATATACCTAAACTAACGGTCGTTAATAAATTAAACTTTAGTAGAGCAATAGCATATTCATCTCGTTAATTCCTTTCAATTATTATCAGCTCAATCATAGCTTATCCAATGGGAAATGAAATGCATTGTCCTTTAAATAAACAATTAACGTGCAATTAGTGTTTCTGTTGCCATATCTATGTCAGATACCTAGATGGCTATAACTTTGAGGTACCTTTTTAAAAAGATTTGTCTTAAAAATGTATACACAATCATGGTAGGCTTTCTCTCAGTACCCACCTTGTAGAAACTAATGCAAAATGTGGCCATGTGTCATATGTACGTAATATTGACGAATATACGTCGGACTGCAACAAAAGATTATATCAACCATTTTTGTTGAACAAAATGTAACATATTTTCTGCACAATTCAATAAATACACAGTGGAACTGTTTAAAAAGAATCCATTATTAATGCTAATTACGTTTCGTTGGCAGCAAGCAGCTCGTCAGACTTGTCGCCTACTGGTAGCTTATCGACGATAATTGACACAAAATGAATTTTGGCGGTCTGACCAATTTACGTTGGGAAGTTTAAATTGGTTTAGTTTTGATGTTGAACGTCGTTGGTAATTTACGTGTATCAGCTGATCCAAAAGGTATACCTAACTTAAAAAACGTCGTAATATTCTTCTATACCGATGTTCGTTGTCTATAAATTATCTTTATACCAGAGATTAAGCTAATAAAAATACAACTTAGAAGAAACACACTTTTATTTGCATATTTTTTGTAATCGTAAAACGTAAACAAAAATCGTGTACGAAAAATCGCCAATTTTACAGATGTCAATGAAAAATATTTTAGCGTTCTTACAAAAACAACTTATAGCCTAAGAGCCCATGACTCCCAGACCTTCGTTATTTTATAAAGGCTGAAAGTTTCTCTGTGTGTGCCTCCAACACAGGTGAGAACGACCCCTGACTATCGAGTTTCGGCAGATAACCGGTGGTAAAGGTGTATAAAATAGTACCTTACTTTGCTTAAGGTGTAAAGTTCAATTTTTCTTCCGGACATTTGTCACGGTTGCTTCCCCCTGCCAGACACCCCTTAACCTTAATACATTTTAATCATACTTTCGTCATAGTATAAAAGCTGAATTTTATATATGTTACTAAGGGACTAATAAAAATATGGTATTACCTCAATAGCCAGACAGTTGTCATGGTTATTACATCTCGCCAGACACATTGAAAGCCCGCTGAAGGTGCGAGCGCGAGGTAGCTACTGTTCAAGCGGGTCATCACAGGTTGTGGTTTATTAACCCTACGTTCTTCAGAAAAGGAAAATTAAAACCATACAAAACATTAAAAAAATATCTAGAGTTCCAGGAAGCTTTCAAGAATTTCGGTAACAGCGAATTAATTGAAAATTTAGATCAACAACAACACATCTTTAATATCACTAAGAGATTATAGATCTCGCATGTTTACAAAGTCCAAAATGTAATTGATATTGATGCCGCGCGATTTCAAATATTCATCGACTAATCTGATGGAAACGAAGCTTTTGACCGAAGGAAATTTTGATGCTAGCAACCTACCGCCTTGTGAAAACGAGCTATTGCAGCAATTATATTATGTATACAAAATTATATTATGTACTAATTGGAATAATGCTCATCTCAAAAATCCGACTCCATATCAACCAGATAATAATGGCTGGGTACTGAAAGATGACAAATTTCATTTCAAATGGGTTGAACGAGACCAACTACCGAGTTATGTTAATGATTTGCTTAAAACTCAACCAGGTATGTAATTATTATGACAAATTATTGCACATAATTTCCTAATTATTTATAAATGTATGATTTTTCTTATTTTTTTTCCAGAAACTGATGGAAAAGGTGATATTGATGACAATCAACTGATTGACTGGAGTAGTAGCGACAAAGAAGACAAAGAAAATATCAACGACATTGAGGAAAATCATAAGAGTGATTAAATATTTTTCTTTGTCATGTAATAATACTCTATAGTGTGTGGCATAGTATGCGTATATTATGGTATATAGTAAGTAGTGTATGTAAATAAACGTATGAAATATCTGTAAATAAACATGTAGGTAAATATAAGTTCTGTAAGTGAATTCAGTGTAAGTAAATATTTTATAGAAAAGTCGCCTTTATCGCTGTTTATACTTTATAATATTTAAAAAAAAAAAAAAAATCTATAACATTTCTATGAACGTGATAAAATTATTTTTTATTGGATATCTTAAAAGATCGCAATTTACTACGTACCTGTAGCTCTACCATGAGTTTTTACTATACTATATTTACTATACTCGCTAGCGTCTGTAGTTAAAAAAATGTATGAAGATTTGTACAGCGCCTCTAGCGGATAGTTGGGTACTAAAATTTGTAATACTAATATTGACGTAACTACTGTAGTAAAGTCAGGCGATTTTACTGTGACATCTCATGGTAGAGGTACTGGTCTATCTACTCTAACTCACTCGCACTGGCTTAAACAGTACCTCGCGCTCGCACCTACAGCGGGCTTTCAATGTGTTTGGCGAGATGTAATAACCATGACAACTGTCTGGCTATTGAGGTACCATATTTTTATAAGTCCCTTAGTAATATACAGGGTGTAACAAATGAGGTGGACCAAAAGCAAAAGGGCGATAGGGGAGCTCAATGGCTATCCATAGAACCCCCATGTATGTTCAGCGATATTCAGTCGTTCAAAAGTTATTCCCAGTTTTATGTTTTTTTTATTCATTAACATATTTTAGGTTAGATTTCCCAAGTATACCCAAACTATCAAAACTACAACCGTAATTTTTTTACACCTTGTAGCTTAATAGTAGACCTTTTGTACTGCAATACCAGTTTGAGTCGTTATTTGATTGATTTCCAAATAAAAAATAATCTTTGCAGAAAAATCCGAAACCTGAACTTCCGCGAAAAACTTTAGGAGCAATTTAAAAAAAAAACTTGCTGAATATTTTTTTCCACAACCTATCTTAAAAACTTCCTCCATTTATGGAGAAGTTACCCTGAAAATTTCATAAGGCTAGTACAGAAGGATCATGTTAAAAAGTGAACTCATGTGTTGTAAAAGTGCTGAAATCGACGGTTCAATCGACCAACACGATGGTCCGGGCAAGGCTCAGATTGTATGCCACCCCTTCTAATCAATTGCTCGTGGTATATTCTAGCAGCCTCTCGAACGTTTTCTTGAGCTACAACATGACAATAATACATTTCTGCATATCTACGAGGAGAATATGGCATGATACACTAATCGCAAAGTTTGTACAGTCCGTAAACGCGCAGTTTTCGTTAAAGTAAATTAATCCAAATTCAGACTCCTGAGTGGCCGCACTTTTCACAACCTGACTCCGTAATAAAGATTTAAAAACTAAAACCCGACTACGAAAAGCTAGGTAACAAGTTTAACTTTTTTAGACTTCACACCTAATCCATTGTTGGTTTCTTGATTTATTTTACTTCATCACGGGTTTAGTCGCATGCTTAATGTTATGTAGTTTAACATAACTAGCATCCGACTACAACCATGTTAAGTAAAAAAATCTGTTTTAAGTAAAAAAAACAAATTCTGTTAAGAAAATTTTTAAAGTTAAACTTACTTCCTAACTTTTCGTATTTGGGTTTTAGTTTTTAAATCTTTATTACGGAGTCAGGTTGTGAAAAGTGCGGCCACTCAGGAGTCTGAATTTGGATTAATTTACTTTAACGAAAACTGCGCGTTTACGGACTGTACAAACTTTGCGATTAGTGTATCATGCCATATTCTCCTCGTAGATATGCAGAAATGTATTATTGTCATGTTGTAGCTCAAGAAAACGTTCGAGAGGCTGCTAGAATATACCACGAGCAATTGATTAGAAGGGGTGGCATACAATCTGAGCCTTGCCCGGACCATCGTGTTGGTCGATTGAACCGTCGATTTCAGCACTTTTACAACACATGAGTTCACTTTTTAACATGATCCTTCTGTACTAGCCTTATGAAATTTTCAGGGTAACTTCTCCATAAATGGAGGAAGTTTTTAAGATAGGTTGTGGAAAAAAATATTCAGCAAGTTTTTTTTTTAAATTGCTCCTAAAGTTTTTCGCGGAAGTTCAGGTTTCGGATTTTTCTGCAAAGATTATTTTTTATTTGGAAATCAATCAAATAACGACTCAAACTGGTATTGCAGTACAAAAGGTCTACTATTAAGCTACAAGGTGTAAAAAAATTACGGTTGTAGTTTTGATAGTTTGGGTATACTTGGGAAATCTAACCTAAAATATGTTAATGAAAAAAAAAACATAAAAGTGGGAATAACTTTTGAACGACTGAATATCGCTGAACATACATGGGGGTTATATGGATAGCCATTGAGCTCCCCTATCGCCCTTTTGCTTTTGGTCCACCTCATTTGTTACACCCTGTATATAAAATTCAGACTATGACGAAAGTATGATTAAAATTTATTAAGGTTTAGGGGTGTCTGGCAGGGGGAAGCAACCGTGACAAGTGTCCGGCAATGAACATTGTGATTCCCAAAGGTATTCTGGAGAAAATATAAAAAAATTGAACTTTACACTTTAAGGAAAGTAAGGTACTATTTTATACATCTTTACCACCGGTTATCTGCTAAAGTAACGACTACCGAAACTCGATAGTCAGGGGTCGTTCTTACCTGTGTTGGAGGCACACACAGAGAAACTTTCAGCCTTTATAAAATAACGAAGGTCTGGGAGTCATGGGCTCTCCCTCTATTACTTTCAATACTGAGTAGAATAAATAAACGTTTTTTTCATAAGGCAAAATGATGTCCCACTTGTTGTTCTGTGAGGCAGCAGACCTCGCAAGACTTTATAACCATGCCATAGCCGATCATTTTGCAACATCTTGTGTAAAATAAAGTTCTTAGTGCTTCACAAACTAGATTGAAATCAATCGATATATAACGCTACGACAAACTTCCTTTTTTCAAACACATCCTCCACTTTGTTTCATTTTGCATCATTTGCATAGAATTAAATCCTTACCTCTCAAATTTAATTGAATTTCAGCGATAAACAACGCTACAGAAAACTTCCCCCCTTTCTCCCCTCCACTACTGCTATTGGATTTTTTTTGCATCATTTTGCGTAAATTTAAGCCCTCTCAAATTGAATTGAAATCCATCGATAAAATAATGCTACAGCGAACTCCCCCCGTACTTTTGCCCCAAACTAAAATCGAGTTCGACAAAAAAAAAACAAGTAACATGTGTATCTACTAAATTTCGTTGAAATCGGTTGAAGAAAAATAAGACCTGTAGACGAGACCAGACAAACGGAAGGACAAAAGCATTTTTGGTTAATGTCGAAACTAAGACGCTTCGCTCGCTTGGTCGATAAGAGCAAAATATTAGCAGTTTTTTTGTACATCACAAACAAATTAATTATTATTCAGCTTAAGCCATGCATCATGATTTTCGTCCATCATGAATGTTGAGAGAAATTAGTCCAGTAACATGTTTACTAATTGGGGTTTAGATATACTGTTAATATATTTGCATTGATTTATGTTTCTATGACTTGCATAGATTTTACTGGAAATTTGAGAAACTATTCCAATCTCAAAGCTCGATGTAACAACTCAAATGTAATGCTCAGCTTATAAACGGCACGTAGAATATTTAACTAATAAGACTCGGGATAGGAAAAGCTGCTGTCTGTGAAAGTAACTTGCTGAAAAGAGGTCACCAGCAAACATTTTGAACTTTTAAGCTTGACTCTTCAACACTCGCAGCGTTTTTATGAAAAATTTAATATTTAAAGAAATATTAGTAAGTTTTACGATATCTGTGAAAAATAAAAATATTTTTAGAAAATGAATGTAACTGACTAAAATTTGACAGATAACTCATAACCAGTAGGTATCTACTGAGTTATCTTTAAAATTGCGTATTTAGATCTCAATCAAATTTGTAAAGGACCACCTGTGAATCATTAAAGTAAAATGAATCATTATTTGAAATTTCTTTATCAATTGATAGAAGTTGTATAAACACAAACTTACAAGACGATATATTGGCAAATCACGTGAAAAAAATGCTACCAAAATTAAACATTATCCCCAACACACAGGTCGGAATGTAAACATGAACAAGTCGAACATCGCATCAAATTTTAAAGTTTTATCCGTTCCGATACGTGGTAGGTACAAATAATACTTATTGTTGTTTAGTTTATAAAAAAGAGAATCAACTAATTCAAGTTGAAACGCGGTCATAATGCATTTTTCCGACAGCTCTCGTGCCGGCGTCTTATTAAATTACATAAATAAAAACTGAAAACTTTCCCATATTTAGGCAAATAAATATTATAAACGTATTATTACCTACCTCGGCTTCCCCATGCCATGGCACTAGAAACTCAAAATCACACAAAAGAGGAAAGTTAAGTCCGTCAATGAGGCAACATCGGGACGATGTAGGCTTGACTAGTGTGAGACTTCAGAGGGATAAATCGGGGAGCAAACAGACTAAAGTAGGTACGGAAGCCGTATCACATTATTGGTCGTGACCGAACGGCCTTTGCTCGCTGATTAACATCTAATTTATAGCTGCATTTCGTACTCAGCTGAACATAATCCAGATAGATTGCTGATTTTATGTTCAGCTCAAATCATACCATTGATGTTTAATCGGTATAAGTAATTATTTGTTAATGACGATAAGTGTTTAGATTTGCATGCAGATATTTGAGTTTAATGTAATAATTTTTAGAAAAGCTTGGTATAAATGAATGCTCTTACTGTCTTGATAAACCAAAAAATAACATTACTCAGCAAACTATATAATTGTTGAGTTCCTAAGGGATAGGGATAGCACTGTCTCATTGTTTGAGCTTAACAATAGCAGGCTTTCTTTTCTTGTGTAGGTAGTACCTTTATTTTTTTCCGCGTCGTGCCATATTGCTTGCATTCAAGGAAGCGAGTTTGGTATTTGGAGGGCTATGCAATATTGTTTAGCCTTCTTAATTAATAAACGAGCCTTGTGTCTAAGACACCAACATTTTTTATTTATATATAGGTACTTTATTGTACACAAGGTGAGACTCAAGTCCTAATAGAAAAATATACACAAAAACAAGCTTAACCCTCAAAAGAATTTTCCAGCAAACCTTAGAGGATAGGGAGAGCTGATTGTGAGTGGGTATATGTGAATACGAAAGGAGACATCGAGAACTTATTAAATTATATGATTCACAGCTGACATTTTTGTAATGTCCTGTAGAATAAAATGTCGAATTTGAGGACTTTTAATTCTTTTCTTTTTTATATTCTAGTATAAGCTGACAAAAACTTAATAAATTCTGTCCAAAAGCAACGTCGCTGAATGAGGGTTATAATAATTCTTAGCTTGGAACATGGCAATAATGGTGTAGGTCAACACCATCTGCCGCCGACTGATTTATGACATCTCGGGAAAAACTTAGTAACAGTCAGTTCGGTCCGTTTCTTGCCTTCCTATAAATGCCAAAAAAATATTTTAGCACATTTAATGTTACCGTTTTTCCATATCAGCTAGTTAATTTGTAGGTATAAGAGAATTACACAATGGTTACTTGCTAGATTCTACCTACTGTCTAATCTAACCCCAGTGCGATGCTACCTGTAAACCACTATGGGACATCGAATATTGTTTCATAATTATTCAAAATAGTTTAAAAAATTATCCTAGTATTTATTTTGCATAAGTAAATGATTATTATAAGGAAGATAACGGCGGAGTCGGCGGAGACGAAATTGAGCTGGACGCCGAAAAAAACCATTGGTGGAATATCGCCAAAGACAGAATAATGGAAACCTTTGGGGGAGACCTGTACACAACAGTGGAACAATAAAGGTTAAAAAAAAAGTAAAAGACTAAAGATTTCCAGATATATTCTGTCGAATAGATAAGTTCCACGAGGCACATCGAAAACTAACGAAGATTTGTGAATATGCTCAGATTCTAGCTCGTATCTTGTCTAATTTATGGGGGTTGATAGAGATACTTTAGCAAGGTGAGAAGCAATTATGTCTTTCATTTCATTGCGGGTACCATTTGAAGTAATCTTGCATGCATTTCGTTAATTTTATATTTTTTTACATATTAGCTGTGTTACGAACTTAAATAATACAAAAATAAACTGGACTTCGAAGTTAAATATATCGCTGGATGATAAGGAGAAACAGTAGGTTGAAGCTATTGCTTACAGAGTACAATGACCATATAAGCGGGAACACGACAGAGTCAGAAAGAGAGAAGTCTCACTCGAGACAAGAGGACAACAGATAAGCATACCAAATAGATACTGAGCCTGATATAACCATAAACAGAGATGAATTGAGCGTTTTCTATCCAGGTATGAAATACGAGCGGCAAAACGCGGGAATAACAATCGTGCTTGTCTTTTTCTAGATTATTATAACAGCTATAAAAACAACAGATATTGGCCATACAGTCGCATTGTCTCTTTCTAAACAGTGGTAAATTTGGCGAGCTAGTATTGTCAAATTACAGGATTTTACACTTAAATCCTTATAGCATTAATGTTAAGAGCAGGTAAATAAAACACAAATTTGCATTTCGCTTTATTGAGAGTAAACATCGATTCTATAATATTAATTTAAAGTACATCAAGATTCTGAAACATCGTGAAATTTAATAATTCACTCTATTTGATTATTGTTTATTATGCTATTGGCCTTTGAACATGTATATAGGCAAAATGTCTCATTTATGATATCAAATGTTTACTAAAATTACAGTTTATTAAAAACTCGTTTTCATTAAGAGTAATATCTTAAAACTACTTCATATGTAACTAGTCTAGGATAGAAACATTCAGTCGTAGATTAACAAGCATAAATGTATAATTTAAAACAATTCAATAATGAGTTATATGTATATATGCTTAATACTTCATTCACGGAAAAAAAATTGATATGTTTCAGCTTATTAATTCGCTGGCACCGACCGCAATGAGCTGGAAATGAGTTTTTACAATGTTTTGTGAGTGGAATTCAGCCTTTCACCGTAGGACGGATGAATGCTTGCGATTTAAAAAGCTTTACATAAAATGACTTGAACCGTTTGCGTGGAGTATCTTCGATTTTGGAGAGATTTATTTTTATCAATCCTGCTATCGATCGCAAATTCTTGAATAAGTTCGTTATTTTAACCTCATTCAATCGTGGAATGTTTCGTGCAGACGAAACATTCCATTGAATGATGTTAAAATGAAGTTTTACAAGTAGTATTTCAAATTGAAATACATATTCAAAAAAATATATAGTTCCGTGTTTTTAAGTTTCATTTAGAAGTTTTTTGTGTTTTTAAGAGCTATGTATATTATTTGATTAATACAATTGAAATAAATAATAGACTTCATGATCGATCACACGCTGAAAAATAATATATCGATGACCATTTATAAAATTGTAGTAGTTTTACGCACACAAAGTTTTAATGTATATTTAGAAATGTCTAATGTTATAGTTTACTATCTAAAGCAGGAAAAACATTAACTTAGTGCTATTTTTTTACTTATGCCATATAAATGACGTGCATTTACGACTAAAATTAATTAATTAAAAAAATAAATATTGATATGAATGTCCTAACTATAAATACGCCTTTGGCATCCTAAAATGTAATATCTTGTCATTTTATATTATATCAACTGTAAAGTAAAGAAAAACTTAAATCACTGCTAAATGTAAGTGAAATGAAGTAATACATTTGGCTTCAGGACTAGATACGAAACGTATTATACTACTTATCACCTCATTACCTTAAACTAAGAACTATTAGACAACATTTATACTATGCATAAGTACTAGTCTATAACAATATATAGGTTACTCTAAAATAACTGATATATAAAATAACCATCAATAAAGACTAAAAAAGTACATTTTTATCTGTTATTTAGGGGAAATTCAGACACAAATTTAGTGTACCAAATCCGTGTAGTATAAATAAGAAATCACAGAGAGTTGAATATCTTACTTCTGCCTTTTATGTAATTTTTATAACCGATAAAGATTTTTTTGCAAATCTCATTTTCCGCAATTTTTTCCTAATACTGTTTTTTTTCACGCCACAACATTAACTTCTAAGTAAATATTATAATCAATCGAAGTTAAGTTGATTGAGCATCAAAGCATGTATAAAAATTTAACAAAACGATGACAAAGGAATAGTCGTAGCAACTTGGTTTTAGATTTTAATGAAGCTAGCTAGACTTTATATTTGTTAATTTACTTACATATATTCGTAATTAAGACCCTGATTTTCGTCTACTTATACATTATGAAGTCATTGGAGATTAATTTACTTTATCGGCCTAAAAAATTTACATCTCTTTCAAAATCCGCGCCACCCTGCTATCTGTCACGTCGACAAGTCAACGAAAGAAGACATTCACAGCATAGTTGATAGAAAATAGTAACAATAATTCTGAAGAGAATATTACAATCGGTTTCTATTACATACCTTATGTTACTAACAACAAATGATTAATATAATGTGCCTTCGTCGCTACTAGTACATATTATACTTTCAGTGTAACCTGCTCAGCACCGGTCAAGTAATGGTAGGCAATCAGCCTTTTATCCATTGATGCGAATTGATACGCCCATGAAAAAGATCATTTTTTGTTTTCATGTTATCGTGAATTTCGGGGATGTGTATCGTTCGAAAGAAGCCTTCAAATGCTTACATTTCATCATTGTTTTGTCGTGACAGTGGTTGCTTCGACGTCGTTGGTATAATAATAGACATAGAGAATGGACTGAGCGTTTCCTTTCCAGGTATGAAGTAAATACGAGTGGAAATGCGTGAGAGAGATATCAATCATGCTGTAGTTTTATATCTGAATAGACTTACACACCAACAGAAAATGAACAGGCATTGGCCGCACATGTCAATTTTGTGGGGCTATTGTTCAGTCCATTCTCTATATCACTTGTTTTAGTAATGCAGATGCACTTCGTGTGACGCAGCATAACATTTGAGGGCTATAAACAATCAGAATCTAAACAAAAACATTCTACATAAATACTACGAAACAAAATCGTAATGTGATTGCAATATAGTTGTCATCCAAGCAGTGCCACGAACTTACCAGTCCAGTTTTACCAACTCATAAAAGTACCTACTGCGCAGTAATTACACTTTTCTCTCAATATTTCACATAACACTTGTTTGGCAGCACAGCATCTATGACGGAATCTTGTCAAAATGATTCACTCTAATAAAACTTATCAAAGTCTTCTTTTTATGACAAATTGTAGAAACAAATTAAGTAGCACCTCAAAAATGTTCAATCACTGTTCGTACAGCTGCATTTACAGACGAGTTCAGAGTTGGTAGAGATCGAAAGAGCTGGGAGTCTTTCTGGATCTGCGGTTCTGGGATGGCCGGCGCAGGGTGGCAGCATCCCGGGCTGAGCATCAGACTTGTGTCAAACTGTTGTGGAGCGCAGTCTCCTCCTGATCGATCTGGTTAGCAGGCGTGAAGTACTGGCCACAAAATATTTACATTAGATAGCAGATACAATAGACACGTGATACATATAATAGAAGCAGAGTCAAATCGAAAAAAAACAGATATAATTATATTTTTAATACTAAAATAAAACCCTTCCCTGGATTAGGCACCTCATTGTAAACTTATATTTTGGTGATTGATTTGTAAACTACGCATACCATGATTGGCTTATAGAAATCAGAGAAATTGAAATTCTTCTCTAAATATAGACATTTACATGGAATGGACAAATAGAAGTATATAAAAAGTTGTACAACGAACGACAGCTGTAGATCAGTTTTTGAAGACTTCAAAATAAAAACTTAATAGCGTTAGTTTTTAGACACCCCCGTTAACGAAACGTTCGTAGTGGACTCATTTCATATAAGCAGCAGCATAAAAGCCAGGAATTGAAGAACCTGGAAGTAAGTGAGCCCAGCATTTTTCAGGCATAAAATTACTAAAGAACATGTGTAACAAGAAATAGGTGTAGAATACGAACCGGACGGGATCCATAATCGTTAGTTTCACGAATTCTCTTCATTTGCATTGCTCGGGATCGCTGGCGAGTCATTACGTATCGAGGTCCTACGGGCTTCGCTGGATTCACGGGCGATTGACACGGAGACGACTCGAAAGGAAGAGGTAACTACAACCATACACTTATCTTTGAAACCAATTGTTAACTACGATCGTAGTATATTGTTCAAATAAAAGCTAAGGTGCAAGTTTTGTTGATCATGTAATGACTTTATGCCATATATTCTAACTAGCTAGCCGGTGGTGAATTTGTCTTATTATCGTTATAAATTGAGTTAATCAAACAATATATCTGTAAATTATAGCCTATGTGTTATTCTGATGTAAGTATAAGCTAACTGTAAGTTTCATAAAATATATTACTTAATTAGTTTTGCGTAAAATAGGATGTAGCATGACTACCCATACATAGTTTTATTAAAAGATAGACTTTATTGATGTTTGATTGAAACGCATAATAAATCAATATTAATATTGACTGTCGTCACAGCTCAGTTTGTATTGAAGCGCTACCTTTCATGCTGTGAATCAAATCCATGATAGGTTCAATACTCGCCAAAAACCAACATTTTTGTGATGGCAAATATTGATGTTTGTTCTGTGTTTGGTTTCTATATTTTGGTTATATTTACAGAAATCAAATTTTATAATTATTCTATCAGCAATCCAGTTCCCATAGTATTATTGTAGTACTATTTATTGTACTATAGGAACTGGATTGTTGAGTAGTTTTTATTTACTTCGAATGCGATAGGAATAGTAATTAGAAAGTGATGTGTGAAATTTCCTTGAATATTTGAAATGAACTTACTCCAGCATAAGATGCAGAAGTTGTTGGAACTGGTCCGGCTCCGTTCGATTGACGCTCCTGTTCACGACGACGACGCCTACGATTCGTGTTTTGTGTCGGTTGTGGTTGATTTAGTTGCACCCGAGATTGTGCACGCAGGGCAGTCCTTATCGGAACATTGGCCCGGGCAGCATCAGACCGATGGTAGTTACAGAACTCAAGCAGGGCAGTAACAAGGCTAACGACCATGGCAAACAGCAGTATGTAAAACAGTCCTACTACATCTTCAAGAGTGAGCTCTCTCCCTCCTTCGGTCTCCTGAAAGACATCGGTTTTATCAAGCTGATTGTTATTTTTGACAAAGCTGGTAACAGTGATTATATTACTTACCGGTACCTTTGCAGGTTTAGAATTATGAAAATACTTGCGAATGAGTTCATTCACTCTGCCTTCGTCTTTGATTGCTGATAGAGCGAGATTTACGCCAGTGCTAAAAAAATCCATACAACATGTTCAAAATAGTACGGACAAATTTGTTGCAAAAGTACGAGCGAACACGACAGTTTGTATAATATTTTACATTAAGTACATTCGCTGTTGTTGTTTAAGCGGTATTTCGCGGTGTTTATTTCAAAGTTGCATTGCAATAGATACATGTCACAGAGCAAAAAGCATTGACGCTAAAAGTTAGACGCTCATAAAACCTTGTTAACTATGTTTAGTGGAGTTTTGAACTTCGGTAGCTCAACTCTACAAATTACTGAGTGAATGTCGCCTAGTAATTCGCAATGCGATATGCAGTTGAATACTTAATTGATCTAGCAAAGTTCAAAACTCTAAGGATGAAGTTTCATGAAAGCGTTTCGCAAAGCCTGAAGTGGACTTAAGACCAAACAAATTTCAAAATATTTATGTAAGACAACTTTTATTCATAAATTGTCATATATCTCTTCCACTAAAAGTGCTCGGTTTTACCCAGATGTTGCTGCTTTTCTATTGATGGAAGAATGATTTAATAAATTAAGTAATGTTTTAATTATTTTTGTCAAATTTCATAAAATTTTGGTCGTTTACTGTGCCTGTGGAGATCACCATGTTAGTACAATCAAATATAGCAACTCACCGAAGCTTAGATCCTTTTGGTAAAGCGATAGCGAATTCCATTATTCCAGGGTTTAGAGCGGTAACGATCATCTCGCAGTTACTGCTTGGTTTTACATAGTCCATGGGTTGTTTTACGTAAAGACCGTCCAAAGAATCCGCGTTTCCATGCAGTTCGTCATCGACAGTGATTTCCTTCTTTTGTTCCATCTCCATGTCCTGCGCACATGAGGTATATTAACAAGTTGTAAAGTTTTACAACCATACAATCAATGAATAACTTGCTTATTCGTAAAAGGCATCTTGTGGGTCATTATTTTTTACAATTTCATATAAACTTATAATATTACCTCAGGGCAGCTAGCCATTCGGTTGTGAATAGGAAGTATCGGAGTTTGCATTCTGGCTAACGTGAGTTGGGTTGTCATATGTGCGGTGTACGAGCATACAATGATGAGAACAAAGAACCACCACACTGAGCTGACAATCCTTCCGGATAAAGACCTAAAATGCAAATGTAATATAAACTTTTTGTTCATGTAAGGTGCACAATGCATATTTTATTAAGCTAGCGCCATTAAAACATCAAACTCACCTTGGCGCGTATTCGCTACCCTGCTGCATCACCGAGCATATTGAGTACCATATCGAATTTAAGAAACTAAACTCATTAATGACTACCGCCTGAAACAAAATAAAATATTTAAAGATTACAACATTTAAACAGGAGCTTTGTCGCACACATTTATTGATCTGCTCCCATACAAGGAATTATAGGAATCTAGATGTTTCATTTTAGTCATAAAAACTAGAGTAATGAAAAAAATAATTGCTTACACTGCGGAGGTTGTTAAATATGATCTTAAGTATAAATAAGCTATTTTAAGTAGACATTCTTAAATATTAAGAAACATACTCTTGTAACAGGACTCTCGTCGTCTGAGGTTTGAGATGCGTCCGGAACGGCTACCACCCTCCACTCCATGGGGGAAAATCGAGACACCACGTACATAGCAATACTGACTAGTAAAACACTGCTCGCTAAAAGGTACTGAAAATAAATAAAACTCTCGTATATAAACATTGTATATTTGAAATAACTCGTGCATTTTATGTAAGTTCAAGCTTCACCTAGTTTATATACAATTCACGGAATCCGGTCTCTTTATTTATGTTTTTGATTATGGCATATTGTTTCATAAAATAGTGAAACACAATTTGTTACAGGCATAAAAGCGTTCAAACTTTTATTTGGAGCGGGAAGGAAGGGCGTACCAGCGGAAGATACTCTACGATGCGTTATTATATTTTTCTACGTGAATAACTTTGTATACGAACCCAAGTCTCCTTTGAAAGTGGTTTGAGAAAGCCGAACATAGGTACTTTTTTCTTTGGATTCTTAGGAGCGACTCGATTGAATGAAAGAAACGCCTTGGAAAAATCAACTACTTCTTCTCTTTCTGCAGTCACTATAAGCGGTGCTACCACCATGTCGACTTCCTAAAAACATAAACGGGCGTAAAGCGGCTTACATCACTTTGAAGAGTATATATAGCAATTTCCTTTACAACTTCACACCACAATCTGTGACCTCAATATAGCTTTATAGTGAAACATAGAGGTAGAAATGAAATAAGAACAAATATCGAAAGTAAAACATATAAACTGAACATCTAGGATATTCTTATATGAAACAGAATGATTGTAATTAGTTAGAATGAGTGATAAATAGACCGGACAAGATTCGTAGACAGCGAAACATATATGTCCGTACTTAGTATTATGTCTTACGTCCGTACATTGTGTGCGGGGTAGACAGATCGATCTTATGATACAATACAATGCATGAATACATCCTGTCTAGTCATTAGGAAAGTCACGTCAGTACGTTAATGTTAGTTATAGTCTATGAATCATAACAGTGGGAATTATGTTACATAGAATCACAAAGGAAAGGTATTGAATGAATTTCATGATATACTGGATTTTACATTTTAATGGTATTTAGCTAATATATTATTAAAGACAACAAATTATTCATATTTAAAAAAACGTCTGCAAAATCCCTACTAGTATATGTTGTTTCCTGCCATGCGTACCTTATAGATATAACGATAAAAGAACGTGCGCCAGATTAATGTGCCGAGAGAAGTTTCTTTGTGGTCTTACATTTGCTTTGAGGACAAACACATATAGAAATATATTATCTATACAAATATCTAAGCTTCAACCGAAATTGTGTTGATACAGATTGTTGATATAGATGCGAACGAAATAACCTTAACTTGCCTAGTTTCTAAAGTAACCTAAACAGCCATTATTTTAAATCCACTCGCACCTTCTCAATATTTACTCCTTTTTAATCCTCTACTTTACTCTAATTAATGCAAAGTAAATTGCCAAGTTTCGACGATGTTTAACTAGCATTGCAAAGTTGTGCTTCGAGTTGTTATTAGCAATTATAAATTCATTATTCACGGTTAACTATCTATATTAATGCAAACCATTTAAGCAAATTGCTGATTCATATTTAACTAATAGTTGGGCCCGAACTGAAATCCCTTGTAGCTCACTAAAAATAAAAGTCAAAACTAAACCAAACGTTATTCAGGAAGCATCTTGTGCATGCTTGCGAAAGGTCAGTTGATATACCCAATAATGAGTTGTAAATTTATAAAATTAACTTTTAAAATAATGTAAATATTACCATTTTTGATATATTACTTTCCAAATTAAAAATAAACCTTGTTGCACTTTGTAAATTATCAAATTGCTACCGCTGTCAAAGCTTCTTGGAATTACACCCTGGTGGTCAATTTATAACATTTAACGAGTAACAAAGATACTCGCATTGTTCTACCTAAAAATAGCTAAGTAAGATCTATCATCCGGTTAGACTCAAATTGGATAAAAAAACGTTTCTTGCCCATCGAATGTAGAAAACATAAAGCTGTTTTTTATAATGTGAATAAATTAAAATAATAAATTAACATGAGTACAGTTGTCTCATGTCTATAAGTCAAAACATCGTCGAAATATATCCCCAGAAGTGTATTTTTGAGTAGCCAACATTTTGTTTGTTCGACTTAGATATAGGTTGGCCTGGAACTAGAATTTTGAAAATGAAACCAGTTGGAACAGTTCTGCCGTTCAAAAAGTTTTTTTAGGAACTTTTTAAAATTGGTAATTTTGTTTTGTATCGGCTTTCGAGTTAAAAAAAAATATTAATTCGAAAGGTTTTTTAAACCTACACGATATTTTTACTACAATTTCACTACAATACACCTTTTGCACTGGCGCAATTCCAACCAACTACACAATGCTTTAGAAAATTCCCCAAAATCGGAAAATTGTTGCTCTTGTATGGGTTGAAAATCGCCACTTGTCATGGATATACGATTCCTAGTTCTGGGACACCCAGCATATTTATCGCAAATATCTGCGAAGTTACAGTGAATTCACATAATGCATCGAGGATATGCGAATCATCGCGTCACGTTCATCCGATTCCATGCATTTTTCTATATTCTGAAATGGATATCGATATTTTGCTGCCATATTTTACGAATAAGCCAATTCGAGTACATAACATGCTTGCGTCGCAAATTCACGGAGTCGATTAAGTTGATTGATTTAATTATAGTAAAGTAGGTACACTAAAGTTCTCACTAAGGTAATTGAATGTGTAATATTTCGTTAACTTATTAGATTTGTATCACAAAATGGTACTTATTGTATGTCATAGCTAATGTTATAAAGAGAACCTTTTTCATTAAGTGCTCACTAACTTTTAATCTATATAGAAAAGTGTGTTAAAAGAAGTGCAGAAAGCCGATGTGGCTGATTCGCATAGACCTGCGACTTAAGAAAACCCCATAAAAAGTATGATGGGCCAAATCACACGATTTCGGTGGCCAGTTCAGTGGCGAGCGAAATAAGGAGCTCTATTGCTCAAAGCGATAAGGCTGCCCATTGTACTTCACTTACTGTTACGTACACTGTTTTTTGTATTTTCTGTTATTTTCTTGTGTGTACAATAAAGAGTTTTCTGTCTATATATCTAAAGAAGAAACGCGCAGTACGTTGCTGATCAAAAACAGAACACCCATTTTGATAAAACAATTTTATCATTTGCGCGATTCATTGAACACTATAATTGTCTATGGTGATATTGCAAAGAAGGTTGTATAAATGACGGCAGTTTTGACAGATGTAGCATCAACAAGACGGCCGCTATCAACTGTCTAAGTTCGGAAGTCCCTATAGTTTTATCACACTTTATTTTTAGTAGATATCTTTATAAGATACATTTGTATGCTTTATCTTTCGATATGAATTTATCAATTCCTTGTAGAGATATCGGTACTGCCTTGATATCTTGTTCCTGACCAGAACGCATTGTACTGTATAATCTAGTTCCGTGTTCGTCCTTGCATATTATTGTTCAAATATATACAAGACAAAATCGATATGCAAGATGGAGTTTACAATCTGTATTTAGTAAATGTTTTTCTGTGTTATTATGAGGGTTCCTGAAATACAGTTTTTTTCATACTTACCCCACGAACCAGTTCACCGACCATGCCATCCCAACCACCAATCACACCCGGGTTAGTGTTGCCATATTTTCCATCGGCCGAGAGACGGAATTCAACTGTGGTAATGAGATATATAAATAATAGATTAAGCGACACTAAATATACATTTCAAACAACGCCACCTAGTCCCAAACCAAGCAAAGCGTCAACTATGGGAACTAAATTAACGATATAATTCTACATTATATAAGATATAATACATTATTCTGAATAGTAATGTAACACAACAATGTTAATGTTAATCGAAATTCAACTAAGATATTTGATTAGAGTGGAGGTTTTTTCACCTTCGTGATTTGACTGATCTTGAGTAGAGACTACGCCAGTACAATAAGATGAATTTGTATGCATATCATGCTTGGGAATTACAATTGTAAGACTTACTTGATATTTCAAGTTTTTCAGCGATCATCTCTGCAAGTTCAGCACAAAATCCATCGTAAAAGGTATCAGTGTCATATTCATATTCACTTTTGGGTTTGCTGGCAGTGAAGTACGGCGGTTCATGGATAGATAGCACTGAGTACGTCTTATTGCGGTTGAAGTCTCCCAAAAATTCCAGTCCCTCGAGTTTTCGAAATGGTCGAAAGCCTTTGTCGTCGTACCAGGTGGCAACCTAATAAATCATTAACACGTTATACAAACTGTATATTTACATAACCTGTATCTTTTACCAACAATTATAACGCAATAAGGTCAATCTGTATTGAACAAACAGATATTCTGATTAATTGCCCGGCTAATGTTTACTTGATACATATTAAACATCGATCAGGAGTTTGGCCTAAAAGTACCTTTACTACACTGCCATCAGGAGTATTCTGCACAACCAGTAACGAGAAGTTTTGCCTGACACCTTCGCTTGAAAAACGGATTTTTCCACTGAGGCCTTCAATTTGAGTCTGCAGCAAGCAATAAACATGTCGGTACATAATGTTGATCTCGTTTTGCATAAAATTCACTTCATAAAGGGTGAAAAAAAAAACATGAAAATCCGGTCAGTTAACGGATACTGGGATTAATTACGTGACACCCAGCGACACCTAATTAATTCGGCTGGGAGGTTCAAAAGCGTCGCCCTCTGTACTCGCCAATGTAAAAGATAGACACCGTATTTTACACCTGCGTTCTAGTAATTAAGCTTAATTTAATTTTCCTAGGATTATGAAGTGCCTGATGCGGCACAATGCTTTACTGGTTGAAATAAGGTAAAAGTTTCCGCGTCACTGGCAGCCTGTGAAGCGGAATTTGATGTGGGGTAAGTGCTATTAACAACGTTTCGACAGTAGGTACCACCCTCACGTTCCTCCTCGACAATACTACACAGAGGTTAACATGTCTTCTCGTTCAATAATAATGTTTTATATAGTCTGTCTACACATTTACATCAATTGGAATAAAACGAAATTCTAAAATACATTGAAAGTTTTGTAAAAATGTAAACTTTTAATTGGAAGTTGCAATATTGTTTCCGACACACTCAGCATGACTTCTGCATTGAATGTTTCGGTACATTTAACATCGATTTATGTAAAAAACACACCAAACTTCTAGCTTGGGGCTAGATGATGTTTTGTGGATTGTCCAGTTTTAGTAGGGGAGCCCACGATGCTAAGTGTGGATTTACTCGAGCGTCATAGAGACCTATTGGGTTGCAAAGCTTAGATGATAAGAAGAAAAAAATGTTATATAACATATATCTTTCATCGGTGGGGGAAGCGGCTATAGATTTATTAATACAGTAATACCCCGGACTTACGCGATAGGTGGGACCGAGCGATTACCGTGTAAGTCGAATTCGCGTAAGTCGGGGTTCAACTTTGCATATAAATACATATAAAGTATGTTTAGTCGGGACCAGAGTTTGAAAAAAAAACAATAATTTAGATGAAAAATGTCTAATAAAGTGTAAAATAATATGAATAAAGTAACGTAAACCGAAGTTATTTTAAAGAGAGAAGGCTTCTTATATTAGTCGAGTTAAGATTTTCTTCTTCTCACACAAAATTTACCGTAGCATACCATTGTTTTATTGCCCGTTTTGTAGTAGAAATGCGTTCTTCATATCGATTTATTTTTTCGAAAATTTGTAACCCCTTGTTCTAGATGACATAATTAGATATTATAAGTAAAACGCATTGCGCACGTACAACAATTCCACGCAGACCACGTTTAAACCTGTCGCAAACCGAACACTGAGAAAAAAATGATGCGCGACAATGCAAATGAAAAACCGCGTATCTCCGAATTCGCGTAAAACGGGGTAGCGTAAGTCGGGGTATTACTGTATGTAAAAAAAAACTGCCGCATGGACATTCTCGAGCGCGTCAGATTAAGATAGGGTAGGTTAATTATATGCTAAATAGTGTATATTCCACTAATCTGACAATTTGAGAAAAACGAAAAGAAAGGGGAGCGCAGCAAAGTTACAAAAAAACACAAAAATTTCATCGAGCTCGTCAGATTTTCTAAGGGAGTGTTAAGTGCACCAAAAACAGCTCTAGTTCACTAATCTGACCATTTCGATGTGACGCAAACTCGCGGCCATTATTATAATGTATAAATAAAATTCGCCGATTTGACATACTCGAGATACATATGGTTCATCTTTACGTTCTAAATGTGCTGTCTCTTAATCTGACGATTATCTAGAAGGATTCGCCTAAACTGACATAAACAAATATTTTTTTTTGGATTTCTTTATAAATTATTCACGGACATTTCACACACCACACTCTAGTCCCAAACTAAGCAAAGCTTGTACTATGGAAACTAGATTGCTGATAAAATACTTATATACATTTTTTTTGTTAATACATATTTACATAGTAAAACCCATATATGAAGTGCTCATATATGGGTTTATATCACAAGACAATGTGACGCAAAAAAACTCAAACGCGAGGGTCTTATGGTCTTTATCGATGAATTCTTCTTACTTCGGCTTGCGGAAATCGCCAGAATATATATTATTCGTTATCCTTGAATTGTATCCTACATTATAAAAAAAAAATCAGCTACGCTCGAGAATGTTGAGATTTTTTTTACAACTTTGCTGCGCTCCCCTTTCTTTTCGTCACTCTCAAATTGTCAGATTAGTGGAATATACACTATTCAGCATGTAATTAACCTACCCTAACTTAATCTGACGCGCTCGAGAATGTCAGATGATCAATTTTTTTTTACAAATCTGATCCTTTATAATTCACGCGCGGCCATACATAGGAAGCTCATATTTGGTGGAGGTACTTAACCGGGTACAAGGTACCCCCTGTATGTTTATCAACCGCGCTCGAGTAAATCCCGAAATCCCCTCTTGGGCTCCCCTACTATTTTATTTATTTAAACATTTTTGCACGGGTCTTCTGATGAAACTCATCAAAAATTGACAAACAATATAATTATGCTGCAGTAAAATCTATTCTTAACTTCAATGGATTAAACAGAGTAGGCAATTAAATCAACGAACAATGTTCATTTATATAAAGACAAATTTGTTTATCGTTCAGTCTAATCAGAGCAAATACGTATATAATGCCAAAGGATCGGGACACAACGTACGCCAGCCGGGCGAAGATAATTAATTTAATATCACGGCAGTGTTAGCAGACCTTCACGTTAGCACAAGAACACGCTCCATGATGCCATTACGACGGGGAATATACTAGCGTTGCTAGACGAAGTTAGCTATTATAAAAAATTGATACGATGTTTTGTTAGACTTGCATACAATAAGTCAGGGTACGTTGATAAAGTAATTTTCGTCGTTTCTATCATATAATAAAACAACTTGAATTCATTTATTTATACAAAATGCCTAAATAACTGGTACGCTGATCGTAGTTTGTACTTTGATTCACTAGCTTTCTGCGTACATTTTTCTTTTTCAGTTACTGTGGATTTTATATCAGCACTCTAAAAACTGCGCTAAAATAACGAAGAATCCGCACGCACTCGTAATTGAATGTGTGAATTGGCATCAATGATTCGCGGTATGCAGCGGGGAATTCCAAATGGATTTAGAGAATCGATGTTCATAATATTTGATTGAATCTAGGATTTAGTTACAGGAACACTTTTATATTGTATTAATTATTTTATACAGCAAAAAGAGGATCGTCGTGTTTCAAATACTGCTCGACTCAATATCTTTGGGATTTTCTAATCTTTGCGAGAGTAGGATACTCACTAAAATTATCTATAAAACATACTCGTATTATTAAATTTAACAATGTACACTGCTTTCTTTCTATTCTTAAATGCCTGTCCATCCAAAAGATGTCTGGAAGAGAACGCTTTTAGCGATAAGGCCGCCCTTTGTACTTAACAAGTTCTGTGTAGTATTTTTTTCTGTATTGCTTTTCTATTTTGTGAGTACAATAAAGTTTTTATCTATCTATATAAAATTATTTGTTTATGCACGGAGATGATGAAAAAAAAAATGTAAATTGAATTAAAACACAATCATTTTAATGGAACAACAAACTGCACAACAAACTGCATCGCCAAGAAAAAAATGTTTCTATTGTGATTTATAAAACATACCTTTTTAATAAACTCTGAAATTTCGCTTCCGTAGTGTAGTGTAACGGGGTCATGGGCTTCGCAGTTTAGAAAACGGTAATTATTGGTTTTGTTCATGAGATTTTTCATAATGTGCGGTTTATATTTAAGGATGCGTTGGAAAGCCTCGAGCAATGTGTGTGCAGCGTCGTACATCAAAGCGCCGTTAGCCTGTTGAAAAACAAGGAGTTTATTTGAAATTCTCCATATTAAATTTGTTTTTTACTACATTAATATGAATACTTTATTCATATATTTGATGTCTTAGTACATTTGTATATAAATCGACCGCGGTTTTTAAAATAAGTAAGTAAATTATATTATCTTCCAGATTACACACTGAGAAACATTAACGTGTGTTTATTACTTTAACTTTTTAATTAGAATATATTCGTTAACTTACTGCAATATAGTCCAATTTCCATTTGTTGAAGAAATCTTGTACAAATTTTCGTGAAGTGTCGACCAATCTGAATCCGGTTACATTGATAGTGCCATATTCTCGGATTTCTCGATCCCATCGGTCATCCAACACCTGTATTCAATCAAGATATTTATAAACTATAATTTAGAAGAGTATTAAGCGTAGAATTTTACATTTTATTTCGGTATCAGCATAAAGCTGATTAAGTTACTTACATATTTCTTTATACCTACTGAATTTGAATTCTAAATAATCCTAGTGATTTTATTGAAAAAATATATTTTTGACTTTGACTTTGAATGTTTCATATTTTCTAGCTTACCAATCCCCTAAACAAGTAATGGTAATTCCTGCGACCGAGTTGGACATCACGAACATGAGTTATAATTGTCTCCTTAGCTATCGTGGTATCGCAGTCTAAAATAACATATTTGTTGGTCCAGCGGTCAGTTTTTTCCAGTTGCCTTAGGTAGCCGATGACATCCTTAGCATTGTTAATTCTTTTGACATAAGCAATCCTGAAGTACGGGGGCCGGCCAGGAGTCAGACCTTTGAAGAGTTGTTCCAGCCTCAGCATACCTATGAGATGAAAACAAATCGAACAACATTTTCATAAAACCAAGTTATAACTAAGGCTGAAGTTTACTACGGTAAGTCGATCGCAGCTACGAATCGTGTTCTTATAACAAAGCGTAGACATACAAAAAGACTTGTTTGTAAGAAATACTATAGTTATGAAAACAGCCATAACGAGTAAGCTTGAGCGCTATTATTTAATAAACGGAACCTGATCTCAAGTCTCGATTAAGATCAGTAAACCTTACAGAAACTTAGTTGTATGTCTGTTATTAGCTAGAATATAATCCACTTCCTTATCAGTTTAGTACGAAAACGAACGATACAATGAAATAAAGATATCGCAAATTTAGGTATGGGTGCTACAGTGTCTAGAGAAAAAACTTCGTTTTGTAATAATGTAGATATGACCCTTGTTTTTAAGACGAATTTAACAATAGGATATTAACGAATTTTGCGTATTATAACTTTTTCAAAATGTTTCATTTTCATAATTGTCTTAAAAACCTCCATGGGTGATGTAGCAGGCACATAGACTAATGATAGGATAAATAATATAGGTTTGTTTTAAAAATACATCTGTAGTAAGCTTCGTATTTCGGTATACAACGCTGGGATATACATATTTGTTTTCCTCGAGAAAAAGGTATAACTTCACAAAAAAAAAAAACAATAAAGATCAGTGTATTTTAGAACCGAACAAAAATTCGCGGTGTTAATTAATTTTAGTAAATTTGAATCAACTCGTAGATAATCCATGTGAGACAAAGTGTACCATTTACCTGTCGCAGGTTTGTTCGTCTACGTCAAAAACAAAATCAGCCATCTGTTGAAACCACAACTCCGTCAAACGTACTATTAGTCGAATTGACGATGCCGATATTGCATGTGGGACTTGTGGTCTAATCCACGAAGTGCAGGACACGAGTTTGTAGCTTCCTAATAGAATCGGAAACAGATTTATGCCTATCCGATCGTAATATCGGATGTGACGCTCGAACCCGGTTTGGTAACGCTCGATAGTCGCTATAATACCTACTATAGAAGAACATTTTTCAGGAAGAAGAGTGATCACGTGATCAGAGTTGAAAAACGAAGAAAAGCAGAAGTAAGTAAAAAGTCAAGCTTTTTTAAAAAGAATCTCATTGAAATTAAAGTTTTCATTCCTCATTCCGGAGCTTTGCGGTTACTAACACTATCTAGACATCCGGCCAGACAGAAGGACGGCTTTCAACTTTTTGGTCGATGAGAGAAAATGTAGAGGTGGTTTTATTTCAACTTAAACTAAATACAACATTGAAATGGCATCAAGACGAAACTACTGTCAGTAGAATAAAATGATAAGTTTCTCATCGAGGTCGAGGTTAACTACTATATGTATCTCAGAAATGATTTACTAGACTGGGAGTATAAATCAAATGCACAGAATGAAGATTTATACAGCGTCAAGAGAATATCAAAGCTTGTGCTTGACTATAAAACATAGAAAAAAGTCTTAACTATGTAATTCTAGCCAAACGATACTCATTCTAACAGTGCCCGCAAAATTTGTAAATGGGTAAGTCAAGTTAATTGCGTGACTACCCAATCAAAGCGCATTGTTTGTGATCAATCACAGACTAATGAACGGTATTCCGATAGGCCTCTGGGTTACTTGATTGGGTTCTAGTCTTAGAGTGCGGGCTTCGTTCTAAATTGTACATTTGAGGATATTGAAATAATTGACAAGTAGTTCAAGTGTTTGTAATCGAAGGTTTGGATTGCGGTAATAAAAAATATATGACGGCGAGGGCAATAATTAGAACATCAAAGTAAAATAATTATAGGCTTGGTATGATATATTTAATTCTCCTTATGACGCTACTACATACTATATATGCTGAATTTCAAATAAAAAAACAAATGGAAAAATTGTCGATTCTAAAAAAACAATCTTATAGTTTAATCGTTTTTTTGTTGTTAGATGACGCCGAAGATAATATGTTATTTAACTTATGTTGACTACTGTTATTTTGACAAATCCAGTTTTCAACTCGAACAAAGGTTTACAAGTTGACCAGCAGTTTTCACAGTGCGAACTACTGCGATTGCATTGTGGTTCGATTGATTATTGGATTATCTTATACGGGTTAATTTACCTAGTTTACTTCTGCAATCGACAAAATGTTATACATGGAACATTGTGCTTGTTCGGTTCACACTGCGCGTCAACGCCAGCTCGACTGCCAATCGTCACCGCATAGTGCGTTCCATACGCGCCGTTTTGATACGTTTTGTCCCACTAATATACCTAAGTTCACCCCTCAGTTTTCTACACGAAAACATAATATTTAATAACAAAAATACAGTCTTTCCAGTACAAGACAGAAGCATATTTTGGCCGACACTGGAGACTCCATTCATCCCGCACAATAAGAAAAGACGCAATCATGTCGCGAGAACGTCCACGTCCAACGAGGTACAGCGCCGGAATTCCGCCTAACCCGACGTCCGCGTTCCTTGCTTGAGATTTTTTCAAATATTAAACTTGAGCTTGTAGCTTCATAACTTTTATTACAATTGTCATTGAAAAATAAAAAATATGTGAATTTCTGTCTCATGGCGATGATTTTTGTTGTTTTTAGGTTATACATTATTTTGTTTGGTCCACAACTCAAGACCGGACACGCCTGCAACGCCATCAGCACAGAAAAGCTTAGCAAATGGTACCGAGAATCTATAATTTGAAAGTTTAATTGGATATCTCATGTTTCTGGCAGTAAGCAATCGCCCCTTTGCTTTCTGTGGAGCTGTCTTGTAGTTCTTAGTAAATACCAAGTTTAGCAGAGAGATTACTAGTTCATTATACTTGCAGCAAAATTAGTGCTTATGTACTACAGTATTGAGAACTAATGATTGCGACCTAATTTTTAAAAAGACTTTTGGTTAACAGACAAACCTGGACTACTTAAGTTTATTTTCTGTTACTCACGGTATGAAAGTTGTTAATTAAGCTCAACACACAACATGGCAACACACGAAATTCACGTTCGACTACGTTTGACAAAAAATACTACAAGCCTTTAGTTTCACAGTTATTTTTTGTTACAATTACTTTTATTTTTGTTAGCACTACAGTTGCCTTTGTCGAATTTTAAACTTGATTAAGAACTCTCGATGTAAATAAACTTAGGGTTATGGCACACTGACGCAATGTCCAATCAGGCAAAGCTGTAATGACATACTGATCATCTACAAATTAATACACACATTTCCAATAAGCGCGTTTGTAGGCTGAAACATAAGAAATGTATCTATCTTGCGTCGCTATCAGGATCGGACTGAAGACCAGCGCCGTTTTGCTTTTAGCGAAGCTGCACTAAGCAGAGGCTGGCTCGCGTCAGCATAAGTCAGCACCCCACTCACACATAATCTATCGACCTTCTATTTTTTCTTTTAAAATGTCTTTATTTTGTTTTTATAACCATACCTACCTATTCATATTTTGTTTTTGTTACAATATTACACTGTGTTGTAAGCCAAATAAATCGAACTCTCTATCTATCACAGATATTATGGATTTTTTCTTTGCTTCGACTCATCTCTGCGCTAGTGTGCTTTGACCTTTAGACTTTCAAATATACGGAAAACTTTTTCATACGCTTTCGGCACATGCTTCAAAGAGACTTTTAGAAAGTTAAAGCAGCTTTTGCTCAGATCCAACTTTCAATTTAGTTTTAACAATTTAGTTTCTGATGACAAACCGTTACGTATCTCAAATCATATAAAAAAAATAAAAACTTTATAGCATCAGTACATTTATATAATTTTATAAACAGTGTCAAACAAGTTATCATACAAGAACCATTCAGATCTTGATCAAATTCAATCAGTCATAAAAAAATATTAGTGAAGTTTTCTGCTTGTATTAAGTCGGTATACAGAATCGTATTTTTTTAAAACAAAATTAACGCTATGTTTATTACACACACCATTATTTTATGCAAGACAAGATATAAGTAGAAAATTTAAATAATGAGATAATGAAGATGTGGCTTAGTAAGAATTTGCAAAGAAGAGCATCGCCGTGTCTTTAGGGACACGCGAGAGCCGGCAAATCCTACGATAACGCCTTCATTACATCCACGTCGACCCTCTTCGCGTACTCGTCACCGTCACCGCTTCAATCTTTTCGCGGATATTACACTTAAATTATAACATAAGCTTCAAATCGCAATGCATTAACAGATTATGTTGAATGATGGATGACAGTGTTACATCTTCTATTTTGACATTTTCATAATTTGACACTTTTTCTATATATATTATTCCAATAACTATAAGAATACAAGCTTTGCTTAGTTTGGGACTAGATCGTGATGCGTGAATTGTCCATGAATATTTATTAAATTAAATTTAAATTTCTTATTCTTAATAAGTACATATATTTACTTCATCGTTATATGATTAATAGTTCATTATACTGTTTCAATTAAAAACTCTTTTAAGTCCTCGGGTGTTTTAAAGTTTTGTTTTACCGCGCATAAAGAAATGGATCATAAATCTCGTTAATGGTATTTAGTAATACAACCAGTTCAGTTACACTGAAGTTTAATCCTCGATAATTATCGAAAATTGATCAGAGTTGCTGGCAACATTAAATCGTGAAGAAACTTTATAGCTGATACCTTAAGGCGATGCTTCCTAAATGTTATGGTGATTGGCCCGAATTTGCCTAATTGGCTGAAAAGTGATATTTACATAAAAGTAACTAAAACCCAGTATTTTTTTCCAAGCGATGTTATTAAATACGCATACCTACTTAAAACCAGTTTTCATACATACAACAAAAAACATCAAAATCTACAAGGAAAAAAGTTATGAGGTGACACATTAAAAACTTTAGTAAGTAATAAGATTAAGCAACTTTTAATGTGAGTTGAAAAAAAAAGGCAACTTTCATTTCAACATGTATAAAAAGTACCTAGCGGGGTTAATCTTACTTTATTAAAAACTTTGGATCCCGTAACACGATGGTTGAAAACCATAAAAACGAGCTGCATTTTACATATTTCGGAAGTAAACCTCATCTATAAATTTATTAAACCCTTTAAGTAGGACATATTACGTGTTTAAAGGTAATAAATAATACTCGACGTATTTAATTAAGTTTCATAAATAACATTGAAGAGGTTTGTTGCGGCGTTTCTTGTGTTTAGATAGCTTTAGAGCCACTACGTGGACAATTAAATATAACGGATTCCAGATCTGCCTGAACAAAGCCACGTTTGTAATTAACATTATATTCTAAACAATGCACCGCAAACAAATTATGAGCAATTCGTGCCAGCCCTATTACTGAAAGCGGACTCAAAGTTTCTTTCACGTTTGACCCGAAAACGTTGCAGGCAATGTGATTACAAAGGCATTTACCCGGCTGAGTCGAGATGCTAGGTTGTTTTATTCAGTCTCTGCAAATCCTTCCTATTCTGTAGCAACATTACGGCGGGATCACGTCTCTATTGTTGCCTGAATTGAGTTAGGCGATTAGGGTGTTTCAATAACAGACCGCGACATTCACGTAATCGCTACAAAGACACCCTAGGTTACATCAAAATAGATATATATTTGACACGAGTTATATTCAAAATAATTTATAAATTATGTATATGAAAAGAATAACATCGAATTGATTGTTGATTAACTATAAACACTGAATCAACTATTTAATAAGATAAATGTACTTTCCTATTATTTTACTTATTTAACAAATAACATTTTAAATGCGAGATAATTATTTAAAACTTCTTTACGTACAAAAAGAGTTCCGAGCACTTAGGGTTTTGAACTGAAAATTTTACAATAGACAAAATTTTACAATAATTACTTTTTATTATATTATTATACCATCTCCGGCGGTGAATCTTGCTCGCCTACTTCGTAAGATTTAATTAATTTTACTTGATGCACCACCGTAACTTTTAATTGATCAAACTATTTCATTCGCTTTTCGTGGAGTTCGCTTGTCTCATATCATCGGTGGGACGCAAATGTAGTACATTTTATATTTTATTTGTATTCAAAAGTTTTATTAAGTTTACAAAACAGAGTCCTATACGCCAATTAGCTAGAATTAATCAGAAGCGCAAAAGAATCGTCGGTAAAACTTGGTTCCCAAAAATATATCTCTTAGTTGGAATTTAGGCCCTGAATTTATTGTTGTATGAAAAAGCAATTATAGATGTGCGAGAAAATAACTCAAATTAAAATGTATTTCAATTAAAATGAGCTTATTAAATTCATATTAAATTGAACCACTTTTAAAATTAGCTGTAACCGCCTGTGAAAATGCTGGGCATATTTTATGAAATAAGAACAGCTACACAGTGTAGCTGCGTAAGTAGCTGCTTTAACTTGAAGAGAAAAGATTTAAAGAGGACACGATAAATAGACGAGGAAGCCGCGGGGACGTTATTGCCATCTGAGGGAGCATTGTTGTACGGAGTCTGTTTTGCATTTCACCAGTGATCGCTGAATAGGTAATCATACCTTGGAAAAAGTATATATAAACTTTCTTCACTTAAACAGAACTCTGTGCTGATGTTACTAAGAAGTAAAAATAAATACTACACATTATAACAAAACAAAAAGTAAGTTATTCTAATAAATTGCTAGAAAGAACAATAATATAGCCATAGAAATTCATGCTTTTGGCAAAAATTTTTGGAACGCTTTTAATGTAGATAAGAGTATTTTTAAAAGTGCAAACGATTGATATTCAACAGGGACTGTAATCGACACAGATAACGATGACGTCAGTAAACGATCATCTGGCAAATGCGAACCGACTGAATATTAAAATGTAAAAGAGATCCGGATGGTACATAATCTGAAATCTTTTGAAAATTTCCGTGTAATTTACGCATCGAATGGAGTTTGCAATATCATCAATCCCTTTTTTTGAAGTCTTTAGTTTAATATTGATTTCGTTAAAACGCATATTACAGTACCGTTTCAATAGCATTTAATCGGTTTATGAAAGCATAAAATTCTTCCAATTTATTTTTATTTTATTTTAAACAGACTTCAATCATCAATGACGGAATCCTAAAAAAACACTTTATTATGATACACTTTATACCTTTAACTGAGTTTTCAGAAACTTTTCAGTGACTTTTCGCAAATAGAAAAAAAACCCTCGAACGTGAATAGATGCAAGACCATTGATAGTGTGCAATCTAGAAATCGACACGATATGGTGGCGACATCTAGTTAAGAAATTGGAATTAAATATAGAAAGGAAAGAATGGAAAATCCATTATTAACCCATACACAAAAGGTGAAATAAAATAGAATAGAATAGAATAGAATAGAAATTATTTATTTGTGATACTTACAAAAAACTTATAACTAAAAGATCCTAAAATTATCATGCAAACAACATGTATCACAAAACGGACTCTGGCTCAGCATAAATGTCGGTCTTACAACCAACGCTGGTCTTCCGCCAGAGCCGATTCGGTGATGTCACGGAAGAGACTTAACTACTACCTAAATGAAACAAATAGAATTGCAACCTAGCAGGGAACTGAGATAAGTATTAGATATATACTTTTGAGACTTAAAGATTATTCAAAAAGTATTCAAGTCAAATCTTAACATACAAATGAATTGGAAACCTCATTTTTAGAGTTAAGGCCCATTTAGACGGGGAGAGTTTCTCGTACATTTCCTTACGAGAAACTATCCGCTACAATCACAAGCAATAATCGCCATAACACAATCGTATAAGAAATTTTTACATACAGGCAAGAACTAAAATCTCGCCTACGATTATGCCATACGAGATTCGCATAATATACGAGATTCGCTCGTTGCCCTGGGCGACAATTGCCTTGCAATGGTATATTATTTTGTCCGTGTAAACAGAATTTGAAAGCAATAATCGTATTTCGAGATTTGATGCCAGTTGCTACCATGAGTGCAGTGCGCGAGGGTGTTTTAATTATATCTATATATCTATTCTAAGGCAAGAATTAATTAAACGGAAAAAGAAGAAAAGGTGTTGGGTTAAACAATGGATAACGAGAAGAAATGATTTGGAAGCATCTAACACGTTGTGCCTTGAATTACAATTGGAAGATGAAGAGACATTCAAAAATATGTTTCGGGTTACGAAAACTCAATTTAAATATTTACTTTAAAAAATTGGTACAAATATGCGTCAAGCTATAGCTGCTCGTACAAAATTGGAAATAACTTTAAAATATTTGGCTACAGGAGATTCATTTCAAAAATCATCAGAAATATTTTTAGAGTACCTAGGTGTACCATAATTTACTTTTTGGTAGAAGTTCTGCAAGCTAAATAGCTTTCAGAACTTCTTCCAATGCAGTGCGCAAATACACTGCATTGGAAGATTTTATTAAGGTATGAATAAAAAACTATATAATTTTTTAGAATAATATGTGGTGGTAACAGGTTTGTCCGTTTATTTTTGCACTATTGAAGCCAGATGTAGTCACACTTTTTGAAGCCTGATAAAATGTTTACAACATAAAGTTACTACATTTTTCAGTATGTCGTGTTCTTCTATAAGCTGTAGGTATGTGTTGTCGTGACACGTTTTCAGCACATATGTAGTTAAAACGATTATAATTATTATTATATAGTAAAAATAAATAGAGTATGCGTTTTAAAACGATTATTATTGTGCGCTAAGACTGTGGAAAAAATGCCACATTGAACTTTGATTGCCACTTGAATTTTTTTTCCTTTTTAGAAAATGAATTACTTACTTATTTTTAATAACATTTTTAAATATTATTAAAAATATAATATAATACTATAGAACGCGCTCCAGGATATAATACTAGCACTTTCATTATCGGTTGCACCACCACTATCACCAACGGTTGCACCAGCACCATCACCATCACAGTCGTCACGTTCGGTACCTTCGCCGGCAGTGTAAGTTGCTTAGAACTTTCCTATTTATTTCTAAAGATATGGATACTACTTACCACACTGCTTTTATTCTAGGTTTGTGGAATATGAGGGATGGGAGTCTCAGATGGAGCATATACCGGCTCCTCGCTCTCGCCACCTGCGAGATGAGGACATTACTTACCTCGTCAATTATGGTAAGTACCCGCTGATTTTAGTTTGGTTTAGGACTATGGCCAATCTACTGGTTTTTACCAGATTATAACCAATCTATCATTTGTTACAGGAAGCGAAGCAGACTCGGATGAGAGCGACGACGAGGAGGCGGTTCAGTGTCCTGGCATTCCGAGGGTGCTTCAGAGCATCATGGATCAGGATGCGAATGCTGCCGGAGAACCCGCCGCTGACCCAGTGCCTGCCCCTGACCCAGTGCCTGCCCCTGACCCAGTTCCTACCCCTGACCCAGCGCCTGTCGGTGACTTTGCGTCCGCCTCTGTCCCTCTAACGGCGACGGACCAGCCTTGGTGCTGGTATGAGTTTGAATGGAAAGAGTTTCCGGATTGTCCAATTTCACCTGAATTGAGACGGGAAACGTTTTCCTTGATTAATGTTGGTCCGACAACTCCTCGTGACGACCCGTATGACATTTTTGTTGACATATGGGATCGGCAAATTATGGAGCACATTGCCTCGGAGACCAATAAATATGCTCAGCAGGTGGCAGACCAGATGCTCAGTAAAAATCTTTTACATCCCAACAGCCGCATCGCCCAGTGGCACGACACCACGCCGGATGAGCTTTATGCTTATTTCGGCATCCTTTTGGCGATGGGGCTAGTTGATAAGACCCGGGTGGAGGAGTACTGGTCTTCCGCCTCTGATATATTTTTGACTCCCGGATTTAGCGCACACATGTCCATCGATCGCTTTTTATTGCTCGGTAAATGTCTCCATTTTAATGACAACGACGACATGTGTGCGCTAAATCTGGACTACTCCGAGGCCAAACTATACAAAATAAAGCCAATACTGTCACATCTTAATAAAAAATTTGAAGAGCTTTATACTCCAGCGCAGAACATTGCGTTAGACGAGAGCCTTTTGATGTGGAAAGGCTGGCTGGAAATTTGCTAACTTATTCCCAATAAAGCTGCACGAAAAGGTTTAAAGACCTATGAGATCTGTGAATCTCAAACCGGCTACCTGTGGCGGTTTGAGGTTCACGCTCATAAAAAAACGGCACCGCACCAAATTGACGACCCGTTGGAGGCCTCTACTCCATCAATTGTATTGCGGCTAACCAAAGGCCTGGAGAACTTAGGATACACATTGTGGATGGACAATTTCTACAATTCACCAAGTTTAGCTCGACGCCTCAAATCCTTAGGCATTGACTGCGTAGGAACCCTGCGGACCGATCGTAAGTACGTTCCGCAGGCCCTACATAGTCTCACCAAGCGAAATATGCACCCAGGTCAGATTGCTGGTCTCACCTCGGGGGACGTCGATGTAATGGTATGGAGAGATTCTAATAGGGTGGCTATGATCTCTACATACCATGGCAACGGTCAGCGCACAGTCCAAAGCTCCACCAAACCCATCCTGATATTGGATTACAATATCATGATGGGTGGGGTGGATAAAAAAGATCAGCTCTTGGCTATGTATCCAGTCGAGCGGAAACGAACAAAGGTTTGGTATAAAAAATTTTTTAAGCGACTTCTTAACGTCTCCGTATCTCTTACATCATTCATCATCACCACTCTTCTTCTTTTAGTCATCGCAATTTTCGAATCAATCTAGTAAAATCACTTCTTTCTAAGCATTCCACTCCTTCGCTGCTACCGCCTGCACCGACACAGAACCTACGCGTCGACGTCACTCACCGCTTGGCTGAGTTCCCAATGATCGCTCTTTCAATTAAACAAAAAAAAAAAATATGACGTTGCTTGAGAAAATTGTAACTAAATAAAGCATAACTTAAAAAAAAAATCTATTCTCCATCGAAAAAAAAACAGAACTTGAAAGATGAAAAATTCTACTTAATATATCGCTTGAGCCCATTTTTTTGAGAAAATTCTAACTAAATAAAACATAACTTAAAAAAAAACTATTCTACTATCCATCGAAAAAAAACAGAACTTGAAAGTTGAAAAATTCTGCATAATATATCGCTTGAGCCCGACATGCTTGTAAGTTGACTTTTACCGACTTTAAGACAAGATAAAGATTGGTGCGAGTACATGTTGCTCTTTCCGCTCTCAAAAGTTAAGTGCACGTGGAACACTCAATAGAATTCCCACGAGCTATTCGGATTTTGCTCACAAGAGCGGGGTATGCTATTCAAATTAGTGTCTTGTGCGGATCGACTTTGATGTGACAGACAGACTGAAGAGGGTGGTGTTTGGGATTTAGAAGAGAACCGCGTAACGAGTTTCTTAAAATCTAATCTTTACCGACCGGTATCTAATACACAGTTGTGTATTAGATTACAAGCCATAATAATTTACGCAGTAGTATGCAAAAAAATGTGGGTATGTAAGTTTGTTGTACGAGTATAATTAGATTTCTATTTTTTATTATAAAAGTAATCCGTTCGCTCTGCCAGTTTCTTTTATACGTCTATACGCTTTTCACAATATTAATGTTACGAGTTTTTACAGCTGCATTATATCCGGGGCTTGGGACTCGACACCGCCTGCAATGACTTCCGCACTCTTTTTACATCTATTTTCGCTTACCCGGCCTTTAAAGTTTGTCTTAGAGTTTTCATCACTTTTAAAGTACTACGATGGACATTTTTAAGGTTCAAACATGAGTTGATTCTTAGTAAGTAAATATCAAAACTGTATGTCTGGTATTCGCGTGTAAAATAATTGTATTCTTTATATATAAATGCTACTTCACTATTACGTTTTATATGTAAATGGGCTTTTCCGCTTTCAAAGTGCTCTTTTCTTAGAGGTGATCTTGCGAGTGTGACGTAATATGAATTTTTCGTCGCATCGAATTGGTGACTGTCTCTAGAAATGGGCTTTTAGGGAATAGTAGCTTTGATGTCACGATATTCCGCAGTACGATTTATCTGCCATGTTTTTATTTTAATCCTACTAAATAAGCTTAGTTGGGGTGTGGGTGTGGAACACAAAACTTTTTTCTCTAAATGAATAAATAAAAATGTTGTATTCATGCAGATTCGAATTATAATTTATTTTTGAAAATATACATCATAATCACGAATAATTGTTTAATCCAATTGCTGCATAATTTTGTGTGCTGCTAGTATAGCTTAAGTAGTACACGTAAGATCTTTTATGTACAATAGTTAAACAATAAAATTATCTTTATCTTTACAAACAAGTTAATAGTTCTACAAACACTTACCATCATCTGAGTCATACAAGTAGATCACATTCCTCCAGCGGTAGTATTTCAATGTTCCAAGAACTGCCTTGTGGTAATCAGGAAGGATACTAAAGGCAAAGTCAGGCAAACCAGTAGTTGGAGGCATGACCTAGAAATCATATTAAATTTATCGCTGTGATACATATATATTTATCCAACAAAAACACAATAGTTCGAGTTAAGTCGGGTTTTGTCATACATCGGTCAGTCAAGATTACTCTATTGAATTATAAATATAATAAACTCTATTATGTTGTTTAACCAAAAGCACTTTGGGAGACTAGCCTACTTGAGCTGCTTTTATTGTGAATTATTTTTCCTTCATTCTTAACAAACCCTTGACCTATTAGGTTGAACGTTTTTATAATAAAACTCAAAACTCTACTTCATGAGACCGTTTCTCAATCTAAAATTTAGAAAGGTGATGCAAGAGTTGCAGTCTAAATACAAACACAGGCCGATTGGTCCAAATTGACACTTTACTCGATCAATTTTCCAATTGTTTTCTCATACCCGTGAAACAATGTGCTTCGGAGCGAATTCGTGTTCGGCATGATGAGAGGCTGAAATGACTTTCCAAGCGTCCGGCTGTAGATAGACAATTTCCCCCTTTTCTTCGGAAATGACACAGTACCCCTAAGGCAAGTCAGACTCAATCTAGTAACTCCAGATTTCAATCCAAGTTGGGAAAAACTAATCACACGAGTGTTTGTTTATCATCGCAAGCTATGAGTGAGTGGCAAGCGAGTTGGAATGTTTTAATAATCAATAGAACTGAATGACTTCGGAAGTGTTTTAGAGTTAAACTAGATGTTACTTGCAACTGTCTTCGTGGACTTTTGTCTGTTTTGCATTATGTTTTACTGTGGTACTGATTAATACTCTAAATGCCTACCAGTCTATTACCTACCAAAATGCCGTTTGATGCAGCTGTCAGCAATCAGTCAGAATTTGATGAATATACCTATTAAATGGGTTACTGAAAGTATTTCAATACCACCATAAAAAACAAAACATTTGATAGACAAATTTGGTACAAAGAACTAGTTTCTAAATACCCCAGTAGTTAAGTAATAATCTAAAATAGGTATGCCTATTTTAGAATTGTCAACAACAAATAAATGAAAATAAAAATAATCGTGTAACTTGTGCAGTAGTTAAATACGACAAAGAGGAGAAAAAGAAGTTAGAGAAGAAAGATAACTATTTTTAAATCTAATATGATTTTCATTCATTTTCAGCCCGTGGTGTGCCCACTGCAGAGCAAAAGCCTCCCTTCCTCCTTTCCAGTTCACTCTGTCCTGGGCTAAATCTTTTGTATGGGCTTCAAATTCGTCCTTTTGATTTTAATATAAATATTTATCACAAACCTTTTCAGGGAATGACGGAGTTACGAACGGCATGTGGAAGGTATTCGCGTAGGAATGCAAGATGTCGAACGAATCCGGGTGCACAGCTGCTAGTATAGCGACCACGCCTCGAGAAAACTGGTTGCAAACTGTGAAAGATAAAATATATGTTGAGGTAAATAATGAAATTTTGGAAAATACATGTTAAGTGTCAAAAGACAAAAATCTCCCACATTGACAACTAAAAAATCTTGTTTTTGATAGTTATTACTACTTTATCATCACTTCAAACAAAATAATATTTAAAGTTTTAGATATCTCTTTTGATATCTTTTGGTTATCACCAGAAATTTTATTCAAAAAATATTAAATTACTTACGGCCGGTTTCTCGAACGATGATCAACGAAAAAATCTAATAATTACTATGTGTCAAACTCGGATCAATCGTGATTTGGGTTTCCAGAAACCGGCCGTAAATCATAAGTTTCACTTCAGATAGGTTAATTTTAATTTCACTTGTCTAGGTTTGTTAACTTCTCTTTTTAAACTCTTTTTATACAAATACACTTTGAACAGAAGCTAAGTTAACTTGTAATGAATTTCTTGTTTTGTATGACAAAAAGATAACTGGTTCGTAGAAGACAGTAATATTTTACATTACCTTTTAATTAAGAGTAGTTTTAGAAAGAAAAAGCTCGTTGAATTATTAGTTTTAGTTTACAAACATGACAGATTCTTTATTAATGAAATAATTATCAAATATTGTTTAAATGCGGTTTGAATGTAATTAAATCGTTATTATTTTTGTTAGACAAAAATATTATTTGCAAAGCAACAGGAAAGCTAAAAGTACGATTTTGTTATGTGTACTACCGTTTTAATTTGTAAATGGACAAATAGTATAAGCCTGATAACAATTTGTGTGCCAGTATTGGATTTGGTCACTGCATATGAAACCTATATCAAAAGCCGCAGGCCATCATCCGCCCCGCAAGTCTGACTCTTCGACAAGCGTTAATGGATTTCGAATTCAAATAATATAATATGTGCATCAATGCGCAATAACGATAACCATGTCCTAATTTTTGCTTTATGCATATTCAATAACCACATGCAAACATAACAATAAACAACATTAAAACTTCTAAAAAAATCCTTTAGAATTTCCTCGCAGTAATAAAGAAAATTGACATCATTAAGCACTTAAATTTTAACAAACTATGCTTTTAAACCTTATGAGTCAACTAATGGCCGGGGTTCGCTATGCGGGTAAGAGATAGTGAAAAACGCTGCTCTGCGGGGTAAGATAGCTCTACTGCACAGCAAATAGGTACCTAGTTTGTACGTATATTCGCAATTTGAGTTCTATTCTTACCGAGTAATGTGGGTTCTGTAGGTAGGTTCGACTTTTTTATGGTTGTAATTTTAAAAAGAGAACTCAATTTCTTTTGTTAGGGACTTTCAGACACTTATTTTTTAAAGGGTCTTTCAGATAATAATCTGTGATCGAGTCGATCGAGTGTTTCAGATAATCTGAAGATAATATTCTAAATAAATATACACGGACATTTCACACATCGCGCTCTAGTCTCAAAGTAAATAAAGCCTGTAATATGGAAACTAGATTGCTAATAGAATACTTAATCACGTTCCTATATTACAAGCCTATGATAGCTTACACTAGTTGCTTAAAAACTTTTGATTAGAATAAGGAGTTTAGAGAAATGGCATTATTTTAGTTGATGTACCAAGTATTTAATATTTCTCACTTTGTTTTTCTGCCAGAAATGTCTGTCAATAATAAGGTTCTAATGACAAATTCCTAGAAACATAAACATCTATCTATAATATGTAAAATAGTCACGATCGAAATAGTCCCAAGCGAAACAAAGCCTGTACTTACTATGGGATAATACGTTTTTAAAAACTTTTTAAGAAAGCTTTCTTGGCCAAACTACCAAATAAGAGTGTTTATTACTTTACACTCCAGTATTAAGCTGTAAACACTTTATTATCCGCGAGTCAGGCTGTTCTGCACTAAATATTTAACAGCGCGTTTCTCGATTAGTAGTCGGCGCAGTTTTGTTACACTAATTCTGGCAACATTAGCAAATATATACACACAACAATCACAATTTACATAACAAGTAAAATCAAATATTAGGATTGTTTTGGTGTTTTAAAATTGTGCAATATGTGTAGATCAATTACAACATCGATTTAAAAAAGCTAACTCAAGTGTACATAATCAAATATCATGTGTATGTAACAGATATTTACAAACCGCAATTAAGGATGAAATAGTTTGTGTATACATTCTAGTGTGTCATTCGTTTCTTTTTAGAACTTGGCTGTCGCATTTAGTCTAGATAAGTAGGTAGTAAATACAGCTGGTTTTGTCCGCAGGGACAGAAATTGTATGCGGATCACGTGGATTGGCATCGTCGTCTCTTCTTTGGCTTCGGAAGTTTCAGTACATGGAAACATATAAACTCTTGAGGTACCTATATACCAACACAATATTTTACACTCTGCGGGCTTATCGGTTTTGGGAAGTAACTAGAGTCTCTATAATTTAACTCAGCTGTTAAGAGCGGGTTTTTTCGTGACACAGAACTTTATGTAAGTATAACTAAAAATGATGTCTTGGCTGTCTCACTAGAAACTGCTTGCAGCAGCACGAACAACGTTTATTTAGTTTAACTTTTACAGTAAATGATAAGCGAAAGATTTGAATTGATTATAAATAAAATTAATATACTTAAGCTTTTTATTCATAGGAAAAAAACGAAGAAATCTTAAAAGCATTTTTTATTTTTAGCAGTTTGTTTTTGAAGCATGTCCTTTAAACAAAAACTGCTAAAAATCAAAAAGTAAACTTTAAAGGCACATTTCAATTTAAAAAGGACAGGCTTGATAAAATTCACTTATGTTACGTGAGTGGCCGTCGCCGTCGTGCCATTTACTTATTTCAAAATATTCCAAGTATTTTACTTCCAACTTTTCTCATTACCAACAAGTTGCCAAATATCGAGCTCCAGTAAGTTTTTTCATTTTACATTGAAGATTATACAGGCAAATATCGTTTTCGCATGTTCATTGTTTGATATTGTCTTAAATTACTAGAAGGTAACTTTACTCTAAAAATATATACTTACATATAATAATTAAGAATATGTAAGGAATACGGACTTTTTCAATTAATCAATTTAAAGTACATAGTAATTGAATACATTCATGTCATACACTTAATAAGAAACTGCATAAAAATTCACAATAAAAGTTTTTGATTATTGAAATAATTAGTATTTTTTCAGAAACGTGAATTAACTGTCAACGATATATTATGGATCATTCTAATGAATCTGATCATGATAGAGCAGATGCAGATGTAATCAAATCAGTTGTCAATCAAACAGTCCAGCTTTCGGTTTAATTTGCGGGTCTGCTACGCCCGAGCTATACGCAAACGACTAAAAGTCTATTACTCGGAATCTGGACAAAAATAACCACAGAATGTTAGCTAAACTACATACTTAGACTACGACCCAACCGTTGGTCAAATAACATTAAAAATAAAAAAAAATAAAAAAGCCTTTATTTCCATGCACACTATATAAAATGTAAATATGTACTAAATATATGTAAAATAATTAATGCTAGGTAAGTGTGTAACACTAGTAAAACTTATAAACTATTAAAACTATGTACACAGACCGCGATCAGCGGTAAAAGCCTCCTCCAGTTTTTTCCATTGGTCTCTATCTTGTGCGGCTCTGCACCATAAGTTACCTGCCACTTTGGTGATATCATCATCCCATCGTTTAACAGGTCTTCCTTTCTTTCTTTTTTTGTGTATTATGTCCCAGTTCATTACTCTTTTTGACCACCTGTCGTTTTCCATTCTTTGGATGTGTCCCGCCCATTTCCATTTTAGTGATTTTACTTTTTTAACAACATCTATGGCCTTGGTTGTTCTTCTTATTTCTGAGTTCTTGATTTTATTTCTCAGTTTTAGACCTAGGAAGCTTCTTTCTATTCCTCTCTGGCAAATACGGAGTCGTTGTAGACTTTGTTCGGTGACAGCCCATGTTTGGCATGCGTATGTGAGACAGGGAAGTAAGCAGGTTTCCATGGCCTTCGTTTTCAATTTTATAGGCAGTTTGTTTTTGAAAACTTCTTTCATTGACCAGTATTTGTTCCAGGTGCTTTTAGTTCTTCGTTCTATTTCCTGTTTCGTGCAAGCTTGGAATGAAATTTGGTGTCCTAGATACACATACTCATTCACATATTCTAGATTTGCAGATAGTAGAGTCATTGGTACTTCATATCTGTTTGTCATTAGTTTAGTTTTTTCCCTGTTGATCTCTAATCCCACTTTTCTACTCTCTTCACACAATGATTGTATCATGAATTGTAGATCATTTGGGTTTTCTGACATTATTACGATGTCATCCGCAAATCTGAGGTGTGACAAGAATTTTCCGTGTATTTTTATACCCTTATTTTTCCATTCTAGGCACCTGAAAACTTGTTCTAGTACTGCTATAAAAAGTTTTGCAGAAAGAGGATCCCCTTGTTTAACTCCTCGTCCGATATTGAAGCTTGGGCCTGGTTGTTCTAGCACTATTCTAGATGTACTGTTGGTATAAATTTCCTTAATTATATCAATATATTCTCTATTAACGCCTTGTTGTGATAGAGCTTCCTATACAGATTCGTGAGTAATAGAGTCAAAAACTTTACTGTAATCTACGTAGCACAAGTATAGAGCTATATCGTACTCTTTATACTTTTCTATAATTGTTTTCAAGGTGTATATGTGATCTATGGTGGAAAATGTACGCATAAAACCAGCTTGTTCAACCGGCTGGTTTTCATCTAAGATTTTACCAATGCGTCTTAACAGAGTCGCAGAGAACACTTTGTATACACAAGATGTAAGGCTAATAGGCCTATAGTTCGTTATCATTTTTGGGTTTCCTTTTTTGTAGAGTAATACTATGTTGGAGCAAGTCCATTGTTTCGGGATTTCCTTGGTTTCCATAACAAGATTAAATAAGTTCGTTAGAGGTGGTATTATATTTTCTTTTCCTATCTTTATCATTTCATTTGTTATTCTATCTGGTCCTGGGCTCTTTTCTGTTTTTAATAGGTCGATTGAACGTTCAACTTCATTTCTGTTGATGATGGGTACTGGATCATTATTTAAAACACTTAAAGGCAGATTAGGCGACGTACTCAGAACATTCATATACAAGTTGGCATAAAAGTCAGTAGCTATCTTCATCAAGTCTTTTCTGTTAGTTACAGATATCCCAGAATTGTTTTGAAGGTGCGTCAACACTTGTTTCGATTTAGTTAGGAATTTATAAGCTTTTTTAATTGCACCTGATTTTTCTAAATGTTTTTCTTTTATGTCTATTCTGTACTTTTTCGTATTTGTTTTCATTTTTCTGTTTATATTTTTGTATATCTTACTGAGCTTATATTTTTCCAATTTAGATTTATTTGTTTTATTTTTCAAAGTATGTCGTAATTCTATAAGTTCTATAAGTTCTTCTGTTATTATATTTTGTTGTTTAAGTGTTTTCATACTTGATTTAGCTTGGTTAGAACTTTGTATTATCACATTTTCTATTTCGTTGTAGTATTCTTGTACCGATTTGCATGTTGTGTTTATTAGATCATATTTGGAGAGTTCATTTATATATTTTTCATTGTCCATAAAATGGTTTTTTGTGTTTGTGGTGAATTTAGCTCTACTTTTTTTGCCGTGGATACTTAGAGTTGCTCTTACTAGACGATGATCACTCGAATGTTTCAGGTTACATAGCACACTACAATTCTCGACGAGATGTGACTTGTTTGTTGCTATGTAATCTATCTCGTTTTTGGTTTTACTATCTGGTGACAGCCATGTCCATCTTAGATTTTGTGATTTTTTGAACATAGTATTTGTAATCTTGAGGTTGTTTTTCAGGCAAAAATTTATGAACATTTCTCCTCTATGATTTCTTTTACCATACCCATATTTTCCCATTACACGATTTTCTCCGTCTCTAGGGTGGCCTATTTGTGCATTCATGTCTCCAAGTAGAATCAAGTTCGTCGTGCTCATTTTCATTAACTGTTCTAATGATTCATAGAAATCTTCTATTTCTTGATCACTTGAACTTGAAGTAGGTGCGTATACTTGTGCAATAGTGTACTTTTCTCCGTATAAAGAAGCGATGATAAGCGCAGCTCTATCTGTAATAACTATGAAATCCTCCACCTTTATGTAGCTACATTTTTTCACAAGAAACCCGATGCCATTTCTTCCTTTGGTTTGTCCATATAGGTAGAGTCGGTATTCCTCTCTATCTTCAATTGTATGCTGTGGTCGTCTTACTTCGCTTATGCCTATTATATCCCATTTAATCGGCGATAAAGCGTATTCTAATTCTGTTATTCTAAATTCGTTTGCTAATGATCTAACGTTAAACGTTGCAATATATATCTTGTTTCTATTTATTTTACTTTCTGGAGGGTTATGGTCTACTGCCCTCGCGGTGACCGGCCGTTCTGAGGGAGAATGTTGCTTTGTTTCTTCATATTTTTTTGTTTTCGTAGAGTTAATGGCGGCAGTGTAAGGAGGCTCTGTTAGTTGCTATTGATTGGTGTTTTCCGTGGTGATATTGAAAAAGGCCGGGGGTCTAGATGTTGTTGGTTCCTTTGATTTTTGGATGAAATTTGTTATAGAGCTCTGGTTATCTTTTGACATTTTGTTTTTCTTCGCTTTTTGGACATTCGGTAGTGTATTATAGTTTTCCTGTATTTTTACAGCCTCCCGCGGAGGAGTGATTTCCAGTCAAATAACATTACAAGTTATAAATTAAACTTATACCAAAGCATATAGTTACTGAGTTGTATGTTACTCGCATAACTAAAATTTATGTGGTTTATATTTGAGTAAAGTTAAAGTACGAAAATGATATAGCATGAGCTTGCTTGTGAAATGTAAGTTCATGTCGAAATAACCTGCAGGAAATCTCGAAGACGCCGAAATGATTTTATAAGCCGATAACATGCATCAGCCCTCTGAGCCAGTTGGCTCGGTCAGGAATCGTCTAGTCTAATACCGTCTATGTGCTTTCTTATCTTATACTTTTTAGTTTTGAAGACACGAGTTCTGGACCGGTTTAAAAAACAAATACCTTTTCAGACCTTTGAAATGTAATGCTGAAACATAATGGTGCATTTTAACTTTGTATAAGTACATCTGTGAGACGTATTACCGCAATAAAAAACGATATTAGAATAATACTAAAAATACCTAATTAAAAGGTCTTTTATACATATTGCAAAAACTCGAGATAAGTACTACAGAAATTCTCCAATTGACTTATGTAGCATACACTCAATTAAGTACCTACATACTTTTACAGTCTGTTAAGCAACTGGTGTTTAATAAAATTTGTTCTACTCTGTTTATTATAGCGGAGTAGAAGATGTAAGATGAAAACAGCAATTGCTCAGTGATTAGTGGCTGTGGCCATTCTCTTGCGTTATCGAGATTGAATCGGGCACGCCGGCACGTACGCCGATAAACGACACATCCAGGGATTCGTTCGCTATTTTTGAGGGAATACATAGCATAACTGTTTAAAGCTAGACAATTTTACGATCCACTGCAATTCAAAAATAATGTTTGAAATTACCTTTCAAAAACTAACGTTTAATTCACTTATTTTATCAGCTATAAAATGTTATTGTAATAGTGGTTAAAAAATCGGAGGTATATAGTATACCTCCGATATATATAGTAAAGAATGCGCAGAAAATATAGCACATATTTTCTGCAAACATAAAATAGAGGAAGATTATTTCTTAGACATGTTTCCATGAAGTTTTAGGTCTATGAAAAGAATGATGAGCACGAGGGCGGCTGCGAGCCGGAATAGCGAGGCGAATTCCACTCGTATCCCGTTATATCGCGAGAAACGCCAACATTCCTGAGGAATACCTGGGTCTGGTCATGGGTCTGGACTGAACAGGTACCGATAACCATGCATTGCATACTTTTGTAGAACTCTGTAGTACACATACGCAAAGAAAAAGTTCTGTAATATGGTGCTACGCTACTACATTATAGATATTTGGGAGACAATTTTTTTTCTTATTTAAAAATAAATGTTTTGAAAATTTTAAATATATAACACTTTTAGCCATAATTGTTTAATTCAGATAAACTTGCGAAGGTGAATACGTGTGAATTTACTAATGCACTTAGAAGTAACTGCTAAAAGGCACAAATGCTTTTGTATTACAGTAAACCAACTTGAAGCCAGTTTGCAAAACCAAAAGCATTTTCATTGAAAAGTAACTCTTTGAAAGCATTTTAATTAAATTATTATTTTATATAATTTAAAGCGAAGATAAGCTGTTATGTTACAAACATTAAGTGCAGTTGTGTACGCTAAGCCTTAACGAGCAAGTCACTCAAGGTTTTAGGCGGGTTCTGATTTATTTACCACTAGTAACATCTGCTACATAACACCGCCTAGGCTCCTAAATGATACTTTGAAGTTGTCATATTAACGCTTGCTTACTAGCACATAATAATTAATGGTTTCACTTACAAGATCAGAAGGCTAACGATTCATTAGTTATTCTAGGTCGCAACTACAAAGGAGAATGGGCACTTTGGGCCACGACTAAAAAAATTGTCCCTCAAGGTTGCGACATAGTACGTTTAAAAGAGCTTTTATAGGCCAATATTTTACTATAATTACGGAAAAATTCCGTCCCATGGAAATCGAGATATTTCGATGAAATTGTTTTTCATTTAACATCATATTACTCAGAATTCTGAAGGCCCACAAGAATAACTGTGATTGCGTTAAAAAGAACATTAAAAGGGCTTTAATTATTTCTCAGACTGTTTAAAAATCCAACCTGTGGAAATTGAGTTATTCCTGAAAAACTGTAGTATTGCAAAAAATAAATACTGTTTATCGGATATATCTCGATTCCCACAGGTTGGATTTTCAAACAATCTAATAATCAAATGAAGCCAGTTTTATGCCCTTTTCAACGCAACTGCAGGCATTTTTGTGGGCCTTCACAATTCGGAGTAATACGACGTTAAAATAAATAACTTTTTATCAAAATATATCGATTTCCATGGGATGGATTTTTTAAATAAAAATAGTAAAAGGTAGGCCTTTAAAAGCCTTTTTAAACATATTATGTGGCAACCCTGAGGGACGAGTATTTTAGTCGTGGCCCACGCTCCATACAGAATCGCCCATTCTCCTTTGTAATATTAAATTTATTCGTGGCAAAGTTTGTAATTGACATCGACACTTCTATTTTAAACTTCAAGCAAGAATATCTAGTTTTGCCAGTTAACGTTTAGTCAAACTGGTGGGAAATGGTAGAATAGACACTATATAAACCTACAAAAAAAACCTAGTCGTGAGTAGATTTGTTTAATGGTTCAAACCAATTGCCAGATCATGTCCTTCCTTTAATCAATTTAATACAAACTCTTCGCTCCACTATATTACATTCAATTCAATCAATTGAGCCGAGCAGTCAGATTAATTAATCACACTGATATGAGTGATGTTTGACTGATTAGAACTACGGGTAGACATATGTAATTGGTTCCCGTTCTGGACTCCCACTGTGCATCTAATCTTTTTTATCTTTCTCATAATAAAACTCCCCAATGGTCAAAGCTGTTTTTAACGGCTCCAATAGTCATGATATAATTTCATTTTTTTCATTTAGCTGCCACTACTTACTTTAAGCTCCATTACCAGTCATAATAATTTTACAATTATATGATAAAAAATTGACTATTACAAAGTCCTTCTGACACTCGCAATAACCTAATGATAATAATACTTTCATTTTACCTTTATTGTAAGGTAGATAATCATATCCTGCCAAACGTCCAAAAATAGTAATAAAAAAATTATACAGGGTTACACAGAAAACTATTGTTTATGTTCGCAAAATAGCTTATTATAACAGTTCAGCCGCAAAAAATAAACCTAAAAAATTTGAATTTCCCGCTAGAGCGAGAGGTATCATCTTAAGGTGACGGGTATAGCCAAATGCGTGTTTTTGGGGAAACTGAAAACTATTTTCAGAAAAAGTGATAGCATGTGGAGTTGTGAAACTTATTATTACCTATAACACATATATTAAACTAATATGTTATTAATCAAAATGTGTGCTCTTGGATATAGTTTACTTTTAAATGTAAGTTTAGTACCAACACCTTTTGCAAAAGTGTGGTTTTCGATCCCATTTTTTATGGGTTTGGCAGATTTGTATGGTACCAAACTCATACAGCACAGCTATTTTTATGGTTCGTATCTTGCATGTTGCTAAAAAAATATTCTACATTAAGGTGTTTAAAGAAGAAGAAAAGTAGCGCCTTAGGAATTATAAGTGTTTGATTGCTGTGTGCTCGCAAATATTCATAAGGCGCTGCTTTAGAGTTTGACTATCCGAACTGTGCGCGGCTCATTATGTGTTTTGCGTCGTTGTCAGCATTTTTGCTGAAGTTGAAAATGCGACGTTGCCACGATGACTGTCTAGAGTTTAACCACCACGGCAAAAACTATGCCGTGTTACAAGTTTAACGTGTGTGTAGATATAATAAATAAATAATAAAGTTGGAAGTAATTGACATTTTTATTTATTATGAAAAATTTCACCCGACCCGTCACCTTAATTCGGATTTTTGAGCTGATGTTGTTATAAAATTATGTTGAAATACTTACCTAAAAACGCAAGCGATACCTAAGTACATCAATGTTAGGAAGCAAGGAATTGAATTTCTTTTCGAGAGATGTTTCGAGGGCTATCGCCGGTTATCGGATAACCCGGAACGTACTCGTATTTGCATTGGTAAACCACAATGCACTGGAATATTTACATTTTATCACTTCTTGACATTTCCTCATGTGATGCAGTTGATGATATATACATATATGATACAATATTTGTCAACCGATCAACCTACATTAATGATTAAAATTTATTGATATTAGATTGATACTTACATAATATAATTTATATTATATAATTAGGTATTAACTTATTCCGTGTCCTCACGCTACATTCTGAACTAAATTACTTAATAATTAATGGAGGTAGTTGTTATTATATATACTAGATATATGTATATACTTGTCTACTGAGAAAGCTTCGTTGTTAAAGATATTAGTTGTCTCAGAGAATTTCTTAATGGCCATGAAAGCAACCTTAGACGTACACACAGGAGCCGCTCCGCTTGGAGAAACAGGTGGTCTCACATACCACATTTCAATATGGTGTGCCAAACGGCGTGCCAAGCAAAGCACGCTTGTTCTGCGTCCGGTGTGTACATAGTTGCATTACATTAAAGCGTTTAAACATTTAAATTATATGTTACATAAAAATACGCATATTTTTTATAAATATGTAATAATAAAATGTAGTCTCAACAATAAGTGTTTCCTTCTGAAAGATTTATTTGATTGAATAACCCGGATTGTAACGGAGGGCTATCTATTAATAACTGAAAGTAAGAAACACTACAAGTGTAATTGGAATGATTACAATATTTTTTCCAGGGATCGAATATTGAATTCGGCTGTAGATACCTACTCGTAGCTGTTCTGACATTAACTACTCTTATACTCGTACATGTAGAAAAATATGAAAATGCAGTCCATAAATTAGACGAAGTTGTATAACATATCCTTATCCAAATTAACAATTTAATGTCAATCGGACTATCTTATATAACTTGATGTATTGATTTACGATACATAATGATGACTTAATGTGAAAGCTAACTTTTTATAAGATAGGAGGTAAGACTTTAAATACTTGTTAATAATGATGATGCCTACATATACAGGAGTGTGCAGATGACTTTTTGCGTTATTTAAATCGAATATACCTACAATCAAAAGATATCACTAATTAAAAATGTCAATGAATAATATGAGCAAAAAGAAACAGTAACTGTCAGTTCATATCAAATTCTTTAAAAAGTAAATGTCCACCCGTGTGAAGCCGTGACGGGCTGCTAATATTTTAATAAATAATATATCATATACTCTTATTTATTTGTAATTTAATATATGTAGCCTGTTGGTTGATTAATCCACAAACATAAATACAACATAATGTTTGATGATTGTGCAATTTTCAATAAGTGCTTTAATATGGCATTAATTGAAAATTGCACGGTTGACATATCATTGTGCCTAGATCACAATATATTTGAACGATAATTAACAATTTAAACGTGGGCTATGCAGTATCAGTATGAATTTGTATTAAGTAAGTACTAATGAACTAATTACTAAAACATCTTAACTGGATCGCAAAATAAAATGTGACTAGGAAGGCTGTATATTTGTAATGGGATGATCTATGCTAAAATAAAAATAATATTCAACAAACTAGCATGTTAGCAGTAGGGACGTGGTTCACTAATAAATTTAACCCAACATAAAAATGTAAAGGTACTTACTCAAGTGAAAACGGCGAGAAGGTTTGAACACAGTAAAGTGAAGTATACGATAAGAACTTAATACCATGAGTGGAACAGGCCCCGAAATGTGAACATGAAACGAGGGGAAGTGACCACAACGGGGCGAGCAGTACAAAGATTAAATTGAATCTGGCAACGCGCCAGGGCCGTCCTACCCAAAATTACAAAATATTATGCTGATTTTATAGCTAGGGTAAAAACTGCTTAATACTCTTGAATCAAATTGCATGCAATGCACTAGTTCATTGTATTTTTTATAATTACTTTCGGTTGATCCCGGTACAATGATATACTTATTAAAATGATTAACTATATACATATCAATTCAATTAGTGCAGTCTCATTCATAATATAATAAAGGTAAGTAAGTGCCACTATCTACTTCAAATTTGGTAAGTAGTAATAGTCCAAGAGCTAGTGAACCCTGGGAGTCACGGTCTCCCTGTAAGGTTATTGTGTCCACAATAACTCGGTGATTGTCGATATAAATGATGATTTATCGTGCCAACATCATGAAGAGGCTAATACGAAAATAATATACCATACATACCTACTGACTATATCAATAATTATATTGAGAACTGCCTACATTACAAATATATGGCGAAATTGTAATTTAAAAGAACCAACAATTCTTACACCTGAAAATGAATGCATTTCAGGTAACATACAACTATTTTATTCCGTAACATTTAAAATGCAGTCCTATATAAGTGAGCTTGATTTAATTTAATTCTTAACAACTATTTAGATAGATGACACTTTTTACGGCAGTTTTAACAAAACATGACATAAAAACAGGCGATAGAAATCATCTGCGGTGTCGGTTGTATTTTATTAACATAAAACGTAACCGCTGGATAGGGTGTAAAAAAAACAACTCTCGGAAACGGTTTCCTATAAAGCTGACAGAAACTGTTGAATGAATTAAATACACGAATGAAAAATTTGTATTAACTTTATTAAGTCATGCATGCTCATTTCGAAAACTTGGAACCCAATGTGATTGATATTAATTAGATTATTTTGATATTTTTAAACGTATAGGGAAAATAAATTAACACACTTGGAAAATTTATTACGACGGTGACAGATAAAGATATCAGAGGTTCTGCATACGAATGTAAAACTATTCGTAGCCAACGTATTCGTGATTAATTATTAAATTAAAAATAAGTGTCATGTTTAAAATATCAACAGCTTTCACACCCTGTATTTTAAATCGTTTTCGTAGCTATACAGTTTAAACATTTAAACTTTTTATAGCGGCTTTAAGGGTGAAAATTTTACAGATATCTGAGAGTAAATAGTAGTCCCCAAAGAACGAAAACTGCCATAAAAATTCTCGTCGTCGTCATTAGTCTCAGACGTGTTTTGATCAGGGACCGTGCGAACCGTTGTTGGCGCTATCATTGTTCTCTTGCTAAAGTAGGATGTCACTATACAAAGGCTAACACAGGCTCTCTTTCTGTCCTGGCTCGGATAATCGGTGACGCTTCGTAACAGAGCGTCGGGATTTTATAAACCAACTCTTTTATCTTTGACCCTATTTTTAACCGAACTTCCCCGCGGGGAGCAATAGATTTAAAATCGATTTAACTTTGTCAAAGAACCTAAAAAATCTGAGAGAAAGTTTTATGTACCTGACAGCGTCACAGTTTAGTTCCTATTTCAGTTTTAACGATCATTTATGGTAATCTTTTAAAACCACAAATCTGGTTCACAGTTTGACAGGCGACACAGCTCAGTAGGTAGTAGCTCTGCCTTTCATACTGTTGGTTATGGGTTCGATTCTCACCCAGAGCAAATGTTTGTGTGATGAATAAAAATATGTGTTCTGTGTCCGACTGTAACTTTACTACGTATTGCATGTATGTATTCATAAAAACAATGTATTATAATAATAACAATGTAATTGTATTTTGTAATCGTGTTTTTTATTTAATATTTTATTCATCTTCCAGACCCCCATTTTCAGAATATTCATAACAAAATTATCACTATTTCAAATGAAAAATACAGATATTACGAATTTATTTTTTACTGAAGAAATAGAAAATAATCGAAATTACAGTCGATGTCAAACCAATGCAATGTACAAAACAAAGTAAAATAAAATGATAACACGAGGAAAACAAAAACAAGCGGAATCTACAAGCGCACACCATTCACCACCACCGTCCGCTTCGTCGTCGTCGTCGGAAGACGAGTTCGTCACACCGCCAGACACGAGCGACGACGAGAGCGGGCCCCCGACGCCGCTACCACCTGCACGACGAGGACGTCCACCGCTGCCGGCACGCTTGGGGCCTGTGGGGCAAACTGCTCCGCGTCTAGCGCTCGCTACCGGTTGTGTAGAGCGTCGCATGCGATGGTCTTAAGCCATGAATGAGAACTGCATGCGAGCCTATTATGCGGCTACAGAAGGGCTAACCATCTTGACGGTACCGGTCGACATTTGCCGGGCGTAACGCCGTTCTGGCGAGTCACTCAGGCATATTATTTTCGGTTGTTCGCATCTTGCTAACGGTGAATACTTGCACAGGCACAACCTAGTAGCCAGAATCATCCATCAGCAACTTGATTTTCAATACGGCTTTGTTGATTCTGAGGTGCCATATGTAATGATATTACATGCCGGTGCCAGTTCTCGAAAATGGTCGTGCATTGCTCTATTGGGTTGGGACCGCTCTATCATCACAGACAGGACTATAGTTTGCAATAAGCCTGATATCGTGGTGATAGACCGGTCCCAACGTAAGGCAATGCTCGTAGATATCACCATCCCGCATGACAAAAACCTCGTAAAGACCGAGAAGGAAAAGCTTAGCAAGTACCTAGACTTGGCCTACGAAGTGACCGCCATGTGGGATGTTGATTCTATGATGATTGTTCCGATAGTCGTTTCGGCGAACGGTCTGATAGCAAAGAGCCTCAACCAACATCTAAGGTTGGCTCAAGGGGCAGGCAGAAGGCAGTGATCCTCGACACGGCACGCATTGTCCGGAGGTTCCTTAATCTGTAGCCCTAACCACCGGTAGCTTGGGCCTTGCCCCGCAGCCGGCGGCAACCTATTTTTATTTTTTTATATTATATTTTATTTTTTATAATCCATGTATATTATAAAAATACTATTCACGAAGATTTAAAAATAATTGTTAATAATAATAAATAATGCTGGACAATCCACACAACATCATCTAGCCCCAAGCTAAGCAAAGACTGACATACTTAATACAATACATTACATAGAAAGATATGTATAAAATACCCAGATTCTCATATTTTGTAAGCTCAAGCTTTAACACAATGTGGCGTAATGTAAAATCAGATCCTTTCTTTGACTTTTAAACAGTACGACCAAAACCAAATGGACATGGAGACACCCACTAAGAACGTTTTTATTGAGGCAGCAATATTAACTACCGAAAATCTGCGAAGATCACAGCTTCTTTTAAAAGGGAAAGATGATATTTCTCAGTCTTACAGGTTTAAGGTGAAGGTGCGTTCAGCATTGAAGCTGCTTGAAGATAACGTGATGGACAAATTATCTAGTCCCCAAGAAATCTCCAGGCACATGTGCATCGTCCAACGTGCAATTCTATCTTATTTCTATACTATTCTAAATTATATTTGACTTTTATGTGCTGTCGCGTGTTGGTACGACGTTTTTCTATTTATTTTGCTTATAGAGAGTTGTTTTTGAGAAAAAAAAAAAGAAATATGCACCAGTATCGAAACTACTAGTATATCCTACTGTTACAAAAGCATTCAAGGCACAATTCTCGTTTTTTTGCCGAGAAGCACAGCGAACGTCGGCTGTATCGAAATGTGATTGTATCCATTTGCTATTGTGGCTCGATGCTATTGTGGGCAATGGGAATTGTGGGCAATAAGAATTGTGGTCCGTACAACCTAATCGCTCAATCTTCGGGCCAACAGCAATATTGCCTTAAGTAATGCGACCTCCGCAAATAAACCTTCAACTTTATTACTTTTTGTATAAAGTTCTACGTGATGTTTTTCTTATGCTCTTACATGCCTGTCTCGAGGCAAGATTGAGTTGTATGAAAAGTTTCATCTTGGCATCAAGGTATTCAGATATCAAAAAAGAAAATTATAATAAAATTAAGACAACCTTAATGAACCTCCATGTGAAATTTGAGATTATGTCCCCTATTTTTATAATCACAATTCATAAAGCATAATAAACCAAGCCAGCTTTGATAATAATAGTTCATCAAACCAGTAATAGGAGCTACGGTCGCTTAAGTACCGTCTAAATACATTCCAGAGAGTAGTTTTCCAGTGAGGAATACGAGTCGTTGGCGAAGTCAACTAACGCATCCCCGTATCTAATAAACTGTTTGAAATAGTTCGGATACGGTCCACAACTTTAAGGATAGCTAACGCTAATGAAATTACGGAAAACTGAAATAAGTTTCAGCGTCAAAAAAACCCTCATTATTGCTACATGATTGCATGGTTCTTAAATGTTATGCTTAGTAAGCGGCTTACTGTAATAATTTATCAATAACAAGTAGTAGTTCCAAACTTAGACCCGTCCATTACAAAAAATTACGAAAACGACAAGTTGAGGAAAAAGACCCCCTACGTACACAAATGAGGTAAAAACTAGCTGAGGTTTATTTTCAGCAAGAGTTAGAAAACGTATCGGTACTTGAAAACATATTTGTCGTGGTTTTAATTAACTATAGGAGTCGATAACATAGTTTCTTGTTAGCGTTAATAAATCTGCTAAGGAATAAACAGATTTTGTGTGTGAGGTTTTATTCAGAAACAATAAGCGAAAACTAAAAAAGATACGAAATAAGCAAACTTCTTTGTTTGCATATTTACAGAAATAATTGTTTCAGAGCTTTCGTAGGATTTTGGAGACAAAGAGGAGATCACCTCTAAGAGCACATCCAATATTTTTTTCATACCAAGAAGCGACATTTCTTGACATTTTTGACATATCTCCACGGAGGAATGAATATAATGCAAATAGTTATTTTCGTACTCTAGAGGAGGTTGTACGAGGACGGATAGTCGAATGCGCTTTCTCCTCGTGCTACTTGTAAACACTCCTACTGATAAAAACAAAAATACAAATATAAAAATTATGGGGCATAATGTTATATTCTTATTCCTCAGTATTTAATAGGATCACGAGGAAACGTCCGAATGTCGTAATTTGATTTTGGTTGTGACAATATTATACAATGCTGAAAGGAATATTCGAGACAAAAGTCTCGAATATACTAGGAACAGCATTCAGTTTTTGGACAGCAGAGTGACGAACTTCAACTCTAATCAAAGAAATAAATAGAATTGTATGTGATCCTGGCGTGTTACAACACTTGTCGCTGGCTACTAACGGTAAACTTACAGTAGACATGTGGTTGGCACAATGCCACATACCTTACTTTTTTTTTCAAACTACACTTGGATCACAAAGTGATTGTAAGAAGTTTCCCGAATAGTATTTTAAGTTGAGCCAGTTTAGGTTAAATATGAGATATTATCAACACTAAGTAAACAACAACATATTTACAATATTGTACCAACAGAACATTGCTAATTGTATAATAATTAAGTTGAAGTTGTATAGAATTAGTTTTATCGAAAAACATATGCTCATCTATCTCTAACTAACAAAGTTGCAGAGAGTTATAAAAAAAGCTGTTGTATTATAAGAACTGTTTTTCAAATTCTCAATACACGGTGTCCTAAACAGATACAGTGTTCAAACGAGAACGTATTTGTTTTTTTATTTTCATTTCAATATACGAAATGTTCTGCATGTGAACATTGATAAGCCTTCCCGGTGTTAGCAGGAAAGCTGGGGTGACTACTACGTTGAGGTTGCACTTATAAGTTTCACTGCGCGGCGACGTGGCCAGCCTCACGTAACGCTCGAGGCAGCCGTGCAATGTAACTTAAATGTCACAAGCAAATCTTTTTTGACCGTTTTTTGTAGTACACGCCCAGATGACGTTGCATTCAGGTTCCCGGTTTTGAAGCTGTAAATAAAAAAGTTTCTGGTGCTGGCTGTTGGCAAAATTCACGGCGCGCGGCTCAAAAGTGTTTTGATCAGCCTACCGTGACGTGGCTAAATAAAGAGGAAGCATGCCTTGCATTCTAACTAGGCTCAAGTCGAGAAGGATATTGGCAAATACAATTTTTTTGCTTGTAATGTTTTTGTATATGCTTTATATTTTCGAGTATACTCACGCTTAAAACAAGCATTGTTCTATTTGACGCATTTAAAGAAATCATTCTTTAAATGCATCAAATAGAACAATTTAACGAATAGGAATAATACTTGCAGAACAAAGAAAATCAGTCTTCAAAGAAACTTGTTTGATTAAATATGTAAAAGGAGTAACCCGAGTGATCCAAGAGATCATAGACTGTGAAATGTGATAACACGAAGAGAAAAGTCTAGAACTACCGTACAAAAACTTACCTAATCTGGAGAGCTTAAAGGCATCAGCAGTGTTGATAACATCGACGAAAACTTGGAAGTTCAGATAATCTGAAGTGGAGTTTTTAGCGTACTGGATCATAGCAATCTTGAAAGCATGCTGAATCTTGTTGAAATTCTGGTCGGCAACCACACCTGTGAAAAAAGAACAAAGTGTCATGAGTAATTCATTTTTCACTTTAATTTGTTTTAACTGTTCTTACGAAATTGGAACTATGAACCAAAGAAAATGTTTATCGAGTTTGATTGATATTGTATTTCATTTTCAGCGAGTAATAATTAAGGATTATTGTGGGTTAAACTCGAATCTGGAATACTAATGATTGAATAAAATTTCCAGTTGTACAATCGCGCTATTGGTTTATGAATATAACTAGGGTGTGCGTCCGGCATTCGAAATTTATTGTTTAGCAAGCATACGCGTGGGAACCAGTATAGCACACTGGTATGGAATTTATGGCAATAGTCTAGTTTTAGAAAAATATGGATTAATGGGCCTGAACACGATACAATTGATTATTATTTTTCAAAAACTTAAAACTACATTTTGTTACACATTTTATGTTATTTTTGATGAGTACATATTAAAGTTTTGTATTGAGTGTGTCTTTGTGAAAAATGTTGATTTTTGAAACAGAGATATTGTTCAACCGGTCAAATTGTAGGTACTCTTCTTAAGTATGTTTGTTGTCAATTTCAATTGAAACTCTGAAATATCGTGTTTATTCTTATGCATATTCTTATGCAAACGAATATAAATATATGATTGAAAATTAGATTCAATTAAATCAGACATAATTACTATCAATGCAAAATAGAAGCAAGAAAATACATCAAGGTACTGTCGCCTTAGAATTCCAGTGGTATTTGTTACGAATTTTATTCCAGGCTCTAAAAAATACACCGCGTCTTAGTTTTTATTGTTGCGGATGGAATGGGTCAAGGAGAGCTTTCTTATTTTACGTTCGCACCGACAGATGCCCTTAATGGTTCGGGTCACTTTCTTTATTATTCACTGGTAATTTTTTGAGTGAAAACCGGCTTATTTAAGTATATACTGTGTATAATTCTTTTAAACATTCACAATGGAGAGCCAAGATGAGATTGATGAGAACTACGAGAGATAAATAAAACAGCGCCCTCCAGAATAAAACAGGTACACAACATCTCATAGCTTAAAAGCCCACGACGGCCGGACCATCTCCATTTTATAAAAATTCAAAGTTTTTCTGTGCATGTCTACTAAAAAAGTAAGAACGACTGCAATCGTCAAGGAGGCGGCACTGGAAATAAATAAATGGTATGACTTGCACTCATTACGCAGACAAGAGCGCAGCTCTTAAATAAGAAGAAGAATAAGTCACCCATTGCCGGACACTTACGACAGGGGTTAAGTCGTGCGTGACAGACATTCCTAAGCTTCAATAAATTATAATTATACGCTAAATTTTACATAGGTATGTTGCTTGGTGGCCTTTTAATAAATGTTAACTCGATTAGTTGCGAAATTTGGACTCAATTTTTTGGACCCACCTTGCTAAAGCTTGCAAATTATATATTACTAGCGGCCCGTCCCGGCTTCGCACGGGTGGACATTGGGTTAGGTTGGGTCAGTTTTGATTTTGATACAAATAATAAATATAAAAATCATTAAATATTCTTGGACATTTCACACATCACACTCTAGTTTTTTTAATGTTGCACATTATAAGTATTAGATTATAGACTTATTTCAACAAATATTACCAGCCTATTTCTTTTCGGATTGTATCGATTTCGCCACTTTACTATTTTCAAAATTTATAAATAACATAAATGCAATGTCCATATTGCAATAAGTGGATGGAACGGCAGGACAAACGTAATACTTGTCCTGGTTGCAATGAGACATTGCTGAAATGCGACCAATGTTACAGCATAATCGCAATAAGTGTGGAAATAATGTGAGCCGACAAATACGAACTTGTAGGGCAAAGTTACAAAAAGATAAGATCAAGCAAAAATTAGTACCTAAATTGAAATCTAAAATTCAATCAACACCAGCGTCACCACCGTCTATGCCATCATCTGATGCAATATTTTCTGGGTTTGACTTATCAGCCGAAGATATAAAAGATAATAATAATATAGAGCTCAACATGAATAATGTTCTGGTTGAACAACTTGGAACTGAGTTATTTTCTTACAAATATCAAATTGGCATCTATACGTCATCACATAGCTGTCATTATACGTCAATTACATAGCTGTCATTTGCGTTTTGTTATTCTAAGTCTGATTCTTTTTTGTTATACCACGTTTTATAGTGAATGACGTTTCATGTCAAGTCACACTGGAACGCTGTCGAACGGGATAAAAAGTATCTTATGTCCGTCTCCTGGCTCTAAGCTACCTCCCTACCAATTTTCACCCAAATCTGTTCTGCCGTTCTTGAGTTATAAGTGGTGTAACTAACACGACTTACTTTTATTTAAATAGATGTACCATTTGGAATCATGCTTATTTGAAAATCGAACCATATATCAAACATACAATAACGGCTGGGTTAGGACGACAAATACAAGTTCTACTCTTAGGTAATCAGAATAAACAATAAGTTTCGTATTTCATAATCTTGTAAATATTCGGTATACTGTAAGTTTGTGAATAAAACTTAATCAGTTATCAATACTAAAACATCAAAAACTTTCTTAGATACTTTTATTTCTATTCGAGTACAAAATTACAGTAAACATAAGGCGTCAATTAGCAAAGCGAGCGAACAGCGCCTCCGTGATATCTCATTGTTTTGTACGGCATTATGATTGAGAGTAGTGGAGCTCTGTGGATATGTGTCGGATGACGCGGAATTAATCTGCGTCGTGTAAATAAATGTGGGGCGTATGTCAGAGCGCGGTGGCGGCGGCAAGGCGGGCGGCATTGCTGTGCCGGAAGCGCCTGTTTCGAGAATATGCTTGCCAAATTATTCTTTATCCTTAAACAAGAACAAAGCTTCCCATTTTCGGTGAAAGACAAGAGGTAAATTCACCTGGAAAATTGAAATTTCCGAGATCCAAAAAGAAGGGCAACTATGTTGTCATTTTTAAGGTTAAATGTAAATGTGGCGTAGAAATAAAAATCTTATTATTATATATTATAGTCTTACCCAATTGATGTAAAAAATGCAAAGATAAAGCATAATTACGTAGTATTTGATCATAATTACGAACTCAAAACGACAATTTAAAAATAAAGCAAATACTAAAATTTAAAGAATCTTTCTTGTTAATGCGTTATTTTACTGAATGGGTACCGGAAGTAGGTGTATTCACGAGAAGTATTTCTGAACCAACGGTGCACTGCTGCGGCTTTCGTCAGGCAAATTAATGTGAATACTAACTCACAGACAGAGAGACTGTTAAAGTAATCACTTCCTATGTATTTACACAAGCTATTGATGTTCTTTTCTGTAACTTTTCTGCACAAAATAAAGATATGTCACAACCAGCAGATACGTGAGAGACTTTACAAGTCTCGAGATGATATAAATGATGATACATGGATTCTACAAATATTGTATATGTGAATTTTAGAATTATTTTTATATCTAACATAACGAAAAGGATAAACGGGACGTAAAGCCAGTCGCGGGTAGTATTATTAATTTTTTTCAACTTTCCAATGGAAAAAATACGTGAATAATAATAGTTTTTCGTACCGATTCGTACCACAACCAGTTTTCACATTTAACAAATAACTTAGTAGAACACGCACAGCCCAAAACGTTTGGGTGAGATGTTGGTAAAATACAAAAATGTGTATTTTCATTGAACGACCACAAAATACAAAATAAGTTTTGAGAATTTTCTGTATTTAATAAAGCTATTTAAACTGTAATTTATAATGCACAGAAGTTAAATTTAATTTCATAAAAGTATACATTTTGCAAGTATACACATATTTACATTTCAATGTTCGTAACTGTACAGTGAAAAACGCGTAGTTTCGGCTCCTGTTTTGAAGTACACGTTTCAAAGCACTGACAAAGGAAGCTCCTATGTGTGGTCAGGGTTTCAGTTTACGTGTTTTTGTATAGATTTAGCAAATATTTACCCCCTATCTTATAAAAAGTTGGCGTTGACTTTATGTCATCAATACGTATGGTAATCAACACATCAAGTCTGCGCTAACTTTTTATAAGATAGACCGTTAGTAAATAGCAAATACTGTTGCGTTGAATTTCGTGGTTTTTATTTTAAAGACAGCTGAATATATTCTGGAAAATTCGGAATGGGATCGTGGCAAATACCTATATAAATAACGTATTTAAGATTATTGTGATAGTATTACTTTACTGCGATTTTGACGTATAAATATCAATATTGTTAAAAAAATTCATTTGACTGTTCACTTGCTGCTATTACCTATACTATGGCTTGACTTTAAGCTATGAACCATTGATAAATAGCGCTAGAAAATGCAAATATAGGTAGAGAACATCTGTGATTTATTTGGTTAGAACAAAATTACTGAATGAGATGTCGAAAGATACTCAGCAGGATAAAGTAGCAACATTACGTTTGACGGGTTCTAAAACGAAGAAGAAATCTATAGCCTGGACACAAGAGCCCAAAATGTCCGGAAGTGCTCAGAGTGTCAGATAAGGTTGGACTTAAAAGCACAGAGGCTTGTGTGATGGGAATGGCTCTTTCTGCACCAATACCGGGTGTCTAGAAGTGGATTATGGATCTACACTCCACACGGAGAGTGGCTCAGGAACTATCGGCACATAGAAGGAGGCACCATAACAGTGGTCAACGGAAATAAAATTGTGGTTGTTGGTGTTGGCGATGTATATATAGATACAGACTCTGTCGTAAATAGAATAGAGAACGTAGTCCATGTTCGTCAATGTCATGTGTGAAGAAGACAATACAAGTCATATGCCACTGGCCAGTCCGATCCTGTGCTTATTCAGTTTTATACTATCACATCTGATATCATCTCTATTGACCACTCCAACTATAGCTCGACCAATGTCCCACAACAACAGCAGCGACTCGGAGTACAGCTCGGAGGAAGAAGACATGGTGGTAGAGTCTCAGAATGAGCCCTCTTCTTCAATTTCAGACGAGAGGCGCTCTATTAGAGATCTCCCCTTGTTCGAAAGATTCTCTGATACCGCCGGGAGACCACTGACGTTGGCTGAAGATGGAAAAATGATGGTGCATCCTCCTCCTATACTGGAATCACCAAGCAGACTATCAGAGTCAACACCCAAGAGAGAATATCTTCAAGTTCCTACAAGAGTCAGAGAGGAGCCCCGATCCGAGACGTCAAGCAACACGGATCCGGCGGTGTCATCCGCTTTAGAGGCTCTAGTGGAAGAGTTCGGAAAAGGAAATCTAATATCTCCTGACATTCTCCAGGCCTTGGAAACCCTTTCTTTTACCACAGCTTCCCGAGTGCTGCAACATCCAGAGTTAGCTCTAAAAGCTATGGAGACACGAGCTGGGTCAGGAAAGAATCAATTGACTAGGACCGAAGCGCTTTTCGGGGTGATTTTAGGGATGGAGACAATGATGAACGTTGTACAGTCTGTCAACACCAGCGCACTACTGGGAGGATTGTCTACCCTAATAGACAATCTTGCCACTAGAGAGAAGGAGTCTCACGCTCAACAGCAGTCCTCACTCACTAGTCTCCAGCAGGTGACCAACATCTTCAACAAGTCCACGGAGATGTTCCAGAAGTGTACCACAGGAGCTGAGACCCTCTTGTTTACCATACAAGATGTCCAGTCCAAAATCATTCAGGTCCCATCTTCAACTCCCAGATCACTCTCGTCTATAGTTTCTAGATCAAAAGAATCTCCTATCCAATACTTGTCCGGACCCGGCAGATACAAATGCATGTACGGTACACTAGTCATCACTGGCAATGGGTTCAGCTTTTCAGGATCAGGAAAGGAGGCCTCCTTATTGTCCGAATTGTCAGGACTATCAAAGAAGATAGACATTCAACTCGAACTGTTCAACTTGGACCTAGAAAGGGTCATATCATTCTTGGACAAAGACCCCAAAGTCGTGACGACCATCAAGACCGGAGCTGGATCTGACAAATTCCAGCTTTACACACGAATGGTAGATCAAATCCCAGACACCCCGTATCAGTGGTCAGAACAGAAGGAATGACCAAGTTAAGAAAGAGATGTCGAAATCATCTGTAAAAAGAGTGATAGATAATTTATCGGCAGTTTTTGACGAAAACGGTGGTAACTCTTTTAAATCGACAAATGATGTTAGTGCTACAAAAAATGCTTTATTGCATGGTTCGTTTTGTGATGAGTTATATGTTTTAGATTGTACGGTTAACTTATCCAAACATGTTTCAGCCCACCAACCATGTGCACTCTTGACCTGTCAGGACTTTTAGCTTTGGCAAGGTAGAAGAATAACGGCCGGTTTCTGGAAACCCGAATCACGATTGATCCGAGTTTGACACATAGTAATTATTTGGTTTTTTCGTTGATCATCGTTCGAGAAACCGGCCGTAAGAGTAGTAATGTTAACGCGTAGATCGAAACGCAAATTAAAAAAGCTAAGACAGTAACATGACACCTATCCCGCGTCGCGCTCTCGCCCCTCTCCCACTCTGCGTAAAACTATCGGCCATATCTGTAACAAATTTACAAGGAGGGCTCTTGTAAATTCGTTAATAATATCAATGTTATTTCAAGTAAATAAAAAGCTGACTGTTGTAATAAGAAGATTTATTTTACTTGAAGAATCTTCTTAGGGCCTGCCTCAACAATTATTTTACACGTTTTATATTTGTGTATTGTATGTCTTCAAGGTCTGAAGGTAAATCAAAGTTCTGCGCTTTTCAAACTCATGTTGAGAGACAGACAGGTGCAAAAATAAAACTGTTGCAGTCTGATAATGGAAGTGTGAGTTCATAAATAAAAATATGACAGATTATCTGAAATCTAAAGGAATCGAAAGACAAACTACTGTTCCATATAGCCCTCAACAGAATGGCGGTAAGTGAACGCTGTAATCGAAGCATTGTAGAAAAGGATCGATCTATGTTGTCTCATAGTCTCCTCTCAATGATGTATTTATTACAAAAAAACACAAGATGTTTGTCTGCATATTCAGATGCAGGTTGGGCGAATTGTCATGTGGACCGACGGTCTAATTTCAAGCTGGCAGGCGGTCCTGTGTCATGGGGAAAGTATCTTACGGTTGCATTATCTTCGATGGAAGCTGAATACATGGCCTTAGTCACATCAGCAAAAGAGGCTTGTTTTCTTAAAAGATTCATTTGTAAGGTAACAAGTAAGGCTCTCAATGTTGTTATATATATTATAGATAGCCTGAATCCACAGAAGCTGGCAATCAAAAAATAAAATAAATAAATATGCCTACTGAAGATTTACCAGCATATATATATATATATATATATATATATATAGATATGTTGACTAACGGTTTATCTTATAAAGAGTTAGCGCAGACATGAAGTCTTGATTACCATACGTAATGGTGACATCATGTCTACGATAACATTTATGTCTACGCAATTTTTTTATAAGATCGGGGGTAAACCTTTAGGCCCATTGAAACATTTGAAATGTGTTAAGAATATGGGTCTCATTTAGATTTGAAGTGTATTTTTGTTAATTAATTGTTTTTATTAAGAGTGCATGTTGTAAGAACTCTTTAGACATAATAATAATTTAACTAAAAAAATGTTGTAAAAACTAATGGTGTTCGATAGCAGTATTTCGTGTCAGCATGTGTGTAAAATAAAAAGTATAAAAAGCATCATGAAGATTTATAATTTTTCTAACACGTAAGAGATCGCTGATGAGCAATAGGCCGCCAAATGTATGTCGTATAGTTTCATTGTTAAGTTTCAATATCGTATTTTCTATCTATTTATCTAATGCACTTTGCATAGACGGGAATATGGGTGTAAAGTGTCTGGTCTTATTAGAATTTCATAAAAATTAAAATTTATTTTTATTAACTATCAAAAAGTAAAAGTGAGATCAAAAACGGTAAAACGTCACTGTCAACAAATTCTAACGTTCTACATAGTTTTATTTACCAGCAAACCAATCTGTTTCGAAATGCTTTGCCAATTTAACAAGCTTTCGTTAAAAAATATAAAACACAATGAAGCTGAATACGTTCACGTTATTATCATCCATGCAGTTCATGGGTGGGAAAATATTTATTTTAACAAATATAATAATTTCAGCGTGGATTTTCCTTAACTAAAATAAATGTTATCTACTTTTATCCCCGAATTTAAAAATTCTGTTATTCCTATAGCTTTGCAATAGTTATTTAATCAGCATTGATTGACTTAGAAGCTAAATGTCAGGTGTGCAAGCAAGCGAGTTGATTCGAGGATGTGAAGCATAAACTCCATTTTATAGGAGGTTGTGTAACTGTAGTTTCACTAAAAGCACTTTTGCTTCGGGGGTTGCTACTAGTGTCAGTAATCGAGCGCATGTGCCAAGTAACATTAAATTTACCAATGAAATGCAATGTTAACTTTGCTTATTCTAATATCTGAAGTAAATACAAGATTATTACAAGTTTCCATGACTCCTTATTTAGTTAAATTCGCGACGTTTATGCTTTTTGTTTGTTAAAAAAGTAACTCTAAAATATAAAGTTTATTCAATTACCTATGTGGAAAAAAATAAACTACTTATACCATCATTTTGGTATTTGAACACAGAAAAGCTCTACGTGTTAAAAAGAAAAAAAGGCGGAAGTATTTAAACTACATGTGAAATCCATTTGGTACCTACGACCTACGCGTCAAAAAGTGTACGTCGAGTACGTCCACGGCTATCCTCATAAATCTTCATCCAACACATTGCAGTCGGACAAAAAGATATATGAACCGAGTGCACAGTTGGTATTATGAGAAAAGCTTGTTTACTATACAGGCGTAGAAAGCTAAGAGGCGAGGTTCCCTTAGTAATTACTTGTACTCACACGCAATGTCAACCATTCGCGATTACTACTTCAATTCCATTTATTTCAGTGTTGACCACATTAAAATGGTTGTTTTTAGACATACTTTGGTTTTGCTTCATACGTAGGTACTATTTAGGTTTCAAGCATGAGTCATAGTTAAATTTAGCAAAATAGAAACAAGGAAAATAACCAAGAAACTAGCGTGCGCGATATAAACCGCACCGTCAACGAGTTTTCTTTACTCACTCAAAAAAATACACAAAATGGACTGTAAATAGATCCGGTTCGAAAGAGAAATGGAAGTACATGAACTTCCTATAAGGAATACCGAGTGTCTCTTACACTCGATAAGACTGATTGGCTGCTACGTTTTTATAGATTTGAAATGACTAAAAACAACGCTTTTAGACTTCCAAAATTCCGTTTCGAATTCTCCATTGGGGACAATTGGATCTACCTTTTGGGTCGTGGTCGAGTAGAGCTTGAGGAACATCTCGAAATACAGAAATGTAGCGCTACATTCATATAGTTTTGTAAACGGTTGAAAATTTTTCAGGATTCTGGCTCAATCCCTTATTTCTTTACAAAAACATCTGTATTGGAAATTAGGAACCTAAGGGACCTTGGTACGTTGATGTCACAGAATTAGGGAGCGCAAACATCTTGTATGCGCAGCCTAATTTTTTAAGTTATTGAATGGTAATTAATTAGGTCTTCAACTAGTTATCTCATAGACAGGAACATTATGCACTAAACGAGGATCAAGACAAGGTTTATATTTCATATTATATTTCAAAATAATGTCGTTAATATAATCTAAAACCACTGAGATGGATAATATTCCTTACGGAAGAAGACTACTTCAAATAACGTTTAAAAGTTCAAGATTCTGCATGGACATGTCTTCGTCTGTAGAGCTTTGTTAGTTTGAAAAAGTTGAACCTTTTTCAAACTAACAAATTACCTTTTTCTTAGATTTAAGTCTGATAAGAGGCCGCTGAGAGAAATACAACCAAAATATAATTAACGTCCTAGGTAGTAGGGTAACGTTTCATTTTTTGAAATGGTGCATGCAATAGCAGTAAATTTAAAGAAAATACAGATAACTTCAAGTTGATAAACGAGGCTCATAAACAGGTAACTTTGAGAATTCGTAAGCGACTACAAAGCCACTAGCAAAAAGAATTAGTATTTACTGAATTGATACTTTTAAATTAAATAAAAAACAGAACTTGCAGGATAGTTTTCTAAAAAGTGTACAAACGAATCAATATATTTGAGTACCACTTAGGTACTAACGGTATCGATGTGCAGTACCTTGTGGCACCTAATATAAAACAGTAAATTAAGAAATCAATCATTAAATTATGTGTGCTGCAAAAAACTGGACAAATAACTATAAAAACCACTTGAAAAGCTGGCCATGACGTCAAATACCAACGGACTCGGCAAAATAAATCCTTAATTACCTAGAATATTTAGGTAAGTATATTATGATATTTAAAAACGTATATATTACTATACGTTACAGAAGAACTAAAAACCTAGAAAGTAAAAGTTGTCTTAATTAGATGCTGAGCCATTTTTTAATCTGCATTACCGATACGCTGAAGGCCATCACAAGCTTCCGAGCCGAGTCTTCCGATTTTAAAATAAAAAGTATTTCAATAATGTACTTATCTATTCTATATTGACTACTAAGGCGTTTCGGAAACTGGCTTTAAAACCAGGATAAAACTAGGCCACGAAAAAAAGGAACATAAACCATGATACTCAAATGCAAAAGTTTTTAAATTGGAGTGCTAAGAAATAACAAGGAAAGGTACCTACGTTCTTGAACCAAAAACAAGTTTTAAATATGTTGAATATAACTATACTTACCATATAATATCAAGTGGAATTTATGATTATTATTCTTATCGAGAACCTTAAGAATCAACTTAGGTTTCGTGTGACCAGACGACTATTTGTTTGTTTGGTTTGTAGTCTTTTTACAGGCTGTATTCTGGTATTCGGACGATTCGCGTATTGATGATCAGATTAATGTTAGTAAGCAATCACAATTGAGACGATCACGCAGAGGAAGTTTAGATCATTCCATGATTTAATTACACGAACTGAGTGGCAGTTCAGTCTGTTTCATTGCAGTGATAATACCTAAACAACATGTCTCATAAAGTGATTATTATATTGTTCCTGTTGCTGACCTTTTCTGTATTTTGGGTAAGTTATTTATTAAATTAAGGGCTTTATTTAGTGCGTTTAACGAAAAGTTTACAAATTACAAAGAGTATTAAAAAAATTGTTTTTCAGGTAAGCTCTGAAACTTACGACAAAAAAACTGTGGACGGTATGATTTTAAACACTTTATGGAACAAAGTTTACAAAGCATTTGATGCTAAAACCAAGGAGCAAGCAATTAAAACTTTAAGAAAAAGTGGTGATTATGAAAAATTACTGAAGCATTTACAAAAAGTGAAGAAAGAAAAGGTGCAAGGAATATTAAACTTACTATCTGAACTAATATTGTTGTACATGTCTTAATTTAAAACTTAATGATTTGAGTGCGGCTACACGGGTTGTCTGCGTTACGTCGTAGCAATATTCGTTGCAATGCACTAAAAGCCACACTTATTCATTCGTTTTCTTTATTATCATAATCCCTATTGACACGCCAGGTCATAGTTGATTATGACAGAGAGAAAGGTAAATAACACCGCAATAATTTCTGGGCTCATTTTGGTTCCCCACACAATGCCTAAATTTGATCCACTTGGCATACACTCATTTCAACATATTTGTATAATGTGCTGATACGATGTATTTAAGAGTTATGATAAACGATCCAAAATTATTTTAGACATGCGAACTTCTACGTTGAGTTGACATTGGATGTAAACCATCCAATGTCAACTCAACGCACCGTATTGAGAAAAAATCAAGGATAACTCGTATGCTTTGACGACCGATGTGACGCGGCGAGCGAAGGTCCGCCTGCGACGCGGTGGTGGCCGGTTCGATTCCCGCCTGGGGATAAATGTTTGTACGATCTGCAAATATTTATTCCGGGTGTTCTGGGTATTTTATAGTAAGTATAATAAAAAAATGTCTATATATATGTAATGTATTGTATTAAGTATGTCAGTCTTCTAGTACCCATAACACAAGCTCTGCTTAGTGCTTAGCTTGGGACTAGATGATGTTGTGTGGATTGTCCAGCATTATTTATTAATTTTATTTAATGATGACGGATCGTCATCGCTCACCATCGCAACGGATCACAAATTCACGACCCACTCGTGTGAACGCACTCTTATTGGTAGATATATCACGGAAACAAGCCTAATTGAATTATTATACAATTTATATAAGAAAATTCTGAAGTACATAGAACTAATTAACGGATGGTCGATTCTAAAAATTACATTATAAATATTTTTTTTAATTGAGGACATGTTTTACACCATGCACCAAAATTTCAAAACTAAATTAATTATGTTATACTTATCTCAAATTTGCACTTGAGAAACTTTTTAACTTTAATTAACCAGGTCATTTTTTATACTTGTTTACACTATAATTTTGGTATTATGTTACTTTTTTTATTGATGTTCACGAAAAAACTTTCATGAATGTGTAATCATTAGATTAATTCATGGCGTACCTACTTACTTAAAAACTCGATACTTGTCTTTATTCAGTTTATTCAACCTTTGTTCTATTTAAGTTTATGTCAGAAATAAAAAAATGAAAATTGACATTTATTTTATTGTAATTTATTTTCCCTGCTGTGAAAGTACGAATATCAATAAAACTTATAAGGCGGCAATAAAATGACAATATCAAAAGGAGCATTAGAATATTATTATTATTGCTTGAATTTACTTTCCATCGGTATATTCGTAGGAAAGTTGAACTAATGGGAAAAAGCACTTGAAAAATTGCTTTCAACCGACCGCGGTCGGCAATGCCGTTGGCCTATTTGTCCCTAAGGACGACAAATCACCCTCAACTACACAGTCCCGCATGATGAGGTTTCGTAATGAATGTACCCCGTATTAGTTTCAGACTCAAAAAATTCCAATCTAGTTTTGTTGATTAGCCCTTTGAGAGCACTTTTCAGATTTTTACTGAATTCACTAGAGCTCAATACTAAAACTACTTTAAAACACCTTTATTCGGTCTAACCAAAGTCTATGTTTTTAAGCTATATCGTACTCCTGGCTTTTAACATCCCGTTTCACACTAGCTAATGAGCCGCAGCTGACTGTACCCAGAGTAAATATCTATCAGTGTTAAAACCACTGGGTTCATTTACATTTAGTAGACGTCGCCGCAATGCGAATCGTGTACCACATACTAATCAAGCTTGCCAACTGTTGATGAGAACCAAGCGAGTCTTTAAATGGGCTCGTTAATAGCACCGGTGCACCTGCAGTGCAGACAGCAGCAGTATTTATCATGTTTACTGGATTTTCTTAATGTATTTGTCTTCTTCTTAGTCGTAACACTCTTGCCAGAGTGGTCGTGGTCGTCATGGGGGGGCAGTGGCTCGCTTCACAACCTTCCGCCACTCTTCTCGCACCGCTGCTCGCCTTGCACACTCATTTATGGGAAGATGCTCTTATCTGGTCCGTCCATCTCATGGGTGATCTACCGCGTGCTCTTTTGCCGTCAAACTTGCCCTGCACTACTAAGCGTTCAATAGAGACTTCTCCACGTCGAGACACATGCCCAAAGAAAGTGAGGACACGCGACTGCACAGCGATAGACGCTGCTTGTTGCCGAGTTCTTGAAGTATAGACTGATTTGTGCGAAACTCTGTCCACGATACTCCAAGCATTCTTCTCCAGCCAATGTATTTGTAGTTGTAGAAAAATCTACGATGCCGATCTTTAAAAAGACGTTATTGACGTAAGAGAATCATTGTTTCTCGTAAACGTAGCAGTAACGAGATACACTGCGCGGTGACGAAGCATTGTTCGGCAAACGCGTGATGTGAACCCAAAAAGCAACCGTGACAAGATTACATACTTTATTTATTTATGATGAGACTTCAGAGACTTTACGGTAACACAACAATACAAAAACCACTTTTATCAACGACTCTTTTGTGCAAGAGTAAAAGTGCTATAATATTGTGATTAATACATTAAAAAAAGTTAATAGAAGAACGATTACAAAAAAGCTTACGAAGCATTTTCACTTATTTTCTCTGTAGGTAACAGCACACGGGTCGAAGACAAGCCGGCTACACATTGTTACTGTCTAGCATGAGATTTACGAGCTCGCGGTCCATTCGACCCAAGCTTACTCCGTGTTTTCGACCCTCGCAAAAGTGAGACAGAAGAACTGAACATAATTTGAGTCTTTCTCGTTTCAAGTGCTTTTCTTCGCAATAGTGCTTCGAACGTTTTGTACATAAATGGCATTATTTGTATAAAAAAATAGTTACACATACAGATTATAATATAGCGTATTTAGATAAAAAAATACACTTATGACTGGCAATCATGTCCATACATAAATGAGATTTTTGTCCAACGACGTGCAAACTATATTTATATTACAAATGAAATTTTTTCGTGTTCTTTTCAAAGCCTATTCGTGTGAGTCGAGATCTAAGTATATCCACAGACGTCTGTTTGTTGTTCCGACTAATGCAGCCGCGGCTGTGGGTCTCTTATGCAAAATCAATATTTTATAGCTCTTTTATGGTTCTCGCAGACTTTCGTTCAAATTGAGCAAAAAATTACTTGTCAAATTATTTCTCCCGTTGCCGACATTATTAGGCTTCCAAGCATGACCGATCGAAATTAACCTATTCGTATACCATTTGGAGTAGCTATCGATATAAAATGTTGTTGTTAATCTTAGTATAACATAAGTTAAGTCAACTTATGTTATACATTTGTAGCTAGTACAGTAGGTATACTGCACTAGCTACAAACCTCCTTTAAAGCGTATTTAAATAAATAAACGTACACATAAAAATTGTTACTAGAATAACGCACACGACACCGTAATAACTAGTTTCATTTGCATTGCACTCGCTAATTGGAAAACCAGAATTTAAAGTTAGTGCTTGTCATTAGGCATGAGACAGTTATATCAAAACGAAACTGAAATCCGTTTGCAGTCAGAAATCGTATCGCATCGATATTCCAATATGAGAAAACCGTTTTTAGAAAACGCACGATGATAACGCAAACTGCAAACAATCTTATCCGAACGAAACCAAACCGAACCGACTTGAGTTTAGTTTTGCACCGAAAACGAAAACCAAACACAAACTGCAAACGAACAAAATCTAAATCTACTAAAGTTTTAGTTTTCTATAGTTTTGATACGCATTCGTGATTTTAGTTTTGCACCGAAAACGAAAACCAAACTCAAACTGCAAACGAACGAAATCTAAATCTACCTAAAGTTTTAGTTTTCTTTAGTTTTGATACGCATTCGTGATTTTAGTTTTGCACCGAAAACTAAAAACCGTTTTTTAAAAACGGTTTTTGAAATCGATTTCAAAATCTGAAATCCGTTTTGTATCGGTTTGTGAAAAAATCCAAAAACGCCCATGCCTACTTGTCATGGCTCCTGCAATCTAACACGCACTACACAGAAGTGTTGTTGTGCCAATTAGAGGTAAATTGTTAAATCCCAACACACGAGCGTAATGGCCAACACTGTTGACACATGGTTTACGTCGGTTTAAATGATTTTATATTGACTTAATGACATAGCTGGCAAAAACACCGAAGTTTAGAATATCGGCGTTGTGTGATAATTAGTTGTTTTTCACTCGCGTTTCGTTATGTGCACATCCAATGATTTTCAAAAAAAATGCTTACAATATTATCCAATTACCAACTTATTACGGAGCGAAAATTTCAAGCTTAACATTTATAATACTATTATTAGGATAGTAATAGCATACACTAAAGCACGGAAACGCTCAGATGGAAACGCTTGCCGTAGATGCCTTGCTACTTTTATTTCAGTGGGTGGTACTTTTCCTTATATCTTTTAATTCGCGTTTCCGAACAATTTAATAAGTTTCCCCGTTCGGTCCCCAGTGATAAGTAATTGTTATTTATTTATACTTCGACTGCAGGGCTGCTCGCCAGGGAAATTTCCAGAAGATATTTTGTTTATTTGTTTATAAATAAGATACCATGGGCAAATGCCATAGATTTAATACTTATAAGTTCTAATTATTCAAAAAATACTTTGTTACATTAATTTAGTATTATGAAAAAATCTTCTTTTAATTAAATTATGTTTTTTCTTTAGTTAATTTTAGTTTTTATTTAAGGAAATTCATAACCGGTCTTGCTGTATCTTAGTATAAAATAAACGAGTTTCAAATGTAACTACAGAGCGGAACTTGAGAATCTAAGGTACCTATAATAAACTGCTGGCGTTCAATAGCCACTTTAAATGACTCTCGTTTTATGTGAAGCTAGAAAAATGGAGTCAGTTTAAAGAGCAATAAGTGGGCAGCTCCACCGTTGGGAGTTAATCGAGATTATTTATCGAGAAAATGGTGTTTGCTTGCTTCTGCTAGTTCACTTTAGCCATATGAAGATAACTAGACAAGATTATTATAATTCAAAATGATTCTGTTACGTTTATACGTTTTTAGAATTTAATAAAATGGTTTCAGAAAAGGTAAATCAATAAACTTAGCTATTTTTGACTTTTTGGATAAGGTAGTGGAAAGTGTCGATAAAAAAAATCCTGTATGTGCCATATATATGGACATGTCCAAAGCGTTTGATTGTGTGGATCACAAGGTACTTATTTGCAAGTTGGAACAGTACGGTATTAGGGGTAATGTGTTAAATTTAATAGAATCATATTTAACAAACAGGAAGCAGTACACAGAAATAACTCGTATCAATGTAGGTAAAAAATTAGAAGAGAATTTTAAATCTAAACTTCGACACAATTTATATGGGGTACCACAAGGCAGTGTTCTTGGGCCGCTATTGTTCCTATGCTACATTAATGACTTACCCAATAATGTAAGTAACCCTATGGTGCTTTTTGCTGACGACAGCACAGTCATTGTAAAACGTAAAGATGCAGATTATGAAAATGACATAAACAATAGCTTAAAAGAGGTTGTGGACTGGTTAAATTTGAATAATCTTCAAGTTAATATAAATAAAACTACAATAATGCATTTTAATCAGCGTAGAATAATCGATAATTTAATTAAAATAAATTATAATAATAATAATATAAAAGACTCAGATGTGACAAAATTTTTAGGACTATATATTGACAAAGGATTGACATGGAAAATCCACACAGAACATTTGATAAAAAGAATAAATAGTTTTGCGTATGCTCTGTATCACTTATCCCGGGTAGCAAGCAATAATACAACATTAACAGCATACCACGGTTCTGTTGCTTCCTTGTTAAGGTATGGTCTGATATTTTGGGGCAATAGCACAAACAGACAAGACGTTTTTATTGCGCAAAAAAAATGTATACGAGCTATTTTTAAACTCAAAAGTACTGACAGCTGTGTGCCATATTTTAAAGCAAATGAAATTCTGACATTACCCAGCTTGTATATTTTTGAAGTAGCAATGTTCGTGAAAACAAATATGAATAAATTTAATAAATTTTCTGACATTAATAATTTAAATACAAGAAATAGAAATAAATATTGTCGAGTAAAATCCAACACCACTCTCATGCAAAATAGTATATTTTGCATGGCTCCAAAAATATATAACAAAGTGCCAGAAATCGTAAAGGGGTATGAAATATTGTGCTTTAAAAAGACGCTTAAGGCATTACTTGTAAAGAGATGTTATTACAGTATAACCGAGTTTTTAAATGATGATCTTAAATTAGAATAATTAATTAACTATAAGGAAAAACGACTGCCCACCCTATTGTAAGAATTATTTTAGATAAGTACTGTATTATTTGCATGCCTTTAAAGGTGAGATTGTGCTGGAACATTTTTTACTATTAATTAACACCACTGTAAACCCTCATTCTACCAAATAAATAAATAAATAAAGTATAAAATAAGAAATATGACAGGACGCACAGTTCAGCACTATGGATTGTTGTATTTAAAAAAATATTTATTTAAATGTCCGTAAATACTTTATTATCATAAGTTTGCAAGTATTATTTAGATAAAAGTATATTTGGCGTTATTCACACAAACGAACATCAAAAGTCACAAAGGAATATAATACAGGTGTACAAAGGAAGAATATAAAATATGCGTAAATAGGATCACAATACCTATCTATAATAAATAGCCGATGAGTTCGCTGTGTTACTCCGAATAGGTCACCTTTAGAATTTAGGGGGTTAATGGGGTTAATGACAACTTAAATAAGAGTAGGATCTCGAAAGGACTCGATATTGATAGGAACCCTCCGTTAAGATGTTCAATTGTAAATTAAGGGTCTTCTTGTGAACGGTGATACGATTTTCGATTACTTCCTGGTCCATTTCCTTCGAAGAAATATTGAAAGGCCATGAAAGGAAGCAAATTGTAATGACGTTACTGTAAGAACCTGCATCACTTTATAAGTGCGTTGTGATCTTAAGAGATTAAAAGTCGGAATTGAAATCGCTAAAACGCTCATCATTAGTGGTTTTAGTAGTACACCAGTAGTACTTATGTCACAGACTGACAGTATAGTTAATTAAGTCCAATTAAATAAAAAGTTATTTGCAAAAACTTGTATTTTTTATTGTTAGGTGTATTTTACTATAGAATGCAAGCTTAAGTTAAATAAGACGATCAAACTTAGACACAGTGACTTATTAGTAATTTTCAGTCTCTAAATTAAGTAACTAGTATAAATTAGACCCAAGAATGTGCTCAATAGCACGTTTCTCAGTTTTTCTTTGCTTTAAAAAATTCATTCTTTGTACCTGAATAATATGATGGTTTCATGTTATAAAGCTCATTTTTCGACACATAAACAAAGAGCTATAGTTAAACTTTTATTCAGTTCGAAAGTATGTAGTAGCTTTATGTTAATAAAAATATTTACGAAGTCACATTTGCCAGCGTTTTGGCGGAAAGCGAATCCATATTTATTCCGAGAGAAGCGCGGTTGCGACCACTTGAGCCTACTTGTGCGGTAGTTTCCAAACACACATATCACGTGAAGTGGAACACGGTTTCACAAGACCGCAATTTTTCCAAGTGTCTTTACTGATTCGCTAAAAGCTATCTAATTGTACAAACTGCTTCGGAGATTTTTTATACAATAAAGCGACGGACGTGCACTAATGTGTTCAGTGAGCTTTTAAATGCATTTCAGAGGCTCATTATTCGTCCAGTGCCGCCCTGAATAATCATTTAAAATTAAACGAAGATTTTAATTTATAATGAAAAGTGTTTAATGTAGCAACTGTACTGTATTTTAAAAATGTTGTGTTTATAAAATATTTGTAGATTTTATGAGTTGATAAAAGTTTTTGGATTCACCAAAGTTATTAACTGTATCGTATTTTTCGGTCGAAATAAAAACTGTTAAACAAAATATACGGTGAAGTAAAATTATTTGAGTATCAATCTATCAATCCAAGAGCGTGGTTATCAGTGGAGTAATGCATCTCAATTTCATCTTCAATCTAGTGAATTTCATTCAAGTAAAACACATAATACATACAAATTGCAGTAATTTTCCTCTTCAGATATTTCTTACTCATTTCATTATGCACAAAGTCAATTTAACTTTTCTTCGGCGTAGGTACCCCCTATTCTACATCCATCGACATTCATACTTATTACTCTTTTTATACCTACTTGGATACTAAGAAATGGTCATTAAATATAAATTTCAGTAATGAATTATTAAAATAACAAAATAAGTTTGTGCTTTGATAAGCTTATATTTTTTTATTGTAAAGCAATATAAACATTTTTTTTATATTCTACAAACGTTGCATATCTTCTATCTTCTATATTAATAATTTCGTCAAGGGGTACGGTAGACTCGATTGAAACCTTAGAGGTAAGTAATTTATAATTATAGGGTTTTATTTAATATATTTATAATTTATATTATAACAAAACATATAATAATATTGATTTTGAGTCGATAACATACATCCGCCAAATTCGAATTATGGATAGGTAATTTCGTTAAATTCCGATGGTTCTGACAAACAAACCGTTGTCGCCATCTTTTCATCGTCAGTCGTTGACGTTTCGCGAAATAGTATATTTCATTACTAGTTCGGAAAGGCTGTCATTGCAACGAGTTCCGACAAATGTCTACACGAGCCGAGGCGCAGCCGAAGGCGAGGGTTGACAGTCGGAACAAGTAGCAATGACGGTTCCGAACGTGTAATGAGCGACTATTTTTAATACAGTTGCGAAAAAATGAAGCAATTTAATAAAATAATAATAATAATAAAACCTCGTAAAGGCCGAGAAGGAAAAGCTTAGCAAGTACCTTGACTTGGCCTTCGAGGTGACCGCCATGTGGGATGTTGACTCTACGATCATTGTTCCGATAGTCGTTTCGGCGAACGGTCTGATAGCGAAGAGCCTCGACAAACATCTAAAGAGGCTCTCGCTAGAAGGTTGGCTCAAGGGGCAGATGCAGAAGGCAGTGATCCTCGACACGGCACGCATTGTCCGGAGGTTCCTCAATCTGTAGCCCTAACCACCGGTAGCTTGGGCCTTGCCCCGCTGCCGGCGGCAACCTAGTTTTAAGTTTTTTATAATATATGTATTTTTTTTTAATCATGTATATTGTAAAAAACTTTTTGCTAAGACTTTAAATAAATGTGTAAATAAAACGTCAAAACGTCACCGCTGACAAAAGTCATGTTTTATTATCGTGTTTTCTATTTAATATTTTATTTTATCTCCCAGTCCTAAATTTCTGAATATTTATTAGAAAATAATCCCTATTTAAAATGAAGAATACAAATAATACAAAAACATACATGAAATTATCAATGAATGACGAAAGAAGGAAAAAAGCAGAAGTGACAGTCATGACAAGACAATACAATGTTCCAAGAAAATAAAATATAATGATTACACGTAATAAAAGAAAACAAGCCTCGTCGTCGTCGTCGGAAGACCAATTCGTCACACCACTTGATACGAGCGACAAGAGCGGGCCCCCGACGCCGCCGCCGCCGCCACCACCTGCACGACGGGGACGTCCACCGCTGCCGGCACGCTTGGGGCCTGTGGGGCAAACTGCTCCGCGCCCGGCCCTCGCTACCGGTGGTGTAGTGCGTCGCATGCGATGGACTCAAAATATGAATGAGAACTGCATGCGAGCCTATTATGGGGCTACAGAAGGAGGAACCATCCTGACTGCGTATCGTGATCGGATTCTGCCACTGTTTCAGGTCCTTGAGCCGACCGTCACCGTATCGACTGGCGTAAACCGACGGTACTGAGCACTGAAGATCGCAAGGACGTATGGAAGAGCAAGGAGCTGCACGGGAGGTTCTATCGGGCCTTAACAGGTTCCGATGTGGACCTCCTCGCTTCGGTGAACTGGCTACGCTTCGGTGACCTCTTTGGGGAAACTGAGGGTATTGCTTGTGCAATTGCTGACGAGGTAATGATGACGAACAACTATCGGAAATATATCCTGAAGGACGGTACGGTCGACATTTGTCGGGCATGCCGCCGTCCTGGCGAGTCACTCAGGCATATTATTTCCGATTGTTCGCATCTTGCTAACGGTGAGTACTTGCACAGGCACAACCTAGTAGCCAGAATCATCCATCAGCAACTTGCTCTTCAATACGGCCTTGTTGAGTCTGAGGTGCCATATTATCATTACACGCCGGTGCCAGTTCTCGAAAATGGTCGTGCATTGCTCTATTGGGACCGCTCTATCATCACGGACAGGACTATTGTTTGCAATAAGCCTGATATCGTGGTGATAGACCGGTCCCAACGTAAGGCAATGCTCGTAGACATCACCATCCCACATGACGAAAACCTCGTAAAGGCCGAGAAGGAAAAGCTTAGCAAGTACCTTGACTTGGCCTTCGAGGTGACCGCCATGTGGGATGTTGATTCTACGATCATTGTTCCGATAGTCGTTTCGGCGAACGGTCTGATAGCGAAGAGCCTCGACCAACATCTAAAGAGGCTCTCGCTAGAAGGTTGGCTCAAGGGGCAGATGCAGAAGGCAGTGATCCTCGACACGGCACGCATTGTCCGGAGGTTCCTCAATCTCTAGCCCTAACCACCGGTAGCTTGGGCCTTGCCCCGCTGCCGGCGGCAACCTAGTTTTAAGTTTTTTATAATATATGTATTTTTATAATGTATATTGTAAAAACTTTTTACTAAGATTTTAAATAAATGTGTACATAATAATAAAAACAACTAAACTCGCAAAGACCATTTCTAGAAAATGGCGCCAACCGTAGAATATAAGAAGAGATTTTTTTTTTCATTCATTCTGGTAGGCAAAGGTAACTATGCCCATACAGCCAAGTCTTCAATAGAATTTTTTTATTGATATGAAATGAAAATGAAATTTAATGAGATTAAATTAAATGAAACCCAACCTAACTCATTCAATCAAATCATTAAATCTGATATAGAAACAAATTAGTAGCTTCTTTTTAGTAATATACGTATTTGCATGAATCATAAAAACTTTTTTGATTTTTTTTAGTAAAAACTTCATGGTTGGTTTTTCTTTTTAATAGACATTATTTTGACAGTTGGGAAAGAAAACGCACTAGTGCGGGAATGGTAAAAAAATAGCACTAGTGTGTAATAGCCCACTTCCCGAACGCTACACGTCCCTGCAATATGCCACTTTTTGAGCAACTGTATTAAAAATATTGTTTTTGACACCTTTTTATTATAATAAAAATATATATAATACGCAAAGTGTTTTATTTTTTATTTATTTATATTCATAGTGATTTATTTATTTTAACAGCCGGTACACTTATTTACTTCCAGTGACATGCAATTTTTGTAATGGCAAAATATTTATAAGAAACTGCGAGCAAATGCGCAGTCGATGTGTGGAATGCGACAACATTATACTCGGTAAGCGGCTCAATATTTTTAACCCGACAACTATTAATAAATGACCACATGCATAGCCTGTGTTGAGTTGTCATGAACACATACAGAAACAGACACGATTTTTGCACCGTTTTTCTCGATAATGGAATGGACCCCTTCATGCGCAAGTTCAACTTAAACTTGGCTGGGTCTTATTGTACAATTAGACATTAATAATTGTATAATATATTTTTGCAGATACATAATTTCAATTATTGCGAGTGTTGTGGCCTAGAAATAATTCGGCAGTTAAGAAAGACACGGGCACTTACAAACTTTTTTCCAAAAAATCAAACTGCTCCTGCTTCATCCCAAGATTTATTTGATGACTTTCAGGTAAGTTAATGGTGTAGGTCACTGAGTAAAGTAAAATGAAAAATAATGCTTATTACCAGATAGAGGTGGGAGGATATACCTACACCTACATACATTCACAATACTCATTATTATTTGAATATTTGTTTAATATATTTTCTCCTTTAAGGTCGATAACGAAGAGTTGACGCTAATCGAAGATTCACTGATGACTGATGATGTTTCTTAGGACAACGAGAAAAAAATATCAGTAGGTATAGAAAAATTTTAGCCCATTATTTTACGCCGAAAAACTTTTTCATGAATATTGTGTCATGAATAAGTATTTATCTGCCTGTCAAAGTAGAAAAAAAGCCCGAGTGCTTAAAACAAAGAGGTTTACCAGACAGTAAACATATGTTTTGTTAATTTGTCTTAGTTTATTTTGAATGTTGATTTGGAATAAAAATAATTTGTGTAAAAACTTTTTCAGTTTTTATTTACTATAATTTATTAAACACAACGAACGAAGCTATACGAAGCTATATTTAATATTCTTTGAGAACCGATGACTACAGAAATATCTACCTAAATTTTGCACCTAGATGTGTATTGAGTCAAATTTCACCCGAGCGAAGCCGGGTTTTCATCTAGTTTTTATATATTCTAACACAATGACGGTTCATAGCTGAAATATCCAAAGCAATATGTATTGTACTTATGACGTGTAGCTAATAAAATGCGTTATCCAATAACTGGTGATTTCTATTGAGGTGTACGTACCACTGTGAATGTTTTGTAGCTAAAGTTAGCTATATCGCGTATGCGGTCGCTTGCGGGTTCAAAGATTCACATTTCACATCCCTCACTGGATGTAATCACTCAAGCCACCTCTTTTTTGCAGCGAGTAAAGGTATTCTTTTCACGTTTTATAATTTTTATGCAAATATTTTAAAAGAAAATTGGTTGTATTCAGAGCTTTATTTTAATTAACTTAGATACTTAATTTATCTTATTATTCATAAATTTTTAAGCTATTGCATAGCTTCTATCGCGCGCCTTGTGCGTGGAGACCGAATCCAGAAATTCCGTAACGAAATTACCTAACACTCCGATCGGCACAGCGGTGATACTTTTTAGTTTTGCCATCTATCAATGAATAGCAGACCTTTTAATGACTTCTCAAAGATCACGCTCTTTAGTTCAGCAACTCGCCTCTAGGTGGCATTGGTTGTATCGGCGTTAAGTCCCCAGTACACAATGGCCCATGCTGGCCCACGACAGGCCATCGCCATTGTGTACACGGGGCAATGGCGTATGATGGCGGACAATTGTCAACCGTGGCGCGCAATCGGAGAGTTGTCGGTTTTTTGAACACACTTCAAAGGAATCGTGGCGTAGCGTGGCCTGTGGTGTTCACACAATGGGCCATTGTTTAGTTTGTCACCTACAACTTTCAAGTTTATTGATTTATAATAATTGTAGTATTTTAGGTACGATGGTTTTAGATGAATGATGCATTTAATCGTATAGTAGACTCCCTGAAAATACCTATTTAAAAAAAAGAGACATTTCTTCTACGTCCGTCGCAAGTGGATTGCCAGGCAGCAATGAGACATGCGCCATTGTGTGAACACCAAGTGATCGTGGCCTACAGTGGTGCATTGCAAAGCGTGGCCCAGCATACGCCACTGTGTACTGGAGCCTTTACTGCGCATGCGTAATCCAGCAAAAAATGCTATGCAATAGCTTTACCGCGGCAGTCCCCGAGTGCCACACGTCTTTTTTCATTGTTTTAGTGATGCTACAAGCATATGGTCCATCATGATGTATGTGGTAATATTTGCATTGCTTCACTAAGTACGAACATCAAAAAGTGCCCTAAAGCATCACGTTGCGTTCATCACCCTACGCGAGGATGTCAAGTCTCATAGAACTGTAATTTCGGCGACAACCATACTTTTTAGCCGGGACATATGCGGAAGTCAACGCTTAGCACCATAGTGTATGGTGTATACTGTGTATAGGGTATGGGGTTATGCTTCCCAGGAGCTCTTTCACAAGCTATACTACAACGAGTTTAAATACAGCTTATTATAAAAAGTATTTATCTTTGTTTTATATATTGAAATAACCATGCGAAATGATTTCACATTATCAGTTTAATTCTGCACCAATTGACATTATCGCGAACGTGATAGGAAGTTAAAAGAAGGAATAATTATTGAAAGCGTTGGAAGTCTTAGGCTTTCTGTCTGCTTATTTTTTAAATACGTTTATCCTTTCGTATCTCTCGCAGGCAAGAAAAGTCACGAATTAGAATAATTGGCTAAAATAACAACCAGGGGCCGTTTTAAGTAACTTTATTTTCTCTTACATTAAATACTAATATCTTTATCAGTTTTTATTTGTCCCTTTATTAGCTTTTTGATCAGTAATTCTACTAGAGGTAGGTCATTTAACAATGTGTAATGTAATTTAACTTAGGTATCTGGTAAACAGTTCAGGTATCTAGTTTATGAAAAGTTTCAGTAATATGTTTTCATTAATAAAATGGAAAATATACTAAAAAGATTGGAAAAGCTTTAGTGGGCGGAAAGGGTTTGTTCTTATCGTCAATAGAGATGCCGCCGGCCGCTTGCCCATAAATAATAACTTCATGCATAAACAATCTTGTAACCTGCGCTGAAGCAGCTTACGAGATGGATTTCATTGTTCTGGCTTCTTTTGTTGACACCCAGTCAGCCACAATGTGATTATATTTTCTTTCGATAAGTTATTTTAAGTTAACTTCTTTTTTGTTCTTGCGAGCCAGACCAGGGTGGAAATAACTTTATGTTACACAAAATGTGACGCAAATGACCCACTTTATGTTGAAATGTAATTTTGGTTTTTTACTGTTTAAGGAATATGAAATATCTGATCCACGCGGGAAATCACCATATACCTTTGTTGGAAACATTAATCTATGTAACGTTCGTTCTATGTAATCGTACTAGTTTCACTCTCTCTCACAATAAACGTCAACCACTGCACACGCATCTTAATTATTTTAACTCATAAAAAAAGTTCACCACCCCAGCAGCCATAAGGAACCTTGTCTATAACAACCTTAGCATTCTTGGAAGATAAATATTTCGATATTAAAAAGCCTAATTTGTATTGTGTCCTACATGAATTAAAATTGGGGAATCTATTAGACAAACATAGTAAACTAATACAGTCTTGCACATTCGTGTGAAGTTCGAATAACAAATGTCGGTAACGGTCTGATTGAGATCTAATTTATTGGTTCACATTCTGAGAACCGCCGCAGTCTAAATCACAATAATGGCATACGGGTCCGCTCTAACTCAAGCCTACAGATTACGTGTGTTGTACCTACACGATGTCTCCACATACATTATGCGCTTGGAGTCATTAAATTTAATTAAGCTTTAGCTCTATGCCGCACCAACATTATCAAGTTCATGTTGTCTACAAACTTGTAGAGCATGCTTTACGCTCAGGTGATAATTTTTTACAAGAGACCGCGTACGACAAAGTATTATCATAATGTACAAGGTATTTATTTTTTGGTACTGTTCTGAGTAATTGTAGGTAAGTACAGTATCTTCTTCAGAAATCCATCTTTTTAAATTTTCGTAAGTTCTGTTAACAGGTCTAACTATAGGCATCACAATTTTTACTTAAAAACAAAAAGAAAATAAAAACAAGTTTAACTGTATTACGTAGTATGTAAGAATAAGAAATCTAGGCACCTACTATGATCATAAAAATCCTGAGTGCCACGAAGAACTTCGCGGCTTTATCGATAAAATACTGCATATTTGCGCTTGCCAGATTTATGTTAAGCGAGAGCATGTTTCCTTATACAAGAACTGGCTGAAATACCGTAGAATCTTTAAATAATGGAACGAGTTATAAGTGCACTCTTCATTTAAAGGGAGATACAGACTACTTTATAGAAAATGGGTAAAATTTTTCAAAAATAATATGTTCGTGAACTGTATAGTTTATGTGGCGCGTCTTGGGAGAGACCTACGTCCAACAGTGGACTGATGAAAAATCTCATACCTATTAAATTGCACTTGTGCGAACGTTGATAGGTATTTGTATTTTACTTTAGCACCATTATGCTCCAAAATGTTAAATTCAAACGCATATATTATTTCTCAATCAACAACTACACAGATACTAAAGTTAAACAATACTAGCTCTCATGATGAAAATCATCATGACAAAACCCAGTCATGAATGCTAATTACCTGACCAACCCTGATTGAATACAATTCACAATTAAAATAAATTAGTTAAACTTTACTTCTGCAAACTTTAACAAGTAATTTTTTAATAGGATCACCCCCCAGTAACAGACATTTTTTTGTATACTTACATTTTTTTATTACAAAGTTTGACCAATTACACCTTTAATGCAAACATAAAAATTCGTAGGTTTGCCAACACCAATATTTATTTTTGGTGAATATTGGCAAAGCTTATATCTACTGACTTGTGACGTCATTCGAATAAGATAAATATTTGAAAGCAAATGATTGGGAATCATGATTAGTACACAAATTAGAACAGTCTGTGGAGCGTGGGCCACAACTAAAAAAAATAGTTCCTGAGGGTTGACATATAGCACGTTTTAAAAGTCTTTTACAGGCCAAAATTTTAATAAAATATTGGCCTGTTAAAGCCCTTTTAAACGTACCTACTATGTGGCAACCCTGAGGGACATCTCTTTTAGTCGTGGCCCAAAATGCCCCTCCTCCTTTGTAACTTTTGATAACAAATATAATAAATTGGTTTTGTGTCTAATCGATTCATTTAGATTCAATAAATCTTAACTGCGCACTTAAAATACCTAAAAGAGACGCTGGAGGCTTGAATAGAACACATAAGACAAGTGTTTAAATAGAACGTTCAAATTCATCCTTCATATTTTTTTTGAGCCTCTCTCGGTCTGTGCCCATTCTAAAATTTGACAAAATAGCTAGTACCGACTGTAGCTTTGGTTTTGAACCCACACCCTAAAACTAGGTCAGAAGAAAATAACATCATGTTATTTTTAGTGATAACATTTAATATGGGTTTATAAAGCCATATTAAATGTGCAAAAACATTTGGCAATAACTAAATAAAGAAGACAAAAGTCGGTTAAGCAGTGTGTTTCAATTACTAAGTTTCAGCTGTAGAGCTTATGACAGATGGTGTAATCAGCTGTGCCACTGACCGTACAAGATTTCTACTAACGGCGACACGTGCAAACGATAAATGAGTGGCGAAAGATTAATGACGTGGAAAAACTTTACCCTTGTTCGTTTGTTTCACGGAAAGCTCGTGGTTTCTATTTGCACAACAAGTTTGAGTAAACTTCGAGCCAATCTTAGTTATCTGCGGAGTGGTCATGTCGGACACGCGGTGATTAACTTAGGAAAACTTACAAAATATATAATAACAAATTAACACAATGCAAATAGTTTTCCATGTACAAAAATTAACTAGAACCCAAATGAAAAAAAAATTAACCCTTTCATGGGTTCTTATTAGTTAAAATTGTCATGATAACCGTTAATGAAAGAAAAATATGGTTTAAACACATCATTTGTAAGATTTGATCTTAAAACATATTTTTTGTTACAAGGAATATTAATATCATAAAAAAGGTTGAGTAATGTATTTTTTTTACGGTATTAGTAACTACTTTATCATATTTTCAAAAGTATTTTAAACTTACCGATTGGTATTCTGTCACTTTCATTGATACTGCTGGTACTAGATCTAGGAGCAGCTGTCGCCACCGGACTTAATCTTGCCATATCAACACAAAATATATAGTTTGTTATAAAAAATAATGTTTGGCACAGACGTAAAAAGTTCTGAAGAAGCCACATTTTGACTGATTTTAGATATTTTTCGTAACGTGAAACAGCATTTTCTAAGAATCTTCAGACAGCAAGATGAAGATATGTTTGGCCAACCAAAGTTGACTGAATCGTAGAGGGAAAAGTTCGTCCCGAGCGGTGGGTAGCGCAGCCAGTGCGGACTGGTTCGGGCTACCCTGACTGGTGTCGGCGAGCGACTAACGCGGCACGGAAGCGATCTCTTCCGCGCAAGCCTTACTCCCGCCCGTCCCTCGAACGTCCTACGTCCTCAGCATCCTCTTTCTACACGATACGCACGACCTGTTTTATTACTTTTATTTTTCTTTAATGATCTTGCTTAATGCTTTATTTTGATGTACGATACAACTTTGAATTTTTTTTAGCTGGATGTGATGTCAGTTAATTCAAACAGCTGAAAGCGTGTATGTAATATAGGTACTTATTCTATACTAATACGCATGTCTCATTTATAACTTAATTTGATTTTGCGGGTTTCGTTTTCCAAGGATTTTCCGGTTGTATTACAATAAGTACTAGAATATGTAATCAATGTTACATTCACTGTTTTGTTTTATACTGTTTTTGTTGATTGACGTATGTAAATATTTCTGGAAATAAACATTATTATTAAACATTATTAATATATGTACAAAAACGTGATACAAGAAATATACATGAATTAGTCTCAACTATTTTCGTGTACAAGCCTTTTATCATGAGTTTTATTTGGACTGAAAGAAAAATAGTTACAGCCGAGCTTGAATCACAAACTATTTTCATATGCAAATTATTTTTTATTTATCTTTTCGCGAATCAAACCAATTTAACTTGGTAGGTTTTTTTATGACTTAGAAATTCCACATTGAAGGGACTAATTCTCTTTTTCTTTTTATTTAGTCGATGGCTTTTTATCGACAAAAAGGTTCATGTTCACACGAAATAAAACGAATTACAAAATCATCAGTGCAATCATAGAGTTAAATAGAACCAAATGAGTACCAACGGGAATTATGTCACAATTGCCATGAAACATGCGTTGACTCGCCTTAAACGTGCCCACTCACTAGAAATTATCACGCTTTTCCGGAGACCGTTCATGCTATATGCTTGCCAAATATCACATCATAAATTACAGTTGTTTGACGCATTACGGCAAAATCTATTACAGCGCGTTATTTAGATACTTTGTAGCACCGGTTATTCATAGCTAGTAAAGATGGTTATTAAGTACTATTTTGCAAGTAAATTACCCCGCACGAATGTTTCGTATATTGACTTTTTTTTATTTAAGGCTTGTAATACGCAGTTATGTGGTATTTGCTATGCTACCCCCCACCAGTAATAGCTATAAGTTTCGCTTTGTGTATGTAGTTTCGCGGTTAGTCCGAAAACCAAAATATGACGTAAGTACATCGATTGAATACTAATGCATAATACTGAGTATAAACAGATCCTTACTTTAATAACTCATTTTGTACGCCCAATGCAATGTTTAGAAGAAAGAAAAACACATTATATGAGACACTGCTCCCTGAGGACGAGGGAAAACAAGACGGAAACACTGAGAGAACATTTGACCCAATGTTCACTAACAACCTTTCAACTATAAGTGCATTGTACATTTACACTGGGACCCCTCCACATGGATACGGAAGCCAAGCACTCAAAGTTGCTGAAACGGTTAACAGATCGGAAGAATACAACAGGAAAGAACAATAAAAAAAGGGAATGTGGATGTAGGCAGACTTCAATGGGGAAACATTCGAGGACAAACAGTATCCCCACGACAAGGTACACGGGAACTACTTGACAAGCGAGGTTGAAGGTGATGGTCGAGGTTGAAGAAGAAAAGAAGGTTATCGATCCTGTAACCAAACAGAGAACAGGTGTCACAAAGATTGTTTTAAAAAGGAAGAAGATAAAGATTATAGGGTTTCCCTCTTATATCAAACACAAAGAAAGAGAAAAAAAGGATAGAAGGGCCATAGCTTCAGCAAACATGTTGTTAAAGCCTTTCTTACACATAATTGAGTCTTTCCATCTGGCATTGTCCAAGGACTTACCAGGCTCCACAATTTCTATAGGAGGAGAAGAAAAGAAAGCGAAGATAACATGCAACATGGAAATAACAGCATTGGACAAAAGACGCAACAAAGTGGAATGAGTGTCTATCACCCGCCATTTTCTTCATTATTTCTTTTCCAACAATAGCAGGATGGTCTTCAGCATCCCAAGAGCATCAAAGTATGGGAAGAGTTTTGAAAATATTTCTAAGATAGGACACATATTTCAGGCATGGAAAGAGATACGAATAGGACCAGGACTAATTGTTTAGAATGAGAGACACTACTCAAGGCTTGAATGCGTGGATGACCACATGAAGTACATGAATGCCAACACGATACAATGGTATTCAAAATTGAGACATAATATCTCTGAGGACAGGAGATACGTTAGATCTAGCCCAGGTATGTTAATGGGCATGCTCAATACTGCAAGCACTACCGTTGGATTACTACCTGCAAACTATAGGATGAAGAAAAATATCATGAAAGTAGTTTGCATGGGGTCCAGTGATGACTCGACCACAAAATATTTCTCTACCAACTCTACAGACAGCATACATAGAATGTGTGATTAAGAACAAGCTGAGCTTGTCTTTGATAGGAATCAATTTGAGCCTTGACAAAACATTTCTCTTGCCAGAAGGGATTGCGGAGTACACGTCTTGGTATACCTATTGATGGAAAGTTTGTGTCACAATATGGCACCGAAGTGCCTAGTATAAGACCCCAGGGAAAGTCACCATACGATGACCTATATGCAATAACCAAAGGGACTTCCACATTGCTACAGACATCATCATCTTCCTACCCTTGTCCCACATTATGTGGGGTCGGTACAACACGTCCTCTTCTTCCACTCTCCTCTATCAGACGTCATCTCAATGTTCACACCTTTCTTACACATGTCATCATTCACACAGTCCATCCATCTTTTCTTTGGCCTCCCTCTACTTCTACATCCATCCACATTCATATCTAACACTCTTCTTGTAATATGACTTTCTTCCCTCCGCATGACATGCCCATACCACGCTAACCTATTACTCTTCAACTTGTCCGTTATGGGCGCAACTTTCAAACTTCCTCTTATGTACTCATTTCTAATTTTATCCATCCTTGTCACTCCACACATCCTATCACATATCACATTGCTACAGACGTTGTTAATAAACCACCTAGGTGCCACTGCAAGAATAAGACTTGAAGTAGATGCTTGTAAGAGGGTGTGGAGAATGAAAGAAACTGGGTCCAATATAAGACAAGGAATTTAAACAGGTGTACAACTAATAGAAGATGGAGGAGACAATTTATGGAATTATGCAAATTGGCATTTGAATGAGATCTTCACGAAGAAAAGACTTGCTACAACCCAAGAGGAGCGAGATTACTGGTATAGAATAACAAACCCTGACAATCCGTTCTCAGGCCCAAAAGCTGAGGATTTGACATACTCTGGAGCACGAGTGTCTCACTCTAAATACTGCAGATACACCAAATTGCATGTTTAGGTACTGCAAAAGATCCAACAGGAGTTTTAAAGGCAATGAAAATAAGGCCCAAGCCGACAAGGAAAAATCCTGTGCAGCTGTGTTTGATCTCAGATCGCTAATGGATCCAACGATTACTCTTGAGTTCCCATCAACATCCATATCCATCCAATTAAATATCATTTCCATGTTAAACACATTGAAGGACAAGTCACTGGACGAAAAAGAAATGGGTGGTGTACAGAGAGCTCTTTTTCCGTTTTATCCAATTGTGAGGAAGAGGAGAAAGGAAAGCAACTGGGATTCTGGGAAGCAGAGGACAAAGCATTTTGACATGGTGATAACTAGTGATTGGTATTGCTAACTTCTTAAATTAATACGCTTTGGTAGTAAGCAATAAACTGATACAATATTTCCCCAAGCATATCATTTTATTCAGCAGCATAATACACTCTCGTGATTTAACACCAACATTAACAAGGTTAGTTAACTTTTAAATTGAAATTATGATCACAGGGTAAAACTTTGGGGTTTCGCACCCGTATTCCGCCCGCCTAGGTAGCATAAGTGTACCTACTTGTCATAAAAAAGTTATGTAACTGGTTTTCGTACCTTTAGGAATAATTTAACTTATTTCTACAAAGTTCTTTATGTATTCCTATTTGCGCCGGACTGCAAGGTATCTCAAAAATTTGCATAGAAAAAAATCTTTCTCTAGACTAGTTTTCAAACATATTTTGTAAAGCCCTGAGTTTTCTTAGACAAAATCAGAGACAGTCTATACTTTTCTGACTTTGCTTATAAGAAAACCGGATGGAAATAAGACAGTTGTTACAAAAGAAAACTGAATTTTGCTACAGATTTTAGAGCAATCGTGTGGTCATCATGGTGTTTATGTGTTTAACTGTCAACATCGTAACGGAGATGAAAAAATGAAAGAATGTTATATCGAAACTGTATGCGTGATACGGTGTTCCGTATAAAATAGGCCAAATTTCTCGCTCTAATCTAAATCAGGTTAAAGAGAACCACTACCAGAATCTTTAGCATAATCGCATCAAATATCAAACAATGTTCGAGTAATCCACAAGACCAAGGAGGATATTCCATTTTAATAAAACTTTTGGCTTCTGTTTTCTTAATTCAATTCAAATTTCAAAAATGACACAGCTGTTACGTCTGAATCTTAAACGCGCTTCGAAATTGATTATGGCCTGACTTGAAACCAACTAACAGATTGGATACTTACAAACAAGGTGAACTTGAAAACTTGTGAATATGCACTTATAATTAGGTATGTATCTCAATCCGACTAAAAGTAAGCTGTACGAATGTACCAGATTACCAGTTAGGACCATTTGGTTGAAAGAGTTATCGACACCACCTTAACTAACAAGTGGTACTTACTGAAAAAGTCAGGTAAGTTTTTGTTATCAACTAAATTTGACTCCAGTCCTATAAGTATATACGTTTGAAGGCATTTTCATAACCAATCATCGCCAATTAATACCGTGGCCCACTAGCTTATTTTATAATTAAGTTGTTTAAAAATTCTGTCTTGTAATACAGTAGAAAGTCCAAAAAGCTCAGTGTGAAGTGCCGAAAAGGCAACAGCGTGCGGGACTTGCTCAGACATCGTGCATGACGGTGAATAAGTAATGAATCTTCTAACGGAAACTACGGTTACTTGTGAAACTACAAAAATAGTATTAAGTAAGATGACATAGGCATCTACATAAATTGTTGTTTCTTTCAGATTATTATTATATTAGGTACCTACTAGCGCTGATGGCCGCGACTTCGTCTTATTATATTTATATTTCAGATAATTCACACAATATTTTTATAAATTTTAGTTTAAGTTATTCTGATGTATAAAAGCTATATTATTGTAACGTTTCACTAAAATCCATACGTTTTTGCGTGAAAGAGTACCTAAAAAACATACATCCAGACATCTATCCCAACTTCCGCGTATATAATATAAGTAGGAAGTTGGATATTAAAAAAACAAGTATTTTTTTTTAATAAATTCATTTCAGCAGTAAGTTTGCATTCGGATATATCTACTATTAAACACAAAAAACTAACAACATCCCATTTAATTTAGCTTTCAGAGTACAAACTGAGAATATAACGACTCACGAATATTTATTAACATTCTGCAAAATATACCAATAGAAATATTTCAGAACTAAAAAATTAAAAACGCACATAAAAGAAAGAGTAATAATATAAGTATTTGGGTAATTTTAAATCGAGATAATAAGATAAAATATTGAATGTCACAAGGGTACAGGGCATACTTATTAGGTACTTCCCAACATTATTTCCTCTCAAGAGTTATTAAAATTATAATCTGCTATAAAATATATAACATATTAACCAGTTTGTATAGGAATTCATGCCAAACAACACATAAAATATGTATAATAATAGTATAAAATTGTTAAATAAATAAAAATAAAATAAATAAGTACTTATATAAATATTCATGGAAATATCACGCATCACATTCTAGTCCCAAACTAAGCCTTGTACTTTGGGAACTAGATAGCTGATTGAATACTTACATTTTTTTTTGTAAATACATACATAAAATATATTACAATACCTAGACACAGAACAAATATTTATGTTCATCATACAAACATTTGCTCTGGGTGGGAATCAAACCCATGACCCACAGCATGGAAGGCAGAGGTACTACCAACTGAGCTGTGACGTAGTTACCTTATTTTTATGTCAAGTTACAAGCGTAACTTAACATAAAAATAAGGTAATTACGAAGAAAATCAGTAGTTAATTGCAATATATATGACAATCGGAAACGTACCGTAACGATAGCACGTTCAAGACACAGCGCGGTGTCGCTGCAACGTCCGGCAGTCGAGCTGGCGTCAACGCATAGTAGGTTTCACTTCAAAATGCCAGTTTCGGTACATTTGCGGTTATCACATTTATTCGTTTTCGAGCCTCAGGCGTCAAGATTGTCGACTATATACTTATCTATAAAGCGTAATGTAGTGGAAATTTATATGGCTGGCTTTAAACGAATTAAATTTTCATCAACAAGCCGAAAATTATGATAGATTTAAAAATATTCCGAAAATAACTACCAAAAAAAATTGGAAAAAGCCTTGCCAGGTTCACAAAATAAAGCTTGCCAGCTATGGCTTGGATTTTATTTTACAGATGTCTAAACGACGAAGGAGAGAATGGAGCCATCAGAGATCTGAGAGGACATAAATTATCTTGAAATTTAAGTAGCGATCTTAAAAACAGACTATAAATGAACATTTTTATAGAAGATCAATAACACCACCTAATATATAAAATAAGAGGCTTAGAAAATAGGGGGGTTGGGCTTCTTTCTACGCCTCTTATTTTATATATTATTATCGCAACCAAACTTTAAATATCTACGACAATACCTAGTAATGAATAATAAATTGAGTTTAATTGTTTTATCATTTTTGCACATGCTCATAATTGGTACTTAAATAATTTTAAAATATTAGCTAAGAAGCGATTATTTTAACTGTTTACGATGTGTTCTGTTGGCGTTGTTTGTTAAATAAATAAATCTCTACTTGTAGCACATAGCTTTGTTATATCAATTTAATAGATTAACATCGGTTCATGTAAGTCCCAAAACAATTCACCATAGTTACGTTCACGTTATCATCCTTAACTACATGGGTTAGAAACTAATCACGTCACAACACCCCACCAACACATTAGCGAGGTATATTAACTTATGATGGGCAAGATAGCTAAGTTTGCGGTTTTAGTAATCCAATAAAGGGCACTGCAACGTGCGAAGTTTATTGAACGTAGTCGCTTTTTATCTAATATGATAATAAACACAAACTAATCATCGCTTACTATACTTAGTTGAACCTTTTACTTTTAAATCCTTGCGGTCTATCTTATAAAAAGTTAGCGTCGACATTTTGTCACCATTACGTATGGTAATCAAGACATCAAGTCTGCGCTAACTTTTTATAAGATAGGGGGTTAGTAAATAGTTGATAAATTTATATTACTTGCTAAGTGTATGGCAAGAAGATAACATAAGTAACGAGCTTTTAATTAGTATTTCTTTTGCGGTTACGTGCCGCTAGTATACATACATACCTACCTATTACTCATTGTTTGACTTTTTTTGATTTGATTTTTGAGCTTACGAATTCGGGTTGCACTTATAATAAACAAACAAATTATAAAATAAATCACTCAATACTCACTCACAGAATAATGAGGGAATGTTTTGATATACAATGCTATTTATTGACTTAGGTTACGCACTATATTGTAAGAAGCTACTCTTATAGTAAACACCTATCAATACCGTACCCTAATTCATACACAAACTTTACGAAGCTATACTTCACAGTATATTTTTCCGCTGTTATATGGAAGTTAACGTTTTCGCCCCTCGAGACTACATATCGCGTTCGTTGGTACCGCCCCAACCTACTCGTACAGGCTCCAACCTACTCGTACAGGCTCCAAAGCAATAACGATCGCCTTTATGAACGAACGGACTAAAATAAATCTCATACGCCCTATAACGATATTCTTTCTTTTTGAATTTACAAAGTGAAATTTCCCGTTTTCATACTAAAGTGGTTTCATTACAGTCTTGTAGCCGCGAGATTTGAAATGTGAACCAATGAATACAAAATGTGTTTGTATGTAAGCTTTGCATTTTAATTTTGAAAATGCTAGATTACTTTTACATCGCCACTGTGTTTAAAGTATTAATTTAGAAGAATATCCGTCATCAATATAATTACTGTTACATATCGTCTCAGCTGCTTACGCCTGTAATGGTGCATCGCAACATCCCAGAGTACTAAATTTACTATGTATGTACTATGTGTGAATATGCCGTTGGTGTAACATTAATAAATAAATATATCATAAAACTGTAAAAGAACCAAAAATTATTAAATGAAACCTTTTAGTTTCATCAAATACAATAGTATGTTTTCAAAATAAAGAACAGAAAGCTTATTTGTTTAGAGTTTTAGTAGGTACAGAACCAAATATATCAGTCTGGTCTGATTTTGTACAAATGCAGAATAAAGCCTACTTGGCCTACTTGAAAGTATCTTCACGCCAAAAATAAATCAACTTCCAGCATCAATGAAAACTCTGGCTCCTATGGCTTATGCTGAGTGCCTTTTTACACATAGTTGTATTTGATTAGCATAAAAACAAGTAAGTATTCATTGTATTTTATGTTTCAGCACAACCCAGAGTATCAAACACTCATGTATTGATCGTGTCCAAACCTTAGTTTAACATATATATTAAGTAAACTCAGTGCAGGCTGAGCTCTGCCACTTTGTGCCGGAGGCTTTTGGTGATTTAAATGGAACTAACTTCTAAGATGCAGTTCAACACTAGTTCAGGGTTAGGGAACATTTAAGTAGCTCAGCGCCGTTGCATGTGGCATAGCCTTGACAGCTCGACCATATAAATATAAGTAAATATTTATGGACATTTCACACATCACACTCTAGTCTCAAACTAAGCAGAGCTTGTACTCTGGAAACTAGATTGCTGATAGAATACTTATATATCCTTTTGTTTTTGTAAAAGCATGGAATACGTAATAACACCCAGACACAGAACAAATACGGCCCACAGCATGGAAGGCAGAGCTACTACCAAAAGCCTGCTGTCACGCCTGTCTAGCTATATGTTAATTAAGATATTAGATATTAGATTGATATTAGAATAAGTATAAGACCGGTTGTCCAAAAGACATCGCTTCGTGCACCATAACACCATACGACTGCCAATAGTAGAATAGAAGTGTAATCTGTGTTAAGTTCACTGTGATTACTAATTAGTTCTCAATAAAGAAATAAAATGATTAAATGAATTATTTATTTATTATTTTATTTATTTAATATTACTTAGTTTTAGTGAAAAATATCTATGAATACTTATTATGTCTAAAATAGGAGCATTGACCTCTCGGTTTATGACAATTGATATTCAGAATAATTTCAGTACTACTTACTACAATCTCACAACGAGAGAAACCAGTAAGACTAAATTTCAAAATATTTGTTTATCTTGTAATGATTGAAATTGTAAATGAGTTGATTTCAGAATGATTGATATATAATAAAAGTAACATAAGTAGGTTATCAAACCTGATACATTTTTCTTTACAAGTAACAATGCATTAAAATTTGACTAAGATAAAACAAAGTGTCATTTAGAGACAAATGTGAAAATATTATTTATAATGGAATGGATAACACCACAGCAACATTCTGTCAAAAACCATTGTTTAAAAGATCTTCGAATAAATTATTAATAAATAAAAGATGATGCATTATTATTCCTATTATAGTTATACTTTATAGTTTATACCCACAAAAAACGCGGCCAGATCCATTAAATTTAAATACAATACGAACAGCACCATCACCAGCTAGAGCAGCTGATATGAAAAAGACTGAAAAAAACGATTAACTTCAGAATGATTTTAAAATTATTGAATGGATTGAAAATAAACCAACGGTGTGGTTTTACCCGATCAAAACAAAAAGAAAAAAAGATGACTGCGTTCGAAAGATAGAAAACGGGTCATGACTTCATCCTCAGGCTCGGTAGGGTGCGCGTTTATTTGACTTCATTCATTTTCAAGGAAGCCTTACGACATTATAGTTTAATAGATAAAATCTTATTCTCGAATATTCTTATCGAGAGTTGTTATAAGTAGGTTGAGTGACACGTACAAATAACAAGTAAGTCTAATTTAGTATTTTCTCATTAAGTGAAATTGTAATTTCTTTTGAGAATAACCACAGTTGTTATTAAACTTTACATTTGCAACATAAATAGAGAGAGGATAGAAGAGATTGGAAGAAGAAGACGTATTGTACCGACCCCACTAAGTGTGGGATAATGGTAGTAACATGGTTATAATTCGTAGAGCGTAAAAAAATATGGGAGTTTGTATTCACCATTAGTTTTGAACGGGTTTTTGTTCGGTTATGACAGATGGTGGTCATTGCTCCATAACAGTTTTACTGAAGTTTGATGAACAACGTTAAAAATATGGCAGCGTAGCGGCTGCTCGTTGATTGAGTTAATGCATATTTTAAATATTAAAAACAATTCAAAGACCAAAGACGAAGAGAAGAAGTTGTGATTAATGTTAGTGCAACTCAATATACTGTATTAAGAAATGTTTCATATTATCAAGTTGCACTAACTTTTTTCAACGTGGAAGATTTTAACTGCTGGGAGTTCGGCAGAGCAATAAAGTTCTGAACAATTCTCTTTACGACACCTCTCGTCGTAACAGAATGATTGTGATCAGAATTTTCTACTATCAAAGTTAAAAGAATTTTCCGTGATATGAATAATCATAATACATAAGAAATCATTTTGTTGCTTTGAATGTAAAAAATGGTACATTAAATAAACCGACAATAATTTATAAAACGTTTACTTATTCGTACCTTCATATTTATTATGAATTGCCTCATTTTTCAGTAAGAGCTTGCCTTAAGCCAACGCCATAATTAAATTTAACCTTATTTGGTATGACTTTTTCAAACGGTTTTTATCAATACACAATATGTATAGTGAACTGCCGATTTTTTTTCAATTGAATACTTTCTTTGCAAGCTCTGGTAGAAATTTACATTTATGCTTGAGATTTCAATTAGAATGATGAGTGGAATGGAACATTCCACCATAGAACCACTGCCGGATATGGTTTCTAGGTATACTTAGTAACCATATCCGGCAGTGGTTCTAGTCCAGCTGTAGATGAATGAAGTATGAAGTTATTAGATAAGTATATGATGGTAGTGAATACTATATCTAAAAACCGAAACCTGTGTCTGTATTATGAATTTCATACAACGTTTGGCAACCTGTGGCCGCTATACCCTCATTGAATTTATGTCCACACGAATTGCCTAGTTGAGGAAAAGGCATCATGTTTGCTCACCAACCTGCAGCTGTGGCTGTGGGTCAATAGGCGACCCACGAAAACAAGTCACTACATATTTATGCTTCCCCTTCTTTCCTTTTTAAGAATTGTCAAGCCTTGCACTTCTTCTCCTTGCACTTGCCGTTCCGCGATTGTCAATAACAAAAAAATATTCTCATCTTCCAGCACAAAAAAGCACGAAAGCAGAAGTCGCAAAAGAATACAAAACAAGAAATGTAAATCATTAGTTTTTACTCGTATTTTCTATTCAAACATGTTTTAGCTAGAGGTCTAAAAAGAATACCGATGGCACGTTTTACTAAAACCAAATCAAATATTTAGGAAGCCGTAACTATTTAATTGACTTATACAGCGTTAGGTTTCATTTGTTACCCAAGCTCCAATGTACAACGGATTCTTAAATGGAATAGACTTGTTAAGCATCTGTACCAATTAACTATCCACAGGAGAGACAAAGTCAATTCAATATAAAAATATTGAATTGACTTTGTCAATTATATATATAAGTACCTTTTTTGATTTAAACTCAGGAAACACTGAGTTTCAAAAGGTAACTTTGAATTTAATAGTGATTCGTACAAAATTAACTCCGTCACCTTCATAGCCACTAACTCACTCACTCGTCTTAATTTGAATGAAACTCGGTCTCAGACTTTGCCGACTGTGCAATTAACTGTTTCGCCTTTCATTGCGTCTTGCGACTTAAAATCACTTCTTTGGAGGCAATCTACGTTTTAAATTCACTGCAAAGTTAAAGAGTAGTTTAAAAGGTAATTGTTTAAATTATCAGATCTTTTGAAATTAAAAGACATAACTAGCCAATTTTGTTTTCTGCCTTGACGAAGAAAATAGAATGCAAAGTACCTACCAACCTCCCTTCGGTGCACAACTGTAGGTACAATTTTCGGTAAGTATTGCATCCTATCTTTACGGTGAAAATCCGATATAGAGTAATTTTTTTTTTAATTTTAAAGTTTATTTAAAACCAATATGTATAGGACGTTCCTATAGGTACATAATGGATTTAAATTAACTTTATAATTGTAATTAGGATTTACATCTTAGAATAAGCATTTAAATACCTACTGAATATAAACACTAATACGTAGTAATTAGCTCTTATCTTAAGTACGAAGGAATCACGAATTAAAGCCAAACATGTGAATGGGAGTTTTACCCACTATCTTATAAAAAGTTAGCGTTGACTTTATGTCATCATTTCGTATGGTAATCAATACTTCAAGACTGCGCTAACTTTTTATAAGATAGACCGTTAATGTTTCCATAATGCCACTTTAAAGTTATTTGGAATCAAATACAACGTACATGAACTACGAACTACTGCTTTAATAATATCAGCCAGTAGAAAGATTACAGTTTGTTTATATTATGAAACGAGCAACAATATTACGGCGAACGAAATGCTGAATAGCCACTTGGTCTTCGCAACAGCAAACAACTTTTATGTTGTGAAACTTCGCTGTTTGTATTTCGACATTATTTTATTGCTTGTATATTTAACGAGATTTTACGTGAAATAAGACTTGGCGAGTCTTATTATTTTCATTTTGGGTTATAAGAGAACAAATCGGAAACACAACGGTGCTGCTTGACCTGCATGTTAATTGTATAAAATGAAGTTCTACTTTACTTAAAGTCTTACTTCATCAATGATACATGTTTAAAAAAAGAAATGTGTTTAAGCATTACTATTTACAGAGTAGTCCGATTTAGATAATTATTTATTTGAAAGAGTACGTAAGTAACTCAGAGAATGTACCAAATAAATTAAAATTTTTTTTAACCCAATTCAGGGTAGGAAAAAAGGGGTTGATTGATTGTTGACACGCTGATTCTGATGTATAACGACGCATATTTTTTACAAAGTAGTCCGATTTCGATGATTGGTTTTACATTGGATAAGAGTATACTTCGACGTTGATTGCACAAAAAAAAATTGTAAAAAAAACCAGCCCTAAGGGTGAGAAAATAGGGGTGATTTACATTTCACTCATAAATGTTCATGCTGAGTTGTGTATTACATAAGCAAAGTCTTGACGATTAGCTTTAGAGCACGAAGAAATTAGTAGATTAAAGCAACAAAAAATAAATAAAACAGTGAAAACGCTTTTTTTTTACAGCGTTTGGCAATTAATAGCTTTTATTTAAGTATTCTATTTTATTATTTTTTATTATTCTCTTTACGTATCCACGCTACTGTATGAATTATGTTAATTTTAATGTTTTCTTTTTCTCAATAATTAGTTGTAAGGTGTACAGGTACAATAAGGTGTACATGTACAATAATGTGTTCATGTAGATTTTATTTTCAATTCCCGCTAATACAGCGCCGACTCATAATTACTAGGTTAACTTACATAAATTTAAGAACTTAGTATTTAGGATAGAATAAAAAAGATATTATTTTTAGCTTTTCAGTTTTTTCGACGATTACATTTTTTTAAAAAGTTCCATCTTAAATCAACTTTTCACATATGTTTGTCAAATTACAGACAACTTCTTAAAACTGCGTTTACAGGAGTTTCATTTTCGTAGCCGTTCATGGATTTTGCAGTTTACTTTCAATTCTTGTCTATCCAAATAAAACCCTAAAAGCTGGATAGCGAGCAAAGTAAAAATATACCACGAGAATTGCGGCGAGAAATGCGAAAGGGAGATCAGGTTTTAAGGGATGGGGAGACTTTAGCGACCCAACCCTTACTTCAAGAGAAAAACGACGCGCGCACCCACAGTGAAAACGTGCTCCAAGTTTTATTTAAACAAAGAATGACTTAGATATTACAGATACATTAAATCCTACAAAATATTTTGACATAACATGATTTAAAAACCGTGGACAAATCAATTTAGTATCTAGCGTAAATTATATTTCATAAAAAAAACGAGTATGCTTACACGGTTTTTTTTTATGACAAATGAATTAAATATAAAAAAGCTAATTAAAGCAAAGTAGTTTATTAGTTTTTCTTTAGGTATTGTTGACAGTTATACAATTATATTTACTGAGCGATAAGCAAGTGTGATTGGTAGGCTTTCCGCGAACGTGGCGGGGTGGGTCCCCGCGCATCCCCCATGCCACGCTCGTTCGCCATCAGTCGCCCTTAAGTCTCAGGTTTGCACGCAGCATCCCGATATTATCGTATTGTATTAAACTAATAAAACCAAAATAATGTATCCAGTGATTCGATAAATAGTTCTATTAAATTAAACATTGAAGATGGCGCTCGGCAAATATTATTTCATGTTGTGTTCATGCGTATTTTTGGTTCGGGTAGATGTGTTGACCGCACAAGCATTTGCAGCCGAAAAAATAGCCGTTGGTAAGTTATTTATTTCTCTATAAAAGCGATATTATTGTTGATCGAGATTATTTATCAATCCCATTTTAAGTAAGTATTATATTTCTTTATTTTAATATCTGGGTGTGGTAATTAAGTAATATATATATCATGTAGGTTAGCGACTAGTATTCGTATTGTATTGTAAATAATGTCGCTTATTTTATTTACTTATATTATTTTGCTTTGACTTTTCTGTTGTGTTCACTTTTCAGTTAGTTGCATCTTTCTCTTTCTCTCCTATATATAGGCATATGCTATCCCTTTCATTCTTTCGCCGCAGCGTGTTATAGTACCTACCTAAAGGTAACTTATATAGCTGAAAGCTTCGGGGAAAAAATGATTTTTATTTTCTCACACCTACTCTCAACTATTAACAGTATGAGAGATAGCGCCTTTTATAAGATTATATTTGTATAATAACAAGAAATAAAATAGAAGATTCCAATGAATAATTTTTATGTAAGTACTTAAGTAAGTATAAAGGAAAATAATATTATATTACGTTGCTATGTTCATGTTGAGATCGTATTCAAAAATACAGTTATATGTACAGCTTTTCAGAGCTTATTTTTAACATTTTAAAAATATTTTAAGTCAGAGAATTGATTTTAGAAGGGTATTTAGGTATTTTTTGTCGTATACCCTATACATTATTAGCACAGGGAACAAATGCTGAATCAATCACAAAAAATACGCAGCATATTAATATAGTAGGTATACCCAGAAGCGGCTTATTTCCGAAATCCCCAGCGGGTTGTTTTGTGCAGAAGATTTTGGCACAAGCTTCGTAATCTCCTGACAAATGCATTTACAGATATGTATTTTATAAATCAAATTTGACCAAACGAAATGTGACTGAATTTCGCAAGGAAAACAGTAATAAGAAGATAAATCTTTAATCATCAATGTGAATAAGACCCGCCTAGGTTACAGAGATACTCGTAGTTTAGATGTTTAGTCGAGCCTAAAGATAAATCAAAATAACTGATAAATAAGTACATTCTTACACTTGAGATAATCAATTCAATCCAATTACAGTAATTAAAATACAAATATGTTTATAGTAGGGGAGCCCTAGCGAGGATTTTAGTATTGACGGCGCACGGAAAATTAATATATAGAGGAATACCGTGTATACCGTGCCCAGTACTTTTTTGTAAGCTTAGTTAGTTTTATTCAAAGAATTAATAGAAAAGGGGGACATTTTGAGACCTGTTGTGTATAAATGCCTTGTTGCTAGTGGTAGAGTAGCTCAGGAGATTTTGGTGCAAGTCTCCAAATCATCTGCGAACTCTGAGAGGATTTTGGGAGTAAACCCTAAAAGCTACCGATAAAGTATCAAAATGGCTTTAGAGGACATAATACTCGCCCGGCGGCAGTCAATAAGCCAGCGATAGGATGCGACGTACACCAAAGTGAAGAAAGCAGCGAACTGGTAGTTTCAGTGATTTAGATAAACGTTTTGGCCAGCACTCTTCTACTCACTCTCATAAAAACGATGACATTTATGCAATGTCTCGTTTTTCTATTCCACATGAAAGTCTTATACATACTTCGAATGGATAAGCATATTCGAGAATCAGATTTCATCGTCAGTCCGCGCTAGAGCGTCTTTTTGTTTGTTTGACCGTTTGTGTCTGTCACTGTTCTCAGAGACTCGCCAATTCGAAATGGAAAAAATAGTCTAAACAGCCAACGACTAGTCTAGATCCTTCCGTCGAGCAATATGGACGTGGAAGAACTTGTTATTATAGCTTACCTATCTCGTAAAAAACGCAAAACAAAGAAAATACACTGGATTCATCCTCTTTTTCTAGAAAGACACTCAAAAGGCTTATTCCAAACCTATTTCAAAGATATTCGCGCATTCCCAGACCGGTTTTTTAACTACACGAGGATGTCAGTGCAATCGTTTGATAACCTTTTGGAAAAAATACGAAATTCAATCAATGGCATTGATACTCCTATGCGAGCTTGTATAAAACCTGAAGAAAAACTGGTGGTAACTTTGAGGTGAGTACGAAAATGAAAGATATTGTTAATTAGTCTTAACATTTATTATTTATTTTTTACATGTATGGTAATGAATTACCTAGTTCAAGTTGTCCTGTGTAGTAAATAATTCTAGTAATTCAGAACCCTGAGACACATCTGTTGCATTTGTGTCAGTTGGTGATAACACATCAGTATAAACAAAATTGTCTTGCCTGTCTGGAACAGCCGTAGAATATCCACGGCGGTCTTCAGTGGTCGAGGCTTCTGGTCTATAATTCGAGTGTGTCGAGTATCCATAGCGATGCTGCCCACTGTTTGTGGTTTCCGGTCCATATTCAGTCGAGTATCCTTGACCTTGGCGATATTGTCCACTGAACGATGTTTGTCGTCTACATGATCTGGCGGCCGATGTCCCTGGTTCATAATCAACATAACGTTGGCGAAACGGACTAAATTCTGAATCGTGAGTTTCCATTTGAGCTCTTTTTATAACTTCAATTAACTCCATTTTTGTAGAAAGCTTACGATGTCTCGGGATGTTTTTAAAGTCACCTAGAAGTGAAAGTATAAACAGTCTATCTGAATCAGACTCTTGCTGTCTTTCACGCTCTTCTCTCATTACAATACTTTCCCACCAAATTATCGTCGTCACTTGTCTTCTTCTTTTTGGAAACAGATCGTTCACCTTGAGTAATACCGCTGTTAGTGTTGGTTTCGGCAGTGCGTGTTTCTTCCATGCTATTTTGAGTTTCATTAATTACCACGGTAGGCCGAAAAAAATGAAGTTGTTCGAAATATACGTAAACGTACGTACGTACGTACGTAACTGCAGCCACATACATTCGCCTACACACGTTCTGGCTGCGCGCAGCCAGCTGGCTGCCGTGCAAACAGGCGCGTTCATTGGCTGCTGCAGCCGAGATTTCGTGGCTGCCTAGTGCGCGGGCTCCTGCACGGCAGCCAGCTGGCTGCGCGCAGCCAGAACGTGTGTAGGCGAATGTATGTGGCTGTTAAAAAAATAATAACAAAAACTATTGCTGGTGCATCGCACACGAAATTTTCATGAATAGTGACCGCATACATACATTCAATTTTGCAATAGCGCACTAGCGGCCAAGCCGCGCGGCCAGGCCGCGCGGCTTGGCCGCAAGGGTTGCGATTTGCAACGCGGCCAAAACGGCGGCTACGATCGTCAGTTGCACATACAGCGCGCTTCAAAATTGACGTTGAGGAAATAGCAGTGCTTTTGTATCTAATAAGTAAGAAGCGGAAAAAGAAAAGGAAAAAATATTGGGTTCATCCCTTGATACGTGAAAGGCGAACAAAGGGATTATATTATAATATAATTCTATAAATATTTCTATAATCTCTTCCCACATCATCCTTTTTAAGTCTGTTTTATAGTATGGAGAAACAAAATTAGCTAGGAATTAAATCTTAACCACACACACCAATATAATTCTACATGTTATAATATATGGGATCTTACAACAAGGTAAAGGAGTAGCTCCTCGCATTGAATATCCGGATACTGACTTATGAGTGCGCCCCGCCAGCATTTCACCTGCATGATAGCTACGGATCGAGCGACGTCTTAATTCATTACGAACTCTCTCAGCAAAGCTAGTCTGCTTCAGTAGGGGCAATAATCGACCCTGAGCTCATGCGTTTCTTGACATAGGCTTACTGTGACTGATATTCGTCCCAAAGAATTGTTGTTGGCATGTGTCACTAAACGTTTGACCATCTGAAGCAGAAAGTCTGAGCATGGGTAAGTCGTATTCATCGCTATAAGAACTGGGTGAAAAGGCAATAAACCTGACATCGTGATGGGAGACCGGAACAAACGGTCATGTGCCGCACCACAAATAAAAGCCATGATGGAAAAGCTCAGCAAGACTTCAGGTTTGGATTTGAGGTAACCGCCATGTGGGATAGTGATTTGGCGATCATTGTCCGAATAGTCGTTTCGACATACGGCCTCGACTAACGAAGCTCTCGCTTTAAGGCTGAGTCAAGGGTCAAATGCAAAAAATGGACCTCGCACTGTTTCGGATGGCAATCGAGTTTTAAGTTTTTTATTGTGTTTTTGTCGATTCCATGATGTATAAAACGACTAAGACTAGAATTTATAAATAAATGTGTTAATACAAACTTTCTTTGACAGGTGCAATTTTCGACCAGAATACCGAGGAAATTCAGAACGTGTTCAAGTATGCCATGACTGTACACAATCAAAACTTGACTGGCCGTAGATTTGACTTACAAGCTTACGTCGATGTCATCAACACGGCTGATGCCTTCAAACTCTCCCGACTCAGTGAGTACTTGAAACTATTTCATATCATCCGAATATTTATGTTATTTTGCCGTAGGAACTCTTTGTAGGGAGGGACCACTATCTAACGAATCATATCAAACGCTTCTTTCTGTGGATTCTACGTAAGCATTTTTATTTTTATTTTAGTTATCATTCTTATCTCAAAATTCTCAAAAGACTTTTACAGAAATGAGATAATAACTAACCCATATTTTGTGTCTCTTGGTAAACGAGAACAATAAGAAACAGGAGCGAATATTTAAAAAAGAAAAAACAAAGGCAAATTATCCGTGAAAGAGGATGAGCTTGAACCGCAGACAAGCGTGCCTATTCTCTTTAATGATGAGTACTTCCACGGCACTCTGTACAAACCAGAATTGAGCGGCTTCCTAATCGTATCTGAAAGTTGGTTTACCGTATTAGGTAAACCTATGGATTAGTAAGTGTATGAAAGCTATTGATTTTAGATAGTGTTAATATGCGTGAGTTGGATGGAACATTATATATAATTAAACATTATCTGCCAGTGAAACTAAGAATGAAACACTAGTACTCCTATTATTATTTTAAGTTATGACTGTATGAGCTCCCATATTAAGTACGGGCTTAATTTGGGACTAGAAGGAGTCGGTTTGATTTTACAGATAAACCCCCCTTTTTTATAAAAAGTTAGCGTTGACTTTATGACATCATTACGTATGGTAAGCAATACTTCAAGTCTGCGCTAAGTTTTTTTATTAATTATATACTAAATACACACATTCATTCCGTATCGGATGGGTAGTCTTACTTTACTTTTATTTTATTTATGTATTACCAGGGAATCTCAATATCTAAATTTACAACATGGCTCTGTTTTATTCGATCGTTACTAAAGTCATTCCAAGACTACGGTCCTATTTGAGATACAGATATACCTCCCATTCACCCCCTTGCTTTCTTTTCGGGGTAAGTGCCTCCCAACATAAACTTAACTTCGTAATCTAGAGAGCCGAGGCATTTTAAATTTCGTTAAGAACGCTGAATTCAAAGGTAAATAATGTTTTTATTTATATCAAGCTCAGCCAACGGCAAGTAAATTTAAAGCTACGTGATAGTTCGATCATTGAATATTTGTTTAGTTGGTTGTCAGTCACTACAACGATTTAGATATTATTTTATTTCTGTACTTATTATTTTTCTTCTATGTAACTCTCAAGACCCTCGATACTAGAATTTAGAGGCTAAAAGACACTGCGTTCTAATGTAAAACTGTACCATAATACAATTACCTTAAAAGCCTGTCAGACGAGCCAAATTTAATGAACTAAAATAAAGTGAAATTGTCGAACTTAATGTAACTTGACTTTTTTGGTCGATAAAATATTTAAAAAGAGTGCAAGAGACTTGTTCATTTAATTTAAGAAATATCTTGCCTCATAATAAATTCTATTTGAATAATTATGCACAAATTTTACATTAACATTCTAATAATACTTTGTACTTATAATAAGTAAAAGGCAATAAAAGTTTTTATGCTACCTTCATCCTGACACTCTCGTTTAGCAAAAGACAATAGGATACTTTGAAGGATTCAATTAAAAAAATCACCGCCGAATATTCGCCAACGCATCCGGTTAATTGTGCTGAAAGTAGGTCAGAGTGACAAAAATGTAACCATAAATCTATATATTTTTTGCTAGTCTGCAACCAGTTCGCACGAGGAGTATTCGCAATGCTTGGAGCTGTGACACCAGAATCCTTCGATACCCTACATTCCTACACAAATACTTTTCAAATGCCGTTCGTTACACCATGGTTTCCCGAAAAGGTGAGTGATATTGTAATTGTGATTAAATTAATTTAATACGTGAAGTTCGACCATTATTAATGTAGTTTAATTTTAAAGAAATAAACAACGAACTACGCAGTACCCACACAGTAGGTAGAGATGCTCGGTAACCTCGCATATTTACAGAATTCTCATTCTTTTTTCGTGAATAAATACAAGAAGAATAACGAGCAAAAACATAAAAAGAATTTAAAAAAAACTAGAAAACAGTTTAAGAAATCTTATATTCTGCGCTACCAAATGCAGCACTGGTAGAAGTTTTTGCTATAAATGCATTATACACAAGTCAATACTAACCTTTGTCAATTAAATTTATATTATAAGATGTTTAGCCTTAAAATAATAGTTACTGTACCCAAGGACGATAGATCTCGTGTTTCTGCACAAATTATTAAAAGGTAAATTTAATAAGTAGCCCCATTTCGGTGCACCAATAATTTTTTTAGTTTGCCTTACTCGAAAACTAACCTTGGTAAACACTCCGTTTTGCCAAGAATCTGCATGCAGTATGGTGTAAACATGTGAATTGGACTTAACTGATTTTCTACAATTCAAAAACTTACTTATGTAATTAAGTATTCCTAATCCAATTAAATTTTATTTATGTACATATTTGATCTTATGTCAGTTTTGAATATGATATTTGACTACAGGTAATACCACCATCATCAGGACTCATTGACTACGCAGTGAGCATGAGACCAAACTATCATAAGGCGATTGCAGATACAATACTATACTACCGTTGGGATGAAGTAATTTACATATACGATTCGCATGATGGTAAGTCTTAGCTTTATAGTAAATCTTACAATTATGCGGGGACATAATAATGTACGTAACAAGCCTAATATAATGAGTGTGATATTTTTTTATCTTTTGGAATTATTCTGACTAAAGTTGAATCAGTAAAACAGTAACCCTTGTGCCCTACCACCTGCACAAGGAATGACCTTATCAACGCTACAGATAATGGGATACTAGTAGCAAAGTTGTAGTTGAACTCCGTTTAAATTATTGTTATTGTGTATAATTGACACGCTAGAAGAAGAAGTGTAACAGTTTCGAGGCTGTTGTCAAACTCCTTTTTCCTGGTATCGGACTGGCAGAGGCAGATGACGGCAGAACGGAGGAAGTAAGCTCAGTTACTTTTTCACTTCAGGCTCAGCTGAATGCTGAAATTTATCAGAATAATATTGAAGATAAAATAATATTGAAGATAATATTACTAAATTCTTTTCTACCCGATATTCCCTTTTCTTCTTTTAGGGTTAAGAGTATAAGCATTTTTTATTTCAAAATTTATGAAATATGTAGAAAAGAACTTCCGATAACTGAAACTTACTACTAAAGTGATAACAATAATTTAATTTAAATAAAAACCGGGCTATATTTATTGATTAAATAAATATAATAAACCTGTGAGTGAAATTCTATCATAATTATACTAAAACTTTGTCTGAAGGTATTGAGATCTCTGTGCGTTACTACAAGTACATTACAATGTCAATATAATGCGTGTTATAATGCGGTTGTGTTCAAGAAAATATTAAATAAATGTAAGCTTCTGAACTTAGGTTAACAAGATAAAATTTCGTTTTTATAAATCGTAAATTGGAGCTCAGCGGGATTACACCAGAGCTGACTCCTCTGATAATAAAATGTCGACACGAAAGCGATTGTGGTGAAACGGTGAAGCGGCTAATAGCCGCTGCAGTCGTTATAATGGGGTGCCTAAAGCAGATGGAAGGGTGCCCAATAGCAAAAAAATTACTTAAATTTATTTTTTATAATTAGCATAGAAACAAATGTGATCAATCTAGCCACATTGCAATTAACTTACCGTTAAATAGCGCAAACGTGCCGCGTGCATTCAAATGTAATGAAAGATAAATATATATCAATGTAGTTTTTTTATGTAAGTTAAAAAGTGCACACGTAGGTATAGTTGGTCGCATGGCTTTTAAATGGCTTTTGATAGTGGTTTCATTTCGTTATTGCGCTACCATTAAGTTTTAGCGCCCTATTGCGTTAGTAAGCGTTTGTGCTATATAATTACATATGTAGATAGGAAATAACGCCGACTAACAGACGACATCGAATTAATTGTTAACTCCAAATGGCACGTAATTCTATAAATTACACGATATTTTTACACTTAATACTGACTAAACACAAAAATCAGAGAATAAGAGGTAATATTCTGTAGATATCATTGTATACAGCGACTACAAACCGATAAATTTGAATCGAGTGGTTGAGACATGCATGCATCGATTGGCAGGAATTTGTATTCAGTAGTCGGGAGCATTAGACTTTGTCATCTCTAGTCGACATTTGATGTTTTCAGTAGTTTATTTTTTACTTGAGATTATTCATGTTTGAGTTGTGGAGTGGCATTCTTACACTTTTGTGAAATCAAGAAAGTTTAAAATAAAATTATGTTGATAATATATAATAACATGATCATATAAAAGTTTGCAAAATATTAAAAACACAACCTGACGCTAAAATCAGACTCGTTTCGAAATTAGGATATATTCAACTTAAGAACGTTGCCAAGTATCTTGTAGAGATTTATACGAATATTGACAAAATATAAAAAAAACAAAGTTTTATGATTTACGTTTATTTATAATATTATAAACAACTTATTGCATAGATTTAAAATAAATATGTGAATATCGAAGTATAAAATCAGCCAATCGGAAATATTTTTAGACAATTGAAAAATTACCAAGATTTTAAATACCCAACTAGAAAAATGTCACTTCTAACAAGAAAATGCTTAGCAGCTTATTTACTCGATGCACAAAAATCTACTTTAGTCTTAGATTGCATTCGATCACAAATAAGGTGAAACTAAATGTCAATTTAGCAGTTTATTCAATAAGTTGTTTTTTTGCGACTATCGCAAGCTGTTAGCCGATGGCTTAAATTCGGCATGATTCGAAGCCATTGCTAACATGTAGTTTTGAGTTTTATAACGTATTTAGTAGGTACCTTATTATTATTAGCGAAGCCATCGTATAATGATGATAGTATTTCTCTTACTCGAATTTAATCAATCTATCATTCTCGATCATTCAATAATCATTAATGATTAGGTGTCGATACTAACGGACAAACAATATTAATTATGTAAGAAAAGCAAAAGAAACCGTTCAAAGACGACAATAAACTTTCACGAGTGACGCATTAAATGTCACTACTCCTATAACTGCAATTATACCCTTTTGATAAATAAATAAATACGTCATGAAATATATTCAGTGGAAAAATAGAGACAAGAGTTCTTGTTCCATCAATGAATAAATCGACTAGGTTTTCCACAACATCGTTCGATTCCTTTGAAACCTGATATCCTACTTTTCAATTTTGTTATCATTTTGCCTATCGGCTATGGCAAAGACAGATCAAATGAATATACATATCATTTGTTGGTAGCTTACCAAAACTTGCTTCATATTTGTTCGATTGGCAAACATATTCGATCATTAGTCAAAGCCTTACCATTAATATAACAATAAAGCCTGATAATTGGTAACACTTAAAACAAAATACGACCATTTTCCTGAAGTTGCATTCTACCTACATGAACCCGAAATATGTCTAAAGAAATATCAAGATTCAAATTGTTAATAGATAAATAAATACGGACAAGATTAGAAATCTCCAATAAAGACTACACAGAAGACACATTTTATAAAACCAGTCTTATTTTAAACCATTCCGTAACTTGGAATCATAAGATATTTGCACCGGCTTTGTTCTATCATTTCTATATTTCATCCTTGTTAAGATCGCAGAACAGGAATTGGATTTTAAAAGTAAATCGACGTTGCGGTATGCGTTACCCGGCGAGATGGCTATAGTCACGTCTGAGGGCGGCAATATTGAATAAATTGAATTCCAATGCGTCGCGAGAGCGCGTAGCTCTCTTATTATCTATCACTATAACATTTGCAAATGCCTAGATGAGTTTTTTATTGGATTTGTATCAGAATTACATTTTAAATTGTTCAGATTGCACTGCTGTCTGTCGTCTATCCAGTCCAACTGGTGATGAAATTTGCAATAATTCACTTATCACGCATAAGACTTTCAAGTGCATGGTAATCGTATTGATGCACTCTTGTGCAGTTGGAGAACATATACAAAAATTTATTACTACTTAATTCGTAATAAAATGACACTGATTCCCTATGGCATAACGAAGGTAAGCTTTACGTTTAAAACTTAGCTTACCCCTCTAGTCTATATTAGTGAAAACTTTAAGCTTAGGAAGCCTGCAATATGCATAAAGTCTCTTAACTCTCAGAAACTATCGAATGACTTGCTTGGCTAACTGGAACAAAATAAATTGTTGCCCAGCGAAGCGCGCTCCTTTCCTCGTTGCCGACTCGAGATGTATCGGTACTTTGGATGCACATGAGTCACTGAAAATATGTTTACTATATCTATATGCACATAAAAACAACACGACGATAATACATAGGTAATGCCATTTTGCAGAGCTTTGGTTTATTTTCAATTAATATTTTCTCAGATTAATATTTTGAACTGAATTGCGCAAATCAATATTTTACTTATGTATTGTATTTACACATAATTTGATCAGCCATAATTATTAAAGGATAATTATTTTGCAAGACACAAAACCTCAATCATATTTCAAAACCACCGTACCTACGATTGATCACGATAAGCACAACAGATAGTGTTCAAATATATAATGCCCCTTATAACGTTACGTATGATTGAATCTATGAGAGACGACCACTTTAGTCATATCAAACCATGGTTACATAGATAATGATCATCTGTTTTGAATTTTCATGAATTTTCAAATGAACGTATCAATTTACATTACTCATTAATTAAGGTACCAATGTTTGTACTGGCTGTGCTGAAGTGGCGATGAGTTTTTATCTTTACTAAATAAAACTTTTTAACAAAAAAATAAACCGCCGAAAAAATTTATACTTAATCAAAAAATAATATCGTTTTATTTTTTCCTAATTATTTATCCATATCCATATTGCATGCAGCAGGATAACTATATTTAACATAAACGGATATTATAAAGAGGACCAATTTGTTTGTTTGTTGCGATTTAACTCAAATATAAATGTTAGGAGCTTTACGACTACATCTCTATTTGACTAGGCAGCAGATGTGACTGGATCGCTTCGGGACTAAATCGCGATATGACTGTATTGCGTTGGGGTTACATTGCTTTTGGACTACATCGCCAAAGGACAAGAAAGCGTAATGACTTAATCCTCGTTTGTTTTCTAAAGTACAACTATGGCATAACTCAAAACATTCAAGTTTTTAAGTAAGTAGTTACCAAGGAACCCAGACTCAACAAGGAAACTATTTTTTTAAAATCACTTACAATGTTTTGGTGTGACACGTTAATTGAAAGAATAATAGAAGGAAATTATAAATGGAACGCTTTCTAACACCCTTAATGAGGACCACATTCTACCAATTAGTGGTTTACGTAAGAGCTAAATCAAGTTTGAGCGTCACAATATGATGTGCATTGAACGTTCCGGTACGATAGGACTAAACTTTGCCCACAACACTCACCGCACATTAATCTCTGTTTACCAAAAGGAACTGACGTAGAAGTTTCTAAAATATAACATCACACGCTTACATTGCACACGACCTTTTGATTGAATGAATGCCGAATACTAATTGTTACTTTGCTATTTTGTCCAATATTTTTAAATTTAACGTAACGTCATGTTCGTTCGTATGTGTGTTCTTATAAAAGGGATAAGATTCTTTTTTTTAAATAACTAAACGTATTATTCATGACACTAACAAGTTTGGTGTAGGGATGGGCAAATATATCAAATATATCAAAATATCGATGTTTTTTTCTGAAAAATATTGATATACACCAATATTTTATAACTACCAAAAAAAAAAACCCCTACACTCTGTTACTAATCACATTTCGACTGTTAAAACTTAAAATAATTAATTAAAAAAAATATCCCTACAAAAACATAATATTGAGTTACCTTTTATTCGTACCGTCCTACTACATGGCTACTTATGTTTTCACGATAAAAATCCATTCATAAATAGCTTCCGTCTCACTCTTCGCTAAAGCCTTCTCGCCCGCCGCCCGACTATACAAACTACCCGGCGCGGCGGCGGCGGGTAGTTTGTGAGATGACACTGCGATGCGCGCACGTAATATCATTATCGCTCGTGTTATTTATCGTTAATCGTGTTGCGATGACATATCAATACACGTCGAGAGAGTATGCGCACATGTTACGCGCGTAGTTTTTGTCAACACAATGAACATTGGTGGTCAACTCGGAACCCGAAACTTACAAAGCAGCATTCGTTCCAACATAGGTTTAGTGTAAATGTGTGGGCAGGCATACGCGCGCCGCCGCACTATTCTCGTGCTGTGCGCGAGTACTTGACTGAGGAGTTTGGCAACCATTGGATCGGCCGCGGCGGCCCTGTTCCATGGCCCCCGCGCTCACCCGACCTGACACCCATGGACTTCTTTTTGTGGAGCGAAATAAAAAGACTAGTGTATGTGAGTGAGCCTACCAGTGCGCAGGAATTAAAACAGTGCATAATAGTCGCATTTCATAAAGTTAAACGATAAGACATAATTTTGCCGGTCCTAAGCCCGTAAAAGTATGAAGGGGAAGTTGCAATTGATTACAAATAAAATTATTTTAAAAACAAAATGTCTTTTTTTCTGTAGGTACCTACATAACCCCTTGAATTAGTTAGACGAGCGAGAATAGAGTGAGACAGGGCGATGTCGTAGTTAGGTAGGAAGGAGATGGAATGAGATCTTGAATGAAGTGCGTATGAGATAGGCTCGTGTAAATACTACGAGTAGTTTCTAGTATTGTGACCATAAATTTGTGCCAGTTTTCGGTTAAAAAGAAAGTACGATAACTTTGTGCTAGTGCAATAATTAATACTTTTGTCAATGCCATTATCATTAGTAGCCTCTGCTGCAGCTATCATTAATTTTTTTTTTGGTAATTAAAAAATAGTGGTGTATATCGGCGATATTTTTTCCAGCGATATATCGATTTTCGATATTTATTTTCAGATATCAAAATCGATATATTTTTAAAGCTCTAAACAACGAGTGCTCCTGATGTCAATATCAGACAAATTCTGTTTTGAGTAATGTTATGTTTAATTTGTTTTTTTTTTTTAAATCGTGCAATGAAAAACCTGATTTTTTAAATAAAAAAACTGATGTCAATACAGCCAGATGTGCGTTTGCTTTAAAATTTCGAATATTTTGGCAATTTTTATAAATAATTTCATATTGTGCAAAAAATATCGATATATCGAAATATCGATATTTCTTGGATGATATAATCGATATATTTAAAAAATATCGATACGATAAATATCGATATATTTTTTTCATTTGCCCATTCCTAGTTTGGTGGATAATTTGTTCATCTGTGCATAAATGTATGGTTAAGGCTTAAAATTTCCTTACTTAGTCGTATTTTAAGAAGAGTATTTTTTGTTATTGATGTAATTACAAATATTTACAGATATCATGTAAATGCTTACATTTTGTCATAAATAGCTTTACAACATCTAAATAATGTTTTATTATTTCAGTTTTCAAAAAAATCTCAGACTATTTTATAACGTAAAATGTTTTAATTTTCTGCCCCTTCAAAGCACGCTTTGTCCCTTTTTCGTTTCACTAGTTTTATATGGAGCGTTTAATTCGATAAAATTCGTGCGGACTCGAAATGGTTTATGCGAGCCGGGATTCAAGCCTGCTGCCTATACATGTACGTTACGTCACGGTATATGCGTCTATATACACCACAATAATATTACACGTTTTACTACAATCGAGGGATGTGATTTTGGTACTTAACGAATTTTTGTAATTTTGGATTTTGGTAAAGAAAACTGTTTCGATTTGATTGTTTAATAAAATAAGACACAAAATTTTCTTTAAATTGTATGGATTTGTATGGTATCCTTAAATATTTATAGCTTAAAATCTGCCAACATACATTTTCTCATTCAAAATCACGTACGAGTTAGTTATAAAGGCAAAAACGCAACAAACGCCCACAATAACATTTCTTTTCACATTTACCGAGGTGTATAAGTTCTGTTGACTGCATTTTTATACACGCAATGCAAATGAACGTTTAAACAACAGCGAAAAGCCAACCCAATACAGTGTTTCGAACAATCAAACTCGTAAATTTATCCATTACCGACAATATGAGATTTGGGCTGATTCATTTCAGCACTAAAATGCACATCGATTTTTCTTAATTTTATGCGTATTGTCAACAGGCCTATTGAGACTCCAGCAACTATATCAGTCCATGGAACCAGGAATAACATTTTTCAAAGTATCACTAGTGAAACGTATTACAAGCGCCTCCGATGCCATCGATTTTCTACTGGCATTAGAAAAGTTCGATCGTTGGGGAAACAAACGAATAGTGCTTGATTGCAACGCAAAAAACGCTAAAAGCATATTGGTTGAGCATGTACGAAACGTGCAATTGGGACGGAGGACATATCACTATATGCTCAGTGGACTCGTGAGTATTCAGAGCTATTGCCAATATCAGCCATGGATCAACTGGATATTTTGTTTGTTTGTTTGGACCAAATGTGTCTCGTATCTCTCGTGAATTCAAAGCTATTGCTGCAATATGAGCCATGAATCAATTTGAGCAAAGTAACACTAAATTTCGATTCCTTTTTCTTTATTTTTACTTTACATAGGTTTCATAAATCATATACCTATACTAATAAATTCGAGTATTATTGACACAATGAAAACCTTTAGTGCATTACACATTACTAGGTTATGGATGACCATTGGGAGAATGAGGTAATGGAGTTTGGAGCAGTCAATATAACAGGGTTCCGCATCGTTGACTTCTCTCGTAAGATAGTCCGCGATTTCATGGACGGTTTGAGGCGAATGGATCCCCGATTCAAAGGGAGCATATCTGTAAGTGCATCGATTATTTACCCTAACTAATACAATCTTACATAAAGGCAATTAATTTTTATTACAAGTTTTGTTTCTACCCAAACATGGATAATGTATGCTATATTAGATATTTTGTATAACAGGCAAAAACAGCTCTGATGTACGATGGGGTTCAAGTACTGGTGGATGCTCTCGGAAGGCTTTGGAGAAAAAAACCGGATGCTTTTAGGAATGCATTGCGAAGAGCCGCTGGTTTAGCAAACTCTACAAAAGTCATAGATTGTAACCCTGGGAAAAGCTGGGTAGTTCCGTTTGAACACGGTGATAAAATTTCACGTCTTATCAAAAAGGTATACTTACTTAAAACAAGTATTTAATAAATTGATACATATTTGTAGAATATAAAATAACAATAACGTTTACAATTTTAGTTTAGCAAGTTTGCTTACGAAAGGGCAACGCAATAGTTTCAAAGTAATATCAGTGTTCATGCGGCGCGGGGCGCCGTTTTGAGACTACTATTCGTTCATAAATGTACCAAGTTTAACCCACGTCATCCATTATCTTATGTTTTAGACGGATATTGAAGGCCTCACAGGCAATATTTCGTTCAACGAAGAAGGACACCGTCGCAATTTTACCTTACATGTTGTGGAAATGACAGTTCATAGCGCAATGTTAAAGGTATGTCTACAACATTTCCAACACCAATACAGAGAATGATGTGAAGTCAATTATTGTAATGACACGTCAAGGTGAGTTTTCAATATTCCTACATGTTTTCCTTAGATCGGAACGTGGAACGACAAGGACGGGTTGCAGCTCACTTCGCCCAGAAACTACACATCGAGAACCGCTTACGATACTAATAAAACTTATGTGGTCACAACTGTGCTACATGAACCATATATGATGCAAAAGTCTTTAGAGTATGGACCTAAAGAAAAAGAAGAACGATATTACGGATTTTGCAAGGACCTCACTGATCTAATTGCACACAAGTTGGGAATTAAATGTAAGAAATAGACTGTTTTATTTAATAAAGTAGTCCAAATCCAAATATGATAAGCGCAGATAGCTGAACTGTTATACTTATATATCTTATATTTATATAAACCTATGAGTAGTAATTTCATTTATTCAAAAACGAACTTAAGACGATTACAATACTTAAATGTATTTACAAAATGTACATAGACATAAAATACATAAGAAACAGTTGAGCTATCTACAGACCGTTGCAAACGATCTATAGATAACACAACTGGAATACATATTTATATTTTGTATATAATATGATAAGTGTTATATAATCTGTATTTTAGATGAAATAAAGATCTCTAGCGAAGGGAGTTTCCTGACTGAAAGTACTCCTGAAAGCTGGTCCAGCGTTGTCAATGAGCTATCTAAAAAAGTGAGTGGAGTCATTGTTTCAAAATATAGTAATAAATCTTTTAGATAAGCAAATTAAACTACGTAACATTTCAAAATAATGAATGTTATTCAGTTTGGAACTTACCGGATAGTGTGTGAATAGTAACCAATATGTAATAAGCAATGAAGGATAAAACGAATTCTGTTTTGGTAACAAGAATTATGCTTCAAGACTTTCTCGATTCCTAATCAACATTTAAAAGAAAATCCTATATGAACTAATTCGAATTCTACAGGAAGCGGACTTAGCAGTGGCACCTTTGGCCGTGACAACAGACAGAGAACGACTAGTGGACTTTACCGACAGTTTTATGTCGTTAGTTAGACCAGTCAAACTAACTCGAGGCAATAAAAAAATCACGGATACTTTTGGATTCCTCAAGCCTCTATCGAAAGAAATTTGGGTAAGATCTTGAATTGTAAAGAGAAGTTAGAACTTCGTTTTTATCCTGAGTCATTTGATAAAAAAACTATCGCAAAACCGACACCTTGCATAATGAAAATATGCTCCCACGAGAACAAAGGGTGCAAGAGACTTCCGGTAGGATTTGGAAGTTTTCTACTTGAAAAAACCTTTTTAACATTTTCCATCAGCATTTTTAAATTACTTAACTCATTTCGGAGGCCGAAATTGCCGCTGAAACGCTATTAATAAACTGGAGGATACTTTTCTTTGTGCTATAACAAAACAAATTTCGCTCAATGTGGACGCTATCAATTATATTGATTTTTTTTCCAGTTGTGTATAATATTCAGCTTTTTTGCTGTAAGCATAGTGCTTTTCCTGGTATCGAGATTTTCCCCGAACGAATGGCGATCAGTTTCTATATCCGATACACAATTGGATCATCCGATTACCAGTACCAACGAGGTATGCGTTTAGATGCAATAATAATAAACATTTACTTAAAACATTTTTGCGTTAAATTTTATCGACCTGAATTTAAAATATCTCTTTGATATTTTTATAATGAATAGCAAAGGCTAAAACGAATGTTGATATTTCAGATAATTTTACATAACGAATTTAGTATTTGGAACTCATTTTGGTTTTCACTCGGATCATTCATGCAACAAGGAAGCGATGTCGTTCCAAGGTAAGTACAGAGCGCCAGTTTTTTTTGTTATGGTGATCGAGTTAGTTATGAAGAAAATATGACTTTAACTTGCACGTTAGGAACAAACACTAATAGCAACGATAAGACTAAGGTAAAGGTAACTTTCCAGAAAAAAAAATATGATTTATATAAGTAGGTACGGTCATATTAATTACAAATAAAAAAAGGAAAAAAATGTCTTGATGATCAAAATAACATTAAAGTTTTATACAGTTTTTCATATCAAGAATTCCATCTGAAAACAGAATTATTAGTGAGTTTTTCATTTTATAGACATTCGTTGTAATTTTCCCTAAAAACAAGATTGATGGTTGTGAACAATGAAAGAAACTTGATCTGCCAAATGAAATGGTAGCAAATTGAATAAAGTAGCTTTAGACTCGGAAGTAACTTGCTTTGTATTCCTTGACTTTAACATTAGTAGTTTCCTCAACTAATAAGAGACGTTCCCATTAAATCTTTAAATTGGACTGACTATGATAATATTGATAATTCATCCAACCAAGTTTTTGACAAGTTTCTTATATAATAAAGGTTTAATTAATGAGTATATTAGAGAAAAACGTATACCTATCGGTAACGATCCCTTATTGTGGTGGAGAAAGTGGATGGAAAAAAATAAAAATATCTTAAACCGATTACTCGCCAATATTTGTCCTGTCCACCAGGCTCGGTAGCTAGCGAGCAACTTTTTAGTGGTGCTGGCCTAATATACAGCCCCACTAAGAAATAGACTGGATGGTGATAAAGCTTCCAAGCTTTTATTTATTAAATATAATATACTACTTTTAGAGCCAATACATCAGATTTAACTCTTTTTTCCATTTTTAAGAAATTCTGAAAACCATATTATTATGACATTCTTATTTTAAATAGCTGTTTTATAACATTATAACATAATTATTATATTTTGTGCATTATAACATAATTATAATATTTTTTATCGTTTTTAATTGAAATTAAAAAGGCTGATTACATTATGTTTTATTTTATTATGTATCCTTAAGGCGACATCGTTAAGGCGATAAATGGAATCTAAAATCCACACTTCTGCAAAAGGTGATGGTAATAAATTTATATTTTAGATTAAACTATAACCAAGAGCACGCATTTTGTTTCTGACCTGACTAGTTCAATATATGTGTTATAGGAAATAATAAGTTTCAGAACTCCACATGCTATGACTTCTTCAGAAAACATCCCCAAAAACACGCATTTGTTTGCACCATCTCAGACTCCGACTCCGATTCCGATTCCGGTTCCGGTTCCGATTACAGTTCCGGTTCCGGTTCCGAGTCCGATAAACTAAATTTAAAAGCTCCGATTCCGACTCCGATTCCGATAAAACCACTTCCGTAAGTCAGAAAACTGGATGTTACGGAGCTTCGACTCCGGTTCCGTTAAGTCGGAACTTCCGATAATTATTACACCTTCGGTTCCGATACTTTAAATTGGAAGTTTTAATCGGAGGTCGAAGCATAGCGGCGGTCGCGGTCAACACGTATGAACAGGTTTTTGCAGGTCGCGCATCGCGCCCGGTCGATTACGTACTTACTTAAAAAAATAAAGCATTGCGTATCCAACTCATACTGCACAAACGAGGTGCAGGCGACCAGCATCATCATAAGTAGTCTAAATGGCCCTCTGTATATAACAGCTTTATACATGCCTCCGAAGCACAACCTAAAAACCGAAGCTTATTCCTCCTTCTTCAACCAACTGAGCAATAAATTCATTGCTGGTGGCGACTACAACGCTAAACACACGGACTGGGGTTCTAGAATAACTACCACGAAAGGACGAGAACTCATGAAAACGATCCAACAACTCAATCTTAGAGTATGCTCTACTGGCGAACCAACCTACTGGCCCACTGACATTAAAAAGAAACCAGACCTGGTAGACTTCTTCGTCACCAGAGGACTTCCAGCATCTTCCCTGCACTGCCATTCAACATATGACCTATCCTCTGACCACACTGCAATCATAGCCAAGCTACACAATGACTCTGTAGAAGTGACTAATCCGTGTAGAATAAATTCAAAAAAGACCGACTGGACCTACTTCAGAGAACTCGTTGAAGAAAAAATTAACCTACAAATTCCGCTTAAATCAAACGATGACATTACAGAGGCAGTCGAAATATTTAACGCTTGCATCCAAACTGCGGCATGGGAAGCTACACCAATAAAATCCAACAGCTCATTCATACCCACGTTCCCTCAAATGATCACAGACCTAGTCCAAAAAAAGAGACAACTAAGAAAACGATGGCAAATCACTCGTAATTCCAGAGATAAAAAAGCCTTCAATGAAAGCATCAGAATACTCAAGAATACACTAGAAAACATGCAAAACAACAACCTAGAAAAATTACTAACTGGCCTTGATGCCACAGCCGCCACAGATTACTCCATATGGAAGACTACGAAATCGATCAAGAGGCCAATATCTTTCCACTCACCGCTACGCACAAGCGATGGTAACTGGGCTCGAAGTGACTCAGATAAAGCTAAATTGTTTGCCGAGCATCTATCAAATGTTTTTTCACCTAATCTGGACACCGGGTCAACTAAAATTGACGATATAACAAAGTGCCTATCGACCACATACCAACTCTCACTACCGACAAAAAAAATTCACAAAAACGAAATCATCTCTGTTATAAGGAAACTAAACCTAAACAAAGCTCCTGGATACGACCTAATAACGGCGAAGGTTCTGAAAGAACTCCCAAACTCGGGTATCTTGTTACTGACTCACATCTTCAATGCGGTTCTGCGCCGCGAGTTCGTGCCTGCACAATGGAAAGTGGCAGAAATCATCCTTATTCCTAAACCGGGGAAGGACCCAGAAAATGTATCATCTTACCGTCCTATTAGTCTTCTCCCGATAGCGTCAAAAGTTTTTGAAATTCTATTCATGAAAAGACTAAAACCCGAGCTCGACAAGTCGGGTCTGATTCCATCGCACCAATTTGGCTTCCGTGAAGGCCATGGAACCATCGAACAGGTACACCGCCTGGTGACCAAGATAAACAACGCTTTTGAACATAAACAATACTGCTCGGCTGCGTTCCTAGATATCTCCCAAGCTTTTGATCGAGTATGGCATGAAGGCCTTCTCTACAAAATCATGAAAGCCTTACCGTTAAACCTCTACCTACTAATAAAATCTTATCTAACTCAGCGGCATTTCTACGTCAAACATGGTGAGGACAGAACTGAGCTACAGGCGATTAAAGCGGGTGTCCCCCAGGGAAGTGTTATGGGCCCAGTACTGTACCTGATATACACTTTCGACCTTCCAAGTCCAGACGACGTTCTCGTGGGTACCTTCGCAGACGACACAGCCCTAATTGCCACCCATGCTAATCCAACCGTCGCATCCAATATGCTCCAAGGGAGTCTAGACCACATCTCCGATTGGCTTAAAGATTGGCGGATCAAGGCTAACGAAACCAAATCTGTACAAGTTACCTTTACACTCAGACAAGGCTCTTGCCCTGCTGTTGAGCTTAATGAAATTCAAATCCCTCAGTGTGACAATGTTCGATACTTAGGAATATACCTAGACAGACGCCTCACGTGGAAAAAATACATTTTCACCAAAAGAAAAGCGCTGGGTCTTCAACTCCGCAAACTCAACTGGCTTATGGCCCGCAAATCTAAACTTTCTCTTACCAATAAGCTTCTTCTTTACAAATGCCTCTTGAAACCTGTGTGGACATACGGTGCAGAACTTTGGGGCACTGCAGCCAACTCAAACCTGGACATAATACAACGATTTCAATCAAAAACTCTACGCATGATTGCAAACGCACCGTGGTACATTACAAACAAGCAGCTACATCACGACCTCCAGATCCCTTTCGTGAAAGAGGACGTCAAGAATAAGCTTAAAGCGTATGCTAAGCGCATGGCCCGCCATCGAAACGAACTAGCCAGTGACCTCATGAACCCAGCCACATCATTCAAACGAATTAAAAGAAGAACTCCTCAAGACCTAATTCAATGAACAAATGTGTGATGTGTCACTGGATGCAGTCCACGCACGCCTGGCGAAGAACCGACAAAACTCTCGCTCAATGCCCAAAGGGCAGATTGCAAGAACATAGGAAGATTAAAAAAAAAAAAAAAAACGTACTTACTTTTTCACTCCTTGTTATAATACGCAATCTTGATGAAGGTTTGTTATTGTTTTGTGCTTGCGCGACGAACGTGTCAATTAAGTATTGAGTTATCTACTAAGTAGTTTGGGTAACTGTGTTTGATTTGGATTTTTGGACAATGAAGCCAAAATCTAGTTTTATATGGAACTACTTCAGTGAAGTTAGTGTAAATACGGCAAAATGTAAACGTTGTGAGAAGACGTATTCTCGAAAGGGAGGTACGACTTCTTCTTTAAAAAGTCATCTCAAATCTATGCATGCTACTGATTATGAAGAGTTAATTAGAAACAGAGAAAAAATTTACAGAACAGCCTTCAACTTCAACGCCTCTTCAAGAGGCAAAAAAACAAATTACAATGAAAGAAATTTTGACTAAAAATCAAAAATGGTGTAATTCTAATGCTAAATCAATGGAAATAGACAAATTGATTTCTGAAATGATCGCTTTGCAAGATCTACCCTTCAATTTCGTAGAAGGTATTGGATTTCGACGACTTCTACAGTTCATTGCACCGAATTACCAGTTAAGGGGTAGACAGTTTTTTACCGAATATATTTGTGGTGAGTTTTATATGCAACAATAGCAAAGAAAATAAAAGATTTGTTAAAACAATTTGAGAAAATCTCATTTACAACAGACATTTGGAGCGAACCAAGTTCGAATGTATCGTTATTGAGTCTAACAGCGCACGGAATAACTGATAACTTTAAGAGGATAAAAGTTATTTTAAAATGCCACACATTCGACGGTAGACATACAGGAGACTTAATTCAAGAAAAAATAAATTGTATGTTAATTGAATGGGGCATAAGCAATGATAAAATTCACTGTTTTATTCGCGATTCTGGATCTAACATGATAAAAGCAATGAGACTCGCTGGAATACCTGATATCAGTTGTACCGTACATCAATTACAACTATGTGTGCGAGCTACGTTAGATTGTGACGAAGAAATCAAAAACTTATTAGCGAAATGCAAAAAAGTTTCGACGCATTTTAATCATTCCCATTTTCAGGTAAATCTCTACAGAGCAAGTGGAAGAACATCAGGACTAGTTACAGCAGGGAAGTAAAACGCAGAGATGGTATTCAAAGTGGATCAGCAGCTTCGCGTAAGAGTCCATACGTATATTTCGAACAACTTCATTTTCTTCGGCCTACCGTGGTAATTAATGAAACTCAAAATAGCATGGAAGAAACACGCACTGCCGAAACCAACACTAACAGCGGTATTACTCAAGGTGAACGATCTGTTTCCAAAAAGAAGAAGACAAGTGACGACGATAATTTGGTGGGAAAGTATTGTAATGAGAGAAGAGCGTGAAAGACAGCAAGAGTCTGATTCAGATAGACTGTTTATACTTTCACTTCTAGGTGACTTTAAAAACATCCCGAGACATCGTAAGCTTTCTACAAAAATGGAGTTAATTGAAGTTATAAAAAGAGCTCAAATGGAAACTCACGATTCAGAATTTAGTCCGTTTCGCCAACGTTATGTTGATTATGAACCAGGGACATCGGCCGCCAGATCATGTAGACGACAAACATCGTTCAGTGGACAATATCGCCAAGGTCAAGGATACTCGACTGAATATGGACCGGAAACCACAAACAGTGGGCAGCATCGCTATGGATACTCGACACACTCGAATTATAGACCAGAAGCCTCGACCACTGAAGACCGCCGTGGATATTCTACGGCTGTTCCAGACAGGCAAGACAATTTTGTTTATACTGATGTGTTATCACCAACTGACACAAATGCAACAGATGTGTCTCAGGGTTCTGAATTACTAGAATTATTTACTACACAGGACAACTTGAACTAGGTAATTCATTACCATACATGTAAAAAATAAATAATAAATGTTAAGACTAATTAACAATATCTTTCATTTTCGTACTCACCTCAAAGTTACCACCAGTTTTTCTTCAGGTTTTATACAAGCTCGCATAGGAGTATCAATGCCATTGATTGAATTTCGTATTTTTTCCAAAAGGTTATCAAACGATTGCACTGACATCCTCGTGTAGTTAAAAAACCGGTCTGGGAATGCGCGAATATCTTTGAAATAGGTTTGGAATAAGCCTTTTGAGTGTCTTTCTAGAAAAAGAGGATGAATCCAGTGTCTTTTCTACCAGAACCTACCACTAGTAATGTCCAGACAATATTATCCAATATTTTGTTGAGTAGCGATGATGACGATGATAATATTGATAATTCATCCAACCAAGTTTTTGACAAGTTTCTTATATATAAAGGTTTAATTAATGAGTATATTAGAGAAAAACGTATACCTATAGGTAACGATCCCTTACAGGCTGAATGACAGAACGGTATCTCAGATTGTAAATGACGTATCTGATGCGATATGGAAACATATGCAACCCATCTTCATGCCAGTCCCAACTCAAGAGTCATGGAAAACGATTGCAGCACAGTTTGAAGAAAAATGGCACTTTCCAAACTGTTGCGGATCTCTTGACGGTAAACACGTAACCATAATAAAACCCACGAAAACGAATTCATCCTTTTTAACTACAAGAAAACATTCTCTGTCGTGCTTTTGGCAAATGTTGATGCGAACTACAAATTTATAACGATTGATGTAGGATCAATGGGCAGATTTAGTGACGGATTCATTTTCGCTAATAGTGAACTTGGAAAAGAATGGAGAATAATACACTAGATTTGCCAAGCCCGAAACCGTTACAGGGCCAAGATGAACACATGCCATTTGTATTAGTAGGTGATGAAGCCTTTCCATTAATGGAAAATTTAATGCGTCCGTATCCGAAACCACAGGCAATAAGTGATTATGCAAAAAAAATATTTAACTATAGGCTTTCTCGTGCCCGACAAACAGTTGAATGTGCATTTGAAATACTGTCCAGTCGGTTTAGAGTCTATAGAAAACCTTTCGAAATAAAAGTAAATACCGTCGATAAAGTTGTAAAGGCGACATGTGTTCTTCATAATTATTTGAGACAAGAAACTAAAAGACAAGAAGTAGATGAACAGATTACAGAAAATTCACCCACAGTACAACTTTTGACATTACCAAGAAATAGGCTTAGGTCAGCGAGACAAGCTTTTACAGTTAGAGACACTTTTAAAACTTATTTTAATACACAAGGGGTAGTTACTTGGCAAAATGAGGCTGTTGCAAGAGGTCGCTTTTAGGCATATTACCATTTTGCATTAAACATGGAGATATTATGGAGGTTATTGTATTAGTGTTGCAAAATTATTAATAGGTATAATAAACAATTACTTACCAGAACCTACCACTAGTAATGTCCAGACAATATTATCCAATATTTTGTTGAGTAGCGATGATGACGATGATAATATTGATAATAATTCATCCAACCAAGTTTTTGACAAGTTTCTTATAATAAAGGTTTAATTAATGAGTATATTAGAGAAAAACGTATACCTATCGGTAACGATCCCTTATTGTGGTGGAAAGTGGATGGAAAAAAATACCAATATCTTAAACCGATTGCTCGCCAATATTTGTCCTGTCCACCAGGCTCGGTAGCTAGCGAGTAACTTTTTAGTGGTGCTGGCCTAATATACAGCCCACTAAGAAATAGACTGGATGGTGATAAAGCTTCCAAGCTTTTATTTATTAAATATAATATGCTACTTTTAGAGTCAATACATCAGATTTAACTCTTTTTTTCATTTTTAAGAAATTCTGAAAACCATATTATTATGACATTCTTATTTTAAATAGCTGTTTTATAATATTATAACATAATTATTATATTTTGTGCATTATAACATAATTATAAATTTTTTTATCGTTTTTAATTGAAATTAAAAAGGCTGATTACATTATGTTTTATTTTATTATGTATCCTTAAGGTGACATCGTTAAGGCGATAAATGGAATCTAAAATCCACACTTCTGCAAAAGGTGTTGGTAATAAACTTATATTTTAGAGTAAACTAAACTAACATCACTTTCCACCAGGTGAGTTTGTGGCCAAAGGACGACCTATTCTTTGTAAAAAAAAAAAAAAACTATAACCAAGAGCACACATTTTGTTTCTTACCTGACTAGTTCAATATATGTGTTATAGGAAATAATAAGTTTCAGAACTCCACATGCTATGACTTCTTCAGAAAACATCCCCTAAAACACGCATTTGTTTAAGGTGACGGGTCTATACCCGTCACTTTAACACATCTCTTTTTTGTCACCATCTCAGACTCCGACTCCGATTCCGATTCCGGTTCCGATTACGGTTCCGGTTCCGGTTCCGGTTCCGAGTCCGATAAATTAAATTTAAAAGCTCCGATTCCGACTCCGATTCAGATAAAACCACTTCCGTAATTTGTAACAAGCTGCCCAATGGATATAAAACAGTTACTATATTTCAAACTAGCTATTATTTGGTAACCAAACAAATAGACCGAAATCTCCAAACATTGAAAACGTTGAACCGGCACATTGATATTGGATTTGATCAGGAAACAACAACAATGTTTACTCGCTTCTCGTTAAAAAGGAAAATGAAAGAAGCAGCACATCAGGAATTGAAACAAAACGTGCCAGAATTAATGACGCTGAATCATTAATAAATATATTAGAGGAATGATAATTAAGAATTTACCTATGTCATATTGAAATTATTGTGTTTATTTATTCGCCTTTATTTGTATACTAATACAGACAAGGATATTATTTTCGTATCTTGCTATGCTTTGCATAAACTGTACTTGAGTAGAACACACAAGCATCCGTGGGGGAGGATAAGGGTGATGATCACTTTGTGGTTCAGGTCGATTGAACCCGACATCCATTGTATGTCGGCATTTCTTAGCTTCTTTTACCTCATTTTCAGTCAGGTTTTTTACAATATACTAATGCTCTGTTATTTTACATCATAAATTATAGGAGACAACTTCACCAACAATATTTCTCTGATTTCAGATCACTTTCTGGAAGAATAGTGGGAACAGTTTGGTGGTTTTTTGCACTTATTCTAGTATGTTCATATACGGCTAATCTTGCTGCTTACCTGATCCTTGAAAAAATCGCAGAGCCTAAACAGACTGGCCACTACGCACCAAATATGGCACAAACCGAAGTAAGAATCGACATGATAATTACGACAATACCACTAGCAGGTAACACGCATCTTTGGTTGAACCTGCCAAAGCGAATTGGATTGCGAATTCAGCAAAATGTATCTGTGAAATCTTCTAAATTGACACGACAACGACTGCGTTATTATATACCGACCGGATCAGACGCCAATAAGTACATAATTAAATATTGTTTAATTCTTTTCAGAAATTCCAGATCATTACACAGAACGACCCTTTTAAAGATTCAGAGATTAACGACGACGAGACTCCTATCCACTTCGTAGAAAACTCGGATAGCCAGACTAATTGCGGAGCGCTGTCTCGAACTTGCCGGTATAAACACGTAAATTTTGCTGTAGCCACGGTAAAAGGATCACCGCTGAGGTAAAGTAATAAAGCAGTTTATAAAAGATCACTTTGCATTGCATGCTATGGTATTTACTGAGCAAGATAGTTCCAATAAAAATGGTATTCCTCATATACAGGGTTACATGGAAAGTCGTGCTAGATCCGTTAAGGGCGTAGAGTACTCATCATTTCTGACTTATTTTACTAAGAAACACCCCACCCTAAACTTAACCCATTTCGAGATATTCGACTTTTGAATTTTTATTGAAAATTGCTGATTTTTAGGCTACTAAATTTATTTTTGGTTTTTCTATACATCTTATTATTATTATTATTGCATTTTTACATGGGTAATAAACTTAAGCACTATTTTAATGATTGGCGAAAACTTGGCTGTGATTCTGAATTATTTCTTCTGATTTTTGAAGAATATGCTGATATGCTTATTTGTCTTGCTTTGCTTTATTTGCAGACACACAATCGCAGTATTCGTTACAAATAAGCATATCAGCATATTCTTCAGATGTGTAGGACGTAATTTTCAACACTTCCGTATCACAGGTACAAATCAGAGTCCGGTTAACGAGCACAGTAGTCAAAAATCAGAAGAAATAGTTCAGAATCACAGCCAAGTTGAGAAAAAGAGCAAAACGATATCACATTCACTATGTACGAAGCACAAAAGCAGACTGACAACAAACAATATCCCCTGTTGTATTCCAAGCCCTAGCCGGTCTCTACACATTTTTTCTATCATTCGCACCTACCTAAATCTTCACTTGTCTTGCTCGCGCGGGACCGTTAGAGCTGCAACCTGGAGCGTTCCAACTACTTTTTTTCCACGAAATGTAATACAAACCCTATATTATTATACGTCGTTAGATAGCTGTTGAAACGTAGATATTTATTATAACATCCGCCGAACAAGTGCCATAATATTTTTTTTAGATATTCCTTAGAGAAAAATAAACCTTCTAAAATATTTTTTTATTTCATAAGTTTCACTTGTCTACTACGATCTATTCAATTAACTTATGCACTATTTTAATGATTGGCGTCCTAAAGCATCTTATTACCCATGTAAAAATGCAATAATAATAATAATAAGATGTACAGAAAAAACCAAAATAAATTTAGTAGCCTAAAAATCAGCAATTTTCAATAAAAATTTAAAAGTCGAATATCTCGAAATGGGTTAAGTTTAGGGTGGGGTGTTTCTTAGTAAAATAAGTCAGAAATGATGGGTACTCCACGCCCTTAACGGATCTAGCACGACTTTCCATGTAACCCTGTATAACATGAAATCTTATACAGAGGTATAAGATTTCATGTTATTTAAAATCATGAAATATGTAACAAGTTTAACACACTCTATCATGAATCAAGTGAAACGTCAAAGCGATATCAATCGAGTACATGCCAGTGAAAACGAGCCTAAAAAGCCTTTATATTTTTTGGCTTCATATTCAGATATAACTGGCTTATTCCCGTTTCAGTAGTTTAACAATAAATTGAAGAGAATAAGTAAAATTAACGGCAAACAAATAACACCAGCGAATTCTTACTATCAGCACAGCCTGACAGATAAATGGACTAGAAATATTATTTAACATGTTTGATATCAGGATATACATGTATGCCATGCAGAGCCTTTTATGTGAAAACATATTTATATCAAATTACAATTAAAATTGTTTTCAGAGAGGAAATAAATTACGCACTTTCAGCATTGAAGAATGAAGGAGCCATTATAAACCTGTGGCGGAAATGGGTACTAACTAAGAAAGCGCCAGATTGCGAAACCCCTAAAGAAGAGGTAAATGTTATGTTTTTAATATAAACCCACCAACTGAGCTGTGACAGATGACACCTCAGTTCGTAGTGGCTCTGCCTTCCGTGGGTCGTGGGTTTGATCCCACCGAGAACAAATGTTTGTGTGATGAATAGTAACGTTTGTTCTATGTCTAGGTGTTAATATGTTTTCTATGTATTTGCCAATAAAAGTATTCTATCAGTAATATAGTTCGCTTCGTATTTTTGGGACTAGTGGTGAATATTCATTTATTCATCTGTATCCCAAAGTCAAATGAGATTGCAGAACAATCCCTTGAACGACCTTCAAAATACGGAATGACCGAAAATTTATATGACTATGAAATTGGCTTAATATCTTAAGTTTGGTGGAATCTCTAGATTACACGATCCAGACTTTAAAATACAATATAAAATCATTAAAAAAAAAAGGGGTTTATAAAGGTTTTGCCTTTTTTTATGGAACATTTTTTTTTATTTATCCACCTTTTTTCTGTTTCAGGAATCACTAACGGAAATGACGCTGAGCCAGGTTGCTGGGATTTTTTATGTCCTCGTCGGTGGATTGACTGTCGCTCTTGCAGTAGCGTTTGTGGAGTTCTGTCAGCATGGAAGAGCAGAGGCTGCAAAAGCCAATGTTCCTTTACGGGCAGCTTTACGAGCCAAAGCGAGGATGGCGTCCCGAGACCGCAAGACTCCTCCGCAGCGCACACCACAACGCGACCACGACAGATTGGGCTGGAACGGAGCCGCGTTCGGGGTATGCGTCAACAACTGTCAAAATCATCTAGTGAAATAGCTTTAGACTAATAGCTTTGTGTATAGATGTTTGTATTAGAACAAATCGGTTTTTAGAATATTCAGTCTTGTCCGATGTGATCTTACTTCGGTGTCTCACTATATTACCGGTGGAAAGTTAAACTATCTAATATTATACGTTTATCGAGTGTCATTGACAACTTTTCGACGGTTTACTTTCTATCAAGACACCGTGTACAATAATAATTAATTAAAACCTTCGTTTATTTTAAAATAATCTTTGCTGTGGTACCCACCCACTGGGGTATGGATGCTCAAACAATTATTTGTTTAACTATAAATTACTCGAACTCGAACTTGTTTTAAAAAGTAAAGGCATTAAAAATAATATTCTAATGTTTTTGTAAGTAGGTGCACCAGATCTTTTTAGTTTATCTATTCAGCATATTATGTTCAGTGAAACACCTGGTAGGTAAGTAAGTGCACATTTACACATAGATAACAATTTTATGATTTAAATATCTATTATATAAAATCATCCGAACGGGTTTTTTAATTTGTTTCTTAATTCAAATATTAATCATTTTAATGTTTATGTTTAAGCAAAAAGTTTCTATTAAGAAGGGAATCGTTGACAAACACTCGTCGCCAGATGATTTAGTCATATAGCTCAAAGTAAGTTGATTGACTGCATTTTCATTAAAAATTGGTGTTGGTAGAATGGTTTTAGTATCACCTTTTGCTACCCAAACCTTTAACAAGAAATTCACATAACCACAAAGTCCCGAGAATGTCAAATTCCATTTGCATGTCGAATACCTGAAAAAAAGAATACACATGTCTGCAAAATAGAGCAGTAGTATGTCAACTTGTACAGTATGCCATTAACTTGCACTAGACGTAAACTAACAAGCAATGTTCTACTTTGCAGGCGTGTATTCCTGTCTTATGTTATGAAATCTATGTCAAGATTTGATGCAGTAGAGCAACGATTAAAAACCTTCATATTTATCTACAATAAATTACTACCAAACGATGATATTAGATAAAACCATACTATACAGACACTTGAGGTTGCATTAACGTAATAAGGTTTCATAAGCAATTGCGAAATACCTTTATAAAGTAACCTCCTCTAATGAAACTTTGCCTTTCTGCGTCCATGGGCATAGAAACCAAATTCAGTTTGAAAAGTGGGAACAGAGTTACTGATCTTACAAACACTGAGCGCTTTAAGACCAACAACGGCACCTACAGAGTTTCTGTCTCCTATGTTCCTCATCAAGAAACCGGACGAAAGCAATCAGCAAATTTTCATTTGAAGTAGCGAGTAAACGCGAGAAAATTCTGATCCATCAGCCATCAGGTTCCTAGAGACACCGATTAAGCATCAGTTTTTTCGATAATTAATACATATTTCATTACTGACTGAAATCCTGTTTGAACCCCTTGTGTAAATAGAGCGATTGCACACTACTACAAAAAAAAATGACTGAGTTATTTTTGCATTTTCAGTATTTCACTGCCCCGGGCACCCAGATCTCCCAAGAGGATGCAGTCCATGCCAGTTTTACTCATGTCTGATCCGAGGGGAAGACCGTCGTCAATGTGCAACGGTCTTCTGTAACAAAGCGATCCAGTAACGATCTTTACCAACTTTAAAATGCTATTTTGAAAGGAACAGGGAGTGACACTCACGAAATGATACACTACTGATTTTTTGTTTATATTTTGAGTTACACTGTGCGGAAAAAGTGTCCTGAGCCCTTAGTCCGAAGGTGCATTTTAGAACTCCCTACTCTCGAGCCGACAGTCGTCTCTCGGATAGCCATACAAAAATGTATGGACATCCGAGGGACGACTGTCGGCTCGAGAGTAGGGAGTTTTAAAATGCGTCTTCGGACTAAGGGCTCAGAGACCGAGCAAAATGTGACAAACGCAAACATATCAGAACATGGGCGTAATTGAATGACACTACGCGTTGACACAAGCTTGATTGCCGAACGTCACCGCGCAGTAGTTAGTCTAAGATCCGAACCTATATCGCGACCTACCCGAGCTGATAAAAAAATATTTTATTATAAATTTAGTATATTATACATATAATTTAAAATAAAAAGATTTTTCATTAAATGTTTATAATATATTTTCTAATAATATACTAAATTGAATGTAAAATAAGTTTTATTCTATTATCAGCTCGGTGAAGGTCGATAACGGTTAGGATTTTCTACAGGGGTGGGCACGAATAATATGACTACCTATGGGTAGTCATATTATTCGTGCCCACCCCTCAGCAGTTTCCAAGGAAGCAACACAAATAAATATGACAGTTATTCTCCGCAAATTTCACGTACTATAAGTCACAGTGACACTGTCAAACGTTCAGCGCGAACGCGCAGTGTTTTAGATTCGCTTACAGCTACTGTTCTTCTACGATTGTAACATTTATTCAAAATTGGTCCTCAGATTTAACTGCGATTCATATCTGCTGCAGCTGGCAATATAACTCAAGCGTCAATTAAAATTCTTAACTTATTATTTTGCAGAGCATAGACTCGCAGAACTATTATCCTTTTTACGCTTGATAATAAGAATAAGAAATTATTTATACAATTTTTTTTATTTTTTATTTGATACATCATGTTATTCTCGCAGAATGTGGGGAGGTTCAGGTTAATATATAATTGATCATCAAATTATAGATTTATAGAAAATTCGTAGGACAATCTTTTCGTAATAAATCAAAGTCAATTATAATTTATTTAAATATATACGAAATAAAGTTCTGACTCACTGTAGATATACATAACCTAACCAATAGCTTGTATGTTTCTTGAAGAACATAAGCGCAGTAAACGAAATTATTTGCATTGCATGAAATTAAGGGCAAAGTTTTAGAAATAAGTGTATCTGTGAATACGGTGCATGACAATCGCCTGTCAGTGTTTGTAGTAATCGTTGATGGAATTCGTTGGAAATATATTTAGATCCTTGCTATGCAATGTACCTTTGCCGCTATGTAATCTGTATTTATAAGTATGTAATCATGCTAAGCGGGGCAATGCATCGTGATAGGTTAAAGTACAACCTTAATTCAGGCGACTAGATACTATGCAATGGATACAAATTATCGTACCAATCCGAAAATTTTTGAAAATACACTGGACTAAAATTATCGTGTTTCCGTACGATTTGGTGATTTATGACAGTGTCTATTATGTAACCTATTCATGAAATTATCGTACATGTACAATAATTATCGTACGGTTGTGAACATTCAAGCGGCACTTCACCTCGGCTCGTTCCATCATCAAGTCTAATAAAAATAATGAAGGAACAAGTCAGCATCTGCTTTGTCGAAATTAAACCAAAAGTATCCGCTGCACAATCAAACCAAAAATCAAATTCACTGCCGAACTAATCCCGATGATCGTGATAAAATCATTTCGAAAAAAAAAAACAGTCTTCATATTGTCTGCCAAAGTAGGGTTTAGTGGTCTCGTTTAAGATTTCAAAAATAACCTTTTATCGTACGTCTTTTTTACATCCTGGATATTCTTAAATATAAGATTAGAAGTTTACTGTTGTAACGTAGTATGAATCAGGATCTCCTCATGTTCTCATCAGGTTGGGAGACGAAAATAAATCAAGCAAGAGTATTTATTTTCGATCATTAGTCAACGTTCATACCCGTGTTATAGGGGTAAGAAGCCAAGTCTCCTTTAACTTTGATGGATCTGTGCTTCATCCCTCAGGCAATTGAAGGAAACTGTATGAGAACATGTACAAAGATGGATTCAAGACCATATTGCTGAACACATGTGTTTCAGACATCTCTTGGGTTCATAAATGTGGAGAAATAAGACCCTCACATAATCACCATCCGCTCCTCTTATCTCTAGACAAGTACAAGGCTCCAGAATAGAACAGTTATGTACTTAAGGTTAATTGATTGAAAATGATTGAAAAAAAAATGACATAATGATTCAGCATTGTATTTTACTGTTTATAAAATCATAAACTTTATAATATCTTAATTATTACTCGTTAATCTAAGAATCACGTTATATATTCATAAATGTAAGTTTAGTCCTTTTATTTTAGAATATGTTTATAATTTACGTCATAATTTTATAAACTGTTCTTACCAAAGTTCTTACAAAAATTGTTTGTAGAAGTTTTGATAAAGTAGGTAAGTACTTCATTTATATAATATCTATATATTAAAAATATATATATCAAATATACTCACTCAATGTTACTGGACAAACTATTTTATATTGTCAAATTGTGTAGAAACTTAAAATATGTTACTAACGGCCGGTTTCTGGAAACCCAAATCACGATTGATCCGAGTTTGACACATAGAGCAATAGCGCACTAGCGGCCTGTACCTCTACCATGAGATGTCACAGTAAAATCGCCTGACTTTACTACAGTAGTTACGTCAATATTAGTATGACGAATTTTAGTACCCAACTATCCGCTAGAGGCGCTGTACAAATCTTCATACATTTTTTAACTACAGACGCTAGCGAGTGTAGTAAATATAGTATAGTAAAAACTCATGGTAGAGCCACAGGTCGCGGCGGCCATCGAGATATATACATTAGTATGAAATCGCCATAGAGCACGCGCACCTGGCCGCACGCGGCCAGCGGCCACACCAAGCCGCAGCGGCCAGCGAGATCGACGCGACACATTTGCGGCCAGTGTTCAGTCGCTGGCCGCTGCGGCCACTGAGATCAATTGTTTTGTAGTTAAATCACCAGTGTGCGCGCACTAGCCGCGGCGGCCGCACGTATTGTGGAACTACAGCGTGCCGCCGTTTTGGCCGCCGTTTTGGCCGCGTTGCAAATCGCAACCCTTGCTATTGCTCATAGTAATAATTTGTTTTTTTTCGTTGATCATCGTTCGAGAAACCGGCCGTTATTAACCTTAGATATAATCTTACTGTGACGTAGATAGTGTAAGTAAAATCTTGTGGTTTAAAGGCGCTCTTTTCAAATATAAACGGTTTAAAAGGCTTTGAAGTCTTGATGAATGAGAAGTTCACATGCACGATTTAGCTTAATACCTAGTATCGATTTAAGTTTAATTTTGCTTCTACTGGAACCGATTACGAATAGCCGGTTTCGTATGCGGTCAAAGTGGATGTAGCATATCCACACCCGAAGTGAAAACATTACTGATTAAATGTTACTTGCATATTTTTTTTTATTTGTTATATTATATTTAACTATTCATTATTCATATTATGTCGATATATGTTTAATTGTTGAGCGGAAGTCGACAACCATTTTGATGTGTATCTTATTAGAATTACAATTATCTATTAGATTGTATGCTTACTTCATATTAATAAACTTATTGATGTATGTGATTTCTATCGGTGTTTTATTTTTGTATTTATAAGAACTCGACATGACAATGATAAAGCCTTAGCATACCTACGTAGCACATATGATTCCAACATATAATATTTATGTAAAAAAATAAACAGGCCAAGTACGAGTCAGACTTCGCACGAAGGGTGCCCCGTAGGATATCTATAGTAAAAACCAACCAGAACCACGGAGTTCGACTCTCACGTGGCCGGTGTTTTAGTATGTGTTGATATAGCGGTAACAAAATACCTCATCTGTGAAAATTTCAACTCACGATTCATGAGTACATAATAGCCTGGTGACAGACGGACAGCCAAACAGACAGACGGACAACGTCCAATAAATCTTAGGAAAACCTTTAAAAATATGTATAAAACATACAGTCGGTATTTGATCAGTAAACGACACATGTCGTGCCCAGCTGCAATCTTCGCCGCACGTGCTCGTCCACCATGCCCATTAGGTCATGGTTGATTGAGCAGACATTGACCTGTTCAATGAATGAGCTCATAACCTGCACGGACGTGGCTGATGACGTGAATGTAGCCACCTATTCGACAATGCTATACAAAAAGCGTTGTTAATCAAATCGACACAAGATGTAAAATAAAATGATTTTTTTTCAGGTAATCAAAAGTAGAGGAAAGTCAAAGAAGCGATGTATGAACGATAAACTGTGTGAGTGAAAGATAAGAAAGGAATGAATTCTTATAGTAGGGGAGCCCACGATGCTAAGTGTGGATTTACTCGAGCGTCATGGAGACCTATTGGGTTGCAAAGCTTAGATGATAAGAAGAAAAAAATGTTATATAACATATACCTTTCATCGGTGGGGGAAGCGGCTATAGATTTATAAATATGTAAAAAAAAACTGCCGCATGGACCGCGAGCGCGTCAGATTAAGGTAGGGTAGGTTAATTACATGCTAAATAGTGTATATTCCACTAATCTGACAATTTGAGAGTGACGAAAAGAAAGGGGAGTGCAGCAAAGTTACAAAAAAACACAAAAATTTCATCGAGCTCGTCAGATTTTTTAAGGAAGTGGATAGTGGTGATAATAGCAGATCACTTGTTCACAGAGATGACTGAACATAAAAAAGGTACGTAATATATTAACACTAATGTTCTTTGTTCTGTGGCGCCCCGTTTATATTTAAATAATTAATGTTTGATGAGGACGCCACTAGACGTAGCATGGAGGTATAGTGGAAACAGAACCCATTTGATTTTCAATGAATACGAGATTACAGGTAAGTAATGCATTAATTTTGAATATTCGACGGTAACATGCATGAATAGGTCTATTTCGGGGAAAATCAAGAGCACTGACAGCTCCAGTACCTTAGGCCAGTCGAAATTAATAAAACTTGCAAGTGTTTCAGGAAAAATACTTACTGCTAAATGCTATAAAATCCCTGTTTTGAACAACGAATGGAAATTAAACCCATCACCGATTTTACAAAGCATAAATGTTACCATACGTTTATGATAACGTTATTAAATCTACCAGAGGGTTTAGTACGAGTTTTGGTGTATGCGATCGGTGTAAGGCGTCTGACGCCCAGCGCGCTAGCGTACTCTAGTTTTCTATTGCGAATCCATTAGCGAATTCCTTGAAAAGCTCAGGCTCTGCATACATAATACATAATTAGCCCACGTTAGTGTACTAGGCGCCAGGCACCATTACATCTCATGGTCGCATACACCAAATCTTATAATAAGCCTTGAAATATATTATTATACTATTATTATTAAGCAAAATACGCTAATTTGTATTTATAATACATAATTATAAAAGTTTAAAAACTTTTCATAAATTAACTCTTGTTTATTCTGTAAATTCAACAAGATCTACAAGGCAGAAGACTAGCGTGACGTAGACGATGCGGACTCTGTAAGGCTAGTCTAATTATAGTCTTATATACTAGAATCCGCCCGCAATAAAACTGTAATAAAAATCTTAGCCACACGTGGGGCGAGTTGCTTTTGTACGACGTCGTATTTAAAGTTAACAACCTAAAATTACCTACCCGTAGACTGTAAATACTGAAAGCATTAAAACAAGAAGGTGAGTTGAGACAGTTGGTCGCATCAAGTGCGGCCGGGGCGGCGCGTGGCGGTCGATAGCTGGAGCGGCAGTCAGTACCCGGGCCGGGTCACGCCTGCTGCGATCAATAGCGGCGCGGAGCGTCTACAGGAGCAAAGCGAGTTCTGTGGCGAGGCCTTGCCGCTAGTGCCTAAAGCAGTCGGCCGCGCAACACCGCCGGCGAGCGACGAGGCTCTGTATACGCGCCCCGCACATGCGACCGCGCGCGTCATGAGCAGCGCCCGCCCCCGAAGCGCGCCCATCCTGCTGGCACTTGCTGCTGCATTTCTCCCGCAAGCCAACCATGTCGCGTGAGTATTATTTTAAATTATATCAATACAACGCAAACCTGCTATAGTGTTGTAAGTACATACCTTGATAAGATCATATAATATGTACTTACACACATTCTTAAATCTTAGCGGAGTAACAATTTGTGCCTGTCGAGAATGTGTAATTTTTCAAAAACATTTTATAAATATACGCATCGGTAGATACGTTTACCTATATAATTACATATGCATAAAACTTTATAAACACTGACTTAGTTAGGTATTATGTAGATTAATGCGAATGAAATATTATAAATAGCTACCAATAGGACACAAAGCTCAAAATGTCATAGTTAACATAATACTAGAGCTTAAGAGTTCCGATGTAAGTATAATAATATAGATTACCCACAGGGCGTTCCACGCCCATACCACATGGATGATGATCAGTGCTTTTGGTATTGAGTAAGATACTGATAGTTCATTTTCGATGAAAAATAACAAACATTAACAATTTTGAGTAATTGTTGGTAAATATTACATGTCAAACGATTGATTTATTTGGTGAACTTAATAGATTTGTGAATGTTACAAGGTTTAATTACGAGGTTTTATGCGAGGCTACCTAGTTCAGGCAGGTTAGTTTCACGATCGAGTGCCAAACCAACACGCCAACATCTACTTAGCTTTCAAAGATAGTAGGTAAGGTATCGTACCGCGCCAACATAATGTCTGCTATTATAAAGGGACTGTCATGATTGATATTTACCTGCAACTTGCTTAACATCTGAAATGACTTAGTATTAGCTCTGCCATTCGGTATGTGCATTATGTGTTTGATTTCTAGAATGAATAAACATTGAGTATTGGCAAACATAGATGTTTGCTTTGTGTTGAACTGTATGGTTTTACAAACTTATATTTGTTCTACTAGCAATGTGTTTTGAATACATATACAGCTTTAATAAAACACGAGATATACACGACGCAGGTCTTTTCAGTAATTAGAGCAATATTGATGCAGTAATAAATAAATAACGAACTAATTAAAGCTTTTACTATAAGAACCAGATGATAGAATATTTACACCTACCTACATATCATTTTCATTACATTTAGCGTACTATCCACAGGCAAACAAGTCAACGTTTGTCACAAGGTGATTCGTATCAAAACATAATATCCTTTTCTCATAATATGAGGTGACAAGAGCCACGACGACAAAATTTCGACAGTGGTTTCAGTTAGGTATTGCCTACAAAGTCGAGGCATTACCGCAACGATTGATTAAAAAATAACGCAACGACGAAGATGGCCAAATATTAGACTCTTAAAAAGACTGGTTGCTAATAAAATAAGGAGTACCGCTGACCTTCTTAATAACAATGTAGATGCAAACTAGATTTTTTTATGTAAATAGGACCGAAATTGTTTCGAAAGTTGACCCTTTGATTCCAATTAAAGCTACAAATATAACAACCGTAGTAATACCGACCATGTATTGGTGGTATAAAATGAAATGATTTAAGATGATTTTACTCATTTTCACTTCTTCAGTCAGTACTTCAAACTATTTTCTAAACTACGCCTATACCCTTGTCTGCAAGATCGTTAACACGATACTTATTTGTTTACCTTTTAAAATATACTGTTATATACCTATAGGTTTATTATCTAATACTTAACGCTTAGATTTTCAAATGACAATTGTTTTGTTGTGACTGCTAAAAGGAGCAGTTGCTTGCTAGTGAGTAGTAAAGCATGTACAAAGACATATAGTACATGTAAATATAACCTGCCAGTTCCAGCAAATGTATCCTCAGTATTTCTATATTCACATTGCATGCACCCGTTAACTACTAAATACCTACAGCTCCAATTAATTATTATTAGTAATAAAGGCTTATAGGTAAGGCTGATGTTGAGTTCCATTTAAAGCTTATATCAAAGACATAGGTAGATTTATATAAAACATGTTTTTATTTACAGGGGTGCCGGCGGGGGTGGCATGTTCGGCGATGTCAATATATCTGCGATCTTAGATTCCTTTAGTATAAGTTACGACAAAAGAGTTAGGCCGAACTATGGAGGTGAGTGCTTAATTAAATATCCCACTTCAATTTAATCTAAATTGCCTAGAATTTTATAAAAAAGTCTGGATCCATTAATTTATTTTGATACAATTACGTACAACTCTATCTAATTATTTAACTTAGTAGCTACATCGAATAAAAAACAAATTCCTCTACAGGACTTAATAAGGACTAAAACAAACACGTAAATCTATTTACTAGAGTTAATATTATTTATTTCTACCTATATAGTTAGACAGAGTTGAAGCGTTATTTACTACGGGGTTTCAGTCACTTCAGAAATCCTAAAATTATTTTTGCAAAATTTGTCCAAATACGGACAAACTTATTTTAATTACAAATATTTTCTTTACCAGCATCTTCATACGACAAGATCGCAGTTTTTTTAATAAATATAGTACAGGAAAAAGGCTTGAGACAACTGGGATTGATACAGTTTGTTATCAAACCTCCAATACTGATGAAGTTAATGAGAAAATTAGGCTTGCGCTGTGAGATAGGGAACATTGTTTATCACAATATTTTTTCAGAATTTCTCGTAACAGCACAGGGCCCGGTCATGCTAAATTGTAAACGGTTCGTATAAGCAGCAGCTAAGGTTAACCAACCAATCGGGGTCCAGTATTATTACTGTCACGTCTAATCCCGTAAGACATCCTTTCAAACCGATCAATATTTAAAATCACTAAGGATACCTTTGTAGCAGCTAACATGTACGATAATGCGTGCGACAGGTCAAAAGCTCCCTATAGATAAAATAGTGTCCAGAAAACACCTTACAGAATAAAATGAAAAAAACATACATTCTTACCCCATGGTAGAAGACCATTTGCAGTGCATTGTCTTACAGGTAAGGCAATGCACTGCATAAATAACTATAAGAAGTTAAGGTAATAAACACGTGATTCCACTATGAAAATAGATAAAAGCAAGATAAATCACTGGACAGACTTATAAAATAATATTTTAAAACAAACTACCTATGACCGATTTTTTCTCAAAAAAAATGACATGACTTGAATATTGTCTCTATATAAAGTCCTACATCAATCATGACGGCCATGCATCAATAAACGCAACATAAATAATCTCATCATACAGAAGAGTTGACATAGGTAGATATAAATAAATTATTATTTGTATTTACCTATGTGACAATAATTTTTAATCTATTAAGAATAAAAAATATTTAATGTCATTAAATAATTATGTGACATTAAATAATTAATTTTTTTAATTAATTTTTATTCTATTAAGAATAAAAATGATTAAATGTCATCATAAGACATTACTGAAAAAAGATATGCATGAATTTACAAAATGTATTAGCTCAAGTAATACATTCATAAGTCTTCATGCATATCAAGCAGTTTTGCAAAATACAGAAAACAATTGCTGGCAATATAGCGAAGAATCATTTACCTAGATAAAACTTCCAAAAAAACCTTAGTGCTCTAACCAGTAAAGTTTTTGAAAAAGAGGTTGATTCACTTTACATCTTTTTCAAAAGCTCTATACTGATGAGTGCAATAAAAAAGGACAGCAAGACCTTATATAAAATCTATGAAGACAAGAAGAAAAGTGATATTTCAGTTGATAGTAAAATTGAAAATTATTAAGTAAATCGGAATGTTTAAGGAGTTTACATATAAAGTGCTTGCAACAATTTGTAACACTAAGATGTGCCACTTATTATTAGACTTTTAAATTGTTTTTTTCTCTTGTTGTATAGACAATATAAAAATAAACTGAAATCTTTAAACATTTTTGTTGACACCAAGGACAGACATAATAATATTGCACTGCAGATATGGTAGATACCTGAAGAAACAGATTACACTGCTAGAGTCATCGGCAGAAGCTTTGCTAAAACCATCAATACAATAAACCATCACTTGATTTATCTACCATCACATGTTCTGACAAAAAGGTATCCAAATAATGTAAAATTCAACAAAAAGTAGGTATATCCAAGATAAAATGTCTATTATGAGTGTCAATAGACATTTTATTTTGTATCTGAATAGACTAGGTACCTGATACGATAGGTTTCAAGTAAACAATATCTAAATTGCCAAGAAGAGAATAGAATTGAAAGAGAGAGATGAGTTAGACGCATTTGTCAAGGACTGGCAAGCCATTGCTGGAAATAGAGACGACTGGAGAGGAGGAACGGAGGCCTTTGCCCTGCAGTGGGACACTACTGGCTATTAATAATAATAATAAATTGCATTACACTTTGCTAGATGCAGTGCACTAGATGAGTTACACTGGTCTACATGTGGACCATGTAGACCAGTTGTATTGTAGAACTCATCTCTCAACTGGTCCATTACACCACATTAAACTTGCATGCTAAATGCTAGTTCAATGTGGTGTAATGGACCACTTGGCTGCAATAAGCAAGTGTAATGGACACAGCCAAAAATAAATTAAATGACAAGATACCTTTGCTTATTTTAGGTGCCACAAACAACAAAATTAGATGAAATGTATAAAAGTAAATTAATAAGGTGATTTTTTTCCAAAAACAGTTACTATTTAAATAATAACTTCACCCCTCACACATAGTAGAGAATTCAACTAGATATAAAAGGATATGTATGGCAATATATTATATTATTGAAATCAGCTTAAGATCAGGGAAATTCCGGTAAAAAAAAAACTTTTAATACACAATACACAAAATTATTGATTTTAATGAATTTTGTGTCAAAGATAGCTTGGCTTCAGAATATTTTTTAAAAAAAGAATTCTAATACAGAGGTTGCATGGTGAAGAATGAGGTTTTATTCATTTAAAAATATGGTGGTCTGATGATGATCCTTTATTTCTGAGTTTGTCAATTGCCTCTATAGTAATAATATAATAGACCTGTTGTGTGTAGTTTAATATGTTGTCTCATATTTTCATAATTACATACATACCTTTACATACCCTTGGTGGTTAGACTATCAGTGCATAAGTACCTACCTAGGCATGGGACAGTCCAAAACAAGACAAAGACTAGTACCTACTAGCAAGGGTCAGGTAGGTGTAATCGCAGTGGCTTTGTTTATTATACAGATTCAAATATTGTGTGATGATACTACTAAAATGACTAACTGACACGTTTTGTTTATAAAACTCTGCCATAATTTTATGTAAGTATGTAAACATACTCATCACTGATCAGACTAGGTATCTAGCCATCTTTATAACATACTTGCTAGTGCTTGCTTAAAGTAAGCGAATAAAAAGAAATATGGCACTTCCCAAATTCCCTTTTTCTATGAAACCTAGTTGAGAGACGGACACGAGCTGATATTAGATCTGTACAATTTCGAACGAAAGTTTATTATGCCCTGCGTATAAGTAGGTAGATACTTACCACTTATTTCTTCTTTTGTTTTGGGATGATGCACGGCCAATATCATTTGAACACTTTCAATCAACAGAGCACTTGGTCACAACAGGTCCCGTCACATTTTTGTCCACTCATCACTTTTGTACCTAGGTATCCCCAACTTGAAAAATCTACCATAACATATGATAAAAATTCAAACTTGTAGTACCTAGAGATAATCGCTGCCTTACCTTTCAATAATATAAAAAATAAATTTTATTCCAAGCCAAGCCAAACTTCTTGTTTGCTTTTACAATTTGCGATCAAATGATACAAACAAATCAATCAAACATTGAATTGCAAACCAAGCAAACGACTATCTTTAGCAAACAATTATTATCTATGGCGTTTGGCAATGCTCACTTTTGCATATTACATGAATCTAGATTGATTAAAAAAACATGTATGATGTAAGTATTTCTGGAATTTCATGAAATAACACTCAGACAAGTATCTGCGTGATTTAAATAAGTTTGTTATGTTTGGAGATACACTTTTGCACTGAATTTAAAAACAGATTAGAAGCTACCTACAAATTTCACTTAGATATAAGTTGGTACCTAGGTAGGTTTATTCATTTGTAGGGGTTAAGTCCCCAGTACACAATGGCGTATGCTGGCCCACGACAGGCCATCGCCATTGTGTACAGGGGGCAATGGCGTATGATGGCGGACAATTGTCAACCGTGGCGCGCAATCGGAAAGTTGTCGGTTTTTCGGGCACACTTCAAAGGAATCGTGGCGTAGCGTGGCCTGTGGTGTTCACACAATGGGCCATTGTTTTGTTTGTCACCTACAACTTTCAAGTTTATTGATTTATAATAATTGTAGTATTTTAGGTACGATGTTTTCAGATGAATGATGCATTTAATCGTATAGTAGACTCCCTGAAAATACCTATTAAAAAAAAAGAGACATTTCTTCTACGTCCATCGCAAGTGGATTGCCAGGCAGCAATGAGACATGCAGGGCCGTCTTTACCCGGGGGTGCAAGGGGTGCGGTGCACCCGGGCGCGGAGCGCCCGGGGGCGCCTGCCGAGCGCTAATTAATGAATATTTAGATATTCCATTGAACTTAACGCCATTGCACAGTTTCATATACAAGTTACGACAAACACGTATGCGCAAAAAAAAAAAATTGTCATGCCAAAAAGAGTGTTGACCTTTGACACATTGCCGCCCGGTTGCCCGCACTTGAAGCAAAATGATCTCTAAGTCAATAAAGTGTAAGTTCATTTAAAATGGGCGCGCGGCGCGGCACCTGTGCGTCTGTCATCATAGGCGAGTAATTGCGCCCTTTGACATAGCCGTCTTAGTCCAGTCAAAATAGACATTCCAGCTTGCATTAATTCCCAACAAGCTGGATTTTTGTACAGGCCTTGAATACGTCATTACAAATGATATGTCAAAAGTCCCCATCGATCCCGCTTGTGCGTTGTTTTTTATTCCAGGTTAAAAGTCATAAATTTGCGTTTTTTGCGTATATCTCTGAAACAACGAGAGCTATCGAAAAATGGTTCGGACAAAGTTTGTAGATCGTAAAATTGTCTACAAAAAATACCCCAACACTTTTCTTCAACAAAGAATCGCTTTCGAGATATAGTGACTTTAGACCGCAGGAAAATCGTCGAAGATGCTGCGTTTTTTTCATTTCATCCGTTTTATCTGCTTCATTGCCACACAACAAACAGTATTTCTTGAAATTTACTGAAAGGGGTGATGGGTTCGATGGGTTAGTCCGCCTCGTACTAGAGCACGAGGTAATGAATCGTCTTTTTGTTGCAAGAAATACAGTTTGTTATGTAGCAATGAAGCAGATAAAACGGATGAAATGAAAAAAACGCAGCATCTTCGACGATTTTCCTGCGGTCTAAAGTCACTATATCTCAAAAGCGATGCTTTGTTGAAGAAAAGTGTTAAAATATTTTTGTAGACAATTTTACGATCTACAAATTTTGTTTGAACCATTTTTCGATAGCTCTCGTTGTTTCAGAGATATCAAAAAAAAAACGCAAATTTATGACTTTTAACCTGGGTATTTGCGTTTTTTGCGTATATCTCTGAAACAACGAGAGCTATCGAAAAATGGTTCGGACAAAGTTTGTAGATCGTAAAATTGTCTACAAAAAATACCCCAACACTTTTCTTCAACAAAGAATCGCTTTCGAGATATAGTGACTTTAGACCGCAGGAAAATCGTCGAAGATGCTGCGTTTTTTTCATTTCAGCCGTTTTATCTGCTTCATTGCCACATAACAAACAGTATTTCTTGAAATTTACTGAAAGGGGTGATGGGTTCGATGGGTTAGTCCGCCTCGTACTAGAGTACGAGGTAATGAATCGTCTTTTTGTTGCAAGAAATACAGTTTGTTATGTAGCAATGAAGCAGATAAAACGGCTGAAATGAAAAAAACGCAGCATCTTCGACGATTTTCCTGCGGTCTAAAGTCACTATATCTCAAAAGCGATGCTTTGTTGAAGAAAAGTGTTAAAATATTTTTGTAGACAATTTTACGATCTACAAATTTTGTTTGAACCATTTTTCGATAGCTCTCGTTGTTTCAGAGATATCAAAAAAAAAACGCAAATTTATGACTTTTAACCTGGGTATTTGCGTTTTTTGCGTATATCTCTGAAACAACGAGAGCTATCGAAAAATGGTTCGGACAAAGTTTGTAGATCGTAAAATTGCCTACAAAAAATACCTCAACACTTTTCTTCTACAAAGAATCGCTTTCGAGATATAGTGACTTTAGACCGCAGGAAAATCGTCGAAGATGCTGCGTTTTTTTCATTTCAGCCGTATTATCTGCTTCATTGCCACATAACAAACAGTATTTCTTGAAATTTACTGAAAGGGGTGATGGGTTCGATGGGTTAGTCCGCCTCGTACTAGAGTACGAGGTAATGAATCGTCTTTTTGTTTCAAGAAATACTGTTTGTTCTGTGGCAATGAAACAGATAAAACGGCTGAAATGAAAAAACGCAGTATCTTCAACGATGTTCCTGCGGTCTAAAGTCACTATATCTCGAAAGCGATGCTTTGTAAAAGAAAAGTGTTGAGGTATTTTTGTAGTCAATTTTACGATTACAAACTTTGCCTGAACCACTTTTCGATAGCTCTCGTTGTTTCAGAGATATATGCAAAAAACGCAAATTTATGACCTTTGACCTCGAATAAAAAACAACGCACAAGCGGGATCGATGGGGACTTTTGACATATCATTTGTAATGACGTATTAAAGGCCTGTACAAAAATTTGCTTGTTGGGAATTAATGCAAACTGGAGTCATAATTTTAGTCTATTTTGACTGGACTATCTGCAGTGTAAAAGAAAACCAGGGCGCAGGCTGAGCCCCGCACCCCGGCGCCGAATAGACTTAAGACGGCACTGGAGACATGCGCCATTGTGTGAACACCAAGTGATCGTGGCCTACAGTGGTGCATTGAAAAGCGTGGCCCAGCATACGCCATTGTGTACTGGAGCCTTTAGAAACCAACCCTTAAGTAGACTTGCTATGCTACATACATATATTTAGGTACTTACTTATGTTTTTTATGCTCATTTTGATAGGGCTAGTAGGTTGCCGCCAAGGGCGGATCCAGCTTTGGCGCCAGGGGGGGGTCACGATCCAGCTTTGGCGCCAGGGGGGTCACATAGTCGTGGTCAAAATTTAATTTTAATAATAATAATAATAATAATTTCTTTATTTCTCAAACATAGTAACACATAAAAATATAAATACAAATAAATTTTGATAATGTAATTCCCAAACGTTTGCCATCATACAAAGTTATTATATTAAATTCGTTAAATATTGAAGGTATGTAGTTACATTAAATCTGTATGGTGACAAAATATATAAATAAAATAATTATGTTCAATTAGTGGTCCACCTAAGTCCTGGAACAAGCTCAGGGGGGGGTCATGCCCCCCATGACCCCCCCCCCCCTGGATCCGCCGTTGCTACTAGCTCTTGGATTAGGTATATGTATTATCAAACACCTAATTTAAATATGCAGTTTGCGCCGATAATTCCTTCTCCTAAGGTTAGGTACCTACCTTAGAAGAAGCCTACCAATAGCTGCAATCTACTTATTTCAAGCATAAATAGGTAAGTAGGTAGATACCTATACATACTTACCAATTTATGACTCGATTCGAGGTCATAAATTGGTAAGTATATGGTATTCGAGGTCCTCGAAACATGTTTGTAGGTAGGTAAGTTTATTTGTAACATAAGGCAAGGATAAGCTGGTAGAATCCCCATAACATAATATTTTGTTGAATATGATATCGTTTTCAGGACCACCCGTGGAAGTGGGGGTCACCATGTACGTGCTCTCCATCAGCTCTCTGTCTGAAGTGAAAATGGTACCTTTTAGTAGCAAATTCTAAAACAGCGCATAATTTATCAGAGTTTGGTCCTTTAGTTTATCATCAGCATTAACCGTCCATCGTAGCACTCGTGACCCCAGTTGATTGCATCAGTCGAGGGCAGGCGCGGCACACAGCACCCTAGCACGGAAAGTTGCGTGCAGTATAATCGCATAGTGACTTTGTTGTAGGTAGGTCCGAGGTACCCAGCCTACCTATAATGAAAGATGTGCCCACAATCATTCGCGTTCGCGAGCACCTAGTCTTCTCATTTAGCGCGTATTTGACGGCATCGACGATGGCGGCAGCAGCACCTGCCCCTTAATCGCACTCACGCCTCTCGCGTCCTCTCGGTGATGCTGATGGGGCACGTCACCTTCCCATGGTTTGGTTTTCACGGCGCGAGGCGCGTGCGCGACTCACGATTGGGCTTGATTGCAGGTCCGCCAGTGGAGGTGGGCGTCACCATGTATGTGCTCTCTATCAGCTCCGTCTCCGAAGTGCTCATGGTACTCACCACTCAGCTCCCGCTTGTCTCGGTCGCTCCGCCGCCACCGCGACCGAGCAGCCCAAGACACGAGGCTGCGAGCATGTCCGCGTTTGGTGGATCAATACGCTCTTTGTCCACTCAATTGCTTTCTTATTATGTGTCTTGATTATTAGTACTTACCTACATGTAATTATTTATTCCAAAATATTGTAAAATGGATTTCATGATAAGAAACGCAAACCGTTTCCTCGAAATTTTCCGATTGTGTGTCCTGCAGTACTCGTAACTCCTCAGTTGCTGCCTAATTATAACTACCTATTATATTCACATGTTAATACCTATCTACCACTTAAAGTGACGAAGTTAAAGCAAGATAAAAGTTTCTCATAATTATTTAGTTATCACATAAGTCAAATCAAATATTTCTTTAATCAATAAAATCATAAGGATCATTTAGAATCGTCTTACATACTAGGTGTTGCCAGTTCCACACGAGACACATAAGTAGGTACCTACGTAATACCCAGATATCTAGATCTCGAAAAAGGCTATTGCGGTAGCCTGCAATATCCGTGCAAGGTATGATTACCTTGGATTATATGTACTTATATCATCAAATTATCAGATATTTGTTTTAGAATACAGTTAACGTACCTGTAGTCAAAAAAATATTTAATAAAACAAAAATTCTGATTGAATACAATAAAGATGTGAGGCAAGACTGTAAATATATCTAATATTTACAGTCTTGCAAAAATAGTAAGTATACCTATGCCATTGAGTAAGCATTGCATTGCGTTTGACGTTCTATAAATCCTTTTTCGATACTTATGAAAGAGGTAAACAGCAGCGCTGTGGTCGGAATAATGGTCTCATCTAAACCAAAGCAAATATGTTTTAAGTAGAGTAGGTACGAATTTAAAATAAAAATACCTGTGCGGTCAGCTTCAGCACCCTTATGTACCTCATTTAATTCAACTTTACAATATTAGGAAAAAATTCAAATGAAATTTTCAGCAAAACTGAAACAAATATTGTGGTCCTGATTAAAATATTAAGGTTTTACCTTGAACTGATTAAGAAAAGTAATTTACAAAAAATAAAAGGAAAATATATAATGCTTCTTTGGAATTGCGAAGACTGTATTATTCGTGACTCATTCGTAGTTTGCTGTTCAAGTGCGTATTATGTGTATATTTACCGAATTAGAGCCAAATGTCGATATAAATAAATAATCTTCCACATCCTCCAATGACTCGGAGCACTGATATAGTCTGGCCTTAATTTGATATTTTCCTATTGTATACCCTGCATTTCATATTATTTTAATAATATACGCCATGTTTTTTCGGTCGAAAACAAGTACCAACGAGAATATTCGTTTTCCAAGATAACAAACCAAACAACAGGGTGTTCTGTCATACTCTCGTTCGAGAATCCCAGTGAAAACCAAACCAAGGGGAAAAGATCACAATGTGACGTGACCCATGGCCCCGGGGTGGGGGAACGGAGTGGTAATGTTGCTTCTATCTTAATTTACTGCCTCACCTAGAACCTATTAGTTTCGTCAATTCGGTCTTACTAAAGGGTGTTTATTTTTCGACCGCCATCGATAATGAAACTCATGTTTTGTTACCAAGCTCATCTTCTGGTTATTTTACTTTCAAATAAGAAGGCCGCTTCACGAAGATTTAAAAATGTAGAGTTTAAAATGAAATAGCAGAAGGTTAAACAAACCTGGTTCAAAAATTTTATAACCAAGAAATTTTATATTTTATAATTTGAGCTGAGTGTCTACTGTCAAAGTTTGCTCATGATTATTTGGTGGACTTAAGTCGTTAATTAATAACATTACAAAGGTTCAACCTCTATGGCCGTCGAAGACTTACCATCCTGCGTTGTATGGGTCAGTTGCTTTATTACATAGACTCAGCAAAGTATCTGAATTCGGGTTCGATTAGGATTGTATATTTATTCGCTCGATATTGCCGACAACCGCCAACATTTGCCGCTTTGTTTGCTTGCTGATTAGGAGCTCGGTGGTTGTCATAAAGTTATGCTGTATAATGCAACGCAAAATGACAGCTGCGAATTCGAACTTGACTGATTAACTTACGAGTATAAAGTTTAACCTTGTTGAACTCAACTGCCTATCGGACTGTGGGCTGCCTGCGCTGCTGCCCACTCCTCGCCGCCCGTCCCCAACACTCACTAGCACCTTCCCCTTTTTTTCATTTTAGGCGAAAACATTATGTTCAAGCTTCGTGTCACACTCTCATCTAGCACTTTAATTTCCTCTCCATGCTTAACGCTTAGTTTATCTATTCGTTGTACTATAGAGCTGTGTCTTTATTATTATTAATATAGAGTTTTTCTCTGTTTTTGTATCTGAAGTTGCAAGAATCTTACTTCGGACTTACTTAACAATACTTACAAGGTATTCAATCAAACAAGTAGGATATTGATTCAATTAAATGAGTCATCATTGATGTTTTTGTTATTAACTGGTTATTGTCCATTTCGTTATTTCGTTATGCATGCTGAGATTAATTAATGCTTAAAATATTGGTCTGTCATTAGATTGATACTATTTTGGTTTCATGTACAACAACACAGTACAGCAAACCGATTTAAAAAATAAAATTGGCACGTAAATCACGGGAACTAGACGCATAAAGTACCTGGCTATGAATCAACAATTCACCTGTGTTGTTCACTTTGTCACATATCACAAAAAAAGTTTTTATACGATGTGATTAACAATTTCAAATGTTTAGCTTTAGCTGTGACATCTTTATTAGTATTTAAACTCAATAGTTAAATCAAATTTAGTTTAATTCTATTGCATTATTTATTTGAATGTACCGTTTAGTGATTTATTAAATGAATGTTTATAAATCATACCTTTGATATTCTCAGGACTTTACACTGGACTTTTACTTCAGACAATTTTGGACAGATCCAAGATTAGCATACAAAAAAAGGACAGGTGTGGAAACATTATCTGTTGGATCTGAATTTATAAAAAACATATGGGTACCGGACACTTTCTTTGTAAATGAAAAGCAATCTTACTTCCACATAGCTACAACAAGCAACGAATTCATACGTATTCATTACTCAGGCTCTATAACAAGGAGTATCAGGTTTGTATACAGTTGCAAGAATCTTTCTTCGGACGGATTTACCTATATGGTTTTGTTTCTAGTGTCTTTTCAATAACTGCATTTTGTTTTACAGATTAACAATAACAGCGTCGTGTCCGATGAATCTGCAATACTTCCCAATGGATCGCCAACTGTGCCACATTGAAATTGAAAGTTGTAAGTGTCTTAAAATACATGCCAACTCTATATTCATGACTAACAATAGGTATTGTGAGACAAAATGTGGGTTTGATATTTGCCTACAGTGTGACAGAGGAAATCAGTTTATAATAAATAACAAATCATGGTAGGTCCTATCCTATCAAACTACAAAATACAAAAGATTTAGGTACGAATAGATGCCAAAAGTATTATCGATTTATTTTTTAAGTTCTATGAAATTTTCTACAGATGATTTATAATTTTTACATTTAAATATACGAGCTTTATTACAAAAAATGTTTCCACGGTTATATGAATGAATGTTACTAAATCTCTATTAATTTAGCAAAATAAATGAATATAGTTTAGCTCATTTTAATGCCATATTAAGGTTCTGTGAAACCTTACTGTACTTTGTTAGATACAATATAGAAACGGTACGTAAAATTACAACTGACGTTAATATTTATTATCAAGTGCTATGGCCTAGTGATGTTTTGTTTCGTGTGATTTTTATTGTAAAAAATGTCCGTTTGAAGTTTAGTTTAAATATTATATAGTATGTGCAAAGCTTTCAACACCATGATAAAATAATTTATATAACAATAGAGTACACCGAAAGCGAGTATCTGATACTGATATTGTGTTGTGACCACTTTCTTGTATCACAGATGCTACTCAGGAAACTCCTGTGATCACTATGTACAACTATATCGTCGACACGTGCTGTGTTTTATCGCGTGTTTTATCAGTTAAACGTCTCCTTCTCGCATACAGCACCCGCAGAAGGCAGACTCGTATAGTAAGCCTTTAATCTCACGAGCATCAAGCAAAAGACATGATATTGTGACATCGATGGTGCCCGGATTACGGAGGCGGGGACGGTGGCGCTGGCGGTGGCTCTGGCACCTAGCGAGGGCCGTGCCGCAGAGGGAGGCGCCCGCGCCCGACCGCTGCACTCACTTTCCCTTGCATGCATCATTTTATGATTTGGCTCTACGGTCGCTTCTTATTATACTTGTAAGCACTAGCATGAAGATTGCACTTGACGTTGCCTTCATAAAAGCACATTATTATATCTATTTTTTATAAACCTATTTATTCGTTACCGATATTCTTATGATCTTTTGTCACTTTTTAGGTAGAAACTTAAATGTTGATAGATCCATAATTTAATCATTTAAAAAAATAAAAATTCTTTAGTAGAATCAGATTCTTTCGCCTCATGTTACCATTTAAATTTCAAGTAAGTTCCCATCTTTGAGTTCTGGTTCACGCGTAAAGGAATCGCGACACTTCTCAGCGTAAGTGATAGCATTTTGTGTGTTTGGCATGTCTCCGGAGTCGGGTACACGATGAGAGACATTCGGTACCTATGGAAAGACGGACCGACAAGCGTCGGCATGAGCAATGAAGTGCAGCTGCCGCAGTTCCGGGTGCTTGGTCATCGGCAGCACGCTACTGTTGTTACACTGACGACAGGTAACCCACCGCCAGAGCCGGTCTCTCAGCACACGTTCATCACTTCGCCACCGACCCCGTCTCCCTCTGCTCGTCTGCAGACTTGATACGCGACACTGGCACACACGCTAACATGACAATGACAATCGCATGACGAGACGCGCGTTTACCGGGCTCGTGACTTTCCTGCTCTTACCCCGATCGAATAATGACTCGACTGTTAAAACCCATTGCGATGGGCCTGGGGTGTTTCATTTATTATATCCGCTGCGCACAGTCGGCTACACGATGCGGGACATCCGATACAAATGGAACGAGGGGCCCAACTCTGTGGGTGTTTCCAGCGAGGTGTCGCTGCCGCAATTCAAGGTGCTGGGCCATCGCCAACGGGCCATGGAGATCTCGCTTACGACAGGTACTTGGGTTCGGAAGAAATAATTGCCAATATCAAAGAGAGTCAAAAACTAACACCACTACGTGGTAACACTGGACATGACTTGACCAGCCACGAATCTTATCACGTCCTGCTTTTGTATTACTGCACTAAATACACTGAGTGGTGTGATTGTTACGGCAAATATATATATATATATATATTTGTTATAATATGTCAAGTGCATTTGCTCTATTAATTTTTTGTACCTACTTACTATTAATGTTAGTTAAGAAATTCAAGAATGTTATTGATACTTTAAAAAATATTAATTGTTTCAAAATAAAGTATTATCATTTGAAAAAAATATTTGTATTTGTTTACAGGAAACTACTCAAGATTGGCTTGTGAAATACAATTTGTCCGCTCTATGGGCTATTACTTGATTCAGATTTATATTCCATCTGGTCTCATTGTAATAATATCTTGGGTGTCTTTTTGGTTAAACCGAAATGCCACTCCTGCTCGGGTCGCTCTGGGTGTAACCACTGTCTTGACTATGACTACTCTTATGTCATCAACTAATGCGGCTTTACCCAAAATTTCTTATGTCAAGTCCATTGATGTTTACTTGGGAACTTGTTTCGTCATGGTGTTTGCGAGTTTACTAGGTAATTTTTATAAAAATATCACAATGTAAATAAGCTTGCTTGAGTTTTAAGCTTCAAATCTTTAACTACTGCAATCAACTAGGACTTTATTCAGTTATAGTTGACTGTTGTTATATTATTAGAAAATTTCAGAGTATGCTACTGTGGGATATATGGCTAAAAGGATACAAATGAGAAAACAAAGATTTGTAGCTATACAGAAAATAGCTTCAGAAAAGAAACTGCCAGTTGATTGTCCACCTGTGGATCCGCATACTCTGTCCAAAATGAGTACTTTAGGCAGATGTCCACCGGGACGACCATCGGTAAGAGTTGTGTAGCTTATTATGTCAGTCTATGTAAAAGTATATAGTTATTCATCTCTCTTCTCTTTCCTTTGTGGTTTCGAATCATCAACGAATTTATTTATTTATATTATATACTACAGCTGCTGTACCTTTCAGGAAGTTCGATTTAAGGTCCATGATCCAAAAGCACATTCAAAAGGAGGAACTTTGGAAAACACCATAAATGGAGGAAGGGGTGGCGCTGAAGAAGAAAATCCAGGAGCTGGGCATTTATTGCACCCAACAAAGGTAACGTAATCAAATCAATGCAAATCTGCAATGGCGAATGTTCCTCTGGCGTAGTTGATTGCATGACAAAATAGCTTTTAGGTAATGTAGTATTTCTAGACCGTCAACTCGATTTCGGAGTGCACTTTAAGTGTCAAACCACACGTAGGTCATTATTGAAATAGCGTTAACGGTTGACCTTAATTGACATTCTGCGAAACTGTAAAGTAGTGTATAAAAAAAGGTCACATCTATGTTTTATGCGAAAAAAAATTACAACCTATAAACAGGTAGGTACCTACTGTATTTTTATTATAATAGTCAATTCTCAACTAAGTCTGGAGGTATTATGACTTGTCAGTTGTTGAAGAATTCTTTGAAGTTTCTTCAGAAGTTGAATATTTAACAATGAAGATTTACTTGAGATACCAAAGATGTGTGCTATCTCAAATTAAACTTCGTTGTCTATGAAACTATTGGTGTCTTTTTTGCTAGTGCGATTGTTTTAAGTATTTATCCGTAGTCTATTTGTCAAGTTTAAGAAACTTTTGACAGTCTCGCTCTCTAATTATCTGAGTTGAAAAGTTTTTCTCGTTGGAACAATAAAGAATCCGTTTTAGATGGACATGGACATAATAACAAAATATTACTCGGATTCAATATTTTAAAGAATTTAAAATGATTTTCAATCTACGCATCACATTATTAAAAAAATTATACCTTAAAATTTTACTGAGTTGAACTTAAATTTTAACTATTGGGTGTTTGTTTACTTAATCAGTAACTTACGTTAATGAATTACATAAATTAATTTACACAATGCGAATTTTTTTATGACACTTTAGTTCTTTCAGTTGGAAAACGGGGCTGCATTTAAGCCTTATATAAGTACTTATAATATTAACAAAATAATTATTTTTCATCATTTCAGGACATTAGCAAACTACTGGGCATGACCCCTTCGGACATAGACAAATATTCACGAATTGTATTCCCCGTGTGCTTCGTTTGCTTTAATCTTATGTACTGGATTATATACCTCCATGTTTCTGACGTCGTGGCTGATGATCTGGTTCTTCTGGAAGAGGAGAAATAGAGGGACTTGTACATATTCCACTTATTTTTCCACTGCACTTAGTTAATAATAATTTGAAACAAGCTTTAAGTTATGTGCCAAGGATGTTTTGCTATATGGTTATGATAATGGATCACTTGTATTTATTGCTTAGTTTCTAAGCTGCCAATTATGAACTATAGTATTTTTTTATTCATAATTTTATTGAATGCATAACACAAGTACGAATAACTTGCAGACTTAGATAAAAGTAATATAGAGAAACGTGAGAAATAAGTACTGTTTTAGTTTAAATAATTCGTGATTGGCAAATGCAAACAGTTTTGTTCAAATTGTTATTAAGTGGTTAAATGAGTGGAAATTATTCAATAATCTATTAAACGGATTATTCTGATGCTCAAATTATTCTGCTTGAATATACTTATTAATTTAGAAATAGGTAAGTACATTGTAGAATTTGTAATGAATATTATCTTATTACTTTCAAAACTAATTACATATTATGCTTGTCCTTGCCTGTGAACAGATATCGTTCTCATTTAGGCATTTTTGATGTTGTAGTAGCTTAACCTATTCAAATATTATGCGATATTTTTTGTTTTTCATATAATTATCTAATATAGTAGTCATAATATTGTTTCCCATAAATCTTGATTGTTTAGTATACCCAAGGTATTTTTTACAACAAGAAATGCAGTTGTAAGAACAATTTAATAAACTAACAATTATAGAATATATCGATATGATATATATCTATATCCATATGATATATATATCCATATGATTGGTACTCTATTTTTCTGTTTTGAATACATCGACACTGCAAAAGTTAGTATTTTTTTAATGGTAGTATTTGCTGTTGTAATGAATACTTGGCACAAACTAACGTTTGTTAATGATCCAGGTCACCAAGCTTGTTAGCTCTTTCTTGTAATTCATGATTCGTATAAAGTTATAATAGCTACAGTCTCATCAGTGGGCTCATGCATGCGTCAAAATGCCTAGAAAAAACATCCAATAAGAGCTGGATAATAATATATATACATATATGCGTACCTACCTACGTCGAATGTTCTAAACTAAAATCAGAAAAAGTAAATATTGTTATGCAGCTTTTAGTCTAGCATGTACCCTACCTATTTAATTAGACTATCATTGTTATAGCAGGTAGCAATTGTAAAATTTCTAATTTACTATCCGTATTTTACTTAATATCAAATAGATAATTTGTAATTAAATAATGAGATTATTATAATCATAATATACTCTGTTTCCGGATATATAATTTGTCATTTTCATGCATATTGATCATGGAACGTTCAAAGTTTGCTTCTATACATAATAATATAGAATTATAAGTACTTTGATATACAATACAAGTAACTGTTGTGTAGACAATTTGAATTAAATTTTGCTGTCCATTTGGCAGGACTGACTGCAATTTTGGTACTTACGTTTATTATTGATACAGTTTATTTCAAATTGGCACCGGGTGCATTACATAATCCAATTGGTGGTATAAACAGTTCCTAAGTATTATGACAGAATAAGACGCAAAGTAACGAACCACAAGAACATTTATCTACTAGTTTTTTAATAAAATACCATGATGATCTAACAAATATTATTCTTCTTGTTTTAAATACGATTTCAATTTATAAGCTGTCCTTGCCAGCATTTCGGCTTACATAAGCATAGTACTTAGTACCTGAAAAAAGGTTTTATGAAACCTTCATGTCTGGTCTTCCCAAAATTAGATACTACGCAGCATTTGGCTTACAATATGAAAAAAATATAATTCATGTATTATATTTTAACTTGTTTTACGCATTATTTGAATGCAGTCAAATCAAAATACTCATTATTAAAATATATGATGATCATAAACTAATATGTGTCGTTTGGGGTATTAAAAGACGTTGAATAGAACTCGCTAGTTAGATTCATAATGTTAATTTATGCCTCAGTAACATTTTTATTCATATTTTATATAGATACTTTTAAATCAATTAGGTACTTGTTAAGGTTGATATAATTTTGAAATAGCTAGAAGTTTAAATTGATACAATAGCAGCTGATTTATACAGATGTAAACATTATGTACAAAAGTTCTAAGCATAAAATTTTATAGTTTTTATTATAGACTTTAGCTGAAGTAGGTATAGCGTCCTAATAGTTGCATCGTTTAACAATAAACAAATCATTTTGTCCGACTGTTGTTTTGCGCTCACTTTGACTGGAATCTGGATATGCGGAAGCCAGTCATCGAAGACGCTTTTCGTTTCCTATATTGCCTGTACAGTAAGCATTACATTAGCTATTTTATTAGTATTTTATACCGAAAAAGCAAACCTCTTTCGGTATAAAAATACTTTAATAGAGGCTTAGAAAAATTATTATTGTACCTTTAAATGTAAAATAAATATGTCTGCTCTTTTATCATTTATATGCACCATAGTAGGTCATGCAACGCTTACATAGTCAAAATCTAGATAAAATAAATTAGCTTAGTTTGCTCGGTAGTTTAATGGGGCTCTTGTTTTGAGGTCTTTGAGCATTGGAGCTGCCTTGTCGCCTCGGGAAGTTATTTCGGAAAGCGGTTCGTTTTTGAACATAACTTCTTCAAAAGTGTTTCGTTTTGGTTACCCAGCCAAGCCGTTATGATGTTCCCGTTTCGTCAACACTTCTCTAGACCCTCCGTTATCTGACAAGCAGAGTTCCTATCTTCAGCTACGACATTATATACCTACTTTTGAAACTCGGCTAGTTCCGTTGCGTTGTACTGAATGCTTCAACTAGTGACTTTATTAATCTAATTGACATCAAGTTATCACTGCCGCCGTGTTTTTATCACCTATGCAATAGGGTATAAAGTTTTACGGAAAAAGATGAGAAAGAGGTGTTGGAAAGTGCCAGAAGCTCAAGAGTAGGATGTTTAGATACTATCTTTAGAAACCCTTTTACTATTGAAAAAGGTATTACTTATATAAAAGTAAAATATTAAAATAACAGATATATGGTTTGGGTTTGTACATGAGTTTCAACAGCTCTTTGAATATTTATCTATATTTAGGCATTAAATTGTTTCTGATTAGGTATGACACATAACTTAATTTTCAATACCTACAACAACAGGCGTGTAAAATAACTGCACTCGAAGACTGAAAGTATAAATGAATTATATAATTTTTCAATTCCCATTATATGTATGAGACTATGATATTTACAATATAGAAATCAGAAATATCAATAGTGTTTAGAATTTCTTTATATGGGATATGCACAGGTATCCATAGATACTTTGATATTTATTTCTAATAGGTCAATTTATTTTAATCCCATAAGGTTCTTTATTGTAAAAAAATATGATAGGTGTTTAATGTTTATTCCACTATTTCATTGTTTAACTTAATATACTTTTGTACATACGAAATTATAGATAAATTATAGACTTCCTGTTTGTGTTACCTTAATTGCACCCACAATGAATTATAAAAATTAACATTAATTTTTGTATATCTAAAGCAGTAACATATTTTAAACTATTTAATTATAATTTGCGTATACAATTAACTAGGTATTATTTCTAAGAATCTAAGAAATAACAATCAGATATTTAGAATTAGATATAAAATTAAGACTTAGCAGTAGAATGTTATTGTAGATACTACGAGTATAATGATAACGTAGCGACGTGTCGTCAATCTGAAACGAAATTCTAAAATAATCGTCTAGTGATTTAAGGACTAAAGTTTTGAAAAGTATCTAGACTAAGATTTTGTCGTATTTTTTTGACGGCTTCGTAAATATTTCTTTTTTTATAACTAAATACTTGTCTTAATTTAGAAAAACAAACATGAATTCAATACTAAAGATACTTATGTTTTTTTATCGGTATATATTTATATACTTATATAATTTTAATTGTTCGTATTACAAGCCAGAAAACCATATTTAAGGAAACTAAACCAAATAGATACAGACAGAAAACGTGAAATGTGATAAATGTAGTTATTTAGTAACTAAAAAACTACTGTCAATCTAATTTTTATGCAAAATCTCATCGTGGTTAAAATAAACTAAACAGCGAATAAAAGGTCTACTGTAAACAAACATGTTATCACAAAGTGTGGTAGAATTCAGTGGAGGATTAGGCAACTAAGTGATTCTCTATCTAAAGAATTAATTGTGTGAAGTAATGAAAAGTGAATATTTCTTTCATACTAGGTTATATTTAGGTATATATTTTCTTTCGAGAATTTTATTCTACAAGTCTTAATTAATTTCATGAATTAAATCTTCCATAAATAGGCACAAATATTACACTTTTAATAGTAAAGATTGTAATAATATCATGCGAGGGAAAATAGAAAAATAAATTAGTAAATAAAAAATGGGGGATGGTAAAAGTACAAAGTCGGGCTACATTCATGAAAAGATAGTAAATAATTGAGAAGTATTAAAAGTAACATTTACCTAAGTTCAATTAGTACAAAAAATAAAAATATATAATTTATTTTGACCCGTTTTAATGTACCTATAATATTTTTTTGATCTTCTTAGTCTTAAATATTATGAGATAACAAAAAAATATCTTAGTACAAAAAGTTAATCTTAACTCTCGTAACACCATAAAAAATAACTAGTGACAAAGTATAATATTCACTTGCTCCAGGTTTCGGAATTCGATCCTAAAACTAAAGCTTGGTCGAGATGTATTCATGCTGCAAGTGCCTTAGAAGTAATCATGCAAAAAAAATCCTTTTATTGTTTTATAGGTTTATTTATAATTTTGTCCTTTGTAATAATAAATCACTTTACAGTTTTACAATAATCATTAATACTCACTTGCTGCAGATAATCGTTAATCGTAATAAAATAATGAAAGTTATACTTTTTAGACGATACTTAATCGCACGTAATTTATATGCGCAAATATACAAAAAATATATATATACCTAGCAACCAGACCCGTAATATATAGTAAACAAGTAGGTTTTCTTTTAATAATTAAGAAATTTTTGTGTTTGAAGTCCTTTTGCATAGGTATAGTAAATGATTAAATAAAACCTTGTTTAATCCATTTAATTTTCTTTTAATCAGTATGGAAATACATGCAATATAATGCAAATTTTAAAGGGCGCTATTTTTGAGAAAATTTTGAAACAGCCGTTTCGTTTTGTGTATTTTTAATTTTAAATTCAGTAGTAGCACGTAATCCTGTAAAAATATAATTCCCAAATGATATGATACCCTTTAGACAATTAAAAGTTAGATAAGCCTAGGTAATAAATAAATACGATTTCAACTCTAGTTTAATCTCCGAAAATTTGCACCAATTTCTAAAACTTCGTCACATAATAAACTAGCCATAGAAGATTATTTTAGTCACTTATTACCTACTCGCACTAATTAGGAACTTTCTTCACACGTTCACTATTATGTATACTAAAATAATAAACTTAATAAAACTTCTATTATTTTGAAATATGTATATTATTTTTTTATAAATAATACTCAGAATTTTAAACAGTTTTGTTTTGATTTGGTTTCATCTTTTTTTTTCGTTTTATAATTCAGTTTATTTATGAATATTTTTTAAATGTATTAGGTGCGTATACTTATCGAATAGGATTATATTTATCTATCACCGCTCTGCTGTTAGAGTGGGACCGAAAAAACTCATAGTCGGACTACCTTCTAAATTTTTATTATATTATATTAATAGTAATGAATATATATAACTCACTGATCTAAATTGCAATAAGTTGGTTATACTGAAGCCTTATCAGCTCGTAACTAAAAAACTAATTTAATATTACATTCCTTGGATTTTATTTTATTTCGTTGGATAAAATGTGGATGAAGATGAATGTTTCCACATTAGTTATTCAACGAAATAAAATAAAATCCAAGGAATGTAATATTAAATTAGTTTTTAAAAAATATAATCAAAAGACATTATATTTTTTATTTACTTACGGAGACGTTAAATTAATATAATAAGATACATTCTTAAATCTTTATTACGTTAACCTTAAAGTTATCTATTTCGAAAGGCTCACTACAACATAATATCTAATTAAATGTAAAAGTGTAATACCAACTTATTACAATATTAAAAATTCATCAACTCCTGAAATAATTAATTATAATTCTGAAAGGCCCTGGTATTTTATATGAATATATTCACTGTATTATACAATTAGTTTATTTTAAAACAGCTGTAGATGAACTTAGGTTAGGAAACGTTAACATTTTTTTTTCTGAATAACAGTTATATTTTGAAAATGTGTATGCAAATTAGGAACATTGTATTGTTCTAATGGGCCTTATAATTAGAAAACTTGGTAGTTGCGACCGAGAGGCGGGCACTACTCGCAGTAAGACTAAATTTGACTATGAATTTTATGATAATGTTAGGTATTTAATTAATTTTGATTTAGAAATATTTACCTACAAAAATATTAATATTATGTCAAAACGCGTCAGAAGTATCTACTAGCTCGAAAATAATGTCTTCTTATCTAGCTACTAATATTAAAATTAATTTCCATGTGGTTTATTTATTGATGTTCTAACAAATAAAATTATGTAGTAATATATTGTGATACTTTTATTACTTTTAAGCAGACTGTTTAATGCCATATTAAATGTATTTCCACTATTTCGTTAGCGTTCTATGAGTCTGTTTTCCCTATGTTACCTATATGTATTAATTTAAAAATAAAAATCAATTTATAAATTCATAGTTTTATTTTAGAATTGTTAATCCAATTCAACCACATCAGCATCATTATTTAGTTAAAAAAATAACTTTAAATTAAATAAATATCTTACTACATAGCGTTCACGATACGGTTTTAAAACAAGTTTAAGCCCTCTTGCGTGGTGGGTAAGGTAATAAGGCGTTCATAAAAAAAACTTATTTAAGAAATGCCTTAACATTACTAAGTAATTATGTTTTCTGTTCAAAACCATTCTCTTAACAGCAGAAGCAATGAAAAAAACCATGATGATGTTTGTATGACACAGCAACCAGAGCCATGACTCATAATCAAATTCAGATTAAAAAAAAATGGAGACTCTTTTGAATGTATTTTTGTGATGTTATGATATCCTTAAAAAACTGTTCATTAGGTCCTACTATATCTAAGGGAAAACCGTCTTTTTTAAACACGATAAAAGGGTAGGGTCATTGCTTCAGAATTAAAAGATTTAGGCTGTTTTCAACATTTTTGAGTATTCGATTCTTAAACGAATACTCAAAAATTATGAATGAAGAAATGAAAAAAGATGGATGCCACTGTCTTGATCCGTAAAATTACTTGCAGCTAGTGGTGACACAGTAGATTATATAGTACGGACTGGAGTTTCTTTACCTCCGTGTCAATAATACAGTAGGTTCAACTAGTAGTAAAAATGACACACAAGTGTAATTACTACCAGTAGTACTAGTGATCTTAGTTAGACAATTTTAAAACCACATCTATCAGCTATACATGGATAGGGGTACATATTGCAGTAAGAACGTTGAGATCAGTAGCTCCAAAGATCTATATAGACCAATATCATTAATAAGAATCAAAGTCCTGATTGACTGACGGCTGACGTACAAGGCACAGTCCTAGAGACTTGAAATTTAAAGGGTGTGTTCCTGGAGTGGCGTGGACGCGCACTAAGAGTGGTATTTTGGAAATCACGCTCCGGAGCCCTAAAAACAGGCTTTGAAAGTATGCAGAATCTTATCCCGAGAACCGATTGACTTGAAACTTGGTACGCATAATGTTGACACGAAATAAAATGGATCTGCATTTTTAGATTTTGCAAAATCATCCCCCATCTTTCTCAAATCGAATAAAGTTTGAAATTCAAATTGTTTTTGTTTACCTCTTAATGGCGCTACTGTGCACGAATACTATCGCGCTATCGGGGTGTTTTTGCAATGCTATAACGCATTGCAAAAACGCCCCGATAGCGCGGTCTCTATTCGGTCGGTCAGTATTTGGCAAAAGTTTCTTTAAATTTAGTTATTTTGATAAGTTATTTAGGGTTGCGTACTCGATTACCGCTTTAATGACAAATAAACATTTAAGAGCAGAATATGTTAAAAATTCAAGGGAGCTCTCATACTCTCACAAAAACATGATTTAGGTACTTTGTTCGTTTAACATTTTTGTTTGTTTAAAACGCGGACAAGAGGGTAGCTCTTAAATAAGAAGTCTCCAGGGGGTTCCCAGTGGCCCTCCATTATTCAGGGTGCCTCCAGAGTCTCTCCATCATTCAAGGTGTCTCCAGCGTCTCTCCATCATTCAGGATATCTCCAGGGTCTCTCCATCATTCAGGCTGTCTCCAGGGTCCCCTTATTCATAAAATAATACTATCAATCGCTAGTCAGCGCGCAGTTTAGCTATCTATAGATCGTTTGCAACGGTCTGTAGATAGCTCAACTGTTACTTATGTATTTTATATATTCTTATGTACATTCATGCTATCAGCGATAAGGCCGCCCATTGTACTATTTTAAGTTAGTTCTAAGATGTTTTTTGTATTTTCCGTTGTGCAATAAAGTGTTATCTATCTACATTTTGTAAATACTGTAATATTCGTAGGCTTGTTTGTGAATTAAGTTACCTGCTATTAAAGTATATTTTTTTACCTGCAAAAATCTATATCAACAGATAAGTACAATCTGAGCCTTCTTATCGGTCCTTTTGTTTTCTCCCGTAAACTGCAGTACATTTTAATTAGTTAGTATTTTCTGAACAATTTTAACTCATGTCTACAAAAATATTTACTAGAAATCAGCCACTCAAAAGACTGTAGTGTCTATACTAGTACCCCTAAAATCCAGTTCATATTTACTTTATCACGAGCGCTAAGCTATGCTCAATCGTACGTCATAATTATGAAGTAAGACGAGATAATGTACTTTACCCAATTATTTGACTTTCATCTGTTTTGGTGGAATTTCATTTTGGTGTAAATCCCACATTTGACCGTATAAGTTTTCTAATCCACGTGCATAATGATCACAGTCAAACAGTGTAGTACTTAGTCTTGCGTTCCAGACTTTAGCTCGTATGTATCTTCGGCTGGAAAAAAAAGAAGAAGAAACGTGGGATCCCAAAAAAATTATAGGCAATAAAAGTATCAGCTGTAAATCTTTGATGATTGTAATAATTGTGAAAAGATATGTTTAATTGTAATAGTTACCACATGGTAAGTAGTCCAAAAAATCAAAACTCACTAGCTTTTATCTAATCCCAGTTTAACTGCAATTTCTTCATATTCATGATTGCTTTTAGCAATGAGCTCTGGGCAGGCCAAAGCGTTCAGTTGTGATGCAGCAACCCTGGAATAATAATTAATGTTGGAAGTAAGTTTCTAATAACCTCATTTCGTGCTCAACCTCACTGGCAACACCGCGATTGAACAAGATATAAAAGTTGGCAGTTTCATGAGTGAAACAAGTTTATTTTGCTGGTATGGAAAATTTCAAATTAAGCAACACGAATATTTTTAGCACCTTATAAATTCATTTGGATTTTACGTTTGTTTAAGACAGATGAAAAGTTGAGTTCGGTTTGACCCTATGTGATTCTGCTAAAGTTACGTCATATAGAATTTTAAATGGCGAGGTGTTTTCTTGTGGATGGTGTGTTAATTATAGGATTAGACAATGAAGTTCAGCGAATACAACTAAATATACCTTGATGCGAGAGTATCTCCAGGCTGTGTAACAACAGGTGTGCCAGCCCAAAGCATATCCATTGCGGTGGTGTGGCCATTACATGTTGGAGTATCCAGGCAAATATCAGCCAGTTGGCCACGGCGAACATGCTCCTCTTTACATGTTATCTTCGAAAAAAGTATACGCTCTATCGGAAATCCTGCGATTGAAATTTTATGCTTTTATTCATACTATTCGCCGAATAATTACTATGAAATTGGCAGTTTTCCTTTTTATTACCTTATCATTTAACTTACCTAATCTTTTAACAAAATTTTTAAAATTTGGCTCTCCTGCTGGAGGAAAGCCGAGTAACCAAAGAACACTGTTAGGAACTTTTTTTAAAATATGTACCCACATTTCAACCACACTTGGGTCCGTTTTGTATAGTTGGTTGAAATTGCAGTAAACAATAGCATCATCAGAAAGGCCATACTGTTTCCTAGATGTAAATACAATATTATCTAATACTTCTTCTCCAGACGCAATTTTCCTATTATAATTTGTTATCGATAAACCGTTGTAAATAGTGGTTCCCATAACTAATACCTGAAAAGCAAATGAACAAGTGTTTAATTAATGCAAATTTCAATAAAAATATTTTTATAACCTATACTTATTTACCTGTATTTGTTCAGGATTTATTGTCAAATCCACCACATAATTCGGAATGTGTATCTCTATTATATCTAGTTCAATAGGTTTTAATTCATTATATTTAATAATTTCACTACGTGGAAACACTTCCAATAATTCTTTGATGTTTATATTACTTGGTGCATTTATTATCGCTTGGCTTTCACTATAGTCATCGTGTCCACCAACACGTACTAAATATTTATGAGTCAGGTGTGGAAACATTTGCTTGTGGTCTCCTATAAAATATGTGTAAGGCATATACGCAAATTGTTCACTGAAATCTAAGGAAGCCGAGGAAGGGCATGTTGTCTCATCCGTTATTATGTAATCCATATATTTAGCCCCGCTGGTGCCAGGATACCCTAACCACATAATTTGAATTGGTGCTGGTCGCAAGGCAAAAATTTCATTTCTGGCACCTTTAGTATATCCATTCATGTTGACTAAGATGTCAATACCATCTTCGTATATTATATTAGCTGCTTCAATGTTACAGTTTATTTCAGTTAGATCTATAAAATGTTCGGAATCTTTGACTATTTTACTTCGGAATGTTGTGCCATCGTCAGTATTTAGAGCATAGCAAAAAATTTCAACCTTAGAACGATCATGCAATCCGGGAATTGATTGCATCAAATGAGAAGTAGGATGATTTCCAAAATCACTGCTGACATAACCAATCTTTATTCTCTTTTGATATTTATTTGAATGTGAGTACGAAATTGTGTTCGATAAGTTAACTTTTTCTGTATACAAATCAGCATGGCGTGCAGCAATTTCTTTTCTTACTTTATTTGTTAGGGGATACAAAATGGAATGATGCGGGTGGACTGAAGTAATTTTATCATACTTCAATTGATGCTCCACTATTGTGACAATTTTTTTCATTCGATTGTCATAGTCATCCCAATTACAAATAATAAGAAAACAATGAGTTAAATTACAATAGGCATCTGGAAAGTCTGGTTTGAATCGCAATGCGTTTTTATAAAATTCGATTGCTTCAGTGATGTTACCCATGTCCTTGTGAATACTTGCTAAATTACAATGAGCGTCCGCAAAAGTAGGGCTAATTTCTAAAGCATTTTTAAAACAAGTCATTGCTCCTGTTACATCTTGTAGTTCTTTTAGAGTATTTCCCATGTTACTATGGGCATCCGCGAAATTTGGTTGTATACAAATAGCATTTTTGTAATGCAGGAGTGCAAGTTGCAGTTTGCCTGAAATAAATATACAAAGATTATTCTTAGTTTAACACTTCAATATAAAAGAATTTGATTTTAAAATATTTAAAAATACCGTTAAAAATCGCTTAAAAATACTCTACATATGTACTTTTAGCAGTCTAGTTCCCATAGAACAAACTTTGCTTAGTTTGGGACTAGAGTGTGAAATGTCCGTGAATATTTATTTATTATTTATTTTATACTTTAAAGAGTAATCAAATTAGAGTACCTAGGTAGATAAAATATTCTCAAAATTTTGTGAAATTTTGACTGAACAAATGTAGTTACTTGTTATTTTTATTTAAATAATAATTAGAATAATCTACAGAAATGCTCCGTAGTTGTTGAAAAACCGAGTAATACAAAACAATTACCTAGAAAGAGAAAACGTGATTTACTGCGGAATTTCACGTAAGCTCTGCGAATCTTCTAATAACAATACGGTTATTCTCAAACAATATGAAATTACTGACAGACTACCATTCTACGGCGGATGTAGCGTAAATGTTAAAACACAGATGTATTTATTTGATTTTGTACTAATCTATTTATCAGTTTGTTTTTCATTACTCAGAGCATTTAGATACAAGCATTAAATAACTGTATGTAAATGTAGAGTTCTTTACGAAATTAATATTTTTATATAAATTCATTATTTATATTTACTTAGGACATACCTTGTTGTTGTAAAAGGGAAGCTAAATTGCTATGAGTAGCTGCAAAGTTAGGAAAATATTCTAGAGCTTTCATATACAAATGTTTAGCTTCTCCAATTTTACCCTGTTCCCTTTTAACGTTGCCCAGGTTATTTAAAGTGTCGACGTGTGTAGGGCATAGCTTCAAAGCAGTATTGTAGTATTCTTCAGCCTGGGATACGAGGCCTTTTTCTTTCAGTGCATTTGCCAAATTGCAGTATGCATCTGGAAAATTAGGCTGCAGTTCTATAGCGCGTTGGTATGTCTCTATTGCCAGATCTATTAAACCATGTTTATAATATTCGCAGGCTAAGTTTCCATGTAGTATGCCACAGCTTGATGTTAATTTTGATGACTGGAGATATACTGCTACCGCTCTAAAATAAAATTAGGAATAAATAATCACAATAAGAAAAACTACCTCAACTATCATCTATCGACAAGATGATACTCGAAGCGAATATCGGAAACAAAGCTGCTTATTATATTATCAGGTAATAGAGTTTATCCTTATTAGTAAGTTAATATTGGTTCAGTATTATCCAAAATGAACCAACGAATATTCGATTTGCGGCACTGTTTGAATTAAATACTTACAAATTTTTAAATTAACGCTTTGTGCACAAACATCAGATTATACAAATATACTCAGATATTAAACAATTTTAAAAAATCTTATCTAAAAAATATCTATCTTTTTTTTATAAATTTTGTAAATCAGATATACACAATGGTGAAATCAATATAATTAATGTAACAGTAACCGTAATTAACACTTAAACTTTTAAATTTTTAATAATACCTATGGTTTATACATTTGTTAAATTATTACATACCTTTTAATTTTATTTTTGAGCCATGTAACACAACCATCTGAGAATTCAGTTGCTGGAGACGCCGTCGGAGGGGCGATATTGATGACGGTGTACACGACGATGCATTGGTAATCCATAACACGGACATGTCCTCAGCGCGAGCAAGGTTGTACTGAGCCGCGCGCGAGACGCGGAGACACGGCCAGGTCGCGTCACGCGTGTTCCCTACCAGCAGTGCGTTCGCGCACCTTGCCAACTTCCCCGCGACGACGACGTGCGACGTTGCCCACGCGGACGCTACGTCCACCAAGGCAACTGCTGACCTTCATACACTGTCTGTACAGCTATATCAAACCGCGGACACGGCGTTTCATGTTTACCGACACAGGCAGAACCCATAAACTTTCTAATTCTAAGAAAAGTTGCTATACATTTCATGAATATCGATTTTAGAGGAAACGAATTAGTTTACGTAGCTACGAAATATGCAAACTATGCAAACTACAAATTTTATTAGCTGTTCGCCAGAATAACTATCAGCTGTCGGTGAGTCTATTTTAGTAATTGTTTACATTGCGGCGCCTGTCACGGTGTTGATCAACGGGAAGGGATGTGAGGAATAGGAACAGATAAGCCGCGCCATAGAATATTTGTACAAATTAGATTACAGTTTTCCAAAAAATGTGGTGTGTAAATGAGTGGCGAGTAAATACAAAGATATTGATTTGCGATTGCGACGAGGTAAGCGTACCGGCGGCGTGGAGACACGCCGGCATCTCGGCACGACTGCGGTCTCTAGGCTTCCCCAGTTGACGCGTCACTTACGATTACTTCACCAATCAAATGGACTAAGAACAACATTTATTTATTTATATAGTATGTACCTTCTTAGTCTCCTTTAACTGAAGATCTAAGAATTTTATTGTATTATCATCTGAACAAGGCATCGGGATTACGATGAATAAAAAGGGTTTGAAATTAGTCGTTAATTTGTCAGACTACTAAATAATGTTAAAATATATAAAAATATTAGGTCCTTAAGTTTTCTACTGGAATTATTCATCATTCATACATTGTGTTCAAAATATATATTTTACGTTTTCGCATGTAACGAAAAAAATGAATGCTGTCTTTCAATCAAGCGAGTTTAGCGATCTGGTCTCGAAATTAGGTACCTAAGTACTCAAAACCAAAATCATATCAAGACATCAAAGTTACGATTCTGGTTCATGTGTTCCACTGACCTAATTTCTTTATAACCGTTGCTCAAACAGAGCTGTAGGTACTCTTGAAAGTAATTACATGTACTATGATTTTATCGATCCACTTGCAATTATACAGTATAATAGTATACATATTGTGTAACAAAGTGTTAGCAAGAAAATATTATAAACAAGGTGTAACACGAAATGACTTAACGTAAGATATCTAAAAATAGTTTGTACTTGAAGTTTAGTGAGCTTAGTAGTGCTTGCGTAAGTAATCTCTGTAAAATGACCGAGTGAGTAAATATTTTAGAAAAAAAAAACAAGTAAAAACAACTAGGGTATTTTATGGGCAAAATTTAATCGTTAATATGTTGAACTACAGTTATACTATTGAATATTATTTTCTACAATACTTTAGGCCATGGTTGGTACAAATAAATATTGTACAATATTCGCAGTTGATTTTCTACTCGCACCAGCTTGCCAACTTTCTTGATTTTGACAGTCTGGTTATAATTAAATTTTAAGAATCATTGCCAAGGTTTATTATTTTAAACACAAAGATGTAATTAATTCACACGTACATAATTTGATGATATGGTAGAGTCCTAACATATACGCATATTTAACATAGACGTACCTACATTTTCAAATCAATATGATGATAATTATAAAGTACTTATTATTAAATAAATAAAAATTGGTGCTTTTAAAGATAATCTGGGAAAAATACTGTACCGAGCAGTATTTTTGTCAGATGTGCATGTCGTTGTATTACATTTTTACATGAGATTATAATATTATTAAAATATTATTGCGTAAACCTAAAATTTAAAAGAGCCAGAATTTGAATTGCATCACACGGTTTTAAAAATAATGATATTTTTTTCTGGCACTGCACCAAAATCATTGGAATCGTCAGAACAGCCGGAATAATCCGATGGTGACGATTTTTATAATACCTCACGATGGAAAAACAGGTCTATCTCAGATCTTGTGATTTAAACTAAATCCTCTTATTGAAATATAATATAAACAAACAATAATCACGGACTATACACACAACTGAGCTATCACGTCTGTCAAACTTGGAACCTTGTCAAAAGAAACTCATGCATTTATTGTCTCCAGATTTGTTAAAAAAAATGTTTTGTGTAAAGGTAAAAAAAAATATAATATTGCATTGTCATCGAATATATTTCAGAATGATTAATCATTAATAAATATTTTTTTGCCGTATACATTGAGTTTTTTTTTGAACCACTACAAACAACATTTTTCATAGATTTAAAAATAATATTTTATGCGGCAAGCTAAGAATATATTTCTATATAACAGCTTATAATATTTATAATACTCATACAAACTACTTAGGTACCTACTTTGAATATTTTAGGACATCAAAATTGTACTTAGATAATAATATTGTCGGTTAAATAGTTTGACTAATATAAATATAAGTACATCAAAGATAAAATTACATACAAAATATGGTTACACAACGCATCTACTCAGTTAAAACTTCTTTTTTAAATAAAAAAAAACTTAATAGCCAAAATTATAATGATCTCAAATAAAAAAGAAATAACATACTACAAGCTAAAAACAATGCACTTATAGACTTTTTAATTGTTTCATTAAATCAGCCGTTTAAAATGTCAACAACGTTATATGTATAAATATTGCTCTGCAGCGTCACAAACTATTTATTATTAGAGAAGGCTAGAATTAAAGAGAGATCATAAATTATTATTAAGTATAGGTTACATTTTATATTATGTATTCATTTATTTAGATGTATCGGGCCGGGGGGATACAGCTCTATCTGAATTTGGAGAACTGCCGCCGGACGTGCTCTGCGGGCTTCTTTCCACCTAATAAAATATTAAGAACGTTACAACATGTCCTAAAATAACTAGTAGGTATGACGTGGTTTAATAAACATTTCCTTCACAGTTTTGTGTTTAGAGCGTGAGTTCACCCGCGAGATAAATAAAATATGAAATTCTCTTAGTTACAAATGTATACTGCAAATTTTATAACTTTGAGTAATTTATCATACCTAACCAACTGGAAAAAAAAGAAGGATATAAACTTTGTAGACTTTGACGCTGAGATTCTTAAGGTGCGGGAAAAATACAGGTACTGTATTTTTACTCAGGTGTTAAATTAAAACAGAAAACGTTGAAAACCTTTGAAGCTCTGATCAAAGATAGTTTTGATTTGGCAAAGGTTAAATGTAAACAATTCAGTGTGATTGTTTAATTTAACAAGTTACATTGTGCTTTTAGCTGTCAGGAAACTATGCAGTAGCAATACAAATGAATCAATGTGATTTGATATTTCTGTGTAGTTTGAAAACATAACGTGACCGCGCAGACAATTTTTGCTTTCAAAAACGGGGTTTACGGATACATCACAATTTATTCCTAAGCTATATTAAGCATCTACTTAAAATAATTTATTTCATTATCTTGTAAATTATTCTTATTAAGTAAGTATCTACTAATATATATTATAGGTTTTCCTATTTTCGTTATTTTTTACTGGTTTAGTTGTAAGAAATAATGTATTGTGTACCTGTAATCCAGTGTGTAGCATATTGGCAATCGTCTCGACGTCTAACGTGGAATCCTGAGCTGATATCTTTTTGATAGCAGATGATACTATGCAGATGTCGCCTCTCAGCTCACGGACTAAGGCGGTTATCTTCTGGGCGTTGCTGAGAACTTCTACACTCTGCGTGTATGGATTGTACCGAACGCCGAAAGGACGCTGAATGCTTTCGGCAAATTGTCTAGAATCAAAAATATTTTCAACTTTATAAAGGTAAAATCGCGCACGAAGTGTTTCGTGGTAAAAACACGTTTATGTTTGAGAGCCCTTTATACATGTATATGACTTCTTAGTTCTAGTTTTTATTAATAAATAAATCATGTGTTAATTAATTAATAAATAGTTCATAGGTCTATTACAATTCATAAGGCACAGCCTGATGACAGACGGATAGACAGACAAATAGACCGACAGACCGAAACAAAACAATCAATTTAATTTTGTATTAAAGTGATATGGCTTTTCTATTAGATTTAGAATTTTCTATTATTTTCCGGATTAGTTTACACTAATGGACTCCTGTACAGTATAAAACTTCACCGCATCTATTTTAGCCAGACAAAATTTACTATTAAACTTTAGTTTTATGAGTGTATCCATTTATAACGAAAGCGTTATCTTCATAGCTTGCCCACTTGAGTGTATGGTATTTCCAGCTCAGGTTGATGACCCAGTTATGCGTAGATTCAATGTTTTTAATACAGAGAGATTCATATATTTAAAGTACCAAATTTCACCAGTTCGGTTTAAACTGCGATATAATTTACAAACATGAAATGAGTAACCTTTTTAAATGCATTGATTCTTTGAGGTTTTTGCTATTGTTGTCTACTCATTATGTTACAGCAACATTAGATAAAAGAACTAACCTCATTTTCTCTTTAGCTTCTTCGAACGAATCAGTGTAATAATATGCGTTCTGGTACGATGTAATGATGCACTCTTCGTTGACAGTCACATCAGGGTCAAATCGTTTGATTTTAGCCGGCGTGTCGAGGGCATGCTTCAGTTCAGCCACGGAAGAGAGCAGACCAGCTCCATACACGCGGAATGAGCCATCGACTTGACGACACAACCCGAACTCGACGGTGAAGAAGTAGAGCTTGTAACAAATAATGATTAGTACCTACCAATACATACATATTTTATAAATGAGACAATTTACATCACACTCTAGTCCCAAACAAAGCAAAGCTTGTACTATGGGAGCTAAATGGCTGATAGATTACTTATATACGTTATTTTAGTAAATACACACATATAAAACAAAGTAACACCAAGACACAGAACAAATATTTATGTTTAGTACACAAACATTTGCTCTGAGTGGGAATCCCACGACCCACAGCATGGAAGGCAGAGCTACTACCAACTGAGTTGTGACGCCTTTAGAACCAATCAGCCGTATTAAATCAAAAATATTAGCAATTAATTATATATATACTTATCATCAGCGTAAAGCTTTCAGATCGTATTAAAAGCACCACTATTCGAAAAAAAACGAAAGCAAAAGACATAGTTCGTCGTATCTTAGGCCTGAAATGGAAATGGGCGGGACATCTACAAAGATTAGACCCAAGCCGATGGGCCCAAGCGGTTACCAACTGGTACTTTCGGGACGAAAAGCGCAAGCAAGGGCGCCCGCATCAGAGATGGAGCGACGATATCGTGAAGATAGCGGGAAATTGTGGTTACGAAAAGCAAAAGACAGACAAAAGTGGAAACAAATGGAGGAGGCTTTCACCGCCCTAGGCGTAGGTTACATGGATTAACAACCTGATTTAGAAATTATAAATATAGGTTACTAAATTTAAATAGGTATTGACTTTCTTTTTTTATTTTATATGTTTTAGTACCTACTTAAGTATGTAAGGAAATAAAAGCTATTTTTATTTTTTTATTTTTATTTTTTTATACTTATCATATATTTATGAAAATAATTAAGCATCAAAATTATTTTTATAAATATATAACATATTCTGAACTTGCATTTTAAACTTGTATCTACTACAAACTATGAGTGGCAAGCATTCCCATTGTTCGAGTAAAGTACTCAGTCGACTGGTACCGACTAGTGTTTAACTCACCGTTGCTAATTTATCAATGTCTTGATCGGATGCGCCTAGCGAAGCCAAGCCAAGTTCTTGGGAGAACTGGGCGAAACTTGGATTTGCCAGAAGCGGCATGTGCCCCAAAAGCTCATGGCAGCAATCACTGGAAAATAAGAAATTTTATTAGTGCCAAAAATTATGTTAAACCAAGCGAGTTTCCACTTTTTACTTTTTTTCTGATTTGAATTTTTAGTTATTCTATTGTGGTTCTATTTTTTTTTATAAAATAATGCAGTATTTCAAAGAACTAAGCATAGCCTGACACTCTTGATCTGCTTTATGATTTTATATTAAAAATCTTTTTGATATTATATTAAAATGTCGGAGAAAAAAAATGGTATAAAGTGTCATGTTCACTCACGGTTCCGGAGTGTAGAACGGATCGGAAGAATGGCGAATGTATTGAGTGCAGTGGAACACTCTGAACGCGAGGCCGGACAAGAAGTCCCTCGGCGAGAGATAGCCCGCGACGGGCCGCAGCTGAAATCCTGTCTTTCTTTTCAGAAATGCGCTGACATCCTCCAACTGAAAGGGATTAATATTTTTTATGCCCCGTATTTTATAGCCGAGGTAAGAATACTGATGAATACTGATAGAATACTGATGAACGACTGCGTCATCAAACATAACAAGACTTATTTATGACTCAAGTGTTACATTTTCTGCTTGATTTTTATTGCTAATTATCGTATTTACAAACCAAGTCTTAAGTTTGTTTCTTCGTTATTGACTAAGAATGTGATGTTAGAAATGTCCGTGAATAATTAATTTATAATTAACATTGAGCACTAAATATTTTATTGGTCATCCCAACAGTGTGCCAGTAAGCGTGTTATACTTTTGGGTTTTGAAACTGGTATTATTTATTAGTCTGATAACGATACCTGGGGCAAATTATCATCCCTATAACCGCAGTACTTCACTAGTTGCGGCCAGTTCTCTAGATACTCTTCGCAAGCGTGCTTCAGATAGAGCTTGTGAAGTTCGCGAAACACAATTCCCCTGTAATTAAGGTTTAACCAAGTCATCAAACTACAACAAACTTGTTTCAAGACCGATTTTGCTGTGCTATAAGTTACTGGCATTAAATCATAAATAAATTTTCCTAGCGTCGTCGGACAACACAGCAGAAGCCTACGAAATCCAGAGTTTGAAAGTACAATGTTGATTAAAAACCCACACTGTCGCTCACAAAATCTGTACCATATGAAAAAAAACTAAGTTACAAAATCTGCCTCTTCCAAGGCGAGCGGAGCTTTTCCCGAAGTAACTTAGACGATTTTGGAGATAATTTTTTACTGTATGAAGTATCATGTTAATATTATTAAAATACTTGATTTGGTACATTTCAAGACATTTTGGGGTTCCATTTGCAAAACCTCATCGATTTTCGTTTAAAATGTATAAAATACACGTTAGTAAGGTTCTGTGATTATAATTACACACATTAATTAATTGCATATTATCCAATAAAATAATCGATACATTGCTTTAGTCGTACTAATATTAATAGCAGTAGTAGTACCTTATAACTATCAGAAATAAAGAAGAGTATGTTATTGAATTTTGAATAGTCAAGATTTACACCGTACATTGTGACATTAAAACGGAGCATAGTTAAAATGACAGTAGACGTTGAATTTTGACAAAGAACAGCTGATTAGCAGCTGTAGGTACTCTCAAAATTCAACGTCGAATTTCTAAACTTACCAAGTTTTAATCTCGACTTCAGTGTACTGTACTTTTGGAATAGGTAGGCCGCTGAAACAAATTAGTCTTTAGAAATCATGCTATTGTGAAGCTTTAGGGGTGTGCGCACATCGACGACAACTGCAGTTAGACATTATATTTTCGTCACTCGATATATTTACGACACCCATGGTTGATCTTCAAGTCACGCGACTTTAAAATTCACGGTTTTCGTAGGTGTGCGCTCTCCTGCACATTTTTATTTTAACCTCAATTTTGTTATTTCACCAAGCTATCACGATTTATTAAAAAGTTATCCGACTCGGTAGAGATAATGAAATTATATTTGCTTTATGATGAAAGTTTCTCGGCAAAGTTTAAAACAATAAACGTGAAACAATCAACTTGTTTCCTCTATGCAACAGGTTGATAACAATGTTAGATTATTAACTTCAGCAAAATAGCATTTCTTGAATCAAAGCGAGAGCGGCATACGCTTTATTATTTAGTTTAACGTTTGAAGGCGTCATGCAAACTAAAAATGTTAATTTAAACCATGTATTGGTCGTCTTACGTAAATCTGATACATGCTGCAATGTCTGTTAAATTGCTTCCACTAGTATTTGAACTAACGCCTATAAATCTGCCAGTAAAGAAGCCTCTGCATCGTTTGTTATTTAGGGATTAGACTTTAAATCTTACGGTATACCTTCATCGATAAATATAATACGGGTTTACTCACTATTTATAATTATTGGCAATCGCTGCAAACTGTTCTCGCCGTTTGCGGTAGACCGGGTCCTTGAAGCCTGGATGATCAGCGTCTAACTCGGATCCATACATGAGGACGTTTTGGGCTCGGTCCAAATCGGATATCTTACGAGGGAACCAATGCATTTCACCAAAATCTAAAAGTTTTGTCCAATTAAAACTAACTAATTTAGAGTTAAATTATATAAAATGTCATTCGTTAAGCGTTCAATGCAAGTATAATGTAAAATTTACCTAACATATATGAGGTATGAGGGCTTTGATACTGCTTATAGCAATATCAAAGCAAGTAGGTATAATATGCAAACACAATTACAAACTATATAATAAATTCAAATTAGTTTCAACCAAACCGAATGTGATTAGGAAATATCTAAATATATATTTTTTTACAAATAAAACAAATATCATAAATTCTGCCTTTGGTTAAGATGTCTTGCTTATGTGATATAAAATTACGATGAAAATAGAGCAGTTTCAGAAATTAATTAAATGAGTTAATAATATCTTCATCTATTTTTATCTTATTTACCAAAGCTCGCGGTGGCCGACAAAGGCGTTGGCGGAGGAAACTCATCACCAGCTTGAGACGAAACCACCTCGAAATCTTGCACTTCACGTTTTAACATTCTTTTCAATTGCTCCATCCTATGTGGATCACATTCTACGTCAACGAGGATGTCTGCCTACAAGATACGCATACTTAATATAATAAATAAATCCTTAATATACAAAAAATCTTTTTAATTTTTCATACCATACAATTAAATCTGTATTGCCATAGTATTTTTACAGTATGCCGAGATTTTATAAAAAGTAGTTACTTGCTTCATTTTATTAAGTCTACTTACTTCACACATAAAAACCCTATTAAAATCATATTATCATTTTAGAAAACTGATAACCTCATAAGTATTTATTTGAGAAGTCAAACTTACGGATGCCATTTCAGTGATTGATTTCCTGGATTCGATATGTAGAACATTAATTCCAAGGTCTTGGAAAACCGAAAGCACTCGGACCAATCCACCGACTTGATTCTTCAAAGTGAGGATTACCGATATTCTCTCGCTCTCAGAATGTTGGGAAGCTGATTGCTGACGAGCCACCATTTGAAGTTCTCCAAGCTTGGGGTGATGGGAAGCTTCGTTCTTCACCTGCCACTCTGACCCGTTCCTGTACAGCCATAAACCCAACAATCCTTTCCCCGAACCGCTCATAACGGTAACCCCAAACGGTGCTTCTAACTTTTCTCTAACTTTATTTTCTGGCTGAAAGCGCGTGAATAAATTACAGCTTTAACCAAGTTAGAGCTCGACTCAGAGCTGAATAGGTTGTGATGAAGTTGAGTGATTTGATTTCAGTATATAAGTAATAAATTGTGTTAGTTTTGGAAATGCGTCGCTGCAACAGCTAGGACATACTGCGACCTCCCTTGGTTTCAACCCGCCTTATAAAGTAACGAGGCGCGGGAGACTCGGGAGGGTGGGTGTATTTGATTGGCCGAATCAAGTGTTTCGAGTTACTTGGAAAACGTTTTCTTTTCATACTAAGAAGCTGTGGGTACACTGGGCTCTTAGATTAAAAGTATGTTGTATAAGAATAATACAAAAAACAAACATATTTAAAACATCTATCCTTGTCAATTATGAATGAGGCTTTCGGCTACTTAACATTTTATTCAGACTAACACAACTCACCTAATCAATACAAATCAAGTTGATACCGTAGGTTATCTAAATGTATTTCGATGCATCGTTTAAAAGCATAGGAGCTAAATCTGTGATTTATTTATTCCAAAAATAACACCTAATAGATCCCAGAATGAGAGGTTAGACGATAAATTATTTTTATGTGAAAATATAAGTCTAGGTATGTCAAAAACAATATGTTCAGCATTTCACTCACGCACACCTGCGGTCATCTTTTCTTAAACGGAATTTAATGAGAAAATATATAACGTACAACAACCTATACGTCCACAACTGAACATAGACATCAGATAGTGAAGTTCAATATATCGATGTAAATATGATAATAACTCGGCTTGTTCTTGGTGTAACCTGAATATTCAATCACTCACACAGTCTCAGTATCTAGTGTAAGCGAGAACGTGGAGGCACCTTCCTGGCTAGCTGTAGGGTGTTAGGCGATCCCTGTATTTATTACCATTGTTTAGCGAAAAGAGCATTCGCTATCATTCATTACAGAGGATCGGCTTGTTCAGAAACTTTGTCGAACTGTGAATAAAAATGGCTAACTTTTATAGGTTAAATTCATTTTGGACGGTTTGGAAAGTGTATTGGCAATTTATTTTAGGTGAGCTTGTTCGGTTTTTAAATAGACGACCCAACTTGGCCATGATTGTGTTGAACCCTGACTTTAGTTATTTTTAACACACAGGTTATTAACAGTTTTATAAAAATTATGGATGATATTTTTTCTTGGTTACTGTGTTGTTAGTGTTACTAAACTGAGACCTGTTTGTATTCATAAGTAGGTAACTACTTTAATCTTTAGAAGTTCATGTACTTACCTAATCAATCTTATGTACAGTAAGTATATACTTACGGTCTATCTTATAAAAAGTTAACGCAGACTTGATGTCTTGATTACCATATGTAATGGTGACATTATGTCAAAGCTAACTTTTTATAAGATAGGGGGTAAGTATATATTCATATACATACTTCATGTGCAATGTTATATTATACCATTTGACAATATCCATCATGAATTAGATTAAGCCCACATGTCACCGTGACAAAGCTCATCGTGGTCGAGTTATCTGTCTTCTACACGGGTCGTTAGCTAACATTACTCTATGTACTATCGTTATGTTAATGGAATTTCAGGAATCATATTTAGATAACAATAGCATAGTTTACGAAGATTCTGGTGTGTAGAATCGAAATAGTTACTAAGAGCAGAAACCTCCAGTCTAAATCCGAAGGTGGAATAAAAAATAACTCTATATAGGCATCTTTTAGAATGTATATAATAGGAACAAAATACTATGTTGTAAGAGTTTCAACAACAAGTGTGGGTGCTATTTGTAACTTCTCTAAAATTGACAGAAATATAAAATCCTAATTGATTAGAGATAAACAGAAAGTTACACTTCAGATATCAACATATTTTGAAATTGAAAGAATTGAAAAAAAAACATTGCATTTAATAACAACAAAGGACGGGTAATTTGTAAATTAACAAAATAAAAATAACAGAAGAGATATCGCACAAAGGCGTCTTTATATTGCAATGAACGATTTTAATTCAATTTCCATGGGGACTCTCCGGAGCTCCTTTCATTAGAAGCTTTTGTTAGTTATTATTTGTCAAACGTTATTTTCTGATGAAATATTTATATACGGTCTATCTTATAAAAAGTTGATGTATTGATTACCAAACGTAATGATGACATAAAGTCAACGCTAACTTTTTATAATATATTGGGGTAAGTTTATTATTGCAATGATTAAATTGCAAAATAAAGGTCCACTCTCATTAATAATTAGATTTTCCTAATCATTAAATTCAGAGATATTCCTTGTACTAAGATTAGACAGTATATTAAGATCCTTTGAAAGTTTTTTTTAAAACAAAATAATTTGAACAGAAATAAATAAATATTTACTTAAACAAAATTGTAACATAATTTATAATACTCTCTGTATTTTTGTCACAATAAATCTTATTATAAAAAACTTCGAAATCTCTAATAGTTAGTACGTATATGTATAATCATAAACATCATAATAGCGACCAAATGGTCAAGAGTTAAAATGATTAGATGACCTTAAACACAATTTTCCTAAATATCTAGAGAAATCTTGTGAATTACGACAAACAGCTGTCTGGTAGCAGTTTGGATCCAAGCCAAACTTGTACTCTGTTTTTCCTAGTTAGGCGCGGTGTGACTAGCTAAACCTACGTTTCAACTGTTTATTATTTATGAGGTAAGATAGCTGTTTCATGCTATGTATGTATGATTTAAATATTGGGTATAGTAGAAACGTCATTTTCTTTGTGAATTATTCCATCCGTTTTATTCTAACATCTAATCATATTAGTATATGTTTGGTACTTTCTATGTTATTGTGATGTGAGAACAATTATTAGTATTAGATAGGTAACTATTTCATTATTTTAACTTGTAATAGTATTACTCTATGCTAAGTGTACCATTGTTATATAAATAAATATTCATAAACATTATGACACAGTTTTTATTTTATTTTTATTGGACTTGTCAAGAGCATTATTTTTCCTGTCCTTATCCCACTGGGTGAAGTCGGCAGAACACTTTATTACCTGCACTCAATCATCCATCATCTCACCATTTCTTTCATGCATATCATTTTTCACAAAATCCATATCGTCTTGTCTTACAATAATACATAATATTAAATTCTGATTTCCGTTGCTAATTCGTTAATATCTTGTGTCATCATTCCAGTATTGTGTTTTATGTTTGACCACCGGACATAAACCCACACGATTGTGGTTGAACACAAGAACAAAGCACTCTCGCCGAGTAGGTACCTTATGAAAGTCAGATGTGGCTCGCATCGCACTCAAGTAAAGCTCTGTTTTATAAGGCAATAAATACAACCTTATTCTTCCACTTCAGTTTAGATGTGATATGTAATGATATATGTAATCTTGCCTCTCAAAACCTGCCAGGTTTTAAATCACGTTCAGTTTCTATGTAACTCATCAGTATTCTGTGGCATTTCTGGTGAACTGATGTTAATGAGCTGTATTAAATTCTAACAAAAATTGCGTCACAGACCCGCCAGTCTACAAGAAATTCTGAATACCGATGAGTTTCAATATTCATGGACAAATCACACATCACACTCGCACAGGTGAGTTTCAATAGAAACTGAACGTTTAAAACCTGGCAGGTTTTGGGAAGCTAGAATACGTCCTCTGATATAGTGAAGCAGCCTCGTACTTAAGTTATGACATATATATAAATCTTCTAGTCTCTTCTATCTTTGTATCTATTTTTGTAGTGTTTTATTATGCCAACCTGGCGCACTTTATATTTAACTAATGAGATAAAAGTACATGAGCTGCAAGAAACGGACCATATAATATATGCACTGCGGGATATAAAGAAATGTCACTCTAAGTATATTTATAAACACTAGCAACCAACGTTGTGCAAATCAAATTGCACTCTATCACGTTTGGATGAGAGTCGCTATTTGCTCATATTTATCACGATGTGAAGCTTCTGTACAAGTAGGTACTATTATTTATTCAATACGACACCTACTGGCTAGCATCACCGCATTGCCGCAATATTGTAACGATTCAGAATCACATGCAGGTTTGTCCGCTGTGGTGAAAAACTACATTTTCAAGATCAGCTTAAAAATACTGAATATATATATCTATAAGTACTTATAATATATAATATAATAATATTATAAAGAGGTAAAATTTGTGTGTTTGTATATTTGTTAAATTGTAATTGTTAATCTTGGGATATACTGAACCGATTTTTAAAATTCTTTCACCAATAGAAAGCCACATTATTGCTGAGTGTCATAGGTTTTATAAAAAACCGAAAAATAAAAAGGCTTCTACGTGGTCGTCCGTTTTGCAAAGTGAATCGGAGAAAAAACGGTCGAATTATGCCCAACGAAGTGGGCACGGGTCAGCTAGTATATAATAAAGAAAAATACTCATAGTTAAAGTATTTTATACTTAAATCAGTAAAACACAATGATCATATTATTATGTAGGATCGTCTCATAAAGTTTATTCTAGTTATCAATTATTATTTATTTAATCGTATGACACTTTGAGGCGTAAAATAAATATTTGTTAAGTTATCAATTGAACGCGAAGTATTAATGTGTAATCACATATAATAGTTATTCACATTACATTACCTATTTATTCTACGACCGCTTATTGTGATAGTGAACACCCTTCAAACCTAAATCGATATTTCTTGTATCTTGTCAGTACACAAATTGTTGTGTGCAGCGTCACCAAAATGCCTTTGGTTCGTGGAATCTGAAATTGTAAATTCGAAACGGTTTGGTTTTGTTGGTCGTATCTTGTAAAAATGTAAATGCCCGGAATCGTTTATAGTGAAGATAGGACTTGTTTCTCTGCCAGTTTCCACATTCCGCGGTTGACCTTGCTCCAGCGATTGAGTAATAATTGCTTACGAATTTCGTATACATTTCAGTTTTCATCGCGCGTCACTAACAATCCATTTCAAAATTCCCTATTTCTGTGTTTTCAAGGTGATAAGGTCTGTCGTAGCTAAGTTGTCACTAACTATAAATAAATAAATAATGCTGGACAATCTACACAACATCATCTAGCCCCAAGCCAAGCTGAGCTTGTGTTATGAGTACTAGAAGACTGACTTACTTAATACAACACATTACATAGATATATATTTTTTATTATACATATAAAATACCCAGAACATCCGGAATAAACATTTACAGATCGTAGAAATATTTATCCCAAGCTGGGAATCGAACCCGCGGCGGACCTTCGCCCGCCGCGCCACATCGGTCGGCACAAACTCTCTTCAGGCTTTATCTTTCGTATTAATTATTTCACAAGTGACTCTAATAGTGAGATATGATGAAGCCTCATTGTTGATAGATCAATTGGAAGCCGTGCAATGCCGTGCACACACTTTTAATTGGCCTTATTAAAAGATAACAATAAAAGCAGGATCTGTGTTATGCATATTAAACAAGCCCCAGCTCCGCCCGAGCGAAAAACCTACCTACCCGTTTAAAAAATAACTAAAACGGAGTTTATTTGTGAAGTCAGTGAGGCCTCATCCCGGCGAAGCTGCTGGAAGCACGTTCGAAGAGTAAAGTCAACACACTAAGCCGCTCTGCCGTCGGTCAATTGACATAGCCGACCTCATACTAGGCACTCCGAACTACTTAGAGAATTGTGGTCTTACCATCGAATTCATTAACTATGTAGAGGTTTTTCTGGAGGTAGGTTCAGGCGCTGTGATGAACAATGCTGGTAAAACAGAATACGCGGTCTCTGCTTATAAATTCAAGGCGTGTAATCAAGCTAATTATTAATTTAATTAATACATAGCTGGATAATGTTAAAAGATAATTATGCGAGTTTATTATGCAGGCCATGTTTATTTTAACATATCGATACCTTAATTTGAAAACCTACTAACTCCACTTTTTCACCAAAATGACATTTTTATACCGACAGAAACTAGATTTTTTTCTCTATTTTTTGAAATACTAATAACTCCAAAATTCCTAACCGTATTGATGTAAAAAGCCATTTGAAAATCAAACAACTCCGAGTGAAACGAAATGCTTCGATTTTGACAAAAAAATCAAATAACTCCCGCGCAGTCGCCCATTTTGTATGGCGTCACAGAAGCGAATGCATGCTTCTGAAAGTTTATTTTCAAAAAAATATGTGTTTTATTACCGTTTGAAGCTTAAAAGGGTGGGTTCCCAACCAGTCACACTGTGACTCGTTGGGAAAAAAAATCCCAACGAGTCACACTGTAACTCGTTGCGACTTTATTTTTATAAAACGTTCCCAACCAGTTACACTTTTCTAACAGTGTGACTCGTTGGGGGAAAAAATCCCAACGAGTCACACCAATTAATATTTTCAGAAGTGAAAATGACTTTCACTACTAAAAATTCACTTAATGTGTAGGTTATTTTATTTTAGTTATTTTTATCAAAAATGGCAGTTATAGTGTATTGGTAGAAAAAATCTGCTTTGCAGAAAAAGATAACATCCGATATTTAATACTACTACTCACTGCCTCTATAGTAAAAAAAAGACGTGTGGTACTCGGGGACTGCCGCGGTAAAGCTATTGCATAGCATTTTTTGCTGGATTAAGCATGCAGTGTTAAGTTATTTTCGTTTGGTTTATTTCGTTACGGAATTTCTGGATTCGGTCTCCACGCTCAAGGCCCGCGATAGAAGCTATGCAATAGCTTGGAGCTATCGTGGAGATGGAATTCAGAATTTTCGTAACGAAAATATCCTAATATTGCACATGCGTAATCCAGCAAAAATGCTATGCAATAGCTTGACCCGAGTGCTACACCTTTTTATTATTATTATGATTAATAAAGACATTTTAAAACAGAAAAAAAATCTGTAGAACATACCGCAGCGCGATAAGTGGCAGAAAAAAAACCTTATGAGCAACAAATCCATTAATTCCCTAATACAGTTACTTACTTTAGTTTTAATACAGTTTAGTTTTTTCTTCAAGTTAATATGGTTCCATATTCTTCAAAACTTTTTTATTTTTTCGTAATTATAAATAAACATTTAATTTCACGAAATATTTTTTTTGTTCATTACACGATATTTACCATTTGTGATACTTATAGAAGTAAAAAAAAAAGATTTATAAAAATATAAATAGGTGTGACTCGTTGGGATTTTTTTTCCCAATGAGTCACAGTGTGACTGGATTTGGTGTGACTGGTTGGGAACCCACCAAAAACAGAAGAACATAGACAAAGTGTAAACATATTTTGAGAATATTTCGTTGCTGGAAACTACAAACCTAACAACTCCACTTTTATTTTCAATTATTGCTTAAACCAAATCGAACAACTCCTTTTTTTCACTATAAAACCCTATAGTTAAAAGAAAAATTAGATTTTTAATTGTTTTTAGGTAAATAAAGGGCGTAATTTCCAAAAGGACTTTGGATTTTCTTTAATCGGTTATGTATAATTTATTATAACGTTTTAAGTCTCTCCTGTAAAATTTGCTTTAGAGGAGTTAGTAGGTTTGCAAATTAGGGTATCGATATGTTTTTTTTGGATATTTATTCCATACATGATACATGAATATTATGTTTTCAAATTAGGGTAGTTTATTATCTAAATAGGTACCTACATACAACCTTGGATTAAAAAATGCGCCGTAATTGCGGACCATACATTATACATATTTTATTAAAACTATTTTACATTTATAAATAATCCTCAGCAGTAAAACTAACCCTTAAAATATATTGGTAGAACCTTCACACAACGCCATCTAGGGCTTAGACTAAACTATGTTTGTACGGTGCGAGTTACATACAGCTGATATGATTTATTTCAATACATTTTACTTTTATAGACATCTTGTTATTTATTTATGTTATAAGGAACGTATATATTTTTTTAGATTAACTTTATTCCAGTAGCTCGAAATTCGATTCTTGATAAAAAAATCAAGTTACGGACGGATAATTTATAAAATATTTGTGTGTAAAAAAGATCAATATGCTTATTCGAATACGTTGCGTGTAACTCATTCATTGTATTATCTCAATATAGTAATGAATGGGTTTCCCTGTGACGCATGTATTCAACCCTCGCACCCCGTCGGGATTGGGGTGACGTATGCGCGCCTGCGTGCTACATTTGCGCACATGCGCATCCAATTCCTTCCATCATGCAAGTACCGTTCGATATTCTAGCAGGGAAACCATCGCGCATGCGTTATGCACCCTTTCCGTCGATCAGGTGTAAACCGACATGGCTGATAGCGAATTTGAAGAATTTCGCCGTGTTTTCGACAGATTACCACAACATATAAAGGCTCCCACGCCTTTTTACTCGTAAGTACACCATATTATTTCATAATCTATGTTAGAAACCTTTGGCTTTGTCACCAAATCACGCTTTCATGTGCCCCTGCAGACATGCCACTTGGTGTTGTCACGTAATAAATATGGGCGTAGAGGACTACTAGCGCTCAATGGAGTAGTGTAAATTAAATCAAAAATGTATAAGGACGATTATAGAGAATGGTGTTTTTATAGATTAGTGCCAAATGTGGGATTGGACGATGATTCCTCATCATCCAAGAGTGAGGGGTCACCGGAAGAAGACATAGGCTGCGTGGGAGATGGCGAGACCTCATCGATCCAAGAGGGTACGGTATCACCGACCCAAGGGGATGCAAACACCCAGCGAAGCCCCCGACATCAAACATTTACAAACGGTGAAAGACGAAGGCGAAAACTTCCAGAAATTCCTAAGAACAAAAAATGTAAGTAGCTCGAATGTAAAATATACGAATAACATGCTTTGCCTTGATTTCCGTAAGTACCTACTTATCTTTTTTTATTTATAGATTTCTTAGGCCAACGTTATCGTATACACTGTAATATCAGTTATTATTACAACTTCCTGGCGACTTTGTATTACATAAAGCATGCGGCGACTTAATTACTTTTTTAAAATAGCGAGCTAAATTATCTAAAGATTTCATTACGCAAATCACCATATAAATAATGACGATCATGATGTGTTTTCTTGGTTTTCTTGGTCAACCTTTGATGGGTTTTTTGGATTGGTGGATTTTTTTAGCAGATTACTTGTGACCATTCTTCCCACTTACAGGTGTAGTGAGAATTCCCAATTTATTTATAAAATGGATAAATATTGGTAAATTGTTCCACATTTTATTCTAAATCAAACAAATTAAACATAAAAACAAAATCAATAGCAGATTTAGTTACTTTACAGTTTGCAAAATAATATAAAAAAATCTATATTACAAAAGTTATCATAAGTACTGAATCTTTAAACTCCTGAAAGTTATCGAAAAATGTTTTCTTACATATAAATCAATGATTGATGAATAAATAGGCAATTTAAGTCGTCGAACCCAAAAGTATGCCATTTACGCAATTACGCAAAAAGTCTAATTACTTACTTAAAAAATTAAAGCATTTTTCGTGTTTTTGATTATTTTATTGATATTAAAACTTCTTTATTTCTTCTGTTTAAAATATGTTTTTTTACAATATACTTACCTTATAATTATATGAAAAAAACAACTTATTATAATCTAATATAAAAATGACACCCGTTTTCTGTTGTCACAACATAGCATGAAAACGGCTTGATCGATATGGCTGATATTTTTTTGTAGTTTTCTAAAAAAAATTATGAAAATCTCTCAGAAAAAAAAAATCTCGCCGGGACAGCTAGTATTATAATAAAACTTAAACTTGATCGTCGCCGGAAATGGAAAGGCACTTTTCTATTTCCAGCGGCGATAGTCTACCGGTGGTCTGTGTTAGCATAGCTTTCATTTTCCTGGTTTATTATTATTGAATATTCAATTATATTTTCGCTGGGCGTTTGTTTTAATAGAAATAAGCTTTTCTACTTGTTTTTTTTTAGTTCAAACAGTTGCGTGTTGCCAATGTCTGAGATTAAAATGAGTTATAATGTTGCAGCCACAGTATTAGCTTGCAATCAAACTTCGTTGGCCGATGAACTAGGCTCCATGTCGGGTATACACGTTCGACCGGGATGCCATGGACGACCACTGCTTGTGCTCAAATGTGGATATCTGCTGGATGAAGACTCCAGTCCAGACTCCGAAAGGATGCAAAGCTTGGGGGATGTTGACAGTGGACATAGCACTGCACACTCTCCTATCGATACAGGCCCGAAAAGTATATCACCAACACCTCTACAACAAAATGGTATGGCCATAAATGTATCACATACCTAATTTTATAAAAAAATGGGATTTATTTGAATTTATTATTTCTAGTATCACCATCATCAAGTTGCAGTATCAATGGTCTCAATTTTGGTGGAAATATGACAACAGTTCCTCACAGTCAACTGGAGATGCTTGAAGCCACACATAGGGGTCTACACAAGTTCAACCCGAGACATCATGACGAAATAGAAGTCGAAATTGGTGACCCTATATACGTGCAGAAGGAAGCTGATGATTTGTGGTGCGAAGGTACGTGTACCTTTTAATTACTGATTTGACCTTTAGATCTGACATTTGATAGAAGCCAGGTGTATAGGTATACTTCGTAATGCAGCAAAGCTTAGCTATATTTGGATTCGAACAGAACAAAGGAATGTATTTCACGGATTTCAATAATGTTTCAGGAGTAAATCTTCGAACTGGTCAGCAAGGTATATTTCCATCAGCTTACGCGGTTGATATGGATTATAATGACTTTGACCCAGCTAATGCCAAAGTTAAGAGAGAGCGGTACCTATTGGGGTAAGTAAATGCTTAGATTTAACAAAAAATATCTTATAGTGTGATTACCAAGGTTTAAAATTGCTAAGATAAATGTGTTATTTAATTTGACAGGTACATGGGCTCAGTAGAAACACTAGCACACAAAGGTACTGGAGTAGTATGCCAAGCTGTTAAGAAAATAGTCGGAGAATGTAATGAAGACCCGTCTCTGCAGCCTTGTATTCTAGAAGTTTCAGATCAAGGCCTACGGATGGTCGATCGATCTAAACCAGACGTATGTCAAAATATCATTTACTAATTATTGATATATCTTTTAATTTTATTAACTTTCTCTGTGAAGAATGTATTCACATTAATTATAGAAGAACATTTATAGATAAATAAATAATAATAGAGCTAGAGCTCTCGATATGTCACATTACAATTTATATATTTTATACAAAAATATCATTTTCAGAGTAACATGTATGATGGTAAAAAGTAGGTGTTTATTATTTTAGAAGAATCGTCGGAATTTATTGGAAATCTATAAGTATATAAAACTACAATAAAACTACGATTATATGAAGTCATCAAAATTTAAGGAAATGTAGAAGTTTAATTGAAATCCCTAATCAAAACACATAATTTTCGTTCAATAACCTATGTGCTATATCAATAAAGTCTAAGATAAAAAATCGAATAATGTTGTGTTGGAATTTAGTTGCCAATTGGTATGATGTTTCTAACGAGATTATAACTTCAATAGTGCTTTGTTGATTTTGCGGCAATGAGTCACAATGTATTTGAAGATGTTTTACGACTTCATAAAAACTTTATTGCTCTAATAAACTGCTGGTACGTGAGGCGATCGTAACAAGATCAGTAGTATGTACTCCAATTGTATCGAATATTATTGACTACAGTACCAAAGTTACTAAGAGTAAATGTATATTATAACCAATAAGATCGTCCCTGCACCGTGTTTATACACAGATGAAAAACTGCTGATAGATACAATACACATAAATTGGTTTTTGCCATTGGTGGTTCAGTCACCGTCTAGACAGATTCGATCGGACAGATCCAGCCGTTGTTTATGTAAACGACAAACAATGTAATGGCTGGATTTGTCGGACGTTATTTGGATTAATCGAGTAGTTCACCTGTCAGTGCGAGTCCATGTTTTCAGTAAAGTTGTAACACACACACACAAGTATAGTGATGCTAGAAATTATACGAAAATTTGAAGAGAGGCGTGCATTTATAAAATATTTTTATCTCGACACGTGCTCGATATAAACAATGTATAAATAATATTTTTCAGGGAAATCGAAGTGGACCTTGCATCGACTACTTCTACTCACTCAAGAATGTGTCTTTCTGCGCGTTCCACCCTCGTGACCATAGGTATCTGGGTTTCATCACAAAGCATCCGACATTGCAGCGGTTCGCGTGCCATGTATTCAGAGGACAAGAGTCTACCAGGCCTGTAGCAGAAGCGGTTGGGTAAGGGTCCATGCACCAAGTCTTGTCTCATTGATACTGGAAAATCCAATTAATTTTAGAACTGGATTAAAAGTGCAGTTGGTAATTGGTTTCGGCAGATAAATTTAAATTTGTCTATTCATCTGCTACTGCTCAAATTATAAGTTGTGAAAAAATAATGAAATATTCAATTTGTGTGTGATAGACCTATGTTATATAATACTGAAATATTGGTTTCAGGAGGGCGTTCCAGAGGTTCTATCAAAAGTTTATAGAAACGGCGTACCCTATTGAAGATATTTACATAGAGTAAATTGAAAAAGCAATAATAGATTAACTAAACAAAATCAAGTAAACTTGCATTCGTAGAAAGTTTATAATTAACTTGTGGATAGGATGACATCTTGATAAAAAATAAGCTTTAATATTATCACTGGCATTGATGCCGCTCATGGATATCATACTCAAAACAATGATCGTGCACCATTTTTATCCAGTTTTGTCCCAAGTAGCAATGGGAGCTTAAACTAACTTTTTCTATTGATATTAATAATTTAGTGTAATGATTATTTGTCATAAATTATTATAAGTTAGTTATTGCCTGTATGATATAAATCTTAAGATGCTATATCGCGAAACGCCTTTATAATGTAGTTACTATACAAAAATATATACTTTGTATCATCAATAACTCATAACTTAGCATGTTAAATAATCTATTTATTACTTTTGATGGATTTATTAATCTCTTGGTCAACTTTCGTTTTCTTTTTGTCCCATATACGATGAATTCTTCCTTTATCGAAACATTGATAATCATAATTTATTTTATCAGCTATCTTGTACCCATAGTACAAGCTCTGCCCATCTGCTCACTGGAGCGTGATGTGTGTAAGTTTCGTGAAAATAAATTTATTTATTCTTACTTTTCAGTACTTCCTTAGATTTAACACAAAATTAAATATTATAAAAACATTTAAAAACAATCTTGAACCTATTAACACCTAATGGCCTAGTCTGTTACATGAAATAGCTTAGAATCATTAATTATAAAAAGCTTCAGATTTTGATGGGTAGTTTTTTACAATGTTGTATTAATATTATTCGATAAATCTAACAATATGCATTAGTAAATGATCTCTTACCCTTATTTTGTGAAATTGGTAGAACAATATTCGTAATATTCGGTTTTAATGTAGCGAACATTTTGACACCATGGCAATACTTTTGAGATGTATTTACATAGTTTGTAAAAACATTACATAGTAATTCGTAGATAGGTACCCATCCTTTATGATATTTTAAGCTGGTTATAACAAAATGATTAAAATACGATGTTAATTAACTTGCACTATTAGTTACTTGTCTATAAAAAAACACTTTCCATGTGTTAAGAAAATTATATTATGTTAAAGTAAATAGATAAACCATTTTAAAAATGCACGTGCCTTAATCGCGGTTACACTCCTATGCAAAATGATTTACAGTTACAGTTTTGTTTGTATTGTAACTGTAAATCATTTTGCATTTTGAATATGGTTACCATTAATAAAAAATGGCTGGATTTGTCGCCCAACTAGGGCAATAAAGAACCGAATGCGTGTACATTTTAAAAATGGTTTATTTGCGAATGAGTAATTTCCATAAAACATACAATAGAATGCCTAATATAACTAACTTCCAATTCGCTATTTTTTTAATTATAAATTAGTTGTTTGTTATCACCTTTATAAAAAAAAATGGCAAATTTGTTTGTATTAGTCAAAGTCAAAGCCAAAACTACTTTATTCAGTAAAATCACAAGGATCATTTAGAATCGTCTTACATACCAGGTGATTCTAGGTGCCAGTTCCACGCGATATTGTAACTGTAAATCATTTTGCAATGTAACCATCCTAACGTGTCAAGACGTTTCCATTCGTTTCGACGTCTTGACACGTTACCATTATTAAAGAATTATTAAAAATCCGAAGGCGCGTTCATTTTAAAATTGGTTTAAGAGTTAAGAGAATGTGTAATTTCCATAAAACATACAATATAATGCCTAATATTGTTATACTTCCAATTCGCTATATTGAATTAAAATTAGTTGTTTGTAATCACCTTCATTATAAAAAATCTTAACAAGCTAAGTATTATGGTAATATCATTATAATAATGTAATCATTAAATCTCATAAGTGGTATTATGTATTTTGGGACACTTCTGTCTTTTTTCACCAACAGTAGTTCTATCGCTGATATCAGAAATCAGTTAATGTAAGTTTTTTTTTGAGGTTTTTAATGGTTTAATAACTATTACATCATAAATTAGAGCTGTCCTTACAAATATATAAATATTTTAAACTTATTAATTGTTGAGCATGTCAGTGATACCTCATTAGATTTCAAATTGTAACTATTATTACTAGATATATACTATTTATATTATTTTATAAATGTGAACGGCTGTTTCGAGTTTTTTTTAAACTATTCTCTCATATTTTATTTTTATTAAGAGGCTGGTGAGAAAAGACATAACTTCCTAGTTGTATGTTTATATAGATTTAGTATTGTAGCTATTTAGCTATAGCTTGGTGATGCAATGTTGTGACTTTTTATTTCACGGACATAAAAATTGCTTTATTTTTTTACATGTAAATATTTAACAATAAATAATACTTGAATAAACTTAAATAGGACACTTCTATAACTCGGATGGCTATAACAGCTTATTTCTTTAAATCGATTACAATAGTACCACGTTATAACAATATAATAAGTATAATGTCTAGCTCGAATAATCAGGTTTATATAGACAGACCCATTATATCATCAATAGAACCTTGTAGATATTAGATGCAACATTTACCGTGTCCTAAAAATGTAAATATCAGCAAAAAAAATATATTGAAAATGTTTAACAAAGCTGATAAAGCTGTGAATAGAAATGAGGAGTAAAATTTTATTTATTTTTCCATCAAATGTCATAGCGTATTTTGAGTAAAGCATTAAAATCTGTATTACTTGGACTGAATAGTGTGTTTCATTTATGCATATTATTTAAGACGAGGCAGTAAGGGCAGGTAAGTACCTACTTTATGCATTATAAATACAGAAAAAACGATCATGGAAGACCATTCATATATTTATGAGATCCTATTTTGAACTGCTTTCACAAAATTCGAAAAAATGTACGTAAAAATGACAAAGAATCCTATTTCATGTCGGATCAAAAGACTCTGATGCCATTTATGATATGAGTTCTAGAGATATATTTTATACTTTACGCGTTTAGGCAAGCGTAGTGTGACGCCCTCTGGCGAGATGGATCGACGATCTGCGGAGTGTAACTGGCAAATACAACATGAGTAGAGACAAAGCCATGGGATGTTGTAGTTTCCGTACTATTCCGTGACAGTTTACAAACCCATCGCATCAGCTAGAATAATAACCCCACTAAGCTTAAGAAAAACACCATCTATGAACAACTCCATGAAACACTAGCCTAGTATGATTACTGTTTTACTGAAATGTAGAAAGAGAAGTGCCACCTGTCGGTATTAACTAAAAACTTCCAGAACCTAGGGTTCTTTAATTTAATGTTTTAAAACTGCATTAAAGTGCAGTTGTGCAACGTAGTGAAGGACTTCCTACAGGCAGATGGCAGCACCTGCTCATACAGAATATAACAAAAGTTTCAAAAAGTTTGAAGACGGATGGTGCCCATCGCCATTAGGTCCCTGATTTGCATGGAAACTGCGCGTCCTTGCACCGGAAACTCGGAAAGTTACGCGGGTTCAACATTTATTATTTAATCAATTATAGAATCTTCATGTATTGATTAAATTTTGTGGATGTGAATATGTTTTTATAACTAAATGTTTTCACAACTGTCATTATAGTAACAATTTATAAGCCTTTTAAAAAAAATCATAAGTTTGGATTTTGTTAAATTGTTATTTGAACACATTTTAGTTTCAAATATTGATTGGTTGGTTGCAGTAATTGTATGATGACCGTTTCTTCATAACATTGAAATGTAAGTACGATAACAAAATTTTTACAAATAATTTTGAAAAATATCTATTACATTGTCGGCGATACTGATATTTGGTTAAATGTCGTTAAATGCCAGTGCTGTATTGTTATACAGGGTGGCGCAAAAGTAAAGACCCTATTTGGTTCAGCTATAACACTTTTTCTAAATTAGAACACTAGATTTAGGTTTTTTTAAATGTATATTAGTGCCATTAAATTTCGTGCCATTAGGATTTAAAGATGATGTCTTTTAAATGTTGACCTCCAGAGTTGATGCACTTTTGAGCCCTATTTATGACATTTTACATAACTTGCCGTGACACTTCCTGCGATATGTTCCTTATTTCTTGATGAATGTTTTCATTTAGAGCTGCGAGAGTCTGTGGCTTGTTCACATACACCTGAGATTTCAAAAAACCCCAAAGAAAGAAGTCTGGACTGCAGGGCTATCCAGCAAGGGGAAACTTGCGTGACCGAATATCCTTTCAAATGCAGTTCAGTTTTGATGATTTTACTATAGTAACTCATCAGTATTCCGTGGCATTTTTGTGGATTGACGTGGCTGAGCTTTATAAAATTATGACTGAGCTGTTAAAAATGACAATGTCAAAACTGAACATGATTTACAGGGTGCCATGATTACACGACCAAGGAATACACAATCACGGAAAACACAGCCCGGAATTGGTGACCATTTTGTCATCCAATTCCATGGTTGACAAAATGGTCACCAATTCCTGGCTGCGTATTCCTGGCTGCGCTTTTCGTGGTCGTGTTTTACCGGGTTGTGTTTTCCATGGTTGTACATTAACCGGACCCTTGTCAAGTAACAGTTCAAATACAGTTCTAAAACATTTCAGTTGTCTGGATACGCCCACTGGTCAGATCGGGTGATCTTGCAGGCCAAGGCAAATCGCTAAAACGAGACATAACTCGGCCTGGAAAAGCGTCCCTCACTAAGTCCATAGTGTTTTTATAAAATTAGTGTTTTTACGAAATTCACGTTGTGTTTTTATTACTGATGAATTATTCCGTAAGGACATTGACTCGATTATTCCGCGTTCTAGAGGAGTAAAACGATCCCTGTTTGATTTCAGTGTATTTTACATTTGTTCACTACACAATTTTCAACAACAGAATGACAGGAAATGTCATATAAATAAATGAACAGTATTTTCTTTAGTGCCATTACTTTTGCGCCACCCGTTATTATATGAACGCTTCATAGTATTATATTAATAGATGTTACTGTGAAAACACCCTTTCTAAAAGTTTAACACGCAAATGAATAAGTATATTATTATGTGAAAACGAAATGAATGTTCAATTAAATTTACTTCATAACTTTTTTTCATTCAAACCAAATAATAATCTTTAACGAATACAAAATATATTTTGATTGCTTTAAATCATAATTATATTCAACTGCTATAACTGAAAGTTTCCATACTGGTTAATATTACTAATACGAATATTACTAACTAGTAGCTAAGTGCTTTATTAAATATGCTGTTTGCACAAAACTTTAGCTCAAGCTAGTGTGTTTTTCACTCCATTTAACTCTTCATTTGAAACATATAAACATGCTACTCATCGAGGATCTAATTCAGATGAAACGTGTATAGACAAATTATAAACTACTAGCTGACCCGTGCCCACTTCGTTGGGCATAATTCGAACGTTTTTTCTCCGATTCACTTTGCAACACGGACTACCAGGTACACGCCTTTTTATTTTTCGGTTTTTATATAACCTATGACACTCAGCAATAATGTGGCTTTCTATTGGTGAAAGAATTTTTAAAATCGGTTCAGTAGATCCCGAGATTACCCCTTACAATTTAACAAATATACAAACACACAAACTTTACCTCTTTATAATATTAGTATAGATTTCGAAATGAACACTCGTTCGGCTCTTATATGCACTAGTTGGCCAACAGATCTAACTATTCCTTATTAATGGTAATGTGTCAAGACCAACCAACCATGGACAAGAAATAAATTATTCGTATACCATTTTTGCATGCGAGTGTTACCGCGGCATTTTTAGAATGGTTTATCACAGTTATTCCCAGGTATAAAAACCGGTTCCAATAGGAGTTCCGGTTCTCATAAAGGTTCTTATAAAGGTTCCGGTTCGTCGCGTAGGGCGTGAGCGAAAAAATCCTATCCGACTTCAACCGGATCGGAACCGGTATTTAGGAACCGTTTTAAAACCCTGGATGTTTTCGCATTTCTGGACACCACGCTTTTTAAGGAGGGCGGTGACATGCAAGTCTGAAACCCACGAGAGTTAGAGAAAAGTTTAAAGAAGTCATGCCCTCGATTTATAAGAATGCAACAGAGACAGAGCAACCCTCAATGTTTGTTCAAAATTAATTATGTGTTTCAACATATAATTAATTTTCATATAATCTAAACTAATATTATAATGAGGAAAGATTTGATTGTTTGTTTGCTTGCATCGAATAGGATACAAACCCACTGAATCAATTTAAAAAAATATTTCACCGTTGTGAAGCTAAACATATGCTATATTAAATTAAAAGAAAAAAAAAATATCCCCTTACTAAAACTTCAATTATGTAACCCAAGATGTAAAAAAATACCTTAGAAATTCCTGACATCGCGTGTGCTGAGAAAACTATTGATGATAGAAAGAAATCATGTACCACGATTTTGTAGAACACATCATCATCCACAAAAAAGTCAGCGACGGCTTATGTCTAACAATTATAGATATGTGTTATATGAGTGTTTTAATATATTTATCTAATACTAAAAATATAATTAAAAGCCGCTAGAAAACGTTCTCTATTTGTAAAAGTATTCATCCTTATCTAAATAAATTACTTCATAATAAGGACTGTTTCAATACCTATATAACTTTAAATTATTCAATTCGGACATTCCATTCGAAAGATATCACGTGTTCAAAAATATAAGTATGTATTAGAAAAAAGTCAAGCAGGCGCCGCCGCCGGTCACGGGAGTATCTATTTTTTAACAACTAGGCGGACCAAAATGATTGCAGATTTAAAAAAAATCTTTTACCATTTGGAACCTTCATTCATACTGAGTAACATAGTCTAAATTTAAATAATATTTTTATATAGGCTACCGCGCGAAGCCGGGGCGTGCTATTTTATATAACTAAAAACCCATTTTGCAAGTTGTTGTAAAACTAGGATAAAGATAAATGAAACAAATAATAATATATTTTTTAAATTTTATTGGATCACAGAACAAAACGTTACAACGTATATTATTCTATCTACTTGTTACAGTTAATATTCTGTTTGAGCAACGTCATAAACTACAACAATACCACAAGGATAAACAAGAATATTAATACATTGGCATTTAGTTTTAAGTTAAAACATTGATATAATGAGTCGACAAAAATAATATGAAACGATTAATACCTAGCCAGGATATCTAAAGTTTAATCAAAATCAGTCTCAATCATAACGAATATAAGTTAATTAACCCATGCATATAATGCGCATATGTTTATAAGGTTTTGTATCAAGTAAACTGCTGTGATAATAATATTCTTATTCTTACTAAATCGCGTTATTACTGCAAATTGCTGTTTCATTACATAATTAATTGGTTTTTTTAGATAAATAAATACTTATTACTCAAAACGCTCAATCACAAATCACAGCTTATCAAAATGGTTCGTTTATATCTACATATTATAAGTGTGTCAGACACAACGTTGATTAACATCATCTCGTATCGTATCGTGTCAGACATCAACCAATACCGTCGGTGGCAAATGCAATCGCGATATTTTATCTACATTGGTTAGAAGATACACGTTATTACATGTACCTGAACCGCGTAAAAAAAATCACTCCACGAATACCATCTGAAGACGGACTGTCGGTGTCTCCGCGGCCATGGTAGTTATAAAAACAGTAATAGAAAATAATATTTTGTCTGACACGGCACGTTAGGTATAAATCAATATCGTGTCTGACACGCTCAAAGCTTGTAGATTACCAGATTTTAAAACAGCATTGTTTAGCACTTTATTTTCCTGTTAAATAGGTTAGCAAAAATCTATTTCAATAAATTAAAATTATGTATTTTTCACAATAAAAGCGTAGCTACTTTGGAAACGTAGTTACAAGTCATTATCAAGAAATTAAACAGCAAATGAAAACACAAATAATGATTTCTACATATTTTTCAAATGAATATTAGCGTGTAAGCATTTTTAAAAATTGGATTAAGTACTAATTGTTTTATTGGCTTGATCTACTGGTACAAAAGATTATATAATTGCAATTTACTATTTAAAACTACATACAATCAATATAAACGTTCATTTTACTGAATATATTTGTTCTATTAAGATATTATTTATAAAGCAAACAACAATTAAATTATTTCTTGAATTATACTTGGAATACAACAAATAATACATTTTAGTTATAATATTTATTAAATGATACTTAGTAAACAACTTAACAGTACCTCTAAATAGGTTTTCTAATAATATAGTATTTGTTTATTTATAATCCTACATTTTATTTAAATGTGATTTAGAATTTGGTTTTGCGCTTAAGGTTTGTGGGCGAAACGCGTTTAATGTTTTCCAAAAATCGCCAATTCCATCCCCATCATTATACACTTATTTTTTAATAATTAATTTATTAAAGCTTTTTAGCTGAGTGATACTTACTTATTTAATTGATAGAGCGAAGCGAGATCTCCAAATTGACTCTGGGATGAATCATCCCGTGATATATTTATTTATATAGGATCCAAGTATATGGTATATGAAGGAACAGCACCAACTAGATCTCATTTGAGGAAAATCACTCTTATTAGTAGCCAATTACGAATCATTTTGGCGCGCTTCGCCCAGTCCCTCATGCGTTACAACTACGCTACCCTTAATACTAGGTGCAATATAATGCAAATTTCACATCTATACTTAATGTTACTAATTATTATATTTTGTAAAAAGTCCGTTATTTTTGTTTAATATGACTTTATCTTAAATAAGAATAGTGATACGAATAACAAAGGATAAATAGGTAGATAACATAATATTATATATAGAACATTCAACTTTATACATAATTTTCAGTATTATGATACTGTGACGATAATTTGAAATAGCTAATTATACCAATTAAAATTACGATAAAAGTTTCATAATTATTTATTTTATTTTTGGGCCGAAATGATTGAACTCAGTCTTCATAAAATTGTTTAAATGAAAATTAATATTTGAACCATTTAAATAAATTAGAGATAACTTTAATGGTATTTTTAATAAATAATGTACGTTTTATCATTGAGATAAATAATATTAAACAATTTGGTTTTAACGATAACGTTCGAACTATATTTTATATCTTATAGATATGATTTATTGTAACAATTCCTTAATGTTCATTTATAAAACTTTAAATGTTGAGCAAATTTGTCAATGACCATTGAGTTGTTGATAGAATTGTAATTAAAAAGTTCAGTATAAAATAACACTTGATTATATAAATTAACAGCCACATATTATCACGCCTAGTTTTTTTTATTAAATTAAATAAACAAATATTTTAAATGGAAGTACAACATTGTTTCATTTTTTTTAATGTGCTTGTTTGCTTTCAAAAGACTGGTTTCAAAATCTTTAGCTGATATAAAATTATTATAACGATATCAGTCATTCATATCAGAACACACACACGGTTATATTTTGGTGTTTTTTCATTCCAACGACTGTCTCTGCAGTGTTTGGATGCTATAAAATAATTATAATTATGATATCAGTCTATAGTTTTATGTACATTTACATAAGACTGTGATTTATTGAAAATTTGAGAAATTTTAACTGTGCTGTGCGTGCAACTGCTATCAAAACTGATTATTTATTATAATTATACATAGTTTAAAAGCTAACATATCATTACAACAATCATTTTAAGAATCTGACTAAAATATATACAATAATTATTTGGCGAAATATACTGGATAAGACTACTTTCGAACCTTGAATAGGAATGTGACACGAAAAAAAATCACTCTGTATAAGCATTTTCGATGCATGCGTAAAATAATAATGAGACGAAGGAAAATATAAGGAGAGTCCTACGTCCACCAGTGGACTGATATAGGTTGATGATGATAGTGAAGAAAAATAAAACCTTAATTGGTAGGTAAATGTTTAAATGAAGACGGAAAAACGCCAAAGATGAATCGAATGAGAAAAATTATGTCTCATGAAGATATCTAAAGAGTCTGGTTTCGAGAATTGTCTTAAAGTATATCCAAAACATATAAATAGATGTATGTATGCTACGTAATAAATACTGTTTTACTTTACAGGTATATTGAAATAATATGTCTATTATTAAATAAAAGGAATAAAAGTCTTGTTCGTGGAAGACGCAAATTTCTGTGGAATCATATGAAAACAAAGATAAAAGTTACTTCAGATTCAACCTTAAAATAACACTGAATTATATTATTAATTTTAAAAATGAGTATTTTTGTATGATGATTTGCTTATAATATGCATACTATAAGAAATAATAAGAAATATAATGTATTATGTATAAGACGGCTTTAATTAAAAAAAGAGTAGGTACATACTTAAGTAGAAGAAGATTTTATTTCGTGTTTTATATAAATCAGTTTTAATCAATATATTAACAGTAATTTATAGCACGTTTTAACAATACGTTTTTTTTATAACACACTCTCATATTTAGTTATTTTTGTATTGTAAGAATAATTCGCCAAAGTAATATAACTAATAACTAATACAATTATACATTATTGAGCAATATACTTTTATTGCTCAATAACGTATAATATTGTATTAGTTATATACTCAAAAATGATTCTGATTGTCTACATTCTTCTCATGTTTGTATATTAATGCGATAAAATATTAATTTTTAGTTCCATATAAATCTTCCAGTTACATAACAAAACGTGTTTAATGAAATCAGTTTTTCAACTTGAGGATCGAAATAGTATGGGCAAGTTTTCATATTATTTATATTTTAACAAATTTATTTAAAATACAAATATTTGCCATTTTGTGACTTTAATGATATTCATAGCAATTGCTGTTAATAATTTAAAGTTTATCAAATGTTATTTTCATGATGATAACAAATCACAAATATTACTAGTGAATAATTCATGTTTTAGTATTTGAATTCATACAAAGACATAGCTCTCTCTGACTTTGCCCTAGGTTTTGAACGTTTCCGAACGTCTGATTTTATTGTTTTGATATTCACAAATATGTATATAAATAATGCAGTACCGGCCGACTATCGCTTGAAAAAGAGGCACAAGAAAGACTTATTTATCTTATATTTTTAGGGCTAGTTTTATCTTTACATCTCTTTATTAATGTGTATAAGGAGGCTATACCGTAAAGATCTAAATTTAAATAACCTATTTACCATTATTTTAGAATAGAATTTGTTTATTTATTATCCTATTTTTAAAATTGCTTTGTTTGTTTTTGGCATTTTGGTTTACTTTTTAAAGCTTATACAAATGTTTAACATTACACATAATTTTAAATATGACTTAATTTTATTTGTAAAATGTTAGTGAAATTAATAATAAATGGAAACATTAATGATTGTATGAATAATAACAACTAGAATTTATTCTATCATTTGTGTAGTTTTTATTATGTTTAATGCGTCAGTCTAAACCTAATTTAGAACATCTTGTTTTGTCTTGTTTTGGCTACATTAAATTTAACATATAATTAATTTTTTTCTACAATATCATAATTATCTTAATATTTTTTTACTGATGATTTATCTAGTCTTTACATCTACATACTAACAGTTTATATAAAATTACACAAATTAGTAAAGTATACTACTATTTAGTGCTTTATAGATTGATTTTATAATGAATCTTAACAAAAATTAGGAAAAAAGATTTCTTTAAACCAATATCTTTCAACTTTGTAATAGTTTGTTGTAGTAATATAAGATTAGGTACTAATGTAAAAAAAAATGTATGTGATAAATTAAAATGTAATACATAAGTATATTTATTTATGGTTAATAATAAATATCATTTAAATTAACATAATTATATGTAAGTATTTCTAATCTAATGACATTAATTTGTTTATTACTGTAAATATTTCAATTTTCGTCATTTACGTTCGTTAGTTGTTTACTATTCAAAATCATACACAAAATAAATAAGATAAATATGTAGTAGGTACTGACACCAATACCTAATTTCCTATGAACAGGAATAATGTTTGATCTATGACTATGCATTATTTTATCACTTTTTTTAGAGAACTTAAGTTTTGAAATTTGTCGTTGTTTTATTTATGCAATACAACTACAAGTCACTAGTACTCAATAGTGCATCAAAATCCTGATCTAGGAGTGACACAGTAATGTACCGGTTGTAATAATATTGCTTCCCTGTTTCAACCCGAAAACTGACACTAAAATATTATTAGCAAATAGCAAGTTAGATAGATAACACTTTATTGCACAGTTTTTTTAGAACTAAATTAATTTAGTACAATGGGCGGCCTTATCGCTGATAGCGATTTCTTCCAGAGATTTTCAATTTAATAGGAGAGCCGAAGATAGATAACTATCTACTAAAACGTATTGGAGAATTTTTTATAAATTTGATTTCTAACCTTATCAAACGCCCTATATTTGATCATAGGGTCTTATTTAGTTTTGTTTTAACTTGTGTGTTCGTGTTTTACGCAATAGCTGTTAATAAGTCTGAACTTGATGAAAACAATCTGAAAAGGTTTGTGTAGTTGTATGAGGTAATGTTTAGTTACCTCTATACGTTCCTTAGTATTCCTGCATATTAATATACCTATCATTTTAAGACCGCAAAATTCCGAAGAATCCTTTTCTTTCCTTCTGATATATATTATACTGATGACCGTACGTTATATGCCCTAAAAAGTAGGTTATTGATGAAATTATTTTCATTTTGATAATTTCCTTCTGATATAATACAGACCATACCATAAATGACCTAAAAAGTAGATTTCTGATGAAATCATACTTGTCTTTAGGTTATTTCGATTAAGATATTTGGATAGGTTATAATAACCTAGGCCGTGTGCAAAAGTTATGTTCCTTTTATAGAAGTGATTCATACGTGTCACTGATGAAATATTTGAACTAATAAGTCTATTTGCCTATGATTAAGTAATTTATGGTTAAAAATCTTTCTATAATTTGGCCAAAAATAGCTACTTACTCAAAATCTACGGCTGTATCAATATATCTCACGCCGACTTTTTTGATTATGCACCATGATAATTATATAACAATCGTACGAGATCATTATAAAAAACTTTAATAGACGTTGCGGATTAGTTGTATCTAGTAGATACTGCCCTTAGCACTGCAGGCTGTAGCAAATACACAAAATATCGAGAGGTCTCGTTTGGCATCTTTAAGATGTAATTTCAAATCGATTTTACCTATAATCGTAACCTAACCGATGTTTAGGATGTTAGGAACCGACAAAGCATAATTCATAACTGTTCATGAATCTATGAGTTAGTTAGACAAGAATTATTATTATTTTCAATTTGTTTCGTATGATACATTGTATTTATTTGAATGACATAGATGGAAGGTAAGAAATCTTTATTAAGACAGCTTAAGAGTAACGCATACATAGACGAACTTAATTACTGACAGATTTTTTTTTAGTAAGAAACATGTTTGGTGGAATAGTATATTAGATAAATAAACATTAGTCGATAAATTAAACTAACATGAAATACGAAAGGTAGAGATATAGTAATAAAGTTAAATAAAATTAAATAACTAAAATGTAATAATTTGAAAAATAGAATAGTATAGACTACCTTCGAAACCAAAATGGAAGTTAATTTATTAAAGCAAACTTAATTTTTGTAATAATTGGGATGGTAGAGTACAAAAAGTACAAATAGGTAGGTACATTGATGATGAATTAAAATGAAACAAAAAATACATATAGGTCCATTAGTGGTTTAAAATGGAACGAACGGAAAAAAAATCATAGACATTATAAGTTATTAAATTCCAAAAATTATAGATGTTCAAGTAATGATGGCATGACTTTAATTGGGTGTCTGAAAAATCTAGATAGATTTGCATGAAATCAATATTTGGTTTATTTATTTGCTATTATAAAATAGGTTTGAAAGATATTGGTTCTTAAAATTACATTCTACGTATTTTAATTCCAATACACTCTTATCTAGATGAAACGAAACTTAATTAACACGCTATGAGATAAATGTTTAATTCATATCTTAATAATTTTGAATGTATCAATAAATAATAATAAAAAATCCGTTAGTGCTATTTTTCTTTCCCATAATATAAAAAAATAACTATGTTTTTTTATTACCTATATGATTTTAAATGATATTACAATATGTGATACGGAATATGTTTGTTATTATTAGGAGTATGATTATATGTTATTAATCAAATATTGTAACTAGTTTGAAACATCATCCCACAGAAAGATAAAGTTATTTTTTACGAACAGTCCAAATAGAGGCTTCCAAGTATATATATATATATAATTTCGTATACTTTTGAAACAGAAGTTTATGACATTTGAAGCGATACGTGCTTCTTTTCAGATTGGTCGTAAATATAAAGTTATATTTGACTTTTCAACAGTTAACAGTAGATCCAACAATAACTGCTAATTCAATTCTTAATCATACTTTACGAACTTTAACATACATCTTAATTATAGTTTGAATGTGCTTTTGTAGCAATACAGTCTTGACTGCAGTATTCCATAATATTCGTTTTGATAATGATAAAACTGGATTCGTAAGTTAACTGCTTGAGTTATTGACACATTTTCAAGTATTGAATGCACTCATTGAAAGGCAACTGTATCGCTACCAAACTAGTAGGTGTAACGGTCTCTAAGGGTTATTTTTTTGTATTTTTTCATGTTGCAGCATTAAATTCTAATTTAAAAGTGAACTATAATTAATTTGATTATTATATGATCCTACAACTATTCATCTATTTCTGGTTACATATGAATGGTTAAATCGATAAGTTGTGATAAAGTTCATCAATATATAAATGAACTTAAAACCTGATCCATGATTGTTATAAATGTTTTATTATAGCAGTTGACAATAGTTGAGCTTAACAGCCAATTACTTATCAATGAACTTTAACCTTATATACATTTCTTAAAATCGAAAGCTCTAAAAGTTAGTACAATTATTACATGTTGAAAGGTGACTAAATGACGATTAGGTATATATTGTGAGCGATGATATGAAGCGTTCGTAGTATCCGTTCAGTTGTCTCCTTTGAGTAGCACTAAGTCGTCGGCCACAACATCGGAGACGTGCAAGTAGATGACCCAGTACGTCAGATTAAAGCAAACGAAACATACCGGGAACACGATCCTTGAATATTTGTCGATGTCGGCGGGTGAAGTGCCAAGCAGTTTGTTGAGGGACTGTGAAACAAATAACTCATTAATTCATCGTATTTTCGTTGACACTTTTTACTCATCGAGGCACTTATTTAAAAAAAAATCTGGTAAAATACTGTCATAATTTACAAGAAATCAAGTTTAAAATATAATTGTAAGATGTGATGCGTAGGTAAAATAAACACTATAGCAAAAGGAATGCATGTAGATTGTTAAATGTATAAGTAAACTGTGGTAGACCATGTTTAAGATAAAAGAAAAAGAAATGAATAACAGATATTTGAAACGGTAAACCCGCTGAACTGACTGCACTAGTAATAAAAGCAGAGATATGAAGTACGATGAGGTGAAACTTTGCTTAGTACGATTACGCCGGGTTCATAAAGTGACATTCGCATCCGTGTAGCAGCCGCAAAATTGCAATAAGTTATATATATTATATACTGCTACAGCATCGCTTAGCACATCGGCCTCTCTAGCCTAGTTCATCTTTTACAATTGTTAGAGAATAGAAAATATATTAATAATTTAGAATTGTTATATTATACTTATGTAAATATAGGTGCGGTTCTTCCACGCGACCAAAGCCTAGAAAATCGGGTAAGAAACTACGACTTGGTTCACACCATTTTTGTATGATCTTTCTTCCAAAACTTTACAATAGGCGTTAGAGCAACTAAATAAGAGAGGCAGAAATCTATTTGAATGATGATCGCGGTGATTTGAGTATTATTATTGATTGCCCATCAATATGAATGGGTATTTGCTGAGTCTGTTTATGTCGCCTGTCTAAATATAACTGTGTATAGTGAGCAGAGTGATTTATATTAAGCCATAATAAGCCACGTAAGCCAAACGAGGTATTAGATTGGACACCTTAAATGGATATCTAAGACTCAAAAGTTGAATAAAAGTTGTATAAGTTGTATATAAATCACCCTGTGTAAACTTAATAAACTTTTTAAAATCAATTACTGAGTTGTTGCCTTTGGTAGGCACATAAAGATGTTTAAAAACTTCTCGCAAAAACTTAAACGTCTTTTCGTTGTTAAATGACTACTTAATTAGTGTTAGAAAATGTAATGTCTATTTTTTTGTTGTTTAAGTACTTTATTATAATACGAAAAGTGATGGAAAATTTACCACATCATGAACCACATTATGAGGTTCTTCATTTAAATTTGTTTCAAAACGGAAACCGATATATTATTGTTAATAAAAATATGATGATATATTGACAAAGGACAAAATAAATATGACAGTTTTAAGCTGTTCAATTTAAAAGTAAATATAACTGCACTGTTTAAGTTTTTAAGAGCCTTTTTAAAACATTTTTAAGAGCATGTAGCCGTTCGCAAATGCGTCACGTTTAATGCTTACGATACTTTGTCTTTAATTAAAACGTCTAATTAATAATTTAAAACAAGATTTCTTATACTTACAATACACTTATTTTAACTAACACACGAACCTTCAAATATAAAAGTTTTAATCTAAAATGTCCAAATAAAACCGTCAATTAATTAGGTACAATCAAAAAGATACGTATGCCTACTTATGAAAACGATAACGTCCCTTTGTGTATGTATATTCCAGAACATTTGATCCTTAATAAGTGATTTCTGGTTAAATAATAAATTCACAACAAAAAATTAAATATTTTTTTGCAATCTACTCATTTTAACATTTGCAATTAAGCTATTTTATTTATAAACAGTGTGTTTAAATTACTTTATTTGTATGGTATAATGACCTTGGGTATGATGATCTGCGGTCCAGCTTCCTCATCTTGGTGGGGCGGCGGCGGTGGCGGCGGCGGCGCGGGCGTTGCGACGGTGGTACGGGATCCGTTAAAAGCGCTCTCGAGTGTACCATGACGTGACTGGCTCTTGCCCCTATGCTGATCCTGGAAAACCACAAACCTTTGTAAACTCTGCTACTAATAATAATTGTCTTTGTACAAAAATAAATAGATATAAAATCATTTTTTTCATTTTCGCATAAGTATGCAGATTTTTACACAGATTTCCTAAAATTTTTAGTAGTTCGTGTCTTTGAAAAAAAATATCCTTATCAGCAACAAAATGAACTGGTTTGATAATATTGTATTATTAAACCATTGCTTTTTATAATATTTTTTTTCTTTCAAATTATTCGGTTCGATTTTCTCCTGATAATTTTTTTATGAAAAATCTAAGGATGCCGTTATTGTTTTCTTATAAATCGAGGTTCCTTTCACGATATTTCTCTACCTCTCGTGGTTTCGGACTTGGCCATCACTGTCCTTCTCAAACAACCACCCTGGCTGTAAGTTTGTAAATTTACCATTGAACGATTCAAAGTGCTGGTCCGTGGAGGAGGTACCGGTTCAGAAGGTCCAGGAATTTCTGGCAGAGGTGGTTGATTTTGTTTGTTCTTCTCGGCCTTCAATGCAGCTGTGTATCTTTGTTTTCTCAGTTGAATCCGTTTTGCCATATAACCGACCGTAGCATATTCTATAAAAAATAAATAAAAGTGAACACAGCAGTATTGGACAGTGAACAACAATCATAAAGCAAATCAACAAACTTTTTATATTTAAGTATATCTTTAGTATTTTTACATTGTAGAAATATTTATTGTTTAGAGCTATAAGCTGCAAGTGGCCTGCACGGTACTGCCTGTACATAAAACATGAATTGCTAGTAGAAACTTACCTAACAGACTCGCAAAGACCATGACGAAGCAGGTTCCCAGATAGACATCAATAGACTTCACGTAGGAAATCTTAGGCAAAGCAGCGTTAGTAGAGGACATTAGCGTTGTCATAGTCAACACGGTGGTAACACCGAGCGAAACTCGAGCGGGCGTCGCATTCCGGTTCAACCAAAACGACACCCAGGAAATAATGACAATCAACCCCGACGGAATATAGATTTGGATCAGATAGTAGCCCATTGAACGAACAAACTGGATTTCACAAGCCAATCGTGAGTAATTTCCTGAAATGAATCATCCATTTTTAAAATATTTGTTACAGAAAATATTTCATTAAATATTAAAGGCTTTATACATGCGCGTAAAAATGAGGATATGGTAAATTAGCTGATCAAATATCATTAGTATGATCACCAAGTGAGCAGCGTTGGTACCTGTCGTAAGAGAGATTTCCATGGCCCGTTGGCGATGGCCCAGCACTTTGAATTGCGGCAGTGATACTTCGCTTGAAACGCCCACAGAGTTGGGCCCCTCGTTCCACTTGTAACGGATGTCCCGCATCGTGTAGCCGACTGTGGGTACCATGCAGAGGTACGAAACCAACAAATTAAGCTCCCATTTCACTGGGCTTTTCACAATATATTTTATAGCGATGATACTTAAAGTAATAAACTTAATGAATGAAAATGATACGTGATATTTCGTTATCGACGCATTAACTCAAATGAATAAAAACTTTAATAACTGAGGCAATGTAGCTGCTAGTAGAAAGTAATGATCAAAGTGTGGTATTAAAAATAATGTTTAATTAAAAACAAGCACGGTAAAAAACGGGCTATTTTCCGTATTTTAATATTAATAAAATAACTGTGAGGCTGCATGTAACCGAGATGTCATTTAATGATCTCGCTCGCGATAGGACTTACAGCTTTCTATCTCTATGTAACACAGTTGACGGTCCATTGGAAAGTACTGGAGATCCATCGGGCATGAAGCGGTTATAGTCAATCTGAAAATGATTCAGCTATAGATGCAGAACAACGGATCAAGAATAATATAAAATAAGAAACAAATATCAGCTCAATAAAACTTGCCTTATGCTACGCGTTATAGATCCTGTGTGATGAATTCGTATAAACTCATTGCTCGTGGTAGCAATGTGGAAGTAAGACTTTTTCTCATTTACAAAAAACGTATCCGGCACCCAAATATTTTTGATAAACTCAGAACCAACAGAGAGAGTTTCAACACCTGTCCGTTTCTTGAATGCTAAACGAGGATCTGTCCAAAATTGCCTGAAGTAGAAGTCCAGCGTGAAATCCTGGAAGGTTTTTTGTTATTGGTACATACACATTTTCATATGCCGACGCTTCTGGAGAGCTTTTGTCATTGTTACCGTTGCCAGTAAAAGTAAAAAGTTATTTTGACAGAATGGAGGATTGATAATATTCTTTTGTCTTGCGAGGACGCCACTGGGCGACGAAATCAATCAGTGGTGTTCTCATCAAAAACTAATTTTATCTTAAAAAACGTAGACGAACACAAATAGATCACGGTACATGTATAAAGGAACTACCTAGTATTATATTCAGTTTTACTCGAGTTTAGCTAAAGTTTGGGTTATTTTGGTTTTGAATGGGGAATAGCCCTTTCTGTTTCACCTGCAGTTTGGGGTTGACGTTTAAAATGCAAAATTTATGCAAATTAACACACGACGTGAGCCGCGAACATTCATTGGCGCATAACATACCTATATGTTGGTTGTAGGTATGAAGTCAGCCGTTTGAATTGTCAATTTATTTAAGCGTATGTTTCATTGTTGGGTTTCCTGAAGTTTCGATATTTGTAGTGGTTTTATTTTAAATCAATATCAGCTTACTAGTGAAATTTCAAAAATCATTTGAAATCTTAAGCACGAGGTACCAAAAGAATAAGGACTTGGTTTCCTCCTTTACACAAATAAAATAAAAAAAAGCTCCCTAAAAATAATCGCTCATGACATTTGCACTCAATCAGGCAAATTATATCGGTTGAAAACTTTTTTTTTTATTAAACATTAAGTACTTTCGTATAAATTATTAAAAAAAATTGTTACCATTTTGACTTCCGACAGAGAGCTGATAGAGAGCACGTACATGGTAACTCCAACATCGACGGGCGGACCTGGAATACGATAAGTTTTTTACTATGTACAAACGATGTAGCCGAGTTCTGGTGAACACCTGAGCCAATGTATCAGTAATTACCATTCAGAATGGCAATTTCACTAGCGTTATACACTTTGGAACAGTAGATAGTAATAATAATTATCTTATACTTTGTGACTAGAGCGCGATATGTCAAATATCACATTTCACACAACGCGCTTTAAATAAAGGGATTTTAAAACCGAGAGTGTATAAGATAAGGTAACACAATAAAAAATAAACATAATAAAGGTTGTATGAAATTCTAAGTAAAAAGAGATAACAAACCTCCATAGTTCGGTCGGATTCGCTTATCATAATTAACGCTCAACGAATCCAAAATGGCAGATATATTGATATCTCCAAACATACCACCGCGAACTCCCCTGGAACAAAAATATATTTCAATTACATTATCCCTATAATATTTTGCAGAGCCTATCAGATATATTGATCGGCTAACTAGAATACATATAATTGATATATTTATATATAAATACACACATAGTGACACACATATTCACAAACAAACACGTGCTCGCGATTAAGGAGAGGGTATAAAATATAAATTCAATCAACCACAGGTTATATCAAAAACTAATACAGACTAAATGTAAACAACGTTTTTTCTTTATAATTTTAAGGGGTAATAATTATATTATATGAAAGCCACGGTTTTCAGATTATACTAAAAATTTTGATATGGAACGACTAGCGATAGCTAGAGTTGACCATAAGCTACAACGAACTAATTTTACCTAAGTACTTAGTATTGTAGTAATATGTTATCTGGATCATACAACATTTGCTATATTTAAATAGAATTATAATATTCTCTTAAAAAGCCAAATTTGTATACAGTTCTATATTTTTTAAGATTTGGTATTCACTAAATACCTACTCGCTTTCATAATAATTCGTTATTTGTACTTGTCAAGAACTTCTGATTGAATAATTTAGAAATATGCTGTTTTTTGAGAACACATCTGATCAATTTTATTTTAAATGGTTTCTAAAACAAATAATATTTTTTGTTTTTTTTTTTGTAATTTTACATTCCGTAAGTTTGTTCATACTATAATTATTTAAAAATACGTACTTTGTGTAGAGCACAGTGACTATATACCAGCCAAGCATGTTTTACAAACTCACAGACACACAAGACAATAAGTTTACTACGTGCGAACACGTATAGTGTAAGTATAATATAGTTATAATTATATAAGCACGGTGCGTCTAAGGTCAGTTTAAAACCTACGCCCACATTATTTATTTCTCAGAATTTCTTTACATAATATAAGTATTTAGTACAAAATGCGTTTCACTGTATAATTATTTTAAAAAAACAAGCGATTTGAACGGCAAAGCGTGACTTATGCCTTGAAGTCCTCGACTTACAAGCATCTTTGGTCAGTCGAGCGTTGTGCTAAGTAACCTTTGTAAACCTCTATAGTACAAAAATGATACAGTTTTTCAGTGTCGATATTTTATTATAATTACGTAGGCACTGGCTTTAAATTGACCGAAAAGCCACGGTGTAGCTATAACAGCATTGAAAGCACGTTCTGATAAGTGCTTTTATGAACCTATTATCAGCTGATATTACAATCAGTATCTCTGAATAATAGTTTCAGGATTAATTCAGGAAGTGAAGGAAAATAAAGAACAAGGGAAAATTAATAGAATATTTACAGAAGACAACACACAGCTAGTTAGTGCAGAATTCTTACTTCTTGCAAGTTGCATTCCGAAATATGTTGTACTTTGAGCAATTTCTAAAGTCACTTTGTGCACTGAAAAATAAAATACAAGTTTATGATTCGTTAAAGTTTTTCTTATGTTAGGAACATAGTATACAATTAATATTCCGCTTTACGAAAATAAACGTGACCGGTAGCGTTTCTCGTCCATTTTTGGCCATTGCAATTAATTTAATAATCTGACCTAGATTTGGCAAGATAAACATTGCTGTAATGAACGTAGACGTAGCAGTGAGATCATTAGCCGGCTCCACATAGAGGTCATTAGTTGGCAGACGGCGCACTGACGTGGTACCGTATGCCGAGCTGTTAGACTGATATGAGCACAGTTTCATATTTAACTTTAATTTTCTAATCTAATGCAAAAAATATAAAACTGCTTTGTTTCTGCCTGAAAATAAACACTTATATTTAACTTCAGTATTTCTTTAAGTCTTAAAAGAACAGCAAAGAGGTCACCAGTGTTCAGCTGAAGCAATATGAAATGTCATTTTACATGAACTGTGTTCTTATGAGAATAAATATCTTTAAACGATATTTAAATGCACTTCAAGTCACTGACTCATGGGAAATACACAGATCTTTTGCATCTAATCTAGATGGGTTTTCTAGTGACAGGAGCCGCTTTTTAGGTACTCATGCGTTTTCTTATGACGTTTTGCTGTTTGATCAATCTTGCGTTGCCCAAATAGGTTTTAGGGTAAAATCTAGCCTAGATTTAATTTACATAGTTCAAAGGTTAAAATAATTCGATGGTTAGATGCAGGTTCAGTTACTTTTTAAATAAGTATATATTATATAAGTAGAAGTGGTGGTGTCTCGATAAAACGAGATCACAAAACCTTTAATTCTTATTACGAACGAGAGGGCAGAGAGAATTTGAGAGAGTTGACTGAAGACACTTATAAGCTTCGTCAAGTAAGCCAAGGGCCACACGTATCGAGCTGAGTGTTTTCACTTCTTGACGATTAGTATACTTAGGATAAGTATCTTTAAAAGTAATTTTTATTCATAAAATCATACAGATCTAATTTCCGTCTGCCTATTGACACTTGAGATTGTTAAGAATGATTTAATTAGCGATATTCCCATTGCCTTCCAGAACGAAGACGATCTCAAATTCATAGATTCAATTCCGCTCCAGGGCGATCGAACCATCGTCTGTGATCGGCAAATCCGTCAGTAAATTGGAATTGTAGACAAAGGATCGAATTTAAACTCAAATAATCTTATTATAAAGATCAAGCTATAAATCCGTGATGAGAAATGTTTTCGAGATGCAAAAGTCTGCTGAAATGCATTTATTACCTACTCCTAGATTCTGCGTTTTAATTGAGAAGAGAATCGTCAATAATGGTAATTACTTTGTATGTTATATTTGCTGTTAGTCGTAGAAATAAATTTAAAACTTATGGACGCTCTTTCTCAATACTTACCTATGTACTTTAGTAACTTGTGAATTCAGAATTTATTTTTATTTTTTTCTAATACAAAAACAAATAATTAAGATCAAATGTCAAATTAAGGTAAAAATTATTGGTAATATAATTTAGTGTGCTATTTGCAATGTTGGTAGTTCTGGTACGAGGTCGCGCGGTAGCACCGCGGTATCTATGCGGCTGTGGTCATGCGTTATGTAGACGGATGCAGTGCAATGCTGTAAATCGTTTTGTTCGTGTTTTACAAAAATACACTTAAATATTATTAATAATAAGTTTATGTGTATATAATTGGTTATATTGAAGTTGCGGTATTTTTAATCTTGTGTAAATGCCGACTTATTCAAAAAGTGATAGATGCTGGAGATGTTTCTTAAGTCACGTTTTCATTAGACGTGCTTTGGAGGCAATAATATTAATACACACGTAATTATAAGCCGAAACTAAATGTGTACAATTAAGATTTTTGTCAATAAAGTTATTCTTGTTCTATTCTTATTCTTAATGTATTGATGCAGGCAATTTTAATAATGACAGCAAATACGAACTTATAATAAATAAATGAAATAAACTTCCTTGAATAAAAACCTATCATTATTGGTAAAGCTACTTTAGTTAATTTCACGAGTTCCTTTTCCTAAGTTATCTGAGAAGTCAGTAAACTGGTAAAGTGAAATACAAATTTTAAAAGTCTTCAGTCTTTTGTGACTCCAATACGATAACGATATCTCAAGTACACTTTAACAAAAACATCGTCGTCGTCGACGATAACAATATGGTTCGTAAGCATCCATAAGGCCAAGTCAGAGTTAAAAATTGCCACCCGCTATCTTAATAAACGACAGGCACTGCAATACCGATTTTAGACACTAAAACTCTTACTAGGCTTGTGGAACTAAATGTACGATTCGTGTTGAATGTCGTATCGTTGACAGGGTGTATACACCTGTTACGTTCGGGACTATGCTCTCTATGATCTGTCAAAGAAAACTAATATGTGAAGTTCATAATTTAGTTCACTTTGACAGCACTCACGGCACAAGTTGCAATCTAAAGTTAAACCCAGCTTTATACAGAGCACAGTAATTATTCAGGCACATGCACTTTATTCTAGGAATCTAGAGTCAACTGTGAATGTAGCTTCTAAGTATATTGAGCTATTCGTAAATGAGTATATTAAGATTAGAAAGAACCAGATTACGGAGAGAATACTTATATCTGCCTATATTTTGTTGTTGGTCATTTAGAAAACATTGCAACATCCAGGACACAGAACAAACATCAATGTATTGCCATCACACAAAGGTTTAGCTCTTGGTGAGAACGAACCCATAACCCACATTACGAAGGCAGAGCTAATACCAAATCAGGTGTGACGTCTGTCTCCACAAATATGCATTCATTATTTTTGATTTAACCTTGATATTTTATTGTGCTATAATATTGAGTTCAATTGGATGACACATACTATTAGAATTGATTGCTAGTTGTACAACTACTCCATTGGGGGCCATTGCGATTTTGACAAATGTTATTTCATTTTAGCATTAAAATAAAAAATAAAATGTCTTTATTTCAGAAACTGGTCCATACTGAAATATATAATACGTAATGGTTATCTAAAGTAAATAGTCGTCCAAGAGAGACCTAGTCATTATATAAGTGTAAATATAAAAATGTTACAAAATACCTACTACTGTAGGTAGGTAGACATAGTTGATACAATCTATTTGAGATTCCCACTGTGGTGTACAGATAACCAATAACTAAAGAAAGAATTACCTAAATTGATACTATTATTGTTTACCCTCTATTTTATAAAAAGTTATCGTTGATTTTATATTATCACTTCTTATGGTAATCAATACATCAAGTATAATATACGATAGATGGTAAGTGTATTGTATGTATCCTGCTCTTAAATCGCATATATATGCTAAGAAGCCATTTGTAAATAAAATACACAGTAAGTTGATTAATATAATAACTAAGTACTAACTTACTGACTTCAATTTTATAAGTAATCATAATAAGTTTACATTTCGTAAACTGTAAAATAACATGAATATTCGAAATAATAGTTTGGTAATAAAATACCAAACCTTACTTGTAGAATTTCATAACGAGCGAGTCTATTTTATTTATTCATACATATGTATTAGAGGTACCAGTCATGTGTATCATATAACACGGCGAAGATTAGGAGGCTCTCTCTTGACATTTGGAAGATTAAAGAGGTCTGAGCAACTAATCAAGAAAGTGCAACGGGGCGCACTAGCACCACACTTACTCAGGTTTACACGACAAAAATATGTGTACAAGTATAAAGAGATCGGTCTACCTAGGCAAGTCTAGTTTGCTGATAGTTTTCTAAATTTTATAGGTATAACCTTTCAATTTGTATAAAGAGTTTTCGATATTCGCTGTTTCATCGGTTGTCACACTCCAATAGACGTGAATAGTAATATCTGTATAAAATATACTAGCTGACCCGGCGAACTCTGTTCCACCTTAAATGCAATAAATAAGCAGATATTTGAATTTATTAAATTTTTTATAAGAAATTACCTTATGTCTGTCTCCTGGGTCTAAGCTAACCAATTTTCTGCCATATCGGTACAGCCGTTCTTGAGTTATAAATAGTGTAACTAACACGACTTTCTTTTATATATATATATACAAAAAAAAGTGATAAATGAAGAACCACTCGACAGATTATAAGCAAACTTTACATAAACCACCTAATTTCTAATTAGTCCGAATAAAGCCTAAAAAATTGGTTTGTATAGGTGAGCTCGTTTATGAGTTATAAAATAACAACAAAAGTGGCATTGATTTTTATAATATAATAATATATAAGTATAGAAGATAATCCTGCTCCATCGTCGGCCACAACATCACTTTTCATCAGGTGAGTTTGAGGTCAAAAGACGACCTATACTTTATATAAAAAAATAGTTATATCCTACTTTTGTAAAAAGTATCTTTAATGTAGTTACTGTAAGGAAAGAACTGAAGATATTACTAGATGTTGGTAAGTTTTGTTCTTCAACTACGTTGTAGGTAATCATTGATCTAATTTGCATGAAACTTGATATATTATTATAATTTAAAAAACATGCTTATTTTGAACCTCAACCATTAATACTAATGTCTATTAGTTTCATCCAAATAAAACATAAAGTAAATAAGGCCAGACTAGCAACTCCAGGTTATAACAATGGCTTATAATAACATGAAAACTTTGAATTACTAATTACTAAGAAGCTTATGAAGTTATTTAACATGATGAATAATTTTGATTTTGATATCATAATTTAATAATAACTTCGTTTATACATACATAGCCACCCAACTATAACCAGACAAAGCTTTACGAACTAATAGTGTTCCATCGATTTGTACATTATTTATATTATTTGTAGGTAAACGCAAACACTAGATGTTTGCGTATTGTAAACGTAAATGAATTGTATAGTGTTTTGAAACATCCATTAGCCCCTTTGTTTCATTTTATATAATTTTAAACTAATAACGCAAATTATCCTCAAATGAATTGTTTTCAACAACATCAAAAGAGATTAATTTTGCAAATTTTGATATTTCAAGATTATTCATTTAAGTAAGTAAACACAGATATCCGTTCGGGCTGGTGCGGCGGCGGATTCGGCCGAGGATCTCAAGAGACGCAAATATGCAGGTCTCGACAGGGCATACATATTTGCTCCTCTTGGGGTCGAGACTCTAGGTCCGTGGGGTACCGAGGCCCACCGCGTTTTCAAAATTATTTCTGGGCGTCTAGTCGAAGCGACGCGTGACCCGAGGGCTGGTGAGTATCTGGCCCAACGTATTAGCATTGCTATTCAGCGCGGCAATGCAGCCAGTGTCTTGGGTACGCTTCCGATTGGTACGCTTCCGATAGATCGTTTGCAACGGTCTGTAGATAGCTCAACTGTTTCTTATGTATTTTATATGACTATGTAAATTTTGTAAATACTGTATAGTCGTAAGTTTGTTTGTGAATAAAGGTACTACTTAACAGTAAGTAAATAAAGTTTTATTTGTAAAGATCGTAAAATATATTTTTAGGATTATAGCAACACTGACATAATACAAAAAAGCAGATGGAACGAAACGAAACAAGATCCAATTTCGTACAACTTCCAATCAACCTGTAAATCATTTTTCCATTCTGTATCATACACTTTTCAATTCAATTCTGAGTGCTGAAGCTCACACAACAAAACCATAACAGTAGTCATTCAACTTTTTAGAGAAAAGGCATTTTCGCTTTATTGAACTATTTTGAGAAACATAACTGATATTTTAGCCGGTATGCCTTTCGATTTCAAAACAAATTGGTAGTGGCCTAAAAAATTTATGAAGTTAAACGCATATAAACTGTAAGGTATCTCTAATGGGGCGTCTAAACGGGCAATGTTTTACGGCAATTTGTGGCTGCAATACTGTGTCCGGCAACATTGCTACCAATACCAGCCACATTATGCAATATTTTAAGGATGGCCCGGCATTATAGCCACATATTTTTTGATATGTCAAAATGTTTTTATGTGTAGCCAGCGTGTGGCCGAACGATCGCCTCGCAATCGAAAATACTGCCAAATCCACATTCGTGTCCTTTTTTTTCGTTTTTCTGCCAAAACAATGTAAGCGGCTGCGGTGAGCGTCATTTCGTCGGCCATTTTTGCTGGATTGTGTGGCTTAAAGGGTTCTGAATCAAAGGCCACACTATTGCAGCCATATTGCAACATGTTGCCTGCAATTGATTGCTCAGCCATAAAAATGTTTTATTGATGGCTGGGCAATGTTTGTCAATAATTGCAGCCACAAATTGTCGTAAAATCAATATGACATCTTGTACAATAATCTACCATGTTTTTTTTCAAATAAATAAATGAATGATTGAAAAAAATATAGCCCGTTTAGACGCCCCATTACAAAGCTAGTAAGTTTTAAATGAAAGCTTAGTTTATTTAATACCGAGCCAATGAAAGACTTCCTCTACAAATATTACTAAAAGTGGTTTTATTAGAACAACAATGAACATTTATTTGTTAAAGTTCCATGACATAAGCCCAATTCGGTAAAACAAACAGTCAAACAAAACAATGTCAGGTATGATAGTGCACAAAATATGAATGGAATTAAAGTGTTACAAATGAAACTTCATTGTTGTTTCACAAAGCGCAGCTTATTAATTTAAAAGCTGCTTCAATATGTGCTTGCTGACAAAATAGTTGTATGTACTACGATTTAGTAATTATAAAAAATACTCTTATTTATTCACTTGTTTTTTCTCTGGTTATAAGGATACTTACATGATAAACGGATAAATTACACGGGTTTTTATCGCGTATCTTATTGTTGTTCAATCTCGAAATGAGTGCTGATTGCGAAAGTTTAAAAAAAATGTGATAAAAATATAATTGAACACCTCAATTTTTTATTCCGAATGTTATTAAAAATATATTTTCAGCCTTAGACATATGTCTGACTTCAAATACTAAAAATACCAATTGTAGCTTACAAAAAAGTACAATCAAGATCGTTTTGAAATTTGAAACTATATTTGTTGCCTAATGATTGATTGCGAGCACTATTCATATAGTTTTCAATGCTTTATGGTTATTATATTCGCATGAAATGAAAGGAGACTAACTAGATTAACAACTTCAACTGTGATTCAATTGTTTCCAAGGTGTGACATGGTGTGAATCGAATTGCTCGGCAGAGCTTTAATGAATTTCATGAATAGCAATATCATTATCTAGTTGCCGCTGTCTCACACTGTAGTTTAAACGGATTATCTCAAACGTATGACTTAAATCCAGTTAAAGCTGAGTGCATAAAACAAAATGCATAATTCATAGGATTTAGTTTTGTAGCATGCAATTCGGCATTTCTTGAGTAAGGTTATTTCTACAATCAGCATTGCCAAGCTTCATACAACATCAACATCTACCAAAATACCGTGGTGAATATTTTTTGTCTTCTGTGCTATAAAGATTCAGGCCTGTGCCAACTTGGTCAAGTTTTCGTTTGGTATCGTAAATCGCGCTACCTACCAACCGGTACTAGTTTTCTCTATTTTGTTCTAGTTTCTTTGTTTTATCAACTGGAGCGGTATTATTGTGCTATGACGATGCATGAACATATTTTTCAGTTTTTCATAAAGTGTCATCTTTAAAACACATAATTATGTGATAATAAGCTGCAATGTTTGCTCATGTCACTAAGAATCTCAAGATCTCGTTGCGTTGGTCGAAATTAAATGATTAAATTATTCATCATTATCTAAACTTATTTATTATTTTTATTGATTTTATTACTTTTCCATAGATAGATAAAAATAGATAAGCAAAGTATTTTAGATAAGCTCAAAGTCGCGCGACTTAAAATAGAGCTACGCTGATAATACTTTCACTGACTACGAAATTGGGAAAATACTACATAGATTTAAGAACACGGATAGCATATCAAGTTTTCAGGATTTAATCCACTTATGTCTGTTCTCAGGCTTGTTCTGCCAAATGAGATAGAATTGAAACGTGCATTGATTCATGACTATCACGATGGGCGCGTTTCCAACTGCTGCCCAAACAAAACCGTTTCATTGCAGTGACATTTTTTTGATCGCCAGAAACTACGGAATATACCTATCGAATACCATCGATAATATTTCCAACAGTCTTTTGTTATATTCTTAAGATTGTCATACAAACATTCAGATCTTAGGTACAAATAATGTAAATGTTGCTAGCCAATTTTGAACCAGTTTGGACTTGCGCTCTGTCACTGGCTTCAAAATTACTCGATGCCCATGTCAGAAGGCTTAGCACGAATAAATGTGACAATTGTAAATGTAACGTATTTAAGGTACACTAAGCGCTGACGCTGCAACGTTGTACAGTTAAGCTGATGTTGACGCGCAATGTATCTCAATCAAGTCACTGCTTCGATACGTTTACAATTGTTTATTTGTGCTCAATCCCTAGATGATAGAACAAATATAATAAGCACGGTATTAAAGTGTTTACTACAAAATGTATGACCAAAACCGACTTTATCGTGTAGGTGTCGTGTCGTTGTGAAAAAAGCCATTAAATAACTGATTAAAAACCACCGGGTTTATACGCTGACGAAGAGGTTTTCATGGCAATATCAATTTATGGTTCATTTTGACAACTACGTACAGTCAGCTTCACAAGTAGGTATGATTATTTTTATCATCATAAATATAACTTTTACATAATAAACGTAACTTGTATTAAAATAGTAGTAATTTATTAATATTTCTCTATCATAAAGTGGTTTTTAGGTGTAATCGGTCGATATCCAAGTCGGATATCTGTTTAAACTGTTATTGCTAAACAGTTTAAACAGATATCCGACTTGGATATCGAATTAAATATAATAAATAAATAAAAGTTTATTGCCAAAAGTAGAGAGTACAATTTTTACAATTTTTGAACTAAAACTAAGACATTATTTTGTACATATAAAAAAAACAAAATAAAGAAGTAGAATTAAACGTATATATAATATAATAATGTGTATATTTGTATACCCTCAAGTCTCTTTTTATATATTATTATTGAATAAGTAGGGTTCTACTTAATAATTGTATAATTTTACCACTAAAAAAAGTTTTTATCGCTATGCATATTGCAAGATGTCAGGTAACGTTTTCGTTTTCAATAAATATGGTTGCGACCCAACTTTTCTTTATATTGATAATGAACGACTAAAGTAAATAAGTCTGTAATTCAAAATTCATTTATTTTTCCTATAAGATATTCCCATGTTTTCATAGATATACATATTACTAGAAATTATTTTTAAGATATTTCAGTCAACGACGGAAAACGACGTCGCTAATAATAATACCATGGTTCAATATTTTAATATGGTATTAATATACTAGATAAATCTAGAAGTTAATAGGTACTAGACTGCTTAAAAAAAGAAGTAGAGGTAAGTTCTGCAACTTGGTTAAAATAATAATAAAACATTTACTTGTACAACCGACTTCATGAGCTCCTAAATACAATTTTAAACAATATCATCTATAGCAATCATACAAGAACTAAAAATGATCTTGGTTTTACTTTAGTTTCTAAACAGTAAGTCATGGTTTTATTGTTATTGGTTTAGTTCAATAAAGTTAATTCTAAATGAACTTACATTGCAACCAGGTAAATGGCTAAAGTTGTCTACTTGTAGTCAAACTTATAGAAAATATTAATCTCTTACTGACTTCGGATATATTTTCTGTTTCCCGATATGTTTTTGTTCTTACTAAATGTTCGCTGGTTTCTCAGCGTCTATTTTTTATCGGCATAATAATTTTCATCCGTTTAATTTGATGTTTTATTGTTAAAAGTGTGGTACACAGTATTTTATTAAAATAATATCATAGTATTTAAAGTATACATCTCCTGTCTTACTGTAATGTTTTGAAAATTTACACCTATAGGTAAATAGGTAGATACTTATGTGTATGTAGGTATAAGTTGTTCATAAATATAAATATATTGACTGGCCATTTAAAAATTAACAATCTATGATAGATTATTTTACCTTTACTTAGTTTGGATTTGGCGTGTGCAAGATCCGTGACTAATTTAATAATTTATCAATGTAAATATTAATATCAGATTATTCCTTAGACTGTTTCAAAATGCTTTTAATTTAATAAAAAAGATATGAGGTTATAGGTATTTTTACAACAAGTATTACATAATATTTCAAAAAAACCAGTCACATATTGAATCGTAAAATTCGAAAAATGTATCGCGACACCCAACTACGTCCCAAAATAATTTATAACATATAACCCCCTTTTACAATGGAGCTGTTTTATAAAACAGAGCAGGCCTTCAGTAGAGTTAAATAAAATACTCCGCAAGGTGTCATAATATTTTCACGAAATAAAAGGTCAGCTGTCTCTATCCCTCTCATGCTTATAACCTCCATTATCTTTCTTCTCTTTATTCTTCGTATTGCGCTCAATTAGATATTTTACGTATTTATTTATTAGCTAAACCAAATATTTGCATTAAATTCTATCAAGCAGCCCAATTTTATAGATGAAACGTAAATTAGAAATGTATTAGACGTGACTTATGTAGACGATAAGATGAATCAGGCAGGGTAAGAGAAAAATTCTTTCAGGCACACCAAAGGCACTCCCAATTTTTATAGCAATCTAACACAGTGATTATCTATATACCTTTTACTTTTGGACAGATTGTGATAAATTTGCAAAATTTTTAAACCATTTTTACTTTTATTCGTTGTACTCGAAATTATCTAATCCCATAAATGTAATACAAAATCATCTATACCTTTCACAGTATTTAAAATACTAACGGAACGAGCGAGACATTTTTTTTTGAAATATATTAACACATTCAAATAATATTCTGCAATATGATCCGCAGAGGTGTTATGAGAAAAACTGGTTTAACGACGGAGCGAACTCTCAGCTTTGTGAGATTTACACGCCCGCTATGGCTTCACGGACGCGCGTGGAACGTCGCCAATGATAACATTGCTCACAGCTGTAATTTACGAATAAAAAGTGCATGGTACTTACGTAACTTGGTTTACTGGAGGTAAACAAACGAACGTAAGAGCGATGAGCATCGCGGTGGAGTCGTACCTCCGACCGGCGCCAAAGGCCGCGTGCATGTTTACCCACGCGCGTGTCGCGATCTCCCCACAGGGAGCGCGGAGTCAGCGGCGTGCTGGATGGTGTACTGGCAGCTTGCTCGAGCTCGGTCGCTCCCGTTGGCGGCAAGGGCCCGGGCATGCGCCTTGCCGTCTATCGACCGAGCTCCGACCGAGTCCGGCTCCTTCCGTTCGCAGCGAGCACCAGATCCTCACCGGGACTCTTTTTGAGCGACAAACGCTTACGCTTATACTGCGACATTATATGTCCGCTACTTTGCACATGTTTTATGAATCTTATTGCAGATTATCTAAACTAATATTATAAAGAGGAAAGATTTGATTGTTTGTTTGTTTGTTTGTTTGTTTGTTTGTTTGTTTGTTTGTTTGTTTGCATCGAATAGGCTCCGAAACTACTGGACCGATTTCAAAAATTCTTTCACTGTTGTAAAGCTACATTATCTGTGCTGAACATAGGCTATATTATATTTTCAAAAAAATTAGGGATCCTTACTAAAACTTCAATTATGTAACCCAAGGTGTATAAGAAATTCCTTACATCGCGTGCGCTGCGGAAACTATTGACGATAGAAAGAAATCATTCCGGATCATTTCGGACATTCCATTCGAAAGATATCACGAGTTCAAAAATTTAAGTACTTATTAGAAAAAAGTCAGCGGGCGCCGCGCCGCTGCCGGTCACGGGAGTATATGCGGGGGGGTTACATACTATAGGGTCTATATTTTTTATCATTTGGAAAATACATTTATACTGAGTAACATATTAGCTATATTATAATGATATTTTTTTATATAGGCTACCCGTGCGAAGCCGGGGCGTACTACTAGTGATTTCATACATTTGATGTTTTTCGTTAATAATGTATTCATATAGATAGATACATGATACAACAGTGCCTACCTAGATAAGTAGGTACCTATTAGATATTATTTATCAGAAATTTCAAAAATTACTGAACTTATTTTACACATAAATTACACCTTATTTTCATTTAATTTAAGTACTATAATCACTTATTATGTGAATAAGTGATAATAGTACATAATATGAATACTTAAGTACATTTCATGTGCTTAGAACTAATCGGAGTCATTTAATATTTACCTTTATTGCCAGCACTATGAATTCCAGCAAATATTTCTAAGGAAGCAGCTGCTGATTAGGTTACATTTCAATGAAAACTTGTTCCCGGAAATCCTTTGCAAGCATCGACGGTATCCGATGCAAAAATGATAAAATCAGAATATCTCGATGCTAAGAAATTGTATCAAAGGTGACGAAGGCATTCATCATAATATAATAAAGAAGCAAGTTTTCCCTGCTTAGTTCAGTGGACTGGACGGGATCAGGGTCTATTATAATATATTTTATATAAAATCACATGCAGACGCTGGAGGGAGCAACGCGCTGTCATTGAAATACTTGTATTATTAGATTACTTTTAGAAAAATGTAGGATGTATTGTTAGGATATTTCTAGCTCTTCAAGTTTTGCGACGTCTTTTTATTCATCTGCATTTGGTGCCTCTATTGTATTCGTACCTATCAAGAGCTAACAAGTAGGTAAGTACCTACAAGTGATATATTATAGCTCGTAACGCTATTCGCTAGTCTTTAGTATTTTTATATGTAGGTAAGAGTAATTTGGTACCGTTCAAAACACATCTCTTTAGTAAATTGAAACGAATAATATTTTTTATAGCTGACCCGGTCACACAGATGATTCGCTTTTAAATCCACAGCTTACCTTTTAATTTCCCGATAAATTCCTAATAAGATATGTATAGTTTGAATATCTAAACTAATAATAAAGACAATAAATAATTGTACAGCACAATCGCTCTAAAACAAAAGCAGTGATACGTTACAGGGATCTCATCAAAGTCGTACCCAAATGAAGTCCTACGACGTAGAAAGTCACGCGATTTCGCTTGTACAATTTTGTATTGTAATTCATGCTGACCAATAGGTATTTATTACTAGATGATGCTTGCATAACTTGGCGCTGGCTTCTTATTATTTGTGTTATTAGTTTAGCGAATGTATCAGGTCATACAGCTGACACTATAAATCTTTATCTCGAGGTTAGAAAATGTTTCGAGAAACTCGTCCTTGTTGAAATTGCTGAGAACAGTTGAGTGCACGCTGCGTATTAATGGATCTAGAACTTCATGGTACATTGTTAAGAGCCTTTGTTCACAGAAATAACAGATTTTGGTCTACTCGGAAAGTATTCTAATAAAGTCTTATATCTCAAATTATTCAAACCCAAATATTTTTTATTCCGTAAAATCGCATAGATGATTTAGAAAATTCTTCAAAACTTGGTAAGTATACTTTCACGCTACTACAGTCTAGAAAGTATTCAAACTCAAATATTCTTCATTCCGTAAATTTGCAAATGATTATTTAGAATCGTCTTAAAAACTAGGTGATTCTAGGTGACAGTTTCACACGACCAGAGCCTAGAAGACCGGGCAATAAACTATGGCCTGGTCCCTACCGGTTTTGTATGATCCTTCTTAGAAATAATACAAAATGTAAATGCTGAAGTTTCAGTGAGGTTTTTCTAATGTTTTTAGTGAACATTATTACTTCGATTTTTTTCAAGGCCAAAGTAAATAGGTGTCTTCTAGACCATTCTGCTCCATCGTCGGCTTCATCGGTGCTGTCCATCAGGTGAGATTGAAGCCAAAAACTGGTCTTGGAATTATAAAAAAGAAAGGTGTAAAAAATTTGTATCTTGGATATCGTAGCCCTCTTGTGTCTTAGCTGGATAGTCAGAAGTAGGAACATTTTTGTAAAGTCTATTTTTTTAGAGATTTACCTACTTGTGGTTATCGTCTGAAAAAAGGTTGCCAGGTTTCCGGTAGTAAGTATAATAGATATCAATTGGCACAAACGTAGACGATGTGCGTGAGACAATTGCTAGAATTTACGATTTCAACCAGGGAATAAACACGAACAAATCTAACAGTCGTCGTCGCTCTTATCGTATTCGAGTTACATTGCGTGTCAACCTCAACTTGACTGCGGAACGTCGCAATGTCACCGCGCTGTGTGCTTCGGATACTCTACAGTTACGATAATGTTTTTGTCACGTTTCTTGATCCATTAGCAAAGTTTTCGTTTTCGTGCGCTAATTCTTGCGTGACTTTTGCAGGGACTATCGAGGTTATGACGATTTTTTAATTAACTAGCAGACTAACTTTCCTAATTTACATCAGAGAATGTATGGCCTAGTTTAAAAAACATTACATAAGTCCACTGGAACCAGGTTTAGTTTCTCGTAGGTAACCTGTAATAAGGTCGCAGTGCCCCAGTCGAGGTATAACTTCACCTAAAACTTAAATTAACTCGCTATAACTCTCTGCATTATTCAATTTACTGACATAATTATAGGCTTTTCTATACTCGAGCAAATTTCAATAATCTAGCCTTTTTACTAAAATTATATATATTTTTAAAACTTTATCTACTCCCTCTGTTTATTCGTGGCAGGGTATGAAAGTAGAGGATGGCCGAAAAAGAAGTGACTGGATTATGTAAAAAAGGATATGAATCTGAAAGGAGTAGACTCAGAGTTGACGAATGATAGGAGTGAGTGGAAGAAAAAAGCATGTTGTGCTGACCCCACTTAACGTGGGATAAGGTCAGGGGAATGACGATGAAAGGTTTTCGGACTAATGACTTGAGTGTCTAATAATTGTTTACAAAGTAAATAATTGCGTAAAACTAAACAATGCTTTTGCAAAAGAAGAGGTAAGTAATGCTAACTTTTTTGATTGTTCCTAAAAGTTAGACAAAACAACGTAAAATATATATTTCAAATTTACGTAACTAACGCAAAAACCTTTTGTATTTGGATATGCCAACAACAAACTGAAATTGTAACCTCCGAAAACTAAAATTCAGGTAGTTAGTGAAACAGTACCGACAAACAAAACACTAAACTAGTTTGTGAGGTGACGAAAACAAGTATTATTTTCAATTATTTTAGAGTTTCCTGCTGAGCGACTCAGGTACTCGTTCGCTTGCAAAATGCAGGCAGTTTCTGACGTTCACTGTACACAACTCACTGAAGGGCTAATATTATTATTATATGGAAACAATCAAATATCCATGGACATTTTCAAGTCCGTTTATACTCAAACTATGTAGGTTAAGCTTGTATTTAGGCCTTTATCTACTTAAGAGCAGCGGTGGTCTAGTGGTAGTCGCCTTTCGGTCGTGAGTTCAAATCCGGTCGCACACTAATGGGTTTTTCTGTTTGAAAAATGTATGTGCGTAATACCAGTGCTCTCAAACGGTGAAGGAATAGATCGTAAGGAAACTCACGGCTTAGTCAGCTCCGCACGTATCCACCTTGTCTTTCCAGTGGGTAAGGCCGACTAGACTTATAGGATGGTGTTGGACAAGCCTACTCCATCTAAAATAAGTATCCCGTATATCAGAGAATGGGTAAAAATGGCCCATAACGCTTTTTAAATCATATAGATAAAATGCAAAGGCCATCATATATATTATCTACTATGTCAGGCAACTTAACCGGTCGTTTACACAAAGACTCTTACTAGGCCTTCTGATCTTAAGCTTTTGAAGTAACTTGTTCCTTAACCCGTAATGAAAAGTATGCTATTAAAAGACTATTATCATCCATACAGTTCACGGCACTCGAGAATCAAATCGAATAATGGCCTAGAGGACATACAAAAAGCCTTGGCAGACCAACAGCCAGATGGATGGAAGATATCGTTGCCGTGCAGGGTAGTAGATTCAAAAGGCCCATTAAGGGAAGAGTGGCGTTTGAGGGAGGAGGCTTATGATGACCCAGCAGTGAGCTAGTATGGGCTGCCTATGATGACGATGATGAATCGAATAAAACTCAAACAACAAGCTCTGAATTGGATGTATGTTGAAATATCAAAGCTCAAGTGGACAAAGCTTGATCGATTAAAAAAGTTCAATAATTCAATGCTTCAGTTTTTAATGCTGAAGCGTTGAATTATTATAAAGTCATGCAAATTTATTAACTGCAGTCGTCGTTTTGAACGAGTTATGAAATATAAATATTCTAAACCAATCGACCTTCTATAAAGCTAAAGATATCGAGAGCGTGCTGGCATCACTGATCTGTACCTAATTTAAGTTGGAAAAGCCATTTTTATTGAACCAGAACCCTAAGCCGATGAAGTTTAATAGCTTATTTGTCTAGTTTCAAAACTAATTTGAAGAAATGAACCGTTGCATTTAGTTTTTCTCCTTGAACGGAAAGTTGCAAATTGTTATTGCCTTAAAAACGTGAATGCTATTGATTGGTATTTAATGCATGTGTTTTTTTTGTAATATCATGTTTTATTAAGGGTTCTTTGAACTCTGTTTACTGTTGAATGTCTACAACAATTTTGTCAGACTCATGTCTTAATATGTAAAGTGGATTATAAATCTGAAAATAAATTGTTAAAATATATATATTAATGATGAAGAGTTATTGGAGTTATTGTACAATTCAAAAATTTCGGTATTAGTCCAGTCAAAATAGACATTCCAGTTTGCATTAATTCCCAACAAGCTGGATTTTTGTACAGGCCTTGAATACGTCATTATAAATGATATGTCAAAAGTCCCCATCGATCCCGCTTGTGCGTTGTTTTTTATTCAAGGTCAAAGGTCATAAATTTGCATTTTTTGCGTATATCTCTGAAACAACGAAAGCTATTGAAAAGTGGTTCAGGCAAAGTTTGTACATCGTAAAATTGTCTACAAATATACCTCAACACTTTTCTTCTACAAAGCATCGTTTTCGAGATACAGTGACTTTAGACCGCAGGAAAATCGTCGAAGATGCTGCGTTTTTTTCATTTCAGCCGTTTTATCTGCTTCATTGCCCCAGAACAAACAGTATTTCTTGAAATTTACTGAAAGGGGTGATAGGTTCGATGGGTTAGTCCTCCTCCGAGGTAATGAATCGTCTTTTTGTTTCAAGAAATACTGTTCGTTCTATGGCAATGAAGGAGATAAAACGGCTGAAATGAAAAAAACGCAGAATTTTAGTAGATTTTCCTGCGATTTAAAATCACTTTATCTCAAAAGCGATGCTTTGTAGAAGAAAAGTGTTGAAATATTTTTGTAGGCAATTTTACGATCTACAAACTTTGTCGGAACCATTTTTCGATAGCTCTCGTTGTTTCAGAGATATACGCGAAAAACGCAAATACCCAGGTTAAAGTCATAAATTTGCGTTTAAAAGTCATAAACGAGAGCTATCGAAAAATGATTCCAACAAAGTTTGTAGATCGTAAAATTGTCTACAAAAATATCTCAACACTTTTCTTCTACAAAGCATCGCTTTCGAGATATAGTGACTTTAGACCGCAGGAAAATCTACTAAAATGTTGCGTTTTTTTCATTTCAGCCGTTTTATGTGCTTCATTGCCACAGAACAAACAGTATTTCTTGAGACAAAAAGACGATTCATTACCTCGGAGGAGGACTAACCCATCGAACCCATCACCCCTTTCAGTAAATTTCAAGAAATACTGTTTATTCTGTGGCAATGAAGCAGATAAAACGGCTGAAATGAAAAAAACGCAGCATTTTCGACGATTTTCCTGCGGTCTAAAGTCACTATATCTCGAAAGCGATGCTTTGTAGAAGAAAAGTGTCGAGGTATTTTTGTAGACAATTTTACGATGTACAAACATTGCCTGAACCACTTTTCAATAGCTTTCGTTGTTTCAGAGATATACGCAAAAAATGCAAATTTATGACCTTTGACCTCGAATAAAAAACAACGCACAAGCGGGATCGATGGGGACTTTTGACATATCATTTGTAATGACGTATTCAAGGCCTGCACAAAAATCCAGCTTGTTGGGAATTAATGCAAACTGAAGTCATAATTTTAGTCTATTTTGACTGGACTATATGTAAAAATGTCAATGTTAATCGGCGTTTTACGTGTTTATTAATCTTATAACAAAAGCGCATGAGAGTAGTGATGACTTTTTTTCATATAACCTCTGACTATCAACTCGAAAGACAATCCAACAGTCAGTCAAAGTTTATTTTATTTTATTTTTATATTACATGGAATAAGTACAAACAGGTTTTAAAAATTAGGGAGTAATAGAGTGAATGTTTACAGTACACTGACACTTGCATGGCATTTAATGCATTGATGATCGCGTTACATCGGTGACACTTTACCTTTGCGTTGGATTATTTTTTTAAAACAAGTTCATATATTTTTTAATGAAATAACTATCTTAACTTGTTGGCGATTTTATTTTCATAGTTTCAGAGTTTTGTGCATAACTTTGGTAGGTACACTTTAAAAATGAATAAACTGCTAGGTGGTGTTTTAATTTTAGACATTTTAAGAGAATACGTTTTCCACACATATAGGTACTATTTTTTTTTAACTGAAACATTTACTTGCGTTGAAAGTTGCGTTCGAAAAAAAACAAGTGTATTATATCAAATCTGTATATTATTATAAAGTTTTACCTAAACCAAATGCTTAAAACAACACAACGTAGTCTAGGGTCATTGATGCGATGCGTCTATGTCTAATGCAATGGACGTCCGGATCCGGCTCGAAGGACCCTCTTCGTAGATATCTCTTACTGAAGATTCACTTAATATCGAAGTCTTTGATGAAAGTTTCTGCATCAAAGGCAAATGATTGCAATCGAACGTATCCTGGAAATTAATAAATTGGACACCGTTAGTATCAGCAGAGAATAAAATTAAATTTATAACTTTATATACTTCGACTAAGACATGATTCTGAAGGAAACCTTAGCTATTAAATCTAAAGTCTGAACACGCTACGTCTGCAAGACTTAAAATTAGGCAAATGTTTGAAAACCATTATGTATAACACAACGAGAATAGTTAGGAACGCTGTTTATAGTGCCAAAACAATTTCGTAACCTACATGTTTATCTCACGAAAGTTAGACACAGCTCCAGACATGTAAACATAGCTGGTATAGTACTACTATACAAAATTGTCTTCGGTGTCAGTTTGTTTCATTAAGTCATAAAAATATTTGCACATGGTATTATCTAACTCAGTTTTTGTGACAACACAGACGCGATTGTGTTTCTAAATACAGGTTTTCAATTTTACCAAATGCTGCAGACTTTTCGTGGTCACACTTTATTCCGCTAAAGTATAGCTTGGCAAAAAAGAGTAGAAAATCCGGAGGCCGCCACTGTGCTGCTCATATGGCAACCCGCTGTGACCGTATAGCGTACCAACCTAGTCTTGATACTTTTGTTACTATTTTTTTATACAAATGGTTTATCTATTAAAATCAGTATCATTTAATTAAACCATAATTTATTACCTAATAATAAATATATTATGCTAGTAGGTAATAGGTACTTTGTTTTTAAAATTTTCTCTATTTTTTTCTAGGATTAAAATAAGACGCAGATACAATGTTATTGTTATTAATCTAATATATTTTCCTCCAAATATTCCACCCCCTCCATTTGTTTTCCAACTGTTTTTTAGGACGACCTTTTCTATTTTTTCCGGGTGTAGAAAATACGCCTTTGTTTCGATCTCCTTCCAGCACGTCTCTTCTTACAGTGCTTACTGATTTACCTGAGGTGAATAAATAAATATACAAACAAAATAATAATAATAATACATTTTTGGTAAATTTCTAATTGTAATGATTTTCATTCAACAATAAAGTTATGTAGAAAACGAATTTAAATTTACATATTGCAAAGTACGCCACTCAAGTATCAACACTGATCTGTCGCACTATACCAAAGTAATGTTAGACAAAATGTAAACATAACCTATGTGCTCGATGATTATTGTTCAAAATTCCACTTATTTCGTATGCAAGCTATTCAAAACAGAATAGGATTCATCAATTTACACTTAATTCATCTAAAAACAACAATACAAACAGTTACATACCTGTCATATCAGCGGTTCTTAGGTAAACATCGTTGAGATCGGTAAGAATGGTTTTGGCCTCTTTTTCTGCCAAACATCGCCTATAAACCTTATAAATAATTTGTCTGCCAGCACTTCGGATGGTTTTATTAATTTTTAAGTTAGTTTTATCACGCTTTTATGGCACAAATTATAAATAGTATAAACTTGCGAACTTTGTTTACATCAAACAATTCAAACGTCATAATTTTTTAAATGTTGCCAGCCAACAAAAAAATTAGTTCCGTTTCTACACTTTTTTGCCAAGCTATAATTTATTGGAGAAAATAGACATCTTTAAATAATGTCTCCAAGATTTTCTTGGAAACGACTTATTTCTCAGCTAAGCAAATATTTCAATAACGATCTACGATGAATTTATTTTGTTTATATTGAACAACAAAACAAGTTGTCAATTTCCAAAGCTTCATCTACAATTTTAAATTTAATAAACAAGGTAAATATGATTAAAATATTAGAAAAGGAATATTATCTCTATCTATATATTCTACACACCCTTCTCGAGGGGGAAAGCTAGAGTAAGGCCAGGCGAGCTGCTACCGATGTGACAGTGGTTGCTCACAAATGCCTCATCTAGTTCAGGCCAACTGCTGTTTCATTGGCGGGATACTTACTATCTTAGCAGAGCTCTAGCCAGTCCACAGTCGTCTCCCCTATGACTTTCTGTAGCCATGCTTTGCATGACCGCCTACTGTACTTCGTCTGTGGCAGGGGTCTGCGCCACGGTTATGCGTCCCCCCTCACTTATACCCAGTAACTTGCTTTATGCTTGCTAGCTTTACTAGTTAGTCGCTTGCCTGGTTTAATATCTGTCTAAGACGGTAAGGGGCGAATGGTCTTAGATAGAGCGCAACAGTCATGTACATCCCTAAGGCAAGTCTGGCAGGATAGCCTTCCCATGGTTGTCTCCCGTTATTGGTCTAGTTCACAAGAACTAGACACAGCAAAACTGCCAGACGAAAACCTCATAGAGGGGTCTTTGTAGGTCCATCATCAACATGCCTGATGGTTCATAGTCACTAATGGGGTGATGTGCGGGTGCAGATCTCGACAGATCTTCTCTAACTTCTCAGCTCCTCACTAACCATCAACAATCAGGATGATGCTTAACAAGGTCAATACACTCGATCAACAGATCTTTGAAACTCCAACTCATTCGGTGAATTGTAACAAATTTAGCTTGCTAGATTATACTTCGGAGGTGGTCATATATACATTTTATTAAGATGTGACTTTACTTTTCGAGTTATCTTTAAAAATGTGTTTTTGATATTAATTGTCGATGACGACTTAAGTCGTTTTAGTTCATTTTTGTAAAAAAATATAAATTATATTTTGTAAACATAAAACTTACATCTAAAATATGACAATTATGCTGGCATTGTCTCAAATGTATGGTTTCGTTAAAATGCCTACGTCTTTTTCGATCATCGGGATCTGGGGGTCCATATTTCAAACTTGAGCTGAATACTGCCGCTAAATTCTGAAAATAAATTTAATGGATAGGTCCACTTCATTTTTCATACTGGAGCAATGATTTAGTGTGGATTGGGATCTTCATACGTTTACGCTTTCGTAGTAAATTTACTTTTCTAAGAAGTAATATGCACTATCGACTGGTCAACGGCGACTCGGTCGACGATGACTGTGACTTACCTATAAATAGATGTTTACGCGGTAATGGCTCTGCAGAAACTTACATTTTTAACCAAATATTTTGCGATAGTCTTTATATGGATAATGGCTACGATTAAAACTGATAAAGCCATCCACATGATTGCTGCAATTGTGAACACTGGGTCTGTAGTTAAAGTTAACATGTAAACTCTTGTAAATAAAAAACTCTGAAATAATATAATAATAACATTATGTTAATATAAAATGTTGTCAAAACAAAAAAAAGCGGAAAATCAAAGGGAAATAACATGCTGTCTTATCTCCTCGTAGTTGTTGTCTTTTGTACTATAGGCATTATATTCTGGCTTTATTCCATTATAAGAAAAAGTATATTTATGTTTACAAGAAAATGTTTTTTTCTTTTAGGATTTAATAGTTGTTTCTAAATGAAACTTACCGAAAGTATGATGGGGAGCAAGCACCAACACAGTTTCCAAAATTTAGTTGGTTTGAAACCGAGCCAAAAGTGTATGTCGGTTGAAAAATTCTGAACCCCATACACCCACATGATAATGGCCACTTTGAACCCTCCCAAATATAAAACGCTTACGTTCAGGCCTGCAATCAGTCCTGAAACCCTGGTGCCGGTAGTCATCGCCTGAGAAACAATAAAGGTAAGATGAGTATTTTTGACAGGCGTCACAGCTCAGTTAGTAGTAGATCTGCCTTCCATGCGTGGTCGTGGGTTCGATTTCCACCCATATCTAGTAAATGTTTGTGTGATGAACATAAATCTTTGCTCTGTGTCTGGGTGTTACTATGTATGTATGTATTTACAAAAAAGATATATATTTTGTATCCATATGTTTATAGAAGGTAATAAATTGTCCATCTTTTTAAGTACCTAACCTCATTTTTTTAAATGAACAAGAGCTCTTAAAGTGCTCTTACAGTCTAATTAATGAGAAGTATTATCGAAAACGTACGACCTAATTTTCCGGAACTTTTAAAGAATTGGTTAGTGCTGTAAGTTACTTTCGGTACGACACTAGCGTCCAAGTACTTCCTCGAATCTTTTCATTTCATAGACAATTAATTTCCGAAATCTTTTGATTTTCGCAAGAAAAATATTTATGTTTTGAATTATGTCAAAGAAAAACTTTGCAAATTGCATAGATTTTGAAGTCTAGTTTAATTGCCAATACTCTATTACAAAATGTTTGAAAATCTGAACAATTTTCATATTGTTTGGAACCACGCTTTAGCTTGAAGGCGGGCGTTGGTAGCTGCGACGCAGTCTCACGACTAGGTACTGCAGTTGCCATCGTTTCTCTCAATTTTATTGTACCATAGTTTTTGTTCCGAAATAAACGTTTTTATTTACATATTTATTTAATACATAAAAAGCTCATTGGTTTCATTTTTTTCAAATATCATTATTAGGTTTTTCATAAGTCACTTCATTTTTGTGTTTAACTTTTTCTCGCTTTTTGATCCTTAAACATGTAACCCGCCTGATACTCGATAATGTTACGAATAAAATTTGATGTTATTAGCCGTCGGTTTATCGAATTGTATGCAGATCGGATAAATGGTTCAAAAGTTATATTCTAACAGACGTACAACGATTTTGAAAATATTAATAACCGATTGATTCCGTTACTCTACTCTGCTATTTGTTAAGATAGATACAGCTCGGAACTAATTTAAATTGCTAAACTTCTGTATATCTGTAAATCCCCACCATATAGTTTTTAAATAGTTTTTTTTTAACAATTTTAGGTCGTCCTTTTGCCACAAACTCACCTAGTGGTAAGACATGCTGTGGCCTACGATGGAGCAGGACGATATATGAGACACCTATTCATTCGTGCCTTGAAGAGACTTAGATTATAGTGATCGGGAATGACAGAAGCCGGCAACGAGTTCCACTCCTTGGCGGTTCGCATAATAAATGTGCTCTTATCGTAACTTTAACTAAATTATAAATAAATATTCACCGACATTTCACACATCACATTCTAGTCCCAAACTAAGCAAACCTACTATAGGAACTAGACCGCTGATAGAATGCTTATAAATTTTTTTCTTTGTAAATACTACATAGAAACACACTGACCAAATATGTAGTTCTGCACATAAACATTTACTCTGGGTAGGAATCGAACCCACGACCCACAGCATAGGAGGCAGAGTTTCCTACTTCCAACTGAGCTGTGAGCTGTGCCGGCTGTCAAAAAATTGCCACAATTAGCTTTATTGTTAACATTTTTAAAGATCTTAATGAGAAAGAGAGAATTGGAATAATTATTTTTCAATAAATGGTTTTTATAGAGATTCGAACGTTTATTCAACGTCTAAAGCTTCAAACGAGCAAAAACAGTACCAACACTAATTAGCAAAATAACTAACGGAAATCAGACTCACGTTGCAACCCATTCTGTATTTTGCTTTTGTTCTAATGAAATTGTCAGACATTCAGCGTGCAATCATAGAATAGTTAGTAGAACAAATCCAGAAGATTCACTTGTAGAAAAAATTGTATTATTACGTTTGAGCCGACTCAACTTTTATGCCACAGTTTATATTTACCTACAGAGTGAATCTTTTTTTATCGAGTAACCCACTTGTGCAACGTACGTGGAGTGCAATGATGAGGCAGTGTAGTATGTACTATTAACAGTATGAGAGATATATTCATTGGCAATATTGAGATTGAACAGAAAAATAAAGCTTTTATACCGTCTCTATTGATCGTGAGGTAAGGGCTGGGAGATGATGACCATTCTCCCCGAGTGAGCCAGGCCTAGTGCAGGCAAAGCAAAACAAAGCGGCTTGCAAAATGCAATAATACCGTGTAATCCTACCTTAGCTGAGCTATTCGCAAATGAAGCGACGAACGTGCCATCTCGCCGCATTCACACCGTATGCGCTTCTTTGCACCGTACAGTCGAGCGCGTAAATATTGCTGCGGCCAACATTGAGCATGCATCCGCTTGATTCAATACTAATCGATATACATTATACTTTTAACAACTATAGGTGTACAGTAGGATTAATCAATGTAGATATTTTCTAGGCCTTGATGAATATCTAATAAAGTAGAGATATCTTATCAAATAAATAAAAATCTAAATCATCTTGACCGATTGAGCCACTCTTTCTTGAGTTAGTGGAATAGGTATTCATTAAGGTCAATTTTGAAAACTCACTTTTTTAAATGCCCAAAAAAGATTTTGAATTTATTTTATTTATTCAGACTACATAAGCTGAATATTGGCATCGTCGAACAGATTATTGAGACAATAAAGTAGTCGTTTTTATTTTAAGCATTATAACATTATTGATGTGTTTATTTCAACATAAACTCGAGGTAATCTCCACGGTTGTTTTTTTTTAATAACGACCAAGATCTGACCGATTTAGGAGTAGGTAGGTACTTAATGTGTGATAAGTAACGCTTTAAAAGACGAATTTGATAAACACTAGGCATAAAAATAGCTTTCGTTCTGGAAACGGACGGTTAGACGAGTTGTAATTACAGGGAATACTGAGAGCAGACCAAATCGCCACGGTTTAAGGATGTGCAATGCCCATTCGGGTAGCGTCAAAAGATAGTGTTACTACATGCAAAATTAACATTAATTTTACTACGGCACACCACATCTGAAGTATATATAAAATAAACTCAATACGAGTTGATTGAATTAAAACTTACCTACGTATATCCGAATCGGATCACATCTTATTGAAAGCCTACCAAAATAGATCAGTTCAAACTGAACGTAATAAAGTAGATAGTATTTATTTTTAAAAAGACGATAAATAATTTACTTTCTTAGCGAGTAAGTCTTTGCATGTTAGATATTCGATCTGTGCTTTCCACGGAAAGTGGTGAATTTTTCGTAGAAGTGTTGAATTTTTAACACCGGTCGAGTTGTTTAAAGGAAGTGACGTGGCAGAGTATTTCGTGTTCCGAAGTTAGTGTCTACGAAAAACTTTATATTAGATATCAAATCACGAAAATGTTAAATAAAACTCAAACCTGAATTCAGAGTAGTTGTAAAGCAACAGGAATTAAGTAATTTAATATTTCCATGTTGATATTGACATTTAAGACAACCTAAAATACAAATTGAAATCTGAACTGAATTTCTCTCAATACAATAAACATTCAATATCTGCTGTCTATTTTGTAGTTCGACGGCAGAATGCTGCTTGATTTTCCGTTCAAATCTCAATCCGAATTGTTAAAACATTTCAATGCTACGTTGATTTTACAAATAAATTTATTCGTTATAACGGGTTAATATTCAGAAACCAGCCATCAGCATAATAATTATTTGGGGTTAAAATTTAAATATTTTATTTATTATTTACTATGTATTGGTTTTACCTCTATTTGGTAAACATTCGGCTTTTTGTGATGCTTGCAGATGGTTAATAACCGACTTTAAATTTAATATTGTTATAAATGAAAAAGCTTTGTGGTTTGGTATAATATAAAACGCTCTTATTACGTATGATTTATAGATATACCAATTCCTATGTTTACTGGTCGTGCCGGGTCTATGATAAGATTAAACTTTATATGAATTATATCTCACCACTGTGATTGGCAGCGATAATCCAAAACCTAAGCAGCAAAGTATTCCAACAATATACATATTTTTCACAGATCGGAACTCTGTATTTAATAATTTTGACATAGTTAACGTCAGCATCATCTGAAAATATTATCAAAGTTTCATTTACTTATATACTTGAAAATCCTTGCTAATTTCAATTTTCTCAATGACTGTTTTATAAAAATTCAATTATAACTTACCAAATATGTCGTGGTGGAGACAATCATGTTTATATAAATATAAAATGTGTAAAGCTTGTGTGCGTGCAAAAACTGTGTACTCAAAGGTAAAACGGCAAAGAGAAAATAGTGTGGACTGCAAGTTTTTTCCACAGCGACACATTTTGTTAGCATCACATACAACACTCTTACAATCCACGATCTAAGAAATGCAATAGATGTGAAGAGGAGCATGAATATTATCACCGCGTTGTCGATCATTGTGCGGTGTGACATTGTGGAGAAATCGAATAAGCCTAGGAAGCCGATCCCGTACGTGTAAGTGACGTGTTCTATCGACGCTGTCTGCAACAAACAAATTACAAATTGTGTTATATTGTTATTGTTTATAGTTTGTTCTCTAAGTTTGATATTTTTGAACTCTCTCTTTCCAAATTTAAACATTATCTGTGAGGAACTAAAAACTCGAAATTTGTCCTAGTGTTAGTCGACCGAGGAATATTTTAATAAGGTTAATAAAGTTCGACTGTCTTACAACGCACAGCGTAAACCTCCAGTCTTACAGATATAATATAAATGATGTGTTCTTAACGGTTAGACGGTTAGATATGTAAATTTATTGCCTCATGTTGGCTACAATATGTCTTTAAATATGATCTGAATATGACCCTGCTTGTGCACTATTATACCCAATATGTTTTCAAAGTAATTAGTAATTTGCTTTCTGGTAATACATTCAAAAATAGTATGTATTTGTTATGTTTTCATAAAAAAATATGTTAGTAAGTTCACTAGAGAAAACTTAAAGACGAAGTATCGACTAACATCAAGATTAAACCTCAAGTTTTCTTTATCATCAACATATCCATTGGCTAACGATACAGGGTTTCTTAATTTTTCGAATCACTCAAATTTTACCAAAAGCAAAACTTTTATAAAAAACGAAGTGTGCAGTTACTGTTTTTTTATATATTTATAACTTTTATCTAACTCTCGTGGTTCTGGCCATCACCGCTCAATACACCGCCCTTTATATGTACATAAGCGTTTTCGCGAAATATTTGAAATAGATACTCTGCTAAACGGTTATATTAACAAACATAAAGTAAACAAGTCTAGAACTTAATCCTCAATGTTGGTTCAAAACAACTATTGAGTTTCTTAGATAGATACACAGAATTGTAAACTTCAGTCTATTAAATGTAGACTGGACTTGAGTTTACAGTTCAAACATTTCTGCATCCTTCTTGTTGAAAATCGGATGCACTCAAGTAAACCTTAGTATAAACACAAAGTGTTTATATTGGGGGTTCTCAGATAGCAAACTTTATACATCTTGCTCCTTGGAAACAAGTACAAAGCAAAAGCAAAATAGATGTAGGTATACAATTATTGTATAATGTAGTTACTATATATTAATTAATACCATTGATAAAATGAATAACCTAATAATTAAAGGTGCGATGACTCTTTTGCCCGACCCAAATCTCAAAGCAGAAACTAATTTGCTACATTTTAAACTAGATCTCATCAACAGCGGAAATTGTTAGACTATACACTATGTAAATACATTTTCCAAATCACTAACAATTATAAATGTAGATAGGTACTACGGACCAATTTTCAAAGTTATCTTTAGTAAGTTTAATATAATACTGCAAAAACTGCACGTTTTCATGGTAAGGTCTTCATAAGCGACAGTACGCGCTATTTCAAACCTTATTCCAATGTTAATAAAGTGGCAGTTTAAAATAACACGTGCCAAGGTGCCCATCTAGATTTCCTCTCATAAGTTTATGCAGTAAAAGTGTAGATATAAGCATTTGAGATTAAAAGAAAGCAAATATAATAACTTTGAAGCTTTGATCGAAGCTTTGAAGTAATAAGAAGAATTAATTATGAAGAAGCCCTTGAAAGTTGTTGAGAAATAACGAAGGAAATATGATTGTTTTATAGAAAAAGTATAGTGAATCTACTCATATTACGTTTAAATTGAATTTACAGTCGTAAGTGCTATGAGGTCAAATATTAAAAAAACACGGGTGAAATTCATCGTTTTTTTTCAGAAATCAGAAAGTGGTAAAAATGCAAGCAGTATTATGTAGTGCAAACGAAAATTTAAAAAAATTCTAACTATTAATTAATCGTAACCATACTATTCACAAATAATTAGACTTTAGGTAACCACCTTTTAGCCAACTAACAAATTAACAAAGCTAATATGTAACATTGCATTTTTCTATTTTCTTTGTAACCAAATGAAAAAACTTCTTACTAATTTCAAACCAAAAAAGTTTAAACATCGATTCGATAGATACAAGCACGTTCTACAAAGGGTATCATCTAATCCAATGTAGTTCGTTTCCACTTTTGAACGCGTACGAATTGAAAAACTCACTCGTAACATAAAAAATATGGGTTCACTTGTAAAAATATTTCCCTAGAAAACTGTGTTTTTTAATGTGATCCACTTCGGTATTTTTACATTTTTTAATTCCATATCTGCTCGTTGGTAGCTGTATCAATGTTTTGGATGTGCGAACAATTTTTTTTGTTACATATTTTGAAAATGAACGATTTTTGACTGGATCAATATGAATGTTGGGTGTCCGAACGGGAAGATTATACCTGATTCGCCCCCATGGTTCGTGATGATGATGAAACGAAAGACCATGTTGGTTTCCAATTGTCACTTTCTATTGGGACACCCTATGTTTATCTGCTACCTTTTTCAAGACGGTTTCTGTTAAGCATAGATTATTATTTATTAGTAATTGACAGTTCCATAAATTGATTGACTGATATTATTCATCAGTCGTAGGTACCCAGCAGGAATTAGTACAACGATGTGCGCCCGCTACAACTTTTTGCGCGATGAATATTTCAATAACTAAACTTTTGCTCTGTGTTTTGCCACAAATTTTAAAGGTATCTGATATTTCAATTTGAGAGTGAAAATCTATAGTTGATTGAGGTCTCTTCTTGTATGTATGTAATTTTTTACCTATTTTGCATACCTTACGTTCATCTAGCACTAACTTGGTTATTTTGTTCATTTCAATATATTGTGAAAGTTTAGATGTGTCACTAATAACATAATATAGCGCTAAGCTCTCTGCTCTGAGTTGAGTACAACTTGAAATATATGTAGTCCATAGCATGCTGAATTAGCACTTAGTCTATTTATCGTGCCCGTAATATCACCAAGACACAAATAGGACAGAAGACAATGGCAATCAATACAACCAATAAAATCACTTTGTTTTCAGCTAGTAGGTATTCAAATGTATGAGTAATCTGACAGTATGAAGATTTGCGCTCAAAACGTACAGAACCAATTAAAATTACAAAAGATTGTAAATAAAAAAATAGACCTAACTTACATAATGATTTTCAGCGCTAGCATCCAGAAGTTGAATAAATGCCGTTACTGCATTATATTTTGTAGTTATCAGTAGAAGTACAATAATAACAATAGACGAAATGGTTCGACATATAAATGATAATTTGAAAATCTGCGAAAAAATACAGGTCATTAGCACCACAAGAACTTTAATAATATTATACCTTTGTAGTCTAAACTGAGTCAACAGTTCTTTGACACGATAAAATAAAATGCCCACAATAATTTCTTAATTATTTTTATGAAAACCAACGCTTCGTAATAATTCGCTCACATGTGTACCTACCTTCTATCATATATTATTTGTATTTAAAAAGATAATGATAAAACATTACAATAACGTATGAAGGTAGGTACATTAAAAATACTAACCTTTAGAAGAGTATCATCGGTGACGGTCGAAAAGAAGAAATTACACATCCAAACAAGTCCAATTAAAAAAAATCGCGTCGTCAATACGTTACGATCAAGACGCTTGAACGCCTTACTGAAAAATAAGTACTAAACATACTACTTATCGAAAGATGGAAATATAAAGCAAAGCATCCGAGTTTTATTTACGAAAGCAAGAGGCACCAGTCGTTACGCGGTCCAGTGACTTGAAGAATCAGGAGAGTAAGCACAAAGAAATGTAACAATCATAAATGTATTGAAACAGTTACGTATTTGAGATACATTGCGCATCAACATCAGCTTTACTGTCGAAAATTGCAGCGTTAGCGCGCAGTGTATTTTAAATATGTTACGTTTAAGATTGTCACATTTATTCGCGTTAGGCCATCAGATACTTATTCCCTTGCATTCAAAAGGAGTCTTGTAGCATTTCGTATCAAAAGATGAGACTTGGATTCAAATTTCTGCCAATTAAATGTTTTTCGGTTATATTTTATATATCAAGCTATACATTTGCACTGAGTGTTAAAAGTAACTACAGGTGGTGATGCTATAGTGCACTTTAATGCACGCTTAATTGTATTTTAGAAGCAATATATGGCTTTATTATCTCTTATATCTTACAAAGAAATAAAATATGTAAATTTTTGACGCCAATTTTCCATTACATATTATTATGCTAGTGGTAGTACGGCGCGATGACACATGTAACTGGATATATATTATTAACGCTTTGGGAAAAAGCTGCACTGCATCAAAATACAATAAAGACAAAGAATATTTATTAAAAAAATAACTTGTAAGTCAATTATTTTAATTGACATAACTCTTGTACTCGTAATCCGGGTTCATCAGTCCAATCAATCAGGAATTTAATATATCAAATAACAGTATGATTCAATTAAAACTATTTCAATATCACCCACTGCTGGACTTTGTTATCTACAAATCAGCATATCATTGGGATATTATTACGCTAATATAAATAATATGGACAGGCGTCACAGCTCAGTTGGTAGTAGCTCTGCCTTCCATGCTGTGGGGTCGTGGGTTCGATTCCCACCCAGAGCAAATGTTTGTGTGATGTATTTTATATATCTATGTATTTACAAAAAAATAATAATGATATATGTACCTATTCTATCAGCAATCTAGTTCCCATAGTACAAGTTTTGCTTAGTTTGGGACTAGAGTGTGAAGTATAAAATATCTATGAACATTTATTATATTTAAGTAATAATTATTTAAATAAGTGGCTATATAAATAAAAACGACGTAGACTTACATGTAGTGAAAATGAGCCGATGTGGTAGTGAAGTTGGTGACTGGCTGGTGTATCTGACATTGAGATATGATATCCTTCGAAGACACACAGCTTAAACCAAAATTTTTAAGACAAGTAGACCAGGCTGGTGTTTCGTGTAGGCTTGAGACGAGAAAACGCAGTGAGTCAGCTACATAGGTCGCATGCTGTATCGGACATTGTATACTTTACTGTCTCGAAGTCGACTCTAGAAGACGAGACCATACTTTCTTATGCAAATGAAATATCTGTTTTTCGAATCCTAGCAATAAAATAGCAAGTCTATCTATAAGTTAACATTCACACTGTAAATATGGTACATATTATTTTATGTTGATTTTTATTTTTTTTTGGTAATGCTTGGTAAAGTTTTTAATTTCTACCAACAATAATACTTGGTGAGTTTAGATGTACTTACAAGTAAAGCCCATAGCGCTGTCTGTAGGAACAGTCCATATGTAATCCCTTTTAAAAGGGGATTCAAATATTTATGCGCATCCAACTTTCTTGTATACTGTTTTATGAAACAATCCATGAACATATAAGCCATTCCGATAGTGATTTCACATAACACAAACTCGAATATTCTTACTGAAATCAAAAGGATAATTATTATTTGAAAGCAATTACCAACCTTTGAAAATTTACATCAATTAAATGGCCTATAATTAGTTACATACTAAAGTAGATGTAATTTAATAATAGGTATTTGTGTCGACAATTATTAATATTTTAAACTTCTTCTTCTTCTTGTCATGTCGATGCCACAATTTTTTCTATATATGCTTACATATATCGACATATTTGAAACTAAAAAAATACTGCACTGATACTAAATATTATTAAAATAATTTTGACATTTTGAGATCTTAAAGAAAGTTCAGTGACATGTTAGTTTCCGTGAGATGTCAAGTGCGCTTTGCTTCCATCGACATAAGGTTCAAAATAGCACACACTTCGCAGTGATATTTGAAACCATGTGACATTTAAAAAGTGAAAAGTTTCGCAGTTTTGTTATGATTTCCCGTGAACTAAATATATTTTTGTAAATCTGCCAACAAAATACCAATTGTTGGTGAAGAAATAAGTAAGTATATAAATCTAATTTTCTCACTATTTATGAGTTTCTTAATGAAGACAGACCTCGAGTCAGTGATGAATTTTATATTCTTTTGTAATTTTTGGCATTATTAAAAGAAAAAAATATTAGATAGTGACAAATATATTTATAAATACTTACCACAAGTATATTAAGAAAAATTATATTATTTATTTACCTTTGTTCACTACTTTCGAAAATAAATCGAAGTTGTAGACGCAAGTGGAGTACGTGTACGCTGTATAAATAAATTTCATCATGCTACTCCATCGAAAATGGATGTCTGAACTAAAGTCCTAAAATTGAATAAATTAAATTTATTGCTATATTATACCTAAAAAGTTAAAAACAAAATCTTCTTATTTAAATGAGCCATTTTTTTTATTACCTACTCGTTATAGATAAAGATAATTTTATTGACAACAAACATGGTTATTTGCATGGGTATCCAATGAACATAACTAAGTATTTAGTATCCTATTTGTTATTTGTTACATATTCATGGTTGGAGAATAGGTATCCAAACTAGGTAAAAAACTTGTATGACCCTTTCTTATAAACGATAGGTATGCCACCTATCGTTTATAAGAAAGGGTATGTTGGAAACGCTACCACTGTTACTTCGGGCGCTAAACAGTGATACTCGCATTGATTTTTTGTGTTTAAAACCAATTAAAGGTGCATGACCTTTACTATTCAAAGTGACGCAGTGCATTGCCTTAAAGGGCACATCGTAAATAAACTAAAGGTAGAATAACATATACGCCTTACAAGTTACAAGGCAATCTTTACCTCTCATAAAAAAAACCGAAGTATTTTTCAAGCAACATTTATAGGCACGGTAAAAGCGCTTCAGAGTTCAGTAGACATGACATTAATTACTGACTTACAAAGTAGAACAGAGGTAACTTAAAATAGCTTTTACATCACAGAGTCCATCTCCAATCTCTTTCGAGATTGCCTTTCTAAATTGGGATGAACTAGACTTAGACATGTTACTGAACCTTAACCAAAGAAATACACTATGAAGGCACTATGTACCTATCTAAAGATAAATTTGGACTTGCACATTTATCTTACAGCGTTTTACTCGAACTGATTCTCGAAAACTCACAAACGATATTTCTAACTGTAATTTTGAAATTTCGAGCAGCAGGTTCAGCGCTGTAAATGGAATATGTACTATTATTCTGTTTATATTTGTAATGTTTCCGGGATACAGTACCTCTACCATGAGTTGTCACAGTAAAATCGCCTGACTTTACTACAGTAGTTACGTCAATATTAGTATTACGAGTTTTAGTACCCAACTATCCGCTAGAGGCGCTGTACAAATCTTCATACATTTTTTTAACTACAGACGCTACCGAGTATAGTAAATATAGTATAGTAAAAACTCATGGTAGAGCTACAGGGCGCGGTGACGCGGCATCACTTAGCGATTGAGCTGTGGTTGGCGCGCATTGTAGCTCGAATACGTTATACTTACGATACGATTGCGACTGTTGGGCTAGTTTTATAGTTTTCTATCAAACATAACTATGTAACTTTAATTTCAATGAAACAATAAAGCCGGAAAACTAGGATAAAACTTGATAATATATCTGAATAGTTCTTTTGCCTTATGTATTATACAAAAAAAATACTGAAAACGAATGACACAAAATATACTTTAGTAAGTATATTACCCATAATTTTGTTTAATTATGTAAGTACCTAAATTTTATCTAAAATAATTCAATACATATTATATGTATTGAATTATTTCTAAAAGAATAGTAAAAGCTATTTATTTGGCACATGAATAATAAACTAGGCTCTTTATTTCAAAGATAGAAGAATCGACACTAACGAAGAAAAATTGTTAACAGTCCTTACCTTTTTCTCTGCAAATAAAGTTACACTGGAAGACTGAATGATATCCACTACTGAGGATGGGGAAGGCATTTTCAATATTCTTATATAAACTTCGAAAGAACTGATTTCACGATTAAATCTACCTGTAAAAAAACATGATTTTTCCTCTCAGTTGTAGTTTTATGTTTAAAGTATATAGGTTACTTTAAATAAAAAAAAAAAAAAACTAAAACGTAAAAGTCTATATTTATTTGCGGATAGCTGCAAGCAAATACACTGCTACTCTTAGCACCCAAAAACCCTATAATATCCATCTGTAACGGCTGCCGAGAGTTTTTTTTAAAGAGTAACTAATAAATCGTTTGAGAATAGGTAGGTAACTCTTTTATAGTAGCTACAACTATCAAAGTACATTTTTATGTATGTATATTTTTTGGGGTTTCTATAGGGCATTTAGGTTGAGATGCTAATATTTTTATCTTCTTTACATACTTGTACATACTTATACTAAACATATAAACAATTTGAATGAGTTTTAAACGGAAAGGTAAAGAAATATGTGTTCAAGAATAAAAATTCATTAAACAGTTTTCCTGTTTATATGATTTGAAACTGTTTTCCTGTTTATATGATTTGAAAGAAAGCAGTTAATAATGAATTTGTAAAGCAGTAGCGATCGGCGAAGTAGTTTGTTTTGCATTTTAAAATACTTTTTCTAGCTTTTAGTATTAGCTACAGAACGTAACTAAGCGGTTTGAGTTAAAACTGCAAGCGAATACTTACTCTGTAAACACCGAATTAGATTCCTATTTTCTAAATGCTTTGCACAACTTATATTTGTAGAATCACAATGTTAATATATTGTTACACTGATTTCATCTAATTTATTTGATTTGGAAATTTTTGTTTGGTTTTGTTGATATAATAACCCTTATTCTTATTTATGTCACTGTCACGTACGTCGTGTCCTGTCCTGTCAAGTGAAAATAATGCAAGGAAATTATAAGTAGGTATTCAGATCAATAAAAAATATCTGTTTTTTTTATTTCTCTACGCTACTTCCTTACAAAAAGTTTTTTTTAATTAAGAGCATGACTCCTTTTCTTGAATTTTCTGTAAAGCTGGAATCAGAGAGTGCATTCAAGTGAATAACCATTCGCTTCATTTTTCTTTCTTTCAATGTACACACGTCTCCGACAAAATGATATAGAAAAGAACATTCACTGTTCATTATTTTATAATATGTGATATTTGCGTTCTTCGTCCACAGATTTAAAGAACCGCTTTAAAATAGAAGTACCCAAATGACCATTTAGTCAGTATGCAGACGTTCATTTCTCGTTCATTCGGAGTGGGAGTGAAAGAAACCGAGTGAACCGATCCAAAACTGTTTGCTCGATTCACTAATGAAAATTAATTCGGCACTTATGTTTCATTCTGTGTTCAGATGTGTCATTCAGAGTGAATTATGCAAAAAGAAAGGCGAAATTGAACAATAAATTGAACTGTGATCTGATCCCAGTTTTACTCTTGTAATTTCGGACTTGGCCATCACCGCCCTTCTCATAAAACCACCCTGTATATGAATAATAGAATAGGAAGATATTTCTAGCTTGACATTAAATTGAATCGAAATAAGAAAAAAGTTCGCAAAGTGACTAATATATTAATGCCACAAATTTATTTTGTATCTTATTACCTTAGATAGATCCACTATCTACTAATCATCACTGATTATAAAACTCCGTAGGACAAAGATATGTGATAGATGTAGGTATTTATTAAAAGAAAATATCAATACTCTCAAGTCACAGACTAATATTGATTTATATAATAATGTTATTTCCTAGGTACAAAGTTTGCATTGTAAGCCTTAGGAGATGCGATGAGGCCTATGATTGGTTCTTTAGAAGGTACTTCGCCGTTGGAGCACTCGATCCTGAAGTGTTGAAGAATCCCCACAAATGTGATAAAAATGAAGGACTTCGCTAGAGAATCGCCTGGACAGCGCCTGCGACCTGCAGATAAAACAAACATATGCAAAATCGTAGCTTTACAAAACTATTGCTGGACAATTTTAGACAAGTTATGGAACAATCAAATGGTCCATCTGTGGCAAACCCCACTGCATTACTTTATCGAGCATATCCATGAAAGACGTGCCCTGCGTCGAGCACTCAGAGAGGTAAGGATTTTAAATTATATCAATCATATAATTGCGCCGGCAACTACACTCATCTACTCGGTAAAATGAAATGCAAGCATCATTGCATGTTTTTTTCTAGCTTGGTAACTTTCCTTGATAGAATATCGGTAGTATAAAATGCTATGTCTACAAATTTTAAATTAGTCAATTTACGTCATGTAACATTAAAATGAAGATGTGTTGAATGCAATAAAGTTATTGTTATTTAGCATATTTTTATAAAAATACGTTTCATATAAACGACATGAAAGCAGGAGCAGTGAAGTAACGTAGTTATTACATTCGCGTGTTTCCGCCAATAACCAAGTGTCCTCGAATCCAATTCTAGAAGTTCACAGACCGCCGCACGTTCTTTAAATTAAAGCTAGATGCTTTATACTGAGTTCAATGTCGTAATTAATAAAGTTTAAATTAGATATAATGGTTGAAGTAGTGCGTGAAATAATACAACTTTCGCAGTCTTTGTCTATTGTCACATACATCAGCCCATCTGCTATTTTGAGCTCAACGGTAGTTGACTAGACTTAAAATAGCAGTAGACATTTTGAGTAAAAATAAATTCTTTTTACGCTCAGCTGAGAACTAAAAGCACCGACATCGTTGTGACTTTTGCTTCTAAGTAACTATGTCCATTTGTTACCACGCAAGGAATGCAATTAAATAATTTGGTAGGTAACATTGAATAAATATATTATATTTGTAGAGTAACAAACGTCCGCTGCGAGGTTCAAGTACCCAGACTGTACTGAAAACACGATACTTATATTTAGAATTATTATATTAAGAAGGCCCCTGTTGACTGAAGCATGAGATAAGATTAAGATTTGAGTAAGATTAACCATGTGACATATAGAATCGTATAAAATGGATTATCAATAAAATTTCGTGGTAGAGACATTGATTATAAGAACATTTTCATTTCGATTTCATTTTTAGCCTGTGGTGTCCCACTGCAGGGCAAAAGCCTTCCTTCCTTCTCTCCAGTTCCCTCTGTCCAGGGCTATTGTGGACCAATCTTTTGCATGGGCATCAAATTCGTCCCTCCATCATTACAAGAACAGATTTTTTAAATTATAGCATTAAATTTAATATAATTACTGCAATCTTAGCGTGGCCAGACTACATTTGTATGGGCAGGTAGAGCTGCCTTTCAATACGGCAGGATTACTTTTCGTATAGAATAATACTAATAGAATAAATGGTTTTCGCATTGCATCTGTTAGTTTCACTGTGATATAGAAAAGTTGTTTAGTGTTTCAGTACTAAAAGAACGTAAGGACCGTAAAGAATACAGAATAGCACTTACCTAGACCGAAAGGGTACATGTGCTCTGCATTTTTTAGCATTCCTCTCTCATCAATAAATCTTTCTGGCTTAAATATACTCGGATCCTTCCACAATTCCGGGTCGAAGTGTATATCACCTACAGATATGAGCACGGTAGTATCTTTAGGTATTAAAAATCCATCGATTACAGTATTATCTAAAGTTCGCCTTGGACCAGCCAACGGTGCTATCGGATGATACCTTTGTAATTCCAAAATAAAAGCTGAAGTGTAAGTCAACCTGAAAAAGAAAAAGTTTTGTTAGTTTAATCTAGTAAATACAAATTAAAAACGTTCGTTACAATAAAAAATAATTTGTAAAAAAAATCTAGTAAAAAGTCATAAAATAATAGGAAGCTTAATTGATAGTAGGCCAGCCATGTATATTATAGTCCAAATATCGCCGACCAAAGAGCCGGCCATGTTTACTATAGTCGAAATATATCGACACTGGAGATGAGAAGACCCGAAAAATGAACTCAATGGCGCGTCTTTGGAGAGATCTACGTCCAGCTGGACTGATATAGGTTGATGAAGATGATGATGAAATAATTGATTAGTCAAAATTTTCTTTGTGAATTTATATCATTCTCTGAGTTTCGTTGTTCGTTGACAAAGGCAGAAAGAATGTGACCGTGTGCTTTAGATTTCTAAATATGCAAGTGGTTTTGGTCTTGTGGAAAATCTACGCTTTGTATTTTATGTTAGACTCCTTATTTATATTTTTAAAGTTTATTAGTACTTAGTTTGTATATTTTATTCAGAACTTCTTCTAACATCGGAAATTGTAATAAATTTGGCTTATAAAGTTAGCAAACGGTTTCCGATACCAACAAAATTGGATAATATACGTAAAGTAGATCTTGCAAGTGCTTTTTAGTTCACAGAGACTCTTATCCTTTAAAATAGGTTTTAACTACACTGTTATATCTTATATAGTACTTACATAGAATACCTATTATTTATTGAATTTGAATAAAGACAAAACATGTTACAATAAATTGTTTTAATTAATACTATTCTAAGAAGTAATCAATTTGAAAAACCCGATTGGATCAATCTGGAAATGCTTACAAACCATTTAAAAGCTTTTATACTCTCAAACTGAGCTAGCATACGCAATTTCAGATGGCAGTTATGAACTGGGTTTATTGGTACTAGTCGAGTTTGATATTACTTTACGTCTAAATCTTGATCATTTTTTTCCAAAACAATCTCACTATCCTAAATCATATTAACCTTCGACTAAGATAGATATTTTATTATTAAAGCTTGCTTTTATTTTATCATGAGTCCTACGTCCAGCAGTGGACTGATGATGATGATTATTTTATAACTATAGCGGTTTTCAATCGACTTCAAGAAAGAAGGTTCTCAACTAGACTGACTGAATGCAATTACTCCTCCAATTATGAACCAATTTCGATGAATCTCAAAATGTATTATTCACCACTATAAATAGCATAGTATTCAACAATACCTAATCCCAATAACTCTATAAAAGCTATTCTGGACATGCAGGAACCCATGTTTAAAAACTGACAATGCTAGTGCAAAATGGTACTAAATATCCAGTTTTAGTAAACATGGTAAAAACCTCGTAAATATGAAAAAGTACCTAACAATGCTATGAGCAGTAACGAGAAATCAGAAAGTATAAGTTCAAACACACTTTATGGGGGTAACCTATTCAGCAGCGAGCAGTAATAGTAGAAAATATGCGGACCACAAAAATCTCATTGTTTTCCCACCCATTACAGCACCGATGGACAAATAAAACGCCTGCCCATCCACTCTTACAAAATGGAACGCAAACAGGTATTTATCCAGTGCATTCATGCTTTCACACTACTCATGTATATTCAAACCACGTAGGATGATAAAAACGTTTTCCAGTCTCATGCTCCCGATAGAATTTAGATTTCTGTCATCTGATACCTGTAATCGGATAGAATTTGTGACCGATCACTGAGTTTTGTGTATGAATATATACTCCTACCTTTTTTCCAAATTACCAAACATTCTACTTATAGATATACAATAATACTATACTCAGATACTCTGAAAAAAGAGCGAATAAAACTTCAAAATTGTGGCGACTTATACGAGTATCACAAAATCCTTGGTTAGTATGAAAAAGGTAAGTTTTATATCTTTGAGATAGTGAATCCCAGTTACACTGCGCTAATAGAAGAGTCTGTCTAAGGAAGTATATAAACTATCCTAATTAGTTACATTTGAAAGTTTACCCACTCAACTTACTTAGATAGATCCGTCCAAGATGGTATATTGTCACCCAAAACTAGTTCAATTTCATCGTAAATCTTTTCCTGGATCGCCTTATTCCGAAGCGCCTGAATAAAAGCGAACTCAAGGAGATTGCCCGTGGTTTGGGCGCCTGCTATCAGTAGATCAAGGCACACCATTCTGAGTTGCTCTTCTGTGAATTAATCCAATGATTAGTAAGAAATGCAGAAACTACTGTACCTTCCAACAATCTACAGCCGGCCTATGCTAGCATCTCAAAACCTGTCAGGTTTTATGTCACGTACAGTTTTTATAGTACTGACTCACTAACTCATCGGCATTCTGTGGCATTTCTTGTGGACTGATATGACTGAGCAGGTTTTGAGAGGCTAGGATAGGTCTACAGTAGTCCTACTCCGTAATTCATTTTGGTAGTGTTTGTACTTATTTCTAGAAAAATTAAAAACTAGAAAAATATTTATTATAATTTTGCAGAAAGTTGTATAAAATATAACTAGTCCGGACGTCTGTCTATTATTAATGAAATAAACTGACTACTAAACCAACCCATTTAACTCATTTAAAGGACCATTAGTCGGTTTCTAGACAGCATGTTAAAATTCAAAGTTATGCAAGATAATTAGTAAGAAGCAACTCAAACGTGCTCTAGCTTTTTGGTTTGTAGATAATTCATAGCAATATCGAGAAGCTTTGAAAGTTAGCGGTTACCTTTCAAACAAAGTTTATAAAATATAACTTGTAAATTCTCATCACGATATTCCCTTTATATTCATACACCCGTATTCACAAACATTACTGTGAGGTCTCATAGTGTGCACGTGCGCACAGGGCTAGCGAAACCAATGCAGAAACAATACTTAAGTGTCAGAGCGCACTATGCGTCCGTCAAAATGAACGAACAGCTAAGGAAACGGGCTAGTTTGAAGGCTTGTCAAAAGGAACGCACTGCAAAATGGCATTCTTTGCACAGTGTTGATGCTATACACTCTTTGTGAATACGGGTGTTAGTCCATTGTTCTTTATAAATGTGGAAAACACAAATAACCATTTTCAGAACTGTAGATTTATAACTATGAAATTAAATATTGATCATCAAAAGTAAAAGATCAATGAAAAGAATAGAACTTAATCTATGACAAATAATCTACCAACGTTTATCTGAAGTACTAGAATCTAAATTTTATATTGTTGTTAAATGGGTCGTTCCTAGTGACAACAATTCTCAATAGGTACATGCAGACTCCAATTAGGTCTCTGCTTCACTTGAATTGCTGTCATGGCCATTTGTATGACAATACAAAGCAGTGTGAGTTTCGTATTGCGCATCTGATTGCAAATCTGTTTCCATACAGTCGTTACAACCAGACAAAGCAGACGAATTACATTGTTCTGTTTCAATTCCAGGTAAGCCTTTGATAGCATTGCAATTGAGTGACATGTGTTATAACGCGTTCTGGTTGCATTTATGCCCGAGGCAACCTGTAACCACCACTGCGTGTTTTAAAAACTATCCAGAAACAATACTTAAGTGTCAGAGCGCACTATGCGTCCGTCAAAATGAACGCACAGCTAAGGAATTGATGGACGCATAGTGCGCTCTGACACTTAAGTATTGTTTCTGGATTGGTTTCGCTAGCCCTGTGCGCACGTGCACACTATGAGACCTCACAGTAATGTTTGTGAATACGGGTGTAAGAGTTGTCACAGATGATTATTTTCTGTTGCCCATACAAAAACGTGATTTTATTTGGTCGGAACCCATAGTGCACCAGTCCGACTCGCGCTTGGCCGGTTTTATTTAGTTGTGATTATGAACTAACTCTGAAACTTGACCTGTTTGACTACAATGTTATGCTCTCTTCTAGTGAGTAATGAAGACACACGTCTATCCTATAATTGCTCGTTTTTAGGGCAGTCATGCCGGAGCGAGATTCAGGTCAGTATACTCATGTTATATAATTTAAATTTACCTCTAGCAACATTATGAAAACACAATTTTCAAACTGTGTACAAAGGGGCAAAATTATGTATCAAAATGGATTCTGCTAACATATTTATAGAAACTCAGTTCCACGCTACATTTTAGTTGCCAATCAACCAACTGATCAATCTACGCCATTTCTCTCAATCAATGAATGGTCAATGCTCTTGGCAAATGACAAAGCGTCCGGACCGAGTAGATTATAATCAGTATTGTCCGAATTTACTCTACGTAATCGAAAGCAGGATTGTAGTGGGCAACACACGGGAATGCATCTGACACTACTTATAATGATCGTCACGATGTCAAAGGCTTGAATCGAGATTGGTTTTGGTCTGCAATATCGTTTTTATTAGTGCTCAAAATAATAAATAAGCTATTATTTTGAGCACTAATTAACTCCCTGGAGCCAGTATTATTATGCATGAGCTCATGGTTCCAGCATTGACTTATATTATATTTTAAAGTTTGTAAAAAAAATATAATTAGATAGGTATTGAGAAAATACCGTGAAACTTACAGAGATTTCGTCTTATTACTGTCTCAATATTAAGACATAAGATGTAGGTACCTACCTATATCTTACCTGAAAAACTTTCCTTGTTGTTAGCCATCTCATCCAAAAACGAATAAATAAAATCTTTGCCATCTATTTCATTATTCTTATGTTTATTTATAGCTTCCTGCAATAAACATAATTATACATATATTATTATATGAGTGTCAATGTTTGGCAGAAGAAACATGCACGGTGGTAGTTCTGGTTTAGGGGCGTTGGTTCCCTGATTCGCTCTCCACGGGGGACATGGAAACTTTTTTAGTGTCGTTAGCCCCCCGAGCGAGGGAGCCTATGTTTTTTCTTTACCGTAGCTTCATATAAGTCCTAGGTAATAAAAAATCTTATCAAAAACTACTGCTGTTTGATTTCAAATAAATGTTTTCGTACCTCAATAATATCCGAGATTTGTCCGTTAAGTTTTGTTATCAGAGTGTAACCACTAAGGTTTGGGATAAAAAATCTACACCATGGAATCTGGTTCAGTAACCCACCGGCCATGGAAAATGCCTTTGATCTCATTCGGAATAACTCCTGCATGTGTATCCACCTGTCTTCGTTTATCTTTTCACCTAGAAAACCATAATATTCATCAACATCATTATCGCCCGAGAAATAACCAGAACTTTGAACCTTTTTCGAATAGAGATTTCTTTTTGTGCAAATAATGTAGGTAGCTTTAGCTATAATCTCAAGTCCTTTGATAGTTGACACTCAGATTATATTGACTGCATATCTATGTTTAAACTTCGGTTATTTGATTTACTTCTAGATAATTTTGATTAGTTCACTATTAAAATATGTGAAAATGTCACATTACCTGTCAAAGTATGTCCATAATAGTCTCTTTTTTTTTAATATAATAGCTACAAAGTGTTATGCAAGTTTAAACCTTACTAATGCACAATATTTGATCTAATAAAAATACCATCTTTAAAATTGCCAATATACCTACTCATTTTGCAAACATATTGTGAATCGTGTTTTTACATTATTATCCTTAGTTTACCTGCGACAAACTTCCATAAAACATTCATGACTGCCTGGGACACGAAATTGTTGGGACTAATCGGCTTGTGGCAGTTCTTCTTCAAGTAATTCACAATGCCGTTCAATTCGTTTTGAATTTCCTTTTCCATCGGTGCTTTTCCAAAACCAACGTTCCTTAACTGGGTCAATGTGAATTGTCTGTGAATCTTCCACAACGGGCCATCGGTAAACGTGATTCCTAAAATGCTTTGAGTTCAGAAAAATCGAACAAAACGTAGCAATACAATGCTGTTTGGAGAACTCACCCATTTTCTTGCCGAGACATCTCAATCTAAGAAAAAAGCTATTTGGTCGCCCTTCAAATGTTTTCTCAGTGAAAACCTGCCGTACATTTTTATCTCCGTAAACCACTACGACCAGTTCACCTCCTAGTTTAAGGCCTAGGACATCCGTAGAGTATTCTTTAGATAGTTGCAACAAGCCTTTGAACTGTGAGCCTGCCTTTAAAGAAGCATTACGTACGGCGTTGCTGGAACCAACGAATGGATACCATTTGGGTCCTGCGAACAAAAGTTGAAAAATAAGTCGAATTGTAACAAAAGGTCGTATAACAATCTAATCATAATAATTATACCATAATTTACAGCTATTGCGTCATAAACTATATTAGATGCTAGTATTGTTATTTTAGTAACGTTGGTATTAATTTATTAATAAAAATGTGGGGTTCCATGAATAGATTTTGATATTTACTTATTTAATTATTACGAGAAAACATATCTAGAGTTATTCATGCGGGTGCTATGATTTTTAAAAGTTTTGTGTCCAAACGACAAGATTATGAGAAACATAAAATAAATGGATACCCTATCATACCTACGATATGTAGGTACCTACCTAACTATTAGGCATATGTAAAGATCCAACTAAGTTTTTGAAAAATACTAGGCAAATCAAACCCGCGACCCACAACCCACAGGATGGAAGGCAGAGAAAATAGATAATACTTCGTAAAACTTTATTGAGTAAAGTGAAAACACGACTAATATCTATTATATGAAATAAAGTAGAGTCGACTATATTACAAATTTCTGAGGCACGATAAACATTATTTTATTCATTTTCAAAATGTCCTGTCGATACTTATACCATAATCAGATGAGTCCAAATGTTTTTAAAATAAGGAGATAAATAAAACTCTTACTAATATAAACATCTAGTTTTTATCACTTACCCGGTGGAAATTTTCTCGGCTTAATTGTAGAGTTGATAATGTATCCGATTATAAGAAGAATCAATGATATTATAAGAATTACGAGCATTTTATTTTTAAATGTAAGATTTTTTGATAGTTTTGTTGCCGAACCTGCACTACCTTCGGTCTGAAGTCTTCTGGTTTTTGAAAAGCACTGCCTGAACGTACGAATTAATTTACATACTCCGTAAAATATGTGTTTATTTTACATATTAATGGTGGCTATAAAACAGTTCTGAGTTCCGAGTCCATCTTTGAATTACTGATTCAGTTACTTTTTTTGCACTAAAATGGCCACATTTGTTAGTTACGTTTAGATACTAAAGTATCAAACAAAATGATGTGATGTTTGCACAAAAATAAAATGTAGCTAGAACCGCTCTATTATAAGCAAATTAAAACCACGTGGGAATACAATTTTCGATGACTTTTGTCAGTTACGCGTTCAGAATGGGTGGACGCGACTAACCCAACTGGCTCTTAGTACAAATAAATGAATCGAACATTCAATGGCCAGCGATCATTAGCTAGTAAGACTGGACTGTGTGACTTATGGCACATTATGATTCGGTCTATTTTCGGACAGCAAAAAAACTTGGCATCCCATTGTTGTTAATGAGAAGTCAATATGACATAACGTAGGTAACTATACTCAAATAGCTTGCGTATGCGCTTCTTCCTGCAATTTGATCTTTTTATGATAAATGTTATCCATTGTAGCAGGTACTTACAACAAGTGTTCATTTTCAATCTCCTTTTTTGAGTTTCGAACCAAATAAAACTAAGTAAAAAGTAGTCTTGTGTGGAATTAAAATACATGTCGAACAATGATCTTTGATTTATGCTAATTTGCACCCTACAAACATTATTTAATTGCCTAAATTATTTATATATAAAGACATTCTTCCATTAAAAATGTTCTTTTGAGAAATCTTTCTGGATAAAAACGCTAGTAAGTATAGCTTCAATGTCAGCCCTAACGTAACTAAGCAAATAAAATCTTCAATAGTTTTTCGCATTTAGTTGATAAGAGTAGGTACCTACCTAAGTAAATTAAAGTTTATTCGTGATTCTAACGAATCTCAATTAAAATAATCTAATGGATGGACTGCAGATATATCACAGAATGATGACATGAGTAAATAAGGAATGAGCACCGAAATGACGTCTGATGGAGGAGAGAGGAAGAAGAAGATAAGTTGTAGGTGCCGACCTCGCATGGCGTGGGACAAGGGTAGATGATGATGATCAATTCAATCAATCAGCAACACAATAAAGTTTTTTCTGACTTAATACCCTACAGCATAGTGTTTCTACACCTACCTGGTTACCTTCTTATTAACTTCGTAAAGTTACATTACAGTACATCTGGCTGGACTAACAGACAGAAACAGTAGGGCTGCCAACTAATAACTAAGTTACCTACTCAACATACTCTAAGTAGCTTCTAGTATCTAAGTACAGTAGATACCTACCTACAATATCGTTCAAAGTAAATTCAGTTAGGTAGGTAATGCAGGTAAGTAAATCTAATACTTATTGCATCACATAAGTATTTCCTCTCACACACTCAATTTTGAAATTTACCTCCAAAGTTTTTTGGATCGGCAGATGTGGCCACCGTTTTCTACCACTAACTTTAAATTTCTCATTTACCCATTCGAAGACTTCTACCGCCATCTATCCATCGCCATGTCTTTGTTCTACCCTAAGAATGGTGAAAACTGAAATAGTACGCCCGGCAAGGTTCTATTTTAAAATAGTTTGAGTTCACATGACGCAAGACTAAAACAAAGCTTTTTATGGCGTAGTGCTCTACAAAACAAAAGTTCAAACTTAGTACAAGTAAAGTTGAGCAGATGGAGCTGTATTGCCTTTATTTCGCGCTAAAATACTTCAGTGACCGTTTAGCGCCATCTAGGTAATGTAGTAATTACTTACGTATATGATGTCGCTGTCCGCTGCAGCAGCTTTGTAGGTTACTAAGGTTGAGAGTTTATTTTGTCGTTTGATGCGCGCGCATAGAGTTTCTTAGAAATATGTAGGTTACATACTTGTTTCGCTAATAAAGACATAGATGGAGTTTACAACAATTTTACTCGTTTTATTAAATATTTTAAAAGTATGTATGTACTTACTTCCATAATATTGCCCGAATGTACGGTGATTCAAGAAATGATTATTTAAATAAACGCATTTTCAAAAGATTGTTTCCATCGAGATAAAAATATAGCTCAGACTGGTATCAACAAAAATAATAGTGCAGTCCTGTCAACTCTGAAATAGTATTTTCCCTAGTCATAATGTTAAAACAGTTTTCTTCTAATGAAAAATACAGTTACAATAACATTATTGGTGGTTTAGTTTTATTAACTACTAGCTGACCCGTGCCCACTTCGTTGGGCATAATTGAAGTTTTATTAAGGATCCCTATTTTTTTTTTTAATTTATTATAGCCTATGACACTCAGCAATAATGTGGCTTTCTATTGGTGAAAGAATTTTTAAAATCGGTTCAGTAGATCCCGAGATTACCCCTTACAATGAGCGATTTTCCAAATGGCTTTTAAAAAAAAAAAATAGTTCAAAAATAGTCGATAGATGGCAGTAGACAAATAGTGTATCAAAATCCCTCTCTTTTTTATCTGTATAATCTATTGGTAGCTCTGTCGTGTAGCTGTCATTATCATCCTGTCACGTCCGTTTCGGTGTATTCAGCGTTTTGATAAATTTTGTTTGCTTTTATTTTAGCATTCGTGTACCTTCTTGTGGATTTTACTTTTGACGACAACAGACTGTATACTGGATTCTGATTTCTGCCACGATTGAAGACTTTTAGCTTTTGTCAAACAGTTTTGAATTTTTTCTAGGACAAAAATTTCACACCACAGATAAAATATGAAAACTTTTTGTGTTGACAATTGACATTGAAATGCATTTGACGTTGAGCGCCATCTATCGTGTATTATAAGAACACTCCCTGGAAAATCGCTCATTGAATACAAACTTTACCTCTTTATAATATTAGTATAGACTAGTATAGATATAATTGGTTCTATAAATGTAGGTACATAAAGACAACGAAATGTATAATATAAGCAAAAACTTGATTTTGATATAAGAATTTTTATTTCGTACAGCAGCAAGGTCAACTAAATTCGATAAGTTGCTTAAAAACATTACATATTTTTCAAATTTTATTTAAACCATAATTTCAAAATTTTACGTCAGCCTCGTTTAGCTGTAAATCGATGACCTTATCGCCTATTTTTGGATTATAGCATAATTTGCTTCCGTGTTTTTTGCCTAATTATAGCGAAGTATCGCCAATCCTGGCAGGACTAGTGACATATTTTTTTATTTCATGATTTTTTTCGCGCGGTAATTGTGTCAATGTCAGTGTCACGCATTAACATGACACAAACAAAGACACTTGCTAATTTTTGACGGCCCTAATTTATAGAAGAAGATAGAACGAATATCACAAAATAAACAATTTGGTTCTTTATTATTTTCTATTTAATTAGTACGTCTCAAGTTTGCGTAGGAGACACAATAACTCGAGACGATTTCTGTTGCTGATAAAGTGTCAATCAGATGTCTGAATCAGGAAAGTTTGGTCCTCTGGTGGGAGCTATCGATGAGGGCACTTCAAGTGCAAGGTTCATTATTTTCAAAGCCAACTCTTCAGAGGTAGTTGCTAGTCATCAAAAAGAATTGGAGCAACAGTTTCCACAAGAAGGATGGGTAGAGCAAGACCCTTACGCTATATTGGAGGTTGTGACGACATGTATTCAAAAAGCTGTTGAAAAATTAATAGAAAAAGGTGGAACCGCACAGGTATGTTATCTTGATCAATGACATGTCAAGTAATTTAATAAAGTTACTAGTATTATTTTACAATTATTCCAACAGGATATCATAGCGGTAGGTGTGACAAATCAAAGGGAAACCACAATAGTATGGGATCGAAGCACGGGGAAGCCATTGCATAATGCTATAGTATGGCTGGACATGAGAACCTCCTCTACCATTGATAAGCTGCTGGATACAGTTCCTAATAAGACACGGAATAAGAACTATTTGAAGGTAAATGAGCAGTACTAACTTGTACTTTCATGATCGCACATTCCTGATTTCATTGATTTAATTAAAATGGAATACAAATTAACACATGATAATATACAGCCTGTAATCTGATATGCCTATCGCTGTTTTTTCGATATGTTTATTGTTACATACTCGCTAGAGACCACGCAAAATGGACCACCCTAGCATCTAAATGCGGAAACGGGACTTCAATACAAACACATACTCTCTAGAGTTACTCTTATTTTAAATACTACCCATAATAAAAGTTGCATACCTCATTACATACAAAATCATAAACATAGTGCTTCATGTAATGTTAGTTTAATCTGAGTATTGACCTAGAGATAAGGATAAAACTAATCTATACTGCTGTGTATCTGTTACCGCCTTATATATTAACTAAGATAAGTACCTACCTATTTGTAACTTTATTTTACCATGGTAAAGTAGGTACACATAATTTTCTGAAACTAGGTATACACACAAACATACAGGTAAAGCTAGTTTGTTTATAGTCTTTGTTTAAAAATATTTAAAATATTATAATACACATACAAAAGTGGAAGGATTTGAAGATTTTTACCCAGCAGTGGGACAAGATAGGTTAGATAAAATACATTATTATATTTGTACTAACTCTTTCATATTTATTTTTTATTTTATGATTAGGATACCCAACACGGGTACATTAACGGGAACATACCCATTAAGCAAAACTTATTCATAGGACCGAGACTTATTTAACTAATACATTAAGAGCCTCTTATTAAGTGTACCTAAAATGTTAACTAGTTTAATATAATTAATAATATAAGCATAACATAGTTCCTATATAATATCTTGTATCTTGTAAAAAATAAATATCTTGTGTCGACATCGTCATAATCTCCCTGCCTGTGTCCCATGCTAGTTGGGGTTGTCACAAAATCTTTTCATATTCCATTTACTCCTGTCATTGTTCAACTCTGTATTTATTATCAACTATATAATCAATTTCTGCAGCCACTATGCGGACTTCCCCTGTCTCCATACTTCAGTGCTGTGAAACTCCGATGGCTGTGTGATAATGTTGATGCTGTTAAAGATGCTATGAAAAAAAACACCTGCTGTTTTGGAACGGTAGATACATGGATCATATGGAATTTAACAGGTAAATCATTTTAGTGAAAATATCAAATAAACTAAGTTATTTAAAAATAAAAATAGATGGTTTATTGTGCATAATATGAGATAGCAGATCTATAAATATGCAAATTCTATTGGCATACATTTGTGTGGCATTGATAAGTTTTTTTTGTTCGTTTTTCACACATTTCGTGTATACATTAAAGAATTTAAAATGTTGAATCTTAATTGTTTATCGTATGGTTATGAATTATAAACTTTTATAAATAAATCATTGTATTTGTTTATTTTATTTACAGGTGGAGCTAATGGAGGAAAGCACATAACAGATGTCACAAATGCATCGAGGACAATGCTGATGAATATTGAAACATTGAAATGGGATCCACTCTTACTAAAATTCTTCGAAGTACCAAAATCTGTTTTACCAGAAATCAAATCAAGCTCTGAGGTGCAAACATTTTTGAATTTATAGTTTAAATTAAAATTACAATAAAATTTAGATGAGCATTTTGGTCCTTCAAACGTTGTAATTTACTGGTAAAATTTAAATGAGACTTAAAATATCTATTATTTATAGCTTGGACCATAGACTATTATTCCGTTTAATTAATATAAATGATATATTTATTTAACTGAATGTTTTTGCATTACAGGTTTACGGAAATATAGCCGAGGGTCCTCTAAAAGACGTACCCATATCGGGTTGTTTAGGTGACCAGCATGCAGCGTTAGTTGGGCAAATGTGTCTACAGAAGGGCCAAGCTAAGGCCACCTATGGAACTGGCTGTTTTGTCCTCTACAACACGGGGGATGTTCGCGTTAGTTCGTCCCGCGGTTTGCTTACAACTGTCGCATATCAGTTGGGGAGAAATGCACAACCGGTGTATGCTTTGGAAGGCTCTGTAAGTGTTGTTTATGGTTCTTGAGTTACTTACGTCACAACAGTAGGGTCCTCTAAGAGTTAGACAATTACATGGCCATCTTCAATCTTAAATAATCATTTTAATTATTTCATTCATATTAAATTCATTAGGGTCTTTATTTACCGGGAGGGTCATACAAAATGCGACCGCCACAAATGTTTCCGCGATGTGCGTGCTCACGTACAAATGTATGGTTTCGTTAAATGTGTCGCGTTTTAAATGTGTTATCGAGTTACAAATGTATGCCTGGTGTGCGGCCTGCTTTACTTATATTCAAAGTCCGTGATAACTTCGTTTGCGCGAACTAGGATTTGTCGCAGCCATCTGTTGGTCTGTTGCGTAGACTACGATGCAGTTCATCATTTAGCGAGATAGAGGCACTACATAACTACGACTTCTATGTAATTCATCATGTAGCGGGATAGATGGCGCTACATCATTCCGACTTCGATGTAGTTCATCATGTAACGAGATAGATGGCGCTACAAGGCCTCTGCAAACTGTCTGTAAAGATCCTTTTTCAGAGTAAGCACTCAAATACAGACATACAAATCAAAATTTACAAGGAAGTTGCTTCATAGAAAATGTATGAAGTTTTGATTAATTTAAAGGAAACTTACGTTTACTTATGTATTTTTATGTAGACATTGTTCTCTATTCATAAATACTATTACTTAATTTATTTTCCAGGTGGCAGTAGCTGGAGCAGCGTTAGGCTGGCTGAAAGATAACATTGGCCTACTGGATAATGCACGAGACTCCCAAGCTTTAGCAGAACGGGCGACTGAGAACGGCAGTGTTGTGTTTGTACCAGCCTTCAGTGGACTATACGCACCATATTGGCGGCAAGACGCTCGAGGGTAAGGTCACTAAAAGGGGGAGATAGGGGGTTAGTCACTGACAAGAAAAAATCGTACAACCAACGATCACATTGGTTCAGCATGCATCATTGTTTGGCGGTAGGAATAGATAATAGAGAATCTGTTCTTTAAAAACTCTGAGTATTTATTTGTTCATATTCAGTCATTCGCCAGTAAAACTAGAACCATATTTTTAACTCTTGCTTGACAACTATTAACTGTGAGTACTATATTTGTTTCAAAGAGGTAAATATAGTAGTGAAGAGGTAAGTAAATATAGTATATAGTAGGATATTATTATTGAAATAAATAAAATATTTCAAGCGTAGTTTGAAATATATATTTTAATAAAATTAATTTCAAAATTTTCTTATTTGGTTGTCCATAATCGAAAAGCTTGACTCAGGGAGATTAATATGTGTTTTATTGAATTATTTTTAAAATTACTTACAGAGTTATTTGTGGGATAACAGAGGACACTAACTCAAATCACATCATCAAAGCATCATTGGAAGCTGTTTGCTTTCAAGTGCGAGATATTCTAGACGCGATGAACGAAGACTGCGGGATTCCGTTACAGCTTCTGAAGGTACAAAACTGAAGATTAAATAAATAATTAAAATAAATAATGCTGGACAATCCACACAACATCATCTAGCCCCAAGCTAAGCAGAGCTTGTGTTATGGGTACTAGAAGACTGACATACTTAATACAATACATTACATAGATATATTTTCATTATACTTACATATAAAATACCCAGGACACCCGGAATAAATATTTGCAGATCGTACAAACATTAATCCCAAGACGGGAATCGAACCCGCAACCTCCGCGTTGCAGGCGAACCTTCGCCCGCCGCACCACATCGGTCTTCAACCCCAGATTTTATCTAATGTTATGTCTGCACGTTTATAATAGGTACGGTAGTACGTACCCGGGCTTGCTTTATAACACAATAGCTACAATTCTACTAGTTATACCTCGAGCGAGATCCTTCATAAAAACCTACTACAAAAACTATATAATAGTGATCATCATGTTTTCAATTGAGCCATAGTCAGGTTCTGGAAAAATATAAAGTAACAGCCATGTCCACTGCTTAGTTTATTAAACTAACTTTAGCTTATCAAATACTATAGCGCGTTATGAAATGACAGAATAATTATTCATTCAAAATCAAAGCCAAAAATTATTTATTCTGTTAAATCACAATGCAAATTTGTATCGTTTTATATACCCTTGATGGGTATATAAAATGGGTATATAATATATAAAACAGGTTTTATTACTAAACCTATTGGGTACCAGTTCTTTTAACCACCATCCTAATCTTTATTTAGATTTAAGGTAACCCACTGTATTAGCTTAGCAATAAAATAAGTGAGAGAATTATATAAATATATACTTAATCAAATAAATAAATAAAATACTTAGTGATTCTAGGTTCAGACTCAGTTCATAACGCGGGCACTGTACTACTCGTCATACCAATGATTTTCGGAGATGGTTTATTAGCAGTCTCCATAAAACTCCAACTACTCAGCTGAAGCGCGGGCTCTATAATAAAACTCTTAATATACTCTAATAATAGACTCTATGTTGAGGATGGGGGTTTGCTGGTAAATTAAACTTGTGAAATATAAACTGAGTAGGTATTTACTTTGCCCTTTTACAAATATATAAATTAAATTAAGTTTACACGCGTCAGTCGCTTGCGCTTGTTTCTCCAGAAGTAGTTTTTCTCGTTCGCGTGCAGGGGGCGCGCGGGTCGCTGACATGGCACCGTGTGAGGTGCGGGTTAGGTCCAGACTAGTGTTGCCCAAATTCAGTCTTGGTCTTGCAGTCTTGGTCTTGTTCTTGCGTTTTTGCAAGACCAAGACCAAGAACAAGACCGCGTATTTTTAGCAAGACCAAGACCAAGACTGACCGTGCAATACTTGAGCAAGAACAAGACATAGCCTGCAAGACTCTTGCGTCTTGCAGCTAGGACTTAGCGCTATTTCACGGAGTAGTTAGGTGTAACAGTTCGGTGTATAGGTAGGTAGGTACGCTTAGGAATTCTATGAGACGCAAAAAACTATATCAAAGAATATGAAAAACTGAACCTATGCGCATTACGACTAATACCATAAACATAGCGAATAAAAAAATATCTATTAAAATCAAACTGAGTGCATGCATAGTTATGTTTTAACCATCGGCACTTTGATAATGCGGCATCAAAGGTTTTGTACTTACTTTTTAAGAAATTTGCCGCTTCAAATTTCGGAAGTACATGGTTATGATACACGCGCCGGCGGCTTCTTTTGAAATCTAAAACAATCGTTGCCGCCGCGCCGAAATCATAACATTTGACACTATTCATGCAAAATAATTTCGGTTACTTCAGTTACTTCCATGGAAAACGACATATAGGTCAGTTGATTTTTCGAATTTCTTATCAAATCTTCAGTTATTTATTAATCTGCTTGATCTTTACTATGGCTATGTTAATTCAAGCTCACAATGTTCCAATTCTAATATGTTTTTCTAAGATTTAAAGTAAACTTTAATAAATAGTAATAGACTAATAGGTAATTGCAAGACTTGCAAGACTCTTGCTGCAAGACCAAGACCAAGACTGGGAGCGCAAGACCAAAACCAAGACCAAGACCAGGTGTATTGGCGCAAGACCAAGACCAAGACTGGCTAAGTCTCGTCTTGTTCTTGCATTTGGGCAACACTAGTCCAGACTTGTTTGTATTAACACTCTATGACTGTAAATATTGCAACACAATTAGTTTTCTTCAATCATTATACTTCCAGGTCGACGGCGGGATGACGTCCAATGAATTCGTGATGCAGATGCAAGCTGACTTGATAGGGATCAGCGTGATTCGCGCTGGTTTTACCGAAAGCACAGCGCTCGGTGCCGCTGTAGCAGCTTGCTTGGGCATCAACGACCAGTCCTCTCCTGTTATACCAATGTCCAAAGGCGTTGAATATAATCCAAAGATCACTGAGGATGAACGTGACATGAGGTACAAACAGTGGAAGATGGCTGTAGAAAGATCTTTGGGATGGGATCAGAACTGAAACTTCATCAATAGAAATTTCAGTAATTTTAAACATCTATTCAACATTACCTTTGAAATGTCAACTGATAGATTTATCATACTTATTACCTCACAGTGCTAACAAGAAACGAAATTATAATAAGTAAGTTATCCAGAACACAAACTAATATGTAGGTATAATATTTTTTTAATAACTTTAAAAATCATGAAATTCCATAATAACTATAATGTGAACAAAATCAGTTTTGATCATATTTTGTTTAACGAAAAACGAATTTAAATGAAAATAAAGTAAACGAAGATCAGTGCTCTTAACCAAATGTTGACTTAATGTAGTTTTGGTAAGCTTAAAGTAAACACAATTTGTGTTCACTTATAGTATGGTAATGATAGTAATAGTATATTATCGCCTAAATGTCCCCAATCATAGATTATGTCGATAGACTTATAACTTTTATAAGTCATAAGCATAAGTTATGTCACATTGTGTTATCGACAACATAATAATCTATGTTAATATAATCTGTGTTAATATACAAATATTCAAAATGGGATTTATACCACTCTGAATATAACACAAAACATGTGTGGTCATATAAGTATTTTTGTAAAGATAAACAGGCAATTGTCTGAATATACTCGTAAAAATCACTTCGTTATATACAATTACTTTCATAAAGGAAAAACATGAAACATGAAAGTTGTACTGAGTGTGTTCCAACAGTTGTCATAAGGGCCCCCGCAGACTGCAGACTTTTTATCGGCCAATAGAATGGTCGGTTTCTTAATCAGTATGAAGATGTGTCCAGATGCGCACATTACAGTGATTCAGTCTTCATAGTGATGAAGAAGCCGACCAAGCTATCGGCCGATAAAAAGTCTGCAGTCTGCGGGGACTCTAATAATTTATTGAAAAGACAAACTAGAATTAGGTATGTGGGTTTTAGCTGTAAGAAAGTTATAGGTACTTAGGGAACTAATTTAAGTACTTACTTACTATTAATGACGTAAAAGTTTTTTGTTATACCAATAATAAGTTTTGTAAATTATAAATTAAGAGCTGTGGATTTTGTTTAATAAATAAATAAATAAATAAATAATATAATATATTATTCATTGAATAGTGTATAATGGCTTTAATCACAATAGAATATTCATCCAGAATTCCAATTATTTTAAAATGTTAATCAGACTTGCATCTACAAAAGGTAGTGGGTTCGATCCCCACCAAGAACTTGTGTGAGTTGCAGTGGATTGTTCTATGTGTGTCATTCTGCTACTTTTATTTATTAAGATGTATGTACTTACAAATGTACCTAATACAATAAAATGTTATATGAACAACTTAGTTCCCATGGTATAAGCTTGGCTTAGTTTGAAAACGTGTGAAAAATGTTAATAATTCTTAATTAAATATAAGAGGTGTTTTGTATTTTTTTTCAATAAGTACCTACTTATTATTTTGATGAAACTAGGCCTACAAAGTACTTAAAGTATGGTTTATTATTATTATTTAAAACATCAATCGTACTAAAGATATTATAAAAGGAACTGCCTATTTACTTCAAATGTAAAATGTTTTTTAATCTATTTTGTAATGAAATACACTATTTTATATTCATTTTAAATTTTATTACGCCATACAAATGTTATTGTTGAATTTCCTATTGTTTTATTTTAATAAATAATTTACAGTTAAGATAATTGTATTATTTATGTTGACCTGACTAAAGTAATTTAAAACAGAAAGGTATAAAGGTACCTACCTTCATTTCAAATTATTACACCTTTATAGAAAAAGATGACCGGTCACGTGCAAAGTGTTTAACTTATTGAGGCTTTAATAGTATATTATAGATTAATTTTTATATCTATATGTACTAGAGATAAACCACTTTCAAAATGCAGCTAAGTAGCAAGCTAGTAGTACCTACAACTTTACTTGAAACATGGACTCATCCGCAAGCTGGCAGGTCTAGACGGTAGGTATCCGAAGAACGAATGATATAAAATAATTTATTTATAAGTAGGTAGGTACACTATAATTAATATTGTCTGAAGAGAGCGTTCATTTTTAGAACGGTTTATGTAGAATACCTAGTCAATCATGTTTTTTGTACTACAGACTAGTAGGAATTATGCAGTTTAGGTATACTTGAACATTATACAAAAACTGTATTTTATACTGTCTAGGACAAAACAGTTTAGAGTTATGCTTTTAATAGTATATATCAAAATATTAGTCTATTGTAATAATTTTCCATTTTATAAGACCCCAACCAGCTAGATGTAGAAACCATTTTATTGTATTCTATTTTACGATTACAATCTCTTTTATGTATAGTTATCTATTATTTAAAACAATCGTATGACAAAATATTGGCGAAAGCAATCAAAATCCCAACGTTGGCACATCATCTGTCATGGCAGTTCATTGCGGGATGACCGTCATAACTACTATCAAGTAGCGAGTTAGCCCTGGTTAGCCCCCATCCTCAGACACATGTACTGGCGTGAAGTTAAGTGCATTGCCATGTACTGGCGGTCACACGACAGCCTGACGGATTGCGAGGGGGGTCGTCTTACGAGGCTCGAAGTGGACTTGGCTTTACTTTGTACCTGGACAAGGACCGAATTCATCCTTCAATTTGTTAAAAAAGAATATTTCAGCGTTTTAGCACTTAACTGTAACGTATTTGCAGCATGTTTTACTTTTTACGTTTAGATTGACCTATTCCATGTTTACTTTCTAGAGGTTTTGCAATATCTTTATAAATATAAAAAGTCACGACCGTACCATCCTTTTCACGAAGCAGTTCAGGCTCCCACATAACATCGTTGTGGATTAAAATATTATGTATCTATACGATATGTCATACAAGGTTGTTTAGTTCTTAGGTACCTACAACACATAAGCACAGTAAAAGTCCCTACTTACCATAGTAGGTTACATTACCTAATATGCTTAGGTACGCTAGAGACACTAAAAATAACGCCGTAATTATGTTGATCGTGCAATCACTCAAGGCACTCACCCCGACGTATTGACAGCTCTATCTGAGAGCAGGCGATACATGCGCGGTCTGCAAACATCTATCTCCCCTGACGAACAAACGCGTGCCAAAATTTGATAAAGTCCCGGGTTCATGTTTAATCATTGGGACATTAAAGGCGAATGTACACAGCCTGTGTCGGATCGGATGCGCGCTATCACTGCATTAACATTTTCCATTAGCTCATCGTGGGCGGGGATGGCGATTGGCTGTTCAAATGTTTGTTTGTCCCCCAATAACAAGTTCATTAGCGCAATGCGCTCTGACCCGTTCCATTCGCCTTGAGTGCCTCTAATCTGTGTTCTAGATACTTTTTAGATCTTTCATTTACCTACTGAATTCTACGGAAGTCACTAGCGTGGACATGCTGTCAAAGAATAGTCAATACGAGCGTGAAAATGGAGCTTTCCAGCCGTCAAATTTAACTCAATACCTACCTAGTTGCAATTGCTCAATTTCCAAGTCTAAGTTGGACGTGGAAATTGGTTGTCCAATTTGTTTGAAAATAACCTCTACCTAATGTATCGATAATTTTGCGAATGTGGTAGAAGAGTCGGTAATTTTTACTCCCTTTACAAGTAATAAAAAAATTAATCGTTCAAGGCACTTCGTAGGTCAAATGTGACAATTACATGCGAATGAAATATTATTCCAAAACGCAAACTATTATGGTTCTGCAAGATGCGACGCCTGCACTGCATAGCAACCCTATTTAGTGTCATCGCAACAATATTAATTCATTAAAAAGTTAAATTGGTGTAACGTGCTTTTTAATACTGGCAAGGATTGTGTTGGAGGCAATTAGAAACAGACTACAAAATATTAAAACTTCCCCCTAGCAGTGTTGCTGACACACGCCCATTCGTCACGCGCCCTGACAATCATACGCACGCTGTACCTACATAACTATTATTCAACTGAATTTTTATTTGTGCTGTTGAATTCATATCAACAAAAAATAGTCCTGACTGTTTGGATAGTGATAAGTTTACCTATAAAGCAGAAAATATTCAGTAAGACAATACATAACAAAGCTTAGGTATTATTTTTAGGCGTCACAGGCTTACAAATCAGTTGATATATGTAATGTAAGTGCTGTCTTCCGTCATAGAGGTCGTAGGTTCAGTACCAAAGAACAAACATTTGTCTTAAAAAATACCTACATTACCTACAGAAAATTTGTTCTGAACCAGCTATAAAAGTTGTGTTAAGTAGACAAAAACACCAATCAGTAATTTTTTTTGTTATGTTGAGAAGTACCTAATAGATACAAGTTTAAAAAATTATCTACAAATAGATGCAAAATTCATTAGTAAAAGTGGTCTAGATAACTAAAACCTCCTTTTTACATTTGACTTGTGAAGAACAAAAGGAAACTAAGTTCATTAATAGCCTAAATCCAATTCACACTCGTAATAATGAATAAGAGCAGCGGCTTTGGCAAATTGCCGTCCAATTTGGTTCAATGAGCCTCGGATAGGTCGTGCTAAATCTCGTGAAAAAGTTTTTATTAATAAATTTGAAATGCTTTTTGATTTCATAGTACTTTGAGTACCTACTACATACTTTAAAAAAGTCATAGCATGTAAGAGTCTCTTTAATATTCAATAATAATTAAATCTTGTTTTGTTATTAAATTCAAAAACTTTTTATTAAATTATATATTTTCTATATCATAAATTTAACTTAGTTCTCGACTAGATGGTGTTACGTTAAATTCACATGAATATTTAATTCCTAATATAGCTCATATAATACATTTACATGTCTACTATTCAAAATGATCGAGTGATCTACTAAATTTATACGTACTGTACTCTACCAATCATCATCATCAACTCAACGTCAAAACGCGACACTGAGCACTCTGAAAATGTCACTTATTGAGTGAGTATATACATAGATATATTATGTGAGTCACTTACTAAAAACAAGATCACAAAAGTAAAAAAATCAAGAGTGCAAAGATCAAAGCTTCAGGTACTCTGAATATCACCTTTACAAAAATTATCGCTAGACGTGTTCATCTCATGTATAATGTGCATCTTTAAGTGAAAGGGGGGAAGTCTAGTCGCGACACTCACTCCAAAGAACATTCTTATGATAAGGTATGGACCACAAGCAGCTGGAATATTATCGCATTTTTGTTTGTGAGGCACGTTTTTTATTTTACTCATTGTAAATTCTATTGAGCAATGAAAGGATTGCAAAAAGGGACATGACAACAAGATAATTGTTATAGTAATCACCACATTTCAACATCAGATGGGCCATTGGTTTGTTCATTTAGTATATAAAACGAACAAAAATTACAAATTATTCTGTCTACGAATCGATTTACATGACCGTCTTAACAATTTGTCTTGCAATTATTATGTAAAAGCTTGCTCCAAGTCTGTTTCTTCTAGAAACTTTCAAACTAGTTTTTCCTAGTTAGATTTTCTTTTGGTATTGTATTCAATCACAATTTAAAACATATCTATGACACAAGTCAAAAATTAAAAGTAAAACTGTTTTTGCTAACAAAATTTAATTAGACAGTAAAATTGGAATCCATATGCTCCCGAGTTATTTACTAAAACTGTGTTACAGAGCTAATAAAAATATTATTTTACGAACTGTTATTTTTTAAAAAGATTGTGTTAAATTCCGTAAGCATGTAGCCTCCTAAGCTTAGAGGGAGGCAACATGTAACACTGGGCGTCGCGTCGCGAGATGTTCCGATGTTCCTTGCCCCGCGCCCGACACGTGTTCCTCGCTCAAAGCTCCTCTACGAATTCGGCGTCGTTCGGCTCGTTCCCAGTTTGTTCCGCTTCATATTTACATGAAATGAGAGAGAATTTTGCACTCGATATGTGTAAAACGAACCCCCTCTTTCCGGCAAAATTTTACCATGTTCTTTTATGAATCCCAAAAATGCTTTGTCTATGTAGATGTGAGCATAATGATTGTGTCGGCAAATATCAACAATGTGACTTATAATAAAGTTTTCGTTAGATAGATTTCATTCTGACAAATCAGGCTCCTGTTATAGGTAGGTGTGTTTAATTTGCTTGAAGATTGTTTAGTGGCTATACACCTAAGATCATTGAATAGATGCAAAATCAAAAGGTTCATTAATGTAGAAACAGCAGCGATAATAAATACGATTGTGACGTTTACTGAAACGATAAAATGATGATGATGAATGAACGAACAGCGCACACTATTAGTGCATAACGAGGCAGCTAACCTCGTTATTCCTCCACCGTGCAGCGGTAACGAACAAAACGAAAGGACCGGTGCTGCGTTAATACAGTTCACGGTAAGCACCTACATTGAATTATGAGATGTTTCCAACGAAGCCTACACGAGTGTTTATATTAACATACAAAGTTTAGATGGTTCCCGCTCGGAAGGCACCACCCTTTGGGGTGGTGTTATTAGTATAAGCAAAAGACATAAAGTCCCCCTTCAGCAGACGTGGAGTGCATACAATGGTGTCGGCATTGATTTTGAGTTAAATATAACCCCTTCGTTATACCCTGTATTGTCGCGCAACAGACTTATACAAACATAGCGACATGATTTACTGTACCAGTTCTTTTATCTCGCCTGTTATTAATCTGCTTCTGCTGGCTGTTCAAATTATCTTTCACGACTTTTATTTGTAAGGGCTCGACAACGCCCTACTCGCTACATCGACCAGTAAAATGTAGTTGGATTCCTGTTTCAACGACATCATTTGTCGGTTAAATAGGCGTTCTATAACAATAATTTACAAAGGTAACACGTATTAGTAGCTGGGATGGGAACCATTCTATTCTGTCTTTGGTTGGTAAACTATTTTCTTTTTACATAATAACTACCGAATTTATACTATAGTTATTAAATAAATAATTTCTATAGATATGTAGGCACTTAACCAAAATCAAAGCAATAAGATTTAAAGTACGAAGGTATTTTTATACAAGAACACCTGAGCGCGATTGCGAGCAAATTAAAATGATGAGCGAGCTTCAAGTTGGCAGATTGTTGAGGAGACCGATTATGACGCGCCTCCACACATCCGCTCGTAATGGCTTTTGCAATAATATTCCACAAAAGATTACCTGCTTTGAACTCTGTTTGTCAATAGGGTAATCGGTAAACACAAACTGTTAAAATCCGCTCTTTGACGGAGAAGGGCCGAGTTTACTCAGGTGTACCCTTTTACAATAACCAGATTTGATATAAGCCTCTTCAATGTCAACTCTTATGATCGCATCCTTTATGTTATATCGGTGACAGCTTTTAAAATTACGGAAAAAAATGCATAACTCGCATTTAAAAATACAGCTGCATGCTGATTCACCTGTTTAAATTAATTACTTCTAGATCAACAAACTTATTTTACTCTGCGTAATTATGCACTCAAAGGATTATTCGGCCTTGATAAAGATCTTTACAGAAAACGTTACCAGATGTACCTACACCGCACCAACATTTTAGCAAAAACAGAAAAGTAAGCCGCGATTTAAATTCCCACATCTCAAAAAGTTTTGGTACTTAACGAAGCATGGAACGTACGTTGTCGGTAGGTAGGTACTGCTAAAATCCCACAGGCTTACTAAGTCAACTCTGTCGGCAAAAAATACAATATGTTCAGAGCGCTTTGTCCTTTATTCATATTTAATCTCCGGAGCGTCTACAAAAAACAATGATTTCACGGTACAGCATTAACGCATGTAGGCATAACAGAGAGGTGAACCAACCCAGAGCAAATACAAGACCATATATTAAAATGTTGTCAATCCTATTTACAGACATTTTACCCTGTGTTTATCTTATAAATCTATTGTGTGCATGGCGGTCGAAATTATGGGATTTTGTGTCAATATTTACTTAAGGCGGGTTTGTCAGTCGTTGCATTTAACACGTCCCACCGGTGAACGATAAAAGTGCATAAAGTTCTGTTGCAAGGCTTTTGAAATAGATGGCGCTACGAGACTGTCCGGCGTTCTTGTCTCAGCCCATTCTCAACTAAAGCGCACAATAAATAAAATAGTATCTAAGTCTAATTTTGTTTAAATTCATATTCACGGCACATACTCTACATTTTTACTGAAGGCTTTTACTAGCTCTATATCCATCCGTCCTCATTTCCTGTCATTACAAAACGCATTTGGTTCCCGTTCCAAGAGCTATCGACAGCAGACAAAAGCTGAAACGTTTTTCACGAACAATGAGTTATTTGGTAAAATGCGGTTCGTTGCATAGTAGGTAGGTAGGTACATTAGGCGGGCCGGGATGTCATTAGCGAAAGCTCTGCCTTTCTAATGCCTAACTGCGCGCCGCCTCCCATTGTTGCGGTTATAATGAGCAACTAACGATTTAAGCCGCTGCTCACCTTCCAAAGCAAATTTTAGGAGCTTTTTTATTTTTACTATTCCTTTTGTTTCACTCTATTCTTTCGATTGAGCTTTATTCAGTTGATTGAGGCCGCTATAAATACATTGAGTGGCATTGCGCTTGCCTTTTTTGTTGGAGAAGATAAAGATAGACAGGGAAGCAGTTTCCAAATCAAATGAAATACTTAATTTTATTTTCGGTAACTTACTTATTATTAGTTCAGAGTATCATATTAAACTAAGACTAAGGTAGATAAAAAATCATAAACACATGAATCAGGGTTTTAGCTTTAAGTTCTACGACTAAGTACTTACTTCAAGCTCTGAACACAATTAATGTTGTGAAATTATTCATTAGCGCTAGTCATTCCTGTGTTTACGAAGTATTCGATTCATACTTCATATTATGCCTAAGTAACATTTATATAACAACAGATAAAATTTTCTAGTGCTCCAACAAAGTTGAGATATCTCAACTGGTCCAAGGCAGTACCAATCGTCATCTAATTGTAGTGTACAGTGTAAGTAGACACAAGTATACGCATCCGTTTGGTACTGCCAATCGACGTCTCGTCTTCAGTGCAGTGTAGACACGCTTCCGATTGGTAGGTAATGAATTAGATCAGTTGATCTACTCGTAGGTATCTCTAAATCGTTTGCAATGGTCTATTTTCTTCATACTTGCAAATATTCACTTGCTAGATTATTACAGGATAAAAACTCCGTTATTTTGTGCTTACAGTTTGGACTGAACTTAGGAAGGAAACTCTTGGGAATACAGGGGGATACCTCATTCTTTGTTTGGCTTCGTGTGATTTATCTTAGCTCGCGGATCAGTCCCGCCGCAAACTCTCTCACAGTCATCCAATGATTAAACATGTTGTGTAAATATTTTACGACATTTTATGTTTTTAAAGTGTAGACTTACATGGCAGTATGGCACGTACTGTGATTGTGCGATGACTTTGTTAGTGATAGGTATTTTACACACAAATGGAGGTAAAAATAAATACTTACTCATCTAAGTAGGGGCTTAAACTAACTGGGAAATACACAGAGACCGAATATATATAGATGTAGGTGTACTCGGCTTTAGCTTTACGTACTTATGTTTATTTTCAGTCATGTTAACAAATTAACATGGAAATCTCATTAATGATATTTAATAGCTTACAATTCTACTCACGCAAAACCATGCCAAGTTTTTATTTTATAATTTTTCAACATAAGTATTCAAAATTAAGGCTACTCAGAATATCGTTACGCATAACGAACAAACAATATTTAGTTCTTCATGTATAAAACTAAATTTGATCATTATAAATGTTATAAAATGTCGACAAAGGGCAAAATCACGCGCGTGATAAAAATAAACAAATCACCTACTTTGGGTCGACCTGTAAATAAGTAAACTCGTGTGACTTATATATTTGAAAATACTACTAGATTATTTAAACGAGTAAAATTTGTATTTTTAAAATCATTTATGTTAGCTTATTGCATACTTGAGTTTAAAAACAATAGGCACTTTACTAATACGTCCTCATTTTCGAATTATCTTTAGTTTCAACGAAAGAAAAACATATTAAAGGGTGTAACCTAGTTTCTAAGCACTGCTCTAGAGCTCATATATAATGTATAATTTGTACATCATTATTTATTATATTTTTTAGTATTTTAGTAGTAATGGTTTGTCAGTTCCATTACGATATAGTTTTGAAGATGTTATTTATTTATTTATACTTTACCTATTTTATTAGACACAAAAATTCTACTTAAAAATTCGAGTTGGTACATAAGTGGGCAAGCTAAAATCTTCTTCCAGCCTACTTTAGGGCATTCCTTCCTCTTGACAGAGTTTGCACTGTCATCATGAATGTAACGCAAACCTGCATTTACAGTGCGCGTCTTGTTTCTGTTTGTGTATCACTCCGCTATTGTAACTAACTAGAGTACAAACACTCGCTCGTTTAATAACACCCTTAGAATGGAATGGGAGACTTTAAGTTTTAGAAGAGAGCTTTTAAGTTACATAGTTTCTGTATAAAGTAATGGCAGTTTTATGCCTAAATTGAAAGCCTCTGTAAAGTATAAAAATGTAAATGCTTAATTGTACACAATGTCAAAAATACGTGTTGCAAAAAATGTTTTCATTGAATATTTTTATGTCTAAATTGTTTCACCATTGGGTAGGTTAACAACTAAACAAGTTCAAAATGTTTTAACAAAATCCTTGTAAGAATCGAGCTCAAATATTAATATAAGTTACATAGATATCTCTCTATCCAATACCTGAACGGCATCTCACTCAGGACCCATTTTTGTTTTACTCGTAATTTTATGAGTGAAAGGAACAATTTATTTTAGGCGAACTTAAAAAAAAGCTGTTCAACTTAGTTTGGTCAGACGTAGCATATCTAACTCTTTAGTAGGTGTTTTTTTTATTTGAGACTTTTTACTTTTTGTGGTGCCGCAGTTTGATCAATATTTGACTATTAGGGACTTTTTAAATCATCCTTGTAATTCCAAATGAGTATTTAGGTATACTTGTTGATGACGTACTCGATACTATTCAATGTAAAAAAATCTTATTACTCAAATATGGAGGTCACTGTTTCTGTTTCCAACCACACCAAAAGCGTGTTAGTCATCCCCCGTCCATTCACCATTAGTCCACGACAAGCAATACAAACTTCGGCCAGTAACAGTATATAGAAAGCCCTCGTGATGTTTACCTTCGTGTGATTTATAGGCTTCGTCGGATTTAGAGGCACGCAGTATTATGGTATTGCGTTACTACCACCCTTGTATCATAGCTCAATCAACATACATCGCTCGTCAACGTCAAATGACTTGCACGAAACAAATCATAACATCGAGTTTATTTTTTCTTTTTATTAGTCGAGTAATATCATGCCTCATGTGCTTTTGTCAATCGTTTGGGGCCGATATTTGTTGTCGTGGAAGAAAACACAGAATGCAGTGATTTGAAGCAATTATATTAGTTTATGCGGGCGACAGCGTTCCGTTCGTATTCTTTTAAATTTCCAAATAAATAGGTTGTCTGTGTTCGGTTAATACTAGTTAAGAACTTTCTTAATACAAAAGTTTTATATTCGAATTATTGTAATATTTTTTATTTAATTTCAAAACTTACTTTTCATTTTATATTTACTAGAAAACGAATCTGATTGATAAACTAACTAAATAATCTGTAATCTCGTTAAACATACGTTTTAACACCTTTTACAAGATTTGATTCATTAACAACAAAACGTGAACATAACTTAATTATTGTTTTAAGGTAAATAAATTCACGTTTTCCCTGAAAAGGGTTTCAGTGTATGGTTTCGCAAGTGTGGTTCCACATGAAGTGCAGGATGTGAACACAATTCCATTGAAGGTGACTTCAATAAGGCCCCGTCTGCCGACAATGAAGAGGAGGGTCCCAGTCATCTGCTCTCAACATAATTAAAACCACTTTAAATAATGCCACTAAGCGCCCAACCCAGAGGTTTTATTTTAAAAAGTGCTATTAGCATTAAATTTAGTTTTGCGGATGATTATGTCGCGCTCAGGCTCCGGAGAACATTAACTGCTCACAATTTTTGTGAATTATTGTTCCGGCTATACACCCTCGCCTTTTTAACACCCTTACCAAATGACTGCTCAGCTCAAGTTGTTAAGTCGTACAGAGAAATTTTATTCAGTATATTTATTTAACAGAGTGTCCTGTTGAAATGAAAAAAAAAAAGCATTTACCGCCAATACTTTTTTACATCAGTAAATACAATATTTGTGAACCCACATATTTAATCAAAAAGTTTTCAATCTAAAATGAACGCCGTTTTTAAACGAGTAGGAATGAAGACAAAGTTACACTTGAAGAAAGCGGAGTCAAGTAGCCGGAGTTTATTTTCTCAGTTCGGCCAAGTGTTGGCGTGTACGAGTAGCTATCGCAATCCGCAGAGAGATCGCCACCGATAATTGAAAAAACGTTACGCCGGGTGAATCTCAACATCGATTTAAAAGTACGATGGATAAATTAAAAGAATCCTATCGATTGTTTTGCTCTCTGAATCGAGATCGAGCCGATAAGCGTGTACTGAGCGAACTTTATGTTTCGATTGTACCTCTTGTAGTAAGTGTAGGTGGCTCTGCCGTGACAACAACTTTAAGTGTATTTTTAATTAAAAAGAATCGAAAATAAAGTAATGAGACCCATTGCAATGCAAGAACACATTCGTTCATGTATTGGGTTACGTTCGTTAATCTGAGTTGGTATGTTATTTATAAAGTAGCTTTAACATTGTTTTGGACAGTTTTTTCTTTAAACAATACATTTATTACACGAGGTAAGTTATTGGTTTCACTATGATTTCGGTGGTATAAATAAAAAAATAAATAAATAATGCTGGAATCCACACAACATCATCTAGCCCCAAGCTAAGCAGAGCTTGTGTTATGGGTACTAGAAGACTGACATAATACAATACATTGCTTACATAGATACATAATATATAAATTTTAATATATATTATATAAAATACACAGAACACCCGGAATAAATATTTGCAGATTGTACATACATTTATCCCAAGGCGGGAATCGAACCCGCAACCTCCGTTAAATCATACGCTCTCATTGTAATCTATATTTTATGTGTTCTTCTGATGAGACAAACGGTCAGTTGCGCTACCTATAAGTCGATTACAATGGTCTACATGAGTGGGTCAACTCTTTAATGAGTATTTTGTAAACTGTAATTTTTCCTATGTTATTCACATAACATAGGAAATACATTATTAAATTTTCATTATAAAGTAGAACAATATACGTGAAAGATAATCCCGACCATCCCGCCGAGGGTGTGCTGATATCAGTACCTACACCGCAGCACTCTCATTTTCAAATAAGTAAATTAACGTGAAATTGAATCAAGCAGACCCTACCGAGATTATAGCGATTTAGCGAGATTATCTGAATGTGTTAAACGTTGGGTCAGCCCTTTGTTTAATTATACATAGTGCTCATATAAAACCACCCACTCTATAACGAGTACCAAACAAAACGAAACATTTTCCTCTTTCATAAATTATTTAACCGTTTTGTACCTTAGTTAGGAGCCGATGAATATTCTGATAAAACAACAAATCAGATTGAATTTATTTGAATAGATACCTGTACACGACGTAAATAATCTAACAGTCGCTCAGTTTGGACAATATTTATAAGTGATGGACAAGCACATGTTATTAGTATAATTAGTAGGTGACCTATGTGCAATACAACGACACTGAACTCATTATTCTGAGACATAAAGATGCTAATAAATATATGTGCCTGTATTTTCGGCGACAACCATATCCTTCAAGCTGGAACACAATGTGACCACCACCGCTTGGCTGCTGAAATAGATACGACAATACCCTACTGGACAGTTCCACAAAACGCGCTCTTTGGACTACTGTTCTCTTTGGATAGTTATGTTCTTAGGGTGGTAAAATTTATCTGACGGAAAACTAAAATGTCTAACCTACATTTTAATACAAAATGTGCTCTCCACAGCGACGGACGAGATAAACATAATCTTTTCAGGCATTATTATAATTGCACCAAATATAAATAGGTATGACTTCATGCACACATTTACATTTATGTATACCCAGTAAAAATCACGTAGTTATAAATATAAAACAAAAAAACGAAATTGATTTAGATAGCAAGAGGCGTTTACACACAGACCGATATCGACACCTATACGACAGAAATATCGGCAGTTTGAACAGCACCGATGGCGACTTGACTGAACTATATATCACTTGAAACTGTCAAAATCGTCTAAAAATATGACGCACAAAGCAAATAAATAGCCTTAATAAAAAGTAGATAAAAAATCAATAACAAGCTCAAAAACATCTTTAATTTCAATTTTTTTACAAAAATCTTGACACTTAACTTTTGGTATCTATTTTATTAATAAAATCTAGATTGTCCATTCATACTCATTGATACTCGTAGTTCACAAACCAAAAGTCGTTAATAACATTTTAGCCAATTATTACAACATAAGAACTGAATGCCTTATAACACAACCTGGATGAGCCGGCGTCATTTTGGGGCACAGAGATGTAATTTACTAGGGGGTTCACTATGAAATTTTTTTTTATCACTTAAACCTTGCAGTGGAGTAGGTACGCCAATGACCGGAACAAGCGGCAAATTTGAAGGCAGACCTGACCTTAGCAGCAACACCCTTATACTAAAAGAAAAAAGAATTCTAGCGATGCTCAGTTGTTTTTGGACTTTATTATTTTGTTCAGTTCAAAACAGTCGATTATTTTATGTACCGATCAACTTTGTTGAACTTTTGATGAAATAGCATTTCGTTTAAAGTTTGAAATGAAAGGTTTGAGGCAAACTTGAAACTTTATCTCGACTACTTTTATTAATTAAGAACTAAAACTTGATGAGAAAAGACCATGATTGCAATTTATTAAATACGATGTTTAGCAGAACTACGTTTATTGTTTTATTTACACTAAACTAAGAAAAAACTATATTAATCGTTGCATATAATGACTCAGTTTTTTTAAATTTAAAAGCGTTTTAAGTAGTAACTATATCATGTACGTACCTATAAATTAACAGAAAACGTAGTTTGAGTTTTATTCTAAAAGTAAGATGCAAATGAAAATGGAGGATCATAGTTTTCGAAGACGACTCGAAATTTCTTACTATCCATTAAAAATTAGTGTCGATATCATTTTTCAATAATCAAACCGATCATATAGAAAAACTCAGGGACATAAGGCAGAGGCTCTGTGGAGTATCCACACTCTAAGTTTCGGAAGCTCCTCATTCAGACACGTAGCCTAACGGCGATAAATCCCCAGCGAAGGTTACATTCCGGAGAATGAATACCTCCGCTGAATTGCCGTCGTAGAAAATATTTTATATTAAAATATGTGAGAGAATTACTCTCATTTCATTTCGTTGTGCTAAGGAATTTAATTCTCATGTTCGCGCCGATTCTGTGCAGCAGAACTAGTTTTGGCTATGCTTATCTTATCGAGGTTTTTTATTTGAAATTCATACATTTATAAATTGTTTTGCCATTTTAGTTGATCAAGATCTTCAAGAAGCGTACTATTTACATACACAAAATGTAGCACGAATGTTACAACTGTACGACTTTGGAAGAATATTTTTAAGGTTACGCATTTTAAGAAATTTTGTATTTTGATTCAAATTGAATTGAATCAGCAACGTCAAATGTCTATCATAATATTTTCATTTCAGTTTGTAGCGTAAATATTGAACAATCCCGAATAGAGTAGGTACAACACGATGAAAATACCTATAGATGACGCTAAAACACCGGGAGTCTGTCTGTTGGCGATGGATGACGGTAGGCATGGTAGGTAGGCGCGTAATAGGTAAACGTGTGGGAAGCAATATCTATTAGTCTGACGGTTATCGCAGACACTTATTATAAATGTTACATTCAAATTTTAGTAAACCTTAATGGACTTTAATGCTTAACATAAAATTGATTTTAAATGAACAAGTGAGTTATTATCACAGCATTATTCAGTAGCCGGTTTAAATAACGAAACTAATAAAACGATGGCAGATAATGATTTTAAGTTTGAGCTCGTAAAGATGATGAATATGATTGTTTAAATCAGTACGACAGATAGGTAAGATGAGGCTAATGGAGTATTTTTAGGTTACGTCAGATCGGCCCGGCCGGTACGTGCCGTGTCCCCGCTTGCCTCGACCGAACTCCGCTTGACATTAACAAATTACATCGCCTGTCAACTTTCTGAAACAATATACCAGTTGGCGTTTAACTTATCTTGGAAGTTTTCTCGTATAGATAAAATGTTGTAATACTAAAATGTCATTATGGTCGGTCAGGAGGCCAGTCCTCGTAAGTCACGCCGGAGATAATATTTCAGTGGGCGCGGGCCCGGGCGCTGCGCTGCGCTGGCGGGCACGCTGCCGTATCGCCGCCGCGCCGTCGGTATCACAGGTACCGTACCGATTTGTTACCTTATCTCTGTTGCTTTGTACGAGGTCGATAGTTCAGCTTTACTGTATCATTCAAGAAAATCTCACCAGGTGTATCGAGTATTGTTGAGAAATTTACCTACCTGTAACTGTAACCTTTACTAATGAATTACAAATACAAGTATAGCATAGACTATACTTTTGACGGGATAAATACAGAGCACTTAAATCCACTTAAATACAGAGTATTAAGTGGTCCTTTTGTTTACAGACTAAGTTTAATTTAGTTAAACAAGAATGAATCTTTCGATGGAATTGCATGCGGATAAAGTTCGAAAATTTAATATCCTTTGGCGAAACATCGAACTGAAAATTCAATCCATTTCACTACCTGATTCACTAAAAGGATATTGCAATCTATTTTTATTTTCAAGCAAAGTTTCTAGTGTGTTCGTTTCAATTACAAAACAATTAAGTCGAGAATAGCAACCGAGAACGGCAACATATCTTTTATACGGCCCACGTTATAAAACAGTTGTTAGACTTTTTAAGTTAAAAAATAAAAAAATCAAGGCAGGTTTTTTAATACTCTCTTAGAGCGAAGCTAGGAGTGATTTGTCCAGAGCAATCTATCATTCGAGCACTATGGGAATAATTAGTGTCAGCGGACGCATCCGGACGGAGTGCGCGCCAACAATGAACCGCGCGACACAGAATTCAAACAAACCATTAATAATTTTGAACGCTAGTTTTTCTAAGACGGATTCACTTTTGTAAATAAATGGTACACTGGATCTTTAACTACCTACTTACGGAGACATTTTTTATCACGACAAGCCGTTAGGCGGGTAATGTGGCCGCGGGTTGGATAAGTACCAAAACAGTGCCCGTCCATGGACGGGCACTGTTTTGGTACTTTTGTGTTTTGTAATTTTTATGATAAACTTACCCTGTATTTTTAAGTTTAAACAACTTGTGGTGTTTTGTTAAATGAACCTCTGCTTTGTGGTAAAATCTACCTAGATCATAATAGTATTTTTGACAAAGGTGTAATGTAGATTCGACACGTAGCAATAGGTTAGAATAACCTAAATTAGGTGGTAAAATTAACCTGTGTATATTGGTATTATTGACTGTTGTAAATGTAGTATTAACATGTGAAATTAAGTTGTAACAACCTAATTTTCATGATAAACTTAACCTGTATTTTTAAGTTGAAACAACTTGTGGTGTTTTGTTAAATGAACCTCTGCTCTGTGGTAAAATCTACCTAGATCATAATAGTATTTTTGACGAAAGTGTAATGTAGAATCGACAAGTAACAATAGGTTAGAATAAACTAAATTTAGTGGTAAAATTAACCTTCGATATTGGCATTCTTGACTGTTGTTAATGTAGTATTGACATGTGACATTTAGTTAAAATTACTTGTTATTGGTAAAATCAACCTGCATTTATTAGTAATATCTACCTACAATATAAAGTATTTTTGACAAAGGTGTAATGTTGAAACGATACGCCTCAATAGATTAGAATAACATACTATACAATACAAATCTCTTTATTGCATATACCACAGACATAGTAAGTACATAAAAAAAAAGAAACTTAAACTAGGGTAATACAATTGGCGGTATTATCGCTTAAAGCAATCTCTTACTTTTGTACTTACCATGTAGGCTATGATAAATGATCTGTCCGGTGATCATTATGGTTTGATACTGGACTATGCCGGCATGATAAGTGCAAATGCTATTCTAACCTATCACTACATTACATACATACACCTAGAGGTGTATGTATGTAATGTAGTGATAGGTTTACAACAAAGCCTAATTCAACATTATACCTATTTCTTCCGTGAAAATGCAGATTGATTTTACAAACATAATATTAAAGTAAATTCTGTATAAACAAGTATTTTTTACATTTCAGGTTAACTTATTACTTAGCTAATTACAAAATACCAATATAATATTGACACCACTCAATGCAGGCTTATTCTACAATACACTTTCATGAAAATACTTACCTACCTATAAAGGAAATCTAATTATAGACAGTTAAATAAAAAAGTTATAGATCATTATTAAACATTTATTTAAACATAATAAACACATAATACAACTTATAGTATTCAAATGAAGCAACTAGCAAATCGTCCAATACGTATAGACATTTAGCGAGAGAATGTCAAAGTTTGCCAAACAAACTAACAATTATTAGTAGATTTAACAAATACGTTTAGTACCTAAGTTTTCAAATGTAATTACCGTTTTCTGGATCGTAGCGTAATGGCCATTTGCCATTAGTTGTTAGGCCTAACAACCAATAATCGTAATCGCTACGATCCAAAAAACGGTAGTAATTACATTTGCATGCCAGACTAGACCTACCGGTAGCGACACTTTTTTATATAAATAATAGAATTTAAGGGTAGTTACCTACAGGACATACTCTGCTATATTTAAAAAAAATGCCTAAGGCCAACAAACAGTATGTACCTGCATTAACGCCAGAATAAAACTTAACCATTACAGTTGACAGACTCACAAACTTAACTTAACTTATAGCTTGTTCATTATGAACGCTAGCCTAAAACTAACCAGCTGCGGAACCTATGTTGCAAGGCCCGACTTTAAACGTCCTGTAGGTCTAGTCTGTCATGCAAATGTAATTACCGTTTTTTGGATCATAGCGTAAAGCCCATTCGCCATTAGTTGTTAGGCCTAACAATAGTTTAATCACCATAGTGATAAAACTTTGTTAGGCCTAACAACCAATAATCGTAATCGCTACGATCCAAAAAACGGTAGTAATTACATTTGCATGCCAGACTAGACCTACCGGTAGCGACACTTTTTTATATAAATAATAGAATTTAAGGGTAGTTACCTACAGGACATACTCTGCTATATTTAAAAAAAAATGCCTAAGGCCAACAAACAGTATGTACCTGCATTAACACCAGAAAAACCTAACCATACCTAACAATGACAGACTCTATTTCTAAACAACACATCACTAGCACAAAAATCTGTGAGTAATAGATCTGAATGTAATTTACCAGTTTATATCCAAAGTTTTGTTTCAAAATAGGATATTTTTGTAATATTTCTTGCAGTTGTTTCGTTTTATCATTATAGTCTTTCTCGACCCGGTACGCTCTTGTTGCCAGCCAGTTGCGCACCTCTTGGAACGGTTCTTTATGGTATTTTAGCCAGATGACCAGCTCATCATTTTCTGAAACCAAAAAGCAGAGGTATGATAAATAATTGCAAAGCGATGTGTAGGTATATTAAACAAACATAATATCTATTATACTAAAGTATTACCGATGATTATGTTCTCTTCGACCTCAGAATCTTGTTTTTCATCATCATTATATTTGCGTTTCCTTGATATGACCCCCTCTTTTTTTAGGACGCGTCTTTGATTGTTATACCTGTCCACTAGTTTTCCTCTGGCAGGAATCGTTTTTTTGTTTGTTACTATGGCCGGGATGTAGTAGGTTTCCTAAAAAATCATGCAAGGATAGTGAACATGAGTAGTGGTATAAACTTGAATCAATTTTGTAAACACACTAGTATGTGTCAAATTATGACCATTTTTTTGAAAGGAATCATAACTACGCTTCTACTACTACTGTATGACTTTAAAGATGAAAGATATAGGTATATAATATAACGGAGATACAGATACATATACATAGACAGGAACATGACGCTCACTATTGTCACTAACTACGTCGCACTACGATAACTACGCTTTCTACGACTACGACGACTTTAAAGATGAAAAATATATAATAGGTAGGTATAAGTAATATAACGGAGATACACATCATAGATACATACCTACATATCGCTCACTATTGTCACTAACTAGGTACGTCGCACTACTATTATTTTTTATACTAGGTAGGTAGGGTACTTGGTAAAGAATGTACTATAGGTATCATAAATAGGCTAGTAGGTATATAAACCTTATGTTCTGTTGGAACAAAGCGAGTGATAGCCTCTGATAAAACAATGAAGTCTTCTTTTTTCATGCACTGATATTTGTTAATATACCACGCCACAATGCTTTTTGTTAGATATGATCGCTAGTCGTAGCTTGATTTCAGACGGGCCAGAACCAGTTTTCCATATCTGTTCTCATTATGAATGGTGGGTATATCTATACTCTAAAATAGAACAGTACAAAAAAAGTAAGAAACATGTGTACAAAAAAAAGTAAAAAAACATAAGGAAAACGTGTGTGTCATAATAAAATTATGAAGAATCCAAACTTACATTAAGTATTTGCTTTAGGTCAGCATTCGTTTTTACGCTACAGCATAAGCTACTATGACTAGAGCACGTTGTAGGGTTTGCAGGAGCAGAATTAGTGTCTTCCGATGCAGTTTCCTGTAAAATAATAAACCAAGTTAAAACTTTAGATTTTCTAGTTTGCTATCCGTGCGACTTAACTAGAGACTTCACGCTGTGACAATAAAAACTCAACAGAAATATTATCGAATGATTCAAAACTAGGTACTAATAAAATATTAATTAAAAATCATTTTTTAAAACAAGCTTTTATTTAAATGCTCTAAAACGAACAAAATAAATTTTGAATGCAATCAAACCCATCATTATATTAAATTATAAAATGTATATTGATATAAATAAAAGCTTGTCGCGCATGAACTTTAGCCGCGTTGTAAGTAGGTTTAAATTCGCATTTTTTTTCTCTTAGAGTCGACCTCTGTACTTGTACTATTACTTATTCTGTGGTAGTACGTACGTACCTTACTACGCGTAGGTATAAGTTAACATTACTTTTGTGTTAAAATAACATTTTGTGACGTATTTGATATACCTACCCACTACATTTTGTTAGTGCTTCCATAACCTATGGTAAGTACCTACCTAAATAAATAGGTAATTAAAAATTAATAATACTAATTACCTATAAATAGAGATTAAATTTAGTACCTATAATTAATTAACAAGTGAGATTAAAATAATAGAGATAGGTTTACTTACATGGGTTATTTTTTCCAGCTTCCTCACACCGACTCTGAATAATAAGCGGCACTAATATTTCTGGGAGTAAATCTATAGTGATTTCATTATCTGAAAAACAAAGCAAATATTATTACTTAGATACGTAAGTTCCTCAGGTACCTACCAACCTACCACCTAACCTATCGTAGTTTTGGGTACGCGATCTTGGTAGTTTACTATAAAAAATAACTAGGTACCTTGGTACCTTACCTACTGGCTAGTGGCTACTACTAGGTACCTAAACTTGTAGTATTATGTGTAGGTATACCTACCTACATACGTTGCAGTGCCGTCTTATGTCTACCGCCCTGGTTTTCTACTCACCGACACATACCTACATACGCGACGCGCGCCGCACTGTAAATTCAAATGAACTTATACCTAATTGTAGTGTTATAGAGATCATTTTTCTTTAAGTGCGGCTTTGTCAAAGGGCGGACGAAAAGTTGTCGCGCCGTGCGCCCATTTTTAATGAACTTACACTTTATTGACTTTGACTTAGAGATCATTTTGCTTCAAGTGCGGGCGACCGGGCGGCACAGGTCAAAGACTCTCTTTGGATTAGAGAATTTGCCGCGCGCGTATTATTAAATAAAATTGTTACATATTTGTGTAGTAGGTAATAAGAGTCATTTTAACTTGCACATCATGAGCAGTATGACAAGCACCGAAAGCGCAATAAAAGTAAAACGAACAATGATTATTGTTGATGACAATTTTTTTTATATTTAATGTTGCGTATTTGTCGTACGTAACCTGTATTATGAAGCTGTGCAATGGCGTTAAATTCAATGAAATATCTAAATATTCATTAATCAGCGCTCGGCAGGCGCCCACGGGCGCTCCGCACCCGGGTGCACCGCACCCCTTGCACCCCCGGGTAAAGACCCTGCTACTATTAACCTAGATTTTATGTAGATTTCACCTAGAATATGTGGTAGAAACAATACCACATATTCTAGGTGCAATCTACATAAAATCTAGGTTAATTTAACTTATTACTTCTTGTTCGTATTAGGTTACCTAGGTAGGTAACAGCACTGAGTAGGTACTCAGTGCTGTTTTATGTACTGAGTACATAAAACTACTACGAGCTAGATAAAATCTATGTTATGTTACTTACCTACTTGTAGATAAATTACTTATTTAGCTACAATTAGTAATTTCATCATGATCAGACTGGCGTTTCATACATTATATTATGTAAGGTAAGTACTTACCACAAAAAATTTTAATTGTCTCTTCAGATAAACCCCAGTCTCGGAGATATACTGGCACCAGTGATTTCTCAAAATCTTCCATATTTACTTAAGGTACCACTGAATCAACGATACGTATCACTAAACTCACCTTTTATTTGGTTTGTTCTATTAAACCACTTTTAGCAGTGAGTTTTTAATAATTCAAATAAAAGTCTAACGTTTAGTAGGTACGTCGCGGGCGCCGGCGCCGGCGGCGCCGGGCAAACTAAACAAACGCAACGAACGCGCACTTGCGGAGATGCGGTTGGATTTGATTGAAGTCAACAGTGTTGCCAGGTCACATTTTACAGTACCATAACTTAACATAATTTTGAAAAAATACATTAAATATAATGTATTGAGAAATACATCGATGTTTCTAAAACATCGATTGTTTTCGCAATGAATGTTTAGGCCTTAAAGAAAACTAAGTAAGAACAAGGAAAAATATGTATTAAAATTCACGATCACACAGCAACTAACCAGCTATATTTTATTAATTGCTTTAGTTGTCATTGTCATTATAGTGTCGCTTGGTCAATAAATTAAGTAGATTAGCTAAATTGGGTTATTTCAGGGCCAATACTTGTAAATAAAATAAATAAAAAAAAACCTAAAACTATACAGGGTCCGTAACTGTACCTCAGCTTTAAGCCCATTCATTATAAGATATTCACACGTTATGGAATGCAAATAAAGATATGAATATAAAGCCCCTTAAAAAATCCCATTCCACTTATTTACCGCCAAAATTTGGGGGAAATACCCTTTAGTTGGGAACCCTGTTTTGGTTTTAATTTTGCTATGCGGCTCCGCGGCAGCGGCAAAGGAAACCTAACCAAATCAACCGTATATCTCACGAACTAGGTACTAATGCTATCAACTTGAAATTTGGAACAGTTTTTGTCTAAAAAATCGAAGTGGGGCTACTATGGTATGTGGGGTATCATATGAAAGAGCGCTATTTGCACATTCTCAAGCACTTATTTTTTTTACGCTGCTTAAAGCGTATAAAATATAAGTAGTTTTTGAGTTTTGACGAAAAATGTAAAAAAAAACCGTCCCTTATCTCCGAAGTTTGCATAGAAAAAAAACTGAAATTATTTCATGGCACATGGGGCGGAGTTGAGAGGCTGATATTTAAAAAAATAAAAAATTGCCCTTTAATGAATAAATTTTAGCGTGTGAAGTGGTGAGGTTTTTACACCATATGCCTAGATGCTTTAACCTGATGGCAGCTAGCTGGCCTCTTGTTGTATGTACAGGTCAAGTGGAGTTATTTATAGGGCTATCTCCATGGTTGCTGTTGGGGTGGTTTTCATGCAGCCAGTGATAGCTAAAAAGGCTTGTCGCTGGAACCATTGGAGTCCGGTGATGGTGATCGAGAGTTCTGTCTTCGTTCACCAGACCAGAACGCCATATGCCAACCTTGGCCTGATCACCGCTTTGTATAGCCATATAGTAATCTTTAGAGAGAACCTCCCGGTCTTTCCTATCATTTTTGTTTTACATTGGAAGAGTGCATTGTGCACTTGTTGAGATTATAGACAAGATGATATTCCAGAGCAATTTGCTAGAACCTTGCGAGTCTGTTTTTGCAATCAATTTTGTAAATTTAGCTACGTTCGCTTGTTGATACAACTTTTGCAATATGGTTGAATTAAACATTATTTATTGGTTGTATACATTTCTAGCAAAAGGTTAAAATATTTTTGTTATTTTGACTAAATGTATCTGTTGATTCTACTATGTAATGAAATGTTAGGTGTTGACAACTACTCACAATAGTCATTTTAACCAATTTGCTTTGTTTATTAAAATATTTGCAAATAGTTGAATCAATTTTGTAAATTTAGCTAAGATCGCTTGTTGATACAACTTTTGCAATATGGTTGAATCAAACATTATTTATTGGTTGTATAAATTTCTAGCAAAAGGTTAAAATATTTTTGTTATTTTGACTAAATTTATCTGTTAAATCTACTATGTAATGAAATGTTAGGTGTTGACAACTGTTCACAATAGTCATTTTAACCAATTTGCTTTGTTGTTTAAAATATTTGCAAATAGTTGAATCAATTTTGTAAATTTAGCTACGTTCGCTTGTTGATACAACTTTTGCGATATGGTTGAATTAAACATAATTTATTGTTTTTTTTTAAATTTCTAGCAAAAGGTTAAAATATTTTTGTTATTTTGACTAAACGTATCTGTTGATTCTACTATGTAATGAAATGTTAGGTGTTGACAACTACTCACAATAGTCATTTTAACCAAGTTGCTTTGTTTATTAAAATATTTGCAAATAGTTGAATCAATTTTGTAAATTTAGCTACGTTCGCTTGTTGATACAAATTTTGCAATATGGTTGAATCAAACATTATTTATTGGTTGTATAAATTTCTAGCAAAAGGTTAAAATATTTTTGTTATTTTGACTAAATTATCTGTTAAATCTACTATGTAATGAAATGTTAGGTGTTAACAACTATTCACAATAGTCATTTTAACCAATTTGCTTTGGTTATTAAAATATTTGCAAATAGTTGAATCAATTGTGTAAATTTAGCTACGTTCGCTTGTTGATACGACTTTTGCAATATGGTTGAATTAAACATTATTTATTGGTTGTATACATTTATAGCAAAAGGTTAAAAAGGTTTTTGTTATTTTGACTAAATGTATCTGTTGATTCTACTATGTAATTAAATGTTAGGGGTTGACAACTATTCACAATAGTTATTTTAACCAATTTGCTTTGTTGTTTAAAATATTTGCAAATAGTTGAATCAATTTTGTAAATTTAGCTACGATCGCTTGTTGATACAACTTTTGCAATATGGTTGAATTAAACATTATTTATTGGTTGTATACATTTCTAGCAAAAGGTTAAAATATTTTTGTTATTTTGACTAAATGTATCTGTTGATTCTACTATGTAATGAAATGTTAGGTGTTGACAACTATTCACGTATAGTTATTTTAACCAATTTGCTTTGTTGTTTAAAATATTTGCAAATAGTTGAATTAATTTTGTAACTTTGACTAAGTTCATTTGCTGATTCAACTTAGCATTATGTTGACATTACCGAATTATTAGTTAAATTGACCGCTATGCGATTATACATGAAAAAATATGTTAGCTTAACCCATTTTTTTGGTTGTAACAACAATTAGATTTTAACTTTTTTTAATTTGTTCTATTAAATGTAGTACTACGGTTGTCACAACGTAATTTATTGTTGACTCAACTGTTAAGGAATCAACATTCAGAAATTCAACTATTAGTTTTCTCAGTGCAAATAAGGCATTCAATTTGTTAAGTAGGCATTGGATCCGAGTGCATATTGTAACTTATAAAAACTAGACGTCAGGCTAGAAGTGTCTTGATTAAAGTCTCAATTTAATCCTTATATCTAGAGAAATATTTATCGATGTGCTAGGTAAGTATTTAAAACATTATTTCCGCCGGCAGCAGAATAAAGCCAAAGCTACAGGTACAGAGCTGCAAAATAAGGAACCTCCAGACAATGCGTGCCGTGTCGAAGATCTCTAGCGAGAACCTTCTAGCGAGAGCTTCTTTAGGTACACTATTAAGTAGATATAGTAAGAGCCTCGGCATTTCGCTATCAGATCGTCTGGACAATTAAAACAACAATCCTCATAATAATTTAGATTAATAAAAATACTCCTATTATAATTTATATAACTACTTAAAATACTCTATAACAAACAATAAAGAAATAAAAATGAAAAATACGGTGGGTCTACGTTCATGGTCGCACACCACGTCGTCACAGAGAGTGTGAACGACCTGTGTTTAATACCAACATTATAATGTTTGAAACGAATTTTAATAAACCTTGTATTGTTTAAGTTATGACCGAATATATTACCGCTTGTCATCAGGAACGTCTTTACAATGTGAAACATAAAATATTAGTTAAACAACACAAACTGTTTGCCTACAGTTTCTTCATTCAGGTTACTAATAATTTGATGGAAAATAAAGTGATTAATTTCAAAAAAAATATTATTTTAGCACTTGCATTTAATAGCTTAAAACTTTATTGAAACATATTTAAAATAAATATGACATTCTTGAAAAGTCAAAACGAGTATTTTTAGTGCTCATCAAAATACTGTTTTATTTTAGTTACAACAGGCGCATTTTGAAATCATTGCCGATTGAAGTAGGAAGTCTCGGACAGCCTTCAGTTACGAATAAACCAAATCAAATTGAACTGCAACACGAGACTTGAGTTTCTGATAATGTGCCAGCTAAATGAGAAAATATCCACAGAGCAGAACCTTTTCGTGAAATAGACTGCTGGTAGAGAATATAGCAGAAAGTAGGTCATGATACAAAGCGGGAAAGCGCTATTGTTCGCCCTGCAATCTAGTTTTTGGCTTACATTTTGCAATAAAGCATAGTGATGCGCTAATAATATCCTTCACTATTCTTGCTGTATAGACTTTAGCGTTTTTAGTAACTTCTTCTTCTTCTTCTTCTTCTTATCGTGTCGATGCTACAACTGTATTTTGTTGTAGCATCGTGTTGGAAAAATTAGCCAGACTAGACACTGCTTTGCCGTGCCTAGCTGTTACCGGTGTGCGCCACGAGGAGGCTCATTTTTAGTAACTAAAGACTACATAATAAGGTCTATTTTAATATTGATTTATTTACGTGTTTATCTAGCAACTAGTTTCTGGCTGTTAGAGTTTGAAATCGGCTGTAAACGGCTTGTTGACCAAACATTCTATGACTATAAGAAATTTCTTGAATTTAAATATGTGAACAATAGGTATAATAATAAAACAATTAAACACTAAAATGTACTTAGCTTTATAATATTAAAACTTATAATTAAAACAAAAAAACATTATAGTCGTAGTTACTTGCCAGTTCCTCTAGGCTCTGTTCGCATGCAACTGTCACCTAGAATCACCAGTATACGATTCTAATTTATTCTTGTTATTTTACGGATTACAAAATATATAGGATTTTTTAATTTGACATAATATAATGATGATTAACAAATGAATATCGATTTGTCTTGATTGAAGAGTACCTAATGAACACACACATAAGGCACGTTCTCAATTAACGTGTTCGGCGAAGCATTGTCAACGAAGATTACAGTTTCACACAAAATAGGCCATCAGATAGTGTCATCATTTTATTCTCATAAAAAAATACTTTTGTTTTCACCATAATTAACAGCAACTCAACAACGGGACAGTGACATTTGACACAAAAACTTGTAACGTTAAAAAATATTTGAAACAAAGAACATATTTGTATGGCACATAAAATTTAACAAGACTAAGTACACACGTAATTTAACCTACACTAAAAAACAAGTATAAATACGATTATCCAGCATAACAATTTATGTTAATTATATTAGGCGTCGGGCTGAGAATGAGTAATAGAGAAGCGGAGTGTTTTTTTATATTTTAACGAAGCCAAATATTTTTAAATTAGGTTTTACATTTACAGTAATTTTATATAAATTTATAGGTATTCATTAATACAATGTGATTATCATTTACCAATTTACTTGCTACAACAATATTAAAGTAACAATAGAACAGGAATAAAACAATTATAAATAATTAAGATTGGATACAAAGCTACGTTTCTTTATATTTTAAGAGTATATAGAAAGCAAGGGATATAAATGAAACTCTTTACATAACGTGGTTACTTTCGTGGTGGCCACTATACTTCATATCAACAGATTCTTAGTTCTTATTCTACCATCTGTCAAAATTTTTGTCTTGATTTATAAGCTTTCCTAATATGTAGGTACCTACCGGTAACAGCTAGGCACGGCAAAGCAGTGTCTAGTCTGGCTAATCTTTCCAACACGATGCTACAACAATATACAGTTGTAGCATCGACACGATAAGAAGAAGGTACCTACCTAGCTGCTTCGACTTTAATGTGCAACATTAAGAACATACTTAACAGAGTCAAGTAAAAAGCACGAAAGAGAAGCTCTTCCGTTTACCACATACCAATCGGCTCTGTGACCTATAACATCATCACACACTCACATCACAAAGTTCTCAATATAATATAGTAGAAATCACTATTAATTCTCAATTAGAAGAAGTCAATAAAGTAATGAACGTCCCTTTTTTTAAGAAATTAAAAGCCCATTTTAATGCTAGTTTATCAAATCTAACAATTTTCTGGTCTAATAATTATAATGAGATGATATATAAATACGGAACCCTAAAAGTGAAATAAAGCAACAATGGCGATTAACCTCACTTAGATATTTGTGAACGGGTCTTCACTCAGCGTAATAAAGAACTCGTTTATAATTAGCGCTGTATAAATAAATATATTGTTTAAAAACGAGATAATAAGGAAGTAATGTAAGCAAGATCGTAATAATAGAGTTTTTATTATGCGTACAAAATATGTGAGTGAACGTAGCTTTAATGCTTTTAGTTTTAAACAGGCATTAATATTTATTTATTTAGTACTTATAAAGTTTCGTGAATACAAAATATATGTTGATGACTTGCTCAATATTTGATTTACTTTTGCTATAAATTATTTTCTCAGAACGTTCAGAGTAAAGTTTGAATTATATAAACTGCGAAATACTAAACCACAGAAAAATCTTCATACGTTTACGTTTTTTTAAACTTGGACATAAAAACTCTTTAACAAAAATGATTGCTAATTGAACTCTAATTTCTATTTATACCGTAGGTAAAACACCGACTCATCGACATCAAGCAGTGTGCTTAAAAGGCTGGCAACGTTACTGCTGTGCATTAAGCTAAATATATTAATTTTAATAAATTACGTCTCTATCTTTATGTAACCTATTTCGTGGGTTTGTTTAAACAATTTGTTTCAATACGCATCTCTTTGATATGAAATACGTAGGTAGGTAGGTACTTGCCACAAAGATGTGCCGAAACAGTAATAATATAAATGTGTTATTCCTTCTTTGAGGACGTATATCAAAGCATTGAAATCCGGGCAGATTTTCGGTATCACCGACGCGATTACACAGAAGACGGCACTCTGTTGACAGATTTAACGAGTCAGCCAAACAACGCCTTCACAGATATCTTTCACCTGAATATTTAGCTCTTTGAGTAAAAATAAATCTTTCCGTTTCTTGGAATAACAACAGTGTCAAGTCAACTCGTCTTAGAGCAAAGATTATATTTGTCATCGTCGATCGCATTAAGCTCGTTTACGGGGTGTTGCGGACGCGGTAAACGATTTAGTCAGAATAGCGACCGCACCGCAGCGAACAGATGTTTTGTCATCGCACCACCTTTACGCTACAAATATGCTCTCTTTCCGTTCAATTTAAAAATAAACAGAGGTAAGTGTGTACCCACAAAAGACTCCCATACCAACATTATTTATAGAGCTGTCATCTCCACTTAAATACCTAATGAGCCGTTTCTAATATCGTATGGTATTCATCATTTCGCTTCCCTATCCACGTAGTTTACCGATGCCAACAAGGCGTCAAGCTTGTAGATCGGCTGCGCGAGCGCAGTCGAACGTGTTATTTTCTTTTAGATAATTATGTGACACACAGTTAATTAATGTAATGCAGCTTAGTTAATTGCGTATCTAATAAAAGCAACTCGCTTAAAAAACAGAATAGAAAGTATTTAAATAAATCTGTGTATTCAAATATGAATAAACATTAAAACTTGAAACATGAAAATAAAGGTGTGTGAATTTATTCGTGAAGCTTGGAGTGTGATGGGTAGAGCACCTCGCTTCGGCTCGGCGGCGGGTGGCTCTGCCGAAAAGCGGTAGGATTTGAAGAATATTCCGGCATTAGTCGTGCCGGCTAGGGATGTCCGATCTTTTGAATCGTAATCTGTTAAATCGATCCACAATTTGGATCGCTTGAGTTCATATGTGTCTTCATATGAGAGACTGAGGCTCCTGGTTTGTAAAATTAGGTATACTTATTGAAAAAACTAACTAAAGAAAGTGTTATTTAAGCATGAGTGCATTCTTGGCAGTAAAACGCAATAAATTTTCTAGGCTAAATAAAAATTTACTGTAAAAAATATAAGATCGAACTCACGAAAGTTTAATTCAGATCTGGCATCCCTATTTCGGGCCACCTGTCCGTTCACACTCGACCTCGGCAATTTTTCCGTTTTGCCGATGCAAAGTTTCTCGTTAATATGCAAATTAAGAGTTATCTGCGAGAAGGACGCGGGATTTAGCGCCACTTTCGAATAACGAGTGCTCTGCTAAATGAAAATTGAACTTCACGCCTCGATTTTACACGTACTCTATAGGTTTTACATAATGAGGTGATTAGGTACACTTTTTTGTTTGCTTATCACATATTTAATGCAAATCAAGGCGCAAAAATATGGGTATATATAACTAACTACAAAGATTTAATAACGTGTTACAGTGCTTAGTTAATTCAAGTAGACCATAAAAAGAGACATAAAATATTTAATGATTAGATACATTACTTTTTAAAACTACAACTATTCGTTCTTTGTGTAATCATAATATTACAGTTCCGGCATCTTAAGAAGTTGTGTGTGAAACGACGTCTATTCGTTTGTCACTGTTACCTGTATTTAAAATAAGTCAAAGTCAAAGTCAAAGTCAAAAATACTTTATTCAGTAAAATCACAAGGATCATTTAGAATCGTCTTACATACTAGGTGATTCTAGGTGCCAGTTCCACGCGACCAGAGCCTAGAAGAACGGGCAAGAAACTTATAATAAATATTACATACCTACCTACATAAATATTCCTTTTCAATCAAATTAAGGGCAGAATACTTAAATATATTTAAAAAAGCATATCAAGAACTAGCATTGTATTAACTAATATATCCATCAAAGTAAAATTTGGTCAAGATATTTTCGTGATTCTTAATTTACTACAAAGCAAAAATTATCACATTTAATATGCTAAAAAATAAGTTCAATGTGTTTCAGAACTAAAAAGTAACGCGTGTTATGGTTCTAAAAGTCATATGAAACACAAAGAAGCAACTCTCCTTTTGTTTTTGGTCCGTTAAAAAGTGTTAAGCATGCCGGAACTGCAGTGAATATTTCTAAAACAAAAGGCTGTTTTAATTAAGTAGTTACCTAGATAGTTTTATTAATTTAAATTTTATGATAATTTTATATGGCTAACGATGGTGTGATAGTCTAACTGGAGATAAGAAAAAAATCACAATGAACAGCTTGGAGTTATGCGATAAGATATACACGTACCCATTTTTGCAATAAAACATTTAATTTATAATACAAAAAGGGTTATTAAATCATAATAAACACTTTATTTATACGAGAAATTTTAAAACTTTCTAAAATAATATAAAATTAAATTAACTACTGTATTTTGAATATTTTTTCTGGTAATTTGTTATGTAGGTGATTATACTGAGATGCGTCTATGAGTATCTTAATTTTACACGTAAATATGCAAAAGTGCGCTTGATTTTCTTATTCTAAGTACAGTAAACCATTTCCTAACACAACTTTTTTTTACAAATATTATTGTATAGAAAATAAAAGCGAACGTAATGCTCAAATAGCATTATCTCCCAGTTAACCTTTGGGTAGGTACTGGGTTGTTATAATATATTAAAGTATAATGTAACCACTTTTACTAAAAAAAAGTTTTATACATGGGTACTGGGTTTTACAAACACAAATAGTCTATTTAACAGAATAAAGATATAAATAAATATTAAAAGACAATTCACATGTCACACTTTAGTCCCAAACTAAGTAGGTAAAACTTGTACCATAGGAACAAGATTGCTGATATAATACTTATTTACATTTATTTTTTAAATACATACTTAGAAACATAGTAACACCCAGACACAGATCAAATATTTATGTTCATCACACAAACATTTTGCTCTGGGTGAGAATCGAACCCACGACCCTCAGCATGGAGGGCAGAGCTACTACCAACTGAGCTGTGACACTATATAATATGACGGACGATGTTATAAAAAATAAGAAGAAGAACTAAGGTTTACTATCTTTTATATGAGTAAAAGTGGGATCTTTCTAAACAATGCCAGAGTCCTGCACTTTGCCGGTAATTGTGCGGGAGCGGGCTGCGACAAATTGCCCTCGGCCACATAAAGACTCGGATGGAGTGCCTGCCGCTAAGGACTTTGTACCAACAGATTCTAATATTTGGCTGATGACTGAGTCAAAAAGTGATTGGTACAACATCATTACAGTTAAAATCTACGTTTGTAAGTCAAGCGTGTAGGCGTGTTATCTTCACGCTTAAACTTACATGAAAAATTAAACTCAAAAAATACATAGTTCATTCTTTTATTAGTTTGATGTGTATTTCTATGATCTTTTTATTTGTCGTACAATATAGTTATGTTTGTACTTAATTAATATTTTTTTATAAATTTAGTCTTCTTTTTTATTTAGATTTTTTTATAAATTTAGTCTTCTTTCTTATTCTTATTTAGTCTTCAACCGTTAAAAACTATTACACAGAATGATCACTAGTGACATTACAAGAAAACATTTGCACTAATATTAGATAAATTTCAGCTGCATAAAATTATATCTGGTGCCAATACAGGCTCGGTGAATTATCCACCAATATTTATGTATCAAAGTAAGCCGCTAGCCACGTAAGATCTGATCATACTTGCATGCCGTTTCCTCGCTTCCAGTTTCAGTATTGTTCCAGTCACATACCAATTAATTCCCATGCGTGCTGGATGAGATTAATAGCGTGCCACTTATAAGGATTCGCCAACACTAACATACTGATCGATTGTCCCTACTGTTTTATTAAACAAACTATTGTTGATTAGTTTTACGCAAATATTACAGAAATGTATGTTTGCGCCTACGGGGCGCGCAGTGAGAATTATTATCGCCATGAACGATGTCTCGTCTTTTTCTATTGATTGCAATAATGCTATTTAATTTTATAAATTAATCTTTAATGACTGCCATCGAGCCCCAAACTAAGCTAAAGTTGCATGGCATGTAATGGGTAAACATAGAACAATGTTTGCCATCACACAGCTGTCTGTACTTGGCGAGGACCAAACCCACGACCCACAGCATGGAGAGCGTACATTGTATACAACGCACCGTAAGTTACCTTACGGGACCTTGTGTATGATGTTACATTATGTCCCGTAAGGCTACGTACGGTGCGTTGCGTATAATGTTACATTACGTCCCGTAAGGTAACGTACGGTGGTATCGATGAGTCTGCACCTTACGACAGGTCCCTGACCGCAATGCGCTCGACAAAAACTTTTCTTATCAATGTGGTCGCAAACTCGTAGTTGTCAGTCCAATCAATTATCATACAGTGAGCTGCAGCTGTATTATTGAGAGCTCCTTTCATTATATTTTAATTATTGTGTACAAATTAAGTTGTGTTGGAAATCAAAGAAACATAATTTTGTGGTTTAATTCATGAGCGCATTTTGAACATGCGAATTGACTTTGTCATCACTGATTGAGGGCCCGCATTCATTTGTATTAAATAAATCATGTAAAAAAAGTAAACAATTGTTTATTTTAAATTCCAACAAAATAACATTTAGTTGGTATGACAAAACCCGCGCTGGACAGGATTGTTGGCGGAATACTAATACGGCTTAAAGAACAAATAAAAGATCGCATAAAGTTGTGTCGTATTTGTAATATGGACATCGATAAATCATAGGGAACAGACCACAATCGTTCCGATGACATGGTATTCTTGCAAAAAAGAATACAAACCATCATTCAGATGCTCAGTAGAATTGGGTGGGAGCTAACCTCACATTGTAGGGTTGAAAATATTTTTTCATAAATATAACTAAACATATTTGATAGCTTCTTTATAATCACATTTATAAAACACAAAATTTGTATTGACTCTGCTATTCTGTTATGTATATGAACAGGATTGGTCTCGCAACCAAGAACCTCATTCTACATACAGGGTGTAATTAAACAACTTGTTCGTGTCCCATATATTGTGAAGACTTGCCATAAAAAAAAACTATGAACTTATATGCATGTATACCTTATCACTACGTAGGTAATATAGGTAAGGTACTATTAATTAAAAGTGTAATTGAAATTACATTTATTTATTGATTTTACTTGTTATACAACAAGTACTAAGTAATTAAAAAGATCAATGTCAAATAAATTTAACTACTTAGTCATTTTATTTTTTCGTGGGGTCAAAACATGCGACGACGACGGCCGCGAGGTCAATGCTCTAATAAGATGACGTTTATTACTAGTTTCAGTTAGATTGCTTTTTTTATAGGTTTTTAATGAGACAGTTAAATACCAACTTATATTCAGTTTTGGATTTTTATTGATAATAGATAATAGAAAAAGATAATATTTTACATGAAAAAATAATAGCATTTTTTCCGCTCCATTTTTCTGAAGAATCATAACACTGCACTGTTTTTTCACCCTGTATAGAATATAGACAAAGATGGATACAATTATTTAATTGAAAAGTTGTTGTAGAGCTAAATACTTAACTTTATAATTATTCGGTTATTAGTACTTACATAAGAAAAAAAAACAAGTTATTTTGCCAAGTGAGTTAATTAGGAATGTCAATTAATACAATTAAGCAGCTATATTAATAATGCGTAATGTCGAAAAAATCAAACAATAAAATGTATGGAATAATTAAACAGAATAGAGCTGCAACTTTTTTGCCAACCTTAACGGGAGATGACAGTCACGAGCATATTTTAATAATTTATTTCATGTTAACATTTGTGCCTAATTTATTTATCTATTGTTCTTGTTTTATGAAAATCATTTATTCATTTTCAATAATAATGTCACAATTTAGTTTGTATGATATCGCTGGTGGAGGTCCTTTGTAGCAATAAGGAAGCGCACTGCACTTTTAAAATAAATATAGACATTTTCTTGAGTATAAATCAGTAAGTACATTATTTTTATCCATCATGATTTTTTTCAGGGTTTCATTTTGATACGATAAACTAGTAAACCAAAAAAAATAATATATTTTTATTTCTTTAAAGTTTTAAACTTGGTCTAAGTAACCCAGCAGTAAAGAGCAGTGCCTACCTACATATTTGGTGAGATTCCGAGAAAAAACTAAGGAAACTACAATCTGTGTGTGAGTGATGATATATCGGTGAATAAATTATCTGTAACTTATCTTATATTAATAAAGAACTGAGACATTTTGGCTAACTATTCATATTCATCCACAAAAGAACCAATATCACTAGCGTAGCGAATTTAACAGCCAATAATCAGGTCAACTAATTCACAGAACTAACTAAACCACTGAAAAATAAAGGTTTTTTAACGGAAACCACGAACCAAAAAGAAAGTCCAATGAAGAAACTTATACAAACTGATATAATGAAAAGTATACAGTAGAATGCGGTATCCGCCATGCAAATATCGAGATTAAATAAATATAATTTACCATTAAAAGAGCTAAAGTGTTAGTACGTACCCACGTGGGAGAAACCTCTTAACGTATTTTAAGGTATGCATGCATTCCCTTGACGATCCCGACTCATTGTTTGTGACCACAGAAAGAGCAAAACACCAACCAAGATGGAGATGTCCAATATTTTAGATGGCATAGCATTCGCCGCTATACGAAACCGAAATTCCCGACTCAAAGATTCTGTTTATCTGCCAAGAGAATATTCATCTGTAAACTCAAAAGGCTATAGTCTCTATTTCACTGAACCGTCCTTGGACAATGAGACCGTATCGGAACGTTCGAACATCGTTTTAGTAACCAGGCATGCAATAGATAACCGTGTTTTATGCAAATCCCATAAACAAAAACATAACTTACAAATTTTCGAGAGCCATCGTGTACCTTACGCTCGAAGTCATCAGGAAGTCGTTTTATTACCAACACCTCGTGAGTATGCACATGGAATTATGAGCAATCAACGCCTAGATTGTTAGGTTGACTCTCACCCGTCATCGACTATTAAGATTTCTTTGTTACAGTAACATGTTGAACTATTTACACAAAACGTTCCTCTGAGAAGCATTGTATAAATAACTTGATTTTTTATATGTTGTTGTCGGTCGGCTAGCACAGATCGCTCTCACGATTTTGAATGAAATGCTCAAGTCACTTAGTGCTAAGAAACGCTAGAATTTGCTTTTATAATAAGAATCATTTCGATGGCTTTATTATGAGCGAGTGACAGCAATATTGACTGTTGGATACACATACAAAGCAAACTCGAGCCTTTGACAATAACGCGTGATTGCTGCGTGTGAGTGAGATTGTAATTGAATTGTGAACTTAACATACCTACCTACTTAACTCAGCTCTGACTCACTGGAGAACAATTTTGATTGTCCTTGAGAAAGTTCAAGTTACACACGAAATAACAATTAAGCTTTACGCTGGTTAATATATTTTATTGTTTGGCTTTTATTAATTGCGTTGGATTGGGCTGGTTTTTAACTCTACATAGTTTAAGTTAGTGTAATTAATCATATACAAATGGTTGCTTGCATAATAAGTTAACATAGTCGACGAAAGTGTTTCACTAATTGGTACGGGTGGGTATCTCTTTTGTGCTACTTATTGACTTACTGAAAGTGAGTAGTTTTTTGCGTCGTAACCTTTACCATTTTACCACATGCGAGGATAGTTTTATTTTCTAGACATTAAATTGCACATTGGAAGTTATGTTTCTTCTGGCAGGTAGTATAATAATTATATTACTTTTATTCCTTTTTTGAAATAAGTACAAATAAAAATAAACTTTATTGGTTTATTTAAATTAGTTAAGTATAGAATCCAGATAAAGTTTCTCCTAGTTTCTATAAGATTAAAGAAACTATAGTTTTATTTTTGAAAAATCTAGTTAGTCTATTTGTAGAACTTGAAATAATGCTTTGGAATAACGAATTGTATAGGTATAGTCAAAATATAGTCAAAAAGCTATGAGCGGCGTTCGTCCTCACATAACCTGCAGTAATTATCGTTTCAAGTGTCACATCGGTTCCCTGTCTTCACGCTCGACTAGTTCGAGGAGTTCTCATGAATTCCAATATAATTTCGTCAAAAGTCCTTTCAACGTCGTCACCATAGGCTGTAGCTCACACGGCTTTATTTATTTATATTGTGGTCGCCTTTCATCTAGTATACGTGAGCAAATAATGAATGTACGACATATCACACGGCGTGAGTGTGACGTCACCTCCCAGCCCCGGACACGGTCACATCAAAGCAACAACATTGATGATTTATGTGTATTTTGTTAGACTTCGTACCAATTACGTTCATGAAAGTTTGTGTGCATTCATAATAAAGTGTTAACAGTAGAAGAGCTTTGAAGTCTAATTAGGCACATTCGATTCGTTGGTTACTGGACGTCGGTGATCTTTGGTTAGTGCTGAAATCTTCATAATCAAAGTAAAATTGTTGTAATTGGACTGAAGTTTAGTTTTACCCGCAAATAGTAAACCTAATTATATAAATATCTATAAATTAATATTTATGGTCATTTCATAGAAAGCTTTGTCTTAAACTGAACAAAGCGTGTAGGTGCCTACTATGATCTAGATTGCTGAAAGAACACTTAATTATTTTATAAAAATACTAGCGGCCGTCCCGGCTTCGCATGGGATATTTTCCCGCTTTCCCGCTTTTCTGTTGAAATGTTTCCAGAATTTTCTTTGCTATAAACTTCACGGAGCCCGAGACCTTTCCAACAAATGCAAAACCGTGGAAATCGGTTCGTGCGTTCTGGAGTTATATCGTCAGGAAGGAAAACCCAACGAATTTTTAAATAGTAGATATTTTGTGATATTGGATTTCATTTTACTTTAAATATATGTTAAAATATACTCTAATGCGAATAGCATATCTAGGTTAATCACTAAAATGCCTTAAGTTTCTAAGTAAGCACCACAGACCATATAAGAAATATATACTTAAGTCATTAAATTGACAAATTGCAATTTCTGGCACTTTTGTCATAATGACAAAGACAATTTGGTGAATATGACAAAACAATTTGTGACAAAATATTTTTGTCTCGCTTACAGAACGCAGGTGTTCAAGTATCTTTGTAACTTTGAATATGTTTATGAAATTCAAAATCAAATCAAAATGTTTTATTTGGAACAGAAACAAAGGTACACGAAACAAGGTGAAAACGTTGACAACTGCAAAAGTTATAAAACTGAGTAGCAGAGTCAGCGCCCTCCTCCAGAATAGAACAGGGATAATGTTCCATGAAAGCTAGGAATTTAATTTATACAGAAAAGAGTATGATTTATGCTAAAACTTATAAAAATAATACAAACATTATTATTACACTGTGCGTCGTAAAAGAAAAATATGCAATATGTTGTAAAGTATGTGTAGGTATAAGAGGGTGTATAACGCTTTATTATGTAATTAGTATGTTAGGGTGTATGTATGTGAGGGTGAGTGTGGAGTGAGTTTGTGGGTTTACCTGATCCACGCCAGTCTCTTAAGAGTCTGGGTATCACAGGAGAAACCCACCTAAGTGTAATGGAGAGTGAGAGAGGGTGAGGGGAGGTGTGTATGAGTGTGGGGGGGTGTGTATGTGTGGGGGGGGGGGGGAGGGAGTATGTGAGGGTGAGTGTTAGTGTGACTGTTGTAAATGTAAGAAAGTAAGGTTCTTCTGGTACGCCAGTCTCATAGGAGACTGGTTATAGAAAAGAGACTTTCTATTGTGTGAGTGTGTGGGGTGTGTTTGAGAGAGTGTGGGTGACGGTTTGAATGAGGAGAGGCAAATTTATTTAAAAACAATAGTATTTAGTAAGTAGGATTTAAGCATAGTTCTATCAGGTAAGTGTGAGTATAAGGCTTTCTGTTTCCTCATAGGAAAGGGATCGAAGCCATGTTAGGCATTTACGTTTACATTTATGGAGTGGTAGGGGATATATTTGTATTTCTTTATTAACTTTATTGTATAAGGAGGAGCTTAGATAGAAAAAGTTCCTAGCGGCCACTGATGTACGGCGAGGCTCAATTTTGCAAACTTTGTCCGTACGACGTTTGTCTGTGAGTATTGTAGGGTCGAAAATGATTTGCGAGTGCTTACGTAAGATTGTTAATTGGATAAACAATTGGCGCACAGTTAAAACGTCACAGATCGAATAGAGTGTTACTGTTGGAAAACGTCTAGGGTTGGAAGTCATGACCTTCAGAACGGCTCTCTGTGCTCTTTCAAGCCTTAGCATGTGAGTCTTGGCAGACCCTCCCCAAGCCGTGATGCAATATGACAAGACCGATTGAGCAAGGGCGTAATAGATCATTTTGAGGCATTGAAGATCTGCACTATTTCGCAAAGTCTTAAATATGAACATCAGTTTCCTAACTTTTGAGACAGTGCATTCAATATGAGGAGTCCATGATATATGTCTATCAAGCAAGATACCTAAATACTTTATAGAATGTACGCGCTCCAGATTTGTGCAATAGCATGGTCCCATAGAAAATTCACATGTGTGGGCAAAAAGAGAAGGTAATGAGGTCGGTTGGGTTCTGAGTGATGGAGAAAAAGTAATAAATTTAGTTTTTGAAATATTTAGGGTGAGTAAGTTTTGAGAGAGCCACTTTACAGTAGAGTTAAAGGCAAGTTCTGCGTTTCGAGTCGTCTCAACCCAAGTACGGCCGCTTACAAGAAGAGCAGTATCATCGGCATAGGTAAAAATACTGCAGTTGGGGAGTGATAGGTTGCACAGGTCGTTTATATAAACAAGAAAGAGAGTAGGCCCAAGAACACTTCCCTGTGGGACTCCAAAAGTGATCACTTCCTCCTCACTAGACTCATTGCCAACAACAACCATCTGACGGCGATCACATAGGTAGCTCTTGAACAAGTTGTTAACGTGTCCTCTAACACCAATATTACGAAGCTTTTCTAATAGGATAGGGACAGAGACAGTATCGAACGCTTTTGATAAATCAAGAAATATACCAATAGTTTTTAGTTTTTTATCAAAATTTTTGACAATTGAGGAAGTGAGTTCAATAACAGCGTCTTCGGTAGATTTGGAGCTTCTAAAACCATACTGCTGTTCAGATAGAACATTTTTGTCCGTTAAAAATTTAACAAGCCGCTTATTCAGGATCTTTTCAAATACTTTTGACAACACGCTAAGCACAGAAATTGGGCGATAGTTGTTTACGCTGTCTCTGTCTCCTCCTTTGTAAATTGGATGTATGAGAGCTTTTTTGAACACCAAAGGAAAAATGCCTTCTGATATAGATAGATTAAATAAGTGAGTAAGTATAGGAGTAAGAACGTGCTTAGTGTTTTTAATTACTGAAGTCGGAATGCCGTCCCAACCCACAGCACATTTATTTTTAAGCATTATAATAATACTGTCGACTTCACTATTGTCAGTAGGTAATAGTACCATGGAGTCAGGAAGCAAGCACGTTTCAGAGGCCATAAAAGGAGTTGGAGGAGTTTTAATTTTAGAGGCCAAATCTTTTCCCACATTCGCAAAGAAGCTGTTAACTTCATTGATAGGAGATATCTGTAAAAGTTCTTCTAGAGATGATTGTTTACGATTTAGGTTAGCCATTTTTTTTATAATGTTCCACGTAGCTTTCGGATTATTTTTGGCTTTCAGAAGCTCATTACGTTCATAATCGCGTTTAACTTTTTTCAAAAGATTATTACAGTAATTACGATAGCGAGTAAATGTAAGTTTGAGGGTTTGATTGTCCATGTCTCTATGAAATTGTTTGTAGAGACGATCCCTGTGTCGAATGCACCTCAGGAGACCAGGGGTAATCCAGGGCTTAAGTATGCGTTTTTTACTCGGCATAGTTTTATTATGGCTGTGTTTTTGTATTATGCTGGTAAGTAAATTAACTAAGGTTTGGGCAGCCACGTTTGGATTTTCTGACAGCAAAACTGAAGAAAAGTCGGTTGTTTCAATTTCCTTAATAATTGCATTCATATCTAGTTTTATCATTGTTTTTTTAGGGGAATTGCGTTGGGCTACTAGATTAATAAAAGATAGAACAGGGGCATGATCAGTCACAAAGGAATCCAGTACCATAGTTACGGCAGAGTAGGGAGACTTTAAAATGGTGTGATCTAGGCAGCTATTGAGACGAGTAGGTAATACATGTGCAGGCAGCATTGCATGCGAAGATACTAAGTTTAGGTATTCATCAGAGTTAGAGTCTCCAGAGTTTGGGACGATGTTGATATTAATGTCGCCGACAAGTATAATAGTAGAAAAGGAGTTTAATTCTGACAGAACACTATCAAGACTATTCAAAAAACCATCAATATTTTTATAGGATGGAGAACGGTATATAGCTACAACTGCGATTCCTTTGTCAAATTTTAATAGCAGAGAGTTAGAGTCAACTATTAGTGGAGCAACACATTTGCAGGCCAAGTTATCTCTTACGAAGGCCACAACGCCTTCGTTCTGAGTTTTGTGATCAGATGCATGAGAGTTAAATCCGGTTATAGTAGGGAGACGAGGGCATTTGCTTAACCAGCATTCAGAAAGTATTATAATATCTAGATCCAAATTTATTCTATTAATCAATATTAGGAGAGCATCAAAATTACAATTTATACTTCTAATATTTAAATGTAGCAGTTTGAGGGAGTTTGTAGAACTTAGATACAGGGATGCACTTTCGGGTGAACACATGAGTGAATCCGAGAGAGAAATGTTTTCGATATCACTTGCTATGGTTACTAAATCATCCATTATTAGTGCTAAAATCGAACAATGGAACAGGAGACGAAGGACTAAGAAAATCTAAATTTAATACAATGTATAGGTTAAAGGTAAACGTAAACGTGGTGTGTGGGAAATGTGCGTGTGTAAGAGGTGTGTGTAAAGGGTGTGTGTATGTGAAGTGGTTTTGGGAGTGTGTAGGGTATATTAATTTCACAGTGTTATAATTACAGAAGATTCTTAAACTAAATACAAAACAAAAAATGGCGCAAGAGGCACAGACAGATGACATGTAGAAAACCAAATATAGTCACTTCATGTCAGTTGGTTTTTTAAGGTCAGATTCGGTACTAATCCGAATCAGAGCTCCACCATCTCGCTTACGTAGAAATATTTTACCATTTGATACCCAGCAGAATTTGTAATCGTTCTCTTTAGCGAACTCGCGGGCCTGGTAGAACAGTTTCTTAGCCTTGGCAGGCAAGTTCTCAGAGATAAATATAGGTTTCACAGGTCCAGAGATTCTCAATTTTTCAGTGGTAAGTCTATTGTTCTCTCTGCTGGTCTTTCTGAACCTCGCAATGATCTTTTCTTTTAGAATCACGCTGGTGAGATCAACAATTACTGTCTTTTGTGCCGGGTCTTTAGTTCGGATCCTAAAGACGTCCTTAACCTCATGAGGCTGTATCTGTACCTGCAGGGCTTTGCCTACGTTGATGATAGCATCTACAAGAGATAGCTTCGTCTCATTTGGGGGCGTTGGAAAGTTTCTCACCTCCAGGCAGGTAGATCTGGTACTGCATTCAAAGCCATCCAGCCTGCCTTCCAGTGATTTAATGTACTGCAGACTTTCCTTTTTCTCAGCTTCCAGCTTATTCACCTGCTCCTGAAGCGATTCGTTCTTTCCGAGCAAGAAATCAACTGCCGACCGAAAGTCATCAACGACCGCAAACAACTTCTCATATTTCTCACTATGTTCCTTTTGAAAGTTAGTCATCATCTGTTTCATGTCTGCCATGAATGAGGTCATTGTTTCATCATCACACTCCAAGCGCCTGCGTTTAGTGTTTCTAAAACTCAGGATAGGCGTACTACCTTTCGGAGTCGCAAATTCCACTTGTTCAACTATTAGGCTAGGTTCCGATAAACTATGTTGAAGCACTGGAATACTCACTGGAATCGGCGCCTTAGTATCTACAGTAGGCGATGTTGTTGACGGCGGAGTGCGACTTAGCGGCATTTTTTAGTAAGAAAGTTGTTGATTAGAAGACCAGGATTACAGATGTGCAAGACGGTGTAGAGTAGTTGAAAGTATGAAATTTTGCGGGCAGGAGGGGCGCGGAGGGGCGGTCCCGAGGATCGTGAGCGCAAGTATAAGTGAGCAAAAGTACTAGGCTTCCAGCAAAGCAAAGCGGTAAGCGTGAGGGCGTAAAACGGGTCTTACGCACACATGGATAAACGAAGTGACGATCGTCCAGGTCGATGCGGGACGCGCGGGCGCGGAGGCAGCGTATTTAAGTGAATGAAAACTCACACAGCAGTAAGATGGAGTCAGTCTTCGTGTGCAGGTAGGTAGATTGTATTCGTTGTGTGCGTGCGCGCACAGATCACTCCTCACAGTTTCTGGTGCCCTATTTTTTTGTGTTCAATAGTTTTCGTATTTTATCAATTAATAATTTATTTATAGCAAAATAAACTCGGGGTTACACGTCTACTCGTTGCCGAGGTCCGGAGGGAAGGGTATGTTGATGACTGTATCTTTATTGGCAAAATAACGATGTGTTGCACTGTGTATGTGATACTACATTAACTCAAAGATGATGTCGGTTCGGTGTCGTGTCGATAGTTGTGTTTGCACATCAATTGTCTTGACATTTTTGCATACAATTAAATGAAGATATACTATTGAACAGTTTCCTATAAATGTGAAAGTTTAGATGTATCAACGTCATCGTTTATTTATTTAGATGCAACTTTGAAGTGACTTTTAAGTTACATAGTGTTTTTGAAGCAAAAAAATATCGAATAAAAACGGGAGTAAGAAAACAAGTCGAGAATACTTCTGTATTAAATTTATTGCATCTATTCACACACCTTTCCAAAACGGTTAAGAGACGTTTGAAGCTAAATAAAACAAAGATAATGTGATGTGTGCATTTTCTGTCAACTACTGATATAGTCATACAAGTTACACATTAGGTAATAACACTGTTATGTAGAATTTCCAGAACATATTTCAAATATTCGCCGATTTTTCTTTACAAACAAGCTCGAAGTATCGGTTTAAAAAGTTACCTAAACTTGTGAGTATCTTATAATATTTCTGTAATTTAACATACATATTTAAAGTCAAAAAAATCTTCGTTGTATTTAACAAACTACCGACAACTCTTCCCGCGTTATTATTTACATCAAAGGATCTCTAATACAGAATATTTATTGCATTTAATCTTAAATATTTGTAATTATTACAATATTATACACTTAAAACAGTGACATTATGTACAAAACTATAGACTCAATTTTGGACTTTCAGTCTCTACAATATTATAGTGTTAAGAAACGAACCGACAACGATAAGTATTTTACATGTAATATAGAGATTACACATTTTTACACAAGGCCATATCAGACAGAGGATACCTAATGAACTTACTATGTGCTATGGGTTTATTACACGTTTGCACGACACGACAACGATTCGACACGAACTTATCCGGTCAGATGCTTAAACAATATCTTTATCGTGTACGACACAGGAAATGCGTCTAGTACTAAATGATTGTGTATCGTGTCATCGTCGGTGTGAAAACGCCCAATCGAGTATCAAATTCTTATTATTACTTATCGTAGGGCTGGCTACTGCATTGCCATACAAACTGATAAACATTATTTCTGAATCTAAGTGTACACAAGTCCTTAATTAAGCCAGAGATGAACCAAAGAACTTCAAACTGTCATCATTTCACATTTATAAATAGTACCTACCATCGATCGATATTGGATTAATGATCGGAGACACAAGTTAAATGAGTTGAAATCGTCATTGTTGTAAGTTTGGTCCCGCTAGCACTACGCAATGTCAAACTGTAATTTACAAAGTGTATATTTGACATTTATCCATAAGATGTTACCGATTACCTACCCCGTATAAGAGCACGTTATTAAACAAAAAACTAGTTTTCAGTTTTATAAAGCAAATAGTTAATACATTATATTTCCAGAATTTAATAAAAATAACAGTAACTTTCATGTTTTCCTTACAATATCTAAGTTGATTTGAGTGAGATTATAATATTGAGATCTTGTGTCTGATACAATCTATGTGATAGTTACATATAGATACATACCCTGAATTACAAATACCCATAGGTATAGGTATAAATAAATATTGACACTCAGGAAATGTAACGACTACGACGCGTCTGCGCCAGCCCTACTTAATTACGAGATACAAGTACTAAGACAGATGTGTGATTATTGAAACCCAATCAAAATTAGTTTGTAAGTATAGGAAAATTCACAGACACTCATAGTCTTCTGACTAGAAATCAACTAGGTATACAATTACAAATTATGTTCCACTATGTTCAAATCTGATATAGACACTTTGAAAAAAAAACCTACCTACAATTAAACGTACCTATTACAACTACTGACCTCGTATAAATAAATATTAAAATTCGAATAATATACTTTATGTTAAGAATCTATCAAAATTAAACGATAGAAATCACTGGACGTAAACAGGCACTAAAATACAAGTTATTATTTTGTACATACAAAACAATGTCGTTTATCCATTAGAAACGTAACACATAATTATTTTAAAATCTAATTTTGAATGACTTGTATAACCGGATTCGGCATCAAGTATCAACGAACATTCCGCAAGGTCCAACGGTTAGCACCTAGTATTGTCGGTCGGTCGGCACGGGCGGCGCTACCCGCGCTCGCAGCAGCTTCTCCATTCCACTATCACAATATCTAAGCTTCTCTACCGGTGCATACTCATTAGTATCGCGTATTTATACGCAGGTATGTATATAATATAGTCTATCGCTATTTACAGGGGAACGCGGGCGCGATCGCATTTATTGTCGATGTGCCAGCGATGGCAGCGGCGGCAGCAGCGGTCAGGCGCGCGGCGGCGGTGGCGGCTCCGCCAGCGACGACGTGGACGAGGACGAGGGTGAGGGCGCGGGCGGCGCGGGGGCAGGGTGCGCGCCGCCAGCGCCCGCCAGTGCCAGCGAGCGCGAGTACTCCAGCAGCGCCACGTCAGCGGGGTGCGCCGGCGGGTACAGGCCGCGGTAAAGCTCGGGCCGCGCGTACGGGTGCGCCAGCCGCGCCGCCGCAGCCGCCGCCGCCGCTGACTGGTAGAACGCCGAGGCGGACGGTGGTGCGGGAGGGTCCCCGTCCTTGCTGGCCATGTCCGCGAGGGACCATATCCTCGGCTTCACGGAAGCCGGCGTGCTACCGGGAGGCGCGCGCGCTGGCAGGTGCTGGTATGCGGGGTGAAGAGGCCGCTCGTACGGCTCGGGTGACTCGGGCCCGCTGTCGGCGCGTGACTCCGACCACTCCGACTCCGTCCTCTGGCCCAGTAGATCTAGTCGCTGTTGCGGTCTATCGCCGTCCTCGCTCGAGCCCGTCCCGGAGTCTTTTCCATCTAAAATGGCAATGCTCATGTTACTTTTCGAAGTCGGGTGAATAAATATGGAGCGTTGCACACATCTAATACGGATAGCATAGGCCCTACCTAGTGCACAGCCCGAAGATTATAATTAGTCTCAATACGTACCTAGTTCTTTTCCATCGGTGCTTTTGTGGTCGTCATCGTCGTTATTATTGTCATCGTCGTCGACACGGTTCCTGGGCTCCCACGTCATTTTGTTTTCTTTTTTGAGTCGCCGGCGCGCGTTTGCGAACCAGGTGGACACTTGCGTCAGTGTCATTTTGGTAATGATGGCCAACATGATCTTCTCTCCTTTCGTCGGGTAAGGGTTTTTCTTGTGTTCGTTGAGCCATGCCTTTAGTGTGCTTGTTGTTTCGCGGGTGGCGTTTTTTCTTCTGGCTCCATTTAGGTCCATTCCATATCTAAAGGAAGTGAAAAATAAAATGTTAAACTAAAATGAATTGGTAGTACCGAATTATTGCTTCAGAGTCAATTACAGATAGCTTTTACTGCAAAAAAAGTGCAGAATGTTAACGGTTGCGACGAAGCGTGAAGTGAATAGTTCCGATTCGGGCAAGATTTAAGATAACTGGATCGAGGCCCCAATCCCAACGATCGCCCTCCCGCGATCACCACTGAGCCAATAAAAGCGCCAGCATAATAATTGAAATCGAGATAAGCCATCGGCTGCTGCGCCAACGTTAAGCCATGGCTTATCTTGGACACAAGAACGTACGCATTTTTGGTTATTTGAGTTCTATCTATATTATCATGCAACTCGAGCACCTAAAACCTGCTATAAAGCTTATTAAGTTAAGTGGTTTTAGATTAGATTTATGATTGATAACCTTTTTTTTCATCTATGATTTTGGTCGTTGTTTTGACGCTACATGTCTCTCTACATTCCATCTGTAAAATTATTATTATTTAGCTTTTTATGTAACTCCTACTGTATTTTACCCTGATTACACAATTTGTCAGTATTTGTTTATCTTCAGCTAAGTTTATGAAGTTCTTTTTTAGCAAGTAACTTGGTATTTTTTAATTTGTGTTGTTTTTTTCTTATTCGGGCCAGTATACATTTTTGCTTGCTATGGCGCAAACATTTTCGGTACCATATGCTGCCAATGCAACCATCGGGAACTGAGAAGGGTGGAAAACAGGGATGAGCGGTATGGGAAATTAATAAAACTGTCACTTGAATCGCAGAAGTGATGTGCAGCTCCCCTTTGTCTCTAAACCACGAACAATACTCGCTCTTAAACACAAAAGATTACGACTACATTTTCCCTGAACTCCCCTTCAATATTATCGCGTCTGCTTCATTGTTAAGTTAGTTGTTGACTTAATTTCTTCGTCCCTAATCCGATCGGGAAACTTATAAATAAATATAAGAGATTAAAAGAGTTTATGAAACACATTCGTTGGCTTAGCGAGTTTTTGCCGACAATATTGATAGAACTTCGAATTAGTTTTGTAAATATTTATAGATTGTTTTTTTTTTAAATGCGACTTATTTATTGGAAAGTTAAGATAATTGCTAAACGTAAACCACCGTTTTAAAGTTATTTAAGAGGTGGAAGCGCTGCGCTCAAAATATTTCATTTCATTAAAAAAACATATCGTAGTTAATGTAATTTGCGGAGAATAACCAACGCCGCAAAGATCAAATGACTTTCTCGCGAGCACCATGAATTAACTAACATCCATTGAATTCAAGGGACAATATAAAAGTGGAGCGACGCCAAGCTTAGGCGTATTTCACAAACAAAAAACCTTCATTTATCCACGGCGTGCCACTTTCACAGCTTCCGTGCTCGCGGGGTCTGGGTGGCTTCATTTTTTTTTATTTTGCTCCCCGCAGTGAGGCCTGGCCTAGAGGGTTGTGGCAGCCCCTCTACCACTTTGCGTTCAATTAAATCTCTATCTTTCGCACCTACCACATCGCTTCAAATCACGGAATAAAGGCAAGAGCCGCTTATGTCTTCGGTCTTTTGATTAGAAGTCTATTATGAATGTAATTTTCCCTCTATATTTTTTAATTTTTGCTTTACTATATTAGGTATAACTTGGTATACTTAGAAGTTTTATTATATTATTTTATTTTGTACCACACCGTTCAAAAATACTTAAAAACCTATTATCAACTTATTTACAAAAATTAAATTAAGTAGAAATTCTACTTAATTTAGTCCTACTAGGTCCTAGTTGTTACTTATTTAGATATTTATTTTTGTTTATTCCTTATAAATTGTGTTTTTTCCCATGCACATTTTGTCAATACTGCAATGCTCGTAAATTTGTTTGTAAATAAAATTTACAATAAATAAATCTAACTTATTTACCAAGATGCATAAATTTCAAGGTACCGAAGGTTTTGTTTAATATCCACTTATATTACGTTAAACCAAACGTTTTATTATGTTATGTTAACTCTCTTATGTACAGAGGAAATGCTTCCAGAATGTAAGTACAGGTTTTTTTTCCTTAGTTTGTACCTAAGAATAACAACTAAATCCATACTAACCTAGGTACATTCTTTGGTTACTCATGTAATGAACCATATTTATTGTCAATAAATAATTATCTTTATCTTTGATACTTTTAAAACACTATCTTTATCTTCTGTTTACAAATCTATTTTTCTATTATTGTGTTGTATTGGAAGAAAGATAAGTGACATCGTTTGTTTTCTACTACCAATATCAAAAATTCAGCAACAATAATAAATTAATATTTAATACTTCGCATGTGAATTTACTATTTTTGATCCAACAATTACCCAGTTTTGAAAAAAGTAAAATAAAATAACACTAACAGTCTTCAAAAAAGGTAAATAAAAACAGGCGTATTGGGGCGTGGGCAATGAGTCTCATCATAATGAAATAAAGGTAAAAGGTACCGCCTCGTTAGCAATCCCGGAATTAAAGCGATGCGGCTCTATCCCGGTTCATAATTTGAATTCTACACTACGAACTCGGCATCCTATTAGTGGTTAAAGTCTTTTTGCTGAAGATATGAAAGCGTAACATAGCTTATTTATTTTGTAATATACTTAGTTAATGTGGTAGTGAATTTTACATAAAAAAATAGTTTTTCTTTATGTGCTAATAAAATAATGTGATAACGTTTTATTAAGTTTCAATTACATAAAGAAAAACAGTTTATATTTTTTGGGATAACGTAAAATGTTTACCTTATGGATAAAAAAGAAAGAAAGAAAGAAAGAAATATTTATTTATTGGGCACAAAAAAATTTAACAGCTATATTTTCAATCCATAGGTTCCCGAACTAGTTGAAACTGTGTTTCGGGAACCAGTGGCTTCTCACAAAGGGGTTCTTATTATTATTTTTTATAAAAGTATGATTTTATAGCGTAGAAAACTTTGCTTTAGGAAAAGTTATTCCATGTTACCTGCCGACAAATGAAACGGATATGTACTTGTCCCGTGGCGTAACTATATCCTCATTTTGTATGAGTGATCATGCCGCCGACATCTTGACGTAGGTACGTAAAAGACAAAAGGCTCAAAGATATAATGTTTCTTTTGTAGTTTACCAATGACATCGTCGGCACCCATATAAAGTTACACGGTGCGATATTTAGTAAGTTAATAGATGTACCTACACTTTTTCTTACTTACACTCGAGCGGTTTGTTACCCAGCTATGAAATTAAAAGTATTTGATACGAGGCGACAGTTTTTGTAAAACAACGCTTTTAACTTTGTAGCTATAAAAAAGGTGTTGTGTTTCAGTTGTCAATTATGTATATAGTGTTATGTTTCATAGCCAGTTGTCAATGCTGCATGTGCTAAGAAAGTTTTTAGTATAAAATGCGGTTAAGACCCGTGCGATTGAAAGAAAAATAAATAAAACAAATAAATAGTGCTGGTCAATCCACACAACAACATCTAGCCCCAAGATAAGCAGAGCTACACATATAATATATATCTATGTAATGTATTGTATTTTGTATGTACAAAATACAATACATTACATAGATATATATATATATATATTTATTATACATATAAAATACCCAGAATACCCGGAATAAATATTTGCAGATCGTACAAACTTTTATCCCAAGGCGGGAATCGAACCCGCAACCTCCGCGTCGCAGCCGCGCACATCGGTCGTCTAAATGTTATCGTACTCAGTGTTTTTAATACTTAAATGCCATGTGATATCTAAGTAGTCAAGATATTGATCAAACAATGATTTTACGCTAATTAGCACAAGATGCATTGAGTTAAAAAGCACGTTCGCGTAAAACTGGTGGTGCTAGAGCACTAAAATTATATGACTGCAGCAACGCTTTTATGCTACAAGCGATGTTTAGTTAACACAATTTCGGATACTTATTCAAGAAAGCTATGTATAAATGGGTGCACGCTACGATTTCGGGCTGGGGAGGAAAATTTCGAAAGGTACAGTTGAATATGTTGGTAGGTAGATAGGGCAAGCGGGGCGCGGCACGCCAAAAACACATTACCAGCCTGCAACGCGCTATTACGGCCAACCGCACGCGGCCTGCTGGCCGATAGCTGCCACCCGAACATGCTATCCGACGACTAATTGGTCAGCTCCATGCACAAAAACCCATAATAGAAACGATAGCGAGGTAAGCCGCTACACCACTTAATAATCTCGAGATATGAACGCGGTCGCGCTTTAGGTACGTTGTCGCACACGCTGAATGTTTCATGTGTTTAAATGTTTCACGTTTTGTAAAACAAAAGTAAACGTAAAGTTAAGTTTGTATGAAGGGCGTGTTTGAAGGCTTGGGCGGCGCATGTCACGTGACAAACGAAGCGGAAAGTCACCACCGGTGCTTCGTTAGGAGCGCCATCTTTGTTTTTGTTTGGGGGGCAACAATTTATTCATTGGTTTATGATTTCAAATTACCTCATGATAAAATTACGGAGGGTGAAAGGATATAAGGCAGCCAACCTACTCTGTAAATTACAAAAAAATTACTTTAGTTTGTTGTGTTTGGTCAAGCTTGAAAAAATATCGAGGTTTTGAGACTAAAGGTTTTGAGACTAAAGTCCTGTTTGAGTAAGCTCAAACTGGTAGTAAGTATATAAAACTTTGAAGAAAAATAAATGATTTACTTTATCAACCTAGTGGCAATTGACATCAATCAATTTTGTCGTTGCAATGAACAAAAACAAGACATTATTGTGCTGGTTTATCAACAGCAAATTATTTTTCTGTTATACTTATGTCATGACCCCGACGCGATTGATAACACAAGTTATTAAAATTGATATACTTTTTTTGCTTTTAATAACTCATAATAATATTTTAAGGATCTTTCGTATATAATACTATCCAATGTGTCCAAGAAAACCGGCTCTGCGTGTTGAGATCATATGTCCTGTGGAAGGCCCTAGGTCTTAGGAAAGCCTGCAGCATCCAAAAAGGGTCCAAGCATAGAGTCCAGTGCATCAAGGCATGAGTCATATGATAAAAGAATGGCCTCTGACACTCTATTAAATATCTGGATAAGATACAAAGGTTTATAAAAGTTACAGCAACTTGAGCCAGTCACTTAAAAAAATCAAGAAAAAAAATCGTGAGGATGTACGTATTCAACTTGTACATCACTCAGTTTTTATGATAATTAAAGAGAGATGATATTAATTAATCTGCTGTTGTTAATAACTCAGAATAAGCATGTTTTTATAATAAAATTGAAAACAAAACACTTAGCAGTCACGCACTCAAGTACTGACCTCACACGAGGTTTCTCTGTCGTTTTAACAACGACTAGGTATATAGCGCTGTTCATAATAATAATAAATGAATAATAGATAATAATTAATAAGAACTATTTTTTATACTCTGTGTGCTTCTGGGTGAGAGGAACTGAAGGCCTATGTTACCAGCTCTGAGCTAAGAGATCTTCGAAATAACCTTACCGTGAATCACTGCTTTCTGTATCCGAGCCCTTCAGACAATTTATGTTATCAATTCGTTTTCTCAAAATTTATTCAAAAATTAATATACATTACAAATCTCTTTCTTGAACTACCACGGAATAATAATATTATATGATGAATAAAAATACATTGGTATTTTCAGCTTTTGAATATTTCTATATTTTTTTTCTGTAATTAGTTACAAAAAAAAACATTTTTAATACAAATGTTAAACTATTTGCGCGCTTGATCTTTCGCCACAATTCTGGAATTATATACCACGTTAAATTTTGTGTATATAAAAAAGCATATTTATTTATTATTATATCGACTATTAAATCTAGATGGCAATGTGTGAAATATCCATGAATGTTTATTTCAATCAAGCTACACTAGATTGTTAATTCTAAATACAATAATTGCTACATTCAATTAAGATGTAAACAAATACATATAAATTATTATTAATTAACAACGCCGGAACACTATCTTTGCAGTTATTAGTTATATAGTAAAAAATGTTCCCACTGCATTATCATCTATATTAGAGATAACAGTGATCGATCAAATTTGTTAATTTATTATTGCACTGCGGGAAAACCTGTCTGCACTACAAAGATAAAAGCGTTCCAGGTTTTTATTATTCTAATAGAAAACTATTTATATTACAAATGCGGAAACTCACTAAGTAACTTTGCAGTGAACTTTTTGATGATTATTATTGTTTTTTAGATCATACTTCAGAGTACCCATATAAAATTAAGGTCGGACAAAGGTGTTCCCATATGATATTCATTCTAATATTGGAAATTTGACTAGTACTATTTGAATAATCTAAAAAAATGGGTTTTTAATATAACTCGTCGATGATGATTGATGTTTTTTTTGTAAATAATGTAATTTTAAATACTATTGATCTTAAGATTTGTGATATCTGGCTCTGCGTATCAGCATTGATATTCAATGCAAGTATCTTACGGACGTTTCCGATAGATACTGATTTAGATCAGCTTAGTTATTTATAGGTATTTTACAAAGAACCGCTTTGTATTATAGCTAAATTGAATCATGTTGAATTTGTAGATAAATCGTTTTTTTTTTAATTTTTTTTAATACCTTACTTACAAATTCTTAATATTATCTGTTAAAAGAAAAAGTGAACGTTTAAATGAGTCTTTATATACACAAAAAAATACATTTATTTTGATGAAGTAAACAAAAAAAAATGGGCCTAAAAAAGTTTTAACTTACATGGATATTAACCTCCTTGGATAAAATGTTGCCGTCCTCTGAATTGATAGTGGCTGCGCACTCGACCTCCCAAAGACTTATCGACGTTCACTCTCACTAGAAAGATGTCGAGCGATGCCATTTATTTATCAGACGTCAATCAACGGTTGAGTAGTTGGCTCGAAGCGCAATATGTTCCTAGTTTGTCGATATGCTGTGCGCTGGCGCCACTGACGTCCCGATAGCCCAGACTCCAGACCTCACAAGACGTCTTATGTAGAACGAATAAAGTAGTGAAAATTAAGTGTCGCGATCATGGTTCAACTCCTATCTGAGGTCACGTCTCATTTTATTACTGACATATTATTTGTATCGAGGAACATTGAATTCCATGTGGTAGGCCAGTATTGTTTCGCAACTCTGTCGGCCAATCAATTGTGCAACTGTTTCGTCACACACGTTTATTATTATAAACACTGATATCATTTTTAATTAGTTACTCAGATAATGTTCTTCATTTTATACATATGCTACATATTTATAATATGTTTAAATATATGCTTGTTATTTTTATCGGTGTTGCGAATTGATTTATAAACGTGTTCTTTTTATATAAAAGCTTTTCCAATAGGTATATAATGTATACGTTGGTTTTCTTACTGCACGGAGATAATTTGGACCATCAGTTATTGTTTTTCGGGGTATCATGCCTAAAAGCTTTTTTATTGTCAGAAAATTGAAAGGTTTTATCATTAAAATTGGAAACAATGCCAACTCTGGATGAACTAGAATAGCACTCTTTCACAGCGCTGATTGGACATATAAATGACAGATATACCTATTATATTATATATTTGAAACGCTGTCTAACCCCATTCGCCAAGCACATATTCCAATTTCGTTCGACTTGATATCTCTGTCAAAATAAATGCTATTTTCGTTTCAGATAGTTCAAGACTTTAAATAGAGACACGTCTCACATTGATAACGGTTTGACATTCTTTCTATTGAAAATTAATTTAGAGATAGATCTAAAATTGATAGATATTGACCACCGTTATGTATTAATACATAACCGCGTTGCACCCAACAAGCTATCTGCAGTCTAGTCCGACATGTTGTCTAGTCAGCTATACATGTTGTACTGAATCTGATCAAGGAACCGCAAGCGTCTGGTAAGACCCCTCTGAACGTTATATGGGCGGTTTCACACGACGACATCGAAACGACACTTACACGATATCGTAAGGTGTTAATCTCGGGTATTAAGTTCCAGATGATTTGATATTTGTCTACGTGCTTTTAATGTACATCGTAGCGTAGCTGATACTGTCATTTTTATTTGTGTAACTGATTGGCTTCGACCAATTATGCAAACACCTTAATATGTTAGTGGTATATTATGTGTTTGCTCAAAATGCTAATAGTACATTAACAGTAATAACTTTAAATACGTACATGGTTAGTTATTTATCTAATATATATAATGCGATAGATAGCGAGCTAATTGCTATAACGATAATGACACTTATGAAATGACTTATAGTTTTTATAGATGAGTAGGCTTTATATGAAATGATAATACAGTAATTAATTTCTATAAATTAATTGTGGGCTAGAATTTAACAAGTTGTAGTACTTGTAAACATGAAGTGGGGTTTTCAATTAAATAATTAAAGTAATCATCCAGCTTTGTACTGAGATTGGTCCAACTGAATGAATTAGTCAACAAGTTAAATTCGGATGACACATTCAATTCCAAGGATCGTGATATTGAATAGCTTTAAATAAAGTACATTGTCGTCAAGCTCGCCTCGCTGCCGCTGCTGACCGATAGGAAAAAGGAAAGAGGAAGCGACCAATGCGCCTAGAATGAAATTAGCCTGCCGGTCAATTACTCCGAACCCAGCGCGGCTTACTAATGGCACGCGCTGCGTCCCCTGAATACGGCACCGCTCATTTATATGCCTTTGCGCGTACTCTTTATTGTTCCATAGATCGGTAATACACGGCAGGACTGCCACTTTATGCTGTAAATCGTTGTCTGTACACGTATCCACGATTAACTGTGTGCTGCGTCCGTACTCGGACCGGGCACCGTGTCAGTACAAGCCGCTGCGCGAGTGTGGATCGATGACATCATGTCCGGAATGGACTGGCCACACAGAAAACGTGAGGGTACGTGTTTGATTGACTCTTATTCATCGCTACGCATTCTAACGTGTCAGGCAGCACGGGCGGTGCGGTGACGCATAGCCCTTCGGACTCGCTTGACTCTACTTAGGTATCGGCTTGACCTGACGCTCGGTGGTCGATCTCTATAAGATACAAAAACTGGATCACTAATTATTTGCTACTTACACGCCTAGTATTGATTATCTTTTATTTATATAGTACGAGTTCATTCATTCTAAAGCTCGAGTGTTACATTCATCGTATGTAAATGAGCGTTTCATTCTAACTAATGCAAAGTAAAATAATGCGATTACTCCGAGGATTTGAACAATTTATGCGTCTTGTTAGTCATCGGGGAGCACTAGGTGCCTATATATCGCTGTGCACCCCAGTGACCAAAACAATCGTTGTTCGCGTTGCGTACGAATTGACTCTTCACTGGACACTGAACCATGAAGTAGACGACTCATATAAAAGTAAGCCACCATAGCACTCATTTGATTCTCTTCTGAGAATCTATAGCTAGTATTTTTACTACTTCAACTTATCAAAAGTGAATAGAGTTTATCAAATGTTGTATTTTGGTGCTCGCTGCAGTATCGGTTGGTGTATCAAGCTTATGATTTATGCATTCCCACTTTTTGTTGCAACATCCTCCGATTTTGATACTGTTTAGTGGTAGGTTTTAAAGTTAACCTACTAACAAGATTTGCACAAGCCTTTGCATCTAATCGCAAGAAGACTGAGACTTTTAATTACAATAGGTATTTTAATACACTATGGTAAATTAATAATATGACATCTGATGCCTTTCAAACGTGTACCGACAGTGGCATATTGGGAAGTTATAACCATTAACAGAATACAATCGCAATTTCTTCCTGTCGTAAATAAACTTTTGTATGAGTAATCACTACTTTGGTGTGCACAATCGGGCGAGACCAAATAGGTTGGTACGTGTGCAGCATAGGGAATAAAAGCTCTCAATATTGTAGCACTCATTTCGAAGAAATTCGTCTACAGTTCTGTATGGTGTAGTTGAATTTTCCGTTTGTAATTATGTCGGTGGAGAGCGGAAGTGTCGGTGTTGGTTATAACACTAGTCACGATGCTTCGGTTGACGACCGTCGGCTGCGCAGCGCCGGCTAACGGTCTCACACCGCCTATGGCCTGTGGCGCGACCATCTTGCTTATTGACGAATCATTCATGTTTAAACTTGTGAAAATTATACGAATAGCTGATTGATACTAACTTATTATTTAATTAGCCATAAAAATGACTGATAAATCTATTGCTATTTCGGTAGCGTGGCAGTGGCAAAAATATTTGAAAGCCTTTTAAACGAATGAGTCAAAGTTTGCAAAAGAGGGTTTGTTTGTTGGAGTTCCAAACGAAGTGTCGCTCTTACTTAAATGAGAGAACGTCCAGGAAAACTTATATTAAAGTTCACTCTGACAAATTCACTCTTATTGAGCAAAATATGTAGCCACTCGAATTAATGGTACTAAAGCCAAATTTTATGTCTTCAATATAATCGTAGGTAGGTACGTTTCAATGGTTGAAAACGCTCGGTTTTTAGTTATACTGAATGTAATATCAGCCTATTTATTTCCTAGAAAACCTTATATTAATGAGTATAATAGAAAACTTTTTTGGTAGTTTTACTTCGTCCAATATACAACAGTATGAAAATCATATTGACTGTTTGCTGTAAAACAAATGATATAAATTAAAAAACTTTAGTGCTGTCAAGAAATTACATGAGATAATTACATTTACTGTTGAAATTGGACTCAGAGTTACTAAATCAAGTTTCAACAAGAACTATCGTTAAGTAATAAATATTTTGTATATTTCGTTTAGATGTTTAAATAATTCCTAACTTGCGAAAGAGCAAACAAAACAAAATCAAATCAAACCCATCTTCGATAATTCCTTCTTCTTAGCTTCAGATATAACTTTTCTTTGAAGTCCTATTATCTAGTCGCGCCTGTCAAACTCCTCTGTCTGCAAATCTTGACAGGCGGAGAATGTCTTGATTTATAGGATTTTAATTGCAGCACTGTGCAGCGACTTTGTGCTAAGTTGAATGAATTAATATAGATTATACGATTGGAACTAAATTCAGACACAGCTTAAAACTATTTGCTAATTTGTTAGTATTTTTTCTTCAGACCATCATGATTCCCCTGCTTCCCACGTTAAGTGGGGTCGTCGGCGCAATATGTATTTTTCTTCCACTCACTCTTATCATTCGTCAAATCCGAGACCAATGTTAAGTATTTATTTAGTTTCATCTTTTGCGTTATTTTTTTATTCTAAATCAACACCATATATAATATTGGTACTGATTCGATTTACCATTTATCTAAAATAATAAGTTCTACAGTATTTATTTATGTTCCTGACACTAGAATATAATAATTTTAGTACCTACTATAAAATCTATTGAAGAGGGTGAATAAGTTTCAAAGTGCCTCCCTACTTTTTAAGACCATGTTTGTAACATTTGTTTTGGAAAAATAAATATCTTGTATTTTGTAGTTATTTGAAAAATGATAAATCATAATCTCGCGAAGAAATCAACATGTCAGTTAAAAACAAGCGTTAACTTAAACACACAATTAACGTGTTGTAAAACGTTAAAGGGGCGTCCGCGTACTAATAACATTGTAATTGTATAATATAAGGTTTTCAATATGCCAGAGACGTCGGCAGGTGTGATAGATGACGGCTGCTTTCCGATTGGTATCTATCTTTGATCATATAAGTCCACTACACTGTGTTTATTAATATTCTTTAAAATGTACTATTAACACTTAAATACCTACGCTACGAAATAGAACTAGACAGTAATGCTATATTACAAAGTACTTAAACAAACCACAATAAAGGTAAACAATTTTTATAAAAAGTATTATATAATGTGCGTGCATTGGATGTATTTATATTTACAGTTCCCAACCATAGCATGTTGAGGCAATGGGGGTATGCTCAGCATAAATGATAAACAGACTGTGTTTGTGCAACCCTTATTTTCAGCATATCCCTAAATTGGGATCGACGTAGTTGTGAGGTAAACGATCGAAGGTAGTTCAGATATCTTATTTTAAATATGTTATATTATGTATTCATTAAATATGTATTTATTGGTTGTAGAAAAGCACTGGATGAATGTGGAAAGTGTCTGGGGGGCTATCCAGCAAGGGAAAACTTGCGTGACCGAATATCCTTTCAGTTGCAGTTCAGTTTTCGATGATTTTACTATAGTAACTCATCAGTATTCCGTTGAATTTCTGTGGACTGACGTGACTGAGCTTTATAAAATTATGACTGAGCTGTTAAAATGATGTCAATGCCGCGGTTTAGCTCGTGGCCTACCTGATTTGAGCATGGCCTACCTGATTTAAGCTTGACCTACCTGATTTGAGCATGGCCTACCTGATTTTTCGTTAATTCTATCAAACGGTATGAAAATCGATCATTCAAAATATGAAAGACGAAGAAGAAAACTGAACTGCCATTTGATCAAATAACAGTTCAAAAACATTTCAGTTGTCAGGATAGCCCCCCAGGCTACAGTGACAGAAAGGTTCTGTTATAAGTGCTTACGGTACAGACATACTAATAAGCATCAACAGTTTTTAAACAAGCTAAATAATAACTTTCGAAAATTTTTCATAACAAATAAGCATGATTAAAGTTTTAATTTAAACTGTTATGAAATTAACTTAATCCTTGGAAACAGTTAATTTTTAATATATAAAACTAATCAGTGCGGGCAACAGGCGTGTTAGTTTTGGGGTTTAAAGTATATAATATAGGTACATAGGTACTGATGAATAAACATTCATACTTACTTTATTTAAGATACAATTATAAGTCTTCTTATAAAAATATTTTCATACAGTTAAACTGGGACATTGCAAAAGTTAACGGACATTGTTTTATATCGGTATTAGATATCTAACAAAATAAAATATAAGTAACGTTTAATATAATAATACTAATTGACATATTTATACCAACATATTTGTGGAAACCATTGTGAATCCAACAAGTTGATACACATTAAATAGGTCGATTCGGTCTTTATTCTATTTACGCAATTAAGTTAAATCAGCTTTTATATGTGAAGTAATTTTGATACGAATCGTTCAACCATATCCAATTATTTATTTGAACGGTTGCCCTGTTACAATATTTTATTAGAAAATAAGACAGCTATAAAAAAAATCCGCAATTGAGCAATACAATATTAATTAGTGAATATAACGTAAATGTTCCTGTGAACCTATCTACAACTTAAGCAAATTACGAAAATACTGATCACGAAAATGATATGTATCATGTCGGAAGTTGATACTTAACGATGGGATCAAAATACGTCCCAGCTCCCTGTAAACACTGGAGCCGAAATAAAGTTTGTAATAAAACTACAAAAAAAGTTTACTACACGTACCGTGCGCCAAAATATGTCATAGATACGTGCTCAACGTACCGCGCTTCGTTTCATTTAAAATAATAAATATTCACGGACATTTCACATATAGTCCTACCTAAATAGCTAAATAATGATATATACCTTTTTTTGTATATATATATATATATATATATATATATTATATATATATAAGAAAAATTAGAATAATTTATTGCGAAAAAAAGTCAGCTGAATGAACAAACACAATTTTCACTAAAACACGGGCAGGCCTACTAACTAGACAAACTCAGGAGTACGAATTACTTATAATACAAATAAAACAATCTACAAGAACAGCATGATATAACAATTACAGTGATTTATAAGCTATCGCAAGAAAATATATTTCCTATTTCCATTGACATGAAATAAATGCTAATTACAACTACAAGACTCGGGCGCGTCAAACATGAAGCAAAAACATCATGAGAATGAATGAGTATTTTTCTACTTGAGTTCAATAGATTGCCGCCAGAGCAAAAACTCTTGAGTGTGAACTCAATCATGTGTTTCAAATGCAAGAACATAACATTGAATATGCATATTGCATATAACACGTTACGCTATAGATTTTGGTTTTTGTTTGATATTGAGATAACCGCTTCATTTCTACTTAACTTTTTTCGATGTTATGTTTTAATATTCTATGATACTTCTAAATAATATACTAGATAAATGATATACATTATTATCATTGTATTTATTCCGGGTGTTCTGAGAATTTATATGTATACCTATGTATAATAGAAAATATTTATATTCTGTATTAGGATAGATTATCAATAAAATAATATCAACTTAATAAATATCGGAAAAATGGATACTTACCATTATTATTAGACGTAGTGTCTTGAAAATAATTTGACATTACATATAAACTTATGTATAGAAGATTTTTTAAAAAATAGATAATTCATATTTAAAAAATCGCCGTCATTAGCACATGGCCTAAGCAACCAGTGGTCAATAATGACTAAGAAACCTACGAACAATACGTGTCATGTCAATGTGGACCCTAACGATAACATGATACAGTTCACGTACCTACCCATACAAAAGCTTTCGAAAAATATATTGTAGTAAGGCACCATACACCGCAGCAGGTCAAGTCAGGTGGAAGTATTAAGCCACAACTATTTAGGTATTATATAAACCTATATACTTCCGTCTAGGATAAAGTTTGTAAGGATAATCTAGGTCGATAAGTTATTGCGTATTTACTCTAAGCGGTACTAATTGTTGTCGTCGACCTCAGAAACACGGATAATGTATCTGCAATCTAACACAACATTCATAATTATCTAATAAACCCATGTTTTGTTACCTTTGCAGTTCGCCGCTATCAGTTAACATAACACGAATGTGTTGCTGTATCTCCTCTTTATCCTATCAACATATATGCGTATGCGCAGCTATTATAGATAACGCATTCGTCACAACCGCTCAAAATACTTTGCAAACGTTTTTACAATAATTATAAACTTTGATCTGCTTACGGCGTACGGAAACCTGATACGACCAATCTAAGCTTAGCCACGTGTGTTGCAATTTACATGGAATATGTGGTAAATTAGTTCCTATTTCTTTATTATTAAGGTTGAAATATGGTGGCGCATGTTGCCCGCCTATGTGTGCAGTTAACCCGTATCGGATAATTACATGTCCTGGGTGGTAATAACACTCGGTTCGGTACTTCACTTTATATAATGTATGAGTTTTTTTGTACTACTCTAAATTATTTTTTGGTTGTTTTTGAAATTTAATATAATAGAAAATTGATTGCTTTTTTGATTAGACGAGTTGAACTTTAACTAAGCGAAGCTAGATTGCTAATTAATAAATTTTTTTTAATGATATAATATGGTAACATAGAATTCATTAGTAGAGTCAAGGATGTGTGTGTATTTGTACAAGGCATAGATTTATTTAGAATATGCCGTCTTTTAGATGATAATCGATTAGTTATATTAAAGACTTCAAAAGATCTTGTTTTATAAAACTCAGCAATCATGATCATTGACATCGTTTTTAAATATATATGAACTATGTTAGTACGAAAACATAGCAAAAACACGTTTTGTTTCCTAGCTATGAGGGTTTCGTTACCCTATGTAAAGAAGCCCTTTTGGTGACACTTAAGAATACTCAGTGCATAATATTAATAACTCAGTTTCAAGCAAGATGGCGATGAAAAAACTTTTTTTTTATTTGAATAACCAAATCTACGTGATAAAATGTATAATACGTGATAAGATAATGAAAACTCTATATTTTTTTGGGACCAATCTGTCTGAAATTCAATTCTATTTTTAAAATTTATTTATGTTACAAAACTGTATGTGGAAATACGATTTTTTTGGTATTGACGAATATGATCAAAATCCTATAGATTTACCGATTCAACAATAACAATCTTCGTATCTTTCATGATCGAGATGATTATTACATTTGAAGAGTCTCGTTTTTAGCAGATGACTTCTTTGTACTACCAATAAGCCATGTTTAAAGTTAACTCACTTACCCGTTAAAGGGATATCCAGCAAAAGCAGCATCATAGGGGTGGTAGACGGTAGGGTACGGCCAACTCGCTGCACTTGCAGCCAAATTTTCTTTCAACTCGATACCGGCAGCCTGTTGAATGAACAACATCAGTTATTAAATTTATCAAAATATATCCTTTACTGTTTCTGGTAGCTTAAACATAATCCATTATGAAAATGATCCTCGACGGATTGATTTCTTGATCGATCACTTTAACATTTCGTTCTTAACTATTATTATTATTTAATGGGCAAGATACCAGCGCGAGCGCATCAATCATCTTTCGGTCGACAAATGTATCTCTGTTTTTTTAATCTCATAAGGATTGTTGAACTTTGCTTTATTTCATGTCTTCAAGATAAATTATGAATTAAACATAGCGACAGTTTATTTTTGTTCAATTTACTTGAAAGTGACGTAAATCAATTTAAATACGCTCCTTGCGCAAACATATTGATCATTCGGTATTAAATCTCGGTAAGTCAGAAAAAAATTGCGTAAAAAGTTGGACAGGGTCCAAATTTATTACAATACATTAAAAATAAGTTAGGGGCGTCTTAATGCGGTCAGCCAGGATAAATCTATCAAAAGATTTTGTTGTCCAACAACTTCATTGGTGGCCGAATCGAAAATCCTATAATAAATTTTACTCAAGCACGACAGCGTAATCCAGTCGCGCTGTCGGTCTTTGTTGCTGCGACCTCTCTGATATAATTCCACTTTTCTGTTACTTCAAATAATCGGCCTAAGCCGAAACGCGAATCTGCAGTTCTTCTGGATTTATTATTACATTAACATAACAAAAATATCGACGGCACCTTGTTCATAACGGATATTCTGAGCATTCATGCACACTTTGTGTTTTGTACTTAGTAGTACATGGTTAGTCGCTGATTGAGCTGCTGATTATAATATTCCGAATCAAATAACTTTAAGGGCATCTGTTCTACGTTTTAAACGAAGTTAAATCGCTAATTATTGACACGTTTTTATTTTACACCCGAAAACTTCATTTAGTCTAATAAAGTTTTGTTAATAATATGAATCTATTATAAATGCCATCATCGTAACAAAAGCGCAAAAACAAAAAAGTAGTTTTGTGTTCAAACCTGCTATGATCTTTATTGACATGAAGATAATAACCTTAATGGAATCTATCTATAATGCCATTAACATTAAAAATTTGGTCTTGAATATTATTATGTATTTTATGGAACGAATAAGTTTAATCCCTTGAGAGAGTCTGTGAACACGCAAACGCAGGTAGCTCGGTACGGTATCACCATGAGCCGGTTCAAGGCTCAAATGATTATAAAAACGTAAAAAACATTATAACATCACACTTTTATTGTACACTGTCTTAAGCCCCAGCTGACATTCTAATCGCATACAGCCTGAACTTGATAGGATTTAAGACTTACTAGAAGTTTTAACTGGAAGCGCAAAACGCATCTTTCATAAAAATAAAATACCTACTTTTTATTACATACAACACTAGTATACTATAGTCATAATCAGTAATATCCTTGGATTTATTATTTTGAGATACAGGTCGGTTATTAAAAGTTACGCACGCGATTTTTTCCCTATCAATTTATAATTTGTCACCACCACTAATTATGGCTTTTTAATACTGTACTTAATTCAAAGATAACTAATTACTTTTTATTAAGCAGACCGAAGTTAAAATAATCATAAATTCCGACGGCTATTAAATCACATACTCGTAAGAGTTGACGATTTATTTTTGATTCTTCGATGGAGTTATAAATTACTCGTATTATTTTTACCAAGTACCGGTCGTTTCCTGCGCTTATGACGCCAGATGGAATAGAACAATTTTGATTAACTGCTTTTTGTGGTATTAAATCTTTATTTATGTTTGTTTATAGTATACAGATTACTATACTTAAAGGCACAAAATTCAACTTCGGTGTGGTACGTTTGTCAGAATGAATTATGAGAAAAAAGTCCTATATAAAAAACAAAAGACTATTGAATTGACGGTGTTGCGATGGCGGGCCTCCAGTTAACACTTTCGCTAGAGATGATGTATAGATCATGCTTTTATGAATGATTGAATCATCTGCCGGGACACGTTCACGGTCCTACCTTTTAACACCTTCCTCCAAAAGTTTTACTATGGGCCATATATTACGTGCTGTAGCTACTTTTATGTTATTATGATCATTATCATTCAAAGTCACTGCCCACATACCGCTTTCGAGATTCATTCTACTATCAGCGAGGGTGTTTATTTATTATTTGGAGCTGTTTATTACGTTTTTGATAGACGACTGTGTGTATTTTCTTAGAAATAATTTGTTTTGTATATTTGATTTTTCATACCTTAGAATCTAAGGTATGAAAAATCATCAAAATTTATAATCTAAGGCTTAGATTATAAATTTTGAAAAGCATACCTACTGGCTTGATGAATTTTATTTTTTTTGTATTGCTGTACATTCTAGGATAAAAGTCACACTGGTATTGTACAATTAAAATAAGTTAATTTGACAAATAAAGATTCTTTAAAATTGAAACATTGATTGGTTTTGATATTCATTACCTATTCAACTTGTAGCAAATAAAATATTTTTTTTTTAATTACGTATTTGTATTTAATACTCCAAGATACAAATTACGAAGTCAAACGGCTACTTACCACATAGCCATGTTTTTCTAAATGTTTTATTAACCTTTCCATACGACAATTTTCTACAAGTTCAAGAATTAAGTACCTATATTATTATTAATACAAACCTACGGTTGACTTTCCAAATAATTGGTAGGCTTCAAATCTAAAGTAGTATTTTGACATTGGATTCTAATTATTTATCGTTATTCCTTTTGTAAGGGTCGGAGTGACGATAAATACATTCTGAGCTGCTTTTGTGTCGACGCATAATCTCTGATTTAAACGATAATAAAGGCTTTGAGACGTGATGTTTACTTACCATTTTTTAAGTAGGTATACAAAATAATTAATTTTATTATTTATTTAATTGATTAACATTTTTTCGTTTTGGATCATAATAAGGTTTTACACTACCTACTTACTTATCTCGACCTGAATCTTCCAGCTGCTTAGAATTGTCATATAACTAAACATAAACACGTTTATTTTTGAACATAAAAAATAATCAGTGGCAATCGGTGAGCCAACAAAGTAGCGAAGTTAAATAAGTTAATCTACGGCATTAGCAGAATATAGTAGCGAGCAAACAGTTCTAATTAACGATTAGTTTCCAAAAACGGCAGTGCTTAGTCTAATAAGGAGACGAACTTAGATTTATTTCTTCGAAAGACACGATCTTTTCTACATACGCATTAAGTAACTTATTTATCGAATACATTTTCAAATACTTATTAGGCTCGTGAACGTTGACGTACAGTAAGTAAGTGAATGGTCTCGCTGGGACATTCGTTTTCAAAACTATTCTATCAATATGCAACTTACCGCATTGGTGTAAAAAGGTGGTTGATCAGCGGCGAGCGCTGGAAAGTACGCGGCCATGCCGGCTGCCGTAGCTGCAGCTGCGTCCGAGTAGGGTGCACTGTACATAGAGAGCGGCACTCCGGACGCTAGCCTCTGGTAATTGAGGAACTCATACTGGCACGAGCATACAGTCTGGCCAGTGATAGGATCTTGGAATATAGGGCGGCCAGTGTCGCAGCACCGGGGAGCGGCGGCGGCAGGCGAGCTGGGCCGCGCTGCGCCGCTCGCGCCGCCCGAGCTGGCGCTCATGCCCGCCTGCGCCGGCGGCGGACTGTTAGAGGCTGTCGATATGGTGCTCTGTAAGTTTCAAATTTTTAAAATGCCTTTAAGGCGCGTTTTTACATTCGCAAGTGCGCAGACACGTCATAAATACAAAGTTTATCAGGGCATGCACTTTCAATACTTATGCAAATTGAGTGCTAACATAATTATAACCTTGAAATGTAGGTATATAATACTCTCATCTATCTAAAATTTTATTAGGTAGCACTATAAGATAGCACTTTTTCACATCATACTACAAGATGGTTATAATTAGGTTCGCTGTGATAATATTGATATTGAAATGACATGCCCTGTATATTAACTTAATAAACAGTAATAAATTTGGAGGCCTCCGTACGCAATTCGCTGTGCAAGGACCATCACATTTTTTAGAACACGTGGTATGCTTACATGACCGGATACAGTTTTGTATAGGAAACATAAATCAATGGTGTTCAGTCGATCGAACTAAACTACAGCGATACCTACCATAGAGCTGTTGTGCCAAACATGATGCACATATAATGTATTTATAAAACGAATTTTAATATTGGAAATTAGCATATTGCATGACAAGATGGATTTCGAATGATTATTTAATGATAGTGTGAAAAGGGGTTGAGTTTACCGTAACGCCATTCTAGGGCGTGCCCGCTACGTCGTCAGTACCGAAACGTTAAATGACATTAAAATAAGCGTGTTATGAATGAGAAAGATGAATGAATAATCGTAAAAAATATTGACAGAAAAAAGTAATGTGACACAATGCAGATTAATGATTATAAGTTTGCGAACCGAGAGCATCTCATTGTTAAAATATATTTATTCGTCAGACTACCTGAATCGATAGGTACCGCGGTTATAAAATAAACATCCGCTGGCTGGACGAACATAAAGCGAGAAGCGAGTGGATATCGACCTTTTTTAATTGAGCTTTATGCCAAATTGTACGGGGATAAATAACTTTCTAAATATTTGTCATCGAAATGAAAAATGGTCCCCAACCGTCCGAATTATATTGTGTTCTCAATGGGATTAGGAACTGAGAAATGCCACCCGAACATTTCTTATACAACTGTCAATTTTGAATAGAAATCATAATTAATTCTTCTTTTCAATCTTTTTTATATATTTATTGGATATTTCCGGAATAAATTGTATTGACAGTTTAGAGATGTATCAGTGCGTGACTATAAAATAGTCTACCGTAACTACGATATATCAAATGTATGAGAAAAACAGAATAATAATAAAAAAAATAGTTTTTAGTGTGACCTAACCTTTACTTATGAAATATTACATAGTTATTGTCAAGCCGTAAGCCTAGTAAAGTGACGTCGCGTTTTCCAGAGTACTAAGCTGGTGGCTGTGACCCGTTGGCCTGAGGTATGGCTTCAGTCTAAACACGCGGCCAGGCAAGCCAACCAACAGCCCCCGACCTGACACCTCCAACTCTATTTCCCTCTAGCTATATCTCCCACCGTTTCGTACTATAGCTGAGCTTTGGGCGCCCATAGGCGCCGCGGTACGACAGGCTAAAAACATTTGTTGTGTTAAGGGAATTATTGAGGTAATCCCGAAGCCGTTAAACGTCGAATCCCTGCATTACCTACATTACATACCTAGTATAGTTATTTAATCCTTGCTCGCAAACATTGTATAATTATAGTTGTATGTCGCGTCGCGGGTCGGTAGTGTTCAGCTTTCTGCCGTCGTTCATTCGACCTAATGTAAATAGCAATAGAGATTATATCGATCTACATGAGGGCTGAACGGCTGAAATCGACGCCTGTGCTTAAAAGGGGATTCAATCCGTTCAAACGATGCGAGTATCTGTTGGATGAAACGATATTATTACCAACTGTAGTATGGCATGCGGTGTTTATTCGTTCATTCGGCCATTGTGGACGATCGTGTGTATACACGAAATTTGCATTATGTTGGCGAGGTCGAACTAACGGACGCTTGTGTACACTGGTTTGCATCGTTTTGTTTAACAAAACAATGACGTTTTATTTTAACTAAATTGAATTTATCACGCTCATTGGTATATAGCTATCGGCGTTGGCCGTTTCCAAACAACGGACATCATAGTGTTAGGCGAACATTTTATTAACAATATTGTTTACAATGTTATTTTATTTACATAGCTATTCAATTTATAAATAATTGGTAGGTAAGCAAAACTTTGCACAATATGACTAGTCTGCACGAGAGTTACGGAGTAAAGCTTCCAAATGTGTTCTACAAAGTCTCTTCTTAGAAACAAAGACCTAAATATCTCTATCAAAAGTATGATATCACTACACTTTAAGCTTTCAAAAAAGGAATACTTATTATTTTTTTGGGAAGACAGCCTGTTGGTTTAAATTATAACATCTGAATGAGTGTACAGTTTGTCGTGTTTGGTTATATCGAAGAACTGAAAATGAGCACGCCCTTGAGGTATCGGTAATGTGTGCTTATTAGATAAAACGTACAAAAAATTTGTCATCATATCCCTTTCAAATATCGGACGGTTGGAGGATTAAAGTGCCGCTGCACCTTATCTCCTGCAGACATCTTTTAAAAAACAAACACAAGAAGTATTCTCTTTTTGTCGTGTTTTTTATCGTAACCCGCAGGATGTGTTAGAGTCGTTAAGCCCTTTTAAGTGTTAAACCATGTAACTGAATATTCGAGCGTAAAGGGGTCCGATCTATTTGTTGTAAAAAAAAAATAATCTAAGAGAAATCAGACCCAATGACATGAATTTCGTTAAAGACATCAGTCGGGCAAAAAATATCGATGACATGTTACTCGCTTAAGTAACAGTGGGTGACGGCGAGCGAGGCTTTCATCCAGGTACCAAGAGAACATTTTTTAGTTTTTTTCTCAAATCGTTATAGTATTAAATTTACGATAATACTGTAAAACTATACCTTTTTTTCAGTATCGGTAATCCTATTGAACATAATGGAAAAAAAATAATCTTGTTGCTTTTTATTTACATTATTACATTTTACTAAAACTTTGCCTGAAATTGCAGCTTCGTTAAAATACGATTCAGTGGGCCATGCAACTTGATCCAGCCGTTACTCTAACTTTATCCCAAAATTTTTCGTAGTGACCAAAAACATTTAAGACCAAAAGTAAATATAGAATACAGAGGAAATAGCATAATCACAAAATCCACAGTCCAAATTAAAACGGGGTATCTACACCTCATTAGTGCACAGAAACATTTTTGACGTTATAACAGCCCTATAAAATTAAAACACGAATACCAAAGTTCACCAATACTGTAACCGAATGATCAAGTAGACGTTACTTTTTTACGAAGCTGGGTATAACAAATTTGGATAAGAATCTACGTACAACGGGTGATGATGTTGGTAACTAATAATTAATAATATAGAAAAACTATTACAAGAAACGATTAATCAGTATCGTGTCGGAAAGTGTATTAACGCCTTAAAGCCCATGCGAATGTTTCTAGATCGTTCGCATTATTTCCTTTAATTAACGCGATGTCTTAGATATAGATCTAAAATCATATTATTTGTTGTAAAACTAACATTAAAATAGTTATAAAAGTATGCTTTGTGTTTGAAAATTTACATAACTTGAATACCCACGGCGTGATAATGCGATAACGTCACTTCGGCTCTTCAAGAAATCGCTGACCAGACTCTGGTTTTTAGTGTTCCTGTCCAGTTTTATAAAAACGGAATAAATATGCTAACATTTTTTTTATCCATCTGTCATTGCAACCAGAGATTAATCATGCCAAATTAGACTTGTAGATTTAAGACTGGTTTAATTTTTTATTTTAAAGACCCTTAATACTCATTAGTTTTGTATCAAAAAACTTGGTTGACAAAAGATTGATTTAATGTAAATAGTTAATTATCAAATTTGTTTTACGTATCTATATAACAAATATCTTTAGAAAACATGAAATCATCAATTAATACGGAAGGAAAAACTCCGAAACTTTACTAACTTAAATCAATTAAAGTCACAGGTCCAACCTAATCTAAGCCGTATCGTTATTAAAAGTGCTATGAAAACTAATGAATTCCGTTTTATTTGGGAAACTAAACCTTACAGGGTTCTTTGTCACGGAACACCACTTGTGTGAATTCAACTTGCTTTGCTAATTTGAATAACTTGAACGTGTCACAATCATTAGAGCGAATCTGTTATTCTAGGTATATGTACTCGTATATAGTTTTACTCATGCTTCAAGTAGCTCTGATAGTCTAACACAACAATCTTTACATAAAAATTTCAACATGTCAAGTCACAATCTACAACATATCGTGTGATTTATTCTAGGCTTTAATTGCTGAGAATTAATATTAGATCAAAAACATTTAATTAACCAGCTTTGCGGTGGCTCAACGTCATTTCTTTTACCACGTTATCTCTGACATTACAGGAAATCGTGCAAAGATGCAAATTATAATTACGTTGTATTTTATAGATAAGTTTATCTGTTACTTTGTTACGAAACAATTGATTTTAATTCAATATTGAGAGAGTATCAGCTTTGCATAATACCAGTTTATTTATTAGTGCACCTGTGATGACCCATTTCCGCAGCTTTAAAGTTTCTGTTATTTACATAAAATTGTAATTGGACAATTACATGCTGGATCAAACGTCGAGGCGAGTGTCTATTCCGACGGCATCCTGTGTCGAGATATCTGAGGCGATAAGGCCCACCCTCGAAACGCATAATGACTCTAAAGAAATTCACACCTTTTATAATTAGGATAGAATTAAGGATGAATGCTATTGAAAGGGACCGCGGCTTTTATTTGTTAGTTGAACTTTGGAATATAAACAGTAACGGAAAAGTAAATTCAGCAAGCAGTATTAAAATACAAAGTATTTACACTAAAACTATTTAATTAAATAACATATTTAATGTACAGATTAATGTAGCGGTAGTGAGGTTAATAGATGTGGTATGTGACTACTTCTATGCTGCTTCACAGACAATTAACTACAATCACATCAGTAATTATTTTTAATATTTTTGGCGAGTCCAAAAATTATCATATATATGTCTTTTTATTAACCGTTATCACTATCAGTAATCTACTCATACCTTTTTATTATTTTGAATACGTGGTGTTACAACAAAGTTAAGGCAGAGTAATATTAAAACAAAGAGCGCGGTCGCAGGCCGATGTAAACCGATCTGTAATATTATTTGAGTTGTTTTATGGAGAATATTTTATCGTCGGTTAAATAAAAATATAAGTAAACTTAAAGTCGATCGAAGCGAGCACGCACACGCCTGTACAGCGCGCGTTTCGCGTCAGTTCACAATCGCAGTATTTTTATAATGTTTCATTCAAACAACTCATTCATAAAATTGCAACTCTTTCGAAGGCAACCAGAGAGCCCGTCACACTCCATCGCACTCGCAAATGTGGGCGACGACGGAACATCAGCTCAAGCTGCTTACGATCGAATATGAAAATGTCTTTATCTGAATCGATGGCTATTATTTGTTTTCAATCATTCAGAACGCCGTCGCGCCGCAAAAGACGAAACGTTGATTTCGCTAATGAAGTTGTTTCAGAATGTTCGTAAAGATTTATAGGGCCATGTTATGGAATAAACATGTGCTAGCCGCGGGTGCTTGTCTAATAATAACTGGACCGTTATTCAGCTTAATATGCCCGTGACGCGGTCGCAAACAGCTCTACACCTATTAAACAACTGAAATAGAATTAAACTAAGTACCTAATCATGTCCGTAAGAAGCAAAGTTTTAAACATGTAATTTTAAAACACCTTATCATATTTGATACGAGTCATTTAGTTTTATTAGCTTCATAACTCCTTGAAATTTTCTTTTGACTAACCAGATAAGCACCAACTTCAGTAGGTATGTATGGTAATATTCTTAAATGTGCTTTGTTATTTTGTCTAAATGGCTTTATTAAGAAAATCTGTCAATTACAATGGAAATTATACGGAACTAACTGAACGTTTTAACACAAGTAATGAGTATTTATTTTATTTTATCTATTGAAGATTGCCAACAAGAGATACATAAAATTACAAAAACCTTGTAACGTAGAATTATATACCTACTGAAAAATATCATGAGAAGGGTGATACTACAACTTCTGAAAATGTTTTTAAATATATTTATGCTTAGTGCTCTTTTAATTACACAATACCGCATGCACTACGATATTTTACACTAGGGCGTTAGTTTGTATCATATTGTTTAGATGTTCGGAGGGCGCACCGTCGAAATTTGAAATATTGGTCAATATAGTGCCCAATAAAGTGTTAGCGATTCAAAACATCCCGTGCGTTTCCCGCACAAGTCTTTATGACCCTCCCTGTCGCCCACTAATCGACAACTGTGTTACCAAAATAACCCCGCTCAAAATTACCGTACGATATTAATGTGTTATCAACATTGAGTTTCATTGATTTTCAACGAGAATAAATATACCTAAAGCCTGGGGAGTTTGTAAAAGTTGGCAACTTTTTTAGCTTCTTTTTTTTTGCATTGTGATGGTGCAGTCAGAAAAGTAATCCAGGGAATCCAAGAGTTTTTATACAAAAATATTGATCACATTCATCATATTTTATAACAAACTTGTTTGAAAAATATTTGTAAAGGTTTTATGTACTCGTAGCACGAGTAAATAAAACCTTTACAAATATTTTTCAAACTAACCTTATATTTTTTTTATTTAGATAAGAGATATTTTAAAAACTGGTCTGGTAAAAAGCATCGCTCGATTTAATCTTTAATTACTTAGCAGAGCGTAATCGTGGTATGTAGGAGTATGTGGGTTATATGTAGAATTATGTATCGATCAATGAGCTTAGAATCGATACACATTATGGCGATTATAATGCTGTTTACATGACAACCTTACTGTAATGACCGAAAGGTAAGAATTGCATGATATTGTTGCTTAAGAAGTTCACTCAACGGCCTACTTTTTAGATAAAATTTGTGTCACCACTCAATGCTATATTATTTTTATTTTAAGTGAAAGTTTCAAAGAACTTGATTTGTAATTTTAGATACAAAAACTTATGTTATTTTTGCTTTAATATCTGTGGTTACACTTAATTATCGCTTAAAACATGTCAACTGAGGATGTGCTCAGTGTTGCATTGCACTACATCCATCCATCTCTGATTTATTGCGGATTAAGATTTATATCAATTATTAAGATTACCAAAAATATAAGAAATTTATATTCAAAAGCAAAGCTTTTGTTTTTTTATAGACAGTTTTTCATAAAGTCTAATAAAAATTTAATTTAACTACCAACTCAATAAAAACGTACTAAGAGTTAATTAAGTTTACAAAATATTTTTATTTCAGCAAGTAATGTAAGTCAGTTCAGTCAACGGTCCAACATTCCGCATCAATAATGTGGTCTCACGAAAAGTTTTGAACGCGGACGTCTCGACGCGTCGACGCAGCGAGGTGTGAACTGTATGATATACGAACAATTTTATCCGTTCAAAGTGGGTGCTACAACGCTAGTTATTGTCATACATGTGTATTTTAAGTTCACTATGCCGGTAATAAAGTTTCACGACTTTTCGACGTCTGATTAGGACCCTAGTGAAAGATCTGTTGAATTGTAATGGCTGTAATGATTTTTCGGACAGTCACAGTCTTCATATCACACTTTTGAAATGTATTTTTTTTTGTTAGTTTTTCGACACTGTTACTGAATGTATTTTAAAATTATCTTTATCAAAGTAACCGAATTTTAATTAAATTTGATGAGCTTCATTATCTAAGTTTACCGAGTGAAGTTTAATCAAAATAATTTTCGCATAAATTGCATAGTGAAATTATCGAGCTTTCGTGCGAAAAGCAAGATAGGTGCACGAACATGTTTTAATTCTGGATCATTATCGCTTAATACCTATCCAGAATATTCCGCCTACTGAAGCGAGGCTTCTAAATTAAGTGGAAAATAGACGAAACCTACGCAGTTTTGCAGAAATTAATGAATGTTTCTAGAAAATACCGAGTATTCAATAGAAAATGACATCATAATCATTAAAGCTTATTTTGGAGTAAAAATCACTCAGTCGGATATTTCATATACAGAATTTATTTATTTTAAAAACATACTAAACTTTGGAATTTCAATTTAAAAACATTTCATTCAAAATATTAAACAGTTACTAATTTCTGAGAACAATAGCGCACCCAAAAGAAATTTACTTAAACATTTACTTTTTATATGGCAGGTACGCTTAATTAAAGTCAAAAGGGGCAGAATTACGAATCGAAACAAAAAGGGGTCAGTAGGCGACGGTTGGGTGCAAACTGCAAAAATAATGAAGATTGTTCATGGCTCATTATGAAGTTAAATGAATGGTACGCCGCTTTGTTTCTCTGTTTGTATGAACGAGGTCGTATTTTGCGTGCTTGTGACCAGATTTAACCAAAACCTCGTAATCAAATAATTGTTTAATTACGCTGTACTTTTCTTGCTCTGCTTTGGAAGTTGTGTCTGAATTCAAACAAATCGTGTGATGAAAAATTATTGACATTGTCTGTTCAACTGTCTTTAAAAGAGGTGGTTCTCAATTCGAGATGTTACGCGATTAGTCCACCAATTGTGAAACGCCGATTTTTATTCTTCGCATATTTCAGAGAAGTCCCATATTTTGATGATTTGATCTTTAAATATGTGTTTCTACTTGTCGACGAATGAATCAGAAGCTAATTTTTGAAATCATAAAATAATATTCACAAATTATTTGCTTCCGTGATATGTGAAATATCTTATTTTTTCAAATGAATTTCAAATGGATTTATAAATTAATAAAAGCTCCTTTTGAAAGAGCTCATCCAAGGAATTACTACCAACGTACCTATTTCTGCTGTTGAATTTGTTGGATATAGATCCTATGGGTGCCGCAAATGTGAGCATATGACAGTTACTTACTAAGTAGTACGTCTCAGAGTAATGGACGCTGTGTGATCACACTTAGAACACGATGGATGTTGTCGGTGAGACAACGTATAAGCAAAGGTAATTTCACATCATCTGGTACATAAGGATATTACAAAACATAGTTAAAAAATCGTGAAAATACAAACTTGTTAAAAATGTCGAACGTTCGATATCGAGTACAAAGTGACACGAGTAATTAATTAAATAACATACATATTCAAATGTAACCTACTTTAACGTCATTAAGTAGTTTTTTAGACATGTATTCGTGTTTGATAGCTGAAAACAAGTGTATACGTACCTACTTGGTTTTGACAAAGTATAGTTACAATGTACAGGGTGGCGCAAAAGAAATGACCCTATTTGGTTCAGCTATAACTTTTTTTCTAAATTAGAAAAATAGATTTAGGTTTTTTTAAATGTATATTTGGTTCATTAAATTTTGTACCATTAGGATTTAAAAATTATGTCTTTTAAATAGTGACCTCCAGAGTTGATGCAAGCTTAAGCCCTTTTTATGACATTTTGCATAACTTGCCGTAACACTTCCTGCGATATGTTCCTTTTTTCTTGATGAATGATTTCTTTTAGAGTTGCGATATTCTGTGGCTTGTTCACATACACCCGAGATTTCAAAAAACCCCAAAGAAAGAAGTCTGGACTGGTCAGATCGGGTGATCTTGCAGGCCAAGGCAAATCGCCAAAACGAGAGATAACTCGGCCTGGAAAAGCGTCCCTAACTAAGTCCATAGTGTCGCGCGCTGTGTGTGCCGTAGCGCCGTCTTGTTGAAACCAGATGTGCTCCAGCCTCAATTCGTACAAACTGGGTATCAAAAACTCACGTAACATGGTTCTGTGGCGTTCTCCAGTGACGCAATTGCGTGGCACGTTGCCTCGTTGATGTTTCTGGACACTCTTTCACATATTCGCGCACAGCATCGATATTTTCAGCTGAACGGCCTGTTCTTGGTCTCCCAGACTTAGGTCTATCCAATGTTGAATCCGAATTGAGCGACCAATCGGTGCCGGACGGTGGGGAAATCGTTGACGAAATTCACGTTGTGTTTTTATCACTGATGAATTATTCCGTAAGAACATTGACACGATTATTCCACGTTCTTGAGGAGTAAAACGGTCCATGTTTATTTTCAGTGTATTTTACATTTGTTGACTACACAATTTTCAATAATAGAATGACAGGAAATGTCATATAAAAAAATAAACAGTGTTTTCTGTAGTGCCCTTACTTTTGCGCCACCCGTTATTAGCAATTCTAGTAGTCATTAATGCGTGAATTTGCTTTGTAAGTGTTTATTGTAGACTATCAACATATTGGACTATAGTTATAAATTATAATACATGACTGCTTGTATTTAAAAATTTTAAACAAATACGAGAAAAATGTCACGATATTGATCTGCTGTTCATCGCAGAAAACCGATGGATGGAAAAAGAAAATCTGATGGAATGCCTTTGCTTAGCTGTGGATTTCTTCAGGCTGATTTAATGATGATGGCTTTAAAATTCTTACTGTCTTAAAATAATCTGAACTTTCATTTTACAGATTTTCTAGATCAAAGATGATTTTTTTTAAACTGCAAACATTGTTTAAGAGGAACAACTATACATACTAGTTATTTATATATTTTTTTGGTTTACCAAAATCAGAAACAGAAGCAGGGGATTTTAGACGTTCCGAAATCATTGTGCCATATAGGTTTGAAAAAAATGTAATTTGTGATCTGTATAAATGTATTTACAAAATAAAATAAATAATAAATAAATAAATTGTCCGTGAGTAATAATTGAGTGAAGAAAAGTTACGCTTGTATTCGTAAACCTTTGATTTAATATCTTATTAACTTGCTTGGTCACTGACACATACACGACAGCAAAGAAGATGACAATAGACTTATCGGCCATAACTTTTGACTATCATTAAGAGTAAATTCAAATAATTTTGTGATTTTAAGAGGCCTCTTTGTTATAGCTATATATAATAAACTATTTTTTTTAAATGCGATTGTAACCTGTGGTAATAAATATAGTTGTAACATATTTTTATATTCAACTTTTACACAACTTTCAAATGAATTTGAATCTTATTTATATTTACAAAGACAGCAATTAACAACAAATTATTTTAACGATTAAGACAACAGTTTATAATCGAAGCACTGATTAAAATTAGCCCTGTCTTTCATAGGTACCTACCTATGAGATGACAATAGAACTGTCTTTATTATTTATCAGAAGACGAAATGTGAATAACCTTTCGTACCTCTAACTAGACATTGAATACGCCCTTCAGTAATAATAAGTGTTTCCAAAACACAAATAAGTAAAACAACGTTAATTATACGATATAGGTCAGTATAAAGCGAAACAATTCAGACTACTTGTTTATTTGTGTACCTACGTAAAATGATGCCACTCGGGGTTTAGTGAGCCACGGCTCTTAAAACGTACGATACAACGCAGTATAAACGTTTACAGCCCATTCTTGTTCTTAATTGCTATTTAAATAAAAACGTACCATGAAAGCAATGGGACCTTTCTGCTATGAAAAAAGAACATCAAGAGAGTAAGTGAGCGAGTGTATTTAAGGCAAGGTATACGCGCTGTTATGAAGTCAAATAGGCGGTCATAATTGCTAGAACGCGATCGATTTCTAGAACCTGTTAATGACATACTGTCAGGGCTGTCGCCGCGGAGCTTGGGCTCCGAAACTGAGAAATAATGAGGATAATCCCCTCCCGCGGAGGGAGTGGGTCCGAGGGCTCTTATCAAAAGAGATAGCAAAAGTAGATCGAACACGCACTCGCCCGCTGATCGAATCATTTTATAACACTATCTTTATTAACATTGGACTGCCTACTCACAATTCACTTTGATTATGGCTTATTGAACGAAATTGTTAGATAAATTCAATGACTGCAATATTAATACAACAGGTATGAAATTTAATAAACTCTTATCGGACAGCAAATACGGGTGACAATGAATCTAATAATTTATTAATGAATCGCAACCACTTCAGATAAACTTTATGGAAATAAATCAAAAACATTGTATTATATTCGTGCACTGATTATTATCAGTTCGTGCAATAAAATACCCACCTAGTACATTCGTAAAAGATCAAATGTAAACAAAATCGTTATCTGTCAGAAATGTCAGAATCTTTCATTGTCAATTCATACCAAGTCAGTCTAGTGTGACGATTGTTGCGACTGTATGATCTCTATATCATTTAAATGGGGAACTGACTCAACCCACATTATATGTAATCTACTTAAGTAGGTATCTATAATGTGCGTTAAGTCAGTTTTTAATTCAATACCATCCAGTCATCTAGTATGTTTAGTTCTTTGTATAAACTTTTAGCAACATAATTTAGGTTCCCAAAAATTATAGTTCTTTGTTGTGAAAGTGCAACCATTGCTTAGGAGCCAACGTCATAACAACCACCGACACGATATCGGCGTAGAAAACCATTTCAAACCGTTCCCACTGGGATATATTGTATTGGGATACTTCTGCTAAGTAATGACTTATTCATAGGTATGACTGTTTGACAGATAAACTTCTTACAACCTCAACGGTTTAAATTTTCAACCAGAATTCTAGGTATAACAATAAACCAACTTATACAACTTAGCAGTCAAAGCTTACTAAGCTACAAGGGCTAGCGCATTTCAGGTCTACAAGTACATACGACGGTCCGCTAGGCGGGTCTATTTTGTCGGTTGTCAGACTTACCTAGTAGGTACGTAGGTCCATTACTTTTCTTGTATCTTCGTTTTTGTGTGAGTTATTCTGCTATTATGGAGGCAGACAGGTGTGAGCCTAAATATAAATAGTTTTCATATTTATTGTCAAATTACATTAACTACATAAATAGTTATGCTACCTGTAACCTTCTTACTTTGTTTTAATTATGTAAACATTGTAAGTTGAATAGTTCTAACTATTCATAATATGACTACGTATAATTATTGCTTGGTAAGTAAATATATTGACTAAGTAATAAAGCTATTTCTCTATTATAATAATTATCAAAGTTTGCCAAGATTTGGACTGAAATTAATTATAAAAAAGACGTGTGGCACTCGGGGACTGCCTGCCGCGGTAAAGCTATTGCATAGGATTTTTTGCCGGATTACGCATGCGCAGTGTTATGTTATTTTCGTTAGCTTATTTCATTACGGAATTTCAAGATTCGGTCTCCACGCTCAAGGCCCGTGATAGAAGCTATCCAATAATACTAAATTATCATCATTCGATGATGATTTTGGTTGCAAGATGTCATCCCTGCGCCAGAAAAGATGCGAGATGAGAGAGTGCGCGTTAAAGAGAGAAGACAATGTTGAGGCCACTATAAACTTTGGGCGTCCGACGCTGCGCAAGTAAAATTATACTTTAATACGTACACTATAGAGTAGCTATTTAATAAAACACCTTTGCCGAGTCGACCTGTATTTGTACTAACATTACATCTGTGACCATACCAACTTTTAAAAGCTTCTTTCTTTTCAATCGAATTCAAAAAAAGACGTTTTCAATTCGATTGTATGTTCTTTTTTGTGTGACGTGATTAGTACTCTGCAAATTATATTAGAAACCAATCATTAAGTGTTTTAGTAGTCCCATACAAATTTTATTAAGATCTGACTAGTAATTTTTGAGAAATCTTTGTTTAAGTCTCATAAGTATCATCATCAACCTATATCAATCCACTGCTGGACGTAGGTCTCTTCCAAGACGTGTCAATGATCGGCTCTTTAAAAAAAAAATTCGTTTGCTCTAACGGTTGTCGGTTCTGCGGCAAACATAGCCGGCCCACTGCCACTTCAGCTCGGCTCCCTTATTCTTTGAGCTTTGTCGAACACCTAAGTATATTACATTAAGTAAGTATATTATCGTTTCAATTTCACTACTAGACGTCGCCACCACATCGAGTCGATTCCTAGATCGCACTATTAAAGTGTTTTGCAATCAAAATTGGTTTTGTTTTGTAAATTATATTGGCGTTTTAAATTACCCGCATAAATGTGTATTGATTAAATAAATGACATATCCCTTTTGATTTTTCAGGATATCTTTATGTCCTAAATTGAATTCATATTCAAATATTCTTAATGAGGCTCACAAATTCCATGTTTTGGTTTAACGGGATTTTGGCTTTTTTGATTATCATTTTTAAGAACTATACTCGTGGTGAGAGTGGTGACGTTTTCATTTTCTATCGATAAAATAACCTAAGCCTTAATTGAATTTGAAGAATTAATCTCAACCTAATTACAACTGCCAAAACTCTAGATCCAAAAAAAAAGATTTAGGATACATCACGGAACTTAACACAACGAATGGTATGTTAAGTTACGTTAGTGTATGTATATATAATTTTTAGATATTTTTGGTAATATAAAAAAGGCACTTTTTTTTTTTTACTTTTAGTATCGCAGTCTCGTAAGATTGTTTGAATAGAAGAAATATGAAGTTACTATAGTTATCCTTATCGCATATATGTATGTGTGTGAGTGTGTGTTAGGGTAAGTGCGGGTATGTGAAAAATTAAAACGAAACCAATATTGTCAGTCCCTAAACATTTTTATCCAAATATGTCATTCTGGGGGGCTATCCAGCAAGGGGAAACTTGCGTGACCGAATATCCTTTCAGTTGCAGTTCAGTTTTCGATGATTTTACTATAGTAACTCATCAGTATTCCGTGGCATTTTCGTGGGCTGACGTGACTGAGCTTTATAAAATTATGACTGAGCTGTTAAAAATGACGATTTGAGCATGGCCTACCTGATTTTTCGTTAATTCTATCAAACGGTATGAAAATCGATCATTCAAAATATCAATAAAAGACGAAGAAGAAAACTGAACTAGAATTTGATCAAATAACAGTTCAAAAACATTTCAGTTGTCAGGATACCCCCCTGGTTCTGAACCCGTCAGTGTGTGCTTCGGATTTAATTTAGTTACGTACTTCGGTTTAATCCCATTGTTACAGTGTGAGTTCTCGTCAAGAATCGTATTTGTATTTTTTTTCAGTATAATAAAAGCATTCGGACATCACTAAAATGGATTAATGAATGGTGATTCTAAAAGCCTTAACATCCATTTAAAAGCTAATATCATATCTATTGTTATTGTAAAAAAACTGTCGAATAAAGCTTTTTTTATCAGTTGTGACGAGAGTGATAAGGCTGCAAACACACTTGGCGGTCGAGACGCGGTTACTTTATGGACTCCATTCTGGCATTCTGGCATTCTGACGTTTGGGTGCGGTAGAATAAATATTCGCGGACTCACGGACTTTTCACACTCTAGCCCCAAACTAAGCAAAACTTGTCACATGGGAAATAGATTGCTGATAGCATACATATATAATTATTATTTTTGTAAATACATAAGTACATAGAATACATAGTAACACCTAGACACAGAACAAATATTTAATTATGTTCTTCACACAAACATTTGCTCTGGGTGGGAATCGCACCCACGATCCACAGCATGGAGCTACTTCCAACTGAGCTGTGACGCCTGTCAAGAATAACGACGAACGGCAAAAATCACTAGGTGGTAATGCCACTGATTGCGTTCTGTATCAGTAAAACGAATAACGAGGCTTATTAAGCGAAGTTGGGTTTTGAGTATTCCGACACTAAAGTAGAGAATAAAAAAGAATACAAATTAAATCAGCAACAACTTCAATTTCCCGAAAGTTGTTACTGGTATTGACTTTCAAAAGTCTTTAATTTCGGTACTAGACTGTGTTGAGTGCGATTTCATTTAAAAAAATACTTTTCTTGGGAGTATAGTGACGTCAGTCAATAAAATGGAGCATTATTAAATAACAGTGTTATAAAAGCTTAATTTTTCGTTAACTTCTACCAATAATAACTAGATAAGTACTTATTTATATAATGTGTCGATTTAAATTTCATCTTTTATTCTATGGGTGAGTCTTGAAAACCTATCTGCATTAAGCCGTTCCTATGTGCATATTACTATTATAGATATTGAATAATATTTTCTAACCGCATACTAAGGTATTAATATAATATTTTAATTTAATTACCGTTGTCAACGGCCGCTTGAGTGTTGCTAGCTGCATAGCTGCCGTTTTAAGTTTTTTATTATTCTATCGACTGTTTCAGTTGCGTACAATCTTCATAAAAATATTGTATTGTTTATTTTTATATTATTTGTTGAATTATATTATTTTGCTTAAAATTGCTACTGTTGACTGAAATATGGCATAAAATCACTGCTACTGTTTCATTTATAGTTAATAAAATGCATCCTTAATCTTTAAAAGTGGTTAGATTTATGGTTTGTGCAAAACAAAAAAAATAGATAAATGTCTAGAAAAAAAATGACATTTAGAATACGTTAGCTATTTACTAATCATCGAGTTTGTTTTGTAAATTTTAAAATATGTAATAAGTAAGTAAACGAAATATTTTTATAATATTAAAATATTCAAAGATTCCAAATAATTATTATGCTACTGTTATTCGGCGTGTATCAATTAAATTGAATGGCTAATATGAAAGGGAGGAACAAAATTCTTATATTCATAAAATAATTTATCTCAGTTCATTCAACATGCTTAGTGTTTTAAAGCAACTTAAATAAAATACAAAGAAATTACATAAAGAGCAGAGTAATTGTAAGACTTAGCATTAACCTACCAACAATAGTCTACATAAAATATTGCTTATGTTTATCGTATCGGTTCCCGATTGTTTATGCTTTACTCATACAACAATAAGAACGTATTAACATTATAAAAATCTAGTGTATGCATTTAAATATTTGTATTTTAAATTTAATACAGAAAACTAATGAAGTTTGATATGGATAATAGTATGATAACATTGAGGTTTATTATATGATACTTAATAATTATATTGTTGTACCAACCATACTAAGTTAGTTTAATTTTTGTGCTAGATATTAATGTTCAATTATACAAACCTACTGTAAAATGGTCTCTGTTATCATCGACTCGTCATGTAAACATACCCAAATGTTTTCATTATGAAATTGAATTGACAATTCAATATCAAAATGATTATTATAACAATGCAAAATTCAGATCGCTTTTGGCTCTTACAAAAATTCCCATACCTTCTTCCCATACAATCTTTGGTAATTATGGGAAAGTTTTTAAAAGTTTAGTTGGAAACTTACCTGATTTGGAGGAGATCCTCTGAATGCGAATTGCGACGTCATTTTTCACTTGGGATTGTAACTTGGTATAAATCACAGTTCAAGGAGTTCGAGTCACTGGGGCACACACTTCACAGTAGCATGTTGAGCGCGCCGGCTCTGCTTCCAGGAGTTGTTGCGAGGTGGAGCGGCAGGAGCGGCAGGTAGCAGTTCGCGGTAGTCGGATGCACTCGCGGAGCAGGACCCGGCGATGCGAATATCGATTGCGGTGCAGAGTCGGAGTGGCAGCGGACTGCGGAGCGTCACAGGAGCGGAGCGAGCCGCGTGGTGCAGCGGGCGCGTGGTCGCGCGCGCGGCGGCAGTGGGTAATGCGGTAGCTGCCCGCCAGGTGATAGTAATTGGCGCCGCCGTCCCGCTCTGCCGTCGGCCGTCCCGCTCGGCGCGCACACGCACACTCGCGCTAGTGTGCGTGTTGATCGCACACCGCTCGCTCCTTCTTTTCACGCTCGCGTCGCCGTTTGACCCCGCGCCGCCGTCGTCGCTCTCGATTTTTGCGGTGCGGTGGGTGGCACCCGCCACAGGGGCGGCCCGTCGCGGTGGGGGCGACCGGAGGTGGGGGTAGATGCACTCCTTTCTTTTTTAAAGCTCTTTCTCTTTCTTTTCTCGTATTTTTTATGTCAGTATTGGTACGAAGCGGTCTCTTTTATTTAATTTTATACTTATATATTGTGATAATTAACAGTGACGATGCGCACAACGAGCGAGTTTGCCGAAGCGTTGACTTAATGATAGCTTTGCATTTGATTATACGTAACCACGACATTTGTAATTTTTATTTTCATACTGAAGTAGGTGGCACTTAGTCTGAAATGTAGGTAGTCTGGTAAACCTGGTTTTAGTGACAGTCTGTGAAGTTGGCAATTAAGGCTGGTTGTACTTATACTCCAGGTTAAGGTAGAAACTGGGCCTTAACGGGGTAGCTTTAGTGACGGAAACATGTTAGCAGTAATTCCACTACTAAACGATCCTTTGAATGTGTTAAGTAGTCCCTATTGCAAAATAGATATCTACTTATCAAAGCCACGCTATTGTTGCTCTACTTCTAATGGTGATTTAACAAAATGTAGTAGTAAATTCTGTTTATTTTAAAGATCAATGTTATTAAAATATTTGGGTTAATGTCAAAATAAACCACACACAGTTTATAATATTTAAACAAAAAACGCAATCGAATGTATTCTAAATATTAACTTAATGATAATTGTAGAAATAGATACAAGTTAGAAAATATTACTACCCAGCAACCTGAGTTGGTTAAAATGTTAATTGAAATGACCTTTATTATATTCCAGCATTGAATAATATTAAGACAATGCTCTGAGGCTACAATTAAGAAATGGCAATAACATAACGTGGTATCGAAATAAAAAGCGCAACGTCCCCGATCGATCTGTTCCCCTCTTCTTTCTTATCGCGCGAATATTTCACACTGAACGCATACCGACCGAAAAAACTCACACAGATATAAAATATTCAAACGGTATAACATAAAATAAATTATCTTAGGTGAGCGTAAGATTGTGTGCGTGGCCCCCTCCCCTGGGCGGGCCGGCAGTCAGCGACCAATTGGGGCGATCGGCGCGCGACGCCGACCCGAAGTCGAAGGCACTCATCGAGGCGCTGTTGCTGCGAGCGCTCGTATCCGCTGCTGTATCCCGACGCTTCCGCCTATAACACAGCATGACCCTAATCTCTACTCACTACACCGCCATAACACCTTAGTACATTCATACACAACTGAATTTTACAACACAACATTTAAATTGCTAATAGAACTACATGTATCCCGGTCTTAACAATGTTAACCTATTGTTAATGAACTTGAACCACATAATGATATAGTACTTACATGTTTATAGCGAAATTAGCGATACCTACATTAAACGAACATTTTGGTTCTTGATTTTTTTAAGGTCTAATTAATATGTACACGGTAAAATTAAAGAATTTTTATCAATGAATAATTATCTAAGTACCTACCTATTATAATATAATATGATGTAAGTAGGTCAGTCTTAAACCATTTTTGTCTCCACTTAAAAATAGGTTATTTTATGATCTTGTTTCGGTAAAATACGTTTCGTTTTGACTGATTTTACATAAAGAACAGTGTCTCAGCTGTTCTTTATGTAAAATCAGTCAAAACGTATTTTTATATAAAACGAAATTAAAACAACTTATTATTCATTTAAGTATAGTTTTTTTTAATGTCCGCAAATTTTTAAAGATCACAATTATTACTACTTTTGAAACCTTTCTTATAATTTTAAAACCTGGATGGATTTACTTGGGTTTTTGTACATTTCGGATAAACAAGAAATTGTGCTTTAACACACAAACAAACCTACAAACAACAATTTGAGTAGGTAAGTATGAATTTTTTCAACACATACCTACATTTTAAGAATGAAGTAAGTTTTTTTTAAGAACTCTATCCCTACCTCACTTAACATACACGGAAACACTTAATAGCTTGTGTGAAAAAAAAACTGATTAGAATAGCGCCATCTCGTTTTGATTAGATAGTGACGTATAAGGTATTATTTGAAAAGTGTATTAGTTGAGAAACGTTTCCAATTATGACAAATTCAATATAATAAGTAGGTAGGTAATTGTTATACAAGTGGGTAAGAAAAAAAACGATAAAATAACCTGTAGGTACTTACTTATGAAAAATAAACCTTTATTGGATTCGTACTATGTTTTTGAGATTTTTAGTAAAATATTTTGGGTTCATTGAACTAAATATAATTTTACAATATTTTTAACTCTTATCATACAATTTTGAATAGAGCAGAGATTGTAAAGGATCAGTTTTGGCTGAATTCCCCTTTCTTTTGTGTTACAAAAATCTCATTTCATAGAGGCGCGTTGCGTTGCGGCTTTCGATAATTCTTTTAAATTTTTTCAAAAAAATTCAAAAGTTTGATTGATATTTTAATGAAGAAATTGTTTTCAATAGGGTTTTAATAAGTTTTCCAATCGCACCTCGACCAGATTTGAATACATCTGAAGTCACGAGCATAAGAAAAGGTTCAGCAGATATTTGTTTAAGTCAAATGAGTTTCTGGCTCCGGTAGATCTCTACCTAGGTATGAGAAAATGTAGGGATCGAATGGAATCTTTATTAAACCACATCCACCCAAAGACACATTTATATATACCACTAAAAGCGTCATCTACATACGTCCTATTGAGCAAATCCTAAAAGTGATTTATACCAAGTCCCTATTCGATTGAAGTAGATTACAAATAATGAATAAAATTGCATACAAAATGAGAAGACCGAGAGCGTGGGTGTTTGTACGTTTCAACGGGCGAGGGAGCTTATTGCCGGTAGATTTTAGCTATAGGTAAAAGGTGGAAAATCTACTCTGTTAAGATACAGCAGCAAACATGACTGATCAAAAACCAAATATTTATCAAAGAATAATGGAGGCTGCTTGAGTAGTTAGCTTTTACAAAACTGATTTTATTTAATACTAATTTAATATTTATGATAAAAATTAGATACAGTTTAAATATGGTAAAGTGTTTTTTTTATTTTTGAACTAGAGCGCAATGTATATTGATTTAATTATTTATGTATTAAAATCACTTATTTATTTAAACAAGGATTAATATTTATTATTATTGTCATCCCACTGCAGAGCATAGGCCTCCCTTCTTTCCTTCTACTCTTCGCGACTTAACGCAGTGATAGGCAATTAATTTAATGATTAATGACATTTAACAAGGATTGGAATAACCAAATTCAAATTATCAATTAGAATAAATAAATATGGGCCAACAGCACTATCCAATAACTAAACAAAACTGTACAACTTTTGCTTAGTTTATAGATAGCTTTTAAAGTTGCTGATAAAATAGAGCATTCTTTTTTTATAAGTACCTACATTATACATACTTACAAAAAATACATATAATACCTTATTAGAGGTTAAGAATACATATGAATACCTATAAGAATACCCTTGTAGCAAAACAATAGTAACACTTTCTGTGTCTGACACAGAATCTCGGCGTCTGTTATCAGACAAATTATGATCTTTCTTAGTGGAAATCAAAATGTAAAAAGTACTAGTAAATACCTATTGTCAGTACCTAATACGAAGCTGGAACTTTCCTTGGAAACTAAGAAACTCAGAGAAGTAAAGCTTCAGCCCTTTTCAACCGATTCCAAAATAGGAGGTTCTTTATCGCCTTCAAAAAGGGAGTTTCTGGATTCGTCTGTATGTTCTAACTCGCTCTTACTTTCGACATTTAAACCATTCGAAACCATTCGGAATGAAATTTATTGTGTATTTCAGTTTATCGTTAGTAAAATATATCTAAATTATCTACACGTAAGGAAGCAGTTTCCTTAAAATTAAAGGTATAATCTGAACATCTTTTAGTCTTCTTTAAACTTCATTTTGTGTGCGCGCACGTTTGGAAAGTAGGATTTTTTCACCCTGTATAATATAAAGAGGATTCGTTCGGTTGTATTAGATACACGATAATAAGAAGTTTTGTATAGTCAGCATCAAAAATTTATTGTAATACCTACTTCCAAGACAATATTTTACTTTTCATTATCAACTATTATACAAGTTTATGATAAAACATTGGTAGCTTTTTGTCAATGTATATTTTATAATTTTTTGACAGCAAATCACACCAGCAGCAACTTAACAAAAAGAACTCAACCACCAAGCACTCTAACAATATTATAATGTATCTGGATATATTTAAGTGTTTTTCCCTACAAAAAAATTTTGGCTATGTTCATAGCATATTCTGACTTTTAAAACGCTCAATGACAAGTTCCAAAAACAGTTTAAGACAAAAGAGAAGCGAAAACCAGAAATGAATCCGGGTGGGCGGAGGGTTCCCGCCCAACGGGTGGACTGGAATAAACACCCGGTTATACCATAGACCTATACTGTTTTAGAAAGACAAATACTTAAAATTTCTTAAAAAATCATTAATTTCTTCACTGATTAAACGTGTGGCTTGAATCTACATTTAGAGAACTAAACTATATAGCCAACTTTTCTTATAATTTTAAATGAAACAGTCTTGCGTCACTGATTAATTTAATTTAAAAAAACATACGAATAATGGCCTCATCAGCATTACCCTGTCCTTATTCCCTACGTCTGGTCGGCATAGCATGAACTCTTCTTCCACTCTCTCCTATCATTCGTCAACTCTAAATCCACTCCTCTCACATTCATTTCTTCTATCACACAATTCAACAACTTCTTTTTCTTAAAAATAAATTGTATGACTTATTTAAAAAAGTACCTACGTGTTTTTCTTCAAAGAAGCGCTATTAACCTGAAAATATAATGAAATAATATTGAAAAATTTATGAGGATCGTACCCACGACAGAGTAATGAGCTGGTCCGCCTGTCAAAATTAACTGGTAAAATTTTGATGTTGCTTATAACAAAACGACCGTTGCCAGTTCTGATAGAAGCTATATGATTTTCCCTCACTCACCGAGTATACTGTTTGTGGATACAGTGGCACGGGTTAACAGAAGGATGGTCATTTAGTGGAAGGTAGCCACCCCCGTGTCTGAAGCGCAGACTGATTAAACGAGGCTCTGTATCTGAGCGTGTTTGCTTTGAAACTCTTATCGATACTGCTCGGCTTAAAAACGTGAGCGAGCGGTGCAATTTCGCATTTTGTTTCTTTACTCTAAACTAGGGGAGTGTTTTATTGGCAGAGAAGACGTAGAATATTCTCATCAGGTATATAAACTTTATTTTAAAACTGATACGTGTGAATAAAGTTTTTAATTTTACTTTTCCGTTATACTCAAACATATAAAATGCGGTACAACTAAATGCAATTGTTGAAATAAAACTGAATACTCCGTAACGCACAAAATCCTTTAAATGTAACGACCACTGTTTTTGGTTGATCGTCATTTGTTTCATTAAAAAGTTCTAGGAGTATGTTTATTGATTACTTATTCATAATTCCCTATTTGGAAATTCAAATCAGTACTTCGTTGGTAGAGGGTCGAATGACCCGGCCTGTCAACGTTGAATAGACTACACAAAACATCCATTGAAACTAATTAATACTTAATTTATGCTCAGACCGAACCCCACTTATACAAAGTTGAAATGGTGCATCCGCAAAAATATAAACGAAAATTTATATTAAAGTAATTTACATCACTCGTCATCTATAGTAACGAAAGCTAGTCTTCTGAATATTTCACCGCAGAGTACGCAGCTCAAAATATGAATTAATTTGCGTGCATTATTATGCGAAGTTTTTATGGTTATTTTGCTGCCACTTATATCAAACGTCATTGTCAATTAACTGAATCCATGGAATAAATAGTTAAATTTAATATTTAATAGACAAATATTAATTATTTGAATATGCACTATATTTATATGAAAAGGTCTATTAGCAAAGCAGAATTTCATTACCTGAAGTGCCTTAAAGGTAGAAAATGCCTGGGCCCTGTTCCATGTAGCTTAGCTTTCTAACTTTATTGTATTGTAAACCTTAACGCAAAGAAATGGTTAAAAAGTGATGGTCAAAACATAATAGCAAAATAAACAAATGGGACAGAATTCGTAAACATAGCTTATTCAGTTTTCAGTATCCTAACATGAATGAACGTAGTGTTAAAAAAAAAACTTAAGTTTCAGGTAATTGTATGTAGCCAAGAATAAACTTTGCATAAATCATTTCTGCGACGTATTACTTGAGTTTACGAGACATAAAACATTAATAAAAAATTAAATCGAAAGTAGGAAAGGAGGCCTTAATAATTCGTCAGCACGATTAGTCAATGCAGTTGTGGGGTGCCGAAATTTCAAAAAGAGTACCTATAATACTTTAAGGAAGTTTAGTAACAGCGACGCGTAGCCGAGTGATGGTGAGTATAGCGTATTAGCATTGCTATTCAGCGCGGTGATGCAGCCAATATTTTGGATACGCTTCCGATTGGTACTGATATGGTTCAGTTGAGCTATCTACAAAAATTTTTAAACGGTTTGCAGATAGCTCAACTATACACGATACAAGGGTATGTACATTTATAAATACTGTTGTTAAATTATAAAAGTATTTGTACATTATTTGTACTGGGGCCCGGAGCAAAGATAGAAACGAGAATATTAATAAATAGTCAGCATACCTACTCTGTTGGACACGCTGGTATTTAAGTCATGACGCAAAAGTGATATTGTAAAACTATAGCCTAATAAATAGGGGTTTTGGCATTTGATCGCTCGATCAGTTTCATGTAGAAACAGATCACATAAAGTTTCGGAATCTGATCTTGAGATCACAAAAGAAAAATGCAAAACATTTCTGGCAATTGTTCACGCGATCAGATTTCAGTCTTCGTGTGCAAACTTTGACAAATAATGTGGACTCATTTTCATGAAAGTTACCTAATAGGTAGATATACTAAACTAGGATGTATAAAAATATTCACGAGGGAATTTGCTGCATCTTTTGACACTGTCATCGATACGACACTCAAAAGATGATGTCCTCAAAGATATACGAATAGGCTACATACATTCTATACATATGTAGATAAAGTATGTAAAATGTAGGTGCCGATACCGATATTTTCAACCGTTTTTTGTTCGAGCAACAAACGTATTAATATCGTCCTGGTGTCAATATCGGTTAGTGTGCAAACACAAAATATTGGGAACAACTCTGCGATGTTTTTAGGGCAGTGGTGCGACCTCGACCGGCCATTCCATTTTGTAATCAACATTAACCAAATGTGTTCCGCAAATCGCCGAAGCAACAATGCTCCCATTGTTTTGAAAGTGGGAAAGGAGAATGGGCATTTTGGGCCACGACTTTAAAAGACGCCCCTCAGGGTTGCCACATAATACGTTTGAAAGAGCTTCAAAAGGCCTACGTTTCACTATATTTACGAAAAAAATCCGTCCTGTGGAAATTGAGATATATTGAAAAAACTGTTTTTTACTTAATATTGAATTGCCACGAATTCTGACAGTCCTCACAAATGACTAAGGTGTCGTTTGAAAGGATATTTAAAGGACTTCATTTGGTTCTAGAAGTGTCAAAAAATCCAACCTGTGGAAATAGAGTTATTCCTGATAAACATGATTTTTTATAAAACTGACGTTTGGCTCACATTCAGCATTACCACAAATATGGCCGATACGGCATTTAAAAGAGCGTATGAAGGACATTTTTTTAAGGCATGTCAATCAAAAATCCATCCTGTGAAAATAAAGTTATAGTGGAAACACTTTTGAATTTATACTATTCGATTTTGCTTTGTTCTCTGAAACCCCACATCAATTAGATATAATACGTTTGAAAGAGCATTAACAGGGCATCATTTGGTTCTAGAAGTGTCAAAAAATCCAACCTGTGGAAATAGAGTTATTCCTGATAAACATGATTTTTTTATAAAACTGACGTTTGGGTCACATCCAGCGCTACCACAAATATGGCCGATACGGCATTTAAAAGAGCGTATGAAGGACATATTTTTAAGGCATGTCAATCAAAAATCTATCCTGTGAAAATAAAGTTATAGTGGAAACACTTTTGAATGAATACTATTCAATTTTGCTTTGTTCTCTGAAACCCCATATCAATTAAATATAATACGTTTGAAAGAGCATTAACAGGGCATCATTTGGTTCTAGAAGTGTCAAAAAATCTAACCTGTGGAAATAGAGTTATTCCTGATAAACATGTATTTTTTTAATAAAACTGACGTTTGGCTCACATCCAGCGTTACCACAAATATGGCCGATAGGGCATTTAAAAGAGCGTATGAAGGACATTTTTTTAAGGCATGTCAATCAAAAATCCATCCTATGAAAATAAAGTTATAGTGGAAACACTTTTGAATTTATACTATTCGATTTTGCTTGGTTCTCTGAAACCCGACATCAATTAGATATAACACGTTTGAAAGAGCATTAACAGGGCATCATTTGGTTCTAGAAGTATCAAAAAATCCAACCTGTGGAAATAGAGTTATTCCTGATAAACATGTATTTTTTTTATAAAACTGACGTTTGGCTCACATCCAGCGTTACCACAAATATGGCCGATACGGCATTTGAAAGAGCATATAAAACAATTAATTTTTTTATTGTTACAAAAATCAAAAATCCATCCTATAAAAATAAAGTTATAGTTGGAACACTTTTGACAATTTTATACCGCTTTTTACATTTTATCGAAATGTTTCGCCCATCTGCAGGTTAAGTGTGTCTGCTTTGCTGTAAGTCAGTCTATTTACAGCGAAGATATACTCTATCTAAAGAACTTATTAATAATTGCCGCGTAGCGTCGCAAAATATCACGCCATATCAGGTTTGTTAAAATCTATTAGAGAATTTTAGAGAATAAAGTCACTCTTCCAGATTTTTCTTTACATGTACAGCATAAAGTCAAAAGTGTTTCAACTATAACTTTATGACTTCTAGACTTGGAGAGAGAACGCAGAGTTAGCATGTTGACCCGGAGGTTTGCAGCGACCAGTCCACAGGTAAAGATAACCCTCTATAGAGCGTATTGTCAGTCCTTCTACACCTGCAGCCTCTGGAGCAGGTACACTCGAAAGGCCTACAGCGCTCTACGGGTTCAGTATAATAATGCGTTCAGGGTGTTGATGGGGCTGCCATGTTTCTGCAGCGCATCTGGCATGTTTGCTGAAAGTAGAGTCGACGGCTTTCATGCCATCATGCACAAGAGATGCGCATCATTACGGATTCGTGGCAGCCCGAACAGCATCATCGTCATCAACCTATTTCAGTCCACCGCTGGACGTAGGTCTCTCCCAAGACGCGCCACTGAGCCCGGTCTTCGGCTCTTCTCATCCAGTGTTTGCCAGCTACACTACACAGATCGTCGCTCCATCTCGCCGGAGGGCGTCCTACACTACGCTTGCCTAAACGCGGTCTCCACTACAGTATCCGTTTGGTCCAACGGTTGTCGGTTCTTCGGCAAACATGGCCGGCCCACTGCCACTTAAGCTTGCTAATTCTTTGAGTTATGTCGAACACTTTGGTTTTCTGACGAAAAACTTCGTTGCGGATTCTCGCAACGAAATTCCGAGCATAGCTCTCTCCATAGCGCGCTGAGCGACTTTCAGCTTGTGGACCATCCCCACTGTGTGTGTTTCTGAAACGTGTCTGTGTCCACGTTTCAGAAGCATAGGTCATAACGGGAACATCATCGTGAGCGCATTGTCAAACAGATGGGACTGCTCGACTCCTAATTATTGGATGGCACACCAGATTGTAAATAAAGAAATATCACTATCAATAACAAACACTAGTCAGTAAGCTCTTATGATACAAACAAATATGGACTAAGGTCTGAAACAAATAAATATTATTTTATTATTATTACTTATATTTATACGATGGATTTTTGATTTTTGTAACAATAAAATATTAATTGCTTTATATGCTCTTTCAAATGCCGTATCGGCCATATTTGTGGTAACGCTGGATGTGAGCCAAACGTCAGTTTTATAAAAAAAAAAGGTAGCACTCCGGGAGTGCCGGCAGAAGTGAAAACTTCAATATTAACGTTGTGTTTTCACTTCTAAGTTTTCACATAAAAATATAACCACAGACGTCATAATGACAATGACAATCACAATGACACAGACACATTCGCGCAAGCGCCCTGTGCCGCCTAAACAGAGCACACTCAGGCACGGTAGAAAGAGTGGGAGATACTAGTTCCTCTCCCTTTCCCTCGATCTTACGCTTTCGATCAACGTCACGTGACCCTGACGCGAGTTTAAAAGTTTTTACCCACCCAGCGCCGCTAAAGAAGTTTTCACTTCAAAAATACATGTTTATCAGGAATAACTCTATTTCCACAGGTTGGATTTTTTGACACTTCTAGAACCAAATGATGCCCTGTTAATGCTCTTTCAAACGTATTATATTTAATTGATATGGGGTTTCAGAGAACAAAGCAAAATTGAATAGTATTCATTCAAAAGTGTTTCCACTATAACTTTATTTTCACAGGATAGATTTTTGATTGACATGCCTTAAAAATATGTCCTTCATACGCTCTTTTAAATGCCGTATCGGCCATATTTGTGGTAGCGCTGGATGTGACCCAAACGTCAGTTTTATAAAAAAATCATGTTTATCAGGAATAACTCTATTTCCACAGGTTGGATTTTTTGACACTTCTAGAACCAAATGATGCCCTGTTAATGCTCTTTCAAACGTATTATATCTAATTGATGTGGGGTTTCAGAGAACAAAGCAAAATCGAATAGTATAAATTCAAAAGTGTTTCCACTATAACTTTATTTTCACAGGATGGATTTTTGATTGACATGCCTTAAAAAAATGTCCTTCATACGCTCTTTTAAATGCCGTATCGGCCATATTTGTGGTAATGCTGAATGTGAGCCAAACGTCAGTTTTATAAAAAATCATGTTTATCAGGAATAACTCTATTTCCACAGGTTGGATTTTTTGACACTTCTAGAACCAAATGAAGTCCTTTAAATATCCTTTCAAACGACACCTTAGTCATTTGTGAGGACTGTCAGAATTCGTGGCAATTCAATATTAAGTAAAAAACAGTTTTTTCAATATATCTCAATTTCCACAGGACGGATTTTTTTCGTAAATATAGTGAAACGTAGGCCTTTTGAAGCTCTTTCAAACGTATTATGTGGCAACCCTGAGGGACATAATTTTTTTCGTGGCCCACGCTCCATACAAAAGTGCCCATTCTCCTTTACTTGAACCTTTTGACCTGATTTACAACGTCAAAATTAAACTCAACAATATATTGACAATCGTGCACTTGAAAACAAAACACGGTTCGAAAAAACAAACATAATTAGGATTTCTTCAATAATACTGCAAACAATATCAGCTATAATAATGTTTATAACGCGAAACCACGAAGATTATATTATACAATAATATATTATGTTATTAAAAGTAAAATTTTATATCCATATCATCATCAACAATAACAGTCAATTCCTAAACGTTTCGAGAAAGGAAATATTCATAGGAAAGGAATCTCGAATAACTATCTACGGATATTACTTCGTGATTTTAGGTACCTACACTTATTAATAAACTAGTTCCAATAGTACAAATTTTGCATCATGATTAATTTAATTGGTGGACGAAAGCGGAGAACAGGGATGAATGGAAGGACTTGAGGGAGACCTTTGCCCAACAGTGGGACGAGATAAAATGTAGATGTAGATGATAAATGATCACAGTTTAAGCAGTTGAAACTTAAATCATTATTATTGTATATTTAGCCTAACTAATAGCATTCTAAATTCAGCTTATCTTTATGTTTCTGTATGGGGAATCATAAATTAAGATCTAAATAAAAGATGTCTTGTAAACAACAAACCTTTTGCTAAAAGCGGCAATAAATTGTAGGATCCAGTGTTTTTTCTTTGTATTTTATCACCTTTGCTCTGGCCTCACTATTGACATTGATTTTTATAACTTTAACAGATTTTATCATTACGATGTGGATATCTTAGCGCAGTTTGTTAACTTTACTATGCTTTTTGGTTTTTGAAACCAAACAAAGCAAAAATTTTTTTGTTATTACACTGACTTAGTTACCTACTATAAAAGATAGTTTATTTTTCAAGAGTGGTGGTGGATGAAAAAATAAACCAAATTTACTTTGGTAGATCAAATATTTACCGTATTATACTAATTTTATAAATGTTTAATTGTTGTTGTTGGTCCTTCAATGACGTTGCAAATACTGATCTCAGAATATTCAAAATCGCATGTATAGGCGACAAGGAAAGTGGTTTACCACTTTTGATGACATCTCCCAGTAACATAATTATTCGCTAAGGATTACAGATTGACAGATTCTGAGGTAGCAGTTATTAATCTGTCAAGCGAAAATAGCCCTTGATGTTTTGTACGTGCAAATGATATTCAGTCTTAGAGTGGTAAACCAATTTCATTGTCGCCTATACCTACAAAAAAAAAGTAGAGTATTCTAGCAATAAAGTCATATTACAAACTTGTTTAGTTCGATTCTAGACGGCAGAGTAATTTCTTTGAACATTTAATTATGAGTTCATAAAAAATAGTGATGAAAGTGATGCTAAATCCGATAAAAATACGCAAATGTCACTTGTTTACTGTTAACAATGTTAGTCACTTGTAAATGCATGTAGGTTACTCGTGACATTGGTTTTGAAACATCTATTGTTAGCAAACCAACTGGAAACATTAAGCGTGTCACACTATTTAATTAATTTGTATCGGAATAATATTAATTATCGCAAACAAAAGGTCAACTGCTAACTGAAACTCAATTCTAATGACTAAAAGTACTTTATCAATTTAAAGTTTAAACTTTTAAATATCATAAAATATGTACATATGGTAAAAATTATAGACTCAAATAATATTCAATTTTGTTATAATATATGCAATTATCTTAATAAAAAAATGTTGTCAGTGTCTGTTTAATTTGCCAATTTAATTCTGATACGTATAACAAGCAGCTTATTATGTAAAAACATAAAATTACTGTTATTTTAAAATGGCCCATGACGCTAAAGTACTCATTTATTGCCAAAGGTTTATCATCCCCTTAGGAGCCAAAATAGACCTTAACAAAAGCCCCTAGACAGATCGCTGTCTTTAATCAAGCAAAAACTCGAAATACCTATCTACGTTATATTTATGGCTGTCCGTCGTCTTACCCGTTAAATAGTTTGATTTTTTAAATCACCAAAAGATACGTTCATTTTAAACTACCCATCCAGTAAAAAAAGGTACCGCTTCCAAACATAATCTTATCTTGAAGAATAGTCAGTTGTTTCCGACCTCCGGTTTATTGGTCGTCGTTCATTATCAAGATAAATTATCTTTGAAGAGCCAATTAAATTTAAAAACAAAAGGTAACATAATAATGCAGTGATCTTAAAGCAGGAAGGTGCGATGCAGCCACAGTTTAACGAATACATCCCACTTGTACAATAATTTAAATAAAACCAAGGCGCTTTAGAATCTAGATTGAACAACGAATATACAGATTATGTCTAGGGGAATCATTTAAAATATTAACACATACAAAATAATCTTTATTAAAATTAATTGTAAACTCATTAAAAAAATACTACACTAAAATTGATGAGAATTAAAATTATAATATAACATTAAGTCTTAATATTTTATTTATGTTAATTTGGGATTGGGTTACCTAGCTACAAAAAATGTTTTGAATATTCAAAAATCCGCGACTTTACTCACAAGTGCTGTTATTAAGACAATATAGAATTAAACATACATAGAAGAAGTTTCGTTTTAAAAATGAACCATCATTAAGTATTTGCATAAACTGACAAATTGACCCCATAACACAAAACAGTAACGAATAATGGAATTCTATTAGTTTATTTCTCCACATCCGTTCGACTCAGCGTTTTTATTTTATTGCCTTTATTCTTTCGAGGGTCAACAAAGAACTGTTTATAGCTAATGATACTTAGGTGTGTATTTTAACACAGACCCGAACCCAAAGATACTTGTAAAAAATATTCTACACGTTTTGAGGCAGCAGTCTGGTAAGGCGAATAGTATGCGGCTGTTTTCGTTATTCAACGTTGACGTTTTCTATCAGCGGAGCTAGTTGTCTCAAAGTAGCTTAGCGTCAGGTAGCCGTCAGCCGCACACTTGGATTCAATGGGACTACAGCCTAAAGGCTTCAACTGCCGTGAGTCCTGAGATTCTCCTCAGTTCGGTGCAGTGGCGCCTATTTTTTGTGAACATTTTTTGGACGTATATTAAATGTGGGAGTTGGCAAAGCTATAAAACGGCAACAGTAAGAAATTTAACAGCCACTTTCGGTAGACGGTGCACTTTATAACTTTAGTACTGGCGTTAGACAAATAAAATGCGCAAGTTTTAATATTTCAAAATGTTCTTCGTAATTTAACCTGATGACGAGTTTTTTTTATTTATTTTATTATCCATGTATTCCACATTCCACAACGTCGTCTAAACCCCATAAATGCATTACTTGTTTTAATAGTAATATATTATGATAAATGAATATATTGTATGAAATGTAACGTATAAAAGAAACATCATTAGATATAATTCGGAACGTACAACATAGAATCGCGAGTTACATGGTAAGTATATTTTTTTCAGCCCTATTTTGAAACAATATTACAATTGAATACATAAATTATGTTATGGAATTCAATAAATATCATTTAATTAGCTACGTAAGTTTATTTAGGGGAGAAGAGAGACAAAATAAATCAAAACTCAATTCACATAAAATCAGTAACATAAAAATATAAATGAAATGAAATTAGGGCAACAAGTCAAAGTTTCGGTTTGAATTACTTTACCGGGTCACGCAACACAAAATGACAATGGAACATAATGTCTCAGCAAAATGGCAGCTTAAATTGAAATAGAGTTATTGTGGAAAACGTAAACGAGGAATCTTCCATAAATGTCAATTTATATTTACTAATAATTTAAAAACTATAAACCAAATTGGTTCGTCGTTAGTAAGTTATTAGAAAGAAATATTAAAAGTTTACTAGGTACGTTTTGGCTTACAACAGATTAAGTCAGCGGGATATCTTCAAAGCAAGTATGAAAAGTTTTTGTTTATGTAATAGTCGAAATGCTGACGGTCACTTTACTACTCAATATCATTCTATCAAGCAATGTCAAGCGCAGACGGCGGGCGGCGCTCCATCGGTTCAGTTAGGTCAGATTATGGTACGCTTGCTGTGGCCAGAGGGAAGATTTTGTGACTAGATTATGTCTCCAAGAGAAGTTTTTTACCTAGGCAAGGATGATTGAATGCAGTAATTTCTCTGGCCGAGCTCAATGGCAGGTGCTCACCTGCCATTGAGCTCGGCCATAAGTGATATAGTTCGGTCTATAAGAATGGAATATATGGACTGGTACATGTTGGTGGTCAACTGATTACTATTTCAGAACAATGATCAGTCAAACATATTTCAGGACGTCTATTAATAGCTACGCGTGTTCTTCAGCAATACGAAGTAAGTAGGTACCTACCTGTCTTGTGAATGATGTTTTGGATCAGTTGAGTTTTCAAGTCGTTTGAAACGATCTGCAGATGGATAGCCTGACCATTTTATGTGTATTTTTTTAAATATGTTTATTAAGCATGTTCTATGTTATAATAAGGAGTAAGATGTGGATGATTATCGGACCGCTTTGCTCATCCAGTTAAACATACTGTTGTACTTCTAGTTCTATTAATCAACATCTCGGAGCAACATTTAACTGGAAAACATAAAGATTAGAAAAATAGTTGATAGAATTTTATTATTTTAACTATGTATTTATTTGAAATTTTTAATTGTTAATATGTTTTAATTACCTTATTATTCATGTTTTTTAAGACTGCCTTTTGCTGGTAATCAGTTTTATCTCCACATTTTTTTTATGTAATGGGAAACATAGTTTGTTTCGTATCTCCATGGAAAAAAAATTGTATTTATTTGCAAAAGCAAAATGTATATAACGATGTAAACGTCAGCAGTATACTCTTCACATAGCTTGTCTGACAGATCCATAAATGCAATATCTGTACCTACATACTTTTTTTTGATAAAAAATTCAAAATAAAGTTCTGTTTTCTGAGTAACGATAGTGTTTCAGAAGATATTTATCTGCGAGCTCGTCTAATAAAAAGTATTTAACCATAGCTAATCAAAGAACATGACTAAACAATGAATCACCTATCATGAATGAACCAAAACACGTAATAGCTTTCTGTATTTCCTATCTTTTATCTCCAACAAAAGTTGATGCATCTAACAACAAACGACAAAGTACCGGTTTAAGATTAACCCCATCAATTTTAGATAACTTGTTCCTACCGTTCTCTTGTGTGGCCTTTTCAATCGAGTGAAAAGTTAAGTTTTATCTACCGTTTTTACACGCGACTTTGTCTGTGTTTGTTCGTCTTCTTCTTTTTTGTATGGCTTCTGCCCCTCAATATGACAGGCAACTGCCAGTGCGTTTATTTGAAATATTTTCAGTCAAGTCGGTCAATCATCTGGAAGAGAGAATTGTCCACTATTTTTTCTGTAAAAGAAATGACAATCTCATTTGTTGTATAAAAAAAATAATGAGGATTTTCTCATATTTTCACTTTGAATTGTTAACTTTAATTAGGTATAGTATGGGTATTTCAAATGGATTTAAAAGTTTATTAAGTTTGATGCGTGAACTGTCCAGGAATATTTATTTATTTATATTAGTTTTTCACTTTTCAAATAATAAATACACCTTTTCACCGTTGCCTAATTTTAGGGCTTTATTTTTACGACTCAACTGTTATAGGTTAATAATAAGGTTGATATAATACGTGATAATCTTGAATCACTAGATACAATCTAGAAATTGGGTTGGATGCAACTAAATAAGTGCCGGATGTAAAACCTTCATACGATCAGTAAAAAGACAAGCGAACTTAACGAACGATCTTGATTAGAATACACAATACCTCTCCGTCGACTCTCCATTAGTGAAAGAGTAGGTGTCACGATTCTCTCGCACGGCTTTTATTATTTATTCCCACATTTCGAAACAGCATGCAAAAGCTCATCGGTTCCGAACACGAGCAAAGCATCTTTTAACTTGGCTCTATTCAAATGCTGCCGGTAATTACAGTCTAGCTATTATGTACGAGCATTCCTCTCACTCATTATCTTATTTTACAAAAAGAAAACAATGAGGAAACGATTGTTTTCTTTTTAAAACGGCTATTTTAGCCTGCCATTTGAAAATCCAAATGGAAACTATTTTTTAGAGCTGGTTTAATTAAAAAAGGATTCAATCATGAGCATTCCTCCTTTCATTTCATTGCCGTTTCGGCAACAATGCCGCCGAAAATGTTTAATTTACATCGGAAACAGCGAAACAAAAAGGGTTTAAGTGGTGACATGCGCCGACACACCAAAAGCCTAGAGTCGTCTGCAGCGTCCGGCCGCGCCGCACGCCGACGCAAAAAGGACGAATCATTAGGAGGCGCCACACGAGATCCCATTTAAAAGTATGAGAATATTTTCACAAAAAGCTTCACATTCAACTCGCAGCACATTCATTTTATGAGAACAATGAGTGATTTTTGTATTTTTATTTAATTCTATGTCGATTTTATCCGCGGCAACGAGGAGGCGAGCCGCCGTGGTTGTCGCCTCGTTCTGTCTTTAACTTTTTGCAATGGGAGAAGCGCGGGCGTCGGCGGCAAACGGTGGTTTTGTTCCCGTGGAGGCGCTTCCCCCCTCCCGAGTGCTCGCAGCACCCTCTGACGTCCTCTCGCCGGCGCCACATTTCACACTCCAGCTTGATGCGCACCGCGTCTGCGCCCGTTTCGCATATCCTTGATTCTCTTCAATGCATCGACAATCGGTTAACGAGCTCTCTAAATGCGAGAGCATCGCATGTTTAAACCGAGATCTGTTCGATTTGGCTCTTAAACGTTGCTGTTACAATTTTCTGTTAAATGATGCTTTTTTGTTGCTAGATAGATACTGGCGACTTAAGGTAGAACTATCGTAAAAGACTCACCTCACAAGTACCGCAGCTTAGAACCGCGTTTATTATTAAACGGCTATTACGTTTTAATAAGCTCCCATTAGAATCTCTTATAAAATAAATATGAGAGATTCTAATGAGAGGCTGCAAGGTAGACGCTGACAGTTTTGTAATTTATTTGTAACAGTTCTATGACGGGTGCGCGTAACATTTTGATGTGACGGCATAATGGTGCGGAGACAATGGACTTCAAGACTTGTTTATTGAGTGGATGGAGTTGTTTTGAAGTAGAGTGTGCGCAAGAGTGGAGGAGGCGTCTGTCCGCTGAGAGCCAATGATAGCCGGTAGACTCGGTGGGAGGAACGAGTAGGTAATCATGCATTAAGCACCACGAGCTATGTCGGAGAGATTCACACAGCGGATACAGCTTTACGATTCATTATAAATATGTTGACTCGCTCTATTTATATGGCCCGAGTACTCTTAATTCTATCAATGGAGGCAATGGAACCTGTATTAGTGAGAACTTGTTTAGCGTCATTTATTTTATGAGTTCTTAGGCAGCACTATGTTTATCTGTAGTTCAAAAGTACTTGACTTTGTTTGCATGTGTAAGTGTACATATAATTATTTCGTAAAATTTGAGCACAAACTAGAATTAAAAAAAAAATGTTTATGAATGCAGTCAGTAGGTACTTATTAATAAGCTTCAAAGTGGCTCCAATAAAATAAAATAAAATTCCAAATTCAACGACCTTACCTAACGCCTAACAATTGATGCAATGCGTTAGCACACAGAGTGGAGATACCGCGTCCATCACTCGGAGATGAGGTGGCAAATATCACGTGCCGTCAATTTAAACCGCACCGTTATCATTCTAACGTAAAACAAACAATTACGTAACAGTACAAGTATCAGTAAATTATGATTGAAATAGTTAATACAAAAACAATTCAAATAATAAAATAACTAATTTTGAAAACACGGTACACAGTAATAGAAACATTATAAATAAAATGTATGAATCTTCTCCCTCAATAATTATATTAGTTCTTCCTTAATATTTTATAAGGAAGAAACGTGTAAACTCTTAGTAATTATGATGATTATTGTAAAAATAGTCGTATAACATAGTTTGCAATTATGCTAATCCTTTTGTTAGCACAAATCCGTTTGATTGTTAAAGCAAACAGTCAGTTTTCAATGTTAAAAGTTGTAAAAAATGTTTAACATAATAAGCAAGTTAATATTTTTAGTACCTTAATTAAAAATAAGATGTTCAAATTAAAGCACTTTAATGTTTTATTATAGTCTGCTCATGATGATAGCAATAGTATTATAATATAACTTGATTATAATCAGGTCCTATTTGACTTCAAATTTAATTATAATTATTAATTAAATAGTTAAAACACATTTTTTGACATAGTTTTTGTACGTTCGAAGATCGGGCAAGAAACTTATGACCAACTAGGTCATATGTTCGTGCCTTTCTTAAATTAACTGTTATAAAGATATACAACCATTTATTTGAATTTTTATAACAGTTTTACAATTAATTTCATCATCAACAACCTATATCAGTCTATTGCAAGGCGTAAATTTGTCGCAAAACGCGCCACTGAGCTCGGTCTTCGGCTCTTCTCATCAAGTGTTTGCCAGCTACACTCCGCAGATCGTCGCTCCATCTAGCCGGAGTCATTATTTATTTGTAATATGTGTATAATCAAGTTCTTATATCATCTTTTGAAATGCATAATATCAAGGAGTGCACGGTTATTATTATTATTTTCAGTATCTTCTCGAAGATTTCACGGTTACCGATATTTTTAAGGCTCAACTTTATTTTGATACAAAGTCAATGATTTTTTTTTTAAAAATCTATAAATCCTAGGTTTAAAATTGCTGGTTTATTATCTCATTGACACAAGAAGAAATATTCCTTTTTAGAAATTGGTAGTATTTTAACATTTTAAACCGGATCCTATTTTCAAGAATCACCTTATTTATATTTTATCAAACAATCGTGAAAGAAACAAAATGTTATATCAAAACTGTTTCGTTAAGTAATAAAAACTGTCTTTCGATATCGCTAAGGCATAAATAAACATTGTTGGGTAGCGCTCCGGTACATCTTCCACCACTGATTAGCCGGCGTTGCGTGACAAAACCCTATTTGTTCGATCATTGTCTTGCTCTGCATCCTTGCGCCATCAGTAAACTGGAACACACACAACCCGCGAACGACATTAGCTGTTTCACACTGCCCGACACGACACCTTTACGATATCAACGGAGAGATAATATTAATGAGGTCGTTTCGCGGTCAGTCAGTTTTATTACCTTACTTATTATCAAATATTTGGCAATGTTTGATATCATTTTTTATCACACCAATAAAAAAATATTTTAAGAGTAAGTGATAGAACATGTAGGTTAAATTCAGTATAACAATGAATTATTAAACTGAGCACGTTTATTACGGACGTGCTCTGCAATGCATTAACATGAGTCCAACTTACGGAGATATAAGGATGTTACGTCTAATGTGCCTGCATACATTCTTTTCAAACCTGAAGCAGCGAGTACGTATCACAGCATAGCGACACAGGTCGTGTCGGATTGCTTACATGTCGGTATCGGTCATTACAAATGCCCTTATACATAAAATTTTGTCCGAACGACAACTTCCGGATAATACCACCCTTCTGAAAGAAAGTTTCTAGGTTGGTATATTGAATCTGAAGAACTAGGTTTTATACTATGATCTAGGTCTCCATAGCTACTTTAGTTTCTACAGAAAGTGACACAAAAAACATTTGTGGTAAGGAAATATTGAATATAATTGGTGTTCTATTGTTCTTAGCTCTCAATGGTCTGGTCGACTATTAAAGTTTAAATAATATTTGAGAATCTAAAAAGTGAATTTTATAAAACATATTATTCGAGACACATATCTGTTTACCTTATACTGTTAATTTTATAAGTAGCTATTATTTCGTCTTCGTTTGTAATAATAGTTAATTTTCCATACAAACATAACCCTCAGATTACGTGAAAATGTTTACTGCCCAACCTTAGTTCTTCCGTTTTTTGTTTTACTAGCTCGTGAAATGGCTTCAGTTATTATGGCTTTATTTTTTGTTTGCTCATAAATTTAAAGTTTCACTTATCTTGAAGAGGCTGATAACACAAAATATGAATAAAAATGTAAACACAGTCCCACAAGGTACCTCGTTACTCGCAGTTCCGCTTTTATTTGCCAAGTTAATGAGCAAGGACAGCAGAGCGCAACCTCAACATATAGTAACAATTTCTAATTTATTTTATATTGGGTTTTTATTTAATTTATTCAGTGTGAGAGAAGTGGGCAGGTTTCTGATGCTTGTTACGATACGATAATCTGGCTTACAGGATGTTTGTGGCGATTTAATTGGCACTCGAAATGCTTGGACGTTTTTGCGCCAGGCTTTTATTGCTGGCTAACGAGAAATAAACATAGTTACGTGCAATACGTTGTTCTTCGTATGACTCGATTTTAGATGAGTTATCGTTTCTCCATTACCAGCGGTGTACACACCATACACTCAAAGCTTTTCTTATAAACTTCAATTAAATGGTAAACAAAAGTAACTAGATAATTTGCTACCATACTCTAAAATGCAGTCGCATAAAAGTCGACATTCTCAACTCAATGCGACTGTTTTTTTATATGTTATAGCCAATAAAACATTTAGTTCTATTTCTTTTGACCTATGCGTGAGTACATTTTTAATCTACACATTTATTATTTACAGTTAAACCAACAAGCACACAACAGTAAAATTAATTGCTATGTTGCTCACTAGTAGAGCTTCGTCATTGCAATTTTTATTGTACATTCGTGACTTCGTTTTTAACAGAGTTTGTCGAGTTCGAAAAACAAGTATTTATTCTGTGTTCTAACTTAAAATATCATAGTGAAGTAGAGACACGTAGCTAAACAATAATAATATTTGTGTTGATGGAGTGACGACATCGATGACAGCGCAAGCCAAGCGTGAGAATATTTGAAGTTCACATAATTTGTTTTTGGGAATGTTTGAGGGAATGTAAAGTTTTATGATTAATCTATCAAACCAACGCGAGGTGCGATCAGAAACTAACAAAATAATAAGTTTATTTGAACATGAACCGAGAAAAAAATTATTGGAGATAGCATTCGAACTATCTGGATATTGTATGGCTTAAAACGAAAACGAAATTAATAACGCCTAAAAGCATTTTCCTACTTGTTTGATAAATATCGAGTGCATTAATGTAAAATATATTCTAAGGAGCTTTTCATTCTTACAGGACGTTGTTTTGTCGTGGGTTCAAGGAAGCAGCTATTCCTGGTTTGTACGGATACAACACCTGACAGGTGGAAACGATAATTAATAGTTACTAGGTATCGTTTTCGAAACTGACATTTCGAAAGATAATATTATACAGACTCAGATTACTAAATCTGTTTGATATTCTAAGTATACAGATAATACAATCACCAACAGTGCCATTCATCTCCTCAGATAAAGCCTCGCACAATAGCAACAAGCACAATGACAAAACAAATCAATGTCATCTTAGGCAACAACGGGATTAAACGACAAAGCGTTGACCCCTTCAAATCAAAAATTATAGCTTCGCGACCCTGCGATGCTCATATTTCAAGAATGATCCGCCTCGTCCATTCGGCGATCCTTCGACAATGGAACGGACAACACAAAGTTAACGCCACAAATGCCGTGAGTCTATAAATCATTGGCATAGCGGAAGTGCGTGGTGGATGCGACGCGATCCTGCGACCGTGGCCGGCCGGCAGCCCTGCCGCTCTAAGAGCACCCCGCAATAACCGCTACGCACCCATCTCCGGCATTTTCAGATATAGATAAATTAAATGCCGACACATCCCTGCCAGCAAGCGCAGCCGAAGCGCGCCCGGAATGTCCGAATATTTTTTGACAAACGCACCGGAAGCTAAACCTATTACGTGACACTGTCCCCGTTTCTTTCCACTTCTCGGTTATTGTTTTCTCCTTCGGCATTTGGGGAATTTTAAGTTTTATTCCAACCGGCATATGGGAAACGCGGCCCTTTGAATCGATTAGATTTCAATCGATAAACTGTAATAGGTCAGTTTTGTGTCGGAATTAATCAAGCGTCAAAGGACTGGCTATAATTGAGCACCAAAGGCTGCGGGTGTGTCGTATATCTCACTAATTAATGGATTCGCTAGAAATGTTTTTGTCACAAAAGACACCGCTTCACAAAAACGTTTGGGTTTTTTTTAGATTCGGATACCCATCACCAACCCGTTCCCGGGTGTTTGTGTGCCGTAACCTGGAACAATAGAAGAACATCGTGGAGTCTATTAGAGCTTTGTGTATGGTATTATTGTGGCGGAATCGGTGCGTGCGAGTTTGGTATAAAGAAATATTAATATCACCATGATCATAAACAAGCAGTTGACGATGATAATTCGAACGCATAAAACAGGGCGCTATCTATGATCGAATGGCAGCCCCCGGAGAGTTTAGTGTGAAATGTGTTCTCAAAGACACCGTTTAGTAGCGTAATGCGCGTGACTGTCGTACAAATTATGCATTTTCGAGACAAGTCGATTTTATTGCCGCGGAAGTGACGTCAATAAAGCACAGTGTACAGCAGTTTAATGTTCCCGTATAATTTGAATCCGATCACGATATGCGTTAGGACACGGAAGGTAGAACACGTCATTTCTATAACTAACGATTCGTTAATTTGCCTAACTTCATTCTCAACGTCATTTAAAAACAGCATTTTGAACTTGTAGCAAATAGGATAAAGTTAAATTTAAAACCTAGCATGTTTTTCTTTCTTTTTGTTATTTTACTATTACACACTCTAGTTAAACACACTCGCCCTGTTAAAAATTTAAATTAATTGTTATAAATTGAGTACACCAAAATGAAAACTTATCCGTCAAAAATGGTTGTAAAACCTCCTACTGCAATATAATTGCTATAGATAAATTGAAGGGTATTTTACTAGAACGTTCCGAGTCCAAGAACAAAATTAATCGCTGGTATTGACTGAAATGGCGTAGTAGCCGCAAATGAGCATTTTTAGCATAAGAGAAGAAAACATACAATTATGTACAGTTTCTTATCAGTCTTAATATTGTTAATCGACTTATAAAAAGAGATCCCACCCATTACTAAGTCGACATTGTAACTTTGAAATAAATGATTTTGATTTTTTGATTTTTGATTTGAATTGATAAATAAAACTTGATGTTGCCTATAATTTTTCAACAGTTTAGCTTAATTTTGAATATCGCTTGAGCCTAAATAAATATAGGTATTTATACCGAAGCAAATATATTAAACCTATTGTGGAACATAAAATATTTGTTCTGTGTCTGGGTGTTATTTTGTATTCTATGTATGTATTAAAAAAAATGTAAGTATGTAAGTATTTTATCAGCAATCAGATGTGTGAAATGTACGTGACGTAATAGTATAAGTACCTACTTATATTAATATTATATCTAAGGATGTTAATAGAAGGACAACAGCAAACTTTGTTTTCTACAGTCAAGGAATGAATTCAAATCGAAAGCAATATGGCCTTATAATTGACGTAATAATTTATCAACCAAGTGCTACACAGCATAGCTAATGTAGTATTACATATCAACAGTATGTAACAACTAGCTACGTGACAACACATTTTAACTTTATAAATTATCGTCAGTCCCTAATATACCTGAATGGTATGTGACGCCCAAACGCTTCGAACTCCCCATGAGATTTAGCACCAACTCCAAAAAATGATATACTCCGCACCTTATATTGAACGGGAAATAAATCGTATACTTTCTTTAAGTGCCAATAAAAGTAGGAGTAAATCATAAAAGTATCACTCGACGAGAAACGTCTATAACAAGTGTGTTATTGCGGAATAATTCAGTAGAGAGGGGTGTTTTGAAGGATGGCTCCCTCCAGATCTCACCGTGCGAGGTTCGATCTATCCCGATGCTCTATCAAAGCCTTCAATTATTTATCGGACCCATGTCTACTTTTCATTTTACTCCTTTCCTGGGCAAGGCTTTCAGTTGGCGAATAAACATGTCACACCGTTGGGAATAGGCTTTACCCGAGCAGTGGTATTGTGGTTGTAAACTCTATTGCTCTCCGTCGTGATCCTGGCACTGATGTATGGTAGCTGGTTGACATCATCAATATCACTTATAATATTATATTAAGAATAATAAATAAATATTCACGGACATTTCACACATCACGCTCTAGTCTCAAACTAAGCGAAAGCTTGTATGATGGGAACTAGGTTAAGCTTAGGTAATTTTTTTTTAATCTTAGTTTATTTTATACATATTTTTTTATAATATTCGTTTCTTGTCTCACAAACACTTGTTTTCGGTGGGGATCAAACCCGCGACTCAAAGCATGGAAGGCAGAGCTACAACCACTTGGACTGTGACGCTTGTCACCATTACTGAATTCAATTTTCCGTGAATGTGTATTATTTATTTATTTAAGTATATTTATTAATGTCAAAGTAAAACTGATATACGTTTAATTAATTTAATGAACTGTTTAAATTATTTTTATCTTGTACTAACTGGTAGTGTCAAATAGAGACGTAAATTTTATTCAAAATAAGAGTTATATTATTCTAAAATCTATTAAAGTACGCGAATATTATTTTATAATAAATAAATTTAAATTTATATGCAGTGCTGCATTAAATGTTCAAAGTAGTACATTTTTATTGACTGCAGCTGATGCATGCTATGAAATGGGATTCGAACATAAAATCAGCTACTACCCTACTAGATTAATTTAAAACGTTATACTTTCACGTCAATAAGTCAAACTTATAAATCAAAAAGGTAATTTATAGTTATTGTGTGTTGTAAAATGCTGTCATTAGATACACTAGGAGTAAAGAATCATAAAAAAATATATGATCTTTTCACGTGCATTCGTGATCCCTCGTAAAATAGCAAGGCCTACTCCAGACAGTCTAGCGAACGTCATGAATTAATTTGCCCCATTAAAAATAACAATTAAAAAGCTAATGAAATATATTATACTTTTGTTTTTATGATCGGCCTTGTTGCGAGTTTTTGCAATGCGACAAAAATATTATTGACTCATTTTAATGCCACAGAAAGTAGAACTTTGATAACTTGTAAACTTTTGTTATTTACAAAAAGCTTAGGTACTTTATTTATATTTAGTTACAACATATTATATACTCCTCAATTAATGGGTTTAAACCTGAATCCGAATCAATGTTAGTAGGTACTTAATGATAGAGATGGTTTGAGTTACGCGAAATTAGGAAAAAAAATCTTTATTGATTATTTTTGAGAATCAAGGCAAATTAAGTTCAGAATATGAACACAATAGTCGCTCTATCGATCTGGCAATCAAAAAATGCGACCGATATCTTGAAGAAAAAGTACTTTTTTTTATAATGCTGGTCAATCCACACAACTTCATCTAGCCCCAAGCTAAGCAGAGCTTGTGTTATGGGTACTAGAAGACTGACGTACTTAATACAGTAGGTACATTACATAGATATTTTTCATTATACATATAAAATACCCATAAACATTTATCCCAAGGCGGGAATCAAACCCGCAACATCCGCGTCGCAGGCGGATCATCGCCCGCTGCGCCACATCTGTCGTCTTAGATTTACCTATAGCATTTTCAAAATCATATTTATCACATAAAGTTTATCACATCACGTTGTAACAAGTAGACATAAAACGCGATAGATACGTCCTCACGTAGCTATTACTTCTTCTGTGACAATACCAGCATTGAGGTTGCGGCGAGTTATGCGAGGCAAAAAGCGATGATAATGACAAAGACCATCGGCGCAAAGGGCGCGGGATGAGGTTCCGCCGCCGTACGCGCCTCGAATAGCGAAGTGTCTTTACTGCAAACATACTAAGGTTTAGACACGCCAGACCTGATGACAGAATCTACCAAGAGCTACTATCAGCACTAACTACATCTAATTAGGAGTAATGAGCATCTACAAACTAACAAACTATTTATTAACAAAATGTACATAGGTATATAAAATATGTAATATTATATGTTATAATATTATATATTTATTTATAAGAAACAGTTGAGCTATCTACAGACCGTTGCAATAGATCTATAGATAGTTCAACTGATCAACTTTTTATTAACGCTTTTAATGTAAGTAATGCTTTTGTTAAAATAAATTATTAATCACGATGAATCAAGTTATTATTTTTTTTATTTTGAACCTAGCTTTTCATATTTTAGATCTTCGAAAAATATGTACTTAAACCAAAAATATTTTACAACTAAAAAATATTTTTTTCTAAATCTACGATAGGTTCAAAACAAGCCACCACAAAAATATATATATATTTTTTTATATGGCAATCGTCCGGGTTTGGATATTTCTGCCAGCGTCACATCAATATTAAAATAAAGAAGCCCTGTCTAAAAGTTGTATCACCTCGTACGTTTTCCTAATATAAAATCGTAGTGTTACTTCTCAGTGGCATGGTGAAAAGGGGAGGCCTTAGGCAATAGTGGAAACACGTAGCTAACATCGTTTGAGGGTCACGTAAAGTAACGATACCGAATTACCCGCTTGTGCAAAGTGATCCTTATTGTACCCAGGGAATATGCTACTCTGAGAAGTAGGTATTGGCGCGATAATATTAGGTTTTATGGACATCTATTGATAGTTTAATTTGTTCGTGCTGTTTTGTAAGGTTGTTTGAATTTGATATCTAAGGTACCTTAAAATGAGTCATCATTTTAAGTAGGTACCTATAGAAGTACGATACCAGGCTTGTCGTATCAACTTCTGAAATATTGTAGGTTTAAAAAATACTGTTTGTGAACTGAAATGTTTTTAATGGTGGTCTGGAACACAATTTCTTTAAAAGTGTATTTTAAAATGCAAACCAAGCACTTCATAACATGGTGAACTTTAACTTATCAAAGACATATTTCAACAGATTTTGGGTTGCAATATAATATCAATAGGGGTGAAGGTAACCGAATTTTGTAAACTTTCCAAAACAATATCCCTGCACTGTTTTCCTCTGGAATCCAACGTAAGTCGCGCTCAGCTTTTTAAAATCTTATTCAAACTTTATAAAATAAGTGGCTCTCCCCTTTGGAGGGGTCACACGGGTGATATTATTGTGTAGCCATCTGTGACGAGGCCTGCGACGCTATAGAAAAGACATATTTTTAGATTTAACTCGTAAATTACTACGATCCAATTGGTTTACGCTCGTGTGAGAATTAGGAGTGAGTTTTATTTGCCAATGTGGTTGTTTATGACTTTGGAATATGGACTAGGGTGCCGTTCAATCATTACGGTGTATCGTAAATAATCGAGAATTAGCAACAATGTGGACTAAGCTGTTTCGTTTTATTAAGTGCCTACTAAATCTTGAAACTCGTAGGTAATGGGAATGGCAGTTTGTAGTCAGCAATCGATTTGAGGCATAGATAAATATAGAAAATTTCCCAAGAGACATTCTTGGGACATTTTCTATATTCGTTAGCATTTCATTGATAATGATATTATTTCCCGAGATGACCGAGATTAGCCTTCTCAAATAAACTAAGTACATAAATTAAGAAATAACAACCGTTCTAATAAGTATGATACTAGAGGGTTGAAAGTATTCCACAAATTTGATGAAATTTTCGTTTGATTGTCTGCCAAATGCAAGCTACTTACAAGTTCCCAATAATACGCGTATGTTCAAAGTGAAAATACGGACTATGCACGAATGAACAGACAGACAAACAGACAGACTGACAAGATGAAGCCATAGGGGCTCTTTGGACAAACCCCAAAAAATGTCCCCTTGTTATGAAGCAAACTCAGTAACATTTTGACCACAGATTATAACAAAATGTGTGACAACTACACCCTCAATCTGTGAGTCTGACTGGCACTTACTCGATTTTTTTAAGTACTGTACACTGTAGCTGTCCGAGAAATGGAAGGGGACATTTTCGAAGCCATATGGGGAAAAACGATATTCAAACGAAACAAAAAATGCTACGCTGATGTCCCAGAGCGCAAACCTACCAAAAAAACTGACAAACTAAACGTGTAGTCTGAGACACAGCTGAATCTAAGCGTGGACTTTCGCTTGCGTTTCTTCTTCTTTTATTTCATAAATATATAAAAAAAATTGTCTAGTGTTCCTTAGATTTGACGGTTTTGAGTTTCGTTTCTTTCTCAGTCCTCTGCCAGTGTCTCAAAATGTCTCTTTATCTCACGAAAGCACGTATTTGATGCATTTTTACAAGAAGTAAAAATGACACGCTTCAGTATTATTTTTACTACGACAAGTCTCATAGAATATTCTTTTAGTGCTTCAACCATCATTTTTTCAAGTGGAAATAAATGAAATAATAGATACTGAGTTGGTCAATTACATTATAATGAAGTTTTAGTAAACATTCAAACAATGGCGCCATTATGATATTAACAAAATGTTCTCACCTTTAAAATATATTTAATAGGAAATGGAATTGGTCATTACTTAAATTAAATTCAAGCAAAAAAAATTATGATTGTAAGTGTGATTTAAATATTTTTTTTATGTTATAGAAATTCAACTGCGAGCCGGGAATCAGTGGATGAGAGTCGCAAGGGGCCGAAAAGAATGGCATAATAAAGAGGAGGCCTATACTCAGCAGTGGGTGCCAACGGGCTGAAATGATGATGATGATGATCACAAATAAATAATCTATTTCTTCTCTCTTTCCAACATCATATTAACATCTTACGAAGTCAATAGGTCCCAATTTTTATTATCATTTATATTATACATATATTATTCATTTATATATATTATTTACATATATTATCAAATAATAATAATGATGATGAATTAACACAAAAATTAGTATTCCAATCCGTCATTGTTAAAATATTATCTCAATATAATCTCGTGATAATTGGATAGGACAAACGTTTTTCAAACGCGATAATATCACAATTAAATATTATATCAACACTATTACGTTTGCGTATGTAAAAACGAGTTTTTTAATAAAAAAAACCGCTATAGATCTTGAAAATAATTTAACTTAGCGGTTATTTTTGGCAAATAATAATAATATCTTATCTTATAAAGGATTATCTATAAATTAATAAATATTTACGGACAAATCAATCATCACACTCTAGTCCCAAACTGCTTAAAGCTCGTTCTATAGGAACTGATTGCTGATAGAATACTTATTATTTATTTTTGTAAATTCGTACGTAGAAAACATAGTAATCAATTCGAGAACGTATTCTACGAGACAATGCAGTGCATAGCTTCGTTATTTGATTTGGTAATTGATGCGTCAGAATATAAGATGTTGTTGGTAAACCACACATAAGTCATCGACACCAAAGCTCCTCATCAAAATAAATTATGTAAATAATATCAATGAGCGCGATGAAAAAACCATCCAATTTAATATTACGCTTTCGTTTATCAACACGTCAATAAATTAATTAAGTTTTTCATAATATTATTTGAAGTTATAAAAATTGTCTGCCACCATAAATTGGAACACAGATTGTTGCTCTAACGCATTTAGATACTTTAAAAGAAGGGTTGAAGACCCCTTTTGCTCGACTTTCATTCGTCACACACACGACGTCAAATGGAAGTTTAATTTTTAAAATTGGATTTTTATTGCGCATTGAAACGGAATGAAAAGTGGCTACAATAACAACTTAACCAAGTGTAAAACGACTACCCTCCGATAGCTTAAGCTACGCGTGCACTTGGCGTCTAAACTAGTAGTTACTGCGTCAATTATGACGACTAGTGTTAGAAAAACTATGACATACCGAGATGTCTGTATCACCCTTTACTATGTGTATCGAGATTTGTTAGAAAAGTGTGTTGAACGTTGATGAGAGGTTTTTAGTAGAGTCCAAGTCTAAATGGAGTATTACGTAGATGAAACGATAGCAATACAACATTTATGCATCCTTACCACTTTACATTTGAAATCTGTGTGAATAAAAAGTGATGTCACTTGACACAGAACCAACAATCATGAGCAGGATTTACTTAATAAATTAGATATTAGTGTGTACGTCACGTTAAAATCACGTTAAAAAAAAAGGTAGCACTCCGGGAGTGCCGGCAGAAGTGAAAACTTCATTATTAACGTTGTGTTTTCACTTCTAAGTTTTCACATAAAAATATAACCACAGACGTCATAATGACAATGACAATCACAATGACACAGACACATTCGCGCAAGCGCCCTGTGCCGCCTAAACAGAGTCAGCACACTCAGGCACGGTAGAAAGAGTGGGAGATACTAGTTCCTCTCCCTTTCCCTCGATCTTACGCTTTCGATCAACGTCACGTGACCCTGACGCGAGTTTGAAAGTTTTTACCCACCCAGCGCCGCTAAAGAAGTTTTCACTTCAAAAATCTTATTCCTATCATTTACAGAAATAAACTAGTTACTATTACTATTGCTTGAAATGCAATCCGTGTGTATGTACTCCAGATTTCAAAGTTTCAGGCAGTTTTTATTAAATGAATCTTTCTCTCTCACTTTAGTTGACATATTGTCAAAACGATTGGTTTGTGGCTATCGAGCAATATTGCTTGACATTGTTCGACACTTACCAGCACTTTGTTTACTGAACACATCAATCAATGTGTAAAGTAAAGGCTATTTGAAGTGGCCGGATGATGAATGATCTGTGTTTCATTCACACACAAATGAATCATTTTAAAATGATTGTTTACATGGCTTTTTCAGTGTTATTTTAAGTGATGAATTCTATGTGGCTTGATCTGATATTATGTGGTAACTTCAACTATGTTTCGTAGACCATGTTCTCTGAAGACTTGCCTAGGCAACTCTTTTATCATTTTCTTTCTATCAATATTTATAGTCCAAGAGCTAGTGAACCCTGCGAGTAACGGTCTTCCTGTAAGGCTAGAAATTTGTACACTTACGATTTATAGCATGCTAAGAGCACTAGCCATGATCTGGCAGGCTTCAGCCCTGTACTTCATCAGCCACTTAATTTTTTAATTGTAAAATAATTTGAGTTTCAAAACTTGTTTCTGTAAGCTTAAAAATTTAATAGGATGGAGTTTATTTATTGTAAATCTTGAAAAAAAAGTTACAGACGATTACAATCAGCAATAGTATATGCCAGATCAATTAGAAAATGCACAGTTGATGAGGTAAAATAAACTTTATCCTGTATACTTCAAATTTTTATATGTTTTCAAGTAAACGTCTCAGAGTAAATATGTACAATGCCAGACGGTTTTGAACAGCATAAGACCTTGCCAGGCGAGGGGACAGCTGCTAAGGGAGTGCAAATAAGAAATGTTAATGTTTCAATTTTATGAACATATTTATTAGCATACAGTAAATGCAATGTATTTTATTGGGTTTTATGCAATCTACATTATTTTTAACATTCATTTTCTTCAGCATCATCCGAGATTGCACTACTGTTTGCATCATCATCTGATTCTTTAACAATGTTTTCCTCATCTGAAAATAGTGAAAAAATATTTTAATGTACCTACCGTAATAATTTTTAGTATTTTTTGAATAAGGTTGTTAAGAATTAAATATCAAGCTCTATTACATAGGACTGCATATTAAATGTTACGGATAAAATAGTTGTATGTTACCTGATATGTATTCCTCAGTTTCAGGCGATTGTGCTGTGGCAGTATCAGCAGGTCCTTGTAAAAGTATGTCGTATAGGTATAGAAGATGGAACTTTATTCCTCTCAAACCAATTTAAATCGTAAGAACTATCAATTAAGTTCCAACCGTTATTTTCAGGAATAAGAATGGTTCTTTAAAATTACAATTTCGCCATATATTTGTAGGTAATGTAGGCAGTTCTCAATAATTGTTGATGTAGTTCACGTTGGCAGGGTGGTGAATTCGATGAATCATAGCTTACTACTTTTTCATAAGCACTTTAGGATTATTTGTGAAGTAGATAGATAGATAGATAGATAGAAAACACTTTATTGCACACCACTTAATTTATTTTTGTACGTAGTTGTACGTAGTAAGGAAATTTTCATAACGTGCATTATTTAATTTTGAACATTTCAAACCATACATTTGGAGCTTCGACATGGGAGCCTTCAAAAGAAGGGTATATCTTTATCTCAAAGGCCGGTAGTGCACCGACAACGCCCCTGGTGTTCGCAAGTGTCCATGGGCGGCGGTGACCACTTCTCATCAGGTGGCCCGCAAGCTAGCTTGCCAGATATGTCATAAAAAATAAGTAAAATCACTGAAAACTGAACTAAAACTGAAAGATAGGCATTCACGCAACACCTCTGACTCGCACGCCTTTAGCAGCTGTCCCCTCGCCTGGCAAGGTCTTATGCTGTTCAAAACCGTCTGGCATTGTACATATTTACTCTGAGACGTTTACTTGAAAACATATAAAAATTTGAAGTATACAGGATAAAGTTTATTTTACCTCATCAACTGTGCATTTTCTAATTGATCTGGCATATACTATTGCTGATTGTAATCGTCTGTAACTTTTTTTTCAAGATTTACAATAAATAAACTCCATCCTATTAAATTTTTAAGCTTACAGAAACAAGTTTTGAAACTCAAATTATTTTACAATTAAAAAATTAAGTGGCTGATGAAGTACAGGGCTGAAGCCTGCCAGATCATGGCTAGTGCTCTTAGCATGCTATAAATCGTAAGTGTACAAATTTCTAGCCTTACAGGAAGACCGTTACTCGCAGGGTTCACTAGCTCTCCAGCTATTATTATTAAATTTATTGATATTTGTAGTTTATTTTCAACTAAACCAGCGTTTAGTCAATAATTTTATACCTTGCACTTGTACTGAGTCGTAAAAATAATATTACTGCAATCTTACAAGATATACTTGTATCTTTCTTAATGAATTTATTTAGAAATAATGGTATAACTAAATTACTATAAAAATAGTAAAAAATGTATACAATGAGTGTCCCAAAGGCTGTTAGCCAGTATCTTGGGTACGCTTCAAATTGGTACTAAATTGGATCATTTGAGCTATCTATAGATCGTTTGCAACGCTTTGCATAATACTGTAATAGTTTAATGAGCGTACCTCGGAGCAATTACGTGGTTCTTTTCTCAATATCATAATAAAAACGGATTTAGCGTATGATTTACTTTACAGAATAAAATATGGCTCAGAGGTAACTGAACTTTAAACAGCTGTTAATGGCAGGGTGCAGTTCAACCCTTAATAACCATCTACGGCGAAGTAATTGTCGGCCACTCGCCCGACTTAAAATTTGCTTGCAAAATTACATAATTGGAGCGCTGAGTCTAAGTTTCATCTTTGAAGATTTTTTGTAGATTTGAATTTATTTTGAAACTCGTTTTTAGGTAACGCCTGTATTTTTTGTTCTGTGGGTAACGCCCTTTATCGTTACCTTAGAACTGTCAAAACAAGCATAAAAACCCTCACAACTCGCTGGTTTAAGAGAGTATTGGGAAAACCACATTATTATATTTAAGTTTCACTACAATAAAACTTAAAAATACTCCTAAACGCGGAAATCCGTAATATATAAGGTAACTGAATTTGTAAGTTGAAGTTACGAAAGAAGATTTAGACATGGCAACCACAAAAAAAGTCGACTTTAGGATAGGTAGCAGCCGATGGATATAATTTAATATAAAAATAAGATGTGTTTAGGTGCTGTGAAAACACTTTTTTTAGTGTAAGATTGTGGCAGAAATTGACTTACAGTGGCTGATAATGATGATGATATATTTTAAGCACTTGTAGCTGTACGTTTTAAGTATCTCAAAGTTAATTAAAACATTTTCAATTTACTTACTGTACTGAGGCGCAGACGCAATCGAAAAACACTCGAACTCGATCCTCGGTTTTCGATTCAATGTTTGAGTAGAGACTGGAACCCAGACTCGGCCCTCAGGATGAGGAATTGAAGTGTTTGTGGTGGTATAATTACTAACTTTTCGTTTAAACGTTTTATCGATAATATATTCTGCTCGGTTAGTTACACGCAGTTTATACAAATCATTCAGAAGTATTATTTATTGGTTTTTATTTTGATGAATTTATTAGAATAAATCGGAATTACATCAAATTCAATTTATTTATTTATTTATTTTGATTAGAACTAAACGTGACAAAAACAATTGAATATATAGATTTTAATAAATTAAATATTTCTTATTGATGATAACATAATCTGATAGTATTGAAAGTAAAGCCACTTTTATTATCTATATCATCAGAAAAAATACTAAGTACTTTATAAATAACGTTTTATGTTTTATGAATGATTTTTTTAGGTCGTTATGAACTTGCTCGTACAATCACTAGTAGGTAAAGCTTATCAAACTGTTCGATGCAATATTTACAGAATAAACAATAATTGAGATGCTTATCTTAGAAACATTTATAATAACCAAAAGCTTGAAGCATTATATATAGCTTTTTTCAACAACTCGACATTTCACTCTTCGGGGCTCCACATCTACCGATATTACCTCCGCCTACTTTTACTTCTTTCATTTTCTCCGCAGTTTAAACAGGGAGGTCAGTACGAATAAATCTGCAGTAAACACCGTGGCACGGTAACATTACGTGTTCGGGTAACATTGCGGGCTAGACGCGGCTTGCCTGCGAAAAACTGCTGAGTCAATGCGCAATGTAACTAGGGTCCGGGTGGATTTACCGCGAAGATTGTCAGATTTTTTTCGTGCTTACCCTCCAGAGATGGGGTGGAGTGTAATAAGTACGGGGTTCATATTGCAGTGTTGCCGAACAATCGGAAAGTTTCACAGACAGACGCGGCGCGTACAAACCCCAAGTTAATAGAGACAAAACCAAAGTGTGGACAGTACAGTAGATCATCTTAAGAATATTTTGTACCTACCTGGGTTTATATTGAACGGGTTAATGTAATGGAACAACTTGATGTCAATTAAATTGAGTGATTCAAACTATATGTAACTTATGAACATAACTTCTTCTTCTTGCATGTCAATGTAAAACACAAACAACCCTACACCAAGTTTGAGTAGAATTTCGATACTTTAATTCCCTTTATTTTATTTTTTAATGAAAATATTTTAAAAATCTTATCACTAATTCAAACAGTTGAAATTTAAAATTTTTTTTATATATTTGTAGTTTAAAGATTGCTTTCATTAAGTAAGTTGCTGTTCAATAAGTTTGATTCGGGGCAATTAGCTACCTAATGGCTAAATTGAGGTCACTAGCTTAGTGTGAAAAAGTTAAAAATCTTAAAAAGGCTTTAATCTAGTAAAAATAGTAAATGTATTTCGCTATATTCATTGATATTTTTAATAGTTTATTATTTTTTAAAGATTTTGTATGATTTCTTGTTCAAAGCAAAAACTAATATAACAAAGAATATATTTATCACATATATAAAACGTTTAAAAAAAATACTATGAATCAATAATATGGTAAGATAATATGGTAGGACAGGTCTTAGTGTACTTATTACGCTACACTGTAAATGTAAGATGAAACTACGTTCTCTTCAAACTTTCACGCAACGTGATTGCGAATTTGAAAAGTTCTTGTACACCCTGTATGCAGAGCCATTTTAAAACAAATGAAAATACGGTTCAATATCGCTTAACCATTTTAATTAAGTTCAGTTATAATTATTTCTTCTTGATTTTTATCTAAGAATGAAATAACTTTGATACTGTTAATAGTAAGTAGCAGTTTTACAAAATGTATACATAATAATATATTCCTAAAATACTTAGGAGACAGTTATATTACATGCAAACTTTTGCCAACGATTGAATATAAAGGAGCATGTATAGTTTTTTATTGAACCTGATAAATAATGAAATCTGCTTCAAAAATCAATATAGATCCCGTAATAAAAGTTTTGCTTTTGCTTATCGACAATAGATGGCGTTATACAAAAGAAGAATGGGCAATTCTCTATGCAGCGTGGGCCACGAATAAAAAACTCATCCCTTAGGCTGCCATACAATATGTTTTAACAGGCGTTTTCTGTCGTTGCTCAAAATGCCACTTCTCTCGTAAATCTTAAAAGTTGTTGAAATGTATGTTTCCAGCAATTTTAATATCGTGCACAATAATTTGCATATGCCCAAGCACCAAGAGCTTTAATAAAACTAGGAACAAACAGCGTCGGTATGGTATGAACTCTTGCAAATTGCTCTAAGCTGCAGGGCGGCGCGCGGCGGTGTTACAAGAACCTGCACGGATAAAGTTCCGCAGAGAACTTAAGGCTCCAGTGCGCTAAACGACCCAAAAATCGGACATCGCTTTTTTATCTACTTAATCGATAGTTTCTTCATGTTATGTTTTGTTATATAACATAACATGAAGAAACTATCGATCCGTGAATATTTATTTACTTAAGTCTAGTAACATAATATATTATATTATGTGATTAATTTCTTCATGTTATATATTACTAGACTTAAATAAATAAATATTCACAGACAGTTCACACATCATGCTCTAGTATAAGCTATTTTAAATGTTAGAGTAGAACTCCCTCCCACACTTGTGTGTGAATACTTATTTATTGTATAATTATTCTTTTTTGATATCAAAGGGTATAAAGAGTATTTAGAGATTATCTCATCAGTAAAGCATGAGCCTTAAGCTTCCATACCTCGTTTAGTGGCGCCCTCATCAAAGATTTATTATTAAAAAATAAACGAAATTTTTAATTAAAACTTGGATTCCTTGTACATATTTGTTTTTAAAGAATTGTGTTTATTTTTGTATTACCGTTAGTAGTTCTGCATTCGTATTTGTAAGTGTTTGTATACTACCAAAATATATTAATTTACCTAGTTTTCAAATGGATACATATGTATTTAATAAGTACATAATAACGTATTACTAGAAAATACGACATTAGATCCTTTAAAAATACATCGTACACTTTTTATCCGCGTCTTCGTTGTTTCTATATTTCGGTCTCACTATGTTATTAATAATAATAATAATAACTTTATTCAGTAAATAAGGTCTTACAATACGTGTATAATTTAAAATGTACAAAATTATGTGGACTTGTTGTGGACCTGAGTCTAAAATTTGAAGCATTTCGCTCTAACTAAGCCGGGGCTTGTAAGTAGAAAAAAAAAAAAAAATACTAACCAAAAACATATTATATGTCAAGCTGTATTTAGCTTGCAACGCTTAAATAGTGTGTGAAAAGGCCATAATATTATTTTTATAAAATTTTATACAATTAATATGACTTTGGATTTGCCATTGGATAAGGTATGGCCCCTTAAGTTCGGGTGCCAAGACCGGGCGAGAGCTTGCGAACAAAACTATGTGGTGGAAATAGCGAAGCAAGCAATGCACCCCCCACCCCCTGGCCCCCTGCCCTCTGCCCCCAGGTACTACAGACTGAGGTGAGGTGAACACCAATCTCATCCACAATACTCTTTATTCACAACAATAGTTTCTGTGAGTCGCGCTGGCTCGATTCCGTTGGCTATACAACTTCTATACAGCGCTTTTCTTTGAGAAAGGCTTTATTTGAGCTTGCTTTTTCTTTTTGGGGCAACTGGGACGGTAAATTTCTCATTTTCTACTTATGACAATTAATCGTTTGGCATTTTGACAGTAGGGTTTTTTTTTAAAAGATTGTAAGGAACTTTTCCGCGCGAGCTAGACCAAGTCCAAAAGAACAAAATATAAGAAACTTACGACCAAAAAAGAATTTTTTTTTTGCAAAGAGATACAAAAAGCATAGTCACTTAATAAATCAATATTTAATGACAATGCCGATGTGGTCCCATTTTCGATGGACCATCAGTTTTTTCATAAACTAACTTTTTCTACACCCTATCCTACAAACTGATTATAGTATAGACTATAATATAAACTATATGTTGTACTTGTACGTTTTTAAGTTTCAAAATGCATTAAATTCAAGCTATTCATTGTCAAATTAATTCAAAATCTCGAGTTAGTCTTATGATAAGTCAATGTCAAATTCAACTGATCCTTTATTGTTATCAGTGCTACCTAAATATATCTGTGTTCCTGTTGGTTCGTTAGTGGATACAGTCGGGGTTTTGTTGTAAAGATTATGTTAAAAAAAATCCTCATCCGGTCCGTGGGTGTGTCCGATATACACGGTCCCGAGCCACGAGATATATCTCGGGATATTTCTTTATACGGTCAGCTTCCGAATCTTAATACTTTTTTTGTGTTAAAATTGTTTCAATTCTTCTAGTTTAGAACTAATAATAATACAAGAAAAGAACATTAATAGAACGTAATATTGCGTTAATTTTTTATTTTGTTTGTTTTATTTTATCAATTCATATCATCGTTGTCTACCAATGCCTATTTGTATTTTTATAATAGTACTTAGTTAGTTTAAACAAATAAATTTGCAAAATCAAGGTTCCATTTTAAAGATGTTCTGTGAAACTATTAAACTAAAACAGAAAATATAAAAATAAAGACGTAAAACGACTTTGCTTAATGTCTTCAACAATAAACTGGATAAACTACGACTAAATAAACCAATATTAAAAAAATATATATTATTATGACTAAATAATTTAAAAATGTGTGACGTAACAGCAAAATCTATTAAGTAAATTAATGTTATTGCAGGAAAATATGAATTGTACAACAATATCCCGAGGCAAATCGCCGGAAGGCAACACGCTGTATATGCAAGTATAGTGGTCAACATAGGTCCACGAATGTCGGACATGTCGCTCCTATCTGTTTCAATGCATTTGTCGTTTAAACACCGACCTGTAATAAATCAGGCACCGCATCCTAAGTCACCAAAAGTCATACGTAAATCCATAAGCAACAACCCATATCAACCTTATGTCTATAAACATAAAAACCAGTTTCCGATGTAACAGAATGTATACTTACGGCGCCGATCGTCGCGCTAATTTAAGCCTATCTCGAGTCCTCTACAGACACTCTTCATTCAATACTTTAAATGAGATTCTTATCGCACGCCCTTAAATAGATTAGTAGATTAATGATGTCTGTAATAATTAATAATGGATTGTGAATTTTACAGCAACAATAAAAGCAGTCGCCATCGTAAAGTGTACCTTGCAGTTTGTTGTTTTGAACCCTCAAAGTTTACTGTGCCTTTACGATCAGTCAATGAGTTCTATATATTTACATCATCTTAATTACTGTGGTGTTATCGACTCAGATTTATAACTCTTCATTTTTATGTATGATCTAATCCCTGTTTACTGGTTGCGCGATGATAAAATTTGCGTTACGAGGCATTCGTCTTTCGACGACTGTGGTACAGTCAACACAAAAATAGTTAGCAGAATATCAGTTAAAAAATACGTACTTTTTTATTATCGGCCGTCGAGGGTATCGTCAGTATGAAAATTATATACACTTTTATGAAAAGTGTCCCGTTTTGTATAGATAGTTTCGGATAGTAACAGGAACAATCTTAGATGAGTTCTAAATATGTATAAGGTCATTGAAAATTGTAATGGAAATCAAAAACCTATAATATCTAATCACAGCATAAAATTGCCAAAATCATGACAAATAAAATAAATCTTATATAATTAACTACAGTAGTTTTATTATAGCTGGTAGTCAGGCCACTGATTTGTGTTATAACAATAGCAAGATATTGAATTTATTAAAACCTTTAGCGTTCCGGAGTCAAACAAAAAACCGTTTTTGTTGGTGTAGTTGGTTCCTTAAGTATGTATTTTCTTAAAAACTTTGCGAACTAAAAATGGTAGCGAATATAAAAAAGGTAGGTACAATAAATAAAATAAATAAATAATAAAAATTCATGTAACTGCTACGAGCTACTTAAAATTAAAACCAGCTCCAACAATAAAAATTAAATACTTAAAACTTTTTAAAAATATTAGTTTTGCTGAATGTTTGCACCCACTTGTCTTTAATCTCCTTAATTGAAATCCATACAAGAATCAATGACATTGATCTAATCAAATAAGGCAGTAAAAAATAACGAAGTGACTCGGGCTCAACTCGCTCGACGTACAAGCTTTAAAAAGTTAAGCCCTTTTTTGGAAAAGGAAAAAAACAAGAGGATCCCCTAATTGATGCGTCGTCTTTGTTTAGTTTAATTCTAACATGCTTTTCCCATTAAAGTGGTCAGGAATCGGCCCGTGAGGAAGATAAGGCGGGATCTTTTACTCCTTACACGTTATAATATCACGGACCGAGTGACCCTCGGCTGGTTTAACCCTAGTTTAACTCTCGTTCGGCAATGTTCGTTACTCTCCTGTCACACACGAGGACAAATAAGTGAATGATGCAGTGGTAGCGCGGAGTCGCGTTTTTACATTGTTACGGCGTCCCCGGGGTGCCGGAGAGTATCGACAATCGATATGTTTGCGCTAAGTGCTTAAGTGCTTTGAGGGGATAGCGTTTCGCTGATCAACGAGCGTTCAAATTCTGCATTTTAAAATGCATTTTAATGCGTTTTATTTTAATTGAATATGCAATACTCTGTACGCAACTCAAAATAGAATGTTCGGAATCCAAATTAATTAAATGTTTGCCATTCAAAAGATTTAGTTTTGTAAATCGATCTAATTTACCGGCTCAATATTAAACTCTGATTAAAAATACGACGCAACCGGCCGACCCGGGTCGAGAAGACAACTCGGCACCTTTTGTGAGTTTTATGGATTATCTTGGTTTACGTGTATTAACATGCGGAGCTGTGTCCGGTCGCGCGTTCTAACCCACGCCCACTTGACTTTTATCAGTGACTACGGTCAATGCTCGATAATTTTATTACAGAAGTTTTGTCGAATTACTTGGGTCTTCAAATTAAATTAAACGATACTTGTCTCCATTGATATGAAGCATTAATTTATTCAAAGAGTTTCCGATTTGAGTGCAGTAGACGAGGGAAGTTTTATATTGAGTGGTGATTTTCCAGCACTGGCATTGAGCATACCCCGAGTAGCGGCAGCACGGGGAGGAGGGGAGGGGAGGGGGTGAGACGGCGCGGCTCTGAACAGCGAGACAAACACGAGCATCACTTCCAACTCCCCCTTCCCACTTCAGGAATGACACTGTAAACAAAAGTATCATATAAGTTTATTAATTACACGGCCCCTCCGGCACGAGCCTCCATGAATATTAATTACTGGATACCGAAAAGCTTTAGAACGCTCAAGGAGGGAAAGTTTTACAAAGAGCCTTTATTATTTAAGAAGTGGCGTCAATGCGGTGAAACGAATTATGCTCAAAGATTTGCGTTGTTGGAAACTGAGCGTTTGTGTAGTTGTTACAGAGTCTTATTCGTGTTGTGTCTCGATCAATTTATCATAACTCGATAAGAAAGTGATGGAAGAAAGTCAATAGAGTAGGTGCTGGAGGGTAGGCTTAACATAGCCCGCCGAGCCCCGCCTCGCCGCCGCGAACAAATAACACTAGCCCCCGCCCGTGCACAACGCTGTCCATTTAGACAATGTCAATACACATTTCAATATTTACAAATTTCATAAAAGTAGTTTTAAAGCGCTAGAAAAATTGTATTTTCCGATATATGTTCTTTTTGTACCCTACTTTACAAAAAGAACGTATATTGGAAAATACAATATAGAAAACATAATAGCTGAAAAATATATACAAAGTTCCAGTTGTAAGCAATTATTTAACTCATTTTCATACAATAGAACTCGTTTTTATTTATTTTTTGTCAAAAGGTCACCAATAAAGAGGTCAAAGCGAAACTTGAAGAGTTTTGGGTCAAAGAAAATACTGTAGGTATTTCCCGAATTTACCCAAAACTCTTCAACCTTACAACAAAATGTTTTAAAGGTTTGTGTTTAACATGAATCGAAGGGTATCTTAAGTACATCAAAAGAATAGCAAACCTTTGGACAATTCAGTTACACTGAAGGTACCTACAATTGTAACTGCCAAAGTTGGAGTGACAAACAAATTTTGACTAAAAACATACATTAAAGAAACTATATAAATAAAAATACTCATAGTTATGTCAAGTGATTATATTATTGACTTGAATAAAAAGGTAGCATACTTTGCATCTTTAGCAAAACAGCGCACAAAAACCCGTGGTTAGTTTAGGATCCTAAACCGCGCTTTCGAAGTGTCATACATATAATTATTACCATAATTACCATCAATGTATTTCGGGACATCTAATTGCCATAGTGGTGAATCAACGTATCGGCATTCATCTCGGTAATTAACCAATATTCTGGAAACGCTTTTAATGGCATACTAATTCGGATCAGTTGAGCTATCTAGGTACATGTCGTTTGCAACAATTTTTATAATACACTTGTTGAATTCACGTGTCATTTTTTCGCAACTGTGTCTACTGTGTAGTCTACTCTGTCGTTTGTAAAAAGTACCCGTGACTGGCGTTCAATTATAATGTAGACAAAAGAGTATGATTTTTGAACTAAATAACTGAAGTCCCCACATGAAGATTTGTGAAACATCAATTTAAAAAGGTGCAATAGACTAGGAAGGACACGCGCGTTCCGCTTGTTAAACATGAACAGGCTCGGTTCTCACAGCAAAAAACACTTATTTTTTCTAGACTACTCTATGTAAATAGCTAATTAATTATCGTTTGCATAACCTGTTTAAAGGCGTTAGAACAACGAACAAAATAAAAAGTAACACAGCGTAAACCAGCTAATTAAAACGCAAAAAGTCAGGTACCTACTACCTATATCTTCGTTTAACACGCTAGGTAAGAACGTGTAAGCCTCTCAAAGTACAAACAGGTCAAGGCTGAGGAGTTATTATTTAAAGTAATTATATAATCAACACGGTGTCATGGAGTCTTACCCTCTTAAGCGAGTTTAGGGCTACAAGGAATTAAGTAAGGGGCTAATGTTAACACGCGCATACGTGGCGGTTATTGTTACTATAGAGCAGGAGACAACGGGAAAACTCATACCTTATAACGAGTTGCACAATGTATACAAAAGTAATTCCGCCGCATTAATCTTATAATCTTATCCACTTTTTTTATTATTTCAGGTAAATGCAATGTTTATTGTGGATATTATAAGCCTAAGTACCTATTACAGAACAAGACACGGACGAAGTCGCGGGCATCTTCTTGCTAGTACAAACGTTTTAACGAAATCAAAATATTTATTAAAAATATTCATATATGACAGGAATGTTTAGTACATGTTTCAAGATGATTTAGTTTCAATTTGTCGACGAGCTCGCGCTAATAAACAACATCACACTACACACATCAAATACGATCAAAACGACATGTTTACAAGTTTGTATTGATATCAAGTCTTCAGCTGAGAATACTCAATTTACTAAATTGCGTCCTTATGAGCACCTGTGTACAACTACTCAAATCAAGCGGTTACTTTAGTGATTCGAGAGACACTTTGTGCAATGTGTCGAGAACAAACATGGAGAAGGAGCCGACGCCGGCTCCGGGACTAGTCACGACGCGGCGGGTTGACGCGACCCCCCACTGCGGTATTTATGACGTTAGACCAAACTTTTGGCGCGCACACACCCGAACTATGACTGTTAACAATGTTACTCTACCCCTCGCTTTTAACGTCATTAGTTGTACGAGATTTCGTACGTAATGTGTATTTGTTTTCATAACTTACTTTACTGCTCCATAGTGTTTCAGCTCGCCCTTTATTCTCGATGCCGTTTAATCGCTGTGGGAAACTAATGTTTTGACTCGGCAGATTTTTTTAAATTTATTATCGTAATACAATTTTATGACTCGGGCCACCATTATGCGGATTCAACAAATCAAAGCATTAATATGACAACTTACCTTGCAGATCTGATGCTATTGTCCCCTCTATATTTTACTAGGTTTTAGATAAGCAGACTATTATTGCTACATCCTTGATTTATTGGCTCATTAACCATTATCTCATATCGGAATAAAGACAGTTAAAATAAATTCATCAGGTTTTATATGAGTGTTTAATTCAGACGGCGTGCGTCAAAGAGTACTAAAGCTGTGCGCCTTTAAATTCATAACTTTTAATTAAATGGAATGCTAACACAATTACAGGGTTTATAGTCGTATCAAATTTTCCGAAACGGACCGTTCGACGTCGTAAAATGTGAGAATGATTACAAATTTTAAAACAAAGCATTGTAACGTGGAATTTAGTGGTGCTCGCAGCTGGCGTCTCGCTTAAGGGAAGCTTTAGGGCTCGTTCAGAGCTGGGAATGGGTCGTTGCAATGGCTCAGTTTGCTCGACTCGGTGTTAATTTGTCGCGACAATGGAACAGATGTTACGTGCGCCCGCCGTCCTGCGTCGTCCCGCCGCCGCCGCCGCCGCCGCCGCCGCCTCCGCCTACAACTCCTTATAAGGGTTTCTTAAAGTTTTATTAGTCGTGCCTACACGCAAGTACCTACCTACAACGGTACAGTGCAAAGAGCAATTTGCTTAAAACCGTGACGATTCCGACGGTGTGTACGTCGGTCCTTTAATTAACATTGTTGCTCACTCGCTTATATTAAAAGGTTTCCATCTTATTTAGATTTTACACGTACGATTCTAAATCACTAAAATTAAAACTTACAAGGTATGAAAACATAGCTTAGTTAAAAACATTGTTTTACGCTCTACTAATTCGCAATTCCACCAAGTTATACATCAACAGTTATTTATGAAAATTCATAATGCTAAACTAAATAAAAAAAAACATAATACTCTTTTTAAAAATAGAATTAGGTATGCATAATTAAATTATGAGTTAAATAAGTACGAACAATTTAGCTCATAATTTAATTGAACGTTACGCTTTGATTAGACGATAATAAGGCGGCAAAGTATGGAGCAGTTGTAGTTTCACAACCAACAGAACGCTACAGTAATAGGTACAGCTACAGCGAATGCAATGCTGTTTTCCGTCCGCCTCTGTTCTCCACTTCCCAACAACAATGCTCGATTCACAAAACAAGCGCCCATTTCAATTTCCGGCAATAATCCGCACATCGTAAGGTTTGTTAAACCAAAATAAGTATTTGCCTTATAATTTAAGCGTTCCCATTTACATTCGAACTAGATTTATCTCGCCGTCTTCGGCCAAAAATTTTAATAACAAAATAACTTGGCAACTCCGTCTCGTCAAATATAATAGCGAAGTTGGAAGTAATAAGACAAAATTTTATGCATAACAAGGGGAGCCCTTCGACACAATGTAGCCGGAGAACAGTACCACAACAATCACAATCCTATAAAAGGGAAGTAACGAAAAATTTGATATTTATTGCGTTTTACATAAACCTTGATCACAAGAAGCATTTTCATCTGGATCTTCTGTGCTTTAGATGACTTTTTATGCAACCATGGCAAGTACTATAGGCAGTAGGTATATGCACATCATTAATATATCAAGTTATTGGTCTAAAACTTATTTTTTAATCATTTTATGAAATCGAGCCGGTAACTAGCTTTTTTAAGTCGGTGGTTGTGTCATGTTCCTAAAGTTCTCTACTTTTATAAAAATATTATAAATTATTTAAGAGCTAATTTATGTATATTTTACCTACATTGTCATTTCCAAATTCAGTAACATTAAACCATGTGAGTTCTCAGCCATATTATTATTAGTAATCAACTATCATTTATACTGTGTATCATATAAAAAGTTGCGCAGACTTGATGTCTTGATTACCACACATAATGGTGACATAATGTCGACGCTAACTTTTTATAAGATAGGGAGTAAGTGATCTAATCTCGTCGAAGCGACGCGTGACCCGAGGGCTGGTGAGTATCTGGCCCAGCGTATCAGCATTGCTATTCAGCGCGGCAATGCAGCCAGTGTCTTGGGTACGCTTCCGATTGGTACTGATTTGGATCAGTTGAACTATCTATAGATCGTTTGCAACGGTCTGTAGATAGCTCAACTGTTTCTTATGTATTTTTTATGACAATGTACATTTTGTAAACACTTATAGTTGCAATCAATATTAAAAACGTAAAAATATAATCCAAAGAAATAATACCTAAGACGCGTACATGTAAGGGTATTTAGATGAAGATAGATTACTGTATAAATTCACGCAGTTTTGAGAGGTGAGGCGCGGGGTGTGGGGTTCCGTTGGAGGGTTAGCACTTGTCGGCTGCCTAGCTAGACAGAAATGAAACGTCAAGTCTTATGAAGACGAACAACTTCTCCTTAACAAATATAAATCTCCTTAACATTTCGCGTAGGTTTTTTAACAGAAGGATAATGTTAATTTATTGTTTTAGCGAGCCTACGGTAGTTTTGTTTGGAAATAAAATAAAAACTACAGCAAGAAGAGAACATTACTTGATAAAAGCATTATATTATTCCTAAAAGATATAGCGGTGCATGCATCACTCAGTACGTTCTTGGTGGACGTGTTTGGTGTGGCAATGCATCATTATATACAGTGGCTACAACGTAGAATCGATTGTCCATCGGCCTATTTCAACATTATGTTTTTTTTTTATACTATGAATTTGGAAGAATGAGGTTTTTAACACAAGTGATAGCAATTAAATCATCACATCAATTTCACCGTATACCTACAATTTTTACCGACTAAAAATTGGAGGAGGTTGTGAAATCAATGCGTATTTTAATGATAGCGATGCACAATAACACTCAAATCAATCCGATTCAAGGAGAAGGTTGCGGATTTGAATCCCGTTTCAATTCGAATAACGAAAGTTACTTTTACAGTACTTATTATCTAAACTTATGTCTAAACTACATGGAATCAAAAACATGAGAAAAAAAGTGGTTATATATTCATTGACATTTCACACAGCACAAGTCCTAAACCAAGCTTGTTAGTAGTCGAGTGGTTTATAACATTTCATCTTCACAACATATAATTTACGTCAAGCCAATATTTAAATTGAGTTAAGAAGTAATAACTCCAAAAGGCGTTAACCTCAATAATCTTGAGATTTGTGATATATAAAACAATATCTGCCACACATGGATTACATTCGTAAACCTATTTCCATAACACAACTTCAACTTGCTCAAAGGGGTTCATATATAAGAAGGGGGTAAATATACCCCAAAAGATAAAGTTATATTGTGCCGACTTTCAAGACATAACAAACGATGCCAAGAACCATCTGTATCTTCTGACATCCACTCGATACAGCATCTGCATCAATTTACATACAACAACAAAATATATTAAAATTCTGTCATCGCGATTCAAGACACAGTTGCCAGCCGTCATCGGCACCGGGCGACCGGTGATTAGCTGCAAAGTGAAGGCAGGACCCCCAGGACCCCTTAAAGGGGGGACCTTAGCGACAAGGAAAAAGGGCTACCCAGTAATAATTACTTTATATACCCCCTGTGAATAATTACCCGCGCCAGAGATCAATTAGAAACGAGACCTCGAATTAAGGCCAGCGTTAATGAACCCGCAAATTTTATTTATTGACATCTGATTTAATGGACAAATTTATCACTTTTTTAAGAGCATATGCCTAAATTGTTTTAAATACGGCTGTAAAATCGATCGCAAATACGTAATGTGCTTCCTAAAATGTTTTATTTGTAAGAAGCATATTACAATTGTAAAGATTACAACGTACTTTTTGCATTTTCTATGAGACTTTTTTATTCATAAATTGGCGTAGCGGGTCTACGGTAGAGCTCTACGCAAGCTCTCGCAGTCACGCTACCCTTTTATGGTTGTATAGACACGTTTCGAATAAACAATATAACTACAATGTACCATATTCTACTACTTACCTAGCGCTAAAATTATTGAAATACATATCATCTAAATTTTATTAGTACCCATTTTTAGATTTTTTACATCATAAAACACTTACTTATACTATTAAACTTACATTGAAAAGTCAAGAAGGTTAGTTCTAATTAAAGCCTTGGTTCTAAGTTATATTGCAAGCATTGCTTTTTTCGAAATATGAAGCTGTTACAAAGATGAAAACTGTCAAGTCACAAGCCGTTTATCAAAAGTTTTTGCAAGCATTAGTTTATTTATTTATTTTATAGAAACAGACAGGATGATACACGTAAAACGAACGGTTTGTCATACATTCTCTCACAAGTCGTAAAGCATTTTTTTCCATTTCCTACTCAAAACGATGTAATGACTTAACATATGGTGAACTGAATTATGTTACCTACGTCTAAACGACAGCAAAATAAAAATGTCCAAACATTTGTATCCATTAAATAAATTTATCATCCCGTTTCATTTAAAAGAGCGTTGCAGTGAAAGGAAGCTGCCGTGCGCACATGGGGAGTCGTCAAATCCCAAACGTATTATTTTTTCAATATCAACTCACACGCTCGCTAATACAAGATAACGAAATTCACGACAATCGGATGAATGTTCGCGCCGCGTGAAATCAGCTCTTTTCACAAGAAAAAAATACTGACATTGAGCGTTAGGTCGAAAAGTTCGCGTGGGACGAACGAACACATGTATGTGGGCAGACGAGGGTACAGACATGTGACGATACCTGTCATAATATGACGACTCTCACTCAGCTACAGATGTCGCTATTGTCATCGTGCTAATCTAATTTGGAGTCGTATACCGTGAAAGTGTGCGATTAACACATTTTCGTTGCGAATTATTGGGAGGCTGTCAGTTGGTTTGCGTAAGCTGTGACAGGAGATTGGCAGGAGTCATGGGGTGCGAGCTTAGAGCAGGCGGCCTCACGGACCAATGTGTCTATCAAGCCGTGTCCGAGCGCAATGCTGCCAGTGCCGGAGCCTCTATCGGATCGCCGAGCGCCGAGCGCCGAGCGCCGAGCGGGCAAACAATGCTCACTTTATTGCACTTTTTTATTTCACAGCGAAATCCCATAACACGAAAATTGATGGAAGCATCAGCGTGAACTCAAAACTCTTTACTTTTATATTCAACTCGGGGTTTTATGGATGACGCTGGTAACGTCGTGTGAGTTGTAACATACGTGACTACTGACGATTGATAGTTGTCAGTTGTATTTAGTACATACTGACCATAAGAAAAAGAGTAAGCAAAGTGAATTTATAAAAGCATTATATGCTCATAAATACAACTAAGTACTAAATCTTCAGCCCTAACTCTGACTCACCAATTGAATTTAAACAAATCTGTTACTAAAACACATTCGGATCTAACGTTTCTTCCCAATACATTTGTTAAGATACGGCTACTTAGTTAAATTAGAGGGTAGGGGAGAAGTGTCACACAAAAGTTATTTAGATGTTTACGTGTGTATCGTTGCATTAAATAAGCAACGAATCCGTGCGGGGGGTGGCCGGAGTCGAACCTGGGACAATGGCATCGCGACACCCGGCCCACCCCGGCGCGCACTAACATGATTAACTTTTATATTGCTAATCACAACCGTTGCCGTTTTTATTTTTTGCACTACATTTTATTACTGAAGCACAACTTTAGTTTAACCTTTTTCATATAGACCATCAATCGCATGGCTTTATGTCATTCATACAAATCAATTCGAATCAATATTAAACTAAAATGCAATTAAGGCATATAACGTTAAATAAAATCAATATTACAAAATTAAAATGCTTTAGATACATGATTTATTACTCTCAGAAAGTATGCAAGAACATGCAATAATGAGTCATTAACAATAAACTTTCTACATAATTGAGTTTCCTGCGTTGTCTATAAATAAGTTCCGGCATGATACCTCTGCTAATATCTCTAGAATAGGGTATCCACGTGAACATTAGCCACGATTAGGGAAGGTGTCTGTGTGGTGTTGCGTTGATACAGATGTAGGGGCTCGTCGACTGTCTAATGCCAAGATAATGCTCGACAGCGGAGTTAATTGCAAGCAGTGCACCACACTCCAGCGTCGAGGGCACCGGCAATCCCCTGAGACGCCTCCGAGACCCGTCGGCGCGTACAATTCGAGATGTAGGGGATCCACGCAACCTCTTAATCATTCAATTTAATGGAAATCCATCTTCAACGTGGAAATACGCATGAAATTTATATGATCCACTCGAAAAGATACGACAAAAAAATCGCACCAGAATGTTTGCCGAATTGTGTCCGCGGAACAATAGCGAGCCACCAACGCTGACGTCCGCTTCCCGCAGTGCGACTTATGAATAGAATAATGGGATGGTACACAAAACCCGTGCGAGAAGAACATCATCAATCAATGTATTTAGAAATGTTTCATTAGTAAACATTAAGATGTTTGCTTACATGTCCGAATGTTGTTTGCCATAATATGGCCGGGTTCCGTGAAATGAGGGTTGTCTAAAATATTGTCAGTGAAGATGTATGGCTCAACTGTGTGGGGCTAAATTATCGCACGGTAGTATTGCGCTGTGAACCGGTAACCACGGGTAGGTGCCTGGACCACTGCTGTGCAAATGTATCAAGATATCAAAATCAGTGCAATTCTTTTCATGTTGCTCGATACCCAACTCTCTATAGACTATTGTGCTCATAGATGACCATTACAAAACAGATAAAAAAATATACATGTTTTATTTACATTTAGGTTCAAATCAGTCATTAATGTGTTCATTGATAAGTAAAATTGTATTTATACCTAAATCATTTTTTTAGATAATTAAGAAAAACTTAGTAATTCATACTTTTACATGTTTGTCTCTCCTAGGAATGTTCAATAATTGTAAAGTCTATAAATATAAATATAATACCTACTACAAGATACCTAGATGAGTTTTGTTCCCCGCACTAGGTCGTGTTATTTAATTATTCTCATGTTTTATTTATAAATAAGTACATTATTATATTTTAAGCGACAAACAAATATCGTATAAAGTATCGCTTACATTCCTTTTTTCTGTAACAAAAAGCCAAAATGAGTCATCAGATGAACAGGTAGTTTTTTTATACTTAGAAAGCAATTGAAAGTGATTTTATGGTATTTAACGTAAAAAACTATAAGTATAAAAGTAGATATATGAGTTTAGTTGAGTAAGTATAAGTCAGGTACCTACTCCGAAAATTTTTCAGAAGTTGTTAGATCTTCCTTTTGTAAACCAATTTACAAAAAACACAGGTTTATAATATCTGAAATATATTTAAATTGCGATTAGATAAGACTTAACTTCTCAACTTTAAAAGCTGTGCTATGAAAGAATTAATAAAGCTTTTAGAAATTTGCAATAAAACAATAATACTTAGCCATGTTTGCACGAGCTTTTTAGGTAAGTATTATTAATGTAGCTATACTATTGCAAAAGATGTAACAAAATGTGTTAAAGCTTCATGTCCTATCTAGAACTTGATACCCAAAACTTACCTACTGATGGACTTGGTTCTATACAAAAACCAGCGCACTAGACAAAAATATTTGCCCTAAAATGCACTAGTAAAATGTATAATACATAGCTAACATACAAAATAATACTAAACACGTTACAAATTAAGTCCGTTCCGCGTTTGTACAATTTAAAACTCTGAGTTATCAAAATTAGTGAGTTGATCTAATGATAGAAATATTAGATATTTTGGACTAATAAATAGTATAAACGACTATCACAGCCTAAAAAATATTGGTGTTAATGTCTTTTTTAAATTTCAGCATAAAAGAAATAACATATCCAGTGCATTTTGAAAAATAAACTGAATGAAAGCGCCTTTAATAAAAATAAAAGGTTGCAGGAGAGCAACTATATTGCTGTGCTCACATTTGTAGGCGCTTACGTAAACGTAGAGGTACAATTAACGACTTGAGTTTCGTTTAAAAACTGCGTATTTCATGTAAAGTAATTGATTTTGGTAGATTTTAATATAATATTATATATTAATTGTTGTTTTTCAAATTAGTTTTGACCGTAAATAGTTTGCATGTCACAATACTACGAAACTGGAATGAGTTTTATGATGCTATATTTTACCAAATATCTAATGGCTACCTAGGCACATAATGTATTTCAAATATTTTACAGTAACACAATATAGGACTTACTGAAATGATTGTGATTTCCCAAATATTTGTTCAAGCTGGGGATCGAACCTATGACACAGCATGGTAGGCAGACTTAAAACCAAATGAGCTGGTACACCTGTCAACATTGATATTCCTTTTATCAGACATCAAGAGCAAAATAAAACTAATTGCTATAAATAATGAATGCCAAAGTGCCGGCAGTAATAACTTCATTCAATTTAGTTCATTGTCGCAAAAAAACGTTTTAACTGTCGATATCAATTTAAAATAGCTTTCATTAAGGCCGCGACTCTTAATCATCGGTACTTTAATTCCAACCTTTTAAAACCAACAGCAGTTTTGGTGTTTATGATTTATCTTAATATTTCCAAATTACTTTTGATAGTACTCGTTTAAAAGAACAATCCAGTTATGCCCTTCTCTGTTATTAATAATATATAATTATTGTTTCGATAAAGAACAACATGAACTTTAGTGTATGTAGGTATGTATGATTAAGTTACTAAGATACCTACTGTCAGGGAGTATAACAAGATCTTATTTTTTGTAGAAATTGGATGATGTATTGTGATGTCTTGTAAGTTTTATTGTTTTCATATATCACCACAGTCTGAACATCCAAATGAGGTTAAGTACGAGGATCTAAAAAACACTTAAAACTATCTAATAGAACTCAACATGTCAATACAAATTATCCAATGACTGTCGCAATTAACGTGTACCTAGGTACGTGGCTTTCTATTGGTAAAATAATTTTCATTGCAAAATCGTTATGGGTCCAGAGATTACCCTTACAACCTCCCGAACTAACTAATTATATTATTAGTTAGTATATTATTGATTTCGACGTAGGTGCTTCTAAGAAATTTACCAAATAAACATTTTTTAATTTAAGTTTACTCCAGAACATTTTAGTGCCTGCTCAGCATCAAAATAAAAATATTTGAATACACAGATTAGGTATTCTATTTGTAAATATTTTTATTAGTTACACGATTAAAATCTTAAAGATTATATACGACAACATCACTTAATAACTCCTGCCGCGAGAGATCGAACAAGCATTCCAGATATTCAAGAAATATATTTCAAAAATGCCTCACAACGATTATAATACACTTATATTCATTAATCTTGGAATAAATTATAATTTATAATGCCTCACGAGCGGGGGCTTAATAAATATGAACGGGAGTATTGAAAAGTCCCAAGTTAAGATAAATAAATAACAACTTGATATCGAGGAAGGCAAACAAACAAACAAACGAGCATAGGTCACCTCCCGCAGCTCAGCGCGCGTGCCACGGATTACAGTATTTTCATATCAAAGGGCTCGCTCACTTTTATGAATTACATCTCTTTGGCCCAGCGTAATGTCTTTCTCTAGATCCCTTCTATCCGAGGGACGTTTTGCGTGGGAGAATTTAATTTGTTGCACTTTTCGTTTAATCGTATTAGAGTTCATATCTTTATTTAGTCGGCTGACGATGGGCCCTTATCGTTGTTTTGCATAGACGATAAAGTGGCAACGGTTATCCTTTATTTGAATAAGGAATTATTCATTGCGATGGGTTTCTTTTTTTGATTTTGGATACATTTAAATCACTATCTTATACATCATACTTACATAAATATCCTTCACTAGCTGTCCCGGCGAACTTCGTACCGCCTTAGAGAGTTTTTTTTTCTGAGAGATTTTCCTAATATTTTTTTTCGTATTAACCTTGTACAGGTATTAGAAAACTACAAAAAAAAATCAGCCAAATCGGTCAAGCCGTTTTCATGCTATGTCGTGACAACGGAAAACGGGTTTCATTTTTATATATATAGATATATAAAAATGAATAAAAACCAAATACTCAACTCTACCTACGCTTATCATGTAGAGAAATATGCAAGTAAGATAATAATCAGAAATAATCACAAAATATTTTCAAAATTTTTGTTAGATTTCTTGTAGTGATTAAAAAGCTTAAATTGAATAAATAGGCCTTCATTGATTTTCCACATAGAGCCAGTAGATCGGTTCATATATGTGATGTGTTTACAAAATATGTAGGTAAGTCACACACGTGGTTTTTGTTAAAAATAGAACCTAAGTATGGAAGTTAGATCTCATAGCAACTGAGCGACCTGATGCCTCCCGAAAACAGTAGGTAATGTCGTTGAAATGTTATTGGATTTTTTGTTTGTCTTATCTCGCCATTTATGCAAATCTATTTTGAGAATTGGATCTAAAGATATGCTCGCAAAATTAAAAGGCGATAACATAAAGATGACGTCACTATTCCGGGTTCGCAAATGGATCTCAAGGCATCTCCTCGGACCACCGGCACCGGGCATTGTAAGATTTGTCCCCATTTCCATGAATTTTGTTTATTCAACATTGGCCCGTTTCTGGATTTGTTTTGTATATTTTTTAGATTTAGGTACCCACACATGATTTATCTCCGGCCATTAGGTCACGGTGAGTAATGCATGAGCGTGGAGCCCGCGCCGCGCTCCGGGGCGTCCGATCCGCCCGCTTAGATAGCAACTACACATGTTGTCAACTTGTATGTTTTCATCCAAATACCGTTTATTTGATAAATTTAACATTCTACATTAGTATGATATCTCGATAATGACGCCGTTTTATTCGGAGGTGTTAGCTAATAAAGTTCTTGGATGCTGGGAGAGTGCCTGCGCCCGCGTTGTGAACAACATCTTTGTGCTAAGTTGTAAAACATTGTCAACATCTTACGAAACGTATAAAAACTCAAAATAAAATATTGGTTTTATTTCTACGCAATGTTAACACGATTACAGAATATGTTTTATGTTTTCGACGAGTTGGGGCAATTTGCCAGGCTAGACAGAAAAATCAAGCGGTTTAATGTTTTAGCAGGTAGTTCGATCATCGTGACATACAAATGTTTTGTTAAATTTTATTTTGAGTAATGTGATCTAAAATATTCGTGGATATGATTGATGAAGCTTTTTTTTTCATTTATTCGTCTGGTGAAATTCATTCTAAATAGATTTAAGGGTTTGAAAATCACTAGCAATTGTAGTCAAATCCTAGATTTTTAGTATTTGTGGACTTTGGCAATTTGCTAAAAGTTGTACGAGTTAAGTTAAATACATTTTACACATAAAAAGAAGTCTCTACCATAGGAATAGTTTAAAAACTAAATTACTGTTTTTTAGGATACCTATAAATCTGAGCGAGTCGACTAGCACTTGTTTGATTTCTTTTTTTATAGTAGTGGTGTTTTCGTACCTACTAGTTTGAGAAAAGAGGACAACAACGTTTAGTGCATCATCATCATCATCCGCAGCCTGACTTGACCCACTGCTGGGAATAGGACTCTCTTTGCTCTTTCCATTCCGCACGGTTCGGTTTAGTGCATACAAAACTTAGATTGAAATAAAATCACGTCTTTTTTCACAGGCACGGTAGACATTCTACATTATACATGTATAGTGTCTCTTTTGAATGAATATTTTGTATCTAAACTAATATTATAAAGAGGAGAGATTTGATTGTTTGTTTGTTTGTTTGCATCGAATAGGCTCCGAAACTACTGGACCGATTTCAAAAATTCTTTCACTGTTGTGAAGCTACATTATCTGTGCTGAACATAGGCTATATTATAATGATATTTTTTATATAGGCTACCCGTGCGAAGCCGGGGCGTACTACTAGTGGTTATATAAGTAAGTACCTTAAAATTCTTAAGATACTCTATGGCTGTCTGAGGAGGGTCAAATCCAGTTACAAATGGCGAAGAAAAACATTAAGAAGGTACCTGTTAGTATCTATTAACCAGCGGCGATGGGCTTGCAACTCGTCGCGGATAGAATACAAAACATGTTGACTTGTAAGTTATGTGATGTTTGGACGTGGCATTGACTACTCTATCCCCTTTAGTAGGTACCTACCGATAAACATATCAAAAACCATGGATTTCAGAACACGGTATTCTAAATCTCAGTACTAATTCCCACTGCCCAGGTAGAATGCATTTTTTGTATTTTTTCTGCATTATAGGCACACGCTTGACCGCAATCACGTCTGATGTTGAATGATGATGCGGCCTACGGTGTAACGAGTTTGCCTACATAGAACCTATTCAATCTTCTCTTGAAAACCTCCATATTATAATTATCCGGAATTTTATATTTAATATTTTATTTGTATGTAGGTAGTCGGTACTAATAACCCACTGCCTAGGTTGAAGACATTGTATTTGTATGAAGTCGACTCAGCTTAGATAAGCTCCAAACAGCACAGTCATCAGGTGTTATAGACATTCATAAACAATTTAAACAAATCAACAACTATGAGGTGTAATAAAACAATTACAAAACTTTCAGAAAGTCCTACATAAATGTTTTTTCTTATTTGACCATTGTTTTTATCATGTATTTACAAATTTATTTCGTTATTTATATGATTTTATTATGTAATTAGTTATGCGAATTGATTAAAGTAAATATATAAATAAATATTCAGGGACAATTCACACATCACACCCTAGTCCCAAAATAAGCAATGCTTGTATTATGGGAACTAGTTGCTGATAGAATACTTTTACATAATACATTTACATACATTTTTTTTGTAAATACATACATAGAATACATAGTGACGCCCAGACACAGAACAAATAAGTATCATCACACAAACATTTGCTCTTGGTGGGAATCGAATCCACGACCCACAGCATGGAAGGTAGAGCTAGGCAGAGCCAACTGAGCTGTGACGCCTGTCATAAATATATTTTTTTTCAATATAAATATCTTATATTGAAACAGGAACGATATCAACCGTTTGAAATATTGAAATGTGTTTATACCTACTTGTAATTTTACACAGTTAAATTAAGTATCATGCGAATTGCGTAGAAATAGGTGTTGTTGGTATTGCATTTTAAATTGAACAGGTGCTTTTTATTGGTTCATTTTGACAGGTGTGAGAAATAATAGACCAGGCTAAAAACCACTTCTGGTATGGGTATTGGGATGATGCCGCGACGAACTTGATGCACTTACCATCTTGGCCTTTAACAGCATTACACCGCGAAGAGTGGAATTAGGGAGGGGAGCCTTTGCCCTGCAGTGGGACAGCAATGGCTGAATAATAGTAGTTGTTCTAATAAAAAAGTTCATTACTAATTGGTGAACCCTCAGAGTTTTGAAGAGCTCTTATACACCCTGTATTATAAACAAAGACTTGTCACCCGACGTAAGCATTTTTGTTCATCGTGTATTTTTATAACAAGAGTTTTTGTAGTGAGACGATGTAGGAGGAAAAAAACGGCGGGGGGTCCGGCGTTGGCCCTCCCGGGGCATGAGTATACAAAACAACTCGTGATCCATAAAGACAAAAGGAAACTAAAAATCTGTTAAACTCTCGGGACTGCTCTGATGTACTTACACTCGCGCTTGTACGTACTTTATGATGCTGAAGCTACATAGTTGAGTTGGAATTTTGAAATTAAAATGTAAGCGACTTAAATTTGATCTTTTTATGACAAGCACAGCTCAGTGTTTTAGATTAGTTCGATCGTCGTGGGTTCAATTTTCATATAGAATAATTATTTGTGTCTTGGCAAAATAATGTTTGTTTTGTGTCTGGGTGTTGTTACGTATCCTATGTATACAAACATGTATTAAAAATAAATCTTGTTATCGGAGTATTTATAACTTGCTTACTACAAGCTAGAGTGCAAAGGGATAGCCAGGAATATTTTTTTAGTACCTAAAAAAACTGTAACAAAACAACTAGACACAAATGTCTGTAAGATATGATGTGATGCCCTGCCAAGTTTTAATTCAATATGTTTGAGTAACGTTATTTTCGAAATTAAAATCAAATAGGTACACTTAAAAATGCATTCAGGATACATTGCTTTAAGCTGATAATTTAACCAAAACAAGACCATTGAAAAGCAGAACAATTCGCTATTCATATCAATTAAATTGGACAACAAAACGAAATTCTCGGTCCGAAAGTCACGAGTGTCCTCTGCATATAATAATGTATTTACATGTTATGAAAACAAATATCCTTTGGCTTTTGGATTTGTTGACTTAATACAAAGTGCTTTACGAGAGGTGGATCTGTTGGCGACATAGCATTATGAATGGCTGACTGTTTCGATTCTCTTTTTATCAAAATGTTTCTCTTTGCACGGCTTCGCTGGAATGAATTGTAGCTATTCAAAAATCGTTTGCCGTGAATTTTAAGCATGATTTAGGCTGGTTTTCTTAATTTTAACTTAACTTAAATTCTATAGTGATGTTATACATCTTTAGATTTGAGTAGTGATTTAATACTGAGCTCTATCTCAGTGGACTTGTTCAGTGTGGCAATTTATAGGTATTGGCTGTGGTTACTATTAAACATATATTTATCTGTGTATTTTTGTGTAAACCCGTGTTGAATGACCTATTTAATCAAATTAATAAAATAAATATAAATAGCTTCAATCACTGATTAAAGGGTGTTTTCTGACTCTCTTCGTCTCGTTTCACGACATTTCTCAAAATGTCGTGGCATCGGACTTGACCATCACCGCCCTTTAAAAAAAAATACCCACTAAGAGTTTTTTTCTTAATGAATACATAGAAATTATACATTATAATATATATACTATACCTCTGGAGGTATATTTTGTACATGTATTTTGATATAAATAAATAAATATTAATGGATATTTTACACGTCACATCTATATAAGATGACATACATAATTACATCTTATTTGAAGTTGATAAATTAACTTAAATATTAACAAGTTCAATTGAAATTAAAATATTGCATACATTTCAAAGTACCTACCTACGCATAAAGTGCGTGTAAGCAATAAAATATAAGAAACAAAAAACAGCCGCTATGGCGCTAGCAGGATGAACATGGTACTTCTATGAATGGCCACTTGATAATAACTTACAAGTATGTTATAAAAAAAACATGTATTTTGTACACCAACCATGTGTAAAGATAAACTGTAGAATGGACTGAGCAATAGTCTCACAAAATTTACATTTGCATAAAAAAATAGATTTTTACTCAATTATTTAGTTAGCGATTAATTTGGTAGCCGTATGAAATGCAACTGTATTAAGTGACAGTTCTTCAATCTTATACATCAAATCAAAAAACGCAATGTAAACTAGATTATGTTACATCTGTAATACAGTTCAATATCGCGAATCACGCCAGTTATACGTTATCACAAAACCAGTGATATTGAACCTTTGACTGCTTTGGATTATGTTGAATGATGTCAAGCCTTCTTAGACTTTTATTTAAGAAATCAGATTTTAGTATTTGTTTTATTTAATTTAGTGTATTCTAATTAGTAAAGATAGAATCTATTGTAAAAGGGCAAGTGTGAGAGTACCACTGTCCGGAAATCGTTGGTGCCATAATAAAGAGCTGCGCGAGAAAGCGCCCGCTCGCTGCGTGATAGATGCCCACAAACCGAGCGACAAAAAAATAACAAAATCGACTTAGCAAACATGTTTAATAAAATAAATGACTTGCTCGTATATCTTCACCTGCTTAGTATGACATAAATTATAATAACATTATGTTGTACACCTTCAAGGAGTCCCAACAAATTCTCATTCAGTTGAAAATAAGACATTTTACTAAAATACCGTTCGAGTTATTGGGATGAGTTCGAAATAGATACGTTTGAATATTTCTAATGTCACCCTGCTGTTAAACAGCGTGTTATTGTGCTTTTGTTGGATGTTCGCATGTTTCTTATGACAGAATCGTTATTTTGTAGGAACGTGGGATTACTTAACTTCATAACATGACTTTTTTATAACCTGCACCCGGCTAGTGCTTACGAATTATAAAATTACAACTTATATTCATGTATTCGTTTATATTATGATAAAATAAGTGTTTTTCTTTCAATTCTAATTTGCTAATTGAATGTGACAGCGTACTAAAGATGTAATCTAGATAGATACGAGTTATTTTGATTCCAGTTTATAGCAACGTAATTGGTGAATGCAGCGCTCCGTGATAAAAGAGATACCAAGTGGCAGAGAGGGTTCAAACAAAGAGGTGTCAAGCCCTCCCCTTAATGATAACCAAAGCAGGCTCCACATAATTAGCGCTAAACAATATTTAGCGGCGATTAACTCCATAAAGTCGCATTAAATTAGAAGGGCCGTAAAAATCAATTAGAGAGTGGATCGTGATGTAACCGCACGCTTCCGAATTCGTCCTTTTATTAACAATTAGATGGGTTTATGTGTGGAGTAGGTGCGGATTAGGCGAGTTTCGGACGACGTGCGTGTCTCCACCGGACGAGGAGGGCTTAGCCTCGAGGGATGCGGCGACCCTTCAAGTAACACGATGACAGCTGCCTTTGTCATGTCCGGAGAGGAATTTTATACCGCGAAATTGACAGCTACGCGCCGTCATAACTCATCGATGGAACAGCCAAAGATGATCAAGCCTTACAGAGTAACAGCTACCTGATAGCTTTTTATCTAAGTCTAAATTGTGAACATTGGACTGCGGATGAGAGTACCTACACTCAAAAAGTCATTAAAAAAAATGTATTTTGCAGTTATTTTGTCACATGTCCTCAATACATTATGCCGCTCGGCTCGGTCAGAAGTACCCAAAGAGAGACTACTCGAGAGACCTCATGCGTATGTCACCTTCACAACTAAATCAAATAAACTATGTTTATTACTTTTTAAATCGCAAACCTAGTAAAGCGATCCACAACGAAGACGTAGACATATCTAGAGGTAGTAGGTATTTGCACTACCGCTACGTCTTCTCTCTACGTTTTTCGGATCTTTGTCTTTTACTTACTCTGTACTTACTCTCTGTACTTCTGTTGACTTACTCTGTGGTGTAGCGACGTGTTCCCAGAGATGTTTCGATGAGCGCAATAAAGTATTTGGCCGTGTTCGCGGCGCTCTCGGCGCATGAGTGAGCCAAGTCTGCACTTCACGCGGCGGGATCCGATTTATGTTGTTTTATATTGTCTTGTCCGCTTTTGTTAATGTGAAAACTAAATCAGTTTGTATATTTTTACGTGTTGTATTTATCATCGAGATGAACTTTGCTGTGAGAAAAAAATGCTAAAATAATAAAGAATATAACCCAGTTAGGTACCGATAAGCTTCTCGTACCTACTTAAGTTTGGCACTGTAAATTGATTGCAAAGTCAATAATAAAGTCAATAATAAAGTCAATAATAATAACATAAATACGAAACCTTCCGACCTCCTTAGAAGCTTCTTGTTTTATATAGAACATCATACAATGTAGAATTTATGACAATCCACTAGGTACCACCGTGGTATCTAATCTACCATGTAAGTAGGTACCTACCTACTAACCTTTAAACAATTTATGACTTAATTGCAATTTAAATCAAGTTATGAATTTAAATTTGATCACACAAAATAGGATGTCCAAAGACGTTCACCAATAAAATTGCATTTCAAATTTCAATTCTATTCACTTAAGTTACTTTAAACAGCACCTGAATATAAAATCTATATAAATTAATAATGCTGGACAATCCACACAACATCATCTAGCCCCGAGCTAAGCAGAGATTGTGTTATAGGAAGATACTAGAAGACTGACGTACTTAATACTGTACATTACATAGATATTTTATATTATACATATAAAAAACCCAGAACACTCGGTATAAGTATTTGCAGATCGTATAAACATTTATCTAAGGCGGGAATCGAACCCGCAACCTCCGCGTCGCAGGCGGAAAAATATGAAACGGAAGATTTCAAAACACCCACTTCCACCAATCACGTCAGGCTGTGAACTCATTTATATGACTCCAAAGTTCCTCAATTGCGAACCCTCAACTGCCGTGTAGGAATGTCTCATTGATTTTCCTCAGATTATGCGTCGTGGAAGTATTTTCCAACTTGGATAGGTATTTGAATTCGGTACGAATATTTAAATCAAATCTTCAAGTTTACGGGAAGCTAGGTATCTATTGGTTGGCTTTATTTGGTTTTGGTTGAATATTAATTAACAAAAACAAACTACGAACTTTGTTAAATTACATTTTAAAATCAACTTGAAATGAATTTATCTTAACGTAGACTCAGAAAACGTAGCGGTAGTGCATGCACTACCGTTACGTATTCTGAGTACGATTTCTATTTGCTATATTATTGCTCTCAAACAGTGAAGGAAAACATCGTGATGAGCCCTGTGGCTGAGTTATTTTACGCGAGTTGACCTTGCCTTTTTGATAAGATTAAAATATATATTTTTTTAATTTAATTTAATTTATTTATTACAGTTTTAAAGTAGGTACCTATTGTTTTATAAAGATTACGATTCTAAATTAACTTGCGACTCTTCCGCCTCAATCATGCATACATCATGGTGCAGACACCATGCTATTTTTCAATTACTTAATTAATTATTCGCCTAGAATTATCTAGTATGTAAGACGTTTCAAAATGATCCTTGTGATTTTATTGAATAAATGCAATTGAAGTTTAAAGTTTGATTATTTACAACCAGATTAATTAAAATTCAAACATTTTGTAATTCTTTTTCATACAAGTCTTGTGCCACCAAACGTAATTTTAAAATTTCGTTATTTGTTTTAGTTTACACAAGTTTAGTCTGATGTAAGTAGTCTCTTTATGCTCATTGATCTATACCGGATAAGATACACGATGCAGGAAGGCAAGCGCAGACGAATTACCGTAGATAAATTATTAGATGTTTTCAGTTATCTCCGATGTCGGCTCCAGGAATGTCCACGATCACATCTCTAGCGAGCGATCGATGCGCTGATATAAGACCAGAGAGCTGAACACGAATAAATGTGACAATCGTAAACGGAACGTATTTAAGATACACTGCGCGCTAACGCTACAACGTTTGACAGTAGAGCTGATGTTGACGCGCAGTGTATCTTAATAACGTCATTGTATCGATTCGTTTACGATTGTCATATTTATCCGTGCTCACTCCCTGCACACATCTGGAAGCCACTAGTTCGTTATCGGCGTCAGCCACCAGCCGAACCTATTTATCGAAGTCATAGAGATTTATTGATGCCTATTTCACTAAATAACATGACGTGTAACACATTATGTCATAATGATAATAGTCCAGTCAAAATAGACTAAAATTATGACTTCAGTTTGCATTAATTCCCAACAAGCTGGATTTTTGTGCAGGCCTTGAATACGTCATTATAAATGATATGTCAAAAGTCCCCATCGATCCCGCTTGTGCGTTGTTTTTTATTCGAGGTCAAAGGTCATAAATTTGCATTTTTTGCGTATATCTCTGAAACAACGAAAGCTATTGAAAAGTGGTTCAGGCAAAGTTTGTAGATCGTAAAATTGTCTACAAAAATATCTCAACACTTTTCTTCTACAAAGCATCGCTTTCGAGATATAGTGACTTTAGACTGCAGGAAAATCGTCGAAGATGCTGCGTTTTTTTCATTTCAGCCGTTTTATCTGCATCATTGCCACAGAATAAACAGTATTTCTTGAAATTTACTGAAAGGGGTGATGGGTTCGATGGGTTAGTCCTCCTCCGAGGTAATGAATTGTCTTTTTGTCTCAAGAAATACTGTTTGTTCTGTGGCAATGAAGCAGATAAAACGGCTGAAATGAAAAAAACGCAACATTTTAGTAGATTTTCCTGCGGTCTTAAGTCACTATATCTCGAAAGCGATGCTTTGTAGAAGAAAAGTGTTGAGATATTTTTGTAGACAATTTTACGATCTACAAACTTTGTTGGAATCATTTTTCGATAGCTCTCGTTTATGACTTTTAAACGCAAATTTATGACTTTAGCCTTGGTATTTGCGTTTTTCGCGTATATCTCTGAAACAACGATAGCTATCGAAAAATGGTTCCGACAAAGCTTGTAGATCGTAAAATTGTCTACAAAAATATCTCAACACTTTTCTTCTACAAAGCATCGCTTTTGAGATAAAGTGATTTTAAACCGCAGGAAAATCTACTAAAATTCTGCGTTTTTTTCATTTCAGCCGTTTTATCTCCTTCATTGCCATAGAACGAACAGTATTTCTTGAAACAAAAAGACGATTCATTACCTCGGAGGAGGACTAACCCATCGAACCCATCACACCTTTCAGTAAATTTCAAGAAATACTGTTTGTTCTGTGGCAATGAAGCAGATAAAACGGCTGAAATGAAAAAAACGCAGCATCTTCGACGATTTTCCTGCGGTCTAAAGTCACTATATCTCAAAAGCGATGCTTTGTAGAAGAAAAGTGTTGAGGTATTTTTGTAGACAATTTTACGATCTACAAACTTTGTCTGAACCATTTTTCGATAGCTCTCGTTGTTTCAGAGATATACGCAAAAAACGCAAATTTATGACTTTTAACCTGGAATAAAAAACAACGCACAAGCGGGATCGATGGGGACTTTTGACATATCATTTGTAATGACGTATTCAAGGCCTGTACAAAAATCCAGCTTGTTGGGAATTAATGCAAACTGGAATGTCTATTTTGACTGGACTATAAACAGTCTACTTACTTTAAATTATGTAAACTATGATTAAATTATTTAATCAAAGTTTTTTATGTCATTAGGTACATTACTTTTGGCCAAAATTACCACACCACATTTGTATCCCGTTCGTGTTTTTAAACTGTAGATTCGTTTAGTGTTTTAGAATACAACGTTGCCTAAGATAATCTAGATTACGAACGTGACAGATCTAAACTTATACCTACATTTATATTATATTATATAACTCAGTTATAGTCATAAAAGTTGAAGTCATGATTTAGAATCTGTAAATTAAACAGGTAGAAAATTAATTGAAATAGCAAATTAATTACCTACATGTGTAACTAATGAATTGAAAAATACCAGTCCGAGAGCAATTTCGCTATAAAGCTCATCAAATGATTCTATCTAGCTATGCTAACAGCTTATTAGGCCATTCAACTACCTTGTAAGCAATTTTATAAAATGTTGTGTATTAAATCAACATTTCTAAACATGTTTAACGGCTTTGGGCAACATAAATCGTTCATAAAAATCTGTTTAGTGGCATAATAAATAAAAGTAAAGGTCCGATGGTCTGGCCATGCATATAGAGGCAATATTACGCAATAGTTTGATTTATTGGTTTCGGCAAGGTGCGCGAAATTCTAACGGAGCGCTCCCTCAAGCAGAGGCGGCGTGATAGAATTCGGGATCGCCAATTTTCTCATACATGTGAAAAACTATTCGGAAAGGCCCGCGGTGATAAATGTGGAGTTATGAATAAATTTGCTTCTTCGCACCAAAATCTGAAGCGATTAGACCGGACTTTGAACCAACGCCAGGTGAATTTACACCTGTACGTATGCTTAGGATATTTAGCACAATTATGTTGCAAATTAAAGTGAATTAAACAGAACTATCAGATTCCATTTATCTGTACATAAATTTTACAAGCTTAAAAAAGCCGGCAGTGGAATCGCATTTGCAGTAAGTGCCATTCGCGAACAATGGCGAATAACGTTCACGAAGCCGTAAACGACGACAGAAATCTAAATATTTATTTGAGTTAGATATACGCAGCTTTGAGGTTTGTAAACTGAGGTTTACTTTCGAATTTTAAAGAGCGTTCTACATGGCATTTTCAACGAATAACTTTTTATTTTCCGCATAAATCAAATGTAATGTATATTGTTAACCTATCCAAATTGTTCTTGAAACAAAAAATTAATTATAACTTCAAATGCAAACAAAAACGTTTAAAAACATTTTAATAAAGAAGTATAAACTATAGAAGCAAATTGTAGTGGCACCAATAGCTACTTGTCCACTTACCTACTTCGTAAAAGTGCAAATATACTTAATAGAAAATATTTTTAAGGAATATAGTGTAGTTGTAGTAAAAACTAATGAAGGTATTTAAAAAATACCTGCTAATAACAGTGAGCTATCTTTAGACCGTTAAAAAGATCTGTAGATAGTTCGATAGATCTACATATTCTATGTTAAGCGGCTATTTTTGTATTATTTCTAAAAATGTATTCTTAATTTTGTTTTGTTTTACAATTTATTTTGTTTAAAAATATTAATTTCTTACAAAACATTATTGTAGGAATAAAGTATAATGAGCTTTTAAAGCAAGGTTTAGTGTTCTGATTTGATTTCGACAACAAACATTTATTATAATTATTACTTAGTATTTTTATATGAGTAGAGTTTGAATTTACTCAATTTCCTTTTCGTTATTGAACTTTTTGTCTAAGTCTTGATTTCAATAACTCTGAGTTCATTGTGCCTTGGTAAAGGCCTCCTCCAGTATTTCCTACTGTTAATAAATTATTAAGCAGAACTTGAACTAGCATCAATCTACACCAGCACTGCCATCTGTTGGCGCGTCTTCAGAACTCATTTGTAGACTATTTCCTCAAAGAACTTACAACGCGAGACGTCTAGAACTAAAACTAGACCATAGCAGTTCTATTAATACACAAATATCACGGCATTCTTCATCTTAACTTATTCTAATAAATGAAATAAACGCAACCAATTCTTAAATAAGATATTTAGTATTAATAAATGCAGGTTTCAGTTTGAAGTTGTAATTATTAACATTCTCAGAGCAGGTTAATTAAATATTGTTTTAAATCTAATTAATTAAAATCTGTCTCTCAGCATACATTTTTATAGCGGCAATAACCAGTAAAGCTCTCAGATATTCGTAAAGGTACGTATAACATATGATTGGTGTCGCATGACCGAGCTCTGATTGGTTCCATAGATTATTAGCTGCTATTTGTGTTGTCAATGTTTATGACCATTTTATGACCCCTGGCGGTTTTATTGCGGATTCAATTGCTTTAATAACGGATTTGATTAAGTAAAGCAATCGTTTGGTTTTGTTTGTCGTGAAATGAGAGGTGATTTTATGACCCATATCGTAGAGATTGCGAGGACAGATAAAGTTAATTCCAAATAGATTTCAGAAATTAATATGAAATTGGTAGATAACTGTTTTCCATAAGTATAAATCGTTTTTCATTGTTTAATTTAGAGCCAGGAAAATAACCTTTATTGTCCCTATGATCCATAATAAAATAAATAAATAATAAAGCCTTTATTACTTCCTTAAAAAATACACTTATTCTAATAGGTTTTGTATTATACACTAATTATTTTCTTTAGGACCCCTCTAAAGGTGTAAGCCTCCTATAATTCATACCTACAATTATAATATAAAAAGAGTTCGGTGAGTTATTTCTCTTTTCGTGTTTTAAGCTTTTAAATGTTAGGAGGCTACTATTAAATCAAATTTAATTATATTCAATATCACAAAGATTTTCGAGTTATTATGACTTTGTTTACAGTATAAATGTTTCCATCCATCTGTAAATGGATTAAGAAACTTACCATACATGTTACCGTTAATAAATATTCACGGACAATTCACACATCACACGCTAATCCCAAACTAAGCAACTATGGGAACTAGATTGCTGATAGAATACTTACATACTGAGCTGAGACGCCTGTCCGAATACCTTGTAATATAATGTTAAATTTATCATGTAAAATATTAGATTAGAGATCATATATAATATTAGACTTTATTTTTAGAATTTATTTCCATTAGTGATGGAATATGTCAACGATACTTTTGATTTGTTTTAAACGCATACGCAGAATGTTACTTCAAGAGTAAACGTCCACAATTTCACCCATTAAAACCAAGGATTTCAAAACTAACGTAACCTGAAATTTAATAAAACTGCAAGGTTTTCGTTTTATACTGAATCTGAATCTCCTTCATCATAACAAATACTAGGTTTACTTCTACTCATAAAATGTATTCTAAACCGCTACCTAATTTTATTCTAAATCTCCTTTCATCGCTATCTTTTATGTCTTTTTTTATTTCAATGATTGTCATCATGAATAATAAGTAGGACATAAATTACTAAATATAGGTTTTTAATGTATTATGGATATCTATAGTAAATATTCTAGTTTTCAAAAATTATCGTAACAAAGTTTATTGAGATATCTTTGATGTTTAAAGTGCTTTTAATCAAAACTCTAACATTAAACCCTAAAGCTTAGCCGGATTGAATGCCTCTTAAAAAGTTGAAAAAAGTGGTTCTTTTATTAGCCCTTAAGCATTGTTTAAGAGTTGAGAGTAAAGGGAGGAACCCTAGTTGGGTAACCGTCGGCTTTTACCGGCTCATTATCGACTTTCCCCCATTTTGTTTGTACATTTCTCGAGACTGAATCATTTAGTTAACTCGATTTATTTCTTTTTTTCCATTACGTTGAATTCATCGCCTCGTTTACCTGTGCTCAGAGTAGATTTGTTTTCCTTTAAAGTCGGTACTTTCCTTACATTTTCGGTACTTGATAAGGATTTTTCATGAATCTAAGTTAAGAAACAACATGATTATTTTACGGGATTCTACCCTGCTAAGCGGGGGTTGGTGGGTGTTTTCATTCATCAAGGTTTTCAATCGTCATTTTCAATTAATTCTACTCATTGAACATTTTTTTGAATTCAAACTATTTAGTTAATCATACGTGTATTTTCAAAGGCGTTTTTATATGTACAGTATTTGGTTTAAAAAATTGTACATTAATTTGATTTATTTTTAAGTAGATTCTCATAATAGTTTTTTTCTTAGCCGCGAATGTACAATTGTACATGCAATAATTTTCAAAGACTATATTGAATCTGTGAATACACTTAATTAAATTTAACCTAGGTTGGTAGGTACACAAGATCTACAAATAAAAAGTACTCATTTGAAATAAAGATTTAATTGCAATCGTTACATAATTTTACTCATAATAATAATTAATAGTTATACATTTTATAAATATTTATATAGACCATTTAATATTAAGCGAATGTATTCGATTTGGTCACGTTTGATTAAGTGGGTAAGTAATTCCAATATTACGATACCAAAATAATTGATTTTCGTATAGTTGTGATTGAAAGTGTTCGATGTAGTGATGCAGGCTCATTCCTATCTTTTTAACAAAATAAATAATTTCAAAACTTTAGTTTGCGCATGTACTTCAATAGAATATTTATTTTTTATTATACATACAATCATCAAATGTATCAATCAAATGGCATAAAACTCAATCGATTTGATTTTTTTACGAAATAATTATATCAAATTAAGCCTGCTTTTTATACATATTTAAGACGTCCAATTTTTTTGTCAGTGACTTAAGTTACATATATTTGTAAAATTCAGTATATTTAAAGTTATTGAAAGATTTTTGGTAAAATATTGAACGGACAACCATCTTTCCTTTTTTTTGTGAGAAAGGGCAATAATAATTTCACTTATAAAATACTAGACAATTCTTGTTATCTTTAATTTAAATATTACGTTCAAACGTAAAGGTTTTGCTTGTCACAATTTCTTTAGCCTTTTAATATTATTACAAAATCCAGTGAAATGTATATTACATACTTATATATTTTAATGTTTCTTGCATAAGATTTTCTTAACTTTATGTCATTCTATTATATGTATAGATTTGTTAACCAAAATAGTCTTGCACTGGGTTCAATCAATTTAGAAAACACAATATTTATAATGGATTTTAATTGCCTGAATACCTACAGTTCTCATCGAAACGCTTGTCAGTTCAACTTTTACTAAAAATCAAACATGTATGCAAAAATGTAATCTTAAACTTTTATGTTGGTGACCTTTTCAATAAAATAATATTCAGAATAATATTTATGTACAAGTATACTAATAATACTTTTAAACAATATTCATAGTTCATGTCGAAGTCTCGATAACGTCGCAAGTAGTGAAACCGTACTAAATACTTTGTACACATCATGTGAAACTAATAATAGAAAATATACAAACATTTTATATACAAAGACAACAATAAAATTAACGTTTCACCGACGGTTCATATGTAATATATACGTTATAACGAAATTAATTTCAGTAAGTACTTATTTCTGAACTATACCGTCTTTTTGTCTAAAGCTAGAAAATATGTGGCACAAAACCAACAATTAAACTTATTGATTTACAGAATTTAAGCTAAAGTAAGACTGGAAGAACTTAAACATCAACAAATCAAATAAAAGATTTCTTAATTTAATAACATACGTAAATGTATGTCAAGATTGCAAATTACTGTAGATATTACAATTACAATAACTAGGTAAGTACCAGAATCAATAAAGGTACTATTCTTTTATAATACCTAATTGCGCTCTCCGTGTATCGTCTATAAATAATTTGGATTTAGTTCCATTATTCTTATATCTATAAAAATACTGAGCAACGTCGATTCAATTCATTATTATTATTTCGTTCGATTGGTAGTCTAAAGGGTAATCGTACAATTAACAACATCAAACGAAATTAAGTACTTCACTCTTCCTTTATACAATGTTTATTTGTGCATTTAGCTAGAAGAATTTTTAATTACTCTATGCGATTTACAAATAAATTGATGTACCAAATTAAATAGTTTACAAAGTTTGACCTAAATCTATGTATATTCAGCCCAGTCCTATTCTTCTACTTGTTTGCAATGTTCTTAGAGTAATGTGTGTACACTGTGCCATGGCAGCGGCCGTTAGCTGCAGTCGGTACAGCGACCCGGCTCTCGCCTTTACCTGGAAAAATCACATCATCATTATTACAACATCTAACTCTAATTATAATTCCAAGGGGGAATAAGATCTGCCTTGAGGTGCCGCGCTGGGGTGTTTTATAGCAAACCTACGCAAAAACGTACAAATTCGGAATAAACTATTGTGTTTTTTAACATTTTCTACCTTTGTAGAATCTTTTTTCATATTGGGACTTAACTTGTGAATTAAAGAGTTTACCTATATGATTATAGGTGATCTATAAAAGAACAAAAGCAAGGTGTAATTCCGATAGATGTGTATCTCTGCGGACGCAGAGTCGAGCCCGCCGCCTCGCCACCTTCACACATACGAACCAAAAAAGTAAAAAATATAAACCAATCGAGATGAGGTGACGAAACGTTCAGTCTCATTATCTGAGAATTTATTAACGAATCGCTCGGACCGGAAAACCGAAATGTGAAAGAAATAAAAATTCGACCTCGGCCGCGGTCATCTAAAGTTTGTAGCGGCGTCAATGAAAAAAGAAGTCAAACAGGTTGGCGAGGCGACCTGGGACTGAATGAAACGGTGGACCCAAGTCAGGATCGGGAGATAAGAGGTAAGATTAGGGTCGACGAAAAAAAGGAAAGCAGCTTTTAATGTGGTGGTAGTGTTGTGAATGAAGAGGATCCATTGAGATTCCGTGCCCACGCAGCCCGCGGCGATACGAGCCGCCTCGCGCTATCAGCCTCGTATACGAGGTGCCGGTGCCTACGGACAATACGCATGCCACCCGGAGCTACTGTTTAACGTGATTACACACATCAGTACTATGTCCAACCCATCTGAAATCCTACTTACGATTAGCTAGCTATACGATTATGAACCACAAACAAACGAGCTTAATATAACTTAGACGATGAATGAATAACTTAAAACATCGCCAGCCGAATACAAAAACTGTCGATTGAAATCCGTTCTTTTTGGGCTACTTTAAAAGGAATGCCGAGATAAGGAGTTATTTTCGCGTCAAAGAATTCGAGGGACAAAAAGGCGTGAAAACCTAAATAATACAAAAGGTTTATAGAAGTGAATTTGTGAACGTTTGGCTAAAACAAAATTCTTAGCGATTCCGTCCTGTGCGGCGACGTCGGGGTCGCGATTTATTGTAATGAGAAACGGATGCCACTGCTTCTTCTAAGAAAACCTTTGAAGACTCTTAGAAAAATGTGCCACGGCACCCGTTGGAAACCAAATAGAATTCCTCTTCACACGCTGTTTGATGTCCACCAATAATTGTGTCAATATTATACACATTAAACTTTCGTCTAGATTCGGATTTTAAACAAGACCATTTTAAAATTATGTCATTATTATTAATGGTCGGATTTTACGTATCAGATGTCATAAGTGAAATAATATCGTAATATTGTTAGTTACGGGGTAAAATTAACCCTAATTTATATTTATGTTTTGACGCAGATCGTTAGCTAACCTTTATCTTTACCGGTTGAATATTGGGTTCCTTTATTGTGTTTTATGTGTATATGTAAAAAACGTAAGTTCTGACAAACAAACCCAAAAATGTATTCATTAAAAATTATCGTACTTTTCATTTCATTTAAAATTGATTTTAGAAACCTTTTTTAGTGTATTATGAAAATGTTTTGAAGATATGAATGGTAAGAGCTAATTTTGTGAGGTCAGCGGAGTAGTGTAGGCGTACGGAACGCGTCGCTTGACAATGACAAATGACGCAAGATTGCAATCTCGCCGCCCTCGAGTCGCGTCGCCCTTCCTCGACACAACTCCATTGTTTTCAATTACCGACATGACACCCCAGCGCGAGCCTCAGCTACTAAACCGCAACTCGGTTTATGGCTCTCTCCGTATCTCTACTACGATCCTCCATTTACGAGCGCCTCTCATTTACATGCGCGTGTTACCTACGTGTCGCGATACTCGTGACCGTCAATTTGAATCAATCAGCGGCGATAGACGAGGCCGTTTCACCGCGCGAGCTTTCTACAGAGCTTTCAATAGAAATTTGGTTCGATCTATTCCACTCGAGTAGCTTAGGCCAATTTAACTAACATAATATGTAGTAGATAAAAAAAATATGAACCTTTTATAGAAGGGTTTGAAGGCGGCAGATCCTTCGTTATGATGCGGCTGATTCGGCTGATGGTTGTTGGCGGGGTGGTGCGGGTTGTGGTAGGGGTCGCGGTGCGGAGAGTGCTGATGCCGCGGGAAGCAGTAGCCTCCGCCGCCGCCGCTGCCGAGCGGGTTGGGCACGCTCGGCAGCTTCATGTTAGGCGGCGTCTGCGGCGGCGTGTCCGTCTGTACGTCAGGGAAGGCGGCGGGGTGCACGCAGGGGTGCTGCGCGGCGTACTGCGCGCCGGGGAAGCCGCCGTAGCGCGCGTACGAGCCGCTGGCGGGGCTGGCGGCCGCCGTGGCCGGCAGCACGAAGCCGTTGGCGGCGGAGGCATCGGGCGCGGGCGCGCGCTCTACGCCGCCGTACCCGTGCTGCGGCCAGGGCTGTGCCGCCGGCGGGGGCGTCTTGCACGCCGCCGTGTCCGCCAACGACCATATCTTCGGTTTGGACGCCGGGATCGGCACGCCGCAGTCGGTCGCCCCTCGCTTCGCTTCCTCCTTTATTCCGTACCCCAGCATTTGATGATGCATTCCTTGCAGCATCTCGTCACCCTTCCGGTCGTCATCTGTAAAGATAAATATATTCATCGATCATGTTTTATGTCCGATCGGGCGATAAATACGCGGGTGTAAGCTTTTGCAGTCGCATTAGCCGCAATAACGAAACGATAAAAGAGGCTTAATATTGAATCGATACCTTGCCAATGGGACGGACGCCGTGACCGATACGAGCGAGACGTAAGTTTAGACTTGTAAGATCCCAAATCTCCGAGCCCCTCTAGAAAAGTCGTGTGAAAATACGTTTGGCGTGCAGTGACCCATTCGTTAAGTGGTTATCCGATTAGCGAAGTGAAAATACCACTTTGGGGCGCGACTCCCCCGCCGCGGGCGCGATGCCGTCGATCCCTTTCCTATTTAAGCCGAACATTTATTTCGAATTTTCCGAAGCGCCCGCCGGCATCACGCCACCGCGCTCTACAGAACATGCGTGATACAATTATTGGTCATCTTTGTACCTTAGAATCCACAAATTCAACTATACAAATAAAATACAGCTGCCTGTTCTGTGAATCATTTTATTGAGCTTTCAGAATTAAAAACTGAAAATAATTAATATTTGAGAGATTTGGATTTGGTAAGTATTATTGTACAATTACAAAAATGTTTATTCAACGAATTTTATAACGGTTTATGTACCTATTATCATAATGCAATTTTCCGTTGTAAAGTGGCTTTTGGAGGGCGAGGCGGGTGTGGGCCAGTAATGAAATTCAGAGGCCCGCGAGTGCGGCGGGACGGGAGGGGCGCGACCGCTCGACTTCATTCTCTTTATTCCATTTAATGCTGACTGCTCCTAGCTTTTAGGAGGGGTTATCAACGTTGCCCTTCACTAGGGATAAACGGGGACGCCACTGATACTCGTGCAAAGATATTTATCCGGCAAATTGTTTTAATTTTCATTGTATTAATCTAATAAAGACCCACAACGGCGGCGAGAGATAAGTGAAAATGGGACGATTTCGTTATGTTTTTAAATAAACAATATTGTTTAATAAGATAATTTAAAATTGGGGTTGATGGTTGATGTTATATTACTTGTTACGCAGTTCTCGTTTTTTCAACAACATCGTTTAACAATAAGAAGAAATTCTTGAATTATTAGCAACTATGTATAAAAAAAAATGTGCACTCGAGCGTTATTTAAATTAAACAATAGGTTTGTTTAAATCGTCTGTCTCCTATCAAAAGCGTGATTGGTTAAGGAAATCCGTCCATAAATATATATCGGATAGAGCACTTGCTAGCTATATCCTGCGGATATGCAAACTATAGATTTATCTGAGTGCAAGCGATCAGAGGGGTGGCGTGGAAATGGTTACACGGTGCGCACTCTCTTCATACGGAGCGTTGAGTGGTTTCTCTTCAGTGACAGTAGACGTGGGGCGAACAGTAACATAATAAAAACACATCTCGGCCTCCCGAGGCTCTTTTCTTGATGATTTGTTGCCTTTTACTGAGTATTCCTACTCGTGTCTTATTAAATAGTATTATTTAAAAATATATTTACGTTTTGGTAGAAACAGAAATTTATGGTATTTACACCTATTATAATAATATCTAAGACTTTATTTATACTATATCAGCCGTTTATTTTTTTATATTTAACAGTATGAAAGCAGAAACATTAGTGTACCTACTCGAAAGTTCTCAATAAGAATTCAACAAGCAATGTACTTAAAACTTTTAAGTTTATAAAATATTATAAACTACATATTTATGACGAGCATTGATATGATAATGTTGATTAAGATTAGAAGTGCATTATCATCATTTTGGTATTCTGCGGTGCATGATCACTTCCATCACTATTCTCATTAAAAATGATATCAGACGGAAATTGACACACTGCACTGAGCCTGCATTTAACTGTCGAGGTCACTGCGAATTATTGCACTGCGACGTCCACCCCGGCGATAGTTACTTGTTTGTAATACTTCTACTCGTTTTCCATTAACGCGCGACGGATTAATATTTTGTTTGCGATGCGTGCGCTCACGACAAAAATTAACATTTATTGGTGGGGTCCGAAATGAAGCTTTTATTCATGAGTGGCTTAGCGCGGGATAGTTCTGGATGTTTGTTTGTCGACTTTGGTCTAGGGATCGCGTGTGAAAGCTTTTATATTGGCTTTGTTTGCCATGACTTTAAATGATATATTACATGTCGCTAACATTGACGTTTTAGTGAAATAACGGTTGTGTTATGAATGGCGTCGTAACCCTGTATTTGTTTTTGTTAGAAAAATATGATCAATGGGGAAATAATTAGTCAAATTTTGATTCGAACCGAATCCGGACGCTTTATCACTAGTTTATCAGTTGCAAATCACTTTATCAACTTGTTTAAGATTTAAATACATTTTATTAATTATTGAAATGCGTGATCATGTAACCAAAAGTTTAAGCAAAATTATAGTGTCACATTCCGACCACTTGTAAAAGTTTTAGCGATTTTCCACGTATAAAACAGCCTCATACTTTAAAATAAAAGTAACTATTAAAAATAATTACTTAATGGAAGAAATTATTTATTTAGATTTATAATAAATATTTATTTAATCTTTTGATTCAAATTGAGTGAGAAAAACTCATAAATGATTTTACTCAGTACTATATGTAGACATGATTTGTTTATATGTAGCCCTATTTTCATAATTCACATGCAGTGCAGACCCTGTCGAATCAGGCTTACACAGACCTCAAGTCCTTTTATCAACGGCATTTCATGCCCCCGAGTGGCTGCTCTCAGCTCTCAGCGACGTCATAGAAACCACGAATTAAGCACACTTCTGTCCCAACAATGGGGAGGTTCATTAGAGCAGCGTATGCCGCGCGTCGGCCGTGACGCCCTCGACGCCAGCTCCCGGCGACTTCCATTAGCACCGTGAAGTTTCCAATGAAAACACTCGTGTTCTCAACCATCTTTACAATAACAATTCCCACTTATAATTCATGTTGTTGACAAGCGAATCTAACAGTCGCACTCCCTCTCGCAACTTTCCCGCACCTAATACGCATCTGGATTTTATTATTGCACTTAGAGAGCTCGACCGCTTCGATTAACATATAAAATGTATTGAAATCCGACACCGATCTATAAATGTAGCATATTCATAGTAATGGAAAAAAAAGCGACGCGTGTCCGATTGAAAAAGTTAAACAAACAAATAACAACGTCTAAGACCGGAAAAAGGTTCTACATTCAATTGGAACACATTATAAATCCCCAAAACCGTAGTTACTTACGTTCCGACGGAATATCCTCATAAAAGAAACGATCCACGAACTCGACAAATCCTTTGGCAAGAACATGAAGTAGGGCAGATCGTCAGACACGCCGAGCGCGCGTCGCGCCGGCGTCGCCCCGTGTCGTGCCGACGAACGGAAGACGCGTTATATGAAATTTGGTCTGGGCGCCGCCCACTTTACTACGAATAGGAAATCCGGAGCGAGGAGCGGTTACGCACAGTTACACGCCTGAAACCTTGCCTCCTCCCTCGCTTGCTAACCCCTCGCCTCCTCTCGATCTCTTACACCCTCAAGCCTCCAGCCCCGTTATGCCGATTCACTAGAAGATTTATACACCGACAAAATTAAAGCAATTTTAAATGGTTTACAACAATTCGTACATGAACGACACGCACAACCTGGGGTTAACAGAATTCATAAAGTCACATTATATTAATAACATTCGCAGTAGTTCAATTAAAAATACAGTTAATAACACTATGAAGGCACTTAGCATTCGCTTGGCAGACAATATGAGTACATAAAACGAACACAATCAAAGCCACATTTTGTAATTGTAATCGACATCCAATAGACCAGCTTATTATTTTTAAGATGTCATGTGATGGTCTACCGGATGTCAAGAGCATGAATCTCAACGAACCTTTATGGCTTTTCATTTTTTCGTCTTGGTCATCTTTGTCTTTTTCATCGTCGGAGAGCATTGCGTCGTCATCATCGTCGGTCTTGTTTTTGGGCTCCCACGTCATCTTGTTCTCCTTCTTGAGTCGCCGGCGCGCGTTCGCGAACCAGGTGGACACCTGCGTCAGTGTCATTTTGGTAATGATGGCCAACATGATCTTCTCTCCTTTCGTCGGGTAAGGGTTCTTCTTGTGTTCGTTGAGCCACGCTTTGAGTGTCGCTGTCGATTCCCTGGTCGCGTTTTTCCTCCGCGCAGCTAAATCGTATCCAGCTCCATATCTGCCAACAAACACGTTTATACTTACATATATCCAATAGGCATTACCTATGCGCTTCCGACCTTAAAGCTTAACGCCAGCTACGCAAGAAAGGTGCCCTTTGAATCCGACCACAGCTTTTAGGAAGTATTATGAAATATTTACAAGAACCTCAATCGTTTCACCATACTGCGTATTAGATCTTAAGATCTGTTAGTCAAATCTTAATGATTTGATTAGCGGATCTTAAAATCTAAGACGCAGATCTGATTCAATTTAGACAAAATATGTGTCATAATATACGCGTGTCATACTATAATGTATATTAATAAATGTTATTTGTCTAAATTTCACCAAAAGCTTCTGTAAATTGATAGTAGTAAATTCATTTATCAGATCATCTTCAGATATTTTAAAATATATAAATTCAGATTATTCTGACAAGTTATCGATTTACAGATGTTTGTTGCCGACATCACCCATGTGCCGAATCGTTTCAGCTATAAATTTGCTTTTAAATTCGTAACAGATAGGCGTTTTATTAGAGGCAATAGATTTCTCGTAACGGCAGCAAAAATAAAGCTATCGCGGCACCGAGCGACATTCTGTATACATTTTAGGGCCTACGGACCCATTTGCATCCGCATTCTGAGCGTAATTGTGGCGAAACGTTTCGTTTCCCCCCGGCATCGTACCTGACTTCGATTTTCTCTTCGACATGACAAAGGCGCGGTCTAAAGGGTCCAATAAATATAGACTCCGCGCGTGAAAATAGTTAAAAAATGAGACCGTATCTTTACACGTTTAAGCGAATAGCAATGCTCTATTCTTTGTTTTAAAGTTGGATCTTCAAAATCACAAAGGTTTGGCTGAAGTGAATATTTTTTGCAAACGTGATTTGCAGTATTGACAGCTTACTGTAATGTCGCTCTTTTACTTTAGGATAAAATGTTTACGTCGATAAAAAATAAGCTTTGTTTTATCTGTGGTGTTGACTAATGATGTTCAGCATTCGATGTGTCGTTAAAGTGACAATATTTATAGTTTGTTTAAGACTTGTCTAAGGCGGTCCGTAGAATGCATTGAGTTGCAATGCAAGTGCAGGGCGGTGCAACGCAGCGCAGGCGTGGGCAGCATGGGCGTTCTCAGCGCACATCGATCGAGACGCCATCTTGCCCACTACACTGGACATCACGGAATCGCTAGTTGCCTTGCGAACGAGCCGCCCTACGTTGAGACGTTGGCTGAATTGTTTCTAAGCTCAAATTTAACTTCACAAAGTTTCGGATATAATTATGTCGGACGCGCATCCGTGTCATGTCTTGGAATCTGAACTGCATTAAGTTACACGAATAAGCTCTTAAAAATGTACCGTCACCATTAGCGGCAAACGATTGTAAAAACGCGAAGCGCTACTTTGCTTTAATATTTTATAGATTTGTTGACGCCCGGTCTGTTTTCAGCTTTATAGCGACGCACAGGCTGCGCCGCGCCGCACCGTGGGCTTTGTTAATTAATTTAGACAGTCCACTTACTCGTCCGCTGTGAGCATATGCGTTCGGTTACACTGTTAATACTCTCACAAACGGAAATACTTTGTATCCTTGTTAATTTGAAGACAGAAATATAAAGCTCGCTGTCTTATTTTATTATTTTTGTTCTATAATTGTTGTAAAAATATCTTATTTGGATCACTATTTCATTTTTTATGTTTTATAAGATGGTGATTAAAAAGAGGCGGTTATTATCAAAAAATATCAAAATACCATAACTTTTTCATCGTTTCAGTAGCGTTTTATGACTTTGCTTGTTGCTGCTTTGTGTGTGTTCCTTTGTGTGCTATATTCCTGTACTTATAGGTAACGATTTAATTTCTAAAGACATTTTAGGAGTTATGTTTGCAAATCAATGCTCTTATTAGTTTCGTCTCGAGTCCGTTCGTAAGAATTTGTCATGTATAAATCGGTTACAATGATATTATGTCTCAGAAACTTTTCGATAAGACTTCTTAGTAAATAACAATTAAAAAAAATCGTTCAATAAAAACTGTTTTAATTTTTATACATTCATTACTAAATTCTAGTACCTTTTAACTAAAAGCTATAGGTGCCCACCTAATTGTAAATATAAAATTTGAGAGAATAGTATCTATGAATAGGCTCTATGAATGTAGAAATTAGTCTGCACGAACAATCGCGGACAGTGTTTAGTCAACAAATGCGTTTTGATAAGTTTGACCTCGCTCGTGTTTGTTCAGGAAAAGTGGAAAGTTGGGTGGGCTGTTACTGTAACAACCGTGCCTACATATTTGAGCTTGCAGGGTATTCAATTCGCGGTATCGGAGGTTTACGATCTGCCCGCTTGGGGGAATTGCGGCCTTTACGTGCCCTCCCCCGTAAACCAAACCGCTATGTACGAATATACGTACATAAGTAATACCCCCTTCTCCCTAAAGGGAGACACGGGTCGTATTAGAATTAGGATTGTCGAGTGCGAGACGAGCGCGTTTGAAGCGACTCAGTTGTTGCTTTTTTTGTAGCTGAACGCTTTCACAATTTGTGACAATACGTTTATTGAGCAATGAAGATAAAAATACTTGCTGATTGACTTTATTTATAACTCGGTCATTATACTATGTGAAAAAAAATAACAAAATCTTTAAACTAAAAAGAAATGATCTTTATAATTCCTTGGTATATTTATGATATCTCGAGTTCCTCATTTCTCGAGAAATTAAGTTCACGGCCTTCTTGATGAATATGATCAACAGGACATTTAATTTTTTGACTTGACGAGCTTTTGTCCCAAGCCTAATATGTGTATTCTCTAACTTGCCCACTGATACTTTTTTTATACATTATATAGGCAAACAATTGACCGAGGTCTCACCTGATGTTAAGTGATGATGCGGCCGAATACATAGTCATTTACCTAGACAAACCTATTCACTCTCCTCTTGAAAACGTCCAAATTATAGGTACTTAGGTACCTATAATTAAACTCTAATAGTGTAGTGTTTGCCCATAGTAAAGAATGACAGATGCTGTCAATCATTCGTTGAGTTATACATTCCAAAGTAATTAGTAACAATAATTAGTTTAAGCTCCCCACTCAAAAGTCAAAGCAGCCATCACTATCCAAACAATTAATTAAGACAAAACGATAATTTATTATTACATTTGATTGAGATATGGTTTGTTATGACAGTTTTTAAGTATTATTACCTGACCGACAATTATTGTCATATCTATCAAATACAAATCACACTAAGCATACAATCACATTTATGTATATCACGCAAAATAAATAAATAGTCATGGGCATTTCACTCAACGTCATCTAGCCTATGAATATGTAAAATTGTTATAGAAACTTAAGTCAATATTTTATATAAAGCGCCACTGATAGACATGCCAATGATCTGCTATGTGCGTAACTAGACGCAAAAATATTTTTCTAGATAAATGTTTTCGTTGAGTTCATTTCCAATTATAAGTAACAATTGAGTGCTTGCGGATAAGTTACTAAACAATAGTATATTTTCCGAACCCTCGAGCGATAGGGTCGTCGCTACTCGTTAGCAAATGACTCTTGAAAGTCTAAGCATCATTTGCATGGCACGTTTCGCTAACAACCGATGCTTACTTGGTTTATTTAAAAAGTAACAACCCAAATGGTTGAAACACAAATGATTCCCTTCGGTACGTCGTCGCACGCTCGGGGCTCGGTAATTTCCTGCGTATTTTGATCTCAATGGTGCGGTACAAGTGCTCCCTCGGCTTCGTCTCTTTTCTCTAATTTTTGTACGTTTTCTCTGCTCGAGACTTGTGTTAAAAATAGCCGAGTAATTTTTCATTTCGGCGCGCGGCGGGCGTGGCAGATTACAGGCTGTTTCAAATAATACGCCAACGGTACTTAACTCGAATGCGCCTACTCTCGCGGCCAAGTTTTGTTGTTCATATACACTTTCCACAGTACGTGTTCTTTTGCAGGGTTATTTATTCGGTGCTGCTCAACTTATTGCGGAACCTGGGACGTTTTATGGGGCTCTTATGAAGTTTTTCTTTCATATGAATACACAACAGTTTTGTTGGCAAGTATGGTCGGTAATTACACTTGCAAATAAATGAATGTCGTTTAGTTCATCGCGACAACCTGACAACTTGTTATAGGTTGAATTTATTATAAACATTTTCGTGTTTATGTAAATGGTGTTTGAAATATGTCGGGAATTAATTTGAAGTCGGCAAAATTATAATGGATCACCCTATGATTTGTATGGAATAGCGAACAATAGTGTGTGCGCGTCGGAGCGGAGACGCCATATATCACGGGGTATTTCCGTGCGCGGCCCGAATTTATACCGCTACGTCTTTTTTACGCATAAAAACTAATGTCGCCTCTAATTATTTTTAGATTATAACGCACCGCCTGCTATATATTAAGTCGAGCGCAGCCGAATTGTCAGCATAACTTTGCTTTGATGTACCATGATTTGTTTTTATTTTCAGGCAATTCCAACGTGATTCATGGGTGGATAAATTTCAAGTGCGCCGTGAAACGTATATTTAATTGATTCCGCTGCATAATACTTTGTTATGACATTCATATGACGATCGTAGTCGTTAAGGATTAGATTAATATTAAACAATGTTCGAGAATAAACAAAAGTGGATGCCTTTTCTCCAAGCGACAAGTTTGACGGGTTGATAAGTTTGCCGAAAACGTCAACGCCAACGCGTCGTGCGATCGCGTTTCACAGAAAAAGTGTGAATTAATCAGGTCCTAGCGCGAATTGATGTACCGTCATTCGTCTCTGTCAGTCTCCCTGGTGGATATGTGTCGAAATGAGACGGCTAACAATCGGGAGTGGTTACTCGGTCATTTGTCCCTTGCGGCCGACACGCACTGCCTAGCTCACGTAAGTGTGTGCATGCCCTTATACTTTCTGATGCAGTCCACTTTTTGTATATAAATATTTTTACCAACGTACTAACATTTTTATAGTTATTGATGCAGACGAAGAAAGAATAATTTTGAACATAAGTCCTATCCCATCTGCGGAGGTATTGGAAAATAAGCTGCATAATTGTGTTCCTGGCATGTTAATATGTGGTAAGATTGTATGTATTGAAAGTAAAGGTTAGTCAGTATTTCCAAAACTATAAAAAATGGTCGGATTCAATATGCTACCAGATTAAATTCAACACGAATGGGGTAACATAATGCACAAACAAAATTGAAGTCAAAGCGAGTCGCCAAATACAAACATGAGCCTTTCGCATTGCAATCTATTAGACAGATAAGTCTCGATAGGGGGGTATTATGTTAATCCCGCGCGCGGCGTTGGCTTTATCTAAAGTGGCCGTTATGGACCTCTGGGGTCTCCCGGACCCTAGAGTTCCACGGACCCTGGGGACTTAGACTTACCCGTAGGCTGCGAGCGTTGGATCGTAGGGGTAGTAGCCACCGGAGGGTTGCAGGCCGGCAGAAGTCCATGCCGACATCTCTCCGCCGCCCTCTTTCAGCGCGTAAGGGTTGCTCTGAAACACCGCATTGCACAATAAGAAAAAACAAGAACTTTTTAAATAAATTGAAGAGAAAGTATTTCAAGATTTAAAAGCATTCAATTGTTTGTAATTTACTAAAACTATTTTCAAAGATAGCAAAACCTTAATCAAATATTTAAATTTAAACCAGGTTTGTAATGCCAAAGTTTTTCGTGATTCTGTTCTACTTAACGGCGTTAAAGCATAAAGGTTAACGAGAGTAAGAAAATATTTAAATTAATTCAATGTGTTTATTTCAGCGGTATAACATAACGTTTCTAGCTAATTTCAAAATTAACTAGAATAGACTAAAGTCCTTCTGTCTCTGAAGACAGAAACAGTGTTAATAAAGAAATCATTGAAACGCCATTGTTGTTTGAAGTCTTATTTTTACCAAGCATTTGTTTGTCAAATATTTGCTATCATGATACACAGACGTCAAGAAATCTGTCCATATAATTTGTGATCATTTAAAACCTTTTAATATAGAGTAGTTAAAGCACTCTACATCACTAAACCCGCATGTAAGCTGATAAATCTCAACGCATAATACCTCTCACTCAATCGGCCTTACAAATACGCTAGAATTTAATTAAAGTTAACTTAATAAGAGGGAATAAACTCACGAACAACAATAAAAGTCCCAAGTGTACAGGCTGACATATCACTAAGGAATTTGCATAATGTATGAATACCGAGGGGGAAACTATTAAGGCCTAACGCGAGTGAGCACCCTTTGCGTGATAGTTGTCAAACAGCCATGCGATATACCCTCTTTGCGCAGATATTCGCATACATTACGAACGACTAAATTAAAAGTGTGAACGATTCAAAGCGCCTTGGGAGTTGCAGCATCCTTCCCCTCAGTTTGAAACAACGCCTTTAATAATAAAATGAAAAGTAATATGATGCGTGCGGCACTGCTGCCCGCGATAACTAAATGAAAAGAGCAAGCTTATTGTCCCCCTTGCTGAGTGAGAAAAGTATGTTTGCCCTTAATAATATTTTCTGTAATGCTCATTAATTTTATGTGTATTTTTATGAACACAAATAAGACCCGAACGGTCGTAATGGCTTAGTTTGTAATTTAGATTTGTAACGTGTTATTTTTGAGTGTATTACTGTATCTTTTCAACTTGAAAGTAAATGTAACGATACAAAGCATTATTATAATTAATATAAAATGAATAGGTTGTTAAACCGTTACATAATTAACATTTGTTTATCACTAAGTATACCTACTTGGTATAACCATTGAGTTTTTTTTTCATTTTGCTATTTACAGAAACGAAGCCATAATATAATATCTTAGTAGGTACATATTTAAGTGATCTGATAAAGATCTCATAATGTTTCCAATATAACGACGTTATTTTATTCTTTTTATATTTGTTTTATATTTTTTTTTTATATTTGTTATTATAGAATTCATTGGTTCATTAAATACGGAATGACTTTATATTTCAAATAATTCGTTTCGAGTATTAATACTCAAACAAAAAGATTTATGAAAAAATTATGAATGGCGAAATTGTTATTTACAAATCGAGGGCATGATTCCTTTCCTGACATTTCTCTTAACTCTCGTTTAGAACTTGGCCATCACCCACCCTTCTCAAAACACCACTAACAAGTTAACAACCAGATATTATAAGCATATTTTCAAAATGTTAGTGGTATTGTTAACTTTACTTAAAAGTTTCAATCAGTTAGAGAATAATATAACCGGAACCCTGCCATCATAAAAAGACTTGCAAATGGGAGCTCGTGCCGAGTTGGTTTTTGTTTCACGTGAGAACTTGTTGCAACACAAACTATCTGCACTTCAGTTTCTTTACTGTAAACACTACGAAAACTAGCATCTTTGCTATGTTTATCTATACTCACATCATTATTTTTTAGACTAATTATACAAACTAACAAATTAAATTCTGTTTATAGAAGATACTATAAACAGAATTTAATAAGAATCATTCCTTTACCCATTCCGGTTTTAAGTAGGTATATTAAGAGCTTGTGCATTCATATTATAATTAGGTGACAGGTATTTATATAATTTCTGAAGTGGACGTGCTCAGTGAGAAAACATCATTATAAACAGCATAACCGCTTATCAAAGTGTGCCATTGGCTTTTTCCATCAAACAGTAGTATTAAAAATGACTTTTTGTGAATTTAATAATTCTTTAGGTTTATTATATTTAAAAAAAATGCGTCTACATTTGGCACGAAACACGCGTAGCTTTACCTAAACTCCGAGAGGGATCGAACCCAAAACAGTCCGTCATTAATATCTATCATTGTTGTAAGTGAACATTACAGTTCCCCGCAAATAAGCCAGTGACAAATTCACAACTCTTTTGTTGAACTGAGATAAAAATTGTTCCTTTTTCTGCCTCTGACAGGGCGAAGTTCCCTCAGAGGTCGGAGGTTCACTAACTATGAGTGATGATTGCCGCGCCCCCTACATTAGAGGACGATGCACGTGACTACCAACATTAATGATATCATAGTATTCCATGGGAACAACTAAATATTTACCTCAAATCACCCGTCGGTTATGAAGAATATGTACGTTTTTGCATACCTACAAAATTTTTGACTCATCTAGGTTCAGTTACATAAATCTCTTCTTAGAAAGTTTTGTTACTTTATATTTTCCTGAATTCCGGGCACAGCAACATGGGCTGGGCGCTGACAGTTACCGAAATATGTAGATAAACATAATATAAAAATATAATAGTCTCGCTTACTTGCGCCCTTTGAAACGAATATTTTTATTATTATAACTAAAAAATAATTGACTTCAGATTTCGAAAAAAGTACACGTAACTACAATTTTTTTTTGTAGTTATAAAATTTTTTAGTAAGTAAGTAATAAATATTAAGAATGTTTACAATTATAGATTATTATATTATTATTTTTAATAAATGCGGTAATATAGGTTTAGTAAGCCTTACAACAAAATATCGTGTGCCAGGTTTACATGTGCTTAACATAAAGCAATAACATTATTTTTCATTTTAATGATTAATTGCTAAATAATAATTGGATAAATAATAATAATGTGTTTTTGTACATATGTACCTACGTTAAAACACAACTTAAGCTTGATAACTACCTACTTATATAAAAGTCGAGAAACTAAGTACATTAAAAAAAAATTGATGGGCAGTCAGTTAGCGTGTAATTTATAGACTTAAGAAAAAGTAAATCAAAATTAATTATTAGGTAATTAGTGTTGATTTAGAGGTACCACTACTAGGTATATGTTATTAAAACGATGCTGACGTAAAATATACTCATTAAACACATTATAAGAAATCTCATCCAAAGCAATTCATCCCTCTTTTCCGTAAGACTGAATCTAACAACATTTTAATCAATTCTCCACAGAGTTTGCGAGTCAGCGCGTCAGATAGACTCATTACAGCAACCCCAAATAAATATAAACAGTAGCAAAAAGGGGCTGGCCCCACTATTAACGTTATTCACACGCGCTGCTAGATCCATAAATAAGAGGCAACTATGCCGCGACCCTAGAAACAAAAAAGACAAAGTTCACGTTCGAGTGATCTGTGCGGTTCATAAATAAGGCTCGTTTATTTCATTGCATTAAACCGGTGATAAGTTATTTGACGGTTCATAAATTCGTACCCCATCGGCGGTGGCGGAGTGGCAGGCCGCTTATTGACCCGGCGCGCGGCGGCGCTCGCTGGCGTCCCGGCCTCGGGCGCCGTGTCGGCCCGCCGCTCTGCCAAATCGGCGGCACTTCATCATTCCATGGCTCAACTTTCTGGCTACCGTACGCCAGTTAAAGGCATCATTTTACTTTGCTGTTGCGTAGGCTAATACTATTTTCTGCATCATAAACTTTAGGTATTTCCCGCGTAGCTCGTAGCGGCATCTACGGATAAAGCGTTTTTGCACTAACTGCTCCATTTGCAGCATCTACTACGCCAAGCGCTTGTCTTTAGTGGTGGTGCGCGCCAACTTTTGACACTAAAATATGTACTTTTGTGAACTGGCCACATACACGGCCACACTTAGGCATTCTTTATTCATGTTAATATCAAAATATAATAACTTTATATAATAAAGCTACATAAAATATTTGAAATTATACTAAAATTGGTAAAACCCGTTAATTATTTTTTTACGTGGAAGATGAGTTCACAGACCTGACCCTAAGCTAACAAGTTTCTTTGTATATTATTCTAAGTAAGCGAAACGGTGTGCAAATGCTAGTCACGTTTTAAAAATATAAGTGCGGCCATTTCATTTCCAGCAGCTAAAGTGAATTGTGGCAAGTGGAAAAAGAATGGCTCTAAGTGGATAAAGAGCGAATACAAACGAAAAAGTCATTTCATGCCGCACGGTGGTGACGCAATCCATTGCGAGCACGCGATTTCCAATCTTACCTAATTCGCATTAGGGGTTGTTTTGCAGAACACAAAGACAACGTGGCTAAGTTCAATAAAGCTTTCCCCCAAATAAGCCATAAAATGAGCGGCTACGGGCGCGGGCTTTTTAGGTAGGTACGTTCCCGTTCCAATTATTTGTTTGTGGAGGCACAATAATTTTATTTTACGTTTTATTTAACATTTATTTCGTTACGGCAATTTCACGGGTATCAAGAATTGCTAGATTGTGATTTAAACGGAATTGGTTATTTTCCACTTCGAGGACCATATTTCGTACGGACGCGGGTATCAAGTTAATATGGTTTATTATGCGTGTTATTTGTATTTGTTACTTAATCAGAGTTTATCAACAACTTATCCAAAAGGTTTGGTCATAAAATTAAATTGAGTTATATACTTTTATTGCAAAAACGCATTAATCTTATCAATACATTTATAGACGTCAATACATTTAACGAGAATATACATGTGTCACCAATGACCTTAATCAAGAAGTAAAATAGTGATCCTCGAAATGGTAAAATGAAAGGGTTGCGTCATCATAAATAAATAAACAATAAAGTGGGATTAAACAAGTCAATTGCAGCTCAGACTCAGGCAATGTGCGGTCACGTTAACTGCCGAACCCGACGGTAACCGATCGCGGCCGACGTAATTCAATGATCGTAAACGCTGGCAATGATATCAATTAGACGGGCCTCGAGACCGATAAAGCTCCGCTTTAATTAGGAGAACAAACAACAGACGGTTCTTAATGAGCCGTGAGCGTGTGGAGGGCGAGAGAGGTAATTAGGTCGGGGGAGACTGCGGCGCAGTGCCACCGAGGGCGATCAATTATTGAGCCTTCGTGATTGATTTGGTCTGTACGTCGCTCCTCTCCTCACGGCGCCGCGGCGCCCGACCGCGGATCGCGACGCGCAGGCGACCGCACTCTGACCTCACTACTTAATCCCGACGCACTAACTTGGAGCGCTTACTTAATATGGCTCTCAATAAGTTTTCGATGTCGGTGGCACGCGTAAGCCGCGATTCACTTCCGGTTAGGTAATCTGTGTCACTCACTTTGGCCACTTGTTTGTTTCCGTTAGCTCAGTGTGTACTTTCGGTTTATTAAGTTAGAATGTGTTGGAGAGACGGGACTATTTCAGCCACTAAAACGGCACCAGTAGAATCAAAGTCCCCAGCCGCATCGATCTGTCAGTCGGTCTAATTAGTCTAATTTCAGCGAGCACTGAATGCTCTAAACGGGTTTTACTCTTAATGATCTGTAATAGTTACATTTCCAAAAACTAAATGCATGCTGGGTAGAAACCCAAAATTATAAAGTATTTTAGTAAGTATATATTATAAACTGCAGTAAAATTAAAAATATGTGAACCAAAATCACCTACAAAGTAAGTTTAACATTTATTATCACAAACAAAGAAAATATCAATAAAAAGTTATAATTAAAAGGCCACAAAGCATTAGATGCATAAACAAGTCACTAACAGTGTCTTATTAACAATTTCCGGACCCGCATTTATAGTATTATCTGATGTCTTGCTAATAGCCATCATCGAAGGGTGAAACGCAGCTGTAAAAGACCAGCCCGGCTTATAAATTACATAGAAAATAAGGACATTAAAAACCATTTAGAGCAATAACTGTAATACGCCAAATATATAAATTGATAGTACTATTTTGATACAAAAATAAATGTGTCGAGGTGTCAGCATTAATGGTGGTCGCGGGGAGGTCGGGCGGAGAGGACAAAGCGCCCCCGGGGCGCCTTTGTGCCACGGATTCCTTGCCTGTGACATCTGTCCGAGTTGCTACAATAACTCGCAAAAACTCACTCCAAATTCACCAACTGTAAAGTGCTCCCAGCGATTATTTTCCACTGAATAATATAACAATACCTACGCATAGTAGGACCTCGCAGCAATGTCTTCATTGGACTATTGTTGCACGTGACATATCATTTATTCTGTTTTGAATTAGCGTCTGTCTACCACTGGTGGTCTCTATTCATAACAGAACTCAGCAAAACATAATAGTGTCATAATATTTTAAACTTATTTCAATTCTGTTATAAAATTTATAGCGTTTTTTGTTAACGTTCGGTTTGATTTCAGTTTAATTATTGAAATTACTTTAATAGCAATAATAACCGTGCAATAGTAGGTAAATACATCTTAACGGCAATTAAAAAAAAGTTGATACCGATCTATATTTAAATTTATTCAGTTTCTAGTGTATACATACCGCTATTTTAATTATATGTTTTTTACGGCTTACTATCCAGCTAATTATAAATAACTAGTTTGTCATGTATAATTAGGGTACGAGCTTTATGCAAATTTTACGTGAAATATAAAACTACAGCATTAAAAAACAAACTAAAATTTAATAATAAGGTGGTAACAAAGCTATCTCGAGTTGAATCGACACCTTGTTTTATATTGGAGTAATGCTTAGCGCGCCGAGTGGTGTCGGCGGCGCGGCGGCGGCGCGGCGTGGCGGTGTGGCGAGCGATGCGGACTACGCGTGGATCACGTTTTTTCACTTCCGGTCGAGATAACGGTCAGAATAAGCACATTTATGATGTTAAGTGGTCACAGATCGCTTTGTAAATGCCTTTTGTTATTAAAAGACGAAAGCTACCCTTCACTTCTTTGTAAAAGTTTCAATTATCGCGCATTAGGATCATTTCCTGGGGTCAATATTTTCACCCGAGATCAATATCGTATATTTTTTCTGACGAAGCCTATCTTATCCCCTCCCGTTCTGTTCCGGAACAAACAAAGGAACATTACCTTCGTCTCCGCACATTCCCAGATCGCTGACTAACGTCTGCTAGATTCGCAACGCACGCTGTAAATGATTGGCGAATGAAATATGCATTAACATCGGCCGCGATAGAGTGTTAGAAGTATTCAAACAATAGCAAACGCATTTAGCTCGACCATTCTTTGATTTATCGTAAAAGCGTGTTGGTAATTTATAAGAGTGGCGGTAGAGCAGCGAGGGTGCCGGTCGCTGCGGGAAGTCGGAGCCGGCCTCGCCGGGAAATCGGGGAAATCCAAAGATTTATGAGCGGCGGACTCGCGGCTCGCCACTGACCACCAACACCCGCCGCTCTTTGTTTGCCCACTCATTAAAGTCGCCAAGTAAACGCTTAGTGAGAAGATGAGTATATTTGCAAGCAATTAACGCTTTCGAGGTGAGACGAGGGTTGCAGGGTAGCGGTCATTGTTTACACATAATAATAAACTAGACAGGCTGTCGCGCTTAAATTATGTAAAGTCAGAATACTAACCGCTTTCGTGTGAACGATATCGTATATGTCCATTAGATAAGGCGGCCGATACAGAAGGTGTACACTGTACGTACCATCGGGATATCGCAGTGTAAACAAGCGTGGTGTCAATCACTGCGAGGCGGCGCTTTAAACATATTTTATCGGTTGTCACATAGGTAATCTAAGTATAACGCGTTTATGTCAAATCGTCGATGTACCTATTGATAAGCCCACCCACGTTTCACCTCTGTTGCATCATTAACGCGATGGCGGCTCATGTAATGTACGGCACACTCATGTTATTACAGAGGATACCGATCCATGTCCATCGGCAGTGATACAGATAGAGCATATGGAAACTATACCTACTTATCAGACAGTTTCAGATTCTCCTACACAAAACAATGATCTGTTTGATGACATTAAAAATGTCTTTTTCATAAACTATATTCTTTTTTATAATTCAGCTGCATTCATTTATTATTCAAATGAGTTATCAGTGGAGTGTATGAATTGCCCTATATGAGTTAAAAAACCATATTTTCATTATGCCCTTGCAGCTGTTGTTGATTTTATATAGCAGTTATCTATTGCTTTCGTAAGGAAACTCGCAGCTAAGTCAGGCACGTATTTGCTTTGTTTTATTTTTGTCGATACGACCGTTTAGGCTAAGGGGATATTATATTTTCATTTTTCACTCTATGAAAATTACAGATTTTGTTTTCAATCACCATGCATCTTCTTGACAATTTACGATGAAATATTCCGAATAATGCAACGCATAGCCTTTTACTACAAGATTGTTCACAATATAAACAGTTTTCATGTAGTAATCATTTTGACATATTTGACAGGCGTCCACAGCACAGTTGGTAGCTCCGCGTTCCATGCTGTGGGTCGTGGGTTCGATTCCCACCCAGAGCAAATGTTGTGTGATGAACCTAAATATTTTTTCAGTGTTTCTATGTAAGTATGTATTTATTTATTCTCTAAACAGTCATTTATTTTGTATTAAGTTATTGAACTTAAAGTTATCTTTGTAGCTGTATCTGGTATCCCAGTCCATCTAACACGGTATAATCAAATCACAACGCCACCCTAGGGGTGAAATAAAATCACGTTTAAAATAACATAATCTGGGTTCAATCTTAGCCTATCGGCAGCCCTGAGATCGGAGTAGTAAACCCGTATTTACGAGTAATATACGAGCTTTATTTACTCTGTAATTGAATTATTTTATTTTATTTATTTTCAGAAAACTTACAGCTATGAACATAATTCGTATAATATATTAGTATTCATATAACTACAAAAATATTTTACTCTTAATATTTCCAAATGAACTACAGTAAAACTAACCACTGAATTTACTTTCATATACATATTTTAATACATGTGAAAAATACAAATGAAAAAATCTGTTTGTTATCAAGAGGCAGATAGTAATCATGAGTCCACATTGTAGTTGCGATACGCATTCATTTGATAATTAGGTCGAGGTTTAATCTGCAGTGATTAATGAACAAAGTAAGCACCAAAGACAGACCACCCACCGGGAGAAGACGGCTTAATAAGACCCTCATTAACACCTTAATGGCTATTCTCAATTCGCTTGATTTCTCTCTACTTTTATTTTTTCTTCTCGGTCAGACACGAGCCTCCTGCGCACAGCTCTCTCGCTCCAGCGCCCTTCTTTAATTGAATTTCTGGTCTCCTTTTTCTAAACTTATTCTCTTTGACTTAAGATTAGTGATGTATTTAAATTGGCGTTTTGTTACGTTTTTATAGTCGACTGAGAGTATCTTTCGTTTCTTTTTCGTTTTCTTATCGAACTTTTAATTTGGTCTTGATAATGAACCGGGAGGAAATAGGAGTTTCGTTTTAATGTTTCTTCTGTTTTAATAAGATTAGGGTAACAGGGTTGGAGCAGGTCACACTTTTCCTTGCCTTGGTTTTGCTTGTTTATTTGGTGCGCGGCGTCGGCGCGGCGGCGTCGTCATGTCTATCAATAATGCAGTTTGGTGGGATCCTGAGGTTTCCGTTTGTAATAAACGGATGAGATATGAAAGTGCCGGAGCACGTGCACACAGCATGCACTTCAATGACGAAACATTTTATTACTCTGCCCTGAGATTAGCTGCAACTTATAAAATTAAATTGTAACTGTCTTATAAGAATCTTTGAAGTTGATTATTTCATTTTTAAGAGCTTATTTCTCAAGCTTTAAATGAAATTCATCAGGTGTGAAACTTACGTACGCTCCGTGAGTTCCTTAAATCGTAATTAGATTTTTATTTAACAATTAAACTTTAAAATTGTGGAAAACTTTAGCTTTACTAAAAATTATATACTTACTATTATATACTTACTATTGACAAAGTAATAATTATTTTTCAAATTACGTTCAAGTATTGACTCACAAAGACAAACCAATTGGGATGGAAACTTTAAATCACAACAAAAAATTGCTTTTATTACAAAATGATTTTTTATGTTTTAAAATATTTTTATTAAATAAACATACATATTTTTAAATGGTAAAATAATCTCAGTATGTTACCAAAAAATAAACTAATATGAATCAATGTTATTTTTTATGTGTATATTTACAATAATTAAATAAATAATCCCGAACTATTCAGAAATTAGACTTTTCTTGGCGACATTAAATCGCGGCCACACCAAACAAACCCTTATATTGATTTCAAAACTGTACAATAGATAAAAGATGGCGCTGGCTGTATTGTTAGTAAGTCGCAGCTCGAACAGACGGCGCCACCGGAGTTGCCTGTGTTCAAAAATGGCAGTTGAATATTTTCCCCTGAAATGACTGTCAACAGAACCGTAGGAAAATAAACCTTGTAGCAGCAGGATACGAAACAAATTGCAATGCTTCGGAAGGAAGACTTACATGGCCAGAAACAGACACGAGTGTATTTTGTGGTAGAGCGTCGTCATTGTTCGCTAAATTGTCGCTTGCACGGAACCGGCCAGGCTTGTCGTGAGTTAGGTATGCACACAGGGCGCACAATGACAGTAAGTATACATACATTCAAACACCTGTTATTAAACATGCACCAGGTCACAGAATAGATACAGCAAACTTCGTTTAATACAATGACAGATAGAGATCTCACTGCCGGCGATTTAGGATGCATCTACAATTACCAACACGAACTACCATTAACGACGTGATATTGTAATTACGAGTTGAACGTACTTCTATATTTTATTTAATCTAAGTAGGTACTGCTAAATGACAGGTTTCAATGAAACTAAAATAAAAATATAAGCGTTGAATTTACACACTGGCACTAGGTACATTTTAAAGTGTCAAACTTATCACAGACTTTTCAAAAATTAACATAATAATGAAATTGAGGACAGTCATGACATCGTGTTCTGCCTCTGTCGCTGCGTCTAGAGTTGGTAATACTGTAACGTGGATTTTCAATTCTTTGCCGAGTATGGGGCCTTAAAGGGATTACTGGTGCCGCTTACACCGACCGCTCATTTGTCCCTGTTGCCCAGACAAGGTGTTAAACCGAACAGTAGTTCCAGCCATTCTTCGAGACCGCAAATTGAATGTGTATCGCAATTTATGAATGCCATCGCAGCCTATAATTTACGAAAGAAAATGCATAAGTAGTTGACGAGCAGTTTGTGTCATTTGAAATGAGGTAAAGTGTTATTCAATGACGGATCCAGTTAAAGCGTAATTAGTGTAAAAATGGCGGGCGCTGGTTACTTTTTTTTATGTTAAAATATTAATGTTTCGTGACAAGGCGGCGGTGGGGTCTGCGAGGTGTCGGTGGTTTTCTGGCTCAGCGCTCCCGGACCGGTTCGGCGAAGGCTTGCACGCCGTGCGCCGCACGCCAGCCAGCCAGCCAGGGAATCCAAACACGTTGTATCGCAGTGAGAGCGATAAACCTTGCTTTGTTTACGGGTAAACGGCCTATTGCTACCAATTTGCAACTTCATGTTCGTCTAACGATATAAAACTATGGTGCACATTCTATGTCAACATATTTATTAAATGGCATGTTCGTTTCATAAACGAAAAAAAATCATAAACACTGTGAAACTTGACTCAGGCAGCCCAACATCAAAGATTCAAAAGTGATCACTTTATCTAATTACTAAACTTTGATTAAAAAATGTTGTAAATAAAAAAGTTTGGACACCGCAACGTTAACTCGAGCAAAACACGATTAGGTATCAGGTGATCTGCGTGAACTGAGATGGTTTGACAGCTTAATTTAACATGTAACGAAATATACGTACCAATGGAGAGTAGAACGCCGAGCTGTCGACGCCGATACTCGGGTAAGGGTTCTGGTCCGTGGATGAGTATGGTGTCCCGTAGACGCCAACTGCGGCGCTGGACAGCCGAGGGTATGAAGAGAGCGCGAGCCGGGCGTTGTCGTACTGGCAGGAGCAGACGGTCTGTCCGGAGACGGGGTCGGTGATGATGAGGCGCGGCGTGTCGCAGCAGGAGGCGGCCGGGGTGCTGGCGTGGCTGCCGGCGCCGGGGGACAGCGCGCCGCCGGCCACGGCGGACCCGCCGGGGGACAGCGGCGGCGCCGAGTTCGACCCGCCGTCCGGCGAAGTGGCCGCGCCGCCGGTGCCCGCCCCGCTGCTGCCCACGAGCAACTGCAATCAAATTAATACGCTATCAACTACATTCCTCAACAATAATATTCATGGACATTTCACACATCAAACTCTAGTTCCAAACTAAGCAGAGCTTGTATTATGAGAACAAAACAGCTGATAGAATACTTATATACTTTTTTTAATAAGTACATATTTAAAAGCATTGCACACTTTTGTCTGTAGTAATGAGTCAGTCATCGTAACTATTTAAAAGTTTAGAACTAAAATGGACTTAGGTATAAAGAACTAACCAACTCAATCAAGAGAACAATACCATAATAAATTGTGAGTTTTATTAACTATTGTAAAATTTGCTGCCTTAAACAAATCTGAGATTTAAATATCTCCACACTATTTTTTAACAGACTGATTTTTAATAAACTTAATTATTGCAAATCGTGTTAAGAACGAGAACTTTATGTAAAATTCAATTTATTTATAATATAGTAATCACTTTAAATTAATCTTAAAAAATTGAAAGTTCGGTTAGAGCATTATTCGGTTGATAACACAAACCTCACTTAACACGTGGAAAGGTTTTTTGTGAGCATACTTAAGGTATGCAAATTAATACCATTTTTAGGGCATCAGAAAGATAATATCAGGGGCATCCGGTTAATCTTAGTATCTTTGTGACGAGGCCAGCGAGCGTGGCTGCTATTCTATGAACTCTCAAATTACTTCTTATAATTTAATTAAAACGTGTTATACGTCACCTATTTGTTCCCTTGTTGTTCTTAATTTTATTTGTGTACTAAAAATCATGGACCTTTGACTTTTAACTTTTATGATGAGATCATGGGAAGTCTCTTGATGGTATGACCAGAATCATTCTTTCTGGGAAATGGGGAAGTGATTATGCTTATCAGATCTACACAATGTTTTACGCTATTTTTAAACTGGTCTCATCTGATACAAAACTTTAATGGACGACGTAATACTCGATGACAATTAATAAACCATATTTATTTAATATGTAGTTATAAATAATTGTAAAATATTAACAACAGCAATTAGCGAAGTATACTAAACAATAGACTGACAGGAGAAGTAACTTGTTTGCGTATATTTAACTGACATATAATACTCCTGAAAAAGTGTGTAGTGGTAAATAAGTTTGTAATAATTAGGTACATATTAATGAAAGATATACAAAAAAGGTTAATAATGAGAACCACATTTTTTTTAATGGTGGGTTTCAATACCCTTTCAAGTTTAAAATTATTAATTAGCCTTCTTACGTAATCATCTAGTGTTTGGTACATTAGCCGTGCCCCTCATGGAGCCCTTCAGTGAAGAGTTAGCTCAGAGCTCTCTGGAGACCTACTTAATATAACAAATATTAATTCTTTATTTAATAAATAGGAGAGCAGTTTCGTCGGTAAAGATTAAAGGGACGTAAACAGATTTGATCAAACATAGCTAGGTTGACTTAGAAATAAAGCATAAGAATCATAAGATACTGTGCACACAGCGAACCCCACTTCACCTTTGACGCTCCGTTTGAGTGCGTCAACTTGTTTTCTTTAAACATGGCGAGGTTCGAGGGATCTTTTGTACAATTGTTGGTCTTTGTTTTCTATTTTACATGTCACTCGCGCATAAAATTAACAACAACGAACACGTTAGTGCATTTAGACTGGTTTCAATCGAATATGAAGGTAGAATTTGAAGAAGAAAATTTTAAAATTGAGACTATGTGCTATCGCTCCCTGATTCGGGAGTTTTGTTATCTGTAAAATCATTTATTGTAAGTATTTATAGCAAGTTTTACAGTTTTAAAAGTACATCATTCAGATTTATTTAAATAAAAGTCTTATTGATGCGCGTTGATAGATAGGAGGCTCCTTAGCATAACATTTTTTCAAAATTTAAGTTTGATTTATTTACAAATATGATCGCAACTCACTTTTTAAGCCAACTATCTGTATAAATGGAGCCGTTAAAATCGGTGTAAACACTCACCGATGAACCACTCGCCGTGATAAATTCGAGGTACCAATTACAAAGTGCCGCCCGATTGGTCGGCCATGCTTTACAAACATTACTATCGGAATCACTTGCGTGAGGCCCTATAATTATTAATGCCAGCCGATAACACGTATGTTGCTGTCCACGTCATCATAGTATGCGACATCGACATTTACCTGGTATGAAATTGTGATTTTGATATCAATCACCGACGACCTGATAACTAGCTAGCACTTAATAGGCACCGTGATTGTCTCCGAATGATATCCTGTAGATACTCGTTTACATGCATAGAACATTAAATGTGCTGATAGGTAGGTAGGTACGCCACATTTCAAAGCCGCTTTGTCGGCGCTATAAATTATACAGCTATTAGTCATGCACCTGTTTATTTGTTATGTTTATGTAGATTTTCTAGATTCTATGTAGGTAGTTATTTACCTTACTAATTACAGTTTACAGATGTAAGAAACGAGCTTAACAAGCCAGTGTCATTGTGAGTTTCACATTTTGTAAAACGCTGAAATCAAAGCAAATAAAAGTTTTGTAAAAACAAATGAGAAACTCATTTGTTATGTAAGTTAAACAATAGTAATCGTTACTAAAATTTAATATTGATTCCTAAAAAAGTTATTGCAGTTTATGAGTTAATAATATGATGAGGGAGCGAAACGCAACAATAACTGCGTCGTTTGCCTAACTGGGGTTGATCAAATCAAATATGAGCGATATTATGTCTCTGTGTACATAGGGGGTCCTTTAGACCGCTTGACTGCTTCAGTCAACAAAACTTCCAATAAAAACTACTTGGACGGAAACTGATCTTGAGCGTGCGACAGGCAAACACATCTCAAAGCAAAAATACGCCTACGATTCGCATTACCCTTAAATTAAATAAAAAAACCTTTAGTAATTTAGTCCAATCTGTCAAATGAAGAGTGTTAAGCAAAGAAAGGGGCCCGGATTAATGTTTTATGTGGGTGATATCAGATGTTTTCAAGTAGAGGGGTGCTGAGTCGAGTAAGTACAGTGAGTTATTATTTAGTGCGCTCGCCACAAAATATACGCTTATAGAAATAGGTAATTTTCCTTGGAAATGCATACCGTTAAGGCGCAGGTCACCGTCAAGCACCTTCTTGCTCACAAAGTTATTTATATTTTTTGGAAGTAAACTAGTTTAGAAAAATAATAGATATTTTTGCTGAACTTTTAGAATGTCGTCCACTAATATAATATGGTTTACAGCATTTTATATATAATGGATCTAAGATATTATCTTCAATAGTGTTGAAATGTGTGATAGTTGCCAGTCTCTTGACGTGACAAAAATATGGTAACAATTCGGAGTCCTTATAGGAAATCTAAAATTAGTATTTAGGCTTTCAATAAAATCTGAAATTAAATAAATATCCGGAATTTCAGATTACAAGTTACTATTTATCCCCGTGATCTGAGACGTTACTCTTACAATCTCTTTGTGTAGGATCAGTCCAGTCATGTCCGACCGTCGTCGTCGAGTTGACATCGTGCAGTGTACTGCGATAACTCCGGCCGGAGCGTTTCCACGCAATGTAACTCAAATTTAAATACATTAAAAACGTCTCAATCCACATCCTATAGGTTCAGACTAGATAAACCACAGTGTTGAAAGATAAAATCTTATTGGTACCTACACGTATAATATCCAAATTGCCTAAGTGCTTTGCTTACGGATAACTACTACATAAACATGCCGTAAATGTATAACAAATTACAGAGACTGAAGACAATCAATACTCTATTCAAGGTATATGTACATGTCTGCCTATGTCTAATGTATAATAGAAATGGGCGTGGCTTCATTTAATATGCGCCAGATAAATACATGCTCTACGTGTATAGGTAGCGTGGGCCGTGGGGAAGCTTTTAGGCATCTGTCAATATTTGATGAGATTCGGACAACGGCTCCACTTCGGCCATGTCCAAACGCCGTTGTGTCGTCACAAACTAACTGGGTAAAACACGAAACTACCAAGCTTCGAGGCTATCTCGGATCCGAAAACCATTTTGGACATCCTTGTTTTTGTCTTATCGAAACAAAGCTAGCTCACTTGACATTATAGTACCTATTTAAGGCTGAAATACTAAGCGTGGATTTACGCAAGCGTTATTCTATTAGCTTTGTATCTGGGCCTCAGCCTCGGTTTAAAGATGTTTTATTATAAATAAAATAAATAAATAAATACCTAATGCTGGACAATCCACACAACATCATCTAGCCCCAAGCTAAGCAGAACTTGTGTTATGGGTACTAGAAGACTGACATACTTAATACAATACATTACATACCTACACAGATTGTTTTACTATACATATACAATACCCAGAACACCCGGAATAAATATTTGCAGATCGTACAAACATTTATCCCAAGGCGGGAATCGAACCCGCAACCTCCGCGTCGCAGGCGGACCTTCGCCCGCCGCGCCACATCGATCGCTAATGATTATCTCTTAATACAATTTTATTTAAATTATATTCATACAGACGGCATTTTGCATTTCTTTCGTGCCATTTGCAAATTTTAAATCAATAGCTTTTAATAAAGATAACCTATCGTCAGACAAATTCTTATCCAGCAGAACCACTTCTGCATAATAAGCATGTATCTAAACTGTTTCACAACGTACTGGTTAGAAAACAAATGGAGTCACAACGTCTGTCTGCTCGTATGATGACCACATTTAAGTGTAACAAAATAGGTATATTACGATAGTAACGTCGCTTGGCACACAATTTTGTGCAATAACATAATTAAATACAATCTTTATGTACCTATCAGAAAAGAGTATATCCATACAAATGGACGTAGATAGTTTTGTCATGGTTCAATAACAAGAATCGAAGTACAGATAGTATTTTTACTACAATGTCTTATGTAGCCGTAAAACTTTTGCCTAATTAGTCCTAGATAAACGTATAATATTGTTTTGTTTTGAACTATAATTAACTCAGAATGCATGGTGGATTTTAAGTAGGGTGATAGCCAAATCCAATTTATTATTTCCTGTAATTTTTAGTATGATACATTTTTGCAATGATTGCAAAGATTGATTCTTATCAGCAACAGAATCTATAGGTTTTATAATACAGCCATATTAGGTATTATCATTCAGAACGCGTTATGACAAATATACATGCAGTTATGGTCTTCTTGTACATCTAGGGCATGAGACGTTACTCTCGTGATTTTGGACTGGCCTATACATATAGTAGTACTAACTATAAAATGAACACGCTCCGCTCCCCGTACCGCCCGGTGAACAGCGTGATAAACCAAGGGCCACTGGTAAGCGCTTAGCTAAAATTTAATTTACATTTGGCGCATGGTAGTAACGTCTACAGTTAACAAGTAAGTACAAAGAACAAGTTCAAGGCATTAACTTTTTTTTTCAGGTGCAATCTCAGTTTAAGGCTCTATCTTTATATAGCGTACTTAGAGAGTTTTTAACACAAACCAGGCATTAAAATTAAATAATTCCTTTACTTAATTACTTATAAAAGATTGCTTTTAATGCCTTAACCATCTGCAATAAACTTCACCGAAATGACAGTGAATCGGTCGATGTGTTTATTTTAAAAGCACAGTTAATGCTTATAAAGATGATCTCATAATTTCCATTATATTAGCAAAGGCATTATCTTGTCCTAAAGGCCAGGTTCTCGCTCCAATTTGGCTGGCCAACGGGATATGTTAAAGAGGACATTATAATAATTAGATTGTTATCAGATATTATTATAAATTTTCAAAAATTATAAGAGCGAGCTACGAAGATAAGTCGACGATATCGTGACGACGAACGACGGTAGGAAGGAATAGATTACGGACTAGCCGCGGGCCCAGAGGCGTAATCGGCCACACTAAATTCTGGTCCTTTATAAGAACACGCTATAGCAAATCGATAACCGATCATTATAATGATTGGACCCTAAACGCCACTCTTGTTTTTTGAGAGGCTTGACGAACAGGAGTCGTGATTTAATTCAAAAGTTATGCGTGGATGCATAAAAATAACAAACTAATTTACAAAATTGTTGGACACTTTGTGGTACAGCACGCACGCTAGATTATTTTTACTGAAACAAAAATTAATTGCAACATGATCGTGAAAAACATGAAAAACTGCGTTATTTTTATTTAAGCCATAAAAAATGTATTAAAATTATTTTTGGGTAAAATTCAAACGATATTTCTAATCCACATAGTGTCAACTAGTATTTCAGCAGTCTCAACACGCCAGCTTGTTATAATTTCAATAATAGTTAATTCAGCATTAGACATCAAAGGTACCCCGCAGCCGTATAAATTTTACTATCATCTGTCCATCCGTTAAAATTATCATCATCATCGCACGTGATAGCTCTGGTCATATACTTCCGTAACATTAGTAAAATGAATAGAAATCATATTATTGTCAAAGTTTTATGAGACCAGTAGCTTTTACGTATAATTCTTCTATTCAATCCTCGCTCATAATAGTTTTGATTGCCATAATGAAAGGAAGATCAGAGAATATCCTCGCCGTGCTTATGGGGCCGTCTACGCCGCTGTTCAATTGACGCCACTATTATGCGTATCATAACATAAATCTTAGTGCTTCGTTCTGAGAAAATGTCATGTGGCGCTCCGCGGCAGTGAGGGACGGCCAATGTTTTACGCTTATGGATTGTTATATGTGTTTTGAATAATTATTGATGTTATGTTATAACATTGAAAGGGCTGTTTGTTACTAAAATAACGTTTAATATCAAAAAGTTGCCAAGTTGGTGTTGAAATTTTATATACAGAATATTTCTGTTTATTGGGTTCACACAATCAGTATAGATCAATAGAAAAACATGTAATACCTATTTTGGCATAGAGAAAAATCTAAGCAACAAAAAGTCGAATAGAATAAGACAATGAATTGTCTAAACAGATAATTCATATTCAATGTTATGTTATATATTTACAAAAAAAATGTAATCCCATAGTACAAGTTTTGACTAGTTTGGGACTAGAGAGTAATGTGTGAAATGTCCATGTTTTTGCAAAAATACACAAGTATTTCACAGTCAAGTTTCGTATTAAAACATATTTTTGTTTTCTTGTTTCGGCTATGTAACAATAGAGGTAATAAAAAATAACGACACAATTCTAAGAGCGAGACATTCGGACTCAGTTCTCCAGTCCTTCTCGTCCAGTGTGCACTGCACTAAAACTACTCCAACATAACATTATTATGTACTTTCTCAATCCACCATTCTACGAAGGAACAGGACGACGCATCGCAGCTAAACTAGCCAGCTGTAATGTGTCTGCACCACACACAACACGTAGGCTATATGCAGTGTAGACGCCACGCATAAGTGTCTAACTTAGGTATGATGTCGCACAAGGCGTCTAGGTGGCTGTTCTCAAACAACTACCGACACGACACTCACACGACATTGACTAAGAACTAATCTCTTGACACTTGTAAATTATTCCAGCTACTGTCGGTATCGTGTTGATATCGGCCCCTGTGCACGATTTCGTCGGACCGTGCCCATTAAGTTTCCAATAAAGTTTTTGCGAAAACAATGCTATGAGCAAGTACCTACTCAATAAAACACTTCTATTCTTGTACTAAAATTGAAATGAGGTGTGTGCGTGACGCACGATGTCACGAAAAACGAGTTTGCGAAGTGTGCGTGTACGATGTGAGGCGACACACACGACCGATGACGCTGACGACGGGTCGACGGTCGACGGCCGTCAGCGCTCAGTATAATACCCGTACCTATCATTAAAGATGCTTCGAGGACACCTCGGGGCTACTAAGTACTCCCACAATTCATAAATACCAATACAGACCGCGACACCGATTAATGGGAATTTAACCTGCATTCAATTATCGTCAAGCGGATTGTGTGTGTCGATAATTCCAATGCCCGAATTCCCAGTAGTTAATACTCAGTGGGCACTTCATTTATGGCTTTTGTCGTGCAATGGACTCACCACATGTTTGATTGGCGACCAATGGACATTAATTCTGCAACGTTCGAGACCGACAGAGCGTAAAAATATGGTAATTCAACTTTAAAGTCACGACCTATATTTTTTTATACAACTAGCTAAACAACTTTTAATACTTTTTAGATATTGATATACCTACTTGTTGAGTTTAAATACTGAATTTAGAATATAAAAATATTTATTCCTGATTTAAACGGTGTTATTTTCAAACAAATGGTAATTATAAATTTATATAAAAAAAAATTAGCAGCGCTTGAAAATCAATATCACATTTAACTGTGCTACATATAAGTGACAATAAACATATTTCTATTTCTATTTCTATTTCTACTTTATAGGATAATATATTCAATTACTTAATAAGCAGTTTACCAATTATTATTTTGCAAAAAATATGTCTAATAAGCATAAAGTTACAAAAACATTAAGTTATTTAAAAACACCTACCTTATTCCCACTTAATAACTAGAACTTACACGTATGTGAAACCGAGGACGTTCGTGGTGTGTACCATACATCGTTCACAAATCAAATGAAAACACATTGCAATAATAGTTTCCGATAAAAATCAATCTAAACCTAAGTATGTATTTAAAATCTCAATCAGGCGCGACGCGGCAATTTAACATTCCATGTACCAACTTAAATTATCGACAAGTTTAATAACAAGCGTTGAAGCAATAGTAATAATCGCAAATTAATTACCGACGCAGAGCGAGCGCGAAGAAAAATCGTAAAAGTAATGACGCGTTTCTGAAACAGCAATGCCTGAATGGGGTACAATCTAGGACGTGTAGCTATTGGACCCTATAGCAATTGTCAAAGTGCCAACTGAATAAAACCAACTTCTATTATATCAGAAGTACTAAACTGAAGACAAATTTCTGACTGAAGTAGTATGCTATCGTTTTCTATTAGGGTGATAACTTGGAGAATATAACCTCTGGACGCGAAACAAGAGTCGCTTCGACGAGGCTACCCCACACTACACTCCGGCAAACGTCACCCTAACTAATGTGACGATGCTAATTTTGGCTTGGTACAATGTTATGAACCCAATTTTATCTGTGTTGTATCTGCAAATACATCGATCTTTATTTATAAAAGTGATAGTTGTTTTTTTATAATTTAAACAAAATTTAGATACAAACTAATAAAAGTAAAATTTGACGCTAATGTACCGTCCAATGGAGAAATGTTCATGTGCCGGCTCCCTAGGCTAAATGTCAGTAGGTACTGCCGTAGGTGTGCCGGCGGCGCCCGTTCAGAGTTTGGCTTATAAATAACAGTTAGCGGGCGGAGTGGGAGGTTCGGATTATGAGGTCGGAGGACTCAATTAAACTGTGCTACCGGACCCAGCTTTTATTGTGGACTTTTGCCGTGACCTCCCGCCGGATTTCCAGATAAATGGGTCCACTTTACGCACAACATTGGAACTGGCACGAATTCGGTCAAATTAATGGTTAGGATTTTGCCACAACGGACCGCTGCTCATGATATCTACGTATAAGCAGATTGTGAGGTGTTTAGGTATGAGATAGGGTAACACATGGCGATACAAATGTGTAAATAGGTACGGTAGGTACACCTATTACTGCAGTATCAGGTCGCGTATCGATCGGAGATGAATGAGCGAGAATATAAACGGTGTCAAGCGAAATTAATGAAATGTGAAGCACAATTAAGACAGACAGAAGAAACACAAGTTTGCAATTATTTCATACAAAAGACTTAAACGAGCTCCATTTGCCACGAATTGGGTAGCATGGATATTATTATCTAAGACTTTAAACCACTTATTCTCCTTCATTGCTGTGATTCGTGCACTCAAATGTATTTTATTCAAAACTAGCTTTCGCCTACGGGTGCGATCGTTTTTAATTCATCCTCTCAACTTATAGATTTTATTAATGTTTCGTTATAGGCCGATTTTTGTAATTTTCTTTTACATTTTAAAAATTATTTGTAAGCTTACAAAGGCTTGCTGTTACGTTTTTTTATTCTATCGTAAAATATACAATATACAGGCAGTTTTTTTTACTAGTAGGTAAATAAAATATCTAAGTAAGTACAGAATTATTTGTTTATGAGACCAAATATAAAAATACAAAAAAGCGATTATATTTTTGTTAATAAAAACCAGTTTATCTTATTTCTAGACCAGTATTTTAAACGCTTTAGTAGTTTTCTTTAGTTCGTACTAAGTGGATCCACACGTTCAAACACATTCACAAACAAACAATAACAAACATTTTTGCTCTCGTTTACTCCATAGTAGGAATAACTGGACTTGGGGCCTGAAAGTAACATTGACTGACATACTAAAGCATTTAAATTCACTCGTTGTTCACACAGAAACATTTCCAAGATGACACAAAATTTCATTATAATTGACGTATATTCTCCAATGACATTATAGTGCAATAAAATGCCGTATTTTTTCCGAGCCGTATGTTCATAAATAGCTGCACAATCATAAAATTAAATGAGTGAAACTGACAGTCAGGCTTCGTTCACACGGCATTGTCCTGCACGTTTTTTCGTATTCGTTTTTTTAACGTACAATCATCCGGGTCTTCACACGGTAAATTATCATTCGTGTAAAAGACGAATAGCCGCAGTCTTCACACAGTTGTCACAGCGAGTAGACGTCACTGATGGATCCGCTTGAGTTGCGACGCGATTTTTATAAAGTTCCAAAGTTTTATCCCATAAAACGGGACATTGTTCCACTAAAGAAATTAATAGTTCGTTGTCTATAGAAGATTCCTCAACCATTTTGAATATCAAACCAAATCAAACATAAAATACGTGCCACTCGTCCAAAAGACACTCAGGTACTAAACGCTTCTTCGGTTGCTATTCGATAAAAAACGTGTGAACATCGTGCCGTGTGAACGAGACAGAGCTATATTATGTGCCACTGCGAACCGAATACGTCAAAGTTCATTCGATTTGCTTGACAAGTCCGTTGAGTATGCGTTTAAACGTATAAGCGGTACACGTTTTTTTGCAGTACAATCGCCGTGTGAATGGATGTATGTACGTTGTATGGTCACTATTTATACGTTAAGACGTATACTGCAAAAAAACGTGCAGGACAATGCCGTGTGAACGAAGCCTAATACTCGTATGTCGACGCTACATCAAAAATGTATGCTGTATAAAAATACACTGGGCTTTATGACTGACTGGCATGACTTAAATATTTCAATAAACCTCTTCTTCTTTTTCATATGGCCTCTGCACATCAATACTTTTTTCAGTCATGTTTTAGAATTTGCCAGTCGATTGACAAGTCAGCTGACATTGTAAGGGGAAAATAGTGAAGAATTCTCAAAAGCTATGGTTAATGATAATACACTTTTGTTTCAACGGTTTATACATTAACTACTACGGCTTGAAATATTGTTCGCTAAAATTCCACCGAAATTAGATAGTAAAATAGGTAATAATAGGTACAAAAATCTGAATACGGATGATCTTAAAAAAGAAGAGGTTAACTTTTCTTTTTAAATACATCAAAGTTTATTTTGCAGCGATTTAGATGTAATGTAGGAAATGCAGTTTAGTGTACAATAATTTAAATAATAAACAAATACATTTTCTATATATTTTTATTTTATCATGATTAGTTAAGTTAAATTTGACAAGCGTCACAGCTCAGTACAGTAGCTCTACCATGAGTTTTTACTATACTATATTTACTATACTCGCTAGCGTCTGTAGTTAAAAAAATGTATGAAGATTTGTACAGCGCCTCTAGCGGATAGTTGGGTACTAAAATTCGTCATACTAATATTGACGTAACTACTGTAGTAAAGTCAGGCGATTTTACTGTGACATCTCATGGTAGATACACTGAATTCAACTTGTGTCATATAGTCCGGGGTAGATAGCTTGAAAAATGACAAAAAGATAAAGAAATTAATAGCAGGATGAAACCCATTAGAAAAGGAAGAGAATATTATAAAAACATAAGGAAAAATAATTTAGAGGCGATCTGAGTTCGGGAAGGGGGTGGGGGTGAGCTTTTAAGGGTAAAAAACGCTTTTTCTCGATTTCCGGCAAAACTAAAAGTCCTATGCAAAAAAGTCAAATGGCAAAGTTGTAGGTAATTAAAAGATCTAAAACTTTTCTATACACACTTTTTTCACATAACCTCAAGATGTATGTGAAAAATTCTTTTATTAATATCTTTTACAAACAATTATATTTTTTCACTAAATTTGGTGAAAACTTACCTCTTTATGTCCCGAATACGCTGTAATTTATTCGATTAGAAATATATATTCTATTCACCTTATTTTGATTAAATATCGAAAAAATATCCTTATTTTCAATCGAAAATTCATCCGTCAAAATATCAGCTTTCTTAAAAAAATTGGTATGTTTTCTGTTCGTTGAAATCTCTTCTTTCCGATAGTGAAAAAAAAAAAATATGTTACCATAGAAAATCTTCTCAGAAAATGCAAAAAAAAAGTAAGTGAAAAAAAAAATTGTGGAATGAAACCCATTAGAAAAGGAGGAGAATATTATAAAAATATAAGGAAAAATAATTTACGGGCGATCTGAGGTGCTTTTAAGGGTAAAAAACGCTTTTTCTCGATTTCCGGCAAAACTAAAAGTCCTATGGAAAAAAGTCAAATGGCAATGTTGTAGGTAATTAAAAGATCTAAAACTTTTGTATACACACTTTTTTCACATATCTCAAAATTTATGTGAAAAATTTAAAAAACCAGGGTTTTCTATTAATATCTTTTAAAAATCTGATTTTATATAAATAAAAATGTAAATCGTTCTATTAAATGTAGATACTTTATTCGAATTATGTTATTCATTACAATATTTTATAATTTTTTTATTTTATTCATTAAAATAAGGGGAAAAAATATATATTTCTAATCAAACAAATTATAGCGTATTTGGGACGTAATGAGGTAAGTATTCACCAAATTTCTTGAAAAAAACCCAAAACTTGGTTTTTTGAATTTTTCATATAAATTTTGAGATATGTGAAAAAAGTGTGTATACAAAAGTTTTAGATTTTTTAATTACCTACAACATTGCTATTTGTCTTTCTTCCATAGGACTTTTAGTTTTGCCGGAAATCGAGAAAAAGCGTTTTTTACCCTTAAAAGCTTACTCACATCCCCTTCCCGACCTCAGATCGCCCGTAAATTATTTTTCCTTATATTTTTATAATATTTTCCTCCTTTTCTAATGGGTTTCATCCTACATTTTTTTTTTTCACTAACTTTTTTTTTTGCATTTTCTGAGAAGATTTTCTATGGTAACATATACATTTTTTTTAATTATCGGAAAGAAGAGATTTCAACGAACAGAAAACATACCAATTTTTTTAAGAAAGCTGATATTTTGACGGATGACTTTTCGATTGAAAATAAGGATATTTTTTCGATATTTAATCAAAATAAGGTGAAAAGAATATATATTTCTAATCGAATAAATTACAGCGTATTTGAGACATAAAGAGGTAAGTTTTCACCGAATTTAGTGAAAAAATATAATTGTTTGTAAAAGATATTAATAAAAAACCAAAATCTTGGTTTTTTGAATTTTTCACATACATCTTGAGGTTATGTGAAAAAAGTGTGTATAGAAAAGTTTTAGATCTTTTAATTACCTACAACTTAACCATTTGACTTTTTTGCATAGGACTTTTAGTTTTGCCGGAAATCGAGAAAAAGCGTTTTTTACCCTTAAAAGCTCACCCCCACCCCCTTCCCGAACTCAGATCGCCTCTAAATTATTTTTCCTTATGTTTTTATAATATTCTCTTCCTTTTCTAATGGGTTTCATCCTGCTATTAATTTCTTTGGTTTTAAAACCTATCGAGCCTGGTCTATAGTTGATTTGATTCTCACGATCACCCGTTGAACGTTTTGTGTTTTATATTTTTTTTACATGCTTAGTGTACAGTATTTTTACATTTATTTTTAGTAAAAGCAGTGTACAAGGCCACAAGTGCGCTTTCAGTTCGAAATATATTAGCTAAATGTGTTTGAATCAATTTGAATCAACTTGAATGTATTGGACTCTACCTTGTTGGTGCTTGCGAGTTCCAATTGGAGCGTTCCGATTGTAAGACCGATAGCGGCTATTTTCAAAAGAATAGACAATTGTATTCTAGAAAGGTTCTAGTTCTAAAATCATATCTTGTAAAGCTAGCACTTATCAATTTGTAACAAACATGATAGCGTCCGATCAATAACTACATTAACTTTAATGTTTCGCGCTTAATTGATTGGTTTATTGATTTATCGTTATCGTAATTGTTCTATTTGTAAAATACATTTTCTTATGAATTCTTTTGATATAGACAAATATTGTAAAAAATATGACTTGTGTTTTATGATTATATATAGTCATAAAATGTATCTCTGTAATAAATACGACTCATGCATTGCTTATACAATTATCTTTACAAAATCATTGATTACCAGTATAAAGTAGATAGCGACGAATAGTATTTTTATTAAAAAACTGTACTCAAAATATGAAATCAATATCAAGTACTAACTAAGATATTTTGAAACTGCGCACACAACGACAACGATTTGACTTCAAGATAACGTGAAACAAGTAAGCAAGTACGTGTGTATTATAATTTTCTTTCCATAGGTACTATGTATTTATTATGCGGCTCTGATTTTCCTGGCCGTATCAGGAGGCTATTAAATAGTAACTGCCGCTGAGCCACTCAAATGGTCGATTGCATTCACTCAATTAGACGGAAAATTGCGCTCGCGCAATCCCACAATCCGCAATGCTGTTACTTACGTTGATCAACTTCTTCTTTCATAGTTCTATAAGAAATAATACAGTGAAACAACACACTGGACGATACCGATAACGACACGATAGTAATCATTCGATATTTTATATTAATAGTTGTTATTATTTTCTACAAAAATGAACAAAACCGATTTTAATTGTCCTCTATTAGAATACTACAATCACATGTATAAGATTACTTAAAATGTACCTAATAGTCACCTAATCAAATGATAAATATTCACGGACATTTCACACATCACACTCTAGTCCCGAACTAAGCAAAGCTTGTACTATGGGAACTAGACTGCTTATATAATACTAATATATATAGGTATTTTTTGGAAATAAATAAATAACTAAATAATGCTGGACAATTCATGTTCACCACACAAAAGCTCTAGGTGGGAATCGAATTCACGTCCACAGCATGGAAGGCAGAGCTACTACCAACTGAGCTGTGACACCTGTAATTTTTCGTGTTTAGTTTTTTAATTTAAAATCTTTGTTATATTAAGTTCGCACACCAGGGTACCTACTAACTGGTAAAGGGTGATTGACCTATATCATAAAGAACATTTAAGACAATGTTATGATTAACTTACATTCAGCAAAATAATGTTTCTGATTTTTAATTTGCAATATTTTATTATAATCCTTGATCTAAAATATCGCGATGAAAAAGCGTCTAACTCTCCGCAGTTAAGAATAAATCGTGTCGGATATAATAAAAAACTAATTAAAACAATTCATTTGAATCAAATATCCATTTATTTACTAGACAATTATCCATGATCAACATATTTACCGAGTTTAATATACATATTTGAATCCGGAGAATATCTTCAATAAGTGGGTAAGTATGTTTTTTTTACATGGGACGAATCTGTATTGATTGAGGTTCTGTAAGGTTATATAATTAACTAATTTTTGTTTCAAAATATAAATATGTAATAGGATACTTATTGGTACTATCAATTTATATTACAACTGTAAGCAGTTTTTATATTTGTAGCTCAATCGTAACTACTGAACCGATTTCGATGAAACTCAGAGTATGTTAAGAGAATGGTGACAGGTGCGCAAATATATCCGGGTGACACGCAAGCAAAACCAAGAGCCGTTACTAGTATAAAAACAATAGGGCAAGTCCACCTCATATGGGCAAAACACTGGAGAACATATTTCACTTTTTTTAGAGTTTATTCCACATTTTTGAATAAGCCGATGCCCTCATTCCTGTTTTCCAGGTGTTCTGTAATGAAATGTTAGCCAAAGCGTTATCATTTACAAATCAACATACTTAAATCTCAATTTTATTGCAGGAAAAACTTCACTCCTCGGTAAATGTGTAGCAAATAAAAAATGCTACTTAACGAGACGGTCCGTTTTACCTGCCCTTCAATATTATCTGATTTTGTTCGATTACTGTGGCGCCATCTATTTTTTTGCTATTGTCGACTATCAAAGTATCCAATGCAAAACTATGTAGGGGTCCGCATCGTATAGATAACACTGCATTGATTTCTGTAGCAGATAAAGTTATACTGACAGATAATAAAACAAAAGAATATACCATCTAACTTATCAAGTACCAAATACATATCAGAGTCCTAAATTGATACACACGAATAATAGGAATAAGTATCAAAAACATAAGTGCTAAATGATTTAAAATAAAAGGTCAACGTCTTAGTTATACATCCTGTATAGGAAGTTAGTTATTAAAACAAAACAAAATCACAAAGAAAAATTAGTATATATTTTTACAAAATACACAGTTTAGCCAGCTGTTGCAAATGCAAACGATCTATAGACAGTTCAAGTGATCCAAATCGGAAGCGTCCTCAAGCTACCGGCTGCATTGCCGTGTTGAATGACACTACTAATATCTAAGCCCTAACCTTCAGGTGACACGTTACTGCGACTAGACAACTTGACAGTTCCGAAGTGTCAACCCTATTTCGACTTTGTAATGTTACGAATTTACACTTTGTTATGTTACATTGACAGCGTAAGATCATAATCAGGGGTGTCAAATTTAAAATTTGTCCTTCGTTATAAAAGGTGTTCAAGGTGATCGGTAATCGCTTATTGCCGGCTAACTTCCGGCTCGGCAAGGCTATCAAACAGCTGCACACAAGCCTTAAAACAAAAAACCCTCTTTTAAACCATCATTTAATGCCCGCATTCAATCAATTTTTTAGATACGCATATATGTACTTATAAAAAAAAACTTGTTTTTTTCAATTAATCATTACCTAACCGATTTTGGTTAAAATGCAAATGCAAGTTTTAGGAGAGCGTTTACTAATATAAAATACCTCAATTTTTCGTTGAACCGATATTCACCTATAGGTAGGTACATATAGATATTACAAAGTGGTAAAGTTTTAAGTGGAGACCTATAATTTTGAAGATACTAACAATAAAAGTACTCGTTATTTGCGTGTGTACCTACCTAATGCTAAAAAAATACAAATAAAATACTTACAAAATGTTTAAACACTATTAATATGTTTCTTAGAAGTTATATCTCTATCGGTAGTTTATTCTGTGTATCATAAATCAGCAAAACTTCGACGCGCCACCGAACTGCAAGCTTTGAAAACCGAAATGAAATACCGGTACTTCAAGCTAGAATAACTAAATATAACAAGTACGAAGCCCAGACTGAGTTGTAGACAGAGTTTAATTCAATTTGATTCTCTACCTCTGAATGTTGAAATCCAAATTTCGAGTAACCCGCTATTCGAAAACTTATTTCGAATTATCGTCAGCACAAACTTTGCGTGTCACTTTCATGAATCAAATCCAATAGAATTCAAACTAGGGTTCTAAAATACAAATGATATTTATACGAATCATCTATACCTACACATAGATGCTGATATACGTAAGTATTACTTTATAAACAGGTTTCTATCATTACTGGTAGAACACGTCGATAGACTAATAGTTGATTATTTTAAACTTGCAACAGCAAAGGTAAAAACTTCTATATGTCTGTCTCTATTTAATATATCGAATTGGTAAGGGACAACAATACCTTGTTCAAGCATAACGTCTATATTACAACTATGACGTGCGCCAGTTTGATATGTGTGAAAAAATTTAAAAATTGTTTATTCAATACTTTGTATCTTGTTGTTTCGGAAGACAGTATTAGCATTTGGTAACAAAAGTATCCCAACTTATAGTGCATACTTCATGACATAAGATTTATCATTCTTCAACGCTGAATGAAAAAAAAAATACACGAAAATAACTAGGACTTGATTCTGTTCTATAACATTTAGAGGAAGTATTTATAATATAAAATTATAACTGAAATATAAACCAAAATGTACCTTACACTTTTTTTTAATCACAATTCGACGACAACAAAAAAATGAAACAAAAAAAAAGCTCGTAAAGTAGCCAATATGTATTACAAACTATAATTTTGGCATTTATTTTAGTTTACAATCTTATTATTTTATTATAAGTACTTACATATCTACTGTTTTAATACAACTAATTTAAATAATTTTGTATTATAAATATTTTCAGTATAGGTAACGACTAATAATGTCTTGAAGTTTCGATATGCATGTTGAACGTAATGAGGTACATCTGCTATGTAGCGCTAATCACATTATTGATGTAGTCCAAAACATGTTATTTTCTATATTATCCAGCTGATCATAATGTCAAAAGATAATAAGCGAATAATGTTAAATTGGCTGTTATATCAAAATTATTTATTAATCCACTTCATAAAAACCGTGTACCTGTCGAGAATAGCTAATTATATCGTGATGTTGAAGCTATCAAGTTCCATAGTCACTAGTAACTTTTAAGCTATGTCCACATTGACGCCGGCGGGTAGGTCGAGCGATGGGATGGCGATGTTGTTTCGTTAGCTGCGCACTGACGCGGCCGTCGGCAGTTCCTAGGCTGTTCTTTGTATTCTGCATACGTAATTTTATACTGCACTCTGTTCATTTCGAGTAGATGTAGATCCACAGAGGGCAGGTACCCGTTACAAGCGTAAATTGAAAACCAAGAGCAAGCAGACATTTTAAGCGAGAGGTACAGTCACATGCATAAGTTAAAAAAGTTTTGTACTTTTATTTTATTCTATTATGGATAGCACGTGTATTTAAAAGTTATTAATTTCTCTAGATATAAATGATTTAATTGGTTTTACGTCACTGAGATTTTTTGGTTCAATACCCAGCAAGAACAAAAATGTCTGTGCTGGCATGTGTTTTGTAACATTTAGAATGTATTTACAAAACAAATATTTTAACATTACGGTTCTTCAGCTTTGCTCAGGTTGGAATTATATGGCGTTGTGTGAAATGGACAGAAAAAAGAGGTTTTCAATTTAACAGATGTTTGTATGTATGTATGTGACGGGATTACTTCAACAATTTTGAATCAATATTAATGATATTCAGATGAAAGTCTCATCATTATGGACCTATATTAGACTGCTGGACGAGTGTAAGTTCTATGTGATTTTAATTATGTTCTGGTCAATCGATCACGACTCAGGTATGTTTTCTTCAATTAAGTATAAAACATATTATTGCTAGAGTATAATAATATAATGTTATACGGGTATTTATCGAATGCCATTTTATTATTTCCTCGACTTTCAGGCAATTGATAACTGTATATTTTAATTGATACAAAATACAATTTTTTATGTAGTTTTTGTACCTTTTGAAGTATTACTATAAACTTATTTTTTTTTCTTAATCTCTTTATTTCAATCAATTGCAGTTCAATTATGTATATAATTTGGTAATAGTTCTTACGATGAAAGGTATATTTAGCAAAATTTACATTATTTTATTGCTACCATTTTTATGTGTAAAATGTATTTGTTGCAGCTGACTGTACCTTAAAATAAATGAATAGGAAAAATGCAATTTAATAGTTTGAAACAATCTGCTAAAATCCTCTACTTTTTATGTTTTTTAATGTAATACTAGTAACAAAATTATTTGTCAATCAATTAAGTAACTATTTCGTATTTGCTTGTGAATTAATTTTAACCCTCACCAACTTTCATATACAAAAGAGTTTAAAAAACAAAAACTTAGTGATTTAAATATCAGCTAATCATGTGTACTATAGTAAAAATCGGCGTCAGTATTGTTATTGTTTTTTTTTTCATAGCTTTTTTTAAGGCTATGAATACTAACCCTAATGCTATGACCGTGCAAGAACCAAATATAAATAAATAATTTCACACAATGCTATTTATTCCCAAACAAAGCAAAGCGTTATTATATGGCCAATATCTACTTTTTATAATAATAGTAGATAGATATCAATAAAAAATATTCATCACATAAAGAGCAAACCCATGTATAAACTTTTAACGAGGACGATTTAGGCCTAACATTCTAACTTTACTCCGTATCTTAAACTTCATAATATAAAAGCGAAAAACTAAAGTACAAATAATATTAACAAAAATACTAGTTGGTAGATATAAAATCTTATTTAAAGCCGTGACTAAGTGCTCGGTTGTGCATGAATGATTAAGTATCACCGTTTTTATTTTTCTGTTATCTGCAGGTGACTTGACTATTGCTAAAAGAAAACTATTCCATAGAAAGTATTTCTGTTTTGTACATGCATTCTTATAAGAAACATAAGTACAGTTCGGCGGACAATATTGTCTCCAACATTATTGTTGGGCTATAAACAATAAATAGTAGTACTAACCTGCGAGGCGGGCGGGTACGAGTAGCCGAATTGTGCGTACGCTGCCATCGGGACGATCATATGGGCGGCTTCACTCAAATCACTGTCTTTACAAGTCTTTATGTAGTAGCACGGACGTGTCGGTTGCCTATTATAATCTCTAATTCTAATATATCACAGTTTGTAGTGTGCGCGGCGGTTCTTCGACGCGCTGCCATTCCCGCGCGTCAGCGGGCCGGTGCGCGCGCGTTTCGCATGCCGGACCCTCGCTTAACGACCGGCCTGTACCTTCTTTACACGTTCGAGGTTCAACACCGACTGGCGCGCGTCCTACGCTCGCCGCCCCTCCGCCGAAGGAGACGGCCAAATTAGCTCCGCCCCGAAGGCGTGGCTTAGCTTTCTCGCCCAATCGGAGCTGCTATTTTCTATCCCTTTCGAAATAACGAACTTGTTTTTGAATTAGTATTGGTTCCGAGTGATCCCCACTACCGCTACGGCTCCGCCCTCGAGATAACGGCCGCCCACACCGAGGTGGGGCGCAGGAAAAAAGCGGCAGAGTCGGCCTGACTTGATCATGTTTATGGCTTTCTGTCGAGACAGTCCGCCAGCTCTGTACCGCAGGCAAACAAATCTTTAGTGGCAAAAAATGGCTCGGCCGAGGACAAGTTGTTTCACCTCGTCAGATTTACGAACAAACAATGCTATGTTGAGTTCAGAATGGAATTTGAGAACTTATTACCTCTTGTTTACAAGTTCTCACTGTTAGTTAAACCTGTCATGCAGAACTGCGTAAGCGAAATGCACGAAGGTACCTATTATTGATATCCACATCATTACATACTTGCGTTTGTAAAACTAAATGATAACTAGGTATAGGGTCATGCTAGGCAGGTACCTATTTATAATCATAAATAATCTTAGTAACTATCGTAGAAGGTATTCTAGGCTCAACCACGACCTGAATGATGATGATTTTGTGTTTGCCTCAAACTTTAGCTGAAAAATAAACATTAAACACGCTAGGCTGTATTTCAGTTGAAATGGAACCGCTTTCAGTTGCGTCACTTGATGGTCATAGTTAGAGTTAGTTCAAGCGCCGTAAGACAGGTGGCGCTCGCTTTCACTGAACACGCTTCATGAACAACTTTCAGCCACTTATTATTGCCAGAATAACAGATAAACAATAAACCAACAATACGTCTACACGCTCCAAGATTCACCGGGATCAATATGGAATCCCAAATGTAAACAAATTTCAAAGAAGAATTTAATAAAAAGTCTATCCGTTTTTACAATTCCCTTTAAGCAAGTAGGTAAGTACTTAATTTTTTTTCTCCATGGTTTACCTATGTCTTTTTGAAAAAAATCAACTTTTAGTTTATATTTTTGGAAACTTTTTAAATGAAACGTGATGAAAAGAAAAATGTGATGAAACGCAAACGCATTACATAGGTACACTACGCGTCTACCATTCGAAAGCGTTATAATTAAGGTAAAAATACCTAATTGCGCTGAAATTCTTAAAATCAATGTCTAAACAATATCTAAAAAAATCAATAAGTAAGTAAGTATATAAAAAGTAAAGACATGTTTGTTACGATTTAACTCAAATACTACTCAACCGATTCTGCTTTAGAGTGATGGACGAAACAATGCTTAAAACAAAACCATTAGAAAGTTTTTTTACCGAGTAACATTTTCTCCTTTTATAAAAAAAAACACTTAATAAACTTTTTTTTTTAAGTTTTTAGTAAGTAAACGCAAAGTCTACCAAACGCCGCGCCGTACCGAAGCTTGCAACGCGTAAGAAGTCGCGTGTAGCAGCTAGTAGGCTAAATAAACTGGAGGCCATACGATTTAAACTGTAAAATAAAAGCCAAGCTAAAACTGTTAAAACGTTCATTAAATTTATACTATTTTAGCTGAAATTTATTATAAAGGTTATTTCACCGATCTAATCAATATCGAAATGACATTACCTAAATACCTATATTGACTTTATTTCCAGGCCTGTTGGACATTTTTTTCGATCTATCGATAAGTTGTTACCTAATTTCATAAGGGAATTAAAAATATATACTTATATGTAGGTACTTAACGAATATCGACGACCGATGGCGCGGCGGGTGAAGGTTCGCCTGCGAAGCGGAGGTTGCGTGTTCGATTCCCGCCTTGGGATAAATGTTTGTACGATCTGCAAATATTTATTCCGGGTGTTCTGGGTAATTTAAATGTACTTATAATAAACAAATATCTATCTATGTAATGTATTATGTATGTCAGTCTTCTAGTAGGTACCGATAACTCTGCTTAGCTTGGGGATAGGTGATGTTGTGTGGATTGTTCAGCATTAGGTATATTAGTTGCATGAAAATTTTTGATCTACAAAAGATGTCTCGTTGATAAAAATTTAAATTCAAGTCCATGCATTTGGAGAGTTGTCGATATGTCATGAATATCTGATAAAGTGATTCTATAAACGAATAGTGACTGAAATAAAGGTATTTATTTTTGGTTCAACCCATTTAGCAACATTAAAAAGCTTTATGCCTTCGGATACACATTTGTGATTGGTCTATAAAGGACGAAATTAATCTACATATGCAAAAAGAAAATAGCATGACATGAGCTTCATAACATGCATAAAAATAATTACAAATAAAATCTATAGATAGCTCAACTGATCCAAATTGCCGCGCTGAATAGCAATGCTGATACGCTGTTAAATAAGTATATAAATAATTATTTTTAAAAACCACAGATGAAGAAATAAGAAATAATAGCAATTCTTTTAACGCCCAATCCAGAACTCCACTATTTAAGTCTCAATTTTCATCACAAAAAATCATGTCACTAATTGCATATCCATAGCTACGATATCAACACATCCGATCAGTCGTACGAAGAGACACCATTGCAGCGTCGTCATAATATAATCTGTATCTCAACGATTTAAAGTTTCATTTGCAACTAGCACAGAGCACGGGGCTGGCGCCAAGACATCTGTCATCGTTAATAACAAGCAATTTGAGCCAATTCTGCATTTTTGGAATATAGAAGAGCGCCCGGGCGTCTCTCTCTCCTCTCTCACGACAGGAAGTAACACAAAAACTCACACTAAATAAAGTAGTGGTTGACATGTTTTGTTTTTGCTCGGCTTACTAATTACGCGGGCGCAAACGAAGGTGCGTGAGTGTTCTCGGGAACCGTCGAGGCGAACGTTAGCCGTAAATGCTAACAGTTTAGATATTTTATGAACATGTGTACGTAATTAATTTTTACGATGGATCAGATAACGGAATCAGTGGAGCGATACGCTTGACGCGGCCTCGCTCTCTCGAGCTCGACTCGAGTAAAGGTTAATTAAGGTAGAATTAGCGGCCAAGGAGCATTTTCCGCGACTGCTCGGATGCTGAATAATGAAGTTGAAAGAGGCGCGGGTCGCGAGTTTAGTCTCCCTTCTTTCACAACACACAATAGACAGCATACAATTACCAACAGGTCCAGACAGTCGAGGTGACGATGTGAAAACATTGTACACAAAACTAATTTCCATAGGAAACGTTTGAAATGGATTAGTTCGTCTCGTCTACCCTACCTGCTGAATCGTATTGATTGGAGTAGCCAACCTGATCAGATTATACGGCACACTGAACCCAGTTCCATGGTGATTCACATCTAGGTATTACACCCTCTAAAGGCGGATTCGGGCGGTGAATTTTGGTAGAAACGTTTAGGCAGGCAATTTAGCCTCTATTTAGGAATACAGGAGATATTCATAGACAAATACTTATAAAAATAGACATCAAGAAATATTTTAATTTTAAATACACAAAAGTATTAAAAATTGTGTACTTACGTTAAAGCGTGAAGTCTATACTTCCTACTTTTATTATTTTTGTTTAATAATATTACTGATTATAACAATGCAAGGTTCCGTGGTACCCCGTGATACCTACGTTCCGCATATGTGGTGCGCGTAAAAGGTGTTACACGGCTATTGCTTCAAAGATATGTCTCAACTTTGTTGAACCCCCTGCAATGAACACGACACCCCTTGACGCAGAGGGCGCCATTCTAATGTCGTGTCCTTTATTTTTCCCTGATATTGCTATTTCTACTTCACATTACGTAAGTGTATCTTATACATACGGTCTGAAAAAATAAGTTAGACCTGAGAATCGGCTGTAAAACTAATACTGCTGAAAAGTGTAAACCACATATCATGTTATACAAAGAGAGAACAATTGGTTTTAGATAGCGGTACCCTAAAAAGACAATGGCTATTCCTAGCCATTTGTAATTCGCATTAATTAACTCCCCGAATAAATGCCAAAAAGTAATCTTTTCCAGTAACAATGGGCGCATAAACCTTTTACGGTCGGGGAAAAAAAGGCTGGCACATGGATACATATGTCCACAAGGGACGTTCGGTACACCGTGTTTATCCGTTGATTAAACAGAGGCTCGGCCGCAATGCGTATGCAAGAGCGAACGGACATATTACCAGGGCTCGAATTCTGATTGTTTAGAGAATTTATTACTCTCGTGCCTTGTACAGTTAATTGAATTCGCCTGTAGAATAGGCACGGGCTGAATTGGCTGGCTCCGTTTATCGTGTCTTCCCTGTGCGTGGTCTGGCGCTCATAGGCGCCGTTTTTGTTAAACACATTTGAGGGTTTGATTTGGATGGTAACCGTTGAATTAGGTATATTAAAAGTAAACATGCCTATGCATTATTATATGTACAAGTATTTACAATTAACGATACAGTATTTTTAACGGATTTCTAATTGACATAGTAGGTAGGTACCTACTTATTTCCAGCTTCAGGTATTTAGTTTGGGACACAATAAAATAAATTCAAATAGTACCTATGTGTTAACGTAGAACACTTTAATTTAAATATTTTCATTGTAACAAGCAAAAAGAGTTTATTTTCAAATGTACCTACGTTTGATTTTATTCCAAATTATAAAAGTACTTACCTACTTATAAGAAACTTATTTTAATTATCCTTCATTAATTTGTCTAGAAAGTAATTACTTATCATCATGTATATCTTAAACTATGCTATGATAACTACCAATTATTTATTTTATCTAGTTAACGCTAACAAAACACAGTTTTTGGTGAAATCACGTGGTCATTAATCATATAGGTGCAAGTAGGTACCGAATAATTAACTACTAATTTATTTTGAACCTTATCTCGTGCTACTAAGGTGGTTACTAACTGCAGACTTGTAATTCGGCAGTAAGAAACTTAAACTACTTTTATCTAGTCATCTCGTACCTACTCTTGATAAATATGCTTTCATCGACATTTCTTAAACTAGTATTTTAATTACGCAAAATAATAACCGTCAAAATATAGGTAAGTACATATTTTGAGACATGATATTTTTTTTACATAACATAATATCTAAATTATTAGACCAACTGCAAACTTTTCTGCAGTTGGCATTTTTTGCTGGATTACGCATGCGCAGTGTTAGGTTATTTTCGTTACGGAATTTCTGGATTTGTTCTCCACGCTCAAGGCCCGCGAATCCCGCGATAGAATCTATGCAATAGCTTAAAAAAACGGACCGACAAACTGATACCCAGAGTGTGTTTATAATGTTTTCAAAACAAAAGCGGAACACTAAAACTAAAAGTTTTTTTTAAAGTGACCCTACAATCCGGAACTACACAAAGAAAAAGTCGAGCACTCTCAAGGACTTGAGATCTAATCGACAAAAAAAACCGCTTAACAAGTCACTCGACTGCGGCTCTTTCACAATGTCACCGACACGATTTCGACTACGTCACGATATAGACATAACATATTTTTATTATAAACACATCACTATAGACGCTTTCACATCTTTATTTTGCTCTCATTAGTAGGTAGGCAACGCTGTAACTGTTCTACGATTATACTTGCATTTTTAACTATTAGGTACATAAATTGATAACAACGCCTTCTAGCCCCTAACTGATGAAAGCTTGTAGTTATTACGCAACTACGATAATTTATTACAATTTATTCTATTTTTTTATAAATTCATTCACTTAATTGTCGTAATTTTCTTTGTGTAAAAATGTATTAGCTATGAACAAACTTGTGCTTCGTCTTCAATAATGTCACATCAATATTTATCTTATTTGTTGCTGTAGCTGACGTGTTAGTATCGGTCAATGTGCAAGTGCCCTGTGTAGCGGAAACCACATATCCATGCCACTTGTGTTGCCTATATCTGTTGTACACGTGTCAAATATGTTTACAGACATTTTCGTTACTTTATCGCCTTTGAAAAATGCAGTTTTTTTTAATGAACACAAACTATGTAAGTCTTTGCATGTGGTGCTGACACGCACGCAACGTATCGATGGTATGAAAGCTAGTGCATTCACCCAACCGTTAATATGTGTAAAAAAGATAATCTTTAGTTTTGTAGCATGATATCTGATACAGGTTAACTATGAGTATTTTTAATAAATAGTATTCCCTTTAAATTTATATGTATATAACTTTATTATACTTTTCTTAAATACACGGTAATAAAATTACATAAGTATATAAAAGAAATACTATGTGTAAGAAATAACTGTTGATTTTATATCAAACTATCTTCCACCCTTGACTGCCTCCGTAAGTCCCCGTTAATTTTTCTGTATAAGTAATTAAGGTATGTGTTTATTTCGATTTTAAATTTTAATATTATATTTTTAGTATCATGTAGTAATTAATTTATTAACGAACAGATTTGGGCTGTTAGTTAATAAATTAAATACTACATGCTAAACTAGAACTAGACTTTTAATTAGTTACTACAGACTTAAGTTAGTTAATATAAGAAAATCTTAAACAAACAGACTTATTAAACATAAGTACAAATACCTGAAAGAATGAGTTAAAAAAATGTAAGTGGTCAACCAAAAACGTGTGATTGCTGTTCAGAAACTCAACAGTATTCTTCATCTTTAGTTATTCAAGTTATATCTCAAGGAGTTTGAAGTGCAATTTCGTACATGTCAAGTTTCCCCAATTCAGTGAGGATAGATCGTAGGTAACTTGCTCCAGCGCTAAGAGCTTTCCAAGACGAACTCCACGAATGCATTTACATGTCACATAACAAGATCCTATGGGAAAATGTGCACGTGACGCTGATTATTCCTACCGTTCAACTATGTAGATGTTATCCGATTGAAGCAATGAATATTCTACAGATACATTTTGGATGATTTGAATCCGATGGTAAGCCGGAACTACAGGGCTGGATTGTCGTTCAACAAGGCAATTGAAAAAGTAATATTTCCGTATGTGTTGGTAGCGAACAATTCGACATGCACGGGCCTGAAATAAGGGCTGTTACGTTTACATAATAATGTCGATTGAAGATAATGATGTGCTATTGTTTTCTATATTTTCTCTAACGTATTTTGTAGTAGGTAACTATAAGTATTAGTGTTTTTGCGTGTAGCAGTATGTTGCTGATAATATTATTAGTATTTTACAAGAAAAAATCCTACATGTTATGTTTTAACAAAGCGTTGGTTCTGTTGGTGAATAACTTAGATTCCCATTTTACGGGTTGTGGGTTTGATTCATGAACAAAAATTATTTGTACCAACATAGAAGGCTGTTCTATGTCTAGGCGTAGCAACGTTTGTTAATATAAATAAATATTCACTTACAATTCACACATCACACTCTAGTCCCAAACTAAGCAAAGCAACGTACTATGGGAACTAGATTGCTGATAGAATACGTATATACATTTTTTTTTTTGTAAATACATACATATTACGAATACTTAGTTACATCCAGACACAAAATAAATATTTATGTTCATCACACAAACATTTGCTTTGGGTGGGAATCGAACCCAATCGAACGCATGGAAGGCAAAGCTACTACCAACTGAGCTGTGACGACTGTCAGATATAATATAATAATATAAATAGTATCTGAAACATACTTGTATTGGCAAGTAAGTGAACTATATTAAGGAGTCTAAAAGGTTTGGTGCAAATGATTGATTGCAATTTGAGATCTATGCTAAAAGTATTGTGACCCAATTTTCATAATACATGTTACAGTGCACTATTTTAACTGGGTAAAATGGGAAAATGGTGTTCTCTAGACTTAGCCAGCAAGCTTGATTTGTGATAAAAATGACCTGAAACTCAAAGAGACAAAAATATTAAAAGCTTCTATTTTGTATTTCATTATGACGTTCCACTTTTTAAGATAGGTACTTGAAACTCTGATTTTTAATATTTTCCATTAATTTTATGAATACATATATTATATTTATGTTTACATAGGTACTTTTTTTTCACACGACTATTCCAGTACCTATTTATTGTATGTAAAATACATTAGACACAAATGAGCTTTCTGCGGACCGTTGCAAATCTATAGACAGTAACTAACTAAATCAAACATGAGTTAAGAATACTCGATTTAAACACGTGAAAATTGAACACGATGCAAAATTGCAAGACAAAGGATTATTCCAAACGTCGGTCATGTCGTCGTAAATGCTGAAACCCATCCATTTACCCGATAGCGCATGTGTACATGAGCGTATAGTAATCCGGCGTTCTATTGTGATCCAGCGAACCAGCGACAAAGACGCGAGCTCTGATATGACACCTATTGTAGGAAGGTTTATTAGTATTGTATTTACTCAGTTCCAAGGTACTAAGCCGGGTGTGGGTGAACAAACAGATTAGGGAGGTAATCTGGGTGGTGCTTGTCTAGGCACCTCAATTCGTAAGGTACAGTCTACTCGAAGTTAAATATTATCAATCAATAAGCCGGGGTTTTCACAAAATCTGTGATGCTACAAAAATGTTATGGATGTGTGAAATTGCATCATCATCATCAAACTATATCTGTTCACTGCTGGACGTAAGTCTCTCCCAAGACGCGCCACTGAGCCCGGTCGAAACCGGACAAATAAATAAAATGAACCTGTGTTCTAGTGGTTTACTTGGCTAGCACCGTCTTTTAAACTCGAAGGTAAATCCAAGCGTGCAGACAAAAGAACATTAAAAAATTAGAAAGACACTATTAGACGCAATTGATATTGTTTTAGTAACATTTTCAGTAAAATTAATATAAATCAAAACTTTTATTATTATTGTAGAGTCTGAAAGGCATTTTGAAATTAGTATGCGATTAAAAAATGTTCATGAATATTTATTTAAATTTAAAGTATTTGGAGGAAGTACCTACTTTAGCGACGCCAATATTTTAGCAAAGTCAATGTAGAGACAGGGTTAAAAACCAAATTTTGGTAAACTTTTGGAACTTTAGAAGTATAAAAACCCCAGAACTTTGTTAAAAGTACGTAGTCGATCTTCCTTCTGAAAATGAAAATTGAAAATTCCAAAGGGCGTGCATGAGTCGTGAGTTCGATTCCTATCAAATAATGTTGTGTATGGTTTATAAGTAATTTAACAAAGTATTCTAACACCAGTATCTTTTTTTTCCCCATAACATGAAGTAACCCCTGAAAACTTACAATAAATCAAATGAATCAACAAAACTTAACTGCCTCATGTTCTTAAAACTTCAGGACAGTTCAAGATTTGTCGCTATCTAGCTGTATATATATACAAGGTGACAAGTTGCGCTGACTGTATAATATATTCCGTGTTTAGAATAAGATTATAATACTAAGAAGGGCCGCCGCGCCGTATGGATCACAAACTTAGAGAAAGCAACGCTCTAGATACCTACTACACTGTCAAATTATAATTTTAGATTTGTTGATACAAATATCTTGACAACAAATATTTTTGAATAATTATATATAGGTCTTTGCAATCTTGATGATTTATACAGCTTCATAGACCTCATTTTATACATAGGTATCTACCTTTATCTACGGTACGATATAGGTTGATGACATATGACTTTTTTTTAGACGAGTAGTCTACAAATGTGGCTACAAATATGTAGCAACTACATATACCATCTTCTCAGCTTAGTCGGCCTTATCCACAAGAAAGACAAGGTACGTGCAGAGTTGTTTAAGCCTTGAATTTCTTCATGGTGTTTTCCGTCACCGTTTGAGAGCATTGGCTTCGGGCATATAAATATTTCAATTAAAACATAGTCTGTTACCGGATTTCAACCCACAATCATAGGATTGGAGAGCAAGACTACTACCACAAGATCACCGGAAGAATGTTATACAAGCCAGAGACCAGCTATCGTACTATTTGGACTTAAAAATGTCGTATATGGACGGAAATGGACTAAAATTATCGTTTCATCAGGATATGACTATAATTACATCGTAGTCATGAAACTATTGTACATGCACGATAATTATCGTACAGTTGTGAACACTTTTACTGCTATTTAGTGAGAGAAAATAAATACATACCGCATACATACAATATTATTTTCTGTAACGCATATATTTGTGGCAGTTTAAAGCCGATTTACACTTTGCTGATATGTTATTACACACTGCGTAACATGGACCAGGCAGACAGTATACGCTACTAGAAATAATCTACCCCATACAGTGACCAAAATATACTGACAGCATCATTTAGTCCATCACGTGGAAACCTCTTTTACTTCGTCTTATGGATCGTGGCCACAATTTTAAAAACATTTGTCATTTATCAGTTCAAAAGCTTTGTCACTTCAACATGTTTTTATAGATTTTCTAATTATTTGCTTATACATTAACAGGCGTTAGTTTATAAGCAGAAGTAACAGTTTCTCAGTTTCCTTCTAGGCTGTGAGTCGAGGATTATATCCACCCAGAACAAATGTTTGTGTTATTTATGAATTCTATCAGCACTCTAGTTCCCATAGTATAAGTTTGGGCCTAGAGCGTGATGTGAGATATGCCCGTCAATATTTATTTGATCAATACTTAAGTTATCCATTATGGTCCATGAAACCTATGAGAGTGTAAATAATCTACTAATTAAAACCTATTTTTATTTTGAAAACTTATTTATTCTACTTAAACACAAGTAGAATAAAAGGTAATCAAACTTGATATCCAACACGCTTATGTGATACTTTTTTTTAAATAACCCAATTTTTGTGATTCATCAAATCATTTGTCAGTTGAATATGAATAACTCTTCTTTAATAAAAGGGTGTTGACAAATATGTAGTGCAAATTGTAAAACTTTTGTTGAAATAACATTGAATAGCGAAAACGAGTGCGTCGTATCGCTCAACAATGTAGTAAAAGTCGACTAATTACTTCACGGGGTTGTATGTATAATTTGAGCCTTAAACGACCTGTTTAATTATATACAGGGTGTTCGAAGAAAAAGTGCGAATGTAGTTTGATGATAGAGCACTATAAAGAGGGTCGGAATCAATAGGTACCTACCACGACTACTGGTTGAATTATGATACTTATTTTTACTAAAATATTTTACTTTTAAAATACATTTGCATTTATCATAACTACCAATTTAAAGAATACTATTTATGCCAGTAAACGGTGACAGTAGTATTCGTGTTTCGTTTTAAAAGAAATCCCGGAGCAATCACAGCCACATGAGACTTAAAATCCCTAGGCTGTAAGTGACGGCCGCAATGTGACACGTCCTTAATGGACGTGCTCGGTAAGACAGTGCATTGTAGGAAAGGTAGAGGTTATAACTCAATAACTGGTAACATTAACTTAAATTTAATATTGTTTGTTTAATATTGATGTCTAAGTGAGATTCGGAGGCCCTTAAAATGTTTAGTGTCTCTATGTCTATTTACTTACACCCTATATAACCGATTTTACACAATTTTAAGTCTAGCCACCTATACAACTGCATATTCATTTTTCGCTTTGTTTACTTTTGCTGCTCGTAAAATTATAGTTGCTATAAATAATGATCCGATATACACTCCTCTAAGTACAATAATACTTACACTGCGTGACAACAATATCTCTATTATTTTATGATACTTAGGTACAAAAAAAATACTTAAATGGTTTAAAACACTAAATTAACTTAAACGCAGTTTTTAATTAATTACCTAGTAGAATTTAGAGTAGAATTTAATTCCATTATTGTATTAAAAAAACACATTTTCTGTTCCGAATATTTAAGTAGATAAGAAAAAAAGAACCAGTAGTTTATTTTAACAAATAATTATTACGTACTTACTTAAAACAATGGTTATACTGTCAACGACCTTCGTCACAGTATCCGCTACAAATAAACAAAAGTATTCACCTACACAGACCCGCTGGAATATTCATTCACAAAATGTTTATTTACAAAAGGGCTAACCTGTCCCATGTCCTCTGAACCCATCCTCTTCATCTTGGCTTATCTCCGTTCATTCATTATGATCTAGTTTGAAGTCGACGCAGCGGACGGACCGAAAACATATCGCGCCTCTTTTTGTCACACCACTTAATTATCTGGATTTATATCACGATAAATCGAAGCTAGAGGTATAAAAGTTCTTTTTTTTTATTGGAACATCCTTTTCCTATATTCACGTTTTGGGCGATGAAATCTATGTGTGTATTTTTTTATAACTTCAACCTTACTTGGTTTATAACGTTATATTTAGTTAATTACGATAATTTAACTTTACTAGCGGCCTGTACCGGCTTCGCACTGGTAAACTTTTTTTATCCTGCTGTGTTAGGGTGTTTTTTTTTGAGAAGAGCGGTGTTGGCCTAGTCTGAAACGACTCGATTTTTGTGTAATATTGTATAGTTGTAACATATTCATCAGTGGTAGGTACGTACGGCTGAATCATCAAAGGAAAAAATGGAATAATCATAACAATGATGAATAAATAATAAATTAAGTATCAATGTTCAATGATTAGTTCAACCAAGCGATTAAATGACTGACAGCTAAGTACTTGAGACAGCAAATAAATTAATAAGCGTTTTAATCAATGATTTATTGTTTTTGATGATAAAAGGGAGCATTAAATATCTAAACTAATATTATAAAGAGGAAAGATTTGATTGTTTGTTTGTTTGTTTGTTTGCATCGAATAGGCTCCGAAACTACTGGACCGATTTCAAAAATTATTTCACTGTTGTGAAGCTACATTATCTGCGCTGAACATAGGCTATATTATACATATATAAAAAAAAAATAGGGATCCTTACTAAAACTTCAATTATGTAACCCAAGGTGTATAAAATACCTAATTTTTTATATAGGCTACCCGTGCGAAGCCGGGGCGTACTACTAGTGCTTAATAAATAAAATAGTTGTAATTTTTGGGATGTTTTATCTTAAATGTGATTCGGTTCTTTCTTATTTTTTAATACGTTTTTTTACACTACTAGATAGGTACTAGGTACTACTGCTTCATATACACCCCAAAAATGTCAGTTTGATACTTTAATTAGGGCCAAATTGTATGAAGATCAGGCTCAAATTGATATAAGTATATCCAGTAGCAATGGAACTTTATTTGTAACTAGCTGACCCGTGCCCACTTTGTTGGGCATAACATAATAGCCTATGACACTCAGCAATAATGTGGCTTTCTATTGGTGAAAGAATTTTTAAAATCGGTTCAGTAGATCCCGAGATTACCCCTTACAATTGAACAAATATAGAAACTTTACCTCTTTATAATATTAGTATAGATGAACATAAACTGCAGTTTCATTAAAGTTAAAAAAACCACATGATTTATTCTACGTTCCATTACAACAAATACCGTGTTCTCGATAGGTTGATTATCGTGTTTAAACATGTTTACGTCAAAATAATTACTTTATTCTGCGTTCCTATGATTGCCAAATACATACACAAACTTTTAAATAACAAACATTATATTTTTAATTTATGCAAGTAGCTACATAAAAAAGGCCTAAACACTTTTAAATACGTAATTAATGCGCGGAGGCACTAATCAATTCGAAGGAACGTGTTACACTTTGTGACGTCATTACGGAACAGTGAAATGATCAGAAAAAATCAAACAAAAGAATAACGAATTCTATTACTTATAAAAAAATAAGAAGTGTGTGCCGATGGTAGATTTTTTGTTTCCTAAGTACATTTTTATTGATGTGATTATCCACAACATTGACAGAACAATGAGAGAGTTTGATCATTTATATCATGAGGTCATACGTAAAATCAATAATGTTGTGTACCACATGTTGTTACGAAATTATAATATTAGAAAGGTTTTTGCCATATGTGTACTACTAATAATCTATGTAGTTATATGTGGTTGCTTTAAGTGCTATTAGTATTATGTTTTGTTTGTTCATATTGTAAGTTAGGATCAGTGTTACGATTATTAAAAGAGATTATTAAATTTATCAAAAGTTGCAGCAAGCATTTATTTTCAAATAGCATTTTTGCTTTGATAATAAATATAGGTACTTATTAGCAGAGACTAGTAATATATTACTAGTCTCTGGTATTAGTGATAATATGATCACTTACAGTAAACTTCGAGGAAAAGACAACTTTCGAACAACGAATAAAAAGAGAAAAAAACAATCGACTCTTCAAAGAGAATCATTTCTTATAAACAAATAAAAAAACTAGCGGAATTATCAAAATCATTGCATTTTTTAATTTCATTCTGTCTTCACATTATTTAGGGTTTAAGCCAAATCCGTAATAAAAATCCTACGTGTTTGATCTGTTGAGTTTTCGTAAGCTATATTTTTACAATCTGTATAAAACATGAAATTGATTGTAAAAATCAATCATCAAGTAAGAATTTAATTTGTATTTCCGTAGCAAGTAATAAAAGCAAGAAGCGTGCGAGGCGTGCGGGTGCGCGGGTGCGCGGCACCGCGGACAGCATTCGATCGATCGAGTAGAATTATTCATGGAGGCGCATATTTGCAGTGTTTGTTTGCTGCCTTTGTTGTGGCATGTCTGGTATGGTACGGCGGGTGATTCGCTCGGTTTTAGTTAATTACTGAGTGCGACTAAGCGCCGGCCAGACGCTGCCTGTCGGATCGCGCGCTTGCCTCGCTGGTGGCCGCAACACAAAAGCGGGTCGATGCCTTCGATAACGAAGCGAGTTTTTATCTTCTTATTTCAACGCTTTTAATTAGTTAGGAAAATATACTCAAATAAAAAGTGCCTGGAGCGACCACCAGTTCTCAATTTAAGGATTGTCTTTGACCGCTTCCAGCCTCGGGCGCACTATAATGGAAAGGAATACCTCCGTTACTTCGATTGGCTTCTGTATTGTCGATAACATTAATAACGGTAACTAATTACTTTAAGTGTATTATTTTAATGATTTTCTTATAGCTCGTTCGAATGGTTGCCCATAAAATTAAATGCATTAAATGTTAGTTATCTGTTCTCTGCCTTTAGAACCAGTGGCGGGAGCAGTCCAGTCATTTTTTGATCCGTAAAAGTACTGACCACTGTAATAGGCACAGATCATCTGTATAAGAACTTGCTAGGATGAGCAAATGCTTTAGTCTTCCTGATCAGATGTTAAGTTTGATTACAGCTAGGTTTAAATAGATTTTATAAAGTGCCGATTCCCGATTTCTGATTAATTTTAACGCATGTATGTTATGTTAATTAGACGACAATGCAATACTATTAGGCATGAAACTTATCTGATGAATGTAGCCATCTGAACTTTATTAAAAGAACGACGTATGAGTAACTTTTTCAACTACGGGCTTGTACGAGTCGTCCGTTAAAAAAATCTAAGGTACGAATAGAAGCTTGTTTTGAAACGTATAATTTTTAAATTATTTATTACTTACTCAATTTAAGATATTATTTAGGGAATAGAAGTATATTTATTAATATCGATCGCAATTACTCGATTACATTGAACTCGACTAGCAATGGTAATCGTATTTGTGCCTAAATTGATTACTACATACATATCTAATTAATTGCGGCTAGTGCTTTGTATCTGTTTTCCAGTACTATGCATACATAATAATTATTACATACTTATTATTCTAACATTTATGATTATCAATCATATTTATATAAATCAGTAGGTACCTACACTTACCTACCGATTTTGATATTTTTGTGCAAGAAAATAAACATTGGATTTTATTAATCATTTGTAATTTTGTTTGTAAATTTTACTAAAACAATCAATGCTATTAACAACGGCATAAAAATATGTTAATACAGTAGTAAAAATTTCAAACAAGATTAGTAAGTAGGTATATTTTTGATGTAACTTGTAAAATATATGGTTTGAAAGAGCTTAAATTATACTTATCAAATAAACGTTTTCATCAAACAACGATCAATAAATGAAACCATATCAGACCGCATCTTAATAACAATGGAACAAGTTTTTCAATTCAGATAATAATAGGTAAGTTAATTGTAATTACAGTCGAGAGTCTGCTGTATACGTTTCGTAATTAGAATTCATGAATAATGGAGTAAGATATTCTTAAGACTTCCCCAATAACACCACAATGAAAACATAAATATCCGTTTGTGAAAGTTCCTAAACAAATGATATTCTTGTTATGTATAATTTAAATACATCATTGTAACACTGTCTATCGACTTAATATTCACATTATAAGGACTGACGTATACTTAGTAATAACATTGTATTAAATAATAACACATAATTAGTATCTACCTGTTTTAAAGATAAAGGAGAGACAACGGAGTTTTAAAAGCTGTTTACAATCAACCGTAAGTGGAAGTACTAGCGCTGACACAAGTTTTATTCAATTTGTTTTCGTACACCAAATGGATATCAAAACAAAGGTAGCAACTCTTTTGTTGACAGCTGTAATATTAGTGCAGTCATATTAGTTTTGTTTAAATTAAGGAACAAAAATAATACCTCTTTGTATTGTATGAGCGAGCGAAGCGAGACATGATTTAATGGTTATCGGTTGCTATGGCGTATGTTTGTACAATAAAAGTGTGCTGAATTTTGATTTCCGTCCACATAACCAATCTTTATAAATCTGATACGTTCGATTGGTATGTATGGGTCCTATTAGAATTTGAAACTCAAACTATGCGGTAAATAAAAAATACATAAGATTTATATTTTAAGCAAGTTATCTTAGGAGTAAGATTTGGCATAACGTCAGTTTTTTTTTTTTAATTTAAGTAATTAAATGATAAAATCTATTTATTTCGGAAATAGCTTACTCGAACTACAAAGTCATATCGATGTCTTATAACAGCCATAGTGGAAAAAATGGCTATCTTGGAGATTTCAGTTCCAGGAAATTACCGTTATTAAGATAAAAATTTAAAATATAATGTTTGAATTAAATTTTTTCATAATATACAAAGATATAATAGTTATAATTTATAACTATTTTATCTTTGTATGTTATGAATACTCCTTTATTTTAAAGCACTTGTGTGCACAAGTGTACTGCGGACGTTGAGCTCGTTACCACGTTATCAGCCAGCCGCGATGTGTATCTTGACAGGCACGTATGTGACCACCTCTCGGTCTCTCGAGCCTTCGTCATCGACACCTCCGAACAATAAATTGACCCTGTTAACCCCTTTTGTGCGAGTATTTAGATTTTTTGTGGCAAATGTGGAGTCATCGGAGACAGGTGCAATGATCACAACTAACTTTCTTTGTTAACTCGCATCGATTTCACGGTCTACCTTAGGTACTTTACTAACTTTGCTAGTCTTACCTAATTGAAAAACTACAACTTTTACCGTTTTAAACCCTATATTTAAACCATACTAAAATATACGAAATATTTTTAGAATTTAGAATTTTATTTTCGACTTTTTACACTTTGGCTAATTAATTTCATAATTTAATTTTTTTTTATTTGATTGCTCTTATTTCGACGCAGATCAAATAAGTAGTGGTTAGAAAGTATCTATAACTAAGATCAAATCGAAGGAGATAAATTTCATATTTCCCGCTATCCGAAATACGATAATCCTCAATACAAAATATCCGTGTAACATTTTCGTGAATCAAATCACTCAGATTCTCAGCGCAAAGTTCGCAGGCTCAGCGCACGCTTTATTCAATCAATTTGCTGAACGATTGTTTCTATTTTTCTATTTGCTCCAAAATATTCCTTCTATATCCAATCACATGCATTTCAGCCATCACACGTGTCGCACAATAAAACCGTTTCTTTGTTACTTTTCGCGAGTAATTTGTTGTAAGTATTATTGCGTGTTTCCTAGTAAGTCTCGAAACGTTGGTAATGAGGCAAATGCATGCATGCCTGCGACTGCGAAGTAAGGTTGTTTTACTTCGAAAATAACATGCTGATACACCTTTGATAAGCGCTGAACAAAAACTACAGTTTATACTCACCGTGCGCCTTCAACTCTACTAAGAATATAATATTCTATATTTTATATGACAGGCATCACAACTTTTCTCACTGCACTCCGTCCGGTTCTATCCTCACCAATGACGAGCTTGACGACAAGTAGGTAGGTACTTTGCATCTAAACTCTGGACCTTCGATCGCAAATGAAATGCTAAAAATCGTTACACTTTTCACAATAACACACTGTTACAATTTTTCTGGGTGTTATATAGGTAAAGGCTGGTTATGGATGGATTTTTCTGGGTGTTATATAGGTAAAGGCTGGTTATGGATGGATTTGTAATTTGAAAAAAAAAATTAAAAAAGTTTTTGTAAGGAAGTTTTTTCCTTATCTGCAACTGAATCCATTAATATAAGTTAAAGATATTTGTTTTTAATAAGTAGTATCGATTTTTTTAAACTAAAATGTTAATAAAAACATTAAATATAAGCTGATATTATTTTTGAATAAATCGTGGGCATTATTACTTCCATGACATTTCTCTAACTGCTGTAGTTTCGGACTTGTCCATCACCGCCTTTCTCCAAAAACCACCCTGTATATTACGTATATGTAACAAAAACAAGTGAATTCAAGTATCTTATCAGTAGATGGTCTTTACATAATACTACAAGCTCTGTAAAATATTCTTTAATAATTTTTTTTATTTTTTTTTAATACAACTTCTTGTAAACATAGTTTATTTATTTATTTCTCTCTTAACAACTAATGACAAAAAAAAATGATAAGTTGTACTTTTTAAACTTAGTTGTATGGTAAAACGGTTTTCAAGAGCTTTTTTAAGTAATTCGATCGTATTAATTTTGATAATAATAAAGCGACTGGACATGCCGTTCGACGAAAGGTTCCAGTATGAATAAATTATTATGTCGGCAGGTGGAATGACCTGACACAAAATGTTTTGATGGAATTGTTTTAATTGGGCGTTATCTGCTTTCAACTATCACACCAATAATAAGTTGAAAGTTATTTTTTACACCGGCTGTGGCTATAGAAATGTATTAGAGTTAGATATGTAGTTAGATATTGTATTAGGGTTGTACAGTCAAATCGCAAACGATCCATCGTGGTTTAAATATTAACTACTAAGAATGAGTGTATTAAGAAAAAAATGATGTACCTACCTTTATGTCACCTTCTCTTAAAACCCGTTAACATTTGTTTGCATCAGCAATCTATGTAGTTTACATAGTACAAGCTTAAGGTGTAGATGTGTGAACTGACTGTATTTATGATTACATTTTTGTATATTAAAGTAAGATATACCTAATATTTTTTGTTGTTAAAATATCTACGTGGTCTAAACCTGCGTTATTGGAAAATTGACTAACCTCCTTCCTTCAGAATAAAGTCCTCCCCTTTTCCCAGCCGTGGGAAACTATAGACTCTTAGTAAATTGAATTTAGGTTTTTAAATTATTTTTAATTTTCGTTTTACAACTGTAGTAAATAATCCTTACGATAAGGTATTAATCTCAAAGGACAAAAACATAATGATCAAAATCGGACAAATCTGTGAAAAGTTATAGGTACGTGATGCTGGTAACTGATCATACATTAAAAATATTTATAAGGTATATAGCCGGTAGGTATGGGTATACGCGTCGACTTGAGTTCATTTTCAGGTAGTCCGTCGGTTAATAATAAGTAATAATATTTATTGATGAATATCATGTCTATGTAATGTAGGTAGCCATGTGAGTACAAAAATGCGGGTCGTTACTTAGCATACGTATCCGATTGCAAAAACTACTTGCAGGTGTGACGAACTAACTCTCGAATTCATAAACGATGCAGAAGCTCCTCAAGGGGCGAATTCAGGCGAAGCGTCGGCAAATTAAGGCGGAATCGGTTCGACAGAATAATCAGTGTAAGTTTATGAAATTGGGGGGAAATTACTCTTCGTGAACCATGAAATGGGAACTTTGAAGTTGTTTCTTACATGTCCGGCTGTACTGGCTATGTAATTTTCAACCTTAGATATTTCAGTAGAACATGGAAGATTTTTCTTGAAAGAAATTGTCATGTCTCTTGCTAAAAAGTTTTAGGTGGTTAAGTTCGCTAAAAACTCGTACACTTCGTTAAAAAATCCAGAAATTTGTTTTGTGTATAAAAGAGACTTAAAACCCTTTAGGAATCCTCCACTTTTTTACCATTTTTGAAACATTAGAGTATGTTCTAGAGACCTAATACACAGTATGCGCAGGTCGCGTCGCTGCCTTCCCAAACAAATTCTTGACTGCACGGCACATTAAACTTGAAATCTGATACTTTTGCATCCGCAACTTTTATCAACCGCAAAAGATTGTCGATAACAATGGCAGCTGCGGTGAAGTCAACTCCGTGCACCCGCAAAACGCTTGTCAAGTTTAGAGAAACATTGTTTTATTTAATCCGGTTGTGTGTGAACAAGTAGTTACAATTCAGATGGTTTGCGGTCAAACCATTTGCTTTACATAAATGATTTTCATGCAAATGAGGTTATAGTACTTAATTAAGTTGTGGGTACTGTACTAACATATCCTACTATTACTGTGAATACTGAAAGTTATAATATGTGGGTTGGAGCTCGTGTCGGAATCACGCTAGTGGCTGAATCGGTATATTATACTTGTAACTTTAAATAATTATAGATGTCACCTCAATCACAATGCGTTATTGTTTTATTTTGAATAATAACTGAGAGAAGTAGTAAGGTAGGGAACATTGAAAGCTATGAGGTTCTTCGTCGAACGAATAAAAAAAGCAGAAGGAACCACAGACGGACACAAAAAGGAATTGTGATCGATATTGTGATGTAAATAGAATATAAATATGTTATTTTGAATAAGATGGGCGATAATTATTATGTTATTGTAGTTCGTCAAGCGCCACGAGAATGAGGAACGCATTAATTAAGAGTCTCCGGAAGTCCGTCGCGTGCATCCATCGCCGATAGCCCATTGAATTATTTATATATTTATTATTATAATTATTACACACCAGTGTGCTCTGCCTTATAATTTATGTTATTATAAAATGTTATAATAACGCTCACCACGAAAAGGTTATATGTTGATAAGGAGATAACGTCCACTGTCATCGGTTAATGAGGGTTTTCATTATAAAAGGCGATCGACTCAGCGTCGCTCACTCGAATGCTAATTTCACTACTCGTTAACTTGTTCTTTACATTATTACAGGACACAATTAAATTCTTTTACAATTTGTACTCGTTTGTCGCACATGACGATCTCGTTTCGATACCAAATGTTATATGACCCGGTGATGGTAATGTAAGTAATTTTAATATCAATAATTGCATTTTAATTCAATTGCAATACTATAATTCGTTGTCGGAATTACTCTGTTTATTGATATACAAGCATTAATTAATTTATCAAAAAATACGCAAAGAAAGACTTAACGACTTAAGACTTAGGTTTTAGGACCAATGATTTTCCAGAAGTTTTACCTTTTGCACATAAAATTGGTGCAAATGTATCTTAGAGAGCTTAGAGTTGATCTACACATAAAAGCCTCAGACATACCTACAGTATGCATAAACTAATAGGTAAAGTGATAGATTACCATATCGCCACACTTGTTGCTAAAAAGAGCTAAATGATGTAAAGTGCTACAGGACTTAGTAAAAGTCAGACGTATTTGATATCTTAGGTACTCGTTGTTTGCGATTTAAAGATCGCGGATAACTTTTTCTTACTAGATATTAAATGTTTTTTGGATGTTAGACTTGGTAGGTAAATATGTTTTCTAAAGCCATAATAGCCTCTACCTGATTATAATTTTTCGAACTTGGTCGGTAATAGTCATAACTTTGCGTTTGTAGTGCAGTATGCGCAACTATTTATAGGCTGACCTTTCAGTAACACGCTAGAGTTTAGATATAAAAGTAGATAGCGTAGTCGATCATTTGATAAGGAGTTCGCGATTCTTTGTACTTGTATGTGAGTAAAAACGCGTTATGAAATTAATTCGGGCTCCTCGTAGCCCAACCGCACGCAGCAGCTGCCTTTTAGTATAGAATTTCATTAATATTACCGGTTCTTAAAATAATGCGGGCAGAGGCACGGTTGGCAATTGAGCGCACGGGCACACGTGTCCAAGGAAGTACTTCCTTAGGCCACCTGAGTGCAGCGCGATGCACCTTCTCACGGCCAGACTGTAAAATGGTCTAATGCATTAAACATAATGGGAAAAACTAGTAACAGCACTTAGCTGTCCGCGATAAAGTGGTTCGTGTAAGTTTCGACTGTTGAAAGCTCTGAACAAATGGATTGTGGTCTGCGTAGTATTGCGGTACAATATTAACTTATTTTTTTTGTATACACAAAGCATATAAAAATCATTAAAATTTTGAATCAGTAACAAACAATTAACGCACTCCACTATCTCATCTGCGTCTCGTAAATCCTACGTTGTTTTTGGTATAAAAGCCACTTATGGGTTAATTGAACATTTAAAATAATTACTATGACGTCAAGAAAATCGACTAAATTTAAATTTTCTCCTTATTCAGGTTTAATGAGTCTGCGTTAGTTGGTATTCATAGCATAAGGACTTGCGTGAATAGACGTTTTTAAACTGCACGACACGATACTATTCCGATAGGTACATAAGGCTCGAACAAAAATATCGTAGGAAGCGTCGAGACGGGTCCTATTCACTTTAAACAGATATAGTTGTCAAACGTCACAGAAAGCAAAATACATAAATGTTTATGTATTTGTTGTTAGTTAAAACGGTTATTTCTTAAATAATCAAAAGTAAGTTTCAGAAGCATCTAACAATGCTATTGAGATGCATGGATTTGCATGGTTCTGACTTCCATGTTAAGCATCTAACAATGCTATTGAGATGCATGGATTTGCATGGTTCTGACTTCCATGTTTGGGATTATAGGTTATGGATTTGATCCCCACCAGGAATAAAAAATTGTGTCATCATTTGGGTATTGACAAAAAAAAGGATTATCAGTATTCTATCAGCAATCTAGTTCCCATAGTAGGTACAAGCTTGGTTTAGTATGGGATTGAAGCATGATGTGTGAAATGTCCATGTTATGTTGTCATTCTTTTTTCACTCAAAATGTGTATAGTACCTATAGATCGTTTGCAACGGTCTGCAGCTCAAGTGTTTTATATATATTTAATAAATAAGTATTTTTATATTGAAACTACTGCTATTGTAATTTTATTTACGACTAAAGGTATAAATTTAGTTTTTATAAATCATCGACGATATCGTGTCGTTAGCAATAAAAGCATCCAATCATAGCAGAGTACATGTCTCTGCTGTAACTGAGTACGAGTGTGTGTTGCTACAACTCTTGAATGTTTCATGCACGTGCACTTACTAAACATGTTGCACGGTAGACTCAGACTCTGAGTAAACTTAGTAAACTTTGGCAACTGAGTACGCACGCATTGTCTATGACTAGGGCAAAATAACACGTCCGCTAGTTTTTGCTGTCTCTATAATTTAAGCTTATAGTATGAGAAATATGCTTAAGAATTTAACATTTTAGATAATTAATTAATTATCAATAAATTATTATTATTATTATTAATCATTAATTATTAGGAAGGATGGTGTGTGGCCAGCATTATGCTGGCCACACACCATCCTTCCTATCGTCCAATCGGCATGACGCTACTGATTGGATCAGTTAGAATTGACCGTGTGTGGGAGTGGATTGGCATGACAGTTAGAATGGATAGCAATTGGCAGTTCAATTCTTTTGGCTTGATCACATCGATTGGATACTGCCGATTGGACCGTGTGTGGCTGTGGGCGATTGGCAGTTCAGTTCGTAAGAAGGGCTTTGAAATTGAAAAAAGTAAAAATGCAGATCGACTAAACAAGGGGGGTGAGTACCAGAAAAATCCGAAATCCCCCCTTTTCGTCTCCCCTCTTTGGGTAATCGCTTCCAACTTTTTTTCCAGCAGTCCGATTGAGCTCAAATTAAAAAGCATTGTTATTTGTGCAATTTTCTATCCGAATCCGTCGAAAAATTTTTCAAAATCCGACATGAATCACGCTGTTAAAAGCAAAAAGCCATAATCGTCGTCAAGCCTGCAGTGTCATGCCGATTGGACGATAGATTGGACGATAGATTGGATCGTGTGTGGTGTATATGGACGTACTGCAGATTGGATCCAGCCTGCAGTGTCATGCCGATTGGACGATAGGAAGGATCGTCTGTGGCCACTATAAAGCGAAAAGTTTTAATTGGAAGTTTAAGTGTTAGCAAAATTTCGGCAAATAATTTATTATAATTTGTGTAAAACTTTATCTCTCTAGTTTTTAGTTTAATTTGATGTCATCACATTTTTATATGTCATATTCAAAATAACTTGCAATAGTAAGGTCTTGTAGACCTTTGTTTAAACGTAGGACCAAAGAATAAACACTAATATAATATTTATGTTTTTCTGGTTAAATATTTGTAGACCTACTACATCAACATCAAGCTGCAGGCGCACTTTCGTCTACAATCGCTGCGATGCATCCGGCATAAGAAGACAATACAAGTGGTAAAGATAATGCTGGCCACACACCATCCTTCCTATCGTCCAATCGGCATGACGCTACTGATTGGATCAGTTAGAATTGACCGTGTGTGGGAGTGGATTGGCATGAATGGATAGCAATTGGCAGTTCAATTCTTTTGGCTTGATCACATCGATTGGATACTGCCGATTGGACCGTGTGTGGCTGTGGGCGATTGGCAGTTCAGTTCGTAAGAAGGGCTTTGAAATTGAAAAAAGTAAAAATGCAGATCGACTAAACAAGGGGGGTTAGTACCAGAAAAATCCGAAATCCACCCTTTTCGTCCCCCCTCTTTGGGTAATCGCCTCCAACTTTTTTTCCAGCAGTCCGATTGAGCTCAAATAAAAAAGCATTGTTATTTGTGCAATTTTCTATCCGAATCCGTCGAAATTTTTTTCAAAATCCGACATGAATCACGCTGTCAAAAGCAAAAAGCCATAATCGTCGTCAAGCCTGCAGTGTCATGCCGATTGGACGATAGATTGGATCGTGTGTGGTGTATATGGACGTACTGCAGATTGGATCCAGCCTGCAGTGTCATGCCGATTGGACGATAGGAAGGATCGTCTGTGGCCACTATTAGCTGTCATAAGAGTAGGTATGATTAAAAAGAACACGCACAGCAAATATAAATTTATTTTATTAATTAAATTCATGCTGAATCATGTTCATCAATCAAATTCATGTAGATTTGCAAAAGTACTTAGGTTCCTCTTTATTCTAATTTTTGGCACTGCAGTTTAGTGTTTGCAAATAAGTTTTTTTTGCAAGCTTCGACTATTCTATAATTATTAAGATTTAAAACTATACATTGTATAGTTGAATGAAATCATTAGATAAAAAATGAACCATGGTCGGTGGCCGTTACCTTGGTCGCCAAGTGCGCGTGTACCCTTAATATAAAACGATATTAAATTGTTTATTTCTTTACGCAAGGCAATAATTTGTGAACCTGTTATTTTCAAAGTTTGGAATGACAAGTTACGTTTCATAATAAGGCACAGTTCGTGGGGTGGTTTTATCTTTTGTTTAATCTACTGCTATGTAGATACGCTTTAGTTGACACACGTTCTTGTGAATTGTTTTGAATTTTGATTTGAAAAAGTACTATAAAGTCTTTTGTTGTGGAAAGGTAATGCTATACCAGATGTTTGTTTTTATGTAAGTGACTACATGGACTTGTATAACCAATTTGTTTTTTATATAAAATTTTGTGGGACTCGTAATTTTCTGTGCCCTCTTAATTCGCAATGGTATGACTGACAAAAGTATTTATGGTTCGTTGGATAGCCTGCAAATATATATTTATTTATTACGAGTTTGTTAATAACTGACTAAATCAAAGGACAATATATAGAGTGGGTATGAAAATGCGGCTCCAGTGATAACAGCTCAATGGATCATTATCCTGATATCGGTTCACTGCTGGACGTAGGTTTCTCTCAAGACGCGCCACTGAGCTCAAACCTCAGCTCCTCGGTTCTAATAACCTAATACATGGGTATAAATCAGGCTTAGATAATTAAAAAACCAATGGCCCACTTACCTGTATCACCTCACTGAGCACGGCCTCTGAGGACGTACCTCAAATCAAAACAGCTAGCGTGTTCATACTCGAGTTCATACCATACATATTTCTGCTACCAAGCAGTCATCTGCTTCTGGAAATATTTCCCCGGTCGAGCTATACCTACCACAAAAAGCTCTATTACTATTTACGTATGATTTAGGTTTGTAGACGATACAGAGTTGTGGAGAGAATATTATGGTGAGGCCGCTCTTACTTCGGCAATTAAGCTTTACGAAGTGACCGTTACTGCCTAGCATCGGGCACCTTGCCACGTGGCAGCAGACTACGACTCATTTCATATTGAACGAGCAATTCTAATGCAAGACTGTTCAATTACAACTTTTTACTTTACTCTTACGGCCGGTTTCTGGAAACCCAAATCACGATTGATTCGAGTTTGACACATAGTAATTATTTGGTTTTTTCGTTGATCATCGTTCGAGAAACCGGCCGTTAGTATGTAGTTTTCTTATACTATACAACGAGTACCTTAATAGCCTAAGCAAGAAAGTGGTTTAAGTTCGACTAACCATATGAATTTAACGTGCAAAATTTAATAAGAAAATAGCTTTGAAAAATACATGAGATAACTCACACCATTGCATTACTTTATAGTAGGTAATTAAAACCTAAGAAGCTTTTCATAACTGAAAAACACTGAAGTTGATTTTTACTACTTCAGTTTGTAATCGTACCATAGGTACTTGAAAATTTTGGAACATTCAGAAAATACACAGTGATGGGTGTAAAAATACCTTCGTTTGTTTCAGGTTTGCATTGTATTTTTACTTCTACTAACAAACTTACCCGCACTGGCATCGTACGGGTAAACACTAAAATCCTTTTAGCAATCAAGCTATCTATTAGTAAGCACCTGCACCTGACTTAAATTCAGACTTTCCAAAATTTGCTTTTACAGACAGACGCAGAAAACTTTGCCTTATATCGTAACTTTGTAGGCTGGGTGAGTAGGCAGGTATTATTCAGGTAAAGAATATTTATACAATTCAGCGACAAGTCTTTTTCAAACAAATCTTTATGATTTCAACTACCCTCATATTATCTAAAAAAGTAAAAACCTTTTTAATTAGTTTTTGATAAGAATCAACTGCAGTCTAGAAAACGTATGTTGATAAAATCGAAATCAATTAAACTTCATTCAGCAAAATCACAAAGATCATTTAGAATCATCAAATTAATGTATTTAGTTGATATTAGTAATCTGTGTCTGTATAGTTAAAAAAAATCTTTAACCTATTGTTTTAATATATCCCTATGAAACACAAATACCGTGGCTATTGAGAAATGAGTTTTCAAAATGGGATCGGAAGATACTGAAAGTATTCCCTACAACTTCACAAACTGAACCTCTAATATTACTTAGTATAGATAACAAAGAAGCAGCTTTTCCAAGCACTTGCACTACAGGGTGAGTTTAAAGCAAACGAACGAGTGCTCTTTCCATCCCCGCTCTAATAAATTATATTTGTGTAAAAACAGACTGACTATAGGTACTCCGATCCTCTATCTTTTGTTGTGATTCTGAAGAGAATATAGATAGAGAAAAATTAACAACTAAACTATGATATACATATCGCTAAAAAGTGATCTCTACCAGACAACATATCTAATATTCTAAGAACAAGCGTTCTTTCACACAGTCTTGATAGAATAAGTATTTCATATTTTTTTCTCTTAAATATATTTATAAATAAAACCCTAACGGGATAATTATGAATCCCTAATTATAACACAAACGGGGTATGTTCCAGACACATTTTAATACATAATATCCATTGTAACCAAAATAAAACAATACCTATATGACTCCATCTCTCTGTCATAAATACATAGATAGGTCCTACTACTGTTTATTCTGTATCTAGATTACTACCTAGATAGGTACAGAATAAACAGTAGTGTGTCTCATCGTTTTAATTAATTTGTTTGTTCTTGGTGGGAATCGAACCTACAATACAGAAAGGGATGGAATATAGACCATGGCAGAGCTAATATCAACTGAGCTATGAGCCTGTAAAGCGGTAAGCTCTTACTCTTCGTAGCATTTTAATTTGAGTTGATATTATTAGTTGTTTATTTAATTTTAATCTAAAGGCTGAATAAGGTTCGGACCTTCAGATGGTGAAATATACACTGATGTTATCAAAGTTAGTGTTATGTATTATCATAAACTTTCATGTTTGTTCTGTGTTCGAGTGTTACTATGCAACTTATTCGAGTACAAAAAGACACATTTTTACATGGCTTAATAACAATTGCATTTTCAATTTCAAAGAAAAAAGTTTATCATTGTTGAGTGCTTTATAATATTTTTTTTCTTTGTGATTTACCATTTTTCAACCATTGGTCGATTTGATTTTCAGTTTACTTACAGTAATTTTGGACTGTTTTGTCCTACTATTACTACTCTTACTTTTTTTTAAATAATGTTTTAAGGTATAAATAGAATTATTTACTGAATTGTTATTTTCGAAATTTTGGTTTCAGGTATAGATAGATAAAAACTTTATTGCACACAGACAGAAAATTTAACACACAAGAAACATTAAATCTACAGCACAATGGGCGGCCTTATCGCTTAGAGCGATCTCTTCCAGGCAACCTTTGGATGGATAGGAATCAAGAAAGACGGCGGCGGTGTACAAAGTTGAAATACGTTAATATTATTGTGGTTGGACTCCAGATTACTTAGGGCAGCAGTAAGGTCCTGGCATAAGACTCCCAAGACCCTCAACCCTAAAATAGTAGGTATCTACCTATTACGAAAGGTATGACAGACCAAGTCACGTAAACTTTTTAAACATTACTTAAATACATATTAAGCAAAACTGGAGGGTACGATTGCATTTCGCATTTTACATTATGCGGTTTTAACATGGAATAATTATAATACCATCATTTATTACATGTATCTACATATCTTTAAATTATTTCAGTACCACATAAAACTGATTTCTTAGGTTTTGGTAGAGTTGAGTGTTCTAATTGACCTGAAAATACCTCTATAACAGGAATTATGAGTCGTTGTTTTTTTTAATTGAATATATGTATTATATTTCTTCACTTAATTATAAATAGCCGATACGGTGAGATGCATAATACATAATATAAATATAAGTACCTACATGATGATGACATCTTATAAGGGAGTTCTATAATGGTTTTTTCACTAAAAAATAATAACCATCTTCTTAACATAGATTTACTAACCTTCAAGTAAAAAAATTACGATACTTCTTTTGAAAAATATGTGATAAGAGTCTTATAGTAATATGAAAGAATGTTTTTGTTCTAGTAAGTACCTAACGAATATGAGTATAATTTATGGTAGATTATGACTATGGATATAAAAAGTTTATGGAGATGTTAAAAGCTCAACTACACAGTGGAGCATTGCGATGGCTTGTACCTTGGGAATCACACTTAAGAATATTTTAAAATATGAGAGAACTTACATCTTGCTGGCTAAAAAAATCATCTTGGGCGTCTTCGCTAGCACACCCCATGTCCTGAAGGAGTGGTGTTACGTGTCGCTCCCAGTCATCCATTTCAGAAAATTATCCTTTCAGTTTCAAATTAGTAATTATTTCAAACCCTAAATCACAGCTCACTAACAGAACCGACCAGTCATTTTCAACATCTTTCACAGATTTCCACTCCAATAGATCGCAACGCCGAACTCATTTCGCGCCAAAAACTTTATTTTTCCGATTGCTACTGTAAATGGCGGGAAATGGGCAAGATCGCACACGACACTCGGCTGTCACAAGCCATGCCCGAGCGAATGAGAAAAACAGCTGATCTGGCCGCGGGCGTATCACGTGCCCGCTGTTACCGGCGCGCATTCAAAAAACGCACTAGAAGAAAAGTCAGAGACAGCAACGAGTGCGAAGTCAGTGTGGCAAGGCGCGGGTTCCCGGCCGCCCGTCGACGCGACCGGAACAGGAGTGCGTGGTGGTCCGCGAGGTCGTACGCCCTCTGCGTCGCGCCGCCTCGCAGCCCTCTCGTTCTCACCGCACTCGTCTCCATCCACTTGTCCCCCTCCCACAGAGCAGCGACGAACGCCTCCCATGGGCGGCCGCGATTTCCCGCCGTCGGCCGTTCGTGGCCGCAACATGGCCGTATCTCTTCAGACCTCTGCTTACCAGCTCTGCTCCTCATCTTCACCATCTCTGTAGATGTTGCCTACCAAGATCTTGGAATCTTGAAATTGGTAACAAACCCAAAGCCAAATATTTTAAAGAAACGTTCTGGTTTCCTTTAGAAAACCATACTGAAAACTTCGAAAACTTTTTGAAACAACCATCTTAATCATCGTCTCGATAATTAAATAGCTATACTATAATACGTTTACTCTATAGCCAGCTCTATGGCAACCTTAGCTACCGACTGGTTTATCTATAGAATTAAACACACAAACTCAACTAGATACTTACTGAGTTATATTTTGCTATATGCATTTAAAGCTTGGTCCAGCCCATTTGTAGAGCAATTGTAATTTCAAACTTAGTATGTAAAAATGTAGAGCACAAAAAATAAACAGACAGTCCGTCAAACTTTCTAACTTATGGAAGATCCCGCTAGGGAAAGTTAAGGAGTACCCACTTAGCGACCAAATATTGGTTGTTGAAGCATACGGCGTTCCCTATCCGATGGACTGACAACAATCGCAGGAAGTGAAGTCACTGGGTAGGTATACAAGAAAGCCTATTATTTTTATCTGGAACTCTATGAAGGAAACTTAAATTTCTTCCAGTTAAATTTCTGCACAAAAAGGTTAACTAGTGTTGAAAGACGCTGATCTCCCTGACTCTGGAACCCGGAATTTAAATGCCGGGCTTTGGTTGAAAGCGTAAAAAGTCTGGGAAAATTTTGTATGAAGCCCAGGTTCCACATTTTAATATAGGTTCATAATAAATAATGTTCATTCAGTAAGGTCTTTAAACTAACCAAAAATAAGTACATCATTTTAGATATATATACTTTCCTAGTGGTTGTGATAGAATTATATGCAAAGGTAGGTACCCGATACATTTGATCTCTCAGACGAAGGTTCGTAAGTGTGCGGTTATATCAGCTCTCATTATGATAATGAAAATCCAACAAAATCTTACACTAACGGCCGGTTTCTCGAACGATGATCAACGAAAAAATCTAATAATTACTATGTGTCAAACTCGGATCAATCGCGATTTGGGTTTCCAGAAACCGGCCGTAAGACTCGTAGGTAATGATTGATAATCTCCCCCTTTTTCAAATAAACACATTACTCACCTTTAATCATTACAGACAGTATACAATGACATAGGTAGGTACATAGCTGAATTTATAAACTATACATAGGTACATAAGTAGGTGTATGAATAGAAACAAAAAAAGAGGTTTGGATTGCCTACCTATAAGCAAAACTGTTTCATTGATAGGTGTCTCGTTTTTATAACTTTTCGTAGATTTTCCTTGTGCAACGAGAAACAATATACCTGTTGGTCTGTGGAGCAAAAGATGCTCAGCGAGCTTGTAAGCTTATGAAGTAATTTCTATCAACTTAATACACCCTATGCAGGAATTACAAATTCCACTGTTGGTTTCCATTCCACATTTAGGCAGCATAGACCATGACGGGATAGACGCATTGGTTGGGAACTTCCATCTTTAGATATTGAAAGATGACCGATGACTTAGTTTTCCGAATGCAGCTGAAATAGCCTAGCCTTCCTGATTTCTCAGTTTATTTATAAACCTAAAAATTGGCTTGATTTGGTACTAACAGATTAGTTTAACAGATTAGCTTAAATTCATTATTTCGTTAGACCGGACACGCTATAAGCATAAAGTGAATAGATATACCTACCTACGTATTTAACATAGTTAAACACTTACGGCGAGCAAAGTTGCTGAAGACCGTACAAGCGGCCAATTAAAAGTTAAATGTCTAATTCTTGTTAGACGCGGGAAGTCCGCAACTAGTGGATACCTACCTATCCACTACTAAATTGAAAGTTCTTCATTGTTCGTAGGAAGGTGCCTGCTTACAGAGATCACCGTACTTTGCGTTGGATATCGTGATATACGAGTAGGTACCTGCATGGTAAAATACTGACATGAACGGGGTTGAGCACGAATACACGTTTTCTTATTTAAATAGGTATTGGGTATAAATAGGTAAGTACCTACCTAATCCAAGAAAATTCAAAAAGAAAATTCATGATTCAAAAATAATTATTAATGGAAAGTAGGTATTACTTTACATGAATAAATATGCGTCACTATTGTTTAAAACAATAGTGATTGGAAGCTAATTTGTATGACCTCATATGCTTAATCGCATCGTTATTTGTGTTGTGTAGTGGCTAATTAGATAAAGGTACTTACCTAATACAAAGCTTTTATGTACCCACCCATTCTAAAATAACCCTTTCAAAGTCAAATGTCAACTGATCTAGGTATGATATCATTTCCGTTATAATAAAATATATCATTGTCGCGTCAGATTACCCCTGGCGGTAAGGCGGCGGATTTTTTATATACCTACCAGTATACGCTGCGGGACTCTGGATCCCCAACTCCCACTAATTTATTTAGGTATCAATTTTAAATGTAAATAATTAGGTTTTTAGTTTTAAAGGTAGTAGTCATGTACTTGCACTTTATTTTGTTATTTTACCTATTATTATTTTAATTGAGCCTCCTTTTAACTTGACTTCTATTTTTGGTTTATCGTTTTATAATTAGTGGTTTTTCTGTCAATGTCAGTTTAATGACCTAAGGGTTTGCGTGTAGCGCCACTAAATATTCCGGAGAATATCGGCACAGGAAAACTGTCATGAAAAGTCCATAGCATACCTAAAAGAAAAACTGTGCATTACCTACTGACGGCTAAGTAGGTACTTCAAAGAAAGATCCTGGTGGGTTGGGGTGAGCTTAGTATCTATATGCAGTCCTATTTATTCTAGAATTCACACTAAGTATAATAAATTAATAAATAAATAATGCTGGACAATCCACACAACATCATCTAGCCCCAAGCTAAGCAGAGCTTGTGTTATGGGTACTAGAACACTGACATACATAATACAATACATTACATACTTAGATAGATATTTTTGTCATACATATAAAATACCCAGAACACCCGGAATAAATATTTGCAGATCGTACAAATATTTATCCCAAGGCGGAAATCGAACCTGCAACCTTCCGTGTCGCAGGCGGACCTTCGCCCACCGCGTCACATCGGTCGTCTTATATACTTATATCAATTTTATCTTTAATTTTTGAAGTGAAAACTTCTTTAGCGGCGCTGGGTGGGTAAAAACTTTCAAACTCGCGTCAGGGTCACGTGACGTCGAAAAAGCGTAAGATCTTATTTAATTTTCATACATTGCTCGTAAAACAAGAGACGACAAAAGAACACACTTGCGGTCACGCGACGTATGACTCAAACAATTAATTTGTTGTGGCGCAGACACATTCGCGCTTGCGCGAATGTGTCTGTGTCTTCGTTGTCTTCGTCGTTGTGTCACATTCGCGCAAGCGCGAATGTGACACAATGACATGACACAATCACAATCACAATTGTCATTATGACGACTGTGGTTATATTTTTGAAGTGAAAACACAACGTTAATATTGAAGTTTTCACTTCTGCCGGCACTCCCGGAGTGCTACCATTTTTTTTATATAATCGTGAATAAGTATATCACTAGAAAGCCGGTTCAATCCAGGATTTTGGAAAAAACCGGAGTAGGTTCTCGAATTTATTACCTACCGCAGAGTAGTCTGATTTTGATAATTCTTTTGTTGTTGGAAAGAGTAGTTACAGGTTGTACAATAAATTTGAAAAAGAATAAGTAGGTACTTATCTTAAGTGTAGGAAAACAGGGGCTGATTGATTGTTGACGCACAGATTCTCATGTACCTACTTACCTATAACGACGCATAACTTTTTTTAGAGTAGATATATAGTCCGATTTCGATGATTATTTTTACATTGGATAGGTAGGTAGGTATACTTTCAAATTGAGGTTACAATTTTGGAATTGAAAAACCAACCTTAGAGGTGAGAAAATAGGGGTGATTTATAATTCACTCACAGTTAAAGCCGAGTTGTGTACAGTATTACAAAAATAAAGTCCTCACGAGCTTTAGACCAAGAAGTAAGTAGGTAGATTAAAGCAACAAAAAATAAAAAGTTTAAATTTCTAGGTTTATCGACCCATATTATAGTTTAAAAACTTAATAATTAGGATAGATTATAGCAACAAAAAATAAAAAGTTTAAATTTCTAGGTTTACCGATCCATATTATAGTTTAAAAACTTAGTAATTAGGATAGAATAAAAATGATGTGATATTATGCTTATCAAGTTTTTCTTAAAAAAAAAATATAATTATTTATTTGTTAAAAAGTTTTATTTACTTACTTACTTACTTACTTAACTATGAAAATGGTACCTATACCAACAAACAACGAACGAAGTTTAAAAACAAGTGCACGCATTATTTCATTCTGATATAAAACGACTAGTTAAGTAAGTAGGTACTACTACTAAGTAGGTAATCCATTGTTCTGGATTTTGTAAAAATGACCGTAATTAATGTCGATTCCTATTTTGCTTTCGCGGTATCGCGGTGGCCAGTCCATCGAGATTAAATCGATCTCTTTAGCCATAACACATCCAGCGAGATTTGTTTGCAAGTTCACAGGAGTAGAAGTGCATAGCATGCTTGACATCTCTTCACACTAAAATAAACCCACTGATTTGCCTAGTAATATAAATCAGGAGCCTGATTCATATTCAGCAGGGTAACGTGTTGAATTTGAAATTACGCTAAGTTTTAGGTAAAACTGACAGTACTAGTTGAATAAAGAGCGACGTGAAACGGAACGTAAACCAATACGTAAAACCTCAACTCAAGCAAGTGTGCCGAGTGTGCCATCCGAAACTTAAAAATGGAACGTTTTATTTTGACATAACTCTCAAGCTATCTTTTGTGTCAAATGTCAAACAGAATTGTGTATGTGTCACAATCAGATAATTTGTTTCGTTCCGAGAATTTTTTGATTGGAGTTTGGGTTTTGTTTGGGTTGAACAGTTGAAGATCAAAGTTTTTCAACTTTTCAAAACTTTTGCTTGTGTATTGTGATTGAAAAATGCCACCTCCAACTGAACTTAGTTACGATGAAATACTCAAATTTATGCTCGAGCACAACGGGAAGGTGACTAATCATGAACTAGTGAAACATTTCAAAGTATTTTTAATGAATCCTGATATGAGAGGTGAGTACCTTATCTAAAAAAATATATTTTACTGTTTATTGGCCCTATCGGCGATCTCTGATCACGTGCTATTTATTCAGATGAAGCAAGAAGCACTTTCAAAAAACATGTCAACACATTGTCAATAATTAAAAATCAAAATAATGAGAAATGGTTGATCTTGAAAAAGAAATACATGACATCTAACGGGAAAGAGGAATCAGCACTCGAAAACAAGGTCCAGCTGCCAAACGTCGATGTTTCCGAAAGTGTTATAGACTCTGACTCTTCACAGCCACCACCTCGGCCCCCATTGCCTTTACAACTAAACCAAGACTTTAGTATTATAAACAACCTTATTCAAGAAAACAGCCCACAGACCCCTCTGTCCCCTGGGAGCTATGATATATCTCACAAAGTATCGAAAGAGAGTTTGTTATCAGTTCAAAGTGACGATGTGCCTCCAAAAGTTCATCCTAGAAGAAGATCATCAGAAAAACGAGCAAGTATTCCCAATACACCTAGATCTTCTATCCCTAACCAGGATATGTCTGAACTGCTTGAGACCTCATCATCCCCCTTAACAACGTCACAAAGTGAGACTATGTTAGTGGATAGTGAACAAACAATCTCTGTTAAAGAGCGGAAGCAAATGTTCAATCGTATGGCATCGGAGAGTGATGTTCTGAAGAATAAACCAAATACAAGTTTTGGTTCTCAGGTAAATAATGTTATTAGTTACTCCATATTCAGAATCAATTCTTCTTCTTTTTATCATGTTGATGCTACAACTGTATTTTGTTGTAGCATTGTGTTGGAAAGATTAGCCAGACTAGACACTGCTTTACCGTGCCTAGCTGTTACCGGTGTGTGCCATGAGGAGGCTTTTTTTCAGAATTAATTGAACAGTTATCACAGTTAAATTGGTATTAGCTCAGCCTTTCATGTGTTTTGTGGGTTTGATGCCCACCAAAAACAAACACAAATAATTGTTTGTTTTTGGTGTGATGGATCAGCGGGTGTTTTTATTTGAACAACTTGTAAGTATGTATTTAAGCAATCTAGTTCTCATAGAATGTGCTAAGTTTGGGACTAGATGCCGCTGAATATTGATTAATTTTATTTAAGTATGTTCAAATTGGAGTCTAGGCACTATTTTTATTGTTTGTTTTTATATTCAAAATCCATATTTTTGAGAATTTTTGGACAGGGTTGTTTGTTCTTGATTTCTTTTGAATTCTTTTTGCATCTTTTTTGTTGCATTATAGTTGATTGGTAATGAAAAACAAATTATTATGGAACTCTATGCCTAAACTTAGTTCTAGTTCTGGATTGCTGATAGATTTAATTAAACAAAATTATATACTTAATTAAACAATATAATACCTTTTGAAATCATTCACAAAATACATACCAAACACCCACAGAATAAACATCAATGTTTGCCATCACTGGAATGTTTTGAACACGGAAGGTAGAAGCTTATTATGAGCTGTGATGCTTGTCAAATAATACCTACTATGTTTTTATTTTTAGTTCCATGATAAATAAATAGTTGAGGTATCGTCTGAAGGTAATCGCTATTAATTTACGTATTTCATAAATAGTAAGTAATGGTTACTTTTTTTAACTAACACTATTTAGGTGGTCACACAACATGTGTTAAACATGCCTCTGACTTACACTACATGACCCTTAGATATTCTCAAAATATTTGGTTATTTTTGGAGATCTGTGAAAATGTTTCACTTTATTTCGTTAGGTTTTGTTTTTAATTAAATCTAGGAGCATTTATTAGCATGAAGTAGCTGATGGTTTCATCACTTTTCTTAGTCCAGTCGGGTTAGTCAGAAAAAGGGTCTGAAATCGCTAAAATTCGCGACAGCAATTTTTTTTCTGGATTCATTAGTAAGTCATAGGTAGCCTATATTAAAAATGGCGACTAAATTGGGCCTATGCGTTAGCCGCCATTTTGAATTATAATTATTGCCTAGGCTCTAAGTCACTCCAAACCTATATTCTCTGTAAATTCCATATCTTTTAGAGATTTGGTACGACATCTCACTATCGGATAATCAACGTAGTTTCTCCCCAAATATCCACTGTTCTTTTCCCATTTTGTTCTTTCGGACTACACTACGGTCTTTTTAAAAGGTGCAGTCAGACTTCGATTACTAAAAGTAAATGTAAAGTTTGTTAATTTCAAAACCTATCACGTCATGTCTTGGTTTGGTACCAAGTTTTTTAATTGCGTTTTGATGAAATGTTTGTCTGCAGATAAGAGTCAAAACATACCTATTTAGAAAATTGAAAGTATAATGAAAGTATTCAGAATTCATTATTCAGATAATATTTAAGTTGAAAATAATTATTAAAAATTATGCTGCCGTCTGCAGTTCGTTTTAAGTCACGCAGCACCTGTTTTTCGGTCGACAATCATTAACAAATATTTTCTGGTTAGGCTGTTCTAAAAGGCGAACTTAGCTAACAAAAATATAGGTAGGATAACATTTTGTGTAAAACCACCATAGGTTAATCAGTTTGTCTCGGCGTCCCCGGTGCACTGGTTTTATTCACCCATGCGGTTTTAATTCGGAACGATGACGCCAAATTTATTGGGGCGTTACCACACACCGATGGACTAGTAGATAGATAGGAATAGTCCATTACGTCGGTTGGACATATTTGAAGATTTTGAAGTCGTTTGATAATTGCTAGTTTTTCGTCTAATTCTAATTGATATAAATATGCAGACATCGATGATAATGTAAAAGTATAAAAATTGAATTTAACCTCTAAACTTTAATGTTCAGGTTTATCTGACTATCCTTAATAACTTTTAAAAGTTTTATTATTTGATCCATTCACAAAACGAACCTTTGTGTGACTATTCAGAGCTTGCAGTTACTTCACTAATAATAGGCCTTCTCGTTCTAAATGCTTTTTTATTTTGAAATGCTCGCGGGCTTCTGCGTACGACAGGAGACCGTAAACACGAAATGCAATCAACTGTCTGTGTGCTCGGCTCGTCCTTGATTGGAAATCGAATATGGTCCCAGACTTAAATTAAAGAATCCATTTATGATATTCATCTGATAATGATATCTTACGCTGCTATAAGCTTGCTTAAATGAGTGTACATAGGTTGACAAATTAAAGTATCGAAACGATGATTGAGTGCAGTTTGTTATAACAATAAGTAATAGAACATCATTTTTTCACCGAACATGTTCACATTCTGTCCATCACTCTGGCAGACACAGGCAGTATTTCTTCGGGGGAGCAAAAATCATATTATTATTATTAGATTTTTTGAGTCATTGCGACACAAAAATCTCTATAAAGAATGTGAACTGCACTTAAAGAACTGCTCTAGTGAACCGTTTACTTTACATACGATACAAGGATTTCTTTGCTCTCTTCCAGTCTCTTCTCTCCCTCTCCAACTCTTCCAATTTTGTCTTGACTTATCTGAATGGTTTGACATGGAATGTGTCAAAAAATACAGTTTTTTATAGCATAGCAGTTTGATGTAGCAGTTTTAGGACAAGTTCTGTGTTCTTTACTCGTATGTCAATGAAAAGTGATGGCGACACGTTCTGTGGACATAACGAATACAGCGCTTTACTACGAGTAGATACTTTATAAACAAGAAAAAATAGTTTGCTTAGAAAAGCTGACCTCATAATATCTATATTGTAACGAAACTATGAATTCGAATCTACTCTATTACCCTTGAATATTCAATTGTTTGTGTTAAAGTTTCCTGCTAGTCGACACCTGGTGCAGCTAATTGAATTGTAAAACCTTCGTCATGACCCTTTGGCGGTTAAAATGTTGTCGAATATGATTATTATCGATAATAATTCCGAGATCGCGGCAGGATATCAGGGGAACGGAAAATCGCCAACGTTTTTAGTTAGCTCTCATAATTTAAAGTTCTACGGTCTATCTTATAAAAAGTTAGCGCAGACTTGAAGTTCATAGTTCTTAGTTAATAACATTCGTTACAGGTCATTTCATTTGCCAACAATAATAATCAACACAAAATTGTAAAAGTAAATTCATAAATAATAGTAGGTATAAATGGTCCAAATAAAAACATCAATGAATAAAGTAAGTACAAGTAAAAACGGTATATAACAGTATTGAATAAATAAAAAGTGCATGCAATAAAAAATAAAACAGTTAAATTAATTAATAAGTTCATCAATCCTGTAAAAGGATTGATCAATTAGCCAATTCTATATGAAGTATTGATTACCATACGTAATGATGACATAAAGTCAATGCTAACTTTTTATAAGATAGGGGGTTAGGGTTCCCAACGCTGTAAGTATAGTTTTACAAAATAACGTACAGAAAAACCCATACTGTAAAAAATCATCTGTTCTATAAACTTACGGTATACACGCGGTGATTACGTTTGCAAGCAATATAATTAAACACCGAAATTCAATATAAAGTGAAGTAATGTGTATTACCTGTATGTGTTTTATTTTCTGCTCAGCAAAATATTCATTAGCTCTGCAATATGTCTGAAATCCCGTCGAAATGAAAGGTTTTCAGCAATAATCGCAGTTTGCACAGTTTGTTACATCGATTCACCCAGATTTTGTACATCAGAGAGAATAATGGTGAAGAGAGAAACTTGGGAGTTTTTTTTAAGTTTGGGATCTTATTTTCTTTATTTGTTTTCTAGTGAATTATATTAAGACAGGCTATTTCAACACAATTAGATCCATGTTCGAATGTATTTACTTTGATGTCTCAATACTAGTTGTTTGGTGACATATTATTGAACAAAAAAAATCTTATAAAATAATAAAAAATCTTATAAATTAACGCGAGCGCAGCGTGTCAGTTTCGAGTATGGCCAATAATGCGTTTGTCCTTCAATCTGTCTGTCCACGCCTACAGGACGCATTTTTCATGCAATTTTAACGGAAACACGCAGGTTTCTTAATTAATTAAAATGGATTATTGTACCAATTTCCGAGTGGGGGGAAATTAAGAAAATTATGCTGTTTATCGTTATTTATCGACGAGTTTCAACAAAATTTGAGAGGCACACTAAAATTAATTCTGCACAAGATGTTAGCGAGATGTGCTTTTTCAGAGAACAACTAGTATAGAGATACATATTTGTGATGTCATTTATATAACCTATTTATGTGTTCTTGTATCGTAGATTATTTTTGCAATAAAATATAATATCAAACAGTTCAAATTATAAAAGGATAAATAAATAATTCGGGAGGTTTTCCTAAGAAAAGAGCACTTAGCTTTCAATTCACAAAACACCCACTCAGAAAAGCACATTTCAAAAACAACCTAGGTAGGATGTTTGTTTGTTTATTGCGAGTACAAAAATTCATATAATAATTTGAAGCTCGTTCAAACGGGACCCATCCCCCTACACAAGGGAAGCGTACCTACACAACACGAACAACAAAAGCTGCTAATGACAAATATTAGCCTGCCCGGAGTACGCCTCCACACCTAATGGACTTTACAATTGCTTTATACGGCGTATACACATTGTATATTGTAACCTGCTGCCTTACCGCAAAGCTCAATGGTAATGCAAATCAAAATCTTTGCCATTCTTATTTTCATGGATAAGTTACATGTAACTATCCTTTAGTTCAGAACAAATACTTATTTGTTGAATTTTATATTTTGTCTCATTTTTAGTAAAACGTTGTTTTCTAAAGATTGACTTTTATCACCAACAAAATCCTTTAATTAAATAACACAGTCTTACTATTTTTTAAATCATTTGGTTCGATTTCTTCCAAATGTAGAAAATTTAACAAAAAGCTAAGTTTAAAATCGAGGGCATGAATCCCTTCACGACTTTGCTCTAATTCTCGTTGTTTCAGACTTGGGCCACTATAGCTCAAAAATCAACCTGTGTACTGCGAAGCAATAATTTAAGTAACATATTTTTATGTTATGTGTAAATACTAAATTATATTACATGACTTTTCAATAGGTATAATAAAATCTACCAATCTGACTGGTCGGCAAAAACATCTTGTTTCCCTTCGGCTATATTTTGTAATTGATGATGCCTTATGCCTTTGATATATTTGAATATTTCACGAGAACTATGTAAAAGAAACGTGGATCGCCTGTGAATTAATTTTGGTGAAAGGCGCCTTAACGTGCCTTTAGTGCCTGAGGTGCAAATGTTTTGAGTCAATATTACCATTTATTATTCACGGCATATGCTTATTGAATATGGCCGCGTGACTTGTGGTCGATACGATTGTCCCTCGATAATTATTGTCGTGTGATTCCAATGCGCACGTGCGCCACCGCTGAAACCTAAAGAGGGTCATTCGTGATGATGGCTGTTCATGTTTCGATGTTGTGACTTGTTTGTTTTTATGATGATAACTTTAATGTTACTTGTATCATCTTGCTTTGTTGATTAATTCTGTTGCATATTTGTTATTTCTATCTTCTTCTTATCGTGTCGATGCTACAACTGTATTATGTTGTAGCATCGTGTTGGAAAGATTAGCCAGACTAGACACTGCTTTGCTTTTGTTATTTCTATGAGTATAGAAGACATTTTACTAAAGGGAGATATTGTGTAAATAAATGTACTCTTTTCTTTGTCTATTTTATAATTCCTAAAGCAGTTTTACATGAAATATAACTAGTTTATATATTTTTCACATATTTGTTTACAATATTATAAAATTACCTACCTAATTATTATTTATTTAGTAAATTGTAATAAACTGGTCTTAAAAAGTTATCATCTTTACGACTCGCGTAATCGAAAACTGTTGTGTTAATCGTTGAATCGTTCACCACTATAAATCTTTCAAAAAGTTAGCGCAAATAAGCTTCAGTTTAAGTATACATCATCACCGTTTTGAATAAACGCATAGTCGTTATGCATGATGAAGGAGATAAGATGACACGGTCCGTTGCAAGATGGCAGGAAAATATGACCGATTTCATTGTTTCTTTGCTGCTATTCGGCTTGAGAATCACTTGCAGACATCAACAACGCGGATGCCACACTTAACGAGCCTTGTCGAAGTGATAAAAATAGGAACGGATGAATTAGCTGTTCGCTATTCAAAGATAACACTGTAATGCAATCCGAGCGCTAAACAGCCTCTATCTATGGTAATAGACAATGTAACATTTCTCAACTTTTAACTATTCACGTCTCGTACGAAGGTGTTTTATTAAATGCTTAAGAGCAGACGCGAGGTACATTGATTACAAACTTAAAATGATAGCAACCTTTGGATGGAAGGACTGAAAAAATGAAAGGGGTTAATAAGGCTAACTTTTATATTTAAATTACCTGCTTATTAATCATATAAACGACAAATTGTAGTGTACAAAGGTTTAAAAAAAAACAAAAACCAAACTTGGTGATCGTAGGCGCCAGTGTCTGATGTTATCTTATCTGTTATCTCTACAATGGTCTTCGAGACTGCTAATTCTTTATGTCTGCCAACTCTTTAAAACTTATTGCCTTGATTAATTAACTTTGAGTCTGCTTTAGTTTATTGCTTCGTTTATTGTATATTGAGGGAAAATAAAATTGTTTATCGTTATCCACTTCATTTTGACTGTACGTCTCTACAATATTTTCTGTTCGAATTTACATCTTAAAAATCACGTTAGGTACATACATTAATGTACTTATGGGATTTGAACATTATTTTGTTTGATATCTAAATTGCTCTAGTGTACGAGTACATATGTACAGACGAATAAAATGAATACGATAATTAATAAGTATAGCTTGCTCGAAATTAAAGTATCCATATAGTATAATAAACTACTTCGAGAATATTATAGGGACACCTAAAAATCAGGATCCAAGATTTCTTCAATGCAAATATTTATTATAGTACGAGATCCGGCTGCAGGATTACTGCGCTCATCTGTTTTTTACTGAAAACCGATTTTTTATGTATATTTATAATTAGGAGAATATATATTTATCAGGTTGCCTAGCAAAATTTGGCCGCCAGTATGTTTAATTAAATTATTTTTAAAGGTTTTTTGAGAAAAAATATCGTTCACTTGTTTTTTAAATAAAATAACGTCTACGTAATGGCAATTTATATGAAGATTCAAAAAAATCACGGTTGCCGTTGCGCACTTGGCCGTACCTCTTCGCAGCCAGCAGTAAACAGGTATGATTTCGATATATTTATACGTGCATAACGTTTATTAGTTAATTGGATATCAAATTAAATCTAATTTTTTTCTATTTTTTATCATGTTTGTTTGCTTAATAAAATCTACCCGCAAATAAGGGTTGCTGGTTTTTTTGAATCTTCATATTAATTGCCATGATGTAGACGTTATTTGATTCAAAAAACAAGTGAACGATATTTTTCCAAAAAAATAATTAAAAATAATTTCATTAAACATACTGGCGGCCAAATTTTGCTAGGCAACCTGATAAATATATATTCTCCTAATTATAAATATACATAAAAAATCGGTTTTCAGCAAAAAACAGATAAGCGCAGTAATCCTGCAGCCGGATCTTAGACTATTACGAACATACAAAAATGATGGTTATATGTCCAATATTTTTCCAATTTATCGATGATGGTTAGTCGCAGCCATTTAGTCAATAAGACACCACGGGCCGAATTTCTAGTGAAGCGACCGAAGAACGGCCGGCGCCCTGTTGAGAGAAGAGCAGAGCTCGAACCAAGCGTGCATTGTAAATAAAAGATGTATTACTCGAAAAAAGGACGAGACGGATATGTTTGCGTAAGCAAACATACAGCGCAATAATAATATTCATACAAATACAGTACAGTAAAAGTAGAGGTTTTTGGAATCCTCGTCCGGAGAATTAATACTTACAACCGTAACTATTTCTGCCGCCAAGCCGCGCTCGCATAGCTTTGTTCCGGTTTAAAGGGCACATGATATTAAACACTTACGTGTCACAGTGATGAACGCGGTGCATTGCATCACAGGATCCTTTCTCAGTGGACGTGCTCAGTGAGTCAATAAATAAATAAATATTTTTTTGACGTGACAACGTCTTATAATTCGATAGAGCCGACTGCACGCACGAAAAAACATGACTCATGAGGCGTTCTGAGGCGTTCCATGAAGTGACGTTGTCACGTTCAACTATCGTCAGTAAACCGACTTTACAGACAACCATTTTTTTTACTACATTGAACTAACCGTGTAATATATATATCTTTACCATGAGTTCTGCTCGCGAAAGATTGGTCTTTATCAGTGAAACATTGCGATCATTGATGATATTCATACATCCATGATGGCAGTGAAGTGCTGTCTTGAGAAACTAGGCTTGTGCGTGTCAATAAACATCATGTTGACACTTTCTTGTATCCTATTGATGAAGGTAAATAAGTAGTAATTGACTTGTAAAAAGAAAATAAATGTCAACATTAATTGTATCGTGGGAGTACAACAAATGAAACCTACTTCGAGCTCTTTAACGACACTATCTTTAAATGGCTAAACGTTTTTCCATTGAAACTATTTGCTGGCTCTAAACTAAAGCTTCCAGGCGAACGAGCTGATCGTTTTGTAAGAAACAAATTGATACAAATTTAATTGTTATTTCCGTGGAATGAAAAACTAACAACCTACAAACTTAATCTTATTATTAAATCAAACACATCACATTAAGGATGTTATCTTGTCAATATCGAAGTCCCTAACAGTGAGGCCTATAGTGTAGACATAAATATGTAACGACAGGTGGTAAAGTGGTCATGCTGCGAAGCGCACGCCCGGTCTTCCGTCTATAAACATTGTATATTTATCAATATATTACTCGAAATTGAACTGTATTATAATACATCCGACGGTTTTTAATTAAAAACAATAGTGATCATTGCTTGCGACCTATTGCATATCGCATTAACCGCAGCGCAAGCCTGAAGACGGGAGAATTCGAATTTATTGACCATTAATTCAAAATATTATTTTCACAATATAAGTACTCATTTATTAATTTTGAAATATTAGGTTCCGATTAATTTATATGTGTCGTTAAGATATTTATTATGTATGTAAATATCGTCTTTGTTTATAATCTAACCTTTTGCTTTCGTACGATAAGTTCCATTGTTTTTACACTAGAGGTATACAATGAATTCAAATCGTAATTCATTTAATTTTGACAGTGGTTGTAGGTTCGAATTCCATTTATAAACCAATGTTTTATTATTTCGCTCATCACCTTTAGTATAGAGAATACTCACAATCTGTACTCATCACCTTTAGTATAGAATACTCACAATCGGTAAACTACATCATTGGTAGCTTTTTCGCAAAATTAATACAATTTTTATCATAAAATGAAATATGTCCATCAAAGTCATATTACATATTATTACGCAATTAAGATGGAATATATGTGATTTTTTTTTTAATATTTATTTTGTTTTCAGGGAGTTGACGAAGAAGACAGAGTGTCTGTAAGTATTGTATTTTATTATATTTATCTATATAGGTACCAACAGTGTTATGTCCAATTGCTAGTATTTTTATTTTAATTTAATAGTTCATATTTCTGATTTTTATACACACACTTAGATTATATTTTATTTACAGCTTGATCAAAAAAGCGAAGACCCTCTAGACACAAATCAAAAGCAATGGATTCTGTGTGCAGCGAGAGGCGAATACCATGCGCTTGCGAAGATGTGCAAAGAGAACGCGAAGCTCGTGAGGACTAAGGTAAGCATTTTGAGCTTTATTTACTGATAGTAAAACTCAGTTTCCTTTACGTTCAACCTACGTTTGTTAAGCCTGAGAATTTAAATATTTTGAGATCGAGTAAATCAATATGGACGAATAATTACATTTTAAAAGTTCACATAGAAATTTTTTTTAGATAGCAATTGTTTCATTTTCAACTGATCTTAATAAAAATACTTTCTAAACTGATTATAAACTGATGTTGTGGTGGATAGTTTAAGGAACTGCAATAACACACTATTTAAAATTTATAAGATGATAAAAGAAGTTGAGCGCATTTTTTTTAATCCAACGGCATTTTTCATATATCCCAGTCGAAATGACTGATCTTAACGGATGTTACATCACATCCGTGGGTTTTGAGACGTTTGTTAGCACCAAGTGAGAGCACATGTCCAAAAGGTGTGCTTCTAATTGGGTCTTGGGGAGCTCGGCCGGCGGCGCCAGCCCTCGCCCCCCGCCGCATGCTATCTTGACATATCTCCGGACGTCCCTTGTTTCATTTTACGAGCCATCTCTCAAGGCCCAACTTTTTTCTAACTATTGTTTACGCTATTGCCACTTGTGCACTTGATATATAGACGTCATATAAACTGTACGATCGCTAAATCTGAGTTCTTTTGTTTTTCCTTAAAATACACAAAAAACAAAAGAACACTTACACATTTTTAAATTATAACGCGATAGCTTTGAGTTTCTTTGATGAATGGAACTTTTATAAAGGTTATGGAAAAAGCTTATAAATTTGGCCACTGTTCAACAACATATTTGCTTTGAATCTGAAGTGAGATGGTTCTATCTTAATTTATTATTTCTGTCGTTTTAACGTCGCTGCGGGGCTGATTACCGAGTACATTACTTTATTGAATACCCAATAAAAAAGGTAATGATAGCCTTCTCTTTTATTGATTCGTTGTAAATCAAGGGTCGACGCAATTGGATTTGAATTTTATTGGCATCCTGTCGTAGGTTCGTGAGTAGTTGTTAACTGAACTTAATGACAGTAAGTTGGTAATAGTGTTTGTTACATCGACTAGAAACTGAATCATTTATTTCAGTGTTATGTTCAGTGTATATTACCAAATTAAGTATACAAAAAAGACTTAACATTTAAAAAAAAAAGATTAATTATGTGAGTCATTGATTTAAAACAAATACTTACCTTTTCGTCGCGGTGTCGCTTGTTTTCATTTTCTCTCCGTCGCTTCCTGAGCTAATAAAGCAGTACTAAATATTGTCTGACAATATGTAACACGTGTTTGCTACTGTGCCATGTTGGTCGGCATTTGTCGTCTTCCTTTAAAAAACACTTTGATGCTTATTTTCGTATTTGCCGCTTGATGATAGAATTATAGATTTGTGGAAATATCTCTGTGTGTGGGTTCTTATGACTTTTTTATTGTGATCAATGTAAATTTGTTCTCAAAGAGTTCACAAGCTCTTTGAGAACAAATTTAAATGTGTCAACGCCAACTTCCTAGAGTTGGCTCTTTTAACTTAAATATTGGTTGATATTAACTTAGTGATGAATAATTACGATCAATTATGGACTGTAGTATATTTTTATTTGTATTTATGTTTAAATAAAAATATATTATATCGCTTGTAACACGTCAAAACTGCAAAACTTAAATCAAATAAAAGATTGCTAGCACAAGCAAAATTAAGCTCGCAACGATATATCGGAAAAGCGATCAATATATAAACACCTGTAAATATCGATACATGTACTTAGAATATTAGATATTGTTATAACTAAGCACAATATAACTGATTAATAAGATTTGATTGACTGTAATAAATAAAAAAAAAATTAAGATTAAAGTTATTGCAATGAAATAGTCATGCAAAAGAATACGAAAAAGCGGGAATTAAAACGAATGTAGAATCGATAATTCTAGCATCGTACTATATTTGAAGTTTAATTTGAATCCGAATGTAAAATACACTTAAAACTTCGTAGTTGGTGATCCTTTCAAAATCAATTCGTTAATCTTTAATTGTATTCTAACGATCGTGTAATTGTATTGATAAAGATTTGTTTGGTTCATAAAAAGACGAAAGTTCGGCATTATTATTGTTGATTTACGGCCGTCGGAATCCAAACGGGGCGGGGCTGTTGATCCAAGTAATTAAATCCAAATCATTTGATGTTGCCATACCAACAGTTATATTGATAGGATCCGTTTATGGTGTTGTTATGTTAATTACAAATAATACAGACAGGGTTTTTTCGACAGTTGAGACCTTATCCGATGTAGGTATTGTAGGTCATATCCTAAACATTATTCTCGCATTGTTACTGGCGAGTAGTTATGCATTAAAAACCTTCTCACTAAATATTAATCACAGCACTTGATTCAAGTACTTAGATAGATATTTCTAAAACAGATCCTTCAATCAACCATATTATTTGAAAACCTCCCAAAAATAATCCACATGTATAATGGTCATATAAGTATTTTATAATCATTGAATGACTACTTAAGGTTTTTATGTTTGTTAATATAATTAAAGATACCCTACAATAAATACGATAGATTGGCATGCTCTAATTGGTAAGTTTACGTCAGATGCAATTACAACCGTTCCTATACATTTTTTTGTGGCGCCTGCTCCGCTTCGAGACGGGTGTAAGATTTCAGAAAAAAAAAACTCAAAACATTTGTCTAATATTTCGGCTGCACGCGCTATTAACGCCAACTCGACGATGGGAGTGTCGTCCGTTGCGAAAGCAATTTATGTCCTGATTTATACCAGTGCGAGTCATAGGTTTCGTTGACATCTTTCAGTTTAATTATACACTGATTTCTTAGTGATTTATCTTCTTTTTGACTGAAGGTTTTCTTGATGCTATTTAATTGATCAGTTAACGAGCTCAAACTTGAACCGTTATATATGCTTAAGATTTATTATTTGGATATATATGTTAAGAAAATATTGAGAAGATAACTCGCATGAACAGAAATCGATGCTCTAACCGGCTCATTTGTTACGGTCGCTTGTTATTAGGTGCAGTGAAGCGCGACGACAAGAACTTTTGGTTTATTGTTTTTTTTCTTTCAATGGGTGTGCTAACTTCTCGGATGTGTAGACCGGCGCCAAGTTGGTGTAACCCGAGATTTGACGCCGCGCCTCATTTGACCCATCCGTCGAAGCGCGCGCCATTGTTTGGTATGCATATCGAACACACGTAGGGCGAACAATAAAGTTTCCAAATCTTCAATTTTTGAATTGTCACCCGACCTAAGCATTAATATTGTCTATGGTAAAGAAATATGAAATAAAAAGTTTCATTCATCGTCAAGATATTGTTTCACACAAAATCCTCAATATGGAGTAGCTTGTCGATAAAAATGTAGTGCAATATACATAAATATAGGTATATAAATAAATCTTTGGGATAATGCATGCTTGTCAGTCCTGCATCATCACATACGCCTTAGTCTAGTTTTTCATAACTGCATGATACGCATCGATAGTTCAAATTGGTAAAATCGCCGGTTTTTGTGAATACCTCTCTCCAACTATGCCTTTCTGCGATTTGAGAATACAGGAACTGCGTGCGCACACCAACTTGGCCGTCCAGCTCGTTGTACTAAACTTCACTTCACCCCGTTTATGCAAGTCACTTCGACAAGAAGTGATTTCTAACACGATGACTTGACGATATTTTAATGGTTGTTTGTTTAGTGGTTCTACCTTACTCGTGTATCGACCTAATCATATATGCCCATAGTTTTGTTTTTATATCAACGTTTCATTATAGAGTTCATGGGCATGTGATGTTGGGCGCAATCAAATTTGAAAGGAGACAGGTTAGCTTTCGTGCCGCTTAGTAATTTCTTTCTGGCGCCAATAGGTGTTGCAAGGTAAGCTGACCTGATTAATTTTTCCATCGTTTAGACTAAAGGTAGTTAAGGTTTCTTTTTGTTTTAGTTCTTCTTGTATTGTCTTATTTTAATTTAACTTTAGTTGTTCCAAAATTGTCACCCAACGGATACTTTAAATAGCCTTAAAAAAACAACAGAATCAGTACGATTGTGGAATTCAAAGAATGATTTATTTTGCATTTATAATTTGTCATGATAAAAATATTATATGCTATACTTGCAAAACATGCTAATATAAATTCAGCAGAAAGGGATAATGAAGGGGCCCTCCGCGCTTTTGTAGTCTGCAATTCGTCAATTCGTTGCGAGAACGTGAAGCGAACATCGAATCGCATGAGAAACTACTACGAACGAACGAGACATCAGAAATAATGTGTGCAAACTGATTTAAAAGTTAGTTATGTAGGTCTAACGTAACTAGATAAATCAAGAGGATTTGAACGAGCAATATTTTATTTCAAAATAAGATATTAAAAAAATATTTTAGATTGTTCCCTATTATCAACAAATATGAATTCATGGGGATGAAAGAGATTTCCTAGATAATCTGATCTCGAGTTTTAAATATTTTTACAAGTTTCTTAACTTGTTCAATATAATAGTGTGGTTACATTTATTTTAGCGTCAATTCAAAATGTGTTAACATTTGCAGAGAGTTCATGTACGCTTGTACTTCGGCACTCTGTGGTTCTAGTGACAAATGATCCCACTTTATACACGTTGAAATTTCTTCTCGACATTCTCTCTGAGCGAACTAAAATACATATCTCCTCATGAAATGTGCATGACTCTACCTCTTAAATCGAGTAGGTATACTTGACCAAATTGTGCCTAATAAAAAGACACATTGAATAATAAGTAATTTATTGCAATTGAGTATTAAATATAGGATAAGATTATTTCCTGGGTGTAAAAATACAGTTCTCTAAAATACAATCGCATGCTATACGTTGTTGAGAATAGTAAATCAGATATCCCTTGTATGCATGTTAAGGTGTGGTAGGTTTTGCTCTTAAATACACACCAATGAAAAAAGGTAGAATATATCAATTTGATTTCGAAAAAATCGGTTAGAACTCGCGCGCTTGATTCTAACTAGAAATTGACATGCCGTCACTGCGACACGCACGACCGGCCCGGTGTAGTGATGCCAGCCCAAGCAATAAAGTTAAAGGAGACTGGGCATTTTTCGCCACGACAAATTCTCTCAGGGTCACCACGTTTGAAAGGGCTTTTACAGGCCTTCATTTTACTATAATCCGTCTCAACCAAAATAATAACAGATTTTCTTTTAAAACATCATCTTACTTAGAATTCTGAAGGCCTACAAAAATGGATGTGATTGCGTTCAAACAGGCTGTATTTGTTTCTCAAATTGTTTAAAAAATATATAATAATAGAACATAAAAACAGATTTTCTAAATATCTCGATTTCTATGGAACGGATTCTTTCAATAATAATTGTGAAAGGTCGGCCTGTAAAATCTCTTTCAAACGTATTATGTAGCAACCCTGAGGGACATTGTCGTGGGCCACGCTTCATAGAGCTTTGCCTATTCGTCTTTGTAGAGCTTGCTGTAATCTAAAGAATAATAATTAAAGTCTTAACCAGTAGCTCCAGAGATTTACACAAAAGAAGCTATTATTGAAATTCGTAAGGTAGTACAAATTAATATTCACTTATGAGATGGTCATGCTTGATCCTACTTTTATTATTTTTGAATAAGTATAAGAAAACTGAAAATTTTTAGCTGGTTTTCGTCTAAGTTGGAATGTATGCAATAAGGCCATATTGAAACAAACACAAATAGAACCTGCAAATTGTACAACTGGCAGTACCTAATCACTTAAAGCGTCGAATTTTAATTTGCCAAAACTGGAGCTATTGTACGTAAGGGAGATGGGTGCGCAATTTACGAAACCCGACTGGGATGCGATGCGAGGGAGAGACCTCGTACTTTACCATGGCACATTAATTAACACAGCTGAATCTACATACGGGCGCCACAACAACGTACATAGCCCACTGGTGGCAAGAGCGTAGATTTACGACTCGTTCGACCACCATCTATCGGATAAACTAATTGCAGTGCAGAGCTATTGTTTCTAAACACTAAGCAGAAATAGAGCCTGCAGTTCGAATGGCGAGTTAGGACCAATTGTAAGCCGGACCGTCCAGGACAATTATTCGATTGTCTGCTTTGAATACCCTCTGATGTTTGGCTGCGATGATAAACAATTTAGGTTCCTATTGTGGTCAATGAGCGTTCAAACAATATCGCCAGGCTTCCAAACTTATAAGCTGATAGCCAACTTTAGTGACAAATTTATGAAAACAAATGTTTGTGTGATGATGTTTGTGTGAACATAAATATTTTACTGTGTCTGGGTGTTTCTATGTATTCTATGTATGTATTTACAAAAAAAAAAATATACGTATTCTATCAGCAGTCTAGTTCCCATAGTACAAGCTCTGCATAGTTTGGGACTAGAGTGTGATGTGTGAAATGTCCGTGAATATTTATATGACTTATGGCAGCAGTCGTAGCCAAAACTAAAATCCTTGCGGCTAATCGTTTTTGGTTAAATACGTGGGATGCAACAGCTGTCGCATATTCTTAATTTGACGTGACGTAACGAAGTCTAGAGATTTATATTAAGGTGGGTTTACACCAAACGAACATAGAGCTAGAGCCAGAACAAGAGCATTCTTTCCTATTCTTTTAGTGTAAACGAAAACTAGAGGTATCCATTTACACCAAACGAACACAGAGCTAGAGCTAGAACGTTCGGACGCGCTCGCTCGTGGAGCGAGCGCGTCCGAACACGATAGAATGCTCCAAGCAACAGTTCGCGCGCTCTTGCGCCGTTTACATCAAGCGAGCGAGCATTCTTAGAATATTCTATAGAATCTTTGCGAACGCACTAAGAACAACGAAAGAATGCTCTACGCCTGTTTACACTAGAAGAATTTGACGTAGTGGGGATAGAATGAGCATTCGCTCGTTTGGTGTAAACCCACCCTTACTGAAAGCGCTTTCAAAACGTATATTAATCATTTTGAATATTTCACAATCCCGATACGTAAAATGATATATTGCCATATAATTGGTATATTGTGTATGCTGCTGATAAAAATTAAGAGGCATTATTACCTACCTCTTTATTATACAAAAGTTAATTATGTGTGAATTCAATATCATAATGTGAATTTATTTTGTTACTATTAATTAGTTTTACGCTTTCCTATCCATGAAATAAGTTAATGATACAAGTTTTAAATTAAGTGCTTCAAACTTTTCAGTTTCAAAACTTATTTTCTTCGCGCTATTTCGCGTTCGTCGTGGTCTGCGTTAACAGCAGTATAGTTCAATTCCGTTGTGGGAAGTTCAATCAACTTTTTTATAACTGGTAACAAAACGTTATTGAATTGGAGCTTTTATGGAATAATGCATAAAGGATAAACTGTAGTTATGTTTTACGTACGAGGGTGAATAGCGTCGCATGTCGCAGATTCGCCAGCCCGCGGCGTACAAGCCCCGTGCCGCTCGCTTTCGGCTATTCGCAAACAACCACTCACTACCCTTATCTACTCAGTCTATTCAAGTCCAATTCAGTCCTTATTGGACTCAACCGGGATAAATTCCAATGTGGTTTACCGTCGTTGGTACTTCAATTGCAAGCCCAACAGAACGTTCTCTTAGTTATAACACGCTGATATTTTAGCTCTGTTTTTTGCAAGCATTACTAATTTATGCGGTGAAAGAAAAAACTTAGCTAAAACTGAAATTAGTTTTTAAGTTATCACTAATTTGTGGAAATGGTAAAAAAATTAAAATAAGGTTTTTTTTTGCATTTCCCTAGATTAACTTGGCGAGTGGTATGATGCTCTCGATCTTTAAAAAAATATTGTACTTGTCTATGTCAATGTGTGTGGAAAAATAAAGAAGTCCTATCTCTTTTAACAAAAAATATTTTCTCTGCCCTGTAGGTAAAACAGTAGCTTAATATTGAATTAAACGAACTCAAGTATTTAGTTTCACGTTTTGTCTGGTGGTATCTAAATAAACTCTACGTAAGATACATTCGAGAGCAGTGAATCCGACTGGCTTAAATGGGCTTAAACCTTGATAAATACCATAGAGAATAGGAAGTGACTTGTTTATATATAAGTAAATTAACTAAGTTTATTGATACAAATAAGAAAGTATATGAACATATTCTTATACTTTGGGCCTACTAAGGTTTGTGTTAGAGACTCAAATTCATTCCTCCTAAGTGTATAAACCATCACACATACACATAGAATTTCTGTGAAATCCTATGTCCCATGTAGCTGGAGTTATGTATTGGAACGAGTACTACGCGATAAGTGATCCATAATAAAACTATAATATTATTTCTGTTTTAGTTTTTTTTTTGTGTTGCCGAACGTGCATTTTAAAATGTGTCTTTTTTTTTCGAACTAAAACTTTATTGTTTGTATACCCAAAACTCTTTTCTAAAATTTTATTTCTGAGAAAATTGTACTCTGCATATGCTTGTGAAACTCTGGTTTGCAAATGAGTAAACTGTTTGCCTTCCCTTGGTTGAAATATCTGAATTAGTGTTCATGAAATTTTTATGATTTCATCAATAGAATCCATAAGGGACTCCCCCTTATGGATACTTTTGATGAAATCATTTTCAATCATCAATCCTTTGTAAATATAAAGAGCACTCACTTACTGATAGATTGTTTTTTTTTTATTTTTTTTTATAATCAATAGACCATCCTTTGGCTTCAATTGTTGGTTAACTTATCACGTATTTTTCTATTTAATGCTTTGTATGTTTCACTCGTTATTCCATAATAGTTATACATAATAGTGTAGGCAACAGTGTTTCTAACAAAAATGTGGCTTTCTGCGGTATGTACATCTTTTACTATATCTTTGCTGGGATTTTTGCAAAAAAATGCATCTTTGCTTTGAATGTTTCATCTCTCTAGAAAATTGTTTGGCGCAGATAAAGAAGTAAGTATTTATGTTTTCATAAAATAATTATTTTGCTTTTACTTAACGACACAGAATACATAAATAAAAATATTTTTAAGGACATAATTCGTTATTTTTAACACTTAAACAAACTACAAATCAGTTTTAAACAGTTAAGTAAAATTTTTAGTGTATTTTCATGCTTTATACTAAAGCAAATCCAATTGTAAGTAATTCATTAAAATGGCGCAGGCGTCAACTTGTCTCGATTCACTTTCATCTTGGTATACATAAGTATCCACAGAGCTATTTCACGACAAAAATAATTATAACAGAGAGGCAATAGGCAGAGCTCGAGGTGCTCCGCTAAGCCAGTACAATTCGTTCGCGGCGGCAATGAGCGGCTTGTAAATCAAAGGGATTCTACATAATTAAGCTCATAATTAATGTAAAGACTCCTTTATTTATAGGAGCAGTCATTCTTAAAATTGCTCCCGTTTTGATAAGGCGACCCTAAGAGGATGTGATTAACACATGTTACATGTTAATGGGTGTAGCTGTAGATAATGACATCATTGAATTTCAACTTTTTATGACTGGCCTGCTTATAGAGTTAATTGGTTATTGGTATCTCTTGTCCACTTTTTCTATTTTGGAAAAAACCGTATAAAAAATAATGAATAGAAATCTTAAAATAAGGTTAAGTTTTGATACACAAGCATCATAAAAAATATTATTTATGAATTATGTTTCCTTTATATTCCTGGGCATAATGAAAATGTCACATCTAGACAGGCAGGAAATGTATATTTAATAAAAGCAGAAAAAAACTTTGGTATCCGAGTGTGATTTACAACTTGAGCTGGTAATATATTAAGTAAATGCATGAATGACAGGCGAGAAGAGTTCTTCATTGAAGCCCCTAATACGAGCGTGAGTTTCGTTTGAATTATGCCCGCCACCACCGCATCGGGCCGACGACGGGCTCCCTATTAATTTGTTTATATTAGAGACGTTCACTTGCGCAGTCAATCACGATTGTCGTCGACCGACCGATATACGATTTGTTTTCGAAAGATCTTAACCGTGTTTTGGTTATTTCGGTACAATTGAAGCTTTTAAATTTAGTGTCACCGCAACTCTCCGGAGACGCCTGAAACATTTGTCTCGGGATATTTATCGCCTCGGCTAGGAGAGTATATCATCCAGCCAGCATTGTGGCAATCGATCAGAAACCGCGCTGCCCTGAATTGATTATTTATTCAGGATTAGTTAAATCCTTGAGCGGTCGCGTTATTTGTAGACGCAACAGCAGGAAGTGGTTAACTACTTTTACAAAATGGAGATAACTAATTTGTCGGTGCGGTTAATTTCTGGGTAACAATTAAATAAATTCTTGCCATACTGTGGAACTGTTCAATTTTAATAAACACTATAATTACCAACAGCTTATTTTAACACTGCATTTTAAGCTGCATTTCAAAAGAGTTTTTAGGAGATTATTTGTCAATAAATACGTGTAACTTGTGAACTGGTAATATTAAATTATACTCTAAACGTTACACTTAATTGTATAATTTTGAATTATGCCGACATGTCCCATAATAATTATATAACCTACTTGAAGAGACTTTTGTGTAGAACAACGCGAGGGCACAGCCGCATGACCTCCCGGGGCAAACGGGGATAAGTACACGCCGCACTCGGGTAGAAATATAAAACATGTTCATTATTTTAAGGCTAATTGGCAAAGGTCGCTTGCAGCGAAGTAGGTGCGAGTCTGCCGCCCACGGCAGTACCGAATTCGAGCACCGTGTAAAGCCCCCATTACGGCATAAACGTGAATGTACCTACCTATAGACACTGTTTCTGCATTAACCTGAAGTGCTACATGTCGTTTTGTAAGATGATGCCAAATAGTGTGTATACGTACGTGGCATACATACATACATGTTTCTTTGGTAGTACTCAAATAACTAATATGTTTCGCTGTTCTAAATCCTGAATATGTCAAGCACTCAGATTGCCTATTAAAAATAATAAGTTAGAAAAACACAATTCTGATAAAAAGAAAAGTGTTTAACCTTTTAAGCCCCTCGTTATTTAAAAAGTATTCCTTTTAAATATACGGATGGTAAATATCAAGTTTAGAAGGAGGTTTATATCCTCTTTCTTTGATCATCTCCTTGCCCGAGGCGTGTACGTTATTGTGAAACTTTTATATTTTGCTGCAGATTTAGCGTTGTTTTACTGAAAAACTTATCTGTAAAGGATAAAATACAAAAGAAGAGAAGTTCATTTAGTAGAACCCTTGTGTTACTCTACGAGAAACTTTTAATTAATGAAATTTTAAAGGGTTTGGTGCGTAATGGACTACGCTGTTGTGTCCTCAGAGAATAATACTTTTGTTTTAAAATTTTAAACTGGTTAAACCCAAGACGTTTCAGATCTAAAAGCAATATGAAATATTCCATAAGCTTTAAGCTCGATAATGCTTTACCTACTAAGGAACACGAAGAGCGACTATTGTTATATAGCAAATCAAATGCATAGTCTCTTAAGGGACGGGTTTGTCATTTCTATTAAAACATTTACCCTCCCTCCCAATCCGACTTGTGATTTAAACAGAGAGATACCAAACACTGATGCTGAGCAGTGCGGAACCAAAGGCGGGCTATATAGTTAATCACAATTCGCATCTGTGATGAAGTGAGGCTCGATTGTAATTACTTCGTGTGTTGATTTAAGCTTTATTAAGTTCGAGAGAAGGGATCCCGACGGCCTCACGGAATATTGAATTTTATTCTCAGTTGTATGTGTTTACTTTATAGAATTATATGTGCTGGCCAGCGCGAAGTTGCCGCTGCGGGAACCTATTAAAATATTGGAGATAAGATCAAATATTTAATGCATACGATGTGGGCCGGTCCTCTTATAAACAAGAATCCGATTCCGGCTACTTCTCGATCTCGCTTGTAGTTTTTATTATGTTTACATTTTTTTCCTAATAATTATGAAATGATTAAGCATTTGATTCAGTTTGTTGTATAATTCATTATTTTATTTATTTAATTGCTTTGTATTACAAAGTAAAATATTCTTCATTTGCTCATAATGCTTATTATGCTTCGTGTAAAACTTAAATTGCAAAGAGAGATTAACAGAATAGTTAAAATGTAGTTATGTTGTGTATCTTATTTCTTAGATGCTAGAGGCTGGTTGAAATCGTTTTGATAACCTAAGGGATAAGTCATTGAGTCTGACCATCGTTCAGACGCGATCACTTACCTTATGCCCGAGGGATTTATCTGCGTACGACCGCCTCCTGCCTTTAGTTTTTAATTAGGACAACCTGCCGCTCGACACAAAAGGATGTCTATTTGTTACTGAAGAAAATAGGACAAGATAAGAACTAAAGTATTTCATATGAAGATTAGTCAACTCGTGCGCATATTCGCTGCTTAGCTTTACCAAAGATGAGAAACAACCTCGGGCGGTCTAGTAGTAGGTATTGTAGAAAAATAGATTTTGTATTTTAGACCACTTTTATTTCACTTGTTATGTTATCAGACAAACGATGTTTCATAAATTTGTCATTGTACTCAATTTACTCCGATATAAAATAAGCACTTTGGAGTTTTTCTTGATGCCTCATTGTAAGAGGAAAGTTAGCGCCGTAAGATTAATGATGCTGCTGTCAACACAAATTAAAGTCGGCTACAAGATTTTAATAAGGCTATTGTTGGACGGAACTTCAAATTTGTGTAAATTAATTTAAAATTTTCAAGAATTTATTTAAACATCAATTATTTTGAATATTTTTTCATATACCTTTTTCTACTTATTTTGTTGTGGGATATAGCAACTCGCTATCGCGTGTGATAATAATTTGGCCCAATCAAGTGATTTGTTTCCTTTTCTAGAGATACCTTCAAGCTGTTCAGAATAAACGATTACTTTTTTAAATACTATTTTTGTAACGCATTGGTGGCGCCTATTATTTGATTTCTTGTATCAAAAATGTACTGTTTTAATTTCCTTTTAATGCTTCAGTAAAACTTTCTGACGTCATTGAGCTTGTAAACGCGTTTCCTGTGGGAGAAAACAAGATAAAGAAATCTACATAAATGTATTGTCATTGTTTCTCCGTTTAACCCATTCCGATTTTGCCTTTTTACTTTTTGGGTTTCTAAATCCTGTTCAAAAGTAACCTCTGGAGCATTGACTTGTGACTGCGAGTATTAGTCGAATGTATTGTGTTGGCGCAACTAACCGACGACAGCGAGTTGAGAACAGTTTTTCACATCCCGGTAAGATAAGTGCATTTGCTTGTAGCGACAAGGCGCGGCGCGGCGATCTCCTCGCCGTCCGCCTCAAATGGGCGCGCGTTCTTTATTTATTTACGATCTTTTGTAATTAACTATAGTTTAAACAAATATATCATTTGATTTATATCATATCATTCTCATAATCTCAAATGGACTTAATCGGATGTTTAAATAGCATATTTTTGTAAGCAAATTAAAATTACTTGTGGTGAACATCCCACCTTTCGAATTTAAAGCAATTGGCTTATAGTTAGATGGGTTTCTGGAGATAATGAAGTATACTAAGTCTGCTATATTCAGTTTTAGTAGTTATATTACTTGTTGACTTAGTTAATAAAGTATATGAAGACAGATTAAACTAAAGTGATAATGCAGTGTAAGCAAATCAAATTGCAAGGGAACGAAACGAAAATTGAACGGAACGTTGATAAAATAAGAGAATTTAGGAGTAAAACGTGAGGAATGAGACATCGACGCAAGAGTGCAGAGGCGGTGGAGCAGCTGACACCTGTCATCACGCAATTTATTAGTGGCTCCGAAATAACAGAGTCAGTGAACGTTCAAACAAAATGAAGAGATACAACGCTCTATTAACGACACATTCACACAAAGCACCCGTCTTAATACCCACTATTATTGCGCACTTTTCACACGCGGCCACATAAAAAAATTTTAGCCCATTTTCGAAGAATCATCGTTTCTGGCAAAAGGTATATTTTACCTTCCATTGTTTTTAAGATAATGATATCCCTGTTATTAAACCTAAATGAGTTACCGATGGATATTTTATTTGAAGGAGTTTTTGCATTTGTACCTACTTACATAAATTACTTATTTCAAGGACATGCGAATGATCACGTTTTAAGCAGTTCGTCTTACACTTTATTATTTTCATGGCGAAATATTTAATGTATCTGTACCTACACAGAAAAAACTGACATAGTATTCGGTCTAGTCTTTTTGTTGCTAAATGATAGAAATAATGACTTTATATGGTAAAAAGATACATTTTGAAAAAAAAATCTCGTGCATTTGACTTTCCTATGTAACTTTCCTCCGTTACTATTTATTCAGGAAGAATCCTGAAATATCTTAAAAACACAACAAAGACGTAATTTTTTTTATAAAACCTTGAATTTTCTCCATGTACCTTTTTCCTTAATATGACATATTTTTTCAGTTTTCAATAATACTTACACATACCTACTCATCGAAATAGAGCGGGTTAATTTCGATGAGTATGTGTATTAGTAAGTATTTCGCAGACACTAAGCTATATTCGTTATTTTCGCGTAAAAAGTTGTTTTTATAAAAATCTATATACTTACCAATCTATTAAGTTGTTAAACCAAAATGAATTACAATATTCAAATATCAGCTCGATTCTTCCCGCTTGATGCAGTGTCCTAGCGCTTAATAACTGTCGACAAATGTTTGCGTCACGACGACTGCAATCCGTATGATAATAAATTGCTTCTTATTTTAGAAATCCTCATTCACCATGCTGTATGTTCATGAGGGAACATAATTTATAACTACGAAACACATTTCTCGTAAATGACATATTGTGACGAATTTTCCATTCCTTTAACATTCCTTTATTTGAGGTAGTTTTTGCATTTGTTTTGAATTTCGTATGCTACTACTTTCGTGTAGTATTTTCATTATTCAATATTACCTGTTCCTTTATAGTCTAGTTTACTGAGCTTTAAATGGCATGTGTTAATGAGCAAATAAGATAACTTAATGATATAATTATTTTTATGCATGAAGATTTCACACAATGCTATCTAGTCCCGAACTAAGCAAAGCATCATTATTTCAGCAATCTAGTTACAACATGTATATAACTAGAGGCAACTACATAGATTGCTAATATAATAGATATTCACATACATTTTTCTGAGCAAATGAATGCAATATCTTATGTATATTTATAACAATGAACGAATTATCTCGAAGGCTCGAATCTTTCGGCGGATTGATTTTTTTGAACCATGTTATTTATTAATTTGTAAACTAACGTTTTGAATCTTGCCGCTTCGTTCATCATCGTTCATGTTTCCTATTTCTAGTTTGACTCTTGATGCTTGTTGTCAATGACATCAAAATACATATAGGTTTGGCTAACTTAAATCAAGTCATTGAAAAATGTTAAGTAAATGATCTATGTAAAAGCGGTCAGTCGCATAGTTATTACCGGACCTCATGGGTACACGTATGGAGTAAAGCACTGATGGGATATTAAGGTTATTAGGGGAGACCTAGGATAGTTGTTACAGAGGAGAGTTGTTACAAAGCCGATTTCTCGGAACCTATGATCGTTAGTGAGCTGGCAATGCCACTCAATTGATTCTTTTTAGATGCGCTTCTTGATGAAACAAGTGCCTCAGGCACCAGGCAAATGGTTGCCCGAGTACGACGTCTGCATGAAAAAAAAGCCGTAAAGTAATTTTTTTGGCAAAATTTTGGTTACATTTATATCGTGACACATTAAATTTAGGTGGTTATGTTATTTTTTTGTATACTGTAGGGTTTTTGAAGTTACAAATAGTGGCGTTGTTTTGATGATCCTTTACGTTGTTGTGAAATTATGAATGTTTATTCTGACCAGGTCGTAATTTTCGACACCTAGGAGAGTTGTGACACGCTGTAACAACTCTCCTATTTTAGTTGATTTGCTTTGAATTTTATGTCATTAGCAATTCAATCAAAAGGTTTCAGTTCAGAAGTGGAAAGGCTGGTCGAGAATGGCACTAAGAGTGAGCTGCTGTACGTCTGTCATAATATATTGGATTACAGACATATTTTATAGCGGCTGATATTGTCATGATGCCATAGTTACTTAAAAAATATTTATTTCTTATAATCTTAATGTCTGTAGTCTCAACAATTATGCCAAATGTTAATTGAAGTATTATTAAAGGGTGTGTGTTTTATTATACTTATAAAAGTCATCTTACCTATCAAATATAGTATTGATAAACAGCTGTAACAACTTACCTTGGTGCCTGTCACAACTTACCTCGGTGTTAGGAGAGTTGTTACAGTTTGAGTTGTTTCTGTTTTGGTGGATTTTCTCAGAAACCTTACCACTTTCATTTATTGTCATGACTGGTTTTGATAAAGGAAAGATTGCTCTATATTTAGACATAAAGTAGATAACTGTGCTATGTTTCTTTATTGAGATATGTGGTTTTAAGTAAAAATTGTAACAACCCTCCTTGGTCTCCCCTACCAACGGCAAAATTGGCCGTGCGACCGCTGAGGAAGCTGCCCACCAAGACCTATTAGTGGTATTACATATTTTATATGATCCACCGTCGATCGATGATTATGGGTGTATTAAAACGCCGTCGAACCGTCTTCCGATCATGGGAATATGCTCAGGCCTCACATTCATCTACGTTTTTTACAGTTTAGTAGGTAATTCGGAGATCATGGAATCTCCTCAGAGTACATTATGGATATCATACCTAACTACTCGAAAATATTAAAGGTTATCCTGTTTTTTATCGCTTTTGCAAAACCGTGAGACGTTTTGGGATCACACTAACTTTAATCTGAGTCGTGTTATAAAGGGCTGGTCTTCGCGGTGTGAATATTAAAATGTAACCTAGCAACTTTTTTGAATTTCAGTATAGCATGAAGACGAGTAGTAAAAACAAGAATTAAAATAGCCATGATATTAGCAATAAGGTTCAATGTATTTTATATCTTTTAAGAAAAAGATAATTTAGCGATTATTTTTATACAATGTCTCGTTCTTTTGTTTCAGGACCCTTTCACGGTAAGCAATGACGGAAATTCTTATCTTCAAAATGTACTTCACTGATATTTGGTAACTAATCTATAAATAAATTGTAAAAAATAATTTTGTATCATATAAACTATCGTTTTATCTGTATTTTACCATATTTCCTATCACATTTAGATATGGATTGATGTACTTATACTATTTTAAAGAATAATCACAAAGTTACTTGTCAGTAAAAAAAGGTGTCAATAGATAAGAAATTACAAATAAGTATTTAGAAAAATACATATGTATTTACTAAAAAAACACATTTTTATAACATGGCTGATTAACATCTAACGTATTTTTTGTTTCCGGTTTGCGGCTGGTCATCACTAACATAAACAGGGCGTAAGTATTAATTAATTATATAAGTAGTTATGAACAACTTGTTTTGTGGAAGTTATAGTGTTAGTTTGTTATATTTTTATCATTGAATTCTACATGGAACAGCTGATTTTTTTTAAGTTTTATTATAATAGTGGATTTGTAGGCTTTTCCTCGGCAACGGTGCGATACTACGATGCACGTAACGATTGTTTCTAGGAGCTTCCCTAGAACCTTTTGTATGGTTGCTTCTCAGTTTATTATTTATTTAACGTGCAAAGTTGAAAACCTCGCAAGTCAAAAGCATGACTTAATGATATTTTAATGAGATTAATGAGACTTTCAACAATAACCTATAGGTAGAAACACATCACACATGAAGTTATCTTTATACTAATAATAGTTAACTGCATTCTGAAATGTACTTTACAATAGATTAAATCACTCAATGCGACAAGTAGGTATATCAAGTCAACGTCAAACTATATGCATAATTACACACGTAAGCGGGTTGACAAGACTATAATTAGTGGCTTGGAAGACGCATCGTTCCGCGGATCCTAATTGATGTACATGCAAACGCAATCAATATGACGTGGTACCGGATGGGAGGTGAACACACTGACACGCTTACCTTTTAACAATACGTGACCCTAGATTTTTTTCAGATCTGCACTCGTCATGCGCCAAATGTATTTCACGTTTTCCCTTCTACCTTCTTTGGCAAATATGAGTCAACTTTTAAAGAGATAAAAACATGAATAGAAAAATATTTTAAATCTTAATATACTTACATAAGTTACAAAATTACCAAAACGCTAACGAAAACATTTATTAGACAGCGACTAATTTGTAAATGTCTTACAATTTTAAACGAATTTAAGTTTTATACAATAAAGTAACGTTTGACACAGGCAAGAGATTTATAACGGGCAAATTATAAAGCTTTGCTTTGTGCGCGATCCAAGTAATCCCGTTTTAAATTTATTAGGTTATCCGACAGTAAATTTGTTTATTCTGTAGACCGCTGACCCGGAAACTTCGTCTTAATGAGTTTTTTAAGGACTATCAAAGGACCTTTACTATAATAATTTATAAATGATTGTTGTTTTTTTTCTAAGATGTATTTTTATTTTTCTTGCATGTTGTACCGGCTGCCTGCTAACCCTCTGATGTGAAAACACGACATGCAGTATGTGAGTATTTCAATAAATTGATTGTTATAAGTTGCACGCAATAATGTTAAATCATTTGACCTCGGTAAAAGCTAGAACTTTAGAACATAAAACGATAGGCACGATAGTTTTATATTCGTGTTGAAGAAAGTTTTATAATGAATTATTTAATATCGGCGTTCAACGTTCATTGTGGTGTTATATTTCAGCAATCTTTTTGAAAATCTTTATACATATGACATTTTACTTCCGCACTCCGCTAAAGCTGAGCTCTCAAAAACAGAGGTTTCCACGTTAGTCCTGTAGTGTGGTAAATTTTAGCAGCTGTCCAACTTTATTGCTCGGTTGGTTGGACTATAGATTTCAATTTAGCTGAACTAGTTCAAAATCGAGGCCTGCATGTGATGCAAAAGCCAATCTATGAACACATTATTTCACCAAGGCCTCGAAATGCCTCGGCCAATATTGACGTGGTTGGGCACTGCGCGTACATAGATAGATACGTGGAAAATCGTGCCTGTAGCCAATGTGCCCTGCAAATTAACAGCGCTTCCCTCGGGGCCAATATTTCTCCGGGCGACGTCGAACCTAGGACCGCCCGCCACTAACTACCCCACTGAATCAGCGACGATCACGCCTACACCTTGTATATACGCCGATTGGTACGTAACTCGTACCCTCCATTCCACTCGAATAAAGTAATATATATTCCGAGAATCTTAACTGCTGACTGTAAACTGAAGATCGTGTTTTATATCTCCGGGTTCCCTTTATTTCTGAACAGTTGTTTTCACCGATCCAACCGTTTCCCAATTGTTTAGCTACATCATGAACATCATAACATAGTATGTCAAATATGATATTTCTCAGGTGATCCTAGAAAACGAAGTGTTCATGAATTGAATAAAACACAACAAACATGCTGTAGGAACGTAATTTTATTAAAAACAGGTTATCTAATCGGAACAGCTAGTCGAACAAGCTATAATTGCGGAGTATTACCTGAAGTTAAACCTGAGCCTTTATTTAAAATGAGCTTCGTTAAAATTATGCTTTACTTACCATAACGTTTTAAATATTAAAATGACCAACGATGATAGCGAGCTAATTCCTATAACTATGCTAATAACACCTACCTTCACCAAAATATAATCTTTAATCTGGATGCAAATCATCCTAATACGTTCCGATTATAAAGAGCTATAATTTCGACATTATATTGTCCATCAAAGTGTTTTACATATATAAAAATAAAAGGCAGGCAATCAAGCAATTTGTTTCTCGACCTACTAAACTCTTTCGTGATGGAATCGTGTTTTGATCTTAGCTTAATACTTAGGCTTTATAATTTTGTATCGATTGGGGGATAGCGGTATTATTATAAAATAAGGGCAATTTAGAAGTCTGTGCAGCTTCTTGTTAATTTACAAGGGGATTTGTAATAATGTCCGGTTGCATTTACCGTTTGGTGTGTTTCAGACAGCAATGCACTGGGCTTGTAAGCGTGGCGATGAAAATTTAGTGAAACTACTGGGCGGAGTCGCTCGTCCCGTTGTCAATGAACGCTCGGTAAGTCTTTGCTAAATACACCAACTCCATTTCCCGGCACCGCTCCATTTCTTTCTGCAATTGCATTTTCATACCTTTTTTGTATGCAATGCGGATATGATTTGTATCATACGATAGCTTGTTTCCGATATAGCTCCACAGATGAGGGTATTTTAGTAACTCATTATATTTTTTCTTTCTTTTAAACGTCCTCAATAAGTATGCATTGTTAAAGGCAGTGGTACCACAAAACATCACCAATTATAATAATGTTTTAAAAAAAAAAAAAATTAAGAGATTTCAATCTCAAATTAGATTGACGATGAAAAATAAATTAAGGGGTCATTTTTCATTAACAGCAATATTGTCAAGTTAAAGTTCAAGTTCGATGGTTTGCAAAAAGCTTAGACTATTAATCCTACAAATTGTCTTTAAAACACGATTGCCTTAGTAATTTAGTGTTAATCGTAAACTTGTGTGTTACGTAGAAGTTCTAAAGCTCAATCAAATCTTCCAACATCTAGTTATTTGCCTGTTTTACTGTATCGTTAAAATGTAGTTACTCTTTTTCATGTGGCGTACTTCAACTACGACGGAAACAGAATGGGGTAAGTCTTTTATTGCTAAACTACTTGTGGATTCGATGAAAGAGTCAGTAAAATTATCTGAGTAGCACTTACGTTTTAATGCGCCTTCACTAGTAAAGCTTAAGATGTTTTATAACTATTTAATTATGCAGTGTCAGTGTCATCTGTGGAACTTAATACAATTTTGGAACGTTCTGTTAATGTATTCTAATTTTATTAGAGTTCAGGTGTCCTTTTAAAAGGCACTATTTTGAAAGATACATACACTATGTATTTTATTAGATATGTACATATTTATAAAAAATATACAAGTATTTTATCCGCAACTTACGGCCGGTTTCTCGAACGATGATCAATGAAAAAAATCAAACAATTACTATGTGTCAAACTCGGATCAATCGTGATTTGGGTTTCCAGAAACTGGCCGTTAGTGTCATAGTGCTTACAAGCTTTGCTTAGTTTGAGACTAGATAGCGTTGTGAGATTTTCATTATTTATTTGTCACATGGAATATTCATTACATTAAATATAATAATGACGTAATGATTCTGTCGATAGCCTAAAATTATGATTTTACTACATAATTTGATACAAAATTATGTTGTAGGTAGACTATGCCTTAGCTATGCCTAAGTTCAAAAATATGCTCAAAAAATCCTTTATCGTAGTTTACGTTGCAGCTGTCGCGTTTATATTCTGTAATATCCAGCTGAGTTTAATATCTATCTTGTATATTCAGTGTAAGTATTAGAATTGCGAGCGGGGGCGATACGGTATAATATGAACCGAGACGCGAGCAGATGTGAACCCTTAGGAGTTACTCCGCATGTAACCCGCTCTTTGCGCGTTTTATAAACGTTATAAACGAAAGTTTGTATATGTATAATCACGGACAATACACACATATAATATCTATAGCTCAACTGATTCAAATCAGTACTAAGTATTAGTCTTTTAAACATTAGTGACGGGTTTAAACGGGGTACTGAATCAAAGTCATTTCTTTTAATATTGTAGTTTTCAAAATATCGTCAGTTATATTTCGAAAGTATAAAAAAATATTATATATCATAGATCTACTTCTATTTTATTTTTTTACCAAGAATAGGTCGTAATTTGACTACAAACTGACCTGATGGAAAGTAATGTTGTGAGTTTTGACTTCTGGAGTCATTCTTAACACTGACTGTTTTATATTTTATTGTTTTTTTTTATATTACTTGTTTTAAATTAATTTTAATTTTCAGGGTTACACTCCATTGCATATAGCTATGCAGTTTCGACATGAAAACGTGTACAGATTGCTTGTAGAAGTATATGGTTAGTATTATTTTTATAAATTATCTGAAAAATTGTAGATTTTGGATACTCACGCTATTAAAGTTAAGTTTTTCAATTTAATTAAATATAATTCAATTAATTAAATATTATGAATTACTTTATTATCAATAAAGGTTTAGTCTTACTCAAGATCCAAATTGAAATTTTAAATAGAAAATTGAAATTTTATTAAGTTTGCCTATTTCGTCTTATAAGTTATTTTATTTTTAACCTTACTAAATAACTTTTCAGATGCTGACCCAAATGTTAGAGACTGGTCGGGCAGAAAACCTCGTCAGTATTTAGTTCATATGGATACGTCATTATCACCTGGATCGTACAGAAGTAAATATTTATTCATTTTTATTATTATGTTACCAACTCAAAGTTTCAAATATAATTTCCTGGTCTGCAACAGTTTATAGATACATCCAAACAAAATAAAGTTGAAAGCTTTAATTGAAACTAGCGCCATCTAGTAGTTCAACGAGTCAACAAAGAACGCGCTCGCTTAGTGAAAGATATGAAAAGCTCTAGTTAGTTCACGCATGGTGTTACAGAGGCCGACACTTATGATTTGAGAAGGACAGTCACAACACCACCGGATATACGAATAACGTCAAATCCTATTAGCCCTACATCAAGTAAGATTTTAATGGCAAAACTGTCTTTCCTGCACTGAGTGAATTCGTTAACTTCCTATCCTTTTATGTTTGTAAATAAAATGTAAATCAACGCAGGCTATTCAGTCCACTTATTGTATATGTTGGGGTGGTGTTTTTAGCTTTTAGTTTAGATGTTAATTCCTTTGTGTAAATATTCTTGACTTGCTGTTACCACTGCACATTATGGAAACACTCGTGAAAAATTCTCATTGTGCAATGATCCTTGTAAATATTCTAGGTTCAAATAACTGAACCTAGACGCGCTAATATCATAATGTAAAATGAAATATGATGAGGGCGCCACTAGTCCAAAGCACAAATGCAATCTTGAAGGATATCCTTTGCTAGTTTTAAATAAGTTACCTACTCGGACCGCTAGAGGACGTTTTTTCCAACAAAAGCTAGTCAAATCTAATGCGTACCTAAAAAGCTCTTAAAATGGTTGCAAATTCGTGATAGTAATGTCGACCACATCTATTTATAGGACTTTTTTTTGTACAACTAACGCTACCTTTAACGTCTACAACTAGATATTGACGTTTTTCACTTGGTTTCTCACTTTGTACGTACGCATACACTCACATTTCTCCAGCTACTTCTCATATGTTTAGTAGAACATCTGTAATATAAACCTTAGCGTTTAATTCAATGTACATACATGCACATAATTCAATTTTATCTATATTCTTATGTGTATTAGACATTATGACGACCGAAGTGGCGCGGCGGGCGAAGGTCCGCCTGCGACGTGGAGTTGTGGGTTCGATTCCCGCTTTGGGATAAATGTTTGTACGAGTATTCCGGGTGTTCTGGGTATTCTGGGTATTTTATATGTACTTATACAAAAAAAATATCTATCTATCTATGTAATATATTGTATTAAGTATGTCAGTCTACTAGTACCCATAACACTAGCTCTGCTTAGCTTGGGGCTAGATGATGTTGTGTGGAATGTCCAGCATTATTTATTTATTTATTAAAATTGGTTTTCAGAAAAGGAAGGTTTTCTTCGGATCGGTTCTTTGAACGTGCGTGTGAAGAAGACAACAGAAGCGTTTAGTAACTTCCTAGGTGTTGGAGCCACTCGATCCTCCGCGTATATGCCTAAATCAGCCCGCGACCGAGATGATAGACGTTCTGAAGACTATGACCAACTTCATAAGACTTGGGGCTCTGCGGATAACATACAGGTAACATAAGAGATCAGCTATATTGTTTTACTAAGTTATATTACGTGTATTTTGTCTTCCTAAATAATTTTACTATTATTTATCTCAACATCAACCTGTATCAGCCCACTGTTGGACGTAGGTCTCATCCAAGTCGCGCCACTGAACCTGCTTTACGACTCTTGTCATCCAGTGTTAACCAGCTACATTCTGCAAAACGTCGCTCCATCTTGCCGGAGGACGCAAAAATGTATTATGGTTTATTTTTCTAGAAAGAGGATAAACTGATGCCTCCACCAATGAGCAGTAAAGTGAGACGAAGGGGTGCGACCGGACGCCGCGGATTAGGAGCGGCTCATAGTAGGAGTACGCCTTCGACTCCTGATCAGGTAACATACACTTACAACAATCTTTTAATTTACGTACTCACGAATGCATTTGAAAAAGTATTGGGTTTTTATAAAAAAACATTAATTTTTCTAAGGCATTAGAACATTTTTGATGTCGTTATGTAATTACATATATTTTTATTATAAAACCAGCAATCACAATTAACAAGTTTATAGCTATTATCTAGCAATTATAGGTTATTTTAAATAGTGTAGGTTTTTACTAATTTACATTAAAAAACAGAAAAAAAGAAAACAAATTCACAAGAATCATTGAGTATGTGAGGGGGGGTACTAATAATTAAAATTGTGAAATCGCATGCCATTATGATAAACATACCAATAAATCATTATGTTTCAGCCTCGTGCACAGATGGGTTTGAGCGAGGAAGGTGATTCTGATTCAGATTCAGCTGCTGGATTCCACTCAGCTTGGCGACATCGAGCATCACACTGCACCTAGTCTAGTAAACACTACCGGTCTATCTTATAAAAAGTTAGCGCAGAGTTGATGTATTAATTACCATACGTAATGATGACATAAAGTCAACGCTAACTTTTTATAACATAGGGGGTACAGCTTTTTAACGGACTATTTACCTGTACCTCTACCATGAGTTGTCACAGTAAAATCGCCTTACTTTAATAGTAGTTACGTAAATATTAGTTTTACGAATTTTAGTACCCAACTATCCGCTAGAGGCGCTGTACAAATCCTCATACATTTTTTTAACTACAGACGCTAGCGAGTATAGATTGTAAAAACTCATGGTAGAGCTACAGGAAGGATAAGCACGAATAAATGTGACAATCGTAAACGTAACGTATTTAGAATACAACGCGCGGTAACTATGCCAAATTAGACAGTAAAGTTGATGTTGACGTGCAGTGTGTTAAAAATACGTCACTGTTTCGTTATCCCTCCAGGAAATCATTATTATATCTTAACTTATACATTTTTTTAAATCTACTGAATAAGTTATGTATTCGCTGAAGTAGCAAAATAATAGACAACACGGAGTTTAATATAAGTTTAAATTAATTATTAATAAAAAACCTGTTTGAAAAACAATGCACAAACTGACTAAAAAACCTTTAATGCTTTTCTTAGGATAGTTGCTAAGCATTCCTTGTATTTAATAAATCTCTATTTTATTTTTCCTTCAGATAATTAAGTTTAACGTTCCTGCTTTTTTATGTAGATTTTTTGTTATAGAAGCTTTTTGCTTTGATATCTCTTTAAGCTTATGAATAATAATGACGAAATAGTTAATGAAAAGAAATACCATTAAGAACTCTAGTACCTAATGCAAGTATTTACAATTCTAAATATTTACAAAATCACAAAAATAGAATATAAGTTAAAGATAAACCCTCTATCTTATAAAAAGTTAGCGTTGACTTTATGTCATCATTACGTATGGTAATCAATACATCAAGTCTGCGCTAACTTTTTATAAGATAGACGGAAAATGATTAGAATGCCGCAGTGTCTTTTAACATTATGCCTCAAAAAGTACATTATGATGTCTCAAAAACGTTTAATAAAACTAAAGCTTATTTAACTTTATTTTATTAACATATCTTTACCGATAGGTTTGAAGAAAGACACTACAATTTTTCAGGAATACTTATTTTTAAGTGAAGTTTGAGTGCGAAGATTAAGATCAAATGCACCAATATAATTTATTACATAAATGGATGACAAATCAAAATTGAATCCAAACTACAAATTATATTGTATTGTATTATCAAATGATTTAGTGGAGTATTTTCCAACATATTTTTATGTAGGCTTATTAATATAAAAAATAAGCGTAAAACTCAATGATGTTTAATTTAAGATTACGTTTACTCATTAACATGTGATCAAACTTTTATCATTCCTTTTTTTTTATTAATAAATGATGAGTATCATTCTTCATTTTTTTATTAAGCCTGTGTATACGTCGATACGTTCTTGTGGAAAATGTTGATACTTATTTGTAATAACAATATGACGATGGGTTCTTTGTTAATGTTAAAACATGATTAAAAAAACCGAATTTCAAATAAACTTAAAATAAAAAGATTTAAAACTAAATGTATAATACCGACTTTATTGAGTTTCAATATCAGTTGCCTGATTTTTAGAATTATGATTCTTGTAAAACATCAGGCGTTAAGTTGACACGTTTTTAAAGTAAAAATGCATCATCTCATCACAATAAATGCTCAAGGAACGGAATTAAGTTCTTGGTGTATAGCGATTGTATTTAGCAGTGTCTAGTCTGGCTAATCTTTCCAACACGATGCTACAACAAAATACAGTTGTAGCATCGACACGATAAGAAGAAGAAGATTTATCATAAGGTTTTTTGTTTGGTTTTGTTGTTTCTGACTATTGTTTTGTAAGTTCTTAGTAGCTTTTTCCACATTCAAGTTCGCTACATTCATCAATTGTAAATTGAACAGAGTAATTTGAAATATTTTACACCCGAAGTATTTTATTCAAAGTTATTTAATTTTATAAACTGTTGGTAAGTCGTCAAATTATCCATTTTACAAACTTAATTCGTTCAAACGTGTTCTTAATTTTAACTTAGTTGGGTTTTTTTATTTTATTTTCCCCTTTTTCTTTTTTGTTTGGTGCACATCTGACGTAGTTATCGAAGCCTCCTGCCGCCCAAGTAAGTTGTAGCGCGAGGGTGCAGAGTAGTGCCGCCTTCGGTCAAGCAAGCCCGCGTCGCCAGGCGCGTGGCACACTGGTGAACTTTCGCGTCTGTTTTTGCATTTATTACACTGATCATCCAGCGACACAGTTTTGTAAGTGACGTTAAGCTTCTGAGCTGAAGTGAGTATTTTTTTACACAAGTGTCTAAAAGTCTTTAATTTGAAGTAACTGTCTTGTAAGGTTAACGAGGACATCGCAAAACATACCTAGTTAATTACCAAATCAGCTGGACACGATGATAATGTTTCTGCAATTATGTAATTAAAATACTACAATTGTTTTGCAGTCGCTACAACTTTATTTAAAAAAAAGTTAGATTGACGTGGGTGAAATAATTTTGGAAATTCATACCTAGGTATTCTGAAATTATTTAATGCATACATAAAACAGTTCTGTCAAAGTGAAATAGGCTTTCGTCGTTGTTTTCTATACAACTCTAAGCAAGAATTCTTCTATCTCGCTCTGTCGAAAGAACTGAGCGTTCAATTAATGGAAATTACCTCACCTGGGGGTTTCATTGGAATTAAATAGATTCGCCAATTCACTTTCTCTTAAACTTACCGCTAAAGTGTTCTTACTTTGAAAAGCAATCTCATAATACATTCTGTACCTAATCGTGTAGTCTCATAAATTCAGACATCCAATTATTATTATTTTTTTATTAGATATTTACCAGTACCACGAACTTCCGGAATGTAGTTGGCAAAGACGAGAAGCCGAAGACTGAGCTCGGTCTTTTGTTTCTAGTGGTGCGTTGGGAGATACTAACGTCCAGCAGTGGACTGATAATGATGGTGACGCAATAAAATTTTTTTTTACAAAAACAAGTATAAAAATTTTGCGCGTATAGGCCTCCTCCAAAAGTCTCCAATAATTTCTATTTTTCGCTTTTTCAGTACAACTCTTGCCTGCTTTCTCTACAATTTCTTCTTGCCATCTTTCTTGAGGCCTTCCTCTTCTCCGCTTGCCTGGGAGGCCTCTCCATAGGGTTGAGCGGGTCCACCTGTTGACTTGTGTGCGTATCAAGTGATGACGCACTTACACTAATGTCGTTGTATTTTACTTGTCTCAGTATACTCGTGGCTAACACTGATATTTTTGTTTATTTGTAAAAATAAGCGCGTGTCGTAGAGGCTCCATCCTCTCTCGGTCCCACTGAAAACCAGCGCTATAGGAACCTCACCGTCCTTATAGATAGCATATGCTATGCAGAGTGATTTTTACACATCGTTCTTTTATAATTTGTTTTTAAATGTATGTGTAAATAACCCACTGAAGAAGGTCCTTATGCGGCGTTTAATGTCATCATATTTTTCATGATTTTTCACTTGATCTTAAACTTACCTAAGAATGTTTTATCTCCAATCCATTGTTTGAAGTTATGGGCTATGCTATAACATTGTCACATTTCATTTGCTTGGTTCTCTTCTAACATTGCGTTAATTCATGATTTTTAATATTACCTATTGAGGAAATGTTTTCCAGCGTTAGTTAATAAACTATTTTTTTTTAAAGATGGAATACCCAACACTGGTTTATACTACACATTAAAAAGATAATTAATAATTAACAACTAAGTGCTCCAATAATTAAATGCGTATAGAAGTAGGTATATTATTGAAGTCATAGCTGGCGTAACTCATCACGCTTTTGTACAACACCAATATTTTTTTACATATATTGGTTTCTGTGATCTTTATGTGTTGGTAAGTATTTTGTGGACGTTAGTTTACGAACTATGTAGACCTTAGAGTATTTTTAATGTTGGCTACGGAGGCGCAATATAAACTGACTCCAAAAATAAATCTCACTTTATAATATTGCTTCTTAACTCATTTTCATTGCCACCGAAGCTTCTAATGCGTCGTCTACAATAATAAAGCTAAATCGATCATAACAACAACGTTAAGCATAATTTCCAGACGCTTCATTTGAATGCTGCCTTGTGGCCGTTTCTTAAAAGGGTTTTAATATTCAAACGAACTCTAGAAACCGATTACCTCTAGAATCGTTAAATGGACTTCGACTACGCGATAAGCAGCCATTATTTTTAAACCTGTGGCCGTTGTCATCGACATTAATACAGGGTGTTTTGTTACTACACTTATATTACAAACATATTAATGCTTCGCTGGGCTTTGAAGACATCATCATGTGTCGCTGGCGCTTATAGCGTCGTTAAATAAAATAACTTGCTTTGATGTTGTTTACGTGCATAACTTTTAAAAACAATGAAATTGGGAATACACCAAACCTAGTATTCTAAAATTGTAATGGGTACAAAGGGTAGTCAAAACTTCGGGTTTTCTATTTGAGGTTTATTATGCTTTACTTTGAAACTTTAAGTTCTTAATTTTAATTAATGATGTTAAGTAGGTACCTACTAAGTCTGTCAGTTAGGTATTGAATATAATACAAATGAATAAAAGGTACTACGTAGACGTTATAAAAGGTATGACTTTATATGCTACTAAATACTCCTGGTATTTTTCATACATATTTTTGAATCACTTTGTATTTTTAAAACCAGGCATATATGCAAGTCACTACAAACTTTCCAAAATGGTTATCTTCCTTACACGTGATCTTTTTACAATTTGACTGGAAATGTCAATATAAAATACTGTGAACTGCTACACCTCTATTCAACTATCAATACCCTCAGATCAGAATCACCCACATCATTATAACTCGATGATTAAAGCATACTAATAAGATCACGTCATGTATTTTAGTTGACGACATTGTTAAGGTCGCGGGAAACACCTGGGTGAGAAAAACCCAAAACCGAGGACGCTGGCATGGCATGAAGGAGGCCTATACCCTGCAGTGGGTGCTACCGGGCTGAAGTAGTAGTAGTAGTATATATTTAAGTAATAAAACAACATCATTTCAATGCTCTTTGTCAAACATAATATTTACAGTAGAACCTCTACAAAGTTGATGTTTAAAGTTCATTTAGTATCATTAATAAAATGTGCAAGTCCAGAAAATAAACTAACATATATGACTAATTTATTTAAATAAAAAAAAATATTTATTTAAATATAATTGTTGGTAAAAGACACTTTTTGTAAAGTTGTTAGGAAATGACAGCTAATGCTGACTGTTTTAAGCTCTCTAAAAATATTCTTATTACCTAGTCTATCTCATCGCTGATTAAAATAAAATATGCCTTTTAGTGTAAAAGTTTGATTAACATCTTGTTGGTATCATGTATTAAGGGCATTGTAAGTAACAGTTAAATAAATAAATAAATAATAACAGTTAAATGAGTTAATTATGGGTCTAACAATTCTTATAAAGATGCAATCAATGTTCTTATAAACCTAATACCTAACTCTAAGCACCCCGTAACCAAAGCAGAGTTATGTTATACATGTTTTTTTTTTATGATTTTTATTAAAAACGTTTCTCGTTATGATACAGATAGCACCTTATCTAATCAGAGAATATGTTTAGGTAATACAGTCCCGAGTCTTATGGGGTCTTTGCTAATTATGTTTTTGTAGTTTCAGCCTGATGTTGGTAGAGTTTACAAGACGCCACTGTTATGTGGGCGTACATAATAGCGGCAGCGCGTGGCGACTCCCGCCAATCCATACGTAAACGGTCTTCTGCAAACACGACACACGACCACATATATGCGTAAGACTCATTAATAAAGTGTACTAGCAATAAGTTACGAGTAGCTCCCTTTTTTCTATACATAGTTTTTAGTCAGAAAAGCTTAAAGCCCGTTGTATGAATTTTATTCAATTTGAGCCTCGAAAAAGGACACGAGAGTTTTGTATGAAATAAACTACATTGGCTAGCTATTAGCTGTATTATCTCCTCTACTAAAATTAACGTGTTCTATTCGATAATGAAATCGAATTATCGTTGACTAAAAACTCAGAGGGATGAACGTTACGATACGTTTACGATTGTCACATTTATTCGTAAATGTGACAATCGTAGACTTATCGTAACGGTAACACATTCTAGACACACTGCGCGTTGACGCTGCAACGTCAAGCTGGCGTCAACGTGTAGTGTCACTCGAATACGCCACTATTTCGATACGTTTGTGCTCTGGCCTTAGAGAATGTAATTATAGCTTAGAATCTAGATGATTAAGGAATTGTAAGTAAATATATTAATCCCTTCCTGTCCGTTTCGCAACTAATTTTCGTAACCAGTTTCGAAAGCGGAAATATTATTCTTTACCCGCAACTGGTTGCGGTAGAATAAGAAATACTCCTCAACCGCTACCAGTTGCGAATGAAGAATTTTCTGTAAATGGGTTTAGTTTTTTTTTCAAATATCGGCACTCTAAGAAGTGCCGAGGCCGGTCTCTTCCACTTCTTTCAATAAGTTTTCGTATTGTTTTTGAATAAGTCGATTCAAAATCACAACTAGTCGTCTGTTTAATATTACCAATCTTTTTAAAACAATATTTCTCGCAAAGTTAACTTCGCATTTACCGTCATGGTCTTTAAATTTTGCTATTTAATTTCGAGTGTTTAATGTAATATTCACCTTACATATTGCCTCATTGCTACATTTTCAAAATTAGTTACCATTAACGTAAATTTTCTTTCGGTGATAGCAGTAACCATCGTGCAGCAATTTTAAAAATCCTCTTTTAGTCGATATAAATTCTATTATAGCTGAAAATGGAAACACGATATTGACATATTCACAAACCAATAAAGTACTTACCTACTTTATTGTGTATGTTATGTGAGGAATTGGATACTTTTCAAATACTTATCAAAAGTGCAAAGTAAATTAAATTTTCTGAAATATTTTTTGCAAAATGTTTATTTTGTTAATGTATTTTTGCAAAACTATCACAAAAGTAAAGCATAATAATCGCTATCGCAACTGGTTACGAAACCGGCCGGAAGGGATTAATCATCACGAGAGTTAGTTCATCTTTTCACAACTTTTCTTTAACTCTCGTAGTTTCATATTTGGTCATCCCTTTTCTCAAAGAATGTGTCTTCTTCCACTTCTTATTTTGGGTCCCACGGGCTTTTTGCATGGAGTTAATTGTTTTTCCCATCTAACGTTATTTAATTACATTAAGAGAAAATATTATTTTTAGCTATCACGATGGAAGACTATTTACAATGTCAGGCTCCGTTGTGCCTATGCCAGGGACCTCAGGGGTAAAATCTCAAGTTTCGCCAAATGAAGATTCCATCCAATCATCAGAAAATCAAAGCGTGTCTCTAAACAACCTAAATCAGTTACGTGTGCAAGCGGACAAAATTGAAATCATCGAATCTATTGATCGGGTAAGTATTAAACCTATGACTGAAGAAATGGTCTTTGTGCTGCTGTCACAGCTCAGTTGGTAATAGCTCTGCCTTCCATGCTGTGTATGTTAAAATGCTAAACCATTATGTGTTTTTTCTTAACCTTAGTGAGTATTTTTGATAAAGGCATTATATAAAAGAATCACGTGAACTATTAGTTCATATTAGCACCTTATAACGCACTTGATCGTGATATGAATAAATAAATGAAATAATACCTTCATGACATTGACACATTCGGGGTTGCAATCAAGGCTCTCAGTCTTTTTATTACTTTCCTTATCCTTACGAAATGGATTTGACTTTTTTCATAAGCTCTTTGCAAATGGTTATCAGAACTCCTACATAGCTATAGTAGATCGAGTAAAATATTGTAGACCGACTTAAATATAGTAGATAACTAAAGGTGTATTCCAAATACTTCTACGTATATGAAAATACACATGCGATGTAAATAGTAATTTCAATGTTCTGTTTCTGAGCTTGATCAAGTTAATGCATTAATTTGAAAAGGGCTATTAGACATATTACGTTCAGTGATGGTGGTCGGGTCGCGCAATCAGTATTTACGACGGAGTCTACTGCGGACGCGTCATAAACGTGACATCGGGAAGTAGTGTGATCGACGGTCCTCCATAGCCTATTGTTTCGATGGTGCTGCCTTGGACACGCACAGACTATCCATTCAATTTGGACTTGATGTTCATTCTCAATTCGTCAGTGGCACTAACGGACGCTGGAAATCCCAACGGAATTATTAGCCAGCTGAAATCTATTTTCAAGCGCTAGTAACCGCTAGTCGAAATTGGAAGCAGTTCGTATCTTTCAGTTTCTGTGACTGGAGTTTGTGTACCCTTCGTGACCTAGCCATTTGCCAATTACAACGATACTGATCTAAACTATTTGTCATCAAGTTATAATGACTATTCATTTTGAAGACATCTGTGTGGTGAGCAAATGAACGAACAATTAAATAGAGCCATTGTGGTTCTACTGGCATGTGGATGTGCGTCTAATTGAAAGTATGAGTCCGGTTTACACCATTCGCCAAATTCGATTCAACAGCATGGCTCCGGTAAGTAAACAGTCGCATTTCGCACAAAATATTGGTTTATATAAAGTACTTTTCAGTCAACTTAAATATATTTCAGAACACTTCTTAACCGTTCACATTCAAGCTAGGTCTAGTCTAACTTTCAATGCAATTGTAGATAGAGATAAATACATAATAAACAAAAATATTTCAATATTGAAGTAAAAATAATTACTTACAAATAAGTGGATAAAGAATCACCAAGGTATCTCAAAAATCTTCGATAATAAATTTGTTACAAAAAGTTTTTTATGCATCATTTTGAGAAATACGGTTATCGCAACAAAATATATCGAATACCTTCAAAATATTGTTGATAAAACGGGTTACTGTTCATTAGTCAATGCAAACTTTGTTAACCAATAAGTAAAAGTGGGTATATATTGACCCTACACCAAACCATCACCCCCTACCCTCTGTAACCTCGAGTGAGTAAGTAAAGAGCGCTCACTAATTGCTACCATTGTGACATTTAATGGCTTACTGTACGCAAATTGATGTTCGTGTCTAGCATTCGCGAAGCTGCTAGTGCCACTTGAGTTTCAATGAAGACTTTTATGGTGTGCAAACCTAGTTACGAGTATATCTAGGTAGAGACAACAGACCAAGACGTCTGGTCTTAACTGCACGCCAACCAACCGTGTTTTCTTGTCGTGTTGAGATGTTTTAAAACAATGATTGTGGTTTTACTAATTAAATTAGTGCTGCTTCTAAACCATATTTAATTTCTTCGTTAGAAGTATTTTAGGGTGACATTAAATTATTAAAAGTATCATTAAAATTAATCTCGGTTTTTTTAAATTTTGGTTTAGTTTATTCTTTCTTTACTACCTACATGGAAATAGTAATATGTAGGTACATATATCACATATATTTCTATACTATTTATAAACAGAATGAATTGATTGAAAACCTACAAATTTAAGTAAGTTAAACTTATTTGACTTGTGATTAAAACTCTCAATTTTAAATGAGTATCGCTGTTAGAAGGACAAAATAACGCGCTGATTTAAATTCATCACACAGTCCACAGTTGACACTAACCCATGCTTTAACGACATTTATTACGTACATCCGATCCAACTACTTATACATTTGTATGATTATAAACAAATAAATAATAACATCCAACCTTAAGATTTCATATGATGACTGTTCAGGAAACCTAGACTTGTAACAGTAAATTGTATACAATGGGCTTTATTCAATATAAAAAAGTATTTTTACAGTATAAAGGATTATTAGTAGGTCAAATTTAACAATTATGATTTTTTAACTTCTGAAAGCAAAAATATCTCTGACACCCAATGAATTGTAGTATTTTGAAACCTATGGTCCAATATAAGATATTTAAATAAATTCTGATCACATTGTTATAAATACGCTTTTCTAAATGTTTGCTGCATGTTGAGTTGCCTTAGAAATATTGTGTTTATAATAATGGTGAACTGGTTTCAATTTAAGAAAGTCTGAAAATTTAATAAAAGACAACACATGCGATATTAGAATTTCATGATTCTCGAGATGTTTAATGTCCCGTTATGACCGTCATAAACATTCCAAGCAGAATGCGGGCTAGTTGCTATTCAAAACATTTAGTTGTGTTGTTCTGAAAACGATATTAAATCTTGCTTCTTGTTCCCTTTCGAAATCTAAGCTCAATGAAAGTATATGCCGTACGTTAGAAATATGACAACTACAGCTTTTTGTAATTGTTCTTTACAACTCTTCTTTCTTCACTAGAACCAGTGATAACAATGGATAAGGAATATTCATAAATCTTAAGTCTTCTGTAAATTAAATGTTTTTTTAAAGGTGGTAAGCGAATCGGACAATGAAAAAAACTGGCTTTCTAAGCAGTGGTCGAAGGTGACAGCAAACCTAAGTTACCGCATCAGTGGGGAAGGACGAGCCAAACCACCGGACTGGTTCCTGGACAAATTTGCTGCGAAGACATTCACAGATCCTGAGGAGCCACTTTATCAAACTAAAAGATCTAAACTATTTTGTGGGTTAAAACTGGCGTTCGATCCTACGCTGCCTTCGCATTATCAAGTAAGATATTCAAACATATCCGTTTTATATCCTGTTATATATCTACTGTTTTGCTAACGATGTTCTTTTGTTCTTTTTTTTTACGTTAAATCCTGTTATCCATAATATTTACATTGTCCTTGACTTAAAGCTATGGATTCGGGTGTGTTTCTTTACAGTGGCTCGCTGTGGTCTCCTTGGCGATTCTCTACAATATGGTATTCATCATTGGTCGTGCAGTATTTTGGGAACTTGATAATTTAACTCGATATTGGTTTGTTATGGATTATCTCTGTGATATCATATATATCGCGGACACCATTATTCACATGCATGAAGGTAAGATTTCGTGCAACTTGTTGCTCTATGATGTTTTTTTTTAAATTCAATCGAACATCTTACTAAAAATATTAATGATCTTTTAAATCATTAGATATAAAACTGCCTGCTACAGGCAATTTCAATAAAATAATATTAGGTCTAAAATATTTGATTAATTACATAGTAACCCTCACATTGTTTTAGTCATGTTATTTAATACTAATGAAAACAAGATAGTTCGTTATACTTCTCTATTATGAAATTGATCTGCTCGACATGCCATTAATTGTTCGAAACAACTAAATATGTAGGTACAGCTAGATAGGTAATGGTTTCGGTCACTTAATCTTAATCAAACCAATGAATAAGCATTTCAACGATGGTGAAACTATTCTGCTTCATTATTTTTTGTTGTTTATTCGTTAGAATTGAATACTATAATAATACGGATATAATGCCTTTTTGTAATATCCGTATTTGTTTGCACTATTTCTGATTTAAAATCCTTGTTTTGTTTGTTGTTGCTACTTCCAGTAAATCATAAATATGTATGTATTAATATATGTATTATTCGATTACCTTAATTTCAAAAACAATCTTTCACGACAATGTAAGTGGCTTGTATTGCTTTCAAGCGAGTCTCGCAAATAAATCAACAATTTGACACCCACTCACACAAAGCCGCGCCTTGCGTCATCAAATTTAGCTAACGTGTGTACCAACATTCGACCCAGCCTAGTCGCTTTTTCCGTTCAAACAATGCAATGAGCCGATCCGACACAAACCTTGTGCGTTTTCTATCGATCTGTGATCTTAATACCTCGAATAATTAGCAAAATAATCATGATCACTCCTCAACTGTTATTACAGGTTTTTTAGATCAAGGCCTCTTGGTAAGAGACTCGAGGATGTTAAGGCAACATTATCTTAAAACAAAAGCTTGGCGATACGATTTGGCATCTCTATTGCCGACAGATATAGCTTACTACTGGTGGAAACCTGGAACCTGTGATCATGTTGGTACACTTTATTATATGGCTATTTTATTGAATGAAACATTAATAAATTGGACTATTTTATTAATATCATAGGTAGGTACATATCTAACCCGGCATTTTAGTAACTACTAACCTATTTATTGATTGAATACCATTATCTTACAGCTAAGGCGCCAAGGCGATAATACTAACGTCGCTTGGCAGTGAAATGCAAAGTTAATCAACATGATAAACCTAAATTAGGCCACATAGTGAAAAATGAATTAATCAAGAAACAATAGTCACAAAGTTTTAGTTTTTTACTGATCACACTAGCAGGTCTCGGAAGTGTTCTCATCAACAAGAACTGTTCCACCCAATGTCATTCTTTAACTTGTCAATATTGGTTGTGTTGTGTTCCAGAAAGGTTTGCCGTGCCCTGTTATTGTACGACTGAATAGACTTTTTCGCCTACCTCGAATGTGGGTGTGGTTCGATCGCACAGAGACCGCCACTAGCTACCCAAATGCCTTCAGAATTTGCAAGGTCAGAAACTTGTGATTAAACAACATTTATAGTAATTGTTTATGAGCCGGACTGATATGATTTGTTTTTAGGTTGTAATGGCGATCCTCGTACTAATCCACTGGAACGCGTGCCTTTACTTCGTCATCAGCTACGCCATAGGCTTCGGTACAGACAACTGGGTTTACAATCTGACCGGAGCACGCAATAACTCACTCGCTCACCAGTACATTTACAGCTTTTACTGGTCCACATTGACTCTTACTACTATAGGAGAAACTCCACAACCTGAAATTGATGCCGAGTATTTGTTTGTCGTCGCAGACTTTTTAGCTGGAGTGCTGATATTCGCAACCATTGTCGGAAACATCGGATCGATGATATCTAATATGAACGTGGCAAGAGTAGAGTTTCAGAATAAGATGGACGGTGTCAAACAATACATGGCTTTTAGGAAAGTAAGCGGTATGCTAGAAGCGAAAGTAATTCGATGGTTTGCTTATACGTGGGCTCAGAGTGGCGCTCTCGATGAGGAGCAAGTGCTTTCGTCGTTGCCAGATAAATTAAAGGCTGAAATTGCGATACGAGTCCACTTAGATACTCTAAGGAAAGTAAGAATCTTCCAGGACTGCGAACCTGGACTACTTGAAGCATTGGTTCTAAAATTGAGACTTCAAGTTTTCAGTCCTGGCGACTACATTTGCCGGAAAGGAGATGTTGGAAAAGAAATGTATATCGTGAAAAGAGGTCAACTTCAAGTTGTGGCTGATGATGGTACGACCGTCTTAGCCACTCTGAGCGCTGGATCAGTATTCGGAGAAGTGAGCGTGTTGGATATTGCAGGGAACCGCACTGGAAATAGAAGAACGGCCAATGTTCGAGCCTTAGGTTATTCTGATTTGTTCTGTTTGGCAAAACGAGATTTATGGGAAGCCCTGGCCGATTACCCAGATGCGAGGGCTACGCTCACAGAGCGTGGTTGTCAACTCCTACGGAAGGTACTCTCCCAGTTTTTATTAAATGTCTTCTAAAGCTGAATTGACCATATGGAAACAATTCAAGAATAGCATCAATCAAAAAAGATAGTACCTATTTATTTACCGTAAATATAAACAATATTTAAGGTACATAAATATTATATTTTCGAATTTGATTGTTTTTGTACCTCCTATTTTATACCTTAATATATTTTATCTATAATAGTTCAATTATATGTTTTTATTCTAAACAGGATGGACTACTTGATGAAGCAGTATTTGCCAGTGCACAATCCACTCAGCAAAGTTTAGAAGAAACTGTTCGAAAACTTGAGGATACTGTTGACCTTCTGAACAATCGCTTACAAAGTCTGATCGCTGATTTTGGTGAAGAACAAGCCAAAACCAAACAAAGAATAGACAAAGTTGAAAACAGGTCAGTTAAGTATATTTCTGCAGCCTTCGTCCCATTTTATATTGTCTAAATTACCTAATAATACGTTAATATCTTTTTTCATAATAACAGATGATGTTCTTTTCGTGCAAAGCGATTTATAAATTGCGAAATTATTGGTCTTCACAATGCTATGCCGATGCGTTGCGATTTTGTTTTTTGTTTCGTTAATATGTGACAGTTACAGTATGTGAGATATTGGTCGATTTACAGAGTATTGGAGTCAGGTGACGAGTACGATTCTGAAGATAGTTTAGAGAGTGCGAGCGAACAGAAAAGTGAAACCAGTAAATGGTGTGACGTGTCGGTGTACAGCGAGGTAGTGCACCGAGGGGGTGCGCGCGGTCGTTCGCTTAGCGTGGAGCGATCACCAGCGCTGCTACCAGCCGCCCCAGAGCCACGAAGCAAATCTCTTCGCATCAAGAAAGTTCACGACGCCAAATAAAAGCACAGTTCAAGATTCGACATCCAAGAGACATAAGCTCTTACAATACAACTTAGCGTACCTTTTGAGAGCCTTTTTCAGTTTCCATCGGTGGTGTACCTGTAGACCGAAGTTGACGAACGAAAACAGTGGTTGTGGATTTTTAGGTGCATCGTTTATGTACTTCGCTCTCTCTAGAGCAGAGCTGACAAAACATAACGCAAATTGCTAATAATATATGATATTATTAGCGAATAGTGTATCGCTTGCAACGAGTACGTTGTCTCCGTGTTGATGGAATCACAATCTTATTAATTGAAAATCTGGCAATCAGAACGATATTGTTTTGAGCATACTTTTTTTTATAATAATACCTATCAAAAAATTAACAATATGAAAAACTATTTATTAAAATAAAATACATATTGATAATATAATGAGAAAACTATTGCAAAATATGTATCATATTAATGTATTTTTGATAACCTTTTGGAAATATATAAAGTATAGTATTAATACTAACTTTTTATATACTATATATTATTATCATAAACAATAATTGTCCAAAAGTCATTTTTTCTCAGACCTAATACATTTAACATTCCAGAGTAATTTGTACCTAAGTATATATTTTTCTACAATATTTATGATTTCCATTTTAGGCTTCAATAAAATACATGAATTCATTTCCATTCAAGTGTTGTTGTTGTTGGTTGAATCATTAAGTTTGTTGGTTTTTTACTTTACAGTTTCAAGCCGAGCTCTCAGACTAAGTTTTTTTCTAAATGATTTAAAAAAAATGTGAGATCTAATTAGTATTTTTCCAATTTATTTATCATAGATATTTGCTACTTGTTTTTTATGGAATAGTTTGGCATGTTTTCACGACAGCATCAGACTGAGATTATGATTAATTATAATATAATTATCTCGTGTCTTTTACCAAGCACCTAAACAACTGTAACTATGTATTGTCACAATTGAAAGTACTTATGTAAAACAAAACACAAAAACTTATTTTTATAGAATAGGATTTTTTTAAGAAGTTAGTATTTAAAACTCGTGTCAATGAGATTTGGCTTTAATTTATTGATGAGATTGTGAGATTTTTGTGCTTACAATAATTTAAGGTAACCTACTTATATGTATATGTATACATTTTTGTAAATCGTAGGTTCGTAGGAATGTATAAATTTTAGTTTATTTCTTCGTTGTTTGACGTAGAAATAAACTAAACGACCAAATACGCTAAAAATTATATTAATATATCAATAAATTTAATTTAGCTCTATGGCTAGCTCGCCGGTCGGTGGTTATAATAGATGATTCGATTACAACGTTAAAGGTTAAAAGTTAAATAAAAAATATTATCATTAGAGCATTAAAACGCAAATTCGATGAATTTCACTGTCTATTTGAAACAAGATATTGCTAAAATAGCCTAAATAGTGAGCCAGTAACTAGCTCGCAGTAGTTTTAATTTTAAAGCAGAAACCTCCCCGCTTGGTCTAAGTAACACAAAGAAAAGCGCTGTTCGTGTTGCTCATCAGTGGCGCATTATATATCCTTCAGGATAGTATAGGAACTCCAAGATAATGTACTTAGGTACTGGTTAAATCTCAAGACAAAGAAACATTCGAAATTGTATATCTGCAAAAGTATGCCATGTAAAAAGATTTAGAGTCCCCGCAAACTGCAGACTTATTATCGGCCGATAGTTTGGTCAGCTTCTTAATCAATATAAAGATGTATGCAGATGCGCACATTACAGTGATTCAGTGATTCAATCTTCATACTGATTAAGAAGCCGACCAAACTATCGGCCGATAAAAAGTCTGCAGTCTGCGGGGACTCTAAATCTTTTTACATGGCATACTTTTGCAGATATACAATTTCGAATGTTTCTTTGTCTTGAGATTTAACCAGTACCTAAGTACATTATCTTGGAGTTCCTATACTATCCTGAAGGATATATAATGCGCCACTGATGAGCAACACGAACAGCGCTTTTCTTTGTGTTACTTAGACCAAGCGGGGAGGTTTCTGCTTTAAAATTAAAACTACTGCGAGCTAGTTACTGGCTCACTATTTAGGCTATTTTAGCAATATCTTGTTTCAAATAGACAGTGAAATTCATCGAATTTGCGTTTTAAACAACAATCGGTAATTGTTATGCGAGAGCAAAAACTGGCAAGTGTATGTCTTAAATAGGTAACCCTCGCAGCACCTGACTGCGGCGTTGTCCTTCGTTACTTAACACTCCTTTTGACACTCAGTTATTGTATGTCGAGGATCCTGTAGCAAAGAGCGGAATGTGTCCTTTTCTTTATACCTATTTGTGCCTCGGCATCTCTTCATAGTATTAACCACAAATTTAATAATATGAGCCTGCTGTTTTAGCTGGCCTGTTGCTATTGCATTTATTTCGTTCATTTTTTACATCTTTTTTTGAACTCGATAAAGTTTATTATTTTCGCTAGACATTTGAAATAAGATACAGTATTAATATTACTGCATTTTAACAAGCTTTACAATACTCAATGTATTTTGTATTAGAAACCTATAAAATAGGTGACTATGTTTGTAATTTCTGCGTTTAATATGTGTGTAGAGAAGTAATATTAGAATGTTCTAGATTAACTGTATCTTTTAATTATGTATCTTTTTAAAAAGCTACAAAATTTTATCTAATCCGAATGATTTCGCCAAACAAAATAGTTTTTAATTATAGAAAATGTATCCTTACACTTGTCGTTGTTATAAATTAGTAATTATTATGAATGATCCTACGGCGGATCCAAGGGGGGGTCATGGGGGTCATGACCCCCCCCCCCTGAGCTGGTTCCAGGACTTAGGTGGACCACTAATTGAGCATAATTATTACATTATCAAAATTAAATTATAAGTTCATGACTTGACCACGACTATGTGACCCCCCCTGGCGCCAAAGCTGGATCCGCCCTTGGAATGATCAAAACATTATAAACATAAACATGCTGATTCAAGTTAGTCTATTTCGAATATCTTATATAAATATTTGAAAGCCTACAGACAATCAAGTTGGAGTAGCCGCTATCACTACTTTTATTAACCGAATCGAGTGGCTCTTGAATGATATCATGAATTCACGATAGATATCTATTAGCCTAGATTTGAGAATATTTTATCGATTCTATTGTTTTTCCAATAGTATTCCGACATTTATAAGGAAAGAAAACATACGCATGTTTTATCATTTGTTTTTACTAAATATTGCACAGTCGTATCGTTTGTTTGGATGACTGCTAGGTTTGTTTGAGCCTGAACATTATTAAAAATATTGAGTTTTTCAAAGACGTTTTGTTGTGAAAAATCGAAAAGTTATTTCGATGATACCAAAAATTTTGCAGTGAAATTAACGAGTATAGTTTAGTTATTACCTATTAATTTTTGCAATTTAATAGCGATTTTTGTTATTAATCTTGTTGATTAAAATACTATATTTTATATCTAAGGTCATATAATTTGTAGTAGGTATGTTCATAAAACACTCTCAATCATAATGGGTAAATTGGATCAAGCAAAAGTTTTGGTATAAAATACTAATTCATGCAAAGTAATAAAATAAAGTAACCTTTAAGTATACCTACTGATAATTATATTTGTGAATTACGACAAAACTTTTATGCCACATGCTTTTCCTGTCATAAGACATACTAAAAATGCGAGCTCATGGAAAAATTCGTAATCTAAAATAAATCACAGCATTTCCTATCGAAATGTATCTAAAATATTAATTTTAATTAAAGTTTATCTTCAATATTTTAATGCTATCTTTACGAAACAATGTATTTAACACAATATAATAAAATAACCACTGTAATAAACAATAAAAGTCAGTTCAAAACTTAGTCGTTTTGGAAGTAATTTTATTTTACAAATAGGTATACATACATTTATTTTATAAGCTTGTAGTTAAACATAGGTCTATGGATACACACGCGCACTACATTGTATCATTACTAAATATATTATATTTAACTTAATTAGATATATGGTCTCTAGTTCTACCAAAATAGTAGATATTTCTGTTGATTTAAGTATAACATAAATATAACTAAACATCGGTTTATCGATTGAATGTGCAAAAGATAACAGTACAGATAAAAGTAGATATTTTGGTAATTAGCATAGAGTGTGTATCCGTTTGTACCAGTTCTGAAAAACGGATTCTACATCATATTTATAAATGAGATCACTTGTCTATAATTTCCACAAAAGATTCTGCTACTTTTAATTTACCAGTAAGTACATACTATTATTTAATGCCTACTTTAAACTTAGCTATAAGAATTTATAAATACAACATCTAGTTATCAAACTTCTTCTTTTTTATAATATTTTATCGTGTAACTATTGGTACTACTGTCCCCAATTAAAATTAGCCATAAATAAGGACTTAAGATGTGGTCGTAACGGCTTAATAGACTTAACTATATACTCAACGATTTGGTTAAAGTTTTTCTGTAATCCCCTGGTTTTTTTTGATACTCAGTTCAACTGAAACCAGAGCAGACTGAAGCATGGCATGATACCGAAAACAATGGACACCCACGAGCTATATGTTACATTATCTTTGAAATAAATATAAACTCATCGACTTTTTTTCTTCAGTAACCATGTTTTGCAATCCCTTCAAATATTTATTTCATATAACTCCTTTTGAATATGCACTTGCATTATAAACGTGGCTCAGTGTAGCTTCGTCCTTAACTGCGCCTGCCGGAAAAATAAAATAAAATTACTTAATTAATCTTAAAATTAATCACTAATTTTATCTTGACAAGTAGGGAAATAATAAAAAAAATATTATATCCCTACTTGTCAAGAAAAAAATAGCTCTTGTTTAAATAACTCAATAAATCTTAAGGGGTACCTACTAATTTATTCTTGACAAGTAGGGAGATAGATTTTGCATATCATGCCCGAATATGCCCCCCATATATCACCTAGTCTTGTGTATGTTGTTCTCATGCGAATATAGACTATTTTTTTAAATTCCCGTAGGTTTTTACGAGTTTCGTAAAATAAAATTCACTTTTTTTTTCTATATCATTAATAGTTTATTCAGTATTAAGCAGTATTATGCAGTTTATGCAGTGGTCTTATATACTAAGTGATTCTAGGTGCTAGTTCCACGCGATCAGAGCCTTGAAGAACGGGCAAGAAGCTTACTGCCTGGTTCCTACCGTTTTTTTTTATATGATCCTTCTTACAATGAATTACGTTCTCACTATTCAAGACGGTATCATGCCCCAATATTTTATTACCAAGATGCAAAACTAAACATTCATGCATGGACTCCAAAAAACATAGACTTACACATGCAAATTCAATATGCGTCAGGTTTTGTAGGTATTAGCGTTCCTATTTGTACGAATTTGGTCAATTTCCAAGTATTTTTTTTTAAATAACACTTAAGGCCGGTTTCTCGAACAATGATCAACGAAAAAATCGAATAATTTCTATGTGTCAAACTCGGATCAATCGTGATTTGGGTTTCCAGAAACTGGCCGTTAATTTGTCTCGCCTTCTAGGTGTTTCTTTGTAGAAACTACAGAAGTTATTAACCAAGTAACCACTAACCAAGTTTGAAGCGAGGCTTAAGCTACTCTGCCAAACCCGTGATCAGTGTGTTCAACTAATAGGTAAATTCTTCGTCCGGTATAGAGACCAGATGCTACGAATATTTAGTCATTTTCATTTGGAAATTTCGAGAACCGATAACAAAGCATTGTGTGATCGTAGGATCAGTTGCCAGAAAGCTTGAGTCTCGTTTCAAACTTGCATGCATGCAGCTTAAGAAAAAAGTAAACACACGTTAGAAGCTATTTTGTACTTGAAAGTACCTAGTAAGCAAATGCACAGGCATGCTTATTCACCATCTGGCCAGAACGGGAAGCGAGCGGCGTCGGATGACGTCACGGCGTCGTGACGGCGCGGTGGCGAGAAGTTTGTTGGCATGTACCCGGGGTTTGGGCTTGGAGAACCACCTGGGAACATGTTATCAATAAACACAAATCATATCTCTATAGCAGCTTGTTTTCAATTCAACGGCCGTTTTTATCTAAACTTACTTTTTTGAAGCTGTTGTTCTTTTTATCAACTTTTGATAAGTTCAGCTTTTATGCTCAATTTTTTATAAAACGTTGACATACATGGTGGTAGCTCTAAACCTTCTCTAAGGCTTCTCTTTGTCTTACATATGACATATCTTATTTCTAGCATTGTTTTTAATTTTAATCTTTACCAAAAATTTTAGATTAAGCGCCGTTCCAAATCTTAACTATTGAGCATAGACTTACTTACATAAAATTTCTAAAACTATCTCCATCTATCGCTTTGTTTCAGAACTTTATTTTAATTTAGGACACTTCGACTTTTCAAACTTTCATCGCAGTGTGCAAAGCTCGGTGTCGTTAAGTGGCGACATCTATGATTTTACAACGCAGTTGATGAAAAAAACCATAGATGTCGCTTTGATAATGGTAGACATTTTTCAAGATGTATAGGCGACCAAGAAATTTACCACTCTAAGGCTGAATATCATTTGCACGTACAAAACATCAAGGGCTATTTTCGCTTGACAGATTACTAAACTGCTACGTCAGAATCTGTCAATCTGTAATCCTTAGCGAATAATTATGTTACTGGGAGATGTCATCAAAAGTGGTAAACCAATTTCTTGGTCGCCTATACAGTAAGTATGGTACCTATACTATGATGTACTACTATATCTTAGCTGAATGCGGTTTTCTGATCCAAATAATGACATCTTTAAAGTTAAGGTAACAAATTCAATACTAACTCATGGTTTTTATCGTTTCTATCATTGGTGTCTATATAAAATAGGAGTAACATGGCAACAATAATACATACTTAAACGGCACGGAAGACTTATAAAAAATAACTTTAGTAAAAACAATGAGATTTACCTACTAACTATTATTTATCGTTTGCCTCTATTGTTTTTAAGCAAACCATATTTTCGTAACTGTTCATAGGTACTTGAAATTTGGTGCTATTCAGATAGGTCCATTTAATTTGAATAAAATAGATATGACCTGTGCGTTTTAATGTTCCATGTTCAACATTCCAGTCTATGTCAAAGTTAATTTTCTTTTTTACCATATAATTACTTTTTTTGTGAAATATTGTTGCCATGCACAGATTAAATATTACAAAAATGTTCGTAAAAGTATTTTTACCCTCGGTCCAAAACGGGAAGCGTGTGACGGTGTCCGAAGACGTGACGATGTCGTGGTGTCGACTGGGAGAGAACCCCCCAGCAGACGTGGCATACGCTGAACCAGGACTAGGTGATCCATCTGCAAATAGACGCACTTATCACAAGTATGCCGTGTGTTATGTGACCCGATATTCGAATATAGCTTTTTATATCCTATTTGTATTTCCTGATATATCGGCAGTTCAATGAAATTGCCGAAAGTCAAGTGAGTGAAACTTAACTGCTTTTCTTGAAGACTTGACGAGTAAAAAGCCTTGTATTTGGCCTTATTTTTATCAAAAAAATCCCCGTAGTTGCGATTTCAGTTTGAATTAACTTTTTTTTCAGTATTTTAAGCTAAATACGAGTTTCAGAGTTTTCCTAGAAAAATGACTTAGTATCTTAGTACCAATACTAGTATAAAAAAAGGATCCTCATTGTTTAGTCTTTCCTGTCCGAGTTTCATTAGCAATGCTCATTTTGTGACGGACGCTGTAAAAACATCACTTCATTTGAAAATAAACATTGTCCTCTTTCTGTATCTATAGGATTTCAGTATTTTTATAAAACATTCGTTGATTTTATCCACGCGTGAATTGTGCTACTTCCATCTTCAAAGATACATAATAAAACAAACTGGAAAACCAATTTCCAATATATAAATAATATTTTTTATTCTTTAGACAGAGTGAATTCAGAAATATATGTACAAAGGCGAATTTAACAATAGTATACTCATACTTACAATAGTAAGGGTTAAATTCGTCTCTGAAATACCTGAAGATACCTGTTAATGTTTCATGCAATTTAGTTTATGAGTCACGCATATTCGTTCTCTGACTATTCATCTATGATATATGATAATTGAAAGATTAATAAAGCAATATTATTAACACAAATGAAATTAAGTACATAATATGTAAGAATATAAAGTATTACATTTATATACAAAGCGCGGTTGACTTACCTAGAGTGTTCACTCCAATAGGATTATATGTGTTCATTGACATTGACTGCATAGGCTGCAACGTGCCTTGAAACTGAAATTGAAAAAAAAACATTATTTCATCATTGGCTTTCGAATTAACTCTATCTTTTGAAAACTCATTTTGGTTTAGATCAAAAGCAATATTTTTATTTGTTATAAGTAGATATTTAATTAAAATCTCAATTAGATTTTTTTTGTATTATTTATAAATCTAAATACCATCTATTATAAAAAAACTTAAACAAGATAGCCGCGAGCAGCGGGGCAAGGCCCAAGCTACCGGTGGTCAGGGCTACAGACTGAGGAACCTCCGGACAATGCGTGCCGTGTCGAGGATCACTGCCTTCTGCATCTGACCCTTGAGCTACCCTTCTAGCGATAGCCTCTTGAGATGTTGGTCGAGGCTCTTCGTAATCAGGCAATTCGCCGAATTGACTATCGATATATACGATATAATAATCGTATAATCAACATCCCACATGGCGGTTACCTCGTCCAAAGTCAAAATAATTGCTGAGCTTTACATTTTCGGCCTAGCCCTGAATCCACTTCAATAACCACTTTAATTATTATTACCAAAAGAGTACAAAATAAAATGCACAACTTGTTAGTGAAAAAATAAAGCTGTTCTTTATTAGTCTATTACGTATAAAAAATATGAGTTCATCATGATCACGGAGCACATAACGTGGAGAGCGCGTGCGGGGGATACCGTGGTCACTAAACATACGCTATATCAAGCGTATGCGGCGGAATTTTCGTCAGTCGCAGCAGAGGTAGGCTTACGTACGAACATCACTCGCTCCCGTTTTTAAGGCAAATAAAACAAAAAGTAATGCCTAGTTGTGCCATTAAATGGTGTGGAAAGTGTACTACTACTTCAAGTTACACAAAAGATGGGATAACATTTCACAGGTAAGTGGTTTTCTACTCCATTTATTCAATTTGATTAAAAATTAAAAATATTTTAAGTTCTGGAATGTTCGTGTTGCTGTCTCTTTCTGCTACACTGATTTGCTCATTAGCAGTTGTCTCTTTTTTTCTCGATAGTGCTGTTCGCAGCATCGCGACGTTTTTATCGATGTAGGTAATCAATACAAATAAATAAAATATAAGTGTCTGTTTGTAATGTCAAAATAATAGCTTTTTACTAAATGTATTTTTTATAAAAGTATATACGGTACTTATAACAAACAAAAAAAGTAAGATTTTTGTCTGTATGTCTGTTTGTTCCGGCAAATCTCCGAAACGGCTGGACTGATTTTGACGGGATTTTCACTGGCAGATAGCTGATATTATAAGGAATAACTTAGGCTGTTTTTATTTTAGAAAAATATTAGGGTTCCGCGCCATGAAATCGTGAATAAATAGCGCGGGTGGGAGATGCAACGCGGCGGGTCGGTGGACGAGGGAGTTTTATTAAAATATGGCTGCTAGTATCTTACGACTTCTACGCGAGTCGCGAACGAAGTCGCGGGGCACAGCTAGTTTAAAATATAGATATTTGCCTTATATTTTTTTTTAATTTGTTTTTAAATTTGCAGGTTTCCCAACGATGACACCGAGAAGAAAGAAATTTGGATTAAAGCTACACATAGAGACAATTTTTTTCCAACAAAATCTAGTGTCGTATGTTCTAGGCATTTCACGACAGATTGCTATGAAAGTTTAAAAAATAATAGACGCCGATTATATAGGTCATCAGTGCCTACTTTATATTTACCTGCTCTGGTAGGTATTTTTATAAATAGTGTATTACTTACTTTTACATGGGTTAGTCATTCACTTTTTGTTATATTCAATTATATTTATTTTTTACAGACACTTCCAGATGATTCAAAAAACACCCAAGATCAATCGTCTCTATTAAAAGATAAGAATGAATCTTCTAAAAGCACGGTAATATTCACAAATAACAATGATTATTATTTTAATCTTGACTTTTTCTGTAATTATCCGTAACTGATCATAATTATGTATTTTTAATACTTGGAATTTACTGAATTAAGAACGAAATAATCAATATCTTAATTTTTATATATTCAGTCAGTGTGCATTTTTTGAGTATCTACTTACCTGATCCAAATCAGTACCAATCGGAAGCGTACCCAAGATACTGGCTGCATTGCCGCGCTGAATAGCAATGCTGATACGCTGGGCCAGATACTCACCAGCCCTCGGGTCACGCGTCGCTTCGATTAGACGCCCAGAAATAATTTTGGAAACCCGGTGGGCCTCGGTACCCCACGGACCTAGAGTCTCGACCCCAAGAGGAGCAAATATGTAGGCCCTGTCGAGACCTGCATATTTGCGTCTCTTGAGATCCTCGGCCGAATCCGCCGCCGCACCAGCCCGAACGGATGTCTGTGACAGGTGTGAAGGCGCAAGGGTGTCGACACAGGTTGCGTCCCACACCAAAGGCCTTCCCGCCTCCCACGGAACTGATTTGGATCAGTTGAGCTATCTATAGATCGTTGCAACGGTCTGTAGATAGCTCAACTGTTTCTTATGTATTTTATATGACAATGTACATTTTGTAAATACTGTATAGTCGTAAGTTTGTTTGTGAATAAATGTCTACTTACTAAATATGATAATTTTGCAGGCGCCATCAGCAGATTTAACTAATGTCCAAGCTCAACATTCTTCATCAGGAAATGTAGAGAATCAACCTTCTACAAGCAAGGTAATTTTCGTGAATTTTATTATTATCCTGTGTAATACTATTTTCTATGAAGCAATTATAAAATTGTATTTTTTAAAACTATTTTTTCAGAGTTTAGATGAACACAATTTTAAGACCCCTGAAGAACAATACGATTTAACACCAAGAAAACGAAAAATGAAACGAAACATAGATCGTCTTATATATAGTTTGAATAAAAAGAAAAAGGATGTGAAGAGACTTCAAGACAAAACAAGGAAATTGAAAAAAAAAGTCGCAAGTTTACAAGAAATTTTAAATACGCTTACTAAAACATTATTATTAAGTCAAGAAAATGGAGATATTTTAAAAGGTATCGGTGTAGAAAACCAGGAATTGATTAAAAGACAACAGAAAAAATGTTTGACAGGACACATAGTTTTGACAAGTTTTTGACATTTGTTTGTTGCCGAGATGAGACTGCGACTAGATTCTCGTAATTTTGGTATTGGTTAATTGGTCTTCTGTTTTCATTCAAAATCGAATGCGTATGCGTATCTCTGTATCACAAACAAATCCGTAGACTACTCAATCAAACAATAAAATACCGATATCGATATTTTTAAAATTACTCTTTTGGAATCCCTAGAGAATCAGTTGTCAATTCGTCACCCAATCACAGCGGCCGAAGCTTGCCTCTCCCCCCGCCGTTTATTAGTGACTTAGATTTAGAACAAAAACGTGCCGATGCTCTCTCCACTGGTTTTGTGCTCCGTGATCATGATCATCAAATTTATGAAAAAAAACATAACATAATCATCCAGCCGTAAAAGAAAATAATATTAACTCAATCATATTTGCGTTAATCTTGAAATCATATTTTACTGTTTTATGAAACGCTTTTCTAATTTTAATTTCATATTAATCCAGTTTTTATTACGTAAGAAATCTAATTTAATCGTGACACGCTATAAACGCTATTAGTTACTACGTAAAATTGCAATAATCAGTTTTTAACATCCAATTGTAAACTTTTCAAAATATTAGTTTGAAATCTAGGTTTACTTAACATTTCGCCTTCAACATTGTTAAGGTTGTAAAAACTTTAGTAGTGTACACATGCTAATGATCATCACATCATCAACCCATAGCAGTCCACTGCTGGACGCCACTGAGCCCAGTCTTCGGCTCTTCTCATCCAGTGTTTGCCAACTACATTCCACAGATCGTCACTCCATCTCGCCGGATATAATGATACTAAACCAGTGTAGATCCAACAATCTTAAAATGCGTTTGCACTTATATTGGATTCAATATTTTTTTTTAGTATCTGGATCTTGAATCTACCGTTTTATATACGTACATACATACCTGGCTTTGTAATTGATGTGTAGCGAAAGGATTAACAGATGATGACTGGTGAGGGAGCCCGCTGTGTGGGGAACAACCAGGGGGACTGCGGCCCATACCAGTGGCGTACCCCAAGCTACTTGGAGGCTGAGCCAACCAGGTTCTGAAAAGCCCCAAGAAACACTTACACCACGTTCTATTTCGCACATTACATTCTTGGCGTAATAACTTAAATTTATTTGTTAAATAGTTTGTAAGTCAGAATATAAAAATATTTATATTCATTACTATTTAAATGTGAATGTGGCTGGGAACGCAAATCACGCTATAGTCCCAAACATTGCAAAGCTTGTATGGAATCTATATTATGCTGATATATATGCATAATAAATATTTTTTTTTCATATAATGTTCATTTCACATATACATACTTAATTATAAATAGTGAGGGCAATATCTGACAGTTTTGGTATAATTTGACTTCTACAATCACTTCACCTTATCATACCGCCAGGTCAAAATGGTCATTTAAATAAATCTAGTTATAATTTACCTAAAGTCACGTTATCGACGAGAGAGGACACCTCCATTTCAAACAAGGTCAATCTCTTTTTTATTATGTTATATTAAAATACTGATAGTGAATATTATGTTAAAGTCTACGGAAACCGGAAGTAAAAATAATGCTCCAATCAGTACCCACATCATTAGTGTAGGTATGTTATGTAAACAAACATCCAAGAAACGTAAATATTTATTCTTATTAATAATTATGTGTAAATGTCTCGGACATAATAAACATTTCAAATTGCGTGATTCAAGAAAATATGCGGACAATCAATTACACAAAACGTAATCGCGTTTCAAAAATAAATATTGATGAAAATGAGTTTGAAATTATATCAGAAGTGCTCAAGTTTATCAGAATAGTTCGGTAAATAATCTTATAAATATACATAGTTCACAAGGCGACACACTATTTTGTTTTGTGTAGCTAGTAAATGTGGATATAATTCTTACGTAAGTTGTATTGTCTCTCACTTGTCACTGTTCCCTTAAAGACAAGTCTGTAGCACTGTTTCTATTTTCATTTACACAGTATAATATGATGATAACTTGAAAAAAATCAAGCAATTTCAGTCATTGCAACGATTTCACAGTTTTACAGTTTTATAGCGAGGATAGAGTTTCCACTAGGTTCTCGATTTAATACCACTCACGTGTTACAATACATAGTTTTTTCATTATTAGATTAAATAATTTACGCAGCTATTTGTTTAAATAAAAATCAGCGCCATCAAGTATTTATCCTGTCTCTTATTAGGGTTTACTTACGTGTCATATCTGGGATAAGACGGTGGATGGTATGGGGATCCCGAGCCGAAGTAGTTCCTGGCTCCTAAAGGCATGTGCGACACATGCTGCCCAACGTGGCCGACGTGGTAGCCCTCGCCGAACAACGACTTGGAGTAAGGAGCACGGAAAGGCCTCTTCATGCGACGCCGGCGTCTGAAGTTTCCGTTCTCAAACATCTCCCCGCATTGTGGATCTACAACATCACTACACTGACCACCGAAGATTTTCACATCGGTTGATATATTTCGCAAGCCATTCGCAATAATTTTCACGATGCAAAAATACATTCGCAATAGTAGTAACACACAAGTATAATATTTAATCAAATAAGCGCGCTTATTTTTCCAGCTTTTATTCATACCTAATGTCCAGTAGTTGCCTTTTCGCTCACCGCCACCTTCCCTTGGTACTTTGATAAAGCATTCATTTAGGCTTAAATTGTGTCGGATCGAGTTCTGCCAACCTTTCTTGTTTTTCTCGAAGAACGGAAATTCCTTGGTGATGTACGAGTAAATCTCGCTAAGGGTGGCACGTTTTGTCGGACTATTTTGTATGGCCATGGTGATCAGAGCGACGTAGGAGTAGGGCGGCTTCGTGAGGGTCTGCGCCGTCGGCGTGCTCGACTGCGGCTTGGTCTCCGCGCTGACTGGACTAGTAGGCGTTGCCGGCTTGGACCGGTTAATTTCAGTGCTACGAGAAACGAAGTTCATTGAATTGCAATCAAATTAACATTATAATATCTTAACCATGTTGATTGAAGGCATATTTACCTGGTATTAGGACTAGCATCGTCTCTCGGTAGGGGAGGCAACGTAAGAGTTTGATAAACTCGAGAGAGATCTTCTTCGTTCTTGATGTGTTGTGGATTCGCTGGGTCTGCGGAGTTCGTTTCTAACAAACAAATGCCACTGTCGTAAGATGATGGTCCTGCATAAACAACAATTTCTTTGTTAAAAACAATTTAAAAAAATGTGGCGTTGCTCTCTTGATTATTTTATACTGCGCTACGCATGTTTTTGAAACTACTAGTTAAAGACTTGATCGATGAATTAATATTATAAACCATCGCTCGCCATATTCTTACATAGTGAGCAGTAGTAGGTAGCTAATGTTCTGAGTTACTGCCGACATCTAAATAGCTACCTACAATATTGTTATGTTGCATTGAACACTTGAGATTTAGCCAATCTTACGCGAACGTGCCTCCCGATACGGGTTTCTCGGAATTCGTCTCTTAACGTTGTATTGTTTGTAGGTACCGAAACGTAATCATAACATATTTATACAGTACCGGATTTAGGAATCTTTTGACCCTAGAGATTTTTTATTGTGTGTTTCATACTAATCCAATAAGAGTACCTATAGACCAGACTTTGTTCCACACATTTGATTTGTGTCGCACGTCGGCAGTTCATGGGCATTTTGCACAATGCCATCTAGTCCCAAACTATGCGAAGCTTGTTCCATAACTTGGCATAATTTGGGACTAGATTACATTGTGTGAAATGGCCATGAGTAGTGTTTTTTTCAATGCACGCTAGTCATCGAACCTACTAGCCATTATGCCACACTTAAACATCCTATGTTGCGAATTATCGCGATTTTAAAACCACCAAAAGATGCCCGCGATTTCGTCCGCGCGTTGTCCCGACGACGTAGATAATAGATATCTAGCTGTATAATTTGTCTTAGTTCACATCACCAAAATAGTCAATTTTGGCATGCTTTTCAATCTTCTTCTACTCTAGGTAACAAATTTTTACCACCCATATAAACAAATATAATCATATTAAAATAACGATTATAAATAAGTATCCACCATGGCGATTATAAACATGTCATTTTGATAAAGGGGAATGGGCATTTTGGGCCACGGCTAAAAAAACTCTACCTTCGGTGGGAATCGGGGTATTTCCGAAAAACTGTAAGAATTTTCTTTTTACAATACTATTTATTATATTTCTATTGGTTGGATTTATCAAACAATTTGAGAATCAAATAAAGCCTTTTGAATGTTATAAATATTGTGGGCTTTGAAAATACGGGGTAATACAAAAATGCAATTTTTATAAAAAATAGTATAGGGAAGGGAAGGCTCGTATAGCCCTTTTAAAATTACTATGTGGCAAATCTTTGTTTTAGTTTATTTTTGTTTATCAATTAACAAGAAAAAAACTAGAGTATCCTTTATATCTTTTATTTTATCTAATTATTAAACATTTTTAATGTGATTGAAAACTTTGTGCTCAATTATGTAATATTAAATTATGTAAAAAGTAATAAATATATTCATTATTGTATTTATATGAACCTTTGTACTTTTAAGAACACGACTATAACTTCACTGTGTAGCAATTCTAGTTGTACGATGTCTGTAAACTTTCAGTCAGTCAGGACTTTATTCTTATTTATAAGATACCACCCAGAACAATAAAATGATGCGATTTCATTGCAAAATAACGCGTATCATACAAAACTGACGTTAAAACTTAACGGTATTATAGTAAAGCAGTAAAGGAATATTAACACTTAAACTTTATGTAATAAATTGTAAACTAGGTTTGTTTGTTTGGAAATCTTCGCTAAAAACTGCACGAGACTGTAACGCTCCTAAAATGTATAGAGTATCACTTGTTGCTACTTCAGACTCGCATGATATTGTCTGATCCCTTTAAAGTCTCTTTCCATCATCATTCCATCTTGTGGAGAATTCTCTGTCGCTTTTTCATTGGTTTTCTTTATGCGAGATTCTAAAAGAAATCCAAACACTTGCATACCTACATGATTAAAATTATGTACTTATATGTAAAGTATGTAAGTACATGATATGTATATGATAGCACATAGCATATTTATGTAAAACATTTAAATATTTTCAGATTGTTATGAAACTCAACATTTTCTGACACATTAGAAGTATACCCTGGACTAAAATTTGCTAGGCAACCCATATGCAATATATTTATTCACATATTAAATTAAATATAAAATACGTTTCATTAAATAAACATCTCGGTGAAGGTCGTTCTATGGTGGGATCTTAGGCTAAAACTGTTTATGGTTTTGATTAGAAATATAAAAGCGATGTCCAGATTTTGAGTCATTTTTTCGCACTCAACTACCACGCTTTTATTTGCTCTGGGATCAGATAGCAGCGTTGAGTAAAAAATACGATAGTATTGAGAATATTAAAAAAAATGTTTAACAAAATACAACGTGAATATAAGTAATATAATATTATAAGTACGGTGAACTTTCTTTTGATTTTCTTGTGATTGATATTTTATACACATATGATATTATTATGGCTCATGCGAAATTAATATGAAATCCGATTACGTCTAAAGATTTTAATCATTATTCTAGGTACCTACATATGTTCAATTGCCAACTACACAGCATTCGGGTGTACTCGAGAGCAGACAATTCACAACAGACTATTGAGTTTTGTGAAAACTTTTTGGGAATCAAACCAGTCGCATACCTACCTTTAAAAAGCAACAAAAAATCTTTGAACCAATAAATTGGCTAGGGAGGATGTAAAAAGCTTTTTTCCCTTTGTGTGCCTTCGTGAGTTCTTTTTTCTTTAATTGCATTACAATTTATAGTGTTATTTGATATTTTTCTCATAATATTAATACCGTTGTCTCTTGGTATACCTACCACCCCGGCTATCGTTCAGTTGTCTGGAAGTTGTCTGGAAAAATTTAGAGGTAGGTTTTATACTTTGAATGATATGTTTATTTCCTATAATATAATTGATGTATTGCATCTTTTTTTTATCTATTTAATATTGCCTTAAAATAAAGCCCATTTTAGACATCGTTTTGAAATAATTGCTTTATTGTGTTATGAAAAACCAGCGCAACTATTTATTTTCATTATATTTTTCCAAGGTCATCATCCGTCCCATACACATTCGATTTTCAGTAATTTTGTTCGAATGAAGTTAACTAACAGGAATGTCGGACAGAGTCGACTGTAATGCAGTTGCATATCGGATTCGAGCCCTGCCACGAACACCGTGTGGTATTGTGTCGCTTATAGAACAATGCCTCATATTTATAAAACATAAAAGCCGGCGTATCGTTCGTGAAATTAATAACAAATAACAATTGTGAAACGTTCGTGCGGGAGCAGTGCGAATTACCCATGACGCTGAATAACTGCCTTGTGAATGCGAAGAGCGGAGATACAGCAATGGGAACGACTTCACGTATCTCATCCTGTGTCCAACAGGTTGTCCCGCGCGAGAATACGCTACGCTATTTTTTTAATAATACACTGGCCTGCATAACTAAGTATCACACTTTTTAAATTGCAATAACTTTTTAAGTAAACAAGATATACTTTGATCTCAACCCAATTGAGCACGCCTGGGACGAGCTAGGAAGGCTATTCAGAAGCCGCAGACCACCACCTACCACCCTCAGGGCACTAAAACAGGTCCTGATAGAAGAGAATGGGTCCCCAAAATCGGCTCCGAATCCTCGTGTTCAGTATGCCAAGCCGACTTAAAGCTCTAATCAGAGTCCGAGGAGGCAATACCAGTTATTAAAAATGAAATAACATGTAAAACATACCTACTTAGAAAATGTTAGATGAGTTTTTAGACACAAAGCTAAAAATGGCTATTTTTTTAAGGTAAAAATGTTACTAATGTATGCTTTAAAGAAAGCTGATAAAATTTGCTATAAAACATTTTATATTTGAAATCTCTAACTTGTATAGTAAAGAAGAAAAATAAATTCTAAAAGTGTGATATGTACCTACTTAGTTTTGCAGGCCAGTGTAGTTTATTGACTATTTATTCAGTAGATTCTGTAGTCAATTAAGTTATTATCTTAAAACTAATAAACTCCTGTTATAAATACATACACTATATACTCACTGACGTAGTGTATGTCATGATCACTTTAGTATTTATAATTTTATAGTTCTTCTTCTTCTTATCGTGTCGATGCTACAACTGTAGGTATTCTGTTGTAGCATCGTGTTGGAAAGATTAGCCAGACTAGACACTGCTTTACCGTGCCTAGCTGTAAATTTATAGTTACACTATTTAAAACTATCATAACATAGAACTTTAAACTTTTTCTAGATTACCGCGTCGTATCAATACCACTTTGGAACCGAATCCAGTAGTAGGAACATCAATATATTTGAAAGTAAAATAATTAAGTTACTGTGCTCAAGCTCATTATTGAGAGTAGGTACTTGTAAAGGAAAACATGATTATGAAACCAGCAAACCACTTAGCCACCTGATTTCAACCAGATGTTACGTCGTAGATTGGCTGTATAATGTAACCACTACTAGTGACTAACCACTAGACTTTTTATAAAACTCCTGAAGGAAATCCTTGGATTAAAAAGGACATAATATGAAGTATATTTTGCCACTGAACGTCGAGGGAACAACCTATAAACAAATCTTCCTTGATTATTGATTTGATGAAATTTTACGATTAAAGCCAGTTTTAAAACTAAAACCAAAGCTATCTATCACAAAGAGTCACAAATATTTAAAGATGTTTTTTCGTAACGATATTCGTTAAATGATGAGCAAGTCCTCAAACATCGTGAGGAAAATTGTGGCTTACCCAGTTCCGCACATTATAGGTACTCCTTATACAAATAGATAAAAGAATCACTTCTTATACGTCCTATACGCATTAATATAGCATAATATCTAAATGAATAATGCCTCCAAAGAACATTAATTAAGAAACATTTATAAAACACTATATGAAAATGAAGAGTACCTACCGGTATAAAAAATATTTTCAAATCAACTACGTAACAACTATATAATCAACCCTTGTGCGAAAGGGTTGGAAGTTCAACAAAATAGACCGGATGACTTACTAATTTACTTATAATACAGCCTCGAGCTAAAGAAATCCGAGAAGTATTTCCGCTCAATTAGCAGCCTGTCTGTAACTACGGGGATGAAAAAAAACCTCGACGCCATTATTATTTAACACCTGGTTACCGAGAAAAATAAATGTTTGTAAAATAACGTCGTTAATCTGTCGCGAAGGTATTTCGAATTGGTGAAAAGAGAAAAGTTTTAACAGTGTTTGTAAATAATAATACAACGGATTGTAAACAAGATCGTAAAATGTCAAATGAAAATGAATACATTCTGGTTCACGAAGAAAAATTGTTCGAATGATTTTGCAAAAGATTTGTAAAAGTAATCATTAATTTATGTCTATTTACTTGTGTATTCATGAAGTTTAACATTTATAAGGCTTAGTTTAAAATTAGATAAATCGACATTATCGAAATATTTACTCAGCACAATCAAAACAAACCAACAATACAAACCTTATTAGGGTAAAAAACCTACATTTGATTGTGGTTATAAAACCCTTATTTTAAAACTATATCAACTTATTACCTAATTAATACCCATCATAACATTCGTGATCATTGAGGATTTAAATAATTACACCAAACCTTCTATTAGATTCAGATATATTGACATCTATATCATTTTATTTTCAGTAGCATAAAATAATCGACAACTACATAGAACAATGACAAATTATAAGCGATCAACGCAAGCCTTGGGTTATACGGTAAATAGTCTGAATTCGAAACTAAAGCGTTACTTAACGCGTCTACTGATAATGGAGTCGATATCACACTGGTACAAAAGGTAATTGTTCTCTTAAACAATAAAGCTTAATAACGTAAGGTTCTAGGTAAGGTGCACGCATTGTAAGTATCGTAACTGATGACGGCTAGTGCCCGGTGCAGAGGCGCCGATGTCCACTCTTACGTAAAGACGTGAACACGACTTGAACGCACATTATACCGACTCGGATGTAGCAAAACAATGAAGACAGGATATGTGGACAGGATAAAAGGACACATTTTTAAACATAACCTGTTTTCAAATAAATAAAATGTTTTTATTACACTTCTAAAGAAAGTAGAGATATATTTCGATTTGCTTTTTACCGACTTCAAATAAATATTCAATTTGACTATGTTTTGATTTATGTTACGCGATTACTCTGCCAATGGTAAACCGATTTTGTTGATTATGCTTTTGTTTGATAGATCATACTTCAGAGGTTTTCATATAAATTACATAAAAATTTTACTACTTAGATGACGATTGAAGTCGGGTTTGTTAATTGTTGTAAATAATTGAAAGAAAGAAAGAAATAGATATTTTGGTGGAACAAAAGAATGTTGTACCCTTTTAAAATCTCTAAATTAAGTTTCGTTTGGTTAAAATAATATTTATTTTTACAATTGTATTCACTACAAAAATTATTAGCATTTTTTCGTATATAATTTATTCGTTAAAATTTATTATTTCTATAATATTAAAATATCTGTATTACATGATTGAAATAATTAACAGCAGTTTCGAATTTATCCGATAAATATTTTCAGCTGTAATTTCAAACACGCTGAGAGTCGATAGGTGTCAGTCTGTATACATACTGTTTTTATACTGTATTGTAATCGGATTGAATTATGAGCGGCTTGCAACAAGAGCACGCAGGTTAAGGGGACGTGACCCTAGATGGCTGACGTGTTGGGTATAAGACGCCCTGTCCGCTAGATACAAGTACGAGTACCTACTTGCTTTAGATAAGTAGCTATGTTCGAGTTAATCGCTGCCAACGCTGAATGACATAAACAACTTAAATTATTGATAAATGAGTAGTCACGTTTTCGTTATGTAACTTATTGAATACCTAAAATAAGATATGACTGAGTCGCAAGTCTGAATTTAATTTGGTTGCATAATTATATCGAGTAGGTATTGGGTATTTTTAAGTATTTTATAAAAGTTCTCGGCGGCTGGCGGTTTTTGAACTATTTTTACAAAAATACAAAACTGATGAAATTTCAGGAGACATCTTTTACATGCAACGTCATAAAAACTCTCCATATTCCAATACACTTGGGCTAGATCTAGTAAATAAAACAAGCATATATTGATCCTATTTTTGAGCGTATGTTATGATATTAATTACGATTTTATATGTTTATGATTTAAAATTCCTTGTTTTTATCGATTTTTGTTATTGATTGACTAACTTATATTTGATGTTTTTCTATTTTATTTCGCATTGTCTAAAGGCTGCTGGTGGATTGACGATTCTACTTAGAAATATGGCGTCAATATTGCCTTGCCAACAGTTTTTAGGCCGATCTCGAGACAACGTCCGTCAGAGATACATATGGGTGATGTTTGTCTATAGTCATAGTCATATTATAGGTACTTTATTGGGTAAAATCATCAGGATTATTTAGATTTGTCTTATAAACTAAAATGTCAAAACTGTCTAACTTACGTCTTTATCTTACAACCTTCCGTAGCAGCGCTCGAAGGTATTTCACTAATGTTGAATCAAAAACTTCTCAGTGGTTCAATTTTCGTGGTAATAACTTAGTTTTTTATGAACGAAATAAATCACTAATAATGATCTTCTTTTGATACCTTTGATAGAGATTTTTTTAGATCAAGAAAAAAAATATTTTTTTTCCTAACCAACATCTCGGTCCCACTTCTGGGCAAAGGTCTCCCCCAAATCCTTCCACTCATCCCTATTCTCTGCTTTCGTCCACCAGTCTCTCTCAAAAGCATCGAGGTCGTCCCGCCATCGCCTTTTTGGTCGGCCCCTACGCCGCCGCCTTCCGTCTACAGGCAATATTAATAATATTTTTCTGCAAATTATAAGTTACTATTTGTGATTCTGACATTGAAATTAAAGCTACTGTATTGTTTCGATGATTTCCACGATACGATATGTTATTTCTTAATAAAACTTAGAATTACGATGATAAAACCATCGTAAATGAATTATCAGCACAAGTCTAATCGATTTCCCTCGATGTCAAATCGATTAAGGTGTAAACTGTGTTAAAGGTTCCTCGGTGCAATGCATTAAAATCGCAAAATGTGCTTTCTTATTTGTACTGGATTAGTTATGGACCGCTTTATGGCTATAAACGTGGTTCACAATTCCCACCCTGGTCGGTTCAAGTACCTACTATTAGACCTACTAATTGCAATCTGGACTTAGTTACTAACATAAAAAGGGGGTAAATCTATAGGCGTTTCATTCAAGTTTAACGTATAAGGACCTTACCTAAAAATACTTCGATACGCTTTACAAATACCGTTTACCGTCGGTGAGATTGATTTTGTAAATATCTATTATATATTTATATGTATTAGGAGGTAGTACAGGTGACCATCTACTATTTTTATACGTCTAAAGCCGAATCACGCATTTTTATTTATAAAAATATCGTTTGACATGTAGATCGTTATTTGGTCGGAAATCTGTTTTTACGCGCAAAATATCTCGATGCCTGAATTGAATTTCCAAAAGAAGCAGTAATCCTAGCAAGTTACAAAAAAAATGTATATAATAATTTTAAAATCTTTGTAAAAAAATACCAAAATCTACTACAGTAGGGCCTCGCTAATCCGGACCCCCTCTAGCTCGGTGATCGCTGTAATCCGGACGGTTTGTGCACGGGGTAGCGGGGGGATTTTCACATCACGCCACCCGCGCCGCGCCCGGCGCGCCCGCGTCGAGTTAGTGTGTTGTTTGACTTGTTCGCTATCAGTCGATTTGCTGTCACTGTGTTATTCTCGCGTTTCACAAAATGGCGCCGCCCCGGCGTAAACATTCGACATTAACTTTAAAAGCGAAAATCTCAAGCAGAAGAGTATTACAGATTTTTTCACATCAATTTAAGCTCTTTTTTTACGAAACGCATGTGTGTATCTTTCTATGTATAATAAAAGTCTTATGTCACATAAATTAGCATTTTATTTAATGTCTTTATGTACTATTTGTATGTATTTATATATGATAAACCTCAACCTAATTTTGCAGACTATAATCCGGACACCTTGATAATCCGGCAAGGGCCGATTTTTTGCCCGTCCGGATTAGAGAGGCCCTACTGTAGTTATTTTTCTATCTGATATATTGACTATCAATCTAAGGCGATGGGAATACGACAACGCCATAAATGATGTCATCACGTATTATAAGGTATAACTAAGACAAGATGGCTGTGAACCTAATGTAAACAGCTCGTCCTAGAATGTGATATGTGAACTGTCGAATGGTCTAGTCAGTATTATACATAGCGCAAAATGATTACCCATTTTAGGGTACAAGCAAGCACCGTTATAACACAAATCACCATTTGAATGAAGCCTATATCTTTAACTTGCTAAAGATGCATCTACGAAAACAATGTTGTCAAACTTGACCACTTTCATACGAAGAACCCCGTATTATTTGAACATGTGAAGTAGTAGGAGTGTAAATATCTTATTTTAAACTTTGTTAGGGCTCAAAATAAATGGTTAGGTCATACGTATCGTGCGTATGACCCAATCTTTCAGTTTGTTAAACATGCCATTACCCTCCACATCGGCTCGTAGATCTTTATACAGCCAACTTCAAGGATCTCGGAAATCTCCGTGAAAATAGCGTCAGCTTTAAGTGCTCCGCCAGAATCGACCGGACGGCATTAATGACTTAGCAATTTACTTCTCGAATCGAATTCTACTGTACTGCATTGCTATTTTAGACCAAGGCGATTAAATCTATCAATGAATTTCCGGCAGCGGCGGCTTGACACTTTTAATATCGCCAATCAGCCAGAGCCGTTCTGAATGAACAATGCTCGTTCGCTCGTAAATTATATACTTAAGTTCGTGCCAACACAGCTGAACTCTTGAAGAACTGAGTCGCACGTCAGCTCCGGTCGCTGACTTGAAACAGGAAACGAATATTAGGCGCATTATACGATACGGCGACCTGGCATAACATGACACCATCATAAATAAGCCGTATAACCAAATCATAATTATGTACACTTCCCAAAGTACATTTTTACTGTACGCCTGAATAAGCCACATGTGTTCATTGACCTAATACATTTAGTACAGAAAATTAGCAGAAATCGTTTCTAATCGCGCCCCATCAAGAAAGAGTAACTGGATATCATAGGTTGGAAATAACTTCGAAGGGATCGCCTACACGCCTGAAGCTATGTACGGAAAAATATCGGCTTTCGTTATAAAACATTCAGCTTTTACGTATAAATAATCCCTGTTATTCAGCAGACGATTAAATTGCTACAAATAAAGACCGTATATTTTCATAACCTGTAGTAAACCTTTAACAACAGGTGGTTCATTTCCACCCTTCGGAAGAATTAAATCAGATTTATTTTATCAATATTTTCAATAAACTGAAAAGCTTATTAACTTATTTCTTAAGTTCTAAACTTTGTCTCAGAAAATGCTCATTACCTTATAATAAATCATATAATGATTTAATAAAACTTTATAAATAAACTCACCTGAAAGATTTATGGAGCAAATGTTTGATGAAGAGGTCGACAGAGAGTACGAAGGTTCGTCTTTGGGCTTCAGTAACTCGTGTGTTGACACCGCGTGAATCGATAACTGCTCCTAAACACAAACAATATCAAATTATTACTAATATAGAAGAAATATCACAATATGTCTAAATATGATTTGTATTTGTATATGATATGACGTGACATATGATATATCGCACATGAATCGGTATCGGAGGTAAGTAATAAAATTACACAAAAGAAATAGTAAATAACTAATAGTAAAAGCGTAAATAAACCTACCTATGATATTAGGTAGGATGGTTTAGTTTTGTTGGTCATAACCTACTTATTTATAAGTACCTGCTGCACTAATGAATCATAATATACAAAGGTTTAATGATGTCATTTTCACAATCGTATAAGGAGTAGATTGATGCACTTATATAGACTTTGGCTTTCATATAACATGTTGGGCATATACACATACGACATACTGACGGAGATCATGCTTGTAGGGTTAAAGCAAGTAACAAATTAACAACCAATAATTACGAACAAGATACTGGACGCCGTACTTATTACATGCGTCACAGCTCAGTTGGTAGTCGCTCTGCCTTCCATGCTGTGGGTTTGTTTCCCACCCAAAGGAAATGTTTGTGTGATGAACATAAATATTTGTTCTGTGTCAGGGTGTGCCTATGGATTATATGTACATGTTTACATAAAAATGTATATACGTATTCTATCAGCAATCTAGTTCCCATAGTACAAGCTTTGCTTACTTTGGGACTAGAGGGTGATGTGTAAATTATCCATATATATTTATGTATTTAAACATATTTTGAGGACTTATCTAGCCAATATCTAGTTAATACACATTTAAAAACCAATCTCATTCATTAAAAAAACATATCATCATCATCATCATCATCATCAACCTATATCAGTCCACTGCTGGACGTAGGTCTCTCCCAAGACGCGCCACTGAGCCCGGTCTTCGGCTCTTCTCATCCAGTTTTTGCCAGCTACACTCCGTAGATCGTCGCTCCATCTCGCCGGAGGTCGTCCTACACTACGCTTTCCTAAACGCGGTCTCCACTCCAGTATCCGTTTGCTCCAACGGTTGTCGGTTCTTCGGCAAACATGGCCGGCCCACTGCCACTTCAGCTTGCTAATTCTTTGAGCTATGTCGAACACTTTGGTTTTTTGACGAATAACTTCGTTGCGGATTCTGTCTCGCAAAGAAATTCCGAGCATAGCTCTCTCCATAGCGCGCTGAGCGACTTTCAGCTTGTGGACCAACCCCACTGTCAGTGTCCACGTTTCAGAAGCATAGGTCATAACGGGTAGGACGCACTGGTTGAAAACTTTCGTTTTCAGACATTGAGGGATGGAGGACGAGAAGACCTGACGAAGTTTCCCAAACGCAGCCCAGCCGAGCTGAATTCTCCGGTCTAGCTCTCTCTCGAAGTTGTGTCTACCTAACCGCAGCATCAAAAAAAAACATATAATAAGAATTATATCAGCAATCTAGTTCCCATAGAACAAGCTTTGCTTAGTTTGAGACTAGAGTGTGAATAATGAACTGTCCGCGAATATTTATTTATTTTACTGTTTGATTTTTCATTTAAAAAATATTTTCAAAGTACCCAATCTTGCATAAGAGTCCTGGTAGTAAAATTATCGTACTCGTATCGTAAGGATAAAATGAAACTTAAAGTGCCTTCGAACAGAGCGATCTCATAAACACGTATATACTATATGTTAATATTAAATCGAATCCCAAAGAGATGGCCAATAAATATTCTACAATATCTATTTTTAAATACGTAGGATGCTTTCTCCGATCTTGAATGAACGAAGACGCGACCCTTCTCGTAATGTCTTCGCTTGTTAGGGTGTGGTGTCTTCTACAAGCGAACAGCGATTAAACATAGCCCTTAAAATATAGATAAAAATAGATATATAGATAATGACTTGATTACCATACGTAATGGTGACAAAATGTCAAGGCTAACTTTTTGTAAGATAGGGGATTAATCTTTAGTTTATATTTTAAAATTAATCTCTGAGCAACCACTGTTTAGTAAGATATAAGTTATTCAAAAAATATTGTATGCAAACGATTCCGTTTGCTTACAATATTTTTTGAATAAATGAAGTTACTATTCAGTAACTATTTAATTGAATTATTTTTCATTTAGGTACACAAGATTTACTTCAAATGCAGTAATACATTTGTATCTTCTCACGACTACAATATGTTTGTTTTACTTTACTGACAACCTGATAAATTGTAGACATTTAAACTGTTTTAAAGGTCATTACAGTTTATACACTTAAATTAATTAAAGAAAACTTTTTATGGCACATATTAACAACAAGAAAATATGAGCAAAAAAAATAGAGCCTAACGAGCGATATCTCTCAGACAATATTCGGACCGAGAAGAAATTAAGGTATGGAATATAAGTTGAGGTGTAAATAAGAATAATTCATAAAATGTGAAATATATTTTGGTGAAAAAGGCGGAAAAGCCGCTGATAGAGTGTCCCACGCGCCGCAGTGTTAGCTTTTTGACAGTGTCAGCTATATCCGAGCTGATTTGTTCGCAACAGCTGCGCGAGCGCACCTATTAACCGCTGATACATGTTTGTCAGCCGGCTATTAGGGTGAAAGAGATAAAATTCCGAATCATCTTTAAAAGAGCGAGATCGATTTATTTCTTAAATTCACAACCAATATTTATTTGCTGCACCGTGACTCCGAGTAAAATTCTTTTACGAAAAAACTCAATTGGAACACAATAATGCGCTAAAATATACTGGCAGGTCATTTTTCTTTCTATGTATAGAACATTTATACATTTTTAGTTCATAGTCAGCTGTAGCAACTAAAGATTCCTGAAAATAATGGTTTTTTTTATAAGGCATTGGATATCAAAACCTTTTGAGTTACCTTTTGATTGTTCTATAAAAGCTACTCTAAAGCTCGTTAAGCAGCTTTACTCGTATTAGACATAACTATTTAGACATACACAGCTCAGTTTGTATTAGGTCTACCTACCATGCCGTTGGTCGCGGGTTCAACCCTCACCGAGAACAAACGTTAGTGTGATAAACACTGTTTTTTTCCATGCCTACAATGAAATAGGAGAACTAAAACGTTACACTTTGTGATGGGGTTCTTTTCCAGAGTAGTACGAGTTTTGGCACATCCATGTGGTTAAAATGTTTGAAGCCTAGAAAAAACTGAGTAAGTGTATAAGGACCAGTCCAAATAACATCCAGCTCAATAAGATGCGCTGATTTGAACCACCAAAATCAGCGCACGCTATTGCGCTAGCGGCAGGTACTTGAAACTTATCGTATAAACGAAAACGCCCTGAAACTAAATAGATCTCGATTGAAAGGTTTATAAATGTTCACCGATATTTCCGATATATGCAGAAATGTTATTGTTGTATAAAATGCAGCTTCAAAAACTTATTGATCTGCTTAAATTCGTTTACCAAAATAAAGTCAGTTCTGTAAACAGCCTTCTCACTTACTGTGGATGATATAGAGCTCCGAGAGTAATTAACTAATTATTCGAAATGGGTCGCCCGTCCTATATCAAATCAAAAATATTATTGTAACCTGTCGACGCCGTGCAGCCTCAAATAACGATGTAGCAGATTTTCAAATCAAATCAAGATCTGCTCCGATTTTTGGACCAAAATAAGTATGTTTTCTAGGTTATGCAAACAAGCTGGCTCCTAGTACTTGAATCTAGGGAGAAAATAATTCATCACCACCCTCAACATTTTGTTGTATTAAGTATTTATTTATAACATGACAACATAATACATATTATCGCCTTCTTCTTATCGCCATAAATACCTTTTCAATAAAGGAAAAACAAGCTATTACACTACAGCTATTTCTGTCTAGTGTACGTGTATGTAAAGCCCAATTACTTACCTACATAATTAATTTTTATAAAACTATAAGTTTTCTATAAAACCTGGGACCAGTAGCTACTTAAAAAAAGTAAAAAAACTTGTGTGTTCTTGACCAGGAAACGCATGAAGAAGTAGGTACTTAGACTGCAGGCTTTCCGGTCTACCTTGTTTTTCTATATTTGATTGTTCACTCGAAAAAATAATCATAATTCTTAAGTCATAAGTGTCAAATCCAAGCGCGAAAGATTCGGCAATAAATAATCAGTACAATTCTCATTTTAGTGCTTCTAGCCCCAATCATACAATTGTAGGTAACCAAATTACAATTTTAATAATTTTAAAATGTGAAACAATGTAAGTTTATAAAAATAGTAAACATTACTAAGAATGTAATTCATCTATTAAACATTTACTAGGTTTTATGTTTCACGCATGCTCATAAAAGCACACATAAAATGTATCACAAAAGTTAAACTACTGTCGCTGATTGTACCTACTAAGATTTATATTGTTCTGACATTTGGGAACAACAAACACTACGGATTCTAATGTTTTCTTTCACAACAATTTGACAAATACGTATTCTATAAAAACACATTTCAGATTTGAATAAAAAATGTCTGGTAGCATCGTGATAGTGACGAGACGACAGTGGACCGCAGGGTGGGATTAAACAAAAATAGCATGGTAATTAATGGGCGTTTTCAAGCCCACAATCTCAAAACGCGACGCATTACGAGAATTCCACATCGATTTAATAAAATCATCGAATATAATATTCAAATTTTTCACGACTAATCTTGTACGAGGCAGAATGAAAAATTATAAATGCTACATGACTTTCTCAATTATTTTACTTGACGTGTACTACTTTTATATGAGTCGATTGCTTATTTTTGTCTGTTTTCAATATGATCTGTTACAACCTAAATGGGCTATCAAATATAGCTTAAGCATTTCCAGCATACCCATTATTAGTGTTTATAATGTATACCTGTAACACACCCTCTCGTTGCACAAGTTCTCATTTGTTTCTGTATTTTCCAAGTCTAATTCGATGCCTTGCGACACACGGAATATGTGTAACACATTTTTTTGCACCAGATGAATAAAAAATACATAGGTTCTTAGCTGTACTTACATAGCTGACAAAAATTTAGCTTGTTCATATCGATAACTGCCAGTCTCACCTAAAGAAAAAAAACATTGAAACGCTTGAATTTTGAATTAAAGCTTATATTATTCTTGTTTAAAAACTTTCTCCAGTATTGCTATAAAACAATATTCTCTCGCTTCGCTCGTTCGATCGAAATTGATTGGAAAGAAAATCCAACTCTGAAAATGTATTAAGATTGCTTATTAAATTAAATCGTAAATACATTCATGTCGCGTATTTAAAATTGTTTCATGTGTTCTACTCTGTTTTGCATAAAACTTCTATCAGGAGAATTTAATCAAGATAAAAAAATGCAACAATGTGAATTAGCTCGTGAAATAGCTCCATTGTGCTTAGTACTCGACCGATTTAGCAATGTGCTTTAACAATATTTCCGATAAGCTACTCTTAAATCTTTGTCAGCTTAAATGGTCCTACGTTTGCTCTATATAAGACTGAGTATTGTTTGTAGAAGGACGAGAATGGAAGTTGACGCTCGAGTAAAATATACACATGTAAAAAGTAGTAGTGGGCCACCCAGGAGCACTGGAAATGCCTGGCTCTGTACGTACTGCATACGTGTGAGTACCGCATTATTGACGTTTGCTTTGTAGGTACTGTATATTTGCAACACAACGTTTTTTTCAAAACGTTGACTAAGTTGGTTCTATGCTTTTTTCAAGTTGGTATCCAACGTAACTAAACTTGCGAAGTGAAGACTTTTTTATGTCTAAGCTACTATTGACCAGCTTATTGGTACTACAGAAAACAAGTAATTGTTTGTGTAGAGTGGAGACTGTAACATGAATACTGAAAATAGCAGTATTTGCTGAATGGTGACCCAATTCGACAATCATTACATAAAACTGTGTTTTATTGGGTTTTAATATTAAGGTAGATACACACTTTTGTTTTTTTTAGTATAAATAGTTTTAGTATAAATACTATATCTGTAAAAATAAGGGCGTGTCGCAGAGGTTCCATCTTCTCTCGGTCAAACTGAAAACCATTGGAACCTCACCGGTTCTTATGGCTTATGCTGAGTGGTGCCACTTTTACACTATTTTGGTATAATTTTGTTTGTAAATGTATGTGGTGTAAATTATTGTTTTCTATTCTATTCTCTAAGATAATAATTGGTATTTAATTTCCATGTGTTTATGTTGACATTTTTGTATTTTAATATGATGATGACTAGAAAAATATCGATGTATTTTTTTACCTTTGTTAGGTGTTTTTGATTATTAGGACGAGCCTGGTATTGAGTTGAGGTATTTTATCCTGTAATTGCATAGCTTCTGCAACGCTTTAGCGCTGAGTATAGATATGTATCTATACATTGAGGTTTATTTAAATTTAAATTTTTGGGACTTGGCCCCTTTCTATAAAATACGAAAGACTTGATCGCAGATTCCAGAAAACTCATGTATATATACTATATCTCTACTATATTACTGTGGACTTGATATTAATATTTCAAACAAAAAAAAACAATATTGCAATGACGTAAGCACAACAACGACAGTGCAAAGGTAAGCGGTTTGGTAATCTTTAGTTTCGACACATTAACATTGGCATTATTATTAGGTATTTATTACTATTACGTTTTATTTCATTCAGGTCAGATGTTGCGAAAATGATATACGACGTTATTCGAGTAAAGCCGTCAAGTCTCCTTCAGTCGCTGTGACACTTTGCCAAAGAAAATGTAGTCTCTATTTTTTTGTTTTCACTATTTATGAATACGTAAAAGCAATTAAAGAAATCAGTACCTCTACCATGAGGAGCTGTACAAATCTTCATACATTTTTTTAACTACAGACGCTAGCGAGTATAGTATATATAGTATAGTAAAAACTCATGGTAGAGCTACAGAGATTATAACTTTAAAAAATAATTAGTTGTTTATTTTATAATAGTTATTATTATGTGTACCTAAATAATATTTTATGTGTCTTAAAGATAAAATAGAGACGTGCTTACTAATCACGTAAATAAGTTGGTAAAAAAATAACAAATTAAATAAAGCCATTTATTAGGCTTACCTACGTCCAGCAATGGACTGTTATTAGTTGATGATGATTTGGTTACTTTTTCAGTTTGCTCTTAGTTTAAGCAGATGATACCGATACGGATGTATATGAATACGGACGGTGAAGTAAAAATCAATATAATTGATGAATTTATAACGAATAAAAGCGATTTTGAAGTCAGCTGCCGCTCAGACTCAGTGCTAAACGTACTTTTCAGATTTGTCACGAGCTTGATCGGGTTACAGCCAGTGGCGAGACATTCGAATCGCCGCGTGCTCTACAGCTGGTTCTACGTAATTCGCAGACTTGCTCACATTACGAAAAATGTACCTAATACGAAAAAAACTCACATTGAAGAACACCCTAGAGTAGAAAACACGAGTTCCCTTTTCGAAATAATATCCTTTAAATTTGCCAGGTTCGATTTCACTTCATAATAATTAATAATACTTATTTATATTATAATACAAAAATAATGATGGACAATCCACACAACATCTTGTGTGGATTGTTCAGCATTATTTATTGAATTTAATACTAAGACTATCTGCATCGATTTTCTATCCGTACCACGATAATGTGAGTTTATTTCCCGATATTATTGCAAGCGCCATGATAGAAACGTAAGTCATAATAATTGTTCCGGTTTCAAAGAAATCTATGTTATTCAATTAGTTTTAAAAGCTTTATAACTAATCACACAATACAGAATCAAAAAAAAAATATTAATAAACATTCTTAGGTTTTAATTAGTAAATAAATAAAATAATGCAGTACTTAGTTTTATAATTTTAGAAGTAGGTACCTCTAACAAACTGTTTCTTAACGTTTTCTTTTTATTGTTGACTTTTTCCCCATTTTATTTCAAGTTTTTTTGTTAATACGGTGTTTGATAAGAAAACACTCTAAAACCATACAAGTTCACATTCATCTTATTAAAAAAAAAATTTGATGCGAAACATATTTTATGAGGACGGGATTTCTTCTCGTCGTATTTACCAAGTCTCTAGACCTTTTCAGCATTTGATCAGTATGGAACAAATGTTTTAAGAATTTATTTATTATATGTATTATACCTATGTATCATTGTGTCATTAGTGGAACTTTGTTTGTGGTTATTCTTCTTTGACAGCGATTAGCGTACCAACTACATACCTAAAATATTGGGATTATATATGGGTATGAATGCTATTTTAGAACGGTACCTTCGTTCTACAAAACTCGCAAGTAAATTACTAAATAGAACCTTATATTTTCACATATTATACGTAGATAATATCTAATCAATACTAAGTATACTTACTGTTTTTTAATTCCCGACCGATGTAGGTACTAAATCGTACTTTGCGAATCATACGTATCTAATCACTATGTATCTTTAATCTTTATCTCATTCCTTTTTTTGTATTCTCACTCCTATGACACAATTGTATATATTTTTTTGGAAGAGTAAGAGAGAGTTAAATGATTTAAGAAGATTGCCGCCGGCTGCGGGGCAACGCAACGCCCAAGCTACCGATACAGGGCTGCAGAGTGAGGAACCTCCGCACAATGCGTGCCGTGTTGAGGATCACTGCCTTATGCATCTGACACTTGAGCCAAAAAAATGAGATCCGTATTTGTATCCGTCAGTTTTCTCGCGGATCATCATCATCGACCTATATTAGTCCACTGCTGGACGTAGGTCTCTCCCAAGACACGCCACTGAGCCCGGTCTTCAGCTCTTCTCATCCAGTGTTTGCCTGCTACACTCCGCAGATCGTCGCTCCATCTCTCCGGCGGGCGTACTACACTTCGCTTGCCTAAACGCGGTCTCCACTCCAGTATCTGTTTGCTCCAACGGTTGTCGGTTCTTCGGCAAACATGGCCGGCCCACTGCCATTTCAGCTTGCTAATTCTTTGAGCTATGTCGAACACCTTGGTTTTCTGACGAATCACTTCATTCCGGATTCTCGCGGATCATATTGTATTGTATTTATCATTCAGTTTCAAAGTACTTATTATTCCTTAAAATCAAATATTTAGCTAGCTGGACACAACTTCGAGCTGCATTTATGATACTTGGTCAAGTCTTCTCGTCGCCCATCCTTTATTGTTTGAAAACGAAAATTCAACCAGTGCGTCCCAATATAATAACTAGTTATTTATTATATTTAATTATTTCTAAACTACTAAAATTAATAAAAGTATGAAAAAACATACAAAATCAATGGGGTCAAAAGTATATGAAGCAATTATGCATTATGCATTAATAAAAAAACATCCATATCATGCTTTCAAGTAAAGTTCACTGTTTGTAGGGTTCAAACCAAATTACTCAATGTCCCGTGATATTTTAACTGAGCCAAAGATACTGCAGCTATTTAAGCTGAATAAACTGCTTAAGAAGATAATAAATAAATATATATTCACGGACAATTCACACATAAGATTCTAGTCCCAAACTAAGCAAAGCTCGTACCTACTATGGGTACTAGATTGCTGATATAATCGATCTATAAATCAATGCCACTTTTCGTTGTTATTTTATAACTCAAGAACGGGCTCATCTATCCAAACCAAATTTTTAGGCTTTATTTGGACTAAAGATGGTTTCTGTGAAGTTTGCTTATAATCTGTCGAGTGGTTCTTCATTTATCACATGTTTTGTAGTGTATATATAAAAGAAAATATGTGTGTATGTTTTTTTTTAAAAAACATTTATAAATTCAAAAATCTGCTTATTTGTTGTCATAGGTCGGAACAGAGTTCGCCGGGTCAGCTAGTACATACATAATTTTCTTTTTGAAAATACATACATAGTAACACCCCGACACAGAACAAATATTTATGTTCCTTAAACAAATATTTACTCTGAGTGGGAATCAATCCCGCGGAACCCACAGAATGGAAGGCAGAGCTACTACCAACTGAGCTGTCCTGTCAAAGATGACCATCTCATTCGAACTCATTATAACTCTGTGTTAAGTTTATAAATAAAAATATATTATTGTTCGTAATATGATGCCCCAAAATTGTCCATCTGTGTGTGTAAAATAATATAACATCGCCGTCTTATAAAAAGACTAAACTAAAGACTAATTTTATATTAATAACAAAAATATACAATTTAGTAGGATCATATTTTATCATTATTTCTAATGAAAATATATGTATTTTTCGATTTATATTGTGTAAAATATATGAATAATTTTAAATAATGAAAAGTATTTCGTCATTTTGTAACTTTTAACTTTAAGAGTGATAAACAACATTCAATCTTATTGACAACATGCTTGCGATGAACTTCAGTCAGGGACACGACGATAAAGAGCTGTGTCGTCGGATTAAATTAAATTTCATACTAAATGCGTACATTTTTTTATTTGTAGAATAAAATTATTATAAATTTATTCATTACCAACATCATTATTTCTGGAGAGCTACTATGGTTCAGGGCAACGGCTTCCATACTCAGTCATCGATTCGTCAGTCGCGGTATTTTTTACACAACAAAATGTGATGTCCTTACTGAGCACGTCCACTGTAAATGTGCCTTGTCATACATCGCACTGGCCCATCATTTAGATTTAATGTTTGTACGTGCATGTTACACAGATTCCCATACTTATCAAAACGGATCACAAGTTTTCATAAGTAAGTAGTAAGTTTTTCGATATGATATTCTGTTTAACCGTATGATCAGCGTTGTGTTCCGAAATACAGTACTTATATGTTTTGGATGTCATATTTTTTACTTTTTGTTATTTTTTTGTGTTTCAATTTTCCTTGCGTTTTGTAATTAAGCGCAAGATTGAAAGTTGTACCTCATATTTTTATGATTAAGTACATATTCTAATATTATATTTGATCAGAATACAATCATTTTTTTTTGTTCTGAATTATATAGATATTAAGCACCAAGTACGTTGATAAAACTTGTATAATAAATGTCAAACAAACAAGGTCGGTCATCAGTGATGTAACCATAGTGACGAAGATTACTGCAGATAGCTAAAGTTCAACGATGTGATAGATTGGAGCTCGTCACGTTACCTACATATAATTGCATCAATAAACGGACTTTTAAGTTTCATTATCACAAATAATGATAAAACTTATGAATAAATTATTAATACATTTTTGGTCTACCAAAATCTCTAGTTACTGATTAGTCACATTAAGTTTTTTGCTCACTTTTCATAGGATTTAGAAATTGTAGTTCCACATATTCCGTAATGAATACGAATCCGAACAATACCTCGCTCGTGTCGAGGCAAGGCGAGTCGAATGGCCACTCAAAGAACAGAAACCTTACACCTAAAGGTACCTTACTGTTACCTCAAATCATTTTTATTCTCGCGCCTTGCTCAGCACTCCATCTTTCAACTTTTTTCAATTATATTGTCGACGCTTTTATGATTTAAACTTTAAAGCAGATTTGTATATGCTATCGCTTAAAAATACGTTTTAATAATAGGATTTTCCACAAATCATAGATAATATGCCATATTTGGTAGGTACCTACTGTTAATCATATTTTTCAGAAGCTGATTGGGAAATTTCTGAGATAATTTATTTTTAATAATAGGTTCAAAAGATTACCGCTTCATGCGACCTCGAGATATCCGTCAAACTCTTCAACGAACGTCAATAAGTTTTAATATCAAAGTGTAGATATCGTTGGACTGGGTGCTAGCTTGAAAAATAAGAAATTACTTCGGTAGGTATCAAGAGTCATCAACAATACAGCTGATATCAAAAATAGATTTTTTTTTAATGTTTGCATTGTGGGAACCGGACTAGATATTCCTCGAAAATAATATAGTACCTAAGTATCACGCAGATGGCCGCATAGAAATAATTGCAAGGTGACTCACCGTCGAGTGTATGTGTGGATGTGAGTAAAGTTGCATTCTGCGCGTGTCCAACGCGTACCCATGTGAAGGCAGCTCGTTCATGTCGAAAGTAGGCCTAGAGAGGTGGCCTGGATCTAGGCGAGTGATGTCCTCACTACCCCCATCGAGGCTTGCCCCATCGGAGCCCCGCGCCACTGTTTAACATATTTTAACTATAAAATCACACACACTCGACTTAGACAAACTGAAATAATACTAAGCAAAAAAGAAGTCAACGAATTAGCATAATAAATACTTCAAACCGAAACAGTTTTATTTACAAACGAAAACAAGTGGAAGTAAAATACATAGTTTACTGTAACTTGTAGAATATCCAATAAACATTTATGCATTTTATCATGCACATAGCTCAAAAATAATTTAACATAAGATGTGCTAATTTAAGTAAATATCTGCTCTTAATTCGTTAGAAAAAAATCTTAAAACATATCATTTTATCTAAATAAGTTTATTATTTGTTCTTTCCCAAAATGAAGTAAAATAAAATCGATAATTCCCAACAGAGCCTTGTTTTTTGGTTCAAGAATATCTGAAATATATTTTTCGCAGTGATGAGACAAACTGATATTTTTTTTTTGTTTCAACTACGTTTATTATCTTATCCTTTGCGATTCTATTAAATCTATCTCAATTGGACAGTGTGTAGTTACTAACTTACACACTATCACTGTAAAATGCTAACAGGCACTAATTCTAAGGAACGCTAGCTCGCGTAAATTGATAACCACATTTTTGTCTGTACCTATTTATCGAAAATGCATACGACGCAATATTTTGAGACGATCATGTCACGTTGACGCGCATAAGAAATACTATTAGATATTATATTTTATTATTTATCAAGTAATTAACAAGTTATGTTATCAATATTATTAAAAGTAAGTCTGACATTTGTTATTAAAAATAATCCAAATAAAAACAAAACTCATACGTCTGATATGTGCTTGATGTGCTTGAGATAATATTTTTCAAGAAACTTAAAATAATTATAAAGATATTACCCCAAATTTTGAATGAACTGTTATTATTATACTATCAGTAAATAATAAGTACTAAGATACTCACTTACCAGCTTTTTTAAAGACAAGATACTCTTCCACTGCCGTCTTGATGCCGAAAAATCCCGGTGTCGTAACAAAATTGCAAATCACAAAATTCGATACCACTAATATTTAGATTTTTATGTAATATTTCACTGATTAAAATTTTAAAACAAGTTTAAAAGTGTAGTTCTAAATTGTTTATTGTTGTCCGCGAGTTTTTGTGCTAGCTCTCGAACGTTGAACGCGAGATTCCCCCGGTGCAAATGACGCGCGTCGGGTGCTGCGGCAGTTGCGCTCCGGACTGACGCGACTGCTCGGACTGAACGAATCTCGCCATGAAAACTGTTCGGAATCGCTAAAGCTCACGCCAACGCATATACCTTTACGCTTACCTCATCATTTTCATGTAGGTAATATTTTTTAAATAAAATTTCGATTTACATTGTTCTTTCTCGATGTTAACGAGTCTCTGAGATCGTTTAGGTTTGCGAGCTATCGACAGCTACGTGACTTGACCTATTAGCGGGAGTTACCGTACATTGTGTCATTAATATGCGAGATTATAACATTTTCCTTAATCTGGAAAATCGTAATCTTTGAGCAACATAGCAATTTCGAGTGGGGAAAGACGCGGCCTCATTGGCGGAGCAACGACGCTCGAAGCCAATAGCGAACGAAGGAGGAGCCGCATCGCTACCGCTTTAAAGTTAAAGACAAGTCACTTGCCTTTGCCTCCCTAATTTTCTTTTTCCTTGAAGCGCCTTACGAAAATAGGACACGAAACTCAAGTTCAGGCGGGCCCGCCTACACAACACAACTCAGATATTATGCGTACTAACTAATAGGTACTTATTTATAAATCCCGAATGTATGACCGTGAAGACATGTGAAGGCGCTTTCAAACGCGCAATATATTGTACAATATTTTGCTTCTTTTTTTTACTCATTAGTAAGTCCCAGACTACAGACATGACTGTATTGTCATTATGTTGCATTTAAACGTTACTAAATTAAATTGACACCGCACTTGAACTTCAGTATTTATAGTGATTCTTTGTAAGAAGGATCATATAAAAAACGGTAGGAACCAGGCCGTCAGTTTCTTGCCCGTTCTACTAGGCTCTGCTCGCGTGGAACTGGCACCTAGAATCACCTAGTACTTATGTAAGACGATTCTAAGTGATCCTTGTGATTTTATTGAATAAAGTTCTATATTTGAATATTGTTTTTTTTTTTTGAACAGTACTAACAGTTTGATCTTTGTCAAACAAATCTTACCTAGACTCCTTTCCTTGACTGTTACATGACAGCTCACATAAGGTCCAAAAATGGTTGAACTGTACACTGATGTTTAAAAAATATAGGTTCATTAAAATAACTAGGTATTTTCAAACTCAGATTTTCAGATAAAGAAAATTATTTTTTATCATGCTTTACGTAAAATAATTGAATTTAGATAGATAGATTCATTTCTCTTCATGTTGGTTACAAAACGGTCTTACATTCAATATCTGATTCGAAAATGATCCCGGTACAACGTTGCGTTTAAGGTTTGATACTGATACATAGATAACAAAATTATTCTTTTTCATTTTGACGACCGATGTGGCGCGGTGGGCGACGCGGAAGGTTGCGGGTTCGATTCCCGCCTTGGGATAAATGTTTGTACGATCTGCAAATATTTATTCCGGGTGTTCTGGGTATTTAATATGTATAATAAAAAATATCTAGGTATTTATGTAATGTATTGTATTAAGTATGTCAGTCTTCTAGTATACCCATAACACAAGCTCTGCTTAGCTTGGGACTAGATGATGTCGTGTGGATTGTCCAGCATTATTTATTTATTTATTTATTCAAAAACTGCTAAAGTAACATACCTATCAATGGACGTGTTTAACATCCATAAAATAACCACGTCCAGTTTATAATGTCCCATGCACAGTGAGTCAATGCATTGTTGATATAAGCAGTAAAAATGGCATAGGTACTAAAATGATCCCTTTCAGTTACACTGTATATCTACTACCTACACTGCATCACAAATAATTTAAATATTGGTCAGTCACGGTCCTTCAACTTAACACATATTGTAACTACTGTTTTAACATGTTTACATTTTATCACTTTAGTTTTTAATTATTGAATTTTGCGTTGATAGATTTTTATTGAGATTATTATTTCCAACGCAATAGTCTCATGTCCCTACATATGTCTTTTGTACAGTAGCTACTATTCAACTTTTTTCAGATAAGATGTTTCCCTTTAAGTCTCCTACTTAATGCAACACCCTGTACGTACTATGTATTTTAAAGGTTTTTTGAAGTTGTAACAAAGAACAAAATCTCTCAGTGCGGCCGCCGCGATAGACGCCCTATGTTTTCATCTCGTACCGTACCTTGTGCCCTTATTACCTACTATTAAAATAAAATTACAGGTAAATATTGAGCATCATCGTATAAATATTTACACACCATGAAAATTCATTTGTGCGCGACCGGATTTGAACCCACGACCACTAGACCACCGGGGCTCAAGGGGAGGTGTGCTAAGGGTTTGAGGGAGTTGAAAGTAGGTATCCTTTTTCAGATTTTTTCGACTTCCGACAAAAGTCATCGTCATCTTGTCCCTTGCCCCACATTATGTAGGGTACAAAAACGTCTTCTTCTTCCACTTTCCTCTATCTGACGTCATCCATAAAACTTCCGACAAAAGTTTCTACATAACCTATAGGTTTGGTTATTTTTATCATTGCTCTATACTTTAGTAAGTAGTAACGTTAGTTGTTAACTTTAGTAAGTTAACAACGAAATAAAATATAAACGATTTAAGAAGTATTGAAGTCCGGAAACGTCCTCGCGAAAGAAACGGTGCAGATGGAGGAACGAGATAGACGCCTTTGCAAAATACTGGCCAATAATTGCTCACAATAGAGACAACAGGAAAGAAGGAAAGGACTCTTTGCCCTGCAGTGGGACACTACAGCTTCCTTATATAATTAATAATACCGACTAATTGAAGTCAAAATAACACTTTAAATAACGGCGGTATTAAACCTCTCTTTGCTCAAAAATGGAGCAAATGTTAATTTCTTACCCGCACGTCTCAAGTATGGTGAAGTCAGTGTATAATTTTCTTTAAAACAGACATTGACATATAGCAGCCAGTGACAGTTTGTCAGAAATAAAGAAGTGGAAGTTTTTCTAAGTAAGTTGTGTTGTGAAACGAAACGCGGAATGGAACACGCGCGTTGGTGTACCTCTTAAAATTAATTTAATTAAATAAGTTTTATTATCAATCTATTCCTAAAGATTGTGGGCGTTGGAGCTTCGCCTCATTTAAAACACCGTATGGTTTTAAAACATCCATGAAATAGCAACCAGCCACCGTATTAACAGTTACAAAAGTTTGAGGTAAGTTTAATTGTTTTTGCGGTATAATTGCTTGGTAAGTTACTGCTTATACTTGTTCCACGAAGAATTTGGCATCTCCTTTTTTGTCTCGAATAACCGGATTGTGGTCACAGAAGCAGTAACAGTACCTATCTACCTGCAGAAAACTAGATAGGTGCAAGTAAAAATTGAAATTGCCCAGGACGCCGGCAAAATAAAGCATGTCTATGTATTATATATCCAATACATAGACAATGACATCAAAAAGAAAACCTATTTTTTGTAGTTCATAAAATTGCTACCTTATGTAAATGTGTTCAATGTTGAACATGTATGTGTCTATTTGCTTACTATTTCTTTAATCTTTAATGTATTTAAGTTTGATAGGTTATAACCAGTTGAACTATGCCCTTTTTTAGTGTTCAATTATTTGAGTAAAGCAATTCAAAATTATGACTACAGTTTTTGAATTTGTTTTCAAAACATCTTTTGAAGTTGTGTAGCCCGATGTCCCATGGGTAACCTGTAAGTGCCTGTTACTCAATCTGTGCAGCATGCGTACATTGAGTATCTTATTTTCTAACAGTCTATCTTATAAAAAGTTAGCGCAGACTTGAAGCACTGATTCCCATACGTAATGATGACTTCATGTCTAAGCTAACTTTTTATAAGATAGGGGATATAAATTATGGTCTATGTGTTATTATGATGTATAAACTACATTAAGAAAAAGATACATTAAAATCCATTCAGTATATTTTCCATAATGTGATAAAAGTAAACTATCTCACTATGGCTTTGTTGGTTAAAACAGTGTTGGAAAAATAAAATAAACCTAATAATTATCTCTTTTTCAGGGCAATTATCACTCAGAATAATGGTAGATCCAAAGATGAAAGTGAATAAAAAACTCTTGCCGATCAAAGGACATTATTTCTTTTTCAATGCAGGTATTTATATTTTTAAATTATTTCCTCAATACAAATCACTCATATTCTAAAAACTTATTACTGAATTATCTCGACTTTATTTCCAATGAGTGTAATAGGAAGGAAAAGTAACAATGAACATTGTAAATTATTACCTATTCATTTGCCAACTATAAAGTAAAAATAAAATTTAATAGGTTTCTCTTATGTTGATCGGGGATTCTACTTTTTTAATGGCTGAAAAGTTAATATGAAAAAAATTATCTATGCAATGATAAAATTTATCTTACTACTGATAAATCTGATAATACCCTTGGTTAATGCATATCACCACGGATTCATAATAGGTACAACATAGGTATTATCTAAACGAAACTATGTTTTGTATCTAAAGATAAAGTTGACCCACATTTGCAGGTTTCATTTTTATACACTTATCTCGGCCCAATTAATTGTCAATCATTTATGAAATCTGTCTTTTTTAGATAAATTTGTGTTGAGAGTACAACTAAAACTATTTTTTTTTATTTAGATAATCTAAGATATGAATAAGATATGGATTATATGTTAAATATTCTGACTATGACTGATTTTAAAATTAATTTGTCACACCATAGTCCCAAACTAAGAAAAGCTAGCCTTGGGATAAATGTTTGTATGATCTGCAAATATTTATTCCAGGTGTTCTGGGTATTTTATATGTATAATAAAACATATATATCTATGTAATGTAATGTATTAGGTATCTCAGTCTTCTAGCACCCATAACACAAGCTCTGCTCAGCTTGGGGCTAGATGATGTTGTGTGGATTGTCCAGCATTATTTATTTATTTATGATATCTAGTACATAACTTTATTGTGTGACTTTGTAACATAACTCTTTTATGACTACTTATCTAACTCAATATGATATGTTCAATGCAGAGATTAGGTTTAAATTCACCTAATCCATTAAGATAGTATTGTAATAAAAATATTCTTTCACCAATTCATGTGTATGCGATAGCTGACAAACAACTTGTGAATTTACTGTGCATTTACATCAAAGGATCAAGCCTTTGGTATCTTTTACTGCCTCATTAAATATACTTGTTATGAAGGTATATAAAATAGATAACTAAGTGCACAGTCGCCTGACGCCTCACTGGGCATATTTATAAAAAAATCTCCAAGGCATTTTTTTTTTATTATGAATCCACTGCAGAATATAGCGGTCGAGGCTCCCCTGATTTTTAGTGATAGCACTTAAAAGTAGGCCAACAAAAATATAATATCGATTTATTATAAATGTTGACTGTTTCGAAGAATTTGTATGGGGTACTGTACTGCTTTATTAGATAACCTAAAGGTCAAAGCATGTTTTGATTTTAGGCACAGCCCCACTTGTTCCTTACTTATCAACGTATGCACGGCAACTGGGCTTTTCTTCGGCGACGGTTGGATTAATCTACACAGTTTTACCGATATTCGGCCTCATTGCTAAGCCGTTGTTTGGAGTTATCGCAGACAGGTACAAACTCCTTACTCACTTTATCGTATCATTCGATACACTCATATAATTTAGATTACATCCCATACATTAGAGACTTTCACGAAAAAAATATCATATTTTCTAGCCTTTGGTTGAATCTCGAGTTATAAGTTCTTCTTCCTCATGAATGAATCTAAGCTGTAATTATTTTTGAAAATAAACATCATTAAAAAATAAATAAATTCATACAAGGCCTATGCCTTGTCTGGTGCTCCTATTACTGTTGACACTATTGTCAACAGTAATACGAGCACCACACTCAGATCGCAAATTGAATATTTTTAGATCATGCTGATTTTTTAACCTCGACAATATATTGCGATAAGAGTAGGTACGTTTAAATCGTATAACTAGCTTTATACTTCCTTCTTATCGTAATCTACAGAGTTACGTAATATTCAACTAAATTAGCACAAACAGATAGACGTAACTTAGCGTTTCCTTATTGAGAATACAATTTTAACAATATTGATCTAATGTCTAATTTCGTATGTACTTATTTTTCATTGCTCTAAAACTATGAGATAACTGAAAATAGATGGTACCTATACAGATATGATGTTAAATGAGAGTCAGGTCCTATCCAGGAAAAATATTTAAAATACCTATTCATGGACGTTTATGTACTTACCTATAATAAGTAGTTACTTACCTATTCTTGCTGTAATAAAAGTTTTTATTGTGTTAATTTATTCACAAAAAATACCTCTAAACCTTGAGATAATTCTATTTATAATTGTAAAGTACTGCTGTCTTATAAATCACCAACAATAATATGATAATCATGTATTAAAGTATGATTTATTTAATTTCCAGATTCAAAATACAAAAATCTGTATTTTTAATATTCCAAATAGTGACAATAGTGAGTTTCTCCGCTATATACTTCATCCCGTCAAGCCAAACTGCTGTTTCTGTTGAACTGGACTGTGGGAACGGCGTCACTGTTCTACGTAGCTGCTATAAGTCAAGTGAAATGGTTGATACTTGTAAGGCATCTATACTTGGGGATGAAAAAACTTCGGCATCATGTAAAGTAAGCATTTCACTTCAGGGCACGAAGTCGGAGTTTTATTCGCATAAAACTTAGACCACGGTCTCAGTTGCCAATAATATATCTAGTATAATATGTAGAATGCGGAATAAATATGGTATTTCTGTGGCTAAGTTGTGATATCCATATTTTGTTAAAATCTCTTAAAGGCAGAATATGCGATTTAATAAAAGTAAAAAATAGCTTGACGTTGAGTTTTGAATCCCAAATTGTTCATTTTTAAACTGATTTGTACTTCCTTATAGATTACGTCTCTTCTAAAGCTCCAAGAGTTAAAAAAATCGATATTTTTTCAGATGAACTGTGATATGACCTCGCCCAAAATGTGGCAGACAGTGTGTGAGCACTGGCACATACCACAATACTGTTACAGCCACACAGGAAGTCTAGAGTACACTGCGCGTATATCTAACCTGCAGCTGCAAGATAAATGCATGTATCTCGCCGCTAGTAATGTTACTCTTGACGGCAAGTTTCTCTACTAAATAAGTCACAGACATTTCACACATCACGCTCTAGTCCTTAGCGAAAGACCATCCTATAGTACAACTATGAGACTAGATTGCTGATAGAATACTTATATATGTACATATATTTTTGTAAATACACACATAGGTAGACACCCAGACACAGAAAAAACATCACTGTTCACACAGACAATCGGTGGGAATCAAACCCACGACCCACAGCATGGAAGGCAGAGCTACTATCAACTGAGCTCATCCTATAGATTCTAGAAGATATTCATCATAATCACTGGTTGCCTCATTATTGTAGAAATGCTGTCCTCTTATTTATTATCGCTAAGTTCTAGAAAGTACGATTCGACACTTCTCTATTTATCAAGATTAAATTATTTGACTTATCGATTAAAACCAGTACAATGAACTGTTTATTAATACTAAAGATTTCGAAGTATGTTACTAAAATGCGTAAACTTATAATTTTAGGATACAACTACACTCCCGGCTGCCGAATAGGGGATGGCTACGTAGATGTAAACGAGCCTTGTCAACTAAACTGTACCAATACGAAATTATCAACTATACTAAAGACTGAGCAAGCCAACATGACTTGCCTGGACAAAAGACTGAACTATCGACTATGCACCAATGATTCGGCGGTCGAAACAATGGCGAATGAATCGTGGCCTGGAGATGATTGTCAGGTTTGTATCAGGCTATTTATCTATACAGTATAGGTTATATACTACTTATATAAATAAATATTCTCATACAATTCACACATCACACTCTAGTCCCAAACTAAGCAAAGCTTGAACTAAAAGTTGTAGAGGGTAATCTCCAATTTTGAAAATTATTTTATCTATACAAATCCACGCTATTATGCGCGTAACGATAAATATACATATATAAATATTAACTTTGGTTTCTTAAGTGCCGGGTTCAACTACTCTAACGGCCGGTTTCTCGAACGATGATCAACAAAAAAATCAAATAATTACTATGTGTCAAACTCGGATCAATCGTGATTTGGGTTTCCAGAAACCGGCGGTAAGCCTCTAAAGCCTTAATTACCTGACCAACGCATCATGAAACGCAGGTAAAGATTGCTTCTAGTATTTTCGTCCAGCATGTTTTAGTGCTGAATTAAGATGCCGGTATTACGGCCGGTTTCTGGAAACCCAAATCACGATTGATCCGAGTTTGACACATAGTAATTATTTGATTTTTTCGTTGATCATCGTTCGAGAAACCGGCCGTAAGAGTATTATAATATGCTCATTTAAAATGTTCTTTAGGTATCGTGTGATCTGAACAAAGACGCTCCATGGCGCCTTATGGAGATTTGCGAAGGTTGGCAGGCTGATGTAGCGTCGACATGTCACCCCCGCACAGAAGTGGGGCAATCCTTTCCCTCTAACCTGTCGTTCACAGGAGTTGTGCTACTATCCACTACAATGACTGAACACAACTGCGTTTTTGTACAACTCAACCATATCACTTTACCTGACGGTAAGATTACCTTAGATTAGTAATATAGATAATAGTTATACCTAAAGTTTGTCTCCATTCAAAGGCTAGTAAAGAGTTTAATTTAATTCTAATTAATGCAGATTTAGCGTTGTGCAAAAAGTCCGTAAATAATACATGGGCTATTCGCAACATCCTCAATGAGGCAATGATTTTGTATTGGCCGCTGTTATGTCAGACTATAGAAATCTATTATGATTTAAATTAGAATTTTATGAGTTAAAGTCTGAGTAGATAATACAAAGAGAGCCAGGAACATCATTATATCAGTATTTTATTTATTAACTGATTTATACATAATTAATATTACTATTTTATAACATTCTCACATGCATTTTTCAGGCACAATCCAATATCCAATATGCCAGACAAAAGCACAATATCAGATGGAAACAGAACTATTCCAAACATCTTGTGAAATAAGCTGTGATAATGCAATGGTTTGTATATAATATTTATCTAAATTAAATAATATAATAATAGTATAAAGAGGAAATGTTTTTGTTGTTATGAAATAACATCAAGAATGAAAAAGTGTGTTAAAATACTCATTAATACAAATTATCTTTCAACGCCATCCTCTATAGCTTTACAACAAGAACGATTTCAGTTTTCACCATTTGCAAACATCGGCGCCATCTTAATGTTCGTCATCACAAAATGGCGGATCGAATATAACGATAACTTTTATCTCAACAGCTGAACGAGATTTTTGTAGGAGCAGCTGAGAGTAAAATTGAAGAATCTCAGTTCACAAAGCAATTTTGGCTGTTTTTCATGCTGATGATAATAAGTTGGACTGGACAAGCAGTAGTAGTTACATTCGCAGATGCTATATGTTTCAACTTACTAGGTAAGTACTTTACTTCACCGTGATAAAATGCTTTAGGATGTGTTCTATCAGCTAATCTAGTTTCCATAATACTAGCTTTGCTCTTTTTTTGCTCATTTTGTATACCAGGAATATATATAAATATTTTTTAAAAGAATGATGGAAAGATTCAAAACGAAAAAACTTAAAGCTTTAACGAAAAAAATATACAGTAGAATAAATTACCTATAATACTTTCTGTAAGAGGTCATACACTTTTTGTATAATACATATACTTACGAGTATTATATTAAATAGAATAGTAACAGTATCTCTACCATGAGATGTCACAGTAAAATCGCCTGACTTTACTACAGTAGTTACGTAAATATTAGTATGACAAATTTTAGTACCCAACTATCCGCTAGAGGCGTTGTACAAAACTTCATAAACTTTTTTAACTACAGATGCTAGCGAGTATAGTAAATATAGTATAGTAAAAACTCATGGTAGAGCTACAGATAGAACACACATTTATGTTATAGTAAATTTAATGGAACTGTGACGCATATCGAATATCTTTAATATTGTGTCTACGTTACATCAGTCACTGATTGATATATTTTTAATTGTTATAGGTACAAAAGTATCACAATACGGAAAACAGCGGCTGTGGGGTTCTGTGGGTTGGGGTATATTTTCACTTTTAACGGGTACACTTATAGACGTTTTTAGCGACGGCGCCTACAAGGATTATACCGTAGCTTTTGTACTCATGTTCACTTTTATGACCGGTGACGTCATCGTATCTGGACTCCTTAAGGTATAAATATTAAACTCACTCCTATTTATATTACAGGAAGGTTAGACGCTTGTATTTCTAACATATCGTAATTGATAAAATTAGCTTTATTGTGGGTTAAGGTTTTGATTAGTATTGTTGCCTTGCATGGTATAAACCAGAAAACACAAGCCATTATTTTGTTGTTCACAGCATGACAGGCACCTGTATTACACATTTCTGAATGTGGTATGTTTTCGGGACTGGATGCTTTGCTAACATGATCGTATCCATCCATATACATCCATCAATTCCTATTAATATAAGTATGGAGCCCTTTCACCTGCTTCGACCTAATCTTCTGTAGTCGATGGAACGCTTACTTGTCGCTAACTCATGATGCTGCACCTAGCAAAAAAACATTTATCTTATATGTATAATACACTAGTTGAACGACCTGTGTTCAAATGACTACCATGATCACCATCACTACAATTTTTAACAATGTCTTAATTACTTTTGTAAAGTGTTTCTTGCAATTCATATTGCAAATAACGCAGTATTCTTTTAGTCAAGTTAATTTTAATTTCTAAGCCTTCTAATGTTACATCGCACTGAAACTTCAGTACTTAATTTAGTTTAATTGTAATTCTTTGTAAGAAGGATCATATAAAAAAACGGTAGGAACTAGGCCGTAAGTTTCTTGCCCGTTCTTCTAGGCTCTGGTCGCGTGGAACTGGCACCTAGAATCACCTAGTATGTAAGACGATTCTAAATGATCCTTGTGATTTTACTGAATAAAGTAATTTTTGACTTTTGACTTTGACTTTGACATTAGAAAACAGAAACAGAACTAAACTACTGATGGCCATCTAACCATCTGACCATTAGGTTAGCCACTGCACTAACAGTTTTTCTAGGATCTTTAGAAAGTTGCAAGTCTTAACAATGATCTTCTGTTACGATTGGTGTTACTTATAAGCAATTTCCTCTATCAAAAGTTTCCTGTAAAAGTCTGATCTTGGAATCGAAATATAATTTTGATTCTCTCGTATTACCTAAATAATTCTAGGCTTAAACTGATCTCTAAGTCTACGAAGATCTTAAAGATCTGTTCAAATGTTTGCTTTTTCTGTTTAAAGTGGTGGGTTTGATACCCAGCATTTCTTTTCCTTTTCCACATTTCCTTTAATTTTTTCATCCATTTTTCCAGATCGAGTCGACAAAAATGTCGATGAATATCCTAGCAGACGTGGGTACTTTGCTCTCGTCGCTCCCAACATTTATTTTCCTAATGTGGACGATCGCAGTGGGGCTATGCACTGGTCTTCTATGGCAGTTTTTGTTCTGGCTACTCGAAGATATATCCAAGTTGACATGTGATGGAACAGACTACACGAAAACACTTCAAGGACTTGTTAGCGCGATTCAAACTTTCTGCGGGGAAATACCTTTTCTATTTGTATCGGGTAAGTTATTTAGGTTGAATACTGAAGGTAGAACCGACAAACGTTGGAGCAAACGGATACTGGAGTGGAGACCGCGTTTAGGCAAGCGTAGTTTAGGACGCCCTCCGGCGAGATGGAGCGACGATCTACGGAGTGTAGCTGGCAAAAACTGGATGAGAAGAGCCGAAGACCGGGCTCAGTGGCGCGTCTTGGGAGAGACCTACGTCCAGCAGTGGACTGATATAGGTTGATGATGATGATGATGATGACTGAAGGTATTATTTATTTTAAGGACCTTAAGGAAATTGAATCCCTTGCTGTATGTGTGTCTATAATAAGTATATAGATAAATCGTATCGACCGCATCATCACTTAACATCAGGTGGATAGCGGTCAAACGATTGCCTATAGAGTATAAAATAAATTTGATTTCTTAAAGAATAAAACGATTAAATAGTATTATTTGATAATACGCAAAGACGCGGATATCGAATAAATGCTCCTATTTTCGACTTATTCATTTTGTTAAAAAAACGTTTACTTCTTCTTAGTCGTGGTAAAGTGGTCGTGATTATGAGTGGCACGAATCAATTGCTGTTCTAGCTAGCTATGCGCTTCCAATGATCTCTGATGGCGGCGTTTTGCGATAAAAAGTTTACAGTAGGATTATAAAGATTTCACAGATAAATTGCAACGTTTGTTTCAGGTTACATTCTCCGAAAGATGGGACACGTGAATACAATGAGTCTGGTGCTGTTCGCTTTCGGAGTTCGATTCATTCTCTACTCAGTGCTGAGGAATCCATGGTGGGTGCTGCCCATCGAAACTCTTCAAGGCATCACGTTCGGCATGTTCTATCCTACTATGACGTCATACGCCAGTGTTGTAGCACCACCAGGCACGGAAACCACTGTACAGGTATTTAATATTTATTTTATATAACTTTAATAAGAATTACAAATAAATCTAATTTATTAAAAAAGAAAATTATTATATTATATTATTATACACCCAGACTAAGTGTGTACCTACTAACGGAACCAGATTGCTGATAAAATATATTTATAGAACTAGCTGACCCGTGCCCACTTCGTTGGGCATAATTCGACTGTTTCTTCTCCGATTCACTTTGCAAAACTGACTACCACGTAAAAGCCTTTTTATGTTTCGGTTTTTCATATAACGACACTCAGCAAAAATGTGGCTTTCTATTGGTGAAATAATTTTTAAAATCGGTTCAGTAGATCCCGAGATTATCCCTTACAATTTAACAAACACACAAACTTTACTTCTTTATAATATTAAGTATAGATTAAAGATATAGTACAGATACAGTAATATCCAGACACAGAACAAACATCAATGTTCGTCTTCACACAATAATTAATCCATGTGTCTTGGTTGAAACTCACAACATGAAAGGCTAATAACAACAAAAACCTGAAGAGTCAAGAGTTTTAACTTGGTAAAACTAGTTTAACTAGTTTACTCAATAAATGTCTTATTATTATTAGTTATCTAATGATTGTTAGAATAACCAAAACAAAGGCATAATTTTTTAATGTTGTTACAACATACTCGTGCCTTGATAAAGAAAAATGTACAGTAATGTGTATTTTGGCAACACGGAAGATCAGCGTTGTAGTACATATATTTTTGTTTGTCACGCAAATTATACCATTTATTGTTTTTATTCATTAGTTTTTGGCAAAAAAGTTTTTCGTGAGCTTCACAGAATGAGTGGCCAAATTTCGGATTTCGGTTTAAATATCATCAAGATTTACTTAGTACCTATTTTGTACCTCTTATCCCATATTCTATTATATTTTACAGGGGTTGGTAGGAGCAGTTTTCGAAGGCGTTGGCACAGCTCTTGGCAGCTTTATAGGCGGGAGATTATATGATGCTTACGACGGCTGGCTTACATTCCGCTGGTTCGGTTATGGAGCTCTCATCTGCTGCGGTCTTCATGCGTTAGCGCAACGCTTCGTACCACGCAACGGGCAAGGTAACAAGCTTGCTGATCAATAAATTATAAACCGATAAACTTCATTAAAAAATTAAGAATCTTGTACAAACATCCGATACACTTGAAGACTAGAGGTAGCAACTCACTGGAATGTAATGATTTGAGAGACACGACAAATGAAAAGATCTATCACAATAGCGCTAGTTCGCATAAAATTGTATAAGTATTATCAAATAAAGGTTAACAAATTGAACGCTTAAAAGAGAAATATGCTCTTTTGAAACTTAATGTAGGTACCTAGTAAATGACCTTTGTTTGGTTTATACGGACACCTCGCTAAGTAAAACTTGTATGTAGCATATCGCTGTGATGACAGCCTAATGAACAAATTTAATATTGTGCGAAAAGTATCAAAACAGCAAGACTGCTTGCACTGATTCAATAAACATAGTAATTAAAAAATATAACCACCGGTTTTGATACAATATTAGCAAACAAAACTAGTTCTATAAATAGTATTAAATTCGATACGTAAAATTTTAATTTAAGAGATTTCGATTTGACTAAAATACCTGATGTGAGCGCCACTGTACAAAACCACACATTAAAAAAAATGTAATTATAGAGTAAGACTAATTTATTGTAAACATTAAAAATGTATTTATATATACACTGTTTAGTTCACAACATAGATCATACAAAAAGCAGGGTAATTATATTTATTATGCATGGACATTTCACTCAGCGCCATCTAGACCCAAGCTAAGCAAAGCTAGTTAAGGTTTCATTTATTTTAAAAAATCAAATAGTCAACTCTGGCAAAGAAAAAAAACCTGTGTTTTATATACTTAACTTGATTTAAAATTAGTATTTTGTACATTAAAGTATGAATGTCTATTTTGTTCAGTAAATATTTTGATAAAACTGCCTTCATTGAACAAAACGAAGAAATCAGAATTTAGATTTTTATCGGAATATCTTGATTTCCATAGGACGAAATTTTTCCGTAAATATAAAATGTAAGCTTATAAAAATCCTTTTAAACCTTACATACTTTAGACATACTTTTTGGTTGTGGCCCGAAATGCCCATTCACCTTTTATTAAGTACTTAGATGTAAGATAGTCTTATTGAACGCCACTAAGACATTAATTAAAATGGTGTGTCATTATTATTATTCATTAGTGTAGGGTTTTTCCACTTATTTACTTAAAATAAGTCATTTTTATACTTTATTTTTACTACTTTGGTACATTTGTTTCAAACAGTAATTACTTATTTATAATAATTTAAACTGAGGTTTTTATTTCATTACAATATACATCAATTATATAATAATTATATTTTAGTAATTATTTATTCGGTTAGTTTTAAAACTATAATTAAAACAACAGTATTTTAATTTTATCATTAAAAAATCGCATTACATATATCACTCCTATTTATGGTTTGTAGTAGTTTATATTTTAACCTTTTATAATTTATAATAAATTTTTGAAATTAATTTATTTTATAAGTTATATTATTCTTAATCAATGTGATATTCAAACCTTGAAAAGGATTAAATTATAATTTGGTATACAATATTAAAAACAATGCATTTATAGGCTTCTTTTTTATATTAATGTAAGTATTTACACTTTTTTATTCAACAAAATTTGTATAAATATGGTAACAATTTTTTTGGAAAAAACAGATTTTTAACAATTTATAACACAAACTCCGATCCTGATTAAATTGAATTGTCACTTTGTGTAGCATTTTGTTTATGTAGACGTCATTAAATATAGAAAAAAATGTAATCACTAACATTCCTTAATTTTAAAATAATTTTAAGTAGTTTAAAGTTGTGTTTCGAATGTTCCTTTCGCGATCAGTATTATTTTGACTCCTTAAATATATTTTTTATGTATTTGCGCAAATGGTGGTTTAATTTTAATTTTAATGTCCAAAGGACAGTCATGGAGTGGTGGCGCTCTCATTAGGAAATATTTATTATAAATTATTAAGTATTTTATGAATTATTATTAATGTGTTAGTGGAAATAATTAGCGCCATCATTCTTAGACTGGCCTCTGGACTTATAACATACATACAGGTTTTATCATAATGTTAGCCAATTTTTTTTATAATAGACAACATCCCTTTTACCGAAATAGATTCGGTTTTATTTATGTACTTTCCACACAGTACTACTACCCAGTTCCAAACTAAGCACAGCCTGTACCTTGGGAACATAGTATTAAATATTACTTACAATCTTTATTTTGTTAACTTTCTTAGAAAACATAGAAACATACAATCACCTGAGACACAGAACAAACATAAATGTTTTCCATTACACAACTGCTTATTCGTGGTGGAAATCGAACCCACAATAAGGCAGACAGAGTTTATACTAACTGAGCTCGAAGCCTGTCACATTTTCTAGATATATTTTGTTTGAATGAATATGGAATATAGAATATAAATATAATCATTATGTGAATAATTTTATGTGGGTGTGTTCTAACCCACATAAAATTATTCACATAATGATTATATCTTCAACGCGATATATCAGTTATTCTGAATGTTATTGATTGTTTTTAGGCTATTTAGGAAACAAAACATTATATCTTGAATTTTGTAGTCAACGACAACAATTACGAATAACCTCTTCAATGAAGTACATCGGTAAGTTAGGCTATTCGTTTATTTTATGGAATATTTTACTGTCCATACTATTATTTGACTGTTATTATGTATTCTACCGAATAACATTTAATTTTGGTATTATGTGAGTTCTCTTTTGTTACAGGATATTCCGCAGTGATCCGCTACGAGCAACCCAACGATATGGTGTTCATGTTAGAAGACGACGACAAATTATAGTAAAAAATATAAAATATCAGTTATTTTTAGGAACCTGTGATATGTCCTTTTGTATAATGTAGCTACATATATACATTAAAACGAGTATTCTCATCCCAGATTCTGTAGATCTCGATAATTCTCCTTTAGAAGGCAACTAATTTTAATAGATTCCAATAAGCTCAAATAATAATCCTACCGAGAAATGGGATGTGACGCTGGCACAAAAGAAGAACGGTAGAAGTGAAGGTTGTAGAAGTTTTTAACAATATTATTTTAACAAACCAGTACCCCAAGTACGAGATTTTGTATGGAGATCCGAACATCGCCCCTAGCAGATTTCTTGAGAAGCTTTTTTCCATACAAAATCGGTGGCGCTCTGCGATCCGTGTGTAAACAAACTCGTACTTGGGGTAAAGGTATTTTCCTGTTCATTTATGTATTTTTGAATGTTGTACACTCCTCGTACGTATCTATTAATAATATAATCAGCTAAGAAAAATTACTTACTTAAGTGATTATGGTATTTTCTCTACATCAGTCGCGTTGCTTCCAAAATAGGGTATTGTTTGCTAAATACAAAAGGGTATGTAGCATATACGCTAAGATAGCTAAAATTAAACACATCAAATAAGTATAGGGTAGGTTAATACGAATATACCTTTGGTTTAAACGATTAACTTATTTTTACTTGAATGTATGTACCTACTTACTTATTTTCTCATATCTGTATTGAATTTGTATGAAACTCTGGTGTTGCATGCAAACGTTTGGCTAAAGCTTCGTGCCTGCCAAACGTCATCTTGTTTGGAACTTCTTAAACGACCAATTGTATAATTGCTCATAATATTATTTAATGGTAGTTATGCATTTAAATAAAAGTTCCTACAGTTCATTTTCAAAGTGTTTTTAAAACTAGCAGCATTATTTACTAGTAGTGTAAATATAAGTTATAATAAATTATTTTTTTAAGTTAATTTTAACTTGTTTCATGGTGATAGGCTATCTGCTTTATTTGGCAAATATAATATGTACTTAAATATATATGAAAATACTTTTATTAACTAAGTGGATTCATCGGAACGGACCTAGCTTACAATCAATTATTCTGAATTAGGTTTGTTACCTACTTCATATAGGTAGGTACTTATTCGAACAACTGATGAACAACGGCGCTTGATTATTGACTCCGCTATTCGCTTTCCTAGCTAGGGGTGCTATAGTACCCTACACAAAGGCGGATCCAGCTTTGGCTCCAGGGGGGGGTCACGATCAAGCTTTCGCGCCAGGGGGGTCACATGGTCATCATATAGGTTAAATATAGGTACGTGCAGGTAGCTACACCGCGGGCACCACATCCCCGACTCGGACGACGAGGTATACGTGCAGGTAACTAAATCGCGGGCACCACATACCCGACTTGGACGACGAGGGATACGGGCAGGTAGCTACACCGCGGGCATGACATACCCGATTTGGAAGACGAGGTATACGTGCAGGTAGCTACACCGCGGGCATGACATACCCGACTTCCGAGCGAATCTCCTGATTCTGGGTGAAACCAAAGATAAGTCTTTCACTTTCAGTAATATTTGATTTGCAGGAGTTTTGAGAATAAAACCACTACCAACAAAGCCTTACTTTCCATTACAAAGTACCTAAAGACAATTTTTTACACACACTATATATAAAACTGATTGATGAAAGCCGACGAGCTAGCAGGTAGCTCATCGGCTTTCATCACCACTGTCTATAATGTAAAAAAAACCGTTTGTTTTTCTACCACAAAGTACGAAGAACGATTTGAACACAACGAATGTAAAGATTAACTTTGTGAGAGACTGGTGCCTGGTGTAGATTCATAGAATCTGTATTCGATCACCAAGCTCCACTCAGTAAGTTCAAACTGCTTTTGCAATACAGTAGGTATGTATTAGTATACTGCATGTCAGATGTAGTAGTTACTTATAGCTGTAGATATCAATGCATTTTTACCATAAGAAAAAAAAGAAAACATACTTAGAGTTGCAGTTGGAACTGTGCTCGTCGCTCTTGATACCCGAGACATGATGTTGAATATCTATAATTGTACTACATCACACGGTGCATCACTGCTTTGGGCAGAACATACTGTGGTAGTACTTCTATGGGTAAACATTTTCACAAAAAGCCCTACCGCAGCCTTAGTTTCACTACATTCTAAATAAATAAATAATTACATATTTAATTAGTTTTAAATGCAAAGGTATTCAATAAAAGAATAATTTAGGAAATAATTACATATTTTATTTACTTTTACGCTCATTATACATAAAGAAATCACAATTTTGAGTCTTTTACGCCAACAAATCAAATACACGTATTAGGAATGCAAGTTGGGTACTAATTTACTAATTTTCATAAACTTAATAACTAATTACTTCAATTAAGAGTAACTTGTAATTTAATCATTTTAAGTATGAACCAAAAAACATTTTAAATCTTTGTTAATGTAAAGATATTTAATAAAATAATAATAAAGTAAATAATTATGTTATTAACTTTTACACTCATTATACTCAAAGTAATCACAATTTAGTCTTTTACACCAACTAATCAAATACACAAATCAGGAATGAAACTTAAGTACTAATTACATAAATTAAAACTTCTGTTATGAATAACTTAAATTAAGAGAAACTTGTAATTTAATCATTTTAAGTATTTTAACCAAAAAACATACCTACATATTTCTGAAATAAAATATTCATGAAGATATCCATGGTACATACAATAGCAATGCAAAAGAAAGACTTCAAATTGAATAAAAACTAAAAAGAACTTTGATTGATATTCTTTCTTTTAAATCATCTTTAATGAGATAGAAATAAGTTAATTATTTATAAATGTAATGACTACAAGTCACCCTACACACTCGCAAATGCATAAGTCATACATTAATCTTATAGATATAATGATGATGAAGATGAACTTAAGACTAAAGAAAATAAATACTTAAGTAATCTTTGATATTTTATCATTTAAGTAGGTACCAGTCCCACTTAGGTTTAATGGTACAAATGATGTACCATTGGGGTTTCAGATATTTAAGGGCGAGATGACCAAAGCACAGAGTTTCTTGAATAATGCATAATCTTTGAGACATCATCTGGGTTACTGTTGCTGCTCATAACTAAAACTCCCAGTTTGCAGTTATTCTTCTCGGTGATAGTAACTGTTAGCTTCTCTCCCGGCTGACCCATGAAGTACTTGAAGCTTTCTACATTGTCTTCTGTGAATTGGCCTCCAAGGTAAGGGAAACACATGACGAGCTCACACAGCTGTGCAAATCCTGGTATGCTCTCACCCTTCTGATGTTTATTTTTGTGGATATGATAAGGAGTGATCTCCGAGTCCACCACACCATAATCCTTAGCAAATATACAGCAATTCCCATTCGGTTCCACACGTCTTACTGTTCCTCTAACAAATTGTTTCTGACTTGGTGAATAGTACACCACATTATCATATTCCTGAATATTTACTGCCCTCTCTCCTGGTATTTCTAGAATTGGCAGCAAATCATGAAGTTTCGACGGAACTATATAGAAGTTCTGAATATTAATCAGGTGAGTAGCTATGCCATGATAGACAAACCCAATATGAGGGAAATTGTCCACCAATGCCTTTTGGATCTCCATAAAAGTTTCTTCAGGGGAAGACATTGTTTTAAGCAGAAGGTTGGTTTATGAATGACAATTCTAAAACAAAAAATACAAATATTTCAGAGTACAGACCTAAATAAATTAATAATGATGGACAATTCACACATTACACTCTAATCCTAAACTAAGCAAAGCTTGTATTATGGGAACTAGAGATTGCTGATAGAATACTTATATCATATTTTTTGTAAATAACATACATAGAATACATAGTAATACCCAGACACAAAAAAAAAATTTATGTTAATCACACAAACATTTGCTCGCAGTGGGAATCGAACCCACAACCCACAGCATGGAAGGAAGAGCTACTACCAACTAAGCTGTGATCCCTGTCAAATATAAGTAGGAACATTACTTATTTAGTCATCTTTAGTAAGTATAGTTTAAGTTATGAAGTAAGAAGATAATGTAGGTTAAGTAAGACAAAATAAGCACATTCAAATTAGCATCTCATTCATCTTTCTTTATAGATAGCTTGGGTTGGCTATAGATATCTTACGATATCTCACCAAGGAGAGAGGAGCGGTTGAAAAATTCCCAAAAATGCCTCACATAATCGATAAGCGATAACCAAAGAATAATAGACCTTGTAATAGTTGAATTTTTCATGTGCATGCCCCAACTTCCACAATGTTTTTCGGGCACTTTATTTACAAATGTATGAGCAGTACATTTATGTTTGTATAAAAAATAGTAATAAAACAATATTTTATAATCAGTTCGATTCAAATATGTCACAAATGTGCTAAATGTGATTTGTGGGTAAAGCGGTGTGGACGAGGTGATGGTTGATTTCAAGGAATTGATAATGTAAATAAAGTTTTTTTTTTTGTATTTACTTTTACTCATTATTATTATCCTAACCTATCAACTAGTTAGGCTTTATTTCCTTATTGAGGACGACCATTGCATTTCAACCATCGTCATAACTGAACACAGTTGTGGGCTTCTATGGTAGGATGCACTAACGAAGCTCCGTCAATTAATTTTTCATTTAATTGCACTGTTATTTGCTATATAATAATTTTATTGACAATATAATAAGGTTTAGTTAAGTTTTAAATTTGTTTATTGTGATTGCTGTTGGTTTTAAAAAATTTCTAATAAAAATAAAATATTAAGGGTGCTTATTATTGATATTAAAGGATGCTTGTTGCCCAGCCATTTCTATAAAAAGTGCCCGAAACTTTCATATTGCCGCGTTTTTAACATGGCGAACGCGCTTGCGCTGAGCATACTTTTAAAAGGCCTTTTGGCGCAAGTACACGATAGCGAAATATCTCAAGATACAAGATATTTATTTTACCAAAATGAGTATATAAAACTTGGTCTTTTCAGTAGGAGGCACTTAAATACTTAATTATTCACCCTTTCCGGGTATCGCAATGATTACTAAACAACCGCCATAACAGCCGAACCTTGGAAAAACTCAAGGAAATATAGGTACACCGAACAGAACTGTTAACAGTATCTTAGCAGACAAACACGGTAATTTGTTTTATTTACCGACGCTAAACAGGATTAGACACTTACCTACCTAGGCACTTGGAAGCAACTTGTCGATGCAAAATGGAGCTGACCCCTGAAGCCGCAAGCCGCCGAAGAAAGAAAACCGCCGGCTAGAGTACCAAACAAAACAAACACAGGATTAGTGCTGCCAACCCTGAAATCAATTTTTCCCTAATGAGCGATTTTCCAGGGAGTGTTCTTAGAATACACGATAGATGGCGCTAACGAATGAATGGCCTGTCAATGTCAATACTCATCGCTAAATCGTCAAGTCCAAATAGCGAGGGCAAAATCAAAATCCGGTAGGTGTGTAGCAAAGTCTTCAATCGTAGCAGAAATCAAAAACCACACAGTCTGTTGTCGTCAAAAGTAAAATCCACAAGAAGGTACACAAATGCGAAAAGAAAAGCAAACAAACTTTATCAAAACGCTGAATACACCGAAACGGACGTGACAGGATGCTAATGACAGCTACACGACAGAGCTACCAATAGATTATACAGATAAAAAAGTGAGGTATTTTGATAGGCACTAATGTGTCAGCGCCATCTATTGACTCTTTTTGAACTATTTTTTTTAAAGCTATTTGGAAAATCGCTCATTGGAAAGAAAAATACCTCGAACTTGCATAGTTTTCCTTTAAAAAACATAACCTTGTGGTATGGATGTATAAAACATGGTAATATTAAAATAGCATCGGATACATTTTGGAGAGTGTGCGATCGAACTTTATGGGTTAATTCCCCGAGCCCCATTCCATCATCGGACTTTGAAAACCGCTAAGGAGTGGAATTCGTTGCCGGCGTTGGCCGTTTCTATATACATATAATTTGGACGTTTTCAAGAGGAGAGCCTAGGAGAACCTAGGCCACATCATTATTTGTGAACATCAGATGTGATTGCGGCCAAGCGTTTGTCTTTAATGCACAAAAAAAAATAGGAAATAATTACCATCAAAAGAAACAAATAAAATAAATGTTATTATCAATAGGATTGTTATTTTTGGCATAGTACATGTTATACATATTTCAGTAATCTGGTGTCATTTGATTATTAAAGAATTGGACACTACGAGTAACTAAAACGCTGAGTATATGTACATATTGAATTCCAATAAGTTCATTTAGAAGACACAATAATTTTACATGAAGGTTCCTGGTTTGCAGTTTGGATGTAATTTATTTGGAATGAACATAATTTAAAGCAACACTGTAGTGCCCCAGCGGGGTAATGATTGGATCTTAATACCCATCAAAAGACCTATTGTTGTTGGTTACAATAGGACTTTTGATGGGTATTGTAACAATGAATAATTTGAATATGAATACCATGAGCTTCTAAAACTCCCTTTTTCGAGAAATTACGGTTACAATACAACATTGTATAAGTTGCATTGCAACCTTGAAATTAAGCTAACCAAACAAACAGCAACCAAACATGCAACACCAACATAACCACAGTTAAAAAAAAAAGATAGTACTACACCACAGACTATAAGTAGGTACCATGCAGTCTCTGCTCAGCCTATACACAGGTTATAAATACACATCTGTGCCATGGGCCTTACTCTGACTGACCTGACTGAACAAAACAAAACTCGATTAGAGATAAGCTGGCTGGCTACTGCAAAATAACATGCAGAAATGTCTAAACTTACATATTAAAAATCTTAGCTTAATCGTTATCAAAATTATTTCTATTTTACACACGACCTTGGTGATTTATCAAGTTATTAACCTGTTTAGGCTTAGTAATAATTACCATGAAAATCTTATTTTGTGCTCAAGTTTGGTTCGGTTTTGAAGTACAGAGTACGTCCTTATTATTGTGTTTGTCTCGCCTGTCCACAGAACATACGCCTGTCGGTTTGACAGATGGTGATGGCTGAAATTATTTTATTAGTCTGTGATACTATCATTCACAGACAGGAAGAAATCAGCACTTTCATTTTGCGTTAATGAACTTGAACAACATTATGCCTTCATTATTAAAATGTATATTGTTTGCCGAAAATAAATAGATTCTAATTTATGGCTTACGCACGATGTTTCATAGAAGTACATTTACACAACATCAGTTGAATGTCGTTTAAAAATTCAAGTGTCCACGTCGAGACATGGGTTCCAGAATAAGGTAAATAAATACACCGTGATTCATCTCTTTTATTTGTAACAGTAGTTTACAATAACGTTTTTATTCTTTTAATTACTGATACTGTTTTTACTATTTTCATAACCTTATCCCTCACAAAATGTAATACTTATATTTGCCATTCTAAAATATATGTTTGTGGTTTTACAGAGACACTGTTCGCTTCTTGTTTGAGTTGTACTGTGAAGTATTGCCAGGAGATCGTACAAAAGATCCATATATTGTTAAAAAATACCCTGAGTCATACAAAAATGAGGAAGAACTGAAGAACATACCTAAATTTGCATTCCCATGTCAACTAGAAAAGTAAGAGTACTCTGTGATTTTTCTTTTTACTTAGTTATTGTCTAAACTTTTTAAACTGTACTACTAATATTAAGTCTGAACTCTGCAAGATACTTAGGTACATGAACTAGTATTATGTATTATATTGTAGAAACAGATACCGGATTTTAAAATGATAAGAGTCAAACTACAGTTGAATGATTAATGTTCGAATAGATGCATAATATGTGGAAAATTGCCAAAGACGAGTCATTGAAAATTTATTGGAAACCTATTGCTACCCAGATGTGGGAAGATTCATGACTACATATTTTTTAAAAGTTCGACTTTTGTTATAATATAATTTATTGAATATGTTTAAATACTTTATGAAGTTCTATACATTTTTTATGCAATAATTACCATCTAGTTGTTTTCTGATTGCCACTATTGTTTTACCTTTGTCTAAGTTATACTGGACAAAAGTTTAAATAGTTCTGCCCATGTGGGTCATGGGTTCAATCCCCACAAAGATCAAACATTTTTGTTATAGTGAGAAGATGGCAGAGCTAATACCAACAGAGGTATGGCCCCTGTCTGTATATGGCCATGAATATAAATTTTATTTATTTCAGTTCTTTTGCTCAACATTATTCCTTTGTGTTGACCTCAGTGGACTCAAAATACACATTCTGCTTTTGCCGATTTGATCCTAAAAGTAATACCTCACTTGTGTTACTGTCACATTTACCATGGCACGATATATTTTACAAGTGAGTATTTATATAACATTATTAATAGTTTAACAAATGGTAAGCGGTAAAAGCAAACAAAATGTAAACTAAATGTTTAAAATATTAATTCAATTACATATAAACTATATAATTGAAAAAGTAGTAGTATAAAATGTAATGCCACATCAAGGGTAACATTTGAGACACCCTCCTTTTCTCAAGTGTGACCAAATGTGACAAGGCACCATATAATCTGTGTGACTATTAATCGATTGTCACAAAGTTTCTTATATATTATTTTAAAGATGCTAGTTATATTTAAGTGCTACTGCAATTTTTGCTGTTATTTATTATATTGATGCAAGTGCAAACACAATAACTAGCTGTTGCGAATGAGTTGAAAGTTCAGTTCCCGTGACGGGAGAAATATTTGCAATATGTTTTATACTAATAATGAACACTGAGATAGTGATTTAATTAAAAAAATATTAAAATGTCTATTTTTTATTTAAAACTTAAAATATGCTAACAGAAATCTCACACAGGAACCAGTTTATTACAGCAGCCACAGTATCTGTCATAGATTGTACACAGTTAATTAATTAATTCTAAAGTACTGAAAACACACAATAAGTATAAAATTCAATTAGTACTGCAGACAAAATTTACTAAGCAACTTACTTAGTGAAACATCTTACTTTACTCATACGATAACATTATTGTGTCTTTTTCTTAATAACATAACTACATATTGAGTAGTTAATTATATCTGTAATTTATATTTGCGAATGATTTATCTACAAAGTGCCGCGCTTATCTGTTTCGTTATCTAACTGCCGAACCCTATATTAAGCTTTTGGTAAGATAGCGAACTGAAAACCATATACATATTATTATAATGAATGCTCATAAATTAGACAATTGTAAATGTATGCTAAAGTTATCGTAGTCGAGATACACTGCGCGGTTACACTGTAACAATCGGCAGTCGAGCTGGAACTAACGCGCAGTGTAATTCGAATATGGTTTACGTAACGCGGCAGCTGTCGAATTTGTTTATTATTTATACCTCAAAGAGAGAGAGAGAGACAGCGTTTTTCATTTGGAAAAACGTCATTAACCGCCGGTTTCTCGAACGATGATCAACGAAAAAATCAAATAATTACTATGTGTCAAACTCGGATCAATCGTGATTTGGGTTTCCAGAAACCGGCCGTAAATCCATGCATACAATAAGCGATTGTTAAATTTGTTTGAACAATAGTATATTTCATTACTAGTTCGGAAAGGCTGTCATTACAACGAGTTCCGACAAATGTCTGCACGAGCCGAGGCGCAGCCGAAGGCGAGTGTTGACAGTCGGAACAAGTTGCAATGACGGTTCCGAACGTGTACTGAACGACTATTTTTAATACAGTTGCGAAAAAATGAAGTAATTTTACAAAATAATAATAAAAACAACTAAACTCGCAAAGAAAATTTCTACAAAATGGCGCCAACCGTAGATTTTTTTTTTATTTGCTCTTCGGAGCAGGCTAAAGTTTTAGAACCATACCGCTTAGTCTTACGTAAATGTTTTTCTCTTAAATTAGTTTATTTTCTTTATTATTATTTTATTTACAACGTCTTCCCGCCATCTTGGAGATGGCCGTAGAATATAAGAAGAGATTTTTTTTTTCATTCATTCTGGTAGGCAAAGGTAACTATGCCCATACAGCCAAGTCTTCAGTAGAATTTTTTTATTGATATGAAATGAAATTGAATGAGATGAAATCAAAGAAACCCAACCTAACTCATTCAATCAAATCATTAAATCTGCTAATGAAACAAATTAGTAGCTTCTTTTTAGAAATATACGTATTTGCATGAATCATAAAAACTTCTTTGATTTTTTTTTAGTAAAAACTTCATGGTTGGTTTTTCTTTTTAATAGACATTATTTTGACAGTTGGTAAAGAAAAAGCACTAGTGCGGTAATGGTAAAGAAAAAGCACTAGTGCGTAATAGCCCACTTCCCGAACGCTAAACGTCCCTGCAATATGCCACTTTTTGAGCAACTGTATTAAAAAAGTTATAACAATTTTAACGGAAGACCGGCGTGGGTGGTTATAAGTTATCAATACGCGTTGTAAGGGTTTGGGTCATATTTGCATAATATACATAACTATTATCTCTATACATATTATTTTTCTATAATGCACCTGTGTTGGTTTTCCTAAATAAATAAACAATACGATGGTTGTAATATAAGCTATCATTATATAATTATTTTTGTCGTAGACACAACAATAGAGCTATTTTAAACTAATTAATCATACAAAGAAAGTCCATGGTTTTTCTAGTATGTACTATCAAGATTATGTTAAGAATATTTTTCGATTTTCCGAATCCATCTGTTTAGGCAATTTTAAGGTCCTCACTGTGAATTCAAAATGGATTCGAAAAGTCGGGAATTATTATTTAAGCCTTCACCAGTATCCAACCAATCAGTTAAGGTACGGATAATTATTACTCTAAAATTGTAAAGTGTAAACTCTTGTTGGGTATACTCTTTTTTCTTACTTATCTCGTCCTTCTGCTGCATCCATCCTGCCAGTCATCCCAGCTCTCCGCTTTCGTATATCTTATAAAAACAAAATTAAACAAGTGCTACGTTACATTTCAGGTTGTTGAACTGCATAGCGAATCTGATACACAGTCCGGAGGCAGGCGAGCTGTATTCGTTTTTGGAAGCATGCCGAATAAGGCCCCCTATGGCGGGACATACGTTGAAAGTCACTTACAACGCCGGCGCCAGCGTTTTTGCCTGTCAATGTCCTGATACTAAGCTACCTAGCATACCGGAAAACGTAAGTAAACAATAAGATTTATTGAGGACACAGGGATAACAAAAATGAATGGTAACAAAAAAGGTGTTCTTGTTAATATATAATATAAGTAGGTATATATTTTAATTAGGCAACCGATTTAAATCTCTAGAATAAAAATATTCGACCGATTTAATAAAAAATATTCTTTAAATCGGTTCGCAATTGGCGGGAGTAATCGCGTAATATATCTACAGACCGATGCAAACGATCTATAGATATCTCAACTAATTTGATAGGTTAGCTTTGCATAAGTAGCTAATACAATCGCAAAGTTACGCTGACATACTCACACACGCACAGATAAAATGTATCAAAACATCATTTGTTAGATCCGAAACAAAAGAAAAAAACAGTAAGAAAACGAGATTTTACGGCTCCGTTAAAAATGCGTGTAAAAATGCATGTAGTTTCAGTAATGTCAAAGCATTATACATTGCTGAAACTACGTTATAAAACGACTGTATAGAATAACGTCTTGGAACTGTCTGTAATGTTATTTATTAATAAAGATTTTTATTGATTTTATTGTTGTAAGGTAATCATGTTGTTGCTACTCGTTAGCTTATGTAAATACATAGATATTGTAAAGATACATCCGCTGCTCCCCACAGGATTCTATTGCTTTATTGGATGATTGCGGCTGCGCAAATTGTTTCGCAAGCAATTCAAAGGATCACGTTGCAGTAGTACCTACATAATACGTCTATTTATGTACATCATGTAAAGATCCACTTTATCCGCAGTCTTGTCCTTACACTGACGCGAAAAAGTCTTCAGGTCACCTTGCGATACCAGAATAGGTTGAACAAATTTCAAAGTGCCTTCTACTAGGACCAAGTTTTTTTTTTGCAAAATATCTTGTATTTTGTGTAACAAGCAGTATTAGAATCAAAATAGTGGGACTATAAATATTTCATATTTTGACCTCACTTTTTATATTGTATTTTTTGCTGTATACCATTTAAATCAAATTAAAACTAAATGTCCACACAACAAATGTTTACTGTTATTAATTCGAAAGGCAAAATGGTTACATATCGTGCATATATGGCACCGAAGTTTATGTCAGTGAGTATAGTGTTTCATCCTAGACTAGCGCTTCATAATCATCATTTAGAACAAAGGTCCAATTTTCAACGTCCCGTATAATTTATAAAACGTGCTATAACAAACGTACGGCCGAGTTTGGTTCATGTAGTACTATATAGGCTGATGCGGGGAGGGGGCAAGAGGGCACTTGTCAGACGCTATTTTCAGTAGAATATTTTGTAGTGGCTGACGGCCACCCTTCTAGTAATATTCTAATTCACTACCTTATGCCCCAGCAAAAATCCTGGATCCGCCCGTGTAGTACTAGATTACTAAATAGCTAGCCGGAGTACTTACTATTGCGTGTGACATTTAAAATTCGAAAATGGAATTTAAAATAACATCTTAAAACTTCACATTATGCACTAAATGTACACAAAAAAAACACATTTTGACTAAAAATCGCATAAATATAGAACTTAAAATTTAAAAATGGAATTTGTCACAGAATTAACAAAAAAAAAGCGTCTAACTAAACCGAAAGTGTACGAAGCCTCCGTCACTTCGGAAGAACAACGTTTTGTAAACTTTCGTCATAAAGTGTATTGTGAAGAGATAATGAAACCCCACTAATATTTCAATGTTTTTTTGCAGTGTAACCTGACGGAATACTTCAGTGCTATGGACAGCGGTTGCATGGCAGGTCTTTGGGCGGCATTATTGCATGAAAGAAGAGTTGCTATTGTCGCGTCTAAACTGTCGCGACTTTCAGCGTGTGTGCAAGCTGCTAACGCAACACTGTTCCCCATGTCCTGGCAGCATATCTTCATACCTATACTGCCGAAGCATCTTGTGGATTATCTATTGGCGCCTATGCCTTTTCTTATTGGTGTACCTAGGACTGTGATGGAGGTGAGTTATATAATTTGAGTATCTAATGTGAGCTCCGGATTGTGAAATGCGTATTGATTGGGATTAAAAGATAAACAGGCAACAATGCTCTTCATCTTTCTTACTTAATTGGACCCTGTGTATGAGTCTGCGATATTTTTTAATTGCCATAGTAATATAACACGTGATCTTCTACTTCAATTAAAGTGTAAAATTATTTTTACTTACTTTATAAGTAGTAACTTATTTTTGTTTCAGAATGTTAGACTGTCAGAAATAGGCGACGTGGTGATATTAGATGTTGATGAAAATGAACTGAGAACTCCATTTCGCGATTTAGAAAGTCTTCCGCCTGATTTAGTAAGTCAGAATTTTATTAATTTACAGAAACCAATCCAAAGTCAGTAATTACTTGTGTACTTCTGACTAAACTAGTATATTACAGCAAGAGGGCTCAGTAAATAGAACAGAAAATAATTAATTTGGAACACAAAAAACTGCAACATCTCCACTAAAATGCTCATTTTCTATCAACTAGTCACATATAAAAGCAGTACGATTTAATAATGAACATTTTCTGTAAATGTAGTTTTTTTTATTTAAATTATGTTTTTTTACAGGTGACAAGTTTAAAAAAAGCTTTAAGTGATAAGAATGCGTTGGGTGACGCCGTGTCGAGAGCTTTTCTGAGGGCTTTAGTCTGTTTGATAGGTGGCTATCGCGATGCCATTAAGTAAGTTAAGTTAAAATATACTAAACCATCAATATTGCTAGTACCTCGCCCCATGATAGACAAATTACACAGGATTTATTGGTTACCTTTTTGTTTTTGGAGCAAAGGTCCTTATCGCGCGTTGCGAAAGGGGGCTAGGCGGAAAAGATTAAGACCAAAAGTTGTAACGTGTCGTTACCACTTTTGGTCTTAATTTTTTTGCTATAGTTGTAAGCCGTGCGGCGTGCACGTGTTTCTCTGTCTGTCTCTCATAGAAAGCATGCCAGTTATTAAATTAAAAACTTTGTTCCATCCGGATGTCCATTGTCCGGGGAGACACATATTTTTTTTTTCAAACGTTTATTATGGTCTATGTTCCTTGTATTTTGATTGTCTATGTTTTGTATTATTTCAGAATAGAGAATGGGCAGCTTATAACATTTAATCCAGAAGCTTTTGTCAAGACGAGAAAAAACATGCAGCCGTTCTTGAAAAAAATACTGCAGTCTCAAATATTTCAACAGGTGATCATACAAAGTATTCATAAATACTTATTTCGTCGCTGCAAGACATAAAAAAATTAATTACAACGTACAGTTAAAAAAAATATAGCAGATTGTCATATTACATAAGAAAAGAGAGCATCTGTATTATAATACATATATGACGTCCGATGTGGCGCGGTGGGCGATGGTCCACCTGCGACGCGGAAGGTTGCGGGTTCGATTCCCGCCTTGGGATAAATGTTTGTATGTTCTGCAAATATTTATTCCGGGTGTTCTGGGTATTATATGTATAATAAAAAATATCTATCTATGTAATGTATTATATTAAGTATGTCAGTCTTCTAGTACCCATAACACAAGCTCTGCTTAGCTTGGGGCTAGATGATGTTGTGTGGATTGTCCAGCATTATTTATTTTATTATTTATTATACATTTTTATCGCGGTTTTTATAAACCGCGTCTAAAAATCTTCGGTCATCATTGTTATATCTCTTTATTGAAGTATAATAACGACCTATGAATTTCAGTTTATAGATGAAAGGCTGGACCTCTTAAACTCTGGGCGGGGTTTCAACGATGAATTCGAAGTAGAGTGCAACAGTTATGCAGATAAGTTGAACACTGGCAGTGGACAAAAGTTGAAACAGCAGTACCGAGACTGGGCCAAGACTGTCAAGAAGGAGGGAGGGGCCTTCTTCAAAAACGTCAAAGATAAGGTAACTTGCGATAAGACATAGCGAACGGACTGAGCACTCTTTAAGAAGTTAGTCTGAAGTAAATACGAGCGGCGAAGCGTAAGAGAGACAAAGGGCGGCTAGTAGCTGTCTATTTCTATAGAAATAAACAAAAAAAGACAGGTATTGGCCGCATATGTGAATTTTGTTAGTTTGTTGCTCAGTCCATTCTCATTATTCACAAAAATATATAAGATAGCTCATACACTAGGTACAGTATCTAGCAACTTCACTATGCGATTTGGATACAAAAAGTGATCCGATGTCTACTGTATCAATCTGTTTTATTTTTGTTTTGCAAATAAATTATTATGTTTGTGGGAAATGTGTCGCACCTCCCCCATTTTGAGCATTTCAGAACACAACCTCATACAATCGGTCACAAATGTTACAATTTTGTACTCCATCATGTACTATCATGTACACAATTTCTTGTGGTTGTACAACACTTTTGTTTCATAGATTTTATCAACAGTTTCCGGAATGCGTCTATAAGATCGTATCTACGAGCGCTGGTATACTTAAGGGTAATACTCACGTCTCGTATCAAATCTTTATAATTTAAGTGTTATGTTTTTCATTCACACTTTGTGTTTTTGACAGGCATGCTTTTTTTTCAATGGATCAGTTGGTTACAAACACGGTGCGTTTAAACACTGGCTACTGTAACACCTAATCAATAATCATTAAAAATAATTTATTTATCTATCCCTTGCTAGAGGAACTATATGATATCAGCTTGAGTACTAAGTTAAAACAAGTAGTTTTTATATTAAGGTCTAAGTTTGGTATAAGTAATTTATTCTACAATTGCTCGCAACGAATTAAAATATATTTTCCCATCCTTTCTTATCATACTAATAGATCAGATAAAAGAGAAAATACTCTTTGTCGTTTTGATTAAAAGCATTCTAAAGTCAAGCAAACTCCTAAAAATAACAAGCGTTTTACTAACAAAACGTCCAAAGCTACGCTTCCTTGAGCAAGGAAATATATTTTAGAATAACATGAATAGTGTTATGTATTCTCAGATTGGTGTGGTTATAATCATTATTGCTAGTTGTATACTAATTATATCAATCGTAGAGGGGCGCCATTCAATTGAGAATAGACTATGTATATTCATTATAAATGAAATGACTTGAAGTATCTTTCGAACGTGCAAGCCACTTCTGTCCCTGAAAGCGTTGACTGATCTGATAACTGAGGTAGGGTCCGATCACGAATAAGTTGCTATAGTAAACGTAAGTGAACCTGACGTATTCGCTGTTATTAGTTGAATCTCGAGATATCCCAAGGTTTAAGCAATCATATATAGAAATCACGATAATTTTCTATGAAGTTCCCTGATTGGCTGATGTATTTAGTAGTGTCAGAAAACTGTAACACAGCAAAACAAACTTTTTCACAGATTACTATAACTTTGTAAAGATATTTTAAATAGCTAGCATAGCTTCTATCGCGGGCCTTGAGCGTGGAGACCGTATCCAGAAATTCCGTAACGAAATAACCTAACACTGCGCATGCGTAATCCAGCAGAAAATGCTATGTAATAGTTTTACCGCGGCAGTCCCCCGAGTGTCGCACGTCTTTTTTTTATTAATTTATAATTCTCATGAATGGCGCCCTCAAGCTTGCATGCTGTAAATAGATGAGTTGTTTTCCTTTTTGCTTAAATATGAATATTTGCAGGCGAACCCAGCAGTACAATCGGCTGTGAAATCGGTGAGTTATCGAACTCTACTCTTTACTGAACTGTCTTGAACTTATTCTCCGTTCTCTGTTATTCACTGTTTCGTGGACAACAAATCACAGCTTAGGACAATAAACATAATAGAAAGCTTAAGACTAGAGCCTAGAGACATTCCGTCTAAAAGGGATTTGAATTGTGAGTTTATTTTGCTTGTTCTACTTGCTCTAACTTATTTTAAGGGTGTTTATTTTTTAATCTCGTTTTTTCACACCTAAAGACGCATTGTATTAAGTACATAAAATGTCATCAATGTCATACATAAAATCTTGTCAATTATGTTCGACTAGTATATGATTATTTATTTAGGAGTTTTGTATTCTGCCCTATAGTTCAAATAAATAAATATATTATATTTAAAAGTATTAATAATCACTTTGTTTACTTTGATAAATAGTAAAGATTACACTCCCGACATGTGATATTAACACACTAAGTTAGACGTCATGTCATGGTGTTGCTGAAGATTGCATGTAGATTAGTGAGAAAGGGATACACTATGCACAGCACTGTACCTCTACCATGGTTGTCACAGTAAAATCGCCTGACTTTACTACAGTAGTTACGTCAATATTAGTATTACGAATTTTAGTACCCAACTATCCGCTAGAGGCGCTGTACAAATCTTCATAAATTTTTTTAACTACAGACGCTAGCGAGTATAGTATTTATAGTATAGTAAAACTCATGGTAGAGCTACTGAATCCACCACTATCCACAAAATGGTGAATATCAGATTTGAGAACCTAAATCAATAGTAACTGCTCTGGGTACCTATAATATTACAATTTGAAACCTATATTATTTATTGCATGCAATATTATCTATGCAGGAAAGTCAAGCAAGCCGGCAATCATGCAGGAACTCAAGTATTCTGCTCGAGTGTATTTTGGCCGATGTATATAGTTACTATATTTTATTGTAAGCTTACTTATTTACCTTTTATTTCCTATGTTGTTTCTGTAGTTTATTTGCTTAATTTGTAGACACCCTATTGGTTATGCTATACTTTTGGCGATGTGGGTTGTGGGTTTAATCACTATCAGACTTATGTCTTTTATTTTTCGCGGGTCATGTATTTTAAGTATATATTTAAATTTATATACAAGTAATTTGGTCCCCGTTGTAACTTAGGTTAGTTTGGTATTAGATGGCTTTGTGTGAATTGACCAGGAATATTTATTTATATTACAATGGTTTATGCGGATGAATAACCTTAAAAAACGATAATTTCAAAACACAAACAAGTCTTGAGCAAAACTTAAGCATATTATTTTTATTTAAGACAAGCATTTTTATCTCAAATTTATTTTGAGTTGTTTATTAAGTGACATTCAAGACTGATTGATACATTTTTGCACGCATTTTCATTTCATAATCACACATTTTCTCGTGTAAGACTAATGGGCTTGCCTGGGTCTCTCAACAGTACGAAAGCAGCATTTCAAACGTGTTTGTGTCAACTTAACTATAGTTTTATTTTATATTAGAAATACTGCGTATTATATGAAGTTATAATAACCTTTGTTTCATTTAATTTATTTCAAATTACAGGTCCGGCAAGGTGGCAAAAATATGAAGTCTGCTGTGCGAGGTCTGAAAAATAAAATACCTAGAACTGGATCGCGACCGTCGTCTATTAACACGACTGACGATAGCAGGTACATTATGATTCCATTTTACACAAAACATTGCAATAAAAACCAAAAAGGGGGTATGGGTGAAAAAGGGGAAGTTTTCTGTAGCGATATTTATCGACGGATTTCACTCAAGTTTGAGAGGCACTGAGAACTAGTTGTTGCATAATGATCGTCTGTGGCATGATAATAAATTTGCGAGGTCTACTGTTCTCAGAGAACCACTAGTAGTTAATAGTTTTAACTGATTTTCGTCTACATAGATTTCCAAGAAAAACTCAAAGCGTTTTCCACCGAAAATAACTCATCATCTGCGCTCGTTGATTTGATTTTATAAGCTAATTCGGTCTTTAGTTGGTCGTTGATTATGTAAATTGCCAGTAAATCTCTGTTGAACTAAACTTAGTGTACTCGTATGTGGATAGGAGATATTCAAAACTGTACTTAAGTTCATAAATTTACATCATAGCTATTTGGGCCTTTATAAAAACCTTTGTCCTGGAGTGTATAGTATATATGTGGGACGTTATATCTGCCTAAAACAAGAAATTTTATTAATTTATTCACAAACAAACTTACGACTATTACAGTATTTACAAAATGTACGTAAGCATATAAAATACTAAAGAAACAGTTGAGCTATCTACAGACCGTTGCAAACGATCTATAGATAGTTCATCTGGTCCAAATCAGTACCAATCGGAAGCGTACCCAAGATACTGGCTGCATTGCCGCGTTGAATAGAAATGAAAACATAAATGCTGATACGCTTGAAATTAAAATTAATAAAAATAATTATCTTCGTAGGTATTCCTGTGGATCTGCAACTCCCGTATCTTCAGACTCTTCAGAATCGTCGCCATCTCACGCAGGGGTCGGTAGTTCAGGGGCGGTACCGTTGGACTTGCTCACAGAAATGCAGTTTTTATTCTCGGGAGCAAACGTACATACACCCCATTCAACGCCCGTTCACGACGATAAAGCCGTAAGTTATTATTATTATTACAGCTGCTATGCGCTTTGGCTTTATTTTTATATATCATTTTCTTTATAAGCATCTGACTGACCGAACACAATAGGCTTAATACATCAATTTAAAGGTATTACAAGTACATTACCGATTTAAGAAAAAAGAGGATCTCTTCCTTATTATGTAAGCTTGCTAATGAGAGTATTCTAGGCATTCTATTATCTAGGCAAGTTCTATGCATATAGTTTTGTAGTAAGTTTTCACGGTAGGACCAGTATTTCTTATCTTGAGATATGATTATCCAACCCTTTTGTGGTGTTTGTAGATCATTATTTAGAATACATACAAAGAGCTTAGAAAGGCTAGTGTTTTATCTTAATTTATAATTTGATAGATAATGAAAAGTGCACAAACTATTTCCAGCATCGAAAATATGTATTGATAACCGGTTTGTTTAAACAGTGATTTGTGTTGATCAACTCTCGGTTAATTTTGATAAAATCTTCAACGCTTCAATATTCTCTTCTTTTAAGCTCTCTTATAATTTCATTATTATGAAACGTCTTTGCTCGCTTCAAAAATAGGCTTGCTCGAAATCTTAACTTTTGATAATGTGAATATTAGCATTATTTAAATTTGGTTTTGTACATTTTATTGTATTTACATTTATATTGTCCATATTGAATGGTTTGTTTTTCGATACCTGAACTGCATTTTAAGCCCAATCTTAAAGCTTAGTGTCCTTGTTGCGAGTATCATTTAAAGTCATTTATTCAATTAATGTCATTAGGTATCTTATTAAATAAAATATTATAAAAGTAGATGAATTATTTCATGATATACTTGTTTGTTAATTAAATAAATAACCACAGCTTCGAGATTCGGCTTGAATCCATGAGAAATGTACAGACGCAGTAGGTTTTAGCGTGCATCCCTTTGCGCTTTCACGCTGTAAATGTATCGTGCATCCAAGTGTTTGCGCGGAGCATGGTAGGAGCACCGGCACATTGTTGTATTTGATTGCAGAAGATAAAGTCGCCTTGTCTGCCTCCTCGACCGCAGCTGCCGTCCCGCTATCCGATCGTGTCGACGCGTCGACTGGTAGATCTGTCAGGCGCGCCGCCGCCGCCGCCGCGACTTCATAACATAAATAATAACAACGTGGTCAGCATCAGTAAGGACGCTGAGCCGCCGCCGTCGCAACGCTTCCAAACGAGCGCGCTGTGCTTCGGCGCGGCGGGTGACAAGCCGAAGCTGACTCTCAGCATGTCATCGAGCCGGCCGTGCAACGGTCGCGCCGCGCCGCCGCCCCGCCCCGCTCCCGCCCCCGCCCCCGCCTCCGCTCCGCCACGCGCGCCACTCCACGAGGTAATTGTTATAAGCGCATTCGTACTCATATCGATTCTGTACCTTTTTGTAAGAGAAAATATATTATAAGTGCCATGAAACGGTCGAGTGGAAATGTTTGCACTAACACAAGAATCATAACTGGACTATGTATATTTATTCTAAAACTATAATTTTAACTGTCAGTTTTTATGGATTATATTATATTTTTCTAACATGTTATGGAGTTATCCCTTTATTCCTCACGTCCTTGTCAGACAAGATTCAGTTACAACAATACTCTATAATTAGTTGACAGGTTAGGCACGAAGTACTTAATGATAATTACATTTTAGGTAAATAGCTAGGCAACAGTTTAAAAATCTTAAAAAAAATTTTAATTGCAACAATATTATTCACGATTTTTTTTATAAACAAAATTGTTTTAAATTTCTCTTTCTGTTAGTTCCTAAATCTGACAGTAGTTTTAAACGAATTGAAACACCCTGTAGTATTATATTTAATTATTATGCTGAGAAGAACTATCATAGTAAAGTAATACCATTTTGCTTCGAGGTTTATATACATTCGTACTTTTCATTAGGTACTTTAGCAGGCATCCTGTAATCGTTAGTTCATGCTGAATAATATATATTTTGCACCCATGACTCCTTATATCTTTTCAAAACTAGAATTCATAACTTTGATATTAATGTAACAAAAATAGGTTTGTATTTAAAAGTATATATCAGTGGTGTTTATAAACATCGATTGTGATGTGAATTTTGTGATAATTGGTAATTATTCAATGTATTAAACAATGTTTTTGTTATTCAAAAAGTAACAGTAACATTGAAAATACTTCTCAGTTTGTCGAAGGACTATACTTCATATAATCTTCATATAAATGAGTAAGTATATTTTAATGGTCCTTCGAATCAATATAGGATTTATTATAATGAATATAATTATAACTTTGTATGTATATCTAATCCTTATTTCTTAATGCACTGATACACGCTTTATAATTACATTATTGCATGAACGAGGCTTACATAAAACTGCATGGTTACATTTACATGACTGTATTTAAATTTACAAATGTTAATAATGTATGTTTTAGAATCACTACCTGTGTTTGGCATGTTATTTTTACAAATAATTTATCACTATATGCAATTAACGTTATAATTAACTGCAATAATGTGCTTATAATTAACTAATTGTTTAAAGTATGTATATAATGAAAAGCACAATACGGATGATTACAGATTTATCAATGTTTGTTACAGTTATAGTGTGAGATCAATAGACTTGTCACTAAACGGTTTTGTGCACGATTGTACTTGATTGTATGATTGTATGTCTGAAATACTTTCGCGCATAATTTAGTTTAGGCTCTCCTTACTATTATTTACGAACTCTATAAAATCAATATTTTTATTTTAATTTTATCAAATATAAACAAGTCACGTTTAAACTGTTCTTAAAATATAATTAACAGTGAATCGTGATCCTCTTGTATACGTTGAATCAAGCTCGTTTACAAGTTTAATTTAATTCTTACGCATAGACGCCATCCTCGCAGATCGTTAGGATAAGGAGTCTTAAGAGAATAGACACAATATTATATAATTTGCATATGCTTCGTACGGAATATCCGACTTTGAATAACGAATCTGCGAAAATTACACGATACTCCGGTCTAAAATTTGTAATATAAAATTTTCTAATAAAACACGGGCTCTGCTTATATATTTTGAGACAAGAAGTTTATGCAAGACAGTAATTCCATTAGAAAAACGATTTAACTATTGTAAGTTTTTCGTCTAATAGCCAGTAATGTCGGAAGAGCTGTATCTATATTATATAAATATTTTTTATTTATATGTCCAATATATAATGTAACCGATTAGACTCTTCGCCTACGGGAATCACAAGAGCGGGGCATGTTGCGCTTTGTGATTAACTAACGTGTTTCTTTTTCAGTCGAGTGGCTCTGATTCCGATCTCATTAAGCTGGACGATACACCGAATGAGCTCGAAGAGTTTGATCCACTAAAGTGTCGCGATAAGAGTCAAAAAGTCGAACCGATGAAGACGTCTACGGACAGTGCTCTATTGCACGAATACGGGCTAGACTTCAGTCGCTTCGGTCTTGTTGACATCGCTGCTAGTGGCAGTACGCAGCCGGATCCTCGTTCTAACGTGCCTAAGGGTTGGACCACTTTTAACTAGCACTTATACCGCATTCCCTGCATTATTTGGTGACCCGCCAGGCAAAGATTGTATCTACAGCTTCATCTAACTTCCACACGGTTTTGTTCACAAATTTTGTCGTGGCGAGATGATGGCAGCTCGCTTGTCATGCGCCAACGTACACGTCGGGTGTTGTTTTATTTGTATAGCTCGCTTTTATATTTAGTCACGTAGTTATTTATTTACCAAGACATGTACCTATATAGTTAAAATTATGTTGTTTATGTTTTTAATGTAGTATAATCAAATTGTACATAGTTGTAACATATCAAATGTAAATCAGTTTATAAATATTATTTTGTATATGAGTTTAAGTAATCTAGATTTGTATACATATATTGAATGTAGATTAAATTATTGTTTTTATTCGTGTTGGTAAATATCTTTGTTATGAATTGCAATTGTAGATCTTACAGATTTATTTTTTGTTACGTTTCGTTAAATCTCGCAAAGGTTCTATATGATTATATCCTAAAAAACGCATATACATGCACACATGTAGGTATGAGTTATCTATTGACCGTTATTATATCTGATGCCAAGACTTTGTAATATAATTAGTAAATATACCATACTTTATTATAAAATATATTAGCTTTTATAATTTGCATTCTGTTGTCCTAAATACCTGTAATTAAAGAGTACAATTAGAAGAACTATAAGATGATACATTTATTTTGTTTATATTTACAATGCATATTACCTAGTATTGGAGTAGTTTTCAATAAAGTTATAATTTACTAGGTGCCTAAATGGATTTTAATTTTAGCATTATCCGGGACTAACAAACAACAGGTTTTGAGTTAAGAGTTAAACTATACAAACTTGTTCCGAACATTGTATACAAATTGTAGAAAGAATGAAAAAGTAAAAATAGTGTATTTTTATTAAAAATAAATAAATATTTATCTCATTTTATTATAAATATAAGTATACAATTATAACTTTATTTTTGCAATCCTTGGGATGATTCTTCAAGTCAGGTAGGTAATGCAATCTGAACATTTTTCTATCTGATTGCTTTTTTTATCTGACATTTAATATGACATAACAGGCCGCCGCCGTACGTTATCTCGAATTATTGTTTTTGTTTTTCAGCTGTTTTATGAGTAGGTATAAATAGCTTATGTTTGATGTACTAATCATCATACGTAAACTCGTATGTTTGATGTGTCATCATTAGAGACCGGATTATATTCAACATAAATAGCTTGCATAAAATTTTATAATGAATCAAGCCGGTGGCCCACCTCATGCAAACGTAGAAGATATGTATCTAGTAAAGAAGTTGCCCGCGAGATGGAACTGTATACAACTGTGTTATTTAATTTACCTACTAGATGGCGCTATTGAGAACTTCGTTATTTATTTTGAAATTTGCCGCTAGATGGCGCTATACACCACTCATCATTGCCCTCTAGATGGCGCTATTCATAACACAATCATTGCCCGCTAGATGGCGCTATACGTAGCTAAATTATTTAGTTTACAAGTAGCCCGCTAGATGGCACTGTATACAATTACGTCATTCAATTTTGATATTTCCCGCTAGATGGCGCTATACACAACTCAATCATTGACCGCTAGATGGCGCTATTCATAACACAATCATTGCCCGCTAGATGGCGCTATACGTAGCTAAATTATTTAGTTTACAAGTAGCCCGCTAGATGGCACTGTATACAATTACGTCATTCAATTTTGATATTTCCCGCTAGATGGCGCTATACACAACTCAATCATTGACCGCTAGATGGCGTTATACACAACTCGATCATTGCCCGCTAGATGGCGCTATACACAACTCAATCATTGCCCGCTAGATGGCGCTATACACTCATTGCCCGCTAGATGGCGCTATACACAACTCAATCATTGCCTGCTAGATGGCGCTATACGTAGCTTCATTATTTAGTTTACAAGTGGCCCGCTAGATGGCACTGTATACAACTACGTCATTTAATTTTGATATTTCCCGCTAGATGGCGCTATACTTAACTCTAATCATTTCCCGCTAGATGGCGCTTTACACAACTCAATCATTGCCCGCTAGATGGCGCTTTACACAACTCAATCATTGCCCGCTAGATGGCGCTATACACAACTCTAATCATTTCCCGCTAGATGGCGCTATACACAACTCAATCATTGACCGCTAGATGGCGCTATACACAACTCGATCATTGCCCGCTAGATGGCGCTATACGTAGCTTCATTATTTAGTTTACAAGTGGCCCGCTAGATGGCACTGTATACAACTACGTCATTTAATTTTGATATTTCCTGCTAGATGGCGCTATACTCAACTCTAATCATTTCCTGCTAGATGGCGCTTTACACAACTCAATCATTGCCCGCTAGATGGCGCTTTACACAACTCAATCATTGCCCGCTAGATGGCGCTATACATAAATCAATCATTGCCCGCTAGATGGCGCTACACATAACTCAATCATTGCCCGCTAGATGGCGCTATACGTAGCTTCATTATTTAGTTTACAAGTAGCCCGCTAGATGGCACTGTATACAACTACGTCAATTAATTTTGATTATTTCCGCTAGATGGCGCTATACACAACTCAATCATTGCCCGCTAGATGGCGCTATACGTAGCTTCATTATTTAGTTTACAAGTGGCCCGCTAGATGGCACTGTATACAACTACGTCATTTAATTTTGATATTTCCCGCTAGATGGCGCTATACTCAACTCTAATCATTTCCTGCTAGATGGCGCTTTACACAACTCAATCATTTCCCGCTAGATGGCGCTATACACAACTCAATCATTGCCCGCTAGATGGCGCTTTACACAACTCAATCATTGCCCGCTAGATGGCGCTATACATAAATCAATCATTGCCCGCTAGATGGCGCTACACATAACTCAATCATTGCCCGCTAGATGGCGCTATACGTAGCTTCATTATTTAGTTTACAAGTAGCCCGCTAGATGGCACTGTATACAACTACGTCAATTAATTTTGATTATTTCCGCTAGATGGCGCTATACACAACTCAATCATTGCCCGCTAGATGGCGCTATACGTAGCTTCATTATTTAGTTTACAAGTGGCCCGCTAGATGGCACTGTATACAACTACGTCATTTAATTTTGATATTTCCCGCTAGATGGCGCTGTATACAACTCTAAATTTCCCGCTAGATGGCGCTATACGTAACTCAATCATTGACCGCTAGATGGCGCTATACACAACTCAATCATTGCCTGCTAGATGGCGCTTTACACAACTCAATCATTTCCCGCTAGATGGCGCTATACACAACTCAATCATTGCCCGCTAGATGGCGCTTTACACAACTCAATCATTGCCCGCTAGATGGCGCTATACATAAATCAATCATTGCCCGCTAGATGGCGCTTTACACAACTCAATCATTGCCCGCTAGATGGCGCTATACACAACTCTAATCATTTCCCGCTAGATGGCGCTATACACAACTCAATCATTGCCCGCTAGATGGCGCTATACGTAACTCAATCATTGCCCGCTAGATGGCGCTATACGTAGCTTCATTATTTAGTTTACAAGTAGCCCGCTAGATGGCACTGTATACAACTACGTCATTTAATTTTGATTATTTTCGCTAGATGGCGCTATACACAACTCAATCATTGCCCGCTAGATGGCGCTATACGTAGCTTCATTATTTAGTTTACAAGTGGCCCGCTAGATGGCACTGTATACAACTACGTCCTTTAATTTTGATATTTCCCGCTAGATGGCGCTGTATACAACTCTAAATTTCCCGCTAGATGGCGCTATACGTAACTCAATCATTGACCGCTAGATGGCGCTATACACAACTCAATCATTGCCTGCTAGATGGCGCTTTACACAACTCAATCATTTCCCGCTAGATGGCGCTATACACAACTCAATCATTGCCCGCTAGATGGCGCTTTACACAACTCAATCATTGCCCGCTAGATGGCGCTATACATAAATCAATCATTGCCCGCTAGATGGCGCTACACATAACTCAATCATTGCCCGCTAGATGGCGCTATACGTAACTCAATCATTGCCCGCTAGATGGCGCTATACGTAGCTTCATTATTTAGTTTACAAGTAGCCCGCTAGATGGCACTGTATACAACTACGTCATTTAATTTTGATTATTTTCGCTAGATGGCGCTATACACAACTCAATCATTGCCCGCTAGATGGCGCTATACGTAGCTTCATTATTTAGTTTACAAGTGGCCCGCTAGATGGCACTGTATACAACTACGTCCTTTAATTTTGATATTTCCCGCTAGATGGCGCTGTATACAACTCTAAATTTCCCGCTAGATGGCGCTATACGTAACTCAATCATTGACCGCTAGATGGCGCTATACACAACTCAATCATTGCCTGCTAGATGGCGCTTTACACAACTCAATCATTGCCCGCTAGATGGCGCTATACATAACTCAATCATTGACCGCTAGATGGCGCTATACGTAACTCAGTCATTGACCGCTAGATGGCGCTATACACAACTCAATCCTTGCCTGCTAGATGGCGCTATACACAACTTAATCATTGCCCGCTAGATGGCGCTATACACAACTCAATCATTGCCCGCTAGATGGCGCTATACGTAGCTTCATTATTTAGTTTACAAGTGGCCCGCTAGATGGCACTGTATACAACTACGTCCTTTAATTTTGATATTTCCCGCTAGATGGCGCTGTATACAACTCTAAATTTCCCGCTAGATGGCGCTATACGTAACTCAATCATTGACCGCTAGATGGCGCTATACACAACTCAATCATTGCCTGCTAGATGGCGCTTTACACAACTCAATCATTGCCCGCTAGATGGCGCTATACATAACTCAATCATTGACCGCTAGATGGCGCTTTACGTAACTCAGTCATTGACCGCTAGATGGCGCTATACACAACTCAATCCTTGCCTGCTAGATGGCGCTATACACAACTTAATCATTGCCTGCTAGGTGGCGCTATACACAACTCATTCATTGCCCGCTAGATGGCGCTATTAATTATACATTTAATTTTGATATTTCCCGCTAGATGGCGCTGTACACAACTCTAATCATTTCCCGCTAGATGGCGCTTTACACAACTCAATCATTGACCGCTAGATGGCGCTATACACAACTCAATCATTGACCGTTAGATGGCGCTGTACGTAGCTACACAAGTAGTATGTAATTGGTTACTCTGGATCAACAGATATTCAATTGATCCAGAGATAACCAATCACATACTTGAATAGAGCATCTATTCTACAACTATACTTAGATTTGAATAACTGACTTAAATATAGCATATATTCATTATCTAAATTTTGATGTGAATAACTTACTTGAATAGAGCATCTATTCTATAACTAAATTTTAATGTGAATAACTTACTTGAATAGAGCATATATTCTATAACTAGTTTTAATGTGAATAACTTACCTACTTGAATAGAGCATCTATTCTATAACTAAATTTTAATGTGAATAACTAACTTGAATAGAGCATCTATTCAATTACTAAATTTTGATGTGAATAACTAACTTGAATAGATCATCTATTCTATACCTAAATTTTGATGTGAATAACTAACTTGAATATGCATACCTAAATTTAATATGTAACTACTTTTAAAATAAAACCATGATTATGTTACATTATTTTATTGATGAGTATAATTTAAATAGAAGTTTCAAGCCTTCCTTCTATTTTAGTTATTATGTCTTTGATTGCTGTATATATTTCATCAGCATACAAGCTTTTTACAACATGCTGAACACAAACTTCAGCATTACATGTACATAGCTGCTGGATTTCATTAATTTTATCAGCGTCGTATACTTCAATCCGTATTACTTTTGTTCCTCCTTTCACAGCTTTTTTTAGATATGAATAACATGGATTTTCATTTCTCATTCTTTTCCGGTTTAGTTGATTAGGGTTTGAAGGTATGAAGTTGAATAGATCATCAGTTTCCTGAAACAATAAAACATAAATTTAATATATTTTACCTGTATGTATACCTACATAATTTATTTAAATTCACAATAAAAATCAAATAAATGAAACTTACCGACATAGCCGTCTGCTTTGATGAGTGTAACAATATGTTAATATTGATAAATTAAAAATTATTTCACCTTTATATATTTTCAAAAATTAGTATTTAAAGTCTTAAATCCAATACTTTTTTAAAACAAGCATTCCCACAAAGAATGTGACACTTCCTATCATCGCATGATATATGATATGTTTGCTGTATCGATGCCGCTTACCGACAAACGCAATGTAAGTAGTTAAAGCGCTAAACAAATGCCTTTTCACATGATTCGCTATCACCTTCGTTTTTAGATTGTGGAAAAGGCAACGAACAATATTCAGAATTAGACTGACGATGTCCGAATATCTGTGAAATGTCGTTATAAAAGCTGACTTAGTCATCAATATTATTAGAATGCAATGTCTTAATTTTAGTCTATTAATAAAGGTATTTTGTTTATTTCTTCGTATCAATTTGAATGAAGCTTGGAATGATTAATATATAATAAATAATAAATACAATTCACTTACATGAAAAAGTACTAAGTCGTCGTCATTTTTAGATTACATCAAACGCTGTTAAATCGATAGAAAATAAAAGCATATATTATGGTTTCTAATTATTTTTACATGAATATCTGTACAGACACATGTTTGTAAATTAACATACACATACACACACTCTTACACATTTTGAGACTCTTTTTACCTTACATAAATGAATTTAATATATTTAAGTTGTGTGCACATTGTAGACAATCATAAGGCATAATAATTGATAATGCTATGTAGACTTACTAATTTAATCATATATAAGATTTAAGATAAAAACATATCAAAATTTTAACTCTACTCATGAGTACTAGGTATTCTCGTCTAGCTAGATTTAGGTCTAGCGAGCCTCTCATTCTATGACAGGTTTTGTTAATAAATAAGCATGCACATATGCATAAAGCTTTACAAAGAGACATACCTGCTTTGAACCATAGAATAAAATATAAGTTACTTACATAGCTTTGTTGAAATGGGTTGAACTATATATCACAACATGCACTCAAACTATTGTATTTAAATCAGTTACTTAATTTAATCATATTTTTACGTATTTTTTTTTAAGAACTAATATCGTAAAATAAATGAAGTACACCTTTTATAACCAGCTATAAAGCAGATGTTCTTTCGGCTTAAGGTTTATCTTTTATGCTTACATGTGCGATGAAGTGTGGATTGCAGAGTAAATAGGAATCTAAGTAAAATTGCTGACATGATTCGATTTGTTACACACATAAACAATATTTTATTAACACTAACGTAATTGAGTGCTTATTTAATACCGTGAAAAAATGGAACGCCACATTCTGTGCCTGAAGGACGTGTGCTACACAAGTATTAATATTTTGCAGTAAAGTTGTGCATCAATTCATCAACAATGTAAGTACCTACTATCTCTATTCTACTATAGAATCACTACCTCATCTATTCAAATAATGAATCACTATAATTATCATCTATTCTAAAATATTTAATAGTTATGATAATAATATCATATCTATTAAATAACTTTAACTATCAATATAGAATCAATATTTTATTCGAATTTAACATCAATATAATCATCTAGTCGAATATTGAATTATTCTTACTTGAATAGTTATTCTATACACGATTTTATAGGTAATAGATGTTAATGACTAAAATGTATAGATATCTATTTGACTAAATCGATTATTTATTAATTATACATTTTTGTTAGTGACATCTTTATTCATATCTTAATTAGTTAATTAATTATTCTATTTCTAATTGATTTCAGGTCGAAATTGAATGCTGATGTTCTTTTCCCCTCCGAGGAAGAAGATGATTTACAGGAAAGATCGTCAGTGAAACAAAATAAACGCAAACCAGAACCCTCAACATCATCAAGCAAGAGAATGAAAACCAAAATCCATCCAGTGACAACTGTAAAAGCCACTTCCTACGATCTATTCGGGACCGACAGCGAGGAGGAGGCAGAAGCGGAACCACTCGGTAATAAGAAGGGGCAGCCTCCACTGCCTTCATACTTCACACGTAGGCTGGCGAATGGTTTATCGCGCCAGTCAGGGGTCAAAATAGGATCCCATTACGTGGAAGTCAAAGTCTACAAAACAAGTGAAATAGAAAACGTGTCGGCTATGAATAGATGGCGGCACTCAATAATAACGATTAAAAATCAGACGGATGAAAATACTGAAGCATGGCGCCACCTGGCTAAGTTTATTCAATCAACAAAAAAAGAATTTAAGGACTATGCTCCAACATTTATTTCAAGCTATCATTGAATTGAGTGCCGTCTACTATTCATTCCGACACGATATTCTATTAGATATATCAATTAATCTTAACTTTATAATTAAGCTTAAATATACTTTCAAAATGTTAGTTATTTTAAGATACAATAATGAAAATAAATTTTACCTGTGTTAAATATAATAGTTTTTAAATGAATAGGTATCCTTAAAGAAAAAAACAAACCTTGATTAGATAAAATAAATGAAAATAAACCTCTAAATTAAATTAAGTACTTGTTAAAATAAATGCTTAATTGTAGGTATACCATCGACTCAAACGATCAATAGAAGTTTATATTCTTATTAGATAAGCAAACATTCATAAGTACCTACTTCCCTAAGAATGCTTAACTAATTTAAAACCATATAATTATCTGAACTTACACTTATAATATTTAACTGATTTATTATAGATATAACTTAGTAGTAATCTAACGATGATTTTTCTTTAATTACAGTTTCACAATACCCTGAATCCCCTCGAAGTGAAACAATAAGATGTATTACATGTGAATTAGAATTACCGAAACATGCGTATACCAGTCATTTGAGAAGTAACTTACATAAATCTAATAGTGTTCTGAAAACAGAAGTCAACAATGTTACAATTATTGCTTCAGCATTCAAAAATAGAATTTTGACATATAAGGTAAACCCACTACACGAAGAAGAGTATTTCGCTTCGGAAATCTTCTTTGATGAGAATACGAAATGTGTAACTAAATTACTTAAAATGATGATAAGAAAACATACTAGCATGAAAGTGAACTTTGAGCTATTCGCAAACTTTATTTTAATAAAGTCTGGTGAGCAACAGCTAAAGTCATTTAATACGAAAAATTCCATTATTTTGAAAAGCACTGATTTGAATAAAACCTTTTTAGATGCAATAAATAAAATGAATGAAAAACTTACTGAATTTGAACATTGTGAATCAGGATGGTCATTATTATCAATTAGTCACTTAGAGATAAATATTAATAAATATTGCCCTTTAAGAGGAGGAAGTTATATAGAATTACCAACTTTAATAAAAAATAAAAAATGTTGTTTGAATATAAAAAATACCGATGATCATTGTTTGTTGTGGTGTATTGTCGCTGCTTTATTCCCTTCAAAGACAAACGCATGTAGAACAAGTACATATCCTCACTATTCAAACGTATTAAAGATTACAGGAATGTCGTTTCCACCAAAAATAAGTGACATCAAAATGTTGGAAAAAAATAATACAGACTTAAGTATTAATGTTTACGGTTTAGATAATAAGAATGATGTAACTGGACCATTATATGCTACGGATGTTCGAAAAGCAAACCATGTCAACTTGCTGTATATTGAAAAACAGGGCAGACAACATTACTGTTTGATAAAAGATCTGCTACGACTTGTTCGAAGTCAAGTTTCGAAACATCGAGGTACAATGTTATTATGTGAAAATTGTCTTCAATGTTTTACAAGTATTTCAAAACACGAAAATCATTATTGTTCTAACGTGAAAACAGTATTACCACCAAAAAATAGTTTTCTTCAGTTTGAACATTTCGAAAGACAGCAAAAGATAAACTTCGTGATATATGCTGATTTCGAAAGTATATTAGTTAATCAATTCGATAATGAGGATAAAAATACTAAAACGATTAAATTGCACGAACCTTCTTGTTTTGGATATTATATATGCTGTTCATATGATTCTAGCCTTAACAAATATGTCTCATATAGAGGCCCAGACTGTGTTTCAATATTCATAGAATATTTAATAAGGGATGTAAAAGAGATTTACAGTGTTATAAAATTAAAAAAACCAGTTATTACCTTAACAAATGATCAGAAAAATAATTACGATAACGCGATAAACTGTCATATCTGTCAACACTTACTCTGTGGTGATAAAGTATTAGATCATGATCATATTACAGGCGAATACAGAGGAGCTTCTCACCAATTATGTAATCTGTTATACAGAGTTTGCCCATTTGTTCCGGTGGTTTTACATAATTTATCAGGATACGATTGTCATTTATTTATAAAGGAATTAGCTAACTATGAAGGTGATATTAAAATTATACCCAAAACAAAAGAAAAATATCTGAGTGTAACAAAATATTTACCTGTGCACACTGACCCACCAACAAGGCATAGCATGCAAATAAAATTTATAGATTCATTTCAATTCTTAAGTAGTAGTTTAGATACACTAAGCAAAAATTTGAATGACGTTGACTTAAATCACTTAGCAAGCGAATTTTCAGAAAATGAGAGCTTTACTCTAATACGTAAAAAAGGAATCTATCCATATGATTATATTGATTCATGGTCCAAATACGATGAAAAAATGCTGCCAGGAAAAGAAAGCTTTTTTAATAGTTTAAATCAGGAACACATATCTTATGAAGACTATAAACGTGCACAGGAAGTTTGGAAAATGTTTAAAATTACTTCTATTGGTGAATATACTGATTTATATTTGAAATGCGATGTACTATTACTTTGCGATGTTTTTGAAAAATTTAGGGAAACTTGTTTACATCACTATAAATTAGATCCAGCTTATTATATTACTTCACCAGGATTGAGTTGGGACGCAATGTTGCTTTACACACAAGTACGTTTAGAATTAATTAACGATATAGAAATGTATCAAATGATTGAGAAAGGAATACGTGGTGGTCTTGCTCAATGTTCTTTAAGACATGCCAAAGCCAATAATATATATCTACCCAATTACAATGATTCGATACCATCTTCCTATTTAGTGTATCTTGACTGTAATAATCTTTATGGGTATGCTATGACTAAAAATATGCCAGTGTGCGAGTTCCAGTTTATATCTCAAGCTGAAATAAATAAATTAAATTTTGAGACTTTAAGTGAAGAGGACGAATATGGTTATATTTTAGAAGTAGATTTACAATACAACGATTACTTACACAATCTGCATAGTGATTTACCTTTTGCATGTGAAAAATTTATTCCACCTGGTGGTAAAACTCCAAAACTAATAGCAAACTTATATGACAAATTTAATTATATTATTCATTATATCCATTTGAAAGAATGTTTAGATCAAGGGCTTAAAGTTACTAAAGTTCATCGGATTTTACGATTTCGACAAGACACTTATTTAAAAAAATATGTAGATATGAATACAAAATTTCGTCAAAAAGCGAACTCAACATTTGAAAAAGATTTTTTTAAACTATTAAATAATGCGATTTTCGGTAAGACAATTGAAAATAAACGAAAACAAGTGGATGTTAAACTAGTCACCGTATGGACTGATTTACATAATAAAACGAACAAAGCATTAGGGGCTGAACAACTAATTGCAAAACCGAATTTTCATAGTGTATCAATATTTTCAGAAAATTTTGCAGCAATTCAGTTAAAACATGAAAAAGTAAAATTAGATCGTCCAATATACATTGGATTTAGCGTTTTGGAGTATTCAAAAACACATTTGTATCAGTTTCACTATAATTTCATAAAGCCTAAATATGATAACCATGCTCAATTATGTTACACTGATACCGATAGTTTACTTTATTTAATTCATACTCAAAATTTTTATGAAGACATGAAGGATGATCTTTGTATGTATGATACAAGTAATTTTGATGTCAAAAACCCATACAGCTTACCTTTAGTAAATGCGAAGGTGCCAGGGTTATTTAAGGACGAGTTAGGTGGTGATGTGATATCTGAGTTTGTAGGACTTAGAGCAAAATTATACTGTATAAAGAGTGTCAAAGTTCAGATTAAAAAAGCGAAAGGTGTATCTAAAACAATTACTAAAACGATAGACATAAGTGATTACCATAAAACTTTAAAAACTAACGAAAATTTAAAATGCAAAATGAAAATGATAAAATCAGTAAAACATACATTGTATACTCAAGAAGTAAATAAATTAGTTCTGAATAGAAATGATGATAAGAGACAGATCGTTCCGAACAAAGTGATTACATTACCATGGGGGCATTGTGAAACTATATTCTAAGTTATACAATTAAAACAATATTTTGTATAATTTAAATTAAGTGTATAAATTTAGTAGGTAAGTATAATTGCTATCCATTTAATTAAATTAGATATAATATCTTGATTTTAATATACGATGTAAAAAAAAAAAACTCAAAATGTTGTTTTTATGCCCTCTGTAGACTGTTATAATAATGCAACGACAACATCATTATCTAACAGTTGTAAAAACGTTACCGCCTTAGACGTTGTGTACATGAACGTGTATGTTTTTTCAACATTATTAAGTTAACAAATAAGTATGGTACCACTGAAACCTGAGCATCCATACTACTCTATTAAAAATACGCGTCTAAAAAGCTTTGATACCTGGCCGATTGGCTTAACTCAAAAACCATATGATATGGTAGATGCGGGATTTTTTTATACAGGAGAAGGTGATAGAGTTAAGTGTTACTATTGTAATGGAGGGTTAAAAGACTGGTGTTCTGAAGATCAACCATGGGTTGAACATGCACGATGGTATCACTCCTGTCCATATGTTTTATTAGTTAAAGGAACAGAATATGTGAAAAACATAATGTATGGGAAACAAGAATCAAGAGAACAGTGTGAAAGCTCTGAATTAATTGAAACAAATCTAAAGGCTAATGACAATCAACTGACTGAAACATCATTAATAATCTGTAAAGTTTGTTTTGAAGATGACTTAAACACTTGTTTCATCCCGTGTGGTCATGCAGTGGCTTGTGCAAAATGTGCTTTATCTTTAAACAAAAACATATGTCTTGTGTGTAGAAAAGTGTATTTTAATATAGTTAGAATATATTTCTAAAACTAATGAATTATGATTTTCCTGATTTTACACGAAAATATATTATTATACTAATGGAGCTTAGTTTTGTCATTCTATTGGAGACACTCAAGCAATGAAGTTTGTTAAACAGCCAATATCGTTACAATTTGAGGACATCAATGTTGATTCCAAAAAGCAAAGTTATCAACATGGAGAACTTTTACCTAACACGATACGTTGTTTAGTGTGCGGGCCATCCAATTGTGGAAAAACTAATTTAATCATCGGTCTACTTCTTCATGAAAACGGCTTACGATTTCAAAATGTGTACTTGTATTCAAAAACATTTTATCAGCCAAAGTATATGTTTTTGGAACAAGTTCTTAAAAAAGTTCGTGGTGTAACGTTTTCTAAATATAATGATAATGAAGAAGTTCTTACTCCAGAGGGAGCCAAATGTAATTCAATCATTATATTTGATGATGTTGCTTGTGAAAATCAAGATAACATACGTGATTATTTTGCTATGGGTAGACATAAGCGCATTGATTGTTTTTATTTAAATCAGACTTATAGCAAAATACCTAAACAACTAATAAGGGATAATGCTAATTTAATCATTCTTTTTAAGCAAGACGATATAAATATGAGACATGTTTATGATGAACATGTTAATGTAGATATGACGTGGCAAGAATTTCGTAACATGTGTTCAACTATATGGAAAGAACCATTTAGTTATGTGGTAATAAACAAAGATTGTCAAAAAAATAAAGGTTGTTATAGAAAAAAATTTGATACCTTTATTGAATTTAATTTATAATATAAATATTGAATACAATTAGCTATTTTAATTAGTATCAAGAACATGTTATAAGATTAGAACGTGTTTAATATAAATCCACAAAAAATATGGAAATTAAAGTAAAGAAACAAATTGTGAATGCTGTTCAAGCCGTTAAAAGAAAAGTTCAACAGATGCAAGATATTGAAAATGAAAAAAATAATGCTCTAGCTTCAATTTTTAAACCAATCACAAATCCTCTTAATGAAATTATAGAAAACAACAATAAGAAACGTTTAAAAAATGACACAAAAGTTGAGAAAACGAAATATAAAACATCAAGTCCATTAGATAAAGACGAGACTCTTAAGAAAAAATATTCTAATACAGCATTTAGTGTATTTACCCCTATAGACAAAGATTCAGAACCAGAAGAAAGTAACGATGATTCTGAGAAAGATGATGATAGTGAGGATGAAAATAATATTTCATTCAGAACTGTAGACTCAGGTTCAAGTAGTCCAAGTTTTGATATATCTTCATGGTCCAAATCTAGTGAGACTTTGCCTGATATTCCGTTTGGTGTGAGAAATGAACGCGGTAAACTCATGATGGGATCAGCACGCGTGTTGGTTTCCAATGAATATGTTCAAGTTGGTGTGAACAAATATAAGATCACACCTGGTATAAACGAGCTTCTATTCAAAAGAGTGAGTGATTTATCAGCAATAACAGAAGAAGATATGAAACATTATAAGTCTATGTTATTGAATACGAATGTCCATCGAAGAGATTTTGATCCACGAAAACCGATTAGAAGTAACCGAGGTCAAAAATACTTGCATGTTATAAAGCCACTTTTTAAGACACGTAAAGATTCTGTAGTAAGTACTGATAGTAGTCACTCAAATTTACATGAAGGAAAGGGCTTGCCTACTTTGAAAAAAATAAAGAAAAATACTGATTATGTTTACTGGGATAACCCTAACGAATTGATTGAGAGATTAAAACTGCTAGTTGCTTCACGGGATGCTGGTAACACAGGGTTGGATAATGAAATAATATCTATTATAGAAGAGTTACGTGAAAACAGTATAATACCTTAATATATATCATAAATTCTGTCAATGACTTTCATTCTAATTGTATCCCTAACGCTTGACAGTTTGCCTCTAGGAATATGGATAAATTTGGTCATCATATTCATAAACGGTTACGTATACCAAATTATTTCGAAATATTCGAAAAAACATTAATAGAGGGAGAAAAAAGAGATATTGATTTGGAATCAAGGCGATTAACAGGTGTTTCTACTCCATCAAAAGCAACTGACGTGGTTAATAAAGAATACGTAGACAAGCTATTTGAATCATTTGCAAGCAAAACAGAAGTTCAAAGTAAACTGAATACTATCAAGTCAGATTTAGAAGCTTACATCAATCAATTATTTATTAGTAGAGACGATTACATGAAGGCTGATCTCGAAAAGAATAAATCAACTCTTATAAAATGAGTAAGCTACAAATTGTAAACGAGATTCATAAAACAGCACGAAAAAACTTTTTTCGAAGACCTGTAGTTTTAAAAGGAATTGATGATCTCTGGCAAGCTGATTTGATAGATTTTAAAAATTTAAAATGTTATAATAATGGATATAAATTCATTTTGGTAGTATTAGATTGTTTCTCCAAATTTTCTTGGACTATACCACTCAAAACTAAGACTAAATCTGAAATAACAAATGCATTTAATAATGTCCTAGTTACAGCACTTCGTAAACCTATCAACTTACAAACAGATAAGGGCACGGAATTTTATAATGATGAATTTAAAAAACTAATGCACTCCTATAATATTAATCACTACTCTACGTACTCTATCAAAAAAGCTTCAATAGTTGAACGATTAATCAAAACGCTGAAAAACAAATTGTATAAACGTTTTAGTTTGAATGGTAGTTATAAATGGTTTGGAGAACCTTTGAAATGTGTAACAAGAACATATAATGATACAATACATCGTACTACAAAGCATAAACCAAACGCTGTTAATCAATCAAATCGTAATCAAGTCATGAAAAACATAATAAAATCGCAGATGACATATGTTCAATCAAAGAAGAATATCCTTCGTGTTGGTGATATTGTACGCTTAAGCAAATATAAAGGAACTTTTGAAAAAGGTTACACTCCGAATTGGTCGACTGAATTGTTTGTAATTCGAAAGGTAAATTCTTCAAAACCTCTAACCTATATCATTGAAGATTTACACAAACAACCAATTTTAGGAACTTTTTATAAACAAGAACTTCTAAAAACCAATTGTCCTCATACATATTTAATTGAAAAAGTTTTAAAGAAAAAAGGAACAAAACTTTTTGTAAAATGGTTAGGTTTACCTGTCAGTGAAAATAGCTGGATTGAAAAACGTGCAATATGTAATGATGCTTAAGGCCCTAAAAATCTATAAAATTAAGCACTTTAAGTGAAACTCTAACATTGATATCCCTGCAATGCGAGGTGGAGGACTAGTAAATAGTTTGATAAATAATTTACCATTTGAACTACACTTACCTGGATATAATTATTGTGGGCCTGGTACTCGATTAAAAGAACGATTGCTTAGAGGTGATAAAGGAATTAATCCATTAGATGAAGCTTGTATGCAGCACGATATTGCATATAATAATTTTGATAACTTAAAAGATCGACATACAGCTGATTTACAATTGTTAAACATGGCCAAACAGCGAATGAAATCTAATAATTCAGGAAAGGGAGAAAAATTGGCTTCATGGCTAGTAAGCAAAGTAATGAAAAACAAAGTTAAGTATGGGGCTGGAAGCAAAACATTTAAATCAGTTGTTTCCACAATACGTGCTCGCTTGAAGAAACTCAAACCGAGAAATAGTTCTAAGGCTATAAAAGTCGCATACTCAGCTGCAAAACATCTTATGAAAGCAAATAAAGGAATATGTTTACCACGAGTCATACCACTACCTAAAACAGGTGGAATTCTCCCGTTGATACCAATTTTTGCTGGACTCTCGGCTTTAGGTGCGTTAGCCGGAGGGGCTGCAGGTATTACCAAAGCAGTTAATGATCATAAGTCTGCTTCAAAAAACTTTGAAGAAGCTCAAAGACATAATCAAATGATGGAATCAATTGCTTTAGGAAAAGGTTTATATTTGAAGCCATACAAGAAAGGTAGTGGCATTTTTGTAAAAAAAGTAAAAAACTAATTAAAAGGTTGCCCAATCGTCCTCTTACCAATATTGATATATTAAAATATGCTTGTAAATATATTCCTTATTTTAGAGGAGTATATATGAGGGATGAATTACCAGCCAGACCAAAAAAAATTGAATGCGCTATTCTAAATTTAGATAGTTCAAAGAATGAAGGCACGCATTGGGTAGCCTATGTAAAATTATTAAACTACTGTGAGTACTTTGATAGCTTTGGGGATTTAAAGCCTCCGAGAGAGTTAGTTAAATATTTAAAATCGAATATATCTTACAATTATTGTTCTTATCAAAACTTTAGTACTTCTAATTGTGGACATTTATGTTTAAAATACCTCAAAGAGTTTTGGAAAAAAAATAAAAAAAAAAAAATATCGAGAATAAAATATCATATATAAAATCAAGAGCTTTGTGTTATATTCATCATTTTAAACATGTCTTTTACCCTATCTGTAACTGGCAATAAATCAATTTTATCAACCAACTATTATCCTGCTTTACAATTTGATAGTGAATATGAATGCGCTTTATTGCATTTGTCCACTTTTAATTCTATTCCTAATATTGATAGAAAAAACAATAAATTTTATATTGGTGACAAAGAAGTTATAGAAATACCTGAAGGTGCTTATGAGCTACAAGACATCACTGATTTTTTGAAAACAAACGTTAAAAATGAAACTATTAGTTTATTTTGTAATAACAACACTTTAAAAACTTTTATATTTTGTACAAAAGATATACATTTCGAAAAAGCTAATTCTCTAGGAACATTACTTGGGTTTGGTAAACAAACTCTAAAAGCAAATATATTACACGAATCTAAGTTTCCTGTTAACATTTTATCATCGACTGTGGTGAGGATCGAATGTGATATAGTGAGTGGTTCATATATAAATGGAAAATCAAGTCATATTATTTATGAGTTTGCACCTAACGTACCACCAGGATACAGAATTATAGAAATACCCAAAAATATTATTTATTTTCCCGTTAACCAAAACAACATAAGTTGTATAAATATAAGATTGTTAGATATAAATAATAGATTGATAAATTTAAGAGGTGAAGAAGTGCAACTTTATTTGCATGTGAAAAAAAAAAATGATTGATCATAATAAATATAGTAATGTGAATGCAAAACGCTTCAGTCTAAATCGAGCTATCCGAAAAGGAACAGTTAAAAAATTTGCAAAAATTACTAACGAAAATAAACAATTCCTAAAACTTATTGGACTTCTAAAATGAGTATTTTAGATATATCAACTTCCCCTGCATACGACAACACCATAGATGGTATTGAGTATCATTCATATAAGCCATATGTTACAAGTTTTAACATGAACGACGAAATTCGTATACCTATTAATCAGCAAGATTTATACATATTACCATCTGACAGTACTCTATACATGGAAGGAACAGCGAGCGTTGTAAAAAAAGATTTAAAACAAAAAGCTTCAACTGTTGAATTTACAAACAATCCATTGCTATTTCTGTTTCAAGATATTCGATATGAACTTAATGGAGTTGAAATAGATAAAATAAAAAATGCTGGTATAACTACAACTATAAAAGGTTTATTATCTATGAATGAATCCGAGGCAAAAATTGCTAAAGCTTGGGGCTGGGATATAAATGGAACGAAAAATAACCATGGAGGAAGCTTTACGGCTTCAATCCCACTAAGCAATATTTTAGGTTTCGCTGAAGATTATAAGAAAATAATTATGAACTGCAAACATGAACTAATCCTATTGCGTAGCAATACCAATTTGAACGCTTTAAAAATTCCTTCCGGCGAACTGCTTGAAGATATTATAATAAACAAATTAGTCTGGCGTGTACCTCATATTAAAGTATCTGATAAGGAAAAAGTCCAACTTTTAAAATTTTTAGAAAAAGATCGATCCATTCATTTTGCTTTTAGGAATTGGGATCTATATGAATATCCTTTGTTACCATGTACTACTAAACATACGTGGTCTATAAAAACCTCATCACAAATAGAAAAACCTAGATACGTTATCATAGGATTACAAACCAATAGAAAAAATCTCGCTGATAAAGATATGTCACGGTTTGATCACTGTAATTTAAGAGATGTTAAAGTGTATCTAAACTCTACATACTTTCCTTACGAAAGCCTCTTTGTTGATTTTACGGATGATAAGTTTGCTTTATTATATGAACAATATGTAAAATTCCAACAGTCTTATTATGGACGTAGGAGCGAACCGCTACTTAGTGCTTCTCAATTTAAGGAAAGAGCACCGTTGTTTGTGATTGATTGTTCTAGACAAAGTGAAAACTTGAAGTCAGGCCCTGTAGTTAGCGTGCGAGTAGAGCTTGAAAGTAATTCAGAGATACCTGATCATACATCGGCGTATTGTCTTATTTTAAATGACTGCCTAGTAGAGTACAGACCACTTAGCAATTTAGTAAAGAAAATATCATGAATTCTGATATAGTCATTGTAGATGTGCAGGGTTTTAAAGATACTAAAAATAAGTTTATTTTAAAAGAATTAGCAATTTTTAGTCATGGATACTCACAGCTTTTTCTTGTTAAGCCTCCATATCCATTTAATAAACTGACTAAAGAAGAAAAAAAGCAAGTAAGATGGTTGGAAAATAATCGTGGGATATTTTGGAGTGAAGGCTTCATTGATTATCGAGAGTTTAAACGAACTATTATACCATATTTAAATAAGAAAAAAATTTTAACCAAAGGATTGGAGAAAATAAAATGGATTCAGGACTTATGTAAAAACTGTGAAATGTTTGATATAGGAAGTTATGGATGTCCTAACTTTTTAAAACTTTATAACGATTATGAAAATTCAAATACTATTCTAAACTGTGTAAATCATAGCAAAAAATGTGCATTGAAAAATGTAATGTGTATTAAACAATGGTGTATTGATAATAATTTTCATGATATTCCAAAACTTTAATATTTTTATTTAATAAATATAATATTTACCTATACCTTGTTTTATTTTTAATAGACGAGAATATAGTTGTTTAAATAATTTATTTAAATTTTAAGTTGAATATATTTATTGAAATGTACCTATGGTGAATAATTAATTTTAAGTTATCAAAAATCAGAGTAGAATACCTGTATTTTATGTTAATCACATTAAATTTAGTTATAAAACAGATGTTCTATTCTTAAAATTTAGTTATTGAATAGATGCTCTATTCAAGTAAGTTATTCACATCAAAATTTAGTTATAGAATAGATGCTCTATTCAAGTAAGTTATTCACATCAAAATTTAGTTATAGAATAGATGCTCTATTCAAGTAGGTAAGTTATTCACATTAAAACTAGTTATAGAATATATGCTCTATTCAAGTAAGTTATTCAAATCTAAGTATAGTTGTAGAATAGATGCTCTATTCAAGTATGTGATTGGTTATCTCTGGATCAATTGAATATCTGTTGATCCAGAGTAACCAATTACATACTACTTACACATTGTTTCGTTTTCAAGTGGCCCGCTAGATGACACTGTTTACAACTGCGTTATTTAATTTTGATATTTCCCGCCAGATGGCGCTATTTACAGTTGCTGTATTTAGTCTAGAAATTTCACGCTAGATGGCGCAATACACAACTGAATTTTCGCCAACTAGAGGGCGTCATACGCAACTCCATTAGGTATTTAGTTTATGTGGCGTGCTGGTTGTGACTTATACAACTTCGTATTGAAATCATCTAGGAATTTGAAAATTGCATGATGATTACTACTAAAACTTATTTTTGAAACTGGTATTTTTATTGTTGCAAATCTGCATACTCAACTAAAAACGTGAATGATCCTCACTCAGTGATACAAAATGTTGGGCGTGGAGGTCTACAACCATAGTCATCATTCTTTTATAGCTCAGAACGCAGAGTTACTCAACTGACTCGGCAAAATGTTGTAGTTGTACCGATAATATGCATCATAACTAGATCTTAGGCTATATTATTACTTATATGCTATTACCGCTGAGAATGGCTCAAATATGAAAATGCTAATAGTCCGGTCTCTAGTTATGACTGATATTTTTAGCGCATGTTTTAAACTAAATGTGGCTTCATCACTCTCCATATTGACATTATAATGTTCATGTTATTGTTAAATTGACTGAATATTCTGCTCGACGCGTGTTCACTGTATACTGCACGTAGGTACCAACAGCAAAAAAGGTTTCCTTGTTACTGCTTTCAGGCCTTACTTGCCGATGAGCAAGATCTGTTGTGAAAACCCTGACATCGATATTAATGATTTATCGCGTAGTTAACGCGCACCGACTAATCTTTGACCTTGTTGCCAAAGTACCTAGTAAGTAGTCTTTCACCTGCTAGAAGAAACTCAGGCCGATGAACTTTTAAGTAGGGATTGCAATCCGGAAAACCGGATCCGGTAATCCGGCGGATCCGGCATCATTTAATGGTTACCGGATCCGGTACCAATATACCGGATCCGGAGACCGGATCCGGTGCAAGCAGTTTGTGGGAAAATAATATAGCTGTTGCATGAGTAGGTACTTTAAATGCGTTGCGTTGTGCGTAGTGTTCATGCGTGCGAGTCGTTCGTCGCCGAGTCGCCCCACTACGCTTCGCCAGGTTAATTGTATCTATTAGATATTATAGTTACTTGATAATTAATATTGTTACTAGTCCAGTCAAAATAGACATTCCAGTTTGCATTAATTCCCAACAAGCTGGATTTTTGTGCAGGCCATGAATAGGTACGTCATACAACGAGACCTATCGAAAAATGTTTTTTTCGATAGCTCTCCTTGTTTCAGAGATATACGCATATAACGCAAATTCGTGACCTTTGACCTCGAATAAAATACAAGGCACAAGCGGGATCGATGGGGACTTTTGACATATCATTTGTAATCTAATGACGTATTCAAGACCTGCAAAAAAATCCAACTTGTTGGGAATTAATGCAAACTGGAGTCATCATTTTAGTCTATTTTGACTGGACTCTATACTTATAAATTGATCCATCTGTGAAAGTGAAATCTAGAAAGACTGAGCTACTCGTTACGTCGTTAAATTATTACTAGTTACCTACACTATTAAATTTTAATTGTTTTCTTGTTGTCTATTTGTCTTAACATTGGCTAGAATATAAAGTCGATTTTATAATATTTGAAACTATCATGGTTTTGAACATATCACATAGTTTTCATTATAAACGGAACCGAAATATCGGGAAATAATCAAACTCACAAATCATGATAAATATCCCGTTTATAATGAAAACAAAGTCGATTTTATATATTTGTGATTTATTTTTTATAAACTACCTACATATAAGTGCAGTGACACTTGACTAACTCACTTATTTTGTAATAAAAAGCGAAAATCATCTTGATTTAATCAATCCGGCCGGATCCGACCGGATCCGGCCGGATTGATGGGAATCCGGTTGTATCCGGCCGGACTGAAAATGACGCCGGATTGCAATCCCTACTTTTAAGCCACAAAGCTACTACTCGATTCTAATACGTTCTTCGACAATCTAAAATATTTTGATTAGAATAACATTTTCATTCTTTATTCTTTATTGTACACAAAATAAGACAAACACAAGACAGAAATAGATGACATGTACAAAGGCGAGCTTAACCCTAAGAAGAGTTCTCTTCCAGCAAACCTTTGAGGCTAGGGAGAGGTGACTATAGAGGTAGGATTGTGTACATACATAAACATAAAATAGAATGAAGATAATACTTAACTAAGATACTAAATAGAATACAATAAAATACACAAATACTTTATATAATACACATATTAAATATATATATATAAATACATAATAACAGTTAGCAAAGGGACAAATAGTGCTCTTTAACTTTGCTCTTAAAGATATTTCATATCAACTACCTACCTAATAAAGATTTAAATTCGAGACTGAAACACCGTCTATTTAGTTATACTGTAGGTAGACCAACTAATTAACTTGTTTTATAAATACAAAGCATTGTGCGTTTGTTTGTAAATAATTTAATCCTTCATTATTAAAATAATAACCACCCCAAGACACGATATGAGAAAACCTTGTAAGGTTAATGACGTGTAAAGAATTTTATCAATGGTTTTTCTTAAACATTCAAAGACACTTTTGTACCTATCTGTAGGTACTAGGTACCTAACGAAATAAGTTCATAAACAATTTTCAATCGAAATAAATGTTAAACTCTAATTATTCATTTATCAAACAACAAAATACCGTACTTAATAGCCTTATAACAACATTTATGTTAATAATTCTGGTATCTTCGATTATAAATCCCACCATACATTTTAGAAGGATAGAAGTTTTTATTATTCTTGTCATCTGCTTGGTACTTGGCGAGAAGCATCGGCCAGCCCTTATCACTGTCCTGGTTGTTGGGATTGGCTTCCATTCGCTGCCTGATTTTAGCTGCTTTGGCAACGACGTCGGCATTCAGCATGTTCTCTAGGTACCGTAAGTTGTGTGGCAGTACTATCTTGCATACCTGAAAGTTGTAAGTAATGTGAGGGCCTGCGCAGACCGGGACGGAATGGCAAGGAATTTTAATTTTTACTCATGAACATTCAACCGTACTGATGATGAAAATGATGCCGTTCCGTTCACGTTCAATGCCACGGCATCATTTTAAAGCATAACAATTTATGTCTTATTTCTGTAACACTACGGTTGAATGACCATTAGTAAAAATTAAAATCCCTTGCCATGCCGTCCCGGTATACGCAGGCCTTAAGGATACAAGTAGATACAGTCAGCGACAACTTTACAAAACATCTAGAATAGTCAAATAGATCAAATTAGGAGGTTTAGGTATTCGCAAAATTTCTAGTGTCGCCTTACCAGCTTTCCTGTCTTCCGTCTATAGCACTCATTCGTTGGTAGAAAAAATTCTAAATCCGTCTCTTTTGGCTCCTACTAGTTTCGATCTCAAAATTTCATATATAGACGAAGCTCGAAATGCTTGGCATAGTGCTTGCCCTGATTCTGCTCCCCCTACCTCTCTTTCGTCTCAACGGCAATGGGACGGGCCTCTGTGCGAGTTATCACGGAACTGTCTGTTACAAACGTGTTCTAGCTCCGCAGATCGTGCCCGTCTTCTTGCCGTCTCTAAAAGGGAGTCAGGATTTTGGCTGCAAGCACTTCCTTCATATCATATTGGTACCCTAATGGATCCTGTCACGTTCCGTATTGCAGCAAGTCTACGGTTGGGCGCGCGGTGCTGCGCACCTCATCTGTGCCAGTGCGGTACTGCTGTCGAACAGCTTGGTCACCACGGATTATCGTGCACTAGAGCCGCCGGTCGGATATCCCGTCATGCTAGCCTCAACGACATCATCCGGCGGGCTTTTACCAGCGTGAACGTGCCAGCCATTCTAGAGCCGAATGGTCTGATGCGTGACGATGGTAAACGGCCTGACGGTATGACGCTTGTTCCGTGGGAAGCGGGAAGGCCTTTGGTGTGGGACGCAACTTGTGTCGATACCCTTGCACCTTCTCACCTGTCACAGACATCCGTTCGGGCTGGTGCGGCGGCGGATTCGGCCGAGGATCTCAAGAGACGCAAATATGCAGGTCTCGACAGGGCATACATATTTGCTCCTCTTGGGGTCGAGACTCTAGGTCCGTGGGGTACCGAGGCCCACCGCGTTTTCAAAATTATTTCTGGGCGTCTAGTCGAAGCGACGCGTGACCCGAGGGCTGGTGAGTATCTGGCCCAACGTATCAGCATTGCTATTCAGCGCGGCAATGCAGCCAGTGTCTTGGGTACGCTTCCGATTGGTACTGATTTGGATCAGTTGAACTATCTATAGATCGTTTGCAACGGTCTGTAGATAGCTCAGCTGTTTCTTATGTATTTTATATGTAAATGTACATTTTGTAAATACTGTATAGTCGTAAGTTTGTTTGTGAATAAAAATTATTGAATAGTCAATAGATCAAAAACATTTACATTTTGATGTCCTCAATGCGTACACAACAATAGTTAGGTATTGCTTGCAATAAAATGATCAGATGCTGTTATATTTTTCAGATCATTTTGACTAAGTACTTTTTAAAACGCTCATATCAGATTGACGTTGACTGTACATCGCACGCGGAGACAACTCAATTTAGAAGCGTAGCCGCAGTCGAACTTTAGGTACACCGATTGTATGAATACTAAATTAACATAATTTGTTATCATCGAGATCAAGTCGATGATTACATAAGGGATTGTCGGGTCGTGATAACGTGATCCATAGCTTATTAGGTAATACTGATCTGTATAAAACAACGATCAGCGTTCATGCCAGTAGCTCTACCATGAGTTTTTATGCTATATATATGCTATATGTAAGTATATATCTATTATACTCGCTAGCGTCTGTAGTTAGAAAAATGTAAGTATGAAGATTTGTACAGCGCCTTTAGCGGATAGTTGGGTACAAAAATTCGTAATACTAATATTTACGTAACTACTGTAGTAATGTCAGACGATTTTACTGTGACAACTCATGGTAGAGGTACAAAGTAGGTATGCTCAGCGCAAGCGAGTCCATCATGTTAAAAACGCGGCAATATGAAAGTTTCGGGCACTTTTTATAGAAATGTCTGGTCAACAAGCACCTTTAATATCAGTGCAATTAAATGAAAAATTAATTGACGGAGTTTCTTTAGTGCATCCTACCGTAGAAGCCCACAATTGTGTTTAGTTACGACTGAAAAATACTTGTAATTATAATAATTATTACAAGTAGATATTTTTTATTGAAATATGAGCATCGTCGTAACTGAACACAGTTGTGGGCTTCTATGGTAGGATGCACTAACGAAGCTCCTTTATTATTTTTTTCATTTAATTGCACTGATATTAAAGGTTTGTATCATATTGTTTATTATTAATTGTTTTATTACTCAATTTTTTATAATCATATGCACTGCTCATACATTTATTGTAGATAAAGTGCCCGAAAAACATGGCGGAAGTTGGAGCATCAACAAAAAAATTTCAACTATTCATACCTACAAGGTCTATTGAATACAGTTATCTATGGTATCACATGTCATACGACACGAAAAGTAGACAGATGAATGTGCTGCAATCATTTATTTGTATCTAAAGATTTATTTACTTTCACAAAGTAAGCACTATAGTGGGTTATAAAATGGAAATTCCGTTGTCTTACAACAGTTTACTCAGTAAATTACAAAAAGCACACTCTGCCCCCAAAGATTAATTAAAATTCTAAGATAAGATAACGTATTGGTAACTGATAAATTAACTTACTGCATTCACTGTTAAATATGAAACGATACACATTAGTAACAAAATATTTGGTCGTGCCATAGTGAAAGAGCGAATAAAGAATTATGAGGTACTTAAATAGGTTCTATTAAGTAGGTACCTACTTTATCGTCCACACAAAACCAAATCAAAATATTTTGTGTTTCACAAAATGTTTACTAAAGCTACAATGGTTTGCAGTTATGCTCACTAACATAAGAAATGTACCTACTAGAACTTACATAATGAGTAGGTATTTAGTGCAATTTCTTAAATATGTACCTACCTACCTAGTGAAACATGTATGAAACAATTGGAAATAATCATCATGATGACCGATTAGGCATTTTTTTAACTTAGCTGTTCTGGTTAACGGTAAAGTTCATTTTAGGTATTCTTAAAGAACTTAGTAGGTATCTACCTACCTCTATGTAAATGACTCTTGACTAGATAAGTATCTCTATTTATCAACAACTTCTGGTCGTTGTTTTATTTCAATTTGTTAAAAGTTTAACTTTCTTAAACTACACACTTCTGAGCTCGTAGTCTAAGTTAAAGAATCATGCCCAAACCCTGTACCAGATTGCATCAAGAGCTAATTATCATCAAAATTAATATTTTATTTATACGTGTACTTTGTTAATTTTTAACCGTCTTTTTTAACCGGGTTTAGAAAATTAAAATTAAATAAACATAACATGATTATCAATTTCCTACTTCCGAGTGCTTAGTCCGAGCTTGCATTTTAAAACTCCCTACTCTCGAGTCGAGAGTCGTCTTTCGGATGTCCATACAAAAATACAAGGACATCCGAGAGACGACTGTCGGCTCGAGAGTAGGGAGTTTGAAAATGCTAGGTCGGACTAAGCCTTCCGCACGTCAACTATTTTGTTCCGATCCCAGCTGTCACCTATTTTCGTGAGTGGACATTGAGCATAAAAATCTTGTTTGCCAAGTAAGCTTTAGCTGAGAAGGCAAACATGATATAAAATAAAATACATTTTTAAATATTTTGAAATGCGGTTAAACATTGAAAAAAATATTGTTGGTAGCGAAAAGGTAAATAAAAATTAGGGCTTTGAGAGTAAATTCAAATTGATGCAAGTTGGTACAGATTCCCATAGCCCATTGGGCATTGTCCTTTGAATTGATTCTCGAAAACTGTCACGGAAAGTGATAACTGAATTTCGTTTTGCCCCGTACAAAATTTGTTAGTATTGGGTGTTACTATGTGTTCTATGTATGTATTTACAAAAAAAAAAAATGCATATAATTATTATATACCTAAGCTGTCTAGTACAAGCTTTGCTTAGTTTAGGACTACTTAGAGTGTGAAGTGTGAAACTTAAAAAAGTCCTTGTCCGATCCTAATTAAATTTATATGAAGCCAGCTCTGAGGTGTCCTACTGATCAAAAAAATAATAAACAAAATCGGTGCATAATTGACGGAGAAATAATGTTTCATACCTACATACAAAAAAACATGCAATTTAATTGAAAATTTCCTCCTTTTGGACGGATAAAAATTACGCCACATTGCTTATGCGACACATAGCGACGACCTGCGATGCGATGAATACAGTTCCTGTTGCATTGATCACCTTAACCCCCCTGCGTACGTGACACTAGGAAATAGGGTTGTATTCATCGGAAGTAACTCGCTCGGCTTGTGACTTTGCATTGTGACTTTTCATTATCGCATAGAGATACTGTTACAGGAACTAGCACAGTATACGCCGAGAAAAACTTATTGTTTTAAAATAATTCATTAACTCTTCGATAACTGAATCAATGAACAAAATGAACAAACTATGATTCGTTTCTTAATAATCATACAGGATAGGAAACTCCTGGGTAAGTATAGGTATTCATATTTACAAGTAAACTCAATCACCTCTATAATATTAAGTAGATAATATGATGGCAGGTAATAATTTATTTTGATCGACACCTATTTCTTGCGTATGTTAAGTACTTTATTTACAGATAACTCACAATGACTTTTACCTACCACTATATCTCACTAACGAATGGCAACATTTATAAAAAAGACATCTTCTTTTTCTTATCGTGTCGATGCTACAACTGTATTTTGTTGTAGCATCGTGTTGGAAAGATTAGCCAGACTAGACACTGCTTTGCCGTGCCTAACTGTTACCGGTGTGCGCCACGAGGAGACTGAAAGACATCTTTAAAAGTAGAAGGTAAAAGGTACGTTCCGACAGTACCTAATAGGACACGATCAGAGTGTAATTGCGCCTGACTGCGCATTGTGCATGTGACCTACTGAATAAATCTCTGGATGACCGATCGCGTCCGTGACAAAATGCTTTGTGGTTCTCTTCAATGACGACCTGTACCCCAAGTACGAGTTTGTGCACACACGGATCGCAGAGACGCAATCGCCGAGCGCCACAGATTTTGTATGGAGACCCGAGCAGCGCCCCTAGCAGATTTCTAGAGAAGCTTGGATCTCCATACAAAATCGGTGACGCTCGGCGATTGCGTCTCTGCGATTCGTGTGTGCACAAACTCGTACTTGGGGTACTGTTGGCCCCCTCAGTCGTATAAGTACTTAAAAATAAAACGAGAGCATGCAAAAATGTATGAGGTTGTCTGGAAGAAATCGCTCCCTAGCGATGAGACTGCCCATTGTACTTTATTTTGTTTATTTTTGTTTTTTTTCTCAATAATTAGTTGTAAGGTGTAGGTACATTACCTACACAAGTATTTACATTAATTTCATTAATTAATTCAAATGTAAAATTGTTCTTAGTTTGTTATTGGGTAAGAAACAATTCGAATTTAATTATGAATTAAACTAAATACACTGTTACCAAGTCTTATAATAATAATAATAAACCTCAAAGGTAACCGCCTCCGTAAATTTAGAATAGAATCATTTATTTCAGTTATTATTATAAAAAAAAATATATTTAAAGTGCCTTGATGGATACTGGTAAGAGCTTTTTCACATTATCCGATATCGGGGTGAGTAAAATGTATGAAATATGTACCTACCTCCGATATCCGATATCGGGCCGGACAATATGAAAGACAGGTACATATTTCATACATTTTACTTACCCCGATATCGGATCGGCGTCCGACACCGATATAGGATCGGATAGTGTGAAAACGCTCTAACAGTGTGACTCGTGAAAAAAAATCCCAACGAGTCAGTGTGACTGGAATTGGTGTAACTGGTTGGGAATCCATCGCGCTATAAATGCGCTTATTAATTATATTTAAGAAAATATAATGAATAGATACGACGTGTATTAACGTTAATGTTCATTTATTAGCTTTGGATTAACATGTTAATCATGGACGAACACAACGCCATCTATCAATTGTTATAAGAAACTAACTTTCCACAAGATGCATTGAAATTCATGATTCATAAAATGCAAAGTTATCAAATGTGCTACAAGTTGGCGTCAATGGCGGATCCAGCTTTGGCGCCAGGGGGGGTCACATAGTCGTGGTCGAGTCAAGAACTTAGAATTTTATGTTCAATTAGTGGTCCACCTAAGTCCTGGAACCAGCTCAGGGGGGGATCATGACCCCCATGACCCCCCCCTGGATCCGCCGTTGGTTGGCGTGGATTATTGCTTGATGCAACAGTTTAACCATAAGTGTGCAGCTCGGACCAATGCACCGATCTATTAAGCATTTATGTTCAACGGCATTGAGCATTAGGCTTTGGGTCCCCATCCATATTTCAAACAAAGCAAGTACGGTGTAGCCACAAACGTTTTAGCCGTAATGCTACCCTTTATCGACGTAACACTATTATTTCCTTACTAAGACATTCGAGCTTCCGAGTTTATTTGATTTCTGATGTACTATTTAACCCAGTTTGTTGAAAATGAGATTAGTATCTAGTAGTAGAACGTAGTAGAGTCTAATTTAGTCAAATTGACGTCTAACGGCCGGTTTCTCGAACGATGATCAACGAAAAAATCTAATAATTACTATGTGTCAAACTCGGATCAATCGTGATTTTGGGTTTCCAGAAACCGGCCGTAAGTGTTTTATTTTCTACTAGCTATTCCATTGATGTTACAAACGGCCCAAAACATTGAACAGAGCCGATAATTCGCAATTCAAAATGTACCTTATAAATTGTAAGGCAAATAAATTTTATAAGTTATAATACAGCCTTACGAGACCGATCAAAATTTGGGTCTACGTGATGAAATTTCTACGTTTGATTATCAAAGTATAAATATCTTAAGAACGTAGTACGTATGTTTATACGTGTAACAGTGCTAAAGCACCGTTTGGGACAAGAACGCGAGGGGCGGGCGGCCCGGCTTGGCTAGCTTAGGGAGGGGAACGGTCGTGCCGATCTTTGGAAAACTTATTCGAACATTAAAATCGAACTTTTTAATGGACTTTTTAAACATTTATGCATTCGATTATTTTAACGAAGATTTTTTGTTTCTAAATTAAAGTACTTAAATAGAAATAAACTGTTTATTAATTTTATCCATACATCTTGGTTATGAAATCCTTAAGATAATTAACATGTGATGAATATGAATTTATTTATCATTAGGTACAGTATCTATATTTCAAACCATTGAAATTACAAATAGATTATGTGTGATTTTAATAACTTGAAAACGCACTCCCAGATATGCGTAAGTACATCTATATAAAATATGTGTAATGAGACTCGAGGTTCGTACAACAGCCAGCGCCTACCCATATTTTAAGAGAATTAATAAGCTTACCGCAATATGCTTTCGGCAAGGTGAGCAAGAGAAAATACGGTGCGTGCTAATGCGCACGTCACTAGAGCGCCGCGGTTGGAAGGCGACCCTCGCGCCGGTTTGTAGCCAGCAGTCGAGTTTCGCGCCCTGGGTTGAACGTTCGTATCAGCCATTGGAACTAAACACCCCAAAAATACTTGCGTACATTAATAAAAAAAAACTAGTACTTAATCAGCTGAAAGAATCCGATTCTAACCCAAAACATACATTGCTAACACACATTTCATTTAAATAATTCGTTTACCCAAGCTTTCAAGTTTTACGCGTTAAGAAAGTAAAATTGCTAATAAACTTGACGGCCGTCGAAGAATTCAGCAACCGGCACGACCTATAAAGCTGAGTCAGTCTGAAGTGGTCAGACCAGGCTTTATTTAAGGTAAGAATACAGTTATTAAAGCTTATAACTATGTATAAAGAAAGTGAAACTTGTTTGTAGTTGATAGTTGGATAATGTTACTTTTTAATCTTCAAAGTTTGTCGCAAAACTTTATTTTACGATGTGTAAACTTATTGAGGATTTATATAGATAAATCGGAATATTACAGTTATATCTCAAATAAATTATACATAGCAATGCGATTTGACATTAATATTAGCAGCTGCGCGATTTAATGTATTATTTTCGTTATTGAAAATTACTTCATTGATTCAAAAAACAGAGCAAAATTTAAATCAAAGCTGTACGTATTGCAATTAGTAAATATATGATTTCAAAAATTAAAATTGTAGGAATAGCATTCATACATTTTGGCCATTACTAAACCTATAAGTACTTAAATTATTATCAAAAATTGAAACATATCAAAGGGTAAACAATATAGAAAGGAAATAGAGAGGCGCCATCCGTATTACCTTACGACATAAATGCTTTGGCCTAAATATAATTTCAAAATCTGGCTGCCGAGGCTATAAAGTTCATTTCAGCAGCTTGCTTCATTACAGCCAGTAGGTAGGTTCATCTGATGTCTTATGCTAATGTTCTTTTGTTTTAACTCATCACGGTTTTCTTTAGTATATTTGCAACTTAGGTTTGATGATCGTAAATTCGTATGCGTATATATTATGCATAATATTCAATACAGTATAGATCTTGTTCACCTGAAATAGAGCACGTTTCTGTTCAGCAAATTCCAAAGTAGAGTAAGCAAGAAGGTATTTCGCAGCGATTTGGCATCGAGGACTCTAGTCCCAAAAGGGTCGGCCTCGAACTTGTATGTTATTATTTAATTTAACGCCTGTCTTTTTAATAGTTTTATTTGATGAATGGACCAACAGTTGCCTCATGCATAAGCGTTTACACAACTTCATGCAGCATAATGCAGGGTTAAGATGAACCACTTTATTACGCTACGGCATTTTGCCGAGGCCTCAATTTAACTGCAAACATTGAAGTGAGCTTTCACTCATTTGGGTAAGCCTGAAACAAAAAACCTATTGAGTTAGTTAAGCAAATATTGATGGATATCTGTTTGCGTTCGTTCTAACTGTGACTTTACGTTGGGGCAAGCTGATAGCCGTTAGTAACCACTGACTTGCCTCATTAATCACGTCCATTGAGGACGTGTTCGGTACGCATTTCACTGCCCTAACTCTGAATGTCACGTGTCTATAATAGCACAGTCACCCTTACCCTCATGCCAGAATACAGCAATGTGAGAAATATCTACTTGGCGGCAGAAATAGGTAAATGTCGTCCCCTTGAGTATGAAAGCGACAAAAGCTTGAAAAGCGTTAAGGTGACGGGTATAGCCAAATGCGTGTTTTTGGGAGTGTTTTCTGAAGAAGTCATAGCATGTGGAGTTGTGAAACTTATTATTTCCTATAACACATATATTGAACTAGTCAGGTAGGGAACAAAATGTGTGATCTTGGTTATAGTTTACTTTAAAATGTAAGTTTAGTACCAACACCTTTTGCAAAAGTGTGATTTTTGATCCCATTTTTTATGGGTTTGGCAGATTTGTTTGGTACCAAACTCAGCACAGCTATTCTTATGGTTGATATCTATACATCCAAGGTAAAAAAAATCTACATTAAGGTGTTTAAAGAAGAAGAAGAGTAGCGCCTTAGGAACTATAAGTGTTCCATTGCTGTGTGCTCGCAAATATTCATAAGGCGCTGCTTAAGAGTTTGACAATCCAAACTGTGCGCGGCTCACTATGTGTTTTGCGTCGTTTTCAGCATTCTTACTGAAGTTGAAAATGCGACGTTGCCACGCTGACTATCTAGAGTTTAACCACTGCGGCAAAAACTATGCCGTGTTACAAGTTCAACGTGTGTGTAGATATAATAAATAAATAATAAAGTTGGAAGTTATTGACATTTTTATTTATTATGAAAAATTTCACCCTACCCGTCGCCTTAATAGCGCTTAAAACTAATCTAATTTATAGTTTAAATAGGGATTACTCAGTAACAAAATTGTTAACTTATGAACGATATTTCTTTTGTATAAAGAATGTTAAGCAATTTAATATTTAGCGCGCGTATTTTTTTATACAAAACAAATTAATGTTGGCGTGGCAGCCTGTTCTGTATTATGATGGAGGTACGCCGTTTTCAACAAATACTTATACTTAAACATTATTCAAATTAATTCTTTAATAAATAGCTTGATAATTTATAAACATTTAGTGCCTTAAACTGAATATGTATCTCGATTATTGACGACCGATGTGGCGCGATGGGCGATGGTCCGCCTGCGACACGGAAGGTTGCGGGTTCGATTCCCGCCTCGGGATAAATGTTTGTATGTTCTGCAAATATTTATTCCGGGTGTTCTGGGTATTATATGTATAATAAAAAATATCTATCTATGTATTGTATTGTATTAAGTATGTCAGTCTTCTAGTACCCATAACACAAGCTCTGCTTAGCTTGGGGCTAGATGATGTTGTGTGGATTGTCCAGCATTATTTATTTATTTATTTATGAAAAATTTGGTAGGAAATAAAAGGGACGCGGACAAGTAGTACCTACGAGTTTAAAATGCAACAGCATGCCCTGACACCAAAATACGAATTTTAAATTTGAAAGATCCATTGAGTCTACCGCATGATTATTCAAGATGCACTGCGCGATGACACTGCAACGCTCTGTGGTCTTTCTGGCGTTGACGCGCAGTGTATTCCGAATACTCATTTTTCACACTTTATTTTACGAATTGGTTTTTAAAATATTATAATCCTTGTACCTAAATTATTTCTCTTTAATTATATTGTGCCAAAATCAGCTGAAATCTAAATCGATATTAGCTTTTAGCGAGCGTAAGTCCTTTATCATATCAAGGGATTAACTTCTGATAACGCCTGATCTACTTAATTTCGCCATTAAAACATTTCTAATCTGAAACCATATCTTATTTAATGGCGGAATACTTACATTCGGATCGACAGCAGATTTGTATGCTATTTAAAATATTTGCATAAGTTTAACATCTTTCAAAATTCACGTCCTTGTACGATAAACAGGCGTAACAGCTCAGTTGGTAGTAGCTCTGCCTTCCATGCTGTGGGTCGTGGGTTCGATTCCCACCCTGAGCAAATGTTTTTGTGATGAACATAAATATTTGTTCTGTGTCTGGGTGTTTACATGTCTTCTATGTATGTATTTATCTACGAAAAAAATGTACTTATATAAGTATTGTAGCAGCAGTTTAGATCCCATAGTACAACCTTTGCTTAGTTTGGGACTAGAGTGTGATGTGTGAAATGTCCAAATTACATACAATGTCTTTTTCAAATTTATATCATAAAGCATAATAATCAAAAACAATTAGCAGTTAGCCGGAGTATTGGCATAAATAAAACACACAGTTGAACAGTAGCCCAAATACGAGTTTGTGCACTCACGGATCGCAGAGACGCAATCGCCGAGCGCCACCGATTTTGTGTGGAGATCCAAGCAGCGCCCTTAGCAGATTTCTTGAGGACGAAATTGGGGGCTTGCGATACGAAGGCAATACGTCCGTATTCATGGTCAATAGGTACTCGTTCTTGACTCTCTGATAACCTCCTCTTCTTTTAATACGGTTAATATCTAGACTTGTGTGTCTTAGGCACTAGTACAAAGAAACTCTTATTATAAAATATTAGTATTTGTTATACATTTACACCTTCAGCCGACTGTGACGCAAGGGCGGATCCAGCTTTGCCAGGGGCGGGTCACATAGACGTGTCGTGGTCATGTCAAGAACTTAAAATTTAATTCCCAAACGTTTGCCATTATACAAAGTTATCATATTAAATTAATAAAATATTTAGCCCAGTCATATTAGGGGTTTTACTTCGGAATGAAAGCTAATAAATAAATAACTATTAGTAGTCCATCTAAGTCCTGGAACCAGCTAAGGGGGGGTCATGACCCCCATGACCCCCCCTGGATCCGCCGTTGCTGTGACGGCAGAGAAAGGGTGTTAAGGGCCTGAGAGAGAACAATAAAGTGATCATAAAAAGGTTTCCATTTTTCCTTTGTGCTCCCAGGGTTCCCTCACAATTCATTTATGTTTGTGTTCGTTACATTTCAACTTAATAATGAAAGCATTTTAAAGAACAATTATAATTCTACAGATCCTCTTTATATAACAAATGTACTACTTCAGATGTTTGCGACTTAATTACGCCGTAGATTATTTCCCATTTTTTCTTAAATTAAATTTCTGGCATGGAATATAAAATACTATCAACACTTTACAACATTCTAGGAATGCTTCAGGCAGACGTTGTTAATTAAATATAGGGATTGCAATACGTCATTTTAAATCCGGTCCGGACTGGATTTATCCGGATGAACCAGACCGGATTCGGCCGGATTCATCAAATCAGGATGATTTTAACTTTAGCCGTTGATAATAAACTAGAAGTTAATAGTGTAGGCTTATTAAAGGTTGTTTTTAAAACATAGTTAAATCACTTTTTTTTCAATTTTTAAAACAGACAACAAAGAAAGTCAATTTTAAGGATACCAAGATAGATATCAAGACACTGGGTGGCTCAGTTTTTAATTACTAGATTTCGCATTGGCTTTATATATTGTATTAGGTAATCTTTTGTAATTAACATAACCATTTGACAGGCGTCACGGCTCAGTTGATGGCTCTGCCTTCCATGCTGTGAGTCGTGGGATCGATTCCCACCCAGAGCAAATGTTTATGTGATGATATTTGTTCTGTGTCTGGGTATTTCTATGTATACAAAAAAAATGACAGTCTATCAGCAATCTAGTTGCCATATTACAAACTTTGCTAAATAGATGCGCGATTTGTGAAATGTTCAAGAAAATTTATTTATTTTATTAATTATGTATTTTTGTTTTTATAACTATTCTATTTTATAATATAAATATTTTATTTCGTATTATTTTATATTTATTTATTTTATTCTGTGTCGAAAATGGTTTGCAGAATACAAGTAGATTTTTCCAGTCGATTAAGTTTGAATAAGCTATAAATAGCTAGCTATTTGTTAGCGTCAATACTCGTTGATTTTATTGTCAGCGAATACTCATGAATATTCACAGTATTCGTTTCAAACATTTTCACTTTTAAACGCAGTTTTTATATTCTCGCACAAAATCTTTTATAGTACGTTTGCTAAAATATTTTTTTTTGTTTTCTTTTTTAGATTATTTTTAGATTATTTCCCTCATGCCGGGAAATAATCAGACTCACAAATCATGGTAAATATCCCGTTTATAATGAAAACTATGTTCAAAACCTTGATGTTACAGTAAATAGTATCTGAAAATTAGTTTACAAATCGAAATATATTTCAAGACAAAAAATTTACAAAAACAATGAAGGTACGACGATACGGGCACTACGGATGCTACGTCGTAGCTGTCTACGAAAACAGAAGCTCTTTGTTCTACGCCGTAGCGCAATCACGATACCCTCTATAATGTTTTTAGTTTTTTTTTTAACATTTTAGTATACCTTTTATTATCACTTCTAAATTTTGATAATATTTGCTAAAAATTATTTGCATCTACACGGTTTAAACTTTCTTTCCATGACCGATATACGAGACGGTATTAGTTAGTCCTTATACACAGGGAAGACTAAGTTAGTACGTACGGTGGAAAAGCTGCGTGTTACGTATTTTTATGGTATTTGAACCCACGACCACATGGTCGACAAGCGAGATCGGTACTAGACCATCGATGCTCTTACCCAAAAATAACAGCGCGTAAAGTGGCCATCTCTCGTATCCGTGCGAACATAATTCAAAATAGTTTTGTAACAAAACTTTCATCAGTCAATTTGTATATCCCGTATGTTATTTCAGCTGTTTGTTTTGCTTTGATCGCTGGCCACACTTTATCCCGTTGTATTATTTGAATGTGATCGACAAAATCTAAACCAATTTCATTTATTATTCTAAAATTAATGAAGAGTTTGATTGAGGTTTCAATATTGAACCAAACTCCAATACACATCTAATTTGAAATGTTAAATATAAAGTTGAAATAAAACGCGTTTTATGTATCTTATATAAAATAAAATTAATAAAAAACAATTCATATGTACTGTGCTATTAGGTTTATTTATATAAACCATTTTGAAAGTGTTCGCGTATTAATATATTGACAAATACTGCACTCGTTGGTGGACAGATCCAGTCATTCCATATAACTGTGTCCAAGACGACCACTGAACCAATGACAAAAGCATATATATTTTTCATATATTTTTATCGTATCTATACACCACAGTGTAACCATACATTTTTAGATAGGATAATCTCTACTTTAAAATAACGCATAGTGCTAAAATAACTAGCGTGCTAATTCGGATGCGTATAATAAAATTGTATGATAATTGCTGTAGCGTGCTTTGTTATATGACTCGTTCCTCACTTATCTGCAATATCCAAGGCCAGCGGTAAAGGATGGCATAAGTCAGGGTTGCCAAACTTTTGCCTCTACTTTCTATTGCCATAATTCACTTCCCACGTCAGGGGGGGTATCCTGACAACTGAAACGTTTTTGAACTGTTATTTGATCAAATTGCAGTTCAGTTTTCTTCTTCGTCTTTTATTGATATTTGGAATGATCGATTTTCATACCGTTTGATAGAATTCACGAAAAATCAGGTAGGTCGTGCTCAAATCAGGTAGGTCATGCTTAAATCAGGTAGGCCATGCTCAAATCAGCTAAACCGCGGCATTGACGTCATTTTTAACAGCTCAGTCCACAAAAAATGCCACGGAATACTGATGAGTTACTATAGTAAAATAATCGAAAACTGAACTGCAACTGAAAGGGTATTCGGTCACGCAAGTTTTCTCTTGCTGGATAACTCCCCTGGGAAAGTGATAGCTAGTGATGTTTCAACTCGCTTTCGATAGTTTATCTTCTAAATGAATTATTGTGAACGTAGTTTTGTTATATACATCGAGACCAGGCTTGTAATATCTATGGTATACTTATTCCTTAAAGAAAAAAAAGCGAACAAAAAAAAACAACACTTATTTAAATTAAAAATGATAACTTATCAGTGCAAAGTACCTTAGTATACATGAATAGAACTATAAAATATACCCCGAAGATTAGTCATATTTGTTTACAAAGCAATTTTATAAAAAAGGCAATAAGAGACAGAAATAACATCGAAAATAGAAATAGAAATAGAAATATGTTTATTGTCACTTATATGTAGCACAGTTAAATGTGAGGCCCTGTTTCCTGGAAAAGCGTGAGCTGTGGCCCAGGAAAAAGTTCTCTCCCAGATGATATTTATAGTAGGTACAATATTAAAAGTTTAGAATTAATTAGGTTAGTATAAAATAAGTATGCAAAACTTCTTGGTGGTATGTTGTAAGCATCTGAAAGGGTTGTGTGTATGAATGTGGGTATTTCTGATACTGCCAGTCTCATAAGAGCCTGGATATTTCAGAAGTACCATGTGTGTGTAAATAACACGCTATTTCTATCGTAAAAACCCAAATATGCGGCGGTAGTAAAATATTCAAAGAAATAAGCCCTCTTCATAAACGAGACAGGAGAGACCAAGATAGATAATGTGCTTCTTTATATATATTTATTTATTTATTTTTATTTCCTAGGAAAACAAACAGTCACAATGTAAACTATATTGAATCTAAAATTATAAATATGGACCACTTATAAGTTTTCGATATAGTATACTAGTTTGTTATATAGATACGATATTTAAAGCATACAATTATATTTGAACAAAAATGAACAAAATAAACTTCTATCGTCATCGTCAAGTAATATCTACTAAAACATATTTTTAAGGATTACTCATAATTAAAAAAAAAAATATCTCGAAACGAATCAAATGTTTATTGAACCACCTTTGAACCAAACAAAAGCAGATTCTACAAAATCGGTATCATATTTGGTGCAGTGTTCGCGAACATAAATAAAATACCGTAGAATTAAAAAAATATCCACGGACTAATCACACATCACACTCTAGTCCCAAACTAAGCAAAGCTATGGGAACTAGACTGCTGATATAATACTTATAAACATTTTTTTTTTGTAATTACTACATGAAACAGAACAAATATTCATCACACAAACATTTGCTCTGGGTGGGAATCGAACCAACGACGCACAGCACGGAAGGCAGAGCTACCAACTGAGCTGTAACGCTATCAATTGAGAACTTTCTTTTTTGAAGTCAGTTGTAAACACACGAAATTTATTTATTTTTTGTTAACAAAAATAAAATTCTTAGAAGATACACATATAAAAATAAATGCAAAAAATTGGTAGGTAATTCTTACAATTTAGAGCCTTATATACCTACTTACAAAATTATTTCGATAGGGTCTAAATCACGCAAATGAATACAAAAGATAATTATTTTATCTTATCTTGCGTTGTTACCGCACGCATTTTTCCGATACCGCGACGTGCAAACCAACTTAGATTCATTGCGGCTGACTAGCGATATGGCGCATAGCGTGTGTCAAGCGCATTTATTTATATTTGTTAAAGTAGAGACAAATGATTCGTCGTATAACGTTTTTTGAGTAAAACCGGTGGTTTCATCGAAGCAGTATACAATGATGGTGATGGCCCTTTACAAAACAGTAATTAGAGACAAGTCGTGACGTCGGTTTATAAGAAAATATATACGTACTTATTTGCTTGTATCTTCAAGTTTCTGTTTTTTTTCAGTCTGTGCTATTGTCGCAAATCGACCGGATTCATCAAAAAGTAAATGTATAAAGTCTAAGAACTTCTGAATTGTTAGAAATATAAAATAACTATAGAATTACCGAAAATAAAGCTATATGCCTTTATTTTACACCGATATTCAAAGCAATGTTCTCCTTTTCTTGTTACATTCCGCCATCTTTCTTTTTTTTCATTCACTCTCTAGGGCTGCCCGCGTCTTCTAGTGTTGTGCCGTAAATCGGTTATCAGTTATTGTTTTTAAAATTATTTTATAACTAAAATGTTGCTCAAAATGGATAAATCGATCGACAAGGTACTATTGCGCGTTTCTTACACTTATGCGTCGTTAATCAACCACACAGTAGTACACATTCAGTAAACAAAGTACTGAATAATTTATTTGTTTTCACAGCTTAGTAAACGCATAAAAATAATTAAATAAATATTCACGGACATTTCACACATCACACTCTAGTCCCAAACTAAGCAAAGCTTGTACTATGGGCACTAGACTGCTGATATAATACATTTCTAGAATACATAGTAACACCTAGACACAGAACAAATAGTGTAGTTTGTGTTCATTACACAAATATTTTCTCCGTGTGAGAATTGAACCCACGACCATGGAATGGAAGGCAGAGCTACCTCCAACTGAGCTGTGACGCCTGTCACCACGGTATGTTAAGATATATACACATTTCTACATTATATTTACATAATGAAAAAATACTATTTGGAGATAACGGATCCTTAGAATTTTCATTAGTGTATTAATAAGCGATGTCGTGTCGTATCGGTGTAAAAATCATATAAATGGGAGAAAGTCGTGGGTTCGTAGTCATATTATTTTACTTATACTATTTGTTTAGTACTACGGAAGTTGAGATGAATTTAACGTTGCAGAGTAACTATTTCTGTTAGGAAACTAAAGACTCTACATACATATTTCAATCAATATCAAGTTGACGTTGGGTAAGTTTATTTAGCTAAGGACAACTTCCAGCAAAGGTCACCATTGATTAGATAACTTTCTGTTCTACTAATGATGTTAAGAGCAGCTAAACTGACGATTACTGTGCCTCAAGATTAGATGCTTGATCGTCTTTTCAGACAATTACTTAAGAAATAAATCTTTGTAGACAAAATATAAATAACCTTGAAAATCTACTAAACGTTTTGTTGTCATTAAATAGAATTATCGTTCTTTAAACATTGCTCTTGTTGAATTAGAATCAGAATTCAACACCTTAATTATAAAGTTGTGGTATACAAATACACATGACTTGCCTAAGCTCTCAATAAAACTTTATAAAATATCGTTTGCACCTGTCTGTAGATAACTCAACTGTTTCTTATGTATTTTGTATATTCCTACATAGAAATATACGAAATACATAAGATTTTGTAAATACTGTAATAGTCGTAAGTTTGTTTGTGAATAAAGTAGCTAGAATAGTTGGAAAGCTGCGAATCAAATGGACTCCAACTCAACTACAAAGTCATTGTCAAACGGAAATGTAAACTTAATAGTCGGCTCTAGGCTGTCTGTTAACTCGCCGGCGTCGCGACAAAGTGGACCTAAATTGTTAAACGTGATTTAAACGCGACACTTTTTCATTACTGTTGAATGCAGTCTTTTATTACTAGATAATGGTGTCATTAGGGCGCACCTGCCGTGATTTGTGTGTCAAATGTAATTTTACCTACGTTTCAATATTGATTTCACATAAAAGGTGAGCGCTACAAATCCACACGTCTGGCCATCCAGTCAAATGTGTCGTTGTGAGTTGACACCTACACACTACACAAAACTAATTTGCTTCTTCGATAAGACTAATATGTACCTTGATTTAAAAAAAAGCGTGTTACATTTGAAGCTGCATTAAAGTTCCGTGTATATAATACAATACAAAATGTTTTTATATGTTCCATAGAGTATAATATCATAGCGTGACGGGTAGCCGGTTAAATTACCCGCCATTGCAGAGTTGCGTTGATAACCAATAAGTCGTATATAATGATGAATGAAGAAGCAGAAGACAAACAAGTTGAATAGCAGTTTTGGAGATCTCCTTTTATGTAAACAATACCTGTGTTAGGAGGTCCCGCTCTTGTCAAAGTACATTAGCCAGTAACGAATGAAAAAAAATGTGTATGAATGAAAACTTTTCATTTTAGAATGATAGATAGATAGTTTTTTATTTGGCTGTATCGCACAAAGCTACAGAAAATAGGCCTAAAAATAAAGAACACTAAGCTAACATAGGTACCTTCATATCCAACAAAAAGGTAGGTATTTTGGTGTACTTAAATAAATAAATATTCAAGGACATTTCACACATCACACTAGTCTCAAAATAAGCAAAGCTTGTATTATGAGAACTAGATTTCAGATAGAATAATTATTTTTTTGTAAAATCATAGATACATATAATACTTAGCAACACCCAATAAACTAAATGACTGTTTCTGACTAGCAATGTTTAGTTTTTTTTTTAACTTGTACTTTCTCACTGCTGTGCAAAGGTCTCCTTTTCCTCCATAGTTTTCTATCAGTTTGTGTTTATTATGTTCCGAAAACTCCGGTTGGCTCATCCTACAGCCAATCCAAATGATAATTTGTATTGATAACTAAGAACTAGTGATCTTTTTTACTAACTAAGAGATCGCCTCACCGAACATATCGGATAATATCGATTTCCGTACAGTACTTACCTTCGTGTATTGAGATACCATTATGGAATATGTTATGCAAACCGATGTAAACCGATGTAGCGCGGCGGGCGAAGATCCGCCTGCGACTCGGAGGTTGCGGGTTCGATTCCCGCCTTGGGATAAATGTTTGTACGATCTGTAAATATTTTTTCCGGGTGTTTGGGGTATTTTATAAGTATGATAAAAAGTATCTATATATATAATGTATTGTCTTAAGTATGTCAGTCTTTATTTATTTGGATTGATTGTACACTTATGGGAATTAGTTTCCTATTAGTAGGTTGCATATATCTTTTTCCGGATAATTTTAGGATTCCGTAACCTAGCGAAAAAAAGTCTTCATGGCCGTTGGTTTCTGGTTCGCGCTATTTGCTGACTATTCGATCTCCTACTCTTACCGAGACACGTTGTCTTTGTAAGAAAATACTTACAAATACCTTCACACTAATCCAAATATACATTGTCCAGAATCATGCGATAAATTTAGGAAACATTAGCATTTTTTTTATTATATAATATGGGAACTAGTTTGCTAACAGTCTATCTTATAAAAAGTTAGCAAACTTGATGTTTTGATTACTCTACGTAATGGTGACATAATGTCAACGCTAACTTTTTAATATAGGGGGTAAATACATACATACTTGTATTTAGAAACAGAATAAATATTTATGTTCATCACACAATCATTTGCTCTGAATCCACGACCTACAGCATGGAAGGCAGAGCTACTACCAACTGAGCTGTGACGCCTGTCAAAGAATTAAATGTGTGTATTTATTGTTCCGGATCCTGATTGGAAAATCTTTATTTTTCATCGGTTGTCAGTACTGTCAGCTATACGGACCATCTCATTACCATTTTAACTGATTCTAACGCTAATTAATAAAACCTTACAACATACCAAAACAACACGAGAGCGTAATGAGAATAGGGTTTCGTGAGCGGTATTGGGATGGTAATTCCTAATTCCGTACAATTTGTTTATACGACCCACCGGACGACCAGCTGTCCGACGGCAAAGAACCCAAAAACTATGTTAAATTTACATACTACGGGTATTATACACATATTATAACACAACCATAAAGGTAAGCTTTTTTAGATCTTCAGAAAAGAAAGTTCTCAATTCTAGTATTTTTCTTGTGGATGTTTTTTTTAAATACCTTGCACACATAAATCGATTCTGAATGCTCCTTGTAATTTTAATTACCATAAAATATGACTACAATTTTTTGTGTTTTGTTGTTATGAAGATGTGGTCGTAGTACCTAGTAAGTACCTACATATTAGATAAGTTTTTTTATAAATGTGTATCTAGTATTTCTTGTCTAGTGTAGAAGTGAACGTGATATATTACAATGCATTAGGAATTTAGAAAAAATAACTTGTAATAATAATTAATAACAAATCTGAATATCTCATTTTGTTAACGCATGCATACGTCATATTCAGTGTTTTGAATCCAGCATTATATTAAAAAGCACTCACATTCAAGTGTTGAAATTTTTTAAAGCTTTGATCGACAGATCCAATCAAAACAAATATGGACAACAAATGGATTTTTTGATAGGTGCAGAACTCGAACCAAATGGCGTATGAAAAATGTTTTGGGTTTACTAAATCTATTACCAAGTATTGAATCATTATTGAACCCAGACTACCCCGGAAAACAGTTAAAGAAAAGCAATCTCCTATTTTGTAAGTGAAAGGAACGAGTTTACCCTACTACGCGGAGCAAAAAAAGATATATGCGTTTAGCAGTCGTCGTATGTATTTTCATGTATGTCGATTCATCTATTCCCTTGCATTGCGTAACGATGTTTTACTTTATACATTTATTGCTTTGGAACCAAATACGTAATGTAATATTAAGGACCAAATGTGTTTTTCACACGCCGTCTAAAAATATGTGAGAACTACAAAAATAGAAAAATCTGCCAATAATCGAGAATGGAATATTATTTGCTTGAGTGAGCGTTCAGATATAATATTATATTATGTTCAGACAATTGTTGTGGACAGCAAAAAAGGAGATACTTATAAGTATTATTTGACAAAAATGGTTTATATACTCGAATAGATATTTTGTATCATCTAGTCAGAAATAATAAAAAAGCGCTTGATGATTTGTAGTGGTAAAGATAATTCATTTAAAAAATGCACGCGCGTTAGTCTCGAGTTGGCCGACAGATCTAGAAATCATTTATTATTGGTAACGTTTCAAGATTGTGAATGAACAAAAACAAATATTTGTAGGTATCGTTTTTGCATGTGGTGGAGGTGCGTGAAATTTTGGAATGGTTTATAACAAAAGGGTTTAAGTTTGTTTGCACATTTGCCCTGAATACCAGACTGGGGGGTATCCTGACAACTGAAATGTGTTTGAACTGTTATTTAATCAAATTGCAGTTCAGTTTTCTTCTTCGTCTTTTACTGATACTTTGAATTATTTAGAAATTTATTTTTATATAGAAATTTTATCAATGATCGATTTTCGTACCGTTTGTTTGATAGAATTAACGAAAAATCAGGTAGGCTATGCTCAAATCAGGTAGGTAGGTCATGTTTAAATCAGGTAGGCCATGCTCAAATCGTCATTTTTAATAGCTCAGTCATAATTTTATAAAGCTCAGTCATGTCAGCCCACAAAAATGCCACGGAATACTGATGAGTTACTATAGTAAAATCATCGACAACTGAACTGCAACTGAAAGGATATTCGGTCACGCAAGTTTCCCCTTGCTGGATAGCCCCCTGAACATCCGACTGAAATATTTTGCAAAGACACCTGGGTTTGTGGGCCAACGAGTTAGTTGCGAACAAAACTCACTCGACGTTAACCGCGGTACACCGAGCCGGCACGGCGTCAAAAATAAACTGTTATTTTTTTTCAAAACTAGACGTCTGCTATTTATTTGTTACCAGAGTGCAGTGCCTTCTCTGCTAATGCTAGGCCAAGGAAAATCTATCCTACTGTAAACAATCACATTACCTACTGAATTAAATATTTTATTCTATTTCAGAAGAGGCCGTGACAATGACAATCATCCAATCATGCTGTTGTTGGCGAAGTCTACGAAAGGGATGCTACGCAGCCGCTATGTACACATTGGTAATATTTTAACTTTTACCAGATAATTTATTTAGTAATTTTGACTCGATGCTATTTTCGTAATTTAGTATAAGTCATCAAAAAGTTATCCTTATCAGCTGAGGAAACAGAAGTAGGTAGGTAACGCGCTACTCGCGCTAGCATTCAATAAAAAGTGCACTTCAATGTGTTTCATAAGTTTATTTAGTCAAATCTTAGGATTTTGTATAGAACTCAATTTTTTGGATTTAAATGCTTGAGCTCCGGTCCTTATAATAATCATCTTAACTTATCCAAGCTTAGTTAAGGCTTATGGCATCCCAACAAAATTAAATCTTATGGTAGTCAGGTGGAGCAAACAAAAATATTGTTCTTAAAATGTATCTTTCTAGGTCATATAATCAGTGAGTGAAGTCGCATATATTTATTCTACCCGGCTAAAACTAATAAAATCGTGTTGTCTCTAATGATCAATAAATACTTTTTAAGTTTGGTAACTTGTAAGTAGCATAAAATAACAACAAGAAAGACATTAAAGTAGGTACTTAATTGAGTTTGTAGAATTAGTACGAGCCGAGCTTGAATCTGTTTTCCGAAGAGTTACGTCACTGAGCAGGTATCTCATCCTAAAAGTTGCTTTCAAAGCTTTGAAGGAATCGATACGATTACTGTTTACTTAAGCGCTCGCGTTTTGATTAGATTCAAAATAGCCTCACGATAACCATTCCCAGGCACAGTAGAATTTGCTTGTCATTGTCATATTGGCGGTTTATTATGCGATCTACATCAAGGAAATATTGACAGTACACGAGGCGGGCTTAATTACTATTTAATACTAAAGTATGCGTTTTTTCATAAATCATTATTTATTAGAATTCGATATGCGTGTGCTCTTTAAGTTATTCCATTCACGGAATTCGATCACGTTGTGCTGATCTTAAATCATGTTGGTATAAGTAATTCACATAATATCTCGTTGATTTAATGGTAGTAAAATAGCATTAAAATAGAATTAAGTTACTCTGCTACGATTTTGACAAACAAACAACAATGCTCGATGCATCTACGAGTACTAAAAGGTACTTTTCACGTGAACATTCTTGCAGGTTTACTACATAACCACCATCGTCACAATGGGCCACTTCATCGAAATGGAGCAACGCTATTTAAATGGAGAATTGGTTGATCCCGAATCCGAAAGCTTCTTGGAGCCTGACAAAATAACTCATAGTAAGTTAAATCTTGGAACGGTCAACATCGTCAGTACATGATGCTATAAACTTTCAATAAACTATGATTAAGTAGTATCCCCAAAATAGTATTATAATTTGAAATTTTAGTCAGAAGCGAAAATAGATTGGCCTTTCAAAAATGTTACATGTATATTACAAGGACTTTTGATGCTGAACTTTCATGTGAAAAATAAGTTTCTTTCCGAGGGTTTTGATCCAATTCACTTGGAACAACATGAGCCACTTAGGAATCCTTCAGAGCAGGTAAAGCGTCAACAAGGTTCCCTCTAGTGGCGACGTTGCGGATGGCAATGAGCGATTGTAAAGTAGGCCCGTAAGCCTTGCAAAAAAACTATTCAGTAGGTAGTGGTTCGGTTCTTAGAAAAAAATTTAGCTGCAAAAGAGTTCATAGTTTATTACAGATTTAATAATCACCCTGCGTTTCTAAATGATTTGAAACGTTTTTTTTGAGTCTCGGATCTTTTATATCCGCGATGGAGACTAGCGTATTCAAGGTGTAAAAAACAACTTAGGTTCGTTTAGTATATTGGCCCATACTTAAACTTCAAAATAAATTGATAGGAAAAAAAATCTGAGACTTTGAAGGTATAAAAGCTAGAAACAATAAGTTTTACCTACTGAACAACAAATTTCGCCTTAGCAAAATTATGAATCTTTGAATGGCATGCACTGTAGAGAGTAGTCGTTTAACAACCTGTATTTGGATGAATTAATTTGCCATTCTAATACAATGCCATCTATTATCCACTACAATCGATTATTCCGTGTTTGCGTGAAAACAAGCGGAAGCACCTATTCCACTCTGAAACCAATCAGATCAACCAAATTAATTCCAATCCACAACAGCAGCCTGGTTTTAAATTACCTCAAAGGAGCGAGCGTAGCCGCTGTCAAGTTATAAATAAGTAAATACAACAAAAATGTAAATTGCTCATTCTTAATTTATACTTATGTACCGGTTCTATAACAAATATTTTGCAGCCAAGTTACCCAATTAAAAAGCAACAGAAGGATTCGCGAAGTATATTTAGACCTAAAACAAAGATGTTATTTAATGGAAGGAAAAGAGAAAATCTATCTATCACTCAGCTTTATAAATTTCACTAGTTGGTCTCTAGTCATTAGTCGTGCGCTTCTTAATTAATCTAAGCCTAAGGTAACGGATAAAATCCTCAATTCAAACTCTTCACAAAGTTCAAATCTTTAAATTCTTGCGAACAATATTGAAAACATGGCTGCTGTAAAGGAGTTGTACGAATAGCTCGGAAATTAGTTTTTTAACATTTTAATTTGCAATTATTCCGCAATATCAAAGAACGAAGGGTCATAAGCGATCACTAACTTGAGAAAGTGATAGCTTATATAAAGCTTTAAATATATTTTATGAAGAGCTAATTCTGGTAATCCAAAACAAATCGTGAAAAGTGTGAAAGTAAAAGACGCAAAGTTTTAAATTGGTTTTCATGCCACATTTTATTTCAGTACGGAAGTACACTTCCGTCGCGGAAAACGCGCGTCAATTCAGGTCGTGACAAACGCGTATGTTTTACATTACATTTTCTAATTTCTAAGCGAGGCAGCGATGACGATGGTTGCTGCCTACAGCAAGTTTTAATCCAATAGATTTGGTTAGCGCCGCGCGGCAACGCAACCTAGTTCCCGTCAAGCGGTGCCGCCGCCTCGAACGCCTAAGTGAAAGTTAAAGTGCGTAGCAGCTTTTGTCTTAGTAGCTAATATTATATTTATCTGTTTGTTTTTGCGTCCTACAAATGAATGTAACGAAACTGGGCCATTAGTATAAGAAAGTATACAAAATGTTTACAGGCATTAATTAATCAGTGAGTCGCTGTGAATAGGCTAGAGGGCAACAGGGCCGCTGTATGAATATTATGGAAACGAAACGAGTGACCCGGAAAATTCGCTGCTTCTAATCTATAGATTGTATAACAGATACCTATAAATGAACGTATACTGAGAACACCTAGAGGGGTTTGCACATTGGCACTACAAACAGATTCGAACAAAAATTGGCACATTGGATGACATCGATATTGTGCACATCTAGTGTGAGATGTCAAAACATCGCATCGTATAGTGCCGATAGCAATACTCAAGATAAAAACATTTTAACAATTGATCAGAATACGAATTGTCATAAATGTAATCCGAGCCTTTTTGGAATAGGCTGCTTGGAACCTTTGAGATAATCGTATTTCGTAAAACTGAACAGGTTTTTTGTTTCAGCCACCGTTACGTTTAACATCACACTTCTGGCTTGTAGTGTTATGGGGGTCATATCGTGTGCACTTGTGGTGATTGGAGTGTATAAGGTACGTTCTACATTTTGTATATTATTAAGATAGCGGATATAAAAATCACAATTTTTTGTTCGTATATCTCCTACTATAAACAAACAAAAAATTATGCGAAGATGCTAAATCTGCCTTTATGGTTTTCTGACGTGCTTGAGTAACGCGCAAAATCGCCTCTTGGGCTCCCCTATTGTTACGTTCCTTATTTTAACCGTGACATAAGTTCTTGACGTAACTGAAGTGTAGGTAGTTTTGTTAAACATTACGATCACGACAGTTATAGGTATATCAAACAGACATAAAATAACAAATAACTTACATCCATCAAACGAATACGATATCGAATTAATAGCTTCTTTCGATATAATCTAAATATTATCGCTAGACTCGATATTTTTTGGCAATATCTTGGAACTAATAACATATTAGATATTGCAAGTATAGGCGACCAAGAAATTGGTTTACCACTCTAAGGCTGAATATCCTTTGCACATACAAAACATCAAGGGCTATTTTCACTTGACAGATTAATAACTGCTACGTCAGAATCTGTCAATCTGTAATCCTTAGCGAATAATTATGTTACTGGGAGATGTCATCAAAAGTGGTAAACCAATTTCTTGGTCGCCTATACTTGCAATATCTAATAAGTATTTATGTTATTAGTTCCAAGATATTGCCAAAAAATATCGAGTCTAGCGATAATATTTAGATATAAATGTACAAAAGAAATATGAGAAAAATCTAGAATGTTTTGCGGTTATTCTTTGACACTGAATCTAATCATGGGTCCCGTCAGTATTGGAATTAAATTAAAAACCACTCTTGTGTCGCAATTTTGTTATCGACTTTCAGGTGCTGCGCTCTGTGATATAAAGAGATTGTGAGTGCTCAATATACTGACAAATTAAGATTAAGATATTTATTGCTTGTGAAAATTAGGTTTAAATAATTTGTTGTGGTACTATCGTTTATATCTTTCTATTTCTGCCCATAGACTGAAAATAGTGGACTGAGCAGCCCTAAAAATCCACTCAGATATAGACAACGCAACAGTGCGGCCAATACCTATCTCTTTTCTGTAATAATCATCAAGACAACTATTTCTTTGTCTCTCCCATGATTTGCCGCCATGGTTCAAATTCACTTGGATAGAGAACGCTCAGTTCTTTCTCTATGTCAATAGTTATCATTAAATTCAAGTAGATGATAACATATTATTATCTTAATTTTATATTGAAGAACTGAATGGAAAATTATACAGTCATGAAACTGTTGGTAATACGAATACGTTTTTTATGGTACAAGACTCATATTGCCGACAAAATTAATAACCTGAAGATTCCATTTAATTTTGCAGTCGAATGATTTTCGTACCCCTACTCTGTCATAATAATTAACCCATTTATTTCTAAGTCAATTGCTGTGAGATAAGAGAATTTTTTTTTCATAAAGTCTTTCAAAAAAAATTAGACATAAACAGTTTGACCCAGACTGATGAATGTGCAAAGGCATCAGTTTCAAATCAATAAAGTACTGGAATCATATAACTATAGTAACAGCAACGCATAACTTTAATTAGTTTGGTCGCCGGCATAACGGTTTTATGTTGCATAAATATTTAGAAAAAAAAAACCGACTAAATAGGGTCAAAATGAAATAGGGTCACGAATTTATCTTCAAGTATGTTAGACATGTTTTGGTTAGGTAGTTAATTAAGATACCTTGGTACAGTTTGTTGATGTCCATAATATTGATTTATTTAGTTTGTGATCCAAACGTGTTTACATTACGTGTACAGAGCGAAACTGACGCTGTACCTCTACCATGAGTTGTCACAGTAAAATCGCCTGACTTTACTACAGTAGTTACGTGAATATTAGTATTACGAATTTTAGTACCCAACTATCCGCTAGAAGCGCTGTACAAATCTTCATACATTTTTTTAACTACAGACGCTAGCGAGTATAGTATATATAGTATAGTAAAAACTCATGGTAGAGCTACTGATTGTACTATTCAGTCATTATTTAGTCAGTATTAGGTATGTTTACGTCATAACTTACATAAATTTGAAATTCATTGTTTGAGTACCTTTAACTTATCCGAATCTACCCAGACATAATAAAATGTTGCAGCTATTTTAGATCTATTTGCATTTTTTTTAGTTGCAACGAAATTTCTAGAAATTAAAGAAGAAGAATTGAAGTTTTACGATAAAATCATTATCATCACCTTCCTACCCTTGTCCCACATTATGTGGGGTCGGTACAACACGTCTTCTTCTTCCACTCTCCTCTATCAGACGTCATCTCAATGCTCACACCTTTCTTACACAGTCATCATTCACACAGTCCATCCATCTATTATTTGGCCTCCCTCTACTTCTACATCCATCCACATTCATATCTAACACTCTTCTTGTTATACCTATGGCTATAATCAAGGGCGGATCCAGCTTTGGCGCCAGGAGAGGGATCACATAGTCGTGGTCAAGTCAAGAACTTATAATATAATTTTAATAATGTGATTCCCAAACGTTTGCCATGATACAAAGTTATTATATTAAATTAATTCCTGGATCCGCCGTTGGCTATAATATAGAAGTTAATATTGAAGCTCTTGTTTCAGGATATCAAGTACCTTTTGTGTCCGTGGATTTTTGCCATGGGTCTCGAGACAATCATTGAGTTTGCGAATCTCCTGTATTTGTTCTACTTGCAAACTGTGAGTGGGGTACGCTAACTTTCTGCCTTATAATGCTATGTTAGTAATATGTGTCGTTGTTTCATCATTTTTAGCTCACCTCACGTAGTCAGCGCTGTCTATTATTAGTTACTATTATATTAATACTTATGAGTAATTCAGACTGTTGAGGTTAAATCAATGTTTTTTTGTTTATAAAAATATCATTAGTAAAAGCAATAGGACTGATGTTACTGTTGCTCCAAAGTTAATTTATTTCTTTATGTTTTTGAAGGAGTATTGAAAGAAGGGTAAGTCACTACTATGATGTATAAAAATTGGTAAAAAAAAATTAACTCTTAACTTTCAATAATATTACTTGAAATATAAGCGTTTGATAAATACATAAACCGGATCATCACTAACAATATTAAAACCCTTGTTTCAATATTGTTGAGCACCATCTTAAACATAGTTAAATCTGCTTATTTTGACATCTATTGAAATTTAATAACATCAAGTCAAGTCATCAATATTGGAATCTTCATAATAAATGTAATTAAAACGTATTTATTATTTAGTACAAGATCCAATTCAGCCTAGGTTTTACTGTAAAACTTACACCCACATCTATATATATTTTACGATTGAGCCGAATTGACGACGAACGTTTCCTTACTTTAATATACCACGACACTGATAATGGGGATCGAAAGATTACTTTTATAAGCCTGTAAAAGGTTAAAGCGTGTAATAATGGAACGTTTAATCAATTTAATTGTTGGTCGAAAGACAGAGTAAAATTAATAGACTGTTACCGTAAACCGCAGGTGTTAACCACTGATGTTCGGACATTATTTTGTAAATTGAACCTTGGCCAGATAATTGAAGTGTCAATCAGAATTTCATAGGTCAACGTAGTGTTTCCGTTGCACTATTATTTTCAATATTCTAGTTAGTCCACATTTTCAACTATATTCATTCAGTCATACACATCTTCATTTCTTCTCATCATAGCTTATCAAATGTGTTTTTATTTTTATGAAACATTACGAAATAAGAAAGTAATATTCATTGTTTGTACCAATAATAATATAATTCCAATATGTTTACCGTTAAACCAATTTTGTTTCAGATGAACTTTAACCCAATAACAGCGTTCTTGTTCACATTGGATTTTTTTATCATCGCTTTGAATGTAAGTATTAAAATATCAAGTTCCCTCACATTTTCGCACAAATTGATATTTAAACTACATAGTCATAAGTGTCGTGTGTTATTTATAATTCTCGCATAATAAACTAAGAGGTACTCATACCTCCCCAACCTCGTAAATATGTAAGCTAAGGGTACTTTTTAGTGTCGAGGATAAAATACTAGTATCATTAAGTATTTATGCATTTAGTTGGACTTCTCTACTTTGCTAAGGCTTTGGAAAGGTATTTACGTCAGTCATAACTTACAACGTAGAAGCCTTAATTTTAGTAAGTAATTGTAAAATTTAGGCGGTTTTGCGACCCTTGAAAAGCCTTTCTAAGCCTTTTTTAATAATATATATACACTTGTGGAGATAGGTGTGGTATCTCCTACGAAAAGGGAAGATCTTCCACGCCGAGCGACCTTTGGCTCGGGGTCCGAGGACCGATGGATAGTCATCGGTTCTATTACTTATGTTCAAACTCCGTGATAACTTCGTAAGCGCGATCTAGGACTTGTTCCTGCCATCTGTTGGTCTGTTGCGTACACTACGATGTAGTTCATCATGTAGCGATATAGATGGCGCTACATCACTCCCTTTCCAGACCGGAGGTCGATCCGTCGATAGCAGCGTCGATGATGTCCAAGTGGTGCCACTCCATTGTCTACGGTGAGTCGAGACGCGGAGGGCAGGATGCGATGCGAGCGAAGCGTTCATTGTCTACGGTGAGTCGAGACGGAACGAGATGCGCTTGTTGTGGCTGCGATCCAGGAGGCGTGAATCTGGCGGGTCTGCGGTGAGTCGAGACAGGTGCTGTGATTCATGTGATGGATGCAACGATGAGGATGTCGCGGTAGCCTGCAGGTCCAGGAAGCTGACAGTAGCGGCTGCGATGGAACTGCGGAGGCTGCTGGCTGCTGCTGCATAGCTGATAGAAGCTGGGAGGATGAGACAAGGTAGACGAGATGATGCGTAGCTAGATCGGCTTGATTGTTGAAGAAGGTTGTGCGTGTTCAGGAAACTCCAGTCATCAGGCTTCGGCAGCTGTTCCGAAGCTGTGGACGGCTGGACCACGTCGGGTTGTCACCACTGTGGAGATAGGTATGGTATCTCCAACGAAAAGGGAAGATCTTCCACGCCGAGCGACCTTTGGCTCGGGGTCCGAGGACCGATGGATAGTCATCGGTTCTATTACTTATGTTCAAACTCCGTGATAACTTCTTACGATGTAGTTCATCATGTAGCGATATAGATGGCGCTACACACTGTTTAGACTGTTTAGGTGTCATAATAGGAATTAGGATAAACTGTAAAATAGGTCATCTACTATGTTGCGCAGATTAGTGCTACTTCAATTGTCAATATTTTATTGACATACATACAAGTAAAAAGGTTTATATAATACTAAAACCCAACAACGAAACTAAAGAACCTAATGAATGCCTATAAATTAAATGGTCTTAGGACTTTAATACCAAAGTCCAGTTGGTACCTTAATATGCCTTTTTCTGCCATAGTTAACACACAATGTCGCATAGATTATGTCATCTGAATTGTCAACGCGTGTCATTTGTTAAAATCTGTTGAGGGGTAACAGATGAATAGCCTTCATACATATATGCCTAGTAAGTACATAGTATGTTCGTAGCTGAATGAAAATCTATTATATCTCAAAGTTACTATCCTCAGATGAATTTTATGCTAGATTATCGAAGAAGCTTCTTTCGTCTTAACTTCGATAGCTTCGTAATAAGACTTTCAGAAAATATGATCCTTTCTGAAACTTTAATATAGGTAATACAGATACTATTATGATGAAATATTCTAGAATAAAGATGCCTTTAAAATAATTAACAAAGCTGTGATATTTTTCACTCGACCCTGTTTTTAGTGTTGCCTGCGATAAATACTTGGTATGAATCGTATGATAACAAAACATTCCATAAGATGATTTCGTATCAGTTCAAGGAACAAAGTTAAAAACTGCTTCTCGATTATGCAAGTAGGTAGGTACATACTGGTAATAAGATGTTGATTCGGTTTAAATTTAAGACTAATAACTTTTTTGGCGGATGCGCAAGTTTTAATGCGATAGTCGCAAATACCTACTAAATATTATAGAAGCCATTCGGAATCCAATAATGATGTCTAATGCTGTTAATGATTCGCAAAAGCCTTTTAACTTTCATAATTTAAGAACTGAATCGAGTTGAGAGCTTTTCTAGAATTTCAATAACTCTTATATTTTTATTACTACTATCGATTTCAGTCTAATAGTAGTTTTGACAACACATACTTAAAACACACCTAAATAAAAATGTTCAAGAGAGTCAGTTAGTTTTTTCATCACAGTACCTGACTCTTAATATCTATGTAAATAAAAAAAATTGTTTGTGCTCATATTAATTGTGTATTTTTTATAAAAAATATCTTGAACCCAAGATGGTAACACTGTTCATGTACTGACGTAGAACGTTTAACAAGGCAAACGCGAGATACGATGTGGGGGTCCCACAGGGGACATGTATGTAGCCAACCTTCCTCCCTTCTTATAATACTTTATCCCTTAGAGACGAGTACCTACTTAGTGCAGATATAAGGGTCACTGAGTTCAATTTAGTGAGTTTGCTTATAAAATAAAAGTAGGCGACGGAATAAGGTCATTAGGCTCTTCCTTTTCCATCTTAGTTTTCTTGTGAAAAGATAAATATAGTGATAGTCTTAATTTTAAAATAATAATGCTCTCGGCATTCTCTATAGGTATGATGAACGTCTACAACATATCTTGAAATAATAGAGTTCATTAACAAATTAATTACGGAAATGCCTCAAGAAACCCTTCAAACCTCTTAAAGTCTTCTGTAACACGCGTCTACGTCTAATTATTTGGGCGATAATTATAATTGTTTGAATTAATGGAAGTATATCAAATATTTTATTCAAATATTTAATTAAAATCTAAACAATATAGAATGATATTAAAATTTAAAAAAAATATATCAGCAGACTTATATTTATCATAAAAATAATCACTCAGTATAGCCACCGGATGTACCTAGTGTGCAGGATTGAAAATATTAAGTTTATCTGGTAGCATGGAATTGTTAGACAGCTGTGGATTTTTTGCAGCTACTGCAGATGATGAATCATTGACTCAATCGCTGCCAAAATCAAATAGTAATGTTTGATAGCCATATTTTCATAGTTATTATGTCCTGCCCAATAAACGCCTTTATACACGAATATCAACCATTGTTAACTTTTATAGCTGACTCGTAAAACCTTATCTATTCGCTATGGCTTATGTCTTATATATTTTGTTTCGTATAAAATATTACGATTATTACCGTAATGCGCATTCTAATGAGGGCATGGTCAAATACATTTTTAATAATAAACCAGAAGGACCATGTTACCTCGTGTCATACTTATTAAATGAATGAGCGTAAAACTTTGTGTTAACTTAGGCAAATTGGCATTGTATGTAATAGCATAACTTCCGAACTGCCTTTTTGATGTGAATAGAAACTGGTATAACAATAGGTACCTACTATGAAAATTTATAGGTTAATATGATGTATAAGCTAAAGAATTATTAGTCAAAAAGAACAAAATTGTATCTGAATAAAAATTGAGATTCAATATGATAGAGCTTTGTGTATGCAGTCCAAAACAGAAATTATATTAGGTTATATTACTTATATTAGCTTAGATTATATATTGATTTTCTTCTAACCAACTAAAACTTGAGAGTGCGGCTTCGATGCCCGCAGCCGCAATAATGTTTGTACCATCTGCAAATATTTGATACCCACGACAAAAGGGATACTTACTGTTGGGTCAGGATTATGCGTGTTGTTTGTTTGTTTGTTTATATTATGTGTTTATGTTTGGATCTTTCTCGTAACAAGAAAACTAAGTAACTACGGGAGATACTTACTTAAACATTGGTGAACACGAAGTTATAACACAAACAAGGGTCCGCATAAATTAATGTTACCTTTCTGCCTTAAAATTTCCGGCTTCGTCCCTCGATTCCTAACATAACAAAAAATAATGTAAATTATGAAACTCATCAGGACTCGTTAGACTTGCTTTTACATTGTTTTAGAGTGAAACTCAAAAATAAGACAATCTGTAAACAGTTTGTATACAAAGCGGATTCGGGAAGGATGTATCCTTTGTAATAAATATTTCTTTGAGAAGATTTAAGAGACACGCGAAATACATACTGTTCATGATATAAATAAAATAAACAAATAATGCTGGACAATCCACACAACATCATCTAGCCCAAAGCTAAGCAGAGCTTGAGTTATGGGTAGGTACTAGAAGACTGACATACTTAATACAATACATTACATAGACCGATATTTTTATCATACATATAAAATACCCAGCACACCCGGAATATATATTTGTAGATCGTACCAACATTTAACCCATGACGAGAATCGAACCGGCAACCTCCCCGTCGCAGGCGTACCTTCGAGGGCCGCGACACATCAGCCGTCATATATTTAGTTCAATATTTTTTATTTGTAAGTACTTAATATATAGAATATAATAATAAAATAATATCATAATAATAGAATATCTTTGTCCCGGTTTTATTATGTCCTCCGATTACATAAGTAGGTAAATAAATATTGCTTCTTATCAACTACAGAATACATTGGGTCTAGTACAAGATTATTATTTTAACCACGAATGATAACCGAAAAAGTTAAAGATTTCTAAAGAATTAAGTATGCAGTTATTGTTTTCTTTTAAATCGAGGGCATGACCTCATTCACGACTTTTCTATTACTTTCGAGGCTTCGAACTTAGTCATCACCGCCCTTCTCAAATAACCACACTTTAAAAGTATTATAGATAGTTTAAGAAAATAACATATACGCAAAGTGATGACTCTACTTTATAGTAACTACTTGATTTTTTTGACAATAATATAAGTAAACTTAATTTGACATAAATAAAAAAAGATCCAGAGTATACTATCGTAGATCTTATAAAGACTCAAAATTATATCTGCTAAAGTCATATATTTCTGCAAAATCATTTTTCTGTAAACAAGATTTTTTGTCAAAAAACTATCGGTCTATCTTATAAAAAGTTGAGCGCAGTTGATTTCTTGATTATCATACGTAATGATGACATAATGTCAACTAATTTTTTATAAGATAGGGGGAATGTCTCTATAAGTGGTAATTTTCAATTTTCAGCTCTTTTCACATATAGTCTTCTTTTTTCAAATAAGTAATCTTCATCAATTTGTTTTGGTAAATCAATTTATAGTACCTACAAGTAATTGGATTGTTCTGAGAGAATGTTATACGAAAATTAAACACAATTCCTCGTACCCGTATCTACTAATTGACATAATTGTAAACATGGCCGCAAAGCAATAACAACATAAAAACCCAGAAAAAACTACATTAAATCATGATAATTAAATAATTTAATTAAACCGATGTTTATCTGAGTAATTTACTGTCCGTAAACAATATTTTGTGTGAAATACAATACGTCATTTATAATAAAATGTACCTTTTATGTAACACGTCAACTGTAGTTTGTTTGTTGAAGCCTGTTTGTACTATCGCAAAACGATATGGTTATTTTAATTCCGCGTAGTAACCTCTATAAATCATTCACCTTGGTTTTTTTTTTCAAATAAAAAGGCTAGGATGGGGTGTCGATTCCAGGCTAGAAATTTATAGGTTTATGAAATTTTGTCTTAAGTCATCGTTCATTAACTAAACTGGTGAACTTTTCTCTGGTACTTAAAATGTCTAGTTTATTCTAAGGCGTATTTGATTTCGTTATAATTTACCTTACTACAGTACCTTATTACAAATTATTTAATATTTTTAAATCACACAATGTAAGAAGAAATTACACAAGAAAATATTTATAATATGGAATCTCAAATTAAAGTTGTCTCTATAAACTTACATATTGGGTTGGTGATTAGTTTTACCTTAATAAGGTTACTATAATTGTACTTTGTACGTCTCAACTTACTTATTCTCAAATTTTTATATTTCGCACAAATTCTTCATAAAGAGGCCTTTTAAGTATGTAATGCTTAATTTGTCTTTTATGAGTATTCAAATAAAATTTTCTGGAAACGTGATAAAAATATAAGTATAATGTATTGAATCTGAATTCATAATATTTTCTGAATTCATTTATTATATTTGATATCGAAAATCAAGGTGAAACGTATTTCTTGACGCTTTTCCACAAATCATATTAATGTATTTTACTTTTTTCCTTTCAATATACGCCTCTACCTTTTTAGATAATAATATTTTTTATTACGTAGGTGTACGCGCTGATTTGTGTTATTTCGCAACTACAAGAGTACATCAACGGACGTGGGACCGCTGCATTTGATTATAGCGATAGGGTAAGTACTTTATGCACCAAAGTAGCCTGAATTGAGATTTAATCATAATATATTTCAGGACTTTCTCAAAAACCTATTCTTGAGTCTCAAAGCTCGAGTAAATACGAGTATAGAAGCTCATATATTTTACTGCCACCCCTTCATTTATAACGAGACTCTGAGCTTTGTTACTGTATGCATCCATTCGAAAGCTCAGTTGCTCATTGCAGTAGGTATTACTCTACTCTATACCAACTCAACTACCTTCAATGTTGTGTTTGTTTAATGCTGAAATCACAGAATTCATAGACATGTTTTCTAAACGTTTCCTATCAGAATCGTGATGACTTTTTCTGACGCCAAATTTTGCATTTAATCAAAGTCAAAGTTACTTTATTCAATAAAATCACAAGGATCATTTAGAATCTTCTTATATACTAGGTGATTCTATTTGCCTAGAAGAACGGATAAGAAACTTACGGCCTGATTCCTACCGTTTTTATATATGATCCTTCTTACAAAGAATTAAAATTAAATTAAATTCCTCAAAATAATTGTTGTGGTCAGACTTATATCAAGTAACTTAGATCATGTTACTTTAGTTATATCAAATATTTGTTATTCGAGTCTCTTCGAGTGCTGATACAAAGCCCGAACATCCATAACCCAGTCGCGTCATAAATTCAACAATAGCAGGTTGTCCTGATCCGGCCGTCTCACCCATTAGTCACACAAGCCACGTTGATGGTATGTTAATCAATCAACCTTTCAAAGTAGCTGAATGAAGCGGTGATGTTTGTGCAACATCATACATTATAAACGCTCTGAAGTTGCCTTTCTGATTTAACTTTATGTTTCACGATAAGTCAAATTTTATGTCTTGTTTAAGACATACAATTTGAGGAGTTAAAAAGCTTATGAGGAAAGCTTTAGAAAAAAACTTCATCAAGCATCATACATACTAACTTAGTAAAAAATAAGATTCTTGAAAACTATTGAACAATCTGTCGCAAATGTGTCACAAAAGGTGTTGTTGTCACAATGATTCTACTTTATTAGCATGTATTATATGAATAGCAGCTACTGTTTGTTTACCCAAATAAAATAACAAAGAGAGTGAAGGTCGGAGGACCCTTAAGCTATGTAAAGTTGTGACATAATCCATCCACTAATAAAACCGCCTCGTACCAACGCACATGGTCAGATAAAATATCGGTTGCTCCGAGGGTCTGAGGGCTATTATTAGATTTTATTGGATCGAGAGAGGGGTCTCTAAATAAGCAGACACCAATGATTTCCTCGTTTATTAAATACGCACCTAGTTTTTACTTTTTACATAACATTTGCATTGGGTTATAACACAGGCATTTGAATAAAATGTGTTCAAATTTAACAGAAATAGAAACACATAGAGACTGGAGTCTTTAACTATGTAACTTAAATGTACTCGTAAATTGTAAAACAAAATGCACATGATCCGTGGCTTTTAATAACTCACACTATAACTAATTTGTTATCAGGCGCCCTTCCACGGAGCTTGCTGACGTGTGTGAACGATCTAAACGACCGCCTATTTACAACACATGGAGCAAACTTAACGAGAATTCAACGAGAGAACACTGATATATAATTTATTACTAAGCTGACCCTTATTTATGTTCAAGCCATATTTCTAGATACGTAGACAAGGAGTAGTAAGTCTACTCCCGAAAACATTGGGGGTTATACAGCTACGTTCTCAATTCCAAAGAAAAGGTGTTCATAACCCCTAGTTTCTTAAGTGTTCTATCTATTCCATTCCACTTTACACCGTGTACAAACACTTAAGTGCCCATCAGTGGCGTAGCTACCAAGGGGCTAGGCGGGGCAGTGCCCCGGGGCCCTCAAGCTCAGGGGGCCCTTGAATCCTTACCAGAAATCTCAATCGAACTGAACTTTTGGAAAGGAGAATGGGCAATCCTCTATGGAGCGTGGGCCACGACTAAAAAACTCAACAAGGTTGCCACATAATATATTAAAGGGCTTTTACAGGCGTATTTTTACTATTTTTATAAAAAAAAAATCCGTCCCATGGAAATCGAGAAATCTATTATTATTTTAACATCGCATTACTCCGGATTCTGAAGGCCCACAAAAATGATTGTGGTTACGTTTTAAAGGGCACTTTATTTGCTTTTTAGATTGTTTGAAAATCCAACCTGTGGGAATCGAGATATTTCCGAATTTCTTTTGTACAATACAACATGTTTTTCAGGAACAACTCAATTTCCACAGGTTGGATTTTCAAACAATCTGAGAATAAATAGAGCCCGTATAATGTTCTTTTAAACGCCACCACAGTTATTCTTGTGGCTCTTCAGAATTCTAAGTAATGTGAAAAACTATTTTTTCGGTATATCTCTATTTACATGGGACGGATTTTTTCCGTAAATAAAGTTAATATTGGCCTGTAAAAGCCCTTTTAAACGTATGTACTAGGTATATGGCAACCTTGAGGGATATTTGTTTTTGGTCGTGGCCCAAAGTGCCCATTCTCTTTAGTTTCATAATAATTATTTAATTTTGAAAATAAATATGACAGGTTGCAAGTTGCAACCAAGCATGGACTGTTTACCAATTATGTAAGGATACAATGAGCAAGATACAAGATATTTATTTTGCTAAAATAAGTGTTACAAACGTCTTAAAAAGTAGGTAAAAGTAGCAAATATGGATTGCTAGAATGCGATCCAACGGAAACATTTACAGCAATGTTATTTTCTTTACAATTCCTGTCACTTCTGCAGCAGCTAAAAGATCATTTAGCAAATGAAATATAATAAAAAAATAGGAATTTAAGAAATAGTATGGGCCAAACTCGACTCAGACATTTATCGCTAATTGCAGTTGAAAACAAAACCGCATCAAGCCTGGTTTTTAACGAATTTATTGACTTTTGCGAAAACTTAAGGAACTACTAGGAAACAATTGAAAAATAATTGTTATTTAGTTAACTGACTAAATAACATAAATTAACTTTTATTTTATTTTTAATTAACTTTTATTAAATCTTCTCTATTTCGTTTTATTAGCTGAACATACACCAAGTATTAATTGTAATTTATACATAGCAGTGGGGCCCCATTTTTTAATTTGCCCCAGGGCCCTTGGTTACCTAGCTACGCCACTGGTGCCCATATCAAACAAAAAACACAACTCCAATTCAAGTCAGATTTTTTTAGTATACGAGTAACTTTTAAAACTTTTCGTTTTAGCAGAAAAATTCTTACATATAATATAAATACTTACATTACAGGCCTTCGTTCGTAACGCAATCTACCTTGTTATGATGGAATTTAACCTTTTTTACGTTTTTTCGTATCAGCAATATCCGGGTCAGAATGTGAAAAATCTTTAATTTAGGACTATAAAAGAATATCATTGTAAAAACCTATTTCATGAATATGTATTGCGCACTTTATTGTATATTTATTGGCAAGGTACGATAAACAACTCTTTACTTTATGAGTTCTGAACACAATCCTATAAAAGTAAATTACAACAATTGAAAACGACGCATTCAAAAAAAACTAATAAAAACGACGCTATCAACTCGATCGATAGCCAATGAAGATAATGACAATGGGTCAACTACATTTTTGTAGTAAAAATGTCATAGAAAGTTTCAAAGGATTTTGAAAGGTGAATTTATAGATGGCAGCAGTACAATATACGGCGACGGCACAGCACACCACGACCACAAGTTCTGCTCCTAGCGGACGTCGCAAGTCGGCTGGTAGACCCATGCCCAGCAGATGTGAACCAGAAGACTTTTCCGAAGCCCCGACCAAGACTATCAGTAAGTAGAAGTACCTACCTACATTCACAGACATCACGGCTCTAGTCCCAAATAAAACATAGTTTGTGTAGTTGGAGCTAAATTGCCAAAGAATACTTACTGAACCGACTGTACGCAAATCAAATATTAAATTCATCTTACTTTATGATTTGGGCAAACCTAGCATTAATGTTAAATTACCACAATATTTTTACACTGTATAAAGCAATAATATGATATATCGCTTAATTGTCACGGAAAAGATAAAAGATTTTAATGTTTTTAAAACAGCTGTAATGAAATGTCTTCATAACTTCTAAAAAAATAACAACGCAAAACTATATTCACGATAAAATGATTTTCTTAAGTACTAAGATTCAATATTAACAATTACTGCTGTATTGTATTTGAAATGAATCTATTTTATTGAACTCTGTTTCCCTTTAGAATCTATCCAATTAGTCTAAAGCTTCAAGAAATCGGAGAGATCAGAAACGCCTTGAAAGATCGCTAACTGGGATTATATTAAATAGAATGCAAGTAAAGATTTACGAAGCAGGCGCTCTGATCTATAAATAGCAATCGTGATTTTATAGTGAGAGTAGATATAGTATCAATATAAAGTATATATTGATTCCATAATATATGTACAAATGGTTTCAAAGATATCGTTTCGAAAACCAAATTCCGATCCACGATCACTAATTTCGTGAGAGACTTTGAAATTTAAGGGTGTACGCACACCGATGACAAGATTCCAGTATGACAATTTTACGTCACTCTGTACCCGATATAAATAGTTAAATGTCAAGTCACGTGACTTTAAAAGACTTAGGGCCGGTTTCTCCAACGATGTTCAATCGCTCATTCTACTGATCACCGAGTTAACGTAACAGCGCTATAAACTTTGATTGAATTGCAGAAAGGCGAATCAAACATATTTGGCTACAGAATAACTAATCACAGTTCTACGTTTGCTTGATTGAGGAAAATATTAATTGATATGGCAACAACGTTTCTTTTCACGTATTGTTCATTCATTTTTCGGTCTGTGTCATTGCTATAACGTCTGTGGCTATATTTTTATTTTGGGTTTCTCGTGATTTCATCTTTGAAAGTGAAAACTTGATTTATTTATAGGATTTTGGAGTATAAAATTAACTGTTGTTGAGGGATAAAAGTCCTATGAAGAACATAATCGATATCTAAGTATAATTATACCGTGCTAATTCTCTTTACGTGCCATTTACAATTTAGTGACTTGTTGCAATGTGTTTATCTATTTTCAGAAATAAATCAACACAATAAAACCATTCTTACTTCATGTCGTTGGAGCTAAAGGTACTCCAGAAAAGTACTACTAAAATGGGTCCTCAATAACAATTGAAATAGTTGCGACAGCGCTTCCTGATATTATTATGATATTGGTAAGTAAAATCTTTCAAACTACAGTGTAGATACAATTTTACTATTCGTATTCATTACTATACTACGCACACATCGGTACATCCCTACATGGAATTATATTACCTATTTACTCGACAAGTAAAATATATTTCAGATGAAAATACACTGAAATTAATCCAAGAATGTTATCAGGGTGGTGAAGTCTATGCCCTTATTGTATATTATCCTATAAAATATGGTTCTATAAATTAGTGCAAATGATTATTCAATATGTTTAAACTTCTTTATTACAGATAAAAAGGCAATATGTCTCGCAGGATAATGAAGCTACACAGTACAGTCTTCTCCAGTTTGGCAGAAAGATGCCTGCAACATGCATACCTGGAATGAGAAAAATTTAAAATGAAAATAGTTGAACACAAAAACACAAAGTAATAATACTCCCAAACAGTTTGCTTCGGTGTATTTTTACAAATAATGAGACAAAAATAAAATAAATGTAATATTTTAATGATTGTTTTATTTTAATGAGGGTTTTATTAGGGTTTCTATGTTATAATTTTTATTATAAATTCTGTGGTTGGAAAAGGCTCATAAATAATATAACTAGAAATGTACTGAGCCTGTGTCATATCACTAACCCGCTGAGGGTTAGTCAGTATATAGTACATGCTGTTAAGATGATGATTCTTTAATTGGAATTAGGTACAATAAAATATATAATCTCACCTTACTACATATAATGATATTATAGGGGAAGCACACTGAAGTATCATTAACATTGTCCGCCACATTCACTGCCATTTTTTCTTCAGCAAATATTCAATAGCATCTTCATGCTAGAAAGCAATTATTATGTGTTAAACCACAAGATTCAAGTATTATTACATAATAGTGCTTCCTTTCTCGCTATTTGAACTCAGAAACATGATCTAAAACAACGTTATGTTGATTATGAGATTAATAAATCTAGGTTATCACATAATATTATAGGTACCTACTTATGTTTTTGTTATTACCTGAATTATTTTTCTGATCTATTATTACCTCAATATGTAATAAATTCATATCATTGCCCATAAATTATCTTCGAAGAAATAGTCATCACAGAAAATGCAGGACGTATAAAAAAAAACGTTATTAAACTCATCACAGGTCGTAATATTAGGGCATCTCATATCGGAGTCCGTCTTGTATATTAAAATCTTCAGAATTAGCAAAAAACATAATAAAAACTTCGAAAATATATTCAACAATTCGTCGCGATTACAATTGAACAGCCGCTAATCGCTCGATTTTTTATATTAGTTGACATGCCAAGTTGACAACGGTTTTACCACGCATTCTACCCTAATCATCCTTCGAGAAACTCAAATTTGGATTTTACATGGCATTTTTGATTGCTTGCTTCGTTTAATGTCAAGTAATCTGGTGTTCAATATTTCGCAGTTGACAAGAGTTCGAGAAACCCAAATCACGATTGATCAGAGTTTTGACACATTGTTATTTGATTTTTTCGTTGATCATCGTTGGAGAAACCGGCCCTTGTGCGCTCTAATATTTTTTTATAAACTTCATCATCAGACATTTGTAAATTTTGACGGTCAATTTACATACCTCGCTACTGTACTTATTTTTAAATGTAACCTCTGTGCTTATTTGACGACCGATGTGGCGCGGTGGGCGATGGTCCACCTGCAACGCGGAAGGTTGCGGGTTCGATTCCCGCCTTGGGATAAATGTTTGTATGTTCTGCAAATATTTATTCCGGGTGTTCTGGGTATTATATGTATAATAAAAAAATATCTATCCATGTAATGTATTATATTAAGTATGTCAGTCTTCTAGTACCCATAACACAAGCTCTGCTTAGCTTGGGGCTAGATGATGTTGTGTGGATTGTCCAGCATTATTTATTTATTTACATTTAAACCTAGTTTTCAGACATCTAAACCATTGTTTCATTTGAACAGCGTCAGTTCTCTCAAGGCCAAGCCGATCCAATATAAAGAAACATGTCCAGTTTCCCGACGAGCAGAGCTGCATTGAGGAAGGTCTTGAACCACCAATAACAGAAACTATCGAAGAAAAACCTGGTGAGTATCCAAAGGAAACCATTGGAGACGTGTTTACAATTTTGCTTTTGATCGGGCTTTTAACATTCAACTCTATATTTTTATAAAACCATCTGTTATATTTAAAATCCATATTCTAATAAAATGACATATAATATTGTTTTTATGTTAATTGTATCCTCCAGATAGACAGGTAGGTTTATCTGAATATAAATTTTACCTAAACCTTATGTAGTATAAGGTAATGATTTTAGTAAGTAAGTTTGTAAGTTGAAGAAGTAAATAACAAAAATTATTTAAAAAAAATATATTTTAACGTTACGTTAAAATATATTTAATAACGAATAAAACCCTAAGCAAATGACCTTTTAGCTGTAGGTAAATCCCGTTATTTTCAAAGGGCTTCTACACGAACCTGATTTAATAATTATGTAAAACACCTAATGTAATATAAATCTGAATGACTGACTGAGAGCCCAACCGTTAGAGATTGACAGGTATTCCCAGATGTACTTAAGCTAACACTGACAAATATACTGTGAAATCCGCATCTCAAAGATTTCCAAATATCAGCGATAATAATAGCGTTTCTCCGAGCCAGTGCACTGAAAATAGACGTGTCATCGAATTGTATTGTTGTCTCGTTGGCTTAACAATAGAAACTCCCGAACAGAAGAAGACACAGGCAACCGGTAGTTATAAATAAGTTGACTGTGGAACAAGGACTTTAGGGTTATTGACGAGACCGGAATTTTAAATCCGCGAACGTGACAAATTAATATTTTGCTGCGAATAACGGATAATGCCATATGTTCTGTACAGATTTTTGTAAGAAGAAAATATGTATACTGTACTCTTCGATCATAAAAGAACGATGATCGAAGACTGTACTCATTAATTGCTCGGATTTCGTGCTCGGGTGTTGGAATATGAATTTATGTGGATTTCTTCGTTCAGTTGAAGATTTATAATGTTTTATACAATCAAACTCTGTGTTGGAGACGAAGTATCCGATTTCTATGAAACAAAACGCGAGCTGCGAAAGACAAAAGACGTCGGTGCAGAAGCATAGGGCCCTGATCGTGCTAAATTGTAACTTAAACGGTTCGTATAAGCAGCAGCTAAGGTTCACCAACGTAACGTATACGTAGTGTGTGCAACTTCGTATCGCTATAAACGGCTAACCGCTCATCTCTTTTCCTTTCGTGTAACAGCGGTTATGTCACAATCTTCGGCTCACTAACGTTCGAATTACGTGCTCTCGCTACACGCTTATCGCGATCCCAAAATACGTACGTTGGTACACGTCTCTCATTGCCTGATATTGGAAAAAATATTTTTAAGTAAAGCTTTCTTTTATATCATTTACCTGAGATATCCATACGTACTTAGGTATAGTCCTTCGAACCGGATTCGTAATTGAGTAATAACGCACAATGGCATTATTTTAATATTTAATACATAGACATTACTTTTATCTGAATGAAACATTTCATAGTAAGAGTGTTGATTTGTTCACAATACCGCTTGAGGCATTTATTATTTATTGTTTTACTATCTTGTAGATTTGTTAACAATATTTTTCCAAGTTTTATATACAAATAGCTTTACTCGTGATTTAGGACCAAACATCGAAACCTTTATAATGTTTAGTAGGTTATATAAAACTACGCTATAAATAAACACGATTAAAGGATAAATCACCATGGTGTAGAATAAGTAATACTCTAAACGTTAGGTAAAAGCTTCCATAATTTACCACACACTTTTGTATACAATCTACATAATTTTATCTGATAGATATTAGTTATTAATATGAACACATAATTCATTTCACTTTATAATTAAAGTATAGTTGCACTAAATTAAAAAATATGAAAATATAGATGTTGGAAAAATAAAAAAAACGAAAGAGGCTATTTGTATGGTTTCCGCTCTACAACTTTAGATGATATTGATTTGATATGTCTGTGATAATTGATTGATTGATACGAGTGTTTTAAACTGATAAATGATTTATTGGTTGATACGAATACACGATACTGCTGTCGAACGCGTACCTACTGACTACGTGTTCGACAAATACAAAAGATACACCGTAGGCAGTGCCAAATGTGCAAATTACATTAATTGTACACTATTCATTAATACACTTTAGATACTGCATTATTAATTCAAGCTATCGCATCAAAGATATTACTAAATTAATGAAAAACTAATAGTTTTAGAAACTATTATTTTAGCAAATTCTAGTAGGTAATTAGACACTAAGAATGCAGTCTCAAAGATTACACAAGCAACATAACACTTTCAAGTTTGATCCCTACCTCAGATGAGAAATCTTTGCAAAGTAACTACGAGCTACAAAGTTTGTTTAATAGCCTGCGCTACAATATTATTGCCTTTGACAATCCATTTAAAAGACCCGGATCAAAGTCGAAAAAACCTCTTGTTTATCAAAAGAACATCAAACATAAATATTAAACCGAAAAAACCCACTGTTTTTGTTAACGTTTGTTTGCCACAAGAATAAGTTTCCTAACCTGACGTAGATATCCGAAATGTCAGATTGAGAGAGGTCAGTGGGAAAAATTATAATACCTGCGGATATGTAGCGTATTGGTCAATTTATTTTTAAGATGTTGCATAGCTTCTATCGCGGGCCTTGACCGTGGAGACGGAATCTAGAAATTCCGTAACGTAATAACCTAACACTGCGCATGCATGCAAAAAATGCTATGCAATAGATTTACCGCGGCAGTCCCCGAGTGCCACACGTCTTTTTAATCTTGTCCCTTTATCCACCTCTCGTAAATTGAGATGGGGGCAGTATCTCATCAAGCTCGGCATATGAGTTCACGTGACTGAGATTGCCTGCTTTAAACACCAATTCAAATTTAATGGGAGTAATAGAATAGTATTGGACACATTTCATCTTAAGTTTTATACTCGTTTTATAACGCGTGCGTTTATGGGTACTGAAATTTTATCAGTTTCGGCTATTTTTATACTGTTACTGATCAAATGTCGAACGTACATACTTTTAACCTAAAAGGCTTCTTTCTTGATACATCTTTCTATGCAATTGAAATCTTTAAGGCGCATAGTAACAAAAAGTTACGTTTAAAAACGTATATTTCAACGGTGAAATAAATATTAAAATATAAATTCAAATTCATATAAATGTTATCAAAAACAATAATTATGATAACTTAGTTTAATTTACCAACATCTACTAACCAAAAAAATATGAATAACATGAATGTAAATAAATTCTTAAAGGAGTAAAACTTACAGTAAAATCTATTTAAACAGTTCATAATATATTCATACATTTTAGATATCATTAAAATACTGGAATTGTTCCAAATTAGACCTCATTGTGGTTATTAACGCTACGCTACACTCCAGGTTAGTTTAAATATTCGATGTGTACTTAGAAACAATTTTGAAATTGCACGCTGTATTGCTCAACCAGGTGACTTATGCGCCTTAAAGTAAATATATTGCAATGACACCGCGCTGGGAAATGACACAGTCTTTGTGGAAAGAAAATCTGTCCATGTTTGCGAATAAATTTGCCAATAGAGAAAACAATCCCGGTCCGGCACCTTCCGTGACAATCCCGGAAATTACACATTGATCCATGAGAGCGGTTTGTGACAACAGCAACATAGTTATAGGGAACAATAAGGACATTTACCCATCTGAACAACATTTTATTATCTAAAGATTGTTTTGAAATGTGATTTCAGTGTTCGATTTTCAAATAAAGGCTCAAATCAAACTTTAATGGGACATACTCGTAGGTTAATCTTTCATATGATTTTATACATGAACCAAAAAACGATTTTAAAGAATAGTGTAAGGATACATAGCTGAAAATAGTGTTATGGCATTTTCTGCTTTGATGGGTTAAATTTCCGAAAGACTGACTTACGTATGCACATAAGTTCATGTGCTACCTATAATCTTCCAACCAAAATACAGCAACACGAGAATCACTGTTTGGTCAGACAATCAACACTTTGGCAAGAGAGGAATAAACGGTGAATCTGAGATGACTACTGAATTGAATTATATGAATCTATGTTCTATACTATATCGAAACTGGTATACCTATGTTTGTCCTGTGTGTTTTGCCATTGTGTAACTTTGTTAATACATAGTTTGTTTTATTTTTTGATAAAAAAAGATTGAAGGAGAACTTTCTGAGCTTATCTCACTTAATATTTTCGTGTTCTGTAGGCCTATCCTAATCAGCCAGGTTTTGTTCGGTTTATTTGTAACTCGTCGGTATTCTGTGACATTTCTGGTGGACTGATGTGACTGAGCTGTATTAAATTCAATCAATAATAAAGTCACAGACACATCAGCCCACACGAAATGCCACAGGTATTCTGTGTCAGGTGTCTATAGTACCTAACTCAGCTCGAGTTACTATAGAAACTGAACGAGATCTGGAAGGTTTTTAGAAGCTAGGATAGCCCAACTGAAATCCTCACGACGCAACTTCGTGAGTCACAAAGCTGATTATTTACAGAAGGGCGCGTGATAAGCTCCCTTTGGATGGAGCTGGAATCGGAGTCTCCTCCACCGGATCGCTGACGGCGGCGTAGCGAGCAGTACTACCGGCCGGTGTCTCGCGCGCGTTACGAACGCCGCAAGATGTCCGCCGCCGGTATACCGCCCGCTACCATCGAAGACAATGAGACCAAGGACTCGTCTCTATAGACACGGGAATCATTAGCCCCTAGTAACCACAAGCTTCCTCGAGGTATGTGATGTTATCTGACACAAGGCGAAGAACCTATATGAAATCGTGCAGCTGCTAGTTTTACGCGATCAGAATCAAACATTAACAGTGACACAAACAGTGAAATTATTTTAGTGCATAATACAAGAAGAAAGCTTGATTATTTATCACTTTTTATGAGTATGACAGTGAACGTAAAACCGATGAGGTCACAATGCCTATTGCGGTGAGTCAGACGACTTAGATAAGCAGAATGAACGGGAGAACGGGGCACGTTTAAACTGCTTTTGTTCCCACTAAGATAAAGTTTTAGCAAGATAATCCCCGTTTTAGATGGTACAGACTTAGTAACAATCAGTACTCCATACAATTTGTTCTAATACTTAGTTGAATAGCTTAGTAAGACCCGCTCGAAAATGTGATGTAGTGAATCGTCTCAAAGTTTTTAGCTTCGAAATAATGTTTGTTTTTGAACCAAGTAAATTGGTCGTCCTTTGTAAACACTTATTTGGGTCCCCGGGACAACATCAACACGATGCGTCAAAGGACACCCGGATACAGATGAACAAGTACTATCACCGAAGAGTCAACAAACCACATTGCACCGAACGCCGCGTCATATCCGTTTCCGATAGATCCTATTCCACAAAGGAAGCCAATAGACATAAATAAAAGTAAAAATTATTTATTTTCAAATAATGGTGGCTGGTACCGATGTTTATAAAATAAAAACAACCTTAAAGGTACAGTAGTTAGAGGTAGGTAATAATATGAATGCAGGCAGAAACGTTTGTAGTGTTTTGGGATCTCCTTGAAATATCTTGTGTTTCAAAGGTTAAGATAAGCTATATGTCCTTGAACCGGTTTTTGCGGCCACCGACCTGACCGTCTGGTCTGCTTCGTAATGTTTAATTTAACCCTGGTGAAACAAAATGAATCTTTCTGAAAAGTTTGACGATGTTCATAATTTATTTTCTGGAAACTAGTTATATTTTTAAACAAGACTAGTCTATATTTGAGCGTATTTTAATTAGAAAGGTCATTCCAGATCGCAAATACCCAACCCCAAAGCTGAGTTCCAGTTGTGGCTGGAAATAAAATGACCTGAAAAGTGTCTAAGTGTGGTTTATGTTAAACATACAAATTCGTTTGATATTTTTAAATGTTTTAATTACGTTTCTGATAAAACATATAAAACCTTTCCGTTAAAAATCTAATCAAATCGATTCCCCGAACGTCAAATACTTTTATATCGTACGAGTTTCCATGTTTGCCAAGTTAAAGTGTTTAGGTACTGAAATTACAACATTTTCATGTACATTTAAATAAAGTAAAACGTGGAGAATGTACCAAACTGAGCAGTTTTAACCCATCTAGTGCATTGCCCTGGCTTAATGCATAAAATTATGGCAGAAAATGTTCTTTATGTCCAACAACTTTCTTTGCAGAAAATTTGTTTATATACTTGCTGTTTTTTTTTGTAAAGTTCATTGAGTTGTTTATGAGTTGAGACATGGTTTATTTTATTCTGAGTTTAGATCTATTTAATTACTTAAGTTATTACATTACTTGGATCACTTAATTATTTGAAAGTAAAGTATAATTTATGGCTCTATTAATATAGTTCTATTTTTTAAGAATAAAGCAATATTAGATGTCATAAATTATTTCTTGAAGTGATTTAATTTCTACAACCATTTTAAGTTAATATGAGTTAAGTGTGCATATTTTCACTGGGTATATGCATAAGAATTAACTTTTTTAGAAAACAAAGTATATAGTCTGTTTCCCTACTCATAGAACTAATCTATAATTGACAATGCGAAGTTTGTGTGCAAAACATTTATTAAACAAACACCACAGTTTGAAAAGAGACGTACATAATAACAAAGTTATATTTTAATAATTGCTTTCAGTCAAAGTCAATCGTAATAAAAAAAAATACTTAAAATACTAGCTTCCGTTCACGGTTTCACACGAAAGGTACCCGGATGAAAAGTAAACCGTTTTACTATTCTTAGTAACTTATATTATGATCTAAGTATATCTACATCAATTTACTCGTTATTATTAGGTAAGTACCTAATAGATTGACTAAGATACTATTCAAGAAACTTTCGCTTTTTTCATGTGTTCCGTTCCGTTCGCTTTTCGCTTTCGAAGTATTTAGATACAAACTTGATTTTGTATTATAATGTGCTATATTTAATATAATAAAATAAAAACATACATACTTACATATTGAATATATTATCTTATATATTTAGGTATCATTTATAGTTCTACTTACTCCTTGTTATATCAAATATTACATGAATTGAAAAATGCTTCGAGACTTTTCGCAAGGAACAGGGTACAAATAGGGATTTGTAAATTTTAACAATTTGTTTTTAGTAGAATGTTCATTTTTTTAATAAACTATTTTAATAGATACTTAATAAAATTAACCTAAATTAAACAAAAAATAAATACAAATTAATCACTTGATATAATACATGTGTATGTAATGTCAATGTAGATATGAATGTGAATCGCCTCAAGAGATGGCATGTAGGTATACTTGATCTGGACCAAAGAACATAGAATGTTCTCACAATAAATGGCGTCACTCGCATCGCAGGAGTCACACCACCACACAACCAACACAAACACAACACAAATCAGATTATGAGTAAGTAGCCGATCGCAGATTAAAAGGAAAAAAAAACCACGTACCTATACTAGATAAGAAAATATGAATTAATATTTTATTATCTAGTATACTGTAAATAAGAGTTAGCTATAAATAATAACTTGTTAGTAATGAAAAGGTCAATTCGAAGTCGATAAACAAATTTCCATGAGAATTAAGCTCAGATATAGCTCGCTTTTAGTAATGCCTTTGTGTATGTTTATGGAAAAGTATGTAGGAACACAACTTGATCCAAGCAGACGAAGTCGCGAGTAATAGCAAGTTTTCATACGGAGGCTGTTTCACTAAAATATCTAATCGTTTACGTACCCCTATAGTAATAGAAAAAAAAATTTCAAAATGTATATTATTAAGGTATTATAATTGAATTCATTTTTACAAACAACTATAAAACTCAAGCAGTTGATGTGTTAATATAGATAATATGATTATTTTATCTGTTAAATGTAGTTTTACGATTTATTATTGTTAGAATCGAACATGACGCTTATTTAGGTACCTGTCGCTATAAAATTACTAAGTAATTAGTTTTTAACTATTTATCAACTGGGTATAGTTTACTGATAGAGCGATCACGAATGTATCACTTCTTCTTCTTGCGTTTCAGTCAAACAATTTTAGAATAGAACTTGATTTGAAATGTATCACTGATGTTAGAAAGTGCAAATCCCTACTTTTTGTCCAAATACGAATATTTTGATAATCCCACTTTTTAATGTAAAATTATTATTATTAGATACTTTTTACTTAAACCATAACGAAAATTGTGATTAAGGGCCAAAAAAGGACAGGAGTGAAAAATATTTGATATTTTTATAAAGTTGTGGTACACGAGAGTGCTTGCTCTCCACGCTTAATTTGACGAACAAACCGCTGAACAAGTAGGCACTCATCTTAATAAGAAATCTTGGTTTAAGTGCAAAAGAGAACATGAGCTTTTCTAAAATGTTTGCATTTTTAGAGTTCAAGCATACAGTATTGTATATATTGTAGGTACAATATATATTGATACAACATGTTTAATGTAGGTAGGTATATACATATTGCAAATATAACGACATAGTAGTATAAAGTTATTGGAACGATGTTTTGACACGAAGTTTCTTAGCGCGTTGCGAAAGGGAGATAGACGGAAAAAATTAAGACCAAAAGTGGTGACGACACTTCTTGCTAGGTATAGTTGTATTGTAAGACGTGCGTCGTGCGTCGCGCGCGTGTTTCTAATCTCATTGTCTCTCTCTTGTAGAAAGCAAGCCAGTTTCGCATTAAACCGTGTGGTGTCGCGACGACTATTTTTTTGTTGAGATATTAATACTAATTATAGTCGAAAGGAACTTCGTTCCATCCGGGTGTCCCTTAACACCTTTCAATATAAGTACGAACAGCTGGTGCAAGGCCTTTTGTCACAGTGTTACTCAAACGAGTCTCGAAAACTATGGATGTATGGAGCACAGCGATATTTCGTACTGAAATTTCGTTTTGCTTTTTATAAAATTTGCGTTTTAGTTCGAGACTCGTTCTAGGAAAACTCAGACAACGGGCTCTGTTTGTGTTGTAAAATTAAACTTCAGCAAGCGATTCAACGTCAACTACAAAAACTGAGCTCGAAAGTTACTCAGTGTTTGAAACTAGGCTAACAACATTTTCTGAAAGATGTATCTATTTAATGTTTATCGCTACAGGACTAACAGGATTAATAGTTAATAAAATGTACAGTAGCTTGAGAATAGACCTTGAGAATTAGCTGTAACAAATAAAGCTACATAATAGGTATAATTTAGAAATGTATATACTTACTTAGTTAGTTGTGCACCGATAAATTCATGTAAACTAGAAATATCAAATACATGCATCATAAATATACCTACTACCATTTTCATATCTGATAGCATACATTAAGTATGTAAAGTTCAAGACATATATAAAATCTTGTAACTATAAGCCTATATAAATCACAATGTAAATAAATTATAACGATAGGTATAGGTACATTTTCTAGACTAATGTAATTTTGGAATACATAATTTTGGAAAAAAATGTGCTGAAATTAAATTTATTCTCTTGACGCTTGTTTGACAGCATTATAATTATAGCAGTATTGTCATTTTACGAAACGACAGTTTAATTTTAAGTGATGTCGATATAAGTTTATAAATCAACCGATTACTACGATAATGTATCTACCTACAGTAAGCAACCATTCGGATAGTAAAGTAGGCGATAATAACACTAAAAATAATTATGGATGTACCTAATAATACTTAACACTAGTATTGGTAGGTACTTTTGTAACCTATTTATTTCTAAGTTTGTTAAGCATTTGTTTATTTAGTTATAAATAAAAGAATACCTACCAACCAAAATGTAAGATAGTCATATTATTAATTCAAATATTTACCTATAATATAACTTGTTATTCATGTACTTCTGAACAACTTTACTGAGAGATAATAGCCATGTTTTGTACAAAATGTTTTAAAAAAGAGAAATAAATTCAAAATTATACGTAAAACTAAAGCTTTTGAATGGTAGAATGCGTCACCATAAAGTTTCAGTTAACAAACAATGCATAAGTTCAAGGAAGGTGAAAAAAAAAAGTAGATTCAACTATGGGCGGGAACAGGGATTAAAAAGACGACGCGCTGTCATGAACGTGTAATGAAACATGCAGATAAGAGCGCCTGTAGAATTTCAAGACGGATTGTGTATGAGCTTTGCTGTATTTCCGAGGCAACAAACTAAATAATAAAAATGAGCAACTTGACTTATTTGGAACATATAATTAACTATGTTTAATCTCGAACGTTTATAACATTTGTAGATTTAGTTTTGTTGTGTAATAAATGTTATGAGTAGTTTGTGTAATGTAAACAATAAAATAGTCCAAAATTGGTCTGTAATAATCTGTATAAACCGCTAACTCCCATGTATATCCCAACCATAGCTTAGCTTGGTCAATAAAAGTATACAGCCCTAATACTTGTTTTAATTGTATTCATCAATTTGTCAGCGAAGACCAACAATTTTCAACGTTTATTTTCTCTACTGAATAAAAATACTTAAGTACCTCCTTATTATTATTTAAGTACCTAGATACTCTGGATCGTCGTAACTATTAATAATCGTAGTAGGAAATATAGGTAACTAGCTGGTGCCCGCGACTTCCTCTTGCTATAGTTATACAGCGTGTACCAAAAGTGGCAGGGCGATAGAGGACCTCAATGCCTATCGATATAACCCCCATGAATGTTCAGAGATATTCAGTAGTTCAAAAGATACTCGCACTTTTATGAAATTTTGGTGAAAATCTGATTGTAGGTTAGAAGATTCATGTATACCCAAACTATTAAGGCTACAACCGTATTTTTTGTCACCTTGTAGCTTAATAGTAGACTTTCGTATACCTACTACAATTCCAGTTTGAGTCGTTATTTTATTGATTTCCAAATAAAAAATAATCTTTACCTACAGAAAAATCCGCAACCTGAACTTCCTTCAAAAACTTTAAACACAATTAAAAAATACTTAATATTTTTTTCTAGAACCTATTTTAAAAACTTTCTCCAGTTATGGAGTTGTTACAATGTCTAATGGCTAGATCTGTCAGAGCTAACTAGTGTAATAAGAGCCAGACATGCGTTCATTTTTAAAATGGTTTATTTAATGTAGGTATTAACACAATCAAAATCAGAAATAATAAACCTAATTATGCTGCCGTTCGAGTAACAGTAAACTCTGGACTTTTATTAATGAGCATAACGACATTTAATATTAAAACCACTTAATCCAACGTTGGAAAATGATTCGGTTTCTGTCTGAAATGGATTACAAATAAAACAACGTATTTTAAATAATAATGGATTATATTTTAAAAAATAATAATGGATACAGTTAAATGATTAAAAAATTCGGTTTAGAGCATGTTATTTTTTTATATCGATGATTGCGTTAATTTTGATATTTCATATGAATTTAGCACAATGTCACTTACATATGTTTTTAAGTCTTAAAAATAATAATCTTTTTAAACATATCTTAAATGTACTTAATTAAAATTAACAGAACCCATAATTTTGTTATACATAATTACTGAAACTAGTTTCGTCAAGTCAGTGTTAATACTTTATTTCGTGTGTGTCAGTCTATAACGAATGTACCTATATATTATTTTTGCTTTTAATGTGAATCTTAACGAAAAAATACAAAAAAATAATAACAAAATATTAATTATTCTCGTTAGCAAAAACAGAATTTAGAGTTTTAACAAAATTATAATTTTGAATTTAGTATAAATATGTGATAGCCAAATTAGTTTACACAAAAAGAATCGCGCGTAACGCAATTAGGTGTGCAGCTGTTTATAGACAATTAATTAAAATCCTGTGTATTCATTTATATCCAGTTAATGTGGTCAATGCAGTCCTATAGTGTTATTTTTTATAAATATTTAACATTTTCGACATTTTCAAATATCTTTACTATACTAAAATTAAACGTTATAAATACAAGTTCAGTTAAAGTAAATTACGAAATATTTTTTTGTGCTACCTTCCTTTTAGCTTGTAAATTTAAATTTACCTAAATAATATTATCAATTTATATGTTTAATATTTATAATATTCTATATACATTTATAATGTCAATATTTGTCAATTTTTGACAAGTTAAAGAAGCAGATTATGTAAGGTACAAATAAAAAGTTACTAAATTATTACGTGCCTAAATATAATGTTTTTATTTAAATTACGTATGACGTTCCCTTAGCTTTGAATGAGCATGTTAGGTTTTATTGAAAAAATATTGATCCATTATCAGTTTGTCATATCCAGAGCTGAGATATACACATTTAAGCTTCATAGAAAATAATTTCCGTATTGAAGAAAATATCTAAATCTTGACTCACATCCTTAATAGTTTTCAGTTAACAGCTAAGTTCAAGGGAAGGAAACGCCTTATTTATGGGCTATACTTACTTAATTTCCTAATGTTATTTATTTAAGCCCTTGTTCTAGTAATCTTTAGACCTTAATGACAAAATAATGTATTATTGTGACCTTAAAATACTAACAGTACGCGCAACGCAATTTGTGCGCGAAGTACCGTCATAATAAAAAAAATTATTTCGTATGAATTTAACACACGCCAAATTGCGTTGCGAATATTGTTTTGATAATGGTTTATTTATTTAAAGCTTGCATTTAGATCGACAGTTCAGTGAAATGAATTAAAGCGCCCTAAACATTACAATTATATCTTAAAATATGTAAAACGGTTAGCTATCCTTGAATATAATCGAAAGTAATAACAAACATGTAGAACTGAATCTTATTCGCGACATCTATAAACACATCTTATTAAAGCGCTTATATCATTATCAAAACTCGGAGCTTCGATAACAATATCAAAAGTTTTTAAGCATCAAATGTCATATTAAAAAAAGTTAAAAAGCACGAATATAAATGTGATTAAACTCCAAAGTATCTCCAAGTAACCTTTGAGATTGTGGTTGTATCTCAGAAGTCGCGACTATGAAAATTAGTTGTATGTTAGTTTTAATCTGAATTCCGACGGACTCCGCTGGGAGTGAAGTTCAGCGTTCAGCGTCTCTGCGATCCGTGTGTGCACAAACTCGTACTTGGGGTACAGATGCCAGTTTTTGTTTTTGAGTTACTACTCAGAGACGGATTTATTTTATATGACTCATAGATCTAGTGAAGTCATTGCTTACTGCATATATGTATTTATTTCAAGCTAATTAAAAAAAAAATTAAAGACTCGACAGATTAAGGATTATATAGACACTGGAATTTATGTTACTGGAAACATGTAACGGGCATTCTACAGAACACTTTTCTAGTAACATTTACACAATGATTTGCTGTGTTACCTACATGTATTGCATTAACAGAACCACCCACTGGTTTTTTGCCGTCCCGAAATTGCAGTCAGAACAGAAAATCCGATCGAAATAAAACTTTAATTTCAACCAATATTCAGACGCGTAATATTACGAAAGCTCGAAGTAAAATCACGACAAAACTTTTTAGATTGGTAATTTTCTAGCGTATTTTTTTATCTTGCAGTTTCAACGCAGTCATAACAATATTATTTTGATTCAAAGTTATTAGCTACGTATATAAATACATTCTTTGGCCTGAAACAAACCAAACTCAAAAAAAAATATAGTTAATTACGTTCACACTGAAGATTTTTCTCGAGCATTATCGAAAAAGTGTCGTTTGTAACACCTAGTATTAATTAGATATCTATTGTTTGCCAATAACGTGATATTGCAACGAACTTTTTAATCTGAACTGTGCTGACACTTCAGGAGTACCGCAATGTAAACATTTGAGCCTCGATTCTCCGTCCAGGCCGTCAAAGATTAATTATTCCAAAACAATCGATATTTTTAATTAAAAATCGCATGGTGTCTTTTGTGTAACTGCTCTAGTAATTTATGGAGTACTTTGTAGTTTTTTTTTTGTTTAATTATTGGCTTTTAAAAATGCTAAATGTTATATATACCGCATTATAAATGTTTATTTTTTGATGCCCTGGACGTGTCGTGTATGAAAAATAAATATTATTAATAATAACTAACGATTTTTACAAAAAAAACAATTTACTGCATATTAACACTAGCCCTAAATGACGTAAAAGAAAGTTAAATAAACGGTGCTTGTGTTAAATGAACTAGCTACGATCGTATCAAAAATAACATCTATCTAAGCTGTTTAAACTGGTGGTATTGTCCAAAGAACCGCCGTCTTGTCAGCTGACGTGGAGAGGAATGAGAAGTCATCGGGATGCCATCGAGCTGAGATTACCTTATCTGGATGGCGAGCAACTGGCACACTTGGCAAGGGGCATGTTAAATCACCTGCAAAAAAATACACGTGTAAAAACTTTATACTAATGTATAGGCAATCTACCAATATAAAGGCAACCTAGCAATGTATAGGTAATCGACCAATATAAAGGCAACCTAGCAATGTATAGGTAATCGACCAATATATAGGCAACCTACCAAAGTATAGGTAATCTACCAATCTATAGACAATCTAACAATATAAAGGCAATCTACCAATTTATAGGAAATGTAGAATCTCTATACACATTGGATTTTAGTTGATTAATAAGTAATTTTCTAAGATTTAACCAAAACTGAGAATAATAAGATGTATAGAATAAAGAAAATAAAATATTCGTTATAATACAGCAAAAATCAAGAAAACAGTTTGAAACTTCTAAATGGTTAGTAATTTATAAAAAAGATTGCTTTTAGTAATAATACCGACAAAGAATACTATTGTCGACCTTAATTCTAAAAGCAATCTCTGGAAAACATCACGACTTGATAGTTTTTTGCATAAGCCTTTAAATTTTTCTAGGCTCTGGTCGCGATGGACTGGAACCTAGAATAACCGCTGAAAACCATAAACTGTTGCTATAAAAGTGTAATATATAATTTATGTCGACCACAAAAATTTAGGTTAAGTGCGGAGAAATAATGGCACATAGAATACATGGTTACAACTAGACACATAACCTATATTATCCCACTGCTGGGCAAAAGACAAAGATAAACCTTAAAAAAAGATTATATTAAAAATCTTTATAAGTGAAAATCACTTTTGAAATATATTTTAGGATAGTTCTTTATAAACGGGATATTTATGATAAATATCCCGTAAAAATATGTTCAAATCCGTGATAGTTTCAAATATTATATTTTTGGGATATAAATTATGTATTATGAATATTACCTTGTAAGTCAGTAAGCACAACACGCCCATCATATCCCGCTGTGAGTAAATAGTAAGCGCCTGGTGAGAAGCGAACACTGCGAACATCGCCCGAATGGGGGGTGAAACGTTGCAGCGCTCGCGAGCCGCGAACGTCGTGCAACGCGCTTGACCCGTCGTCGTGACCGCAAACTAACAGACGACCGCTCGGATCTACAGCTAGTGACGTCACTGCTGCACCCTAAATTACAAAAAAAAATAAACAAAAGAAAACTATCATCTACTATAAATTAAAAAAAAACAAATGAAATATTAACAAAGAGAACAGACTATGACATTGACGAGTAGGTAGGTACAATAAAATACGCATGAGTAGAGATAATTTAAAACAACTTCTTCGACATCTACAAGTATTTATTAAACAAAAAAACTACTAATGTGAGGTTGTCTTTTAAAATTTAAGAGCATTTGGGGAGCAACTTTTCAATACTAAAAACAAAACATCGAAATAGGTTTTCCGGAAAAAATTTTAATTATTAATTATTCCTCTTTTTTTGAAATTGGTTATAATCAAAATGGAATCATGATTTAACCCCCAGGTACGGTAGACATCCTTTCAGACTTAATACTACTTTTCAAGATCTACTTAATTTTTAAATTAAGTTCAAATAACTGAACCGAATAATACAACTTTAACAGAAGCAGAAAAAATAAATAATACATGAGAAAATTAATAACAAATTTAATTATTCGTAGAAAGGTCGGAGCATACAAAATATTTTATGCAAGCGGAGACCGCGCAGTTTTTAATAAGATTTGACCTAACCTTTCTGAATGATTTGTTTGCACATCAACTTTTGATGTCTTATGCCTTGATCACACGTACCGAGTAAACCGGCGAGACAGTGACGTATTTAAGATACACTGAGCGCTAACACTGCAACGTTCAACAGTAAAACTGATGTCGACGCGCAGTGTATCTCAAATACGTCACTGTCTCGCCGGTTTACTCGGTACGTGTGATCAAGGCATTAGGGTGGGGTCGCGTTTATTCAATATTGAACTACAGAGCATCTAGCTTTGTTTGCAGTCTGGACATAACGCTTAAACCATCGCCAACCTTTATTTACAATGTACCTGCTGGCTCTTAAACTGCGAGCAAACCGATCGTCGCAAGTTCTACGTCAATGACTCATTTGCAAAGAATATAAAATAGTCACAAACAAACTTACGACTATACAGTATTTACAAAATGTACATTGTCATATATAATACATAAGAAACAGTTGAGCTATCTACAGACCGTTGCAAACGATCTATAGATAGTTCAACTGATCCAAATCAGTACCAATCGGAAGCGTGCCCAAGATACTGGCTGCATTGCCGCGCTGAATAGCAATGCTGATACGTTGGGCCAGATACTCACCAGCCCTCGGGTCACGCGTCGCTTCGACTAGACGCCCAGAAATAATTTTAATTTTAAAATATGTAGTTGAGTTGGTATTGTCAATATTGTATGCTGTTGGAAGCATTCAGACAAAACCCGTTGATCATCATAGATTTTTTTTCTAGGTAGCTAAGTATAAACGGCTAACTAGATATACTGCTAATCTAACTATATATGCTTAGTCGATTTCACTGAACATACATTTTTACATCCTACCCATATTTCTCATCTCATATGCTTTAGTCTTGTATGTAATCAATTTAGCAAATATTATTTTTTCACGCAACTTACTATGGAATCTAGATTGTTGATAGAATATACAGTTTTTTTAGTTAATCTGTATGCCTAATATTAAATATTACGCATTTTGTTGATGAACCAACATAGAACAAGTAACTAATACTCCGTCAATACCTTATCTAACTACATAAGTAAATATTATCTTTATAATGAGCCGCACTAATGGAATGTAATTAATCACACGCTTACACGACTTCCATAAAAAATAAGGAAACGAATAAGAAACTCTGATTAAATCACAATTACTTTACGATTTTTAACAAAGAGAAATATTACAAAGAACGTATTGCTTTGAACCAAATGGTTTGCTTTATATATAAATGTTTATGTATATATGTGAAAAGTATCAAACGATTGAAGTGAATAACGAAATAAAACGAAAAACTGACTTGGATCTGAAAGTCAACAAAACATCATTATCCAATATTTGATTTGAAAAATGTAATTGATTATAAATACTTCCTCAAAGGGACTTAGGTGAAGTTTATTTTATGTATTATTTATTTTATAAACTAAACTATGCAAAGATAGCAATGATAAGTAAGGTACATTTTATTTATATATAGAATACCTATACAGAACCCAGAGAACTGATTCAAAATCACTAAACCAAAGGATGATTTTCTGAAATAATCTATGAGACAAAAGTTGGTTCATGAAAGAGGGTTCAAACCCACGACTCGACAGCAGCTGTGAAGTCAATAAACCATTATTTCATTAAACGAAGCAGTTATCGGTTGCGGTGGGTTTAGCAACGGTAATTATCTTAGTTATAAACTGCTATTAAACGTGATGTATACGAACTATATATATTCCAAAATTGACCCAAGTCGGATCAATAGCTCTACCATGTTTACTATACTATATATACTATACTAGAGTCTGTAGTTAAAAAAATGTATGAAGATTTGTACAGCGCCTCTAGCGGATAGTTGGGTATTAAAATTCGTAATACTAATATTTACGTAACTACTGTAGTAAAGTTAGGCGATTTTACTGTGACAACTCATGGTAGAGGTACAGTAGTCACAATGTACTGACATTTTCATGTAATGTATTGTATTAAGTATGACAGTCTTCTAGTACCCATAACACAAGCTCTGCTTAGCTTGGGGCTAGATGATATTGTGTCGATTGTCCAGCATTATTTATTTATTTTCAGTTAAGTACGTAATAAATTTTGGTCTGCAGAGAGTAAACATGTCTTCCGATGTTAAGATCTAAGTTCATGGTTACAAATCCAATGTTTTAAAGTTGGATATCTTCAAGATATCTTATGCTAGTTATCGAGAGTACCGTGTCTGGGGATGAAGTCGTGAACGTATAATTTGTATCACATATAATATATATCATACTATGTGTTCATAATATAATTTGACATAATTTTCGCATCAAATTTTACCGACACATCCATATCCGTAGTGCAGTTTCAGCAGACATGACTGGAGATTATTTTCATAATAAACAGCTAAGTTAAAAACACTTGACGCTGAATGGCAAAGGTCATATTAAATAGAAGAAGATATACGTTATTACGAATTTTACGAAAGATACTTAAAACTAAAGTACAAACCATGATTCATTTCACAAGTTCAAAAACACAAGGCAAAATCTAAAAAGCCGATTCCAGATAGCTAGAAGTCAGTAAACCCATTAGTAGTCTCACCTTACTCGGCAGGCCAGTGGGTGGTGATATGACGTTCACGCAGCCTCCCGTGCGAAGGTCCCAGAAGCGAACAGTTTTGTCTTGACTACCCGAGACGAACATTGCCCCTCCCCAGTTGTACAGAGAAAGCACGTGCCCCGAGTGACCACTTAGAGCCTGGAAACAGTTGCTGATTTAAACGAATAGTAAACAAATTCACTTTTAAGTTATAGAGATAACCATTTGCAGTTTTAGCACACATTAGGTCGCCTATACACGATTAGCTTGAAGCAACCAGTATCGGCTCCTTCAAGCTGCGACTGCATAGTGAACTGCAGACTTCTACATATAGAGTCGAGTAGTTATCAATCAACGGCAGCTTCAGTAAGGTGGATTTAGATGTAGATTTATAAGTAAGTATTCAATTAAAACAACATACACTATATTAAAAACATGATTGATTAACATTTAGCAAAAGAAAAAGGGAATTTATGAACCTTTTCCCACCTATTTACCGAAAAAACAGTAAACATTAAAAAGTAGCGTTTTGTAAAACTAACATTATCTACCTAACTAATAAAAAGAAGCGTACTGCTACAATAAATTGGCTCCAGCTCAGCATTATGCTTTACCATCTAATGTTAGTCAGTTCTCAGTTACCAAGAAGCCTGAGTTTAATTCATTTTGATTCACGATCGAACCACATACAAATTGTCTATATGACGAATTGGTTTTCAAATACAAGATAACTCGAACATAAATGCGTGTGGTTCGATCAATTTAAAACTCTGAGCTTTGATGGAACCAAAACATTCCATAACTTTGGTTACAACAAACTCAACTGATTCTGTGGAGCTGAGTTCGAATGTAAGCCAGTCCTTCAACTTTAATGCGTAATTCGTTTTCAATTTCAAACAATTTCTATATCATTGACAAGAACTATTACTGTAACCAACTTAACAATCCATGATCTTATATTAAAGAAATAAGTAATATAAATACAATGACTTCATATGTACGTAACATATTCACTCGCTACATAAGCGCGCACAGAATGAAAACGCCTAAAAAGAAAGATACTTGGAAAGTATGTCGTGTTTTTATGTGCGTACACAAAAGGGCCTCGGCTCAGCATAATCCGTAGCCAATGTGAAGTTGCCAGGCGTTTCTAGTTTGTTTGTATACTTAGGTGCCTAAATAATAACAATTCTCAAGAGGCAAAACAGGCAGCGAGTGTTAAAATAATTTTCAGGAGGCAAGAAGTTTCAGTAATTTGGAAATTAATCTTTAATATTTTTATAGAATTGCTTTTGTTTTGAGAAATAACAGACATTTTAAAACGGAGTGTGTTTTGTGATATGTAGATTTTACAGAATATCGTTACAGAATATCGTGTAAGACGAAGATGCGCCTAGTCCGAGCCTTAGTATTTCCTATTTTCTTATACGGCGTCGAGACATGGACTATCTTAGCAAGAGAGAGGAAAAGAATTGATGCGTTTGAGATGTGGTGCTGGAGGCGTATGCTGCGAATATCGTGGACAGCTAAGCGCACCAACGTGTCAATTCTTACGCAGTTAAAAGTAAAAGATAGGTTATCCACAATCTGTCACCGCCGTATACTCTCTTACTTCGGCCATATTGCCAGACGCGGCGACCAAAACTTGGAGAAGCTAGTAATCGTTGGTAACGTTGAGGGAAAACGATCGCGCGGTAGATCTCCAACCAGATGGACTGACCAATTAAAAGAGGGTGGACGAAAGTTCTGCGACGTAGTTAAAATGGCCACAGACAGAAACCGCTGGAGGCAGACCGTTCACTCCATGACGACGACACAGACATCCATTAGTGATCACGATCTTCAGTCATGAAGTGCCGACCACAGAGAGAGAGAGATTTTACAGACTCCAAAATCAGCAATGACAATAAGCAGGGCTGGTGCGAATATAATCATATAAGATATACATAATTCCTATCGAAATGATTTAAAATTATAATCAATTATTCAAATTTTATTAAATAATGGACAACAGTCCGACGTACGGAAGTACGTAGAGAGTTTAATCAGACAAATCTTAGTGGTCCAACGGTCACATACAAATTGGTAGCGAATCCCATGAGTCCCATGACATTGGTTGACAATAGGAGCATAAGACAACAAGACAACCAGGCAATAACTATGGCTTTTACGAAGATTGAAATGTAAATCGACGGAAATTCGATTCTGCGTTTATTTTAACTACAATTTAACTACCAAGAGAAAACAACTTTTATGTGTAAACATTATGCTTGTTGGACACATGAAGAGAAGTATGTGATTTAAGAGTTATTTGTGGCTGTTGTGTTAGAAATGATTGAGAAAGCTTCGACATTTAATCACTATTTTCAATATATCTTAGGTTAATTGAAACCATTCAAGCGAAAGACTTCAAATGCTTTTTTTTTCTGTCTGTCTGTTCTCGTCTCTTCTCATTTTATTCTAACAATTGGCACAAAACAGGCAAGAATTATTTTATTTATTTAATTTTAATAAACGACAATTGCGGGGAAATAATTTCTGTAGCTTTAAATACCGACGTATTTTAAAAATTTGCGACGCACACTAAAAACTTTATTCTAAACAAAATGTTCAGAGCAACTGGTATAAGTAAGATTGATGACATAGAACGATAAACCCAAACATTAAAAATACAGTTGTTCTAAAACGATACAGATAATTAAACCGATAGCGAAAAGCAGCAAATTGTATGGTCTCTTATGCGGATTAAGGGATTTGATGTTGTATCAATAAAGACAGAATAAACGAAGGGATAGGAAAAAGTGAGATCAAGGGATAATATAGCAAAACGATTCTAGCAACTGAATTAAATGTGAGGAAAATAAGGATGCTTACTGCTTATTTCCAGATTCAGGCAATATTTGGGAAGAACTTTATCTGTGAGTTATTATGGAGTTAGTAAACGCTACGTGCCTTAGACCGTTATTTCATAAACCACTTGTATCAAACGCGATGACGTAAACACATTCGCGTCGGGGATTTGAAGGGAATTAGCTACGTACCACAACCATAGATCAATACTATGGTACTTTTTGATCTTTTTGTATATTACTACTAAATGAAAGAACACAATTTTATTTAAAATATTACCAACGCTACTACATATTAAAAGTATAATTAAGTAACTGAAAGAAATAATTTGTATTTGTATTTAAATATCTACTACTTTTTGGAATAATCAAAACTAGCAAGTGAAAATATGTGTTCAGTTTATTATTACCAAGACTACGTTGGCAAAAATGATTAAACCTAATAGAGAATATTGTATAATGTTTCCATAATAACTCAGAATTGTATAGTACAATCGCGATAAACACGTTTCATGAACATCTTTCGAATAGAACTGCAATAGTCCACGCTACGAATCGTTAAGAAGTGGATCGTTGTCAAGATAAATCCTGAAATATACGAAAATTGTATGAAGAGATTGGACAGGGATTTAGACCCTAGAAATAACAAGAAAGTATTGTTGTTTTCGTGTGTAAAATATTCATTTTGCATATTCTTTATTATTCAACAAATATGATGATGGAGCATTGCAGTTTCTTACGTAACAATCGAAGGTGTTTGAAAGAATAAAAACTGCATACATTTTTAAGAGTGGTGTTGGGCAAGCGATGATGTTATCATGTATTCTATATTATATGTTTGTATTAAAAACTGAACTTATTTTCATTGGGAACTTCTTAAAATAGATAAGTATAGATAGTAAGGACTTTAAAATAGATAAGTATTAGATAAATAGATATCAAAATAGATATTAGATAAATTTTGATTTTAGATAAATTTATTATTTTTTAGCTAGGCACGGCACAGCAGTGTCTAGTCTGGCTAATCTTTCCAACACGATGCTACAACAAAATACAGTTGTAGCATCGACACGATAAGAAGAAGAAGTACAAGCTTTGCTTAGTTTGGGAGTGTGATGTGTGTAATGTCCGTGAATATTTATTTATTTGTTTAAGTTTGAAACCACGAGAGATAAAAGTCGTGAAAAAAGTCAAGACCTCGGTTTATAAGAAAATAATAACTGCATATTTAGTTTTATTATTTTATAACGTTTAGCGAAATTATTAAAAAAATCCTATAATTAAATTAGTAATTTTTGTGTTTAATTTGATGTAAGCAATCTTTTTTTGGTAAATAAATGTATTTGTATTATTGATCCAAATAATAACTGCATATTTAGTTTTATTATTTTATGGCGTTTAGCGAGATTATTTAAAAAAATCCTATTATTAAATTAGTAATTTTTGTGTTTAATTTGATGTAAGTAATCTTTTTTTGGTAAATAAATGTATTTGTATTATTGATCCAAATAATAACTGCATATTTAGTTTTATTATTTTATAGCGTTTAGCGAGATTATTTAAAAAAAACCATTGATTTAATGGATCTTGTTCCTGTGAAAGACGTTTTTAGCTATTTCTTTACAGTTAGTATGTTACAGTCTACAGTCTCTCTTAAGAATACTATTAAAAAATGATAAAGATTAAAAAACTATAAGTACGTAACATAACTGAATAATGAATACAAATGAAACATGGTAACTCTACTACCATTAACTAAGTAACATTACATTGTACCCGCAACGTGAGAATTGATGTCAACATTAGAAAAAAAAAATCCCACGGCCGTTCTGAGACGTATCGTCCTAGTTTCAATAATAAGAATAATTGTAGATTGAGTGTAGTATTTTGGAAGTTATGTATTTTTGTGAGAAACAGTGGTGTTGCAGATGGCCTACTTGATTTTAAAAAGTTACCTAATCCTATAAGTATTTATCTATTATACAATTTATACATCATTCTGCACCACCTAAGCCACGGTATGAACGAGTTAATTCATTTTCAGCCTGTGGTGTCCCACTGCAGGACAAAGACCTGCCTTCCTTCTCTCCAGTTTCTTCTGTCCTGGGCCAAAGTGGACCAAATATCGATTATAAAATTTAGCGAACGCGAATATTCTTAACAAAAAACAATAAATCTTTCAATCGTCAGTGTTTAGGAATTAAACATAATACATATGGTAATACTGAAAAATATGTGGCAACACAAAAAATAACAAATAACTCTTCCCTACTAAATTTGCCGTTAGGACATGTAATTTTACGTTAAATCTGTTTGGAAATCAATAAAAATAATCTACTGTTAATTAGTTTTAAACGCCTTTTCAAAGATTACTCAAAAAGCAGGGTTACAATGGGGGGGGGCCTTATTTGTTATGATTAATAATATGTTTTTCAAGTTAGTCTCTAAAATAATCAGATATTTTATATACCATCTTTATTACTTTCCGTTTTTTATTTAGCTGAGCGACAACTGACACACTTCGAAGTATTCGAAGCACACATTGACCTTTGTTAGATTTATTAACTGTAGTGAACCAAATGGATTCATTGTAGTCTTATTTTATGTTCAATAAAGCTTTTCTTATTATTTTTGTATATTTTATGACAAGATTAACTCACTTGAAAGGTTTTTCCAGTGGCGCAATCTGTGACGTATATTTTACAGTCACCCGCGCCTCCGCTCACCAACAGACTGGTCTTGTTAGATGTATCTTCAATAAAACAAACATCCCGCACTGTGCCATCGTGCATACTTAGTTCAACCTGCGAACAACAAGTATTTAATTATAGATAGATAGATAGAAAATTCTTTATTGCACTTTTATAGTGTATACAGGCGAAATTAATGCTACAAATAGCATTCTCTACCAGCCAACCTTTGGGTAGTGCGAATAACAATTTTGGGTAGTGCGCAAACATAATCGGTACTGAAAATAAGCTAATGAAGTAATTATAGTCATCATCATCATCATAGGTCATCATAGTCCACTACTGGGTATAAGCCTCTCTCAAACGCCACTCATTTCTTAAATGGTCTTTTTCCACCCAGGTCATATTTTTCACCCTGTACGGCAACGATGTAGTAATAATAAATAATTTTAATCATTTCATACAACACCGTGCTATTCGTCTTAATAGCTTCGTAATAATAAAAATGTTTTACAGATTAAAACAGTTGTAGTAGGCACGAACTAGCGATCGCAGGAAAAAGTACTTATATACTTCTTTTAAATAGACTTTATTTATAAACCAATAAAGATGAATTTATTGCTTCAAGTTGATTATTAAAATGTGATCCATACATGATCCCCTCGGTACACTACAATATTAAATATTATTAAACAGATAAGCCTCGTTTCATCCGCGTAGATGAGTAAAAACAAACAAGGTACACTATTGTATTGCCTGTGAACACAAAGCTTAGTCCAAGGCGGGGCTCAGGCGCGGTTACTGCTAGTAAAACTTTATTTGTTCTTAATAAACCCTAGAAATGCAATTCAGTTAAAAGGAATTATTTCATGTCTCTAGGCCCTATAGTTTATTTTAATCATTGTGGATTGCATGTTTTATAAATAAATTTGTAAGGTTGTGAAAATATATTAGATTTTTAAAACTTTTAGAGGTCAAAGTATCAATCCCGGTGGAAAACTAAAGTATCAATCCCGGTGGAAAACTTCGACCTAACGAGCTGTTTCATACAAAACACGATACATAGGTAGGTACAGAAAATAAACATATTTTGTAAAAAACAAAAAAACACCTTTATTGTCATCGACAAATAATAATATAATTATATGTTTAAGCATAACAGTAATTACTAGTCATATGTTCATTAAATTTATATGTATATTTATAGTTTTTTCATAGGTGGTCTACCTATGAAAAAACTATTAAACAATAAATTTATCATCAAAATCGGTTCACAATTCGGTGAAAAACATAAATAGAAGTACAAAAAATGCACTCGAATTATGTTTTTATGTATCACGTATGGAACAAAAACAGCAAATACTGAAATATGCTTGGAAATTGCCTCTCGACTACCTCTTATCTACAAAATATCTGGAGTAGGTACTAGGTTACTAGGAGACCAAAGAGATCTGTCTGAGAGGATGTCTTGACTATCTATATAACTCGTCGTTTTATTTCATTTCATTGTTTCTATGATGAAATAATATTCTATTTTTCACTACATATAAAATTTTACAATAGATATAGATATGAGAATAAAATAATAAGTCCATGCCAAGACTGTTATTTGAATTAATGACCTATAAGATATCCGGAATTGGTACTAGGATACTAGGAGACGAAAGAGATTTGTCTGACTGCTGATAAAGTCGTAGCCTTATTTCATTGTTTATATGATGGAATACAATTACGTTTAACACTACATATATACATAGTAAGTCCACGTCGAGACTGTCTATCTGATATTTGAATTAATAAACTATCTATCCTGCCTGATACTGACAGGGTACGCAGTGCAACCGTTGGGATGATTGAATGACAATACGCGTTCGAGAATCAAGCTGCAATACTATTTTGCAAATCCAATACATACGTTACATATGAGAAATATTGGAGGATTTTAAGTATTAACTGTGTAACTATCAACAATCTAGTTCGCGTAGTAGCTTTGACTAGAACGGCATGTTTGAAATGTCCGTGAATATACCTAATACTATAATTTAACATAAGTTTTTATATAATTTATTTATATACTTAAACACAAAAAGTATCTTTTTTAATCGTGCACTTTAAGTAGGTAACAAGAATTCGTAATTGTAATTTTCGTTAATAAGTGAATAAGTAGTTTCTTCCTGATGAATCAATTCTTAAATAATATTATAAGTAAGTATAATCGGTTACTATGTATATGTAACATGTCTATTGAAAAATACTTGATCTCCGCTGAGCGACCATATGTTTGGACAGTCTCCAAGTAGGTAGGCAATATCAATTGCGTTCAATCATTCTATTAGGAAGTGTAATTATCCTTTGTGTTCATGTATCGACCACTCTTGGGAAATGGGTTACATCAATTTGCTATATAATCAAACTATTATAAGTATAACCAATGCTCTCCACATCTAAAATAAACAAAGCAAGGTGCAAAAAGTTGTTTGTTTTATTATTTTTGGATTAGGGCACAAAGGAAGTTAAAAATTAATTATTTTGTTTGTATACAATTGTTGGTCAACTTGAAACTTGAACTCAGAGTTGATTTTTATGTATTTTATTTATTTGAATGCTGGTGGTTCTCGTGTGGTCCATCTTTTTGAGTAATTAAAAAAAACATTTTTAGTATTGTCGATGACAATTGACGTTGGTTTCTTGTAAAAAATATTGTTATTGACCTCTGAAGTATCATCATACATACTAAAACCATAAATAAACAACACATAGTAGAATTAGGAACTTCTTTTTGTTGTCGATTATAAAAAGGACCTTCTTTGAAGTCTTTTATAAAAGAGTACGTGAAGAATAACAAACCTCTTGTCCTTCCAGATTGCAAGAATGGCTGTCGAATCTCATCATCTTGACAGTCTTGTCGTTAGAGCCGGTCGCGAGCAAGTCGCCGGCGGGACTCCACGCGAGGCAGTAAATGCTGCCTTTGTGGTGTTTCGTTCTCTTGAGAAGCACTGTTGGCGCTGTCGGTGCACTGTTGTCTCTAAGGGAGAAGAATAATACTTTGATGTTTTATTACTGCTACATTTACGACATTTTTTTAACTGTCGTGGTCTGACTTGGCCGTCACCGAACACCACCCTTAACAAAAAAACCATCCTGTATACAAGCTGGTTTTTTTACTAGGGCGATGATGCGCAAGTCCAAAACCACGAACGTAGAAAGTAGAAGTAGAAATGACGTGGAAAGAGTCATGCCCTCAATAAAAAAAAGAACTGCTTTTTTTTATAAATCATTAATTTAAGAGAAAATAAACTCGAATAATTTATCACTAACTATCGTGGGTTCAGACTTGATATTCACCGCCGTTCTCACAAAACCGATTTTATATAGATAACGAGATATAATATTCTAGATTGTACAATAATAAAAAAAACATCAAAATACCTAAGCCTAACTAAAAGTATATTAAGCTTGTACAACGAGCCGCTTTATTGCTAAAAGCAATCATCTAGGCAACCTTTAGATGGACGGGATCAAATGAAAAATACACAGTAAATATCAATTCGATAATATCCAACAAAAGCCAATGTTTGTGGACACATTTTGTGATTTCGATAGGAGGTAATGGCAGGGATTTGTATTTTTGGCCATTGTATCTGTAAATTGAATTATTCAATGTTCCATGATCATGATTGTTGCTTCATTAATAAAATGATTCAAATAAGGTTTAATTAAATTTGATTGACCCGAGCTATTCCATTATCAATAGACATACGAAATTGTGAAGTTATGTAACCATAGTACAAAGTTATTATGTTTCATTTCATCGTGTATATTATCGAAGATCCCCACGATCTTTATCAGCAACTTTATTTCTCAAGAATTCACGTTATGTCAAGGTATGTGTTTATCGAATAGACTAAACACTTTCGGCCGTCTGCAGACTCTTACAGCACTACCAAGCAATTTGTACGGGGCAATTTATCTCCGCAGACCTCTTAATGCAAACCAATCACACGGTCGCGGTGAAGCGAGACAATTAGCGCAGACGCTTGCCAACTTCCACAGTGACTTCAACAAGTTGTTTTAATCAGAATCGCTTGTTGCACTAATTAAAACGAGAAGCTTTGTCTTTGAAGAATAATGGAACGGACAGTACCGATCTACAAAAATAGAAAGGAATAGCAAGCCGATTTTTGTTAGTGCAGTATAGTACAAATGCTTACTTCAAAAATATTATTTTGAACCGGTTAGCTTATCTATCTATTTAGTTAAACTTAAAGTGACAAACATCACATACAGACAAACACAGGAAATCATTATAAAGATTTAATATTATTATATACAAAACGATCAAACTATATAAATCTTTACAATGAAGAATTGTAAAAATTAAATTGGGTTAGTGTATATTATCTTATCGTATCATAAACCGTAATTACCACTTAAAATTAGGTCGGTCATCGGTATTTTATCAAAAAATATAAAGACGATTCTGTGCTTCAATCTTACCTAATAGAAAGTGATGATGAAGCCGACGATGGAGCAGGATGGTGTAGAAGACACCAATTACTCTTGCCTTAAATATATCGAGAGAGAGTAAGGTTAGTAAAAAAGCACCGATTTTCAAAGTTTGAGTTAAATAAAACTGGTTCTACAAGTTGCAAAAAGCGCGCTTAGGTAAACTCAACTAGGTTAAGGTTGGATTCGTAATTAGTATTTAAAGTATCAAGTCGGTTGACTAAGTGGTCAGAATAATTAATTTGTAGGACAGGATTTCGCACTAATTTAAACATAGACTGATAAATAGTAAGTGTTAAATCTTTCTAATCGTACCTTTGGGTTAGACCTTTGCCCAACGGCGGACGATAAATTATGAAAATATATAAAAGGTTCTAGAAGTCCTCGGTTTGGCATAGGCCTTCAATCATAACGATTCAAAGCCTTATCCATCTTAACAATATACTGGAATCAAGGAATCGTAAATTCCAGTTCGTGGTCCCCATTCGTTACAAACAACGTACCAAGTTCTTGTGCTATTTTAAGATGCAAATAACCATTTCGGTACGTGCTCCGAAATGTGGGCTTATGGGTAAAGCTCAATAAAAAATGAGGAGTAGGTAATAACAATTACCCTTGTCAACCAAGGTCGATGTGCGTCCAGACGACTTTTTTTACGTCTGTAACCCCGAACAGTTCTACATGTCAAACAAGATATTGGTTCTAAATAAAGTGAATAAATAAAGTGCATCTAACTACATACCCATATATTATGAAAAAGGGAAGAAACATTGAATTGAACCCGCCACCCACTGCATGGTAGGCAAAGCTAAGCTGAGCTGTGACAGGAAACTGTTATACTCTACTGGTTAAAATGATTATGTCACTACATTTACAGCAAACTCCAGCTCTAGAATTTAGAAAGGCAATGAAAGCAAGGCATCACACAAGTCATTATCATACTTAACAACCGTCGCAAAACACTATTATCTGAAACTCGGGCCTTCAGATCATAATAATAGTACAAGTACATTGTAACAATGCATAGTATTAAAAAAAATCAAGCGCAGTGTGTTCCCGGTGCAAAATACATAATAAATAAGACATGGTATGCATGGTATTAATTGTAACATATATCAGGGCAGATCATTATTCATTAAATCAGGAGGATCATTAAGAATGTGTACAACGGAAGTCATTAAAATAAATGCCTTTTTATTTTATTGCAAGTGTCAATTTGCATAATTAAAAAGTATAGACTGAGAAAAAAGTAATTAATTATTTAGTTGTAATACACAAAATATAGTGACTTATGCGATAAATTTCTAGCATTTAGTTTGACTAATTTAGAAGCTACTTTATAGAGAAAATTTCATAGCTGGCCATAAATAATCCCATCTCGTAAAATAATCAAATTTCATAACATCAGTGGAGACCAGAAATGGCCATTTTGCTTCGTTAAGTTATTTCACAAAGATACACAAGGGTTAGTTGGAAGAAAATGCTTGTTAGCATTAAGCTCGCCTCTGTACTATGTTTATACGCGCAATAAAGAATGTTCAATTAAAATTAAAATTAACTCATTAGTGAAGAGCAGATATACCCAATTTTAGTGTCTTTTTGTTAGTTTTTGAACATGGTCAATGTATGCAGTCACTGCTATGTTTTTTCGAACTGCTACAAAACTGACTACGTAACACAGTGTGTTTCGTAAGAGGTCGAATTCACAACCAACACGTACAAATTTCGCAGCTTTCACACCAGTTTCGAGTATAAATAATGTATGTTCTTATTTGTCTTGTACGAGCGTCAGTGTGTTTTTATTTTGTTTGATTTTTAACAAGATAACAAAACTATTAATACGTATTAACGTAACTTACACTTTGTAGTCCCAAAATAGGCAAAACTTGTTCTAAATTTCTGATAAAATTGGATTACTTACCTTTTCATGTCATACTTAAAAGATCTTTATAATCAACAAAAAATGTTTTTGTTCACTTTTATTAAATTGTGTGCATAAACTTAAAATGACAATATGGATTCAGGCACTCATTCTTAAAACTATATCTACATAAAATTTATCGAAAGCTCAAGATCACTAAACTATAAAAACTAACGGTCGACTCCATGAGATTTGCAACTCAGCATTCGGTTCATTTTGGGGGATTTGTGCAGAGTTAGTAATTTACTATCTTTGTAAGTAGATATTTAAATTGTCTGGCAGCCAATTTATGGGATATAGATTTATAACGTTATCTAAACCTTTAGACTGAAGTTCTCTTTATAGTGAAGACTTGAATGAACACGCATAAATCATGACTCGTGACTCGTGGCGCTGACAGCTGGTCTGAATCGCACCGAGCATAAGTTTAAAATATTAAACTAACCAAAGCGCTGACTAGCAGGAAAGTCCATTTAACTTGAATGAATGATCCAAGTTATGGTATTTTTATACTTTCCATCTGTCTAACAGAAAGATGAGTAGTCTACTAATGGCTTTCAAGGTAATGCTCCAGTTTGCGGTCACAACGACTACATTACATCGGGCAAGGAACATGTCTGTATAACCGCAACACTCAATTATTGAGGGACCAACACGACAGTGACTTCACGTTTATCGTGAAACCTTGGCATTTGAAATTGTTGCTTTTATGAATACTGACAACATTTTCTGCGCAATATCTTAATATCAACGCCAAAAGTTTTGATTTATTGGTGATTTTGTTTAATTAAGTCAAAGGGTGGATTTTATTGCTAACTAGCTTCCACTCGAGACTTCGTCTTGTTCGTTTAATGTAACTAACATTTACATATTTTCAGAATAAAATGTAACTTATGTGTTTATAAATATATTTAAATTTACCTACAGATTTCATGCTTCATAAGAATTGGTTCTCTAATATACAATACGATTGAGGGCCAAATATCCGAAAATCTAACTTTCACATTCGTAATATTAGTAACATGGATACAAATAGAATTGCATTAGGTTGGCCTTCATAAACCGTCGAATAGATATTTCTGTTCAGATCTTATAATAATATCAATTATATTCTGATGTGCCACAAAAAAGCACAAAAAAAAATTACTACGTAACGTTTTCATTAATACGCTACCCGAAAAGTACGAATAAACCAAACTGTTAACGAAAAGCGGCTGCATTTAAGAAGTAAAAAATGGTTGTCTGTAAAGTCGGTTTACTGACGATAGTTAAACGTGACAACGTCACATCATGGAACGCCTCAAAACGCCTCATGAGTCATGTTTTTTCGTGCGTGCAGCCAGCTCTATCGAATTATAAGACGTTGTCACGTCAAAAAAGTAATTTAGCCTTATACATAATGAATTGGGGAAGGTCGACACAAGACGAAGAAAGTCCACGGTCATCACGTCAAGGAAGGTCGCAGGCGGAAATCAGATACACAACCATTTATAGAAACCAATATGATACTGCACGACATATTATGTAAATAACAAAAATCCCTCGCGTAGGTAATGTATACTGCTTTCCCAAAGAGAATTTTGTTTTGCATACATTACAGCTTAATTCGGCCGTTTTTGATGTAACTAATAGCGATTCTAAGACTGCCAAACTACGATAACTAACAGGAAGTCTCAGCTTAATGTTATACATAAAAATTTGTACAAATAACCACGGAAATATCCAATGGAATAGCACTGTATATTATTACTAAGTTAAATTGACACCGCACTGGAACTTCATTACTTAATTAAGTTTAATTGTAATTCTTTGTAAGAAGGATCATATAAAAAAACTGTAGGAACCAGGCCGTAAGTTTCTTGTCCGTTCTTCTAGGCTCTGGTCGCGTGGAACTGGCACCTAGAATCACCTAGTATTTTTTTTATATATACGTATATAAAATACCCAGAACACCCGGAATATATATTTGCAGATTGTACAAACATTTACCCCAAGGCGGGAATCGAACCCACAACCTTCCGCGTCGCAGGCGGACCATCGCCCACAGCGCCACATCGGTCGTCATAACTAAACATGCGATGTAAAATAAACTTTATACAGGGTTACATGGAAAGTCGTGCTAGATCCGTTAAAAGCGTGGAGTGCCCATCATTTCTGACTTATTTTACTATGAAACACCCCACCCTAAACTTAACCCATTTCGAGAAATTCGACTTTTAAATTTTTATTGAAAATTGCTGATTTTTAGGCTACTAAATTTATTTTTGTTATTTCTGTGCATCTTATTATTATTATTATTGCATTTTTACATGGGTAATAAGATGTTTTAGGACGTCAATCATTAAAATAGTGCATAAGTTAATTGAATAGATCGTAGTAGACAAGTGAAACTTATGAAATAAAAAAATATTTTATAAGGTTTATTTTTCTCTAAGGGATATCTAAAAAATAATATATGGCACTTGTTCGGCGGATGTTATAATAAATATCTACGTTTCAACAGCTATCTAACGACGTATAATAATCTAGGGTTTGTATTACATTTCGTGGAAAAAAAGTAGTTGGGACGCTCCAGGTTGCAGTTCTAACGGTCCCACGCGAGCAAGACAAGTGAAGATTTAGGTGGGTGCGAATGATAGAAAAAATGTGTAGAGACCGGCTTGGAATACAACGGGGATTATTGTTTGTTGTCAGTCTGCTTTTGTGCTTCGTACATAGTGAATGTGATATCGTTTTGCTCTTTTTCTCAACTTGGCTGTGATTCTGAACTATTTCTTCAGATTTTTGACTACTGTGCTCGTTAACCGGACTCTGATTTGTACCTGTGATACGGAAGTGTTGAAAATGACGTCCTACACATCTGAAGAATATGCTGATATGCTTAACAGTAGTCAAAAATCAGAAGAAATAGTTCAGAATCACAGCCAAGTTGAGAAAAAGAGCAAAACGATATCACATTCACTATGTACGAAGCACAAAAGCAGACTGACAACAAACAATAATCCCCGTTGTATTCCAAGCCGGTCTCTACACATTTTTTCTATCATTCGCACCCACCTAAATCTTCACTTGTCTTGCTCGCGTGGGACCGTTAGAACTGCAACCTGGAGCGTCCCAACTACTTTTTTTCCACGAAATGTAATACAAACCCTAGATTATTATACGTCGTTAGATAGCTGTTGAAACGTAGATATTTATTATAACATCCGCCGAACAAGTGCCATATATTATTTTTTAGATATCCCTTAGAGAAAAATAAACCTTATAAAATATTTTTTTATTTCATAAGTTTCACTTGTCTACTACGATCTATTCAATTAACTTATGCACTATTTTAATGATTGACGTCCTAAAGCATCTTATTACCCATGTAAAAATGCAATAATAATAATAATAAGATGCACAGAAATAACAAAAATAAATTTAGTAGCCTAAAAATCAGCAATTTTCAATAAAAATTTAAAAGTCGAATTTCTCGAAATGGGTTAAGTTTAGGGTGGGGTGTTTCATAGTAAAATAAGTCAGAAATGATGGGTACTCCACGCTCTTAAAGGATCTAGCACGACTTTCCATGTAACCCTGTATATATACGTTGTTGAGATATTCTGTGCTGAAAAATAAACAGATGACGAACGAGGCGCAAGCGAAGTAAAGTATTGGTTGCTATTTGATTCATAAGGTGGTTTTACGCGTTTTCAAAATCAGAAAAAGTACCTAGCTTATAAATATTCTGAACCATTTGTATGCGACGTGATTGATTTTAAACATGATATAAAAAATATATTAAACTCGAAACTTTCACACCTTATTAAAATTCTAGAAGAGAAAGTTTGTTATATAGATATTGGTTACTCAATCGGGGAACACGTAAAATAATGTGTGGTGTTATAAAATAATGAAAAAAGAACCTGACTTAGAAATATATAGATATGCGTTTCAGAACAATCTATTGAATTTGATTAGTAATATTTACTTATATTTTGATTAGTAATATTTAGTAATATTCATTTTGCAAATACTCATATCGCCGCAATCAATCCAAAATGTCGTGTGTTAATGTTTTCGAGAAACACAAAAAACTGTTTCATATTTTTGTACATATTATGCTGTGTTTTATGTACGTTGCTTTTCTAAAAGGATTACGATATTTTGATAGTAATAAAGGCCCATTTAGACGAAGAGAGTTTCTCGTACGTCTCCTTATGAGAAACTATCCGCTACTATCACAAGCAATAATAAAATAATAATGTTTACACGGCAACGAGCGAGGAGAGCGATTGTTTAGACGAAAAAAATGTTTTATATTCCTTCGATAATCGTATGTTCCAGACGAGAAACTCTCTCCGTTTAAATGGGCCTTAAATCATGTTACAGCCAATAAAATCATACAAAATATCGACATACGACTTTTTAAACTAACAGCGACTATATGTATATGGGTTCGGATTTCAGGATATGCAAAGGGTTTATTCCGAACTTCGAGGATCTTGGCATGCGAGATAACTCTCGTAATTGAATACCGCAAAACACAGACTATCGTAATAACTTATCGATCAGTTTGCAAAGGTCCTTGTTATTGATATGTGGAGGAATACCTACGGATCATACGTTCTAGTTTGGAATAAAAGAAGTTACATCATTATTTTTGCTTTGTCAGAGATATTCATAATGGATTGATATGAAGATCAGGATTCTTAAGTATATAAATATTGAAAAAATCCTCTTCGATTATGGTATACATATGGTAGTTACAAAACTCATAAATAGAACGCATAGATTCCGGAGAATTGAATATTTCAAAATAGCATTATTTCCATTAGGTACTTATTTTTTTGTTAAGAAATTTCCTTTTTTGCTGGCACTGTTAGAGCACAAATATATTGATACCCTAGTTAATATTAAACTTACTTGACATCTTCGATTTTGGGGTACGTGCATATTCTCAGCGTCTTCGTGTTTGAGCCGACAGCGTACAGTTTTCCATTGGGATGAAATTCGGCACATCTGACTGCCTGCAGATCTTCAAGCACCGTTACTGGCTTGAAGGTAGGCCTCGAGCCGTTCACTTCAGGTCCAACCCCGATACCGCTGACGGCTGAAGCCAAAACTTGATGACCACCATTTCTGTTCTGGCCCTGCAAAAAACAAAGCTTTTAGGTCACCTAGCTACAACTCATGTTATAGTTTAGCTCAAGAATTATCCAGACAGAATTACAGATGCCCTCAACCTAACAACGGTACAGATATGGGAAGATATAATCATGAGTTCAGAAGCAATTATTTTGAAAATACCACTAAACCCAGTTGAAGCTGAATGCCATACATTGTTTTGCCTTTTGAATTGACAAGCATAAATTCAATCAAAGCAGACCAAACAAGGTGTAACTTTGGTAAAGGATCGAGAACTTGCTGGAACAATAACTACGCGTCAGTAACCCGCTTCAAAAGTTCCATATAAGTACTTATTTCATAACATAGGCAAGTTGATCTTATGAATAATTTATAATGTATTTGTTCCAATTATTGTAACCAATTATTATTAATTTCGGTGTGTGGTTTATCAACCAAAGAGAAGTTACACGTGTTTTTTTCCGTTATGGTATATGGGGTGTACACCAGTATCAAATTCTCTATGGAGTTATATTTACCGTACAAAACTTATACCTAAAGTACTTGCACTAAATAGCCGTAACGGAACGCAAAACATTTAAATGAGCTTTATGCCAGTTTTAGGCAACTAAACTTACTTAACAAAATACATATACGGAACGCATTACACTGGAATCATTTATACTATTACAATAATGTATAAGAACTCATAATTAAAATAAAGATAAAAAAAAGTAAATATGCAGATCCACTAAGTAAATTCTGAAATCAAAATCTTTTGAAAAAAAATTGTCTGTGTGTTTGTTAGAGGATTACGCCTAAATCACTGTACAGATTCAAATTAAAGTTATACAGTTTAGAAGCCTTTTTTCCGGATTATAACACGGGCTAGGTCTCATTGCAATCCAAGACTTGAATTCTTAGATACAGCTTGAACTCCCTAAACAAAAAACATAAGGATCATCTTGTAAGCGTACAAAAGTCTCGGGTTTTCAGCTAGCAAATACGTAAGCTGATATATAACATTTGGTACTTTGTAGAATTGGTTGTGACCTAACACCCGTAGAAGAAGTTCAGAGTGAAATGCTATTACTTATTCGTATTTTAAAATATCCGGTTACGCGTCTGCACGCGCGTAAAATGCAAATTAGCGGGGTGAGCACGAATAAATGTGCCAATCAGAAACGTATCGAAACATTGACGTATTTGAGATAAATTGCGCGTCAACATCAGCTTTACTGTCGAACGCTGCAGCGATAGCGCGCAGTGTGTCTTAAATACGCGCTCTGCCCTCAGATTTATTTTACAGTAGTCTTCGTCCACTTGTTCGTCTCGAGTTTAGTCGTTCGATTTATTTGTTTTATAGTCAATGGGCGGATTTTATTCTTTTTTACAAACTTCCAATCGCGTGTGAAACATCTTGTTTATTTCTTTTGTTTTACAAAGAATTCACCTGATGGCAAGTGATGTTGTGGCCGACGATGGAGCAGGACGGTCTATGAGACATGTTACCTTTTCTGGATAAAGTAAAGAGTAACCTAGTAAATAATGTTCGTACGAACTACGTATATTTTAATTTTCATCTAAATTGGACAGTTAGTCGCAACGTGATTGAACTGCAAACATATTACCCGTTAAAATATATAATATTAGTACTTAAGCTGAGATAATATAGTTTTGAAGTGTTTTATCAGATAAAGTAAGCACTAGATAACATTAACAAGACAAAATTTAATGACAGAAGTAGAACAAAACACTAGGGTGTTATTTTAAATTAAAACGTCAATAAACTCGGGTTACGACTTTAGGTAGGTACTTTAGAAATCTCCTCAAATCTATTAGTTCCTAGTAGTTACTATACCTTGTAGATATCAAAGAGGCTAATCAGAGGAACTTCTATTATAAAATCATAGCTATAAATATATTAATTAGGTACGTAAGCAACGCGATTGAAAGATCTTCAGATGATCAAATAATGAAGTCATCGTCTATCGTCTTTTTATGATATTCTCGCTGTTATCACAGTCAATATTGTCAACCGCGTGTATATATGTAATTAAATAATATTATATCACTTTTCGTCATAGAAGGTTACAAATTTCTCGCGTCAGAGGGCTTAGTCCGAGCTTGCATTTTAAAACTCCCTACTCTCGAGCCGAGAGTCGTCTCTCGGATCTCTCTCTCTATTTCTTACAAAAATATAAGGATATCCGAGAGACGACTCTTGGCTCGAGATTAGGGAGTTTTAAAATGCAGGCTCGGACTAAGCCCTCTGAACTCGAAATAATGGTTTGGTATATAATAGTCATTCGATATGTAAGAAGAATAAAGATAATGTAGGAAATAAACTCGCTGGGAAATAAAATATGCCGCTCCAAAAAAGGCTCTTCGTAGAACTTACATTTTATTTATTTAATGACAAAATGAAAAACTATCTCATTTAATGACACGATTGCACATATAAGGTAGTTATTTACGAAGTTCATTTCTAACTATACCGAGAGAAATTTAAACGCTAGTTTCTAGTTTATTAATATTTAATTAAATTGAGATATTCACTGGACGATTAAAATTAAATCATCAGTAATAATAAGTAGTAACAACATAAGAAAAACTAAAGGCACACATAAACTCACATAAACACATAAACTACCGTTAAGCACACATCATATCGACTAAAAAGGTAATATCGAGAAAATCAATAAGCACAAGACAACGTGCAGTGACATCACGACTATCGATCGTAAAAAACGAGTCACTCTTAATGGAAATCAGAATATTCTCGAAAGCGAGAACAGATTACGTAAACTTATCAATAAATTAAAGTAACTAAAATTGATTATCGATTGCCGGGGAATAAATGGAGCGTGTTTAATGCATCGATTGAGCTGGGTCGCCTCGTGGCACAGAACGGAACTCGTTTATTTACCAAATAATGATACTAGTGCCAACTGGTTGACCGATAAGAAAGTCACTTGTACTAGAACTTGTTTTTTTTTGCTCAGTTTAATACTAATCATAACGGTTGATCCGATGATTTGAAATAGCCTTCAATAATTAAAAACTATAAAATATATGAGATTGAATTAAAATTCATTGAGACTACCTGTCTTCTTCTTCAATTCATACACAAATCGAAAGTTACCAAGGTCGATTTCTAATCAAAGATGATTTAGTACCGTTATTAGATTAAATGTCATTTATATTAACTTTTTTGTTATTATAAATATGATTACTATAAATCGTAATATTATTATTAAATAGCACAACTGACAAATGTTCATTGAAATAACATGAGAAAATTTACATTAAAACTTTTATCAATACTTGCACCAGTAGGTACTATAAAAAGAATAATTGATAAATCAATCTTGGGAAAAAACAGATATTAGAAAGAGACAAGAAACGAAGTAAAAACCAGTAAGAAAGAGTCAGTTGTTTCAATTGAATCAAAGACAGAACAAAATGTTGCACTGTCTAATGCGTGTGTGAGTAGTGTAGTTTCAACTGTTAGATACAGTGAGAGTCAGTGAGACGAGACCAAAGTTCGCATCATAAAAGTTTCTTACTGTAATCAGAAACCAATATAATTTGAGCTCACATTTGTAAATTAAGTTAGAAACTTTACCTAATCGGCAGAATCATTGTTAGGTAGAGTTAGATAATGCGTTGCGTAGCCGTGTTTTATCTTTCACTTGTCACAAATTACCACCTCCGGAAGTAAAACACAAAAACGTTTTTTTTAACTTTAAAGTTCCAAAATTTGTTTTTTTCCATACTGCTTATTTCAAAGTGTTTAATGAATGTGTTTAAAGCAGTTTTTTAAACTGATGCAGACTATACATTGGTTGGTATTGGTATAGACAGAAGAAAGCAATGTAGTGTAAAATACCGTTTCTCTTACATAATTTCGATAGGTTCTAACATTTTCTAGGTTTTCACTCTTTTCATTTGGTGAAGGGGATACACCGGTGGACTGCAAATACGATGAACCCAAGTTCGAATCCGAAGGGATTAAGCTTTTTGTGAAAATAAAATTTTCTTCAGAATAAAAATAAAAGATATTAGAGAGCAAAAAGTATCTCTAGCGACATCTATTAATTGTGAACCCAATAGTTTGAATTTCGGACAAGATCGGATTTGATAGATAATTGCTAAAGGCACAGAGGGCGTGCTAATCAAATATGATGAATAGCATTGAAATGGCGAAAATTAATGATAATGTTACTGTAAGACGTAAACAACGTTTAAGCAAAACTAGATCTCTCGAATCTCTAGACAAAAGTGGATCAATAAGCCCTTTGTCTTGCGAATTATTGGGAAAAAGTCTTGACTTATCGACGAATATGTGCTCAACTTATATGGCGGATATGAAGGAGGAAATAAAACAATTAAGAACAAATTTAGAAAGTACTCAAGGCGAACTAGAAAATATAATTTTAGAAAATATAGACCTCAAAAAACAACTTGCAAATATGAATCAAGATTTATGTGTGTTGAAACAACTCTGTAGAAGTCCTTTATCCGCTCTACGACAAAATCAGTCTGCTAGCGTCAGAAAAAGCGTGAGGCGCCGACTGTCTGACAGTTTTCGAGCATTGCCGCAAAGCTCACAAGAAAGTATAACTACAGACCTTGTGGAACCGGTGACCAAAGCAGATCAAAAATCAATAAAAAATACAAGCCATCCTGACATCCTACAAACTCGGCCCGATTCAACATTGCAGAGAAAAAAAAACCTACCCACCCCAAAACGAACAAAAGATTCTAACAAGAGCTCTAGGAAAAGAGCATTTATTATAGGAGGCAGGCAATGCAGTGGTTTAGCTGCAGCACTAATAAAATCAAGACTTAATAGTCGTTATTGTCACTATGAATTTATTTCAATCGTAAAACCAAATGCATCAACAATGGAAATTCTAGATAGTGTAAAATTATTTGACATTTCTTCTGAAGATAAACTTGTAATTTCAATAGGCCAAAATGATTTTAAAGTTTTAAAAATGATGACAGAATTATGTATTTTTCTAAAAACTATGTCTTGTCCTGTAATAATTTTAGGTGTAAAGAATAATATTTGCTCTCATGCAGTTAAATTGAAACTAAATGATATGTTAAGAATGATAAGTGAACAGAATAAATATTGTAAATTTGTTGAATCATACTATAACCAACATCACCAGTGTCACAGAATAAATTCTGTGTTAGACCAGCTAGATTATGACTCCACATTTTTAAATTTTAAATCGATACAGGATAACCAACCATCTGGAAAAAAATGGTTGAACACTAAACATCAGGGCACTCAAACAGATATTTCTCATCTCAGTTTACCTCATGATGTAGTTGATAATGGTGCTAAGGTGACTTGTACTGATGATAGACAAAACGCAACATTTTTTCGTGACCAAAAGTAATAGGAATAAACATGTAATTTTTCATCAAAATATTGCAGGAGCACTAAATAAATTAGATGATATTGAGATTGCTGTCGAATTACTTGCAGATAAAAACCGTGTTGTTGACATTGTTTGCTTAAGTGAAACTTTTATACAGGAAGGAAATGAATGCAACATGAAACTTAATGCTTTTGAACTAGTAAGTCATTTTTCTCGGCATAATCAAAGACGAGGAGGTGTGTGCATATTGGCAAAACCAATTATTGAATGTGAAGGTATAAAATGGCTTGACAAATTAGCAATGGAAAAACATTTTGAAGTGTGTGGTATTCGGGCCAAGAAGTTAAAACTCAATATTTTTTGCATATATCGTACACCGAACGCAGATTTAAATATATTCTTTAATAAATTACGTATATTATTAGATAAAGCATGCAATAAAGATAATTATAGGAATATACTATGTGGAGATTTTAATATAAATATTCTGAGTGATACTAAAGAAAAGAATGAATTTATCAATATACTATACAATTTTAACATGAAAATACACATAAACCAACCAACTCGGCAAAATAGTTGCATCGATAATATAATTAGTGACATAAAAGATGCAAAGGGTGAAATCCATGAGTTGGGCTTATCTGACCACAATACAGGACAATCAATAATAATAGAAAAAGAAGAAACGTGCACCTTGAACCAGTGGTTTATATACAAACGAGACTTATGTAGGGATAATATTGAAAAGTTCAATTACTACCTAAGTCAGCTATCTTACACTGAAGTGCTATTAGAAACAGACACAAATAGAGCGTTTACTTTACTTCACGATACGATTTGTTTATTCTTCAAACTTTGCTTTCCATTAATAAAGGTTAAAATGAATAAGAACTCTACACGACCAAAATGGATTACTAAAGGTTTAAAAAAATCATTTGTTAATAAAAGACGACTACAATACAAATATTACATGAATAAAACAAAAGATAATAAATATAGATATAGAAACTACAGTAAAATATTAAAGAAATGTGTCATAAATATACAGAAAGAAAAAAATAAAAAATATATATTTAATGCTGATAATAAATGCAAAGCTGCCTGGAAAATAGTTAATGATAAAATAAAATCTAATTACTTTAACAATAATGAAATAAAAGAAATAGTTGATGGTGTAAATGTGTTAAAAAATGGTGAAGATATTGCAACTTGTTTTAATCACTTCTTCGTTGACGTTGTAAATAATGGTTTCACACAAAACAACGCCGATAATACAAAAGTTAAGAGACTTCCAAATTCTATTTACCTTGAACCGGTTAGTTGCTTCGAAATATTCAAAATTACTATGAGTTTACGAAACACAAATTCGACCGGATATGATGAAATTACAACAAAACTACTTAAACAGAACATAGGTAGCTTTATTGAACCGTTGACACACATCATTAACTTATCTTTAGAAAATGGAGTTTTTCCGGAAAATTTAAAACTATCTGTAGTAAGACCATTATATAAAAAAGGAATAAGATCCGATACTGGAAACTATAGGCCTATTACTTTAGTACCAATATTGTCCAAAATTTTTGAAAAGGTAATGAGCATAAGGCTCTTAAAGTTTTTAAATAAAAATGATGTCTTCAATGATGAACAAAATGGTTTCATAAAGAATAAGTCAACAACGTTAGCATGTTTTAAACTAGTCAAACAGATTTTAGATGCGATTGACAAAAAAGAAATTCCTGTTGCTATATTTTTGGACATGAGTAAAGCTTTTGATACAGTTTGTCACAAAGTTTTACTGGATAAGCTAGAACAGTATGGTATCAGAGGCCCTGCATACAATTGGTTTGAAAGTTACTTAAATGAGAGAAAGCAATGTACCGAAATAAGGAAAATGTGCTTTGAAACTAAAACTGAGATAACTTTTAGATCACCTTACTTAGTAAATACCTACGGTGTTCCTCAAGGTAGTGTTCTTGGCCCAATCCTATTTATAATTTATATTAATGAACTGCCTAAATCGACGGATCAATACACTGTTCTATTTGCAGATGACACTACCATTCTCATAAAGGAAAAGTGTATTGATCATATTAGTAGAGTAGGTAATAAAGCTTTAGTTAATGTTGTACACTGGTTAGATGCAAATAATTTAAAAATTAACACAAATAAAACTAATTTTATGAGATATATGACATATAATAATAATAATAGTTGTAAAATTGACTTAAATTGTAATAATGATGACATCGTAATGGTAAATGACATGAAATTTTTAGGTGTGATAATGGATCCGTTTTGTAATTGGAAAACACAAGTGGACAATGTATGCAAGAAAATAAATAAATTTGTATTTGCGTTAAGAAAAATAAGAAACATCACAAACATAGAAACTGCGCTAACAGTGTACCACAGCCATGTATGTTCTATTTTAAGATACGGTGTTATTATATGGGGTAACTCAACTGACTGGCATAGAGCTTTTGTAGTGCAAAAAAAATGTATTCGCTCCATTTTTGGTTTGAAGTGGACAGACTCTTGTAAACCTATCTTTAAACACCATAAACTGCTTACGTTCCCTTCCCTGTATTTGCTAGAAATCTTAAAATTTGTTAGGAAAAATATGACACTATTTGAAAAAGACGAAAAAGCCTCAACAAAGAGAAAGATAGTACAAAAGCCATTAATAGTGCCCAGATATAGACTCAAAGTATGTGACAAAAATTCGTACGCCATGGCAGTCAAAATATATAACAAATTACCTAGGGAATTTAGAGATTTGGAAAATAACGAATTTAACCACAAGTTGTATATTTGGCTTTGTGACAAATGTTTTTATTGTATTGATGACTATTTGAATTGTAAGTTTTATTAATTTAATTTGATTATGTTTTTTTGTTATTGTGTTTTTATTTAATCTTGTGGACATGTCAATATTATTTTTTCAATTGTACTAAATTCTAATTAATAATTTATATGACTAATGTATTCTAATATTTGCACGACTGACTAGTTGAATACAGTGAAACTTATTTAATCATTTATGTACCTATCCTGTACCTGTATTCGAGCAAATAAATATTTCATTTCATTTCATTTCATTTCATTTCATTTCATTTCATTTCATTTCATTACGTCGTAATAGGTAAATATTGTTTGTATATACTCTTAAAACGTGGTAGTCGTGGTTTACTTTGCGGAAATATTCAAGTGTCTTAAAACTTGACGTTTGGTACCAATTGAACAGTAGGTACATTTGATTTTGTTTGGTTCAAAATACTGCGCAGTTCAAGATCCATAATCAACTTTAGATTAAATGCCTCTGTGAGATCATATTTTGAATAATGATAAATAGGCATACTAACCTAAAAAATCAAACAATCGCATCGCAATATCGATAAACTTTTATTAACTCTCCGAATTCAGAGCCACTTGGAAACCTTTTGTGGTAAGCTGGATTTAATCACATACGATTGGTTCTCAATATTCAAACAAATCAAGTTTGAACTTGTCACCAAGTAACTTCACTTCGTTGTACTTTAACGTTAACTACAAAGATGCATAAAACATGTAGATTGTATTATTCAATGACAGTCAAACAAAGGTGAGGCCAATTTGCAACATATCCACGTTACGATTTGCAGGTTGTCATTTTATAATTGCTAAACAACCTATTAGTCTAACCGGCGTTGATAATTTGAGATCAAATGAACACGAGGCCTTGATTTTCTTCGTCATCCACTGTAGGTACATGCGAGAGCACCAAGCATAGTATATTTTTTTAAGCTCATAATAGTATTCTACTGAATAGGGTATGTCGTAATCAAAGTGGTTAAGTAATTTCACATACCAACATCAGAAATAACGTACAGTTCATATTTTTCATTATGTGACTTCATTCAACGTAAGTCTCCATAAAGTAAAACTCTTATTCGTCTCGCAATTATTTTGAATGATTGCAGAGTATTCGTACATCGTACGATACACATTTTAAAAGCAGGTGTATCGTAAATATCCGTTACACATAGGACGGCGTGTTGCGGTTCAACGGAGCTGAACGGGCGCTGGTTGGCGATCCAGTGAAGTACCAAAACACTCGTCGGTCCGCGCTCATGACCACCGACCATTACTGACTCTAACTACACATACGTTTCTAGTAATTCGCTTAAGCATCGCACACATACAAGACTGTTCAATTCGCTTAGCTTAGAGATTTCAAGCCTAGAAAGTGCGCATAAATGCATTTAAAACAGTGTAGTTGTTTGTACACTGCTTGTGATGATAATGTTTGTTCAGGGACCTTGTGCAACATCATACAATCAAACTGCTTTATCACAGTCATCTTGACAAGTCGGCCGTCACGATAGAAAGTTAACTCAATTACCTGAAAGCCGGAGATCCGTTTAGGTGGCAGCAACTGTGGCGCTCTATCGACTAAGTTTTCCATGGAATGTCGTGTGAGATATCCTTGTTTTTGGATAGATGAATTAGTTTTGTACGATGTTCTGCTGAATTTGGTGGCCGGTGCGACAATGCGATTTCCGTTTTCGTCATCATCTTCCCATTCGGTGACTACTTCTGTGCGTACATCTTCGAGAGAGCGGGAGCGGCTGCAAGGGCACGCAGAAGATGGCGACGGGTTAGGGTTCCGCAGCTGACGCGGCCGCTCTCGCGCATACAGGTCCGCATGCCCGCTAGGTGTCGGCGCACCCGCAGACCGATAACTTGGTGACAAGAAATAGTAATCCCGAGATTTATTACTATATGCGCTCATCCCGGAGAAGTCTGAATATGTCGAACCTTTGGACGACGCGGTTTTAAAATTCCTCAAGTCCATTGGATCCGGCGGTCGGAAATAAAAATTAGATTGTGTCTGTCGGGAGAGTGGCGGCCACGGTCGGTACGGCGCGTCTATGTAGTGTGCCGGTTTAGACTTCATATCGATAGTGCATAGATGCGAAAGAGCATCCGAGCGCGGCGTTAGCGGTTCCGTGTGGATGTAATCGAGGGAACTGCGTTACTGCTGGCACGGGCGCTTAGTACCGCCACCGCCGACCCACCACAAGCCTTACCACACTCGCACCGCACACGTTAGACAGAGATGAACACAGAGAGAAAGGCGCGCTCGCGTTCCGCTCAATCCGTTTGATGCGAACACAAGTGAAAGGGGTAGCCCATGCGCGGTCAACGCGTTCTGCGCACTCTGATATTGCTCATGAGCACTGCGCCTGCGATATCTCTACATTCGTCCACGGAAACTCTCAAAACTTTAACAATATAACTCTGGCAATGTTGTTATCAGTTATACATTGTGAGATCTAAGTTGTAATTTTGATATTGCATCTTTGCATTCTTAAAAATTTTGGCATCGTATACCAAAAGATGCCGTATTTTTATAAGAATGGAATTGATGATACTGGCTTCATTCATAGATACGTTTGATAATAACAAAACTGTTTGTCATGTGAACAGTATTAAAACGCATGTTTTAGAAAAACGTTTAATTCGTCACGCGCGCTTGAAACTTTCGCTTCTTTGTTACACTTCAATAGTTACAAAAATGATGCTATAACAGAATAATTACGATATTTCGTAATCCTCCATATACGTTTCAAATGTATAATTGACGAACCGCTTTCAATACAATATAATATCGGTAATAACGAGAATACTAAAACAACAATCATAATACAAATCATACAAATATTGCTCACATAGTCAACACCCACGTTTGACTACAAATAACGTTGGAAAATTCAAACATTTAATTAGTCACCTTATTTGTAACGCAGGAACTCAAGGATGTTCCATAATAGTCCTGTAATAATAAACAACTTTGTGTCAGAAGAAACTCATCATAAACTTAATTTCAACCCACACATATAAAACTATTAATTAAAATCATAATAATGAACTACTCGAAGAAGCACTTCCACCGCAAGAAACGTAACCGGCCTGCTTCTTGGGAAGTCATGCGTGGCAGGCTATTATAAACGTATTCATAACATAGTTTTACGAGTTCATTTGTTTTAACCGTAGTTTTAAACGTCATCAAAAGTTGTATAACCAAAGATAAAAATTACGAAAACAGTTTATGAAGTAGATTTTTTATTAAGATAGAGTTGAGTTAACTTTTATTGGGTCCGAATAATAAGAAGATATAACACTGGTTTTATGTCCAAATACAAAAACATAACAGTAGGCACGTGCCAAATTTGATAATTTGGAAACTCGAGATATCTATATGTTACATCTAGTTTGGTACTGTACGTACATGGTCACTCGATAGGGCGAACCGCGACGAGTTCTGTGTGACCTACACCTCCTTAAATGGTTATGACGCCGCCGCCCCGCGCCGCCACCGACAGTCTCGACAAAATCATTATAATTAAGTTATATTATTTCGCACCCGGTTGCAATATTTGCATACTGTGCTTGTGTCGAATGAGATGAGTGGCATTTTCAACAGATTTCAAAATGTTTTTTTTGTTTGAATGTTACGCCATTTTCTATTCCGTATATTGAACACATTTTTTTAAGATTCTTTCTTTTAAAAATAAAATTAATTAAGATCTGATATGTACTTTTTGAGAAATCTTTGAAAATGTGTTTTTGTTATGAATAGTGTTAAGTATATTTTGTAAAAAATATATTTATTTTAGAAACAACTCCTGTTAAAACCAACATTAGCAATCATTTGAGTAGTGTTAGATACAGGTAAAAGTATATATTTCTTCGTAACATGGATCTTTTTGATAAAACACATATTTAAACACAATACAACGCGTGGGAGGTCAACACAAATACTTGTTCAAATATTAAATCTTTGTACAGTTTTCGTATTTATCTTTACTGTGTCGGGTTTTATCATATCTTACTGGATACCTACTGGATGAGTGCGCAAACAATTAGTAATATACTGTAGAATACTTAATGAAATAACATACAAAAATTTTTAATACTTATTGTAGAATAATCCAATAAAAAAAACAGTAGTAAAAAAAGCAATTACATGGTACCATATCAGCAATCTAGAGCCCACAGTACTTTTGTAGTTTATGACTTTAAAAACAATTAAATATCATGTACTTTGAAAATTCTCATACAATAATATAAAAAATCTCGACTGCTATACCCAATTGCAGTATGCCTTCCCCTTGCTGGATGGTTCCTATCCTACTCAAGACAAAAACTTCCAAACGGTTCAGTTCGTTCATTCGAGCAAAATTTTAGAAACTACAAGGGAATAACAGTATACTGCTAATAAAAATGTATCATACTTGACCCTAGTGTGAGTCACAGTTTACGCCGAAATTCCTAAGCAACATAAAGTAAGTAAACGTTGACACAATTTACCGATACATACATACCGCGCACCTGAATCATGCCATGTGTACGTATGTTCTTAGCTACTCACCTATTTCGGTCATCATAATAGTTTGATAAAGTATTATGGCCTTCGTCATTGTTCAAGTTCATATAGGCGCTCAGATAAATATGCCAAAAGTCTACTACAGTTATGAACATAGTTTTATTTTGAATTGAAATATTTATGACCTTTTCTCAAAAAGTACTTGTCAGATCTTAATTGCATTTATATGGACCACTTTTTAAAACATGATCTATCAAAACAAAAAAAACATTAAATTTGCTTTATAATTGGCGGAGTAATTTCGTAACATACAAAAAAACCAACAGTCGAATTGAGAACCTCCTTTTTTTAAGGCCGGTTGAAAACTGTTAAAAAAGGGTTCAATATCTTGTGTCGTTGTAATTCCTAACTTAGAAATGATAAAGCTTCAGGAAACAACGGTTTGCAGCGGCTCAGAATGAATTGAAATTGATTGGGTGATTAACTATCATTCTACTCAAATCCAATTAATCGAGATTAATCGGGATAGTTACACTTATTAAGATTCATAGAGTTACACTCATGTACTAGATAGTTACTCAGGTATTGTAAGTAATTAATAATTCTAGCTATTCTAGATTCTAGTAAACAAGTTACTATGGTGTTACAAGAAATGCATTTTTGTTTGTAAATGTTGTCGTGTTAAGATTTATACGCATTTCAAATTGTTTCCTGTAGTGTTTAGTCGGCTTTAGGATAAACGTTCAGTTGTAAATTTTATGCCGAGAAAAAGTAGTTTTAGCTTATTTTAGCTTATTAGACTTCCTATATATAATACACCTATTTTGCCCATGAATCACATTTGTTATACGAAATGATGGACTGACTGATGGTGAATGCATTTTCCTAATAAAGCGATGATGTAATTTACGCTATTTGTCGGTGAGCGAATCAATTAAGTACTCATGTCCAATAACGCAAACAAAGTCAGCACTGTTTGTTATAATTACCTTATGATGTCCAAAGGAGACTCTGTCGTCATGGGCGAATGAAGGAACCGAATTATTTTTCTCAGAGTCCCAAGATGTATGCCAGAAATCTAAAGAATCTGTCGATGACTTCTTTGTATCGATGGAACTTTTCCTTGAAAGTGAATTTGTAGAATCAGCATAGTCTCTGGAACTCTTCCTGGACAAGGTGTTCGTCGAGCCAAAAGTGTCTTTAGAGCTTTTTCTGGAGAGAGAATTTGTTGATCCCACGTAATCCCTTTTCATTTCTCTAACACCGTTACTGACAGTAGAATCTCGTCTGTAATTAACGATGTTGGTGCGACTGAGATTTGGAAATGACCCCATCGAGTGTCTTTTGTTGGGGAGTTTATGTGTAGGGCTTGGGGTTTCCCGGCGTGGAGGCGTCGCAGAAGGACTGATACGATCACGTCTCAGAAGACTGGGAAACGTTGACGGGTGCTCCATCTCACGGGCAGGCGACGCTGAAAATCGCGTCGAGTCCCGTCGCCTGTGTCATCATAATTAACATTAGCAATTGCGAGCATTATAATCAATTTAAAATCTACACACATAACAAATACGGACCTGATAATGAGCCCATTTGTGGGAGACGAAACATCCCTACAGAGTCCCGGCGTCGATTCTCTGCTGTGCAGGTAGAGCGATGACCGATAAGGAGTGCTGCAGCGGCCGTGAACGTCACAACGAGGGTCGTGCTCGATGGTGCAGCTGACGAGAGGTGATCGTCGTCCTTCTCCATCGAGGCTCATATTGCCAAACATAGAATCTAGCTGACGCAGCGCTACCGCTTTCTTTACCGCGGTCATTTTTCCACGTAAACACTTTTCACACGAAATGAGTTCTTACATACAACTTTAGTGAAGGAAACAATATAAAGCTCGTAAGATCGTAAAACGTACTAAAGCGAAAGATAAGTGACATGTATGTCCTCGGAGTATGCTTCGACGCGACTGGACTGTTTGGACGGCATTGTGCGCAGAACGCTTACCGGTGACTCATAAGGCATGCGCGCGAGCAACGAGACTTCGATTATAGTCGTGTCTTGCAATTACATGTATATAATAAATATAGTGACAAGGAGGTAAATAATGGACCAGCAGGACAATTGAGAGAATCATCAACAGTAAACGAGGTCCGACCGATCGTATGTGGGCGTCTCAAGTTCGCTCGAAGGTCATTTATTGTGACTTTCAAGTGATTGAATGTAGTACCTATACCTTCCACTCAGATATTAACAAAGAAGTTTCAACACACTCTGAACACTTTTCATTACAATAAAGCACATGTTTATCCACTAAGAAGTATTTAAAGTTAAAGTTTAAATTGAAGCAGGAACTGTAAAATTTTAAGTATGGTAGCTTAGCGTTCGTACATATATATTCAGTGAACCTGTTTACTGAATTGAATACATAAATGTATACTAGAAGTGTTGGATTCAAAGCTAGAGCTTTTTTTTCCTGAAAGATACTGATTTGAAAGAGATAAGTAAAATCATTATACATTTTCGGATCATATTTTGAAAGCTGCTAAAATGTATTTTATGCGTAGTTCATTATCATGATGAGCCGTCTCGAACAGCTTAAGTTGATTGTTTATATAACTTCAGTATTTTTTCCGCTGCAAATTTCGATCAGAAAGAGTGTAAAGGTGTACGTATTGTTGTAAGTCACGAATTCTATGCTCAAGCGGAATCTCGATAGCGCAAAACATTAAGATTTTTTTTTAATTTTGTTCAAAATGCTGCATGGCTCTGACTTTACCATAATATTAAACAAGTTAGGTATTTAACTATGTTTATGTCTTGTTTGTGATATTTGTTAAGTAGTGTAGGCGTTTAATAATTAATAATCAATCCAATATAGCATACTTGAAGGACATAATCATTACTTTATACGACGAAGTAATAAATAGGTGCGTTAATACAAACAAAGTACAGAAATATAAATAACCACATCGTTTTGCATCAAAATATGGAGGTCAGTGAAGACCCCGTTGAATAGCAAAATAATATTGAATTTAAATTATCATTTTTATATCCTGATTTTTTTTATTACATTTGTGCGAATAGAAATGTGACGTGGTCCCCTTAAAAGAAATAAAATGTAACTAAAAGTATATTTTACGTGAATCCAGTCTGCATAAAATAATTATAAAACCTGATATCTTCTTTGTGGTATGTCTACGAATTGTTATTGAGGTTGAATATTGAATAGCTTAATAATATTTTATGAGTTTGAAAGGATACTTCACGTGGAATAAATACTTACATTATGCAGCGCTTCAAAATAAAACAAGAAAACAAACGGAAAGCAATTCTACTTTATTCAGCATTGAGGCTGCGGAATACAAAAATATTACATAATATTAAATAAAAAAAACTATTCACGGACATTTCATACATCACACTCTAGTCCCTAACTAAGCAAAGCTTGTAATATGGGAACTAGATTGCGGATAGAATACTTATTTAAGTACATTTATTTTGTACTATTATATACAAAATTTAGATTATTACTATCACCATCATTTCAGCTCGTTGGCACCCACTATAGGCCTCCTCATTATTATGCCATTCTTTCCGGACGGATTCCTTGCGACTCTCATCCACTGATTCCCGGCTCGCTCCATAATGACTTTGGACCATCGGGCTGGTGGTCTGCCTCTTGGTCTACGAGCATCCCTTGGCCACTATTCCGTAATCGCCTTTGTCCACCTTCCATCGTCGCTTCTTGCTTAGTGTCCCGCCCATCAACACTTATATTATCCTATAACCTAAGAAATGATCTCTAGGTAGCGATTTCTTTCTGACCATCGTTTTTATAAAATAACTAAAGCTAAGCTAACTATAACTAAATTTTACGATGTACAGTGAATATCAACTATGTATAAATATCGTTCTTTCCCATTCCAATTCCCGCTCTCTTAGCTTCTCAGAAACCCGAACGCTGCCCGCAAGAGATCGTTTGTAGCGATAAAACTGCTCACTTTTTTTTTATTGTTTACTTCACTAATTGCTTTTTTTATGTTATTATGCTTTTCGGTTTTTGGTGTATGAACAAAAAAGCTGTGTTTTAGTGCATATATATGTAGTTTAAAACCGAACAATAGCTTTTGATAGTCAAAAATATGAAAAAAAAAATAGTGTGACAAAATTATCCCCAGGCATGGTAAGATGTCTTGATTGATTCATAGAACCTTCTCAAGATACATTGTGGATCTCAGGTCAAAGGCACGTCCATAATATTAGTTTTGCAACTTGCCCACTTTTTTCAGTAGTTTGTATTCCATAAGTGTACTTAGTACTTAGTTCTTAGTCCTTCGCCAAATGAGACCATTGGCAAATAAATTAATTAAAGCTTGTTGCGTTATACGAATAAGGAAGAAAACAATACATACAGCGCCATCTAGCGAGTTGCAACTACACTAACCTGCATCCGACAGATGGCGCTGTAATCTATGGACAAATAGTGCCACACTGAAACTGCATTTAATTATATTCTTTGTAAGAACTATTAAATAAAAATGGTAAGAATCAGACCATAACTTAGCCCGTTCTTAAATCGCCGATAGGCTTAAGTAACTTAAAACTGGTACTTTTAATCGCCCAGTATATTAGTATATTCTAAACGTTTCTAGGGTTTTACTGAAGAAAGTATACATGATTATGACTGATATAAGTCGAGCAGCTATCACGGAGTTGGAACACTTTTAACTTACTAACCTTTACCTTTGCTTCTCGTACCCCTTTGCCAAAGGTAAAAGAAGACGGTAAAAGTATTTTCTTCTCGTACTACGCACATCCTCATTCTCATCAGTCCATTATAATTGATAATTGTCATTAGAATCTATGATATTGCTATGTAAGTTAAGTATATTTTTTTTTTATATTTTCTCTAATTCATTGTATGTATTCAGTGATATATCCAAAAATCAGGATAAAGAACTTGCAAGTTATATAAATAAGTACGTGCAATGTATGGCAAGTAGGTACAGGTATTATATTTGCAAGTATAATATGTAACTCTTAAATACATTTAAATATTAACAATGGTCAACATTTCTAAGACGAGCCTAAAGAGCGAAGACATAATAAAGATACAAGTAAATTAAGCTTTTATAATAAAATTGCATAAGTACATAAATATGTATAAGTAAATAAATATTCACGGACATTTCTCACACCACACTCTAGCCAAAACCAAAACCAAACTAAGCAAAGCAGTAATATGGGATAATTATCTCTTAGGATAATATATCAGAACTGTTATTGATAATTTGGAAATCGAAAACCATATCTATATTTACAAAAAATAATAAATATGAAAGTACTCTTCATTGGTACTTTATGTGGTATGTGAAAGAAGTAAAATGACTTGCACGGAATATTATGTATGAAAAATGTTATTGACTACTGGGGGTAGTCAATAGCTATTAAAACAATCGCACAGAGAACTAAGTTCTAATCACCTCGAAAGCCATACCCTCACAATAAAAAGGCTAACCGGCTGATTGAATGAGACTTGTATTATTATATCAAAGTGTACAAGCGAAGCTAGGTAATAAAAAAATATTCTTACGTTATTCAGGTCATCTGAATCCGGAACCTCGTTAATTTCGTTCTTCCTGAAACACAGACAAGACAACCGTTACAAACATTACTAGGTATCATAAAATAACAATCAACAGTAATAATACCAGCTATTGTACTAACTCAAACAGGTAATAACACCTACTTTACATATTACATAGTAATTTATCGGTTCGTTGTCGGAGAAAACTACTTTAGAGCAGTTTGCGACCAAACATTCAGAGCAAATTGCCTGCTCGTTCTACCGAGGAGCGCACCGCACCGACCGTAAGAAAATAATCGTTGTCTGATGCATTGCGTGCATGCATTTTATATTACTTATCAGATGTTCGTTAACCGTTAATCGAATAAATCACAGAAGAATATAACGTTTCCTAATTGATTTGATTTAAATCACTAAGTTTTATATAAGTTACTGACCTCATAAACGGTGCTTGGTCCCGAACTTCCCGAGTTTTGTCAACAACTTGAATCGGCGACGGATTGTGATCCGATGACGGGAAAGCCGGCGAAATATCACTCATTTCCATCCTGAAATTTCGAATACATATATTTAATTCAGCATTCACAATTTATACTTAATTCTAATTTGTCTTTTTTTTAGAAAGGCGCTTACGTTTTCTGTTGCCGCAAATCCGACGAGCAAAGATTGCGCAGGTAGTCGTCGCACTCGCGTTGCTTTTGTATCTGGTATTCCTTGAGTAAGTCTCTCCTAAAGTCTCCATCCGCGGGGAGCGCGACCTCCGCGTCGGGCTGGCGCGGCGGCCGCTCGGCCTCCGCCGTCGTCGAGATGGACGTGCATGCCGAGTACTCGTGGCCGCGGTGCTCCGGCGTCGTCGCCGTGGAAGCGCCGATGCTGCTCGGAGTCTGACTGTTGTTTTTAGAATCCCCCGTCTTCGATTGCTCGTCGATAGGCTTCAGCGATTCGTTCAGACCGTTAAAGATACTCTCACCGTTTTTATTGTCGAACAAGCGATCAACGGACGTGTTCATCAGTTTGTTTCCTTTGATGCCCGTTAGATGGAAGCCGGCGAAGCACGAGGAAGAGGGGCCGTAGTCGATGGCGGAGAGAGCCATGACCGCAGGGTGCCTCGGGGCGCCGTCGGGCAGAGGCCGCAGCGAGCGCGTCATGGCGTCCGCGGCCGAGCGCGGCCTCCGGAACGGCATGGCGAGGTGAGGGAACGTGCGCGGTTTGATCGGCGTCACCAGCATGTGCTCCGTCCACGACGTGTGCAACGACGGACGCTCGAGCTTCTCCACGTCCACGTTCAGCATTCTTTGCTCGAAGGGCACGCTGAACGTTTCTGACGGAATCGATTGCAGCCACGACAACAAACTTAAGTCAGATTCATCGAAACCCGAACCATCCAGAAGCCTAGAAAAGTTCACTTCGTTCGATTGCGCCTCCTTTGACCCCGTAGCTTTAGCTTGGCAATAATTCACACACGATTCGTAAAGTATTCCCTTTATGAGTAACTGCATCAACCGATCGTTTTTAGCGCACTTAGAAATCGTGTTACTGGATTTCTTATCGCACGGTAAAAATTGTTCTACCAATGGGTACACCTCGCGAAAACACTGAACGCGAGCATTGCTCGGATTCCATTTCTTGAATTGCGCATGGTCAGTGATGCTGGGCAGAGTCAGTAATAAACATAGGTTCGAGTATTCATCTTTTGAAGGGGCTAGTTTTTCGAGATCGCTGAGTACTTTAACAACTTCGTCAACTATGTTTTCTACATTATTGTATGCTTTTATTTCAGATCTGATGCAGAGTAGTTCGATATATTTGTGTCTGAGGATTGCATAGTTGAATTTGTCGGCTTCGAAAGCTTTTAGCGCGCTGAGAGGTTGGATAAATTCTAGTACGTCGTCCCATTGTCCATCGAGGATGAGTTGTCGGAGAAAGAGGACGTCGTCGGCGTAGTTGCCGTTGATGACGCCGGTCTCGCGCTCGAGCGACAGCTGCGTGATGTGCAGGTCGCGGTGGTGCAGGAACTCCAGCGCGAGCCTCACCACGTCGTCTTCACGGAGGCTCAGGTGCGTCGACGGCATTCTGCACCACCCCACCCCTGCAACAAACTTCCACCTGATTCATGCTTTCCTAGTGGTTACCACCTAATATGAAATGAACATAAGTTATAGTTAAGTACTTAATATATTTTATTATAAACTTTTTTGTTGACATTCATCTATATTTGTCAGAAAATTAATGACTAAACGCACTATGTGCACACAAAAGCATCTATTAAACCATGATGCTAAATACCCCTGTATCTCCTTACTGAAATATGAAATTATAGGTTTTTTCATTACATGTCTGAAAACATTTAATGGAGAGTACTAGTTACTGCCTTACTGAAATTAAGTTGCATTTTATATTCTTTTTTCAATACTACTTGCCGAGCAGGTCAGATTTGTAGAAATCACCAAACCAACCTTAATTATGTTGATGTTATTCAAGTCATGCTGGGATTCTAGATTGTAACCTACATAGACAAACTGCATAATTAGAGCAAGGGTAATAAAAAATCATTGCACATCACACTTTCTTTTGCATTATGAATTGCGCAGTAATCACTTTTACAGTTATGTTACTAGAAAAACTATTATATTTACAAGAAAACTACTATTTAAAAATTGTTTCACTATTTAAAATACAACTGAGTATTATTTTTTCACATTATTGCAGAAAGTAATAGAAAGTCATTTTTTTTACTCATTGCAAAATATAATTTAACATGACCATAATATATAACCACTTGAATGGTGTGCTGAAATGGTTAAAAGCTATGTGAGTATATATGGTTTATTTAATAAAGATTGTAAGTATGTTTAATTCTTTCTTTACTATGGTACATTTAGAAAGGTAGAGAAAGTAGTAGGTACATGTTTGGAAATGAAAATGTATTAGTAGGCAGAATTCCCCTCCAAAAACATTTACAAAATTATCATAGGAATGAAGACTTTCACACAGCAAAAATGTTTAGGTAATTTATTCTTCTGTGTGGAGAAAGCATTGAGAGATTCTTCTTGTGGTTTGACTTACCTAGTTGGTTGTTAATCACTACATAATAAGACAAACATATCATTGAAATAATCTCTTTATGTGGTAGTGTTGGAAGTGAGTCTATGTAGGTGTTTTGGTGACACACCAGTGCCCAAACCAAAATTAAAGCGTCAAATAATTCACGTAAACATGGACCTCTGGCCATATAAGGCGGTTGTGTTCCTCCAGATCACGGTAGGATACTCATGAACTTATAAACACTAAATGAAAGTGAATTATTTACGATTACGTACAAGGAAAATATATATAACTTTTTTTATTTAGACGAATGCACATAAAAACAACAAATATTATTTTTACCTAGAGAAGTCTTGACTGATTCCACCAGATGAGCAATCCACCAGATAGGCTTTCTTTACTGAAAACTATAATCCTGCCTTGATAACTTGTTAGAAACGACCAAGACATTGAAATCATTTACACATTACAGCCGCCGTGGAAAACGGACGGACGGACTAAGACTATACCAGGGGGGGTACTGTTGGATGGGGATGCCTCGAAGTATGGAAAGTAGCGCTCTCTATCGACAAAGCAACGAGAACTTTGACGTTATTCGTTAATGTAATTGTCAAAATGTCATGTGAATGAAAATTTGAAAAAAATCCGCTTTGTTTCTTCAGTTTTCAGTGGTTGGTTATATTTTATTGAATTCTCTTGTTACGGTAACTAACTATGGATAATCGCCGTCGAGGTTGTGTCTTCGGTTGTGATATTCGTGGTAAGTTCTCTTATTTTGTGTCTCTTATTAGTACCTACATAAATAAAATAGATAATATGCGATGGCGCTATGGATGGATCCATGGATGTAGTTTTAGTTAGATACCTATTCTGGCTGGATGCTACGCCAAAGAGCTACCTACCTATTAGCATCTATTTATTATGCATATTGATTGACTTGACCAACTGTTCACGAAATCTATACCTACCTACAACTATGTTGGTACCTACTTGAATTACAGAGTAAAATGTTATCATGGGAGCGTGTTGTTTTCTAGGGATACTAAGCTTGAATATAATATAAATGCAGCGAGATTGTACCTACATAAAAAACACAATATGTCGGTTATTTGAACAGTGGGATAAGTGCAGGAAGATGATGATTTTAACAGAATTGTTAATTTGCAGGAATTCCACTACATGGTTTCCCACATCCAGTTAGGAAACCTGATTTGTTTGTTGAATGGTGTATGATCACTGGGATTCAACAAACTAACCAAATGCATACCTATGTGAATCGACGGGTTTGCAGCCGTCATTTTTTACCAGAACAGATAACATCTGGCCATCGATTAATACAATCTGTTCGACCAACATTACATTTGCAAGGTGAGTCCTAAAAACAATAGCATTTATTTTTACATTGTATGGTGGTAATATCAGCTGTGAATAGGTGCAGCCAGAATAATTTTGGTGCTACGCTGGTTGTTGAGTTCAAACAGGGGAACATGAAAGAAGAAATTACTTACAAATAAATTATTTTCAATAAGAATATTGTGTGCATCATATCCCAATTCCATGTTTCAAATAGATTTCATAAAGTTTATTGTAAAGTTTAGTAAGTATATTTTAAATTTTGAATATGTATAAATCGAATTATAATTGTAAAAATGGCTTAATTTTTCAGGTGTGCATCGGTCCTGGGAAACAATTATTCGAGAAGAACATAACTATTGTTGCCTGCGAGGTAAGTTAACTTAAAACTTCTTCTATTTATTGTCTACTAGCTGCTGTCTGCGGTTTCAGCCGCGTGGTTGCTTTCAATCAAATTCAAATTTTAAAAGGATAAGCATAGTTTTGTTGTTAATTTATCGGGATAAAAAGTAGCCTCTAGGTAAGTTAATCCAGGCTACAAACTATACATATTCCAAGTTTCATCCAAATCGGTTGAATGGTTATGGCGTGATTGAGCCACAAACATCCAAATATCGTAACTTTCAATGTATAATATTAGTAGGATATTTATTTAATTTTAGAAATAAATAAATGAATGCATAATTACAGGGACAAGCAGTGACCGAGTACCAGCTCCTTTAGAGCATGTAGAACCAGCTGCCAAATTAAATGATGGTGAAAACTATCCTTCGACATCTGCACCACCCACCCATGGTATGTAAAAAAATAATTCTTATTTTATTTTAGCACAATAAAACTCTTAACCTAAACCTACAATTTTGTCGAATTCCACGCGTACCAAGTCGCGCGGGTCATAGCTAGCTAGTACTTTATAAAATAGTTATGAAACTTGTCTCAAAAAGAACCAAAAAGATGTCATTGTTCTTATTATTTATTTTGAACCTACTTAAAAAAGAAGGTTATCAATTTGGATGATTTTTTTATGTTTGTCACCGCTTAACTCCGTCATTTATGAACTGATTTGAAAAACTATTTTTTTATCTAAAAGGTTATACTTACGTTTTCAGATTGGTCCCTTAGAAGTTTCATTAAAATCGGTTCAGCAATTTCGTCAATAAAACTCAATCAATGGTCAATTTTGGTCCTGATTGGAGGTCAGACGGTCTCCCAACTAGGCTTCTTGTATTAGAAGCTATGAATAAAAACATGGCGCGACCTATAACATCGCGATGTTATAGGTCGCATCGCAATATACATTGAATTTGTAGGTACTTATTTATAATTGTTTTATGTTACAGGAATATCAGAAAATACATGTGACTCATCAATTCCCGTGCACAGTCTACATGAAAATAATTCATCAACAACTGTCACTACTTCGAGACCCAAACTAGGTAATAAAAATAACTACCTACATACTGTTACGAGCTGTAGGGTTCGTAAAGATTAAAAAATACAAAATAATACTCAAAGATGATAACTTTATTTTTACAAGAACTTCCCACCAGTCTATTTTATTGTATTTTATTTATTTGTATCTAATATGAATTTAACTTACCACTTTCAGGGCTAAAAGCAGAATCCAGAAAACTAAAGAATTTGAAAAATCAAATCTATCGTCTGAAATCCTCAATGAAACAAGCCAAGTACAATAAGAGTTTAACATATTTACGTGCACTGAATGACATAATGGAAAACATGTCGAACTCCGCTAAACTTGTCACGCGTATTCAAGCCCAAGAGACACAAAAAAAGAAAAAGGGGAGAAGATACACAATGGATGAAAAAATTTTATGCCTATCGCTTTACAAGAAAAGTCCTAAATCGTATAAACTTATCTCGAGACTATTAACACTACCATCAAGAAAGTCGTTAAAGCAATTAATGTCTAGAATTAAATTACATGCCGGTATAAATGAGACGATTTTTGATGAATTAAAAAACACCGTTACAAAAATGCCGCTTGCAAATCGGTTAGTGACATTAATATTTGACGAAATGTCGTTGACACCTAACTTACAGTACAATGCTAATGATGACGATATTGAAGGATTTGAAGATAATGGTACAGAGAAGAGCACAAAATTAGCTGATCATGCCCTGGTGTTTATGATTAAAACAATTAAAGAAAATTATAAACAGCCAGTTGCTTACTATTATACAAAAAACATGAAAACGTTGGACTTGAAGAAAACAATTAAAAATGTTATAGATTGTGTTCAAAAAACTGGCCTAGTCGTCATAGCCACAGTATGTGACCAATGTACCACGAATGTTAGTGCAATCAATAGCCTTATAGAAGACACTAAGGCTGAGTATATTCGTGCTGGTAAAGAATGGCGTAGCGACATTTTTGAAATCAATTCAAAAAAAATTGTTCCTTTATTTGATGTTCCCCATTTATTAAAGGGTATAAGAAACAATTTAATGAACAAAAATTTGAAATACAAAGATGAGAATGATGTCGAACGGATTTTAAAGTGGGAGTATTTTGAAATGGTATACAATGCAGATGTTAATAGAGGAGAATTGAGGTTTTTACACAAGATAACAAAAGAACACATTGATGTAAAATTTATGAAAAAAATGAAGGTAAAAACGGCCACCCAACTTTTAAGCCACAGCATGGCCGTAACAACGGATTGCCTTGTAGGAAGAGGTGACATCCCCAAAGAATGTGAAGATATGGTTCCATTCCTACTAAAAATAGATAAATTATTTGACTCGTTAAACACTTCCACATATCACATACCAAATGGAAAAATTTTCAAAGGTCCAGTGAGAAGAGGTTCACCTCACCACAAATTGTGGCAGGATTCCATAAAAATGTTAAAGTCATGTGTTTATGTGAAGGATTCTGTTGCAAAATCAGTACCAACTTTAAAAAATTTTGTAAGGACCATTGAAGGATTTCAAGAAATTTGGAAATCATTAAATGATAACTATGGTATTCACTGTATGTTAACGCGAAATTTTAACCAAGATCCAGTAGAGAATTTTTTTGGCAATATTAGAAGCCTTGGATGTAGAAACGTTTCCCCGGATTGTGTTAGCTTTAAAGGAGCTTATAAAACTTTACTATTAAACAATTTTACATCAACTCATTCAATAAATGCAAATTGTGAAGAAGACGCCAACGATTGTCTTAAGTCTTATAGATTTTTAATAAATAAGAAACCCTCCAATGGTCAGATAGTTCAAAGCGTATCATTAAATTTACCAGCAGATATGCTAAATGATAGATGTGATGGAAATGAAGATGGAATTTTGCAAAGAAATTATGTGGCTGGTTTTGTTTTAACCAAAATTTTACAAAACATTGTAAAAGGATGTACTCAATGTAAAGAGTCGCTGTGCGGCGATCCAAATTCAAAGGATAATGCTTATATAAGATGCAAAGAATATAAAAAAAATAAAACCAGCCTGGTCTATCCGTCAAAAGACTTATCAGAATGTTTCCAAGAAATACAAGAAACAGCTATTAATGTTCTTAAATCAAACCCGCATGAACATGGTATCAAACGTAATATTATAGATTTGGCAAAAATATTTATAAATTTTGACTTTATCAGTTGTCCTGTTCATCAAGCTCGGATAATACATTTTTTGATATGCTTGGTCATAAAAGTCATTGTACATAGTTGGTGCAGATGTGTAAACAGAATCCTACAAGGTAAATTGACCTATGACGGGGAAGATGATATTATTAAAAGAGAAGCTGCTGTTTATTATAACAAGCACAAAAAAAATGCATAATTATTATGGTTCTTAATGTTGTGTTTAATAATTTATAAATAAATCTTCTCAAAATATTATCGTTTTGATGTTTTAATTTAACATTCCTATGTACTCTACAAAATGTTTGTTACTGTTTTATGTGTTTTTACGGAAGCATTTTAAATTGTTATAGCGATTACAAAGAATATGAAACACAAAACAGTAACAAGCAGAATAGCTTTGCAAATAAATGAAAAAGCGTAGTATGTATAATTGTATAGGTACTGTAGACTCAGTAAGAATGTGTGGGTAAAGAACTACACGCACACATAGACAAAGTTTCATCGCCAAATTACCTGGTGGCGCCACTTTCCATACTGCATGAAATTGGCACAAGTGCGCACTCTATCCCGATTTTTCTATACTACTCTATGGACTATACAGCAAGCAAGCAAACAGCAAAACGAACTCAAACAGGCCAAGAAAAAAAATCGCCTTGAGTTGCTTGTTTGATTGATTACACAGACTAGAAACCGACTGCATGAGCGATAGCAGGGTTGCCAGTTCACAATCTAAAATTATACAAGAATAATAAAACTGAGTTGTGACAGGCGTCAGCGTCATACATAGCTCAGTTGCCTTCCATGCTATGGGTCGTGGGTTTGATTTCAACCCAGAGCAAATGTTTGTGTGATGAACATAAATATTTGTTCTGCGCCTATAATTCTATGAATGTATCTACAAAAAAAAATGTATAGTTATAGGTAAGTATTCTTCTTCTTATCGTGTCGATGCTACAACTGTAGGTAAGTATACTGTCAGTAGATTAGTTCCCATAGTACAAGTACAAGCTTTGCTTAGTGGGACTGGAGTGTGATGTGCGAAATGTCCGTGAATATTTATTTATTTACATAATTAAACCACCTATATCGAAATTCATGTTAGGTACTCCACAATTTTACGACTACCCCGACGCAAAAACGACGGGGTGTTATAAGTTTGTGTGCGAGTCTGTGGCAACGTAGCTTTCGAAAGGATCAGACCGTTTTCATGGTGATTCATTTTTGTTTGAAAGGTGCATTTGTTGGAAGTGGTCCTAAAAGCTATGTTTCCTAAATAGGTAAATACTATCGCTACTTTACTAAACATATCAGCAAGATGCGGGAAGGCTAATGTTTGCTTGCTGTTGTGTTGCCTAGTAAATGGTGAGATTCGTCGGCCCGGTGGATGAATAAAAAAAAATGTATTGTATTCATATACTTAATAATTATATTATGAATTTGGATTCACGCAATCATCTTTTTAATTCCAATAATCGTTTAACACAATAACAATCATATGCATTACAAAGGAGTATGTGGAAATAGGTGAAAAGAGATCTCCTTCGAAAAGAGATCTTCCACGCCGAGCGACCCTTGTCTTGGGGTCCGAAGACCGATGGATAGTAATCGGTTCTATTACCTATGTTCAAACTCCGAGATAACTTCGTTTGCGTCATCTAGGATTTGTCTCTGCCATCTGTTGGTCTGTTGCGTAGACTATGATGTAGTTCCTCATGTAGCGATATAGATGGCGCTACAAGTATACTCTTTGAATCAACATTTTTAATGAGTTATAAGATGTAAGTACATAAGATACTTAATCATTGTACACTCAATCAATTAAAAGTTACACAATACCATAATAAGTAATATTAGTTCACAATAATACTAACAACAATAATAGCTGCAATCAAATTTTATTTAGGTACCTATTGTTGAAGTGATTAGAATTGAAAATCCACTTTGAATAAATTAACTTATTTCCTGCTTACATGTTAAGATTTTAGGTAGGTATGAAAATACATACACAAACCCAAATGTTTGTTTCTACATTTTACAGTGACAATAACTTATAAAGACATTCATAAAAATCATAGAAACTACGAGGCCCATCTTAAAATAGATTCACAACATCATAAATAGCTGAGTGCTAAAAAGTTTAAAATGGTAACATGTAACAAGCAGGTATAGCAAACATCACCATTTTCAATTTATTTAAAAAACGTCACAGCGGAGAAGTGTGTCATCCATGGAGTTGAATGTACAACCCAATAATATTCGATATCTGTTTCATCAACATCAGAAAAGTAATCTTCATGCTGAGAATTGTGATACTCATTCTCTGAATTCTGAGACTCATCCTCTGAATTTTGATACTCATTCTCTGCATTTTGATACTCATCCTCTGAATTTTGCTCTTCATCCTCGTTCTCCACCTCCTCTTCCAGTTCTTCATCTTCTTCATCAATGGTTTCAAAGTTATACTCTACAATATAATATTCAAGCACATCCTCATCAGCAGATGAGTCATCACTCTCATCACTGTCAGGAACATGCAGTTGCTCTAGCTCATGCAGAAGAAGTTCATCAGTTATTATAGGATTTTGATAATTTCCAAATACGTCTGAAGAATTGTATTTATTTTGCATTACATCAATAAAGCCCCTTGTAGCGAACCATGCTTTTTCCTCACTTAAGCAGAGTCTTTTGAATGCTTCGAAGACATCTTTGAATAATTTGTTTGGTGATTCAACAAGCAAATGCAATGTCTCTCCATCATCAATTAAGTAATATTCTATGGTGCGGGAATCACTCAAGAATTTCCCAACAAATACCAAAGCCATGTCTTCATAACATATATCAAATGTGTTGGTTATTCCCTGTTTTATTTCTCTGATGGTTGTTGTTGGAGTTACCTGGAATAAATATCAATATAAATATCATATTTTCTTCAATTAGTATGTATATCTTCATTAATTACTGTTACATGTGACTTTATACACATACTTAATAGGAGTAGCTTTCTAATGGTAAAAGATTTTTAAAAAAGGGTGAGTTGTTTATAATTTAAATCTTAAAAAACAAACTTATGAGTTGAGATAATCGACCGAGCGAGTGAAGTGTCAATTTATGTGTGTTAATTTTGACATCAGGCAAAAATGCTTTTGTCCTTCCTTTTGTATTTGTCAATGCAATTCAATGAAAGTTCACAAGACAAAAACTTGATTTTACACATAATACTGCAAAACAAATGAAAGTTGCTGTAGCTTTATTTATCAACAGATTACATTAAAACTTGAGAGCCATGTTTAGGGCTCTAATATACACAAAATATTGCAATAAAAAACAAAACAGGGGTACGTGGAAAAAAGAGGAAGTTTGTTGCAGCATTATTTATCAACAGACAGAGGCGCTAAGAACTTTATCTCACACAAGATGTTGCACAATGATCGCTTATGGCATGCTTATTAAGTCTTGCGAGGTCTGCTTTTGTCACAGATTTACTATTTAGTTATATTTATTTACCAGTTTCATTAGTTTGAAATTAAATTCAATCGCATCATGTTTTACACTCAAAATTAGACTAATTGACACAAATTCGCAATAGATCTATGTTAGATTTTTAATGAGGGTATGAAAAAGTGGGTAGATTGAAAATATTGCAATGTGACTAACCTCAATAATACAGTCTCCAGTATGAATGAGAGTCTCCGCGCTGTCGGCGACGCCTGGAACCACCATGGATACTATGACCATCAGTCTCATATTAAAAACGGAATCTCCGGATCCAATTATAACTTGTGGCTCCTCATCAGCAGATAACGTATCTACACCAACGGTGGCAGCATGAAATGTATCATTCACGTTCAGAACTTCATCTGCTAATGGTGTTTCAGTGATATTCTCCAATTCTATCGTTTGATTAGACTGCTTATTATTCAATGTTCTGTCAGTAGTATCATTCATAGGAACATCTTCAGGCTCTGGTAGCTGAAGTACAGACAACGGTGCTAGTTCAGCAAATAAATCCATTGAAAAATCTGTTTCGAATTCCAGTCCAAGGTCCGAAGCCATGGCGGTAATAGTTTTGAGGAAGTCTCTGCTCCAAGTTAGCAAAACCCCGTTTAGACCTTTCTTCGTTCTTGACTTCGACTGGCCCAGACAAATCCACGCCTCCACTGCTAGGGATATTCCGATACTAGTAAATACAATCGTATTTAATCCTTTTGATTCGATACCAAGTACAATCGAGTACGTAATCACGTACTCGATTGTACTTGGTATCGAATCAAAAGGATTCGATACTAAGTAGGTATTTATACCAATCTTGCGTTATAAACTAGGTATCAAACCAAAAGTAAGTACTTGGTATCAAATAGAATCAGCATCACCATTTAAAAACTGCATCTCTGCATGCGCAAAAAAATGATTTGGTTGTCAGACAATTAGGTAGCCCAAATGAGTCAGAAGGTGCTGTGTTACCTACTGCACCACCTAAATACGATTTTCGGAAACATCAAATGGAGTAAGCTCATGGGCTCAAGAAGAAAAATAAATCACATCAGGGAGATAAAGTTTCTCATTATTTATCCAAATCAAATCCAGTAGTTTCTCATTTGCAGAAGGGGATGACTTGAACTATGTACCTACCTATTTCCTTGTCTGTACAAGTATGCACAGAAATATTGAATTGTTATTGATACATCAGTTCCTAGCGAGCTCCTTATTTCCAAAGCCGGTACAACAATGTCTCAAACAAGGAACATATTGTCTCCAAAACACCTCGGACAGTTACTGTTTTTGGGCAATCTTGATATTAAAATATAAAATAAATTATTATTTTTCTTTCTCAATTTTGTTTCAATTAAGTATTAATCTTCTTAATATTCATAATATTCATCTTTAAAAAATGCGCGAAAAGTATCGGGTAAGTATCGATACTTTAGGAGTACTTACTTACATAAGTAGTATCGAAAAAAGATTTGAGTAGGTACTATGGAAATGAGTAGGTATCGATACTTTCATGGTATCGGAACAACCCTATCCACTGCAAGATCGAACTCACCGTTGTGTTGTTCAAATAAATTCCACACTATGTTTTTGAATATTGATTTGGTGGTTGAGGGCGAGTGGGATAGTACAGTAGGGAAAAAAGAGAAAGGCATATATATCAAAAGGCTCCAGTACACAGTGGCGTATGCTGGGCCACGCTTTGCAATGCACCACTGTAGGCCACGATCACTTGGTGTTCACACAATGGCGCATGTCTCATTCCTGCCTGGCAATCCACTTGCGATGGACGTAGAAGAAATGACTCTTTTTTTTAAATAGGTATTTTCAGGGAGTCTACTATACGATTAAATGCATCATTCATCTGAAAACATCGTACCTAAAATATTACAATTATCATAAATCAATAAACTTGAAAGTTGTAGGTGACAAACTAAACAATGGCCCATTGTGTGAACACCACAGGCCACGCTACGCCACGATTCCTTTGAAGTGTGCCCGAAAAACCGACAACTTTCCGATTGCGCGCCACGATCGGCAATTGTCCGCCATCATACGCCATTGCCCCGTGTACACAATGGCGATGGCCTGTCGTGGGCCAGCATACGCCATTGTGTACTGGTGACTTAAAAGGAGGTGCGGAATCAGTAATCTATTGGGATGGGGCATGGAATGGAATGAAAAGGGGTTGGCGTAGAGTCTCCAGTCTCCTATCTTAAGTTGAGCAATATTTTATAGAGCAATAAGACAGAACATTTTCGTTCATTTATTTAAATCTATATTAATCGACCGAGCGAACGAAGCGTCTCATTTTCGACATTGGGCAAAAATGCTTTTGGCTCTCTGTTCTCGTCTTTATGTTCATGTTCAACTGAGAATCTGAGTACTGTTACTACGTATTAAGTCGGATTACCTCATTCTGTAAAAAATACATAGAATACAATTTCTTCTTTTCTGCCAATGTCAATGTTTTTTAGCAGTAACAGTCAAACATTCGGAAAGTCAAATGCTAAGAAACTGTCAATCTGTCAGTGCAAATCAAATCCATTTGAATTTTGTACTTTTTGTAGAGCTGTGTGTGGTGTTCGATGTTGGAGAAAATAGAAGCTCTGAATTCGGTTTATTATTTTTTGAAATTATAGTATACATACATTGGAAATGGAAGAAGAAGGGGACAATATTTTGATGGAAGAAAACTATTATCAGTTTTTAAATGTGTCGAAAACGGTAACTATTGCATCACATGTCAATACTGTCGGCTTGGATATTTTTACCTTATCATTTAACATCATTATGTAACATAATAGAAGCTGTCGTTATTTACGCTATGATTTTTAATGCCCTAGATTTAAAGTACCTCTCCGTAAGCATCCCCGTACCTAAATTTCCTATGAAAGAGGTTAGAATATAATGATTAAATTTTTAGCTAGCCTATTCCGGCTTGAACCTCCTTTTTCTTTACCTACCTTCTTAAATCACTTTTTAAAACTTTTCTATAAATTAGGCTTTATGAAAGATACTTAGCAAGTTCTTTATACACTTTTAAGTGCATTGGGTAGGGTCACTCCAGTTAGGAGAGTCTACTGTAAATTGAAGCTCTGCTGCTCTATTAAAAACAAAATTATTTTAACAACTGATATTAAATTTTATCTTCTGCTTATAACAATGATTATCTCACTGAGTATGTGCTTCATTGCGCATGTCTATTAAGACCCAACATTAATTATCTAATGGATAAATTACAGTTAGGCTCAAAGTATTTAGTGATTGTAGGTATATAGTATGATGATGACCTTACCATGACTTAAAAGAATAGTAGGTAGGTACTTAGTGACTTTTTAAATATATCTACTCAGAGGAAAGGAGAGTGAAATGCCTGTTATTGCAAACTTTAATTCACCATGAATCTTATTGTTATCGCAACTATTTCTCAATGCTTAGTTGGCACTCCAAATCTTAACATGTTAACTGTGGTACGTCCAGTTCTATTTTGTTTCAAATCTGTTTTTTTTCAAATCAAAAATCGATGGGACATTTGTGTTTTGTTTTCACCAACTCATTGTTCATATGTTCCACGTAAATCAATGCTCTAGCTTACACGTCCAGCCCAGGAAACATGATTGAATTGCTATTGGCTAATGCATTACATGTAATGCATGAAACGTCACAGTCAGACGCAAATGCATTACATGTAATGCATGGACAGTCATCATATTAACGATCACATAATTCTACTATAAATTGATCAGAAAAAGAAACTATAAAAAAAAATTGTTGTTATCCTTACTCAGCTAGCAATTAAGTCTTTCCAAAACATGTAATATGTATATCTATATGACTTTACACCTATGTCACTCTTGTATTTCTCATGAAGTGAATTGTATTCATAGAGACATAATTCTCTTATACCGGATTGTTTTCATAGTTAAGATCAGTATTTCAAAGATGCCTTTTGTGTCACACGAGTGTCTTTCTTAGTGTGATGTGTGAAATGTCCAAGATTATTTATTTATTTATTATTATTTTTTATTTAGTTATAACATCTCAGAAATCTCTTGAAATACAAGAACTATAAAATAAACCTTAATGTCATAAAAATCTCAATATGTGTAAGTCAAAGAAATTCAAAGGTGCCACCGATGCCTAGAAAAGTTAGTCGACCGATGTGGCGCGGTGGACGATGGTCCGTCTGCGACGCGGAAGGTTGCGGGTTCGATTCCCGCCTTGGGATAAATGTTTGTACGATCTGCAAATATTTATCCCGGGTGCTCTGGGTGTTTTATATGTACATATAATAAAAAGTACCTCTCTTTGTAATGTATTATATTAAGTATGTCAGTCTTCTAGTACCCATAACACAAGCTCTGCTTAGCTTGGGGCTAGATGATGTTGTGTGGATTGTCCAGCATTATTTATTTATTTATTGCCTACCTACCTAAAATGTAAATTAAAAGTATCATATTCTCTCAGCAATTAAGATTATTTTGTACAAGCTGTGCTTAGTTTGGGACTAGAGTGAAATATCCATGACCATTAAATTATTTATAAACCATGTGGCTAATACCAATAAAGTATGATATTGCCTTGTAATTCATTTTTATTTGTTGCTTGAATCAAATGAATTGTATTTATTTATTTGCAGGCTACACCAGAGGAAATAAACAGTGCATACCGTCGACTGTCACGTATATTTCACCCTGATAAGCACAGCACTGACCGACCTAATCAGCAGAAATGGGCGGAACAAATATTTAATAAAGTCAAAGAAGCTTATGAGGTTCTATCTGATTCGCATAAAAGGGCTATTTACGACACTCTAGGTGAGTTTGGTATTTAGACAAGTTATTTTTATTAACTTAATCTATAGTCTACTAACATATAAACTAGTGCAAATTTTGATAATGTAACTGATTTTTCTATTCACCAATTTGCTAACCAAGAGTTTATTTATTAGATAAACTCAGCTGAGTGTGAACTATGAAAGTTTGCACATGATTATTTGTTATACTATATATGATGTTTAATCTGAAACAACTACATTACAACAATGCTTCACAGTTGAACTGTGTTTGCTATACAAGTTTTCACCCATTTAATGTTACTTGCATTGCTTTTGTCTAGTTCTTCATAATTCTTGCCTCTATTTATAAAATATATTAGGTATACTTACAAGGGTTTTTCATACAACACTATATAGTCTCAAACTAAACAAAGCTTGTACTATGGAAACTAGATTGCTGTTAAAATAGATACATATGTACATAGGATACATTGTAGCATCAATAATAATATTTAAAAATAGTAATTTTTTTTTTAAATTAGCCGTCCAGCTATAGGCAGATTTTTATGTGATACACTTTCAGTTCATGTAAGGTTGTCTGATAGAGAATACTTTCGCATTAAGTCCTCCCTTTGTATGATGTATGTATATACAAAAATTGTGTAATAAAAAATAAATAAAATTTTATTGTGTACAGGTAAACGAGGCTTGGAAGTTGATGGATGGGAAGTTATATTTCGCACTCGGACACCAAGGGAAATAAGAGAAGAATATGAAAGGTATGAATTAATATAATAACCAATATTTTAACGTTTTATCTATATATTTTTGTTCAAGTTTATGAGTTGGTTCCAAGTTCCAACGTGTAAAGCTTGCCTAAAATTATGCTCAAATCCAATTTTAATAATTTAACTCTGAAATTATAGGCTAGTCCAATCAAAGGTATGATGTCTTTATTGTAATAGATTTCGTAAACAAAATCCGTGAGTATTTAAAAGCCTTCTGTTGCATTGTTCCTCGAAATCTTAGTACCTAGCTGGAAGGTTTAAATAAACATTTTATAATACCGGCTTATTATTATATGATAAGTGGGCCTTACGCGTTCATAGCGTGTGTGCTAGCCCTGAATGTGTGTAAGAGAAACAAACACACGCAAAAATGATTTTGTTAGTTTAGCATAAAAGACCAATGATTATTAGATAAAAAAACATTGAGTTACTTGTGAGCTCTTGTGATCTGTTGAGCGAGCTTGCGACTGCTTTGTAATGCAACGTGAGGCAGAATTAGAAGACTAATAACGGCCGGTTTCTGGAAACCCAAATCACAATTGATCTGAGTTTGACACATAGTAGACATAGTAGACCTTAAGACCCATCACAGTTGGCGATTGTTTACTCCTGACTTGAGTAACGAAATCGAAGATGTATAAATTGTTTTTTTTTTCAGGCTTAAAAGGGAGCGCGAGGAGCGCCGCCTGCAGCAGAGTGCTAACCCACGTGGTACCATCACTCTATCCATCAACGCTACTGACATGTTCACCAAGTATTATGATGAGTATGAAGTGTAAGTAGTTGAGTAAAAATAACTTTTAGTGATGGCAGGTAGAGTAAGCTAGAACTAAATGATGCTGAGTACCGTAACCGTGCAAAAAAGATACACTGTCTTTTGTATCCTGACTTTACCGTGTACAATGGTTTTACAGGGAAAGTCTGGATGTAAAATACCTAAAACAGGCACTTTTAGAGGACTCAAAGCTGTAATAATGTATAACTGCCTAACCTAATAATGTATCTATCAATATATGAGTAGGATTATTTATTGTTTGTTTATTTCAGGGAAGAAGCACAGCTCATCCCGTCTATTGAAGTGTCAGGGATGACTATCCAGCAGTCAGTGGATGCACCTGTCACATTAAGGAATACTATGACAGTGTCCGGCAACATATCAACACAGAATGGCATAGGTATGTAATACTATTTCAAAAAATCATTTAAATATACAATACCTGAAATTTCTCAGCCTGAAATTTCTTGAAATGTGTACATGTACTTAGTAAATGTATAGGTTGGCCAGTCGAGCTGGCGTTGACAGGCAGTGTGCTATGAATATGCTACAGTTTTTAAGTTTAAGATTTCAAGTTCGTTTACGACTGTCACAGGCCTCGTGACATCGAAATCGAAACAGTAGAAACTTCGAAGTTGACAAGTTATTTATATGTGGTTCTTTTGCAGGCAATGGAACAGTTCACATCTCAAACCGTCACCTGAGCTCCGAGAAGGGATGGACGGAAGTGGAATGCGGTATCGGCAATGGGCCATTGCTCGGTGTCAAAGTGTTCCGGACACTATCTCGGATGATGTTTTTAAACTGTGGCACTGTCATGCATTTTACACCGAGAGGAATATCACCATCTTTCTTCTCTAGTAAGTAATAAACTAGACTGATACTTAACACCTTTTATATCTTAGATAATTATAAATATTGGTAAGTAGATAAAATTATTAATTTCTACGAGGTCTCTGCGGTAATGCATAGTTTAGGCAAATGTTTAACATAAGGTTCTGAAATTTTAGATATAGAAAATTTATCACTAAATAGGTAACATAAAATTATTTGTTACATCATACAAATTTTAATCCCATGATCATCTACAGCCGTATCTATACAATAATGACAGTAACACTGTAGAATATGTGTAAATGTGTGTTTTTTTTTTCAAGCAATGGCACTGCAACTGGACGCACATTCTGTGGGCTACTTGACATACCGTACTGGCTCGCAAGGCTCTTCCATGTCTACGATATATGTGCGCGACTCTGAACGCTATCACAGGTAAATATAAAGTCCCACACTAAGTTTAGATTAACTTATTTAAGTTTTGCCTTCTGTGCTGTGGATCACAGCTCATGTTCGGAGCGAGCTGTCTACCTTCTGTTGGTTCGAACCCTACCAAAATCAATGTTTTATGTTATTACAAGCGATGTTTATTCTGTTTGGTTGTTACTTACATATTAAATTCTATATGTATCTACAAAAATGAATAGAAGTAAGCTGTGCTTTATTAGCACTGAATTTTTTTTTTCTTTTACCAGTAACGTGGCCCTCCAAATCGGAAAGCCTCATTCATTCGCCTCCATAAACCTCCTTTGGAAACTACCACAGTACGACATGAAGTTACGGCTGGCACTGAAGTAAGTATGTAAATATAACTTTGTAGAAGATAGAGTGAACTCATGAAATTAGAAATAGTTATGCGGAGCGAATTTTGTATTTTTGAAATACTTTGGCTTGCAGCGACTTAAACTATACACTGTACAATTAACTTCTCTTTATAAAGTGACAAAAAAGTAGGCTGTTCCAAATTGAATGGAAGATTAAACGAGGAAGTTATATATGTATTGCAAATTTAAAGTGGAGTGTGGTCTGAATTATATGCCACATGATGCGAATTTTTGAACACCCAAGCGTGTCAAGATAATTTGTTTTGCTTTAACATTGTATCGCAGTGAGACGCATTGAGAATGTTTCTCACTGCTGTACAGCATCAGAACAAACAGTAGTAAACAACTGAAAACAGGCAGTTGACTTACAGTAAATGAACATACAAAATCTATCAAGGTACCATTATGCAAAGCATGCATAGAAGTTACTTTGTTAGATATAACAATTGCGTGGTTTCGGGGATTTTTTGTGTGACGAAACGATATCAAATATAAATATACTTACTAAATGTTATGTATGTAATTATTTGAATGCTTATTTACTGGGTTATGTCAAGTTATTTTGTATTTATACTAGCAAGAACACATGCGTTTTTAAATAATTCAGAACAGCAAATTCATGTTACAAAATTTCCTAATTTAAATACAGTTTATTAAGCTGGTGCGAGGTTTATTACATGGGCGATTTATTTACTAATATATATATATATTGTTCGGAATGTTATTAATCTGTTTTATTCATTATAGGGGCGGTACATTTGGAGCTATTGTTGAATATGGAGCTGAAAAGAAAATTTCACAAAACAACAGTGTTTCTGCAGCAGTTATGGTCGGAGTGCCCAGTGGAGTTATTCTCAAAGTCAAGTAATTATCCATTCATTGATTGATTAATAACATTCTGAAAGTACCCACATTATTGTAAAAGTGGATCAAAGTTATATTTTGTCATGACGAGAGACTTCTCAGTACCTCTACCATGAGTTGTCACAGTAAAATCGCCTGACTTTACTACAGTAGTTACGTAAATATTAGTATGACGAATTTTAGTACCCAACTATCCGCTAGAGGCGCTGTACAAATCTTCATCATTTTTCATACATTTTTTTAACTACAGACGCTAGCCAGTTATAGTAAATATAGTATAGTAAAAACTCATGGTAGAGCTACAGTTATCAATATTTTGATTGCCAATTTGACAGATATCACGCGCAGCTAAGTTCTTTCTTTAAATTATAAAATACTTATACAAATAAAATATAACAAAGGTGAGCTTAATGCTAATTGCCATTATATTCTAACTAACCTTTGTGTAGAGTATTGTTCTTTGTGGGTTTGATCCTTAAGAACAAACATTTGTTTTTGTAGCAGGCATTGATGAATTCTATCAGCGTTATGGGAAAATCCTCACTTAATTTGGGACTAAATGACATTGTGCCTGTAGTCCAATTTTTTTTAATGTAAACCTATTTCTTATTAGCATTTTATTTCAGATGGACAAACTCCTCCCAGACTATTGTGGTACCAATTCAGCTTTGCGAAGAGATTTTGCCCTCCCCTGTGTTCTACGCCACTGTGATTCCATTTGTCTCCTGGCTTATACTTAAGAAACTGGTGCTGGATCCCATTGTCAAGGAGCGTGAACAGAGGGATAAACAGCGTTCCATGGAGGCCAATTTCGAAAGGTATATCAACTCTTATTTATACTCAATCTTCGACACGACGTCTACAAAAGGATCTTGGAATAACTTTTAATAGATATTAAACTTTGTCTGCCATATTTGGGATAAAATTTATGACATTTCATTATTTTTTAACCAATGGTAAAACGGAGAAGGTTAATAATGTTTAATATTTTTTTATGTATGACCACGCATGATTTTTTCGTTGCAAGATGTAAGCATAAGTTATAAAAACATTTATGAAACACGCCCATGTATCATGTTAACCATAGGTTTATTTTATAGATTGCTAGAGATGCAGCGACAGGCAAGGGCCACCATAGAGCTGATGAAAGCTACCTACTCGCGCATCCGATCTGATGAGGAAAAGAAGAAAGGACTGGTAATCCTCAGAGCATTGTACGGGAAACTGCCTCAAGGTCAGTTCTCTATTGTTGATACCCCACAAATTCTTACTAGCTTATAATAAAAAACAAATAAAATAATCTTTTATTCTTAGCTTGTTTTTGTTTAAGCTTAGCTATCTAAGTTTATATCTATATCTAATTTATTTTTGTTTTATGTTTTTTAAATATTTAAGTATCACTTTTGCCTAATTTAATTTAAAAAATTTATTTTCTTAATTTAATTACTTTGTGAGCAATTAATAAAATATGAATAAATGAATATGAATATTATAATTTTTTTAAATGGTTTTACAGACTGCACAAGTCATCAGATCCCGGAGGCTAGCACGGGTGATGTACCATCACCAGAACAAGCGTTCACTGCAGCGGAAGTTATTGACGTCACTATACCTCTGCAGTGCCTCACTAAAGACTCACGGTTGGAGCTACTTGATGCTAGCAAGGTAGTACATATTTAATTTACATTACTTAAATAACAATCACTTGGAACACTGCCAAGGATAGAGAGAAGTGGAAGGGTTTGGAGGAGGCCTTTGCCCAGCAGTGGGACGATATAGGCTATAATAAAAAAATAACAATCATAAATGTAATATTATAAAAAAATTGAGCTAATATAAGTAGTATTCTATCAGCAATGAAGTTCCCATTATACAAATTTTGCTTACTTCAGGACTACTTAGTGTGACATGTTTTCGTCTATTTATTAATGAGTTATTAAGGTGTATCTTGTATTACTTTCTGATGCTTAAGTTTTTTTTAAATACATTTTGTGTTTTACTATTTATTTTTATCTATGTATGTGCACCTAACATTGATGTTATATGCCATCACATATCTATTTATTATGAGTACATGTTTCAATAAAAACATGTTTTAACTTGCAGGCTTGTTATAGTCAAATAAAATTATTGTTATTTTTCAGTCCGAGCTGGCTGGTTTCTACGACCCATGTGTGGGTGAAGCTAAGCATCTGACAGTACAGTACATGTTCCATGGCAATCTTCACATTTGTACTGTGGAAGAGTCACAGGCTCTAGTGCTGCCACGCAATAGTAAGCCTTAAAACCATTCTAATAATGTAAAATGTAGCATAATGTATATATGTACATATACATTTCACATTCTATGCTACAACATATAGAGATAAGACAAAATAAGGGACTAGCATTAACTAAGTTTTAATGACATTGATGGCTTTTAATAATGAAAACATATTAGAGCAAAGGTTTACATATAAAGTATGCACTAGATATATTTCAGTTTCAGTTTGTGACACATAACCCTTTCGTTTATTATCTTTAACTAAGTACATAATATCAAAGTAAAGACAAGATTTATTAGATCTACTCAGTATTCTTAATATACCAATGTTTATAAAACAGTTCAACTATTTGCAGACCATTGCGATCTATAGACTTAATACAGTACCAATATTAAAAAAAACAAAATCCATAGAAGTTTATTCAGTAAAATAACAACGATCATTTAGAATCGTCTTATACCAATCGGAAGCTTATTATTTGTTTATGATTTTCAGATCATAGGATAAAGAGATCCTGAGACTTCTATCGGCGGCGGATAAGCGTCGCAGCCGCCATAGAGGCCAGCCGCGGTACCACCATACAAACCGCACGAGCCATGAAACCGGCTTTCAACCACCCTTCGACCAAACGCTATCGGCTACGCACAAACATGTAGTGCCAAGTTTCTAAAACAAGTCATATATCACCGTAGTGTAGTCAAACAAGCCAGCGGACTTTATTACGTCCTACGATCACTCTATGTTAACAGTTTAAACATGTCTTGGACAATTGTGCTCAAAGAGCTTTTAACTCTTCCCGCCATAACTTAACGTTCAAATTGGAATGCGCAACGCAGAGGTTGATGGGTAAAACTAACCACATTTTAACCGTATACATGTAGTTTCTGTAAGAAATCTTGAATCAAGCCTGTTTATATGAATTTGTACTGTGCTAAGAAACTACAAATTTATATCTCTGTAGTGCAAGCAAGCGCCACGTGTTTTTTTATATGAATCGCGTAGTTCTTTTTTATAATTTTGACCATCCACTCTTCGATCAGCGACGTATAGTTTTTTTATGTCTGCCTGTTTCTTATTTCTACTGTCCCACTTCTGGGCAAAAGTCTCTTCCTCTCTTTCTACTTTCTTTTATCCTTGGCGTATAGTTAACTAAAATCGCTGAACACAAACGCATGGCAATCTACGCGATTGCTAACACAGTGTATAGAAATAATTAAGTTTTAGACTAAACATTATTGATACCTAATTGCGTTGCGATGAGGATTTGATTAATGTAGTTAAGTACCGCACGAACGTTGCATGCAGCGCGTCACAAAGATTATGATAGAAAGCGATTAACGCAAATAAAATTATTCTTTATTGCATCAAACTGAGAGTAGCTATTCATCTGTACTTTGATTTATTCTGTGCCAAAAGTTTTCTGTGTCTACTCGTTCACATCTAGGCATCATCATAGACAAATTTTATTTAATTTATCTATAAAGTTGTGATGGTTGGTTGTGCAAATCCAGTAGCTAATATGTTTCATTTGCAGTGTGTGCATTTTCAAAATTACCTTAGGATATGTTTAGAAATTGGTACCAAACTTATTTTTCATTAAATATTAACGGACAATATAAGCACTTTAAGTAAGATCAGATAAATAATTGCTTTAAAATTGCATGTTTAGCTGATGAGAAAATATTTTTGTAAGGTTCAACAAACTGTATTATCTTAGTGATTGTTGATGATGGTTGAAATGTTAATGATAAAAAGTTTAATCAATGTTATGTCGTTACGAATCTAAAATGTCGTGTCGTTAAGTGTTAAAGGTTACCTCTTGAGACAAACTAGAAATAAATTAACTCCGATAAATCATAAAGTCAAAGTCAAAAATTACTTTATTCAGTAAAATCACAAGGATCATTTAGAATCGTCTTACATACTAGGTGATTCTAGGTGCCAGTTCCACGCGACCAGAGCCTAGAAGAACGGGCAAGAAACTTACGGCCTGGTTCCTACCGTTTTTTTATATGATCCTTCTTACAAAGAATTACAATTAAACTAAATTAAGTATTGAAGTTTCAGTGCGGTGTCAATTTATTGATTTACAACATCATAAACATTTAATTTGCATACTGACTACATTTATCAAATTGTATTATTTGCCCATGCGACAGAATATATCATTATTTAATTTAGTATGAAAGAAATCGTCCTGTTGTAAATCAAAGTAACCATTTTCTTAAATCATAAATATTAATCTATTTATTTACACACATAAGTACCTAATTTTTATTCATATTATTGAGTAATAAATGAATGGTTGTTTAAATGTTTGCCATAATTTGTATGTAAAATTGACATTATTACTTATTTAGTTTTATTTGGAAGAAACGGTATTAGGTTGATAAAATCAATCATTTTGCACCTTTTGATTTGGCAGCAACAATATCCTATTAGACTATTGGATGATCAATCATCATTTTGCACCAGACTTCCAATGTGGTTGCGATTCATTGACTTAATGCGTTTTTTATTAAACTATCATGTCCTTGTAGGAAGACTAAGAGCTATATTTTTTAGATTTCTCAGTTTGTAAGTCGCAGTATCCGACATTGTTGTAATAGCATGTCCAGGGTTTGATCGAGGCATTTGTTGTATTAATATAAGAGTGGCCGGTGAGTGTCCATGTTACTTGGTTGAAGGTACAGCCGAAGCATTTACTATACATGTGCACTTTAATTTAATTTCTCCTGTTCGAGCTTGTACAATTACGTATTTACTATGTTCATGAGTTTGCGACTGCCTTTCTTTTGATTCATGTTACGATAAAATATTATATTTATTTTTTAAGAGCACCCGAAATGTTAGTAAAAAATCCAGAAAAGTTAGATTATTTGATTAAAATATTTATTCATTTTTTTATTAACTTGCTCATGTCATGATATCCGAAAGAAACACTCTTCATATTATTAACTTATTTTAGCACTATTATATTTTTTTCATCCAACCATATACCACAATACTTTTATTTAATTTATGCTCTAGATATAAAAAAGTATCAAAAACCGTGGCAGCTTAGTATTAAAATTCTAAACACAATAATATAATAGAGACTCCAATGCGTTATAACTCACAAAAACAATGGCATCTTTAATTTGAGTATTTTTAAATAGTTTTATTAGATAAACTTTGTATAGTACAGGGTGTTAAATTACAGATTTTGGAAACTTATTTGTGTTAGTTTTTAAATTCATAATTGTTCTTCAAAGCAAGTTATTACATTTTTCTTTTAAGAAAAAAGAAGAAGTTTAAACATAGTATTTTATATATCTGAATATCTTATTTTACTTTTTGTGGTAGTCTTACACCCTGTATGAAATACAACAGTTGCATGTTTAAAAACCTGTAGGTAAATATTACTTGTCTTCCGTTTTCAAGGTTGTGTGCTTAACATGATGCTATAAAAATTCTCGAATATGAGTATTATTAGGTAGGCCCTATAAATGTGAACTCAAAGAGGGTATGCCCCGAGAATGAGTAGGTACTTTAGCATTTACGATTTTGAATAACGTTCGTTGTTATATTTAATAATTCCAATTATTTTTATTATAAATAATTTTGATAAAACTGCTTAGCAAATTAGTAAACAATATATTTTCTAAATTTTAACCTTATTAAGTCTTTAAATCCAAAAAAATGATATTAATGTTTTAGTTGCAGCAGTTAAGCGGACTAGCAGTTGTGCCTAGACTTGGTTATTTCTGGAATCTATTGGATTTGTTCTTGTCCTGTCTAGCTGTCCAAGTACCTAATAACTTTATGGTAGGCAATTAATTTAAAATATAGCAATAAATTTATCTAGGTTGTTTTGAGATAGGATATATGAACCAATTATGCGTGAAATGCCATTTCTAAAAACGATGCAGCCCCCCAGTGACGCGTAGATAGATTTAAAGATTTTTTTGCTACCTAGGAATGGCCCTCGAAGCAATAATTATTTTTAATTAAATTTACAGAGAATAGGTACAAAGTGCTTGCGATTCTCAGGGTTTGCTCCTTTGTAATATCAAATATGGTAGGTATAGGCTAGGCATAGAATAGATACCGAAATATAATAAATACCTCATTCCATTCTTACTCTTTGAACTTGAATCTTTTAACAAATATTTTGCTACATATCTATATCAGTTCACATATTGCTACTTATATCCTATCCTATTGTATTTCCATGTACTGGTTGGAGATTATTTTCTGGATTTTTTACCACAACATAAAAATAAAATGTAATTAATGCATGTATCATGCAAATATTAATAAAATATTAAATATTGTTTAGCTTTATTTTATCTAAAGCATTCACAAAAATGTTTATACCTAAAATTGTTTTTATTTGGTTCCTATGTCATAGCATTTTGGTAAATTATTATTATTGTTTTTAAAAAATACATAATAATATGTTATCAATATATTTGGTTCATATATCATGTATTAAGGTTAATGGGACTGGTCAAAATTCCCAGTTTGTATCAAAGACTATGTGTATTTTTATGTCGTAGACATTGTTATTAAATAAAGCATGACATAAACCTGAATTTTTCATTTATATTTTTTCATTTTCATACCTTACAATTGCAAAGACAAATAGGCGGTGATTTATTGAAGACTTCAGTAGGTACAATTTCAGGTATATTAGATTTAATCCTTACGTCCGGTAGAGATATACCCAGAGTGCCTCACAAGGCACTTCTTCAATGGACGTACCAGGAGGGGCAATGCGACCATCGGCATGTCATAACAAAAAACCTAGTGCGAATGCTGATAATGAATAGCGGTTACTTGTATAAGGCCTAGCATTATCTAGGTAGTATCGTAGGTAGGTTGTAGCTATATTTAAAAGCAATAGGTAGGTGTTTATTCATGCTCTAACGCTTCTCCGCAATCCACGTCAATCTGAAATAACAGGTTTCAACGAAAAACGGCGTCACATTTATCATCTATACCTGACTTCACCTGATTCGTGTTTAGCTGGCCGATCACACGCTAAGGCAATCTAAAATAGAATAGATTATTATTATACAAGCAACTTCTTTATACAAGTACTAGCTGACCCGTGCCCACTTCGTTGGGCATAATTCGACCGTTTTTTCTCCGATTAACTTTGCAAAACGGACTACCACGTAAAAGCCTTTTTATTTTTCAGTTTTGTATATAGCTTATGACACTCAGCAATAATGTGGCTTTCTAATGGTAAAATAATTTTTAAAAACGGTTCAGTAGATCCCGAGATTACAACCTTACAATTTAACAAATAAACAAACTTTACTTCTATAAGTATAGATTTTACTAATTATGAGTTTAACATATGTATACTGTTAAACTCATAACTCTCCTTTTGAATCCACGTAACTAAACAATAGAACCCGCATATACTCCCGTGACCGGCACCTGCATTATTCCGCTTGACATTTTTCTAATACATACATTTTTGAACTTGTGATATCTTTTGAATGGAATGTCCAAATTGAATAATTTAAAAAGTCATTTATAGGTATTGAAACAATCTTAATTATGTAGTAATTTATTTAGATAAGGATTAATACCAAAGCACAAATAAAGAACGTTTTCTAGCGGCGTCATTTTAATTATATTTTTTCGATATTAAAACACTTATACTGACATATCTGTAATAGTTAGACATATGCTATCGTTGACTTTTTTGTGGATGATGATGTGTTCTACAAAATTGTAGTACATTATATCTTTCTATCATCAATAGTTTTCGCAGCGCACGCGATGTAAGGAATTTCTTAGGTATTTTTTTTACACCTTGGGTTGCATAATCGAAGTTTTAGTAAAGATCCTTAATTTTTTTGAAAATATAATATAGCCTATGACACTCAGCGATAATGTGGCTTTCTATTGGTGAAAGAGTTTTTAAAATCGGTTCAGTAGATCCCGAGATTACCCCTTACAATTGAACAAATATACAAACATACAAACTTTACTAGTATAGATAATATATTTATTTAGTGGTAAAATACTACAGTTTATTTAATTAAGTTTGGCGCTAAAGTAGCCAGGAGACGCCATCTAGTTGTGATTGTAAGAACGATTTGGTTTGGAGCTTACACACAGGCATTAAAAGGTTCAAAAAAGCTCCACGCCACGCCAAATTATTTTCACAAAATAATGATGTATCCATGTCTATGTCTAGATGGAGCCACCTGTCCACTTGAAACTGATTAATTTAAAAATTAATTAGTTATGTACTAAAAATAGCATACCTACTTCATCGTGTCTTTAATACTTAGCTATAATATTCTAGCAAGATAGTTTCAGAAATCAATAAGCTTAGTTACGGTATACGTACTGTTTACAGTTGTTGTTGTTTACACTTGTTTACCTACCCATGTAGGGGGTACTCCTACTTAGAAATCGGGCATAAGTAGGGTTGCCATCTCTAAAATCTACCCCCCAGGACCGTAAGCGTATGTTCCCATACAAGAAAACTTGAATATTAAGCCTCATTTGTTGCATGAAATAGTGTGTTTAAAAGTTCTTGTGACGACAAGTATAGTAATTTTGCAAATAGATCTCTCGCGCTCGCCATTCGCCAGACAGAGCACGCTAATATGCGGTGCCACACCCCAAAGACAAAGCGAAGCGGTGAAATACCTAACCGATAGTTTTTATTTACATTAATTATGGGAACAGATCTGATCGAAAACCCGGACTTTTATTGTAGTCCGGCAGTCCGGGTTGCACCCGGACGCTCCCCGGACGTTTTCCAAACTAGAACAAATCCGGGGAAAACCGGACGGATGGCAGCACTGAAAATAAGACCGTAATTACCGATTTCCATGAAAATTTAATTTAACAAAATTTTTCCTACAATGATCAATACATTAATCCCGTTTCACGATAATGAAATCTGCAAAAAAAGCAGTGTTATCTTGTTATGTTAGACAGGAGCGATAGATAAATAATTCCGCTGGTGTAGAACAATAGATACTTACGAGTACCATATTTTTAAGGTACTTAACAACAATAATTATTCTATTGAAACATGAAATTTGGTGACAGCGACGATGTGCAGGGGCTGCTGACTGCCGCATTAGGTTTGGGGGGTTTCGACGTAGGTACTTCCTAAGTACCTACCGTAGGCAAGGCACTCAGTCATCGAGTCTATTTATACTCCAACAATTAATCAGATTCTAACTTTGACAGTTCACAATCTGTTCAAGTTATCAAATAAAAAAAATGTTTGTTAGCAAATTCCTCGATTAACTTTGTGACCTGCGATTATTTAATTCCCTTCTCGATCTTTTTCACCAAAATGTAATAGTGATGAGGTTATTACATTTTAATAACCTCACTATTACATTTTGGTGAAAAAGCGGCTACACTATTTGTAGAAGTTAGAATCTTCGCTTTGCAGTTCGTGGCAGGCATTCGAAACCTTTTGTTCCCTGTAGATAACCGGAGGCACAAAGGCTCTCGATTGTCGCCAGTTATCGAGCTGTGTATTGCCAGCAAATGCAACCAACGGCGGATCCAGGGGGGGTCATGGGGTCATGACCCCCCCCTGAGCTTCCAAGACTTAGGTGGACCACTAATTGAACATAGTTATTTTATTTATATTTTGTCACCATACAGAATTAATGTAACTACATATGTATGTAATAACTTTCTTGATAAAAAGTTCTTGACATGACCACGACTATGTGACCCCCCCCCCCCTGGTGCCAAAGCTGGATCCGCCTTTGAATGCAACTTGAGGTCACTGAAATCATAATTGCGCTTTGTTTTTCCACTGACTGCCAGGATGGCTGCATAGTCAGCATATAATGTTATATAGGTTAAATATAGTCCATTTAAAATAGTATAGAAAACAAACAGCAACATAATAGGAAGCAGTGTGTATTTTAATTGTTATAAACATTAGGTAAACAGCCTGAACCATACAATAAAGCGGATAAACACACAAAGGGGCATAATTATATTAAAGGTAAGTGCACACGGCTATATAACGAATCAATAAAATGATTACATGTTAGAAAAGCTGATTCTCAGAGCCTTCCCGGAAGTCATCTCTCAAACAGTGTATTCAATCTATGCGCAGTTGCAGGCCTATTAGTACATACCTAGGTACTCACTTAGTAGGTAACTTACATTATTTATAGCTAACGGATGTTTCCTGCTGTTAGATACTGTCTGGGTGAGTAAAGTAGGTACTAAGGCTCGAAATAGGTACGCCAAGTAATCGATGCTCTATAAATTTTCTATCATATTAGGTATTAAATAATGTTCGTTAAAGCCGAAAGGGTAGCTTATTTCGACCAAGTACGGGAATAGGTACCCGAGATGTTATAACTTTTAAAATTAAATACTTATAATAATTCTTACTTTAACCGTTATAAAATCAAAACGAGTTTTTTTGTACGTGTAACATGATTTCATCGTCATGAACTGATTTTGACGATTATTTTAAGCTATTGCATAGCGGGTCACGTTTGAAGTCTGTTTTGTAATTTTTTGAAAAAAATATATTTATTGCTTATTTTCTTTTCGTGGGTACGCCTTCCTGTGAGTACAAACACTCACGTAGATAGATAGATAAATATTTATTTGGAAAACACACAACACAAAGCTTACCTACGCATAAAATAGACCTTAAAAATAATATAAAACTAAGCGCTTGTACTCTTCTGTCGTCTCACGCATCTACCACTTATTTTGCGCGGGGCCCGAAGCAAAGGCTACTCTTGCTCTGAAATAATCCGGCACTGATTCTCTGAGGGGTGGTGAGTAGATAATTCGAGTTCGCGAGGAGGTGACAGAAATAGGTACAGCCGGCCTATAAATAAAATATTCACGGTCAAATCACACATTACACTCTAGTCCCAAACTAAGCAAAGCTTGTACTACGGGAACTTGATGCTGATAGAATACATATAATGTAAATAAAAATTTTTTTTATTGTAAATACATACATAGAATACACATTATCACCCAGACACAGAACAAATATTTATGTTCATCATACAAACATTTGCCCTGGGTGGGATTCGAACCCACGACCCACAGCATAGCTGTAGGTCGTGGGCAGAGCTACTACCAACAGACCGGTATTTAAAAAAAAAAGACGTGTGGCACTCGGGGACTGCCACAATAAAGTTATTGCATAGCATTTATTGCTGGATTACGCATGCGCAGTGTTAGGTTATTTCGTTACGGAATTACTGGATTCGGTCTCCACGCTCAAGGCCCGCGATAGAAGCTATGCAATAACTTAAAAAAAAAGTATATAAGTATGCTATCAGCAATCTGGTTCCCATATAGCTTAGCTTAGTTTGGGACTAGAGTGCGATGGATGTGTGAATTGTCCATAAATATTTATTTATATTTTTTTCAAGTAAGTATATGAAACAGATTGGTGGAATGTCGCCAAGGACCGAGATGAGTGGAAGACTTTGGGGGAGACCTTTGCCCAGCAGTGGGACAATATAGGTTAAGGAAAAAAAAAAGTATATGAAAGTAAAGGTGCTAAAGTGTGGTTATACACTTAAAAAAAAAAGAATTCAATGCAGTTTAATCTAGGATTTACGTTATAAGAGGTATAACTACTAATTTTCACACGCTGATTCTTACAGGTAACAACAAAGAAGAATCTTCATTATCTGTCTTAGCAGTCATCATCATCATTTTACTGTATATTATGTTGATTGTTGACTGATAAACTAAGATTTTCCACTTTCATACAAATTGTTTTTTTTGTTGTAAGTGTATTTTTTATTCTATGCCATAATCGGGACATCATTACTATCATCATCAACCTATATCAGTCCACAGCTGGACGTAGATCTCTCCCAAGACGCACCACTGAGCCCGGTCTTCGGCTCTTCTCATCCAGTTTTTGCCAGCTACACTCTGCAGATCGTCGCTCCATCTCGCCAGAGGGCGTAATTTTTAATTTATTAATTAATAGTTTTATTTAGTTCTGATTGTATTTTTATACTTTGCCATAACTGGGACACGAGCATATAAATACATATTTAAGGATATTTCACACATCGCATACGTTTTTTTTTGTAAATACATTCGTAGAATGCATAGTAGGTAAACCTACACAAAGATGAGTTGAAATTTTGTAGGAAAAAAACAGATCTAAACCCATCATTTACCTATGATATTGAATGCACCAATTCTACAATGGAATTATAATCCTTCTATCGAGTTACTATTGTATGGTGGGATAGTACATACTAATACAATGTATTTTGCCTGCGAGTAGGTACATCTACTTTGACTAGTAATTTACATTGTTCAAACCATTGACATAGAGAATTGACTGAGCGTTCCCTAGCAAAGCAAGGGCCCCGATCGTACAAAATTGTAACGTAAACGGTTCGTATAAGCAGCAGCTAAGGTTCACCAAGCCACTGCTTATACGAATCGTTTACGATACAATTTAACACCATCGAGGCCAAGAGCCCGTAGTTTGAGTTTTACTAGAATGAGTTTCGAAAACTGTTGTACCTAAATGTAAATGTTAATGGAGTAAAACGATATTTAGAGACGCAATACGATATTTAGACCCCAAATTTTGTTTATACCCTATTTAGTAGTTTGATGGTTTTTGAGACCAGTAGTTGGTCTTTTTCTAGATGATTATTACAGACCGACAGTAAAAAAGGCAGGTATTGGCCGCATAACACATTGTATCTTTCTAAAGAATGGTCAGTTTTGTGAGGCTATTGCTCACTCCACTCTTTATGTCTATGGTTAAAACTATGGTCTCCGTATCACACTATAGCGATTACATACACGTGACTGCTTGACCATGGTACCTGTCAAGTTCATGATCATTCATAAATAGAGTCTGAACACGCTGAATCTGCAATCAAATTTATGGCATCCCAAAGTTTTTCAAAATTCTTGTTGTAGATAGGATTTTGAAGGTGTAGAAGAATCGCACAGCGTCTATGAGGTAGAAAGGCGTACCTATGTACCTGAGTGAGTACCTAGCGAAAAAGTTATCAATTTACAAGACTTTCAATTCAATAAATAATTATTCACGGACATTTCATGATATTATAATATTTTCTAAAATTTAGTGCTGCGTAGGTACCGTAGTTAAACTAAACGCACACTGGGCGGTTCCACCAGAATTATCCAAATGATTTGTTGTGTTGTACCCTTGACTTAATGAATTTAATATGAAGATCATTACTTGCCTAGATTGATTGTGCTGTCTCGTTTGCTTTTACAAATTGTAGGCTATGGTGCTTTAGCTAGTTAAATATCGCATGTTCGTAAAGTATGACCTATCTTCTCACGATGATTTCAGCAAATACATACCTAATTAATTAGGGATAATGATATCTAGAGATGGGTAGATTGATATGAGGAGTAGCCTTCATTAGTGGCCGTTAGTGGCCGACCAGGCTCTGAAGATGATACCTATAGTTAGTAAGCATACTCCATCAAAAAAAGATCGCTAAAAAGTCCCGTACATCATCATTTGGATTGGATGCACAAATCCCTAGACCAATATTCTACTATGAGCATTTTTAATTTAGACCGGACCGTTTTATCAATATCTTTACAAATGAACAAGTTTAGAAGGTATAAAAATAGTAGAGAATAGCGATGAGTAGGATGAAATGAAAGGACTTGGGTAGATCTTTGACCAGTTGTCGGACGAGTAGAGGAATAAAAACAGGTATAACAGGATAATATAACGTAATACAGCTTAACACAGTTAATATGCTGCCTCTTATATGAATTAGGTATTTATTGATTCTGAAAACATTCACCTAGACTTAACATATTATTTTGTGGTAAATTGACATACTTAAGCAATTGTCGAACTTAAATCGCAGTGGGTTTACGCAGAAAAACCTCGGGAAAACCAGAGAGGCAAAACAAACACTTGCAATAATGAAGATGCAACTTGTAAATAATTGCGCATTACATAACGAATATTGTCGAATAATTGAGGAAAGCCGAAATGCTGCCATACTCAGCGATGTTATTTTATTTATGAAACTTTTTATTTCATCATCTTACCCAACATAATGTAAACTATGTAGGTAGTTTTATTTTGTGTTCGGTGATAAAGTGTGATATAAATATATGTATAGCTAGTTATCTTGTTTATATGACTAGTTTTTGGCTTAAAAATAAATAACTTGATGAGCAAAATAACCTTTTTTTTTTTCTAATGTGTTTTTTCCATTATCAAGGTATATACCTAAGTAGCGCCTTTCTTTGTACAGAGGAATTAATATGCATGCAGTTCAACACTTGTAGGACATGAACCATGCAAAAAGACTCAGACTTTCTACCATGTTTTGATATTCGTTTGTCTTATCAACAAAAGAACGATGCCATAGCTGGATTGTCGTGAGTTGCAATCAAAACTCATAAGAATCAATCATAAGAATGTTTTGACAAGGATATCTTCATCAATGATAACTCAAAAGCATATAATAATGTAGGAGATCGGACCGATGACGCTACCTTGAGGGACACCAGTTTTTATTAGATAAGGGTTCAGTTTGATCGTATTTGTGCGTTACATAGAAGTATTTTTGTACTAAGGTAGGATTTTACATATTATTAGTATTGGTTTATAGATGGTGCCCTCAGAACTTAGAACAAAATTCGCTTGTGCCCTATCAAAAGCTTGTGAAATGTCCAAGAAGGTGGTATATCTATAGATGCTAGGTATTCTATAGATGCAGTATGTTGTTCGTTCAGCATCACTCAGGGTATACGGATATAGGTAGTACAGGGATACAGTCAAGTCAAGTCAAGTCAAAGTCAAGTCAAAAATTACTTTATTCAGTAAAATCACAAGGATCATTTAGAATCGTCTTACATACTAGGTGATTCTAGGTGCCAGTTCCACGCGACCAGAGCCTAGAAGAACGGGCAAGAAACTTACGGCCTGGTTCCTACCGTTTTTTTATATGATCCTTCTTACAAAGAATTACAATTAAACTAAATTAAGTACTGAAGTTTCAGTGCGGTGTCAATTTAACTTAGTAATGATACACTAATGAGTTTAAAAAAAAGAAGTATAATAAAGCTATACGTAAATCAAAAAGACAGCACACGCTTCGCTTCAGATACAAATATACTACAAAGTACATAAGCAAGGCAAGAGAACATTACTAACATCACAAATCGACAAAGTTGCTGTTGACGGGTGGAGCGACATCAGGCCATGCAGTTTTGTCATTAATATAGCTGTCTAAGGTATAATACGCCTTTTTTATAAGATTATTTTTAATGTATGTTTTAAATTTTCTAACTGAGAGTTTTGTTGCATTTTCGGGGAGTTTATTATAAAAACGCACGGCACCCCCCACAAACGACCCACTCACCCTCCAAAGCCGGAACCCAGGGACGCACAATTTATATTTGCCTCTAGTGTTCACACCATGAACCTCACACTTTTTCAAAAAGCTATCTTTATTTTTATGAGTGTACAATAAGACTTCATAAATATATTGTGAAATTACTGTTAGAATACCAATCTCCCCAAACCGCTCCCTCAACGAATCCCGCGGTTTCATTTTATAAATGGCACGTATAGCCCTTTTTTGCAAAACAAATATAGTTTGTATATCAGCTGCTTTACCCCAGAGAAGTATACCATATGACATCACACTATGGAAGTAACTGAAATAAACCAACCTAGCTGTCGTTTCATCAGTGAGCCATCTTATCGTACGAACAGCATAAGCAGCTGAGCTCAGCCTACCAGCAAGCGTTCCAATATGTGGAGCCCATTGCAATTTCGAATCAATATTTAGGCCTAAGAAGACAGTAGAATCAACAAGATTAAGTGACTCTCCATTCAATAAAATATTGGTTGGTCTTTGAACAACATTCGGCAGAGTGAATTTCATGCATTTCGTTTTCTTAGCATTAAGTAACAGATTATTAACAGTAAACCAGTTAAGTACTTGCGAAAGAGATACATTTACGTCATCGTAGTCAGTCTTTTGTCTATCTACTTTAAAAATTAAGGAGGTGTCATCTGCAAACTGTACTATGTTACATAGCTTTTGAACATAAGAGGCAAGGTCATTAACGTAGACTAAGAATAAGAAAGGTCCCAATATCGAGCCTTGTGGCACTCCCATATCAATGATTGACCCAGAAGACCTCTCACCACTAACGTCAACTTTTTGTACTCTATTGGTTAAGTTAAGACTGAATAAGATCAATAGCCCGGTTCTGAACTCCGTAATGTTTAAGTTTATAAATGAGAGTTGCATGACTAACACAATCAAAAGCCTTGGATAAATCGCAAAAAATACCGATTGCGTCTTTTGAATTTTCCCAGGCATCATATATGTGCTTTAAGAGCACCGAGCCGGCATCAGTTGTAGATCGACCTTTAGTAAATCCAAACTGATTAACATGTAGCAGCTGGTTGGAGTTAAAATGAGCTAACAGTTGATTAAGAATAACCTTTTCAAATATTTTACTTAGCGTAGGCAATACCGAGATTGGCCTGTAATTGGCAGGATCTTTTTCACTTCCCGACTTGTAAAGAGGAATGAGTTTACTATGTTTCATTAAGTCGGGAAAAACACCTTCGTCAACGCATCTATTAAAAACATAGGCTAAGCACGGTGCGATATCTAATATAATAGAACCTAGCACTTTTGTTGACATTCCCCATAGATCCTCCGTATTTTTTATATTTAATAACTTAAAAGTTTTAACAATATCAATAGCCTGAACATATGAAAAACTGAATATACTATTACAACTTTCAACACTAGATTTTAATAGCGTCATCGCTCCTAAAGCTGATGCATTTAAGGATTGGGTAACAACTTTAGGTATACTGGAGAAAAAGCTACCGAATGCGTTAGCAACTTCAATGTCTTTTGTTAAAACTTTATTATCTATCTGTAATTGTATCTGCTTATTCCGAGTTTTTGATTTTCCTGTTTCGTTATTTACTACTTTCCAAGTGGCTCTAATTTTATTAGTTGAATTTTCTATTTTATTCCTTATATACAAAGATTTCGCAACATGACAAACTTTTTTGAAAGTTTTGGTATATTTCTGTATGTATATAATAAACTCACTATCATTCAGCATTGACTCCCTGGTAGCGTATAGATCATATAATTTGTTTCTACTTTTGTAAATACCTGGTGTAGCCCAATCAGTAAATTTCACGCCAGTACTGACTTTACATGTTTTTAATGTAAATGTATCTCGATGTTGTTCATTTATTAAGTTAAATAATTTTGTAAAAACCACATTAGGGTCAGCCATGCATGGTATAAGTGGTACTTTGAGTCCAATATTATTTTGAAATCTACTGACACGACTTTCTGTTATGGGACGATAGGTAAATACTTCAGATTTATCTACTAAGTTGTAAGGAAACTTTACGCTATGCCCGTAATGATCGGAGCTAAAATGTTTGACTACTGATTTACTGATTGGTACAAAATTGCAATAAATATTGTCTAAGCAAGTGGCGGTTGTCAGTGTGACCCTTGTTGGTTCCTCAAACAGAGGGAGCAAATTGAAACATTTAAACAGATTTAATAACCTAGCTGAAAGAGGATGAGCCGGAATATCTATATTAAAGTCTCCGCAGACGACTAACGTTTTATTTTATTTTACAGTCAAATAACCAAAAAAAATTTTATAGTTTTAGTTCATTGCAATATTTTTTTCTGTAAAAACATACAGTAGTCTTAATACACCCTGTACTTTGAAAAACAGCTCCAAATTGTAATTGTATTTTCATGGTAACCATGAAATTATTAAGTATATAACTTGGTTTCTTTTCTTTTATTTGTCTGTTTTTTGTTTATATACCTTTTTCAAGTGTGATTTTAAGTGTGATTATTCTTATAATGCGTTTTATAACAGTAGTATTTGTAAATTATTTGTGTACACGCAATGCGACTGAGACTGTTATAAATATCGTCTAGTGCCTTGAAATGGTATTACTTTGCGATCTTTGCTCATGAATTTTATCAGGCAAAACTCGACAAAATTTCTACAAATGTGTAATTCGCTCTTAAGCCGATACCGACACGATAGCTTTACGATTCCCCTGACATGGTAAAAGCGTTTATTACCTACCTAATGTATGAAATAAACTTAGATACTCGGGTATCGGATGGTAGGTTACAAACAGCGTCGTAGCTCAAATTAAATATAGTAAAAAATAATAACATGGTTTTGTACATGTAAATACTATAGATATAAAAAAATCTTTAGAATCAAATATACATTGCGTTGTGTACAATAAACCGTTAACACAATATACAAGTAAGTAACTATTTAATGTACCTACCTACATCCAGCACAACATTGAAATCTTTTTTCAACCGACTTGAGAAAGAAGGTTCTCAATTTAATTAAAATTTGACAAGTTCACTTTGAGTAATTATAAAAATAATATAATAAGTGTTATAATACATTACTTTATAATACATTTTCTTCAATTTATACTTCAATTGTCATCGGCAAGTAATAACAATAGAAGTCGGTAGGTATTGTCGATTTAAAAAAAAATAGAATTATAAGAACAGAAGAGATCCAGGGCAATGACGTTGATCACCAATTTTTCTCTAAAGCAGTGATGCTTGCATACATGTGTTCCGCTTTGGTGGATATGGGTGCCGGTGCAATTATAGGTCCTAGCCACTAAAAACGCTTCCCATTGGCACTGATTGAGATGAGCTGTCTATATCGTTTACAACGGTCTGCAGATAGCTTAAATGTATGAAATACTATCGTAATTTTCTTTGCGAATAAATTATTTTATTACATTTCTCTTTCATAATTTTGTATATTGTATTTAGGTAAATATTTAAACATATATAAGTATCTATTTATATATGTATCTATTATATCTTGACCTCTGTGACGGGCTCAGCAAGCAGAGAAGGTTTTAATTCGTAATATTTCAAATTACCAGTATTGCAATTAAGCAAATGGACTATTCACATAAAAATAAATTAGTTGTAAAGTTTTTTTTAATAATTAATTTTGAACCTGTAACCAAATAAATCTTTATATATATCAGGAAAAAATATCGTTTTCGAGAGGTGCTCTGTGACATGATAAGTGATGTACAACACATCGCAGAGCACGTTCTCATTGGACGTGTTCAGTGTGGCAATGACTTGTACCGGTAGTCGTTACCACTTAACATTAATTGACCATCAATTGTCTAGTTCCATTCATTATTGTTTATATAATACTTACATTTATTTATTAAACATTTTTGGTTTCTTTATTGGTATCAATAATATCAACTTTACTTTTCGACTACACATAACCCTCTACAAACAAATAATTATAAGTTACATATTATTTTAAGTAAAATGTAAAATCTAGGAACACGCGTTGATGTCTATTGTAGAATAAATTACATTGTAGCATGAAAGTGTAAAAAAAAATCGGTATAAATTTTATAGTACTAAATAAAAATATTTGATAATTTATAGGACTTTTGGGCAGTGGCTGTGAAGCTACGAAGTTTTCAGGATGTGCGCAGGTTCGGGCCGCAGCTGGGGCGGGGTGCGCGCGCGCAGCCATCGCAGCATATATCGGCCCCCGCACCTCGCGGCCTTTAGTCCAAGCTGAGAGTCGCATACGCCAACACGCTTTCGCAAAGACAACAACCGCACAGCAACGCGAGTGTTCGCCGTCGAACAAGTTGCGCGCCCTTTCTCTCACGCACTGTGATCGTGCTTCGGTACCTGAATGCAAAACCGGACTACTCTCTTGACACGAGGCACCACCGAAGAATCCGCACTTGGACTTCTGAAATTTATAAACAGGTAAGTAGTTTATTTTAAAACAGGCAAAGCGAGTATTTATTGCATTTGCGAGTTGTCGTCGGGTGGACGCTCGGTTGACACTTTCCAAAAGGCCGCGGCTCCTTGAACGCTGTGGTGGCGCGTCGAAGCCTTTCCGCAGGTTCTCTTTGACCATTTGGACTACCCATTATTTTCAGCAATAAACACGTTACTTTTTGAATATTCAAAACGGATTCACTTTTTCTGATGTTGTTATTTGTTGGATTTATAGGTAGATATACCATGTCAGTAAGAAAAGTGGCGCTCCATTCGACACGTATGTTTGGTTCTTTTGTTCGCATACCTACCTATCCATTCGCGCTCGTATGAAACACAAAAACCTATTTCAACAACACCTACCTACCTACACCTGCTACGAACAGCCGTAAAATCGGTAATTAATAATTCAAAATAACACGAGGAAATATTGCGCTGGCAAATTATCAAAAAAAAATATGGAAGACTAGTATAATTTTGTTGTTTTTCTCATGATTGTTGCCTACCTTCTGTAAAAAAAAATATGCAAATCGCAATTTTTAATTGCCTTATCAAACCCAAGTGGTCAGGTTACTGAGTTAGAGTACCTTCTAGGTGCGATGTATTTATATACTTAATTAATATATAGTGAGGTTCAATTCTGGTAATCGATTCATCAACAGAGTATGTCGGATCAATTATGATCAAAATGTTATTCAGCGTCAAGTAATTGGAACTTTTTTATTCAGTAGCTCCACGTTACCCTTATTCTTCATCCCATTGGTTGTTCTACTCCACAAAAAACAAAGGAAAATATTTTTAATGAAACTGTACTCATGTGTATGTGCCATGATATGGTCTAAAGATGCCTGAAATAAAGATTTAATTACTTACAAATAATAAATTTAAAACAAATGTTTAACTATTACGCAAACACCTTACCCACCACAAATTTGATTTTTTTTAATACTACCTTTAATAAATCATTGTAAGGAATCATGATTTTTTTATTATTAGAAACAAGGCGGGATTTTATATAAAACACAGTAAACCAAATTTAACAAAGTAGCTATGATTATTTTGAATAAAATAAATTAAATACGTACCATAATTTTTTTTAGGGTTTTTTTTAAGTTTTTTCACTTCGTAAATACCATCACCGAACGCTATCATAAAAATGCTCAAATTGTGATGATGTGATGAATAAAAAGTTTTTTTTTCAAAAAGGTAGTTAATACATTATTGAATAAACGTTAAGACGTCTTGTTTTATACTTATTACGCAAAACATATATTTTTATCTAGGTACTGAATTGACTTTTCAGTTTAATAGGCTTTTTAGGTAATTTCTGTAACAACAAAGTTTTTTTTTAACCTATACTGTCCCACTGCTGGGCAAAGATCTCCCCCAAAGCCTTCCACCTATCCCGGTCTTTGGCGATACTCCATCCTCCAATCAACAACAAAGATAAAATGATAAAATTACCTAAATATCATAGTTTACACGGTACGTACCTACACTTGTTTTTGATACTTGATTCCGCCAGTTTATTAAGGTTGTAGATAAAATAAATATCATATCACATAACATCATAATACAAAATATCTGATTAATTAGAAAATAAACAAGCTTCCAGTTTATTAAGGTTGTAGTAGATAAAATAAATATCATATCACATAACATCACAATACAAAATATGAGATTAATTAGAAAATAAACAAGCTTATTGAATAAACAATCTTAAAAAGGAAAAACAAATACAAAAATAATGATACAAAACGTTACAAATGGTCCGTGAGATTTTATTGAATACACGAATTTTGTGTTTGACCACATTTGCATAATATTATGTACTTTTGATTGATTTCATAAAGACTTTATTTTTTAAGATTTATCTTTGAAATTATTTCTTTTAAATAAACATAATTAAGTAGGTGAAATTTTCATTTTATTGTAATTTATGTTTTAGAATCACTTTGTAAATAATCAAATAGTATTATTGTGACAAAATTTACTAAAAATCATCGACTATTAAGTAATTTTATTACTTTATGAAGAGTAAAATCTGCACCATTTTGCTTTTAAAACAAATGAAAGCCGACTTGATTTCTAACTGACTTGACTGAACTTTTTTTTTTTAAGTTAATTAACTGTCAATTTGCCAGATGAAAATAAATAAAGAGTAAAAAACTATCGCTAATTGGAAACTCGCAAAGATGTTTTATAAGAAAAAAAAATAAGTCTCAAATTAATTACCTATTCTATAGGTAGAGGTATTTTTTTATTCTACAGGCTCCAAAATAAAAATAAAAATATATATTAGCTCTATTATTTGAAACATAGGATTTTTTACTTACGATGAAAACGGTTAGTAAAATAGTATGTTATGTAGACCAATGATTCTACTTTGTTCAGAAAACACGAAATATCTGCTAGTAGGTTAATGATTTCGTAACTGTATTATGTATATTATAAGGACCATTAATGTGATCTTGAACGTTTATAGACTATGTTGTTAGTTATAATGCTGACCACGAATAGTAGATATAAACATCCTTCTGTGAAACAACACTACGAAGGTATCTCTACAGATAAAAAAATTGACATACACAAAAAAAAATGGCATTCAGTTATACAAAAACACCCTCTCGTTTCACCCATTGTGTACGGTACCCTCAAAAGGCTTGACTCGATGAAAACTAATTCACGTTTACAATTAACTTTTAGTAAATTTTGTTACAATACTGTTTGATTCCAAATTTCACAGTTTTGAAGAAAAAGGTGGTAAAAAATATGTCGCAGTTCTTTAAATACTTTTTATATTTTATTAGCAAATTGTTATCAGCTCCACATTATTTTAGAATTCCAAGTGTCCAAGTCTTATCAAGACCAGAACATGAAATACAAGGGTGGAAAGTATGACTCGTGTAGTAGTCACATTGAAAATATTCTAGGTAACTTTATTCTGATGTCCTTTAAGCAGTACGTAGTAAGAATACAGGTCTATATTGATATACAGCGTTTGGGCTTTTGTATACTGAGCGACACCGATACGATATACCTACAGTATTTTGAAGAAAGACTGTTGTCGCAGACTTGGTGTGAAAGCGTCGAGTAGGTACAGATATAGGTACCCTACCTCAATATCGCGCAGTCTAGTCGTGTCGTTGGCAGTGTGATAACAGCCTTTCGTAAGTGGGGTTACGACGAGGACGCGTTTGCGCTCGGACATTTCGAAACTTTTGAAACGCTAACAAGATCCAACTGTATTCGAAGCCTTCGATTTCTTATCGGTGACAAATTAACATAAATTAATTTTGTTATTTTTACCGTACTACTTCGTATTGGAATCTGCTTCTTAGATCAGCCATAATAACAGAGTGGCCCCCTCCCTCTACGAACGCGTTTGAGAGGTCTAGATGGTTTTAATATTCACCTACTTCTCTTTCACAGAGTCATTCCTCGCCCTATTGCGTGTAAAATTAATTATATGTAAATAAACGACATCTTATATTTAATATTTAGCACAGTCTTTATACATACTCATTGGAACTGATCACTTGTGACGTTTTAGATACAAAATACTAGCGGTTCATAAATGACTAAAGAAGTTATTAAATTTAGTTCTATTATCTTTTTGAAAAATTATCCTTTGACTAGTAAAGTTTCCAGCTAAAGCTTAATAGACAATGTTATCAGTTGGTATTCAAAAAGCGACAAACGACTTACAACATTGCAAGTGTGGAATGCTAAGTACTGTTTCAAAAATACGCGGAAATTATGTGATAACTTAACAAGTTATATTGTACAAGTTAACACAGTATACTTAACTTAAAAAACTTTGTAGTGAAAGATTAAGATGATGTCTTTATATTTTAAGAATTTATGTTGATACTTAAAATACATACAAAATACTCTCTGGCTGAACTAAAACCGTTTAAAATGAATGCGTTGTTTGGATTGTTGATAACTGGATTTAACTAGTATCAATGATTCTTGGTAGCATGAAGAAACTTGGAAGGTGGCCGCGGTTGCGTAACTAAGCTGGGGAGATATACTGCAGTTTTATACTAGAGGGTAAAATGTATGCTGTACCTTACTTGTGTTTCTACCTAGCTAGCCTTCTTACGCGTCCCGTGCACGTTTTGGAAAAGCTCCTGAAATACTTAGATATACAATTTTAATAAGACTAGATAATTTAAAAGCATATTTGTTTATAATTTTTTTATTAAAAAAACCTCATTTTTTATTACTAAGTGTACATTTTAATTATTTATTCCAACAAGTCAATCATCCCAAGTTCCTTTTTAAAGATTCGTCACACTGTCATTGTTAATTGTTGTATAATTTATTTGGCTGAATATATTATCCGCACCGAGAATAGTTTCCAAAGAATTTAAGTTAACTGTTCCATTCGTGAACATAAACACGATTGCCTTTCGAGGACGCGAATGAGGAAAGTAAAATGCTTTTACTATGTGTAATGTATTAAGTAGATAATATAAATAAATAAATAATAAATAAATAATGCTGGATATAATCCACGCAACATCATCTAGCCCCAAGCTAAGCAGTGCTTGTGTTATGGGTACTAGAAGACTGACATACTTAATACAAATTTCAATACATAGATAGATATTTTTTATTACACATATACAATACCCAGAATACCTGGAATAAATATTTGCAGATCGTACAAACATTTTTACCAAGGCGGGAATCGAAGCGGCAACCTCCGCGTCGCGTATATTTGATAATAATAATTCACAAGGGGTAGATTAGACTCCTAACATCTTTTTCAACTCTTTTTTTTTTTTACTTGCTTGATAGTTTAGTATGTCCGTCAGGCTGTAGAAAAAGCGTGTGAGGAAAATCGTTTTAATAGGCAACTTGTATTGTTAACATAATCAATGATTGGTTCGCGTGTTGACGCCTCACTTGAACAGATTCTATTTATAAAACATTTTAAGCTTCGTGAAATCACTGGAAAAAATGGCGTGTTGCGATAACAACCACACGTTTTAAAGGAAACTTTAAAAATCAAATGAGATGTATATAATTCACAGTTTAATCGACAGCGACTAACAAATTGAGAGAATGCTACTGAATTAGGAATACTATTTTCAGCTGTTTTTTTATGTATTATAGTTTACAAACATGAAAGAGAATCAAATACAACTACAAGCTTGAATACCCATTAATTAAGATATGTAATTTAAAAGTATTGGTCAGATCTTAATCAAAATATGGGACGACCTCTGAAGTAGGTATACAAAACAAAAAATAATCATCAAGTCGATTCACGAGTAATCATGTAAATTGCATATAAAAAAACACAGTCGAATTGAGAACTTCCTCTTTTAGAAGTCAGTTAAAAATAGCATAATCTGATTATTCAGTAATTAATAATAATACAACTTGTAATGCCACGGTCATACGATGGTCATCGCATATAACCTGTTTAAATATATATTAAAAAAAAAACAAAATATTTCTAACGTCATTAATTATCCTAGGCGTCAGATTAACGTTAATCTATAACCTAGTTAAGACACGAAACGGAATGATGTATCTGAAGCTTGAGACAATTAATAAGACTATGAAGTTATCTTTATTAGTTCTTATATTTTTTTTCATTCTAGACTATGGAAGCATTCTAAAACAACAAAATACATAATACCGTCACATACATACCGTCATAGAAATCCTTGATATCTAGATATTTTGTTGCTATCAAGTTTGCAAGGTTCCTGATATTGTAAAACAGACCACCATTTGAAATAGATTCCCTTTTTGCTTTCACGGTAGCCAGCGAGTCCCTTTCAGAAACGGTTTATTATTTGTTTTGGAATACACCCCTTTTGGGCCTAAATGAGTATTATGTTACAGCCTATAGAAAAAAGGTTTTGCAGTTTGATTTAATGATCAAAATTGTTAAGTTTTATTGAAGTCTCAAAAAATGTACGTGAGCGCCCAATACCAACACTGTTTACGAGGTAATAATATTTTACAGCTAAGTAATTAAATAAACCAACCTACTTATACTTCTTTAAAATTTCTTCCTAATTTTCCTTATAAATGTAAAAAAATACCTATAATATTTTAGAAAAAATAAAACTGGTTGAGTCGACGGTCATCATGATTCATAGTTGCTAAAGTCAGTATGAACCGGATTAAACCTGTAATAGCTGGCCTGTGCCTAGCCTAATGCCTATTTACTAAAACGCGTGAAAACATTTCATAAACAAAACGTATTTTACGTCCAGTTTTTTTAACCGTGTTGATGCAGTTCCCCCGAATTCCCGGAGCCTTGACTGGAAATTCTTTTGCATACAAAGCATATTGCCAAAGCACGGGCGTCGCACTCTACAACCCGTTTTTTTCCTTATTGCGATGTCATGTCCAAAACCTGTTTCGAAAATAACCTGGACAATAAGGTAGGTACCTACGTCTACATGTCTGCATCAAATATCTATCTGATTTGGTTCCATTTTATATAACTTGTATAAAACTACCTACCAGTCATTATTTAGTAGGTATGCCTCATGTGAGCGAAGTACCTAAATCGATTTATAGCAATGCATTGAAATATAAATTGGTACAGGTGTACACTTGGCAAATACACGTGTTTTCTATCTAAGTTCAATGAATATATACTATGATTTTATTATTTTACTTAAACATGACTAGTTGGAAGTGAATACATACAATACATACCATGGTATAAAATATGGTAAAAATATTTAAACAAAGAATATTTATATTTTAAATCCGAGATGGAACGCAAAGAATGCTTATTGTCCTCGCTGCTATCGTTCGTATAAAATATCACATTAAATAATTAATAGACGTATTTTCTAAGAATTCAGATTCAACGTAATGATGATAGAGGTTCATTAGCATCAATATCTAGAGGCAACATCTAAATGGGATGGAACTAAATATTGTGTTTTGTATTTCATTACATGTTTGGGAGCTCTTTGTCTGATAAGTTTTTTGGTGTTTTTATAATTAACTAACATAAATATCGCATGAAATGTTCGCAACCTATGGTTATTATGATTATCATCAATAAAAAACAATAATATTCTGTTTTGTTTATACAAAATACGATATTATTTATCATCTCTTAGTAAACAACAAATTTGATACGTATTATATTTTTCTTAGATTATTATTTTGATACGTAACTGCCTTTAATAAATCTGATTTAAGCTATACGGTGACCCAAATAAATAAACAAAAATGGATATAATAAACCTTATAAAAACAGTTCATATAAAATTACAATCGAGCGGCGGTTTTTTGAAAAGATGTTAATTTATAATCTCGTAAACTCTGCGCTGAATATTTAACTTACACAGGGTGTCCTAAAAATGAGTATCGAACGGCACTCGAAGACCACATCCCATATAATCCTAGTTTGAGTTTTTGATGTTGAAAAATTGTTTACTTTTCCAAATTAAAAAAAAAAACGATGTACTAATTAGTTTGGGACTTGAGTGTGATGTGTGAAATGTTTTTATATATGTTTACATTTATTTGCCCGTGGTTGCGACGTCAATGGACATTGTGTTTAATCGTCATCATTTAATTATAGCCAAATACATCTAACAAGCTTTTGAACCGGTTATCCTTGTCGATAACAATTTAATAATCTCACAGGTTTGCTAATTATTATATTACTATTTGAAGCGAAACAAGTACCTAAAACCTAAAAACTCTAGTGTACGCACATAACTTATACCAGTTTTAGATTCAATTTACTGTGTACTTAGACTATTATCTTTACTGTGACTATTCTATAAATGTTAATAGCCGTTGCGAAACCCTACTTTGGTCATACTAAGGATTAATAAAAGGGGCATTACCTCTTATTAAAAGTAAATTTTAAATGGGAAATGGTCTAAATAGTTTAAGGTTTTATTTAATTCTTGAATTGCGGAATTTCACAGACTATAAAAGTTAAAGACTGCAATATTACATTGAAAGTTCAACAAAGCCAACATAAAAGTATTATTTGAAAAGCAAAATATCTTTTTAACTATTAAGTTTTTAAATCATAGACTATGAAAGTTATTCGACGGAATATTTTTATGATTACCACTTATGTTATAAATATATATAGATAGTATTTTTTTACAAACATCTATTATATACTCATAAGTGCAACTATGTGCTATTAAAGTAAAACTATTAGTTTTAATTTTATAATACGTTTTTACTGACGCAAAAAGTTGTGGACAAGTAATTCTGTGTTTGAGACAGGTTCAGCTAAAGATAACAAGTTTTCAAGAGAAGAAGAACCTATATGGACTTATTTAAAGATCATTCTAGCATTATAACTTTTCATATATCGCTAGAAAGTATAGTCCTAGGTACGGCTGCCATCTCTAGAATCTGCTCTTCAAGACCGTAAGCGTATGTTATTTTGGAGCTTTCACCGTACATTTCAATACTTTTTTCATTCACTTACATCTTAATTAAAATAATATATTTTACTCCGTTTTATATTATACTTTACTTTTATCAAGTAGATAGAAGTACAATCTAAACCCCGCCCGGACGCTCCCCAGACGTCTTCCAAACTAAGACAAATCCGAGGAAACCCGGACGGATGGCAGACCTAGTCCTAGGTCTATATTATTATACTTAGAAGTCTTCATGATATTTATATCATACAAGTTATATACATAAATAACTCTGACAGCAGAGACGCCTGTCTAAAACTGACAAGGGTCTGACTTGGTGTACTACATGACGCTTGTGTGTCACCCGACCTACATCAATAGAAAACCAGTAGGGTACCGCGTCTTTAGGGGCCCAGACGAGACCGCATATAAACAGTACGTAGCTGTTTATACACATTTTATTGTTTTTTTATTTAATGTTTAGTAACAATTTTTTTTAATCAAATTTTTGGTTCAAATGAGTACTTAGCAGTAGGTACATCATGGTAGAAACCTTCTTGCATATTATATTCAAACATTGAAATTAAAACGTAAAATATTCGAATTTAGGGTTTAATATCACATTAATTGTATATTTTTAAACTGTAAAGTTTCCGAATGATTTTAAAACGTTGTTTTTCGTTTTTTTATATAACCTTGTTATTGTTATTGTTGACGTCAATGACACAAACACTAGCCATAAGTATTGTTCGCCTCTAGTGTAAATCTGTGTAAAAAATTTCAGTTATGTTTGGCTGAACATTACTGGTTGCTTTGTGGCACTCGTTAACCGACTTAAAACGAGGAGGTTCTCATTCGGACTATGTTTTTTCGCCTGTGTACGCGATCTTTGCGTCAATTACAATGATTTTTTGTTTGGTAGATTATGCGTGAGGTAGTCCCGTACATTTGTTTGTTTACTTCATGAACGGTTGATAGCTACATTCAATAGTTCATTATTTTCGTAGAAACACGCGATAATCCTTCTTCATAGACCTTGTAAATAACTATGACGCTTCATAAGTTTGCGTGTTTGACCATCTGAATTTATTTAGCTTCACCTCCTCTCCTTACCTTAGAACCATCCCAAAGGTCAGCTGCTTATTAGGTTAGTTCAATTAATATTCTAATCAGAATAACAGAATGCAAAGTTTCCTGCTACAGACACAATTTTGCTTATTTATTGCTAATCACAATACCTACATTTGAGCAATTTAAACTTGACATTGATTGATCGCTACTCAATTTAAAATTCTTGATGCACACGTGTTTTGATTTTTAATTTGCAGTTGTACCTAATATTTGGTGATTTATCCAGCGTACCTTATACCTTATACGTATTAAGTTACTTTCAAGAAAACAAGAGAAATTCACAAAAAAATTACGACTGTATCTACAATGTTCGCAAAATACACACATCATGGTTAAACGATCTAAGGACCATTGCAAGCGACCTATGGATAGTTCAACTGGTCTTAATTAGTATCAATCGGAAACGTCTCCGAGATACTGGTTGCATTATTGACACGCTGAATAGAAATACTCATACATAAATTATAATAACTACCTAGACATTATCTATATCATTGTTATTAGACGTTGGCACGTAGACATGGATAAAATATCCTATACTAGATGACACCTATAACCTTAGTTAAATTTGGAAATCTGCCACTCTACAAATAACAAATGAATATTCATAGTCTTTTCCCTTAAAGCTATCTAGTCCCAGACAGCAAAATTACACGTATATGGGACCTAGATAACTGATAAAATCCTTTTTTTTTTTAAATATGTACATGCAAAGGTTTCTATCAAATTTGTCTGGTTTAGATTGAACCTACGTCCCACAGCATCTTCCAGTCACAGAACAATTTATATTAATTTTTCTATGATGCATTTTTATTATGGATGCGAATTAAATTAATAAAATCATTGTCATATAAGTATCGAGATATGTGTATTAACAATATATCGATGTCAGTAGGTATGTATGTTTAAATAGACGTGTGCAAAGATTTGCGAGAGTATACTTAAACATGTAAGGAGCGAACCGTTATGTCCCAGATCGAGTGACATGGTTTGCCAGGAGGAGGATGTCAGATCTTGTGCTGATTGAACATCTATTGGTAAAAAGAACTCATTTGTGTCAACTTTGCGACATTTAAGAAAAATATAGTTTCTTGCACGTTCTTCTAGGCCCTGATCGCGAACTGGCACCTAGAATTATTGTCAAAATTGAGCAGCAAAAGCCATAAAAAATAAAGAGAGATTTTAGTTCACATTAAAATTTCGTTTACAACTAGTTACCGCTTATGGGCAATATTTTGGAATGGGGTAGTTTACAGAAAACGTTATTAGATAGTTTATACACGTGCATTGGTTGACAGAATCGGAAAAAGTTTAGAAATAATAGGATTTCTAATTCTAATTCTAAGTGGGGGAATGAGATCTGCACTGATGTCCCGCAGTGGGGTGTATTGTGCATTGTCCCCCTGCTAACCTCACCCCAGCCAGCCCAACTCCTTAAAGTAACGGAGAAGGACCCTGGGTTGGTGGCAGCATTGTTCCAGCATCCCCGGTGTTGTAGTGGATGGAATAGGATTTCTATTGAGGACCGCAATAAAAGCAACTGAGAACAAACATATTCGTATATATAAAATAATGAATGCAAGGATCTCCGAAAATAACTGTCGTCCGCTTGCTTACCTTGTCTTAACGTCAATGACAGCTTTTCGGGCGACCGTGTTCGTTTATTTGTCACTGTAAAGACTTGTTAGCACGTATGAATATTAATACAATATTTTTTTTATAAATTAAACAACTATTACAGTTTTTTTAAAATGTAGATATGCATAAAATACTTAACAATTGAGCCATCTACAGATTGTTGCAAGCGATCTACAGATAACTCAACGGATCCAAATCAATACCAATCGGAAGCGTATCAAAGATTTTTTTAATTTTTACTTACCACTAACTTTAAACTCTTTAAGCTCATACACTGACATCATAATAAAATAGGATAGGAATATAATACAAATAAGAATAAAATGTGTATTACAGTAATTCCTTTTTTTAGTAACTTGATTACTACTGTGCACATACTCTGCAAGGAACACAGGGTGTGTTTCTTTCAGAGTATGTATTGCAGAGTATGTACACTTTTTAAAAACACACACCTTTTAAGTTTTCAGGATCATTTATTAGGGAGTGCCTTAGCTCAAGACTTTCATTTTTGTTATATATACTATAGGATTTTTCGCATTTCAATGTTGGAATTAGAATTCCATAATACGTTGACCTATAGCGGCAAGCAAATATTGATGCGATATTTCACATGATCGCTCTAATTATTACGATCCATTGAGAATTGAAATATTATGTTTTGCATATTTAATTAAGGTTGAAAGTACGCCGACAAAGATCATGGTTTATTTGGTTTTAAAGAAAAGTTTAGTCAATTAAGTTTTATTCATTAAAAAATCCCAAGGCAGGACTTACCTTTAATCTTTATACTTCATAGAGTTTAATAATCTATATTATACTACGTTGGCAATAGTTATTCACCTATACTTTGGTGGAAAACCAGCCATTCTATGGCCTTGGATGGCTCACCTATTTCACCCAATCAGCTCGTAACAACAATTTAGTATCTGCGTGCACTTTTCAATATACTTATTGCTATACAAGAATATTTGTTCTGTATTTGTTATCCACCATATACAGTCCCTTGGGTTTGTCGGAAACATCGCTTTCAAATAGCATGTTACAGGTATAAATGAACTTGTCAAATGTAATCATATTATGTACTTTTGGCCTTGCTTTGTGCAATGAGGTCACCAACCTGCAATGATCAAGAAACAACAGTAAAAAAAAACTAAAAGTGGCAACCATCACGATGTTTATAATATAATAGAGAAGTAGATATTATATTATATATAAGTATTTTACATTGTAATGTCTAGTACTACTACTTAAAACTAATGTAAAGTTCTATGTAGTAATAATGGACAAGTGTAAATCAGACTTATGAACAAAGGGTTCCAAATAATTAACCATGCTAATTAAATATATAACCCTCTTACTTTTTGACATTAAGTACCCTTTAAAAAATAACAGCAACACACGTGATTAAATCAATGCAACGATAACTTAAAGAATACATAAATAAATAAATATTCATGGACATTTCACTCATCACACTCTAGCCCCAAACTCAAACTAGGCAAAGCTATGGGAACTAAATTGTTGATGGAATACTTGTAGTTTTTTTTTGTTAATACATTCATAAATAAATAAATAAGTAACTTATTTTTAAGGTAAACGTAAACGTTTAAAACAGTTTATCATTAGATATATGTTTTTTTTTGACGGAGGGAAAATGCTTTACGCATGCCTCATGTTCGGGGAGAATATGAGGGGATGTCAGACTCTCTGTCACAGACAGCATACCGACTAAAAACCCTCCGATGTACCCTCATTCACCTTAGTGCCAGTGCATCGTCAAACCAATCGTCACTTGACGACTGGTTCGACACTGCATCGGCACTTGACTGAGCCACGAGTTTCCAGGTTGGATTCTACCGCGGCACATGTTATTAACCTAACCCATCTATAAAATATTTGCTGCGATAAAAAACATCTTACAAAGCCGGGATTTAGTTTTTCCTAACTTGAAGCAACATTAATCGTTATTTCAACCTGAGATTTAAAAAGGTGTAGTCGAATCTGATTATAAAAAAGATATAGCGTAGTCTGCAAGCTATTTAAAGTCAGCTAGTGTGAGGAAGGTAATTTGTTAGCTTTTTGCATTTACATTACCTGGAAAACAATAGCTGTGAATCTTGTTGTGGCAAACTGATGGTCGTTGGCAAAAACATAATGTGATTTGAGTAAAACGATTCTCGTGGGTTTACGATTGGGTACACTTCATTCACAACATTGTGTAGAAATTAAGTTTTTTATTTTTGAGAAACAAGTTTACTTAAAATATTAAATTTATATTTAATAGGTATTATTAACGGTTTCTTATAAAAAATGCTCTTAATCGTACTGTCATCGACTCCATTTTTTCTTTAAACTTTTATTTTAAAGCAATGTGGAATTATAAAGAAAAGTTTCCTCTTCAACTGACGACAACATAGATACATCATACTAAACAAAAATAACAAAATTGATAATGTAAAAGGTTATAATATAAATAAACGTGTTTTTATGAATAGGATAATATTATTTTAAGCGAAAAATTGCGGCAGCTGACGACGCAGTATGTGGTCAAATCAATGATAATTTAAGTTACAAATTATGAATCAAAAAAGGAAAACATTGTAAAAAGGTAAACAATAAATCATAAAATACATAAGCACTTGACTGCCCTCATTGACAGCTATATAATATTTTATAGCATTTTTTATGCAACTTTGTTTTATTGCCATACATTATAATGTTCAGTAAATAACATAAATACTTTAGTGAGTATTTATAACAAAGGAACCTGTAACTTCACATCCAACAAAAAGGGTTTTATATTTTACGACGATACCCAGTCTATGATCTTAAATATGCATTTATTGATATAGTTGGTAAGTAAGTTAGAATAATCGTTAGAATAAAAAATTTTTGCAAATTATTAAATATTATTTTATAAAATCCTGTGTACTTAGGATTTTATAAAATAATATTAAATAATTTGCAAAATTTTTGTGAGTCACTGTAATCGTGATACAGAGATTCTTGTCACATGTTTTCACTAATTGCGCAACAGCGTATAACTAGACACTTTTAGTATAGAAACGAATTCTAGAAATAAAATTTCAATGGAGTTCGAAAACAAAACTAAAAAAGTACAATATAATCTGCTCTTATTGAGATAAGATACAAGTTAACTGATATTCTAATTAACATTGTTTTATGCCTTTTGCAGTCAATGTCAGTTAGACTTTTTAGCATATAAATGTAGCAAAGAAGAGTATATCGGGAATCAAATGAAATAAACAAAAGACTATATTCTTCCGATACAATTTGAATAGACAATTAATTGACCGTCTCCGCCAGCAATGAGTTTAGACAGCGTTTGCATTTGACATAATTATATTAAATTGATAAACAATGAAGATGTAAATAAATTCATCATCACCGGCGCTGCGTCGTGATGGTATTATAATGATGATTGATTTATTAAGCAATCTAAGGAAGCGATCACTCCATTTAATGTGGTCAAGTTATACCAAAACCTTGCGGCAAGGTTGTTTTGACGGCACTTCGTGGATTGAATCACAAGTAGCCTCGCTATGCTGTTTCAATATTTGGAATAAGTATGCGAGTCGTCTACGCTTTTAGCTATATATTAGAAAGAGAGACACTGCGAATGTGTGTTTGAATAATAAATACCTAATAATCTACTTTGGGAGAATATTTATGAAGATTAACCAATAATTCTGTTTACATTTTAAACTTTTAGTGATTTCACTAACAACTCTGAAATGCCACTCGAATTAAGGGATCGGGATTAAATATGAAGTGTTTCGTTCGTTTACTCGATTAATCGTACTGGCTATATTATTTGTGTTTATAATTTGATAAGCTATCGATAATATTGGTTCATTCCTCGTGCTATTGGAGGTGGGGCAACCGGTTGGCTTGGCGCCGCCGACGACAGGCTCAACGCACTGAGAACACCTCAACATGTAGATCGTCGCCAGCTGATCATGTGTACACTATTACGTTCATATATTTTCCATTACCGCTTCGCAGATTGATGAAATAATCTATTTCTTTTCAAGAATACTTTAACATAAAGCAAGGGCATTTCAATGCTAAGATTACAAAATTTTCTCTTTGTTTGTTCCAAGCATCTTATCACTGCAATTATGACTAATTGTTTATAATTTCTTTTGTTGTATCTATTGTTTAGACAACATTATCTTCTAAGTCGTACGCGCTTGTCTTTGCCCTATACTTGGGACATATAATGCACGTTTCTGGGAATACCTAATTACGTTTGAAATACAAACGAGAGTGCGTTACCACATCTGTTATCGCTGTCTGGTTACACCGTCGACGTTAATTTCTAAACAAATCGTTTAAACAAAGCCTAGTGATCCGAACGTGCTCCATTCACAGGATCTGTTTACTCCGTCAATACTGATATAATATTTAGGACGGTTTGTAGGTAAATGTGCTGTTTGTTAAATGCATTGTTGTTTAGTTAACAAGTTACTATGTGAACTAATAGTAGTTTTGATAAGTTACTTACTCGGACATTTGACACAGTTTCGATTTGTGTTTGTGCTTAGAATTATCGTAGTATGTGACTTGGTTCTCGCTTTTCACGCGTCTGTTTTTTTTCTGTAATTTAGTTAAAGTTTATTTTAACCTTCCTATTTATTTTGAAACTGGCATTAGTACATTTGCTAAATGATTGAAATGGGTGTTCGATAGTGATACATTCATATACAGTAAGTAAATGAAGTCTATTCGTACTGGCACTTTCAGTGTACTTGGTGGCGCCATGGCACCACTCGCAGAATAAATATGTACATACCACGCACACATTCAAAGAAACATGCCATGAACGGTATCTCAAACGAGTTTGCAACAATGAATGCAGAGTTGCAAACCCGACGACCGCGCACATCCAACTTCTTAGCTAACTTTGCTTCACAACTTTCATATGAAAATATCCTGTTGCAAATAATAAAAAAACAATTCTAATTAGACTGCTCTGTAAAAAGTTATGCGTGGTCCAAGTCTGAGCCGAGGGTCATACATGAAAAAAAAAACGCGTCGGCATAAAACCTCCGCCGTTTCATCGTTGATTAAATCCTTTGATACACATATGTAGTAAAATTTTCAACCAAAGGATATTTCTAAAATTACGACATAAGATAAGCTAAAACTTTTAAAATGGAAGCAAAACTTTCGGTGTGCATAGAATATACTGTAATTAAAAATTTACTTGATGTTGAAATGACTAGTTGACTATTGTTTGTAAAAGTAATTAAAAATTCCGTTTAAAAACATTTACCCCCTATCTTATAAAAAGTTAGCGCAGACTTGATGTCTTGATTACCATACGTAATGATGACATAAAATCAAAAAGACGAGTGGACTAACAAATTGTATACATTTTTTTTATTATTACTCTTATTGTTTAAAATGCTAAGTTCGAGAACATACTCATTCGAAACAATTATACAAAAAAATATTCATACGTAGTTATATAAAGATATATATATGTGGCCATCACTGAAATTTGGAACTTGACATTGACTGTGCACGTAATAGTTCAACCCTTAAACGCTTAATTGTTAGACGATGTATAGAAGATCATTGGTTAGACAATTATTTTAAAGGTTAAATACCTATCTCTGATAGCCTAGGACCCAGCTTGAGGCCACCCATGCATCTAAAACCGATTTAATACATACTCGGCAATCTGATAATACAATAGGCAGTATCCAATGCCTCATTTGAATGAACCAAATTAAGAACTTCGCGATGTGTTCAAGGCTATGGTCATGGCTACCGTATGAACTCAGTGGTTTTTTTAGTATAGTCATCTGGTAATTTTACCCGGACCTTTTCGGGAGTTTTGAAAATAAGTTTTGTATAGATATTGATTTGCTCTTTTCAAATTGTTTAGCCACCTCGTATCAAAGCCGCTCGCGCCGCCATGTTACCGATCACAGGCGTAGTTTTTTAACAATATCTCCTTTTAGGAAAATATTGTTTGAAGTAGATCAGAATTAAAGTAGAGAAATATGCATACGAACGCGACAAAGTGCTAGCGTAATCTTCTTCGCTAAGATTTTCTCGATGGATCACGTGTTGCCAGTTCATAATCTTCAGTATCTGCTGAGACGTTATTGACTGATGTTTCTTGGTTATCATCTAGTGTTGGCACCATGAAGCACACAAAAAACAGTGCTCTTTCGGATCGCAAATGTAGTTGAGAAGTAGGGACATAGTCTCTTCCTTCCGCCTCTTAATCTTTTATAACGCGTAGGTATTTGATATTACTTGTAGATCGAATTAAATCAAAATGGTTTTTTTCGGAACAGGAAAGTTATCTTTTTTTATATGAATACAAATATAGAACGATGTACTTCTTGATCATAAATGGTTTGAAATTAGTATCTCATTATTAGAACAATTGTTCCATTTATCTACGAAAGGTAGTTTTTGAACTATTTAAACAACATTTGGATAAACGTGATTGCATCAAGTATTCTGTTAGATAATTACAACTTCCTGCAGTTCTATAATCGATTAGCTAAATTACAAAGTCATGAAAGTACAATTAGTTGAATGTTTAATTAATAAAAAGATTCGTACATTCGAAACACGATATAAAATAATAAATAAATAATTATTCATGGACATTTCGGACATCACTCCCATCTTCTTTGTTGAATAAACTATTTGGAAAAAAAAAACACTAAGGTTAGACCACCCCTGACCAACATTTGCTTAGTTTGGGACTAGAATGGCGCTTGTTTATTGGGGCGTTGTGTGTAATATGAATACATTAATTTATGCTAAAAATGATTACTTTTGTATTGAACATGTGAAGTACACATGCTTAATGATAAGGAAATTCTTATTATCAAAAAACGCAGGTGTTATTGCTAATTGAATTGTACCTATCGGTATTTGTGTTCTGATATTTTAAATACTTTAAAACATACGGGTGTTTATTTTTGGAAAACAAATGTTTGCATAATTGTTTCAGCGCAATTAGATAAACGTAATTTTTAGTGAATTGTAAATTCGCTAAAAAACTAGCTTTAATTTCCATGCAGGGGGGCTATCCAGTAAGGGAAAACTTGCGTGACCGGATATCCTTTCAGTTGCAGTTCAGTTTTCTATGATTTTAAGAGATGTGGGACATGGATTGTGTGGATGCCTCACGGTCACAATGGCTTAGAGAAGACTTTATACTACTAACTTTATATGAGTAAAACTCGACAAACAAAACTAAAAGTAATGACGTCAATGTTCTTTCCAGACCTACTATTTGTACAGCTTGCAAAATTACGTTTGTTTACTGATATTATTAAGGTATATATATATATAGGCATATATACTTTGTCACAAATACTAAGCGGAGCTCGGAGCGGTGTAGATGTGGCGTCTTATTTGTTGTTAGATATTAATAACTTTTACAAATAATAATACCAAACTCAATAGCGATTCAAATAAAATAAAGGTGTTTATTAACATTTTGTTGACTGTCATTATTTTGTGATCGCATATAATCGGTTTGCTAAAGCATAAAAATTGGGTTCACGAAATCTAGTCGAACAACGCTTACGCTTATCATTTCATAATATTTGCAAATCATTCCATAATAGCTCAACTACGTCACTAAACTTGGAACTCACATTTGTTCTTATTAGTTGATTATTTTACTTCCCATCAATTCAGAGGAACGAAAAAGATAAGGGTTACAATAGTGTAAATCGTGTCACTTAATTATTGCTACGGCATAATCATACCTTTAAAAAAATGTAGGACGACGCTCGGTTTTTTTGTCCTTTAAAGATGCTATAAATACTTCCTTTTTATATTTTTTTGTGGCAGTTTAATTAGTATACATTAATTACATTTGTATTTTAACTCTTTATATCATGCAACTTGAAAATGGATGTATTTTTTATGGTCGGTATTTACAAGAGAATCAAACCTTATAATTACACAATTAAAAACTTGTAATATATAAATGTTTCAGCAATTTAATAACAAAAAACTCGACACGATAAAAAAAGATCAGTGTAGTAGTAGATATACAAAGTATAGAAAACAACCTACAGTTAGAAAAAAACACTAAATAGGTACATTGTTTTTCGTTCAATTTAAAAATAAATCATAAAAAGCTGTCGAACCACCAAACGTATGTTATTTTAGTAAAAATTCTGGTTTTTTATTTAATAATTTTTTTATCGTGTTAAATACTTTATAACTTTAAATAGATTTTTTTCTAACATTTATAAATTATTGTAAACAATAAAGAAACCCGTGCTTTATGAATGGCAGGAAAAGTAAGGTGAATATTCATAATGAGGTCAAGAGGTCTCATTAAAAAGTAATTACCTACATGCAGATGCTCAAGGAAAATTCCATTTCCACTTTTTGTTAATACTTTTCGTAGTATTTCTAATAGAAAAAAAAAACAATTCATATATTGATAAATTTAAGTATTCTATCAGCAATCTAGCTCTCTTATTATGCTTTACTTAGTTTGGAACTAGTGTGTGATGTGTCCATGAATATTTATTTATTTCATATTGAAATCTTATATTGAATGTGGGCTTTTTGCCGAGCAATTTTTTAGTCTTAAACTATGAAATTGCTCGTTCGGGAAAAAGCCGTCAAGTATGGTCTGCGCATCACTGAAACAAAGTTATGATTATGGATGCCAGCGCAATTTTAGCATATTATAATTAAAATACTTTTTCGTCTCAGAGTGTTAGACGCAGTACATTGCCAAATAATATGTCCATTCATCCATCAGTTAGGCTTAACGCGGTAGTATTATGGGATAATTAAAATAAGGTCCAAGTGTAGTTTTTAATAGACAGATAAATAAATTGTCATTGTAATTTAACAAGATCGCCTTGATATTATTTTTAACATGACTTACCAAAAAGCAAAGTTATTTTATTTCTTTCCGATTTGTTGAGCAATTATATAATAATTGTTGATAGTAACCGTCCTTTTCAGAGTTAAATGTTTTAAATATAGCAAAGATTTCACATTTACTTTCTCCAATGAATCGTTTTATTTGCGAGTCGTTGAGCTGGTGTAGCTAATTATGGATATCTAGCTCACTCCACTGTGTACTTATCTCAAGCAGGCTGGTAATTCAGCCTGTATATTGGGGACGATTCCGATTGGTATTTCAGGAGAGCTTTCAACAGGCCCCAGCAGTAATTATCGCTTTGCTGTGTTTCGCTTCGTAAGGTAACAGGCACAAGGGACTCAATATTATTACGTGTTAGATTATTGGGTGCTATGTGATGCCTAACAGACCACGTGCTTAATGGACGTGCTGGTTGAGGCAAGGTATTGTTACATGCAGAAGATGTCACTTAAGTTGATTCATCTCTTTGTTTTATGATTTACTAAAGATAACTGCTTCATAATGTGTATTTACTAAATATTTTTCATAATACTATTTTGCTGGGACACTACAGCAGCGTATATCGGGGAATGGGTAAAAAATGGCCCATGACTGTATAAATCATCTAGTTGAGATGCAAAGGACACATACAGTTCTCTTTGTAAATAAATGTGACTAGTGGCTATTCTAGTGTATGAAGTGAACTAGCCGTGTGGCCTCGCTATGACATCTGTCGTAGACTATCCTGCGTCGAGAAGTGAGACTAACCGCATGAAGCAAAACACGTAAAGAAATCCAGCGAAGGCCAGGATAAGCCTGACCTTGTGTCCGCCATTAAAACAATTAACAGAACGACTGTACACAAAAAATACTTGGTGTTTGAAGATGTGTGTAGTAGACTCTATAGTTAGTACCACTTATATCTTTGAATATATTAAATATTTTATTGTACCTACAATAACCAGACACTATTTAATGACTTCTATGTTTGCTGTCTTGATGAACATTTCAACAAAATTATATTCATAAATGTACGGATTTAACATAAAATCGGTGGCTAAATAAAATCTCAGTCAACCTATCAGTCCATTGCTGGACAGCGGTTCTCATTAGGGCATCCAACAAGACCATGCAAGTTGCCACTTGCTGGAATGGAATAGTTTGAGAAATGAACTTTTGACACGACGAATAAATGAAACCGCTGGCCCTAGGTTTCTACCAAGACACTGCGCCCGATCTTCATTTGTTTTCATGTTGTGTTTGCCAGCTACATTTTGCAGATAGTCGGTCAATATTGCCGGAAGGCGTCTTACATTGTACTCGTTAAACGTGGTCTCCGTTGCAGTAAGTACTTATTATACTGATCAAAATCAACTAGCTTCAATCAAAGAGAAATAACTTGCGTTTTATGTTATTATTTTGGTCATACTACAGAAGGTTTTTATTGTTTTATCCTCTGAGCGTTTTTAATTGTTGATTTTGCGGAAGTGTTTTTTTTGTCAGCAGAATATTTGTATATTTGTATAATTGTATGTATATAAAATATATGTGGTTGGCAACCACAAAAACAACTGTAACTAGTTCATATTTTATCGCTGAAATTAACAAAACATATTATTTAACTGGATTTTGATCTTCTTCTTCTTCGTGTCGATGATCTCAAATACTAGATTTTGGTAGGTATATTATATGATTTAGATATAACGAATTTAATATTATTTATTGACAAAATGAAATGAAATCACCTGGTTTCCGTCCTCATACAACGATATTTATATACACAAAAAACACAAGTTTTAAGTACCAACAATTTTGATACTTTGTTAGTACTTAAGACTTGTGGTTTTTGATTTTTGAAGGTGTCTAAATAAGTGACGTAATAAATTAAAACAAATATCCAAAAACCAATCAGAATTATACATAAACTATTTTTTGAGTTAATTTTCATGTTACACAAATTATTTGCGGTTACGATGACGAGTGGCGGAATATGTATTATATTTTACCATTCATAAAATTGTATCGCGTAGGAAAAATAAGATTCTATAACTCATGTACAAAGGAACATAATATGTTTTTTAGGTGTTCATGCGGTCTGTATCAACGATGCAATTCAATGCAATGTTTGTGTCCCTTATCACCTTCTTGGAGCATCCGAATAATAATCACTCCAAATATGTTAATAAATATATTTAAAAAAATAGAAAATTATGCTAAAAACTTAAAAAAAAGCCTTATAGATACTAGTAGATAAAAATTACTTTACTATATACAACGGATTAATATTTATCAGAACCAGACCTGAAATAAAAACATGTGTCGTCATTTTCTGCACCACTTTGTAGGCTGAGTCACTAACCATACATAAAGGAATTCATGAAAGATTAATAATTAAAAACCACAATAACAAATCTAATTGTTAGAAACTGAATACCTACGTAGGTACATAATAATAATCGTAAGTTAAATACTTACTATAGGAGCATTCGTCGACAAGTATTGGCTCAGAAAGGTCGTAGACCTGATAACTATTAACTTATTTGATTTAAAGCTGGAAAAAAACTGGTATAAAAAATAAGGAAAAACTACATTAAAAAAGACGAACTCAGTGAACTTTTTTGGGTTTTTTTCTAATACCAACGTGAATTATTACCTGGAGCTGCACGTGCTGTTTCACCTTAACACGACAACTTGGCAGATATCAAGTTACATTATCAAGGTAATTAATCCTAGACATTATAAAGTGTTTCTTTGTATTATGAGATATTTTTTGAACTTTAGCAGACTATTCTACTTATTGGCATGCTGAGGCAGGAAATACGGATACAATTTCAGGCAATCTAAGGCACACACGATGGTATTATTTGTTCAGATCTGAGATTTGTATGTTGGATGCTGGGCTGCGTTGGCAATTTTTGATGCAAAACCACTAGAAATGTATAATAATGTATCATAAAATATAAATAAGGTTTTTAATGGAGTTGTTTAAAATATACCAGAACATTTGTTTTATTTCAATCTATACTTATAATAAAACTGTAGAGAGGTCAATTCTGTACATGAAATATATAAAAAAAAAAACTATCAGGGGGTGATTAGTGATCGATACTGATGCCAAAAATGCAATCAGTAAAATTTTTGTCTGTCTGTCTGTCTGTCTGTCTGTCTGTCTGTCTGTATGTTCCTTATAGAAACAAAAACTACTCGACGGATTTTAACGAAACTTGGTACAATTATTCTTCATACTTCTGGGCAGGTTATAGGATACTTTTCATCACGCTACAATCAATAGGAGCTGAGTAGTGAAGGGAAATGTCGGGAAGTTACTCCGTTTTTTATGCTTCCGTCGCGTTTGCAGCCTTAATGGTTAAAGTTACATAGAAATCATGTATGACGGAAATATTCTACATTAAATTGTCTAAAAAATATTCCACAACAGTACCTATATGTCTATCTTTTATGGTTGACTCACAATAACACGTGTAACTCCTGATAGCTTAGCAGTTCGGAGCATTCTGATTATATTGGTTTACTCTTACGTTTATAAGACTCTCAGTCATCCCAAATTTAAAAAAGTTAACATTATTACCTATTCAATAAAAAAAGAATCATAGAAATCGGTATAGAAACACCAAACTTATACATGAAATAAGCCATCGCGCCGTCGCACTTGAATACTCAAATCGAGTAAAGTTTGAAATTTGTTGTGTTTACCACTAGATGGCGCTACTGTGCACAAATCCTAGATCGCGCTATCGGTGCGTTTTGGCAATGTGTTATAAGTCGGTCGGTTTTTAGCAAAAGTTTCGTTAAATTGAGTTATCTTGATAAGTTATTTAGGGTTGCGTATCCGATTACCGCTTGAATGAAGAATAAATATTTAAAAACAAAATATTAAATATTCAAGGGGGTGCTCTTAATCTCATACAAGAACATAATTTACTTAGATGGGTTGTTTTTTTTATATATAATATTTTATAAAAAATATATTGTTGTTGATGAGTACATTTACTTGGGCCAGTTAGCGAGCTTCGAAAACAGGCAGGATAAGGAGATCGATCGCCGCATCGAGAACTCCTGGAAGAGCTACTGGTCCATGAAGCAACACATTAAAGGCGACCTTCCACTTACGCTTAAACGCCAACTCATCGACATGTGCATCCTGCACGTCCTAACATACGGTGCGCAGACATGGTCACCGACTGAAGCACAGAAATCCAGACTCAAGATTTGCCAAAGAGCAATGGAACGTAGCATCTTTGGTTTCAAGCGCATCGATCGAGTGCGAAACACTACGCTGCGTTCGCTCACTGGTATTGCAGATGTAGGCAATAAAACCGCGAGGCTTAAGTGGGACTGGGCAGGTCATATTAGCCGGATGGACCCAAAGAAATGGTCCAAAATCGTGACACCGTGGCTGCCTGAAGACGGAAGACGTAAAGGCCGACCAAAGAGGCGATGGCGGGACGACCTCGATGCTTTCGAGAGGGATTGGTGGACGAAAGCGGAAAGCAGAGAGTAGGATTTGGGGGAGACCTTTGCCCAGCAGTGGGACGAGATAGGTTAGGAAAAAAATATATATATAAGTAATATACTTACTTAATCTATACTAATATTATAAAGAGGTAAAGTTTGTGTAGGTATTTGTTAAATTGTAAGGGGTAATCTCGGGATCTACTGAATCGATTTTAAAAATTCTTTCACCAATAGAAAGTTACATTATTGCTAAAAAATAAAAAGGCTTTTACGTGGTAGTCCGTTTTGCAAAATGAATCGGAGAAAAAACGGTCGAATGAAAGCGTTTCTTACGAAAAGATGTGGAGCTTGATAATGCCTACAAAAAAGCCACAAGTCAACGACAGCATATGTCTTACTTTTTTATTTAATAAAAATTATCCCCAACGAAGTGGGCACGTGTCAGCTAGTTAAAAAAATAAAATGTTTAATTGCGACCGCTTAGATATGAAAATACAGCGTCGGCGACGTTTCTCCGTTTAAAGTATACAGGATGTCCCATTAAGTGGTCTCATATGTTTAATGACAAATAATAGATAGTTTAAAAAAAATACATTGAAAAAAACTTTCTTGAAAAATCTTAAGATTCTTAAAAACAACGATTGCGTTAATAAATAAAACCTTGTGTTTTGCAAAATATCATCATTATCATTAATAAATGTTGTGCGCAGTCAAATTATGAAAAAAAAAACTTAAACAATACATTGACACTGCAAACAAGACCTAAACATAGATGCTCTTCGCTCATTGTGATTAAAAATAGGTTTTTAAGTGGATAAATTGCTGAACTTTTTTGTGATACATAACGTCAAATGACTACGTCATTTTTTATTATTGTTGGGATTCTCTGATTGATACGGACGTTCGCAAGATCCGTCACTAACAATAATACAAGCTGCAAAGCCATATAAAAATAAAGACAAAAGGCGAAAACTGGTTAGTACAAACTAGAACATAAGCTCAAATATTTTTTTAAGACGTGTGTAGTGCTTTTTTGTATGGACCTCGTCAGTATTTGTAGATATTGATTCGACCAATCTATAAAATAATATAACGCTAAGTGTAATACTCTTATTTTCTAGTTGAACATTGAGTGTAGTGTACCTTTGCATGTCGATACGAAAATAATCATTATTATATTACTACTAATATAATAATGATTATTTTCGTATCGATATTTTATTTTCAGTTTAAGACGTTCGTCTGAAAACACATGTGTCATTGTTCAGACACTTCCTTGTAATTTTTACTGAATAATACCTGAATTATATACCAAATATCTGAGTAAAATGATGTCTTCATTCGTACCTACTTAAACTTTTTCATGTAGACAAACGGAGTTATAATATATGTCGACGCAAGACCTTCAAAATTATAATTTTAATTACAAAAATAATTTAAGAATTATTTATAGCTGATTTAAAAGTTGATTTGTTATTAGAACTAGTGTAATGTCTTGATACAGTTAGGCTAGGTAAGTAAAAAGATGTGTGATTGACTGTGGTTGTTTAGGTGAAACCATAGGCAATTACTAAATAATTAGAAAACATTTTATTTTAATAATTGTTAATTAATGATAAATTCAAATTTTGATTTGTCAACAATAAGCATTCAACTAACTTTAGTTTTCTTGAGCGTAAATTAAATACAGTCATAAGCTTGAATCCGTTTCCTAGTTGAAACATTAAAACTTAATTCTTTTTAATGTTTTAACTGGAAATAAAATAACTAAAAATCAAAACTAAATTTTTAAATAATTGTTAAGAATTTACAATAGGAAATTAACCACCGTAAAATTTGTTTAAAATATTGTGATTAAAAATGGCTATTTCCGGAATGCCTTCTTGTGTTGAGTGGCGTGATCGGACCGGCATTATGGTGTGAGCCTCGACGAGAAAAAGTGGTGTTAACTTCTTAAGAGATCTTGTGAGTACCTAAATGTAATAATTATTATTAGAATAATTAGAATAATTAGATTTGGTTTTAGAACTATTTATAAGGATTGTTTTAGTAGTTAATAAACTTAAAGAAAAAGACGCTGGTTTCATTATTTGCAATGAGCGAGCCTAGTGATGGGAATAGTGACGTCAGCCCTGCTGGCGGCACTGTTTCTAAAAACCCCGTTGGTAGAACTCCTTCGTTATCAGAAGTGGGATTAGAACCCTCTTCTGCTCGATCATCTGACTCAAACAATGAAAATGTCAACGCTTCTGTTAGCGGAATACCAACTGAGTTTTTTACAGAAATGTTGCAAATGATGAAACACGTGTCTGAGCGTCTCACGACACAACCTGAATCCAAAGTAAAGATTAAAGACGTATTTTTACCGTCGTACGATCCAGACTCAAACATAGGGGTTAGGGAATGGTGCCAACATGTGACCACTGCCATGGAAACTTATAACCTAAGCGACTACGAAGTTCGAATGAAAGCTAGTAGCTTATTAAAAGGACGTGCAAGGTTATGGGTTGATAATTGGCTGGTTACTACCGCCACCTGGCAGGAATTGCGTGATGTTTTAATAACAACGTTTGAACCAGAAAATAGATATTCTCGCGATGTTGTTCGCTTTCGCGAACATGGTTATGATAACACTAAAGACATAGCGCAATTCTTGTCAGAGGCTTGGGTATTATGGCGACGTATTACTAGAGACAAATTATCAAATGATGATGCGGTTGAAGCTGTTATTGGCTGCATTGGTGATGAGCGATTGCGTATCGAACTGTTGAATGCTAGGGCATCTTCTGTACCCGAGTTAATTTCAGTGGCATCATCCATCCGCCGCATTAAGCGACCCCATCCTGGGACATCAAGTGTACAGCAGGGCCCTATCAAACGACCACGATTCTCTGATAAGTCTTCCTCTTTTTGCCAAGTGTGCAAAAAGCCTGGTCACGATTCACGTGACTGTCGCTACCGCGATAAAACTGAAAATCCTCAACCGCGTCATCAAGATAATAAAACAGTGTCTCAAAACGTAACTACATTAAAACCGACTTGCACATTCTGCTCCAGGGTAGGTCACACCTATGAAACTTGCTACAAACGAGAACGCGCAGTAGTGTCAAATGTAAACTGTGTGGGTTTTGCCAAACTGAATTCAATACCAGTAGTAATCGGTAATTTGGAATTACTCGCGATTTTTGATAGTGGAGCAGAATGTTCAGTCATGCGCGAGTCTTTAGCAGCAAAACTGCCCGGAAAACGAAACGACGTTGTCAACTGTTTAAAAGGGATCGGACAGTTTACGGTCGTTTCGCTTTCAACGATCACCACGGTATGTGTTTTCGATGGTATAAGAATAGAACTAAAATTCCACGTGGTCCCGGACTACGAACTGTGTTCGGATATGTTGATAGGTATGAACCTTATCGAAAACACAAATCTAAGCGTGCTAGTGAACTCTCAGGGGGCTAAATTAGTACATCAACCGGTTGTCTGTCACATGCGATCACAAAGTGAAAAATTTGACCAAATAAATTGCGACTTAACTAACAATGATCAGATAAATGAACTTAAAATTTTACTGAATAAATATGAACATCTGTTCATCCGCGGCTACCCGCGTACTCGTGTTAATACGGGTGAACTAGAAATTCGTTTAAAAGACCCGAACAAGTGTGTGGAACGCAGACCATACCGATTGAGTCCGGTTGAGCGCGAAAAGGTACGCGATATTGTTAAAGAGTTGCTCGAACACAACATAATACGAGAAAGTAAGTCGCCCTTTTCCAGTCCAATAATATTAGTCAAAAAGAAAAATGGACAGGATCGCATGTGTGTAGACTACCGAGAACTTAACAGAAATACCCTGAGATACCACTATCCATTACCAATAATCTCTGATCAGATAGACCAGCTGGCGGGAGGGCACTACTTCTCCACATTTGATATGGCGGCTGGGTTCCACCAGATACCCATATCAGAAAACTCAATTGAGAAAAGTGCCTTTGTTACGCCGGAGGGTCTGTTTGAGTATTTAACCGTCCCGTTCGGGCTTAGTAACGCATGTTCAGTATATCAGCGGTGCATAAACAAGGCCTTGGCTCCCCTTCTTTGCTCACAGGTTTGCCAAGTCTATGTTGATGATATACTTTCAAAATGTAAAGACTTTTCTGAAGGCCTCTCGCATATCGAGCAGATTTTGTTGGCCTTGCAAAGGGCGGGCTTTTCAATAAACATTGACAAAACTGCCTTTTTTAAACGCTCCATTGAGTATTTGGGCAATATTATAACCGACGGGCAAGTCAGCCCAAGCCCAGGAAAAGTGGAGGCTTTAACAAAGGCGCCAATACCAAAAACACCTAAACAAGTTAGGCAATTTAATGGACTCGCCGGGTACTTCAGACGTTTCATTCCCAATTTCTCGTCCGTTATGGTACCACTTTACGAGTTAACAAAGAAGGATGCAAAGTGGGAATGGAACGAGAGACACGACGAGGCCCGAAACTATGTAATACAACACTTGTCTACTGCGCCTACCCTTTCACTATTTCAGGAAGACGCACCGATAGAACTCTACACGGACGCAAGCAGCCTTGGCTACGGGGCGGTGCTGATCCAGAACATCGGGAGTCGCCTGCATCCAGTCGCGTACATGAGCCAGCGCACCACAGACGCCGAGAGCCGTTACCACTCCTACGAGCTCGAAACCCTGGCGGTAGTGCGGGCGGTAAAACATTTTCGTCATTACCTTTACGGTAGAAAGTTCAAGGTAATAACTGACTGTAACGCTTTGAAAGCATCCAAACACAAGAAGGACTTGCTTCCCCGAATCCATCGCTGGTGGGCTTTTCTGCAGAATTACGACTTCGAGGTCGAATATAGAAAAGGTGAAAGACTGCAACACGCGGACTTTTTTAGTAGGAACCCGCCTGCTGAGCTCTCAGTCAATATTATGACCAGAGACTGCGAATGGCTACAGATCGAACAGAGACGCGACGATGTACTTCGTCCACTGATAAACAGCATGTCAAGCGACAACCCGGTTCCAGACTACATTCTAGAAGAGGGCGTACTCAAAAGAAAGCTCGTAGACCCTATACTCGGTATGTACAAACCTACCGTTGTTCCAAAGTCGTTCCAATGGAGTTTAATAAACTCATTTCATACTGCGTTGCAACACCCAGGATGGGAGAAAACCCTACAAAAAGTGAGAGAGACCTACTGGTTTGACAAAATGAGCACGCTGATCAGAAGGTTTGTCGATAATTGCGTGATTTGCAGAACCTCGAAAGGACCCTCTGGTGTGATTCAAGCTCAGCTTCACCCGATTCAGAAACCCACTGCAGCATTTCAAGTCATCCACATGGATATTACAGGCAAGCTTGGTACAAGGAACACTGAGGGACGAGACGAGTACGTCATCGTTACTATCGACGCATTCACCAAGTACATACTACTTAGCTACTCCAATGACAAGAGCCAAAGCAGCAGCCTCTCTGCATTAAAACGCGTCGTGCATTTGTTCGGGACTCCAGTGCAGGTCGTAGTTGATGGCGGTAGGGAGTTTCTCGGTGAGTTCAAAGCTTACTGTGATCGTTTTGGTGTCAACCTACATTCAATAGCGCCAGGAGTAAGCCGAGCGAATGGGCAAGTCGAAAGAATCATGAGTACACTCAAAAACGCTCTAACAATGATCAAAAATTATGACACCGAAAACTGGCAAACTGCACTAGAAGCTTTACAGCTCGCATTCAACTGCACTCCACACAGAGTAACAGGAGTCGCACCACTCACTCTACTCACACGCCGCCAACAATGCGTACCGCCGGAACTCTTGAGACTAGTCAACATAGATAATGAAACGGTTGACTTCGACTTGCTGGATCAACACATCCAACAAAAAATGGCTGCTGCGGCTGAGTATGATAAACAAAGATTCGATAAAACAAAGGCAAAGATGCGTCCATTCCAAAGAGGTGACTACGTACTCATTAAGAACAATCCCCGGAATCAAACGTCTCTAGACCTCAAGTACAGCGAACCGTACGAGATCTACCGAATACTGGATAATGATCGCTATATGGTAAAACGTGTGACAGGCAGAGGACGGCCACGTAAAGTCGCCCATGACCAGCTGCGACGAGCACCACAACCAGGTGATCAAGAAACCGTGTCGACGAGTTTTGAAGATGAAAACCAGCAGCAGACATCTCAGCTTGCCGACGCACCGAGTGAGCCGCTGCCTTCCACTTCACAAGCTGCCCGCTCATTGGATGCTTAAACAAACCGGTTAGTTCTTTTCATTTTAACGGTCAGCACAACTTCATAACAATAACTACCGTTTAGTAATAACAGTACACGGTACTGTACTATTATTTAAAGAATCAACGGATCAAAATAATGCTAACCAAAGTCAGGACAAACAATTCCATTCCTTTCCTATTTTTACATTTACAGAGCCCCTGAGGACCACGGTCATAAAAATAAGGCCTAGGCCTCAGCACCGTCCTTCCCAAATCCTTTAGAGCCCCTGTGGACCACGGCGTACAAGACCGCTCAGCGCCACAGCATCAAATACCTATGAGCAATATTATCAAATTACAATCTGTAGCAGTCTGTTTGATTTCAGAGCCTCTGGGGACCACGGTCATAAATAAGACCTAGGCCTCAGCATCACCCTTCCTTAATCCTATTAGAGCCCCTGTGGACCACGGCGTACAAGACCGCTTAGCACCACAGCATCGAAACCCATACATACAATCACAGTTTACACAAGATTTATTGCAGAACCTCTGGGGACCACGGTCATAAGTAAGACCTAGGCCCCAGCATCGACCTTCATCCATATTCCTTTAGAGCCCCTGTGGACCACGGCGTACAAGACCGCTTAGCACCACAGCATCATCCCTATCTACGAGAACCAAAGGCATGCAAGTATGCGTGGAGCATTTGCATTGACCAAAACAAACTAAGTAATAAATAATGCTAGTATGCGTGGAGCATCAGCACTATAAAACTTCGCTCATTGTCCTTGTCCTATAACAACCTACCTATGACAATTGTTTTGAAATACTTTGTTGTATTTTGAAATTCGTGTAACTTTTACTAGATTTAATATCCATCCTCATACTAACTTCATAACTAATTTTGGCTGGTAACTTGGTTGATTGAACCAACTATCATTTCAATTCTAAATAAAACAAACAACCAAGTTGTTAGCCAGGTTTCCAGTGAACGGATACCTAGCTCAAAAATCATTCTCTATTTCAGAAACGCGACTGGTGCAGAGCACGCACCGTCCCGCAGAATGGCCGTGTCGACGCAAGACCTTCAAAATTATAATTTTAATTACAAAAATAATTTAAGAATTATTTATAGCTGATTTAAAAGTTGATTTGTTATTAGAACTAGTGTAATGTCTTGATACAGTTAGGCTAGGTAAGTAAAAAGATGTGTGATTGACTGTGGTTGTTTAGGTGAAACCATAGGCAATTACTAAATAATTAGAAAACATTTTATTTTAATAATTGTTAATTAATGATAAATTCAAATTTTGATTTGTCAACAATAAGCATTCAACTAACTTTAGTTTTCTTGAGCGTAAATTAAATACAGTCATAAGCTTGAATCCGTTTCCTAGTTGAAACATTAAAACTTAATTCTTTTTAATGTTTTAACTGGAAATAAAATAACTAAAAATCAAAACTAAATTTTTAAATAATTGTTAAGAATTTACAATAGGAAATTAACCACCGTAAAATTTGTTTAAAATATTGTGATTAAAAATGGCTATTTCCGGAATGCCTTCTTGTGTTGAGTGGCGTGATCGGACCGGCATTATGGTGTGAGCCTCGACGAGAAAAAGTGGTGTTAACTTCTTAAGAGATCTTGTGAGTACCTAAATGTAATAATTATTATTAGAATAATTAGAATAATTAGATTTGGTTTTAGAACTATTTATAAGGATTGTTTTAGTAGTTAATAAACTTAAAGAAAAAGACGCTGGTTTCATTATTTGCAATGAGCGAGCCTAGTGATGGGAATAGTGACGTCAGCCCTGCTGGCGGCACTGTTTCTAAAAACCCCGTTGGTAGAACTCCTTCGTTATATAAAACACAGCATTTTTTGTAATAATTGTAATTCGGGTATTAGCAATGATTGAAATTGAGTGAATTTTCAGCATTTTTAGTCTAGTGGTGTCATGGTGGCCCTTTTTTTATACAAAAATATTTAGAAAGAAGTATTTTGTAATATTTATTATTTCTAAAATTCATTTTGTATAAGATAGTTGTATTCCGTGGTATACTTTTATGCATTTATATTAACTTGCTATAATCTGTCATCACGATCCCTAGTAAAAGTTTATTCTAACGAGTACAGTAGTAGTGTCCTTTGTGGTTAATTCTGCGAGCCTCACTGAATTAATCGCAAAACAAGATCACATCATGATATGAACTTGGTATAAAGATGTCTGCACTCAACAGGTTTTAAGTAACTCAACTTACAAAAAGTGCTTTTATCTGAACGTCTAGTCTGAACAGAACTGCGTAATAGTCCAGTCAAAATAGACTAAAATTATGACTTCAGTTTGCATTAATTCCCAACAAGCTGGATTTTTGTGCAGGCCTTGAATACGTCATTACAAATGATATGTCAAAAGTCCCCATCGATCCCGCTTGTGCGTTGTTTTTTATTCGAGGTCAAAGGTCATAAATTTGCATTTTTTGCGTATATCTCTGAAACAACGAAAGCTATTGAAAAGTGGTTTAGGCAAAGTTTGTACATCGTAAAATTGTCTACAAAAATACCTCAACACTTTTCTTCTACAAAGCATCGTTTTCAAGATATAGTGACTTTAGACCGCAGGAAAATCTACTAAAATGCTGCGTTTTTTTCATTTCAGTCGTTTTATCTGCTTCATTGCCACAGAACAAACAGTATTTCTTGAAATTTACTGAAAGGGGTGATGGGTTCGATGGGTTAGTCCTCCTCCAAGGTAATGAATCGTCTTTTTGTTTCAAGAAATACTGTTCGTTCTATGGCAATGAAGCAGATAAAACGGCTGAAATGAAAAAAACGCAGCATTTTAGTAGATTTTCCTGCGGTCTAAAGTCACTATATCTCAAAAGCGATGCTTTGTAGAAGAAAAGTGTTGAGATATTTTTGTAGACAATTTTACGATCTACAAACTTTGTTGGAACTATTTTTCGATAGCTCTCGTTTATGACTTTTAAACGCAAATTTATGACTTTAACCTGGGTATTTGCGTTTTTCGCGTATATCTCTGAAACAACGAGAGCTATCGAAAAATGCTTTTGGCAAAGTTTGTACATCGTAAAATTGTCTACAAAAATATCTCAACACTTTTCTTCTACAAAGCATCGCTTTCGAGATATAGTAACTTTAGACCGCAGGAAAATGTACTAAAATGCTGCGTTTTTTTCATTTCAGCCGTTTTATCTGCTTCATTGCCATAGAACGAACAGTATTTCTTGAAACAAAAAGACGATTCATTACCTTGGAGGAGGACTAACCCATCGAACCCATCACCCCTTTCAGTAAATTTCAAGAAATACTGTTTGTTCTGTGGCAATGAAGCAGATAAAACGACTGAAATGAAAAAAACGCAGCATTTTAGTAGATTTTCCTGCGGTCTAAAGTCACTATATCTTGAAAACGATGCTTTGTAGAAGAAAAGTGTTGAGGTATTTTTGTAGACAATTTTACGATGTACAAACTTTGCCTAAACCACTGTTCAATAGCTTTCGTTGTTTCAAAGATATACGCAAAAAATGCAAATTTATGACCTTTAACCTCGAATAAAAAACAACGCACAAGCGGGATCGATGGGGACTTTTGACATATCATTTGTAATGACGTATTCAAGGCCTGTACAAAAATCCAGCTTGTTGGGAATTAATGCAAACTGGAATGTCTATTTTGACTGGACTATAAATTGTAGCTACAAATCTCGGTTACGTCTCGATAACGTCATCTCTCAAATGAAAAATAACACACAGACACGTCAAAATAACAGTCTTCGTTTTTCGACGGGGGTTGATATAGGTTATCATTACAAGTTTTTAAAGGTCGCTGCAAGTATGCTTTGGGTTTACGATATACATAGTTTCAATTTTTAATATAAATTCTTAATTTCCTTGATTTTTATAAGAAACTGTTAATATATACAAATAAATCTTGTAAGGTATTTGAATTAAAATATTCTAATCTATAAAATATAAACGGTATCTCGCTAGAAATCGTGGAATAAAAGCATCAAACGAGTTGTCCTTGCAAAATATTCTTTGTATTAAATACAACAATTAACGCGAAGCGGAAATCACTGAGCTATGAAGCTGATGTTATCAGACAGTTCAGAGAGTCTTGAAGCCATTAGAAGTATCTTGAAGATACTAGCCAGTAAGTGACAGAGGTATTAAATATATTCTGCAGCAGCAAGCCTATATCAGGATAGAGATTTTATGGAAATTTCACAAATCGCGCTCTTGTCCCAAACTTAGCAAAGCATGTCATGTCAAAATACTGATAGAATAAATAAATAGCCACGACAATTTCAACCATCGCACTTTAGTTCCAAATTAAGCAGAGCTTGAATTTTAAATTCATACTGCTTTGTTTGTAAATTAACACCCAGAATATGCCAAGGGGTATATTTTGCCGCTAAGCAGTGATCCTCGTGTACTGTGATCCGGTTTGCTTTTTGAGTGACGCAATGCAATACAGGCAGTGGTTACCACTTTTTATACAAAATGAACCAAGCCTAACCTAACTGATGTTAAGAGGTAACCACTTGAAGCTGCATTGCCTTAGTCTTGCACGTCTTGAGAATCGTGCAATACATTTTACCACCCATCACTAGGTTTATTATTAGGTTAGGTTACATGTGCGTTTAATTAGGCACCATCCTAGCACTTGATTTACCATTTAGTTATTGATAACACATGCAAGCTGCTCAGCAGTTTCTTCTAGTTTCATAAAATGAAACAAATGAAGAGCTAAGTAAAAATGACATGACAGTGACTAACAGCATCATGTCGCATAACGTCGATGTGATTTTGTTCGGACTTTTTTATCACAATCAGTTTGTAAAACCGAGAAGTTCGTGTTTTGGCGAGTGGTCCACCTCGTGGTCTTGAGCAACGGTCAAGTTTGTACTCACAAAAAATATTTGATTAGTTTTAAGTTGTCTGTTACGTCATGTAAATTGTTTTTTGGCTGTGGTAAAAAACGAAGATTTATTCGAAGCTCGATAGGTGTTCAAACTTTTATTTGCGTTTGTAGGTAGGTACGTCGTCACACACTTGAAAGCCGCAACTTTTTGTATGATGAATAGAAAACACTTTACTACCTATCATATAATATTTTCATAAAACTTAAAAGAAGGAAATCTATATAAAAATACTATAAACAGTCTTATAGCTAAAAACATCCTTTTCAGACTTACAATTCTTGCAATTTTATTCGCTCAATATAATTTCTTCTGGACCTTGTAAAATGAACTAAGCTGCTTTCTCGTTTCATTCCTTCTAAGCCCGTTCCATCTCTTGTTAAATCAACGCCTAGAAGACCGTGTGTAAGAACGGATCACCTAGTAGGTATTCTGTTGTAAAATCACAAGATTCTAAATTGTGATTTTACAAAATACGATGACTTTATATTTTCGAATTGAACAGTGAAGAGATAGGAGCATTTGCGTTATAGCTAGCTGGCGGTCGCATTGCGAATTGATTTATATTGCTTTAACTGACTAGTCTGGTCTGGTCTGCAGCCGCCGAGGTCTGGCCTGCCATTCGCCCGGACCCCGCCACGCGACCGGGGCCTTCTGCTTCACGACAACGCTTAAGCACAACAGCAACGTAGTATGTATCCACATTATTTGAAGCTTTTCTGTTATGTTTGATTTCGATAAGCATAGGTATGGTTGATAATTATGCTAATCGAAATGCTATTATAAAACTGAGTGATGGAATACGTCGATAGCTTATAACAGCCTTAATGAGCATGTTCACTAACGTGTCTTATGAATCGATGCACTAAGTCCATCATTCTGAGAGAAATTGTATCTGAAATAAAATACACGTGTTGTTGCATCTGTACACACTCCCTCCAAACGAAACAACAATGCGAGCAAAGAGCTTAATGGTTGTACCTACTTTCTTCTAGCTCTTTCACAAAGAGCTAAACTATTTCTAGATTTTTCACAAAAGTTTATAACAAAACATATCCTCGCCTCATACCTCCTAATTATTAAAAAGACTTTTCATGGAAAAAAACCACTGTTGACTTGCTAAGTAAAGTCTTGTTGTTGTTCCGTGTGTCGAGGCATCATTTATTTCAATCAGTGAAGGGATGCGATGAGTCCAGCAGACGGCTTTGCGTGCTACATTCAGTTATCCGTTATTAACACAATAATTGTTGTTTGCTTGAACTTCAACCCTCGTATTATCCGGTATACGTGGATATGTATATTGTTGACATGATGGGACACCACATGGCACAATAGAGTTCCTGTTGATATGTGGCTGCCTTCCATTATGTTTATATTTGGTTTAACAAATCCTTGCCAAGTTGCGAATTGGCTTCTAACTAATATGAATTGAGAGTTGTTTCTAACCTTAAGCACCAGTTTTATCATTATATACGAACTAACCTACCTACTGATAAACAAAGTGTAGGTATAAGTTAAACACAGGTGACTCACTTTGTGTAAAATTTCTTGATTCGCGATAAGACTAGGTAGGTACACTGTTTTTATCACAAGTTTCCATCTGAGTTGACAGGCTCAGATGGTTCTTGCTCTGCGGACCGACACAGACAGACGTCAGTGTTTCTCAGCACACAAAATATATTAATTATTTATGAAGATCGAACCCAGAACTCACAGGATGAATGGAGGAGCTAAAAATATGTCAAGCAACTTATTCTATTGTAGTTTACTCTATTGTAAGGCCTATCTTTGGTTATTTATATAGGTAGTCTTGCACGCATACCGACGCTGGACCCTGGCTCCAAGTGGCTTTCAATAAGGAAAACCGTAGATATCCTGTTCATATAGTTTTGCATTTTCCTCAAAAAATTACTCTATCGAATGCAAATAATGAAAAACCTTATTGGTGGAATTTTCTTTGTATTATTAAGATTGTATGACGTACGAAGGGAAATATTGGCGATATAGGAAGAGTTATCGACAAGTTATCCTCGACAAAAATGCGATATATAAAAGTATGTCAAGTTCGCGTACCGTTTACTCTTTGTGCGACTGAACCGTGGTGTATCTACCTAGGTATACCTATAGGTATCAAGTGTTCATAAATTGCTTGCAAATTGTCACGGCTACGGGTGTTTGCAATTTCGACATGGAGTGTTTAGTTTCGTTCATATTGGCTAGTAGTGTAGATAGACACATTAATGTCATTCGCTGTATTCATGGTGCGATTGTGAAAGGGGAATTAAATAATGTCAAAAGGATATTTTTTTGACTTTGTTATCTTACACGCTAAAAGAATTAAAAATAGAGAACACTATACAATGTTTGCTTGTGCATATCTAAAATATCGTTAGTTTATATAACACACTAACGGCCGGTTTCTCGAACGATGATCAACGAATAAAATCTAATTATTACTACGTGTCAAACTCGGATCAATCGTGATTTGGGTTTCCAGAAACCGGCCGTAATTCTTCAACTTCGATGTAAGGACTATATCAAAGCAACATTAAAAAAAAACTTCGACAACCAGTTCCCCAGAAACCATAAAAAGCTATTGAATATATGTAATAACTTTTTGTACATTTTTTGTTTACGTTTACTTTTTTAATGCTTCTTTTCTGAGAAAAGGCACACAAGTTACCGGCAGTTTTTTGTATAATTATTGTAACAACGTCAGATTGGAGTAATTGGCAAGCAATATAACAAGATAGGTACGAATAGAACAAACATATCGGATACAATTTTGAAAAAGATAAATATCTCGTAGTAATATAATACAAAATCTACTTATATGATATAAAGCACATTTCTGCCAAATTACTTTTAATAAGATCTTTTAAATATTATGTGTTATTAAATATATATAAAAGGAAGCGATTAATTGAAGATTTATCAAAATTATGTATATTGTAGGTACCAAAAAGGTTCCGAAACCTGATAACAAAATATAGTGGTTTTATTTCCCTAAAAAGTATAACCATAAGCAAACCTGATTTTAGGAATGTTATTAAAAATAACATTTTCACACCGATGAGGTTCAATCCCCCTTTCCAGGTCCTAAACCGGCTTATTTAAAAGTAACAATAAATTGAGTTAGGTTTTTTAGTAAGTATCTGTTTTCGAATATTTAGTTTCTATACATGGTTCATGGGTCTAAACTAGCCAGAATTACTAGAATAACTATAGAAATAAAAAATAACACCATATCATTTTTAATGTAGTAACTCAAGTTACAGGTTTTCATGTTTTAAACGATATTCGGCACCAGCTCTTGAAACTTATTAAAGTGATATCGTAAAAATTACTGGTACTGATGAGTACTTTAATCAGAAGAAATAAAAAGGTATCACGGATTACAAAGTCAATGTGATCACAGTAGCACCCTATATACCCAGAAAACCAGCGCTATAGGTTACCAATGGTTTCTATAGCTTACGCTGGCCTTTTTACACTTCTTTTTAAATGTTTTAATGTATATGTATAACGTGTCATGGTGTAAATAAATATTTTCTTTCTTTCTATAAGAAATACATTGTAAACTGATGCTTATAAGTAGATATTGTAAATAATCAACCCACAATAAAATTGTTTCCTCTATTTGTTGTATAAAAATATCACTTCCGTGTTGGACGCTCTGCTCATCTACGTGATTACGTTGTGAAATAAACACATGAGGCGGATTATTATAAACTACTGGACACTAGATATAAAATAAATAAATATTCAAGGACAATTCACACATCTCACTTTAGTCCCAAACTAAGCAAAGCTTGTACTGTGAGAACTAGATTGTTTATAGAATACTTACATACTTACATTTTTTTTTTTGTAACATACATAGAAAACATAATAACACCCAGACACAGAACAAATATTTATGTGTGATGAGCATAAATATTTGTTCTGTGAAAACATTTACTCTGGGTGGGAATCGAACCTACAACCCACAGCGTGGAAGGCAGAGCTACTACCAACTGAGATGTGACGCCTGTCTTCATGTCTTATATACGTGTATATACGTTATATACGTGTAAAAATAGTAATTATTAAGGAAGATTTTGATAACATTCCCATCGTCATAATAATCTCAAGTTTCAAAACTCACTAGAGTTGAGTGTTATTTTATGATAATCATCCCTCGACATAAGAATCCAACTTCTTTTAATTTCTTTATTTAATAAAATCATGTTTTGAAAAATCAAAATATGCCGTTTTTAAAATCAATTGTTGGATTTACATTGTACAAAAACTCAAAAAGGGATTGACAATTTATTAAAAAATATAGGTAAGTAGGTACTTTTTTCGTAGATACATCAATATTTGATAAACTAGTACCTACGTCAAATAAGTAAAACGCAATATTAAGTAGGTACCCGTGAAATATATGTATGAGACAATACGCAAACATAAAAACAGAACTCAGCTGTGTTGTCAGTACCTATGTTATTTTTTTTTTAAATAAAATTTATATTAAAAGTTTGCAAAAATAAAATCAATATTTTTGCAAACTTTTCATGTTCAGTCTCATAGATTCTAACTAGAAATAGCTTTATCGATTCCATGCATTGCTATGTAACTTCTATTTTCTATCGAGTTCTCAATTCCAGTGGACCTTTTTTTGTTGTATATAGGTACCTATGCTAAAATGCTGAACATAATGAAGAGTTTGTTCCAGCGTCATATAAAATTACTTACAGATCTAACTAATACTTTTACACTTTTATATATTGAATCGTAACACGCAAAACGCTGATAGCTGATCACGTTGATTGATTCTTGCCCGTTCGTTTTTCTAGGCTCTGGTCGCGTGTAACTGGCACCTAGATTCTAGTATGTAAGACGGATTCTAAATGATCCTTGTGATTTTATTGAATAAAGTAATTTTTGACTTTGACTTTGCGCGATCAAGGAATCGGCGATGACATCTAGTTGTGAATTTGAAACTAGATACTACCTGTCAGGCGAACGCTACACGTTATAGTAGGGGAGCCCACGATGCTAAATGTGGATTTACTCGAGCGTCATGGAGACCTATTGGGTTGCAAAGCTTAGATGATAAGAAGAAAAAAATGTTATATAACATATATCTTTCATCGGTGGGGGAAGCGGCTATAGATTTATAAATATGTAAAAAAAAACTGCCGCATGGACATTCTCGAGCGCGTCAGATATTGATACCATCAATTCCCTACGTAGTTTTAATAACGTACTATGTTAATCTGATCGTTTGCATGGTGGGGGTGGCTGTACTTAAGGGTTGAAAATGAAAAAAAAATAAAAGTTATCGAGCGCGTCAGATTTTTTAAAGGAGTGTTAAGTGCACCACAACAAAGCTCTAGTTCACTAATCTGACGATTTCGATGTGACGCAAACTCGTGGCCATTATTTTAATGTGCAAAAAAAAATCGCCGATTTGACATACTCGAGCGCGTCAGATTAAGATATATATAGTTCATCTTTATGTTCTAAGTGTACTGTCTCTTAATCTGACGATTATCTAGAGGGATTCGCCTGATCTGACAATCTTTTTTTTTTTTTTTTTATTTCTTTGTTAAATATTCACGGACATTTCATACATCACACTCTAGTCCCAAACTAAGCAAAGCTTGTACTATGGAAACTGATTGCTGATAGAATACTTACATAATTTTTTTTTGTAAATACATATGTACATAGTAACACCCATATATGAGCACTTCATATATGGGTTCACCTAACAAGACAACGTGACGCGGAAAAATCTACCATTTCAAAAGCGTGGGTCTTGTGGTCTTTATCGACGAATTTTTCTTACTTCGGCTTGCGGAAATCGTCAGATTATATATTTTTCGTTATCCTTGAATTATATCCTTCAAAATAAAAAAAAATTAAGCTACGCTCGAGAATGTCGAGATGGCGTTTTTTTTTACAACTTTGCTGCGCTCCTCTTTCTTTTCGTCACTTCCAAATTGTCAGATTAGTGGAATATACACTTTTTACCATGTAATTAACCTACCCTATCTTAATCTGACGCGCTCGAGATTGTCAGATGATCAATTTTTTTTTACTAATCTGATCTTTTATAATTCATTCGCGGCCATACATAGGAAGCTCATATTTAGTGGAGGTACTCAACCGGGTACAAGGTACCCCCTGTATGTTTATCTGCCGCGCTCGAGTAAATCCCGAAATCCCCTCTTGGGCTCCCCTACTATTAATAAATATTGTGATAATTATCATGATATTTATATGTATATTACTTATGTAGGTATCTTAGTTTTTGAATGTAATCTAAATTGTGATCCGTCAATACATTACCCTACACGTCTATAAATATCGTAATCCGATAGTATATATTGACGGATCACAATATGGATCTTGCGTGTAGCCTTCGCCTCACGATTGAAATCGGTGTTGTCCAATTTTGTAAAGTTTAAATAAATCAAAATGAAGATATCTATCAAACTAAAAGCAAATGTATTGCAAGTTACTTGTGCAAAGACGAAGTGCAATGCCCTTATGTTAAACAAATATATTCTTTTGTTTTTCGTTGTAAATTAATTATAAGGATGTCATAAAATAATGAGTAACAACTAAATTACCATAATATGAATAGATCGACATTGAAAACTGCAAACGTGTTTCGAGTTGCAATTCCTTCATATAGACATGAAACTGATAAAATCAAACCTTAACACTGCTCATTTAAGGTAACTACGTGACCTAGCTGAGCTACTAAATGTATATAATTCCTTATCTCAGAAACCATTCAGTGATGATTCAAGCCAAGATCCAAAATAAAAAATAAACATTTTTTTCACACCCTCAAGGTTTCTAAAAGATACGTAAACGGTTTCCAATATGTACTAAAAGATATTATTTTTAGTTGTTTTTTTTACTACATAAGTTAATAGAAAAAGGACATCATGATCTCACCATTATGTACATAAAACTAATGGTATATAATGACAAAATATTTAACGGCAGAACGTTGATTTACAGAATATTATAACGATTTATTGTAAAACTCGCATCTAATCAATTACTTATACCGGATCCAACAAATTATTTAAATTAATGATTGCGCGAATGTAGTTTTACCTATACATTTTTTAGAACATTAATTTATACAGTTTTTTTTTAAATTGAAATACACATTAAACTCTAGACCAGATTTTTTGTGATCATACAAAATAAAACAGATTTTATTTGACTTTTAAGTAAATTTTGCCCCGAGTCCAATTAATGATAAGCTAATTATTCCGTTTAGGATAATAAATCTTTTTTTTTTAATTAACTACGTAAGCAATTGTAAACGAGTTTCTTCTACAAATCAATACAGGGTGTAACAGAAAAATAATCATTTTAAATATGGCCTAAGCTTGCGTGCGGTTTTAGCCATTTTGGCCTAAATGGGTATTATATGTTTATTTGTGAAAAAAAAACAAGAATGTATGTGATCGTGACGAACATAGGTAATAATATATGTCCGAGTTGATTACGACTAGATAAACATGAGGTTGTGAAAACTAGTTTCGATATAGCTATTAACTATACACGTCTGTTTGTTCGAATTGTGAATAATAAGAGCGAATTTCAAAGGATTGCAGAGTGGTTCGACGGCCGACGTGACCTTGCGTCGCTGAGTTTACTATCTCCAAGTGCTGCAATGGATATTAGGCGTTTAATGTGTGAAAACACAAAACACGCCGTACCATCAGATGACAGATGGAAAAAAGTTGAGTTGAGACCAAAGACGTCGCAGAAACAGAGGGCCGACCTGGTCAAAGTTGCGGGGAAAAACAGGAAAGGTCCACGACTCACGATCGAAGAGAATGGCATGCATTGGATCATACTTTTACTCAACATTGGCTGTCAATGTGTTGAAGATGAGAGAGTGTGATAATATTTTGAATCTACACACTTTAAAGGGTTAGCACAAAGTCGCATGCGTTTGTTTTTGTAAAGTACTCGTTTGAATACATTAGTCTTGTTTTGAGATAAGTCCAGATGTGATCGTCCCTACATGTTACAATGCAAAACATGCGTTTAGTACTATTGTAGTGCTGAACCATTCGATAATATACACAATTATAGTATATCCATTGTTAACCTCAAGTACAAGCTTATGCATTTTTGGTAATTGTAGTTTTGCATCATATAGACGTATATTTAGCTACTTCTTTTGTACATGCTTCATCTTAAAAGAAGCCGACTCCGCTAAATGTTTTGGTGTCTTGTTAAATGATCGTTCGCGGTCTAAGTGTTCGTTAAGGGCAGACCAGCGCACACTAGTTCCCGCCAGACTTCCTCAGTTTCGTCGCGCCTGGTTCGAAATAAAGTATTGAAACTGGTTCCTATTTAATCATCCTACACGATATTGAGTCTGCCGAGAGTTTCTTATAGTTTATTTATTTGATTGTGACATGGAACAAGTCTTTCGCGAACTAAATCAGACAGTGGACGAAGGCGCTGGTGTCGGTCACTTTCACCAAATCGCCGCTGGCGTAACAAACAATTTTACTGTGTCGCTTTTCTTTGCAAATCTTCTTGGCGACCGTTTCTAGGTGTTACATACCGCACATTATTAACTTGACAAATAACTCGGTTGGCATCATACATTGCTGGAAATCTAAATATAAATGTCTAAACGAGCCTACTAGAGGATGCGGCCGCCGTAATTGCAGTCTGAGAATATCTGAGCTGAGCCAATCTTCTATTAGGAAACTAGAAAAACAGGCTCACGGCTCGCTGGGCACAGTTCAACAAAAAAAGTACGCCCAAGAAAGTGTTCGCGGTATAAATAGAAATTACAAATACTTAGGTACGCGTTTACCCACGGCGCTCGGCGCAGATCGAAGGTGATACAGTGAACGCAATGCCTGATAGTAAAATGCGATTTGCTATGCACTATTCAAAATGCTCGTAAATAACAGTTGACATAATAAAGTTAACGATCGCGAAAGTGGTTAAGAATTCATTCTAACGTGTAGGTAAGTATAAACAGATGGCAAAACAAAAAATAACCGTGCTCATGTTTGGATTTTGCGGTTCCATTTATTATAGACGACTTTAACCTGTTTGTGGGAACTCGTCAGGTACCTATTGACTGGCCCATTGCTTAGATGAATGACATTGATACTTGTATGAGACATGACTAGGACATGAGAGACACATTAACTTAACGCGTAAATTAAGAAGGGACTTGTGTTTTATAAACTAAGGTTTAAAAAACAGCTGAAAATCTTGCAAACAAGAGCGTGGTACAAACATCTTTAAGTTAATTTATTTGCATCGTTCAACACAACAACAAAAACATTGTAAAGAATACGCAAATAACTCGTTTAAATGACTTGTAGTTTAACCCCCTATCTTATAAAAAGTAAGCGTTAACTTTAAGTCATCATTACGTATGGTAATCAATACTTCAAATCTGCGCTAACTTTTTATTAGATAGAACATTAATGATTTATATTAGCCCTAGGTTTTACTTATACCGAGGAGTGTTAACTTGTATCTAGTTCTCCATTATGATGTTTATCAGAGACCTAGAAAAAAACTAGAAATATGAACAATAAGTTACTATTGTTTGCTCCTCTAAGCCCTTCATATTGCTTTACGTAAAAGGCCCCATAAATGTATTGCTTCGTTGAGAGACAGGTGACATTGACAAGGTAAGAAAGAACTCCCAGAGGTTAAGTGGTAAATACTCCGTCCTTCTAGACTGTTGAGATCCCAAGATACATTTACAAGATACATTTTCTTTTGTTTTTATAACAAAGAAGCCGCCAAGCTATGACAGATTTCCGACAAATACGAGTAATTTTCCACAAAACATCATCCATAGCAATATACAATGAAGAAACGAAATATTTAAGAACGTATGTATATTCATTAATGTAAGTTTTATTATCAAAAGAAAACCATATTTTTGGTCATTTTAGTAAGAGATTTTGACTGTAAGAATGATAGGATAACCTGTTTTCGTGTCTCCGATTCTAAAACGAAACAAAATAAAACTAGCATTCAAAAAAATCTATACGATTAATGTTCCTAGATTAATATTAAATACTGAAATGACATCATGTTATTTACTTTTGTCAGTTTATTTATAAACGGTTTGCCGAGCTTTACCTAATTGGAAGGCCTGGTGCCTCAGGAGCAACAGCACGAGACCGCTTTTATCCTGATGTTCTAAATCACATCGGCTCAAACCGGTCGTAACCGGCTGATTCCCGTCGTTAATTGACACAATACAACGATTATTATAGCATGTGGTTAACGATAAGCCTAACTCCAGCTTATGGACGCTTATTATTTAGCACCCGTTCTAATGCTACACTTCAAATCTGTTGCTTTGGTGGTTCTTGTCCCTACGTTCGTATTTCCTTAATAATATCGGGTTTAAGGGTTTGGATTTTACACTGCGACTTTTAACCAAATTTGAACGTTATTTTGTAGATACCGTTGAAACCTTGTAATAAACCGAGAAACCAATAATAGACATCATAGAACATGACCGTTATTATAAAGATACTTTAATTTAAATGATATGTTACTTCGTGTAGACGCTTAGCTAAAATAAGGAAATCAATTAACAGTTAAAATTATAAAGGTCAAATCAGAAAGCGCCGGTTCCTGAGCAAAAAAATACAATGTTTGGCAGTTCTCTTGCCGGCGTTTAACTAATTTTACGCAGTTATTTACAATGCGTATTCTTAATCAAGTTTTCTACTTATGTTCGCAGTTTTTAAAATGCTTGTGTAATAGAGCTTTTTGTGAAAGTATCTATCATTTGGAAAACTCCCACATATTATTGAACTTACTAACTTACTTTATTGATTAAAAAAAACTAACTGATAATGCAAGAGAGACTAACTACTGCCAACTGGCTCAGTGCTTAGAAGACGCCGTTACTGTGGCTTAGCTTAGCATACTAAGGACGGGCTTACTAATATCACATGTACGGCGCATCTTGCCTTGCCCGGGGTCAATAATCTCTGACTGCAGTTAGTATTTGCACACTGACAGATGGCCTGTTTAAGCTAACTTATTGCCTTGTCTGTAGGTTGCAACCCAACCCTGGCCAACAATACATATCTTTGACATTTACTATGTTTATCTGGCTACTTAGCACTCAATTTTAGCAAACTTTAGAAATAGAAGCTACTAGATACGTGGCATTGCGTTAGTCAAGGCTGATTATAGAAAATTCTTCCGCACCTACATTATTAAAATGACGTTTTTTCTTAGGTACCTTTACTTTTTATCACGCACGCTCATAAAAGCTTTAACCGGTTAAGAGCTGTGAAATAAATTCCCAGACCAATCCACGTCCTCTGCCTCGTATTGATGGCATTTTACTAAATGCCAGCTGCCAAACCGGGAAATCGTGATTTTAAACATGGTCTAAAACAACACTAGACATCACATCATGGTAGCGTCCAATGATATACATTAAACTACGCAACGAACTTGTGCGTTGGAATGTTGGCAATTCATTTTGCTCTATTTATTACGAGTTCTTGTCGCGGAAACAAAATATTTTAATGGAAAACCGGTTCGGTGCATGACGTTTGATCCGTTAAGACGACTGTGAACGTTGCTCGATGTTCGATAAAAGCGAGCTTGTTCTGTGAACATTAAAATTCAACAGGAAAACTCTAACCAATAATACTAAGTTACCGACACGACGCCTAAGTTTTATGTTTGTGTTGATGTGCATGTGAGGACGCTGTTTAGCGAGATTACGAGCTTCATTTCGTATTTCAACACGTTTTCGCAACGCCCAAAACGGACTTGGGGAATTAAATAAACACTATTGCCCTGAGTATTTATTCAAAACGTATCAAACAATAAGTTTTACCACACCATATTATATGCTTAAATAGGTTTATGTCAATTGAAATTTCTTCTAAACGGTTTAGTGATAATATGAAAAATGTATCTACTTGTTCATCATCAATGCTTTCCCATAATCAAACCCACAATAATTATATTATGTACATACGTTAAGCTTAATACTATTGTGTTCAAAAATTATTGATAATATAAGTACATTTTACCACAAAATTGCTACGTGTGGTTTCAATGAGAATGTGAAAAAAATTAAATAATTTAATTTGCTTAGAAACCAGACCTGCCTCATAGCTTTGCTAAAACTTGCCTCATTTTGCATTACAAGGAAAATTTGCGTGCTAAATATTTTCTTGCGGCATCACGTTGAATATTCGACACCATGCTAAAAGCCTAGCATGGTGTCGAATATTCAACGTGAAAGTGCTTAAATGGCCTATATAGGCAGTACTTATTTACCTATGCTTTTCAGTGATGCAGCGATCGATCACAAATAGGACAATATATTCCGGGTAAATAACTATTTTGCAGTTGAGTACAGTTAAATCACATGGGTGTTCTATGTATTCTATACTAAAAGTAGTCTATTAGCAATCTAGTTCCCAAACTAAGTAAAGTGCAAGCTTTACTTAGTTTGGGACTGAAGCGTGATTTGTCCATGAATATTTATTTTATTATCACACAACTAGTTAATATTAAAGAGCGCAGAAAAAGGTGAGACCAAGAACGCTGCCTTGCGGTACGCTAAAGCTAAAAAAATCTCGTTACTTTTAATACAATTAATGATTGGTGCGAATGGAGAAGTAGATACTTAACATGTCTAGAACAACACCTAAACCATTATATATTTTGTTAATTGAGGGATCGAGACAGTTACAAAAGCTTGTGAAATAATACTTTGATGAGATTTCATTGAATAAGTAACGGCGTTTTAGTACAAAAACAAATAAGACCTATGGCGTGACTAGACGTAACGTTGAGGTAGTAAATTAACAATATTATTTTCATAATTAATTCAGTTGATCTCGTGACGAGTCATGATTTGACCCAGCCTTGTATTGCATCAATATTTGTCCTCGTTAAATAGAAAATTCTAGGCACCTAATGATGAATGTAATTAAGAGTTTAGGTTTTTTTTTGTGTGTTGAGTGTTATAATTTTTTTCTAAAACCATTATTTGTCAAATTTTTAACAAAGTTCTATCGCCATTAATGTTTAATAACTTATTTGCAACTGTTAAAGCTAGTGCCAAGAAGTTTAAATAAAATTAAGTGAATTTTGTATGTTCAGTTGAAAGATTAACACATCATAGTTGATACCAATAAATATGACAGCAAAGCAACAAATGAATTGTGCATATCAATATTTGTTGATATATTTTTATTTTTCAATACCATATCTTTCATTTCACCTTTTCATTGCATGCATATTCGTATGCTAAAACGAGAAGGATTCAAGTTAGTGAAACAGTAAAAAAAATTTTCTACATCTTTATAGAGTACCTAGCTAATACTTTTGTCAGATCACAGGTAAATCTCAAACACAAAAGTATTGATGGACATGATAATTCATAATACTTCGTGTACATTGCGTGTATGTAAATGGTGTATTACCCTGAATTTGAAGTTGTACAAACTTTGCAGTATTTTGTATTTGAACACTGCATCCATATCGTGTTCATTGTCCCCCGACCTTGTCCATCGATTAATATTAAACTTAAACTACCCACTATTACTTCATAATTTCCGGAATAAAATGCATATTAGTTTACATTATCGTGGCTCCTCCATTATCTCATATCTCATTACCTTTAATAGGTTTTTCTATTTATAGTAACCTCGATATCAAGTTATTTTTGTGGTTTTATAGACTTGATAATAGTGCATTAATTATTGTATGGTCATTAGGTTCGGGTCAGGTATGAAATGTGTTTAATTGGATATGACTGTACTATTTCTAGGAAATGTTGATGATGTTGTTAATTTGATTATTTGATGGTGACGTAATTTTCGTATTAACGATTATATTATGTAGACAAAGAAGTTATTCGGATAAAGAGTTTCGTCTTAAATCTTAAACTGTTTGTTAACTTGTTGTTTTGTAACTTCTAAACTTGATTATTATTAGATGGTTACTAGATGAGCATAAATTCAATTAATTCATTTGCCGAAGTTTTAAAATTCATTGTCAATTAAATATTTTAATGAGACTACCGGTCTTCCCAGGTAATGTGGGTTTTGTACATATATTAAAATTAATGACTGTAAATATTGCTGGTATTTCCACGTGATAAAATTAGAGGATAACAAAGTTATAGCCAGGTTATTGTTATTATTCTAATTGTTTACTCGGTTCAAGATGTATCTGGCGTCGTATAAGATGTTTGATAATATTTTATTTAACTTTGACTTTGTAATTGCTTGGAGTGAAGTCGCATTATGGTTGTAGAGTCTGACTATGTACCTGGAAACTTATTGTAGGTAAACTGTAAATAAAAGTTAATTGATATTTTGCTTAATTAGCAGCCGTATTCAAATAAAAAAAGAAAAAATAATAAAATAAAAAGAACTTTATTAAGAAAACAAAAGGTGATTCTGTAACTTGAAATGATGTAACGAGACGATGTGAAGTTTGTAAGAGCACTTAAAAGAAAGATATGGACATCTATATATATGCGAGTTCAGAGGATCTTTAATTAGGTCATTCCTAATCCATTTCTTCCTAACTACAATTATTCGACTGGCAATATGCATGTTGATTGGATAAAGTCGATTTTTTCGAAACAAACGTGCAGGCACAAAATCAATGGCGATTTAAATTTAATGAAAAGATACAGTTAAGTACAATGACAATGAAGATAGTTACTACTAGTACTTCAACGTTTGTATATATGTTTATAGTTAGAAATGCGCCTGGGCGAAAACGACCTAGAACACAATATCGAACTGCTGAAGAGAACTACCAGGAGGACATGACTTTGCAACCTAGTGACCTACTTTGACTGTTTCAAAGTAGTAGTCCGGCTAGTTGAAATTGAGCACATCATTTAGGTACTTACTTAGTTCTAATATAATAAGTTCCTTAAAAAAGTTGTCTAAGTATCTAATTAGTTCCAAGATGATGATCAAAATCAAATATTATGTCTTGAAGTTTCGTACAAGTAAAGTACCAACAATTTATTCACAAAATTCCAATATCACAATATTTTCAATAAATTTCTTAAGTGTAAGGAACTATAAGAAACTCTTTTACATATATCTAGATCGTTCTACTACCTAAGTAGAAAAAAAGTAAGCGAACTATCCATAACCTGTGCAAAAGGTGTACGTGCATAAACTATTACGACTATCCAACACCAGGGCAGCAGAAGCTCATAGAAGTTCGGGAATTTTGCATGCAGTGAGACGGCAATATGTCTCACTGCATGAAACGCCCGAACTTCTATTAGCTTCTGCTCAGCATAGAATTTTTTTTTTAACATTTCAAGAGTTTTAAGAGTAAGAGAGAAATGACAATAAACTTATCATGAGATGAGAGTGTAAATGAAACGGTATTTTTTAAATGCGCACTCAAAATTCATTATTCAATATTGATCGCTATTTTGTGTTACTAAGTCTAAGTTGATAACCCCTACCCTACTTTCTTCAACGATCATTCTTAAGGTCGCATTGACATGCATACATTTTGAGCTATACATATATCCTATGTGACCTACTTTGTGCCGCATGCCCGCCCGATCAACTATTCTCAACTATGCAATACCAGGAGGACATGAGATTCAAAGAGTGTTCAGCAACTCATGGCGAGTTTTCGGTATAATGAGAACTACCAAAGCGTTGTTCGACTGGATAAAAGGTTTCTTACCATCATGTTTTTTTTTGTTATCTCAGAAACTATCACAAAAAACAAAAGTGTTAAAACTTACAAGAGTTTACCCGTTATATTCTCTCTTATAAACCCAAAGAAAGAATTCAGAGTAGGCGAGAATCTAACTACGAAACTATATTGAACTATCATACACCAGGAGAACATGAACGTGTAGAAGTTTATAACAAATTCTGCTTCATATATGAAACGAAATGTTCTGATTCAAGCTTGTACTCATTAATTACATACTTATAATTGAAATGGTGTTCGGTTTTTATTATACTGTTTAGTAAGTATTTAGCATAAGTTAAAATATCCTGATAGGTCATACTTTGTAGATTTCAATGTCATTCAAAGAATCTAGGTCAATGTAGATTCTGTATTAGGATCTGTATGTGTCATTTACCGTGTTAAGTACCAACATATCTTTGAAAAACTGCATTCATTTCGCGAGTTTGAAAAATGTTTTGAATATAAAGAGTTAAATAGATATGATTTTTAAAGAATACATTTTACTTTAATGTTAAAAACTCTCTTTCAGTTACCACTTTGTGTAAGTTACTAAATATCTGACAAATATACAAGGAAACATACAACAGTATTTACAATATACAGCACTTTTGTTTTGTACTTTCGTTGACGTACAGGATGTATGAAAATAGCAAAAACTCTTGGTTCATTTCCTTGAAAGAAAGTTAATTCGAGAAAATATATCCGCCTTCCTCTAATGAAGCCGTAAGGTTTTTGGTAGAAAAATAAAACAATTTAACATCAAGACACGTGACTTTAAAACACGTTTTCGCTCGCCTTTTGACTGAGGTACACAAAAATGACGAGATTTCAAATTAAGAAAAATAAAAAGAATACAGTAGCTCTACCATTCGTTTTTACTATAAGTACTATATACTATACCCGCTAGCGTCTGTAGTTAAAAAAATGTATGAAGATTTGTACAGCGCCTCTAACGGATAGTTGGGTACTAAAATTCGTAATACTTATATTGACGTAACTACTGTAGTAAAGTCAGGCGATTTTACTGTGACAACTCATGGTAGAGGTACAGTTCGTAAGAGAATAAAGCGTGACACGTCTCGTTAATATTAACTACACGAATCACTAAAAAAGTTTTATTACGATTGAAATCTAATAAAGCGAAGGAGGTTCGTGCTTGTTATAATTTTATTTATAATCTCTACCATAAAGTATAATTGACTATACTACTTGTGCAAAACGAGTAATGATTTCGTCCTTACAGAAGAAGAAATAATTAGTCTTTTGGTACTATTAGCACCTTGTGTACTTAATTATGTCTTCCCGCTATTTAGTTAGTATATATCGATATTTATAAGTAAACACTATGATCACAATATTTATAAGCACATATCTGCTTAGTACACACACGCATACAATGTAATGAACATTGTATGTGTGTGTGCAAGTGGTATTTGTTAAAAACATATAACATTTTATTCGTATATTTATAAAACACAAGTAAGGTTTCCTAAACCTTGGTCAATTTATGACAAAAAACTGCGCCATAATGGTAAACAATTAACAATCATTGCTGTGGCCTGCGGGTTTGATCCCCGAACGTAAACATTTAAATGAGTTATAAGTTCGTTTAATCCATATGTACCTACATACGAAACGCCGAGTAGACGCCGTAAAGACGCCTGTGAAAGTCTAGAATAAGTAACGTGATACTTAAAGTATCGAATAGTTATTACAGCAGAATTACAATAAAGATATGTGATTATAAAAATCACAAACACGAGACTTCTGAACATGTGAATGGTGTTGGTCGTCACGTGCGTACTTTAATAAGAGCTATTTCCCTACAACCAATCAGCAATCAGTTTTACACAAAATCTGTGTGGTCATGACGATGGTAATTTGGCCCATGACCTTGTACCATTATGTGAATTGTCACACAAACATGACAGGGGAGGATACACAGGAAGTGAAAATAGTCTTGTTATATTTGATCAGTCTATGTGACATTACTGAGTTCCGTGAGAATATATTTATATCCCCGATGTTCTCAAAACATGTACTTAAATTCTATAATACTATAATAAAACTGTAAAAGTTTCAATGTTTGTAAGAACATCACGAATATTAATTTAAAAAAATTGAAAATAATATTACTGGATTCAATTATGGTTTATTGTGATCAAGAACTCGGATTCTGAGATTTAGCCAACCAGAAGCTTACCCTAGATACTAGCTGATTTAGGATATACACGTAAAAACTTAAACCTTAGTTTTAGATAGACAAAGATATCAGAATACCGAAGTGGGTCCGAATATAAAGAGTATATCATATCCAGTTTGTACTAGTTCTAAAATATTCTTCAACGTACAACTTATAGCTACAAAACTAGTATTTTCGTGTATTTATTCTTACATACATTTTTATAAGGAAAATAGTAGTAAAATAATATTCATTTATACGACCTACACATCGATATGGTGCTTATCTTCCATTCTTTAAGTGTAACCCATAAAAAAATGACGCAATATTTCTAAGAATGGCCTAGAAATATTTCTAGCCCAATCACTTTGTTTGTTATTTACAATAACGTTAAGTCCGGTATCGACCAAAGCGGAGAAGTTTAGATCAAGAAATAAATAATTAATATTCACGGACAAATCACACATCACACTCTAGTCCCAAAATAAGCAAAGCTTGTACAATGGGAAACTAGATTGCTGATAGAATACTTATTTACTTTTTTGTAAACACATACATAGAATACATAGTTACACCCAGACGCAGAATAAATATTTATGTTCATTACACAAACATTTGCTCTGGGTGGGAATCTAACCCACGACCGCATGGAAGGCAGACCTACTACCAAGTAAATAGCATTTTGCGCTCGGCCTGAAATCTATTTGCAAGTGGTTTCGTGCTAATTTTAAAATAGTAGATAACCTACTAATAGATAGAACCTTGCCATAAAAATAATAAATCGCAGCACTTTGATGAATAGTGCCCTGTATTCCGAAAAATGCAGCAGTTATCATTAGAACGTGTCCCCAGGTTTGTTTTCGATAGATAATACCTAGAAAACATTCATAGAGCTAGTCACTAATTACAGACAACATATTTTAATCTCACGTACATTTAATTGCTGATAGTGTTTTATGTATATAACGCCGCAAATTATACATTCTTACTGCGCATAAATAAAAATAAAAAGAAGCCGGGATCCTCTTGCCCTTTCGATAATACAAGTTTGGAATGACGTCAAATTTTTGTTAGGATTGCCTCAAACAAGTTCTTTGCCACGTGATCGGACGACAGGACCGAAATACATTTTTGAACACGGGGATTTTTTAAAGTTATTTTGATTTTCACATATTTTTCTACGAATCTTATGCTTACTTTTGGTTTTGTAAGGTTTTGTTATTTTTTACCAATCGTTTGCAACGGTTTGCCTACAAATTTCTGAATTATTTTGTATAGATATATTTGTAGTACAATTATATATAAAGCAAGCTTAATTTAAATGCAATAGGTACATAGACGCCTAGTTTTCTAGAATCAGTCTGTCTGAAGTGAATCGTGACTGAGCAGCACGCGTTTGCTAAGCGATACAAAATTAATTACCTACGCATGTCTCTAGTTCGAGTTCCAATTCCAATAATTGTATTAATAAACCATGGAGTAAAAAAAAACAAAATGATTTTCAGTCTTTTGTTATTTCTTAATCATAACCAAAAATGTATAAGATAAGATAAAGATAAGATAAGATAATTATTTATTTGACCACAAAAAACACACAAACTTATAACAAAAAATAAAATACAGGATAAGTTGGTTGGTTGGCAAGTGCACATGCTCGGCTGAAAAGATATAATAAAGAAGAAGGTATAACTATAAATGAAGTAATGTATCAGCCTAACACATGCACCCACAAACCAAACCGCACACCGTGTGGATTATGAGGGCAAATTGGTCCCAATCTCAGCATTATGCCACATCACACCAAGTTAGGTGTGAAAAAAAGATATTCATGGACATTTCACACATTACACTCTAGTCCCAAACTAAGCAAAGCTTATACTATGGGAACGTAATTGCTGATAGAATACCTATTTTTTTTGATAATACATACATAGAATACATGCGAATGACGATTTGACTCTATTTTAATTTATAATTATTATAAATTTAATTGATGTTTTTGTATTTTATCTATTTTGCATTCATTTGACTTGTTTATTATTTTGTAGATATTTAATTGACTTGAGACGTAAATTTTAATAATTAGCGTAATTGGTTTTCCAAACCGTTCTAATTGGTTGTAAATAAATACATAAATAAATGAGAAATGAAATGGTGCAGCAAAAAGATTAATACACGTACAGTTGACGAAGCACGTTTTGGGTGAAATAATGTAAATAATTAATAGTAAACTCATATTGACACAACAATAATGTGTAACTAGTTAAACAGTTTACAAGTTGGCTGGAAGACAAGTAGAAGTAGAAACCTAATGTTTAAAACCAAAAAGACGAAATAGACATGTTTGTTTTTTTTTGGATTACCAACAAAAGATACGCTGCAATGAAACAATTAAACGGAAATTAAGTACTAAACAGGTAATAGCTACTGTAAAAAATATGTAACGTTAAGATAAAATAGTTAAAGTAGGTACTTGAATATTAAAAACTAGATTACATGATTTAAATACAAGTAAACCTAATTTGTTAGACCACACAATGGTAGACCATTTAAAAAGTTAGAGTTTTGAGATGAAGTCTTTTATGACTAAAGTCAAATATATAAAAGTTATAATATATGAGGCTAGAATTCAAGCTACTGATATTTTAGAATAATGCCTAGCAGTTTTGTTTTAGAATGTCTCCACTCCGTCCGTCTAAGACCAGTCTCAATTATCTGTAAGCCCAAGATACAATCAATTTTTTCCTCATATCGCACAACTTTGAACAAACTAACAAACTACGCAAATGATCACGATAAACCAGGTGCTTGAATATAATATATTGACGTCGACCGGTCTGGAAAGCCGAATGATGAATTCGAAGTGAATACAAAATCTAAGCAAATAGGTATAATTTAGTCACGTTTTCAAACATGCTTTTGAGTATGAATCATCCTAAAAAGCATTTTTCATCTTTTACTTTACACAATCTTGTAGATATTTTTTATCCTTAAGAGCATCTGTAGCCTAGCTGGTTAACAATACCTCTTCATCATGGGTTTGAATTTATTCGTGTTTTATCCATTATAAAAAGTGCTCTCGAACGGTAAAGTATTTTTTAATCTCGCGACTACTTACTCCTCACTTATCCATCTTGTCGTTTTTAGATGGCTGATAAGGTGAAGAGGGGATGGTATATAGTATTCGATAAGATATTTGGTAATCCCATTCTTCATTCCAAAAATGTTTCAAGGTCAAAGGTCACTAAAATCTCAAAAACGGATCAACGTATAAAAAAATTAAACAACATTCGTAGATAACTTGTATTCTATAATATTGTAGATAATATATTATTATGCAAATAGAAAAAACCCATAGGAAATTAGATATTTACAAAAAAAACGCAAGAAACCGTATTTACAGACTTACTGGGTATCTCGAATTCCGAGATTCTTACCTAATTTAAGCTTAAATGACTGGATTACTTAGGTTTAACAAGATTGACATTCAGAATAATAAGCATTTTCAAGCGGTTTAGAATACAAGGGGCTTTTATATATACTCATTTTCTTTTGAAACCTTTTAAATTATAGTAGCTATACTATTTTGGATACAGAAAATAATGCTTTGATACTTGTCAATTCATCTCAAAGTGGCTACTTAAATCCGTATACCTTTATTAGTCAAGGCTATAATGGTTGGTTTCAGCATAGCATAAGAATTTGTTTTGCTTATTTCCACTCCATGGGAAGATATCAAACAATGGAGGTTAGTTGCGCCGTATCTATTATAGCAGGTCACATTATACAGAGTGATTCTTCAAAAAATATCAAGGCGGGTAAAACGTAATCTAAGCACTTATATTGTAAACTTTTATGATCCATTTAAAAAAAATATAACTCTTGGAAAAATATCACACAGAGCGTGAGGTATGTTTTTATCTAAAATTGATCGTACTAAATACCGAGTTTTTAAATTTTATCACTCATAAAACATATAAAATTATTACTTTCTGTATATATAGGTACAATCCAGTTACGTAAAACGTATTGTAAATAAATAAAAATGTAATTACCAAACAAATGCTTAGGTAATATTCGGTAATAATTTCAATTAAGAAATAATTATGCTTATGATGTATTGTCTACTTTTTTATTGTAGGTAAATATTAAAGCAAGCAAATGTACTAATGTATTTTACAGCACATATGATCACTAAGTATAAGAATCATTTATTGTGTAACTGTGTATAAAGATTTTGTCGTATAAAATCTTTTGTGCTGTTTTAAGTTCGATTTGTTACTTTAACACATATTTTAGAGAATTTGGTAAAGCGGCGTACCAAAGAAAACTTGGTCAGTTTACTTGATTTCCTTTTGCCTTTAACATCGTCATTCTTTACTGCCATCGAAACTTGCTTGACAGGGTGGCCGGTCAAATGGAAAACGATCAAAACAACTAAAAAGGGCAACGGAATTATTACTGCAGTAAAAGTTGAAATTATTCGGTCCTTAAAGAAGTAGTTACGCGTCTTGACAATATTTAAGAATAACACGCTTAAAGAATGTGTAAAACTTAAGAACTCTGCTTCCTGGACGGATTGAACACCTGACAACAACAACCCATGTTTCGCGAATCGCATTAATGTTTACAAAATTCGCAAAGCCATAGGACACTGCGTTACGTTCATGTTACGAACACTACACAACGCAGTCATTAAGTTTCACAATAGCACATTCAACAGCTATTGATGATTTGACGCCAGTGTGATCGGAATACCACTGGCGTGATTTCGACATGGTGGCCCTGGTCACGGATGGTTCATCCTTGTTCTATCATGATATATCACGGTAAGTATTGGTACATAGGTACCGGGGTTTTTGAAAACAATTTGAAGCATCACGTTTATCAAAAAGCATAACAATGAGTTACGCAAAGTTTCAACAAGTAAAGTTAGAATTAAAAACCAATATACATAGTTCAATGACCATTGTACGCAGCTACGTAGGTACATTTTTAACAGGCAACGTATCCATTTTCAGCTACACGCGCATACGTTGTAAACGTGATGGTTATGTCATGTCGACACATTTTGTGAAAACCTGGCAAACAATAGCGTGATATGTACACAGCCGATGTGGTCCATTGTGCCGATGGATGCAGATCTAATCGTACCGCAACTTGATAAAAACTTAGCAAACAGTTTGTCTCACCGATCATAATAACAGCCAAGTACATATAAGAACCGTAAACAAAAATATACCTATCTGTCTTGAAAATGTCTTGGTAATGAATAACTTAGTAAGTGAAATAAAACTACGTATTCTCTTGTTACAGGACAATTTAAGATAACTCGGTATGACGGCCACGCACGGAGGCGGACGTGAAGATGACCGTCTGGATAAGGATTCCGTATACACTATCAAGACGGGATTGAAGAACGAGGGCTATCAACATGACCGTGGATCCAGTGATGATATCGTCAAGCCTCCACCGCTACCCACCGAAGACGATACCTATCCCACCGGCAAAGTAACGTTAGCGAGAAACGAAAAATGGAGAATACTAAAGAACGTAGCTGCTGTGAGCTGTGCGTTCATGGTGCAGTTCACTGCTTTCCAAGGAACTGCGAACTTGCAGTCGTCGATCAACGCCGCCGACGGACTCGGGACTGTATCGCTCAGCTCAATATACGCTGCCCTGGTGGTATCGTGTATATTTGTACCTACGTTTCTAATCAAAAGGCTTACAGTAAAGTGGACGCTATGTTTATCCATGATGTGCTATGCGCCGTACATCGGCGCGCAATTCTACCCGGCCTTCTACACCCTAGTGCCCGCTGGTGTGGTCGTGGGTCTGGGTGCAGCGCCCATGTGGACTTCTAAGGCCACCTACATCACTCAAGCTGGTAGCGTTTACGCAAAGCTGACTGACCAGGCTGTCGATGGGATCATCGTACGGTTCTTCGGCTTCTTCTTCCTTGCCTGGCAGACAGCTGAACTTTGGGGAAACCTCATCTCTAGCTTGGGTGAGTTTATATATCAACAAATATCTTGTTAAGACACATGGCTGGTGTAATTCGGAAACTCAATACTGACGAAGTATAATTTATTTTCAGTGTTCTCCTCGGGAGTTCATAGTTCAAACGCTACGATTTCCAATACCACATCGAAAACACTGTACAGCTGCGGAGCCAACTTTTGCATGATCGGAGGTGGTCACCATGACAACGAAAACCTGCACCGCCCTCCAGACAGTGAAATCTATGAAATCAGCGCGATCTACCTTGCATGTGTCGTGGTTGCCGTTTTTATGGTAGCTCTTCTCGTCGACCCGTTGTCAAGGTATCAATCAACTTTTACATCTTTTTTGATTTGTGATGGAACCTTCAAAACCTTCCTTATAGTTACACCCCACAATAAACAAAGGTTCGTTCAGGGTGGGTGTAATTGTATTCTATTAGTAAATAAGGATAAATCTTTTCTTTTAGGCTCAGCTTCTATTACAAAAGCAATAATTTGGATTTAAACTCAAAATCCGTTATTATCTTTGTTCATTTGTTTCTACATTATTAAATATAAATATTAAATATCCATCGGTGTTTTAGGTGTAAAAAGGTTAATCATAAAACACATTTTAATTTAATCACCTGTAGCTAAATTGAATCACATGAAACGTTTAATTCATTTATTATTAATTAACCCCATTTAAAACTAAAGTCAGTATTTACGGTAAGAACTATCGCGAAAACGGAGTTTAACCTACGAATTTAGGTAATTATTATTACTTTATGCATACACAGATGTTTTATGTATGTATTTTATCTATTTGTTTAATATACAGCGTCAACCGAATATTTTATCAACCTTAATTTACTTATCATTAAAATATGTTTAATATAATGCAGCATAATGTAATTAATTCTCAACTCTGCCTTGGAAGGTTTGCTGGTAGAGAACTCTTATTACGGTTAAGCTCACCTTTGTACGTGTCCTATTTTTAAGTTTCCAGTATTTCTATAAATTTTGTGTTACAGACTAAAGAATAGTTATAAAGTCAGGAAAAATTTAAGGTAATCCTCTAAGTAACTAAAATATGAATTACAGGTATGGTGAAAAGCAAAGAAATACGGACCCTTCACGGGAGATCTCAGGCATTCAGCTACTGTCTGCCACCGCATACCAGTTGAAGAAGCCTAACCAACAGCTGCTTATTCCCATCACCTTGTGGATTGGAATGGAACAAGCGTTCATTGGGGCTGATTACACACAGGTGCGTTTTGTCACTTATAAAGGCGTAAAACTCTAAAGGTTTATTTTTTTTTAAAGTTGAGACGAAAGTATTCAGTTATATTAGGTTCAGGACAAATGTTTTTAGGTATTATACAAGTTACATGACAGTCCATTTCCGGCATAACCTTTTTTATAACAAATATAGGGCATGCCTCCTACATAAAATCCCAAGAGATCAAAAAGTACCTACGTACAAAAAGATCTTAAACGTGCACCGTGCCTGGCGATAAAGTCATGATCTTATTCCATTTTACTATTTAAAAGTTTTTTTACTAATCAAATTGCCAGTGCCAATTCTAATTTCAGTTCATTTATAAAATCTAATTTGTAGAAACCAACCAAACCGTGTCTGTATTTTTTCACAATACATTTTTTATCACCATGATAACGGTATACCTTTTTGTCCAAGTTAAACAACCAATTATTTTTTTCAGGCGTACGTATCTTGCGCTCTTGGTATCCGATCAATCGGATACGTGATGATATGTTTCGGAGTCGTCAACGCGATCTGTTCACTGCTTTTCGGCTCTGCTATGAAGTACATCGGAAGATTTCCCATACTGGTGATGGGAGCTGCACTGCATCTCGGCCTGATCGTCTGGCTATTGATCTGGAGACCGAGCGCAGAATCTCCTACCACTTTCTTTATTATCTCCGGCCTGTGGGGAGTTGGTGACGCTGTTTGGCAAACACAAGTTAATGGTGAGTATTTTGAAGTCGAGTTCTACTTATACTCTTAACTACAGTACTTAACTACAGGGGGGCTATCCAGCAAGGGGAAACTTGCGTGACCGAATATCCTTTCAGTTGCAGTTCAGTTTTCGATGATTTGAGTATAGTAACACATCAGTATTCCGTAGCATTTTTGTGGACTGACGTGACTGAGCTGTATAAAAGTATGACTGAGCTGTTAAAAATGACGATTTGAGTATGGCCTACCTGATTTAAGCATGACCTACCTGATTTGAGCATGGCCTACCTGATTTTTCGTTAATTCTATCAAACGGTATGAAAATCGATCATTGTAAATATCAATAAAAGACGAAGAAGAAAACTGAACTGCAATTTGATCAAATAACAGTTCAAAAACATTTCAGTTGTCAAGATAGTCAAAATCTTCACATATTGTAGACGATGTTTGTGTCTATGTTTTAGACACATCTTAGACTATATTCTACAGCCATCTACTTACTTTATTTTATCAGCAATTTTTGATTCATTTTCCTTCCTTCTTTTTTTGTATACTACTCAAACCCTGTTCTCTACTTGATGTTCTTAAAAACATTGCAAATAAGGAAATCTGTATACATTATTAATATTAGGTATAATAATAATATACCTACAATGTTTGTTAATTATCTATCTTGATTTAATACGATCTCAACCATGTTACCCTTTGAAACAAACCGGTAACGGTGACTATCTATTATTTTGGAAATTACCAATTTTTGCAATGGAGTGACGCCTTTTATAATGTTCCTCACCACATATATGTTTAGCTAATACCTACTTAAATAGGAAATTGACTTATAATAGGAATACCTACAGTAATATACGTTTAGTTTTAATAAATTATATATAATAATATGTACTAAAGGTTTTAATGTATTAAAAAATAGCAAAAAATATATAGCCGTATATGAGTATTTTATAGATAGTTAAATAGACGTATTTTTAAGAGTATATCTGTTTCCTTATGTATAGGTAAACACTTTTAAGATGAATAAATATTTATTTATACAAGAGCCACCTTAGTTTTAAAATCAGGACTAAATATTGAATATTATTACATCATAAAAGGCAATAAAGTATACAAGTATCCTTGAAAATTATACATATTGATTTCCGATTCCCTACAACGGAAGTTTTATGACAAATCTAATATAAAATTCAATGTCTTTGTTTATAATGTGATTGATGCTCATTATAATGCATTTTATTGTTATTGATATATGTTAATTGAGCGGAAGAGGATTACAAAATCAATGATGTGCGCGACGATTGACTACCTCTAGAAAATCCATTACAGTTTTCACTACTAAAATGCTATTTTTAAACTTTTTTGTGCACTAAACCAATTTTCCAAAGGCGTCGTTCGAGCATCTTATTCAATCCTTATTTTAAATTCAAGTAATTGAACAAAGTATTTTTTTTTTTTCGAAAATTTCATTGCAGTCATACTGTGATACTTTTCCGAAATACTAATATATATAATATATATATAATAATACGCTACACGAAATACTTCTCAAATGGCACTTTTAAAAATGCCTCGACATACTTAATAAAATGTAGAATGTTTATTTTATAAAAAATAACAATGATCAAGTTTTAAAGTCAAATTTTTCCTTGTTTTTATGGTTTGTAGATTTTTGAATCACAAAATGTAGGTATCAAGTTTGCTTCACGTGGTCAGACTGGTTGATTAACACTAAACTAAATAGAAATAATGGCTAATGAATGAAAAGATAAACACTTACAAGCCTGAGGAAAACATTGTTCATTCATAAAATATGACGCAGCTTTATAAACACAATAGTCACATGTGTGTGGGTAAAATGACACTCGTTCAAGAAATGCAGCGTGGTACACTCGCATTTCCAAAATCGTAATCTAAGCAAAGGATATTTCCGTAGACACGCTTGTCTTGACTTTTTCGTTTTTGTTAATTGTTTCGGCTCATTGTCAGAATTGTCCAGGATCTACAGTACATTTTTGCACTTTTATAACTTAATTTTCTTAGAGTAGCTTTATTTTGATGAGAAGCCCAACAATTACCTTTACAAAACTCTCGAATGTGGTAGCTAAAAGAGGTAGCAAGGATAAAAATATGTCGATTATTTATGGAAATTGTTGGGTGTCTCATCAAAATAAAGCTACTCACGGAAAATTAGCTTCATCATCATCATCATCCACAGCCTGACTTGACCCACTGCTGGATATCTCTCTTTGCTCCTTCCATTCCGCACGGTTCTGAGCTGTTCTCAACCATCTGTGGCCCACGGTATTGACGATATCGTCAGTCCACCGTGCCACTGGGCGCCCTACGTTTCTCTTGCCAGTCCTCGGCCACCACTCTATCAGCGATTTGCTCCATCTGTCGTCACCTCGTCTAGCTAAGTGTCCCGCCTAATTCCATTAAAAATTAGCTTAATAGTAATAAAAGTGCAAAAATGAATCGTGGATCCCATCCAGACTAGACAGCTTATTTTATCTTAGATCTAAAACATCTTGGATATCCGTTATTCCTCTGCTTATCACAGTTTCTATCATCACATGTTATATTAATTGATCACGTTCTTCTAATAGAATATCATTAAACGCTCTTATTACTCCGACATCACATTGGTTCTTATTACTTAGGAAACATAACATAGGATTATCTGTTCACATAATTCATTTTTATCTTGTCAGAAGATCCAACAATTGTTCGAGTAGCGTTACTGTTTAGTACAGCATTGTATTGTGGGTGGATAAGAGTTTATCACGATCTTATTTACTAAATAAATGAAGTAAAAAAAAATACCTATATAAATATAATAACAGCAATCTAGCTCCAATAATACAAGCTTTGCTTAGTTTGGGACTAAAGTTTGATAGATAGATACAAAACACTTAAATTACAAATTGAATAAGGAAAAGAACAAAATCGAGATATACAATGGGCGATCTTACATAATATATATATAAGCGATCTATTCCAGACAACCTTGGGGTGGACTGGACTGCAAGAACTTTAAAGGACGGTGGTGTAGGAAAATATATAATAATACTAAATTATTGTAAACCTATAATATTGAAAATTGAAACACATACTTGTGATGTGTGAATTGTTTGTGATTATTTATATATTGATTATTATATTTACAGAAACTAAAACAAATCTATGATTCGTCTTGAAATATAATCTTGTATAATAATGTGATATCTAGCATCCAATTAAATATTTATCATCCTGACAACTGAAATGTTTTTGAACTGTTATTTGATCAAATTGCAGTTCAGTTTTCTTCTTCGTCTTTTATTGATATTTTGAATGATCAATTTCATACCGTTTGATAGAATTAACGAAAAATCAGGTAGGCCATGCTCAAATCAGGTAGGCCACGTGCTAAACCACGGCATTGACGTCATTTTTAACAGCTCAGTCACGTCAGTCCACAACAATGCCACGAAATACTGATGAGTTACTATAGTAAAATCATCGAAAACTGAACTGCAATTGAAAGGATATTCGGTCACGCTAGTTTCCCCTTGCTGGATAGCCCCCCTGGTCCAAATCAGTACCGATTGGAAGCGTTCTCTCTGCGCATGTACCTATTAAGGCTCAGATTAATCTTGAGTTAATAAAATGTTTAGCTATAAATCAAAATCAAACTGATATAATCTTTTCAGGATTGTACGGTGTGCTGTTCCGTCGTAACAAGGAGGCTGCATTTTCCAACTACCGTTTGTGGGAGAGCGCTGGGTTTGTGGTCGCTTATGCCTACTCCACGCATCTTTGCGCCCGGATGAAGCTCTACGTGATGATGGTCGTTCTGCTGATTGGATTCGCAGGCTACCTCGTTGTCGAAATCTTGCACAAGAGAAAGGTACTTTTTATACATCTTAATAAGAATTCTTACGCAGGAGATCGAGAAGAGTTTGGGTGAGAGCTTTGCCCTGACACAAATTGATAGAAATAAATAATAAAAAAATAAACGGTACTTTTCGTAGGAAATATTGGTTAGAACAGAGTTGCATACTCTGTTTTAAATATTTTTTCTTGAAAATCGAAATTGAATGCACCCAACAAACGGGTGCATACGGGTAAATACATAAATGGATATATACCCACTAGTGGGTAAATAATCCCCCGGGTACGAACTAATATGATAATGGATTTATGAAAGAAAGTGCAATCGGCTAAAGCAAAATTACTTAGCTAACTTAGTACCTAAGCATAAGTTTGGTGAGTTGTATGCATGTAAGTAGCATAGCGGTTAATTAATTTCAAAAAGATAAATTAAACGATTAAGGCAATAAACCAAATACATATTTATCTAGGCAGGTATAAACATTGCCAATTTCGAGAACCTCCTTTTTTAAAAGTGTGTAAACAAATATTTTGCAATAAAAACTTAGCATTTGAAACCACTTTATACACATGTATTACGCAATATTTCAAGGCGAATAAACGTATGGCACATGAAAACAAAACAAACCATTACCCATGGAAGTTTTGGGCACATTTCGAGGCGCCACGCTGACCTTGGACTTATTTCTGTTCGGTACCGAAATTTCTTCGTTGTCATGGTATCCTGGTAGTTTCTTAGCAACTTGCGATCAATATGGCGCGGCGGGGTTTTTTACCTGTTGCGAAGGAAAACGTTGCTTACACGAGCAACTCGTAAGAAAACAACTGTTTTGTTTACGAGAGAAAGTAATGGAACGCGCTCGCCCACGTACTAGTGCCTTGGTAATGTTAAATACCTATATTGAAGCTATTCGAATGAAGGCATGCCTCGTAGGCATGAGAACATTGTGTCCATCACTCTAAACTATAAATGTCGTGGTATAGATATATTTTTTTTGTCTAAAAGGTTCTATGGCAGCACTACATAATATTTTTGTAGTCACAAGCGCTAATTAGAGCAACTAATACTGTCATATTTTATTAAACATTGCCTTTTATCAATTATTATTATCAAGTAGGTACATTTTAAAATGTTTGAGGGCTTGGGCATGTGTGCATGGAAATGTGTTTCAGCTAAAAACCTATTGCGACAAATCTCGTAACGGATTTAGTCACCTTTGTTCGTTTAAAAGTATGGCCGATTATGTCGAGACAATTTTATGTGTGCAAGCCTACCCCATCTTGAACCATGCCCTAGGTCAACAGATTTACGTAGCAGTCTCTTATATGATCAACTCTTAGATGCTAAACTTGTTTGAAATATTAATGGTACTATTGCGTCATCGGAGCTAGCCTCGCCCGGGCATTGCAAATCGAGCTAAATATCAGAACCAGGGTCTCATCAATCGATATTTGGGAGTCTAGGGTTTATTGCTCCCTTTAGCTCGTCCGGGATTTTCCCACCCCTATAGCTATCCTTATCGAAACATACAGAAAAGCCAGTAGTTCAAAAGAGACAGCATGCAGGCACTATATATGTTCCTATAGAGCTCATAGCTAGTAGCTACATGCATGTATGCCGCCATTGCAAAATTATTGAAACTTCGAGAACCAATAATAGGGTAAACCATACTATTGTTGGCACCCCCCCAGTGATTGGCACTCTGATTTAAAAATTTAGATAATAAGAGAGACATCCTGTTTATTTACTGTTGCAATACTTTATTTGGTAGAATATTTAATAATCTTTAAGAGGCAAAACTGTTGTTAGCCAACTTTCTTTCACACTAGTTTGTGAGTTTAGAATAGTTTAGATGGAAATCAAGTCGTCGCGATCGTGTTGTTTTTTTATCAAAAAGTTTAGTACTGGAGGATAGAAGTGCACGTGAAAAGTTGATTTTTGGGTAAGTTTCTACACCAATTTATATTTGATTATGTTAAATTAGTGTATATGTTGCTATTTTTATCGTTTTCAGAGTTGAAAAATAAGCGTACCGGTAATTTCTTTGGTGCCAATCACTGTATTTTTTCTTGTATAGTGGTACAGTGATTGGCTTGGATGCCAATGATTGTACATTTAATTTTCTGGTGGCATGTGTTAAATTTCATACTTAAATTACATTTCCATCAATATAAACCGTATTCGGTTGCTAAATAAGGCTGTTTTTGCTTATATTAGAATTCTTGGCACTGCCAATCATTATACATTTTTTGGGTGCCAATGAATACACCTTGAAGAACAGTAAGTATTACGCTAAGGCTTCCTCCTCTTCTTCTGCATCTTTTTCAGGTAGGTGCCCGGGTTTGGTGAGTTCCCAACCAGTCACACCAAATCCAGTCACACTGTGACTCGTTGGGAAAAAAAAATGCTATGCAATAGCTTTACCGCGGCAGTCCCCGAGTGCCACACGTCTTTTTTTTTACTATAGAAGCAGTGAGTAGTATTAAATATCAGATGTTATCTTTTTCTGCAAAGCACTTTTTTTCTACCAATACACTATATCTGCCATTTTTGATAAAAATAAATAAAATAAAATAACATACACGTCGTTTTAAGTGAAAAGTAATTTTCATTTTTGGAAATATTAATTGGTGTGACTCGTTGGGAATTTTTTTTCCCAACGAGTCACACTGTTACAAAAGTGTAACTGGTTGGGAACTTTTTTTAAAAATAAAGTTGCAACGAGTAACAGTGTGACTCGTTGGGAATTTTTTTCCCACGAGTCACAGTGTGACTGGATTTGGTGTGACTGGTTGGGAACTCACCCCGGCTTTAAGATGCCATACCCAATAAAAGACGAGAAGCTCACACGATATGTCCTCAACTTCAAGAATCGTTATACTATTTTATTATCGCTAACTGCCAATCGTTATACCAAATTCACTGTGCCAATAATTATACTTCAGTGCCAATGATTGTGCAATAACACTAAGTTTTATGTTACTTAATAAGCAATAAAGCAATTTTTTTTAAAGAACCATTTTGTAGATTTATTATCTATGCTTATAGGTATACCTGTTATCTGATATACATTAGACACATAAAAATATTATTATAACAAAGAATTTACTACTTATATGTTGAAGGTCATCTTAGAGTGCCAATCACTGTACTGTTTACCCCTATTTTATGGAAAAGGCATTTGGCAAAACTTATTTACAAAATGCTCAAAAATACTTTACGCCGTAGAGACACATGACTGTCACGTTGCCGTGGCCAACGTGATCGCATTCTGACAGACCACGACCAGGCTAAAAATATTTTAAAGCTAAGATTCTGGCTGCCAGTACGCTTACTCAAAGCTTACTACGCTTTCTTCAAGTTTACAAAATAAACAAGAATTTGTCCGTTACGCAAAACGCTTTGTGTTATGATGACTATGAAGCAAATTCAAAGTTGTGAAATCCCACAACGAAATACCTTTTTTATTTCTAAAACGAGTTTGTAAACAAATTAATTTTTAATTTGTGTTTTTAATTTTATCCTGAAATGCTTACATAAAAATGAACGATTGCATAACACTTTGAAAACCACCACCTCCAATGCTTTTCTGTATCCCCGGTGTTGCGGCGAGGTCAGTCCCATTGCGCATGGCATGGCATGATGTGGAGAGTTGAATGACCTCAGGTGCAATTTCAGCCCGGCCATGTATTTTAGACTTCAAAACTAAATGATATACTTAAATTCAATTGGAGATGATGATGATGATGATGATGTCGAAGCGACGCGTGACCCGAGGGCTGGTGAGTATCTGGCCCAGCGTATCAGCATTGCTATTCAGCGCGGCAATGTAGCCAGTGTCTTGGGTACGCTTCCGATTGGTACTGATTTGGATCAGTTGAACTATCTATAGATCGTCTGCAACGGTCTGTAGATAGCACAACTGTTTCTTATGTATTTTATATGACAATGTACATTTTGTAAATACTGTATAGTCGTAAGATGATGATTACATTGAAATCTCTACAATACAAATGCTTCTATAAATGAAATTGCCCTGTTTGCCAAATCTGAAATAGCGGATTGTACTTAACTGGATTGTAAGGAAAAGAATTTGTATGTGCGTGGAGTAGATTAATAAAATAAATAAATATTTACGGACAATGCACACATCACACTCTTGTCCCAAACTAAGCAAAACTATATAAGTATCAAAAAATATACTAGTATCAGCAATCGGTTCCCATAGTACAAGCTTTGCTTAGTTTGGGACTAGAGTGTGATGTGTGAATTGTCCGGAAATATATATTTATTTACTACCAACTTTCAAGATTCAGTAGCTCTACCATGAGTTTTTACTATATCTACCATATATACAATACTCGCTAGCGTCTGTAGTTAAAAAAATGTATGAAGATTTGTAAAGCGCCTCTAGAGGATAGTTGGGTACTAAAATTCGTCATACTAGTATTGACGTAACTACTGTAGTAAAGTCAGGTGATTTTACTGTGACAACTCATGGTAGAGGTACAGAACTGACGAATAATAGGAGTGAGTGGAGAAAGAGGACATGTTGTGCCGACCCCACTTAGCGTGGGATAAGGGCGGGGGAATGATGATGATGATTAAGAATGGAAGACATATTTTCATTGTTAATCATCATAATTCAAGTAACGCGGGAGGTTTATTCATGAGCTCCGCTCGTATTCTCTTTGTCTTCTAAAGCTGTTACTGAAAATTGTTGCTGTCGGTCAAGATATGCCAGGTTTTCAGAACCAAAAATAAATTAATTACAGTTAGTCATCCCCGATGGCTAGAACATGTAAAAATGTATTAGACTAATCCAAACCTAACTTTTCCCCAGTGCCCCCGTGCCCCATCGAGCACGTCTCTCTTCAGCCATCTGACTTTTTGACGTGACAACGTCTTATAATTCGATAGAGCCGGCTGCACGCACGAAAAAACATGACTCATGAAGCGTTCTGAGGCGTTCTGAGGCGTTCAATGAAGTGCAAGCGAGAGCGAGGAACGAGCGACAAAAAAGCACAATCGGCCTTTGCGTTCGTTGTCACGTTCAACTATCGTCGGTAAACCGACTTTACAGACAACCATTTTTTTCTCGTAATTGGGTACATACAAATAGCTTCATCATATCAGTTTCCCAAATGAAAACATATTGTACAAAAACAAGACTCCACCTAAGTACATAAAGTTATTTTTCTTAGAAGTATATGGACCTGAAAACTTAAGCTCATTAGCGAAGCAAATTATTTTCCCCGAAATCAACCTCTGTACGTCCTTTGTCTGCTTTATGTTGTCCTAGTCAGTCTGTGGCAGCTTCTAGACATGCGAAATCCATAAAATTACGCATGCGCTCTTTCAAGTCACAGATTTAGAGCGCATGCGTAATTTTGCTATATCACGAACATATTATGCAATGCACTTATGTAGCATAGCAGGTATTTATATTTAATTTCAATCGATGATAATTAATAAGTATACAAATTCATACAAGGTTCTCATACATGATTTTCAAAATGGAATATTCATACTGCTTTTTGTTTGTTGAATTGTAACTTTCGGAAAACTTTTCGGCATCTTTGACGACCGATGTGGCGGGCGAAGGTCCGCCTGCGACGCGGAGGTTGCGGGTTCGATTCCCGCCTTGGAATAAATGTTTGATAATCTGCAAATATTTATTCCAGGTGTTCTAAGCAAGTATTTTAGTTTTAATAAAAAATATCTATCTATGTAATGTATTGTATTAAGTATGTCAGTCTTCTAGTACCCATAACACAAGCTCTACTTAGCTTGGGGCTAGATGATGTTGTGTGGATTGTCCAGCATTATTTATTTATTTTATCTTGTCGATGCAGAGATAATATTGGGGCATCCCAGTTGTTTGCATTCTTTTTTATGCACAACATTAACAGGAGAATTAATTTATTCGACAGGCGTCACAGCTCAGGTGATAGTAGCTCTGTCTTCCATGCTGTGGGTCGTGGGTTCGATTCCCACCACACAGAGCAAATGTTTGTGTGATAGACATATATTTGTTCTGAGTCTGGGTATTTTATGTATTCTATGTAAGGTATTTACAAAAAATACAATGTAGGTACTTATAGGTATTCTATTAAATCAGCATTCTAGTTCCCATAAAACAAGCTTTGCTTATATTGGAACATGGGCGTGATGTGTGAATTGTCCGTAAATATTTTTTTTACTTATTATTTTTTGTTAGGAAATCATATATCTTAGAGTCAAACCCCATTTCTGAAGAGTCGACTGATATAATCTACTGATGCAAATTGTGCATGTAAAAATTAAAACAAAGGATTTTATTTTCAATTACTAGACTGGGACTTCAGAACTTTGTAGGAAGCCTAGCTGCCACTCCCAGGTCGATAGTGCCTGCAAGGTTATTCAACCCTCGCTTCGTATCACTAGTCCATACGATAAATCACAGGGTAGAAAGAGATGGCGAATGACGCACCTGCTTCCCACCTCTCCTTTTACCAATTAATTTACCACCCCTTTCACCCACCATGCACGACAGGGGGAGTTGAAAATTGCTATTAGTTCGCTACAGTCTCATCAATACGGGGAGCTATAGAGTACCTATGTTGTAGTGTATAGAATTATTTCAATAATTGATGTCTACTTCAATCAATTTAATAATTAATATCGTCTACAACAGTATTATTTCATAGGTATTATGAGGATAACACAAGCTGTTTTGATATTTATTGAGATAAAATAAACGTACCTAATAAGTTACTTTAATTTCGTTTGTAACTCTATGCTTAGAGGATTTGTTCATGACATGCCACGGACCGACCACCTTCAAAGTTATGTAGGCCTGGTAGGTTAACTTGGTAAAGCTATACCTATGCAAAATGTTAATACAGCATGGCGTGGGTTTCAGTAGATAATAAATTGTGCTGCAAACACTTGTTAACCCTTCCCAATAAGTACCAATAATAGGTAGGTGATTAAGTTAACAAGTACATTATCTGTATCCCGACTTCGTCGCTTCGGCAATTTGTCTTAAGTCGATCGGCCCTAGATACCGCAGTAGTTTGTATAAAGACCACGCCCTCGCATAGCCCGTAGCACTTGACCGCCTCGCGCGTCATGTTCTCCTAGTAGTTTACTTGGACCAATGCCGAATACGGGTACAAGGAAAACGGGCACTTTGTACACAGGTATAGTTTGTCTGTTAGTACGAGTCTACCCTACCCCATAGTCTTTTTAACACCCGACACAATAAAAAATAGATGTTAACGTGGCGGCATCATAGCTCCTGATTTCTTTTGTCTGAAAACAGTCTTACTATGATTTTAGAAAATTTATCCAATATCTATCCATTTTGAAATCATTATTGTAACTCTTTTTTGTAAGTTTGTATAAGAGATTTGTCAAAAAAATTAAGCTCATTAGTATTATTGTAAATGTTTACTTACAATGTCCTCGTTTTTTCCCAGGCCCGTCGTATGAAGGCCATCGCCGAGGACCCCGTTGTCGCCGCCGAAGCCGCAAAGCAGCCTCCAGAAGAAGATGACGAAAAGGATGAGATCGATGATGAAATCATAATTACACATCTCTAAGATATATGGCACTACAAAAGTACACAGCCAATAAGGGTGAACTTTCGGACGCGAAATATTTTAGCTAAAATGATTTCATGAGTGTTCAATATCTGGTTATTACCGTTTTTGTCCTAAAAGCGGTATTGTTAAAACCGAAAAAAAATAACTCAGCGTTTCAAAATTGGATGATGTTCGTGTTCAAATGCACCTTAAGGCAAAAACAAATTCATCACTTTGATTGCCATATTTGGTAATGTACAAAATCACGACCTAATTCTCAGATTTAAACTTAATTAGCTGTATTTATGTATCCAATAATTTAGTTTGAATAAGAGTCTGCTTCTGCAATCGGAGCGTACAATGAAAGACTTATCGAGTACAAAAATTTTTCAAAGCTTTCAAATCTTGTAAAAAAAAATTAACATCACTTTTCAATCAGTAAATTCAATGATTCTAATTTCTTAATTTCATCATATTTTTAAAATCTCCTAGAACTAAAATGGCTTCTTTAACTATAATGTATAAAAATTTCATAGTGGGAAATTTATTCTCGAGGTTGTAGGTATATTAACATGCAATCCAGTTTCAACTAAGGGTTTTGTATTTAAAATAATACAGTTAGCGTTTATTTTTTTAAGTTACTTTGAAAATTCATACTTTGATGCAAGTTCGTTTTGATGCTCAGATAAACTAACTATATTTTTATTACTATACAAACTCATTGATTTACTACTGCTATTGATCGGTATGTGATTATTAATTTTATTTTCAATCAAGACCCTTCTTCAATCAAGGCTAAATTGCATCCCACAGTGTTAACGATTTTCAAACCATTTTACCACTTCAATATTCCATACAATGAACAACTTTCCACAACTTTCCATTTTAGTTCAGTTGAAATAATATCTCGAAGTATTTTAACGTTATGCTGAGAATAGCACTGTCCTTGATTAAGAGTACTATAATATTTAATTTTATAAGTTAAGGTTTTCATATTATTAGTTACACCGCTAAAGTAGTTAAGAGATCTTAGATATGTTTTTAAGTTCCAGGATTATAATTAAAAGATTTATAGTGTAATATTTATTTCAAAATTCAGATAATGGCGTAGACGTATTGAATTAAGTAAAAATGTAATAACACTATTTTATATTATTTAACTAATGGCTGCTTGTATCAGCTACTAATATTTAGAAGAAAAAAATGTAATCTATAATCCAATCATGCTATCAAAGTTTGCACAAAAAATAAATTAAGTTGTGATCCTATGTGACAGGTTTATGTTGTGTTTTTAAAAATAATTATATGTTTAATATTATGTCAAATATAATTAAAATTGTAATGGCTCGCATAATTTACTTACTCTTATTTAATTTATTTCCTTTGATTGTTTTTTTCGTATAAGTACGTAGATCAAATATATAAATTGTTAGCGTTGCTTTTTATGCGTATCTAGTTCTTAAGATTGCGGTTACCTACGTACAAATTTCTTTTTGTGCACCAATATTATCGAGCAGCTCCGTTCGTTTTTGTAATAGAGGTCAGTTTTGTAGTTTTAGATGAAGTGTCATAAAAAGTTGTGTATTGTAACATGGCTACCTACCCATCTGTCTTAGACTTCGACTTTATTCATTTTAAGATTATATTAGATCGATAACATTACATTTATAATGAATCTCACGATATACGATACATTTTGTTTCGTCTGGCAGCATTTGCGCATGAGTGACTTGAGTTGGTATCTAGGTGCTCGAAGTTAAGGCGATTGGTAGGTTAAAAAAACCACGTGATAATTAACAGTAAATGTAAATTAAGTAAGTATATTATTATACTTATATAAATGTAAATTATAAATTCATATATAGGTACCTATTAGATTAGTTAGGCTACTATCATTATTATAAAATTGATATATTTTTGAAATAACACATTATTATTTTTTTGATTTATGATAATATATTATGATGTAGTTTACGACTTGTGATGAATAAACTTAGATTGTTTGGTCAATTGACTGTTTTTATTTAAAAAGATTTTCCATACAGGTAGGACATTTATAATATCTCGTTTCGAGTAGGTACACATATCTTAAGACATATCGAGCTACTAGCTACAACCACTAATACATTGGCATTGAGGAGCAAAGATCGAAGTGCGCCCTCCGAAATACCTTACTATAGTATTTCACATAAAATAGTACAATATAAAAAATACCACATAATTTACGCAGACAGGTGTTTTGAATGAGGGTCCTAAATATCCAGATTTCTATCACAAGGAATTCTTGAAAATTTTACATCAGTTTCTATTAATTAATATGTTTAGTAAGAATACTTATTAATACTTACAAGACTTAGTATTAAAAAATGTATTACAAGATTATAAGTGATATAACCATAAAAGTTTTAAAAATGATTCGTATTGTTTGGAAAATCTACTAGGTTCTCAAATTGATTTTGATTATCTCTGCAAAGTATTAAAGAACGTTAAAACACTTTTTATCCATTACTTTTTATTATTCTGCCGTGATTATGCCCTGTCATTAACGTTTGAAACGTAATTTCTTAAATAGGAGTGTATTTGATATCTTGCTTGATATTGCAAAACAAGTTCTTTTATAATTATAAAATACAATTTGATATTATGTGATAGTTAATTCTTAATTACCACAATATAGTAAGACAACCCTGAAAATCCTGAACGAGTTCAGAAAACAAAAGTTTTATTTTTGTGCTCTCTGTGAAGTTGGTTCCATAAACCTTTACGTATGTTTTAATTTGGTAGCTCATAGGTATAATCATTGTTGATTCCGATTGTTTGGAAAGTGGTATTATATGCAAAGTACAAAAATGCGTACAATTAGGTTCGCAGGTATACGCGTGACTATCCTTAAATTAGGTATACTTCTCTAAGAAAGTTAAGATTGAGGGGTGGTTGTAAATAATTTGGCAAATCTCTTTCGCCTACGTTTGGTCAGCTCCTTAGAAGAATCAGTATCGTCACTCCCGCTGTCGCTACCACCGTCGTCGCTACCACCGCTCTCGTCATCGCCGTCGCAGCTGTCTCCACTGTGATCATCACCTGCATTGTCATCACTGCCACTGCTTTCGCCAGTTTCATAGCTGTCATCGTCATCCGATGAAGAAATATCAAGGAATAAATATTTTTCTGGACGACGCTTAAAATTCAAACCAGTGGATTTCTTCAAAGCCTTTCTCGGTGGAAATTTAGTAGATTTGTTCTTTGGATTACGCTTTGATTTCCGCAATGATAAATCTGGCGATAAACGCTCTGGTGTTACTAAGACCCGAGTGCGGGGAATGATCCTCTGTAAGACCATTCGGCCACCAGACCTGCTGAATGATCGTCGAGTCTTTGACATGTAAGTCCGGCCGCGAGGGGCCGGTGTTGGCGGTGAATCCGAATCTTTTTTGGGCTCTGTAGCCAGCTTCACTCTAGCGGATACTCCAGCAACTGAAGGTTGCTTCTTTTTTGCTGATCTAATTCCAAAAGGAGATTTCATTCTGCTTGAACCAGACCCTCCTGCAACGTTGAAGATTGGATATTGATTGTACATAGATGCAGCGGGGAGCAGCTTCATTCTCATAGGTCTCCTAATCTTCGGTGGCATGACAGGCTCCGGTGACCCTTCACTGAGTTCTGGGCTCTGAGAACAATCTATTTCAGTTGAATCGTGCTGATCTGGAGTCTTTTCTTCATACACTTGCGGCTCCGGCGAGGATTGCTCTTTTTCGAGGCTTTCAGCTTCAGTCTTTGAGCTGCTCGCATTGTTTTTATCTGCAACAGGTTGCTGTGCGGTGTCTGTGGAAAAAAACAAATATTTTTTCTAAGCTTTGGCATTTGTCAAATGTTTAATAATATATAATGAACTATTGATGTATACCTACTATTAGTTCTACTAATTCATAATCCTGTTTTTTGATGAAATCATGAAAAACATTAATACCATAAAAATACCTGTGTTATTTTTTTCTGATTAATGACGAAATTGATAAAATTAGTTCGGTAGAATTAGAATTGGGGCTTAGCTTAGGACTAGATGATGTTGTGTGGATTGAAAAAAAAAATTATCAATAAAAAAAATATCAAACATCAAATCAATGTACCGATGCTTTAATAGATAGCACACAATTGTTTTGTTATTGATTATTTTCAACATAATACGTTACGTTATAAAACGTTCCATTTAATTTTACATTGTTTTATATTTTTAGATATGCTGTTCCTTGTTAGCTATACTATTTGTTTAGGGTGCTAAGGGGGTGTGGGTTGTTTAAATAATTTAAACCAGGTAAAAGTTTATAGTTCTATTTTTACTGTTCAACACGTTATTACAGTTCTATTTTGTTATTCACTAGTTAACTACTTTATATTATAGTATTTTAACCGTAACGAAATTACGTTCTTTAAGACGTATAGTACCCGGGGTGGACTGGAGTGTGACTGATGAAATAATTAACAGTACTAAAAAACGATGATTAGGCCAAACGCAGTTTGCTCGCGTACGCTTGCCTAATCTGTGTCACCACATCAATCCTCCCCTTTTTCAAAATTTTTCAAAAAAATTTTACAATATTCAAAAATCTAAAACTTATTTAAATCAAAACAATTCTAAAACATTTTAACTAAACACATCGATTCATACACGACTCAAATATGCTTACTAAGAATAAACTTTATCGCTGTTGTTATGACTCGCGTATGAAACGATTGCTTGAACCTTGAACCTTACAATGTTATGTTATATTGAATTAATGCAAAAGTACAGTTAGCTACAAAATTATGTTAAGTACATATCTTAAAAAAATATTTTATTACACTGTCATTACAAAACAAAAAAAATATTTATTTTATTTAGGAACATTATTATGAAGAAAAAAAAATAGTACTTATGAGTTTAATCATAATTTAGTGAAATACAAAAAAAAATATGAAGCATTGATACAAAAAAAAATATACTTATTATTACAAACATTTTGTTTTTTTTATTTTCCTTATTTCAAACACTTACTATCTTAACTTTAGGCACTGAAGCTACTGTGGGTACTGGCTGTTCATTTTGCTGTGGCGTGATAGCCATCACTTGTCGCTTTACCCAACCTTTCGTACGTCTATGACACTTCTTGTATAAAAAATAGATGATAATCACTGTTAAAATTATTAAAATTATTCCAATTGTTATATCGTATTTGTTCAATTGTGCTTCGACTCCAGAAGCATTTGCTCCAGATTGGGCGATAATAATTTGATCTTTTTGTTCCTTACTTTGATTCTTGCCCATTGTAATGATCATTAGATACAGAGTCTCAATGTAAAATGAAATAAAAATGAATAAGTACCTATGTAAAACGTTAATAATAAAATTGCAATATGAACAAAATTTATTGAAAATGTTTAGTTTTTAAGTTTAAAGAACTTTAACCTAAATGCAAAAATGCTAAAATATGTATTTCTTAATAATAAAATATAAGTATAAAATAATAAAATACCTATCTTACAAATTGAAACGTACTGGCAACTTGATGACTCTGCCAGAACGTGTAGTTCGTTTCTCAGTATTTGATTGCAACATGTTTGTGTTTTGCCTATCAAGATTGTTGGAACTGTCATGCACTGAGTTGTGGGTTCGATTTCCACTTTCGTTGTCATTATTTTCTAATATATATGCTGGCTTTAAGCGATCTATAGAAATATTAACTTGCCTATCTTTAATTTGTATCGTATAAACTTTGTCTCTTCTTTTAATTATTTTGAATGGGCCATCGTACGGAGGTTGTAAAGACCTACGTACCATGTCATTTCTAACAAAAACAAATTGACACTCCTTTAAATCTTTATGAACAAAAACTTTTCTTGAATCTTTATTTTCACGCAATACTGGTTTGTAACTATTAATAATCTGTCTCAGTCTATGTACGTATGTTTCTGAATCTATTTGAACTTTATTTGATAAATCGTAAAAATCACCAGGTAATCTAATTGTTGAACCGTATACTAATTCTGCGGCACTAACGTTTGTATCAACACGTGAGGCTGCTCGTAAACCTAACATGACGGTTGGTAATTCTTTTATCCATGAACTATTATCGAGACGGGCCATTAAAGCTGCCTTTAAACTACGGTGCCATCTCTCTACCGTGCCATTACTCTGTGGGTGATACGGACTGGTTCTAATCTTATGTATTCCTAATAATGACATTAATTGCTTAAATATACTGCTTTCGAACTGTCTTCCCTGATCACTAGTTATTCTATCCGGACAACCAAAACGCGTTATCCAACTTTCATAAAAAACTTTGGCTACCGTTTCCGCTGTAATGTCTTTAGTTGGAACTGCTTCGGGCCATTTTGTAAACCTGTCTATCATGGTAATACAATACCTATAGTCGTCTGCAGTAGTTGGTAGGGGTCCTATTATGTCTATGTGAACATGCTGGAAACGATCTGCGTTTTGAAACTGACCTAGATCGGATACCGTGTGTTTCAAAACTTTTGATCTCTGGCAACGTACACATGACTTTGCCCATAAATTTATGTCTTTATTCATACCTATCCAGAAATATCTATCAGTTACTAATTTTCTAGTAGTTCGAATGCCTGGGTGGCTTAAATTATGTACTGTGTCAAATGCTACGCGTCTAAATTCTTTTGTTAAATACGGTCGCGCTCGCTCTGCTGACGTTTCACAAACAATGGACTTCACCGAACTCGGTAATACGATACGTTTTAAAACAAAGTTACTACTATTTTGTTCTTTGAATAGTTTTGCAAGCTGTTCATCCGTTTCCTGTGCAACGGAGAGTTCAGAAAAATCTATGACTGTAGGGCACGAAATTGATTCTACTCTTGATAAACAATCCGCTACAGTATTTTCTTTTCCTTCAATAAAACTAATCTGTGTCGTAAATTCACTAATGTACATAATCTGTCTTGTTCTACGCGGTGTCTCTTTGTTAGTCCCTATTTTACTAAATAAATGTGTCAATGGTTTGTGATCAGTCATAACTACTAATTCTCGTCCTTCAATTAAATACCGAAAATGAACTATCGCTAAATAAATTGCTAAAAGTTCTCTATCGTATGTACTATACTTTTTCTGAGCGTCAGTTAATCGTTTTGAGAAAAAACCTAAGGGTTTCCATGACTTACCTTCTTGTTGTTGGAGTGATGCGCCTACGCTGGTATTACTCGCATCAGTCATCAATATCATTGGACAATCTGTGGATGGGTGCGATAACAAAACTGCATTTTCTAGACTTACTTTGGTCTGTAAAAAATCTTGATCGGCCTTCACCGTCCACTCAATCTTTGACTTGTCTTTACGCTTTGAGTTGTGAAGATATTTGTGCAATTCGGCCTGCTGATCCGCAGCTTTGGGTATGTGAGACCTATAAAAATTCAACATACCAAGGTATCTTCTTAATTCTTCCACGGTGGTGGGTCTCGGAAAATCCACGATAGCCTTCACCTTGTGGTCCAAAGGTTTAATACCTTCCGTCGATACCTCGTATCCTAGAAACTCAAGCTTTTCCTGTCCAAAACAACATTTACTAATATTAATGGTAATTCCACAGTCATTAAATCGCTTAAAAACTTCTTCTAAATGATGTCGATGGCTTATGATGTCATCGCTTGCCACTATCACGTCATCAATGTAGGCAAAAATATAGTCTAAGCCCTGTAAAACATTATTATCCATGAATCGCTGAAAAGTCTGTGCACTATTACGTAATCCAAATGGCATTTTTAAATACTCTATTAACCCAAAGGGCGTTATCACTGCTGTTTTCTCTATGTCAGATTCAGCTACTGGTATACAATTAAAAGCTCTATTAACATCTAACTTCGAAAATATCTTTTTACCTGAAAGTAAATAAGTAAAATTCTGAAGTCTGGGCACTGGATATCTATCCGGTTTGGTAATTGCATTTAACATCCTATAATCACCGCATGGCCTAATATTACCGTCCTTCTTTGGCACTATGTGCAAGGGGCTGGCCCACGCGCTTTTACTAGGTCTACAAATTCCTAATTCCTGCAATATCTGAAATTCTTTTTTAGCTTTAGCATACCTGTCCGGTGGTAGAGGTCTAACACGCGCATGAACTGGTGGTCCTGTTGTCTCAATCGTATGAAAAACATTATGCTTGGTATTTTCCTTGAAAAAATATGGCTTAGTAATGTCAGCATACTTCTGTAATAAATCAGAATAAGGATGTGCATCGTCTACAGTTTTTAAAGTAGGATCATTAATGTTAGATACACTAGCTATAACATTCAAATTTGTTATTTGATCTATTAATTTACGACCACTTAAATCTATTAACAATTTATGTTTAACTAAAAAGTCTGCGCCTATAATTGGTTGTTTAACATCTGCTATAATAAACATCCATCTAAAACATCGTCTTAATTTAAGATCTAAATCTAAAATGTGTACACCATAAGTCTTTATCTCGGTTCCATTAGCTGCATATAGTCTGTATTGTTCACTTTCCTTAAAATCGCACTTGTTAATGAGTCTACGCGGAAACACTGAAACGTTTGCACCACTATCTATTAAAAATTTTAAACCTGTTTTATAGTCCATCACGCTGAGGCGGTAGTTGACACTGCCGGTGCACTCGTCCGCCTTCGGTTGCACCGAGGCTAGTTTTCCGGCTGGCTACGCTGTCCTTGAGAATAATCCGTTTGTTTCGAATCATTTCGCTTTTTCCAGTTGCACGGCTCCACGCATTTAAATGCCTTGTGCTTATAGCGAAAATGATAACTGCACAACCAATTGGGGTCCGATGGGCTACGCCTTGAACTGTTATGACGTCCTCTTGATGATGATCTGCCACGAAAATAATTTTCTCTCGACCTTGACCTGCCACGGTTGGTTTCTAACCTTGACATTCTTTCTCCTAGCGTTCGGATTTCTGCTACAATTTGGCTTATCTCTCCTGTCGACTGCTTGGGGCTATTTAGATTTATTTCCTGGTCTACTTGAGATACTGAATTTATAGGTTTTGAAGTCTCCATTACTTTGTCCGCAATCAAAGCTAAGGTATTTATATCCTTGGAATCAGACACTGCAATGACTCCTCTCACGGTAATAGGCAAATGATTACGCCATAAAATTAGTAAAGTGTCATCTGATACCTTATCTCTGGCTAAGTCGCGCATTTTTCTGAGTAGTTGGGACGGCTTTTGTTCGCCCAACTCCATCTCGCCGATCAATTTCTGGACCTGTCGTCCCTGTGATTCTTCAAATATCTGTAGAAGTCGCGTCTTTAGTGCTTCATATTTCCCATCATCTGGCGGATTTAATAATATATCAGTCACCTGTGTAATGACTTCCTTTCCGAGTTTAGCTATCACTATATGATACTTAGCGTCATCCGAAGTTTTCTGAGGCTTTAATACCGCTTCGGCTTGAATAAACCAGAGCCTTGGTTGATCTTGCCAAAACTCAGGTATTTTTGTAGTCAACGAAATTGCGTCGATTGATCCTTCGTCTATGACGTAACTTAATTTTGATGCTGCCGCCGATCCCTCCATTGTGATTGGTAACGACGACAGTTATTTCTCACTTCCCGGTACTATGAAATTGAGTCACCTCCACTGTGAACCTTAACACCACTAAACAAACGTCGAGGGTCACCAATTTAGATATGCTGTTCCTTGTTAGCTATACTATTTGTTTAGGGTGCTAAGGGGGTGTGGGTTGTTTAAATAATTTAAACCAGGTAAAAGTTTATAGTTCTATTTTTACTGTTCAACACGTTATTACAGTTCTATTTTGTTATTCACTAGTTAACTACTTTATATTATAGTATTTTAACCGTAACGAAATTACGTTCTTTAAGACGTATAGTACCCGGGGTGGACTGGAGTGTGACTGATGAAATAATTAACAGTACTAAAAAACGATGATTAGGCCAAACGCAGTTTGCTCGCGTACGCTTGCCTAATCTGTGTCACCACATATTCATCCTTTTAATTTAGAACCTTCTTGTTATTTTTTTATTTTTTTGCATCTGTCATTTAAGTAAACATAATTATACCTTAATTATAACTTTATTCACAAACAAACTTACGACTATATCTACAGTATTTACAAAATGTACATTGTCATATAAAGTACATAAGAAACAGTTAAGCTATCTACAGACCGTTGCAAACGATCTATAGATAGTTCAACTGATCCAAATCAGTACCAATCGGAAGCGTACCCAAGACACTGGCTGCATTATAACCAGTTAGACGGCTGTTACATTAAGTAAATATATATTTAAGGCCGTTTGTCCACCGCCGCCGTCACCGTCACGTCACCGAGAACGAGATGACGGCGCCGAAGTAGCGGTACATACATTTACTTGAGCCGCGTGTCCACCGCACATCCGTCACCCGAGCGCCGTCATCCCGGCCGCCATACTAAACTCGGAAATAATCTCGTTCTCGGTGACGTGACGGTGACGGCGGCGGTGGACAAACGACATAAACCTTAAGATAAATATAAATTAAGTAGGTACATATCATGTATCTACTTATATATTTATATTTTGTTTTTTAAGACACTTTAAATCAAACACTGATATTTTCTGTAAGCTTGATGAGACTAAAATATTTTGTAACAAAAGTGTATATAGGTACAATGTGTGTGAACCTGAATAATCAATAAATGACAGTCTGAAAACTTCCCAACTTCATGAATGAACCTTATCTGTTGTGGAGAGTATCACGTATAAGTCAATAGTTAGTTAAATGGGTAGAGAAAATCAAATAAAATAAATAAAAATAAATAATGTTGTAAATATCTCTATACTAAGGAGAAAATAGTAGAGCGTCCCTGTATAACTTCAATATAAATAAATATATATTCACTGACAATTCACACATCACACTCTAGTCCCGAACTAAGCAAAGCTTGTACTATGGGAAATAGATTGCTGATACAATAATTAAACCTTTTTTTTGTAAATATATACATAGTAACACCCAGACACATGACAAATATTTATGTTCATCATACAAACATTTGCTCTGGGTGGGAATTGAACCCACTACCCACAGCATGGAAGGCAGAGCTGCTACCAACTGAGCTGTGACGCCTGTCATATTGGGTTTAGACACTTACAATCTTAACTAACTTATTTTAATCTAATTAAAGTACTTATTTAAAGTACGTTTCGAATTGCAACTAGTGATTAGATGACGATGGACATCTGTAAATAATTATTTTTTTTGATAATAAAAAATGCTTGATACTATTGTCATAGAATCACGAGATAATTTCTATAATTTAAGTTCAATCTCAGCAATAAAAACATATTTTTTTGGGTTTGTATATTACCATGATCACTAGACATAAGTTTTCAATAGTTATCATACACCTAACTCTGTCTACAAGTCAAAAGATATCATAACCAGAAAGTATTATAGCAAGATTTATTATGTTGACTTCACCTGTCCTCGTATATTTAGAATCCATGTTTCCCCAACAACACCGGCGGGCACTTGTTGATTCAAAACTAATCTTTGACTACACGTCATAGAGGTGATAACAGAATGGCACCCGAGCTAGCTACACCCTTAACAGCACATGCGCAGACCGTTTGGGCCGGCCGGCAAACTATTATTTTGCAAATGATAACAGATTTAGCTTATTTTGTCGAGTTTCACAATAAATAAAGAAAGTTTTAATACTTACATCTCATTTGCCTCTTCCGCCGCATTATCCTGACGTTCTGAGAGTCACTGGCACTCCTTTTCACACGAGATGTTAATATTTTTCCCGAAAGTATATAAAGCGCGCCCAGCCTCCCGACCGATTGGGACGGAGGTAAAACAGAAACTGATGTTATAACACTGCTTTCTGACGACATCCGGTGATCCTCCCCCTCCCCCCTTCCCCCCGCCCTACCACGCCCCCTGCGCTGTATCGATGAATTGCATCCAATGTCTAAATATAAATAGTTTTTCCTATCTTTGAAAATCCATGCACGCCGGAGCAAAGTTCAATGGTCGGCCCGGCGACAGAGCTCTATGAAAACGTTTGACGCCTACAGGAAAGGCTAGCTTAGCTAGGAGTATTCGTCTATATACCTAATGTAAATGAAATAATAATGATATATCTTATTGGGCTTTTTGTTATGTTTATGTTTTTTGCATACAAAATGTATAAGAACAGTTATAATACGGTTTCTATAATTTCTAGTAGGTAAGTAGGAACTTATGCCTTACTTTATTATAGGTTTTTTGATTCATACATTAAATCGATACGAATGGCATAAATAACATTGATTTGCGCTTAGCTTAGTTTACCCTGACTAAAGAAGATTTTTTTATGAAGCTTAGGCCACGACGAAACACATTTTTGCCTTAGAGTACCTTGAAAAGGCTTCTAAAGGCCTACATTATAGAAGCCTTTTTAAAAGTACTTTGAGGCAACCCTGAGGTGTTTTTTTTGGAGTGGCCCAGAATGCCCTCTTTCCTTTAAAATCTGTGAATGCAGTTTAGTTAAGGATGGTGTTCTAAGAACGCTTTCCTGTAACTATAATGATCAAATCTGCTTCCACTGCCCCGTCTGTATAATACCCTGGAAGATCCGCTATCAGTGATAAGGCTGCCCATTGTACTTTATTAAGTTCGTTGTTTTGCAAGTTTTGTTGTGTTTCTGTGGAAGCTTTTAATAACTGGAAAATTCGAAGGCAAGAGACCACGTGGCCGACCGAACCGCACCACTCTTGAGGTGAAAGTTCACGAGGCCTTACATACAGGCTGCCGGAAATAGATCACGATGGCGAAACACGTTTAAGAAAATGTGATCCAAGGAAAGGGTCACGTTCCTCAGCCATGAGGATTACGACGCAAGGAGGAGGATGTATTAATATTTTTTTTCATCTTTTTACACAAAATGTCAAGTTTAGATATTTATGCATCAATATTTTCGCAACTTGTAAACCAATTTTAATGAAACTCTGATTAACCTATGTTTACTTTTTAAGTTGAAAGTTAACATTAGACGAACAATGCATGAACAAAGTCGCGTGCAAAAGCTACTATATATGGCGCGGTGGGCGATGGTCCACCTGCGACGCGGAAGGTTGCGGGTTCGATTCCCGCCTTGGGATAAATGTTTGTAAGTATGTTCTGCAAATATTTATTCCGGTTGTTCTGGGTATTATATGTATAATAAAAAATATCTATCTATGTAATGTATAATAAGATTTATAAGTATGTCAGTCTTCTAGTACCCATAACACAAGCTCTGCTTAGCTTGGGACTAGATGATGTTGTGTGGATTGTCCAGCATTTAAAAAAAAACACTTCTGATGCTTATCTGATGACTTGCGAATGAATCCGGTGGCTTTCGGGTATTAGTAATGTACCTACATTATAATTATGTTAATAATATAAATGACTAACTGTTACCCACGACTTCGTACGCGTTGCACGTTTTGAAAGCTTGTGAAGAATCCTCATAGTCATTGTGACTGCAGCAAATTATACTGACCATTATTTTATCTGTGACTAATCACCATCATTTGTTGATCGTTGTAGAGTATGGTGCCTTTTGGTTATAGCCTAAGAGCCCACGATGGCTAGATGTTTTATCTCTATTTGACAACGCCTCTGGTGTTGCAGGTGTCCATGGACGGCGAAGGTTTACTTACGTAAGTTTAAGAACTTAGTAATTAGGATAGAATAATCAGATATTATTTATTGCTCTTCGGTTTTTTTGGCGGTTTTGTTTGGTTGTCAAAAATAGTTTGTAATAATCAAAATAACCTACTTATTACATCTTGCTCTAAAGCTCATTAATCATGAGGATTTTGTTTTTTTTTGTAATAACCTTTATGCGGCAAATATAAATCACTCTTATTTTCTCACTATAAGCATTTTAGCTTTCTACAAAATTTGTGTGGTGTCTATGTGGAATCTACCCTAAGAATCATCGAAATCGGACTACTCTGTAAAAGTTATAGGTACGTCGTTATACATTAGAAACAGTGTATCAACTATCAATCAACCCGTGTCTTCTAACCTTTAGGGTTGGATTATTTTGTTCAAATTTATAGGCGGCCCACGTGGCGCGGCGGGCGAAGGTCCGCCTGCGACGCGGAGGTTGCGGGTTTGATTCTGGTCTTGGAATAAATGTTTGTACGATCGGCAAATATTTATTCCGGGTGTTCTGGGTATTTTATATGAATAATAAAAATATATGTAAATCTATGTAATGTATTAAATATGTCAGCCTTCAGTTTTTCTTCTTCAGTCTACCCATAACACAAGCTTTGCTTAGCTTGGGGCTAGATGATGTTGTGTGGATTGTCCAGCTTTATTTATTTTTATTTATTTATGTGTGACCTTTCTCGGAGTAACAAAGGAATTTTTAAAATTGGACTAATCAGTCATAACTTCGGCATGATCAAACATAAAAATAAAACGTTGACTTGAGAACCTCCTCCGTTTTTTTCGTCGGTCAATACGGACATACACAGAAATACTTACCGTCTCTATAAAATAACGCAGGTCTGACCGTCGTGGGCTCTTGCTCTACTAAGATGTATCTCAGAATCCAGTTCTTGATTGCAATATACCATAATTCCAATACCATAGTTTAAATAGAGAAAAGACCGTAGAAGAAGGCCATTCAAAAGATGGAACGAGAAAAGATGGCCAAGAAAAGCATAAATTAGAGACGGATGAAGATCTTTAGAGGACACGGCTAAGGCGGCCCAAACATAACTTTAAATTTGTAAATAGCACATGTAGTGCAAAATGTATATGAAGAAATAAAACCATTTTTTATTTTGTTTTATTTTTATTCCGGCCTTAATTTACTTGCCTTAGGGCACCTAAAGAATGAAATATCGGAGATCGTCTTACTTTTTAGACGTTCGTAGAACTACGGTCGGCTCGTCGTAGAGCGTCTACGGCGTAGACCCCGTTACTTTAATCAGCATTTCGCATACCAGAAATCTATTTGGTAATTATCTTATTCCGTTCTAATTTAGCAACTGTTCAACTGCGAAGAATATTCTAAAGGTGCCTGAACAGTTTTGATTCATCTAATCTTTGTGTAATAGATTTGCTATTGATGTATCTTTACAGCTAGAGTTAAAAGCAATAGAGTTTTATGTTATCGGGTTTTTAGGTTGATGATTACGTGTAATACACGTAGGTAAATAGAATAAACGACCATTTATTTATTATTGCCAGCAAATAATTATTGCCAGCCTTGAAATGCCACCTGTACATTTTACCTACTTTTATACCAACTCGCGGTTTCACGCGAGTTCCAAATCCGTGACTTGATGGAGTCCTTTTGAAATGCAGGATTAGAGCCCGCGACCTTTCCCTTGATGAACTAAGTCTTATAATTTTCTTAATTCCTATCCATCCAAAGGTTGCCTGGAAGAGATCGCTCTTAGCGATAAGGCCGCCCATTGTGCTGTAGATTTAATGTTTCTTGTGTGTAAATCTTCTATCTGTGTGCAATAAAGTTTTTTCTATCTATGTTGCCTGTCAACGTTAACTGTATAATCAGCTGTTAATCATTAGCCAACTGTTGCTTACTAGTTATCATATTATGACTTTTCGGTTACATTCTATGCATCAAAATCAACATTATTGGTAATTTTGTACCCATTGCCCAAAATACGGAACGGTGTAGAGTGTAGCTCATTTTTTTTTTAAATATAGCTGCCTTTTAACTGCATTTTTTTTATTTTAAGCCTACTACAAAACGGACTAACCAAATATGCGTTCTCAAATTTTGGAGACGCTCAATATTGGATAAAAAATTTAGGTTTCACTAATTAAATATATTTTTTATTTCATTCGTGTTTGCAGGAAATATAAATATAGTTCACTAAACATTTATAATTAGTTTTTTTTTCAACTTCCTTCTGTTTTTATGTCTTATCAATAGTAATATATGTACCTGTCTATAGTATAGTGTTATAGGTATACTAATAAGCTCTAGTGTACTCTGCTAATTATTAAGAGGCTAAAAGCAGTGTCATCCTTTTTTGTTCATATAGTGATAGACAGAAACAGAGAGAATACAAGCAGCCTTTGAAAACGTTTGTTGTGAAAGGCAGACGCTGAGGTAGGTCAGTGTAAGTTGGTTGTTTACTTGTGAGTTATTTTATAAAGAACCTAAGGCGGTGATGGAAAACATCGTCAGAAAATCCACGTCTTAGCTGGACATTTATCGACAGATTAAATAAATAATCACGGACATTTTACACATCACACTCTAGTCCCAAACTAAGCAAAGCTTGTACTATGGGAACCAGATTGCTGATAGAATATATTTTTTTTTGTAAATACATACATAGAATGCATAGTAACACCCAGACACAGAACACATATTTTTGCTCATCACACCAAACATTTGCTCTGGGTGGGAATCGAACCCACGAGCCACAGCATGGAAGGCAGAGCTACGACTAACTGAGCTGTGACGCCTGTCAAAAATTGTCTGTCGAATACTGATTAATATCAGAGAATACCCATCCCATGTTAGCCTGTTTAAATATTATAGTTTAGATGCCTGTTGGAAATTAAATAAAAATGCATAATGTTGGAAATATCCTTTTATTATTTTTTTATCGTCATTGATACTAATTCAATACAATAATATCGCACATATTATTCTTATAGATACTGACGTAGATTTCTGGAATATAAAACTAGTCACAAACTACTGATGGTTTCAAAGATGATAAAAATCATTATTACGATGACATAGATAGAAGAGACATCGTGACTACTACTGCTCTGACACTGCGGAGAGCTAAGTTATACAGAATACAATGAACAAGTAGCTGGTATGTACAACTTCAAAGCACATTTATTTGTTATCTAGGTACGGGAATAAAACGTTGCCATTGTGCACATTAACAAAAGTGAGTTTAATCATAATAGCCAAATTGTGTGAGCATCCTAGACTTAAAAACCCTTTAACTTAGTCAAAATCAAATTAATAAAGCTTTGAAAAGTAAAATTTCTGCTAGACATGCATGACGTTTCGTCTACAATATTGTCTCAGCAGTCTTTAAGTTCAGACTTTTAATATAACTACTTAATTTTATAGTTAGTGTAACTACATATTTTAATTTTTTGTTTTTAATTGTTTGTGTTTTATACAAAATAAAATAACCCGAAATGGCCTGGCCTTTAAATGTACATAATTAGGGGTTACATCTCAAATCATTTGTCGTTGACAATTATAACACAGGTACGCTTATTGACAATTGATCTTAACAATTATGCAAATATGTAAGTACCTACCTACATATATAATGTAAGCTCCAATACTACAGGGTTGCCCATGTAGATACAGTCAAGAACAAATCTGGGCTGTAAATAAGATAAGTACCTACGTTATTATAGTATAGACCATCCCTATACCTATAGATTACTAGCTGACCCGTGCCCACTTCGTTGGGCATAATTCAACCGTTCTTTCTCAACCGATTCACTTTGCAAAACGGACTACCACGTAAAAGCCTTTCGGCTTTTATATAACCTATGACGCTCAGCAATAATGTGGCTTTAATTGGTGATATACAAACACACATACTTTACTTCTTTATAATATTAGTATAGAATAATCTATGTAAGTACACATTTATTTAAAATCTTAGCAAAAAGTTTTTTACAATATACATGATTTCTAAAAAAAAATACATAATATTATAAAAAACTTAAAACTAGGTTGCCGCCGGCAGCCGGGCAAGGCCCAAGCTACCGGTGGTTTGAGCTACAGATTGAGGAACCTCCGGACAATGCGTGCCGTGTCGAGGATCACTGCCTTCTGCATCTGCCCCTTGAGCCAACCTTTCAACCTTTAGATGTCGATGATCTTCACTATCAGACCGTTCGCCGAAATTATATGAAATTATTATTATGAGTATATTAGTATCTATTAGTATATTTGGCTTAGAGAAACAACAGGGGTTAGGTTTTACTTTCAATATTCTATACAACAAATGCAGATATGTTCTTGACTTACTTGGATAAGAACTAGTGATGTGCCGGATCGTTAAAAATGCATATCCGCGGATACGAATACGTATATTTAGTGTCAAGATCCGCGAAGACGGATACGGATCTTTATTTTGTCACTAAATTGGCTTCGGCGCGTTTAATCTCATAAAATAGTTGATACACCTAGTAGGTATATTTGACTTGTTATACCATGTCATTCTATTAGTATAGTAACCTACTAAAAATATAAATTTACTCGTTAGTTTGCAATTAAAAGCGCCAAATATTTCATCATCATCATTAACCTATAGCAGTCCACTGCTGGATGTAGGTCAATCCCAAGACGCGCCACTGAGCCTGGTCTTCGGCTCTTCTTATCCTCTTAATTTTTCTTATTCTTATACTCGTGTTTAACCTCTACGTTCCGCAGATCGTCGTTCCATCTCGCCGAAGGGCGTCCTACTACACAATGCCGAAACGCGGTTGCCACTTCTAGTATTCTAGTACTTCCTGTCAATTGAATTCGAAAATAATAAAAGATTCGTACAAAATCCGCGAGAAAAGTGACCTATACGGATATATGGATCTCATTTTTTCCGCGGAGCTCCGCGGATACGGATATTCGGAACATCACTAAAATAACCTATTGAATCTTTGAAGTTTATATAAGATTCACAAAGCTAAACACCTACGGGCAAATGCCCCTTAAAGAGATACATTTATAAATGTATTATACAAACGAAACAAAGGTAATAAACTTAACTTAACATCACATTCATTGTTTTTAATTAGACATAAATAGATTATAAAATGACTTTTTGTCAAACCATATGAGAACACGTCATGCTATCCGATTATCATCACGATTATAAATAGATAGGACGTTATACTTTTTGACTAACGAAGGTACTTAGTACGTATCAAATTCGCTGACAAAATTCATCAAAGAGCATGAAAGATAGACAGAGATATTTATTCATTGTTTTAATATAGAGTAGACAATGACTTTAGCTAAGAACGACGTCATGCTCTAAAGCTCTCGTTAAAGACCTGACATGTGGTAGGTAATCTCAAGCTGTTCTTTCATATCGTGAGCCAAGCTTCAGATTAGAACTTGTGCGGATGCAAGAACGCCCTAATTGTCTCACGGAGTCGCTCCTTCACTATCGGCGACGTAACAGACTCCAAAACTCGTGCGATGGTGGCATTTCTATGGGCTGCAATAGTTTCTGGCGCGGGGATATTACCGAAGTATGGTGGTCCTGCAAAAAGTTGTTTATTAGTAACACTTTCAAATGTAGTCAAATTATTATGCAGAGCATGCTGAATGGCTGACGAAAAAGTTAGATTACCGTAAATTAAGGAGAGCAAGTCATTATTTTGAAACATGGGCAAGTTCGGATATGGTGGCATTCCTGGTAGCAGCCTTATTTCACCTCTCATATTATTCAATTCTGGTCCCATTCCACCTGGAATTTCGGCACCATTGTTTCCTCCTTGCAGATACTCTTGGGCTTCATGGTTTTGTTCTGGAGCCATACGCGGGTTCATGTTCCGAATGATTTCGTTTCTCATGTTGTACCCGATTCCATTTCTATTAAAATGGTCATTTATAAGTTCTTCTCTGGCACCATCTCTGACATAGCCTTGTCCTACGTCGGGCTCTCCGTAAATCTGTCTGGCATTAGCCCTTTCTAAGTAGGCGTGTCCTACGAAACCGGGTCCTGCCCCACCCTGTCGTAGGCCCTGTCTTTCATCATTTCGTTCCATGTTACCTTGTCTGCCGTTACGTTCTTCCTGCCCCGGTCCTTCCTCACCGCGTCGGTCGTCATTACGTTCTTCGAAATGATGTCTAAACCCGCCTTGCGCGGCATCAGCTTGACCTTCACCAACGTCATCTGCTTCATCTGAGTCGGAAGAATCATCAGTATCTAATGAGATTGTCAATAAAGGAGTTGGCATAGGCGTAGGCGGAGGCGTTACTGTAGTGGAAGTTGCTTCGCCGATTATCGGATTCTGAAAGAAATTTTGTAAATTACTTATGACGAAACGTTAAGTGTACTTTTAAAACGATCACTTATGCTACGTCTAAGCATTTTGAAATTAGTGGATAATTAGCAACATTATAGTCTAACCAAAAATAACGAAAAACAAACAAATAAACATATACATATAAATAACATAATACATATAAAATGGCATGCAATAGGAAGTATCTCACCTTATTTATTTTTGAAGGCCGTAATTGCCATAGTGGATTAGTTGCGGCCAGGTGACCATACGCCAGTGCATGGTTCAACGCTCCAGCTGACGGCGCCCAGTTCAATGCGCGGTTGATTAGCGGCCCCCGGCTCAACACACGGTTGGGTGGCGGTGCCCGGTTCGACACACGGTTGGGTGGTGGTGCCCGGTTCGACACACGGTTGGGTGGTGGTGCCCGGTTTGACACACGGTTACGTGGCGGTGCCCGGTTCGACACACGGTTTGGTGGCGGTTCCCGGTTCAACACACGGTTGGGCAGCGGTGCCCGGTTCGACAAACGGTTTGGTGGCGGCGCGCGGTTCGACACACGGTTTGGTGGTGGCGCGCGGTTTGGTGGCGACGCGCGGTTTGGTGGCTGCGAGCGGTTTCTCTGCTGGCTCGGGGGCGGTAGAGGCGGCGTGGTGCTGTTCTGGCCTTCGTCTGAACTCGACGAGGACGAGGACGAGGACGAGGACGAGGACGATGTATCTTCATCGTCAGACTGCGACGACGACGACGAATTAGAATCGTTAGATGAAGTGCTCAGCTTGCGCTGACGCTTCGTTGACAAATCACATGGGCCGTCGTCGTCAGAAGAGTTGTGCTTGTCGCCGCTCATTTTTCGGTTTTCTGTGAACAAAGATTAATGTTCAATTATACTAAATTACATTAAAAAGGAGGGTCGTTTTTAAAACCCTCACATTTATACTCACAATTATTTTATACTAAAATATAGGTAAATGGAGGACTTCAAGGAGCATTGGAATCATCCTGTATATAATCAGCGATCTATAGTGTATTTTTACTATATTCAAGTTATTTATTTCTGACCATTACTGGTTTAGTTGACTTGTATATAAACTGTAACCGAAGTAGGCTAGAAACTGTAACTGAAGTAATTTGATCACAAGTTCACAACAGGCTTTTTTATTACACAATGCTTAGTTTACATGATGTACATACATGATAATCGTAAGCCCATTAAATATGCTTTTACCTTAGGCTCTTATAATGAACGATTAAGTTTAAATACACTAAATTGTTAAACCAAAAACTGCTTAAGAGCAATTTATAAATATCTTGACTACTATACCTACTTACATCAAAACAACAATGTGATACAATTAAAGTAGCATGGAGATGATTCCAATACACCTCTGTGTTCGACCTCCAGGTTTATAGTGCCTGCGACTTTGTTGCTCTAAATTCTAGGTAGATAAAATATAAACAATCTAAATCAATATATTTTTAGTTTTCCGTAGCAAGTAATATAAACATTGTGTCCCTTTTCCTTGAACGGAAACAACTGCCACTGCGCGCGCTCAGTTGTTGATTTTCTAAATATTCCTGTCCTCGTTAGGTAGGTACAACAATTATTGCTTATTTTAATTTTTTTTCCATAATAATACAATTAGTTTCATAATAGACCACCTTTTTTAATAGACTCGGAACAGAAGGCTGAGCACAAAAAATAAATGTGACAAGCGTAAACGTAATTTGAGACACACTGCGCGTTAAGCTGCAACGTTCAACAGTAAAGCTGATGTTGATGTGAAAGCGCAGTGTATTTCAAATAATTCACTGTTTCGAAGCGTTTACGATTGTCACATTTATACGTGCTCACGAACGCATCATCAATTGGGTGTGAAATGTTATGAAATGGTTTATTATACGTTAATAAAGTATTAAAAGGAGATCCCAAAACTGTTGTGATTCTTTGGAAACAATAAAATCATTTTGTATTTTGTATTTGTATTATACAGGATGGTTTTTCAGAAGAGTGGCGATGACGAGACGTTCGAGAGTTAGAGAAATGTCGTAAAAGGAACCATGCCTTCGATTTATAAAAAACAATCTTTTAGTTTAGGAGAAAATCGACAGAAATTATTTGTAAGTTTGTATTATGAAACTAATGCATGCTGTTGCTGATAAGTAGGTATCATTTCTTTACCAAGTTTTTACAAATTACTACCTATAAATATTTAGATATTTAAATAAGAAGTTGCCCAAAATGGTTTCCATCGACTCCAATGCATACTTTTCTATGAGGATTTTACTGCATACAGTGCTGAAATATCAAATCATGAACTTTGAACGCTCTCAGCTCCTTCGTAACTAGTTTAGTAATGTTCGTTCATGACGATTTTTTTCCACAAGTAACACTGTCACGCGTCATGCTTTAAAACAAAATAAAATAATTCCACCAGCAGCAAAACAAACTGTTAAAATAAAAGTTTTCAGCAGCAATCCGTTTTGTCCATACGGTATGGACAAAACGGATTTTTCTCGATCTCCGTTTAAAACTAAATATTTTTGTAAGTGTTGATTTTTGTGACAAATCCTTTAAGGTATGGGTAACCATTGAATATAAGCAAAGTTTTATACAAAAATTATGTTCCTAATACGAATAATAAAAAAGTTATTGATAATTAAAAAAACACTGTGTCATTTTGGACGTACTTCCCCTACATTTGTCTATACTTATAATAAAACTGTAGAGAGGTCAATTCTGTACATGAAATATATTTTGAAAATAACTATCAGGGGGTGATTAGTGATCGATACTGATGCCAAAAATGCAATCAGTAAAATTTTTGTCTGTCTGTCTGTCTGTCTGTCTGTCTGTATGTTCCTTATAGAAACAAAAACTACTCGACGGATTTTAATGAAACTTGGTACGATTATTCTTCATACTTCTGGGCAGGTTATAGGATACTTTTCATCACGCTACAATCAATAGGAGCTGAGTAGTGAAGGGAAATGTCGGGAAAACGGGAGATGTTACTCCGTTTTTTAAGCTTCCGTCGCGTGTGCAGCCTTAATGGTTAAAGTTACATAGAAATCATGTATGACGGAAATATTCTACATCAAATTGTCTAAAAAATATCCCGCATCAGCATATGTCTATCTTTTATGGTTGACTCACAATAACACGTGTAACTCCTGATTGCTTAGCAGTTCGGAGCATTCTGATTATATTTGTTTACTCTTACGTTTATAAGACTCTCAGTCATCCCAAATTAAAAAAAGTTAACATTATTACCTATTCAATAAAAAAAAAATCATAGAAATCGGTATAGAAACACCAAACTTATACATGAAATAAGCCATCGCGCCGTCGCAATTGAATACTCAAATCGAGTAAAGTTTGAAATTTGTTGTGTTTACCACTAGATGGCGCTACTGTGCACAAATCCTAGATCGCGCTATCGGTGCGTTTTGGCAATGTGTTATAATAGTCCAGTCAAAATAGAGATTCCAGCTTGCATTAATTCCCAACAAGCTGGATTTTTGTACAGGCCTTGAATACGTCATTACAAATGATATGTCAAAAGTCCCCATCGATCCCGCTTGTGCGTTGTTTTTTATTCGAGGTCAAAGGTCATGAATTTGCATTTTTTGCGTATATCTCTGAAACAACGAAAGCCATTGAAAAGTGGTTCATGCAAAGTTTGTACATCGTAAAATTGTCTACAAAAATACCTCAACACTTTTCTTGTACAAAGCATCGCTTTCGAGATATGGTGACTTTAGACCGCAGGAAAATCGACGAAGATGCTGCGTTTTTTTCATTTCAGCCGTTTTATCTGCTTCATTGCCACAGAACAAACAGTATTTCTTGAAATTTACTGAAAGGGGTGATGGGTTCGATGGGTTAGTCCTCCTCCGAGGTAATGAATCGTCTTTTTGTTTCAAGAAATACGGTTCGTTCTATGGCAATGAAGCAGATAAAACGGCTGAAATGAAAAAAACGCAGCATTTTAGTAGATTTTTCTGCGGTCTAAAGTCACTATATCTCAAAAGCGATGCTTTGTAGAAGAAAAGTTTTGAGATATTTTTGTAGATAATTTTAGGATCTACAAACTTTGTCAGAACCATTTTTCGATAGCTCTCGTTTATGACTTTTAAACGCAAATTTATGACTTTAACCTGGGTATTTGCGTTTTTCGCGTATATCTCTGAAACAACGAAAGCTATCAAAAAATAGTTCCGACAAAGTTTGTAGATCGTAAAATTGTCTACAAAAATATCTCAACACTTTTCTTCTACAAAGCATCGCTTTCGAGATATAGTGACTTTAGACCGCAGGAAAATCTACTAAAATGCTGCATTTTTTTCATTTCAGCCGTTTTATCTGCTTCATTGCCATAGAACGAACCGTATTTCTTGAAACAAAAAGACGATTCATTACCTCGGAGGAGGACTAACCCATCGAACCCATCACCCCTTTCACTAAATTTCAAGAAATACTGTTTGTTCTGTGGCAATGAGGCAGATAAAACGGCTGAAAAGAAAAAAACGCAGCATCTTCGACGATTTTCCTGCGGTCCAAAGTCACTATATCTCGAAAGCGATGCTTTGTACAAGAAAAGTGTTGAGGTATTTTTGTAGACAATTTTACGATGCACAAACTTTGCCTGAACCACTTTTCAATAGCTTTCGTTGTTTCAGAGATATACGCAAAAAATGCATATTCATGACCTTTGACCTCGAATAAAAAACAACGCACAAGCGGGATCGATGGGGACTTTTGACATATCATTTGTAATGACGTATTCAAGGCCTGCACAAAAATCCAGCTTGTTGGGAATTAATGCAAACTGAAGTCATAATTTTAGTCTATTTTGACTGGACTATAAGTCGGTCGGTATTTAGCAATAGTTCCGTTAAATTGAGTTATCTTGATAAGTTATTTAGGGTTGCGTATCCGATTACCGCTTTAATGACTAATAAATATTTAAAAACAAAATATTAAATATTCAAGGGGGTGCTCATAATCTCATACAAAAACATAATTTACTTAGATGGTTTGTTTTTTTTTTATATATAATATTTTATAAAAAATATATTGTTGTTGATGAGTACTTACATTTACTTGGGCCAGTTAGCGAGCTTCGAAAACAGGCAGGATAAGGAGATCGATCGCCGCATCGAGAACGCCTGGAAGAGCTACTGGTCCATGAAGGAACACATTAAAGGCGACCTTCCACTTACGCTTAAACGCCAACTCATCGACATGTGCATTCTGCCCGTCCTAACCTACGGTGCGCAGACATGGTCACTGACTGAAGCACAGAAATCCAGACTCAAGATTTGCCAAAGAGCAATGGAACGCAGCATCTTTGGTTTCAAGCGCATCGATCGAGTGCGAAACACTACGCTGCGTTCGCTCACTGGTATTGCAGATGTAGGCAATAAAACCGCGAGGCTTAAGTGGGACTGGACAGGTCATATTAGCCGGATGGACCCAAAGAAATGGTCCAAAATCGTGACACCGTGGCTGCCTGAAGACGGAAGGCGGCGTAGAGGCCGACCAAAGAGGCGATGGCGGGACGACCTCGATGCTTTCGAGAGGGATTGGTGGACGAAAGCAGAAAGCAGAGAGAAGGATTTGGGGGAGACCTTTGCCCAGCAGTGGGACGAGATAGGTTAGGAAAAAAAAATATATATATAATATACTTACTTAATATAGACTAATATTATAAAGAGGTAAAGTTTGTGTATTTGTTAAATTGTAAGGGGTAATCTCGGCATCTACTGAACCGATTTTAAAAATTCTTTCACCAATAGAAAGTTACATTATTGCTGAAAAATAAAAAGGCTTTTACGTGGTAGTCCGTTTTGCAAAATGAATCGGAGAAAAAACGGTCGAATGAAAGCGTTTCTTACGAACGCTGCCTTATGAAAGAAGTGTTCTAAAGAAAAGATGTGGAGCTTGATAATGCCTACAAAAAAGCCACAAGTCAACGACAGCATATGTCTTACTTTTTTATTAATTAAAAATTATCCCCAACGAAGTGGGCACGTGTCAGCTAGTTTATAATAAATGATTCTCATTTCTTTTTTCAAATCGACAAAGTCGATTTTCTCTTATACATTTATTAAACAATTAAGTATGCAGTTATTGTTTTTGTAATACATTTAGGTACATTAATTTTATTTAGTAAACTTTGCCAGCGAGAGCAAAGTTTACTGGGTTCGATCATCGAACCCACGACCCAAAGCATGTAAGGCAGAGCTATCTACTACCAACTGAGCTGTGACGTTCATAATAATATATGCAGTACAGTACCGGATTAACCAAGTCGCAAGAGTAGCTATTGCTACGGGCCCCGAGCGTAAGGGGGGGCCCTTATTCAAAGCCTTATTCATCCCATTCAACCAAGAACGTAATTTTTTGAGTGAAACTTATTAAGACGTGGTATGTTGAATTTTGGTTGATGTCAAAAAAACGTTAAACGTTAAGGGCCCCCCCGCAAATTGCAGACTTTTTATCGGCCGATAGTTTGGTCGGCTTTTTTAATCAGCATGGAGGGAGAGGAATGCATATGCGCACACTACAGCGATTCAGTATCGGCCGATAAAAAATTTTGATAGGCTACCCGATTACATTCAAACTAATCTGTCGGCCAACTATCGGCCGACTGTTAATCAGTATTGGCGCATACACGCCTGCGCATACTTGACGATTGTTCAGTTCGCTCTGTGATTGGGCGTCCTATGCGTGTATTTTGAAACAGTCAGTTACAAACTAGAGAATAGTCGGCCGGCCGTTGGATAGTCTGCGCCCTGTTCACCAACCAAACTGTTTAGTTGGCTCGGTGTGCGCACTTTCAGCCCAACCCGAATAAACTATCGGCCGATAAAAAGTCTGCAGTTTGCGGGGGCCCTAAACGTTACAACTTTTCCTATAACTATCCTTGGGGTAAATAATTTAAATAAATTCAAACGCGTTTACGCGTAACTTCCACAAAAGTTGCTTGTACATATATGCCTTATTTAGCCTGAGCTAATCTTGTGACATCTTTGTATACATCCTATCTCTTATCGGTACAATGGGGACCCGGCTAATGCAAATTATTTGTTATCGAAGTTGGTAGAAAATCAGGAATCTTTGAAAGAATTAGATAAGGACCCCGCTCTTGTTTAATCCGGCACTGCATATGTATATAGATCTCTAAATATCAACTCGCAAAGGCAACGACGGCAGCGGCGCAGCGGCAGCGGTTCTAAGCAGCGTATATGCTAAAGCGCGTATTATCAACCGAGCGCGCGAGCGAAGCGTTCCAGTTTCTAGATTAGCCAAAATGGCTCTTGTGCTTCTGTCTCTATGTTTTCGTCTATTCTATATATTTCGTCAGTTCATTGATTTATCTGATGACGAGCACAATTTTTCCCGTCAAAATGGCAGCAAAATTGCTGAAACGCTAATTAAAGATTTTTTTTTTTTAAATAAAAAATAAAAAAAGAGTAGTGGAGAGAATTAATTAAGGAAGAGTGGATAAGTAAAAGCGGAAAGTTTGCTGTAGCATTATTTATCGACGGATTTCATTCAAATTATAGAACACTACTACACTAAGGGCTTAATTCTACACAATAAATTGAAAAATAAAAGGGAGTTAGGGGAAAAAGGGGTTAAGCAGTAGCGTTATTTTTTTTTTTTTTTTTTTAATTTAAGAGGCACACTAAGAACTTCATCTTACACAAGATGTTTCAAAAGGACACTAGTTTAAATTTAAGTACATATATAAAAACATTTCGCAAGTTTTTATGAGTTATTTCTCATATTCATAAGATTTGATTCAAAACAAATCCACATATTAGTGCACAAAGTCGCAGGCATTTTATAAAACATTTTTTTTATTCCTATAACAGCTTACCTGGAGTCTCCTGACTTGATGTAGTAGTAGACTTGATGATTACAAGATGTGGGTTGCACGAAGAGTCATAGCCAAGTGAAGTGAGCACAATCACAAGAGATCACTAGCACAAACACGGGCGGACTGAAGCGTCGGCGCGGGTGGCCAGGGCGGCTGCGGAGACGGTGTGCCGCGGCTGGCGGGTGTAAAGGACTGGATGCTGTTCGCGGGGGGACCCTGCACCTCGTTATATCGATCAGGAAGAGTCTCCGCCCACTTCTCTGCTCAATCAGTACTTGCGTAATACTTATACATTATTCTGTAAGGTAGGAGTGCTGTAACACGAACGGTTCCTGCAACGTATATGAGCTATGCCTTTAAAGTGTTAGCTGCAACGTACATTTGCGTTATTTTTTTTTGAAAAGATAAAGTTTTGAGTTTCTACAGAACCCAAGAACAGAAGAATCTATTAATAGAAAGCCTTGTTATTTGTGAGTGCCAACTTTGTATATTTTTATTGTATTTAATAAATGTCTACCCGTCCCGGAAAGGGCCGCTTGTTGTTAATAAAATTATATGCAATGAAATTATAATAAAATTATTTATTTATTTATTTAAGGAAAACCAACAGCGGTAGTAGATTTATATAAAATTTAACATAAAAACAGAAAGCCAATTACAGGTCTTCACGTATATACCTATTATATTATCCACACAACATCATCTAGCCCCAAGCTAAGCAGAGCTTGTGTTATGGGTAGGTACTAGAAGACTGACATACTTAATACAATAAATTACATGGATAGATATTTTTTATTATATGTACATAGAAAATACCCAGAACACCCGTAATACATATTTGCAGATCGTACAAACATTTATCTCAAGGTGGGAATCGAACCCGCAACCTCCGCGTCGCAGGCGGACCTTCACCCGCCGCGCCACATCGGTCGTCAAATATAACAAAGTCAATTGAATCTCATTCTAAGATTTAAATATAATTAATAAGAACCAATATATCTATTCATCTGATGGTCCAAACTACCCTTAGTTCCTTCCTGTTCAGACCGGCGCAAGGGGCGTGGCCTTTGAAATTTGAGGAGGTGTTTATTAAGTGTAGAAAGAGTTTTATTTAGTTGCTTACTAGTAGTAAAATAAAAATCGGAATCAACATTGTATTTTTCGTATAATTAAATCTCTGAGAACGACCTTCTACATCACCAGCCATCGATTCATCATCGCAGCCTTCGGTATCATCGATTGTACGGTAAAGGCCGTTCTAGACTTAGCAAGTCTTATAGAAAATCGAATAATGTCTAGAATGATTTTCTTCAAGAGTCGGTACAATATTTGGCACTTAGGACTTATTATCGCAGTGAGTAAAAAAATGTATTTTTTAATACTTCATGAGAGGGATACTCGTGAAAAAAATACATTTTTTTATAAAACAGAGACAAAGCAATGGCAAAGCTGCTATCCCCCTCTACCACCTTATTACCACCTCGCAGCCCGACAACGGTCTATGAGTTGCCCCTGGCAACGGTTGCCACGGCAACGGGGGGTAGAATTAGGCTCTATAGATATAAGTAAAAATAAACCTACAGCCTCCCCTACGCCAGATCATTTCATGTTTTTATTTGGGAACACATTCGCTGCAGTCTACTGAGCATGGAACGCCTGGCCTAACATCCTGTACCCCAAGTACGAGTTTGTGCACACACGGATCGTGAGACGCAATCGCCGAGCGCCACCGATTTTGTATGGGAATCCAAGCAGCGCCTCTAGCAGATTTCTTGAGAAGCTTGGATCTCCATACAAAATCGGCAGCGCTTGGCGATCACGTCTCTGCGATCCGTGTGTGCACAAACTCGTACTTGGGGTACTGATGACCATGCATTGCAACGAAATAAATAAGAACGATATTTAGATGAAAACGTTACTTTATTATTCAGATAAAAAAAATCATACTAATATTATAACTACTTAACTTATACTATAAATGCGAAAGTTGGAAGGCTAAAGAATTTGACTAAGTTGCATAAAACAGACAAATAATATTAAATTAAAATTATCTTTTCACAAAAACAATGTTATCAATTAGTAACTTTTAAATAATTAAATGTATATTTAATATTATAATGGATAGAAAGGCAACATGATAAACATATTTTTGCTTATTGTTCAAAAGCAGTTTTAAAAATCAATTACTTGTTACATAATGTATAAATTTCAATGAAACTTTTCAAAATAAATGTGTAGGTAACCGATTTGGATGAAACTGAATAATATATAGCTTGTAACTAGGATTTATACATACCTATGAAAAAAAACACAGGTGGCTAGGAATTACATAACTACCGACTAGCTTGTAATTATAGTTAATTTAAAATATCACACATTTTAAATCTAATAAATCATAATAGGTATAGATGAAATGAAATAGCGACGCGATTATCCCCAGGCACGGTAGATGTTATAAAAAGTTTAAATATTCTAAAAATGCACGCCATTCCCCCGCTTTTACATGCAAAATGGTGTACAGATACAATACAAATAAATTGGTTATTGTCATTGGTTTTTCAGTCACCGTCTTGACACGTAACCATTAATAAGGAATACCTGAATTTGTCGGCCAACAAATGCATAAATGTGCCGAACGCGAGTGCCTACTTAAAATAGTTTATCTCTACCAACTATTTTAAAATGCCATACAATTAACTTTTCAAATATCAGTACCTATTTGAGACTTATTATTTACCATTGAATCTAGATTACAATTGAAGCTATTAGGTTAAGAAGACAACTAAAACATAACTAGACAAAATAAGTATAAACAATTATGTCTCTATTGTTATAAATACTTCCAAACTAATAAAACATATTGAAATAAACCTTATCAAATAAAGTGCATACCAATAACTTTGGAGCAATAGAATATTTTGTATGAAAGGCTTTCACAGCAAAAATGGAAGATCATTAAAAACCTCTATAATTATTATCGGCATATCAAGGGATAGGTAATATTTTTATTGTCAGAGTAAGAAGGAACAAACAAAATAAAACAACTAAGACATGAATTACATTGAGCGTATACAGATAAACTGTATACGCTTTTTCAGACACTGTATGTGCGGCTCAACAAAGAAATAAAACCGGCCAAGTTCGAGTAGAGTTAAATGTACGTAAAAGAGAATGGGCATTCTTGGCCACGACCGAAAAATCGTTTTCTAATTTTTATACCCTAAAAAGAAGGCCTTTGTGGTTACTCTGGATGTGAACGAAAGTTTTATAAAAATATGGGTGTGATTTTTGACATTTTAAAACAAAATAAAGAACTTTAAATGTCCTTTCAAATGCGACCTTAGAGATTTTGTGGGCTATTGTGATGCAAAGCAAAACGACGCTAAATAAAAAAAATAATTACTTCAAAATATCTGAATTTCGACGGGACTGATTTGGTGGCAACCCTGAGAGATATTTCTATTGTAGTGGCCCACGCTCCGTAGAAAATTGCCTGTTCTCCTTTCACCGATGGCCTATCTGACGTTAAGTAGTAAATTCACTATATCGATGCATTGACTAACTGAAAACGCCTATGTATCCATGCTACGTGCTTATCACTGAAAGCCCATTTTTTTGAAGACCTACAAAAGTAAGACCATTATTGTCTCTTTTATAAAAAAAGTACTTATATGTTTTTACGGGTATTAATTGTGACACTTTAACGGCCGGTTTCTCGAACGATGATCAACGAAAAAATCAAATAATTACTATGTGTCAAACTCGGATCAATCGTGATTTGTGTTTCCAGAAACCGGCAGTTAGAGTGTCACTGTTAATATTTCAAAGAATAATACTTATATAAAAATGTTGATAAAAGATATTTTATTTTGGTAATTCAGGTGTTAAAAAGACACCGTTTTCTACACACGACTAATGGAAGATGTAGATATATTTTTTTAAGTACATATTTGGTTATCATATACATTATGGAAAATGTACTTAAAACCAAAGTAGATATTATACTGTTGATGTTAAATGACTATGTTTAACTTGAACTTGTTTATATATTAGGTACTTATTGTAAAAATTGACACAGTAAATATATGGAAGGCATTTTATCAATAAAAATGCTATATTTCGTTTGGAAGTAACGGTCATTGTAAAAAATCAAAGATATTTTATAAGAGATGTTTGTAGTTTTATTTGCACAGCAAATTAATCAATTAATTTTATAATATTAGGCGTTTTGACAATTCTTATTATTTTTTGTATGATTTATATTTCAATTTTATTGAATACTCTGTTAATAGTATATAAAAAAATGAATAAATAAATTACATCCGTAAGCTTATTATACTTAAAATTAATTGCATGATGTTTTTATTACTTATCTAAGTGATGCAAAAGTCGCTAAAAATTCTTAATTTTTTTATGTAAAATTTGATCATTTCTTACGACTTACAGTAACTTCTCACTTTTTTTATTATTTTGAACATCATGTAAGTACAAGTATTTGTGCGTATATCTAATAAAAAAACATTGATGTTTTTATTTAACCGATATAACTAAGCACTGACACGAAAGCAACATAAAAATATTTAGATATTAGAATCTGACTGCATAAAGTCCCAAACGCTTAGTGCGCACAAAATTGGATAACCTGCGAGTATTTCAAGTTGCAACTAAATTGACCGGTTAAAGACCCTTTATGGTGTAAATCTGTAATTTTATTAAAAAGTAAAAAATACAGCACTGAACTATATCTACCCTTAAACGTACAACATTAAAATTGGTGTCAACGAATTATACGATGATTTAAAAAAAGTACTCGTTATATCTTAGATAGACAAATACAACATCACCATTTTCGGTTTTACAAAATGACGTTTTTATTTTTTTATTCGAATCTTGTTAAGTGCTTTTAAAAGTTCTCACTTACTTTAAAAGTTAGTACCTTATCTCTTTCGTGATAAGGTACTAAGTTCGTGGTAGACTTTTATATGTTCATCCCTTAGGGCAGTGATGGGCAAAGTACGACCTTGGGTCAACTCCGGCCCACAGAAGTATTTAATCCGGCCCGCCGAGAGTCCATCCTAATATTCTAGTCAGCACTGAAGTTTTGAAAATCTCCTAATTTATGAAAGCTCCAATTCGTCAGGGGTGTTTTGAGCTTTCATTATCTCATTAACTTGTCATAATTATATATATATTCATACAGAATGCATTTTTTCCCATATTATTGGCCCTTTTCTAGAATTTCTTAAACGTGTGCACTGTGTTACGATATTACGATAATCAAGTATATCTTATCCTTGAGTTAACCAACTGCCTATATTTTAAGATTATAATGCATCATGTGGTGAACATTATCACTGGATTCCGGCGATTTGCTATCAGCTAAAAGTGTTGCCACCAAAGTTTCTTGTTCCTTCAGACGTTTGACTAACGGCTCCCAACTTCCGTAGTTCAGATCCATTAGTTGTACAGCTTTTTTCAGAACCTTATGGGTTTCTAAGCACCAGTCTCTGAAAAATTCGAGTAAGTATGAGCCGGCGAAGATTAACATACGCCGTGTATAAATATAGCGTAGCTGTTATACTGCGCGTCAACGCCAAAACAACTACTGAGCGGTACAGTGTGATCGCGCAATAAATGTCGAATACGCTACCGTTGCGATACGATTACGATTATCGCATTTAGTTATCAGCTGTATTTTATTGAATATAAACAGACTAGAACGCTGTTGTTAACTAAAAATGATTGACTTCATCAGCGCTTGGATTTTCCGATTTTCCTTAACAAAAATGTTTAAGCCTAACCTAGTACCAGTGTCTCTGGCATCTAATCGCGCGTACCTATTGACATAGAAACAGATCACAGAAAGTTTTGTAATCTAATCGCGTGATCAGATTCCAAAAGTAAATACAATATAGTTGACGATTTAAACAATTTTTCATAAAACAACATAAAATTTTAAAATAATAAAACATACGTGTACATTACACGAAACAGTTGGTTACACACAACACATGCAAAAGGTACAAACATCGATACAATACCTATAATCTGGATTTTGAGGCGTTTTTATAATCCGACCCAACATTACTTCCGATAGTTTTCTCAACTCATGAGCTACCTGGAAATAAAAAAAATATTACTCTGTGATTCAATTGCTTATCAGAACCTATTCGTTCCACTCTAGTCAATCTACGTGTAATCTACGTTCATGGTGAGTCACAGCATATGTATACCTATTGCACAATGTTTTATTAGGATGGTTAATTTCATGCGTTACTTTAACGTCAGGTTGGCCGAGTGGTCTAAGGCGCCAGATTTAAGCTCTGGTTCCCGAGAGGGAGCGTGGGTTCGAACCCCACACCTGACAAGACTTTTTAATTTTGTTTACTTTTTATAAATAATGTTAGCATAATTTTTATACATTAGTTGAGTAATAATATAACCTAATATAATTTAAAATGATAGCAAAATATAAAACTATCGGAAATAATGTAGCATTAAAGTAGGAAGTAGATACTTTTTTTAATGTTACCTCAACACTGAATGATCCAAACTGATATTCTAAGCTTTGAATGTTTTGTTTGATCAGCTCCACGCTTTTATTGAAATCACCTGTAACAATCACATTACCTTACTCCCTTTAAGAAGCTGTAAGATTTGTCTATGTATTACCCCAATAGCGCACTAGCGCCATACAGCACGCGCACCTGCGGCCAGCGGCCAGGTGCGCGTGCTCTATAGCGATTTCATACTAATGTATGTATCTCGATGGCCGCTGCGGCCTGGCCACTGCGGCCCGGCCGCTAGTGCGCTATTGCTCTAAGGGTAGGTAAAAAGTTCGAAGAATGAAAGAGAAGGGAGGAATTTAAACATGAAAATATTTTTCCTTTTCAATATATATTCTCCATAAACCCAAACACACTTTTCAGAACTTATTTGTTTATACCTTCCAAATAAATTGATTTGTCAAGGCCAAATTCACTTCTTCGCACACGTAAATTTCATTCCACGAAGCTTTTTTTTCATGTTTGGGAACAAATAATAATTACAAGGGGTCAAATCTGGACAATAAGGAGGATTGTTTAAAAGGAGAACGGGCACTTTGGGCCACGACAAAAAAAAATATCCCTCAATATTTCCACATGTTTATTACAGGCCAATATTATTCTATATTTACGGAAAAAACTGTCCCATGGAAATCGAGATATTCCTAAAAAAAACATTTTGTTCATTTAACGTCGTATTACTTAGAATTCTGAAGGCCCACAAGAATGGAAGTGGTGGCGTTTAAAAGAACATTAAACGGGCTTTATTTGTATATCAAATCTTTTGAAAATCAAACCTGTGGAAATTAAGTACTCCTGAAAAAAAATAGTATTGTACAAAACAAATACAGTTTTTCGGAAATATCTCGATTCCCACAGGTTGGATTTTCAAACAATCTGAAAAGCAAATAAAGTCCGCTTAATGCCCTTTAGAACGCAATCACAACTATTTTTGTGGGCCTTCAGAATTCGGAGTAAATCTATGTAAAACAATAAATAAAAAATGTTTCTTCAAAATTTGACGATTTACCTGAGACGGATTTTTTTCATAAAAATAGTAAAAGGTAGGCCTGTAAAAGCCCATTAAAACGTTTTATGTGACCACCCTGACGGACGAGTTTTTAGTTGTGGCCCACGATTTTCTCCATAGAGAATTGCCCATTCTCCTTTAGAAGTCGCACTTGTGTAAGGCCGCCATCGCAATATGACTCTTGTGAGCGGGTCCGTTGTCGTGCAAAAGGAGCACATCTCGAGACCAGTTTACCCTTCTCTTTTCTTTAATTGCTCCAAAAACTCGCTCGAACATTCGGCTTGCTGTTGTTTTTGAGGCGATATGAGTATTCTCGGTAGGTACCCATCTTGCACTGAACTTATACATGCCAAGATGGTTATGGAGAATATTCAAAATGGTCGTCATGTGTCATCTCTGCGATTTGTTTCTTCTCTCTTCGTGCATCTTCTTAACAAGTTTTTCAACTTTTACAACAATGTCCGAAGACGTTGCTTCAATTGGCCGACCTGAGCGCTGACCGTCTTCAATTGAGTCTCTGCCTTGCTTGAAAAGACTATGCCACTTGTAAATCAATATTTTTTCAAGGCAAGAATAAACTGATGAGATTTTTTCCATACTGTTCTGAGTCGTTTTTTCTTGCTTATAGAGGAACTTAATCACGAACCGATACTCAATTTTCTCCCCTATTGACTTGTTTATCCAGCGATATCTCAAAGGTTAATGAACCGATTGGGCTAAAACTTTGTATTTATAATTGTATTGAGTCAACAAGTAGCAACAAGTAAAAATAACTACCCCCTCCCCTCTCTAACCCTTCCATTCTGTGAACTTTTTGACCCACTTTCGTATCAAACAGTTCTGATTGAATGTAAGTAATGGGTTCATTTACAATTATAAACGCGAGACACTCGCTGCTATAAAGTGAAGTAAGTATATTATCATTCTCAATGAGTATATGTGAACATATTTTCTAGGTGAAGGTATGAACAGTGAAGGCTCTTTCTAAATTGGTAAAACGCGTGACACAGCTGCCATAAAATAAAGTTACCTAATCATTCTCTTTGTGAGTATATATGATGACTTTGACTAACCACACTTCTCTACTCATAGCGAATCAAATGATGATTGTCTGTGAGAGTCTAGAGATGAGTCTATTTTCTGAGGTCAAGTATGGTACTATAAAGTGAAGTATCTTATTGTTTGTGAGCATATTGAAGACTTGTTACAACAGGTGTAGGTATGAATATGAACAATGGTAAGTCTACCTGAGATCCATCTCACCACATCATCACATCACTCATCTAATCACTGAGAATGGAAGTATATTATCATTCTCAGTGAGTATATATGAAGATATTTTCTAGGTGAAGTTATGGACAGTGGTTGGTCTTTCTAAGATGGTACAACGTGGGAAACTTGCTATAAAATGAAGTATTTTATTCTTTGTGAGTATATATGAAGATCTTTTCTAGGTGAAGGTAGTGACAGGTCTATCTACCGTGGTCGGCGAACAAGCGCGCTAAGGCGTCGGCAGCGGTGCGAAGTGTGCCGTTGTGTCGATAGCAGACCTGCTGCCGCAGTCGAAGAGCTGCAAGGGATTTTTCTATTTTTTCGCCAAGAGATGAAGCGCGGTCCGCTAGAAATAAATAAGTAAATATTCATAAACATTTCACACATCGCGCTATAAATAAAAACATGGCATTGACGCGTGTAGAATACTAATATACTGCTATATCTAAAAATTATAAAAACGATTATTAAAACGCATAAAAGTTATTCTTAGATTCTCAATTCGACAGTATAGTTTTTTAAGGTGAACTTTTTTTATCTATAAGCTTGTGTTATTTTATTTGTTTTCTTTGACAAATGCACAAGATCAATCCAGTATTAGGATCTCATCGATGTTTAAGTCTAAGATTTGTATATGGATCTATTTACCTTGTGCCTGTAGTGTATCAGCTTCGTCGATTATATCATTGGCACGTTGCGGATGGAAGGGAGCACGGCATTGCGTACACGATCGTTTGCTGCCTCGAATAATGGGACCTTTGCATTGTTGACATGCGTACGCGCTGAATAAGAGCTAAAAATGTTTTTTAATTTAGTTCCTGTTAATCTTACGAATACGGTATCAGTTTCGTTTTTGTGTTTTATATGAATGATGGAAGAAGATTATATTAAGTGTCAACTACAACTAGCCTATAACGATATATTGATGCATGGTATAAGCATTGAAGGCATCACTGCTAGTAAACGCGAATAGAAATTCTAAGAAAGACAACTTGAAGAAGGCCAAAAAAAACTGGTTGGATGATAATTATGAATGTGAGAAAAAATTAGAACTGACGAATAATAAATAAATATTCACACATCACACTCTAGCTTCAAACTAACCAAAGCATGAACTATGGAACGAGATTCTGGTAGAATACTAATGATAGGCGAGAGTGGCAGAAATGTGGTCACATGCCACGCGTGAGATCTGAGGGGTGAGCACAAATGAATGTAACAATCGTAAACACTGCGCGTCAACTTCAATTTTACTGTCAAACGTTGCCAAGTTACCGCGCAGTGTGCTTTAAATAAGTTTCTTTTACGATTGTCACATTGATCATGCTGTCCCCCAGGACTGGGAGATGATGACTTACAACAAAATCACGACGTTCCATATCAAGGCAGGCGGAGCAGGAACATGTAAAGAGATACTGAGCTCGAAGCAATTGTCTTCGACGCGAGGTTGTCTCTCTAGCGCGATGAGGTCCATAACAGTTCAATATTTGCGCGCCTGCTGGTAAATCACGAGCGCCACGAACTATCAGTCGCGCTTTGTAAAATCTAGAGGGGAATTAAACGAATAAATATGACAGCCGTCACAGCTCAGTTGATAGTAGCTCTGCCTTCAATGCTGCCGTGGGTTTGATTCCCACCCAGAGAAAGTGTTTGTCTGACGAACATAAATATTTGTTCCGTGTCTCGGTTACTATGTATTCATTATAACAAAAAAAAATGTAGGTATATAAATATTCAGACATTTTTCATACATCGCGCTCTAGTTCCGAACTAAGCAAACCTTGTACTAAAAGAACTAGATTGCTGATAGAATACTTACACAATTTGTTTTGTAAATAGGTCGTAATACCCCAGACAAAGAACAAGTTTAAGTTCATCACAAAAAAACATCTGCCCTCTGTATGTAAGGCAGAGCTACTACCGACTAAGCTGCCTGTCGCCTGTCGCGGTTTGCATGACATTTCACGTCTGGATGCGTTTTTTTGAGACTGGTCTCCAACTAAGCTTTTAGTAGATATTGACACTATAAACTGAACTAAGATAGGATTTTTTTACGATTTCATAGTTGGTTTCATCGAGTCTTTGAAAATAGTTACAAACCAAAGTCTGGTTTGTAATTTTTGTCATTCGTTTTTAGTAAACACTTTGTTAATATGTTACAAGTTTTTTTTATGGTTTGATTTAACAATAAAACAAACCATAAAAAAACTTGCAACCTGATATAAACCAATATCATTATTAAGATACACGCCGTGGCTTCGTTTGTGATGTAGCTTTAATAACCATAACATACGACACGAGCACAAAGCAGCTTCAATAAATCAATGCACCAACCTACGTATCCAATAGCAAGTCCCAGTAGCCAATCGGTGCATCCAAATTAATTACCCACCCTAAAATCTCCCTACTCCCAAACATGGCCGATGAAATCAGATTGCCAGACAAATTGATGGCGCTATTCTGAAAGAGTTCAGGTATCTGGGAATTAAAATCGAGACGAAATGTAATAAACTACATATGCTTATTAATAGACAAAATGTATGAAGCTTTTATTTTTATTTTAACTGGTTATTTAGCATATCTTTTAAATAAACTGTATGTAGAGTAAAAAGGTTTGATATATTTATAACTGCAAAGTTTTTTATTGATAGCTACTTTAATACACTCACAAATAATCAAATTACCAGTATAATGTGGTATTACATTTGTAAAATCGGTTTACTACATCTAAAAATTACCCATTACAACCTCATAAACTTTATTATTTTACAATATCAGTATAGAAGTACCAAATATTATGTTTATGCTTTCTTGGTAGGACTTGACGTCGACGCGACAGGCGCACCCCTAAAGGTGGGTTATTGATTGCCGCTTCTCCTGTACAGTGACGCCCACTTTATCCCGACTACCCCGCGTCAGTCGTACTGCGAACGTAACTGAGATAACCGATTTACCATTAAAAGAGTTTTTATTATCAAAAGCGCGTAAAATGTCCGGGTAAGATATGTTTCAAATCTTAATGTTTCTCGGGCAAATAAAAGTTCGTTTGTAATCATTATTATTTTAAATATATGCACATGAATGCGTTTAGTAATATTTTCAAATTAAATTTGAGATATTGTGAGAAGTTTATTCGTTTAAATACAAAAGCCTTTGTTTATTGTATTACTTGTAAATACGTTTTTGGAAGAATGTATGGTTGTACAATAACGTTTAATTGACTTTGAACCACGATTATGTTTATAATTCAATTTCTAAACCCGTGGCTCTTTGTTTATAGACAAGACGCGTCTGGTAGCGCCGCATCGTCTAGCACCGGCGCCGTTCCTAAGCAAAGCAGAAAAGTACGTAAGAATAAAAACAAAAACTTTCCAAAACTAGGGAAGAAGCCACGTGTTGTAGAGACACATGTTGAGACAGATAAAGCTTACGGTGACAAACCAAACCTTTTAGAGATTATCGAGGTTGTGCCCGAAGAAGAGATATTAGATATTGAATATCTTACACTATCAGAATATGAAAATCGCACTCTAAAAGAGACAAAGAAAATGGTAGAAGCGGAGAAAATTTCTAAAGAAACTGAGGTAACTGAAGATCAAACTCTGGAAGAAACTAAAGAAATTGAAGAACAAAAGGCGCAAGCATCCGCAAATAATGAAGAGGTACAGAATACACAAGCTGATACAGATTCGGTGGATTTGAAGACTACAACTGTGGAGGAAAAGTTTGCACCCAATAGTGCAAAGATATATAAAACCAAGAGTCGCAAGAAGAGAAATCGCAAGAATAAAAAGAAAGCTCAGCAAGAGAAAGAGAAGCTACCTTGTGTACCAGTGGTTGTGACACCAGCTGGGTCTGGAATAACACGAGCCCATGCAAGCGTGCCAATATTCCCAACATTAAGCTACAGTGAAGTGGTGACACCTTTACATGAACGCAAGCCTGATAGCCCTATCACCGTAGCTCCTGATGACGATATGAGTCTCACTTATTTGACAAGTGACGACTATGATTCTGTGGATCCCATCGACGATTACGATTATTCTGATCCAGATTACGGCGGTGTACAAGACAGCTACTACGAGTTCTAAGCTAGTTTTATGACAAACTAAGCTACAACGAGATTTTCTTCAAAATCTTCTTTATGTGTACCGTAGAATTATTTTTATTGATCATGTCTGTATTGGAAAAAACTTTAATCTTAGATCCGAAACGAATGCCAATTGTCCGCTCTTCGAGAGAATCTATTTTCCTAAGAATGTGCTATTCTTATCATGTTTAAAACTATGATTATTCAATATGTGATAAATATTTTAATTACAAAAAACTCCGCGGTATATTATAAATTGTCTGAATAGCCATTATGTTTAACTACATTTTAAATTTTCATTAGCATACGAAACTTATTATTTCCTATAAAATTAAAAACCTTTGAGCTTTTTAACAAGGACGAATTGGTAATTAAGATTTTCTAAGATATTTTCTACATACTTAATATTAATCAATTATGTTTAAAATACTATTATATAATAATTTTGTATTCTTGTAAAACTTAAAAAGTTATGGCCTAATGCCAAAATTATTGTCTATTATACGAAGGCAAAATTTACATTTTGACGAGTATTTAAACATGTTGGAAACTACGATTACCTACATAATGTAAGAAAATAACGGCTTGCAGTTATTGATATATTTCAAATAAGGTACAAGAGATTGGAAAATAATGGTTGTAAACAAAAAGATAAGGGATTTTTGAAGGTTTAAAAACATTAACCTGTTTTATTAGAATAAGTTAGAAATTAAGATTACCTATATAATGAAATATGTTTAAGCTACAATTAATCAATTATTAATGTATCGAATAACTTTACAGATAAAAACTGTCCTTTCTAAAAGTATGTTAATCAAATCATGTTTGAAACAATGGGGCATCAAAATAAATAATAATAATTAAAATTATTCGTTTTCTTTCATAAAACACGGATTAAACCAAGTGAGTTAGACAAGTTGTGAATTTAGATAAGAGCTTTCCGATAGGCAAAATATTTTAAATATTCATTAAGAATTTTGATTTGCAATATCTGCAATATCTTGATAAGTTTATGGAACTAGAGTAATAACAGGCCTTATTTTTTTCGAACATAAACTATCAACAGACTAGAAAATTTCTTTAATTCTCGTAGATCGGTTTTAGCCATCACCGCCCTTTTTAAAATATAATATAAGATATGAGGCGTACACTAGCTTGAGCAAGCCACGTGAACGTAAACGAGCCTACTCGATATATTCGTAAACTTGTGACTAAGGGGTCGGGTTATCTCTACTTTTATTCTTTACATTCGCTTCAAAATATTTCCCACTACCGAACGCGACAAAGAAAATTGCAATGCTGATACGCTAGGCTAGATATTCACTAGACCTCAGGTCGCTTTATATTAAAGTAGTTGATGCCCGCGACTTCGTCTTATTATCGTTATATTTTGGATAATTCACACACTATCTTTATAAATTATAGCATATGTGTTATTCTAATGTAAATGCTAATTATTATGAAGTTTCATTAAAGCCCATTTTGTAGTTTTTGCGTGAAAGAGTAACAAACATACATCCACACATATTATCACAATTTATTACAGTAGTAGGATAGTGATATGAACAACTGCCATTATGGTATAATAAAGTGGCACGTACGTGTTGATGATGGTGGGATCACAAGAATGGTTCATCATCGCAGCAGAGGGGTAAATCGCGGTGGCGCGGCGAACTTCCTGTTCTGTTACGGTTTGGCCTGCGATAGAAAAAAAACATAGAAGTCTTCATTCAGCTATAGAATCTTATGAAACCAGTCGAAATACAGCAGTTGCTAAGAAGATTCTAATAATTCTAAAAGCTAAACCATTGTTTAGATTCTAATAATGACATTTTCTGATTTCTGATCCTTTTCTACTGTTGGTTAGCAACAGCGTGTCCTTTTGACACATAGGCCTCCTCCAGCTGTTTTCACTTCTGTCGGTTCTGTGCAGCTCTTGTCCATAGGGGGCCTGCAGTCTGCTTTAATTATGACATACGCAAATATAAATCTACGCTTAGATTGGTCTCTGTACCTCAACGAAAAATATGTATTACCATCTTCATCGCCGACGGTCAGTGTAAGAGCCGCGTGTCCATTGCAGACCAGTTGACCAAGGGCTCGCAGCATAAGAGCCCCGGCGAATATACGCAATTGTTCAACTCCAAGTGCGTAAGGAACTTTTCCCGGAAGATGTTCAAAAAACGATGTGAAGTGCTCCAAGTAAAGGATCAGCATTGTTGAAGTCTGTTGACAAAAACATTGTTTTATTAAATTAATAGCTGGTGCCTATGACTTCGTCTTGCTATCGTTATATTTTTGACAATTCACACAATATCTTGTATGTGCTAAGCCGATGTATTAACTACATTATAGTAAAGTCTCATTAAAATCCATACAGTAGTTTGCGTGAAAGAGTAACAAACATACATTCCAGACATGCATCCATCCATCCATACAAACTATATAATATAGTAGGATCTATAGATGAAAAAATCATCATCATCATCATACGCTTGTCCCAACGCTATGTGGGGTCGGTAAATTGACGGACAAGAATGTTAGGATCGCGTGATCCCATGGATCAAGAGAGAATTTAGAAACGTTCTTTGACAGATGTCACATCTCAGTTAGTTGGTATAGATTCTATACCGAATGTGATCCCATAAATATTTGTACTTATGTTATAAAAACAATGTTTATTCTGTGTATAACCTAATAACTTATATTCAAAGTATATACATTATTTCCGAGCATTGCTTAATCAGGTACTTAGCCGGTGTTGTGTGAAATAAATATAAATAAATATTCACGGACAATTCACACATCTCTAGTCCTAAACTAAGCAAAGCTTGTACTAAGCATAGTTTGTACTATTTTTTTTCCAAATAAATACATAGTAACAACAAATATATATGTTCGTCACACAAATATTTGCTCTGGGTGGGAATCGAACCCAGCTCATGTTCATTAAATATTAGTTATTTCTAAAGACATTTTTGTTCATCTTTGTAACTGTCGTGCTAGTGTGCGCGTCATTGTGTATGTTAGTGACATTTTGTAAACAGTATTCATTGTAATAAGTGCAGACGCATTTGACAAATCACATCGCGGACCCTCGTAACATATCTCTCCCTTAATCCCGTTTCAAGGTCCAACACTAATTGTGTTCTCCCCTTCAGAATAAAACCCTGCAGCATATTAACAACATATCAAAGGCTCGAGTTTTATTACTATACATTGCGACTTTCAATTATGAAGTATGAATCGACTGATCCATACTTCATAATTAAAAGTGATGCTTTTAATGAACGGGTTGCCCTCTTTATTTTGATGTCCGTTTGGAACGCAATTTGTAGTTCTTTGAATACCAGATCAAAGAGGTTTTATTTGATGTGCGGTAGTTCGAACAAGGGCACTGTAGCATAGAACAAAATAATTGCAGTTTCGGGATAAAGACTACTTCACACTACTTTAATTTCAACTTAATGTGACAAGCGTAAATTGGATTAAAATAATTGTATTAAGTAGTTTAATGCCTTTCAGATTGCGTTATTGGTGAAGTGAATAGAATGAATACTTTTATTCTTTTTATGAATTTCATTAAGGTACCAACTATAAGATTAAATCTAGATATTTTTAAACATGTGTAAGTACATACATTATAAAAATAGTACTAGACTATATAAATAACGGATCTTTTCCTTTAATTTCCATTTCACATTCTAGTCTAGTCCATAACAGAACTAAGTTTGTAGGTATTATTAGAACTATTAATTTTAGAATACAAGAAAAACTTTTTTTTGTGAGGATCGAACTCACGGTTTCACAATAGGGAAGGCAGAGCATAGGTGTCTTTATAAAAATAAAAAATGTGGTGCTTGGGATTTTTCTATGAGCTTAGTGGAATAATAAGCGTAGTGGTGGTGAGGATATAGTTAGCGTTCAGGGCCCAGATTGTGTTAAATTGTAACGTTAACAGTTTGTCTAAACAGCAGCTAAGGTTCACCAACTTACGTATCTTGGGATCGTGATACTGATAAGTGTGTAGCCAAACACGTTCAACATTCGAACGTTAGTTAAGGGGCGTCTAAACGGGCTATATTTTACGACAATTTGTGGCTGCAATACTGTGGCCGGCAACATTGCTACCAATACCAGCCACAACATGCAATATTTTAAGGATGGCCCGGCATTATAGCCACATATTTTTTGATATGTCAAAATGTTTTTATGTGTAGCCAGCGTGTGGCCGAACGATCGCCTCGCAATCGAAAATACTGCAATATATATGGGCCATCTATATTGTTGTTCTGTTTTACTGTATATGCGCGTCCCTTTCTCCCTGCGACGTAAAGTACTTTGCGTTTCACTTTCTGAATCAAAGGCCATACTATTGTAGCCATATTGCAACATGTTGCCTGCAATTGATTGCTCAGCCATAAAATGTACTAAAATGTATTATTGATGGCTGGGCAATGTTTGCCAATAATTGCAGCCACAAATTGCCGTAAAATATTGCCCGTTTAGACGCCCCATTAGCCGAAGATTGTGACATAACCGCTGTCACACGAACGGATAAAAGATAAACTGTTAGCCGTTTACAGCGATACGAAGCTGAACACGCTACGTACACGTTACGTTGGTGAACCTTAGCTGCTGCTTATACGAACCGTTTATGTTAAAATTTAGTACGATTGGGGCCCAGTAATCCCATCACACATAAATGTGACAACCGTATCGTACCGTATAGTATCGTAAACGTATCGAAAACGTATCAAAAAATGTATCGTATTCCATTAACACTGCGCCCAGTCTGCACGACAAGAAAATCGGACATCATTTTTTTATTTTCTTAATAGAATTATAAGCTATTTTGAATGCCAGAGTTGAACTCCCAAAGCTCTATTCATTTTAGAACTCGAGTTACGAATTTTAGCTTTTTATTCTATAGTTTTACAAAATTATCTAAAGAAAGGCTAGTTTTCCAACCAGACACTCTAGTATTAAAAATAGCTTAAACTTTCGATTAAGAAAATAAAAAAGCGATGTCCGATTTTTTGTTCCGTTTACCACACTGTGCTGTGCGTTAACTTCAGGTTGACAGCATGTTGTTGCATCGTCACCACTCCTCACCACCTTGTCGATACCATAGAATCTATGGCATAGATAGATAATGGACGGTGCATTCCTTATTCAGCGGAGTGAGCACGAATAAATGTGACAATCGTAGACGTATCGAAACACTGACGTATTTGAGATACACGGCGCGTCGACATCAGCTTTACTTTCGAACGTTGTAGCGGTAGCACGCAGTGTGCCTTAAATAAGTAACATTTACGATTGCCACATTCATTCGTGCTCAGCCATCAGGTATGAAGTAAATAGGGACGGAAAATCGTGAGACTACACAGAGTGGTGGATTCTGGAGGCTATGGCTAATTTTAGTTCTGTGGTCGATACCTTCACGGTTGTCACATTTACTGGTGACTAGCTGTTACACGCGACTTCGTACGCGTTGCTTGTTTCGACACGGTAGCGTTAGTTAGACTTCGCATTGCTTTATATGTCTTAAACTTAATATAGCCTAAGTTACGCTGTAAAGATGTAGTTTTCGGATGGTGAAAGAATTGTTAAATCACTTGAGTAGTTTCCGAGTTAAACCATAACATACATACAAATCTTTCGTTTTTATAATATTCATTCAGATCTTCTCTTAGTAAGCATTATGATTCGATGTTCAAACTTTCGATTATTGCGAAAACATTACATCATTTACGTCATTTACAAAAATCTCTAATTATTAAATATTCAAGATAGCGGTTATTCATTAGGTGATTAATCTATTTACGGGAAGTGAACAAATCACAGGTAAATAAATAAAGAGTGTAAATTAATAATATTTATTTTTTATGTCATTCAGGTATGTTTACAGCTATAATTTTCTTTGTATATAGGTTTTGAAATAAATCTTATTACTACTCAGTGCGATATTCAAATTTAACAAATTAATAAATGTTGGTGATTAATGATAATGGAATTCTAGCTTCCTTACCAAGGCATACTGTATGTAGTCCATATTGTTCATCTTCTCAAAATTAGTAACGAGATTGAACATTCTAAAGAAGGCAGGAGTGTCTTTGTGATATATTCCAATGTCGTCTACATTTGAGTAGCCAGTAAAGAGATCGGATGCTTTTTTAGGCGATGGTGAACCGACAGGCAGTGTAGGATAACCATTGTTGGTTGATACAAGAAGCACTCTGGAAAAGATACATAGGATTATAATGTATGCTAGACAAGAGTCTAGCATAAAGCAGTAAGCAATAATAATATAATATATATATAAATAGCAATCTATCAAAAGTATTTATGCTAAGAAGCATAAAGACTTTGATATCTATGAGCGTTCCACTTTTGTTCGTTTTATATTACACATTTATCTATAATGCAGAGGCGTCACAACTCAGTTGGTAGTAGCTCTGCCTTCCAAGTTGTTTGTCGTGGTTCGATCCCCACAGAGATCAAACTTTGTAATGAACACAAATTCTTCGTTTTAAGTCTGGGTATTACTACACTGGCCTGCAAAACTAAGTAGCACACTTTTAGAATTTAGTTTTTTTCTAAACTATACAAGTTAGAGATTTCAAATAAAAAATGTTTTATAGCAAATTTTATCAGCTTTCTATAAAACATACATAAGTAACATTTTTAACTTAAAAAAATGATAAACAATAAAAAAGCCATTTTTAGCTTAGTGTCTAAAAACTCATCTAACATTTTCTAAGTATGTTTTACATGTTATTTCATTTGTAATAACTGGTATTGCCTCCTCGGGCTCTGATTAGAGCTTCAAGCCGGTTTGGCATACTGAAAACGAGGTTTTGGAGCCGATTTTGGGGACCCATTCTTTTCTATCAGGGCCTGTTTTGGTGCCCTGAGGATGGTAGGTGGTGGTCTGCGGCTTCTGAATAGCCTTCCTAGCTCGTCCCAGGTGTGATCAATTGGGTTGAGATCAAAGTATATCTTGTTTACTTCATAAGTTACAGCAATTTAAAAAGTGTGATACTTACTTTTGCAGGCCAGTGTATGTACTCTATACTACATAAATGTATATAAGTTTTCTATCAGCAATCTAGTTCCGAAAATACAAGCTGTGCTTAGTTTGGGACTAGAGCGTGATGTGTGAATGTCCGTGAATATTTATTTATTTAACTGGGTACGTGATAATGGTCTCACCTCAAAGCTAAGTGTGCGATGCCAATAGTCGGGAATAGGTCTGCCTGACCACCGATACACTCATATTTGTGGTAAGGCGATGCAAGCGACCGACATTCTAGATTACAATACGCACTTCTAGAACAGGCACCGCAACTGAAATAAAAATACACATTTATAAGTTTTTTCTTATAAGTAGAAATATGTTTCTTTTTTTCATAACAAATTTTTAGTCAGCCAAATAGTACAAGCTCAGTTTTGCTGGACGGACACTCTTTTCAGATTCAAGCTTGCCGCAACTTTAGTAACTGTCTGTAGTAACTGTCTATAAGTTTTCATATCCAATAACAATTACAGGCGTCGTAACTCGTTTGGTATTAACTTGAACAAACATTTGTAATATCAATATTTGATGTTTGTTTTGTGTTTTTTATATATTCCTAGTATGAAGATAAAAAAATGTATTTAAGTATTCTTTTAGCAATCTAGTTTCCAACCAACAAACATTCCTTAGTTTGCGTTTAGATAGCGTTGTGTATTTTTATAGATTATGTTATTCTATAAATATTAACGCGACATACTCACGGCACGAGGTTAATATGGGTTGCACAGCATCCGTCACATATCGGTAGTTCAGACGGCAAAGGCACCCAAGCGTAAGCCTCCTCAGAGAACAAAACATTTCCCCGTTGGATCGCCGCTCGAGTCGATACATATCGACCAACTGTGTCGCTACGTCTACAAGAAAAAAACTAATAAAGGCTCACAACTTTTTAGAAAGTTGATTATTTTTAATCTTGTCAAGAATAGAACTTCTAGAATCATAAAAACAGCGGTAACGTTTTCGCAAGTTCTTTTAAATATACATCTCTACCGATATACAGGATGTAGTTACACGCTTATTGAATAAGAGTATTTTGTTATCAATGAACTCTTTCGTATAACAATTATAATAAATACTTGTGTCTGTTATTCCTAAGTACACAATACAACAATATATCTTTAATCTATGGAAGACGTAAAATCAGTGTCAAAAAGATGGTATTTATAGCGAGTTTTATTTAATTAAGATACAGTTGTTCGATTCTAGTCGATTTTATTCAGACTGCTATAGATATAGCATGAGTATAAGAGGAGTAGATTTGCACAGCTTTTTGTATTTTTATATCAGCCTTGAGTGATTTTATTTAATAACGATTTCGAAAGTGCGATATAAAAATGCTTAGCTATGTTTAAATACAAACTTTTATTTTTGTACTAGGCTTTTTTGTTGTAAAACTACTCAAAATGTAGGACTATCATAACTGCACGTTTGCAGCAGGTTCTGTCATCATCAACCTATATCAGTCCACTGCTGGTCGTAGATATTTCCCAAGGCGCGCCACTGAGCCTGGTCTTCGGCTTTTACAGGTTCTGGAACGGGTCTTATTACTTAAGTCTCAACTATTTTAATAGTATTGCAAATTAGTACTAACAATTTTATTTTTGGATGCTTATTACATATTATAGCGTTGGCTATTTTATGATAAAAGCTAGATATCGCTAGATAATTATTTTAACTATATTTGCAAGTTTAGTATTGCAGGTATGGCGACAAAGAAATTGGTTTACCACTTTTGATGACATCTCCCAGTAACATAATTATTCGCTAAGGATTACAGATTGACAGATTCTGACGTAGCAGTTATTAATCTGTCAAGCGAAAATAGCCCTTGACGTTTTGTACGTGCAAATGATATTCAACCTTAGAGTGGTAAACCAATTTCTTTGTCGACTATACATAATAAGTTCAACTTTGCTATGCGCTATAATTTATGACATGACAAATCGGTAATTTTAATGCATAAATACAACATGATAAAAACATAATAGTACGATGAGAAAATATGATACGAAAAGAAGCACATAAAAAAGCGCACAGGCGTTATAATGTAACTTCGCAGTAAAATGATACAGGTAAACTATACAATATTTTAGTTTGGAACAAGTGCGTGGCGTAGAAAATATTCTTGAATATTTAAACATACATTAAATTTGTTTACTAGAATGATGTACGCACTAGCGTCCCCTGGATTAATCCTGAGATTTTACTCAGTAAATGTTTGACACAAACTTTAAATGGTGGATTTTCTTACATAAAGTTTAAAAGTTTTCCAGAAAATTTTCCTCTCACATTCTGTTTCGACATTGGAAGCATATAGACATCGCTTTTACAACATAAATGTTTCCTTCTTTTTGTCAAAGATGCTTGGAGGTATGATAATTCAAGTACCAACTTTAAAGGTTATTTGCATAAATACCATCTGATAATTTTATATCCAACTTATCCTATGTGAATCGCAAAGAAGTAACTCGCATTTGAGGCTACGTACATTCCATACACATTGAATTTTATCTCACGTGTCAGTTTTACCTATACCTAGCAGTTGGTCAAGCTGCAAATGAAGAAATCTAGCATTGAAATGCGCTAGGCTCCGCAATAAAATACTTTAGCAATAGCAAATAGCAAATATTTATGCGCAGAAATATGGACTCAATATTAATTGCGCAATTTTCGATTACTTATAGCTTAAACTACTAAATTTAATGACAGGCGTTACAGTTTTGTTGATATAAGCTTTTCTACGCGCGCAAGGTATTGGATTCAATCTTCGAGGAAATACATTTCCGTGTCGGCAAACATAGATGTTTGTTTTGTGTACGTTTGTATAAGTGTACATGTAAATAAAATACAATGTTTTTATATTTCGCTCAAGCATAAAACGGCACGCGGACGAAGTCGCGGCGGGAACAGCTAGTAATAAATATTTGTATTCATTGTGTTACACACAAAATTTTAAAATTTATATTTACAAAGTTTAATTGAACTGATATATCGATTGCAAATGCAAATAATAACTAGAAATAAATAGAAAATATTAAAGCAGATCAAAGAAGATTCCTTTGTCTATTCCAGCACAGCAGTAACTAATTAAAACAATATTACTTATTGCAGCACTGTTTAATCGCAATGCACAAAATATTATAAAACCAAGACATAAAAAAACTTAGTCCTAAAAGCTCAATGCATATTCTACCATATTTGGCATATAATAATAAAATGTGGTACAAACCTTAGCTCTAAAATACTAGAAGCATTGACGAACTGGTCATTTTCTCCCATAATGCAATCTGGAAGAATGTCGTTTGGCGTCATTTCTTCCAAGCTGACCATCTCCATTTTCCCTTCAAGTATTTTCATATTGCGCTCAAACTCAACTGGAAATATCACCATACAACAAGTCATGACTTAGGTACCCACAAAAAACTTTAGGCATTTGTATGAAGTATGTGGTTGATATAATTTTAGGTTTTATATTATTATCTGATGTGGGTGTCGGAACATTAACTAAAAAGATTTTCAACCAAGCTGTTATCCAGCTATGTATAAGACTTACCATTTGCAGTGGGTGATAGTTTGAGCTCAGATGCATGTTGCGAGGCAGCGGACAGAGATTCAATAACTTGGTCTCGCTGGTTCAGCTCAATGTAGCAATCAGCTTGACGCAGCATCAATTTATGAAGTAGCTCATTAGGGTAGCCTGCTGATATGGCTAAAGCTATGTCAGCCAAACATTCCTGAAAATGATATTATTATAAATTCCTTCATACTAGGTGATTCTAGGTGATACAAATGGTACAAACCCATGAAAAAGTTCTAGATGTTTAGTAACAAACCTGAAATCTCTTCAATTTCAACAAGGCTGCAGATCTGTTAGCCAAGGCCAGAGGATACATAGGTCCATTTTGATGTGCGTACATCACACTCTTTGTGTAACATTTATAACTTTGCTCTATTGAGTTGGCACGAAACTTGTCATTGCCTCTCTGTCTCCACAACAGTGATACATCATCAGATTTACGAGCTGTGTCACAGTTACTTTTTTTCTTGCCATAAGTGGCTTGCATTTGACGTATCCATTGCAGTAGAATGTGTCTGAAAATGGATAATTATAAGTTTTTACCAACTTATTAAGTACAGTAAAACCCGCTTAAGACGATTTCTCAGGGACCCTACCAAAAACGCGTCATAAGCGTGAAAGCGTATTATACGGGATAGAAAAAATAATACGTTCTACATAGTCTACATACATATTGTTCTGTATTATGTCATAATGTAATATGTAGGTAGGTATGTATTAAAGTATACATTTATAAATTACACTAAATACGTAGTGTAATTATAATTACGTCATTTAAAATAATCGCTTATTTTAGTTTGACAGAAAGATTTTGATGCATTAGTAATTAAAACATTTTCAACATAATTCAACTTTTGCAGTGCGTCTTTACTTTGATCCAAAGACGCTACATAACATCTTAAAACATTAACAGCTGATAATGCCTGGGCGTTTGACAAAACCGGAGTTGACTCATCTTCATCATCATCATTATCACTCAGTTTATGCCTCATTTTGTGTGTTATTCACATTCTCAATAAGATCACCGTATGAAAATGATAGAATTTCATACGGTGCCAAAATATCCAGGAAAATCCTGCAGTATCTCGGGTTCTTCTTCATCCAAAACGGGCGGGGGGCTTTCTGAGGCTCGTCAGAGCGCTCTGCTAGTGACCGACGGCTCGGCTAGGGCGTATTAAACGGGATGACGAATCGTATTAAGCGTTAATAAATGTATGAAAATATGTCTCAAGTTGCAGGGACTGGCGTAAAGAGGCGTATTATGCGAGAAATCGTATTAAACGTGATCGTCTTAACGAGGTTCTACTGTATTACATTGTGTTTGGTCCTGTTTGTTGGATCTAATCTTAACCTGTTGCGTTCTAGAGAAGTCACCATACTTTTACTAGCTTTACTTAATCAATTCGGTCTATGTTTGATGATTATACAACTTTTCCATGATGCTCCTGCAATTATACATATTTTGTCTCCACCAGAAACACTATGTTTTTAATTTGATATAGGAAAGGTCACTATTAAATGTGTTCTTCAACTGACGCTCTCTAGGGCTACATTTCAGGCTTAGTCTACGAATCAATTAATGAATGCAGAAAGCATGGTTGAAGAAAGTTCAGCCAAATCATTGTTTATAGCGATTATTGTTACCTAGCTTCATTATTGCCAGTATAACATCATAGGATTAAAGCATCTGAGCTCAAACTATCACCCACTGCAAATGGTAAGTCTTATACATAGCTGGATAACAGCTTGGTTGAAAATCTTTTTAGTTAATGTTCCGACACCCACATCAGATAATAATATAAAACCTAAAATTATATCAACCACATACTTCATACAAATGCCTAAATAAATTAAATAAATAAATAAATAAATAGGATGGAGTAACACTTACTTTATTCCCTCGTTTTTTAAGAAGTAAGTCATGGTATCAATCTCATTATCACAGGTTCGGTCTATTTTTTTCTCTTCTGAAGCAATAAGGAGCAGTAAGATCTCCCATTGCTTGGCGCAATCTTCAGGCAACATGACACTCTCCATAGTTTTAGCCCTCGTTAACAGCTTACAAAGAAACACGGCTTACGCGTTTATATAAACATTAAAGCGATCACTTGATTGGCTATTTCATTTGTAGAAAAGTAAAATCTTCATTTTATTATTTTCAGACACGCACAACGGAACCGAACCACAATTATGCGCAACAAACAATCGCGAAACAAACAAACAAAATGAAACAAATCAATTCAGTGTTTCCATTCCACTTTACTTTGTTTTTTTTTTTTTAATTGGGCATCCTACTTCCTAAATACATATACATGAATACTTGCAGGAATCGCACGGGCGCCTATTGTATGTAGCGCCGGCCATATTGATATTCTAGAGAGATATGTCTCAATTTCAAAAATGTAAACTTTAGCATAGCAGCAATACACCTCTTTCGTCTTTAATATATTTTATATCTTTCAAAATATTCTTGAATGGTATAAAATGCGTTACAGATTATCCTTGGAATGTATGTTATACTACATCAGTCGTGTGAGAACTCCCAAAGATGGAAAGATTGCTTTAATGAAATCGCTTTCATTATATTTTTACTGAATGAGCGATTTTCCAAATGGCTTTTAAAAAAAAAAAATAGTTCAAAAATAGTCGATAGATGGCAGTAGACAAATAGTGTATCAAAATCCCTCTCTTTTTTATCTGTATAATCTATTGGTAGCTCTGTCGTGTAGCTGTCATTATCATCCTGTCACATCCGTTTCGGTGTATTCAGCGTTTTGATAAATTTTGTTTGCTTTTATTTTAGCATTCGTGTACCTTCTTGTGCATTTTACTTTTGACGACAACAGACTGTATACTGGTTTCTGATTTCTGCCACGATTGAAGACTTTAAATAATACTAATTTATTCACAAACAAACTTACGACTATACAGTATTTACAAAATGTACATTTACATATAAAATACATAAGAAACAGCTGAGCTATCTACAGACCGTTGCAAACGATCTATAGATAGTTCAACTGATCCAAATCAGTACCAATCGGAAGCGTACCCAAGACACTGGCTGCATTGCCGCGCTGAATAGCAATGCTGATACGTTGTGCCAGATACTCACCAGCCCTCGGGTCACGCGTCGCTTCGACTAGACGCCCAGAAATAATTTTGAAAACGCGGTGGGCCTCGGTACCCCACGGACCTAGAGTCTCGACCCCAAGAGGAGCAAATATGTACGCCCTGTCGAGACCTGCATATTTGCGTCTCTTGAGATCCTCGGCCGAATCCGCCGCCGCACCAGCCCGAACGGAAGTCTGTGACAGATGAGAAGGAGCAAGGGTATCGACACAAGTTGCGTCCCACACCAAAGGCCTTCCCGCCTCCCACGGAACAAGCGTCATACCGTCAGGCCGTTTGCCATCGTCACGCATCAGACCATTCGGCTCTAGAATGGCTGGCACGTTCACGCTGGTAAAAGCCCGCCGGATGATGTCGTTGAGGCTAGCATGACGGGATATCCGACCGGCGGCTCTAGTGCACGATAATCCGTGGTGACCAAGCTGTTCGACAGCAGTACCGCACTGGCACAGATGAGGTGCGCAGCACCGCGCGCCCAACCGTAGACTTGCTGCAATACGGAACGTGACAGGATCCATTAGGGTACCAATATGATATGAAGGAAGTGCTTGCAGCCAAAATCCTGACTCCCTTTTAGAGACGGCAAGAAGACGGGCACGATCTGCGGAGCTAGAACACGTTTGTAACAGACAGTTCCGTGATAACTCGCACAGAGGCCCGTCCCATTGCCGTTGAGACGAAAGAGAGGTAGGGGGAGCAGAATCAGGGCAAGCACTATGCCAAGCATTTCGAGCTTCGTCTATATATGAAATTTTGAGATCGAAACTAGTAGGAGCCAAAAGAGACGGATTTAGAATTTTTTCTACCAACGAATGAGTGCTATAGACGGAAGACAGGAAAGCTGGTAAGGCGACACTAGAAATTTTGCGAATACCTAAACCTCCTAATTTGATCGGTAGAGAGGCCTGCAGCCATGCCCTGTCATCCAAATAAATATTCAAAACTGATGATAATGTACGATAACGACACGATAATTAAGTGGACTGTAATATAGGTTGACAACGAATCTTATCGAAAACGATAGCGATAAATGACCTTACAAATTACGCCTTAGTCCTTGCATTCAAGGGTGCACATACAGTTCCCACGTACCTGGTAGTCCTGGGGCGATGGTTCGCGCTGGCCTTTGCTCTCGGGGTCCAGGTCTCTTAGGTCCGTCCTGGATACTCCCTAGCTAGGTTTCTCTGGTTACACCTTCGAGGATCCTGTAGGCCGGGGCTAGACACACTGGATGCGGCGTGAGAACGATCTACACGTACTCAAATACAAGGGAGGCAATTTGTGGTCCGCTTTGTAGTTAAAACTAAACTATGATTTGAGAAGAGTTTCGATACGAAAATAACTCTATTCTCCGATAAACGACAGAACAATAGTAAAAGGTTTTAACGAAAGCTGTGTGTATGTTACGAATATTCGCGATACAATGTCGAAAAGGTCAAAAGGTAACGACAATTTACGAAATACAAAAAATTACCGTTGGGTGAATGAACTGTTGGGGGTCAGTCACCTACACGTTAGATGATGGATCGAAATTACGCATGTCAAAAATATTGACAGGTGTCAAAACTGAACATTCCGACCACCAAAATACACAGTATTTTCACCAAGTTAATAAAACGAAACAACGAAAATTTATTAAAGTTAAATACAATAAGTAGTTACTCAGTATAAAACAAACGATACGAAAATAAGGGTGGGAATCATAAACTAAAATTTAAACATACATTTAACGATAAATTAGAGGTCTAAGCCTCGTTTGACTCTGCAGATAACATTGGAAGTATGCAGAGTTTTACAACAGGTCTTTTACAGTCACCCGAAGCAGTTTTTAATGTAACTACCCGACAGATTTTATCGGCGCCCAGATGAAGCTGCGTGACGCGACCTAGCTTCCACTTCATGGGGCTACATTGTTCGTTGACGATTAAAACGAGCGTCCCAAGCGCAATATTAGGCGGCGCGTCCGACCATTTGTGACGCTGTTGCAGCGTATGCATATATTCCAGATGCCATTTTCTCCAAAAGTCTTGATGCATTTTCTGAATTAATTTCCAGCGATGAAGTACACTAACTTTGGTGTTAACCATGGACACTTCTGGAAGGATAGTCAACGGTTCGAGCGTCAAGAAATGGCCTGGGGTCAACACTGACAAATCGTTGGGATCCGAGCTTAGAGGGGACAACGGCCTCGAGTTAAGCAAAGCTTCAATTTGTGCCAGCAGCGTATTAAATTCTTCGTATGTCAGGCGTTGCAGACCAACGACACGAGCGAGATGAGTTTTCATGGATTTCACACCGGCCTCAGCTAAGCCCGAAAAGTGTGGGCTGCCTGGGGGGTTGAATGTGAACTCCACTTGCTCAGTCTGCGAAGCCTGAGACATCAAGTCCTTTAAAATATTGCTGGCTCCTACGAAATTTGTACCTTGGTCGGATATTAAACGAGAGCAACGACCTCTGCGGGCCATAAATCGCCGAAGGCAAGCTAGATATGCCTCGGACGTGAGCTCCGAAGCGAGCTCCAAGTGAACGGCTTTAGTGGCGGTGCACACAAAAACGCAGACGTATCCTTTGTAAGTGCGTACACCGCGACCACGTCCGAGTGAAATATCGAACGGACCGGCGTAGTCAACTGAAGCAGACGAGAAAGGCTTCAGCTGGCTTATACGATACGCTGGCAGTTCTCCCATCCGAGGAGGAGCGACTACCCTTGGATTAACCCTAAAGCATTTCACACAGTTAGAAACCACCGAGCGAATTGCTCGTTTTGGGGAGAGGATCCAGAAATCTTGTGCAAGAAGGTTTTGCAACGTCTGAAGACCTGGATGCAAAAACCTGCTGTGATACTCTTCTATGATGAGCGACGTCAACCGATGATTTCGAGGTAGAAGCAAGGGATGTCTTTGATCATAGCCGAGCATGCTATGCGACAGGCGACCGCCCACCCTTAATAAGCCACTCGCGTCCAGAAAAGGACACAGCTTGCGAATCGCCTTTGAAGAGGTTTGCGAAGTATTATTTGTGAGTGCACGAATTTCAGATGCGAAGGCGCTTTCCTGAACATGCTTTACAAGAAAGTTAGTGGCGTTATTTGTCTCTTCACAAGATAAGGGACCTGTTAATCTATCAGTTGGGTTTTTCACGTTATTCATGTACCGAAAGCAATAAGCCAGAACGTTGACGATTCGCTTATATGAGGAGAACCGATTTAATAAGCCATCGACGAGAGTGGCATTATTAGCCGTGAACAGACTTAAAATTCTTTGTTCTTCCAAAGCAGATCCATCGTTCAGGCATGACGATTGTGGCCAATCATCCTGAGGAAGCGATAACCACGTCGGACCCGACCACCATGCAGTACACTGTACAAGATCAGAGGGTAACAAACCACGTGACCCGTGATCGGCTGGATTGTCGAGAGTGGACACATGTCGCCAGCAATCTGGAGCTATGTTGTCCTGAATTTCCGTTACCCGATTGGCAACAAAGGTTTTCCAGCGAGAGGGACAAGATCTGATCCAAGTCAAAGCCACACTCGAGTCAGACCAAGCGAAAACATTATCGAGGCTATGAATTCCTTCCAGAGAGACAGCAACAGACGACATAAGCTCGGACAAAAGGACAGCGGCCATCAACTCCAGTCGCGGGATCGAACGTTTTCGAAGAGGCGCTACCTTTGATTTAGCGCAACACAATCGCACTATGACGGAGTGATCCTCACAAACAGTACGGCAATAAATTACGGCGCAATACCCACGCTCGGATGCATCGCAGAAGCCGTGAAATTCGAGAACCCTGAAAGACGTGACCATTCTGCGAGGCAATGCCACTGAACTCAATGACGATAACTGAGCCTTGAATTTAATCCATTCAGTTGAAATTTCCAATGGTGCGTCTTCGTCCCAGTCAACACCAGCTAACCACAAAAGCTGCATGATATATTTAGCTAGAAATACAGCAGGCGACAACAACCCTAGCGGATCAAAAATGCGAGCTATATCCGACAGAATCGATCTTTTTGTGCAACGATTATTAATTGATTCCGTCTTAAATGTGAGCTGGTCTGCCTTGGGCGACCACAACATTCCAAGAATTTTGAGTGAAATATCTTGAATGTCTTCGAAATTGTGGAACTGTTCCACGTATAAATCAGAAGAGGCCAAACCTTCAAAGAATTCTTCCTGATTGGACGTCCATTTACGAAGATGAAGACCCGCCGACGACAAAATTTCGACAAGATCTCGACGAATACGAGTAGCCGATTCTACTGTATCAGCACCAGAAACGACGTCATCCACGTACGTATCCCTTTCCAGAACTGATGCACCAAGTGGAGCGCGTGTTACGAATTCCTCCGCCAGACGTGCGATACACCACAACGCTTGATAGGGGGCACACGAAACGCCGTACGTCACTGTCAACAAACGGAAATCTTTCATTGGCAGATTCGGTGACGTTCGCCAGAGAATACGCTGATAATCAGCATCTGCGGGAGACACGAGAAATTGGCGATACATCTGTTTTATGTCACCAGTAAACACGACCGCATGCCAACGAAATCGAATGAGGAGATCAAAAATACTCTTCTGTAACTTGGGCCCAGGCAGCAACACGTCGTTCAAGGACCTCCCTTCTGCGTCCGTAGCGCTAGCATCGAAGACTGTTCTGAGTGGTGTGGTTGCTGAACCAGGTCGCAAGATACCATGATGCGGAATGTAATAAAAAGTACCAACATTTGACGAAGGCGGAGCGATTTCCTCCATATGACCGCTCTTCAAGTAATCAGTCATGAAGTCAATATAAGCCGCTTTAAATTGGTGGTTTACATTAAACTTCTTTTCTAAGTTTAGAAATCGCTTTAAAGCAATTTCACGAGAGTTCGAAAATAGGGGCTTGTTCATTGGATCACTAAACGTCAGAGGTACTACCAGCCTACCGTGAGAGGTACGACGACAACTAGAGGCCATGTAAGTGTTACAGGCCAATTCCTCCTTTGATAGGGCTATAGGCTTGGGCGGGTCGAGAGTTTCCAATTCCCAAAACCTCTTGATTGAGTTATCCAAAGACAAGTTCGATACGAAAAAACAATTAACGTTATTGGTTTCAGAATTATTCCGAAACTGAAAAGAATCATCAGCAACCATGCATTCACCCATCAATATCCACCCAAAAATAGTGGGGATAGCGATGGGTTGTCCAGGGCTGCCTTTGATCAGACCAGGCAACATAGCTGAGGCCAGCACATTGACGCTCACCAGCATGTCAATTGGGCCTGGTTCATTGAATTCAGGATCAGCGAGATCCAAATCCTTAATGTGATGCCACAACGAAATATCAATTTTCCCGGTTGGCATGTCCGAGCAAATTGTTGGAAGCACTGAGGCTTCCAGCGACAGTTTGTTTGAAGAATCACCATTTGTAGGAACTATCTCACAGTGGACTGACCCAAGTATATCAGTCGATGCTTGACCAATTCCATTCACTGATTGAGCACAATAAGCAATCTTCAATCCGAGACGCTGTGCACAAGCCTTAGTCATAAAGTTGCAGGCACTGGCACTATCAAGCAGCATGCGTACCCGAACAAATTTATTGTATTTATTCTTGATTAAAACTAGAGCAGTTGAGAAGAGAGCTGAATTATGTGGAACATAGGCAGCCAATGCAACCTGGGATGTAGAAGGTTGTGGTTCTGATACAACTTCCTGTACAGGTTCGTTAAAGTGCAACAGTGTATGGTGATTATTTTTGCATTTGTTGCATTTTGTTTTCGAATTACACCTCTTAACAGAATGAGAAGAACCCAAGCAAAGAATGCACAGTTGCTTCTCTTTTACCAACTGGAATCTATCAGTAGCAGCTAACTTCAGGAAACTTGAGCAACTGGTTATTGTATGGCCTACACCTGCACAAACGACACATGGTTCTGTTGGAGCGACAACAAGTGCTAACTTTTTCCCTTTTTCAGCATGAAGTGGCTTATGTACTGATTGTTTGTAACAATTTTCTAATGCCCGAGACCTCTTATCAATGAATGACATTAGATCATCATACTGTGGTATATCTACCTCGGAATCTAACTGCAACTCAAAGGCCTCCCGAGAAGTAACATCTAATTTAGACCAAACTAAATGAAGTCTTGGTTCGGTAGATCATACTTTGCTAAGATGGCTAAGTTTTCCACAAATGTTCGATGAACTCTTTGTAATTCCAAACTACTTTTATTTTTAATGTTTTCACAATTCAACAATTTTTCATAAAAACTCATCCCAATGTTTCTTTTACGATCATAATATTGACAAAGAGCCCGATATGCTAAACAATAACTTTCATCTGACAATGGGTAACTTTTAATAAGGTCATATGCAAAGCCCTGCACACTTGATAATAAATAATGTAATTTCTCCACATCAGGCAAATCTCTCCTATGAATTAAAGAATCATAGAGATCCTTAAACGAGACCCAGTTCTCCATTTTACCATCAAATGGCTTTAAAACAATTTTAGGCAATTTTGCAAAGCTACTACCATCAGATTTTATTGTTTTTAACTGAGGTTTGCGTAAACGATTCATTATACTGCGTACCTTGATGTCGAAATCTACAGTGTATGAACATTCAGTTCTCTGATCTAACTTCGAAACCTTAGTCAATATCCTTATTTGCGCTGTATGAAATTCTTCGATAATAGGAGCAATATCACTCTCAGTAACGCCGACTAAATCCGAAGAATCTAACAATTCGATCCTCATCTTAGCGTAATTCCGCGTAACGCGATCGACATCTCCCAACATCGTTTCATCATCCATTTGCGATACTTCAGGCATATTACTGCAAAACAAACTTGCTTACTTTTGCAAATCGACAATAAAACAAAACAAGTAAACAAATCTGCTCCACAGATAATAAAATTATAGATTGACTAACTATTTGTACGACAAGAACGAATGAAATTAATAAATTGTTTGCTAGTCTGTCCAACCGTCAGTCACTTGACATTGACAGTTACGAAACGAAAATTGACAGACCAGTAACAACCTAACAAAAATATAAAAAAACACGAATTAGCGTATGACGGTTACAAAACTTTTATAGAAACACCCTACGATTTTATTTAATTTCCGAAAACGACAGAAAATGAAATTATAATAAACTACACGTAATTAGGTGTTCTGTTAAGTGTTCCGCAATAACTAAAACGACAAAAATGTGTTTTATGGATATATATTAGTGCAAGGAATAAACTGCGCTAAACAAATTACAAAAAACAAACCGGTGTAGAACAGAACGAAATAGTTTTATGCAAATCAATGAAATACGATTTGTATGAACCGTTGTTACTATACTATGGTTACTATAACGACTGAAACCGTTATATAAACGTCTATACTACGATATGAGTTTACAAGGTTCTAAAGATTCGGCTCGTTTGGACCAAAATGTACGATAACGACACGATAATTAAGTGGACTGTAATATAGGTTGACAACGAATCTTATCGAAAACGATAGCGATAAATGACCTTACAAATTACGCCTTAGTCCTTGCATTCAAGGGTGCACATACAGTTCCCACGTACCTGGTAGTCCTGGGGCGATGGTTCGCGCTGGCCTTTGCTCTCGGGGTCCAGGTCTCTTAGGTTCGTCCTGGATACTCCCTAGCTAGGTTTCTCTGGTTACACCTTCGAGGATCCTGTAGGCCGGGGCTAGACACACTGGATGCGGCGTGAGAACGATCTACACGTACTCAAATACAAGGGAGGCAATTTGTGGTCCGCTTTGTAGTTAAAACTAAACTATGATTTGAGAAGAGTTTCGATACGAAAATAACTCTATTCTCCGATAAACGACAGAACAATAGTAAAAGGTTTTAACGAAAGCTGTGTGTATGTTACGAATATTCGCGATACAATGTCGAAAAGGTCAAAAGGTAACGACAATTTACGAAATACAAAAAATTACCGTTGGGTGAATGAACTGTTGGGGGTCAGTCACCTACACGTTAGATGATGGATCGAAATTACGCATGTCAAAAATATTGACAGGTGTCAAAACTGAACAATAATGTATTCTTTATTATGTTGTCCAAGCCTTCCACCAGCTCGCTGTGTTTCCACAGTTGACAACATCGTAAAGAGTATGTAAATTTAGGTACAAAAAGACAAAATCTAATAATTGTAAAAGCCATATGACTATTAATTTTGAGTAATCTGTCCGAAGTTTTATTAAAATTTTGAATTTTCTCTGCAATGAAAACCGGAAGAGACTCATCAAATATAGGTGAACCAAGGAGGCGGAGTGAACATCTATCTACTACTGTAATGTTCGATGCCAAAATGTTGAATTTGTTAATTATAGAATTTTTATCCAAACAAGTATCGGAAACAAAAAGTTCGCATTTAGCAAAATTTAATTCTAAACCTATTTTTTGAAATTCATCAATGATAAGTTTTAGATCGCCAAAAACTGTGTCCACATCCCCACCTAAAGTTCCGTCATCCAAATACCAAACATTGAGCTTAGATTGGAGACGTTGAATAATTGGATGGATGGCGAGGCTAAAAATGGCTGGGCCTAGGGGGTCACCTTGCTGACAGCCAACAGCAGACGAAATAACATTGTTCCGGTAAATTAATTTAGAGGGTGAGGCATAGCATTGCCAAAGAAAGGGGTAAATTTCGGGAATTTTTTCTTTAATTTGATCAAGCAAGGCACCCCTGTCTACCGAATTAAATGCATTTTTGATATCTACTTTCAAAACAACCTCCCCGTAATTTTGATCCAAAAATGTTCGAAGGGAATGTACCGCAGCCTCACAACCGCCTCGCGAGCCAAAGCCCAACTGAACGGGTCGGAAATACTCGCCTAGGTAATCGGCTTCTTTCCGACAGCAGACTTTAGCCGCGAGGCGGCGGTACGTGGTGCCCACAGCTATGGGTCTTATACCACCATCCTTCTTTTTGAGCGCGCAAAGATTCGCACCGTACATAAGCTCAGTGATCTCGCTATTGACCCGACCTGACAACATCAGGTTGATCAGAGACGTCATGTCTTCCAGAAGGACTTCGCCGGCATGACCAGACCCACCCGAAAGCAGGTCCTTTAGATGCTGTGGGGTCACAGCATCCAGCCCGCCGGCAGAGCCACTCTGGAAGGACATGACAGCCCCAAGCACATCCTGGCTGGTCGTGTCCACGGCAACGTCACTCTCCTGCGGTGGATCGGGGAGGTGCAGGTTTGAACCTGCTTGCGGATGCTTACTCTCAAGAAGACTTTTAGCTTTTGTCAAACAGTTTTGAATTTTTTCTAGGACAAAAATTTCACACCACAGATAAAATATGAAAACTTTTTGTGTTGACAATTGACATTGAAATGCATTTGACGTTAAGCGCCATCTATCGTGTATTATAAGAACACTCCCTGGAAAATCGCTCATTGATTCTGTTGCTTTAAATATATATAACAAAAGGCAATGATTTTCCTTGCAATAACTAAGGCGTCTTGATACTTGGTTATCAACCTATCTCCCACGCAGTCCAAAACTATCTGTGGAATCATCATCAGCGGTAGTCTGTAATTTATAGGAATATAAGCCTATTTTAACGGCATCTGGTAATCTAGACAGATTAAATAATTTAGACAACTACCACATGCCGTTAAAATAGGCTTTTATACTGGTAAAATAAATTAACTAAACTGGTAAACTGTCAACTGCTACCTGTTCTTTCATGCCTTACAGTGTTCACACACCTGACAGATAATGTATTACATCCCGTGGAACTACTGCACTGCCTGCATGGTTTTTTTTTGCGAGGTCCTGCTTAAATTGTCAGTGTTAATCGCTTAGATTATTTTCCCCTATATTTTGGGTATTCTTAATGCTTAGGGTGCTTTTTGGGTCCTTTGAACTTTATAAGATTATCCTTGAACCTAAAATAATGAAGCACACGGTAACTTAATTATACTTATTGTAAATGTTATATAAAGGAATTGTTGCAAATTGAAAATATAGATGTTAGTTTGCAATGGATATAATAAAAAACTGGATTTGCACATCGTCTCGCTTTGCACTGTTCTAATATTTATATTCTATGTAACAGTAACAATGCTCATAATTAATGTTGTGTTCACATAAGATTATCGTTTAGTAAGCTGACAAGAATAGAAAGAACCTACATACAAAAATTGCTTAAAATAATAATTGATTTTATGAATTTGCAAGCAAAGAGACATTGATAATGCTCGTGTAAACGTAATATGTATTAGGTATAAGTACTAGATAAACATAAGCGTCTAACGATTATTCATGGCAGTGGCGGATTTACCAATAGGCTAAGTAGGCTGGAGCCTAGGGCGGCAGATTTAGAGGGGCGGCAAATTTAGCCCAATTTTTTTTTTATCTTACAGAAAAAAAAAATTATATGTATACACATTACGTCCGTAATCCGTATATAAAAGATTACTAAACGCACTGTAAAATATAGGAACTTATGCGATCATGAATTTTAAAAATATTCCAATAGCGTGTCAATCTTAATTTCAATTTAAATTTAGTAACTTTTACCCTAATTATAAAGATTATATTTAACGTGTAATATGTTTCAACATTTAAATATTTATTTTGTACTTGGTATGTACGTGTGTATTTGCGTAGTAGTTTTTGGGTTGAGGCGCGGGAAGAGAACAAATGACTTGACCGTTCGCTAAGAGTGTCTAGGCGCGAACGCGTCCTAGATAGACTAGTCCAGTCAAAATAGACTAAAATTATGACTTCAGTCTGCATTAATTCCCAACAAGCTGGATTTTTGTGCAGGCCTTGAATACGTCATTACAAATGATATGTCAAAAGTCCCCATCGATCCCGCTTGTGCGTTGTTTTTTATTCGAGGTCAAAGGTCATAAATTTGCATTTTTTGCGTATATCTCTGAAATAACGAAAGCTATTGAAAAGTGGTTCAGGCAAAGTTTGTACATCGTAAAATTGTCTACAAAATACCTCAACAGTTTTCTTCTACAAAGCATCGCTTTCGAGATATAGTGACTTTAGACCGCAGGAAAATCGTCGCAGATGCTGCGTTTTTTTTCATTTCAGCCGTTTTATCTGCTTTACTGCCACAGAACAAACAGTATTTCCTGAAATTTACTGAAAGGGGTGATGGGTTCGATGGGTTAGTCCTCCTCCGAGGTAATGAATCGTCTTTTTATTTCAAGAAATACTGTTCGTTCTATGGCAATGAAGCAGATAAAACGGCTGAAATGAAAAAAACACAGCATTTTAGTGGATTTTCCTGCGGTCTTAAGTCACTATATCTCAAAAGCGATGCTTTGTAGAAGAAAAGTGTTGAGATATTTTTGTAGACAATTTTACGATCTGCAAACTTTGTCGGAACCATTTTTCGATAGCTCTCGTTTATGACTTTTAAACGCAAATTTATGACTTTAACCTGAGTATTTGCGTTTTTCACGTATATCTCTGAAACAACGAGAGCTATCGAAAAATGGTTCAGGCAAAGTTTGTAGATCGTAAAATTGTCTACAAAAATATATCAACACTTTTCTTCTACAAAGCATCGCTTTTGAGATATAGTGACTTTAGACCGCAGGAAAATCTAAAATGCTGCGTTTTTTTCATTTCAGCCGTTTTATCTCCTTCATTGCCATAGAACGAACAGTATTTCTTGAAATAAAAAGACGATTCATTACCTCGGAGGAGGACTAACCCATCGAACCCATCACCCCTTTCAGTAACTTTCATGAAATACTGTTTGTTCTGATCAATAAAGCAGATAAAAAGGCTGAAATTAAAAAAACGCAGCATCTTCGTCGATTTTCCTGCGGTCTAAAGTCACTATATCTCGAAAGCGATGCTTTGTAGAAGAAAACTGTTGAGGTATTTTTGTAGACAATTTTACGATGTACAAACTTTGCCTGAACCACTTTTCAATAGCTTTCGTTGTTTCAGGGATATACGCAAAAAATGCAAATTTATGACCTTTGACCTCGAATAAAAAACAACGCACAAGCGGGATCGATGGGGACTTTTGACATATCATTTTTAATGACGTATTCAAGGCCTGTACAAAAATCCAGCTTGTTGGGAATTAATGCAAACTGGAATGTCTATTTTGACTGGACTAGACCAGGCTCGATAGCTTTTAAAAACAAAGAAATTAATAGTAGGATGAAACCCATTACAAAAAGAGTGGAATATTATAAAAATGAAAGGAAAAATAATTTACGGGCGATCTGAGCGCGGGAAGGGGATAGAGGTGAGCTTTTAAGGGTAAAAAACGCTTTTTCTCGATTTCCAGCAAAGAATAAGAATAAGAATCATTTAATTGCATAATACATGTCAATAGATCTTAAGTAAAATAATAGTATCAATATATTATACCATCTTAGTTTTGGTGTGCAAATATTTATTTATTATACTTACTAATTTATAAGTTTATAATCTTTTTAATTTGTCAATTTTAATTCTAAAAATTCCCTGACTGTGTAAAACCCATGATCCAGCAACCAGGCACGCAAAACACTTTTGAATCTCCTGAGGGGCTGTTCTTTAATAATATAATAATAAAACTAAAAGTCCTATGGAAAAAAGTCAAATGGCACCCCGGACTATAACGGAAAAAAGCCAATGTAATAAGGACGATAGAACACAAATCATAAAGTTGCAATTTCAGAATAAATGTAATTAAAATGATTGTTTTCTAAACTAACATATTGAATTTCAAAGGTTGATAGGGGCGGCAAAAATTAAATAGCCTACTGGCGGCGAATTTGTAAATCCGCCACTGATTCATGGGCATTTGACATTTGACACATCTCCAGTCTATATATTTTTTTATACATATATTTTATTAATTTATCCTAGGTAGATGCAGGATTTAGTTTTAGATAAAAACTATATATGTATATATATATATATATATATATAACATTAATAATATAGGTTGATCTATGGGTAATTTTCGGCAAGACATGGGGAACTCCAATTATTAAGAGTTGGCAGCACTGCACTATCTACTGAGCTTTCTGTTCGGGACGTTCGGGTGGTGGTGCTGGCTGTGTAATCTTAGCAAAAAAATATTTGTTAATTCTGAATTGCTGAGTTTGCTAGCTGAAACTGGAAGCAGAGCAGGGTAAGACCTCTATTTTACGTTTGATTATTTCAATTTATCAAAGTATCTTCTATACGTAAGATTACCTTTGTTCAAATAAAGCTTAAATCAAAGCCTCTCAACATAAATCATGGAAATAAGGGTTTATTGGGTTCTCTAACAGAAGTTGCGGTCAAATCCGATCTCATTTATCATAAACCTGTCTATTTCGAGGGGTCAGAGGCTACGAGGGGTCCCACATCTGCGAACCCCGAAAAATCAATAGCGCATTGAATGTACCTACCTCAAAGTACTTTGTGAGAGCCTGACCTACTTATTTGCTACAGAACCAGTGTGCTGAACCCGGCTGCGTGCGCATCAAGGCGTGGGTCGTCCGCCCTTTTATTGATTATTCGGCGAGGTCGAGCCAACGTCGACACCATTTCAACCTTTGTTCTTGAGCTTTGAGTTAATCTCAAATAGATATCAGTCAGAAAGTCTTGAAGTACAACGGCTATCATGGCGCTGACAAGCCCGCAAGATGAGTCGCATCAAAGTAAGTGATTTTGCTTAATTTCAATAATATTTATTTTCACTTTGCTCCTAGCTATCTATAGGGAACTGTATACCAGCTTATTTTTATTAGATCTCTTCCATTATACTTCTTACTTCCATTACTCTTTCACCTATCATAGCTTTCTGATGACACCACAAAAACTTGCATCTGAGTCGGCATGGTATCATACTTCAAAATTCTAATTCTAAGTGGGGGAATGAGATCTGCACTGACATCCCGCAATGGGGAGTATTGTGCATTGTCCCCCTGCAAACCTCACCCCAGCCAGCCCAACTCCTTAAAGTAACGGAGAAGGACTATCATACTGTATTGTGAACATTTTGTACAGTGGTTCCTCGGTTATCTGAACTTGTGTAATCTTAATTCTTCTGTAATCCGACATGCCTAAAACACTGTTTTTTGTACTTTGATGTTATCTGTACCGGTACAAGTTTTCTTAGACAGTACAATATAATCTAACAAATTCAATAGTACGGCACTGACCTGAAAAACTTATGTCGGACTATGGAAGGTCTACCGTGTATCATATTCTCATTGTCGTTGTTAGTTTTGGCAACAAGTTGCGGGTGAACTTGCTTTTGGTCATGCATGCATTCTTAACTTAGCTGTGTAAGCTTTCAAAGCAGTCCATCATAAATAGCATTTCTAGATTAAGTGCCGGTTCAGATTAAGAGTACATGTAATTTTTTTCAACAGAGTTTCAAATGAAAATTATTGAAATTCTCGGAAAAGGTTTCAAAAATAAACAAACCCATAATTTCATGGACGATATTGAAAAATCCAAACAAGCATACAAGATTTCTGATCCAGAAATTGCATTTTTGGTGATGAAAGCTGTATTGAGCGTGCCGTGCCTGGAGAATGAGGAGTACTTTCTCAATACATTGAGAGATGTCCTCAATTTCTACCAAGACATTTTGAAGGGTCATGTCACTAGCTACACTTCTAATATAGATTGCTTGAATGCTGTTGAGGTAAGTTTCAATTTAATAACCTATTTTTAACTGTGTAAAGTATTTTTAACTTTTTTCATAAAGGCTCGTTATTATAAGCCATTCATTAATTTGCAAATTAGTTTACATCATGCTTTACTATATTTTAAGTAAATATAAAAAAAGTAAAGATATTATATTACACAGGTATTTATCCTTATTTTATTAAAACACTCTTTTTATTACAGCAATGCTCATTAAACAGTGACCATATGAAGGATAGAGAGGCTACTGCTTTCATCATACAATTCTTGTACCAAGCTCATATAATTGATCTGCAATGCTGTCTGGATTTCTTTGAACAACTCGAAGAAACAGAAAGCCCTCTTCTCGAGCAGGCCAGCATGAAGGTGTTGATAACCTGGCTGCAAAATGAAGCCTCTAATTATAGCTTCAACTGGACCGAAGAGGATGACAACAGGCCATTGAGCTATTGGATGCATAGAGGTGCTGAATTGGCCAATATGCGTCCAATGTATGTTTGGGTGCGTCATGACGGGGAACCACCCTACAACCCATTGTATCTGTGGGTGAGGAAGCCAGATGAGCAGCCTGGTAGTGGTGGCGTGCACCCACAAGCAGCGGAACAAAATGAGGAAGAAGAAGGGGAACAAAATGAGGAAGAAGGGGAACAAAATGAGGAACAAGAAGGGGGACAACATGGAGAAGAACAGTTTGAAACCTACGATGATGATGTGCTCTCAGATACTGATGATGAGCTGAATACTGACTACGAACTCGATATCAATGGTCGTCCTTTGAAGTATCTGACAAAGAACTTCCTGGGAGGATACCCGGTGGCCCGTTCTTAAATTACCAAAGATTTGTGGTAGCAGTATTAACCAACGGTCGGGATTGACCGGTGGTCAGCTATATAATCATTGTATTCACATAATCTTATTTATTTTATGTAGTTATAGGCTGACAAAGCACAACTTTTGTATGTTTCATGTAGTTTAAGTGAACTAAAAGAATTAATCTTAATCATTGATGTATAACCAATCTATAATATAAGTAATCTTTAAATCTTAATGGATCTCATATCCTTAATGCGGAGTTTCCAGAGGTGGTTTTAACTAAAGGGCTACAAGGCTGGATTGTTAAATTACCAAAAAAATGTAGTTTAGTGTTCTTAAATTATAAAATTTAAAACTTATCATGGGCCTCGTTTAGTAAATATGCAACACAAAATTAACAGACAACTTTTTTAGAAAAATAAAAATTGTCTATAAGCTAAACATTTTCGTAATCTGGATTTTATTTATTTACTTATATGAAATTTTTTTGTAATACTCTGTTTATCTACCCAACGATAAACATCAGTTTTTTCTAAATAAGTATTTTAAATTTTCTGAATTTGAGATTTTAGTTTGTTAATTTATTCAGGGTTCCAATGTTTCGTTTTAAAATTTAGTTATGTCAGGAGTTCTATCCGCCTAAGTGACGATTATTATAATCACATTTTTTATGTTAGTTTAGACTATTTTTAATTTATTTTCTCATGGCATCTCGATTATTATAGAACGTAGTTCTCGGTGTTTACATATTGTTGTAATAATCAATTGCACGATTTACTGTTATTTTTAGTAAAGAACTAGTTAACAATAGATTCCAATGTCATAGCTTTATGAATTGATTGTCATTTATAACAATTGATATGTTAACCAAAATACTGATTGAATGAATTTATTAATAACAACAATTATATGAATTAAAGAATTCAAACCGTTGAATATAGGATAATCTTGAGCATGAAGTATGCTTGACATGAGTAGTATATGTAGTTAACTGATTTTCAATGATGATAAATTTTTAATGTCTCAATGTCCATAGGAAAAATATTAATCTCATTGATGTTTTGAATATTATCTTGATGTGTAATCATATATTATCCGTGAATATTTAAGATCTTAAACGTGTACGGTCTTTTAGAATCGCCTTTCAACTAACGAGCTGAAGATTCTTCCTCATCAGAACAATTCGAGACAGACGATTCGAGGTTAAGAAGCGATTCTAGTGACTCTTTCTTCAACTATTCATAAACTATTCTCAACTGGATATTCGTAAGCTTAAAGTACATGTATGTACCGAAATAAGAATAAGAATGTTAACCACCGAATATCAACTCTTAGGGTGCCTTCAAATTAGCCGCAAATTGTCGCGCGGAGGCAGCGCGGCTGCAGCGCTGCGGCCGCGCTGCTGTCTAAATACATATAAATTAAAAAAAAATAAAAACGCGCGACTGCAGCGCTGCAGCCGCGCGTTTTAATTTATATGTATTTAGACAGCAGCGCGGCCGCAGCGCTGCAGCCGCGCTGCCTCCGCGCGACAATTTGCGACTAATTTGAAGGCGCCCTTAACCTTATAATAATAAAACTGAATGTCAAACTAGAAGTCATACCCACCATTAAAATGTTTTTAGTTGGTGGTACAATGATCTTTTATTTATTAGACCCCTAGTCGATATAGACCACAGACGTAGAAAATTACGCTAGCTTTAGGCTTAATAAGAGAGCTATTCTGTAGGCTTTGAAAAAAAGAGACCGATGTTGCCAGTAGTTTGCTGTCATACCATTCAGTAGCTCTACCATGAGTTTTTACACAATCTATACTCGCTAGCGTCTGTATAGAAGATTTGTACAGTGCCTCTAGGGGATAGTTGGGTACTAAAATTCGTAATACTAATATTTATGTATTTCGTTAACTACAGACGCTAGCGAGTTTAGTTAATATAGTATAGTAAAAACTCATGGTAGAGCTTCCCACCCTCTTATCTGTAGCTCTACCATGAGTTTTTACTATACTATATTTACTACAACCGCTAGCGTCTGTAGTTAAAAAAAAGTATGAAGATTTGTACAGCGCCTTAAGCGGATAGTTGGGTACTAAAATTCGTAATACTAATATTTACGTAACTACTGTAGTAAGGTCAGGAGATTTTACTGTGACAACTCATGGTAGAGGTACTGTTCAGTTGACGGCTTTGCTAGTGTCTCGCAGGCGTTTCTCTTCTTTCATATAAAAATTATTGTAAATTATTGTAAAATGCAACCTCGGACTAAGCCCTCAGATCGTCCGTCCGATAATACATGGTTCATTCTCGACGTCTATGGATGGATATACCTACATACTTGACTAGTCTAAGTACTTATATGCATTTACTAAAATAAAAAGTAGGTATAAATAGAAATAGGTAAGTATTGTTCGAGCCGGGACAAGCTTGCCATATCTTAGATGGTGATGTGTGAAATGTCCATGAATATTTATTTCTTCGACCATCACTCCACTCAATCCCCAAAGGCAACGAGCCTACGTACTACGTACGTGATATTGTCAATTGCACCTATCGAATTTCAACGACTATTTGTAAATAGAACCTTGTTGCGTTGAGATAACGGTGAAATGCGCCGTACAGAGAAAATCGTGACACCTTGATTTATGCACATCGCAAATGTAAGACGACGATTTTATTGATCGGCTTTTGGCTTGCTCTTTTTTAAGTGCACTACGCATACCTATTTTGAAACAAAATGAGTGGGTCAGTCATTTTCTAATGTTTTGGTTTGGACACCGGAACTCACTTTTACTTCTGCTCTTTTTAGGACACTGATGAGGCACGCTTGGATCACAAATGATTCATTTAGGTATACGAATAAGTTTTAGCTTGAAACAGCGTGGTTTTTACGTCACACAGCTGCAGTTTCCAGCTTAAGGTGGTTTTGGAATGTGCCCTGTAACTTTGTGGTCATCTAAGTATATAGATAAGTAGATGATAAAGCGAAGTTGTACCTAAGTTTGATCACAATGAAATGAATCACTTCATTAAAACATAGATACAGTTTTAGTTCATAGGTAGTCTTTTAGACCTACAACTGATCATCATGAAGTTTGTCTTAAACCAGGCCTCAATTATGCCATCTTTTTTTCTTTTTGTCAATGTACCAGTGGATTCTTATTCTTATTCTTGAACCCAAACGTGGATTTTACGATTTTACTACACATGTACCTAGTGTGTACCTACTCAATGATCAAACCACTGTAAGTTAGTCGAGTTGTAATTAGCAAAAAAACATTTGTATGTTTATCGTAGCAATCCAGAATCGATCATTTTTTATTATTATAATTTTTGGCAAAATATAGATAGGTTGGTTATGATTTTCTCTCAACGAGCGTTGCGCAATTGAAACCTCGAATCGAATTGATTTAATCGAGAAAGTGAGCGAGTTGATATCGATTTCGCCTGTAAAATTGGTTTCAATATTAACTGGAAACTTGACTCTGCTTCATTGAACAAGTATTGCAAAGTAGCTACTAGGTACTTACCGACGGATCTATCTTTAAAAGCTTTAAAAATAATTATGTTCTATTAAATCAAAATTCACTTTAGCGTTCATATTGCAAAAATCGATTTTGGCAGGAATAAAGGGGGTTAAGAAATTAAAAATAAATTTGTTTAATTTTTTTTTAAATTCAAACCTCCTTAAACCAAAGCTCATGCGCCGGGCATTGAGAGTTTCAGCTGAAAAACGCTCAAATTCAGATGGATTTCTACCAAAACAATACACGATACACAACTAGTCTTGACTGAACTATATATATATATATATATATATATATACGTATATATATATATATACGTATATATATATATATATATATACGTATATATATATATATATATATATATATATATACAGGGTTACATGGAAAGTCGTGCTAGATCCGTTAAGAGCGTGGAGTACCCATCATTTCTGACTTATTTTACTATGAAACACCCCACCCTAAACTTAACCCATTTCGAGATATTCGACTTTTAAATTTTTATTGAAAATTGCTGATTTTTATGCTACTAAATTTATTTTTGTTTTTTCTGTGCGTCTTATTATTATTATTATTGCATTTTTACATGGGTAATAAGATGCTTTAGGACGTCAATCATTAAAATAGTGCATAAGTTAATTGAATAGATCGTAGTAGACAAGTGAAACTTATGAAATAAAAAAATATTTTATAGGGTTTATTCTTCTCTAAGGGATATCTAAAAAATAATATATGGCACTTGTTCGGCGGATGTCATAATAAATATCTACGTTTCAACAGCTATCTAACGACGTATAATAATCTAGGGTTTGTGTTACATTTCGTGGAAAAAAAGTAGTTGGGACGCTCCAGGTTGCAGTTTTAACGGTCCCGCGCGTGCAAGACAAGTGAAGATTTAGGTAGGTGCGAATGATAGAAAAGTAGTCAAAATCAGAAGAAATAGTTCAGAATCACAGCCAAGTTGAGAAAAAGAGCAAAACGATATCACATACACGAAGCACAAAAGCAGACTGACAACAAACAATATCCCCTGTTGTATTCCCAGCCCTAGCCGGTCTCTACACATTTTTTCTATCATTCGCACCTACCTAAATCTTCACTTGTCTTGCTCGCGCGGGACCGTTAGAACTGCAACCTGGAGCGTCCCAACTACTTTTTTTCCACGAAATGTAATACAAACCCTAGATTATTATACGTCGTTAGATAGCTGTTGAAACGTAAATATTTATTATAACATCCGCCGAACAAGTGCCATATATTATTTTTTAGATATCCCTTAGAGAAAAATAAAACCTATAAAATATTTTTTTATTTCATAAGTTTCACTTGTCTACTACGATCTATTCAATTAACTTATGCACTATTTTAATGATTGACGTCCTAAAGCATCTTATTACCCATGTAAAAATGCAATAATAATAATAATAAGATGCACAGAAAAAACAAAAATAAATTTAGTAGCCTAAAAATCAGCAATTTTCAATAAAAATTTAAAAGTCGAATATCTCGAAATGGGTTAAGTTTAGGGTGGGGTGTTTCATAGCAAAATAAGTCAGAAATGATGGGTACTCCACGCTCTTAACGGATCTAGCACGACTTTCCATGTAACCCTGTATACGTATATATATATAAAATGTTCTTTTAACATATCTACGAATTTAAAATTTATATAAATATTATGTAGTTATTTTTTTCTTCTGTTTATAATTTCTGGTTGGTGTAATCGCGTAACGATTCTAGTCTTAGAACGAGTACAACACGTAAAAAATAGAACATGGTGTACCTACATAACACGACACAAGTAATTTTTCTTACAGTTGTACTGTAAGAAAATTTACTTCTGAAAACTGAGCTCCTAAAAATACTAAATATCAACTTCAATCGACACTGAGACGACAAGAAACACTAAATATATATTATTAAGCGTTCAAAAATTGTTAAGCCTTGATCTAAAAAGCATAGGTTTTTGAATAAAAATACCTCGGTGTAAAATCATGCTGGAAAAGACTTCAACGCGCCTGCCCCGTTTTTTTTTTTCTAAATAAAATCTAACGCCACAATATAGTCACATTATTGGCGAATACATACAACTAATAATTGAAGTATGAAATAAGTAACTATTTCATGCTTTGACTGCTTTAGTATCTATATTCGAATACATCTTAATCATTATTAGAAACATTGACCGCACATTAATTTCTAGCCAGTTACCTTAATATCAAGATAATCTGACAAACTATTGGTTATCCTGACCAATAAACCACTTTGAATGATATTCAAGCCTATTGACCCAATAACCGAGTAATTTTGATTATTATTCAGCACACGTAGCTTCACCAAAGCTGGACGTAAACTTGGTTATTCAGCGCGCGAAACTGCTGGGCCTCCTACCTCGGGTCTGCTCAGGCGCACCTGCCGTGGCGTCGTCACTGGCTCGGCGCAGCTCTACGATTTTCAGTCAGTCCATGTCACACCGCCGCGCGCGACATTCGCGCCATGACCAAGCAAAGTCGAATTATCCCGCGAGTGTATTTATAAAGTTACTGTGTTACCATTAACATGGATGTGTTACGTTTCTGCATTGCCATCCTCTTCCTTCAAGGTAAATACAATTTATAATAAGTTTACTTAGCGATTAGTAAGTAGGCGAGAGTTGTCGAGATGAACTACTTTCCGATTTGTTCTCGCGACAATGTGAGATTTCTTTTTGTCTCTTTTTATAATTGTTAAATTGAAAATACTTTAATAAGTACTTTATGTCGTTATTATTGTAGAAATAATTGTTATTCTATTTTTTGTACTTTTCTGGCCTTAGTTAAATAACTAAGTACCTACATAGTTTTTATATTTATATAAATTTAGTTTATCTAGGTTTATGACTGTCTTTCAGAATCTTCAAAATATGTTCTAACCGCAAACTAGAAACCAAGAGGCTGGTTTTAACCAGCATTTCTACGGGTCATTGATATCATGCTTTCTCCATACCCCGACCATGAAATTATAATTTACGATGATAGAACACGTATTTCGGAGAAATTCTTAAAAAATTGTAATTTGTTGATGCTTAGATCGGTATGCGAAATACCGTTGTATTGATTTACATATATTTCACATAAATTATCGGATTCTCGATGTCGTTTGTAGGGCACCCGCTATGCTGTTGGCGCGGGGAATTAGCGCTGTATAACAGGGCACTGATCTGTCATCATACCATACTTACCTACCTACTGTCTGCCACCCCACCCGGTAAAAATGATTCAGTGTTTTTAGGGTTCCAAAGACTGACGCGGAACCCTATAGCATGCAAACTGCACCCGCCTATAGAATATGTCGATGATTACGATATTCATCGACTATTATGTTTGATCATTATAATATAATGTTACAGTGCAGAAAATTTTGCTTGGGTTGGTTACACACAAAACAGTTTCATCTTGTTTGGATTAAAATATAGTGTGTTTGAGAAAAATCATAAATTGATAAATTTTCTAGTGTTTCTAATTTTGAAATATATATAATATATATATATATAACTCCAGATCACTTTGTATTAAAAACGTAACATTAAGTTGTTGTTTTCAGCACTATATTTTTATCGTAACGGCACTTTAAGATCGTTTTCCTTCAGACACGGAACCTTAAAAAAAACTATAACTAGGCAAATCCGCTACGTAGCAGGTAGGTAGATAATTAGGTAGCGTGACGCCTGCGCATGCGACGCAGATTACTAGAATTACGAGAGCGGACGACGCGGAATCAATCACGACTTTTCGATCGGTCGATTTACTGATTTGATTTACGACTACGTGATGAGTTCAAGCATTAGTAGTCACACCTACATAGAAACAAAATCCTCTGCTATGGCCCTTATATTAATAAAATGTTGATTTATGATTAAGCTTAGTTGACATTTCAAACTGCTAGAAAAACTGGCTGATCCATCCTAAAATGCACAAATTATTTCTTATTCATGATATCGTTTTTAGTGGCTGCATAACTGCTATGTAGGTAGGTATTTAGGAATAAATGAAAGGTCCGTCTTACTCGGTAGCTAGTTTATTACTGGGGTTGCCCGCAGTGTAATACACAAGATATAGAACATCCCTCCAACATTAATTTGGAAACCTGTAACAATCGATATTTTAACATTATAATCTAAAATTACAACATGTTATTACCTAGAATACCTATTTACAAATTACACATTATGCTACCTGAAACTACTTAAAAATATTTCTTATAGCTAATAGGTTTTCTAAGCCGCTTAGAGCGCTCGAAAGGACTGCCGGCTGCGTTAGAAATACCTGGACTGTTATCCTCATTACGACCAGCACTCGGTCCAGCCGTTCGAGTCTCTTTTACCACCTCTTCGCATGCCTCCGCCCACTCATCATTGTCAGCATCCTCCTCTACCTGCACGGTATCAGCTGTACTCGCTACATTAGCAGCCGCCGCGACCCGCACCCCACTCTCCTCCACAGCGGTGGCCGATAGACCTGATGGCGGAGACGCGGGCGGCGGCGGCGGCGGCGGCGTGGCGGGTGGCTGCAGCGCGAGGAGCGGAGGCCGCGCGAGGGGCGGCGGCGGCGGCGACGCTCTCGGCACCGGCGGCGGCGGGGGTGCCGGCCCACCAGGACCGGGAGCGTCCCCGCTGCCCCTATTATTGATATCTGCATTGTTTTCGCTTACATTAATAAACTTTCTCATTTGATCTATATGCCTTTTGCAATTTGTATCATAATCATTAAAATATATTTCATACAATCGTGTTCCTAGAATCTTTTTAACAATTCCTATGCTCCAAACACCTTTCCTTGCTATGAACCACTTAGCCCACACAGTCTCGCCCACTTCAAAACATCTGTTAGGTTTTAATACCGCATGGTTTGACCTATCGACTGATTTGTTTTGCGGTAGAATTAAATCTAGCTTACACCTCAAATTACGACCCATCATCAGCATAGCCGGAGTGAAACCGGTAGCGCAATGTAGGTATACTGTTTCTAAAATCAAACAAAAAACTCTGTAATCTACTAATGACTTCTCTCTGGCAATATCCTTCTGAAAACATGCATTTAATCATTTTTTTACAAGTTTTTACAGAATTTTCTGCTTGACCGTTGCTAGCTGGGTGATAAATTGGAGATGTAACATGTACAATGCCGTTATTTTGACAAAACGTGTGAAATTCTGCTGAGCTTATTTTAACATCATTATCCGACACAATAACATTAGGTAAACCGAACCTAGAAAACAACTCTTTTAGTTTTTGAATAAGCGCATGCGTGGAAGTGCCTCGATCCATGTGAATACATTCCAGCCATTTGGAAAACGCATCAACAACAATAAGATAAACCGCCTGTCCTATCGACATATAATCTATGTGAATGCGGTGCCAGGGCGCGGGGGGGCGCGGCCAGGGCGCGGGGGGCGCGGCCGGCGGCGCGCTGCGCACGGCGGCGCACGCGTCGCACGCGCCGACCCATCGCTCGATATCGCCGTCGATACCCGGCCACCACATTCTACTGCGAGCTGCGCTTTTTGTTTTCACTATGCCAAAATGCGCAGAATGCAGCTCCTTTAACATTCTTTCCCTATAAACCGTCGGAATCACTATTCTATGACCGCGGAACAAACAACCGTCTATCACCTCCAGATCAGTTTTACATTGAAAATATGGCGCTATTGATTTACAAATTATTTTCCTAGGCCAACCATTACTCATATATTTTGTTACCGTTTTTAGCACTTCATCGGCTGCAATTTCACGTTTGATATCACTAAATAATACCGGTTCTACGCTCGCTTCTAAGAAAAGAAAATACCTTGAGCTTCCTCCGTCTTGCTTATCTCCACTGATTGTAGACGATAACGGTGATCGAGAGAAATAGTCCGCTACCTCATTGTTTTTACCATCAATATATTTAGGAATATAATTATAAGCAGATAAAATAATTGCATATCTTTGAAGCCGTAATGCCGCTGTCACTGAAACGCCGTTACCTTTCCCGAATATAGAAAGCAAGGGACGGTGGTCGGTCTTCAAAACGAAAGGTTCTTGACGCCCATACAGATATTGGTGGAAATGTTTAACCCCAAAAATAATAGCAGTCGCTTCTTTTTGAATTTGACTATAATTCTTTTCACTCGCCGATAACGACCGAGAAGCGAATGCAATCGGACGCTCACGCCCGTCGGCGTCGAGATGCGCCAGCACGGCGCCCAGCCCGCCCGGGCCCGCGTCGACCGTCAATACAAGCGACGCGTCCGGCTCAAAATGCGCTAGCACTCGCTCGCTGGCCAACGCGCGCTTCACGCTGGCGAACGCCGCCTGCTGGCGCTCTCCCCACTGCCACTCCGCGCCTGACCGCAGCAGTTCGTGCAATGGATTCAGTAAAGCCGATGCCGCCGGAATAAAATTTCTATAATAATTCACTACACCTAAGAAACGTTTGACTCCTAACACATCGGTAGGCGCAGGTGCTCCTAAAATAGCTTCGACCTTGGTCGGACAAGTTTTCAATCCGTTTTTATCTATAACATAACCTAAGTATGTCACACTCTTTTCAAAGAAAACACATTTGTCCTTTTGTAAACGCAATCCCGCGTCTTGTAATCTACACAGAACCTCGCGCAATCTTGACAAATGTATTTCCTTCGATGGTCCCGTTATACAAATATCGTCCAACCACACACTGACCCCATCTAACCCGGCTAACAATGTTTCCATTGCTTTCTGAAAAATGGCAGGTGCGCATGCTAAACCGTACACTAAACGTGTGTAGGTAAATAAACCTTTGTGCGTATTTATGGTTGTCAGCTTTTGAGATGAAACGGATAATTTAAATTGATTGTATGCATTACTCAAATCTATTTTTGAATAATTTTCACCGCCCCCTATTTTAGAAAACACTTCCTCTATACGTGGTAATGGGTACTTATCAATTTCTAAATCTTTATTCAAGGTACAGGAAAAATCTCCAGCAATTTTTAATTTTCCATTTTCTTTCAACACTGGCACTATGGGCGTGGCATATTCTGAATAATTAACTGGCATAAGTATACCTAAACCTACTAATCTATCAAGTTCTTTGCTAACTTTGTCTCTGAGAGCAAAAGGTACTGTGCGCGGTTTGAAAAACTTTGGTGTTGCATTTTCTTTTAACTTTAAATCAACTTCAAACTTATTGAAACATCCTAACTCATCTTTCCAAACGTCTGGATACTGTAACAATAGCCGTTGCACTTCATCGCTGCACTTATTCTTACATATTATGTTATTATTAGCAGTGGAAAAATAAATTTTAAACTTTTTCATAAAGTCACGACCCAGGAGCGGTGGGCCTCCATTTTCCAAAACATATATTTTAATTTTTTCTAAGGAGTCTGAATATTTAACTGTAGGCACAAAATATCCTAAGGGTGTAATCTTATGACCATTATAGAGGCACATTTTTAAATCACTTTTATGTAAACCATGATTAGAAAAATATTGATAATACAAGTTCTTCGAAATTACAGTACTTCCGGAGCCAGAATCTAACTCCATACACAAATCAACACCGCACACTGAAACATTTAGTTCAATTGGTTTATAGTCAACATACCTCAAGTTAAAAAGTTCACATTCGCTGCAGTCCCCTTCTTGGCACCTGTCCGTCTCCTCCAAGCCGATATTATGCAACTTAGATTTTCTAGCCGCACACAACTTTTTTAAATGACCCTTCTCACCACAAACTAGACACTTGTAGTTTTTGAATCTACACTTGGCCGCACTGTGATTTCTCAAACCGCACACTTTACACCGCTCTTCGTCGTTATTGCCCGCCGCAGCAGTGCCGGCGCCGGCGGCCGGCCGGCGCGCCGCACCAGCCGCGCCCGCGCCGCCCGCGCGCACGTGGAAAACCGGCTCCTCCTTGACGACGACGGCGGCACCCGCGCTGACGGCGCCCGCGCCATCAGCGCGCGCCTGCCGCGCACACGATGCCTTCTGTGCGACCTCCACAGCCTGCCCGAGCGTCAGTGTTTTTGAGTCGCTCTCGAACAGTTTATCCCGTTCATGTCCCGATCTGAAGCCTAGCACGAAACGGTCACGCAGAAGCGTGTCCAGCTCCGTACCGAAATCGCAGTACACGGCTAGCCCTCGCAGCCGCGCCGCCCATTCCTCGATGCTTTCACCATCGGATCTCATCGCCTCGTAGAACTTCGCCCGGTCGGCGAATGTTGACCTTTTAGGCGTGAAATGCTTGTCTAATACAGTCACTAGCCCACTATAATTTATGTCCTCGAGTTTCTCCGGATGCACGAGGTTCCGGAGCAGACGGTAGGACTCGTCCGATAAATGCGTCAGCAAAACTGCACTTTTGTTAACCTCTGAGATGTTATTCAACTTCACAAACTGCGTCAACTTGCCGTAAAATACTTCCCATTCGTGAATTTTATAATCGAAAACGTTTAGGTTTCCCAGAAAATTCGCCATTGCACAAAAATGTGTGTAAAATCCCGGCCTCGTCGTCAAATGCTATGTAGGTAGGTATTTAGGAATAAATGAAAGGTCCGTCTTACTCGGTAGCTAGTTTATTACTGGGGTTGCCCGCAGTGTAATACACAAGATATAGAACAATAACACATAATGTCTCCTTGCTAAAGATTTGCAAAACGCGTATTACAATCTGGACGACACGACGACCCAACACGACCAGTAGACTGAACGCTACTGTAATTCTCGACTTGCATGATCAGCTAGGTTAGAACTTATACGCATTGGCCCTATAATAATAACGATATTATGTTAGATTTACCGTTATTATTTTATAATTTAGTTTTAAAACGTTGCAACAGCTGACTGCACCTGCTGTCTCCCTTAAAAAATCCGGAAATTGAGGTTCCCCTGACATCCGGTTTCAAAGCAAACAAGTAGACGAAAGACGACCAGTTTCGAGCTCCTCCGATTAAAGTTCCGAACCAATATAGTAAAACAGAACCAACTTTGTCCAACGACAAAATACTCGTGTACCTATTTAAAAAACAAACAAGTATCTGTACTGTATTAAAAATATTTTAAATTTAAAATAGCGTTGCTGAAACTAAAAAAAATGTTAACTTTTTCTGGTTTGCACCTTCCGTATAACAAATATAAGAAAAAATAATTGTAACTTAAATAGGCAATAAGAAGTTTCTTTTAGTGGATGCCGGGTCGTTTCACAAGAATGCATTTTTTGTTGGGTGTCTAGTCTGCCGATGCCTGTCCCATAAAAAACCTGGAATGTGGATACAATACGTAAGATAAATGCTTCCTACCCCAGGATTACCTGATTTGATGATGATTAGTTTATTATTATAAACCAATCATCAAGCTATTGCTTGACATGAAGCTGTGGGATCTACCAAAGTACCGCGGAACTTCATATACAGACAAAACATATTGATTATTTTATTGGTACGTTTAATTTGCGTGTAGAAATCAAGAAACAATAATATTAAGTAACTTTTGCATAATCTTGTCGTAACTAGTATTTTAGCTAATAGATTTCACTTTTAACATTTACAAATAAAATGTTGTAAAATTATACTTTTGCTGTAATAAACCAATCTTAGTTAGCTCATAGAAAGCTTTATCACATTCTACGTTTAGTGACTTCAATAGCCGCAGGAGTATTGTTTTTATACCATATTTTCTTTAAATGATAATAAAAAAACTATTTTCTTGTTTTCACGATTTTGTGAAATAAAATTCTTTTGAGTATATACTACGTAGTACTACGTAGTACTATAGTACGTTACTATACGTAGTACTACGTAGTACTATAGTACTAGGTACGTAGTACTACGAGTATATACTAACTCAAAAGAATTTTATTTCACAAAATTCTAGTACTACGTAGTACTACGTAGTACGGGGTAGGTATACTATATGTATGTGTAATGCTATTTACTTGTTCGCGATCTTTTCTGATGGTTTAAAGACTTGTGGGTTTGTAGACAGCAGTTATAATAAAATACCTATAATTACTTTAACGATACCTAACACGTGTAGTGCGTGAAAATCAAAAGAAGAATACAGAGATGTCGTGTAAGTGTGAATTTAACATCTGTTGATATATAAATCGTAATTTACTTAAAATAAGTCAATGTTATATTTCTTTATTAGCTTACAGTTTGGCTAGTTTATATATTTATTATATTTTAGCGGTCCGTCCCGGCTCTGCACTGGTTTTGTGCGTTTTTTTATATATAAACCTTTATTTATTTATTTTTTATGTGTTTATAAAAAATATTCACTTACCTATTTAAAAAAACTGTTGAACCCAAAAACCAGCAAACATTCGAAATGCTATACAAAACACTATTAAAATATACAGATTGTGGTACATCAATGAAGTTGCTTTATGACTTAGCGTGTATATTTCCGTGCCTACCTAGGACATTGGTTAATTTTACCTCAGCTGCTTAACCGCGGCGTTGGAGTGAAAGTTTGTCAATGACACGCCACGCGAGGTGAGACGAGGGTCAAGAACAACATTAACCTACCGTATAAAGTATTTCTGAACCTTATTTACTTTCTTTACATTTCATTCAGGAATTACATTCGACTATTTATATTTTAAACTACACTCGAGAGCAATGAATCCGGGTCACTTAAAGAATCCTAAAAATCTCGGAAACTAAAAATGCTAGGTTAATGCAATAAATTGTATTTAATAGACAATGTAATACTCCTTAAATGAAGGTATTAAAACTTCTTAGTTATTGTAAAGTTATATCATAAAAAAATCAAATTTGAAAAAGGGCCACTTTCGAAGATGGAACTACGAAATTACAGCATTTGGTTTTGCTTTTGTTTGTAATCCGTCATTTATGTGGGTACATAAACCATGTTGATAGTGCTCTATATTCATTATTTAAGCTGAAATTATGTCGCTTACGCCTGAAGAATGCACCAGAATACTTACAATGCTGGAAACCGGCCGGAGTCAGCGCGATACAGCCAGGACTGTCGGTGTGTCGCTGTCAACAGTACAAAGAGTTCTCCGACGTTACGAAGAAACTGGTTCTAACCTACGCAGACCAGGAACGGGCAGAACCAGGTGTACCACAGCACGAGAAGACCGATACTTGGTGAACACCATGCTTCGAAATCGCTTTCTCACAGGAACTGAACTCACCAATCAGTTTCGACGCCTCGGAGGAAGTAACCCAAGTGCATGGACAGTAAGACGTCGGCTTGCTGAATCTAACTTAAAACCCCTTAGACCTGCAAACGGCTCTAAACTGGAGCGTGGGCATCGTATTTCGAGACTAAGATATGCCCAGAGCCACGTAAATTGGAGTATTGAAGATTGGTCAAAAGTTATGTTCTCCGACGAATCAAAATTTATGCTCTACAAGCACGATGGAAGACACAGAGTGTATCGAAGACCAGGGGAAAGATTCAAGCAAGCATGCATCGAAGAAAAAGTAGCCTACGGTGGTGGGTCTGTACTTGTGTGGGCCGGAATTTCTTCTGAAAGTCGCACAGAGCTGGTGATCATAGAAAACGGCTCTTTAACTAGCGTAAGATATGTGGAAGAAATCCTCAATGATCACGTTGGTCCATTTATGGTCAATTTAGGTGAGGATGCTATATTTATGCATGACAATGCCCGACCTCATACAGGTAGGATTGTGAATGACTACCTTCAAGAGATGAACATTACTCGTATGGAGTGGCCAGCGCGCAGCCCGGATATCAACCCGATCGAGCATGCTTGGGACGAGCTAGGCAGATGCGTAAAACAACGAAACCCTCCCCCAATCACGCTTCGTGGTATACTGTATACTGAGTACTTTGAAGGTATTGCAAAGTTCTTGCATGTCTTACGTTGTACATCATGAACCTCAGGTTCACCACTCCTCAGTGTGAGTGACCCACATATTGTGAGGCAACTTCCCTTAGAAAACGAACCGTTGCAGCAAGGTTATGAAGCAACGCCGGGGCCGATTGTTTCACTGAGATAGGTTAATTAAAGACATTATCAGTGTCAGTGCCGACACGTGATTTGGATTCATTTCCTTGCAAGTTAGTTTTCTTGAATTAACTTGAGCATATTTTACTTGTAGCTATTTGATTTGGCTGTATTTTTATCAATAAGTAGATACTTCTATAATTATAGGTACACTCGTAAGCAAAAAAAACGACTCAGGAAAGGACGCACGCTCGCGGACAAAAATCTCTGGCAAAAAATCTGAAGCCTTCATTCTATTTCTGATTTCAACATCTCAAAGCTGTTAGTTTTAGCTTTAAAATTAGTGGTCTATGTTGGTATTTCAATAACCTAGAGTAGCTTAAAATATTGAACACACAAAAACTATATTATAGTTATATTTTTACTGTTATTTTTAAAATGCTGTTGATCAAGCATTGAAAACGTAGTTTCGTTGCATATACAGTTCGAACAGAGTCAGAGTTAGCAAAAATAGTTTTGCTAATCCGTTTGTATCCAATAAAACCTGACTAAATTCGTAATTGTATCACTGTGTGCTAATCAAGACTAATGTCATTGACCTCGCTTTTGTTCAGCTGAGCTGAGAATGACCAAGATCAGCCGTGTGAAGTAAAAGTGCATTTTAATAAAACACGCCGCCGGTGAAAGTGACTTACCTACGCAAATAATCATAAAAGTTACGCTATTCTGTAATAATGTTATTTGTGAATTATACCTACGGATTATGGAGACTGCGAGAATAAAACTGAACATGAGAGTTCACAGAAATTACTCACTGCGGTAACTTCAAACAAAAAAAAACCACTCAATTATGAATATACTGTGAACTTTCGTGATCAGTAGGTATTCAATTATCACGTTACTTCATACTGTAATATGTATATCTCTCTATAATACGAGTTCTAATCTCAAAATTTAATATGAAAAACATTCGAAAAATAACTATAATTAGAGTAGGTACCCACGCTATAATACCTATCACCAAGCTAGCATCGAATCTAGTAAAGGATCTCATTATCACTTGCACCCTGAGAAGGATCCAGGATAAGGATAGCATGGAAACCTGTCGTTAACAACTCTACCAAACTTGATCTAAAACTGGCACAACTTTCGTAATGCAGAGTAAGACGAACAATTAAATTCTAAAATCCTATCAAGTAATAAAACAGAAATATCTACTAGATATTATGATTTATCATAATATAGCCGTGAAAGTTGTAACCGATAAGGAATTTCCTCAAATAATGTATCAGTTGACCTGTGCCACTGGCGTGTGCCAAGTTCCTGTCGCATGCGATCATTTACATCGAAGAGTTGTCAGCCAGGCGGCCTGGTTACGCTGAGCTAACTGCGCATTGGACCTGTAACGGTGCAAGAATTCCTACCCGCTAAGTTATACCACAGTTTAGCGGTCTGAAGAGTGTTGTATTAGAATTGCAGTCATCTCCACTACCAGTATCTGCTGCAAGCAGAAAGAGGTTAGGATGTAAAGCTCAGGAAAGCAACACAGAAAATACATGTCAAGAGTTGCCCTCAATGAAGATGTATATTTGAAATAAGCAAATGAAGCTACTTACTTATATTTAAACTAAATCGTCTGTATGGAAAAATTGCTTTAATCACTACTATTCTAAAGGCCGGTTTCTCAAACGATGATCAACGAAAAAATCAAATAATTACTATCTGTCAAACTCGGATCAATCGTGATTTGGGTTTCCAGAAACCGGCCGTAAGTATTCTAATTCGTTATTAAAATGCGACAAAGTGCATCAAGTGTAAAAAAATCAGTTATTTTACAAATACATCTTGTTTATTTTTTCTCTAGATATTTTTCATTTGTTACTAAAGCTATTGAGGCGCTTTCATCAAAAGATATGTGCACATCTAAAAATGTGTGCCTTTGACGATCGATGTGGCGCGACGGGCCAAGGTCCGCCTGCTACGCGTAGGTTGCGGGTTCGATTCCCGTCTAGGGATAAATGTTTGTACGATCTGCAAATATTTATTCCGTGTGTTCTGGATATTTTATATGTATAAAAAAGTATCTATCTATGTAATGTATTGTATTAAGTATGTCTGTCTTCTAGATGATGTGTGGATTGACCAGCATTATTTATTTATTTATTTCTGATGAAAGCGTTTAATAGCTAGATCTAACAAATTGACATGTATCTTAAATAGGAGGTAACAAAGCTCATGCTATGCATACCGGGTACCAAATTTCTCCAACAATACAATTCTGACTAAGCTGACCCCAATCTAGAATATTTTCTTCTAACTCAGAGATTGCCAACTCACTATGACTCAAACTTCCGAGATAAACTTTGTCACCTTTATGTTGTTAATAATAAGGTCGAGAATGTTGTGTCTTGCATCACAGCTTTCACATTTTTCGTATGGTCGTTGCGTCAGTAGCATCACAGGTGTTTTCTTGCTACAAATCATGGGAATTATTTTGATCTAGATGTATTATATTACATCCGTTTTGCCTAGTTCATTTCCGAATATCATTATCGTAGTTTACAATCTCAACTAAACACACTTGAACTAAGAGAACAAGATTGCTGATAGATTACATGAATATATATATATATATATTTTCACATAAATGTTTTATTTAAGCCTTCCGTACTGTTCAGGACTGTTTAAAACAGAATAAATGCATGTCCTTATATTTGTTTCAACTTGTTTTGCTATGAATATATAGGATTTTAAATTGATGGACGATCTATGCTCAGAGCACCGAGCTAAAATGCGGTAGTCTTGTGCTTATAGTATAGGAAATTACTAGTATATTATACATAGAATTCGACATATTTCCTTATCAAAGGTACCTGTTTAACTGGACCAAAAAAAAAAAGGTTTTTATTAAAAAGAGATACCATCCAAGCCCCGGCCTTTCAACTTTCTACCCCCGAGGCGAGAAGCATCCAGTGGGTCAGACCTGTGCTGTCTGCTATCGAAAGGCCAATGACTCAGTTTCTCATACTAAAAGTTTTAATCTAATATTATTTGTCATTATTGTCACGATCTGCGTTCGGTCATTTACCTGTTACATTACGTATTGAAATCGTTGAAGGAATTGATAACTTGATAACAAATGTCCAGCAGTGGACTGATATAGGTTTATTATGTTGCTTGACGACTTGAATGTAATGTACATTCCCAAGATCTCTCCCAAGACTTGCTGTTACGGTCTTCGACTCTTCCCATCCAGTGTTTCCAACTATTCCGCAGATTGTTTCTCCTACTCGCCGGATCGAAGTCTAGAAATTATGAGATAAAAAAATACTGGTAATAGTTTTATTTATCTAAAAATATTGGTTCCGGATAACGAGGCAATCATGATCACTAAGAAAACAGTATCTATCGAATCTAGTCTCATCGATCATGTCAGTAACTTAATTATCATACAATGAAACCAAGATTGGTAGGTAATTAGCTATTTTCTTGAAACTAAAACTATGACTACACTACACGCTATTATTTATTTGTCAGTAGAGCGTGCTATTGTTTCTACATGCATGGCCCCGAACTGAGATTTTGCAATGTCCGCAAAAATATTAAAGATAGTAGATAATCTAGGATTCAGGGCTAACTAAACCATCTGCGTTATTTAGTTAATCTACATTTAAGGATACGGTATAAGTCAATCAACAGCTTGTGGAACTACTATATAAGTTTTATTATGTTTATTATGACTTCTTTTACACATGTATTGAAAATAAGTAATTTACAAGTAATTTTTTATTTTTATTACAAATATGAATTAATTAATTTAAAAATGCTATATTTCACGTTATGTATTTTGAGTCGCGCTGTTGTCGTTTTTATGGCATTCCTGGATTGTAGTTTTTAGTCACTTAAAAATTGGTTTGTACAATGCAGGTTCCCTTGGTACTAACCACGACGACTTCATAGCTTCTATTTTAAAGCACGACTTAGACATATTAGCTATAAATGAAACTTGGCTACGAGCTGGTGAAGAAGGGCGCGCGCCCACGTTGGCGGGCTACCGTCTCAGGCATATCCCACGGCCACGGGAGATTCGCGCGCGAGGTGGAGGGGTCGGCTTCTATGTCAAGCGAGGCATCAATGTTCGCACCTGGCCTCACCCGGTGGATCCTGTACACAAGAATGTCGAACAGATGTGGTTAACCATGGCGCTCAACGGTAAGAAGCTTGCCATTGGTACAGCCTACAGACCACCGTGGATGGATGTAGATCTTTTCCTTGACGCTATTACTGACTCAATAAATGCGATACCTTGCTGTGATCATTTTATAGTACTAGGCGATTTCAATATCAATCTTTTGAACAACACTGAATTGAAATCTACTAAGCTTCTCACCTTCTTATCTTGCCTTAATCTTTCCCAATTGGTGATTTCACCTACTCATTACACAGATACCTCTGAATCACTTATTGATGTGGTATGCTCTGATTTGCGCTCCAATAAGATAACTGTTGAACCGGTAGGATCCCTACGTGGTCACTGTCTTATTAGTTGTGAGTTTAACATTAAACGTATCAAATCTAAACCATATAGAATTACTTATAGACCTATTAAAAACATTGCAATTGATGTTTTTAATATGCAATTACAATCGATAAGATGGGATGATCTTTTGACACTTGGCTGCGTTAACGATATGGTTAACGTATTTACCCAGAGTGTCTTAACTCTTATTGACCTTCACGCTCCTAAGACTTCAATTATTATTAAAACGCGTTCTTATCCATGGATAACTGATACCGTTAAATTAATGATGAAGTTACGCGATGAAGCGGCGGCAGAGTACCATTTGTCTAAATTGGAATGTAAGAAAACTTACTATAAAAGTCTCAAATCCTCTGTCAATCAAGCTCTTTTTCACGAAAAAACCGCCTATTTTAAACAAAACATCAATAGTAAAATTAATGACCCGAAGCTTTTATGGAAAAATTTGAAAAACATTGTTTTACCTAAAAATAATACAGAACTACCTTCTCATTTTCAAGACGCAAACAATATAAATAATCATTTTCTAAACATTCCCGGCATATCAGATGTATCTCTTTCCCTCCTTACCTTCTTTGAATATCATAAGTTCAATGAATCAGTCTTTCATTTGGAACCAGTTGGCCTAGACCGCATAGCCAGAGTAATACATAGCCTGAAATCCAAAGCTGAGGGTTGTGATCTCATCAACTTAGACATGCTTATGCTAACGTTGCCAAATACTCTTGAGGCAATAACATCGATTATTAACCAGTCCATTATGTCATCTACTTTCCCTGATGTTTGGAAACTTGCGATTGTCCTTCCATTGCCTAAAATCTCTAACTCTACTGAATTAAAAGACCTTCGGCCAATTAGCATTTTACCGTGTCTATCGAAGGTGCTCGAAAAGGTTGTAAGCTCGCAATTGACAGATTATCTTGATTCACACAATATCTTACCTGAGGCACAGTCCGGTTTTCGTAAAGGACGGAGCACTACTACTGCCTTACTTGATGTCACCGATAACATCCTTTGTGCACAAGATAAGGGTATGTGTACTCTGGCTGTGCTGTTGGATTTTTCTAGGGCTTTTGACTCCATTAATATAAATCTTCTCCTATCTAAACTAAATTATTACGGCTTTGACCGTAATGCTTTGCAGTGGTTCAACAGTTATCTTAGCGATCGTTACCAGTGTACTAAACTATCTTGCAATGACGGTTCAGCTTTATACTCTGACACTGTGCCCATTAGGCGTGGGGTCCCTCAAGGGTCTATTTTGGGGCCTTTGCTCTTTATATTGTATACAGCTGACGTGCAGATGTGTATCAAGCATTGTCAGTTTCATATTTATGCTGATGACATTCAAATATATATTTCGTGTAAGCCCTCTGATATCAATACTACTATTGCAATGCTTAATGAAGATCTCTCTAATATATCACAGTGGTCCAAAGATAATAGTTTACTGTTAAACCCAACTAAGACTAAATATTTAATTTTTGGTAATAAGCATCAACTGTCTGGTCTTAATCATACTCTGAATGTTACGGTCATGGGTGAGCCGGTGGAGCGTGTTTATGAAGCGCGCAATCTTGGGCTGTATATTGACTGTGACCTTCGCTTTGAAAAGCATGTTGCTGACTCTGTTAGAAACTGCTTTTATCGTTTAAAGGTACTGTATAGAGTGAGGCCTTATATCAGCGTTGATCTGCGTATTCAGCTTGTGGAGTCACTAGTCCTGTCTAAATTAAACTACACTGATGTTGTTTTTGGCCCTCGTTTACTAGCCAGAACCCAGAAACTGGTCCAGCGGGTGCAGAACGCCTGTGCTCGCTTTTGTTTCAATGTCCCATCGAGGAGCCACGTCACGCCTTTTCTAAATAAACATCTCATTTTAAAAATGAAGCACCGTAGGAAGCTTCATCTTGCGTGTCTTCTGTTTGGTGTGCTGAAGCATGAGGCACCCTCATATCTTTACAACAAGTTGTCGTGGATATCAAGTTCTAGGTGCTACACCACCCGTCAGTGTTCGATGCAGCTCTCCACACAGCGGCATAGCTCAGCCTCTTTTAGAGGCAGCTTTCGCTACGCTGCATCGAAGTGCTGGAATAACATTCCCCCACCAATTAGGAACCTGCAAAATATACATGGCTTTAGGAATAAACTTAAGTTATTTTTGTTTAACCGTCAAAAAGAACAGGAACGGCATAGACACGACGTAAGCATTATATAAGTTAGCAATTGGTTATTTATTCTTTTATTTTATGATGTCACTTTATTAATATTCTTTGTCTCTTTTTATTTAATTATTTTTATTTTATTTGTAAGCAACTTTATTATTCTTACCTATTATGTATGTTTTTCTTCACTTTTGCTCGTTAGGTTTACTTATGTAGGCACATAATAACTTTTCCTTATACAATTATGCTGTTGATTTAAAATATCCTTTTCAATTTATCTTTTATTTATATTTATTTTAGTCTCTTTACTTTTGTTTCATTTAGGTAGTAGTTAAGTCTCTTCCGTGACATCACCGAATCGGCTCTGGCGGAAGACCAGCGTTGGTTGTAAGACCGACATTTATGCTGAGCCAGAGTCCGTTTTGTGATACATGTTGTTTGCATGATAATTTTAGGATCTTTTAGTTATAAGTTTTTTGTAAGTATCACAAATAAATAATTTCTATTTCTTCTTCTATTCTATTCTTTCTTCTGCGTATTTACGTAACTACTGTAGTTAAGTCATGCGATTTTACTGAGGCAACTCATGGTAGAGGTACAGAGCTAATGAATACTCCCTTAGGATACAGTTGCTGATTTCTACCAAAAATAAGAATGACATAACTGTCAATTTTCTTCTAACGAGTAAACTAAAGTTACCCATCAACCAAGAAGTAAAGTCAAATTGAAGTTGGAGCTTTTGTTGCAACAGCGGTACGAAATAACAGATATAGTAGTTCTTGCACTCATTTTTTTATGGTTTTCAATTGAAACAGTAACACAGAATTATATTAGGCGCTAATTTGGGTATACTGTTGATATCTCTCTTGCGTTATAAAGGTTGACGTCCGATTAGTGGATGCAAACAAAACATGTTTGTGTAATGGGGCGTCTAAACGGGCCACATTTTACGGCAATTTGTGGCTGCAATACTGTGGCCGGCAACATTGCTACCAATACCAGCCACACTATGCAATATTTTAAGGATGGCCCGGCATTATAGCCACATATTTTTTGATATGTCAAAATGTTTTAATGTGTAGCCAGCGTGTGGCCGAACATCGCTGACTTGTGTTAATACTGTTAATTGTATATTGATGGCTTATATTATGATTGTCATTCTTTTATTATACTAGTATTGTCTTATTTTATTATTGTGGCTGGATTGTGTGGCTCATTAAAGGGTTCTGAATCAAAGGCCATACTATTGCAGCCATATTGCAACATGTTGCCTGCAATTGATTGCTCAGCCATAAAATGTACTAAAATGTTTCATTGATGGCTGGGCAATGTTTGGCAATAATTGCTGCCACAAATTGCCGTAAAATATTGCCCGTTTAGACGCCCCTTATCCTATTTACCGTACGTCTTCTAGACGAAAGAATTACTTCTTTCGTCATTTTTTTATTAGAAGACGAAAATTTTCGTGAAATTCTTGATCGCAATAAAAACCTAAGTAAGTTTTATTGATATTGACTCAGTTCCTTACACGAGTTACGTGTAATATTAGAATGACTATACAGATTTTACATTCAACACGATAAGTTTTATACTGAGTTTTATAATAATATGAATAAGTATAATAGTTTTATCCATCGGAATGATATCAATATGCAAATGTAAACTTGAACCTGCGCTGACCGGGTCAGCGAGCCGGCCGCGGCCGTCTGTGTCAGTGCGCCAGGTGGTATGATGAGGAAGTAGGCCTTTGCCCCCGGCACTTTCCCCCACACTGCTTTTATATCGAGAACGTAGGTATCTTATGAACCTGTTTTATATTTGATCAGGATCTACGACCTACATCTTCAGATGTTTGTTATTTACTTAACATATTTATTGATGTTAGAAATCTGAGATTTAATCTTGTGGTCTGTTAGTTCTTAGTATTAGATTGTTAATTGCTGCGTAGGGTATTATTGATTTGAAGTCCATCCCTTATGTAGTTTGAGACTTAACGTGTGACTTACATTGATACAACTAAAACAGTAGAAAAGAAAAGCTTTTTAGAAACCCTTGCTGAATAGCTACATTAAATTAGTTTGACATAATCCTACTAAACTTCACAGTCAATTCTAAAAATGGTTCCCAGTAACAAACAGCTACTGTTCCAATTAGTTATATTTACCTAGTTTATCGATGCAAATCAAGCATTCGTGAGAAAATTCTTGGTCAGTGAGGCAAGGCGAGCCGCATCAGATGACAAATGTTTACTTGACCTACCCTTCGAAGTGGCTTCAAATATTAAGACGTTTGCGCCATGCAAGGGAGGGAATTACTACATTTACCTCCTGCCACCCTAAGCACTGAAATACTAATAAGTCTCTAAGGTCAGGTTAATGGGTTTTATTGATCATAACATTCATAAATATCTACATCGCCATAAAGATATAGCTTTATGGAAACAATAAATAAATATATGTAGAGCAGACTAGGAAGTACTAGTAGGTACCGGACCTATTTGAGCAGCCCATTTACTCGTATTGCTGAATTCGAGTTCGAAAAGTATGGATTCCGGTGGCAGAACATTCTTACATCTCAACGTGATGGACGCAGTGGGCTGACTCTCAGAGCACGTCCTTCATAGAGTTTGGTGAGGCAATGCAAAGGCAGAGGTACTACTTAACATCAAATTACCTTTATGTCTGTTCTATAACTCACTCAAAAAAAAAAAATAACTAAAAAGACAAAGCTTGCAACGAAGTACTGAACCAATTTACAAAACAATATACACATTATACTTTTATTTCTACAGGTTACGGTGTCTAATCGTATGCGTAAAGAGTACTAGATTACATTTTAACCATTCTTTTTGATTTGACAAACTACATGTTGAGTTCTGTTTCTCAGGCAATCATTCTTGTCAACTGCGTAGACATAGAGGATTAAAATCTCAAGATCCATATCGACGCTGATCCAAACACCACTTTATTCAGTAACGATATGGCGTTGTATACTCTATCAATTGTAGGCTGATTGTTTCCGGAAACTAGGGACACCAACGCAGTGTCAACTGAGCATCACGCTTTCTTGCTTAGGTAATAGCTCGACAACATTAGCTGAGTATAAGTACTGTCATTATCATCTAATTTGCCACTAAGCGATTTATCATCTCTTAGCTTATTGTATACTAGCTGTTCCCCGCCGCGACTTCGTCCGCGTGCCGTTTTAAGAGATTTTGCTATAACCCATTGCTATCTTCCTAGGAGGGAAATTGATGGTAAAGAGCAGTCTATGACGGAAAACTTAGTATCTATACCTACTTATTAATAAAACCGGGCAAGTGCGCACGAAGAGTTCCGTACCGTATCTATCTCCCGTTGCCCTTATCAATATCGAATAAATAAAAATCACGTTTATGTTTAAGCCCCCTTTAATATTAATTATTCGTGATAGTTATAGAATTGAAAATAGACAGAAATCAAAGACTCAGTAATAAGATCTAGTTTTACCCTTTGGTTTCCGAACCCTAAAAACCCAATAACGTAATGCTTCCATCTTGAACACATTCTCGTATAAAGAATGATCGTATCCTTTTGTGTTTGGTCTTTTGGTGGAATTCTGGCGGATTCTTAGCCATCTTAATTGCTGATTCGTTATCAACACATAGGGATGCTGGACATTCACCAATGATATCTTTCATGATCTTTCGAAGCCAAATAATTTCTCTAGCAGTTTCACTTGCTGCCACTATTTCTGCCTCGGTGGATAAAATCGCTACTGTGCTCTGGCGTTTACTGTTCCAGGATATTAGACCTCCAGCATACATGCAAAGAATGCCTGAGGTAGACCTTCCAGTTTCATGATCTCCTCCGTGGTCAGCGTCACTGTAACATTCTAAATTATGACTATTTCCTGGCTTGTAAACGATGCCTTCTTCTATAGTCCCTTTCAAGTTACGCATTGTCCTCTTGATATTGATGATGTTCTCCCTTGTAGGTTTATCTAAATTTCGAGATACAACACTGACAGCAAAGGCTATGTCAGGCCTCGTGCTTGTCATCAAATAAGCTAGTGATCCAACAGCTTCACGGTACGGGAAGTTCATTGAAACTTCATTAACATCTTGAGCATTATTTGCTTTTAAAATTGGTGTTGGCACTGGCTTACATTTCTCCATGCCAAACCTTTGCAATATGCGAACGATGGATGCAGTAAAATAGAACCATCAGGGTACCTTAACCACGCTCTGCTACCATGTTAAAGTAGATATAAGTACTGCAGGATCGAATAAAACCAGTTACAATAAATAAACGAATATTATTAACGTATACTGTAAAGAATATTTTTTAGTCAAGAGTGAAGATAGTGACATTGATGACAATCAACAACGTTAGGTTGCTATGGTAACATCTAAGGTTGGTGATAGATATTAAAGGAGTATCTATTCCTAACAGTAACTTCTCCCGTTTTCCCAACATTTCCCTTCACTACTCTGCTCATATTGATTGTAGCGTGATGAAAAGTATCCTATATGTTGCTCAGGAGTATGAAGAATAATTGTACCAAGTTTCGTTAAAATCCGTCGAGTAGTTTTTGTTTCTATAAGGAACATACATACAGACAGACAGACAGACAGACAGACAGACAGACAAAAATTTTACTGATTGCATTTTTGGCATCAGTATCGATCACTAATCACCCCCTGATAGTTTTTTTTTTAATATATTTAATGTACAGAATTGACCTCTCTACAGTTTTATTATAAGTATAGATTATTTGTAATAAAAAGTGATACTTTTGGGTAGCAAACACAAACTGATTCCTACTGAATGCACATAAAGGGTGCCCTTTTTCTCTCTATTCTTAAAATTTAAAATTATTTATTATATGATTCAAAGTATACTTAATGATATAAAGTAAGCGATATTAGCTTAGCAATTGATTGGTTTGATTGTTGGCAACAACTTTGAGTAGTTACTAAAATACTAAAACTAGGAACTTATAGTAATCCATAGTAGATTACTATATTAATCCAGCACGTTCCAAGATTGCGGTCGCGTTCGATGAGGTCACGCAGCGCTTTCGCTATTCTAACACGTAGATCGTAGACCTGCTAATTATGGCGTTTAGTAATTATACGTATCGATTAAGCTGTCGATACGATTGGTGCCATTGGTAGACTAATATTAGAATTTATTCAATCGAAGTTTAGGTATTTGTTCCAAACAAAATTCTAACTAACTCCACATCTTGTTCCATCTGAGTTAAGCTTTGACAGCCCTAGTGAGCACCGTCTCAGGTCGCCTCCCACGGATCATTTGCGATTTGAATGCCATTTAGAGCGGGCATAGACGCACAAACCGACAGAGCGCAGCAAATAACTACAGTAATATGATACTATGTTACTTTTAAAATAATCTGGAATTCCCAGAAAATATACAATATTAAATCTAAAGAGAAAAATATGGGAGAGAAATTGGTAAAGAAGTTAAGTAGGTATCTTAAAAACCATTTTTTTATGAACTACATTACTCAGGTGCTTAGACTATATCTACATTGATTTCAAGTTAGGCTTCTACTACCATAGTGTATCAACAACTAATGCGCCCTACGTGACTGCAGCAGGGTCCATGTAAGGTCGACCAGTAGCAGAACAGCGGCGATCGCGCTGAGAGATGCTTTGATGAGAACCTGTCTGCGAAGGGGCACGCCCAAAGCTCCGAGTAATTCAGCCACCACTCGCGTCATTTCTCCAGCGCTATTCCAGCGGCGCCATATGGTGGCAGCGTTGACGGCTAGTAGCACTGCTCCAGCACCAGAAAGATATGCCTGCAGACCACAAGCAGTATATAAGTCAACAGAGTTTAAGTCTATCATTTTTATTAGTAAATACTAATCAACTCGCAGCTAGTAAAAAATTATTGGTATTCACATCGAATATTTCATATGGCTAAAAGCTTGCAAAACACACATAAAGGGCTAGTGATTATTATGACTTAGGTAAAAATGACAACCGTAGACGTGTTGCTGCAGGTACTAAGTGCTATTCTTTATAAAACCGTTTTGCAGTAGTGCGTGTAATATTCTTATACACCGGTTGATGCTTACCTTCACCGCAATAAACCCACACTGTTTCATCCCAACACAGATGGTCAGGCTAATGATGCCCGCGACATTTAATAATAGCAGAAATCCCGGCATTGTCTTATAAAACACCGGACGAAGCCTTCTCAGATTACGAAAGTGTAAATTCATCAGAACCACAACAGTCGCGATGCCTAGAAGTCTCATGCCATAAACGCTGCGAACGCCTAGCTGTATATGATAAAAGTTTAAGTTAGTACAAAAACGTACACTACATACACCAACCTGGCTTCCCAGCACAGCTTCACACGGTCAGATCAAGCTTACATTAATGTCATGAAATGTACATAAGTATTATGAAATTAATGCTGAATCAGGCTACTTTTGATACCAACCTTATGGCATGCATCAATGTATGATCAGGATTTGGTCAGTAAACAACTTCGATGAGCCTACGTTAATTTGAAACGCTCATTTGAAAACTTACTTGTAATACTTTTGCTCCACATTCTTCTATCCCAGCGCATAAAGCCAAGCCAACGACAGCAATGACGTATGTCACCACAATTCCTCCAGACACCGCTTGCTCCCAACGAAACACCCTTACGGAGCGTATGTGCATCATCAGCAAAGCCACTATGATTGACATGCACACCAGACGCAGCGCTAGCAGTCCGACATGATCCTTACTGCCAGTAATGCCAGAATTGTTAGGCTTGTCAGTCCCTGCTACTACCGACATCTTTGCTCTTCTATCAGAGATCAGATGATTGTTTGTTCCCGATTAGTTCAACTCCAGCTGTAAGACAAATGCACTTTGTACTTGAACTTGAACGTTCTAGCACAAGCACCAAGATCAAGGTCCGCCTACAACTGCTTTCTACGCAACTTATTGGCCAAGAAACATAATATCGTGGCACCTGAATCGAGCTGCACTTATAATGGACTAAAGACGTACCGTAGGTGTTGTCAAAGTGACAAAGACGTAGGCAGAATGAAGACTGCGACAGAACTGTGTTGGAAATATTGAGGGGATGGCGAGGAAGTTAATTAATCGCTGGCAATGGCATTGAAAACTACAAACTGTTGACAAAGTGCATGTTTTAGTAGGTCGATAAATCAATAGTAGGCTCGAGGGCAAAGCAATTGAACCTTTTAAGACTTTATTTAGCGTAACTAAGAAGAGGCAGGATGTGCGAATTTCTTAAAGAGTTCAGTCATGTCATATACGATTCAACAACTTGGATTTTATTGTGGATCAGTTTTAACATATTTTAATGCCTACTTTGATTTGAACTTTGTATTAGAGCATTTACTTATTAGCAATATCTAATTAGACGACTTATTAGACTTTTTCAATAAACATAACTTGAGTTTTTCCTTAATTCAAGCTTTTCAACAAGTACTTTTATTTAATAGATAATTTTGTATGATATAATTTAGAATGATTAAGAAAGAAGTAAATAGTTGGATAATTTGCTGTAAGTTGTACCCGTTTTAGTAATATTACAGAATACAGAGTTTCAAAAATGATATTCATAACTAGTGATTTACAGTAAAATAGAATAGAATACACATTCAGTAATACAAAATAGTGACAATACCTTCAAAACTATCTTGTTCATATTTTTGATCAGTGATTTTATTGTTCTAGGATACGCATCGGCGACGTGTCGTTTTCCCGGTGCGCCGGCGCATTGCCGTGTGAGCTTCTCCGACGAGAGTTTGGTGGAGTCTACCTACGTGTCGTACGAGTGCGAGCGAGGCTTTGAATTGCTCGGCCCCTCGAGGCGAGTGTGCGGTGCCGACGGTCGGTGGACCCCTGATGGCATACCTTTTTGTGGTAAGTTATTATAAATATTAGTGTGCTTAGATATGCGATTTGAAGCCGAAAAAAAGTGGTTGAATTGTGCGAAAGATATGAATGTGAATGACTCAGTTGACGAATGATGTTGAGAGAACGTATTGTGCTGATCCCACCTAGCGTGGGATAAAGATGATGATGATGATGATGAATGTGTATCTTCACTGAACTATTCACTGCTGGTCGAATCATCAGACACTATCTAGGATAGTCAGATAATTCTATTAAAAATATCGACAAAAAATCGTCATGATCGTAGAACAAAGACGGATGTGATTTTTGGCCATTTTTTTGTTTAATTAATTAACCTATCAAATATTTTGTATGCAACTTAAATTTGTATTAAATTGTAAAGGCCTATTCGCATATAGCAACTTGTCTAAATTTCATGTTGATAGGCGCAACCGTTTTAGAGTTATGACATAAAATGTAAACCTGCAGTTTTGCACATCCGTCCTTGTTCTACGATTACGACGAAATATTCCTTGACCATTGTGTGATGTTTTACTCAGTAATGCCGACGACAACCACTACGCTTCAATATACGCAACATTAACCAGATGTTTAGTACCATTTAGTTTGAAACAGCTCTAACAGTTACAGCCTTTTGTAAATTTTCAATAATCAATTGGCATTGAAATCCCCAAAACGTGCATTTGCATCATTACATGTTGACATTGCATCAAACGCGCTCGTGCTCGACTCTGGTGACCCACTTTTACTTTCTTCGTCGAGAAATCACTTCTCATGAGATGTGAATGGCTTTGAAAAAGCGGAAGGCATTGTGACTGCTCCCAGCGCTCTCGAATGAAAGCGCCCTTTGTTCCGAGATTACTTTGCTATTGCTGACTAGCGTGCATGTTGAAGTTTATCTATAGGCTTTTTTCCTTTCGTCAATGTAGAATTAAAATGTTTACTAGGTATCAGAGCACGAATAAATGTGACAATCGCAAACATATTGCACCGGTAGCACATTCATGACACTGCGCGCTAACGCTGCAACTTTCGGCAGCCAGGCTGAGCCCTTAGTCCGAAGGCGCATATTAGAACTCCCTACTATCGAGCCGACAGTCGTCTCTCGGATAGCCATACAAACATGTATGGACATTCGAGAGACGACTGTCGGCTCGAGAGTAGGGAGTTTTAAAATGCGTCTTCGGACTAAGGGCTCTGGCGTCAACGTGTAGTGCCTCGAATCTCGAATACGCCAGCAAAACCGCCTCGGTGCATTTGCAATTATAATATTTATTTGAGAGCTGGTCTCATAGTAGGGGAGCCCAAGAGGGGATTTCGGGATTTACTCGAGCGCGGCAGATTAACATACAGGGGGTACCTTGTACCCGGTTAAGTACCTCCACCAAATATGAGCTTCCTATGTATGGCCGCGCGTGAATTATAAAGGATCAGATTAGTAAAAAAAAATTGATCATCTGACATTCTCGAGCGCGTCAGATAAATATAGGGTAGGTTAATTACATGCTGAATATAGTGTATATTCCACTAATCTGACAATTTGAGAGTGACGAAAAGAAAGGGGAGCGCAGCAAAGTTGTAAAAAAAAAACGCCATCTGGACATTCTCGAGCGTAGCTAAATTTTTTTTTTATTTTGAAGGATATAATTCAAGGATAACGAAAAATGTATAATCTGACGATTTCCGCAAGCCGAAGTAAGAAAAATCCTTCGATAAAGACCACAAGACCCACGCTTTTGAAATGATAGATTTTTCCGCGTCACGTTGTTTTGTGAGGTGAACCCATATATGAAGTGCTCATATATGGGTGTTACTACGTACATAATGTATTTACAAAAAAAAATTATGTAAGTATTCTATCAGCAATCAGTTTCCATAGTACAAGCTTTGCTTAGTTTGGGACTAGAGTGTGATGTGTGAAATGTCCGTGAATATTTAATATTGAAATTTAAAAAAAAAAAAATTTTTTGTCAGATCAGGCGAATCCCTCTAGATAATCGTCAGATTAAGAGACAGTACGCTTAGAACATAAAGATGAACTATATATATCTTAATCTGACGCGCTCGAGTATGTCAAATCGGCGATTTTTTTTTTCACATTAAAATAATGGCCACGAGTTTGCGTCACATCGAAATCATGTGAACTAGAGCTTTGTTGTGGTGCACTTAACACTCCTTTAAAAAATCTGACGCGCTCGATAACTTTTATTTTTGAAGTGAAAACTTCTTTAGCGGCGCTGGGTGGGTAAAAACTTTCAAACTCGCGTCAGGGTCACGTGACGTCGAAAAAGCGTAAGATCTTATTTAATTTTTATACATTGCTCGTAAAACAAGAGACGACAAAAGAACACACTTGCGGTCACGCGACGTATGACTCAAACAATTAAATAGTGTTGTGGCGACATCGTACAAGGCGAGTACAAGGCGCTGCCAACACGCGGTGCGGTGCGGAGCGCGGGGGCGGAGGACCGAGGAGCGGCACTCGCGCGCCGGCAGCCGACAGACGCTCTGAGCACCCTCGCACGGGAAACACGTATCGCTCGCCGCGCGCGCATAACCAGATAGACGCTATTATATCGTACGAATCGTTTCGCCTAACTTGTATTTAACTGTATCGCTTCCATCTTATTGAAGTGAAAACTCAGTCAGGGTCACGTGACTCGTGACGTTCATCGAACGTGACGTTCATCATTCGTTGTCTTCGTCGTTGTGTCAATGTCAATGACATGACACAATCACAATGACACAGACACATTCGCGCTTGCGCGAATGTGTCTGTGTCATTGTGATTGTCATTGTCATTGTCATTGTCGTTGTGTCGACATGACACAATCACACTGACACAGACACATTCGCGCTTGCGCGAATGTGTCTGTGTCAGTGTGTCTTCGTTGTCTTCGTCGTTGTGTCACATTCGCGCTTGCGCGAATGTTACACAATGACATGACACAATCACAATGACACAGACACATTCGCGCTTGCGCGAATGTGTCTGTGTCATTGTGATTGTCATTGTCATTATGACGACTGTGGTTATATTTTTGAAGTGAAAACTTAAAAGTGAAAACACATTCGCGCTTGCGCGAATGTGTCTGTGTCATTGTGATTGTCATTGTCATTATGACGACTGTGGTTATATTTTTGAAGTGAAAACTTAAAAGTGAAAACACAACGTTAATATTGAAGTTTTCACTTCTGCCGGCACTCCCGGAGTGCTACCATTTTTTTTTTTTCATTTTCAACCCTTAAGTACAGCCACCCCCACCATGCAAACGATCAGATTAACATAGTACGTTATTAAAACTACGTAGGGAATTGATGGTATCAATATCTGACGCGCTCGAGAATGTCCAAGCGGCTGTTTTTTTTTACATATTTATAAATCTATAGCCGCTTCCCCCACCGATGAAAGATATATGTTATATAACATTTTTTTCTTCTTAACATCTAAGCTTTGCAACCCAATAGGTCTTCATGACGCTCGAGTAAATCCACACTTAGCATCGTGGGCTCCCTTACTATCAGTAGTGGCGTCTTTATAGCCAAACTTGACTCAAGGGTTCATTGGTCTACAGTACATTTTATGGTTTACTTTTAGCTTAACTTGTTGACACTCAACATTTTTCAACAAATAAGACACATAATGTACAATTGTAATTCCACATGGCCCCGGCCCTAACTATTGATATTTTTTATATCAGAGTCAAGCGTTTATCTACTTACAATACTCTTCTTAATCTTATCATTTCAATCACGCTAATCGTTAACAACTTGCACCGCTAGTATCAATGGCTGCTATAATGCCTGCTATCATTAGATCTTATTAGATTACCACCTTACTTATTAGGTCATTACTATAAAGCTCATTATTATAAAGCTAACCTGCTATTTGCAATACTACAGACACCTGTGTTTGTTACATTGTGTTGTGCTGTGGTTATGATGGTGTATTGTGCTGAAAATAGGGGCAATTGGATCACGGTAGACAGGTGACGCGCACGATTTGATCAGATTGTGATTTTGTACAGTTTGCTACATAACTTATCGTATTTCTGAATCCTGATAAGCTACACCAGTATATTTATTAACTCTCCTTAAAATAACGTCGAAAACTGCATGCATCTAATGCTAGTCCACCAACATTGAGATCAACATAAAGCCACTTTTAAAGCGGGTTGATTTTTTGAAGCCGCTGTTTTTAAGTTACTGTTTTTTGAAGGTTATTAAAAGTATCAGCAATCTAATTCCCATAGACAAGAGAGCACGACGCGTGAAAGTCCCTGAATATTTATTTATTTATTTTTACATCAAGACAGCCCGCGTAGAGATTATCAAGGCCGTCGTATCGTAATCAAGCTTGAAGTACGTATTAAATAAATTCAATACACGTACTGATACTGTTTATTCAGCGCACTGGTGACTCAATTCCCATGATGACCTGGGGACCTCGTTGTATCAGGTCTTTCACCTTTGTCGTGATTGGAAACAGACTGGCAGTTTGCCCGCTGCTAAGTGCTACTGTAAAGTAGGAGGAGCTACGTTTCGGTACGTTTGTGATCATTTATTGACACATTAACTCGTGCTCGGATTGTAGAGTAACAAAATACCTGTGATAGTATTTTCTGAGGTCTGTCAAAACAGTCCGTCTTTTTGATACACGTGACGGGATACTGTGAAAGTTCGCTGTTTGGCCTGTGCGTTTAGGGCTATACATAGTAATTAGTACTACCTATTTTTGTAGTAACTAACCAAATCAACTGTAGACTTTTAGTTTTCTTGTATATTTCTCAATGGCGGGTGTAGTGTTCTGAATGCCTAATGAGTATTTCAATACTGCAAGTATTACACAATGAAAACTGCAAATGCCTTTAGAATTTGAATGTTCGGTTATTGGTAATGCACCTGCACCGATGTGCTGACTGATAAGAACGCCACCGTTTCGTGGTTTTGATTAGCCCATGCAAATTATCAGAAAAGAACCCACATAAGATTCTAGATAAATAAGGTTGAATGACAATATCTTATTTGTACCTACATTCCGTATTCATCAGTTTTTATGATTTGGTACCTCATTCATGTGTCATCAAGATTCCGTATACATCATCAGCGCATCAGCCCGTTAGATATAGGTACTGTACTGTAGTCTCGAAGGTTTCATTTGAGGTTTCAAACGTGTTCCTTTAATAGCTCCTCATTAAGATTCCTGACGGAAGAAGCACTCATGCTTAGTGACTGTTTATTTATCGTTGATGGTGGAGTAGTGTCGCGGGATCCACTTAACAATGGCCTCGGATTGAGAGCACTAGACTTGCTGTAACTGTGCTATAAGGCACGCAACAATGCTACTTATATTGTTGCGTTACTTCACGTCGTCAATGACTTCAAACGGTTGATAATGATGTTATTAAGGTCTGCCAACTGTATTTTACCACTGCTAGTCATGATATGTAAGTAGTGTTTGCTGATTTAGAGCAATTCGAGCTGAACTCTGAATGACTATAGATAGCTGAGCTGTGTTGCCGTTGGTTGATTGAACACCGAATACTGATAAAAACAGATTATTAGCTTTTCATAAAAACCAGGGCATTTTGAAACGGCATATTACAGATTGTATAAATACAAATGGTAAAAAAACGTACCCAAAAAAACAAACGAAAAACCGTGTGATTTGTTTAAACAAAACAAGGACGTTTGGACGTTTTCAAGAGGAGATTGAATAGGTTCTATCTAGGCAAACGCGTTACACCGTAGGCCGCATCATCATTTAACATCAGATGTAATTGCGGCCAAGCAATCACATTACATTTAAAAATTTATAATTACTTACATTTAATTTTCATTTTTTTTATGCCTATATGCATAAAAAAAAGTACCTACAGAATCGAGACAGGTATTGGTCGCCTATGTTAATTTCGTGAGGCTATTGCTCAGTTCATTCTCCATGTCTATGGGTGAGTGTGTGAGTGTGAGTGATCGCGTCACCGTTAGCGACAAGTGTGGCGGCACACTTCCGCGCGCCGTTATCCGCCGCAGGGCTACCACGCACTTTCACTCATCGCAACATTTATTATCATCCCGAATTGATGCCATTCATTAGCGCGACCGCCCACGGTACCTAAGTGCGAATTTCGACGTAATAATCGTTGTCTAAATTGCCGTTGCGGAATGATAATTCAGTTTTGTAATTGTCCATACACACGTTTTATTTCTTTGCCGTTTTAAATATGACTTGTCTTTTGAGACCGTTTAGAAATGTGAAAGAAATGATCATAGAAATCCAGTTTGAGTTATAAATCTTTTGTTAAGGTTTGCTAGCTCTGGGTTTTGAATTTCTTTTGTTTTTTTTTTGCCATTGAGTAAAGATAGTCAGCCCTAAACGTCCAGCAAGCTTAGTCAATGGCTCGTGGCTTTTGTATTACACGGCAGTCAACATTCTCGCTTCGTTCCAGTTCAGTTGCGTTCGGAATACCAGATCTTCATTCGGTGTGACAGCCCTAACCTAACAATCTGCACTAACAGGTAAAACTAACAAAAATGTTTATCGCGCACATTTCTATTCATATATTTTCTATAATATAAAAAAAATAATGACTACTTTAGAAACTAGCCTAAATATAAAGCTTCATTAGCTTAGCTTTAGAAATAATAAAAGTTAATAGCCTATTGTATCAATAAATCAAGTTGTATTCAAGTCATCATTGCCTATTCAACCCTCCAATAATATTGAATCATAAAATCATTACAGCACCTGTAAGGATCTCCATTGTTAGATGCATTAGAATAAAATTGTCACTACAGAGACAAAGGCTTTTGTTTTGGGTCCATAAGTAGATGTTTTTGCTTTGCTAAAGCAAGAATTACAAGACAGAGACCGTCATAGCACTAACAAAGCGATGCAATGTTAGGGACTCCTTCATCACGATTAATAGATAGATTAACTGAAGGATCCACTCCAGGATTAAGAAGCTTAAAAACACAGCCTTAGCTACAGCCAACAAAAGGGAAGTACATACATAGCTAAGGTTGATATGGCCTCCGTCTTAAAATATTAGAAAGTTCTCTATAGCAAGAGAATAGGAAAATAATTTATTTACTAGCACCAGTATAATAGCAGCAGCGTTGTTGCTCGTGCTACAACTTTATATGTTTTCATCTCTTTCTAACAACAGGACATCATACCTTACACTTTTTCTTATTTTACAATTTGTTCGTGCAAAGATAAAACATAAATTTGTATTTTTTTTTGGTTCTAACGTGTGATTCATGGAGGCCGTCCGAAAAAACTCTTTAGTAGTCAAATATTCGAAAGTAATCTTGTGCTGGACTTTTCAGCATGTTATAACAATCGAGCGTCTACGTCATTTGATTTGCTGACAAGTAAACAAAATAAAATTGGTTACCAACAAAAGATTCATAAACAATTGAACTCAAATCATCATTCATCATTCTCGGAACGATGTCAAAGATGTCTTGGAATAATATACCTAAGTATTATGTTTCATGATCATCAGGTTTAATTTTAAGTAATTTTATTGTGTAACTGATTTCTACAATTTTTTCTTAACTGAGGAAAAATTAGTTCAAGTGGTACATACAAATGACATTAGCATGTCTGCAAAATGTTTCGCATTGCTATATGGGGCGTCTAAACGGGCAATGTTTTGCGGCGATTTGTGGCTGCAATTATTGGCAAACATTGCCCAGCCATCAATAAAACATTTTATGGCTGAGCAATCAATTGCAGGCAACATGTTGCAATATGGCCGCAATAGTATGGGATTTGATTCAGAACCCTTTAATAAGCCACACAATCCAGCAATAATGACCGACGAAATGTCAAAAAATATGTGGCTATAATGCCGGGCCATCCTTAAAATATTGCATAGTGTGGCTGGTATTGGTAGCAATGTTGCCGGCCACAGTATTGCAGCCACAAATTGCCGTGAAGTGTGGCCCGTTTAGACGCCCCATTACACTAAGATTTAAAAATTGAGAGATAAAAAAATATCAACGTTAGAGGAATTTTAATATAAATGCCACCTTGTGCGCGTTATGTGATCTGATAAAGATCGTGTTGATACTATAGAGTCAGAGTTCTCATCGAAATATCTCGCGCAGCTCTGGGTGGAGTATGACGAAGCGTGTGAACGCGATTCACTTTTGCTGAGATTTGACAATTGACTCTCCCTTTCGCGGCGTAAGTTGTGCCGGCGCAGCTTCTGCAAAAAACCTGAGACGTGCGGTCGCGGACCAGCGGCCACGGAACTGACTGTGACCTTGATTTTTGACTTTATTTTGATCAACAATCTGTGGTCACTTCAGGTAAAGATCAGTAATGAGAGTTTTTTTCGTTTTTACTGGAGTAGCTAGAAACTGTCACAGACCGCAAAGCAGCAGTGAAACAGTAAGATGTGAAAATAATTCTAAATTGTAAATAAACGTAGGTATTTAGAAACAAATCCTTTACTAATTCGTTGATGTCCTTAGTCCATACTAAGAACATCAACGCGCTCCCTCATTTATACCAAGCCGTTACATTTTTGCTGGAAGTATATAATACTTACATATATCACAAAGCGTTCTATAACTAGAAATTATTATAATGTCGATTTGGTATTCTGTTAGTAAATAAGTAGGTCTTTTCATAATAGTTAGTCTTACGGCCGGTTTCTGGAAACCCAAAGCACGGTTGATCCGAGTTTGACACATAGTAAATATTAGATTTTTTCGTTGATCATCGTTCGAGAAACCGGCCGTTAGAATGCAAATATCTAACTTTCCCAGTAAGTAGATTACTAATTTCCAAGCGGGCATATATTGTGTTTTTGTTTGCCTTTCCTAATACATACGTATAGTATATCATATCACGTGTATCATAAACACAATAACGTCATCATTTTCACTTTGAACAAGCTCCAAGCGTGCATATGGTCAAATCGTGAGTGTGAATTATGTTCATGTCATGTAGTGAAATTCTGTGTAGTCTGGCATGCTCATTTCTGACATTCACACTATCAATGCGAACGCAACGGATATACCAAACAAAAAACTGTAGGTTTAAAAGAAGCCACAGTGCATTTTTTTGTGCTTTTAACAATCAGTAAAGATATTTTGACAAAAGTCTGACAATCGCCGCGTCAACGCCGACTCTACTGCCGATCGGTGCAGTGTAGATTCGTATATGCTACCGTTACGATACGTTTAAGATCGTTACATTCATTCGTGATCCCTCAAAACTTCACGAACAGACGTTATAATTGTATTTCTGTATTGCAGTATTAAACGTGGCGGCTGGTAAAGCGCCCATGCAAATATCGACGGAGGATGGTGGTGTGCCTCAACGTGCTTTGGACGGCAGCACAGCAGCGGCTTTCAGTGCTGAAACATGCACGCTGACGAAGCCAGAGCGCGTGCCATGGTGGTACGTCAACCTTCTGGAGCCTTACATGGTGCAGCTGGTCCGCCTTGACTTCGGCAAGCCTTGCTGTGGTGAGTTTACATATTCACTCCTCTTATTCTTAGAATTTTGGCAATACTGATATCAAGTTAGTAAGTCTTTTTGCAATTTGATTGCAGTACCTAGGTATGTTGATTGTTGAATAGGCGAATAAAATTATTGAGTTTGAGTAGAAAATTTGGTCGATTATTGCAGGATAATCATAAAGTTACAATATTTACTAAATAAAAAGATCAATTATAAAACGCATTATAAAATGCATTTTAAAACTCCCTACTCTCGAGCCGACAGTCGTCTCTCGGATCTCTCTCTCTACTTCTTACAAAAATATAAGGACATCCGAGAGACGACTCTCGGCTCGAGAGTAGGGAGTTCTAAAATGCACCTTCAGACTACGGGCTCTGTACCGCGTACAATTCACGTTGCATATATCAACAGATAATAACAAAAATCGATATATTTAGTTACCTTTGAATTTTGAATAAATATAATAATAACAATCTGTTGTGATTTTCGATAGGAGGTAGCAGAAAATGGGGTAGTTTACTGTAGCATTATTTATCGCCGGATTTCAATCTTTATTTATCTATTTATACTTTATTGTACACATTGAGACAAAATAACATACAAAATGAAAATTATATAGATACAAAGGCGAGCTTAATCCTAAAATAGTTTTCTACTAGCAAACCTTAGAGGATAGAGAGCTGATTATTAAAGTTCTTTGAGAGGCAACACTGACTTTGTTATGTTTAATTTCGACAGCAATTTAGCAATTTAACAAGCTTTTAAACCCTACAACCTAAAGTCTGTCTTATATAAAACTAAGACACACGATCGTAACCACTGCGTACAACGAGCAGTATGGTCGAGTGAACAATCAGGTCACGCCACGCACGTCTGTCTGTTATGTCGCAAAAAGAAAACAAGTTAGGGGAGACTCCTAGTATCTAATACAAGCTTCAACAGGTACACTGAGTGTTACAACTATTCCACACTTATAATTATTCAATAGGCATTCTACCAATAATGTACAAAAAAGAAGTCAAGACAAAGTCAGTCAAATTTGACTCAATCTTATTTATTCTGTAAATTATGTGTGGATTTTGATGATTATTTTTTCTTTTGGTAGATTATATGAATACCAACCACTCTGTGTTACTTCGAACGAACGAAATTTGTAATACCTATAGACTTTAACTTGAGATTATCACAAAAGCTCCTTACTTCTTATCTCAAAAAAATACAAGAGACCGGAAATTGTCGGAGTTGCGAGCGGAAGTTAATACTTTATGGAAATATATTTGAATAATAATATAATCTTGAATAGTAAGGCTTCTGATGATTGGCATCGGTTTCGGCAGTTCCCCACCATGCGAGAGGAAATAGGAAGTCCATTGTTATACCTAACGTAGGTATATAAAGTATCTAACCTATAACCTTGTATTTTTGTGTAGTTCATTTTAGTTCCAATTATGCTCTAAAAACATGTCTGTGGTGATAGTATTTTGGTAAGTGTTCCGTTTTGCTAAAACTAGTACTAAACACAAATTCTTGTTGCTATTAAATAACGTATTTCATTTACCAGCTTCGAGTTTTCGATTTTCGTTATGCCGAGTCTTTCAAGTGAAACGGCTTTCCTTCGTGATTTAATATAATCCGACCTCTTGCGGCTGTGATTATAGAAAATTATCTACGGCTATGACAAGCCTCAGCAGGCTCGAATCACTACTATAAAGTGAAAGTGGTAAGACAACGCAAAATGGCAGATTTATGAAAGTTATAACTCTAGCAATACAAACCAACGTCTTAGAACTTTTCAACAATGTCTTCAATGTTTTAGTGCCATGTGACTAAGTATAAAACTAATCTAAAGAGCATTCCACATTCTAAAGTATATCTACTACGAGCACTCTAAGTTATTAGGTTAATGTATTTTACTAATGACCATTAAACTTAGCCATCTTCATAGCATTAACCCAGATTGAATCTTATCTTAATGGAAACCTTATAAGACGCAATATGACAACGCGAACGCATTATAAAGATAAACCTAAACTACCTACGTGTAAGTGCTAAGATTACCTTATCACTTACAGGTGCGAATAAGCCAGCAGTGATCGTGGTACGCGTCGGCAACAACAGGCCTGACCTCGGCACCAACCCTATCTGTAACCGCTTCACTGGCTTCATCGAAGAAGGGCAGCCGTTATTCCTTCCCTGCAACCCGCCTATGCCCGGAGCTTTCGTCAGCGTACACTTAGAAGCTAGCACCCCCAGCCAGCTCTCTATCTGTGAAGCGTTCGTGTATACAGACCAGGCATTGCCGATAGAAAGATGCCCGCAGTTCCGGGATCAGCCACCAGGCAGTACGGCGACTTACAATGGGAAGTGCTACATATTCTACGATCGGCAGCCGGCATCGTTCAAGGAAGCGCTCGGATCCTGTCGGTCCAGAGGCGGAACCCTAGTGGACGAGAGTAATCCGGCTCTGCAAGGGTTCATCAGCTGGGAACTTTGGAGGAGACACCGGTAAGTGACCAATCACGCTAGCGATTACAGCTTTGTAGCGTTGTCGTGCAACCAAGCAATTGTTGGACCAATAAGAAACAGTTAAAAAAAATCATAGCACATGATAACAGGGTCTATCTGGTGGCCAGTGCTACACATCACTACACTGTGCTCTTATCTAATTATAAATGTTGTAAAATAGTTTGACTTTTGGTGACACTGCCAAGTTTAAGTATAAGTAAGCTCAGATATGAGTATTGCCGCAACTCACATTCGTGTGATGTAAAGGCACTTCGCGCGAAATTCATCATACACCGCGGCTAATGCGAAGTTAATGTCAAGGAAGCGAATTGAATCCAAATGGTGTTTCTACACTGAAGCCTACAGTCACCGGTTTTTACTGTCGCACATCAGTCTTTTACTTTATAGTTAATCATATTGATTAGATACCTAACGATTGTGGTTTATTTATTGTTTGAAATATTATTCATGTTTAAATATTTAGTTATATAACTTAAAGTTATAACGTCTATGTAGCTCACAAGTAGAGGATTCGATCCCGGTCGATTTTTTCTAATCCCGGGATTCGGGATTTTCAACAGTTAATACTGGGATCCTGGGATAATCCCGGGATTGTATTGGTAATAGACAGTGGTAGCAAAATAAAAGTAAAACATATCACAATCAAACTTTTATTTTATATCTTTACTTAAATCTTCAAAACAAAACAAAATTATAATTTCTTCTAATAAAATTGACATGTAGGCTCTTATAAAATGGTTTAGTGAATTATTGCATATTTAGTTTATTTTATTTTACAATAAACTTAAAAAAAACAACTTCTTAAAGGAGAATGGGCACTTTGGGCCACGACTAAAAAAATTGTCCCTCAAGGTTGCCACATAGTACGTTAAAAAGGGCTTTTATAAGCCAATATTTTACTATAATTATGAAAAAAATCCGTCCCATGGAAATCGAGATATTTCGATGAAATTGTTTTTCATTTAACATCGTATAACTTAGAATTCTGAAGGCCCACAAGAATAACTGTGATGGCGTTTAAAAGAGCATTAAAAGGGCCGTAATTATTTCTCAAATTTTTTAAAAATCCAACCTGTGGAAATTGAGTTATTCCTAAAAAACTGTAGTATTGCAAAAAATAAATACGGTTTTTCAGAAATATCTCGATTCCCACAGGTTGGATTTTCAAACAATCTGAAGACAAATAAAGCCCGTTTCATGCCCTTTTCAACGCAACTGCAGGCATTTTTGTGGGCCTTCAGGATTCGGAGTAATACGACGTAAAAATAAAAAAACTGTTTTTCAAAATATATCGATTTCCATGGGATGGATTTTTTAAATAAAAATAGTAAAAGGTAGGCCTCTAAAAGCCCTTTTAAACATATTATGTGGCAACCCTGAGGGACGAGTTTTTTAGTCGTGGCCCACGCTCCATACAGAATCGCCCATTCTCCTTTGTCTAAAGAGGTCAAAGTTAATAGGACTCATATTTTAAATAAAAAAGACTACAAACTATTATTCACTTATGTAAGCCACGAAAATAAAATCTACTAGCTGACTCGCGCCCACTTCGTTGGGCATAATTCGACCGTGTTTTCTCCGATTCACTTTTCAAAACGGATTAAGCCTAAAGCCTTTTTATTTTTCGTTTTTTTATATAACCTACGACACTTAGCAATGATGTCACTTTCTATTGGTGAAAGAATTTTTAAAATCAGTTCAGTAGATCCCGAAATTACCCCTTACAATTTAACAAATACACAAACTTTACATCTTTATAATATTAGTATAGACTAGTATAGATGAAATAACAACGCATCCAACGTCTCATCCGAAAGCAAACTTCTTAATGTATTGCACAAATATGACTTTTAACGTGAAATGAAAGTATGTAAGTGCGTTTTGTTTCACGCACATTTTTGTTGATTTTATTAAAAAATATATAAATCCCGAAAATCCCGGGACTCATTGAATTAAATCCCGGGATTTTCGGGACTAAAATATGACCGGGATCCCGGGATCCCGGTTTTCGGGATCCCGGGATCGCATCCTCTCACAAGCCACAATGACTATTGTGCTCTTTCAATTTTATCACCTTTAGTTTTCAACTCTACTTTAAACATTTACAGCGTTAATAGAAAAAATAATACATATAGAACTATAACAAAAATCAACTAGTAAAATCGGAAAAAAACCTGCCTTACCAAACAATAACGTAACAGTTACCGCTAGGAAAAAAATCGTAGCAAACATTCACCTAACTGAACGCTCTATTAGTGATCGGACACGGTTAGTGGGCTTGATTGTAGACAACGCATGGGGTCCCGTGACGGGGCGTACTCAGGTCTTCAGCAGGGGTGAATGCAGCTAAAACGAGTGATTTAACTTGATGATTAACTCCATTAACTACCTTGGAGATAAAACATATGTAAAAGTTGATGAGATGTTATTTTACACTGCAGCCTTAGACTGCTGGACCGTAAACTCAATGGTTGGAAAAATCAAAAATGATTATATTTTGCTAATTAAGAAAAACGAGGAGGATGGAGTTGGGGAGGGGGGGCGGGGTAGGCGGGAAAGGGAGAAGTTTGCTGTAGCCTTATTCATCGATAGATTACATTTTTTGAGTCATGTTTAGGATTCCTTTTAACATAAAATATTGCATTAAAAACCAAAAAGGGGTGTGGGGGGAAGTTTGTTCTAGCGTAATTTATCAACGGATTTCAATCAAGTTTGAGATGCACTTAGAATTTCAGTGTAACACAAGATGTTGCAAAATGATCGGCTATGTCATGGTTATAAAATCTCGTGAATTTTGATGTATAAAGTCTGATGTTCTCACTGAACCACTAGTTTATACTGGCTTAATATAAATCAAAGGTTGCAAATAGTTGCAATTTATTTCAGTATGTCCCCCACTGCACTGTTTAGGGTTCGTGGTATCCCCTTAGTCAACCCTGAGTACGTCTCTGCCGAAAACACCTGTCGCGGCAGTTATCGTGTGCCATGTAACGGACGGGCATTACATTTTCGCTAGGTATGGTCTCCGACGATTTAGAAAGTGACATCGCAGCTATGCCGTTTTTGATTATACTTTTTAAGTGAAACCGTATTCGAGTGTACCCGTTTTATATGGAAACTGAATGTTAGAAAATCGTAATTGTTATGTACTTAGTTGTACCCTATTCGCTGTATTATCTGCGGCACATTTAGTTCAGTAACTGAACTGGATCATAAGCAGTTTTATTCACTTACCTACTATTTTGGTGATGTCAATGATTTTCATTTAAATTGCTAGTTAGACCTCTAGTGGCCGTTCAAAAACGATCATCTTCTTGTAAATAAGCCAGAAGTTTCAAAAAGTAGTATTTTTCAGGTGTGTAAGTAAAGCTTTGCGATTATTGCGAGTGTTTTCGATGAAGAGGAGTCCCAATTGGGATAAAATGTTAGTCTAACTAGCGAAGTTTTTTAAATACATATAATTTCATAGTACTAACGCTTAAAACAGCCAACTTGCCAATCACTGATAATAAACAGTTAAGTAATAACTGAACTATCTTACGTACGATGTTCAGTGAACCGTGCCAACAACACGTGGTGTAGCTAACAGCAGCTATTCTTGCGCAGAAGCGACAGCAGCAGCCAATACTGGATGGGTGCCGTGAGGGACCCTCAAGACCACAAAAACTGGAAATGGGTCAACGGAAATGACGTCACCGTTTCTTTCTGGAACGCTCCCGGGGGCACGGAAGGATGCGCACGATTCGACGGCAGCAAGGGCTGGCTCTGGGCCGACACCGACTGCCAGTCCAGAATGAACTATATCTGTCAGCACCGTAAGTTGATATTAGTATAGTTTGTAGCTTGCGAGCGAATGCCTGTATTTATGATGTGAACTAAGCGAATTCGTTTTCTTATTATAATCACCTTATCCTTCATTTTATTTTAAAAACCCATTGGATTCTATACCAACAGTTTTGTATCCTACCTATATTATTTTTCAATATTGCACGTTCCTGTTGTGTTATTAAGTACCCAATTAGCCTGTTACATCCTTTGACCCCAGCCCTTGCCCACAGAGCCTAAGACTTGCGGTCGTCCGGAACAACCTCCGAATTCAACAATGCTGGCGGAAGGCTTCGGAGTAGGCTCTTCGGTGGAGTACGCATGTGATGACGGATATCTGCTGGTCGGGCCAACCGTCCGAACATGTCTCGACACTGGATTCTATGATGAGTTTCCACCTGTTTGTAAAAGTGAGTACTCACGTGGCATGGATGCATAAGTCATAATGAGAGTTAGTCCAAAAATTTGTTCAATTTAAAAGTTTAATGGTATATTTTTGTAAGAAGGATCATACAATAAAACGATAGGAACCAGGCCGTAGTGTCTTGCCCGTTCCAGGCTCTATTCGCATGGAACTAGCACCTTGAATTACCTAGTAGGTATATAAGACGATTCTCAACGACCTTTGTGATTTGACTGAATAAAGGTTAATAGATTTTGAGTCACTCTCTGATAACTTTACTGGTGACTAATAGATAACTATAACTATGAATGGGACTCCAAAAATATGTACTTACTACTTCTCGTAGGGATCGAGTGCGGATTCCCGGCTGTAATCGCACACGGTGGCTACAGCTTGCTCAACGGATCCGTATCATATCTCTCGCACGTGCAGTATACGTGCAAACCGGGCTACGAGATGGCAGGTCGCTCGCGGCTCGTGTGCGACATCGACGAGCGATGGAACGGACCGCCGCCCAGATGCGAAGGTGAGATACCAGTACATACTTAAAAGTGTACGACATAGTTGCAGTAGTCATCTTCATCTTTCATTAACCTACTTCTAGCGTGGCTAAAATAAGGTTAATGAAAGATGAAGATGCTCATAAAAAATCTTTGTAGGGTCTTTATCGAGTATAAATAAATATCAATGAGTAGATTACGTGCTCATAGTTCCCGGGTGACGTCTTCCTGCTTTCATCTAGCTTGCGGTGGCGGTATCGCCGCACAGATCTCAACAATTACAGTAATTATGGAGTGCATCTCTAATCTCACGCTCCCGCGAATGACATCAATTTCTCACACAACCACAGATTGAATAGCAGTCACGTAACCTGGGCTTTCTACGTTACCGCGAGCACTGTCATTTAGGTCGTTATTGTTTTCTTGGTATTCTATCATCGCAACAGGATTTTTATTCACTTGACTTTTTGCTGACGGTTGATCACACTAGTCTATATTAGCTTGACCAGAATAATACGTCAATAAAATGTGTATAGAAAACTATTATCCACCGGAGATTTAAGCTTTCAGAACCACATTTCAGAACTAGAACAACATATTTTCAGAAGTCCACTGCGGAGAACCGCCTCTGATCGCCAATGGACGAGTGACGCTCGCGCACAATGCGACCACTTTCGGCGCAGTCGCCGAATACGTATGCGCACGAGGATTTTCATTACAAGGCATTGGAAGAATAGAATGCCTCGCCACCGGTCTTTGGGATCACTCCCCACCGAACTGCATTCGTAAGTACTAAGTTCTGCATAATTCTGATCGTTGAGATCTCAAATCGTTGGGTAAAGATGTATGATACTTATGTACCGACTGCGTTTGTACCTGAGTCTCACTTTCACTTCCACAGCTGACGAGCCAGCAACCACTACGACAACAACGACGACGAGCACCACAACTACAAGACCTTCAGCCAAACCTTCCCCTGAACCTACCACACCCCGGCTAGTACTCCGACGCACTTCCTCACGACCCGTGTCTTCTCCCACACCATTCCTCCCAGCTGAGACACGACCACCTTACATCCCAGAACTGCCGAGGAGGCCTCGCCCCAAGTCTACAACAGAACGGACGACTACAAGGGCATACGAACAGCCGCCGGAGAGGAAAGTAACAGTGCACGATAGCCAAGACTCCCCCACAAGTCATGTACCGCATATCATAGTGGCGAGTCATCCGAGAGAAAACCAGGTACGTTACAGATCAATTATTATTTACTATATTATAGGTAGGTAGTTTCTATGTATTCAAAATAAGAATATTGCTTTTCCTTCAAAATAAAGTCTTACCGAATGACCTCCGGCTATTATATGTGCGAAAACTCCAATGTTCAGTTATTTCATCACGATTCCGTTTCCAGATCTTCGGTAGTGGGAACAACATCCGTGCTGAGCAGACGCCGCGGGTGAATATCCCGACGGCAGTGGACGGCGAGCGGCGAGAGCCCACCGGCGCGCGTTTGAACATCGGCGCCGTGGTCGCTCTGGCAGCTTTCGGGGCTTTGGTGTTCCTCATCGCTATTATCACCACTATCGTTATACTTGTTAGGAGGTGAGTACGCGACAAGTCTATGAAACGTACGCATTTCACCATTTCATGGTGGCAATTGCTAGATTGAACACTACAAATCTGAACTTAAGTATACTTGAAATCAACAATACCTACTACACAGTTCTGCAGCTAAGTTGCGTTGCAGAATTTAATTAGGTAAGTATTCTGTTTTAAAAACATGCGTTAAATACTACCTATAAAGTAAAAATGTTTCAAATGGAATCTTGTCAACTAAAATCATTGACATTAATTATGAAATACATTCGTCTCTTCGAATAAGCAGCGGTTACATACTGTTATAACTTAACCAAGTTCGCATGGTGTCTCTACTAGGTACCTACTTACTCTAAATCTAGATAAACCGCGCAGCGTCCGGTAATTTGAATGTACAAGTGACTGATGTGATGCTTGTGACGGGGTCACATCAGCGGTAGCCGAAAGCGCAGCGTAGTTCCGGAGCTGCCTTCTCGCTGGTACACGCTGCTGGCGCTGCCCTTCCCCGACCAGCAGGTGGGGCGGCGCGAGTTTGTGCGCGCGCATCGCCACACGCACCGCGCCGGACACTTCTCCAACCCGTTATAGCGGATAGAGCCTGTGCGTCAGGTACCGCGCCGGAGATATGGTGGCTGATCAGATATAAATATCACTTCAGTCCGACCCCGATCACGTAACTAGGACGCGTCTCTACGAATAAGTACGCTCACTGTTCTATGAATTAGTGTGATCCATGAGTTTGCAATGGATACACGCAACCAGTAGGTGCCCCCTTGGGTATCTAAACTGATTACTTACTGGCGTAAACCGAATATTTACTACACTGGACAGTTGCGTTTTCAACTCTACGTCTCCCATGATCAGTGAGCAGTCATACGCTGTGGAACGTGCTATAGCTATTCGACATGCATTGTAAAAACACACAAAACTGCTTCTGCAAACGCAACGCACTACGCTTTCCATTTAGTAGTCGGCCACCATGTCCTCCTTGCGCTAACGCACCGGTAAAGGAACGCACGCGTTAGTTGAAACGCTATCACTAGACACCGTACACTAAACATGTATCCCTGCAAACTAGGAGACCACGTCCTCACTCCAAACTAGGTGATAGATGCATGTCACTGAGAAAGTTATTCCAATTCAATTTCACTGTCCTCGTTTAGCAGGTTTGGGTCTAATTCAAACGTTAAATCACGATTAAACTGCTGCTGCGCTGTTCATTCAGGAATGGAATAGTAGATAAAGCCAAGTAGGTATCTACTGATCGTCTCGCACCGTCACCACATTATTATCACTTAAGAACACGGACGAAAGCTTTTCACCATTTCAGACAGAACATTACAATAAACTATACCTACTAAGCACTAAATAGAGCACACGACATGACTGATTGATAAACGCGACTTTGTCGTAGTGACTACTTAAGTATCACAACGAGGGACTTCAGTATCTCCAACAAATGACATTCACCTTATATTTTAAAAGTAGATATTTTAAATTAGTACTTAGTACCTACCTAAAGCTTCTTAATGATTTACCCCCTATCTTATAAAAAGTTAGCGTTGACTATAAGTCGTCATTACGTATGGTAATCAATACTTCAAGTCTGCGCTAACTTTTTATAAGATAGGGGGTTAGGTAACTAGCTTTCAATAATAACTTGCTGATTATTCGTTCGCAGCAAGAAGCATAAGGGCAGCAAGCCATACCCTGGGCACATGCGGTCGTGCAACACGGTGGGCTCAGGTGGGTCTTCGTCGTCCGAATCCCGCAGCGGCCTAACCCGGTACTACCGACAAGCCTGGGAGGAGTTACATGAAGCTACAGGCGGCGCGGGGAAGGAACACCATAGACTGAGAGACCGTGAAGCTCCCAAAGACCGCTTTGAACTGGTGGTGAATGACGTGGTGCCTGCGGATAGCAGCTTTGCCGTCGCCCGCAGGCATCACCACCATCACCACCACCGCCGTGATCCGCCTCTCGACTGGAAGTCGAACCATTCGCGCCGGTCTTCCGATATACGCGCAATATAAGCTCTCCTATTTTAAATAACGCATTGTGTTTTGAGGATGACTACTTAACGAGCCGTTTTTTTTCTTTGAGTCTGTGTTCGCATTCATAGAACTTAACCTATATGCATGTTAAAAACTTATATTGCATTTACTTGGTTATAAAAGATAAAATACTTAGTTGTTTTGTTCGAAATCTTAATGCATTTAATTAGTGATTTTAACAGAAACAAGGGTTATCCTCAATACTAATCAGTAAGACTTGTATTTTATCATAAATGTGTTTTTCATGCCAAAAGGCAGTGTTCTAACTCGATATTATGGTTTGGGATAAGATGGAGACTTCGTATTTTGAAAGTTGATTCGACAGCGTAATCAATCATTAAACTGAAATGCTGGCACTTGTGTAATTTATCAGTTAAGACTGTCTCATTGCTGACTTACCTAGGTAGGTACTCTGTATTTGTATGCTAGCGGTAATTAGCTAGCGTTTAAAACGCATACTACAAACATTTATATTGTATTTTTTATTAAGTGAACTAGTTTATCTATTCACTCTCCTATACGAAATACCAACTATGATTACCTTGATCTTTTCTTACATATTTATTTACTGACCTTTTCATAACATAAGCAATTACCTAAATGTTTTAGATAAAATTAATAATAAAATAATTGTATATAACTAGATGTAAAATGTTATCAAGATAAGATTGAAGTTAATCATTGTTCTTTTTATTTCTTTTCTTATATTTTCTTCAATAAGTAGATACCTAAACTTAATTATAATTAAGTCTAATATGCAAATGTATGAAATTTGTATTTAAATTTTGTCACAGAAGAATGTCTGTACCTATAGTTTATTTTCAATTCTGAATATTCTAACACATGAAAAACTATCTTTACAAAATACCAACCACTTTCTCAGCATGCATGGTACAAAGTATTTTTAAAGTATATTAAATAAATTAAACACGAAATGGAAAAACATGAACATGTGCCATTAGACGGGCCGACATTAATATAAGAAAAATCTGTTTTATTATAATTTATTATAAATTTTATATTAAGAATGTAAATAGATATTAAGATGATTAATATTATTATAATAAATAACTCGTCAATCAACATGTATTCTGTTGCACATTGTCCGGGCTGAGGCTTAATTTGAATAACATCTTGTATTAGGTCTACCTCTGTGTTTACCTATCTAACATTTACCAAAGAACAGTAACAGAGATAGATTTAAACCAGGCTGTTAACTTTGTTATTAACAATAATAAGTTGTAACTATGTCTGTCAATACGATTGGGGTTACATAACCACTCTTCCCTAAAATGGTGCCCCTGGCAAAGATAATAAAAAAAAATGTTATTACTGTGTTTTTAATGCTCTTATTTAATTTGAGGCATTTTGAATACCTTTCATTTCCTGACGACTTAAAAATCTTTAACTTAGAATCTATAATTTACTAAAGCATTCTTCAAGCATATTTTTATAAACTTTAGATGAGCGCCATTGTATGGGAAATGAAAGCTTTATTTATCTTGAATTTAAGTGAATGAATAAAAGCTTTAAATTGTCAGACAACATTGTTATTCATGTATTTCAATCCGAGTGTTTAATGCATCGTTTTAGAAATTTGACTAATCGTTTTGAAACCACTTTTGTACGTAGGTACAACACTTTGTTGCTTCTTCATTAGTTTCTTACCATAATAACAATTTTATTATGTCGATTCTAGAGACGGTATTGTGAAAGAAGAATTAAAAAATATATGTTATTTCAAAAGATGTATTTGGTCGATTAAAGTGATGCATCTATGTACTTAATCGTTTTATTAACGTAATTTGTGATTAAAACTCATTATTACAGAGAAGTGAAGAGATATATCAATATTTTTATTATTTTATTGGAAGGAAATTCCTTAATTCCTTATCACGCGTAGAGAAAGGGGGCTACACACAAAACTAACCTAAAAATAAATATCTTGGCTCCTAGAAATGTCATAACTCAAAAACTAAAGCCTTCCTAGAAAAAATGGTTTCAGAGGAAGTCTTCTTGTTTGATGTTGTCTCCTCTTCCCTTTCCACCTAGTCATGACTCTCGGCGCAGGCACCGGATAGTCCGGATATCTATAGCCAACCCCTCATGGGTATTTAATATATATATTTAACATAAGGTTGAATGAAATAAAAAACAATATGAACGTAATGTTTTGTATTAGTCCTTGAAATAAACTAAACTAAAAAAGAGGTACAGAGCTTTGTGTGAACCTTGCATGGGTTTAATCTCAATCAATCATATCTATCTACCTTAATTAGGTACGGTTAAGTGTAACAATTAAAAGCACATCTAGAAATTAACGATTACGTAAATTAAGGTATAAGTATATATTTGGCTAATACACGTAGAACAAAACATAATTTGTTAATCGCTTTAGGTACCTACCTACATCTTAATGCTGAAACATCCGTGGTTAAAAAAACAAAAGATTACATAATTCATTACATATACTTTTAATTAGCTTATAAGAATTAAAAAATATTGCTAAAGAACAAAAGTTGTGTCTAAAGTTCCCTAGTATGAATTTCTTAAGATATCATTCAAAAACAAAATTAATCTCCTATAAAATGAAGATATGCTCGCCAAAGTATATATAAATTGGGATTTACAAGGGCTACTGTGCCTGGGGATAAAGTCGTGACTCTATTATAATTTTAAATGTATAAAGCAGAATATTATTTGCTGTTTTGCTGCCATTATTATTAAATGCGAAATTACAACTCTACTCTTCATAAAAAAAACACACTAGGTACATACTAAACTTTCTATTTTTAGGAGTCCAAATTCCCGATGGAAAAAAAGGAACCCGTTGGAGTATACGGGTTCCTCCATTTTCCGGTCTACGCGAGTAGTATATAAATGTCAACTCCATAACAACACGTAGTTAAGTGTTAAAGTTTTTTTTTAAAGAAAATTGTTTCCAATATGTTGAATTTCCAATAGTTTATGACATTGAATTAGTGACACTATATAAATAAACGAAAGATTTTACGAACGACTTTTTATTTTGACTAATCAAAATTATAAGATATATGTGTAAAAATGTAATTAAATTTTAATGAAAATTGTCATTTTTGCGAAACCAAGATTACTATACAAGTAAAATCTTGTTCTAGAATACCAACAGAAACTACAAGAAAGAATGGACAGAATGCGGACGAAGTTGCGGGCGGAAGCGTGTTATAGAATAATTCTTTAGCTGTTAGCATTATCTTTGAATTTATTTTTTCCATAAACGTCTTGACACGATTTTGGCCAATTTTTAAAATAACTGAGACAATTTTTATATTTAAGTTACTTTATATCTTCTATCGTAACGTAACTACGTTACGACTGCTACTAGAAGAAGTGAATAAATATAAAAATAACAATCTTTAAAAAAAATATATACCGCAAATATTTTGTTACCCGAAGTTCCTAGAACACGGACTTTTGCTTTTAAATTTCTTTTTCTTCTATTTGTATTGATTTCAAAACTAAATATATTCCTTTATGTGTGAAAATGTACTAATACTTAAATTTGCACAAACTACAGAAAACAAAAATGTGAACTTAAACTATAATATCCTCAACATTAGACCATCAGATGAAAAACTGTCGTATTAAATACATTATCAGCATTAACAGCCAACCGTACATATAAAAATATAGTATATTCAAAATGTACACTTAATCTTATAACTAAAGTACTATACAATACTGTGTATAAAAGTCACAGCGGATCTTTGTGAGACAGAGGATAGTTTTAACATCGTTTATCCCTTTCAGACATTCGGAAATTGTTCTTGCATAACAGAGATGCAAATATCTGTCACACAAAAGTCTGTTGTGACTGCTTCATATTTTGATTCGGACGCAAGCCAAGTAATAAATAAATAAATCAGTACACGATTTACATGAACGTAGTAGAATAACAAAAAGTTAAGTATAAAAAATTCAGGGATAATCGTGTTATATATTACTTTTTTTTTATCATAATTCAGCTTATGTACAAAACATTGCTCGTGTATCATTAAACTTTGTATCTATTGTATGCATAGATAGATAAAGTAAATAATTTCCTTATATAGTTGCTGTATTGCATAAATAGCGTACTGTACTATAAATGAAATTTAAAAAAATATGCCAATAGGCACTTTACAAACAACATGCAGATAAAAAATGTGTACAACAAAAATATCTATCTAATTATACCCAGATATTTCAATTCAATATTTAAAAATGATATTTTATGCCACAAATATCATTAGACCGCTAAATTAAGCCACGAATGTAATTTAACAGTCGGTGCAAGCCACGACAGGAAAACAGTTTTTAATTATGACATATCAAAATAGTTCTCAGCTTATAATATTGTTTGGATTGTTACTACAATTTATTCAAACTAAACAGTCTTCTACAGTATATTTGTAAAACTGAGAGCGAAATAAAAAAGTGCATTCTTATTAATTATTAGTTCCACAATACTACGAGGTCTATTAACAAAGGCTTTTACAATTTAGCGATCAAAATATAAATCCGCGAAATTGTAAAACTGGTCAGTGATTTGTCGAGTATAATTCAATGGTTGATTTAACCGATTATACTTTGACGTACGGCAGTGATAAAATTGTAAATCGAATACGCCTTTTTACAAGTTTTTTTATGTTCCTTTTCCTCTTGTAACATTATAAATCATTTATAAAATAACAAAGTTTACAATAATACGGTGACTTTTGTTTCGGAGGATTATTTCAGACTATTAAAATTGCAAATTCCTATAAATCTTTGTAGACGAGAAGCAAATACTATGTCTTACTATCTATACACATTTCAAGCTAAGTTTTAGAATTGAGACAAAAGCTATTTAATGAAATAGCAATAAATGATTTTACAAGAATTTCAAAATTAAAAGCTACAAGTTACTGTACAGTAAATATATTCTTTTTCAAGTAAGATTTGGCATTTCTAGCACACCGTTGAGACCCAGCTTAAGGCCGTTATAGCTTTGATTCATAAAATACTCACATTTCCCGCTAAAGTTACCAACAACAAATGATGTTTTAGTAATTTATCTGTCGAATTACAACACAACAGATTTTCACCTATTTCCATAACATATGCAATATATTGTATTAAAATAAATTTCGATATAGCTTTTATTACAGTGAAATACTAAAAGATAACATTATTATTGCAACCAACGTTTATTGATTTTTTGTTAATTTTAACTTACATTATGTAAGTAAACATAATACGTATTACTACCACATTTAGACCTGATAACTATTGTACATAAGTACTTTAACAGTAAATAAAAACATTAAACATTTGAGGCACTCGCTACAACGGGTATAAACATGGCATCTTTTTTCTTAATAATGGTGATTTTGCTGATGTTCATAAACCATAGGCCTACAAAATACTTAGTATTTTGACGTAAGACATGGACTTTGGTTATTTAACTTGAATATCAGCAGTCATTTGTTACATATTTGCCATTTTATTAACAGAACAAATAAACCAACATGGCGTCCGATGCTACTGGATTTTGTTTTTACATTTATAAAAAAATAGTTTTAGCATATAGATACTAAATTAGCAGTGGAAATGTGAGGCGAGATCTAATCTACGCGATCTTGAGATCCGATGATATTAGCGTAGCTTCACAATTTGACGGAAAGTATGACAGCAAGCCTAGTCGCCGCCCCTGGCTGCACTTCGACGCCTGAAATGAGTTATGTTGATTTCTGATTTTGTTATAATAAACTTATTATACTTACACATGCACAAAACACACAGATTCACGCGGATTTGTTATTAATTCGCTAAGCATTATGTTTAATTATTTATTTATTTTTATTTCCCAGGAAAACAAACAGTCTTAAGCTATGTCTAATCTAAAATTATAACTATGGTATATATATATTATATGGTATATATATTTAAGGTGATGTTAGCAAAAAGTTGAAATCACGCAAATGTACAAACATTGTTAATCGCTAAGGTCAAGGTAATTAAAACAGGGCATTCGGTTATTGCATAGAGCTACAGAGACCAGATTATTGTAATTTAGAATGTAATTCAACTAGTTTAAGATAGATATTTACCTGTCAGCATTCATAAGCGCAATGTGAGCGTCACGTTGTGCCGATACTTGTACTAGTTCGGCAACTGTCGCCGCTTGTTGCTCCGCTGAAAACATATTATAACCTTTATTTTTATGTACACAAAGATCAAAATCTAAAGACCATGTGAGTTCATCGAGTAGATACCCAGAGAGCGACAGTTCTCTTTTATAAGTGACAAATCACTGATCAGTTTCGGAATTTTGCAGAGCTTATTACGTCTTTACTGGGGTAAGTATACTCAATGATCAGATGGACTTCTGGCTTTTGCCTAAAAGGGTAAAAGATGATACTCAGGTGGATCTGCTATAAAGAGTATATTATAGTGCTAATCTTGGCAGTAGTTTAATCATATTTTGATTATGTGATTTGGTTTAATGACTTAATGACTGCATGATTAACTGAATGAGAAGCAAAACCAAATAATGATGATAGTTAGGTATTAAAATTGCCAATAAGTTTGTATATAGTATTATGTATGTAGTATTTTGAATTGTGTTATTTTATTATTAACTTACTTTGCAAGTCAGTGAGATATTAGGTAACATTTAACGAAAAAAAAAACATTGTATAAATAAACAGATTTCGAGAACCAGTGGTTCCAAAGTCGTAATGTATGCTAGTTCCCCTGTTTTAACCGTTTTCGGCTAAATGTCTTACTAATCATAAACCTCAACTTGTCACGGTACACTTTATAGTGCCAAAAATCTCATAGCGTTACGACTGCGAAAGAAAAATTTACTCCTACGTGGCAGTTATGGACTTTCTTACTTTGCCGGTTGCTAGCGAACAACCGGTAAAGTTAGAAAGTCGGTCGAACGCTGTAGTCCTATCGTTGTATAATATCAAATCCAATCAAAAAATATGTTGTATTAAACATTTAAATCACCTTAGAGACAATACTGAGAAGAGATACCGATTCCCGAACAGCATCGTTAATATGCGAGTATTATATTTCAATTTTGGAGAAACTTGGATATGAATTAAATATAGTAATTTTATGTGCGTGGTTCATATTTATAATAATAATAATGCGTTAATAATGCGTTTATTAGAAACCATAACTTAAGGTAAAACAAAAACATCATGGAAAACGATGACATCTGCAGAAGTTAAAATAACTGTGTCGCAGACATCAACGCCCCCCTCCAGATTTATGGTTGTGTGTATCGATTACCAGAGAGTGATCTCGCCAAGCGTCGCTCTAGGCGTAGTAATCGGCGCGCTGGCTCGTCGCTGGGCTCGTCCCTCGCTCGTCGTTGCGCGACTAACCGCGCCCATCGCGCCTCGAACCAAAGCTGCATCGCATCCCGTTCCTCTGGGGCCGGTATACTCGATCCCGCTTCTTTGCACGTACATGTGTATGGTTTATTTGTGTGGTGATAGTGTGGGCTGTTGCATAACTCGATGTGTGATGGAAACAAGTGAATACAGAAAGGGACTTAGAAGAAAATCTTCGATCTCAGAATTAAGCTCAACAGTTCGATTGAACTTATTCGCACAGTGTTACTTAAATCTTTTAAGTATCACATAATGATTGTTATGTAGCACCAACATATTTTTTTTGTGATCACAATCACGAGTATGTATTATGCAACAGCCCACACAAGTTTTGCAGCCATAATCTTAAAGATTATGGTATTAATTAAAAGGCATGAATTAATAGAATTAATATTGCGTTTACAAAAGCATAAACAAAGGATGTTATGATATGAACGACATGATTTGCGTCTTAGAGCGCGTTATTTACCACCTTGTTTTACAATTTTTTTATTTAACTTACTCGGTATCCTAGAAGACTGCGGCCTAGGCTTAGAAGGGGGGGAATAGCAGGCCGGTGGTGGTGGTACAGGGGGAGGTTCTTGTTGGAGCGCCCCAGTTGATTTGTGCGTGTCAGTTGACCGCGGGGGGGACTCTTGCTGGAAATACAAAAAACCATTATTCTTTATATCTGTAAGACTGTATATACATACACACACATTAGTGTTGGCAGTTACAAAAAAGGTATAAACAGTTTACAGGAAAAAACTGTAATGGTAGTTATTTACGACGAAAATAAGAGATTTTTAAATCTTTAGTAAGGTGGGATTATTGAATAATATTGTGTTTGATCGTATAAACGTCATGCATTTAGGACATTATAATTTTGTGTGGGGATTAATAAGTTGTACATTGCAATAATTATGTTTACTTGGTTTTTGCTAAGGATATATTAAACCTGAACTGTACCTTATTAGAAACATAATTATGAGAGTAGCTTATTTGATTCATACGTAGTGCAGTCGATAAATCGTTCCATCCGCTGTTTCCGCTTGTCGCCACTATCGTTTTAATTCCCCCACCATCGACCACCGGCAGCTCAGAGCGCAGAGCTCGGCTTTCAATCATTGGCGTTTTGATTTTCGACCGAAAAGGTCTAGCTAGTGCAACCGAGCCTGGACTCTCAGACCAAGCTCATTTATTGTCGTGAAGTGACATTATATTGCAAAAAGTTTTTGCAAAGTACCTACATGTAAGTAGAACTTATCGTTCTCTAAAAATTGGTTTTAAAACGTTTAAAACTAAATTCGTTTATTCTTTAGAAAGCAATAAAGTATTTTTATTGTATTTTTATAACGGTTTGTACCGTTCGCATTGATCTATGATAATCTTCTGCAAAGGTTTGTCATGCGGGTAGGTGTCTATCGCCACCCAATTTTATTATATTTTACTCAAATTTAATGTTTGGTTTTTTAGTAAAATGGAAAATAAAATCGTTCCGTCGACTAGAGAGGACGAGGAACCAGTCTACGAGGATATGCGACGAGCTAAAACAAAGAAACGAAAGGCAGCGCGATCTTCAAGCTCCGACTCCGACTCCAGTTCGAGTTCTAGCTCTTCAAGTTCTGAAAGCGATCGCAGACGGAGACCTAAAAATAAGCGGCGGAAGCGAAATCGTAAGTTGGACCAACTAATTTCTAAGATCTCTGATCTTGAAAATAAATTAAAAAGGCAGGCTTCGTGTGGGTCTGTGGCACCCGATGACTGCAGTAGCTGCGGTGTAGACCCAAACATCAGTGGGGATTTATACGACGAAGAACCCGGGACACAACTACCCGCCAGCACTGGTCCGTCAAGTACCACGGCCGCCATTCCACCTGCTGATCCACTGTTTGATTTTTCAGTTGGTACGAAAGTTAAAGAACCTGTCGTACCACATGCTTCCTCAGCTTATTTAGAACATTTAAAAATACTTAACCGTTTTGATCAACAAGATTGGAACAGTGTTCGCTACACAGAGGCCCAAAAACAATATGTTCATGCACCTGGTTTCACCAGTCTTGAACCTAATGCAGAAATTAGCAATTATGATAACTCTAAATTTACAGCGCACATGGAGACTGCTTTTTCAGGGTTAACATTCGCCTTACTGAAACAAAGTGAGATTATACGGAATGATATGCGTGAATTCCTGAACTGGGTACAGCACGAGGATGACCTTAGCCATGCTAAGATATTCGAAAAGTTGAACAATATATTCACAAACGGTGAGTACCCCAAAATTACAAGTGATTTATTCCAAATAACATGTGGCCACCGTGCCGAACTGATTCAATACCGCAGAGATGCAATATTGGCTTCTGTAAAAGACCCAGTTCAGAAACAGGCGCTAAAGAAGATACCCCCCTCATGCGCTGCATTATTTGGTGAGGAAAAATTCTCTGCCGTGTTAGAGAAAGCGGGAGGAGTACGAAATACTTTCTGGCCCAAACATAAAGGACAGATGACTTCTCAAACGCAAAATGTTGCTGGCCCATCTAAAAATCGAGCTACTGCGCCGCACGCGCATAGCCAGAAGCCATTTCGAAAGTTCAACCGAAATGAGTCTAAAAACTACGGTTCACACCAACAAGGCTCGAGTCATCACTCGCACAAAGGTAAAGCTGGCAAAGACCAAGGCAAAGGCCGCCAAGCACAATACAAAGGTCGCAAGACCGGCTCTCCCTCATCCCACCGGGAAAGGAGTAGCCAATACAAAAGAAAATATTGACAGGATGACGCCTTTTCGTGCCGGGCAATTAATCAGCTGTCTCTCCCAGTGGGAACAACTGCAAGCACCGCCCTACATCTTAAAAATGATAACCGGTTACCGCATACCATTTGTAACAAAACCACCTTTGCAAATGCCAAGCCTCAGCTACACACAAACGACATACTCGCCAGAGATGTCCAAAATAATTCTGGAAATGGAATCCATCGGTGTCATACAAGCGGTAGCCGAATCACCAAGCTTCATATCCACAATTTTTCTGAGGCCGAAACCGGACGGCACGTCAAGGCCAATATTCAATTTAAAAAATCTGAACCGCTATGTTCGCATCGACAAGTTCAGTCTGATAAATACTCGAAAAGTGATTCAATTCCTCCAACCACAAGATTGGATGGCAAAAATAGATTTGCATCAAGCTTACTTTCACCTGAATATAGCGTCGAGCCATCGACGCTATTTACGGCTAATATACAACAACAAACTTTATCAAATGACTTGTTTACCCTTTGGCCTGGCTACGGCCCCCAAAGCTTTTGCCTCTGTAACGAACTGGGTGGCCCAGGTACTTCGGCAAAAAGGAATTCGTGTAATCGTCTATCTCGACGACTTTTTGTTGGCCCATCAAAACAAAATGACCCTACAAAATCAGATAGTAACTGCAGTACAGCTACTAGAGAACCTTGGTTGGATGCTAAACAAGAAAAAATCAGTGTTGAGGCCACAAAAATCAATAGAGTTTCTAGGCATTGTTTGGAACACGCGACGGAATGTCAAATATCTGCCAGAGCGTCTAAAATCCAGGTTAAAGAATCAGGTCCAAGACACGTTGAACACAAAGACAATAAATCTGAAAAATCTTCAAAAACTTATCGGCACATTGAATTTTGCTTGTTTTGCGATCACAAGAGGAAGATTAAATTATCGAGCCTTACAACTGCATGCAAATGCCTTACTGAAAGCACCTCCGCAAACTATCGCTTATCTCAGTCAGAAAGCGAAACACCAGCTTCGTTGGTGGATGAACAATTACAGCTCCGAATCGACCATACACCACCCTCAGCCTTCGCATTATTTGACGACGGACGCCAGCGACGTCGGATGGGGTGCGACACTGAACAACACACGATTGCAGGGCAATTGGTGTGCGGCAGAACAAAACCTCCATTGCAATCAAAAGGAAATGACTGCTATTTTGATTTTGAACAGTCACGGACACTACCTGAAGTTCAGTGCTCTGTTGATCCAATGCGACAACAGGACAGTGGTATCATACCTGCGCAACGAAGGCGGAACTCGATCGCAAGCATTGGTCAACCTGACAGCGAAGATTTTTCAAATTCTGGATCGGTTCAAAATTCACATGACCATATATTACCTACCGGGAAAATACAATACCGAAGCAGATCGCCTATCACGGCAACGGGATCAGTCGGAATGGCATCTCCTTCCAGCAGTAACCGAGGTCGTGTTCAGAAAATGGGGCATACCCGAAATAGATCTGTTCGCATCTCATCGAGCCCACGTTGTACAAAAGTACTGCACACTAGACGTGACCGACTCACAGGCACAGCATCACAATGCCTTGGGGATGACCTGGAACTTCCGATTAGCGTGGATTTTTCCCCCGCCACACCTTATACCGAAAGTATTAGCTCATCTAAACAAAGCCACAGGAATCTACCTTCTGGTCGTTCCTCGATGGGAAAAAGTGTTTTGGAGACCGGACCTGAAAAGCAGAGCACTAGGTCCTCCATTCACTGTGAGGAACCTGTCGAAAGTTCTTGTAGACTTGTCAACCAATCTCCCACCACCCAAAGTGTCAGAATTGACCATAGAGATTTGGAGATGTGGGGCTGGGATGCGTACCTAAATGATTGGTCAGATGAACAGAAAACACTGCTGTCATCAAGCTGGCGCAAATCTACTCTGAAAACATATCGACCGGCATGGAAGAGATGGCTGGCCTGGACTACTCTTAACCAAATTAACGCAGTTAGTCCCAGTGGATCCCAACTTGCGCGTTACTTAGTTGACCTTCACCAAAAAGAAAAACTGTCACTAAAAACCATAATGGTACACAAATCTGCAATTTCTACCCTCTGTGATCCTAATAACCACTTGAAGCTGAGTTCTCACACACTTGTTAAGCAAGTTTTAAAGTCTATATCCATAGCAAACCCGAAACAGACTAATGTACCAATCTGGGACATAGATGTACTGACATCTCATTTACGTCAAAGAGACGCAGATACCACAAGTTTTTATGAAGCATCAAGACATGCGGCGGCATTACTTCTTCTTTGTTCGGGGCGTCGGGTGCACGACCTAACTCTCCTAAAAATTTCTCCGGAACATTTATTTCGATCAGATGAGGATATCATTCTGTGGCCAGCATATGGTTCCAAAACCGACACACCTAACCAAAGACAGTCAGGTTGGAAGCTTATACACAACAAAGAGAACAGAAACCTTGACCCAGTCCATTGGATTAACCACCTCATTCTGCTAGGCGAATCAAGAAGAAAAGAAACTACATCAGATAACTTGTTTCTTAGTACTTATGGTAATCCAAAATCAGCTACGCGTACAATAATTTCGGGATGGATCAAAAAGCTTTTACAAGAGGCAGGAATAGACGCAACACCTGGAAGTGTCAGAGCCGCTGTAGCATCAAAAAAATTGGACAGAAAATTTTCAATTAGATGATATACTCGCAAGAGGAAATTGGAAGTCAGCTGATACTTTTAGAAAGTTTTATTGTAAAGAGATCAAAAATGTTGCTAAAAAGTCAACTCTAATCACTTCTTGCTTTGAACCTACAAATTAATAGTGTTTCAAATGATGATTTTGCTAATATATTTTTATTATTATCTCTAATAGTGGTGGACTCAGAATTGTTGCTAAGTTATAGGTATCTTACCTAAGTACATTATTTTTCAGGCAGCAGAGTGCCTTAAAATTAATAATTATTTTTTATAAAGTAAATCATATACTTACATTGTTAATTTAATTGTGGGTTTTTTCGAATAATAGACTGCTCACGTTTATCTAAACTGTATTATTTATAGAATATGCTGAATATACAATGTTGAATCCCAGATTTACAAGGCCACGCAATAAAGATAATTATGTACATAATCCAAAAATATGTTTTTTGTAATACAAACCCTTTTCTCCTGCGTAGATAAGGTACCTAGATAACTATGAAATCACATTGGCGTCACCATCACCACCAGGCGATAACAGACATGTCTCTCATAATTATGTTTCTAATAAGGTACAGTTCAGGTTTAATAGCAACGTTTTACCTGTAAATAAAACGTTTATTAAACATGTACTTACCTTATTAGAAACATAACATTTTAAACCCCTGCCTGGTGGCCTAGGGCATACAAATTATGAGAAACTCAATGATTGAAAGCCGAGCTCTGCGCTCTGAGCTGCCGGTGGTCGATGGTGGGGGAATTAAAACGATAGTGGCGACAAGCGGAAACAGCGGATGGAACGATTTATCGACTGCACTACGTATGAATCAAATAAGCTACTCTCATAATTATGTTTCTAATAAGGTAAGTACATGTTTAATAAACGTTTTATTTACAGGTAAAACGTTGCTATTATGTATTTGCAATTTTCATTCATAATTTTAGAGGCATTACTTATTAACTTACGGGTAACATAGAGCACACATAAGCAATACATTCTAGCTTAATAATGTACATCTGCTATTGCTCAGTATTTTTTTTATTCACATTTCCTTGTTTCATACCGAAACTTAAGTTATTTAAATAAAAATAGCTGAATAGCAGTAGTACATCATTGGACACTTAAACTAAGCTTTACAAACATGCACTTTAGGTCAAAAACGAGTTATGTCTAGAGCAATACAGTCGAAAATATACTAAAGAAAGTCCAGCTTTCAAGACCAAACAAGATGCAAGTGACGAAATTATTGAAAGATGGTGATGATATTGGATATTCAGAGGCAAGATTATTACAAAACAAGGTCTGGTTTAAAATTAAAGCACATTACACTACTTTCTTTCGCGCTTGGTTATATTACAAGATATACTAATAAACTTTAAATTTTCAAATACAGAGTATAATTCGATCATAATACTTAGTAGCCAAAATAAGAAAAAAGAAAACCATAATATCCAATATCACAACAGCTGAAAAAATTCCAAAAGCGAGCGTAATCGCTTCATGATAGAGCGAGACAACGTACGATAACGTGAGCGGGTGCGACAGAGACAGCTACATCATGCGACTCACGACACATTATCTATTGCTTTGCTTACGTGCGACGACAGGTTCGGTTCCGAGGCCCACTGAAAATTATACTTGTGTTAGTCTACTGAGGGTGTCCTCAAATACACGAAAATTCTAATTGTCAATTTTAATCCATATCCCAGTAATTTTGATCGAATCATGGACACCACAAACTAATATTAATACCAACTATTACCAGCCCCCTTTTTGCTACTAATATACAATATTCACACGTTTTGCAATGACCAAGTGTTTCTGTGTAAAGTACAATGTAGTATGAATGAAGTGCGAGTTATCAATTTCAGAATGAAATACGTGTATTTCAAATGTTTTTATAGTGCTGTTACACACAATTTGCACGTCAACTCGACTCAGTCATCAATAATGTGAATTTGTGCCTTATAAATACAAGTGAAAGTTGCACTGACCTTGTGGCGAGGTCCCAGATGACGGTTGAGGTAGTTAGAAATACTCTTCATAATTCTATTTCTTCGCCTCACTCTTCCTAGCTCCGGATCGGAAAACGAAGGTGTGACAGGCATCTGTGCGGTTAGCAAAGGGGGGGCCGGTCTCGGAGGGGGAGGGGGAGCGGGGGGCTCCGGTAACACGGGGGGAGGGGGCACGGGCGGGGGCGCGCCGCAAGTAAGGGATATCCGAGTCCGCCGCGTAATCTTCTTAGGCACGCGAGGACCACTACCTAACCTCTCCAGCACCAGCCTCCTAACCACCTCGGTCTGCTCGTCACGGTCGCGTTTTATCTCCTGTACCTTCTCTGTTGTGTCTCGAGGCGGTATAGGGCTGATCGGAGATACGGAACCCGAACTTAAAGTAACGGAAACTGACAGCTCAAAGCTGCGAGTGGGAGAGTCCGTGCTTCGAGACGTTGATCGATTGAAGGTTTCGCTTGCTGACCGGCAGATGGCGGGCGAGTAAAGCCGCATCGAGCTCGCGCCCGAGACCGACGCCAGCGTCGAGGGAGGAAGCGATATGTTCGAGAAGATGCTGTTAGTTTTACTGGTCGGTGTGTCCGGCACCAGTGGCGGGGAGATATCGTCGAAGGACTCCGACTCCGTCGTCGTTTTGTTCGTGAAAGCGTGCGACGGAGGCGACACTTCGGTTATGCTTAGCGACTCGATGCTCGGCTCGAGGCCGTTCAGCTCGAGCTTGCTATCTGACGTCACTTCTGTTATCCTGTCATCGCTCAATTTGCTGTTGGTCTCGCTCGTCTTATCGGTAATTTTGGTATCGCTTGATGATTTGCTCGTGGTTTCGTTTTCAAGTTTCTGGTGCGCCAGTTCCTTATAATCTTCGTCTATGTACTGCGCCTCTATCTCTTTCGGAATGGTGTGAACTATTTCAGTGTGCGAAAGAGGCTCCTGGGTGCAGGGCCTCATAACGGTTTCGGAGAAGCTTCGTTCGATAAAGTTCATGGAGCGGTCATTGCCGGGGGAGTATTCGAATTCGTCATCGACGAGCTCCATGTATCCTTCATTGCGGGGTGTCGAGGGGGTCTCGATGGAAGGGTCCGGTTCCCCTTCGTCTGCGAACTCGAAATGTTCGAGCGCGTTGGAGAAGACTATCGGCTCGGGGCTCGTTCGACCGCACACGTGCGACGCTACCGCTGCTATATTTTTCGCGTCGTGGATCAACTTAGGGCCGCTAAGTGTGCGTGGGTTCTTGCTTCGTTTTCTTTCTTCCTTTTCAAATCCGCAATCGTCGAGCGCGCCCTCTGCAGCCCAGTCGGACAACTCTGTTTCGGTTAGGGCGAGTGTCGTAGCGTCTCGACCGGACTCCGAGGACTCGGACTCTGCCGCGAGGACTGTGGGCCCGGTCGCCGTCGCGGTGGCGGAAGCTTTATCGTTCTCTTCACTCACGACTACCAAACTGTCGAGTTGGATCAACTCTCCGCCTTCATCGTGGACTTCCACTCTCGGCACAGATTTAGGTGCAGTTTCGGTATGCGAAGAATCATCGGATAAGGAGTCTGATTCTAACTCCGGCTCCTTCTTTTCTTCGGAAACCGGTTCGGATTTCTCCGAAATGTAACCTTTGAGTATGGATGAGTCCGCCTTAGCAAGTAAATCGACCGGTGCTGCGGTCATAAGATTTTTGATGATATCTGGCATCGGAGGTTTTTTGTCTTCGGTAACTTGGCAGGCGATGATCGGTTGAGAAGGGGCGGGGTTGAGCATCTTTTGAAATTCGGTAATGTTGGATCGGAAGGCTTCGAATTTGGTGTCGATTTGGGAGGTGGAGTCTGATTTTCGTACTGCTGGGGGTGAAGGTTCGCCGAGAAGGTATCTGCGTTTGAGTTCCAATGCGCGTTTAGTTGCAAGCCCTCCGGCGGAGCGCGCTCGGCTGAGAGGGTAGTCGGTGGGGTGCGGCGGAGGCGCGGGGGGCGGCGCCTCCGTGACCAGTATCGCGGGGGGCGAGGGCGCCGGCGCCGACTCCTCCCGCGCGAACTCGCTGTCCGTCGACACTTCTGTGGCGGATGACACTTCCGATTCACTCGATACACTCTCGTCTTCAGACTCCACCTGCGCAATACCATATTGTACAAAACAAATTCAAAGTTATTCAAGTATTATATGAAGCCGACCGCACAAATTCCATGGCTGGAACAGGCACGTTATGAATAGCGTAGCTAGATTATCTAACGGTAGTAAAGAAACAGAAGTTTCGAATTTGTGAATAATCTAGCCTATTAAATGTTCAAAACCAATCTCTCTAAAGTCGGTTAAAGAATGAACGTTTTTTTGAGGCATATGCAATTCCAAATTAAGAAGTGCCGAAAAACAACCACTCTGCAACCGATTTAGCATTGAAAAATTGAAATAACTTCAAGTGCATATTGCATAGCAATCAATCAAAAAGGCCATCACCGAGAAATTACTTTAAATAAGCTCTTAGACCTTAATAATTAAGGTAAAGAGTGATTAAATAAGCTTATTTTATAATTACAAACTAAGACTGGGGAAGTGCGCCGAAGACCTTTAGATCCACACTAACTCACCGCCCGAAATAGATGGCAATATGACGTCACTAAATACATAATAATCATAAAGAACATATATAAATAAATATGTGTGATGTAAACTCTCGGTGGTGATACATAAGTACATAATACAAAATGTTATGTTATTTAACTCACACACAACACTAATGGAGTATAATGAAATATATAAATATGATACTAATAAAAGCTGGTGTTATAGCAAATAGCATAGACGTATTTTAAAGCTGTGTATAATATAAATAATATAATACAATGTTATATTAAATACTAATGATAAACAAAGAACAAAACTGAACGCAAATTTATAAATAATAATTTTGTTTACAAAGCTAATTATATCTAGTAATACTTAGATAAATATATTTTTTTATTGAAAACTTTTAAATCACTGATTAAGTTTTGCTATAGAATTGGTAAAGAATTTAATAATATTGCGTTTAGAATTGTCTATAAACATATAAAACACAATCAAAAAAAGCGCCATCAATTTTATTCAGCAACTTACTGTTTTATTAACAAACTTTATATAATATTTAATTAGAGAATAACAATAATATCTATATACATACATAGTAATATGTATATAATATAACTCTACAAGATCAATAAAACAATAAGTTGGTATGGGCAAGATGAAGTTAGTGTGGTCAAAATACAATCTTACCGTCCTCCGATCGTCGCCCCTGTATTTAGCTATCTGATGAAAAGGTTATATGAAAAACACACTCATTATTGATTGGTACTTATTTTGCAACAGTATACGGCTCTATTGCCTTCGGTTGCCTGGAAGAGATCGCTCTCAGCGATAAGGCCGCCCATTGTGATGCCTATTACTACCTGTTTAAGTTCTTTGTTTTATTTGTGTGTGGTAAACAATAAAGAGTTTTCTTTCTATTGTATTTTCATTCTTATGTATTTTATGTGTACATTTTTTAAAGTTCATAGTAAAATAAAAATATAATAATTTTATAATGAATGTCTAAGACAGAGAACTGTCAAAGTTTGTAAATGATTATTAGATTTACTCTATATCTATGTTCATATGTTGCTATGAAATAAATGTATCAGCAATATAGTTATCAAACGCACAAGACGTGCAATGAATAAATATAAGTATGACATTCAAGACGTACAAATAATGAAAAAATAAAAATGAGTATGAGTAGATTAGATACAGCAAGTGTCGGGGCGACAGGAGGGTAGATTGTCCGGCGCACCTCCCAGTTGTGTGCAAATGTGGCGTGACGTCACGCGACGCTGCACCGCGGTACCTCGCTGCTGTAGGTCGGCGGACGAGCGTCTGTCGGGACCTCGCGGCGTCGGGCTTCGCGAGCTGCGCGCATGCGCGAACATGACTCGTTGCCGGACGATTCTGCACCTACACAACATAATATTATGGCTCTAATCACAATAACATAGGTTTAAAATAGTTATTGATCCGCGCGTATAGACCAGTGTAGAAACCTTTAAAAATAATAAAAAGTGAATTATTTTTATTAAAGTGTTATGAGTTACAATGATAAGAGTAGACAATTGAGTATTTGAATATATTTTTTTTTGTGATAAATGGAAAGATCATGTATAAGTAGTTTTGTAACAAAACTATTTTTATTTTATTTTTTTTCGCAAAAAATCAAAAGTTATTTCAAAATAAAAATTCATCTTTAAATCCAGTACCGAAAACACGCCGAAAACTCCAACAAAAATGTTATTCAACTTTTTTGCATTATATATCAATATTAGTAATAATAAAGTTTTAAAATACATAAAATTTAAATTCAAATACCCAATTCTAACTAAAACTAGTTACCATCATCAGAATATTCGTCGTATCCAAAAGAGTCGTCGCTGAAATACATGTCGTGCCTAGCGGGGCGAAGCGCGGTGCCGGTGGGGGCGGGCGAGGTCGCCCGTTCATTCGCACTGTCACCTGCGTCTGTGTATTCATCTGAACTCGACTCTTCTTCTTCACTGTAACAAATCGAATGTCCGCCAGGTGGCGCTCACAGTACAAACACAGGCTCTATGTTTTTAAATAGCTAATAATAGTTAAAGTAATAATAATTCACTTTCACTCAGTGTTATCGATAAAATGAAGTTGAAATATCAAGTGATAGTGTTTTCGCGAGAAAAAACTGCGAAATAATATAGAAAAACATTACAATTAGTGCTGAGCTCGAATACAACAATAAAGTGCTTACAAACTATGGTGTAAAACATTAAACAAGATAAAAAACTGTACAACGGATAATTAAATAAAACATAGTGAAATTCGGGCAAAAATAAATGGTGCAAATTAATTAAAGTGCAGTGACAAAGTAAAGTGTGTGTGTTAGAAAATTATCATAAGTACCCACAACTAAACGGCTATATGGTCTTTAACTTTTTATTTCAGTAGGGGCCGGTTTCTCCAACGATGTTCAATCGCTCATTCATCTGATCACCGAGTTAACTTAGCAGCGCTCTATACTTTGATTTAGTTGCAGAATGGCGAATCAAACATATTTGGCTACAGATTAACTAATCACAGTTCTACGTTTGTTTGATCGAGGAAAATATTAATTGATATGGCAACAACGTTTCTTTTCACGTATTGTTCATTCATTTTTCGGTCTGTGTCATTGCTATAACGTCTGTGGTTATATTTTTATTTATTTTGATTTTCTTGTGATTTCATCTTTGAAAGTGAAAACTTGATTTATTTAGAGGATTTTGGAGTATAAAATTAACTGTTGTTGAGGGATAAAAGTCCTATGAAGAACATAATCGATATCTAAGTATAATTATACCGTGTTAGTTCTCTTTACGTGCCATTTACAATTTAGTGACTTGTTGCAATGTGTTTATTTATTTTCAGAAATAAATCAACACAATAAAACCATTCTTACTTCATTTCGTTGGAGCTAAAGGTACTCCAGAAAAGTACTACTAAAATGGGTCCTCAATAACAATTGAAATAGTTGCGACAGCGCTTCCTGATATTATGATATTGGTAAGTAAAATCTTTCAAACTACAGTGTAGATACAATTTTACTATTCGTATTCATTACTATACTACGCACACATCGGTACATCCCTACATGGAATTATATTACCTATTTACTCGACAAGTAAAATATATTTCAGATGAAAATACACTGAAATTAATCCAAGAATGTTATCAGGGTGGTGAAGTCTATGCCCATAATGTATATTATCCTATAAAATATGGTTCTATAAATTAGTGCAAATGATTATTCAATATGTTTAAACTTCTTTATTACAGATAAAAAGGCAATATGTCTCGCAGGATAATGAAGCTACACAGTACAGTCTTCTCCAGTTTGGCAGAAAGATGCCTACAACATGCATACCTGGAATGAGAAAAATTTAAAATGAAAATAGTTGAACACAAAAACACAAAGTAATAATACTCCCAAACAGTTTGCTTCGGTGTATTTTTACAAATAATGAGACAAAAATAAAATAAATGTAATATTTTAATGATTGTTTTATTTTAATGAGGTTACTTCAATTAGGGTTTCTATGTTATAATTTTTATTATAAATTCTGTGGTTGGAAACGGCTCATAAATAATATAACTAGAAATGTACTGAGCCTGTGTCATATCACTAACCCGCTGAGGGTTAGTCAGTATATAGTACATGCTGTTAAGATGATGATTCTTTAATTGGAATTAGGTACAATAAAATATATAATCTCACCTTACTACATATAATGATATTATAGGGGAAGCACACTGAAGTATCATTAACATTGTCCGCCACATTCACTGCCATTTTTTCTTCAGCAAATATTCAATAGCATCTTCATGCTAGAAAGCAATTATTATGTGTTAAACCACAAGATTCAAGTATTATTACATAATAGTGCTTCCTTTCTCCCTATTTGAACTCAGAAACATGATCTAAAACAACGTTATGTTGATTATGAGATTAATAAATCTAGGTTATCACATAATATTATAGGTACTTACCTACTTATGTTTTTGTTATTAGTACCTGAATTATTTTTCTGATCTATTATTACCTCAATCTCATTAATAAGAATCAAAGTCCTGACTGACTGACGGCTGACGTACGAGCCACAGCCCAAACCGCTGGTCCTAGAGACTTGAAATTTGGAAGGCGTGTTCCTGGAGTGACTGTGTGGCGTACTAAGGCAGGAATTTTGGAAATAACGCTCCGGAGCCCTAAAATAAGGCTTTGAAGTTTGTATGCAGAATCTTATCCCGTGAACCGATTGACTTGAAACTTGGTACGCATAATGCTGACGCGAAATAAAATGGATCTGCATTTTTAGATTTTGCAAAATCATCCCCATTTCCCTAAAATTGAGTATGTAAAGTTTAAAATTTCGATCGTATACGATTTAGTATACGATTTAGTATACGATTTCGAGTATAGATGGCGCTGTCTCATTTTCTCTTATCCCTTGAACCGATTGACTTGAAACTTGATACGCATAATGTTGACGCGAAATAAAATGGATCTGCATTTTTAGATTTTGCAAAATCATCCCCATTTCCCTAAAATTGAGTAAGTAAAGTTTAAAATTTCGATCGTATACGATTTAGTATACGATTTCGAGTATAGATGGCGCTGTCACGCGTGGCGTAATCCTAGAACGCGCTATCGGTGCGTTTTGGCAATGTGTTATAGGTAAGTCGATCGGTACCTATTAGCAATATTTTCGTTGAATCGAGTTATTTTGATTAGTTATTTATAGTTGCGTACCTACCCAATTACCGCTAATGACGAATAGAATAAATATTTAAAAACTAAAAACAAAATGTTAAATAATCAAGGGGCGCTTATAGTCTTCTCATACAAAAACATAATTTACTTAGATGGTTTGTTTTTTTAATATAATAATATTTTATTAAATATGTATGTATATATATAATAAATAAATAAATATTTTTTATTTATGTACATATATATATTTACATAATAATATTTTAAAATTCCTCCATGGGAAAGGGGCAAGTGTTTTGTAACGTTATTAATCGATGAATTTTAATCAAATTATTAAAGATAAAGATAAAGATAAAGATAAAGATAAAGATAAAGATAAAGATAAAGATAAAGATAAAGATAAAGATAAAGATAAAGATAAAGATAAAGATAAAGATAAAGATAAAGATAAAGATAAAGATAAAGATAAAGATAAAGATAAAGATAAAGATAAAGATAAAGATAAAGATAAAGATAAAGATAAAGATAAAGATAAAGATAAAGATAAAGATAAAGATAAAGATAAAGATAAAGATAAAGATAAAGATAAAGATAAAGATAAAGATAAAGATAAAGATAAAGATAAAGATAAAGATAAAGATAAAGATAAAGATAAAGATAAAGATAAAGATAAAGATAAAGATAAAGATAAAGATAAAGATAAAGATAAAGATAAAGATAAAGATAAAGATAAAGATAAAGATAAAGATAAAGATAAAGATAAAGATAAAGATAAAGATAAAGATAAAGATAAAGATAAAGATAAAGATAAAGATAAAGATAAAGATAAAGATAAAGATAAAGATAAAGATAAAGATAAAGATAAAGATAAAGATAAAGATAAAGATAAAGATAAAGATAAAGATAAAGATAAAGATAAAGATAAAGATAAAGATAAAGATAAAGATAAAGATAAAGATAAAGATAAAGATAAAGATAAAGATAAAGATAAAGATAAAGATAAAGATAAAGATAAAGATAAAGATAAAGATAAAGATAAAGATAAAGATAAAGATAAAGATAAAGATAAAGATAAAGATAAAGATAAAGATAAAGATAAAGATAAAGATAAAGATAAAGATAAAGATAAAGATAAAGATAAAGATAAAGATAAAGATAAAGATAAAGATAAAGATAAAGATAAAGATAAAGATAAAGATAAAGATCGGATATCGGAGCCGGCACCGATATGCTGGCGGTACCATCGGACGCCCTATCGGATAATGAGATAACGCTTTCAATCAAGTTTGAGAGTCAGAGCGTTTTCACATTATCCGATCCGATATCGGTGTCGGACGCTGATCCGATATTGGGGTAAGTAAGATGTATGAAATATGTACCTCCGATATCCGATATCGGGCCGGACATATTTGATAAATTTTACTTACCCCGATATCGGATCAGCGTCCGACACCGATATCGGATCGGATAATGTGAAAACGCTCTTAGGGCTCTTTCAATTTATGCGTTTCGTATCGGACCGCTGCAGTGCCGAAGCGGTGCGTTCGTCGTTCGGCGTAAGGACGGACGGTCGTATGTTTTCATACAAAATGCACGGTGCGGAAACAGTGCGGCGTCCGTACCGCGAGCGTTCGACAGCAGGACGGCAACGTCGTGTCGCAACCCCACGTGTTCAGTTCAGTGCGTTCATAGTGCGGTGACAAGAAGGAGGCAAATTTCTAAACGGTAATTTATAATGGATGATATAAATGTGGAGGAGTCATTTATTGATATAAATGTGGAGGATTTTATAAATGAAATTGAAATACTTACTATATCTATCTAATTCCAGTAATTCGAAGAAACATTCTCTAGGCATTCTTAAGTAGGTAATTAAAAAAAAACTGATTGGGTCTTCTTTTAACCTAAGGTAAAGAGTATGGAAATCACCACAATCATGGGTGCCGTGATTACACGACCAAGGAAAACACAGCCACGGAATGTACAGCCCGGAATCGGTGACCATTTTGGCATCCTATTCCGGGCTGTGCATTCCGTGGCTGTGTTTTCCATGGTTGTACATTCCCGACACGTGTTGGGAATTTGATGCCAAATGACGTCATACTCACTTACTCGAATTTTTCGCTAACTATGCCACTGTCAAAATATTATTTTTTAACTTATTTTTTTTCACGTGTGATGCGTCACAGTAGGTGCGAGGAGCGAAGCGACGAGCGTTAGTTTGATATAGACAACCGCGCCAGAACCTACATGCGTTTAACCATTTGCCAGACAACAATTATTGAATCGGATTGTTTTCTTTTCATATTATAATCTGTGCAGTTTATCTTTATTGTGAACCGATTGACTTGAAACTTGATACACATAATGTTGACACAAAATAAAATAGATCTGCATTTTTACATTTAGCAAAATCATCTGGGGATGATTTTGCTAAATGTAAAAATTTCTCTAGAAAAAATTCCCTGTAAAAATTTCCCTAAGTTTAAAATTTCGATCGTATACGATTTAGTATACGATTTCGAGTATAGATGGCGCTGTCATGCGTGGCGTAATCCTAGAACGCGCTATCGGTGCGTTTTGGCAATGTGTTATAGGTAAGTCGATCGGTATTAGCAATATTTTCGTTGAATCGAGTTATTTTGCTAAGTTATCTAGGGTTGCGTACCCAATTACCGCTAATGACGAATAAATATTTAAAAACAAAATGTTAAATAATCAAGGGGCGCTTATAGTCTCATACAAAGACATAATTTACTTAGATGGTTTGTTTTTTTAATATAATAATATTTTATAAAATATATAACTATTTTCATAATAATATTTTAAAATTCCTCCGTGGGAAAGGGGGCAAGTGTGTTGTAACGATAAAAATCGACGAATTTTAATCAAATTATTAAGAGGCGCTTTGTGACAATTTTACTCTAATGAATGCAATAAAATGAGGGAAGTTTTCTGTAACGTTATTTATAGACGAAAGTCAATGAAAATTGAGACGCACATTAATGACTTGATTTTACACCAAATATTGCAAAAAGGAAGTTTGTAGTAGCGTTTTTTATGAACGATTTCAATCAAGTTTGAGAGTCAGAGCGTTTTCACATTATCCGATCCGATATCGGTGTCGGACGCTGATCCGATATCCGGGTAACTAAAATGTATGAAAAATGTACCTGTCTTTCATATTGTCCGTCTCGATATCGGATATCGGAGCCGACACTGATATGCTGGCGGTACCATCGAACGCCCTATCGGATAATGACACGGCCACGGAATGTACAGCCCGGAATCGGTGACCATTTTGGCATCCAATTCCGGGCTGTGCATTCCGTGGCTGTGTATTACATGGTTGTACATTCCCGACACGTGTTGGGAATTTGATGCCAAATGACGTCATAGCATATGCTTCGTTTGCGCTTACTCGAATTTTTCGTTTAGCCGATCATGTACAAGTAGCTAACTATGCCACTGTCAAAATATTATTTTTAAACTGATTTTTTTTCATGTGTGATGCGTCACAGTAGGTGCGAGGAGCGAAGCGACGAGCGTTAGTTTGATATAGAAAACCGCGCCAGAACCTACATGCGTTGAACCATTTGCCAGATAACAATTATTGAATTGAATTGTTTTCTTTTCATATTATAATCTGTGCAGTCTATCTTTATCAAAATGGGATAGTAACATTTTAATCTTTGGTTTCATCTAAACGAAGCATAGGCTAGGCTTTCGACCAATCTTCTTCTTCTTATCGTGTCGATGCTACAACTGTATTTTGTTGTAGCATCGTATTGGAAAGATTAGCCAGACTAGACACTGCTTTACCGTGCCTAGCTGTTACCGGTGTGTGCCACGAGGAGGCTCTTTCCATGCACCCAATTCATTCCAATTGATTTCGACCAATCAGAGCAATAGACGCCAATTCCATGGTTGTATTTTCCACGGCTCTACATTCCGTGGTTGGACATTCCTAACACATGTCGAGAATGCGCAGCCCGGATTTCATGTACATTTTGGCTGAGAATTCCTGGTTGCGTATTCCTGGCTGTGCTTTCCGTGGTCGTACATTCCGGGTCGTGCTTTCCATGGTTGTACATTAACCGGACATAGTTATTATATTTTAGTCCGGCATAGATATCAAATACTAAAAACAGAACATGCTTAGAGGGTTCGCATAGGTACAAAAACATGTTTTTTTTCTTAATCGTTTACATAGGTATGGCACGGAACTTATAGCGGGCGAGTCCGAGTCGCACTTGGCCTGATTTATTTACTTACGGTAACGGTAATTTAGTGAGTTTTGATTACTTATGTTTTAGTAGTTTACGTTATTGGGTTTTTAGGGTTCGGTAACCAAAGGGTAAAACTAGATCGTATTACTGAGTGTTTAATTTCTGTCTATTTTAAATTCTCTAACTATCACGCATAATTAATATTCAAGGGGGCTTATATATAAACGTAAATTTTATTTATTCGATATTGATAAGGGCAACGGGCCATAGATACGGTACGAAAATCTTCGTGCGCACTTGCCCGGTTTTAAGAATAAGTACCAATATGTACTAAGTTTTCCTTCTTAGACTGCACTTTACCGTCAATTTCTTTCATAAGAAGATAGTAATGGTAATGGGTTATCGCAAAATATCTTAAAACGGCACGCGGACGAAGTCGCGGCGGGTTCAGCTAGTATGTAATAAATTCATATCATTGCCCATAAATTATCTTCGAAGAAATAGTCATCACAGAAAATGCAGGACGTATAAAAAAAAACGTTATAAAACTCATCACAGGTCGTAATATTAGGGCATCTCATATCGGAGTCCGTCTTGTATATTAAAATCTTCAGAATTAGCGAAAAACATAATAAAAACTTCGAAAATATATTCAACAATTCGTCGCGATTACAATTGAACAGCCGCTAATCGCTCGATTTTTTAGATTAGTTGACATGCCAAGTTGACAACGGTTTTACCACGCATTCTACCCTAATCATCCTTCGAGAAACTCAAATTTGGATTTTACATGGCATTTTTGATTGCTTGCTTCGTTTAATGTCAAGTAATCTGGTGTTCAATATTTCGCAGTTGACAAGAGTTCGAGAAACCCAAATCACGATTGATCAGAGTTTTGACACATTGTTATTTGATTTTTTCGTTGATCATCGTTGGAGAAACCGGCCCTAGCTGGTACATTATTTCAACTGAACGATAAAAGTACAGATAGCCGAGTGAAAAGATGGACAGCATTAAATTTGGTTCAAATCATTGAGTCACCTATAAACTTTTTGTGTTTGATTTTTTTTCTATTTACAAGATGTCTTCAGAGAATATCATCATCATCATCATCAATCTATTTCAGTCCACTGCTGGATGTAGGTCTCAGATAATATAACTTTCCGTAGTTCTCGTAAAGCGGATTCATTAACAGACGACTCTGAACACAGAACATAAAAAAAGCGTCGTGTGATTGGTTGAATCAAAGTTAGTCATACATTTAGTCCGGGGTAGATGCATTGAAAAATAATAGTAGGATGAAACCCATTAGAAAAGGAGGGAAATATTATAAAAATGAAAGGAAAAATAATTTACGGGCGATCTGAGCGCGGGAAGGGGATGGGGTGAGCTTTTAAGGGTAAAAAACGCTTTTTCTCGATTTCCGGCAAAACTTAGATTCCTATGGAAAAAAGTCATACGGCAAAGTTTTAGATTATTTTTAATTTTTGAGATTGGTTCTTTATATTAACTTACTTAATTATTTATCAGTTTTGTACAGTTAAACATTTAAGTAAGTTAAAACTATTAAATATTATCCTATTAAACTTTTGTCCAATAAGTACGTCACTTGACACAGCATTTAGACAACCCTGTTTACAGCTGTTTTTTAGACCTACCGATGATATGATATACAACCATTTGAAACAGTTTAGTTCTGCTGTCGTTTTTACACACTAGAACAGCGCAATAAGGCATTTTTGTAGTTATTATCACTATGACGGTTCGATCTAGACTGATGTGCGTGAAGTGGGCGTGGCAGAAACAGTTTGCGGAACTACGCAAAGCTCGGGGTACGCGCGCCCCGCCCACATACTACTTCTACTGTTTTTTTATGTTCTGTGACTCTGAAGATGATGCATCTTTATTCAAAATCACAATGCGGAGCCTACCTGGCACATCTCTTCACAACTGCAGTGAGACCACAAGCGAATTAAGCGAAAAAGTCGTCTTCCTAACTAATGAGCTTGCTATTGCCCATCAGGAGTTAGATAACCTCAATGATGAAATGTCAACGTTAAAGATTCGCACTCGAGGCAATCTCCAGCAACTACAGCGATAGCGACCGGCCTACGCCGGAATCGGAAACTCAGAATTCAATAATGCATGAAGAATTGATACTAAACCAAAGTAAACCTAACAACCAGAATCAAGCGATGGAAATGGCGCAAGATCAACTACTGCACCTTAATCCTGATTCATCTAAACGTAAAATAGTAGCCATAGCCATCAGCTATGACTACTACCAGGGGCGCAATTTTAGACACAGTTTTCAAAAATTAATTGTCAGGATTTTTTGGTCAGCTGCTTCTGGAAACCGGGAGCAACTACGCAAGAGGTCTTGTGGGCGGAACTTGTGACTATATCAAAATTAACAAAAACCATTTTGTCATAATATTAACAGGAGTAAATGATAAAAGTTTTTAGAATTAACAGTTAAATTTTTTATTAAAAGGTATCTCTGAAAATTACATTAGTTATTTTCAGAGATACCTTTTAATAAAAATTTAAATGAAATGAAATGAAATTATGAACTGAAAATTTCAGAGGTATAAAAGTAAACGTCAGAGAATGAAAGTTTGTTGCCCGCAAAATAAGACTGCAATGTTAAATAACAGTGTGTTTTGCATGGCACCACGTATTTATAATAAGTTAGGTACCTACTAACATTTAAGAAATTCAAGATATTAATAGGTTTAAGGTAATGTTAAAGACGTTCTTGGTGCGGAAGACCTACTATGATGTAAATGAATATCATTCTGAGAAAAATGAAAAATGATTTTATATAATTACTAATGACATTTATTACTTTTTAAGGATACCTATAATTATAATACTACAATGTTGACATAATTTTATACATTTTGCATACTTAATAATTATCATCCTAAACTCCTATCTTCTGCCAAATAAATGATTTGATTTGAAATATTATACATTAGACATAGACAAACACAAAAAAATTTACACACTCGACAAATCTACACATTCTATCAGCAACAATTGTACAAGCTCTGCTTAGTTTGGGACTGGAATGTGATGTGTGAAATACATGATTTATTTATTGTATTAACCTAAGACATTAATCCTTAAAAACCATGAATCTATGTTAACTTACCTAAGTCCACCGGCACCGGAAGTTTCCGATGCGAGAAAGTTCCGATCGGTCCATTCGTCTTCGTCTATCTCTCTTGCACCGCTGTCACTGAGCTCGATGCTGATCCTCTCTGGAGTAGGGATGGGGAGAGGCGGCGATACCCCTCTCGCGTCCGGTACGGACACTCCAGAATGACGTAGACAAACCAATCGACTGCCGTATCTCTCCATTGTATAGTTTCTGTGAATGTTTATGTATTCAAACTTCAAACTCATTTATTCAATAAAATCACAAGGATCATTTTGAAACGTCTTACTATTTCTTCGTCTACGTCTTCGTCTTACTATTAAATATTATTTACTATTTTTAGCCTATGTCAGTATTTTATAAGTATCTTGTGTGTGTGTGGAGGAGTTTTATCTGTGGCATCGTATTTCCCAAACGAATAAACCGATTTGTTTCTTATTTTTTTGTCGGGAATGATCATATCTGTTTAAATTATTTTGTGTTAGGGACATCTTAATTCTTGTTTCATTAATTTTATAAATGTAACTACATATTTATTTAAAATCCTGAAGTGTACTTACCCAGGTCGCAGTACAGTTTTACAAACAGCACAGCGGAAGCACGCGCGGTGTAACTGCAGTCCATCGGCTGTGACGCCCTCGGCGGCAAAAACGCGCGTTCCACAGGCCGCGCATTGCACGCCGGCTGTAGCTGGGCCTCGCCAACCTTTCTTTGGCTGTCAATCAATCAATTAGTTTACATTTTAATTGTATTTTATTAATATAATAAACAAAACACTAGACTTGTAAACAATTGTGAACATACCTCTTCTTTTGGTAATTCTTTGCTTTGTTCCGGTTCCTCTTTCTTGACAAATCTTGTAGCTAGATTTGCAACCTAAAAAATTAATATTTTAAACATAATAATTAAACTAATATAACTACTTACATCATTATTATTATAATTTGTATTATAATGTTTAGTTATTACTGATTTTTACTAGTTACCTAGTTTTCTCATTTATTACTAGCTTTTATTCAACACTATGTTAAGGTAGTGTGATAGTCACCTTTTTAGTACCATGGTCTGGTCTACCCGAATCTCGCATCTTTTGATCAAACTTGTGAAGAGTTTCATCAATCTCTCCCCATTTCTCATCAGTGTCGCCCTCTTTTAACTTTCGCTGTCGGCCAAGGAACTGTAAAAAAATGCTTATTTAGTTGTGCACAAATAGTAAGCGGTTTACAAATTCGGCCCTCTGAATACAGGCAGCGTGGCCGAGTGGTCTAAGGCGCTGGTTTTAGGCACCAGTCCGCAAGGGCGTGGGTTCGAATCCCACCGCTGTCAAACCTTTTTGTTTTTACTTTTTTTAGCACATAATTTATCATATTCATTAGAATTTATCTGTTTAATAACAATAGATCGTTATCATTAAATAGTTTTGAAAAATTATGTTTTACATATTTTGACTTTATCTGTATTATGAAAATTGGATAGCTCACATAATTATTTTGTTAAGTATGGACATATTTTGATTTGACAATTAGTATAAAATTCTTAAATGAATTACACAAAACTGCTGTTTAAATATGAATTAATATGATGGCTCTGTGAAAAGAGAGAAGATGATTATTATCAAACGAGAACACTTTTAGAGCCTGAAACTTTAAGCTATTTTATATGAAAGACCCTGGGTCCTGCCTATACAACCTAATAACCATCATCAGACCCTGTTTTCGATAGTCATGTATCACAATGATTACGTGACTTAAAGTCTAGTTGAAAGGTTGATAAGCTTTATATTCACCTGTTCACGGTCCCACTTAGGAACTTTCTCGGCTGCTCTAGGCTCTGGCCTGCCAAGCCTATTCTCCTGTATCTTACGCTCTATCTCCTTCATATTCCAGTCGTCTCGCTCTATCTTACCAACCGAGCGCATCAGATCCTTGAATAGAAATAACGAATATGTAAAGAGACTGAGTGAGGCAGGAGTGTGTGAGATACGATTTTTCTTTTAACTCAGTATAAAAAAGACTATTATTATGGTATGTCTCTCCCTAGAGACATACCATAATAATAGTCTTTTTTATATCCCTCTTGATACAGGCATCGTGGCCGAGTGGTCTAAGGCTTAATTAATACGTTATAGATAAATAATAATAAATAAATAATAAAATCGTTTATTCAGAACAGTGTACATTTCATATAGTTAGCTTCGATGAGACCGCAAAAGTTAATAACTGTGCAGCAGTCTCAACGCCCGCCTCCCAAACCAATGAGTAGGTATAGTTCTAAGTTCTATTCTAATAGACAAAACATATATATAATAGAATAGATAAAACAAACTAGGAAAAAAGTACATGATCAGTAACCTAATATAAAAATAAAATAAAAAGTTCTAATGATTGAGTAGGTAGAATAGTAATGAAGTAAAGTAAAGTAGTGTGTGTGGGGTGTGGTATTGTATAGGGTGTGTTGGAAAGTATTGCAAATTAAGTGAAGTAGGTGTATTGTGTAATGTGAGGTAATGTGAGATACCCTATCTATAACGTATTGTTTTTGAAAGTGCAAAGCGTTTAAATAAATAAATAAATTTGCTTGATAAATACCCGTGTACATATTATTTTTCTTTACAAGTGGATAAAATACTACTTAGAACAAACTAATTTGAAAGATATATTTTTGGATCTATTAATACGTAATGATTTACATTTACCTTTGGCTTTGACGCTCGAGGAGCGGACGCAGCTGTGGAAGTTCCAGAAAGTTCTGCTGCTAATTTGGCGACGCGAGCGCCCCCACCGACGTTTCGGCCGCCGCCACTAACTATGCGGCCCTCCTCCTGTTGTGAAGATTAACATTAACGAAAAAAAGAGAGAGCAGAGTGATGAAAACGAATAAATGTGACAATCGTAAATGTATCGTCGCGTGCGATAGTCACATTTATTCGTGCTCGGGAATCAGAAAACACAGCTTTTCGATTCATCTATCTATGCCATTTAATTCATGTTTCTTTACATGGTGTATGGGCTACAGTAAATATATTTTTTTCTAAAATGTAGTACTTTTCATAATTTCTACATAAAACTAGCGGTAGATGATGCTATGACGTGTTTCTGGGATTATTGTTTATAACTGCACGTAATACTACATATTTACGTCTATATTCTGTCGTTTTATATTGACATTAGGCACCACATAAATTCAGGTTAGTATAAAACACAGTGTAAGAAAACAACATCAAGTGTCTGTTACACGCGATCCATGCACACACATCAAACGGTTATACAAGAGACTGCTCAGCGCCTTGAGTTATTCCGCGGATGTTTTCGAAAACGTGCTTATTATTGTAACTTGATAGTGTCGGTGTACGAATCGGGCGAATGCTAAACAAAATGTCTAATTTATTAAACAAGAGCAATGTTCATGATCAATTTTTTAATGAGCGAGACAGGTTAAACAGCTGTGAAACTGGTTTGAATTATGCATCAGCATTTTTTTGTATAATTTGATCGCTATCAGTAGCTGTGTAAGTTTGACTATCATTCTGAACTAGTACAATTAAATTCGCCCGATTCTATGAAACACTGGTTTCAGGCTCACGTCATGCAACACACAGACACGCCTCTCACATAGTGCTGCAACTGCCGCTCGAGCTTGCGCACGCGTTCGTCAAATTGTGGCGCACTAGCGCGGTACTGCTGCAAACCATAGTCGTTCTCCAAATCAGCCGATGGAACCTCCATTCGAGGCTCGGCCGCAAGCATCTGAATGCTCTTTTCGAAACGCTGTTTCATGATCTCGCGCGCAGCTTTACGCCTGCCACCTTTAGGTCGCTTCGCTTCGGCTGATTTCTTCTGCATTATATCAGACACCCTCTGCATTCGGAAGGATGTCTCCCCGCTACCGCGGCGCTGGGTCTCGGGCGGCGGGACAGGCTTGTGTTGCGCCTTGATCAAATCAACCATACGTTGCTTTCTCAGCTCTATCTCTGCATTGCCGATCGATTCTGGTTTCGATCCCAGTCGCTCTGGACTGGGAGTATCCCGCCGTTTACCCTCGATAATATCCGACATCCGCTGCAATCGCATCGACATTTCGTTGGTAATGGATCCTGAACGTACGGATCTAGACTCCGGACTCGGAGTCTGTCGTCGTTTATGTCCCTCGAACAGTTGCGCGATGCGTTTCGTGTTAGCTACTTCCGAAGCGCCAATAGAGTGGGATCGTTTGGTCACTTCCGGGCTCTGCGAGTGCCGGATCCGTTGTTCTACAGCATCAGACTGTCGCCTTCCTCGCTGAGGCAGCGGGCTTTCGGGCAAATTCCGTTGCTTCAACGGTTCAGATGGCTGGATCTTCCTTTCGACTTTGATGACTGTGGCGTCCGTGTCAGCTGAATCATCGAAGTCGAAACTGGGGGCTTTGATCGTGGAGGGGTCGAGGCCCTTCAGCCTGCGCGCAGGTCTGACCGGCTTGTCTTTTTTCCCTTGGAAGAAGTTGGTAAGTTTGGAGTGGTCTTGACCGACGTTGGTTTTCGTAGTGCCTTGGAGGAGATATGCGAGTGAGTCGCGGATCACCTTGGGGTCCGGTGCGTCGTCGGGGTCGAGCAGGGCTATGATCTGATTTTGTATGTCTTGCTGTGTGTCGAGACGCGCTTCGCTGGCCACGGCATCATGTCCCTCGATAAGGCGCGCTAGTTGGGTGATGTCGTTAAGGTCGAGTTTGCCTATTTTTTTTCGTATATACTCGGCGGGGTCGTTACTTACTTGAGGAGTGCGCACGGAACGCCGCTTCCGCTTGTAGCTTGAGTGGGATTTGTCCGTGTCGGCTGCGTCTGCGGAGGAATAGAAACCTTAGTGTCGTAACATTACGGATGTATAGAAACCAACAATATTTCACTTACTTGAATACGCCGAGACGGCGTGGTCTGCCGTGTTCCGTACATGTTTATCTTTTTGGATGCTCTGTTTGATCTAAAAACACATATCTATTACTAGAATGTAAACAACAGGTAAAGTGAGTTTAATCAAATATTTTGTAGGCATTTGGAATCTGCACACAAGTTGGAATAGAACGTTAGTAGTTATGTTTGCCAAGAAAAATTGCTCGTCGCGAACATGTAGTGGAAAGAATCTAATTGCATTATATCAATTCCCAAAAAATCATCGTAACTGCGTAAAGCCAATTCGTTCCGAGCATTTGTTCAATGGCTACTATTTTAGTGTAAATAAACTCAGTTTAGAAGGGGCAAACATTCGGGGGTTCATTCATAATACACCGTATATTACTTAAATACCGGTATATACACGGAAAACTAAAAATAAACTTGGAAAAACTGACAATTAAATACCTTGCAATATTCCGGGCGTCAACTTGAGAATGAAAACCCCATCTAAACCAGTACATTGTTTTATATAACGGTGGCAATCGTAACCATATAGACGTACATTGCGCGGTGATGCTGCAGATTATCATCCGAAATAGCATTAACGCGCACTGTAACGCTAATATACTAAGCTACCACTGACTTATACGTGATTGTATTGATCGACATTTTCATTAATAAGATTTTTAATCACCCATTTTTTAAATACATGAACTGTTTGTTGTTATACAAAATTGATAGTTAAGATGAAGCAATTTTCATTGTTTCATTTTCCTCCCCAAATGCATTGCGATCATGAATGTGTAGACATATTTTTGTATTAAGTTTATTATTGGTGGTATAAATAAATATGTTCTATATTTAATTTGACATAACGTCTGGATTTAACCATAAAACTCCATATATCGAGAATTGATATCAAATTATGTTATTAACACATACATAATCGCCCAACTAGATAATTGTATTATTAATTTGAATAGAATTCAGTATTACCTGATCGAAAGCATCGCTCGGATGATGTATATGTGGCACTTCTCCTTTGAATGCGTTATAAACGCGCGTTAGATACGAACGCACTTTAGCGTCTGGGACGTCGCGCATTGTACCGCCAGATGAGAATGGAGCTATGCCTGTTGTATAGGGAATTAACATTATATTGTATCTAAACTAATGTTATAAAGAGGAAAGATTTGATTGTTTGTTTGTTCGTTTGCATCGAATAGGCTCCGAAACTACTGGACCGATTTTAAAAATTATTTCACTGTTGTGATGCTACTTTATCTGTGCTGAACATAGGCTATATTATATATTCAAAAAATAGTGATGCTTACTAAAACTTCATGTTAAGTGTACCAGTGTGAAGCCGGGGCGTACTAATAGTAGTTAATAAAATAAAAAATAATAGTTATATGATTTATTTAATAGTATTTTTACTATTTAAACAGGCGTCACTGCTCTGTTGGTATTAGCAATAGAAGTAGAGTATGGACTGAGCAAAAGCTTCTCGAAATTGACATGTAGTGCCAATACCTGTCTTTTCTGTAGATTTGTATAGAACTAGACAACTACAGTGCCACCAACTTAACTGTCAGGTGGACAAAATTGGAACTACATTCCGCGGTCAGTTTCTGTCTAGTATGAGTGCTTAATGCTTATTGATCGATTTAATTATGAAAAGTGCGAACAAAATGCTGAAATCTCTCAAAAGTGATGCGCAGGATGTTATTCGATAATTTTTATTTTATATGGAAGAAGAGAAACGCCAGCGACTAGCGACGACGCCGTCAACTGAACAGATAAGATGGTGAGACTGTACTGGCAGCACTATTTTTTTCTTCTCCCTCACGTTTTAGCGCGTTTCTACTTCATACTTGGATAAATAACGCTTCATTCTTTATGTCTACGGTATTAAGCTAGCACTGCCTTCTATGGGTTGTAGCAAACATATGTGTGGTAGAAAACATTGATTTTCTAAAATTAGTTAAATACATAAATGAGAAATAACAGTGTAAGTTTTAACCGACTTCGAACAAGGTTATCAATTAATTAGTTATAAAACAATTAGTTATAAATTAATACACAGCTAGACACGGTACGCAGTGTCTAGTCTGGCTAATCTTTCCAACACGATGCTTCAACAGCAAATATCAGAACAATAGTAGTAGCATCGACACGATAAGAAGAAGAAGAAGAATTCAACTTATTTAAAAGCTACGACAGCTGTCTACGTGTATATTTACCAAGTTCATGATGTAGGACGTGGTATACGGCGCGCGGCGGCGACGCGGCTGGCAGCAGGTCGGGTCGGTAGCGACGCAACAACGCGAGTAAAGTGCCAGGCGCTGCGGCGGCACGCAATCCACCCTCGGGACTGCCAGCCCACTGTACAAGCACCTCATCTGGCACTTCTGATTCTGTAACAAAATAAAAATAATTTTTTTTTTTATTTTTTTTTAATGATACTTTATTCACAAACAAACTTACGACTATACAGTATTTACAAAATGTACATTGTCATATATAATATGTACATAAGAAACAGTTGAGCTATCTACAGGCCGTTGCAAACGATCTATAGATAGTTCAACTGATCCAAATCAGTACCAATCGGAAAACTATTTTAATATCTTTCCGTAGTTAAACTCAGCTCTGACCATTTTAATTTAAGTTTACTTTGTATTAAAAGTAGTTTTAAAATGTCTTTTTGGGGCTTGCCTCTGACCGTTTGCATTAAAGTTTACTTATTCTGTTTACTATGTGTACAGTAAAGAATAAAGAAATAACAATATAAAGTCTATATTCGTCTGATATTGTTTTGATTGTAAATTCACATATTAATATTCATACATATAAAAAAAATGGATGACTTCTATTGAAGTTACTGATTGAACCTCAGAACATCGGCTATATTTAAAATAGCACAAAAACATGTAATAATGCGAAGTATTTCTAACCTCTGCGTCTCTTCCTTGCACTCGCGGTTGCGTCCAAAGGCAGCGGTTCATCCGAATCGTAGAATGACGTCACACGATGAGGGCTAACCACACTTCGATTTAGATTAGGATACCGCGTGCCCGGATCTAGAGAATACGCGCCGAAATCACGGTGAAGATTTTCCGGGGTTGTTTGAGCTGGGGGTACCAAATAATATATTTAATTATAAGTTACCTTCTTACTTCTTCGCGATTGAAATTAAAAGTATACAAATTAGAGAAGTCTGTTTTCCGTATCACAACATGGGCTAGGTTTTATTACAAAGACTTGAGTTTTAAGATACAGCTTGACCTCTCTTACATTAATGCAGCAAATACGCTGTATAGATCATCTTGTGGTGACAGATATTTTCGCTCACACGTACAAACGTCGTGTTTTTCAGCTAATAAGTTACTTTTGTTTAAGCTCACCAAGTAGTCTGTAAACTGATTCTCGCTCTGCCACGACTTCTAACGGATGGGGCGTAGGGCTTTGCCCCCAAGTCCTCACAGCCCACGCCGCGTCCAACGCGGACAGAAATCCTCTGGCGCAGCCGGATCCGGTTGGCCAGAACGGCTCCAGCAAACTATCGCCGACTAACTGGCATAGTAATCGACGACCACGTCTTTCGTATACCTAAAACACCAATAAATATACTATTTAACACTTGTTATAGTGTCAAAGTTACTTATACAATTTGAAAGCTCATTTCCTGAATACAAACATGGGATATTGCGATCACAAAACTCGGATTCTGAGATACCTGACCTCTCTTAACCAAAAACAAACACACACAGCTCACAGAGAGCACACTCACACAAAGAGTTTTTTATTTTATTAAATATTGCTACTGATATGTGATGCAATCTATTTATAATATACGTTATATCACAACTTAGACCAAAAATACGGCGTCCTAAGGCTTTAAGACGCCACACCAGTATAAAATATATCTCTTCAACGGGCTTAGTCACATGATCATTACTTATTTTTATGGCGTTTTACATAAGAAGACTAAATATAATAAATTCATGATCATTGTAAACGTACCATACTCGCGTTCTCCGCCGCATACATAGATGTAAAATCAAACAAGGCGACATCAGGTTCCCCGTAGTGATTCAACGCAAAATCCCGAAGTGGTAAACGTCCGTCCGTTGAAAACCGGGCCGCTTCTTGCGCGTACCGCATCAACGCTCCACGATCTACGTTCTCCACGCTGAGCAGTCGAGAAACTTCGCCGAAATCCTGGAAATAACACGGTATTTGTACACATATATATGTGACATTCATAACGGTGCGCGATGACGCTACTACATCCGGCAATTGACCTAACGTTGAGATTCGAATACGTTAGGTACCCACTATTATATCCAATAAGAATTTAGGTTTAATTAAATAACATTTCATTACATTCTTACAAATATTTTTCTATGGACGGTTTTATACGATTGTTAATTTCCAAATATGCTAAAATAATAGTGGAACTCTCTCTAATTCTAATTTTAGTAAAAGACTCACCTTTAATAGCACCCCTTTATCAAGCAAACTGTGTTTCTTGGCCGTCATCACGAAGTAATGCGTGTCATCTTTGTAGTAGACAATGTTCTCTAAATCGATGCCAGTGACTTCATACAATTCCTTGAAGAACTTCTGGTTGAATATAAATGCAACGCCGCTGATTTCAGGCACCTGTAAAATAATAGTTACATATAATGGACAAACTTAGCAAAGATTGTATTTTAGGAATCAATATTTGCCATCACGAAAATGTTTATTCTTTGTGGATAGACTGCAGAAAACTTGAATAATAGAATAAATAGAATGTTTTCACGTTTGATACGTATTCTATAAACGCGACAATCGCAAACGTTACGTAACTATAACGCATTCGAGACACTACGCGGTGACGCTGCAACGTTCTGCAGTCGAGCCGGCGTTGACACGCAGTGTCATTCTATACGAAACGATCGTCACATTTTATGTTATCAGTAGCTCTATCATGAGTTTTTACTATACTATATTTACTACACTCGCTAGCGTCTGTAGTTAAAAAAATGTATGAAGATTTGTACAGCGCCTCTAAAGGATAGTTGGGTACTAAAATTCGTAATACATAATACATATTGACGTAACTACTGTAGTAAATTCAGGCGATTTTCCTGTGACATCTCATGGTAGAGGTACTGTAACTCTAAAATCGCCCGACTGAGACCCGACAATCGCAAACGCATCAACATGGTGGTATATTCGAGTGACAGTAACTTGACTGCCGAACGTTCCAGTGTGTCTTAAATGTGCTAATATTACGAAATGTTTACGATTGTCACATTTGTTCGTGTTCACGCCTCTAGCCTTAGCAATACGACACTCACCGATGCTTCCTGCTCCGAATGACGGTTGATAAAGTTGGCAGTGATCGCCATCGCCAACTTGCCACGAAACTCTTTTCGCTTGAAGCCGTGTAGAGTATTTCTCTTGCCATCCGCACCGAGCAGGGAATCAAACTCGTACTGACTGACTGGATGGTCGGTCGGTAAAACACGTGCACGCCAACCAAGCGCTAGAAATAATAATTAGGAATATAACATAGTGTGTATTTAAATACGTTTAAATATATTACTACGTTATTTATTTATTATATAATTCCCTTATTACCTGAAAGAGGGATTTCCTGCCACGCACGTGAATAGTTACTAGTAAAAAGTGTTTCAAATTGAAGTTCTATAAAATTTTTAATATTTATCATTTTCTCTTCTAAAGTATTGCAATGTATTTTAGATCAAGCCTACTCTATCTAAAATAAGTAGCTCAGGTACTACAGCGTCCTTTAATCGGGGAATGGGCAAAAATGGCCCATAACGCTGAATAAATCATCTAGGTGATATGTAAAGGCCAAGATAATTTACAGGAACATCATGCTTCTATAAAATATTGAAAAAATGTGTGTGATTTACGATTTACTTTTTATAATCGATTAATATTGTATACAATTTTATCATAATCTAGATTGAACTAAATAAAAATACTGTATTTAAATATATAGTTATATCATGAAATATCTAATCTAATCAGTTGCGTATCTAGAATAGCTGTATTTTTTTCTTACTATTGGTATTTTGATAGTGAAAAGACTCACTTTCTGAATTTTCCGTGACTGTCGGCTCCAGTAACTGCTCGAAACTAACTCCCTCGTGAAACTCTACTCCCAAGAGAAGAGCTACCTGCAAAATTACATTTATCTTTAAAAAATTGTTTACGCCTATTACGCTTGAAATCTGTCATACTGAATTTAGTACATTCTTTCTAATGTCTGCGAAAACCTTATCCCTGAAAAACAAAAAGAACTGAGGCAAAAAGACGAAAGGACATACGTATATTAATTGTCAGAGGGAACGAAAAGTCTCAGTTTCGAGATTGGCCAAAAATGCATTTGTCCTTCTGTCTGTCTGTTCTCGCCTAAAGGTCGCATTTTAAGCGATTTCTACGAAATTTGGCATACATGTATTTGTTGTTTTTAAAATTAATAGTCGATCGCGATTTTAGATTGTAGTTTGTTGCGATATTTATCAATTTCAACAAAATTTATGATTCAACAATATTTATGGTATTCAACAAAAACTTAATGGCATGTTCGCGAAGTCTGTTATTCCCATTGAACCACTAGTTACAGTGTAAACATACCTTCATCAGTATACACTGCAGCTGCCTAATACTGATGTGATCTATAGAACCGGCACAGAACTTCCCGAAGAACTTCTTAGCGCCGAGAGCTTTCAAGTCTTGAATCACGAACGGCCATAGATGTAGCACATTGTTACGAGACATACGATCTCGCTTCTCTATCACCACCTGCGAAGGAAAGGTTTTTAGGGACTTGTACAGTTTTGTCTCCTTATTTAACGTCCTTCTGCAGGCTTCTTTTGCTTATGAGGACGGTCGAATTTTGTGACAGTTATATCTGGGCCATCGTAAATACAAATGTGGGGTCCCCAGGGTCGTGAGACTGATTGTATTTACTTTTTTGACTCCATTTTTACTGAACGAGCGAAGCGTCTCAGGTTCGTGATTGTCAAAACATGCTTTTGTTTTTCTGTCTGTCTTTTCTTGCCAACAGGTCGCAATAGATTAATTTTTTGTTGTGTTTCTGTCTATCGAGACAAAAATTGGGGAGTAAAAGGAAGAAGTTTGTTGATGAAATGTGATAGGCATACAAAGGACAAGATGTTCGTGAGGTTTGTTTTTCTCACCACACAACTTGTTCTAATAAGCAAGTACTTAAGATAATTCTTTTTTTAATACTGTATCCAACCGGCAAGTATTTGATTGACGCCATGCACTCGACACTCAGACTGTTTCCGTTGAACTCGTTTACCAACAATTGAATAATCTGACCTCTGTTTACGCTTTGTGAGCATAAGATTGCTGGGCCATTATCTTGCTAGTTGTCGGTTATTAAAAATTACATACTTATAATTGTGGCTATAATATTGGTATTGTTAAGATTGTTAGGGATCTAAAGAACGAGAATTAAATAAAACATGTAACTAAATAGGATCAGCGGATGCCATAATATGTGAAAAATGTATTTCAAAAATGATAGGTTTAGTCCCATTTATGGCATTATATTATGGAACTAATGTCCATATACATATGATACTCGTACATACAATCTCCAAATGATTTGCTTTTCTAACAAAAATTTAAATTGTACGTGGTAACGTATCACTTTGACAACACCCTTAACAAAATAACATACACGAAATAGAATAATATCAAATAATAATATAAACCTCGTCAACCAGCTTTAATTTACTGGCATAAGCCTCTTTTTATTAGTGCCACCCGCCACGGTCATGCACTAGTCACATAAGAATCATTGTTGGTTGTATCCGTTATACCTCATTAGTGCTAAATTGGCTAAATCGTAGAAAATGTATTCACATGCAGCAAGAAAAAGTAAGCACAGAGGTCCAAAGGTAAATAAATCCTTAAGTAAAAGAATACATAGTCAATTAATAGAAGAGTTAAAACAGCTATTGTGCTTAGATTTGCTGTCGAAATATTTTTTTACGATAGTGGCATTCTTTTCCATCGTACATATAAGTTGACAGGACTGTACCAAACGAGCTTGCATTACCTCACGTATGAAATAAAAAGAGATTGGCTCACGACCATCACACCCAGGAAAGGTAACTTTAGATATGACCTTTTAAAAGCAATAAAATAGAGGAAATTCTAAACAGCTAATATGCGCCAATATAATAACCGAAATATCCAACCATTACACGAACAGAAACGTTTTCCGTACACGGAAGTACTTAGGGTAGTTAATTTTAGTCACTGAAACATGGTAATATGAATATAAATAAAAAGAGATAGTAGGCTCACTTTTTTATAGAAGGAAAATGAAGATATTTATAGAGATAGTGAAAGGTATCATACCACTTTAGCACCAAGGAGTTGGCATTCGATAGCAGCGCGTACACCACATGGTCCTGCGCCTATGATGAGCACCTTGCTTTGCGCACACGCACGTCCTTTTGCGTATACTTTGTGGTTTGCACGAGCGTCGAACTTCTTGAACAGAGCTTGAGCTTTCCATGAGCTTGCAAGCTTCGCCTAGGAATTTACATAAAACCAACATAAAGCATTTTTGTCATAAGAATATGATGAAAGTTTGGCCAATATGCAACTTGCGTATAGCCAGTAAAGAAGCAATATATTATAATACATACTATAAAACTGTATAAGAGCTAAAATTAAAAATGAAGACATTGAAAAAGTAAATATGTATGCAGATCCAATAAAAAACGATTATATATCCGGAAATCGAGTTCGTCTGTTTGTTTGTTAGAGCATTACGCCTTTAATAAATATTATAATCAATTTCTAATCCTTATTTAATTAAAAAAATATCTGTTACGTCGCGATTGTTTTTCTTACACCACACTAGCTCCTTCAAGCATAACATTACTGAATTATGCAAGTTATGATTACAGATACCAATTTACTAAGTAAGCAATGCAACATTTGCAACATAGCCAAATATTTGAAAGTCTCTTTCCTACAATAGACGGTTTGTACAATTATATTTGAACTTGAGTAGTGACCCACCTGATATACCGTTCTGAGTACCTACTGAGTATCGTTTTTGTCTGGATTGATTTCCACCTTTCTAACTTTATTTTAATGTTGAGGTTGATGAATAAATTGTTCCGAAGATCCGAGAGCTGTAGGTACACGTACTCCGCCTACATGTCACACTCGGCACGTCCTCGATGGATGTTTTATATGATTTACTTAATAGATTTACGCAGACGCTACTCGGATATTTTACAATATTTCAACAAGCCCTTAAAAATGCTGTCATCCCATTTCACAGTAAACTAATGAAATTAGGTCGTTTAGTAGGTACCTACCTAGCTCAAATGTGTGAATACCGGACAGCCCGCCAAACTGCAGCGGACACAGATAAAGCAACAGTCATTATGCCCAGTCTAAACGAGTTTTAATTTGAAATGTCAGATCCGAAGCGATGCACAAACGAATGTACATAACACGAAAGTGTGCCTTAATCAGTATTCAAATATTCATTCTTTTCTGCAGTCTGCACACATTCACAATCAAACGATACATTAACATACTACAGCGGCTTTATTAACAGGTTTCTTAGTCATACATCCAACGTCTTACAGCTAGGCATAGACCCTACCTAATTAGAGTTCACCGGCCCTGATTACAGAGCGAATATAGATCTCGCAGTGGATTACACAAAAAAATGTGCGTGCTTTTGCACGTGAAGCATTTTGATGTCCTAATAACGCGAAGTGCGTGAGTAATTACGAGGTTAAAGCAAAAATCGTTACATTAGTTTACACATATGGCCAGCGTTGGCATAATAAAGAACCTATAAATATACGTAATTGTTGAATATCTGCTATCGTATTCGTAAAGTCGAAACGAATAAGTAGGTGTACTTTCTCGAAGAAACTAAGCTTTTAGCATACTTCAAGAGTCCTACAATTATGTTTTCATTCATGGTTATATGATGTTTTTGTTATGATGGTCATATGACGAAAAATTATGTATAACAAGTTTTATTTGTTATAGTTTACAGGAAGCTAATCTGTTCAGTCGAGTCACGGTCTTAAATCCGCCGCAACTGACACAATGAAACTTTAAAATTCTTCAGGAATTAATAAGTTGCGATGAGTAACACACACTTGTTTTATTATAATCATTAGTATAATTACAGTGCTCTAGATAGCTTCACTAATTGCCCAACTACCTCGAGTTATTATTGTTGCTTTAATATTGCTCGTATAACCACACCTTTACAAAGACATCATGCAATTTTTATCGGCTTAGAATCTTTGAATTAAAAACTCGTAATCAGTCGGTTTCTAATCAAATTTGAACAGCACGTAAAGTATTTTGAAAGGAATGATCTATTTCGAGGTTTGTGAACTCAGAAAGCATTTGGATATTTTTAGAATGTTAGTCGGTTTGTTCTAGCATCTCGCAAAAAGTAAAGAATACATCTTGGTATATATTTTATTATTGGTAAAAAGTTTGCATTTAATTTTTTTTATTTATTTTGGCAGGCAGCACCTATGGCGCTTTTAGTGCGAATCGGATATCTTCATTTTATCGGATATTGATAACGCGAAATGGGTGTTTTGATAGTGCAATGTTTTTAATTTTATTGTTTATTGATAAACAGTTTCCCTTATTTAATCGGTAGTTCAATAGGCAGCGATGTACCTGGATAGCACTGCTATTCGGTCCAGTGGCACAATGCCAAGAGCAATGCAGTAGATACACCTATTTACGCCCTCGAGGAGTTCGGGTAGGATTCAGACGCGATGATTTGACTTATTATCATTGTTCATCCAGGTTGATTCAGAGAAACATAGTTGAATCATGTATCAATCTAAATATACGCCAAAACCAACTGTGATGCTCTTCTATATTTAATTTTGTAAATATGTAAACTTTATATTTATATGTAGGAACTGAGAATCAATAACATACTTCGTACATACGTGTTTTTTTATGAATACTAATTAGGTCACAATAAAATCGAGCTTGGTGATATTAAGAGACTTTGTGGGTTTGGTTTTCAGCACTTGATGGGCTATGAATGAACTCACAACATGAAAGGTAAATCGAATACCAGTTCAACCGAACCGCCTATTGACGCTTGCTTTGGATATAACGCACTCTAACGGCCGGTTTCTCGAACGATGATCAACGAAAAAATCAAATAATTACTATGTGTCAACCTCGGGTGATTTGGGTTTCCAGAAACCGGCCGTAAGACTGCGAGCTTAGCAACACTATCACCGTATTTTTCGTTACAAGCATGTTGTTTTTTAATATCTGAACGTGACATTGGATGTGCTTTACAGCTTTTGTAAGACTGTTAATTCTTCATGTAAACCATGCATAGATAGATACAAATATTTGCAGATTGCAGTCTGACATTTTAAACAAAAACCATGTATTTTCTTTAAGCGTGAAAGCGTCCAGGCGACCGTAGTCGGTTGGTGCACTGGGGAATTTGCTACTTTCTATTAGCTCCTCATTCTTGGGCTAGCCGAAAAGTGAGTTGCATACGACACGCTCGGTTTCCGTTGCGGTCTGATGGCGATGATCTCGTAATAATTTTTATTTAAGACTTTTGCCCGCGACTGCACCCAGGTGGAATAATAACGGATTTGAAACAAGTATTATAAAAAGCTCAAAGTATAATGAAGGATAAATGTTATTCTGTGACATCTAGAGAGGATAAAGATTATATCTGATGACTTTTATCAACATCCAGATGGTAACAGATTTATAAAAACTGAATACCAAGTTTTGAAATGTTTTTTATTTTATTATAATTCTAGCTGATACTTGCAACTTTGTCTGCATTACACATTTTGAAAAAGCTCATGAAAATCCTCATTAAACGCATACCTACTTGTTATTGTCTAAGATATCTGTCACCACCATTTGATGATCCTAACATATGGCTGGTATTGGTTAAGAAACATCAAGCTATATCTAAAAATCTGAGATAATTATCACCATAAACAAAGCTCAAGTTTGAATCTAAGAATACACTTTTAAATTGTATGAATTTTAATAAAATTAAGTCACAAGTTTAGTTAGATATTTTAACAAATACTGACACTTTTACAGTTTTATAATAACATACATAAACTACACACACATATTTAATAGATAACATTCACAAATTATGTCCTTGAAAATGCAGAATCTTAGTTATGTACTACAATGTGCTGAATAGGATTACCTGAGCTAATATAAATTAGAGAGGAATACATAAGAAAAATATTATTTACCTTGAGTTTCGGATAAAAATCAGGTAGTCGATTAGGTTTGAGGGTTAGGGTGTCACAGATTTCACGATGAAGAGCCAATATCTGTTTCATGGTGCCGGCAGAACAGAAGTGATCAAACATTTCCGCAGCCAACGCACACTCCGGTGGCGTTGGCTCGGGGCGCGTCCCTCGATTCATCCTGAGGCCTGCACATACGAAAACAGAGCATGATCAGAATATTTAAAATCACAACTAATTAAATTATTAATCACCTCAATTAAAGGTGGCAAAAATGATAAGCATCTTGATATGATTAGTAATATAATAAACTCCTTAAGTAATTTTTTAAACATGCAACCATCAAAATTTGGTAATTATGTAAAATAAATATGTAGCAATTCCAAAGAGGACTAAAACAAAAAGGTGTAGAATTTCTTTGTTGGGACTTTAGTATAGTTGATGATTCAAGATATAAATCTCTTTGTAGTTCATGATCATTTAGATTATTCTTGTGACTACTTGACTTTAATTGCATGTTCATTCAATTAACAGCTCAGTTTAGGCTCATAAATATTGTTATTTACAAATAAAGTCTACTCAACATTATTTTTAGTACAGCAGCCAGAACTGTTAAAAACAAATTGATTATAAGTAAATATTATAGGTATTACCTACTATTTACACTGCACTTTTAAGACTTCCTTCAAAGTTATTACAATTCCTTCTTATACAATATCAGTAAGTTTTAGCATAATACAGAACAAATAAGTACAATATTTAATTTACTTTGTTTACTGTTCTGGTCAACAACCTAACTTGAACAAACAATGTGATTCCATAACATGGATAAGTATGTTGTGGAAATCTACAATTTATGTAATTTAATACCCAACTCCAACAATAAACTAGAGGTTATCACTTTCACTGCACAATCACTAATGTAATGCAAAAGTATGGTAAATTGTAACTGAAAACAATCAGAACATAACATACTTTTGGTACACTTACTTTTATATGAATGAATGCATAGAGGGTAATTTTAGAAACAAGACACTAAACAGTGGCTACCTATCGCACAATATAACAGCCGCGGTAGCGCACTCGTCTGACAGCCCGCCCACCCACTCCTACATAAATACAGGATAGGCTAGGTCGGTACGTCAGAATGCACACGATCAGAACTTTAGTCTTCCAATTCTATTAACATGTTTACAAGAACTAATCTACCAGCATTTTCCTTCATAGCGACTTTAACTTGAAATGAGTAAAAAATTTGTATTTGTTCATTCTGACAGAATTGTTTTCAAAGATTCCAACTTGTTCAAGAATACACTTATAAGACAGTCTTTGCTGCTACTTTCCGTAAACTCTTATTTACTTACTTTACTTCTATTTACAATATATTTTTCCCACTTTCTTTCTTTTAAAAATTATTAAACTCATTTGTTACAAAATGTTTTAATTTTTGTGAGTGAGTAGAGCAACTGTAAAATTAATGATGGATGGATGACTTGACAAGTCGAATGATGATTCACTAGATTATTTCAGTCAGTTAAATACTCTGTGAATATGGCATAAAAAAAACCGAAAATCCACAGAGTACAACATCGTCCAGTCCAGACAGAACACAGACTGATTATAGTATAATTATTTAAATGAATAAATACGGCCAATATTATAATGTAAACTGCCCCAACCGCGTAGCGCGGTTGGACTTTTCGAGGCTGCGTAACTCTATCGTACAAACTCATTGGCGGCTGACTTGACCGTAATCGAACCTCCATGATCATTCCTTAACGGTTCCACTGCTTAGCACACCGAGCAATCACTTCGCTTACCCAAGTCATTAGTGGACTTGCTCTGTGAGGAAATGCATTAACATTATGTAGTTAAAAATCAAAACAAAGTAGATACAAGGTTTTTTTTTTATTTAAAATTGCCAAAAATTGTATAATTATCTTACATCTAGGTACTAATACAGGCTGCTCCAGTAAGTACTTAGTATTAGGGATGGGCAAAAAATATCGATATATCAAAATATCGATATTTTTTCTGAAAAATATCGATATACAGGGTTACATGGAAAGTCGTACTAGATCCGTTAAGAGCGTAGAGTACCCATCATTTCTGACTTATTTTACTAAGAAACACCCCACCCTAAACTTAACCCATTTCGAGATATTCGACTTTTCATTTTTTATAAAAAATTGCAGATTTTTAGGCTACTAAATTTATTTTTGTTTTTCCTGTGCATCTTATTATTATTATTTTTGCATTTTTACATGGGTAATAAGATGTTTTAGGACGTCAATCATTAAAATTGTGCATAAGTTAATTGAATAGATCGTAGTAGAGAAGTGAAACTTATGAAATAAAAAAATATTTTAGATGGTTTGTTTTTCTCTAAGGGATATCTAAAAAAAATATTATGGCACTTGTTCGGCGGATGTTATAATAAATATCTACGTTTCAACAGCTATCTAACGACGTATAATAATCTAGAGTTTGTATTACATTTCGTGGAAAAAAAGTAGTTGGGACGCTCCAGGTTGCAGTTCTAACGGTCCCACGCGAGCAAGACAAGTGAAGATTTAGGTAGATGCGAATGAAAGAAAAAATGTGTAGAGACCGGCTAGGGCTGGGAATACAACAGGGGAAATTGTTTTGGTGGTCAGTCTGCATAGTGAATGTATTATCGTTTTGCTCTTTTTCTCAACTTGACTGTGATTCTGAACTATTTCTTCTGATTTTGACTACTGTGCTCGTTAACCGGACTCTGATTTGTACCTGTGATACGGAAGTGTTGAAAATGACGTCCTACACATCTAAATAATATGCTGATATGCTTATTTGACTTGCTTTGCTTTATTTGCAGACACACAATCGCAGTATCCGTAACAAATAAGCATATTCTTCAGATGTTTAAGAGAAGAGCAAAACGATATCACATTCACTATGTACGAAGCACAAAAGCAGACTGACAACCAAAACAATTTCCCCTGTTGTATTCCCAGCCCTAGCCGGTCTCTACACATTTTTTCTTTCATTCGCATCTACCTAAATCTTCACTTGTCTTGCTCGCGTGGGACCGTTAGAACTGCAACCTGGAGCGTCCCAACTACTTTTTTTCCACGAAATGTAATACAAACCCTAGATTATTATACGTCGTTAGATAGCTGTTGAAACGTAGATATTTATTATAACATCCGCCGAACAAGTGCCATAATATTTTTTTTAGATATCCCTTAGAGAAAAACAAACCATCTAAAATATTTTTTTATTTCATAAGTTTCACTTCTCTACTACGATCTATTCAATTAACTTATGCACTATTTTAATAATTGAAGTCTTAAAGCATCTTATTACCCATGTAAAAATGCAAAAATAATAATAATAAAATGCACAGAAAAAACAAAAATAAATTTAGTAGCCTAAAAATCTGCAATTTTTAATAAAAATTTAAAAGTCGAATATCTCGAAATGGGTTAAGTTTAGGGTGGGGTGTTTCTTAGTAAAATAAGTCAGAAATGATGGGTACTCTACGCTCTTAACGGATCTAGCACGACTTTCCATGTAACCCTGTATATCGGCGATATTTTTTCCAGCGATATATCGATTTTCGATATTTATTTTCGGATATCAAAATCGATATATTTTTAAAGCTCTAAACAACGAGTGCTCCTGATGTCAATATCAGACAAATTCTGTTTTGAGTAATGTTATGTAAAGTTTGTTTTTTTTTAAGTCAAGCAATGAAAATCCTGTTTTTTTATAAAAAAAAACTGATGTCAAAACAGCCAGATGTGTATATGCTTCAAAATTTCTAATATTTTGGCAATTTTTATAAATAATTGCATATTGGGCAAAAAATATCGATATATCGAAATATCGATATTTCTTGGACGATATAATCAATATAATATTTGAAATATATCGATACGATAAATATCGATATTTTTTTTCGGTTTGCCCATCCCTACTTAGTATATGCCAGAATACTTGATACTGGGTACTTATTGGAACACCCGTAATAAAAAACTATTCAAAATGTAAATCTAAGTAAATCACTAGTCTGACCACGCTTACTAAGTAGCACTTATTTTTTATATATTTATCCCCTCGTCTGTTAATCAAGCTCCAGGAGCGTGGTGTCAAAATATACCCTATCTGTGGAGCACGCTCCTGGAGCTCGATTTCCGACTGCTTTGTATTTCTTCCACAGATGTGAACGTAAACAATATCTTGACTGCTCTAACTTGCACAACAAGTAGAGAAAATAACAAAGACGGCATATCGTCACAAGCGAAGTCTCTAAAAGATACCTACGACCGCCTCTAAACACTTAAAAACTTCCATTCGGTCTCGTTTTTTTTCGCGCGTTGACGAAATTTGACGATAAATAAACAAAAAATGTATGGGAATGCGTGTTGTTTATTATTGATTTGGTTTGTGTTTAGATTATTCTAATAAGATAAAAACTTTGTTTGTGATTCTAATAAGATAAAAACTTTGTCGACTTTTGTACAATGTAGTACAACAAACAAAGTTTAAATGTTTACTAGATATATATATATTCATTGCAAAATAGGTCAGGACTAAACGTGTTTAATGTAATAGCTTGTTTCAACCCGATTCTAACGGTATTAGTCATACATAGTAACTCTCTACAACATTTGAAAGATAAGAGTTATAAACACGTGTGACGTAATCGCGCGGACCACCCAGAAGTGGGCCCCACAGGTCCGCCATTTTTTTCCAAAATGGCCGCCACAGACGAATGGTTATACAAAAAAACCACAGCTTTTAAAAAGAATACACACAAAACTTACAAATTATAACATAAAGCGATTGTTATGTTAGATTCTACATTCATTTGGGGTTGCCCATTTTAAACTTATGGTGCTCTGATTCCATAACATTGAGTAAAATTGAGTTTTATCACTTCAGTACCATTGACAAAAATTGTTACGCTCGATTTATAAAAAAAGGCGGATATGTCCGCCAATTTTTAGATAATGGCTTAAACCTATGTACAATATTATAAAAAAATATTCGGGTTACTAGTAGTAACTTAATAGCCAGGCACATTATTCATCTTCTCAGATTTGAGGTATAGATACTACTAAAATACAGTACTTAAATCTAGCCTACCAACGATCTTGTACTATGAGATTGTTATTAGCAGATTATTCAGTCTCATAAATAGTTGTAATATTCTATGCAATGCTTCTATTATTACTTTTACAGTTTAAGCCAAACTTATTGCTACACTAATAACTAGAAATATCGTCTACTGATACTCTGATCGAAATATCGCATACGCCATATCTAGTTTTATGACAGCGAAATAAAAAATTAAAAATATTTTTAAAATGGAAAAATTAATTAAAATAATTTCATAAATAATCAACAAATTAGAATTAATATAGAGTAAAATTAAAAAAATAAAATAAGACATTATCCCATTAATAAATCAGTCATTGCCAAAAAATATATTAATTATAAAAATCGTGGTTACAAAGTTTATAACAATAGTTCCATAACTTTTCAAGTTACCAAGAGTTGAAAGTTTTACAATGATGATGCAGTCGTCGTTTAAATATGGAACATTCAAGACGACGCCGATTACAGACGTCATCAAAAGGAAAAATATTCTCAAATACAGGCAAGTTAATACGCCTAAAAATAATTCACAACCAAATGTAACACAAAAGTCATGTTATGTTACTCATGTGACTTGAGTAACAATATTTAAAAGGTTAGGAACCACTGCTCTAGTCTAGAGGTATAATAACGCACACAATATAATTATGTATATACATATTTACAAAATAATGAGTAAAATGTTAAAAAATAATAAAAACGCTCCTATAACCTGTGTCATTAAATTAAAGTAAAAAACCAACAGAGAGACACAAATATGAAAATAAATATAGCAGATAAATTATGGAAAACTACACAGAAAAGAGCATGGATTGAATTGATGAGCAAAACTTCTAGAACTGAATGCATCAAAAGGTCCTACGTACCAAAATTTCAAAAATAATTCGCATACATTTTGTTCATTTCATTAAAATAAACAGTAATAATTAAGTCTTAAAAAATATTATGATAATTGCGACTAGTAATTTTTATAGCCTCGGCATTGAGTATAAAAATATGTTGGTGTACTGGATTACGAGTAAATGTGACACTCGTAAACGTATGTATACTGTGCGGTGACGCTGCAACGTTTGACAGTAGTTGTTTGAGATGACTGACGTGAGACGTCAGTTGAGTGGTGACGTGCAGCGACTCTATTTTTAGACTGTATTGCTTGATCAATGTGCTCAATCTGAAAAATTAAACATTTTATTAACACTCACTTTATCACTTTGTAATATCAATAGCATTAAAAAATCGTCAGGTGTCTAATCTTAGCGCAATTTCGGGATAAAATATCTATAATTTTTACATAAATTATTAAAATAAGCAGTTTAAGATAACATATGTAGTAGACAAAAAACACGTGTGGCACTCAGGGACTGCCACGGTAAAACTATTGCTTAGCATTTTTTTCTGGATTACGCATGCGCAGTGTTAGGTTATTTCGTTACGGAATTTCTGGATTCGGTCTCCACGCTAAGGCCCGCGATAAAAGCTATGCAATAGCTTAAAAATAAATACCGATTTTTTTTTCAAATACATACGTACTAAAAAAGTACTTGTCAAATTGTAATTAAAAATTAATAAACTATCTCTGAAGTATGATCTCCCAAACAAATTATGAATCATAATCGTCAAAATCTGTTCATAATTGGCGCGTAACGAAAAATACATACCAGTCGTAATCAGATCCTCCTCTTTTGTCGGTTGAAAATAAGAATAAAAAAGATTTATTTCAAAACTGTGTACAAAGATCTTATAGTATAGAAAGTTTCAACAGTAAGCTTATTAGATCAAGTATTACCTGTAGATTTGGATAAAGTAGAGGTAAAGATGCGTCGTTCTAGCGCTAGCATGATTCCGTTGAGTTCATCAGCGGAATAGAGCAACGTGACGGGAGGCGGCTGAGGCTTTTCCTCTGCGGGAGCGCAAATGAACACTCGTAACGCGTGCTTTAGGCACATCAGCGAACGCGACTCGTTGTATCTCGTGCTCTGTAGTAATAATAACAATATTTTATTTTCAAAATAGGTTTAGGATAAAAACAATGGTACTTAGAGCTAATACTAAACATATTCACATGATCAGTTACTTTAATGTAACTGGCCTAAAGTAGTTCATTATTAAAACCTGTTTTCATAGGTTCATACTGACTACTCGTTCTAAGTAAGAACTTGTTTTTTGTTGTAGTGTAGATAATCAATCCGTAAATCGATGTTTGACACTTATAATGCATGTTAACAACAGCTCATCATCACACGACATAATGGCAACTTGACAGACTTCATAATGACGCTATCCAATGGATTCAGGAGGTAAATATAATATTGTGAACGATTAAACGCCATAAGAATAAATAAAATAGCTCATTTCGCCTTTGTCATTACAGAATGTTGGTGTGAAGTTGGTTGAGACTTGCTACTCCCCCACCTTCTTCATCCTCTCATGGCATCACTGAAAACCAGCGCTGGTGTAGAGCCCAATGGTTCTACACCAGCACAAGCTGAGTGATGTCCATTTTCAGTTGTTTTAACATAGTATAATTATATCGTTTAATATATCCTAGCATTAAGTTTTTTAATAATAACTGAAATAAATGTTTTCTATTCTATTCTATTAGGTATGTAATTATCTTTATCTCCAGACTCTCCTGTTCTTTATCGGAACAGTCTTGGTACAATTATTTCACCTTGGAAAGTATGAGTGGAGTGCGACAGATTGTACATTCCTCCTGGTAGGGCCACGAAATAGGCCACTGAGCTGTATCTCCACGAACCTGAAAACCAATCTAAGTCACAAACTTTTAATCATTTTTCTGAGATTAATATTTAATTTTAGTTAATAACCATTACTTTTGGAACAATCTTAGTCTTTGAAGATGAGTAGAATATACCATTTTCGAGTTTATACATTATGTTTCTGATTTTGTTTATCCTCTCCATCCAAGGTTGTCTGGAAGGGACCGCTCTTAGCCATAAGACCGCACATCGTTATTAATGTATTTATTCATTTATGTGTATTATGTGATTATTTGTGTACAATAAAGAGCCTAGATAGACTCTTATGTAACAACCTCACTATGCATACCTTATCGACGATGATGTTGCACTTCAGATGTTGAGCCTCGCGACGCGCATCGAATTCTTCTGAAAGGAGTTCTTTGAGCAGAGACCTCACTCGCGGCAGTACTGTGTCGCTCACGGCTGTGTCACTCGCCATCCGCATTAACAGCAGCGTGTTAGAGAACATCGCCGGCTCGCAGTCCACGCGCATTTGCTAAACAATAACAATTTTGTTACACTTTGGTAATTTATAATCAATGGAACAGAACTAGATGAAATGGATCAAAAAGAAAATCAAAGGTTTTTTGAATTCAATCCTTTTTATTGTGTAAATGAATTTATGAATTTGACATTGCTGGAATCTTCTTTTGATGTAAAATAATCTTGACATGCACCTATTTTTTTTTTTAATTTAAATTATTTAGTATATATTTGTTATGGAACCACGCACTACTATTTTACTGATACATTTTTGGAATATGTATAATCGATTATAGTTATTACTAAATGAACTGTATAAAATTTGACATGCCTTGTATGACATTTATTGTGATAGTTATGGCGAAATAAATGAAATGAAACGAAATGAACAGTCCGCCAAACCATAGCTACTGGAATATTCGAAACTATTACGGTTTTGAACATTCTTGTTTTAATTAACAAATTCACAAATCATTGTAAATATCCTGTTTATAAAGAAATCATAGCAAGTAGAATTCACCTATTGCATGAATACGCATCTAGATAAGTATCTACATCGTTTATGAATTCGAAAGATAAACACTATATTAAGGTTCAGATTTAGGTTGGAATAATACGGCAACAATTGCGGGGTCTCGCGCATAAAAAAAAATTAATGGAATGCTGCGGAACCCATCGTTTGCGATTTTAAAATTGTAGATGAAGTTTAAATACTAGTAAATATCACGCAACTTATAGTAAATCTGATTTATATTTGAATGCGTGCAGACCGCTTAGATTACATACGTACCAAGAACGTAGTGTCAAGCCTCGCCAGAAAGGACGTGTTCTCGAAGTAAATACTCTCGGAAATGGTGAGTCCAGTGGCGATGGAGGAAGCGTAGGCGCCGGGGAATACCACAATGTATTCGCCGATGTTCTGCTCAACGCGTTGTAATTGCACGCCGTGGGCTATGAGCTCGCTTGGCGGGACCATGGTTGTGTCAGATGCAAGCCAGATGCCTTTGTGCTGCACCACGGCAGGTACCAGCATTAACATCGCACGTCGGAATACAGCCGCATCACGTTCTGCCACCGCATACCTTATAAATAATAACAAAGAAAACTTCAATAGCCATCAACAAGTAATACATATTTTAAAATATGCACATTGGTTCCGAAATGTATCTCGGAGTGTACTGAGCGCGGACTTTGCAATGTTCGTCTGACTTTCACACACAAGTAAAGTATCACGGCGATTGTGGGAATCATTCGTATCGTTACACTGAGCAGCTATCGCCGCTCATAATATCATGCATTGTCAGTATAAATCAAATATATACGTCAAACTCACCATATTTTAGTAGGTCCCTCATGCATGTAGTCCATCCAAGCGAGCTGGTGTGGGTCCATGTGCCAACAGTTAGTGCTGAAGAGCTGGTTCAAGCACAGCGTCGGTACCGTCACGCTCAGCGACTTGCCGAGAGAGCTTAGAATGTTGTCCGGGTTCTCAGTTAGACGCTGCGAACAAACCAATATTTAACAATACAATACTTGACGCTATTGTTTATGATTTGTAGAAAAATATCGAAAAGTAAATCAAAATGGAGGGTTGAATGTGTGAATGTGCTGTGAATAAGTTAGTTAAAATAAGAGAATAATTATAAATTAGGGGTCTATAGTTTTCAAAGAATCATTGTCGTTATGCAATTCCTTTTATGCATTAGAAGAAACAGAAAATAATTTAAGCTTTAAATGGTATTTTTCCTTTCTATTTGATTCCTCCATCTATCGTAGATCATAAAAAAAGAGAATTTACTATGGTATTCAACATGAGATATATGAGTTATAACTGTGAGTTGAAATTAAAATTATGGTACCTTCAAGTTCCAAGGATGACTGCCTCCTGGTTCGCTAGGATTGCTCGGGTGGCCCAGGTTTTTGACTGAAGTGTCTATGAACGCTGATAACACGCCTGTATGCTCTTTTCCCAATGTAACAATGCTCCAGTACTTATCCTCTATCTCTAGTGTTGTAGGCTCCGGTCCATTTGAAAATATCATTTCTTTTAGGTACGCGGCAATCTGTAACAATAGATTCTTTAGTCTGTCGAAATACTACGAATGATGCATAAGCTAATTTATTAAATAGATTCTTAAACAATTATATTCAGAAATAAATTGCATTTAAACAGATCATAAGTTTTGCTGGGTGATGGATAATAACATGGATGGCAAAATTTTAACAAATAGAAATTCCAGATGTGCTCTAAAACATTAGATTATAAACACAAAGTTATTTAGAGAACTCAGTAAATAAGTACTAACCCTACGGTAAGTAGAGAGGTTCATAGGGCGTCCTTTCCCCGTGCACTCCTCAATGCGGTCGAAACACTGTTTACCGGCAACCCTAACGTCCTCGATTTCAGGATCCAGAGACAGTTCGTCTTCATCATCAGAGTTCGTCTCGCCAAGCACGCGCTGTTGGTAGTGCAGAGGTCGTTGAACCCGACGCATCATGCTTTTTGCACGTTCGGCCCATACTTTGTCCACCATCCCTTGAATTTTTTGGCGGTCGTCTGGGGAACACAGAACATTTTAAGATTCAATAAGAATTTGCTATTATAAATGACAATTATGCACTGCATTTGAAAGTTCTCTAAAATAATACATTTTAATAAGGCTAAGAGAGCGAGCACATTTTTGATTAATTTAGACCAAAGCTTCGTGGTAAGTCATAAGAAGCCCAGCTGTGTTGTCCAGAAAATCACGAATTCGGTTTTCTCTAGTACGCCTGTACCTGTTTACTCTAAATATCTGGTTACGAATGAGAATAGAACTTACGATGTGACAAAGACTCGTACGGTAGTACGTGTTTGCAGTAAAGCTTTTCCAGTTTCTTATAATCCGGTTTGCTGCGTGACGATGCGAAGCCCATCTTTTCAGCTACGACCGTCCAATTCTCGCTGTCAGCCAACATCTTCTCTATACCTCCTTCTTCAACGACAACATGATACAATTTCACCAAGTCCAATTCAATTCCATCAAACTAAAAAAAAACAAAACTAAGTAAGGAAGAAAACTGTCTTTAAACATGACTATAATGTGTAAATAATATTGTATTATTGCACTCAAAAACCACAACTTAAACAAGATATTATCCTTGTCCGAGAAAATACTGACACCATACTTATAGGGAATGCAATCTCGTACTCGCGAGATCTCGGCCTTTTTTAGCGGGATTGTTGAATAAGTCAACTCAACTCAGATGATAAGCTTAATTTTTCTTTCTACTTCTCGTTGTTTTATTACTAAAAGATGTTTGCTTGATATTAGAAGAGAAGAATTCTTTCATTTGTATATTGATAGATACATACGTCAAAGTTTACTACTTTACTTAAGTTTATTAAAAAAATAAAGACAGATACGTCTTTTTTATAATGCATAAAAGTCTATTGAAAAAATTCGAGAAAATTCGTATTTTTTTCCTAATTTATTCAAATATTGTGATTATTTGCAAAAAACACACAAAACTGCAAATGTCGCGAGATCTCGCAGTATGTTATTCATAATCTCGCGGGATCTCGATGAGCCCTAATCTCGCGAGCTTTGCATTCCCTACATACTAATTCATGCTACCAGTGACCAGTAATGACAGGCGCACAAGACAACATATCGCAGCACATCCTCAATGAACATGGCCAATGAGGCAATCCATTCTGTTCCAGGCATTGCGTGCTTGCTATGTAGACAAAACATGCAACAAAGAATAAAATAATCTTGTATTTACCAATGGAGCTTTGGTAAACTGATCTCTCTCCCTTGTATTGGCAAGCATAGCAACATAGGTTTGTATAATAGCCATCTCTCGCGATGTCGGCCCCCATCGGTGGTACAGACGTCCTAGATACTGTGAAATTGTCGTGAACTTGACGCTGTCGTCCAGTTGACTGGGCACATCGAATCCTTTTGGAGGAATTATCTTGCAAATGCCGTATGTCCTCGCATTCTCTTTGATTTTTTCAATGTACGCCATTGGATCCTGAAAAGTGTTAACTCAAGTTTATTTAGGTGCAGCTGTAACTGCAAAGGAGTAAATTCTAATGTATAAATATATCCGCGACGAGTCGATGTGACCCCGCTATACAGGCTTTTGTCCTAGTGCGGGGAACAGAGCCACTAAACGGTACTATACTACCTGCTGTATAATTTAAGTATTAGTACTATATACCTATGCACTTTGTACCAGCCAAATATTTAAGTACAATAAATAATTTTTACTTTTTACTTTACTTTTATACTAATTCCATTACTTTTAGATGACACTACAGAATTACTATATTTATTTATTTATTAAAAATGATTATGAATTTGTACCTTAAACTCTTCTGGTGTGGGTTTGAACACAAGCAATGATTCCGATGACTGGATCGAAAGTGGTTTATTCTTAGCGGTATGCATAGCAGCTCTGTGCAAATTGGTATGGAATGGAAAATCAAACTGTGCCTGTTCTATCTCTGGGGCTTTATCTTTTTTAAAGTCCTCGCAAGTCGAGGTCCGATCAAAACTTGACTTTCGAACCTTAGGTGCAGTTTCCTGTACTTTTTGTTGACTCAGAGAGTTTTGTTCTATTTTTAGAGTTTGTGAAGTTTGGTTGATGTTTAACTTTATGGTACTCAGGTTTTTATCGTCCAGAGGTAGCGCGTGAAATGTCTGGGACAAACAACCTCGTTCTATAATTTTTTCAACTGGTGTCAAACAGAGAACCATACGACGTGACTCAACATCTCGTGGGAGGGCCGCTGTGGGAGTATCGAGGATGGGTGCAGTGCTTTGTTTAGGGAGAGCGAGTTTAGCGAGAGTCACCGAGGCTTCCTTGATTTGAAAAAGCGATTTTTTCGGTCGTGACACCTTCTGTCCGCCAAGTGTTGTAACCTTCGCCGATCGCAATTTACGCCGAGACGACTCTTTATCGAGTTCCTTTTTATCTTCAGCGATGCACCGAGCCAGATAATCTACTCGCGTAATAACTTTGTTCACCATTTCATCTAAAACATCATCTTTATCGAAAGCTAATGTTCTTTTCAATGTGCCAAGTTTGTGTTCATCTTGAAACATAGTTTTCTTCAAGTTCATTTCAAGATTGCTTAGCCATATCGGAAACCTTTTTGTAGTGAGCACGTTGCGTACTAGTTCTCGACCTCGTCTTAGAAATTTGAGTCCGCCCTCATCACAGTCAAAATTGTATACGTCGTTTGGTTTCGTATCTAGAATGTCTGGTTCGTTAGGATCGCTGACTGGTAACAGTTTTATTACTTTCCTGTATTTACTCAACAGTTCGCAGCGTTTGCAAATGTTACAATAAATAGATTCGGTTTCAACGGACAGACTGTTTAGCAAGGTCTGAAGTGTATCAAACAAGCGAGTAGGACAATTATTCATACTCTTATTCCGCTTAGTAAAACGCACTGGCAAATCGGGAATTTTAAAATAGTTGTCGCTTACTTGTGCTTCGTGATCTGAGATACTAGGTATTGTAGAAGTGTCACTGTTACTGTCTTGTGCATTCATTATTGATTCACTGTTATCTGGAGCGGACATGTAACTCTCAAGTGCTGTTAATCTTCTCCCCAAAACAGTTAAACTGCTTGCATCATCATTCTGAGTGCATAGAGTGACAGGTGTACCATTAGAATCCGGGGGAGATAAACTGATGTTATCTAGAAATGTCTTTTTATTAGGCCGGGTTGTAGAAGTTTCTTCAGCAGTTGGATCGAAAACACTAGCACCAGATTGGTGGTGAGTTCTGACCCATTCAGCCGTCTTTTCGTAAGGCACGTTTAGCATGGAATCTGAAACAATATTTGTTAGGTTAGATATAATGGTATAAATAAGCTCTACCAAAAAGGAACAGCAGCATGTGTGAATTCAAACTCAAGTTAAAACCGAAACTCAACCATAGCCAATAATGCAAATATTCAAAAAATGATTCTTGTATTTGATGATGCAACTAAGATAGAAATGGAACTACTAAAGATTGAACATGAACAATTCACACATCACACTCCAGTGCTCTTGTTCCGAACTAAAAAGCTTGTCAAAGATTAACTCACCTGTATCTATCTGGCCATCAAGGAGTGATGGTGAGTCCACATTTGGACTATCAACCCCAGTAAAATCCACTACAAAAAGATTACATATCACATTTTAATTTTAATAACAGTTTTGTTAAGTGAGTAGTAAAAGATTGTACTAAAATACTCACATGTATTTGATGCAATAGCAAAACATTCAGCATCTGCCTCATCTATTGGCGCGGGGCTTTTTGTTTCCACATCTGGAAAAGCTGTCACATATTTTGGCAATTTGTTTTTATGTATTTTTATATTTCCCTTATTTTTATTCAAGGTTTTTCTTTTTTTGGCTTTCTTTTGACCTGATTTTATGGTGCAGTCAGATACAGCTATAGTGCTAGAACCCAGAGTATCTTTCTCTGTGGTTTTATCATAAAAACTGCACCCAACTGCTGAAGTGTCTGGCGTTTTATATGAGAAGTTAGGGTCACTGTAAGGTGGTATATTCCGCCTCTGACGCTGGTTATCTCCTGGCAATGGTGGAGTAAGTGTTTCACGTTTTTCTTTGAATATTTTTGTAGACAGGCTACTTAATGGTGTGTCACTTTCGCTATCTGTGATACTGAGACGACGTGGATAAGGCGAAATTTTTTGGTTATTACGCAGCACATACTTTTTTTTTAAATTGCTGACTTTGTTTGACTTTTTTTCTTTTAACTTTTTTTTTGTATTTATTTCCAGAGGTTTTGATGGTAAGCCACTTTCATACTTCAATCTCACTGGCCAGTCAATATGTGGGTGAGCTCCTAAAAACAGATACATGATTAGTTATGGACTGGAAAATTAACACATGTCTAAGCTTATATAAGTTATACCTATCAGAGACTAGAAACATAATCATTCTCTATGAAGAAACTTGATAGGCTGATGTATACATTATCTGAGCACCTTGAGTGACCAAATGCAGTTGTAGTTCTCCCATTCCCCTCTTTATTAAAAATCATGTTGAGAAGGATGACAAAAGAATTGACTAGTTCTGAGATTTATATGCTGGTAATTCATGTAAATGACAATTAGGATTGAAAAGTGATTGGCAGCCAAGTTCAGCACATTATAGAAAACCAATTCAATGCTATACTCACTTCCTATAGTCATCTGTGTAAATATGTCCCTTGCACTGCTGTGGTTTATAATCACTGGACCTGGTGCATTCACAGCTTTGTGGGATGCATTCATAACAGGGGTTGAAGTAGATGTATTAGTTATCGGGGGAACATATGCTCCTTGAGCAAATTTTCTCTGAGCTTGCAGCCTTTTCCTGAAAAGGCAACAATTCAGGTAAACTTTAAGGTCTTCTAAAGAAATTAAACAAATTTTCTGGGTTTTAATTTGGGCATGTCTTGGTTTTTCCTACTGATATGACTATAACAAACAGCTGGATGTTGGCATGGTCTATATCCATGAATATTATTGCTGCAAAGCTTTCAAAAGCTTTGAGGTACTGGAGTAAAAAATGTTGACCATGCTTTTCAACAAGAAACTGAATGAAGTTCTGAACAGCCAGTTTGAAATTTACACAAGTTAATTAGCTTTTTAATCGCTCACGGCTTTAAAAGTCTTCGCGCTAAGGCAGCTGACGGTCGAGCAGTAGTATGATAGAGACACACGCTGTTTGTGGTGATTGAATGTGTCAGTCGTCTTCACGCTGAATTTGAAAACCTTCACACTTAAGAAGCATGAGCGTGTACCCATGCCTCAAAGTGATATTAATGGCTTTAGCGGTCTGTTATAGACGAAGAGAAAAATAGAGAACGATACGCCATTTTGAAATACAGAGCACCATGCACACCGGTTTTACAAAGGCGACGTAGCGACATTAACGACGCTAACCACAAGAGACTCAAAATAAAATTCCAGTACATTATTGACAAGATACTGACTTGATTTTCCCCATGCTGTGACTTTTCTCAGTTTGACTTCTCTAAACTCTCCGGAGTTATAACTTTCCAAGTTTAATATCATCTACATATTTTGTATTTGGATTTCCATCTTTCCTGCTCCTTGGCTCCTTGAGACTCCTTGTTTGTTTATTTTGTTTGCTTCGATTCTGTTTCAATCAAACAATTTGTTTCAATGTGTTCTATTCTCGTTGGTTTTGTCTGTGGTACTGCATCAGGATTATTTATGCTCTGTGTATGTGTACAGTACAAAACAAACTGATGCATGCTGAAGTTGATAAGTCTCGCTCTAGCGGGAAATTCAAATTTTTTAGGGTTTTTTTTATTGTGGCTCAACTTATTATCTTTCACTAGTTTGCTACTTTGCGAACATTTTCTGTGTAACCTCAGTAATAGGAAGTTTTCCCCAAACTTCCTATTACTTTCATTTGGGAATTCTGTACTGCTATGAACTTAGATAATGTCTCACTTCAACTATGAATGATGTGGCAAATAAAACAAATTGTAAAGTGGAAAAATGTATTTTTCTAAGAAACTAAATTAAAATTATAATGCTTGGCAAGGTTGTTAGATGAAGGTTATCGAGTACCTTGTATCGAGTCTTGATTAACAAGGCAGGTTGCATTAGGTTTTGTATTCGCGATTTGGTATTTTTCGTTCTGTATTCAGAGGTATTTTCAATGATATTAATCACACTGTATTGTCGTTACTGAGCAAAAGAGTTCGTAGGTGTATAAGACGTCCTATCACAATATAGTTAAAAGACTAATAATACTTTGGTTATCGTACTATGAATACTCTCACAGAATAATAAGCTTATATTATAACATTATTATAACACAAGTAAAAAGATATGAGAAAGTAGTGATATAAACTGTTAGAAGATTTGCCTTGGTGTTAATGGCAGATGTATGTGTAAACCGAAATAAAATGTCTATGGAAAAGAATCATGCCCAAACCCTGTACCAGATTGCATCAAAAGCTAATTATCATCATAATTAATATTTTATTTATACGTGTACTTTGTTAATTTTTAACCGTCTTTTTTAACCGGGTTTAGAAAATTAAAATTAATTATACATAACATGATTATCAATTTCCTACTTCCGAGTGCTTAGTCCGAGCTTGCATTTTAAAACTCTCTACTCTCGAGTAGAGAGTCGTCTTTCAGATATCCATACAAAAATACAAGGACATCCGAGAAACGACTCTCGGCTCGAGAGTAGGGAGTTTTATAATGCAAGCTCGGACTAAGCCTTCCGCACGTCAACTATTTTGTTCCGATCCCAGCTGTCACCTATTTTCGTGAGTGGACATTGAGCATAAAAATCTTGTTTGCCAAGTAAGCTTTAGCTGAGAAGGCAAACATGATATAAAATAAAATACATTTTTAAATATTTTGAAATGCGGTTAAACATTGAAAAAAATATTGTTGGTAGCGAAAAGGTAAATAAAAATTAGGGCTTTGAGAGTAAATTCAAATTGATGCAAGTTGGTACAGATTCCCATAGCCCATTGGGCATTGTCCTTTACAACACAACCTTGTTATGTCGAGATTGTAGCCCTCTGCTAATAATTTTATCAACGTTGTTGGGGTTAGGTGTTTACATAATAATTTTCAGTACTTACATACTACAAATGACAAACATGTGATTAAATATTAAATCAGTCTGATAGCCAAAAAGGAATGTTCGTCGTTAACAGAACGATATAAAGTAAAATTAGTTGTATTCTAAAAACGCTACTTTAGTAACTGCACTAAAGATGTACCAACTATTTTCAGCTGCCATAAGACTATTCAAACACATCTCTGCTATTTCAAACAAAAGTGCAGTTACTGAGAGTTAGCCCTTAATGTAAGTACAATGTTCTTATAAACTAACATTCAACCTTAAATAAAGAGAAACAAAAGCGTGTATAAAACTTCAAAATACAGTAAATGATCAAAAAGTTAGCTTTATTAGCTTTACAGATTATTATAACTAACATCGTATACTAGTGAATTCGAAAAAGGTGGGGTGCATATAACTGGTCTTTAAGACCGACATTCGGACATACCAGTGACACAGATATTCGCTGTTTAACTAGCTGACTATTCTAAATAATTCGTGAAAAGAAACATGATTATTTGCACACAGTATAACACACACAATACAAAAAATATATGGTTATTAGAATTATTAAAAACCAACCGGAATGACAATTAACCGGAACTTTTGGAATGACAATTAGCCGTTTTCCGAAGTACCGTCTCGTAATTAAAAAAATATTTATTTCAAGAAATGCTCACCTTGTTTTATGAATTCACGGCAGTGTTGACATAATTTAGCTGATTCTAAAGACATAAATAAACTTATTTAAGGGCGGTGCCTTTTGACAGTGAGTATACTGTTATACACACATAATACAATACGTTCATTATTAGATGATCGTGGATTATGATTATCTCAATGACACACCCATTATTTATTTTGAAAGTCTGGATGAAGCATAATTTAAAAAAATATGTTTATTTTTTAATTGCTATGTGTATGAAGCAAAACGAAATTTCGGGTGCGCCTCTAAATATCGCTTTTCTCCATTCAAAATTTGCGTTGTAGTTTTTGAAACTAATTAGGTACATTCCACGATTAACTATATGTAATGTTAAGTAATAGTCCGGCCAATAGACTAGTGCAGTGCTATTAATATAAGCTTGAACAATTCAGGATGTACGCGGTCAAATTATTGCTTTATTGCATCTGCAACATCTGACTTGAGTGAACCAAATGTAGTATCATGTAATTTTTAAACCATAGAAATCAATGAGTTCTGTTCATACAGAGCATTATAATAAATGAGCCATACAAGTAACTTAACCCGTGGTATATGTAAAATTAAAAACTTTATGGATAAAACGGGTTGTTGTCTAAGGGTTGAAAACGGGCAGTTTTTCGAGTTTCTGCTTCACTTCATCGGTGGAATCGTCACACAGAAGCATCGAATGAGAGTATCCCATGCACACCTGTAAACAAAAATAAAATTGTTATATGTAAATATAACGGCCATTTCACACATCACAATCTAAACTTTTTTTTTGTTATTTTTTTATAGTTTAGCTACCAATACTACGACTAAGATTGTGTAAATTTGTGCTTTTGGGTTGATATCGCTTGGTGAAACTTTAAAAGTCGAAGTGCTCGCGCCCACTTCAGCAATACTATCTTTTATAGTCATGAAAATAAAGTTTAAAATTAAATGACGCTATGCTTCGCTGCCATATCGGTGTAATTTGAACCTCCGTCACATTTTGCAATAATCAGCTTACTTACCTGTGTGATATTGAACCCCTCCATTCGATTCACTTCTTTGGGACGTGCAGATGACTTGTTGATTTCACCCATTCCCTGTAACGAAAAGTATATCTTTGTAGAATAGAAAGAAAGAAAAAAAAGAATAAAATAATTTATCAACGCTAACCGTCGCATCTCACTGACATTCACAGAACTGTGTGTGACAGTTTGCTACAAAAGCCATATTTTTTTTTTATCGTCACTTATATTTTGGATAGCCGTGGGGTATGAAATCCTCAAAAAAGTACAGTAGGTTAATGGTCTAATGATCTACATGACTAAACATGACTAATTAGTTACCAGTTCTCCGTAAGTGGGCGCCACGCCCCATGCGATGAGCGAATCGTCTGCTGCGATCAGAATCGATGTGTTGCTTGTACCCACACCCCGGACATTCCAACCTGTTTGTTATACAAAAACATTATCTTATTGTGTGTTGCCTTATATTATATGAAATAAAGGGTTATAGGGATGTTCACGAATAAATGAATGAGTCTTTTAACCGTATTAGATTTTTATAGATTCATGTATTATAGTTTATCAAATAATCTTGTGCGAACTTTGACAGTTCTCACCTTATGTAATCAAATAAATTAAGTCTTGGTTAGCTAATTGATGAATTAGCTTTGTATAAGCTATTTTTATTAAATTCTATATATAATTTTGGATATTTTATTAATTATAATTGATCATTTTAATTAAAGCATTATTCAATTGTACTATACTACTTCAAAGTTTGCACATGACTACTAATTAGACATAATTATATTTAGATTAATAAAAGCGTCAACGCGCAGTGTATCGTGTATACGTTACCGTTGATACATATATTCATGATTATCCCCTGTATGGCTTATATCGTAGCTATGGCGAGAAATTTAACTAAACTATATAATCGGGAACAAGAAATTCATAATATACGACAGATCACTGACATAACTGACAAGTGATTACTTTATTCACCAAAGAGTATACAAAAGTGTAGATTTAATCAACGTAGATACATACCAGCTAGATCTTGGACAGGCTTTGGGTACATATTAGCTTCACCAGTGCGTTTGGTCTGCCCAAACATGTACAGCATTCCTGAAACATATTGTTATGATACAATCACATTGGCCAGTACAAGAAGTCAGCCGTGTGCCTCATAAGTTAACTCGTTTTGTAAACACTATACTGAGTTTAGTAACATACACAGAATATATATTTATTTTAAAGTAATGTGCTTGCAAGCTGTCATATATGGAATACAAATTAACCCTTTCTTCTACAATGTATCCCGTGTACTTAATAAGTGTCAAGAGATTTTGATGGATGAGTGGATATAAAATAAAGTCGTGTCGATATTTGATAGATCGAGGTAACTTTTGACCGTTAGTTCGATTAGTAGTATTGTTTTTTTAGTAATTGTTGCTATAGCAGCAACATAAATAAATGATCTGTGAAAATTTCTACTCTCGATTCGTAAGATACAGCCTGGTGACATACGAACAGATGCGGAATCTAAGTAATAGGGCTCCGTTTTACCCTTGAATTGCTGAACCATGAAAAGTGACGACGTGAATAAGTACCCTGTTCATTAACTGCCAGACTATAGGTGGCGCCACAATGTACGGAGCGAACACCACGCGCTTGCGTTTCAAAAAAGCGCATCAAACGAGGCACTCTCTCATCTTTCTGCTCAGCGTGTCCCAATCTCCCAAAACCGCCGAAGCCCCAACTGAAAGCACGTTTGTTGCTGTCGATTGCTACCTGAAAATTAATACCACATTTACAAAATAACCTGGTATATTAACAGAAAAATATAAGAGAAAACTACAGTATTAATAACAAATAAATATTTATGGATATTTCACACCTCCCACTCTCGTCCCAAGCTAAGCAAAACATGTCCTGTGAGAAGTAGATTGTTGATAGTTTCGAAGTGATTATTATAAATGTTTACTGTGTGCATGTAGGCATTGCCTATTAATAAATAAATATATAGATATATAGATACTGTCTAAGTTATTGGAAGAAAAGGCATACTATTCAATTGACGAATTTTTAAATGACATATTCTAATAAATATAAAACTAGGGCCTTTGATTATATTTTTTTATTATTTTTCATTGGACATATATTTTCTTGACATTATTAATTTGAAATCATTTTATTGTATATTAAATTCTATAAATTCATTATTATTATTATCTGTGCATGACGTTTGTAAGCCTCAGGTTGAACTAGAGATATGAATGAATATTAAATTAAGACCAATGTAATTACCTAGTTTCTACAAACAATAAATATCATTTATCATTTACATAAATATTCGCCGCCGCAGCTGAATATGATAATCCTAAATATGATAAAAAAAATGAAACAGAAGCACTAACCGTATGATTGTTACCGCAGGCAAAGTCAACGATGTCGACGTCTCGCACCGGTGTCACGTGACCATCCTTAGATTTCTCGAAGAATAACGCAACATGCTTCGGTACCATCTCGAAGTGATACGACAATTTCGTTGACGTCAGGAAATATTTGCCGTCAGTGTTGTGCCCTGAGGGGGGTATACAAATAAATAAATAAATTTAAAAAAATTAAACTGTTGCGTCAAAAAGACGTATGTAGTAAAGAGGAAAATTATGTGCACAAAACTAAAGTAATAACGAGAGTAATAATAAAAAGTACTTAATACATTACCCTTGACATTTTTTAAAAAGTAGTTATAAGTTCAGTTAATAATAACTTAAGAGCTTAATAGTAATAATATTATCTATGTATATAATTTGGTCCAAATTAATACCACATAAAAACTGTTAATTCAATTTCAATTTAACTTTATGAGACTTACCCAGCTGTCCATACTCTGGCAGACCAAAGGAATGAAGATTTCCATCACAGTCAAGAATCATTGAAAACTCAGCACCGCAGCCCACTTTGACAATTGGCATCACACTGAAAAATCATTATATATTAGGATCAAGTAGATATTAAAATGAAAGGCATTGGCCTTACATATCCAAACTAACGGTGGCAAGTTTACACTACTCACACTAAGACAATTTTAAGAAAGAAAGAAAATACATTTATTTGTGACTTAAAACGGACAGCAACGTAAGATATACACAAAGTTATACATAGATGATATAAACAAACAACAAAAATTTATAAATAGACAATCAAAAATATACAGAAATAACTAAAAAAAAACAGAAATATGTATCCCTCTGTACCGTCCATACATCAGTCACAAATTGGCGTCCAACTCAGCATTTGTTGTGCTTTGCGACACAACGCTGGTCTTCCGTTGGAACCATTTACTTGCTTCTTCCCATTCACACTAATACTGCGGTAACAGCTTTAGTTAACAGACGAGGGCTGGATACGAATAAATGTAACAACCATGCACGAAACGTATTTAAAATACATTGCGCGCTAACGCTACAACATTCGATAGTAAAGCTGATGTTGACGCGCAATGTATCTCAAATAAGTCACTGTTTCGATATTTTTACGATTGTCACATTTGTTTGTGCTCACCCTCCTGCAGTAGATTGGCCTTCCATGCTCTAGCTAGGTTATGGTTTCTATCACCGAATACTTGAGTTTTGGGCACACTCTGAGCGTTATTTCAAAAATGGTTCAAGATGTAGTAAATTAAATATATCTAAACGAAAGTAGTTCCACTACGATATTTATCCTACGCACGAATAGCATAAAACCCATATAAAACAGATATTTGAAATAACATCAGTAGACGGAGACACCCTACGAAAAGCAGGTTTGAGACAAGTTTTTGGGTGCCAAAATAAAGGTTTATACAAGTTTATAACCGACTATTTTTCGTAATGAGGTGAAATCCATTTTCCAGGACTAATGAGTTTATACTCACGATGAGTGACGGATACGAGTCGGTTTCAGCACTTGAGCTTTGGTGGAGCCGATGCCGCACTGGCCACTTTTATTGGCACCACAAGCATACACTGTACCCGTATCTAGAACAAATTTTATCATTTATACAAACAAGTTAAATAAAAACTACAACAAAAAGCTTGTTAGGTGAATAAACAAGAAAGAACCATGGATATTTCTTAACATGCTTAAATTCGTTCTTACTGCCCTGAGATTGAATAATATATCATAAACTTAAGTGGTTTGTTTGATTGCCTTCGAACTGGATATTCAGACGGTATTACATTGCTTACACAAATAGCGGTAGAATCTAAAAACTGCATTTTCTACATTGATGCAGAGCCAGATCTTTTAAAATTATCTTTGAGATCATATACATAAGTGCCATTATTGAATGAAGCATACAAACTTACCAGTGACGAATAGTGTATGGTGTCGGCCTACTGCCGCGTGTATAATATTCTTGTTTTGCAACTCGGGGATCAACTCGGGGACGTCTCGACCATTTGTATCACCGAAACCAAGCTGTCCACAGTTGTTGCGACCTGTAAACCAGACACATATTTGAATTTCAAATTATTCAAACACAGTAAACTCGGTCTCACCACACTAAATATTTATAACTCTTTCCACCCGTCTGGAACATGTAGATTTATTCTTATTGTAGATTTATGAAGGAAAAAGCTACTTGTGTTATCACTATAATCTGTGTTCCAAGTTGCAATCTGTATTACATTCTTATATGTTTTATTAAAATTGGTTTATTGTGTATGACGTCACTAACCCCATGCATGATATTCTCTTGGGTTGCCTATGTAAGAAAAAGAATAGGCACCAAGCTACAGAGAATAAATTAGTTAGGCTATTAAAGAGTAGGTAGATACTAAATAATACACCTCAGATAAGAAAATGCTGCAGAAAATATATAATTTTAATATTGGTTTTATCTGTAAAGTAACCAAAGAATTGAAATTACATGATGAAATGATTGCATAGTTTACATGTGTTTTGTGCTGTGCTATTGCGTTAGATATTTACTTTAACATACCAAATGCATAAGCTTCTCCTTTATCTGATATCAGGATCGAGTGGCCAGCAGAGCAGTGACTAGCAATGAAACGATACTGCAACAATAATAGAGACAAAATGAATGAAGTTACTACAAAAATATTGGTACAAATTGGCTAGACAAGGTTTTTTTGTTACATAGAAGCTAAGTACTTAGTTCTATTGAACACAGAAAGATCAGTGTTTTTTTAAGTAATTTTTTTTATAAATATGTATTTTTATTTGAAAATGAATCTTACTCGTCTGTCAGTCAACTTATGGAATGTGTAGAGGTTTGGGTGAGATCTTTTAGAAGGATTATTTTCTCTTTTTGCCACAAGGTCCCAAGTGACGAGACCAGCAATCAGGAGCACTCCGGGAGGCTTGTAAAATGTCTTCAGCAGTTCCTGGAATTTACACCAAAATAAATAACTTATCTATATGATTGAAGCATCTTCAAAAATAGTCATTGTGTTGTTTATAAGAATAAAATTATTGTTTAAGTAATGACTTGTATGTCATGTCCACATTGGTAATACATGAGGCATTATTGCAGCGGTTAGGTTACCACTTAATTATTAGCACACACACTTTGGCTTGTAATAAAGGTTTTAATAATTATTTTATTCAAAATAGTGCATATAACAGATATATAGTTTCCATAGTACAAGTTTTGCTTAGTTAATGTAGTAATGAAATTTTCAAGATCTAATCTGTAATAAAATAATCTGAAATAAGAGAATAAAATGCTTGACTGGCTAAAAACCAATAAAACTAGCTCAATGTCCAACAGTAAGATAGAAGTAAGAGAAAAACAAAAAAGAAGTTGAGGACAAGATACAAGTATTGTATTACCTCAGGCAAGGTTGTAGTGGGTTCATCAGGCAATGGTGAAAGAGAGCGTTCGCCTTCAGCCTGGGAAGAATCTTCCACCGAGGAGTCGCTTTCTTCATCTTCAGTTGGAGGCTTCTTGTTTCTCCGTTTGGCTGCTTGCTTAGTAGGCAATGCGGCGCGCTTTCGGCTACCATCATTCACAGCCATACTCGGCCTAGAATTAAAAACTTTATGACCTAGATACTATACTGTTGGTCTATTTATCTATAATATTATAAAACTTGAAAAGAAAATAGGAGATAAGGAAAAAGTAAATATGTAGATCCAATAAATACATAGATCATTTCTAATCCAGAGCAAGTGTTTGTGTGATGAACATAAATATTTGTTGTGTCTGGGTGTTATGATATATTCTATGTATGTATTTACAAAGTTTATAAGTATTCTATCAGCAATCTAGTTCCCATAGCTTTGCTTAGTTTGGGATTAGAGTGTGATGTGTAAAGTGTGATGTCCAAGAATATTTATTTATTAATTAATCCAGATATTGAGTTTGAATATTTGTTAGAGTATCAAAAATGTATATGATTTAGGCTTTTCTGAAGAAAAACAAGGTTTAGTTTAATTACAATCCAAGACTTGAGTGATTAGTACCCATAACACTAGCTCTGCATAGCTTGGGGCTAGACGACATTGTGTGGATTGTCCAGCATTATTTATTTATTTATTCATTTAGATACAGCTTTACCATATCATATCATAGTGTTGAAAGATATTTTGGCCATTGCATACAAATGTTGCACCTTTCAGGTAGTACTATTAAACTGTAAAAGTGACAATGTTTGCCTATACTATAGGTAGTATAGGCCCTATACTATTATAAGTGCAGTGTCTTAAATGTGTGAATATTGTGTTTGAGTATTGGTTGGTTGTTAGAACCGTTTTAGTTAATATAAATAAATAAAAAAAAGTTGTATCAACTTTGCTATTTTGGACAGTATAAAATTTATTCTACTGTTTCCAACATTTTTAATGCTTTCACAAAACATCAAAAAGGCAGGCAGCTTCAATGTATAAATACTGTTGATTAGAAAACTCTTTTACTTTGTTTTTTTTAACTAAGTTAAATGTAACTACACATTATACTTTGCACCTCTAGGATGTTTTATCCAAGATTATATTTAAGCTAGACAATAAATATATTAATATTAATTATATAAATTTTATACTTAATAATTATATTTAAACAAACCAGCACAAATTTTACCCACTAAGTAAAAATAATAAGCCTATAAAAATACTGAAATTTACCATACATTTTAGACATTGTGTTAGGTGATAAGATTTAAACGAAAATCTTTAGTTAGCAGATTACTTTGCAACTGGAATCTGAAAAAAAATACAACTTATGTTTCATAATTATATAACCCATAACACAAGCTCTGCTTAGCTTGGGGCTAGATGATGTTGTGTGGATTGTCCTGCATTATTTATTTATTTATATACAATTTTATTGTTTTATATGATATGTAAAATAATTGATTTTACATATTAGGGTATAGGTATAAGACTATCATAGCTATATATAGAGAGTGGCCTGATCCATCCCAAAATGAACATGTGCGGCTAATAACTGTATCTTTTTGGTATATATGAATTACATCGAAATAGAAGACTACTCAAAGCACAATTACATATCTTTCGCACACTATTTACTTAATACTTGGATAGGAAATGTTCAACGATTGTCCAATCTTGGACACTTATAGTACGAGATCCGGCTGCAGAATTACTGCGCTCATCTGTTTTTTGCTGGAAACCGATTTTTTATGTATATTTATAATTAGGAGAATATATATTTATCAGGTTGCCTAGCAAAATTTGGCCGCCAGTATGTTTAATTAAATTTTTTTTTTTAGTTTTTTGGGAAAAAATATCGTTCACTTGTTTTTTAAATAAAATAACGTCTACATCATGGCAATTTATATGAAGATTCAAAAAAATCACGGTTGCAGTTGCGTACTTGGCCGCACCTCTTCGCAGCCAGGTGTAAACAGGTATGATTTCGATATATTTATACGTGCATAACGTTTATTTATTAATTGCATATCAAATTAAAGCTATGTTTTTTTCCATTTTTTATCATATTGTCTGCTTAATTAAATCTACCCGCAAATAAGGGTTGCTGATTTTTTTGAGTCTTCATATTAATTGCCATGATGTAGACGTTATTTGATTTAAAAAACAAGTGAACACTATTTTTCCCAAAAAATAATTAAAAATAATTTAATTAAACATACTGGCGGCCAAATTTTGCTAGGCAACCTGATAAATATATATTCTCCTAATTATAAATATACATAAAAATTTGGTTTTCAGCAAAACAGATGAGCGCAGTAATCCTGCAGCCGGATCTTAGACTATTAGCTATATTATACTACAATGACAGCTATTTTTTGCTAAGCTCTTGCATTACCAAGTATCAATCAGATGGTTACAAGTGCCAATAGAATAGTAGCAAATCTTTGAGTCTTAGTGATGAATGTAATGCAATGCCTTGCAGGACAATCCTCAATTATTTATTTATGTGTGGTAATATAATATTCAAAGCAGAGGTAGCAGCAAATTTTACCAGCACTTTCTGTTATAAAAACACTTTACTTACCACTGTTATAAATCTTTCATGCTAGTTGCATGATGCAGACATAATGTTTATAATCAACCTACCCAGTCAGCTATATACAGCAGATTATCTATAACTCTTAAATTATCAAAACTATAGTGGAAGGTAAAATGCTTAGTTTACTTACGCCAAGAAAACCAAGGGAAATAGAGACAACGAAAAACCGTTATGACAATAACTTTCTCTGTATGAAGTAACAGGATATTTTGTCAATGTTTAGTAACCGTAAGCGGAATATCTTCTGAGAAAAGACAGTAAATCCGTATCGATTATAAGTTATGAAACATGAAATTTAGAAGGCCTACTGCATTATGCACGTGCGGTGTCGCTATGTTGATTCAATTTTAAAAACTATATTCACAGCAAATTCTCACTAACTAAATCCAGCAAAAGTGTACAGGGTACTCACCGGCGATTTATAATGTCTAGAAACGTAATAAATACTACAAATACTCTTAATTCACAATATAAAGCTTTCGTATAATTGATCGACCGTCCAGTAGCGTCGATAGACGACAAAATTTTGACAAGTCGGCAATAAAATTGGGGATACCTGCCGCGGAAAGAAAAGAAATACTACGCTCATTTTTTTCAGAAAATGGTCTAATAGTATAATGGCTGTTTATTACAGTGGATGAGTGAAACGGCACGGCACATCAGCTGCGTTGCGTCACTGTGTTACCAGATTTATCAGCCTAGCGAAGCTTTCAAGCTAGACTCGGACTCTCGAAAAACGTATGATGTATGAAACGAATGGTCAAAATTTGAAATACTTTACCTATAGCTCTTGTTTTAACCCTTAACCGGAATCGCTAAATTGTTCTACATAACTGGAATCGTGGGTCCAAATGGACCCATCAATTAAAATCCATGTTATTATCTAATATATATTAAATTACTATTTAGATTAGCTATAAGTGTATTCCAACAAGTTTTATGAAAAATATAAATCAACTTTTATTCAGTTACATCGTGAAATAACATATTTTTTTAAATTTTAATTCTTAGTCTCTACATTTGGTAACATATTTTCAGTCTCTTCTTTGACCGTATTATACAATAATAAAAACTTTAAAATATAACAACACTACAGGGTTTTATATATCTTCATGTTAACAAAAAACTGAATTACTTCTGAGATCTAAAGAAAATAAAAAAAATAACAACATATTCTAAAAACGTAAAATCGTATGAGTCTTTTACAGTCACAAGGTTCAAAATCACTCAAAGGTTCTGAATCTAAATCATTTTCATCAAGCAATAGTTCCTGGATATCCTTTTCTGTAAGATTACGCGCCATTAATCCGAAAAAGGGTCTAAAACAAATAAAAAATATAAATAATTACATTTAAATAAAAAAACGTAACTGGAATCGCGGGTCCATGTGGACCCAACGATGGCTCGTACTCACACTTCCAGTAAATTCTAAGCGCCACACGTCTGGCACCCGCCGCACCTTGTGACGTAATGACATTACTTACATTGGCGCGCAAAAGTGTCGATGCGCGCGTTTCGAAATTAAACGGTTTTTTTGTTGTTGTCGGGTCAAAATGGACCCACGATTCCGGTTAAGGGTTAAGTAGTTTTTGGTAGAATGGAAGTGATCAAATCCTTTTACACACTCGAACTGTCTTGAAGTCTCGAAAAACTAACAGTTAACAATTAGTAGTTTAGTAACTACTAACTGTATGAAGTAAACAAGCGATATAATGTACCTACATATTTGCAAAAAAATATTATGCAATCTGGCTCTTATCATCTACGCTTAGTTTGGAACTACAACATATTTTATTTTACTTATCACCATCTTTATGTTAAATACAAGTGAATATTTATTGATATTATTTTTTTCGATCAGCGTAAAATAAATATTACATAAAAATGGAAACAGAATCATAAAGATGTTCACTATACTGATAAAAAAAATAGGTAGTAGAAACCTCATGGTACATATCTCTCTTTTTAGTTACATAAAGGTACAAATAGTCTACCCTTTTCGGATAAATTACATATAGTAACCCTACAAAAGGAATGAATAAAAAATAATCATTGGCTTGAAATTGTCTGAGATTTATGACAATTTATTTTAATAAAATTTAAAGCAGCAAGGGCAGTTTTGCAAAAAAAAAATTATTAATATCATCAAAAAAGGCCTTTTGTAAATAAGTCCTTCATAAGCTTCGCGTTTCGCGAACCCTCTTTTGTTTTCTTTTGTGCTGCGAAGCGAACCAAACAAAAAAAGTTTGAAGTTTATCCAAAAGAGGGCGCTATCAGTATAATAAAGGTCTGGATACGCAAAAACATGTTCTTACGTACACCTACTGTTACGTTTTTTTCCATAACGCACCAAATAAATAAATGGCTTAGCTATTACTACGTACTAATATAATGGCCATTTATTTTATACTTTACAGTGGATGAGTGAAACGGCACGGCACGACAGCTGCGCTACGTCACTGTGTTGTGTTAGCAGACCCCAAACAATAAAGTTTCTAATTTTATTCAAAAGAGAGCACTAGCAGTATTTTAAAGGTTCTGGATGAGCAAAAACATGTTATTACGTATACTATGTAAAAAACGTAACAGTAGGTATATTATACGGTATATACCTACTGTTACGTTTTTTCCGCCATGCGCCAAATAAATAAATGGCTTGGCTATTACTAGGTACCTACATGTACCTACTATTCCACTACCTACTACTTCTAGCCGAATACCACGTAGAGAATAACCTCTAACTTAATACCATGCATACGATGCCGATTTGTCTTTATGAGCGTACTTCATCATACAACGGGGTAAAAGATACAGTTTTAAAGAAAAGCTTCTGTTTACACAATCTAAAACATTTATAACAATAGAAAAGATACAGTAGCTAATAGGTAGGTTTACATTTATTTCAATCATGCAACAGTAAAAGTCCATTGGACTCTTGAACCACATCAAAACAGCAAATTCCACTTAGACCTTTAGAACCAGAACCTTTTCCACCAATATGAATCTTGAGCCCTGTAAAAGGTTCTTCAGGTGGCACAGAGCTTTCATCACCCAAATCATCGTATGGACATTCACAATTCACGCCGGTGGTATTCATTATAGGCATACCATTTTCATCGCAAAAACAACTGTCATCAACTTGAGACCCATCACCTACAGTAGGATTTTCCTCAAAATACTTTAGAGCGTCCTCAAAACTCATCTCCTCTTCAAGAGATGGCCGCTTCTTAACGTTGAACTTAAACCCAGATGTTGTTTGGGTTTGGTCAGATTTCATTTTTCTGTTCTCTCTTTCATCGATTTCTGGCAGATAATTGAACTCTTCTTCTACATAGGGTTCCTCTTCTACTTCAGGGCATTCGCAAATTATGTTGTTTTTTCCTTTTTTTGAATTACCATCCTTGCACACGCAAGGAGATGATTGGTTTGTTGTAGACGTATCACTTTGGATGTACTGGTCTCCTTTGGATCTCGTCTGTAATCTGTTGGGCCCGATCCCCGTGGACACTAAGGGTGGTCTGTGAGCTTCACAAGGACACAAGCTGGGTAATTGAATTTTCTTTTCCATGCCACTGCACAAACAACTGATTTTCTTTCCGTCCTTCATTGTAGGTCGCCCACAATTGCTGCAAGGGTGTTCTCCGATCCCTTGATTTGGATAATCTGTAATAAAATTAGATCCTAGATAACTCATAGGTACCTTTTGAGTATTTAACTTTATACTGTGTAGTTTTTGGTGGAGTGCCTAATTTACCTGGACTCAGACCCATATTTGTTATGACTTACTTATAGGGCTGCTGCTAGTTTGCATTTTACGTTGCGTAGGCCCATACCCACGGCCAATAGACTGAACATTGCTAGGGGATACTGCTTCTTGATCTTTTCCAAGATTGCACTTGCAATCCTTACAAGGAGAAAGGCTCTGCAAACCGTTAAGGTTCTGATTTTCGGCATGTTGAGTACCCATTGTGTTTCGTGCTAGAGGCGATGGCTTAATAAACTCATGGCAATCCAGAGAACTAGTCGAACATGGTGGTATATCACATGGTGCAACTGATAGTGTTTGATTTGGAGATAAAAATGACCTATAATCATTTTTGTCTAGTCTCGGGTCGTTGAGGTATGTATTCTGGCTAAGACCTGCAAGAAAACCATATTATTTTTTAAAGCTGGCTGGGAATCCTCATCAAAATTCAGTAAGTTCATATACAGCTACTTCTTAAGTTTACGGACTAAGACGACGACCTTGCGCAACTCCTTGGTTTATAAGCATAGGTGTTATAAGTTCCGAGAAGGCATTTGCCACGAATCGGTCATTGGATCCATAATTATCCGGTGTATCCGGTTCTCTTGGTGAACAACAGCAAGGTCTATCTTGAGTGGTGTCCATGCTGACCCCACGACAACGATTTTTTGTTAATTCCACGATATTGTCCACTTGACAATCCTTTTCAACCATCGTTCTTTCAAAAATTGTTTCAGTTATTTTATTTTGTCCATATTCATCTTGTATTTTAGAACACTTTGGAGAGCAATCTGTGAAGTATTTTTTACCCCTGGCAGATATCTTTAGACCTTGAGCTAGTGGTGCTTTTTTGGAGGATGTCCGTTTTGGAATAGCTGTAAATAAAAATGAATTAAGTAGGTACTTATTGGTACGGTATAAATTTTCCTACCAAGAAAGCTTTAGGTAGGTATATAATCAGCAAAAATTAAAGCTTTTGCTGATTATATAAAGCTGAAATACATATTTCATTTCATTTATGATAAATGATAATTCCGTCTGTCATCGGTAATTATCGACCTTTCGTACTACATCACCAGTTTGAGTCGTTACATAGTAAGAAAGATCAAGGTGAAAAAAATTACGGTTGTAGTCCTAATAGTTTGTGTATACTTGGGACATCTAAACTAATATTTGATTTTGATCAAAATTTCATAAAAGTGCGAGTAACTTTTGAACGACTGAATATCGCTGAACATACATGGGGGTTATATCGATAGGCATTGAGGTTCTTTATTGCCCTGCCACTTTTGGTCCACCCCTCCTGTTACACCCTGAATATCATAGGATACCTAATAAATTAAATCAATTACTGTGAAGGTAAAACCTAAAAAAAACTTACTGGTTTCACTAACTAGACTGTTCTTCCAATCAAAGAAGTTTTCTGATATGCGTATACAAATAGTAGAGCTAGCTGAATCCGTAATGTCTGTATCGTATTCATCGGATGTTGGAACAACGACAAATATTGAGGAAGCATTTGCAATATCTTTCTTCGCTAGTATTTCATCGACCATCGTTATAATGTCTTCATCATTGTTTAGCTCATTTATTACAATAATATGGTTATGTTTAGAGTTGTGTGATTTTCGTGGATGCTTTCTAGTTATTGGTATAGTACTATTGTTATCGCACATATTTATATGGGACATTCTGAAGATGCAAGGATCATTAATAACAATATCTTTTTTAATAGATTTTAAAACTGACTGCTTTTTACCGACAGATGGAGGATAATTGATAACTTCTTCACTTTGACTGTAAATAAAAAGTAATTTTGAGTAACGTTTACTGAGTACCTATACGTACTATAAATAAATAAATAAAGATACTTTACCTTGCGAGAGAATCCAATGCACTGTAGTCAATCACGTTTGTAAAGTATTCAGAATCCTCTGCGTTAATACTGCTTGTACTTCTGGAATACTGATAGCATAAATAGTGACTAGATCTTGATGTTACGCTGCCATTGTGAAACGAAATAATACTAATTGTCCTTATACTTGCAGTTGATTTTGTTGGAAAACTCAATGATGATTCTGTTTTGATAATATCTATAGAGTCAAAACTAGACTTAGAAGTCGCATTGCATAATGTATCTTGAAATGAAGATGAAAACTCTGACGTTGAGGTGCAACTCTCAGAACACGCTATTAAATATCTCGATGTACTCGTTCGGCACAGATCAGATTTCGTTTCTTGATTATTTATATAACAGTTAAGTTTGTCATGTTCATATATTATGTCATTGAGGTCCGTACATTTTGATAAGCTTTGATTAGAATAACTTGCTTTCATATTTGGGTTTACGTATTCAATTTTGAAACTATCAGAGTTATATGCTTCTGTAACCTGGTTAGGTTTTTTCATGGAGGTGAGATTCATATCTGAAGAATTGGTTGAAATTAAACTGTTATTTTTATATGAGATTTTGCTTTCATTTTCAATTGAAAATGACGGGAAACCTAAGGCGCTTCCCACAGTGACCTTTATCCCTTCATTATCTACGAACACTCCTCCTTTTACACCAGGTACGCATTCTTCTGGACATGGACAAAGGGATGAAATATCGGGAGATGTAACTCGTATTTTGACATAACTATGTTTAAATCTTATCTTTTTTTTGTCACAACCACAGCCTCGATCACATGTTGTCGTTTTCAAAACATCTTCAAATTCTTCAAGTATGCCTGCCTTTCCTAATCCACTACCACCCACTCCTTTGGCAAGGCGTTTTGAAGCTGCTGCACCAATCTTTTTTGATTTTGTTTTTACTTTTCCCAGCTTTTCTGAAGCTGTTGCTTCTGGGGGCAGACCAGCCGCAGTACGCACTTTTTTAATTAATTGTTTTTCGGATGCAGTTTTGCCTTCTGGCATAGGAAGACCTGCTTCAGCAAGCCCTTTTAAAGTCTTTTCTTTTTGTGCAGCAGTTTTTCCTGCAAGAGGCGTAAAAAGCCCTTCAGTCTTAGCTTTTCGTACTATTTCTTTTTCTGAGGGTGTAACTGCTTTTGGTATTCCATATTCTGTCTTAACTTTTTGAACTAGCGCTTTTTCTGATGGACTCTTTCCTTCGGGCAGCGGTATACCCGTTTCTGCTAATCCTTTAAGTATTTTTTCTTTTTGCGCAAGTGACTTTCCTTCAAGAGGTGTTAAAAGTCCAGCAGCTTTTGCTTTTTTCAACTTTTCTGATGGTATTTTACTAGCAACTTTTGCCATCGATTTAACTGACCCTTTTTCCGATTCTGGAGTTAAAATTGGACAGATACATTCATCGCTTGGACCTTTGCCTTCTTTCATTACTTTTGCAGTCTTTTGATCTAAAAGTTTAGCTTCTTTTGAAAGTGGTGCAGGCGGTGCAGCACCTTTTTTAGATGGTTTTTTTGCAAGGTCTGCTTGTGTTTTACTAACTAATGCTTTTTCTGATGCAGTTCTTCCTTCAGGTAAGGGCACACCAGCTTGCGCCAAACTTTTTAAAATCTTTTCTTTTTGTGCTGGTGTTTTACCTTCTAATGGTGTAACTAATCCAGCGGCTTGAGCTTTTTGAATTCGTTCTTTTACAGAAGGAGATTTAGGTTCTGGTGGTAATCCTACATCTTTAGTTACTTTTCTAATCATTTCTTTATCAGACGGGGTCTTTCCCTCAGGTAATGGCATACCAGACTTAGCTAAGCCCCTTAATATTTTTTCTTTTTGTGCGGGTGTCTTGCCTTCCAAAGGTGTTAACAGACCAGCTGCTTTGGCTGCTTTCATTTTTTCAGATGGGACTTTTATTTTTGATGGTGGTGCTCCAGGTGTTGCTTTAATTTTTCGCACTAATGATTTTTCAGAAGGAGTTCTGCCTTCTGGTAATGGGACACCAGCTTCATGCATATTTTTTAAAACTTTCTCTTTTTGTGCTGCAGTTTTTCCTTCTAGTGGAGTAATAACACCCGCTGCTAACGCTTTTTTGTATTTTTCTTTGATTGATGGTGTTTTAGGTTCTTGTGGTAGTCCCATATCGTCTCGAACTTTGCGAATAAGCTCTTGATCCGAAGGAGATTTTCCTTCAGGAAGTGGTAAATGGGCTTTTACTAAGCCTTTGAGAATTTTTTCTTTTTGATCTTTACTTTTGCCTTCTAATGGAGTCAAGAGTCCTGCTGCTTTAGCTTCTTTAAGCTTTTCTGAAGGAATTTTTGACGGTGTTTTACCTTCTACAAGACCAGCTGCTTTAGCTTTTCTCATTTTTTCAGAGGGTGCTTTTGTCGAGGCTTTAATTTTACTTATTATTGCTTTCTCAGAAGCAGTTCGACCTTCTGGTAGAGGTATTCCAGCATCAGCCTGAGCTTTCAGGATTTTTTCTTTTTGTTCTGGAGATTTTCCCGAGAGTGGTGTCAGTAGCCCTGCTGCTTTAGCTGCTTTTAATCGTTCAGATGGTGATTTTGCAGAAGCCACTTTCCCAACTGAAACTCTCTCTGATTCTGGTGTCAAAAGTCCACATATACATTCATCACTTGGCCCTTTGCCTTCTTTCATAACTTTAGCAGTTTTTTGATCGAGTTTTTTAGCTTTATCAGGAGGCAGAGCCGGACTACCAGCCGCTACAGCTTTGGTTTTAGATTTTTTCTTTACACCAACTGTTGTTTTTACTTTTTGAACTAAAGCTTTTTCAGATGCAGTACGACCTTCAGGTAGAGGTAAACCCATTTCTAACTGACCCTTTAATATTTTTTCTTTTTGAGATGGTGACTTGCCTTCTAAAGGCGAAAGAAGTCCTGCTGCTTTAGCTTTTCGTAATTTTTCAGATGGAATTTTTTTAGCTTCTACACTTGGACTTCCTACTGCAGCTTTAATCTTGTTAATCAATGCTTTTTCTGAAGGTGTTCGTCCTTCAGGTAGGGATATTCCTGCTTCCGCTTGAGCTTTAAGAATATTTTCTTTCTGTGCTGCACTTTTACCTTCTAATGGAGTCATTATTCCTTGAGCCTGGGCTTTAACATATTTTTCTTTCATAGACGGAGTTTTTGGTTCAGGAGGCAACCCTAAATCTGCCCTGACTTTTTCAATTATCTTCTTTTCTGAAGCAGTTTTAGCTTCAGGCAAGGGAATACCTTGGTTTGCTAAGCCTCTTAGAATCTTTTCTTTTTGTTCAGGAGTTTTATTTGACAATGGTGTCAAAAGCCCAGCTGCTTTAGCTTTTCGCAGTTTTTCGGAGGGAATTTTACTAACTGTCGGTGCACCTGCAGTGGCTTTAACTTTGCTTATCAATGCTTTCTCGGAAGCGGTTCTGCCTTCAGGTAGTGAAAGTCCTGCATCAATTTGAGCCTTTAGAATTTTTTCTTTTTGTGCAGGGGACTTTCCTTCCAATGGAGTAATGAGTCCTTGAGCTTGTGACTTAGTATATTTTTCTTTCATTGATGCTGTTTTAGGTTCAGGTGGCAATCCTTGATCGGTCCTGACTTTTTCAATTAATTTCTTTTCAGATGCAGTTTTCCCTTCGGGCAAAGGAATGCCTTGCTTAACTAGGCCTTTTAATATTTTTTCTTTTTGTTCAGGAGATTTACCAGATAGTGGTGTTAGTAGTCCAGCTGCTTTAGCAACTTTCAATCGTTCCGATGGAGATTTTGCAGTAGCAGCTTTTCCCACAGAAACTTTTTCTGCAACTTTACCAACACCAGCTTTTTCTACAGATTTTCGCATTGAAACTCTTTCAGATTCTGGAGTCAACAAATCACATATACATTCATCACTTGGACCTTTGCCTTCTTTCATAACTTTTGCAGTTTTTTGATCAAGTTTTTTAGCTTTCTCAGGAGGTAAAGCTGGACTGCCAGCTGTTACCCCTCTGGTTTTTGATTTTTTCCTTTCCCCGCCTGCTGTCTTTACCTTTTGAATCAATGCCTTTTCAGATGCAGTACGGCCTTCAGGTAGAGGTAATCCCATGTCTAATTGTCCTTTTAGTATTTTTTCTTGTTGAGACGGTGACTTGCCTTCTAGTGGTGTCAACAAGCCAGCCGCTAAAGCTTTGCTGTATTTTTCTTTATCAGAAGCTGTCTTTGGTTCCGGCGGTAACCCTACATCATTACGAACTTTTTCAATCAGTTTTTTTTCTGAAACCGTTTTTCCGTCTGGTAGAGGAACTCCATTCATTGCTAAGCCTTTGAGAATTTTTTCTTTCTGATCCGCTGATTTACCTTCTAATGGTGTTATTAATCCAGCAGCTTTAGCTTTGCGAAGCTTTTCGGATTGCGAAACTGCTATTTTTTTACTTGGTGTTCCTTCAGATGGTGGTTTTGCTGTCGCTTTAATTTTTGCAACAAGAGCTTTTTCAGATACCGTTCGCCCTTCGGGTAAAGGCAAACCAGCTTCAGCTTGACTTCTAAGTATTTTTTCTTTTTGCGCTTTTGATTTTCCTTCTAATGGTGTAACGATTCCTGAAGCCAAAGCTTGTTGATACTTTTTCTTATCTGCTGACGATTTTGGTTCAGGCGGTAATCCTACTTCTGTTCGAACTTTGTCAATGAGTTTTTTGTCAGATGTCGTTTTTCCTTCTGGTAATGGTACTCCAGACATAGCTAAACCTTTGAGAATTTTTTCCTTTTGCTCTGGTGATTTCCCTTCCAAAGGAGTTAGAAAACCAGCTGCTTTAGCTTTTTTTAATTTTTCGGAAGGAACTTTTGCTTTGGATGGAACAGCCATTGCAGTTTTCACTTTTTGTACGAGAGCTTTTTCTGATTCAGTTCTTCCTTCGGGGAGTGGAATTCCAGCTTTGGCTTGTTGTTCTAGTATTTTTTCTTTTTGAGCAGTAGTTTTACCTTCTAACGGAGTTATAATACCTGCAGCTTCGGCTTTTTTCATCTTTTCTTTTTCCACTGCTGTTTTTGCTTCTTGTGGTAGACCCACTTCAGTTTTTACTTTTTTGATTAATTCTTTTTCTGACGCTGTTTTTCCTTCAGGCAAAGGTGCACCCGCCATAGCGAGATCTTTTAAGATCTTTTCCTTTTCCGCCGGTGATTTTCCAACCATTGCTCTTTCTGATTTTTTAGTTTTTTCCAGTTTTTTTTGTTTTTCTGCTTTTTGTTTGTCAGTTTCTACACCAACAGTTGATAAAGCAGTGCCTGACTTTCTTAACTCGCCTAATTTCCTTTCTTCTCGTGGCATATGTCCACATAAAATGCAGTTACAGTGGTCACAGTTTTTTTTCTTGTAGCAATCGTATAGACTTTTCATAACTTCGAACATAGCGTCAGAGTTACAAGAACAACAGCAACTTTCATCCTGAGTGCTAAGTTGACACCTGTACACCCGCCATTTGATTTGTGCAAGAGGGTTAGTAAATGGATTAAAACTTTCAGGATGTCGGGATTCAGAAACAGCGTTTACAAAGAACTTTGAATGGTATGGATGTTTGACTTGTGATTTTTTAACTGTTGCGTCAGAGCCACTTCTTTTAACCTTTATTTTTAATAATTTATTTGTGAATTCAGGTGTGCTTGATCTTTTGGATACAACGTTTATATTTGAACACTTATTGTTCCTTAGAAATTTGTTTCTAGGAACTTCTATATCTGCTTTCGCATCTTGTTTATTTTTTTTTCTTTTCTTATTATGGTGTGACCTTCTCTTGTGAACAATGATACTAATATTTTCAACACCGTTACATGGACTGTTTTCTTGGCTTAAAAACAATGTTTCGATGGTTGAAGGTTTTGAAATAATTTTCCGCATTTTATCGTCGGTAAGCTTCAACTTAGCATTAAGCTTTATGTACTCATAAATTTCCAGGTTCCAGTTTTGTAATAGCTGTAGCAATAGTTGATAGGAGTTATATAAGAAGGCAATATTTATCCAATTGATTTATTTATCGATTACCTGTTTTTGTCTAAAACTTTGGTTCTATTTTCTTTAATAGAAAGTGGTTTTGATTTTAAAAACTTTATGAGAATAGTACCTACGGGTTTAAGTCTTTTCTCTCTGTGAACGGAGTACGAAAAGGGCACTTATAAAATAGTCGTGAAGTCACATAGATGGTATTCAGGTAAATATCGGCACTGTTCCTAAAATGGTTTCGTCATTGTATGTATGCCACTTTTTTTACGTAGATACTCATAAATTTTTAACTTGTTTACTTATTTGTTTTCCGTGACTATTATGTCAGATTTTTTGAGTAACATTGAATGATGTTTTTTTTGATACCACACGTCAGAAGTTGATTATAAAAAGATGGTCCTGTACCTGCTTTTTATATATTCAACTTCTAAAAATAGCGTAACTGTTTATTAGAGTAAATAAAACCTAGGCCCCTTATAGGGTGGTACCCCATAAAAGCGTAATTATTAGTGGGAACTTGTATTCTATGAATATATTTACAATTGAGTGTATTCTTTAAGCAGTTCCTGTAGTAAAAGCTTTTCTTAGTTCGAGCAAAGATGACTTAGTGAATAAAAATGCACTATTTTACTGCTTCACCTAAAATAAATATAATTATTCTATTGATTTTGTGTTACTCGGAATAACAATGACTTTTTATTAGATACACACTTAAAGGTAGGTACATAGACAAACTATGTAGTTAATCAAGCTAATCATACAAAGATGGTGGAAACATTCATAGCAGCCGTTTTTTCTTTATTCTTCTTCTTCTTTTCTCAGTGGCTTTTAACGGCTGCACGTCTTTTTGTCAAAATTCTGCCAATGTATTTGAGGAATCTTTGCTTAGCGTTCCTTACGTCAATAGCCGTCAAACCAAACAAAACCATCAGAGAAACAGTAAATCACAAAAATATTTATGGAAACAGTATCTAATGTATCTAGATTTCGATGAATTTTAAATTGCCGCACCATGCCATGCCACTGCTCAGGAGTTGTCATGAGAACATGCAGCTGTAAGCTGATTCCCAAGAGTCTTTTGGGCAATCCTGATGACCTGGTTTTAGTTCACGGAGTGGACAAGCCTGCTGGATTTGTGTTTCGTCTGCTGGAAGGGTTGTATGATAAATGTGCTGGATACAACTTAAGGTTTATAGCTTTATTTTACCTTTCACGCATAATACATAAGGTGGGTGGACCATGGAAGGCCACGCTAACGATTAAACGGTTGTAATTCGTTCATTTATGGGATAAATAAAATAAACTAATCATTAATAAACACTTTGTTTCAGTGTGTATCATATAAATAACTTTTTTTTAATCTAGATGTAATCACTACTTCTTGAACTTAACTTTTATAAAGCTGTTCCTAACGGCCTTGTAAGGGAATAGGGCTCCATGCAAGGCCAATATTATAAATCAGTCGTTTAACTTAAAATTAGAATTGTAATAATAGATTTTACTAAAACCACAGAAAAAGCTCTTTCATTTAAATGAAAAATTGTGGCCCTTACACATTATAATCTTCTTTAAAAAAATTCAAAGAACATTTCTTGAACACCATCGATAACCAAAGATATATTAATGGAAACTATATAAAAATATAGTAATGAGTATTACATCGATAACAAATAAGTTTCCAATGCGTTTTACAAATAAATTATAAATATTTAACCGTCAAATCCTTGATTGGCCTTGTAGGGAACCACCGGCTTTCAAAGGAACACTGCCGTTATTTTAACTACAATCGAAGTAAATTTATTATATTTTTCTTTAATATCATGAAAAATCCTTAAGTAACAATTTACAGTAAAAATAATACGGTAATAATAGTTTATTCACATAAAAACTGACTTCTAGCTGAGAGCGCAAATTATAATTTGAACGTCGCTGACCGAAGTCAACTTAGCGAGGGAAATTACTGACAAACTAGCAACGCGAGCGACTCGCCACCGCGTCTGTGTCCTTGAGTTCGATGGGACTTAATGTGTGTGGAAGGAATTTGTCATCACGTGACTATAAATATGACTTTTTTATAGTTGGCCTTCAAAGGAGCATGGCCTTTCATGGTCCACCCACCTTACATATTTTTTTGTATTTTTTCTTGTGTCTTGTACCTATCAATGTTTTTTTTGTCTCACTAAGCTAACCTATAATTAATCATTGAATGGAGGTATAGTCTCAGATTCAAATATTTTTGTCTTTGTACCATTTTCGTTTAGTTCTCTTTTTATTTGGCTTAAAATATCTAGCTTTTGCTTACCAACCTTAGTATGGACCAAGAAAATTGGCTGTAGTTAAATTTCTGCAAGCTCGTTTCTTTTTTTCTTTTGTCCGTTACAACCCATCTTGATTGATCGTCAAAACCAATCAGAATCAAAACCAAACCGGAAATCTTTATTATTTTTCTCATTTTAGTTTCCTACATAGTACCTATAAAATATAATAGGGGTGAGGTTACAACAATTTTTGTTTGCCCGCTATTAGATTACAATACTTTCTGTGATCTGTTCTACGTCAAAAAGATCACGCGATCAGATGCCAGAGACCCAAATTGACTGGACAACAAATCAAGACATAAATAAATTAATATTCGGTTTTTTTTCGGGCGGTAGGCGTCGTGACGTAAACACATACTTTTTTTTGCAAACTTTTATTTAATAAAATAATATTAGTAGAAGTGCATAAATTTAGATCATTTATGTTTTAAAATAATATTATAGTCACTCTACCTGCCAGCTACTGTTTTCCTGCCATTTGACCATCTATTCAAAAAGTTTTTCCACTACTATCACTGCACTGTCACACCTAACCTACAAATTCATCATGGACCCAAACACATTCCACAAATCACTGTCTGATATGGGGCAGATGTTCCAAACCGCAATGGAGGAATTTGAGGGAAAGCTCCAGGCAAGTAAGTCTCCAGCTACAGACATTCCGTCGTTGGCCAATGAATTTGCTGTCTTCAAATCGTATGTGGCCAACTCCCTTCGCACACTACAGGATCAAATTTCCCTTCTTGGGAGTCATGTGGATAGTCTTGAGATGCAAGGGCGCAGAAAGATCTTGCTTATCCACGGTGTCCCTGAGCTGAGCCAAGAAGACACCGCAGAAGTGGTCGTGCGGACTGTGGCTGAGAAATTGAAACAGCCAGGATTCACAAGAGCCAGCATAGGTCGCTGTCATCGTATGGGACGCGCTTCCTCTGACAAGCCACGGCCCATTCTGTGCAAGCTACGCGATGTCGAGGTCCGGGACAAGATGTGGTCATCGAAGACAGCCCTCAAAAACACAGGTGTGACGCTCTCAGAGTTTCTGACGAAAGCGCGTCATGAAACTTTTATGGCTGCACGCAAGCGTTTCGGCCTCACGCGATGCTGGACGAGACAAGGTTTCGTCTTTGTGCTGGGGCAGGACGGAGTTCGACACCGTGTGTCGACTATGTGTGAGCTGAACAAGATCCAAGAGGAGTCCTCAGCCCCTGTGGCGACGACGATGCAGGCATCGGCAGTTGTAAAAGAGATTGTGGTGCCGAAGACTCGACGGGCTACATCGAAAAAGTAGTGATAGTTTTTTTTGTTTATATAGCATTATCCGGCCGATTGTTTCAAGGATTTGCGTAAGTTTATGAGATAGGTAATAAGCTATACATGTTTTATTCACACTGGAGTAGGTATTTCTATAATTTTTATTTGTTCTAAAATGCGGTATATATTTTTCCTAGTAAACACTTTTATTGTGATGTCATGTCATCTTCTTTTCTTATCTATAATTTTCTGTCAGTGTCAATATTACTAATGTCATGTCGGACGCAAAGCAATGTTACGCTCCGTTCTACGTATACACGGGCCGGACTTAGAACAAAATACTAAATTAGGTCATCATTTGATTTTCTTTTATTTTTTATTTTGTGTTTTGTTCTACCATTAATGTTATAATATTAAATAGGTCATTATAATATTGTTTAAAATTCACCAGGCAGCTGGCGGGTGGACACAGCATAATTTATTCATTGTAATTTGTTAGCTGAGTGTATCTACATTTTTATTTTATTTTTTATTTTTATTTTTTATATTTATTTTTTATATTTATTTATTATATTAATATTTTTGCTTGCCTTATGAGTGATAGTGATGATGATGAATTTTTGTCGTGCTCTTCTTCGACGGGTAATGATTCCAACTGCAGTTTTAGTAGCATTCCGACACTTTGCGATACTCTGGAGTCAACTTTCAATGATGTCCCTAATAATTTTAATGTAGTGCATATAAATGCACAGAGTATTCCGGCTCATTTCCTGCAAATGCTGGCGTCGTTTAACTTAAAAACAATTGATGCTATTCTAGTATCCGAGTCCTGGTTAAAACCTTGTTTGCCTTCAGCTCCCTATTCACTACCAGGTTTTCAATTAGTTCGTAATGATCGTACTGGGTCGGGTGGTGGAGGTGTAGCCATATACATACGTTCTCACATTCCTTTTTCCATTATTGATATGTCTGCACAGCCTCCTCCGTCCAGTGCTGGTGAGCATTTATTTCTTCAGTTAACGCTGTCTTATCGTAAAATCCTACTGGGCGTTTACTACTCACCATCACTGCGTATCAACTATTTTGCTTCTTTTGAAAAATTACTCGAACAACTTACTCCTCTGCACGACCAAACAATTATCATGGGGGATTTTAATACTTGCCTGAACAAGCACGATCACCGTTCTACCTCTCTTGAGTCAGTCGTTCAGTCCTGTAATCTTACTATCCTTCCTCTTAATATGACCCATCATTTTCCAAATTGCCAACCGTCTCTTCTAGACTTAATATTAGTTTCTTCGCCCATTCATGTCGCTAAGCATGGTCAGTGTTCAGCAGACGACTTCTCCTATCATGATTTACTTTTTCTTTCGTATAAAATTCGACCTCCCAAAGTCAAGCCAAAAATTCTTCTTCAGCGTTGTTTTGGTGGTATGGATGTGGAGTCTTTGCGTAGTGATGCCCGCAACGCGGATTGGTCTAAAGTTTTGGATGCAGGTACGATCGACGAAAAAGTTAACATTTTTAATAGCATCTTGACTGACTTATACGATGTACATGCTCCGATTCGAAAGATCAAGATGAAACATCTCCCGGCACCTTGGCTAACTGACGTAATACGCGCTGAAATGCACAAGAAACTTATTGCCAAGGTGAGATATAAGCTTAAACCTACAGACAGGAACAAGGAAAAGTACGCTCAGGTTCGAAATCACTGCAATTTGGTGTGTAGGGATGCACTGCGCCGTCATATTCATAAATCTGTAGAAAATGACAACCCTGCGAAAGTATGGAATTTTCTTAAGTCATTGGGAGTTGGCAAGTCGCGCGATGATTGTGTTTCTACTAAATTAGATGTAAATTCTTTAAATAGTCACTTCTCCACCTCATCCGACTTTAACGGCCCTGTCAAAACACAGACTTTGAACTCTCTTTCTTTACTGCCAACTCCTGACACATCTTCCTTTGTGTTCTGTCAATTTACTGATTGTGATGTTAAGAAGAGCATTTCATCCATAACATCGAACGCAGTCGGTAGCGACTGCATCAGCAAGAAAATGATCACTCCCATTCTTGAAGACATAATTCATGTCATTACTCACCTACTTAACTTCTCCATAGACTCTGGAACCTTTCCAAGTCTATGGAAGGAGGCTGAAGTAATTCCTTTGCCCAAAAAACCTAATCCTTCCTCTTATTCCGAGTATCGCCCAATCTCCATTCTGTCGTTCCTATCCAAAGTCCTCGAGCGACTTGTTCATCAACAACTTGTTATTTTCCTTAACTCCAATTGCCTCTTCAATCCCTTCCAGTCTGGTTTTCGCTCTGGCCATAGCACTGTCACTGCTCTCATAAAGATAACTGATGATATCAGGCTTGGCATGGAGAGTGGACTCGTCACTGTCTTATCCCTCCTAGACTTCAGCAATGCCTTTAGCAATGTAGATTTCGATGTCATGTTAGCTCTCCTCCGCTCTCTTAACATATCTCCAACAGTAATTGCTTGGTTTCGAAGTTACTTGTATGGGCGCCGGCAACGAATTCGTGTCGACGATACGTACTCTACGTGGTGTCAATTGAGTGCCGGTGTACCTCAGGGCGGCGTGCTATCTCCACTTCTTTTTGCTATTTTTATTAATTCCATTTCAAAACACATATCTTCTTCCTACCACCTCTATGCAGATGATTTACAGATCTACACTCAGGCACCTATCGAATGGTTGGGAGAAGCAATCGCTAGTACGAATGGCGTTCTGAGCAATATCCTTGAGTGGAGCAAGTGTTATGGTCTAAAAGTAAACCCAGCTAAAACACAAGTGATTGTTATCGGAAGCTCACGAATGCTGTCTAAAATAGTTTGGTCCGAACTACCACTTGTAACATTTGATAATACTACCATTAAAATTAGTGAGGTTGTTAAAAATTTGGGTGTACTTTTGGACAGCCATCTATCGTGGGGACCTCAATTAGCAGCGGTTAGCAGAAAGTCTTTTGCTGCCGTCGCCTCTCTGAAAAGACTTCGTAACTTCCTTCCAACGTCCACCAAAATTGCGCTAGCACAATCTTTGTTGCATCCTATTCTTGATTACGCCGACGCCAGCTACCTTGATTTAACTGAAGATCAACTCAATAAACTTGAGCGTCTTCAGAATCTAGCTATTAGGTTCATTTATGGCTTGCGAAAATACGATCATGTTACTGAGTACCGCAAGAGGCTCAAATGGCTCCCTATTCGACTTCGCCGGAATACTCACATCCTTTCACTTCTCTACAATATTCTCTTTCTTTCTTCTACCCCAGTTTACCTCAAAGAGCGCTTTGAGTTTCTTTCTCTCTCCAATTCTCGATCCCTTCGATCCTCTGAAACCCTAATGTTAAAAACCCCAGTCCACTCTTCAAAATTCTACAGCAGCTCATTTACTCTCCAGGCAACTAAGCTGTGGAATGCATTACCCATTTCCATCAGACATGCAAAATCCCTTCCTATTTTTAAAAGTATGTTATTTCAGCATTATCTCTCATCCTCACCTTCAACATCATAAAATCACAATTTTATCTTCTTGTTTATAATAGTATGTATGTAAATATGTATATGTATAATATTGTATTTATGTATTTGTTATTATTATGTATTTAAGTAAGCTAGTATGTATATCTGTGTTTATTATTATATCTTAATATATATGTAGGTAGATGTAGTATAATAAGTAGATATTCTTTAAAGTTATGTGAAAAATGGTAGGTGTTTATTTTTATGTGTGCCCCGTTCTTTTCTAATCATATGTTTCTGTCCATCCAAAGGTTGTCTGGAAGAGATCGCTTATAGCGATAAGACCGCCCATTGTACGTTTTATTTGTATTGTCTCTCTGTTCTGTTTCTTTTTCTGGTGTACAATAAAGATATTTTCTATTCTTTTCTATTCTATTCTATTCTTGGACATTTCATACATCACACTCTAGTCCCAAGCTAAGCAAAGCCTACTATGGGAACTAGATGTTTTTTTTGTAAATACATACGTAGAATACATAGTAGGTAACACCCAGACACAGAACAAATATTTATGTTCATCACACATTTGCTCTCCGTAGGAATCGAACCCACGATCCACAGCATGGAAGGGAGAGCTACTACCAACTGAACTGTGACGCTTGTCATCAGACATGTGTTTATTTTTGCTTTTCAAAGTTTTAATTATTTTACTAGCTATGGGAATCAAATCAGCAGCAGTAGGTACCTACATGACTTTGCTAACCAATTATTTCGTTTTAATTCTTTGATAATTCAACTAAGGTACTATCTGTGAAAGGGGTCGGCAAGTTTCAAAATGGTTTATCTCGAAGTAGTTCTTAGCAAATATATGTAGATACATATTACATTTCAAACTTCTTTGATAGATATTGTCCGCTCCGCGGGGTAAGCAGGCGTGGCAAGTCTCTCAGCTACGCCGTGAAGGATCTGATTATACTGCTGTGCTTTCTCGTAGCAAACTTCGTGGTCCTTCTGAACATCGTCATCAGAATTGCTGTCCATTTCTTCTGTGTGATGAGAGAAACTGCTTTTTGGATACGTTCAAGGTAGATATAATTTGAATGTGAATCAGAGTAATAGAAAAGTGATTCTGATTTGAGTAATTTCTGGTTTAGTATAAAAGTAGTAAGTCTCTTAACCTTTATAATACTATATATAATATATATAAGTATCTATTAACCTTTATATTTTACTTCTAGGACTTCTGTGATGTGATAATATCTAAGTACTATTTTCAATGCTGAATTATTATTATCGGCAACCTTTCTGCATAAACGTTATTTCGTCTATCTCGATGACTTAGGTCTTTCATTAAGTGAACCTACATTTTTAGCTACTTAGTAAGATATAAACCTATTTAAGGAATCGAAAATAAAAACAAAAGTTTATGGCAAACATATTTTATTTATTATAAACGCATTGTTTACAATTTCTTTCAATAGCTTAATATGTTTAGAAAATCAACTAGCTGAGCTGTAACGCCTGTCAAAATTACGTATATTAAATTAAGATTGTTCGGAATTGTGCACGCATTTGCCGCACTGCAAGCGCACCATCTCTAGGATGGTCTTCGTCCAGGCCCAAGGGTTGTGGGCATACGTCCTGCAGACAAGGTCCAGCAGCGTTCGCCAACTCCCAGAACCCTGTTACAAAAATATAATGCTTTATTTTTTTATATACAATAATTTAGCTTCATATTAATGCTTTATTTCAGATCTGTACTGAAGTCGGAAACCAATGAGCCATTTTATTTTACGCTGAAAGAACACAACTACACACCGCCGAGAAAATTCAAATTGTTTTGATCATTATTTATTATAATAAAATAAGTTTCTACTAATTTATGGTTTTTTTTAACAAAAATAAACATTTAAGTATAGGCGACAAAGAAATTGGTTTACCACTCTAAGGTTGAATATCATTTGCACGTACAAAACATCAAGGGCTATTTTCGCTTGACAGATTAATGACTGCTACGTCAGAATCTGTCAATCTGTAATCCTTATCGAATAATTATGTTACTGGGAGATGTCATCAAAAGTGGTAAACCAATTTCTTTGTCGCCTATACATACCTCACTTAAACACTTCATAATGTTTATTGGTTAGGTTTTGTCACAAGATTGGGAGTAAGTACACCTACTCTAAACGAAAATATTTATATAATAATAACTACACTATATTTTTCTATGAGTTACTATGAATCTAAAACAAAAACAACTGAAATTTCCTGATTCCGATTCCAGTCTTCGGTTGTGGAGACGAGTACCGATGAGTGTGGCCAGCTGAATGCACTTTCCCGGATCTACAGGGTACCGCTATGCAATTACGAGATACCCTGAAGCGGATAAGTGCAGCCTAGCTGTCCAAAACGAAGACTTGCGGATCCCAGCTAAATGTTCATGAAATCTTCTTCTTCTTCTTCCTAATCCTATCGTGTCGATGCTACAACTGTATTTTGTTGTAGCATTATTAAATACATCATAGCTAAATTCACATGATTTACAATTTAATGGTGACTACACTCATGCTATAATTAAAAAAGATACTGCGCGTTTTCTGCTCCGGCCGAGTCCTATGTTTTACGTATTTGTGCGTCTGTGGCATATGAATATAATAATATGTATGTATAAAAGTCTACTGAATTACCTATTGTACCTATTATAAGACGCGGTTCGATGATGAGAAGACTGTAACAGCTTGGCATTGCAAAATCCCATCTTTCAGTAGATCACTTTTCTCAGCATCTGAAAGTATTGTGGGCACTAGTACGACAGTTCATTCAATCACTTAACAAAAAATATAAGCAATAATCACACAGAATATATAAATAAAGCCTAATAAGATAAAGGATAAAAGAGGAAAAGGTGCAGAAATATATGAATTTCAAGCCGAATTAGCATTAGGCTGCTTAAGTTTTATATTCGTAAAGTTTAGTTGCGTTGTTGCAGTTGCTTTGTGTTATTTTACGTATTGTTGTATTTATCCGATGCTTGTAATAATAAGATTGTGATGAGTTATAAGTTGTGAGTATATACAAGGTTTTATGCTATAATAGACGTCATATAAGTCATATTTGGAAGTACATAGTTGGAACCACCGTGTGGAAGATGAGCTAAATACGAGATGTAAGTATATGTATTTACATCGATGTGAAGTAATCGAGATGTTCGAATTATTGATAAGTCAATGATGGTATTTAAACGTTTTGATTGGATTAGTTTTGTTTTTAAATTTAAATTTTGTCATAATATTTTGGGCTTTAGAAGCTTGCGCCAATTTTATGCTTTTAATACACGAACCTGGATGTTTAATGGTCATCCAGAACACTAATGAAACTACGGCATTGTAAGTATATGGCAATTTAGATATAACATCGAAAGCTCAAGCCCGGAGCGTATATTCATAAAAATACAATATCAAAAGCACTTGGTAAAAAGGAAATGTTACAACTAGCATTAAGAGCGTGTCTTATTCTCTGTTTAGTGAAAGAGTGAAACATCGTACTAGTGTCAACGTGCCCACCTGTAAACTTGATTGGCTGATCTGTATACTTGACTGGCTACGTTCTTACTTGTCTTTCTTTGTTTATTTACCGTGATGTCGAAGACGTACGCTGGTGAAGTCATTAACGCCGAATTCAGGTTTCAATTCGAAACTGTAACAAATACAGATTTTTAGAAACAAATCATAACAACGCATGCAAAGTAAATCTAATACCTAGAAGACTCTCGAAAAGAGCAATAATACTTTTGGCTTTAGGCTAATCTATTTTGAAAGACTAAAATAGATTGATTAAAAAAATACCTTCCGGTGTTATAGGACGTTGAGGTTCAGAACTTCTGGGGCGTGACTTCTTCCGACGTTTTAAGAGTTGATATTTATTAGTTCCAAGCCCTCCGGCGTTACAAGAGTCACATCCAGATTTATAGGCTTAGAATATGTTAAAATCTGCCTTTTCCATCTTCATATTCTCATTAAGACCTGAAAGTTTTGTGGGCACTGGTACGATAGTCCATTTGATCACTAAACAAAAAACATTTGCAAAATATAACAAAGGTTGGAAGGAACAAATACGCAAATAAGGAATATTGGTTTTCATAAAATTTGGTCCGAATGATTTTTGTAATATTATGTAGTTTATTATATTTAATGAACATTCCGGCACTTTCGATGCTAGACTATTTTATTGGTTGATAATTTTGGCTTAGAGGCGTTGGCTCTCCTGTCCCCTTATGAGGGGACATTTCTCGACTTCAAAACGTTGAAGCAACGCCGCGCATCATCTTAGATACGCTACCTTTACGAATTTATACGATTGTCACATTTGTCACATATATCTGTGATTGCACGAGTTGTTATATATATTTTTAAGGTATACATTGCTGCTCGCTATCGCCACAGAGGTACCATAATGAAATTGAAAACTACGAGAATATACTTACCAATTAAATTAAGTAAAGTGGTGCTTAGTGCACATCTTTCTATTAATATTCTATTAATCTATTCTAGTAATATTATTAACTTACTTACATTTTCAGTTTGTAGAATAATTTTCCTGTCCCCTTGGAGAATCGTAATATCGTCGGTAAAAAAAATATACAAGAAATGCATAAAAATAGACAGATCATAATTCAAGTGGTGCTTAGTGCACATCTTTTTTGCCAAAAACTTACTTAAATATTAGCTAATATACTTTGGCTAATATTAAATATACTTATGGTTTGTAGAAATAACATACCTATTGGTGTTCACTGTCGCCAAAATTGTATCTAAAATCGTCTGCGAGAAAATAAATCATTAAATTACATAAAATAGGCAAAGTAACTAATTAACTAATGTGGTGCTTAGTGCACATCTTTCTTGCTAAAAGCTAAATAATATATACACTAAGATACTTTCCAGTAAAATAATATATAATTGTAATTTCTTGTGGTCACAGGTACGTAATATCATCTGTGAGAAAAAACAGTTAAATGACGTAAAAAAGGCAAATCTTAACTAAATTGGTGCTTAGTGCACATCTTTCTTGCCAAAAGCTTATGAAATATATCATTGTATTTAAATACTTTCCAATTGTAGGGTAGATTATTGTAGCTGGCCATTGTTGCGAAGTACGTACCTAATGCGTCCGTGAGAAAATAAATACATGAAATTAAGGCAGATTTAACTAGAATGGTGCATAGTGCACATCTTTTCGGTTTAGTGGTCTCTGCCATTCGGTATAATATAACTTGACCAGGTTTATGAACGCTGAATATAAGCAGTGTATTTGCATCATGTCGGAATGTTCATTTATTATTAAAATTTGTATGTGCCAATTAAAAAAAAAAGGGATATTGATTGATTGGGTTAGGTTTAGGTTTAACTGAGGATAATCTTTGTGTAAACACGTAGGTAAAAATTGCCTGAGAGAAGCTTAAGCAAGACGGCTTGAATGACGGGTCGCATACGACGAAAGCTGAGACTGAAATATGGGCCTAAAATCGTGTGCTTAGTACAAAAACTCATTAGCAGAAGAAAAAAGTAGTGCCTGCAGTTTTTCTGTTCAGTAATCAACTGAAAAATCGTACCAGTGTCAAGATGCCCACCTGAAAAATTCATCCTAATCTTTCCTTTTCAAAGCTTCCATTTTGTGAAATATGTTTTCTTCGGTTAAACTTCAACCAATCAATGTTGTTAATGAAACTGAAACAAAATGGTATGATAAAAAAATGTTTTTAGTAATTTAATTATCTAAACTGTGGTTTTTATATTCAACCATAGGATGCCAGTTCGTAGTTTTTAATCCTGTGCCTCCGTAAATTTAGATGAATTGACCAGACAGATACAATCAATTATATATTTTAGTCAAATATAAATGTTATAATCTGAGCTAAGTTTCGCAGGTAAAATCTCCGGCCCTGACCAATTACACGAGGCTCTTCGCCGCGCTGGTTTTTAGATCTGGCATATTACTTACACTAAAAAATAGTCTTGATTCTTGAATTAGGTACCTAAGTGGTCTCCAGATCTTCGAATGTTTTATTTGATGATAGTGGATAGTCAAGTGCACTAGCCCGGATCTACAGGGTACCGCTGTATAAACGAGGAACCCTGTAGCGGATTAGTGCACCTAACTACCCAAGGAGTCTTGACATCCTGGCTCTAGATGAAACCGAAGCAAATACTAGGTACCACTAGGTTCATATGGGGAAATATTTGATAGGAGTGGGTAGGTACCTACTTACCTCCTTCTTTTTAATCTTCACACAAAACTTCACAGGGCCAAAAAATAATTAGCCTTCCTTAATGTTTAGTTTGTAAACAAGAAAGAAACCATTAAACCAATCGATATGTATGCGTAGCTCAAACCAAATAATTACTTATTTATCTATAATGGTCAAAGTATCTATTTACCTATGATAGATTACTTCTAAGCACTTTCAACAGAAATCGGTTTCCCATAGTACAAACTTTGCTCAGTTTAATGCTAGATATGTTCATGAATCTATATTTTATATGATTCAGCCAATGTAAAGATCCTGTGGTTTTTGGTGTCTGAGTGAATTCGAGTAGTTTGATCATGATGAAGCTTGAACATGTTCTGTTGATACTTGAATTGACTGGTGTTTGGTTCTCAGTGCTCGTAGTGTTGCCGTTTTCGTCTCCTATCTTCCTGAAAAAAAAAACCCTATTTACCTGATACCATACCTGAGAAACACTGTTCTCATAATAATATACCGTACCAACAATACCAGTTACCGGGAAATTTTGTTCACTTAAAAACGATTTTAAATACGCAGTATTTAAATACTTTATTTATATACTAGCTGTTCCCGCCGCGACTTCGTCCGCGTGCCGTTTTAAGAGATTTTGCTATAACCCATTACTATCTTCCTAGGAGGGAAATTGATGGTAAAGAGCAGTCTATGACGGAAAACTTAGTATCTATACCTACTTATTAATAAAACCGGGCAAGTGCGCACGAAGAGTTCCGTACCGTATCTATCTCCCGTTGCCCTTATCAATATCGAATAAATAAAAATCACGTTTATGTATAAGCCCCCTTTAATATTAATTATTCGTGATAGTTATAGAATTGAAAATAGACAGAAATCAAAGACTCAGTAATAAGATCTAGTTTTACCCTTTGGTTTCCGAACCCTAAAAACCCAATAACGTAATGCTTCCATCTTGAACACATTCTCGTATAAAGAATGATCGTATCCTTTTGTGTTTGGTCTTTTGGTGGAATTCTGGCGGATTCTTAGCCATCTTAATCGCTGATTCGTTATCAACACATAGGGATGCTGGACATTCACCAATGATATCTTTCATGATCTTTCGAAGCCAAATAATTTCTCTAGCAGTTTCACTTGCTGCCACTATTTCTGCCTCGGTGGATAAAATCGCTACTGTGCTCTGGCGTTTGCTTTTCCAGGATATTAGACCTCCAGCATACATGCAAAGAATGCCTGAGGTAGACCTTCCAGTTTCATAATCTCCTCCGTGGTCAGCGTCACTGTAACATTCTAAATTATGACTATTTCCTGGCTTGTAACCTATTTTATGCCTTCTTCTATAGTCCCTTTCAAGTAACGCATTGTCCTCTTGATATTGATGATGTTCTCCCTTGTAGGTTTATCTAAATTTCGAGATACAACACTGACAGCAAAGGCTATGTCAGGCCTCGTGCTTGTCATCAAATAAGCTAGTGATCCAACAGCTTCACGGTACGGGAAGTTCATTGAAACTTCATTAACATCTTGAGCATTATTTGCTTTTAAAATTGGTGTTGGCACTGGCTTACAATTTCTCCATGCCAAACCTTTGCAATAATATGCGAACGATGGATGCAGTAAAATAGAACCATCAGGGTACCTTAACCACGCTCTGCTACCATGTTAAAGTAGATATAAGTACTGCAGGATCGAATAAAACCAGTTACAATAATTATACGAATATTATTAACGTATACTGTAAAGAATATTTTTTAGTCAAGAGTGAAGATAGTGACATTGATGACAATCAACAATGTTTGGTTGCTATGGTAACATCTAAGGTTGGTGATAGATATTAAAGGAGTATCTATTCCTAACAGTAACTTCTCCCGTTTTCCCAACATTTCCCTTCACTACTCTGCTCCTATTGATTGTAGCGTGATGAAAAGTATCCTATATGTTGCTCAGGAGTATGAAGAATAATTGTACCAAGTTTCGTTAAAATCCGTCGAGTAGTTTTTGTTTCTATAAGGAACATACATACAGACAGACAGACAGACAGACAGACAGACAGACAACAATTTTACTGATTGCATTTTTGGCATCAGTATCGATCACTAAACACCCCCTGATAGTTTTTTTTTTAATATATTTAATGTACAGAATTGACCTCTCTACAGTTTTATTATAAGTATAGATTTAAAATAGTTCTTAGGGGGAGATAAAGGTAAGATTGCACTAAGTCGAGCGGCATTATCGCGCAGCTTTGTAAATATTGACAATATACAAAAGAAACATTTTAATATATTATTAAGATCTTCATATGTATACGCAAAAGCAACATTATAGCGAATATTAAACAAATACTCACTTGAATATCAATGCAACCTTAACCTAATAAAACATCATTAGCTACGGAAATGTTTATTAGTACTCACACACAGATAATTATTGTTAAAGGTTTACACTTACATATTATATAAAAATTTTGATGCGAAAAATTTCCTAAAAAAATTACACAATAATACCTAATTGCTTTGGATTGTCTTTTTGAGAAGATAAAGAATATTAACTTTACCATATAAGCTGTAAAAGTAAACATCCTACATGTTTACTTTTACAGTTTATATGGTAAAGTATATGCATATAAGGATGCAAATAAATACCCAGGATATACATTTTCAAATACGTATACAAAGCTTCATAAATATTGGAATCGCATAATTGACACAGTAAGTTCCTTAAGTTTTTAAACAATTAATTAAGCTCTCCGAAGTGACATTTACTACTAATTGACGGACACGATACGACATATATTTTGAAATCCTATGGTATACGATACACTATAATATATTTTAATTTTTAAATTATTAAGAATAATGATACGTATAGACTCATGTCTATGGGTAGATGGATAGCTTATAATCTATTTATTTTAAAAGTTCACCATTAATAGAGTAACATCGATTAATATCTACTTAATGTAGTTTACTTAAGTAACTAGGCTAATAAATGAAACAGTATAGAATGCTTCTCCTACGAGTAAAATGGATCTCTTTAGTACTTTATTATCAAGTTCTATGCGTTTTAATCACGTGCAAGTGTTTTGAGAGTAAGTTCTTTATTTTTTTCTAAACGGTGCTTTCGACCGTAAAGAGTGGGATTTTGTTTTATGGGTTTTATGGTGGCTCTAGTCTGATGTTGAATATCACAACGTTTTAAAGCAGTGATGAAGACTACTAAGTACTAAGATACTAAGAAATAGACGCATACATAATAAATATAGGTAATTATATAAACCTTAGAATAAGTAATTTTAGTCGACAAAATTTTTATTTTTCCTCAAATGAGGTCTCTGGTGGTGCTTGAGTTTTAGTGGTTTTGTCCTTTCTTTTATGTGAGGATTTCGGCCTCTCTTTACGTTTGGAATGAGAGCGTTTCGATGAAGAAGTCGATGTCTCTTTAATTTCGTGATCTGTGGTATCCATTTGAGAAGGAAGTGTTTCCTGGATGGGTGTTTTAAAACATTGAAGATTCATCGCATCTAACTCTTCCGGTGTAACTGCACGTGTCAGTTTCGGAACATTGTGCCTCACAAAAAAGCCTGGCTTTGGCACTGGTTCAGTCCTCAAGACCGGGTTTTCTGTACGTTTAACTGAATTATCCTCTGCAACTGGATTTGGTTGATCTGTAACTTTACGTTTTGCATGCTTCTTGGATTTTTTACGTGTAGATTTCGACTTTAAAGATTTTACATATGCGGAAAAAACTGCAAACCGGTTCAATTGTTTCGCTGGTTCTTTGTCTACAGATTCTGATTCTGTAACTGAAGTCACCGTAGAAGGTATACGACGCGGTGTCTTAAAATTGGTCAGAGATGGCGGATTTGCTTGTTCAATTTGTTTCATCTCTGTCAGCATAGATGGACCTGGAAGCTGTTCGGCAGTCGCTAATACTTCGCGATTTACTTCTTGTGGGTTTTCATTGTAAACCTGAAACGGTTCCTCTCTTTGTAGTGGTGGCTGGTAGACTGGTGTCCACCTATTCGGGTGCAGAATCGGATTATGCATTTGAGTGGACTCAATTTGTGCAGTTGCCTGTCCCAGGAATAGCATAGCCAGTCGATGATATTCAGCTCCTCGCCCTGATGTACCACATCCTTGTTTAAAATTAGACATGAAGTTTGCGACTCTTTGTTTTAAATCTGCTTGAGCATCAACAGGAGATTGAGGTGCCAAAGAACTATTAGCTGAAATGTTGGTATTTAGAGAATGAGAACATGTTTTATTTTTCTCTGCAGGGCTTAGACCAAAGTTATTTCTATAATATGACGAAAAATTACCTGAAAATGACAACTGGTATCATGTTACCGTTCTATGTACCAACTTTTAATGTTTCTATAAGTAACTATACTATTTATCATAGCTTAAGCTAAATGGTATTATTATTTGTAAGTGTGTATCTTTATGCTAACTTTTTGGTGTCTTGATAAATAAATACAGATTTCGGATTTGGACTCGTAGTTTATTTATTTTGTTTCAGCTTCGTCTCCAGGAATTACTCATAGTTTTACTGATAAGTTCTACCAGCTTCTATTACTTCAACCAGCATACTTTGTTACCAAAAATTGTATAACTAAGTTTCGTCGGCACAAATCACAACTCGTGCAATGATTTTCTATAGACATTGGTCCTAGTAAGTATTATTACAAATACTAGGTACACAGTTTTTAAGTTTTATAGTGTGTAGTTTTATTTCTTCTAGGTAATATTTCAGAGCACTTTTCAAGTTTTTTTTTTTTTTTTTTTAAAGTAAGACTATTAAACTTTATTCACAAACAAACTTACGACTATACAGTATTTACAAAATGTACATTTACATATAAAATACATAAGAAACAGCTGAGCTATCTACAGACCGTTGCAAACGATCTATAGATAGTTCAACTGATCCAAATCAGTACCAATCGGAAGCGTACCCAAGACACTGGCTGCATTGCCGCGCTGAATAGCAATGCTGATACGTTGGGCCAGATACTCACCAGCCCTCGGGTCACGCGTCGCTTCGACTAGACGCCCTTTTCAAGTAGGTGCCCAAGTATATCTGTTACTTGTTCATCATCTCATTTACTAGAAAATATATGACATTTTACCAAAGACACGAAATTCGACCACATTGTAAGTCATTACCATCAAACCCACACTTTAAGTACATTATCGAAGCTATCAGTTAATTATGATTGATAGGTACATGAATTATTGGAAGAACCACAATATTACCGTTAGTCATATAACAATGCGTGGGTTTGCATCCACTCAAAACTGAACCCAGCTCGCTTCTCTAAGGACGACATGGATTTTTTTAGTCCTGGGCGGTAGAACCAGGTTTTTATAAATTTTTATTGTCGTTTTTAGGGTCACGGGGTGGACAAAATGAAACTGTGCTAGTGTTTGAAATGTAGTTTGTTCTTTTAGACAACCTAGCTATCAACCGTCACTAGACATCCGATTTGCCATACCACATGCAGGACATGATTTACCAATTACCAATACCTTACAACCACTAATATATCAACAAGATCATATAAGATTTACAGTTTTTTATATACCTACACAGTATTTACCTACACATAAGATACATATGAAACAGTTGAGCTATCTGTAGCTCCACCATGAGTTTTTACAATCTATACTCGCTAGCGTCTGTAGTTAAAAAAATGTATGAAGATTTGTACAGCGCCTCTAGCGGATAGTTGGGTACTAAAATTCTTCATACTAATATTGACGTAACTACTGTAGTAAAGTCAGGCGATTTTACTGTGACAGCTCATGGTAGACGTACAGGGCCTCTAGCGGATAGTTGGGTACTAAAATTCGTAATACTAATATTTACGTAACTACTGTTGTAAAGTCAGGCGATTTTACTGTGACAACACATGGTAGAGGTACGGCACACCGTTACAAACTACAGAAAGCTCAACTAATTCAAATCAGTTACACATTATATACTAAAGGCAGGATAAGGAATTAAGGATAAAGGTCACTAATAAGAACTATTCTAAATTTTATCCAAAAAGGTCTAGCAGTTTACGTGATTGTGTCAAAAATATCAAACATCTTTACATCGAAACATTAACCCCCGGTTTCTGAAACGTTGATCAACCAAAAAATCAAATTACATTTGTATTTTGATCAACGTTTCAGAAACCGGCCGTTAAACTCTAAAGTTTTAGCGGTCTATCTTATAAAAAGTTAGCGCAGATGGGGCCCAATTCTCGCGCTTTAGAGATTCGACGAAATCGACGTAGGTCGATAAAAGATGGCGGATGTCGAAAAAATGCTAAATAAGCTATTCTCGTGATGTCGCTAACAGACTTATGTCGTAAGAAATCTTTAGACAAGCAACGAGTGGTCCCGAGCGTTAGAGATCGAATGTCGAAGGATAGCAGCCATTTTCTAAGGACAACTCTGCCTGTTTTGACAAGAATAGTGGGTTGGTATCTACTCTCACTCTGTGTGTGATTCAGTTTCTGTTGGTTTCCTATTGTGGTGGGTCCTAGCAAATATTTTACGATGGTTGATGAATTTATCGTTGAGTTTTTAACGCTTTCCATCTCAAACAATTTTCGCCAATATCAAGTTGATATCAATAATATACTTAACTGAATTAACTAAATAATATACTTATAGATTAAAATAAATTTATTTCCAGAAAAATATGTAACATCGAGTCAGTAAAAAGTTCACTTCACTTCTTTTTTGGCTTGGCTTTTGTGGCTTTAGTTTCATAAACCGTAGAATGGAGATAAAATATGGAGAAATCGTAATATAACTAAAGCCACTAAAATCCGGCTCGTCAGAACGCTTGTGTTTCCCATATTCCTATACGCTGCAGAGACGTGCACTCTTAGGGAAAGTGAGAAAAAGGTAGATGCTCTTGCGATGTGGTGCTGGAAAAGAATGCTAGGAGTATTGTGGACAGAGTTTCACACAAATCAATCCATACTCCAAGAACTTGGCATCAAGCATCGTCTATCGTCCGTTGTGCAGTCGCGTATCCTCACTTTCTTTGGGCATTTGTCTCGTCGTGGGGGAATTTCCATTCAACGCTTGGTGGTGCAGGGCAAGTTCGAAGGCAACAGAGCGCGCGCGGTAGATCACCCATGAAATGGACAGATCAAATAAGAGCAGCCATTGATCTTCCCTAAATGTATATTTGTTATGTATATTTTTATTAATATGATGATGTAAAAAGTTAAAAACATGACGTTATTTGACTTGACGTTTGATAGCATGTAAAGGCTGGTTTAGACAGGGTCAGTAACTGACTACAAATTCGACGCAAGTCAGTGCTGACCCGAAAAAAACCCTGTGTAAACTGATTTGAAGTCCAGTACAGTGGGTTGAAGTCAGCGCTGACTTGAATAATCGGAATCGAATCGGACACGAATATTTTAAAGTCAGTTGAAGCACCGCGCCACCCGCGCACCCCCGCGTCAGCCAAATAAACTCCGTGTAAACAAACAAGTCAGTGCGTAGTTAGTCACTGCCGCTGCGTTGTAGAGTGACCACGTTTTTTTCGCTGGCGATAAAAATGACGCGTAAGCTTAGCGAAGACGAAACCTTAAAATTGGTGCAATTATATTGCGAAAACTAGTGCCTTTGGGATAATAAACCCCTAAATTACCGCAATAAAGAAATGCGGTCAACGGCGTTGCAAAATATGGCTCAACAAATGTAGTTTATTTTTAGTTATCTCATTTACTACCATTTCTATTAACTCATTCAACAGCAAAATTGATAATTTTTTCAACAAATAATTAAATCGTCGTTTCAGTTGTTTTCGCGAATTCATTTTTCCCACTGACTTCACATGTGTGCTCACCTTGAGAAACGCACCACTACTACTTACTTCAGGTAAACAGTTAAAGTCAGTCGCGGCGCCGACATTGGCGCTGCGACTGACTTGTCTACTGACCCTGTATAAACCGACCTTATGACTGAACTGACAGTATAGAGTTTACTTACCTACCACAAAGTTTCGTACTACGCAAGTAAAACATGTAAAGGTAGTCATACATTGGATATGATAATTTTTGGTTTAAAAACCATTTTTTTCTGTAATTATTTACTATAATTTGATATTCCATATTATAATCATTTCATAATCTATGTTGTGTGAATACTTGAGGCCACAAATGTATATAGATTCAGATTTAACAAGATCTTGTTAAAATAATAGCTGAAACGGAACGTATAATTGGTTTCTCTACAGAAATGTCGTGCCACCGTACAATCCGAGAATTGGGCCCCAGGCCCCCAATTCTCGGATTGTAGCGATTTTGGCGAGATAGAGATCTTGACGAAGCTTGAATGTCTAGGCAAAATCTCACGAAAATGTCTGACGATTCAAAAAACCGTATTCCCACTAGGATTCGACAAATGGTGGCACGACATTTCTGTAGAGAAACCAATTATACGTTCCGTTTCAGCTGTTATTTTAACAAGATCTTGTTAAATCTGAATCTATATACATTTGTGGCCTCAAGTATTCACACAACATAGATTATGAAATGATTATAATATGGAATATCAAATTATAGTAAATAATTACAGAAAAAAATGGTTTTTAAACCAAAAATTATCATATCCAATGTATGACTACCTTTACATGTTTTACTTGCGTAGTACGAAACTTTGTGGTAGGTAAGTAAACTCTATACTGTCAGTTCAGTCTTAAGGTTGGTTTATACAGGGTCAGTAGACAAGTCAGTCGCAGCGCCAATGTCGGCGCCGCGACTGACTTTAACTGTTTACATGAAGTAAGTAGTGGTGCGTTTCTCAAGGTGAGCACACGTGTGAAGTCAGTGGGAAAAATGAATTCGCGAAAACAACTGAAACGACGATTTAATTATTTGTTGAAAAAATTATATCAATTTTGCTGTTGAAATGGTAGTAAATGAGATAACTAAAAATAAACGACATAATTTGTTGAGCCATATTTAGCAACGCCGTTGACCGCATTTCTTTATTGCGGTAATTTAGGGGTTTATTATCTCAAAGGCACTAGTTTTCGCAATATAATTGCACCAATTTTAAGGTTTCGTCTTCGCCAAGCTTACGCGTCATTTTTATCGCCAGAGAAAAAAACGTGGTCACTCTACAACGCAGCGGCAGTGACTAACCACGCACTGACTTGTTTGTTTACACGGAGTTTATTTTGCTGGCGCGGGGGTGCGCGGGTGGCGGGGTGCTTCAACTGACTTTAAAATATTCGTGTCCGAATATTCAAGTCAGCGCTGACTTCAACCCACTGTACTGACTTCAAATCAGTTTGCACAGGGTTTTTTTCGGGTCAGCACTGACTTGCCTCGAATTTGTAGTCAGTTACTGACCCTGTATAAACGAGCCTTTGCTATCAAACGTCAAGTCAAATAACAACGTCATGTTTTTAACTTTTACATCATATTAATAAAAATATACATAACAAATATTCAAATATACATTTAGGGAAGATCAATGGCTGCTCTTATTTGGTCTGTCCATCTCATAAGTGATTTACCGCGCGCTTTTTTGCCTTCGAACTTGCCCTGCACCACCAAGCGTTCAATGGAAATTCCCCCACGACGAGACACATGCCCAAAGGAAGTGAGGATACGCGACTGCACAACAGACGATAGACGTTGCTTGATGCCGAGTTCTTGGAGTATGGATTGATTTGTGCGAAACTCTGTCCACAATACTCCTAACATTCTTCTCCAGCACCACATCGCAAGGGCATCTACCTTTTTCTCACTTTCCCTAAGAGTGCACGTCTCTGCAGCGTATAGGAATATGGGAAACACAAGCGTTCTGACGAGCCGGATTTTAGTGGCTTTAGTTATATTACGATTTCTCCATATTTTATCTCCATTCTACGGTTTATGAAACTAAAGCCACAAAAGCCAAAAAGAAGAAGTGAAGTGAACTTTTTACTGACTCGATGTTACATATTTTTCTGGAAATAAATTTATTTTAATCTATATGTATATTATTTAGTTAATTCAGTTAAGTATATTATTCATATCAACTTGATATTGGCGAAAATTGTTTGAGATGGAAAGCGTTAAAAACTCAACGATAAATTCATCAACCATCGTAAAATATTTGCTAGGACCCACCACAATAGGAAACCAACAGAAACTGAATCACACACAGAGTGAGAGTAGATACCAACCCACTATTCTTGTCAAAACAGGCAGAGTTGTCCTTAGAAAATGGCTGCTATCCTTCGACATTCGATCTCTAACGCTCGGGACCACTCGTTGCTTGTCTAAAGATTTCTTACGACATAAGTCTGTTAGCGACATCACGAGAATAGCTTATTTAGCATTTTTTCGACATCCGCCATCTTTTATCGACCTACGTCGATTTCGTCGAATCTCTAAAGCGCGAGAATTGGTACCCTGATGTGTTGATTACGAGTTGATTACCATACGTAATGGTGACATAATATCGACGCTAACTTTTTATAAGATAGGGGGTCAATATTTGGATGTTGAAGAAGCAGGAATATTTACCATAACCATCGGGTATGTAGGAACAAAGTTCTTCATATCTCTTGATTTTTTTGGAACTGCTCTGCTCTCCGTTGGCCTGCTCTTGTTGACTGTCCGGTCAATGGATGTGCGCCCTTTACTACTGGGACCCAAATATACGGGACCATGATGTAAGGAGCACACACCCACTCACGGAGGGGGAGTGTTTCCAAATAAATTATTTCCTTCTTCTTTATCTATCTATTTATTTGTTTTTACGGAAAAAATCCGACCCATGGAAATCGAGATATTCCGATAAAATAGTTTTTTATTTTATATCGTAATATACCGAATTATAAAGGCTGTGTTGCGTTTCAAATGGCATTAAATGGGCTTTATTTGTTTTTGGAAAGATTGAGGAAATTCCAACCTGTGGTAATTGAGTTATTCCTGATAAACATGTAGTATTGCAAAAAAGATATACAGTTTTTCGGAAATATTTCGATTTCCTCAAGTAGAGATAGAGGTAGGCTATGTGGCTATGTGGCAACCCGGAGAGAAGAGTTTTTTAGTCGTAGCCTGCGCTCCATATATAATTGCCCATTCTCCTTTGTCTCCAAACACACAAAAAAGATATAAGTCCAGCAATTTAAAATACAGAGATTTGCCATTCGTTTATCAGCCAAAAAGGGGAGAATGCTAAAAAGGGGAGCCACTACTATAGAACAGTTTTATTGCGTCCACCGAGCCAAGCCCGCTGCGTAGATAAAGCAAAATTTAAAAAAAAAAACTTTGGGTCTACCGTCCCAGGAAAGCAATGGCCGAGTCACGGCTCACCTACAGTTTGTTTCAAATATAACTGAACAGTTACGTCTCCACCATTTGGTACAAACATATCTATATAGTTGCGTCAGCATCAATCATGAGGCAAAATCAATGGTACAAACGTAACCGCGACTGCTAGTTACCTACTATCCTTTTAAGGATTTTGAAAATTACTAAAAACAAAAGTTGTCAAAATTCACTTGTACATTTTAATACTATACCAAACCTAAACAAAACAAGTTAATTTTACATTAGACCTTAATTGAAATTTAAAACAACCCTAAAATAAATCGGTTACAAAATAAAAATTAATACTCCTCGCCGCCTTCACCTTCACCCTCGCCAGAATCCATGCCGACTTCTTCATAGTCCTTTTCTAAGGCTGCCAGATCCTCACGCGCCTCAGAGAACTCTCCTTCCTCCATACCCTCGCCAACGTACCAGTGGACAAACGCACGCTTCGCATACATTAGGTCAAACTTATGGTTTAATCGCGACCATGCTTCTGCAATTGCAGTCGTGTTTGACAGCATGCACACCGCGCGCTGTACCTTAGCCAGATCTCCACCCGGTACCACTGTCGGCGGTTGGTAGTTTATCCCAACCTTGAAGCCAGTCGGGCACCAGTCCACAAACTGAATGGTTCTCTTTGTTTTGATTGTTCCGATGGCAGCGTTTACGTCTTTCGGCACCACGTCGCCGCGATAAAGCATACAGCACGCCATGTACTTTCCGTGCCGCGGATCGCACTTTACCATCTGATTCGCTGGCTCGAAGCAAGCGTTTGTTATCTCCGCTACAGACAGTTGTTCATGGTACGCTTTTTCTGCGGATATCACAGGTGCATATGTTACCAGTGGGAAGTGGATGCGTGGGTACGGCACGAGGTTTGTCTGGAATTCAGTAAGATCCACGTTCAGAGCTCCATCAAACCGCAATGAAGCCGTAATAGAAGAAACTATCTGGCCGATCAGCCTGTTCAGGTTCGTATAGGTCGGCCGCTCAATATCAAGATTCCTTCGGCAAATATCATAAATGGCCTCGTTGTCGACCATAAAAGCGGCGTCAGAGTGTTCTAAAGTTGTGTGTGTCGTAAGAATGGAGTTATAAGGTTCCACAACAGCAGTTGAGATCTGCGGAGCGGGGTAAATAGCGAATTCCAGTTTTGATTTCTTGCCATAATCCACGGAGAGCCGCTCCATAAGCAACGACGCAAATCCAGAGCCTGTGCCACCACCGAACGAGTGAAAGATAAGGAAGCCCTGAAGTCCTGTGCATTGGTCAGCCAGCTTGCGTACGCGGTCAAGTACTAGGTCCACAATCTCTTTACCAATGGTGTAGTGACCCCGCGCGTAGTTATTGGCAGCGTCTTCTTTGCCTGTGATCAGTTGTTCGGGGTGGAAAAGTTGACGGTACGTTCCCGTGCGCACTTCGTCTACCACGGTAGGCTCCAGGTCTATGAATACCGCTCGGGGGACGTGTTTTCCGGCACCAGTCTCGCTGAAGAACGTGTTGAACGAGTCGTCGCCGCCGCCCACAGTCTTGTCCGAGGGCATCTGTCCATCCGGCTGAATGCCATGCTCTAAGCAGTACAGCTCCCAGCACGCGTTACCAATCTGCACACCAGCCTGCCCACCGTGTATGGATATACATTCACGCATTTTTCACTTGAAATATACTATACTTACAAAATAAAACTTTTATTTAGCGGTTCCTGTCGGTTCAAAACCAAACTGCAAACTGACAGACTTAAAACAAATGCAACCGCGTTCCTCTATTTGAATTTAAAAAATCTTCTTTCGTATTTTGATGATATACAATGAATGAGTCAATTTAAAAGAAGGTTGCCAAAAAGTATTAATTGGAGCAACGTGTCGCGTCGTTGCGATGTTTTAAAATCATACAATTTAATGTGACAATATAAACGACATAAGTGTTAGTCCAGTCAAAATAGACTAAAATTATGACTTCAGTTTGCATTAATTCCCAACAAGCTGGATTTTTGTGCAGGCCTTGAATACGTCATTATAAATGATATGTCAAAAGTCCCCATCGATCCCGCTTGTGCGTTGTTTTTTATTCGAGGTCAAAGGTCATAAATTTGCATTTTTTGCGTATATCTCTGAAACAACGAAAGCTATTGAAAAGTGGTTCAGGCAAAGTTTGTAGATCGTAAAATTGTCTACAAAAATATCTCAACACTTTTCTTCTACAAAGCATCGCTTTCGAGATATAGTGACTTTAGACTGCAGGAAAATCGTCGAAGATGCTGCGTTTTTTTCATTTCAGCCGTTTTATCTGCATCATTGCCACAGAATAAACAGTATTTCTTGAAATTTACTGAAAGGGGTGATGGGTTCGATGGGTTAGTCCTCCTCCGAGGTAATGAATTGTCTTTTTGTCTCAAGAAATACTGTTTGTTCTGTGGCAATGAAGCAGACAAAACGGCTGAAATGAAAAAAACGCAACATTTTAGTAGATTTTCCTGCGGTCTTAAGTCACTATATCTCGAAAGCGATGCTTTGTAGAAGAAAAGTGTTGAGATATTTTTGTAGACAATTTTACGATCTACAAACTTTGTTGGAATCATTTTTCGATAGCTCTCGTTTATGACTTTTAAACGCAAATTTATGAATTTAGCCTGGGTATTTGCGTTTTTCGCGTATATCTCTGAAACAACGATAGCTATCGAAAAATGGTTTCGACAAAGCTTGTAGATCGTAAAATTGTCTACAAAAATATCTCAACACTTTTCTTCTACAAAGCATCGCTTTTGAGATAAAGTGATTTTAAACCGCAGGAAAATCTACTAAAATTCTGCGTTTTTTTCATTTCAGCCGTTTTATCTCCTTCATTGCCATAGAACGAACAGTATTTCTTGAAACAAAAAGACGATTCATTACCTCGGAGGAGGACTAACCCATCGAACCCATCACACCTTTCAGTAAATTTCAAGAAATACTGTTTGTTCTGTGGCAATGAAGCAGATAAAACGGCTGAAATGAAAAAAACGCAGCATCTTCGACGATTTTCCTGCGGTCTAAAGTCACTATATCTCAAAAGCGATGCTTTGTAGAAGAAAAGTGTTGAGGTATTTTTGTAGACAATTTTACGATCTACAAACTTTGTCTGAACCATTTTTCGATAGCTCTCGTTGTTTCAGAGATATACGCAAAAAACGCAAATTTATGACTTTTAACCTGGAATAAAAAACAACGCACAAGCGGGATCGATGGGGACTTTTGACATATCATTTGTAATGACGTATTCAAGGCCTGTACAAAAATCCAGCTTGTTGGGAATTAATGCAAATTGGAATGTCTATTTTGACTGGACTATGTATCGGTTACGAGATTGATAACTTGGGCAAAAGTAGAGGTGTATAAGGGGCGAGCATGCTGTAGCGTTGTTTATCGACGGGTTTTTATTGAACTTGTGGTGAGAGACACACTAAGGACTTAATTGTACACAAAATGTTGCAAAAACATCAGCTATGGCATGGTTATTAAGGATGGCGAGGTCTGCAGACCTCACTTAGTTATTATAGATCGAACACAGAGCGCCGTGTAGCGATGCACGATGCTACTCAACGATCAATATATACTCCGAACTAGTCTACGAACGATATTTGTACTCGCCCAACGCCGCATCGGCCGCCGACCTACCCCCTACTAACCCAAATAAATAGCGCCCCTTCAAGTTGAATGTCACGAAAACATAGCGCGCCGCCCGGCTTTCAACACAGTAAAAACATAGCGCGACAAAAGTTGCAATTGCATTAACTTTCGCAAATAATCTATGTAGGTATGTAAAATATATTAAACTAAATGTGTTTGATACATACAGTTACCTTGTACTCGACCTGTAGCTCGGCTTTCTGTAGTCTGGACATAGCATAATATTTTCAGTGAACTCTAAGATCGCACATTACCTTATTTGGATTGGCTGGAGTTCTTCGCTCTGGATTGGCTCACTGCATTACTCGACGTCACTGCTTCTTGAACCTCCGCCATTCAGTTACGAGTTGATTCACAAAAATGTATTATAGATCGGATTTACAAAAATAATGTAACAAAACCCATTTCATTCTCTATTTTTGAAAGTTTTTATTTAATAGCTTGTAGTTATTATTTATTAGTTAATAGATACCGAGTTGTTTAGATTAAATATTTTTTGATCAATTCAATCGAAGATTTATTATTAGTATATGTTAGTTAGTTATTAGTTAGAACCATAGCTGGCTATCATTTATTCACAGTCAATGTTACAGATTCAGACTGGACAACCGATCAACTCGAGGGCGGCGGGCACATTACTCGCATCGGGTAAACGCAGCGAGGAGGAGTGCGTCGCGCGGGGTGCAGGGCTGTGGTAGGGAGCGGCAAGGACTGGCCGCCAGGGGGGCAAGCGCGCGCGCCTACCCACACCTCCTGTCTCCCCCCCCTTAGAAGTCGCCCGCGCCGAACTCGATGAACCTTACAAAATTATTTTACGGCCCGGTCCCCGGATATCGAACACCGAAAGCTCGCCCGTAGCTGGTCTCCCGTAATCTACTGCGCATGCCACCGCTCCGCCCTCACTATCGACCGTCTTTATCCCGGGGTGGTGCGACCCGGACCGACCCACCCGACCGGGTCACCGACCAGCAACGTAGTCATGCGCGTATCGCCAAACTTAAGAAACGTATATTTAGAAAATAGGTGGGTATTTTTAGAGCAAAACCTATTCGCGTGGGCTCGCAGACTCCTCGCGTGACTGTTCAGCTTACGCACCGGTCCCAGACTGAGGGCCGGCTGGCGAGGAGTGGTGTCGGCGCCAGTGCCTCCTGCAGCCATCCCACTGCGCCACCCGCGCGCTGCACGAGTGTGCGTGCACCTGCACAGTCGCGACACAACCCCTGCCACACTCCTGCCCCCCCCCCCCCCCCCACCCCTTATGGCCGTAAATGTGCAATGCTGTATACCTACACGTAATATAAATTAAATCGCGGAACGTTGATGTAGTGAACCGGTCAGTGTGTGCGGGATACAAAGCAGATTTCCGAATATTACGACTACGCCGGAAAGTTCAAAATTGCTTACAGGTAAGAATTCTTCTTTTTTTTACTTTCCAACTATTGTTACTTGTGTTTATTTTTGTCCATTTAATTATGTTTGTATTTTTATTTTCAGTTGTTTAATGCAACGCTATAGATCCACTAAGAGCGAAATCCACATAGCGAAGTAAATTTGAATCCACACATTGTTTTATTTTGTATCCTTGTCATGTTACCTGTACCTTTACAATTTAATTTTGTATCCGTATCATTTAATTTGTACTTACCGACTTAGCAGTAGCTGCCTGAGGGGGTGTGTTCACTAAAACTGCAAGCGTTTTATGTTGAGCGTTTTTGTGCCAATGGAAAAAGAAATAAAAATATATACTGAGCAGGTGCTGTTTAGAACTTCATTCCTTATTTTAAGTGCAGTTTTAAGTTCACGTTGCCTAAGTGCCATTATACGGGTGAGGACTCCCTTAAACATGTCCAAAAAAAAAAACTTAAATGAATAATTATACAAACCCAAATTCTGATAAAATTACTTGTGTCAAATCTTAACGAAATCTGAAGTAAGATGTACAAAACAAAAAAAAAACACCAAAGTCGATTGGCAGAATTATTGCATGCTTTTATTGTACGTATGTTACAAAAAACATGAGGTGAACTTAGAATCTTATCTTTTTTAAAGTCATTTGAAATAGGATAAGACAAAACAACTTTTTTAAATATGAACAACCATGAAATCGGTTCAGCTAGAAAAGTTCTGAACGCAAAAAAAAGAAGCAGTTTAATTAACTACCTTATTATTAAAGCTGGTTGAAAAGAATAATATAATATGGCAAGATTTTGAAATGTTGCCATATTATAGATAAAGAGTTTATGTTCTTATATAAGAGTATATACGTGAGGTATGTATAAACTATAAGCTACGCCGTTGTAGCACGTAGAGATGTCTACGAAATCGCGTAGAGCTCCGTAGCTTTGGTAAACGATTATAGTCTATAATGTAATAGTATAAATGTTTGTTAGAACATGATGCAGAAACTACTGAACCAAGTTTAATAAAAGTTATACAACTTATAAGCCAATTTTTATATAAACATCTATCCATCCACATTAAACCCACATCGAACACTCTTTTTGTAATATATTTTTTTTCCTCCACATAGTCTTCTTCAAATTTCATCTTATTAACAATTTTTTATTCAATCCACTCTTTTTTCACACGTTCGGATATACGTGTATATGATTTGATAGATAGCTTGTTCCATAACTTACTAACTGTATCATTCTTCCTATGTACCTAATTTATTTTTAAATTTACATGTCTTTATATATTTTTTAAATTTAATGTTATTTTGTTTTCTATGACATAACGCACTTGTGGTATGAACGACATCAAAGTATTAAGACCTTACTATTAAAACGTTTCGAAATTATTTCCTCATACGTGTATATTGTCTACAAATAAGAACACCTTAGTAGAATAATTACTACTTTGCTGTAAGTACCTATGTGTATAACATTACGTTCATTTAAGTGCAATTATAATTCAAAGTTTAATTTTAACAAAACTGGGCCCCGATCGTTCTAAATTGTAACGTAAACGGTTCGTCTAAGCACCACCGTAACGTGTACGTAGCGTGTGCAACTTCGTATCGCTGTAAAAGGCTAATAACCGCTTACCTTTTTTCGTTTGTATGACAAGCGGTGTCAAAATCTTCAGCTCACTAACGTTTGAATGTTGAACGTGTTTGGCTACACGCTTATCGCTATCCCAAAATGTTTATAACCTATGCGGAGCAGCTTCGTGTCGTGTGTCATAAGAAAATTATGGCAATTGGGCCTCTGGAACCATGTGTACACCAATGACCAAACAAGTGACAGTCGGTTCGACGTATGACTGACTAAACTAGAATTACTTGAAAATAGACACATGACAATTAATTGTCTGCCATATATACAGATAGAGGCCATAAGACGAAGCAGAACATAGATAGAGGCTAAAGCTAAATTAGGGGTTTGATTTCACTCACCGGTCGATTGAAAAATGGCTGACGTTGAAAGTTTTTGAGCTGTCATTATCGACAGCTAGCACTTGAACTTTTGACAGCTGCCATTCGGTCTAATCAACGCTTGTAGTTACCTGAAACCTTATTCAACGGTCCGGTCAGATCACTTCACTTATGTCTCTACAGTGTGTAAAATAATAGAAAGGAACGTTCAAGATACATAACTCAGAAAATGAATTTAGTATTGAAGAAAGACTCGACATTTTCGAATGGAATTTGGAAATTTGAATAAATCAAATTATTTATTGGAAGTTTTTAAAAAGTATAAAAAGTCTTTAATAAGGTTTAGTTTTTTAGTCCAATTTTAACATATAATTAAACATATTTCTGAGTATGCCTTCTTTCACGACTTTTTTCTATTTCTCATAGTTTCAGTCTTGGCGCATGCCGTCCTTTTCGAAAAACCACTGTATAATTTCCCAGGACCTAATTCCAATAAAGGAAAAAAAATATATATATAACATAGATTAAATTTTTAAAGGGCCAAGAATCAACTCGGTTACTTGTAAAACCTTTTTGATAAAATAATATTTTATCTAAACTTGTTTTGTACATCCTGCATGTGTGCAAGTTAAGAGCCTAAGCGTGCATATGCGATTGAAATTGAATTGCGATTGTATATTTTTTTGTTAATATAATTTTTAGATTTACTGTCATGTATTTTTGTTTATAGTAATACAAACTACTTACAGATGTAACAATGAATAGTGTTAATACACAAACTTATTGATGTGATATTGAAAAATATACTATGAACATATTTCTTGTTTTTGATTTAAAACAATTCCTTTTTTTAAACATAAGCCATTGAAAATAAATATGTATTTGTTATATTTTTTATTATTGAAATCAATATTTATTTTTATGAACCCTTAAACATTTTTCTTACCATCCTCAAATAGCCAGCATGATCAATTAGATATTAAATTGTCTATGACAAAAAAAATATATTCAAGTGACAAAAAAAAAAGACAAACATAATAGGCGATAATAAAACAAAATAAAATATGTGACACTAGACAAATTATTTATCAGTGACATAAAAAAGAAGAAATGCTACCGCGTGTAGCGATAATATTAACGCGCATGCTCCAGACCAAAATAACGAATTAGTGACGAACTATCCCGAATAATCTCGAATGCTTATTGATCGGGGTAGACCATCGAGCACATGGGTAGACAGACGGTGCTCTATTCAAACCTATAGTCGGAGAGCCCAAAAAGGGATTTTGTGCGTTACTCAAGCGCTTCAGAAAACCAATGGGACTAAATAACTACGAATTTAGCATCTCCGGCTCCCCTACTATCATGATTCATTGACAACAATAAATCTTCCTTGATAGGCAGCTAGCACAGCTCAGCTGGCGAAAACTTCCATGCTGTGGGTCATGGGTTCGAATCTCATAAAGAACGAAAATTATATAAATCGTAGCAACGCTACGAAGATAAACTCATTTATGCATAAGGTTTTGCTTTCTATTGTGCCAAAATCATGGTGGACGGATGAGACTAGCTACCCACAACACAGGTTTTACCTAAGGTGGGAGATAGTGTTCTTTATCGATTTAAAAATGTACATAGCTTAAGATCTAACACAAACTATAAACAAAATTGTAAAACTAACCCAACTTTTTGAGAAATAAATGATTAAATAATAATAATAATAATTATTATTATTATAAGATAGGGTGCAATAACCTTTTAATACAGAGAGAATACTCATTTGGAATAAAGTTGATTTGTATGTATGTATATGTACTCCTTTCACATCGGTACATAAATATGGGTTTATTATTAAAGCTATAAGAAAATTGACAAAAAACCTAAACAAACGGGCTCGTCCGGGATTTGAACCCGGGACCTCTCGCACCCGAAGCGAGGATCATACGCCTAGACCAACGAGCCTTATGTGCTTTCAGCCGAATTAGTAAGTTTGAAAAAGCATTTTGAAAGTCAAACCACGCTAAGACAACTACAATACGGAGGGGATCCAAAAATATATTAGGTACGTACTCCATTAAAAAAAATATCAGAATACTTTACATAGAAAAAGGGCATTTGACGTTGTATAAATAAATCATCCAATCTGATATTTGATTATCCTTGTGGGTACATAGGTTAATTATAAAGTCTATAGTAGTACACAAAAATGCAACGATGTTGGCTGATTTTGAATGATTTTCCATTGCTGGGCCCCCATAAAGCTATCCATTTGTCTCGGTCTTCGGCGATACTCCACCAATATTATTCTAGAGGTTCAGGTTATCTCTCCAACGCCTTTTCGGCAGACCGGATTAAGATACAAAGGTTGATTCCAGATGCATGACCGTTACTTTTATTTTATGAGTCGTTAAGCTCTGGCCTTCAGACTACCTACGTTATGGTTGTAGTTCTGCTTTCCATACCAGCCATGGATTCGACCCCCGTTTTTATAAATCGAAGGCATGTCTCGTTTCAAGACTTCGACTTCTCTAACTTGGGTATGACCACCCTTTCTAAAAACTACACTGAATAAAACTATAGACAAGTCTAGAACACTCGATGAGATGATAGGTTACTTCAGGTTACTACAATTTCGAGACAAAGACCGAGTCTGGCCATCGAACCCCTCAGACGAGATCAATACCTTGCTGAGATAGCAATAAATTGCATCTCTTGTATACTTGTATCCGATGACGGACAGGTGTGTTACACACATAACCGATTTCAAAGTCTATGTGTTGGTCAGTGGGGGCAGACAGCCCCCCTGTCTGCCCCCACTGACCGATTTTGTGATTGGTCCTCTATACATAAATTACTATATTCATCGTATGTGTGTATTAATTGGATGTCACAGCCGAAGTAGCGAAACAGGAAGAGTAGTGTTAGCAATAAATATTATATTCATGAACATTTAATTTTCACACAACGCGCTCTATACCAAATTAAGGATAGCTTGTACTCTGGGAACATTGCAATCAAATCGCCATAGCCAGCGACCAGTCGACAGTGTGTAGAGGCACGAGCCTCTACGCACTGTCGACTGTGGACTACCTATATAAAGATCTATTGTAATTACGAAATTACAATAGATCTTTATATAGGTAGTCGTCAGCACTTTTCTCGTTTTGATCGCCGAGGGACTGAGTTGCTGGACAAGTGGACAGTGCATAACGGCTCTTATGTAAGAACATACCCATACATAGTAACACCCAAACACAGAAATAACATCAATATATCCATCACACAAATGTTTGTTCTTGGTGAGGATTGAACCCCCGACCCACTATGTTGAAGTATTGACCTTAATATTTTATTCTTGTATGATAAATAGAAAGTTTAAATCACAACCATATAATTGATTAGTAATTAAATTGAAGCAGTTATATTAATTATTGATTCAGTTTTACATAATAGTAAAATATATGGGCACTAAATAGTCGCACGCTCGATTTGAAAGCTTCAGTGTATCTACCATGAGTTGTCACAGTAAAATCGCCTGACTTTACTACAGTAGTTACGTAAATATTAGTATTACGAATTTTAGTACCCAACTATCCGCTAGAGGCGCTGTACAAATCTTCATACATTTTTTTAACTACAGACGCTAGCGAGTATTGTCAATAAAGTATAGTAAAAACTCATGGTAGACCTACTGAGTGACTTCTATTATAAAAAGTGATATGGTAAAAAAATAGACAGTCTAAGGTCTGGAGAAGCACGAGCTGATTAGTGACTGTGACAGGCGTCACAGCTCAGTTGGTAGTAGCTCTGCTTTCCATGCGTCGTGGGTTCGATTCCCACCCAGAGCAAATGTTTGTGTGATGAACATTTATTTATTTATTTATTGTGTAACAAAATCATAAATATTTGTTCTGTGTCTATGCATATTATAAAGGTATTTACAAAAAAAAATGTAAGCTATCAGCAGTCTAGTTCACATAGTACAAGTTATGCTTAGTTGGCCTAGAGTGTGACGTGTGAAATGTCCGTAAATATTTATTTATAATATCGTCATGGACGATCCGCAAGTAACCTGGTCAAATACACTCAACTGGGCTGAAGTCGTCGAAGGTGGATAAGTCTTGGCAATTATAGTGTTGGTGTATCTGCGTGACTATCGCCAATGAACATAAGAACCTCTGGCCTTTATAAAAAAACGTGACACAAAACTCACAGACCTTGATTCTAGCTTGAATGAGACGATGTAGGTTATGGAAAGTAAGCTTCAAGGTTTAGAGCTTGGCCCAGAGCCAACGAGGACGGGGTGGTACTGAATGAAGTTTTACATTACACCAGCTTTTTCTGAACATAAAACCCTCATTTTGAAACTCTGTTGGGAAGAAAGGAACCACCGACAAACACTTGCCGTTTAAAGTGCTTGTCGGTGGTTCCTTTCTAATTAATTAAAACTGCACAAGGCTCTGATTTTAGTCTCCAAGCTATTTTATCTGGTAGATATACAATAAACTATTTGAGTTATATACGACCAGCCAGCTGGTCTATTTAAGTGCAACTCTCTGTATGACCATGAATTGGATGGGTGACTACTGAAAATCTTTAGGCTGTATGAAATCTCCAGGTTAACAATCTAGAATATTCGCTAAAATGATAGGTTACTAGAGGTCACAATAATTTCTGAGAACAAAGCGTGTGTCTAGACGGTCATCGTACCGAGCTCCACCGAGATCAATAGTTCTAGGTGAGATAGCGACAAACTACATCAGTAGATCCGCAGGTATGCTGCACTCACACATACACAACTTTAGAGTATTTTAAATAAATCCATGTGTGGGTCAAGGGGGTTGATGCTGTGATTGGTTGAACATAAATTTACTTACAAACAGACAGCATGCGTTCCGTATAATATTTGTGTATATGTTACAGTTTGAGTAGCAAATATGGTTGGTATCAAGAATGACTATGACTTTATACAATTTTTAAATGATAGATATAATACTTGAGCGATTAAATAGACGTTTTATGTTTAGGTACTTTTGTGTTAGGTATTTGTAGGAATCAAATTTTGTGCCGCGTTATCGATGTGAGCAGAATGTACTGTGGTCGTCTGTTACTTGTAATACCTATTATAAAAAAACCGGACAAGAGGTTGTTATAAATATCCAAACAAGAGTAAAAATGAACTGTTTCTTAGTTGGCTTAGAAATACAAAAAGACTACATGTATCTCAATTTTGTTGATATCTGATTTATCCGAGACCTAGAATACAACATTCGCTTTGTTACACAAAAATAATAGTAGGTACCTATATCATTAGGTTTTCATTGCTATTAATGTTTCATTGGTTTTAAGTTTTAATTGCACATACCTTATACATAACGTTAACATTATCTTTGAAGTCTCATATTATTTTTTTATTTATTTGTATGTTTGTAGAAACTTAGTTTTAAATAGAATAATGTATTAGATATATCTGTTATGTTATTTAATTTTATTAGTCAATAAAAAATAAAGAAGTTGATAGAGAAAATACTGTATTTGGCATGAAGCCATGAGTTTTACAAGTTTTAACTTATACTTGAAAATTCTACTGGCATCGGGCCAACTCGGGTACGTAGTATTAGATAACTAGTTCACCAAGGCTTTGAATCTTTGTTTTTTTTCTGTATTTTTAATAAATATATACGTATAAAAATATATATAAAACAACTGAGATATCCGCTAACCGTTGCAAATGAACAATAAAGCTCAAACGATCAAAAATTTACCTTTTTTTATGATTAAAATCATGAAAATTTCGATAAGAATCTAGAAGCTTGACAAACTGATACCATAGATCATTCTAGAACCTCTGTTTTAAAACGGAATTTAGTTGTGTTTGAACCTTCGATGGCCGCTGTAAATCAATAAATCTGTCTGACCCCCATACCCCCTTCTATAAGCGAGATAGCAATAATATGATGTACCCATAGACATAGAAAATGGACTTAGCGTTTCCTATCTAGGTATGAAGTCATTACGGGTGGCAAAGCGTGAGAGAGGCAGAACAATCGTGCAGCCAGTCTGTCGTCATAGAGTTACAGACGTACGGAAAAGAGACAGGTATCGCCGTGAAGCCGCACAGTCTATGTCTATGGATGTATTTAAACCACCCTTGATTCGAATGTGCGTGCAAATGCGTCTGTAGTGAGCACTCACTACATGTTAACATAATAATTACAAGTTATTTGATACACGCGACTTCGTTCACCGATAATATTTTATACATTTTACTCTATATTTTTAAACCGTCGAAAAAACTGGAGGTTCTCAAGGCAACGGATTTTTTTTTACTCAATTTACCAAAAACTTTTACATCTATAATATTTATAATATTTATGGGGGTCAGTCCTCCGAGGTAAGCCAGTCTAGCCAAGCTGGTCTAATTTGGCTAATCATTCAGATGTATCACTTATCATCTACTACATCTACTTATCACTATGATAAGAGTGAATATTTATACTAATCATATTAGTCGTTTGCTCTTTAACTGTGCGGTCTAGTGTACAACCAGTCAGGAAGTCACTTTTTTAGTAATATACATTTTGTTTACAAATGATGTAGGTATGTTAGTTCCACCCCACAGTTGCGATTTAATCACCAATTTATCTAGACCTGACGACACAAAGAACCAAATAGGAAAACACTATAGACCAGGGGTCAAACTAAAATTGTTATTATCAAATCTGCTACTACATATATGTACTACAACTGTAATACTATAGGACGTAGGTACTTTATTTGTTTATTTTTGAGTTCCAGATAATATAAATATAGATAAATAAACATATTCATTTCACGGACATATACATATACAGCTAATAATTTTTGTTCATTGATTACTATAGGTAAAATAATACTAACTTCAAGAAGCTCATGAAACCTACGATTCTGGAGCAATTTACAAGCTGTGTTCATAAGGAAAATTGTAGACTTGAACCAAAAACATGGTGCAAGAAAACTGATTCATTCGATTTTAATCAGTTGAGATATCTCTAGATAGTTTGTAAAGCTTAACTGTTTCTTATGTAGATACCTAATTATACTATATAATTCATATATAAATTTTGTAAATACTGTAGGTAATAGTCGTATGTTTTTTGGTGAATAAATAATTACTTAATTACTTTAAATAAATAATTAAGAATTAAATAAATGTCTTATTATTATATCAATATTTTAAATCATTAGCATTTGTATTAGATGGCATACTCTTCATCAAATCTGGACTTTTCAGTTGCATCTAGTGCATCAGAATAAAATACTGGAGCCAGGTTCCAAGAACCAAGAATAACTTAGTTATTGCATTTTTGACTAGATGGCGTGAGATGCAAATTCAGTGACTCCACTAGGTGACGCAAACTTTTGAGATACTGAACTTTTCAGATGCAATGGTTCCTGGAATCAACAGTAACTTAGTAATTGCAGTTTTGACTAGATGGCGTGGAATACAAATACATACTTACAGTGATTTCACTACAGGGCACAAACTTTTAAAAAGCAGGACTTTCTTGTTGCACTACACTGGAATATAACGTTAAAGTGTTTTCAGGAGCATAATTTACTTAGTCTAGGATATATGGGTTCTAGGATAAAATTCAAACTGGTATTGTACAATTAAAATAAGTTATTAATAACCTTTAAAATTTGAATTGAAAATGAATATATTCATTGCAGTTTGACGAGAGTCTAGTTTTAATTTTGTTATTTTTATGTACCGTCTAGTCACTAAACGGTAAATTGAAGTTATAATAAAATTAAGGTCTAAGAACCTACAGTATGACTAGATAGCGCGGTATTCTAATTCAGTGACTTTTAAAAAGCTGGACTTTCCAGTTGCATTAGTCTAGAATTAAACAGTAAAATCAGGTTCTTGGAACTAACAGTAACTTAGTCAGTTTTTGCAGTTTTGACTAGATGGCGTGGAATACAATGATTTCACTAGTTGGCGCTAACTTTTATAAAGCTGAACTTCCTAGATGCACTAAACTGGAATGAAATACTAAACTGAAGGTCTAACAACCAACAGTAACTTAGTCATTGCATTTTTGACTAGATGGCGTGGTATGCAAATTTAGTGACTCCACTAGGTGACGCAAACTTTAAAATAGCTGAAGTTTCCATATGCACTACACTAGCATGAAACACTGGAGCCACGTTCCCGAAACTAACAGTTACTTAGTCATTGCATTTTTGACTAGATGGCGTGGTTTGCAAATTCAGCGACTATGCTAGACTTACACTTATTTAAAAAGCTGAACTCAGATGCACAAGACTAGAATGAAACACCAAATTTAGGTTTCAAAACCCACAGTAATCTAGCCATTGCATTTCTGACTAGATGGCGTGAGGAGCGAAAAAGCCAAGTGAGTTCTAAAAACACTTACCTCAACGTTGCACTTATACCCCTAACGCTAACTAGATGGCGTGGGGCTCGATGAAACCTAGGTTTTTGCACTCCTCTTACGAGTTAGTGTCTAGTGCAAGTATAGATGGCGTATGTTGTGAATTCTATGCAATGGTACAAGTATAGGCTACTGACCTAACTCACAGGGATTGGGGGACGTTGTATCTTTGTTTTGTAGGGTTTATGTTAGATTCTTACACGCGAACTTGTGTCATAAATGATTGAATTTTTCGGATGATCTTATTATGTTATAAAAAAAAACTAGGAATTAATTTATTTGATAATTTTTAATTAGTGTTTCTAATATTTTTTGTTCATGTGCTGAGATGTAGTAAATCCCTTCGAAATTGAAACTATTCATGTTTCAGATTTCGAAGGAAAAGTTACTGTTAATAAATATATAGTACATCTATATATTTATGTATTTTATATGCCTATGTAGGCATATAAAATACATAAGAAACAGTTGAGTTATACGGACCGTTGCAAACGATCTATAGATCTTAATAAATTATTCGTAATATATAATATCGGTATTTATTATATACTAGGTAGTGCCCGCGACTTCGTCTTATCGTTATATTTTCATCAATTCGCACAATATCTTTGTAAATTACAGCATAATTACCATACCTAATAGTGACATAATGTAAATGCTAACTTTATAATATTTTTATAATATAGGGGGTAAGTGTTATTCTGATATATAAACTACATTATTGTTAAGTTTCAGCAAAATCTATTTAAGTAGTAGTTTTTGCGTAAAAGTATAAAATACCTACCTACATCAATAATCCATTCAAACTCTCGCATTTGTATATTTAAAGCAATATTATTAAGGTGGTTCGTGACCCGTGTTCAAAAAATGAAATAACTGTGAAAAAAAGGCACCATCTGTGCGAAGCACTAGATATTAAGTTATAGCAAAAGTATCTAGAGCGCCATCTAGTTACTTGAACTAAATACTTGTGTAGAAAGAAATAGGAAATCTTTTTTCTCTTTTTCTTTTAGTTATTCTTTTATTTATCGTACTTTGTCATATTTACATTCGAAGCGGACTTGTCAGCGTAAAGATTGTAATATCTTGCACCCGTCTCCCGTGCAAAGAAGTTTGGTTGAACCAAACAGGTTTCTTTCTTATAATTTTAATGCATTCTACATAGCTTATGTGGATAATAACGTACAAAAAAAAATAGCTTTGGATTTTTTTCCACAGCTGTGGAAAAAAATCAATTTATTGTAAGAAAAGTAAATAAATATATTTTTTACCATAATATAGTTGTAAAAATTTAAGTACTAAAATACTTATTTAAAAACGGCTCATAGATAAACCTTACTGACTAACACACTTTACAACAATAGTAAAGTATACTTTAGATGCTAGCATACACTTTTCTTATATAAAATGAAAATAACACTAGTACACAAAAGTAATACATATTGATCTTTCATCTGCGGCAATGGTCCCCTATTTTACCGCTAGACTAATCCAGACGTCCAGAATACTAGAGCCAAGAACTGTCATTGTACTGGGTCACCATGGTAAGGATGTATGACTTGAAGTTGGTCGCCTTCTTCCTACTTCAATCCTTCATGATACGGCAACGGTCTCTTCACGAAGATGTTTTCTTATCACAAGGTGAATGTTGGTCACGGTGGTCTCAGCCTATGGTTCTTGTAGTACTTTCTTCGCGTCAAGGATTTCTGCCTGCGAGTAACTGAATGCCAGGATCTGGGCTAGACTGCCCAGACAGCTTCCATGAATTCTAGCTTACATTGCATTAAAAATAGGCACTATTTGAGATATATTACAAACTATTTGAGATTTTTTTAACAACAAAATGTTGGGTGTTTATGACTGACATATTTATTTACTTACTACTAGTTGTCATGACAACCAAGAAAAAAGTTAAAGGTACCACGCAACAACAAAAAGTTTGCTACACATTGTATGAGTATAGTTTTGTTTACCTACTCATATTTCGTAGCTCAATCGTAAATGTAACGTATATGGGAGATATACTGTGCGCTAACGCGGCATTGTTTTTTTGCATCATTTTGTGCAGAATTAAATATTTTAAAAAAAATATATACAGGGTCTAACAGAAGGGGTGGACCAAAAGCAACAGGGCCGATGCAGGAGCTCTTAGCCTATCGATATTACCCCCATGTATGTTCAGCGATATTCAGTCGTTCAAAAGTTACTCGCTTTCTATGTTTTTTTTTTCATAATTTTATTTTAGGTTAGATTTCTCTTGTATACCCAAACTATTAGAGCTACAACCGTATTTTTTTACACCTTGTAGCTTCATAGTAGACCTTTCGTACTTGATAGTTTGGGAAAACTTGGGAAATCTAACCTAACATATGTTAATGAAAAAAAAACATAAAAGTGCGAGTAACTTTTGAACGACTGAATATCGCTGAGCATACATGGGGGTTATTTCGATAGGTATTGAGCTCTTCCATCGCCCTTTTGCTTTTGGTCCACCCCTTCTGTTACACCCTGTATAATAAACCTCTTTTACCCTGTTCGGAACAGCGGCTATTGTAGCTGGATATTGTAGCATTATTAACTGTATAGTATGAAAATAAAGTTCGCATAATTCTACACCATAATAAAATCAAAAAGCGTATGTACTTAGTATGAAACAAAACTAGCGGTAATTAAATATGTACTGTACACGTAATATATGAACCACCTGTGTTGTAATTTCTCGACAATACATTTCATAGATAGATGTTTTTTATTATATATATAAACACCCAGAACACCCGGAATAAATATTTGCAGATAGTACAAACATTTATCCCAAGGCGGGAATCGAACCGGCAACCTCCACGTCGTCAATGCCACCGCGCCACATCGGTCGTCAATGTTTAGGTATCTAGTAAGTATACGACTACGTCATTCGCTCGAATACTTACAATTATCTATCAAATACTTCATCAAATACAAAATTCTAAGGTTTGTTGTCAGCTCTCCAGTCGTAGGAAAAGAAACAAGACAACAAAACTAAATCTATCCCTTTTCTTCTTGAAAATGCTACGTTGCCAATCTATTATCTAAACTAAAATTCTAGAAAGGATAAGATTTGTCTGTTTGTTGGTCACTATTTAATTCAAAAGTACACGTCCTATTTTAAAACTATTTCTACATAAGGATGTAATTAATATCTTTACCGAGTAACATAGACTATTTTATGTACAAATTGCAATATGAAAAAAACGTTTCAATGTAAAATAAAGTGAACGCCAAAAACGTTGCCGAGCCGAAATATACAACGCGTGCCGTGTCACGCACGGGTCACTATTAGTCAGTCTCACTACTGCTAATAATAAATAACTGATAAATGTCACTGTTCATAAAGTTTGGTTATAAAAGTGTGGCCATAAATGTATTTCCTTGCAAACATTATTATCAAACTGTTCGTTTTTTAATGTTCTGTAATTATAAATATAAAGAAAAATTATTTCATTAAATAAAAACGTTTATTTGTAAGAAAAATTACAAACTTCCAAATAATGCATTGAAATATAGGTAAATAAAACCTTTTTTTTTGTTGTCAAAGTAAATAAAACCTGTAGTAAGGCAACCTCGCTGACATAATTGTCATTGCTAGCTGTCTGTCAATTTAGTCGTACATAGTAAAGTTGTTTTTGATGAAATTTTATCTTGTAAGTATAGTAATCAATTGTGCCAATTAGAAACTCATTGTGGTAACAGAAAGGATCCGAAGAAACATTCACGCTTTGCGATCACTCCGATGAAGCATTATGATGTAACTGCCCCACAAACAATCTATATCCTTTGTACGCAGGCAAGACAATGCACCAACAACTGCAATTGAAGAATCTTAGCGACGCCACAGAAAACGACATAAATAGCCCGTAGCCCGTTTTTGGGCAAAACATATTCATGTGTTTTATTTGTTTAATTTATAGAGCTGTAGAGAGTCTTACTATTGAAATATTAAATACATATAAACATATTCCTGAAGATATTAGCAGTTTTATTAGAAGGTAACCTATGTAATAGGTATCTACTGCATTTTATTGCATTTAAGTTCAAAAAAAAATCCAATAAAGTAGGTTTTATAGTAGTCTGTAAAAATTCTGCAGAGCCTCTGCTCTGCAGAAAGACACAGATAAATATCAAAAAAAGGAAGCAACAAAAAGTTACATTTCTGGCGGAGATTTGAACTCGATTACTCTGATTGTCAGTCCACAGTACCTTGAACTGCGCTATTAGTTCTTATTACCTGACGTCGAAATTATGAAACGCTAGCGCGTTTCAAATATCGGAAACATTTTTGCGTGTCAAAGTAGATAGCAAGCTTGAAATTCCTCGCCAGCCTCTGCACGTTTTTCCTACTAAAATTATAGTATTTTGTATTGATTAATTGGTATCTATTAATAAATTTTCGCAAAGGTGAATTTTGATAACTAAACGCAAAAAACCATTAACAAATCAGAAGAAAAACCGCAGTTTTTTAAACTAGCGACATCTTTTGTTGTTGGGCTACCGTCCTGACTGAGCGCTTGGGCCTTAAGAAGTGTTGCTAGTAACAACAGAAAAAAAACAAATCAAGTGTCCGGGTAGATTGCTAGACGTAAATTCGTTAAGTCTCATTAAAAATTCAGTCTTAATTTCCGTTCGCTCCAAACTTCCACATGTCATTGTTCATTTAGCGTCGAGTTTCTTCGTAAAGGTGCGGCTTCGGCTTCAGAGAAACATGGTTAAACTGTGTAATTAATTTAAGCCTGAATATACAAAAATATACATTATACAAGTAATATACATAATCTAAAAAAATTCAATGAAATAAAAATGATTTTTCCAAATCGGTACAGATGTCTTCAATAGGTGAACACATAAAAAAAGATTTCAACGATTAAGCTTACCTTTTTTATACTACGATTACCTTTTTTAAGGTTGACTAGAAACTACATATGTAGAAAAAACTTAAAAGTATTCTATTATAAACAGTAAAGAGTACAAAGTTACGTTTATTACAGTATTATATACCAAATGTACATAGATAGGTATTTATAAAATACATAATCAAGATACAGTTGAGCTATTTGCAGACCGTTGCAAAATAAAGTGATTTCTTATAAAATTTAATTTAAAATACCATTGTTTGAGAACTTAGAAATTTATATAATAACTCAAAAGCTCGATAAATAATATTCAGAAAACGCTCAGAACTGTTTAATGTAAAAGTTTAAACTATGCTCGTGGTTTACCCTCCTTATTAGGTAACATGATGCACATAAAAAGTCAAACTTCAAACTTCAAACTTCAAAATCATTTATTCAATAAAATCACAAGGATCACTTTGAAACGTCTTACATACTAGATGATTCTAGGCGCCAGTTCGTCGCGACCAGTGTCTAGAAGAACTGGCAAGAAACTAGACCTGGATTCTAGCGTTTTTTTCATATGATCCTTCTTACAATTGTTTAACAAAGTTGGAGCTAGTTCGTCCCAAGCTTGCTTGTCTTCTAAATAGTCAGATATTTTATAATATGCTTTTGATAAGAGTTTTCGTTTTATTACGTTTTTGAACTTGCCAATCGGCAATTGACAAACATAGCTTGGGACTATGTTATAGAAGCGTACACATTGCCCTTTAAAAGATTTATTTACTTTGGTGAGCCTAGTAATGGGAACAGCGAGTTTATCCTTATTTCTTGTGTTAACATTATGATTGTCGCTTTTTTTAGCAAAAAGATTAATATTTTTTCGAACATACATTAAGTTTTCGTAAATGTACTGACAAGGCACTGTCATTATGTTTATTTCCTTAAATTTATTTCGTAGCGATTCTCTGGGACCCATGTTATAGATTGCACGAATAGCTCGCTTCTGCAACACAAATACGGTATTTACATCTGCAGCATTCCCCCACAACAAAATGCCATATGACATAATGCTATGAAAGTAGCTGAAATAAACTAGTCTAGCTGTGTCCACGTCTGTAAGGAAGCGGATCTTTTTGACTGCATATGCTGCAGAACTAAGCTTTTTCGATAATTTGTCTATGTGTGGGCCCCATTGAAGTTTATTATCTAAGGTTATTCCTAAAAACACTGTGGTGTCCACTAGATCTATGTTTACATCTTTAATTTTGACATTAGCTAGCGATTGTGTGACATTTGGTAAAACAAATCGTATACATTTAGTTTTTTTTTCGTTTAATAATAAGTTGTTTACATTGAACCAGTTTACAACTTTTGAGATTGTATTATTCACGTCGTCATAATTTGTTTGTCGTCGTTCCAATTTGAACAAAAGTGAAGTGTCATCTGCAAACAGTACAATCTCGTGATCATCTTTAACTACTCGTGGTAGATCATTGATGTAAACTAGAAACAAAAACGGTCCTAGTATTGATCCTTGTGGTACACCCATTTTCACCACAGATCCCGGAGAACGTTTCCCATTTACGTCAACTCTTTGAATTCTGTTGCTTAAATAAGAAGACAGAAGTTCCAGAGCAACACCCCTAACACCATAGTGGTTTAGTTTCCTGACCAACGTTTCATGATGCACACAATCAAACGCCTTGGATAAGTCACAAAATATACCCAAGGCGTCATTTGATTGCTCCCAGTTTTCAAAAATATGTTTTATCAACTCAATGCCTGCGTCGGTCGTTGAGCGTCCCTTCGTAAACCCGAATTGTTTTGTGTCAAGTAAATTGTTATTTTCAAAATGTCTTTGTAATTGTAGAAGCATAAGTTTTTCAAAGATTTTACTAAATGTTGGTAGTACTGAAATCGGTCGAAAGTTAGTAGGGTCTGAACGGTTACCTGATTTGAATAGCGGTGTTATTTTACTATGTTTCATTAAGTCAGGAAACTCACCACAATCGATGCTTTGGTTAAATATAAAGGCCAAATCTTGAGCGATAAGGTCAATCACGGGTTTTACGACGGCAACGGAGACGCCCCAGAGGTCCGTGGTTTTTTTTACATTGATCATTTTAAAAGCTTTGACAATATCCTTTGCATGCACATAATCGAAGTTGAACAGTTTTTGAATTTTAGGTATATTTTCTATCAATAATGACTCCGCGATTATGTGGGAAGAGTTTAAGGATTTTGTAGTTGAGACAGGAATGTCAGTGAAAAATGTCTCGAATGCTTTGACCACATCAACATCCTGGTCAATGATGATGTCGTCAACCTTCAGTTTGGATATGGTGTTATGTTCTTTGACCCTCCCTGTCTCATTATTGATTATTTTCCACGTAGCTTTTATTTTATCATCACTAGTTTTAATTTTTGAACTTATATATTGAGACTTAGCAGTACGGCAAACACGTTTAAAAATTTTGGAGTAGTTTCTTATTTTTTCTTTAAACTCTTCACTAAAATTGTATTGCTTTTCACTATAAAGATTGTACAAGGTTTGTCTACTTTTGTGGATTCCCGCTGTTGCCCATTCACTGAACTTAATTCGATCAGAGACCATCATGGACTTGGATGTAAAAATAGTGTTAAATAAGTTATTAAACTCATTAAAAAAAAAAATTAGTATTCTACTTATTTGCAATCTAGTTCATATAATCCAAACTTTGCTTAGTTTAGGACTAGAACTCGATGTGAAATGTCCGTAAATATTTATATACATATTTATTTGTTTACGAATGTATTTAATCAAATCAAATCAAATATTTCTTTATTCAATAAAATCACAAGGATAATTTAGAATCGTCTTACATACTAGGTGATTCTAGGTGCCAGTTGGACGCGACCAGAGCCTAGAAAAACGGGCAAGAAACTTCAATCATGATATGATCGCACCTTTAGAAGCACATTCGAGAGAGCTTCATTATAAATGTGTGACCTTGACATGTGAGCGAAGATAGAAATATAACAATGAAAGCGAAGGCCTGCCCCGAATGAAAAGCTATTTTGAAGCAATCTCTTGAAATTGAAAGTTTGTGTATAAGGATTTCGGTTGACGAGATTCGAAGAGTGAGTAAAAATCAATGTGACATTCGTAAACGTATCGTAACATTAGTAAATTCAAGATGCATTGAGACGGTGCAACATTCGGTCAAATTAGCGGCGACGCGGAGTGTCTCTCGAAAACCGTTTCGATACGTTGGCGATAGCCACTTTAGTGCCCGTTTAACGTTTTTGTTTCCAATAATAGATTATAATATAGCCTATGTTCAACGCAGATAGTGTAGCTTCACAACGGTGAAAGAATTTTTGAAATCGGTCCCGTAGTTTCGGAGCCTATTCTATGCAAACAAACAAACAAATCAAATCTTTCCTCCTTATAATATTAGTTTAGACAAGCGCTTGACCGCTGATTAATGATGAATTTCACCTGATGTTAAATGATGTTGCCTATTTATTTTGTATATTTTAGCTGTATATTTAACTAAATTCTAAATTACGTAGTGGGAATATCGAATTGTGCTGGTTGATTGGATTAATGACGTAGGTACTTGTAACAGCCGCGCGACCCGGCAATTACATTCTGAAGCACGAATCATTAGGTGCCCTCGTATTGCATACATCAGAACCACATGTATTTCCATTTCTACATAAATACACGTAAAAAACAAATGTTTCATAAACGTAAAAAAAGTTCAAATAGTTAGTATAATAATGGTCGAAAATTACAATAAAAAAGAACCAGATATACGAAATGGAAATCGGTAGAAAAAAAACCCCACTAAAATATTGTATTTATAAAACTGCAAATATGATAAAGCTGAAAACAAGATAAATACGCCCGCCGCGCCACATCGGTCGTTTTGCAGCCTAATTTTAATAGAAAATAGATTTATGATCGTTATTTAAGTTGGGGTTCATACGCACTATGCGGGTAGCCGTATTACGGCTAGCCGCGCGGCTGACCGCAGGATGCGGTTGCGAATGCGGCCAGCCGGATCGCGGGCAGCCGCATTCGCAACCGCAACGTGCGGTTGAAGAACCGTTGCGATTTGCGGTCATGTCGATCCATTTTAAAGATGGACGTGGAAGAAGTTGCTGCTATTTACTACATTTACACACGTAATTTGGTGTTTCCAAATTGCTGGCCGACTCTGGATTTCGATGATAAATTTTTCGGTATCGAATTCCATTTTACCAGACGTACCACGTGCACACACTCACTCAATGGCGGGCAGCCGCAGACTGAACCGCACAGTGCGTATAGCAACCGTCCGGCTGGCCGTCACTCGGGCCGCAGCCCTCCGAGCGACCGGAGCGGTCTGCGGGTAGCCGCATCGCAGTGCGCATAGAAATGAATATTACGTACATAATTGTGCTTGCGGTCAGCCGGACGGCTAGCCGCAATGCGGCTACCCGCATAGTGCGTATGAACCCTAAGTCTACCCGTATTCGCACGCTAAAAAAAAAAAAAACCAACATTGTATAAAAAAAAAGAAAGACGATCAATCCATTTCAACATTTTGTGTGAAAGAAATACATGCAGTTCTAGGGATGGGCAAATGAAAAAAAAATATCGATATTTATCGTATCGATATTTTTCAAATATATCGATCATATCATCCAAGAAATATCGATATTTTTTGCCCAATATGCAATTATTTATAAAAATTGCCAAAATATTCGAAATTTTAAAGCAAATACACATCTGGCTGTTTTGACATCAGATTTTTTATTTAAAAAAACAGGTTTTTCATTGCTTGACTTAAAAAAAACAAATTAAACATAACATTACTCAAAACAGAATTTGTCTGATATTGACATCAGGAGCACTCGTTGTTTAGAGCTTTAAAAATATATCGATTTTGATATCTGAAAATAAATATCGAAAATCGATATATCGCTGGAAAAAATATCGCCGATATATATCGATACTTTTTGCCCATCCCTATGCAGTTCTAAATTCAAATAATTCACTAGATTTTTATCACAACTTTCTGCAGAAAGTTGATCAGTGGCACGCGGCCGGATTCAGCCAATCATGTGACATGCTGCAGATAAGTTTTATTTGAATATCGAATGCGATTCTATGAGCCACACGCTCCACCATTCCGTTGCTCGCCAACTTAGAGCGTTTTCACATTATCCGATCCGATGCCTTAATAATGGTGTATACAAAAATTCTGCTCACTAGGAATCATTCCGTAGATAAAACCTAAAATGACTGGACTATGTATGCAGATGCGCACATTACAGTGATTCAGTCTTCATACTGATTAAGAAGCCGACCAAACTATCGGCCGATAAAAAGTCTGCAGTCTGCGGGGACTCTAAGAGCGTTTTCACATTATCCGATCCGATATCGGTGTCGGACGCCGATCCGATATCGGGGTAAGTAAAATGTATGAAATATGTACCTGTCTTTCATATTGTCCGGCCCGATATCGGATATATATAGGTTCATATTTCATACATTTTACTTACCCCGATATCGGATCGGCGTACACCGATATCGGGTGTGAATACACAGAACAAATATCATTCATCACACAAACATTTGCTCTGGATGGGAATCGAACCCACGACCCACAGCATGGAAGGCAGAGCTACTTGTTAATAATTAATAAGTAGTGACAATTAACAATGTTTAATTTTTATTATATCATTAAAATAATTTTCGGTAGTACCTAATACTAAAGACTAATTTGGTACAACTTTCATAGCATCTCTATTATATATCTCGGTAGATGCACATAGTTATGTCAGATTCGCCTCTAGCCATGTATTATTAAAATGAAGCCAGTCGAGCGTTTCTATTTCAGACTACAATTTAGACGTAAGCTTACATAGCTTTGTTGTAGGATGTAATTAGTGAAACGAAATGTTGAAGTGAGTTTTAGTTTCCTCTACAATATTAAATAACCCGTGCATACGTTAATTAAACCACATGAAATTCAAAATAACTAAATATTCATGAACATTTCATATAATGCCAAATAATAAAGCTTGTGTGGAAACTTTATTAATTTACTACTATTTTGTGTGAATATTTAATATATTTTTGTGAACAGATGCAGAACAAAGATTTAAATGTTTTTTTTCTTGTTGTACTTATATCTAACCTACCAACCATAGGGCAGAAAGTAAAGCCCATCAGAGATGTGATATTATTTTAATATTATGTATTTATTTTTTGTTTATAATAATTAAATTTTTAAGAACATAGTACACAAAAGTTCAATTATAGCATCTAAAAACAACTAAGGTTTAAATTCATCACTCATTGTACTAAAACTAAGCATAAAAGTATTTACGTATTGTATAAAAAAAAGTTAATATAAAAGTAACTAAAACGACACTTATGTTAAAAAAACTCACTATGCAACTTGCAAAAATATTCCCGATAAAAAAATAAAGCTACGAACGACACAGTATTCGAAATTGCGCTAAATAAAAGCAATCAACAAACGCATAAAAAACTGCGAGAACAGTACCCCAAGTACGAGTTTGTGCACACACGGATCGTAGAGACGCGATCGCCGAGCGCCACCGATTTTGTATGGAGATCCAAGCAAGCGCCCCTAGCAGATTTCTAGAGAAGCTTAGATCTCCATACAAAATCGGTGTCGCTCGGCGATCGCGTCTCTACGATCCGTATGTGCACAAACTCGTACTTGGGGTACTGAACTCAGCCATTTCCGACTTTTACCTACCACTTGTCTTGTCGTTCTAGTTTTCAACTGCAATTTTCAACTTTTATACAAAAAATACTCTATGATCGCAGTTGAGAGTACAATTTCGAGTGGGCACCGCGAGAGCAAATAACGCAGGAAAAAGTTCAACATTTATGGATGTGGAGTCCGACCGCAATTTTCGCGCGTTTTTATTTTGTTCAGTGAGAATCAACAATTAAGGTATAGTGACGTCAATTGTAAAAACTCACAAGCGATAATTGATTATAAATGATCCTTGTGATTTTACTGAGTAAAGCCATTTTGACTTTGACATTGAAATAAAAAAAAATAGTTAGTTTGTGAATATTTTTTTATTAATGAATTATTAATACTTAGGTACTTACTAGATATTTTTTGATATAAACTGATATTAAAATGGAAACCTTAGAATAGCCGAAAAAACGTAATGTTGCATTAGCATTTGGAATTTATCAAAATATATCAATGTGCTCCGTTTTAGGGTTCTGAACCAAAATTGTATAATATTATAATACTACTCTGTCCAAAGATACCTCGCTCTCAAAGCTTATTTCAGCAGCATTCGAGCTAAATCATCATCATCATCTTCCTACCCTTGTCCCACATTATGTGGGGTCGGTACAACACGTCCTCTTGCTAGAATGGTTAAAAATATAAAGGTCAACGTAGACTAAGACTAGCATAGACATCTATATTCATAGGTATATTTGGTGGATGAATCAATTATTATTTTAAGCAAAGATTTAAAAAATATTTTTTTTTTGTCTGGATTGTTTTAATAATTTTTACACATTTATATAAAATCTTAGCAAAAATCTTTTTAGAATATACATGGATTATAAAATACTAGATACTTACATATATTATAAAAAAACGTAAAACTAGGTTGCCGCCGGGATAGAGGCAAGGCCCAAGCTATTATTTTGTACACATTTATTTAAAATCTTAGCAAAAAGTTTTTTACAATATAAGTACATGAATTATAAAAAAAAGGTTGCCACCGGCAGCGGGGCAAGGCCCAAGCTACCGGTGTATATAGCTATTATTTTTATTATTACTTTTCATTATTAAACAGAGTAAGGGTAATAATTTAAAATAGAACTCCAAAGTACAGTCAGCCTCTCAAATGAAACCCAGAGATCGTATTCGACGTTATTGAAATTTCAAAGAATGCTTTATAGTAGTATGGCTTTTATTATGTAGTATCGAGCTGAGTGGCTCAAGTGGACTCGACTCGAGATAAGACGAGGGCCAGCGGAGTACAAAACGAGAGGTTGATCACAGCAATATTGAATAGTTAAACTCTGATCTGTACTTCAGTTGAGAATTTAATTAAGAACCAATCTTAGATATAGATAACTTTATTCACAAACAAACTGACGACTATTATATTTACAAAATGTACATTGTCATATACAATACATAAGAAACAGTTGAGCTATCTACAGACCGTTGCAAACGATCTATATATAGTTCAACTGATCCAAATCAGTAACAATCGGAAGCGTACCTACCCAAGAGACTGGCTGCATTGCCGCGCTGAATAGCATAGATATAGATATATAAGAATAAATATTCACGGACATTTCACATTTTCACACATCACACTCTAGTCCCAAACTAAGCAAAGCTTGTATAGGAACTAGACTGCTGATATAATATAATATATTCCTTTTTTTTTGTAAATACATTCAAAGAACACATAAGTAACACCAAGACAGAACAAAAACTTATGTTCATCACACACACATTTGCTCTGGGTAGGAATCGAACCCACGACCCAAGGCATGGAAGGCAGAGCTACTAACAACTGAGCTGTGACGCTTGTCAAAAAAAGGTATTAACTTTGTTCAGTAAAATCACAAGTATCTTTTAGAATCGTCTTATACCTACAGGTTTTTGAGAAAGGCGGTGATAGCCGAGTCCGGATTCACGAGATGGGGCGTCTAAACGGGCAATATTTTACGGCAATTTGTGGCTGCAATACTGTGGCCGGCAACATTGCTACCAATACCAGCCACACTATGCAATATTTTAAGGATGGCCCGGCATTATAGCCACATATTTTTTGATATGTCAAAATGTTTTTTATGTGTAGCCACGACAAAATACAACATATTGCAACATGTTGCCTGCAATTGATTGCTCAGACATAAAATGTACTAAAATGTTTTATTGATGGCTGGGCAATGTTTGCCAATAATTGCAGCCACAAATAGCCGTAAAATATTGCCCGTTTAGACGCCCCATAGAAAAATGTCGTGAAATGAGTTATTTATTGTTTCTTTACAAATCGGGGGTCTGACGTAGTTTAATAAATTTATTTTATTTGTATTTAATTATACAAGCAATTTATAGATTAAGTAATTTTTTTATAGCAAAATACTATTTTTGTATTTTTAATAGATATGTTTTTGTTGCTGGTGCGATAACATTCTACATTTAACTGTTATATAATTATAATATAATATTTATATTATTGCCAAAACTAATTAAAAGTAAGTATATAAGAAGGAGAAACTATAGTGATTAGTTTGTAAATCTTTTCTCATTGTTTCAGAAGGCGGTAAAATGGCGACCGCGATTTTTTCACTTCCCCTATTTTCTGTGGGCGACTGAGATTTCGAGTGGATAACCACACAGGTAAGAGCTTTCACTAGTACTAGCTCTTAATGCATTTAGTATTCAGGGGGGCTATCCAGTAAGGGGAAACTTGCGTGACCGAATATCCTTTCAGTTGCAGTTCAGTTTTCGATGATTTTACTATAGTAACTCATCAGTATTCCGTGGCATTTTTTGAGGACTGACGTGACTGAGCTGTGTCGTCAATGCCGCGGTTTAGCACGTGGCCTACCTGATTTGAGCATGGCCTACCTGATTTAAGCATGCCTACTTGATTTGAGCATGGCCTACCTGATTTTTCGTTAATTCTATCAAACGGTATGAAAAGCAATTTGATCAAATAACAGTTCAAAAACATTTCAGTATGTCAGGATACCCCCTCCCAGAGATGAGTAAGAGTTTTAGTGAGAGCGCACACCAACTAAACAAAAATACCTTTACAGTCATGTGACCTGACATTTGACTATTAATATCGATAAATAATAATAAGTAAATAAATATATAAGGACACTTCACACATCACACTCCAGTCCCAAACTAAGCAAAGCTTGTACTATGGGAACTAGATTGCTGATATAATAGTTATATATATTTTTTTGTAAATACACATAATTATAGAATACATAGTAACACCCAGACACATAACAAATATGTATGTTCATCACACAAACATTTGCTCTGGGTAGGAATGGAAGGCAGAGCTACTACCAACTGAGCTGTGACGCCTGTCAATTATCCCTTATGCTGACGTTACATTTAGTGTTCACTAACTGATGTTAAAAAAGTAGAAGAACCGGAGGTTTTAAGTTGATACAAGTTCTAGAAAAAAAACACTATTCGGTTTTCTTAAGAATTAATTCAATGTTTCATAAGAATGTTTCAAAAAAGCTGAACAAGCTTTCGAAGCAATAGTAAGTATGTGGGTTCAACAATGTTATATCGTGTGGTTACAAAGTGTCGTGTCGTTGACGTAACAGCGTCGTGATGATGATGATGAGATCATAAATAAATGACAATCGTAAACGTATCGAAACGGTGACACATTTGAGAACAGCTTTACCGGAAATAAAAACTCAATCTAAACTAAGAAAATACTAAGCTAAGATTTAGGCCAAGGTAATTTTAAAAAGAATACCGAGTGAAAGTAATCTTGGATAGTGCTTTGAAAAAATAACTTAGTGCTTGGGATGTAGCTTTTATAAAAAGTCTCAAGAGCTTACTTTAATTTAAAATAACATTTCAAAGAGTCGCTTGCGGTAAACGTGCCTCTCGACTACAAAACGTGGCTGTTTTGGTAGTAAACTGCACGATTTTTCTTTCTTTTTTTTTACCGGTCAGCCAGTTCGATAGCAAAAAAATATTGTCAGCTTCTAGTCAACGGCGGATCCAGGGGGGGGAGGGGTCATGGAGGTCATGACCCCCCAGAGCTGGTTCCAGGACTTAGGTGGACCTCTAATTGAACATACTTATTATTATTATTTTTTAATGTAACTACATACCTTCAATATTTAATTAAGTAATTTAATATAATAATGATGACAATCGTTTGGGATTTTTTTTTTTTTTATTTAACCTATTGTGTCCCACTGCAGGGCAAAGGTCTCCCCCAAACTCTTCCACTCATCTCGATGGATGGAAGGAATTACATTATCAAAATTAAATTATAAGTTCTTGACATGACCACGACTATGTGACCCCCCCTGGCGCCAAAGGTGGATCCGCCTTTGGTACGTCATCGTTTCGATACGTTTGCAACTGTCCCATTTATTATAATGCGCACAATATATGGCGAGCGAACAACCAGTTATCTTGTTCCTCGGTATATATCTTAACATCTAATTTACGCAATAGTTTGACACCTAGAAATTTAAAATGTAAACTATATTTTCTGAACTCACTATGCGTGTACGTACATACTACCTTTGTTAAAAAAATAAAAATCTGATCGACCTATTCTTTTTATGTAAACTCAAGATAGCACAATTTTAAACCTTAGTGCTTTTTAGATGCTATGCTAAAACTATTTATGTACTTTATGTACTATTTATGTTGTTTAAACTTTAATTATTACCTATACATAAAAAATAATTCATGATCGACCCTCAGTAAGTCTGCACTCTGCACTGGGATAATTCCCAAAGTCTTTAACCCGAGTAGTTATCGATTGGGCGGCCGCAGACGTAGTTACTAGGAGCCCGTAGTAGGAGTTTTATTAGATTAGTTTCTCGAATACCGTCAAACAAGTTTTGTATAGAACTAAACTATATTTAGCCAGTTTTTGAGAAGCGATTCGAATAAAACTTATGACTGCGGGCTTAACTTGGTTCGCGGGTTTGACGGGTGATAACGAATGTGACTTATCGTAAACGTCATGATCATAAACTTATCTTAAACGTCATGATCATAAAATTATCGTAAACCTCATGATCATAAACTTATCGTAAAGACAATAAATCCTAATGTTAAAAAATTAAAAATCGTAAGTAAGGTTGTTACGCAAGAAGAAGAAGGATAAATCCTTATTCGAGTTCTGTAATTTTTGGATAAATAAATAAGTAAAAGAGTCGTAGCGTTCTGTATAAACCGTTGAAAGAAAGGTGTAATGAGTGATATCATGGTTTGATAGAACTCGTTTCCCATTGGTTTTGAAAAGAAAATGTTGAGAAAAAATCTATATTAAGTATTTGCGTGTACTAGTTGTATGGCTTCAAGCGTTGATTTAAGATCCAAAAGAAAGTAACTGCTAATGAAGCATCAGTGACAGACACTGACGCACGTAAGACAATTTTTATTTTAATTATATTTTTTTTTTTCACTAGTGTGATAATTATTTGCTGATATTTCGGCGAAAAGTTGCATGCGGCATTACAATCTTCTTATATAGGCTGCTACTTCTTTCTACCATGTGTAGAAAGTGTGAAGAATTTCTTGAAATACTTTTAAAAACAAGTAATGAATACTACGAATAGAACATAAAATCATCTTTATTTCAATTTCAAAAACATCTTGAACTTGTTTATACAATTCAGACGCACTGGAATAATTAATTATATGTAAATGTTTATTATATAAACTTTATTTCTTGTTTTCATAAAACACGTAACGAAATAAATATATCTTCTTATTTGCGCTGTTTTTCTTTCTTGTGCAGTAGTATGTGAAAATTTTTTTTTGATATTGACATATATTATGGAACTATTAATATAAGTTCCAAATACAAGTATATCATAAAATCATTTTTTTTTCAGTTTCCAGAACATCTTCATGTTGTAGATACAATTCTGTCGCACTGTAAAACCTATTTAGGTACAAACAATGCTTATAATATGTACTTTTCTTTATCCAGGCGCCTTCCTCAAACATTAATTATCAAGTTAAAAATCTCTTCTTAATTGTTCTGTTTTTCTTCACTGTGTAGTATGCGAAAACAATTTTCTGAGATACTTGTACTCACTTTACAATTTTATTGATAAAGTTTGAAATACAAGTAAATCATAAAATCATCTATACATTTATTTCAGTTTCAAAAATATCTTCAAGTGGTTGATACAACTCAGTCGCACTGTAAAAACTAAATAGAAATTAATGCTTATATATTAACTATATTTACTGTCCAGGCAAATGTATTTTAGTTGGTGTCATCACTATTCAGTCGCACTGTAAAACTGTTTAGGTACAAACAAATGTTTATTATATGTACTTATCCAGACGCCCTCGTTAAACATTAATTATCAAGTTAAAAATCTTTTCTTAATTATGCTGTTTTTCTACCTTGTGTAGTATGCGAAAACAATTTTCTGACATAACTGTACTTCTGAATTCTTGATATAAGTTCCAAATACAAGTAAATCATCAAATCATTTTTTTTTCAGTTTCAAAAACATAATTCAAGTTGTTGATACAATTCAGACGCACTGGAATAACTTATTATATATTAATGTTTATTATATACACTTTATTTCCTGTTTTCAAAAAACACATATAACGAAATAAATATATCTTCTTATTTGCGCTGTTTTTCTTTCTTGTGTAGTATGTGAAAACAATTTTTTGATATAGACACACTGAAAAAATTATTTAGTTGAATCAACATTTATTCAACCTATTTTTTGTGTTAATATAGAACCTACATAGAATATTTGTTAAATCAAACAAACCGAAATTGTTACTTTTTAAAGGTAAATTTAACCAAACCCAGTGAGGTTGTTTCAACACTGTTTTGAAATGGTAATATCAACTAGTTTATTATAGGTTGATATAGAACCTACCTTTATTAAATAGTTGAATCAATCAACCTTAAATATGTTGCTTGTAGGGTAAATTTAACCAAACCATGAGCTAAGTTAGTTTAACAATTACTTGTAACAGGTAAATTTAACCAAACCACCAGTTAGGTTGTTTTAACACTATTTTGAAATAGTTATTTTAACTATATTATTAAACCTGTATTTTTAAGTACATAGTGCTTAAGTTGTAACAACCTAATTTTCATGATAAACTTAACCTGTATTTTTAAGTTGAAACAACTTGTGGTGTTTTGTTAAATGAACCTCTGCTTTGTGATAAAATCTACCTAGATCATAATAGTATTTTTGACAAAGGTGTAATGTAGATTCGACAAGTAGCAATAGGTTAGAATAACCTAAATTAGGTGGTAAAATTAACCTGTGTATATTGGTATTCTTGACTGTTGTAAATGTAGTATTAACATGTGAAATTAAGTTGAAACAACCTAATTTTTATGATAAACTTACCCTGTATTTTTAAGTTTAAACAACTTGTGGTGTTTTGTTAAATGAACCTCTGCTTTGTGGTAAAATCTACCTAGATCATAATAGTATTTTTGACAAAGGTGTAATGTAGATTCGACACGTAGCAATAGGTTAGAATAACCTAAATTAGGTGGTAAAATTAACCTGTGTATATTGGTATTATTGACTGTTGTAAATGTAGTATTAACATGTGAAATTAAGTTGTAACAACCTAATTTTCATGATAAACTTAACCTGTATTTTTAAGTTGAAACAACTTGTGGTGTTTTGTTAAATGAACCTCTGCTCTGTGGTAAAATCTACCTAGATCATAATAGTATTTTTGACGAAAGTGTAATGTAGAATCGACAAGTAACAATAGGTTAGAATAAACTAAATTTAGTGGTAAAATTAACCTTCGATATTGGCATTCTTGACTGTTGTTAATGTAGTATTGACATGTGACATTTAGTTAAAATTACTTGTTATTGGTAAAATCAACCTGCATTTATTAGTAATATCTACCTACAATATAAAGTATTTTTGACAAAGGTGTAATGTTGAAACGATACGCCTCAATAGATTAGAATAACATACTATACAATACAAATCTCTTTATTGCATATACCACAGACATAGTAAGTACATAAAAAAAAAGAAACTTAAACTAGGGTAATACAATTGGCGGTATTATCGCTTAAAGCAATCTCTTACTTTTGTACTTACCATGTAGGCTATGATAAATGATCTGTCCGGTGATCATTATGGTTTGATACTGGACTATGCCGGCATGATAAGTGCAAATGCTATTCTAACCTATCACTACATTACATACATACACCTCTAGGTGTATGTATGTAATGTAGGTTTACAACAAAGCCTAATTCAACATTATACCTATTTCTTCCGTGAAAATGCAGATTGATTTTACAAACATAATATTAAAGTAAATTCTGTATAAACAAGTATTTTTTACATTTCAGGTTAACTTATTACTTAGCTAATTACAAAATACCAATATAATATTGACACCACTCAATGCAGGCTTATTCTACAATACACTTTCATGAAAATACTTACCTACCTATAAAGGAAATCTAATTATAGACAGTTAAATAAAAAAGTTATAGATCATTATTAAACATTTATTTAAACATAATAAACACATAATACAACTTATAGTATTCAAATGAAGCAACTAGCAAATCGTCCAATACGTATAGACATTTAGCGAGAGAATGTCAAAGTTTGCCAAACAAACTAACAATTATTAGTAGATTTAACAAATACGTTTAGTACCTAAGTTTTCAAATGTAATTACCGTTTTCTGGATCGTAGCGTAATGGCCATTTGCCATTAGTTGTTAGGCCTAACAACCAATAATCGTAATCGCTACGATCCAAAAAACGGTAGTAATTACATTTGCGTGCCAGACTAGACCTACCGGTAGCGACACTTTTTTATATAAATAATAGAAGTTAAGGGTAGTTACCTACAGGACATACTCTGCTATATTTAAAAAAATGCCTAAGGCCAACAAACAGTATGTACCTGCATTAACGCCAGAATAAAACTTAACCATTACAGTTGACAGACTCACAAACTTAACTTAACTTATAGCTTGTTCATTATGAACGCTAGCCTAAAACTAACCAGCTGCGGAACCTATGTTGCAAGGCCCGACTTTAAACGTCCTGTAGGTCTAGTCTGTCATGCAAATGTAATTACCGTTTTTTGGATCATAGCGTAAAGCCCATTCGCCATTAGTTGTTAGGCCTAACAATAGTTTAATCACCATAGTGATAAAACTTTGTTAGGCCTAACAACCAATAATCGTAATCGCTACGATCCAAAAAACGGTAGTAATTACATTTGCATGCCAGACTAGACCTACCGGTAGCGACACTTTTTTTATATAAATAATAGAATTTAAGGGTAGTTACCTACAGGACATACTCTGCTATATTTAAAAAAAATGCCTAAGGCCAACAAACAGTATGTACCTGCATTAACACCAGAAAAACCTAACCATACCTAACAATGACAGACTCTATTTCTAAACAACACATCACTAGCACAAAAATCTGTGAGTAATAGATCTGAATGTAATTTACCAGTTTATATCCAAAGTTTTGTTTCAAAATAGGATATTTTTGTAATATTTCTTGCAGTTGTTTCGTTTTATCATTATAGTCTTTCTCGACCCGGTACGCTCTTGTTGCCAGCCAGTTGCGCACCTCTTGGAACGGTTCTTTATGGTATTTTAGCCAGATGACCAGCTCATCATTTTCTGAAACCAAAAAGCAGAGGTATGATAAATAATTGCAAAGCGATGTGTAGGTATATTAAACAAACATAATATCTATTATACTAAAGTATTACCGATGATTATGTTCTCTTCGACCTCAGAATCTTGTTTTTCATCATCATTATATTTGCGTTTCCTTGATATGACCCCCTCTTTTTTTAGGACGCGTCTTTGATTGTTATACCTGTCCACTAGTTTTCCTCTGGCAGGAATCGTTTTTTTGTTTGTTACTATGGCCGGGATGTAGTAGGTTTCCTAAAAAATCATGCAAGGATAGTGAACATGAGTAGTGGTATAAACTTGAATCAATTTTGTAAACACACTAGTATGTGTCAAATTATGACCATTTTTTTGAAAGGAATCATAACTACGCTTCTACTACTACTGTATGACTTTAAAGATGAAAGATATAGGTATATAATATAACGGAGATACAGATACATATACATAGACAGGAACATGACGCTCACTATTGTCACTAACTACGTCGCACTACGATAACTACGCTTTCTACGACTACGACGACTTTAAAGATGAAAAATATATAATAGGTAGGTATAAGTAATATAACGGAGATACACATCATAGATACATACCTACATATCGCTCACTATTGTCACTAACTAGGTACGTCGCACTACTATTATTTTTTATACTAGGTAGGTAGGGTACTTGGTAAAGAATGTACTATAGGTATCATAAATAGGCTAGTAGGTATATAAACCTTATGTTCTGTTGGAACAAAGCGAGTGATAGCCTCTGATAAAACAATGAAGTCTTCTTTTTTCATGCACTGATATTTGTTAATATACCACGCCACAATGCTTTTTGTTAGATATGATCGCTAGTCGTAGCTTGATTTCAGACGGGCCAGAACCAGTTTTCCATATCTGTTCTCATTATGAATGGTGGGTATATCTATACTCTAAAATAGAACAGTACAAAAAAAGTAAGAAACATGTGTACAAAAAAAAGTAAAAAAACATAAGGAAAACGTGTGTGTCATAATAAAATTATGAAGAATCCAAACTTACATTAAGTATTTGCTTTAGGTCAGCATTCGTTTTTACGCTACAGCATAAGCTACTATGACTAGAGCACGTTGTAGGGTTTGCAGGAGCAGAATTAGTGTCTTCCGATGCAGTTTCCTGTAAAATAATAAACCAAGTTAAAACTTTAGATTTTCTAGTTTGCTATCCGTGCGACTTAACTAGAGACTTCACGCTGTGACAATAAAAACTCAACAGAAATATTATCGAATGATTCAAAACTAGGTACTAATAAAATATTAATTAAAAATCATTTTTTAAAACAAGCTTTTATTTAAATGCTCTAAAACGAACAAAATAAATTTTGAATGCAATCAAACCCATCATTATATTAAATTATAAAATGTATATTGATATAAATAAAAGCTTGTCGCGCATGAACTTTAGCCGCGTTGTAAGTAGGTTTAAATTCGCATTTTTTTTCTCTTAGAGTCGACCTCTGTACTTGTACTATTACTTATTCTGTGGTAGTACGTACGTACCTTACTACGCGTAGGTATAAGTTAACATTACTTTTGTGTTAAAATAACATTTTGTGACGTATTTGATATACCTACCCACTACATTTTGTTAGTGCTTCCATAACCTATGGTAAGTACCTACCTAAATAAATAGGTAATTAAAAATTAATAATACTAATTACCTATAAATAGAGATTAAATTTAGTACCTATAATTAATTAACAAGTGAGATTAAAATAATAGAGATAGGTTTACTTACATGGGTTATTTTTTCCAGCTTCCTCACACCGACTCTGAATAATAAGCGGCACTAATATTTCTGGGAGTAAATCTATAGTGATTTCATTATCTGAAAAACAAAGCAAATATTATTACTTAGATACGTAAGTTCCTCAGGTACCTACCAACCTACCACCTAACCTATCGTAGTTTTGGGTACGCGATCTTGGTAGTTTACTATAAAAAATAACTAGGTACCTTGGTACCTTACCTACTGGCTAGTGGCTACTACTAGGTACCTAAACTTGTAGTATTATGTGTAGGTATACCTACCTACATACGTTGCAGTGCCGTCTTATGTCTACCGCCCTGGTTTTCTACTCACCGACACATACCTACATACGCGACGCGCGCCGCACTGTAAATTCAAATGAACTTATACCTAATTGTAGTGTTATAGAGATCATTTTTCTTTAAGTGCGGCTTTGTCAAAGGGCGGACGAAAAGTTGTCGCGCCGTGCGCCCATTTTTAATGAACTTACACTTTATTGACTTTGACTTAGAGATCATTTTGCTTCAAGTGCGGGCGACCGGGCGGCACAGGTCAAAGACTCTCTTTGGATTAGAGAATTTGCCGCGCGCGTATTATTAAATAAAATTGTTACATATTTGTGTAGTAGGTAATAAGAGTCATTTTAACTTGCACATCATGAGCAGTATGACAAGCACCGAAAGCGCAATAAAAGTAAAACGAACAATGATTATTGTTGATGACAATTTTTTTTATATTTAATGTTGCGTATTTGTCGTACGTAACCTGTATTATGAAGCTGTGCAATGGCGTTAAATTCAATGAAATATCTAAATATTCATTAATCAGCGCTCGGCAGGCGCCCACGGGCGCTCCGCACCCGGGTGCACCGCACCCCTTGCACCCCCGGGTAAAGACCCTGCTACTATTAACCTAGATTTTATGTAGATTTCACCTAGAATATGTGGTAGAAACAATACCACATATTCTAGGTGCAATCTACATAAAATCTAGGTTAATTTAACTTATTACTTCTTGTTCGTATTAGGTTACCTAGGTAGGTAACAGCACTGAGTAGGTACTCAGTGCTGTTTTATGTACTGAGTACATAAAACTACTACGAGCTAGATAAAATCTATGTTATGTTACTTACCTACTTGTAGATAAATTACTTATTTAGCTACAATTAGTAATTTCATCATGATCAGACTGGCGTTTCATACATTATATTATGTAAGGTAAGTACTTACCACAAAAAATTTTAATTGTCTCTTCAGATAAACCCCAGTCTCGGAGATATACTGGCACCAGTGATTTCTCAAAATCTTCCATATTTACTTAAGGTACCACTGAATCAACGATACGTATCACTAAACTCACCTTTTATTTGGTTTGTTCTATTAAACCACTTTTAGCAGTGAGTTTTTAATAATTCAAATAAAAGTCTAACGTTTAGTAGGTACGTCGCGGGCGCCGGCGCCGGCGGCGCCGGGCAAACTAAACAAACGCAACGAACGCGCACTTGCGGAGATGCGGTTGGATTTGATTGAAGTCAACAGTGTTGCCAGGTCACATTTTACAGTACCATAACTTAACATAATTTTGAAAAAATACATTAAATATAATGTATTGAGAAATACATCGATGTTTCTAAAACATCGATTGTTTTCGCAATGAATGTTTAGGCCTTAAAGAAAACTAAGTAAGAACAAGGAAAAATATGTATTAAAATTCACGATCACACAGCAACTAACCAGCTATATTTTATTAATTGCTTTAGTTGTCATTGTCATTATAGTGTCGCTTGGTCAATAAATTAAGTAGATTAGCTAAATTGGGTTATTTCAGGGCCAATACTTGTAAATAAAATAAATAAAAAAAAACCTAAAACTATACAGGGTCCGTAACTGTACCTCAGCTTTAAGCCCATTCATTATAAGATATTCACACGTTATGGAATGCAAATAAAGATATGAATATAAAGCCCCTTAAAAAATCCCATTCCACTTATTTACCGCCAAAATTTGGGGGAAATACCCTTTAGTTGGGAACCCTGTTTTGGTTTTAATTTTGCTATGCGGCTCCGCGGCAGCGGCAAAGGAAACCTAACCAAATCAACCGTATATCTCACGAACTAGGTACTAATGCTATCAACTTGAAATTTGGAACAGTTTTTGTCTAAAAAATCGAAGTGGGGCTACTATGGTATGTGGGGTATCATATGAAAGAGCGCTATTTGCACATTCTCAAGCACTTATTTTTTTTACGCTGCTTAAAGCGTATAAAATATAAGTAGTTTTTGAGTTTTGACGAAAAATGTAAAAAAAAACCGTCCCTTATCTCCGAAGTTTGCATAGAAAAAAAACTGAAATTATTTCATGGCACATGGGGCGGAGTTGAGAGGCTGATATTTAAAAAAATAAAAAATTGCCCTTTAATGAATAAATTTTAGCGTGTGAAGTGGTGAGGTTTTTACACCATATGCCTAGATGCTTTAACCTGATGGCAGCTAGCTGGCCTCTTGTTGTATGTACAGGTCAAGTGGAGTTATTTATAGGGCTATCTCCATGGTTGCTGTTGGGGTGGTTTTCATGCAGCCAGTGATAGCTAAAAAGGCTTGTCGCTGGAACCATTGGAGTCCGGTGATGGTGATCGAGAGTTCTGTCTTCGTTCACCAGACCAGAACGCCATATGCCAACCTTGGCCTGATCACCGCTTTGTATAGCCATATAGTAATCTTTAGAGAGAACCTCCCGGTCTTTCCTATCATTTTTGTTTTACATTGGAAGAGTGCATTGTGCACTTGTTGAGATTATAGACAAGATGATATTCCAGAGCAATTTGCTAGAACCTTGCGAGTCTGTTTTTGCAATCAATTTTGTAAATTTAGCTACGTTCGCTTGTTGATACAACTTTTGCAATATGGTTGAATTAAACATTATTTATTGGTTGTATACATTTCTAGCAAAAGGTTAAAATATTTTTGTTATTTTGACTAAATGTATCTGTTGATTCTACTATGTAATGAAATGTTAGGTGTTGACAACTACTCACAATAGTCATTTTAACCAATTTGCTTTGTTTATTAAAATATTTGCAAATAGTTGAATCAATTTTGTAAATTTAGCTAAGATCGCTTGTTGATACAACTTTTGCAATATGGTTGAATCAAACATTATTTATTGGTTGTATAAATTTCTAGCAAAAGGTTAAAATATTTTTGTTATTTTGACTAAATTTATCTGTTAAATCTACTATGTAATGAAATGTTAGGTGTTGACAACTGTTCACAATAGTCATTTTAACCAATTTGCTTTGTTGTTTAAAATATTTGCAAATAGTTGAATCAATTTTGTAAATTTAGCTACGTTCGCTTGTTGATACAACTTTTGCGATATGGTTGAATTAAACATAATTTATTGTTTTTTTTTAAATTTCTAGCAAAAGGTTAAAATATTTTTGTTATTTTGACTAAACGTATCTGTTGATTCTACTATGTAATGAAATGTTAGGTGTTGACAACTACTCACAATAGTCATTTTAACCAAGTTGCTTTGTTTATTAAAATATTTGCAAATAGTTGAATCAATTTTGTAAATTTAGCTACGTTCGCTTGTTGATACAAATTTTGCAATATGGTTGAATCAAACATTATTTATTGGTTGTATAAATTTCTAGCAAAAGGTTAAAATATTTTTGTTATTTTGACTAAATTATCTGTTAAATCTACTATGTAATGAAATGTTAGGTGTTAACAACTATTCACAATAGTCATTTTAACCAATTTGCTTTGGTTATTAAAATATTTGCAAATAGTTGAATCAATTGTGTAAATTTAGCTACGTTCGCTTGTTGATACGACTTTTGCAATATGGTTGAATTAAACATTATTTATTGGTTGTATACATTTATAGCAAAAGGTTAAAAAGGTTTTTGTTATTTTGACTAAATGTATCTGTTGATTCTACTATGTAATTAAATGTTAGGGGTTGACAACTATTCACAATAGTTATTTTAACCAATTTGCTTTGTTGTTTAAAATATTTGCAAATAGTTGAATCAATTTTGTAAATTTAGCTACGATCGCTTGTTGATACAACTTTTGCAATATGGTTGAATTAAACATTATTTATTGGTTGTATACATTTCTAGCAAAAGGTTAAAATATTTTTGTTATTTTGACTAAATGTATCTGTTGATTCTACTATGTAATGAAATGTTAGGTGTTGACAACTATTCACGTATAGTTATTTTAACCAATTTGCTTTGTTGTTTAAAATATTTGCAAATAGTTGAATTAATTTTGTAACTTTGACTAAGTTCATTTGCTGATTCAACTTAGCATTATGTTGACATTACCGAATTATTAGTTAAATTGACCGCTATGCGATTATACATGAAAAAATATGTTAGCTTAACCCATTTTTTTGGTTGTAACAACAATTAGATTTTAACTTTTTTTAATTTGTTCTATTAAATGTAGTACTACGGTTGTCACAACGTAATTTATTGTTGACTCAACTGTTAAGGAATCAACATTCAGAAATTCAACTATTAGTTTTCTCAGTGCATATATTATGGAACTATTGATATAAGTTCCAAATACAAGTATATCATAAAATCATTTTTTTTTTCCTGTTACCAAAACATCTTCATGTTGTTGATACAGTTCTGTCGCACTGTAAAAACTATTTAGGTACAAACAAATGTAAGTACTTAATATGTACCTACATTTTCTTTATCCAGGCGCCTTCCTCAAACATTAATTATCAAGTTAAAAATCTCTACATAATTGTCCTATTTTCCTCACTGTGTAGTATGCGAATACAATTTTCTGAGATACTTGTACTTACTTTAAAATTTAATTGATATAAGTTCGAAATACAAGTAAATCATAAAATCATCTTTACATTTATTTCAGTTTCAAAAACATCTTGTTTGAATAGCTAGAAGCTAGAGTTACAATAGCTTGTGAGTTTTTTTTATCTTCTTGTCTCGTTTTTTATATTCTTATTTTCGTTGTATGTGCTTGTATGTAGAAAGTAAGACCATTTTCGTGATTGACAGTAGCTGTAAACTTTTACAACAAGTTTTCAATTCTACATGTCAATCATGATATCATCTTTTTTATATTTCGGTTCAGGAACATTCTTTTCTTCTGGATATTTGCTGTTGTTAATAGGTAGGTATAGTCATATCTGTTGTTATTTGTTTTAAAAGTTCTTTATAAATATTTTTTTATTATTCATTGTCATAGTCGCAACTTTAACACTCTAACTATTACGGTTTATAAGATGCAGCATGGTGACAGACCGACAAACAGACTGGTAGCGGAGTCTCAGAAAATGAGAGTCCCGTTAAGTTGCATAAGTAACAGTAACTAGGGGAAGACAGTAAGAAAAATAATACGATTACTGTAGGCTTAGGGGTGTAGGTCCTAGACAGCCGATGCGTGCATTGGCTGGCAGCACACTACAACCCCCTCATGCCCTCCTTCTTTACCCAGGCTTGGGACTGGCTCCGTAAACAGTTATTGCGAGCAACAACCGCTACCGAGGCGAAGTTATCTATGGCATATAATAAAACAAGCTAAGTTTATTTGTGAATAAATTTTAAAGCTAAGTTTATTTCTTAAGGAATTTAACCTGTATCGCTGGACTGATAACTCTTGAAACTTTATTGAGTGTAGATAGATTTATTCTATTGAGTGTAGATAGAACCGTTTAATTCTAGTGTCCGATACTAATTAATGTTTGTCTATTATTCTCAATATCCCTAGTTAATTTACTAAGATAATTTTAATGACAAATTATGTAATATGTATGATTATGACTTTGCAATTGTAATTGCGATTTACTTATATTTCACTATATTAATTTGTAGACATAAATTTCACCATTAGCTTATAAAAAAAACATACACAGTCAAATTGTAAAAATCCTATTTTGAAGTCAGTTTAAAATCATGGCCTGTTGTGGTATGATGTTGTTTTTGTTATATTATTAAAACATTAAATCCCTGAATAAATTGTAATTACTTATGTCGTGGAAGTAATGTTCTTATAATACAACTGTAGGTCTACCATAAGTTTTTACTATACTATATTTACTATACTCGCTAGCGTCTGTAGTTAAAAAAATGTATGAAGATTTGTACAGCGCCTCTAGCGGATAGTTGGGTACTGAAATTCGTCATACTAATATTGACGTAACTACTGTAGTAAAGTCAGGCGATTTTACTGTGACAACTCATGGTAGACGTACTGTTTATTTTTCCATCGGTGCTTTTGCTTCTTTGAAGTTCCTCTGGATACATGTATATAGATGTGTATAAGAAACATATTTCTATACAAACAAGTTTTAAAACAAATACACAAGGCATTGAATAAATCATTGAATATTATAGACTACACTGCCTATTTATGTCTTGGATTATCTCATATATATTTTTGGTTACATTTTAATATTCACTTATATAGGGGAGCGAGGGGCTTGTTGTAACAGGGGTAAGTAGTAACAGGCTCTTTTCACTAGGATCTTAAACGCTATTAATGTATTTCTTTGACTCGATTTAACCTATAAACCACACCGCATCATGTTGCCATAGCCAGTGTTTCGGAGGCCGGTGGAGTTAGCTGAAGTGCGCACGCGCTTCATTTCTGCCAGGTAATATAAAATTGTACTGTCGTAAAATTTCGGTTTGCGTTTTTAATATTGACTAATTTCAAATTTTGTATATCCTGTTACCATTCAAATTTATCTATCTCTGATAATGTGTAACAGTTTTTATGATTGCTAAATTGTTTAAATAGTTATCTTGATAAATGTTAAAAATCATACCATAGGGTTAGTTGTAACAAAATTCCGGGGCATGTTGTAACGTTACAAAATGCCATACATAAGTATAATACTTTGTTAGATAGCTATTAAGAAGAGATAATGACAAAGCATACCTTACATATAAATAACTTGATTACTTACTGTGATTTAAAAGTGCCATGATGATTATAAGTAGTGTTTAACTAAATAAAACTGTTGATTACTTAATTTTTAAGTGTTTATTATTAAAAAAGTGTATTTAAGTTGATTTTTTATAAAAATTACATAATACTTAATCAAGAAAGATGTCATGAAAAACATGATTTTGTTAAAAATAAATGATTAGAGGTATTATTGTTGTTTTTTTTGGTCGTTACTACTTGCCCCGGTAGACGTTACAACTTGCCCCAAGGACGAGGTAAGTTGTAACACCGCACTTCCTCTAGAAAATAATTGATTGTAAAATAATGACCAATAATTATGGCATTATTTTTACTTGATTTGGTAGAGGAAGAGTTACAGTATCCATCCATCTTTATTTAGTAGAAATTTAATCAATAGATCTCAAGATATATTAGTTTTAATGAAAACTGTTACAACAAGCCCCTCGTTCCCCTACGAGAAATACGAGTACATAGGTATACCTATGTACTCGTATTTACTAAGCAGTACCTACCTAGCTTTTATAACATATTGGTGACATTATAAGAGTTTATCTACGCGTACAAGATTTATTTATTTGTTCATGTTTTTCTCTCCGATTGATGTTTGTGAAACAACAAAAACGGTGAAAAGACAGACTTGATTTACATTATAAACAAATCGTACTCTTTCTTTTCAATGTAATGCAGTTCAGTGTTGGCTGACTTCAGTTTCTCATTTTAGTTTATTTCTTCTTCATTGTTCTTCAAGGGGAGGAATATGATGATGATAATGTCAGAAATAATATTAATTTTCATACAAACTGTACCTCTACCATGAGTTGTCACAGTAAAATTGCCTGACTTTACTACAGTAGTTACGTAATTATTAGTATGTATTACGAATTTTAGTACCCAACTATCCGCTAGAGGCGCTGTACAAATATTCATAAATTTTAACTACAGACGCTAGCGAGTTTATATTGTAAAAACTCATGTATAATGGTTTCTATTTCTTATGCTGGGGCCACATTAGCGGGCGAATATTCGTATCGTGTTGGCGCGATAAAATCATCGTGTTCGGGTATAGGCGATGTTCTTGTCTACATTAGACGGGCGAAGATTCGTGTCGAGTTGACGCGATGTATCGTGCCGGATAGGGTGACCAGATGTCAGGAATTTTCCTGACATTTCAGGAATTTTAGACATATGTCAGGAATGCGGCCGGAAAAGGGAAATGTCAGGAATTTCTCGGCAAATAAATGGAACAATTTTTTTTTTACACTATAATTTTATTTTTGGTCACAATAACAAAAAGGAAATTGTCATTAATAGTAATTAGCTTTTTACGATTTTGACATCAAACAATCAACATTGACATATAATATTAAACGAACTAGATTCAAAAAATATTTTTTATTTTGAAATAACTTTTGAATTATTACGGAAAAATAGAATAAAATTAGTTGTGTTATAAAACTTATCCATTTATCACAAAAAATATATATATTCAAAAACCCAATTGAGCTCATGTCTGGAATTTTGTCAGGACTTTTGAAATTTGCATCTGGTAACCCTGTGCCGGATGGTGTTGTTCTAGGCATGGGCGTTTTTGGATTTTTTCACAAACCGATACGAAACCGATTTCAGATTTTGAAACCGATTTCAAAAACCGTTTTTTGAAATCGATTTCAGTAGCGAATATCGGAGCGTATTTACTAGTTATTACGACAAACGCAAAATCGAATTCTTTCGGTTTTTCGTTTTCAATGTCATCATCATCATCATCATCGACCTATATTAGTCCACTGCTGGACGTAGGTCTCTCCCAAGACGCGCCACTGAGCCCGGTCTTCGGCTCCTCTCATCCAGTGTTTGCCAGCTACACTCCGCAGATCGTCGCTCCATCTCGCCGGAGGGCGTCCTACACTACGCTTTCCTAAACGCGGTCTCCACTCCAGTATCCGTTTGCTCCAACGGTTGTCGGTTCTTCGGCAAACATGGCCGGCCCACTGCCACTTCAGCTTGCTAATTCTTTGAGCTATGTCGAACACTTTGGTTTTTTGACAAATAACTTCGTTGCGGATTCTGTCTCGCAAAGAAATTCCGAGCATAGCTCTCTCCATAGCGCGCTGAGCGACTTTCAGCTTGTGGACCAACCCCACTGTCAGTGTCACGTTTCAGAAGCATAGGTCATAACGGGTAGGACGCACTGGTTGAAAACTTTCGTTTTCAGACATTGAGGGATGGATGACGAGAAGACTTGACGAAGTTTCCCAAACGCAGCCCAGCCGAGCTGAATTCTCCGGTCTAGCTCTCTCTCGAAGTTGTGTCTACCTAACCGCAGAGTCTGCCCGAGGTAAACATACTCCTGCACAAATTCGAGAGGCATTCTGGCAACGGTTATTGGCGGTTTTCAATGTGCAATTGGGTATTTGAATTAAAAAAAATATTGTATATTTTTATGTATTTTAAGTTTGGTTTTCGATGCAAAACTAAACTCACGGTCCGGTTTCATTCGGATTAGGTTGTTAGGTTGTATTGTTAATGCGTTTTCTAAAAACAGTTTTCTCATATTGGAATGGAATATCGGATTGCAGTCAGAAATCATAAAACCGGACAATTCATAAAACCGTCAAAAACTCAAAATCCATAACGATTCGCTTCATTTCTCTTGCTCTTACGACGGTTCACTGAGTTAGAAAAAAAAGGAAATGAAATTAGCTCTGTCTTATTCTAACTAAAGTAGTCGTACGGTGGAGTGATAGAGAACGAATGCGTATCAAAACTATAGAAAACTAAAACTTTAGGTAGATTTAGGCTAGGAACAGATGAACGCGCGTATCCGCGCATCGCCGCGCGGTTGGAGCATTCACATGACGGAAAATGTATGGGAGCGCCCCGCGCGTTGCCGCGCGGTACCGCGCGATCATGTAGACGATTGTTACCGTTTATATTGATCTTGTACCGCGCGGTTCGTCGACCCGCGCGGTACCGCGCGATCATCTGAACCAAGCCTTAGGCTAGGAACAGATGATCGCGCGTAGCCGCGCGTCGCCGCGCGGTTGGAGCATTCACATGACGGTATTTGTATGGGAGCGCCCCGCGCGTTGCCGCGCGGTATCGCGCGATCATGTAGACGATAATTACCGTTTATATTGATCTTGTACCGCGCGGTTCGTCGACCCGCGCGGTACCGCGCGATCATATGAACCTAGCCTTAGATTTCGTTCGTTTGCAGTTTGAGTTTGGTTTTCGTTTTCGGTGCAAAACTAAACTCACGTCGGTTCGGTTTGGTTTCGTTCGGATAAGATAGTTTGCAGTTTGCGTTATCATCGTGCGTTTCCTAAAAACGGTTTTCTCATATTGGAATATCGATGCGATACGATTTCTGACTGCAAACGGATTTCAGTTTCGTTTTGATATATCTGTCTCATGCCTAGAACTTAGCCTAAGGCTAAGTTCATATGGCCGCGCGGTACCGCGTGGAACTACGAACCGCGCGGTATAAGATTAATATAAACGGTAATTAGCGTCTACATTATCGCGCGGTACCGCACGCCGCGGATCATCTGAACTTAGCCTAGGGCTAAGTTCATATGGCCGCGCGGTAACGCGCGGAACTACCAACCGCGCGGTACAAGATCAATATAAACGGTAATTATCGTCTACATTACCGCGCGGTACCGCGCGCCTATGTGCGTCGCGCTCCCATACAAATATCGTCATGTGAATGCTCAAACCGCGCGGCGACGCGCGGTTACGCGCGGTCATCTGAACTTAGCCTAAATAAATTGACGTAGATGTAGCCACCTAAGCGAATATTGGCGCGACAAATTGATTCGCGTCTTCGCCCGAATACTACGCGATGACACGATGTACCCGGCCACATACATCGCGTTAACACGAATATTCGCCGTAGCCCGCTAATGTGGCCCCAGCATTACAAGAGTCGTTCATAAGCACTTGTCAAGTAAAATGTCAAGCTAGAAAGGGAGGCGAGACCTTTCTACACTTTAACTTTATTATTACCCGTGACGTCACACGTGGGTGCACGTTATGAAAAAGCTTGTGTAAGCGTCATCGTGTCCGCAACTTTAAAATATAATTTTATTTTTTAATTTACTTTTTATATAATTAAAATATCTGCAAGACAGAGGTGTACACTGATAAACTTAATACATAATATGTAGTAAGCAAACTATTGTATTGTTACGTACATTCACAACAGTACATGAAATACAAAAATAAATAATAAATAAATAATGCTGGACAATCCACACAAGTACACAACATCATCTAACCCCAAGTAAGCAGAGCTTGTGTTATGGGTACTAGAAGACTGACATACTTAATACAATATATTACATACATAGATATTTTTTTTTATACATATAAAACACCCAGAACACCCGGAATAAATATTTGCAGATCATTTATTCCAAGGCGGGAATGGAACCCGCAACCTCGGCGTCGCAAGCGGACCTTCGCCCGCCGCGCCACATCGGTTGTCACATAGACATTAAGGCTGGTTTATACAGGGTCAGTAGAGAAGTCAGTCGCAGCGCCAATGTCGGCGCCGCGACTGACTTCAACTGTTTACATGAAGTAAGTAGTAGTGGTGCGTTTCTCACGGTGAGCACACGTGTGTGAAGTCAGTGGGGAAAATGAATTCGCGAAAACAACTGAAACGACGATTTAATTATTTGTTGAAAAATTTATCAATTTTGCTGTTGAATGAGTCAATAGAAATGGTAGAAAATGAGATAACTAAAAATAAACGACAATGGGTAAGAAAATGGATTGACAATAGAACCGAAACTGGTGGCTCTGCTTTGTTGCTGAAGCAATTGCGATTTGAAGATCCTGCGGAGTACAAACTGGCTATGAGGATGTCACCACAGAATTTTGACGAATTGCTGTCAATAATATCGAGCTCAAAACGTGGTCACTCTACAACGCAGCGGCAGTGACGAACCACGCACTGACTTGTTTGTTTACACGGGGTTTATTTTACTAGCGCGGGGGTGCGCGGGTGGCGGGGGGCGCCAACTGACTTTAAAATATTCGTGTCCGAATATTCAAGTCAGCGCTGACTTCAACCCACTGTACTGACTTCAAATCAGTTTACACAGGGTTTTTTTCGGGTCAGCACTGACTTGGCTCGAATTTGAAGTCAGTCACTGACCCTGTATAAACCAGCCTTTACATATATGATACGATATAATTCACATTAATATTGACATTATTCCTAAAATGACTCGTGAAACTATTACTACTATTATATAACCAAAATGGTACCATAACCACAATTGATATGATAAAGTGGTCCGTGAGTTTATAATGTAATCAGCTTTGATGATCCTAAAATGATACAATGGTCAACTGATTAATATAGGTATTTTAATCAACTACACATTTGCTATAATTTGGCGTTAGACTATATTACAGACCGCAAAACTAAATAGCATTTTGGTTTCGACAACATTTTTGTGGTAACTTATGTAGGTATAACTGAGCTACACTAAACTGCATCGATATAAAATTTCTTCGCAAACAAACTTATGACTACTACTGTATATATATATAAAATACATAAGAAACAGTTGAACTATCTACAGACCGTTGCAAACGATTTATAAAAAGCTCAACAGATCCAAATCAGTACCAATCGGAGGCGTACCCAAGATACTGCATTGTAAATGTAGTAAAGATAGGAATCAATATTGGAAATAATCAATACTAATTATTTCATAATGAATTTATTATATTACAGCTTACACGTCTCCTAACAAGGTTGGTAGGACCCAACTCTTCCGTATGCATGGGACATTAGTATGGAACATGTAAAAAACACACTTTACAATTGTTTCAGGTAATAACTTTCAAGAAGAGCCTTGTTGCAGTGCAATGCGAAATCCATTCAATTATTTTAGATTTCTTGATAAGAAAGAATTTTACTTGATTGCAATGTGGAAAGAGACGTAAGTAGGTACAATAAGATAAGGTTCAGACTTAGAGAATGCTGAACAAACCTTTAACTACATAATATAAACATATCTCCGTGTCGGATTGTGTCACTAAGGCGTTGAAACTGAAAAAGTAACCATCTTTTTTATGTTCAGTTCTGTCAATCTAAAGGTTTCCTGTACCTCTACCATGAGTTGTCACAGTAAAAAAGAAGTTTATTGCAAAAATATTTTTGCAATCGTTTTACTTTTAATGAATAACCAACTTTGTAAAACTAATTGATATTAAAGCTTGGTTTGTTAGTAGTTTCAACAAAATTCTCAGCTATTTCGATATTAAAATGAACGAAGTCTATCAAATCAATTATAAAACGTGAAGAATGTTGCAGTGGAAACAAATATTTTTGATCGGAGTTTATTGGACATGTAAACAAAACAGAAAAAAGACATTTTTTTAATCAACATCAAAACTAAAATGCGAACATAAAGGTGAGAACAGTATTCATTATAAACCTACAGAAAATTCATTAACAATTCTATATAACACAAGTTTACAGTTTAAGTACATCTTGACATCAACCCAGCAAAGCAAAGTTTACCGTGCTGACTAACCGAGTTACCGAGAACCAAGATAGTTTGTATTGGTCATATAGTTCAATTTCGCTTCAATATTGACATAAACCGATCGCTGACAAGGTTAAAGTAGTTGGTCCAAGCACTTCGAATTGCTGAAGATACCACACATTTAGGGACCCTTCTAAATGTATAGTACTTAAGCTTTTAGGTAATAGTTTTGATGTTTATAGTGCATGATTTAACGTTTACGCTGGTATTGCTTAGCTATAAATTAAGCTTAGTTTAGTTTTGTTAATAAGATTAATATTGATTGCAACCTACAAACTTGATTGAATAATAAATAAAATTATAAAATTATTGGTATGGAGAAAAGAGGTTGACTTTTTTGAGCTAGTGTCATTATGTTATTGATATTTTGATTTTTCCTAACTGTCTTAAAGTTTAATTTATAAGTTTTTTTTAAACTTTATTCACAAACAAACTTACGACTATACAGTATTTACAAAATGTACATTGTCATATAAAATACATAAGAAACAGTTGAGCTATCTACAGACCGTTGCAAACGATCTATAGATAGTTCAACTGATCCAAATCAGTACCAATTGGAAGCGTACCCAAGACACTGGCTGCATTGCCGCGCTGAATAGCAATGCTGATACGCTGGGCCAGATACTCACCAGCCCTCGGGAAAATAACAGTAAGTATTTATAAGTTGTATGTGTATAATATAATGATTGAGAGGTTTTCTATAATAAATAACACTATTTACTGTTAGATTATTATTTTCATATTATAAACTTCTTCAGATGATTCTAATTGACAGTTCCTCGTGACCAGAGTTTTGAAAGAAGAAGAAACTATGGGCCATGTTTCTACTGTTTTATTTGTACGATGAAATAAAATTGATGCTGATATCCCAGAACAAAAAAACGGTACAATCCAAATGAATTTAAAAAAAACTGTTATGTCATGAAAGTACCTAATAAGGTATGTATTCTATGTAAAACAAGATTGCTAATAAAACCTTTCATTTATTATTATACATTTATTACACAAGGAACGTGAGAAAGTCTCTACACACTCAGGAAAAGTAAGAAAAAGTAAATTTATTAGTCATTTATCTTCATTTTCTATGTGTCTTGCCGTGGAGAGGTTTCTATTGATCACTTGATGTTACAAGGCAAGTTGGAAGGAAAAAAAGCGCGCGGCAACTGCCATTACATATACAGATTAGATAAGAACATCATTTGACATTTCTCTAATTCAGTGTGTAAGTAAAGCTTTGTGGTGGAGCGAGCCTCAACATGACAACTACGACCACTTTGACAACAGTGTTCCGAAAGAAGAATATAACACATCATACCATCCATTGATCTTCTACATAAGACCATTGATACTATCCAAAAGTTTAATCTAAACTTCAACCAAGAAGGTCAATTAGGTCAACCTGTAAGGTCAACCTGTAACACTTGTCAAATAATGTGACACGCATTAGATGTCAAATACAGAAGCCAGTGACGTATGAACCTGCGGCACCTTTGTGGCGTAATCGGAGTATATGCAGCAGTACAGAGTACCCACGTATGTCACACGACAGTAGTATAACTAGAAAGAGAGGTCCATTTTAAGCCAGATACCTGCTTTGACATACCCGTTTCAAGTTATGGGTTTAATTTGTTCTGCTCTAGAAAAACATTGTTATTATTGAACCTTATTTTTGATTTGATTCGATTCATGTTTACCCATGCCGAGAAGAAACACGTGGATAATTTGGTTAAAACCTCCAAATAAATAAAACCACTGGCATTTTTTCAAACGTACATTTATACGCACCAAGTTTAATAAATCTTCTGTTGCCAAATTTAAGCTCTGCTAAAGATCAATGTGCTTACTTTACGACATGCTATTAACTGTTTATCTTTAGTTGATGTGTCTATGTTATGTGTACTTATTAGAAGCTTACTTATTGGTTTAGGAGGTGAGCGTTTGCTGCTACTCAGTTCATAACTTTTGCAGTTTCTTTGCTACTCGTATTTTTTTTTTCTTCATGTTGGTAACATGGAGTTCACTTTCTGCTCGTGACGTTTGCTCGTGTGATACCGCACAGGGCCTGGCATGGTGCCAACTGACCCGAGGGAGTTCTTCATACGCCAAATAGCACTCTCCAGCACCGAACTGCAAGATATTAAGCTATTCCTAACGATAAATAGTGTTTATTCTCATTCCACTACTCCAGCCAGAACTTATTTACAAAATAAGGTTTCCTTTTAAATTCAGATGAGAAAAATACAGAGATAGCTAAATAATTCAGCTTAAAAAAGCACCATTCTTTGTGTTTTTTTCCATTGAAGTACTGCGAAATGATAATTGCAAGTATACCAGTTATTACAAACTATTGTTTTTGTAATGTTATGCTTTTTGTGTCTTTTTTGGTGGAATTTTTACAATACTTGAGGTATTACGTAGCATAATGTATAAAGCGTTGAAATAAGAAATAAGTCTTATCGGGATTTGATAGAACACGTTGCTCATAGGTTTTTGAAGTAAAAAAAAATCACAATTTTTCCTTTAAAACAAATGACAGACGACTTGACGATTGACTGACTCGACTGAGATTTATATTTATCAGTAGCTCTACCATGAGTTTTTACTATACTATATTTACTATACTCGCTAGCGTCTGTAGTTAAAAAAATGTATGAAGATTTGTACAGCGCTTCTAGCGGATAGTTGGGTACTAAAATTCGTCATACTAATATTGACGTAACTACTGTAGTAAAGTCAGGCGATTTTACTGTGACAACTCATGGTAGAGGTACTGCAATGTAGTAGTCAGCAACCAAGCAGTCGTTATGTAACACATCAATAATTTTGGAGCAATGTAGTAGTCTATTAAGGATTTAAAGAATATTTTATTTATGTAAAAAATATATTACCCAAACATAGAAGAAAAGACACATGCGTTGCCTTGCCTTCCCTTTGAAGAATAGCTAGTTTTGATCAAATGTCCCACACGTTTCTACGTCATAATATTTTTGTTTTTACTTTTTTCATAGCTTCAGTGACAAAAGAACACATTATACAGATATTGTAGAACGTAAAACGCAGACTTGGTGACCGGAGCTTCGCCGGCGATTTTAAAACTCTTTTCATCTCTTTTCTTCGTAAAACCAAAGCAATTTAAAACTTTAACCTTACAACTTAAAGTAGGTTTTTAGATAATACCAATGACGTTTCTATGCCAAACTTTTTGATATAAGTTTCTATTTTCTATATTGCTAGTTCACTGCATTTAATTCACCATTCTGTTTAGGCAGTTTGGAAGTCCAATTAATTCAATAATTACTTAGTCATAAAAATACAGAAAACTATTTTGTGATGATAAGTGAGTGTAATTTCAAAATCAAAATTTTCGAAATTTTATTACTATTCCTATTAATTTTATTATTATGGTTCTCTTAAATCATAAAAATACTAGGTACGTGTCGTCCCATACTAAAAATAGTACTTGTAGTTATTTTATTAACCAACAGCTAGTTGACTGACACAATACTCAGCAATACCACATTGTAATTAGTACTATTGCTTTACGAATGTAAATTAAACCTCACTAAAATGCGCTTACCATTTCAGGCTGTATTTGTTGGAATCGAACACCAATTAGTCAAATAAATGCACGCGAGTTAAATCAAAGTTCATTTTAAAAGCCATTCGTATAAAATTGATATCTTCACAATTCTTCACAATTTTATTCATATTTCAATTCAATCCAATAAGAATATTCTTACATCCTCCACCATTAAAATTCTACGTTGCATTCTTTATATTTTTCAATTTCTAAAAGATCCAGCGGAGATCGCTTCGCAAATAAAATGTAGAGAATATTATATTTTGTGAGGCGCTCAACCGATGAATGGGTTCCGTCGATGTTGAGGCTCAGCTTAGTCACAGTATACATAATAGTTGATAGTGCTCAAGAAAAGCCACAAACACTTAAGTCTATAACCACTGCTACACGGAGTCGAAATTCTCTTCGGTCAAGACGCGGTCTTTAATTTTCTGATGCACAACTTATTTATTTAGTTTTTACCATGGAATGAATACATAGTAAAAACATCTTTCGTAGCGTAGAACAAACAAAAAAATCGATAAAGTCTGCAGAATTTGGCGAAAAAATGTTCTCCTAGTCCGTCATTTTCACGACAGAATTGTTTGTAAACCGTGGTGCAGACATTAAAATTACACTGCATAAGTTGATGCTTAAATGCACTATTCTATACTCAACAAGCAACGTTGCCTGTAAGGTAATTTAGCCTATAAAATCCAAAAGTGACCAAGCGATTTTCAATCTTATGTTAGTACCAGTAAGCTCAGTTTAGTTAGCGACAGAGTTCTGGTAAAAGAGCTTAAGCTTAGGCGGTTTAAGCTTCAAACTGTTTGCTGTTCGATAATGATTTTGTTTTAAAGCTGTGTTATCCAGTAGAAACTTAAATGCACTTGAGTTCGGCAGACTGTTGAAGTTATTTAATGTTAGCTCGCCTGTATACCTACATAATTGTAGTGCACTGTCGCCTTCAGCGCTGTTTGTCTTGGAAACGTTACATAAAAATGCTACATTTTTAAGTGCTTGCTAATTTACTGAAATTAAATTGAATAGACTTTTGAATTATTTATTTATCTATATATATAAAAATCAATGCCACTTTTCGTTGTTATTTTATAACTCAAGAACGGGCTCTCCTATCCAAACCAAATTTTTAGGCTTTATTTGGACTAATTAGCAGATGGTTATGTGAAGTTTGCATATAATCTGTCGAGTAGTTCTTCATTTATCACATTTTTTGTAGTCTGCTTATTTAATGCCTTTAAGGCGGAACAGAGTTCGCCGGGACAGCTAGTTTGTTATATAAATTACAATTTATTTAGTAAAATCATAAAGTTAATCTTCTTATACATTAATTCTAGCAAGGGAGCCCAAAAGATTTTTGAGCGTTACTCAAGCGGGTCAGACCTTATAAGAACTAATTTTGTGCATTGAAGAAGGGGCAAGAAACTTAGGTTCTCGTACGGGGTGAAGAAACTTGTTCTGTTTGTGAGATCGATGCTAGACAATGCGTTTGTAAAACAAATCACCAAGACAGACTGTCTCGCCATGCTTTGGTTTTCTATACAATGTTTTGGTTTCAGTGTATCTACCATGAGTTGTCACAGTAAAATCGCCTGACTTTACTACAGTAGTTACGTCAATATTAGTATGACGAATTTTAGTACCCAACTATCCGCTAGAGGCGCTGTACAAATCTTCATAAGTACATTTTTTTAACTACAGACGCTAGCGAGTGTAGTAAATATAGTATAGTAAAAACTCATGGTAGACCTACTGATGCTTTGAAAATTATAAATTACAGTATCATAACGGCAGTAATAATGACACAATCGAAATGTTATATAAAATGGCACTCAACCGAAAAAAAATATCAGTATGGAACTGATTGCTATTTGTAGCAAGAACTTTATGGTTAAAAGATGGATCTACTGTTTCGTATGTATTTTATAATGTATAAATGATGGCTCTCACGACATTTGTCCAACTCTCGCGGTTTCAGATTTGTATTTGTAATTATTTGTTGCTTACATGTATATGTTACATACATACATTAGCATGTAGCTTAGGTCTAGTAGTAGCATAAGTGAGTACTCACTTATGCTACTACTAGACCTAAGCTACATTGCACCTACATTGCAGTGCCCTTGCAGGGTGCACCCTGCAAGGGCACTGCGATATAGGTCTATTTACTAAATTGATTAAATACATGTCAAATAGATGGATGTAATACAAATATCAAAATACTAGAATAAATTACAATAATAATAATAATGTCCGAATAAAAATCCAGTCCAATAAAATGTTACCGACACCGACCTCGAAAACCATCATCTATATTGTAAGAACTGTTTTCAGTCATAGATTTCTTCGTAATTTCTGTATGATTTGCCAACATCTTTAGTTCTGGATATTTTTTTTAAGTAAAAGCATTAGCTTGTGAAGTGATACAACATCAAATTGAAATCTAACGTTATTGCAAAATACGTTTAACTTAGCTAGCTGAGATAATAATGTATTTAAACTATTTTAATACACCGACGTACATCTTAAGATCGATAATACATAAACGGCAATTTCGTATCTAATCAAAAATCATTTTGATTAGCGACAAGATTAATTAGGTATACATTTTAGCACCAGCTCGTGCAACTTATTATCTAGTTCAGTGAAACGTGATATGAAGCGGAATTATTCATTGATGAGTTTTCGAAAACTGATAGGAATAATTAATAATTTGCGCGATCAACTGTGAAATTTTACGAAGTCGTATGGAATTAATTAGTTATATTAAACAAACGGTTCTTGCGACTATACAGCTCTATTTTTTTTCTTGAATCTGTAAATTAGGTTTATTATTACTTGAAGCATGTTATTGTGTTATTGTATGTGTGTATTTGCACAACAAAGTATATAAGTATACTACTACTAGCTCCATTGTAGAAGCTTTGCTTATTTTGGGACTAGTAAAAAAAAGTAATAGCAAGTAATATCTGAAATGTCCTTGAATATAAGTGGGGATCAAACCCACGGCCCCAGCAGCTGTGCAGCCTGGTATGCTTTAGAGCCTGGTAAATAATGAAGCTATTAAGCATGTACCTTAGCATAAAGCATCACCTGATATATATAATAACATTATTGTGTCTTGTGAATTTTCATTAGATCGGTTAAGATCCCACGCAAGATACTAAACAAGATTATCTTGCTTTCCAAGTCTGAGAACCGCCAATTATTAGATTGGTCGACTAACCAGTAACCGACTTAGGTGCCAGCCACAAGCCATCGTCGGCTCTAAATTAGTTATAGAACATAGAGGGGCTTGCACATTGACAGATTGATTGTGTTGAAGCTTTTAAACGAAAATCGGTTCGACGATAGACGTAAAGCTTACACTTTATTCAGTAAATACAAGGGTTTATTTAGATGTGGAGTGAAAGCAATTTTTTTTTAAGTGATAACTTCTTTAGCGGCGCTGAGCACTTTTTTTTGTATGGGTAAAAACTTTCAAACTCGCGTCAGGGTCACGTGATGCTGATCGAAAAAGCGTAAGATCGAGGGGAAGGGAGAGGAACTAGTATCTCCCACTCTTTCTACCGTGCCTGAGTGTGCTGCTCTGTTTTTATTATTTGATGTATAACTGTTGCATTTTTTTAACCTATACTGTCCCAGCTGGACAAAAACTCCTTCAAAGCCTTCCACTTATCCCGGTCTATGGCGACACTCCACCAATCCCTCTTTTTGTTTATTGTTATTAAATATAATTTATTAATATTAAGTATTTTATGATTCTATAAGCATTACAATTAAATACTGTTCTGGTGAAGTGTCAATTTAACTTAAAAACGATTAAATGCAACAGTAACGGTTTCTGGAAACCCAAATCACGATTAATCCGAGTTTGACACATAGATAGTAATTATTTGATTTTTTCGTTGATCATCGTTCGAGAAACCGGCCGTAAGTAAACCTATCTATTGTGAGTAAACCAATTGGTGGCTGGGGCGATGCCATCGGTATTCAACCCATAGATAGATGATCTTACCTCTATGGTCACAAACAACAGTATAGTCTCGGCATCAGGCCTGTTGACTTGCATTGTTGTACCGGTTTTCGGTTTTATATTTCAAGTGCATCTATAAATATATATCACTTTTGGAATTGAATTTCAAGTCCTTTAGAGCTTAACTAATGTCATTACGCCTATAATATTTCAAAATATATAGTTTTCATTATAAACGGGATATTCACCATGATTTGTGAGTTTGATTATTTCCCGATATTTCGGTACAGTTGCATGCGCCATAAAACTTTGTAACCCAATGTGTAAAACAACTCGTTTGAAGTAGCGGCGTGCTGATAGATTTAAACAGTAAAAAAAATATTGTCTATATATGATATACATAGTTTATTTCAACTTTTCCTTTTAAAGATAATATACAGCAATTTATTCCGCCAAAAAGTAATGGCTTTACTGAAGAATTTAACATTTAAACCCACAATTTAAGCAAGTAAAACTAAATGCAAGACATAACTTTAAAAATCATACGTCCATATTTATTTTAATAGGTAAAAGCTACATTGCAGACGGCATTAATGTTACAATTTCTGTAAAATATATTTTCATCTTTCCTCTCCGGGACTTGTTAGGTCGCAAAACTAGAATTTCTATTATAACTAGAAATATTTCTTCGCTGCAAAATTCCGTTGGGAATTCAAAATTCAGTGCCAATACTGTATCAAATGTTAACTCAAGGCACCTTTGCTCGGGGTTGAACTCACAAAATGTCGTAGCTAGGTGCTACGTCGTAGCCACTCGCTACGTGTGTAGCGGAGTGTGACGTCACACGCGATGTAGATTTTATTCAAATATTTGAATAAGCAGTTCAAATAGCTGTGGGTAGTCGCGATGTGTATATCGATCTAACTATTGGTTTAATACGTTGTGGGAGACCATTTTAAGTTAATATTTAAAAATAAAAAAATTGTTTATATCTTTTAAATAAATTGAAATTGAATTTCTGAAATAACACCTAGTAAAGGATAAATTTCAAACGATATCGACTTCAATATTGCATTTACTGGAGCGTTGGCTTGACAGCGACGAACTATGCTGATCCCAGATAAAGACAAAGTTCAACTGAAATCCTATTACTTTTGCTCACTTGATACAGAAATAGTTTTGTTTGCTGACAGCGTAGTGGTATCTCGGCGGGCTTTGATCTCGAGACTAATTACTTATCAAAGTACTTTTCAAAAAGATTATATAAATGCATGATTTTATTTGAGAATCTTTGATGCATGTTCAAACTATAATTAATATTAGATATATTTTTTTCAAAATATATCGATTTAACCAGATAACGTTGTGTGAAAAGTGCATTAATAAATAAGATCCATATAACAACAAATGAGAACAAATGTTTGTGTGTTAACACTGTCTATGTATTCTATATAGATATCTATGCATTCACTAAAAAAGTTTATAAGTATTCCAACATCTAGTTGCCATACAAGCTTAGTTTGGTAGTAGATGTGGGAAATAAATGAATATTTATTTTATTCATTTATTTAAGATGCATTTATAAACATTGATAAATGAAATCTTTTAAGAAAACATTAATAGTATCGAATTCCATAACTAAAATCTAATTACATCCAGAATTGAACACCCGGCAGCTTCTCAAACAAATTAGCTACAAAATCAATCCGTAGAGATCCCAAGATAGATGAACTCAAGTTTCCGATTTAATCTTGAAAAGGTAATTTCTGCTGCGAATCGAACATTGCACCTAACTTGGGAGTTAGCACAAATAAATGTGACAATCGTAAACGTACCGAAACAGTGAAATGCGTTGCGCGTCAACATCAGCTTTACAGTCAAACGTTGAGGCGTTAGCGCGCAGTGTATCTCAAATACTTTACGCTAACGAGTGTCACATTTCTTCGAACTCAGTCCTCTGACACCAAAGTCCCAGTGCGATCGATCGACATCATTAATGCTAACTGAAACCGCAGACTAAAAGTTAAGGACAATATATATATATCGCCTTATATTATAAGTATAGTAAGTAAGTACTATAAAATAATGCAAGACAGTAATGCTGGTAATTAATAATTATAACTACGTTAAAAAACTGTCAAGATTTTTTAACATGATTATAACGTATCTTTATTGTAAATACATACATAGTAACACCCAGAGACAGAACAAATATTTATGTTCATCACACACACATTTGTATTGCTTGAACCCACGACCCAAAGCACGGAAGGCAGAGCTACTACCAACTGAGCTGACACGCCTAATCAGCCATAAAAATAAGCTGAAAAATGTATTCCTATAACCCATAAATATTAGTTTAATTCTTATAATAAAAAGTAAGTGAATTTAATATTCGATAAATGTCTTGTGGAGGAAAGCTTCCACATTGTTGAACTTCGCCTATAATACCGGCTAGTATTTAACCTCCCGACCTCAGCTTATTACGAATAATAGGCTTACAAGCGAAGGGTTGCAAGCAGGGGAGGGTGTCGTGTTCTAAAATAGGTAAACGTTATTCAAGTAGCAGCTAGCTACTACAGCATAAATTTAATGGAAGCACTCGGAAAGCATTTGGTTGAAGCAAAATTTTAGGGTAGGGGAGACCTAGGATAGTTGTTACAGAGGAGAGTTGTTACGAGGCCGATTTCTCGGAACCTATGATCGTTAGTGAGCTGGCAATGCCACTCAATTGATTCTTTTTAGATGCGCTTTTTGATAAAACAAGTGTCTCAGGCATCAGGCAAATGGTTGCCCGAGTACGACGCCTGTATGAAAAAAAAGCCGAAAAGTATTTTTTTTGTCAAAATTTTAATACATTAAATTTAGATGGTTATGTTATTTTTTTGTATACTGTAGGGTTATTGAAGTTTCAAATAGTGGCGTTGTTTTGATGATCCTTTACGTTGTTGTGAAATTATGAATGTTTATTCTGACCAGGTTGTAATTTTCGACACCTAGGAGAGTTGTGACACGCTGTAACAACTATCCTATTTTAGTTTGTTTGCTTTGAATTTTATGTCATTAGCAATCCAATCAAAAGGTTTCAGTTCAGGAGTGGAGAGGCTGGTCGAGAATGGCACTAGGAGTGAGCTGCTGTACGTCTGTCATAATATATTGGATTACAGACATATTTTATAGCGGCTGATATTGTCATGATGCCATAGTTACTTAAAAAATATTTATTTCTTATAATCTTAATGTCTGTAGTCTCAACAATTATGCCAAATGATAATTGAAGTTTTATTAAAGGGTGTGTGTTTTATAATTCTTATAAAAGTCATCTTACCTATCAAATATAGTATTGATAAACAGCTGTAACAACTTACCTTGGTGCCTGTCACAACTTACCTCGGTGTTAGGAGAGTTGTTACAGTTTGAGTTGTTTCTGTTTTGGTAGATTTTCTCAGAAACCTTACAACTTGCATTTATTGTCATGACTGTTTTTGATAGAGGAAAGATTGCTCTATATTTAGACATTAAGTTGATAACTGTGCTATGTTTCTTTATTGAGATATGTGGTTTTAAGTAAAAATTGTAACAACCCTCCTTGGTCTCCCCTATAAATATATGTTTTATTTTGTTATCAAACAAAACAAACATTTATTTACAAATATATTACGACAATTACAGTTTATGTGATACATATTTGCAAAACACACTACCATATTTGATTTATATATAAGTATGTACTTATTTATATTTTTGATAGAATACATTGACGATAAAATATTTTAAAAAATCTGAAGGTTTTATACACAATCAAGCAACTATCCTGTTTACAATTAGCTGTTTTTTATTAATAAGAACCTTACTTTTTATATTTTTTTTAACTAATGAGAGTGCAAGATTAGCGAGATTAATGGTGCAAGTAGAAGTAGGCTGAAAAAGGAATGGTTGGATTGTGTGAAGGAGGATATGAATGTGAGAGTAGTAGATTCAGAACTGACGAATGATAGGAGTGAGTGGAGAAAGAGAACATGTTATGCCGACCCCACTTAGCGTAGGATAAGGGCAAGGGAATGATGAGTGCAAGATTAGCGTGGTATGGGCATGTAATGAAGAGGGATGAAAGTCGTATAACAAAAAAAGTTATGAATATAAGTGAGACTGGGTATGTAAGTAGTGGAAGGTCAAAAAAGAAGTGGTTGGATTGTGTGAAAAAGGATATGAATGCGAGAGGAGTCGATTCAGAGATGACGAATGATAGAAGTGAGTGGAAGATGAAAACATATTGTGCCGACCCCAGCTAGAGTGGGATAAGGTCAGGGAGATGATGATTATCTAAAATATTGCTATTAGTTTAATAATAATAATAAAAATAATAAAATAAAGGTTATTGGTCAACCAAAGAGCGTACAAAGTAATAGAAACAAAACATAAATTAGGACACTAAAAATAGAAATAAATAGTACATGTCATTATTTGATGTGGGCTCCTTAATTTCCAAACTAAGTAAAAACTTGTATTTTGGAAATCAGTGATCCTCCTTAAGTGCAGTTACTAAAATAAATTTGGCTAATATACTTAGTAATATACACTCGAGAGCAATGAATCCGGGTCACTTAAAGAATCCTAAAAATCTCGGAAACTAAAAATGCTAGGTTAATGCAATAAATTGTATTTAATAGACAATGTAATACTCCTTAAATGAAGGTATTAAAACTTCTTAGTTATTGTAAAGTTATATCATAAAAAAATCAAATTTGAAAAAGGGCCACTTTCGAAGATGGAACTACGAAATTACAGCATTTGGTTTTGCTTTTGTTTGTAATCCGTCATTTATGTGGGTACATAAACCATGTTGATAGTGCTCTATATTCATTATTCAAGCTGAAATTATGTCGCTTACGCCTGAAGAATGCACCAGAATACTTACAATGCTGGAAACCGGCCGGAGTCAGCGCGATACAGCCAGGACTGTCGGTGTGTCGCTGTCAACAGTACAAAGAGTTCTCCGACGTTACGAAGAAACTGGTTCTAACCTACGCAGACCAGGAACGGGCAGAACCAGGTGTACCACAGCACGAGAAGACCGATACTTGGTGAACACCATGCTTCGAAATCGCTTTCTCACAGGAACTGAACTCACCAATCAGTTTCGACGCCTCGGAGGAAGTAACCCAAGTGCATGGACAGTAAGACGTCGGCTTGCTGAATCTAACTTAAAACCCCTTAGACCTGCAAACGGCCCTAAACTGGAGCGTGGGCATCGTATTTCGAGACTAAGATATGCCCAGAGCCACGTAAATTGGAGTATTGAAGATTGGTCAAAAGTTATGTTCTCCGACGAATCAAAATTTATGCTCTACAAGCACGATGGAAGACACAGAGTGTATCGAAGACCAGGGGAAAGATTCAAGCAAGCATGCATCGAAGAAAAAGTAGCCTACGGTGGTGGGTCTGTACTTGTGTGGGCCGGAATTTCTTCTGAAAGTCGCACAGAGCTGGTGATCATAGAAAACGGCTCTTTAACTAGCGTAAGATATGTGGAAGAAATCCTCAATGATCACGTTGGTCCATTTATGGTCAATTTAGGTGAGGATGCTATATTTATGCATGACAATGCCCGACCTCATACGGGTAGGATTGTGAATGACTACCTTCAAGAGATGAACATTACTCGTATGGAGTGGCCAGCGCGCAGCCCGGATATCAACCCGATCGAGCATGCTTGGGACGAGCTAGGCAGATGCGTAAAACAACGAAACCCTCCCCCAATCACGCTTCGTGAGCTCAAAATTGCTCTCACAGAGGAATGGGAGAATATTCCCCAAAATCGTATAAGGAACTTGGTGTACAGCATGCCAAACCGCGTAAACGCAGTAATGGAAGCACGAGGAGGCAATACGAAGTATTAAAATTCAAGAAAATCGTAATAAAGTTCAAAAATTTCATGTTTCCTATTTTTGTTTTAAGGAGAGATCAGCAGTTTTTTTCTTTATGTAATTTTGTGTTAATAAAATGTATGGTGACTCATATTTTTTTTACTTTCATTTAAGGAGTATTACATTGTCTATTAAATACAATTTATTGCATTAACCTATCATTTTTAGTTTCCGAGATTTTTAACATTCTTTAAGTGACCGGGATTCATTGCTCTCGAGTGTATTTTAGTTTAGTCATCGAATGCGTCGCGAACTCCCGACCGACATGCGTCATCTAGTCTATAAGCGCTTTCTCTGATGGTGACATTGTCCTATCCAAAATAGAATATAATAAGTTATTAATAGCCACATTTGTTATTGTTTGTAAATAAATGAGCGTAAGGCGCCGTCAATGATAGTAGATGTTATTATGTCTGTAAACATTGTTTTCATGGCTAAGGTGTTTACCTCACTTTTATATGAACGTTGTGTATATTAGATTACAAAACAGATTGTTTTTTTACATGCGTTGCATAACAGGGGGGTATCCTGACAACTGAAATGTTTTTGAACAGTTATTTGATCAAATTGCAGTTCAGTTTTCTTCTTCGTTTTTTATTGATATTTTGAATTGATCAGTTTTTATACCGTTTGATAGAATTAACCAAAAATCAGGTAGGCCATGCCCAAATCAGGTAGGTCATGATTAAATCAGGTAGGTCATTCTCAAATCAGGTAGGCCACGTGCTAAACTGCGGCATTGACGTCATTTTTAACAGCTCAGTAATGTAATAATTTTATAAAGCTCAGTCTCGTCAGTGCACAAAAATGCCACGGAATACTGATGAGTTACTATAGTAAAATCATCGAAAACTGAACTGCAACTGAAAGGATATTCGGTCACGCAAGTTTCCCCGTGCTGGATAGCCCCCAGGATTATTATCACTTGGTGGTTGTTGCCCTACTCATGCGTGAATTCAATGGAGGTTTAAGTACACATCGTTAGGTGTATTTATTCAATCAGCATTCAGGCAAGGGGTTGTGTGAAATATCGATGAATATTAATTTATTTGTTTGCCGTGATTGCAGTTTTGTGTCCAATACTACCTTTGACTCAACCTTGCATGTACTTATCGATTCCAACAACTAGGTTACGGCCTCGCAGGTTTCATAGGGGCCGTATTTACACAAAAAACTCAGACTGAAACGTGACGCAAGCATAGATTTTCAAAGAAAACTGATAAAATGTATGCAGAGTTAAGCACATGGTTTTGACGACCATTTTTACGATAAAATGCTATTAATTCAAAAATTCAGCCACATGTTCACTATTTAAAGTCGAACACGTCTTATTTTTAGTTAATACTAGCTGACCCGTGCCCACTTCGTTGGGCATAATTCGACCGTTTTTTCTCCGTTTCACTTACAAAACGGACTACCACGTAAAAGCCTTTTTATCTATGTATAACACTCAGCAATAATGTGTCTTTCTATTGATGAAAGAATTTTTAAAATCGGTTCAGTAGATCCTGAGATTACCCCTTAAAGTTTAACAAATATACAAACACACAAACTTTACTTCTTTATAATATTATATAGTATAGATGGTGCCTGCACAAGCCGTGTTAACCTTAATTCCCACCATGAGAGCGCTGGTGGTGTTTGCTATGTGGGCGTGCATATTATATTGACAAAGGAACGCTGGTTGCACCACTAGTCCAACAGAATACGTAACTATTGTGATTAATGGTGTGCTTGCCGTTGGTCTGTGTTTACTGACAAACATAACATGGATTGCAGACTGATTGCACTGGTTTGGTTATGAACAAGGAATAATTTATTAGTTTTTGTACAGGAATGCATTATTAGGTATTTTCTGATTCCCAAGTGTGTAACGATGGTTTGAATCTAAACACAAAATATACGTAATACATACTCAATGTATAAAAATAAACGAAGTATGCTTTATTGCTTTCTTATAATTACAAATCAAGGGCATGACATTTATCAATTTTCTCGAACTGTCTTAGTTTAAACTTGGCTATGACTGCCCTACTAAAAATATCAAACACTATCGGCCGGTTTCTTAAACGATGATCAACGAAAAAAACAAATAATTACTATGTGTCAAACTCGGATCAATCGTGATTTGGGTTAACAGAAACCGGCCGTATAGGCATTGTCAAACTGAAACACAAAATACTACCAAAATACTAGATGAGATATATCATAAATAAGTTTACTTACACAAATCTTACAATATTTGTAAGTCAAGTAAAAAAAAGCAGCTGAATTTGGTTTCAGGCCAAGTAGCTTCAAAAACGACTTCCAGTTTATTTATTCAAATCAAAAGTTTATTTTTTGGAATAGCATTGGGTAACAAATATCAATTAACGACTACTTTGTATTCATGAAACACGCAAACGATACCTCAGGCTAAAATTAGTGGGTTTACCACAGAGTTCTATAAATACTTCTGGTATGGAGTACTGTTGTCACATTTGTGATGGCTCAGTCAAACTGGCTTAGACTTGATTAAGCAAAGAGCTTTCAGATTAATAGGTGACTAACACATGGCGGAGTCTCGAACCCCATCTTAACATTGCTTGCCATTGATACATTTCAGGGAATGTGCCCAGTAACTAAACGACTTGATACCACCATCATTTTTGAATAATTGTACAAGCGGTCCAGTACCACTTTTTGTGGGTGGGTACCTTTTTACACTAAACGTTTTTGTACCTACGACATGCAAAGAAATGGAACAGATTGTCGGCGTCTGTCCGTGATTACTATAATCTTTATCCCTTTAGAGACAAAAGCAAGGTGTCTTCAAGAACATCCAGCTCCATTGCCTCATCGTCACTTTTCATCAGTTGAGATTGAAGTCAAAATAATGACTATAAATGTCATAATGAACAGAGTTGATTTGGTGAATTTGCTTATTGTACATCGTCGCATTCTAAACGAATATACTTCCTTACTCAAGTCAAACTTGCCTCGAGATATCCCCCAAGGAATACGGCGGTGCAAAAGTTGTCACCGAGCAAAGAATAGCAACCATTGACATTTCAGAAATGGACTCCGCATATCTCAGTATATATTAACAAAAAAGGAAAACAAAACGTAGCACCAGTTTCAGACAAATAAATGAGTTTTTCTTGTAGATAAAAATTGGTGTTACAAATGGATATTTTTTTTTACTTCTAATTATTGTTTATACTTGCTGTTTACAGTCAAGACAGATAGACATACTCAGTTAGATTTGTGTAAATATGAGTGCCTAAGTATAATTGTATTTCTTAATTTCGATGCAAAGTCTATGTTGTGAAATAGTATAGGTAGCAATGATCGATCTCTGCTAAAAGCTAAAGCTCCTACAATCCTGATGGCAAAATAAATCGTTGTGCGAATTCAAATCTTGATAAAAGCGACTTTTCACCGTTTTGTTGAGTGCTCTAAAAGCCAAACTTTACTTCTACAGCTTAAAGACATTTTTAAAGACAGAAAGCTGGGTTTGGAATAAGAAATACTTATATTATGTTTTGTATTGTATCTGGCATGTTAATATTCATGACAAGTGTCATAATATGACACTAAAAAAGAACTCAAAGTATACAATAAACTTATAACTCATTACAAGTTTATTGTATACTTTGAGTTCTTTTTTTATATATGACACTTGTCTCACACACTCAAGTCTTGCTAGGTTTATTTTACAATGACGGTAGATTGCTTACTTCTTCTTCTTATCGTGTCTATGCTACAACTGTATTTTGTTGTAGCATCGAGTGTTGAAAGATTAGCCAGACTAGACACTGCTTTGCCGTGCCTAGCTGTTACTATTACTGTTACTGTTATTGCTTACTGAGCACGCCCATTGGACGTGCCCATGACTGCTTCATAATATTGTACGTCTGAAACGGATAAAGTCTTCGTTCTAACCTAGTTTTATTACATCTATGTACACTATTCTACAATTATAGTCCAGTCAAAATAGACTAAAATTATGACTTCAGTTTGCATTAATTCCCAACAAGCTGGATTTTTGTGCAGGCCTTGAATACGTCATTACAAATGATATGTCAAAAGTCCCCATCGATCCCGCTTGTGCGTTGTTTTTTATTCGAGGTCAAAGGTCATAAATTTGCATTTTTTGCGTATATCTCTGAAACAACGAAAGCTATTGAAAAGTGGTTCAGGCAAAGTTTGTACATCATAAAATTGTCTACAAAAATACCTCAACACTTTTCTTCTAAAAAGCATCGTTTTCGAGATATAGTGAATTTAGACCGCAGGAAAATCATCGAAGATGCTGCGTTTTTTTCATTTCAGCCTTTTTATCTGTTTCATTGCCACAGAACAAACAGTATTTCTTGAAATTTACTGAAAGGGGTGATGGGTTCGATGGGTTAGTCCTCCTCAGAGGTAATGAATCGTCTTTTTGTTTCAAGAAATACTGTTCGTTCTATGGCAATGAAGCAGATAAAACGGCTGAAATGAAAAAAACGCAGCATTTTAGTAGATTTTCCTGCGGTTTAAAGTCACTATATCTCGAAAGTGATGCTTTGTAAAAGAAAAGTGTTGAGATATTTTTGTAGACAACTTTACGATCTACAAACTTTGTCGGAACTGTTTTTCGATAGCTCTCGTTTATGACTTTTAAAGGCAAATTTATGACTTTAACCTGGGTATTTGCGTTTTTCGCGTGTATCTCTGAAACAACGAGAGCTATCGAAAAATAGTTCAGGCAAAGTTTGTAGATCGTAAAGTTGTCTACAAAAATATCTCAACACTTATCTTCTACAAAGCATCGCTTTCAAGATATAGTGACTTTAAACCGCAGGAAAATTTACTAAAATGCTGCGTTTTTTTCATTTCAGCCGTTTTATCTGCTTCATTGCCATAGAATGAACAGTATTTCTTGAAACAAAAAGACGATTCATTACCTCGGAGGAGGACTAACCCATCGAACCCATCACCCCTTTCAGTAAATTTCAAGAAATACTGTTTGTTCTGTGGCAATGAAGCAGATAAAACGGCTGAAATGAAAAAAACGCAGCATCTTCGACGATTTTCCTGCGGTCTAAAGTCACTATATCTCGAAAACGATGCTTTGTAGAAGAAAAGTGTTGAGGTATTTTTGTAGACAATTTTATGATGTACAAACTTTGCCTGAACCACTTTTCAATAGCTTTCGTTGTTTCAGAGATATACGCAAAAAATGCAAATTTATGATCTTTGACCTCGAATAAAAAACAACGCACAAGCGGGATCGATGGGGACTTTTGACATATCATTTGTAATGACGTATTCAAGGCCTGTACAAAAATCCAGCTTGTTGGGAATTAATGCAAACTGGAATGTCTATTTTGACTGGACTATTAACTAACTAGTGTTTATTCTAGAATAGTGTACATAGATGTTTAATGAATGAATGAATGAATGAATGAATGAATGAAAACACTTTATTGTACTAGTAATACACCTTACAACTAATTATTAAGGAAAACATAAAAACTAACAAAATACAGTACAATGGGCGGTCTTATCGCTAGGGAGCGATTTCTTCCAGACAACCTTTGGATGGAAAGAAGCCTACAAAAAGAGGGTCAGCTAGGTGCACTATAGAATAAAATAGAATAAGAATTACATTAATTTTATTACTATAATACTATACATAGATAAATACAAATATATACATACATAAATACAACATATTTATAAATATATATATATATATAAATTACTAAAAAATAACTACGACAAGTCAGATGAGCGAATGATGTCATAATTCACTCAAGTAAAAGTTTTTGAGCCTATCTTTAAAAACGGTCAATGAAGGGGATTTTCTTATGGAAACCGGCAATGTATTCCATAAGCGGACAGCTTGGACAGAAAAAGAATTTGCATAGAAGCTAGTTCGATGCACAGGAGTTTTAAGGAGAAGATTATCTGAGGAACGAAGATTACGAACATTCGTGCAGTGCAGAAACTCGAAACGTTCCTTCAGATAGAGAGGAGCCGAAGGACCAAAGAGGATGTTGAATAGAAGAGACAGGATGTGAGTATTCCGGCGAAGACGTATAGGGAGCCACTTGAGTTTTGTACGAAACTCAGATACGTGATCATATTTTCTAAGACCATATATAAACCGGATGCACACATTTTGGAGCCGCTCAAGCTTGTCGAGCTTGTCTTCCGTGAGATCAAGATAGCAGGAGTCAGCGTAATCTAAGACAGGAAAAAGAAGAGATTGTGCAAGCGCAATTTTGGTAGCCGTGGGAAGAAAGTTGCGTAACCTTCTAATTGAACCTGCAGAAGCGAACAGTCTGCGACTCACGGATTCGAGTTGCGTACCCCACGACAAACTGCTATCAATAAATACTCCTAAGTTTTTAACCGTTTTACTGAAAGGAATAATTACACTGTCAAAACTCACGAGTGGTAGTGTTTGCCAATCAATCTTGCACGATGTACGAGAGCTACCTAAAACAATGACCTGGGTTTTTGCAGGATTCACTTTGAGCCCATATGCCTTACTCCAATTGCTTATTTTTAACAGGTCATTGTTAATGCTCAAAATTGCTTCAGGCAGCTTATTTAGCGGAGCTTGGTTATAAATTTGCAAGTCGTCTGCATATAGGTGGTAGGAAGAAGTGAGTTGACGTGAGATAGAGTTAATGAAAAGGGAAAATAGAAGAGGAGATAGCACGCCGCCCTGCGGTACACCAGCACATGTGCAGCACCAAGATGAGTAAACATCACCAACGCGTACACGTTGCCGGCGTCCGTGCAGATAACTGCGAAACCAGTCAATCACCGATGGAGATATGTTAATTGAGCTAAGAAGACCTAATAAAATGTCAAAATCAACTGTATTGAAAGCATTACTAAAATCAAGTAATGTCAAGATGGTTAGGAGTCCATTTTCCATACCCAGACGTACGTCATCAGTTATTTTAACTAGTGCAGTCACTGTACTATGACCGGGTTTAGTTTACACATTAGTTTTTTTTATTCACAAACAAACTTACGTAACACATTAATTAACACATTAGTTGTAAAAAATTGGGAATTAATTATTATAATATGAAGCAGCATTTATTTGTATTTTTAATTTTTTACTATATACAGCCAGACAGAAAAAATGACGTTCTACAATGGTATAAACATTCGTTCTTTGTGAGGATATCCACGTCTACAGCATGAAAGGCAGAGCTAATATCAACTGAGTTGTGACGAGTTAACTTTGGAACTAGGTGACTCATAGAGTAATTTACTTCCATTTTTATATATTTTTTCTTATTCCGACTTCAAACAAACCGACTTCTTGATATCATTACAATATGAAACAGAAAGTAGATTTGCCGGACAACGAATTTCGGATATACGGCGTAGATTTCGTCAGGAGATTTAAACCAATTCGCGTGGGTCAACTCAAGTTAAAATAGAGGAAAGGACTGTAATTTTTCTATTTTGCTACCCATCACAAAATAACATACTTAGTATTGTTTTGTCACAACAAGTCTATAGTTGCACAATCAGTGTTTTTATTAATAGAACGTCCGTTACGCACATCCGATGTTCCGAACAACCGTTAAATGATATAAAAGTTGATAAGTTTACTGTTGGTTTGTTAAGTAAAACTAGCGTTTCCGATATGATAGAACACGGTCCAATACCGGTATTTGGTATATTCCTTAATATCCGGTATTACCTGATAGCAAATAGCGGCCAGATAAACCGGATACGAAGAATAACCGGATGTTCGTTGCATCTCTACATTCACAACGCCGGTTTCCGTTTCAAAGTTAACAACGTTTTGAAAAGAGAGCTTTTTAACTTACTCAGATATGTTTGAGCTTAAGTATTCGTTTACTTTCTACAAACAGTAGAAAATAATATAAATAATTAAATAATATACATAATTAATATATATATATATATAATATATTTATACTAATTTAAATACTGTTTATGATGTTGTCAACTGTGGAAACTGTGTCACAACGAGCTGGTGGAAGGCTTGGACAACATAATAAAGAATACATTATCATCGGTTTTGAATATTTATTTGGATGACAGGGCATGGCTGCAGGCCTCTCTACCGATCAAATTAGGAGGTTTAGGTATTGACAAAATGTCTAGTGTCGCCTTACCAGCATTGCAGCTATTTTCGGTCTATTGCACTCATTCGTTGGTAGAAAAAAATCGAAATCCGTCTCTTTTGGCTCCTACTAGTTTTGATTTTAGATTTTAGATATGAAGAATAAAATTTAACTCTAAAAAGTTGTGTAATTGGTGTTTTTGCGTAAATTGAGATCTTTACCTCGTTAGCAAGGATTTTGAAGGTATGAACAAATGTTTAATGTGTAACTTACACATGAAAATGACTGTTACGACAAAATAGCTAACACAGAGTAAGTTACTTTGTCCTAATAGTCATCATTTCTCACATAGTGCCTGAACAATAAAATTTGCCGATTTTTATGTTGAGGCTTCTTTTTTACTGTGTTATTTTATTTGTCTGCTCGTTCTTCTAGGCTCTGGTCGCGTGAAACTGGCATCTAGAATCAGCTGACGATTCTAAATGATTCATGTAATTTCTCGGAATAAAGAATATTTCAGTTTTGTGGGCTGGCTCAGTACGGATTACGAGGCAGGCAGCTTGGCGCATTGGTGTCGGGCTTATTCGGCAAAGTACGTACGGATTTCGCGTTGTGTGTTCCAAATTCAAGCCCAGTCCTAACCTCTCCCTCGGTCCTGGACGACTTATCGACAATACGATTGCGGTACGCACGCGCGGTCCACTGAACCATCATTATATTCTTACCCAATTTAGCAAAAGCTTTGTATTCAGGGTTAAACGCATTTTTGTACATCTTTTAGCAAGCACTGACCGCAGTATTTGCACGGCCGGGGTATAGCAATGTTGCTGGTGTTGCTGCGTGGTGTTCGTTGTGTGCTCGTAGGCTCACCTTGGTGATCGTGCCCATCGTCGGACAGGCCGAGGTTTCATTCAAAGAGATACGTGAGTACTTTCTTTTAGCGATTTTTTTATCATATAAATCTCACCCAAAACTATTGATTTTTTTTTAAATTAGTGTTTTTACCTATTAAATTAATATCATTAAGCATGTTATGAAACTAATCCTCCTTAAGCGTCAATTTCAATGCGATGGCCTTGTTCCATATAGGGCAAGTTCGTGGTGCTTGCGCATGCGTAGATTGGTCTCGATTACGTATCTCGTACTTTCAGCATTAATATAATTGATCCCTTTTTTAGAAATGATCCTGACTTTCTGCGTTGTCAAAGTAACAGCACTTTGACTACTCAGAAAAACAGATATACTCGGAAATCCAGCTTGAACATATTTTGTAACCATTAAATAATAATATCACATTGTTTATTTTTTCTTTAGAGACCTAGTGCGGGGAACAAAGCTCATCAAGATACCTTGTACTATTATACTAACTATACCATCATTCATATAAAATTACTGTTATTGTTTTTAATCTACCACTGTACCCGAATAATGTTTTGAAATAAATATTTTTATACTATGTATGTTGTCAAAAATAGACGCGTAGTTTTTGTTACCTTCTTTACCATCATCGAAATAAACGGACGTAAATTTCTCCCAAGACGCGCCACTGAGCCCAGTCGTCGGCTCTCACATCCAATATTGACCAGCTACATTTCACAGATCGTCGCTCCACTTTGTCGAAAGGCGTCCTAAACCTCCTTGGTGGTTCCTGAACGCGGTCTTCATTCAAGTACACGTTTGCACCAACGCAACAATTGTCGGTTCTACAGCAAACATGGCCAGCCTAATGCCAATTCAATTTAAAGCTATGTCGACTACTTCAGACTACTTTAGCCACGTCAAAAAAAAATATGTTTCGTAAGCCTAAGACGTTTAGCCGTGCTCAGCAGTTCTCTACCATCCTAGACCTGATTACCTGTGAATCCAGCGCCAGAAGTCTCGCCTGGCTATCAGAGTAGGTAATAATAAAAATTATATAAAACATGTGGATGTCGGTTTTGCCGATTGGATTCTACACATTCAAGCATTCAAACTATGTTTGAAAAATGAAAGCATGACTAACCCAAGTGCTTAACTTTTAACATCTCCGGCTGCCTCACTACCACAGTGTTGCCAATTAGGTATTTAGCGATATCGCAGATAGATCTAACGCTTTTTTTAACTGACAAAAAAAACCGGAGGAAATTCTTAAGTCAACGTGTATATACAGGGTATAACAGAAGGGGTTAACTAAAAGCAAAAGGAAGGGAGCTCAAGATATAACCCCCATGTATGTTCAGCGATATTCAGTCGTTCTAAAGTTACTCGCACTTTTCTGTTTATTTTTCATTAACATATTTTAGGTTAGATTTCCCAAGTACATATATCCAAACAATCAAGGCTACAACCGTATTTTTTTTACCCTTGTAGCTTAATAGTAGACCTTTCTTGTCTCTTTCTTAATGGCATCGTTCGACAGGCTTTATATTATTATTATAACACTTCGATATGATACTAATTGACTTTGTATCGTTATCGTAATCGACAAGGTCAACAAATCAACCTAAGTTGTGTCAGAATCAAAGGTGTTTTAAGGCTATGATGTAGATCTCAAATAAATAATACAAAAATTTAAGATTCTTAATATCAACATGCATATACCAATAATGACGGCAACAGTATACCATCTGTTTGCATAAAAACAGTTTTGTAAACATATTTCTTAGTAGAAGATGCCGGTGACTTCGTCCGTGTGTGCGCAGTTTTGCTATCGGGTGCTTTTCTGAGACAGAAAGAAATAGAATTAATTTAGTTATTCTTGCTATTCGGCGTAAAAATTCAGCATATTATTTTCATTTTCGATCCTAGGTTTTATGATGCATCTTATGCATGATGCATTTTGTAAATGGCATTGTAAAATGCTCAAATCTACCCCTTGTGTGTTAGTCCATTGAAATGTTACATGAGCTTTGCATTTTTTAGAGGTCGCTATTTTTGTGACATGGAGGGTCAATAGAAGCTTAACCTCAAGTTTGTGGGGTTACCACCCTTGTCTCCAGGCCGCCATCTTGAAAAAAGGGGTGAATTCACTTTTTTCGCGATATCTTGGAAACTATGCATTCTACAAAATTATTGTTAATTAATAATTTGTAGCAAATTGTTTTGCCTACAAATATGTTTTCGAAGCTTATTGTCCTAAATAACAAATTATGATGTTATAAGCAAAAAAGTGACAACATTTTCTTTCAATAACTTTGATATTTCCGTAACATGCAGGAGGCATGTTTCCATCCTGCGTTTGAGGTTAAACTTCTATTGACCCCGAAAACACAGATCCCAAAAAAAAATTGCGTCCTCTAATAAATGCAATATTAATCGTACGATCCTTAAATTGTAACATTTCAATGGACTATATGTTAGTGTATTGCTCAGAAAGGTCCATCAAACTTAAAAAAAAAAACTTCTTAAACCGTAAAATAAAGATATTTTTTTTATCTAAAATAACGACAAAAAATATCATAGCAATACATTTTCCGATTAACCCGGGCGAGGCATTTTTTAGTAATTGAACGGCGGCGTCCGGCGAGCGTCGAAATGTGAGCAAAATATTTCCCTTACAAACTTTGTGTTAAATCCAATATTCCTGCACGTTGTTCACAACTGTGACACAGTGCAAGCAATGCAGTACTGCAACTATAAATTTGTTTATTTCTTCAAAATATTAAAGAATGCACCTAGCCGTTTTCTGGCTTCCTACGACCGTGCTACACCACGTAGGGGTGCCGCAACGGTAATCTGCTTTGGGTTTTTGTCGAGCGTTGTGGTCTTAAAAGTCTTAAGATAATGGTAAGAAAGTGCAGCCGCGGCGTAGCGCATGTATGTAGGGTATGAGGACGCATGCGCGAGCTGGCCCCACTGAGCGACAATTACTCTGTGGACTGCATTCTTGCGCCGCCCTGTTTTGACCCAACACGTGTCTAAATTATATATAATCTTAATAATACAATACATATAATCAAAGATATAATACAGAGCATTGCAAGTTCCGAAGTCAGAGAACTCGGGCCAAGTTACCAACCCTATATCATAGAGCGCTTGTCAGGCAAACGCCTCCACCTAGATGAGTTACGCGAGCACTGCATAGACTAGCCAAACTACAGAGACTAACAAATATTTAACAAAACTGTATAGTTTGGAAATTTAACGAATATAATTAAAACTTATGAATATCTGACTTATTTATCGAACAGTATTTCTTATCAGCTGTCTGTTCTGTTTTTTTCGTGTCACGTTGTTCGTCGGGTCGCTGAGTGGGCCGCAAGAAACATGCATGTAAGTAATATTAATAATGAAATCTACACTAAATGTTTATTTATATTTGTTTTATAAGAATATTCAAGGCCAAACAAGGACAGTCTTTTTAAGTAACATAACTTTGTTGAGCTTTGAGCATTTTGTCTAACTTTCATATTGAATAACGTTTATTTTCCGCTTTACAGAACTTATTATTCAATGGCAACCACCTCTGAACTTTACTTTAGTACGTAAAGGTGATAAATTATACTTCCCATCTTATTTTCTTCATTTGATGGGACAGTATGAATTATCATTTATTAATAAATATTATTCTATGAGCAAGAGCTGCGCGAATGTCAAATGCTTGTGCCTCGTACGACGCTGGCGAGCCGAATAGCGAATGCATTTATTTATCCAGGTTGAATGCAAGATTTGGGAAACCACGTGCGTAGACCCTCTTCGGTGGTTTTGAGGCTGAACACGAACAGTTTTACTCTCTGGCTAGCTAACAACTGGCTACTGCGCTCCGAGTAGTTTTGTAAAAGCCAACTGAAGAGGTTTTGCAACCGGTAGATACTATTTTTATAAACTGACTACAGTTTAATTTCAAGAAGACTCACGTTTTTCTAACTTTATCATCAAACATATATAACGCTAGCTTTGGCTTGTCTAAAAAAATATATAATAATAATACATAAAATACGATCAAAACTTTATTAAAAATAGAATACATTAATAACATACTCCACGAAATGTAAGTAACAGAAATATAATATATGAAAAAAACAAAACAAAGTTATCTCGTCTGAGAATTACATCAAAAATATTTTTATTCAATAGTATCTAAAACAAAAGAAGAATCAACCTGAACTTCCCAGCTAAAAACCTAAAAAGAAGCAAAAACACATCATTGTTGTTCAAAAAAATAAATGTCAAGTGCAGAACTTTTAAGTAAATTACATTGATCTAATAACACGACCCGATGCAAAAGTAACCCTATCTACAGGTTTAATATTTGATGAGAAAATTAGGTCTTTCAGCCACTAGTTGCAACGTATTGACATTACAAATTGAAGCAACAAGTAATAGGGCTATTTCAAGTTAAGAGAGTAAACAACGAATATACTCATGGACATTCAGTTCCAAACTAAACATAGCTTGTACTTAGGGAACTAGCTTGCTGATAAAATAATTCTGTTCATTTGTTTGTAGGTTCATTCACTATTATTAAACTGTAAAAGTGTTAATATTTGCTCACACATCACGCCTGAACCACTGAACCAAATTGAATAAAACTTATATAATCAAAAAGCATATTTGTAGGTAACATGGGGTATGTAGTATACTATAAAAACTTGGCTTGATCTCTCATAACCAAACGCAACAAGGAACATCAAATGGAGGTGACAATTTGTGAGACATTTTAACAAATGGAAATAGTAGATAATTTATTTCTAATTTTTCTACGTCTATAATGAGAATTGTTCTCAACCTAATCGTGTGAAGACAGAATAAAAAAATGATGTTTCTTTCCTACTCTTGCTCACTATACTATTATACAATATAAATAAATTCATGGACATATCACACACCACACTCTAGTCCCAAACTAAGCAAAGCTTGTTCTATGGTAACTAGATTGCTGGTAGAATACTTATATACTTTTTTTTGTAAATTCATACATGGAATACATAGTAACACCCAAACACAGTACAAATATTTATATTCATCACACAAACATTTGCTATGAGCAGGATTCGAACCCATGATGACTGCGACGCCTGTCTTACTAAAATAGTCTTAGTCCTAACAGAAAAATAGAATATTTATTTTAATCGAACCATTGATTGTTCCTCTATCCCTAACTTAATTCAATCGGGATCGAATATTATATGTGGCTAAAATAGGCTTTATAACTTGTTTCGCAAAAAATTGAGTGTGGGTAGAGAAGTTTTTGGGATTTTAGGGACTTTTTAAGATTCGAGGGCTTGTTAAGATTTGTACTAGCTTGTAGAGGTTTCTATAGGTTGTTAATGTTTATATAGTTCATAGATATAGAGTTCATGGGATTTTTATAGGGTTTAACCAGATTTCAAATCTGATGATACGACATTATTTGCATCCACGCAATTCAAAATTGCAATCACTATTTTTAAATCAACTGCCAAAATCTTTATGTATAACTAATACTTTTAATATAAACCCTTTTTCACAATTGTCTTATAACAACAAATATATCGCCTGTATAAAATCGCGGGCATCAACATCATGGCAGGTGATAGAAAAAAAAACAGGCAAAGTGGAGGACAAAAGAACTAGAGGCAGAAGCTTAAAGCGTTGGTCTGATCAGGTATCCGAACAACTGGAGACACCTGTCAACCAACGTCACCATCCATCAAGCTGCAGACCTTGACCGATGGTGGCGACTTATTGTATTGTGTACGTGTATTGACGACTATTAGAAAACTACTTGCACGGAGGCACGATCCCTAACATTGAGGTACCTACTGATTAAGGAAGAGAATAGGGTTTAACAACAAACATTCCGTATTTGTTGTATTTGTTATTATTCTTCATCGCCTATTTTAAATAGCTTGTTTTAAGAAATTAGATTAAATTGTTTTAAGAATCTTTCTGATTAACTAAAAACCCTAAAAAAATTGGGAACGAAGTCACGGGCAGGCAACCAATATTACAAAGGAAACATTTGCAGCTTTGATTATAGGATATATAAATTCCAAACTTACCATATATTTGATTATCAAGTGTATATGATTGACCTATTTTTCTGGATTCCGATAGGCTTATAGCCAGTCCACCTACTTTCTATCATCCAATATAACAATAGAACAATCGTGCCTACCAGGCTCAGTCAGTGTATCTTGAATAAATATTGTTTCGTACACTATTGATGCATCTAAGGCTACATCCCATAGTTGTGTTGGTGGAAGTGGAACTAGATTTATAGAAGGGCGTATGGGTGGATCCGATCGCGAGCCAATGGGCGGTAAAGATACTACACCGACAAAATATAATTGTAACACGAGATAATAATAGATATTATAATGATTTTATTTCCCAAAATGTTACTTGACAGACGCAAGAAATATTGCTATCCTTTTCACGTATACCTAGCTTAGGAGATAAATACGGTGACGAGACTAGCAATAATTTTAGTGTTATCAAATGATTTTTGAAATAGAGAAATTACTGTATGCTCTTGTACAATCATAAAATACGATGTAATAATAGTACCTTTAGTTTCATAACGCAAACCTTTAATTAATTTAAATTATAATAAACAGTGAAAATTATGTTATTAATTTACGCCAGCATTACTGCTTTACGGCAGAAATAAATACGTGGTAGTACTTCGGGGTTCCGGTCATTTCTGTCAGACATCGAGTTTCTTACAAAAAGCTCTGCCGCTACCACGAATGTTTCTAATTAATCATTACTGTCTTTATATTTAACAGTTTTTATTGTTTAAACACTACAATTACCTCACAAATCATGCATCATATTACAATATCTATTTGTGTATTGTTTTGTTCAAACTTTAATTATTATAAATAAATAAAAATAATAAACAAATGACGTGCGTCACATTGCGTCCATGGCTCTGAGAAGTTAGAATGGGGATTCAAGTTATTTTCATTTTTTGATAAACAGCATTTTTAGTTTTACTGTCTAATTTTGGTGGATTTTGGTGTTTTAAACAACAATACTTGAGGTCGTAGCTTAATTCATAAAACTTGAAATAAAAGTATTTTGCTAAAACTCATTTCCCATAAGTTTTGATGGGAAAATTCTCCACCATTATCCATATCTCAATAAAACAAATGACAGCCGACTTGACGATTGACTGACCTGATAGATATATTTTAAATAAACACTTGTAGTCCAGTCAAAATAGACTAAAATTATGACTTCAGTTTGCATTAATTCCCAACAAGCTGGATTTTTGTGCAGGCCTTGAATACGTCATTACAAATGATATGTCAAAAGTCCCCATCGATCCCGCTTGTGCGTTGTTTTTTATTTGAGGTCAAAGGTTATAAATTTGCATTTTTTTTTTGCGTATATCTCTGAAACAACGAAAGCTATTGAAAAGTAGTTCAGGCAAAGTTTGTACATCGTAAAATTGTCTACAAAAATACTTCAACACTTTTCTTCTACAAAGCATCGTTTTCGAGATATAGTGACTTTAGACCGCAGGAAAATCGTCGAAGATGCTGCGTTTTTTTCATTTCAGCTGTTTTATCTGCTTCATTGCCACAGAACAAACAGTATTTCTTAAAATTTATTGAAAGGGGTGATGGGTTCGATGAGTTAGTCCTCCTCCGAGGTAATGAATCGTCTTTTTTTTTCAAGAAATACTGTTCGTTCTATGGCAATGAAGCAAATAAAACGGCTGAAATGAAAAAAACGCAGCATTTTAGTAGATTTTCCTGCGGTCTAAAGTCACTATATCTCAAAAGCGATGCTTTGTAGAAGAAAAGTGTTAAGATGTTTTTGTAGACAATTTTACGATCTACAAACTTTGTCAGAACTATTTTTCGATAGCTCTCGTTTATGACTTTTAAACGCAAATTTATGACTTTAACCTGGGTATTTGCGTTTTTCGCGTATATCTCTGAAACAACGAAAGCTATCGAAAAATAGTTCCAACAAAGTTTGTAGATCGTAAAATTGTCTACAAAAATATCTCAACACTTTTCTTCTACAAAGCATCGCTTTCGAGATATAGTGACTTTAGACCGCAGGAAAATCTACTACAATGCTGCGTTTTTTTCATTTTAGCCGTTTCATCTGCTTCATTGCCATAGAACGAACAGTATTTCTTGAAACAAAAAGACGATTCATTACCTCGGAGGAGGACTAACCCATCGAACCCATCACCCCTTTCAGTAAATTTCAAGAAATACTGTTTGTTCTGTGGCAATGAAGCAGATAAAATTGCTGAAATGAAAAAAACGCAGCATCTTCGACGATTTTTCTGCGGTCTAAAGTCACTATATCTCGAAAACGATGCTTTGTAGAAGAAAAGTGTTGAAGTATTTTTGTAGACAATTTTACGATGTACAAACTTTGCCTGAACCACTTTTCAATAGCTTTCGTTGCTTCAGAGATATACGCAAAAAATGCAAATTTATAACCTTTGACCTCAAATAAAAAACAACGCACAAGCGGGATCGATGGGGACTTTTGACATATCATTTGTAATGACGTATTCAAGGCCTGTACAAAAATCCAGCTTGTTGGGAATTAATGCAAACTGGAATGTCTATTTTGACTGGACTATTGACACTTGCAGAATTGCGTATACCGTATTAACGATAAAAAGTCATATAAAAAAGAAGAACTTAAAAGCGTAAAGATGATGTTTCATGTGCCTGTAATTGCGCACACCCTTCAAACCAGAACACATACGGTAGTACTTGTATGGACGAGCTCTTGCACAAGAAACTCTGCATGGAACATTTGTTTAGGACGTGGCTTTTAAGGCACACCTACATTGTGCACAAATTACGCTACGCTCTGAGACGTACGAGTAATGATGTTACAAAAACGACATTATAGTAATGAACTTTTTTTTTCATTTAAGCACCTATTTACACGTACGTATTTTTAAGCCATATGGCATGGTACAAATGATATAAAATCAAACATTCAGCACCTATGTATGTCTGATGTTCCTTTAATTGCTCCGGCACTTCAATTAAAAGTAAAACAATATTGTATATGTAACATTGTTTTCCGTTGCAAATATCAGGAAATATGACGCATTCAATATTGAGCGGTATCGCATGCGGAAAAGGTAACTGCATTGCGTACAATCCCCATCCACTTTGTATGTTTTCCTGCTATTTGTATCTACGAAAGTTACAATTTATTTGGAAAATGAGCCGGCTGTAATTAATAACACGTTATACCGATATGTGTGTTTAAAAGTGACGCATCAAAACTCATGGAAATTTATTTAGATGAACTAAAGACAGAAATATAAAAATAAAAAATATAGATAAATAGAAAAATAGCGTAATATGTATCAATCAAAAATATTTAAGGTTGAAAATGTACAATGAATTATACTTTTTGTGACACAAAGTTATTATTTCATGCCCTAAAAGAACAATGCTTCCATAGACGTGCTCTATGTGGTATTTAACTGCGTCCATACATGCGTCCAAGTCAAGTCTCATGTGGATTTTAAGCTTATTATTGCGTAGAAAACTAGGTCATGGAGCGTAGGAGGAGCCTTAGTTTATCATGTGTGTTACGCAACGTCCAATGGCCTGAGTTTGCGGTCGTCAGTGTAAAATCATAAACTGAAATTACTTCCTTGTATTTCAAATACCGGCAAACAATATGTTGTTAGTCATTTGCTTAGCAAAATAAGTATTGCCGGAAATGTACCTATTATTTTATATGTTTTATAAATATTCACGGACATTTCACACATCACACTCTAGTCCCAAACTAAGCAAAGCATTCTGATGCTTATAATATACATTTTAATATTTGTATTATATAATATAGAATACATAGTACTTAATACCCAGACACAGAATAAATATTTATGTTCATCACAAAAGCAAACACCCTGTGCCACAAAAACTGGATTAAACACTGCAAAATAATTCAAAGCTGCATTCTAGTTTTAAGTATATTATAATATATATTTCTTATATTCTGTATTGTAAAAACTTTTTGCTAACATTTTATATAAATCTGTGTTTATAATATAGTTTACAAATTGTTATTAAATGTACGCTAAAGATAAAAAAGTAAGATAATTTAAATTACATTACAGCTAAGTACTACTTTATCATATAATTATATAGCTATACCTACTGATTGCCAACAATTCCAATTTCTCACTTTGTCTGGGTTTGTCCTTGTGTATTAATAAAAATTATATAAGTACATATATTTACAAAATATATATATAAGTATTTAATCACTAAAAAATTCTTATATGTAGTAGATACAAACTTAGTGATGCGCAAAGTCCATGAATATTCCTAACCCAACATGAAATATGATCTGTAATAATAATATAATGAACTATACATATAACTATATTGAACAATACAAGCGATGACATACGACACCTCATAGTGTAAAGTAAAAAAAATAAGTAGGTGAGGTAGAAATTTGTTACGTATTTGTCGTACGATGTTACGATACGATAATTGTATCGGGACGACAGGGCTAGCGCAATGGCTCTGCTACGTTTGCCAATCGGGTTTTCGTAGACGAGCTTATATACGAAAACCTGCAAGTTTAGGTACTAAGAGGTTCACGTAAAACGACTATTGTTATGGAATATTAACTGCTTAGGGTATTTCCCCCAAAATTTGGGAACATTTTGTAAATTTGGGATATTATAAAGTAAAGAGTTTTATGAAGAATTTTCTTTTGTTGCATCTTAATATTTTTGACCATTAGATAATTTAAATTGATTTCATGTCTTACCTACATAAGATACCGTTGTTTTGATAGACATGTAACAATGCTCTAATTCATCACGGCTATTTATTGACAAATAAACCATGCAATAGAAAAAAACTCATCGAATCAATACATAAAATAGAAGTTATTACGTATATTATGTAGTACGGGTGCATGTGTAATTGATCTCGGGCAATCATATTAAAAAGCGAGACACCCGTATAAGAATTGCAACGTCAATTTAACTATATCTTTATTCGACACCCACTTGTGTCCCTTAGTTCGATTCTGTTTCCAGAATTTAGGCTACGCCCCGTTTCCTATTGGCTTAGTACTAAATGTTCGATAAAGTCCTATAGGTACCATCGTGTAGTACCTAGGTGTTGTGTCGTTTATGTTAAAAATAATGTGAATTCCAGTCGTATGTTAACTTTAATCGACTATTTTCACAAACGTTATAAATATAAAAAAGGCTATAATTTTTTTTAGATATATATGATAAGAAGAATCTTCTTATCACGCATCACTTTAAAATGTATTCCTTTCCTTTTGTTTTCTCTATCCAGATCTTACTTCTTTAACTACTCCTGCCATATTTTTGTGGTTTTCCTCTTCGTGAACCAACAAATAGTCCAGTCAAAATAGACATTCCAGTTTGCATTAATTCCCAGCAAGCTGGATTTTTGTACAGGCCTTGAATACGTCATTACAAATGTATGTCAAAAGTCCCATAACGACATATCATTTGTAATGACGTATTCAAGGCCTGCACAAAAATCCAGCTTGTTGGGAATTAATGCAAGCTGAAGTCATAATTTTAGTCTATTTTGACTGGACTAAAAGCAAATCGGTGTATTGTGTAAAACAGACGAATACGTTTCAATAAACAATTCGAAATCTTATTTTTATCCAGCGACTCATTTCATACAATATTCTAAATGTAACAATTTTCTGTCTAGTGTCCCGTTTCTAACATGTTGCATTATTAAATTCTAACTCTATCCTTGAATAACTTTCAGAGCGGGTAACACGGTATCGCACTTTACAACAGTACGAGTTAATAGAATTAGTAACTTGGCAAAAATGAATAGTGTTAATTGTGTGACGTCTTTCATTATGTATGGATAGGGGTCTAGGGGGGAGGGAGTCGAGCAAAATCTCCCGATATGGCTTCACGTAATTAACGGATGCCCTCTTACTACTTTTTATTCTAGTTCAGTAAAAATAACTATTGTAATTAAAAAAATAGTCCTTTGAAATGTTACAATTTAAGTACCGAACATTGCATTTATTAGAGTACGCTATTTTATTTTTGGGACGTGTGTTCAATAGAAGCTTAACCTCAAGTTTGTGGGACGCATCCCTTGTCCTCCAAAAATATAATTGCGTCCTCTGAAAAATGCAAAGCTCATGTAACATTTCAATGTACTTTTTGACTTACTTGTTTTGTCAAAATGTCAAGAATAACGGCCGGTTTTTCGAACGATGATCAACGAAAAAATCAAGTAATTACTATGTGTCAAACTCGGATCAATCCTGATTTGGGTTTCCAGAAACCGGCCGTTAATGTCTCATATATTTTTTTCGTATTTACGTGATGTTTTCATAAATAGGATTGTATTTACGTGTCGAATATGTTAATATCAAAAGAAAAATTTGACTTCACCAAAACAGGACCTGAAATAGAACTGTAAATCATGATAGTTAATGTCGGGATTTGAAATATCCCAAATTTTCGTACATAACTTAAACCATCGCGTCGTGAATAGCCTGTTTTATTTAATATATTAACGTATGCAAGAGACTTTCGGTAAAGTTCAGTAAGTTTCAGTAAGTTAAACATCCAAGTGCTGGCTGAAGCAGGAATAGTATCCATTATACAAATTCCTGTGACACTGCTGCACTTAAAGTATTATGCAGACATCTAATTGTAAATCCATTTGCAAAACACCATGTTTCGGTTGGCAGTTGACAGTTTTCATTATGTATTCGATTCAACCTCAATATTTGCTTGTTTTCACAACCGCAGAAACCGGTTGAAACAAAATGGTAATTCCTGGACATTAGTGTTTTATAAATATTTTTGTGGTTTATGGCAGTTATGATGTATGGCAGTAACTCTTTCACAATAAACTACTGAATAGATGTTTATTAAACTTAATGAAGTATATAATGATACATCAACATAATACATTGTCCAAAATATAACGTTAGTAAGACAAAGTGACGTGCTAGTTTTAAATATTTCTAGATTTCTCTAGATTGAAAATCATTGGTTTTACTGATATCAATTGCTATATTGATAAAATAGTCCGCAATTCAATTTCCTTAAGTCTTATCTTTGCCAATTACACAGAAAAATAAATCAATCTGTTTCTGTTTGCGATAAAGATGAAGAACGTATTGATAGGGACAATTGATTCTGCTTGTATTTATAGAAATAATCTTGCGGAGTTACTGCTGTACGTGACGCTTCAGTGGGAAGAAGGCTTTATTGAACACTGTTTCATTAGGTTTGCAATAGTTTCAATGCAGCCGATTGTAATAAAGTCACGTTCGAACCTATTGACAAAGAACGGTATTTATATATTTACTGTGGATGAACAAACTTTGATCTTTAGATCCGTTCGCTATATTGTTGATTTTTTGACGTGACAACGTCTTATAATTCGATAGAACCGGCTGCACGCACGAAAAAACATGACTCATGAAGCGTTCCGGCGTTCCGGCGTTCTGAGGCGTTACCGTATACAACCATTTTTTAGATAAAAATCGCTTGAGTCTTAGTCTTCAATAACCAATGATAGACCGAGCTAGTTTCGCATTTCTGAAAAATCTAGAGATATTTTAAACCAGTCCGTCACTATTTTGAACAATTCAAAACGAAATTGTTTATAAATCATAGCCCATGTATTATTTTGATGTAATAGATATAAGTTTAATATATATAGATATATTAAGCTATTATTTTATTTTAAAGCTATTTATTTTATATATAATATTATATTTATATAATTACTATCTAAGCAAAAATACTAATCAAGTTAACAATAATGAAAGGGCATTCACGCTTGACATTGTATTTTGACAAATACAATGTCAAGCGTCAAATATGCACGTTCTCCTCTCTGACGACGAGGAGAACGTGCACTAAGACCTGTAGCTCTACCATGAGTTTTTACTATACTATATTTACTATACTCGCTAGCGTCTGTAGTTAAAAAAATGTATGAAGATTTGTACAGCGCCTCTAGCGGTTAGTTGGGTACTAAAATTCGTCATACTAATATTGACGTAACTACTGTAGTAAAGTCAGGCGATTTTACTGTGACAACTCATGGTAGAGGTACTGTATCTGTCCGATATTTGTTTTCAATAACTGACCGGTCGTATAGTGAGGTATATGCAAGATTCTAGTAAGTAACCGCCCATCCCAGAACGCCCCTTTTAGTAGGTATGGTATGTTTAGGTATGTTTGTTTATTTAGTATTTTGTAATTAAAACAAATACACATTTCTGTTATATTGCTGATGTTGAAATATGAAGATATTTTAAATATATTATTCACACACAATCTTACGAATAATAAAGTATTTTATGAAATACATACAAAGCAGTTAATTTATCTGCACTATCAGACCGTTGGAAATTATCTATAGATAGCTCAACTGATCCAAATGAGTGACCATCGGAATCGTACCCAAGGTACTGAATACGGTTACTTTTAAGTAATTTTACACAATGTATATACATACTTATATAATAAACTTAAAAAAATGTTTCAAATAATATTAGATAAATAAAGAACAAAGATAAAGAAAAAAAAGTTTATAAATGCATGGCGATGTTTTTCCTCTCAACCCCAAATACAATAAAAAAAACGTAATCATCAGTATTTTTTAAGTTTATTTTACAATCGAGCGCAATATCGTCACCGACGGTAAAGTTACACTGAGCTCAAACAGGTCGAGCGGGAGATGTGATGGGCGCGGGGGCTTGCAGGGGCTGCGGTACAGAGCCGCATTAGGATATATTAAAATATGTACCTACTGAATTAAATTTTCGATGAAAGGAAATGTAACAGTGCGCGCAAGACTACTGCGCAACCTACCCCCGCCCCATACCCCCTCCCCCTGTAGCGCAGAACTCTACGGCTAGAGTGGTAGGTGAATTCGTGAGTAGTATCGTGGTGTCTGAGGACCGACTACCTCAAGCCATGAGCGTGTGCCCGTAAATTACTTACACCCTTAACTTTTGAGGTTTCTGTGTTTGTGTAAACATAAACTTACAGGAGTGTGCGTATTTATGGACTTTATTCGTGGGTAATTAAAAAAAAATTTTTTGCTCATTTTGTTTTGTAGTTTGGTAATAAAATTACATTTGATAACAAGTTTTTTATTAAGTTATTATTTTAGTATTACATTTTTGTTACGTCATAAATCGTATAGACATCAAATTTAGTTGTAGTTATCCCTTTAGAAACAGTTACAAAACGAAATACCAATAGTTCCTTTAACGTAAATAAACACATTCAAACTGCATGCTCTAAAACCTTAAAGTAATAGAAAGCAAGCTATAGAGTGAGCTCTGCTCAAAATTGGCAACGATTTAAAGCCTAATAAATCAGTTTTGCACCCTGAAATTCGAACCGGCTCGAAGCCACAACGTTATTTCAAAAGTTCATACTACACATAGAACAAATATATTTTTATTCAAGCTCAATCCCTTAAAAAGATTAAAAACATGAAACAAAATATATATTTTTTTTTTAGTATAACCGAGCTTAAGTTAAAGACAGATAATATACCTAATAGACGTAATGAAATGACGTAGATATTAAAAATAAAATGCAAGTATTTTGACTTATCTGAATTATAATCATCGCGTGATCCATTCACATTTAAATTTAAGGCAGGAGTCATTAAAAATACCATATTTTAGTAACTATTAAAAACATTTACGTTACGAAATAAAACTATCCCAATACTTTTCACAAAGTTACAAAAAAATACACCAAAACTTCTGCAAATATATTTTTTACTAAAAGTAATAATTTCATAAGTTACTACCCCATTCAATCATTCATAAAAATAAAGAGTCCAAATCGCAATTCAAAATTCAAACAGGTTTATCTTATGCCATTATCTTCAAAGAGGTTCCATAATGAGAACACATTTTTTTTTTAATTTAAAACCTTTGCAAAACACAGTTCTTAAAAACCTTAAATCGTTTTAATACTAATATTTTGGCACGCTGCAAAACTTATTGACATGTAGTCAAAATAAAAATAAACACGTATTTAATAACGTTACCCATTTCAATTATGAGCCCAAATTGAAATTCAAAATTCGAACAATTTCATGTCACGTCATTATCTAAAGAGGTTATACTTCATAGTACGAACAACCAATCCTTGATGAGAACATAGTCACATACATAGACACATACATAGTCAAAAACGTAGAAAAACTTAAGTACTTATTTGAAAGCTTGATGTTACAAAAACTTGAAGATCTTGAACCCAAATATATTCCTAAGTCCCAAAATCCCTTTCTTCATACGTTGATCAGGTATCTTCAGTGTCTTTAGACCAGTTCGTAAAATGTATGAGATATACGTGTCTAAGCGTGTATGTATTTAAAAGAAAACTATAGACAACCTAGTAACTATTAAAACAATTTGAGTTACAAACTAAAACTAAACCAATACATTTCATAAAGCAACGTTACATAAAAATAAACCAAAATTTCATCAAAGATTTTTTTTACCATAATCATATCAGTCGTTTTTATCCCATTCAATCAGTAGCTCTACCATGAGTTTTTACTATACTATAATACAATACTCGCTAGCGTTTGTAGTTAAAAAAATGTATGAGGATTTGTACAGCCCCTCTAGCGGATAGTTGGGTACTAAAATTCGTAATATGTACTAATATTTACGTAACTACTGTAGTAAAGACAGGCGATTTTACTGTGACAACTCATGGTAGAGGTACTGTCAACAATAATGAGTCCAACTTGAAATTCAAAATTCGAACAATTTCTTCTCACGTCATTATCCAAAGAGGTTATACTTTATAGTCCGTACAACCAATCCTTGATGAGAACACGTACTCAAAATCTAGAAAAACTTAAGTATTTGAAAGCTTGATGTTACAATAACTTGGAACTTGGAACCCAAATATAACCCTAGAACCCTAAATCCCTTTCATCATACGTTGATCAATCTTAAATCTTGAAGTATCTTCAGTGTCTTATACCAGTTCGTAAAATCTATCAGATATAATACAGGTCTAGGTGTACTAAGTATGTATTAAAGGAGCTATAAACGTGCTTGTTCAGATAAGAAAATAATTTGTTGCACAAATAGAAAGATTATCGGCCTAGCTTAATGCATATTAACATTGCAACACATTTCCGTAGTCGAATCGTCTTCAAAAAGTCAATTGAAATAGAGAAACCTTAATATAAATAATTATTTATATACATTTTTATGTTAGGTGTTCCAAATTGTACGATATAAAGATACATAACAAATATCAACGTAGTTCCCATAGCACATTGCTTGGTTTGGTATAAAGGCATAGTATGAATTATCAGTGTTTCAGAATCGGTTTAGTAGTTCGGTAGGCTTTAGCTAGGTTGATTCCCCTCGGTCTACGATATTGTGCAAAACCGGCCATCGCAATAATCGGCTTACAGTGTAAGCAAGCTTAGCGGTCCCGATCCAATGCGCTACATTGCCATAACTAAACAGTTAGTAACCGGATTACAATCTTTATTTAAAGTCGCCGCTTATCAGGTTATACATCGACTACAGAACTGTAGTTAAACTACAGTAAGAAAGTTTATTTTACAATGAAAGACATGTGTTAAAACAATATACCTACGACACGTGGACGAAGACGGGAAATAGGCCATGTTTTACTCCGGTAGCTCTACCATGAGTTTTTACTATACTATTATATACTATACTGTAAGGTATACTATACTGTACTATACTGGGGGGGCAAGTAGCTTAACAACATCTTGTAGCTAAAGTCAACCTCTCCTGCTCGTGGTGCTCCCTGCTGAATAACGAACGAGGCTCTGGCGCTTACTGGTCCCCCCGTGGTCACTGTGGTTTGACTTCGCCCAGTATAATCCTTATGAAGTCTGCTGGTGGTAGGACCTATTAGGTTCGTCTGGCTAGCTACCACCCACGGGTCGTAATCAGCCGCAAAACACTCTCGAGTGTGTTCCGGCTATAGAGTCCGTGTGCCAGTTCCCCCCCTTTTGAATGTCATATTTCTGGCGAGAGTGGGATCCGTTAGGGTTCTAGAAACCGTGGTTGCGCGTGTCTGGGCGTTGACGTGTTGGTTCGGGGGCCAGGGAGACCCGATGAAACGGCTGTCCGCTGGCCGCCCGTTGGTTCGTAGGGGACCCGAACCTGGGTGTTCCCGGCCCAGGAGGCTGTCCCGCCGCCAATGTCAAAAGCTTTGTGAGTGCCCGTCGTGCCGGAGTCGTGGAGACCGGAGTGGAACCCGGCGGTTACTCATAGGGTTGGATCGGGGGCCCTTCCGTCCCCCGAGCCAACAACTCACACCACCCTGGTACGCGACCTAGCGTTTTATTTTGACCCACCTCTGCTCTCTCGATCGCCGGAAATACGACATTCTTCTTCTCTAAACCCAACTCCAAAATAAATCATGACTGTTACTACAAAGAGAAATAAACGTAGCTCAGCGGTTTCTTATTCCACTTTCAAAGTGGACTTCTGTAACATCAGGGGCTTACACTCTAACCTTAATGCTGTCCACTTTCACCTTGAGACAGCGAAGCCAGCCGTTTTCTTTCTCACCGAGACTCAAATATCCTCCCCAGCAGATATTTCCTATCTTAATTATCCTGGCTACAATCTGGAGCACTGTTTTGTGCCCCGTGCCGGAGTATGTATGTACGTTAGGGAGGATATCTGTTGTCGTCGGCTGAACAGTCTTGAAGGCAGTGACCTATCAATTCTTTGGACGCGTATTGATTACGGGGGTCAAACTCGTATATATGCGTGTCTATATAGGTCGCACAGCGGTAATGCTGAAACAGACCGACTCTTTGAGCACATTCAAGACATGACAGACCAAGTGCTTCGGCAGTTTCCTTCGGCGGAGGTTGTGATCCTAGGTGATTTTAACGCTCACAATGTTGAGTGGCTAGGATCACGCGTCACCGATCACGCTGGAAGAGCTGTCCACGATTTTTCTCTAGCATATGGCCTTACTCAGTTGGTATCTTCTCCAACTAGATTACCAGATATAGACGGCCATACCGCTTCTCTTCTGGATCTCTGGCTGACTTCAAACCCGAACGATTATCAGATATCCGTTGATGCACCGTTAGGGTCCTCGGACCATTGTCTGATACGTTCGGAAGTGCCAATTTTGCGCCCTGATCGTCCTCGCCCTTTAGGAAAACGTCGGGTTTGGCACTATAAGTCAGCTGATTGGGATGGATTGCGAGAGTTTTATGCATCCTACCCTTGGAAGCAACTATGTTTCTTGTCAGATGACTCCTGTATCTGTGCCGAGTCAGTCACTGATGTGGTTCTTCAGGGCATGGAATGTTTCATCCCTAGCTCAGTGGTGCCGCTTGGTGGTAAGACCCAGCCTTGGTACGGTGTGGATTGTTCTGAGGTTTCTGACCTTAAGCAATGTGCTTACCGTGCCTGGGTTGCAGCACGAGACAACAATGAGCGCAATATCTCTGAGATGAAGAAACTTTATAATGTTGCTTCGAGAACCTTTAAAAAGCGAATCGCTAGAGCAAAGTTTGTTCATATCGGCAGCATTGGCAAGAAATTAACTGGCTTTCCTTCTGGGAGCCGCGCTTTTTGGTCTCTTGCCAAAGCTGTTGAAGGCAACTTTTGCAAGTCATCACTTCCTGCCCTACGCAAAATGGATGATTCGCTGGCCCACACAGCCAAGGAGAAAGCTGATCTCTTAGGCACACTCTTTGCTTCCAATTCGACGTTGGATGATGGGGGAAATACACCGCCTACCATTCCGCGATGTGAGAGCTCTATGCCCGAAATTCGCTTCACACAAAGTGCAGTGCGAAGAGCTCTCTTTTCCCTTGACATCCGTAAGTCGAGTGGGCCAGACGAGATTCCTGCGATTGTACTGAAGATCTGTGCTCCAGAGTTGGCACCGGTACTAACGCGCCTCTTCAGGCACTCTTACGACACTGGAACTGTTCCGTCTGCATGGAAGACTGCTTTGGTTCACCCTATTCCTAAAAAGGGTGACCGCTCAGATCCGTCCAATTACAGGCCTATCGCAATAACGTCCTTATTTTCCAAGGTGATGGAGAGAGTCATCAATGACCAACTTCTTGGGTACCTTGAAGAGCGCCAGCTATTAAATGACAGGCAATATGGCTTTCGCCATGGTCGTTCAGCTGGTGATCTTCTTGTGTACCTCAGTCATCGATGGGCTGAAGCCGTGGAAAAGAAGGGTGAGGCCTTGGCTGTTAGCCTAGATATTGCGAAGGCTTTCGATCGGGTCTGGCACAAAGCACTCCTTTCTAAACTTCCTGCTTACGGACTACCGGAGAAATTTTGCGATTGGACTGCCAGCTTTTTATCTGGGCGAAGCATTAAAGTTGTAGTCGACGGATCTTGCTCTGATATTAAGCCCATAAATGCTGGCGTCCCACAAGGCTCTGTATTATCGCCTACACTATTTATTCTGCATATCAATGACATGTTACGCGTTAGTAATATACATTGTTATGCAGATGATAGTACTGGTGACGCTCTGTATGCAGGCCGTGCTAATATTTCTCGGGAACAAGTGGAAGAGTGCCGAAGCAAACTTTTGTCCGAAGTTGAGACTTCCCTTGACCAAGTTTCAGATTGGGGTCAACAAAATCTTGTTCGATTCAACCCCACGAAGACACAAGTTTGCGCGTTTTCCGCTAAGAAAACCCCATTTCTTAAAGCTCCGATGTTCGAGAATACTCCCCTTAACATCTCCAAGAGCATTGGAATCCTTGGTGTCGACATATCGAGTGACGTACAATTCCGTAGTCATCTGGAAGGAAAGGCCAAATTGGCCTCCAAGAAACTAGGCGTACTCAACAGAGCGAGTCATTACTTCACATCGGACCAAAAACTACTGCTATACAAAGCACAAGTCCGACCCCATGTGGAGTACTGCTCTCATCTCTGGGCTGGCGCGCCTCAGTATCAACTCCTTCCATTTGACCGGTTACAACGTCGTGCAGCTCGTATTGTCGACGATTCCATGCTTACAGACGATCTGGACCCCTTAAGTTTGCGTAGGGACGTTGGTTCCTTATGCGTGTTCTATCGTCTGTATAATGGGGAGTGTTCTGACGAACTCTTTAATTTGGTGCCCGCGGCTGACTTTTACCACCGCACGACACGCCGGAAAACTAAATTCCATCCTCACCACCTGGACGGGTGGTTCTCCACGACTACGAGGTTCACGAGATCGTTTCTGCCTCGTACGTGCAAGTTGTGGAACGAGCTACCCTCTGTGGTTTTCCCGCGGAGCTTCGATATGGGGTCCTTCAAAAGACGGGTTTATCTCCACCTGAAAGGCCGGCAGCGCACCGACAACGCCTCTGGTGTTGCAGGTGTCCATGGGCGGCGGTGACCACTTCCCATCAGGTGGCCCGCAAGCTCGTCTGCCAGCTATGGCATAAAAAAAAAAAAAAAAAAAATACTCGCTAGCGTCTGTAGTTAAAAAAATGTATGAAGATTTGTACGCTTCTAGCGGATAGTTGGGTACTAAAATTCGCAATACTAATATTTACGTAACTACTGAAGTAAAGTCAGTCGATTTTACTGTGACAACTCATGGTAGAGGTACGGATATTCCACAGAATGAGTAATCGGTAATAAGTGTAACATTCAGCAAGAAAAAAGGCAAAGCCCAGTCCATTTATAAAACATAATTCCCTAAATAGATAAAAGCACAACTTCAAAAACCAACTTCAAAAAACCATCGATAAGTACGTAACAAAGTTTCTCGGGTGAGAAGATATAATGAAATAGCTTTGTCATAATATTATATAAATTTGTTAAATAAATGTTATTCAGTGACTAGAGCGTTAAAAGCGGTCGGCATAAGCTCATTAACTTTTGAACAAGCACCGCTATTGACGGCGCGATGTAATACCGCTTGAATATGATGGAAATGTGTAATATTAATTTATTTCGTATAGTATGGAAATGGGCCGTGTTATAATCGTAAGGGATATTTGGTGGTCTGGCGTATATAGCTATTTAGGCGTGAATTCGTATCTGCGAATATTTCGGATGAATTCGCCTGGTGGTAGTACCTATCCGTAACGCGCTGGAAAGACATTTCACGATATTAGCGTTTAGTTTATGGATACGAGTTACGGGATGGAAAGAGACTTCTTTGTAAGAAGGATCATATAAAAAAACGGTAGGAACCAGGCCGTAAGTTTCTTGCCCGTTCTTCTAGGCTCTGGTCGCGTGGAACTGGCACCTAGAATCACCTAGTATGTAAGACGATTCTAAATGATCCTTGTGATTTTACTGAATAAAGTAATTTTGACTTTGACTTTGATTACGAGACAAGGGTATTACTCGTACATGAGTACAAAAAAAAAATCCGCTTTCGCAACTGGTTACAAAAATTCGTTGCTAAAACGGCCGGAAGGGTCAATTCGAGTCTATTATAAAACTGTAGACGTGTCAAACCGCTGTTTTTATTCAAACATCACGCTCTTTGAACATAATATAAAACTACATAATTTCTTCTTCTTTTCCTCACTAGATGAGGTCAGTAAGACACGTTATTTTCTCCCATTCTCCCCTATTATCCGTCATCTCAGAAGTTTTTAAACAATGCCTCCATGGGTTTTGGCCTACCACTTTCTTTGCCACTTTCACTATCCACAATACATAACATTCTTCTCTTCTACAAAAACTTCAAAACTTATACAATTTAAAAGTATATTTTCTGGATTCAACATGGGCTATGTTATTGCGATCAAGATCTCTGATTTTGAAATAAAGCTTGATATAGAGGTCAAACGCTACAAAGATCATTGAAAGATGGTCGTTGTTATGATGACGAAAATATCTCATTAATATAACGAATCAAATTAGGGAAATACTGTGCAAAATAGGTACAATGCAAAATACTATGATCACAGTGAGCTTTTTCAAAATGGTTTCGCGAGTAATAGTTTCGCTAATACTTAGATAAATTTATCACTTCACAAGTAGGTATCTTCGATAAAGATTAAAATTAAAACTCGATCTAAATTTCAGTGCATTAACAAAACGATTTAACCAAATTCATTATTCGAGATATTATAATTTTAAAACTGAGTTCACATTCAATACTTAGAAAAATCAAAGGAACAAACTGGATTTATTATATTGATGTATGACCATGTAGTTGAGAATATTCAATAAAACATTTTTTTAATATTAATATACTGAACCTATTCGACATTATCTTGTAGGAAACGACATAAATGTCAGGTATCACTGATACTATAAAAAAAAACAAGAAATTCAAATAAAATAACTCTTCACTAGACTTGAACTCAATCTTGAAGTTCACAGAACGAATATACATAAAAACGAATATACATAAAAACAAATAACGTAATTTAACAAATATTCTGTCTTCGAACAATCTATTTGGAATAAAAGTTCGTATGACGTGATATTTTAAAAATACCAATGCATACAATGAGATAAACGAATTGAACGACAAACGGAATAATTGCAGATACGTTCAAAAGGCAAAAGATATAACAATGCAGGACTTGGTTTTCACTGCGATAAACGGAATTTCAAAAGCTCAAAGCGCCCGCAAATAAATAAAAGGAAAGCAAAACAACATAAAGGCATTTTATGTTTCATATTTTCCTCGCTTTTTATGGGTTTACGTGGTCTGGTAGGTTTGAGCCAGCTACTGTGCTTTTATATTTTACTGTACCTTTTTATGAGAAAAAGTTATGGGACAACCTGATGGCCCACCTGATGGTAAGCGCTTTGCCTATAACAATGAATTTATTCGCAAGGCAAGCGTCATTGCGTCACTTTGAGATAGTGTCATTTTCGTGCAAAGTCTCAAGAACCGGCAACCATATTCGAGTTCCGTTTTTTTTGATAAAACATTTCTATTTTAATAGTTTTTCTAATGGTATGTTGAGGATTGCTGTCTACTACTGCTGGAATTTTTAACCAACAATACAAATAATAATATAATTTATAATTGAGGTCATTGAAATAAAAGTGTATTAAGTGATATAGGAATATGAAGGAACTCGCGTCCCATGGGTTTTAAGAGGAAAATTCTCTATTATTTTCCGTTTAAAACAAGTGACAGCCGACCTGATAGAGGGAGAGTCCATGACTCCCAGACCTTCGTTATTTTATTAAGGCTGAAAGTTTCTCTGAGTGAGCCTCCAACACAGGTAAGAACAACCCCTGACTATTCAGTTTCGGTTGTGGTTACTTTAGCAGATAACCGGTGGTAAAGGCGTATAAAATAGTATCTTACTTTCCTTAAATTATAAAGTTCAATTTTATATTTTATCACCTACAGCGGGCTTTCAATGTATCTGTCGAGATGTAATAACCATGACAACTGTCTGGCTATTGAGGTACCATATTTTTATAAGTCCCTTAGTAACATATATATAAAATTCAGCTTTTATACTATGACGAAAGTATGATTAAAATTTATTAAGGTTTAGGGGTGTCTGGCGGGGGGAAGCAACCGTGACAAGTATCGGGCAATGAACATCGTGATTCCCAAAAATATTCTGGAGAAAATATAAAAAAATTGAACTTTATACTTTAAGGAAAGTAAGGTACAATTTTATACACCTTTACCACCGGTTATCTGCTAAAGTAACCACAGCCGAAACTCGATAGTCAGGGGTTGTTCTTAGGTACTTGTGTTGGAGGCTCACACAGAGAAACTTTCAGCCTTAATAAAATAACGAAGGTCTGGGAGTCATGGGCTCTTACGATGTGACGATTGCTGAAATATTCAAAATAAACACTTGACACTGACAGAATTGCTTTTCGTATATAGGCAATGGTCATATAAAAAAGAAGATGAGTCGGCAACCACTCATCACTGTGTTTTCAAGCCGGATAAACGATTAACAAAGAGTTGTTCATAAAATTGTATAATGTTCATTCTTCCTGTGAAATACTTGGATTAACTTTGGATAGACGCTTGACATGGAAGGACCACGTCAAGGCCAAAAGAAAGGAGCTAGACAATCGTTTCGAAAGTTGTACTTAACGCAAAAGGAACAGTTTTGATTTTATACAATTCATGAGATGGATTTAAAATTTTCCTACTATAAAAAGAAGTATATTTCACCTTTTCAAGCGCAATATCTCCGTATTTTTGTGGCCGATTCTGCTGTGTGAACAAAAAAAGCTGGATGTGAAAAAACATGCAGATTTATATAAATACATGTATTTAGGAATATCTTAATTTCCACAGGCTATATTTTAACGACACTTCTAGATCAAAATGAAGCCCTTGAAATTCATATTTGAACGCAACCGTTTAAAGTAAATAAAAAAGCAGATATTTTGTAAATATGCACATTTTGTAAATACTGAAATAGTCGTAAGTTTGTTTGTGAACAAATGTTTTCTTTACAAAAATCATGGCGGGCGGATTCATGAAGGGCGTAAAGCGCCCGGCCTCGGTTTATAAAAAAGAGTTGTTTGACCGTAAAACGAAGACAGTCACGAGCGTGGTCAAACGGTATTTCAATGCATAGAGTGATTCGATGCCCGACAACACCCGACAGAAGCCGAGAACACCCGAGCATAATCTGTCGGTAGAGAGCAAGCGACAGTACCAATAGTTGATCTCTCGCAAGTACAACCTCTTTGGCTTTGACCACTTCGCAAACTAGAGTGGAATGGGTTTAGAGACCGCTATTGTCCACTAGATACTCCACAAACTGAATTTGAGCAAGTTTCGTGTTTGTGGTTTAAGTCCTCGCCTAAGTCTTGAGACCATTTCATCAATACAGATGATATAGAAACTAATATTCGTAATAGCTTAATATAATGGTTTTTTTTATTTTGTTAAGTGTGACGGACAATTCATGAAAATAAAACTGAACTATCTTAATTGAAGGTTTTGCATTTAGAAAAACGTATGTCTATATAAACGAAACTTAGGCTTTTAGACATAAGACATTTAATTTTTTTTGTTTTAGATCATATTTTATGAAAAAATATTTAAGGATTCAGTCTAAAATTAGACTTTTTTATATCTTGTTCTCCTCCTATTTAGAGAATTAATGAGTATTGAATAATGATGGAACAATCAAATAATTCATCTTTTATGTGGTATCCTGACTGACAATGCATTGTCTTACCGTTGATTAAAAACGTGCCATTTGAGTCATCACACAGAGACGTAAGGATGTTCCCATGCTTGTTGTTCTTATATGCCTGTAATTACGCTGGCGCCTATACCCTTCCAGGAACACAGCAATGAGAGCATAGCTCTAAGCAGCATAAAGAAACACAGTGATACTTCCCCAGACGAGCTCGTTCACAGAAGCTCAACTAAGAACTATTCAAATATTTAAATAAATAAATAATGCTGGACGATCGACACAACATCATCTAGCCCCAAGCTAAGCAGAGCTTGTGTTATGGGTACTAGAAGACTGACATACTTAATACAATACATTACATAGATAGATATTTTTTATTATACCTACATTTAAAATACCCAGAACACCCGGAATAAATATTTGCAGATTGTACAAACATTTATCCTAAGGCGGGAATCGAACCCGCAACCTCCGCGTCGCAGGCGGACCTTCGCCCGCCGTGCCACATCGGTCGTCTATTTATAATGTAACATGCTCCCTGAGTTCCTCCCTGCAATATTCTAGGAATACAATCACGTAGACAAGCATTGTTATTCATTGCTCGTCTTAGACATGATATTAATTAATCTTAAACGTATCACGATCGGAATAACAATTGTTAGAGGGAAATAATAAAATTGCTGATGCGATAGTCAGCTCAATAAATAAATAATGAAGAACCGTCTTCAAACAACATCGACAAGAAATACTTAAAAAAAATAACCCAAAATAGGACTAGTTAGATTTTAATGTAATTCATATGGGACCCCAGAAATAAGAGAAAAAAAAAACAATTTTTTAATAATAATTATTGGAATAATCGCGTAACATATTCATCAGGCGTCACAGGCGTCACCGCTCAGCAGAGCAAATTTTGTGTGATAAACATAAGTATTTGTTGTGTCTGGGTGTTTCTATGTATTCTATGAACGTATTAACAAAAAAAAATGTGTTTAAGTATGCTACTAGCAATCTAGTTCCCACTAGCTTTGCTTAGTTGGGGAGAGTGTGATGTGTTAATTGTCCGTGAATATTATTATTATAGTAACATACGAAAAGATATAAAAAAAAACCTTAATTTTAAGTCGGTTTATAATGGAAATTATTATAAACCGATTTTTTTTTATTTAATCCAAAGTACACGTTTGTTTATCTAACATTATCTCGATACACACATTTATGTAGTTACATTTTTTAGGCCTTACCTTGCGTTTTTTAGAGGACGCAATTTTATGTTTGGGACATGTGTGGGGGGTCAGTAGAAGCTTAACCTCAAGTTTGTGGGGTCGCCACTCTTGTCCCCCGGCCGGCAAAAATAAAATTGCGTCCTCTAAAAATGAAAACCTCATGTAACATTTCAATGGACTAAGTTTAAAGTCTTTGCGCGCATAAAAAGTTCTTTTGTAAGAACTCCAAGTCGCAAGTGCGCAACCGCACGCAACTTCAAAAGAACAAGTAGCTTATAAAGTAAAAAGGTCCCTTCGAGCGGCCATGATGCAAAGTCTTATAAGTCTGCCAAGTTCGTAAAGAAATAAATAGGCATTCTAATATTCAAACCTATGTTGATTGGCGATTAGAGCAAAACTTCCCCCTCAGTTCCCGGCAGTCCTAGTCCTGGCCAAGGCAGCGGTTATGGAAATGGCGCAGCCGGGGGTGCTAAGAATTTCCAGTTCACGGAAGGACTATGAGAAAGCCTTCGACTCTGCCGAAACTTGGGCTGTTCTACAGTCTCTGCAACGATGCCAGGTTGATTGATACATCGAAGTGTGGAGATGCCTATACAATTATTCTACTATGTCGATGCAAGTCCAAGACCAGCAGTCTTAACCTATCCAGCTGCGCTGCGGTGTACAAGGTGATGTACATATCTCCCAAATTATTTACGAGCGCTCTGGAAGTTTTTTTAAGACGCTGAGTTGGAATTGAATGGGCATTATACATCAATGGCGAATATATCTCACACTTGCGATTTACTGATGACATCGTCATACTGGCGGAATCGTCACAGGACTTCAAAAATGTTAAACAGTTTTGCTGAAGCCTTGAACAACCACAAAAGTCATGAATAATGATCGTATTAATCCGAGCCAATAACCGTCGCCGGAATGCCTTTCGAAGTTGTGCAGGAGTATGTCTACTCTCGGGCATATCCTGCGGTTAGGTAGGTACACAGCTTTGAGAAAGAGCTAAACCGGAGAATCCAGCTGGGCTGGGCTGTGTTTGGAAACTGTGACAAGTCTTCTCGTCACCCATCCCTAAAACCAGTGCGTCCTACCAGTTATGACATGCTGCTGAAACGTGGACACTGACATTGGGGTTGGTCCACTAGCTCAAAGTCGCTCAGCGAGCTATGGAGAGAGCTATGCTCAGAATCTGTTGGAGAGACAGGATCGAAACCGAAAACCGAAATAAAATCATCCGACAGAAAACCAAGGTGTTCGATATGGCTCAAAGAATTAGCAAGCTGAAGTGGCAGTGGGCCGGCCATGTTTGCCGAAGAACCGACAAACGGATACTTGAGTGGAGACCACATTTGGGCAAGCGTGCTGTAGGACGCCCTCCAGCGAGGTGAAGCGACAATATGCGGAATGTAGCTGGCAAACACTAGATGAGAAGAGGCGAAGACGGGGCTCAGTAGCGCGTTTTGGGAGAGACCTACTTCCAGCAGTGAACTGATATAGGTTGATGATGATAATATTAAAATAATGTGAATAAATCAGTTATTGCTTTTATCGTCACGATCTTCAAACATAAGGCAAATAAACTTTGTAACGCAAAGTAGTTTTGAACAACATCATTCTTTGTTCCAGGCACAATGTCGAAGATTAAACGGCCATCAGCAGGAAACAAATGACAATAACTAGATTAAAGGTGAGTTTTTTTTCAGCGACGTTTTTTGGTAAAGCCTCTGTCTGCTAACGGGTTGATGATGATGATTAGCTACTATGCTAGGTTGAGAGTCAATAAACGGAATACTAGAGCGATAAACAAAACTTGTTCAGAATCTGAAATACCTAAATATGTATGATACTTAGGTATGTAAACAAATCAACCCTATACATTTTTTTTTTTTTTTTTTTATAATCAATAGACCATCCTTTGGCTTCAATCTCGCCTGATGGAAAGCGCCGATGAAGCCGACGATGGAGCAGGATGGTCTAGAAGACACCTATTTACATTGGCCTTGAAAATATTGAGGTTATAGTGGTCAGGGAAAACAGACGCCGGCAGAGTATTCCATACCTTGGCAGTTCGCATGATGAAAGTGGAACTAAACCGTTTGGTGCGAATGGGTGGTATGTCAACAAGGTACGGGTGATACTGGGCCGTGCGTCTGCTTGTACGGTTATAGAAAGGAGATGGCGGTATTAAATCGTGCAGTTCCTGGGCACATTCTCCGAAATGTATCCTATAGAAAATAGATAGGCAAGCAACTTTACGACGGTGTTCGAGACTCTGGATCTTAGTCTCCGCCATATGTTGCTCACCTATTAACCTGAACATCTTAGTTACAATCACATTAGTTTCTTCAAACAGGATCTTTTTACTCCACGTTGTCGCGTAAAAATACGAGAAAGTTTCATGTTAGATAAAGAGAAAGTTGTTGGGAAAATGTTAAAATAGAACATCGTACCGTACATTCTCGGAATTCTAGCGAAACAATAAACTACACCTATATTTACTACGTATTTCGAAATAAACATTACCGTGTCTACCGTATCGTGTATCGTATTTTTGTACCTCTTTGTTTATTACTTTTTATGTTTGCGCGAGCCAGTTATGTTGGCTTAAAAAGCGAACTCGTTACTCGCTGAATAACGCAACGAATTTCAATTAAAAGTAATGGTTTTATCAAAAATGGGGTACAGAAAAGCTTCAACGTGAAGCAACTAGGTCGAGAGGGATGTGTGGAATAATATTCAAAGCCTTGGCTTTAGCAAGCTTTTGGCTTGTAAATACATTTTCATGGCATCACTTTTATCTGCTACATATCTAGATCAAACATTCATTATTATATGTGTTTTTAAAAATTATGTGTATCTACATGTATCCTTTAAGTAATCTGTAGTAATTCTACATTTATAAATCACTTAGATTAAATATTTAAATCAAACTTAATCAATTCAAATAAGACCACTGAAAATCCAAGATTTCGTTCCTAAACATACAAGATGCAGAGTTAACATTTCTAGAATTTCATTGTGAAAATACTGCAGCTTGTCGTTCGTGCTTGGCAGAACACGTATCGACCGGGACCGTCAGTCGCCTTTTCTTCGTATTTTACATATTCGCTATGTAAGATTCAATAAAGCCAGAATATAAACTTTGTTGACATAATTTCTCACACTGTTAATAACCCCCTCAAATGAAAAAGAGGTCGAAATTGTTGAAATAACCTTCTGGCACACAAAGGTTTTTTTTATTTTTGTTAAATAAAACCGTAAATAACATTGTGATTTGCTATGATTCATTAATAAATAATAAAATATAATTTTATCAAAAATGGAGCTTCATCAAAATGCTAGAGTTAACATCAGTAGTGAAGTATTTATGAAAATCAATATTGTTCAGATACTGTTGCTTTCGGAACGTAATAAAAGCTTTTTAAAAAAACTTGAAAATTATTTAATTAAGTAAAATTAAAACTTATACGCTATACCGATTTGGAGGTAACTTAACTAATGAATCTAAAACGACAAGAGCGGATGAGCCCGTCTCGAGAGGCCAGACGGCTCGTCAGCAAAAACAATCTAATTCTATGAAATGCATGGAAGATGCATTTCAGCAAAATATTATAAACTATCTTAAGCTAAGGCAGAGGGACGAGGGTGTAACATAACTCCTCCATCCCTAAGAGGAAAATTATCGGTACGATCGATTTGAGATTGGTTCCGATAATTTTTCACACACGGTATGCTATTCAACAATTTGAGTCGAAACACATAAAACACAAATGCAATAAAACTTAAGATTACTAAGCTTAAAGATACATATCCTAAATTTTCACTGAATTTAAAATCATTTCTTTCATTTAAAACACTTTCGATCACTGAAGAATGTTTTAAGGAGTACGCCATGTACTTCACTTCATCTAGATTAACGCCGTTGAGATTGAGTGCGCGTGCACTGGATAGATTTGCGCCCACACGTAGCTGTGGTAAGGTAACTAGTGGAATTGGCTCCACAACGTCCGTCTCTATGTAGATACGGTGGCTTATGCGAATTCCATTGATTTCCAAATCACATGGTTCATCGATTGTCACGAGGTATGTGCCGAATATTGACAGTTTGCTGACGTCACTGTCACAATGCTTGGTAAGCGTCGTCTTCAGTCTGCTATACAGGATCCAACTGTCAGAGTTGACTTGCTGGATCTTAAGTTCTTCAATTTGAACCTGATGTTGCGTGCAATGAGTGGGGTCATCGTCGAATCTCATGAGCTGTTCGATACAGGTAAGCTCATGGTACAAAGCTCGGTGATCTGCGTTACACAGGAAATGGTCGCCAGCTGATAACGGGCGGCACGGTTTCACGATCGGTAAGTATTTCGTTCCTTTCGCCAAAAGGTACGGGTATTTAGGAAATATGGATAAGGTCTTATTCTCGGATTCATGGAAAATTGGTAAGGAGTACAATTTGTAATAATTATAAATATCTCTATCTGTTAAAGGAATTTCCATAATAAACGTAATTTGATTTTTCTTAATATAAGATTTTACACAAATAGTTTCCTCTAATTTCAATAAGTTTTCTTCTATAGGTGGGTATACTAAGGTTTGAGAGTTAGAAATCAATTTCAAATGATACAAGAGTTCTGTAGAGTTCACGATAGATGGATGTAATATAGAGACTTTACTCAATGCTAGAGCTGTTTCAATTTCACTAAGTCTAATAAATATAGTGTGGAAACTGCTTGTATAAACGTTAAATAATCCTATTACAAATGTATAAAAAGTCCAATTATTTTGCGTAACGGCTAAATCACTTAACATTTTTTCAGTGATTTTTAAACGGTTATCCAATTTTAATGTATTTTGATCAATAGTTCCGGTTACATTTATAAAGCTGTCAAACATTTTAGAGACCAGGGTTAATTTTTTAGATATTACGATATCATTTTGATTCAAATGAGAAGTAAGATTGTCAATTCTAATCGCGTCTTGGTGATCAAGATTTCCTGTAATAATTTTTATAAGAGAACCCAAAGGATTAAGGAGACCTCTCCTAAAACGCTGTTGTGGAACAAGTTGTCGGTATTTTTCTTTAGTTATATGGCGAATAAACTCTGTATGTAATTTCACACTCTTAAAATCGTGAGAGTAAGAAACATTCCAGTTAATTAGTTTACATAGTTGTTCATAATTCGTAGATACGTAATTAAAGTCATCGTAAATCTTTTCCAAACTAATAACCTTAATTATAGTCCAATGATCGGTTTGTACATAAGCTTGTCCTTCTTTAATTGGAAGTAATCCTGGATTTTCATCAAGTTTTTGAAGATGAAGGGCCAGCGACGGCATTACTATCAGCAGTAGACTGCACCTGTGAAGGGCGTTTGATGTTTTTAATAGGAGCTTTAGTTTTTCTTTCTCCTACCTGTATAGGCAATACATTTCTTTCTGGTTCACCTACTACTTTCGCTTTTACATAACGCGCCGTATCCTTACTTTTACGTTTGTTAACGTCTTTAGCGTAAACTATTTTACCTATGGGCAACTCTACGTCATTTTCACCACCTTTCTTTTCTTTATTCTTTTTCTTTTCAGTTGTTAGCTTTCCTACCTGTTTAACTACATCATGTAAATGTTCTTTAAGCTTTTCTTCCTTCTCATCACCGATAACTGTTATTGATTGATTTTCGTCACCAGAAATATTATTTTTTATTCCAGATAAGGCATCGAAGGGTTTGTCATAGTCCGGGTAATGCAATAAAGGGGCATGCGTCAAAAGTTCTTTGCATTTATTAAATGCGTCAATGTATGTTTGATTAATTACTATTCTGTTGCGTTTTTTTAAACAGGCTGTCAATGGTTGAGTAATTTTAGCGAAGTCTTTTATGAATCGTTTATAGTATCCTACAAGTCCTAAGAAAGTCTTAATCTCAGTAGTCGTTTTAGGTATAGGATATTTTAATACCGCTTCAATTTCGTCATTGTTAGGTTTCAGTCCATCTTTAGTAATCGTATGTCCTAAGTCTTCTTTACGTAAAACTTCCGATTTGTCTAGCTGTATTTTTAATTTGGGCTGTTTTAGTCTGATTTTATTTAAGTTTTTCTGTAACAGTTGATCAATTTCAATGTCGTTAGTTGGTCTAATAAAATTTAAGTCACAGTTTGTCACATCATTTTCGAATCTAGTCACAGTAAAGGGTTGTTTGACCGTCAGTTCGTTTGGTTCATCTAATGTGTTCTGAATGACTGTAGTTTCGTAACCGTTTATGCAGTTTACTAATGCACTAGGCATTTTTAAATCATTTGCGTCAAGGATAGCCTCACCTGGATACTGATCAATTGGTAATTTTACTCTTTTCTCTGTCTGAGCTGGTATGTCAATTGTATAATTTAGGTTGTTACTGATTATTGGAATGCAAGTAGCATTCGTCTTTAAAACATTAGCTTTCAAATCAATAATTGCGCCTAATTGTCCAAGAAGGTCATTTCCTATTAAACCTTCATAACGTGGGTCGACGTCATATATATAGAATTTATGCCAATCGTTAGATGCAAAAGTAGGCAAGAGAGGGATTTTAATTACTTCATCGTGTCTACTTGTTGCGTGGGTGCTAACCACATGAAATGGTTCTTTTTGAACAAAGTCATTGAAATATTTATTCGCAATTCGAGGGCTTAAAAAGGATCTCATACTTCCGGTATCTATTATCATATTTGCGTTTATTTCTTTTATGTGAACATAAGGAAGTTTTAAAGTTGGATCGCAATTTAATTCTAAGATTTCAGGATACTCAGTTTCATCAGTTTGTTCAATTTCATAATTTTTTACGTTACTTTCCGAGTTATCATAATCATCATCATAGTCCTTAAACTCGTTCACGTCATTATAATTATTACTGTCATCATAATAAGGTTCATATTCTATAGTGGTCAGTTCATTCAATTTAAAACCTTGCTCTGGTGCCTTAGGGGCTGCTGTTCGCATCGTAACGTCACTTGTCTGTGTGCGTGGAGGCTGAACATATGGTTTAGCTTCCGGTCTATAACCAAATGGTTGTGGTGGTCTATAGCCGAATTGTTGAGGGGGCTCATAGCCGAATTGTTGAGGGGGCCTATAGCCGAATTGTTGAGGGGGCCTATAGCCGAATTGTTGAGGAGGCCTATAGCCGAATTGCTGAAGGCCAGTTTGTTGTTGTGGCTGAAGACCAAATTGAGGTTTATATCCTAATGTTGGTGGGCGGAATGTACCGTTATTTTGTGGTTGACCTAGCGTCCTAATCTGTGTATTTTGGGGTATACCAAAATTAAATTTGGGCTGATTATTGTTATAACCTTGGAACATCGGTTTGAACCCAGTTGGTTGAGTTGTTAATGGCCTTGAATCTGGTGTAGGTTCAATCTGTCTACTACCATGAATTTTATTTCTCATATTATATTGTTCTAAGAAGTTCACTTCCTCAAGTACGACAGTCAATGCTGCTTCCAATGTTGCTGGAGCTTTTAGTCTCACTACGCGAACCATATTTTCCGGTAGATTGTATAAAAATACATTCAGAGCTGTATTGTTGTAAATTATTAACTTAGCGCGCTTTAAGTCACTGTCCGCAATCACGTTTACTTTTGACATCAAAAGCGATCGAACGCTTTGGATTCGGTTGCAAAAATCAAGAAAACTTTCACCTGATTTAATTTTTAAAGATTCTAATTCGATATTAATACACGCTTCACTACGCGGGTCTCCAAAATGCTGGATGAGTAGTTCTTTCAATTCTGTCCAAGTCACAATATCTTCCCGTTCTGATAAAAGAGCAGCTGCCTCCTCTGTTAATCTACTCGTCAGAACATTATAAACATAAAGATTCTGATTTTCATCACCTGCTTTACCATAACAATCGATTATATACTGACATTTTCTCAAATATAAATTTAATTGTCTTTTATCGCCTTTAAAAAGCGGGATTAATTGAGAGATTTCTCTAGGAATAAGTTTAATCACTGGTTCCGACATCGCGAGCTACTAAGTAATTCGGAGGTGGCAACTCACTTTTACACAAAAATACACAAAATTAAAACACACAAAAATACAATAAGTAAAAGAAACAAGCAATATAAAAATAAGAATGATAAAATTAAATTTTAAAATTAAATTTATTTTTTATTAAAATTATATTTTTTTTTTTTTTATTTCTTATAAAAAATGATTAGATCGATTTTTAGATCAATAATCTTTAATTAAAACATTTATTTATCTTATAAAAAGCAGATCGATTTTTAGATCAATAATCTTTAATTAACACATTTATTTATCTTGTAAAAAGCAGATCGATTTGAGATCGAATATACCGCATCAATTTTTCTTAACTCTATGTTTGTTCTATTTTGAGAACACGGTTTAACCTTGTAGAATTTTATACAAGATTACCCAATAGTTACAATGAGAGAGTTCTAATCTCAAGTATAACAAAATTACAATAAACGCACAATATAGGAGGATGAGGGAAAGGAATGGCGAAAAGTTTTACTCACCAACCGACCGTTACTCCCATACTGCTTGCTTTTTCCGTATCGCGAGTTATTTATTTGGTTCGTCGGATTCACTCTACACGAAATTTTATTTCAACGATTTTCTGACGGATTTTGACATCGGAAAACGCGAAAAACTCCGTGATTTTCAAGAAAATCCGCGCCGGCTGCGCCACTGTTGCTTTCGGAACGTAATAAAAGCTTTTTAAAAAAACTTGAAAATTATTTAATTAAGTAAAATTAAAACTTATACGCTATACCGATTTGGAGGTAACTTAACTAATGAATCTAAAACGACAAGAGCGGATGAGCCCGTCTCGAGAGGCCAGACGGCTCGTCAGCAAAAACAATCTAATTCTATGAAATGCATGGAAGATGCATTTCAGCAAAATATTATAAACTATCTTAAGCTAAGGCAGAGGGACGAGGGTGTAACATAACTAGATTGAGATAAAGCTAAGTAAATATAGTATGTTTCTTTTTTGGAAAATTTGTGTGTAATAACGTTTTTATCTATCTATCCACTACCTTATATATAAATAAATAAATATTCACGGCAAGCCACGTGCATGCCATCATCGCTCTAGTCGCAACCTAGGCAAAGCTTCTAGGTACTATGGAAACTAGAATGCTAATATAAAACTTTACACACATTTTTTTTATAAATTCATAGTAACTAAACTGTTCAACTGAAGTTGGAGCAAACAAGGTATTCGAAAATGGCATCAACTCTGTTCCACAATTTACGAACACAAACACAAAGCTTCTATAGCAAAATCATAAAACTTTACTGTGGAATGACATCGTGTTTGTTTCATCCATTTTTAACTAGCTGTTGGGATGAAATGCAATGTTTGATGTCGGTTCGTTGTAATGAACTGTGTGTGACCTACTTTCATTCCTATAGTTATAGCATTGAATTTATTTGCTACGAGATAAAGTATTGAGTGTTACTTTGTATTCTAGGTATTCTATCAGAAATCTAGTTTCCCCAACTTTGTTTAGTTTGGGAATAGATTGTGATGTTTGAAATTTTCTAAAGTATTTTTTTTTAATTCATCGTATCGAAAAAACCTAAAGATCTCAATCGTGCTTTGGGGATTCAGTCATGATTTTTTTTTGTGCTTCTTCTTCTTTTAGTTAGTGGCTTTTCGGTGGCTCGGGCTATCTTCTAGGGACCTATACGGTATGGTACATATAATTGCAAACGATTTAATTTTAGGTAGTGTCATTAGTCATTATTAGATATTCTGTACGGTACAGTACCATGTACCATGCATTATCTGAATTGGTTATAGAAGATATAAGAGTTTATTTTCTGTCAAAATAGAAGAGCTACAACAAAACCAACTCAGCACCACGAAAGAATTCCCTTAATTTTTGTCACGTTTGCATAATGTAAAGGTAGCTGCATTTATCTACATAACTATAACATCTTGTTAAACGGGAAACGAGCATTTTCACTGCCATTAAAAATTTAGCGGGCACGCCGTTGCGCTCGACAGGCGCTGTTGTTGCCTGCTGAATCTGAAATTGCATTTATTTCGCTATTGCAGTCCCCTGAGTGAATTACAACGTCTCGGCGAGGCCCAGGAATGAGCGGAAAGTGATTATACCCAGAGTTATAAAGGATCACCGGTCTAGCTGTGCTCGAGCGTAATAAGAGAACTTTATAGGGTTGACGACTAGGAAATTGTAGCTTAGAAACATGGACTCTGACGGGTATGAACGCTTGCTCATGGCGATCGCGCTCTCAACTAGACTTGACACAAAAGACCCGGACTGGGAAGACGACATCAAATGTAAGGATGCATTAAGTTCTATTAATCTTCAATATTCATTGATACGATTGTGGTGTTTGAACAAGTTTGAGAATCATGAGAATAACACGTGAAACACTTGAAAATAAGTCACGAAAATTTAAATCATTATAAATGTATTTTTTATAACACGATTGTTTCAGTAGCGCACTTTAATCATCACCAATCAAATGGGTATATTGCCACAAACACAAAACATTGCTTTGTAGACAGGTGACCGACATCTTTTCAGATCTCGTGATTGAAATGCTATTTATACTAGACCGATTAAGTGCCAGCCAATTGCTGTCTCGTTTACTAAAGCTTCTGCAATATAACCGAAACATTGTTTTATTTCCAAGTGTATATTAAAACGATCTAAGAGATACTTTTATTTGAACCTCTAAATTACCATATAACTTAATGTTTAGTCAGTATATTTAAAGGCGTGGTGAGTCTTGCATGTTAAAAACATATAACAAAAACAGAAAATAAAAATATTTGTATTTTTTACTAACTACTTTCGGATGTAAAACCAATACTCAATTTTATTATACCCTTGTTCCGTTCGGAGCCTGCAGTGAAGTATTACGAACTCGATTCACCTTTTATTTTTACGAAGCGTAAATTTAATTAAAGCTTTATTGATGACAGAATGCTATCAGTATGATTGAATCAGCGAAACTATGAATTGAAAAAATGTGTAAATTTTTATATTTAAAAATCAAATGTGTGTTGCAGTATAAATGCAATAATATGTGAAATTGATATAACAGCCTAAGATTTAAGATTGCGATTTTTATTAAGAATTCATTCTAATGCACATCTATCTGTCGAAAATGAAAAACGACACCCACTGTGCTTCTAGATAAGGTTCTAGTACTAGTTAACATTAGTTTTAATAATATTGATGTATATTTAGAACTACTATTGATTCAAACAGTCATCTGTAAATATAAATATCGCGAGACAGTATGCTATCATCATCACATCAGCCTATAGAAGTCCACTGCCTTACATGGGTTTGTGTCATCCATTTTGAAATATGTTTTAATATATTTCCAATCTAAGGACCAACGATCGTGATTGCCATTCGACCGTACCGATCCGAGTATCGATTTATATACGATAATAAATTATTTTGAAGCGGTAGAGTAATTATGTGAGTACCTATACATAGTTTGATGTTTTATTCTTTTGTCCGCAGTGTCGGGAGCGCTCATGAGACAGTCGTGCCACCGTTTGCTTGAGCATCAACAGACCGGAGGGGAAGAGCCTCCCCTTTATTCGCCGATCGATCAAATTTCAGGTACTCGATTAATTAGTAACAGGTACAACTACACCCCGAATTGCCAGAGCAATCAAACTATAGTCCGTTTCAATCCCATTCTGATTGGAATGGTTTCATAACGAGAACGTTTCAAAAGTATTTTGGAATTATTGGTTTGTATAAGCTCCCCCTTTTAGACAATTTGGCATAAAGTGGTTTTAATAAAATAAAGCTTTCAATTTCAGTCGCTGGTAACATAAAAGCTCTGCTGCACTAAATTCAGTTTTTTATCGATAAAAAACTGTATTCAGATAATACCTTCATATAAATGAGCGCGTTTTATCTGAAATGCAAGGGGAAAATGTAACAGTAAAATCGTATTAACAAAGAATTCGATGTGAAACGAAGTCAATTTATTTTCAATTGGACTGACCGAATCGTTTCATATTTTGTTTTCATTCGGCGTTTTAAACTGAACAGTTTAATGGAATTTATTTTATGAATGAGGTATCATTAAAAAGCAGATAAATTAATAAAGTCTCATTAATTCAATATCGATAAATGTGATATAAAGGAAATTATCTGACGACCGTCACTTTACAAGTTACGCTTCGTGCCTCAGTTTTTTAATAATTTGTCCATATCTTACCAATAATTCGTATATCATTATCGTTTGCTGGCGTCAACTCTAAACATACTTTTTAAATCATTTTGTAACATGTTCCTTTTGGTGAGTTCCCAACCAGTCACACCAAAACCAGTCACACTGTGACTCGTTGGAACTTTTTTTGAAGAAGATTTCCCAACCAGTCACACTCTCGTAACAGTGTGACTCGTTGGGAATTTTTTTCCCAACGAGTCACAGTGTGACTGGATTTGGTGTGACTGGTTGGGAACTCACCTTCCTTTTGTGTCAAAAAATAAGCGGACGCGGATAAGGCGAGATATACGTAGTACTTAACATGATATGATAAGTATAAAACTTTATGAAAATCGGTATTGTTTATTTGATATTTAATAAGTTTATTAAAATGTTAGATAACGCACTGTATATCACACTTAGATACCGAAGGATATTGAGTCGTTATTGCGCCGGCATCCATACCTTTCAAATCATATCAAAACAATGCGAACATACATACATATTTCAGAAATAGGTACTTAGTTAGTACTTTCCTGAACGAGCTCTTTCGCAAAAACAAAATGTTACAAAATCATTTATGTAAAAATTATCTCATTCATTTTGAACTACATTTTGCTTATTTTTTCAATATGTCCTATACAGTAATCACGCAGTATGAAATCTTTAAATCCAATTTAGTATTCGGTAGATATATCTGGCCTTCTAAACTACATAATAATACCTAGCTAGACTAACACAATGCAAAACTAGGTCAAATGTTAATTTCACAATAACTCAGCTAATGAAAAGAGGTCAACATCATAGTGCAATAGCGATCAATAGTGCAGTGTATCTATACACTAGCATCCGCCCATGACTACATCCGCATTATGTATTTCCCTTTTAGATTTACAAAATTTAGTTTATTTTCAGATAACTAACGTAGGTTAGATCGGAATCTTATGTGGAGTACATTTTGTTAAGAACGCTAAAGAACAAATAAAAAAAAAGGACTTGAAAAGGTGTAGTCGGACTATATTTTTAGTTCAATGTAAATCGGTTCACTGATTACAAATTCATTGTAATACATCCAAACTTTCATATTTTAATATTAGTATTTCAAAATACAGTGACGTAATATAGTACGCATAACGTAAGCTAGAAGTAGCGTGATAGTTTCAATAGTACGGTACTTAATCATCAAATGAGACAGGTTTTGATCATATTCAAGTAGATTCACCAACATTTATAGGAAAACATTTTTTTATATAAAAACGATACTTTGAATTCTAAGACAAAAAATAGTCACAGATTTTAATAAAATACGGTATGTTACGGATTCTTCAAAGTTCGGTACAACAAAACACTACATTTGAATTAGCTCGTAGCTAGCTCGTAGCGCCGTAGCTCTACGCAATCGCTACGATGTGTAGCTACTGTTACCGCAGGGTTTTTTGTTAAAACGAGTGATCATGAAGTTGAAAAGAGACGGATATAATCGTGAATATACCTTTCCTGTTTACTCTTATACGCACGAGCAACGAATAATCATGAAGTTAGAAAGAGATAGAAATTATCGCGAGTAGACTGCTTTTGCTGCGGTCTTATAAAAGGGCATTCATCGCCGTCATTTGTTTGCTGATAACTTGACGTTTTGTTTACCCACAGGAATGAATGCACTTGCGACATGTAATTAAAACGCAGATTTTATAAAAAAAAAATTCAATGACTTTCATACTTCAAAAATAATCTATTATTTTATCAATTGATTATATTTTTTATGAAAAGAACGACAACTTTAGTTAAACTTGATATAAAATCGTAAACAAGAAAATTACTTCACTAGATGTTAACTTATCATACTAAGATATTTTTCAGTTTCGTTTTTTAATAAAAATAAAAGCTACAAATAGAAAAATAACTATTTTCTCGATAAATTTAATATCATAGATGCATCAACCCTGTTTAGCGTGTTAGCCACAATGTAGCTAGAGCTTTGTGGTATTGTCTCCATTAGGTAATGCATTAGTTAACCGCTTAACATCCTATGGGCTGTTACGGCTATTTATTTGCTTTACTTAAATCGTTATAAATATTGATACCTACTAAACACAAAACTACTACTAGCCTATTTTCTTTTTTTTCAGCAATTTATTTTCCGTCGTAGCAAACAAACTGTGAAGTCATATTATGCCCTATGTCACAGTACTATTAAGACATCATTTTATTTTTCAGTTTAAGATAAGTGTGAGTATGATAATGTTTTGTATATTATTATGTAAGAATATTTCGCGGTAGTTTGTAGATTGATAATTGTTTTATTTAGGTTCGATGTAATACGTTTGTGAATAAATGTTTTAAAAATGTTTTGTTAAGTATTAAAACACTTATTATTATACAAAAACCTTACTAAACAGAGTCCAATAAAAAAGCTAATGTGCAGATAAAGTACGAAATTTTTGAAATACTTATTAATACGGAAATCTGAAAAAAATATGATTTGTTGCCTATTTTGTACGTTTACATGAGTAGAATAATCCTGTTTATTTCAATATATTAATTAAAAGAACCTCTTATACAAAAGTATTCAAACCTTAATAATAATGAATATACTTAGTTTAGTGAAATAAATTAAAACCTACACAAATGGGAAAAAAATAAAAACAAAAACTAAAATAAAAAACATTTATTTTTTAACTACGACAAAAACATGCAAAATTAAAAGTATTTAAAAACTTAATGTAGAAAATCGATTAAAACGTACTATCTTAATATTATTCGATTTAATACATTTCGAATGAATGATTATATGTAAAGTCTATACTTAAAGCATGCCGTGATGGAATTAATATAGTATTCAAAACGAACCGACGATGCTCTGCTATTGTTGTAGTATCCTGCAAACAAAAAACAATAGGTTAATAAAATAGTTAAATCTTTTAAACATTTCACACATCGCGCTCTAGTTCCAAACTAATCAAGGCACTATGGGAACTAGATTGCTGATAAGATACTTTTATTTTTTAGACAGGCGTCACAGCTCTGTTGGTAGTAGCTCCTTCCATGCTGTGGGTCGTGGGTTTGATTCCCACCCAGAACAATGTGTGATGAACATAACTATTTGTTCTGTTTCTGGGTGTTACATTTATTATATGTATGTATTTACAAATAAAATGTATATAAGTATCAGCAATCTAGTTCCCATAGTACAAGCTATGCCTAGTTTGGGACTAGATGTGTGAATAGTCCGTGAATATTTATTATGTTTTTTTTGTAAATACACACATAACCTATAAGTACCAATATTATAAAGAAGTACGGTCTATCTTATAAAAAGTTAGCGCAGACTTGAAGTTACCATACGTAATGACGACATAAAGTCATCGCTAAGTTTTTATAAGATAAGGAGGTAAAGTTTGTGTATTTGTTAAATTGTAAGCGGTAATCTCGGGAACTACTGAACCGATTTAAATATTCTTTCACCAATAGAAAACCACATTATTGCTGAGTGTCATAGGTTATATTAAAAACCGAAAAAACGATCGAATTATACCCAACAAAGTGGGCACGGGTCAGCTAGTGTATAATAAATAACACAAACAAGACAAAGAACAAACATAATTCAATTATCTCATAACATTTACCTAACTAAATTCGTATAATTTATTCAAATGATATTTAATTTCGCTTTGCTATGTTAGACTACAATTAGACGAATCCATCGAAAGATTAAGATACCACCAAAACCATGTCATTTTTTAAATTTGTTTATTTGTCTTTAGTTTCATAGTCAGAATATTTCATAGTCAGAAATGTTTATAATGTCTCATGCTATTCAAGATGAATATTAAAATATATTTTATTATAAGTTTAACTGCAGTAGTACATATAAGTGTTGCTTAGTTAAAGCGATGACAATATATAAACTACAATAGTTTATATTGTCATTACATACTCGATTACAGTATATTTATTTCGAAGAAAGTCGGTATGATCAAACAAAATAATCATCAAAACCTATTCATAATTGGCAGAATTATAGCAAACCCAAAAAAATCGTGTAGGTAATATAGATTTTTGTAAACCAGTCATCATCCAAGTTAATTTTCAACTCTATTTTGCATCTGCTTATTTGCGTTATAATTATTAACGAAACATATATACATTAACTTTAATATATTAATGTAAAAAGGCAATCGATTTGAGAGCTCTTTTTTGATGTTGTTGCTTCATAATTCGAATGAAACAAAAGTTGAATAGCACTCTACGGGTGAACCCGTAGTTTGAGTTTTACACGAAAACTAAAACGCTTCTGCATGAAGCAAAACGTATTTTGTATTGCGCGTTTTAGTTTCACAGTTAAACTCAAATTTGTTTGAATAAAAGTCAGATGCTAAGGTTGTAATATCTTTGGCGTTCAAACGTTGCTTATTCTAGAGCTGACGCGAACAGCTGAGGACGTAACGATTACATATTATTAGGGCGAAAGCTCGCGGGGCGCGGGGAAGAGGGGAGGTTATTACCTCCCCTCTTTTATATTTAAAAGTATATCTTCAAATACCCGCAAGAGGTCAAAACAGTTTATAGACATGACAGAAAACCCTAATATACTCTCCCGTGTGTATCCAAAATTTTGGTGCTGATAGTGTTTTTTTTTTACGGCCAGCATTCAAGTTTTGACACCTGTCGGGCCATTTGACCAACGCTGAGGGTTTACTAAGATCAGGAATTAGGCCTATTTAATGTTCGTCTTTTCAGAGTTTAAAAGAAATATGTGTAATACGTTCAAACTTAAAATACAATTATGAAATACTATACCAGTATTTGAGAAACGCATTCTAAGTCTAAATCACGTCGGTGTTATACTCGTATTTATATTGTACCCGCCGTAGCTTGATCCTACCCGAACCTAAGGTCACGTTTCAAAAGTAAAATCGATATACTGGTTCGTATTAAGTTAATTGTAGTTGCAAGATTGTACCAACGATTCATAAGTAAAGTTACGTTTATTTAAATGTTATTTTTCTTAAGATTGGTTTAACTAATAGAAATAAGTTGTCTTAAATTAGATATAATAAGTAAAAATAATAAGTTAAATGAATAGCTTATCAATCACAAAATGGTAGTTTCAATATATTATAAATAAAGTTGTCTTAAATTAATAAGTAAAAATAATAAGTTAAATGAATAACTTATCAATCACAAAATAGTAGTTTCAATATATTATAAATATATCATCTGGGTCTGTGTAGAAATTGTGAATAATATATAACATTCACGTAGCAACTGTATCACCAGGGCTTGGAATCAATAATCACAGTTACCTACTACCGAATAGATAAACACAGTTTATATTATCATGAACATTAAAATATAGAAAAGTACCACAGTACGGTTTCGCTGCAAAATGTTTTTTGATACGAATTAGTGTTATTTTTAATTGGCCATTATTGTGTATGTACCACTAAATGTGTGGTGTGATGAGCATACGAAGCTAACGTTTTACAAATTAAAACAGCCGAGTAGGAACCTCATCAATTTTATATTAGTTTTTGGGAATCGGTACCAATAACAAAATTGTTTAGGGACCGTTGTCGTGGCCATTGAAGCTAATTGGCTATTCGTTATAGAATTTTCGATGCTGTAGCTCGAAAGAGCCATGAAAAAATATTTGCAGTCAGCAAAATTCGGTTCAGCAACCGGCGATAGAAGGTACTCGTAAATTTTGGTCCGTGGAGTGGAATAACAAGTTAGTAGAGGCAGCGCCCCGGCCTCCTGTTGCCAACTCGCCGCTATTTCGGTTAGATACAGCCGAACAGAAAAAATAAATTTATCTGTAAACAAAAATACGAACTAATCTCTACTAAACTTACAACAAACACTACAAATTATAACGGAGTTGACCTCATATTTGTTTAAAAATATCTCAATACTGTAAGTTTTGCTTTTATAATAATTTCTTATCTTTCAAATTTAGTTGTAGGTACACATTCAGATATTAAGTTTAATAAATGTCGTAAATAGCTTCAGAAATAAAACTAAATGCATTTAGAGCTCATATTGGTTAGGGCGAAGTATCAGGCGAGTTTGTAGAGAAAGCAGTTGGCAACAGTTTTAGACGGCAAGTACGAGCGGTTGCGTCAATAGAGCCACGAGCGTCGGGGCTGGGGCCGAAGTGCGATAATTGGAAAGTTCGACGACGGGTCTATGCCAAAATATAAATAAGGAGTTTTCACACAGTGGTACCTGATCATGTGGCCCGGGAGGGCGGAGGCAAGCTGACACGATATGCGACGACGGAGGAAGACGAAGCGACTCTCAGGGAGCTTCTACTTAGGTACGTGCCACACTTTAGCGAGATCGAGACTAGCTTTCCGCCTTCACAAATGGCTTCATCAAGCATTCATGAGAAATGTGCGTCGATGTATCTCCCTATCTACATTTCCACTTTGGCTTGGCATCCCAAATATCTTGTATTGCAGATATAACGATGCGTTTAAAGCGGGTCTGGTTTCATGATCATTGTCCTTTCATAACCGGCCTAACACCGTGATTAGCCTCGATGGCCACGACTGTCCCGCTGGCACCGAGCCTGAGCGAGCGACTTGTGTGTGACGTCATACCTCGCGACCCACGGACCCCGGGAGCGTTTTAATTGAGACGAGCTTGCATGTGTGTCACTGTGGTGTGTTCCAATCAATGTAGTGTGTTCTCACGTGTACTGTCATAGACTTTGAGAGATTAGAAACGATCTAGTTGTTCTCTTTATAATAATAGTTCTATCGAAAAACTACTCCGGCTTGTTAAACCTTTCAATAAATGAACTGTATGTTTTTTACACGTTTGCTTTGCTAAAAACCTGTCGCAAATTATTTTATAATGTGATATTATCTTTCACAGCTTCAACGATGCGATCCTTCAATTTACATAGATTGCGATTATATTAGATGTGTACTTTAATCACTAGATATTGTACCGTAATTACTTTGATATCTTGAGTACATACATAATACAATTATTAATGTTAAACGTTATGGGTACGTATATTTATCTCCTTATAATTTACAAAAGTCACATTATAAATACATATAAATATAGAAGCGTTATTAGCTTATTAAAAAACGAAATAAAAATTGTTTATTTATCATCGAGTGATCGAATACCTTAAGCATTAAATGTTGTGAAAATGTAGTGACTATATCAAAACTACAGCACGCTACAAAAATACATAACGCCATAATTGTCATTGCAATTCTTCAGCTTCCAATTCATTGAAATGAATGAATGGATAAAATTAGTTTTTTTCCTTTTATTCATTCGTTATATGCCACAATGCCTCATAATAAAGGAGCGAGAAAAAAACTATATTTTACTATTGTTAGATTGCCTTTAAAGAATTGGAATAAGACGAGTTTTCATCTGGTTCAATAAAACTCTGTAAAGTTCAAACTCGAAACTTCGTCATTCTAGCTTGCAAAGCACACATTCAATGACACACTTCAAGTGGAATTGAAAATGAGAATTTTACAGTACGGTCGGAAAATTTGGCAGCTCGTAAGTTATCATTGTGCCATCAAAAATACTGATGACGCTTTTGTCCGTCAGCCTTCAGAGACAGGTGGGCGTGATGAGCATGAACCTAACGGCGAAGCTGGACGAGCTGCAGCGTGGCGACCGACAGCTCGAGACCACAGTAGCGCTCTGCGAAATCCGAACACAGCTCCAAGAGTTGACCAAAAGCGTCGAATCATGCCAGAGCGAAGTCTCAGAGGTAAACGTCCAGGGCCAATAAAATCCCAATCAACTAATGCTCGTGTCGACAACAACTCAAAAATATATCGTCTATTATGTTAAGTTAAATAAAGACTTTTTTGAAAATGATTCTTCATCTTAATTCTCCTTGATCGACAAAACTAAGGCTTGGTATTTTTGATCAGGTCAAACGAGACATGGTTGCCATCAAACAAGAGCTCGACACCGTTCAACAAGTGAAGGAAGAGATCGAAGAGCTCCGAGAGTATGTAGATCGCTTGGAAGAACACTCGCAACGAAGAAAGCTCAGGCTTCTAGAACAAGTAGGAAGAAGACTTCAGTTTAATCTCAGTTGATGTTGATATTTTTATCCAACTTTTTGACCCTGATTTGTTTTTTTAGGGCCTAACATTCTTCCTTTCCTACGCGATCTTGGCAGCGGTACTGGGAATGCTGCAGTTTGGATACAACACCGGTGTCATCAACGCTCCCGGCAAGGTACCTCATACTTCAACATTTATGATTCCATACCTTTCTTCTTTTCCACTTTATTGCGATGTCACGTGTGTCCTTATTCCAGAATATTGCAAATTTCATGAAGGATGTATACAAGAACCGTTACGGCTTAGATCTTCACGAAGACACTGTGAACAGGCTATACTCCATCGCAGTCAGTATATTCGCTATAGGAGGCATGCTCGGTGGCTTCTCGGGGGGAATGATTGCGAATCGATTTGGAAGGTACATTTCTCAACCAAGTTTTTTTTATTCCGACTCAGGAATCTAGTGCCTGATACTAGTTACTATTTGCAGGAAAGGTGGTTTATTGCTCAACAACATCCTTGGTATTAGCGGGGCAAGTCTCATGGGATTCACTAAAATCTCCCACTGCTACGAGTTGCTCATTTTTGGGAGGTTTATCATAGGAGTCAACTGTGGTATGTTTTGAGTTGTTTGAATGACTCTCTTTCCAATCCGCGCGAAGCTATTAAGTACATGGCTGGTTCTTTCAGGGTTGAACACGTCACTAGTGCCAATGTACATATCTGAAATAGCGCCACTGAATCTCCGCGGTGGTTTAGGCACTGTCAACCAGTTGGCTGTCACCGTGGGCTTATTACTGTCTCAAGTCCTGGGTATCGAGCAGATTCTCGGCACCGATGACGGCTGGCCTATCTTACTCGGTAAGCCGTCTATAATACAATAAGTTCTTAAATTTTAACTTTATTGTACAATAAATGTATGTATTTAATTTTTTACGATTACAGGACTAGCGATTTGTCCAGCAATATTACAATTGCTGCTTTTGCCAGCTTGTCCTGAATCACCAAGATATTTGCTCATAACACGTCAGTGGGAGGAGGAGGCAAGGCGAGCCTTGCGTAGGTTACGAGCTAGCAATCAAGTAAGTATTAAATAATATTGAATAATACAATATTGTTTAGTGTAAGTTCTTAGTTTTAGTTACGAACCTATAAAAGGACACAATAGCTGTCAATTGTTGTTCATACAATGTTCAAAACATAGACAAACATATTATATACGTCAGCATGTTTCATCAGAATCGCGTATTCTTTCGAAAATTACTTGTGAAAAGTCTAATACTAAGTAATCAATATAATTGCGTTTCAGGTTGAAGAGGACATCGAAGAAATGAGAGCGGAGGAGAGAGCGCAGCAGGCGGAGGCTTCAATCTCGATGCGAGAGTTGCTGTGTTCGCCAACGTTGCGCGCGCCTCTTCTGATCGGAGTTGTGATGCAACTATCTCAGCAACTTAGCGGTATCAATGCAGTAAGTTATATGGCGTGTTTGTCAACAGAAAAGTTCAGCAACAACCCGAAGCAAACAGCACAAAGCGTATAAATTTGCCTACGACATGCAGACATCGTCAGTTATCATTATTTAGCGCAAATGTCATGCCAATGCCCAGATAAATATCTACGTCGGTTTCCAGGTGTTCTACTACTCGACATCTTTGTTCACTTCTTCTGGCCTTACGGAGGAATCAGCAAAGTTCGCTACCATGGGAATCGGAGCAATCATGGTGGGCATGACTCTCGTCTCCTTGCCTCTGATGGATCGCACGGGGCGACGCACTCTGCACCTCTACGGTCTCGGCGGAATGTTCATCTTTTCAATATTCATCACTATTTCTTTTTTGATAAAGGTGTGTCTTATAAAAAATTACTTTCATCACTGGGATATTCAGGAAACAAAAATCCCTTTCAATAAAATATGTGAGAAAATAAAACAAAAAGCAAACGCGTATCAAAAACGTATGTGTGGTACAATGGCATAAATTCTATTTTTGCATTTTTCCTAACTAAGGTAATTTGACAGCTCAAAAGCTGACTGACGCGAATCATATTTTATGAAAATAAAATATATATGTATAATAATAATATAAAAAAATTCAGTCAGTCTGTTCTCGCCTACAGGTCGCATTTTCAACGAAAATTGATCATATTCCTAAATTTATCTGTCGAGCGTGATTTTTGATTGGGTAAAATGTGCACGGGAAAAGGGGGCAAGTGTGTTGTAGCGTTATTAATCGATGAATTTTAATCAAATTATTAAGAGGCGCACTATGACTTAATTTTACTCTAATGAATGCAATTAAAAGAGGGAGGGGAGAAAAGGGGCAAGTTTTCTGTAGCGTTATTTATCGACGAAATTCAATTAAAATTGAGACACACATTAATGACTTGATTTTACACCAAATATGCAATATTTGGTGTATTTAAACCAAAAAGAGAGTGTGAAGGAAAAGAAGAAGTTTGTAGTAGCGTTATTTATCGACGATTTCCATCAAGTTTGAGAGTCACTCTAGGAACTACATTTTACACAAGATGTAGCAAAATGATCGGTTATGGCATAGTTAACAAATACTTAAAAACAGAACATGCTTAGAGGGCTCTCATACGCTCTCTCTCTTTATCGTTTACATAGTTATGGTAAGGAACTTATCGCAGGCAGGTCCGACTCGCACTTGGCCTGTTTTATTTACTTACGGTAACGGTAATTTAATGAGATTCGATTATGTTTTAGTTGTTTACGTTATTGGGTTTTTATTTTAGGGTTTCGGTAACCAAACTAGACCGTATTACTAAATCTTTGATTTCTGTCTAATTTCAACTCTCTAACTATCACGATATTGGGTTTTTATTTTAGGGTTTCGGTAACCAAACTAGACCGTATTACTAAATCTTTGATTTCTGTCTAATTTCAACTCTCTAACTATCACGATATTGGGTTTTTATTTTAGGGTTTCGGTAACCAAACTAGACCGTATTACTAAATCTTTGATTTCTGTCTAATTTCAACTCTCTAACTATCACGATAAATAATAACATACAGCCTGGCGTCAGACAGATACGCGGATAGCGAAGTCTCTTTAACGGGATCCCGTTCTTACGCTTTGGGTACACCTAAAAACAGAATAGAATTAATATTAAAGGGGGTTTATACATAAACGTGAGATAGATACGGTACGGAACTAAGTTTTCCTTCTAGAATGCACTTTTCCATCAATTTCTTTCATAAAAAGATAGTAATGGGTTATCGCAAAATCTAGGTACTTATTGTGAATTAAGTAGATACTTCTCTATTTAACATTAAACAGCATGCGGACGAAGTCGCGGCGGAAGCAGCTAGTTTACAATATAGTTCATCAATAAGCTACCAGGCTGCAGTAAGATCTATCCTTAACCAGAGCATCTATCATTATACGCGTGCCCAAAGTAAGTACATAGGGATATTATTTTTAGTGCTGTCAAATTGGTTTAGTTTAATATATTAAAATGGAACAATAGAACTGCTACCATTATGTACCTACGTCAAAAACAAGGTTTACGAGTGGTGCGGCAGAAGTTATACAAACTAATGTCGACTTTACATGGGATTACGTTTTTAAACGGATCATAACTGAAGTATTTAAATCAGAATTCATGTGGACGGTTTGATCGGAAATGAATAAGTTCGATTAGACTAAAATATAATTATCTGGTACTGCAAGAGTTTCAAAATATGATGTAAAATAAATATAATTACGTTAAGTTGTTAAAACTTACAGAGTTTTTTGTAAATCTTGCCAGTGTTGTCGTTCTTTGGATGATTTTAAACAAGTTGGCTCTAACTTTCAGATAACGCGTATTACAATTATGAAATCATCCAAGGAATAGATTAGTTATTTTGTAATATGTAGTAGCTGCTTGCACGCTTTCATTCTGCTTTTCCACAGTTAACAAATACTACAAAATAAGTCGTAAACCTATCAATTCATCTTCATTGTTTGTTTATTGTAAAGTATGTTCTATTCTTAATAACCTTGTAGAAACATTTAGGTATTCAATCAGTTGTTCAAACTAACTAGCAAGAAGAGGTAATAATCATGCATTACATTTTCTTAATGTTCATTTCCACAAACCACTATTTTGTTTGCTTCTGCGGCCATTCCAGTTCCCAATTTGCGTAAACGACTGATGCGAAATGAATTTGACTTTTTCAAGGCGCAACGACATCGAAATTCAGTAAAGAACCGCTCATGATGATTGGGAACGAGAATCGCCGCCGCTTCGCTAGGCCACCTCCCCCCGACTGCGACTTTCCTGTATCCGAAACCGGACTCTCGGTAGGAAAGATGTAAATAACAGAGAAATAAACTCTCAAATATAAATGTTAGGTACATCACTCACAAAGCACTGATACACATTTTTTGTTCACCGCCGATATTGTGAAGACGAAAACGTGTTAATCACAAGAGGCTATAACGCACGCGTTTTTTTAAATGATGCCAGATTTTTGATCACACGAACACTGCTCAAAAGCAGATAGCACTTTTCACTATAGCATACGCATAACATGCGATAGACGAAGACACTTCGCTACTGGCACCAACTGATGAAAACCATACGAACAGACCAACTCCAGCACAAACTTGTGGAGTGCTATCGACAGACACACAGACAGACGAGTGTGTGATGAGCATTTATGTTTGTGATTTATTTCTTCTTCCGGTCGAGGACGGGAAAGAACATCATTGCTATCCCCTGATAGGAGTTCTTCGGCTATGTGCAGGAAATGATCGATTGGATGAGCTACTTGTCGGTGGTTTCGACGCTCAGCTTCGTGGTCTTCTTCGCGGTGGGCCCAGGATCCATCCCATGGCTCATCACTGCCGAGCTGTTCTCGCAGGGCCCGCGGCCTAGCGCCATGGCCATCGCCGTGCTCGTCAATTGGATGGCCAACTTCGTCGTAGGGATCGGATTTCCCAGTATGAAGGTAAAATTGCATCTTTTACAATTTACTTGTTCAACTTTATAATTTCTGTTCACATCTACGACTACATTATCTTTATTTTCAGGCATTATTGGAAAATTATACATTCCTGCCTTTTAGTGTATTCCTTGCAATTTTTTGGATATTTACATATAAAAAAGTTCCTGAGACGAAAAACAAGACCTTCGAAGAGATCTTAGCACTGTTCCGGAACTCAAACGGCAGGTTAGTTATTAGTAGATCACACTTTTTGTATAAATCATGATTTATGTCAAGCGTCATTGGTCATTGACACAGCAATGACATTTTGTTCCACATTCACTCGCACACTGAGATATGACACAGTGAATCCAATCATACCATCCGCAAGCGAAGCACGTTCGATTGTAAATAACTGTTGTTGCTTACTGACACAGTTTACTTTCCAGAGAAATACTTAAAAGCGCGTCTTCAATAATTGAGAGTTGGAATCGCAAAAACTCGCGAAAATTTCCGTACATTGGGTAGTGCAGTAGCGGTAGACACACTGACAGGTCAGTGATTACGCATGAGTGTGTGCAGGGACAGTTTCCGAGACAGCCGGCTCTATGGCAGCATGATGAACTGCGTCAACGCTCTGGAACAACAGCTGCCTCCGCCGCCACCACCGGCCCCAGTTGATGAAAAACACGACTCATGTAAGTCACATTTAACCGAAGTACACTACGACAAGGTCCCATTATCCTAGTTCTATACATGTTGTACCAATACTAATCATTTGGCATGTCAAAATGCGAAAAAACGTTTTGTCTGTTATAATAGTTATTATTGACCTTGTTATTTGTACTACGATCCACTGCTTCATGAACGCCTTCATCATTTCAACACTTTCGTCTTTGATTCTGAACATAAAACACTTTAATTTTAATATTTAAAAAATCATGCTCATGCTCACGAGACCGGTCCAAAATCATTACGTATGGATATCATTAATAACACCAGCTGGTCTGGGATTTATAGCTATTATTTTGGATATGTAGAGATTCTTAATTATACTTGAATTTCAGACTGATAAGTTGTTTGTTAATGTAAATTATAAATGAATTATAAATCGTAGGTTTTAAACTTTGAATTGATTTGACTGTCAAATATTTGTTTGTATTTAAATATTATGTATTATATGTTTCAGTGTCAGAGCAGTCGTCGGCTGGGGGCGATCAGGGGCGCCCCCCACCTCCCCTGCCGCCGCCGCGATTCCCTGCGACCGGCAACGTCTGACAATGGGAGAGCACTGCGCGTGCGCCGCTGGTCACGCCACTCAAGGCCGCCGCCAACTTCTTGTTTCATGGACTCAAGCGTCGAGCGGGCCGCGTCTCCTACACTACCACACAACAAATGTTCTAAATCGATGTGATTAGGTTAATGAAAACGAATAGTCTTAAGTCACATAACATAGTTCTTTAGTCTGTCATTTTATGACGTAATTTATGATGCATAGGTACCTTGTAAAGTGTCGTTGGATTCTTGTACCCATTTTACTTCCTCGTTGCAAGACGGCGAATGAATGACACTCGCATTTTAGATGCGAAAAATAAAACAACGGTAGTTTGACACATTTGCATAAAAATATACGCGTACTAATGGTAAAGTATGTTTGAAGTGGTGAGTTTTGAAATGGACGGGAACTGTAGCGACAGGCGACAGGCGACTAAATGAATAGGCCTTTATCGAGAGGTATGTGTACGCGCACGGGGTATGCCAACTATTCTTTGTAGTAACTTAATATAAAATGGGTACCATGAGAGTACCAGAGCATGAAATGTCACTTACATGTATAAAAAGATACAATGTAAATACATGCTGTGACTTTAATGTATTGTTGATTTTATATATAATTATTATTATGATATTATTTTACAAATGTTTTTATTCTATTTTACTCGTGATTAATTATGATTGTTGTATACATATTTATAAATTAGTCATATCTTACATGACAGAGATAATCTATTAGTATCGTAAAACTACTGAAAAATAAGTGAATGAAATATGTATCAAAACGAATAATAAATAGCTATCGCGGGAATTGATTAAATTAAACAAATATCTTAGTATTCGCAATCCTGTTGAGTTACGTTGCTTTACTAGGCTGTTTCAGTGGACACTCGGTTGTTATGTTTCGCGTTCATTTTTATTTGTAGTTTCTAAGATTGATGGAAATCAATATATTTTTGATTGAATAATCAAAGATGAATATAGCGTTATTGTAAGTTATACAATTTTGTGGAGATTTTATGAAGCTTCTAAATCATATGCCCCTAGTTTTCATATGATGTTCCTTCGAACATCATTTTATTACTTACTTTTTAGTTAGGATTGTTGTCGATTCGTTCGTCCGTGCGTCTGATTAATGCTCAATTCAAAAAATAATTATATTATATTAACTATAGGTGTTCCGTGGCGTATCGTGATTGATACACGGCCTAATATAAAATGTTTGTGTGTATCTGAACGGTGTCGCTGACGTTGACTGAATAATATCATTTATATTGTGATACGCTCTGGTGCGGCGAGGAGGCGAGGCGACGAGCGGAGCCCCAGCCCCGAGCTCGGGCTGGGGCTCCGGGCGCGCCCCGCCCTTCCACCCGACGCGAACAAAACTGACTTAGATCAGTCGCCTTACGTTTATTCTAAAGATCATGCTGCGCAATAAAACTGTTAAACCTCTTTACACACAATATTATATTATTAAGATCTAGTTTAAATTTTACATTATTATAATAAAACTAGTGTTGGCTAGAATATTAGAAAAATGTATTAGTTTATCGGTTACGCAAAATCTAAACGAATAATGTAAATCCATCATTGTCAATTTCACTATCCACGAATGGTTGTAATTAATATTAATGTTACTTCCGCTCGAATAATGTCGTGTTATACTTTTTTTTTATATATGTGTACCGTGTAAAACTTTTGGACATGTTTTATCGTCGCACATACCTACCTACCTTAAATTTTCTTATTTACTCTTGTTGTTAGATTGTGACTATCGGGACGCGTTCAGGTCAAAAGTTACGCCAGTGGAATACATTTAATTATCTTTTACATAATGTTTAAGATTCAAACTAAAGTTAGTCAAACCATGTATAGATGTTCTAAGTGATAGTTTAAAGAAATAAATGAGTGAAGTTCCGCACACAGGAAGCACAAACTCGTACGACTGACGACCGGTCGTCACGCAGACGAAATATAATAAGAGCACAAAGTACAAGAAACGTTAGTAGTAGTTTATAATACAAATCCGATCTTTTCTATAGATCAAGGCCAAGCAACCATCTCTAATAGATTCCATTCAATATTATCTAGCCTCAACTATAATCATATCAACGCATATAGCTATTTGCTTTAATACCAATACCTACGACAAACTCCTAATATTATATTTTATATTGTTCAGCTAAACATAGAACTTCAAGATGTATAGGTATATATAATCAGCAATAATATAATGTATAGCATTATATATCAGAAATATATTTGAAATGGCAGAGTTGATTTAAAGGTAGTTAAACCATTTATTAAAAACAATTAGAAACTAAGACATTTGAAACTAAGTGATAGACATAGCACTTGGCCCGTTCCTTCTAGAGAGTCAGTTGGGTACTGTTAATCTTGTTATTAGAAAACGTTATACAACATATTCAAACTAACTACAGGGACCACCAAATTTGGCCGAAGAAATGAAAGAGCATACTGTTAAAACTATCCGATTTTGGATTTCTGGTCTCTCTGTGTCTCTTCTTGCGTTTTATGAAATTTCATATTTACAAGTTAACTTATTTTGAACGAACCATTAAGAGATCATCTCCATAAGAAATATTAATAAGAAAATATAGCCGATAAACCTACAGTATTAATTAAAGTTCGTATTAAGAATTATGGAGGTGCGGGGCAAGTTTGGGACTTGAAGCATACGAAAGATGTACAGAATTACGTCATGCGGGATTTCCAAGGTTATTGCGTAAAGCAGCATCACGCTGGAAAAAAAAACAAGAGCATAACTTTCTTTTAGACCGATTCCGCCCGACCTCTAAAGTTTGACTAGAATACATAGATGGAGAATAGGAAGGGCGGCATAATATAAATACACACTGCCCGGTATATAATACCATATTATGCCATATTAGTTTATACAAATATTTGTAAATATATTATTTTCCTGTCTTGGTCATAGATCAATAGAATCGGTCAAATTCGGGTGCGCTATGACATATATGCATGACATAATTAAACTTCACTCAGGCTCAGTCGAACAAATGCATTGCAATAATATGACCGATAATGTAAATGTCTGAAATTGGTTTCGATGTGTTCTACAACGTTATCATAGTTTTGAATTACATTCTACGCATATTTTTATCTTTAAAATATCTTTCTTTTTTATCTACTACTTTATTTTTCAGAAAAATGTTGCTGTGGTTTACTTGTACTCCAGATTAATAATTAATTATAACTTATAATTGTGTTGTATTCGACCGACTGAACCAAGCCCATTACGATCGTATAATAATAAAATATTTTTTATTAACACATTGCCTGTATTAATGAAAATAAACATTGTTGTGATATCTCTCTGACTGTTCTGACTTATGTTATCATTGATATATAACTTTTAACCTTATGTAAATAATATATCCAAATATCGCGTTAGTAATAATAATGTAAGCAATTTTACTTACAAATTAATAATTTGTTATTGTTTAATTTTAATACAATTTAACTTAGGAAGTAAAAACTTGCAGATATCCCATTTTTACCCTTTTAAAAGTAAGCTTCGAGGCACTGCATAGGATATTAAGACTATGTTTGAACACATTATATGGTTGTAATCATATTTGTTAAATGTTTTTAAAATCTTTATAAATTGTTCATAAGATTGTTTTCGGCTTAGAGAATTATGCAGGGTTTTGGGCAATGGGCAGGATTTCAGTTTTTGGGAAATAGGCCCATTTAAGTGTTCCGTTATATTTATAACGGAACACTTAACAGACTTAACAGACTTAACTTAACTCCTAAAATCTGATATTACATATTTATGTAATATCAGATTTTAGGAGTTATATACATCACAATGGATGTAAAGCAAAGCTTTTCAATAATTTATTTAACATGGAGTGGAATGCTAAGACATTGCTTTTAGCAACAAACTTCGGATTTGAAGATGAATAATACAACATTATTTAATCAACAGGAATATAATAAATATACTTACTAAAAATGTAAGTACCTACTTCTGCCGCAAACAGTAGCGGTTTCAAAGGTGTATCTTTTGTGTTATTTATCATTAAGTCAAATATTAGATAACTCAGTCAGAAAAATCAGCATTTTAAGAAAATCGCAGTGTAATCTATCTATAATTTGTAGTTTAATAGACGAAGTCGCAGGTTAACTAGTTATTGAAGTTTGTCCAGAAATAATTGCTCTAGTAAAAAATGTCTAAATTATTTTATAATAATGTTGGTTTACTGTCTAAACTTGTATCAATTAGGACATCGTCCTTGATTCCGAACCTTCTTTAACATAATGTGTAAATAATTTTATTCATAGATGCATTATTATAATACACTATTATTAGTATACCTTCAAAATATTGTAAGTTCTCTTTTTGGAGCTAAGGAGATGAGCAGACAATAAAAAAATAAATATTTGAATTCTTTCATAAACGACTCTGCCACTTATTTCTAGCGCAATTATTTTATATCAATGGAAAATCGGCTTAAGCAATAAAATATGTAATTTTTAAGTAAATTGATATTAATAAATGTATTGAATGGCAGTTTTTGAAAGAATGTTTAGTAAGTTTCTTTTAGAAAATATGCATAAAATAAGGTAATTTTAATATTGTTTTTAATTGTCACTAAGATGAAATAAGTCCAACATAATGTATATAATTCTCGTTAACAATCCGGTTTATTTTATGTCGTGTAATGTAATGTTAATTGTGGGTGTATGGTACACACGGCCTACAATACAGTTATTTGTTTAAAAATTCGAATGATTTTTATAAATACATCGGCTTTTTAATAAATATATGATAGCAGCACCACTAGCCTAGAAATTAATTGACACTTCTTGGGTTCGGACCCAATAAAAGTACACAATAGTGAAAGTTACGATAGGAAAGTGTACAGATTTAAAGATAAGGCCAAACATATGACTAAAGATTCACAAACAAATACGACCAAATGTCTTGACATACGATTTGAGAGCGCATGCAGACAATAAAAAGTTGTTTAAAATCTCGTGACTTTGTTTAACTTTGGATATCGGGTATTGAGTTAACTGTTTTACTGCAGTCTTGTCGTATATGTGCACACCCTAAAAGGTTAAGTTCGAAAGTTAATAAAAATAATTCTGTATTGTGGGCCATTTAAAATTGGTGCTTTATTTTTGGTGATGTATAATTTGGCGTGACGTCGTAATGGGCTTAGCTATACACCGACGGGTATGTACCGGCGACTCAGAACGCACGGACGAGTGGTGCCTCCCGAGGCGCAAGCTACCCACTCTCCAAAAACGGCCAGATTGCGTTGAACCGAGGGAAACCTTGTATGTACAAAATGTAAAATTTTATTGGACTACTTGTTATAAAAACTAAACAAAATAAATTTATGAGTTTCGATTTATTGTTTTTTAATCATCTTCCTAATCAGTATCCTTATTGCTAAATGTTTTTAAGCTATTATCGCATGCTATAATGTCCCTTAATAAGTAGGTAATTATATTAAACACAAACCCTTACGGAAAGAGCGAACACAATTTCGTTATTATGGGCCTTAGTGGGCTAAGGGCCTTACACCACATAGTAGGTATAAGGGCAGTAAGAAGAAGTATAAGTAAGTAATTATATTTGTAAATATTCGTCACATAATAAAAATCCAGTTGTGAAATACCTAAGTAGGTATATTACGGACCTCGGGGTTTTACAGAACTTTATAAACTGAGCCCTTAGTCCGAAGACGCATTTTAAAACTCCCTACTCTCGAGCCGACAGTCGTCTCTCGGATATCCATACATTTTTGCATGGCTATCCGAGAGACGACTGTCGGCTCGAGAGTAGGGAGTTCTAAAATGCACCTTCGGACTACGGGCTCTGTTGACTTACTGATTACCTACTATCGGAACTTAAATGCAACTTAGAACAATCAAAACTATTAGAATAATTTTCGTATATTTCTAGAAAAAGATTTTAGGGTGATTTTAGGTTAAAAAAAGTTTTGGGTAGTGTACTATAAACCATCATTAAAATGCTTTCAAACATTTGTAATTATTTACTATTGATGTACATTATATAAGTTAATATTTTTATAATAATACTTTTTTTACAGTAATACCAATATGTACCTAATGTAACTATCTTTATTCCATATCAGTTATTTAGTTTATAGTGCCATCTATGAACAATTTCACGGAACTTTTTCATAACTCCACAAAACGTATCCAGATTTAAAGTAGGTGACACTGAAAAGCATGCCGCTAAAACATTTTAAACGAGGCAGCAGATGGCGTTGTATTAAGTGACCGTCATCGTACAGATGGCGCTAGTTAATATTTAAAAATGCCAATAGATGGCGTAGCTGGATTCAACTCCGAGCTGTTCGCTATAAAACACGACTTAGAAAGGAGAGCCACTACGCACAGTCGTTACGGTCGCGAGCGATTTTTAGGTAAACAAATGTGAGACAGATGTCGTTGCTAAAGTTTAGTGAGGCAGCTCATAGATGGCGCTTCATGTAAAAAATAACCAGCAGGTGGCGATTGTCATTCATATTCGATACAAAAAGGTCACATAACATCTTCAATAATGATAAGAGTTATATTTTCACTAACTGCAATGGTACCGCATCTTTTGTTATTATAAATAAATACATACTTACAACGAAAGCAAGCAAAAGTGGAATCTCCTCATGATGAAGTTCACCAACAATCGACATCAGTTACGTGTCTAGATAAAATGATACTTTTAATAAAAATGATTAAATGAGTTACCCAGAGATTTTACGGTACACATTTGTAGCTTACGTATTTACAGTAGCTATGTAAATGATTTTTAAAAAGTTTACATCAAATCCGAAAAATAATATGATTGGGTTACTAATGTTACTATGTATGTTTCGAAACACCCTATATATAATGTGTAGTTAATGTGTTGGTAACTTCAAAATGTCAAGATTAAATTAAATAAATAACACACAACATTTAACATTCAATCAAGCAACATTTATTTTATTCAACACAACGTGATTATGTTGATATACATAATATAATAGTATAAACCATTTTAGAAATGAAGGCGTTTTTCGGTTTTTTATGCTTTAGATAGATCCATTACTTATGGAACCGTGTCAAGAAGGTGACTGAACCATCAATGAAAATACCAATTCATTTGTATCATATACCATTTATATCAGAATACCATTTTTACATGTGAGTGTATCAAAGGTGAAGGGGCGTACATTTTTAAATGGTTTATCTATACTTAAATAACAATATTTTTGTAATTATTAAAGTTTTCTACCACAGTGTGCAACAATAATACTTAAGTACGTGTAATTTGTTTAAAGCATTTAAGGGTTTTGGGAATAGCAAACCAATTTCTTAGACAATTATATTTTCGCTAACAAATGATCAGTAGAGAGTTAAACGTAAATCCTTTGAAACTTTATATCTTAACTATGCATGTGGAATATGGAACTCAATTGATTAGCTGTATACGCCGTTTGTTAATATATCGGCAAAGGGTAAAAAAGTGTAATTAAAAAAAAACCTACAATTACAAACAATACTGCATCGGTTCTCGGAGCGGCCCGTACTCCTTAGGTTCTGAAAATGTTTTGTGCTTATTACGTAACTAAATCCCGGCCAAGTGCGAGTCGGACTCACGCACACAGGGTTCCGTACCGAAAAATCCCGTTTTTGGTATGATGGAGAGCCTTAGAGAAAACTTTGTAACTACAATTATAATATGGGTGTTACTATGTATTCTATGTATGTATGTATTTACAACAAAAATGTATATAAGTGTTATATCAGTAGTCTAGTTCTCATAGTACAAGCTTTGCTTAGTTTGGGACTTAGTGTGATGTGTGAAATGTACATGAATATTTATTTATAATTACTCATTTATTAGATACAGCCTGGTGACAGACGGACAACCTCAGTCCCTTTTTACCCTTTCAAGTACGGAACCCTAATAAAGAAAAGAGTACCATTGTTCTAATAAAATACATAAAATAAGACAGAAGCAAGCAGACAACTAAGCATCTACATTTCTACAACATTTAATGCGCATAATTATTAAACTTAACCTCAATCTCCTAAACCTTATTCACAATTTAAATATCTTCTTTACTATGCAGATGCAGGGTACGGTAAAATATAGTGAGTCTCTTTCCCCCTATCTTATAAAAAGTAAGCATTGACTTTATGTCATAATTACGTAGGTAATCAATACTTCAGCTATGCGCTAACTTTTCATAAGATAGACCGTTTATCTTTAGGCTTGTTAAAATCCGTAACGCTATGCACACATCTTTATATAGACAACGGCTTTAACTTCTGTATGCCTCGACCGTAAGGCTGAAAGTTTGCGCAAGTCGGAATCCGGATTTCGAAATCAATTTAAATATTGTTTTTGTCTAATTATCTCGATTCTCTTTGCTGTATATAAGTTTTAGACTTAATATTGTAGGGTCAAAATAATAAAAACTTCTCTTTTCTTCGTCTTTCGTAGGTAACTCTGCCTCGAAGTCAAGTGATATTTTTTTGACAAATAAGTACGAGTGATAACATTATGTCGTAATAATATTTGCTTTGTTGTCTTAAATCTTCCAATATTATTATTTCTACAAAACTTAATGAAAACTACTTTAATCGTCAACGACCGGTAATATCGTTTCTTTTTTTTAACACTACTCAAAAGCTCTGAACTATTGTACAGTATGATCTAGTAGTGGCGGAGTAATCGCGTGACTTACAGACAAAAAAACATAATCGAATTGAGAAGATTCCTTTTTTTGAAGTCGGTTAAGAATCTTTTGTTAACTACAAACTAATATGACTAATAAATTAATCTGTGTAAATTGTGTAAGTAATATTTAACGAGTATCAACGATGTTTATTATATCAAATTAAAATTATTACAAATAAAGTTGAAACTTAATTAAATACATAATAAATTGTTTCTTAATATCTATATAATTCACAAGGAACGAGTCAATCAGATCATAATTGTTATACATAAATTTTAATTGCAAAAACAACGTTTACAATTGCATATTATTATATAGCATCAGATCAATTGCCTGCACAAAAACATTTTCTGAAAATGAAACAACATTTCATTCATGATATCTCAGAAAATCTTAATAAATATTAAGATTTTCTAGAATATAAGATTAAAAGTCCTAGCGTAAACTCTACGACTCACCTCTTAGGGTCCTCCAGATCTTTGAAATGGCTTCTTAGTTCTCGCGTGTACGCATCAAGTCGGTACGCGTTCGCTTCGAAAGCGTTTATCGTTTCGTCTAACACGTCTATACTATCCAGCAAGGGCTTAATTTGTGCAATATCTATAACAAAAAAAAAATATTATTAAATAAAAATTAAATAAATTTTAAAATTTGTGATACTAATGTAATGGTATTACTAGTCAAGATCTTTCATTTGATACCCATATTGAGGGAATTGTGAATAATATGTCATCCGCCATTTTGTGGCAGTAGAGAACACTCCCAACTAATTAGTTTATGAAACAAATAAAGTGAGATCAAAATCGGTTCATCCGTTCGAGAGCTACGATGGCACAGACAGACATACACACACACACACGTCAAACTTATAACACCCTGTCGTTTATGTGTCGGGAATTTGAATTTACTAGTGACGATATCGTTAATGCCGTGGTCTGCAGATGTATGAAAGCGGCTCCGACCCGCGAGGAATGGAAAGAGCAAAGAGAGGCCTCGTCTAAAAATATAATAGTTTTAATAAAATTGTATGTATTTACAAAATACATACTTATATACTTGACTTTGACTTTTCGCAATAAGCCTTTGTAGGACTTATAAATCGCATATAAACAATAACGAATAAATTAAAACGTAGTGGAGAAAGATAGTATAATGCAAGTTTAAGTTGTTCATATAATTAGAGTTCTTCATAGAAATAGAACGATAACTCGATAAATAAACACTAAACGAAAGTCCAAATAATAGCGCGCGGTTTGTATGAAAATCTTACCGTGAAACCTTTAAACAATATTAAAAATTGGTTTTTTTTTTAATAAACGCGGGCAAACTAGCTGGTAGGGTAGATAGGAACCGCACGAAGCAGTTTGTATCCTACTCAAAACAAGCGCACTTGAAGAATTCCGGATCTCGAATGAAGACAGGGCAGTGGGCTGCCCACTTATATAGGGGTGAAATCAGGCACGTTCCAGCATATCGGAAGCCTTAAACATGAGGCTTTCAAAAAGTTTCATTATGTAACGTAAAAATTTGAAGGGTTAAGCTACAATAACGAGTTAAAAATTATCATCATCAATCAATATTGATCCACTGCTAAACATAGGTTACCAAGACCTGCTTCGGCTCTTTTCATCCAGTGTTGGCCAGTTAGTTTCCGAGGGCATCCTACACTACGCTTGCCTAAACAGAAAATCTAGAAAAACCAAATGTATAAACTGTTGTCTATACAGGGTGTAACAGAAGGGGTGGACCAAAAGCAACGGGGCGATGGTGGAGCTCAATGCTATCGATATAACCCCCATTATAATTTATATTTGACATTTTTATTCTTAATTACTATGGATTTATTTTTTTAAATTTATTTTGTTGACATGGTTATTTGAAATAATTGTACACCTTGGCAGAATCTAGTGATACTTAATTATAATTTTATAACTGAATGTATTTTTTTAGACCTAAACTTTTTTAGACCTTTCTTAAACAATAAATGATTATGATTATGAAAAATGAATAAAACGCAAATACATATTTCTAATTATTAAGACAGAGATTAGCGCAAGGAAGATGTCATATCATTCACCTCTTTTTTCAAACGCATTGATGTCGTGCTCTGGACTTGCATTCGAATAGAAAATATATATTGAACAAATATTTCACTTTCAAATGGAATTTCATCTCGTTTGCCGACACGCACTTGGCCATTTTATGGAAAAACAAACCGTTTCGCCAGTACGATTGTTTGCGAAATTTCTATAGACTTATTTTAAACTTTTGTTTTTATATTTTGCAATACTGGGAGGAGAAACCTTATATTGAATTTTTTTTATATAAAAGGTCGATCCTGATTTTCCATCACGTTGCAACATGAAGGTGTGAACAAAATAAGTGCTGCAGCACATCGTGACACCTTATTTTGTTTTGAAATTTGACAACACGTATGATTTTCTAGTATTATTTTATTTACCATTTATAAAAAAAACCTTATAAGAAAATCAAAGGCTTCTCATATGACAGCCCACTCTATACATAATAATAAAAATAACACACGAACTAAACATGTGTGATAATGATAACAGAAACTGATGTATATAGTATAATTATCAAATCAAACTTTACCAACTTGAAAAACAGAAAGTACATACCTTACATTCCGTATGCACGAAACAAAATGTCTGTATTCTATTCAGTTTTATGGACTGTTGTTTGGTTTCACATCACGTCTCTAATACGGTTAGGTAAACAATGAAGCTTTCGTCAATGAGAAGGTAGAAAATCTGATCCAGCAAAACAAGCTTCAACATTCTCAGTATAGATTGTATTTATTGAGATAGGTAATGACAGAAACACATACCTAAATTATCCAAGAACAAAGGAACAAATTGTTGTTCAGAGAACGTAAATCACACACAAAAACTTTTAGTCTACACACTGACAAGGATGCTAGAGCAAGTCCTTTTTCTTAATTAAGTAATAAATTCAAACACGGAATAATTACAAAATTGTGATGTGAAACTAACAAACAGACAAATAACTGGTGACATGGCTATTAATCAATATCCTGAAACGCGCTTGCGTGTTTTTGCATGAAGAGATGTACGAGATGTCAATGTCATAAAGGTAGGTACAACGAAACTATGAATGGGCGTACTCTCATTGGCCGATAACGACGTTCACCAAATAGCCTAAGAGCCCATGACTCCCAGACCTTCGTTATTTTATTAAGGTAACCAAAACCGAAACTCGATAGTCAGGGGTCTTACCTGTGTTGGAGGCTCACACAGAGAAACTTTCAGCCTTAATAAAATAACGAAGGTCTGGGCGTCATGGGCTCTCCCCCTAAAATATCGGTAGCTCTACCGACACTCACATTTGACATGACTATGAAGTGACAAGAAAACTTTCAAAAATACAAGATCAAAAGAAGCTTGTGGTTATATTAGTTCTGCATCGAACTTGAAATTCTAAGAAACTTGGGCTAAACCTAATACTAAAACAAACAATTATGGTATTTTTGAGATTAAACGTTTACAATCTCCCAACAGATATTGTAATTGATCCTTGTGTTTATTTTTATTTATCAGTGCTTATTAATCAGCAACGGTAGTATCAATGTGTATATTCAATGCAACTGTGAGTTAGTGTGATATCGTGTCGGCGTATCAAAAATGCCTTATATTACTCCCAGGTATCGAAACAAGAGACTGTTTGCTTCCGTATTCAATCAAAACAGGCGGCGCCACCATCGACTAATATGAGGACGGAGTTTTCCCATGGTACTATATAATTTTGCCGTAACATCGTGCAAAATGTTGGAGTTGAAGTTAATGTTTTGAGCCAACAATATCTTCTAAGCCAACAGAATTTATCTCGTTAAAATGAAGAACACAAATAGCCGTAATGTCTGAATCTCGAATTTATTTGCGTAAAGTAAAGGGCTGTTAATGAAAGAGTATGGTTGCAGGTGCATATTAAAGAATTAATAAAGGACACAGTTTGTTGCCTCACGAAGTACGTCCTTACGGGACTGGATACTTATGTTTCGTCACTGTAGGTAACTAAAAATAAAAAATTACATAACCGAGACTTGAATAAGACGGTTAGTGTTTTGTGTGAAGACAACAATATCTTACGCGAATTTTATGTTGGATTCCCATTAGCGTAATCCCAATAGGACAAATATAACTAGAGTCTGTCAAGCGAAAGATGGCCCTGATAAATCGCGGCAAATTCAAAAACTATTAGTATGGCAATACATTAAATAATAGGATAACTTGGAATTACATAATTTGATACTTTGATATTATTCTAAATAAATATACTTACATAATTTTTGATGATGATTATGAATAAGTAGATGATATACTATTGCCATACTAATAGTTTTTGAATTTGCCGCGATTTATCAGGGCCATCTTTCGCTTGACAGACTCTATTGATAAAATACTTTGGGTAGCAAGCATACAAAGGTTACAAAATACAAAAGTTCATACTTACATCCCTCGTGGTATGTACGAAGAGCGGTGTGTAAGTTGGTTATGGCGCTACGTAGATCACCAAATTTAGAGGAAGCGACTCGGTTTACTTCTTCCAGCAGTTGATAATGTTCCTGGTAAGAAATAACTTATTTTATCACAGTTTATGTAAAAATTGAACAGTCCTACCTCTGCTTGAAACTGTATCTTCTGACAAAAACTACTAAAAAAGATCAATTTTTGAAATTACGTTTTACGGATCATACTCTGTCACTTTATAATATGCTATTTATATTACGTGACAGACGGTTGGAAGTATTTAACTAATCGACTGTTGAAACTATCCGAATAGCATACTTAATCTGTTAAAAGTGTTGTTATTCATTTGCACTAAAAGCAATGGTTCCTAGCCTTTTCAATTTAATGAAACGGCCGGAAAATCTCTAATATATTATCTATGAAACAATAAAATAATCATCAAAATCGGTTGATAATTGAAGTAATACAAACAGTAGATTTGAGAGTCTTCCTTTTTGAAGTCGGTTGAAAAATTCTGCGCGGAATAAATGCGCTCGGGAAGGTTTACTAATTAGTCCTAACACAAATGTCCCTGTAGTAACCAGAAAACAGCAATACAAGCTTCACTACCAGGCGGCCTTCCCAGACAAGTTATTTTATAAGGAACCCTACTTCGACTAAGCATTCAATTATAAAATGTAAGTGAAAGATATAATCAATTATATTGGTCTTTGCATCTTAACTTGATGATTTATACAGCGTTATGAGCTATTTTTACATTTTTTACCCATCTCTTTATACGGGATGCTGTGACCAAATCCATGCAAAAATTTTTTTTGTAAGACACCAAGAATTCATCGGAGTATAGAACTCTAGAGTAAAACTAACATGAATAAAAATTGCAATCGTATTGTAATAGTGGTTATCCAAGATAAACTGTACTGCGACGCTGAAACGTTTGGCAGTCGAGCTGATGGTGACGCGAAGTGTATTTGTCGCATACGTTAGGTTTATGTAACTGTAAGATTTATTAGTACAGCACTAGCTTTACACTAGTTACACTACAATAAAATTGATTTATGCTGTGAAATATGCTAGTGTAGTGCCTAGTGTTGTAATGGCCCTAGTGTAATGCTTATCTAGGTCTTTGGTCATAGTATTCACAGCTTCATCATTACCCAAACCATTTCAAATTAAAATAGGTAAGTTTTTATTATTATTATTGACTATTATATCAAAAAGCCTTTATTTAGGTATCAAAAAGTTTTTGATTTAGATGACCATATAAGTGGCAGTAAGATCACTTTCTAGTTTTCCACTAACCTGACCGGCTGACATTTCCCCCTGCAAATAATCATTGGTTCCTTTGAACAGCTGCGTTGCAAGTCGGCTGATGACGGGGTCATGAGGATCTAATACTTCAAAACTAGAGCAGCTAGGTGATACTTGCATATCTGAAACAATACATCAGGATTGTTATTTCTTAAATTTAATAAATCAGCTTAAAAATTAACCAGCAGCCCATCTCGGCTACAATCAGATAAACATTTTTCTTATTCTGGAAATAAAATAAATATAACCTATATTACACAGAGATAATGCAGTATTCTAATGTATAAAATCGACGACCAGCGCAACGGCAGTGATAAACCAACAAATCAATGCAAGACTCTAGACTAGGCTACAGAAGTCATCTCAGAAGCCCTAAATCACACCAACAGAATAGCAGCATCATATATATAGAGCAAAAAATTACCAAGTAGAAAGTTATCTCATGTGCGACTCCTCAGTAAGTCAACAACTGTTTTCAAAACACATACTCTTGGACTCGCAGTAACAGAAATGCTGTCATCAACAGCACTAGCGCCAAGCTCAAGTACTGCAAATTTTTACAGAGCGTGTTAGCGGCACCCAACTCGGATGCGGCTAACATGATCTACCGGATATGGGTTTTTTAGAAATACTGTTTAAGCAGTAAATACCGTGAGGGCAGGATGGAACTGGCATAGTCGGCCATCGACTAAAGTTCCTAAAAAATTAAAATAAAAAATAAAGTACTGCAAACAACCCTGTAGAACTAATATTCACAACAGCAGATAACAATTATGTCTTGAGAAGATTGAAATATGTTCTAAACTGCCCCTTACAGAGTATTGTCTAGATAAGATGGAAAAAGAGCCTCAGCATATGTTCAGGCAACAAAAAAGCTGATTCTCTATTAAAAGAAGGTAAGATAACCCAAAGAACATAATTCTTTGATGATAATCAGGCTTCAGATGCACTTTCAGAAAGAACCAAATAAACAAGAAACTTTGGAAACACTGATTAAATTGCAAACACAAATAAACAAAACTGCCATCAACAAACAGGCGCATGCCATCAATGCTACTTAAATTAACGCATTAAGCTTCAATTTGATGACCAATGTGGGGCAGTGGGCGATGGTCCACCTGCGACGCGGAAGGTTAGGGGCTCGATTCCTGCCTTGGGATAAATGTTTGTACGATCTGCAAATATTTATTCCGGTTGTTCTGGGTATTTTACATGTATAATAAAAAATATCTATCTATGTAATGTATTGTATTAAGTATGTCAGTCTTCTAGTACCCATAACACAAGCTCTGATTAGCTTGGGGCTAGATGATGTTGTGTGGATTGTCCAGCATTATTTATTTATTTATAAAATGAATGTGATTGGAACCTAAGATTGGATCTACAATCTGTGACGTGTGCAGAAACAGAAACAGTATTGCATGCTTTTCCACAAATGAGGCCAGACCCACAAAGAGACTGCAGAAGTCAGCTTCTGCAGTCTCTTTGTGAGTCTGGCCTCATAGAACAGTGCAAACTAAGTTACAGATGACGGAAGATGCAAGGCTAGTTTAGTTTAGAACTACATAGATCGAATGTTGATCACAAAACCTGGAACTTCCTTCATAATTAGACAGCAAAGGCTGAAATATTAGTGAATCTAAGGATGCATACCTTTTTCAGACATTGTTAAATTTTGTGACTGCGCGAATGGTTAAATCAATACGGAAAAACTATGTAACTTCGGTTAAACTTGGGAGGGAGAAAATCGCGGCCGTTTTCTCTTCAACCTACCCAAACGATTCTACTAACGCCAAATCGACGAAGGTCTGATAGGTCCACTTATTTTTTTCTTCGTTTTTTTAGATGAAGCTAGAAAAGACTAGAATCTATCAATCATATTTTAATTGTCATTGTCAGTAACAGAACTGCCATTAATCATTTTCAAATGGGATTCGAGTTCTTAATTTTTTGATAAAACAGCGTTTTTTTATTTGTATAGTTTTTCTAGAACTAATACGTTAGAATTTATATATTGTATAATACATTTAAAAAATTTTGAACAAACCTAAATATTGCAGCATTGTCTAGTTAAAAAACAATCATACAAGAAGCCAGAACAAGACTCGAATTAGTTTGAAACAAAATAAATTAACTCGTATTAATTTAGAGCTAGTGAATGAAACTTATTAAAATATTTTTGTTGTTTTTACCCATTTAGTAAGTTTATTACCCTACTACGAAGGATTATTTAACAGTCCACGTATGTATGTACCTAAGTGGGATGTTCATCGGTTCCCTTGCATCATTCTTAAACCATTCAACCGATTCTAACAAATGAGGTGTCAAATGACTACTTTGAATGGGTATTTTTTTTTTTTATATTTATTTGCTCCTCGGAGCAGGGTAAAGTTTTAGAACCATATTGCCTAGTCTTACGTTTAGTTTTTCTCCTTAATTAGTTTGTTTTCTTTATTATTTTATTTACAACGTCTTTCCACCATCTCGGAGATGGCGGGAATCACATTCCGGGTAATATAAACTATGTGATGTGACATGTGACGTTATAGTTTGTTTGCTATGATATGACGGAAAATAAAGCCTTATTCAGCTGAAAAAAAAGACGTATAATATTGTGTTTGGTATCAAATGAAAAGGCTTCAAGTGTACATTTAAAATATGGAAATATTACAGCTGTACATTAAGTAGTTTTTTATGTACTTAATCGGGTCTTGGTTTTTCAACTTTATCTTGTTTTGTAACAGATTCAATCAATAGATATTGATTTTTAAATCTATATTGAAAGTTTGAAATAAAAATCAGCTAAGCTATCTGTAGACTGTTGTAAAATTATGTTTTAGTTGGATTTAACTCGAGTTAGTAAATCGAGTGTACACATCACTATTGTGTCGTGTCTACTCGCCCGACTGTCGTATCGTACGACGTACGTATCTATCGTCTTGCTCATCAGTCTCGTTCTCGTTCCTTTGTTTTATTTTTTAATTTACTTTGCTTTGCTGCCTTCCGCGAGCAAACTTGCAAACGGGTCGGGCGTACGTGTGCTGTTGGAGGGATTACATTCAAAATTCGTGGAAATATAAACTACGAAAGAGCTTGATAAGTATACTATAGTGGAGAAAATGGATATAACTGTTGTGGACGTGAAACTAAAGTTAGTTTGGAGTGTATTCCTACTCGTGGCATTCAGCCAAGGCGTTCCAGGTGAGTTTTTACCATCCCACATGGAACAGGATCTTTGTTCTTTCTGATTTTTTTCAATGCGGTAGTTCTGAGAACTTTTACAGCTATTACTTTTATTATTGGTGACGTATTCGTCGATACGTTTCGCTCTCAGGCCACCAGTAAAGTTGTATGAAGTCAAACTAAAAGTTTGTGTGTTACTGCAAAATTCTAGGTCAAGAAACGAAAGCGAGAAATATAAACACGTAGGTTGCGATCGTATTTTTAGTAGCTACTCAATAACATTGAACAGTTGCTCATTTGTTCTATCAATCTTTCAGGCGTTTTTAAACTTATCTTAGATTGAACTAAGATTCATTTAAAAATCTTTATACATTATGGGCTTGAGTCACTACTACCAAGTCTCAGATGGAATGATCTACCAAGTTTTAGGCAAGTTTTTAATACCCTATATATTTTTTGAAAATGCATATGTTTGTATGAAATACTATAAAGATCACTAAAAGTTAACATTAATCATCATAAATTCCACCAATCCCCAGGCAAGAAGTAAAATACATCCCTTTATATGAGTCATGCTCTTAGTTCAACTTAACTGAACATCATACGTAGGTACTCATCTTGAAATGCAATTTTACTAATGTTTTATAAATAAATAAATGGTTAAAAAAAGTCAGTGACCAACATTATTTTAAATAGTGTGTGACAAAACTTTCCATGTTGCAACTTTTGTGCATATTTTTATTTGGTATTTAGAAACTGTATTAGATGAATACTAAGCTCGGAACAGCAAGCTTTATCTCAAAGGGTCATGATCAAGATACAGTTATTTTTGCACATCACTCTAGGACTAGGTTGTAAAGTCTAAATGCTTTCATTCTTATAAAAACGGTTTCATCATTCAATAAAAGAAAACAGCATCCCTATACACATAATTAATATGCCTACTTTAATATTAAGTGATTATATAATTTTAAAATAGAATAATTCGTAATATATCTAATATGACTGATTAGTTTGACATGAAGAATTAATTATATTTTATTGTGTGTTTGTTTTGTTTAATTAGTTTACCATAAGTTGACTTAGAAAATTTATACTATACCTATATGTAACAACGCCTAAAAATGTCATACGATTAAATAATAAATATTACAAAAACAAAATTACAACTATACACTATTATTACAATTATACTCATTTGAAGCTTTGGGTTAAACCCAATTGGTTACAAATCCACCAATATTAAACAGGTGTACATAATTACAGACAAACAAATAATTTTAAAAATCCACACGAAATGAGTTCCTTCAATTCTTTTTTTAATGTATATTATCATCAACTGTAAAATTATCTTTATAGCCTATTCAGATCTAAGCAGTATTTTTTATTCAGTTCTGTAGTTAGTTAAACTAACTCCACACAACATCATCTAGAAACTAAGTTAGTTTCTAGATGATGTTGTGTGGATTGTCCAGCATTATTTATTTATTCCGTATGAAAATGAACTAACTACTGAATAACAAACTTAGATGCGATAATAAGCTTAGTAACAGATACACCTAGTTGTAATTTACTGTATAAATTAATCGATTATCAGTCATTTTACTGCAAGCTCTTTGGCACAACTTTATAGATCAATTTTCATTAAAAATAATAGTTGAGAATCTCAATTATTTTTTTAAGAACTCTAAGATGTATTGACACGCATTGACGAGGTAGAATGTAAGGAGTATCTATTAATATATTCCTAAGAGTTCTTACGTTTTATGCAAAAATAAAAATGAAAACTAATTATGGCATGATAATTAATTTTCCGAAATTCATTAGTATGTTATAATTGATAAATAATACTGGGTACCTAAATACCGGAAATTAAACGACTCAAATCGACACTCCAAGTCATCCAGCGCCGTTCTTCACTAGCTCGGTAACCAGATATTTCCTGTTTCCCCGCAATAGTTTTCACATTCAACGAAATTAGAGTTTAGAGTGTAACAACCTCATTTCAAAACATGTCGGTACTCAAAGAGTGTTTGGTAAATAGTCGCTTCCTGCGTTTTCAATTAAAACTAATCATCGTGCACTGTGACGAATGGCGCACTCTCCCGTACCAATTACGAGTTTGTTGATTTATAGAGTGTGGGCTATCAACACATTTTAAAGCATTAAGTAATAGTCCAGTATAATTTTATATTCAGGTTACCTTACCTTACTTAAACGATTAAGTACTACTAAGTTGCATCCTGTAACTGAAAAGGCACATAGATATAAAATCATTTAACTTAAGTTTTTTTTTAAATTTTGTGTCTTCGTTGTTGAATCATCATCATCTTCATCAACTTATAGCAGTCCACTGCTGGACGTAGGGCTCTCTCAAGACGCGCCACTGAGCCCAGTCCTCGGCTCTTCTCATCCAGTGTTTGCCAGCTATATTCCGCTGATCGTCACTCCATCTCGCCGGAGGGCGTCCTACTATACGTTGTTGAATGTCCTGATAGCAATATATTGTAAATATCGTCAGCTAAACATATCGTTACGTGATTAAACGGGTTACAGTTACACTATATCTGCTCTATCTTATACTTGTCTGCAGCTTCCCGTAAAGCATACAATTCTATAGCCTTGCCTTGACATTCTTTTGAAAACTGCTAAACTAGTACTTCGCCCCGAACGGATATCTTTCCGAGCGATAAGGTATTTTTGTAAAATAACTATTGCAGGAAAGCACTTTCATTTGGCTTATTTGATCACTTTTTATTTTATTAGAGTGGCTCAATATAACTACACGCAATGAAGTGATTGACTTTTGTCAGATGGATTGTCTCGTGAGCTCAACAAACATAGGAAACATTAGTTAGAAATGGACAACGTTCTAAGCTTCAGGTTTTGTGAAAAATTATAATAACAATAAGCACACCAGCAAACGCGCGATTGTAGCCATTGGTTGAAACGGACAGATCATGATGCTACTGATTTTATTGCCGAAAGCAAGCAAGCAACAGTCTACTGGGGTAGCGGACTAGCGGATGCAAGCGGACCAGCGGAGACACGTGTCAGTGATGCCAATTGCTTCATTACCCGCATGGAGCAGAGCTATTCTCTGTGAGGTACTTCAGAATATATTGTTAATGTTTTTCTTATTATATACTCTAAAATTGTTGTTACCTGCTACAAAATTCATGTTATAATGGCGCAACCACCTGGAAGGTACGCAGACCCTACAACACAAGCGTAAGTATTGTGGCTTAGTGTAGATTCTGCTTTACATCAAAACTAATGTTATACCATTACATAATTAATATTTTAATGTACCTATTTGTAGATAAGATCTATTATGTAATGTTTTTGGAACAATACATTTTTTTATTATTTTAATATTAGCACGGCAATTTCATCCTTTCTCGAAGTGCTTCGATCTCAAGTGCTTCGGTCAAACTACATGATTCTTCTTTTAAATATAATTTGACCACCATTTTAAAATATAATATACCATATAAAAGGAACCCATAGGTTTGATGTATTAGCGTAATCGATGCAGTTATTCTTAAGCAAAATATTCAAAGAAATGCATCGTTTCGTATTACCAAGAAGTTTGATCAAATGCCTACAATTTCAGCATCATAAAATGATGTAATAAATTTTGCAATGCGATTACCGACTGCTGCTTACTGCAACTACACGACGTGGACTCTGCGATAGTCGCGCAGACGCGTCAAGATAATTCTCGTCTTCCTTGCAATCGTACTAAGTGACACACGCATTTACAATAACATAAACGTCTGCCCCCCCCTATTCACGAATACAGACATACATTTTAAAATTATTTTCCCGTGTTGCTCTTTACTAGCAAGTATAATGTGATCAAAATAATAAACCAAATATGCCAAGGGGACACTGCTCTTGGCATGCTTGATACAAGTCAAGTCATTGACGACCGATGTAGCGCGGCGGGCGAAGGTCCGCCTGCGACGCGGAGGTTGCGGGTTCGATTCCCGCCTTGGAATAAATTGTTGTACGACCTGCTAATATTTATTCCGGGTGTTCTGGGTGTTTTATATGTATAATAAAATATCTATCTATATTTATAAAAAAATATCTATCTATAGTATGTCAATCTTCTAGTACCTACCCATAACACAAGCTCTGCTTAGCTCGGGGCCTGATGATGTTGTGTTGATCGTACTGCATTATTTATTTATTTTTATTTAGGGAGAATTATATTATATTTATATTAAATTCTAAAAAATATTTTTAATAGATTTTCAAGAGAGTTATAGGTATCAAAGCGTAATGATCAAGGCACATAAAATAGAATATGAGTAAAAACACTTAATAAACCGCTCTCACTTTGCTGCGCACTTTGTTAAATATGGGAGCCGGTCGTTCTCGCCGAGTTGTATCTTTGTTGATCAATTCTGACCCTATTATGACCGCAATTTACGCTATTTGTGACTGCGGATAATGCACTTTTCATTCCTTGACATCCAACGTGAATGAACTGCAAAGATGTGCACATCTTTGTTGTCCAATGGCAGCACTTTCTCACAATCTAAATCAAAATGCTTTTTTATGTTGTTTCACGAACAATGTGCTTGGGTATCTATATACGTATAAGCAAAGCGTGTAATTTAATGAATCAGCATCATTTTCCTGCCTTTATCCCTTATAAAAAAGTGATTTAAGAGTAGCTTTATAAAAAAATCCTTTAACTTTTATAAAAATTAGTACCATTATTGTTTTGTTTTTGTAACCTTTAAGGTGTCATGATTAAATTATGTATACTTGAGCTATTTAAAAAAATATTTAATTATACTCGAAGCTTTTCTTCTTAGTCTTAAGTCCAAAAGTAATAGTGAGTCAAACTTACCATAATAAATACGTATGAGTAAGCAAACCCACCCCGCAATACCACTACTTTAAAGTATGAGAAGCTACTTATTGACTCTTATTCATTTCTTTACCTCAAAAGAGTACGTCATCATTTTTCATCATAATTACTGGTGACACCAGAAAGTAAGTTTCCTTATAATATTTCCTTCTTTCATTTTCCCTTTCAATCTTTAAATAGAGATGGTTTAGACCAGGCAACAAGTTAATATGAATTTCAGGTAGGCTTTAGAATCTTTATGCACATTTAACTCACTTTTTATAGTTAAAACTTATGAGTTATCATTGATTAATGCTTTTGATGTTATATGGTGGTTCATACCTTTAGAATCACGTAACTTCTAGGTACATGTATTCAGCAAAAAAACCTGTTGCAATATTTACGTACTTAGAGCTGGTTCAGACACGGCGGAAACCGCGCGGTTTCAAACCGCGCGGGTCAACCGCGTAGGTCTTATTTACATTAGCGCCTATTTGTACACCATATTCGCGACCTACGTGAAACGAGTTTACCATGTGTCTCGATTGACATAAAACTGTACAGATATTGCTCGTTCAGCGCCTTCATAATTTTTATTTAACACCATTTTATACTATAGGATATGATGTTCGTGCTTTGAAGTATTAAGAGAACACAAACTTATATCCATTATTATATTTTTGCAATCACTATTAATCTTGTCTACACGTTTAACATACAAAATATGCTGTAAGTATATATAGTTTATTCCATTTCATTGAAGAAAAGAACCACTAGGTGTAATAAAAAATACATTTAGGTACTGCTCGGTAAAACACAAGCTAGCTTAGAACAATCTAGGAATAAGATGCGTCGTTGCGTAGGACGCGGCTTGATTTGAGTTAATTTATATCTTTTGGAATTGTATTGGGCAGCGGAAGGTGCCGCTTACCTTGATAAGCCATCTGGTCGCTCAAAAAATACATGTGCTGCAAATATTCAAAAATAACATTCTACTTATGAAATTACTTTCGAACATAAGAGAGTTAAGTCTGTAGAATACCACCTTCTCTTTTGTGGTTCGTCCACAAAAATTACGCGTGATTGTCATTCGAAAATCTTTAGGAAATTAAGCCAGCCCGGATTATTAAATAAAAGAGTATCTAGATAATAAAAAATAACAAGTTAGGTTATCTAGCACTTTTTCGATTTGTGCAATGGCAAAAAAAACTGTTGTTACTAGCTTTGTACACACATGACATGTCATTGGCTCAGATAAAAATATTTTTTTTTATAAATACCAATACATTAAAAGTTAACCATGTTATCAGGCTAATTAGTATACGCAGTGCGATGACTTTCTGAACTATGTATTTATCTAAATGTCACTGGTGGCGGGGAGGTTTTGTTTTTTTTATATTGAAGCTGCACTCTCAATATAAAATATAAATACTTTTTGTTGAAGTTTAATACAAAGAACTATTTTATATTTATTTACAACTTAGTTATAACTTTCATATTTTGTCTATCAATAACATGAATCGATGTAAACGACGAAAATTACGAAAGTTTTGTGTACTTATTGTTTTGTGTTTCATTTGTCGTGAGCGTTTTCGTGTAGTACTGTGCAGTTCTGTGTGGTGGTGTTGTGGGTGGGACGTTGACCAAATCCGATGTCAAAATCTTCTGGTCAACAAATTTCCCGTCTATGTACAGTTGGTTATTTATCTCTTATGACGGCATGTCCATGCTGACGTGTACTATGTAATTGAACTTGTAAGTATTGTCTATTTCGTAGCGATGTCTTGCTTAGGGTATTAAGTAAGCATACTGATAAACTCAGACCGGTGTTCATAAAGTATTTTACGTGTTCTACTAGGTATTCAGTCATATACTTGCTAATTTCATATCATTCAATTACGATCGGTCTACAAGAGTTTCTCCTTCGTATTCTGGTTATTTCTTCGACACAAACCGGTGAGATCTACGTTCAATATGTCTCGAAAGACATTTATAATGCGCTGATGTAAGTAGCGTTCGGTTTCCTGGTCATTTTCAAGCATGCCGTACAATACAATTCTTATTGTCTACTCAGCGTTTTTTTTTTGTTGTGTTTTATATTTTTTGTATTGTAGCATCTTTGCACTGTCACAGCACGTTTGCTAAATATTTAATAACTTATATATAACTAAGCATAAAGTATTATATCTATATTATCACGAAAAAATAATATTATCTTGGGCAAGAAGAAATAACGAACTAAGATGCTAATTATAAACACGAACAAGCTCGTTAAAATGGGGCCAATAAAATGATTGCTTTTGTTCCATAATGTAGGTTTCCTAAAGAAATTCTTGATAGAGACAGTCAAGCAAGACATGTATAACATTGCAGCACACGTCAACATCATTATCTTTGACGCTTACATTGCGACGTCAACGTTGTTAATGCACTGATCAATTAGTGATCACGTGCATTCTATAGCTAGTAGCTCTTTAAACTCTGTAAACTGTTTATTTGTTTTATTACTCTGAGGCGTTATATGTCCTTATAAAGCCAATGATCTGTGGGGCCAATTTAGATCTTGCAATGTAAAAATAGAGATATAGTAAGTACATTTTTCACAAATTCATCTTTACGCTGATGGCTAATGTCAAAAATAAAACTGAAATGTCAATAGTTTCGTAGCAAAAAAAAACTTTATAGATACACAGGTAAGAAGAGATGTTTCAAAAGGGATTATAGCTCAAAAAAAAGGAAAGCATGAATACTGGAAACTCCATAACACGAATTTGAATCTGAATTTCCTGTGACTAAGAGCAAAAGATGTTATTTATTAACTTGGGAAATTCCCGGTCTCAATAGATAATAATCTTACTATTGTCCTTGAATCGATTAATTTAATCTCTTGACATAGGTCTCTGCTTTTTATAGTTTATTTCCTCAATTGAAGAAAAATATGATGTATGGTTTGCTCACAAAAATGCAAAACCGACATTATTGTGTTTGTTTGTACCGATTATTTTATTTTGTCAAGCATTTAATGTTTCCAAAATCATCAACCTACGTAGGTTAACTGCTTCTATAAAAAAGTTTGTGGGGTTGACAAATATACCTCAGATGAACACTCATTCGTAAGCAATTCAATATGTTTCAAAGTACCAAAGATCTTTATCATCATTGTGTAGTATGTATAACACAACAACCAAGGCCAAAAGTCAATTTACTAATTTCTATGACCAGATCTGTAAATATGTATTAGACGCGCCGTGATAAATTCATTACTCTACAAGCGTCGTGTTTCCAAAGTGAGCTGAGACTTGTATCGGTTACAAGTATTTGGCGAATTACATAAATACTAGCTGGTGCCCGTGACCTCGTTTTGCTATCGTTATATTTTTGACAACTCGCACAATATCTTTGTAAATTATACGGCCGGTTTCTCGAACGATGATCAACGAAAAAATCAAATAATTATTAGGGTATTAAGTAAGTCTACTAGTACCCATAACATAAGCTCTGCTTAGGTTGGGGCTAGATGATGTTGTGTGGATTGTCCTTGATGTTATTTATTATTATATATTTATGTGTCAAACTCGGATCAATCGTGATTTGGGTTTCCAGAAACCGGCCGGAGTGTTATACTGATGTATAAACTACATTATGCATCGTCAGACTACCGAATGTTATATTAACTTTTTTATGTTGTTCCTCAGCATGGAACGAAGAATACTCCGTGGTGAACGGCAAGACCTTCAGATTTGCACCGAACATAGTAAGATTGGAACATGAGAGGTCTCGTCGCAGTGCTGTCGAGCCTGCTCCAGCTCCAACATCCACACCAGCTGCTGCCAACAACACCGTTGTCAAGGTCTCCAATGCCACTGAAAGTAAGTGCTGTACATTAAACACTCACTAAACTGACTGAATCGCGAAGGGTTGTCCGTGGACGCAAATGTAGCTGGCCGTATATAGTTTTCAGTGTTTTGAAACCAGATCTGATGTGAGCGTTTCTAGCAACTTAAAATACATGTTAATCCACAGACATGATCGGCGTATTCTCGTAATATAAACAACAATCATCAGAAACAGCACACGAAGGAAGAAATTTCCGTGTTGGTATCAAATGTCAAAAAGTCATCAAAGCACGCAGCATCCTAACCGATAACACTATCTCGTCAAATGTTATCAACTCCTTGAACTAGCCGAAAACCGTTGCTTATACAAACAAACCCGTGCTTAGCTCTAATAATTGTGAGCTCCTCGCTAACTTAAGGTTTTTGCACATATTATCAAATACGTACCTACAATACTTACTATATTTCTTATTGCTAATTATATTTTAAAGACTTTAATGCTAATAATTCCTCATAATATTTTGAAATAATGTCCGAGCGTATTTTTATTTTTTATTCTGGTAAGTAATTTGGAAGCTGAATATGACGTAACTCATGACACTTAAAATATCACAGATAAGGCAAATGCGAATACATACTTTGCTTATTGCGAAATAAAAATAGCTGTTTCCTTGATAACATATAATGTTGGATTCGAAGAACTCATGTAGAACCTATACAGACAAGATGAAAATGATAAACATATCATAAATGAAACATCCTTGGTGTATTGTATATTTCAAAAATATTAAAATTCAATTTAAATTTTGTCATGATGGGCAACACATTATCGGCTACTTACATTTACTGTTTCTAATAATTATACAAGTTGTGTGCTTCAACAGTTGGCGAAAAAAACAAGTTTTACAGTTAAAACAGATTTACACACAAAAATATAGCGGTTTGTGTAGCGGTTAAGTTTCTAGGAATACTTGCTTGGACTACATACAAGTATGGAAGCCTTAGGGACTACTCAATGGCACTTTGAATATTCCTTCAGCCATTTAAAACAAGCTCTATCCTTCAAATGGCAAGTAGGTTTTTTTCAACATTATTTATTATCAAGGCGGTTTCGAGCGCCACGGCGGCGAACGGGTGAGTTTTAAACTTTCACCCAAGTAAAGCCGATATTCATTTTCATATCAATCTATAATATCAGTTCAAATGATTACAATAAACACCCGTTTATAGTTGGTTAGCAATGGTTTGAGTCAACTCGTTGAAGATAACAAAAGTAGCAGCATTATTCTGTTAATTGAAGGTTACACAAGTGTTTTATATTTGCTCTTATTTATTTGTCTTACGATACACTGTACCGCTTGGGCATACGGCATAAAATTGCAAAGCTAGCCATAATATTTTTGCGCTATCATTTTCTACGACGTATGTTGGAAGTAAATACATACTAGTATAATTAATTTTTTGTAAACAATTGCTATTGCTAACTTTTAAACTTTTAAGTAAACTTTGTATGCTACTAACATTATTCTACAAATAAACTATTTTAATGAATTTTAAATAAACATCCTAATGGCTCTCAAAAGTTCCGTACTGTCGATTAGGTATCAAGTCACATGATCTCCGGTACAAGGAAAAGTTAAACAAGTTGCAAGGATGTAGTAGCACTCAATTAAGATTTTATTGAGAAGTAATAAAGTTTAAAATTGCATCTCAAAAGTAAAGATGTCACTGACCGGTTGGTTGAAAACTTGATATTTTATCGCGATGCTTGTCAAGTAAGATTCTACTAAGTATAGATTCTCTTATAGATACGGGTTTATCCTTGTAAAATTTCTCGCACGGATAGTAGCTTGTCTAGTATCTTGTATGTGCAGACAGTTGTTACTGTTTTTTTGCTACATAAATGAAAAAAACCTGATACCTTAGCTTTAGGTCTAGGGGCCTTTAGCTAAGGTATCAGGATATGTAGTGTCATGCTAAAACCCGTAACAAATATGTAGAGGTAATATAAATTATGTAAACATGGTTTTTCGCGAAAATAAAAATAGACTTTTGTTCAAATTTTGTTTTCATTTTCGGAATACGTTTAAAAGTAAAACTTCTCAGGTATGGTGACGAGATAATAGTATTTAAACCATGACGGAATGTGACAACATGGTATACGCACTAGTCCGGATTTGGACAACAGCCTTGACACGATCCATACAAGCAGACATTAAAAGAACTCGATTCGATCCACCTGAGCATCATTTAAAAGAGCATGAATATCAACGTGATGAAGTCGGCTACTACTCATATTTCTAAGATTTAATTTCTAGATTTTACAGGCGTCACGCTCAGTAGATTTGCCTTCCATGCTGTGAGTAGTGGGTTCGATCCCAACCGTGAACCGCACTGAACAAAAAATAAGTACATATTCTATATGTATAGTATTCTATCAGCACTCTAGTTCCCATAGCACAAGCTTTGCTTAGTTTGTGACTAGAGCGTGATGTGTGAAATGTCCGTGAATATTTTTCTTAAACAAACAAACAACTTAAACATGCTAATTATAATACATATTGCATTAGTATGCTCGTGCGTGTTTCTCGGTAGCACCAAGCGTATCCCTGACGAGTTAGGTAGACTTTATAAAACCACAGTGCAACTCACTGGTGTAATCAATACATCCCTCTGCAAAATCAAGTACAAATTTAATTTAGTTTTTATGCCATGGTGCGCGTAGTCTGACTTGGAATCGTCTTTCCTTGTACATAATTATTTAGGTGTCTTGGAACTGTCGTGATTTGTATTTACATAAACATGTTGCTTTATGCAGGTTCTTTGGCTAAGTTCTATAACGATATATAACTTAAATACCGCGATTCCACGTAGATAAAAATAACTGAACATTTCTTTGTAAGAGACGACGCTTTTCGTAAAACGTTAGTGAACTGCTGATTAAAATACGAACAGCTTATACTTTGGATATAAATTATGCTTTTACTATAACAAATCATTACAAATTCTTATTAATTAGGCGTATAAACCTTGGATTTGAAAACAATTTGATAAAAAATATATAAGTTAATATGAAATACCTATTCCCTTATCCCACGTAACGTGGGATAAGGGCAGGGGAATGATGAATGATGATGATGAAATACCTATGAAACTCGTTGTCCATTAGCATGATTTTTTTAAGCAACTAAACCAATATAAAAGTAATAAATATTAAACTAAAATAAATCACTGATAGTTGAATTACTTCGAACTTTTGAAATTCAGCTAAAAAGTTGTTTTGTTCATTCGATATTCACTTGAGTTATTGCCAAAAATTACAGTTGCCTATATTATTCAGCTTAAAACTATTTGAATAAATAGATTTCTTTTGATCTTATATTTTGTTTATATGTATTCTACTAGTACAGTACATTTTCACTCAAGCCACATTTTAGTAAAATTTATATTTAAAGTTTTTTGTTATTGAATGTACCTAATCGAAGCCGTTTTCAAAGATTGTAATGAGCTGTTGAAACTCAGAGAAAAAAACACTACTTTTAACGACGAACTTTGAACTTTTGAATTGGTATTATACAAACCAACTTCTAAATTAAAAAATAACACATCTAATCACACGAACTAAGTATGTATATAATTGCATATTTTTTTGTGGTTGCTTGTCCTCCGAATGTAGCTCAAGATAAACGATAATCTGTACTTGAAACGAGGAAGTTTGTAGTTGCGACAAAAAGTTTACGGACGTAACAAATTATTATAATTATCAATGCTTAGTACTGTTACGGTACGCTATGGTTTCTTTTGTTTCTTTCTATTTCGTTAATTCATTATGTATTCTATACTCAAATGTTTGTGGCCAAGGTCCTAAGTTCATTGACATTTCTGCATCATCGCAGAGCTGCGCGACGACAGTTCCTTGTCTTACGCAGCTTAATAACCACACATATTGCAATATTTAAATTAATATTCTCCAACCTTTAAATGTTTCCAACTGGCTTGAATGTGTAAAAAATGGAGCTTTGTCGAAATTGGCAATATTTTTGTATATCAATTGAAAACGCCCATCATGGCTAAACAATTTATCTGTGGTAAAACATTTATAGTTTGACTTAGTAGAAATATCAAAATTTTAAGATTTATTTCTACAATCCCGTCTATCTCTAGTTTCATAGAAATCACTAGAACGATGTATAATGGATTTTTTACGGCCCATATTAAGTTATGTGGCCTGACTAATTGTAATTGAAGTAGTTACAGTAATTGCTCATTTACATGTTGCCAGGCTACTCGTTAGTAGTAGCAGTACCTAGTTTAAGTATACTTATATCAGGTTCACAAGCCACTGTATTCATAGACCACAATCTTTACGACGGACGATAACCTCTGTCGCGATTGTTCAGGGAACAAATTCTATTTTTTACAAAAATGAACAAAGCCGAGCTCTGTCGTCATCGACAAGTAATACTATATCACATTTTATGGATAACTTTAAGTAAGTATTTGTCCGATCGATCAATTAAACAAAAATTATCATTAAACTGGATAACATAACCTACTTTTTTGAAATCGATTGAATACGAAATCTTTTACGCGTTGTATTAAAGATCAGTGGCTCTACCATGAGTTTTTACTATACCATATTTACTATACTCGCTAGCGTCTGTAGTTAAAAAAATGTATGAAGATTTGTACAGCGCCTCTAGCGGATAGTTGGGTACTAAAATTCGTAATACTAATATTGACGTAACTACTGTAGTAAAGTCAGGCGAATTTACTGTGACAACTCATGGTAGAGGTACAGGTGCTCAACAGTAAATATCCTAATCATTTTAAGTTAATATTTATTATGAGATTGGTTTGATGGAAACACTAACGGCCGGTTTCTCAAACGATGATCAACGAAAAAATCAAATAATTACTATGTGTCAAACTCGGATCAATCGTGATTTGGGTTTCCAGAAACCGGCCGTAAATCAAGAACTAAATGTATTTTTTGTATCTCGGTTGATAAGTATTGCTTGAAATTACGTAATGATCGATCACTTAATGAGATTGACATTTTCCTTGTTCCCGCGATATCTGTGTTAATTACCATAGAATAGAATAGAAAAATAGAAAAAATAGAAAAACATTATTAATACTAGTGACTAAGTACTCAATGGATCTCTGCAAATCAAATATGCTTCAAGCTGTAAACCGTATAGTTACTTCAAGCTGTAAATTGGATGAGTTATTCATTTTAATATGTATACAGGTGGTCTTGTACGCGTAATATTTTTCAGTCTGGTCTAAATACGAACACACGGACTCATATAACGCAGACTTATCATGAGTATTCCCATCAGTGTCGGGTTACCGAAAATTTACCCACATTTTTCCCTTCCAACGAAACGTGGAACAATAGTTAGAAATGATCATGTTTACACAGCAAATAATATTTCTGTGAACTCCGCCACACTCGATAAACAGTTATCAATTCTTGCATGTTACATGCGAGCACTGAGACAAACGAGGTCGTATTTTAAGGATTTTAAAGCTGTAATTGGCTGGGGTCTGACACTTTGTCTTACTATCGTAATATTTTGGACAATTCGCAGAATTTTTTTACAAATTATTTTATTGATTTTAGCCTATATGTTATTCTGATATATAAACTACATTTTATAAGTCTATTACAGTATTTACAAAATGTACACAGGTATTTATAAAATACATAAAAAACAGTTGAGATATCTACAGACCGTTGCAAACGATCTATAGATAGCTCAACGAATCCAAATCAGTACTAATCGAAAGCGTACCCAAGAGGCTGCATTGCCGCGCTGAATAGCAGTGCTACATTATTAAACTACATTATTGTGAAATTTCATTAAAAACCGTTCCGAGAAACAAACATTCATCCATCCATACAAACTTTCGCGCCTATAATATTACTAGTAGGAAGTAGAGTTACATTTCGGTATTTTAGCTAATTATTGGTATATTTGATTACTTACTATCTATTCAGGCAGCGACCTGTTCTGCTATTCTAACCTTGATACCAACACGTTCGCAGAGTGCGTGATATAGTCGGTAAATTACTTAAAGCAGGATTTAGTGCTCATCGGAGCATAACTATCATTTCAACAATGAATTAGAATAATTAACATGTGCCGAGGATAGACCATTTAAACTGATGTAAGTTCGTTATGAATAGATTTACATTGTCATCAAATTTGATCGAAAGAGACAAAATTAGGTTTATTCTGTTCAGAGTCGACTTTGTTCATTTAAAAAATGTCACATTTGTTTTGGATTCTTATTACATCCTAAGGTACACTGACGTCAATGAAATTACAGTTGGTCTCATACTTTGAAAATCATACATTTATATATAAACGGTCTATCTTATAAAAAGTTAGCGCAGACTTGAAGTATTGATTACCATACGTAATGATGACATTATTAAGTCAACGCTATCTTTTTATAAGATAGCGGGTATGTCTAAGAAATATTCTAAGAGTATGCATTGTTTTATTGAAATAGGGGTCAATATGATGTGTCAATTTTAGATTGACGCTTCGATGGCAGTCTACGGGACTGCGTATGGTCTATACATACCAACATATTAAAATACTGGTCAAAAGCTGTACTGTATTTTTATATCACGGTTCCATTAGCCATTGATACAACAGTCACAATAGATATAGAACTACAATAGTGACAGTAAATGTAAGCGTATCATCCTATTTGCATTATAAACATATGGCACAGTAGATAGTATACTCCGACTTATTTAATCGGTGATACAAACGTTATAGTTCGCGACTCGCGATTATTCAATCAAGAAAACAGTACATCTATCAAGAAAGCAATTACTAATTTAGTTATGTTTTTTTAGACCATTAAAAACGACCATGTGATATTTTTTGTGGTCTCGTGTCCCAAAAATTGATAACTTGAATAGTAGGCATCTTATTTACGCAACAGTGAAAAAGTATAGGGTAATAAACAAAAATATATCTACGATAACATTGGTGAAATCCTACCTGTCTGTCAAAAGGAAAGTTTTTATTACTTACGAACGTGGTAAGTTATTGATAATGATAACCTTTAGTGCCCAAAGATTTCTCAATAAAACATCTATTAACAGTTTCAATAAGTAGGTTCGTCAACATCTCAATTGACATGATGCGTGTCAACAAGTAGTGGTACACTGATTAGTTCAACCAATCGTGATCGACTAGTTTGTTGGCTTCAGTATCTTTATTGTCTCCATTATGTTATAGAGTCAGGTCTTGTGACTAAAAACATTCATCTTACACATAATGTACCCAAGTTTGGGTTTTGTAATAATAAATAGGAGAGCTGATCTTTTTACAAACATGCTAATAAATTATTGGAATATTTATTTTATATGGCTTTGGTACCTTTATTGCGTTCACATTATAACTTATTTTGAACTATAAACTTTTTATTGGTTGATGCTAACATTTGAAATATGAACATATTTTAGGATAGAAATATTTATAAAAAGATAATTGAACGTAAATTATGTAGTTTGAGTAAAAAAATATGTTAATCTTATTTATCCAAAAATATGTACACGTTACCAATCTAAATATTAAATGATTCAAGTTTTGTTTCCATACTTTATACATATTATATGATTTTATTTGTTCAAGTGTTAAAATATGAGTTGAAGTTATTTGACACGGGCTTAGCCTAAACAAGACGAGCAAACGCTTTGTCTTAGCTCTGAGTACATTGGTGTATTATTTATAATGATTCCTTTCGTCATTGTCACCTCCAACAAGGCAGCTGACAAGTCTCATGTTTAATAAACATTTATTCATACATACCTATTCAGTAACGTAGTGATAATTTAGCTTACTAGGTACAATAACTGTCATGCCACTATCATGTTTGTATGACAAATTTATAAATAAATATTGCAACATGTTTATTTTTAATTTGTTTTCTAGAGATGTCTCAACTTGTCGACTTGTCAATTTCTAGTGTAAAAGCAATAGGAACCTCGTCTTAAATTGTTTTATCATTAAAGTAAAATTTTTTGGGTAGTTGCTACCTTTCTTATATTATCATCATCATCCTCATAGGCCGTATCAGCCCACTGCTGGATATAAACTAATATTATAACATGCTTCAACTCAATCAGGTGCTCCGCTTACACGACTTACAGCTTTTTTTTCATTTTTTTTATTTAACCTATTGTGTCCCACTGCAGGGCAAAGGTCTTCTACTACTAGCTATGGTATAAAAATTAGGTCTAAAAAATGCTTTAGAACATGTGACTTTAATTCTATAGAATTAAAATTATCGTCTGAATCTGAACAGTGAAATTATTAATAATTAGTAGTAATTATTAATAATTGCAGTGTTTTTATAGATTTCATGCAAATTGTATTTCTATATTGAACCGAGCTATAGCGATATGTGTAATTAAATTACCAACTATGTGTGACTGGAAAATACCTAGATCGTAGAAGATTGTTATATAAACATTAAAATATCAGTTAGGTTTCAAAACTAAGTATATATTATTATTCCCTACATCACATCATACATATATAGAATTCTTAGCATATATGATTCCAGAATGCAATATTATAAACACAAGTCGTTTAAAAATGTATACCATGGAATCTCTCCCACGTTAGGTTGCATTGCAATTCACTGTTATAAGTAATGTCCATGAGGTTATATGTAGAACCATATTCTGCATTATTTTAGCTATAATTCTAAGATGTTTAGAGTCTATTTTGAATTGACAACAGCCGTGATACTCGGCCGTCGCACCTAGTATCCATTACTCCATAAGTATTGAACAGGACGCAGCTTACTCCAATTAGTATGATAATTCACAAGACCTAACGAACCTAAGGTCATCGGGCGACACCTAGGCAATCATTAGTGGCTGTATATTACTATAGCATAATGCTATCACGTTGATAACCTAGAAGAAATGTTTATAGCTTAAGCTGCAAAAGAGCCTGAATATCGCCTGATATAATCGTAATTAAATGAATGAAATCAACAAACTGCATCTCAACACCATTCATTATTACATATATATTATATTACACACATCAATAAATTTATAAATATATATATATATGTTTGTAATTACATATAAATCATTTCAAAGCGCTGGCGCTGTGCGAGTCAAAGTGAACTTTATTGCCTTTATGCGAGAGTTGTCATCTAATTAAAAAAACATTTCCGGAGTCTCCTTTGTACTAGTATAATACTTCTAAGGTTTTACTTTAAAAAATAAGCTTGTATTAAATTTATTATTAACCCTTTGCTTTATGTTGCGAATGTATTTACTTATTTTACTATGTTCCTTTTTTATTTAATACAATAATATATATAATGTGTATTTTCAAATCACAATACTCAATATACTATTTTATAGTTGTGTCGTATTGCATCTCACAACATTTGTTTTATTTTTACGATACATTGCGAAAACCCTAATACTTGAACAGAAAATGCTTACAAAGAGACGATAAGTTTATTTTGCAATCCTGGAGCATTCCAGTTTAATAAACAGAATTTATAAGCTCATCATAGACGTTCACACAAACTGAAAATTACAGCTACAGTTTGTTTTGTTTATACTCGAAACTGAACTCTACTGGAGATGATCAAAAGTTTGAAAGTTTATTTTATAAAAATTGTTGAAATCTCGATTCTCATTAATATTTGTGCGAGTGCAAAAGTTAGGAATCGTAACAGTCTGCGTTCTACAATGACTATATATTTAATAATAACTATATGAGCGCAATGTGTTAATGTCCGTGATTTTTTTTAATACTTTACTACGTATTGCAGATACAAGTATGCCGTCTGTGGCTGTGACTCAAATCCCTCTCCTGGGCGTCAACGGTTCAGGCCAACTCAAAGTGAACACAGAAAACATGCCTAAAGTCAGCGACCCTATCGTCCCCGATGACAGTAAGTACTAAGTAGTTAAATAACTAAAGAAACACAGACGGGTTCTGCAAGTTTTTGAGAAGTACAAAACCTTTTTAATACTTGTAGTTCTGTAAAAATAGCATACTTCGCGAATATCTTGTGCAGAGTAAAGTCCTCTCATATTTGATTGAAATGCGGCGATGAATAACTGTTTGTTACAATAAACTTTTCCTCACTTCCCCTCTATATTTACCCGTCAATTTCAATAAATCAAGAACTGATGTCAATTTACGTTAAAATCTGTTGAAAGATGCTACTTGTAAGCAGACAGATGAATGCATTTTTAGTCTTTCTCATAACGAAGACGCTAATAAATTTACCTAGTGACTAACTTATCTTCAATAAAAAATAACAACTGCTTAAAAATATGAATAGGATATATAAAAAGGTAGAAAAATTATTTGTGACGTTCACGTGACTAATGCGCAATCACAGGGTACTCGGAACGAATCTTCAATAAACCTTACGTAAACCTAGCGTATTTGAGTCACACTGCTGCACAACGCCTGCTCGACTGCAGAACGTTGCAGCGTCACCGCGCAATGTAACTGTTTGTTACGATACGTTTACAATTATTATTGTCAAATTTCGTTGTATGTCGTAACGGAAAATCTTATTGTTTTCATTGTTGATTTGAACCTTACCGTGAAATCTGGTCACATCGTGCATCTCGCAATAAGTTATATGGCTTAGAGCATAATATAGTTGTGCCCAACCAAATGTTAACTAAGATAAGATAATATATTATGATTGTTTATTCGTCTCCAAAAAACACATCAAATACAATAGTTTTCAATAACCAGTAATAAGTGTTTGGTATAAATAAATAAATAAAATATAAATACGTCATACACATTTTAGTTTCGAATCGCGAGTATATCTTAATATAATAAGGCGATTAAGACGGTTCTAACTGATCTTTCTGATTGTAGCCAATTAAATACATTTAACTTTTATATTACTACTTTTTAATCAGAGCTGCGAAGGGTATGAGCTGTGTCACACATCTTAGCACTATCACTTGGGATTTTCCTTGTAACACAGTAGATGAGTTACACTGTCTTTCATCATTCATACTACATACCTAGCATTACTAATCGCGTAGTGTTTTGTTGAGTTTTTTTTATCTTTATTTCAGTAAGGTCGACATAAAGATTAAATATGAATTTAGGCAAAACTAGTCACTACTTTGAGTAAATATTAACTTTAAACAGGTGCAGAATTCGAGTTACATTATGTTGCAAGCAATCTTAGAAAGGTTACAAAATAAGTGTTTATAAAATCCTTTAATCAAAGGTCATATTCTCGTTCTAGATAAACAGTGCACTATCTATATGTTATCACAAAAGTCACGATATATATAAAGCTTTGTATATAACAAATTTTAAAAAGTTACAGATAAATTCATTAACTTGTGAATTTATTTCGTGTTGTGCTATTATTAATTCTGAAGGATCACAAATTGTTTTGTATAACGTATTGATTTATTTATGTATGGTATTGTTATACCATGGTCCATGACCAACAGCAAATTTTAAGCGAGGACGTCGGTTCGTTACACTGTAGTGTAAACTGAAGGTCGATTAAAATTCATGTTAAGGTGAACTAGGACCTAGATTAGGATTGGCGCGAACAATTCGTTTTGAGCATTTAAATCTAGTAGGAGAATAGGAGCGTTGGACAAAGCTTTGATATAAATAAATAAATAATGCTGGGCAATCCACACAACATCAACTAATGCTACTGAATACTTATTTTAAAATAGTGTCTACCAAGAGCGCCCATCATTGCCCATCACTCGTTACGAGGTTGGGCTTTTAGCAGCAAGTATTTTTATTAAAACGACTAATTTTATAACATCGGGTTTGCACATGGTTTGCACGTGTTCATCCTGAATCTTTAAGCGTTATTAATGCGATATTATTCGGTTTAGGTAAATTGAATTGCGCAACAGTACCAGTGGCGGTGAAAGTGGCGTTTTCTAGTTTCGCCTATTATTATATCCATTTAGTCGTTTTACCACGCTGTAACATTTTTGTACTATTAAAATATCGTAATTAGGGTTCGTCATCATAATACAGCTTGTGCTGGAATTGGATGCATTTTATTAACCAACGAAAAAGCGGAGGAAGATCTCAAGTCAAGATGTATATTTTTTATGACATAAAATTGTTAGGTTTGCTTAAAATACGTTTGAGAACTTAGGATAGAATAAAAAAGGTATTATTTTTTGTTTTACAGCGGTTTTTTATTCGATGGTTTAATTTTTATGTTAATTCGTTTTATTTGAATAAATATGCATTTATATTTCTCACAACACCGTCTCAAACAAAGCAAAACTTGAACTATGGGATACTAGATTGCTGATAGAGTACTTAGATACAATTATTTCTGATTAAATATTAAATGTATTTTTTTGTCATTATAAGTATGACGAGTGCGTTCCCTATAATATTTTATTAATGTAAGTATTTACAAAAAATATCTTAATATTGTATCAGCTATCAAGTTCTCAAAGTACGTATGGTTTGGAATATAACGCGTTGTATGAAAAATCCATGTAATCATATCTTACTTTAAAGTCACTTCGGTTTTTATAAGTTTTTTTGTAATTATTATATTAGAAGCGTGTTATCGCAACTATGACGAATTTCAAACTCCGTTAGTCAAACCCGTTAAAATTATTATAATAAGCGTTTAATATGGTTGTTGGAATGAATTTTCAGTAGTCGTTTCTTTTTCAGACTTCACCGGTATATTTTCTGAAACACCGGAAAGGATTAAGGCAGAACAGAATCTTACGAAGCTTAAATATGTAAGTAATTAGCAGCCTTACTATATGATATGATTTAACCAGTAACAATGCGTATTTAATAATATCAAAGTATAGTAAGGATTTTACATTATACGGGATTTTATCGCGTACCTAATTATTATTATTCTCGGCTAAGTTGCAATAGCCGTGATCGCAATTAATCTAGTATATCTAAACTAATATTATAAAGAGGAAAGATTTGATTGTTTGTTTGCATCGAATAGGCTCCGAAACTACTGGACCGATTTCAAAAATTTTTTCACTGTTGTGAAGCTACTTTATCATTATATATTATCATAATATATATTAAAAAAATAGGGATCCTTACTAAAACTTCAATTATGTAACCCAAGGTGTATATAAATACCTAATTTTTTATATAGGCTACCCGAGCGAAGCTGGGGCGTACTACTAGTGTATAATATATCTTTAAAATGAGTTCTGGTCGCGTAAGTTTTAATAAATCGAATATTAAAGTAAATTTTATTTTTGTTATAAATCTGTTTTATTTTACAGGATAACCATGACTTCTACAATGTTTCTTTTATTGGCAACTTAACATATTTCGACGAGTATTGGAAAAACATTAGCAGTAAGGAGGCTAATGTTCACGAAGTACTTAGCAACTCGCATCGCAGAGCAACTGTAAGTGATAATACTGATATTTTCCATTTTTTTTTTCTTTTTTAAGAGTTTGTTTGTTAGTTTGATTATTTGCCGATATTTTGGCACAGCTGTACCATGATCACGGGTCCAACTGAAGTTTTTGCAAGTGAATCATGGTAAATTTGTAGTGTTTTAAATCTCGTTACATCTGCTTTCTGCTTGTCTCGAGTCAACATTATTTTGATTTCAATCCCATTCAAAACGCGAATGTTTGTATGGATGTGTGGATGTATGTCTGTTTCTCTTTCACGCGTAAACTACTGTATGGATTTTAATGAAACTTTTCAATAATCGAATTGTCCAAAATATAACGATAGCAAGACCAAGTCTCAGGCACCTACGTCGGTCTTTAATATATGTCCTTTGTACCAACCACAACTTCTTGGTTAATATATATATATATATATATTTTATGCATTATAGGCAAACGCTTGGCCGCAACCACATCTGATGTTAAATGATGATGCGGCCTACGATGTAACGCGAAATAATATATCGTTTAATATGTAATATATCGTCTTTACTAGCTAATAATTCTAATAACTTTGTATTTCAGACGCTGTCACTGTCTTTTGATTTCCCGTTCTACGGCAACAATATTCACAACATAACAGTGGCAACTGGAGGTTTTATTTACACGGGTGACCACGTACATAACTGGCTCGCAGCGACCCAGTACATCGCTCCTTTGATGGCCAACTTTGACACAAGTCTGACTAATGAAAGTCTTGTCAAATTATACGATGATGGTAATTATTACAACTCTTACGGCCGGTTTCTGGAAACCCAAATCACGATTGATCAGAGTTTGACACATAGTAATTATTTGATTTTTTCGTTGATCGTCGTTCGAGAAACCGGCCGTTAATCTATTTCTTTATAGGTTATACCTATCATTACATTTTTATTTTCAACCCACTGCAGGGCAAATGCTTCCCTTCCTTCTCTCCAGTTCTCTCTGTCATGGGCTATTGTGGACCAATCTTTTGTATAGGCATCAAATTCGTCCCTTCATCTTCGCCGTGGTCTACCGCGAGGTTGTTTCCCGTTTTTGGGCGCCCAGTCTGTAGTGGATTTTGCACATAATGTGTAAATAAATTACATGCAAATGTTTTGCACGTGTCGTTTTATGCACAGAATATCAGATAACTTATAATAATAACTAAAACGAATAATTCTATCATAGCATGAAAGCAGAAACAATAGACAATTTAATCTTGTTTATTGTTATGTTCTTAGAAGTAACATGAAACTTCTTTTATGTTATGACATAATATTCCTTATCTGGACGTGATAGCGTTCAATTTATTGTTAACATTTGTTTGATCAATAAGTAACCCTAATAAAAACTGACATTCATAATTCGTAGCTACCCTAGCAACCGAAAACCAATAAAGAGACAAACGGATAGCGGAAAAAGCCATGGCAAGCTATCTCATAAATCCGCCAGTCACTAAACTCTGAGCTAATTTCTTGTTTTTTTTTCCAGGTGAGAAATTCACCGCGTTTTGGGAGAAAGTAACACTACAAGAGAATGAGAACCAGACATTCACGTTTGCAGTAACTCTGTACAAGAACGGTGATATTGTGTTCGCATACAAGGACATACCGATTGATGTACCGAATATTGCCGACGCGCAACATCCCGTGAAAGTCGGCATTAGTGATGCTTATCTCAATGACAACATAATCTTTTGTAAGTATCCACTTATAAGTGTAGGTATATTTTGTTTTTGGGTCAAATCTTACTGAGGTAATGAAGTTATCCTTATAAGATTATGCTGTTTTGTTAACAAGTTTAGTTTGGATGGCAACACATGGTAAACTGAATGACGTCATTATAAATCCAATATGGCGGACCTCCCAAAATGGCAGAATAGTTATTTTTTGTGTACATTGTTGATATGGGTGTCAAATGAAATAGTTTCAAGTGTAAGTATAATAAATCAAAGTTTTAGATTTCGTTTTAAACCAGCAATCTAGTTCCCAAAGTACAAGCTTTCTTTAGTTAAGGAGAAGTCTTCGTTTTCCTTCAATGATTAATCTATTTTTATCTTGTTCGTTTTAGATGTACGTCGCAAGACGATTTACGAGTATCACAGAGTGAACTTGAAGACCCACGCGATTACCAACAACACTATTTTAAAATTGGTTGCAATGCCCACCTGTTTGCAGTACAATTCTTGCGACGCTTGCCTGAACCATGAGACGGGCTTTAACGTAAGTATTAATAACTCAAAGCTTCATACCAGACGAAAAAAAAAATCTGAGGCAATTTATTTAACAAAGAAGAATAATAATAATGAATGTTGTAAGATTGCGCTTATCAACTGTTACTTAGCTAGAGAAGCGGTGGTAGAGTAATAGCGAACCTTTCCGATCCAAAGGCTTTGAGTTCAAATTCGGTTGGGATTCAATGGGTATTTTATTTTTATTATTTAACACTTTATTGCACAATAAATCTAATGTACAAAAGGTGGGCTTAACGCTATAAGCATTTTCTGCCTGCCGACCTTAAAGGTCGAGAAAATGGTTGGCGTGCTAACTTAATACAAATGTACAAATAAACAGTTACTTAAGGAGGGATACTTACAGAAAAATCAGGTTAAATCATTATTAGGTATTTCTATTTGGAAACTTTATGTGCGCAATGCAGAGTCTTAAACGGTGAAGGAAAACATCGTCCGGAAACTCGCGAGTAGATCCGCACATTTATTTTATCATTCCTGTGGATAATGCTGACCATGACACTTTTAAATCATCCAAGCTAAGTCTAATCTAATTTATTAAAAATACACTTTAAACATGTTTTGTTATTATTCATTTTGTGTGTTTCAGTGCACATGGTGCCCAAAAATACAGAAATGTTCTAGCGGCACCGATAGAAACAAGCAAGATTGGAAACTTAGAAGTGAGTATAATAACCTACTAATATTTACTAACTTTCTGCCTGCGAGTTCTGTAACCGTGAGTTACTATGTATTCGAAATACAGTCGCAAAGAACTTGTTTATCTTCGCTTCATCATCTCATCATTATATACCACTTATTGGGTATCACCTCAACTCATATAAATGTATTATATATCTATTTCACATTGCATTTTACTAGGTAAACTATCTAACTTACCTAGTAAAAGTTATTAGAGAAGGTCTAAATGAAGTTGGTCTTATATTAATTACTAGCTGACCCGTGCCCACTTCGTTGGGCATTCGACTCACTAAAACGGACTACCACGTAAAAGCCTTTTTATTTTTCTGTTTTTTATATAATCTATGACACTCGGCAATAATGTGGCTTTCTACTGGTGGAAGAAACTTTCAAATCGGTTCAGTAGATCCCGAAATTACTCCTTACAATTTAACAAATATACAAACACACTAACTTTACTTCTACTATTAGTATAGATATGTATTCGTTTGTCCAGATTGTGAAAAAATTGCTATTTCTGAGATAAGCGCGTGTTCAGCCGCGGCGACAGACGACGGTTCTTCCGAAACTAACAAGACTGCCTACTCCACTGACACTAAGCTGACGCCAGACCATGCTTCGACTGTCGACATCGGTAATTACATTTATTTTATTTAGTAAAATAAGGTATTTTAAAAAGAACTATAAGTAACCTAGAATTACACTTATATTATTAATAAACAAACCTCGGTAAGAAATGTGTGAGTATAAAATACAGAACGCATTTTTTTCTAAATTGGCATCGTTATGTCTATGCATCACAATGCGAAATATTTTGGCAATAATAATATTAATTATATTTTGGATCGAGGTTCATTATTTTTTAATTAAAGAGCTTTCTACACTAAGATAAAATCATAAAGTTTGGAATACTTATCCCAAAATCAATTATCTTTGTAGTATGTGTGAAATTTTTAAATGTTTTATCCAATCCGAGCACTCAAAATACTATTCTTTTTTATACAATATATTAATGAATAATTCAGTTTCAGAACCGCCAGAACGGACCTCGAATAAGACAAGTCTAACGCCATCTAAGTCTGCGGCTCCGCTCGCCGTAGCTGAACCGCAGCGATCGGCGGTCGGCGGCGTCGTCGGCGCTGTGCTTGCCATTTCCTTGATTGTACTCGCTGTTTGGGTACTATACGCCTTCAAGAACCCCCACACTCGCAGTGGTCAACTGCTTATTAAGGTACAGAGAAAAACATGAAATATAATTGACAGGCGTCACAGCTCAGTTGGTAGTAGCTATGTTCCATGCTGTGGATTGTAGGTTCGATTGCAAATGTTTGTGTGATGAACATAAATATTCGTTCTATGTCTGGTTGTTACTATGTACTCCATGTATGTATTTACAAAAAAAAATATAAGTATTATATCAGCAGTCCCGTTCCATTGTACAAGCTTTGCTTAGTTTGGGACTAGAATGTGATGTGTGTAATGTCCATGAATATTTATTATTAATTAAAATACCTTAGACATAGAGAATGGACTGATCATTTCCAGGTATGAAGTAAATAACGGCGGCAAAGCGTGTGAGAGACAAAACAATCGTGCTGTCAGTTGTTGTCTATTTCTACATAGCCTTACAGAAAGAGACACGTATTGAACGCATATGTGCATTTTGTGAGGTTGTGGCTCACTTCATTCTCTATGTGTATGTACATAATGTGAATAACGTCTGACAAACTTTACAGATGGTAAAGTGCATGCATTCACATTAAATTAGTTCCCAAGGTACATTTGCTTAGTGAATTGTGCATAAATATTTCACTAAGTATCTATAGAAGTAAAGTTTTTTGTATATGTTTTTTTTTAAAAAACAAGTATTCTTACGGCCGGTTTCTCGAACGATGATCAACGAAAAAATCTATTAATTACTATGTGTCAAACTCGGATCAATCGTGATTTGGGTTTCCAGAAATCGGCCGATAGTTATATATAAATTTATTTTCATATTTTCAGTATCGACCATCTCAATGGAGCTGGAAGAGAGGTGAAGCACGTTACACTGCCGCTACCATCCATATGTAACACGAAACAAGAAGCGCTACACGATACGTGCAACGCCACATATCTATCCTAATGCTATTATTACACGTTAAACTTTTGCATTACAATTTGTATCAGCCAAATTGTGTCCTACTGAATCGTATTGAATAGAATTTAAACAATTGAATACAAGCCTTTGAAAAGAATTTATTCAAAAGTTAATCAATTTGGTTGTAATGTGTAAGAACGCTTTAAACGTAGTGTGTACCGTATATGCAGCGTGCCGATTCACGACTGAGGTAGATATTGCAAAGCGCTAGATTTTTGCTACAAGTGTTCAAAACGTTGATAAAAATTCCCAATTTAGAAGTCTTCATTCTTCCATTTTCGATTATTTAGAATAGTTTTAATTTGTACTTTTTCAAATATTTAGGTACAGAAGTAAACGGAAAATGGGTGTTAAACGCAATTCATTTGTAGATAAATCAAAAGATTAGTGGTAAGAATGTTAAATATTGTTGCTGGTTGTTTTAACTGATTTGTTCTGTAGAACTACAAGCTTTCATTCCACTTTTGGGTATATTTTTCTTCTAATATTTTTATTCAAGCTCTTACATTTACTATTGATCATGATTACGAAATTGGTCCAAAAAACTGAATATAAAATACATAATTTATTAGAGAACAAATCAGTAAATATACTGAGCTCATACAATTGCATTATAACAATAACGATGATGTTCTATGGGGCAAAATATTATGAAAAAAAAAGATTTATATGAACTTTATATGAAAGATTATTTATCCTTCCGTTAGGTAGCTAAATTTTTATTATTTAGGATAGGTACAATCTTTTTGATAACAAATTATCAGTAATGTTAGAACACAGCAATCTTCCCTTTTGTATTGAATTGTAGTTTTTATTGATTAAGAGTAGCAATCGGCGCCCTGCTTGTACTATTCACATATTAACACTAGAAATAGGTGCATCCAGCTGATAATACGCAATTCGCATCTCGCTTGCTCTACACTTTATTTATTATTCTATTACTTGCGTTATTGTACATTGAATCTCTACAATAGGCAGCTAATATACAAGATTTGTTAGAAAAACTAAACAAATAATAACGAAAACGATTTGTGTTTGATAACTCAAAGAACTTCTAATATAATAGATTCTATATGTTGTGTAAAATAGTGAAATTAAAATTCGGTAATGATATTTGAATACACTGCGCGCACGCATTGTGTAATTCAATAGAAATAAAGTAAGTAATTCTTCAGTTGATATACAAAAAATGTTAGACGTGCCTTAAAGGAGTTCCGTAAGCAATCAGCGTTCCGTCCTGACCGTAGATATTACCTTTATACATTAGTATTTTTAATATGTTTATAAATAAAAAAAAACTTTTCAATTTTAACACTATATCTACTAGGAGTGCTCTTTACAGTGTTTATATTTAAAAAAATGCATTAATACTTACAAACTTTATTCTGAATATTGAATGCTGTAATGTTTACAATTTATGGTGAAATGAATCTCTTTACGAGAATCTCGGCAATTATAAATCAATATATTAAAAAAGAAATATTGTAGTAAATACTAATTTGTCATACGTCTTATAAAATCTCAATAAAACCTATCTTTAGAACCGTCCTTAGACTGAATTTCATTATACATACAAATGGAGTAGCTATTGTAGCTGGTTGTCCGCACTTTTACCTTATTATAAAAATATACACTTTACCATGAAATGGGTTTTAGTAGAAATTTAGTAAATCTTACGGAACTCTAAATGATATGTTGTGTAAACTTGTGTACAAAGTGCACATCCGACTAAACCTTTCTACACTTTATATCCTGCTTTACATCTCATAATTAGTTTAAGTATTTTGTAATGTTAGTGATATTATCTGTAAAACTATATTATCGTAACGTTATTTTGTAATTTGGGGATATTTTGTATTTTAGTTTCTATTTGAATCATTTGTAACAGATTTACCAAAGACCTTTAAGAACATCAATTTTATTGACAATCAGGATTCAGTTTCTTATCATTTGGTCTATAACTACGCACTGGTGTTTCGATTTTATTAATTTTAAGGGACCATTGTGAAAAGCCTTAAATAAATACCTACATAGTGCCGTTCAACTGCATTTTATTTATTCTGAATACCTATCGTTACGCTGTGGCTTACAAGTCCATTTACGCCTAGATTCGTTATCACTCTACTTCCAACATCTGCGCAATCCACACTCGTTGTTTTTTCCAGAGAAAGAATTACCTATTGTTCTCTCACTCATTGTGTCGTAACAAACAAACCCAGATGCACTTCATTCCATCAACTACAACTTACCTAAATGGACTGTTTATTACTACTCACTTGCGTACTCGCAACTAGCATCCACGCGAGGGGATTCTGTGAGAAGATGAAGATGCCTCTTGAAATGGGTCTTTGGAAACACTACCTTAAACACATGGACTCAGCAGTTGTTGAGACCAAACCCGTGTCAATGGCCGAAGGCCAAGTGTATGTATACGAAAACTACTTCCCAGGGTACACGATAAAGTACATTCACGTTGACAACTTGGCCGTAAAAACCTGTGGGGCAAGTGCGACTATCAAATCGGGTGGCGTCGGTACTTCGTCGTTGCTAATCATACTTCACGCGGATACTAATCAAGAAATTCGATCCGTGATCGACATTTGGGGTGTCGAGAACCCCGCAAAAGCGACCATCCCATCTGTGAGACCTACCGATCTAAAGAATATGAAATCTATGTATCTTTTGAAGGATTTGCGGGCTGTAAATCAAAACAGTAAATACTAAGTTTTGTTGTAACTATAATAAATAAGGTTTTTATACATCTCACTGTGTTGTGTCCACAGGCAGGATTCTTATTAATAATAAAATATAACATTGGCTGGTTGTTTTGTAGCTAATAATTATTATCTCGTAGATACTCGATCGGTAAGAATTATACGAATAAATGGGAAGACACGAATCATTTCCGTAAAAAAACCATGTATTTAAGTTTTATCCCAATTTATTTAATAAAGGATACAAATAATGATACGATAAACATGACAGTTATAGTCAATATAAAGTCTATATAGATTATGACTTTTTAATTAGCTTAGTACAGTACAATACATACTTATTACCTATGCCAATAGTTACCTTAGTTACATGAAAAAATATAATGTTGTGATAATTATCTGACTAGAATTAATAATTACTTTGTGATCTAATGTTATCTACCTCTACAAATAATACGGAAACAATAATTCTATTCTAATACTTGAATTTTGGTAAACATTTATTTTTTAAAGAAAATGGAAGTAGGTTTTTACACAAAATAAGCTACTAATAAAATAATTATGAGAATGCAAGGAATATATATAAATATAGGTATATGATTATTGATACCTGAAGAGTAGGTACTTTACATAATTAGGTTACTTTTAATGTAAGCGTATAGCATCGATGCTTTTTCCCGCTTTCATTCCATATTTTAAAAAACACACGAGGTATAAATAGTTTGAGCACACCGTCTTGTTATTAATGGTGATAATGTAGGTACTTCCTCTATAACTCCTCATCACAGCATCCCTTTACTTAGGGTAACAGGCACCAAAAATCTGTGAGGGGATAACTTCTAACGCGCCTGGAATATAAAGGCAGCTGAATAGGTACCAGATACAAAACTTACTACAAAAATATGTGTGTATATTTACATTTACGGTGCAAAATTGGGGCAAGATTTAAGTGTAGTTCTGAAAAAATACTTGTTAGTATCAGGACTCATTTTAAAAGGTTAGTTTGTCAAAAATAATTATCTAATAGAAGATCATTGGCAAAAATATAGCTCGAGTCTCAAACTTAAGTATTTTTTTCAAAATACGACCGTTAATAGGATATAGAAATACAGAAACTATACAACTTAACTAAAATATCGTCATAAAACTTTATCACGCAAACCTATCTAAATAATAAAACTAGATAATAATAAAACGACAAACTAGAAAACTTAAAAACAAATTAATGAAATTTGGTTAGTCTTATCTAAGACTAATCTAAAAACATGGCGCGATATACTACCTTAATTATGTCATAGCTTAAAATTAAATCCATCAAAAATATTGTGCAAATTGCACTTATACTAAAACAAATTCGCTGCCAACTACATTAGACACAATAATTGGTAAGTATCTACCTCATTCGGTAGATACTAGAGATAGTATCTACCTATCTATAATTAGATAATTTCTGATCAGCGGTTCATATGAACTACACTGGACTGCAAAACTAAGTATGTATCACACTTTTAGAATTTATTTTTCTTCTAAACTATAGAAGTTAGAGATTTCAAATAAAAAATGTTTTATAGCAAATTTCATCAGCTTTCTTTTAAGCATACATGAGTAACATTATTAACTTAAAAAATGATAAACAATAAAAAAGCCATTTTTAGCTTCGTATCTAAAAACTCATCTAACATTTTCTAAGTATGTTTTACATGTTATTTCATTCGTAATAACTGGTATTACCTCCTCGGGCTCTGATTAGAGCTTCAAGCCGGTTTGGCATACTGAAAACGAGGTTTTGGAGCCGATTTTGGGGACCCATTCTCTTCTATCAGGGCCTGTTTTGGTGCCCTGAGGATGATAAGTGGTGGTCTGCGGCTTCTGAATAGCCTTCCTAGCTCGTCCCAGGCGTGCTCAATTGGGTTGCGATCAAAGTATATCTTGTTTACTTCATAAGTTATAGCAATTTAAAAAGTGTGATACTTACTTTTGCAGGCCAGTGTAGATAGAATTACTACCTAGCCTCAGAACAACAAAATGAGTAGGTTGTGTATTATTTTTATGGATCACTGATCGATCTTATAGTTTTGTAGTTAGAACAATTTGATAGTTACTCTGTGAACTGCACAGTTTCCATGTTTTTTGATATTTAGGTATTCTTCCCATTATTTGCTTATATAATGAAGTTGCCAATGGAATATGATTTCAAGGTTTTTAAACTTTGGTATCTACTAACTTATACCCAACTAAACTTAAGACGGTTACAATTACCGCATGAAGGTAGGTATAATGTACTTAGAGTGAAAACAGTATTGGTCGGTCATTTATAAGACCTAGTCAATGTTGTGGAATTTAAGGATAGCACGACCTTTGATCTCTGAGTTGCAAAGTTTGCGAACTACCTCTGGCGCCTCTTCTGCTGGGAACACCGAATGTGGTGGGGGTTCAATCTGCAAAAATATTGTGGAATCACTAAGTCGTTTTGGGTAGGTAGGTACTACTAGGTATAAATAATTATTGACTTTGCCCCCTTGCCTGGGGACAAAGAAGAGATCATGATTATTCTATTTTAAATTTTAAATTCCGTATGTCAGTAAATTCAATTTGGTAAGTACCTATAAGTAAGTTTTTGTTAAATTTTAGCCATAAACGCCGAAATCTACTCACTTCAACCCTTATACGACATTTTATCTACCTCAACTTGTTACATCGCAAACAAGCTGTAAGTAATATTTGCTGAGCAAAGTCTGAAATAGTTTCTTCAATCAGGGCAATTAGCTCTGATTGAAGTCCCCGCTAGCTATTTATTTGCCAAGCACATTAATTTATTTCTACTGACCTCTCCACGAGCGACAAGCGCGACCAGTTCCTTTAGCTGCTCAATTGAGCCATTTGGCACGATAGATATGTTCACATGCATATCCTCAGCTTTCTTTGCGAATTTAGGCAGAAGCTTTTCACCTATATCCTCAGTCACCAGCACAACGCCTCCCTGAAAGCACAAGCAAATGCGTTTAGTTTGTGTATTATGTAACTACCTACTAAGTTTTTTATAAGTAGCATGTCCGTAGAAGTATGTACTGCAACTATAACTATATCGGAAGCCAAGCAGTTATGCTCATAAGGTGATGCATCATGAAGAGTCTTATGTGCCGGTGTAATGTAATTGCAGGCTCATGAGATTTACATTACATATTTTTCAAGTAATAGTCGCTGTGCAATGCTACTATTTATTTATATATAATTTTATTTGAAAAAAAGTTTAGAGTAAGAGGTTGGAGTACGACAAAATATAAATAAAAATAAGTGATATTGACATTAGGTGTTACTTCGTAGGTACTAAACACATTATGATCCGATCCTAAAATTATACTTTGAGCCATTAAAAAACCTTAAATCTGTCTAGCAATCACGCCAATCTTCATTTAGATTTTGATTTTTTTTGCATGTCATGACATGATTGATTGTCGATATCGATAAATCTTACGCGCCACTGTTTGTTAATCAGGGCCTAGTTTATGTAGGCCTTGTAGGTATTTTGATTAGGTATTTTGATGCTATTTTGATAAATAGTCGACCGAGCGAGCGAAGCGTCTCAGTTTCGACATTAGGCAAAAATGCTTTTGTCATGTCTGTCTGTTCTCGCCTACAGGTCGCGTGTTTCATTTCAACTGATTTCAACGAATTGTGGTACACACAAGTTCTTTGAATTATTAAAAAAATTACATCGAGTGCATTTTTTGAATGGTGCAAATGGCCTGGGTGAAGTGTGCAAATTTGCTGTAGCGTTATTAATCGGCAGATTTCAATCAAATTTAAGAGGCGCAATAATAACGCGAGGTCTGCTGTTCTCATAGAACCACTAATAAAAATGTAGCCAGTATTGAACGACATGGCCGTGATAATATGACCATGATCTTATTGCAAATGAGACTTACTGGAGCAAGGCACTGCAGCGAGCGGTGCAGTGATCGCGACGTGGTTCCAAAATTAAGCACCACGTCAACTGGTCCACCACACGCATCTGTTGTACGCTCGATCAGCTGCTTCTCGTAGAGATCCTCGGTCCATTGCAGGACGTTGATGCTGAAAGTCAGATATCGTTTCAATATATGAGAAATATAGAGAGAGCTGATAATATTCCTGCGTATACGATTGGATATACTCACGAATACTCTTCGCAGCTCTTTACTAGCTGAAACCCGTCATCTTTGAATGTAGCAACGCTGATGCCGATTCTGTCTGTGTACTGTCCATGCTTGAAGCAGTGGGCTGCAATCCTCAGCGCCCACAGAGCCATGCCGCCTGTGCCAACTATCAAAACAGTTGCCTTATCTTTTTTGTTCGGCCCCTCTAATACAGTCTTCAAGCATTCATTAGCTGCGTTTACAGAGTTCATGGCTAGCAAGGCTCCGGTGGGTAGCATGGCTGCTACACTCAAATGCAGATCATCTGGGACTGGAACCAAGCACTTAAAGTCCGGAACAACTATATAGTCAGCGTATCCGTGTGGCACTCCCTCGTACGGATATATAACAATACGGGTGCCTTCGTGGATACCATTGGTTCTCTCTGCCGCTTTTCCTATGGCGTCAACAATTCCAGCGACTTCATATCCTGGGAAGAGCGCTCCGTCTTTAAGTCCGAGATGGGAAGGCATTGATGCGTGCATGCCGAAACTTTCCATTTCTCCTGATAGACTGCCAATTGATGAAGTGCTGCAAACGGAGGCTGAGCGAGTTCGGTTAGCGCGGTAGCATGCTCCAGCATAAACCACGCGGATTCGAGCCCCATACATAGGCACGTCTGGTACAGGCACGTCGAAACTAAACACACATTCTTTAAGTGCTGCTCCGGGAGACTCTATCGATACCTGTCTGCACAGTTTACTCATTTTGAAGTTGTTCTGTAAAATAAAATTAGACAATATAATAAATTATGAATAATAAAAGAAGACAATCGCATCTAATATACTTACATAACGGTTTTTTACACAGTCAGGACTTAGAACAAAAGATATGTTAGACGTCTAGCGTACGCAATGTCTAGCAAGATACTGAATCCACTGATACAAAACGCAACAGGCTCTTTAGGAGTTGAGTATCTACCGACCTCCTAACCAATTAGATAATTTATAAGACACCGGCTAACCGTTGGTATTTCCCGAGCCAAAATAAAAGATTTTAACTTGAAACTCACAGTTTCGATAATATTTACGGATTGAGGTTTCAAAATTTCCACGTAAGCTACAGCCCAAATTTTACGGAGCGTTTGAAGCATATCATATCGCTACTGTACCAACCGATATAATATAACAATAGGATACATTAGCAGGCAGCATGCTGACAGGGACTGTTTGCTCAACGTTATCTTTCTTGATGACCATGTATTCTAATGACAGCATTTAATAAATTGTTTTGTTATTGTGATGATAGGTACCTACACTTAACTTTGCCAGTCGAGTTTTTCCTATATTATTATTGGTTATTTATATAAGGCTGTGATGAGCGGATAATATACCTAGAGGGTTGGTATTCCGACCTTGGGAGTTCTTTGTAAGAAACTAGGTATTTGAATTGGTAGGTTATGGTTAAATTGTGATGTGATTGAAATCAATTTGCACGTCTGCGAGCGCCACTTCAAGTTTATTGGATTTATACCTATGAATAGGTACCTTAGTATTTACCTATTTGAGTAGGCAAATATTTAAATATTTGAAAACTTTTTTTAATGCTCTTCCTAAAATAGTAGTTATAATATAAAAAATAACATATCAATAGTTACTATATATGTAGGTATATGTAGATAATTAGGGACATACATACTACCTAGGTAGGTAGGTATGTATCCAATATAGGTAGGTACCTATATTGGATTATCTTGATTTTTTTTCATTTGATATCTATATAATAATATGTGATCTAAAGGAGTGTGAGCTTATCTTATCTTTTAGTTAAAGCCAAATCATGTAATTTCGTAAACTGGTTGTAGTTATCTGGTAATTTTTTATATATTAAATTTTAAAGCTCTAGCTCTCACATTTATCATACTAACTTAGGTACTCTTAGGTACTTTACAGGCTCTACAAATAGTATATAAGAGAGAGAGAGTCATGTTAAGATAGAGGTAACTAAAACATTGCGTGTTTTGATTAAAAGCGTAAACAAAGGCCAGGATAATGAACGATGATGCCGTGCCGTGTCACAGAATAAACACCATTCCAAGATCACTATACCAACGAATGATGACCAACATAAACTAAACTAAACAGCTACATCAATCAAAATTATATAAACACTTTGCTTTGACCTTCCCTTAGTGCGAAGGTCAGAGAAAAGGGAACAATAGACAAAGGACGTATAAACAAGCAGGTAAGGCCCTAATATAGCCTACAGTATTATTGGAGCAAATATTTAGTGGGCCCATTATATAAATTCAGGCGTTTTGATACGATCTATTGTTTTTTTACTGTGTAAATGTCAAACAAAAACTGAAGCGGTTTATTACTATTTTATTAAATATATTTGTTTACCTGTGATGGATTTAACAATTTAAAGATATTACTGAAATAACTCGCACTTTGGTGTAATATTTAAAAATCACTGTATTTTATTTACACGAACATAGGCAATTTTATGACGTCACCGTCGACTTCGAGCATTACGTTCCTACACTGTCAGATACGTTAGCATCCTAATCTCATTATGAGCAATTACATACTTTGTTTTATTTCGAGCCCTACGGGGCATTTACATTATATAGCATCTAACGGAACGTATCGAAATATATTGCCAGGTTGCATTTAGAAAATTTCGAAAATGTTTTCCTTAGTCACTAAATATTTTTAAAACTTATTAACAGTGTTTCTGCCAGTAATACGTCTTTTGCACGATAATATCGTTGTATATTTTTTTGACAGTGATAGTTTACTTCGAAAGGGCTTTTGTGCCCATATATACTCAGCTAGAATAATAAAAAAGATTATTTTTTTGAACTTGTCGTTTCTCAAGCTGCTACTAAATGATAACCATCCGTTTTGGAAGTCAAAATAATTGATTATTTTTACACACGCGGTATATTTATTATTAAAGGGATGAGGATTACACACGCATCAGTCTCTGTCTTTAATATCCCAAGATTCAACCAATGAGGGACATAATTTATTAAAGTACTTAATTGATATGTATCAAATGAAAACATGTGTAAACATGTATGATAAATGAACATTCTTTAGAAAAAAAAAATAAAGCGGCAACACAGATTCCAACCGGCCTTGTTTTGTTAAATCGTTTCGTTTGTAGCTGGCAATTCATTTTAGCGTGGGTTTTGGGATATTTTGTTAGCGTGGGTCCAACAAATTATTTAAATAGATGTGATAGCGATTATCCATGTGATTTTCTTTTATATTTTAGTTAATAAGGGGGCCAGTGAGGTGCTTCTAACGTGAGTAATGTTTCTGACACAAAAATCCTACGCTTTAAAGCCGTTTATCGGTGCTTCGGGGTGGTCGGTCGGCTGTGTTACTTGTATGTTTTTTTGGATTCAATTTGTGCAGGTGTTTGTAAAAAATTGTGCGATGTGCTTTTGCGACATGCAAGAAGCTCAGCGATTGAGATTACCTTGTTAATCCCCACGGACGCTGATCTAAGTAGGTAAAATACCCGATTCGTCGATTTTACTGTCAAATCCTGGTGAACAAAGTAGGATCCTCTGAGACCATTGCGTAGTTACTATGTCGACTACTGTATTTTAACAATTGTGAGAATTGCACAATAGATAGTTCTTTAGGCTTGTGTGAGAAGAGTTCTTGAGATATCGTTTGAGTACCTGCACTAAGTGATCTGTTTAGGCATCACAGAATATTAGTAAGTTATAAAAAAAATTTCTTTATCATTACAGTTTCAAACATAATTAGTTCAAATCAAGACAGTATTACTACAACGTTTTTTTTAACTACCCCCTTTTTTATAAATGATTAGCAATCATGAGCAATGGTGATCAAATTTAATGATTTTTTACCACCAAATCAAGTATCTTTGTGTTTTCCCAATAAGGATTAGTTCCAAGTACGCTACATGGTTATGACATTGGAAATTATCATATTTTTAGTCAGCTTCTGCTGCAGTTTCCTGTGCTATAGTGTAAAGCATTGCATCTTGTCATGCTACATTAAAAACTGTTGATGTTTTATTTGACAGGTGTTACAACTTAGTCACTCAGCCTTCCATGCTGGGGGTTCCAGGTTCAATTCTTATTGTAAACATGCATTGATATGATTATAATTATGCTGGGGATTTTAAAAACATATTTACAAAAAAAAATATCAACAAACTATGATGCTCCACAATGACCAATTAGTGTGTAATGTCTATGAAAATATCTCTAGATGTAATGTTACTTCAATAGTATTTACACTTAGCTGTATCATTTAAAGTACAGAATGCTAGGAGATCAAGACTGTATAATCTTCTTCATGTCCTTATTGGGTACTAGATGGTGTCGGCATAACATGTTATCTTCCTTCATTCTCCCCTATCATCTCAGCATTCACTCCTTTCACATGCATATAGTTTTTTTACACAATTCCATCCATCTCATTCAACATTCATGCCTAACACTCTTTTTGTGAGATCAAGACAGTATAATGAGGTGAATAAATTTTTATGATCCAAATCATTTTGCCCAAGGTCATTTCAAGTCTATTTTATAGCAAGGTGAAGGAAAAAACCAGGTATAGAAGTCAAATTCACATTCAGATGTGTAAATAGTTCAAATTATGAATCTTTCTGTTTAAAAACAATTTTTAAATTTTTTTTGCTTCATATTTATGTACATAAAAATTAGATTTTTGAATTGTATATCCAGTTGTTGTGAGCTCATTCTGTTAAGGTAAATCTACATGCACCAACAATTCCATTGGATCATCTCGTCAACTGCCATTGCTATAATTGTTAGGTACCTAATCCTCTTTTAGATTAATATATCCTGACTTACTAAGCCCCACAGTGTTCTGCCTTCAATATCCACTCACAATCCCAATGCACTTGTGCTGACCATCATTTTGCAAAAAATACATCAATAAACTATTCTATTGGTCTAGTTTTAAAAGCATCAGCAAGGCCTACAGTCACAAAATTTACATTAATATATATATCAATATAAATCATATGGTAGTATAATATGAGATGGTCATATGGCCATCTAGTATTAAAGTTTAATAAAAGACAGCATTGTTTATGATGACTGATTTGTCATTTGCATAATTTGCTTTTTTAATTACATATTAATTATCATCAATATTTTGGTCAATATAATTTATTTCTTGATTGAATCTTGCATCTCATTTTGTTCATCTCAGTCAGCACTCTAACATACAACATTTTATAAATTTATTTTTAAAATTAATATATTATCATTATGGACATGATTATCCTACTTTATTATACATATATAATCATTTTTGCCACCAGCGATTGTCTAACACACCTAATGATATTAACTTTCTAGAATTTGAAAATAGCTATAGTACATTGTATTATTATTTTTATAGGGTTTAAAAATAACTGCTACGGGAAAAAAGGTGGAATTGATTCACAAACTAAATAATTTAATAAATTGTTAGGATGGCGAAAAGATGATGGCCACAGCACTAAACCATTTTTATGTAAAATTGTGTGAAGGGTCTATGTCTAAATTGGCCAACATATTGAAATTGCTATTTAACGTTAACTAGTTAACAGTCAATGCGGCGCTGCATAATGAATCACTGCAGCTTGGGAACTAACAGATGCTTATAATAAACTGTTTCTACTGCATCGCATTTCAATAATTCAAATCCACTTATTTTTGGATTGATTTCATTTTTAAAAATATGACAATGTTGGATATAAGTATGAAAATGCCTTTATAAAATATCGGGCTAAAAAGTTATTTTGTAAATCTAATTCTGTGCCAGTCTATCGGCATTTGCCTATATAATCGCAGTGATATCAATTTAGAGAGACATTGTTGTGTAGTCTACAGCAAACTAGCAGTGCTCCGTTTCAAAATGTTTCAAAAAATGACCAAATTGAAGAATTGGTAAATAACATTAAATTTTTTTGATTTTGCGCGTTAAGATGCTGTTAGTTTTGCGATCTAAGTGATTTTTTTCGAGATTATCAAATGAAATGCTGACGTGTTCTAGTTAGATTTTTATATATAATTATTGAATAATTTTAACATAACGCTCAGCCAGCTAAGCGAATTATAAATGTACCTTTCGTTCTTAAAATAGTAAGTGGTTCAAAGACAAATGACTCTCCATTATTTGTTGCTATGGCGACACCACAACATCAGCATATTATAATCATGATATCATCCGAGCCGGTGTTGGTTTCGATGACATTGTTGCTGTTATGTTATAATACCTATGATGACGTCAAACTGTACCTCTGTTTCAGGCAACCATGGCCCAGCAATACAGTTTAAAGTGGAATAACCACCAGCCGAACTTCATATCGATGTTTGCGATGCTGCGAAACACGCAGGCACTGGTGGATGTGACCCTGGCAGCGGAAGGGAGGCATCTTCACGCCCACAAGATGGTATTGTCGGCCTGCAGCCCTTACTTTCATGTAAGTACCTTAGATTATTCATTACAATATAGCAACAACAGCAATATGCAACAGCCATGGCCGAGCCTTTCCGGGAAAATAGAAAGTCTCCCAACGCAAAAAGTAAACGAATGGATATAGTTAGTAGAAAATAATATAGTTTACGAAAATAGATACCGAATTTGAATAAATCATCAAATTCTGCATCTATTTTCGTAAACTATATTATTTTTGAAGTTACAATTTATTAAGACCTGTTCAGGCGTTTAAATGTTTCAACTTCATCAGCTTTTTTTTGTTTGCGGGCAAACAAAAGTACATAGTCTCAAATGCATCCAAAATCTTTTCCTAAGCAGGATATGTTTTTATTCCAGTCACTGTTCGTTGAGAATCCATCACAGCACCCCATAGTGATCCTCAAGGACGTAGCGTTCTCTGATCTCAGGACTATCGTCGATTTTATGTATTACGGCGAAGTCAATATCACGCAAGAGGAACTGCCTCAGGTAAGCTTTTACAGCCTATTTTGTATATTAAAGCAGGGATATATTGCTGCAATGTGATCACTTAGAATTAAATAAACAACATTTTGAAATCCAATAAAAATCCAGATGCTGCACTCCGCAAAGTCACTGAAAGTGAAAGGTCTGACGGAGACAGAATCGACAGCAGTAATGCGTTCTCAATCGTCCGACTTTCCATACGAAACGTCCGGTGAAACGTCAGGCGAGCCGACGGGAGAATCGATCGGTGACCAGACTGGGGAGATGCCGAGTGAGCCGTCCAATGAGCCGTCCAGTGAGTCCACTGGAGAGGAACGTCCTTCGGGGTCACCCAACATTTCGCCAGCTGCCAAACGAAGAAGGTAATAACATCAGGTTACTTGAAACAACTCATACCCAACCAGTATCCACTTAAGAACCTTTCAAATATGCCCGGGACATAAAAGGACTATTTTCTTTAGCAAAGAAACACATATTTATAATAAGATTTAATTTTTGAATTTAAATATCCCATATGTGAATCAAGGGGAAGATGATTGGCCATCTTATACCTACGACACGACAACCTCATCAGTAACATAGAAGGAAAGGTAGAAGGCAGGAGAGGAAGAGGAAGGCCGAGGATAAACTACATGAGCCAAGTAAAGATGAAGGTTGCCCTCGTGTCGTTTATGGAAGTCAAGAAGGCGGCCCTGGAAAGGAATAAATGGCGTGACTTGCGTGATTAATTACGCAAACAAGAGCGTAGCTCTTAAATAAGAAGAAGAAGAGATATGTGAATCCTGTGTTAAGTTTCATAAAAAACTTAACTTTCAGCCATCTTCATTATATACCATACCACTTGCCTTCATACACTCTAACTTAACACTTCTCACTTTCTCAATAACAGCCACACAAACTTCCTGTTAAACTAGTTCTTATTATATCCAACCTCGTATCCCCACATATCTATCCTAATATTTGCATATGAATAATAAGTGTTTATAAGTTTATATTAGAATTTGGTGATATTTTAGGCGCAGAAGGAGTTCTAACGCGTCCACATCCTTGAACATGGTGGGCGAAGAGAATCGCGACGATCCGACACTGGAGATAGTGCGCGATGGAATCACTCTGAGCAGTGTGCCGCGCCGCCGGGATTACACACACGACGATAACACTCACCAAGTGAGCTTATTTCTTGTACTTTACATACATCGTGCATTGAGCATAGAGTTCCTCTATTGCATTGATCGTTATGGCAATGGAGGAACCACAGTCCGTTTAGGTCTATTAAGCCTTAAAGGACTATTGTGGGGACTATCATAATTATCTGTAATATGTTCATGCACATATTTGCAGATCACATTGACAACAGGAGCGAAACCGCGTTGTGTGTTTGAATGTTTGTATGTTTTCGTACCGCTTATTCGATCTTACAAAGTTTGGTAACAACCTAAAGATTAACTACATATATAGTAAGGTTAAAAGGTTATAGATAAATCAGCCGAGCCAAAGTTTGATAAAAGTCCAAAGATGAGGGGAAAAACAACCTGTCTCCTCACAACCCGCGAGGTTTAGAAAGTCAAGTCTTAACGGGTTATCTCTTTTGCTCATGTACAAAGTTCCAAACGGAAATGAATGCATTCGTTTACGACGTATTACTTGAATGTGTATTTTTGTATTGCAAGCTTTTATAGGTGTTGTAACTGTCTTCAACAGATTGCTAAATCGATTAACGAAAATGAAAGTTTTAGTTTGAAAAGTCGCATTCTTGAATATTAAAATTGGCTTTTTCAGAATACGGAGCCTCAAAATATAAGCATAGATGAACTCAACGTCGACCACAACCCCACTGGTATGGGGCCACAAGGTTAGTATAGTTTAATATTACATTGGTTGATTCATTTACTACCAGATTGCTATTTAAAAACCACCGAGTATTGCAGCGCTCATCAGTGCTAGGTTTAACCTAAATATAACCTTTGATGATTTTTATATGAAATAATTCTATTTGTAGTATTTTGTGCATAATTGAATAAAAAGCAGTTTAAAAAATGTAAAGTTATCCATCCCGCTATGATTTGCAGGCATGCACTGGACTATAACCCTTTTTTAACATATTTTTACCCTTATCTCTATGGTGATTGTTTTGTAAATACAATTTTTATTTCTCATATACCTGGATACGTTTCGGCAAGAATCTCATCACACAGACTATGTGCGGGGATACTTTGACTTGCTCTATAATACTGGTATTTTGGAAGTATTTTGGTATTGCTCTTAATGAGGATAGGAATGTGTAACGCCATTCTGAATTATGTACTGCATTTGAACAGTGCCCGACTTCATTGTACATCGGGGCTTAGATCGGAAGCTAGCAGCATTGTTTTTTATTTATTATTTGTTCAATTCATACGTTGGCATAGCGAAATATGAAGTAAATGCTATGCAGAGAGAAGTATTGGTCTATACTATAGAATGCAGATTGGCGAAACAAATGGCGTCCAAACATTCCCACTCTCGTTTTGGTGACTTATTGTGTTGTCAGTTCAATGTGGAGTCTCGTCTTACCTTCCCTTGCATTCCCATGTGTATATGGTTCAATATAATTGAATTTGCATATTTGTAAGCTTTAGTTGCACTTTAATTAGTTAATTTATATATGTTTGGTTGCGCCTATGTAAAAATATTACTGGTACGAATCATTAACATTATTTTGCAATGAACATTTAACTAGTACATGGTAGTATGCACTGTTCGTTTCATTGGTTAAGTTAATTCAAACGATGAGAAGAGCATATATATCGTTTTTAGTGGTCAAGTTTTTGAAACAATTGCAATCGAAACATGTGAGTACTTATATAAACATATCTACTTGAAGTCTCCAAAAATTTCGGTTTTTGTATCATAGTATAGAAATATACTTTCTAATTTCATCATCATCATTCTTTCATAATCTAACTTTACTATAATAGTAAAAGATCCCACCATAGAACGAACTTCACCGGGCTGGTTATTGGATGAAAAGTAATTTGTATAAAATTAAATGTGTCAGTAAAAATATTGTAAATGGGTTGCCCAAAAAATTTCAGTCCAGAATATTATTAATTAACTCATGTAGTATTTGGCTACCATGAGGGACAAACATTTTTTTGCTTGGTCCAGAATCCCTTTGTCTTTTCATTCATAATTAATGTGTTTTTTTGGGCAACCCATATACAGTATATTTATTGACAGATTTAATTTTATATGAAATACTTTTCATCCAATAACCAGCCCAGTGAAGGTCATTCTATGGTGGGATCTTAGACTATAAAGATAGCATACAAAAACCATATCATTTATTATCATCCTTTCCTTGTACAGTACATACTTAAGCTCCATAGCTCTTCTTTCATAGGATCTCCCTTTGTTGTAAGTTAACGCAGCCACCGCGACACGTTCGGGACCTTTACTTTTCAGGGAAGGGAGATCAATGAATATTGTAATAAGTAACTTGTAGTAAAGAGGTCAGCGGACGCATTCTCGCAGAGAGCGGGTCGCCGCCGCCGTCCGCCGCCGCTCACCGCTCGTGCCGGTCAGCATCGGCGGACGTCGGCGTCCGCTTTACGCAAGAACGCGTTATACTTGTGAGCCTGTAATAAAACTCCGTTAATCTCTCTTCCCAGGAGGTCAGTGGAGTATGATGGAGCACACGTACCCGCGGTATACGAATTCGTGCTTCGGCGGCGCGCTGGGGGGCGAGGGCGGCGGCGGCGGAGGAGGGGGAGGCATGTACATGGGAGGCATGATGCACACGCACGGCAACCCGCACATGGAGGGCGAGATGTACGCGCCGGCCGCGGGCCCGAGCTGCGCGCCGCAAGCCGCGCCGCTGGCCGAGCCGCCGCCCGCCGCGCCGCAGAAGCGACGCCGCACCACCAACCCGCAGTCGGAGGAGAACTTCCAGCGTGCACTCGAGGCGGTGCGCATCGGCGGCATCGGCTTTTGTAAGGCGGCGCGCATGTTCGGCGTCAACAACCGCACGCTGTGGCTCGAGTACAAGAAGAAGGGCTACCCGAACAACCGGCCGAGTATAAAGAGCCGCATAAAGCGCGAGCACGCGACGCCGCCGCCGCCGCACAAGGAGGAGCCGCCGGCCGGCGAGCCGCACGTGGCGCTGCTGTGCCACGCCGCGCACCCGCACGCGCACGCCGCGCACCACCTCTCCGTCGGCTTCGTGGACTCGCGCCCGCTCGACCTGCCGCTGCAGGGCATCAACATACTCGGCGGACTCAACTTCAACTCCATGCAGTAGCTCACTGTAGCCACGTCACTCGCTTCATCTTATAATCATTAGCTCCCATGCCTACTAGACACGATCAGCTCTTTAGGCATTCGACATCTTAGGTAGTAGGATCGTTTGGTTGTGTTTGGCACATCAATCATACTTAGCTAGTCTTACAATCATACTTTATGATACCAGTGAACATAATCATTGTAGCGAACTGTTACAATTTATTTTAAAACATTCAATCCTCGACGTTGAAACCAGTTCTAATAGTTCATGTTTCTTTAATCTCTATATTCTTGAAAACATCATTGCCATAATCTATATGTATTTTTAGATCTCAATAGCACTGTAAGCTTTAAAATATTCATTTAATTTTGTCCCGTGATGCCTAACAGGTTTCAACTGGGTTAGCGAGTAGAGTATATGTTGTGCTCTACATTCATGGCATTTAATACATTCATAAGTTAACTGCATGATCAAACTTTGTGATATTAATGTTTCATAAAAATCAATGGTGGGTTCCCAACCAGTCACACCGAATCCAGTCACACTGTGACTGCACTTAGAATGAAAATAACAAATTAGTTTTAGGGCTTGATTTGACTTTGACAATTACCTGAAAGTAATTTTGATAACATTTATGTTAAGTTTAGGTAAACAACTGAGTCAGTTCCATAGTAACAGGTAGTATTATCATATTTTGGTTAGTGTAACTAGCACTTACTTCATACTATGCTTTATTTGCTTTCATACTATGCTTTATTTACAAGATCCGTCACATTGCATATATTTTAAAATGATCTCTCAAATATTAGGTTTCAGTATGGTGAAAGAGGTATCTGTTAGGTTAGCATTATTCGGACGTCGATTAATTTTCCGCCTATATCTGCTATACTCTACTAAAACACAACTACATACACAAAGCCTTTTAATCGCTGTAACATGGGTTTCAGTATAAAAATGCGTTTTCACAGATGCGAATAAGAGCGAAAGAAAATATGCAGAAATTACAGACTATTCAGATTTTCTGTAATTTCTGCATATTCTCTTACAGCGCGTACTCAGGTACGCGCTGTGTATTCGATTCTTTATATCCTAAGGGATGATCTCAAATAAATGTAACAATCGTAAACGCATCGTAGCACTAGCGAGTTCAACATACGCCTCGCAGTGACGTTGCAACGCTCAGCAGTCGAGGTGGCGCTGACGCGCTTCATAAAACTTAAGTCGTGACGTGACGTAACATTTATTCGTGACTGGCCCCTTGCACGACTCCTCCTTTGCACGAATTTGTTATCAGTAACATTTTTGCACCCTAAGAATTTTCTGATATCTTTGACAAAACGCGGTTGAGTCGAATTCTGGAAAGCCTTCTTACTATGTTGTCTGTGATAAGCGTGACAGCTGGGTGTCCTCCCAATGTTGAGCTTAAATAACTAGGGCTAAGAAATCAATCACTTACGCTATTTGAGATGCAGCATTCAGTTTATTCAAAAGTACCGTGAGTGCATGGTTTCTGTGTTTGAGTACAGCAGGTGCCTCTAATTGTTTATTTCTCGATGTTCAGCATCATTTTTATGTTTAAGTTACTTGTTCTCTAAATTACGTATTATGCATATTTTTGAGTTATTTTTCTCGGCATATAATTTTTGGAACTTTTTTATTTATCAGTTGCTTATATCAATCCCGACAAAAGATGACCATAGACTTACTAATTAAATATAACTTGAGTTCAAAACTTTCGGAGCTTTTCAACAACAGATGCTCTATCTTACTAAGCACCATAATATAAATTCCACTACTTAGAGCATTTTATTCAGTTTCTAAAATATCACAAATGTATGTAAATACGCCATTTCTAGTGCAAGCATTAGTTTAAGTTTAGTTTAAGTTTCTTCACATAAGCCTGATAATAATAGATGTATGCGCCATACTTAACTATATTGCTAGTTAATGATTCAAATTTTATTTCTACCTGTAAAGTTATGTATTTCTGATATTACCAGGATTAGTGAAGCTGTCTTTCATCATACGAAATTACTATAATTTTGAGAGAATTCAATAAGATATTATGCAAATGCTGACCAAAAGCTCATTGAAATTAATATTAGTATCCCAGAGCCTCCTGAACACAGGTAACGGTACAATTATGCAATAATATATTAATTACAGTATTCGATATGAAAATAGATATTATGATATAAGTAGTATTTTTTTATGATTGTAAATTTATAAAACAGAACAAATATATGGCCTAAACATTTTTAAAACACCTTTCATACCACATTCATTTAAACATTTAAATCATATTTTACATGAACAAATCTTCAAAGTATAATTAATCTATCGCAACTAATAAAAAAATATACTTTGACTACAAAATGTTCTAAATATTGTACAATATTTAATTAATGCCCTCATTTCGCTATTGAGTTTAATTTTGAGTCTTAATATATAACGTTTCTAATATGTATAATTACAGCACTCTGTAATTTTACAAAACATCGACAGCCCTAGTCAAAGTTTTTGTTAACCGGTCATTACTTTTGCATTTAGTATTATTAAAAGTATATTATTAATTTAGAGTCAGTACGGATTTTGATTTATATGAATAATGATACTATTGGAGGATTTACTTGTTCACTGCTCATCTTCCTCGCACATATCTGGTGGATACGCCTAAGCTATAAATAAAACACGCACCAAGATGGAATGTAATCAGACCTTAGTTTCATACGCTAGCAATTCTATATTAGCAAATCGCGAATTGTTCATTTTGACATTGTGCCTTGTGATTAGTTTGTAGTTCCTTAAACAATTAGTAAATGACATTGCTCTTGGTGCGTGCTTTAAGTGTATCAATCACAAGAATGACTACGTCAAACACACCAATAATTTTTTAATGAATTGTTTAGGTAGTGTACTTATTTTTATAGTGAAATTGTGAGATATTTTAGGAAACATAGTTTAAGTTTTTCTAGTATAGTGACACACTTTAGAGATCTCGTTTACTAGGTTTAGTGATAATTATGATGGAAAATTGACTTTCGACTGTTATCTCACCACCCCGATTTCGGCTTAGTACAAAGAGTTTTTTTCTGATTTCTTATCCAATCTAATTTCTTATCTTGATTTTAACAAAGTATTTAATAAATAACAGTACCTTTGCAGAGCAACTACTGTAATTTATGAGTATCATTTTTTAGTGAACCTTGTACACTATCTCCGTTAAAACTCTGATTACGATCATTTACAAAAAAAAAATTGTAATCATACTTTTTTAAATGATTGTACCCTTCAATTTGAATGATTGTTTATTAATCATTGTAATGCTTAAATTAAATGTAATTACACGCATCACATAACGAGCTAAATCAATGGCCTGAAAATAATGGTTTAGATCTTGTGATATATTTGGAGTTTGTTCTCAAATTTTGCAAACACTGATTTTCAGCGTAACGTGGTGATTACGATCGAAAGTTATATTGATGGTGCAATTTGAAAGTTAGATCCATTTTAATAAGACAATGTACCACACAGACTTGCCTAACGTTTAGAGATCGCACCCAGTAACCGTATTCATAAACAGAGAAATGCCACAGCTCTCATTGCAATAATATATTTGACAATATTAACTATTAAATATAATGGTAAATGCAACTCTAGTTATTGTGAGTGCGTTTTGATTTTGTTAAGGAGTTATTTGTTATCATTTACATTAGCTTTCGAGAAAATTCTTTTATTTAAACCTTTGTTTGCGATCTGAAAAACAAAACGTGGTATGAATACCACGTAGTAAAAAAAATTTAATATTGAAATTAATAAAACAAAAATAAATATTGTTTGTGCTGGCTTTCTCTATTATAGAAATATTTTTATACAGTTACCTACCTATATGTACGGAGGTTTGTTGAGGAAGTATTTTTTTATAAGGTTCATAGTTAGTAGCTCTAGTATTTAGTGTATTTAGGGTAACTTAGTGTATTGGTGCCAGTGTCAAATGTATTTTATGTCAAGGGTAGTGTAAGGCCAGGCGCGAGTCGCAAATCCGTTTTATGAAATTATAAAACAGTGAGCATACAAATGCATACACAAGTTTATTTAGGGTTGGCAAAATACAACTGCATACGAATCCCAGCACTTACATCGCAAAACAAATGAGCAACGGTAACCACTGAGCGGTGAGCACAAATATATGTGGCCAATGCAACGTATCGTAGCGTATTCGATTCATTCATTTAATCGAATACTCTGCGTGAATCGAATAGGCTGCGTCAGGTTTGTCACATTTATTGGTGCTCACCCAAAGGAGTGAGTAGGAAGGAGCCTCTCACGGTACAAAAGTTCAGTGAAAGCCTCCTTCATACCAATCTGAAATCAGTTAGAATAACATTATTTTGCATCAAAATTTCATTTATTTTATATTTACTATACATACGTAAAATGCATTTAATGCATTTAAATTGTAAGTGTTTTGTCACAAATCACTTTTTTGAGCTCTCTTTTATCCAGGGGAGACATCACGAAATATAAAAATGTGAAAATTGTGAACCTCTTGTGACGTTAGCATAGTAGTCTAGATTCACAAGCTCGACTGTGGATTTGTTCCGTATTATAGCTTTGCGGATACGCTACGGTTGCGGTACGATTGCGATTGTCACATAATTATATTTGTGATGTGTCCCATGTGATGTGGCAAGTCCGACTGCCGACTGCTGCCATCAACGTCGGCGACCCAGCGCAGGCCTATGTTGTCTGAGACACTCACTACTCCGTCGACTAGTATTATTTTGATATTTTTTTACCTTTTTTCACAAGTATTATACATTAATTTTGTATTATTATTGAATGGATTGATTTTACAACGATCTTTAGTTTTGTCATGCGCGATCTCTCGTATACATTTTCGACTGATTATTTGTATAATATTTAAGAAAGGCTGCTTTTGTCATCTTTGGGTAGCTCGCATGTAAATATTTATTATTTTGTATATAACTGTTTGGAAGTTTAATACGCTGGCATTTAAATATTATTTTTGTAAGTATAAAGACTGCTAGTGAACGGAAATTATGTATCGTTGACACTAACGTTTGTAAACAATTTGATTTTACAGTGCCATTATTGATAAGCAGCTATATGTATTTTTAATTACAAATCGTAAGATATTGTGTTACCAGAACGTTGTCCCGTGGTCCTGCACAATCGTGCGGGTTAAAAACGCTTTAATGCGTACAAAAATGTTTTAATCAGTTATAAGTGTACCTTACTTTTCTGTATTATTTTTACACAAATGTAATGAATTGAGCTAGTTTCTCATTTGCTTTGCCGTATTTTAGATCACATTTACATGCTGTCATCTCAATAGATGATGTATATATATTTTTGTTTGAGTGCTACTCGCTTCTCGAATTCTTTTATTAAAAATAACATGTCTCTTGTATGTACGACCTTCCGCTGTGCTTTTACAATGATGTAAGCGGCTGTCATGTGCGTAGCACTCGATTATGTTATACCAAAATTACATGTATATAATAATAGATAATAAAAATATTTGATTATTTTGTAATTTGGCTTTTCATTTCGTATACTTGAAGACCATTATTTGTTACATCAATTCACATTGTACCTATTGTTTGGTTTCATTGGCGATGTAGGAGACGTGTATATAAGAAATGTATATTATATTTATGTGTTATACAATGAGTAAGTAAGATGAATAATATTACATTGCGGTGATGGTATAAGTAGTTTTAAAACGAAATATGCTCTTCTCAGTTCCATTGAACTCGCATTGCATGGTTTTTGCTTCCCTTGTGACGAGGGTTAATAACTAAATCATACTTCATGCCTAGAGCTCGTTATGGATCTGACACAAATCTGCTTGTTGCTGGCTTAAAGAAGCACTCTATTCACAGAGGAAGCGTAAGTTTTGCTGGTAAATTAGTAATGGAAGCACCGCACAGGATTTAGCCAGATTCATTCCTTGCCTTGAGGAGTTCCATGTTCATTCGTGCACTACGCATATTAACGATTATTTTTGTAGGCGTAAATTTTGCAGATTTGCTGAAGAGTCTTCGCTTGAGGCGCGCTACGCACCTCAAGCGCCAGCCGCATATTTTGGAAGAAAGAGGTGCCCGACGTCAGACTTCAGACCCATCGAGTCTCGCGACACCGGTCGCATCTCTGTCCACATTCCGGAAACAAACCTCGTACCCGCCCAACTTCATCCAAATTCAGAAGTCACGCTGGGTATGTTCCTTTTTGATAATAAATAAATAAATAATGCTGGACAATCCACACAACATCATCTAGCCTCAAGCTAAGTAGAGCTTGTGTTATGGGTACTAGAAGACATATACTTAATTCAATACATTACATAGATAGATATTTTTTATTATACATGTAAATTACACAGAACACCCGGAATGAATATTTGCAGATCGCACATTTATCCCAAGACGGGAATCGAACCCGCAACCTCCGCGTCGCAGGCGGACCTTCGCCCGCCGTGCCACATCGATCGTCTTCGTTTATGAAACATAAAGCAAGGCGCATCCTCTGACAACACTGACAGCAGTGATTAAGTAGGTCGAAATACGCTAATCACCAGACATAATAATTATTATATACTTTTGCCAGGTGAATCCGCCACAACAACAGGTCGGTTCGTTGCTGATCCGCGCCGTCACGGTTGCCGACCGTCCCCAACCTGTCACAAACACACCCGCCTCTGTAGACAATACGCGTACCGAGTCCCCTTTCTCGTTCTCCGCTCCTGCTCCTGCAGTTCCGTCCTTCCGCGCGTCCCACACCCCCGCTGTCCGGTCCGGCCCTCCTCTCAGCTGCAACTTTTGCTGGAACACTGTTGACAAATGCGGTAGGATTTTGCGCCGCAAGACGCAGTACCATTGCCCCGAGTGTCGCACTAACCTCTGCATCGTGCCATGCTTCCACCAGTACCACGAGGCGGAGAAGGAGGTTAGATGAGCCGTGACACCCGAGCGGCCCGCTGCTCTACCGTGCTCCGTCATTCAATACGCGAGCCGCAATCCGTGAATTTGTTTCTAACTCTTACTAACCTTTAGCTTCATTTTATCTTGTGCTAAATAATTCCATTTGCATCTAGTTTTCGTGTTTTTTCTAATACGCATTTTATGAGAACCAATGTAAACTCAGTGTGTGCTGTAAACCGCGCGGTTTACTATGTAAATTCCCGATTCCTGATAATATAAGTATCTATATAAACTTCAGTAATGTAAAAAATAAATAATGCGCGGTTGTATGCATTCCTGAATACTTATGTAAATTTACTTAAGGAGTCGGTGTCGCACCTTACAAGTGTATGACTTTTCTCAATTCTTGCACCCCGAGTACTTGTGCTCGTTTCATATTTTTCTAACATAATAACAACTCAATTATCTCAATTTTATAGATTTTACGAATCCACTGTTAGAGTGAAATTAGTTATTGGAATGTAAATGGCTGCTAACTGAAACATACTATGTAATATTAGAATGGTTTTGTCTATATGTTAACTCTTAATACAAATATTAATGTTACAAGCGTATAGAAATGCACTAGATTTTAATACTATTTCGAACATACATATTCCAAGGGAATGCAAAACTTTTATAGAAAGTATATAGGTAGGTATTGGATAATATATTTTGATAACTATATAATACAAATTATCTAACATGGTATTATTTTGCTCAGAATTATTTATTTATGCACTAATGTGTATATTATAATATTTTGTAGAACTTTATAACTGGCTACTACCTTGTTATAACAAGGTAGAAAATACTACATTTTTGTGTATTCACCACATTCTATATTTTCTTAATATTAAAAGGAGTCTTTGGAACGATTTTATATTGTAAATACAAGGATAAGTATAGTGTTTGTCTATTTTATAAGTAGTTTGCCGTTTGCACTGTTAAAACTAGTAAGTGACATAGATATTACGTGGAATCGAATTCTGTGATGTTAGTAATGAAAAGTTGAAAGATTATTTTAGCCACTAGAAATGCGTTGTTTATACACAATTGCGCAATTTGTACTATGTGTTTGTTACTCTCATAAATATCGAAATATATTTTGCATAAAATACAGGAACAATTGTTATAAAAAAGTATAAGTTATTGATAAAAATACAGTTATTGATGTCAGAATTCACTCACAATTTTAAACTATTTTTGATAAATGTTGTATGATAACGATATTTCTTAAACGTTAGTTATTTATAAGTATAGGATGCAAGTAACAGTCTTAAACACTTATTATTCGTGCTGTTTTCACAGAAATAGGGTAAAATAGAAGAATTGTGTAAAATAAAAATATAACATATTAGACTATAGGCTCCTAAAATTAAACGAAATATAACAAAATAACTTAAATATATTATTGTAACATTAAAAGTAGTGGTTCGTTAGACGTATTTTTGAAATAATCTGAGCTTGGGACTGATCCTATAATGAGTGGTGCTTGATGCTTGTAAGTATGACGTGAAAGTTTATATTTAAAATACATTTCTTGTAGTATTAGTAGTTCTGCACTAGAAGAAACAGATGAGGTTCATGGACCATGGAAGGCAGAGTTCCTAGCAATTGTTACGTAGGTCATTGATCTTCTAAATATCATTGATTTATGTAGTACACCTATTTTATTCGCTAAGAAATTGACGTGTTTATTGTTATCTATACTGTTATTATTCGCCTTTTAGATGATTTATTGATTTGATTATGGAGTATAAAGTATGAATAGCCCAAAGCTCTTAACATGCCCAAAAGTTATTTAATTGATCAAATTCTTGTTTCATGTTTAGATCCTAGGTATTATTCTGTGGTCTAGATGAGATCGGTGGAATACTAAAACTATTTGATCGTGTGTGAACAGTATTAGCAGTAATGTAGTGCAAAATTATAGATGTATTAAAATTTAAAACAAATACTTGTTGTAGTTTTAAGCATGAAGTTGATATTACATACCGTAAAGTTTTTTAACATATCTTATTAAGAGAACATGCAATAGAACAAAATTCTAGCAATTGAGATATTGCTAGAATTTTGAATTCTAAATCCTTCATAAACTTAATATATACAGCATTAGAAGTTTTATATCGGTTTCAAAACTTTTGTTAAAGTTATAATTTTAAAACCCATTAACGGATTAATAGGTTTCATAAAATTAGTTTAGTAGATTCGTACAATATTTAAATAAATGTACCTTGCATTGCATATTACTAAAGATGTACAATATTACACGTTTGTTACACTATCTAATATTAAGGTACATATGTTTAAATATTTATTTTCATTTGAATATTTTAATGATTTATCTCTACAATGTATGACCAGTCTTACTGTATGGGTGATTTAGAATATATGTAATAATACTACGGGATATAATATTAACTTCGAGACGTTGATTAAATTAAGCTTTTTTTTTTATTTTCTCGGGTTTATACCCAAAATACTATAACACAATGTTCGTAAATTTTTTAATTAATAAATTATATATTATGTCGTTGTAGTTGTCCCTATGGACTTGGTAGTGTTTTAAGAACCTAAAAGATTTTATAGAAATAATTGGGCTTCAATTATTAATAGCCACATATCATTAAGTCTATCAAAATTGTAATAATAAGAATTTATGTGTGTGCCATATGCGAAGTATTGAATGGTCAGCATAAATTAATTTAAACGTTGGTCTACGTGACTTTATTTACAAGTTACATTGCGCGTTTAAAAAGTGTCGACCTTTGTACTACGTTTATCCGCGGAGTTTGTAAGAGAATTACTTATGTATTAGATTTATTTATGCTGATCTTAATGAAAATGTAATTGATTGATTCTACCTACATGCAAGTCATGCAACCTATTTGATTGTGATTTATATATTAGTTACACAAAATAATTTAACACTCTTTTTAAATCTCCACTTCATAATTGTGAGCTAAACGATTTCAGTACCTCTACCATGAGTTGTCACAGTAAAATCGCCTGACCTTACTACAGTAGTTACGTCAATATTAGTACTACGAATTTTAGTACCCAACTATCCGCTAGAGGCGCTGTACAAATCTTCATAATTTTTTTTAACTACAGACGCTAGCGAGTGTAGTAAATATAGTATAGTAAAAACTCATGGTAGAGCTACTGGTTACGCACTTCGAAATAACACCTAACTCTTAATATTTGCGTTACAGTTTTCAAATTAAACTCAAGACTACGAGGACAGGATGTAAAATAAAGTTTCCACAAACTTAAGCGAATATTACATAATTACTTTTGCTGTCTAGAACTGTGTTATTATAAACCGTGGTGTGTTTGATTGCTTCAATGACAACCCTTCGTTTTCACGTAATAACGTTTTACAGATAGATACCAAATGTACCTGTAAAATCTAAGAGTTAGTGATGCTGATTTGAATTTCAATGTTTGTAATAAATATTACTTTTTTTTAAATATTTATTAAATAATAAATATTACCTGTATCTTTTTATTTACCCTCATCTTTAGGACTGAGACTAGGTATTAGGCCATTACTAGTCGTAGCATCTATTAGGTAAGTAATCAAATCTATATAGACCTCAATAAGTAAGTATATGGTTTAAGAACTTGTGTGTTTGGTTTATCATTTAAAGTTACTGAAAACCTTTCAAAATTTCTTTAAATACTTACAAGTTGATGGTGAAGTCCCAGTTCCTCGCGACTAGCCGCTAATAGCAAGAAACTTGTAACGCAAGGCCACCAGGCTCACCGTTACTGAGAAAGGTCATATCAAAAAATTAAAAGAGTTTGAGGGAGATTTCTGTGCTCCCACGATTACACATACAGTGTTCGATACAATCGCCACAAGTTCAGGAAATTCTTATTTCTCATTAGCTAACAGAGAGTTGATCGGATTAGCAATACCTAACAAGCAATCACGAATTAAGTAATCTGAGAGTTACCATTTTCGAGTCTACACTGCGCTACAAAGGTTGCTAAACTGCTGTTGTTTCAGCGTCACCGCGCAGTGTACCACAAACAGCTAAAGCCCTCGACTGGACAGTATGGACTGGGACACTGCATGGGTAAGGCGTCAGTCAAGGTCCCGACATCTTCTAACTAGTGATAGTAGGTATATTCACTGCCACTGGTTCTATTTGCTATGATAGTAAAGATACCTGAAGAATATACTGCTTCTAGGCTTAAAAGGCTAACAATAGTCTATTCTGTGTCGACATGTAACAATTCTGCCTAAATAAGATATGTAGGTACCTAATATTACATAATATGTAACATGCATGCATGCACATATCGTTTAAACTACATTCTATATTACCAACTTAGTTGTTTATGGGATCATAAATAAAACTCAAATTTAATAAAAACATTTATTGAATATTTATTGTAGATACTCTAAAAAGAAATAAGTATCCAAGAAATATTTTTCAAATTTTCAGTGTACAGTTTATAGAATGTTGATAACATTCGACTAATTGTCGAAAAATTAACAAAATAATAACAAAATGACAATGTTTTAGTAAAGTTGAATTTGTAATAGGTACATACATCACCTACAGCGTTTCGTATCTAAGGGCAAAGTAACATGTGACATTTCACCAAGTCATGGTCCCATTGATATACTAGACGCTAGGTGGTGCCTAATCAGTTTAGTGTGAACAAAATAACAAAATTCCATCGTTTCCATTGTTGGATTGTAAATATAATTAGATATATGTTTTATGTTTCCTTAGCTTAGACAATATTTTTTCTAGGTTACCATTCTACTTCACACATATTTTTTTATTTTAAACTGATGTAGGTACTATTGATTAAATTAAGGGCAAGAGTAAACGGTTACGATAGGATAAACTAAACATTCGAAATAAACATAGTTTAATCTAAGCTTCTAAACGAATATAATAATATGTTACATTTATAATGAAGACAATTTTTTTCAAGAGCTTTTAGTTGACAGTGTATGTTGTTAATATTTAACTGACAGATTGATCAACCTACGCTATGTGTAAAACACACAAATTAAATTATATGTACGTATCCAAGACCTTATAACTTCTTGCAAAAACATACCCATACATTACATGCAATGATGTGATTTTAAACATAAATTACGTAAATAACATAATCAAAATAAAATATCCAAGGTGGTATTTTCGTGAGAAGAGTCAGCTGCCTAAAGTTTAGGTTAAACTAGTAGATATATTTAAAACCGGCATACTTAGGCCGAGATTACAACTAGGTTTTAGCTACAAAACACAACACACGACCTGTATACTGCCGTGTCGGATCAACCACACTGGAATACTAACAAGTAAGAAAATACATTAATAAGTATTGTATGAAAATGTAAATGAGTTTTCGTCTTTAAGGACGGCTCGTTTCTAGAGACATAGCTCTTGTGTGAAGCGTTAGGAAAAGAGCCTAGTATATGAACAAATATAAGACATTCTTCTAAAATCTTCATCCCGAATTCATTCTATCGTCATAGAATCCTACGCGTATTCAGTTGTCAGTCTTTCCTCTCCTGAAAAATCGAAAGATCTAATATTATTCGTAAAGGATGATGAACGATTTGTATCGAACACCGAGCAAACAAATCATTGATATAATTGTCTGCGGCTGGGTAAAACACACCATCCTTAAAAATTTGGGGCATGTCTTTTGGAGGAAAGCTAAACCAATAGAACCTTTATCAAAAATCGATTGTTACAAGGAACCGTACGTTTACTTAAGATTGGTCTTAATACGTTAACATTATTATTTAGATGTTAGTCCCACTGCATGGCCAAGATCTTTCCATAATACCAACGAGGTTGCGTGAAGCGTCAACTAAGCTCGTTCTCTCTCTTTACATAGTATACAACAACAAATGTAAGCTCATAATTGATTTAAGTAAGTTTGTTAGTAATAGTTAAGTGATGATATAAATAAAATAGCTAATTGTTTAATTTTCTACAACTTTTAAAACTATTCGATATAATATTAATTTCTATAATAAAAAAAGCACCTACGCGTTATTTGTAAAATATAAGTAGATTAGAAACTATTATACTATTATGTATAATGATAAAAAAAAAATATAATTTTACAAATATTGGAGAGTTGATCTATCTCCAAATAATAAGTTCTAATAAAATAGATGTTCAATACTTTTTAGATTTTTTAATAAATAGCAGAGTCAAGAATGTCTTCATTTACATTTCGATACACACTCAAACATAATAAATTAGGTTTAGTATATAGTGAGTTGAGTTAGTACATTATCATTACATTGTAATTGTCACTACATATTGTGTGTCACTACTTAATCAGATTAATGTGAAATCTTAACAACGCTGCCTTGAAAACTAGTGCAATATCTTTAAAGGATCATTTTATATTACGAAGGTAAGTACTAGTACCTCTAACGGAGGATCGTATACCTTAAATAACAAGCGCAACGTATGTACAATTATATATGGCGTAAGAATTGCATCGAACTGCTGTATATGGGACGTCAATGGACGTTTTCCACTAAGACGTAAATTCAGAGGTAACGCTAACCGTACCTCTATCATATTATACATATTATAGACTATACGACCAGCAAATATACTTTTCGTCAACGTCTAGTTTAATTTTAAAAGAATAATTTTAATTTTATTGTATATCGACTACTTAATATTATAATAATGGAATCATCGATCGCTCTTTAGCGGTAAATCTCGATTCAGTTGTTCAAAACCTTATATTTAGGTTTGTTTTAATAGAATTATTTTAATTCTTTATTTCAAACATCAATACTTAATATAACATTTATTTGAATCATCGATCGCAAGTCGCGGTAATTCTCGATTCTGTTGTTTAATTGTCAAAACTTATTTTTGCGCGAAAATGCACAAAATACAAACAACCTACAATCTTAAAAATGCAAAATGGAATTTGCGCTAAAGAAGACGAAAGCTAACAATCCGCATTGTGTTAACCATGAAACGATGATTGTGATGAATATCGACAGTGTACTCATGTTATGAACGCGATTTGACTCTACTCCATCGGCTGCGTTTTTCATAAATAAATGAATTACAAGAAGATAGTGCACAAAATATTTAGTTCCAAGTCAACGTTCTTTTATTGTAATTATAATAATAATAACAAAAGTGATCCCGTGCATACCTCTTTATTAACTTTGCGGTTGTTAGCTGTGAATTCCCAGTTAGTATTCAAATTCTAGTAACACATTCCCAGTGTAGCCACAACTGCCAAGTCACTAATTACCATATCTTAATCGTTACTTATCATCACCACACTTTGACAAAATGCTACATCGAAGGCGTCAAAACGCGTTTTACAAGAGATTGAGATTTCTTTAGTAACGATTAAAAGTACGGGTGTCTAGGACTAATTCGGACTAAGTAAGGGCTGTAGCGAGTTAACTGGTTTAGCCAATGAACATCATAAAGAGAAATACTTGAATCTCGCTAAAATACTGACTTAATCCGAACCAGCCTTAAGAACATCACTCTTATTCATAGTACCAGATAAGCGTTTGCAACTTAGCAACGATTTCACGTTGCCTGATTCTACCCCAGGTTTAAGAGTTTTTTTTATTCATAATACGTAATGCTTCATGTCTTTAAGTATGTGAAGGTTAAGTTTTATTTAATCGCTACTGCCATTATATTAATAAGTCTAAGTGGTGGAATCAACTTGCCAGCGAGTAAGTTTATGTGGTGGAATCAACTTGCCAGCGAGTAAGTTTAAGTGGTGGAATCAACTTGCCAGCGAATTAGTTTAAGTGGTTTAATCAACTTGCCAGCGAGTAAGTTTATGTGGTGGAATCAACTTGCCAGCGAGTAAGTTTAAGTGGTGGAATCAACTTGCCAGCGAATTAGTTTAAGTGGTTTAATCAACTTGCCAGCGAATTAGTTTAAGTGGTTTAATCAGCTTGCCACCGAGTAAGTTTAAGTGGTGGAATCAACTTGCCAGCGAGTAAGTTTAAGTGGTGGAACTAACTTGCCACCGATTAAGTTTAAGTGGTGGAATCAACTTGCCAGCGAGTAAGTTTATGTGGTGGAATGAACTTGCCACCGATTAAGTTTAAGTGGTGGGATCAACTTGCCAGCGAGTAAGTTTAAGTGGTAAAATCAACTTACCAGCCAGTAAGTTTAAGTGGTGGAATCAACTTGCCACCGATTAAGTTTAAGTGGTGGAATCAACTTGCCAGCGAGTAAGTTTAAGTAGTGGAACGAACTTGCCACCGATTAAGTTTAAGTAGTGGAATCAACTTGCCAGCGAGTAAGTTTAAGCGGTAGAATCAACTTGCCAGCGAGTAAGTACAAGTTGCCCATGTGGTAGAATCGAAACGCTAAAACGTGCCAGTGCAAACGTTATAAACAGTACACGAGTAAGTTTAATGTTTGCTATACGCGTAGATAAAAATACCGACGGCTAATATGCCGACGGATAGGGCTAGAGGTTTGACCAGCGACCTCTTGAAAGAGTGCCATTGGTCGGCGTCGCGGGACCTTTTCTTCATTGACGCTACTCGCTCGGCCAGAGCTCGCCGTTTACGAACACCGTCGCCTGTCGCATCCGTCACTTGCACAGCGCTGTAACAAATTATTACTATACAATTACGAGATCCGAAGATCAATAGAAGAATTGAACTGTTAATTGTAATTAGAATTATTACAATCAAAGCTCAATTCAACATTTTGCGATGAGAACTTGATTGTAGTCAGAGTTGTATTAGCTTCTTGAAAACCGTCGCTTATCGTATCATATATACAATTTTTTTAATCTTTGTAAATTTAATAAATAAATAAATAATGCTGGACAGCGAGAAATAGTAACAAACAAACATCCATCCATACAAGCTTTCGCATTTATAATATTAGTAGGATATTGTAGGTTTCATTAAAATCCACTCCGTAGTTTTTTGCGAGAAAGAGTAACAAACATACATACATCCATCCACACATCCATACAATCCTTCGCATTTATAATATCAGTAGTAAGATTACCTTTCAACCGTGTCAGCATTTTCGGTGGTCTCCGCAGAAGTGTCGAGAGACTCGGTAGCCTCGGTGGTCTCGTCTTCTAACTCTTCGTCGGCGTACGCGGACGAAGCAGGCGAGGGGGTGTCACGACGCGGTTCGACCGCCTGGTCGCGCGGTCGGTCGCGCGGCGGAGGCGTCGGTGGCGCGTCGGAATCCTCAGACTCCAAATTGGCGGACACGTCAATATTGCCTGTAATATACAACACGTTGTATGCCAGGACATTTATATTCAGTCCACACACGGCAACGCTTGCTGTGACAATATAGAGGTAAAGTTAAATAATTCGTGTGTGAAATCGCAACGCCGCGGCAAGCGGTACTGTATGTTTTAAATGCTATAAAACACTTAGGGAGCGTCCATAAATTACGTGAGATGTTTCTTTAATTTTGACATCTAAACGTAATAATATTAATATAAATAATTATACAACTGACATAAATGATACGATTGAATCTATAATTAAATGGCTTGACGAAAATAATTTACGTGTAAATATAACTAAAACTAAATTTATTCAGTTCGGTACGTATGCATCTAAATGCAATCAATTAACGATTTCTTACCATAATAATAACATATTGGAAGTTGACAACACACTATTTTTAGGAATCGTCTTAGACAAAAATTTAAATTGGAAAGCCCATGTCGAAAGAGTTTGTGGTAAAGTAAATAGATTTGTCTTTGCCTTATATAAATTAAGTAAAACGTCCTCGCTAAACACGGTTGTTCAAGCCTACCATGGCTATGTCGCTTCAGTACTAACGTATGGGCTTATATTATGGGGAAATTCGACTGACGTACATAGAGCGTTTATTGCACAAAAGAAATGCATTAGGGCCATCGGAGGAATTCCACCTTGGGATTCATGTAAACCTTTATTTAAGAAACTCAAACTTCTAACCCTACCCAGTATGTACATTTTAGAGTCTGCTTTATTTGTGAGAAAGAACCCAAATTTATTTGTAAAAGCCAACGAGATATATCTCAGAAATACTAGAAATCCGGACAGAATTGTGTTACCTAAATTACCTAGAACTTCAATGTACCTCAACAGTAGTTATGCAATGTGCGGGAAAATATATAATTCACTACCCAATGATATAAAGAAGCTTCCCCACAATAAATTTGTAACTGAACTCAAATTATGGTTGCAAGAAAAATGTTTCTATAAGTATTCAGAACTGTTTGACACTCGCAAATAAACTCACTGTATAATTTATTTCCCTTCATGTTAGGTATGTAAAAAATGTATTCCATAATTTTGACTCATTTATTGCTTGAATTTTAAATTTTATTTTATTATTATTTAAATTTCTGTATAAAATTTTGTATGAATATTTGACATTGTGACTTAATTATTGATTTTTTTATAGACATTTTAATATTCTAGGAATTATTTATAAATTGAATATTGTATACCGACTTTGGTTAGCATAGATGGATCTAATCATAAAATTAAACTAACAACTATTAACCTATGTTACACAATAAAATTATTTGATTGATTGATTGATTGATTAAGGAGGGGAGGGGGTCGATCCAAATCTCATCTAATTTTACGTTGGAGAGAGGGTCTCGGCAAATATCACGCAATTTTTTTTTCTGATTTAAAAAAAAAATCATGCTATTTTAGTCCATATTATTTTTTTTTTATTTTAACGTAAGAAACCCACATTTTAAGTAATCTCACGTGAGATTGGGGGACGGGGGAGGGGGTTGAATAAAATCTCACGACATCTCAACAGGGGGGGAGGGAGAGACAGAAAATTGAAAAAACACCTCACGCAATTTATGGACGCCCCCTTATTAGTCATTTAAGTTTTAAATATTAACATACGGGGTGTACTAAAACAACTCTGAATCTGGCTATGATGTAAACACAAAAACAACATTCAAAACACGAAGTCAATTATTTTTTTCGTCTTCAACGTCTCGTTTCGTTTCTTTATCCTATACGTGAAAATACCAAAAACAGTGGAAATTTTATTACACCCAGTATAAATACCTTAAAAGCATTCGCCAATTCTGCAGACAACAGGAATTAGTACTGTCAACCCGGCTGGAGGTAAGGTTCTTGAAGAGTTGTGTTACTTTAGCATTTAAAATAGTTTATTTTTTGATGCATGGGTGGCATGTATCCACCCATTTATCTAAAAAAGTTGAAGTTAACAGACTAAAGTCACCTATTCCACTAAGTTCAACTATAAGTTCAACCGTTGAACTAATTGCACCAAAAAATTCCAGTTCTTTCAACTTTGTTATTTTTTTCTAAAAATTGAACTTTCTGGACCACCTATTCCACTAAGTTCAACTATAAGTTCAACCGTTGAACTAATTGCACCAAAAAATTCCAGTTCTTTCAACTTTGTTATTTTTTTCTAAAAATTGAACTTTCTGGACCACCTATTCCACTAAGTTCAACTATAAGTTCAACCGTTGAACTAATTGCACCAAAAAATTCCAGTTCTTTCAACTTTGTTAAATAGACATACAGTCGGCGCGTGTATGTGTGAGTAGATATAACCATATCGATAAACCATTAATATCTACCAAGATATTGTATAGTAAGAAAGTTGACTTATTATTTTGTTATTAGCTCTAAAATAATTAGCCCTTTTAATTTGTATGTTATCTTTCCATTTTAGGGAATAGTGAATTCTGTTGTAAAAATCACGTGCAGAATTTGAATATGATGGAATGGAACCACTAATATTGGTAAAGGAGATATAAAATATATGAGATACCGTACAAGAAATAAATATTTAGCCCAGGAATATTAATAACACTTTGCAAGGAGATAATGTAATGAAAACCGACCTATGTATATACATTAGAAAGCTACTTCGACAAGTTACGAAATAGGAAAAGCATCAATGTACTAAAAGTTAATTTTCTGAGAAGAAATTTAAATTGAGAAAATTAACTTTTATAAAAATCACAAAGATTTTAATAGATCTTGGTCGCAGATATAACATGGAGCCACGGTCTTACTGACCTTTTAAAAAAAATCCCTGGACCCCTAGACGTAATTCCTGGAGTAGAATTAGAAGAAGTTGGCGTAGTTGGTTATCGCACCCCCGTATCAAGGGGAAGGTCGCGGGATTGAAATCCTGCTCAACTCGATAATTTTCAGAATATTAAAAAGTTAATTATATACGCTTTATCCAGCATATCTGAAAAACCATACGTAGAGCTAGCGAGAATAACCAGTAGAATTATTATAATATCTGCAAATTTTTACTGGTATTTTAGTCGGACACATTTTACCAATAAAATCTTTGACAGGTAAAGTAATATTGCATGTTGGCAGTGAACAAGTAACTTGATAATTGGATGTGTGCTTGTGAGAGAATGTTACGAGTTTTCTGCGGTAATATTTGAAGGCATCGTTTTTTTTGATAAACGGTTTATTTACTATCATTTGTGAGCTTGATTTATTTCCCGATATTTCGGCAAAGTTGCACCATGCACCATGATCACAGGTTAAACTGCAGTCTTTGCAAGTAGATATTAACGATTGGCAGACATACCGGACTACCCTCTTTCGCATTATTTTATTACGAAGGATACTATCATGTAAATATGCCGTTTATAAAAACAAAACATGTCCAAAACCGTGATAGTTTCAAATATTTATACTTGAAAGCTGCGGAATATCTATTCTGTATTTATGCCATTGCCAATCGTGTTCAACGCTTTGTAAAAGAGCTTAAATGTGTTTGCCTAAGTATTTATTACATGAACAGAAACGTGATATTTGATTGAAAGTTTATCAATGGAAAGTGTTCCTTCAATGTTTATGTATACGTAAGAAGAATGTGTACTGATGGATATGCAGCCTAAAATGCGACTACCTAAGAAATAAAAAAAAATTGGTGGCATTTATCACATTGATAAACTTCATCACAGAGTATTTCACTAAAAATTAAAAGTGGGCACAAAAACAGCATGTTCGAATCAAATCGGCGCACTAAAACATCTGTTAAAAAGAACTTTATGTGATTATTCAATACGCTACTCACACAGCTCGGAAGGCAGAGGATCTCGTCCTCATCAGGATCTTACAAATGAACACATAGAAAATCCCGACTTACATAAAACTTCACTCTCGGAAGTAGTGGAGAGTGAAGTCGTTCCTTGGCCGTCATTCTCGCTGGATAGATAGCCCAGCAAAAGGTCACTGAGTGGCGAATCATCCGTTGAGGCTTCCACAAACGTATCAATAATCAAGGACGGATCGTCTGATATGGAGATGCTGTCGGATCCTTCCGTGTGCAGATAATCGTCTTCAGGCTCGGTTTTCATAAAATTAGGGCAGTTTGGCACTCCGTAGAACAGATCGAGCTGTTGTTCGACGAGCAGCGGCTGGTCATGCTGGTTGGGTGACATGGATATAAGTTTTCGTGCTGAGAGGAACGCGAGCGAGGGCACTATGGCGTTGGGAGCGTCAGCCTTCGCCTTTAGAGCGGCCTCGGCCTCGGCTGCGTCTTCAGCGGCGGCGATGGCCTGAGTAGCCTCGTTGAACTCAGCTCTTGGTTCAAGCTCATCGTCGTCTTCAGCGGGGCCGGCGGCGCACATGAGTTGCTTGGGCTGCAGGTCGATGGCGAGGTAGGCGTCCCTCGCAAGATAAACGAGCGTGGGCACGCCACCCGTTTCCGCAAACGCTGGCGCTCCATCGAATCCCGGGCGGGCGCGGCGACGAGCGTAAAGATTTAATTCCGCTGGATGGAAGGACATCCATTGCTGGTTAACGTTATCGCCGAAGTTACAACCGAGTTACAATGACAATTACGAGCTAAAATAGCTAAGAAGACCATAGGCCCTAACTCACAATAAGGAGGATGAAATCACAGGTTTTACACATATGCTGAACATGCTTTGATTACAGAATGAACAACACTGTAGGAAGTCATGGAATGGGAAGTAGGATGATATTTTCCTAAAAGCGACAACCAGGCGCTTTGTCACGATATGCAGTGTTACAACGAACAAACATGGGTTCAGCAAACAAAATAAAAACATAACAGTATACACAATGCTGACCGTTAAAAGTATCAAGAGTCTTGTCTTCAGGTAAAAATATTACACCGATAAAACTAAACATGATTATTGAGCATACGAAATAAAAATAAACAGTTTTGTAGTTTATTATAAAGATTCAATGTTTTTACTGCGATTATCATCACTTCTTCAAATATTCCTTTGTTAGGGATACATAAAAGCTTGCTGTCGACTTACCTTGAAACCGATGGATAAAATCAACTAAATTCATGGAAACATAATACAGTTCTTGAATGATGCTTGATTTTATGATTGACTGAAGCTTTGATATATCTCATCGGTATTCATAGTTTGTTCTTATTGGTCGAGCCTTGCCGAATAGTCTGTACGAGGCATCGTAGTAAAATAAATAAATTATTAACTTTATTGCGAAAAATAAACCTGTCCTACAATTGGCAGTCGTAACGCGAACAGCGATTTCTTCCAGACAACCGTACTTATAAAATAACTAAGTTATATATAAGCTAAGTCTGGCCTAATGCGGCTGCGAGGCTGTGCGGGTTGGGTTTACAAACCAGCCCCCGAACTAGTTAAAAAACTGTACTTCGAAGAAAGGTCTCCTTTCCCAACGCCCAGTTCTTTAAGACTCCTAGCTTTTCTAGATTCGGATAAAAAATACTACATATTTGAAGTACCGAGAAATGCTAATAACATCTCTATTTAGGCAATTGTAAGACAATTTGTAGTTAAGTTTCAATGGTAGAAGGCATGCTTGGAGATATGAGAGTTTTCTGTATTATGCATGTATGTGGCTGAGAAAAGATGTGAATGTATGAGTTGTCTTGTCTATGTCTGTGTGATTGTGTCTTGTGTGGGTGATGAGTGAATGTGTGGAAGTCGTTCTCAACTTATAACCTACTGGAGAGTACAGAGGGATGCGCACGAATAAATGTGGCGATCGTTAACGTATCGTAACGTTAGCATATGAATTACATTGCGCGGCGACGCTGCAACGTTCGATAGTCGAGCTAACGTCACGCGTAGTGTCACCCGAATACACTACCTGTAGCTCTACCATGAGCTGTCACAGTAAAATCGTCTGACTTTACTACAGTAGTTACGTCAATATTACTTAGTATGACGAATTTTAGTACCCAACTATCCGCTAGAGGCGCTGTACAAAACTTCATACATTTTTTTAACTACAGACGCTAGCGAGTACAGTAAATATAGTATAGTAAAAACTCATGGTAGAGCTACTGCTATTGTATCATTTATTCGTACTCTGGCCTTAAAACTCGTAATCGCGTATGATATCATATACTAATATGAAATACGAGACAAATATTACAACTAAATTCGATATTTGTTTCATATGCTAACAGCTACGCGATCGATACCTTTTTAGGTTAATTCCAAATGCCACGCAGTAAGTCTTTTACCTAGTATTTTTTAGTGATCAGACAATGAAAACCCTTTTTATGTAAGGACGAAGCAAAAGTTCATACACGACATACTTAGATTTTTCCATCTATTACACGGTAATTTCAAACCACTAGCATAGTAAAACCCTCGTACAAAACATACAAACAAACTACACAAAATACATTGTTATTTCTCGTCTAGTTTTCAATAATAACGAGTTCAATAAATAAATTGCTTCCAATAACCGCGATACGATAGCGAGCTTTTGAGAAGCTTTGTCTTGTTTGACGTTGCATTGATAATACTATCAATAGGTATATATATATAGACTATGTTCTTACAGATTAGGTTCTTGCCTAATCTATTATGCGAATTCGAGTATTTGATTGTTACAAAAACATCTTGTAGTATAATTATGCCATTTCATAAATGAACGCGAGTTCCTCTTTTATTACTCTAGTTGGCTGACAGATCCAGCCATTCTTTATGAATAAGAAACCATTTTATTGTTTAATGTTTGTAAATAAAAACTTATGGTTTGATTTTTATTCATTATTATTCTATAAGACAACGTGTCAAGACAATGACAATGATAGAACCAATTCATTTGTATTGTCATGTTATTGTGTAAGAGTGTTAACGCGGTGGAGACGCGATCATTCTTAGAATGGTTTATCAGTCCAAAAAATTACTGACTAACAATGATTTTAAATATTTTATAACGTCTGAGCAAAGGCTTTTCTATGTCTAAAATATATATTTTTTCAAGACTTTTAAACCCTGTTAATGTATATCGATTAACCGCATAATCTTAGTAGTAATCTATCCAAGTTTGGCTAAGAAGGTTACATTTTTATAAGCACACTCCTACAACGCCGCTTGTTGAATCATAACTATATTCGCTTCACTCGATCAATTAAATTGATATTAGTAAGAATCAAATAACTGATTATAAGCTTAACACACACAAAAATAAAATTTAAAAAGCTTTGATTTTCACAATCTAATAACATAGAACAAGTGAATTTTATGTGTTGGATCCATCAGGGTAACGCCATGCTGCAATGCTAGTGTTTTTTAGTACATTTCAGAAGATGATAACCAGTAACCGGAATTATGGCAGCTAAAATACCTAAAGTTCAAGAACAGAGGAAAATATTTAGTCCTAAGACGATATATTTTTGCGTATATATATTTTAGCGTTTGACGTATATATATTTTAGCGTTTGACGTATTTTAGCTCCCATAATTCCGATCACTGATGATAACACACAAATACATGCGCTTTTGTTAAAGGAACAGCGAAACATAGACTTAACTTACTCGCATTAAGAGGCCTGCGAAGACGAAGTACAACGTAGTAAACGTAATACAAAAGTTATTAATTATCTTTATTAATAATGATTAATCTGTCCAGCAAAACTTACTTTAACAAAACTGAAGTTTGAAAAATATAATTCACAGTAATTATGGATGAAGTGGCGACAGGTCTCTGGGCCAATATGTGACACGAATGCCCCTTAAGCTTAAGGGGAAAATCTACAAGACTGACCTGTCACCATGTATCAGAGTGTTGGGCAACGAAAAAGACGGATGAAAGAAGAGTGTATGTGTGTGGAGTGAAGAGACTAGATAGGATAAGGAACGAGTATATCAAAGGAAGTGTTAAAGTAGCGCTTGTTATCGAAAAACTGAGGAGTGCAAGTGTAGCGTGGACATGTTATAAAGTATGAAAATCATATTACGAGGAAAATTATGCATGTGAGTGTGGCTGGGCGTGCAAGTAGAGGAAGGCCGAAAAAGAAATGGTTGTATTGTGTGAAAGAGGATATGAATGTGAGAGATGATTCAAAACTGACGAATGATAGGAGTGAGTGGAGAAAGAGAACATGTTGTGCCGACCCCACTAACTTGAGATAAGGGCAGGGGACTTACTGTAATATAAAATTCAAGCAAATTTGCGTATTTTAACATATTTATTGTATTCATGGACATTTGACACCACACCAAACTAACTAAAGCTTGATACGTATATTTTACGTATAATTTAACTTATTGTTTTATCATTAATGGTATGTCAGAAATTGAATACAAGAAAAATAGATCGCAGGACTCTTAATAGAAAATGCCAGTGTTGATCCAACACATGAACCGATGGTCACTAGTTTCTATAGTAGTTAATTAGTATATTAACAAAAACGTGATTTTATCAAACTATTCCAAACTTTTTAAATCGTACAGTTAAGTGATACGAGACAAGTAAGTATTTTTGTCTGAGAGTCACCTCTCTTAATTGTAGGTAACACTAACGTTTCTAAGCTCACTGGGCGTCAACGCCTGAGGGCTTAGTCCGAGCATGTATTTTATAAACTCCCTACTCTCGAGCCGAGAGTCGTCTGTCGGATAGCCATACAAAAATGTATGGACATCCGAGAGACGACTGTCGGCTCGAGAGTAGGGAGTTTTAAAATACAAGCTCGGACTACGCCCTCTGTTCGGTTGTCAGACGTTGAAAAGTCACCGCGTAGTGGTCAGATACATTAATAAAATCATTTAGATATTTGCAGTGACTTCTCTGTTTTCTCAGCTTTTGAGCGCGAGGAAATAGGACGCTATCTTTTAAAAGTTACATAGCGATGCATTTTTATATGAAATCATACGTACCCAAAAAGTAAAACCCAGACTAGTGACCAGTTAGTTAATGCGATGGTTACACTTGAGGTTCATAGCAAAGCTTAGCGCTAATTGAAGCTATATTTAAAGCAGGGGTCAGAAATCCCATTCACAATGTAGTTCTAATTCTCGAAGATTCTATGTTTTAAAAAGTTTCATACTACCTATCATGAATAAAAAAAAGTTTATTTCACTTTAGTTCGATATAAATTATACAATAAATGAACCAACCAGCGAATGGAATTTCGAAACTGAAATCAACTCCGTGCACATGTTATAAGATATCTTTTGAATGTTGAGAGAGGGCCTAGGACGGTACTCACCCATGGAGACGCTAGTGGGGATAGCGGGTAAGGGTCGTCTGGGGGGACACCCTAGACTTTCACCACGGGGGGGCGGTGGCGGAGGAGCCTCTTCGTCGTCAGCAACTGACGAATATACAGACTCGTTGACCGTCTCTGGAGGTACCTAGATAAACATCTTATGTCAGCTTCGAGGTGTAACCAAATCTCATTCTTACAGAATTTCCCCCTATCTTATAAAAAGTTAGCGCTGACTTTAAGTCATCATTACGTATGGTAATTAGTACTTCAAGTCTGCGCTTACTTTTTATAAGACAGACGTGTATAAATAAAATTAAGGTCAATCTACAGTTGCTACAATGTTACATGGAGTTACTACAATCTAAATACTGTGAAGTACTATCTAAAGCTAAATGTTCGACTACTTAAACACTGCATGCATAAAAATTTACAAGAGTAACAAGATACATACACAATACACATATATAATTAATTTTAAAGTAAGTTATGTTAATATAAGTTACTTATCAAATAATTTTTGTTTGATAAGTCACTTATATTAAGATAAACTCTTGTTTAAGAATTTACACAGAACAAATTAGGAACAAAAAGTTCCACAAAGAGAAACATTACAAAAGATTTGTATAATTGCATAGTTAAATCGATCTCTTCCGATTTGTCGATTCTCTTCTATCTATCTATCTATTGGTGAACTATATTAATAATCCTAGTAAATATTATTCCGGTACGAGTAGGTACAGCTATTTCACAGTATCTAGAATGGATTAATCAGCGTACGACGAAAAATCTAAGGTATTATCCGTATGTCTCCATTGAGATAAATACGGAAATAAAAACGAAATGTAACCGGCAAAGTGCAGTTGTATAATAAACAAACATTTTTAAAGCTAGGGCTAAAAGTTCTCGCCTGAGCAAATATTAGCACAATACTTATTTCTGAGCTTACTGGGCCATTTTGTTTGACACCTTCCACCGTCCCGGTCTAAAGTGGACACAGTTGCAAGTGACTCTATAGAGCAGGGGTCACCAATTAGTTTCGCTCGGGTTCCATTTTAAGAAATGAAATGACCGCCGCGACGCGGTCCACACATTCCATAAAAAAAACAATTTTCAACAAAGGTAATTACGGAAATTACAAAGGTATTATTATTTACATATCAATGAGGAAAGTGTAATTTTTTATTGTTGATTTATCTGTCTGAAGTTTGGAGTGGAATTGGTGCAAACTATTGACATTACTCGTTACTTCGGCCGGAATTTTTCGAATTAACGTCAACAAAAATACTGTGTGGGATATATTTTTCGGTCCGCATACAATGGACCGCGGTCCGCCATTTGGTGGCCCCTGCTCTAGAAGGATGTCAAATATTTTTAAACATCGTCTTATTCCCAAACGACAAAAAATCCCTTGAGTATTTCAACAGTACGGTCTGTCAAGTATTAAAAACTGTTACTTGACCAGTTAGTGACCCAACAAGTAATCAAAAGACAGTGTTTATTGCAGTGGAGTTTAGGAATAAGCTTTCCTAAACGCCACATATTAAATTAAGACTTTTAGTTTTTATATTTATTTATTTGTTTAACATATTAATTTCGCGTTTTCTTTTATCAATGTGACTTCACATAGTATATACATAAAAACGTAATTAATTAACTCTAAAAAGACCCTTAGTTTCTTATTTTATACGCTATAACCTAACGGGTTTCGAAGAATTTAGTGAGAACTAAAGCTTTTTTCATAACTTTTGAAGCACTGCAAAAGATTCAGTTGAAAAGTTTTACTTAAAGAACTATGTAATGAATATCCTCTCGCTTAACTATTCCACGTTTTTTATTTTCATTCAACATTCATTTTATCTGACTTTATAAAGCTGGTTCAGTAAAGTGTCAAGTTGTTTTAGGGTTCCGTTCTCAAAGGGTAAAACGGGACCCTATTACTACTTACACTGTAATAAAATAAAGGATGTTTTATTTTTTTTCAAATAATTCAATACAATTTTCTTCTAAACTAAAAGATTTATTAAAAAACTAGGTATGCAGTTCTTATTTTTTTGACGTCACAACTAGGGTGACCAATCATGACGCGTTTATAGTCATGTTATTTTTATTTAAATAAATAATTAATTGAAAAATATATTGTTTAGTTTTTTAGCATTAAATATCAATAATAATAATAATTATTAATAATAAAGTTATAAGAAACACAACATATTTCTTTTTATTCGAAAAACCCAATTGTACATATTTTAAGTTTAATCCAAATCGGACCAGTAATTGCAAAGTTATTGAGGAGCAAAAGTCCAAACATCTTTCACATTTAAATATGAAAGGCATTAATTATTGAAATATCTAAGTTTTAAGTTGAAATAAAATTGACTAAAGGACGCAACAGTTAGCACAACTTATTTTACAAAAAGCTTATTCTCGTAACACAATTATTTCACAAACATTTAAATATTTTTGTCATGAGATTATTAAGGTTAGTATTACTTTTCTTACAGTTTACTTGTTTTAGCTTGCCTGTAACTCCTTGGTAGTACAAATTAACTTCTAAGAAAACGCACTAAACTGTAAACTATATAAAAAATAATTTAACATTTTTTTAAATTTTTTAAATTTTAAGATAACTTGTTAACTGTATTGAAAGTGTACTTATAATGTGCCTAGCAACACATTTATCACAAGTCACATTATAAGTTTCAGTTGTGTTTCATTACCAGATTATATTAGACGTTCCGGCCTAAATATGAGAATTTAATTCAAACGCGGTGCAGCACGATATCACGGTGCGTTGAAGAGTAAAACGCAGCAAACGCGATTGTTCGGCTTGATAGTTCCACGAGAGTTAAATGCAATTCCGTGCGTTCACGGCAAGGGTCAAGCTTCGACTGAGCCGGGCTACGGCGGGCGCGAAGGGTGGTGGAGAGAGGGAGGATTCGATTCGCGCGCACTTAGGACAACGCTGATGCGTCGTACGTGGCGCATCGAAACGCATTTAAATTGCTCATTAATTGCGCCGTAGTTTTGGCAGCTTTTTATTTATCTGTCTGATCTGTGTGCTTAACAAAGACATGGCGTCTTGAAGTCACGCAATTTGACGTATGGAAATGGGTATCGGACAGAGTCACTCAAAGTAAACTGTCAAAGTGCAGTTTTTTAGTTCCCTTTACAACTTACAATTGCAGAAAAAAAGTTTTAAATGAAAATCACTATGTAATATCAAGCGGTTAGTTGCTTATGAAATTATAAACCTCGGCGACAAAGGATATATCCTATTACGTTTTGTACATAATTACTTGAATGCTGAAAGATACTTTGTAATTCTAACAACAGTAAGACGAGTATTACTTACTGCGTTAGATAGGTACTAGCGCGCACTTCCCGGGACAAAACATTTAACAAAGAGCCGCTTCTATTACAAAAGCTAGCGTCGGTTTATTGACGGCAGAGTAATGTTGCAATCTGAATTATTAACTTAGTTCACATTCCTTCGTAGAACCGAACATACTTTAGTTTCAATTAACTACATAGATTTTTAAATAAAAAAAAGTTAAATGTTAAACATGACAACCTTAGTCAGTAGGTAAGTTATATGTATTAGCTATGGTAGCAACACATTATTATATTACATACTAGCTTTCATCTACAATTCGTCTCTTTAAGATGAATTAAAGGTTTAAAAAAACACAATCTAATTGAGAACTTCCTATATTTTTTGAAGCCAGTGAGTAGCCTACATACCCAGTTCGAAACAAAGTTTATGTAAGTGTATAAAATTCTCCTAAGTTAATCTAATTGATCAGAAAATTGTCAAATATATTAAATATGTAGAACAGTTGACAAAAGCTGCACGTTATCGCTCATCAAGTTCATCGCGTTGACATGATGTGTGATCTGAGGATTGCTAGTGAAAAATGTGTAATTAAAAAAATAACTCACATAGTCCGGGCTCAATCTCTTGATGCCTTCGACAATGGCTAAGTAGGAGAAGCGCAGTTGCTCAGCAGTTTGTATCAACCCCATACGGTAGCGACGCATCTCAAGAAGGATTTCTTGAATGTCAACATTTTCTTGGCCTTCCTTCTCAATCTGCAAACAATTTTGTGTTAAAAACTATTGAACATTTATGAATTCACGGACATTTCACACATCGCATAGTCACAAACTAAGCAAAGCTTGTTACAGGTTGCTGAACATTCATCAACATAGCGGACATTTCTCGCTCTAATCCCAAACTAAGCAAAGCTTGTTGCGCGAACTAGATTGTTGATAGAATACTTTTTGTAAATACATACAAAAAGGTATTCTATTGTATTCTACGTAGTGACACCCGCAATAGATCAAACATCAGTGTGCATCACACAAACCTTTGTTCTCAGAATTCGAAAACATGAATATTGTTGATACTGTGGTCAAAAGCCAGTATATCAATTACTATAATGCATTAAAGTAATATATTAATGTGAAAATGCAAAATTTATATGGTTCTTTGTTTCAAAACTTGCGGTCATTTCACTTTATTGGTTGTTGAATAAATAGTAATTTACAGACAAACAATGGTATTGTGAGTATGTACATTATCTTCTCTATTATCTATACTAATATTATAAAGAGGTAAAGTTTGTATATTTGTTCAATTGTAAGGGGTAATCTCGGGAGCTACTGAACCGATTTTAAAAATTCTTTCACCAATAGAAAGCCACATTATTGCTGAGTGTCATAGGCAATGTTATATTTTCAAAAAAAATAGGGATCCTTACTAAAACTTCAATTATGCCCAACGAAGTGGGCACGGGTCAGCTAGTATTATATAAAGTTAATCCCTACTTTCCTTTGTGACGAAAACACGTGTTAGTGGTTAATTGGTTATACTACTTTGGCTAATTCTTATTTTGTTGTGCTTGTTAATATCAAGGAATTGGTTATTACGAAAACAAATGCGGTTATAATTAAAAAAAATTGACAAACAAAAATTAACATCTCATGATATTAAAGAAATTGACAGAATTTGCTCTGTCAGGGCAGCTAACATTTAATTAATTAATTTAATCTTATATTTATTTACTTTTATTTTAAAGTGCTACATGCACTTGTAAAATTCCAAACGAGATTTATTCCAAAAGGTAGGTTAGAACTAGGTGAGTCAGGAATTGAAAACGCGACCTTCTTATTACTGAAATCCCCGTATCAAAACTAAAATCATATACTGTCCACGGGTAGTTTTAACATTACCGCAAGGGCACTCTCAAAACGCTCAGCAACTTAGAAACTCAGGCGATTGCTACCCCCAGAAGTCATTGTAAAGTTATGTAACGAGATCAATACCTATTCCTAGTAGGAAACGTCAGTAGAACACAAAAATCACAAGTCTAATAGCGGAGTCGATAAGAAGCCTGTACCTATCCTCCATTAGGGGAAGTAAGTCAGATAAAAACTCACCAGTACAAGTACGGAGTCGACGAGACAGAAGGTTCCAGAACGACCGATGCCCGCGCTGCAGTGCACGATAGCTGGTCCTTTGTCCCCCGCGCAGTCTAAAGCGCCGTATTGCCTCACGCGCTGGAGGAAGTTCAGAAACGCGTAGGGAGACTGGGGCACCTCGAAGTCGGGCCAGGTTGTGTAATGGAAGTGCCAGATATCGCGAGACTCGTTCGTTTCTTCGTGCGTCAGCCTAGAAGATTAATACATATTCGTGGACTCTTTCACACAACGCCATCTAGTCCTAAACTAATCAAAGTCAGTGTAACTGCTGTAATATGAAACTAGATTGCTAATGGAATAACAATACTTCGTATGAACATACATAAAATACATAGTTAGGGTTAGACTTATTACTCATATTCGTGGTTTCTATATTCCGTAGCTGAGTATTACTTCGGATATTCAGTTGTCAGATAATATTATTGCAGTTTGATGAGGGATATATCTAGTCATCCATTTAAAGGAGAGATCCTGTAACTAACATCATCCTCAATCACCCAGTCGAGATTTAAATTTCGTATGAACATTTTTTAATGAATTATTTTATAAGTAAATCCAAGATACAAATTATCTCTCGCACTGTAGATTACTATGTAAATATTCTATGTATTGTTAATAAAGCTTTAATTTAAAATCACTGCGAAATTAATTCGTACCTCTAATAGAAACAAGTCTGAACAAACAATATTGAAATAGAATAGAATAATATTGTTTTGATGTTCATTTGTTAATAACATAAGTACTTTCGAAACGTATTTGTTAGCCCTCAGCATAGTGAATAGCGTTAAAGCAGCTTAGTTTACCATTCGTAGACGGAATTCATTGTTATAGTAATATTCTCAGCGAGAGTTGCATTGCAAACGGAATTAAACCGACAAGCTCAAATGAAGAAACTTGAATAATATGAATGGTTGGCAAAACCATTCTACATCTTTCAGTATCAGTCATCGTAATTCGCAAATCAATACTATTTTAAAATAGTAAGAGAGAAATTAAAACTGAAATGTCATAAGTAAATATACAGATCTACTAAATAAAGATAAAAATCAAGTCTGTCTGTTTGTTTGTTAAAGCATCACGCAAGTCACTGGACAAATTGAAATGAAACTTATACGATTTTAAAACCTGTTTTATGGGTCACAACATGGGCTAGGTTTCATCAATGACTTGAGTGATCAGATACAGCTTGACCTATCTTAACCAAAAGCAGCCATACCCTACAAAGACCATTTTATAATGGTGACAGATATTCAGGCCTACGCGTACGAATGTCGCGGGTTTTAGCTAGTTTTATACATATTATCACTGAATATTTAAAAACCGTTTGATCCAAACAAGTTTAAGGTACTATGCGTATTTACCAATGAAAATTGATTTTAAAAGAATGAATCTTTAATTTATTCACATAACTCAGACACTGTCTTTGTATTCAAACTCTTTGTTTGAATTTTGTCTGGGTTCTATGATAAACGGATGTGAGCTGCATTCAAAGACAATTAAATCAAAAAGCAAAGTCAGACGGAAATGAGAAGGTTGATGAGCGCTCGAGTTTAGAGTAAAATTTTAATGAAATATTTGATATTCGCTTTTGTTTTAATAAAAACATTACTTAAGTTTTACTATTAATATTTTGTATTAAAGAACGTCTCTCTGCTAATATTAATGATGATTTCATGGCAATTGTAGTAGAACTTTAGATGCTCGCGCGTTGCTGTCTTTTGGAAAGGCGAAACAATGCATCGTTAGAGCGTTTTCACATAATCCGATCCGATATCGGTGTCGGACGCCGATCCGATATCGAAGTAAGTAAAATGTATGAAATATGTACCTCCGATATCTGATATCGGGCCGGACAATATGAAAGACATGTACATATTTCATACATTTGTGAAAACATAATGTGAAAACGCTCTTATAATCTGTGGTTATTCAATATCGGAGGGATGAGCACGTAAAAGTGTGACAATCGTAAACGTTACGTAATTAGGGCGAAGGTCCGCCTGCGACACGGAAGGTTGCGGGTTCGATTCCCGCCTTGGGATAAATGTTTGTACGATCTGCAAATATTTATTCCGGGTGTTCTGGGTATTCATATGTATAATAAAAATATCTATCTATGTAATGTATTGTATTAAGTATGTCAGTCTTCAGTATGTCAGGATGATGTTGGTGGATTGTCCAGCATTAAAAAAAAAAAAAATTAAGACATACTGCGCGCTAACGCTGCAACGTTTGACAGTAAATCTGATGTCGACCCGCAATGCATGTCAAATACGTCACTGTTTCGATAAGTTTACGATGTCATATTTATTCGTGCTTACTTCCCAAGAAGACTATCGGTTTTATAACATCATTTAGATGTTAATATATTTTATAGAAAATTAAAATGTTTCCTACTCAATCAATTTATTGAGATGATGATAAATATTGGTTTATTATTACAAAGGGCAATTATTTATTCCAAAAAATCAAAAAAGAAGATTATCATGGAAGAGAGGATTAATAAGACGTGGCCTAAGTGACGGACGGAAGCGAGTAATTAAAGTTTTTTTTTGTATAATATAATAAAATATTATATTACATAAGAGATTAAAATATTACGTATCTGCTGAAGTGCTACGGTTCAACAAGTTCGTAGTAAAAGGTGCGTAGCACTTCTACGGTTGGCGTAGCAAAGGCTACGACGGCAAGTTATGAAATCGTTCAGAAACATTAACATTTTCAACAAAATATTTTATTTTATGCTAATTACACCTATATTTATCAATAAAAGCTGCTATGTAATATTAACCACGGTCAATGATATTGACCATCGCTATAATATTTTTAAGTATAAATGTTGAGCTCTAAAGACTTACAAATAGAGTTCAAATAGATTAACACGACACGGCCTAGTATTAACTGACCTTTATTGTTAACAAACACTGAGTTTCGCTGTACAAATGTGTTAAACATTTCTGTGAACGAGTACCGCATTGTACTTTGTGGTAAATGTGGTTAAGCTTTTCAGTTTCTGCTACAAAATGATTTCGAATTATGTGAACGTATATTAAATATTAGCTTTCAGTGTTGAATTCACAGCAGGTATTTTTTACTACTTTTAATACAAAATTTATTTATTAATATAATCAATACGTACCTACCTATTAATATATACAATTTGCATTAAGATAACGTTGTTTTAAGCATAGATTTCACTACTAATGTAGTATTGAAGCTAAAAGTGTCGTAGCAGATGCTAGAAAGTGCCGTAACAGAAACAAAAAGTGTCGTAGCGATAGTTAAAACGTGTCGTAGTGCAACGAAATATCGTAGCAAACGCTACAACGTGTCACTGTAAATGCTACATAGTGCCGTAGCAGAAGCTACAAAGTGCCGTAGCAGAAGCTACAAAGTGCCGTAGCAGAAGCTACAAAGCGTCGTAGCAGAACCTACCACGTATAGTAGCTCTATGATTTAGCTGTCGGTTCAGTTTATTGCGGCTAAAACTTTATGCCTGCCCTTTGATTTAACAAAAAAGTTAAACAATAGAGCACTCTTTTTCTAATTATTCAAAGTCTCACAGAGAAAGCAGATTTTATTTCATATACACAACAGTCTATATTGTTCAGTAAAACATTTTTGCATTAGATGTTTTTTTAAAAGACTAAAGTGGAATTCAGAAGGTAGGATTAGGAATGCTTTTACGTTATGAAAATGCAAAGGATAATAGACCTTACTAGAATAGCTTCTAGTAAGGTCTATTAATGTTTATTATCCTTTGCTGATCTGATTAAAAATACTTCCATGATAAACACAAAGTCACTTTGTACCTATTAAACCAAGTATTTTGCCCGACAGGGAGACGAAACAGGTAATCAAAAGTTAGTAATAATACTTAGGTATTTTATAAGCTGATTCGAAACCAGCTCGACTCAATTCATTCGAGATATAAATACACTTTGCTTCAGTGATTCTTATCAGAAGTTCTGAAAGCAATCTTTAAGCTATTGGCTATGTCGGCAATTAGATTGGGGTGCAGTTACATTTCCAGTCTTTGTCCATGCTAAACAAAGACAGCAATATCGTTTTCACTCGCTCTGCGAAACGAGCACCTCAGTACAAAGTGAGCTGTTGGAATCAGGAATTCCTACCAGAGATTAATCTAGAAGGTACAGTCGACGCCAACCTTTACTTATTTTTCTCAACCCTACGAAACCGTTACTGTTGTAAAAACATAGATGGACTGTTAAGGGACTGTAAATAAGTTTTGAATAGTCGTTGCACCTGAAAATTGTTGCAATTTTACCCACAGATAAGTCATTTGACGAATAATACTTATCCACAAATAAGGGATCTGATCAGATTTGAGAAATATGAAGCAAAATTCTAAATGATCCTTGTGATTTTATTGAATAAAGAAATATTTGACTTTTGACTATTTTTTAACTAGCAAAATATGCGCCATCATCACTGACTTTTGTAACAATCAAATAAGCTGGTTTTTATAATGAACTTTCATAATTTTTAGAGACCTTTGCTGTTGACTGTACGAAGATATTTCTTTTAAAACTTCAATCATAAAAAAAATATACTGCAAACTTGTTACCCAACCAATTACTTTTAAGCCAAGGATTTCTAGTTTTCTTGGAAGTAATTTGTTAGCTACCCATCGTTACGAACTTAAGCTGCAATTTAGTATCGCTAACGGCCGGTTTCTCGAACGATGATCAACGAAAAAATCAAATAATTACTATGTGTCAAACTCGGATCAATCGTGATTTGGGTATCCAGAAACCGGCCGTAAGTGTTTGTGCTATAATAAAATATTATCTGCGCAATGAAAAAAAAAACAAATTGACTAGAGGCATTTTTAGAAATGAGATACCTCTTTTATTTATTTTTCCCCAAAATTTAAAATACACTGCAATAAAAAAATCTAGAAGCACCTTATAAACATAATGCATGCGCCCGAATTAACCAAAACTGATCCTTTGATGTAAAACCGGTAACCACAATACGGTTCAATAAATAGTATATTAACGAACGTTCATGTTTGCAAGCACCAAATATTTAATCAATGCGAATTATGTAAAGTTGTGCAACTAGATATATATACATTTATTTGCAAATTCACGATCCGACGATCCTACCAACGATGTTTATAGAACCAATTAGTTAAACTGTTCTCTTACAAAGAGATTATCTGTTAAATAGGATTAAGAAAATCTAAAATATTTTATAAAGTTAAGTCTATTAGATATACAGCTTTAAAAATCACGCTAATTGGTGTTTTTTATGGCGCAGTCAATCAACTAAAAGAAGTCAAATTATCTGATGGTCATCTTTTTATACCACTGAAGAAGCAAGCCAAGAAAGTTGTAGAGATTACAAAGAATACCAATTCACATTTCAAGATATTCTCTGTAGGAAAACGAGATAAGTCTTTCTGATTATATTTCAAGATAAGATTTCTTGAAAAGCAAGTAATCGTTATATAAAGAAAGTTTTTCTTGAACTCTGGGAAGCTGCGCTTGGAAAAACGATACCAATCACCAACAGACACGAAAATACAACTTTGAATAAAAAATATGTTATATAATAAGCAGTTGAGCTACGAGGAATATTCACGTTAATGTCGTCATAAAATAAAAGTAAATCAGGCTATAAGTGGAGAACTTACTTGAGTTTCCGAATCGTGTAGTAACTGTAGTCATATTCCTTGATTTGCGTTATACTCATATTGACGTCTGGGTACACGACTTTGTGTCCTTCCCCGTTTTCGTGAGGCCAATACCAATGGCATTTAATTTCGCTTTTTTCTATAATCTTATTCAGCATGATGATGGCTGGCGAGTTCTGCTCCCAAACCATTAGCCAAAAGTGGCCTGATGTGTAGACCAGCGGGCCTTGTGTTAGGATATACTGCCGATTGGCGCGTTCCATCTGTGGAGAAATGAAGTAGTCAACACAAGTATTTTTTTTAATCAATTTTGTCCCACTGCAATGGCGTCTTTGCATAAGTTTTTTCACAAAAGCCTATGCTTGTATGTTGTTTCATAATATAGCTGTGGCCTATACCCACAATTTCAATTTTTTTTGGATCATTCTGAATTCATTTTATTGGCAAGTCATCGTAGGTCATAAGATAATTCTAAAACCGTAACATTGAGGAAGCCTCGATTTCTAACAAGCTTATCATGATGTGCAGTAGCAAAAGCGAGACATATTTTTGCGTAGGTTTGAGTTATTACTATATAACTAATGTATTTCAAGGTTACTAAGAAAAAGGCGTCTCAGCACCCACGGGTACACCCATTGTGCGCTTCTGTAAAATTATTCTATTTTAGAAGCTGAAATCTAAAACTGGAAATGTTGCTTCCTCGATCTATTTGATAACTTATTTTTATTTTAACACAAAACTAAGTTCTAAAAATACCCATCTACTAACTACTTTAATATGACAATCTATAAAGACTGCTCGTACATTCCTTATGCATTATAATTTTAATCTATTTATTTTAAAACGAATACGAAAAGTAAGAAATAAATGAGATGAGTTGAGGGTAATGAAATAACAAGGATAATAATGTTAGATGAGAGAGAAAATACAAATCTCCACCTTGTAACTTTCATATCATGCATTATGGACTTCTAGTAACGTATCCCTCTAGCATACTTATGCTAGAGGGATACGTTACTAGAATGCTGATAGCGTTCTAGCATCCCTTTTCTACACGATCAATTGAAATGCCATAAGCTTATAAGTAGCTTAGCAGAAATTTGTACAAAATAAACTGAGCAATTCTCGTTGTATTTTGGATGTATTTCGTTACATTTTCTCAATGTTTGCGAAATTCATAACCACATAAGATTTTTGAAGCCGTTTCGCATATTAATGTTAACTTCTTGTATGGAAAATCGACGTTCAAATTATTCAGAAGTAATCTTATTTGAATGAACAAAATCCGCAGAAATAAGGTATCTAAATAATTGATAATGAGCACTAGCACCTGAATGGTGCAAATACATTGTAGTATAATTAGCAGATAAAGGCTTCACATGGACATTTTCAGTATAAGATATACTTACCTACGTGTCTTTGTGAAATAAATAAAAACAAAAATTAAATTTAAAAATAAATGTTCATAAAAAAATAAATCATCCTTTTTTTTTTATTCAAAATGAACTGTCTCTATTTGTTTGCTGTTCAATTTATACAAAGATATTCTTGAATCGGAAATGTTGCAACGTTGAAATAGGAACCTAAATGACAGGTAGAAAGGCAGGTGAAGTGAAGTCTACACCAATATCCGGTAAATCGGGATTGAAATTCGATCCCAAATGCCGCAAATCTGCATGAGGCCAAGAACAAACTACTTAGTCTTTAACTTAAAAACTAGCGAGCCTTCTTCGCTAGTTTTGCAGAGTAGGCGTATCGACGGGTGACGATGTTTTTCATAACCATAATAGCCATAGTTCGTTATTAGAAGCCCATTTTTTTTACAAGTTGTAGGCAAGCGCTTGACCGCGATCTCACCTGACGTTAAGTGACGATGCCTAAAACTTCCCTGGCAGTCCAAAAGCAAAAACATACAATGATATTACAATACAATTTAGTTACTGATTTTTAACAGCTCTTGAAGCGGTACAAATCAGTTTTTCTCAAATTTAACCACTTTTATACGCTGATAAATAAAAGATTTGGAAGAAAACATTTTATTCCAGAATTGTATAATAAAACGTTGAATTTAAGTTAATGACAGTGTAGTCGACTGTACTTATAGCTTATGTTGGTACAGTCGCAAACAGTACATACTGAAAGAAAAATATGAACATACGAGTCGAGAAAACTCTTATTGAAGCTTTAATAGCTGCAACTCATTACGTAACAGCAACTTCAAACAGGAAAATATGATATTTTCATCGCCAACATGTACATGTACAAATAAAAGTATAATCATATAAATAACTACGACAGTCAACGATAAATAAATATTTTCATTTTCTGTTTTTTAATAGAAAATTTTACGTTATATTAATATAATGCTATTAAGTATAAATAAAATTTGCTCTGTAGTGGAGTAGTAGTACGATGTACGATGAGGCCAAAGAAAAGATGGATGGACTGTGTGGATGATGATATGGGTAAGAAAAGAGCGAGCACCGAGATAGCGACTAATTGAGGACATTGGAAGAAGAAGAAGACATGTTGTACCGACCCCACATAGCGTGGGACACGATGATGATGACAAGATTATAATTTATCATTAGAATATAAGTTCAACTTCTTACAAAGTACATGATTATATCCTCTTAAAATTAGGTTGTTAGTCAGACTCAAACAATTCCATATTCAGCCATTGTAAATTCAACTAAATTTTAAAGGCTGCTTTACGGCGTAATTTAAGTTTTAGTCATAAATATACTTCATATATATTTATATAATTTATAAACATTGATTAGATATTTAATTTTGCATATCCCAATAACAAAACCAAATACTATAGCAACTGTATAATAGATTTTAAGTATAAAGTTACATATAATAATAACTAATAACAAAGAAAGACAGTAGATATTGCCTTAACATAATAGAAAATAGCAAACCAAAGTTACAGATTATTATTATGCTTCGCTTAATCTTACGATCACATGCACGACCCATCTACACATAATAAGACTGTTTAGTAAGTTGTAAAGGATAAAATATTTTTAAAATATAGAAGTCATAGTAGCGTAAAACTGGCGTCCAGGACCACAAAGTTTTGAAAGTTTCTATGTGGCATTCGTAATTTTAATGAATATATTCAATGTGATTATTGATCTGTAGACGAAAAGTAAAATAAATAAATTGTGTTCAAACTCTTCACCACGCAAAAATGCTAGAACCTCAAGAAGGCGGATAGAGAAAATCGATGCCCGTGATGCATTAGTTGATTTCTTTCGGGGCGCTGTGCCTCCACCAAAGAATTCTGCACGCAGCCTTGCTTTAGTTAATTGTGTACACGTAGGTAGATTTTTATAACGTGTATATTTAACAACTTATTTGAAATCGTAAAAGACTATGTACAAACAACAGTTCGCTTGGTCAAGTACTACCACAGTACCTATTTCTGCCTCAAAAAAGTAATGCTGCATTGTTGTGTTCCGGTAAAAGTTTTTGGTTATCAAGAACCAAACATGGAGAATGGACCCTATCCAGGTATGAAGTAAAAATTCTAGATGATTATTACAGACCAACAGAAAAGAGATATGTATTGGCAGCACAGTCACGTTGTCTCTTTCTAAAGAGTATGAGGTCAATGGTATGAGACTATTGCAAAGTCCTTACTCTATATCTAAGAAACCAAATCACGAATATTGAAAACAAACATGCTTTAATACATGCTGTATTGGAAATAAAATCAGTTTGCAATTAGAATTCTTAGCCAAACAATATACGTGACCTATTTTCAAATAAACATTGTAATTTTACATTTCCTCGAGATGCATTCGATTTAATCATGCAGGAATAAGAGGGCGAAGCTCGCTCACTGAATTGAAGATTGCACTGCAAGCTAGGATGTTATTTATTTTCTACTTGAAAAGTTACGACGCACAGTGGTCAATTTTCGAAAGCTAGGGGGACAAAATTATATTATGTAAAAAACCTTGCTTATGCGTATAATTGTTATGTTTTTTATACAATTTAGGTATGTAAAAGCAAATTTGAAAGTCAATCCTCAATTATTAGGGCTTCAGATTCTTTCAACAAATTTAGAACATCTGATGGCGCGGCGTTCTTATAATTAACGGATAATGATCTGTCATTCCAATAGAGTCTAATGTATTGATGAACAATAGATCTTTACTATTCTGTGTCATCGGCTTAAACGACGATTCGTTACCAACAATTCAAATAGTTCCTTATTTTTGATAGCAGTACCATTGCCTGAAAAAACAACCAAAAGGTACGAAAACCGCAAATTTCCGCAAACAAAACCATTATAACGAAATAGGTAACACTTCAACCTATAACAAAATAACAATAAAATGTATTTCTAATCATTTCCTAGAAACGTATGTTCTTTTGTATCTAATAAATATGCCTAAAAACAGTAGGTCGGGTTACCTATTTATTTGTGACATAATAATCTATTAAAATTTTAATTATTTATATGAAAATAGAATGTACTAACCTTCAGTTATATACACCATTTTTTACAAAACTCACTTTTGGATAGGTATTCAGTAAATAATAAAAGAAGGCACATAGAATTTCGGCGAACATAAAATATTAGCACGGCAAATCGCTGATAAATCACTTTCAAATAAAGAAATCTTATGAACCGATAACAGCAAAGTAATGATTTTTTTTTTAAAACTTGAATGACTTACCTTTAAGTCAAAATATAATATTTTTTTCGAATTATCTTCACATTGATAAAGTTGAATTAAGTACCCCTAGCTTTCGAAAATTGACCACTGTGCGACGTCTCATGGAAATGTTAGACGTGTAGTTATTGAAATGTAAAATCAAGATTTGAATTATTGTGCAATTGAATATTTTAAGACTACGCGAGGACGAAATCCGCGACTCCAATGTTGCTTATAACAACAACTTATGTAAGTAACTTCACATAAAGACAAACACCTTTCATGTGGTCACATAATTCAATCATTTTAGATTAGCGAATTAAATCAATAACTCGTGAATCCAAGTGGTACAATATTCATGGTTGGTAAGGAATATTATGAAATTCTCCAGATCGTGCTTCTTAGCATAATAACCTTATTAATTGACATGTGACAGCCATTTATCGTACGGTGCACCAACGCTACAAAAACCTATCGATAGATCGCGTGCAAGCCTGAGAGACATGCTGAGCAAGCCTCAATATTTCTTGCTGAAAAATAAGAACGCTCAGTTCTTCATATCCTGTTGGATACCGAACACTGATGATGAGTAAGTTTTCACATACACACTTCACCTCACTAGATGAAACTATGTGGGTTCGAAAGGTCTATGTTAGTAGTAGTTATATAAAACCACAGACTTCATCAAAGTTATAGATGCTCGTTCATGATTGTTCGCGAAGCTAGCATCAGGTCAGGGCTGCAAACCAAAGTTTCTACCAATAGATGTCCGAAGATGTAAAACAAACAACTGAAATAGAATTTAGGAGCAAACAATCAATATTGGCATAAATTGATGCAACCAGTACCCGGGAAATTATATTTTGGTCTAAGACCCGATACCTTTACATCTTGCGTCGCGGCGTAATGAGGCCGGACCACGCTCATGGTGCCCGATTAGTTTAAATTTCCTCACAGATCTTTTTATCTTAACTAGTTGATTCTTTTGAGGATTGTTATCCTTTCATAGATAGATTCATACAGCGTCTGCGTACATACACTTTTACAACAAGACCAAGAGGCACAAGCAAGTTCAAACCCACAACTTTCGGGGATCGTCACTGAAGTCGTGGGTTGCTTCGGTGCTTTTTTTTCTACAGTAACGTTATTTTGAATAATTTTTGAAGTGAAAACTTCTTTAGCGGCGCTGGGTGGGTAAAAACTATCAAACTCGCGTCAGGGTCACGTGACGTCGAAAAAGCGTGACAACGACATGACACAATCACAATGACACAGACACATTCGCGCTTGCGCGAATGTGTCTGTGTCTTCGTTGGCTTCGTCGTCATCGTCACGTCACGTCATGTCGCCACGTCATCGTCACGTCATGTCGCCACGTCATCGTCACGTGACGATGACGTGGCGACATGACGTGACGTGACGATGACGACGAAGCCAACGAAGACACAGACACATTCGCGCTTGCGCGATGACGTGACGATGACGTGGCGACATGACGTGACGTGACGATGACGACGAAGCCAACGAAGACACAGACACATTCGCGCTTGCGCGAATGTGTCTGTGTCTTCGTTGGCTTCGTCGTTGTGTCACATTCGCGCTTGCGCGAATGTGACACAACGACATGACACAATCACAATGACACAGACACATTCGCGCTTGCGCGAATGTGTCTGTGTCTTCGTTGGCTTCGTCGTCATCGTCACGTCACGTCATGTCGCCACGTCATCGTCACGTCATGTCGCCACGTCATCGTCACGTGACGATGACGTGGCGACATGACGTGACGTGACGATGACGACGAAGCCAACGAAGACACAGACACATTCGCGCTTGCGCGAATGTGTCTGTGTCTTCGTTGGCTTCGTCGTTGTGTCACATTCGCGCTTGCGCGAATGTGACACAACGACATGACACAATCACAATGACACAGACACATTCGCGCTTGCGCGAATGTGTCTGTGTCAGTGTGTCTTCGTTGTCTTCGTCTTGAAGTGAAAACTTAAAAGTGAAAACACAACGTTAATATTGAAGTTTTCACTTCTGCCGGCACTCCCGGAGTGCTAGCTTTTTTTTCTGTCCAGTAGGTACGGCGCTACGCAGTGTAGGAGTCAGCCTTAAATATACCCACAGGTAAACTCTGACATTTCCATTCGAGCATGCAAAAGGATTTACAGCGCTGTTTTGGTTTTATTTGTTTCAAAGCGAATTAAAAACTGTAAGTTCATGTCAATACCAGAACTTACAGTGCTGGAAGCGTTTTAATATTCAGAGCCAGCTTCAGAACCTCTTTTCTTAAAAAAAAAAAACAAGTTGCGTAATTCGCAACTTTTTATTCAGAAAACAGGATATTTAGCCATATATATCAGTAAAATCACAAGGAATTTTAATAATAAGGCCGTAGCTTTAATTGTAAACCATTTGAATAAATATGTTTTATTAAGTATTTGATATGTTTGATAATTATATAATTTGGTGGATTTAGTCATTATAGAAATTAAAGGGAATATTCTCCACAATTTTAACGTTTTGTTCACAACTTATATGACAGGCGTCAGCAGTAGCTCTGCCTTCCATGCTGTGGGTCGTGGGCTCGATTCCCACACAGAGCAAATATTTGTGTGATGAACATAAATATTTGTTCTGTGTCTGGGTGTTGTTATGTACCGGTTCTATGTATATATTTACATAAAAAATGTAAATAAATATTTTATCAGCAATTTATTTCCCATAGTACCAAGCTTTGCTTAGTTTGGGGTTAGAGTGCGATGTGTGAAATGTTTATCAATATTTATTATTATTGATATTTTTTCTTTAAAACAAATGCCGGCCGACAGGATTATCGACTGCTTGGATTGAAGATGATTTTGTGCAGAAGTAAACGACGCGGTCACTGTCGAGTGCATTGCATGCAACAAGCGCGGTCGTCATAATGTTACACTTTCCATTCTACCGAGAAAATTATTCAATGCAGCCACCGAGGCGTTCCGGGAAACCGTATTGTGATAAGAATTGCAGTAATTGCGCCGGACTTACTTCGCATCTGCTATGTGAAATGAAACGTGCTGTTGCTACGGGGGCTAGTAAAAGATACCTACGCATAGTGTTCAACAATGAAAAAATATTTAATATACAATGTGTTTTTTTGAGCTCGGTGATGGACAAGTCCGAAATATCGAAAGTTAGAGAAATATCGTTAAAGGAACCAAGCTCTCGATTTAAAAAAAACCAATAAGGTAATAAGAGTCTAACAAATCTAAAGAAAAAAATTGTTACTATACTAACAAGTTTCACCAAATCTACGGATTTCTCCTATCGTCTAAAAAACGTCTAAAAATGTCACGTTAAATTTATCACACACCCGGAATTTCAATCATATCACAATATCTAGGCATTGTTAGCTAAACAGAGTAACTCCGATAACTTTTTAAACTTAACCTTTAACCTCCACCGAAATAGATTTATTCCATTTTGCGTGGAAGCATTCAGAAAAATTCTATTCGAATTCAAATAGATATTTGTATATTTGTGGGTAAGATCTGTCGCTCTTACTACCAAGTACTGCACAGCACATCGCACATCCCAACTCACTATGCGAGTCACAATCAGCCCTAAATGCGTTGTTCTTCTTTTAACAATGGCCTCTGTCAATGGTGTCAATACGACAGACAATTTTGCCACAATCAAGTGTAATTTGTTTATTAATATTATTAGTGTACCTATGTGTAAAATGTTTTGTAACCTGAATAATCGCATTTTATCGAATCATTATATCACATTATACTTTTATTTCAACGGTTAACACTCAAGTTGCTCAATGTGTAAGCAGTTGGCTTATGGCCTCTGATTAGCTTCAATTTTTAGTAAGTAATTAAAATTCTATCAAAATTAAACAACAAAAATCAATTACAATCAAAAATTCTATGTTTCACCACTAAATTACAGAACTCGAATCCTACAATGTACTCGTAGCAATCATAAAATAATTGACAATATAAATAAGAGTGAGATGAGACAATTCACCTGTGTAATAACTCGTTACATCGCCATATAAGTACTACATAAGTAATATCATTGAAAGAAGTGGGTGTTGGTTAGGATAGTATTACTTAGTTATTACTTTACAAATAGACTGCACTTTTTACACGCCCTTCCGCAGAAAGGTCACCAATGTGTCATTGTCTACCTACACAATTAGCATCGTGTTTCACTCACAAAGTATTTCCTCCTATTAGTATGACAAATGAATTCTATAGAAATGATTCTGATTCTTTGATATCATTAAAAATCTTAAAAAACACGTGGTAGGACAGGTCTTTGTGAAATTCGTATTCCTGGAATTACTAGATTATCTAATAAAAAATAGAGACTTTTAAAATGATACCAAATCGTATAATAGTTCATCGTCATCATTCCCCTGTTTTAATCCCACGCTGAATGTGGGCGGCTCCACATGTTTTCTTCGTCCACACATTTCTTATCCTTCGACATTTTTGAACCTACATCTCTCACATAATTTGACCAGTCCCTACCCACTTTCACCACCCACATTCATAACTTATTTGTATATAATATAAAGTTCATGCTTCATAACACATCCAGTACATACTCATACTAAACTTGCACTCTTCATATTAATTCTGTCAATAACAGGCACCACTTTCAACTTCCTCTGATATACTCGTTCTTTATCTTATCCAACCTCGTCACTCCACACATCCATCACACATGTTCCACACATCTTCCGATATTGTGGTTGTAAAATTAAATAGAATGTCGTGTCCATTTAGATCTTGAACCACTATGTAGACATTAAATGGTTTCAGAGAAGTTTATCATTATCGTCACAACAAAGCAGTACGTACTTTTATTGCAAGAATCGCTTGTATTGTTAGTTACATATATTATCAAATCATATTATTAGCATCCGGCAACATTGTAAATATCTTAATTCGACTTCGGTAGCTTTTCTAAAACACTTGTTAATTAGAACGTGGGATGTTGAGTATGGTTACTTTAGGTAAAGATTTCGTAAGTTTATCGTTATCAACACTACCGAGAGCAGTTTGTACTTTAATTGTTGAGTCATATTTTTGGTATTTGTTATAATATAAACAAAACGTTATTGTCATCCCACAACATTGTAAATATTTTGATTCTAATTTGTATGTTTAAGAGTTATGGGTCTTAGGCTGAGATAGAGAAACGCAAAGATGAGAACTATGAATAACAATTATGATAAGTAACATTGACCTAGCGTATAACACATTCTGTGTTAGGCTGGCAGCGAACAACTGACGCATGACGCGAAAGTATGCTTTCTCTTCCCGTATCGGGACACGAAACGTTTTGGTTCACCAAAATCGATCTAGACAATTAAGCAATGCATTTTTTACAGATAGATAGGTATGTTAAATGGATTTCTGGTAGATTACTAGTAGCTCCCCTGAAATGAAATCTCAAGATGTTCTTAAACGAATCAATAGTAGCATTTTTTTTCGACTAAAGTTATGTTACACATTGGCGCTTCGCATTTATTTCACAATCTAGTCTATTGACTTTTTTTCAATATATATTAAGTATAAAATAAATACATATATTTAATTGCAAACTTAGTATGGTCGGACTATATGAACGTGGAAACCTTTACCAAATAAAAAATACATAGACCGCAAACTTCCACTAGTCAATATTGTTTGTTTAGTTATATTGCAAGGCCAGTATACGTATTTCTTTTAACTATAAGAATTCCATGGCAACCATTTCAACAAACATAAACTGATATTCTTTGTATTCACGGAGACAAGCGTCAAAGCTCACTTGGTTATAGCTGTCTTCCATGCTGTGGGTCGTGGGTTCGATTCACTCCCACAGCAAATGTTTGTGTGATGAATATAAATGTTTGTTCGGTTTCTGGGTGTTTATATTATCTATATGTATTTACAAAAAATGTATATAAGTTTTCTATCAGCAATTTATTTCTCATAGTACAAGCTTTGCTTAGTTTGGGACTAGTGTGTTGTGTGAAATGTCCATGAGTATTTATTATTTTTGTCAATGGGTCGTTTTTATACGTGTAGACAAGAACTATATCTCAAGCTCTTAGAGTTATTTTGTTTATCTGTGGTCTCACAAAGATAAAGAAAACCACAGAAACTTTTAGTTTAGGTTAGAAACCTAACGATTCATGCGATTTTTTGTAAAATTAGTTTTCCGTATGCTTATACGAAAAAAACTTAATGTTTCATATTGTTATGTTATATGTATCTGGAGATCAACATGTATCAAGATCTTTCACAAATAGCACTACTGCTATTTGGACGTCGTATGATTTATTACAGCTCAATAACAGCTCAAAGGTGAAGGTTCGGATAGTTTAGTAGAATAATTGAAGTGCGTAATTAAGCAATCATCGGGCGAGCCAGTGCGGACTGCTGAGCGTAGCGTGAGCGCCGCACCATGTTGCCAATTAACAGAGCCCCATGAGCTAGCAACATTTGTCGCAAACAATATTAGAGGAAACTGTCAAATAGAACACAAGGCATTAGGCATTGCAGACTACTATGTTTTCCATGTGTATCTACAAAAAAATCCTTTAAGTATTTTATCAGCAATCTAGTTTCTATACAAGGTTTGCCTAGTTTGGGACTTGAGTATGATGTGTGAAACTGAAATATTCATGATTTTAAACATAAACGAATTGTAACAAGACTTGTTTTATAACAAGAATGCAGAATTTGTATAACAGAAAAAACTTAGTTTTTTTCTAATGGTCGGATTAGATATACCTATTGATATTGAGTTAAATGTAATTTAATCAATACGTGATCGCATATTGATAGTATCATTTTTTATTGGTTGTTTAAATAATTGATAGTATATAATTGACAGAATATTACGTTATCGACGTCAGTTTAATAATGACAAGACCTTGTAATCAAGGATGAGACACATGTAGCATTCATTGTTACATTTTTCACACGGTTAGTGTCAGAGTTTGGTAATTGTAGTTCATTATTACTGGGCCGTCAGCATACAGACTTTCTCGAAAGAACGTCCTTTAAAGGTATGTCACTGATGAAGTGCCCAAACAAAAGTCATACCAAGATAAGTCCTATTAAGAATATAATTATCAAATGTTATGAGAATAAAAAAATAGTGCCTACCTACACAAATAAATTTTAAAAAAGTACCTAAAAAAGTAAATACAAACTGAAACTACATAATTTTTGATGTAACGTTACACAAAAATTATCTTAGGAAAAGAGGTCGGATGGTCCTTAGTCAAGTAGGGACTTACTAGTCAAGTAAAGAGGTAATCGAAAGACAGTTTTTTACTTGACAGACGCTAGAAACGTACTATAGAAATGCGAAGGGGATTTCGACAGGGCGTTTATGAATGAGCCCATAATATATCCCATATTAAGGACTCTCCGACTCTCTTTTTACAAACGAGAAGCTAATGCCGGTCACATTTTTTTTAATAGATTAAATCATGATTTTGCTTGTTACAAAACGCTGAAAGTCTACGGGGCAGATAACATTTACAATCAAATTTTCAAAACATACCCATACCAACTCTATGATTAACAATATGATTTTTCTATAAACTGTTGTAAATAACAGACAGATAAACTTTCGCATGTAAGTAAGAAAATTGCATTAGCGAATTTAATATTTAACATCGAATAAAAATTGTATAGATTCGTTTAGCAAAAGAATTCAATTATCAGCATTTTTAATTAATCTAAATGTTTAGTAAACACAAAACACGTCTGATTCTGCTTTACAGACAAACAAGTTAATTAAGCGCTCAGCTATTTATCGTTATACGATCAGCTTTCCTTGGAAAGTTTTTATATCGGAGCATTCGCACTGTCGATACGAAGTCACACAGACAGTATTTGATATACAAAGTATGAGACAAGGAGAAATTGTCAACAGCCCTACATATCATTAGTTAATAAAAATAGTGCGCATATTACGTATTACTGAAGATAGAAATAATATGTAATGGAGAAACGAAACATCTCAAAGCGCGAACTGTTTGTATTAACTTTATACCATAAGTTGGTATAAAGCGTAAAGTGCAATACATACAATGCAAAAAATACTGTGTATCTTTGAAAGCGCAGATATGGAGTATTATCTAAGTGTATACAATCAATAAACTGAACACTGCTGGTGAGCTGGCGTGTTCACTAAGCGCTGGATGCACAAATGCCCAATATTAGTCTGGTTACCGGGAATATGTGATATTATCATAATAAGCTGGGCCAGATCAAATTTTAAAAAAAACTTTCTATATGTATATTTGTATCTTTAACAATGTTTTGTTATTTATAGACATGCAAAAGACTCATTCAATTTTGAATAATTTCTAATAGATATAGAATGTTATTAGGTTGACATCATCGCCTAAGCTTTATGCAAAATAGCATTTCATTTGTAAAACTAGAAACTCTGATTTGATGAACAAAAGTTTTATAAGTAGTATTATAAGCTAGGTAACTTTGCAGTGTCGTGTTTCTTTGTTATGATGTAGTCTTGATCTACTTTATAATTTTTTTCTGGTTTTCTCCTTTTCATAGGTCTTCTGTTGCATCGGTGCCCCACACAAACCTCTCTAGGACCGAATTTGTAGTTTTATCTTACACATTCGGGTCTACAGGGTCTGTGGAGGACACATCCTTTCAATCGCTGCTCAGGTTTGAGTTGGTCGTTTTGAATACTAGTTCGATATAAACTGATGAAAGGCGGTGTAAAATCCAACTATGAAATTTTGACACAAACTTACTGATTTTTCAATGCTATCTAATCCCAAACAAAGCATAGCTATGGGAACCAGATTACTGATAGAATATTAACATATTATTTTATATAGTAAATACATACATATAAACACAAAGACACAGAACAGACATCAATGTTTGCCATGACACATAATTATGTTTGTTCTTGGAGGGATTACACAAATGATGGTTCCAAATACCAATTGAGCTGTGTGTGACGCATGTTTCAACTTATTTTGATTGTTTTCAATATTTACTAATATTATTTCATTCAAACCTCAAACCCAACTTATACTTAATAGGAAACAGACTGGTGTCACAAAAGTAGGTATAAACTTTTTAAATTTAATTAAAGTTGTGAACAACAAGCCTTGCAAAAGTTTCCTCAACTTTCTCTCTGAGAGAAGTGAAAAATTATGTTCATATTCACGTAGCTGTTGCCAAACCAAGAAAGCCTTACAATAAATTGAGACAATTTTTTGTTATTACTTTTTACAAGTTATTAACATATTGCCCAAGGCACAGTTGCTTAGTTTTCGGCTAGAAAACAATATGTGAAGTATCCATATATGTTTATAAATTTATTTACTCATGAATACCTACAGTATTGAGGCCTATTTATGTAGTACCAATAATATTTTATCTGGATAGCGTTATTTCGATTGATCCATCCTCGCACGGTGACAATTCGTTGCTCAGTTGCAAATGCTCGTATTGTATATGGAGGATGTACACTTCCGAATACAACCGGAAATGTCCCAATTTCGTGCTATTATGAATGCATTCGAATGCTAACTGAAAATAGCAAATCGGTGAACTTGTACTATAACATTTTTAATGTCTATTATCGTCTTGAAATTAGTTATTATTTCGTAGAAGGGTCGTACAGAAAATAATGACATGCTGTGCTGCTATTATCCTAAAATGATATTGCTTGTAAGTAGGTATTATGCTAGGAACGCTTAATGAGTTCCAAGCTTGGTATTAGGATCCAATCGGCGCTCAAACTGATATGGTGTGGTATAACACATAATTTCAACCTTATTTTATTACGAAGACTGGAGTTTGCGTTCACATTGAATAGGTAAACATTGTTTTATTTTTTAAAACATGCGCTTATGGTGTATATTTTATATCAACATTGAATTCATATATCGAAGTAATATTTAATGGTTAAGGGGTTTTGCAAACCATGATATTTTCTTATAGCGTTTTAATACTTAACTTCTTAACAATGACACCGTAACTAAACTTCGTTACGGTATACAATATTTGCGAATTCTAAAAAAATGCCTAAAATTATTTGTTATAAGTACGTGTGGACGGTCTAGGTGGAAAGTTCTGGATGGGGAAGAGGATTCTTGTTTTTAATGCCTACGCAATACATTGGAAATCTCTGTGTGAGGTCAGAACTATGCCTGTGGTCTTTAGGTTTTATTTACCTATATTATAATAACAGGCATCACAACATACTGCAGAATCATACAATCGCCTCCTTATGAATAGTCCCCATGCCGGATGACACATTGTTTACACATACAAATGTTCAAAAAGAACTTAAAACAGTACCAACTAGTTTCTGCAGTCTGAGGTCAAAATACGGGCACTTACTTTTCGTATTGAAATGATAAATAAATATAAATATTCACGGACTTTTCAAACATTATTGTTCCTTTGTGTTCGTAATTCAATAATGATTATGATTCATAATTGAAAAGAGTCGAACTGGACCTATTATCACAATGCTTGATATTATGTATGATTCTACGAAATTATATAATTTAACATTGAGTTTACGCAGTACCATTTTACGAAGCTCATAATAACGCTATTGACGGCCATGTTGAATTGAAGCCAAATAAAGCGAAATAGGAATACGAAAAAGTCGTAGTTCTACATTGAGCCTAAAATTATATTGCCTAGGTAGAATTGAGATTTAAACCACGCTTTATCATAAGAAGCCCGAGATTTAAAGTGATTAGTATTGAACATCGGTGATGCACGTTGGATGCCTCGTTTAAGAATACTCATATTTGTTCCTATAGAATCCACTAGGAAAGAGCCTGATTACTCCTTGAATAGCGTTTTACTAGGTAAAGCAAATTTTTGTCAACATGCCTTTCAGAGGCATATCGACAAATAAAAATGTAATAAGTATTAATGTCTTTGGGAATACACGTAAGTAATTTTCAAAATTAAACGTGAATACACGCTCCGCTCTTCGTAGGACGCTGGATTCTAAAAGATCCTACACGACCTCTTATTTTTAAACTTACCTTGACTAAGTTGGCGTTGATGTAATCAGTGAAGAAATCTTCTCTCTGTATGATGATGCGACTGTGATCGTAAGGGTTGACATCGCGGTAGCGGTTCAGCGGTTTGTTCTCCGTCTTCTTCGCTTCAGTAAAAGTGTAGGTGTACGACTGGCATCGTTGACCGATTCCCTGCAAGAAAGAAGTTTGATAACAGAGGGAATGAAAGGGCATCGTTATCGTCAAGTAAGGTTATGGTGTTCAAGGACTTTAGTAGTTACAACAAACAAAATGATTGATGATAAATCTATGTCGTAGCGACAATAGGAGATACCTAGACACCGCAAAGTGAGACTGAAATCGCTGCAGGTAAAAGCCCCTTACACTCGGTTCCGGTAGTTATAAACCGGTAATTGCAGAGATTGAATTAGAATTAGATAGAATTAGAATCTCCAAAGTATGTTAAGTGTAAGTAAGATGATTCTAAATGATGCTTATGATTTTACGGATTTAATAATAATTTCTGTGGAGCGGTACTTGATGTTACTTTAAGAAACATAGGATCCTTTATTACTGTTTCTCCTGATGAATGGATAGATAAATAATTTATTTGTTATACTGCAGCACAAAAATTTTCAAAGAAAGGGCAGTCAAGAACTAGTTACCTAATCTATCAAATCCTGTTCTTTAAGGGTTAGAGCATGAATGATGAGCCAATTCTTAGAATTTACCTAGTAGGTAGAATTAAAAGATTTGTAGTGTATTTTAGAATAAAAGAAAATTATTTAAAGTGTGCCAGTTAAACCTAGTTAACTTTAAAAAATCCAGGTGATCTTAAAAATACAATAATCCAATCAGATGATCTTGAGATTTAATAGTTAATTATTCCTTTTAAGAATCTTTCAAAGAAACCAACCTAACTTCACCTGAGATTGCAAATTAAGTGTGTAGATATTATATGAAACAGTAGGTTAGTGAAACAATAGAATAAAAGAACATAATGAGGATTAGTTGGTGACTTATAATACTCTAATTGGCCTTGGGCAATTAGCTATCTAATCCAATCCACAACAACTTCCTGTTTGAATGCATGGTAGGTACAGTTCAAAGAACACTATCAAAGGCACTGTATCAGAAAACTTTAATACAGGCACCCAATAAAATTATTGCAAGCTAACGATTCTTAAAAAAAAACTTTCGAAAAAGTTTAATTACTTTACCCACTTTGTAATTACGATTTCCTATGTTATCTATGAACGGGCGGTACCTACAAGCAAAAAAAAGCCGAAATGTTGAAGAACACATATAAGCGTCACTTGACACTATTTCAGTATTGATGGACTCACCTGGTATACCAAATTCCACTGGTTCCCTTCCGAGAAGGACTGGTACTCCAGCTCGACACGCTTTGATTCCATTGTTATTTACTGCAGCAAGAACATAACAACAGTAATTCGGAGCACGGTAACCGATTGTTTTTCACAGTGCAGTTTCGATAAAACTTTACTGTTCAAGATTAGCAAGAACACATCAGACTATGAGATTGGTTTTCTTTATGGAGCTCTGCAAGTTACTGATAACTACAGCGGTTGAGATCGCGAAGAGACTGCGGCAATCAGCGGCATCAATGCCGTGGAGCCGACACTAAGCGAAACAAGTTTACTACGATCCAACGGATCCAACGCGACGCGACAACATTAGCGCAGGCAGGCAGGCAGGCAGACAGCGGCGGTGCGGCGACAGCGACAGCAGCGCGGCGGCGAGCGAGCGAAGCTGGAGCAAAGCAAGCGAAACCAGTGTTGCCATTAACCGTTACTGAAACTATTGCAAAGTTTGAAATTTCGTTACAAAGCCATACAAATCTGTATGACTTTCAAAGTTTCTTGATAAAAATACTCATCAGAATGAGCGTCCGATCCGATCCGATCCGAATGATAAAAAAAAATTGTTCAAAATGAGTCGAAAGATGGCGCTGACACATTAATGCATATCAAAATCCCTCTTTTTTATCTGTATAATCTATTGGTCGTGTAGCTGTCATTATCATCCTGTCACTTCCGTTTGCGGTGTATTCAGCGTTTTGATATATTTTGTTTGCTTTTCTTTTTACATTCGTGTACCTTCTTGTGGATTTTACTTTTGACGACAACATACTGTATACTGGTTTCTGATTTCTGCTACGATAGAAGACTTTTTGCTTTTGTCAAACAGTTTTGAATTTTTTCTAAGACAAAAATTTCACACTACAGATAAAATATAAAAACTTTTTGTTTTGACAATTGGCAATGACATGCAAACTCGCTGAGTGCCATCTATCGTGTATTCTAAGAACACTCCCTGGAAAATCGCTCATTAACGAAAATTTAAAAATAATAAGAAAGAAAAGGAAAAAGTTTGTTGTAACGTTATTTTGATTCAATTCAAATTCTTTATCTATCTATATTGTATAGAGGTAGGTACAGTTTGTGAGTTTGTATATTTGTTAAATTGTAATAACGATTACCACTTGACGGAATTTAACAAAAATTTAAAGGATTTGTAGAATGTACCTATACCGAGTTTTGTCTTCTGAGCGTGACGAGAAAGTCCTGTACACTTCTTGAAAATTTATGTATTAAAATTTAATATTCGGCCCTCATGGCGTTTCTGAGGTTCACGTGCTGGCAACACTTTTTTAATCTGTTATTTGGATAAAATAGTTTTCTGACCGAACTATTTTTTGTGAACGCAGACTATCTACGATGTAGTAAGTTGTTACGTTCAGTATACCAATTCTGCTCGACAAACAATGGCCATGGATGTGTCAAGAAACCTATTATGACATAATTTCTCAATGAAACAGAAGTTTTATCTCTATATATAAATGAAATTGTACTACTTAACGTGTCTATGGTCCCAATTATGCTATTTTAAATTAAACTATCATCTAGTGTTATTGTGTAAAAAATCTATCTTATACAACTTCTGAACGCACTTTTTATTGTTGCCAGGTAATTAATGTTCTTTTTGCCCGTTGTACAGGGAGATTAGTAGACGCGTGGCAAACAATATGTATGAAAAGATGATGCGTGCGCATGTGACGTTACCTTAAGGCAAATTAGGGTCACAATCTGGTATCCCCAGAATCAGTGCCAAGTGGACGCGAAAAATTTTGCCATTCAATCAACAGCAGCCCAACTTCTACAGATCACCCATAATTTCCTATCTCGTGTGTTACGAAGCTCCCTTGCCGGAGTGAAATTGAAGTGAAGTCGCTCAATCGAAGGCTAAGTTGAAATCCAACTGTGAGATGGCTTCACCACGTACTCGTCGCAGGCTGAACAGCATTCGGACACAAGATGAAAACAATGTAAGTGATGAAACTTTCTGAAGACTTTTACTGAGTAACACGTCGTAATATACTGCAGTTGTCTTAGAAAAAACTTGTAGAGCTAAACTTAAAGTTGGCTGATTAGTGAAGAAGTAGCACTTTAGTTTCTGGGTTCTGAGATTAGTGGTTTTGTTGCAGAAATGTTTCGAATGCAGTACTTTGAACCCCCAGTGGGCTTCGGTAACATACGGGATATGGATATGTCTGGACTGTAGTGGCATTCACCGCAGCCTTGGTGTTCACCTCTCTTTTGTGCGCTCTGTTACTATGGACAAATGGAAGGAAATAGAATTAGAAAAAATGATGGTAAGTGCTGTAGGATATATATCAATATTACTGCTCACTCAAAAAATTATAACTTAAGAAAAACCATTTTATTATTAAATGTGAATACAGTCAAGTGATAAAAAATTCTCGAATCTTTGGCATAGTAGAGGATAAAAAGTAAATTTAGAAAAAAAGATGTCCTTAAAATATAATAAATTAATACATACCTTTTGTCTATGACCTTTTTGACTATGTCCTTTTTGACAAAAAAATATTGAAACTCAATTCATACAAGATCAAATCACCCTTTCAAGAGCATTAAGATTGACATTAAATGTACTGTAGAAGTATGTGTATTATGTGCAACCTATTACAATTGTGCAAGTGACAATTGCAAGTCAATTTAAAACATCCTTTTGTAAATTGATACTACATGTCGGGTGTGAATATTGTACGGCTATTCTCACGGAGACTTCTACGAGAACGGGTGTGTTGGTTAGTGTCATATTTTTATATATATTATCTTCTTCATCTGCTATTAATTACAAAGCCATTTAAATTTGGGGTGAGACTCCAGTCGGAGACACCAGTCGGAGACACAATTAATATTATAATTCTACTTCAAGTCAAGTATTTGCATCTTTTAAATTCTTATTTTCTTGCATGTTAAGTTTCTAGAAAGTTTATTTGAGTGAAGTTAAAGTGACAAATTTAATTTATATTGCATTATTGCATGTATCACAGAATTATTTGGGCTTGGGTACTTTATGTCTACTTTATCAAAAAGATCACTGGCACAAAATGACTTCTTTACCAAAATGATCACTTTCCATAAATAGCTACTTTTTTATAATGTCTACTTCACCGAAAAGATCACTCGCATAAAATGACCTCTTTACCAAAATGGTCACTTTCCATAAAACGGCTGTTTTTCCATAATGTCTACTTCTTCCCAGCCTAAATTAATTAATTATTTTTTATATTATAATGTTCTGGATTGTAGAAAATATTTAAATTAAAGTACTAGGAAAACAGAACTATTCAAGAGGTAAATGGTAAACCAATGCTTTTGGACTTTTAAAACCAAACAAAAGTACCTACCAGGCTAGCAGAAGCTTATGGAGGTTTAGCAATTCAATTTATCTACCTTTCCCTCCAAAAGCCATCAATCAAAGAAGAACATCTTTCCCTTCAAATGTCAGCCGAGCAAAGAGATAGATGCTCACTATTTATACTTTTTGAACAAGTGACGTCTCAAATTGCAATCAATCCTTCTTAATATTCTTATAAATATTTATAACCACCGCTTATTGAGTTCTGCTCACCTGGTACTTAATTTTAAATGTAGGGAAGTAACGGTTCTTTAAATCTGCTAACCTGGTGCTTGGCTAATTTGCTTCCTCAAAAATGGCTTTCACCCATAAAAGAAAAATACCTCTGGCCGTCCACATATTTTAGAAAAAGCGGGATCAAATTATTTCTTGTTTGGCTCTATGTTCCTGGTACTTTTATTCAAATATCTTCATGAATTCAAAAAAATATTATGGATGGATCGTACAGCCTTTATTCTGCTTTCCTGGTACTTTTATTCAAATATCTTCATGAATTCAAAAAAATTATGGATGGATCGTACAGCCTTTGCGAACCACTTATTTAATTCTGCTTTCCTGGTACTTTTATTCAAAAATCTTCATGAATTCAAAAAAATTATGGATGGATCGTACAGCCTTTGCGAACCACTTATTTAATTCTGCTTTCCTGGTACTTTTATTCAAAAATCTTCATAAATTCAAAAAATATATAATTATATGGATGTGATTTATTCATGGTAAGTGATCTTTTTGATAAAGTAGACATAAAGTACCCAAGCCAAATTTTTCACATTTTGGGAATATCAGGTAGCCATTACAAGAAAGTGATCATTTTGTGCCAGTGATCTTTTTGATAAAGTAGACATAAAGTACCTAAGCCATTATTTGTTGTATTGCTTGAAAATAAGTATACACTCAAGTATAAAAAATATTATTTTTGCTTGGAAAATAAATTAGAATTAAAATAGCATTTTCAATAATATGGCGGAAGTATTTTACATTTTGAAAAAGGATTAATATTTATAGATTATAACAAGGTATAAGATGAACGTTTCAAAATAAGTTTTTATGTTATACATAAAAAGTTCAAGTTTAAACGACAACACAACGAATCGTTTTATAAACTGATAGATTTTTTAAACTTTCGCGAGAACTCATGTTTATTAGACAAAAAGTCTGCCTGAAACCATAGCTCCGCAGCCGAATCTAAAAGCATGGCAATGTAGCCAAAACGTCGGAAAAATAACAATAAGATAAAAACCCGTGTAATTTATCACTTAACAATATACTGATTGGTACCAATTTGTAGAATCATAGACTCTTGTCTACGATTGCGATTGGTGAATTGCACTTTGTACTCTGCACTGGTATGATCAGTAGCTAATGATCAGTTATTAAATAACTTAAAACGCAATGACGCTAACGTGAAATCACCTAAGAATCGATCGAAAGTTGTCATTTGTAAAAAGGATTTTTTACCAAAACCAGACAACGTAAAATTCTGGATCACGTATTTGATAAAATATCTAGGTGTCCATATTACACTAGAAGGTCTGTGAGAACAGTAGACCTCGCGAGTCTTTATTAAGCTGATCATTTTGCAACATCTTGTGTGAAATGAAGTTCTTAGTTCTCAAACTTGATTGAAATCCGTCAATAAATAACGCTACAAAAAACTACCTCTTTCCCATCCCCTCTTTTTGATTTTTATTGAAATATTTTGTGTTAATTCGTGTCCAAAATTTTCTCAAATTTGAATGTAATCTATCGATAAATAACGCTACAGCACACATGACCTCTTTCCCCCCGTCCTTTAGCCACAATGAAATAGAGCGCTCGTCAAAAAATAAATTAAGGAACATGTGTACCAAGTTTCATTGGAATTGGTTAAAAAATGCGACCTGTAGGCGAGAACAATGAGACAGAATGACAAAAGCATTTTTGCCTAATCTCGAAACTGAAACTTTACTCGCTCAGTTATAAAAAACAAGATCCGGGGAATGAACACACACAGAATAACATTCCTATTATCCATTTGTAATTAAAATTTTAAAATTCTCAGTCTAATAAAATAGATTTTATTTCAAATATATAAAGCCAATGCATAAAGCAGTAACTTTTTCGTCGTAACATTTCGTTGCGTCACTTTTCATAGTGAAGGCTGCAGCCTGCAAGCGAAATAACACTTAACCAAGCGACGCGCCAAGGCGATTGTATATCATATTCAATTCGGATCTTTTGCATGAAGTCTTTGTGACATTGTTATCCAATTAGCGAGAGTCCGGTTTGAACCAGCACAATTGGTTTAGCACTCCATCATTGTTCGGGACTACCTATCAACCAGAGCTATCCATACCAGTTGGGATCGGGGATCGAGGGTCTCGTCTTCATTCAAATTTTAAATAAAAAATATTTTGCAACTAAATACTTGCTGTGTTGTAAAGTTCAGTTTGTAAATTATATCTGTTCATTATAAATCCGGTTTAATTATGTAATTGCTCGCGTTTTTAACTAATGTTTGGAGTGAAGACAGGAATGGATTAGGACTGCAGTACGGAGTATCTAATGATTATACCTTGCAATTGTCACTATGCTGTTTAAGCGCAAATTTTTGCATCCTACCTAAATACGGATAAACCTAGAGCGACACACCTGAGTCTACATTTTATTAAGTAATGTGGTAGGTATTAGTACATATTTTGTAAATTGTTACGCAGTGGTTTACGCAAAGTATAAGAAACGCAGTACTCGTGTTATTTCAAGGATGTACCATATTTATTGGCAAGGTCAATATATTAGTGTAATCGCATTAATTCATTATCATTTTGTATGTTTTGTTTGAACAGGTCGGCGGAAACTTAAAAGCTCGAGAATTCTTCGAATCGCAACCAGACTTCAAACCTAGTCTAACGATTCAGCAAAAGTACAACACTAAAGCAGCTGCTATGTATCGTCAAAAGGTAAGTGACACTATAGACTAGTTTTGTTTTGGACTGGATGGCATTGTGCGAAATGTCCATTTATTTATTCATTTTTAGCAGGAAATTATTCAACATGGACTAATATATCAAAATGTTTTGAATTTCGAAATGTCTGTTTAGTTTCATATTGTGACAATTTTAAAATGATCATATACATCAACTTTAGAGTCTGCAGCTAAATTATAATCTTAAAATCTACCCGTTTTAAAAGTGAACGATCTGTTAGCAAAATGAATAATTTTAAGTTTGTTATTCGTAAAATTTCGCTAGACTTGTCACAGCATGCAATTTCCGGTAGGAGTCCATCTAATCAAACTCTGCCTAGAGGCAAATGTAGCTTGAAGTTTTCCAATGACGTGACGTCAGGACTTGCACTGACTTCCTGCCTATTTCCGTTCTGAGCGATGTTTCCCAAACACTATCGGTATCGATATGCCGCTTTCGAAGATCATTAATATTTTATGCACAAGTAACCAGTTACTTGTGCATTAAATATTAATGTTTATCTGAATGGTGATGAACTTCAAAGTTTTACAATTTATCTGCTACATTTGGTATATTATATTTGAGCTATAATTGATAAATAGATCCAAATCTACCTGGTGTTGTAAACAGATTCTGAATTAACTTTGTGATTAGAATGAATAAATTAAGGTCAAATATTAGGTTGTTAAATTCTGGGACTTAACAATTCCAGTATTTAGTTATTAATTATGTTTCGAATGTATAAGATATTTGTAGCGTCTCTACACGAAGTACCTACTCATATATATTTATAAAGGCATTATTAAATGCATTATTATTAAATGTTTCTTTATCCGTAAAGTCGAAATGCAAGGATTTGGCGGTGTGCCAGTTAATCGGTGTCAATTATCAGAGGGCAGTGTGAGTAACAGAAAATTAATCACCTTGGGTTGTCGCCGGTAAGCCATTTTCGTCTTTGAAAGATTATTGGCCTTTATAGTACATATTTGTTTTCACAAACCGCGTAACTACCGCTAAGTATGTAGGTACTCGCTTATCCGTTCTATACGTAACTTGACCAAAATAAATATTATTTTATTGCTACGGAATCCTAAAATATAAAACATGATGGTAGCAATATTGTTGGTTCGTTATCGAAAATCCAACTCAAATGAAAGCTTTAACTTGGGATTCCAAAGAAAAATATATAAACTAATTTCAATTCCAAAAAAAAATGATATTAGCAAAACAAAAAATTACATTAGAGATAAGAGACACAATGGTTTCAAATCGGCAATTTTTAATAACTTGAGCTGGTCTTCCGTTGAGTCCATTGAAGATCTTTAACATAAGATAAGTAAACGTAATAACTTTGTAAAGAAATAAAAAAAAAGAAATCGAGAAGAAACTAGATTTTTAGTTTACCTAACTAAATAAACTTTATTTTATTTTAAAAATGCTGGAATGTCCATGAATATTTATTTATCGAAATTTAATGTATCAAGAATGTCTATGTATGTGTAAGGCATCTCCTACTAGTGAATTTGATTAGCCTGCAGTAGGGGAGACTTAGGGTTAATTTACACGGGTGGGTCGATTTGCACCGTGCAGCTCGTCTAGTCAATTCAGAACACAATTGCGTCTCAAAACCGCTTCGCCAAATAGCAATTACTCTAGGAAAATTGCTATTTACTTCGTCGATCCTCGCCGGCAACTCATTCTGTGGAAACTCGCCTTTACAAGGGTGCTCATTAAACAAATGTCTAAGGAAAACTTACGGTCTGATGAAAATATTCGACGTCCAAAGATCAAACATCCATCGACATAAAATATGTTGATGCTCAAAATATTTGACGTGAGTTCTGAATAATATACATTAGTATAACTTGTTAATTTAGTTATATTTTCCACCGAGCGTGATTCATTATCAGGACTTTGATTTCAATTTGCATCCCGACTACTCGAATATACGTCGAGTTGTCGGGAAAATTTGATGACTGGAAATCGACTCGGCTTTCCCTGACAGTGGACTCATCGAGTTTTGATGAGGGCTAGCCCTATCGGGTGTATCGGTGGGTGGTGTTTTCCCCCGCTCCATAGCTGGGAGGCTAGCCCCCATGGTTTGCTGCACAAACAGTGTTAGCGGTTACCAAGAGGTTATTTAACTACATGAAAGAGGAACTGCATTTTGCTTCTGGTAATGTAACCAATAGTCTCGTTACAACTTGTTTGCTAGCTCTAGCTAGACAAAATAATGTTTATAAAATGTAACTGGAAAGATCATTCGCTCCAATTCCAAAGCTCGGCCCGAAAGATGCTAAATACTAATTTTAATATCAATATACAAATACTTCTTATCTCCATTAAAATCAAGTCTACCGTGTCCTATCCATTGTGCATTAATTCCGTTAAATGCCGCATCGAGCTTGGCCACCCGAGGGGACAGACAGAGGGGTCAGAGCATCAGACAGGGGGACGCCATTCGACCACGTCAAAACATACTAGCTGCGAGCTAAATGTTTAAAATTACCTGCTATCAAAATTGAATTTGCCCACCGTTTTCCTTGCTCCGAAACATAATAATTGGTCGATAAATTCAACTGAGATTCATTTTATTTTTAAATTATATGTGCTTGTTAAATCAAATAAAATCATTTTATTGTTTGTGAAAGTAAAGTCTCACAACATCTTTTTCGGAAACTTCGAAACATCACGTAGCTAACGTTATTTTTATATTTGATTCTTGCGTAGCTTTTTATCTCATATTATTATACATTTCGATCCTTGCTTCGTTGCCAATTCATACATTTCGTCGGTATAGTTCTAACAGTGCGTAAGTCAAAAATGTCCATTTTACAGGAGATTGGTTTAAACGAGCCGCACCGTCATTCTCCGTCAAATAGCATTCAATAGTCAAAACCGCCCAAAACTGACTTCGGCAGTTAGAACTTCACTGACGATTTGGAGTTTGGTAGACTACACGTACCTTGAGTACAGTTTTGCGCAAATATCAATCATACTGACATCAAACTAATACCGGTTCCGCGATCACAGAACAAAAAATACAGTAGAAGTAGTATGGGGGCGGGGTGCGCGTACCCCGAGTTTAGCGTAGATTCGCAAACTGTCTCCGCCACGCCTATTTCACGCACGTCAGTCTAGATCGAACCGTCACAGTGATAAGAGCTTTAGAAAAATTACAAAAATGCCTTATTGCGCTGTTCTAGAGTGCAAAAACGACAGCAGAACTAAAAATGTTTCAAATGGTGGTATATCATATCATCGGTTAGTCTTGATTTACTTAATTTCGATGAAAATTGTAAAAACATTATTTTATTGTACAAGACAAGTACAAATAGACTTTATTGTTTATTCTATAGGGTCTACTTTCTTTTAAAGTCAACCATTTATTCTCGAAGATTCCAACTACTGACATGTCACAGTCCGCTACTCAATTAGGTATTGACGTTATCGATAATGAGTTATCGATATTTTAAACTTACAATGTTCTATGATATATCGGCAAAAAATTAACCCTATAATGCATTTTTTTTTATGATTCTGTATAGTTATTGTAGTAGTAGGTAGGTACTTCCATGACTTGTTCAAACCGTTTTTTTAAATCACATTCCCCACATCAAACCATGTGACTTGATAAAAGCCATAACAGAACGCTACATTAATGTGCGGATACATCATTTACTTAAAATTAATATAAAACTATCAAAAAGGCAACTTCTTAACAAGTATGTTATCTTTCAAGGCCAATAATGTATATTTTTTAGTATGTAGATGTTTTATTAATGTAAGTAGTTCATTAATAAAACCAGTGTTTTAATTTTATTTGTATTAATTACTTCCATTATTATATACATTTTTATATTAGTATACATATACATTTATAAACACAATGATTTCAAACATAAAAATGAGTAAGGTACTTAATTCATTTTGAAATGTAAAATATATTTATCGACTTTAATTTTCGTTGAAAATAAAACGCATTGTCGATATATAAAGTAATGGCAGCAGTACAACCCTAGAAATGGACGAATAGTACAAAAATAGTAAAGAGCTCGTTACGGAAATATGAATCTTATCTCAAAAGTAATAAAGCTTTATTAAATGCATTTGGTGTAGTGACATCTAGCGGCGAGTAGCAGAACTTGGTAGTGAAAGTATTCCGTATGACGTAATACGTAAATAGATTAGATAATAAACCACTCTATCGTCATATGATTATTGTTAATTTTCAAATGAACGAAGACTAATGTATTACTTATATTACTTATATAGTGACGTCACGGTTGACGATACGTCAAGACTTCAGGCTAACATTTTTTTGTGGAAAAAATATTTAGAAGCTATAAAGTGCCGTACAAATCCTATCTCGGGATCACTTAAACTACCGTGAAGTTGTAAAAGTGTGGATAAGAGCCAGTGTAGGGGTTTTCGTTAGATTAACAGTGATAATCAAATTTGTGATCATTTATAATTTATATACAATAGTGGGTAGGAGATCAGCTGGCCTACTATCGATCCATGATAGAGCCATCTATTGAGTTGCTCCGCACATCAATCAGGAAACCATCACTGACGCCATCTGTCTAGAGAAAGGCAAACTTCTTGTAACATAAGGCCAATGGAGAACCAAATTAAAAAAGTGAAATGCGCAGCGTGTGGTAAGTTTCTTTCGCCGCCAGGTGCCGCCACTTGTAGGACCTGTCCGGCATTGTACCACCGTGGGTGCGTTTCGCTCTCAGAAAGTGCACCGCTTAGCAAGGACTGGGCATGTCCAGAGTGCAAGAAGAAAATGCGCAGAGGCGACAACAGCTCCACCCCCGTCAGAAGCGTCCACGGAAACTTAGCGCAAGACGCCTCGTCTTCCCAGGAAGACCTCTCAAGTAAGACAACTGCTGCGGCCGACGCAGGCCAGATGGGACATAATGTGTCTCTCGCCACCGTGGCTGCCGACGCGTCCACCGCTGCGGAGGGCGTACAGCTGTTGCGCCGCGAGCTCGCCGAGTACGCGGCCGATATGCGCGCGCTCCGACGCGACATGGAGGAACATCGCGTCGCCGTCGCGGGCGTGCTGGCGCGCATGGACGGCATCGAGCAGAGATTGGAGACGCTGGAGACCACGCCTGCACCTGCCCCTGCGCCCGCCCCCGCCCCCGAGGTCGCTGAGCTCGAGCGCACGGTGGCCGCGCTGAGGCGGGAGCTCGCCGATCGCGACCAGGAGGCTCTGCTCTCGGATCTAGAGATAGGGCAGCTTCCGGAGGAGCCCGGCGAGAGCGCCGTTCACGCCGTCATGGTGCTGGCTGCGAAGCTCGGCGTCGCGCTGGATGAGCGCGACATCGTGTTCGCGGAACGCGCGGGCGCCCCGCCGCCCGCGCCGGGCCGCGACACCAGCGGAGGCGCGGGCGCGCGCTCGCGGCGCGTTGTGGTGCGCCTAGCGCGCCGCTCCCTGCGCGACGAGCTGATCCGCGCCGCCCGCGTGCGCCGCACACTGACCGCTGCCGACGTGGGCCGCGCTGACGCCTCTGCGCCGAGTCGGCGCATTTTTGTTAACGAGAGGTTGTCTCGCGCCAACAGCCAGCTGTTTCACCGAGCCCGGGAGGAGTGCCGCAAGCTTCAGTGGCGGTATTGCTGGACGAAGCGTGGTCGTATTTTCGTACGTCAAGCCGAGGGCAAAGCAGCTCTACAGATACGTATGGAGTCTGATATTTTACGGGTTTTTGAGCTTGGTCCAGTTTAAGTTCCATTTCTGTGAAAGTAGAAATAATCATATAATGGGAGTAAACTTACACTATAAGCATCAATGTATCTTTAAGAATACTTTTTTTACATTTGTATTTAATATCATACAATGTAATTACTGTATGAGAAAACTCATCACAATTATTAACAAACTATTGATCATGTTAACACTCTTCTATAAGCTATTTTATATTTTATACTACACTGCACACATTATCAAACTACATTTCAATACACTTACATACAAGAATTGCTACCAACCACCTTTATCATCTAATAACAATTCAGATATTTATATTAAAGACAGAGGTTGTTACTTAGACAAAACATTCTCACATTTTATCATTCAGGTCAATTTTTATTCTTGCAACAATGATTAACAATCGACAATTTAAAGTTGGCTTATTCAATGCTGGCTCGCTCAATACAGCTCATGAAGAGTTTATTGTTGCGGTGGACGAGGTTAAGCCGGACATTTTGGCTATTAATGAAACTTGGCTCAGAACAGGACAGGAAGCTAGGGCTCCGAAACTATCTGGTTTTCGACTGCGCCACTCTCCAAGACCAGACCACGTGCGCCAGGGGCGCGGTGGGGGGGTTGGTTTTTACATTCGCAAGGGTATAAGTGTGCGGGCCTGTCCGCACCCTATTGTATCACCGGTTGAGCAGATGTGGCTGCAGGTAAATATAAATGGCATTCATCTCATCATTGGAACAGCCTACCGCCCACCCTGGCAAGATGTAAATTTGTTTCTTGATGCGATTACAGAGTCCATAACAGCATTTACTAAATATGACAAATTAATACTGGTTGGGGACTTAAATATTGATCTTCTTATTAGTAATAGTAATAAGGTGAAACTGTTTAATGAGTTCCTGCATTGTCTAAAATTAGAACAAGTTGTGCTGGAGCCCACCCACTATACGGAGCACAGCAAGACTCTTCTGGACGTTGTATGCACCGATGCTCATGTCCGCGAAGTCCATGTTAAGCATGTTCCTGAACTCGGAGCCCATGCTATGGTCTATGTTGAGTTGGGTCTTCGACAAGAAAAAATGCCTCCACGTTTGGTAATATACAGACCACTCAAAAGTATTTTGACAGACTTATTTAACAAAGATCTAAGTAACTTAGATTGGGACTATTTAAAAAATATAAGTGATGTAAATGGACTGGTGCATGTACTCACGACTTACATTACCTTATTATTTGATTTACATGCGCCTATAAAATCAAAGAAGTTTAAGGACCCACCGCACCCATGGGTTACTGACACACTCAGGACAATGATCAGGGTCCGAAATGAGTACCATAATAGGTATAAATTAATGAAAACCGATGATCTCAAAAAGAGCTACAAGGATATGAAACATCTTGTTATTGCAGCCTTAGAAAATGAAAAAAGAGCTTACTTCACCCAACACATCAATAATAACATTAAGGATTCAAAAAAGCTTTGGAAAAATCTCAAAAATTCAGTATTACCACATAAAAAGGAGATGGTAGACCTTCCCTCACATATTGATAATCCGGATGTAGTTAATGACCATTTCTTGAATGTTCCTGGTGGTAACAATGTGTCTATATCACAACTCACTTTCTTTGAGTACAACCGTTTCAGCTCTGCAACCTTTTCATTGAATCCTGTAAGTGAAGATATGGTCTTATCAATTATTCTTAGTCTAAAGTCAAATGCACAGGGCACGGATGGAATTTCTTTGGACATGTTAGTTATGACTTTGCCTCAATCTTTGAATCCAATAACTACCATCATTAACAAGTCAATCCTTAGTGGTATTTTCCCAGAAGAATGGAAGGTTGCTGTTGTAAAACCTTTACCTAAAAACAACAATCCTTTGTCTCACCATGACCTGCGACCTATAAGTCTCCTACCGTGTCTCTCTAAGGTTCTGGAAAAGGCTGTAAGTATCCAACTCACCAAGTTTCTAGAAGATAACAGCATCCTTCCAGTGACTCAGTCTGGTTTTCGTAAGGGGCATAGCACATCAACGGCACTCCTAGATGTGGTGGACAATATGTTGAAGGCTCAGGACCAGGGAATGGTTAGTGTTCTGGTGCTCCTTGACTTTTCGCGGGCATTTGATTCTTTAAATGTCGCACTTCTTCTTTCCAAACTGGCTTATTATGGCTTTGACGCCAGAACGGTAAATTGGTTCCATAGCTATTTGAAGGATAGGAAACAGTATGTTGAACTGTCTCTGTTGAATGGTTCTAGGCTGCAATCAGCTCTTCAACCAGTCCCACGTGGTGTTCCTCAAGGATCAATATTGGGACCCTTACTTTTTGTCTTGTATAGTGCCGACATAATTCAGGGCATCACCCATTGTGAACATCACCTTTATGCTGATGATCTACAGTTATACCTCTCATTCCAGCCTTCTCGTTTGCTTGAAGCTGTAAGAAATATTAATGAGGATTTGTTTCGGGTTTCTATGTGGTCTAGATCCAATTCATTAATAATTAATCCCAAAAAGTCTAAGATGATTTTAATCGGCAGCAAAAATAACACTCAAAAGCTTGGTGAGACATCAATTGATGTCATGGTGGACGGTGTGATAATTGAAAGAGTAGCTGAGGCAAGAAATTTGGGTCTAACAATGGACAGTAACCTACGCTTTGAGAGGCATGTGGCGGACAGTGTGCGTAACTGCCTTTATAGGTTGAAGCTCTTATATAAGATTCGGCCTTACATCAATGAGGCAACAAGGATAAATCTCTGTGAATCTCTTGTATTGTCTAGACTTAATTACTGCGATGTTGTGTATGGGCCATGTTTGCTTGGCAGGACTGAAAAATTAATACAACGAGTACAGAATGCCTGTGCAAGATTTTGTTTTCATATCCCACCGCGCTCTCATGTTACTCCTTACTTAAACTCATCTAACCTGCTGAAAATGACTGCGCGCAGAAATTTGCATCTTTCATTGCTTCTGTTTGGTGTGATTAAGAATGGAAAGCCTCAGTACCTCATGGAAAAGTTGGAGTGGGCGCAGGAGCATTCCAGATTCCCTTCAAGAGCTTGCACTTTTGTTTTCGTTACTCCAAAGCACAGATCGATGGCATTCCGGGGGTCGTTCAGGTTTGCTGCATCTCGGTGCTGGAACGTTATACCCCCACCAATACGTATCGTAAAAACAGTAACAACTTTTAGACTACATCTCAAACAGCATCTTTTTAAATTACAAACTGCAACATAGGTGGTCCCTGGGATTAATGCAAAATGAACTTACCTCTGACAAGCGGGTATCCTCATCCGCCGTAAATTATTCAATTAATAGCAACAGTTTCGTGGTGATTAATTGTTAATCCCTATTTCTTTCTTACACCACCATCACGCACATACTCTTCATTTAATATTGCACGCACATGACATCATTGTACATTTCATACACATACACATAGAAGTTATACGCAAGAACTAAATATAAATACCATCACCGAACACTTTAACTTGTTTTCTATTTTAATGTAATTTTTATTTTCTTTCGATATTTTTCACAATGATTTATTTATAGCAATCATAACAAGCAAGCAAACAGGCCAAGCGGCGCTTGGTTTTTAAAATTCCCCGCGGAAAAATGCAAGAGCGTAATTGGTCGATCTGATATCAAGGTTTTTTGAACTTGCCAATCGGGTTTTGCTTGCAACCTGTTTACTCCACAGATTGAATTAGATTTCCCGGTTTCCTACTATTCACTCACTCAATTGACATTGACACACTTGTAATTTATTTATTTTTTTATTTGTTTATTTTTTTAATTCCAGATAATTATCGTATGTTCAGTATGTAAAATACTTATATAGTTATTCCTATTTACTGTTTTCCTCTCACCTAAATGTATAAGTATATAGTTTTTATTATCTCTCACTGTTATTTACTCCTGTTCAGTTATCATAGTTTTATTTTATATACTTTTTTTTTTTTTTACTCGGTAGGTATCGTTAATCCGTGATGTTACCCACTAAAGGCTCTGACAGAATATCAGTGCTGCACTATTACCTACCTGTAAGTAATAGTGCACATATGCTGAGTCTGGGCCTTATTAACCCCCACTGTTCATCTGTAATTAGTTTTTAGTTATTATTATTTTTAGTTCGTGTAATTATGTATTATTTTTTTCTGTAAGTACTTATGTTTTTTTTTTTTTGTGGGTTAATAAATGTTATCTTATCTTATCTTATCTTATCTTACTTACTTTCATTCAACCAATCACACGACGCTTTTCTTAGTGTGACGAAATACAATTAACCTGTGTCAGTGTAAGTTAGGGTACGCTGGTTCCGGTGCGAAAAAAGGACTATGCTCCTTCTACTGTATTTTTTGTTCTGTGTCCGCGATGATGTCAATTGAACTGGTATCCAAAGTACCTACCGGTAATTCAAGCTCCGATTGTGTCTTTTTCATTCGGATGAGCGGTTTGTAAAATAAGAGGAACTGAATGGTATTTTTGTTAACAGATAACATCTAACGCCGAAGGCAGGGAGTGGAGTCCTGAAGACTACATACCGGAAGCGATGGCAAAGGCAGAGGAGTGGAACTCGAAGAACTTCTACTCTTCGGGTGATCACAGCATTCACTCCAGCGGGTCCGACCCTAACATCAGCTACCAGTAAGTTCTTTATAAACACTTCTAGATGGAGATTAGGCTTTGTCCAAATAGGTTTTGTTACGGAGTTGGGTATTACGCCGATCATGCATTATTTCAAGGCAATGGTACAAAATTAACAATTCTCTCAACGCCGGCTTCGATCGTTACCTTCAAAATCAACATGGTCTGATATGAGGAGTTGACTAAGCCGCGGATATTACCCTCACCGTTCAAAAACATTTATTTATTTTAACTTTGTAAAGTAATTATTGTTTAGTTCATTGAGGTATTGTTCGTTATCATGGTAAAAAACTGCAGTCGGCCAAATTCCAGTGACAGAACTCGATGCATACCTGAAATCTTGTCCAGTAACAGTGTTGAATATCGAAAAGTGGAAAGAGAGAGGAACTGTAACGGCTGAATAAAAATAATAATTCGAAAAATAAAAAAAAAATACTGTAAAAATGTGTAATGTACCTACTTAACGGGTATGAAGTTAACGTAAACGATAGTTTTCTAGGACAGCGGTCGATTAACCTGTACTTATGAAGGTACCTAATGATAAGTTATTAAGTTCACACGACGATCGATATAAAACTCACTTCTATAAAAAAGTGTTTTAGTTGTCGAACCGATATGATGGTTTAATATTAATAATGATGATGATCGGTATAGTTCAATTTTTATCATTATTTTTATTGTAAGGTTTTGCAAAATTCCCTCTATTGCCTACATATCTACAAAACTTAATCTCTTTGAAATGGTGAATTTTGAGTTTTTGGTACTAAGGGCGACTGGCTCACCCTCGGGTTAGGGTGCGGTACCCTTTGTGCCTAGGGGATTATTTGCTAAATATATAGATTATGAGTACCTATATGACGAGTGGGGTGTCTGGGGCGAGCTACCTAGTTTGTTTACATTTTGGGACTCATAGATCAGCGCACAGAACGATATTTTCAATCAATGCAGAGATATATTTTTTTAAGATTTTATCAATTTTTTTTTGTAATATTAGAATTTTGCTTGTTTTATGGCAAACTCTAAGAGAGGAATTCAAGAAACTCTCATTTAATGGTCCAAATCTAAGTTCAAATTTGAACACTAAGAACATGATGATGTATAGGCGACAATGAAATTGGTTTACCACTCTAAGACTGAATATCATTTGCACGTACAAAACATCAAGGGCTATTTTCGCTTGACAGATTAATAACTGCTACCTCAGAATCTGTCAATCTGTAATCCTTAGCGAATAATTATGTTACTGGGAGATGTCATCAAAAGTGGTAAACCACTTTCCTTGTCGCCTATACAATTCTAATGAAATAATGACAGGACTGTACTAATTTAAGCGTGATTCTAATCAATAAGCGAATTGAGAGCACCGTTAATTGCTTGCAACTTACCTTATGCTAAGTCAGGGTCCGATTTGCAACTTCACCTTTTTCTTCTAGTAGGTACCTATTCAAAGTTTTAAATTTCAAAGTGTATATGTTAAAATATTTGATCTCTTATTTAAACTTAATCGACAATAAATAAATCGTCATTAAATCTTGGCGCTTGACAACGTTAAATCACTTTAGACCAAAAATTTCTCGTGAAGATAAAATACTAAAAAAATTAGTAAAAAATATTTCAGCGAAGGCACCGCCGCGGTGCGCCGATAAGTCCTTGTAAGTCGGTTGAATGATGTCGATCATGGGGTTGATCGATGGCAATTGACTGAGCATAAGATAAGTAGATAGAAAAGGGCGAGCAAGGGCACCCTTGAAATTGAACACAAGTATTTATTATGTAGATACTTTCTCAATGTTAATATTTTGCGGGTTCCAATTATACTCATAACTTTATTGTGATTATATAAAAATCTGTACGTAGGTACATTACTTTCATAAAAGTAAACTGTCTGTTTGTAAAAAAGCTATTTTGTTTTTGTCATTCGCATGTTTATTTTAAATGCAAACAGAAGCGCTGTGTGCACTGCACGGAGCCAGTTGTTTGCCGGCTTCGTTTCGAACTGTTATTAACTTTTTTCGTTTGATGTTCCCCTTTGAAGTTCTATGGTATGATTACGTATGTACATCGTACAATTTGCACATGAGGTACTCGTTAAGCACTCTTTGTCTGACCCTTACTGTCAGCAATATGATTTGTCTAAAAAAAAAGAAAAACTGTTTTCAATCGCAATTATGTTTAAGAGTCAGTTAGAATGTGGTTTCTGTTACTTTGATGTGAAGATATTAAAAACCTTAGACAGTCAATGTGAAATTTAAATTTTCACGGACCATCAAACTCTTAAGCATATGAGATTATGTTACTCCTCACAATGCAAATTTACATAAACTCTACTTTCAGTGAATTTACATTCTAAACCGAATAGATGATTTGAAAGTTGCGTTTTTTATATTAAAGTTTTTACTGAGCTTTTGGTTTCCACGGGTTATATTGCTACCAAGCCGATGCCATTAAAGCCATGTCACTCAATCTATCCTTGGTCGGACTTTTAATATTCTGCATACTTTATATTGAAATTGTTGAAAAGCTGTCTAACTTACGGATTAAACTTGGTACTATTTTACCTGGCTGGTATTCGTGTGTGGAATATCCATCAAATATAGATTTCGAAGAGTAATCTTACAGAAATGCTAAATGATGTTCAATTGATGTCTCGTTTTAAGTTCATGGGCTCATCTGTAAAATAAGTTTTTATTTCATTGGCCACTTGCACATCAACACTGTTGGATTGATGATTTGAAAAGTATGTAACGAAAATTATAATCAAACACAAAATAACAACATCGCTTAAGCTTTCGTAATAAAGCTTCACAAATAAGCTTTCGTCTTCTGAGAAATAAAATATTTATCGGTAATTTTCAAGCTTAATAATATAATTAGGGTAATCCTTGTTCAAAATTCTGCTTAATTACAGGCTGTATTTTTGTTTACTGTTAAAGATAAATTGTTTGAAAAATAAAAGAATAAAAATAAATACAAAAAATCTAATTACTTTTTTGAATTTATTTAAGGTGCTAGTTTTATGCTGTTTTGACAACAATTTTACTAGTTTTTAGGCATCTCTACTAGTAAATTGACTGATATCTAATTAAAGCCGAAGTTAACACCGCCGCCGCGTGGTCGCTACAATGATAAACTTTATAGTTTGAAGTTAGGAAGGTAAGAGAAGCATACAATGCATGTGAAACAAACCACAGTCGATATAACTTTCTACTGGGTGGGTGTGCCAACAAACATGTTTATATTTCAGAGTCTCATCGGCTGTAGTTTGTTAATTCGTATTTCGAGAATAATTAGACATATATACAGACATTTGATTGCTTGCTTTGTTTTAATAACCGAAATTTACATTCTTATATTTATTATTAGATACAATATTAGTTTGTAGAAATAAATATTATCCGCGGTGCAATATGTTTTAAGGTAGTCGAATTGTAAATTTTCTTTACGTTAAAATATTAGGAGAATGAAAAATGGACAGTTTTGAAAATTATTGTTATTTATAGCCTTGCATCCACAACTCTGTAGAATGCTAAGCCAGTTTCTCATGTGTGTTATAAGTTGCAAATACATGTAATGGCATAATATTAGTCCTCATGGTCTTCAAACACAAGACATTCCCGTAGTATATGTCCAGTACTTACTCAATATAATTGAAAATGTCTAAGAAGCGTAGCAGATGAGAACCGGCAATCGTTGGACTGATTACTTAACTTGGCGGGACGGGGGTAAACAAAAGGTTGGTCCGCCCTAGAAAGACAATATTGACTCGATGGCTAGCGAAAATTAAAAAAAAATTACATACTTGGCTCGGGTGATAGCGTTATAAACGTGGGCTTTATTTCAGATTAGGTGATCCACCTTCCAGACTTCCTCTATTTAATGAGACATCCTGTTTATTGTTATTCTATTATTTGACTTCGAAGTATTGTATTGTAGTCGATTGGTAATGAACGCCTACTTAGCAAACAATTTGTGGAAATATCACAAATACATAAATACTTTCCACAGCGCAATCTTACAAAGATTTTTATACAAGTATGTTGGTAAATGTTGTACTTACAAAATATCTTTATAAATTAAGATCTTTTTCAAATGAGAACAATATCTACAATACTGGTGCTTGAAAGTTAAGAGAGGATTCCATGAATACAAGGAAAAATATACAATTTGAAAATCGTAACAACTGAGTTTTCAAGTATCTTTTGTAACAAACTAAAATGATTTTGTACCTTTTAAGAAAAATATTAAGTAAATATTTCTTACTTATGTCACATTTTTTTTATTAGACTTAGCGATTTTGCAGTCTGCCACTTTTAGCGGTGGTCTAAAATCGATAAACACTCTTGCGCTACAGTACCTACGATGGTTCCTAAACTGCGGTAATTATATGCGGTATTTTCTACAGAAATAAACAAAATTGATTTAAATCATCGATAAGCAAGCATCGATCATCAATGAAACAAAATAAAGATCCGTAGCTATGCATTTTTGACGATCAGGCACATCACTAATTTTTAAAGATCACTTATTAAGTACTTGTCAGATCTTAATAAAATTTATATCTCTGACATAAGATACAAATCGGCGGAAAAATAAAAAAAAGTACAGCCGATTTGTAATCCTCCTTCTTTCTCGGTTGAAAAGTAGATCATCAAAATCACTGTGTTCGATGAATAATTGTAATGTTTTTAAAAAATGATTAAAGATAAAGGTGCTGGGAAATAGACGCTTAACTAAATATTAAAATTATTTTTGTCCAAAAAATTGCCTTGCTAAGCGGATTATTATATTAAAAGAAAAAATAAAACGTTCTACATACATGTTGTTCTGTATTATGTTATAATGTAATATGTATGTAGGTATTAAATTATACATTTATAAATTACATTAAATACGTAGTGTAATTATAATTACGTCATTTAAAATAATCGCTTATTTTAGTTTGAAAAATTTATTTTACGCTGGGCAAAAATAATGCCAACAACTTAGCATGCTTAGCGGATCTTCGTTTTTTCAACCGACTTTACAAAAAGGTAGTCTTTCAATTCGATTTTTTTTAGGTTAATTAATTTTATGCTGGCGGTTCATGTGTAGCCGCATTTAAATTGACCAAGATCTAACAAGTAGGTTCGGTGTGGTCTGAGAATTATGCGTATTTAATACATCCATCCATACTTACAAACTGTCGCGTTTATAATACTATTAGAATTAGTATGAAGTAGGGTATGATAAGTAGATTGGACTTTCAAAAACGGAAAACGACATCGCAGCAGACCACGGCGAAGATGGAGGGACGAATTTGATGCCAATGCAAAAGATTGGGTCCACAATAGCCCAGGACAGAAGGAACTGGAGAGAAGAAAGGGAGGCCTTTGCACTGCAGTGGGACACTACGGGCTGAAAATAAAATGAAATAAAGGTTATGATATGTAGGATAGTAGGAGCGACAAGGTGTACTACATATAGGTTTTGTCCACAGGAGCGAACCAGGCACCGGACGGTACACCGGGTTCGGTAACACCCCGAAGCAGTCGCAGTCGACGCCGATGTCTCCACTGCACAGCGGGAATGAGATGGTCGATAACACGCTGTCCTCGCTCGCTTCGGTAAGTCATCCAATCACCCAGGCCACGGAGTAACAGCTACAACTTAGAAATATACAGGGTACACTTAAAAGGGTTAGTGCATATAATAATGAGCATCCTTACCTATGTAAACGACATTGTAAGATGTTATTGGTATGTAGTTATTGAGTTTTTTTAAATACAAATATAATATTCTACAGTTCGCTCTGTTGGGAAACTCAAAGATACAGCAGCTGTTAAATATCAACAAAAAATATCTTGTATCGTTGGTTGCAACAGTTTACTACAAGCTTATTAAATTAATTGCGGCTTCTACTGAAACCGTTGAACTATCAACACAAAAAACTACCATTACATTGTGAAAAAGCATATTGAGTTTATGTTAGTGCATTATAGATTTACACCCTTGTCGTTACTGTATAATTAAATTAATGCCCACGCCCCTGTCTGATCCACTGTTTAGCTCCATTTTCAGAGCGTCAATGTTATATTTACTTTATAAAATATCGTTTGAATGGAACGCTCATTCTATGGAATTAACTACAAATCTCTCTCGAATGACTGATTTTGCATTAAGCGACGAGGACAAAGGTTATCAATGTTAAAAATCGTGATGCAACGTGTAACTGGTGCTGTGTTCGTAACAGCAGATATTTTGTCTTTATTCGATTATCGCTCCTTTGTATTTTATGATAAGATCGCATATGATATGAAATAAATACTTTATGAAAGTATTGAAGTTAAAGAGTTAATAAAATACTGTTAAAATTTAAATCATATTTGGTAAAAATATGCTTGAATATCTAGAGTACTTATGTATACATTTGTATGATATATTTAATTTTTGCAGGTCTTAAAAAGTTTCATGAAAATGATGAATTATCTCATATAGTATACTTAGAAATAAAATCTAACGACACTTGCCCTTGCTAAAACTACATTAAAAAGCTATTTCGGTGATTTTCTGTATACGAGAGGCAGAGCTTAATCGAACTAAATTATGACACATTTCAAGATAGTTTTATTTAATATGTTAAAAAACAACGAACAGTCCTTGACATCTCTCACACCCCCGAAACCTTAAATGGATAAAGTTCAATATATTTTCAAACAATCTGCACTCGTACCTCTAACCGAGACGTCTGGCATGTTTTATTATAACTTTATAGGTTTTTTTTACTTTATTGCAAGTTAAACAAAATGTATCTAGGAATTCAATGGTATGTATTCTTTTTTTAAGAAATTTATATAAAAATTACATTATTAGATTTGCTGAAAAGCTCAGTTTTAGTTTATAGTGTTTAACTTTTCTACCATTTGTTTATTTTATATGCAAATAATTGATGGCATAAACCGATTAACCTATAACTATCTAGCGTAACCCAAGCAGGATTAAAAACTAAAGTGAACTATACGTTAAAGTTTCAAAAACTTCATAAAAGTTTGCCTTCGCGGAAGCTCTAGGAATTAAAATCTCTTCTTTTCTATAGACTACTTATCTGACGTTTGGAGCTCCGTGGCTTTTGAAAAATGATTATTTACTTTTCGTGTTTAACCTTCTACTCATTTTCTTGAAACTGTTGTACTGCACAATTATTTTTCCTCATAATTTTGTCGGATTTGGCGTTCGTTGCAAAGCGTGATTTTGCATTTTTTGATATCGAATAAACTGAAGATAATTTTGATAATCTGCCAAGAACACATCAAGTACTTGTGTGTATTTATCTAATTTTTAATCAAATCTGCGATGTCTCGGCTATTCAGGTTCTAACTCAAAAAATATAATCCACTCTTCATATTTTTATATTTGTACTTCTATTTATCAGATAAAAAATTACAAAGTGATTCACAGAGACTTTCGAATCCGTAAAAAAGTACGCACAACAAACAACAACATCGTGACAATATGACTTGTGTATTCAATATTCATGCAAAGTTTCGAGACTATTGTGTCGTGGTGACGCTTTACAAACATCTTAGGTTCAATAATTAAAAAACTTTTAAAATGTTTTTATTGTTATAAAAGTCTTTAAGTAATCGAACTTGGTACTCTTAGGCTATGGCTCGTATTTTGCAGTTACTTTTTCAACATAGTAGTAGAGCATCTTATGAAAACGCTCGTTCGGTGGATTTATAGATAGATACATAACTTTTTATTGCATACTCTTATAAAACAAAGGAACTTAAATTATCGCTGAGAGCCATCTCATCCAGGCCATCAAATTATCACGGTACCTATCTATTGTGATATTGTGGTGCAGTTAAAGGCTCAGTGTGATGCCTCACCACAGGACACGTTTTCACCATTGTGATATTGTGGTGCAGTTAAAGGCTCAGTGTGATGCCTCACCACAGGACACGTTTTCACCATTGTGATATTGTGGTGCAGTTAAAGGCTCAGTGTGATGCCTCACAGGACACGTTTTCAGCGGACGTGCGCGACATTACTGTTATCAGAAATTATTTAACAGAAATTCTACATTAGATAAACCTACTTGTTTATTAAAAAATAACGTCCAATAACGGGCAAAACCGTTTTTATATCAGTTTAATTCAGTTATAGCCAATTTTGTTATCAGCTTATCAACTGTGGTATATCGTTAATAAAAAATAACTTTAATTGTTTGGATCGATCAGATTACTGAGAGAGCACTATTTAATCAAATCGGTCTTCTACCTTATTAAAAGTCTACAAACTTGATCGGGGCTTGATTTTTGCAATCAAAGCGCGTCCGACCCTCAACTAACTTCTAAGCGTGGTCCAACCAAGCCGATGAAACGCAATGACTAGCGAACAAGTTGAGTCAGACAACCAAATGCTAGAGAGAAGGAAATATCTTTTATACAGCAACTTAACTTTCATTTGTACAACTAAATGAGGAATAAACCCTTGATAATAATGGAACGATGCATCTTACTGAGCACGTTCACTGAGCATGTGTCCTGTGATGCCTTGCATCGCGCCCATCACTTTATGTCATAAGTCGCATTTCCATGTAGTTGACTTAACACCAACCCTAAACACAAGCTGTGTTTAATCATGTAGAATATTTCATGTAGTACTTAGCCACATACATATTAGCATTGATGAGATCATCCCTTTGTAGCATGAAACACAATGTTTTGTGGCACAAATAGACACGGGTGGTAGTACATACTTCTACGTACAAGCTCTGTAACAAAAAGCTACTACTAACTAACACTCGTTTAGTTTAGGGCCTGCAATTTTATTTTTAACCATGCTAAACCGTTTGCCATTTTTCAAGTGCCAATTAGTTCACTCCGAGTGCCATGAAGTATCCACTACAGTTCAGTTTCATCAAATAGAAAAGTTTCACCAAAATTAATTCGTAAATTCCTCACTTTACATAGCATACTCGAATCTAGCGCCAATTACGCACCTCGTTCATTTCAAAACCAGTATTCGTGATACTGGTCTTAAAATATACTAGACGTAAATTCTGTAGTAAAACAGTAGTCTGATCCGAATAGTAAAAAGGATTATCAAATAAAGCCTGCAAGATTCTTTCTTCTAAGGTCTATCGCAAACGGCACTTAGAATCACCTTGTTTTGATAGATGATTCTAAATTATGTTACTGTATAAAGTATATATACTATAACAGAAAAAATGGCTAGTAATATTTTAAAGTTTACCGTATAAACCAAGTTAACTATCCTATTTATATTGTTTTCAAAAGTGTTTTTTCATTTCTCTTATAGAAACTTCATCAATCTTCTAGAAAAGTTAATTATGCGATCCAAATGCAATAACTGCAAAATAGTCTGTAAAATGAAAGGCCCCATTTAATTAAAAGTTTCAATCGCCGTCAGAAAGGGTTACCAATCAACCAACCAGATGGACGTAAGGATATATAAGGATACATAGGGATGGTCAGCTACCCTGATAACATGCAGGGATGAATTTAGTTGGGGAATATCATAAATATATTTTGTGTTACAATGGCTTAAAAATTGCAAATATCAGAGCTTTCTCAAACCTGTTTATATGATGATAAAGTCATTTAGCATTATGGTTGGCATACGTTACCTACTGGCACCGTAGAAATTCAACCCTTAGCAATCCACTATGCTTAAAAAAATACTGCATTTCAATAAAACGCGTTATTCTTTTCCAAATACATACCTATCTATTAGATGACTGTGTCTGCACAATGTATAAACATAGTCGTGGCAAACAAATCACGATACAAATGTGATTGAAACCTTTGAACGGACAATGGGGAGAAAATAGGGCAATACTACTCGCAAAAGGGCAAGAACACCAGTTTTCATGTTTGTTGTTTGCAATTATTGATTTAATTTCTGTTATATTTGACTGTTTCGTATAGATCTGTTTCAGCAACATCAATTCTTCGCTAAACTCACGAAACGTTATGATAGGTGGGCGCCGATTCTACTAAAGTCTTACTTTGCCTTAAAAGCGTTCCACGAATGTGACAGCAAATCGAGTTTTATTAGATACGACCTTCGAACAAAAATTATGATTCTTCTTCTTCTTATCGTGTCGATGCTACAACTGTATTTTGTTGTAGCATCGTGTTGGAAAGATTAGCCAGACTAGACACAGCTTTACCGTGCCTAGCTGTTACCGGTGTGCGCCACGAGGAGGCTCTTTCCATGCACCCACTAAACTTGTGATATTATTCTGTAACTTTGTTTTCAACCAAACAACTCCTTAAAACAGCCAACCAGCAAATACAAATAATAACACAGTTAATAATAACAACGTATGAACCAGCTTATTCAACCTGTATTTTATCTCATGTTAACTTTAAAACATATGATCATATTTGTCTGAGATGAAAACAATGTGGTTTGTGAAACACAAGCTCAAGATTGAATGCACAATTCATTTTCCAGTAGCTCATACACTCAGCCTCCGGTAGTTTGGTATTACATTTCATTTTAATATTACATTTACTGTAAAAAATACCTCTGCAAAGAATATGCAAATAACTGTAAATAAATAAATCATTCTTGTTGAAATATGTGAAATATTTGTACACAATTATTTTAAGATTTCCTTTACATTTACGTCTTGTTTTCTCGAAAAATAAACAGGCGAATTGAACGCAAACGAAGTTGCGGGAAGCAAACTAGTTTAACATATACTTAGAAAATTGTGTTATTTGCCTTGCGCTGCCTGGTTTCCTCTATAGGGATTCGCTCAGGCTTCAGTCAGGCGAATAAAGTACCTATTTGTATTTCGTTACTAAGATAATAAGATGGGAAGAACGTAAAATGTTTATGGCATAAAGCAAACCGCAAAGGACCGGGATGAGTTTAGAAATTTGGGGGAAAACTTTTGAACTACAGCTAAACATAGTAGATTTTAAAAACAGGAGCTGGAACTGATTATTGAATTCTACTAATTCCATTGGTGGTGCTATCCTGTTCTAGAATTTTCTTTTTGTGAACGAACTTAACTGTAAATTAATGTCTAAAATTTTATGAACAAACCTCAGGAGCCAACAAGCTAAATTCATTTACATTACATACATTACTTGTGCTCTCACCGTAAAAGAACTAAATTTCTGACTTCTGCTTCTGACTGATTGGTTCTTACACCTTAAAAATAGTTTTAAAGTTAATGAGCTCGTCCAAAGATGTTCTATCACCGATTGCTTCCTCCAAGCAGTTCTCGCATTGAAAAATGAACGGTGCCGGTGCCGGAAATACAGGCACATGAGTCTTAAAACCTTTGTCTCAGATCGGTTGGCACCTCCTCAGCGGAAGTGGCTAATTCAAGGCAGTGGTTACCACTTAAAATCAGATAACCCATCGGTTTTATCATTTATGTATGCTAGCATCTCCAATCCCACATTTTTCACGAGTATTTTAGTTGTTAGATTTTAGTAACGTAGCTACATATTCATTTCATTCAACAGGGGTGGTCGGTTTTTACATCGTCAGTGACAAAGGCGGCTCGTTCTGCCACAGAAAGTGCTGTTAAGTATGGAGGTATTGCCACACAGAAGGTCTCCGAGATGGCTACCACTGTCACTGAAAAGGTAAGTCTTCAAATTATTATTTTTTTCATGTTTGACTCATTTATGCTACAGTATCAGTGTGACTTTTAAAATACAATCTTATTGACTTTGTTTTACGACAAAAATGTTTAATGTGTGTCTATCGTACAAAATATTGGTGAGAGGTTAGGTTTGGTAGAAGAAAGGGAGATAATAAAAATTTGTAGCATTAATCTTTATATTCGTTTATATTCTAAAGATATCGATGTTTAGCGAATAGCGTGTAACGGACATGGGATCCGTTAATATTGTATATCAACAATTTTTTTATGTTCAATTCAACTTAGAACCTCATTTCCTCAGTATTCCCGAGACATTCTGTATAAAATGTTGGGCTACAAACTATAGCAATCCAATCTAATCTGTTTACTAAATCGAAGTCCACCGATCTACTTGCATATTAATTGACCATCGATATCTAGGTATTGCATTTGTTAGTGAAACATTGCAAGTTGCCGGTCTGAGTAGATTGGTCTATCGGGAGCTCGGACTGAGACGTGCATATAGAATAGCACTCAGAGACACATCAATAAAAGTATCAACGAATGGTATCACTAGTAATAAATAAAAGCGTCACCTTACTATGCAAAGCTACTATGGTAACTTGTTGTTACTCTAGACTCTAGGCTCTGGTCGCGTGGAACTGGCATCTAGAATCACCGAGGTCTTCCTAGTTTGGGTACCTATGTCATCCATCCTGAATTGTTAAACTAAGGAAATATCACCTCATGTTAGATATAATGATTCTGTAAAGTTTGTCGTTAACAAATAAAGGAGAATGGGCATTTTGGGCCACAACTTTAAAAGACGCTCCTCAGGGTTGACACATAATACGTTTGAAAGAGCTTCAAAAGGCCTACGTTTCACTATATTTACGAAAAAAATCCGTCCTGTGGAAATTGAGATATATTGAAAAAACTAATTTTACTTAGTATCGAATTGCCACGAATTCTGAGAGTCCTCACAAATGACTAAGGTGTCGTTTGAAAGGACATTTAAAGGACTTCATTTGGTTCTAGAAGTGTCAAAAAATCCAACCTGTGGAAATAGAGTTATATCTGATAAACATGATTTAAAAAAAAACTGACGTGTGGCTCACATCCAGCGTTACCACAAATATGGCCGATACGGCGTTTAAAAGAGCATATAAAGGACATTTTTTTAAGATATGTAAATCAAAAATCCATCCTATGAAAATAAAGTTATGGTGGAAACACTTTTGAATTTATACTATTCTATTTTGATTCGTTCTCTGAAACCCCACATCAATTAGATATAATACGTTTGAAAGAGCATTTACAGGGTATCATTTGGTTCTAGAAGTATCAAAAAATCCAACCTGTGGAAATAGAGTTATTCCTGATAAACATGATTTTTTATAAAACTGACGTTTGGCTCACATCCAGCGTTACCACAAATATGGCCGATACGGCATTTGAAAGAGCATATAAAGCAATTAATTTTTTATTGTTACAAAAATCAAAAATCCATCCTATAAAAATAAAGTTATAGTTGAAACAGTTTTGACAATCTACGTTCATTTCTTTAGACTTCTTGCACTTTAAAAACTTTACTCACAACTGACGCCAGGAACGACTGTAAACTTTTAATTGGTGTAAGTTTGAACAGGTGCACTCTCACTTGAACAAACAGTCTAAGGGCCTTATTTGTTAAATCGATTGCCAATCTGGAGGCCCGTTGGTGCAAGTCAAGTTGAGCAATACTTCTTTCAGAATATACGCAGACACAGGGGTGAAATTGTTTTGCACAGCACGCTTTTCAACCTACTTAAAAAAAGAAGAAAGAAGAGTCACGCACGATGAAATTTACAATAAACATTTTGGAAATAATATCCTTAAAAAGCAAACGGAATTATTATTTATTAGACATTCTTCGTCTACAAATACCGTGTTTTCATAATTAAGTGATATAGATAAGACAAAATAATTATTTAGTTCATTGTTGCATAAAAAGTTGTAACTAAAAATAATGTTGATAATAACAAAATGATTTCGAAAATCTAAAAAAAAATCGCGATATTAAAGGAGAATGGGCACTTTGGGCCACGACTAAAAAAATTGTCCCTCAAGGTTGCCACATAGTATGTTTAAAAGGGCTTTTATAAGCCAATATTTTACTATAATTACGGAAAAAATCCGTCCCATGAAAATCGAGATATTTCACTGAAATAGTTTTTCATTTAACATCATATAACTTAGAATTCTGAAGGCCCACAAGAATAACTGTGATGTCGTTTAAAAGAACATTAAAAGGGCTTTAATTATTTCTTAGATTGTTTAAAAATCCAACCTGTGGAAATTGAGTTATTCCTGAAAAACTGTAGTATTGCAAAAAATAAAAACAGCTTTTTGGAAATATCTGGATTCCCACAGGTTGGATTTTCAAAATATCTGAGAAACAAATATAGTCCGTTTAATGCCCTTTTGAACGCAATTACAAGCATTTTTGTGGGCCTTCAGAATTCGGAGTAATACGACGTTAAAATAAAAAACAGTTTTTCAAAATATATCGATTTCCATGGGATGGATTTTTTTAATGAAAATAGTAAAAGGTAGGCCTGTATAAGTCCTTTTAAACATATTATGTGGCAACCTTGAGGGACGAGTTTTTTAGTCGTGGCCCACGCTCCATACAGAATCGCCCATTCTCCTTTATGCAAGTCAAGTCAAGACTAGAATTACCCTAGCACTTTAGTTTAAAAATATCATTATTATTTAATATAATTTTATTATAAATATTCATTAGTTCTAGTCTAATGATATTTTATTCGAGATTCCTATCAATATAAAAAGATGATAAGGCGAGCGATAAAGTCGTCCTATGAGCAATTAAAGCGTAATTTTCATTTTGTTTTATTGTGTTACGATGTTTTAATATTCTGTGAAAAAATCTCAACCAAAGTTAGACTCTTCAAATTCTTTTTAAGCTTTTTTTGATTATGCGGTTAAACGTTCAAAGCTCAACTGGAAATAAATGAGACTTTAAGAAAAAAATATACGATGCATTTTGTTTGCTGGAACTTCCTTTGACGAGAGAAAACAAACAAAATGTGCGGTTCATGCACAAAAAGTTCTCATAAAAACTCGGATAAAGCTGTTTTCATACGCGATATTGCCGGAGTGTTTTATCTTGGATTTAACTTTTAATTTTTTTAAATTGATTATTTTCTTTCCTTTTTATTCTGCCAGTATCTTAGATAAAATCTTAGGTTTTTTTTCTTTACAAATTTAACATAGGTATTTATAAAAAAACCATAAGGAACAGTTAGCTATTTGCGGACCGTTGCAAACGATCTGTATAGCTCGTTTCGACTGACGTCGATAGCTCAACTGATCCAAATCAGTACCATTAAAAAGTTTACCCAAGATACTTGTTGCGCTGAATATTATTCAAAAAGTGTCACAGCTCTTTTGAAATAATAGTCAATTACTTTGGCAGTGGGTGGTGGGTTCGATCCCCACTAAGAAAAACACGTAAGGGTTCATACGCACTATGCGGGTAGCCGCATTACGGCTAGCCGCGCGGCTGACCGCATGATGCGGTTGCGAATGCGGCCAGCCGGATCACGGGCAGCCGCATTCGCAACCGCAACGTGCGGTTGAAGAACCGTTGCGATTTGCGGTCATGTCGATCCATTTTAAAGATGGACGTGGAAGAAGTTGCAGCTCTTTACTACATTTACACACGTAATTTGGTGTTCCAAATTGCTGGCTGACTCTGGATTTCGATGATAAATTTTTCGGTATCGAATTCCATTTTACCAGACGTACCACGTGCACACACTCACTAAATGGCGGGCAGCCGCAGACTGAACCGCACAGTGCGTATAGCAACCGTCCGGTTGGCCGTCACTCGGGCCGCAGCCCTCCGAGCGACCGGAGCGGTCTGCGGGTAGCCGCATCGCAGTGCGCATAGAAATGAATATTACGTACATAATTGTGCTTGCGGTCAGCCGGACGGCTAGCCGCAATGCGGCTACCCGCATAGTGCGTATGAACCCTAAGATGATAAACACAGATGTTTATTCTGCGTCTGGGTATTGCTACATTTAAGTAATATATATTTTCATAAATAATATTGTTTTATTATTGTTGTAATGATTTGATCCTTTTTGCTTAGTTTGTATTATAGCGGGTCTGGCGTTATGTGATCGTTCGTATTTGTTCGTGTAGGTTTTAGGTCGTGCACTTAAGAAAACACCTTAGATTTTCTAGCATTCAAATTGTTTTGTTATACCAGTACTGTACGCGAAAACATTCCTTTATATTCAATTGTTATGATTCGCGACAAAGACACTTCAGACTTCAGAGTGTGAAATTTTTATAATGATGTGTCTGAGACTTGTTAGTAAAGTTTTCACATAGGACGTTCTCTAAAGATTGAGTTAAGAATTTGCAAGAATATCATTTAACACGCGGTTTCCACCTGTTTTATACGCAATTTAAATTTAATGCGATGTATAAAAGAGTACCTGAAGGGTTACGTCGCGATATTTGGGAGAAACCTTTTTAAAAATGTTTTAGCTTTTCAATTAACCAAGTTCTTTCAATTAACAATAAGAAACCTAACAATTGACTTCGTAAAGCTCATATATAACGTGTTGTTTTCAAATGTAATTGAAACTAGCTTTTCTTTTAACTCTTTAGAAAAAAAAATGGTAGCACTCCGGGAGTGCCGGCAGAAGTGAAAACTTCAATATTAACGTTGTGTTTTCACTTTTAAGTTTTCACTTCAAAAATATAACCACAGTCGTCATAATGACAATGACAATCACAATGACACAGACACATTCGCGCAAGCGCGAATGTGTTTTCACTTTTAAGTTTTCACTTCAAAAATATAACCACAGTCGTCATAATGACAATGACAATCACAATGACACAGACACATTCGCGCAAGCGCGAATGTGTCTGTGATATAACCACAGTCGTCATAATGACAATGACAATCACAATGACACAGACACATTCGCGCAAGCGCGAATGTGTCTGTCATTGTGATTGTGTCATGTCATTGTGTCAAGCGCGAATGTGACACAACGAAGACAACGAAGACACAGACACATTCGCGCAAGCGCGAATGTGTCTGCGCCACAACACTAATTAATTGTTTGAGTCATACGTCGCGTGACCGCAAGTGTGTTCTTTTGTCGTCTCTTGTTTTACGAGCAATGTATAAAAATTAAATAAGATCTTACGCTTTTTCGACGTCACGTGACCCTGACGCGAGTTTGAAAGTTTTTACCCACCCAGCGCCGCTAAAGAAGTTTTCACTTCAATAACAAAAGGAAACCGTAGTTGTTTACGACAAGGGCGCACTTATTATACGTTTACGTATTAGTGCTTTGTTTACTAATGGAAATTGACAAACAACTATTATGAATGCTTGAGACTGTATTAAGCAGTAAAAACAAATCCCTGTAGCACATTTAAAGCATATAAAATAATTTAGAAACTCTTTTTTAGAAGACTGAAGAAATCTACGTATACGAATAAAGTCGTAAAGATAGGTTTGAAGTCTGTCTAAAAAAACTACATGTATGAAGTTTTGAAGAAAGTAGGTAACTGAACAAATTCTTGGTTCATAGGTAAACAACCGTAGTGGCTGGAGCGCGCTAGGTGGCAGCACAGAGACTCGTCGTGCCAGCAACTCTTCCACTCCTTACCAAGGGCAGGGCTACGGTGCTATGAAGAACTCCACGTCTGAACCCTACTCACAATGGTATGTTACTCCCAACATTCTCAGTATTCCTTTAGCAATTCCCAAAACTTTGAAGCCAATATATATATTTTTATTTGCTCTTCGGAGCAGGCTAAAGTTTTAGAACCATACCGCCTAGTCTTACGTAAATGTTTTTCTCATAAATTAGTTTATTTTCTTTATTTACAACGTCTTCCCGTTCACTTTACACTTCTATCTTAAAGCATTCACTTTACAGTTATGTTTTTTCCGCCATCCCCAAGATGGCGGGAAGTCCACTTATATTTCGTACGTTATGTTTTTCTCTTATGTTAATTTGTTTTCTTCAATATTTCATGCATTCACTTCACAGTTATGTTTTTCTCTTGAGTTAGTTTGTTTTCTTCAGTATTTTATGCATTCACTTTACAACTTTACAGTTATGTTTTTCCCGCCATCCTCAAGATTTTTCGTACGTTATGTTTCTCTCCTATGTTAACCCGTTTTCTTCAGTATTTCATGCATTCACTTCACAGTTATGTTTTTCTCATAAGTTAGTTTGTTACAGTAAATGTTTTTCTCTTAAATTAATTTATTTTCTTTATTATTTTATTTACAGCGTCTTCCCGCCATCTTGAAGATGGCGGGAATCCCTTTGAAGCCAACTGGGATACTTCGATCAAGCACAATGTGACTGTGGAGGACCACAGACTATGCCTCTCCTTTTGACTTTCTTTTTTTGACTCTGGTTATTTTGTATCTATAGTTCTACAGCTTTGCTGAGTTATGGGTCTAGCGTTGTGTGAATTCCACGGATTGCACTATCTTCCAGGAACGAGCAGAGTCAGCCGTGGCAGGAGTCAGTAACGACTCGCAATCTCGACACGCGCGACTTATCGCGCGCCGGGGTCGCCAGTCCGCCGCCGCACTCTAAGGATATTCGTGTACAGAAACAGGAAGAGTCCTGGGATTGGCTTAATAATTAGCGCGGTACGTTATACTCACGCACACACCCATCGTCAAAGACACACACCCCCACCATATCTCATACACTCCCTCATTCACACACAATCTCACATCTTCTCCCTAGAGGACTTCTTCTCTATAACCAAGATCTTAAAAGACTTGCGCATCACAAACTCTCCAAACATACACTTGCAAAATCATTCGCATTACCAGTAATAATATGAATTTAACATGTAAATGTTGTTTCCAGATTATAGAAGAACGAGCAGTGTTCGACCAAGGCAAAGCCGCGATCGAAGATAGAATGGCTTAAGCTTAAGTTGCCCACGACGACTTCACTTCAGATAACTGTCTTTTCAGCTCGAAACTCGCAGGCGTTAATAGCGTTTACTCAGTAACTAAATGCTATTATCGCACGGAACAGTGGTCTGTACATTTATCAACAGATACAAAATACCATCTTTTATTACTAGTTTTTCTTGTAAAAATACGTAAATATTAAACACATACTCATCAATCAACAAAAATAGTCACACAGTCGATCAATCGACTCCGGACTCAAGTTGGCCGTAGCAGGGAGAACATGTGCAAATGGGGCTTCCGTGACCCCTCGCTTAGTCATTGCAACTGTGGAGACCCCATCCAAACGATGTCTCACTTGCTCGTCTGTCCCTTGTGCCCTACCACCTGCACAAGGCTTGACTTCGTGAACGCCACAGAGGAGGGAGTAACAGTGGCGAAATTCTACTCGAACTTGGTGTGAGGTTGTTTGGGTTGGCCATTGACACGATAGAAGAAGAAGACATACTCATCATTGAATTCGGCGGCTATTTATAACAGCTTAACTTGATTAATCGCTGTCGTGTTTGATAGAAAGATATTTACAAATATAAGGATCTTCCTAAGTTTGTAAACGTTTAATATACCTATTACAGAATATTTTTCAAGTCAAACGCTTACGCACTTTTCTACATATTTTTGTATCGCTTGTACCAGCCTAATTAGTGCCTTATAATTTGGGGTTGGTACAAAATGGAATGAGACAGTCACTGTTCCTAAACGGGTTTTATGTAGTTCTGAATATCAATAAGATATGCTCTGCTTACTTTTCGAGTACTAAATTTACTCTTATCGCGTAGCTTGCGACTCGCTTTGCTTCTGCAGACTAATGCCCCGTCAACACACATATATTGCGCATTTATCGCGTGGCTTAAATAGTACTTAAACAGTTAAGTAAAGTTCAGAATACCAACACATTTACATCCCAAATCCTGACATATTTCAGAACATATTGATATTTTAAAATTCTATTCCCAATATTTGAACTAGCTTTGGTGCACGTCTTAAAAATACCGTGTGGTTGTGGATTTTGCATCACAGATTACATCAAATATTGTGAATAGCTTTAGGGCAGTCCAACGTTGTCATCATCTAACAGGCAATGCGCTTATTGTATTTTTTATTATATTTAAATGTAGCTCGAATTTAACTAGTTGCCATTAGGTACTTATTTTAATAGTTTTATAATCACAATTTTATTATTTGTAGTTTTTTCGGTGAACGGGAGTGGCGTTGGGGACGGCATCATCTAGCGAGAAACGTCGGAATGTATTATATTCTAAAGTCTGTTTTTCTCGAAACTCTGACTAAGCAATTCTTACTGTCCTATCCTATACCAGCCTTGGTCGTAAACATCCATACTTGTATAAGTCGGTATTAGACATAGAACAACATATCCCATGGCTTAAAGGACAAGTCGGTTTTGTGGAATATACTATAAACGACATTGATCAGAAAAGATGATAAGATAGTCATAACATCCGACTATAGTCATGAACATCTTTGACTCAAGTCAATAGCATCTTTGACTTGTCATGTTAGTAACATCTTAGGTCATAGAGCAAATTGCGGTGTTGAACATAATAAAGTGGGCGTTTTTTTTTTGTCGTTGAGGCGGTTTTTAGTCCTCAACTCCTTAGGTAGGCGGTAGTGTCAAGTTTGCCTTATAAACCTGAAGTACTGCACTTCTACCTGATTTACCAACGAACATCGGTTTAGGGAGGCGAACGCTGGGTATTTTATTTTGCTTACTTTTAGCCATTTTGTCAATTTGCGTCGCTGTTATTGGCGGCGCTATATGTCTTATGCACCGAAGGCAAAACCAGCGTTGTCTCGCTCGTATTCAGTAGAAAACGGGAGAGACCTAGTTAGTTATGCTTTGCGGAGTACCCTTATTCTTGATTTGACGTTCATTTCTAATATGTTCAAAACTCGCAATTTGCTGTGCCTTGCAGCCGGACCGGTTAGTTTCGACTGGAGTTTATTCGTGAGGTTAGTTAACCACATGTGAAATAATTTGTCGGAAATATGTGGTCGGGTTGTCACCACCAAAGCGCATTGCCAGTCAGACATGACGACGTATCTGTGGTGAGGCGTCAAGCATAGTTTGTAAGGCTGTTAGTTACTTCAAATTTTATTTAGAGGCCATAAGTTTGTACCATAAAGGAATGATTGCTGTTTTAAGATGAATTAGTTGTGACGCGGATTGTCTAAAGCAGATGGTGATACAGTTGGGCTGTTTGAGTATTACCAGACGCTTTGGAGGACGCTAAGACGTCGGTATAAGGTTTGTCAACGAGGGCTGTATTATAGAATGTGCGCTCCTTCTGTCATATTTATTTATTTATTTGTACCATTATTTTTATAAATCCTGCTACTATATTTTTTTTGTATTATTCTTGTCTCTATATATTATTGGAAGTCATTATTTGGTACATTATATTTAATTAAAAACTGGCATGTTTAGATGTATCTCTGTACGTGCCAGTTTCGCTCGGTACCATTTTGTATCACAGCCTTCACGACAAAATGGCGACTGTCAGCAAACATCCAATATCGTAATATCGCTGTGCACATAACGACCATGGGAAATATTGGTCTACAGTACACCGCGGTTATAGAAATAAGTGTTGTAGGCCGACTGTTATTTGTTAAGTTTTCGGCTTATTTTCGGCTTATTAGTAAAAACGTTTATTTTTATGAGAAAAAGTGTTTCTAGAATGAGGCCTGCGGATCTTAGTGGAACGGGGTGGGAATCTTAATACTTCAGGAACATACATTTTAACTTGTTTACGATCTGCTGGACTGTTATAGGAATACGTTTTTCTCTGTTTTTGTTTTTCAATGATGGCCTAGAGTTTATTAGCTTGCTACAGGCTCTCACTGCTAGTCTTTCTCAAATAACGTTTCATACTGCAGTTCATTAAAAAAACGCAGTTGCATTTATTTCATGCACGATGCATTAATTTACGATTGAAACTTCTTAAGATATAGAGTTTAAAATAAACTAACACATCACTCATTGAATTGAATTTGACCGTTTTGCTCTGATTTTTTTCTTGCCTTGTTATTTCATAAAGATAAATCAGCTTATAAATATAAAATTTAATTAACAAAATGTACATTTACATATAAAATACATAAGAAACAGCTGAGCTATCTACAGACCGTTGCAAACGATCTATAGATAGTTCAACTGATCCAAATCAGTAATATTAATATTAATTTTAATATTATTTTTAAATTTAATTTAAAAATAATATTAAATATTTCTGAAAACAGATACATATTTTGTTAATCCAGTAAGTTTATTTTATCGTTTAATGAGAGGTAATTTTGCTTCCCATCCAGATATCCACACTTATTTAAATACGCCGGTTCTTTTAGTTTGGCAGTTTGTCTAACTGCGGGTTTCATTGACTGTGCAAAGAGTGACGTTGATTGATACACGATTTTACGCATATTATATTGATAATATATGGGATTTCCTGTATCTACCAATTGTAGCAAGCTTAATTGTAAGTGTTAGTTATAGGACGTAGCACTGGCACATCTTTCTTGGTTTTCTGGAGTTCGCTAGAGGGATGTATTACTACTACGGTTCTTCAATTTAGAACTGTAATACATACAGACCCAGGTAAACAAGAAGTGTAGAACAGACAAATAAAAATATATTTCTATTCAGACGTGTAATTATTTGGACGTAACAGATATATAATGCCAAATATTTTTATAATTATATGTTTTGCAAAATTAAGAGTTTATTTACATATCTGAGTCTACAAGCTATATTTTTACTGAATACTTTTTTTATATAAAGTATGTTAAAAGCTGTTACATTTGATTTATTAAATAAGAACAATTTAAATTACATTATAATGTATAAGTAGTTACATTAAGTTGTTGCTCTAAATCTGCTTTCATATAGTGAAACTGATCTCTAATTCATTATTATCACGCATCTTTAAAATAGATATAAAATGCAAATCAAGCAATATTTATTTTCATTTTGAATACATTTCGGTTACATTTTTAAATCAATTCTTAACGACATTTTATTTTGGATGTAGCCTTTCATAAATTGATTTGTAAACATATTTTTAAATGTCATCGCATCGATTTATTAAAAAGCAAAAATGCTTACACAAAGTTATTTATAGTAAATACTATAACATTCTTTTTTACCCCACTTTGTGATAGCTTGGACCCCGCTTAGCCTTCGGGGGTTTGATCTTATTAGCATTTTTGTGTGCCATACGTTGGCAAGTAGTTATAAATAATTAAGCGAAGCTACAGCTACGCTACGTATAAAAACTTCCTTGACTTTACAAAGAGGATTTATACTTCGACAGAGAGGTATACCCTTCTTGTCAGTGCTACGATACAATGCAAATAAAGTTTCATGATTTAAAAAATAATATTTTTAGAACTATGAGAACTATTGTCTTCTTGAAATTCTCCACCACCACTAGAATATAGACAATATTCTTAAATTACTCAATCAATTTGGGACAAACATTTAACGCGTAAACTAAGTAGTGTTGTATTGTAGCATCACTTGTTAGTTTTAAGTCCGACTTGATGTTTTTTATTGAAAAGCCTTTTTTTACCAATATCATTTAGACCTCTCGAATCTATTATAAAATAAAAATATCATAGTTTATTTCTTATTTGCTTTACTAAGCATTTAAAAGCATTATTTTATTAAAACAGAAACACACATTTAAGAATTCACAAGAAAAAATAAAGTTGGACTTAAAAAATCCGTCGAGTAAAGATATATTTTATTATAAGTAATGCACTTTCAAGAGCTTTTTTATTATCTATCAGATTTTAAGGCAGCGGCGTTTTATTTAAAAAAGTTATTAAAAATTCAATTAACACTTGAAAGTGCACTAATTACAAATATTGTCTAAGACCTGTGTATAGCATTTATAATAACATATGTATTATAAAGATAATCCTTAGAAATTTAGGCATTATGAACTAGTATTACCTACTTATAATTTGATTTAAGACGACAACAAAATTATGGTAGTCTTCCACGTTGTAGAACATTTAGATTTTCTTTCTTTGCTAATAGTGGCGACACCTACAAAACGATTATTCTTGATTTTTAACAGCTTCTCAGATTTTTTTTACAAATGCGACTACAATGAAGTTTCTTTAATTTTAATAAATATTAATAAGTAAGAAATTTACTACAAAATTAATAAATTTACTTTGATCTTTATGCAGTCTTTGCTGTCGGTGTTAGTGATAAACCATTTTAAAAAAGCTACCAATGAAAAAAAATTACAGATCCAACCATTCTTTATTAAAAGAAACGTGTGAACACGGTGGCTAAACAACCAATGACAACAACTAATTTATTTGTTATGTACCTACACCATTTTTGCATGTGAGTAACCGTGGTGGACGGGAGTGCGTCCATCTTTAGAATGGATTTATCTTTACGTCTTTGAGTGGCAGTACTGTTTAAATGACGAAGAGTGCTGACTCTTTTTGGTTATTTTTTATATTCACCAGCGTCTTGGATATCTAGATACTTATTAATTTTGTTTAAATTATTTCTGATTATAAACTTAGTGAATATGAATGTTAAGTTTAGCATATTCTTTATTCAAAATGTTTTATAAACAAAGTCCGATATTTATTATACAAAATTGGTTAGATTGTAAATAAAGTAATTTCCATATTTTTGATACGGTAAACGTTTGAGGCCGGACTGCGGATGTTGATTCTTAAATATTTTAGCCAGAGCATTCTGTATGAAGAGATTATCGTGGTACAAATACTATGGAGCGTTGGGGGTAATAAGGGGATCTAAAGAAACATTTTTACAAATAATAAAAAAAAAAATTCAATTATACATCATGTTACGATTAGAGCTCAGAAAACATTCTAACCCTAAGTTTTTAAGTTGTTTTCGACAGATAAAAAGTAGATTTAACTCTATTTAGTTCATTTAATTATTTTTGATCATATCCCTATACCTACCCATACATTTCATAGTCCTAGAATTATCTTCTTTATATTATTCTTAAACAGGTCTTAGATAATTTTTGTTAGAATATAAAAGGCGTTCTATAATTTATTTTACGTTATTAAAATGTACCACTTTAACAATTTATTTAATTTTGTTTAATAATTTGTTAGTATGAGTGAATTGCTGTTTATGTTTCGTACATTTTTTGTAGCTTATTTTGTTTATTTGATATTGTATGACAGTTGTTTTCATTTTTGTGAAGGAAACAGCTCAAAATTTGGTATTTAACCAACGAAAAAAAAAGGAAAGGTATTAAAGTCGGTTCAATTACAACATGTGAATTTATCTACTATAGTAGTAATATATAATAATATACCACGAAAAAACTGCAATTTAACAATACATTCAAGTAAAATCTGTTTATATATATATTACCCGTGTTTGAATTTATGAATGCAACGAATTTGGAAAGGCGTTAAACTAGGTAGATAATGTTGTGTATAAATAAATCGATCTTTGACTTGAAAAGGACCGATGATATAAAAAAAGGTTACGAACTCTTTGGGAAAGACTGTGATAAGAAGTTAGGCTAATGTATCGTTTACTTCACAAAACTATGAAAGAAAAAAAGACTTGTTGGTTGGCAGTCGTGATCAATATGTACATATTCAAGTGATGGAAAGTATTTTTATTTATATTTTGGAGCCTAATATTCTAATTTATTTCCGACACCGCCATTCAGCATTCTTGTTTTTTATAATAAACTTTATTTTTAACTGTCATACAATATCCTAAATTAGGTAAGTTAGTTTATAATTTACCTATAACATAGATATAACGAATTAATTAAGGTTATTATAATGTACGTAAGTATTTTTACACTTAAACACGTGGATTATTTTGGATCGCTGTTAATTTACATCAAAAGTTTAGTTGATTTTATATTTTATGTCAACCTATGACCATTATTATCATTAATGTTTATGACTAAAATACGGTTTTAAATAAACCTGTCGTTGTTTTTCGATCAATATCTATTTTAGGAGATTTAATTTCCGTTTTGGAAGATTTTGAGAGTAATGCCGTTTTTCATTGTGACATATCACATATTTTTTGTAAGTTTTATTTTACGTTAGACAAGTTTATCCCGCGGTTCAAAACTTATATCATAAAGATAGTTTTTGTAACATTAGAATACTTATTATAAGTACTTTATTTAGGAATGCCCCATTATGTATAAGTTTTTTTATGTTTACTTGGGCAGATCGGTTGTATGTTGATATGAGCATTACTTTCGATCCTTTTGCCTGATCTGCATAAAATTCGGCATGTCTACAGATTTTTGGTAAAATTATTAGGTGTATCGGCCTATGGGTTTTACAGTTCTATGGCTCCCAAAGGTGTCATGAAAAGGGATACTTAGACATTTCAAAATACTTTTCATTCTGGAATCAGTTAAATTCTATTTTTATGGAAATATTGCGAATTTTTGTTCGGGGCGAACTATTTGTACGTAAATTAAGAATTAGGATAGATACTAGGTATAATTGTATTTTCTACAATATTTGCATACATTGGCAGTTAAACATTTACAATTTAATTATTTTTAAAGATTTCTAATTTAGTACAAAATTATGACCTAATAAGTAAAACTTTCCTTAGTTGAGTTCATACATTAAATATCTAAGAATCTTTATAATTTAAAGTAAATAAATACATTCTAGATTTTATGAAGTTTTATTGTTTGATCGTTTAAACTTTTGGCCATTAAATTTTACTGAGTACCTAATATAATATTAGTTTTACAGGTTTATCGAAATATAGGTACCTACATAAAATCTTTGGTAAAATATTTTCAATGTTTCTTTGTGATTTTTGAATTGTCATAACATGTATAATATAAGGATATAATAAATTAACAATTCAGTAAAAACATGTTTTTTATTTTACGTAGTCACCTTAAGTATAACATAAGTAGAGTACCTACCAGAAGTTAGATATTCACAACAAAGATATTGCAGTCAGAATACATTTCTAGGGATTTACACAATATCAAAACTTAGCGAAAACCTACTGGAATAATTTAAATACAGTTATATATTGCTAGGTATTTTATTTAACTAAGTCTACTAGAATTCGGGTGATAAAAATGGAGTTTTATGATGTCAATTACTTTAATGTTGTAATATAATGTTCTTCAAAAACATTACTAATCTTGTAGTAATTTACCCAACACCTATTTTAGACCTCAAATAAAACATAACAACCATGTTAAAACATAACAGCGATATTTATCAGACCTGTTGACATTGTGACCTTTTACATAGATCTTTTATATGGATATCTGAAACTATAAAACCACTACACCACATGTACAATATCGAAAAATACAAAAGTTTTATTTTTATAAATAATGGTTAAATCAAAGTAAGTAAGGATGTGCACATCTTAAAAAACATCTTGAAGACAACTATATAAAAGTACCTATTATATCATCTGATCGCAGAAGCTTTACTAGCTTTATAATCTTTTACATAACTCAAGTTTTACAAAAATAACATTTGTCTTGATTCCCATTTGCTATGTAGGTAATCATGATTTTGTATGTTTTTTTAAGACATGGAATCACACAAAACCAATTTCAACCAATACCAAATAAAAATGATTAAAATCTAAAATACTTACTAGTAAGTACTACAGATAAAATTAAGGTTGAAACATAAACGTATGTGCGGTAACATAGGTACGGCTAAAATAATTATGTACGCGAAAGGAGTATGTAAGTAACAAGTTTGTAAGTTAAATGTGAATGTGATACTTATTCATACTTCCTATCATAATTTTATTGCTGTTACTTTTGTATCACATTGCCTTATAATAAACATCTAAACAAACTACTAATCAGAAATGATCAAGAAAATAAATGAATAAGCATCTAGTTTACAATCTAGACTAGATAACAACTTATCTGTGAAAAGTCAATAATATATTACTAGGTACTTACATATATTGTAGACTATAGTTAGTGTAAAGTATCAACAAATAGGAATGTATAATACACCACTGTAATATAAATCATAAATATGTAGTCCCAAACTAAACAGAGCTTAGACTACAGGAACTAGATTGCTAGAAATAATATATGGATTTGGTAGATATGCAAATTATAATACAATTTATAGCAACCAGAGTTTCTTTTGCAACAGATTCAATAATATTTATTACCTTTCAGTGGTTAAATTATTTATGCATTACTAATCATCCAACTACCCAGTGGCATTTATAAACAAGTGTAAATTTCCAACAAATGATGGAAGGTTCTTAAACTTCTTAAACAAAATAGTAATGATGAAATCATGCAGATTTAGTGTGCACAAATAACAATACTACTGTAAAATTGATTATTAAATGACCTTTACTTAGAATATATCAAAAATGGCATAACAATAACTATTTTACAATGCCCACATGTAAAAATAGATATCTTGCCAGTGGTTTAAATATTGTATTATCGGTCCACTAAAGAATGACATCATAGGGATCTTCTTAGACAGTGAGGTTAAGGTGCTTTCAATGACATTTTTAGAATAGCCGTTGTACATTGGACTCCTCAATAAGTACAATACAAGGCTAAGTTTCCTGCGGCTCAATTCAAGCCTTTGCTCTTGCGACATGTCTTTCACGTGCTTGCTGTACAGCTTCATGCAAGCTACATCCACACTAAGGGCTACTAACCACTGCTTCCAAGCTTTAGTGCCAAACACTCTCATAGCAGCCAAATGGATAATCGGTTTGAGAATATGCAAAGACTCTGCATACAGTATCTCTTTCACATCAAGCTTGCTGTACTGACCATCTTTCACTGTAACTGGTTGCCAATCCCGGAACGCTACAGGCGGAGCTCCATCAACTCGACGCACAATCCTTCCTGATCTCTTTAGAGTAAAGAATGAATCTTCCTCTTCAATTTCTTTACCCTCTGTAAACTTTTTCCGATGCAGTGCTGGAATGGCAGGATGTGAAATTGGGACTTCCTTGAATCTATGCAGGAGAACTAAAGCTGTTGTGCATTTGAATATCTGTAATATAGTGGCAGCCGTCCATTTCCCGCGAGTACCCCATCGGCTCTTGACAATGAGTTCTACAAATACTTCACTGTAGTGGATGACCGTCAACCACACTTTGATCTGTTCTCGCAAGCCGTAGTACTGCGCCTCGTTACCGTAAGCTTCGCGTATGAGCCGATCATTATACAATGATACCAGTTTTGATAAGGAGTAGACTAGCTCAGACACAACTGGTGATTTGTTTATTTTTCCGACGATAAAGTAGGATGACCAGGTCGCTACGGTCTCGACATCGGTCACCAGGTTCGGATTGGTAATCACCCATCTCTTGTAAGCTTCTTGAATTTCTTTCAGGGATAAATTCTTACTCATTTTGAATATCCAGAGATATTGATATCTGATTTAGAAAGGGCTATTAGTTGTAGGCTCAGAATATGAAAAGTTGTACGGAACGGAAGTAATATACCACGGTGTGATTGACTTTTGCCCCTTGTTCGATGTAGCCAAGCAGGCAAAATGTTATAGAACTGGAGCTCTGGAGAGTTGGATGATTACATTTAAACCATCATGTTAACAAATATCAAGAAAGTTCAGCACACAAAATGGGTAAGTTACAAATACTCATAAAACACGTCGAAAATATAATAAATAAAATAGGAAATATCAAGAAATACAGACACGGGCAATATCCAAGGCAATATCCAACTTTTTCTTGCTCATCTGTTCTAAATCTTCTTCTTTTTCTCTCTCAAAACGCCAAACATGACATACAGTACGGCGTTGTAGTTATGTTATTGTCAAGATTTTATTGTAAGTTACTGTCAAAATGATTGACATATCAATTGTTTCCACATATATAAAATTTTCCATATATATTAGTAAATCTTTGAGTTTTTCGGCCTACCTATTCAAGAAAAATAGTGCACTAATTTTTATATACTTTTATTTACAGTAAATGACTGTGTTATGAGCATTAAGGAAAAAGAAGTAACCGTTTGAATACTAATAAAAAATCCGGATGATGTGTTTAATATAATTTGTTGCAAATACTACTGGTAGTAACTTTATAACTTATCTACTAATAAATAAAAATCAATAATCCTTTTCCGAAGTTTTTATTAATGGGAACTAAAAGTATTTAAAAAGTTGTACAAATCGAGTCTTAACGTTTATTTCATATATTATTATATGAACCAGTAATAATTTGTTATAACACGCTGGAAGCACTGACAACCATTCCCTTCTCGTTCTCCACAGACTAGCAAAAAACTGTACTGCAGGAAAAAGCAAATTACTATTGTTATGTACTTTGTTTACTTTAAAATCTAAAAGTATATATTGATGTGTATGAGTATTTGATACTTACAATCAATTGCATATACCAATTGCATATTTAAATGTTAATTTAAAATATCGTTCGAATCGATTAGCTCTGAATTTTTATCCTGTACGGTCGCGTGCGTCATCCTACGATTTGGTAAATGCGGTAGTTCCTCATCCCTCCTACCCTTACGCTATGCTAGAAACGCGCGGAGGATAGCGATAGAGACGAAACTATAGGATCTGACGAAGGGAGGGAAGGTTTCACTCACACCACACGGTTTCCAGAGCTGCCTCGAGTCGGCCGCGTCATTCGGAGTCAAATAGTTCAGGACGCCGACCGCGAAACACGGCTCCTTGCGGTACCGCGGAATATAATCATGGAAGCTGCCTTTGAAGCTGCAGCAGTGGCAGCCGCTGAGATCAATGTTGCAGTACCGTGCTTGCCGCCTTCTCCACGGCCCACCGAAAAGAAGTCTAATATGTGGTTGAATGGGGTGCTGAGTTGCATGTCATCTGTGCTGCGAGTCTTTGCGAAGGCAGATTTGATCAATGAGTATGGTGAGTGAGGAATTGTTTAGGTTTTAAGCTGAGCTGCACTGCAAAATTGCCTGGTTCTGTTTTATTATAGAGTGTATTTGTGTCTACAGTTTTATTTTTTAAGTATAGATTATTTGCAATTTAATAATACTTATTCTTCTTTTTATCGTGTCGATGCTATCTAGATAAGTCTTGAGAGGTGTTTTGCCAGCTCTACAACACCACTTGTGGCTGCATTCACACATTCATTCATTTAATAGTACTGATTCATTTGAAACAATGAATAGAAAAATCTTCCTTTTTATTTATAGTATTTGGCCTTGCATTGACTCGCGGCTTTTGCACTATTAGCTGAAACCCTTTTCAGAAACTTTCCTTGTTTAAAATTAATTATACATCTAAGTAGTAAGTGTTTTTCTATAGAATGATGAAAAGAGTCAGTTACATGAATACTTTATTTCTGGGAGCAAAATCTTGAATTATGTTCACGAAAGAAAAAAAAAAAAAATAGTGTAGTACCTTCAGGTGGGTAATTATGGGGGAAGGGGGAGTGGGGAAAAGGCGTTTCCGGCGGGTAGGTGGGGAGGCGCAAGCGCCAGCTAGGTCTAGTATAGTCTAGCTGCTGTGCAACCAGTTCAGTCATCAACTGACTACAGTGGAACGAGCACACAGTGTCAAATAAATCCAGCGATTAAAGCTTTAACAATGAAATTCACTCGGAAAAGACAATGTGAGTTTACATAAATAATTATCATGTTATATTTTTACATTTCTAAACACTACAGATTAAAATAAAAATTAAGCGGTTTATTTCATCCGAGTTTGGATCAAAAATTATGCGATTTATCTATTCCAAACTTATCAACTCTTGTGTCACTTATTAGTTATTATCCTTTATCATTTTATCATTGGATTTAAGAATTTGACTAATCACACAAACCTACTAGTTTTAGTTGAATTTAACTTTTTCCAAATGTGTGTGGTCTGCTGATTTTAAATGAAGACTTGTGTTCAAACTCTCTGGATCTTCAAATTTTTCAACTATCTCACATACTTAATTTTTATTATCTAATATATAAAATATCGGAGTTATTTTCACTTGCATATCAGCAAGTATCTTAAAATATGTAGGAATCAGTACCAGAACTTTTGGTGCCTTAAATTTTGCATCCAGGAAATACATTTGGAGTTTATGGTTACAAAAATTAATATAATTGTTTACTTGTAGTTATGAGATATATTTTATCGCGTACCTTATTGTTATTATTCCCGACGTTTCATTTAACTGACTCTTTTCATAATTCTATAGAAAAACACTTACTACTAGAGGCCCCGCAGACTGCATCCTTTTTATCGGCCGATTGTTTGGTCGGCTTCTTAAACAGTATGAAGACTGAATCACTGTAATGTGCGCATCTGCATACATCTTCATACTGATTAAGAAGCCGACCAAACTATCGGCCGATAAAAGTCTGCAGTTTGCGGGGGCCCTAAGTAATATGAGTTCTGATCGCGAAAGTTTCAAAATATCAATTGTTTACTAAATAAAATGCCATTATGTCAAGTCAACTCCAACATGTAAAATAGTAGCCGGCCATTTTGGCGGCTATTTTTGTTTTACGTTGCAGAAGTTTCAATATTTTTAATTGGTTTTAGACACCACCTGTCGACAGACAACTTTTCGATTTCCAGTTAAAGCACTGAAACAGAAATAATAACACTGAAATTTACAAACTTCAAAAAAGGAGAAGAAGGTTCTCAATTCGATTGTATGTTTTTTTAGTTTTGTATGCATGTAACACGTCTTCTGCGCCAAATAAGAACAAAACAGTTATATTAAATAAAAAAATCGTAAGCTTGTATGAAGGGTATTTCACTTACATATTATTCATTATAACAATGCTTATCTTTTAAGTTTGTTTCATAAATAGGTTACGTTTTATTGTGAAAATTACCTGAAAAGGAGAATGCGCACTTTGGGCCACAATAAAATGACCATCAGGATTGCTACATAGTACGTAACCACATAGTGCGAAAATAAAAACCGTGGCAACCCAAAGAATTTTTTATTTTGATTTTGATTAATAAAAAATTGAGTATGAACTTATTTTTTTTTATACTAAGTAATCGTGGGCAAAACTCATTTCACGACATTTCTCTAACTGACGTGGTGTCGGACTATTATTGTATGTTACAGCTGTAAAGTGAAATATTCAGAAAAAAGTTATAGAAAATTATCAAAACCAACCAATTCGGAATGCTATAAAGTTTAATTACTTACCTGTACTGTGACCTTTAGCTACACGTGTAACCCCCCTGGGTTGCACTAGGAGGCTGCGTCGGATGAAGCCTGTTTCTGTTTCCCGGAAAGGGTGGCTAGATTGGCAGAGATATAACATTAAGGGTTGCCACACATGCCACTCGATAAAGTAAATTATAAATTGATCTTGATCAAACATGAGTATTGAAAAACATAATAAATAAAGTAATTAGAAGAGTCTCTACATATATACCGATTAATTGGAAAATTAATGTTGACCTTAGTTCTGGGATTATTTCGAGCGGTAGTTTAAAAAGTATATTTTACTGTTACGTGCGTAATATAACTTATATTTAGTTATCTGGCTGTGGCAGCCCTAAATCTCGGTAGGAACTCTTCAAGGTTGCACCCGAGGACGCCTCGAAGACACCTCTCGGCATTGATGAATCTATTTCTTGAATATAATTTGATTCGCTAAGCTCTATCAGTTCAAAGATTTTTAAATGGCTCCTATATTTTTTAAGTAAATATTAGGACAACTCAATGGCTTATCTCATTTAAGGTAGTTACTAGTTCGTAATATTATAATGGTCTCAAACCGGAACACAGCAATGCCAGCATTTTGCGGAGGAAATATGTGTGGATGGATAATAAAAATACCTGCCATAATAGCACACCAATATTTAAATTAAAATTAAATTACTTTGGTAAAATCTCTTACACCATCATTTAATCACTATCGACATACCCGGTCGGGTTTCTCCCTAAAAAAACATTTTTAAACATACAAACTTTGCAAAGTAATGTATCGCGACCAAAGTCAAGGCCATACCTGGAACACTGTTAAATATTTATATATGTACTATCCATCTTCCGACGCGACTCACTAACTAATGTTTCAGAGTTTCATAAAAAACTATAAGTATCCAGCAAGTTGTGTTACGAAAATAGCTTCAGAATAAGCCAAGTGTATCGTGAATTCGGATTATAGACCCTTTTTCTTATTCTTCCTTTCAATAAGAAGTTATATTAATATTAAAACGATAAACTGTGCGTAAATAATGTCACTAATGACACCAAATGCAAATAATATGTAACTTATTGATGACTTTCAATATGCAGGATCCTCGATACATTTTCATTATAGCAAGTAGTCGATACTACATGTTCTGTAAATCGGTGCATCTGTAGTGGTTTGAGGGAAAAGCTTACCCCCTATGGGGTGGGCTTACAGACTATACATACGCAGTTCAATAGGCTTTTGTAATGCTTGAAATTATCTGCAGCGTTAATGATGTTCCTATAAATATAAAACCTATATGTACTTAATTATAAGAATACTAGTTTAGTTCTCGTAAGTGATTTGTAATCTTGAATAATTAAACTAAATTAAATTGAAACCAAAAAAATGAAAAAGACTCCTTAGCGAACTTGAAAACAGATTTTACCAATGATATTTTTTTGCTTTTTTCCAAAAAAAAATTTACCTTTCATTGTCGCTATCATCAAACGAATAGATAAATTATCACGGACAATTAACACATATGAAAATTGTTAGCAATTAATCAATTTTCATTAAGATCAAACGATGCGATTTAAATTATACGAGCAAGTGCAATTTTATAAGTCTAAGGTTGCGTTACAGGAACAAAACTTATATTAAACAATCGCCGATGTAAGATGATTGTAAATAAAAAGGCAACCTAGTACCACTTTCTTTTTATATAGTTCCACTGCTGTAAGTCTTAGACGAAGAATACCTTGTATTTCAAGTGTTTCAAGTTAGAAGGGAGACTGAGGGTGGGTGCGGCGGATTCACTTTGCATTACATTCTACGGAAATTAGATTTTCATGTGCACTTACATTCCGTTCCATACACTCTAGGGAATAGAAACGTATTTGACTTTAGCTTTGCCAAGGTCAAATAAACATAATAGTATATTTCATTACTAGTTCGGAAAGGCTGTCATTACAACGAGTTCCGACAAATGTCTGCACGAGCCGAGGCGCAGCCGAAGGCGAGTGTTGACAGTCGGAACAAGTTGCAATGACGGTTCCGAACGTGTACTGAACGACTATTTTTAATACAGTTGCGAAAAAATGAAGTAATTTTATAAAATAATAATAAAAACAACTAAACTCGCAAAGAAAATTTCTGCGCCAACCATAGATTTTTTATTTTTTTTATTTGCTCTTCGGAGCAAGCTAAAGTTTTAGAACCATACCGCCTAGTCTTACGTAAATGTTTTTCTCTTAAATTAGTTTATTTTCTTTATTATTATTTTATTTACAACGTCTTCCCGCCATCTTGGAGATGGCCGTAGAATATAAGAAGAGATTATTTTTTTCATTCATTCTGGTAGGCAAAGGTAACTATGCCCATACCAAGAGACATAGCCAAGTCTTCAGTAGAATTTTTTTATTGATATGAAATGAAAATGAAATTTAATGAGATGAAATCAAATTAAACCCAACCTAACTCATTCAATCAAATCATTCAAATCAATGAAACAAATTAGTAGCTTCTTTTTAGAAATATACGTATTTGCATGAATCATAAAAACTTCTTTGATTTTTTTTTAGTAAAAACTTCATGGTTGGTTTTTATTTTTAATAGACATTATTTGACAGTTGGTAAAGAAAAAGCACTAGTGCGGTAATGGTAAAAAAAAAGCACTAGTGCGTAATAGCCCACTTCCCGAACGCTAAACGTCCCTGCAATATGCCACTTTTTGAGCAACTGTATTAAAAAAGCCTTGTCATCTTTGTGAATTTAACATTTTATAAAGGCACAAGTAACATCATCATTTTCCTGCCCTCATTCGCTATGTATGGTCCGCATAATCCTTTATCAATCGTCGTCTGGGCACCCACTACTTTTATTCATGTCATTGTCAGAGCTGAAATAATGATGTATCCTACCGATTCAGGAGACTTACATATTCTAACCCATATAATTTTTTTATTTCTTGGCAGACAAAATTAATAATCCAAATGATATCTTTGTTCTACCACCTAGATGCACATACAAATTCACGAAGAATGCAATGCGTTTTACAAGTATTCCAATAGACCTATTTTCAATAAAATATTTGATTGAATGCCAATGCACACTCATGGTATTCAGGATATGTTCGCTCGAGGATAAATAGGACAAACTTGAAGCTGGTGCATGTCTGGAACTCAAATATTTATTAATACCAGTGACTATAAGAATATTATTTTATATTTTTTATTAGTTGACGTCGTAGATAAGGTTGTGGATTAATTTCCAATCCAGAACAAACAATTGTGTGATGGCTATTGAAGATAGATTACGATGTTTGAATATTAATTTATATAAAATACAATCTCGCACAGCGGTCCGCAGCCATCCTCTATTTAGAAGCTACATCTATCACTGAGAGTGCGATCATCGCTATTTGGTGGCACTATTAAATGCAATGCTATTCATTTTCCGGACACAACACAAAGGGATCTGCGGACACATGCACTGCTATAGAAGATAATTGTATTCAATCTAATTACGACTACCAGATAACGTCTCTCAAAGCAACCCCTTCATAGTTTCGCTCGTTGACCGCGTGTCAGTTACATTCACATCCAATCATGCGACCAGTTTAATTTACAACCCTAAAGCCTTCTCTCGCATTTCAAATCAATTTCAATGTACCAGCGTCCAGTAGCAATTAATGTTTATGGATATGTATGCAAATTTGAAATTCACCTATAGTGGGTGGGTCTATATTTTTGACCGAAGATACTCGTTCATATTTTCGCACACACTAACGCATCATCGGTTGAGTGTGCAAGGTTGTCAAAGTCAAAGTTAATTAACCGTATTCTGTAAAATTACAAAGTTCATTTTGAATCGTTTCAATCGTTGAATATTTGAACCCGGATAGTCTTTGGTGTTTCGCGACCTATATTCGTGACGTTTCTCCGATCAGATATAGGCCGCTGCTTTGCGGCCGGCCTTATGCTGTTTACTCTGGAGAAAAATACCATACCTTTACCACCATCATACCAATACATACCTTTTTTTTTAATAAGTTTATGAAACCACTGTGACAGTTGATGTTGGTGATGGTATAAGATGAACGATACTAAATGAAACTTGACTTAGTCCTATTCACCTAAGTTGTTTTGACCACAGATGAATCTTTCTACATCAAGCCAGAGAGAATCATCGAGTCTAATTGCATCGGCGAGGGCGCCCAAGGCAAGGTGCACTTGGCTTCATTGAAACTGAAGAATGAACAACCCCAGGTTGTGGCTATCAAGTATGTGCAACAGATCGACGATATGACAGTGCGTCATCTTCGCAATATAAAACACGTAAACATCGGTGAGTACTACATACAAAAACCCGTGTGAAAACAGAAAATATAATTAGATGTCTAAACTACCATAAATCCAGTAATGAACAGTGATTTACCATACAAATTATCTTCGTGAAAGTAAATAACGAACTCGTTTCAAATCGTCTCATCTTATGTCCCTGACGATAAAAATATAATTCTATGTCCCAGACTGAAGTAATTTCCAAGTTGTTTTGAACCCAAATCCAAGTTGTCTGAATATAGGCGTGGGTGTTAGGTACTTGCTAGTTTTCACTTTCATTAGGATAGGATTGTATTTTTTGAGATATAGCTATTTTTCTTTCAATTCTAAGTTAAAAGAAGGTTGATAATCATGGGGACTTCTTGCGTGGTTCGGTGTTTCTTGTAGATGTTGTACTCGTAGCTACATGGCTGTCTATGGCTGCTCTACGAGTCTTGTTATCTTGTTTGACAGTGCGAACCCTTGGCGTCTGCGTCAATCCGCCGAAGTACTTTATTATCATGGAGTATTGCAGTAACGGATCTCTCTTCGATTATATGCGCCAGGGAGTTCAGTTTTCTCCCCAGCAAATTATCACCTGGGCGCGTGGAATCGCCAGTGGAATGCGGCTTCTTCACGAAAAGAATATCATTCATCGTGATCTGAAGAGCCCCAAGTAAGTCATTTAGCACCATGAAAGCTGCTAAACCGTGAAGTCTAATATTACTAAAATCATTTTCAATTTCAAACTTTAACAGTCACTGTTTGTATCAAGATTGTATAAGAAAAATGTTGACCAAAATTAGTCAAAATTATATTTATTTTTATAGGTTGCTGGTTAGTCAGCAATAGCTTTATTCACGTTTCCAACCTTAGTGCTTAGATCTTAACTCTATTGTTCAATCACACGCAATCTGCACTGCACTGAAAGCGCTTTCTGATTGTGAATAGTTCCTATAGATCTAAGGATTCGGATCAGTATCTTTGTCTTCAGATAGATTAATATTGCCTTTGAACAAAAAGCCTTTACATACTCAATGCTGTCTGTGACTGTAATATCAGCTCTTTGATTCAAAGCTTATAGGTCCCTAAACATTAAACTCGACGTCAGCCGTGCTTCGTCTCTTTTTTAAAATAAATCGAATAAACGCGGATGCAATCGTGTCTTTTCGTATTTAAACCACTATCTCTACCACTTCGTGTATTTATTCTAAAGCTTGACTTTGAAACTTAATTGCAAATGCAATTTCCTGTCCTAATGTTAATGTACTATGAACAAAGAGACAGATACAGTGTAGCAAGTTTATTACATTTTAAAATTCTAAAAAAAACGGCTCTTCTAAGGGGTCTGCGGTCTGCACAGGCTTATTTATCTGAACGTTAATTATTCCATGTGTCTTCGTAAATATTTCATTATAATTATCTCTTCTCTCTTAAAGTCCACCTTTTTGTTGTAGTATTCTGATCACTGAAAACTTAACTGCCAAAATCAGTGACTTTGGCACCAGCCGTACTATTGATGGACAATCTAAAATGATGTCCTTTGCTGGAACTCTGAACTGGATGGCTCCGGAGGTAAGATGTTTCCCGCACTAGGATAAAATTTTCTCACCTTATTTTAGCTCATACTTTTTTTCAGTTACTTTTGAACTTCTTAGTAATATCAATTTCAATTCGTAGGTGATTCGCGCTGAGAAGTATTCTAACAAAGTAGACGTATGGTCATTCGGGGTGGTTCTATGGGAGCTCGTGACTCGTCAGATTCCGTATTACAAGATGGAGCAGCATGCTATAATGTGGGGAGTGGGCACTAACTCGGTATCTCTGCCAATACCGCCAGCCCTTCCGAATTCTATTCATATCTTGTTGGTCCAATGCTGGAACCGACGTCACATGTATCGGTGAGTTCAAGGATTGGTGTAGACGCTATTGATTTAGCTTTGTTAAAAGCAGTATTTCTTAGTTTATTATAATGTCTACTGTCCAGTATAAATTTTTTGTATCGTGTTTTTTTAGCCTCTTACTTGTTGATCTTGTACCTGTGGATATACTAGCTAGTTAGCTAACTAGGCTAGGCAAAGTGCAAGCCTACTCCTAAAATATACTAGGCACTACAGCGTGTCTGTTACGTTTTTAATGTATATATTATATATATATATATAGACGAGGTGCTATCTTAATTATCTGAATAAAAATATGGTTTTTAAGCTGGTATTTAGATTCAAACTTTTGGATCGCCATTATTCGTAATAGCATATTCCTATCCTCATTCTGCAATAATTAAAGTTAAAGTAAGATATTGTTTATTTAGCCCCACATTTGCGATGGTGATAAAATCCCTGGATCAGATCGCTGAAGAACTGATGACATATGATCAAAGCATGTTTCTGGAGAAACAGAACGTGTGGGCTGCTGAGGCTCGCGATTCGCTCGAAATGGCATACCTCAAGTAAGCAATATTGTAGATAAACAAGTTCATTGTAAGTATATGCATACTACTCAAGCCCTCTCATTCACACAGACACACCCTCACCCTACTCGCAAATAATTGTACACTGTAAATAGACAACTCACAACTACTACACAACTTTAGTTATCCATTTTTACCTACATTTTCGCTTGATCATTATTAACTCAAACTGTTTCGTAAACATCACTTCACACACTAGAATTTATTATCATCATCATCATCATCATCCTGCATTGGGTCTATAATTTTTAAATCATCTAAGAATGTAGTTTTTACACGTCCGTCTACCTGCCTTTCTGTACGACCGTCAGTAAACGCTGGCTATGTTAGTAGCTAGTTTCACACTAAACACGTTCACAGTATTTCAACAAAAGTATTTTGAGTTATTTTCTTATTTGCACATCTTTATGAGGTATTTATCACTGCATTGCTACAGCTGGCGGCGTGTAGAATTTTCTAAGTAATTGAAAGAAATGGGTTTTACCACCTGGCCTCTTCATAAAACAAATGTATTCGGTGTAGAGGCTTGCAGATGAAAAAAGTATTCTCACAGGCTTAGATGATGATGGTGATTGTCGCATTGAAAATGATTAATTGATTTACAAAAACAAAACTCTTATATGCAATATTTATATTTATACAGTTATAAGATACAGAAACTAAGTACCGTACAATTTTATGGAGAGGATACTAATATGGGATAAGGGCAGGGAAATGATGATGACGCTCATTTCTGAAGTAGGAGCAAGCTGTTGTAGACGAGAGATATTTGTATCCTATTTTAAACCTTGCGCTAAACAAGAAAAACAAAATTCATATCTAAAGACAGATACGATTTTTGACATTAGTGGTAGCATGTGTGTGTGCAGTCAAAGCGTGATAGGATGTGTGTGTATAATATTTGGGTGTGTGAATAGTGATGTCTTCATCTCAATTAAAAAAATATAAGTAAACTACTGGCTTCGGACACCACGCTTGGGCTTTTGCACGTCAAGTAGAGATAATGCCATCGCAGTCAATGATGCAAACGGTTCAATATATGTGCAGGAGCGAGGAACAATACAGGAAAAGGATCCCAGTTTACACCCAGATAGATCTTTACAACCGCAATGATCTGAAGGGTAAACTTGACGCGTTGGATGAACGCATGGAGACCACCAACAATTTGTTCTTCGAGATATGCTCCGTGCGTCTTGCACTGGAGAGACGTGAACGCGAACTGGCTATGTGAGTTACATTTTACCTCCCACCAAATGTCCTATCCTGTACAATTTTCTGGAGTAACTTTCAGGACGATTAGTTTACTTTTGTACTTACGTTTCCTGCGTGGACACTTAACCAACGCAAGCAGGTTTTTTAAGTGATTTCTTATCCTAGTATCGTCTTTTTCATTTTTAGATAGAACTAATGCTTTTAGAATTAGGTTTTGCATCCTGCTCTGGAAAATGTGAACGCGTAAGTGGAGTTAGCACTTTTTCTCTCCTCTTTATTTGTTCCTGATCGATCTTCGGTAATTTGTTTTACATTGCTAGTCTTTTGCATTTTAAGAAATAAGTAGAAGTATTTTTCATTGTTTGGTCCCGTTTTGCATATCCTCCCTCCTCGGTCCTCAGTATATCAGCATATTCCAAGAAACTTTGGTCTTCTAGCTTGGTTTGCAGATCATGGTGTTGACTTAGTCATCAAAGCACCTTTCGCGTCTATCGTTTTTTCCTATAAAATATTAATAGTTTGTCCGAGAAACGATACCATATTATCTTTAATGCATTTTATACGTATGCAAATAATACTACAGCGGTGATTAAAAAATCTTTGTTCTTGGCAGTTTAATTACTGTACAAATTCAAATATGGCCAGGTGCAAGACGAACTAGGGCACTCCAGAGTTCTGTACTAACTATTGAATATACTAAATACAATAACATTTATGGTCAAGGCAATAATCTTAATGTTTTGAGTTCTGTTTTTTGTCATCATGAAAAGATTGCATGGGAAATATCATTTAAATTTAATTACATTACATGTTATAGTTAAAAAGATTAAGGTAACAGAAAGGTAAGTGGACGGACAGCGTCGTAGGACTTGGCAAGTCTTTGCTGGCTCAGTGCGGAACGCTAAAAGGGGTTAAAATCGTGGGAAAACAGACATGCTGAATAATAATTATAGTCAACTTTCAAGGACTTTATTGATGCTCTTTACTTGACGTCAGACACTTGTGTCCGGACCACCGAGTACGAAGTGCGTTTATCAAGTGCAAACTCTATCGCTACTCTTAGTTCAATCTCACTGGTATAAGGCGTAAACCTCCAAATACTTGAATTTTTCTGGTATATATCGCTAGAAAATTACTTAATTTAAGTTCCAAGTCACGCTCCATGTAACGTATCTTTCAGGAAGGAAAAACTGGTCGAGGGTTGCCACTGCGGCGTTCGCAAGATTCTGAAGCTGCACCGCGAGATGACATCATCCTCTGATGGCGTTCCATTGAACCTCGGCTATCGCGCTCACCTGATGAGACCGGAATACCAGCTGCTGGTCAACTTGATCAATGACAAGACCGTCACCACCGCCACCGAAGACCAATGCAAATGTGATGATAAAATTGACCATGAGAAGATCCGCGCAGACAAAATGGAGTCGAAGAAGGAAACCATGGTGGAGGTGCGTAAAGTCGATATGAAGCCTCGCGTTAAGCCTGTTTACGGAAAGAGGGTTCCGAGAGGCTGTGCCATAGCCCAGGTCTAAACGATCAACAGGCAAAACACCGCAAACTTATTATACAATCCTAAACAGATTTAAACTAACGCTGTACTTCATATAACGACATAGAGTCTATATTTCAATGGCATCACGACTGGTAAGTTTGCGGTCTACCCTCAAACAAATACACTTGCACCCAACGAGTTATAATTAACGTATGAAAGAAACAATTCACTTTCAACATTTAGTGACTTTACAGGACACTAATGATTCGATGAGTTTGACTAATCTCTACTATTTACGTGATTTATCTGTATTTGTTAATTATAATTAATTATAACTCGATGTTTGCTATGTTTACAGCGAACTTTTTATTCATCGACTTCTTGTTTGTGACAAACTATCCTATTGTAAATTAAGGTAACGTGGTCACAAACCTGCGATACAAAGTCTACAGTAATCTCTCTTAAATACTTTTTTTGAAACTGTATACTTCTGTGACACAACAGTAAAGCGATCATTGATCTTGTCAGCAACCAGTCAGCATCATCTAATTCTCAGGAATATAAATTTAAAATGTACATTGGGCTAATCCAATAACATACTATCCGAAAGAAAAGATTTAAAATGTTTCGGACTGGCTGATACATTAGATTGTTTTTTTTAATTTTTTTTAATGCATTGGGAAAAGCTTGGCCGCAAACACATCTGATGTTAAATGATGATGCGGCCTACGATAGAACCTATTAACCTATAGTTATAGATTTACTGCTATCCATAATCTTTATAACCATATTTTTAAAGATAAATCAGTTAAACAACGTGAAGTCTGAAATGACTGACGTGTTACTGACAAGATTGGTAATACACATAGATTAGTCACACTTTTTTTCATTGATCTATTATATTATCTGATGAACAAGGCTTGATATAAATTGTCGCCGAATATCTTGTAAAGTATTTTGCTTTTCGCAATTTATATTAATAATATTTAATGTATTAATGTTTTAGTGTGCCGGATTCGGTATTGATGTTTTAGAATTTGTTAGAGTTTCTTCATGAGGAAAGGATCGCCTCTTCTATCTTGAAGTAGTATAAATTAAAAAATTATATCGATTTGGAGCATATTAAGAGTCCCAAAATATTGGTGCTGAGAGTTTCATCTCCCAAGAGACGCTGAAGTATTATCAAATTAATTTTGCTTTTATTGCATAATTTTTCAGTAATGTTTTGTACCAACCTACGTCTCGATATTTAACAATTTGATTTATATTATGGTATATTAAAGTAAAATAAGAAAATGTATGAAAAAATACATTAAAATTCGAGTCATATAAATTGGTTTTGAGATGAAGCTTCTCGATTGAATTTCACTTAAAAATATGTTCATGATAAGTTTATACAACTTTATAAAACCTTATTATATTCCTTTTTACAGCCTAGTTTAGATTACCCCCCGAATTTATAAAAAGGCTGAATTGCTTAAACCTGTCTTGAGCACCGTTGCAGTCCACCTTTAGAGGAGCCTTTACATCGTTTATGAATTCGGGGGTTTCCGGAGCTGTCTGTACTCTAAATAAAATCTAGACGTTAGTTATAAAATTCTCTTGAACGATCCTTTCCTATAGTTTTAGATTAAAATAAGTATTTAATTGTATGAACGATAGTCATAAGATTCTCTATTTTTTACTTTAATCCCGCCTACTGTGAGATCTCGTTATTTTTAATGCATTTATTATTTATTTAGTTAATTTTAGATTTTTTTTTAAAATCAACTTCAAACTTGTAAAGGCTCTAATTTGATCACGAACCCGAATTTATGGAACTCTTTTAATTTAGATATAAATTTTGAGTTTTAGCTTTCTATATTTTTATAAGCGTAGATGAAAATTCAGTATTTTTATAAAAATGTTGCTTCAGTTTGCCATTTGCGCATAGGTTTTAAAACTTGGGGCTTTACTCTTTAAAAACGGAACTCGATTTCAAATGCACATGACTATAACAAACAGAACCAAAACTAGATTTGAGGAGCGCTACTGAGAAAATAAATTCACGATGAAATGTCAAAATATAGTTCATGTTAGTTTATCCTCTTTCCAAACCTCGTTGTAACTTATAACTCATTTGTTACCTCGATCATTAGCTCTACCATGAGTTTTTACTATACTATATTTACTATACTCGCTAGCGTCTGTAGTTAAAAATATGTATGAAGATTTGTACAGCGCCTCTAGCGGATAGTTGGGTACTAAAATTCGTCATACTAATATTGACGTAACTACTGTAGTAAAGTCAGGCGATTTTACTATGACAACTCATGGTAGAGGTACATATGTTGTCAAGATTTCAATATGTTAGGAATTGTAAGAAGATCTGCCAATATTTTAATTTCGTGATAGCATTTGAAAACGAGATTGGATCCGGATTCAAATTGGAGAGTAAGGTCTCTATGCGTATGCTGGTGTCTGAATAGTATTATTAGAGCATTTAGAGCTTAATATAAATGAGCAAAAAGCTCTTGCGACATACGTCGTGATTTCTGATTCCAAAAAGAATTAGATAAATGTTGCCTGTCGCGAACTGATGTGTAGTTTTTTTTTCGGCACTTGCATTTTTATACAGGCGACATAATTAATATTTATTTGCTCCTTATTTATTTTTGTAAATTAAAAATATACCAGAGCAGTCTTACGACCATTGTGAGATTATAGACTGCACTCGAGAGGCTGATCGAGTGATCACTCGAATTTTTCGAAACAATTTACTATTTATCAGCAGTAATATTTTTATCTGTTAAAAGAGAATTCTCATCTATTGATTTATTATATCTACTTGAAAGAATATAATTATTCCGTCTAAAGAGTTACTAGATGAATCAAATCAAACCTAAACCCTTTAGAATCATATTTCAATATGGGTCAATTTTTATTTTACTGGTTTGGACTTAAAAACTGTTTTACATAATATTGTTAAAAAGGAAACTTGTTTCATTACACTTAACGATAAGGCCGCCGATTTCGAATATATGGGCATCCTCTTTTAACAGATTTTCTATCCCACCTACTTATACACCCCAACTTTTACGGCTTAAAAATTAAAATGTTTTTAGATTAAGTAAATACTTTCTGACAAGTAACTTATAATGTAAACATAGGTTAAACTTTTTCTAATATTAAGAATGTGAAAGATAACCGATTTTCACCAAAGATACTTACACATTGAAAGCCACGTTAGGTAATGCTGATGTTATGATATGTCATGGCCGCGCAATGTCGTACAAAATGTCCATAAATCTCTGTGAAAAACGTTAAAAACCGACGAGTTTCTTTTTCAATGCTACAGAGCCCTTAGTCCGAAGACGCATTTTAAAACTCCCTACTCTCGAGCCGACAGTCGTCTCTCGGATGTCCATACATTTTTGTATGGCTATCCGAGAGACGACTGTCGGCTCGAGAGTAGGGAGTTCTAAAATGCACCTTCGGACTAAGGGCTCTGGTACTGAAATGCTTATTATGTGGTCCCATTTAAATTTTATTAATATCTGACCACTTATCATTTAGAATCCTAGACTACCTATCTATACAATGCAGTGCAATCTATCGGATTAACATTTTAAATATTAAATTTCTAGCACCACATCGGTATTCTTAAAGATTTTTGTACACCGTATTAAGCGGTGAAGTGTGTGAAACCAGACATGAATCTTAAGCCCTATTTACTACCACACTTATGACATAATAAATAATTTCTATTAACAGGGGCATTATTCTCTATCGTATTGCAAACCACGTGCGTTACTTGGCTACGGCAAGACAACGGCGTGGAATCTGAAAAAAATGTATGGCGTAAGCCTTAGTTGTCATTCCCTACCGCGACACGGTACGGTTTGGCCACGGTTTGAACTGTCTACTAATCGTGCCGACGTCTGCCGTGTTATGAAAACTATTCGTTTCAAAACGTGTCATACGCGATTCGAATAATATAGATACAAATCAATCATTTTTGAAGTTTGCGTTCGGAACGCGTTGTGACGTAGCACGGTTTGGGGAAGAAATCTCCTATGTCATAGAGAATAAGGCCCCAGTAGTGATTTGTAGCCAAGGCCGGTTTTCTCAAGCTTTTTTTTTGTGTTTTGTATGCACATTAGTGCAAGTAAAAACTAACGTCTCACCCCGGCCTTGATGGTAGATGATATTATTATCTAAACATTACATTTGAAATTATAATATAAATCTAGTCATTAAAATATACGATGTAGTTTGTAGGAGTTAACGAAATCAAATAAAGAATGAAAATGCAAATCTTGTTTTATTTCAACAACCTATCACAACTTATTATTAGGACAAAACATTAGTTATATGCAGAGGTAATTTGATACGTAATAATTCATCGACTTTTAATCATAGGTTCATTAGAGCAAGCGATCTGAGGATTCGACTGATACCGAATAATTGTAGTAGTTACCTGAAATTGGCCCTTTATATCCTGTCCAGTGATGAGCTTTTTTTAATAAATGATTAAAATCGATCCTGAGTATGTAAATATATAAAAACAAAAATCATTCTGGATTATTTTTAAACGTAGAAAAAAAACTTAGGAGGATCTCTAGTCAACGTGTAGGTATATTTTTTTCAAATAATTGTTATAACCCTTCCTGTGCCCCGCGGCCATTTTGCGAATACGTCGCAAACAACAAGCAATTTTCAAGTAGCTTGTTGTTTTGTGTCAACATAAGTTGACTTTTTTACCAATGATTTAAATATTCATAAACTTTTTACTTAAGCAACGTTAAACGACGACGTTCAAGAGGTACGCCTTTGGAAGCCCCTGATCATAGAACATTACAATAGCTATAACGCTTTGCTCGTGGTATTCCATAAGGAATCTTTCAGTTAAGCCGCTATATTTACTGAGCTGAGCTTACGTTAGAAAATCCGGTAGCTACCTACTGGATTTTCTAACGTCGCTCAGTTTTTCAGCACCTGGGACCCAGACGTCCCAGATACAACGAGTTTCTCAACAACGCAACACGCAATGTGAATGTGATGATACGTCTAAAACGAGTTGTTTAAAGAACATACCGAAAGTAAGTAGTAGTTTCGGACTAAAAATAGAGAAGCAAAGGGAAAAGTTATCTACTGCAATCTTAACGTAGTGTTTGATCAACAAAATTAAGCAATATAGGTACCTACCAAAAGTATGAGATTTCAACCGAATTAAATAAAATCACGTCGATCAGCTGTTCCACGGAGTTCCAGCCACGGAATTGGCAAAATATTCGCGTCGCACGAATTTCGCTCGGCGCTCGCTACACATTTTTCAGAATTATTTTTAGAAAGGCGACGAACGGTAGTCGAGCAGCGCACACGCCGTGGCGCGCGCGGCCCGTGCACATTGGAGCCCTATGGAGCCCCCCGCGCTCGCCGCCGGCCCTACCGCGCCCGTGCGAGCCGCCCCCGGTGCCTCCGCTGAGCTGGTGCTGCCTCCGCCTAAAGGCACGCCGCCTTTCACCTACTACTGGTGAGTCCTTCACGAGTTCCACATTTATCCGATGTTCAGGTCCGTGGTCGGCGTGCGAAAGTGAATCTTATTCCGGCGCGCTAGGGCGGCGGCGTCGGGTCGCAGAGCGCGCGCCGGCAGCGGTGGCGTTGTTTGTTTTTCACGTGTCGATGTATAAATACAGCACCAGGAAGCGCTCGGACTCCGGAGACACTCGACACGCTAATGGTTGTGAATCAGCCTCCTGCTGATTTGAAATTAGCGGTAATGTTACTTGAGATGTTATAGGTAATCGCCATTATAACCTTGTGCGTTGTCGAAATAAATGCAAATGATGTTAATATGCATTCCTTAATAGTTTCTTCATTTAGCTGGTTGTGAAGTGTAAAATTGTTGTGTTCGGTTGGATTTACATAATGTAGGTATTTGCATGTTTCCATAGCTCTGGCTATCATGCTTAGTGGGTAGTGTTTAGTGGTTTATGATAAATGATGTAGGCATGTTTATGTCAATGCGGAAAGTCATTGGAACATAGTCATCCTAATACTTTTGCGTTACCTCACAGAGTAAGTTGGAAAAGTGCACTTTGAGGCAGAACAAAGCAGTCTATCTGAGATGTAAAAGGTGTTCTAGCATGTAAGGCAAAGAAATATCTTATTCTACTAATATTCTAAGGGCGAAAGTTTGTTTGGATCAGAATAATATAATTTATAAAGATATGGAGCGAATTATCAAAAATACAACGATAGCAAGACGAAGAGAAGAAGAAGAAGAAGACGTATGGTAATCAGGACATCAAGTCTACGATAACTTTTTATAGATAAGATAGACCGGTAAGTAACGGTCTATCTATTATTTACCTTATTCACACCTTATTCAATTTCAGTGTACGGTCCTTCCAAGTTAATTCATTTAGTTAGACATCCGATGTGGCGCGGCGGGCGAAGGTCCGCTGGCGACGCGAAAGGTTACGGGTTCGATTCCCGCCTTGAGATAAATGTTATTACGATCTGCAAATATTTAATCCGGGTGTTCTGGGTATTTTATATATATAATAAAAAATATATATCTATGTAATGTTTTGTATTAAGTATGTCAGTCTTCTAGTAGGTACCCATAACACAAGCTCTGCTTAGCTTAAAGCTAGATGATGTTGTGTGGCTTATCCAGCATTATTTATTTTATTTTATTTATTTATTACTAGCGACCCGTCCTGGCTTTGCACGGGTGCAATGCTGAAACATGAGTGTTTTATACAGAGAAATCTACATATTGCTGTATTAAAAAAAAGGTAGCACTCCGGGAGTGCCGGCAGAAGTGAAAACTTCAATATTAACGTTGTGTTTAATTATAAGTATAAAAGTACTATCATTTATGAGGTAGATACAATGTTTATGTTTTTATTTTTTATTATTTTTTATTTTTCGCCCTGTGCCGCCTAAACAGAGCAGCACACTCAGGCACGGTAGAAAGAGTGGGAGATACTAGTTCCTCTCCCTTCCCCTCGATCTTACGCTTTTTCGATCAGCATCACGTGACCCTGACGCGAGTTTGAAAGTTTTTACCCATACAAAAAAAAGTGCTCAGCGCCGCTAAAGAAGTTTTCACTTCAAAAAAACCGCATCAAAATTCGTTGCGTAGTTTTAAAGATTTAAGGAAACATACGACTTTATAGTGTTGGTCCTTTTCATATTTATTGTACACACAGAAAATTATAAAAAGTTAACTTAAACTCTAAAAAGAGTTTTCTTTCAGCTAAAAAGTTTTATGATGTTGCAAGTCATTTTGTCTTCAATCAATTTTGACTTTGAGAACTAAAAAAACCTTGTTATTAACTCTTGTACTGTACGTAACTTGCTGGAATGTGTTCTTAACATTCGTTTTACAATAAGTTTTCGACCGAGATATGACAGTTGGCTGGCTTCGTTCACACGGCATTGTCCTGCACGTTTTTTAGCAGTATACGTCTTAACGTATAAATAGTGACCATACAACGTACATATATCCATTCACACGTCGATTGTACTGCAAAAAAACGTGTACCGCTTATACGTTTAAACGCATACTCAACGGACTTGTCAAGCAAATCGAATGAACTTTGACGTATTCGGTTCGCAGTGGCACATAATATAGCTCTGTCTCGTTCACACGGCACGATGTTCACACGTTTTTTATCGAATATATATGATTACTACATAGATTAATAGGATGTACCCAAAACCTTCTGTTTTGTCGGCGGCGAGACCGTTGGCGCCTACGATACCAATATAAAAGTACAACCACGCGTGGATCCATCAGTGACGTCTACTCGCTGTGACAACTGTGTGAAGACTGCGGCTATTCGTCTTTTACACGAATGATAATTTACCGTGTGAAGACCCGGATGATTGTACGTTAAAAAAACGAATACGAAAAAAACGTGCAGGACAATGCCGTGTGAACGAAGCCTAAGCGAATAAGACCATGACTAATGCGTTTTCAGATGAAGATTTCCTTTAAAAATTAAAGATATTGAATCTTTTATCGTAGATTGAGATTACGTTTTGTGATGAGTAGGTACCTATAGTTTTTGATTGTACATATTATTGAATGTGTGGTTCCAGCAATCTATTAACACTAAATACCTACTTGAAAAACATCATAATATTTAGGACTAATAATAATAATAAAGAATAATCGAGAACTTTCGATTGTTGGAAACCCTGAAAATATTCGATAGTGAAAGATACCTTGGCCTCATTTTGGATCCACATTTAACCTGAAAATCACATATAGATCGTCTCAGATCCAAAATATCTTACTTGATGGGCATTCTTTGTGTAATTTAGTGTTCTCCGAAAATGTCAGAAATGTAATATATAAATAAACTCACCTATAAAACCCGATATCCTAAAAGTCTCTAAGTAGGCTAACCTTATTCGAATATAGGAACTAGATTGCTGATAAAATACTCTTTATTATCGTGTAAGTATATTTATTTATTTATTTACAAACAATTAAGTAGAACGGTTTGCAAAACCAATTACACTAATTAATAAAATTACAAGTCAATTAAATACAAAAATAAAAATACACTAAAAGTCAAATGAATAAGTATATGTAAGTAGCTACTTTATACAAAGTAGGTAGTATGCATCACCTTAGCACATAACAAGTAAGTAGGTATTAGTTTTGTCAACGCGTTACGTTTGTTCTTGATGAAGGTGAATCCCAATTATACCGGAAAATATCTCCTAAAAAGTGTTTTTACGAAAACAGTTTAACGTCACAAAAATTTGATTAGATACAACTGGAATTAAAATGCAAATTTAAAATTTTGTATATTTTTCTAAACTTACTAGATGTCACCTGAAAGTCGCTCTGTGACACTATTACTACTTAACAGTACTACTGGTAGTAAAGATGACACACTTCTGTGTAATTTTTACTATCAGTAGTACTAGGTAACTTCGTAAAACCTGTGACTTCGCACGCGTGGGTGTACATTTTAGAAAAGCTACTGACAATGATCATCGTATCATGAAAAACAATTCCTGTCACACCACCGTTCGTTGATCCTTTAAACGTATTGTGTTTTTAGTTTAAATGTATTTCAGAATCAAAGTTCTTGATTGCAATCAAACAAAGTGGTAACAAACTAGAATTTAAAAAAATAAAAGTATATTTTGGTTCAGCAGTTTAGGAGTGATGTTGGAGTGTGTGATGATGTAGTGATGACAAAGGTAGGTATTAATATTTGACACTCATACTATTTTTTTTTTACATTATAATAGTACTAATTAATAGATAGATGATAGAAAAATATTGAATGACATAATAACAGTTATTGATATAAAAAAATGATTTGAAGAATAGTATTATCTAAGTTAACAGTTTTTGTTTCTGTACAAAATTTTAATTTTAATCTTTTACAAAGCTTAATTTTAAAATCATAATATCAACTTATGAAAACCAGATGAATGTACGTAAATAAGGTCGAAAGTAGGTACGTTATGTCGGTTAGTACAACACATTACTGAAAATGATCTGCGATCAGCGGCAAATCGCAAAACATTTTATTACTGGTCGACTAACTAACATTCTAATTTGAAACAGCTAAACTAAAATAATAATTATGTATGTCTGCCAAGGTTTACCTTTTACTTACCAAAAATAAATATGAGCTTATCTAGAATGTTGCCGCAGGTAGTTTTAAATAGCGCCATCTGTTAGACTCTCTTCAAATGTTTTGTTGTAATTAGCCATCTGTTGAATCAGTCTTGAACTAAATCATGTTTTTTCTTCAATTAGGTTTGAATCTAGTAATGATTTAGTTTACGCTACTTTCAGTAGCGCTAGAGATTCCATTTTCAATATAAAGGTATGCGATGTATTCAAATGTGTTTGATGTCGTAGTCAAATTAAACGCTTTATTAAATTTTGCACGACTCGATCGATGCCAATTGAAGCGCAACGTTTTATCTATCATCGATGAAAAATTGGAACAATCGAGCGTTATTTGCGTCGATTGACACCACTATGATGATGAAACAGATCGTGGAATGGGCGCGTAGCGTAAACACGGAGCGCGCTACGCTAGTACAAAAATAGGCGGCGCGCGCGCAGTCCGCGTCCGACCCTCGCGAACTCGCGGGCATGAGCTCCCGCCATGGGCAGCAACTGCTGCAAGGGAGACGCCTCTAGGCCCATCCGGTCTACCTCCTCTATATACTCCAGGTACATCTACCTCGCCATTCTCGTCGCTCAGGAGTTCCTCTCTGTGCCCTGGATCCTCAGAACCCTCAAATCTCTTTCGTACGTAGTGCCTTGACAGTGCAGTGTACAGTGTACCTAGTGCTGGATTATGTAATGTTTGTTTACGTGCTTAGTGACGAGCCCGGACTGACTCCTGGTGCGCCAGGATACGATGTGACTCACTGCAAGGCTTTTGGATGTTCATTGTTAAATGTTTAGACTGTGCTAAATTGAACCTTATGTCAATGCCTCTACCAAAAGCCAGCTCCTAGTGTGTGAATGGTCGTTTGATAGCTTCGGGATGGATCAATGCGGTTCAATTAACGTTTTCACGGAAATCCATTGAAGCCTCATATTAAATTCAACAGGCTGTTCCCGACAGTTTTCACATAATAATTTTCGAAAAGAAACGCTCGCTTTTTTACGTTTATATGTTTTACTGGAGCTTAGTCATGCATCCCTTCATACATTTATTTTAGCTGCCTGCAAATTGGTTTTAAGCTTAGTTCTTATCTTAGCCGTAGCTGTGCGTTTTTTTCACAAAAAGTTATGGAGACAATTCATAGAGTTATTATATCCCAATATTTTTAAAATGGTTCTGAGACAAAACCAGTCCGCTGAAGTACTGAAGGAATATAAATAAATAATAAAGTATTTCAAAGGTGACGAGTGTGACGACACTCATTGGCCACAACACATAACATAAATTACAGTGTTACGTGACGCGACGTATCAGAATTCAACAAAAGAACAAAACAAACAAAACAATGTATGTAATCTGTAGAAAATATTTACATACTTTACCGAATACTTGTAAACCGGGATAGGGACCAAACAGCGGTTTTTTATTTTTGGACTCTTAGTTATATGTATTCATAGCAATAGTTCGGTCAATTAGGCAGTAACTAAAATGTTGCTAATACTGAATATCATCTTTTATGATTTGAAAATAACGTTAAACTAACTAGCAGGCGTAGTGTGAAATGTCCATATACATTTATGTTCAATATTATTATAAGATACATTTAAAATTTTGCATCGTAATTAAATGATTTATGGCCACTAGAAATAATTAAAACTAAGTCCCGTTTACTAACAAGTTCGAAATATCAAAAATAGTAAGAACTTGGTATTATTTTATGCGATTCAAAGCAACCATTTATCATAGCTATATTATTTTAGGAACTTACTGAGCGACCAATGAAAATAAAGATAACTAATCATTTTTGTAAGAGTCTGCCATGATTTTAACCTTGTCGTTTTTTATGTAGGTCGGTATATTTTTTGGTGGAATATTTCTTTGTGATCTTGAATTTTTTATTAGAATTGTCGGTCATCGATAAGAAAATTGTGTGTTTGTTTATACCCGAGTTGTTGTACCCGATTTTGCTTTGCGTACAAAAATGTATGTAGCTCATTGTAACTGCCCCTTATTATTCAAGAGGTGCAAATTTTAATGTAGTTGAATTTAAAACAATATTTAAAGCCTATCTTACAAAAAGATAGCTTAGACAGTATCCATACGTAAAAAGAATCTATTCTAAACTTTAATTTGTCAATACTTGATTTATCGATTCATCACCATATCGATCACCATAATAATACCTATATATTTGATCCTCAACCGCATTGTAACCATTTAGCCAACTTGAAAGAAACTTGCTTTGAAAATGATATTATTTTGTGTACAGCTTATATGCCGGAAAATAACAGGAGGTGAAGAAAACGCGGACGAAGTCGCAGTCGGAAGCTAGTAATCAAATATGGGAATCAGTTTAGCAATCTTATTAAAGTTTCTGGGTCACTGTTTCTATCCCTTGGTGTGTCAATGCAGTTCGATGTACATTGGCGCATTTCCAGACTGTGTTGCATTGCAACTAACGCACCTTGTAAAACATTGATGAACCTTTATGTTGTTTAAACTTTATAATCGTATGAAAATAAAATACATAATTATTTCTAAAAATGGTCCAATTTATATGGGACAAGTACCAAACAAAAAATCATCATTAAATTCGGTTCGTAATCGAGGAATCGCGACGAATTGAAAACCTATTTTTGACGTCAGTTTAAATAAATAGTATTGATATTAATGTTAAACGTTATTTTAATTAAAGGCTTACTTATGTTATTTTTTCTTGATTTTGTTTACATCCATCTCTTGACTGATTGTCTGATTATCACAAAGGACACATTTGTGTTGGTATTATCTCTGCCTTTAGGGCTGCCGTCTGGGTGTTTCTAACTATGGTATTAATATACATTTTAAATAATTGTGTTCAGTGCCTCTACCATGAGTTTTTACTATACTATAGTTACTATACTCGCTAGCGTCTGTAGTTAAAAAAATGTATGAAGATTTGTGCAGCGCCTCTAGCGGATAGTTGGGTACTAAAATTCGTAATATTTACTAATATTGACGTAACCACTGTAGTAAAGTCAGGCGATTTTACTGTGACAGCTCATGGTAGAGGTACAGTATTATACCAGCAATCTAATAACCGTATAGACTTTGCTTCGTTTTGACTTCCTTCAGTTTATGAAATTAATTTGTTGTATCTAGTTATAATACCTACTTACCTCATAAATGCCAGTCCTCAACAACAAATCACATTTCAATAAAAACATATTAGTGCCAAGTGTCACTAAATCAAACATTGTTGTAATGTAATGTTACAGTTGTTATGAGTTTTTGTGATTTCCGTGGGAGTAGAAACTGGCAAAACATTGTATGTTTGATACGAGACAAACACCTATAGAATGCAGATTGTTATTAAAAAAGTTAACGCGGAACTCGATTTGTCGTTTTTTTGTGGGAAAATAGTACTTAAAACTCGTATTTGAAAGCTCTCGACCTTAAGCCGCAACTCAGACTCTACATTTGGAAACTGGGTCTACGGGTCAGCTACGCCTTAAAAATACATCGTAGACCTCTACGAATAGTTTTAGATTTTCTTTAAAAATGTATTACTAAAACATCTATTATATGAAAGGTAATGTAAAGTTACACGCACGTAACGTTTATTTTCTAAGCGTTTATCTGAGATTGGAATGATTGATTTCTTAAATAAGGCTTTATTTTAAAAACGTAGCACATTCTTTATTATGACGTGCGTTACATTTTTCGTGCGTCGTTCGATCCTAGTGGGCGTTGACTCTTAAATCGATTTATTTATAATATCACTATCGTAAATAAACAACAATAAAGTTGTCAAAATTATGTGGTTTAGGCGTATTCGTCTGCACAGTATTCTGTGGGGTAAGATGATCTTTGTAGCTATATAAATATACATAATCACGTGCATTTTACACATATGGTTAATAAAAAATGGTTGCAATTTGTTTAGAGAGGTCTAGTTTAAAGTTTCTAATATCATAAGTTTATAATATAATCTCAGTATCCATGTTCTCGATTGACAAAATATAGCCCAAATGTTAAACAATGCCCTGTTTTGTTTCATTTTTGTAATACATTTCTTTGCAAAGGTCAGAAATAATCTATGTTTTCAACAATACAGGCTGACTGTTTATGAGTCATTCGGGTCAATTTATCGCCGAAACTGAAGGATTGCAAAAAAACTATGTACTTTTTATATCTACTTTTGTACATTTTATAAATACTAATAGTCGAAAGTTTGTTTGTGAATAAATAAATTTAATTACGTTTCAAAATAAATTGAAAACATGACTCCTTGCATGCAAGGAGCATGAAGTTTTTTGGTTTTGAACTTCGCCATTACGGTCTTTATAATAAAAAGCCCGTAAACAACAACTAGCAATCAGGATTAAGTATAAAAATATAACACACTTGCCAAGACCTTGAGACCACACATTCCACGTTAAATAAATGCACAAATAAACAGCACACCGGAAGGTTTCTTTAATAACGATTTATTTAATTTATCTTTTAAATGCAAAACAAATAAATTAACATAGAACATTAGATAGATGTAAAACCATCGTCAGTTACAACATTTATTTATATATATGTATTTAACAATCTTCGTATTTATTTATTTATTAATTTTACAAAAAACTGAAATGAGTAAAATAACATAAAAATTATTGTCTGGAAATAACTCTAGATTGACTAACTACACTAACTGCAGAGGTGATTTTACAGGCTTGCAATACTGGCTTTGACCATTCGTTCCCTCAAAGACATAATCGATAAGCTAGTTACAAAAATTAGCGTTTATAATAAAAGTCTTGGTTCAGTGATCTATTGTTTATTCTGAGAAGCGTTCCTTATTATGCACTCTAATAATAAATTCAAAAATAATCCCTGCGAGTCGGATCTGGAGCACGCCGAGACATCGATAAAGTTATAATCAGACTGCATACTGCAAGCCCTATACTAAAATACATTATATTCTTGGATCCAGCATCTTTAGTCACAAAACTTGATAGTGTGAAAAACAACATTTGCTTACTTTTTCACGGACTTTTCACACAAGTGGTAATAATAAATATGGTTGCTATTGGCGTTTCTCAGCTTTGTATTTGTATATTGCATGTTCGATGATGTGAAGGGTAGTTAGTCTAAATGATGCTTTGTTGAGTTGACGGAGTGAGAGATATCAAACGATCTTTCTTCTGTAGATATGAAAACAGAGTTTCGGAGTTAAAGTAAAACGAAAAATCAACATTATGTTTTTTTCGTAGGCGTGGTACTGTATTCTGGATATTATAAATAAATAAATAAATAATGCTGGACAATCCACACAACATCATCTAGCCCCAAGCTAAGCAGAGCTTGTATTATGGGTACTAGAAGACTGACATACTTAATACAATAACATTACATAGATAGATATTTTTTTATTATACATATAAATACCCAGAACACCTAGAATAAATATTTGCAGATCATACAATCATTTATTCCAAGGCGGGAATCGAACCCGCAACCTTCCTCGTCGCAGGCGGACCTTCGCCCGCCGCGCCACATCGGTCGTCAAAAATATGTTTAAAAATATGTTTAAAAAATATATTCAAAATATGTTTCTCAAAATTATTATAAAAATTTACTAAAGAAAACTTTTACTCTACAATCTGAGCTGTGAAAAGATATAGCGCGTACCTGGCAAATCTTTTATCGATTTCTTAAACTGAATTTAAATATGATTTCCAATTCATACCTAGGTGATGCCAATAAATCACTCACACATAAACGATTCCAGATATCTATGCAGCGATCACGGCGCTATTTGGGGCAGGTTCAGCGACCTTTTAATATGCAATCGTTTCTGTCTCATATTTGGGCAGATGGCTCTATAAAATGGCAGAACGAAGTCATAGCACGGACTGAAATTAATACGAATGATTTATTCAATAAATCAACTTTGAAGCCAGGGTACGGAACTAGCTTTATCACAGTAGGAGGATGGAAATGAAAAGAAACTCTTGCCATTATTGTATAATTTATGATCATTTGAATAAAATTTAGTAGGTACTGTTAAATAAAATTACCTTATATTGATGGGCTTAGTAAACGTAGCTTTTTATTAAGGGTGTTTATTTGACCACACTACACTCTACATTATTGTACAGTTATTAGTACAGTATTAAGATGAAAGGAAGATTATGTAAGAGATGAGATGTCTTTGAAAATAAACATCTTACAAAATAAATATTCACGGACATTTCACACATCACACTCTAGCCCCAAACTAAGCAAAGCTTGTACTATACAATACAATCCTAGATAGCTTATAAAATATTATTATAATTTAATATTTTAATATATAATTTAATATAATGTTTTTGTAACACTCAGACACATAAGAAATATTTATGTTTAACACAAAAACATTTGCTCTTGAGTGGGAATCGAACCCACGACCCACGGCATGGAATTCACAGTTACTACTACAACTGAGCTGAGACGCCTGTCCAAATACATAAATATATTGTCAATAATGCCCACTGTTTGGTATTTACGCTTTAATGATAACTTTATTTACAAACAAACTTACGACTATACAGTATTTACAAAATGTACATAGTCATATAAAATACATAAGAAACAGTTGAACTATCTACAGACCGTTGCAAACGATCTATAGATAGTTCAACTGATCCAAATCAGTACCAATCGGAAGCGTACCCAAGACACTGGCTGCATTGCCGCGCTGAATATGTAGCAATGCTGATACGCTTTAATTGTAACATGAGCCTGAAATAAATTCTGAAAATACAATCGTAGCTGCAAGCGAATGCATTCGAAAATTCGATTTTCTAGCGACGACTTGCTGATAGTTTGGAGAAGATAGTAAAAATAGATTAAAGCATCTAATTTGGGGAAATAACATCTGTTTTCGAATTGGAATTGATTTCAGTAATTAAATGTGTGATGTTGTTCAACAAAATTTAGCTATTAGAATTTATTTATGTAATTATGTAAGTATATCAAATTCTAGAGAGCTTGTTGAATTCAATGATATGTAGGAATTAAAGTTTTGCCAAAAGCAGAATTTATTCAAACTGACGACTATTGCAGTATTGACAAAATGTACAAAAGAAACAGTAGAGCTATCTACAGATAGCTTATAGTTGAGCTATCTGTAGATCGTTTGCAACGTTCTGTAGATAGCTCTACTGTTTCTTGATAGATACGAATTAAATAAATACTTACTTGCAGATTTATATGTGCAATCGAATTTGTGTCTGTTAAACGATTACTGCTGTATCAGAATATCTAATTTTCTATTTTGGATAATTCTTCCATTCATCGTAAATCATTCATAAAGCACTTTAGATTAAACTCGTGTTACCCACTCATTCGCCTATAACAAAGTTTATATGCCTCGATCACGAATAACTCAGCTCTAGCCTAGTTAGCTGATATTCTGCTAAAAATAAATATTAATCAATAGAAAACAGTTATCGGGATAAGTGTAGGTACATCCGATCGGAACGGGCTGGCATAGCGGGTCGTGCGTCGCACAACTCTTCTATTTCTGTCCGCGTTTGCGAACGTTGCAACATGGGACCAAGGTCACCACCGATCCCAAGTTCTTGACAGCCACGAGGTCGACTGGACTTGGTGTAAAGATTGGCAAAAATAAAAACACTCTGATATTGTAACGATTTTTTCAGTTTTGTGAGATATGTCCTGATATTTCGGCACAGTGCATGCGCCATGGGAAATAATCAAGCTCACAAATCATGGTAAATATCCCGTTATTAAAGAAAAAAAAAACTCTGAAACACCATATCCTGATCTTCATCGAATAAAACATGTCGACATATTTGATGTTGGAAAAAATAAAATCGTGCAAAAAGGGTGGAATGTCGTATCAAAACTAATTAGAGCTTTCTTTACTCAATGTTTCAATGGTAATGTAGTTCAGGAACGACTGGTAATATGCTAAATGTGAAATGCAATAAGCGTAATTTAAACCTTCTACATAACACACAGACTGTTAAGATCAAAAAAATAACAAATAACAAAAAAAAACGTGATAAAAGATAAAAGAGACAGATAATTTTCAAAACATAAAATAAAAAAAATATGTTGGTATATCTACATACTATGTTTGAGCTTAATAGGAAGAGTACCTAGTAAAAGTAGTCCTTTATTGTAATCTTCAGACGACCTTTATTCTATTTCTAATAATACGAGGTTCTGAACACTAACAAAGGCGTTGTATAGGCGACAAAGAAATTGGTTTACCACTCTAAGGTTGAATATCATTTGCACGTACAAAACATCAAGGGCTATTTTCGCTTGACAGATTAATGACTGCTAGGTCAGAATCTGTCAATCTGTAATCCTTAGCGAATAATTATGTTACTGGGAGATGTCATCAAAAGTGGTAAACCAATTTCTTTGTCGCCTATACCTACCTACATACTACCTTTAAGTTAGGTGTTTCATATAGCAAAAATTACAAGAGATATATTATATTATATTTTTACTGAGATGACGTCTGATAGTGAGTGGAAGAAGAAGACGTGTTGTACCGACCCCACATAATGTGGGACAAAGGTAGAAAGATGATGATTTTATTGAATAGACATTTTCAAGATTGAGTTTGGAAACTCTTTAAAAAAAAAAGAAAGTCTTGTATTTCTGTGAAAAAGCCTTCAAGATCCAAGCAGGTTTTTTTCACGCTCACATTTTTAGGATAGGTTTATTTATTTTTCCTACTTGATATTGCCATCTGTTATTACTCTGATGTCTGACGATCGTTATATTTTGGACAAAAGATGATGATTTTATTGAATAGACATTTTCAAGATTGAGTTTGGAAACTCTTTAAAAAAAAAAGAAAGTCTTGTATTTCTGTGAAAAAGCCTTCAAGATCCAAGCAGGTTTTTTTCACGCTCACATTTTTAGGATAGGTTTATTTATTTTTCCTACTTGATATTGCCATCTGTTATTACTCTGATGTCTGACGATCGTTATATTTTGGACAATAAATAAATAAATTTTATTAATTATTCTTAGTCTATGTGTTATTCAGACCACATTCACACAGTGCGGCAGATTATACAGAAGTCCGAAGAGTATAATCAGCCACTGTGCTTAGCGTTTGTGGACTATGAGAAAGCCTTTGACTCTGTTGAAACCTGGGCAGTTCTACAGTCTCTGCAACGATGCCAGGTAGATTGGCGATACATCGAAGTGTTGAGATGCCTTTACAATGATGCCACTATGTCTGTCCAAGTCCAGAACCAGCAGTCTAAACCTATCCAGCTGCGCCGCGGAGTAAGACAAGGAGATGTTATATCTCCCAAATTGTTTACAAGCGCACTGGAAGATTTGTTTAAGACCCTGAGTTGGAATGGAATGGGCATTAACATCAATGGCGAATATATCTCACACTTGCGATTTGCTGATGACATCGTCATATTGGCGGAATCGTTGCAGGACCTACAACAGATGCTGAACAGTCTTGCTGATGCCTCACGACGTATTGGCCTGGGCATGAACTTGGATAAAACGAAGATCATGATCAATGATCGTATTACCCCAGAGCCAATAACCGTCGCCGGAATGCCTCTCGAAGTTGTGCAGCAGTATGTCTACCTCGGGCAGACACTGCGGTTAGGTAGACACAACTTCGAGAAAGAGCTAGACCGGAGAATTCAGCTGGGCTGGGCTGCGTTTGGGAAACTTCGTCAAGTCTTCTCGTCATCCATCCCTCAATGTCTGAAAACGAAAGTTTTCAACCAGTGCGTCCTACCCGTTATGACCTATGCTGCTGAAACGTGGACACTGACAGTGGGGTTGGTCCACAAGCTGAAAGTCGCTCAGCGCGCTATGGAGAGAGCTATGCTTGGTATTTCTCTGCGAGATAGAATCCGCAACGAAGTCATTCGTCAGAAAACCAAGGTGTACGACATAGCTCAAAGAATTAGCAAGCTGAAGTGGCAGTGGGCCGGCCATGTTTGCCGCAGAACCGACAACCGTTGGAGCAAACGGATACTGGAGTGGAGACCGCGTTTAGGCAAGCGTAGTGTAGGACGCCCTCCGGCGAGATGGAGCGACGATCTGAGGAGTGTAGCTGGCAAACACTGGATGAGAAGAGCAGAAGACCGGGCTCAGTGGCGCGTCTTGGGAGAGACCTACGTCCAGCAGTGGACTGATATAGGTTGATGATGATGATGATGATGTGTTATTCAGATGTATAAACTACATTATTATAAAGTTTCATTAAAATATATTTAGTAGTTTTAGTCTGAAAAAGTAACAAACATACATTCACACATCCATCCATCCAAACAAACTTTCTCGTTTATAATATTAGTAGGTTTCACTCAATTTATAAATATCACATAAGTTTGAATCGGACAATAGATTTGTTTGACGGTTTTCAAAGAATTATGTTCAAGGCAAACAAAATACTAATAAAAGTAGGTAAGTACAAACCCACATTGATTTCTATTTTCAGAATTTATATACGAAGGCGTAAGCTACTTTGTAAAATACATTGAGCTGATATTTTCTTGAGCATGCTTCCTTCAACGGATGTTTTTCTCAATAAAATTAATTTATTGGAAATAAAATTAGTTACGATAAATAAATATTTTGATATTAATTTTCAGTTGAACAATTAGACGACCGGGCGAAGGTCCGCCTGTGACGCGGAGGATGCGGGTTCGATTCCCGCCTTGGGATAAATGTTTGTACGATCTGCAAATATTTATTCCGGGTGTTTTGGGTATTTTATATGTATAATAAAATAATATATATCTCCGCAGACAGTTTGTAACCCAGAGGGAAAGAATGATACTGGTCGTGTTGATTTTTACAGTTTTTTATTTGAAGATTTTATATTAGAGACTATATAAAATTGTATTGATTTGACGTTTTAAAGTTTCATTAAAATGAGTTATTTATTTTATGAATGAACAGATTTTTTTTTATTATCTAGTCGAGTCGATTTATTTGATGGTATGTGTATTATCCCAAGCGCTGGATTGAAAACAATGTGAGTAAGCATACCTTATGAAATATTAATTTGTTAAATTTTCATTATTATATAGGTACCTACTTACATTTTTTTTTTTTTTTTTTTACAAGTTATAGGCAAGCGTTTGACCGCTATCTCACCTGATGTTAACATTAACATTTTTTTATATACGTATATAAATTATTATTTATTAAGTTACGCTGGTGTACAGTACACACTTGTTTCTCTCTTTTTCTCTTGGATCAAGGAAATTATATCACATGTATATACTTTATATCGAAGTACACTTACGTGACGTTATGTTAAATAAATATAATATCTACTTAAGATAGACATACTGCTTGGTAATGGGAGTGACCCCATCATCAGTCAAATCATTACTGTATTTTTAAATATCATAGACATTTCACACATCACATTCTTGTCACAGACTTATCAAAGCTTGTACCTACTATGGTACCTAACTAGATTACTGTTAGAATACTTATATACATTTTTTTGTAAATACACGCATATATGTTTAGATATCTCATTATAAAGTTGTATAACACGTACCGAGAATAATGCATTGCCCATTCATCACAGTTGTTACATCACGGCTATTTAGAGAGATGCAACTCTTATTTTGCGTAACCGACGCCAGAGGTACAGACGAAGTCAAAAGTTACTCTAATCTATATTACTTGTACTTATTTGTGCTCTATCAAGTTTACCTTCAAACAAAAATATAAGCAAACATGCAGGTTAAGACATTAAATTGGAAGAAAATAAATAAAATAAATAAGGAAGAAATATATTAATACTGTAATCAAAATAATCAATTTACCTTTTATTCAATAACAGCGTACCTATATTCATTTTCATTTTGTGTAAAAAAGGGCAAATTAAATAATTTTGAGATTTAAAATTAGGTAATTATATACATACCTAGAGTGCATTATTTATGTAATCTCCAATTTCGTAATGCAATTGGAATAGCTTCAATTTATTTATTTACTTTTATTCACATGGATATACCAGTTACATAATTGAAGCGACAGTGGCATTATATCTACACCGTATGCATTTTTTTATATTTAAAAATGAACTAAATAGGAGACTTCTTAGATTATCTTATGCGCTTGTGATTTTTCTTTTGACCTCAGAACTTTTTAAGTGAGAACAATTTGTGATTGTTTTTTTTATTTAATAGCTTGTACTTTTTATACTGTTATGTGGTCTTAATTAAATTTAATCTAAACTGTAGTTTTAGACGTATTCAATATAAAGCGGAGAAGTCTCCTATTTAGTTCATTTTTAAATATAAAAAAATGCCACTGTCTCTTCAATAATTGGTATATCCATGTGAATTGAAGAAAATAAATAAATTGAAGCTATTCCAATTGCATTACGAAATTGGAGATTACATAAATAATGCACTCTAGGTATGTAAGCAAGTTTTTTTGCTAGAATGTCAGTTTTCTTTCTCAAATACTCAGCGTAAACAAACTCTGTTCAACATTTGTATTGTAGTTGTACATTATTTGTAACATGATATCTTGTTAGTCCAGTGTCCGTTTGTATGCCTGCGTGCACCTGTAAAGGACACATCCTTGTACTGAGCAAGATCTCACAAAACGCAGGTTAAAATGAACATAAAATATACAAATATTCGACTAACAAGTTGCATAGTAGGTACACTAGGCCTATCCTAGCCTCTCAACCTGCCAGGTTTTAAATCATGTTCAGTTTCTAGTAATAACGCATCGGTATTCTGTGGCATTTTTTGTGGACTGTAGCTCTACCATGAGTTTTTACTATACTATATTTACTACACTCGCTAGCGTCTGTAGTTAAAAAAATGTATGAAGATTTGTACAGCGCCTCTAGCGGATAGTTGGGTACTAAAATTCGTCATACTAATATTGACGTAACTACTGTAGTAAAGTCAGGCGATTTTACTGTGACATCTCATGGTAGAGCCACTGATGTGACTGTGACGTTGTTATTATTAGGACTTAATACAGCTGTTTTATATACATAATGTTTTCCAATCTGCATCTTCCGCAGAGATACAGTATTGTTCATAAACTAATGAATGTATGATGTTTGTTGTAGGTTCAATAAATTTCATTTCAATTTCATTTCAAATTATCAATCCATGCTTCAGTTACTATAGAAACTGTAGGTACGTGATTAAACCTGACAGGTTTGATGCTAAGATAGGCCGGCAGAAAATATAAATGTAATATAATTAAATATTATTTAATTATTAATTAAAATTGAAGTGTAAAACTAATAATTAAATATTATTTAATTATTAGTTTTACACTTCAAAATAGTGTAACGTAAGTGTTTAAAATGGTTTACAACCATTTTCAAACTGCACTTGCCTCCCTCGCATTTACAGAAATGGTTTATAGATACTATACAATTAAATCGGCATTTCAGATTACGACAACATATAAGGTAGAAAAGTAAAAAAGACAAATAAAAAAGTCCTCTAATCATCTTCAGAAAGTTTTCTATAACCAATCCAGTTTCCACATTATAGCTTTGCTTAGTATATTCATGAATATGGTGTTATTTTATAATACCGAGCCGCATAAGGTTTTCAGGGTGTCCTCATTGTCTCATAAGATGTAAGTCTTAGAAGGTTGTCATAGTTCTTTTGTTTTTACAGGAGCCGCGCGGGTGCTTCGCTTGACGACCGGTTCACAACTTCAGATGACGCCGGCGGCGTCCGTCTGACCGTCTCTACGGCTCAGACGGGTGACAGCGGCGTTTATACGCTACAAGTGAGCACTCACCTTTATAAGTACTCTCCTTTATAATATCTGATACTGAAGTAAATTACTCAGCAACTTATGCAAACGTCGAAAATTTTAAGGGCTTATAAGTGATTCGGCAATCGCGACCCAAATAATTAATAACTCGTAGGTATATAGTCAGTTTCCTACTAGACAAGACAAGGTATTTTTTTTCACATTGGTCGGCTCTATCTTTTGAAATTGTAGATTATTAATTTATAAACTAAGCTCCAATTACGAAGATAAATCAAAAGTGTGTACTACTGGCGTGTTTCATAATAGTACCTATATGCTTTGTTCTTACCGTTAAATGATGACAAATCAAAAGTTAATAACAAATAAATTTATTATTAACTTATTTATTACTAACTAAATATAGTTCTGATAAACCTTAAGATGCCATCTGTCGAACTAGATCTAATCTTGGATTACTAATTTTCAATTTCCAATATAATCCGATTTTCCGAACTAAATTGAACGCGAACTAATTAAATGATTAGCGCTGGGATTCCTCTTCACGGAGCGACTTACTTAGTTCATAAGTGTCAATAAATGACATTCTATAGACTAGTTCTAGTTCTATAAACTCACAAAGGAAAGACCTCTAAGAGCGATTTCACATTATCCGATCCGATATCGGTGTCGGACGCCGATCCAATATCGGGGTAAGTAAAATGTATGAAATATGTAGGTACCTACAGTCACGAGTTTTAATTTGGGACCCACCTAAGGTTGAATATCGTGTGGCAAACTGACGTTATTTAGTGCTAATATTCTAACGTATGTCATACGTCATACTGAAGTTTCGACCTTATTGCATTATGAATGTTCTAACAACATTTAATGGAAAAGGGTCCCAAATTAAAGCTCGTGACTGTACCTCCGATATCCGATATCGGGCCGGACAATATGAAAGACAGGTACATATTTCATACATTTTACTTATCCCGATATCGGATCGGCGTCCGACACCGATATCATTTATAAAAACTGTAAGAGTTTTCGATCGAGGAAGTTTGACTGCAATTTTTTGAGCGAATTTAGTAACTGCACACTATTCACGTTAGATTTTATTGATCGTAAGTAATACAACTTTTTCATCTACTTACATTAAATAATCAAAATGAAACTAAGTCTAGAATATAAATGTTCTTTTGCAACAACGGAAGTGCATTCATGCAAAGTATGCAAGTTATTTTGTTAATTTAAAACTCTCTGACAAAGCTTAATTAAAATAACTATAAAATGAATGTATTTTTCTGAAAAAAGATGAACAAACACAGTATAAACATTGACATCGTTATAATAGACGGATTGTAAAAACTAACTAAGCACGAGTTTCTAAGAGTTAGGCACAGATCTTGGGAATCTTTGGTCTTGGGAGAGACCTACGTCCAGCAGTGGACTGATATAGGTTGATGATGATGATGATGATGATGAGGTACAGATAGTCAAAAATATTTTTTTTCTCATAAAGAAATGTCGGGCAATTACCTTACTATTTCACGTTTAGGTATATACCGTCCAAAATCTTTAGAATATTAATTTATTGCTATAATCAGCTTAAATTAGGCCACAGTCAGATCTTGTTGCAGACAACTGCTTTATAGTGCAAGTAGAATCCGTCTAAAACAATATCTAAGCATGATAAGGAACTATGATTTTAATTAAATTAAACTCACAAAGAGCTTTAGAGATCTCTAAAGCTTATTAAAAACAGGATCAGCCAAGATCGAGTTGACTGAATAAAACTAAACTGAATAAAATTTAACTAACTTAATATTCAAACATATTTCTTTAAAAAAAAAATTGTAGGCTTTTTTATTTACGGATTCAGGTTTTGTAAAGTTTATCGGGGAAGGCTGAAAAATAGCGAAAAGTCCTATTTCTTCTTAATACGAGTAATCTATGTGTACTCATAGATTTAAATCGTTGTGTACTAAGTAATCTATTGTGGGACAATCTAGACCCACAGTGGATTACTTACATACCTATTACTAGAAGATTTTCTTAGTTTATACATGTCTTTCACAATTTATATTCAATATTATATTATATTTATTGCTTTCATATTTCATATATTTTCTATTCCTTTTATATTCCATCATTAATTCTCTATTTATTTGTACGAAATAATAGTAGTAAATAAATCCGATAACTATATTCAAAGTTTATTTTGAATCCTATTAGAGCTTGTTCAGCTATTTGATTGAAATGAACAATTGCTAAGTATTCTACCATATTCTCCGTATAAAATAAAGAAAACGCAGTCTGCATTGATAGTATATTTCTCATTGTTTGCTTCTGTTCTTTCATATCCTATTATTGGAAGGAAACAGACAATGTATTTTCATTACAATTAGAACCAGTGACGTATACAGGGTGATCCATTTATAACGGTTAAAATAATATTCACGAGTTTAGCGGAAATAAGCGGAAAAGCAGTTTAAAATAAATGCATTTGTGTGCGTACATAGAGACTGTAAAGTTGACTAGTTATATGCTTATATAAATATATAGACACGTAACACAACGTTTTCTAGCCCCAAAAGAAAGCTCAACTTTTGGGACTCGATAGTTGAACTTTTTAATAATTCGCAAAATCTGCCATTCAATGAAAATCTGATCGACAAACATCATACATTCATGTAGTAAAAATAGAAACAGTGTTGTTTCGCTGTGGAATTGATAACGATTGTAAAACATTGGCACCCAAACTAGAAATAACCTGTGATATGGAATAATAGAATAACAATACATATTTTTAAACCATCATAAACTACCTAACTGCTCTTATCCTATATGATTTCATCTTATTATTGCAAAAATGTATACTGTACCTCTACCATGAGATGTCAAAGTAAAATCGGCTGACTTTACTACAGTAATTACGTCAATATTAGTATGACGAATTTTAGTACCCAACTATCCGCTAGAGGCGCTGTACAAATCTTCATACATTTTTTTAACTACAGACGCTAGCGAGTATAGTAAATATAGTATAGTAAAAACTCATGGTAGAGCTACTGATATCAAATTAGTAATATATTTTTTACACCCTGTGTACATTGAAATATACATTTATGAAATGATTTTCTGAGCTTTTTGATACCTGAACAATACTGATTAGTTTCATGTTACAATAAAACAAAGCTTATTAATTAATGAAGCAAATATAATGGATTTGTTATTGAATATTTTGCATTATACTGAGGTAGTTAACAGTTTCTGATTTTTATATGAATCTCGGTTCTCCCGATATTATTATAAGAGTTTGAAAAAGAGTGCAGATTTATTTATCACGATTAAACCTTGGCTTGAAGCAGCCAGTGTAAGTTTATCTTAAAGCATTCCAGTGCAGTGGATCTAATGAGTTTATCGTTGATCGAAAATTAGGTTAAATTGTATGTTGTTTTATGGCGACGACTTTGAACGAACTTGCATCACGTAATCCTACTGCAAAAAAGGTGGTTGGAAGAATACGTGTTGTGTCGACTCCACTTAGCATGGAATGAGAAAATGATGATAAGAAATAAGAATAAGAATTTTTTTATTTGACAGAAACTTAACACTAACAAAACAGTAAAAAAAAATATGATGAAACTGTGTATATAGTAGGACTATATACACTTATATACACTTCCTTTGTAAAATGTTTTTTTTCCAAGGCGAGCAATGCAGCTGGGAGCGCAACAAGTAAGATCCGACTTGAAGTATCTGCGGAGGAAACGCCAACAGGAGAAGATCCACCTACATTCCTCCGCCGGCTGCAGGACCTGACCGTGAAGGTCGGCTCTCGTACTCGCTTCCTTGTCGAGATCATCAGCTCTACGGAGTGCAAGGTACTTTTATAATGATCATCATATACATCAGGGGTCACCAATAAGTTTCGCTCGGGGTCCATTTTAATTTATTTTTGACATTCGCGGTCAACACATTTTATAACAAAAAAATATTGAACAAAGGTAATAACGGAAATTACAAAGGTAGGTATTATGATTTACATAAAGTGTCATTTTTTATTGTTGATTGTCTGTCTAAAGTTAGGAGAGGAATTGGTGCAAAGCAAACTATTGACATTACTCGTTACTTTGTATGGAATTTTTCTAATTAACGTCAACAAAAATACTTCGTGGGATATATTTTTTCGGTCCGCATACAATGGGTCGGTGGTCCGTATGCGGACCGCGGTCCGCCATTTGGTGAACCCTGATATACATACCTACTTACGGACTATTTTAAAAGGATGTAACTTGATTACTTTTTGTCCCAGATCACCAAAAAATATGTTGGCTATGTTTAAATATCTGTTGAAGTAGGGCAGGGACTTCATTTACTTCATTAACAGTGTAAAGATTTCATTATCAATGTATTGTTTAGCGATAAAATAGTTGCCCTGGTCGCGTGGTACTGGCAACTAGAATCACCTAGTTTAGGACGATTCTAAATGATCTTTGTGATTTTATGGCATCATGAAAATTTGAGTTTGAGTTAAAATGACTAAATCAATAACCAAATCCTAATTAAGTAACTAAATCGCACCCTAATGGATGCGATTTTAGTTATCCTATAAAATTTCTTGCTAATGCAAGAGAAAATATCAACACTAACTTTTAATTAAATAGACAGGTGGAGTGGAACAAGCGCAATGGATATAATTAAAATAATGACACGTGTAAGATTTTTTAGAGGGTTCTTTGAACATAGCCTAACTAAAGGTTAATGAAGCTTTTTTGACAAACTTGAAACAAATAATTCACAAACAAACTTACGACTAGTATCTTAGGTAGGTACGTTTCCGATTGGTAGATTCTGATTTGGATCAGTTGAGCTATTTACAGATCGTTTGCAACGGTCTGTAGATTTAGACTATGTTCATGTTGTAAATAAAACATAGTAAGTTTGTTAGATACGATATTCATTATTATAATTAATACGATGATGTTGTTATTTAAAAGCAGAAGAATATTTTAAGATATTTTTAGTATTGCTTATAGATTGGATCTACGGCTTTGCCGATTCGGAAAGTTTCAGGCTATATAAATATCTAATGACTGATCAGATTGACAAATATTATGAATAAGTTATTAAGAGCGTTGCTTGTAGATAGAGTATTATTGGTCTACCCCGTTCGGAAAGTATCAGACTAGTCTGCATAATTTGTGTGTGATTGACAAAAACAATGAGTTATTTTGAGCGTTGCTTGCAGATAGTCTTGTTTTGTTGGTTTAGCCCGTTCACAAATTCACAGACGTCAGCCTGCATAAGTGATCAACTTTGGACTAACTAAAGCTTGCTTTATCTTTCGCTGTTGGTATTCGGTTTAGTACCTACCTACCGGCTATTCACAGTTACTTCTTGAAGATATCAAAGGATATCAACATTTTTCTACATCGACGAACCAGTTAAGCGTGTTGTTATATAATCACCTACGGTCTATCTTATAAAAAGTTAGCGCAGACTTGAAGTGCTGATTACCATACGTAATGATGAGTTTAAGTCAACGCTAACTTTTTATAAGATAGGGGGATAGTATGTAAGATGATTTTAAATGATCCTTGTGATTTTATTGAATAAAGAAGTTTGACTTTGATTGTTTTTCTTTGAAACTGACTCATGACGTCACGCTTGCTTATCGAGAGTTTTTGGCTTGTACTGGGGCATTATTCTCTATTTTTTAATCTATTTTGAATATTTAAAATGGACTACTAGTAGATATATATTCTAGATAGACACGTTGGCAAATGTACCATTTGAATGTTTTTGAACAATACTTTAACAATCAAGTATTTTGGCATATCATCAAGAATCCTAGACACGTTTCTGAATGAACGACAGATAGTTCGCACTGATCTAATTCATAAACGAAAAAACTTGTATGTTTTGTTAATACACCCACTAATATTGTTGCAACCGGCTAAATTTAATGACCCATTAATATTAGTACCTAGTGTTAGAATTAACCTTCTGGTTTACTCTGTACCTACTTACCTACATTTTATATTTGTGCGGGTTTCAAAGTAAATTAGGGCATTACTTAGAGTATGCCCTGCGGAACTGTATATAAACAGTTTTATTGAGAAGTTAATACATCATATTACGTATGTTGTTGAAACATCCATGACCGCAACGCATCTTTGACTTGTAACTACATATTAATGATGTATCATCATCATCGTCGACCTATATTAGTCCACTGCTGGACGTAGGTCTCTCCCAAAACGAGCCACAGAGCGCGGTCTTAGGCTCTTCTCATCCAGTGTTTGCCAGCTACACTCCGCAGATTTTCGCTCCATCTCGCCGGAGAGCGTCCTACACTACGCTTGCCTAAACGCGGTCTCCACTCCAGTATCCGTTTGCTCCAACGGTTGTCGGTTCTTCAGCAAACATGGCCACTTCAGCTTGCTAATTCTTTGAGCTATGTCGAAATCCTTGCTTTTCTGACGAATCACTTCGTTCCGGATTCTATCTCTTAAGGAAATTTCGAGCATAGCTCTGTCCATAGCACGCTGAGCGACTTTCAGCTAAATGAAGCTAATGATGTATAAGAAACACAAAGCCAACATGATATCTTATTCAATAAATTAATTGCCTAATTATATCACTTACGCTTTACGTGCAAAAAAGTCTGAAAAATTAGAATAAGCACATCATTTTCGCACGCATCAAGCAGACTTTGTAATAGTCATCAATTCCTTATTCAGTAAAATCACAAGGATTGTACCTAAGTCATGTCTGGGGCATACTAACGAATAGGTAGGTACTTATACCTAATCACTTAAGTGTAAAAGACAGCACAACAGCACACGTTTCAAGAACTTGTTAAGTATAATAGATACATAAATAACAACACGAAAATAGCGCAGACACTGAAAATAGAGAAGTTAGATGTATCATAACAATACGGATCTGAATGACTTTATTATTTGCATGCTCATATTCCAGGTGACATGGTACCGCAACGAGCGCAGGCTTCTGGAAGCAGAGCGGGTGGCATTGGCTCGCGATGGCAACTTCTGGTGCGCAGACGTTGCCGCCGTGAGCGTGGATGACGCTGGCCGCTGGACATGCACCGCGGAAAACGCTGGCGGAAGGGCCAGCTGCTCTGCACATCTTAACGTGCTAGGTAAGGTTTGTAAGTTTGACGTAAAGATTGACAGGTGGTCATCCTATTACTGTTTTTCGTTTGAACTGTGAGTTTGTTATTGATTCGTCTTGAAATAAATATTGATTTAGGTACTACGTACGAGTTCTCTCTGGGAAGTCCCTTAAACTCCTAAACAAAGCTGCTTAAGTTTATCTTACTTTATGCAGCTTTGTTTACTACTAAATGAAGTCTGTTGCCGCGGCAATTCCGTTTTTTATATTAACCACTTCCTTATGATCTCCCATTGTTTATTGATGTGATGTTTCAGTTCCAAAAGCATACAAACGGCCAGAGTTTGTTGAAGAACTGCGCGCCCTTCTCACAGAGCAAGGAACTGTCTCGCTCGAATGCAAGGTGGTCGGAGTGCCTACACCCGTTCTTCGCTGGTTCAAGGTAAATGCCAATTTAAATAATTATTTTTTTATTGCAAACATTGACAGCTCAAACAGTTAAACTAAAAATACCTCTCATCTATATTTAACCTTCGGTTATTTCATTTCATTCTTTATTTTGATCATTTTAATTACTTATCCACATGACAAAGTTTGCACATTATTACATATTTGTTGTACAGTTGCTCTAATCAATGTGTAATCTGTCGATGTTTTTGGTCATAGGACAGTCGCGAAATCAAAGCCGGTGACGTGTTCGCGCTCACAGCGAACGCCGAAGACCCGACGTCACTCGGCACGTATACATGCGAAGCTGTCAACTGTATGGGACGAGCCTACTCCTCCTCCAAAGTGCACGTGGTCGGCCGCGCCAGCCGCGAGGGCTCTGCTCGACCCAGCTCCAGGTAACTGCCATAATCTCTAGCTTTCGGTCATAGATCTCCTTCGGTCCTTTTATTCTCTTGAAGTTGAATAATAAAAGTCCCATTGAGGTAATGTTTTTTAGGAAAATTAACTACCTACAATCATTTCTTTGGGGCAGCATCCAGAAGTAAAGTTCAGTGAGCTGCTAACTACGTTTATTTTTGGATTTATTAAGTATAACTACATATAAAGCGTGAGCATTATTGTTGTAACAAATAAATAAATGTATGGTTTTCTATTTTATTTTTCAGTGGCATGACTCCCGAGCCACCGCCTATCTTCACCAAGGAGTTAGAAGACGCTCATGTAAAGGTGTGCGAACACCTTACGCTGGGGTGTCACATCGTAGTTCCACCATGGCCTAGAAGCATCGTCTGGTATAACAAGGAGGGGAAGGTTGAGCCTGGCGAAAGGTTGGTTACTACTACTACCAACTGCGAATAACCTTACAAGCCTCACTAGTGATTTGCTATAATGAACTTGTACGATACGATTTTTCGCCAAAGCCACGCACGAACCAATCTCGTAACGTAATCTGTAAAAGATGATGGTTTTTTTAAAATACACTTTTAGTTTTTAGCAGTTCCTTCATCTGGAAATGTTTTCTATTCAGATATCACGTGATAGAAGATGGCGTGGGGGGTTACTTGCTAGAGATTACCTCGACCGAATGGGCAGACGAGGGAGAATGGAAGTGCGTGGCCACCAGCGCCGGCGGCCGGGTCGGCATCTCAACCTGCTATGTCGCCATGGATGGTATGATCATTATAATTAAATAATTTTACATGTTTGGCTTCCATCAAAAGAAATGGTCGTTGAAGTGGACTCTGAAGTCATACGAGTAATATTTATAACTTGATTTATATTTATTTATTGGTAAATAAATCTATCTGTGAGGTTTCATATTACAGATAACTATTGCGTATGAGTAGGAATACTAGTTGTGAATGATCGCATATCAACAAATGCATACTACTTAAAATACGAGGTAATATAAGATAACTAATGTGGCCTCATTTAAAATAATTAATATTTCTTTCTAGTGCCAAAAAATTATCGAAAGCCTCGATTTATGGAGAATCTTCAAGCTGTTCTCACGGAAGAAGGTCTAGTTTCTTTTGAGTGCAAAGTTGTCGGATTTCCAACACCGGTGCTTAGTTGGTTCAAGGACGGCCAGGAACTGAAGCCAGGAGATGTGTACCAGCTCACTGGAACCAACTCTTTAGGGTCGTATTGCTGTATAGCCAGAAACTGCATGGGTCAAGCTAGCAGTTCAGCGGAACTGACGGTAGAAGACATCCAAAATCAGCTAAATGAAGAGGAAAAGCTTCAACTGTTCTCGAAAAACCAGGCACCCAAGTATTTACAGGGGCTAAAGAGTGTCGAAGCAAAAATCGATGAACCATTCCGTTTTACTGTAAAAGGTTCGTTTCAGTCTATCTTTTAAATCATATATTATGTTATTACTAATTAGTTCTGTTTGTAATGTTAATACAATACCTACCAATATTTTCTTCTCTTTCTTGTTTCAGTCGCTATTCCGCCTGAACCGTCAGTGTTGTGGTACAGGGACGACCAGCCAGTCGACGAGTCGACTCGCTGCCACCTCGAAAAAGAAGAAAAAGGTCTGTTTAACCTGGACATTCAGAATCTTGAGTTTCTGGACCAGGCTGAATGGAAGTGTGTAGCTGTAAACGATTTCGGGCACAGTGTGACATCATGTTTCCTCAAACTTATCATTCCCAGACACTATAAGAAACCAAGATTCTTAGAAAATCTCCAAGCTATCTTATCTGAAGAAGGTGCTGTCAATCTAGAGTGCAAAGTTATTGGTGTGCCCCAACCCGTACTGAAGTGGTACAAAGATGGTGAAGAACTAAAGCCCGGTGACATTCACAGAATCATATCCGGCCAAGACGGCACGTGTTGTTTGGGGACATACACGTGTGAAGCACAAAATTGCATGGGAATTGCTGCAAGCTCAGCTTCGTTGTTAGGATTTGACGATTCTATGAAAACGAAGAAAAAAGTTACAGAGGAACAGCCTTTACAAAGAAATCTTTCTCTGAGTACTATACACGAGGAAAGAACGTCCCAAATGTATGACACTCCTGTTGGAGATATAACTTTAGATGATAAAGGAGAAATTTCGTTTTCGTTTGACGGAAAAGAAGTATCGGTATCTCTTTATGAAACTCCTGATCTGACTGAAGAAGAAGCGTTACAAATTGTGGAAATGTATGCCGATCAACTCTCGGAAAATGTAACAGAACACAATGTGGTAGAACTTCCTCCGCTGCGATTTGTCAAAGAAACCTCTACATCAGGAAATTTACTGATGGAAGCTATAATAATAGATGTTTCTCCTGATTATTTTGCTTCACCCGAAGAAGACCTCCGTACTGAAGCTGATGTAGAAGATCTATCTATAGCTGATGAAAATGGCATTCCACAACTTTCACTAGATCAAGAAATTGAAATTGGTGGTGAAAATTATTTGGAGAAAACAATGGCGTTATTATCCGAAGAAAAATCTGATTTTGCCGCAAAATCGAGCAGACGGAAATCCGACTCCCAAAGAAGCGCAGACGATTTCTTTAGCTTGTCTCGTGATCTTTCGCTGTCTGAAGATAAACATGATGATGATACTCATGTTTCTGAAAGTGAGCTACAAAGTTTTGCCAGCGCCAAAAGTTCAGCTAAAGTAAAATCTAAGTCATCTAAACCATCGGCTGAAGAGGGTCCTGAATCTTCAGAACCAACCAAAACAATTCTTATGAAAGAAGAAATCGTAACAAAGGCAGTAAAAAACGAGGTAGCCGTAAAATCAGAGCAAGATCTTGAAGTCGTAAAACCAAAAAGGGAACGTCGCACTAGTCGTGGCTCTAGAAAATCAAGCACAAGTAGTGAAAAGTCTATAAGCAAATCTAAAGAAGAACTTCACCGGCTGAAAACAGATCTTGATCAGGCTTCTTCTAAGCTTTTGATAAGTGACGAAGAATTTCAAAGTACTATGAATGGCATAAGTACCTCTCTAACGAATGTTATCAATGACATCCAATTAATAGAAAGAGATATTATTCTAAAATCAGAGCTAATGTCCTCGGCAGCTACAGCTTCACGAAGCTTAGAAATAATTAGCAGCCTGATCAATCCTTTATCCGAGATACATAGTATAGTTGACGCGGCGAAAGACTCGATATCAGAATCTAGAGAAGTTACTAGCACAATATTTAAGAGTATTCCTTTACCTCTAAAGGCGTTACAGCAAACAATGACTATAATTGAAAAGTGTATAGACATGGAAAGTGATAACAAAACACTTGTAAAAAAGACTTGTGTAGCGTTTATTGAAACTTGCGGACATGAAATTCAAAAGGTAGTTGCAGACCTTAAATCTGTTACAAATATCAATTACTTAAGCACTGAAGAAAAAGTAGTTTGTGAGATTGATACTCTAGTAAGTGAAATGATCACGGCAATAAAATTATCAACTGAAACAATTAGATCGAGAAATCTTTTGTTTGAAGCTAGTGAAATAAAACCAGAAAAACCTACACAAGAAATAAAACACATGAGAGACACACAAAAGGCTGTATTTGAGCTTAAAAACCCACTTAATTCTTTATTACGCATAGTCGAAAGCGCTCAGAGTGGTAATATAATTAACTTATCAAAAGTCAAGAATAGTGAAGTTATTATGAATGATATGTCAGCACCTATTCAAGATCTTCAAACAGCGTTGGAACAAATAGAAACACTTTCTGTAAAAGAATCGTCATCGTTGTCTCTAAATAAATATAACACTGAAGTAATTGAAACAGTGATGGATTCTGTTTTAAAATTAAGAGGTTCATTTGAACAGTTATCTACTGAACCCAACACCAAAGAAAATGAAAGTGAGCTCAAGGAAACTTTGTCTCTTCTAAAAGAAAATTTGACGGAAATTTCTCATAAAATAGATGTTATTGATAGAAGTGTTGGGCCGTTTGAAATACTACAAAGTGAAAACAAACTAGACGTCCTTCAAAAAATGGCTCAGATTCTTATTGCTTTGGAAAACAATATTCCTAGATTAGAAACAATGCCAATAGTTAAGTCTCATATGGATACATTCCACAAAAACTTGACGAAAGTTCTTGAAAAGGTAATAGAAAGTAATGACGCTAAGAAGTACCAAGCAATGATAGACGTTTGTAATACTGTTAATATTATTAATTCCTCAATAAAAAACCTAGACTCAGAAAATGTTTTGCCTCTAGCTAGTCTCAGTAATACACTTAAAATTATACAAACCAACTTTACTACAGATATTTATGAACCTGAATTAAACAGTTCTATTGAGAATAATATATCTGACGTCCTTGTGGGAATACAAGAAGCCATTAATAAAGCCGAAGAGATGAGCCTTCTAGTAGATTCTGAATACATCCAAGAAATTCCAGTGCCTAGTATAAATAAAACAAAAGTAAACGTCATACTTGAACACATAGATCTTACTATAGTGGCAGTAAACACAATTAAAGTAATTGAAATGACAGAAGACCTTAAGTTATCACTGTCACCTGCTATAGAAAGCATATGTCCCATTTTAGAAGAGCTAAGACAATACGTAGCGTCTGTGCGCCCTAATGTGGTGGAACAAGATGAAAACATTTCTGATATATCTGAGGCGTCGTTTGTTGAAACTGTGGCTACCAAGCTTTGCGATTTAAATCAAAACATTGTAGTTTTAACTCAAACGATTATTGAAAATGTTGATTACTTCAAAGAGAAAACCGAAGTTATTTCTGCAATAGCCGAGCCTTTGCACGAACTGCATACCACTTTGGAAATACTTCAGCAAGATGTGATTTCTCAGTACGGAGAAGAATTGACATCATATGAAGTGAGGGTCAATATTGCAAACTTTGTTCAAAACCTCCAGAGTTGTATTGTTTTGATTCAAGAGCAAATTGGCATAGAAGGAGCTGAAGAGATGTCAACCCTAGAAGATATTTCAGCTATCAAAACATCTGCTGATACATTACCGTCGGACAGACTCGTATTGCCAACAGCAGCAGAAGCTGTCATAGAACAATCGCTTTTACCAGTAGACTATGAAATAGCTACTACGGCTACAGCAAAAACATTGCACACCTTAAATCACCATATTATGGTATTACAGACTCCTGAAATAATTGAAGCTTTGGATACTTTATCTGAAATTAGTGATTATGCAAGTTTGAAATCAGTTGTAGTGGGCCTGGGAGATCTTCATACCGGCATAGAAAGTATCTTGCATCCTGTGCCTATAGAAGGGTCACAAAATTTTGAAGACTTGCCAAGTTCTTCAAAACTAGCTGCTATAGCTGAACCGATCATGGAAATTCAGCAAAGTTTATGTGTTATAGACTCTAGTAACATTCCAATTTTTGAAAACATTCTAGATTTACCACCAGAAAAAGTTCAGTCCATATTTCAAAGTATTTCTGATTTGAAGAGCTCGTTAGAGCAGTGCATGTGCGCTGTTTTGCCAGCAGTAGATTGTACAAATAATACAATGGAAATATCTAATAAGGTAAGTACACTACGGGAAGTGTGCGAACAATTAAAAGAAATTTTCGATACATCAAAAGATGCGCCAAGTGACATTTTGCTGCCAGCAAAAGTTAAAAACTTAGAAATTGTTGTCAATAGCTTGATAGATGCAACTGATGTATCAAAAGACATTAAAATTGATCAAGTTAAATGTATAACAGAAGAGTTATACTTAAATATTATGGGAGTTCAAGAAGATATCATTCAATTTACAACACAGTCACCTGAAAAAATATCGCAGGAAGCTAAACTGGTACAAATTACGAGTGACGTTGAAAAGAGTATAGCTGTATTAGAGCAATATGATTTTATTGATTTATCACGAGCTTCAGATATAACAACGTGCCTGTCGCCGCAAATTGCAGCTGAAATTGATTCAGAATCACTATCTCAAATAAATGACATCGCTGACAACGCCGTAAATGTGTTACAAGATTCTTATCGAGAAATTCCAATTGCGGACCTCATGATTGTAGAAGACTTCTTCAAAACATGTAAAAGCGAATTTACAATTTTGGGTTGTTTGATAAGCAAAGCAACAACTCATAAAAAAATCATAAGACTTCTTCAAGAGTTTAACTCCTTACAAACTTTAATTAATAGTTTTACTACTAAACGTTTAGAACTCCGATTGTCGGATGACGTAAATGAGTATTTAACAGACTTTATGATACACGCTGACGAATGCCTCAAAAATGCTCGTATTTCATTGGTAAAAATTGTGAATTCGCAATTTGATATGCTTATTAAAACTCCAATAGCTCAACTAGAATCTATAAATGAACTTGAATATAAAACGGAGAACATAAAAAAAACCGGTATTGTCAATGTTTTACAAACTCTAAACGAAGCTGTTAAAACTGCAAAATGCTTAGAATGTAACTTGCAGAGTGCCATTATAAATGAACTATCTCAACCAAATCATTCGGAACTGAAGCAAGAAGAAAAGGCTTTAGTATCAAAAATGGAAGACTTTGCAGTAATATTTGATCAATCAGCGTGCAAAAATTTAGATGATACAACTAATATTGTATTTGAAAAACTAACTACATGTATAAACAATCACCAAGATTATAAAGACGCTGCGGGGACAGGTAAAACTTTAATCATTTTGAAATGCTTAGCAGAATGCGCTCTAATATTGCAAAAAGAAGTTACTCAGAAAATATTACCTAAAGTTGTAATAGTAGAAGAGAAAGAAGAAATTCACACACTTAAAGAAGTATTAGCTGAAATGTTGCAGCCTCTCCAAGCACTTCAAACGGAATTAGGAAACATACAAGAACAGGTTTTATCAGGTGCGGATAAAGATTTGACATCAATAGATATATCTACTACTGAGTCGATTATGCAAAGTATGACAGAACTACATAAAGACATTGTTCTACAACTTGAATTGGACAAACAGTCATTAAGCGATGAAAATAATATAACTATGATTCAGGAAATAGATAAAGAAATTAGTTTAATACAAAACAGCATCAAGTCCATCGACAACGTTCAAGCGGGACTTATAAATGAAATAGTGAAACCTATAGACGAAATAGAAAAGTCCTTGCATTCAGTTTTATTAGCCGAGGAAAATTCTGTTAGTCAAGAAACAGTATTTAAAGGTGAGTTCATATTATTTATTTACCAACTCATGGTAAAAAGGGTGATTTCTTGTATATTTCAATAATTTCATTCCATTCAAGATAATTAAACTTGTCTTTTGTTTTTCAGAAGCATCGGTTGACCTGCTATATCACATTGACCAATACATTGAACTAATTGAAATAGTAGAAGAAATATCTGCTGTTATAAAATTAGAAGATGCTAAACAAACATTTAATATTGCACGAGAACTGAGAGAAAATATAATTAATTTAGAAAATAACTGTAGCGAAGAAATGCTTAGCAACGCGCGTGCAGAACAACTGATACTTGTTCAGAAACTTCAAACAGCTTTATCTGTGTTACAAATACAAGTTTTAGAAAGTACAGATGAATTAACCCCAACGCTTAATGCAAGTGATTTGAAACGTATAGCTCAAGTAACTGCTCAGCTTCAAACTAATCTCGACATGACGACTAAAGTAAAAATAATCGTACAAGAACCAGAACCTGATTTAAATTCAATATTTCCTGTAAGCACAACACTTTCTCAATTGCAAACTACTATAGAATCAGTTGTATCTGACAAAACAGACACGGATGATTTCAAAAAAGATCTAACGGAACACGTGGAAACGGCCGTTAAAGTTTTCCAAAGTGTTGTCGCCGAAGGAGATGATGCTAAAGCTTCTTACGCCAGTTATGAACTGACTAAAATTTCTCAAATGGACCAAAGTAAAACGGAGCTTATTCCAGAAATCTCAACGGAAATCGATCAACCACTTGAAAGTTACTCGGATGACTTATTTGGAAGTTCCACCCTTGGAATTCCATCAACAGTGCAAGGTAAGTAAATATAAATTATTTTATAAATATGAAACGAGTCTTACCAAAGTAGTAGATGATAACGTTAAAATAATAATAAAAACCAAGAATCTAAAAACTGTTGCTAAATAAAATGTTTTTTGTTTTAGTTAATCTTGTTCAACATATTACTGAATATATTTCTGAAGATATGGTTCAAGTTATAAGCGAAGTGCCTAATCGTAACATCAGTGAAGAGTTTAAAAGCTCTTTGAATACTGCTCACAAACTTTTGGAATGCGTCACTGCTAGTCAGACTGCCACCAAAGATGGAGCTATAAGAGAGGTTACGGAACCACTTAAACAAGAAATAGAATTAGCGCAACGATTAGAAGTTGCTTTGTCTGCTTTGAGTCTAGAATCCTTTGAAGTGTTAGATGAGGTAGACCCATCAGACAGTAAAAATGCAATTGTAAATGTTAATCTTGTTGTAGAAAACTTAAAAAAAGATTTAGCATCTCTGAAAATATCTCATCAAAAAGTACTTCAGTTCGCTAATCAACAAGAATTAAAAACTAAATTAGAAACGGTGCAACTTGAACAAATAGATATGGCGGGCATTTTAGAGCAAACTTTAGTCGAAACAACACAAACTATAGAAAAAGAGACCATTGAATTCATGCCAATTGCATCAACATCCAAAGCTGGAGAAACAGTAGCTCTAGTTTCCACAGAACTTACTAAAGATGTAACTGAAACCGAAACAATAGCTCAAGAAACAGCTGTACAACCAGTTGAGCAAACTACCACAGAAATAATATCTGAAACGTTCCATACAAAAGAAAAAAATGCAGAAAAACACACTAGTTCGAAGAGTACTGAAAGTGAAGCTCAAGTATCTAAGCAAGCACTCAAAAATGAAAGTGTTGATATCAATCAACCAGAGTTATCATGTGCAGAAGAAAATTCTCCTAGCACAATATTAGCACAAGATGATCATTCCTCAAAAACGAATACTCATGAATCAGTTGTGGGTGAAGCATTGCAATACAAAGATTTTAAACAAGATTTGGCAGCAGATAACAATAACCTTGACTTATCTGTAGATAACGATCTAAATCTTGACCATATTGCCTCAACAAGTGGTCTAGACCAGACGAACGAAGAACTCGTAGAGGAACATACCTTGAGAAATAATGAAAGTGTTGTTCAAGTATCAAAACATGTACCAGATACTGAAGGTATTGGTATCAATCAACCTGCTGAAAAATGTTCTGATAACATATTGTCAGGTCAAGATGAACTTTCCTTAAAATCTGATATTGAAGCTCATGTTGCTACAGTTGTTGGTGAAATATTGCAATCTGAAGTTTTGGAACAAGATTTGCCAGCAGACACTAATCTTGACTTATCTGTGGCTAACGATCAAAATCTTGACCATTTCGCCCTTACAACTAGTCTAGACATAACGAAAGAAGAAAGTGTTGTTCAAATATCAAAACATATTCAAGACACTGAAAGAACTGATATTAGTCAGCAAGAGCTTTTGTCTGTACAAAAAACTTCTGATATCATCATGTTAACTCAAGATGAACAATCCTTAAAAACTATTATAGACGTGGATGATGTATTATCCCAAGTTTCAAAATCAGACTTGGCAGCAGATAATACTAATCTTACCTTATCTGTGACTAACGAAAAAAAACTTTACGATATTGCAGCGACAAGTAGTCAAGCAACAAAGGAGAATATCACAGTGGATTCGACTCAAGATCAAAGTAATGTGGCTGTTATAGTTACAGCTCCACAAGTTTCTGTTAGTAATTTAGAGGAGCTAAGTGGCGGAGTGATAAATGACAAAGTTATCCAACATCTAGTTCAGACTACTGAATTATCTACAGATGTTTTGACCGAAGCTGCTGAAGGTAAAAGTAATAAGTACTTACTTAAATGTGGTTACATTTATGAATCTATAAATAAGTTCTCAGAGTTTTACATATTTTGTTGTGAATATGAATAAGTCATGTTAAGAAATGTTTGTTTAAGCTGAATTAAAATTTAAGCTTTCTAACCATGTTTAAATTATTATTGTTATATACTTAGTTTTAACCCAAGTAACGTGGTGTTGTTCGATTATTAATTGTTAGATATTAATTTTATTGTTTTTATTGCCGCTTAAACATACCAAACTAACGCTAAAAAAACAAAACAAAGCTTATTCTTACAATCATGACATATTTTGTGCACTACGTCCATTTTATGATAAAGAACCGGTGAGACAACTGCTTACTTATAATGCTGGGGCCACATTAGCGGCGAATATTCGTGTTAACGCGATGTATGTTGCCGGGTACATCGTGTCATCGCGTAGTATTTAGACAAGAAGATCGCCTATACCCGAACACGTTGTTTTTGTCGCGCCAACACGATACGAATATTCGCCCGCTAATGTAGCCGAAACATAATATAAACCACTATTAGTTCATTATTTCCAGATGAAAGCTTACCAAACATCCTGATTGGCGAGTTTTCTGTCCTTAATTATTTTCTAAACACACATAGAATAGATAATAAATTAAAAAATTGTCTATTTACAATTTCATTACAACATTGTAATGAAATTGTAAATAGACAATTTTTCTTACATTACACACTATTTTTTTTCACAGACACAATTACACAAGATATCAACACAATATTATTTGACGATCTACCAAAAGCTTCATTTAAGAAACAAATCAAAACGGCACTGCAAATCACTACGAGTTTACGAAGCTATTTGGCTACGTCACAAATAGATACTGTGGATGAACTAAAGGAAAAACTGCTAAATGATATTAAGCAAGCAAATGTTATAGAAAAACTAAAAAACACTTTATCCTGTTTACATTTTCAATTATCACAAAATGTGCTAGAAATATCGCCTAGCTTAAGCTATAAGAACCAAAGTGCTATTAATGTTGTATTGCACTTCGCCAATAAACTAACAGCCGCTTTGTCTTCAGAAAAAGTACAACTAACGACTGACTTTCAAAAAGATAAATTAAAAGCAAACTCGCAGACTGATTCAACGATGGAAAATAATGATATTACAGACAGTAGTATAAATACTACTAAAGAACATAAATTAGTTTCTCTGGAAAATGATGGTCAGGTAATAGAAGCTTATGAAGACCAGAGTTTACTTGCAGTGATAGATACATTTATAAATAGCTTTAGTGAGCTCAATGATATGACAAAAGATGATTTTCATAATAACCTTAAAGAAAGTAACAAAGCGAAAGATTCTAAAAAAGTTTTCATTAAGAATACTGATCTTCTTGAAGAACTTGTTGATAATACTGATGTCAGCGAAATAATACCTGTCAATACCAAAAATCATGACAAACTTGGTATCATCAGTGAGTCTTCTGTTGTGGACTTAAGAAGTAGTTTTACGGCTGGAGTAGATAACGAAAATGGCTCAGAAATTATTGTTGTAAAAATAGGGGAAGAATCTTGTACTGAAATGATGGCTGAAATAAATTTACTAGTAAATAAATATAGTATAAATATGAATGAAACTACAAAAAATCAAGATAAAATGGATCAAAATATTAGTGCTTCATGTCACGATGAACCAACTACCGTCAAACCAGACCTTTCTATTAATGCTGATATGTCATATTCAACAAATGATAATAAAGCGTTAGTTGAAATAAATGCTGACGTAGTTAACCAACCAACCGACGAAAACTATACATTGCATGATCGTGTTATACCAGATATATTAGCTGTAAGTCCCATAACAACAGTCTCGATGAAAGACGTTGTTGAAAGTATCCCTGATGAAAATTTATCTATTACTATGCAATTAGTTGAGCAGCCTTCACCTGATGACATAGGTAAAGAGTGTAAAAGAGTAGATAAATAATATTTTTAAATGCTATTAAATATTATGAAATCGTGATACATAATCAAATAACTAATTTCTTAGAGACTAAAACTAGACTAAAACTTTAATCAATACTATTTTTGAAGGCGCTTTGAGCAGATAAAACATACGCTAAACGTTAACATTTTCGGGTATACATAATGCTATTTGATAGTTTTTCTTAATACTATTTAAAATGATGATGTTTTGTAAAACTTATAATCTTGATGTACAGTTCATATTACAGCATCGAATTTAAAATACTATATTGAAGAGTACATTACATCTGGAGATGTTTTACGTTTTGCTCAAAATATTTTATCGACGTTTGCTGCTCAAATGAATGAACAACATTCTGAGGAAATTGCTGAACAGCTATATGAATCATTGAAGAAACCCCAACTTTCAGTAGTTAATACAAAAAACGAACTTGTAACAAAACTTCATAACGAGTTGTGTAATGCACAAAGACAATTGTCACTTAAAGCTAATGAATCATGCTTAATCAACAAAGAAAACCTTGCAAAAGTAATGAGCATAGCCGACCTTTTGAAAGACGAAATCAATGAACTCATTGTAACAAGCAATGAAGTGTTACAAGATGTCATAAATGAAGTAAACGAGTATTTTACTGATTATTTCGTAGCGCACGATAGTATTGACGAAAATTCTGAAACAAAAGTGTTGTCAGACTTGAATCAGACCATGACAAATGACAATGCTGAGTTCCAATCAAAAATTATTTTGCCTGCGTTAAAACATAACATTGGGCAGCAACTTAATAAGTCGAATGAGGAAAATATAAAAAAATCTGAAACTGCAAAACAAACTGAAGAAATGGAACAGAAGACTACAATAGATGCAAGTCGTCTTCTTGATGGTAATCACAATTGCTTAGCTTTGAATATTGTGATCATTTTCGTCAACCGAACAAATTGATAAAAATCTTACTATAATACAAACTTAGTAAATACGCCGCGTGATGACTGACAATCAATTATAATACATGCACTATATAAATCCCGAATAGAAAATCCAATAAAAAAATCGTATAAGAATAAAAAACCACTAAAATAACATAGACAGCTTAATCAGCTAGTGCCAGCCAGGAGTGGTCAATACTCGTCGAGGCCTTTGTCAAAAATGGGCAAACAGATAGTAGTGTCGATGTCATAGTATAGGAGATAGTATAATGTAATTGAGATTTTACAAAGGCTTAACAACAGCTACATTAAAAAAAAACTTATTTAAGACTAAACTAAATACGTGAATAAAATAATATGAACTGTGCACAAAACTACAAATTTACATAATTAAAACTAAAGGCATCAAAGCTCTATACATTTGTGCAGAACGCGATTCGTAGTGTATAGATTCTTGTATTTTTAAATAATACATATCACACAAACTATCACAACAAACTATCAAAACTATCACACAAACAGCATTTGTAATGTCTTCTCATGCCTACCATACATTTTCAGATAATCTTACACATGGTACAGACAAAGTTCACTTTCATAACTCTAAAAGAAAAGCCTCTAAATACATCGACTTATATTTTAAATGCAATAAACTATTCAAAGAAATGCCACATTCTGATCTCCAATCTGCAGGCGATGTAGACAAAAACAAACTAAAAACATTGAACTAATTGGCTATTAGAATAAAACAAACGTAGACAAAGAAGAAGAAAACCATGTAAGAGTGTTCAAAATTTATTTAAAACGTTCAATAGATTCAATTAATGAAAATATTAAAGAAGTACGAATTATATGGCCAAAAACAACAAATAAAGCAATGTTGTGAATTCTAAAGATACTCAAACATAATTGGCAAAGAATATAACATTTATCATTTATAATATTTTAGATACGAACACGGTTAAAAATAAACTAATATTCGAATTTTCCAATAATTCATAATATACTTGTGCGGTCATCTACTCACATGTACTACACAAAACACACTATTATAAAATACACACTCGCTCAGCTAAATGGTAAACAATTCATCTTATTGATAATTAGAGTATGCTTCAGACTATCACTATAACAAATACGGACATTTGAACTTTTATGAACACTGAAACCAACTTTTGTTTTGCAGAACGCGGTACACTGCTTCAGCACATTGACGAGTTTATCACCAATGAAATAAATGAAGTTATTAACGAGTTATCAGATATTACCAATATTGAAACACTCAAAGAATCTGTTGCTGTAGCTAAGATACTACGTGAAAGTGTTTTGGCTATGGATTATAGTGCAACTGCAGAAGAAACTAGTCCTTTGAATGATTATATTTTAGCGGAGCAAGCGCGCTTGGCTAAAACCTTGCAAAATGCCCTTAGTATATGCCACACGCAAATGTTAGATTTAACGGAAGATATTGCTCCAAACGTTTCACCAGAAGCCATTGAAAAAGTATCGCAAATTATGACGCATTTACAAGATAGCTTAACATCTGTCGTTAAAATTGACACGAATGTGAAATACCAAATAATAGAAATAGGTAAGAAACAGCAATTTATTTTGATAAGAAATCACTGAAAAGTAATGTTGAATACAAATAGGAACTTCCCACATCACAATAATACTTCTATGAATAATTTAATAAATTATTATTATTACCCACACCGTTAACATTTAATTTACGTCACAACTCAGTTGGTAGTAGCTCTGCTTCGTGGGTTCGATTCCCACCCGGAGCAAATGTTTGCGTGTTTATTTGTTCTGTGTCTGGGTGTTATATGTATTCTATTTATGTATGTATTTACAATAATAAATTATTATTATTACCCACACCGTTAACATTTAATTTACGTCACAACTCAGTTGGTAGTAGCTCTGCTTCGTGGGTTCGATTCCCACCCAGAGCAAATGTTTGCGTGTTTATTTGTTCTGTGTCTGGGTGTTATATGTATTCTATTTATGTATGTATTTACAAAAAAATATGTATATAAGTACCTACTCTATCAGCAATCTAGTTCCCATAGTACAAGCTCTGCTTAGTTTGGGTCTAGTTTAGTCTATGTGTGAAATATTTGATTTGATTTGAGAAGCTTTTTTTTCGGATATTCTATATTTATCGTGAGCTGGATACATAACATTTTATTTTTATCACAGGCGATGTTGAAATTGAAGAACAAAACAGCTTGGTCCAATTGGAAGGTCTACTTCAAGCTGTAAACATGGAAATTAATAAAAGTCCAGCAGACAAAAACAATGACGTTGATGACACTGAACTTTTAAAGAATACACTTGATGAAGTACAAACTGTGATCATTAAACTGAAACGTGAATACGATGGCGCCGCTAGTGACACTCTCAATGAAACTCTTGATGACTTAGAGTGCAGTGTGAGGAGTGTCCAACTTCAAATAAGTGAAGAAAGCCCGCCAGAGCTTTTAACCGAAGCATGTGCTACGTTACAGTTATTAGTTGATAACATGAACGCTACACAACAAATACAAATCACAACCGCTTTGCTGAAATCACAAGAAAATGAAAACTTTCTTGATAAATGCTCAAATGAAACTAAAGAAACGGTTAATTTGCTTGAAATGGCTTCTAAATTAGAAACTAAAGGAAGTAATAATTTGGAAAATATTGTCAGTGATCTTAAAAACATTAAAAATAGTCTTATACATTTGCGAAAAAGCTTTTTGGTTGATGCAGATACTGTAATAGAAAATGGAATCGAGATTGTTCAATGCCTCAATGAACTAGAAGTCAATATATTTTCACTAGAAAGAGAAGTTGATACGGCAGACGATATTACTGCTGATACTAGAGATTGTATAGTAACTGCAGTACATTCCGTGTATGGAAGTATTTCCAATATGCGTAGTACTGTGTCTACCGTTCAGAAACGATTTATGTTTGAAAACTACGGTAAACCATCAGAGGCATTGCTTCACTCTATAAAAAATATAACTTTTATATCATCTGAAGATGAAGAAAATAAACAATTATGGAAAAAATTATCGAAATCATTGCGCAAAGTTTTAAATCACTTTGAAGACATTAAATTTTATATAGGTCTTGATAAGACTGCCAGACTTCCTAGCGATGCTGCATTTACAAAAATTATATTAGACGAGTTAAAAAACAATATAATCACAATATTAGTACCTCGAGCAATGTCATTAGACTCTAATGTTTTGTTAAAAAAAGGTACTGAATTGCAAAAATGCGTAGAAGTTAACCTTAACAATATTGAATCAGTTTCCAGCTTACAAGTAAAGCATAAGATACCTATGTTTAAAAGTATAGCTACTGAAATGTTGAAAACGACCAATTTCATAAAAACTTTCATAGAAAAACAAAGTGCTGTAGATGTGATGGCAAAAACAGAATCATTTGATGAAAATTTAATACAAAAGGATACATCTCCAGATAAAGAACAGAAAAAATTACCTATGGCGATGGAACTGCAATCGGAATCTAATGCATTTATTTTACTGGAAACTCAGCTAAAACATAGTTGCGACACGTCGGAAGATAAAAAAATTACAAATGAAACCGTTGAAATAGAGAGGATTGAAGGAAATATACCACTTACAAGTGATTTTGTTGTAAATGAAGTATGTGATATGATTCCTAAAAAAATATCAGAAGTAACTTTAGTCTTGGCAAAAAACGTTTCCTTTGCTGAAGCTGCCACTGATGATTCTATTTTAGAAGACATTGAAGAAGCCACCACTGAACTCCAACATGCATCTTTAGATATTGATAAAACTCAAGAAAATATAGTTTTAAATGTTGATAAAAATGATGATGAAGTGCAAGGTGGTCCATCAGAAATATTTACAATAGATAATATAATTGAGACCTGTGATGTAATTGTGAAAGTTAAAAGTGATGTTAAACCTAGTCAAACAATATCAGAAAATGAAATCACCGAAGATTTCACTGAAATAGGAGAATGTTCAAGTATGAAAATGCAGCTATCTCAAACACAAGAAATGCAAACTGTGAATTTAGAAAACGAAAATAGTCTTATGAAGTCCTTGTCTCAAACAAATCTTATAAAGGACGACTATGTAGAAGTACTTGATAAAGAAGATTTATTATCACCTAGTAAAGAAGAAATAAAAATTACGTATGAAGAAAAAATTGAAGAACAACCAAAACAGCAATTGATTTTTGTTCAAGATGATAATAATTCAGAGCAAACTAAACTAATTGAAAAAACCGGAGAGTTAAATCCAGAAAAAAATAAAACTCAAGGTTCACCAGAAAGCGCAGATGATGATAAACAAGAAAAACCAACATCTAGTGATATCAAAGATAACTTTACTACTATTGAAACCAACTTAGATGAGCAAAATAAAAGCCATCGAGAAACTGATAATGTAAAAGAAGTTGGTGGTAAGGAAGAACAGGGAGGCAATAAGTCTAAACAAGAACTAGAAATTAGTGAAAATGCATTAAAAAATGAAAAAATTGTGCAAAGCAATAAAGAAGATTTTGAAATGAAACAGGACTTAAGTGTAGAAGCACAAAATATTGGTGCAGAATTAATGAAGAATGAAGGCGTTGTATTAACACAAAAACTCGACCAAACTATTAATCAAATTGAAGATGAACCAGGTAAAAGTGATATTAAACTTCAAGAGGTCAAAAAAATTAAGGAAGTGGCTGCCAATGCTTTGCTAGATACTGAGCTGAAGCAAAACGAAAAAGAAGCTTATTCAAAGCATGAAAAAGACGATGCTGAAACAACTCTAAAACTTGAAGATCAAAACCGCATACCAAAGAAAGAAGTAGATGCATTGCCAGTAAAAGTAGACACTGAGCCAAAAGAAGATAATAGTTGTAAAAAACTAGAAACAGAACTAAGACTAAACAAAGATGAAACTTCTACTAAGCAACATAATGATAATGCAGTACAAAAGCAGATGCAGGACGAACCGGATCGTATGATGAAGGAAGAAACTGATGCATCAAAAGCAAAACAAGATGCTGACCCTAAACAAAAAGAAGAAGAAAATCAGAATGCAAAGCAAGAAAAGGATGAGGCTGAGCAGAAACAAAAGAAGGAAGAACAAGACCGTATTATCAAAGAAGAAGCGGATGCATTGAAAGCAAAGCAAAACGCTGAACTTAAACAAAAAGAAGAAGAAACTCGTGCCAAGGAAGAAAAGGATGAGGCTGAACGGAAACAAAAGAAAAAAGAACAGGACCGTATCATGCAGGAAGAAGCAGATGCATTGAAAGTAAAGCAAGACGCTGAGCTTAAACAAAAAGAAAAAGAAACTCGTGCACAGGAAGAAAAGGACGAGGCTGAACGGAAACATAAGAAGGAAGAACAAGACCGTCTCAAGCAGGAAGAAGCAGATGCATTGAAAGTAAAGCAAGACGCTGAGCTTAAACAAAAAGAAGAAGAAACTCGTGCAAAGCAAGAAAAAGATGAGGCTGAACGGAAACAAAAGAAAGAAGAACAGGACCGTATCATGCAGGAAGAAGCAGATGCATTGAAAGTAAAGCAAGACGCTGAGCTTAAACAAAAAGAAAAAGAAACTCGTGCACAGGAAGAAAAGGACGAGGCTGAACGGAAACATAAGAAGGAAGAACAAGACCGTCTCAAGCAGGAAGAAGCAGATGCATTGAAAGTAAAGCAAGACGCTGAGCTTAAACAAAAAGAAGAAGAAACTCGTGCCAAGGAAGAAAAGGATGAGGCTGAACGGAAACAAAAGAAAAAAGAACAGGACCGTATCATGCAGGAAGAAGCAGATGCATTGAAAGTAAAGCAAGACGCTGAGCTTAAACAAAAAGAAAAAGAAACTTGTGCACAGGAAGAAAAAGATGAGGCTGAACGAAAACAAAAGAAGGCTGAACAAGACCGTATTATCAAAGAAGAAGCGGATGCATTGAAAGCAAAGCAAGACGCTGAGCTTAAACAAAAAGAAAAAGAAACTTGTGCACAGGAAGAAAAAGATGAGGCTGAACGAAAACAAAAGAAGGATGAACAAGACCGTATTATCAAAAAAGAAGCGGATGCATTGAAAGCAAAGCAAGACGCTGACCTTAAACTAAAAGAAAAAGAAACTCGTGCAAAGGAAGAAAAGGATGAGACTGAACGGAAACAAAAGAAAAAAGAACAGGACCGTATCATGCAGGAAGAAGCAGATGCATTAAAAGTAAAGCAAGACGCTGAGCTTAAACAAAAAGAAGAAGAAATTCGTGCAAAGCAAGAAAAAGATGAGGCTGAACGGAAACATAAGGAAAAACAAGACCGTATCACGAAAGCAAAACAAGACGCAGAGCTTAAACGAAAAGAAGAAGAAACTCGTGGAAAGGAAGAAAAGGATGAGGCTGCACAGAAACAAAAGAAGGAAGAACAAGACCGTATCATGCAGGAAGAAGCAGATGCATTGAAAGTAAAGCAAGACGCTGAGCTTAAACAAAAAGAAGAAGAAACTTGTGCAAAACAAGAAAAGGACGAGGCTGAACGGAAACATAAGAAGGAAGAACAAGACCGTATCATGCAGGAAGAAGCACATGCATTGAAAGTAAAGCAAGACGCTGAGCTTAAACAAAAAGAAGAAGAAACTCGTGCAAAGCAAGAAAAAGATGAGGCTAAACGGAAACAAAAGAAAGAAGAACAGGACCGTATCATGCAGGAAGAAGCAGATACATTGAAAGCAAAGCTAGACGCTGAGCTTAAACGAAAAGAAGAAGAAACTCGTGCAAAGCAAGAAAAGGACGAGGCTGAACGGAGACATAAGAAAGAACAAGACCGTATCATGAAGGAAGAAGCAGATGCATTAAAAGCAAAGCAAGACGCTGAGCTTAAACAAAAAGAAGAAGAAACTCGTGCAAAGCAAGAAAAGGATGAGGCTGAACAGAAACAAAAGAAGAAAGAACAAGACCGTATTATCAAAGAAGAAGCGGATGCATTGAAAGCAAAGCAAGACGCTGAACTTAAAGAAGAAGAAACTCGTGCACAGAAAGAAAAGGACGAGGCTAAACGGAAACATAAGAAGGAAGAACAAGACCGTCTCAAGCAGGAAGAAGCAGATGCATTGAAAGTAAAGCAAGACGCTGAGCTTAAACAAAAAGAAGAAACTCGTGCCAAGGAAGAAAAGGATGAGGCTGAACGGAAACAAAAGAAAGAAGAACAGGACCGTATCATGCAGGAAGAAGCAGATACATTGAAAGCAAAGCTAGACGCTGAGCTTAAGCAAAAAGAAGAAGAAACTCGTGCAAAGCAAGAAAAGGATGAGGCAGAACGGAAACAAAAGAAGGAAGAACAAGACCGTATCACGAAAGAAAACGCGGATGCATTGAAAGCAAAGCAAGACGCTGAGCTTAAACAAAAAGAAGAAGAAACTCGTGCAAAGCAAGAAAAGGATGAGGCAGAACGGAAACAAAAGAAGGAAGAACAAGACCGTATCACGAAAGAAAACGCGGATGCATTGAAAGCAAAGCAAGACGCTGAGCTTAAACAAAAAGAAAAAGAAACTCGTGCAAAGCAAGAAAAGGATGAGGCAGAACGGAAACAAAAGAAGGAAGAACAAGACCGTATCACGAAAGAAAACGCGGATGCATTGAAAGCAAAGCAAGACGCTGAGCTTAAACAAAAAGAAGAAGAAACTCGTGCAAAGCAAGAAAAGGATGAGGCTGAACAGAAACAAAAGAAAAAAGAACAGGACCGTATTATCAAAGAAGAAGCGGATGCATTGAAAGCAAAGCAAAACGCTGAACTTAAACAAAAAGAAGAAGAAACTCGTGCACAGGAAGAAAAGGACGAGGCTGAACGGAAACATAAGAAGGAAGAACAAGACCGTCTCAAGCAGGAAGAAGCAGATGCATTGAAAGTAAAGCAAGACGCTGGGCTTAAACAAAAAGAAGAAGAAACTCGTGCCAAGGAAGAAAAGGATGAGGCTGAACGGAAACAAAAGAAAAAAGAACAGGACCGTATCATGCAGGAAGAAGCAGATGCATTGAAAGTAAAGCAAGACGCTGAGCTTAAACAAAAAGAAAAAGAAACTCGTGCACAGGAAGAAAAGGACGAGGCTGAACGGAAACATAAGAAGGAAGAACAAGACCGTCTCAAGCAGGAAGAAGCAGATGCATTGAAAGTAAAGCAAGACGCTGAGCTTAAACAAAAAGAAGAAGAAACTCGTGCAAAGCAAGAAAAAGATGAGGCTGAACGGAAACAAAAGAAAGAAGAACAGGACCGTATCATGCAAGAAGAAGCAGATACATTGAAAGCAAAGCAAGACGCTGAGCTCAAACAAAAGAAAAGAGAAACTTGTGCAAAGGAAGAAAAAGATGATGCTGAACGGAAGCAAAAGAAGGAAGCACAAGATCGTATAATGAAGGAAGAAGCAGACGCATTGATAGCAAAACAAGACGCTGAGTTTAAACAAGAGGAAAAAGAAACTAGTAAAATAGAAGAAAAAGATAAGGCTGAACGGAAACAAAAGAAGAAAAAGGCGGATGCACTACAAGGAAAACAAGACGCTGAGCAAAATGAAGGAAAAGCTCGTGCACTGAAAAAAATAGCAGACACGGACTTAGGAGATCAAACAGCAACTGCCACTAAAATTAAAGTTAGTAAAAGCAAAAAAGAAGCTGCACATAAAGACAAGCAGGATACTGTTCCTGAGCAAAATATACAAAACACTCGTAAAGAACAATATGTGGATGAATTGCAATCAACACAAGATGCAGAGGTAAAGCAAAACGAAAATGAAGCTCCTCTGCTAAAATCAAAAGATGATGATTTAAATAAAAAAGAGGTACAAAAAGCTAGCACCGAAAAACTTAAAGACATAATTAAATCTGATCAAAAAATAGGTACGCAAACCGAAAATAAAGATATATATAACGAGTCTTTTATAAAAAAAACTACTGATGTTTCTAAGAAAGCAAGTAAATACACCGAAAGACTCGATAAGAGTGAATGGAGGGACGAAGAAACACACATTTATAAAGATTCTAGAAAAGAAAAAAATGAAAACGGTGATGTCAATCATAAGATGAGATCCGAGGCAAGCAATGAGCAGCATTATATCAGAGAATATCAGTACGAACCTAAGCAGACTAAATATAAACAGGAAGTAAAAGAAAAGCCTAGATTTGTGGATCACAACCACAGGGATTACACAATGGAATTTGCACGACCATCAGGATACCGCGAAAGATCTTTCGATGTTGAGAAACCTGATAGCCTTCCTTCTCACGATTACTTGGGCAGAAACGCTGCTATTTTTAGAGCGCAAACACTAGTACTAGATTCGCAACTTCGATCATCTACCCATTTGCTCCCTGACCACTACGCTAGCAGAACTTCGGAACCTCCGGAAAGACGTTCTGAAGTAAGACCTAGATCTAAAGCACATAGCGAAGCAAAGACCATCGCTTCTGATAAACGCCCAGGATTATCCCGTGATTCCAAGCGAAAACCTGTATTCTCTACCTATTTGACCGATAGGACAGCTGTTGAAGGTTCTAGAGTAAAACTGACATGCAGCGTTTTGTCGTCTACGGATCCAACTGTCACTTGGTATAAGAATGGAGTTTTACTTGACAATAAATTGAAATACAGAACTAAAGTCATGGACGGTTTGATAACAATGGAGGTGCTAAACGCAGTACCAAGTGACTCTGCTGAATACAGTTGCACAATCCAAAATGAAAATGGCGCTGTGAATTCTTCGGCTACTTTAAAAGTTTACCCAAGCTTTGAAGCTTCTCCGATTCCACCAACATTTACTCGTTCAATACGAGGTAAGAAAATTGGCGGTATGTTAAACACTCTTGCACTAAAGTTTTTTGTTATTGTATTGTTCTTTCTGCGCAGATACCTTCCACCTGGCTGAAAATGAACTAATCTTGGAATGCCGTATTCGCGGACAACCTCTTCCTACAATTACTTGGCTAAAAGATGACAAGTCTATCAGCACTAACAGTCGATATCAAGCGTATTACCTCGCTGACGGAGTCTGCAGACTCGCTATTGAACATCCTTCTTCAGAAGACAGTGGAAAGTATACTTGCAAAGCCGAAAACTCTGTCTGGTCTGATCAAATTACACATGTTGTCAACTTTACAGGTATGCTACACGATACAACTTAATTCAATCTGTTTCTGTCTTAAGTTGATAAAAAGTACCATTAGTAACCCGAATGAATATTGATTTATTCACAGGTAAGGAAAGTCACCTAGGTCCCAACATCGCTACAATAGAGAAATCCCGATTCAACCGCCAAGTTCTGGAGTCAAGGCGTCCTCATTTCACTAACGTCTTGTCGGATTACAAAGTCGTATCAGGCGGCACCATCGGCCTCCAAGTTGAGATAAGAGGCGCACCCACTAGGGTTGAATGGTTGCGAGAGGGTTGTTCCGTTACTGAAGTGTACAGAAATGCTAAAACTTTCGTGGAGCAAGGGTTATATACGTTAGCTCTATCCGATGTTACGGAGAAGGAATCCGGAATGTATACATGCAGGGCATGGAGCTCACAATGCCATGTTGATATGAATGCTGCCATCACTGTGGTACAGCCCAATGAGCTGGATGGAAAACCTGCCATAATTGTTGGCCGCCCAGCAAAGGACATTCTTATCTCAGTTGGAGAAGACATCAATATTTCATTTAGAGTTCAAGGTGAACCCAAACCCAAAGGTCAGTAAGCCTTTATGGTACTAACCAAAATTATAGACAAAGCATGAAATAAATACAATTTATTTTTGAATCCTATGTTGTATAAGTTGTTTGTCCTTACAGTTGTCTTCATGAAAGGAATTCGTGATATTACAACAAGCCAACGCGTCTGCAAAATGACTTCTGATGATTATATGAAGTTTACTCTTAAAAGATCAGTGGTTTCTGACGCTGGTACCTATTGCATTCTCGCAAGAAATGCTTACGGCTGTGATAGAGCATTTGTGACCGTTGTTGTAAGTGTCATTACACTTTTAAAAGGCATAAACTAGTTAAAAAAATACACTTTAAAAAGGCATAAACTAGTTAAAAAAATATCTTGTGCTCAATAAAAATATGTAATGATAATATTTAGTTAGATTTTATGAATAATATACCACATAACATTTTTACCATTACCACGTAGATAACATTGGCATGATAAAAACTAAAATCTGCAAAAAAAACATAACGCTAAGACCAGGGCAAGTAGGTAGTGTACTCTTATAGAATTTTTGTAACACTTTCAGGTCCGACAACGAGCTTCTTCGGAAAATCTGATATCAGACTGGACTTATCCAACTGATGACACCACCATGACATTAGCTGATAGAAAGTATAAGAGTAAGAACCCACTTTTTGCATATATTTAGTAAGGTAGAATACATTACCTTAACTAGTGTAATACAATTGCTATTGCAATAACGTTGATATTACAGCAGGCATTGTTTATTTATAATAGCATCATTCAATTTTGCATTTGATCAATCAGATCAATGCATCTGGCACATGTCGCCTGGCAGCCAATCAAGTATTCTTTGAGGCCACTGCCGCGTTCATGAACCAACTACTTTATTTTAGCCGTGCCCGAGCGCATCCCGGGTGCACCGTGTGTCGTTGAAGGCGGCAATAACTGGATATCTCTCGGGTGGCCTAAGTCGGAACCAGGGCAATCTGCTCCAGTTCTTGCGTACAAGGTGGAAAGCTGGTTACTTGGCAAAGAAGGAGGAGCACGCTGGGTGGAACTCGGAATAACACCGCTCAACACGTTTGACGCTTTCAACTTAAAACAAGGAGAAGAATACCACTTTAGAGTGACCCCTCGCAACAGATACGGCTGGGGAGAATCCGTCCAGACTTCCTCTCCCACTGGAGTAGGCTTGGCTGGAGACCGACCGGAGTTTACCGAATCTCTACCCGGGCAGTTAAAAGTTTTAGTTGGTGAAACGGCTAATCTGAGCTGTAGTGTCAAGGGCACGCCTGCACCTGAAGTTGTTTGGATGAAGAACGGGCATGAGATCGAAGATGAAGATAGAAGGATATCTAGTTCCTTTAACGGGTTTAACTGCAACCTCACAATTAAGGATATTAACATTGAGGACGAGGCGCGGTACAGTTGTGAATCGACAAATGTGCATGGGAGAGCATCAACTTATGCGAGGTTAGCTGTTGTGACTGATCGATCAATATGGGAGGCCGATGCGAAGTTGAAGAGGTAAGTTTCATTGTTTAGGCACACACTAATGACATCTTTGAAAATTTGGTTTTAATGTTGGCCTTTCACTATCTAGAGCGAATGTATTTATAGACCAATGGTCGTATGCATTGTCTTCATTCGTACACGAATCAAAAGCCCAATTTTTACGTTAAGGTTTATGTTATTTAATTAAAAGTTGATATTAACCCTTATAATTTTAGGACACCGCTTGTTTACCAGGATCTAATAATATATTGGAGTTTATAATTTCTAAACAACTCATAGTTCCAAATCATTTTTGCTGTCTCTTTTTTTAACTTGTAGAGAAAGGTCAGCGGACGTAGAAGGTGACTACCCACCGCAGTTCACGATGCGCCTTAGAGACAGAAGAGTGCAGGCGACGTATCCTGTCCGTCTAACCTGCCAGGTCATCGGCAGTCCTGATCCTCGCATTACCTGGTTTAAGGACGGTGGAGAAGTTAAGCTTGATAGTAAGTGAAAGTTACTTAATAACTCATCACATATATATATATATATACCAATCACATATAATATATATACCAATGTTATTGGTTGTATTATAAAAAAATATATTGTAGGTGTTCTGTTATTCTACTGCATTCTTCTTGACCTACCATGACCAAACTTTAAATTGGTTATTGTAAATTTGTGGTTTAGTCTATTGCGTGATAAAACTTTTTTTTATATTTAATTGTCTTTTTTATTTCTGATTCATTAATAGATCGTCGAAGTCACTTCCAAGACGAGCACTTCCACACCTTAGAAGTAGCACCGACAACGCTGGAAGACGGGGGCGTGTACGAAGCAATGGCACGGAACAGTAGTGGTGCTGTTAGTTGCCGCTGCAACCTGGTGGTGGACAAAGGCATCCGGGCATACGTAGCGCCGGAGTTCTGCTGCGGCCTCGAACCTCTGTACAGGCTAACTGACGGTAAGTTCATATTTATTACCAATTTCATTGACAATTTAAATTCAATCTGGGGTATAGATTCTAGAAGAGAAGCTTACAAGTGATGTCATGTCAGGCGTCAAACACACAAAGACACTTGCAGGGTCACGCCGGACGCGTCTCGACGACTAGACGAATGGAAAAAAAACAGATCCAAATCATTATATCTGTTTTTTCGATTTTTTGTATCAAATTATTATACTCGTAACTGTTTTTTTTAAATCAATGTATATGTTAACACATACATTTACAGGTTATGTTTTTCTTCTCCAGGTGAAGAGCTCCGAATCTCAGCTGTAGTGGAAGCCTACCCGTCAGTAGGTGTCACGTGGTACCGCGACGGAGTGCGATTGCGGCCTAGCCGGCGTGCTATCATGACGTTAGACAGAGATGGGCAGATAGAGCTAGCTCTTGCTGCGGTGACGTCACGAGACGCTGGAGTGTATTCCTGCACCGCGTCTAATGAAGTGGGCCGTGCGTCCACGTCAGGGAAGGTGGAGGTGATTGGCACCAATGTCACTCGCACTCCACCTGTCTTTATCAGTCCGGATGAACCGTAAGTTTGATAATACGTCTCTGACTGATGTTCTTTACGACTATTGAATAATATCGATTTTTACCGCTTTTTTGGTGTTAAACTCTCTGAACAGAGATTCTTTCTAATCGAAGTATCTTATGTCCAACGCTTCAACACTCTCTCTTGTTTCTGGTGTTGATTCAAGATATTATTATAATCATTATAAAAATGTGTGACATCACATTTTATTATAACAGCTATTCCAAAGAACCGATGTTCATCCGAAAGCCGCGATCTAGCGAAGCTCGGGAGGGCGACACCGTGATAATAGCGTGCGAGGTCGTCGGCGACCCCAAGCCTGATGTCTACTGGCTGAGGGACTTCCTCAAGGTATATTGTGTTGTTGAATGAATAAAAAGATAAAACTGACAGCTTTGTAAGACAGCGGTTGTCTTGCTGTCCTTTTTTTAAGAACAATACTGGCACCAAAATGCACTACAATACACCAAGCGGGTGTATTGTAGTATATTTTGGTGTCGGTATTGCTTGACGTTCGAAACTAAATATAAAGGTGTTAACACACTTGACAAATAATGCATTTTACATCCCATACATCAGCCAAACAACCATGTAAAATGATCGTGTTTTCTACCGTCTTTTTGGTAGAAGTTATACAAGCTTAGTTGCGTGTGAACACCAAATAAAGTCTGCTGCAAGATTGTAGTCGATTCTTCAAGCTCTAATGTAAAAGAAGGTTCAAAATCTTACTGCATCACAATCAGACTTTGTCTTCAAGATAATGATTTTAAATTCTTTATTGTACACAGATTACTTACAGACTAGATGTTACAGAGCTATGTACTTTGTACAGTGAGCTTAACCCTAAGACTATATTATTATGATATTTCCAGCCGGATTACTACCGTGACTCATCCCACTTCAAGCGGATGGGCGATGGGCCGGAATACCGTTTTGAAATCCCGCATGCTAAGCTTGACTACACCGGCGCATATTCTGTAGTCGCGCGAAACCAATACGGCGAGGCCAAAGCGGTGATATCGCTACAGATATTGGCCAAAGGTGAACTATCTTTGTATTTAATAAATAGTTATGGAAATAAAATGATGGCTTATATATTTTAAAATGAACATCTGCTGAGAAGTTGACTACACTGCGCTTTTTGAAGCGTGTTAAAGTATTCCGTTGTGATACGTTTAAAAACTAGATAGATTTTTTACAAAAATTAAGGAAACCGACTTCAATCGTAATCGAAAGTAATCCTAAATACTCATTTATACATTTTTAAGTTTTGGTTTAGATAGGTACAAAATCCGTGTTTTACCTTGCAATATAATCTTCTGACGAAGTATACCTACACCTTTTTTGGTTTTCAGATCCTGCATCAAGCGACGATGCTCATAACATCCGATATGGGTAATGATTTTTGATCTCTATATATTTTCACCTACCTCAGTTACTCAATGAATTACAGAATATTTATATATTTTAACATTTTAAGACATTTTAACAACGTGATCTAGGCTAACTATACAAATCTTTTACTATAGAAACCAGATTGTTGATATTATACTTATATGCATATTTATCTAGAAAACACCCAGACCATAACACTAATCTTTTTTTTGGTGGCAATCGAATCCACGACTCACAAGAACTGGAAGACCTGTAACGCTATCTATTATAGTCATATATACTTAACCCGATAAAATCACATGGATAATTCAGTATCATCCATACCAGGTAGGTGCCTGTCTAGAGCTTAATAAACACGACAGGATAAAACTGTCTGATGAGGTCATGTTCATTCACAGGCGAGTGGATGTTCTGCCGCGCTTCTCCAAGGAGCTAACTGATCTCCTGTCGTGCGATGGAGACGCGGTCGAGTTCGAGTGCCGTTTGACGGGACACCCCGAGCCACATGTAAGGTGGTTTCATTACCATGAGGTACGTATTTGCAGATAGATTTAGTCTACGATCATATCCCTCTTCTTCCATGTTTGTCTATCCCTGGTTTACTGTTTCTGTAAATAATTAGCGTAACATCGATATCAAAACACTATTTTATTTCGGTTCCAGCTCATCCGCGACAGTTCTGACTTCGAAACGAGCTTCGACGACGAAACAGCACGATTGAAGATCAAGCAGGTGACAGCAGAAGACGAAGGGACCTACACCTGCGAGGCAGTCAATAACCTCGGCAAGGTCACCTCCAGCGCCTGTCTGGTTGTTTACCGTGAGTTTTCTTTAATTTTTTTATATCAGTGTTAAAAAAATACCCTTAACTTTCCTATATTCTTACCTTGACTTGATCTTTTTTGTATTTTTTATCTTTTTCACATCAAAAACCAGGCTAATAAGCACTTTCGTTTCTTTCAGCACCCGGAGAACCAAATACGCTGAGTCAGCGCTTGCGCCGCCCACCTGCGTTCCTATCTGCGGCATCCACTCCCCGCTCTACCCCTCGATCCACGCCCGCCAGATCTGTATCGAGGACTCCAGGTAACCAATCAATCTGATTCATCATCTTGTCAAAACCTACCTGTCGATTCGAAATGATATTTGTGATTTTACTGAATGAATTTTAACTGATTTTATTTTGGTCACCTACGATACTCATAATGCCATTGCTATTGACAGACTAACCATCAAATGATCTACATATTGTGTTTATGTGTCATGGAATGTTCTTGTTTGATCCAATAATGTATTTCAGGGCCTGAACCTCGCCGTCTATGTAGCCCAGCTCGTACGCTAGCGCCCTCATTCTACACTTACCCGTTCAACAAGGTGGCCGAAGAAGGCGACTCTGTCTCATTACAATGCGCAATCAAAGGCAACCCTGCACCTTGGGCTACCTGGGACAAAGACGGAGTGATCATCACCCCTTCATCTCGCATTACGATCAAGGAGAAAGATGACGTGCTCCGAATCTTGGAGATAGACCAAGTGACGATCGAAGATGTGGGGGTGTACAGGATTACGATTGAGAATGAGTTTGGAAGGCAGGAGGCTTCGGCGAGGATTGAGGTGATCACGCAGAAGGGGAAGTTCTACGCTGGAGTGCGGGCAGTGAGTCCATCTCCTAGGAAATCGCTCACGTACCGCGGCCGTCGTCCTTCCACGCCTAGGCAAGACTGATCGAGTCACTGTAAGTTTCTAAAGAACAAGACGTTGTAGTGTTAATGTAAATTTTAGTTCTATGCATAATTAACATGGTACAAGCTAGTGATTGAAACGATGGCTTCTTATTTCTGTCATTCTTTATATCAGAAAAATATATTATTTATCAGAATTAATTAGGTAATTAAAACGCCATTTCAAGAAGTAGGTACTTTTGGTATTGGTTCAAATCCATAATTTTTCATAAGTTATCTGTCTAAATAGGACGATGAGAAATCATACAAAATTGTGAACTTACCTGATCACAAGCTCTAGTACCTAAGTTTACTTCTAAAAACATACAGCGAAATGATTAAATCACATGTTGCTGCCCCATTTTGCGAATGAGACTGGTTTTGTGAAGTCCTTTTAGAAAAGGAACAAAATCTAATATGTAAATAGACTAGTGCAGCTAGCGAATTGCTGAGACATGGTGCTTATGGTATTTTTGAATTGTAACTACTTATACTAAGTAAACACTGTTTAAAATATAATTGTTTTTTTAACATACTGTGTTTATTTCAGGCTACCGGGAGGAGACGTTGAGGACAGTGCAATTTTATTGTTTTCTTTCTGATTTATTTTCTGTGCATTTTATTTTATTTAAATTGTTTGGTTGTAGAATTATTTACTGTGACGTTAAGTTTTTGTTTTCGTATTTTTTTAGGTGTTATTGTGTATTGTGATTATCTGAGACGCTTCACACGACTTTCGTTATAAGTTCCAACAACTCCGGACCGAGTCATTAACTGAACGCATTAACCAACCTTCGGTAATGGTTTGATAGGGTCGTTTTTTGATGAAACATAGTTTGTTGCTAAGATTATATACATTTAAAGTAAGCTAAAATCACAGAAACTTAGTTTTGTAGCCACATAGGTTAATTTTCATTGGTCATGTGAGTCTTATCTATATGATTTATGATTGCATAAATCACATTTTAGTCAGAGATCACATTATATGTTTCCTCATGATATTTGTATGACTGCTACTAAAATCCCTCACAATATAAGTTGCTAAACGTCATTGACCGTGACAATAAACTTCAACAATGTAAATTAGTTTTAACAATGTAAACATACTTACACCAACAAAAATTGCACAGCCAGAAATAGCACATTAAGTTATTCTATAAAGTTAGGTTAAGTTATCTGCTTTAGACAGAGATTTTACACTATATTATTTGTGTGATTAGTTTATTGTTGTGTGAAGCGACTCCCTTTTATATTATAAAACCACGTGTTGCATTTACTTACATAAATTGTGAACTGAATAAACAAACACTAAAAGCAGAGGATCAATTTTAATAAAGTATGTTTTCCGTGATCGAAAAAATTATGATTAAATATCTTTGACTTGGCCAATCAATCTCAGTGTAAAAATATATATGTATTTTTTTTATACAATTTGAAATCACAAACAAAGCACCCTTTTGACTTTTCGAAGCTTTATAGTAAGCTATATTCATCAGAATCACAAGTTTACAATTTATGTAATAAATGCATCTAAATGGTAACCATACTTTGGCTTGTTATTTGAATGAATAGGTATCTATTTATCAGATATTTTGAAGTCTATTCAAGCAAGTGCACTCCCCGGATTTTAAATATATACTTCGATTTATGAGTATGTGTGTTATTATTGCTTAAAAGTTTATATACCTAGGTCATTTTCTAGATCATTTAGTTACGTTCATATAAAATCCAATCTAATGTTATAAACATGATCTAAGCATGATTTACTTTAGTTTAAAGAGCTTTTTTCATATCTAAATATCCTTCATAATTTTGAAACTGTTGATAGTATAGGTACTCTTTTGAACCAAAATTAAGCATATGCTAACGGCTGGTTTCTGGAAACCCAAATCACGATTAATCCGAGTTTGACACATAATAAGTATTTTTTTTTATTTTTTCGTTGATCATCGTTCGAGAAACCGGCCGTAAGAGTTTTATTAGATAATTTCCTAATTGAGCTGAGTGTGAACTGTCAAGGTATGCAGATGATTTTAGACTTTGCTAACGAGCCTAGATTCAGCAGAACTTTGTCATCACTACTTCTTTTGAACAAGTTGATAAAAGATTTAGAGAAACAGCATTTAGGATATTTAACCTTTATTGATTTCAATCAGATTCACAAACATTGAGGTACATGGTATAATTTAAATTTCTACATTTCAACTGTATTATTGTGACACTACTTGTTTAGTTACTCAGTTAATTAAAGCTAGATACTATGACTGCCAAAAATTAGTTTATTTCAATACAATAGGTAGGTACTTGTATTTTGTAAGTTATAAACTATACTAGTAGACCGCTAAAAGAACTACAATCATAATTCAATGAATATATAGTAAGAAATATATTGATTACATATATTATATTCTATATATTATATTCTATGTATTATTATATGCAAAATATGGAAAAGTATATCGAATAAAGCAATTATTATTTAATAATCTTTCGAAGTAAACACCGATAAAATACTAATTAATTAATTATAGATCATATTTAGAGAGTTTTGGTTCATGGGGTATCCAGGCCCAGGCCCTACACGTATTCAAAAATATTTCAGGGCGTCTAGTCGCAGCGACGCGTGACCCGACCCAAGGGCTTGTGAGTATCTAGCTCAGCGTATCAGCATTGCTATTCAGCGGGGCAATGCAGCCAGTATCTTGAGTACGCTTCCGATTGGTACTGATTTCAATCGGATGAGCTATCCATAAATCGATCTGATAGCTTACCTATTTCATGTGTAATTTATAATTATGTAGTGAATAAGATAATTGATTAGATATAGGTACATAAATATTCAGAATAATGCAATATAATTGTCACTTAAATTAAGTCCTAACGTGATACTAAGTTGGGAGATTAACCAGTTATAGTTAAACACAAGTAAGTACTAAAAATACTATTTTACTTAGATAATAGAAAAAATAAGATTCAAGACTAGTTGGAAAAAAATTAAAATAATTCTAAACTTTATTTTTTTGGCTGTCAATTTGACATTGCAAATTACGTAAAATATATTTTAGTATCACTAGTATGATACTAAAATTTATAATAAAAAATATTCACGGACTGTTCACACATCACGCTCATATCATCTCATATCTTGATTCGCTTTCTGTAGAATTTTAATGAATCTAGCATGTTTTATTTTGTTCTTTGTTATAAAATTGAGTTGCGTTGTTTAATTTTAACGACAACCAATATCTACAGATGTAGCGTGAAGTGCAAACCGTTGAAATAAAAGTAAGTATAAGTGATATTATCATTTGGAATTCGTTCCCAAATTTTGAAGGGAAAAGATTCAACATTTTTCTTTCAAACAAATAACAGCCGACTTGATTGAAAACTAAGACTTAAAAAAACATGACTATGGCAACATTGTCTGTCATATTGACGGACAATGGCTATTATAAACCAAAGAAGAATCCATACAAATGTCCAGCAATAATGCGCTATCTCGTGTATCAACGTAGTCCTGATTGACAGATTATTGGTTTTTAATTGTTTTACATGCTGTTGTGACTAGGGCGATGCGTAACGCAATCCTTAAAGTTGTTTCGTACAAAATAAGTTTCTTAATCTCTAAACTACAAAAGTATAAAATATACCTACTGACTGTAAGAGTCCTACCTACTTAATGTCAAAGATTATGCACGTATGAAAACGGAAACTACTTTAAAATGCTTTGACCAAGACTTGTGTCCTCCAATCGTTTCTCATGTAACTTTCCATAATACTACCCATGTACCGTAATACCAAAAAAATGAAATAGAAAAAAATTGTTTATCACATCGTTACTGTATTTAATATGTTTTGTATGGCATGGCATAGTTTTAAGCTGAGGTAACTTCAACAGGTGGGCCGTTGATTTGAACCATCATATTGTTATATTACTTACTTATTAAGAAAACTGTCCATACACTCAAAATTGAATTTCTTAACCGTCAATTATATTGAAATCGAAATTAAAGGAGAATGGGCAATTCTCTATGGGGCGTGTGCCATGACCAAAAAAACCCTTCCCTTAGCGTTGCCATATAGTACGTTTGAGAGGACGTTTGACACTATTTTATGGGTAAAAACTGTCCCATGTAAATCGAGATATTTTGGAAAAACTGATTTTTATTTAACAACACCTATTATATTACTCTGTATTCTGAAGACCCACGAGCTTAATTTGTTTTTCTAAACATGTATCCTAAAATACAGCCTATAGAAATTGAATTATTCCTGAAGAACATAATGTAGGAAGAGTTTAAGTAGGGGCCTAAAATGCCCCTTCTTAGTATATATAGGTAATTTTAAGATTTAAACAAAATAAGGTACTTAATAGAATAAATCTTTTCAAAAAGTAATAGCAAAATACTCGCGAATAAAATTGATTTTGGTATTACGGTATGTGACATATATCATTTGCTGAAAGTTTCTTAACTTGTTAACTTAATGTATAGAATAACTAAATCTAAACATGTATTTTGGTTAACTGTTCTACATTCATGGATCCTTATGCTGGGGCCACATTAGCGGGTTACGGCGAATATTCGTGCTAACGCGATGTATGTGGCCGGGTACATCGTGTCATCGCGTAGTATCTAGACAAGAACATCGCCTATATCCGAACACGATGTTTTTGTCGCGCCAACACGATACGAATATTCGCCCGCTAATGTAGCCGAAGCATTAGCGGCAAAAAATCTGAAAAAAAAAATTATGTATTATGGATAGGTACTTAAAAACTATTGCTCAGATCTTGATCAAGATGGACTAGACAAACACTGAAGCAAAACTTTCAAATTAAAAAATTTACAATATTGTATCAATATATAAATAACCTAAAAAAAAGGTTTGATGTTTTTACTAACTCTTAAAATAAAACATCAAATTCGGTTCACCTACATTTTTTTTGTGTCATAAGGATTACTAAAATAAAATCTAATTCAGAACCTTTTGCTAAAATTGATTAAAAGACTTACGATAGGTCGATAATGATGCTGCCGCGTGCGAAGCGCATTCACGGCGATGGTTCGGTGTTTCTCCCACTAGAGGGCAGCCCGCTGTGATAGTTGCCACGCATGCGCAGTCGCCGCGCCGCGATCATTACATTCCCGGCTCGCTGGAATCGATACATGAGACTACGATCACCCATAGTACTTGCTCTCCGGTACGTTTGTTAGTAGCCATATTATTACAGTGTGTTAAAAACAGATAGGTGGAATGTCGCCAAAGACCGGGAGAAGTGGAAGGTTTTGGGGAGACCTTTGCCCAGCAGTGGAACAATACCATTGTGGGAGTGTGCCATTGAGATAGCCCGTTTTTTGACGAAGGGGAACCGTCGACACGTTGAAGAATAAATAGAAAAGCAGAATTAGTAGTTAGTTGTTTAGTTCGAGACGCTTTAACCCATGCGTTTATTAGATATTTACAGCCCTTATGTGTTAAAAACAACAAAGCAATGTTAAAACAAAGGAGAGCGTGCACATAATAGAAATATGAGACTGACGTTGAGTTTTTGTTATGAAACTAAACGTCACTACAAAACGAACTATTATATATTTATAACACAGAATACTGAGATCATTTTGAATGGAATAGAAAAATAACAAATGAGTTAACTCAGTATAAGTAAGTTTTGAAACTAGCTGCGCGGAAGAACAATATTATAATTTTAGAGTAGGTACTGGATTATTTTTAAGTGCATGTTTGCCATAGTCTTTGCAGTAAAAATACAATAAAATATATATTTATAATACAAAATCACATTTTTATTAATTATTCGATACGATTCAAAGTGACAAAACTTATCTGTGTTCACAAGTTTGTAGAGAATAGTACAAGGAAGAATTACCTGCCACTTCAAACGATAATCCGCCAAATACGTTTTTAAGTTTTGACGCATTTTGTACATGCGTTTAGCTTTTCTTCCTTGAGGTGGTCCATCCACAACCCAAGGGTGCTTCAAAGCCTTGGCAGCCGACATGCGGTAAGCAGGCCGACGCAGCAGAAGATGCTTCACAAAGTCCTTAGCCTGGTCCGAGATCTCATCGAAGGCGTAGTCATTGAAATTATAAGCAGCTCTGGTGATGTTCACTGAACGCTCAGCCCAGGATTCTCCGAGAAATGGCGTAGTGCCAGAGAGACTGGAACAGTATAGCAGGACAATAAATCGTTAGGATTTGGTGACTGCGAGTTAAAAACGGCGCTTACGGCCGGTTTCTGAAAGGTTGATCAACGAAAACATCAAATTACAATGTGTCAAAACCCGTATCAATCGTGATTTGGGTTGCGCAAACGCTTGTCATATGGATCTGTTTTCGCAGACGACAAGCGTTTGAGCATCCCAATTTGATTAGAGTTTTGACACATTGTAATTTGATGTTTTCGTTGATCAACGTTTAGCTACTTTCAAACAGCGCTGTGATTTTGTTGATGATCAATTTGTTTAACAATCGGATATGTACAGAAAATTATAGATGCAAGTGAATGCAGATAAAGTGAGTAACTTAATATGTATAAATTGAATTTAGAGCGCGTTGAAGTCATTTGCATAGAGATTATAAACAAATTGTTTTTAACGAGGTTTATTTAAAAACTTGAAAAATATTCGCATTCATTTTCATATTCGCCAATGTTATTGAAATGTATGCAACAAATGCTTGGTTCAACTACAAGATGTCGCAGGAATATGAGACTTCGATCTTGAACCTTTAAAATTTCCTCTCATCCACGTTTATACAATCCAAAAACATACTTACACTAAAAGTATATAAAAGTAGTGCACAAGCTTTTCTAACGGTAATACACTTAGCGCCAGCATTTTACACGTAAAAATACTAACTAAAAATATTGTACTTATAGTGAATTATTCTGTAATGATTTATCTTGATCTTTTATGAGATAAAATCATTACAGAATGACAGAGTGCGCAAAATCCTTTGTATGTACATTTAGAATACATTTAGATATTTGAATACAACGTCATCAATTACGGCAAAAAGGGTTGTATAAACCATTAGCAGGATTAGCATACGCTTCTCTAAAATCATTAGGATCTACTTACAATAAAAAAAGTAGGTACGAAAGCAATGCCAGTGAAGTCACAGGCAAAAGTTTATACTTACTCATAAGTATTAGGCCCGAAACTAAGCAAAGTTGAATAATGCAAAACTATGGACCAAATCAGTAATGTTCAAAAATGATCAATCTCTCTAATCAAAAACCAATAATACATAGAAATTATTTATTCGCTGAGCAATTCGGTTTAAGTGAAATACTCATGACCACTCATCGCCACCTAGTCCCAAACTAAGTTATATTAAGTTCGCTTGAAATCATTGAATACTTACAGCATATAAGTTACGACTCCTAAGCTCCACATATCAGTAGCTGTGGAGATAGGTTCATAGTCAATGACCTCTGGGGCCACGTAGTCACGTGTTCCATAGATAGCTCTCACCATGTTTTCTGTCACACTCCTGGCTACTCCAAAATCAATCAGTTTCACCTAGAACATTATTTTAAACCTTATTGTATACTGCCGAGATTTTTACGCAATTTTAGAGAAAGCCAGTAACGATCAGACCTTATTTTTAGCTTTATACCTACTTTATAAAACGTGTCTGAGGTAACGTTCTTTAAACACGATTGCTACTTAAGCCATGTCAAAGCTACCATAATTCAAACTTCATACTGTTCGACCGTTATTTCCTGGAGACATCCACAGACAAACTAACTATTCTTACAAAATACGAATATAAGGTCTGGTCAACACTGGCTCTAAGGCTTTCGTATTAAATAAAGGGAACCTTCTAAGCCTAAATAGAAATTCTTCAAAATTCTCATTTAAGAAGTTAAATATTATCGCAGAAGATCTCTTCTAATATTTAGCTACCGTAATACTGACAAGGAACGCGAGTGCACGTTAGCATCTGCTAACGTACACTGCAGTAGTCCCTTGTATGAGGTTTTAGTTATTTAGTTTGACATAATCTACTGTTCTACCATTAGTAAGTAACCAAGACGGATTTCCTCTCTTAAAAAAAAGAGTCAACATATTATTACCAGTCTGGAGTTGTGGCTCATGCACATAATGTTCTCCGGCTTCAGGTCCAAGTGGACGATCCCTTGTTGGTGCATATACTCCAACCCCTCGCCTATCTGCTTCACGTAGTTGACCACATCTACTTCCTTCATGTATTCATCTCCTACCACTCGATCAAATAGCTCGCCTCCCCAGCAACTAAAATAAGTTATAAAATCAGTTATTTACTAAAGGAATAAAAATTACTAAGGGTTAATCTTAAATAAAAATGAAATATCAAATAAGTAACACAGTAAAGATTATCGATCAAAAGGACAACTAGAAACGAAAAACAAATTGCACAGTCCTATCCTATTTATGACAGTAGGACTTAAAGTAATGCACAATTTTAGTAGGTACCTACTAGTAGCCAATGTAACGCAACTGAATAGCCGCTACTCCGATGTAAGTTACAAAGCTTCTTATACTCACTATTCCATCACAAAAACAAAAGTAACCGATGCTTCGTAGAAACCGAGGAGCTGTATCAGTTTAGGGTGACGCAAGTTCTTCATAATGTGGAACTCTCTGTAGATATTTTCCCGTTTCTTTTTTACCACGGCTTTTAAGAACTTAGCTGCGAGGCATGTTTCCTCTTCGTTGTCCTTGACCAGCACCACACTACCGAAAGTGCCGGTGCCGATGATTTCACCCGTGTTCGTGTATTTATCGATAAATGTCTCCATTGACTCGATCTCGATTGGTACCGCTAAACGCAACACTGTTTCTGGTGGTGGGACTGAAAAGTTTTTAATACAAATAAAGATAATTAGTCCAATGCGAAGATTAAAAATAATTTTAGCAGTATAAGCTCTTGTGTGACGGCCAGCTGGTCTGCTCTATGTAATGGATCCTGACACACACATGATTATAGTTCCAAAGTACTGACTATAAAATCAAGTAACGTACCAATATATACTTCGGAGCTCCTATTATTCATCGCTCGCACTGCTCTAATGCGGAAAATCATCATTCTATCCAGCGGAGGGTCCTCCACCAAAAAGATTGGAAGACTGGTGACACCAGCCTCCAGAAAGGTTCCATCAGGCTGGCCTAGCTCTACGCCGTACCAACATTTAAATGATACTATATCTGTGTTCCTGAAATAAAACATAATCGCACTTGAAAATAGAATACTTAAAAACTGCCAACCGGTGCTCAATTTTCAGATAAAACTTGAAGAGATCAGTAGTTTTTTAGGAAGCATATAGTGTAAGGCTACGTACCACTCTATAGCCACGGTTTTTTTCTTGGAATCCGAACCATTACCAACACTGAGGTAGGTGCTCAGGATAGTTTTACGACCGCGCACGGCGTGCACAAAATACAACCCTTCTTCGTTCAATCTAAAAAACGAATGTCACTGTTAAAGAAAATACGTAAGACTTTACAAAACAAGTTATCATTTTGAGTCTAAATCTCATAATACTCTCATAATAATTGATCCAAAATTCCGAAATACTCTTTATCTTTTGCATGCTTTTTACTTTAATACGTTTCATCAGAACGTACCTGCAGGAGTTCTTAATTATACTTCGTTTTTAATTGGTCTTACCTGCAGTAAACAATCTTCAGCAAAAACTCAACCTCCTGGAAACATAGCATAGTGATTATTGATCAACATTATTAATGATTCGAAAAGATATTATAGATTTCTACTTTGTATCTAGACTGACAACTACTCAAATCTAGCCATTCCTGTGCTGACTGTGCTTTTACCTTGGTTGATTGCAATTTTGGACGTTCCAGTTCCAAGTGAGGTCTCTGTCCGTTCTTATATGCCTGCCAGGGAAGGCGGGGCATTCTGAACCACGCCGATGCTGTATCAGCGGTCCAGGGTGCATCTTGTACCAACTACGTTAGAATAATTAAACTAAGTTACTTTACTATCATTTGCTACTTTTCAAAATACTCTTCGAAGGATATCTTGGATCAGAGCTAACTTGAATTTCTAAAAAACCTTGGTCAGTGTGAGGTCAGTCAAGTATCAATACCATAAAATAAGCAGATGAACTTACAATGTCTGCCAGAGAACGTGTGTCAGCATCTGCATCTTCAACCCTGATACTAGTTTTATCAGCTTCGTGCTCGTAGTACAGTTTTCCATCCAGTACGGGTTGTATCCTGGCTTCTTCTATCATAAGCCGAGGGACTATCACCAGACGAGCGAAAGCTCTTTTGATCATAACTGTTTTCTTGTGCGTCCAAGCACGGCGTAGTTCGCAGATCACATCTCCGGACATACCAGGTTCTACTTTCTTGATGTATAGAAGATATTGGCCTCCACTATTTATCACCTGTCGGCCAGAATTGTTATAATATCAGAAATCAATTTCAAACCGTCGCTGTTAGACGACCTTAGTCCTTACAATCTATCAATTACAATCACAACAAACATTTTATAATACTTACGTTAAAAAAGCTGTTGGTACGCTCCACTTTGAAATGTCCAACGTACCAAATAACATAGAAATACTTCGGATCTTCGAGGTCAAACCTACAGTCAAACGAGACCTTTGCCCCGCAACAAGCCACAGCGGATTCAAGTGGACGCAGCAAGTTCACAACTGGTGGATTCAACGGTCGCTCTGAAAAGAGACAGGTCAGTCGCTCAATAATCAAACTCTGAACTTATTTCGCCAAGTTTGAGTAAGTAGGTACTTACGGTTGACAGTCAACAGTGTCGACGCTCCAACTGCTCTATTTGCAGCAGTACTACTCAAGGTAAGCCTATATTCTCCCGCTGAAGACTCTGTCGGGTCAGGAATATTCAACCCAATATAATTGTTACCATAGTCGATTTTTATGCATTCATCAGAATTTAAAATCTCCTCACCCTCTTTAAACCACTTGACGACTGTATTTTCATCGGTAAACACCTTAACAACCAACCGCACTTCATCACCAACTACAGTATCTACATCATCTGGGAAAAACTGATCAATGATTGGGAAACACCGTTGAAGTTCGTTGCGATCCCCGACTTGAACATCCGCAAAAGTAGATAGATAGCCCTGCTCTGTTTTTGCCACAGCGTAATAAACCCCAGTATCGGTAGGTTTGGCATTTTTTATTGTTAAAGTAGTGGTGGCCCCCGAACTTGTGACCGTGGTTCTGCGGTCTTGTAATACAACATCATTGTTCTTATACCAAATGTATACATCTGATGCAAAGTTGAGCTTTGTTTCAAGTTTGATAGTTTCTCCTTTCCATAGTTTAATGTTATGCAAGTGTTGAATGACTCCAGGTCCAGTATACGCTATCTTATGGTAGAAGACGCCTTCGTTCAATGCTCGTGGCGCAACGTACAGATGGCCTTTTATCGAAATGTACGCGTTGTTGTGCCTGCATTCGATGGTGTAAATGCCTTGGTCACTTGCAGTGACGTGTTTGATTTCTAAGCGATGCCAAGCACTGTTTTTTATAACAGAAATTCTTTCGTCATCCGACTGTAAGGTGTTCCCGTCTTTATGCCAGGTACATGTCGGTTTGATATCTTGCACCACCTTGCAATCGAAGAGGGCGGTTTCGTTTTCCAACGTTATGACATCTTCTACCTTTTCGTCTACTTCGATCTTCCCATTATTCTTTTCTACGGGTTTATCGACACAGAAAGTCGAGCATACCGCATCGACGGGTTGAATTGCTAAAATAGTTAAATATCAGTAAATAAAGACATTTTTAACAGATAAAACGAGTACCTTAGACGTTCAGTCCTAACATCAGTACCACCGTGCAAGTACAATTCTGTCCTCAATTATTCTATTATGACTGACCGCTCAAGTACCTACATTCAAATAACGAGTGAGTAGGGGAGAGTTGGATTTTTCCGCGCGGCAGCGTAAGTCAAAAACTATCCACTAGTTCTGCGATGAAGTGGGTAGGTATACATCGAAGTCGAACAGCCATCCCCGAGCACCGCCGCCAGGTACGGTCCGCGCGACGACGAAGACAGTATGCGCTATAGATATACTGATACTAATATACTGATATAATTTCTAGAAAACATTTGTCTTCACGCAAGAAAATTACTAAGAATGGTATTTATTATTACTTTTATTACTTATCCATTTGTATGCAATTAATGTGGGCACGATATTATCAGACCAGTTTGACAATACCGCGTTTTTACTTTTGTTTGAAACAATTTGTTTAAATTTTGGAAGTTTTTGTTTTACGGTATACGTACCTGAATAAATGTCCTACTAATTACTCTGTTTTGTTTCTTTTAATATCAAACAGTTTTCTAATTATAGGTTCAAATCCTTAGGGGCTCGGTAATATCCAACTCTCTTACAAATAAATTAATATACAAAAACTTACGTCCTGGTCGACTTTTCAATTCTGAAGGCATCATGGTAGGCATCGAAGGACTCCGTTTTAAGGGATTCCTTTTAGGATTCTTGATAAAATTCACTGGAAAAAAAAATATTCTTAGATCATAGAAGTCATAACTCGGTTGCTTCTTTTGAGCTAAACGGACAATAGGTACCTACAAACTTTTATCCTCACAATACAACAACTTCATCGTCAAGGAAAATAAAAGATAAAAGTTTGAAAAAAATAAATATAAAGGATCAAATAAATAAATAAACAAACTAGCAGCGAGGCGTGGGCAGACAGTCTTGGAAGTGCTTCAGATCGATTGAGCTGAGTTGATTCGATTTATAAATTGTTTGTTATGGTCGACAGACAAATAAAAGTGACTCTTTATTTACTTTTTTTAGTTAGGTTAGACTTTGACTTACCCAACCCCTAACTTAAGTTATTTTTACATAATTTTAATTTATAAGCATAGTCATCATCTTTTTAATGCATTATAGAATAAATACATACATTGTATTGTAACTAAAATGTTAATTTACTTAATATATCGAGTATTTGTTCACTTTTCAGCGATTCTACCAAGGATTGTTACATTTTGGCCGATATAAAAGACATTAAAAGTAAAAATGATACGATATTTACAAGAGCACTCTGTACCACGGATCAATCACATCATTAAAATGTAAGCGAGGTAAAACTTCGGAGAAAGTTCAACAAAGTAGCTACTTAAGTATTATATCCAGAATTACTCGCATCGCGCAAGTATCAAGTGGTTCTCATGGTTGGGTTTTCAATTAGGATCTTGAATCTTGGTCTAGCCAATTTGATGCATTGCTTGAGATTTTGTCAATTTAAAAGTTTATAAAAGCGCATTTATTTATTTATTTTTTGAGCGAATTTTTAAGCGTGTGAAGCGTGCAACCAACATGAAATAAAAAAATAAATTATGTTTGTGCGTGTGATTGTTAGTGATTTTTATACAGGGTTTTTTTTTATTCATGGACACTTCTTATATCACACTCTAGTCCCAAACTAAGCAAAGCTTGTACTATTTAGAAAACGTTTACTATTCACGAGTGTTAGAGAAAAGTAACCTTGATATAAAAGAAACACAATAACTGCATACTTTGTTTTCTCTCAAATATAACATTACACTTAACAATAGCCTTCGTTGCGTCCTAACCTAAATTACTTTAGACAGTTACTCAATATGCAGACATACTTAGATACATAGTAGCTACCCCCTTTAGACTTAGCTTTAGCTAAGAGATCTGAGGATTTCTTTACTTTATATCGATGTTCCTAACACAAATTAGAGTTAAATGCATCTTATTTATTATTCAAACCATTGCATTGGTAGTGGTACCAAATGGGATTTTCTCTAAGTACGTTTACGCTCAGACTGAGTCACATCTCTTATAAGGTCTGGCCAAGGTGAGGTGAGGCCGCAGCGCCAAAACAAATGGGACCTTGTGGCTTTGCCCCATTTTAACATAACTACAGGTTGTAACATAATAATCCCTATAAATCTAAAAAAGAGAGTAAGCTTTTCGTCAACGTTAAACAACTTTAGATATCTAAAAGTCTATCTTTGAAAATAACTTGGCACAAAGTTAAGTGTCTATGTGTGGATGCGATGCGATTGAAGGTGTGTAAGTATATAAAATATCTACTGAAAGTAATCAGACACGTAATTTTAACTTTCTTCAAATACAAAACTAAACACGTATGTAGTTAGTTGCTGTTAATAATCCCCCGATTCAGCTTACAAAATATGTATTGCTATACGTTAAAAAAAACAAATGACAAATCAGCTGGTAACACAAATACCGCATAATTTACAAGTATTTACAAGTTCTCAATATTTACCGTCAATTCTTGACAATGTCATTTTATCTACAATTATTTATCAGTATCATAAAATGTGCCGGTACGCTACATTTCTTTTTTAATTTATGATGTAATCTAGATTTAGAAAAATCGATGAAGAACGTCGTCGAGCAAAACTACTTAATAAAAATCACCGTTTGAAGCAAAGTGCTTGTCAACATTTACAGGAAATAGAATATTTCAAACAAGACTTACGGCCGGTTTCTGGAAACTCAAATCACGATTGATCCGAGTTTGACACATAGCAATAAATTGTTTTTTTCGTTGATCATCGTTCGAGAAACCGGCCGTTAGTTTAGTAGACGCTCGCTCGCAAGGTTAAAGTTTCTTACTTTAATGTAGAAATATACTTTTATGTATTTTAGTTTTATCGTCCAATGCTCTGTTTACAAATTAATACAAATTTTTATCTACATTTTACACAGCACACTCTAGTCTCTTAGCGAAGTTAGTACCCATTAACAGATATTGTTAATATATACATAGTATCACTGACACAAAAAAATCATAGTTTTTTTCATAATCTTGGACATCAACAATTACATTAAAAATAAATATATACCTATATGTTACGTTATGGTCAACTCTAAAGTTGTGTTACGATTATCTATGTGTCTAAAAGGTTTACAAAAAGTGTATGTAAACAATATATGACTTAGCTTAGTTTGGGAGAGTGATGTGGGAAATACCTAATCATATAAATATATTTATTTATACGCGTATATGCCCTACAGTGCTATAGTGTGAATCAAGGCATTCGTTGGTCACCATGGCAGTGAAATCGAAACATAAAACGAACCTTGCATGTATGCATACGCACTTAATAGGTAATTTTGCTAATCTAGATGTGGCCTACATGCTACTGGTTTCCATATTAAGTCACGGTGTGTCACTGGCTTTATAATTAGGTACTTAACTTATCTCTGGACAAAAATATTTTCGTTAATTTTTTAATTTTAAAATATTTTAGGTTCCTTAGTATTAAAACATCCATGGAGCGTAAGCGGTCACTGTGCCCGCTTATGCCCGTGACTTTTACTGTATTCCGTATTTAAGTTATTTTTCAAGATTGAAGTGTACTTACTAGTTAGATACCGCATAGTCTATGAAAATATTTGATGATATTTCGAAAATATATTGTTGTATTTGACGACCGATGTGGCGCGGCGGGCGAAGGTCCGCCTGCGACGCGGAGGTTGCTGGTTCGATTCCCGCCTTGGGATAAATGTTCGTACGATCTGCAAATATTTATTCCGGGTGTTCTAGGTGTTTTATATGTATAATAAAAAATATCTATCTATGTAACGTATTTTATTAAGTATGTCAGTCTTTTAGTACCCATAACACAAGCTTTGGGCTAGATGATGTTGTGTGGATTGTCCAACATTATTTATTATTTATTTATATAAGTTTTGTTCTAAATAAAGATTAATTTTATTGCTTATCTACCATAAAAGTAGTGATGCCACGAACAGTTATAAAAGTATTTATTTCTTTGTTGTACACATAATAAGACAGAAATAGATGGCATGTACAAAGACGAGCTTAGTACTGACAAGAGTACCTACAGCTTAAAGTTAAAAGTGTGTATTTAACTAAATAAAAAGTTCTTTTAATAAAAAGAGGTTTACAAGATATATTTTGATTCAAAACGGTAAATATTTTTTTTATATTGATAAAAAAACACAGGCAGAATTGCGAATGAACTGTAAATAAAAAAAAAGGAGAGAAATATCAATATGTGTAAAACTTCATTCTCCTAAATCATGGTTCAAAATAGATTTTACCCTATCGATCGGGCTCACCCCTTTCACCAAAAAGTAAGTGAAAGAGTCCTTACCCCTGGGTGGGCAGCTGCAGGGGCGTTTTTAAATTAATTATGATGCAACCGACCCGGCCGTCGAACATACAGAGTAATAAACATATTTTCGATAACTTTGGAGTCACCAAATAGGTTTCAAAAATTTGACAAATATATTTTCTGCTTATTATATTGACTATTATTGATGCCTTGTATAATAAGCTAAGACAATTTATTTAATTTCATTAAGCACATTAAAAAGCACAGTAATATTATCAATATACAATAATTTTTAGACTCAGTAGAATGGCGTAACTTTTTTTTTTATCACACAAATCCCAAACTAAGTAATGCTTGTACTATGGGAACTAGACTGCTGATACGAATGTGCTTAAATAAATTTTTTTTGTAAATACATACTTAGAATGTAGTAACACCTAGACACAAAACAAATATTTATGTTCATCACACAAACAATTGACCTGGGTGTGAATCAAGCCCACGACCCACAGCATGGAAGGCAGAGCTATTACCAACTGAGTGACGCCTGTCACTGTTTTGTTTTGCCTACAGCAGCAGAATCTAAGCCATAATAGGTCTGATAAAGTTTATCTTTACAACACGATATAACATGAACTCCGCATTTGAAAGTTTTAAAACTCGAAATATAAACGGTGTAAGTGTAATTCTTGCCGAATTAACTAGGCAAAAACACTCAAATAAGTTCAATCCTAAAAATTAAGAAAATTGTAAGAAGATTTATCACACTGATCATAAAAAGCACTATTTTGTGGTTGTATTTTCCTTCGCCAAGTTTTAATTCAGTTCATAAAAAGGTAGATAAACATTTAAGTATTAGTTTAAAAGCAATCATCTTTCAATGTAGGTACTTACTTCTACATTTATCTTAAAATGAAATAATACTGAATATATTGCTCACCTTTCACCTACCATATAATATATAATACTCATATACCTTAGAAAACACAATAAATAACTTAAATTCAATTTATCACGTGTGCCTATATAGGATATTATGAACACGATTTCTTCGAAAAATGAAGTAATTAAACAAAATAAACTTTTCTCATTAATTAATAAGTTATTCAAATTAAACTTTTTCTATTAAGTGTAAAGGTTACAGTTTATATAAGATTTCTCAAACGAATGTTTTTAATTAGTAACTTATTGTGGCTTTGATTGTGTTGTTTTTAATTTGTATAACTTCGTAAAACGGATTGTTTTGTTTATTTTTTGTTACATAGGTAGGTACTTGGTTACATACTCGTATCGTTAGACTCGCAGTATACAGTAATTGTTCTAGAAACAAAAACATTTCTTTTATACATTTCTTTTGTGACAAATAATTTAAAAAAAAAGTTTTATTGTTTCGTATAATATAAAAAATTAAAATAAAATTATAAACCTCAAGGACAGGTTTGGAGGTGACATTTTAGATAAACAATAACATACTTAATAGGAATATAATAGAGTCGTCGCGTATTCCGAGGTTATTATTTTGAAAAGTGTAAGAAAATCCCTAGAGTTCGAAGTCTATGTACCTACATATAATAACTGTATTGCAATAGCAACTGCTTCATGAATATTATTGTATAATTTTTGGTATGTACCAAAACTGCAAGGCAATAATATTGTTGTGCCCCAGTTGGGTCATGTTCGGCATATAATTGTATGCAACAAATGAATCTACCTATCATAATGTTTGTACCTGCATATCAGCATATGCAGCGATTGCTACTGATTTGGATCATATGAGCTATCTATAGTTCATTTGCGACGATCTGCAGATATATCTTAACGCGCTACAATACATACGATTGTGATTATTTACCAATATTACCTAATTATTTCACTCAAAGTACCAATAGCTCTGTTCCTTTGCGATAAGAAACTGTAAAAATGAATCATTACTTAGGCAGCAGCTGCTGTTTTCAAATTTCTAGCTTATCAGTTCACTTGTTTTTCTTTTGCACAATTAAAATTGCTACATAAATATTTATATAAAATTATATTGGTACATAGTTTAAAGTTACTATCTAAAATGTGATATTATTATATAGAGTTCGTTATATTTTATTAGTACTCCCTATCTTATAAAAAGTTAGCGTTGACATTATGTCAACATTACGTATGGTACCTAATCAAGTCATCAAGTCTGCGCTAACTTTTTATAATACGATACCGTTAGTATTTAGCAAGCAAATTATTGTTAGTTTCATTTGTCTTAGTGAAATCAATACGATTTGGCAGCCGTTATTTTGACCTAATGTTAACAGAGTTATCAAAAAAAATGACCTATGTTAGTAATGTTCAAAACATTTCTTACAAAAGCTTTATGCCCATATGAAGGACATGTGCTGGACCAAAAGAATACAAATATCCAAAGCAAAGAGTTAAAATGCACGAGCAAACCCAGAAGGCCGATAAATAACTCATCGATCACATACCCACACAGTTTCGAGTCCTTTTCAGCTTGATGATCACCTAAACAAAATAAAACTTCAGCGCGGGCCTAACACACGCCAACAACCAGAGACCCTTTTTTAGTTAATTTTAATACCATTATAAATTAACCAAGGGTCTCTGATCATGATACATTTAGTATCACCTTGCAAGATGATTCTAAATTAACCATTTGTGATTTTACTTATATTTTAATAAGTAAATATAAGTAAAATCACAATCAATATCACCGTATCATGAAGTGGACGCGTACTTTGGTATTTTAAGTAAGTTCTATTCAACCTATAACTGAGGTGAAATATATTATACATCTCAAATGGTTAAACAGTTTTATCTGTTTATAAGATTTTTACCCAGTTTTACAATACATATATATTTATTAATAAATATATATGTATATTAATTTAGGGAACTGGAACACAGTTTGTATTAAAGCTGTTTCTTTTTCATTATGTACAAGGTGGGCCAAAAGTAATCCCCCTATTGGAAGATGCTCTCATTTTTGCAAATGATGGCCAATGTTAAATCTGATTTGACATTTGAGGACTAGACAAATAAATAAATAAATAACGCTGGACAATCCACACAACATCATCTAGCCCCAAGCTAAGCAGAGCAGAGTACAAATGCAGAATACAAGTGAACAAGCCATGGAGCGATACACTCCTCAAGAACGCGGAATAATCGTGGTGTTGGCGCAGAGCGTATTCCGTCGCCTATTCCCCGGCCGTCCGACACCGACTGCGTAAACACCGTTTGACCACCAACCTTGAAAAGTATGGAACCACACGAGACGTTTCCAAAAGTGGAACTTAGAAAATTTGAGAATGCCGCTGGCCAAACGACACAGTGGACGGTGCGCGCTATAGGGCCATGTTGACGGAGTTTTTTCTACCGCAATTGGACGAATTAGGTAGGACCGAAGGACATGTGGTTCTAGACATAGCACCGGCACCCAGTGTGCGAGCCACATGGAAAAAAAAAGAGCCCAACATCGAAATGACTTCTTTTGGCCCACCCTGTAGGTATGTATTAAAATACATCTAGTCACAAATAAATAAATCTTGAATCTTGCAAATCTATTGTAAGAAAGGAGCGAGCACTGAGACGATGGCTGAAAGAAGACATGTTGTACCGACCTCACATAGCGTGGGATAAGGGTAGAATGATACAAATAGATACAATAATAATTTCCTAAAATATAATATTGATCTAAATATACGACTATACAGTATTACAAAATGTACATTGTCATATAGAATACATAAGAAACAGTTGAGCTATCTACTTAATAAATTGGGTCAGCACAAAACGTACTCTTCCTCCACTCTGTCATCTCAGTATTTTTTATCGACAAAATGCGGTAAAAAAGTGTCAAACCAGCAAGGTACGCTCACCAAATTGAATATAATAGTTATTAGTAATATGAATCATTATTTTACTAATGATTCATTTAAAAATAGCAAAAAATCCCATGCCTAGTGACCAGTTTCAACCGTGAAACTAGGTAGTTTTCTGCCCAGCAACTGTTTAGTTATAGCTCGTCTATCTAATAATTCTCGGCCTACATTCTAGCTGCCGTGGACTTATTTTGGTATTTGAGCTTGAATTGCTGCCTATTTTAGCAATCGTTTGAATATCAGTGGTCATCATTATCATATCAGCAGTAGACAATAAAGTCCGAATTATGTCATTTTTTGGGCAAGCCTTATGCTGATGATCCTACGAACAAAGGTGCCTTTTGATAATAGAAAAAAAAACCTAACTACCTAAAACAAAATAAATACGTTCATAAATTTCAGTGTCGGCCTAATAACAGTGTAAACTTTCAAACGATTACACTAAAAACACTTACACTTAAAAGTAACTTAAGCTACGAATATGCATCAACTCTGCCCTTGTATAGCCGTTAAACCTATTAGTCCACTGAATATTTTAATCTAACAGCAACGCTACAATCGATAAATTGGCATTTCAATAAAATCTATTTCTAAAAACCGAATCATGTAAGTTTTGATCACAAAAATCTTTGATTAACAATAATATGAAGCGTAATTTATGAATTGTTCACCTTGCAAAACCCACCGTCATGGTCAATTGTCGGAGCATTACTCAATTTCTTTTTTTATGAACTGAGAAACTAATAAGTTGAGTCCTTTTTATTCATATTGAAATATTATTGATTATGAATAATATAACCTATTTAAACACATCCATGCCGAAATTAAAAACGTTTAGTTCAACTTCAAATGTAGGTATTTATCGCAATTGGTTTTTAGGTGTAATTAATTACTATCCTTTTCCAATTTCCTCACCACGCTTAAACTTTTGCACCATTTTATAACAGCATTTTTATAACTGAGTTATTTTAAAATTTGCAAATGTTATTACTCCACCGGCACGTCCCTGTCCCTAGCCGCAAGCTAGATTGAACAAATGTAGTTATCTCCGTAGTTTTTCAGGGTGTAAAATACAAGCAAAAAAACAGGTTTAAAAAGTCATTATCGGTGTGCCTGCGGCTTAGTTGGAAACCCGAGGACAATTTGCATTTACAAAAATGATTTTTTTTCGAATCCAAAGCTAAGTTTGTTTAAATTAGATACTAATCGCAAAATGAAAATGACAATCTCAATTTAAGGTATATTACATAGTTTTCGAATTAATCGTTTTATAAATCTAGGACACCTGCTTGGCAGTTGAGTAATTGTGTTATTGTTGCATACTGAATTCACAGTAAGAACATCTATGTTATGTAAGTAATTTGTAGTACTAATGGTATGTTGTTTTATAGGTTTAAGACTAAAATCAAGTTTCTAACGTCCGAGATAACCGAGGAACGAGCTAAACCGATCTGAGGCCACAAACTCTATGTAATAGCAACATTAATTGAATTTGTGAACGAAGCCGTTTGAACTAAACCTTGTTGAAATAGTTTTAGTTCAATTATTATTTCTCTCGCTCTGCATCGATAAATCAAATTATTCTAAATTTACCTAGCAATGATTAATTAATATAGAGATTGCTTCTTTATGATTATGTTTACACAAGATTCACATACCTACATTATATATCCAACGGCAATAACGGAAAGGACAATGCCCAGTGGGCTATGGGAATCTGTACCAACTTGCATCAATTTGAATTTACTCTCAAAGGTCTAATTTTTATTTACCTTTTCGCTACCAACAATATTTTTTTCAATGTTTAACCGCATTTGAAAATATTTAAAAATGTATTTTATTTTATTTTTTTATCATGTTTGCCTGCTCAGCTAAAGCTTACTTGGCAAACAAGATTTTTATGCTCAATGTCCACTCACGAAAATAGGTGACAGCTGGGATCGGAACAAAATAGTTGACGTGCGTAGGGCTTAGTCCGAGCTTGCATTTAAAAACTCCCTACTCTCGAGCCGAGTATCGTCTCTCGGATGTTCTTGTATTTTTGTATGGATATCCGAAAGACGACTCTCGGCTCGAGAGTAGGGAGTTTTAAAATGCAAGCTCGGACTAAGCACTCGGAAGTAGGAAATTGATAATCAGGTTTTGTATAATTAATTTTAATTTTCTAAACCCGGTTAAAAAAGACTGTTAAAAATTAACAACGAACACATATAAATAAAATACTAATTTTGATGATAATTAGCTTGTGACGCAATCTGGTACAGGGTTTGGGCAATGTTCTTTTGGAACATGGAACAATGCGATAGAATTTTGTGTTTTTTTTCACGCGAATTCTTTGCTGTTTTTTCTATAGAAGTGAATGAGTGAAAGTGATGAAGTTGTTTCATATAATTTCATTACCTATGATCTGACTAGTACTTTTTGGGTTATCTTCAAAAATATGTTTTGAGCATTACCTTTCGAGAGCAATCAGATTTTTACTGATAGGATAGGATTTACTAAAAATAGGTACATAGAATACATAGTAACACCCAGACACAGAACAAATATTTAGATATGTTCATCACACAAATTTGCTTTGGGTGGGAATCGAACCCACGACCCACAGTATGGAAGGCAGAGCTACTACCAACTGAGCTGTGACGGCTGTCGTAGTTTTTATAAATTGAATATCTGAAATATCTTGTATGAAGTCTTTATGTAATACACTCGAGAGCAATGAATCCGGGTCACTTAAAGAATGTTAAAAATCTCGGAAACTAAAAATGATAGGTTAATGCAATAAATTGTATTTAATAGACAATGTAATACTCCTTAAATGAAAGTAAAAAAAATATGAGTCACCATACATTTTATTAACACAAAATTACATAAAGAAAAAAACTGCTGATCTCTCCTTAAAACAAAAATAGGAAACATGAAATTTTTGAACTTTATTACGATTTTCTTGAATTTTAATACTTCGTATTGCCTCCTCGTGCTTCCATTACTGCGTTTACGCGGTTTGGCATGCTGTACACCAAGTTCCTTATACGATTTTGGGGAATATTCTCCCATTCCTCTGTGAGAGCAATTTTGAGCTCACGAAGCGTGATTGGGGGAGGGTTTCGTTGTTTTACGCATCTGCCTAGCTCGTCCCAAGCATGCTCGATCGGGTTGATATCCGGGCTGCGCGCTGGCCACTCCATACGAGTAATGTTCATCTCTTGAAGGTAGTCATTCACAATCCTACCTGTATGAGGTCGGGCATTGTCATGCATAAATATAGCATCCTCACCTAAATTGACCATAAATGGACCAACGTGATCATTGAGGATTTCTTCCACATATCTTACGCTAGTTAAAGAGCCGTTTTCTATGATCACCAGCTCTGTGCGACTTTCAGAAGAAATTCCGGCCCACACAAGTACAGACCCACCACCGTAGGCTACTTTTTCTTCGATGCATGCTTGCTTGAATCTTTCCCCTGGTCTTCGATACACTCTGTGTCTTCCATCGTGCTTGTAGAGCATAAATTTTGATTCGTCGGAGAACATAACTTTTGACCAATCTTCAATACTCCAATTTACGTGGCTCTGGGCATATCTTAGTCTCGAAATACGATGCTCACGCTCCAGTTTAGGGCCGTTTGCAGGTCTAAGGGGTTTTAAGTTAGATTCAGCAAGCCGACGTCTTACTGTCCATGCACTTGGGTTACTTCCTCCGAGGCGTCGAAACTGATTGGTGAGTTCAGTTCCTGTGAGAAAGCGATTTCGAAGCATGGTGTTCACCAAGTATCGGTCTTCTCGTGCTGTGGTACACCTGGTTCTGCCCGTTCCTGGTCTGCGTAGGTTAGAACCAGTTTCTTCGTAACGTCGGAGAACTCTTTGTACTGTTGACAGCGACACACCGACAGTCCTGGCTGTATCGCGCTGACTCCGGCCGGTTTCCAGCATTGTAAGTATTCTGGTGCATTCTTCAGGCGTAAGCGACATAATTTCAGCTTGAATAATGAATATAGAGCACTATCAACATGGTTTATGTACCCACATAAATGACGGATTACAAACAAAAGCAAAACCAAATGCTGTAATTTCGTAGTTCCATCTTCGAAAGTGGCCCTTTTTCAAATTTGATTTTTTTATGATATAACTTTACAATAACTAAGAAGTTTTAATACCTTCATTTAAGGAGTATTACATTGTCTATTAAATACAATTTATTGCATTAACCTAGCATTTTTAGTTTCCGAGATTTTTAGGATTCTTTAAGTGACCCGGATTCATTGCTCTCGAGTGTATTATGCTTCTTAAATAAATAACATTTCTCAAAGTTCCGTCTCTAGTTTTTGCAGCTAGCAAGTTTAGGTAAACCAGATTAAATAGAATTTGCATTCGCTCAGATGCGGTGTTGCGGTCTGTCAGTTTAGGTACCAAGGCAACCTCAACCTCGTGCAAGAGGAAGTTATTAACTTGGCTTGTTTTGAATTGAAACTGGCTAGGAAAATACTCAAATCTGAACTAACATTTTGACAAGTCTCTCAGTAAATTATAGCTATACTTTTACTTGAAATTATTGATTGATGGATAACATGATTATAAGAAATCATTTAATTCTATTTTTTTGAAAAAAATCTCTTAACGGACTTACTATTGTCATCAACAAGTAGGTAAATACTAAAAACCTATTTAAAAAGGCTTTCGTAAAGTTCTAGCCAGATTTCAATGTTTATATGGGCCTAGTATAAAATAAGAAAAAAGGGTCATGATCTTAATCGGCTGGGGATTCGCATAACAACATAAATATATCGTTGACAAATGAAGAACCTAGTTTTTTGAAGTTGGTTCAATAAAAGTCTTATCTTAAACTAACTTTATGGAATAGATATTATGTAAAGAGTCAAAAACTAAATCCTACAGTTAGTCAACTTGTTCGTTTTGTCACAAAGCTCTTAAAAGGTTTCTTATCGGTAGACTTTAAGAAAGTTGGATCACTCCTCGAGCTACAATCAGGAACTGGTTTAAGCCAGTTCCTAATTATGGAGATAGAAAATCCCGTACCTTCTAGAGTGACCAAAAAACAGACGATCATGATTTTTGTTTCATTAAGTACTTTTTTTAACGGTGTTTTTTTTAACCTTCAAACATCGTTAAAAAACGTGATTTCGAAAATAGTTTTCTTTATGAACGGAATATTTACCATGATTTGTGAGTTTGATTTATATCCCGATATTTCGGCACAGTTGCATGCAACATGATTACGGGTCAAAGTAAGGTCTTAGCAAGTAGATATTATTAAAGAAAACTCAGTTTGTTAAAAACCGTGATCGTATCAAATATGGGTTCAAAAATGCCTGTCTGCCAATAAAACTATACGCACAACAGAATAAAACTTGCTACCAATTTTTTCGGATATTTTAAACATTTTGCCAAAGCTAATATAAAAGAGGTTGTAAAAATAGGCGAAAACATTTGGTTAAGTTTTCCATGGCAGTAAAAAAAGTTTAATCGAGTTAAAGTTTATCCTATAGAACCTATATAAATATGTTCACGGACATTTCACACATCACGCTGTAAGCCCAAACTAAGCTTGTACCTACTATAAAATACAAGTATAGGTTGATAAGTTGTGTTGTTATGTTATCTTGTTGAGACCGTAGTAACACTCAAATCACAGAGAAGCCAGTGCTGGTCAGAACTATGTTAGTATACTTGCATAAAGCAATTATAATTATACAGTAGACAGACGGGTGTTTTGATCAAACTGAAGTCTAATTGCCATTCGGGAATAAGCCGATCGATCGACTCTACCAACACTCTCACATACAAAGAAGTGTTCTCGATGAGAATCGACTCTGATTGGGCATCATTCATAAAAAACGATAACCATCATAGCGGTTGTTTTATAGTAACTTGAAACGAGGGGATGGAAGCAACCTGCAATTATACACGTAGCTTTGTTTTTTAATGTTTTGCTTTGATGTCGTGTAAACACGATTTGATGTCTGCATATGACAGATTAATTTGATTGAAATGTAAACATGAAAATCGCAAGGGAGAGCAGTAGGGTGTATTGGGATAGGCCATACATATAGAATACATTATCATATACCTAGATTTTTAACTACACATCTCATCTCCAAAAAATATTCTTCGGTAATACTTTTTCAGTCAGTAAATTTCTTCGCATGTAAATATTACCTAACAAATCATCTGCTGGTGATACTACAAAACATACAACATGAAACACAATAGAACAGAATAAAGTTACATTAAAAAGAAAAAGAAATCTTTAAAAGTTACATTCTACACGTATTTCAAACAAAAGAGATTCCGAACTGATACTGCTATACTGATATACCTACAATAGTTCAAAGCTCAAAGCTTCTGGGAAATTGTAGGAATGTAAAGCAACGAGAGCTTTGAGATAGGTATTACGATGAAAATGTACAGGGTGGACTTCCTATCCTACTAATATTATAAAGTCAAAGTTTGTATGGATGGATGCATGTATGTTTGTTACTCATTCACGGAAAAACTACGGAATATATTTTAATGAAACTTTAGAATAATTTAGTTTATACATCAGAATAACACATATATTTATGCGATGGCTATACTTTACAACACAAAATCGCGGGCACCAGCGTAAAATAGAACATTGTAAATATGTAAGTAAACCATTTTATAAATGCACTTCTTCGTTCATATAAGATATGCAAATTAAAACATTTGCTACCAGTCGTAATAACCAAACTACGATTTTTAATCAAACTTTATAAAAATGGTCTCTAATCAAGTATCTGTATTGGTACTGATTTGGATCAGTTGAACTATCTATAGATCGTTTGCAACGGTCTGTAGATAGCTCAGCTGTTTCTTATGTATTTTATATGTCTATGTACATTTTGTAAATACTGTATAGTCGTAAGTTTGTTTGTGAATAAAGTTTACCTATACATTACATAAAAAAATAAAAAAAAAGTATCTGTTAATATGCATTAGAATAGAAAAAATAAACAATTTATAAGACAATATTACATTAAAACAATAGTGTAAAGTCGAAGTTGATTATCATTCTGCTTTTTAAATACTATGTGTAAGTGAAAATATAATCCAAACTTTCAGTTATTCTATGCAACTTGTTGGGATGTCATAAACCAAGCACCTTGTATAAAAGGTTTGTCGTTCGTATGTGATACATGACAATCTGAGCACAAACAATCTGCACATGAACACAAACCATGTGAAAGGTATAAAATGTATTGAGTACTAGCGGTCCATTCCGACTTTGCACGGGTAGACTTTTTTATCCTATCGGGTTAATATACAGAGTGCTTTTTTGAGAGGAAGCCACGAGCGAGAAATGTTGTGAAAGGACATGCCCTCGATTTATACAAAAATGACTGAATCCATTAAATACATACAGGATGTATCTATTATTTTATTTTAACAATCGAGTCAATTTTCACCTAAATTAAAAGATTTATAAATTATAACTAAGAAAATAGGCAGTTATTGTTATTTTATTGATTCAGTACGACTACGACTATTACTTTTTTAATAAATCTGCCATCCCCACCCTTCCCATCAGGGGCCCTATCCAGAAGGGGGAAACTTGCGTGACCGAAAATCCTTTCAGTTGCAGGTCAGTTTTGTAGGCATTTTTTGTGGATTGACGTGGCTGAGCTGTTCAAAATATGACTGAAATGTTATAAATATGACTGAAATGTTTTAGATATGACTGAACTGTTAAAAATGACGTCAACGAGCTGGCGCATGCATCTCGCTCGCACTTGCAACGGGGCTTCGCGGGCGCATATTTCTGTACCGCTCTAACATGTCTTCATACTTGTTCGTTTTAGGGGTGTCCATTTTGAAAAATCATCGTTGTTTTTTTTAGATTCGATAAATCAGAACTAACATCGATGTCGTCCAATTGAGTTTAAGAGCTCATATAAAGATGAGATTTTATTGTAATGAGTAAGTAGGTATATAAATATAATATAATTATACAATACACAATCCACTTCAATTTTTATCTGTTATTAGATAATTAAGAATTTTGAAACTCGCCGGTCGACACGACACTAACAATTTTTGAAGTGAAAACTTCTTTAGCGGCGCTGAGCACTTTTTTTTGTATGGGTAAAAACTTTCAAACTCGCGTCAGGGTCACGTGATGCTGATCGAAAAAGCGTAAGATCGAGGGGAAGGGAGAGGAACTAGTATCTCCCACTCTTTCTACCGTGCCTGAGTGTGCTGCTCTGTTTAGGCGGCACTAGTAATATTATAAATAACAACATATAAATTGTCATATTTGTGTACGATAGCGCAATAAATAAACATTGTATTCTACCTCATAAATGATAGTACTTTTATAATTATAATTAAACACAACGTTAATATTGAAGTTTTCACTTCTGCCGGCACTCCCGGAGTGCTACCTTTTTTTTTGTGTCACTGACTCGTGCGCAGTGCTTCCAACATATTTTTTTAGTACACGTTGGCCGCAACGACATTATGTTTTTAATATTCAGTCCACTAATAAATAATAAACTTTTCATTTTTAAATAATCAAATAGGAAAAAAAAATAGTAAAATTTTAGTGGTCAAACTTGAGTTTTTATGAAATTATTTGGATATAGTTATTGATTCGATGTTTTTGTACTAAAAACTGAAAAAATATATAAACATATCGACATTTCGAGTATATCAAAAGCATTTCAAAACATCGCGCATCGGATCGATTCGATGTAGGTATCGCATTGTAAATATCGATGTTTTCGATGCATCGATGTTATCGAATATTCCGTCCCTAGTTTGTTTACATTTATTTATTTAGCATAGAGATTTTATATTTTCATTGTAACTTTTGTGATTTTTGTCAGATTTCTAAAGTAAATCATAATGCAGATCATATTGTTTTTTGTGAGGATGTGAAAGTTTTAATACATAATTGAGAAAATGGTGAAATCTTTGTCGGTATTTCACGACAAACCTACACCGGATTTGTGTATTTCGCAAACAAGTATGTTATTGAAAAGTTAATAAATCAGTGTACTAATTGGCTAGGATGGATTGGTGGTTATACTCAGTCCAATAATAAAATTCTAAAACTCGCCGACGGTAAAATTACTGTAGAAGAGGATTTTGGGATTTATCAATGTCAAATCTAATCATAAACATGAAACGTATATCGGGCTTGCCCTGTTTTTAATACAATACATTACTTACATAGATAGGTATTTGTTATTTTATCTACATATAAAATAACCAGAGCACCCGGAATAAATATTTGCAGATTGTATCAAAATTTATCCCTTGGCGGGAATCGAACCCACAACCTCCGCGTCCCAGGCCGAGATCTCTTGCAGAGTTTCTTACTTGTTTGGTCACCACTTATTCATGTTTCAGATGCACACAAGAGATAAGATGCCGGTGCCCAGTATGAGTATGGGTAGCAGATCAGAAATCAGAACACTACAATTTAAGACTAAGACATGAATCATTCTATTTAATCGTCCAGGCAGTTGATTACTTCACATAATAGGTTCATAAATTTTATTATTATAGATATACCTCTAACAAACTATATCAATCATTGCAATGGGCATCACAGCTCATTTGGTACTTACTAGTTCTTTCTTCTCTGTGGGTTCGATCCCCACCAAGAATAAATATTTTTTTAATAGTTCAATAAGTCTTTATTGGTAAAACATTTTTTTATTACTATTTGTAAATACATATTAATGTTTGTTCTGCGTTTGGGTGTCAACATGTTATCTATGAATTTATTCATAAAACAGTATAGGAGTATTCTAGTTGCCATACAAGCTTTGTGAAATGTTCATAAACATTTTTTTAACTTGTTTATGTGTAATTAAATAAAAGAAAATGATGTATGTTCAGATTTCAAGACTGTAGAATATTTAAGTATTGAACTATATGCCTATATATATATAACTCTATTTACAATACACTTAATTTTATTTCAGGTATATCTGGGATGCGACACAAGAGCAAATTTCGGTTGCCAGGAAGAGATCTCTCTCAGCGATAAGGCCGCCCATTGTGATGCCTATTACTACTTGTTTAAGTTCTTTGTTTTTATTTATGTGTGGTGAACAATAAAGAGTTATCTATCTATTTAGAAATGTTTAAATAAAATAATATTGAATCATGGTTTTATTGAATTATTATATAATTTCACAAATGAAAACTTATCAAATAAAGATTACTTTAATAGTCATAAACAGTTCAGGATAGTGAAGTAGTACCATCATGGTATTTGCATATTCTGAAACAAAATAATATATGGTCAAAGTTTTGTAGATATCAAAAGGAACATTTAGGAAATAGTTTCATGGGTGCAACGATGCATTGCCCAAAGTACCTATAAGGGTAACTAATTTAGTAGTTTAAAAAGGCTTCTTACATCATTATAGGTAAATCCTTTTCAAGTTTGTTTTAAAATGCACTATCTTGTACACAAATGTTTAGTCCTAGTCTATATCTCTGGTTGTACCTTTTTATCATGTGTGATAGTTTTCTCTGTCTTCATAGATAGCAAGCAATATAGTATTTACTTTCCTGTAAAATAAAAACAACTACGATTACTTATTACCAAATCATCATTGTTAGGCTTAAGGAGATACACAACTAGTTAGGCATTTATGTTCCTTGTTGTCTTAGACTATTGAAAAACAAGTGTTATGTAAGAACTAAAAGGATGAAGCGATGCTTTTACTTTGAAGTTATCTTGCCCATACCTACCTATGTTTTTTTCAGAAAATGTGTAGATGGTAGTCCTGAAAACCTATAAAAATTCACAGGTCAGCATTGAAATCGCAGCTAATTGAGTTTTAATTTTAAAACTACTTTGAAATTGTCACAAAACAATATAATTTTCGTGTTTGTATGAATCCATGAATTCTGCAAAATGAAACCAAAACAAACTTCGGCATGTCACAATTCTGTCAAAGTTAATTTACAGTCAAAATATCAATAAAAGACGAAGAAGAAAACTGAAATGTTATTTGATCAAATAAAAGCTCTAAAACATTTCAGTGGTCTGGATAGGCCCACAGAACACCATGAATAAAATAATTTTCAAAATCAAAATATGTTTAGTAGATAAATAGAAAAACTTTACTTTTTTTAATAATAGTATAGATGGAACAAGGATAATAATAATTAAACAGTTTTAAAACATATCAATTTAGATTTTTTGAAGTAGATTTTTTAAATATTATGAGAATAACTGACGACCGATGTGGCGCGGCGGGCGAAGGTCCGCCTGCGACGCGGAGGTTGCGGGTTCGATTCCCGCCTTGGGATAAATGTTTGTACGATCTGCAAATATTTATTCCGGGTGTTCTGGGTATTTATTCTGTATAATAAAAAATATCTATCTATGTAAATATTGTATTAAGTATGTCAGTCTTCTAGTACCCATAACACAAGCTCTGCTTAGCTTGGGGCTAGATGATGATTGTCCAACATTATATAACTCTCACTGCAAAAGTGCCCGCCTTTGATAAAATCATATATTGTTAGAATAATGAGAACCTTCTGTGTATAAAGGATTTATACTCAGAAATGGTTCTTGTAAAAAAAAATTATTTACTTAAGCCTTTTTTGTTATGGAATTGTTATAGAATTTGTGATAAAGTCACAGATTGACGAATACTGAGACAGATTGATAGTGCTTCTGAAAACACAGTAGACATGATTCTTAGATTCTTGTAAAAAAAAAATATTTAAGCCTTTTTTGTTATGGAATTGTTATGGGTTTAGTAATAAAGTCACAGATTGACGAGTACTGAGACAGGTATTAAGATGAAACTGTCGTACGACATACGGATACGAATTGGTAAAACAAAAACGGGATAGTTCTATTACTGCAATATGATTCTATGGATACTAGAATGTCATGTGACGAAAAGAGTGCAAGGTATGAATGTGGATGGATATAGAGGAAGAGGCAGGCCTAAGAAAAGATGGATGGATTGTGTGAAAAATGATATGGATGTGAAAGGAGTGAATACTGAGATGATGGATGATAGAGGAGAATGGAAGAAAAGAACATGTTGTGCCGACCCCACCTAGTGGGATAAGGGCAGGAAGAAGAAGAAGGATACTATAAAACCTTTTTTTTTTTAAGTAGTTTTTGTGTATGGTTGCAGTTTGGTTTGGGTAAGCCATAGCTTCCATATTTCGCTAAGTAACCGCTACGTATCAATTATAACGTATCTCTGACCGTTATTTTTTTTTATAAAAACGATAAACACAGAAAAATCGTAATCGTCATTAGAGAAGATTTATATTGCGTTATAATTATAAGGTGTATTTTTTAAGTCGATCTGATAAGTCCAAATACTAATACTCTTCTTCTTTATGTCGTTGACCGCATTTACTGATTAGTGGTCTATAAATATTATATAATTAAGTTTGTAAAAAATAATGTTTAAATATCATTTGTGAACATCGCGTTATAAATAAATAAATAATGCTGGACAATTCACACAACATCATCTAGCCCCAAGCTAAGCAGAGCTTGTGTTATGAGTACTAGAAGACTTAATACAATACATTACATGGATATAGATATTTTTTATTATAGATACATATAAAATACCCCGAACACCCGGAATAAATATTTGCAGATCGTACAAATATTTATCCCAAAGCAAGAATCGAACCCGCAACCTTCCGCGTCGCAGGCGTCCATAGCCCACCGCGCCACATCGGTCCTCATTACCCGCGATAAGTTACTCTTGCATTTACTTAGTTTATTTAAATTAAATTGAAGTAAAGTTTTCAATAAAAAAAATTTGAATGGTTTAATTACACCACATACTTAATATCTCAAACGTGTTTAAATTTCGATTGCAATAATTGCACGACCAAATGCATTAATAAAAACGCATCAGTCACGTAACGAACCCGCACCACGACTCAGTTATTCGCCCGCCACGCTATACCACTGAGGTCATCGAAAGTGTCATAATAAGTCTGATAAACTTGACCCAGTGCACAAAATACCTTAAGGCACTCTGCAGGCACAAGTATGACCTATAGAGAAAGTGAATAATTCCATTTAATACAGCAGCCGTAAAAACATTACATTGATTAACAAAGCAAACACGCGCTGAAAAGGAAACTGCAAAATATAATGAAATAAAGAACTGAAAAAAGGGTTATGCCAGTTATAAACTTACCAAAATCCATGATGGAGCACTTCAAATCACTAAAACACGATGTATTTCTTTGGGTCGGTTCATGCATGCGCTCTGTCCAGCCGGCGCGGCTCGTTTGTCGACAGACGACAAACGGAGGGCGGCGAGTCGAAGGGGTCCGTGCTGAGACGGCGAGTGGCGAGCAGCGTGTGTCGTTTTGGCAGGTTTGTTTGATAGCTTGACTGGCTGAGTCAGACTTGGCGCCTGCGCACTGCGATCGCTGCACACATCCAAAGCATGCTTTGTATAAGTTAATACTCACGAATGTGCAGTCGAATTTAGTTTTTTAAGCCGGTTTTAATTAAAGGAGCTTTCAATTCGCCTCTATTTCGTTATGTGTTTCGATATTTGTTGGCACATAACTCCTTTCCAGGGGACCCATTAAGTATTTTTATTTGAAAGACATTGTTTTTCTTTCGCACCATTTTTTGTATATGTCTAGGCAATTTTTGACAGACGTCACAGGCTGAGCAACTATTAGTAAGTAGTAGCTCAGTCTTCCATAATGTGGGGTCATAGGTTCGATTCCCACCCAAAACAAATGTTTGCGTGATGAACACTGATGTTTGTTGTGTCTGGGTGTTACTACTATATTTTTATTTCAAAGAATATCCAGAAAAAAAATCTATCAGTAAGAATATAGTTCCCATTGTACAAGTTTTGCTTAGGTTAGGACTAGAGCGTGGTGTGTGAAATGTCCGTTTTATAAGTAATTGATTGAAGTCAGTATTATTTTTGTTGTGAACTTATTGTTTACCCCAAGATTCTTTTAAAAGCTGGATTCTGCATTCTAAATCATTTTCATCAGACCAGTTTAACCACGTTGTCGTGCTTGACGGCAGGCACTTTACACCGATTCACAGTGTGCCAAACGACTCGAAAATTAGACCTCACTTTATTTTCATCACACGATTAAGAAAGTAAAAAAGCGTTGCCCAATTTTTGGGTAACGCACACCGTGCGATTGTATAAACCTAAACTCATACTAGGTCCTCCTACATTTATTCCCAGTCTGTATCGTTTAGAACTAGAACGCGTGAGGGCGTAATCTGCACTCCAACGATAGTCTATGTAAGCGGCTTGTATGAATACTCTGGTAACTGTAAGACAAGTTAACGTATTCAAATGTGTGACATCTTGAATTTTGCTTTTCACAACAGACACAATGGCCACGAGAGCTCAATAAAATATTCGCTATATTCCTTTAATGATTTTTATTTATTATTCACTAGCCTCCGCCCGCGACTCTCGTCTGTTCATTCGTACCTACTACTAGTCTTCTGGTGATTTTTTTGATACAAATCGTGAGTGAAGCATGTTCTCACTCACGATTGAGGACTAAACATCCAGAAAATGTTATAGATATACCTACAACATTGTTTGTATGAGACAAGGTTATAAAGACGTGACTGCACGTGGGAATGAAAAGGCTGTAGATTGGTAATATAATAGGCAGCATGAAGATACAATGGTGCCTTTTGTGGAACACAAAAATTTTCCATAAAATCAATTCTTTCGTGATGTTTACATTACTAGCTGGAGGTTGATGCAACGCGTTAATATATTATTACTAGCTGGTGCTCGCGACTTCGTCTCACTTTAAAATTTTGGACAATTCATAAAATATATACATAAATCATAGCATATGTGTTATCCTTATGAATTTTAATGAAACTTTACAAAAATAAACAAGTAAATCCATTTAGTAGTTATTGCATGAAAGAGTTACAAGCATACATACATCCATACAAACTTTCGCATTTCTCATATTAGTGGGATAATAGTTATCTCCATGGCTAGTTTTCAGAATAATGATTGGAATTAACCTATTTCTCAACCAATACGAGGGAGGTTTACTTAGTTGATAGTCAATGCGTTTAGTCTCATCTTTAAAATATATTTTTTATTATTACGCAACTAGATGGTGATCTAGATGCAGAATAAATAAAACATACCTAGCCCTTACCAATCGATGCTCTAAAAGCATTACATTAACGTAGGTAGATGAATTATACTTAATAGAACGTATTTATAATAGATTATTTGACACATATATTTTTGTTATGTAAGTTCGATTTAAGAAACAAAATAAGTACCTACAATAACATGAGGTTGTAATAAAACTACTACTACTAAACTAAGTTTTTAAACCACTTGCGTAAAAAAAAGACGTGTGGCACTCGGGGACTGCCGCGGTAAAGCATAGCATTTTTTGCCTTGCCGCCGATCGGAGTGTTAGGTTATTTCGTTACGGAATTTCTGGACCCGGTCTCCACGCTCAAGGCCCGCGATAGAAGCTATGCAGCTTTGTTATCACAATCCCGTATCAAGAGAAAAGTCGCGGGTTCAAATCCAGCTCGAATTTATAAATTTTGAGCATTTTGCAAATTTTTGCGCATCTTGGGTAGGTACGCTTCCGATTGGTACTGATTTGGATCAGTTAAGCTATCTACAGATCGTTTGTAATGGTTTGCAGATAGCTCAACAATTTCTCATGTATTTTATAAATACCTTTGTAGGTACCTACATTTAATAAATACTTAGGTACTGTACCTAATAGCCATAGTAAATTGAAATCAATAGTAAATTCAATAGATAGTAAATTGAATTTATGTAATAGGTAAGTACCTATATATAAATTAATATCCTTTATCAATGCTTGCCATATATTGCTTAGTTTGATACTGATGGATAGAATAGCGATGCGACGATTCGATCCGATCTATTAGCGTGTCAGATCCAAACGTTGCGATCCGTATCGATCCACAATATCGTTTCCTAAATAATTCGCATCCCTATGATAGAAAACGTCCATGGACATTTATTTATTTATCTTTTCACAAAACACATAAAAACGAGAAAGCAACCGTAGGTACAATAAGGCAGTCTATAAAGAGATAGAAAGTCAAAATAATATACACTAGCTCTACTTTTTAAGTATAGGTAATAGGTTACAAGCAAAAGACTTACGGTCTATCTTATAAAAAATACCGCAGACTTGAAGTACTAATTACCATACGTAATGATGACTTAAAGTCAACGCTAACTTTTTATAAGATAGGGGGTTAGAAACACTTTTCAACAGACTTCAAAAAAGAAGATTATCAATTCGACTGTAATTTTTTTATAGTAGGTATGTCGTCCTTATTGTTTGATATTACCTACTTTGGAGGTGGGTATCCAATCCATAAAAACAATAAGATCTGATTAGTAATTTTTAAGTAAGTAGGTAATCTTTAATTTATATGAACAGTGACGATTAACGTTTTGTAATTTTTTGTTAATTAGACTAGTGTTTCTTTTTGCCTCATTTTGTTGAGAAGTACCTAAGTCGTTAGTGCGTACCTACCTTAAATTTGATTGAAATCCGTCGATTAAAAACACTACAGGAAACATGCCCCTATCTCTCCGTCCTTAGGAACATATGTTTTGTTGTAGGTAAATTTTGTTAAAATCGGTTGAAAAATGCAATCTGCAGGCGAGAACAGACAGACAGAAGGACAAAAGCATATTTGACAATGTCGAAACTGAAACGCTTCTCTCGGTCAGTCGGTAATTGAGCACATTCCTATTTAGGCACATAACTTCCAATCCTTTATCACAGAGACACTTCGTAATGGAACAGCCGGCAGCATTATCGAAATACGTCATACTCATTTGCATTTTAAACAACTTAACCATAAATAATGGCCGATTACATTCTTTCTGAGATAACGTACCTATAGGTACATTCTCACGATAGATATTTTAAAGAACATCTCACAAAATGGTTTTTGACGTGACAACGTCTTATAATTCGATAGAGCCGGCTGCACGCACGAAAAAACATGACTCATGAGGCGTTCTGAGGCGTTCCATGAAGTGACGTTGTCACGTTCAACTATCGTCAGTAAACCGACTTTACAGACAACCATTTTTTGTATAGGTAAGTAGAGCTGTTCTGATAATCTTTTGCTCACCTATTGGTGAACCATGACTCTGTTGTATTAGAATAGGAAAAATGATCTTCCGATAAGTGTATTTTACAATGTAAGATTTTGAATAACAAAATGTCATTTTTAGAATCAGCTAAGGCAACTAGGCGTAATCTGATACTTTTAGATTTTCTGTCTTTTTATCCATTGAATTATAGGTACCTAATACCTTAAGCAGTGTTACTTAGTCATAGAAAGGTAGGTAAATAAGTATTTATTTGTATCCATTTTTTGTAAGTATTGAAATTACTCAACTTATGATATTGATAATTTTGATGTTTACCTACCTAGCCAACCTCTATGCTCTGGATGGCCAAATAAAGAGCTTGACGTAAGAAGAGAAATAAAGCTACGATAATATATTTTCTTCATTGACAGTTCGACATACAAAAACAGGAGTAAAATTTTTCGACGGCAAAATTTTCAACTAATTTTCAAATTGAAAGTGTTTTGTCCTAATGGAGACATTAAATCGTATTACTAGCACATTTGGAAATGTGAGGACTGCTATCAAAAATAAAAACTCGTCGGAACGTCTGCAGAGCCTGAAGAAGGATATCCAGACGCTTAGCACTGAGCTCGTGGTGCTAGGTAAGGAAAACCATGACCAGTTCATTAGATCTCTTGCCATGGAGGGCTACCTCGCCCTGCTTTCGGCGAAGACGATGCCTGTATCCCTCATAGAGAAACGAAATATACTTCATGTAGCCTACGACAAGCTTAAACAATTCGCTCTTCGAGACGAATGTCTGTTTATACTTCTAAGAATTCAGAACCTTCTCTGCTACTACCTCATCCAGCTGGACCAGATCAGTCTGGCCAGAGATATCCTTGAAAGCATGGAAGACCTTTACGACAAGATCAGTAATTCGCAGCCTGATAAATTCTTAGACGCAGAAGATCTGTTCACCGTGGAAGCTATTCCCAACATCAAAAGAGTCAACCCCGAAAAAATAGACAAAGTAATCACGAATAACGTCCAAATGCAAGCATTTCTTTATAACAAGTTAAACATTCAAGACAAGTACACACTCTATAATCACACTGCTCTGCGCAGACAGTTAGAAATGAAGGAAGGGACGCCGCAGGACTGGGCGCTGCGGACTGCGAGGCTCGGAAATTACTTCACATATCTAAACCAGATGGGCAATGCACGTCACCACCTCTGCGCCGCGTATCACGTGCTGCGGACATGTCATGACAACTGCAAGCTCATGCCCGAGGAGTTTGTGCTGCAGAAGGCCGATTTCGAAATGCATTTTCTAGAGCTAAGTCACCACTGGGTTAAGTTTGGGCTAACATTATTTAAGCTTTCTAAAAAAAAGATATTAAACCGCTATTTTTCAAGCCCTTCTTCTAGAGCCGATCTGTGGAAGACTGTTGATCTGCTGGAGGAAAGCGTCAACGATAATGAAAAGTTTGAAGAAGAGGAGAACATGAAAGATATGGGAGCAGAAAAGGCCGGGAAAGGAGATTGCACTCAGGAGAAGTTGTTCACATTTCCGTCTTTGGATCTAAAAGACATGGAGAGTAGAGTTCCGTTAGATATGGTCTGTAACGTTGAAGAGGCTCGAAAACTCTTCGCTTTCACGCACAAGTGGCTCATGAGGGCAAAGCATTATTATGACTTCGAGCACCACTCGGCTCAGTACATATCCTGTTCGCTACAGCTGGCGGAGCTTTACGAGCACCTAGCTTTCTTTGAGAGAAACATCGATAATCAGTACAGCATTCAAAAGCGCCGAGCAGACGTGCTAGAGACTCTCAACTCTTTGCTAAAGACGTGCGACAACGTTATGTCTGTTCAGATTGACGTGATTCGGGAACTGTCCCAAGTGCAGTTAGAACTGATGGCGCTGAACCTTCAGAAGCTATGGCGCGAAGAGTCTCAAACGAACATACTTAATTTGGACACCGACGCGGATTCGATAATCAACTCTTTAGATTCGGAATCGAATAAAACCTTGACGGAGAAAACATTGAACACATCCTGCAAGAACATGTTTCTAAGAAAAATGGAGGCTGCTACGTCTATAAACGGCAAGCTGTTCAGACTAAGTGGTCAGCTGGTAGCCCGCACTCCCTCACAACTCAGTCTAGGAACGGGCTTGTTGAAAAGCTAGACTCACATTAACAAAAGTTTGCTACAATATTTTTAAACCAGATAATTTTGAATAATCTTTTTATGTATCAGAAAAATTCTAAACAAAACCGAAAACTTTGTTCGAGGTATTATGGATGAATAAAAATTGTTCAAGCACAAACCTTATGACTTTTTGTCAAGTTACGCTGCGCACTAGTACCTAAGTTATAGGTAGGTATTTTGCACAAAATTCGGAATTATTTGCCCGCAGTACCATCATTTCTATTGGACAGTCTGCATAAAGGATAATTTTTCTGAGTAGGCGATCAGGAATCATAAAAATAAAATAAAACAGTCCAAGTCACAATTTTAAATAATATATTGGTAAGTATAGGTTTACACTCGTACAATTAGGTACCTACACTAAAACAATTACGATAAAACACTGATCGTTTTATACTTATTTAAAAAGCTGCTAGGGTCGACAGGTTTTGCAAAAAAACTCTTATGGCAAATACCCAGTACATAAGGAATAGAAAAACATAGGCCTAGTTTGAAAGAAGAAATAACAACTTAGTTAAAAAAAGTTTATTGTACATTGGCATTTCATCGAAATGCAGTTTTCGTGTACTGTTCACAAGGTTCATTTTATATTGCATGTTTGTTGAAAAGATGCAGGTAATTCGGTTAAAGGACTTATTGTACCCTTAGAACAGAAATGTCAGAAAAAACTCAATTATAAGAGCGGGTAGGGTACGCAACCCCCTGCGTGCATGTATATTTTTTTTAACAATAGGTGGGGTTTACGATAATTTCAGCTACGCCCCCACAAACTTCCCAGATGTTGAGGGGTACGATATAATGGCGTCTTCCTAGCGATGTACCTATACAAGGACTGTGTTGCACCAAAGAATACGTTACGTCGACTTTTGAGCTAAGACAAAATAATACACATTTCACTCGTATGTTCTGCCGCTATCTGCCATTTTGAAACAAGTCTGTTACTTCAAATTAATGCTACTTTGTATGTTAAACGGATAATATAAAACTACTCTTACTTGACTTAAAACTTGCATTAATATTGTGCCTATACCTCATACATAAATAGGTAAGTACAATACCAAAGGAAAAGCACGGTCTCAGTGCATATAAGAATTCAATTTAGTCCCTCTATTCACATCACTGACAATTTATATTAAATCTTTAAATACGTACCAACACATACATTATATGTATTATAAATAAATAATATTAATTTTAATATATATAATGGTAATAAATAAGTACTGTCGATAAATGTTATGTTTGTTTAGGTTGAAAAGTGTACCTACACTACACCCATTTAAATAACCTAAATGGACAATCTTTGGCGGACGTTTACCATGTTTTTTCGCTAGTGTGACTGTACCGGAAGTTATGTATAAGTCTTGTATTCTATCGATCCAGTTCAATAGTAGCTTTGCTTACTTTGAGACTAGATGGCGTTGAATTAAATGTCCATGAATATTTATTTGAATAAATGGTAAGGTCAGTGTGGGCAAGTCCGGCATAGTTTTCTTAAATTGAATTTTAAATTTAACTTTAAAAATCGAAATAAAATTTATTAGTTACTTTAAGTAGTCGGAAAATATTGGTATTACATTTATCTTTCTATAGCTATCTAAAAGTAGGGTTAATTGTAATTGTCTTCAGATTTATAGCATTTTTTTGTAAAGTAGGCATTTAGACGGACTTCCCAACCAGTTTGAGGCAAGTCCGTCTAGTAGCAATAAAATCGTAACTAGTGAGCCAATATGTATGAAAACCTTATCGATAAATGATGAAAAGCTGCCGTTGAAATAAGTGTTTTAAACGTGTGACTATAAGGTATACTTTTAAAGAAAAATAAAATTATTAAGATCAAGGGCAAGTCCGGCATATCTTTGCTGATGATGTACTTTCAGTGGTTGTAAACATTTTCACAAAGTACCCACTTACGATTTTTTTTGTCAATAACATACAAATCAATACACAAGAATCTTTATTTGTAAACAAGTAATCGTTAAAAATGTAATGTATGAATTTAGAAATGGTGTGGCAAACTATTGCCGGATCTGTAGCTACATTTATAACACTTTCTGCCAGTACGAAATAAGTGAGTATGGGATAATTTTCTAAACCAGATCTTTGTTAAAACGATAAATGTTCACAAAGTCTGACATGATGTGCCATGCTACATGAGTCAGGTATAAAAAATCAGAAATTAAAAAAAAGGTTGGATAGTTCCATGCTTTAAAAATATGTATTCACAATTTATAAACTTTTAAAGAATACTTATAGGTGATGCTAGTCCTCTTGCAAACATACCAGTGCATCTTTCACTTAATTATTTATTATACACAAAGTAAATACAGAAAAATAAACGTAAATAGATTAGATTTACAGAGGCAAGCTTAACCCTGAAAAGAGTTCACTTTCGTAGACAGGCAAACAATACTTACAAGTTGAATAAACAGTATTAAATAATTATAAAATTTGAACTACTAAAAAGGTTGACAATATCTGGAATTAAGGCAAGACCGGCATATGACGGACTTGCCCTATGTATAGTAGACGGACTTCCCAACTATAACATTCGAAGCTTGGATTTTTTCTATTTGTTATAATTACGAAACTAATGCGTTATTTTTGAATCGTACACCAGATATACATTCCCGAATCTGTAAATGGCCTACGTTATCACAGATACTCAGAAAACTCCTTAGATTTCACACCTTTTTTTTCATTTTTCGACGAGACGTCAAACTTCAACTTTAAGTTAAATTCGCGGAAAAAATTGGTTGTCAATTTTTTTCCAACATTAAGATGTTAGCGACATCTACTATCACTAGTTTGAACAAACTCAATGATACTGTTTTACCAACCGAGTTATATGGCTCTAGCTATTCAAAAACGGAAGTTATTGCCACTAGACGGACTTAGGGCCTAGACGGACTTACCCACACTGACCTTATCTATATTTTAATATTAAGTGTGCATAAGAGCTTATGTTAAGGCCAATGATTTGTGAAGGCAATTACTATGTTTAATATATCCTTATATTAATGCATAATATTATAATTGTACAATAATGCTACATACATTTAGGCAGTATCTATGTGGTGTTTACATTATTTAGAAATGTACGTCATTTGAAATGTCTCAACTTTCGTAACAAGATCACTATGCTTCACTTTCATAGATTGTAAGTATAGAGTAGTTTCATCAAAGAAACGCGACTAATAAGAGGCATTTATGAGCCAAAATTGTGTGATGAAATAGCGGTAAAAAATCTTGTATTATCTTGCATATCTTGCACTTACTGGAAAAGAAGTAGGGCATATATGCTAGTTTAGCATATACCTACGTCCAGTAAATGCTAGCAGCTAGTACATACTTTATCAATTTCTTTGTACATTTACCCATTTCTATTTAACAATCCTTAATTTTCTGACATGTATTCATTATTTATTAATACCTTTAAAGAAATATTTGTAAAAGCATGTTCAAGCGTCGTTCTGAAAGTTGAGCCAGTTCACTTAATTTGCTAAGTGTGTGCGTATAATTATTATTCTCACTATGAATAAGGTCACTATTGTTTGAATTTACTTATTTATTTACTTAATAATTTTTTTTTTATTTTTATGTTAGTTGAGAATATCCTTTCATTTATTGCTTTTTCGTAAGTGATACATACTAGGCACTTGTTATTTATTTTATTAAATAGCGGTATATATTTATTTGTACATATAGTGAAACCGATGCCGTAAGCATAAGTTGAAAAAACTTTTACATTTGCAAGGGTTAATATAGAGAATTATATTGTGTGGTAAACATTTTATACAAGAGTGCATTTACATCCAAAATACTAACGTATAAATACATTATCAAATTTTAGTTTATATATTATTTTATAAAAATATTGATTTTTAATTGAATCTATGATAATTGTGTTTTTCCCTTGAAAAGTAGCAGCATTTCATTATCAAATATATACTAATATAAAATATAAATCATAGTACATATCTTCAAAATTGTCGAGCCCATGGACTCATGCATTTGTAACATTCTTAACGGTTAATTTGTAAGATCCAAGTTAAAAAAAAACAACAGATATAATATTTTACGAAGCCAATACTATATTAGTATTTCCTACGCCTCATATGAACACTATAAATGTTATTTCTACAAGTACAGTAGTGATAAGTATATTACGTTGCATATGTTTCTTGCTATCGATTTATCATTATTATTAAGCAATAAATTCAAGCCATTTAATTTAGATTATAAAATATATGTGTATTTAGTTCTAGTCTGATTCTCACTGTGTGTCATTTAATATTTATTTTACAATATTTAAAAATTAAAGTGTAGTAAACACTATTATACAAGTATTTTGTATGTAGTATAGAATATGAGGAAGAAGTATAAGTAGGTACAATACTAAAAATGTTTTAGTCTATAAATAAATAGAATAAAACCTTACATTTACGTACAAACAAAAAAACACTGCCAGATTACCAACACATAGATACATTTATATGTTAGTAATAAAACACGTGTAAAGATTTCAAGAAGGAATGTCATAGGATATAAAGTACAGTCACGAGTTTTAATTTGGGACCCACCTAAGGTTGAATATCGTGTGGCAAACTGACGTTATTTAGTGCTAATATTCTAACGTATGTCATACGTCATACTGAAGTTTCGACCTTATTGCATTATGAATGTTCTAACAACATTTAATGGAAAAGGGTCCCAAATTAAAGCTCGTGACTGTACATAGTTACAAAAATACTACAAATTAGTTATGTATAACAATCGAAACATGTATCAGGAATGTATAGACTTAATAAAACTAAGTATAAGTTAGCACAGCGCCACTTTACAATCAATAATATATAAAACAAACTTAATTATGAAGTTTACTATTCTCGTGAATGGATTTGGTATAAAACCGGTTTCCTGTGGCTCTACCATGACCATGAGTTTTTACTATACTATATTTATTATACTCGCTAGCGTCTGTAGTTAAAAAAATGTATGAAAATTTGTCAGGCGATTTTACTGTGTCATAGTAAAATCGCCTGACTTTACTACAGTAGTTACGTCAATATTAGTACATATTACGAATTTTAGTACCCAACTATCCGCTAGAGGCGCTGTACAATTGTACATATCTTCATACATTTTTTTAACTACAGACGCTAGCGAGTGTAGTAAATATAGTATAGTAAAAACTCATGGTAGAGCTACAGAAATCAAGCTATTTCCTAATTTATTAAGTGTGTGTGTCAAACGTATTTACGTCAAATTTATATTACGAAATGCAACAGCACTATTTTGCACTGTCACTATCTTCCTTTTTTTTGTATGGCTTTTGCCCGTCACTACGACAGGCAATTCTGTCAGTCAAGTATTAGAATATATCAACAAAGTCAATCAATTGTCAAGTCAGCTGTCATTAAGATGGTTGATCTTGATCTCGGTTAATTTGACACCAGCTTTCACGACTCACCTCATGAGACTGAATAAAAACTTTTTGGTAATCTTGTTTTTTTTTGTAGCAACATATAGCCAGGTCAGTGGAATGTTCTTTACAGTGTTATATATTAGTATTATTGAAAAATTAATAAGTATGTAGGTTACCTTAAAATGGAAGTAGTATTGTGAGTTGACGGGATTTATAAGCACATATCATTTAAAATAAAGACAAATACAAAATAACATTATAACGAGCTTTCGCAAATATGTATTTTGAATTTGTTATTTTGGTACTAAACATTTGCATAAGCTTAACACAAAGACTAGATTATTTTAAACATAAGATCTCTTAAGATGGTCTTAATTATTAAAAATCTGCATAATGTAACTCACATAACTTTGTGATACATATAACAAAACAATAAAATTGTATGAATTGTCATCTTACTTACTAATTTCACTATTTTATGAAATATATTAATTAATATAAATGCAATATAACTACTAAACGGTCAAAATAAATGCCCCTAGTTTTCGACTGGCAATTTAATGAAATTAAAACTAGATGAAATTTTCGAAACAAAGACAATGAATTAATCTTTTTTTTTTATAATTTTCGCAGGGGCACTTATTTTATCCCAAAAATACAATGTGGTGTACATTTGTATAAGAGTTGAATTTATAAATTTAATAAAAAATTTAATGTTTTCCATACATATATAACAAGCTACACTTTACATCAAACAACAAAATAAAAAAAAAAGCTTATTTACTAATAAGTTTAAACTGTGACGAGCTCAAGTATAAAATACAACTTCTTGAATTATAAAGATATAAACGTTCCAAGTAATCCCATTCGATTTTATGAAAAACTAGCGATCACTAATTAGATTGAAGATTACATTTATTTGTAGATAAGGCGTTTTTTTATATTTAAACTTTGTTCGATAACTATTAACTTTAAAAAAAAGAATTAAACTGGCGTGAGCACGAATAAAGTAACAATCGTAAACGTATGGAAACAGTAACGTATTTGAGATACATTGCGCGTCAACATCAGCTTTACTGTCGAACGTTGCAGCGGTAGCGCGCAGTGGGTCTTAAAAACGTTTACGATTGTCACATTTATTCGAGCTCAGCCCTCTGTTGGTTTTAGACTCTAAATATAATTATAATATCGAAAATAAATACAAATATATACAAATCTATTTACCCATGGCATGTGCAAATATCTGTATAAAACTATCATTTATATGAACGGATATATGTATATAATTCACAATATTTATATATGTAAGTATGTACTTAGTTTACATAAAAAATATAATGATCTAATATGATCTTTATACTCTAATTACACTCAAATTTGTATATATTTTTGTAAAGATGTATTCTTGGAACGTTCACGATTTGTATGGGCAAGAGTTTGGTACAACTTTATCAACTGATTTCCATAACTGGGGTTAAAAATAATTTTAAGTCAAAATTTGTGTAAATATTTTTCATTCGGGAAAAATGATGAGTACTGAAGAAGTACTAAATTTTAACGGTAAATTTTGACTACATTGATTACATTACTTAGTGCGTATTTTGTGAAGCAAGGTTTTGCGTCCGTTACCTAAAAAATAGCGCATTGATCGTCATAATAAGCAATCTCAAATCCATTCAGTGTATTACAAAAATAGTCAAATAATAAAAATATACTTTACGTACATTGAAAATCGTCAACAATTGGACCAAACCCTAGTTTTTTTAACTATGCAGCGCAACAATACAGAGCAGTAGTAGAGCGCCAGTTTTATCTGTATTACATCGTCTTGAGTCTCTTTCTAACTTGTCTTTGTTTAAGGCGAATTCTAATCCTGTGTACTTTGTGAAGAGATCAGTTGTTAATCTACCTACCATCCCTACGTTGTACGACTTCGTAAATCACTGCATTATCGTCGCTATCGTCCTTCGGCCATCTGTCAGGTGTCCAATCAGGGGTCGATAAGAGTGGCTCATCGACTTCACACGTCTCAACACGAGCTCGACTGAAATCCATAATTAATTTATTAAAAATAAATCATTTATGTAGTTAGTTAAGTTGATACAAAACTATGTGGCCAGAACGTTGTTTTGGTAAAATTAATTGATATAGCTAAGTCCTGAATCAAGATATTTAGTTTTTTTTATTGATAAGTAAGCGAACCGAAAATAGTAAAATTAATATGGGACCAACTCTGAAGTAGGATCTACCAAACAAAAAAAATATAATTGAAATCGGTTCATCGGAGTACTAGCTTCACATACATAGTCTAATTTAGAACCTCAATTTTTCAAGTCATATAGTTATAGCCAAGATCATATTTGAGAGAAAACAACTATGTAGTACCTAAACGTAGAGGTAAGGATCTGTTGTCGACGTTATTGACCGTCGATGTCAATTTTCTTCATGTATAAATTAAATTATTATTTTAAACTAGCTGGTGCTCTGTAGCTCTACCATGAGTTTTTATAATCTATACTCGCTAGCGTCTGTAGTTAAAAATGTATGAAGATTTGTACAGCGCCTCTAGCGGATAGTTAGTACTAAAATTCGTAATACTAATATTTACGTAACCGTAGTCAGGCGATTTTACTGTGACAACTCATGGTAGAGGTACTGACTTTATATTTTTGACAATTCGCACAATATCTAGCCTATGTGTTATTCTAATGTATAAACTATATTATTGTAAAGTTAATAATACATATTGTAAAATTAATATTCAATCAGTAGTTTTTGCGTGAGTAACAAACATATCCACACATCCATCCATAAAAACATTCGCTTTTATAATATTAGTAAGAAGTAGGATAGGAAAGGATGATATCTCACCTGCTAGCCAAAGTGTCAAAATCATCGTCGTACACTGCTCGCACACTTCCCGCAACCATTTTGATGATGATCACTTTGTGCGCAATGTGTGCTATTATACCCAACAAACAGACAGCCAAACCGGCCACATTGATCGGACTGAGCTGATCGCCACTGACTTCCACAGCCAGAACCAGGATACACATTTCCTGAAATGAAAAAATATTTTTAATTAAATTACAAGATACACTAACATAAACATACATAAATAAACAATACAAATTTCACACAAAAAAAAAATACTTCATTCATCTACATCATCTACACACGTACACTGACACATCAAACTTATATCAGCCCGACAATTTTGCGTGGTAAACAGTTAAAAAATCTACGCGTACGTGAGCACTATCAGTTTTTCCTTCGGTTACTAAAAAGGTTGTACAATGCATATAATTTTTCAAGTCAACCCCAACACAAACAAACAAAATCAGCTGGTGATTTTGAAATGCCTGAACAGTTCATAAAATGTAAGAACTATCTAGATCAAGTATGATCCTTGCAGAGAATATAATTAAAAAAATATGTTTAATACCAATGGAAAAATATCTTTATGCCTCTTAAATAAGGTTTAATTAGGGCTAGATGATGTTGTGTGGATTGTCCAGCATTATTTATTTATTTAATTTACCTTAAATATACCAGCAATGGAAAGGGTCAGACTAGAAGTGTAAGTTACGACTAGAAACTCGCTGATCTCCATCGCAAAAGCTATCGTGGCTCCGACGGACACCTTCAGAATATTTGGGAACAGCTGTTCTGGAGGCAGCGACATTAAATACGTGAAACAATCCGACCCTGAAAGTTAGAAAAGTTCAGTTAAGAAATTGATCGCTTTTAGCTTTAGGGCCCCCGCAAACAGCAGACTTTTTATCGGTCGATAGTTTGGTCGGCTTCTTAATCAGTATGAAGACTGAATCACTGTAATGTGCGCATCTGCATACATCTTCATACTGATTAAGAAGCCGACCAAACGGCCGATAAAAAAACTGCAGTTTGCGGGGGCCCTTAAGATCACTTATTGATGATGTCATGCGTCAGAGCTCAGATGGTAGCTCTGCCGTCCATGCTGTGGGACCTGGGTTCGATTCCCATCCAAAGTACCTGGGTATGTAGTATGTATTCAATGTATATATTTACAAAAAAATGTATAAGTATATATCATATAAGTATATCAGCAATCTAGTTCCCATAGTACAAGCTTTGCTTACTTAGCTTTTGTGATATGTCCGTGATTATTAATTTATTTATTGTTAGTACGTTTGTGTGTTGTAACTTGGTATATTGTATTATTTATTCGATTTCTTCTTTGATTGTAATTAATTTCTGGAAGCTTAATTATTTTTCGGATATATTTAGGTACTTGGATCTTTATAGTACCTACTCGGTTTTTTTTTTGTTGTTTTATCGAGTTATAACGTAGCTGTTACTTAGCTTAATATTTTAAATTGAATACTTTTTTTATCGTAAAAATGGTAAAATAAACACATGCACATATCAATATAAAATCGACAAAACAAATTATAAAATTGAACCAGAAACAAACACAGTCATCATTCTGTGGTTATTATTCTATCTATATAATGTATTCTATTAAGTATGTCAGTCTTCTAGTACCCATAACACAAGCTCTGCTTAGCTTGGGGCTAGATGATGTTGTGTGGATTGTCCAGTATAATTTTTTTTTTTTTTTTTTTTTAATTTTTGTGTACTCGTACATGCAGAAAATAATGAACTCGATAAGATTAGATTTAATTAAAATTTACTGTTATGAAGTGTATAAACGCTTATTAATTCATGTGTGAGAAATACGACATATTTTCAATAACATAGACGCCTCCAGTTTCCACTCTACTGATCATCACTTTGAACATGAAATGTCGATTGTTTCCACGAGACTGAATATTATATTCATCAAGGCCGTGTCATACACCTTACACCTAGCATTAACCACGACAGAATTCACATTTACTAAATAAACTTACTACTGAAAATTGGTAAGACGTACATAATTATATTTTTGACAAAAACGAACAAAACAGACTTCAATTGTCAGTAATATCAAACGCGTATATAAAGATAACTAAAAACGTTAAACTACAAACGTTAATTTATATGGGAAGTACTAGCCATCCAACAAAATAAGCATCATCAAAATCGGTTAACAAATGGCGGAGATCAAAGTCAAAGTTTATTTATTTGCATAATTACAAGTACATAGTCTAAACTAAAAGATGTCATAAACATAGCATGGACCATTGTACAATAAACATACCAAAAAAAAAAACAATTGAATTGAGTCCTTTCATTTTTGATCGTATTTGAAAATATGTTTTTAAGTAAAAGTCTAGGTATTTCTACGTACCCTAACTTCATTTATAAATCAGAACAGAATTAATTATTCTGAGAGCAATAACATTCTTTAAGTACACCCTTTTATTCAATTCAGTAAATTTACAACTCAAGCCCGGACGGTACTGCCGGTGATAATATTACCTTCAAACAAAATGGTGAAAGGCAACAGAGACAGGAACATCCACGGCTGCACATGGAAAACCATATCCACTGGGTTATGCAGACCCAGTTTCGACTTCTGCATCAGTAACTGTGCGAAGGTCCATCGAAGTCCAGCGGCGAACGACGCCAAGAGTAGAAAGTTGAAGCCGAGGAAATTGAACTGGGTTGCTTTGTAGGTAAACATGATCAGTCCAACTGCTATCATGAGGACTATGCCAACCAGGGACCAGGACTGTAAAAAAAAGTTAAGTTTATTTGAACAACTTCTTAAACTGAGCTGTAGAATACCATCTCTTGTATATTAGTTTAGTATAAGTACCTATTACTCCTATACATGATTTTAATTTAATTTAATTTAATCTTTATAAATAAAAGGGTATTCAAAAGAGAGAACATACAAAAGCACAAACAAAGAACTTTAATCACAGTTATTCACGTCACGAAGGATTCTAAACGATTACGCTTGTTTGTTTATATTAACTGTACACACTGTGTTACATAATGTCCTTAAACCAGAAAAAATGTGTATTGGACATAATCATAACCAACCGAGTTCGATCTACGACTTAAGAAATTACGAAACCTTTCATTCATAAAACACTTTTTAAATTTTCTGAAAAGAGTATAGAATTAATGGTTCCTTCCTATGACAAACAAGTAAGTGCATCGTTTCTATACGTGCTATTATAAAATGAGATCGCGATTCATTAAAAACGGTTTAGAAATGAATATTCTAACAGTAATTTCGCAATATATTTATGACAACTTGCTAATAGTATTAACACAAGAAACAAATATAAATTATATATCCCTAAAATTAGACTTCAAAAGGTAAATGGGTCATTTATGGGGAATACCGTACGTTTTTTTTTCAACAAAGACTGTTTTACATAGTTATACATAAAGATGACATGCCGTAGAGACCTGTTTTTTTGTATCGATCAAGTTGTAGGTATGCTATGTACCGATATTACACAGATTTGTTCTTCAATGCATGGAATATTAATTGCTCATATAGTATGTAAATAGTTTAATGAAAATGTGTCCTTTGACGTCAATAAGTCTTTCGCAAACAAATTGAGCTATATTTGCAGCGGCAGCGTCTGTCATACACATAAATTAAAATGATCAAAAAGTGAATAAAATGAAACAGTCGAAAGTTAACACTAATTCGGAAAATGACTAACCAAGAGTTCAATTATTTGAGTATGTCTACACTTGAATATTTGTAAGTCTATAGTGGTCATGGTGTTTTGTCAATATAATGATTATTTAAAAGGCGGATTGATGTGTAGGAAAGGCAGGAGATCAGTGCCCAGTGGGACTATATAGGTTAAAAAAGTAGAAAGGCATGGCGACTGTCAGTTCCGAATGCACATAAATCTCAATAATAAAGGTGCACCCTCACCACTCGATACAACCCCTGCAGAGGGCGGGTTAGGCGGGGCTAGGGGAGCCATACTAGCCTATTGTATTATAAGATGACAGGTAGTAGGGCTCTATGATAGAGCTCGTAAAATAAATTACTACAACCGTATTTATGCAGTGATTTACGAATTTCTGTGTATCTGTACCATATAACCACCATATAAAAATGTTGCCTTTTTATGAAACTTTATACGGTTTAGCACTATTAAATATTTTATAAGTTTACCTCATGATGATGTAAATAAAAGTTTTGAGAGATTTGTGACAGACACAGCTAAGTCGGTAGTAGCCCTGTCTTAAGTACTATGGGTTGTGGGTTCGATTTCCACCCAGAGCAAATGTTTGTGTAATGAACATAAATATTTGTTTTGTGTCTGGGTGTTAGTACGCATTCTATATATACTTGTGTATGTACAAAAAAATGTAGATATATAAGTATTCTATCAGCAATCTAGTTTGGGAACTAGATTGCTGATAGGAGTACAAGCTTTGCTTAATTTGGGATTAGAGTGTGATGTCGTGATGTGTGAAATGTTCGTGAATATTTAGTTATTTATTCAAAATGTCTACCGTGTCTGGATATTCAAGACAATGCCTATATCATAACATAACACCAAAGTATAAAAAGTTAAAAAATCAACTGTCTTAGCTGGTTATTGATCCTCAACATTGGCCGCAATTTGTATCTCATAAGTTTAAATTGCCATCGACGCGACCTAGGTCACCACGGAACGGTTGCATTGCAGTTATAAAGCTGAGTATTCAATAGAAAGAAAGAAAGAAACCAAAGGTTCCTATAGCACTAGTTTTCAGTGGCCGAATAGAACGTATTTATTCATACTTCAAAGTAATCTCTGTAAGTAGCCCTTGTACTTAGAAATCCATCTTCGACAACTATAATCTTAAATGCGCATTATCAGGAATAAATAAAATGTGGTCAAATATGAATGAAATAAAATGTGCCACACAACACGTAGGAGCTTTCAAATAAAAAATGCATTAACACAAACGGTCTGCGAAGAAATAAGTTATAATCAAAGTCAAAATTACTTTATTTAATAAAATCACAAGGACCAGATTCTAGAAGAACTGGCAAGAAACTAGACCTGGATCCTAGCGTTATTATTTGTTAGTTATGAGTACATATGTGTTTTTCAAGTCGAGTATATAATAAATAAACATTCATGAATAATCATACCTAGCCATCCAGTCCCAAACTAAACAAAGCTTGTATTATCTTGTACATCAGATTACATTCGCATCTCACTCATTTCGTGTAAGTACGTACATAATAAGAATCATCATCAGACAAACGTCAATGTTTGCCATCATTCAAGTGTTTGTTCTTGGTAGGAAATAACAACTGAGCTGTGACGCTTATCAAAGTTAACAAACGCTCGTTATTGTTAGCAAGAGATAACTACCCGCAAATTGACTAGCAACAAAAAAACAACGCAAAAAACCAAACATACAAATTGGCAGTTGCAAGAAACGAATATAACAAGTCAGTGTAGAACAATCAACAATGAAAACAGTGCTGGTAATGATGGTGATAAATAAAATATAATAATCGTAATTAGGTCTGTAAAATCAAAATCTAGCAAAACATGAATAACAGTACAAATTGTAGTATTTATTTGTATTGTTTGTGATAAGGAAATAACAAGTTACAAGACAAATGATCGTGTTCAAAGGCTATTTTCAATGTCAATTTCTTGAAAGTTCTACCAAAGGTTTAACGACGAAATAGAAGAGAAAATTTACTAGAATTTTAAATTATGCGTTGTTACTTTGAAGGATTTTGAGGAAAGATAGAGCGCACACCAACGACAAAACGTCTTTAAAGTCACGTTTATCTATCTATAGGTAGAGCATGACATAACATAAGCTGTTTTACTGCAGACTTGTCAAACTTCAAATTCATTTATTCAATAAAATCACAAGGATCACTTTGAAACGTCTTACATACTAGATGATTCTAGGCGCCAGTTCGTCGCGACCAGTGTCTAGAAGAACTGGCAAGAAACTAGACCTGGATTCTAACGTTTTTTTTCATATGATCCTTCTTACAAATTGTTTAACAAAGTTGGAGCTAGTTCGTCCCAAGCTTGCTTGTCTTCTAAATAGTCAGATATTTTATCTTATTTTTGTCGTAGTAGTTAAATGTGTTCTAGATACGCACAACAACAAAAAATAAAAAACGAAATAACATAAGCATGTATGATTATGTTATTTTTAGAAATGTACTGTTTTACTGTGGTAAAAAGGAAAAATCGAAGGCAATACAGATAAATGCGGTAATAGACATCAAACAAACGTGTAAACAAAACATATCAATTAATGATACAAGAAACTCTACACGCTTTCTTGTATTACAAGGTAAAATAACATGCAATAACATAAAACAGTTTTGTGAGTGATATAACTACTAGTTTAGTCTCCCACAAAACTTGTATGTGGATCAACATTACATTTGCAAATAAGATGTGCTGAAAAAATAACCGATAAAAAAATATCCATATTTTTTCATTTGAATTCTAAATTGACGACGCGAATATAATAAACCAGAGCTATTAAATAAGCCAACAGAACAATGGTCCAACTTGAAAGCATACATGTGAAATAACAGGATAAAATTCGCTCAGCCGTGTATTATTATTTGATTTTAAAAAGGATGTCAGTCCACCCTTTCACCAGTGTCGGATTAATTTGCATCTGTATTTTATACATCGAAATAGCTAGCTCCATTATACTGTGGAATAATTACTTTCCCCTATACAATTTCATGGACCCCTCAAATTCAGCCATCTGCTTATTTGAATTTTTTTTAAGCTTATCTCTTATATAGCTTTTCCAATGCATGCGAGGGTGCCCCTAGCGTTTCTAAAGCAATTTATTTTGATGTCACCCTTCATGTATCACTTTTATACATAACATGAAGGGTACATTAGGTATGTTATTAGGCAAAAAATTTAGGGTGATGCTTTCAGCAGAGTAATGCTTTCTTTATAATCTGTAGTCGTAATAATATACATATAGATAGACGTGATCGGACCTTGACAGTGTAAAACCTATTATTTGGGTTTCAAAAGTTTGGTTGTTTATCGATCACGTGTATACCAATTTGAATTAAAATGGGTAACATAGTTCATGACCTATAGAAAAACATTTATATCTGTGTAATCGCGAGTACTACACGGACGAAAACTAGTTTTTATCTCATACTATCAGTCGCCGGTGCATAAACAAACGAAGCTTTATTTCTGAATCCATTCAAAACAACCCCATAAAATGTGGCCTTTTGTCCTCATTATTTTTAGCCACGTCGGATATACATATTGTTCTTTATTTACTCATTTTTATCACAAAAAGGATTTAGATGTACCTATACCATAGCATCATGTTGCTATGCCGATTGGCAAGTTCAGAAGCGTAATAAAACGAAAACTCCTATTAAGCATTTATAAAATATCTGATTATTAGAACACAAGCCAGCTTTGGACAAACTACCTTCAACTTCTTTATTAAACAACTTGTAAGACGTTTCATCCTTGTGATTTTATTGAATAAAGTAATTTTGACTTTGACTTTGTTGTGGTACCGCTGATATGTACACAAGACAATACAGAGTGATAAAATAATATATTTTGCAACCATCATCTTATTTACCACGCGCCCACACACATTGTTTCGCCTAGACGGCGCTAGTCAGGTAACATTAACCCTATTAATACGCCTATTCAATAAAGGCACCTTTATCACATGTTATTCAATATTCTGAAGATAATGGGAGTTCTCACACAAAGGTAATTGACAAGTTGATATTTTCTTTTCATAACGACCACGAATGACGTCATCGTCGTCGTGTTACTATGTTTTTATAACATATGAATTTACAAAAAAAGGAATATAATTATGCTATCAGCAATCTAGTTTCCAACTGGCACCTAGAATCACCTAGTATGTAAGACGATTCTAAATGTGATTTAATGAAATAAAATAATTTTACTTTGAATATACATTTCTAGTTTTGCTTAGTTAGGGACTAGAGCGGGATGTGTAAAATGTCCATGAATTTATTTATATATTGATAACAAAGGTTTCAGAGTACAGACTCGTGCAACATTAGAATGGGATTTAAACATAGTTCCATAAAATGTCTTATTTACAGGCATACACGTGCCGACGAAACAGCAGTTAACTACTCATAATCTTTCTAAGCAAGAACCATCCTTAAATTTGCGGTAATTTGCGCTATTATATTTATTTTTAGAGACATTAAGGTGTGCTTCGACAAATGACTCGACTGAGACGATACAAATGTATTCAGTTGTAATCTATACCTACTAAACTATCATGTCAAAAGTTTAGTGAGTGTATGTTGGTAAACTACTGATTATGAGACTCACTGAGAGATAAGCACAGTATCCCTATATGCTATATTACTGAGATAAAACATACGTAAATATATATCAAAACTCAGACGAAGTTGCAGGTCGACTAGCTACTAAAAGATAGTACTATAAGATAACTAAATGACCTTTCTGGGAATTCACCATTAAATGGTAAACAGGAGCAAGGCTATGATAACAATACGCAACAAGAAACTAGAAATATAAAAAATAAAGTTTGCGTTTATCAAAAAGACGAACTATGTATATATAACTTAGTTTTATCCGTCAGTCATTTCATTGCAATGTTGAAATACCAAAATCTAAATGAATTTAAAAAAAAATTACAATTTATAATATTGTAAACATAGGAAGTTTTTTTTTTTCAGAAACAAAAGATCTAGGAATAGTCATGGATAGGAAACTGACTTTTTTATTTATAGACGGTTCTGTTGTTATAACTTACTGATTTATATCTCAAAATTATATTAGTGTCCTGCGTTGCTTACACAATATTGCACTGAAATAAGTTCTACACCTACACAAAACATCGCGACGCCTACAAGTCCTATAACAGTTGATGCACGTATAAAAAGTTCATAATAATGGATTCACGTACCGTTGTTAAAAAAAAAGACGTGACACTCGGGAACTGCCGCGGTAAAGCTATTGCATAGCATTTTTTGGGCTGTGTTAGGTTATTTTCGTTAGGTTATTTCCTTACGGAATTTCTGGATTCGGTCTACAAGCTCAAGGCCCGTGATAGAAGCTGTCCAATAGCTTAAAACATTCAACACTTTAGCTATTTTAAGGAATACAGAACTGCTCATACAATGCCTAGAACATAGGCCCAAAAATACTTATCTAGACGCTCTGACCTTTCCGGGCGCCAACTTGTGAAAACACTATTCTTCGGTTGAACCTGACCGACTGTTATATTTTAGGAGGTGCAGATCGGTTAAAGGTCATCCACAAATAAACTTGAACTTGGCCAAGTATCTATTGGACCCTACACGAGCGTAGACAAAATCAATGACAGGTTTTAAATGGTCTCAAACTAGCTATGAAAATTTTATACGTGTTCTACGTTTGAATAATGTTCCTTAAAAAACTTTTTAACTAAAATATTAAATACGGCGAAAAAACTGAAGAGCTATCCTAATTACTTTGAAATAAAAGAATTATCTAAATCGTAGTCCGATTTCTGTCAAGAGTTATGCTTGAACAAACATAATAAAAAATAAATTGTATACACGTTTATTTGCGAACCTCCTCCGTTTTTTTGTCGTCGATCAAAAAGAAACTATACCGTAATAAACCTTTCAATGATTGCTAAGATAAACTTCGCAAATCGCGTCAATTTCACAGTCTAGTTAATCGCCAGTTAAACCGACGTAGCATTAAAAAAAATAGAACCTCTATTGACTTACTAAACTCTATGCAGATGGGATAAGCAGATCAAATCTAAAGTTACGCTCTACGAACATACACCTCCATTTTGCCCAAGTTAGCAGCATCGTTGTTGTTATGGTTATAATAGTAAAATGTCAATAAGATAAAAAAAGTACATATACTATTTTAACCGACTAACCAAAAACGAGGTCAGTACGTTTTTTGTATGTAATTTCATAAATCATAAAACATATATTTGGTGGTTATCGATATCGAATGTAGCTTTTTTTTGTAAAAAATATTCATATATTTTCTGGGTCTATCTGTATTCTGTATCCTTACAGTTAATACGGATTTCGTGGTAACAATATTTTGAATAGGTCACCGAATGAATCTTCGAATCACTTGTCCTTGGAACTTGTGAAATTGTTTGAGTCTCAGCACGTGTGTGAGTCACAATGGCAAAATAGCGAACCATACTGTGCACTCGCCCTTCGATGGAGACCAGTTGAGTCACTCTATGAAGGGTCGACTCAAGGTCCTCTTTTGTACGGACCAGGTTTATGGGACTACGGTGTATGGGGCGCAAGACTTTCAAGCTAGCAAGAGATCAATCAAAATATGTAACGCAAAATATTTGTGTTTTTTTACTCAGAAACCTTTTTGAACAAAAATGTACACGGTATTAGTACTTACTAAACAGCTTTCTTTTCAGACAAACATTTTGAGCACCAAAATATACAAAATTTATTATTTGTCTAAGTATTTTTCAGCAACAGAGTCCCCATAGCTTATAGCTTTGCTTTTTTGGGACTAAATGGGTGATATGTCCAAAAATATTTATGTTAAATAAAAAAATAAAACTGGTTAGTAATCATTTATAATAGTCATTTATGATGACCTCGTTATCGATACATGTTGGAAGGAGGGGACTCCTTGATCAAACCATAGATTTTATTTTTTCGAATAATTTTAGATAATTTTCTTGAGATTTAACAAAAAAATCAATTAGTAAGTAATAAATATTTGAGAATCATCAAATCGACATATTTTATCGTTGCTACCTTTGTTAGCTACCACTATCGAGAGTTTCGTACAGAAAATTGTTGGGCGTCTAATCACAATATAGCTACTCACGGAATACTCTAGGAAACGTCTCTCGTCGTCCCTGTTGCATAAAAAAAGTTAATCAAAGAAAAGCTGAAAACAAAAACAAATCGACTCACCTTCTTCTCAAGGCCGAGTATAATAGCGAACCCGAGGATGAAGATGATGGTGGTAGACTTCGTCATAGTATAGAGCGAGATCGTCACCAGTTCCAGACCCCAGTTGGAGAACCCCACGTCGATTCCACTGGCAAGTCCTGTCGGGCCGACGGAACGGAGGCAGGTCATGAACGGAAGTACCAGCTGGGATGTTCCAGTGATGAAGTACAGAACCAGACGAACCAGTACCGATAGCATCCATTTGATAATGAGGTGATACATCACCACCGTCAATGGGTAATGGAACTCCTGGTAAAGAAAAATTACACACTTCAAAGAGGTACTTAATAAAAATGATGTCTTGTCGGTAATATTACATTTAATTTTAAACTAGAGTAATAATTACAAAACGAATGAACATTGTTTTTCATCTAAAATCTAGGTTACGACATGATAAAGTGCAGATAATTTAGGATCCAAACCTAGTCTTTAGTCCCGAGGACTTTATTAGGTCGTTGTCGGCAGTCATGGGGATGTCGCTGCAAACATGCAAACTTTATGCAGTAGTTTAAATAATATTCATAGACAATCCACACATAACACTCTAACTAATCCCAAACAAAGCAAAGCTTGTACTATGGGAACCAGATTGCTGATAGAATAAAGCTCTTAGACTAAAGTGCTGGGATTAAAGTGTGATGTGTGAAAGGTCGATGAATATTTATTTTATTTATTTATAATACGCTACTATTTCGTTACGTTTACGGTTGTCACATTCTATGTTTTTATTTCCTTACGTGAAAATAGATAAGAAATGTATGGCGTCTCATTGGTTACATATTTAATTGTTTTGGCGATAATATATCAGTTAGTATTGTTATCTAGATATGTATGTATACTATGGCACAGAATTTAATATAGTACATACTTCATACTGAAGGATCACAATCCCCTCGCAACGGATGTATATCGTCCCGCGAACAAAAGGAGTGTATGTTAGCAAGCCTGTTGCAAAGGTTCTATAAGATTCTAAGTAGATATTTAACGATCCTAAGGTGTGACCAACAAAAACTTCGATCTAGCATTGTATCGAAAAATCGTCAGAAAGTTGTAAGTTAGATTACAGAGATAAAAACCATGTTGTAAATTATAAAACTGGATTAACAACTACAGCTATCTATGAGTATATATCCCTATCTCTTTATACCAGCTTATTTTGCTAATGTAGAGATTTAGTCAGATCAACATATTGTTATAATATTTTTTTTTTAAATATCCCGTTTATAATGTAAACTATCAACATATTGTGTCCAGTTTTAGAAAGAGAATGAGTATTTATTTTATGGGAGCCATGGGAAGGAATTATGTTACAGGATTCAAAAAGTCTTAAAGGATTTATAAGAAAAATAGTAGGACAATTTAGTTAAACAAGTTAATATTAGGTAGTTATGTATGCCGTTTTAAACATTTATTTTGACTATTTAACAGAATGTTCTCAGTCGAGATTGAACCAATAACACCCACAGCATGTCAAAGTGCAATCAAAATGGAAGTTTTCAATTTTGACAGTGCTTGTATCAAATTAGGTAATACTAACTTTTCAAGATTTTTTTATTCTTCGTAAAACCCATTTACAACCTACAGAGTATAAGAATAACTTAGTTGAAACTAAAATTTACACAAACATTAAATAAGTGTAAAAACCTGTGTAAATACTCAGAAGAGTATGTATGAAGTTTTGAGTGAGAAAATTGTGTATTAATTTTTTACTTAATACCCGATGTCAAGTCATGTAACTTTAAAGTGACAACTTGTAATTGGTGTGTGCTTGTTCTTATTTGCAATCTATGAAATTATTTAATTAACCTGTGTAATATTAAATTTAAAATTATTATATATTAATACATATTTAATACTCTTCGGTAAATATGTTTTTTTATCTGTCCTATTGTAAAGTACATATTATCACAGCTCAGTTGGCTTTGCCTTATAATATATTGGTTGCAAGTTTGATCCACATCAAAACCAATCAAATATTTAACCTTTAAACAAAAACAACCATTACTGTGTAGGAAACATTCATATCTAATGTTTTTGGATGTGACTACTCTATATATTTAAATATTATATCAGCATCTAGCTGATATTATGTATACAATATAATGATATTTAAAAATAAATAAATATATTTATATAATTTCTATACAAAACAGAAACAAATGACCTGTAGGTTATTATCTAGATTACAAGGTATAAGAGACACTATTATACCTACTATATATTTCTGCAATTTAACCAAGATTTGAATAAAAACAAGTAATCGATAATATTCGGTAGCAAATACCTGTGGACAAAACCTACCTACAATAGTGGTACATGCAATAAACCTTAAGACTTAAATTTTTAACTATTTAAAAGTAAGTACTTACTTTCAAAAGCCATCTCTGGTAGAATGTTAAGCCGATGGATAGCGAAAAGTACAGTAGAATGAGACCGAGGGATAAAAGGCTTTTTTGGAAGCATACATCAGACCATTTTCCTCTAGGCTTAGTCAATACATCTTCGTCAATATCAGGTTTTGTTGCCAGCTGTTCATATTTAGCGCCTGCCATAGCTAAAGAACCACGGCTCTGGTTGTTCCACAAGTGTTGAGCATATCAGGACCTCAGACAGATAGTACGAATAAACTTTATAACTTTCTTTACACTTCCCGAAACAGTCAAGTCGAGGACTGTCTGTTGTGCACGACCGATAGGAACGAAATCTATGAAATTCAGATCTGCCTGTAAACTAGACTAGATTAAGTAGATATATTAGATAGCTATATTTAATTGTATGTAAACTTAACCCGCTGCTTTACCGCCAAGTGCAATGGACATTAAAAACTTTGCTCGTCATTTTAACAATATTAGCACTACGCACATAGTTCAATACTAAACTAAGAGATAGTTATTGGCGGTTTCTATAACTTTGAAAGTTAAATGGATTGTGAATTTAACTAATGAGGTATATTTGAATACCCAAGTTTTAGTTTTTCCATTCCCATTACGCTTGGCGGTAGTGCGGTCGCTTCTACTCTCCCTCTGTCCCACTCTGCCATAAGAGTTGCCAGCCAGGTATAGGAAAGAAACCTTTTATTTACTTGTATGCATGTAATGTAACACATGCAAAAATTTGGAAGTTTCTCAACAGATAAAATGTGCGAGCAAAAGTGATGCTGAAGAGTTATGAAATAAACTGCAACTTTCTATTAAATTACACAAACAAAGAAGCAGACGTATATTTAAATGTTGGATAAACATTAACTTGTTTCATTGAATTTGCATGCTTGCTGTCTATTATTCCCACTCATGTTTAAATTGTTTTTCGGGTTATCTATTCAAATTACCCTGCGATACAGGAATTATTGAAAAGCTAGAAACACTAAAACTGTCAAAAAGAAAGTGACGTGTGTACAGTGACATTTTCTATATAAACAAACTAGAAGTGGTCTCTTACATAGATAATAAACAGTTTGAACAGTCATCCAAATCTAGAAAAGTATCTAGTTTTCATTGCTTTATTGGGTATTGTTGCGAATGTGGAGTATTGCGTAAGTTTAATTTTTTAACTGTTAACAGTTCGGCCGCAATAAAAAAAAGGTAGCACTCCGGGAGTGCCGGCAGAAGTGAAAACTTCAATAATAACGTTGTGTTTTCACTTTTAAGTTTTCACTTCAAAAATATAACCACAGACGTCATAATGACAATGACAATCACAATAACACAGACACATTCGCGCAAGCGCGAATGTGTCTGTGTGCCGCCTAAACAGAGCACACTCAGGCACGGTAGAAAGAGTGGGAGATACTAGTTCCTCTCCCTTTCGCCCTGACCCTGACCCTGACGCGAGTTTGAAAGTTTTTACCCACCCAGCGCCGCTAAAGAAGTTTTCACTTAAAAAAAAACTTATAAAAATTGAATTTCCCGCTAGAGCGAGAGGTATCACCCCAAGGCCAAATAAATATGTACAAAGGGCTTAGTCCGAGGTTGCATTTTAAAAATCCCTACTCTCGAGCCGACAGTCGTCTCTCGGATGTCCTTATATTTTTGTATGGATATCCAAGAGAGTAGGGAGTTTTAAAATGCAATCTCGGACTAAGCCCTCTGTTGGTAAAAAGAGCAAGTGTGTGGTCGTAAGCGTTATATTACATGTCGACATGGAATTGGAATTTATATTAAAGTAGCCGTCTGTCTTCTTCTTATCGTGTCGACGCTACAACTGTATTTTGTTGTAGCATCGTGTTGGAAAGATTAGCCAGACTAGACACTGCTTTAAGCCGTCTGTTATAACCTTAATGCAAACCTACTCTATCGTCTATGCCTTATCATATTGTTTGTTATTGTGAATTGTGAAAGGAAAATGTAAAATTATTGCACAGTTTCAAATTATTTAGAAATCGTGTCGAAATAGACCTCTATTTCAGTAGCGCTATATATATTCCTAAAAGCTAGAAAGAATTAATAAACTGGCTATGATTTCATAGCAAATTCTGGTGATGTAATTTGTGTACAGTTTTCAACTACAAAGAAGTTTATTGTATATTTAACAGAGGATAGATCAACGCAAAGGCAAAATGGGTGACTCAGATTCATTTACGTCGCTAATGGACTTGGTCAATAGTCATCTCTCGAAGACAAGCTTGAACACGAGCCAGTCAGGTGATGAAGGCAGCTCTGCTTTCCATCTGGCCAGCGTCCGCATCCAGACTGGTATGTCACAAACAGTATTCACTCCTCCCAACGGAATCATCTCCATACCTCGACTCGGCCCCCAGGACAATGAAATCAATGGAATACTCGCTCAGCAAGTAACTAACATGCTCATGGCCAAGGAGAAAACAAGACAAGCTGAACAAACAAAACAGAGACAAGAGCAAGAAATTAACCAACTGAAGAATCAAAAAGCAACTGAAGAAGACTATAATATTGACTTAATGTCTTCTATAATCCTGCCGAATCTAGACCAAAAGCTAAGTCATCCACTGCCTGATGCAAAGAAAGCCAGCCAGGGCAGCTCATTTGAGTCTTTACTGGCTGAAGCGAGGGGACTAGACAAACACACCGACAAAGTGTTAGAAAAGTTTGATACACTACCATTAAACCAAGATATGTCATACATGTTAGTTAAAAAGATAAAACGTGGAAAACCATCAGCATTTGGAAAAGTTATTTGTTCCCGAGTGAAACCTATCGCTGCTCCTTATTTAAAAGTTGAGGTTACAAATACCAGGATTAAACAGTTTGACTTCACTACTCAATCTCCATGTGATATTAATTTGGAGAAAAGACGCCACCCTCCCCCAGATCCATATGCTAACATGAACATGGTGGAACGCTTTATGGCGCAAACCAACAGTGACTGTTTGCAGTATACCATATAAAAGAGACACAAATGACATGTAATCTATAAATTAAGTTCAGAAAGAACAATATTTCATAAAAGGTTTTGTAGGATTTACCTACCATATTTTTAAAACCAACTTTTGTACAAATGACTGTTTATAATGTCTCCTAGTTCAGGACAATTGGACATGATTTGAAATTAATGTGAAAGTCTGTTATAATCTGCAGTATGAGAAAATAAATTAATAATTTTGAATACCTATTGTTTTTGATAATTTAAATTGACTTCATTAATAACAAAAGATGTTAGAAATATTATATTAGGATTCAACTTCTACTATTTTCTGATATATGATGATATAACATAACATTATTATTTTTATTGTAATTATCTGATATAACATAGCATTAGTCTTTTTATTGCTTTTTTATAATTTAATGTTATGTTTAGTTTTGCTATCTAATTTAGATGGAATTTTAACCAATTCCGGAGTTGTAGCAAAATGTCAAAACTGATGAAATAAAAGTACATGTGATATTGGGATTTGATGAAACTCATTTCCTTAAGGTTTTGAAGGGAAATTTCTCCACCATTTTCCCCTTTTGACAGCAGACTTGAGCAATAACTTACTTGACTCAGATAATTATATTTCATAATAATAAACACTTGACACTGGCAGAATTGCCTGTCATATTCATGGGCAGAAGCATATCTAGGAGGTACTTCCAGAATTCGTCAACTTTGTAAAAAGCAAAGACGTACGCACGGAAAATTTTCATGTAGTGTTCGTTGATCATGAAAAGGCATTATGACAGAGTCCTCGAGAGGTTTTGTGGTGGGCTATGAAAGAGAAGAGAGAGCCTAAATAGTATATTTCATTACAAGTTCGGAAAGGCTGTCATTGCAAAGAGTTCCGACAAATGTCTACCCGAGTCGAGGCGCAGCCGAAGGCGACGGTTGACAGTCGGACGGAACAAGTTGCAATGACGGTTCCGAACGTGTACTGAACGACTATTTTTACTACAGTTGCGAAAAAAAAGGAAGCAATTTAATAACATAATAATAATAATAAATTCTGCGGCAACCTAGTTTTAACTTTTTTATAATACATATATGTGTTTTTGTTTTTAGAAATCATGTATATAGTAAAAAACTTTTTGCTAAGATTTTAAATAAATGTGTACTTACTTAAATAATAATAAAAACAACTAAACTCGCAAAGAAAATTTCAAGAAAATGGCGCCAACCGTAGAATATAAGAAGAGTTTTTTTTTTCATTCATTCTGGTAGGCAAAGGCAACTATGTCCATATAGCCAAGTCATCAGTAGAATTTTTTTATTGCTATGAAATGAAACCCAACCTAATTTCAATCAAATCATTAAATCTGATATAGAAACAAATAAGTAGCTAAAATATTAGTAAACGCACTAGTGCGTTTTCTTTCCCAACAGTCGAAATAATGTCTATTAAAAAGAAAAACCAACCATGAAGATTTTACTAAAAAAAATCATAGAAGTTTTTATGATTCATGCAAATACGTATACTTCTAAAAAGAAGCTACTAATTTGTTTCTATATCAGATTTAATGATTTGATTGAATGAGTTAGCTTGGGTTTCATTTAATTTCATCTCATTAAATTTCATTTTCATTTCATATCAATAAAAAACATCTACTGAAGACTTGGCTGTATGGGCATAGTTCCCTTTGCCTACCAGAATGAATGAAAAAAAAAATCTCTTCTTAGATTGTACGGTTGGCGCAATTTTCTAGAAATTTTCTTTGCGAGTTTAGTTGTTTTTATTATTATTATTATTTTATTAAATTGCTTCATTTTATCGCAACTGTATTAGAAATAGTCGTTCAGTACACGTTCGGAACCAACTTGTTCCGACTGTCAACCCTCGCCTTCGGCTGCGCCTCGGCTCGGGTGGACATTTGTCGGAACTCTTTGCAATGACAGCCTTCCCGAACTAGTAATGAAATATACTATTTCAGCTCGTTAGAGCCATGAACGATAGAGCTAGCACGCACGTCCAGTCCGAAGCTGAACTTACCGACAAATTCAATGTAGCTGTAGGCTTGCACCAGGGATCGGCATTAAGCCCTTATTTGTTTCTTCTGGTTATGGATGCTTTCAAATTAGACATACAGGAAGCAACACCCTGCCCTGACCACGCAACGACCTAGGTCGTTTGTGCAAGCATTTCGTCGACAACGTCATAGACATCGACGTTTCGATAGTCAGTAGCGAGGAAAGCTTATTCAGTTACAGCTTCACTGCATAACACCACTTTACCGGTGGTGTAATTATTTCATTCTTTCTCGTATCGTAAGTTAAAAATTAAAATGCTAAAAGGTCATAAAAACAGCTGTAAACAGGGTTGTTTAAATGTTGTGTCAAGGTATGTGTTGGAAAAAAGTTTAATAGGCATTTCATGAATAAAAAAAGTCAAAAGTCGTAGAACAAAAAATGTTGTTCGCAATGACGCATACTATATATCCTTTCGGGATTATAGGGATATTATGTTATACGTTGTATATTATACCTACTTTAACCAAAGGGGTGAATGACAAAATGAAAAAATAAGGTTATTTATTATTTATTTATTGATATCAAAAATAATTTTAGCACACACAAAACTAAACCATACCTTATTTCTAAACACAATGATCGAATACAATCATGACAGACAAATAACTTACTTGCTAACACCTAAACGTTAAAATAAATCCTAACACAAAATCTACGCCTACAAACCTTATATACTAACGGCTGACGGTTTTAAAACCAGATAGGATTGGCATACGAAAACATTAATGTGACCCATTCATGTTTTCGTCGACCAATTCCTAATATCTCGCCTTGAACGGTCTTATAAGTCGACACAACTTGTAATTAGTTTTCTTTCCACCATATTATCCTGCCAACACATTTGCTGTGGATACAATGTGTGTTGACACGATAATATGATACTGAATCGAAACCAAATACGAAAGTTCGACAGTTGCCCATTTTCCCAGTATGTTTTGACAGGATGTGATTCGGATTTCAAGATAAGTCACTAATAAAGCCTGCTAATTTCATGGGGAGTGACTTTGCGAATTTTATTCTAAGAATTTAACTTAAAAAAATATGTCTACATTCCGTTAGTCTCACTTATATAAGGCCTCCAAAACTCCGGACCAGACAGACACCCACCCACCCTATGAACTAGCAGTCTGGAGGCTTTATAACAGTAAGACAAACGAAATTGACATTTAACCAAACTTTAAACGAAATCTGTTAAAAAGACATGGTAAGGACAGTTACCTTACAATGGCAAAATGACAGATTAAACTGATTCAAAATAATGTTTAACCAAACTTTGAACGAAATCTGTTAAAAAGACAGCGTAAGGACAGTTACCTTACAATGGCAAAATGACAGATTAAACTGAATCAAAATAACGTTTAACCAAACTTTGAACGAAATCTGTTTAAAAGACATTGTAAGGACAGTCACCTTACAATGGCAAAATTACAGATTAAACTGAATCTAAATAATGTTTAACCAAACTTTGAACGAAATCTGTTAAAAAGACATTGTAAGGACAGTTACCTTACAATGGCAAAATGACAGATTAAACTGCATCGAAATAATTTATAACCGAACTTTGAACGAAATCTGTTAAAAAGACATTGTAAGGACAGTTACCTTACAATGGCAGAATGACAGATTAAACTGAATCAAACTAACGTTTAACCAAGCTTTGAACGAAATCTGCTAAAAAGACATTGTAAGGACAGTTACCTTACAATGGCAAAATGACAGATTAAACTAAATCTAATCACATTGTACCCACAGTTCAAATACAATGGAAACAAATTTAACCAAACTTATGACAGATTAAACTGAATCAAAATAACGTTTAACCAAACTTTGAACGAAATCTGTTTAAAAGACATTGTAAGGACAGTCACCTTACAATGGCAAAATGACATTAAACTGAATCTAAATAATGTTTAACCAAACTCTGAACGAAATCTGTTAAAAAGACATTGTAAGGACAGTTACCTTACAATGGCAAAATGACAGATTTAACTGATTCAAAATAATGTTTAACCAAACTTTGAACGAAATCTGTTAAAAAGACAGCGTAAGGACAGTTACCTTACAATGGCAAAATGACAGATTAAACTGAATCAAAATAACGTTTAACCAAACTTTGAACGAAATCTGTTTAAAAGACATTGTAAGGACAGTCACCTTACAATGGCAAAATTACAGATTAAACTGAATCTAAATAATGTTTAACCAAACTTTGAACGAAATCTGTTAAAAAGACATTGTAAGGACAGTTACCTTACAATGGCAAAATGACAGATTAAACTGCATCGAAATAATTTATAACCAAACTTTGAACGAAATCTGTTAAAAAGACATTGTAAGGACAGTTACCTTACAATGGCAGAATGACAGATTAAACTGAATCAAACTAACGTTTAACCAAGCTTTGAACGAAATCTGCTAAAAAGACATTGTAAGGACAGTTACCTTACAATGGCAAAATGACAGATTAAACTAAATCTAATCACATTGTACCCACAGTTCAAATACAATGGAAACAAATTTAACCAAACTTATGACAGATTAAACTGAATCAAAATAACGTTTAACCAAACTTTGAACGAAATCTGTTTAAAAGACATTGTAAGGACAGTCACCTTACAATGGCAAAATGACATTAAACTGAATCTAAATAATGTTTAACCAAACTCTGAACGAAATCTGTTAAAAAGACATTGTAAGGACAGTTACCTTACAATGGCAAAATGACAGATTAAACTGAATCTAATCACATTGTACCCACAGTTCAAATACAATGGAAACAAATTAAACCAAACTTTGAACGAAATCTGTTAAAAAGACATAGTAAGGACAGTTACCTTACAATGGCAAAATGACAGATTAAACTGCATCGAAATAATTTATAACCAGACTTTGAACGAAATCTGTTAAAAAGACATTGTAAGGACAGTTACCTTACAATGGCAAAATGACAGATTAAACTGAATCTAATCACATTGTACCCACAGTTCAAATACAATGGAAACAAATTTAACCAAACTTTGAACGAAACCTGTTAAAAAGACATTGTAAGGACAGTCACCTTACAATGGCAAAATTACAGATTAAACTGAATCTAAATAATGTTTAACCAAACTTTGAACGACATCTGTTAAAAAGACATTGTAAGGACAGTTACCTTACAATGGCAAAATGACAGATTAAACTGAATCAAAATAACGTTTAACCAAACTTTGAACGAAATCTGTTAAAAAGACATTGTAAGGACAGTCACCTTACAATGGCAAAATGACATTAAACTGAATCTAAATAATGTTTAACCAAACTTTGAACGAAATCTGTTAAAAAGACATTGTAAGGACAGTTACCTTACAATGGCAAAATGAAAGATTAAACTGCATCGAAATAATTTATAACCATACTTTGAACGAAATCTGTTAAAAAGACATTGTAAGGACAGTTACCTTACAATGGCAAAATGACAGATCAAACTGAATCAAAATAACGTTTAACCAAACTTTGAACGAAATCTGTTAAAACGACATTGTAAGGATAGTTACCTTACAATGACAGAATGACAGATTAAACTGAATCAAACTAACGTTTAACCAAACTTTGAACGAAATCTGTTTAAACGACATTGTAAGGATAGTTACCTTACAATGACAGAATGACAGATTAAACTGAATCAAACTAACGTTTAACCAAACTTTGAACGAAATCTGTTAAAAAGACATTGTAAGGACAGTTACCTTACAATGGCAAAATGACAGATTAAACTTAATCTAATCACATTGTACCCACAGTTCAAATACAATGGAAACAAATTTAACCAAACTTAAAACGAAATCTGTTAAAAAGACATTGTAAGGGCAGTTACCTTACAATGGCAAAATGACAGATTAAACTGAATCAAACTAATGTTTAACCAAACTTTAAACGAAATCTGTTAAAAAGACATTGTAAAGACAGCAACCTTACAATGGCAAAATGACAGATTAAACTGAATCTAATCACATTGTACCCACAGTTCAAATACAATGGAAACAAATTTAACCAAACTTAAAACGAAATCTGTTAAAAAGACATTGTAAGGGCAGTTACCTTACAATGGCAAAATGACAGATTAAACTGAATCAAACTAATGTTTAACCAAACTTTAAACGAAATCTGTTAAAAAGACATTGTAAGGACAGTTACCTTACAATGGCAAAATGACAGATCAAACTGAATCAAAATAACGTTTAACCAAACTTTGAACGAAATCTGTTAAAACGACATTGTAAGGATAGTTACCTTACAATGACAGAATGACAGATAAAACAGAATCAAACTAACGTTTAACCAAACTTTGAACGAAATCTGTTAAAACGACATTGTAAGGATAGTTACCTTACAATGACAGAATGACAGATTAAACTGAATCAAACTAACGTTTAACCAAACTTTGAACGAAATCTGTTAAAAAGACATTGTAAGGACAGTTACCTTACAATGGCAAAATGACAGATTAAACTGAATCTAATCACATTGTACCCACAGTTCAAATACAATGGAAACAAATTTAACCAAACTTAAAACGAAATCTGTTAAAAAGACATTGTAAGGGCAGTTACCTTACAATGGCAAAATGACAGATTAAACTGAATCAAACTAATGTTTAACCAAACTTTAAACGAAATCTGTTAAAAAGACATTGTAAAGACAGCAACCTTACAATGGCAAAATGACAGATTAAACTGAATCAAAATAATGTTTAACCAAACTTTAAACGAAATCTGTTAAAAAGACATTGTAAAGACAGCAACCTTACAATGGCAAAATGACAGATTAAACTGAATCAAACTAATGTTTAACCAAACTTTAAACGTAATCTGTTAAAAAGACATTGTAAAGACAGCAACCTTACAATGGCAAAATGACAGATTAAACTGAATCAAAATAATGTTTAACCAAACTTTGAACGAAATCTGTTAAAAAGACATTGTAAAGACAGCAACCTTACAATGGCAAAATGACAGATTTAACTGAATCAAACTAATGTTTAACCAAACTTTAAACGAAATCTGTTAAAGAGACATTGTAAAGACAGCAACCTTACAATGGCAAAATAACAAATTAAACTGAATCAATCTAATGTTTAACCAAACTTTAAACGAAATCTGTTAAAAAGACATTGTAAGGACAGTTACCTTACAATGGCAAAATGACAGATTAAACTGAATCAAAATAATGTTTAACCAAACTTTGAACGAAATCTGTTAAAAAGACATTGTAAGGACAGTTACCTTACAATGGCAATATGACAGATAAAACTGAATTAAAATAATGTGCAAATAAACTTGAAAACGAAATCTGTCAAATTGACATTGTGAGGATAGACTCCTAACAATAGCAATATGACAGATAAAACCAAATTCAAAAGCTCGAAACAAAAACGGACCAGTTTCTTTATCTAACTACCAGATGTCTGAAAAAACATTACCAAGCTAACAAAATTATTTGACAAAGTAGGCTTGCTTCATCAAATAAAAAGTTGCTGTGGTTATATTTTTACGTAAATCTGTTAATTGAATATAGAAAACGGTCAAGTATCTATCCGTACAGTAATCTCATGCCTTCAACCTCTAGACAGCGTGAAGTCAAAACATATTAGGTTTCCTACTGCGTTGGTACTTTAACGTGACTGCTCATCTAAGGCTGAATTTATTTTAGACGTACAACAGATCGTCTAAAATAAATTCAGCCTTAGATGAGCAGTCACGAGCCCGACAAGGCTCAAGCCACAGCAGTAGAAAAACTAATTTGTTTTAACAGAGCTGTGACCAGAGGGGCAATCACGAGTAAATCTGATAACCACCGCGTGACGTGAACTTAACATATTCGAGTCACACTGCGCGTCGACGCCTGTTCGACTGACGAACGTTGTAGCGTTACCGCACAGTGTACTTTGGATACGCCATCGTTACGTTAGGCTGGCGATTGTCACATTTATTCGTGATTGCCCCTCAGAGGTTGACCCAGTCGCCAGGACGTGTCTTCTGCAAACATTTTGCTCTCCACTAAGTCCGGGCTGTTAAAATCTGTTAAAAAGACATTGTAATGTCCTTACAATGTCATTTTATAAGATTTTGTTCAAAGTTTTGTTATACATTATTTTGATTCAGTGTCATCTGTCATTTTGCCATTGTAAGGTAGCTGTCCTTACAATGTGTTTTTAACAGATTTCGTTTAAAGTTTGGTTTAAATTATTTTGATTCAGTTTAATCTCATGGCAAACTCAAAGATTAAACTGAATCTAATCACATTGTACCTACATTTCAAATACAATGCAAACAAATTTAACCAAACTTTAAACGAAATCTGTTAAAAGAACATTGTAAGGACAGCTACTTTACAATGGCAATATGATAGATTAAACTGAATTAAAATAATGTGCAAATAAACTTGAAAACGAAATCTGTCAAATTGACATTGTGAGGATAGACTCCTAACAATAGCAATATGACAGATAAAACCAAATTCAAAAGCTCGAAACAAAAACGGACCAGTTTCTTTATCTAACTACCAGATGTCTGAAAAAACATTACCAAGCTAACAAAATTATTTGACAAAGTAGGCTTGCTTCATCAAATAAAAAGTGGCTGTGGTTATATTTTTACGTAAATCTGTTAATTGAATATAGAAAACGGTCAAGTATCTATATCCGTACAGTAATCTCATGTCTTCAACCTCTAGACAGCGTGAAGTCAAAACATATTAGGTTTGCTACTGCGTTGGTACTTTAACGTGACTGCTCATCTAAGGCTGAATTTATTTTAGACGTACAAGATCGTCTAAAATAAATTCAGCCTTAGATGAGCAGTCACGAGCCCGACAAGGCTCAAGCAACAGCAGTAGAAAAACTAATTTGTTTTAACAGAGCTGTGACCAGAGGGGCAATCACGAGTATATCTGATAACCACCGCGTGACGTGAACTTAACATATTCGAGTCACACTGCGCGTCGACGCCTGTTCGACTGACGAACGTTGTAGCGTTACCGCACAGTGTACTTTGGATACGCCATCGTTACGTTACGCTGGCGATTGTCACATTTATTCGTGATTGCCCCTCAGAGGTTGACCCAGTCGCCAGGACGTGTCTTCTGCAAACATTTTGCTCTCTACTAAGTCCGGGCTGTTAAAATCTGTTAAAAAGACATTGTAATGTCCTTACAATGTCATTTTATAAGATTTTGTTAAAAGTTTTGTTATACATTATTTTGATTCAGTGTAATCTGTCATTTTGCCATTGTAAGGTAGCTGTCCTTACAATGTGTTTTTAACAGATTTCGTTTAAAGTTTGGTTTAAATTATTTTGATTCAGTTTAATCTTATGGCACAATCAAAGATTAAACTGAATCTTATCACATTGTACCTACATTTCAAATACAATGGAAACAAATTTAACCAAACTTTAAACGAAATCTGTTAAAAGAACATTGTAAGGACAGCTACCTTACAATGGCAATATGATAGATTAAACTGAATTAAAATAATGTGCAAATAAACTTGAAAACGAAATCTGTCAAATTGACATTGTGAGGATAGACTCCTAACAATAGCAATATGACAGATAAAACCAAATTCAAAAGCTCGAAACAAAAACGGACCAGTTTCTTTATCTAACTACCAGATGTCTGAAAAAACATTACCAAGCTAACAAAATTATTTGACAAAGTAGGCTTGCTTCATCAAATAAAAAGTGGCTGTGGTTATATTTTTACGTAAATCTGTTAATTGAATATAGAAAACGGTCAAGTATTTATTTGATCAGTACAGTAATCTCATGCCTTCAACCTCTAGACAGCGTGAAGTCAAATCATATTAGGTTTGCTACTGCGTTGGTACTTTAACGTGACTGCTCATCTAAGGCTGAATTTATTTTAGACGTACAACAGATCGTCTAAAATAAATTCAGCCTTAGATGAGCAGTCACGAGCCCGACAAGGCTCAAGCAACAGCAGTAGAAAAACTAATTTGTTTTTAACAGAGCTGTGACCAGAGGGGCAATCACGAGTAAATCTGATAACCACCGCGTGACGTGAACTTAACATATTCGAGTCACACTGCGCGTCGACGCCAGTTCGACTGACGAACGTTGTAGCGTTACCGCACAGTGTACTTTGGATACGCCATCGTTACGTTACGCTGGCGATTGTCACATTTATTCGTCATTGCCCCTCAGAGGTTGACCCAGTCGCCAGGACGTGTCTTCTGCAAACATTTTGATCTCTACTATGTCCGGGCGAATCTAAAACTATTAATATCCTACTAATACTTCGTATAAACTACAATCAAAATATTCACACATAACCTACAACTATTAAACCAATAAACACATTACTACGTATTATTATTTCGAGATAAAAATATCAAAAGATTATGTATCATCATGAACTTAAATTAGTTAAAACACTTTCAGAAAAAACCACACAGCGTTATGACTAGCATTTGGTATCCAATATAGCTTATTATAATAACGCTTAAAACACACACAAAAATAGTTTTTAATATCTTTGGTTCAAGGTTGATAATGCCGACCGAGATACTGGCTCTCGTGGGGTTTTCTGGTAGCCTGGTAGACGTCACGTTCCTTGTCCGGGTATTTAGTAGGGAGGTTTGGAGAATGTAGATTTACTTTTGCCGCGTACCTAAGAAAAAACAGTATATATCATTAGCATCATTTTATTAGTCGAAATAAACTGTTTCTACCTCGGTTTATATAAATCTGTTATCTTAATGGTACAGTAGTTAATGGCTCTTGGCACTTCATCATGACATGATTAATTAAATTGCACCTTATTGAAATCGAAGCAACGAAAACACTTCATATTTAAGAAATAAAATAAATTTCAGTAAAGCTAATTTTTATAAATAAGAGAATTGTTTAATTTAAAAAAAATGGGGTTTATACAAAATACATTTGAAGTGCCAGTAATTGAATGTATATTGTAAATAACAATAATAAAAATATGCTTGCTTTTACATACCTGATTCCAGCGATATCGATTTCGTAATGACCACTCAGTACAAATTCGTTGGTTATCTTCTGAGAAACGCCTTCCTTATTCAAGTTTTCCACAAAGCCAAGGCAGACCTAAGCACAAAAATATCTGAATCACTATCAAACTTTTAATTCTGTGTTGTTTAACTTTCTTGTTGCTGCTGTATAAACGTGTGTGATATAAGAATCAAAAAGGAGCAGGTTCTCAGTTTCACTATAATTTTTATATTTTATGAGATTACTCCCTCATTTATTAATTGATTAAGATGATATATATCTTTGGTAGATGATATTTTAAAGTAATTATCAAAAGGTCAAATGTTAATCATATAATATTTTTTAAGACCTCATCATTACTCTTTGAGTTATCCATAAAATTGTATATTTACTACTTGTCCAAGCCTTCATTTTGTAAATAACTTAATAAATCTTTTAAGATGATGCTGACCTGCTTCTTAAAAGTGAATCCATAGCTGGTTGTAGTGGTCTGTCCACAGTAGTTGCCATCGCGAAATATCGGTTCGCCACCCCATGACCACAGATCCAGTTCATGATCATGATCAGTCAGTAACAGCTGAACGTATTGACGATGGATACCTTCCTCCTTCTGACGGAGCAGAGCTTCGCGGCCGATAAATGGAATGTCTTTCTATAGAGAAATATGTTACGTTATAATTTAATCAAAATAAACAAACAAAAATTAAGCAGGAATAAAGATTATGTAGTTCAGTCATTATTATATACTTTATTTTTTAGCGGATAATTGCATTCAGATAACAAAGATTAAAAATACTCTTTACAATGGGGAGATAAAAATACATTTTCTGAATGAAATACAAAGGTAAATAAGTTTATTATTATTATTAACTTACATGGAACTTTACACGCCAAGTGCGGCCGCACTCAAGCGGCGTGGTCATGGTATCGAGATCCTGTCCCCAGAACGCGAAGAATTTCTCCACACGCAATGCCCGGGATGCGTAATACCCCACATGAGAGATTCCAAACTTTTGACCCTCCGTCATCAGACGATTGTAAACGTGAAGGGCGAACTAGAAGAAAAATTTATACGTCGCAGAGGTTCGCTGTCAAAATACATTAGGAACGTACGTCTTAAAGGGCTTATGAATCGATGGTCCCTAGACCATCCATATACACACGTTAAAATCACACGTTTAAATGAGGAAGGAGGTCGACAAAGAGTGATTTTGTATGATAATGTGAGGGAGGGACTAGAAATCACGAAATTCGTGGGACTTTATTTATGTATGGCCCCTTACTACAAAGGTATAAATGAAAATGATTTCAGAAAGGCGTCACAGCACACAGCTCTGCCTTCTTTATTTTCCAAAAAAGTATACAATTATTCTATCGGCAATTCAGCTTCCTAGTGCAAGCTTTGTCTAGTTCAAGACTAGAGCATGATGTGGGAAATATCCGTAAATAATAAATTATTTTTATTTAACTTTGCATTTATATTACGCGAAAACTTACCTCATTGGGGATGTACAGCACGTATCCCAGTTCACCAGTATGCGTGAGATTCATAGCCCTGATGCCATTCGCCAATCCAACATCAATCTCCTTGAACGTAAAGAAGGGGAAGTTCGAGGGTGCCAAATCGGTATCGGTAAGCTCCGACAGAAGGTTCCTTGTGAACGGTCCCATTACACATATCGCTGTGTACATCGAAGTGACGTCAGAAAGAGTTACGGAACCGTTCAGTGGTAGGTGGCGTTTTATCCAAGACTTGCAACGGGTTTGCTGGATTGTTGGTGCGATCATCATATAGCTGGAAGAAAATATCCATTTGGAAAACTGCAGCTGATTGAGTTTCTTGTACATTACAAAAAACTGCAGCTAAGTCACACTGGATACACAGACAAATAAGCAAAGTACTTACTGGTTCTCCGAAATTCTGGCAAGGCTGCAATCATTTTCATACCCCCCACGCTCGTTCTGCATACCAGTATGGATAATACTTCCGATTGGGACGTCAACGTCATTTGAGCATAGGTATTGAAGCAAATCCACTACCTCCAGACCTTGTGACTGCAAGGAGATATTGATCAGTAAATAGTGTAATTATCATAAGTTACTCAATAGCAATCATCATGAGGCTTCAGTATGATTTACTGCTGACATTTAGATTAGTTATAGGATGCCTTGCAAATATTTGGCCATTTAAAATTTTTTGACGAATTTTGCGTAGAAATCAATTACCTGTAGATCAATTTTGGTGAAGGAAGAGTAATCAGCTAACCCCACAGACTCCCTACAGGCCCAGTACTCTCGCTGCACCGTGTCGAACCAATGTGGTTTACCGAAGGTTTTCGTGTACGCTATCTTGAACGGACGCGGTTTTTGTTCGCTGTCCTGTTCATCTGGACACAAAAAGTATTCTTTATTTTCTGTACTTTTACAGACACGTATTGGAAACTAAAAGATTGGTAGCTGAAGGCTTCATTTGATAAAATGGGTCAATTTTGTTGACATTTTTTTTAATACTACAGTAGGTACAGGCTATTTTAGAGAGAGGTTGTATGACGAAGAATTTAAATAATAAGATGGTTTAAAGATTGAACGAGAAGTCAATTTTGAAATTTGGATGAGTTTAACTATTCTTAGACGTCACAATAATATATGGTTACTTACCAATAGCGTCAAACCACGCAGGGCGTTCGTATCCCATCACTTGTCCGAACACAGCACCGTTATCGCGAAGTGTCGGGTAGATTGGAGATAAGCGAAGGTTCCGACCAGTTTCAAACTCCGGAAAAGGATATGGCATACCATAATGAACCCCTAAAAACAATTGCACTTTCAAAAACTATACATTTATAATTGTGATAGGAGGGACAAAAGATGTCCCTCTTTTGAAATGATTCTTCATTTCAGAAGATATTTTTATAATTCTAAAGTAAGAGCATCGCATACCTGGTACTTCCTTGACACGATCACGCAAAAAACGTTTATTATTATGTAATCCTAAAAAGCGGTTGATCCCAAGCTCGTACATGTCGTATTTGGAATAGCCATCGATAATTTCGTCAGCAGTGGCTTCTGCTACCCCGCCCGCTGCAGAAATGCCCACAGTTTTCATTCCTGCAGCCACGTGGTAGTTCATCATCTAAGAAAAGGAAGTATACTCAAAACTATATCCTATGATAAAATATAATAACCTAAAAAACTAGGAAAAACAAATGTATATGTCGCTTTAAGAAGTTAAAATTCCATAAAAGATTATTTGGAAAGTTATGCAAAAGATCCTTAGAGCCAATTTCTTACGAACTGAGTCTAGTAGAGTGATTGATATATTACCTCCGGTGCTTCGCCGACTATCCACTTGCAGTCCGGCGAGAAAGCTTCGAGTCCGTTGCACAGTTTGTGTAGTACCGCCTGACTGAGACTAGGTACACGTTTTAGCAGTTGTTGCAGGAGTAAGTGGAAATGGTCCCAGTCTTCAGCAACGCAACGTTGCATCGAGTTGGCGACTGTTAAAGAAAAATATTTTAAAATTTTTTTAAAGTCTAGAACACGATATGGTGTAGCTTATTTCAAGTTGAAACGTGCGAGAACAAACTTACTTTCTTCTTCGTACACGGGTTTGGCAACGGGCTCGAAGCCACCGGCGAGGATGCAGCCATCTCGCTCACGCAGATAGATGTAACCGTCGGGGTCTCTGATAACCGGGGTCATGGGGTCCAGTCCGTCGATGGTCTTTGTGTGCAAATAATAGTGTTCGCAGGGCAGAAGCGGTACTTTGACTTGTGGTCGTGCAAGCTGGCCAACCTAGGAAAATATCGAAATTAGAAAAAAAATCGTTTCAAATAAAAATATGTATGTTCAAATTTGAAGACTGGGGAACTAACCTGTCTGGCCCAAAAGCCAGCGCAGTTGACAAAGTACTGGCATTCAATAGACCCGCGAGTTGTTTCCACACCGCACACCTTCTCATCCTTGGACAGTACCGCTGTAACGGCACAATCTTCCATGACCCCGACTCCTGGACAAATATTTTACAATATACTTATCTATAACCATACTTTTAAATATTTGTGACAAAGCTTGTGTTGAGGCTTACCTTCAGCAACAGCCTCTCGCATGAGAGACATGCCGAAGAGGTGTGGATCTCCAACACCATCCCCGGGTATCCAGAGACCACCGACGACATCGTCTATATTCAAGATCGGTGACAATTCCAAGCATCGACGCGGTGAGATCAACTCGCAGGGAATGCCCCACGAACTGTTTTGAAGATATATACATTGAGTATTGAGCAAGTATTGAGTTGAAGTTGGTTAGTTGTTTCAGATTTTTTATTATTGATATCTTTCAGACATTGTAAATATATACTACGTACAGCGAGCAACCAAAGTTTGTAAACACATTCACATATACAAAAAACAGTTATAGGTATAGACAGACTAAACTAAATAAAAAATACTCTGTACGTGATAACTACCTTTCATTTCTTTTATACAATGTTCAGCTGCTTTTGTTGCTGACTGTACTCGTAATCGAAATTGAGATTGAGACAAACCGCTAATATCGCAGATATGGAATTATATAGAATAAGTTATGTAGAAAACTATAGTACGTGACCGATGTTCGGCTTCAGCTTGTTAATATATAAGCAAGTTTCACAGTTAGAATGTGGAATAAAAATGTTCGTAACATAATTTTTCTTTTCATTCAAAAACCATTCAAAAATATAAGATAACGTACCTATAATTTGCAGATCGGGGGCATAGCTTTAATTATACGTTACAAGACCCGAACAATTTGCTCCAGATCTCGATTTCCTCAGCAGCGTTATCTTTGTGGGCACATTGTTCTTTGACCATGTTCATGAATTTGTTGTACATCTCTTCTTTGGTTGGTGGTTTATCAGGATCCATCTCAGCTGCAGCCGTTCCAACGCTTGCTCCCGCTGCCGAAAGGTGGGGCTGCGCAGCAGTAGACTCAACAAGCGGCTCAGTATCGTTATTCATTTCATACTGGGCATGTTCAGTATTTGAACCAGCTACGTCTCCATCTTCAGTTGCTGATTGCAACAGCTGTTGAGGTTCATCCTCGGCGGAGTTGATGTTTCCAGTATTTAATTCTAAAAATCAGGGTAGGTTTATAGCTTTTGTTTCTTTGTTCCACCTTTGAGCTAATACATTTTTTTGGTGACTCGTAAGTAGTCCAACATGCCACATCTTTCACGCCATCTAGCGTATCTAAACTGTACAAGCGCACTCGGTGCTCAAAGCCACGCCTAACTTTCAAACTAATCCGCCGATCAGACCACTAATAATGCCAAGAGCTACTTACATGTGATTCATCTAAAAAAGCAGCGATACCAACTGGGATAGCCCGAAGACTTAAAATGGTGTTAAACAATTCTAGTAAAACCAACATAAGAATAGCGGACCCAACAACACAACACATACTTTGGGAATAAAATACCAAAAAATAAATCGTTTTGTTTTAAAATTGCGCGACAATGCACATTTGAACTCCGACGAATAATCAATTTATAACAAGATAGGATCGCTGTATCTAAGTGCGTAACCTAAGATGACAGCCCGTTTACTAATCGATGTTCACCCAGTGATGCCAAAATAAGGATAACGGGCGTTGTCTTACGACTGCGCAGTAGTGAGGCAACGCCTGGTAAAGCAAAAACTTCGTGTGAATGCTGCAAATCAAGTAAGTCACTAAATGAAGTAAAGAAACGAGCTAAACTTTACTACTGCCCGAAGCACCATTCATCATCTATTTCACAAATCAAATTATATCAGGAAGTGACTCATTTAGCACTAATACAGTTGCAGCGAAGTGTACCGACGACGGCGTCTCGAAGACTACCGATGTCAGAAGCCGCCCAGCGATGCCAACATAAGGGAAACGGGCGTTGCCCCACGACTGCGCAGTAGAGAGACAACGCCCGAAAAGGTAAAAGCTCTGAGCAAATTCTGAAGTCAAGTTAGCGCCAACAAACGAAGTAAAGAAACGAGTTAAACTTCACCACTGCCCGAAGCACCGATTAATCTATTACACGAATCAAAGTATAACAGAAGGTGACATATATAACACTAATACACAGTCACAGCGAATTGTAGTACCGACGACGGCGTCCCGAAGACTACCGATGTTAAAACCCGCCCAGTGATGCCAACATGGATAACGGGCGTTGCCTCACGACTGCGCAGTAGTAAGGCATCGCCTTATAAGGGAAAAGCTTCGTGCGAACCCTGAATATCAAGTTAGCGCTAACAAACGAAGTAAAGAAACAAGATAAACTACTACCCGATGCACCGATTAATCTAATACACGAATTAAATTATACCCGGAAGCGACTTATTTAGCACTAACACACAGTTGCAGCGAAGTGTATTACCAACCACAGCGTCATGAAGACTACAGATGTCAGAAGCCGCCCAGTGATGCCAACATAAGGGAAACGGGCGTTGCCCCACGACTGCGCAGTAGAGAGACAACGCCCGAAAAAGCAAAAACTTCGTGTGTAGTCCGTATATCAAGTCAGCTACTAAATGAGGTAAAGAAACGAGATAAACTTCACTGCTGCCCGAAGCACCATTCACCATCTACATATTTCACGAAACAAATTATATCAGGAAGTGACATATTTAGCACTAACACACAGTTGCAGCGAAGTCTATTATCGACGACGGCGTCCCGAAGACTACCGATGTCAGAAGCCGCCCAGTGATGCCAACATAAGGGAGACGGGCGTTGCCCTACGACTGCGCAGGAGAGAGACAACGCCCGAAAAGGTAAAAGCTCCGTGTAAATTCTGAAGTTAAGTTAGCGCCCACAAACGAATTAAAGAAACGAGCTAAATTTCACCACTGCCCGAAGCACCGATTAATCTATTACACGAATCAAAGTATAACAGGAAGTGACTTATATAACACTAACAGTCGCAGCGAAGTGTATTGCCGATGACGGCGTCCCGAAGACTACCGATGTCAGACACCGCCCAGTTATGCCAACATAAGGATGACGGGCGTTGCCTCACGACTGCGCAGTCGTAGGGCAACGCCCGTCTCCCTTATGTTGGCATCACTGGGCGGCTGGGAGGCAACGCCCGATATGGTAAAAGCTTCGTACGAACCCTGAATATCAAGTTAGCGCCAACAAACGAAGTAAATAAACAAGATAAACTTTACTACTGCCCGATGCACCGATTTATCAAATATCAACTTCCGCAACTACTTTCAATTCAAGTGAAACAAACTCCAAACAACTGAGAACCAAATGGTGTAGCTTAAATTATGATTGAAATTGCTCGACGTACCATTGTGCATTTAACTTTATCAAAGATTTACACACGGTTGCAGTGCATTACCGACGATGGTGTACCGCAGACTAAATGATGTCCTGCAGGAACCGCCCAGTGGTACCAACATATGATAAGCGCCCCCAGCTGCCGCAGCGGAATTCTTGTAAACTAAATTTCCACCAACTGAGAACTAACAGCGCCACTTCACGTCTGCGCGGTACAAGCCAAACGTTGTGAGAACAACCCTTATTTAGCCTTATACGTGGAACACATCACAAAAGGAAAAAATGCTCGATGGACTGAAATACATCCAAATTACGCCTTATATACTAAACAACATCCTGCAGAAACCACTCCGTGATACCAACATAAGGATGACGGCGTTGTTTCACGACTACTCAGTAACTTGCCAACCCAAATGCCATCTTACGAAGAAACGAGATAAATTGTACTATTGATATAAAAACTAACAAACTAAGACCGAAATAACGTTGCTAAAGACTGCGCAGTTGTTTAAACAAACTAACCAGTACAAAAACAACATTCCAATAGGGAGACAGGCAAATCTAACCCTATTCATGACTTTATAATGATGCAAACATATAAATTTGAAAAGTAACGCATGTTTTTCTTCTTTAAATGGAAACATCGAATCATTTTCCTTATCAACAAGCCAGTCTACGGTGTGTCTAAAAATAAAGGACACACACATAAGAACTGTATTGCGTTGCTCAATTCAGCTGACATTCGAACTACCCGAAACAAAGGAACTTACCAACTAAAAGATTGCTTTTGATATCTCGATCTCTTATTGCTGCGATGCGCGTTACCCACTGCGTTTCGATTACTAACTCATGTCCGCCTTTGATACCACCATAAAGAATAGACGTTGCTTTGACTACTGACACTGTACTAAAATTTAAGGATAAAGCTCTCGATCGCCGACATGTGCTAGCAATGATGGTACCCCGGTAACTAATCGATGTCTTGTTGGATTCTAACGCGACGACTTCCGCCCACAGGTACAGCGCCCTCAACTACTGCAGCGGAAGCTTTTTAAACTACGTACTTTCAATCGACAGCGCTATAATGCGAAGCGGAGTTTACATGAACTAAATTTCTGCTAAATAACTGTTCCTGATCTGTGAAAATTAGGCATGGGAATGATTGCTTTTCGTACTTTACCATATAATGAAATGATGATTTAGTACGATCACTGGTATATGATAAATCACAGTTAATCATCGTCAATGATTCTGTTTTGATAATAAATTTGATGAACACATGCGAGATTTATAACAGTCACAGTCTGTGATTAATAGCATGCTATATTAATGATAATAGCAAATGTGACATGATATCAAATGATTTGCTACATCTGTGATTTGTCCCATCCCTAGTGGTACGTCAAACGATATTCGAACGCCATGTTGCAACAGTGGCGCCACAAAGCGAAAGCGTGATACCTGCTCCAGACAAAGAATAAGAAGCAAAATATCCTATGAAACTAAAAATAAACAGTCACATACTGAATCAGACATTCACATTCAAATATCTATTGTCTACTCTACCCACTACCCTTAAAACAGCTTTGTCGCATATTTTTTACAGCACAACAATACGAAAAAATTACAGCACTTACCCATTTTTATATCTCGTACAAGATCACCGAATCACACCTAAATCGTTAATTCGACCAAGGTTAGTATTTTAAAACAATTCTTATGCGATATAATTTAGATGAAGATCTTGTGTTTAAGAATTGTTTTAAAATTTAGCCTGTCTCTCACTCCCTAAATAGTGCACCTTTTCTAAGGATAAGCGCGTATCTTGCTACTCGCAGCTCGATCGTAAAGAACAGCGTGCGATGTTACCCCTTGTTACCGGACACGGAAACGCGCATGCGTGTTACAGTATCACTTCCGCTTTTATTTGAAAGCGGCAAAACTTGAAAGGAAGCCTTTACGCGAGCACATAGCAACCGACTTTAATCCGATTTATATTTAGGTAAGTTATTGATAAGTAAAAAATTTTTTTTTCAATTCAAATGTTTGACTATAAGATTAGCATGAACTTATTGAATTTGATTTATGAAACAATTTGTTTAATTTTCAGATTGGAGATCATAGAGAGTCGCTGCTGTATGATTTCAAACAGAAATGCATGGGATTTAGCTTGATTAAGAATTATGCTGATGAGTAGTTAAATAGTGCGTTCATTAAAATATGGACAAGATCCACCCTTTGAATTTGGCTATTAGCGCGCCCTAATGTTTGAAGCCTTAGCCCCTCACCCTCGGCACATGCGCAAATCTCACCCCAACCCCTCAGCTTATATTGATTTTTGCATTTTTCCCTTCGTTTTGAGAATGATTTATTACTTTTGATATGTACTTACAATTTTTGAATACAGTAGTTTTGCAGTTTTAAGGCTTTTCAAGTTCTTGCCGGTTGAAGGTATTAGTTTGCATGAACTCTTATCAGAGTTTAGACCGATATTTTATTGAGGAAAAAATGAAAGTTTTGCTGTATCGCGCACTGAATTGAATATGTGCAAAATACAGAGAGTGTACAGAACCCACAAATGAGCAAAAAAATTACGGAAAGCAAGAATTGCACTCAAATGTGCAGCGAGATGCGTTACTAGCGACGGTGTCCCGATGACTGATCGATGTCCCGCAGGAACCACCCCGGGAATAAAGCGAAAACGCCCCCATTTGCCGCAGCGGAATATTTGTGAACTAAATTTCAACCCTGCGGATAAAATACGAGTGTTGCTATGAATCACTACGATTGGTCAGAAGTAATAAACACAGGGCTGCGAATCGGGTTTTTTATTTATTATTGGTATCTATATTGTATTCTATGGCATGCAGGATATTGATTTTATAGAAGACCGACGCTAACATCTCGCGATATAGCGAATAAGTTATTGAATGATATAGGTACCAACATTTTTGTAATGTTGATGATTTTTGGTTATGCCTTGTGGTTTTATGATTATAGACTATGATCATAGAATCATTTTTTCTAGCATCTACGTTTTGAAACATTTTGAGAAATGTATCAAGTTAAATGTTATTATTATACTAACAAACAACTCCAAATTGAATCAAAAAGTCAAAGTCAAAGTCAAAAATTACTTTATTCAGTAAAATCACAAGGATCATTTAGAATCGTCTTACATACTAGGTGATTCTAGGTGCCAGTTCCACGCGACCAGAGCCTAGAAGAACGGGCAAGAAACTTACGGCCTGGTTCCTACCGTTTTTTTATATGATCCTTTTATATGAATGAAAATATATATCTAAGACCTTGCTAGCTATGCTTGTAATATTTATTATTTTTGTTATATGGTAAAAATAGTGCATTATACAAGTGTTATTACATTATACTTACAGAGACTAATTTAACCCAAGCTTTGTTCATCAAACATTGATGTGGCATTCATGATAATCATTGAAAAATATGTTATACTTTTTACTTATATTAGTTCTAACAGTACTATTACTATATTTGAATAATGTAAAGGAATGGTATGTCTCAATTTCAATTTCTATTGATGAACAATAAATACAATGACGAAGAATCATGCTAACATGTCATACCATGGTACTTAAGTGCTACACATTATGAGCTGTTGTTTCAAAATAGACTCTTATTGCCAATTAAAAGCTTGTAATTTATGTAAACTTATTGCCAATAGATACTTATTGTCATGAAAGTAAACATGAAACATTGTAATATCAAATACACAAGTATTTTGTGAAGCAAACGAATATCTCAACTTAAATATCAATTAGTGGTAATTCACATATAACAATATCTCGATGGTCGGGCATAGTGTAACTTTGTAATTTTTACAGCAACTCATAATAAGTAACTCTAAATACTAGACGGAACAGTACATGAAATCACTCATAAGATGTTTCAAAACCTTGCGAGATCTAAATCTAGTATAGATCTAGTTATAATATCTACAACCAAAGAATATGGGCAATAAAAATGAATGTTAGAATATTAACAGCCTAATCTGATACTCTTATTCTAGACTTCCATGCTATGCCATTATAGTAAATAGTATAATGTATAGGCAAAACTAGAAAGAATATTGAAGATGATATAAATTAACTTACACAGATTGGCTCTTCATTCTCCTGTACACTGTCATTCGGTCTCTAGTACGTGCCAGGAGTAATGATCCACATTGCTTCCATCCAGTTGGTCGGCCGCGAGACTCCAGCTCTTTAAGAAGCCGGATCGAAGATTGTGCAAGATTTACTTGCGCTAACGACGGCTTGAATGCTCCAACCAAACCCGAGGAATGCCAACGACTTCCTGCTCCAACTCTATAAAAAATAAAATAGTAATTCTGTATGTTTGTAAGAAAGAGAATAAATATATCTATCTAATAAGTAATGTTCTCTGCCGACACTAATTAGTGCGATCGGAGCAGAATGTGAATGAGCTAGAACAATGAAACTTGCGACTTACCTCTCTTTCTCGACTAAGACGGTTTTGCCGCCCCATCCTCTACGGGCTAGATGGTAAGCCACAGCAGCCCCCATCACTCCACCCCCACATATTACCACCTGAGCGTCAGATGGTAGAGAAGAAAGACACCCTTCTAACTTTTCTTCGTGATCTAGAGCATTTAATCTTGAAATGCCACGACAACCGAAGATAAACCGTTTAGATCCGGATGGTTGAATACTTCTGGAAAGCATTTTAAATCTTCAACGAAAGTGGAGAAGCCAAGGGAATTTTCCATAAATTCGCTATAAATAAATAAAGGTCGTTTGGACGGGGCGAGTTTTAGTCCGGTTTTGTTGTTTGTTTGTTTTGATTGATAAAATTTTTGATGTAACTTTGACGTGACAATGACAGAAAAATCACGATGGCAAGCTTTGTTTTTTTTTTGCCCTTTACGGGCAGGCTATAGTCGTTAAACTATACTACTTTTTCTTTTGTCTTCATCCTATTTCTTCTTTTTCTAATCAATCGATGTAGAAACAATGTATTCCTTAATTATTTTCAAATAATTTTTGTTTACCTAGAACCTTAACAATATTTTCGATTACAATATGATCCAAAAATAAATCGGATATTTTTCACATACTGAACGCCACAGTTAATAAAGGGATACATTTGACCACTAATTTTTCCACCCACAGAATGTTGTATCCATGACAACAAAAATTTGAAGATCAAACAAACGCATTCATATTATTTTATAAATAAAATACAATTCTAAACCCAAGCAATGTCTTTGGTCGAAATAGTGCACCACGATGAAGTTATTTACACAATTTTAGATAAGCCTCCACCCGACCCACCTAAAACACCAAGGTATTCAACTTAATTTGTACATATCCCATCAGCAGTTATCGGTAGCAAGTACCTAGTAAGTGTGCCTGATTAGAAAGTATGTGAGTTATGTAATAATGTAGCTAATTAATGAAGATAACACAGTGACTTTACCGTCTACACAGATATCAATCAAAACTAGAAAAGGAGTTGAAGGAAGCCAAGCGACCTCAGATGCATCGCACATTTGGGTATGCTGAGACTCCTTTAAAATCCCCTGAACAGTTTCTGAAGAAAGGGCATGGAATTGGACAGCCACATAAACAGTCGGACCATAAATGCTTTGCATCGGGAAACTTGCCACCAGTCCCAAGGCGTCCACCACCAGGGAAGAAACCTGAAAAACCAAAAATAAACTTTCGCGTGGTGAATATCAAGAAGGCTGTTAGGGGAAAGGGAAAGCCTGTGGAACCAAGGTAAGTAGTTGATCCCAAGCACATAAATAAGACAATCGAGAGAAGTACAAAACATTCACTTTGCTTTTTTTTCTCTGTGGATAACATAGTACAGTACAGTGTAAAAATCCAAGCTACTCACTGTATCCGAACTGTATTTCGAAGGGATCCGTTTCCGTAATATCTTTAGCGCGATTTTTTGAAAATGTAAGATATTTTTTTTAAATCAGAACCATTGAATGGGATATTTTAGTAAAATGGAAATAGGAATCCCGCTTCTTCTAGACAATGCAATTTTTTATTATGTTCAGCGATTCGTATATAATAACTACTCATCATAGGACTCCCTGAGTTTTATGCTAACTAATAATTTTGGAATACCTACATGATTTTCTAGATTGGTAGACACTAGAGATGGGCACATCAAGAAGATCAAAGGTTCTGGTGAAGTACCTGAATACTGCTTGCGTCCAGACTTCGGGCAGATGCCAGCGTACCTCGTGAAACGAAATAGAAAAATCCAGAAGGCGCTGGATAGAATAAAATACGCTGAGGAAAACCGGGAGAGTCTTTGCAAGCTTATCAACGAACAGGAGAGACAGAAACTGTTGGATGTAAGTTTTGTAACTAATGTTAGGTTATTAATTACAAAAAAGATGTACTAGAACTCTGTCTAATTTGAGTATTAAAAGCTCTGGTAAGTTCAGGACTGGACGGCGGAGTGTGGAATAAAATGTCTATGAAGTGAAAGATGAGAGTGAGAGTAGATTCAGAGATAAACGAATAGGAGTGGAAGAAGAAAAGAAGAACATTTGTGAAATGCCCTTGAATTTTTATATTAACATTTATGTGTGCTATAGTAGGTAACTATTCACCTAAAATAAATAAATATTTATTAACAGACATTTCACACAACTTTGGCATTCGATGCATTCGAATTTATAACTTAAGCTATAAATAAAAAAAACGTAGCCTCCCAGACTCTCTTTCGACCTCACTAGGGCCACCTGTGAGTCAGAATGCATTTGCCCATAAACCATTATGGGCAAATGCATTAAGCAGAAGATACAACTAATCTTAACAAAATACTCTTGTTCTTATCATGATTTTTGTGCCAGGACTTGAAATACAACTGGCAGTTGATGCAGAAAGCTTTCCTTCAACTCCCCATGCTGACAGACACCATTCCTAAGATCCTGAGGAAAACCAAGATGGAACAAGAGCTTCGACAGCTTGAGAAAGACATCGCTTTAGTGGAGAGCAACCCTTATATTTATATCTACGAATCTTAGAAACAGAAGACTAATGGTTTGGTCCAAGAAATGAATTTCAAGGCTCCTTAATACTCAAGAATTATTCTTATGTAGCTTTTATGTTTATATTACGACTTGATGTATTTTTATGTGTCCGAAATTTTTGTGGAGTGTTTGCACATTCTTATGCTGAGCTATAGTGGTACCTACTGGTGGTATTTAATATATTGTTTTGCCCTAAAATGTGTTTTATTGTTGGTAGCATAAGTTACATTATTTCTTTTGTTTTACCTGAATAATATGCATTATCGTATAGTTTTTATTACTTATGTACCTGAGTAAAGAACTAAATTCGATTATGTACTTATTTTCTTGGAATATCTTGAATCTGTAGAGGTAGGGTATTCAAACAAATAATTTGAATTAAACGAACAATTTATTCACGTAAATACATTTGTTCACAAAAATATGGAATGCGGGTACACTACATCTAGTAGGTATACCTTGTTTCAAATAATAGATGTATGACAGCGCTTCATAAAAAATTAAAAAGGGATGTAAGAGGTGTAAATGCATCCAATTTTCTTTTAAAACAAGGTATACCTACTCTAATTGACTAAACGCGACTTAACTAACGAGACTGGGCCTCTGGATATGTCATTGGCCTATTGTTCTATACCTACTGCACAAAAATATTTTCTCTTACGAATTCGAATCGAGAAACCGCTAACTAACTTCGAATCTGCTATTCCATTCATCTTTTTATAACTTTGATATTTTTGTTCAGACTCTTACAAATATATTGTATCCGTATAACATTGTGTTATAGTACTTAGATAGATTAGTCCAAGGTAATATCATATGTATCATAAAAACCCAGACTAATAAGATGATATGAATCCAAGAATATAAATGAGCATATCTTAGCTAAACATTTTTACACTCAATCTCAACTTAGCAACTACATACATACATAAATTATGAAAAAGTCATAATAAACAAACAATTGAAACAACTGATAAGACGAATGTACTTTTTCAGACAAACACATTAAAAGACTAGACAGTTAAATTTTTGTACTATTATTAATTAATAACAACATGAATGTAATTAAGCTTTGGAAATCAAATATTATAATAAACGCATTTCGTACATAACAGATCATCACATAAACATACTTCAAATAAATGAAAGAAGAGAATATATGAACGTTCTTTGTTTGATCGTTTTGAAATCTAAATCTACTACTTATTAAAACAACACTAATTACAGACAGACAGACAGAAATACACATGAATTATTACAAAATATGTATTTGGTATCTTAAGCAGGTACACATCTAAATTATTAGAAATTATTTCTCTACAGCGTTTTGGAATGGTTATAAAATGTAAAAACTTTATTATTAAGCATAGATCTATTTCAACTGAAGATTTGCTTTAATAAAGGTGAGTAAAACCTCATGTTATTCTGAGAGATACTAATTTTAACTACACAAAGGAATCATATTATCGCTAAACACATAGCTTAGTAAATAGGTTATCTAATTACTACTTAATTATTTCGAAGACGAAAATCGCCATTTTTGAGTTAAATAAACGGAGGCTTTAATATTCTAATTTGGTGGGAAAATATTGGAAGATCAGGACACAACTCGATGGTTTTTGGGACATTTTGAAAATAATGTTCCATTTTGGCAATGATCTTACTACTTTAATTATAAATTATTTAATGAATAAGGTTTTTTATCACTAGTTTATAAATGCATAGTTTTCAAATATCTATGATTATGTACAGAAGAAATAAGTATGTTATAAATAAAGTAAAAGTAGCGCTGAATAGCAGAAGTTACTTTAGCTAAAAATCGATTCTTAGAAGTTTTATATTACAGACAATTTAAAAAGTCATTACTAATTTAATGGTATAGCAAAATAGTTAAAGGTTTTTCTAAAGTAAGCGAGAGCGCACACTGACGACAAAACGTCAGGTAACTAAACGTTTAACCATGGGTGCAGCGTAGAGTGACGTATATAAACTGTCTTACTGCAGTTTTGTCGTCGCTGTACACCATTTAACTATAGAGAGCGTTCGAAACTAAATACTGCAAAGGAACTATATTTTCGATGTTCTTATAAATACTGAGCAAATAATAAATTACAAAATATAATACTGTGTTTCAGTCACAGATGCAGATAAACTCAGCATTTTATGCCTTTGACAGACGTCGAATTTTAAGTAACTATTACTAAAACTACTAACATTTACCACGTATTACACTACAAAAAATAACTCTCCTTACTTACACACGTTATATTATAATTTTGAATAATACATTCATAAATAAACAATTGAAAATAAATGATTTTGAAATTAGCAAACCATTTTCATTTCACCGAAGCATTACTTGGACAATACCTTCAACTAGACTTCTATGTGATATACATAAAAGTCTCACGTAAAAGGTCCAAAACATCGAAGCGAAACATCAACCTTGAAATGTAATTAACATATTGAAAAAATACCTTCTCAAAATCTTTTTAAAGTTAACCACTGTTTAAGATAACGGTGTTGTTGATAAGTGATTAAGTAAGATTGAAAAAAGCTCGCGAGATTTGAATTGGCATTTTGAATGACGTTTCGCTTTGATGTCATTGTGCATTGAAAGTATCCACACTTTAAGCCCGCTTTAAAACTAACATTATTATAAAGTTAGCGCTAACATTGCACTTATTTTTGATAAAGTCTTGAGCAAAACAGCTTTAGCAGAACACTTTGGACAGAAATGAGATCATGTCGACCGTACTAATGAATATTGACTATCGAGAAACGTACCAGTAAAATTGTTTTTAAATTACGCTCGGTTGTTTTCTCTATTCATTTTTTGGTCTAAACTTAACTAAAGTTAGAACTAAAGATTGATGGTTGAAGATCTAAGCTCATCCGTTTACACGACACTGGAATGAGAAAATATTGAAAATTATTTATGGCCGAAAGACAGTAATTGAAAAAAAAAATAATGTTATACGAGCGCACACCGACGACAAATCATATTTTTAAGCCACGTGATTTGTCTTTTAATTATGGGTATCGGATAGAGTAACGAAAAATGAAAATATGCAGTGTTGTCGGCTCGTCTTTTAAAAATATAACTGATGAGATGGTAAAGATTACATAATATTATATAAAGACTTAAGACTCCTAGATACTTACATTTTGGCCGACTTCTTGTTTAGTTTATACATAGAGCCTTTCGCGATGCCAGCGGGGCCTTTAGCCAGGCCGGAGGCTCCGCGCGCGAGACTCAAAGGCGCCAGCGAAGGCCTGTTACGAGGCTCCGGCCCCTCGACCATCACACACTGGCCTGTACGGAGTTCTGGGTCTGGACCTGTCCATGGCAGATAATCCTCTCTGGAATTTAAAACACATGAATTAAAAATGCTTTTTATAATACAACGAAATGGTTAATATAATAAAATTTATATTTAAATTAGAGTGAACCTACAAGGATACTACGTTCATAACATTAAAGCTTGCAGGGAACCTTTCTTGACAAATACATTGAAACAGTTTATACGTGAGAAAAGTTGAAAATAAATAAACTTAAACTACAAACATTATACATACAATAGCAAGCTGTCTTTAGGCCCTTGACGAAGTGTCGCGTTCGGTCCACTTTTTGGAGCACTGAACTGGCTCTTGTGTTTGATCTCCGACTTCGTACTGGTCTTAAGAATCGGCCTGGAATTGTTTAATGATGATACTCAAATATACGACTCACACGAAGGTAATCTAAACATCACTCATCAGCATTAGTCTTTGTACAAATAGTTATCATTATAAAAGTTGTAAACATAACCAATAAGTCGAATAAAACTATATTTAAAAATAGCTAACAAATCATTGACTGTTAGAAGACGACTTACTTAAAAAGAATACCATTGAATAATTTACTTAGGTACATTAATTTCAACAAAAACGTGAATATGTACAAATAACTCGTCTTCTCTCTTAAATGATATAATATGGTGTACAGAAATATTTACTTCGGTGTAATGGTGCGTTTAAGCTGACGTTATTCTAGACACAAAAGTGTTTGCTATTGTGCAAAATGATTATTAAAATATATCATAAGAAACCATTAATAATAATTATTTAACTATCATGCAATGTAGTTAGTTCATTAACTAATACATATTATGTTTTTTTCTAGCTTAGCTAAACCTAAATATTAACTATTAAGGAAAAGGGGTTTAAAATATTTGTACCTAAATGAAAGGAGGCGCTAAATAAATATAAAATGAATATGATTATGACATCTAAGCGATGTGAGTATGTCGACCGCCAGTCTAAATCTATCGAAAGACCTGTCATATAATGAAAATTTCAGACATTTTAAAAGTAATCTATTAACAACTCTCTATAATGATCTATAAGATTAAAAAATATCATACCGAGTGGAAAACACCTACCTACTAACTTTTCAACATTTACTAAAATGCTAAAACAAAAATCCGCTACCTCTAAGTAATTGTTTTAATCTGGTTAAAATATATAATTATTACTAACTGTATGATTATTTTTGCGTAAATCGTTGCTTATTCTATACAAAGCTTAAGCCATTCGCTTACCTATTTTATTTCGCAAAAATAATACAATACCTACTTCATTTATTTCAATATTTTTAAAATCTAAGAAAGCAAAGAACATATACTTAATATTTGGCCATTTACAAAATTATCTTATACTTATTTTAGCGTCAAAAATATTGATTTTATGTTTAGCAATATTTTTTAAAGCCTTTGATCAAGTGAATCATCACGCGTTAACACCATGCTATAAAAACCACAAATAAACAAAACGTTTCACAGAACAAACTAAATTGATAACAATCACAAAACAGTCACATCACAGATTTTATTCATCTTTACCCAAACACCGCACCTGATACCGTTACCGTCACGACTTCTGCAAGGGTCGATGCTGGGTCCTATGCTACTGTGGTTGTATTGTATATAAATACTTGCTAGTTACTGGTATATAACTGAAGCCAAAAAGTTAATTTTGTACATAGTTAAATTTAGTTTTACATCTTAGGAAAACTAAACAACTTTTTTATTTGAAGTTCTACGTATTGTCATGAGCATCAAAAAATCCGTGAAAATCACAACCAACTAACCTGTTCAGGCTAAAGGCATACCTTGTGAATTCAAAAACATAATAGAAAACTGTTAGTGAATAAGAATAAAAAAAACTGAACAAATACGTTGGTGACATTGTCAAAGACTGAAGAATTTATTTATGAGTATTTTAGTCGAATCTGTAGAAATAGGAGCCAGCAAAGCCCCAGCCGCGTGTTTAGAACATACTTGAGTGTGGCGGCCCAGGACTTGAGGCGGCGCGGCAGTGGCAGCGGAGACGGCGCACGATACTCGCTGGGGGAGCTTCCACTACGCACCATATGAGGGTTAAGCCTACGCATTCTGTGTCGGAATATGTCATGGCGAGACCGACACTGAGTCTATACGAGTTTTTACAATAAAAGTGTACACGAGTAGCTTCCACGCTACGCACGTTAAACACGCTACGCGGGTAGTGTAACTCTGATTAAGCATGCCTCTGAAGAAAGAAACCCGACACAGCTGTGAATTCGGCGAATGGGGCTTGGTGGGATATCGTATAACTGTATTGCAATATTAATAAACGAAGCATGGTTGTTTATTTAACTACGGTGGAAATACGTAGGTAAAGTAATAACAGTATTCAATAATAAACTTATAAGAGTTCCCAAGATTTAAGTATTCATATATTTATCTTTCATCGATTCCCACCAGCACCGCTTGTTTTATTCATGATTAGTTTGTGATGTTGTTGTGTAAATATCTTCAGAAAAATCATTATTAGATCTTAAAACAGACATTGACACAACGTGTGTGAAAAGCTTAAAAAGCATTGGATTTAGAATGTAAAATTGGTATTAGAGATTCTGTGTCATATTAACCTTCGTAGATGAATACTTTTACATTTAATCTACTTATTTAAAAGTGTAAATGGATGTATGAAAACGAGGTGGACTGTGAAAGTGTTTTTAATTTATGGAGAAAATTGTCAGCAGAGACTGAATAACGACTTCTTAGAAGAAATAATAACGATAGCGATACTAAACATATAAATAAGAAATCGTATCAACAATCAACTAAGCAAGTTATGACAAAGCTTTTATAAGGTTTTTTTGACACTTAAAATATGAAAGTAATATTTGTGGAGAAACCGGCTAGTTTTAGAAACAGAAAGTTAAGTCTTAGTTTGCCTCTCAGAGACATATATTGCTCATAATATTAATATAAACTTGTTTCTATATATTTTATAAATACCGAAGTACAAAACATTTCACGTATCGCTATTCAGTCTCCAAAAACTAACTATATTTAACGCGGCTTACCCCTTAGTATCAGTGGTGTAAGTTCTCTTCACTTGTAACTCATCAAGTTTGACCTTTGGAGTGTCGTCTTCAACCACAACTTTGTCAAGAATCTGTTCTGCTCGCTCCTCGTTGAAATCCACGCTCTCTAGCGCTATGGAGACGACGCGTTCCGCAATGTTTGAGTATTTCTTTTGAAGTTTTTCACGTACTGAAAGACACCTCATCCTTATTTTTTATTACTCAATTATATATATTAAAACACCCAACAATTCATTGAACTTGCTAATAACTCTTTCTAGTTTTTTCTGCAATCTCTTCTCTTTGTTTCACGATGAGCTGTCATGCCATCGAAAGGGTTATTTTGAAGGGTAACTTAACTGGATCATGCCAAATTGCAACCTTCAATATAACCCACACGATAGTCACAATGTCATTTGTATGGCTTCTTGCTTGATTTGTCCCAGAACTGCTAGTATTATGTTATCCAACAGAAACAGCGAACAGCGAAGTGGCTTCATTTGTAAATTATTCAACAGAGATAGCGAACGTGGCTAAATTTCTATAAACAAGCATATGCTTGTTTATAGAAATTTAGCCATTTAGCGGATATCCGCTGAGTCTTTATAAGCCTAAAAGGTGCTATCCTTATCGGGATTATTAGAGTTAGTTATGTTTGGAATATTTGTAATGAGAGAGCGTAAACACAACTATACATAAATCTAGGTATAGAAAGACAAACAAAATGATTTCGTTTTCAAATACTTACATTGATTTTTTTCCTCTAAAGTCTTCATGATAGTGACGACTTTCTTCGGCGGTGGAGGAGTAGCTTCCTTCTTTTGCGGCTCTTTCTTGCTGAAGCCCATAGTGATGAGTTCCTCACTGGCTCGTTGGACGTTATTGTCCTTGTTTGCCAGGATATCCAAGATTAAAGTCTCTTCCGCTTTAGGGAATATACTTTTTAAGTATCTGAAAACAAAATAATGTTTAACAAAATGAAGATTTTAAAACTAAGTGGTCAATAAAAAAGCTCTAATATTTAGATATTAATTTAACGCTACAATATTTTATGAAAATCAGAAATGTGATTACTTCAGCTTCATTTTCGGCGAGTGATGTCTGGTAGTTTGACCATCGATAGATTTGTTGGTGCCGTAATAGCTGGACGCACATGACGCTGGTCTTAGAAGTGAAGGGGAACCTGAAATCATATACTATTCAAGCTTGTGTACTTTATCTGTTTTACATTCATCGTACATGTTATGTACATTGTAAATTCGTTGTATCGTATTACATCGACGTAATGCTGTCTAAGTGTCTATGTTACTCTTACGCTATGTTAGTTGCCAACAGAGTAGATTTGACAGGGATGATGTAACAGGGACTTCGCGAACTAAATTAACTTAAAAATAAAGTAGAAGAGGAAGATTAGAGATAGTGAAACTACGAGAAAGTTTGAGATTATAACAGAATTACAGGAAACGCAGCGTAACAAAAATATTTATTAATATATTTAGATTAGATTTCATATTCTCTTAGGTGCTGCGAACTGCGGTTATAAAATGTTTTAAACGCTTGTTAAATCCATGGTATATTCTACCGGCCTACATTCTACATGTTTTGGGTTGTTCTTGACAAAGCTGAATTACAATCTGTGTAGATTGTAATTATGCGATCTCTTTATTTTATCTAGGTAAACAGGCATCAACTATTAACTAAAACTATTTATTTATTTAACTGTAGTATGGCTCACCACATAATATTATGATAAACAATGATATGATGAATGAATCAGTATATTAAATTTTACGCTGCGTGAACGTGGCAATGTCTACTTGTCTTGCTAATACATACCTACAAAAATGTAAAATATTTTTATTCTTTTCAACAACGACAATTTTTTCATGGATTCTTTTTGAATCATGTATTGAACACGTTTCTTTTTGGACACTGTTTTATGCGATTTCACAAGGCTTTTGGATTTTTTATATTTGATCTTTGTATTGCACTGTATTATGTCCGCAAACAAGATTTTAAACGTTCTATTTAATTCAGTTAACATTTTTATTTAATATCTTTACGACGATTGCTACAAATGACAAATGGTACTGTACTGTATGCGGCTATTTATTTATGATCTATCTTATCTGTTCGATAGTGATTGTGTCAATGATTGAAAACTAGTGCCGAGTTATGTTATCTTAAAAGTTGAGCAGCGATATTTCAGCAAGCATTGAGTATAAGAGTAATGATCGATTGATATATGCTGCTATGAGATTTAGCACCATAGCGAGTAATTTACAACTGTAGTTTCACAGGCGTTGGAACAAAGTTCTAAATAGGTTTTTCGATATGTCACTTGCGACAATTGCGACCCTTGATTGCTTGAATTCTTGTAAACTAAAGATTTCGAATTCCTGCTCTATCAGTAGTTCTTAAACAAATAGAGTATTTACAGATGCTACAAACTCATTTAGCACTGAGAATCTTACAAACACTTACGGCCGGTTTCTGGATACCCAAATCACGATTGATCCGAGTTTGACACATAGTAATTGTTTGATTTTTTCGTTGATCATCGTTCGAGAAACCGGCCGTTAAAGGAATAGAAGCCGTCATAAGTCGAAAGTACTACAGCGGTTGCAGGAAGGGTGAAGTCTTACCATGCGGCGTACCAGAGTACGGAGTAAAATGACTGGAACCTTGTATAGATCCAGATACTCCTTTAGCGAGTTGCAGTGCTGAATAAACCCCCATAGATCCTTTAGTCAGTCTGGCGGCAGAAGGAGACATAGTGAGGGGCCCGGGGGTTGTGATTGGATGTTTTTCCACTTGGAGCGCGCTGATGACCACTGCTTCGCGATTGTAGTACCTGGAATTTATTAGTCTAAATGTTTTTATTTTGTTTTAAGATTGTAGGAAGTCGGTTTATGGATAACTTGAGATTTTTAAGGAAATGTGAAAGACAGTATGTTAAAATTTCTCCATGTTGGTTTAAAACTTACTTCTTTAGCAAGATCTTGATGTGCGTTTCGCTGACGGTGGGAAACATTGCTCCAATCTTGGCGACCAGCGCGTCGGTATCGGAGTTCAGCGTCAACGAATCTTGGAACTTTTCGTTGAGATGGGACACTCGTCCCGGTATAGGACTGCCGCGTGGTGTAAGGCATAACGCCCTCCCTAAGATAGGGCTTTGCTGTGGAGTTCCGTAGGCGCGTGAATCCTGGAATTACAATACAGTGTGTCGAAATAGATACTCTTATTTTTCAATAGCTTTGTGCATTTCAAGAAAACTACACTACCGCTGCAACTTAAATAAGTTTATACAAAAATGAAGCAAATTTAGGGTGTATAGCTTACCAGGGATAGAATACAATATAGGTTACAATTTATAATAGAATAGCATAAAACTTTAATTCGGTCCATTTCATTTTAAATACTCAAACTCATGGCAAAAGCATGGGTGTACTCACAAGGTGCGGCTTCAGCCCTTTGGGATGAAACATCTTAGGACTATTCTGTGTCTGAAACGCATGTTGCAGCCGCACTGGGGAGGGGTAAGGGTGCACATGGTACGAGGATCCAAGGGAGGCCTGTGCGATCCGAGTGAACAGACATGGGTGGACAAACACAACTGTGAACAATCATGCAAGTGTTGGCATTACAAGACAGACTAGCCAGGAATTTAACACAGTATTTTATCTTATTTGTAACATATTTTAATTACTTGTACTGACTAGGATCAGTTTAGCTCTCTATAGATCATTTGGAATGGTCTGCAGAAAGTTCAACTGCTAATGTGTTTAATAAATAAGTACATTTTTTATATACAGTAATAGTCGTAAGTTTGTTTGTGATTAGATGTAAATATATTCTGTATATCATTAAATAAACAATTATTTGAACATACATTAAAATAAAACTAATCTGTAAATGTAATAACTATATATCTATGTAAAATGGTTAATCTCAGACAAATATAAATATTTAACATGAATAATTTGTTTTGTCTAGCCGATGTCTGCCAATATATTTAAAGTGCTCCACACGGTGATTTTGTAATGCTCATAGCTTTGAAACTAATACATTTTTCATGACACATAAATGAATAAATATTGATGGACAGTTCACACATCACACTCTAGTTCCAAACTAAGCAAAGCTTGTACTATGGAAACTAGAGTGCTGATAGCATACATACATACTTTTTTTTTGTAAATACTTACATACTTACATAGAATACATAGTACCACATAAATAAATCATTGATGCTTATATCTATTAAACTACACAGGAAATGGTTTCATTGTACATCTGATAGTTTTCAGCCTAAAAAATATCAGTAATATTTATTAGGCAGGTAGTTAAAAAAAGTAGATAATACATTCAAAACTCAGAATATTTTTATTTTTAAATATGTTACAGGCCTGAATGGTAATACAAATACAAATTTCTTAGGTAAGTATAATAAATGCGTTGGTGGCCGAATCCGATTTGCATACACCTCCGAACTAGTTTAAAAAAACTGTATCTCGGAGGGTATTACTTAATAGTAGTGAGTTATTAAAATAAAAGAATAATTATACTTTTTTAACTACTTAATTAATATTGAAAAAAAACATATTATTATATTATATAAAATATGTACACAAAATATTGATGTTTTGAAGGTAAATATTTTAATTTGTAGTTGCTAGTAAATTTGTTGAATTCACATTCTTCAAAACATCAATGAATATTATTGTGCATATGTTACAGGATTTTCAAATTTTTCATAAAAGTTTATTTGGCTGTGTGCAAGTGTTTTAGCTCAAAGTACTCAGCTGTATCTAGACATAAGAAGCTGGTTACACTATAGATACCTGGTACCTGTGCAAAAAGTTCTGGCTAGTAGGAAAACAAACTACAAAAAAGAAGTCTTCCCTTAATTGTTTTTGTCAAGGAATGGTATGGTTTTTAGGTTATTTCTTGATGTATTAAAATACTACTACTAACACTAATTTCTGGCACTGGTGCTTCATTTGTTTGTTCAGGCCTGTGAGTTTCTTAATATCATTAAATTGACCTATTCTAGTTTTCTGTCAGCTTGCTGAGTTCAAAAGTCTTAATACAGAAAGCCTCAGAAAGGAACTTAAACACAAACTATTTTAATCAGGTAACAGGTATCTATAGTTAACTCAAGAAGCTCACACATAAGTAAATTAAGACATATATACATAATGCTCCGTCGGCATGTTGCTGTTGTCCAGCTTCCATTGTAACTGGCGCTTCATAATTATGTTAAACTAAACGCAACTTATTAAAATTGATGATTATTGAACTTTATGGAACCTGTAAATCAAATGTATACCAATATAATAATGATTTATTTATTTATTTATATTAGGAGATAAACCAAAACAAAAAAATTGTATAACAAATATATATTTTTAATGACACATGAGTCAAATAGCCCAAATGGTCTGATATCAGAATTATGTCAGGAGTTGATCAGGAAAATTTGGCCACCATTGAAACAAACACCAGCCGGTTTTGGATCAAAACTCTATATATTGTGAATGCCAAATTACGTGAAAACAAACTAAGTATAGAAACATCCTTTCATTTTGAAACTCAGGATTATGGTATACAACTCTTAGACAGTATTTAGCCAGGAGTCTATTGTAAAAGAACCACAAAACTTGTATAGAACAAATTTAGGAGACTGAATGCTGCGGAGCAGTATCCTTTGAATACAAAAGATTTTGTAGCCATTAATTTGCTAGTACGGGTCTATTTGATTAAATATATTCTTCTCGTAAAGACTGAATAGAGCACGTTCTCACCTGAGGATGGATGCATTCAAGGGCCATTTGGTGGGCAGCATTGTGTATAGCCGACTTATGTTTGGATCTTAGTTCTTCCATTTCAACAAAATTTAAATGTGAATTTTACAAAAATTTCGTAGCTTTTTGCGCCTTCGTAATCGTTCCAGAACTCATCACTGTGGATAGGTAAGAGCAAGCTCCAGGATATAAATCCAACGTTATTTTCACAGATTTTGCACAATGATAATTGTTATAAACCCTTCTGTAATTTATGTTTTCGTTAACACTCTCTAGCAACTAGCAACTATATCTCTCTCTCTCTCTCTCTCTTTTGGCTTGCTTGGCTTTTCTGTAGTGCTGCCAACTCTAAAATTGAATGTTTAATTAACCAAGTATTCATAAAATAAGAAAAATTATAACAAAATCACGTGGATTACGCTTTTCTTCCATGCTGCTTAATAGTAGTGAATGCTTGCCTAGGTTTAGCATGGTATAAAAAGTAAGTAATTTTATTATCCAGTGTTTTTTCACTTTGTTACAAATATGAAAACACAGTAGAATAACATAACGCATCGCACATATTCAATTATATGATGAGGTAATAAAAATTATACGCAAATATTGTAATATGTACATATATTTGTATAATTCATGTCCATTATCAACAAGGTTCCTAAAATTCCAAACACCCCAAATTAAAAGGAAAATATTCGAGTGGTAAACACTGCTTTTGCATAGAGGCAAAGGGTGAAACGCACAGAAAGAACTCGATATCCTATCTAGCAGTGTCTCTCTATATGTGGTGGCACCACAGACTAAAACTTTCGATATTTGTCGAATATCGATGATTTTTTGTATGGTGGGTGTCCAATGATCATGAACTAAAACAATATATAAAATCAGTTTAAAATATATACAATTTTGTATGGAAATAGATAACAAAATGTAGTAATATTATAGTAGGGTAGGTCCTCATTACATAAATAAGTGGAGGATTAGATTAAATCCTTCCCCTATTAAATCCGCTTAGCTTTCACTGAAGTGAGACAAACTGATAGCTAAACGGTTTTTAATTAGCTACTGCAATTTATTAAATTATAATTATTTTAGGAGCTGTCTAATATTAATTATTATCAAATTATTACAAAATATTTTTGTTTATCAGTTTCTTTGCACAACTTGCATTGCATTGAGAGAAATCGCACTAACTACAAGTTCTTCATGGGAGTTATTCAATCTTGCACATCTTTGCAATTTTGAATTTAGATTTCCTATTTTTAAATTTGGCGCCTTAACCTAGGTGAGTGCGACTGCGACGTGAAAATGTTTAGAATTGTCAAAATTTAATTATGGCGGACTGACTCAAGCGGATTTTGTTTACGTTTGTGTATGTTTTGATCGCGCGGATTGATCGTGATCATTCAAGATAGGGTCGAGACGGGTGGGTATTTTGAGCGGCGGAGGGAGGCGAGCCATGGCTGCGGCGGCGAGGAAAAGTTCGGACAACGTCGTCATGCCGGACATTACCGAAGCCGATCCGCTGACGGCGGCGGCCGAGCACAGGGGGGCCAGGGGCGAGCGAGTCCCGAACGGGACCGCGCTGAAGGGGACGCGGCTCAACGGCGACGCGAACGGCGTCGTCACGGTGCCCGTCTCGCTGCCCGTCGGCACGCTCATCACCGGGACCACCTTCAACGTGATCACCTCCGACCAGCTGCCGCACTTCAAGCCGATGCTATGCGTCGACAACGGCTTCATATCGGGAGGCGGCGGCGTTGCTGACGATCTCAAGAGCGCACACCTGGTGCTCGCGCCCGACAAGCAAGACGAGAAGGAGACGAGCAGAGACAACCCGCGCTCGTGGGCCGACACCGTGCACATGCCAGTGCTGCCCGTGCGCTGCAAAAATACCTCTGCAGAGTTGCATAAAATGAAATTTGGCTCTGGTGGTCGCGGCAAGTGCATCAAGTACGACGCCGAGTGGTACACGCCTTCAGAGTTCGAGGCTATCTGTGGCAGGGCATCCAGCAAAGACTGGAAACGATCAATCAGATTTGGTGGCCGAAGTATACAAGCCTTGATTGATGAAGGGATACTAACACCACACGCCACCAGTTGCACCTGTGGTGCATGCTGTGATGATCAATCCGGTAAGATATTGTTTCTAATATTATGTATAAGCAAATGTATAGGTATTTTTACTAGAACTAACTTTCAATATGAATGTTTCAGCGATGGGCCCAGTAAGACTGTTTACACCTTACAAAAGAAGAAGACGTACTAATGTACCGGAACCTGATGACAAGAAGCCTAAAATAAAGAGGGACTCTAGCCTTGGAGATAGCGATGATGTTGACAACATTCACCAAACAAGCAGTAACAGTCACTCAAAAGAGGCTTGGCAAACATTGGCTGATGGCCTAGAAAGCAATACTGACTATCATCTACTGACAGAGACCACAGACGGTGGTAGCGATCCAACTGCAGGTAAATAAAATGCTTATTATTTATTCAGTTCCGGATGATAACTCAATGTTTTAAACATGAATTTATTGTTTCATTGAATATTTATGTGGGATACATAAATCACAATATTGTAAACACAAATACTGACCAATGTATCATTCAACATGCTGATGTTGCTTGTTTGGTATACAAATGAAATACATGTTTAAATCAACATAAAAAAACAAAGGAAACTGGATAAAGATAAATAGTATAGTCAGCATCAAAAGTAGATGAAAAGTCTACAAAGTTAAATTTATAAGATAGATATTAAAAGTAAATTTTACCTGTACATAAGAATATTACCAACTTTTATACATATTGTTGCTGACTTTACTTAGTATAAACATTGTATTTCTAACAGCCGGTTTCTCGAACGATGTTCAACGAAATCTAATAATTACTATGTGTCAAACTCGGATCAATCGTGATTTGGGTTTCCAGAAACCGGCTGTAAATATGTTAATATTACAAAATAATGCTGCTGTGTTTGAGTTAAAGTTAAAAGGTGATTGAATCCTAGTTGAGTTTTTATACCTATTTTTATTTATTGCTATTATCAAGATGCACTAGCCTGATACATCTGACCAATATTATTCTGAATTATACTATGTATTTATGTATTGTGTATATCAGTTTGTTTTTTCTTCTCTTGGCCCTGATTAATCATAAAACAAACATTACCACTAATAATGCAAGATCTGATTATCAGGTACTATAGGTACAATAGAATCACAGAACACACAAAGTCTGTATACTTCATATTCCCGATCTTATTAAGTTAAAATTCATACAGTTTTTGCCTTTTCGGAAGGTTATTCAGTTTGGGCATGATTTTAGAAAGCAAATTGAGCAATGTATTTTGAGTGTGATAGTGGCCTGAACTCACCTGAAGCTAGTCTCACCAACTTTTAACTTCTGAGCACCTGGAGTTGTTTTTTTTTATAATGAAGATGAGTCTGTATTCCAAAGACCCTATTTCAGAGTATTCTTCCGAAAACGGCCGAACTACACAACTAATATTTTATTATTTGTTGTCAATTATAACTGGATAATTATTTCTATGTCTGTCTCAATTCACAAATGGACAGCATTTACTAGACCTCCACCAGTCAACATCACCCAACTACCGCAGAACTTGCCCAATATAGGTGACTGATTTATTATTTACATGTATTTTGTATAAAGCCACATATTCATTAGTAAACATTTTGATAATAAACACTGATTATAAACTGTTCATAAACAATGTTTCATCATCTCTGTAACAGTTTATGAACAGTTCATAAACATAGGTGATGAAACATTGTTTACGATACATGTTGCCGTGCTCCTCACTACGAGTGGAGAGCAAGATGAAACATCTAGTTTATAAACAATCTATAAGCTAGTCATAAACAGTTTATCAACAATGTTTACTACTGAATACGTGGCTTAAGTATACCTATTTACTGCAACATTTAGATCGCTATATATTTTATCATTATATAAGCAATGAAGCATGTGTATGATGAATGTTTGGTATACTATTTTGTGGTATTGTGTGGCATGTATAGTAAGCTAAATACATTTTGTATGTCTAATGCTATTATAATCAATATTTTTATGGGTTTGGTATAAGACCCTATTTTATTAAGCACATAAAAAGAGTGAGCTGTGTGTGGTATTTTAGTATAAGTTAATCGATAGTATATATATAGTGTTCATAACCGTCGCTAATCTGTTGCGATAATTTCAAACGATTGTAACATTCCTCATTTTATTTTTAATTTTGATACATATGCGAAAACTTATAAATATTTTGAACTAGCCAACAGCCATCTAAATTAGACAATAAACATACGTGAGAGCTGAGAGCGAGAGTAGCAAGCGAAAATATTAAAATTGGCTATTTGCGATGTAAACAAACAGAACAGCAAAAGTACGTAATTGGATATTTGCGAATAAGCGAAGCAAATAAGCAAATAATAGCTGTGCTAAATAAATAATATTAAATAGTGATTTGTGTAGCGCCATCTGTATCGCTACAATGTATTTTTTGTATCAATGATTAGGTATCTGAGGAATAGCCTAACTATTTAAGCTGATATGGCACTTCTGGTTTAATAAGCTATATTTTGTTGTAAAGATGCCAATTCTACATTTTAGGCAACTTACGCGAAGAAGCCTTAATCTCTTTGTGCAAACTTTGTTTATTGGCCGGGTTGTAATCCGTCGCTATAGCCGAACACGCTTATTTTTTAATGTTTTCTTACACCGATTGGTTTTCATTTCGATACTGAATTTTTATTTAGTAAAAACATAATTTCAGTAGAATTAGCCATCGTTGTTTATCGAGCAAATTGTGATCGGTTATAAAATAATATATGTGTGTGGAATAAACTTCCATATCAAGACTATAGTTAACTAATGCACGGCGGCTGAGCGTGCACTGAGTTGGTGACCCAGTTTCGAATACTGCTAAGACCACAAGCGCTATTTAACCAACTATAGAATATAATACAATACATCCATATTGTACACATTTATTTGAGAAAAACAGAACAGATAAACAAGACGTACAATGAGCAGTCTTGTCGCTAAGCGATGTCTTCCAAACAATCTATATAGACACCACAACTATGATAAAACGGAAACGACTGACTGAAAAATGTGAATAGAATTAGTGCTTGTCGGGACAAACGTTGCCTGATCTGCAATAGTTTGTTTGTTTGAATCGTTTTAGGGCCATGATACACACCTTTACATGCATGTAAACAAAGCGCAAAAATACTTTGAACTATGTATATGGGCCAGGATAATTTTATGTTGCTACTTAGTGATAAGTGGGTGATTTATGATTAAACAATAGGATATGCAATGCTAATCAGTGCTAATACGCGATTTATGAGATTTTGTTAAATAAAGCTGCTAGCGAATTGTTGTTGTCACAGCCTAGTTGCTTTTGGCTATTGTATTGGGTTCGATTCCCATTCATGAAAGGTGGTGTGATGGAAACACATGTTTGTTTAATGTTTTGGTGTCCATTATGTGTGTCTATGGCTCTATGCGACTTTATATCACAGATTTAGTACCATATGTTTCAATGTCATGGGATACTTTTTATCAATTTTCGTCCTGATAGACAGGACGCTAGTAATGCCTGAAATATTTGTTAGATGGAGTAGGCCCTGGAGTTTGCCCAGCAATACCATTACCATTATCAGTGCTTAGACAGCCTCATAACAGAAAAGATAAGCTTGCGGAGTTGCTATTTCCGCAAGATTTTTCATGATATTTTCCTTTACCGTTTAAGAGTATACATGTACGCACGTTGCAAAATATATGTAGTATGTGTTGCGCACATACTATATTTTGATAAATATCGTTTTTGAATACAACGACCATCATACATAGAATCGGAAGTCAAGGTTACCACTTAGGTTACCACCAAAACATCAGTGCTCTTTATACGAGGGTTAAATACCGATGTGTGATAAGTTCACCAACGTTTAGTTATGTTCGAGATTGTGGAAAATGTATTCTATAGGTGAGGTTTATGTCCAATTGTTAACAACTGCTCATAGTCAAGTTACTCTTGTGAGATGTGGCGAATGAAACGAATGAAATAGAAACCTACAAAGGAGGCCTGTATCCCATGAAAACTCTTGGAAAACCGAACCACACTCATGATGCTCATTCGCAAGGACTACATAAGCTTTTTACTTAAGGATTATCCTTAGCAGCTATGCATATATTTTTTAAGAGCCATTATCGCGAGTTATGGCGATTTACAATAGTTTTATACATACCTATAAATTTTTTTTTTTTTTTTTTTTTTTTTTTTATTCTTATAATTTATTTATGAGACTTTGAGTCACAGTTTGACTATGTCAGCCTCGTTAAGCCAAAATTACATATCTAACATCTTAAAATATCATATACTAATTTATACAATGTGTTGGCTGCGTCACTCATTGGCGCGGACAACAGAAGGTGAATAGCACCAACATCTAATCTGTTTACACCATACTTGCTCCGCAAATCTACCCTCATAGATTCGCTCCGCACACACTCCACTAGGAGATGGTGAACGTCTTCAAGGGTTCCGCATGTTGGACAATTAGGCGAATCTGACTTTTTCATTAGGTAATTAAATTTGTTGAGTGGAATATGTCCGGAGCGAAGTCTATGAGCTAATACAATCAATTTTCTTTTTAGCTTGCAGTTAACAAACCATGGAATTATAAAAGGTTGTGGTTGTAAAATTTTGTACCAAATTCCTTTTTGAACCGAAGTATCATTATAAACTGATTTCCACTTTTCGAAAATCCTATATCTGTATTTACCTAAAATTTCTGAGATTTCCGGCATAACATAAACTTCTGATCCAATTTCAATGGCTTCTTTCGCGAGACGATCTACTTCTTCATTACCCATAACACCCACATGGGACGGGATCCATTGCAACCGCAAAATCACTTCACTTTCAAAAAGAAATAAAGCTTTCCTTAAAATTTCATACGCTACCGAAGAGCTTCTGAATCCAGAAGCGGATCTAGCGATATGCTGTAACGCACTTAGGCTATCTGTGAATATAACAGCTTTTCTTATACCTAAACCATTTACTAGCGATAATGCTTCAGAAATCGCAAGTAATTCCACTGACATTATCGAGTTTTGCGTTGATACGATTTTAAACATTTCGTTTGTTTTCCGTCGAGGGTCGTATATTGCTGCACCAATACCGTCGTTTGTTTTGGATCCGTCCGTATATAAATGATACCATCCTTTATACACAACGTTGATCATATGTAATGTATTAAACTTCAATGAACTTGGATCAGATTGTTTCTTTGGATGTTGTATGCCTTCCACAGACGTTACAATGAAATCAGTTTTAATATGAGATACCCAAACATGTAGCATAAACATATTCAATGAACTTTTACTAATTACATTCTCTAGTTTAGTCTCAGCAAAAACCAAAGGCAACAAGGGTTTCTTCGGTCTGTTCCAAATTGTAGAATTACATGAATTCGCAAGAGTTTCGATAATTTTAATGGTCTTTGGAAAGGAAAACTGCGCTTTTAAACAATATTTTGTAGCTAAGTATTGACGTCTCAAATGTAATGGGTATAAACATAACTCGACTTCCATTACATGTATTGGAGTTGTTCTTATAAATCCGCCTATAATACGCATGGCGCAATTCTGTACCCTGTCCAGTTTATTCAAATGTGTTTTAGCCGCTACGTCATACAGAAAACTTCCGAAATCTATCTTACTACGTATAATAGAGATATACAACCGGCGAATGTGTTTTGGGTGTACCCCCCACGATGAACCTGCCAAAACCTTAAGAAGATTTAAGTTTCTAGATGTTTTTTCTATAGTTTCGTTAATATGCTTACCCCATGTCAAAGATTTGTCCAACCACATACCCAAGTATTTGATGCAATCTACTGATGGTATGTTATTACCGTTTATTTGCAATATAATTTGATCCCTAATTCTTCCTTTCTTAAATTGACAAAACTTTGTTTTCGTTGATGATATTTGTAGACCTAATTGTTCGAGCAGCTTAACAACAGAGTTTAACGCAACCTGTATGTTAACAATATTTAGTTGTACATTTTTGCTCTGTGTATATATGACAAAATCATCCGCGTATTGTAAAGCGAATACGTTATTTAAATCTGAGATAACTTTGTGTGTTGCAACATTAAATAGAAGAGGTGAGATAGGATCTCCCTGAGCTAAGCCTTTTCTTGTACACCTTATAAGGTTTTGACTATCTTCAATTTCAAGATTTCTTTCGCTTAAAAAGTTCCACAAATATTTACAAACCCGATAACCCATTCCTAACTTATCCATTGTTGACATTAGATAATTAATATCAATATTGTTGTATGCATTGTCTACATCCAAAAAAACAGCCAAAGTCGACATCTTCTCCGTAAATCCTATTTGAACTTGGGAAACTAAATGAGTTAAGCAATCCAAACACGATTGATTCTTTCTAAAGCCAGTAGTAAAGGGGGCCAAAATCTTATTACTTTCAACGTACCATTCTATTCGTTTGCACAACATACAATGAAATATTTTGCACACGCAGGATATTAATGATATAGGTCTAAATTTAGGTGCTGCATTTGGATTACTATTAGCTTTAGGTATTGGAAGTATTTTAATCTTACGCCATTGATTTGGTATTATGTAATATCTAAAAACAGCATTGTATATCTTAAGTAGATATAATTTACCGTCAGTTGGTAAGTGATAAATCATTGTATATGTAATGCTATCATCACCAGGCGCTGTGTCTTTCTTTTTTAATATATTTTCTAATTCTTGTACTGTAAATTTACTTTCTAGCTGATCGTTTTTAGATGAAAACAAGGGTGGTTGTGTTTGTACAGAGTCTGGGGCTAAGTCGCGTAAGAGTTCATCCTTCTTCTCATAAGGAACGTGAATCTGCGGTTTTTTAAGGCCCTTTATCCAACGCATCTGCCGCCACATGTCCGAGGCTGACGTGGATTCATCGACCTTGTCACAAAAGGTTTGCCAATTCTTAGTTCGAAACTGCCTATGTGTTCGCTGGGCAGCCGCAACTTTTTCGTTTAGTTTGTCTAAATTAGCTGGTGTTGGATTTTTTCTAAATGATTTTAGCGCTAACCGGCGTTCGGCTATAGCTTGTGAAATGGCTGAACACCAATATGGTTTAGGTTGAAAATTTTGTTGTGGATCTGTACTATTTCTAATCATAGGTATACTCTTATCGGCAGCTGTATTAATTATATTCAAAAAAAAATTGTAACTATCCTGAATATTGTGTTCATTTACTACTCGATCGCTAAATTTATTATCTAAAGTGTCAGCATAAAGTTGCCAATTTGCTAGCTTAAAATTACGACGCTTTACAAAACTGCGTATGTCACGATACTGCAGTTTAAATCCTACAACCAAATGGTCACTTCCTAAACATTCTTGCGTCACTTTCCACTCAAAATAGACAGCTATGTCAGATGTAACAAAGGTAATATCAGGGGCAGATTGTTGTAAAACTCCGTTAACTAACTTAACTCGAGTGAATTCTCCATTATTTATCGTAACAAAATTATTTTCTAACGATGTTTCTAATAAATGTCTACCTCTTGAATCTGTCTTATTTGACCAATTTGTGTGGTGTCCGTTAAAATCTCCAGCGACTATAGCTCTTGCTGAGAATTTTGCAAAAATCTCTTCCCAATCGGATTGAGATGTTGTTACGGATGAAGGACAATAAATAGCTACCACATGTTCTAGGTACTTACAATTCAAAATCCTGACATATAATATTTCTATTCTCGTATTTCCCACTTCCATGAAACAATTTTGAGACTTTATAGATTTATGGATAATTATTGCTACGCCTCCATATGAGTCTGACCTGTCTTTTCTGTAAACGTTATAATTGTTGATACGAAGAACAACATCCGGGTTAAGCCACGTCTCACAAACTATGAAAATGCCAATCTTACCATGGCTTAATAGAAGTTCAAAATCTTGACGTTTTGGCATCAGACTCTGAGAGTTCCATTGCGCAATGTTTATGTACTGCGCAACTAAACCCACAGGGTCCGACGCCGATGTATCGTTATTTCGAGAACTGGTGTTATCCATCATTGAAGAAGCCGAACAGTTTACTAAGGCCATCTCCATGACTGAACACTCTAACACAATATGACACTATTTCTTCAAGGACTAATTTTAACACATTTTGTATTTTCTCTACAAAACTAACTTCTGATAACAATGCTTCTTTCAGTTTTCGCAATATTCTAGTAAAACTAAACTGATCTTTCGTTTTTCTGTCTTCTTCTTTTTTTTTCTCATGTTGCTTCTCATTTTTATCTCCTGCCGTAGTTGATGTAAAGAAACTTGGAAAGCTGCCGTTGTCGTTACTCTTTGTTCGTGTTTGTCTTTTTTTCTTTTTCTTTTTTGGGGTTTCCCTTCCTTTTCCTTGAGAGTCGTCGCTGCTATATTCAGTTTCTTCCTCTTCTTCCTGAACCACTTTGCTATATGAAGGCTTCGGCATATTTGTTTCTGTTCTTTCTGCAAACGATGGAGTCGGGAAACTAGCATCGTAATTTTGATGTTGACTGTGGTAGTTATAACTTCGTTCTGCTTTATCTTCAGAGTATTTAGACAACGCCATCTTGTAAGTTATATTATATACTGACATAATTCTACGTATTTCTTTTTCCCTTAAAAACGTAGGGCATGTTTTCTCAAAAGATATATGATGTCCTCTGCAATTAACACATTTGAAATCTGTAGTAAATCTGCAGTTGGAGTGATTTTTACCACATTTCGGACAAATAGGTTTCTTAGATGGGCAGCTGCGTACTAAGTGACCATACCTCCAACACATTGAACATTGAGACACCGGGAATGTAAAAGGTTCTATCTTGAATCTACAATCATAACCATAAACATATGGTGGTAATACTGCACTCTTAAAATCAAATCGAACTGTCTCGCTATTAACCCATTCTCCGTCATCTGTCAATCTCTTTAATCTTTTTATAGAAACTATTGGGTACTCTGCCGTAAAAGCATTCTTTAATTCTTCATCGCTCAACTCAACCTCCAAGTATTTTACAATGCCATGTGTAAGGTCAACTTCATTCGTAAAGTGGCAACGGAACCCTAATTCAAACAATTTCGTATTATTAATCAGCTCCAACGCATCCTTTCTATCTTCAAAGCACACCAAAGCTCTGTATGCATTTTTATATCTAATACGAGTCACACTCGATATACCCTCAGATTTTAATAACTTCGCAAATCCGATTTGTTTCGGCAATAGTTGATGGGAAGTAATAGAAACTTCAAATTGGTTTTTACTTGTGTCTACCCGCAATGGTGTGTTATTCGATAAACGCTTTTGTCTTATTTTCCTTTGTACAACCGTAAACCCATCATTGTCGGCTTGATCTCGCTCGTCATTGTCATCGATCTCAGTGCGGTATCGCTTTCCCGGTCGGAGTATTACCGAGGCGGGCGACTCACTGCCTCCTTGTTTTTCCAAATGTTCCTGATTCAAAATTTCCTGGATAGCTTGTTCACTCATGTCCTCTATCCACTGTACACTATCCTTGGACTGAGGTCCAACCTGGACCTCGTCCATCGTTAATGAACAAAAACTAGTAGTTATTATTATAAAATGCAATTATTGTAACAAAGTGAAATACGTGCAAACGCAAGGTTGCACAGCGCGCGACTGATACCTATAAATGAAACAGTGATTTAATTCTTCCAAAACTAAAAACAGCTGAAGCGTTCAATCGTCAAACTGTTTAGTTCGTAATTATGTGATCATTTTGATTTGCTCCAGATATGTCTTATGACAAAACAGCAAAAAAAGGAAATATTCAGATTTGAAACTGTCAAGTAACAAGGTTGTTACTTTCTTCTGTAGAAGTTATAATGAAGTCAAATGAATAAATTGTTGCAATAGAAAAACAAGTTTGTGTAACTAGTTTTAAAGTAACTTAGTCAAATTTTTATCTTATTTACTGCAATAAAAAATGTTGTTATATCTATTTTCTAATGTAGTTTATGCGAATAAATTACTTGTATCATATTGTCGAATGCCTTAAAAATTAAGTCCGAAAATATTAAAACAATTTAAATTATATTTAAAATTTAAATATTTATCTGAATTATGTGCATATTTCTGTAACAAAATATGATAATTCCTTATTGAAAGGGCTTAGTATGTATTGCCAAAGAAGCGAATGATTGCAAAGAATTATTTTAGTTTCGCCCAACGCAACTGTCTTTTGTATTCGTTCTATACTGCGATTTTCTAAAACTAAAAACCATGTTGGAAACCAAACCATAATATACATACATATTAAGAAAAACTTGTTCATTCACTCTCAACAATGACCGGAATGTATTTTTTTTATATTTATATTCTAGTGTTTTGTATTGTAATTGCTTTTCCAAAAAAATACTAAGATTTTGATAGCGAGTCAAGCAGGATTCGAACCAGCGACCTTCCCTATTGATACGGGAGTGAGATAACCAACTACGCAACCGAATTCTCCTCTACGAATAACTTTTACTCCAAATTCTATTTTAAATTTTTCAAATACGGGTAACTTTCTTCGGCGAGACATTAGTTGCATGATATTCTTAGTGATATTATGCACGATACTCGTGATATGATATTATAGCATTGTAAAAGAACAAGATCAGCTTACAAGTCTAATAGCCACGCTTGTTCTGTGGGAATGATCTGATATGAAGTATTCGGTCAAGACTGGTAAAATATAATGCTCCCAATCAGCGAAGGAAATCATAGATCTAGTTATTGTGTTTTATAGAAAATATAGCTATGCGAGATGGCAAATTACATGGCTAGATAATTTATAATAATATTCAAAAAAATTAAAGGCTAAGTTCAAAGTAAATTGCACCACTTAACTTTAATTTGTTTATATTGTGCAAAAGATAAACGATTATTGTGCATATTCGTGACTTCTGTTGACAAATTATTATACTATCAGTTCGCCTGAACTAGCGATGTTTAAAACAAATAGATAAAAAAACATATTATAAGATAAAACACGTCCACTATGTATTTATAATACTTTGTTGACTGCATGATTCGTTTGTTGTGCTAGCATGAAGTAAAATTAGACTACTTTGCTTCTGTTCAAGTTGCTGCCTGTTGTGTGAATGTCTTGAAATATAATAATTATGTTGTTTGTGTATCTTAGTATTACAAATATATTCGTTTACAAGTAACCTGTAATACAAGTATACTCGCATAAGCTCAATTCAAACGAGCTTACTTTATCCAAACTAGATAAAAATGCTACAACTCCGCCATTGCAGACATCAGCGATATGTCTGGCGTGCTGAAGCGGCTAGATGAAATAAGTACCACACTCGTCCGGCTCGGTACAGAATTGAAACAATGCGTGGAAGACGTTACCATTATCAGTGCGAGACAGATAGAGAGGCTAGAGCAGGAGAGAGCATCGGCATTGCTCGCGGCGAGTGTTGATGCTACCGTAGAGGCAGAGCAAGTGCCACTCCATGTTGTTGAAGACTCTGAAACGAAAAAGGTACGTTTCTTATTTTTAAATCTTCTCGTTAAAGATCTTACTAGTCTTGACAAAACTCAAAACTGGCGCAGTAGTATAGTTAGTTAGAAATCATATCCGAAATTAATGCAACCCAGATTTGTATCCTACCGCCTGCGCCAGTTGTCAAACTACAAAATGGCGGAGATAAATATAACGCAATGTTTAAGATATTATTTTTTATTTGTTATCTTTCTACTAAACTAAGTGTTTCGTAGAAATATATAAATGTTGAGAAAAATAACAGCATGTTAACATCAAATAAATAAAAATCAACCCACGTCTGCTTCCAACGTGTAACGGAAGATAATCTGTGTTATACATTGAAATGTTACAATTACCATCGCGGAGTTAAATACTGTTTGGCCAGCAGTGTGCAAATTGCAATCGCGAGGCGTCGGCTGAATGCTCGTTGTGTCGACGAACGCCGTACTGCTCGACGTACTGTCAGAAAAAGGACTGGGCGTCGCATCAGATCGAATGCTTACGATCCGTCCCAACTATACAGACGGACCAACAGCATCAGTCAATCATGCTGATTGTGGAGAGTCAGCATCAATGACGTAAGTTATTAGCAATCAGAAATAAAAATCTATACCTGCCTTAGGGTATCTAATTTCTTGTATATTACAGTATTTACAAAATGTACATAAGTATATGTTAAATATATAAGAAACAGTTGAGCTCAACTGATCCAAATCAGTACCAATCGGAAGAGTACCCAAGATACTGGCTGCATTGCCACGCTGAATAGCTATGTTGTATATTAGCAATCATGAAAAAAATATATACCTTGTCTAAGCGTATCTTGTCTCCCAGTTTGATTGTATAAATGATCTTGTATGATTTTAGCGGCTTCCGATTTCAATTTAATATATGTTTTCGGACAAAGTCATATCTTTGTTGTCAAAGATTTTCTGTCCAATGATTTAAAAAATATAAATATACTAATATATAATTTAATATTTAATTTATCAAGATAACCAACAGAGGTGAGAGATTGCTTAATTGATCAAGAGAGACAAGATACTCGTAGAATACATTACCTACTTAACAACAAAATTAATAAAAGATAAAGATATAAAACCGGCCAAGTGCGAGTCGGACTCGCGCACGAAGGGTTCTGTACCAAAAATTCTAATTTCTGTATGAGAGCAGCCTTATAATTTATTTTATTCTGTTTTTCTATTATGTCCTGAGATACACCCTAATGACTAAATACGGACAGCGGTGTCTCAGTAATACGGTCCCGATTTACCTTTTTTCAAGTGTCATGTCCACCTTGACCTTTCGATTTAATTTATTAAACATATATATTCAAGGAGTTTGTATCCATATGAATAATGAATATATGCACTTATTCCAGGAACATCTGCTGTCTTCTTGGCATAGAAGAAACCAAAACTGAGCTAGGTGATACAAGAGACAGCATTTTTAAACATTATCCTAGTCTTTGGTTGGTAAAGGTTTTCTCGTGTAAGTTGACAGAATACGAGCATTTAAAAACTCTGTACCACTGAAACACTTAATGGAGAAAACAACCTTAAATCAACTTCGCTGATTGATTCGACAGCCTAATCGGAATAAATCAAGTCTTCCTATATATACGAAACTTAGACTTTAGTTTTGGAATTTAGTTTAATTAAATGAAATTAATATATTTTGTTATTATTTAAAATCAGTCATGTCTATCATAGTCAGTGTCTCCGTGGTACAGGCTTTAAATAAATGAAATAGGGTGATTGTAAAATTCTATGTAAACAAATATAATTTATAAGTGTATGCAGTAGTCGTAACAGATTTCTTACTTGTGTTTTCTGCAATAATCTTGTACACTGATTTTTCTTTTTCTTCTTTTACATGCCCGTCAATACACTAGGCTAGTATTATAGTCTAGCGTGTTGTCGGACTGAGTTTATATAGAAAAAATTCTGCCATAATTTTTTGAAGTCTGTCTTCTACTCTAGTCTGTCTACTCTCTTTCTTAACTCTATTGGAGACAACTCGAGAACGAAAAACTTTCAGGTTCTATACATTATAATAACGAAAATCTGCTCTACGCTGGCACGTTAGCTACGAGAACAAAAATAAAAATCGGTATCGACTACTGCACATATCACTGTATATAGCAATAATTGTTGATTGTGTATAAAATTTGAATATTCATCATTGCATGAAGACTTGTTTTGAACAGACTGGTTAATTAAATGTTAATAGTGTTTGTTAAATAAATATAACACCAAGATGCATTCATAATTTCTATAGTGCCTACAATAACTGCCTTATTTTACACCAAACAGTAAATAAAAATACGCGTTCGTGAAAAGTGGTTACCTTCTCATTCGTTTTTAATAATAATGTCAATAATGATACAAGTGTGTATAATGTTTTTTTGGCGCCTTCCAATATTACTTGTACAAAGTTATTCTGGACCACAAATCACTGCCGTATTTGTCCTAGTAATAATAGCTAATACAATCACCGGCATAAGACGAAAAAGAACAAGCTTTTCTTGAATAGCTTTTGTTGTGTTTGTATATTATAGTTTTTAAAGTTATCACCAAGTTATGTGTTAAGAGTGCGACAATATACAATGCCACAAGGAACTATTCTTGTGGCTTTGTATATTTGTCGCAATCTTAACATATTTTCGCATACTATTTTCAGCAAGCAACTGAAAAAATTGCCTAGCCATCATTGTACATAGTCAAGGTAGAATTTTGGCAATGAATTATATAAAATTTATGATTGTTTGAATATATTCTGTTTATTTAAGGTAATCACATTTTTCTCATTGTTAACAGTAATTTATAATAGTGAATTATATACCGTAGTTAAAAGGAAATGTCTAACCCTCGAGTTCTTAAACAAAAGGCTCCATAAGATAGATTCAGGCTATGTGGTTTACGCAGATGGTTGAGAACAGCTCAGAACCGTGCGGAATGGAAAGAGCAAAGAGAGGCCTATACCCAGCAGTGGGTCAAGTCAGGCTGTGGATAATGATGATGATGATGTGGTTTACACAGTTTGCCCTGTTTATGAATTCGGGGGTAAATGTTATTATACATATTACATCTTTTAGTGCGTAGACATAAAAGGATAACTACTTATCAAATTACTAAAATAAAATAGCACTATTTTTAAACTTTGAAATACATTTATACCTAGTTAGATTAAATTATATAGTTACCATTAATAATGAATAGTTGAGTACATCTTGTTATACCAAATATTAATAGAGTAGTTTATGTTTTGCTGTGGTTATTTTATTAATTTATAATGTAGCAATGAATGCTTGTTTTCACCGACAGCTATTTATAGGCAGAACTCTGAATTTGTAGTCCTATGTTTTCCTATTATAACTTATTTTTATTGGTAGTGGTGTGTTTGTCAATACATTCTGATTTGTTATACTGGTGAAAATAGGCATCTGTACCCCAAGTACGAGTTTGTGCACACACGGATCGTAGAGACGCAATCGCCGACCACCACCGATTTTGTATGGAAATCCAAGCTTCTCAAGAAATCTGCTAGGGGCGCTGCTTGGATCTGTGCACAAACTCGTACTTGGGGTACAGATTTATAACAACGCAGACCGAGAGGCTTACTCGCTACACGTACAGCATCGTATTTGTAAACCTACCTAAGCAGTACGATTTTAGATTTGAAATTCAATAATTATTTAATTAAGCAAGCAATAATACGAAATTTAACATGATTTGATTCAACACGATGTTTTTTTATCTTTTCTGTATTATACTGTACTGCCACGTAGAAATCGTAAGCAGTTTTTCCCTTGGTCTACGTTTAGTGCGGATGTTGCGTGATTAATTTATGTAATTAGATATTTTTGTAAGGTGTAATAATTGTGAAAATTATAATAATTAGGCCTATTTTCAAACATTCCTGATGAAAACCGCTTATTTCACATATTTTTAAAATTCAATTTGGAATGTATCCAATCGAAGTACCATTGAGATTCTTAATTTGCATAACTGGTGCTTGTTCCATAATGTTTTTATTTTTTATCAAATAGTGTTCTGATAAAAAATTGAAAACGACCAAATTCGAGTTAAACTCGTAACTAATCAACCACAAACTACATTCGCCAAAAATCCGCCGGAATAGGTACTATGCAAACTCATGTAATCCGACATGTGGAAATCGGATATTAATCTGCCAATATGTGTAATGACGTGTGAATTCTGAAAGTCAATTGAAATTGTTATTAGATTCAAATCATTAGCATTTTTATCAAGAGTATTTTACTCATGGACATAGAGAATGCACTGATAGTTATCTATTTAGTTATAAAGTAAGTACGGGCAGCAAAGTGTGAGAGACAAAACAATCGTGCTGGCAGCAGTTACTATTTCTAAATAGACTTACAGACCTACAGAGAAGTGATAGTGACATGTGCATTGGTCGCACATGTCACTTTCACGATGCTATTGCTCAGTACTTTATCTATGTCTATGAGTTTTAGTTTGTCTCATGTTCATTTTATTCAAGTACTATTTTTTTTAAATATGTTACAAAAAAGTTCCACTACGAGTATGCTAAGCAGCTATTGTGATGAATGTTATTCTTGTAATACTTTTGTATTCTGGAGCCCATATGAGGTTTTCGGTTTGATTCTCGAAACAGTGTGAATCGAAAAACACTTAAGTTTTATATGGAGAAAAAAAGTTACCTACCGCAATCAGAAAACTACTGTGCTTCATACAACATTGTTCGTGTTACTTTCGAAAACTACGGGCTTTGTTACGCCTTACGGTGTAGCAGAAATACACCGTATGGCGTAAGGCGTAATGTATAAAATTAGGAGAACTTAAAAGTTTAACACATCCTGGGCTACATAGCTTAGCAAACTTACTAAACTACTTTAGCGTCTTTAGTGGAAACCGTAAAATCATCCTAAAAAGGACCAGTTGATTTCGAATAAATACATCAAATGACTCGAATTGTCATTGTTAAAAAAAAAGTACGTTTTAATAATTGACGAGGTAAGAAATTGCTCTAACTTTGAACAGGGTAATCTGATTGCAAAATGTTTTTTTAACAAAAGTACCCCACCGTAGAGTTAAATATAGGGTGTTGTTTTATTGATGTGAATTAAATTCTATTCTTGGCAGACAGGAAAAGGCCATTCTTTGTGTATAAAAATATGAATCTTTATTTGTAATGCTATAAGGCTCTGGATTTTCCATAGTCTTTCAAATTCGATGTATTTGAATGCCCTTTTAATTGCCTTTATTTGCATAATTGTCTATCGAACGCTAATATTCGGTTGTCTCGAGAATCTGCATAATAAAGAGATAAGCCATTGTAATATGCAATTTACTAAAGTTATTATGTATTCTTAAAAAAACTCATCGTGATTCATCAATTATTTATCATCGAAGTGAGAAAATCAATTAAAATCATCGTATTGAGTACATATTTTGAACATACAAGCCAAAGTATCAAAACCAGCGCGTTGTGCCTTTTTAGTCGAATATGCAACAGCAATTTTAACGTTTATTTTAATGTAATTTAATTATTTTATGTAAATACAAACTTAACGAGGGATTTTCGGTGTATCACTGCAGCAAAAACATGAAATAAAATGTTGTTCAGACGATCGTGTAGTTTCTTTTTTTAACCTAAGTATTTGTTCTTTAATTATTTGTAATGGCGCAAACAAGTTAGCCTTATGATAGTTAGGGGAGGGCAGACGATTCTATCCACAAAACGTAACCTTAAAAAATATGAACACCACCGATTTGAAAAAAATGCGAAGAATATACATTAAACCAACTTTTTACAATTAAGATTGTGTAAAAACTTATCCTAAACCCATCAAGTGTAACGTAGATTATATACTGCCTAAAATGTTTGTTTTTTTCAAACCAGCGCGGTTTCACTCTGTACGCGAGAGGATTGAAGTAAATCCAACGAACCAGTTATTGGCGTGGTAACTGAAGGCCAGTCTTCCAGTCTCGTATGTATGGCACAGTGTAGGTACACTAAACTACTCGTTCCTTACAAACCTCGTTCATTCTTTACCATCGATCGGTTCCTAAGCTCTGCCACGAAGTGCGAAGTGAACCGCTTGAACTTATCAACATTGGCACTTCAAACACCTATTTATTTATAATGCCGTGTGGATATTATACTACAATTCAGGTGGTGTAAAGCGTTCAACCGCTTTGTAACAAGAAGTCGAAACTCTTTACATCAGGTTGGCCCTACATTTTCCTATTGGCCCTAGTAATGGCGGTGCGTTATCCTAGGTTTCGGCCGGATTAGCGTATCGTCTATTTGCCTGAAATCAAAAATAATAAACTGTTTTTACGACACGATCGAACTTCGTCGTCGAAAGAATGACGCGTGGGAACCAGAGGGATTTGGCGCGCGCTAAGAACCAGAAAAAACAACAAGAAATTCAACGAAAGAAAAATGCTAGTGAAAAGACAGGAATGTCATTATCCGAACGGAAGGCCCGTGACGCCGAGTTGATGAGAGAAAAGCAGCGCCGGAAACAAGAAGAAACCACCAGTGCTAAGCCTGCCAACTGACTGCTCCGCGCTCTTCGGCTGATGTTGTTCGTTTGTTTAGATATTTAGTAAATAGTATTAGTTAATATGTATTTTAATAAATATTTTATTCAGACATTTTCCCTGCGAATTTTATTTAGGAGTAGGTTAATATTAGATTAGTTAATATCTATTATCTACCAACTCCCTTTGTTTTCCGTCGTATCATAAATCGGGCGAATAGCAAAGCAGTTCATGATCGGATACGCGGCAAAATTAAACGCAATCTTTGTTTATCAGCTACCTGTTGGTCTTGTTGATTCTTTGGCCCTTAGCTCGAGCTCGTCAATTTATTGATAAGATAAGTAAGACAGCGCCGAAACCTACGTCGCACATACGGTCTCTTGTTACCTCATTTGACTCGAATTCTGGACTAATATTCATACTACCCGCCATTTGTGCATACATGTACTCTCTTTCCGATTAACGCAGGCGCCCGCCGCCGGTCAAGGATGCATAGTGTAGTCAAGAGTGATCTATGTTTGCAAGACAGCTATTCCGTATTAAAATTTTCCAAAAATCAGCATTGAGAGAAAACTGACTTAAGTAAACTTTTATTTCAATATGAACTTATAACAGATATTTAAAGCCTAGTACGTACGTACATACAAAGTAAAAAAATACGTCTGATCTGCTAGTGATATTGCCTGTATCAGTTTCAAATGTGAACCCGTCCGTTCTCTCACCTCTATTTCCTTTAAGAATATTTTGAGATACATATTCAAAAAACAACTACCTTACTAATTTAATAACTATACAAGCGGTTATTAAAGTATCTGCTGAATTTGGCTATGTGACAGACGGACGGACGGTGAAAATCGCACCTGAGGTGTTCTATCACACCACGATTCGGAATCCTAAAAAGGGTTACCCCACTCCCCTGCGTTCCCGTCCACTGGCACTGCAATAAATCGATAGCAAACGACATCAATCATCAGTCTCGTTCGGCCTGCGTCTCCACGTGCAGCTTGGAGTGCGTTGTCCTGTTAAACCTAATTTGCACATTGAAGGTTAGTGACATCATTAACTATTTTTCACACACATAACGCTTACTAAATATAGGACATTTAAATTTTAGCTTATTTACTTTGCAATGGTTACATTTTAAAATATTTTTCTTCTAGTAATTTCTATTTCAAGTGGACATTTACCAAAATACCAAATGCATTTTTTTAGAGAATAACAACTATGTTCCAAAATACGTTTCAAGACATTCCTTTATGTAAAGATACCATATCATATGAAAGTAGTTTATATAGGAAAAAAAAACATTGAGGTGCGTGGGTCCGACGCGATCGATTCGGAGCATGCGTAGTGACGTCGCGTCGATCTTCCAAAAGCAAAACCCAAAGTGAAAACGGAGGGCTTAGTCCGAGGTTGCATTTTAAAACTCCCTACTCTCGAGCCGAGAGTCGTCTCTCGGATAACCATACAAAAATATAAGGACATCCGAGAGACGACTGTCGGCTACCTACACTATTCCTAACACTCCGCTGTCCGTCTGTCTGTCACTAGGCTGTATTTCATAAACCGTCATAGTAGGAGAGTTGAAATTTTCATAGAAATTTATTACTGTTGCCGCTATATGTAACAAAAAATACAAAAAAAACCAAGTAAAAATAATATTTAAGTAGCTCAAAAACGTGATTTTTTTTAGTACAGAACACCTCTTACGTGAATCCGAGTCGCTCTTAGCCGGTTTCTTTATTCGATGTGAAAAACGTTTTTGTTCCGGTTTTTTATTAGAAATGTGAGGAAATTAGTAATAGGAAGCTCCTCCATCACCCTGTTGCTTTTGGTCCAGCCCTGCTGTTACACCCTGTATACCCAAACTATTAGGTCTACAACCGTTATTTTTTTGAAGTAAAAACTTCTTTAGCGGCGCTGGGTGGGTAAAAACTTTCAAACTCGCGTCAGGGTCACGTGATGCTGATCGAAAAAGCGTAAGATCGAGGGGAAGGGAGAGGAACTAGTATCTCCCACTCTTTCTACCGTGCCTGAGTGTGCTGCTCTGTTTAGGCGGCACAGGGCGAAAAATAAAAAATAAAAACATAAACATTGTATTCTACCTCATAAATGATAGTACTTTTATACTTATAATTAAACACAACGTTAATATTGAAGTTTTCACTTCTGCCGGCACTCCCGGAGTGCTACCTTTTTTTTACCTTGTCACTTAATAGTCGACCTTTCGTACAACACAGTTTGAGTCGTTATTTGATTAATTTTCAAATGAATAATAGTCGACAGAATATCGATGATGGGGGTTATATCGATAGGCATTGTGGTCCCCCATCGCTCGCCCTGCCACTTTTGGTCCACCCCTCCTGTTACACCCTGTATATAGGAAACTGTGCTCCCACATCACGTAGTTTATCGTGAGTTTTCTTATTACACCTGGTAGTTCCAAATTCTTTTTCGTATGGTTGGTATTACGAGGACGAGGGCGAGCGAGCGGGGAAGCATTTCAGCTGGGTACGCTGTTAATTCGCACGTGTTGTACCTACTTATTGGTTAGGTATGTAGGTAAGTCCTCGCCATGATATTCTTACTTAATAGGTAATCTGAACCTATTTCAGGTACATACCAAAAATAAACATGGCCACGTCGGAAACCGAGTCCAGTTTATCCGAATTGTCGGATACCATAAATGAAGAAACTGATGAAACCGATGAATCTAATTCGTCCTGGGACGAGGCTGATTGTCAGCCTCTACAAACAATGCTTGACCTAGAATCGTCAACTCTAAAGAAAGAGGACGAGATTGAGAATAAAGTGGAGGAGATCGAAAAAGATGATGTCATAAACGACAAAGTCAAGAAATCAGACGATAAACAAGAAGGTGTCGCAAGCGTCTCGCAAGAAAAAGAATCGGAGGAAAGTGAAATCAAAAAGGACGATGAAGAAAATATCCCAGTGGCTCAAGATGTCTTGGACGACCAATTCAAGGATGATGAAATGGGCAGCAAAGAGATTAACCCGGAAGACTTCGAAAATAAAGGAACTGTCCCAGAGGAGAGGGATGTCTCAGGTAATGAGAACATTGAAATTAAAGAAGACGTTATTCAGGATGAGAAAGAAAGCGCGTCAAAGGACAAAGATGAAGACATCAAAAATGAAAAAATAAAAGAAAATGAGGAAGTTAACATTGATAACAAGCGAACGTTCGCTTGTTCATCGCAACTGCCCGCCGAACCATCTGCGGCGTGCTCTTGGTGTCTTGACACCGGTAATGAAAGCGGCCTTGACAAGAAGAGGCGACCGAATGAAAAATGCTTGCACTGCGCAAATAACTAATCAAGTAGGTACTGGTACGTGATATTACATTACCTGATTTATTTAGGTAGTGCTCTTACTAAAGTTTAATCAACTCCACACAATGTACATCATATTTTTTGTTTTAGAACGCTTGCCACAAGTTTTACTCAAAGTTCAGAGAAACCTAACCTATACCTACCACCTAAAGCAACCTAAATGTTTAGAAAATAAATAATACTAGAGTACCTACCTACCTATCTTATTACGCTTATTTATGTAGGTATATCACAGGTTCTAAAATTTGTGTTTAAAAAGAAGATAATTATGTTACTTTAATTTAGGTTTATTTATTTAGGTATATCACAGGTTTTAAAAATTGTGTTTAAAATGAAAAAAAAGTTACTTTAATTTAGGTTTTTATTAATTTAGGTATATCACAGGTTGTCAAATTTGTGTTAAAAAAAAGAAATGTTACCTTAATTTAGGGTTATTACTTAACTAAGTATTAGATATAAAAAAAAAAGCTCAAAACACGGAATAGGTAGTACGTGCACTGTGTATAGAATGGCTATTGAGTCAAAACACGCTTTTGGGATGTTTCTTTTACGGAAACTTTTTTGGAATGTGTACTTTTCGGAAACCATGGGAATTATCAATAAGTTATAATGTATTTGTGTACATGGCCTGTACTTAAGTATATTAGGGCGTAATCTACATTTCTTAAATTATTTATATCTATCTACTTAAGTTTATTATAAACGAGTTCTTACTGAAACAATAAATAATAAAATTCCGTAAACGGTCATTAGAAAGTTATTAAACTTCTTTAAAATAAAAAAAATAAAATAAACATAAGTAGCTCAAAGCTATAACTGGCCAAAACATGTCATTTATAAGTTTTTATGTCCACAAAGTGTTGAATTTAACTTAAAACCAAATGAAAAACCTTTTAAAATGGTCTTAAATGTATTTGGTCAAGGTGTTAACTGTAAGGTTAAACTAGGTAAGCTTATTGTATGATAAGTAAGGTGATGTAGGTTGAAGTTTTCACTGTAAGAGAATAAAAATTTTATAGCGCAAGATTTAGCACCAAATTATTTAAAAAATGTACTGGTATTGTTTCTTCTTATATGAATGGTTTTGGGACCTACTCTATTTCATATACCTTGTATCCATTCTGAAAAATATCTTATAAAACTTACAATCCGTCTCAATGGATAAGTACCTATCGTTGGAAATATGATTATGAAAACATTTTATTTACGTGTGTAAGTGTGTAATACCCAATTGTGACTTTCGTAAGAAAGTGTTTGATATTAACATTTTGAATTTTGATATGTACCTATACCTATGATAATATCATATACGATACGACTGTATCCAAGTATCTACTCTTTTTGAAAATTTAATAAAACATGTAATCTCTACATATTGCTTTTTAATTAACTCTCGAACTCACTTGGGCACTTCAATATTATCCTCGGTAGAGCTCTCAGTGTTAGGTGATGGTTAGGTGAGCCATCAGCTTGTTACATCTATTCAGTATAAAATATGTAAATATAAAAAAACCAGACACTATTAATATAGTGATAGTTGTATAGCCAAAGATGCTTACGGTCTATCTTATAAAAAGTTAGCACAGACTTGATGTATTGATTACCATACGCAATGATGACATAAAGTCAACGCTAACTTTAAAGATAAGGGGTAGGTATATCTGTAGTTGTTACTGAAGCATCATGCGGACCTATTGCATTGAGAAGAGTGTGCTCAACTGAAAAAACTATGTATCTACTCTTTGCCTTCTGCTGGGGAGTGCGAGTACATATATACTTAAAATCATTAGGATTATGGGACTCAAAGTACCATAATCCAATCCCCATGATGGGGATTGTTCAATGGGGATTATGAAACTAACCCACTTATTCATAGTGTAGGTATACGCCCTACATGCTATTGATGATCCACGATAAGAGTATCATCTTGTATGATGTTCTGACGCGCTTGAGCAACGCATTAAATCCCCTCTGGGGCTCCCCTACCATTATATATATTTTATAAGCGAGAATTGTGGTGGGTTGATGAATACTCATTTGCCTTTTACCCTAGGGACAAACGGAATAAACCGCGTAGATAATTTCCGAGAGTACCTAATAATTGTAAAAATTATAGATTATAAACAATATTATTTTATCCATGTATTTTATTGCAAATAAATAAGCTAAAATACAATTACTCATTTTCATAAAGAAACGTAATAAAACGTTAGGACTTCTTTGGCGATATTAAAATATAAACCGATTTTGATTTTAAAAATGTATAAAAGCACTTATTTTAAAATAGTTATTAATCTGTGTACTTAAAAAAACTAGTATTAGTATAATATTTACAAATCGTACCAAAGCGAATTATGGCACAGTGTTTAATATAACTTACACTTGTAAAAGCCTCAGTTAACATATTATTAAAATCTAAGAACAGTAAAATGCAGTTAATAAATGCAGTCTGTAAGTACAAATTTGTATGAAATCAGAAATATTGATACAAAGTACAAATAATAATGCTTCTGGCTCATAAGTTGTATTCGAGATTCAAAAATGTTACCTAAAATGTAACTGGTAATATTGTTATCAAAAATTAATTTTGTATAATTGTAAACATGTCTACATCACTAGGGCTAAAGAAGAACAGAACAAGTGTCTGTAATAAAAAATATTACAAGGAACTTACACTTAATAACCGTCCGTTAGCTCTTATTATAGGATTCGAGTCATACAAATATATCGTTTTGGCAAAGACATAATATGAAGGTATAGTTATCTACCAGATAATATGTATGTAGGTTCATACTATAAAATGCTTTTTATTTTATCAATAATAACCACTTAAATATATTCGATTTATTTCATAATCAAGTTGTATAATTTTTTATCAATACAAATAATGCATTACATAATATAAGACTTTATGTTATTCGAGAGTTTCATTGTTTACAATATCGTCAATATATAAATGATCTTTTCTATACTAATTTAAAACTTCAAAATTCCAAAAACTGTACGTTTGTTCGAACATCATACCTAAACTACTAAATTAATTTTAACAAAATTAATACAATGTATTATATTATGACCAATTTTATCCGACAGCCGAATCTTATTTTAAGAGCTTACGGGGCTCCGTAAACTTGTATCAAAACATGTTTGACGTTGTTATAGAGGGGTAATCTATGTAAATCTACCTAAAACTGGCCGACCTGCTAGGGCCCTCAGTGGGCTCAAGCACTATACGTTTGAAACAGCCTTCAGGTAATTGGTCCAGGATTATTTTCACGTTGTCAACTTCACTTCGGAGAAGGTCGTGCTCATCTTGATATTGCTTCATCCATCTGAAGTTAAATATTAGTTTTAACTTTTAATTACTAGTATTTACAAGAGACGAACGGGACATAGTAGAAATCACAGATTGAAGGTAGAATAAAATAAAGACATTAGTATTTCGACGGTTTATAGTTGTAAATCTGTGCAATTCATCTTAAATAGGTCGGATTATACTTTCTAAAATGAATATGCATACCTTTGATGGTTGTTTTTAGCTTCTTTTAGATTCTTTATCTTCCCTTCGAGGTCGACATCTTTCAGTGCTCTTTCAGCTTGATCTAGACTTGTTTCTGCAAAGGAATGAACACCATTGTACTTAACGTCTTGGACTTGTTTTGTGAATGTACTACATTTGTATTGAAGTAATTGGACTTTGCCGTCTGTCTATCAAAATGTGCGTGTGTAAATGATTATGTATAGTCCAACAAATAATCAATTTCAAACTTGGGGCCTTGGGTCTTTCTATGAACGATAACAAATAACGGTTAGCCTATAGATGTAGATTAGGATTTTTTACTAAGCCTAGATAATTCAGTCAACTCGTCTAGATTGCTTCGCTCGTGAGTGCAAAATATAACGTATGAACGAGTGCAAGCGAGACAGAAACTTACGTAATCTGTCAAGCGCGGCGTCGTCTAACGTAGGAAGGTTTTGAAGTTCATCCATGATGGTTTTGAGGTCTTCTAAACCCTTGTTCACTTGCTTCTCTGCTTCCCGAGCGTCTGTGTTAGCTTGTCCGACCTTGGAAAATAAATAAGGTTTCAATTCAATTCACTTTTTATATATTGGGGGTTAGCCAACTTCGCCAATGTCACTATAACGGCCGGTTTCTGGAAACCCAAATCACGATTGATCCGAGTTTGACACATAGTAATAATTTGATTTTTTTGTTGATCATCGTTCGAGAAACCGGCCGCAAGTAAGGTTTTATAATAACACATATTCTTTGTTACAAATAAATAAATAAATAAATAAATAATGCTGGACAATCCACACAACATCATCTAGCCCCAAGCTAAGCAGAGCTTGTGTTATGGGTACTAGAAGACTGACATACTTAATACAATATAATACATAGATAGATATTTTTTTTATTATACATATAATACCCAGAACACCCGGAATAAATATTTGCAGAACATACAAACATTTATCCCGAGGCGGGGATCGAACCCGCAACCTTCCGCGTCGCAGGCGGACCATCGCCCACCGCGCCACATCGGTCGTCAAAGCTGTCATGTTGACCGGTGTCATTATCTTTTGGTATCTTTCATGCTGTGGGTCGTGGATAAGATCCCCATAAAGAAAGTACATGGGCCATAAGTGCTATGTGATGGAAAAAACATTATAAAATGAAAACTTTTTTTTTGGCTCAAGCCCTTTTTAACAAACATAGGTTTTTAGTAAGTTACCTTCATCTTAGCGTCGCGAGTTAGTTGCATATTTTCTGCTGCTTGTTTTTCTAAGCCCTCGATCTGTTTCGCTGTTCCTTCGACTCGGGCTGAAACATGCATTCATGTTATTATTCCCTAAAATGCTCTCTGCACAAGAGAAAATCACAAAGAATTGGTAATGCAGAGAGACATTGAATCCGCTACCTTGATACATACTGATATAACTTTATCTCAGAATCTGTAAACTAAGAAACAAATTGACTGACATCCAACCTATTCTGATTTGCCAAACTGATGATGCAAGGGTGTAATTAACATTTTGGCGGAAGCAATATATATGGATATACTTACTCGACAGTTTATCAGCTTCATCTCTCAGATTGACAGCTTCGGCTCTTGATGTAGATGCCTTTTTTCTGATCTCATGCGCGGCCTAAAAAAAATGTCATATTTCGTATTCTATCAGCAATCTAGTTCCATACAAACATTGCTATAACTATGCTTATTTACAAATTAAGATAATCAAGAAGTGAACTATAAACAATTATAAAATAGATAGCCAAATACGGGAATACATGGACAATCAAGGCATGGACAATCAAGGCTGCAGACCGCAAACGCATAGATGCTTTTGAGATGTGGTGTTGGAGGAAAATGCTCAGAATACCGTGGACGGCTTATCGAACCAACGCATCAATTCTTCGGCAACTAAAAATTACATCCAGACTATCTACGACCTGTCTCAAGCGAATGCTTGATTACTTCGGACACATTGCCAGGAAAGATGGAGACAACCTTGAGAAACTTGTAGTCACTGGAAAGGTGGACGGCAAAAGGTCGCGAGGTCGTAGCCCGATGCGTTGGTCAGATCAGGTTCGCACTACACTCAGCACATCCGTCTACGATGCCCTGCATTTGGCCGGGGACCGACATAAATGGCGCAACATTGTCAGAAACAAAATAATGACTGGAGGTGGTCACGACCCTCAGACATGAGGAACACGAGTGAAGGAGGAGGAGGGTCTTATTTTTAGTTTAAAATTACTTGAATATAAACCTGCATTGCAAGAGACTGGTGCCTGTTGTAGGTTAGAGAAAAACTGTATTCAACTCAATGATGTCCTCCTTGGCGTATCCGCCAACGGCGCAACTTGCTTACTCCGAACATGGGAGCGGATATGACTTGCAAAGACAACTCGCACATACCCTGTGTCTCATACACAGGGTATGTACGAGTTGAACACAGATTTTCATCAGATCGTACCTCAGATGCTTTGTCAGCGTAATGTTCACGAGCACTTTGCGCCAAGTCACGAGCCTCCTTCGCCTTATCGCTGGCGAGAGCTAACTCCTCGGCGATGCTGTTGACGCTCTCCTCTGCTGCAGCCACTTTCTGTTGCACGCCGGGCACGTCCAATGCAGCCTGTTCAGCCAACTGACGGGATTCTGTCACTTGATCGCTGAATTCTGATAGAGAGGATATTTTATTTAAGAATAATGTTTAAATAATGACAATTAATTTGAAAGAATCATGCCCAAACCCTGTACCAGATTGCATCAAAAGCTAATTATCATCAAAATTATTATTTTATTTATACGTGTACTTTGTTAATTTTTAACCGTCTTTTTTAACCGGGTTTAGAAAATTAAAATTAATTATACATAACATGATTATCAATTTCCTACTTCCGAGTGCTTAGTCTGAGCTTACATTTTAAAACTCCCGACTCTCGAGTCGAGAGTCGTTTTTCGGATATCCATACAAAAATACAAGGACATCCGAGAGACGACTGTCGGCTCGAGAGTAGGGAGTTTTAAAATGCAAGCTCGGACTAAGCCTTCCGCACGTCAACTATTTTGTTCCGATCCCAGCTGTCACCTATTTTCGTGAGTGGACATTGAGCATAAAAATCTTGTTTGCCAAGTAAGCTTTAGCTGAGAAGGCAAACGTGATATAAAATAAAATACATTTTTAAATATTTTGAAATGCGGTTAAACATTGAAAAAGATATTGTTGGTAGCGAAAAGGTAAATAAAAATTAGGGCTTTGAGAGTAAATTCAAATTGATGCAAGTTGGTACAGATTCCCATAGCCCATTGGGCATTGTCCTTTAATTAATCATTGTTTTTTTTCTATGTTTATAACACAGAGGCGGAGGATCTTTGTCTAGCAAAAAAACAGTAGTCAATTAAAAAAACACGATAATATTGAGTAAATTCTAGTATATACTGTATTTACAGGTTTCAAATTATTTATAGACAACCCCACTGATACTAAATGTGTTTTATTCTAGTAATTAAATCCATAGGCTAGTTGTAGAAACTGTGCACAATATTCTAGATACCTTTACCTAGACCGAACATACCTTTCAAAGTATTGTAGATTTCCGTAGCGTCTTTCAACGTAGCTTTTGTAAGATGCACATCAGTATTCGCCTGAGCTTGTAACTCGTCAAGTCTTCCAAGTAGATCGTTCAACTCGTCCACTCTATCTCGACCTTGCTCAAGCAACGCACGTCCAGTTTTGGTAGACTGCTCGAGGTTTTGAAGAGTGGCAGCTTTGTCTGCCATCAGACGGTCAAGCGAAGCTGATTGTTCTTCAATCTGAGAATCAGGTTGTAAGAACTATATATTCATGGACTTTTATCAGGATATTTTTGGATTTCGCTTAGATAATATAAAATTTTCTTAAAAATTAAGAAATCAGAAAGGTCAAAAAGGCTAGCAGTTTATGTGAACTGTCTGTAAAGTCAAGTCAACGGTATAGATCTAATTAATACGTTGTAGTTTATTGTAAATAAAACGTAAAGAATATTACTTACAGTCCTATTCATTTGAACCGCCTCTTCTTTCAGTTTGCTAAGTTTGATATCTGGTAAAAGAGTGGTGTTGACCTCGGCGAATAATCCTAAGGCATCGTCATACACCGTCTTAGCTCGCTTGAGAGCTTGATCAGCCAGTTCAGTTATACTGCTCAGTTTGCCTGACGCTGCGTTCAGTTCGTTCGTAAGTATTTGGACTTCGTTACTGTAAAAGAAAACTTAATAAATGTCCAAATTCTAAGACGAATATTAAAATGAACTCTGATTATAAAATAAACCATAAACAGATATTACTTCCGAAAAGTTAAGGCATTTTTATGTTACAGTTAGCATTAAGATCGGTTTAAACTAATCAATCTAATGTTTTACGAGAATATTTGCTTGCATGAATCCATCGCGGCTTTAAAAAACGTGCTACTGAGCACATTCATAGATTGATGTATACTAGTCAAATGAAGTCATACTCAAATTACTTATTGGCCTGTATCTTAATTTTATCAATTCATAACACCGGCTAATCCTAGTTTGGGTATAAATATGTCCAACCAGGAAACACTAAAATGTTAGTCACATCTTATTCTCATTATTAAATGTATCTGTAATGTTTGCTATAACTTCATTTCATTATTATTACCTAATGTTAGCTTGCTTCGTAATTCCATCCTTAGCAATCTGGTTAGCCGCAAGCGAGGTATTGAGTGCCTTGTCTGCTATATCCCTGATGTTTCTCGCTTCATTCTCCAGCTTTTCAGCTAGTAACCTGGATTCCTTGGCCAAAGCAGACATGTCCACAGATTGTTTACCAAACTGATCGGAACGGTTGCGTGCTTTAGCTAAAGCCGCTGCTCCTTCTCCGTCTAAATATTCCAAGGCGCTCTGCGGATTATAAAAAAAATTTGTTAAACATTGTATTACGTTTCCTCATAGAGGGTAGGTAAACTTATCACGTTTGCCTTGATATATTCGCAAACTTCGTCTATATGTCGTATGAACTTTTTTAATATAAGCGCCTGATTGTAACCACACTGTGGATAATTAAGAGCGATGTTCTCTAACACAAGTATTTTTATACTTATAAGAGAACATCCACATTGTCATAACTTTAAGTATTTTTGGTTACAGAAATAAACATTTTTTCATTTTCATTTTCAAATTGTATTAATGTGCAAGTTACGTTTCCATATCATCATCACGTCAGTACGCAGATTTGTATGAAAATTTGAATATATTATATATCCACCTTACAAATTGCAATAGTTGCAACAATCATTTCAAATCAAATCAATTATGTTTAGATTATTTATCTTTACGTAGCTATGTTGACTTACATTGATTTCTTTTTGGGCTGCTTCGATTGTATCCTCCGCTTTGGACACATTGCCCTTGCTTCTCTCTACAGCTTCATTACCGTCGAAGCTTTCGTCTTCTATCTTGAAAAGCATATTCCTATAAAAAAACATACTAGTAACTCATAATATCTTCGTAGTCATACTTAAATACTAAACTATCCATATAGCAGAGTGCTAAATTAGTGCGCTCTTATTTAGTGCCTTGTTTCATCAAAACCCTCTTTTTCTCTCATTCGATATTCTAACTTTGCAGCGCATTTCAAAACGACCGTGAACTTATCTTTCCCCTCGCTCGTTCGCTCGTGGTTAACAACGATTAGATCTTTCCTCTCGCTCGCACTTGTAGAAACATTACCTGACGTCAGCGAGCCTTTCAGCTAGATCCGCAAGGCTGTCGGTAAGTAACGTTCCGGAGTCAGAAGGCGCTCCGTGTCCGAGCGACGTCTGCGCTTCTTCAGTCAACCGTTGGATCTCCCCTCTGACCCGCTGGAGTTCCTTGTCAAAATCACCACTCTCCACCACTGTCGGAGCTTTGGAGATTTTCGATAATATCTAGAATGGATATTTAAAGTTTTCGTTGACTCGAATCGGTAAAAACCGGTAGAACTAGGCCGTCAATTTCTTGCTTGTGCTTGTGTTTTGGTTGCGAGTAACTATCCCCTAGTTACTAGGGGATAGTTCCTCGCAAACTCTGAGAATCGTCGCTTATATACTAGGGCCTAGTATATAAGTCGATTCTCAGAGTTTACAAGTACAGGCTAGAAACTCACAGCCTTATTCCTATAGTTTTTTGTATGATCCTTCCTACAAAGAGCATTGCGATTTTACTGAATAGTATACATGACTATGACTAGTAAGAGAACATAGATGGACTTACATCGTCCAACTCGCGTAATTCCTGCCTGTGCTGAGTGACTGCATCCAGCACTAGATTGTAGCAAGGAGGGCAATCCTCGCAACCCTGACCGTCTCCTCGGCGTTTCTTATTCTCCATACATCTAAAAATTTCATTAAATATGGATATATGTACATACATTCATACATAATTTCTAAATATTCGTGTAATAATACTCATTATATTTTTTCATTTTAACAGATTTTTTTCAATACAAAAATTTAATTTTTATGAATACATATCAGCATTATTATTTATTTATTGTTAAGTTTCATTAAAATCCATTTTGTAGTTTCAGCGTGAAAGAGATAAACATAAATCCACTCATACCAACTTTCGCGTTTATAATATTATATTAGTAAGATTTATGCATTTATTTATTCATTAATACCTGTCGCAGCGACGTCCTTCTACATTCTCCTGACAAGAGCACTGTCCAGACATATCGCACTGGTAGTTAGTGGAGCCCCATTCGTCACAGTTGCAGTTCTCGCAGCCCTCTGGGTTGAAGCCGTAGTGGAAAGCCCGGCAACGATCGCAATGTATCCTGAAAATGATTTAACAATTCATAAATATAGATATCGCATACGAAAAATGACTTAGTATGAATGTACAGCGTACTTCAGCTACAAAATCTGCGAGATATGCTGAGAAGGAATCAATTCGTATTTTTTGTTCTTTTTTTATCTTAACTTGAGAAGAATAAAACCTCTTCTATGGATGGAGATCACAAATTAACTCAACCATCAAATTCATTTATTCAATAAAATCACAAGGATCACTTTGAAATGTCTTACTTAACTGATTAATTGGTTTGCAGGCAGCTTGCAGAGAATAAACTACTCTTTCTAGAAACTAATTGAGGAAGCCAAAATCCAACTATGAACTTCTTAGTTCATTAATGATCTATCAAGGGGGTGAGCACGAATAAATGTGACACTCGTAAACATACTGAAACAATTACGTAATTATTGATAAACTACGCGTCGAAGCCAGTTGTACTATCGAACGTTGCAGTGTTAGCGCGCAGTGGGTTTCGAATACGTAACGTTTACGATTGTCATATGTATAATAATATTTACTCAGCCCTCTGGATAGAGCTAGATAAGTAATTGTTACCCGTCAATTCCAGGTTTGCAGTAACACTCGCCGGTGGTAGGATGACAAGTATTGTTGTAGGAACCCTCAAGATTACAGTCGCAAGCTTTACAACCGTCGCCAGAATCAATGTTGTAGTAACCTTCCTGTGAGAGAGAAATAAAGTCATATAACAAGCATATTCAATGATATGGAGTGCACAATACCATGCCACATTATATCATTACTTATTATTTTTATTTTTTTATTCTAATTTGTTTGGAACTTTAGTCGGTGGCCGACCATGCCAGTTCCATCATGCCCTCACGGTATTTGCCGCCTAAATAGTATTGCTAAAAAGCCCATATATGGAGCGGTAGTTCATGTTAGCCGCAACCGAGTTGGGTGCCGCTAACACGCTCTGTAAAACGCCCACATCGAGCAAATTATCTAATATCAATTGCAAAGGTGCATTTAAAACTTTGTAATTATAAATATTTTGCCATTGATGCTATGTTGAGGTTATATAGGATTTTAGTACTTAGAGCCAAGATCAATAAAAAAAATGTACATAAGTATTAAGCAATCTAGTTCCCTTAGTTTTGCTTAATTTAGCGCTTCTCAAAGCGAGTTCTGTTTTGTGACTGAAGTCAAGAGTAAGGTTCTATTTTTAATAAGGAACTAATACTATAGTATAAATAAATACCAAGGAGATGTCACGGTTTTGTAATGTACTTTGTTTACTTACCTCACAGCGATCACAATTCCTTCCAATAACATGAGGTTGGCATGAACAGAATCCAGTCAGTCCATCGCACTGTGGTGGTCCTTCAGGACTCTCAATGGTTCCTGCCAGGTGACACTCGCAGAGCTTGCAGTCACCCTTTTTCTTTTGATCCAGAGGATCTCCGTAGAAACCTGGAAAGTGTTGGTTCTAGTTCAACTGCATGAATAGACTTATCTTGGGAATTAATATGTGACAGTTACAAAATTTAAAAAAATGAGAGTTCTTTTAGGGGTTGAAACATTTATTGGTGTAGTAATTAAGCATCATTTAACTCGGAATCAGCTTTAGTTAGATATCTAGCAGACTCACTCTAAACAGTATCGCAATTGGTTGAAGGAACACAACCCAATACCAAAGGCAGTTTAGTTTTCTATACATAAACTAGTAGACCGCTCCACATAAGATAGAATGTAACAACTTTATGCAAGGGATTTTTTAAAACAATTACAATGTTTTTAAATTTTTTTACTCTTCGAAACTAACTAAAAACCGGTCTATCTTATTAAAAATGAGCGCAGACTTGATGTATTGATTACCATACGTAATGATGACAAGAAGTCAACGCAGTTAGCGTTGACTTCATGTCATCATTACTTTTGTAAGATAGGGGGTTAAAATACATACCACTTAAGCACTTATCGCAGTGCTCCCCAGCTGAGTTATAAATACACTTAAGACATGCTCCTGTGGTGCGGTTGCAGTTGCCAACTGCATTGGGATCTACATTGCCGTTGCACTGACACTCCTCACACTGCCGAGGCTCACTGAACTGGCCTGTTGGGTCTCCGAAGTGCCCATCAGCACACACCTCACATTTTGGACCTAGAGAAATAGAAAGTAGTAATAATGACGGCATATTACTTATTATTAACAGAAGGCATTAAATAAAAAATAAAAAAATACATTTTCAATTAAAGTAGTTTATTAACTTTATAGAAAAAAATGGAGGAGTCCTTTACTCTGCCTGGGACACCACAGGCTCATTCCATTCATTTAATATGTAAACATTGTGAAACTGTAAAAAACATCTGAATATCGGTATATAGGAGTCCCAATTTGCATCCTAGCTAAAAAAGGTCAGCAAATAAGAGGGTTACATGGTTTTAACTATACAAAATTATTTAATTTAAGGGAACAACAACTCTTGATGTTCACTGGTAGTTAGTAGGCAGGCTACAATAATTATATGCAACATCCAATTTAATATGTTATGCAACTTTTTGTTTCCTTATGTTTTCTATTTTGTTCTGTCTTATTCTTTGTTATTTGTGTTGTTGGTTTTATTCCTATAAATAAATAAATAAACTTACCAGCATAGCCAACAGGACAGTCAGTACACACAATGCTTTGGTCCATGAGCTGGATGCAGCCACTGTCTTTGGGACACGGACATGGTTTGCAGTCATCCGCAGTTCCAGCAATAGCATTGCCATAGAAACCCTTAGCACATAGCTCACAATTGCTGCCCGTGGTGTTGTGTTTACAGATGCAAAAACCTGAAAATTCAATCATGTGACTAGCACGTGACTATGTGACTCTATCGCCATCCACCATACCATCGGGGATGCTAGAACACTGCTGCCACCAACCCAAAGTCCTACTCCGCTACTTTAAGGAGTTGGGCTGGCTGGGGTGAGGTTAGCAGGGGGACAATGCACGATACTCCCCATTGCGGGACGTCAGTGCAGATCTCATTCCCCCTACCAGAATTAGAATTAGCACGTGACTAGCAGGTGACCTGTACCTCTACCATGAGTTGTCACAGTAAAATCGCCTGACTTTACTACAGTAGTTACGTTAATATTAGTATTACGAATTTTAGTACCTAACTATCCGCTAGAGGCACTGTACAAATCTTCATACATTTTTTTAACTACAGATGCTAGCAGTTATAGTATATATAGTATAGTAACAACTCATGGTAGAGCTACTGAGACAATGTGGTTTGTTAAGAATAATAGTCATACCTGTAGCTGTATCACAGATATGTGCATGTCCATTACAATCACACGGAATACAGGCAGAGTAGGGGCCTCCATTAGCCGGTTCATGCTTGAATCCAGGAGCACACTCCTCACAATAGTTTCCAACATAAGCATTTGGGCATGAGCACTTCTCCACCCAGTTAGCAGCCTCTGTCCCCTTTTCTCTTCCAATCTTAACCGTCTCCAGCTTAAAGTTCATAAGGTAACCCTCCCCTCCTTTATTGTAAGTTCCTCTGATTTTAATAGCTGTCAGGTTTTGCAGAATGGACATAAAGTCAAAGTTAGAAAGTGTAGGTGTCCATTGATAGCTAGGGTTTTCATGAAGGCGGAATGTGTATTCTTGTGCCTAGAATAAAGATATAGTTGGTCAAACTATTTAAAGCTGAGAATGTTAGAATGTCTAAGAAAATTGTAATACTATCATACTCGTTGAGAGTTGAAGTTCAATATGTACTAACCTGATCTGTGGGCTCCGGGTTATTCTGACCGTAGATGTTCATAGCTACTGAAGTTCGAGCACCCTCAAGGATGATATCTTGAGACGAAGGGTATCCGCGGCTTTCACTAAGACGAAGAGTGAATTTCAAGTCATGGTTGTACGATGCACGTTGATCTCCGAGGAACTGGTTGGAGGCCAAGAAGTAAATGATTTCGGAACCTTTGGAAGAAACAGCTGAAAACGCAAAAAAACAATGGTATTTTAGAGTAATATATTTGTTGGTATTTTAGAGCAACGATAGCGTGGGTAAGCGTACGTAGATAGTGTGATTCAAGTAACTTGTAAAGTATGAATGACTACAACAAAACAAAGACAGTTTATTTGTAAATTCTTTAAAATTGGCGCTTTTTTTCATGAAATGATGATACTTCGAATGAATGAGGGTCATCTACATCTCTACTTGCTCTACCTACTTCTTGGTTTTATAGAGATGAGGGTAAGATTCAAACTAATCGTTCATTTATCTGGCTTCCACTTCGGAGAGCACTGTCTCCGAGTCAAGAGGTATTGCGCTGATTCACTGTTTTGCAGCCTATCAGTGGCGTTGTGGCCTTTGTGGGCCTCGGAGTCTGTTGGTACAAGTATATACAAGAAGTACGTAAGTAAGATACGTAGTATCCCAGTATGATCTCTTGCACTTTATGTGTTTGGGCGAGTAGGCGGAGTGGCGAGATTTTATCCCTAACCCCCCCGGGATTCCAGTATAGGAGCCGATGGTGGTTACGACTACCCATGCTGGCTTCTGTTTATGGTGGTCAATCCGCGTATTGCCGCATCTTTAAGGTCTCCCCCGGCGACAATGGTGTTAAGCAGATCCGCCAGAATCTCCAGCATGATCCGCATCGGGTCCACGGCGGCGCTGCGTGTATTGGGGAAATGAGATTGGTTCTGCAGTCGAGGCTCTATATCTCTTCCTGCAGCATCTAGTGGTTGCAAATATGAGCCCTGCTGTGTCGTAAGATCAGTAAAAGGGGCAGTGGGGTAATCTATGGGACGCCTTGGAGCGGATATCTCGGGAAGACGTGGTGAGGCAGAGCTTACATTTTTCTCTATCTCGGGGAATGTTAAGTGTTTCTCAGGAGCGGAGGGCAGCTTCTGTTGGGGAATGATTGTCGGTTCCTGTCTGGTTTGGTTTGTTGGCTGCAGTTTGGTTTGATTTATTGGCTCCGGTGCTGGGATAGCTGGCGGCTGTTGCGGGGTAGAAGAGGCAACGGGTTTCCTCGCTCTTCTCCCTCCTCCTCTTCTTTTCGTTCTCAGTGGAACCCCGCGGTCTGTCGGGGGGTTGGCGGCTGTCTGCTGAATTATCCCACAGCTTGGTGGCTCAGTTGCGTAGGCCCGGTCGGGGGCTCTAGGGCAACCACCCGACCGAGGTGGGGGTGAGACTTCACGTTGCTTCGGTGCAAAGGGGAGAGGGGGCAGCGGCCCCGCGTTTTTGGCTCCTCGTTTGCGCGCTTCCCTTCGGAATATTGCACAACGGCGGTCGTTTGCAGTGTGTGGTTTTCCGCAGTTTGCGCACTTAGGTTTTTCGTCGAGGGGTCGTTTGCAGTCAGCCGCAATGTGATTGTCACCGCAGCGCACGCAACGCAGTGGTCGGTGGCAGTTGCTTGAGGAATGGCCATATGCCTGGCATCTGTGGCACTGTGCCACCCCACCAGCAGCACCCCTCCATGCCTCTATTGTTATACCTGGCATGTAGAGCAGTTCTCTTATGCTGTACAATTGAGCAAGCTCTACCTTGTTTAAGTGGTCCATTTGGGCGTGAAAGAGGCATCCGGGACGGCCTCTGATGGGTGGTATAGGCCGGATAAATCGTACTCGAAAGCCATACTCTTCTAATGCAGTCTTAATGTCTTCTGGTGGGGTGTCAACCGGGAGTCCGCGAATAGCCACTTTCGTGGGTATCTCGGTAGCCATGCTATAGCAGAACCAAGATAACTCTGGTTCGGATTCCATAGCTTTCATAAGGTAGCGCTGTATTGCTCTGTATTCTTCGGGGGATCTCGGTATAAATCGCACTCCTTTACCAAGCGGGCGCGCATTTGGAGCGTGGCCTAACTCTTTTGCTAGAGTCGCAAAGTGCGTCGTCCAGTTGGGTAGGCGCTCTACCACGAACGGCGGGTAGGCCCTTGACTGCTGGGTGGGTTGCTGTGGGGGGGCTGGATAGGTTGGCTGCCTAGGAGATGGTCGTGCCGTAGGTTGGTGGTTAGGGGCAGGGCCCCCATCATCTGGGCGGGCGGCGGGGGTTTGCTCGCCGGTGTTTGGGTGGGCGGCGTGCTGTGTGAGAGGTTTGGAGGCAAACATTCCTTTAGCTTCATGTGATAGTTTGCGCTGGTTTTGAAGGCTCGTGAGTGCCCCAGCGTAGGTGGTATTTGGGGCAGTTAGTGAAGCATGTGAGGTGGTTGGTGCGTGCTCAGATGCGATCGATTCAATACCCACGTATGATGTAGAATCGTGGCTGGGGGAGGTTGGGAGTGAGGCGGATTCTGTGCGCTCGCAGTCAGAGTACTCAGATGTATCACTATTCTCTTCGGTGGTAGCGGCGCCCATGCCGTACAGACTAGTCGTGGCATGAGCTTCTCCTCCATCGGGGAACGGCTGAAAAGAGGACGCAGGAGGGGATTGTGGTGGTTGTGAGAACCGGATCGTCTCAGGCTGTCCAGTACATGGTCTAGGGGGCCCAGAACGCACCGAGCGCACCACTAGGGGGATCCTTGATGGCGGAGGTGGTGAGGGCGTGTTGGGTGTAGGCGGAGTCGGGGGCTTAACTTTAAGCCGTTTCTCGTCACCGTGATCTTCATCGGAGGAACCACGGCGTCTTGGCTGCACGGCGCGCTCGCACGGACGGCGGTCGGTTTCGGCGTAAGACGGAGCATCAGTTCCGCCTGTGCCGAGCCCTAATACGTCCTCCGGCGGGGGTACAGTCGCTGAAGTTGGTACTTGCCCTGTTTCAGGTGTGTTCACCCGGTACTGGGGCAGGGGAGAAGTCTTTTGAGGGTGATGTTCGTTCTCAGACATTCTTGATATTAAGCATAAATATTGCTCCTGTATTGTGGTCGAGGCGAGCTCTTGCCTGTTGACGTCAATTGTCCTCCTTGCGCAGTTGTCCAGCCAGATAGGATCTGGGTGGGACCGCCAGCAGCTGGATTTTCAAGACCGTCTAGTAGCAGCGTTTGGAAAGCGGTTAGTCGTCACAAGTTTGCCACTACGCTGCCCATTTTATTATAAAATAGCAGGTAGTGGCCCTAAACACAATTTGGAGTAGGAGCAGCTAAAAAGGAAGCACTAATAACATCCAAAAAGCATTTTTTCACTTTCACAATCACAACGCAAAGCAAGCACAACGTGGCATCTGATACTTCGTCGTAAATGTCATATAATGACAGTGACTGACGGAGGATACGGACACGGACGTTGGCCGTTTAGATTAGGGCTGTCAAAAGCACAGCTGAGGGCTTAGTCCGAGATTGCATTTAAAAACTCCCTACTCACGAGCCGAGAGTCGTCTCTCGTGTCGTCTCTCGAGAGTCGTCGGATATCCATACACAAATAGAAGGATATCCGAGAGACGACTGTCGGCTCTAGAGTAGGGAGTTTTAAAATGCAACCTCTGACTAAGCCCTCGAGTTTATATTTTTGTATGGACATCCGAGAGACGACTCTCGGCTCGAGAGTAGGGAGTTTTAAAATGCAACCTCGGACTAAGCCCTCTGGGTTAAATGATTTTAACGTCATGAGAGGATTCCCGCCATCTTCAAGATGGCGGGAAGACGCTGTAAATAAAATAATAAAGAAAATAAACTAATTTAAGAGAAAAACATTTACTGTAACAAACTAACTTATGAGAAAAACATAACTGTGAAGTGAATACATGAAATACTGAAGAAAACGGGTTAACATAGGAGAGAAACATAACGTACGAAAAATCTTGAGGATGGCGGGAAAAACATAACTGTAAAGTTGTAAAGTGAATGCATAAAATACTGAAGAAAACAAACTAACTCAAGAGAAAAACATAACTGTGAAGTGAATGCATGAAATATTGAAGAAAACAAATTAACATAAGAGAAAAACATAACGTACGAAATATAAGTGGACTTCCCGCCATCTTGGGGATGGCGGGAAAAACATAACTGTAAAGTGAATGCTTTATGATAGAAGTGTAAAGTGAACGGGAAGACGTTGTAAATAAAATAATAAAGAAAATAAACTAATTTAAGACAAAAACATTTACGTAAGACTAGGCGGTATGGTTCTAAAACTTTAGCCTGCTCGAAAGAGCAAATAAATAAAAAAAAAAAAAAAAATTAACGTCATGATGTGGTTTGGTGTTAATTTGTCATTGTCAAAGTTTTTTAACTTGTCACACTCAGTGTATATATTTTTTTTCATATTAAAAACAAAGTTTTGCCGCTGAAAATTGAAAATTATGAAGCGAATAGGACACTAAGTTAATTATGCTTTGTGGTATTGTTTTGTGAAGTGAATACTCAGAAAACCAGAAGCTCTCATGCAATATACTTATAAATTAATCTGCCGTGACTGGAAAACCACTCACAAGTTCACAAAACTATTCTCAACTTACCAATGTTCTGTGCATTAGCGTTGAACTTCAACGGAGCTGGAATCCTCTGGTCCTCTTCCGCGCTCCATTTCTCAGCGTCTCTGATGAAATGTGCGCTCAACTCGTGTGCTTGGTATTTCGGAGCTGAACTACACTGAGAGGAATGCCCGAAGCAGAAGCATGGAGTACAGCCAAACTTGTTGGCAAGATCGAGATTGAAGAAACCGGGCTTGCATCTAAAGAAGGTAATTTGTTTTCATCAGCAAGTACTAGAACATACGCAACTATGAACACTTGAAGTTATTATTATTATTATTTTTATTCTAATTTTTAAGGAACTTTAGTCGCACTTGAAGTTATGTAACTTACTCTCTACACATCCGGCCCTCCACATTCTCTTTACAGATGCAAACCCCGGAAACAGGGTCACACTGCGGGGTGTTGCCGTACGATCCTGATTCATTGCACCCACACGGCTTGCAGCCATGATTGGTGAACTCATAATGATTAGCAGCACAGACATCGCACTTGTCTCCAGTCACTCCAGGCTTGCACTGACACCTGCCTTCTGAGTTGCATTGGAGACTACGAGATCCTAAGGAAAACAAAGAGTAAGCATGTGCATTTTTATTTATTAAATAATAATGTTAAATAAGAATGAGGGGGAGACCTTTGCCCAGCAGTTAGACAGTATAAATTGAATAAAAATATATATATGTGTTAAATAGAATAAAAACAGTGTACTAACCAGTTGGGTCACAATTGCAAGGCAAACACATCTCCCCCACTCCTTGGAAGTAGTTCTCTTTGCAGCGCTCGCAGTTGGCTCCATCTCTGTTCTCGGCACATTCAATGCAGTGTCCTCCATGGCCTGTTCTCTCGTAAAGGTCCTTGTCAAAGTAGCACTTGTTTGAGAACCCATTGCAGTTGCAAACTGAAAATTATATTAAGGTTAGGCCATTGCTTAGTATTTATTTATTTTATTCTATTTTTATGTTGATTCCTACAGTTTTGTTAATGCATGGATATTTAAATGTTCTGAGAAAAGTGAAGTATTACAGATCTATCTGCTTGTTAGTAATTTTTTTAAATATGTATTTATTTGTAATATAAACTCAAAAGCTATATAGTGGCTGCTACCACAACTTTAATAAATGTCCATGAATTTAACTACTAACGAAGTACCTAGGCTATTCTGTGATAGTTGCAACATTGATACATAAAATTGACATTAACTAATCCTCTCAACCATCCTCTAAACATCAACACACTTTGAATGTTTTCACACCGAAATAACGTATCTCTATCATCCATCTTGTGACTCACCTTTGCACTCATGCACGTTAGTCGGCGAGGCGCGTCCCCAAGGCGCATCGTTGTAGAAGTCGAGACACCGCTCACAGTCACGTCCCGCCGTGAAATGCTCACATCTAAAAATTTGCTGGTTTTAAATAGTTCTGTATATCATTAGCACACTATTTGCCAGGTCGGCGCAAATTATTTGCGATCGTGGGACATATAAACGGTGTGACTTTGTGCTGAATTACTATTGAGCTTCTAGTGTCTGTTCTTCTGGCCGATGCACGTTAGTTTTGTATTATATCGAAAGATGCAATTAAATAGCATTGATTTATTATCCCTTATGTCACGCTAGATGTGGTCGCCACAACATGTTTTCTTATTTCATTTTCTATCAGTACTATAAAAGCAGTTTTCTTAGGATTATAGAAAAATATTAGCAGTTTTAAATTACCTGCAAGTTCTGCTCCTAGAGCCGTCCTCTAACTCCTCGGTGTCGCAGACAGAAGCGTGTCCGTTACATTTGCAGCGCGCGCCCACCGCTACGTCAGCGATAGCGTACCAGTACGACTGATGCACTTGCACGTCTCCGAAAATTTCATCACCGAACGTGTTGAGGCGGTCAAGCGTGATACGCAGATCAGTGGCTGTTACCCATTCCTGTAATAATAACCCCGGCAAGACAAAACTTAAGAGTGATTTGTATAGGTACTACGTGCTTGAATGTTCAATGATCCGGCACAGGTAGTCTAATTGATGCTGATTACACCGCAGACTATTTGATGTAATGCTGGATTTAGCTTCAGTATAATTTCTCTTGAACTTACCTGTAGTTCTGGACTACTATCGAAAGTGAAAGCAGAAGGTCGCCCTTCCAACGTAGAGAATAGCACGTTACCGCCCGACAGCGGGGAAATGTCAGAGTATTCACTGGTGCAGAGGGCTCTGGTCTCCGCGCCCAGTTCCGCAGCTCTTTGTTCTTGAACTCCGTACGTGTCTCGACAAGAAGCACTGAAAAATAATATGATGATGACTCAAAGATGATTATTGTTGTGATGTCGCGTTGCTGTGAAGTTCTCCAAACTGGTTTTAACCAGCATTTATTTATTTATTTTAAAATTCACACACGTCGTTAGTTCTAAGAGAACTTTATACTAAGAGCACTGTCTGCCAGTCTTCCTGGGTGTGCAGAAAGATGGCATTCCTAAATTTACTTTTAGTGCAGTATTTTTAAGGATTTATTTAGTTGTGCGTACCTGAAATACTGAAACGACTCCCAATCTTTTTCTTCGGCAGTTTTCTTGTAAACGGCAAAACTCTGTGGCCTCGGAGAGTAGAACACAATTCTCACGTATGTGATATCATAAGCTTTCCCTGTGAAGTAAAAAGTACGTCTAATAAATGAAAAAATGGGGTTGCAAATACAAACTGATTAAAATACACGTTTAACAATCGCGTGCGACGTTCGAATTTGAATCATTCACAACTGATAAAAGCTACAAGCACTTTTCATGTAACAGAAACCAGCATTTTTCATAAAGTAACTGATTATAATTACTATTAAAATGAAGTTCTGATTCAGTGGACCCGATTCTTTGTAGAAAGAAAGTGATACAAGGATCATGTAATAGGCAGAATCATTAACTTACCCAAGTGTAGAGTTAAGTTGACTTGTGTAGGATACTGGATGTTCTCTTTCATGGTCTCCGATTGCCACCATGTCTGATTGTCCTGCTCGTGGTGCAAGTCTGTCAGGAAGTAACTGGAGAACTGTCCCGGTTGACAGAAGTCACATGATCTACAATCAAATAAAATAAAATCTTATGATTGTATTGCAGAATAAAACACAAAAAGTTAAATCAGTTAATACAACTTCTTACCGGCGAGGTTTAGATAAAATATTTCGTGAATGTTTACATTGAAATTGTGTGAAGTAAAATCGATGATTACAATTAGTTTCTAAGAGTCCCCTAAAGTACCTTTGAAACTTTTGGATTGTTCGCTACGTTTCTGCTAAGTTATTTTAGTACGTCTGTTAAAATGCCAAATACCAATCTAGCATACAAATAATATATGACCATTGGCCTAGACTCTAGACCCTAAAGTGGCAGCAGTGCAATTCAATATAAATAAAATAATATAGGCATAAGGTATAAATTATATACCTTGTGGATGTTCCAGCAGAGGTTTGTATGCAATATAGTTTGGGTCCATTGTCGCCGCAAGTATTGGTTGCCTCCATCTGCACCATGAACGCTGCATTTTCGAACTCCGGAATACATCGCTTTAAAAAATAAACAGGATCTATGTGAAATGATACCTTTGACTTAGAAGCACAGAATTAATTTATGTAAACGGTACAGAAAGGATATTTTCCTTTAAATCACTAAACTATAAAGTACCTATCACGACTGATATTTCAATATATTGTTATTCATAAACATAAAAAGGATAAGTAAAACGATGTAAGAGATACTAGACTATTTGTTTGATAACACAGTAAAAATGATTGCAGAAGGTGAAATGTCTGAACTGATCCTTGGGCTATGTGGATTGCACGCTGAATCAATTCTCCAATGAATAAAAAAAAGTTTATAAGATTTTTACTTCGACATTAGGCTCTCTTTCCATAGTTTGACAACTCAATGGATATCCAGATTTAGAATTATAGTAGATCTATAAATAACTACTATTTTCTAAGCTCCATAAGTTTTTTAATTAAAGGTCCATTGACACTTGGGATAGATAAAGTTCAGAAGCAACATAGCTCTCTGCTTTGTTTGAACTGTGATGCAACGATGTGAACGTCCTGTACGCGATGCTCCGACTAAATATAGATATACTATTTGGGCGCTAAAACCACCATCTGGGCCGACACTATAAAACAAGTTTCCTAGCTTGATGTGTTTTTTATGGATCTGTTTTAAGTTACTTCTAAAAACTGGAATATGATCAAGTTATTTTGCAACAACTCTTTACTTTTTTTATCGTAACAATTTTGATTCAATGTCGTGGTAAACGTTAGTGGGATAATGCTAGGCAAACTTGGTTAGAAATAATTCTAGAGAACTTCGTTGATCTATATTAACTCTTTATGATGTTAGTAAAGCTCATTCTAAGTTAGACTGTAATTAATGGAATGATAAAATGATGGAATTAATGCCTTTGATAGTAGCCTTTGTCAGTCGAAAAGACTATTTGTTTGAAGCGCAGTCGTAGTACTGAAGTCAGGAGCATTCTCATTTATTATTTCATTCGTATATGCAATGTGGGACACAATTTGAAACGCCAGAACCGATACGGAAACAAGTGCTTCCTCTTTATGTTTTGAGTAATGCCTCGCCGCAGTTCTACAAAATCTGTTTTAACATCAGACACTGAACAGTTACTTTCATCAAAGGATATTTCGTCAGTGTCGTTATATTCGCGGTCCTTTGAAACGGTAACTTTATCAGGAATTTGGCACAGCGACAGCGTTGGCTATTGATGTGTATTTCAGCTTCAAAGTGCTGAATGAGACGCGTTTCCTATACCTGACCGATGACATGCGGTGTTGTGTTACAAAACTGCTGTCAGCAACTCGTAATTTCCCTACCTACATACATGAAGCCATTTGTTGTGACAAAGTTCATAAGTTAGGGGAATAACCTGATATTATTTTAGTGTTACTGCGCCTTTCCGTTTTGTGACACTATATTGTTATTCTGTAAGATTGGAGAAAAATAAAATTGGATTTAATCAAAACCACAAAAACAATTTAATAAAAAAATGGAGATGAATGATTTTGGAATTGACGACTTCAATGATTTTTTAAGACTTAGGTATATAGAATAAAAGAAAAACAAATAAATCATATTTTAAGTTCGCACTTCTTGGTTATCCACAAATATTTGAGTAGGTATTTAATTTTTTTTATGCTGTGCAACGCCTAAATAATGTATTATACAAGTATTTGGTCCAACAAGAATATCAGAGTTACTTGATAAACCTAAAAACAAGTCAATCGCTAGCGGGCTTCTAATTTTCTTATTGTCTTTAAACAAATTCATATTTTTCTTAAAAAGACGTGTACTATGAAGCTTTTGTCACTGGTCTCATGCGTGGTACATAGGCAGTTAAGATGGACATTAAATGATCGTAAAACATGAATGGGTGGTGTGGATTCATAACGAGCACAGGCCCATCTCCCTGGTAGCGGATGCGAGATAGCGCGTTCCGCCACCTACTGATAAGGCAACATTGGGCACCGGCCACAGAGTAAGTAAACGAACCCATTGTAGAGCTCGACCGACACCGATAACCCCTCGATTATCTGCTAAAACTTGTTAGCAACCAGCATTTTAGGGCACGTTGATGATATTCATTGATAGCAAGGGTCAAAGAATTTGATTCACGCGGTGCTTTTGAACTTTTAACAGATTCAAGTTTTAAACTATTCAAACTTATCTAAGAACTAATTATTATTCTAGCTATGTATAACAAAACATGATCAATTTCGCAAATAAAGTAAAGAAGTTAAGTCAGAGTTAAAGAGTAGTTTAAACATTGTTGTAAAGTTGCCTAACTGCCTGAAAAACTACTTTGAAAGTTAAAAAATGATAATCTTAAGACTACTTATGTTAAATCAAATCTTCACTTAACAAAAACAAAGCGTCTACATGAAAAAATGACCACGACCAAAAAAGTTTGTAAAGCTCTTGCTATGCTGCTTATTTGACTCACTTGCGGATATCCTTCGTTGTTGTAACACGACGCTAGTTTATGTGATCCAACCCTTGGCGTGTAATGGTAATCCTGTGCCGTGGCGATAGCGAGGAGTGTTAGAAAGTGTGTGTAAATGCCGGAGCGCGCCATTTTGACGGAGCGCACTGTTTCTCCGTCGACGCGGCCGATCGTCGGCCGAGCACTGACGCGTACCTCGTTTCACAACACTGCGTCATAGAGTAATGTAGGCGGAAGGAACACATGTACAGCTGTGCCTCACTGAGGACCAAACTGTTTCGGTGAAGACAATTTAGCTTTTTCTTATCTTTCAGTATAAGCACGAGTAGTTATCAGATGCTCTTAAAATGTTGCATGGGTGTTCGCTAATTATTTAAAAAGACGAAAAGTTTTATTTTTACATTGTAAAGACTTTTTTAAGCCTTTCATTTTAAGTTGTATCATCTTAACAGAGTTATTGCGACTTATCGTAAATCTAATTAAAATGTAACGCCTTATCTGGATCAGCATGGTCTCTGACCAAAAGGCAGGCAGCGTAGAAAACGTGGCCCCATACCAGTGATTTTTTTTTATTAAACCTGAAAAGGTCGAGCTTTTGTTTTCTGTCAGAGCGATGCCATGTGCGGCGATTCGAGGAAGAAATTGGCGAAGCATAAAAAGGTTTCGACTATAGTCAATTAACCTATTTAGGGTTTGGCCCGAAAAATATGTATTATTCATGTTGCGCCGAATGACGTTTGTTAGACTACTTTAAATGTTAAATTATAGATTCATTCTTAAATTGCCTCTATTATTCTCATAACACAAGTGCGACGTGCGTTTTTAAAACAATATTCGTTGTAATAAACTCTTTTTGTGACTTATTAAGGTTTCATTTTCCACGTTTTATGAATGTCATATCTATTTAAAAAGTATGTAATAGCTAACGATAAAGGGCCTCTTATTTTTCTTCCCCAAATAATAGCGCGTTATATTACGCTCATAAAATAAGTTACATAATAATGATAAAACCCTTAAAATGTATGTCCTTACCTTATGAACACTAGTTTTTAACTTTTTATGAATATTGGTTTTCTTATCATGAAATGTTTAATAACTTCCATTATTTAATTAAATTTTGATACCTTGAATCTTTGTTCATATGTTCCAACATAATAATGGGAATGCTATACTCTTAGTATGCTTGCGTGGCTGACGCGTGATTGCATTAGGTCACTCTTTTACCGCACTCATCACTCATATAGCTTTGTCTCACTCACTCTAGCCTCTAGGCCCTTTCTAGGGCTACGAAAGAATTGACCACCCTTCCCTTTCCGTCTTTCCGTTATAGGAAGAATATATTTAGGTAGGTAAGTAATAAACTTTAAAGTTGTAAAGTTGAAGTTTTTTTTTATGGTCAATATTTTGTATTAATGTAATATTATTTTACTTAAACTATATGAATACTATTTGTTGGTTTTTTATTCCAAAAAGCGTGTATAAATTTATTTATAATATGTTATTTTAGAAGTTAAAAAAATAATAATGTTTGTTAGATTTAATCCAAAGATGAACAACAAATACTTATTCCTTAAATGTCTATAAAAACTAAACCTTGAGTTGATCTTGATCTGCTATAAAAGTCATGTGGTGTCCATCTGTGCAATAGTTTCGTACAACTTTAACAACTAGCTAAATTTGTTCAAAAATAATAAAAGTGTGGCTAGGTTGCCTCAATATCAAGCCCTAAACATTATAGACATAAAGTTCAATTTTAATGTATTTAGTTGTTATTGTATTAGTATTGCTCGTAAGCTTGCAGTCTTAAGTTATGACATTTGAGTCTAGTTCCTATTTATGTGTACCACCCATTGTGGCTATGATTCTTTATCGGTTATATACCCTGAATCTTTAGCGCTCTTTTTGTAAGATAAAGCAAAAGATGTTTCTGAAACATAAGCTGCTGATAGTGAAGGTCATTAACCTGATGTAATAATTTATAAAACTAGTTTGAAGGGGCTTTCTTATCAAGTGTGTTGTGATTTGTAGCTGAAGTTTTTCTTAGAATATCTGTTTTTCATTTGCGCTATTTCTTCGTTTCGGCTTCTTTGGTCAATAAGTGAAAACAAGACTTTAGTACCTATCATGATTGATTATTTACTATTGACAGGCACTATAGCCCAGTTGGTAGTGTTCTATCACAACATCTAGTTCATACAATTTAGTGCCCATCCCATAGTACAAGGGTTGCGTTGTTCGGGACTAGAGTGTGATGTGTGAATTGTCTGTGAATATTTTTTTGTTTTTTAGTTTGTTTGCCACAGTAAAATAATGTAGCAGTTGACCTATCTGCAGACCAATGTATAGATATTTTAGCTGATCCAAACAAGAACTTTGTTACTGAAAAAATTCAGAGCCCTCTACCAGCAAACCAAACAACCATGATGTATGACTCACCCCTAACTACTGAACCCCTCCGTAAAAGGAGGCAAAACTAAGCTTTTCCTGCTTCATGTTATCGCAAAAAGATGTCGCTATGGCCATAATTATTTTAATAATTGAAAATGTAGAGTACTAGAAAACAAAAAAAATTAACATGCCTTTTAAAACTGGCCTCGTACTCCGAAACTAGTTATAGCTTTATTTTAGTGATTTGGACTAAAGTGCAAATAATCGTGCTTAAAATGTTAACCTATTTAAGTAGAATATGTTGGTTTTGAATTAAAATACGTATCACCTATCATGATTTTAAGAAGGGACATATTACATTTTTAGAGAGATACTCTATTATTATTTATTAGACTTCTCTGGTCGTCTAGTTTACGTGCAAGAAGTGCGGGCTACATTTTCGCCGCGGCACTGCGAATATTTATGCCCTAGGTCGTTGCACCATGAGTCCATGACACTTCTCAGCACTTCTATCCACTTCAAGTGTTTCTTCTATACGTGTTATGTGTTACGAAATAAATTGTTGATAAAAACTTTATACTTTAGTTTATATTTCTAAATCTTCAACGGTCTTGTAATATTAATTTAATAATGATTCCATTTAAATAAAATTCTGCTTGCGATTTTATTTGGTCTGCAATTTAATCTAAGCACTACACAACGTGTTGTTAGTTATTGAAACATAGAGCTTACGAAAATTGTTGCCATACATCATCGTTGATGTAGGTGCACGAATTTTACGATACAAGAAAAGGGGGACTGGTTTGTTATTTCGTTTTTGTATAAACAAGTTTTGATTTTCACACTTAGATGCGGTATTCAATATGTTCAGTAATTATTTTTATACTTCGGAGTACTTTACGTGGCGAACAGTACACGGTGGAGTTCAAAGGGGTGCCTTTTTACTACCCCCTCCACCGTCCTTGCAGTCTCCGCTAATTACCTACTGTCGCGGCAACCCTTTTACAAAGAGCTATAACCCAGAAACTGTAAAAAACTATTCTTATATTATGTTGGAATTTGAAAGGCAAAGACATTGAAGCTATTATATATATACAATTATTTATCTGATCAACAAATAATAATTAATTTAGCACTTAACTTTAAATAAGTTCATGTTATATTATACTCCATGAATTAATGATGAATGATCAAAAGATTTATCCACATTGCTATAGATATATGTTTTTGTCAGAAAAACGTATAGATAGATCAATCAAATAGCTATAACTCAACTATACAATGAAAATGATATAAAGCTTCGCTAGGACAGGTAAATTAGCAATTTGAATATTCGCACTTACACAGTTTTCCCATTAGGGTGTTGTTGACACGCTAGTTCACTTGTCATAACCAGTTGCTGGTTTCTGCTGATGGTGGTCGCTTGCCGCTTGTCACCGTCATGGATTTTAAGGTGGGCAATAGCATTATATTCGTAAAAGCTTCTAAGTACGGCAGTTGGTTTTCCAATACTCATCTAAGCTGTTTAGCTCTTAAAACTAATATTAACTAAAAATTTCACTAAATCACGTTCATTTCTTATTCCATATGAACGAAGCTGTTAAAAATCTTGTTTTTTTTTAACATGTTTTTATATGTTAACGTAGAAAGGGTATTTTACTTGCATTTTAACCCTTATAATTATTACCTCATAAGTTCTACGCACTCCACGGAGGTTTCTATCACTCGCACTATTGCACCAGACAACCACGTGGGCTAGGTAAGTTCACTTCACGTGTAATGAATTTGTTCGTATGTAACTCGCAAGTATTTCAAATACAGAAAATTAATACTTATACTACTAAATAAATACGCTAAAAGTAAAGTTTCTCGGAGTACGTTCCTTAGATATCGTCAAATGTTTTAAGTATATAAAGCTTTGAACATTTTTTTACCGTGCTTTACGAACAAGCATAGCTTGTGGAGTCCTAAGACTACTTTGCCCTTTCTTCGAGGCTGTGGTTGCGTGGAACTGGCACCTAGATTCACCGATTATAAAAGATGATCCTAAATGATCCTTGCGATTTTACTGAATAAACGATTTTTTTTGTATATTCACCGTGATGACTGATTGCGTCCTGTTTCGAAAAGTACATCATAATTTTATTTTATTTCATTTACCCTAATATCGCGTGAAACATAAACCCGGATAGTATATTTTAATTTAATCACATGCCAGGCTTAACTGCTACTGCAAACTACCAGTCTCAATTAATTTACATAAAAACTTAGATTTTTTTATGTCGTAGGTATCAGTAACGAGTAACTTTGCTCTACAACTCACTGCTAACAAATAATCTAATAAGGGATTAGACAATATGTTTGAAAATTAAGGTGATTTACAAATAAAGAGTGATATAAATAATGAATTTCACTTTTGTCTCAGGGGAAAGAACGTGGCATTTTGAAGTTGGATCCTCGACCGAGAGTCGTCATAGAACCATGCAGATCCGAACTCACTCCACAGGTATGATATACCGTATTGAGTTTTGATTGTAAATTTCTTCATTATTAGCCGTACTAATGCAGCCCTGTGCGTGTGCATAATTACATGAGTTATCATGTCAGTTACAATTTATGAATGTACTGTTCAAATTGTACTCTCTTGGATCATGAAGTAAATACTTACTCACTTCTATTCGAACTAGAGTAACTTAAGAGAACGCAAGCTTATAGGTTGATACGATATTTAAGTGATAAGTCAAGTTACAAGTGTTTTTTATCATGAGAAAGTACTTCCATTGTTACACATTGCATATATGAATAATGAGGTATAATTAATGAGATAATTAGATTGGGCACCTGGGGGCTGAGACCGAATAAATGTGACAATTGTAAACGTAATGTATTTGAAATACACTGCTCGTTAACGCTGCAACGTTCGACAGTAAAGCTGATGTCGACTCGTAGTGTATCTCAAACACGTCACTGTTTCTATACGTTTACTATTGCCATATTTATTCGTGCCCAGCACCTTGATCTTCAGCTTTGAACTTCAGCCAATAACGGTGCATTGCCTCATTAACACATCTATGTATTCCATTATTCTAAAACGTACAAAATTAGCTGCTAAGTCACATTAGTCACATATGAACCAAAACTTATAAGTCCAAACTGCATCACAGCATAGCGTCAGGAGCAAAATAGGATCTCTTTAATAATTAGTGCTTGGATTTATTTACCACGCCTTAATTTAATCTTAAATTATATTTAATAGAGTAGATGCAAAATAGAGTCAGTATTACATTTCGTTAATTGCCTGGTTCGAGCTTTTTAATGGTGCCGAGCCCCGATTCACTTTGTAATTACATAAACAGTATGTTTGCTCTTTTGGTTCGAGGTCTTTTTCTAATGACGACCTCTGTGGCTAGGTGGGTTAACGCCCGGTTGAGCTAGAGTTCTGGTTCAATTTTCATTTTGGTATAACTGGTCCATGGTGATTGCCCGTGCAAATTGTCTTTGTAATATTTTTTTTGTTTTTTTGATGTGATGACAATATTATTTACCATTCTATCACGTGATAATTTTCATGATAGAATGGTTAAAAAAAATGTAGTATTTGATTTTTTTTCAACCATTCTATCATGAAAATTATCACAACTTGTAAATACTATTTTCATAAAATGAATTATTCATTGCACTTGGTACTCGGTATTAAGAAATGTATAGGTACGTGTACGTATTTTATCAACAATCTAGTTCACACATGAAAACATTTGCTCAGTTGTGGACTATATGTCGTTAAATATTCATGGAATCATCCATGAATATTTATTAATGTTTGAAATCCTAAAAGATTGAAATTAATAAAATTCAACGGAAATTACTAACAGTAAATAATTCTGGGTAGGACAGCGAATTAACGACACTCATTTTCCATCATATAATTTTTATCGATTGACGACCTTTAATGGTAAAAATCTGTTGTTAATTATGCTAGTGATATAATCGCCAGCGCTAGGGCGGGGCGAATGTTAATGGAATGAACCTATAAGGTTGCCACTAGTTTTTCAACCAGAAATCTTGTTTCAACAAAATAAATGTTTCTATGATTATGAGAGAGATTCTATTGAGATATTCTATTCTATTCAATACGACATAAATTACAAGAATATATGATATGACATTTGGCGATGATTATACTATACATACCAGTTTGGCAAATAAATGCGCCGTACATAATCTTCTAAGTGCTGTAAGTATTCCAAAATCTTGCTAGTAAATCCTACATGAGATGGGGTTTCAAAACTTTCTTATAAAGTTAATCTGTAAGACTATCCATTTTGTGAAATATGCAAATGGTCGGTGTGTCACCCCTGGCTACTATTGTTAATCAGCGTCAGAGATTGGCCGCACTCATTGACACCTACAAAAGAATAACTGCGATCAGTCACGTGATTTTTCCCTGGGAAACCTTCAACTTTCGATATCTAATAAATGTCATGTTTTTGGACTAATTCGTAGAAAAACAATATCAATGCAACAATCCTCGATAATTCTTCAAAGACTCATAATTACGACATATTATTAGATATATATGAGGCAAAGCGTTGCTATAGAGTCAGCAAACTGGATCTAACATTTATTCTCCCAATAAGTATAACATGTTTATGAGCTACCCGTACATATCCACAATAACTTTATGATACAATATGAAAAGGATAATATCTAATTGAATGTTTGTGAAATAGCTTATAGAAGATATTTCTCAGCGGGATAAAAATAACGCGATGCGACGGTTGCAAAGGACAATCGGTAGCTAAAGTGTTTGCATTATGCGAGTATAACATTTTAAACTATTACAAACCTTTACAACTATAGCAAAAAGTGTCGTTACAACTTTTGGTCTTAATTTTTTCCGTCTTTCGCAACGCGCTAAGGAACTTCGTTCTAAAACGTATTTGAATTAAGACCGCTGTGTTTATAAACGATCGTCTTTTGTCTTGTCTACTACAATTATCCATCTCCTCTTTGTCTGTAATAGGTATCTACTTCTTTCTTTGATTTTGTCTCGGTCGCATTGTATATACATATGAAAGGTTCGCTTTTCAATCAAAACTCACAGATATTGTTTTAATAGATATTTTATAAAATATAACAATATACTTTAATCATACAGTCACGTCTAATAAAAATTCTAGTTAACACGTATTTAAAAAATATGTGTTAGAATAATACTATAGTAGGTAATTGGTAGGTTTATGATTACTCTATATTTTGTTATCGTATTGTTTAAAAGTTCCTTACTTATAGTGGTTGTTCTCACGATTATACATGTGAGCAAAAGTTATTTCGCACCGCACCTCCCTTATAGTTTAGCTGTAGTATTTTATTGAGTAAATTATAAAGCTCGGTGCATACTAGAAGAATATCTATTAAATGTTTGTGAATTTCTGACTTTGTAACTATTCGGTAAATTATAAAAAGTGAGAAACAGGTTCCAACGACTTGTATATGTACGCATGTTAACTTTCGTCACTGGACAATTCTAGTGTTGATATAATAAAAGTTTTGCAAAGTATAACAACATCACTGTCCGATAAAGCAATGCTTACCTCATCAACTTATTAAAACTCACAGATTACGTATATAATAACAACTAAAGACACATTCTAAGCCTAGTCTATAAAATCTACTCCATACTTGTCAAAATCTACTTCCTCGAAGCGTGACGAGAAGCAATTATGCTAACTAAGGAGCCCTCTTCGCCACCTGAATTCCTTACCAATAAATCGTCTAATTTATGGATGGTTGGTGTGCGACCTGCCTAGTTTCAGTCAGTCGACTCTCGATCTGCTCTAGCACAGTCCAACTGCTGACCACGAGTTCGTCACAAAGTAGACTGAAATTTCCGCGAATTTAACTTCGGTGAGAGAAAATAGAAAACTATCGTTGATACATCTTTCGTACGTACTTGAATGTACGTTTGGAAGTTTGTGATCAATCACGCCGCGCCGGTCGATTTGGATACAATAAGTGTAGTTAGAATATCATAGGTTTTTTATCTTATACGGGGTTAGGCAAGCGAGCAGGTGTAAATAAAGTCTCGTAATAAACAAAAACTTTTTAAATATTAATTAATACTAGTGACTAACTATTTCATGTAGCAAAACAACAGTATGATTGTTTTCAATTATTATAATATTGCACATTGTTCTAATGAAATTGCTTGTTACTATTCATTTAAGCAAAACACGCAAAGTAATTTGTATGTTCAACCACTTTTCTAATTAAAATCTAAAGCTAAGTGATAGTAATTGTTGTTTTTAAAATATTCAAGCTAAGTGATGAAAACAAAATTACAGTTAAATTGCTCTATATGTGACATTTTTAATGTTTTTTCTACTACTGTTAAATGTAAAAATAGACAGAATTATCTATCAAAACTAAGAGAGGCGAAAATTTGTACGTTTGAATTAATCTATAACTTTTGTAGTGTTATTTATTATGCATACTCCTTACAGATGATACATGTTAATAAAATATAATGGCATGTTCGCCAGATGTTCGCGAAAACAGCTTAGGCTAATGAATGAGGTCATACATAAACATGTACCAAAAGTGTATAGTGTAAGTGTATTTGATACCTTTTCTATTAGGGCAGTCTGGTCACAACAGATCTCAATCAAGGCATACCACGGTAAAGGCATATTAGGCATACCACGGTTCTACAATTACAACTATTAATAGTATTCAAATTAGGTTTCATTTAGGTCAAAGTTCGAAATGTCACCTAAATATAATCGATATAGAACAGTTGTTGTGAGAAGACAATGTGTTGGTGAAGAACAGCCTTGTCTGCAACACTCAGCCAGATTTTAAACATGATAAATTGAGGGAAAACGTTTGAAAGCGTGACAAGTTTTATAAAAATATTGTAATTAATAAAAAAACAGTAAAGTAGGAGTAAATACAATAACATTAGTCTATAATCAGGGATCCAGCGAGCATCCACCAGCGTCTCCACAGCCGTCGGTAGACCGGCTCTCTGTGACGTGGGCAGAGCCGGGCAGTATGACGGCATCAGGTGTGAACCTCTTCCATCTGCCTTCCGAGACGCCGGTCGAGGTCAAGTTCTCGCCTAATCCAGGAGGTAAATACAATGCAAAAATACAACAATATGTACAAGCTATTCTTTTTAAGATTTTCTTAGAAATTCAACTACAATTTTTCTATAATCATGATTTTTTATTCGTTTATGGATACATTAGGGTCTAATGTATCCATATTTATACCTACATATGACTGTCTAATGATTAGACAGTCAAATTTCATATTTTAAAGTTATGATCGATCGCCTCAGAATTGCTTTAAATTGAAGGCTTCGTTTTCGGGATGGTTTAATTATTGAAGAGGCATCCATAACTTTGGGGATACCTGAGAAACCGGTATCCACCTTACAGGAAGAATGCTATTAAAATCGTTTTTTCTCAAAAGTTACAAAACCATACCAGGTTTTTGTATCGAGTTATGTGTAGTAAAGATTGCATTGTAATTTATTCATCATCCTCACATAACTGACTCGAAGATCTTCCTTGTATGATTCTAAGAACTTTGAACTTTATATTGGGTCCTTCTACATAGATAGTGTTGCCAGACATTGACTTTAAAATAATTTCTGTGCAGACGGTTCTGAAGATGAGGATTACTCTGCAAGCCTCAGCGCAGTGCTCCGTCAGAGGCGCGCGAGCGTGCGACGGTCGCGCAAAGGTCGAGCCAGACGTCCTTCTTCACCATTCCTGCCTGACGAAACTCGGCCACGCAGACGGTCTTCTGTCTTCACCACCAGTTCTGGCGAGTGAGTTCTTATAACCCAATGTGCTTAGGATGGAAATCAATAACTTTGTAGTCTCTATTCGGCTCTGAAAACAATCAGAGGTTAAATACAACGGCGGACATACGGCAAGCCTGCTGTTGCTTGGTTAGCGCACACATCAGAAAACTTATGAAACCAACATGTTCCTGGTTTTGCTACAGTCCCTAAATCTACTATCCTTTTTCAAAATATTTTGTTGTTTCCAGTACTGCAATATCGATGGAAGAAGCGCCAGCGGCAGTGACTCAAGAACAGATATTTGAAAACATTCACTTGCATAAAGTTGTACTCGGCTCTGTGAAACAACAACCTCTCGGAATGAGAAGGAAATTGAAGATTGTTCATCAGGTAACATACTACAACTTTATAAGGATTACAACTTATTTTTATTATTATTATAGCCTTTTTTTAAACCGATTGACACGTTTTTGACTTGTAAGTTCCTATCATAGTATCCCGTTTATAAGAAAATATAATTTAACGCATAGCAACCAAAAGCATTTAATAGCGTGGGTTTTTTCCGTGTTAATTAATAAATGTTTAGTTATTTTACTACTTTTTGAGATACGTTTCTTTTGTAAGGAATTATCCTTATCAGCAAAACGGCATTATTTTAATAATACAGTATATTTAAATCTATCGGTTCAATTTCATTTATAAGATATAAAAAAAACTAGGTATGTAGTTATTCCTTTTTATAATTGAGGGCATGCCTTCTCGTATAAATGATATGTACTTGTCTATTTATTTATGCCTTTTTATATATATGTTTTACAGGCTAGAGGTTACATAAAGCGTCACGAAGGACAACTCCAAGAAAGATTAGCACAGTCCAAAAGTACACGGGATATATACGCTAGATTTAATATCTTAATTGCAGCTGTGAGTATAAGGGTCGACAAAGCTAAAACGCTTGTTTTTGTCAATTAATAGTCTTTTTTTGACAAAAGATTAATGAGCATGTTTTGATAATATACTATACTTGTCTATAAATTCAGTTGTTGATACGCGATTTTGTGACGAAGCTAAATCAGGACGTAAAGATAATTGAAAGCTACTTGTAAAATAAAACTAGATAATATTAAAAAATATATAATATCATCATATTATGATGATCATTCTATCTGTGGTATTGTTATCGAGATACGCGCTTCTGTATTATATCATATTCTGTGATGGAATAAAGTCACACAGGACTTAATCTCATCGTAGGTCTCATGTAAACGTAAAATGTTGTTGTTGATATGAATTTTTATTATTCTTTATAGAAATGGCAACAGTTAAAACGCGAAGCAGCCAACACCTCAAATGTGCTAATCCCTTGGGAACTGCGTATCAAAGAGATTGAGTCTCACTTTGGCTCAGTTGTGGCATCTTATTTTACCTTTCTACGTTGGCTGTTCTGGGTTAATCTGGTGATTGGATTCATTTTGCTAGTCTTCGTTATTGTGCCAGAGGTTAGTGGTCAATACTGCACCAATGCATTTTATTTATATGAGTTTTCAATAACATTCTGGGCTCCCCACTACTATTGGTATTATGTAGTTTTAACAATTGGATAAGCAAATTAGATTATGTAACGGGATAAATATAATCAGTAAACCTTATCTAACACTCAAGGTTGGCCAAGGTCTATATCGCAAAAGTTAGCTATGTACTGATAAGAATTTACATACCTATTGTAACTTTTTTTGTAATGATTCTTGTAAATTCTGTCTCACTTCTGAGCAAAAGTCACGCTTGAAGTCTTTAATATAGTTATTGACTATGTATTCTATGTACGTATTTATAACAAAAATGTATGTAAGTATTATCAGCAATCTAGTTCCCATAGTACAAGCTTTGCTTAGTTAGGGACTAGAGTGTGATGTGTGAATGTTCATGAATATATATTTATATTGATTTGTTTATATTATTGCAGTATCTAACAGCGAACCCTAAGCAAGATGGTGAAAGAAAGGTGATAATGGAAGAGGAACGTCGTAATGCCACCAATCTGCTAACTTTGTGGGAATTTGAAGGTGTTCTGAAGTGTTCGCCTATATTCTACGGATATTACAGTAATATCGAGCACGCACAGTACAGAATGCCATTAGCTTACTTCTTGACGGGGCTTGTTGTTTACATTTATAGCTTCGTTGCTATACTAAGAAAGTAAGTTTATTATTGTTATACCGTATTATAAAAGTGTAAGTTAATTATATTTTGGAGGGGTGACCGTGACGTATTTGAATTGGATTGGTGGGACACTGCCAAGGACAGAGAGAAGTGGAAATGTTTGGAGGAGGCGTTTGCCCAGCAGTGGGACAATGTAGGTTAGAATAAAAAAAAAGTTTATAATGGTTAGTCATTTATGCTGTGACTATTAAATTTAGATTTATATTTAAAGAATTATTACACCTGCATAAAGTTGTATGCTATCCTCATTCATCCCCCCATCCCTAGTTTAGTATATGTGTATTAAATAGAATCTCATTTTAATTATTAATTTCTAGAATGGCGGAAAACTCGCGTATGTCGAAACTCTCCGAGAAAGACGACGAGTGTATATTCTCTTGGAAACTCTTTACTGGTTGGGACTTCATGATCGGTAACGCAGAAACAGCACATAATCGTATTGCCTCAGTCATCCTCGGATTCAAAGAGGCGCTTTTAGAAGAAGCTGAGAAAAAAAAAGATTTGAGAAAGTATGATTTTAATCGCATATTAAACTAAACATCTTCATGAGGTAAACATAAACCATTGTAAAAATGTACGCGCCTCCACCGCGGTTACACTCACATGCAAGAATAGTAGGTACAGATACAATATAAATAAATTGGTTTGTCATTGAATGTTCAGTCGCCCTCTCGACACGTTACCATTTTTGAAGAATGTCTGGAACTGTCGGCTAAATACTACATATAAGGGCCAAAAACGCGTTCATTTTAAAAATGGTTTATCTATAACTCAACTAATCCTGATATTTTGTAGTCATGGTTATAGTAGACGACCGATGTGGCGCGGTGGGCGATGGTCCGCCTGCGACGCGGATGGTTGCGGGTTCGATTCCCGCCTCGGGATAAATGTTTGTATGTTCTGCAAATATTTATTCCGGGTGTTCTGGGTATTATATGTATAATAAAAAATATCTATCTATGTATTATATTATATTAAGTATGTCAGTCTTCTAGTACCCATAACACAAGCTCTGCTTAGCTTGGGGCTAGATGATGTTGTGTGGATTGTCCAGCATTATTTATTATTATTTATTTATTTATAGTATACCTATCCAATAAAATCTAAAATAAATTGTTCTAAAATCATTTTTCAGTTGGCGTATAATATCCCTCCGCGCTCTAGTCAATATCTGTGTTGTACTACTCCTGGCTATATCTGCATATGCCGTGGTCTATGTTGTGTCTCGTACTGACGATGACTCTAAGCATAGAAGTTGGTGGCGAGAGAATGAGACGACAACAGTTGTCACAGTCATCTCTATAACTTTCCCGGTGTTTTTTGAGCTCCTAGGATTGTTGGAACACTATCATCCGAGGAAGCAACTTCGGCTACAACTGGCAAGGTAAAGAAGATTACATGGTTTATATAGACTAGGGGGCTTAAACGTATAAGTGGGTCTGTTATACTACAAAGCAACGAAAGTGCTGCCACGTCATCGCGCAGTCGAACTCGCATATCTATTTTATTCACATAACGTTTATTTATGTTTAAGTAGAACTTTCAAGGGTCTGAAAGCATACATTTTGAATGAAGATTTATTGTTTTTTATTGTATTGTTTCAGAATAATGCTCCTCAATTTGCTTAACCTGTATTCTCTAATATTCGCACTATTCAGCAAAATTGAAGGTATGAGTGTTGCATTGAACCAGCTCAAACCAAATGCAACGAATGCTACAACAGCCCCTAACAACACTTGGATTTACGGAGCTATTCTACCCAATGGTTCTTGCGTAGAAGAAGTTGTTTCCTGTGGGCCATGTAGCATACATATCATACTCTCCGCAATTGACGGAACACCTGTTCAAAATATCTATACGTCATCAAACGCATCTCATTCGGAAGACCTGAAAATGTATTTTGATTCTTTTACATCAGATATGACAAAATATCTAAACTCAAACAATGATCTTGTGGCTGAGAACTTGATAAAAGATAGTGATACAGAAACAACAACAATGAGCGCCACCAATAAAGAACTTTTAAGGCTAAAAAAACTTCTACTTCAAATCACCAGATACCCGGATCAAAACGATACCTATTCCCAATTCGATGGCGATCTATTTGATGTCTTCACTTCTGACGAAAGCGAGAATAGCACAGCGATAAGTACAGACGACATGATTACTACTGTCTGGCCAACGAATGATTCTTCTGAAACATCGAGCTTAGGTAGTGATCAAACTACTTTTATCGATGAAAGTACGACAGAAGCTAGTACTGAGTTTGAAAATACTACTGACAAAAGTACACGAATAATCGACGATTATTCAGGTGTCTCAGATATATCAACAGATTTCACTACAAAATTATTCGAAGATGAAATCACTCAATCTACTGAAGCTACTGATTCAACAACTAAAGACAGTTTGGAAAGTGAGACCAATGATTTAAAGCACGTTACTAAAGAAACGACTGATCCATACACAAATACTCCTTACAATACTTATAAATGGCCCGATACGACTGATATTACAACCACTGTTTCGACTTACTCTGAACAAGTAACTGAAACTACTGTTACTAGTATTAATAACAGAAAACTTTGTCCCGATTTACTATTCAATTGTACAACGATCTGTGGAGGGAAAAACATAACTCAAGTATTCTCAATATCAAACTGCTCAGTCATAAACAGGGTTTGTTACGAAAGAAAATGCCAATTTCAAATAATAGAAAACATGAACGCGACTAATACAACACTTGAAGATTTCGTTTACGAAGATGAGAAACACATAAAGCAATATAACTTAAGTACACCAACGAGGAAGAAACTACTCAAACTCTGCTGGGAAACCATGTTTGGTCAAGAACTGATAAAACTTACTATGATGGATTTGGTAAATTTAATGTTATTATAATGCAATTTCTTGTTTTTAAATAATATAAAATCTGTGATCGAAATGCTACATTGGTTTGCTATATTGATTCTTGATTTCGTTTTTGTGTTTTGCAGGTGTTCGTGCTACTTGGTACTCTTTTTATGGACTTTTTCCGAGCTCTTTTTGTAAGATACATGAACCGCTGCTGGTGTTGGGACTTGGAAAAGAAGTTTCCAGAGTACGGCGATTTTAAAATTGCTGAAAATATTTTACACTTGATAAATAACCAAGGAATGGTTTGGATGGGCATGTTTTTCTCGCCGGGGCTGGTAGTTTTGAACGTTGTCAAGCTTATGATTATGATGTATCTGCGCTCTTGGGCTGTCATGACCTGTAATGTTCCACATGAAGTCGTTTTCAGGGTTTCTAAGAGCAACAATTTCTACTTAGCATTACTTCTTACTATGCTATTTTTATGCGTTTTACCTGTGGGATACACTATTGTTTGGGTGAAACCTTCTTGGCACTGTGGGCCGTTTTCAGAATATGATCGGATCTATTATATTATGACTAGCAACATCTACAAGTTGTTACCTCAAAGCTTGACTTTTGCCTTGGAATACATTGCGTCACCCGCAATCGTGATACCATTGTTAGTCCTATTGATTCTGATTATCTACTATCTAACCTCACTAACCAATTCTTTGAGAGAAGCCAATAACGATCTTAAGGTAAGTAAATCATGCTTCTTATCATTAGCTATTTTTCGGAAAATATCCTAGTATGAAAGTTATTTAAATTTTAACTTTTACATCTTTAGCTCCAGCTGCGACGCGAGAGAACGGAAGAGCGTAGAAAAATGTTCCAATTAGCAGACACTCGACGTACAGGGTCGTCAGCTATGGACAACACGCCTTTTGCTCGCTGGAAGAAGGCGTTACCCTCACTTCCTATTAGTAAATCTATTGACTCAGACGATCGAAAAACTATCGCTGCTGACGAAAATGTGGAGCCACGGAAAACAGTTAAAAAGAAAGGTAAGTTACGTAGATATTTGTATACCAAGAGTGCTGTACCCACTGCTAAAACAATGTCACTGTCAATAAACGTTATGTCCGTTTTAAGGTGGAATATTTGCGAAAATTGTAAACATGGCCTTAGACAAAAAGTCTGATGTTTCTCCTACCTCAGAGGGTCCATCACCGTTCTCGTACAACTTGGATGATGAAACTGATACCGATTTTCATGAAACTTTGCCAAAAGAAATACTTAAAGCAAAGGATATAAAATTCACAAAAAACTTTGAGCACAAAAAGAAAAATAGCGTGGAATTCAAAACGGATGATCTAGAGAAGCGCAAACGTAAAGATGATGGCTTCACAGTAAATCTAGAGGCTGTGAATGAGCCTACTGACAAACAAACTGCGGTAAAAAAAATAACGAAAGATAAAATAGCAAACATCGTAAATAAATCTAAATTGCCGAAACAAGATGAATCTGAGAAAGATAATAACGAAGAAAAAAAAATTAGTGAAAAACAGACATCAGAATCCAGTACACAGTCTCGACAGTCTGACTCGATCGGCTCGGTTATACCCGTCATAATGATAAGCACAACTGAAAGCGACGAGGAAAAATTACAACCTGAAGAAAAGAAAGACATCAAATCCAAAGAAAGAAAGCATAAAGAATATGTTAAGCTAAGCAGAGGAGCTCATGAAAATGATAAAAAAAATAAAAAGAGTCCTACAGATTCAAAATCTCTTCGCAGGCAAAGCAGTGTGGATAGCATCAAAGATCCAAAACCTTTAAAAGAAATCAAACCTGATGAAGGCCACAAGTATCAATATTCTTTGTAGTCATAGTCGAGTTATAGTTGGTTTCATCTGATTAATTCAAGATTAGACTAGTAGATGATACAAATTATGGTTTAACCTAATAAATTTGATTTACAGAAACAATATTTTTTTTAACATTACTCAAATCAATATTTATTCAGTTTTATTATTCAACGTTTGAAATGTAATGGTATTATCCACATGAACAAAATAAATGGCAGCGTAGACGCTGTGTTGCAGTATCGACCAGCGCACACACAGACGTGGTACCGTGTGTATAAAGACACTCCTTTACTAAATGGTGTCAAAACGGCACTTGGCGAAAAAGTACACCCTTCGCGTCGTCCTTTCAGCATTTTCTCTATTGCAGCCAATCGCCTAGAAACATAGCTTATACCTCTCGTTGGAAACCAAGTTCTACAACCCCTTTCAACGTAACAGTTTTCAATATCCAGCCATCTCTTGAAACAACCGTTTAAGTATGGTCTCGTACAAACTTCTGTGTCTTCTGCTGTGATCGGTGCATATTCATCTCCGAAAAGATCTCCGCAATGACTGCTACTCAATTCTGTCAAATTCAGTCCACACCTGTAGCATTTCAATCTTTGAGGTAACCGCCGCTTTGCATATTTTCTATAAAATTCATCATGTTTGTTACTTCGACGAAGTTGTTTTTTAAAGTCGCTAGGATGATATAAAACCTTGATAACCTTCCTATGCGGCCGCGTTGTGGAACGGATTGTTTTTCTTTTAGTAAACGTTTTGATGTTTTCATGGTATGAAATTCGCGTCGGGGGTACGTAAACGGTTGTGTTGAAAAATTGATGCCGATTTCTAAATACGTTTCGGAAATAAGGCCTCCAAGTAGGTTTTCTGGATAACGTCTCTCTGGAAAAGCGTAAAAGCTCCGCGTGAGTACTCGTATTTGGTGTGGACGTGCTGGTTGGCCATGCTAATATTGCGGTTGTTTTGTGCTTTAACGCGTACTCGCTTTGAGTTTTTGATTGATGTATACCTATGGTTATTAGACGCTTTTTTCCGGAAGGTTCTTTTACGATTCGATAATATGATTCCTTGTCGAGAAAGGTTACCCTTCTCAATGGTGTATCGGTCCAGTTGTATTCGCTAAAAGCGTGTGGTGTTGATATAGGATAGTTTCTAATATGGTCTCCGTAGTAGTCCTGTGGTAATATAACAACTCCTTCTGTAGGTTCGTATCGAGCAGGGTTTTTCAATCGAGATAGTAGAGATGAATTTGCAGTGTTAAGAAAAGCCAGGTTATATGTAAAACTTAACAATATAATGTAGAAAAAAACTGTAAACATTGTAAAAGTTTCTAGGAAATAAAAAAAACTGTGTCGAATGACACGATGTCTTAAATGACAAACTTATGTCATAGAGCTCAAGAGAATTATTCTCAGACATAGAGTAAAAACAAGAGATTTCAAGATCTATTCCTATCTTACGGAATTCATAAAAGACCGGTGTTTTTAATTCGGGCTTTCATCTTGTAACAGTAAACATTTAGTCAATTTAAAGATATTTAATTTATGCTACAAATAAAGCTACACGAATTTACTTAATTCTCTAATTTACTAAAAGAAATCATAGTTCCGGAAACTTAAGTCATGTGTATTAAACACGTGCCGTGCAAATATTTACCTATTGGTAACGGAATCTTGATGCAAAAGCCGCATTCAAAATTCCCAGAACAGCGCACCCTTATCCCTAAATCTATACAGAATAAGATATAATAAGTACTGCATGGAGTGTAGAATACTGTAGTAGTTATTATTGGGGATATCGGTGAGGATCCTGCTACCCTGCGGGGCCTGCGGGCACAAGCCCCGGTCGCCGTCATTACGCGGCCGGTCGTCGCGCGGCAAACATGGCGCGCGTCACTGCGCTCACCGCTCTACTGCTACTCCCTGTGATAACAGCAGAGATTCTCACCCCTCCGTACTTTAACCTTGCCATGGGGAAGAAGATCACAGCAACAGCGACTTGTGGGGATGAGGGCCCCGAGCTGTACTGCATGCTTGCCGGCGCAAAGGCTGATCATCATGAGCGCGTGATTCAAGGACAGGTATGTTTGTTGATGTTCTATCTAAGCTCGGCAGACTAGTATGGTTCCAAAATTAAAACTCTATTTAATATGTTATATATACTAAAGAAACCAACGCGCTGAAACTTTAGTTTATATAGAACAGCTTGAGTTTAATATACAACTATTCAGTTTCCTACAGTTCGTGTATTTTAAAAGCTTGGCATAGATAATGCCAAGCTTTTAATGATTATAGATAAACCATGTGTATATTAAAATATTATTTCCCCTTAGAACTGTAATATGAAGTGGCTTTCATCATCATTATAAAATCTTATTTGTCGTTCAACCTAAATATGTTATCAGCTAACATTCTAAATTATTAAAATAAGTGAGTTGACACACGATTCGGGCTAAATGCTCCCGGCTTCGCAGTAGGTACTAACCTACTGATAAGAGAGTTATCTCGTGTCCTGTTGCCCCACCATCCCGTGATAACGGGTTCGATGCTCGATGAGAAACCTCTATAATGTATATTGTGTCATCAAAACTTAAATTTATCTAAATAACAACCAAACTCTCGAAAGGTTCAGTGAACTGCGTTTGATTATTAAAATGGGTCCTAAAAACCTATTCTTTTATCTCCAACCTAGACCATAACATTATCAATAAATACCCATTAGTACAGAGCTTTATTAAGCTTTGTAGAAATGCAAATAAGCGATTCATGTAGGTATATACATAAATACGATTGTAAGGCTCTGTTCTCATCCACGATAGTTGTTAGTATTTTATAAGAAGTTTAATAATTATGAAATCATTAGTCTTGTGTACTATAGGCATAGATACTGTACAACAAATCGACAATCGCTATCATATTTGTCTACTTTAGTAATAATAAAAGTAGAGATTCGATCTTTGTAACAATTTGTTCTGCCGAAAAGTTATTTACAGAAGAACGCATGACTTTTAACCCTCTTATCGTAACCTCTGCGATGAATGAACAAAATTCATATCGTAGTATCTATGTTCTAATTTCGAAATGAATTTATTATGTCTAATAAGTACGAATAGTAGGTACATTCTCAATAGCAACACCGAACCAATAAGTAAGTATAGGTACGCGTAGGACTACACACAATTGTTAGTCTGATATTGTTAAAATTTCTGGAAAGGCTTAGCTTAAAATCTATCAAAGCTATAAAGTGAGGGTTTTTTATTATTCTTTCTAGGAAGATACAGAAGTAGTCTAAATAAATAGATAATTCTCCTATGATTTAAATGACGTATTTTAGACTCATAATCGTAGCGTCGAACTGTGCTGAACTTTATATAAAAAAAACTGAAATAATGATTGTCATTAATGGTTCCATATACAATAAGATAAGTAAAAAGTAAGCATTATAGAAAAAGCGCTGATACTAAGTCATAAACATGGTTATTACTGGGACACACCGGTCCTATAAACTATAGTTAAGTTATGACGAGCTCATAATCCTCGTACAGGTTCTTACCTGCGCGTCGATCGGCGATTTATTGTTTTATGCCGAATAGATACCAACCAATTCATGTTGGAGTTCAGAATAACACAAATAATTTAAAAGTAATTATACCTACACACTTATACCTAATATGCTGACTGTGAATCTTCTATGATTTTATAGTAGCAAACCATTAGGTAGAGCAGGTATTTGATAGTTATATTATAAAAAGAGGCTTGCAGTAATATTCTCTGATAAAAGGACGTAATTTCAATAATTTTGAATGTATTATACTGTTCTATTGAAATATAAAATAGTTGTAAGTCATCTAAATATTTGTAAATCGAGTCGGAGAAATGTAGACGAAGTAGCGTGCGGATCAGACGCCAATAGTTAATCATTTTTGCCAGGTAAACAAATAATGTAGAGCAACCTATGGAATTGTTATAATTGCTGTCGACTGATTCTAAATTCTCATAAATGTAGTAATTTGATACAAAACAAAACAACATCTCTTATTATGAGATGCGCCGAACGATTCTGCCGGTTTTGGTTGTTCGGTTTTTTGCAGACATGTGGCGGCCAAATGCGCGTGCGCGGCCTGTCTTTAAATCCTCTTTTGTTTCATTTTGGTTCTTAAACAATAGCTCCTGGATTGAATGGGTTTTTTCCCGTTGTTTAAACAAGTTCCTGGCGTCGTGGCCGGTATGAGAAAGGGCTTTGTGAATGGACGAATTTATCGCGCTGTTAAATCTTTCATGTTGCAGGTTTTTTATTACATGTGAGATAAAAGTTGAAATGATGATTCTAAGTATTGCACTATTCAAACAAGTTTCTAGTAAAAATACAGGAATGCGATGTCTAGGCTCTCTCAGTTCAAGCACACTCAACTCGTGGCTTAAACGGATTCAATCGGGAATTGGAATGTCTTTGATCTGGATTTAGTAGGTTTTAAAGATAAAGAAATACGTTGCTTTAGTTTTAAATAAGGTTTACCGGCTCTATCTTACGTTTTATTATGCGTTTGAAAATAAAATATAAAATATCCGCTGCCGTAAATCTCCAGAAATGTCATTCGTATCAATCAATTATCGAATTTTATTCTAGGTGTGCGATATCTGCAATATGACAAATGACGCGAAGAAGCATCCTCCGGAGTACGCAGTGGACGGAAGAGAAACTTGGTGGCAAAGCCCTCCGCTGTCTCGCGGTATGAAGTACAACGAAGTCAATCTCACCATCGATTTGGGACAGGTAAGCTTCTTCACATGCTAATAATTGTAAAATCTATCAAAGTTATATAGTGAGGGTTTATTATTATTCTTCTATTATGACGCTGTGCACCGCCATATACTCCGTCATGCTTTATTATGAGTTACAATGTTTTAATTTAGAATAAAACTGTAAATATGCTATCAGCAATCTGGTGCATTTCTTGCAAGCTTTGCTTAGATTGTGACTAGTGTTTTGTGCAATATTTTTGTACTATTTTCATGTATATGTATATTTATCTTATAGTAATACTCTTAAGCTCCGTATAGAACATGTTCATATGATCTAGGCACGCTCAATACACATTACCAGACCATTTTAAGATCTAGGTCTAACAGTTACTTCTTGATCTAGGCACGCTGTAAACATACATTGGGTTTGTATTTATGAATATTTACGTTAAGAGTTTCGAGACCATTGATCCATTTGAGATCAAATTTTATTATCAAACTGTTTTTACTAGAATAAAAAAACCGTTCAGAAATTGACGATTTATTTCGATCATGCTGTAGACATATGCTGATGAAACCCATCTGCATGGTTGCTAGATTCGGCACAAACCGATGATATCATGCGTTAAGTGTTTCTAATTATTATGTCTAGTGCTTACATCCTGTATTTATAAACAACTAAATAACTTGAGGACAGATTTGTTATCTTGAGACGATGAGACTTTTTGGTGACACGTTTTAATTCCTATAAACCACTTTCCATTAAATTGTATACAAGAATGAAATAAATTTCGATTATGCTATCAAAATAAGTTCATTTTGAAAATTAAATGGTCTTAGATCCTTGTCTTGGTGTAGTTATTACAAAACGGGTCACCATCTGTTAATCACTAATTAAAAGACCGCACTATAATGGAGGCTGTTTTAAAGACCAAACATGATTAAAATCTCTTTCGTATGACTTCCACAACTTTTTTTTGATTTTCCACTACTTGTTTGATGTCTTGCCGCACACAGCACCATAATCGAGTGCTAAGATGCCAAGACGTTAATAATAGGTTTATCTTCATCTTACTAAAAAGTGCATCACCCTTCCCTAAGGATCGTTCGTCGTCTATTTGGGACATTTCCTCCGGGAATAGCGTATGCGTGCATCGACCCCCGTTACTTCACACTGCCCATAAAATTAATAATAGACTTAACGATTCAAGTTACTCATTTGCGGAGAACGATGAAAATTATTATTTTGGGACTTTATTTTACTTGTTGTTGTAACTTAATACTTGAAATCTAAGTAGTGAAGGACTGAAATCGAACACATGGAGAAAGATAAGAAAAAGTTAGTGCATAAGCATAACATACTACAGACCGACCTGGTGCGAGTGCTTTAGCTTTGGCTAGCAGTATACCTATATAAGTACGACGGCAGAACCCAGACCAATTTGATAAATATTTGCAGATCTTACAAACACTTTTCACACATACACTTCTATAAAGTATATCGTAGAGTGGGTACATAGAGATGATACTGTTTGCATGCTTCTTAAGCTGGCGAAAAACATAATCTGAACAGAACCTTTATATCCTGCGCTGTAGGAATCACAATTGACTCCTTCATGGCAGCGAGTCATATGCACTTGCTGCTTTGCAAATGTAATGAAATATAATGCTTCTATGTACTCTTGCGAAAGATGCTACTTTCTGCTTGCGTTTCGATCCAAAGAGCTATTACTATGTATTGTTTTATAGCCCACGCCTTGACTTAAAAGTTTTAGGATAGTGTTCAATTTAATAAATACCGTAAACATTATACATATGTACTTACTTCGTTATCAATTTCATAGTTGTCGTAAGCCGAGAGACTTATAGAATCAGTATCATCCACACTCAGATACGTTAATTAAACAAAAACACTACTTAAAAAGTGTGTCTCTGTTCTTCATTTCTCATCGATAGTAGATGTCGATAGCTAAGCATGGATTATTTATTAATGTACGTCTTTGGGTGTGGCGGTTACGAGTAGTTATTATCATGTCGCCAGCCGACGAATGAACGGATATAGTGGGTGTTGATAACTAAAATACTGCAATTTACACATCGTTATAATGAAATGGCGAAGTATGGTCAATATTTTTTTTAATTGGTTGTTAGTTTTGATATATGAACAATATTACAAGCTGTTAGGTTAGTCAATTTGAATATAGATCTAATTCTAGGGATCCACCATAAGGTTCACGAGGCATTTAGCGCTGTTTTTTGTTTTCAGGAATTCCACGTTGCGTACGTTTTTGTAAGGATGGGTAACTCGCCGCGTCCAGGTCTTTGGGCTCTCGAGAAATCAACTGACTACGGAAAGACTTTCAAGCCATGGATGTACTTCTCAGACTCACCTCAGTATGTATTTATTTTATCTGTCTCTAAAATAACACACTGAACATCAGAGTATTCATACATTTCCCGCATATTTTCACAATTACGGGTAACACTGTATTTATGGGAGCCGATGGAAGATAGTGTAGCCTTAAGAGTCGCTACTCTAAAAGTAAATTTTCTGGTTAAGCTTACAATGTAATGCAATTATTAATTATTTCTGTAAGAGTTGCGTAACATAGGCTTACCCCATTGGTTCATGAGTAAAGTAACCTAAATGGCGAGGCTTACACGCAATATGACTTTCGTGGATGTGTATGACAAGTTCTAAACTAACAAATACATTAATTCTCATTTCAATTGCTTGCAGGGATTGCAAAAGATTCTTCGGCGAAGAGAGCATTCAGCCCATCACTAGGGACGATTCGGTTATTTGCAGCACTGAATACTCCAAAATATTGCCTTTGGAAGGAGGCGAGGTACATTTCATAATTATTCAACTTTATAGCTGATTTTACGCCATCTTGTAAACCTGCGTAGCGTGCAGTTATGTATACAGGAAAAGACTGATATCATTTGACTAAACACACTTGGTTATATCTACTATTGAATTGTAAAACTATTGAATGGATTTTAAAAACTTTATAATAGTGTATAATTTATAAAGATATCGTGCAAATTGTTCAAAATATAACGATAGTAAGATGAGGTCGCGGGCATCAGCTAGTTCGAAATATTTTCCCGTGACTTTTTCTTTGAAGCACTTAAATACTATAACTTTTATATAACAATAATATAATAACTTCCAGATCCCAATCTCGCTACTAAACTACCGTCCTTCAGCAAACACTTATTTCAACTCGTCGGTTTTACAAGAATGGACAAGAGCGACGAATGTTAGGCTGCGCCTGCTACGGACAAAGAACCTTCTAGCTCATCTGATGTCGGTGGCGAGACAGGATCCTTCAGTCACTAGACGGGTAAGTTTATAAAGCGGGCTTTTAAACTCAATGCTTAAAAAAATAAAGATCAAAATCGGACTACTGTGTAAAACAGTTCTGCGTGATCAAACATAAAAGATGATTTATTCACGATGACTTGAGAACCTCTACTATTTTCGTCGGTTAATAAACGTATTTTATTGAATTCGTACAAATATTTAAACACATAGTGTGAATAAGAAACGTCACTTATTCACTTTTTTGGTAAACGTACTCAATCCAGCTCATTGAATGAATATAACTAAATTCAAAAATGTGAAGTTTTTGATGTTGTATGTTGCTATTAACAAAAAAATATGTGTTTAAGTATTAATCAGTAATCTAGTTCTCATGGTACAAGCTTTGCCTAGAGACTTAAGCGTGATGCGTGAAATTTCCAAGTGCTTTTTTCATTCATTACTTTGTTTGCAGTACTTCTACAGTATCAAAGACATCAGTATTGGTGGTCGATGCATGTGTAACGGTCACGCGGATACTTGCGACCCGGCGGATCCTAACGCCGACTCAAACATTCTGGTGTGTCGGTGTCAGCACAACACTTGCGGACCGCAGTGTGCGCAATGCTGCCCTGGCTTTGAACAGAAGAAGTGGAGGATATCGCAGCATTGGGATAGATTTGCTTGTGAACGTGAGTATACCATTTCTAATGAAGGATTAGATATTTTAAGTTCAGACATAGTAATCGGGCAAAATATTAATTCACTATAAATCAAAATCACATTTGTGGACTATAATATGTGATTTTGTTTTATGTACACTTCCAAATGTAAACTGTAGCTCTACCATGAGTTTTTACTATACTATATTTACTATACTCGCTAGTGTCTGTAGTTAAAAAAATGTATGAAGATTTGTACAGCGCCTCTGGCGGATAGTTGGGTACTAAAATTCGTAATACTAATATTGACGTAACTACTGTAGTAAAGTCAGGCGATTTTACTGTGACAGCTCATGGTAGATACACTGGGGTGCGGCATTTTTTACCTTATTTTATTTGGTTTAACACTCTTTGAGTGTGATTAGTTTATACAAATTCCTCTTATTATCTAGATTAAATTAGTTTGTATTGAAGCGCTTGTTTTTATATGGTAATAACAACTGTTGTCCAAACTCACACTGTCACTTCCCAATTCATAACCTACTATAAAAATCCATCTTTTTTTCTTACAAAAATCAACAATCTCTAAAAATATTATTCCTTTCAATAGCATGTAACTGCCACAACCACAGTTCGGAATGCGAGTTCGATACATTAGTGGACGAGCGACGTCAATCTCTCGACATTCACGGCCGGTTCGAAGGAGGAGGCGTCTGTAAAAACTGTCAACACAACACTGAAGGCATCAACTGTAATAAGTGCCAAGCTACTTATTACCGCCCTTATGGAAAGACTTGGAACGAGATTGATGTTTGCCAACGTGAGTACTGAATATTTATAAATAAGGTCAATAAGTGTGAAAGAATTCTACTTCATACAAAAATGCCCCAATCACTGCAGCATGAGGCATGGAGAAAAAGTAGCTTGCGCTGTACAAATAATCTAGAATCATCAAATCTTTAAATGACAGGTTTGGTTTATCTTTTCCTGATAAAACGTAGGTTATGTATTAATAATTTCGAACTTTACAAAGTTACGAACTATTACAAGTTTAATTTAAATCGTTCTTAAGAAATTAGTTTGATTTAAACAGTTATTGATCATCATAAGAACAGGAATAAACATCTTAACTCTCCTAATCTTTTTCACCTTTATAATATACGAACTTTCGCATTCATAATATTAGTAGGATTAAAAAATAAGGTTTTAATATTGTGATTTTCCCCCAGCTTGCAACTGTGACCCCCACTTTTCTACGGGTAACTGTGAAGAGGAGAGCGGCCGATGTGAATGTAGAAAAGAATACAATCCACCGAATTGTGACTCGTGCACTTATGGGTATTTCGACTACCCCAACTGTAAACCTTGTACGTGCAACCTGAACGGAACTGAAGGACAACATTGTACACCAACTGAAGGCATTGTAAGTATTGGGCAAGCGGAGCGAGCGAAGATTTAGATTGCTGCGAATCAGCATTTCATGTCTGTATGAACCGCTTGATCTCTAGATCTGACTAGAATGTGGTAGGCTATTGATAAGGTTACGCGATTGATTAGATCTAAATCAGAACCAATTTTCGAGACAAAACAAAAAAAAATACTAAAATGATTTCATGGAACATGTAAGGTTTGTAAATATAGTTTTAAAATGTATAATTATAACGGGAAATGTCCAAGAATATAAGCCTATATATTATTATACTAAGAAATAAATAGGCTTTGTTATAAGTAACTAATTTATTTTTCAGTGCCCTTGCAAATTCAACTATGCTGGAAAATCGTGTGAAATATGCGATGACGGGTACTACTCACCTGAATGTAAAAGTAAGTAAACATTGATTTGCATTAATATTGCACTAATCATAGATCATTTTTTAATAACACATACTTGTATTATTCTATTGCAAAATAAACATATTACAAGTTAGCTTTCTAACGGATCCAATTGAGAACCAATCGGAAGCGTGATGAAGCTACATAACTGCGCTGATTGGCAGTGGCAATGCTGGTCAAAACAAAAAAAACTAATGTAATGTAGTAAGTGCCATGTTTTGTCCACAGATTGCGAGTGTAACTCAGTGGGATCTGTGTCTCACGTATGTGACAAGGATACTGGTAACTGCACGTGTAAAAGCAAGTACAGTGGACGTACTTGCAATCAATGCGAAGCCGGATATTTCAACTACCCTACTTGCAAGCGTAAGTAATTTTTTTTTCATCACTGATCTCACACAACTACTATAGTTTTAAACTAAATCTCACACATCGCGCTTTAGTCTCAAACTAACCAAAGTTTGAACTAGGAGAACTATATAATATTTTTTTAAAACACGCAAATGTTTGTTCTTGGTGGTGATCGAACCTACACGGTTGAATACATAGAATACTTTGTTCTTTTTTTGATATCTTTGACATGACGGTCTGTTATAAACCGCTGAATGAAGTACATTGAGCTTCAAAGCTCATAATGCGACCACGCAGAGAAGAAAAAGAAAATGTTTAAAAAAACCTCTTAGCCCTGACCTTTATTCTGGACTATCAACTGAACTATGTACGTTATAGTATTGATTATGTTTTATAGATTGCAACTGCGATACCAGCGGTACAGAACCAAGCATATGTGATGACGTCACAGGACAGTGTATTTGCAAGGTTGGGTTTGGTGGGCCTCGGTGCGATATGTGCATTTCTGGGTAAGTTTTTGTGATTATATTAATAAGTAATTTCAAATTTTGACGGTTCAGTTTGTTAAATGGAATAAACACTTGCCTCATTCAGATACTCGTGTTTAGAGAAAATATAGTTGAGTCATAGTCATATTAGTCATGAACGAATAAGTGAAAAAAAACATCTTTAATATATGATAAATTAGCATAGTACCTAACAATTGAATATTCATTCGTGAAAAAGTAGCAGTATTCGCTGTAACATAAAAGCCAAAGAAGCTTACAATCCCCTTCCAATTTGTACAAATGCAGTTCCCGCTGTTATAATTATTTCTACATATTTATATTTAAATTCTAAGCTTGTATGAAAAGTAAACTTGCCTAACTGTAACTTGCCCTATAGATATTACATGGAAGTCCGCGGACGAGAAAGAATTTGCGCGCCTTGTGCCTGCGACCCGACTGGATCCACCTCTACCAGTTGTTCAGCAGACGGCAAATGCAACTGTCTAGCTAACTTCGGCGGCAAGCAATGTAACCAGTGCTCGCCTGGATTCTACAAATATCCCGAGTGTCTACGTAAGTTTGTTTAATTATTTAAATCAAATCTACAAAGTTAAGAAAACCATGATTCTTGCAGAAGATAAAATACTGTGTATGATGTATACATATATGTGTGTAGAGTTAATAAATAATTTACTTAAGTCGAAATCTCCTCCTTTTTTGAAGTCGGTTAATTATACGTCTCTACGTTTACAAGTGAAATACCTAAATTCTTTTACAAGCAATTTTATCTATCTTGTGTACCCTATAATATATTATTTTTTCTAGCATGTAACTGCGATCCGTCTGGTTCGATCGGCTCTACGTGTGACGACACGGGTCTTTGCCACTGCAAACCAAACTTCGATTCAGTGAAATGCGATCGATGCCGAGAACAGTTTTACAACTACCCGGCGTGTGAAGAGTGTAACTGTGATCCACGTGGTGTTGTTGCTAGCTTTGCTGGTAAGTTCAACTCTCTGTACTTTGATTTAGATACTATAATTCTTTAAACTGGCACGTGATTGATGCAGGGAGCTATTTTGGTTAAGTTTATGACATTTAAAGCATATAAATCATCTAAAATCCCATGTATTGTAAATAAATAAATAATAAATAATGCTGGACAATCCACACAACATCATCTAGCCCCAATCTAAGCAGAGCTTGTGTTATGGGTACTAGAAGACTGACATACTTAATACAATATATTATTACATAGATAGATATTTTTTTTTATACATATAATACCCAAAACACCCGGAATAAATATTTGCAGAACATACAAACATTTATCTCAAGGCGGGAATCGAACCCGCAACCTTCCGCGTCGCAGGCGGACCATCGCCCACCGCGCCACATCGGTCTTCATCGATTGTGATCGACACTAACAATAATATAAACAATGATTTTCAGGATGTGGTTCCGTACCGGCTGGGGAACTTTGTCAGTGCAAAGACAGAGTCCAAGGACGCATTTGTAATGACTGCAGACCGCTCTTCTGGAATATGCAAGAGTACAACCCGTATGGATGTGAAGGTAAAATTATTCGTCATGATCCATTTCGGCTGAAAATTGAGTAATAGTCTTTAAAGTCCATGGACAAATTAATATATCGTCCATAATATATGACTAAGAGAAAATACAAAACTCATATGTACGTAATTAAAGCTGAACAATATTAATAGCATATATAATAAGTATTTTTTTTAAATAAACTATGTCTGCAGCGTTGTAAAAATTTACTCTCGTTTCTACAAATAACTATAGTAGATAATGCTCTTTCTTTCACTAAACATGGTTCCACTGAACCACACTATCCTTTTCATCGCGACTACATTAACGGATTGATAGTTTATGAATATTTTCAGAGTGTAACTGCCATCTAGCTGGAACCCTAGGTGGACTTGGTGCTTGTAACACTCGCAGTGGACAGTGCGAGTGCAAATCTAACGTCGGCGCTCGCACTTGCGATCAGTGTCGCGACGGATTCTATCGTCTGCAGACTGACAATGTTTTTGGGTGTACCCGTGAGTATACTTATTTTTAACTATTTCTTTACTTATGGCTTCAAGCAATTTTTGATGTGTTATCTATATAAACTAAAAATACATATAAAAAAGTGACCGGTTACTGATGAGTTGAATACGAGTACCACGGTTGGCACGTTTTGCTATTCTACGTTAGCAACTCGCACACGTGGTCGACAGTGCGAGTGAAAGATGATTAATTGTTTTTATGTGTTTGTTTTCTTGTTCTTTGTTTTGGTGCACAATAAATATATCTACAGTCTATCAAATGGTTCACATAGTCAGAACTTTTTTTTTCCATCTATACAGCTTTCATACTATTTTATATTTCAGCTTGTGATTGTGATGTCGGAGGTTCAATAGACAGTAACTGCGACAAGCAAACCGGCCAGTGTCGCTGTCATTCGAGAGTTGAAGGCCGTCGCTGCGATCGACCAATCAGAGCGCACTACTTCCCAACTCTCCACCAATACCAGTACGAGGTTGAAGATGGAGTGACGCAGTCTGGACCGGTTCGGTATAGGAACTCTGAGGATGTCTTTCCGGGGTACTCTTGGAAAGGATATGTGGTGTTTTCTATGCTCCAGGTATGTTTTTCGAACACGTTACCGCGCATTAGTACACAGCTCAATTTGTAAGACATAGTTGATTTCTTCTATTAATTTTATTTTAGGTAAACCAACATCCTTAATTAAACATATAGCACAAAACAATTTCGCAAATCTAGTCTAATGTAATATAAAAAAAATATGATCAATCAAGAGTAACAAGTATCCTATCAGCTATCTAGTTCTCTCCTTTGTCTTAGTTTGTTAAATAGCAATGAGCTATCCAATCAATATAAATAATATGCATAATGATGACAATAAATAAATGAAATGAAATAAATATTTCAATGATTGAATACTGGATTAAATTTTAATTTTTTTTATTAAATTAAATGTTTTTCAGAATGAAGTCATAAACGTGGTTCAGATCCCTAAGTCGTCGTTATACCGCATGGTGTTAAAATACGCCAATCCACTACAGGACAATGTGCACGTTAATATCATCATCACTCCGGAAAGTGTTGTTGATATACAACAGAAGTAAGTTATTTTTTTCTAATTTTAAGTGAGGAGGAATGAGAAGTGAAATTTGTTTTAAATTTTTATTCATGTTAGTAATAAGCTTTATGTAAAGTGGTAACCTCTGCCTATAATTATGCATTGCCTAGAAGAATATTTTTTATAATTTTATTTTAGTAGACAAGTGAAGTATTTTTGTTATAAAAATCTAGATTGCTTGAACGTTTTGCAAATTCATGAATTTTTGAGAATTTTTGGCTAATAGTGTGCTTGGAGCAATGTTAAACAAAATAAAAAATATGATACAAAAACTAATATTTACTTATTTATTTTTAAATTCTAGATTCAGCGTATACCTGAGGCCAACTATCCAGCCACAGCTGGTAACTGTAGTTGGTGAGAAAAGCAATACTCCAGCACCTTTCGTGATGAACCCCGGGAACTGGACCATTACCATACAAACCACCAAGGAAATCATGATTGTTAGTCGTGTTTCGTACTAAAACTGTCTAATCATAGACTAAATAATAATATTTTTTACAAAAAATATTAAAACCAAAAGTCCAACCAAGTAATACTTAAAATATTTTTTAAAAGATAACTCAAGTAGTACTAGTCTGATCCTAGTTAAAATATGATATCACCTCTGAAGGATGTTATCTACATATATCTATCAAAGGAAGAATCATCAAAATCTGTTCACAATTGGCGTATAACTACATACAATATAAACTGTAGTCAATTTGAAAACTATTTTTTTTATGTCCTATGATTATTTGAGTAAGCGTATTTCTAAAATACATAGTATTAAACTACCATCATTTTATTCGTAGCATTCTACGTAGCGATTTATGATAACGATGGTATTTTATTCCCACAGGATTACTTCGTCCTAATACCCGAAGCGTACTACGAAGCAACAGTGCTAACAAAACTAGTGGACAAGCCGTGTGAAGTCGGCGACAACTCACTCTGCCGACATTTCTCATACCCTAGTCTTGAAGGCAGGCCTTTCACAGACATTGGAGGTCTAACGACTGGAGTTACTAGTTATATCGATAATCCTCAGGTAAAATCGTTAATCACTATTTTGTATTTCTACTACATATTTTTACTTGAACAACCATTATTATAGATTTTTATTTGCTCTTCAAAAATTTGTATGAATGTATCAAACTGAGTAATTTTTGTTATAAAACTAGGTGGAAGTATTTAAAAAAAATATTTATATAAGTACTATTAATGTGTTAGAAATAATTAATAATATGTTGATTCATCTATGTGAGATTACATCAAATTTTACATTTCCACAGCAATTAAACGAAATTCAATCTGAAGCCAACAGCATACCCATTCTGAACGTGGATCAAAGCGAACTGGGTTACAACATCAAGATAGACCCTCCGGGCGAATATGTACTTCTGATTGAATATGTGACACCTGTCACTACTGACATTACTGTTGGCTTTGACAATACTACTAGTGATGGCAGCGATTTTCAACCTAAAGGTAGAATCTAGTTCTATGTACTTCCCATAATACGAGCTTTGCCTGGTTTAAGACTAGAGCGCGTTATGAGAAAAGTCCATGAATGATATAAGAATTGTATTATAATTTTTATTTTGCCTTTTCTAATTTACCTAGTACATATAATTTTGTAAAAGACCTTTGCCCAGCAGTGGCATAGAGATATTGTGTACCTAGTTTCATAATCATTATATAAATTAAATCATTTAATATAAAAAAAATATCTCTAAATACTCATGTCTTTTCAGGAGTGGTAGTAATCAGGTTCCAATCTGGAGATGCATTGGACGTGAATGCGGTTGTGAATCTGAATAACTGTCCGTACAGCACACCATGTAGACAGATAGTAGTAGACGAACTCGCCAAGGTCAAAGTGTTGAATGTACAGGATGCTAATAACGTTGTCACTTTTATGGTAAGTGTTATTTAGAGCATAAGATGTTCCACTACATAAGAAACAGGATATTATTCTTATGAACTGAAGCAGCCAAAGCTTTAAAGATGCGTATCTAAACAAAAGACATATTCATTATTATATTGTTAAATTCTTTTAAAAGTCTTAAGGTTTGAAAACTTCGAGCCAAGTCAGTAGAAATTCATACCTTATATGTATATAGCATAACCAACGGATTCGAACACACACTCTGGCTTCGCAAATTTTTTGATTTCTGTACTAAGACATTGCCTGATTTTTTTTCTAATAATTCTCATGTACTTACATATATAATTTTTGTGTTTTTGTTAAATATTTATTTATGCATAATTTCTAACAATCATAATTCACCCATCAACTTCTTAGACTTTCTTATTTCTGTCTTTTTTCAATAAGTACTTACTTGGTTATTTTTTAAACAGTGAACGTTTATTCTAACAAGTATTTAATTACAGTCAGAGCCAGGCACACTAGCTGGAATAAAGTCAATAGTGGCGATACCCGAATCAGAATGGCACCGCGACTACATAACGCCCCGACCGTATTGTTTGCGACGCAACGGCAAATGTGAACCAGCTGTCTTTGCTACAGCTGTGGATTCTAAAAAGGTTTGCATTTTAATTTAAAAATGTTTTTTATATGACACTGGTGTAAGTAGACGACACCATCTCCTCCATTTTTTTCTAAAGATATTCTGCTATAGGTCTCATGAATGATTCGTGGAAGAAAGCAAACGCACTCCGCTCGTAAAAATTTAAATCTCTTGGAAGTTACATGCTTATTTTTGCTGCTATTGTTTTCGACTTGAATGGTATACAATACAATACAATACAATTTGTGAGAAACGTGTTTAACGCTCGAATTCATCAAACATTCACCGTGTTTTCAGATTGAAATAGAAGTGGGTATAGGTGGCGATAGAGATCAACTACCCCCCTCTATATTAGACAACTCAACTGCTGTTATTTACCTAACGCCGAGCGCAGAAAACGTAGTGATTGAAGGGAAAGTTCCCACTTCTGGCTTCTATTATATAGTATTACATTACTACCAACCTGTAAGACCTGGTAAGCACACGAGGTTTTAATTACTACCAACCTGTAAGACCTCGAGGTTTTAAACGTTTATAGTTTTGTGGATTTCCTTGAGTTTTGTATATTTCATGTAGTTTCATAAAAAAATAATGTGAGGCCCTCGATTACTGCTCTTGTCTACGTCAAACAAAACTTTATCTCAATTCCAATATTTAATATATTAGGCCCCACTGAAAACCAGTACTGAACCAATGTAATTCCTTCCTATGCTGAGTAATGGTCTTCTTAAACTTGTATTCTTGTATGTTATTAATGTAATGTTTTATCATGTATATAAATATTATATAGTTCTAGTATACTTAATAATTTCTATTTTTGTTTCCTTAGATTAAAACTAGATGGCGCTGTATGCTATGTCTATAAATGTTTATTTTTTACAGAAAGCACTATCGACGCTGTAGTGGCAGTCGATACTAGTAATCAGAAGTTTGAGACTTCGGTCCCCATCCAACATTGCCCATCTAACTCTGGATGCAGGGCTCTTTTCAAGACTAATGATGCAAACACCAGATTCCCCATTGAGCAGAATTTCACCATCACTTTCAAGGTAAATAAATCAACAAAAGACTATCGAATCACTGCTTTTATCTTACTGATATTTGATAACAATGATGCATTTTTTATACAACTTGATTATTGAACTACCTAATAAACAAGCAATCAATTTTATGATAAGTCATCTATCATCAAGTAAAATCCAGTGTCAAAAAACATCAGCAATCTACTACTTCCCTTTGTTTACTATGGGACTATAGCGCTTTGAAATGTCCTTGAATATTTATTTAACGTTAATATGTATATTCCAGGCCCCGACTAGTAAAGGAGTATGGTTAGACTACGTTCTAGTTATCGCTGAACCAGACTTCTCGGACTCTGTACTAACTGAGACAAACATGCTCGATTACACAAGCGAGTTTATGAAGAAATGCGCTCTCGATGACTATTTTATTCATCATAACGAGACAGGTATACCGATTTAGTACTCTGAACTGTTCAAGCAGCATATGATTACATACGCCTATAATACTAGAGAGTTGTGTGAAATGTCCTTGAATATTTGTTAATAAAATAGGATTCATACCTAAATCTTTATAAGCCGAAAAGGCGAAACAATTATTGTTATTTTGAACATGATGAGTGCTTGTTTACTTTTCGGGTTTAACTTTTTTATAGAAAGTTCAAAAGGTACATTAATAAATTATAATTATTGAAATCTCAAAACACCTAGATTCTAAATTGTTCGCATTGCGTGTATACATATTTAGTATCCCACTTTTTTTTTATTCCTCTAACGCTAAAACCTGTGTATTTTTCAGGTTTCTGTCGAGACGCAGTGTACTCGATAACATCGGAATACAACAGCGGAGCACTCAGTTGTTTCTGCGACTTCAAAGGTTCCACAGAACTAGAGTGCGATGCTTTCGGGGGTCAATGCCCTTGCAAGCCCAACGTTATTGGAAGATCTTGTACGACTTGTCGAACGGGGTACTATGGCTTCCCTAACTGCAAACCTTGCCATTGTCCTTCTACTGCTGTGTGTGACGATAACGGTGAGTTAAGCTACTTTTAAAGTGATGTCAAAAAACTGTTGAAAAAACAACTCATACATATAAATAATAAATAAATAGTTCAGCTATCTGCAGACTGTTTTATCTACCATACCTAATATGACTCTAAACTTTGGGTATGAATTAAATATTTATCAAAAATGCGACCCGTATGCGATAACAGACAGACAGACTGAAAGATTTTTGACCAAACTCGAAAAAGGACGCTTCACACGCTTCTGTCAAATAATTTTCTAAATTTTCAAATTAAGTCATGGAGTATTGACTCAACCCTGGGTTATTTGATGAAACTTAAAAAAATAAGTTTACATCAGTTCAATAATTGTATCTCAGGTAACTGCATCTGTCCCAAAAACGTGGAAGGCGATGATTGCGACCGCTGCAAACCTTACACGTTCAACTTCGACGTACATCGCGGCTGCGACGACTGCAGCTGCAGTCCGCTCGGCGTCACGGACGGACAGCTACAGTGCGAGCCGGACAGTGGAAACTGCGCGTGAGTTCTATCAGCTAACTATCATTCAGCTAGCTATCATGTATCTATATCATCTAGCTATCATGTATCTATATCATCTAGCGATCATGTATTATATCATCTAGCGATCATGTATCATGTCATCTTGCTATGATGACTCTACATCATCTAGCTATCATGTATCTATATCATCTAGCTATCATGTATCTATATCATCTAGCGATCATGTATTATTATCATCTAGCGATCATGTATCATGTCATCTTGCTATGATGACTCTACATCATCTAGCTATCATGTATCTATATCATCTAGCGATCATGTATCTATATCATCTAGCGATCATGTATCTAATCATCTAGCGATCATGTATCTATATAATCTAGCGATCATGTACCTGTATCTATCTATGTATTTATATATCATCAACTATCAGTCATCTAACTATCGTCTATCTAACCTTATTTATCTATATTTTTCACAGAGAATACTCTCCTTTGATATCTATTTAATGGTTGTCCACATAAATTAATTATTCCATCTTGGGCCAGTCGCATCCTCCATATTGAATTATGAATGACGTCACCTTGCTAACGCTTCATTACCACACAGTTAAGGGTATCTGTTAAAATTCAGTTGTAATCATTGATCCAAGCAAGTTTAAGACAAGTTTTTGTTTGTTTTGTAGATGTCGCGAGAATGTGATCGGTCGTGTATGCGATCATTGTATTCCCGGTCACTACGCGTTCCCAGATTGTGTGCCGTGCAGTTGTAATATATACGGCACTACTGATGACGTGTGCGATCAGGACACTGCGCAATGTTACTGCAAGAAACATGTTAGGGGACAGGTGAGTACCATCACACACACACACACAATCAAACCCTCACACATAAATGGAGTCGAAGAATAGAATAGAAAAAAAACGGCAATTATGTATAACAAAAAACAATGCTATAAGACTCGGGAATTATTATACTATTGTCATGCCATGTCTAATAAAAATATTTACTTCTCGTAGTCTATGACACGCACGAAGCTAGCTTTCTATTGTTAAAATAATTAGCAAAATCAGTTCAGTAGATCTAGAGATGAAATAAAGGAAGAACTAATGTTTGCATGTTTGTAGAAGGGTTTCTATAAACTTCATAGATCCGAGCCTGAATACATAAGAGGAGTAAGTATCGATTTTGTGTATATTTTGTTGTAGGAATGTGACACATGCAAGGACGAATACTTTAACTTACAAGTCAGCAACCCTGAGGGTTGCTCAAAATGCTACTGCTTTGGGAAAACTACCAGGTGTTCCAGCTCTTATCTCGCGTGGGCTGCGGTATGTAAACTTTATCTTATTTTTGTAAACTTTAAAATTTGACCGGTTAACTTTTGTAAACTTTACAACTTAACCGGTGTATTATTGTAAACTTGTGACTTATTGACAAGTTTTATTTGTAAACATGTCACTCAATTTTGTAAACTTGTAACTCAACAGATTGACGGCATGACAAACTGGTTCCTAGTAAACATCGAAGCGAACAAAACTCTTAACGTGTTTCCGCGCGCGTCTTTGCCTGTGTTGGTCAACGATTCGGTCATAGTCGCCGATCTCGAAGGGGAAGGTAGCAGGCAGAAAGTAGTTTATTTTGGTGCACCTGACTATTACCTAGGTGAGTTCTGTCAAATAATGTTAAGTTTTAAACATCAGAGCCTGTTGTCTGAGTTTTCTCAAACGATTCTCTAAAACTAAAATGCTAATTATGGATAGCTCAAAACGATACTTCGACTTGAAATTTCGTTGTACTCTACTAAGTCATGCGTCACTGCTCAGTTAGTATTAGCTTTGCCTTCTTTGGGTTCGATTCCCACCAAGAACAAACAGTTATATGATAACAGACACTGATGTATTTTTCTGTCTGGGTGTGACTTTGTATTCTAAGTGTTTACAAAAGTTTATAAGTGTTCTATCAGAAATCTAGTATAAACAAGCTTTATATAGTTTGGGGCTAAAGCGTGATGTATTAAATTTCCATTCATGTTTATCTTTATAAGCTAGTGCGTGATGTGAGAAATGATCGTGTATTTTCTTTATAGGCAAACGTCTAACATCATACGGTGGGTACTTGACCTACTCCGTTCTATTCAGCACCCATAGTAATGGACGAGCGATACCGGCTGCTGACGTCATCATTGGAGGTCCTAACGGGTACGTAAAACCACTGCTTGTCAACCAATATCTTTTCTTTATTTATAATAAACAATAACTAAGGCGCATTAATAGTTTTTTTTAAACATTCGCAGTCAGAACTCATATTAAAGAGATTATATTATAAGGGTTATGGTTAGAGATATGTTTTATAACATCAGCTTTTTCTAGCGTTTCAATTGCTTACAGCTCTTCTAGTCCGATATCCCGAGAAAATATTTTGTTTAATTTTTTTTTTGTAAAAATACGTTAAATTACTAATGCTACACATATTAAAGTCAAAGTCAAAGTCAAAAATTACTTTATTCAGTAAAATCACAAGGATCATTTAGAATCGTCTTACATACTAGGTGATTCTAGGTGCCAGTTCCACGCGACCAGAGCCTAGAAGAACGGGCAAGAAACTTTATTATGTCGGTTGGTATGTCTGGTCGTTAGTTGTTTGGATATATAAGTCAACAAAATATAGGATCATAAAAATTAACAAGTTTGATAAATACTTAAATAAAATTAATCATCATATACCAATATAATATTCCAGGTACCTTGTCCACACTAGCGTGGAACAACCGCCTACAGGGGAACTTTGGAGTCACTCCGTCAGATTGTCAGAAGATGAGTTCACTACTTTAGAGGGTAGTCCGGTCACTCGAGAACAGTTTATGAACCACTTGGTTGATATCACCAGCATTTACATCCGAGCGACTTATTGTGATCAGGCAGTCGAAACCAGGTAATTGTAACTTAATTGTAGTAAATATATTTACAGTAAGGCAATTATTATTTCACATTGAACTTTATAAAAAAAAAATCGGCTAATTTCAGCTTCGTAGAGCGTGTTCTCTGTCACTCTATCTATGTGACGTTTTTTTCAATCCTTAACATGTTGTATTTTTTTTATTTTCCTTAAACTCGTGACAAGCTTTAGAAATATATGAATTGTATTTTAAAGATTATTTTTTATTGGTTATATTGAAATAGAAGCTAGTTTTTTTTTAAATTATTTTTTCTTGAATTATTTTTAGTTGGTTTATTTCTATATGTTTTGCTTTCCATAGATAAATAGCGAGTGTGATAACATTATGTTTTTTTTTCAAGATTAATGACAACATCACTGAACGTCGGCATCGAGATATTCGTAGAAGAAGACTCTCCACGGCGAGCGACGTCCGTTGAAGAGTGTCGTTGTCCGCAAGCGTACAGAGGCATGTCTTGTGAACAATGCGCTGAAGGACACTATAGATTGCCGTCTGGACACTGCGTGCCGTGCCAGTGCAACTCACACACCACGCAATGTGATGTAAACACGGGCGTTTGTTTGGTAAGTAAATTTGTGTCCACATTGAATTAGAAGACCGGGCTCAGTGGCACGTCTTAAGAGAGACTTACGTCCAGCGTTGGACTGTATAGACTGATGATGATGATGTACTTTGTGTATTGCGAAGCCACAAATAAAACTGGTGTTATCGCGCGATTGTGATTCCACCACCAAACGTCTAATAAATATTGTTTAGATTATATAATTTAGATGCAAAATAAACTATGTTACTGTAGACTTGTCGTTGGCACTCTAAAACTTTTGATCACTGCACTTTCTTTTTAGACTGTCACAAAGATATCATTCTTTTGTTGTTTACCGTTGTTAAAATGAAGTATTTTGTTGTGTGTAGGATTGTAGCGACAGTACGATGGGTGATCATTGCGAGCTTTGTATTCCCGGATTCCATGGAGACGCAACTCGAGGCACCCCTGTAGACTGTCTCATCTGTGCCTGCCCCATGCCTTATCCTTCTAACAAGTAAGTAAACAAATGGATACTTCACATCACATTCTTGTCCCAAACTAAAGAAAGCTTGTAAGGAATTAGATTGGTGACAGAATACTTATTGTGACTTTTAGCCCCAAGCTAAGCAGAACTTGGGGCTAAATACATACATAGAATACATAGTAATACTAACACTTTAAAAATCGTGGTTAAAACGTTGACAATTCTTCAGATATCAACGAAAGGTACCCTCTCAAATAAATTTAATATATTTCCTTAGCTTTGCGATCGGGTGTGAGCTGAGTCACAACGGTTCACTTATCGCGTGTCAGTGCAAGGAAGGTTACGCCGGAGCCCGTTGTGAATACTGCGCCGCTGGATTCTATGGAGAACCGGAACGCATCGGTAAGCTGAAGAATTTTCTCTACATTCATATTTCTTCTGGTTGGGTGAAATATAAAAAATAGTGTTGAGGAGCCGAAGTGTATTTGCACGTCATCAAAACATTTGCATTTGACGATGAATATTGATGACGATTTATAGGGTCATGGTTAGGGGGTGGATTATAAGTTTTAACGAATTGATAATTTCCTCAATCAGCCTAATATAAACTAGTTTTGTATATTAACTAAACGTTAAAAGAAGTTTTAATAACAATTTAAAAAACTTTTTCAGGCGATTACTGCAAGCCATGCAATTGTTCGGGCAACATCAACAAAAATGATCCGAGTTCTTGCGACTCGATCTCTGGCGATTGTCTGAAATGCGTGAACAACACCGCCGGCGCCGCTTGTAATCTATGCGCTCCTGGTTTCTACGGAGACGCTATATTTGGCAAGAACTGTACCGGTAAGTTTTAAGCATTTATTTTTAATCTTGATTATTATAAAACCAGTACCTAAAATCACGGTTTTGTATGAGAGTCCCCTTAAATATATATATTTTTTTATTATTGGTAGTTATAGCGGCAACAGTAACACATCATCTGTAAAAAATCCAACTCTCTAACTATCACGGTTCATGAGATACAGCCTGGTGATAGACAGACAATTACCGAAGTCTTAGTGACCTTTCAGTACGCAACCCTAGAAAAACATTTATTTTTAAGTTTTGGCTACCTGGAATCTGGCTTAAAGGCTAATATGGCTATTCAACGCTCCAGTCAATAATATTACAGCTTAGTTGCTAGTAGTTTAGCTTTTTCGATTTACCGTAGACCTGTATAAAATGCCTGGTGATTTTTTTACCTTCATATTATCTATCTAGCGTGTGTGTGCGCTTAAATGTCTCATTTGTTTGTCCAGCGTGTGTGTGCGTTAAACTTTCTCATTTGTTTGTTCAGCGAGTATGTGCGTTAAACATTCTCATTTGTTTGTCCAGCGTGTGTGTGCGTTAAACTTTCTCATTTGTTTGTTCAGCAAGTATGTGCGTTAAACATTCTCATTTGTTTGTCCAGCGTGTGTGTGCGTTAAACTTTCTCATTTGTTTGTTCAGCGAGTATGTGCGTTAAACATTCTCATTTGTTTGTCCAGCGTGTGTGTGCGTTAAACTTTCTCATTTGTTTGTTCAGCGAGTATGTGCGTTAAACATTCTCATTTGTTTGTCCAGCGTGTGTGTGCGTTAAACTTTCTCATTTGTTTGTTCAGCGAGTATGTGCGTTAAACTTTCTCATTTGTTTGTTCAGCGAGTATGTGCGTTAAACATTCTCATTTGTTTGTCCAGCGTGTGTGTGCGTTAAACTTTCTCATTTGTTTGTTCAGCGAGTATGTGCGTTAAACATTCTCATTTGTTTGTCCAGCGTGTGTGTGCGTTAAACTTTCTCATTTGTTTGTTCAGCGAGTATGTGCGTTAAACATTCTCATTTGTTTGTCCAGCGTGTGTGTGCGTTAAACTTTCTCATTTGTTTGTTCAGCGAGTATGTGCGTTAAACTTTCTCATTTGTTTGTTCAGCGAGTATGTGCGTTAAACATTCTCATTTGTTTGTCCAGCGTGTGTGTGCGTTAAACTTTCTCATTTGTTTGTTCAGCGAGTATGTGCGTTAAACATTCTCATTTGTTTGTCGTGCGTGTGTGTGTCTTTAACTTTCTCATTTGTTTGTCCAGCGTGTGTGTGCGTTAAACTTTCTCATTTGTTTGTTCAGCGTGCGTGTGCGATGAGTTCGGTATGGACCGGTGCGACCCCGCGACTGGCACGTGCGTGTGTCGCGAGGGGGTGGTGGGGGACAAGTGCGAGCGATGCGCCCCTTCGCACTGGGGGATTGAATCCGGCCGAGGTTGTGAGCCGTGTGATTGTGGACTCGCTTCCGATTCTGAGCAATGTGACCTCGCTACCGGACAATGCAGGTATACAATACAATATATCGTTAAAGAAATCGCTCATTAATTGATATGATTTCATTGAGAATATCATTTAATTTTTATAAGTAATTTTTGGCTCTTTCTAGTTCTATGATGAAGAATTATCATTAATATTGACACATAATAAAACGCAAAATATTATAAAATGTTAGTGGCAAATTCATATGTACTCTATACTCTAGCTGGTGCTCGCGACTTTGTCTGCGCAAGAGTATCTTTAGAACCATAGTTCCTAACAGACAACCTTAAACGATATGAATTATGTATTCAGATCATAATCTACCAATCATAGCTTAGCTATAATAGATAAAATTATAATTTCAGATGTGCAAAGGGTGTGACAGGAAAACATTGCGATCAATGCGCAGCTGGTTACTGGAATTATTCTAAGGATGGATGTGACCGTGAGTTATAATATTTTTTATACCAGACATTGTGTCCCAAAGCATAAAAAGTCATTTTTAAAATAGTTTTTTTTTATCTGTCATAAATATAATAAATCTTATTTTTCTATATGAAATAAATGGTAGACACACTTATAACTATGGGTATTCTACAGAAGATTCAGGCATGATACGAACATACCTATTTATTAAGTATACATTCTTTTATTTGCAGATTGTAACTGTAATACTGGATATTCTGTCGGGTTTATGTGCAATGCGACCGGACAGTGTGAATGTCTGCCCGGCGTTATCGGCGAGAAATGCGATCGTTGTCCAGAAAGGCAAGTTTTTTTTTCTATATTACATTTATGTAGTACCATTTATTCACAAACTAAGCATAGCGTGTACTTTGGGATATCGGTTGCTGATAGAATATTTGAATACATACTAAAAAACATAGTTTGAGATACATAACAAACATCAATCTTTTTCTACCATATAAATGTTTATCCTAGATGGAATCGAACCCACGACGCACATTTCAGAGCTATATCAACCGAGCTGACGCATTTCAACTCTAAAAACGGCATTTTTATTTTGGTAACTAATCTAGACTCTATTTAATACTGTAATCAGGTAAAATATTATTTTGTACTTGTAGATGGGTGTTACTTCCGAACGAAGGTTGTCTAGAGTGTGATTCATGCACGGACGCTCTTATCTTCACTGTCCAGGATTTATCCTATCTACTGGCTAACGAAACTGCTGAATTCAAGGTGAGGAAGATATTTTTTTATTTTATTTCCAAGAAAAACAAACGTGTAATGAATCCATATCTTATCTAAAATTATATCTATTGACCACTTATATTTACTGTATTTACGTAAATACAGCAAAGTATTTGACTATATAGGAATTTAAACAATAAATTCTTATTTTTTTTCTGTTTAAATTAAATCAAACAAGATTATATTTTTATACTTAATGTATTTGTAATGTTTGTCATGTCTTAAATAAATTTCATTTCATTTCAATGAATCATTTCATTTCATGCATTTGACAAAGACTTGACAGATTTGACATTTTGCAGGACAAAGCGGATTCTTACTTCACGACGCAGCGTTTGAACTACATTTGGAACCAAACACAAGACCTAGGACCGCGTGTCGCTCAGCTTAAGAATGTCGAGGTTTCCGACGCGAGTGCTGCTGTCAAAGCTTTGGAGACCAGCGCTAAGAATCTACTGCGATCCGTACGTATTTATCAATTCAATTATAAAAAATAAGTTACATTCTACATTAGGCGTGTTGGCTATTTGATATAAAATATGTGCAATACATATACATTTTTTGATTGAGTGAGCAAAGCGAGCGCGTATCCAAATAATATCTGTCTGAATCCTTGTGACTTAACGGAATAAAGAATATTTAACTTTAACTTAATTTTAGTAAAACCTATTGCAAATCGGTTTTGTATGAATGTTTGTTAGAGCATAACTTTCGAACTGCTTTTTACATGCCACGAAATCTCAGTTCAGGGTAAACTAGCACTCAAATACATCGTGTCATTCAGACTAAGTAACATATAGATACACAAGTATCAATTCTTTTCTAAACAATTATTGCAGGCTGAATTCGCGGCAACCGACAGTGACAAACAGATAAATCGCGCGGCAGTAATAGCTTCGGATGCAGACTCGACGCTCGCGACCGTTCGTGCAAGTCGACAGAAAGCAATGGATGCTGTTAATCATGTCTCAGATTTAGCCACGGGATTAGAACTTAGCCAACAGCCCAAAGTGGACAGCGCATTGACTGAGGCAAGCCAGATCAAGACTGACATACAAGGTAATATACAATACTCACTACAGAAGATTAAACACGTATTTATTTAATTAAACATGTTTAAGGGATACTTTGAGATAAAGTAAAATAAAAAACTATATATATTTTTTACCTAGTTTTTTTGTTAACCTCTAGTATTCACGATATGATAAGTTAATATTTTTTCCTCAGGGAAAGACCTGGCTCCGAAGAAACTTCAAGCAGAGGCGGCGTTCGTAAATGCAACCAAACAGATCGAACGAATGAACGTATTTGTACAACCCGTCAATGAACAAGCTAAGGTAAAAATCTATCACTATTAAACAATCCAATCGCAATAATTGTATTTAACATACCTTTTCTGGCCCTCATGCTTTCAGTTATATGTTGGGTAGACCGAGTGAAATTAATCTAGGAGTATTTAAACATTGACGTATTTGAGATACATTGCGCGTCAACATCAGTTTTACTGACGAATGTTGCGGCGTTAGCGCGCAGTGTATTTCAAATACGTTACGTTTACGATTGTTACATGTATTCGTGCTCAGCTCTCTGATCTATAGTTGAAATTTGATTCCAGAAATTCGAAAACCTTGTGAATTCGACACGCGCTCTGAAAACCAAACTGGATGAGATGTCACAATACACTGATCTTGCTCAGCATTCTGCCGATACTGCTGAGAAGTTGAACTCTAAGAACAGGTAATAAGGCTGATTTTAAATGGAGTTGAGGCGAAGTGGGGTTGTGGTGATGACCAAATCCCAAACTACGAGAGTTTGGGAGGATGCTCTCGACAAACTAAACAAAAACACACTTATGCTCCTCAATCTTTTACTTCTGTCAAGAATTTCCACAAAAGGTTTTCAAAAAAAATAGCAATTACTGTATTATTATTAAACCCATTAACTTTATTGGGTCAATAATGGAGGATGTTTTAATCCACTCAAAAAAATCACTCGGTATATAACTGTGCCGTGAAGTGAGCTATAGTTTAAAAAGCTTTTATATTATTGTAGTCTTATATACCTTATATATTTTGTTTACCAGGCAATCGAAGTTCGGAAACAAAGTCCTTTCCGTGACGAAGCTAAACACAGCCGCGATGAATGACATTATAGACACGGCTTACGATATTGGCAACGCAACTTACCACATCATCGTCGGAGGAACAATTCTTGCTAATTCTACCAAGTAAGAGTTCGAAATATTTATTATTATTCAAAACATCAAAGAAATAGTAGTTAAGATAATTAACTTAATCAGACGAAATCACACCATAAATATTCATGGACATTTTCACATATCGCACTCTAGTCCCAAACTAAGCATAGCTTGTACTATGGGAACTAGATTGCTGATAGAATACACACACAGAACAAATATTTATGTTCATCACTCTAACATTTGAGTGGGAATCGAACCCACGAGAAGGAAGAGATAAAGAGATATTTTCTCAAATCAAACAAAGCTTGCATACATTTACTAGTACTTTTTTACCTGACTAATTTTAAATTATATTTATACTGAGCAAAGTTTTTGTACTTGAGTAAAGTAAAAAGTGATAACTAAAAAAATATTTTTTTTCAGAGCGGGTGAAGAAATCGAGCCAGTTATCATGAATATGGAAGAGCGACTAAACAGCCTCGCGAATGATCTGCCCGACTTGAAGGGTTTGGTGGACACTGCACTTGAGCATACTATGATGCTTCGGCACAGGGTAAATAATGATGACTTTGATTTTAATAAATATCCTTTATCATGGGTATAGATTGATCGATATTTATTTGACAAACTCAAAGCTCACACATAAAATAGACTTAAAAACTGTTCTATAAGCGCCAGTTGCATTTATGGTCTATGCGACTATATGGTCATATAATTGCAACTTAACAAGTCAATTCAAACATCACATTAATATTTATTTAGTATATTAAGTTTTATTATTAAACAGGCGGAAAATCTACGAGCGTTAGCAGAGAGAGAAAACAACAACACTCGCACTCAACACGCTTATTCAGCGGCGTCAGCCTATTCGTCCATCGTCCAAGAAATTGGTGATGGTAAGAAAGCAGCGGACGATGCTGAAATAGCAGTGCAAAACGCTACTGCCACTGTGAGTATACATAATACAAGATCAAGTAGAGAAATTGATTGCAGCATCTGCTGGTGTGCCCATCGTGCCCTAACACCTGCACCAAAGAGGAGGTGAATGCAGCCACAAGTGGTGCTGCAGAGCTTGCAAAACACCTCTCAAAACTTATCTAGCATCGACACGATAAGAAGAAGAAGAAGTAGAGAGATAATATTCCAATATTTGAATTTTGATTTTTGTTCTATACTAATAGATGTTACTCGCGATTACGTACACGTAGGTACGTTTGCCAAGTCCGAGAAATATCTTCAGTGCAAATAACACAAAAAAATAAAATAAATAAATTTTAAATGAAACCGTAACTAGTTAAAAAAGTTACGGCTACGGTGGTGGTAATGTTCTAAGAATCATTTACAGTTTTATAATAGTATAGATGAATCCTAGTACAAATATTGTATATAATATTCCAGAACCATTTACTAACGGAACGAGTGACACCGAGTCGCGACAGATCTGAATCATTACTCGCCCAAGCCAGCGAGGCAGAACTCACTGTTGAACAAAAACTACGAGTAAATCTAACTCGCGCAGAACAAGCTCTTGGTAACGCAACTCGTACTCTCGCCTCAGCTGATGATGACAACAATGCTATCCAACTGTAAGTATTCTCAGAGTTAGATTTACTCGCTTGTAGACTCGAGTACAAGCAGCAAGTAAATCTCGAATCGAGTAGAGGAAGGAGGCTTGAAATTTTTATTTAATATTGTTAACGTTTCTGTATAATGAGGATCAGTTAAAAAATCAAACATTGGAATTCTGATGGGGGCTTATGCGCTATAACATTCCGAGCATAATGCTTTTAAAATAATTTAAATCCATCAAAAAATTACGAAGATATTAAAGTTTTATTTTTGCCTGTTTCTAAACCCGTACTGAAACTCACTAGTTTGGCGCATATATTCGAAACTACAGAACCGATTTTAATATTTTTTTTCATAAAGGTAGTGTATCCTAGAACGACATAAGCTATTTTGTATTATAGCGTAATTATATTTCTAAACCAAGCTGGAGAAATTGCGCTTATATTATAATTTTCTCTAGTGGTTGTATCATTTTTATAAGTGGGTACAGCATAAGATTGGTTGGATTATTCTTTATTTAATAAGTTTCATGATGAATCAATCGGGTGGCCCACCTGATGCAAAAATAGAAGATAAATATCTAGTTTAGAAGTTGCCCGCGAGATGGAACTGTCTACAACCGCGTTATTTAATTTTGAAATTTTCTGCTAGATGGTGCTATACACAACTGAATCATTGCCCGCTAGATAGCGCTATACGTAGCTACATCATTTAGTTTACACGTGGCCTGCTAGATGGCACTGCATACAGCTGCATTATTTAATTTTGAATTTTCCCGCTAGATGGTGCTATGCACAACTGAATCATTGCCCGCTAGATGGCGCTATACGTAGCTACATCATTTAGTTTTCAAGTGGCCTGCTAGATGGAACTGTCTACAACCGCGTTATTTAATTTTGAAATTTTCTGCTAGATGGTGCTATACACAACTGAATCATTGCCCGCTAGATAGCGCTATACGTAGCTACATCATTTAGTTTACACGTGGCCTGCTAGATGGCACTGCATACAGCTGCGTTATTTAATTTTGAATTTTCCCGCTAGATGGTGCTATGCACAACTGAATCATTGCCCGCTAGATGGCGCTATACGTAGCTACATCATTTAGTTTTCAAGTGGCCTGCTAGATGGCACTGTATACAACTGCGTTATTTAATTGAAAAATTGCCCAATAGATGGTGCTATTTACAGTTGCTGTATTTAGTTTTTAAATTTCACGCTAGATGGCGCTATACACACAACTACATTTTTGCCCACTAGAGGGCGTTATACGCAACTTCATTATTTAGTTTTTAAGTGGCGCATCTTATAATTTCTAGTTCCCTACCAACGCCTGGTCCGTTCACGCTTCAAGACGAATCTCAAAAGGCTGATAATGTGGACACCACTGTCAAACGGACATTCGATATAATGTCACAACTCGGCACGGACTTGGCTGCAAGCAAAGAATGGGCACAAACATTACCAAAACTCGCTGATGAAGGACAGAAGATGACTTCTAATGTTGATAGCTTATGTAAGTTATTAAAGTGACCTGTCAAAACTGTTTGAGTGAAATAATAGTTCTTACCATTTGTATAATAGTATTTACTAATAGTGTCATAGTATTCTAGTAAATTAAATATTAAAAAAATTAGTACTCACTAGTACTGTACTGATTGATCCTTATCAGTATCAGATTTAGTTGGATTCTTTCACAAATAGACTTATTTCTTTTGGTCCTACTCAAGTATAAATTCAATCATTCGGGTCGACAAAGGTAAAAGATAATAAAAACCAAATAAACTAAAAACTAAATGCAATAGTTGTCATCTAATATTTTTAGACAAATTATATTTTCGATATAAAATAATACCTGTCAAAACTGCTGCGATATTACTCTATGGAACAAATAAAAACATTTTGTATTTGATTCTAAGTATATTTGCATATTACAGTGACAGATATAAACAACATGGAACCGTCCATACTCGAAACTTACCGTCAAGTGAAGACGCGACAAGATGAGCTCGAGAACCGACGTAAAGAAGCAGATGAGAAACTTGCTAAACTACGAGACCTTATTGAGCAGGTTAATATACATATACATATATAGTTTATTTAACACAAGTGACTAGAGGGTTATACTCTCAGAATTAGCCGCGTGCGCTTATGAACTTGGGGTAGACCTTTTCCCAGCAGCGGGACGAGAAAGGTAAGATAAAAAAAAAAAAAAAATAATAAATAACGGGCTACAGTACGATTACTGAACCTAGCAGCGTCACCTCGCAGTGTATTTCAAATGCGTCACTATTATACCTTTACTAATACATATATTTATATGTGATGATCCCTACTACCTTTGTTTTTTTAACAGGCGCGTACAGTCGCTAACCGCATCCAAGTAGGCGTGACTTTCGACCGTTGGGCGACTCTTCAGCCGCGACTACCAGACACTGTCGATGAGATGTCGACATCCACGCACGTGTCCGCATACTTCAGAACAAAGGAAAAGGATGGATTTATACTGTATCTTGGAAACCCTGAAGACACCAAGCTGAGGCGAACTAAATCGGTATGGAAAAGTCATTTTATCCGAGCACGTTCAGGACAATTCTTATAGGCAATGGTTTTTTAAATTTTATGGCAAACTATGCCTACTACGCGGCAACTAACTACGCGGTTATTACGTAGCAATTTGTACATCACGGCATTATGTTAAAGTAGCTCCTAAAGTGAAATCATTTAGAATATTCCTAATTTTCGCTTGATGCTCATGATCATATTTCCCATTCAACAATTTGAAAATATATTATTTAATTATCGAAAATGTGTCACATATTTAAACGTGAAAATTTGTGCTGGTTTCAGGATGATTTCATGGTAGTCGCAGTGCAGAATGGTTACCCATACCTCGTGATGGATATAGGAGACAGTGCAGGGTCGGGCCGCGAACCTGCCAGAATCGGCAGCGATAAGTTTGTGGCTGACAATCGCTGGTACCAAGTCATTGTGGACAGGTGAAAATAACACTATTTTACTTATATCCCTCAATCTTTTCCACCTAAATTCAATACCTCCTATCGTCCTTATATTTACACATACATTTCAAACATTGTAAAACATAGTTCATGTAGATCTATGTTTGAAACTATTGAAGTATAGTATTTGATGAGTTTTTTGGGGACGAATAAACCATTATCTTATCGTATCCATCCCTTTAGCCACGAATCCTTTAATCTCACAATCCTCTATTCATTTTGAGTTTCATAAAATACTGAAAAAATAACGAAAAGTAACACTCAAATTGGTCAACCATTTTATATGAGTTTGCGAGTAACAAACTAAACAGAATCGATGAATCTTTATATTCCAGAGTTGGGCGTAACGTGAAACTAAGCATTCGCGAGAGTTTAGACAACGGCACAGATTTCACTCACTCAAAGGATGCAGTACTACCAGGACAACATACAATCTTCAATCTTGATCGGGACAAATCCAAATTATACGTCGGAGGTGTACCATCAGATGCTAAACTGCAAGGAGTTATATTCCCAGCGTTTGAAGGACAAATAGAGGAACTGATGATTGGAGACACTCCTGTGGGACTATGGAACTTTGTTAGTGCTAACAAACTTAAAGGGGCTCGGCAAAGGTTAGAATTATTTTTAATATTTAATGCTCCAAAATGCGTAGTGATCATAAACGTGACAATTCTAACTCAAGACACAATAAACAAGAATATTTATCATAACACGTAAATTACTTACGGTCTTATAAAAAGTTAGCGCAGACTTGATGTATTGATAACCATACGTAATGCTGACCTAAAGTCGACGCTAAACGATAACGGGCTAATATTTACGCACTTTGTTACAAAACCTTCGTAGAGTCTGGACATTCACACCTCGCTCTAACTAAGTAAAAATTATGCGTAAAGCTTATACAAACTGAGGTTAGTGATTAAGATGTTTAAAACTTTCAGGGATAAGTTAATATCATCGCAATCCGGTCCTCAAGTCTGGACATTGACACCTCGCTCTAACTAAGTAAAAATTATGCGTTAAGCTTATACAAACTGAGATTAGTGATTAAGATGTTTAAAACTTTCAGGGATAAGTTAATATCATCGCAATCCGGTCCTCAAGTCTGGACATTGACACCTCGCTCTAACTAAGTAAAAATTATGCGTAAAGCTTATACAAACTGAGATTAGTGATTAAGATGTTTAAAACTTTCAGGATAAGTTAATATCATCGCAATCCGGTCCTCAAGTCTGGACATTGACACCTCGCTATAACTAAGTAAAAATTATGCGTAAAGCTTATACAAACTGAGATTAGTGATTTAGATGTTTAAAACTTTCAGGGATAAGTTAATATCATCGCAATCCGGTCCTCAAGAATACAGATTCAATGGTCGTTCGCACGTCACAGTCCCGGGCCGGCGCTATCTCACCGAACAAAAGAACCACGTTCTTCTGTTCTTCAGAACTTATGCACCGGACGGTCTCATATATTTAGTCGGCGAGGGAGCTTATTTCTTCTCGATACAAATGCAAGATGGAAGGGTTTACCTACAGGTAAGAAATCTCCATAATTATTTATCTATAACACATCATTTTTTTACCACCACTGCTAATAGGGTAACTTGCATTCTGCGCTGTTGCGGATTCGATCCCCATCTATATTTGTTTTATATTAAAATTGTTCCTTAGCATTACACATCATTGTCGTTAGTTTAATTAAACAATAATAAATAAAAAAAAAATAGAACAAAATTTGAAATTACAATAGTAAACAATTTAAATATGAATAACAATATTAGATTCAAGTTCAAGGGAAGTTCTACTAAGAATTCTTTAAAGTTTATCTTTCTATCTTATAAAAAGTTAGCGCACACTTGAAATGTTGATTACCATACGCAATGGTGACATAATGTCAACGCTAACTTTTTATAAGATAGGTGGTATATCTTTTAAGCAGACGAAGAAGTTCAAGGTTTGCTTCGCTTATGACAGACGTTTCAATTTATCAACATACAGAGATTCAAATCATAATTTAATATATAACATTGAAACATTTTGGTTAAAAAACCTTTTTTCAGGTATCTCTCGGCAATGCAGAAGAACCACTAATAATAGGCACAGCAAAGTCTTACAACGACGGTAAATGGCATAAACTAGACGCAGGGCGATACCTAACGAAATGCTCCCTGCGAGTTGATGATGAAATCGTCAAGAGCGAATCTACATCATCATACACCGATATCGCAGCGTTAGATACAATGAACTTCGGCGGAAACAATAAGGGGATAATACAAGTGACTGATAAAGGGTTCGATGGGTGTATTAGACAGATCAGTATTGACGGCACGAATATAGACTTTAGCGATAATGTTGAGTCGATTGGAGTTGCTTATGGTTGTCAGGTACGTTCACATTACTATAATTAATTATATCACTATTATTGTGACATCATTAAATCTTATTTTATTGTAGGTACAATGAAATGATGTAGGTACATGTATAATTATCATAGTTTTAGAAAAAACTTTAGTTTACAACAAAACCACTTATAAAAAATCAAAAGATCATAAAATAATTTTACAAAAAAGCTTTTATCTAGTTGAAAAATCTACATCATAAAATACATGATACCTTTGGTTATCACACAAAGTCGATGTGAATTAATTAAGATGTTTATTCTTATATAAGTTCTTTTACATAAATTATATAATAAATTTGATGATAACTCATCGATAATAACTGCTAATTGCTAGATAAATACATGACAATTTCCACTTTATATAATGAGATCTTTGATCTTATTGGTTATTTTTCCATTTTGTATAATTTTATATGACTTATTTTTTATCAACTTACTATTTTATTACTATTATTTCAGTTTGCGTCTCTAGTATCATTCTCCGGCGCTGACAGTTACCTACGGTTCGTTGACATCACCACAGAGAATCTGCAGTTGACACTTAAGTTTAAGACGTCAGAACCGGACGGTCTACTATTCGTCTACGTCAGTCGAATGCAAACAACTGCTACACCGGACAGTATATCACTGAGCCTTATAAAGGGTAAGTTACTAACATCGAGTAGTAGTACAGACAAGGGGATAAATGTGGCAAAGTTCAACATGAACTGCGTTTAAAATTTTTGTTGTGTTCATTGACACGAAGAATAAGAAGAAGACTAACATCGAGTAGAGACGAAATGTTCTATTATTTGTGTAGATAAAAATTCTGTCAAATCATGGTAGCGATCGCTGTGCTGTGATTGGCCGACGAAAACGGCAGTTCACAATTATATGACCCAAACGACTGATCGTTAATATCTTATAAAATTATTATTTTCTAGGTAAATTGGTTCTGATGAGCCAACGAGAAACGCTCGATACTGGGTTGAGCACTTACAACGACTCACAATGGCACGTGGTTACTGTAACACACAATGAAAATGCACTGCGGCTTGTCGTCGATGACTTTGATTACTTCAGGTAATTGTTTTACTATTTATACGCATTCTAGGATCTACCTGTTTTATGGTGTATTATTGCTACCAGTTAAATATCTACTATGATGAAAAAAAAAAACCATTTTACATATACTATGTAAAACAGGGTACATTTTTGAGACAGGACAAATTGTGCATTCACAGACATTGAAATAAAGCGCGGGCAGAGAAAAAGAAAATAATAAATAAATGAAATGCGAAATAAAATTCGCAGGTTAATTCTGTTTCTTGTAAGGATATAGGACCAAGACAAACTTTTTAAACGATCAGTATTAGAAACGATACAAATCGTCTCGTCAAAAACTCCCCCATATTATATACAACTTTCCCTATCTTTTATTTTATTTATTTTATTTTATTTTATTTTTATGTTACTTGGAATACAAACAGCTTATATAATATAGGGAGTAACAGAGTGAATGTAGTACAAATAAGCCCTAGACAGTATTCACTTATAGAACTAGTCACATAATTAACATTTAACATAGTTAATAATAACAATGTGTAGAAGTTAAAAGTTAAGTTAGCCTAAAAAAGTTAACAAACAATAATAAAACAGCTATAATCAATACCATATACCTACATATATATCAAGCCATACAAAACTAAATAAAACTAAATATGCTAATACATAATTCCAAATACATAGTATAATAATATAATAATGTGTGTTTTGTACAAATACAAGTCTAATAATAGTAATAATATTCCAGTACCGACACGGCTCCAGCACCATTACATATACTCGAAGGCGTGGTGTTTCTTGGCGGTGTTCAGCCGGGGTACATAGTGGGCGGCGCACTTGGCTCCAAGCGTCCGTTATCCGGCTGCATTGCAGACGCTACATTAAACCATCGGCCGTTACCGCTGCTGCAGCCGTTTGCTAACAGCAGCGTCACATTCGGCCGCTGTGGAACTGCTACAGGCGGCGCTTCACCAGGTTTATATCCATCTCTATCTCCCTCTATGTCTATATGTGTATCTCTATCCGTTTGCTAACAGTAGCGTCAAATTCGGCCGCTGTGGAACTGCTACCGGCGGCGCTTCACCAGGTTTACTTCTATCTATTTCTATCTCCCTCTATATCTCTATCCGTTTGCTAACAGCCGCGTCACATTCGGCGGTGCTTCACCAGGTTTATATCCATCTCTATCTCACTTTATATCGATATGTGTATCTCTATCCGTTTGCTAAGAGTAGCGTCACATTCGGCCGCTGTGGAACTGTTACAGGCGGCGCTTCACCAGGTTTCTATCTATCTCTCCCTCTATGTCTATGTCTATATGTGTATCTCTATCCGTATGCTAACAGCAGCGTCACATTCGGCCGCTGTGGATCTGCTACAGGCGGCGCTTCACCAGGTTTCTATCTATCTCTATCTCCCTCTATATCTATATGTGTATCTCTATCCGTTTGGTAACAGCAGCGTCACATTCGGCCGCTGTGGATCTGCTACAGGCGGCGCTTCACCAGGTTTCTATCTATCTCTATCTCCCTCTATATCTATATGTGTATCTCTATCCGTTTGGTAACAGCAGCGTCACATTCGGCCGCTGTGGATCTGCTACAGGCGGCGCTTCACCAGGTTTCTATCTATCTCTATCTCCCTCTATGTCTATATGTGTATCTCTATCCGTTTGGTAACAGCAGCGTCACATTCGGCCGCTGTGGATCTGCTACAGGCGGCGCTTCACCAGGTTTCTATCTATCTCTATCTCCCTCTATATCTATATGTGTATCTCTATCCGTTTGGTAACAGCAGCGTCACATTCGGCCGCTGTGGATCTGCTACAGGCGGCGCTTCACCAGGTTTCTATCTATCTCTATCTCCCTCTATATCTATATGTGTATCTCTATCCGTTTGGTAACAGCAGCGTCACATTCGGCCGCTGTGGATCTGCTACAGGCGGCGCTTCACCAGGTTTCTATCTATCTCCATCTCCCTCTATGTCTATATGTGTATCTCTATCCGTTTGCTAACAGCAGCGTCACATTCGGCCGCTGTGGATCTGCTACAGGCGGCGCTTCACCAGGTTTCTATCTATCTCTATCTCCCTCTATGTCTATATGTGTATCTCTATCCGTTTGGTAACAGCAGCGTCACATTCGGCCGCTGTGGATCTGCTACAGGCGGCGCTTCACCAGGTTTCTATCTATCTCTATCTCCCTCTATATCTATATGTGTATCTCTATCCGTTTGGTAACAGCAGCGTCACATTCGGCCGCTGTGGATCTGCTACAGGCGGCGCTTCACCAGGTTTCTATCTATCTCTATCTCCCTCTATGTCTATATGTGTATCTCTATCCGTTTGCTAACAGCAGCGTCACATTCGGCCGCTGTGGATCTGCTACAGGCGGCGCTTCACCAGGTTTCTATCTATCTCTATCTCCCTCTATGTCTATATGTGTATCTCTATCCGTTTGGTAACAGCAGCGTCACATTCGGCCGCTGTGGATCTGCTACAGGCGGCGCTTCACCAGGTTTCTATCTATCTCTATCTCCCTCTATATCTATATGTGTATCTCTATCCGTTTGGTAACAGCAGCGTCACATTCGGCCGCTGTGGATCTGCTACAGGCGGCGCTTCACCAGGTTTCTATCTATCTCCATCTCCCTCTATGTCTATATGTGTATCTCTATCCGTTTGCTAACAGCAGCGTCACATTCGGCCGCTGTGGATCTGCTACAGGCGGCGCTTCACCAGGTTTCTATCTATCTCTATCTCCCTCTATATCTATATGTGTATCTCTATCCGTTTGGTAACAGCAGCGTCACATTCGGCCGCTGTGGATCTACTACAGGCGGCGCTTCACCAGGTTTCTATCTATCTCTATCTCCCTCTATATCTATATGTGTATCTCTATCCGTTTGGTAACAGCAGCGTCACATTCGGCCGCTGTGGATCTGCTACAGGCGGCGCTTCACCAGGTTTCTATCTATCTCTATCTCCCTCTATATCTATATGTGTATCTCTATCCGTTTGGTAACAGCAGCGTCACATTCGGCCGCTGTGGATCTGCTACAGGCGGCGCTTCACCAGGTTTCTATCTATCTCTATCTCCCTCTATGTCTATATGTGTATCTCTATCCGTTTGGTAACAGCAGCGTCACATTCGGCCGCTGTGGATCTGCTACAGGCGGCGCTTCACCAGGTTTCTATCTATCTCTATCTCCCTCTATGTCTATATGTGTATCTCTATCCGTTTGGTAACAGCAGCGTCACATTCGGCCGCTGTGGATCTGCTACAGGCGGCGCTTCACCAGGTTTCTATCTATCTCTATCTCCCTCTATATCTATATGTGTATCTCTATCCGTTTGGTAACAGCAGCGTCACATTCGGCCGCTGTGGATCTGCTACAGGCGGCGCTTCACCAGGTTTCTATCTATCTCTATCTCCCTCTATATCTATATGTGTATCTCTATCCGTTTGGTAACAGCAGCGTCACATTCGGCCGCTGTGGATCTGCTACAGGCGGCGCTTCACCAGGTTTCTATCTATCTCCATCTCCCTCTATGTCTATATGTGTATCTCTATCCGTTTGCTAACAGCAGCGTCACATTCGGCCGCTGTGGATCTGCTACAGGCGGCGCTTCACCAGGTTTCTATCTATCTCTATCTCCCTCTATGTCTATATGTGTATCTCTATCCGTTTGGTAACAGCAGCGTCACATTCGGCCGCTGTGGATCTGCTACAGGCGGCGCTTCACCAGGTTTCTATCTATCTCTATCTCCCTCTATATCTATATGTGTATCTCTATCCGTTTGGTAACAGCAGCGTCACATTCGGCCGCTGTGGATCTGCTACAGGCGGCGCTTCACCAGGTTTCTATCTATCTCCATCTCCCTCTATGTCTATATGTGTATCTCTATCCGTTTGCTAACAGCAGCGTCACATTCGGCCGCTGTGGATCTGCTACAGGCGGCGCTTCACCAGGTTTCTATCTATCTCTATCTCCCTCTATGTCTATATGTGTATCTCTATCCGTTTGGTAACAGCAGCGTCACATTCGGCCGCTGTGGATCTGCTACAGGCGGCGCTTCACCAGGTTTCTATCTATCTCTATCTCCCTCTATATCTATATGTGTATCTCTATCCGTTTGGTAACAGCAGCGTCACATTCGGCCGCTGTGGATCTGCTACAGGCGGCGCTTCACCAGGTTTCTATCTATCTCCATCTCCCTCTATGTCTATATGTGTATCTCTATCCGTTTGCTAACAGCAGCGTCACATTCGGCCGCTGTGGATCTGCTACAGGCGGCGCTTCACCAGGTTTCTATCTATCTCTATCTCCCTCTATATCTATATGTGTATCTCTATCCGTTTGGTAACAGCAGCGTCACATTCGGCCGCTGTGGATCTACTACAGGCGGCGCTTCACCAGGTTTCTATCTATCTCTATCTCCCTCTATATCTATATGTGTATCTCTATCCGTTTGGTAACAGCAGCGTCACATTCGGCCGCTGTGGATCTGCTACAGGCGGCGCTTCACCAGGTTTCTATCTATCTCTATCTCCCTCTATATCTATATGTGTATCTCTATCCGTTTGGTAACAGCAGCGTCACATTCGGCCGCTGTGGATCTGCTACAGGCGGCGCTTCACCAGGTTTCTATCTATCTCTATCTCCCTCTATATCTATATGTGTATCTCTATCCGTTTGGTAACAGCAGCGTCACATTCGGCCGCTGTGGATCTGCTACAGGCGGCGCTTCACCAGGTTTCTATCTATCTCTATCTCCCTCTATGTCTATATGTGTATCTATCCGTTTGCTAACAGTAGCGTCACATTCGGCCGCTGTGGATCTGCTACAGGCGGCGCTAGCCAGTTATCGTTCTAACTAGTTAGAACGATAACTATAATTTCTATTTCGAAACAAACTCAATATAAATTCTTTGTATTGTATTGTATTATGTATGTCAGTCTTCTAGTATAACACAAGCTCTGCTTAGCTTGGGGCTAGATGATGTTGTGTGGATTGTCCAGCATTAATTTATTATTATTTATAATACATTCTTGCAGCTCAAACAACATGGACAGCGCCGCACCGACCGGACGTTCTTCCAACACCAGCGCCTCCACTGCCTCAACCCTCGGCTCCAGAAATTGCTACCAGTAAAGGTACCGTCTTTATTGTTAGTGCCCTTATTTATTATCTTTAGCTTTCGCTCTCGTTTACTAAGCTAGAGCGTTACGTATGATATAATATATGAAATTATCACGGTTTTGAACTTAGTTTTCTTTATAAACGGAAACTCACAAATCATGATCAATATCTTTTTTATAAAAAAAACTAGATCGTTATGTACGAAATGTCCGTTTGAAAATGAAGTGTAAAAGGAACATTTCACACATCGCGTTCTGCTCCCAAAACTTAGTTTGGAACTAGAGCGAATGCTAGAGCAATAGAAACTAGATTGCTGATAGAAAACTTGTATATACATTTTGGACATACATAGAATACATTTTTTTTTATCTTTCCAGTGAATCTATTTAACGAGATAGTGCCGCTGCCAATACCGGCGCCTACTTCTGGCCCCGAGGCGGAGACGGAGCGGGCCCCGGGCCCCACGGCGCCGGCCCCCGCGCCCCCGACCCCCCGGCCGCGGCCCCCGCCCCCCGCGCCTCAGCCCGGCTGTTCGCTAGCGTACGACCCCAGTTACACTAGCGGTGATCCTATTGAAGGCTATCGGTTCGGTAAGTCATATTGTAATACAAGATTTAAATTGTATTTGTGTGATTTTATGTGTAAAAAAAAATTCAAAAGTCACAAATAATTTATTTTTATCAACCTCAATAATAAATCGCTCAATAAAAAATCGCTGTCCCACTGCTGGGCAAAGGTCTCCCCCCCTCTCTTTCCATCTCTCTCTACCCCTAGCTAAATCAAAATTATATATTAGTTATTAATTATTATGCGTTCAATATGAATATACAAGCTGATCACAATGAATGTGACAATCGTAAACGTATCGAAACGAAAACGGTCGCATTATCACACTCATCTGCCAGCTAAACTGCCGAAAACTTTCGACAGTTATTAGTTTATAGCTAATATTTAATTTAAGATGTTGCTGAGCCTTACATTTTACTTGGCTATTTGGGAGTGACCTATCATTATATTTTATTCTTATTAATATTTATTACCAGGAACTCGAAACGACAGTCGCATAGAATACAGCAAGCTGCCAGGCCGGCAAAGCGAAGGTTTCGACCTTACAATAGGCTTCCGTACGTTCGACAAACACGGAGGACTATTGTTCTATGCACGAGCTGAGAAAGATCCTAATCAATTCTTAGCATTCTACATGAAAGATGCCAAGGTATTTTGAACTTTATACATCGCACGTGACTGATAGAAAACTTACAGCTTAACAGGCTGGTAAATGAAGATTTAAATTTCTTGAAATTGAAATTCGTTCCATTACATTTTCAATCAAGTTTACTTACGGCCGGTTTCTTGAACGATGATCAACGAAAAAATCAAATAATTACTATGTATCAAACTCGGATCAATCGTGATTTGGGTTTTCAGAAACCGGCCGTTAATCCTAGAATGAGATTAAGTTTCCTAAATGTTACGAATCCAATTTGAATGCAGTTGAAATCATAATAGATAGAAAAAGAAATATTCATAGGCACATAAATGTTATTTTGATTAAAACTAAACAGAACTTATACTAAAAAATTATTCCACCATAAATCACGTACTCACAGTACTTACTTGATTTATGGTGGAATACTTTTTTTTACATTAATATTTTTGTAACTAAATATTCCGAATATGTACAATAATAGGCATATAAAGATTACATTTTCCGTTTTAGCTTCATTGCACGTTCAACTGCGGTGGCGAAACCGCTACTATATCATCAACGGGTGTTTACAACGACACAGAATGGCATACAGTGACTCTAACCAGAAACGGTGGTCATGGAAAGATAGCTGTGGATTCAGAGCACGTGTTTGAAAACAGTGTCTCTTGTAATTCACCCGCGGCACTCGCCGCGCCTTATTACTACGGAGGACTTCGAGAGGTCAATGACGCCGCATCGAGAAGTCTTGACGTAAGATTCTTAAGATAATAGATATATAACTCTTTATTATATTATTTTATTATTATTTAGCCTTTCTCATACCACTGCAAGATAAAAGCCAAAAGGGGTTTGCCCTGCCCATTCCACTAAAAACTATTTTAACTATTTATTGTATACCAAAAATACAGAAAACAATTTATTTAAATAAATTGGCTAGATGTTCGAGTTTTTGACACTTTTATAGTAATTATAAACAGGAACAAATGCATACCTAATAACCTGAAACCAGTTTGAGACTACTATACAAATCTTGACTACTATACAACTATATTATATGTAATATGATTTATCACTTTTTACCTCACTACGGGAGAGTTTGATAGAAGTGTAATACAGTTAGTATACAGAATGGTTTCGTACCGCCTTTCTTAAACAGCCACCCTGTATATGACGTTTGAGGTGTCCAATAACGTACCTTGAAAGTCAGGGTGACTACTATGTGACGTCATTGTTGTTTGCTATGACGAACAAAAAACAAACTACGTACTACGTACTTCTGCTAGAAAGTTTTAGTACTTATCGTTTTAGTAACATGTTACAAAACCGTGTTTGAATTTTCAGGGCTTTTACCAGCCGTTCAAGGGTTGCTTGAAGGGCTTGATGATGAACGGTCAAGCCGTGTCGGATGTATCGACGCGCGTTAATTCCTTGCGTTGTACAGACAGCGTTGAAGATGGCGTGTACTTCGGACCGTCTAATAATGCGCACAGCAATTATCTGAAGGTATTTATAGTATAATTTCTGTGTCTGGGTGTCACTATGTATTCTATGTATGTATTTACGAAAAAAAAGTATAAGTATTTTATCAGCAATCTAGTTTCCATAGTACAAGCTCTTCTTAGTTTGGGTTATTACAAGAGACACTGTTACTAGAGTGTAATGTGTGAATTGTCCATAAATATCTACATATATATTTATATACTTAATTGAAACTTAACTCATGAGACTCGTTATATCTCAGTTGTGGACGTAGAGAAATGCCTCACAAGGCACGTCTTTAATGAAATAAATGTATACTTATATATCTAAACTTTTAATATGTAAATTAAATTAATAAATATTCTGAGACATTTCACACATCACACTCTAGTCCCAAACTGAGCAGAGCTTGTGTTATGGGAACTAGATTGCTGATAGAATACTTATATACATTGGTGGAACACTGCCAAGGACCGAAATAAGTGTAAGAGTTTAGGAGAGGCCTTTGCCCAGCTGTGGGACGATTCAAGCCTAAAAAAAAATCTATTTTATATATTTTTTTCCAGCTCCTAGAAAACTTCAAGGTCGGCGACGAGATATCGATCTCGATGGAAGTGAGACCTCGCAACTCTACCGGTTTACTTCTCAGCGTGCACGGGAAGAAAGATTATCTCGTGCTCGAGATGTTGGAAAACGAAGTCGCGGCCACGGTCGAGAATGGCAACGGACCCTTCCGAGCCACTTATAAGCTAGCTAATAGTAATATGCTGTGTGATGGCACGTGGCATAAAATACACGGTACGTTTACTAATAAGAAAAAAATAATTAAAATTATTCTTTGATATTTCGTACATCATCTACGTATGAAATTATTACTTTTATCAAATTATAGTTTTTTTTTAAAATGGGATATATATCTAAAAAAAAGGAAAAATCTATTAAATTTTATTTAGTAAAATCACAAATACCATATTTCGAATCGTCAAGGTGATTCTAGGTGCCAGTTTCATGCGACCAGAGCGTTTATTTTAACTTTTAAATCGGAAAAAAAATTTAAATCACAAATTTTGTTTTTACAAATAAACGAATGAATGCGAAACAATGCTCAAATTACGCTTATGACGCGTAAAGTGGTAAAATATTTTATTGCAAATTTATTTTAAATCTATAGGTTGTAATATAAATCATAAAAAAAAATACATATGTAAATCTGTTTTTCAAGATGGTGGATAAACAAACTTGGATTTATCTTAACTCTTTGATGTTTAGAACTTAAACACTTAGCTCATTTAATGTACTATCGCTCGTCTTGGTCTCCTAGGGCCTAGTTGCCTATGTTTTGGTCGCCGCGCGACCGAGTCGACGGCGACAAGTCGACAGTGCGTAACGGCTCTTACGGCCAGTTTCTCGAACGATGATCAACGAAAAAATCAAATACTTAAGTACTATGTGCCAAACTCGGATCAATCGTGATTTGGGTTTCCAGAAACCGGCCGTTAGAGATCTAAAATATAACTTTTCATTTTTGCAAACTAAAGTGTAGGATCAATGTATTGTTGTCTTCCAGTGGTGAAGTCACTGTATGTGGTGTCGGTGGGTCTGGATGGTCACTTCTCTAAGCCCGGCCTGCGCGCCGGTCCCGTTTCAACTGACACCCACTCCGCCGTTTATGTTGGAGGACACGAGCGCCCCCTGCATAAGGTAACTTAGTTTAGTTAAATAACTTCAGAAAATAGTTTAATTTGAACCCAAATTAAAAAAAATATCGTTTAATCGCTAGGTTAATCGTAATATAATGGAACTAAGAAAAGATTGGCAATCAAAAAAATTGCATGAATTTACACCGCATACCTTATTGTTATTTTTTTGTTTATGTTTTTTATCCGACGTCTGGGCTACAGTACAATAGCTGCAGTCGCGGACAGACCGAGTATTGTACCCCAAAGTGCGAGTTTGTGCACACACGGATCGCAGAGACGCGATCTCGGAACGCCATTGATTTTGTATGGAGATCCAAGCAGCACCTCTAGCCGATTTCTTGAGAAGCTTGGAACTCAATACAAAATCGGGGACAGGTATAGTTTAAAAAAATGTAACAGCAGTGACAAGTTGCAATTTTACCAACAGATGCGAGGCGTGAGATCTCGGCGCGGTTTCACCGGGTGCTTACGTAACCTTGTGATTGGAGAGACGCAGGTTCAAATCCCACTCGCGGCAGCCGGAAGAAATACACACATCGGCGTCTGTCCTGTCGACTAAAATTGCACTTTACAATAGAATATCGACTCAATAACTTCAAACTTTAAAATACAATTTTCCAAATCTTTACAATAAAATACCTATTAACTAACCTGTACAATATAATTACAAATACATTTAATAACTGTAGATAACATCAATTCAGAAACTAGAATTGAATTGATGTAGTTAGTTAATTGATGTAGAACTAGCCTGTGTCGCGATTAAAAAGATTGGCCATATGTAACCATTAATATAAATATCAAGAAAACAATTATTATCAATTAGAAGGGCTACCAATTTGATTAGTTATTATAATTACAGAAATACCATTATTATTAACATAACTTGTATAGATTTGTAAACGTTGTATTTATGGATATAAACAGTACCCCAAGTACGAGTTTTTGCACACACTTGCAATCGCCGAGCGCCCCCGATTTTGTATGGAAATCCAAACTTCTCAAGAAATCTGCTAGGGGCGCTGCTTGGATCTCCATACAAAATCGGTGGCGCTCGGCGATTGCGTCTCTACGATCCGCGTGTGCACAAACTCGTACTTGGGGTACTGAAATCCACTAAAATAATATTTTAAATCAAACAAAGCATTATAATAATTATAGTTTAACCAAAGCGTTTAAATGAATGAAAATGAATGACGATTTTATATAGCGAGTGTTTTTTATTTCCTTTTTTGTATCAGTTTCTTCTCGCTTTATATATATTTTTACTTAGCTCCAAATTTATTATTTGTATGTATGTTTTAAGGAAACGCACATAGAACTTGTTATATTGTAAACGGCCAATTTAATGTGGCAACATCCTGTATATCAATTATAAATATAGAAAATGATAAAAAATATATATTTCTAATTCCATCACTGTATTTAATTATGTATGTGAGTATGTATATACAAATAAACTTCGCAAAACGAAATGGTCTGATAACTACTGATAAATATACATTTTATTTGTCATTAAAAATTGTTTTATTTTTAATTATCTCGCAACAACAAAACCTAAAACTAATTTTAATTTATTACAAAAAAGACAGCTGTTTTGAGATAAACTTACGTCAAGATGTGGATAAATTATGAACAACTGAATATCGCTGAACATACAGTGGGGTTTTATCGATAGGCATTGAGCTCCTCCATCGTCCTGTTGCTTTTGGTCCACCCCTCCTGTTACACCCTGTATATGTATTCCATCAGCAATCTAGTTCCCATAGTTCAAGCTTTGCTTAGTTTGGGACTTGAGTGTGATGTATGAAATGTCCATGAATATTTACTTATTTATTAATATTTTCTACCGTTTCATTTCCAATATATTTAAGTGTCGCTGTCAAAACTATTCAGTTGTTTTGCAGGTATAATAAAGTTCTAGTTACAAGAAGTCTACAATTACTAAATCGTTCAGATACAAAATAATATGCCTGTACCACCCCATTCCACCCCTAAAATGATTTAGGGAAATAGAACTAGATGTCGCCACTCGTAAGTGTCGCCACTCGCGCTATCGTTGCGTTTTGGGTATCATCTTAAAAAACTCCAATCGCTCCATGCTCCATGCTGATTTAGAATTTAAAGTATGTATTTATAAATAACAATTAAAGAGTTTTTAGATTCGAACCTCATTTGGCTGAGATGGTGGTTCGAAAGTAATTGAAAAGAGTTCTTAGGAATTAAATCCAGTTTGTTTTTGTTGCTATCGCTAAGCTACCAAACAGCAGACTTATACACTCTAATATATTATTATCTGCACATTAATTTCACACTCACTTCACAATTCTAAAGAAAATCGAATAATAATTTACATTTATTTTACATTTAATTTATTTTCACCAACAACATGATACAATTATTAAATTAAATAGGTACCGTTTTATTTACTAGCGTGTAAAGATGTCTAATTATATTAATCTTGAAACTTAGTAAGTAAATAGGACTACGCATACCTCATTTTTACTCTAATACCTGAACTAGGCCGAACCTGTAACATAGGTATTAGTTCCTTCCAGGTTATACATTTACAAGAGATAGTTACGTGCCTAAAAAAAAATTATTTTAAACATTACAATCATCCGTTCACTATTCATATGTAAGCAAACACAAAATCGACTTGAACCATTACTCCGTCTACCCACACTTTACATTACACTATGCCCTGTCGCAAACCGGTCGCGCTGGGCTAGTCGGCGTATACGAAAACTGCGAACCTCGGAATAATAATCATTAGATTTTCGTCAAATTGGTATAGACTCACTACTACATGGCGTGTGTGGTGCAGAAAAAAATCTAAACTAACACATTTATTAAGTAGAGCTTCTATTCACCCTAATACTTGTTATTATAATTGAAAGTTGGTATGTTTCTGCCCGTAGCTAACTCGTAGCATCTCGTAGCGGAATCGTAGCAATTGGTTAAATAATTGAAAATACTAGTTATATAAAGTAGGCGTGAGTCCCGTAGTTGAAACCTAAATCGGCATACAAAAAATATTTAATCTCCCAGCAGTTAAAGGGCCTAGAATATAAAACCTTAAGTGGTAGACTCATCTAGGGCTGTACCACGCGGGAAATCATTTCGTAGCAGGTACTATGGCCGCGCGGTCCTAACGTGCCTGTGTGTGTGCGCCGCACAGGTGTGTGCATACTGTGTGAAGTGTAGGGTGCCCACAATCTCATTTTAATTTAAAACTATAAACTGTGACTGCTACGGCGTAACTTAACTTATAAAATGAATTGTAGGAAGTCGTATCAAGCATGGAATTCAATATAGAGAAAATATTCAACAAACAATTTATTCACAAACAAACTTACGACTATACTGTATTTACAAAATGTACATTTACATATAAAATACATAAGAAACAGTTGAGCTATCTACAGACCGTTGCAAACGATCTACAGATAGTTCAACTGATCGAAATCAGTACCAATCGGAAGCGTACCCAAGATACTGGCTGCATTGCCGCGCTGGATAGCAATGCTATTCAACAAAATAAAATATAAATACTGTTTTCGCCTTTTTATAGCTATGTATTTTGAATTGGTATTTGTACGTAATGAATCAATTTAATGTCTATTAAAATGTCACGGGTTCTGGAAAAACATTTCTAATTATTTTTAAAGTGATATAACAATAATCAAAAAGACCTTGTTTTAGTTCAACAGAATATTATTAGGTATCAGTTCGGTAGACTGTTCCGCGAAGGCCTAGCGCGCTGCCACCCTACTCGGGCGGTATGCAAACGTTACTACTCCCGAGTGTAGTACAATTTATGGGGAGCATTTCAGTGAATTTCTTTTGTTTTTTTCCAAAGTAACGCTCTCTACGCTCTCCTTGGACCTTGCCGTACGTATTTACATAAATACCTACCTTCCGTATACACAACCTCCAGGGGCGTAGTTTGCTCTTCAGTAGCCAAATACCTACATAATATTTCTACTTATATTTTTGTATATCTTGCGTGAACATTATTCAATATAAATCTTGATATAGATGAAATTGAATCTGGATCTTATCCTACATACTTATACGATGATCTGAAATTATAAATAACTTAAAAAAAAAAGTTATGCCATACCTACGTGATAGACAAAGTTAATCGAATGGTTAATACTTTATAACCGATTATTTAAACAGACTTTAATAAAAAATATTTTGCAAAACACTTTTTAATCGCTATCGCTACATGATGTTACTAACGTGACTAAATTGAGACTACCTAATGTGGTTTGGTATAAAATGCACCACAGATTGTACGTTTTACCTGTACGGTGGTTGTACAAATTGATTGCGAGTTGCAAAACTGCTGAAAAATTGCTCTCGACAGCTACGAAACAGGCGAAAACTAAACAAATTTACAACAACGAAATTAGCAAATATCTCACTGTCCAGGGGCGCAGAGTTTCCGAAATACCGCACTACACTAAAACTAAATAAGTGACCGAAAAATGTTGCTCTACCGACCGATATACACAGACCCGCTTTTTCGGTACGAGCTCTCCTCATTTGCTTGCGGCGATGGGGGATGGCAGGTCGGATTAAAACGGACGTTACAAGTGGAAAAACAAGGCGCTTAATCTGAAAAGTTTTCTTAATTACGTTCGTACGAACTAACTCCCAGAACGAATTAAGCGTGAACTAAAATTGGGTGAAATCCGGGATCAGACTATAAATGCCTCTGAGCTCCGAGGCCGCCTTTTTGTAATAAACAAGTCTTTATGGTTAAAGTAGTTCTACCGGGCAGATTTTTATAAGTAAGTTGTTGATAGAACCGTTATAACCGTAACATTAGTTATCGAGCCGATTTTCTAAAAAAAACGAAGTTGTATATGACTCTACAAACCTAATTTCTCACAGCGTTAAATTAGTAATTAGTGCTGATTATATGCCTTCAAAAAAAAACTTCAGTAACAACTTCAACGAAACCAAACCACACTTTGAATTTTTTAATTTAAAACGAAGTTCAAGCCATCACCCACAAAAATATTTCATTTGATGAAATTCGTTTTAATTTTCCATAAAGTAACTTTTCCTGCGCCAATTTAAAAGTAAAGTGATTAAAAAAGCTGAAAGTAATAAAACGAAGCATGAATTCGGCAATTTGTGCACGAATGAACACACTTTGGGCGAAGCTTAATTTGGACTTTAAAAAAATTAATTAGTCGCTGAGACGCCCCTAATGAAACGCGCAAGCGGCATTAGGGGCGTCACATTCCCAACTTAGTTTTGGTTAACGTACTACTTTTTCCGAGCTCTAAATGTTTTGGCCTTGCTTTTAATTATTACTGACCAAGTTTACTGATATGAGCATCGTGTAAAAAACAACAATATATTATACTTTAATGATGTTTTGGTTCAGTCATCCATTCAGTCATTCAATCTCCAGATAAAAATAGGGGTGTGTCGCAGAATTGCTGACTGTATGCAGATTGTGTTGACGTATTTAGAGATGTGTACAGTGTAAATGTAGGTATGTGTGATGAACACAAATATTTATGTCCGTTGTCTAGGTGTTACTTAGATTTACCATGTCTATGTATAATAATAATGTAGTCATTCATCAGCAATTTATTTTTCATAGTAAAGCTGTGCTTAATTTGAGACTAGAGCGTGATGTGTGAAATGTCCGTGAATAATTATAAATACTTCCTAGCTTGGAATATAAATTAATCTATCATTGCCTGTATAAAAATACAATTGAAAATATAATGCAGTTGTCTGATAACTTCATAACAAGCAGTATTCGTTTAGAAAGTACCTACTTTTATTAGCTCATCTATTAATCCTCGTATAAGCATTGACCATTGTGCAGGCAGCTTCATTGGACTGAGGACATTGTCTTGCTTGAAGACATTTATGTCGATGTCTGTGGCACAGAGCTCGGCGTTCATGTTGATTTAAACGAGACAGACAGCCTTGACAACGAAATTAGCCAGATATCATGCTTATCTGACGATCAGTTGCAATTGGCTATGCAAATTAATTTACTTTGAATTTACATTATCTGGAATTCAAATACATTGTTAAAAGATTGTGAATGATTTTATTGTTATAAGAACAGCGAAAGTTCTCTATCGGCTAGCCAGGTGACCTGCGTCCAAAGTTCTAACGCTGCTCCGTGTGGCTTACCTACAAATGTATGTGAGGTTTACCTTCAAACACAGAGACCGAATGTATCCAATCGCAATGCGCATTGGATTTTTCGAATAAATATTTATTATTTATTTCATTTCCGTGAATCGTTTCAGCGTAACATTTTGCTTACTTTCAGACAACAGTTTTTCCCAAATCTTCACTTCCGGAAAGCGGGCGAAAACAAAAATCAAATCACTTTAACGTTCTAAGTGGCATACCAGGTATACGGAACCCGCGTTCACTGCGCTATAAATAAATCAATTCTCAACAAGGGTGTCCACGACGCCAAGGGAACCCTAAATTTCACCAGGGTGTCACTAAATCATCGTTATTGTTAAATATAATGTCCGAGGTGGTCCGGTCAACGTTAACGCCATTATATTACTTAAATTGGATAGTAATGCTCAGATTTTAGTCCAAATTAGAGAAATATATTATCTAAGAAAATGACCAATGACTATTGTGTTCACTATGTAGAACCTTTGTACCATATTATTTAGTATTATATAGACAGGTGTTACAGCTATTTACAGAAAAATAAATATATTAGTATTCTATCAACAATCTAGTTCTTATAATATACAACCTGTGCTTAGTTTGGAACTAGAGCGCGTTGTGTGAATGTCGATGAATATTTATTTATTTATTATTCGGTAATTCTTTACTTTCACACTCGTCAAACTACAAATAATCTATATCTCTAAGAACCTCCTCGTGGCACACACCGGTAACAGCTAGGCACGGCAAAGCAGTGTCTAGTCTGGCTAATCTTTCCAACACGATGTTACAATAAAATACAGTTGTAGCATCGACACGATAAGAAGAAGATCTATATCTGCCTTCCATGCTGTGGGTCGTGGGTTCGATTCTCACCCAGGGCAAATGTTTGTGTGTTGAACATAAATATTGGTTCTGTGTCTGGGTGTTACTGTGTATACTTACTATGTAAGTAATTAGGAAAAAAAAAAGCTAGCACTCCGGGAGTGCCGGCAGAAGTGAAAACTTCAATATTAACGTTGTGTTTTCACTTTTAAGTTTTCACTTCAAAAATATAACCACAGTCGTGATTGTGTCATGTCATTGTGTCACATTCGCGCAAGCGCGAATGTGACACAACGACGAAGACAACGAAGACACACTGACACAGACACATTCGCGCAAGCGCGAATGTGTCTGTGTCATTGTGATTGTGTCATGTCACATTCGCGCCCTTTATAGAGACGAATTGTTGTGTCACAGACGAATTGTTGTTGTGTCACATTCGCGCAAGCGCGAATGTGACACAACGACGAAGCCAACGAAGACACAGACACATTCGCGCAAGCGCGAATGTGTCTGTGTCTTCGTTGGCTTCGTCGTCATCGTCACGTGGCGACATGACGTGACGTGACGATGACGACGAAGCCAACGAAGACACAGACACATTCGCGCAAGCGCGAATGTGTCTGTGTCATTGTGATTGTGTCATGTCACATTCGCGCCCTTTATAGAGACGAATTGTTGTGTCACAGACGAATTGTTGTTGTGTCACATTCGCGCAAGCGCGAATGTGACACAACGACGAAGCCAACGAAGACACAGACACATTCGCGCAAGCGCGAATGTGTCTGTGTCTTCGTTGGCTTCGTCGTCATCGTCACGTGGCGACATGACGTGACGTGACGATGACGACGAAGCCAACGAAGACACAGACACATTCGCGCAAGCGCGAATGTGTCTGTGTCATTGTGATTGTGTCATGTCGTTGTGTCACATTCGCGCAAGCGCGAATGTGACACAACGACGAAGCCAACCGAATGTGTCTGTGTCTTCGTTGGCTTCGTCGTCATCGTCACGTCACGTCATGTCGCCACGTCATCGTCACGTCATCGCGCAAGCGCGAATGTGTCTGTGTCTTCGTTGGCTTCGTCGTCATCGTCACGTCACGTCATGTCGCCACGTCATCGTCACGTCATGTCGCCACAACATTAATTGTTTGAGTCATACGTCGCGTGACCGCAAGTGTGTTCTTTTGTCGTCTCTTGTTTTACGAGCAATGTATAAAAATTAAATAAGATCTTACGCTTTTTCGACGTCACGTGACCCTGACGCGAGTTTGAAAGTTTTTACCCACCCAGCGCCGCTAAAGAAGTTTTCACTTCAAAAAATGTATTTATGTAATATATCAGCAGTCTTCCATAGTACAAGCTTTGCATAGTTCGAGACTAGAGTGTGGTGTGTGAAATGTCCGTGAATATTTATTTATTTATTTATATATGTACCTATAGTTAAAGGTCTAAATGCACCACAAGACCGGAAGCACCCACTATATCATACAAATACATTGTAAATCAAAATCCGGCTGCCCACCCCTCAACTATTCATTGCGATGTAGCGGTATTCATACCACCAAATTAGGTAACTACTGTTATTTACGTCATCTCATTTTGTGATTGCAACTACAGCGAATTATCATAACAGAGTACCTGTCTTTATTAAAAGGGTGTATTGTACTCACTTATATCCATATCTGTATCTGATTTCAAAAATATCAATTAGTCCAGTCATTTTAGGTTTTATCTGCGGAATAATTCCTAGTGGGCTGATTTTTTGTATACACCTTTATTGCGGCATTGTAATGAAGATGTGAAAAATCGACATTGATATCGTGCCGGCTTAAAAAGTTATGAACGTCAAAAGATCACGAAAATCAGTTTTTCGCAAATATCTCGCGATCTATTGCTCAGAGGTCAATAAAAGTCTTTTATACTACACCTGCTCGGAAAGTACCTTGATACTTTATCAAATTTACGGTAGAAAGTACGTCATTGCATATCGAACAAATATGCGGCGAGAAAACGCATCTGAGCGGGAGAGAAAAGTGTATGAAAATCCATTTCTTACGTGGTTTTTCTTTTTTAATTTTGGGTAAGACTATGCGCTGGTAACCTAAATATCAAAAGCCAAAAAGTTTTTACAGTGAGTTTTTATCTCCAAGTTCGCAAAATGACACTGGCCACTAGCTGTGTGTTGGATGGTGTCAAACAATTTGAAAAAAGAACATGTGAAAATTTTAGTTTTTTATTTTCCTCGTAGGTGTAGTATAAAGCACTATGTATCACTCAAGAGAAAGTGCGATTCCCGATCTCGGGTGTTTTAAAGCCCTCGCCTGCGGCTCGGGCTTCAAACGACACCCTCGACGGTAATCGGTCACTTTCTCCTCTCGGTGAACAATGTACTATTATACTACACCTGCTCGGAAAGTACCTTGATACTTTATCAAATTTACGGTAGAAAGTACGTCATTGCATATCGAACAAATATGCGGCGAGAAAACGCATCTGAGCGGGAGAGAAAAGTGTATGAAAATCCATTTCTTACGTGGTTTTTCTTTTTTAATTTTGGGTAAGACTATGCGCTGGTAACCTAAATATCAAAAGCCAAATAGTACATTGTTCACCGAGAGGAGAAAGTGACCGATTACCGTCGAGGGTGTCGTTTGAAGCCCGAGCCGCAGGCGAGGGCTTTAAAACACCCGAGATCGGGAATCGCACTTTCTCTTGAGTGATACATAGTGCTTTATACTACACCTACGAGGAAAATAAAAAACTAAAATTTTCACATGTTCTTTTTTCAAATTGTTTGACACCATCCAACACACAGCTAGTGGCCAGTGTCATTTTGCGAACTTGGAGATAAAAACTCACTGTAAAAACTTTTTGGCTTTTGATATTTAGGTTACCAGCGCATAGTCTTACCCAAAATTAAAAAAGAAAAACCACGTAAGAAATGGATTTTCATACACTTTTCTCTCCCGCTCAGATGCGTTTTCTCGCCGCATATTTGTTCGATATGCAATGACGTACTTTCTACCGTAAATTTGATAAAGTATCAAGGTACTTTCCGAGCAGGTGTAGTATAAAAGTTTTTACAGTGAGTTTTAATCTCCAAGTTCGCAAAATGACACTGGCCACTAGCTGTGTGTTGGATGGTGTCAAACAATTTGAAAAAAGAACATGTGAAAATTTTAGTTTTTTATTTTCCTCGTAGGTGTAGTATAAAGCACTATGTATCACTCAAGAGAAAGTGCGATTCCCGATCTCGGGTGTTTTAAAGCCCTCGCCTGCGGCTCGGGCTTCAAACGACACCCTCGACGGTAATCGGTCACTTTCTCCTCTCGGTGAACAATGTACTATTACAAATTGTTTGTTGTGAAATTGTCTACAAAAAATGTCAAAAAATGAATATCTAAACTTTTAACTGACGTCAACAAAGGACGGGTATTAGTTTTATGCGATTACTCCGCCAATTGTGAACCAATTTCAATGAAGGCTTTTTTGTTTGGTAGAACATACATATTTGGATGACGAGTGAAGTCTTCATGAATTTAATTAAAAAATATACCTAATTATTTAAAAAGCACTTTGTTATAAAATCAATAAATTAGTCAGTTTCTCTCATTCATGTTTATTTTGTATGACAAACTTAAAATAACAAAGCTTTGTAAAACTTGATAAATTCGACTCCGTTTTAGTGTTCTCCGGAGGTAATACTTAATCATTAATATTTAAATCGCTAAACATGAAATTCTACTTGTATCGACTTGACTAACTAATGAATAATATTTACAATGTCTACCGGACACCGATGTTGAAGTTAGTCACGCTTCTTCCGCCTATAATCGATAATGTACAATATCCCTTAGATCAAACATGAGCATTGAATAGCCTAGAACACAATCGACTCAAATCCTACTCAGCAAACACCGAGATCAAACATGGGCACAGTATACAATTAGAGTAATACAAACCTTCAGATTAGTCAAATATTGTTTGTGTAATACAATACAGATCTACATACATTGGATATAAGGGATCTGGGCAGGGGGCCCGGGGGGCCGGGCGCAGCTTGTTTAAACATCACAATCTCTACCGTATCAATTAAAAATCTTGGATTTATAATCTACCACAGAAAGCATTTTTAAATACATCCTCTTTAAAAAATATTAATTTTGAGCTATTTCAAGTAGTATATGACCAATGATGTGGGACCTGTACTGGTTTGACCATTGAAATAAAGAAGTATTAGTATCATGGATGTTATTTTCAGATTAAAAGCCCTTTTTCGATCGTAATATCATATAAATACTATCTACATGTTGACACTATGGCATCATTTTGCAGTTCGTATCTTTAGCTTACTGCATTTTATGAAATACAGGCTTTTGCGATAAAAGACGTGTCTAAACCAAACTTTCAACTTTTACCAAAGGTAGTTAATGTAGTTAATTTATATACGCCGTATACCACGAATTAAGTAAGTAAAAAAAAAGCAATCCTAACAAACCGTAATTATTTGAGCCAGTGATTTGAACGTTTACGAAGTGAAATTAAAAGCGAACAAACAGTCGCGCACTACGCCCCGAGCTGATTTAGTTTAAAGGGAATTGATTGTGGCGTAGGTCGGAACACGTGATTAAAATAAAAAATAATTTAACTACAAATAAAACTAAGTTACTCAAATCGTTATAAGTAATACTAAATATGCCCTATGTTTATTGCTGCGTGTATTGATTTATTATCGACACAAATGACTGAAAGCATGAAACTAATTCTGACAGTTTATATGATGATGTGTGGATTGTCCAGCATTATTTATTTATTTATATAATTTACTGTTTTTTCCTATAAGGCCTTCGATATTATAACTACCAAGCAAAACAAAGTTACAATACTTTCACTCTGTAGAAAATGAAAGAAATCAATCATCACTTCGCATACAAAACATTACTGATGTAATTCAAATTTTACCGTTATTATACAAACTGTCAAAATTAAAGATAGACCTATCTTTTTTTAATACCATAGCGGTTTTATAACAAAAACCCTTACAAGATACACAATGTTAAGTTTTCTTAACACGCGAGTCCAGTTTATAAGATTGAGTTGTAAAACAGGCATCAACAGTTTAGTTACAAGTTGGCGTGCATCGGCGAGCGTGGGCTGTGGGTACCGCCAGACGTGAGTTAGTGCTGAGACGTCTCATACGTCACAGGACTCTAGGGAACGCCCGGAGCACGTAACCTGCAATGCTAATAGGGTTGAGGCTTTCGTACTGTTCAGTTGGAATGCCACCCTCTCCTTTGTGGACAAGAACCATGAAGTCGGCTTCAAGTCCGGCCTCAGTATGGATTGCTCCGGGTCCATGTCTAGAAATTACACGTTTCGGTTTCAAAGTCAACATGTCAATACTTAGTGTTGATACTTAGCTATAGTTAGATCATGCGTAGGATGATAGAGAAAAGGTATTTTTACATAATAGGTAACCAAAATTAATTACTTACGCTGATCATTTTCAGGCGTATCTTGGTGCTTATTTGATAATTTATGTTATCTTAAAAGTAAGTACCTATATAAGTAATTCGTTTAATTAGTACACATTAGTGTTTTATTGTAGGATGGACACGAATCAAACTACATGGACACCTACTTACTTGACGGCTTTATAGATAAAAAAAAATGATGACTTTGTAGATAACAAAAAATCTCATAAAAATACAGCGCAGGACAACGGCATTTGGTCAAAATGGGAACCTAAACATATTAGTTAAAAGTAGAAAAACTTCGACTAGTGCACGCATCTAGGTATAGTCTCATTTATTCTAGCTTATGCTGGTCTGTGCTATTGTATGCAGATCGGCTATGGATGCTTGTAGTTCCTCCTTGCACCGAACAGTACTGCTGGATAGAATTCTTCATTCTTCTTCAATCTCAGAAAACTTGTCGGCGAAGCTAAAGAAATTATATTTTTTGGCTCGGGAATACGCTAAGGCTAAGGATTTCAAGTTTTGCTGGACAGCAAATGGCAAAATCTTTCTTCGCAGACGTGAAGGTGGGCCTCTTGTAAGAGTCAACTCAGAGGCGGATCTCACAATTGAGTCCCATAACAAGTGACTAGAGATCGATATGTATAATACGTTGTTTTATTTTATTTTGTTCATTTTTTGTAGTCTAGTTTATTACAATTTGTCAACATTCATTTACACTAATACATCACACTTTACACAAACATCTACACTAACACATCAACTACTCAGTACACAACTAAGTAACTATTTTACTCTCAAGATATCGCCATTGATATTTCCACGGTTATACAAGGCAGTATTCTCCGACAATGGGACTAATCGCAGTAATCTAATTTACGTTCCTCTGCACCTAATACCCCTGCTAAAACTTAAATCAAATCATGGATGCGCTTGATATTGTTGCAAGTGATATTGAGAATATCACTATTTCCGATTCATTCGTTTGCACCCCCGAAGAGACTGGCCAGTACCTCACACAAAATAATAATCCTATCGCAATCTTACATCTTAATATCCGAAGTCTTAATTGCAATTTTGATAATTTGGTTTTACTTATGCATAGAATTAAATCACCCATAGACATTGTAATACTGTCGGAATGCTGGCTAAGTAAGTGCCCAAAACTGCCTTTTTTGGATGGTTTTCACTCATATGCCTCTGATTATAAGACCCAAAATGAAGGCGTGGTCGCGTATGTTCGAGTAGGTCTTAACTGTAGCGTTGTCCCGTTAACTTTTGAGGATGCCAACTGTCTGCTTTTGACTCTAGATGAAAAAATTGCAGCCCTAGCAATGTACCGACCCCCCTCTGTCAAAAATATTAGCGGGTTTCTTAATAGCCTTGATGAAACTCTATCTCAGTTAAAAAATTACACTACTATTGCCATAGTTGGTGATATGAATATAAATATTATCCCCAGATCGAACGACACCAACTCTGAAGAATATTTAAATTTACTGGCCTCTCACGGTATGTTACCAACTCACGTATTACCTACTCGACTTTCTAACTGTTTAGATCATTTCATTCTAAAATCACCTCACTCTGCCACAAGCTTAATTCTGGACTGCGCTATCACTGATCATGCCCCAATTTATTGTAGTATTGACTCGTCATCTAAGAATAAGCCCGCTAAAAGTTCAATTCATAAGTTAAACCACCCTGAAATCATTAAAGAAATAGAAAATACCGACTTTTCGGCAATCCTATTATCTACCTGTGCTGAGAACGCTGCCCAGTCTCTGGTGGATATTCTTTCGTCGATTGTAAAAAAACATATGAACACTGTAATTATCCCAAGTAAATCACGCATCATCAAACCGTGGATTACTCCTGGCCTTCTGAAATGCATTCGTCACCGAGACAAGCTATACAAAAAACACAAAAAAGACATAAATAATGAAATTTTAAAAATAACATTTACTCGTTATCGCAACTTCTGTAATAATTTGTTGAAAAAGTTAAAACGAGATTATGAGCGTGACCAGCTTCGGGCGGCCAGGAATAATCCAAGGGCAACCTGGAATCTAATCAAAAAAATTACTAACATGGATCGTAAAAAAACATCTTCTGAGGAGCTACTCAAGCTTGCTGCTACCCCCAAACTTTCTGTTGACTCTGCTAATAGGTATTTTGCCAATGTTGGAAAAGATTTGGCGTTGAAAATCAACGACTCTACTAACGCATCCAGCACATCACAGCTTCAGCATACTATTTTCCCTACCAACACCCAGTTTCATTCCCATCCAATAAATTCTATGGCGCTTTTGGCAACTGATAATCAGGAAGTGGAAAGCGTAGTTCTCAACCTTAAGGACAGATGTGCCATGGGTTGGGATGGCATTCCTGCGTCGGTTATCAAGAGTGGGAGATACACATTAATCCCAATTTTAACTCATGTATACAACCTCTGCCTCTCCAGTGGCATATTTCCCACGGTTTTCAAGAAGGCACTAGTGCATCCAATATACAAAAGCGGTAATAAACAGCACATAAATAATTATAGACCAATCTCGGTATTAAGCACCCTTTCTAAAATCCTTGAGAAAATTATAAATAAAAGACTTGTTAGTTTTCTAAATGAAAATCACATCTTATCCAACAATCAGTTTGGTTTCAGAAGCGCTAGATCCACCGAGGACGCAGTGATTGAGCTAACGACTACAATTATAAAAAACTTTGATAAAGGGCGTAAAACTGCTGGTATTTTTCTTGATCTTTCTAAGGCTTTTGACACTGTTTCCGTTCCAATCTTACTTAATAAATTAGATATGGTTGGGATACGGGGCAGTGTCAATGGCCTATTTCAAAGTTATCTGTCTAATCGAACTCAAGTAGTAGTCATTAATGACATAGCAAGTGACGAAGAGCAACTTCTCTTCGGCGTTCCTCAGGGGAGTGTGCTTGGCCCCACTCTTTTCCTTATCTTCATTAATGAGCTGTGCGAATTATCTTTAACCAATTGTCAGATATTTACTTACGCGGACGATACAGCGCTTCTTATTGACGGCAAGGATTGGGATGAAGTACAGCTCCTTGCTAATACAGCCTTGGGGATAGTTCTAAACTGGCTCTCTCATAATCTGTTAACCCTAAATGTCTCTAAGACCAAATTTATTACTTTTTCACCTTCCAATCGCACGTATCCACCCTCATTTTCTCTCCATGCCCATTCATGTTTTGCACCTACAACTTATCCTTGTGGTTGTTTACTGTTGGAACGTACCCAAACAATCAAATACCTTGGCGTTTACCTAGACAGTGCCCTATCTTGGACACCACATATTGATAGTACAGTGGCTAGAGTGCGCAAGCTAATGTACGTCTTTAAAAATTTGAGAAGTGTAGCTGATCTAAAATGCCTCAAAACAGTCTACTTTTCTTTAGCCCAATCCATCCTCAACTACTCCATTACTGCATGGGGAGGTTCCATCAAAACCCAGATGCTTAGAGTAGAGCGTGCTCAAAGGGCTGTTTTAAAGGTTATGTTGTCCGTACCTAGGCGCTATTCTACGAGCATATTATACTCACGTTGTGAAGTGCTTACCGTAAGACAACTCTTTATTTTATCTACTGTTCTCCGTAAGCACTCTCTCCTATTCTTCGACCCTCATCTCACTACCAGGAAACGTCGTTCTGATAAAGTCTGCATAATTGAATCGCGTAGGACAGCCGTGGCAGGCCGTCACTTCTATTATTTAAGTTCTCCTCTGTACAATAGAATAAACAAGGAACTGAACATCTATCCCTGCCCACTCTATAAATGCAAAGCCAAATGCGTTACGTGGCTCCTTTCCCTATCTTACGATCAAACCGAAAATCTCCTTACTCCTATCATATAATCTTTACTGTTACTTAGTTAACCCAACACAAAATATACACACACACACACTTACATAATACACTACCTCACTTAATTCTTACCCTGTTAGGTTTCAGTATATACTCTAGAGCTACCCTTATGAAACCTAGACTCTTATGAGACTAGTGTAATTAAGAGTACACACCATCGTACTGCACCTAAAACCTAAACATTATTCACAACACACCCTACACACTACATTCTCTCACCCTTTCACATACATACACAACACACCCTACACACTACATTCTCTCACCCATTCACATACTGTGTAATACTAAACATAATATGTACTTTAGAACTTTCATAAAACAACCATCAATCTCCTACTTTTGCACCTTTTGCTACTGTTTAATTTCAATAATATATAGTTTATCTTATTTGTTAATTTATTGTGCCTACCTACTTTTGTCAGAACTAATTTCCATTGGTTAAGGAGGTGGGCGATGTGACTACTACTCAGTTTTGTTACTTTTGTAGTTTCATCGTTTAACTTGTAAATTTTGTAACACTGTACCTTGTTCTGAATAAACTTATTATTATTATTATTATTATTATTATTATTATTAATTCTTACAGTAAAGGATATTTTTAACTGAGTAAATATACATAAGTTCAAGAGAGTGCGTCGAGCGAAGCGCGTAAAATATGATTACAAGTGTTAGCGCGTAAGCCGGCTGGATTAGCAGTTGCGTCCTACTTAGCCTCTACTTTGACTTAACAATCAGCGGACAAAGCCGTATCTTTACGGTGCTTATGTAGGAGGATAAAGAAATAAGGCTTTATTTTTTAAGCTATGCACATAGATGATTTAAGTTATTAGCCTCGCAAAACAAAAGCTGATCGCAGATCGAATGCATGGCTGAACAATGTTTCAACTATGTTCAAAAAGTAAACTCTCTTCGGTATGTTTTTGTTTATTTTTAACCTATTTCGTCCCACTGCTGGGCAAAGGTCTCCCCCAAATTCCTCCATTTCTCTCTTTTTTTACTTTCTTTCGGTACGTTTATGTATTTTAAATTCATGCAAAAACATTTGAGCTCGATTCTTAAGTTTTCTTTACTAAAACACACAGTTATTGAAGTTATCGATGTAAACTTATGTTATGTATGCTTTAACCCTTTGAGAAATTTTATTCTAAAAAGGCTGTTGGCGTGTATTGTATGTATTCAAAGTATGCTAGTAGTAGGAGTGAATCAAGATCTTTCTTGAGTTACTTACAGTTTCAAAAGTTAAGAGTGAAACCAAATCTTAAAGGCGTCACAGCTCAGTTGGTAGTAGCTCTGCCTTCCATGCTACGGGTCGTGAGTTCGATTTGCACTCAGAGCAAATGTTTGTGTGATGAACATAAATATTTGTTCTGTGTCTGGGTGTATATGTAATCTATGTATATATGTATTTACAAAAAAAAAAGTATATAAGTATTTTATCAGCAATCTAGTTCCCATAGTACAAGCTCTGCTTAATTTGGGACTAGAGTGTGATATGTGAAATATCCATGAATATTTATTATTATTATTCATTATCACTATGCACGGTACATATACATGATTAAGCACATCCTAGCTCTTACATGAAAGCATTTAGATGCTACGCATGTCTGCTGCCATGTCTACGTCGTTGTCTGCTCTGCGTGCGTCTCATTCAAGCAGTTCCATTCAATGTTGCCTGATTTAGACAATCTATACATACTTTGGTATTTTAGACTCCCCAGGCTACGCACCGCCTCCGATACTCTTGATATCGGAGAGCTAATGTACATTCAGTACTAAACACTTACACCGTGTCTGCACCAAAACGCTACATAGAGTTGTACCCACCGATAAGATCATCACGCACAATATCGGCCACTGTGCTAATTTTCTAGGAAATTGATCTTATTGTCAAGTATTCAACTTGCCAAAACGACAACCCTAATTTAAAAGAAAAAGAAGAAGTAATACTTTTATCCTGGGGTTCTTCTTCTCCACTTTCTTCTCCAACTCGATTTTGACCAATATATAATAAAATTGATAAAAACGTAGTCACTGTGTAGAAACCTCTACGGAATGACGACGGTTCAACGTACTCTACGCACTCCTACGACACTCAGTTTGATAGTGTTTCAAGCGTAGCATAGATTTATCAGTCGTAGCCGTAGCAAAGTAGTGGTTATTTGCCTAAATATGTTACTTTAGGTGCAATACAAATAAAAAAAACAAGTGTTTACTAATATTTCTATTTTTCATTTTATTGTATTGGTTTTTCCAAATAAGATTGTCATCTTTTACAATATAACTAAGAATTTATAATAATCGCTCGAGAAACCTTTCTACATACCTACCTTTACTTATCACTGATATTAGTTTTCGATAACTTTTACCAAATCAATACTTTTTGTATTTTTCTTGTTATAATTAGTTACATAAAAATATACAAAAAAGCTTTAATGATGTTGAATTATAAAATGTAGGTATTTGATAACGGAATTATATAAAAGAAACACAAAACGTAACAGTGAAATGAGAATGCTTAAAATGTAAAATTAACATAAAGTAATGAGTAATTGTGACTAAATCCCTACTTATATGTTTCAAAATCTAGTGAAGTGGAAAATTTAAGCAAAGTGGAGAATGGTACTATGCGTTAGTGAACATAACTATTGTGGTATACGCAGGAAATATATAGGAATACAATACTCATTCTGTATGTAAGGTCTAAAAAATTAACAAGATAATTATATCAATAATAATTAAGCACTAAAAATTCTGTTTAAAAAAAAGATGCGTACATTTTTATTGTATCTACTAATAGTCAAATAAATTAGAAATATACGTTGTTTTAATTAATGGAAAACAGCTCAACATATACAATTAGCTGTAAAAATTAGTTATTTTTCTGCAAATACTATATTTATAACAAACTAAACAAAATAATTCAAAGCAGTGACTAGAATCAGTGTATAAAGCGTTTAATTTTCATAGTTTTAGTTAGGTCAATAAATTCCTAGCAGTTAATTGTAATAATAAAATTACCGAGGTCTAGATTGCACGTTTTACTAACTTATATAATATATTAATTAAATCTATATTTACAAAATATCTTTTAAAAATATTATTTATATTTTCGCAAATGTTTTATTTTCATTTCTCAAGCAGAGCTTTACCGCGTTTTTTGGATTCATGCATGAGATACCCAATTAATATATGATCTGATTTATAATAATGTTTTTGGCATTAATTAAATTAAAGTTTTGAGAATTTAAAACAGATGGCAGCATAAATACTTATTCTAAAATTTGTGAGCACTAATTATTCTGTAAACTTGTAGATTTCACAAAAAAGTAATGAAATAGGTGCATGAATCCGAATGCGTTGTACCTACTAATTCCATTTGTTTAGTAACTAATCGTATCAACTATGAAGTACCTACCTAATTAGTTGAAATGTGACGTATTTACAAATGTATTTTAATACTATTTTGGCTAAATGTCTTTATAAATTCTTACTCTAAAATTGTGCCGTTCCGTGAAATCTAAATTAATACACAACAAACGAAACTGACTATAAAATATTCACAAATCTACTAATATTATCTACAACATAATCACAAATTATATAGTCTTAAGAATATTTTGTACACTTTTAATTATACGAAAACAAAACGTTCTAACAAGTCTGTTAATAATAAACATTTTGTGTACAGATTAGGTTCGCGTAACATGGATGATTGTGAGAAGTAAATTACTATTTATACAGGATTCAAATTAAGATAATCTAACAAAATAATGAAAAGGTTGGTCGCTTCTCGCATGTCACCGGCCTAATCTGTCCACGTGACCCCTCCGTCCTGCTCCTCGCAGGATGAACAATACTAACATTATAAAACACAGAATATTGATAATTATTTGCAAGGCACATTCTCTTAAAAATCCTGAATTTCAAATTTCATGTACACTTACATTAGTCGATGCTCCACAACGACAAACATCTAAACGTGGCGAAGAACCTAAAGGTGAGTGACCAAGCAACTTCTAAGTATTCAACGTAATGATATGTTTCACCGTTTATTTAACACCCTGTCTCGAAAAAGGTAGTAAACATATTAATGAAGTCATCGTGATAGTGAATAGAAGAAAATGAAATCTACATGCAGATTTGAAGGTCTACGTTAACCAATTAAATGCAATTCGAGTCAAAGGGGAATGTTACGATTGAGATCAGAACGAATGAGATCTTGAGTTATTGCTCACGAGACGAGAGTGAGGTGGCCAGGTGGGCCGGCGTCGACGGCGCCTCGGGCGCAGCGGAGCCGCTCAGTAGCCGTACCCGGAGCCCGGGTACAGCAGAGCCGCACCGCCGCCCGCCGGTCAGTGCTGCGCCGCGAACTTCATCCGCTTCTGTTTTTGCCGCTGATTGCAGAACCACACGCGTACTACATTTTTTTTGAGATCGAGCTTTTCCGCGATTGCGGTGATTTTCTCGCCTGAGGGGCGCGGCTGCACTGCGAAGTACGCTTCGAGGCTTCGCTTCTCGGGTGCTGCGATGGAGGTTCGTTTGCGCTTCTTCTCGCCGGCGGGCAACACGCTGGGCGCGTCAGGATCGCGCCGCTTGTTCTTCGCCTGCGCCTCCGCCTCCTCGAGCCACGCCTGCAAGATCGGCTTAAGTGCGATCATGTTATTGTGACTGAGCGTGAGACTTTCGAAGCGGCAGATGGTGCTCTGTGAAAGTGCGCCGACGCCCGGCAGCTTCAGATTGGCGAGAGCCTTGCCGACGTCGGCCTGTGTGACGCCGAGCTTGATGCGGCGCTGCTTGAAGCGCTCAGCGAAGGCCTCCAATTCGCGCGGGTCGGTGTCGGTGTCGGGGTGCAGCGCGGCGGCGGGATGCGCCAGGTGCGCGGGCGGCGCGTGGCCCAGCCCTCCGCCGTGGTGGTGGTGGTGGTGGTTCATCACGTGGTTCATGCCGTAGCCGTGCATGTGGTGCGGCGCCGCCTCGCCCATCGGCGCCAGCGTCGTCATCGACGACGAGGTCAGCGGGTCCAGCATATCCAGCCCCTCCATGCCGTGGTGGCCCATCTGCGAGAAGAAACCCTTATGTAATTCGTTTATCGTACTGCCCAGTTCTATACGATTGTTAAAGGATCGACGCGGTCATTCGGGAGCTCGTTATGAAGCGCGCCGAATTAACTCGCGCATTCATGTTAAATCGGACGTTTCATTGTGCCGAGGGAGCGCGCCAACAATGCCGCGCCCGGGGACCGTATGGAAACATAAACAATCATCTTTGTGCAGATTTACAGTCATTCTTTATGAGAGCAAACACTCGTTTTTTCATAGAGGGGTGAGCGCCGTTGTGACGTTGATTGGTAGCGAGTGTTCTGCCAATATGCTTAAGTTGTTGACCGCCTTTGTTGTGAAAATGAATGTTTGGAGTGCACCGGGAGCGACGTGCAGCTGGCTGCAGCCTGCTTGCGACCTGTCATTCTTCATCACAAACAATATTTTGATGGATACTGTCTACTCTTCGGCACTGTTAAATATAAAAGACTCGCAAAATTTTGAAATTACCATACCTACCCATAGTCAACCTATCAACATTTCAAAAGGGAATCTCACTTGAAATAATTGGTATTTTAAAGATTAAGATTTTACTAAGATTTGTTGTGTTAAAGATGTTAGTAAACTAATATGCATTTGATAGTTAGAAGCACGTCCATCCATCACCGTCCGGTGTCCGGCAAGGGTGGCTTATTGGATGGAGGCAGTAGGTGCACTGCTCCCTCGGGACCGGTATATCACAATTACACGGAGCTGCCGTGTTGCACGTAAAGTTACAACGATAAATATATAGTGAATGTTTGTTTTGTTCAGGCACGAGGCTAGCTTTTTGGATAGGTAGTGCTATAAAAAACATTTTCTAAGCGGTTCCTAAAACATAAGTTTTAGGAGCCAATCCTCAATAGGGTCATTGAGAATCATAGGTAATAATATAATATTAATCATAGGTAGTAATATCCTACTATAAAATTCAATATGCCAATGTAGAACAATATGTCTTTGTAATCTTTTTGTGGCTAGGTCCGTGAAAAACCAATGTCTCAATTTTCGGGTCGCGTAAAATGGTAGCCTCATCCGCACTGGTTTAGTACAGATACTGGTTACTAAGCCATGGGTTCCGAACAATGTTTTCTATATGTTTGAGAAAATTCGTTACGCTTACTGACGAATTGTCTTTTTCGCATGTTTTATTTAAAAAATGTTAGGAATGAATGGCGCCACTCAACGTACTGTATTTCTATAAAATAAAGATGAACTATTTTAACTAGTTTAGTACCATTTTGAACTCTTTGGGACATGCGCCTTGCGACTCAAAGTATATTCGATCCGATTGCCACATTTTTGAGATGAAGCACAGCCTAGTCTGAGTTTTATTCGAATTGCTTCTTGAAAACTGGTGTACAAATTTCGTATGGAGCCAAACGTAATTTCAGGTTACGTTCCTCGAGCAGATCTTATTCTCTCTCAGACTTAGGGCTTAACAACAAAGCTAAAAATCTATGTTTTAGAACCCTTCATGTATTCCTAAGACAAAGACAAAAAGGAGCCAAACCTCCCTTTTCGTGTTCCCACTTGGCAGAAAAGCTATTATTATCTTCCGCTAATTACATTCCTTATTGCCACGATAGCCTGACCACTAATATCGCACAGGTGCACCTACCCTTACCTTAAATCGTCAGATATGCAATCAAATATCAGCCCTAACTTTATCTACATAGGTTTAATATCAATTAGATCACAATTTCGATTGATATGAAATCTCCAGACTAAATTGAACCCTAAATATTGCTAAGTAAAGCATGAAATAAAAGCCAGTTTATAAAATATGGTAGCGCATAATGCAAACTCTAGTTACAATTTGTTCAAACACTGCACCCCACCATATGAATATATGGTAAAATAAGGGATTGAGCTACCCCAACTGTGTGTCATTTTTGAGTATTAGGGATGTGACACAAATTACATGCTGTTTCATCGATATGTCGATACTTTATGATTGATGAATAATGTAGGCTAGTCAAAACCATTACTAAAGTAAAATATGGTAAGATATTTTATTAATTTTTCATTGTAATTGTATCAATTTATCAGGCAATGGCTAAACCACTACTTTTATGATTGTGGTTTTACCATTATAAGCTTTAGTACCTACTTCATCAAAAATTATTTAAAAACTGAAAAATAATCGGTAAAATATTATCATGACATAGTGAAACTGTGACTCAAAGTCTCATAAAAATAAAAATATAATCATATCTCTAGAATTAACACTATATAAAGTTATCGATGTTACGTGATTCGCATCTCTTATTTGAATCGATAGTGTTGCAAGTGGATATTAAATAAATTATATTTCCTTTAATAGTGATTTGTATCACAACGTTATGATTTGAACAAGTGGCCGAATTTACGCGGGTGTGGCCCTCGAGCCAGCGACTAACATTTTTTTAAATATTTTTGTCGCTTAGTAACTAATTTTATGTTGGTTATATTTTCCAATGCTTTCTAATTAAGACTCAATTAGCATAACCCACATCTACAAACTATCTGAATGCATTATATCACATATTATGTACCTTTTTAATAGGATATCAAATATTAAAAAAACACATCAGATCAAATGGTTAACATAGAACAAATAATTGGTTAACATAGATGTTTAATGCGTTATAGTAAGAATACGCCCATGCATAAATTACTACATAATTCTGAAAGTTACTCTAATTCTGGAAAGTATTTTGCATGTTTGTATTTAATAGTCTCTCAATCAATTAATAAAGACAAGTGAAATTTAAATTGACGATTGAAAACCGTTGTAACCAACTATCGCCGTCAGTCATATGGACATGTATTTGAAAGGAAGCTAAGTTAATGAACAAACGATTATAATAGACTCAATAGCACGGTATTAACGCTACGTTTATAGCCAAACCAACATAAATTCCCTCTTCAAACCTACGGACACATACAAGTTACACGAGTGTGAGTGCAATTTGATGGGTCATCCATATTGCTTCTCCTCATTCAAGAATAAAACTAATTTGCATTGATACAAGGTCCAAAATTGTAGGCCTAAACAATTTACTTTTGAATACGTTATGAGCTTATGAATCGTGTTTTGACTGATATGTCGCGGTTTGTTTGACGTGTTGTTCTGCCTCTGTGCAGTATGTTTTAATTGTAGATAGTGTATGAATCAACTGTTCTTTGCAAATAAAATACATGTTTATTATGGCTTGATTCAATAAGTCACTTTTACAACTAGTTACAATTTCATTTTTAATTTAATATTAGTATTTGGTGACAGATAAGTCTGTTTTGTTTTAGATAAAACTGGAATTAGTTGAAATGTGAACTGATGCACATTTAATTCGACGAATGTACGTTACTTTTAAATATTTTTTAAAAAATATCATGTTATAAATGGTGGGTATGAGAATGTTATATACTAACTATTTGATGTCATAGGCTATTCAGCTAATTGTAGTCAGAGACAAAACTGATTTCTGTTTCAGTAATGTTAAAATTTTACTTTTAGCTCACGATTTTTACTTTTGATTTTGATTTGTAAAAATTGTTTTTTAATCTTCACTCTGCCACGGGTAAGTTAGATGCACGTCCATATTTTGCATCCACTTTTATGTTCTAATAAGCTCACGGTCAATGGTAAGTACATCGGAGTACACGGCACGTCCCAGGCGGATACGGCGACAAGTGTCTCGTATGCCTATTCCCTTGTGTTTTGCCCCTTCACTTTAGTTGTTTACGCTAGTTTTTTTCGGTCGATCGTTTTTTGGGAAGGTATAAATATTTTGAAAATCAGCCACGATGGATTGCTAATGGTAACATTGTCATAGATTTTAACGTCCATAACCTTAAAAACTTTAGTACTTACATAATGTTTTACATTTTCATGAAAACAATTTTTTTTTGAGCTTGAATATGTACATTTTTTTGTAAATATTAGTTTCACAAAAAAATTTTTTTTTGGAGCTTGAATTTTTTTTTAAAATATGTGTTTTCTTGGTTTCATCTGTTCATCCTATTGAAAGTTAAACTAATCTCAAAGCTCAATAAAATGAAGTACTTACTTAAAATTAAAAACATTTATAAAATAGAGTGTAACAGAATGAGACTGTAAAAAGTGGTAAAATATTAATCTTTTTAGAGCCCTCATTTTGCACATTAAATATCAAAGCTACCAGTAGGTATGTTCTATTAAAAATAATGCAAATCTTCTGCTCGATCCAAGCTTATATATACCCTCAAAGACATCAGTAAAAACCCTGCAACTACATTTACGGATTAGAGAGTTGTGCGGAACCCCAAACAGCTTGCGTTTGGGTTCCGTGGCCAATAAACTACGCATTACGCGGGCTCGCATCGAACCCTCCCGACCCAACGGGATTAATAAAAAAAGGTTTTTTTAGTTTTTCACACTTGTATATTTGTTTCTTGGTTCAAAAACAACTATTCGGTTTATTTTACGTTCTTACTATACTACCATAAAGTCAATGGAATGATTTTATGTTGTTTATATAATAAGTAATATTGGAAAATAGGTTTATAAGTGCATACTTTGTGCGCTTTTCATTGGATCCGATTGTTATCTAAACGATACGATGTCGTTAGTAACGGTCTGTGAATAGCTGAACTGTTGTCTGTTTCATCATTGTAATAAAAAGATCACCGTCGTAACTTTGTTTTGTGAATCTTTGCTAGTTCATACTCATACATATATACGTACCTACCTACACTTTTATTCATTACTAGCTGTTCCCGCCGCGACTTCGTCCGCGTGCCGTTTTAAGAGATTTTGCGATAACCCATTACTATCTTCTTATGAGGGAAATTGATGGTAAAGAGCAGTCTATGACGGAAAACTTAGTATCTATACCTACTTATTAATAAAACCGGGCAAGTGCGCACGAAGAGTTCCGTACCGTATCTATCTCCCGTTGCCCTTATCAACATCGAATAAATAAAAATCACGTTTATGTATAAGCCCCCTTTAATATTAATTATTCGTGATAGTTATAGAATTGAAAATAGACAGAAATCAAAGACTCAGTAATAAGGTCTAGTTTTACCCTTTGGTTTCCGAACCCTAAAAACCCAATAACGTAATGCTTCCATCTTGAACACATTCTCGTATAAAGAATGATCGTATCCTTATGTGTTTGGTCTTTTAGTGGAATTCTGGCGGATTCTTAGCCATCTTAATTGCTGTTTCGTTATCAACACATAGGGATGCTGGACATTCACCAATGATATCTTTCATGATCTTTCGAAGCCAAATAATTTCTCTAGCAGTTTCACTTGCTGCCACTATTTCTGCCTCGGTGGATGAAATCGCTACTGTGCTCTGGCGTTTACTTTTCCAGGATATTAGACCTCCAGCATACATGCAAAGAATGCCTGAGGTAGACCTTCCGGTTTCATGATCACCTCCGTGGTCAGCGTCACTGTAACATTCTAAATTATGACTATTTCCTGGCTTGTAAACGATGCCTTCTTCTATAGTCCCTTTCAAGTAACGCATTATCCTCTTGATATTGATGATGTTCTCCCTTGTAGGTTTATCTAAATTTCGAGATACAACACTGACAGCAAAGGCTATGTCAGGCCTCGTGCTTGTCATCAAATAAGCTAGTGATCCAACAGCTTCACGGTACGGGAAGTTCATTGAAACTTCATTAACATCTTGAGCATTATTTGCTTTTAAAATTGGTGTCGGCACTGGCTTACATTTCTCCATGCCAAACCTTTGCAATATGCGAGCGATGTACGATTTCTGATGCAGTAAAATAGAACCATCAGGGTACCTTAACCACGCTCTGCTACCATGTTAAAGTAGATATAAGTACTGTAGGATCAAATAAAACCGGTTACAATAAATAAACGAATATTATTAACGTATACTGTAAAGAATATATTTAGTCAAGAGTGAAGATAGTGACATTGATGACAATCAACAACGTTTGGTTGCTATGGTAACATTTAAGGTTGGTTATAGATATTAAAGGAGTATCTATTCCTAACAGTAATTTCTCCCGTTTTCCCAACATTTCCCTTCACTACTCTGCTCCTATTGACTGTAGCGTGATGAAAAGTATCCTATATGTTGCTCAGGAGTATGAAGAACAATTGTACCAAGTTTCGTTAAAATCCGTCCAGTAGTTTTTGTTTCTATAAGGAACATACATACAGACAGACAGACAGACAGACAGACAGACAGACAAAAATTTTACTGATTGCATTTTTGGCATCAGTATCGATCACTAATCACCCCCTGATAGTTTTTTTTTTATATATTTCATGTACAGAATTGACCTCTCTACAGTTTTATTATAAGTATAGATAGATAGATGAAGTTATACGGACACAGATTTAGATTTCGTGACCTATGTCATCCAAGCTGTGATGGTTGCATTGCCGTGTTTTGTGTTGAAGACTAGGTATAAGTTTATTTTTTTTTGCCATTCTAAACCGTATTTAGTTGCGTACTGTGGATTTCACATGTGGCTGATTGACAGATAAATATTAAATAATTTACATGAAACTTGGTGTCTCTTCATCTCTTCGAGTGATAGGTATAGAGCATGTGGAGTAGTAGAGCTGCTGGAGTTTATTTATTAATCCGATTTAATATTTTATTAGTAGATAGGTAGGTACTTACTATTTTTTTCTAAATATTTTTATTTTTATCTAGATTAACAATATTTATGGCTTATTTATTTGACTACTTAAAACTACACACCGAATTCATTTGTGTAAGAATAGCTTTTCAAAAGAGTTTGTTTGTGGTTGACACATTGCAATAATCTTGTGCTCGGAAGAGCACAAGGGCAATATACAATCTAGAGCTTAGTAAGTTGTCTAAGCCAAATTATCCAACGCTAATAAGATATAATGAATAGAAATACAGAACAGTTAGATGTAAAGCTGTAAGCACCGTGGTTGGTATCAGCTTGTTAGATAAAATATGCTTGTTAGGAGCGGTTTTAAAGCGATTCTCGGTAGAGATAAGTCTGTCACATTAAACTCCCAAAACTATTATTCTCTACCTACTAAAGAATGAGATCCTAAATAATTTATGAGGTTGGGCACTACGCTCAATTTTTAGGGCTACGTACGAATGAAGGAACCCTTATGATCAATTTATTGTAAAAATATAAAAAAATCATGGACATTACACAAAACATCATGTTGTCTCAAAAGCAGAGCTTGTACTACGGGAACTAGGTATATAGCTGATAGAATACTTAAATATTAGTTTTTTGTAAATACCTACATTTAATACATAGAAATACCTAGACAGAAAAAATTAATAACTACCACACAAAAGTTTTTTCTCGGTGGGAATCGAACCCACGGTTCACAGTGACAAGTATTATATACCTTAATAAAATAAACATTATTTTAAAATTTCAAATATGAATGCATCTCACTTATAGTGGTATACTCTTTGCAAAAAAAAAATAATAATAATAATACATCCTAGTTTCTTAGTACGCAAATCAATAGTTTACTGCAAATAAGTTAGAAGACTCGTAAATTGTGCGTAACATGTTTCTATAGCAATAAACTCGAATTAATGTTACATACGATCAAAATAAAACCTCCCCTCAAACAATACGGAGTCTAACAATCGCCATTACGTCTCATAGTGCATAAAATTACCTCATTTTTATAACACAAAGAACATATATCTTATATGTAAGAACCCTCCGCGTCCCAGAGGAACCTGCCCTCGAGGCTCGCGATCCTCCATCGATAGGGACCTGAACACTTCCTCCATATGGTACGCAAACATACAGAAATGCATTTATTATTATTATTTATGCGAGAGGAGGCGCGGAGCGATACAATTTGGCTACAATTTTACGAGTGCGCTTTAGTTTTATCGATGTGAAACTCGATTGGTATGATTGGTATGGATTCCGTTTGATACCCTTCTATCAAAATCGGCCGTCGTACCCCTTGACGCATATTTTTATTGCTGAAAGGGTAAGACGTGTTTTTCATAATGTTTATCGGGATACGAGTTATGTTAATGCCTTTTAGAAATTTTACGATGTGCTAAGGCTACATATTGATATTTCAATATAGACCTTCCAGTTCTTTAATGTTCTTTACGAATTCATTATTTTCTTATTTTACGAGCTACGTGTAGCATGTGTCCTACACATCTTACTTTCATCTCACTACACATTCTACTTTGATTATTTTGCTTGTTGGATTCTAATTAGGTGAAAAAATAAACAAAAAAAAGAATTAATTTTTGAGACAATTAAGGATATAAATAAATTTATTTCCATTATAAATTACTTGTTCAGAGCTAAATATGGATAAACGATCCTTGGTAAAGGAGTTTTTTATTTTAAACAAGTTAAAAACAAAAATACCTGATGTGGCCTGGCGTTATGTGGCGGAGGGCCCCCGACGCCATGGTGGTAGACCATATCGTGCTTGAGTTGTCCAAGCGGGGGGCCTGGCTGGGGCCCTGACTGATGCTTGCTGATATCCACGGCCGCAAGTGCCTCTGCCCGACTGAGTAGACCATCGTTCAACCCGCCGAATATGTCCCCCTGTCAAAGAACATTTATAAATAAGTAAGGATTCAAACACCAAAAAAAAATAATAATAGCTCAAGCTTATTAATTAAACATGCATTTGGCAATATTTATAATATACGGTTTCATCATAATCACAGGGCGTGTCCTTATTAGTCCTAGACGTGGTATAAATCAACATACGCCTATGATTGATGGAAAAACGCAAGTTTTGAATGAATAATAATTTTCTATGTCTAGTCTAAATGTTAGAGATTGACTCCGAATTATTTTACTCGGTTATATATTCATAAAAAGTGAGAGCACCAATAAAAGAGCAGAAAATTAAACCGATATCGCACCACGTTGCAGTCCAACAAGCTGTATTACATTTCTGGTATTAAATTAAAGTCCAGTCAAACTCTAAAATACACAAAAGCATTTTCCATTCTACTATTTGGGATTTGTCTTATTCAATGTGCAGTGTTGAAAGTTTAGAGTAAAGCTACATGCTAGATTACATTATGTACAAAATGTACAACAAAGCCAATTTCTGGATAAGTTGTGCTCTTAGTTTCCGCTGGTGCTTTTAGTTAGTGATGTGCATAACACACAAGTATTTATTAATTTGACTTTAGAAAGGTTTATTATTATACAAAGGATTTAAAATCTAATATTATCGGAATAAAGAACGAAAAAGGTACAATGATCTAGTTCGTAAAACCTGTGTCGTAGCGACCATAGTAGAAAAGTCACGTAGAATTTGATTGGGTTATATAAATAATTGCCCTTGTCAAATCCAACAGGGAATTATTCTAATTTATTTAGACTTGGTATAATCGTTAGTTTAGTCGACATCGACCAAATAGGGTGTTTGTAAAAAAAACATGGTTGAATTTATCAATCCAACGCAAATTATAGTATCACAAGTGGTCTACCTCAGTTTTCTTTGTCACAATTGTAGACTCAAACATATTATGAATATAGTAGTGGTATCATGTATAAAAAAATTCTTAGAAACAGTCAAATGGAATCAAATAATCACAATCAGACTTCAGCACAAAATAAACGGAATACTATTTCGAAACAATCACTGCAGGTGCAAATGTAGGTTACAAAGAATTCGAAATAACTTCGTATAATATTCACATTGGAATATTTATTTTCGTGAGTTCATTATTTTAGTTATTTTTATTAAAAGCGGTGTCCCACTGCAAGGCAAAGGCCTCCTTTATGTAGGCATCAACTTCTTCCCTCCATATCTTCATCGTGATCTACCGCGGTTTATTTTACTTATAAGCTCGAATATCCCGTGTACTCACAAGCCCAACAACCAAACACTATTAACACCTTAAATAACAAAAACGACTTTGACTCGCTCCGTAAACTATTTTGCAGCAATTTTCCGCTTGAAAATTTATCAAACTGAGCTCACACGTAAAAGACCTAATGTAGTCGGACGTATTAATTCGGAAGACGCAATACGTCGCCACATTAAATAGTCATGGGGTCTCACCGACGACCACAGCCACGTTTTTCCCGGGATCAGGTTAAATTATTTATGAGTGACTCTGACCCGCTGCCGAGCTCTTAACGGGAGCAGCGGATACTAGGTGTGCCGGCTCTTAACTCGATCTGTATGAATTATGACGGTGGTTATCAAGCATAATCGACTAGTCATGGTGTGTTCGGAACTTACGAATTTGTTTTACAACGATATCTAACCAAAGGTGTTTATTTTTTACATAAATTTGTGCCATAACCTTACAAACACAAGATGGTAATGTTATGGCACAATAATAATTTACGTATATCTAATGTTAAGAATAATAAATACAAATGCAGCGTAACTCATTACAAATTACATAATATCAAAAAAGTCAGAAGCGTAATTGGTTATCGCATCCTCGTATAGGTCACAAGTTCGAAACCTGCTCAACTCATTACTTTTGGGATGTAATAAAAATAATGAAGAACTTATTATTAGGATCAAGAGTTAAGAACGAATGTTCATCATCGTCATCATCAGAAAAATATATGTACATATATATATGTACTATACGAGAAAATGCTTGATATCAGGAATTATGGTATTTTTGTGTAGGAAAAACATACACGCTCATAATGAACGTGTTCTTAATTAATTCATGATTGTACTACCGAGGCAAAGAAGCAATGACGGATGAATTTCGGTCAGCGTAATAATTCCTTCATCAAACCTGCCCTCTGGTCTATACGAACTGACCAAGTAATTACGTGCAATTCATTAATATAGCTAGATTTTCTCATAATAAATAAATAGTAAAAACATCATATTTTTTTGTGTCTGCAATAGTTTTAATAAGATTCACATGAAAAATTGAGCTATCAGCGGAACGTTTCAAATAATTTATAGATAACTGATCCATTTTAGTAGGTACCAATTATCCACAAGATTTCGTATCTTAATGATTCCTTCCAAAACCTCTTTAGTTCTACCAAAATCTCAATGATAATTGTTTAACTATATTTTATAAAGGATTACCTGAAAGTATCCCTAAAAGGAATGTATCGCGTATCAAAACTACTAGGTATCTATAGGGGCCAACCCTCCCGAGTTCAACGTTAAGTCTCCGCCGCGGACTGACTTCCAAGCGCCTGTACCCCAAGTACGAGTTTTGCACATGCATACGAACGTATCGCCTTCGTATCGCAAGCTACCAATTTTGTATGGAAATCCAAGCTTCTCAAGAAATCTGCTAGGGGCGCTGTTTGGATCTCCATACAAAAACGGTGGCGCTCAGCGATTGCGTCTCTACGATTCGTGTGTGCACAAACTCGTACTTGGGGTACTGGTTTTATGCCGGCATTGCCCTCGACCACTTCTAAAGTAATAGTTTCTTTTCGATTTGCTTTCGGGAACCCTCTGTGGTTTACTGCCGCGATGTGTAGCCTGAATTCACAATTTTGAAGTTTACTTCGAGCTTCGGTTTGGCAAGTAACTATTTTTCAAACTAGCTTTTTTTGTAGGCTTAAGTTTTACTTGGTAGTCAATTAATAGTACGTAAACTGATATCATTTCGTTTTGTAAAACTACAGGTATTTGCTTTGTTAACATATCGATTGCAAAGCAAATACTGGTAGATTTAGCGTGATTAGCAAATATGTATGGTTTTTACTTGTATCATAAATTCATAACTGAGAGCACTTAATCTTAAGTTTTCTCAGTCTTTTTTTAGCAAGTATTGTTATCAAAATACATACTTACTTATTTTCACCAATATTATTATGTTAATTTGCACAACAGACGAACCTAAGCTATTTAAGGCGCCAATCATGATTCATAATTCGTCATCTTAAAACTTTGCTAGGTTTCCATACCATACAAAGCTTAACAATAATTCTAAAAATACCCGTTATTTCAAGGTATTATTAAGAAAGTATATTGATTATGGTTCTGCGACTGTAATATTTATTTCGCAGTAAAAGAGATTTATTTTCCACGAAGAAAGTGGTTGCACTTTGCGCAGGACTGTAGTACGGGGGTGGTATCCTGTTATTATCCATCCAGTGCAATTATTACAGCAAACTTTCAGGGAGTATATTAAGTATACTACATAGAACAGAATTACTGATGGGCAAATGAAGGACTAGACGAATGATAGAAAGGAAACTTAAATTATACTATCGATAATTGTGGCCGTTAATACTAGTAGTTAGAGTCCAGTATAATGAGTCTTTATTGTTTTCTTTGTTGGTATAGGAATACCAACAAAGAAAACAATAAAGACTAAACGGTCTTCTTTAACAGGAGTTAAAGAAGACCGTTTAGATAATTGTTCACTAGTTAATCTATTACGATAAGAATTATATTACGATATAGCGCAATACGTTTATCTTTGTCTTTCTAACAAAATACGACGTGTTTTCATGTGTGGTTAAAGTACTGCGTAATCCAGAGGTACTTCGAAAATTGATGATTTTTGACACTACACAAAAATACAGATTGCATTACAGTTTTAACAATACAAAAGTGATTTGAATAGGTGTGCCGAAATATGCTTTAGATTCAAGACTTTTCTGTTCCTATTGTTTCTTATCAGGATTATAAAGGTACTTATACTAAAGTAAGTCCGGTCAATTTATTCGCTCGTCCTCGGCCGGCGGGAGGCGCGCGCGCTCGCCCCGCTCGGCTACTTTATCAGTCAACAATGTGTATCATATTTATTGCTCTGTTTAATTATATGAGAACTTAGTGCCTAGACAAACCTAACATAGGCTTAAAGGCATTATTAACAAAAAATATGTATGTACTTATGTTAAATAAATAAATAAATATTTTTTGGTCTAATTTGACCGGGCTAAGTAGTGTATCACATTTTTGTCTAAATGTACAATAGCATAAACTAACAAAACAATGTATCTTTTACTTCTTTCACGACTTCTGCATAACTGTCATGGTTTCGGACTTGCCATCGCCGCCCTTCTCAAAAACCGGCCTGTATATCAATCGCAAATATTATAATACGATTCTCAATTACACTTCAACTTCAAGCCCTCTTGAAACAGTACACGGGCAGCGTTGAAACTGTGAATTACTGTCAGTTCAGGGGCTCGAAAAGAACTAAGGGGCTCAAAAAGAGCTGCAATTTGGCTCCAATTGAGCGTGGGAATAGCCCCGACGCGGGCTTGAAACGTGAAACGGTCTCATTGTAATTGCTAAGCATGTACTGACGAAACAAAAGCTATACGACGATACATTAAGCACTTTTTAACTGAGCGCAAAAAGAGTATAATTTGTATATATTTATTTTTTCTCGTACTCACCCCCCCTTGTTTAGTAAATTTGCATTTTTACTTTTTTGAATTTCAAGGTCCTTCTGGGAGAACAACTCTAGGTATAGGTCAGTGAGTGGTAATTGAGCTGTATATAGTATTAATTTGTCTTAGATATTTGCAACGGTTTGCAGGTAGCTATCTGTTTCTTATGCATCTTATAAATATTTATGTATATAAAATATGCAAATACAGTAATAGTCGTAATTTTTTTTGTGAATAAATATATTTTTTTGTTTGTTTTTGTTTCTTTTCGGAGTTTATCTACTAGACTTTCAATCATTTTGCGTTTTATAAAAGTCAGGTTAATAAGCTCGGGAAAATTAAATAAATATTTTAGAAGTCACGCGATCATTCTGCCAATTATGAATCGGTTTTGATGATTATTTTCATGTTTGATAGAACGTACTTCAGACGTAATCCCATACAAATGTCTTTCTGAGCTTTCTGTATATACCTACTAAGGAATGACTTTGTCGATGAAGATTTAAAAAGCTTTTCGTCATTTCTGTTAAAAAAAATGTCTTTATATTCGACGAGATAATGATGATGATAGTATAACTTTAATGTAAAAATCATGCTAAACTGCATTCTGTGCTAAATCGCATGGAAATAACTTTAACTGTACAATGTCAAATCTAATCAAGTTGACCCCGACCCTGTAACTTTTGCTGACTAAAATAGAATACACTCGAACGCTCACGGCAACATTTTAACCACAAGCGTTGAATGAGAGTAATCTACAGAATTCTGAATTCCTAAAAGCTTAATTAAAATTAATTTAAATTAATTTTAGCGCGGCAATGCTGCCTGTATCTTGGGTACGCTTCCGATTGGTACTGGACCAGTTGAACTATCTATAGATCGTTTGTAACGGTCTGTAGATAGCTCAACTGTTTTTTATGTATTTTATATGCCTATGTACATTTTGTAAATACTGTAATAGTCTTAAATTAAATGGTATAATTTGTTTAGAATGAACGAAATCAAATTCATTTGTCATCGACATGTGATATCAAAAACACATTTTTAAAGATTACTCGATAAGTAGGTACTTGACATATCTTAAGATCTCAAAATCTGTTCACCATTGGCAAACACCATTGGCGGACACATTGTTCACTATCGCGTAATATCTTTAAAAAAACATTGTCGAATTGAGAACCTCCTTTTTTGGAATGAAAAATTAAAAGACATCTTGTATTTTTTTTTATCAATAAAGCTTGTTTTTTGTTGCTAGCTGATAGCAATAAGTCGAGATGTGTTATCAAATTATAGGGGTATGTCACCTCCCTCTGGAATAGTAATTCAATTGTTTAATACAGACGCCCAACGATTGTAACAGTTTCTGTTACAAATTGCAAACACAATTTTGTTCAATCTACTTACTAATAATTTATTATGATGTGTTGTTACAATAATTCAAAACGGTTTGAAAAACCTAACTACTTTTAACGGCTAATATAGTCGTAAGTTTATGGACAGGCATTTATTGCAAAGTTTATCTCTCAACCTTAGTTGAATTTTATTCCTTTTTTTGTTAAATAATTTACATGTATGTTTACTGATACTTACTGCAAGATCTCAGATTACAAACAACTATATTTTATTTTTGCGGAAATCAGGGATTTTGTATATTTAAGCCCCCGTCATTAATGTTTTTTAAATCCTTTTTTTATTATCCAGCATAAAAAATGGATGAAATTATTATTACTGTTTATATGATCAAAAGTAGTGATTATAATTTTACCCCTCCAGCCTCCCGACTTGACAGCTAAGTGCGCAACGCATAATCCAGCTTTGGCTGAGGCAGTACACTCGACAACAAAATGATAATCATCGGAAAATTTGAAATATTTATTAGAACTGTATATGTATGTACTGCTGTATAGTTACAAACCAAAAACTGAATCCATTCTTACTTATATTGTACAGGTGGAGGTTATGGAATGTTAATAGATATGTTGTACAAGGAACTACAAAAAAAATGTTTTTTCAAATTCTATCATATAGTTCCTATAATACAAGCTTTGCTTTGTATCAAAGAGCGTGATTTGTGAAATATCCGCAACTTTTTATTTATTTAATTTATTAAATTTTAGATAAGATTTGTATTGTGATAGAAAAATATTAAAAGTATGAGATTGTCTCAATATTTCTAAATCAGGCTTCAAAATGCACATAAATGCGGGTAATTCAATACATAGTTTTCGTATTTCTAACTCAATCTACATTAACTTCGGGTACACTAGAATTTTTCATGCATGAGTGCCAAAAGAATTGATAAAACATTTGGTTTAGCTATTTTGTTGAGAACTAATGGTAATAACATTGAATGTACGTAGATTACTCTGCTTTATAGTGACAAACGAAACTCGAAACGCGAAACGCTTGTCTGCACAACTGTCGCGCACTAATCGCGCTGCTTTTAGATCTCTGTGACATTTGATACTGACGTTAGATACCAGGGGATCACGATGTCGTTTAACCCTAAGCTGCACGATGAGGCAGTAATGGATTAATGCAGTGATGAACCCCTGTACGGGATAATTGAGTACGGTGTCTGTCCGCGCATATTTTGACTAATTATTTAGGTACTTTTGATCTTAAGAATGCAGATTACCAACGTAGCATATTCTTAATCAGCATATTCTAAAATTAAAGGCTGAAAAAATATGGTGATCTTTATATATACATATTTTAATGCTGTTTTATAGCTTTGGTATATCAGAAATGTACTTTCTTAAGTACTTAAAAGGTACCCAAAAAGCTTTCGTTAGTTGAAGTTTAGATAGTCGATGTTACAATACGTCGTTGAATATTGATTATTATTTATTTAAATACGCGCTAACCCTCTAACCCTCTAACCTCGCAGTTCACAGTTGATGAACACTCAAAATAGTTTTGCAGAAAATTTGCATATTATTCTGATTTGGTTAGCCTATTTGAATAACTAGTCCAATCGATGCGCGTCGCGTTCACTGACCACACTATGAAGTGCTATTTCCGGTGCTAACCTAATTCTGAGGCTTGTGGTGTGTGGCCTATCACGCTATCCCAAATCTTCTAATTAACTAACTAGTTGGATCAAATCAAACGGCGCGTTGGTTCGATCAACTGCCGATCGCCTGATTCTTTACTGTCCTATTAAGTACACCAGTGCGGCGCTATAATAGCAGGTATTGCTGTGGTGTAAGCTAGAATTAGCCAACGGCGATAGTTAGCGAATAAAAACGCTAAACTGTTGTTGTTTCAAAGTGAGATAGACACGCAGTGTGGGTAGTCTCTGTTTGGTTAATGTCCATAGCTTACAATTTAGATCAAAAACCTTATAACAAATGACATTGAATGTCGTTTATAAATAAATAGATATTAACATACCGTATACTTAAAAAAACAGAAAAAATTGCGCTGATCAAGCTTATCAAGATAAACTTGAAAATCTTGGTTTTAACTCTGTCAGAAATTCGGCTAAATAATAATGTGTGAAAAATTACCTACATTCTGTCTGCTACGCCAACTCTACCAGGCAACGCGATACCTACGAAGCAAAAAGAATATCGAAGCACTTACCTTTCAAAATAAAATGTACAAAATTTCCCGTATTGGCGTCTTAATCAAAGGATTATTATAAAAAAATAAACAAACAAAGTTGTTAGATTTTTTAAACGAATGTTTGTTTATTTTTAAATAGTTCATCTTTGCGCCAAAGAACAAGGAATAAGTTAGAGTAAAATGGCTTCATAAGTGCGACACATTACAATTTTTAGATGTAGAAAAATATGGTAGATGTAAATAAAATCGCATAGCAAGTCCAAAAAATCATCTTTGGCCAAAGATTGCTGGTGCGGCTTTCGCATGTTGCTAAAAAAGGGCGAGTAGAGATTTGTAACTTACATTATGTCTGGGTGACCAAGAGTTGCACATCAAAGATGCATCCTCCAATATTCGACTCTGTAAAGGAAAATCTCAGTTTTTTAGAGAGTTATTTTTAGCATGCGCACAGATATATAACGTTGACATGCAAAAGTTAGTTCAGTAAAAGCATCCTATTATTAACGTTTTATTAAAAGTATAAAATGGACCGAGACACTTCGTTGGTAGGTAATAGTTGATTTATTAATAGCATAGTGTTTCAGTCGTATTTATAGATACTATGTCGTGTTTTTTTTATTCTCTCGGAGTTTATTAGCGTGTTCCGTTATAACTGAAATCTAGGCTGTAGATCTATTTTATTAATAAGGTTGTCCATTTTGAAATTGCTGTTTTTTTAACCATTTAACAAAAAATACAACAATTAACTAACTACTAACAATGTACTAACAAAACCATATGATAACTGACACTTGTTAAACTTTTTGTCTAGCTATTTATTCAGTAGTCCAGTAGTAGTTTATAAGCCCAAAATATAGTTTTTTTTTCTATTCATAATTTTGTTTAAACTTCGTAAGTTTTTCTTAACTAACAGAAAAAGACACAGTTGGTACACCTAGTTAAATTTTTTACGTCAGATTTTTTTACCGGATTGATGTAACAATTACGTCATTTCAGTGGAAAATTGGAAAATGTAGTTTTAAAATAAAATCTAATATAAACGTAATCTTGTGCCAGGACGCGAGTTATTAGTGATACATTATTGAGTTCTACAATTACAGTTTTCATAAATAATAACCCAGCGGAAAGTAAATACAGGTTTCAAAATAATTGCAATTTTCACTATTAGTAAAATAATTGCATTATTATCGCTGGAATAACTTATGATATAGATAAAATGGATTTTGTGTTTACCGTAAAGCGAGTTTGTTTCTTCACTTATTTTAAGAAAATACTTCAAAAATGGCACAAACAATATTGACTGTTTTAGCATATGAACTGTAACGTTCTCAAAGTTATTTAAAATATCTTCGCTTGCTTTGTAGCGATACATTTTATATAAAAACAAAAATGATTTATCGTTGAGGTGACCAGTAGGTTTCATTTATTTTCCTTAGTTTTGCTTTTACAAAGGCAAGTTTCACAGCTTAACTTTTGTATTATAAATAATAGGACAAAAACTCGTAATCAGAAGGCATCCAGTGACATCTTCCTACGGAGTCCGTTAATATTTAACGAGCAGCCCTTTGCACGCCCGTTAAATGGCGTGACTAAATTAGAAGGAGATTCCTCCCTCCCCCTGGCCTGAAAACTTTGAATACAGAACGTTTATTTTTGTTCCATTTTCATTTTAAACACGATGGAATCTTGTAAATCTATTCTATTTTTATTTATTAGTCTGCGGATACAAGGTGGTAGTTTGTAATGGAATAAATGGTACCTAACCCCAAAATAACTTTTAGGGCCCCGCAAACTGCAGACTTTTTATCGGCCGATAGTTTGGTCGGCTTCTTAATCAGTATGAAGATGTATGCAGATGCGCACATTACAGTGATTCAGTCTTCATACTGATTAAGAAGCCGACCAAACTATCCGCCGATAAAAAGTCTGCAGTCTGCAGGGACTCTTAAAGTACAAATCCTGGGGTCCGGAAAATTATGAAGTCCTAGGATTATCGAAAATATAAACGGAAGTTATATAGAGATTTAACTGTGCCACTACTTATGAAAGAATCTGCCAAGTAGAAAAAAATACTGTCTACCAGTTCTGGCTTTGATGAAACAGTTTTTTTAATTTGGTTTCTTCCCGTGTAATATTGAGTTTTGTAAAAGAAACAAAATAATAAAACGTTATTGACTAGCAGCTTAATATATAAAATCTTTTTTCCATAACGGTGTAAATGCAGAGTGCACTTGCAAGAAGTCAGTTGATGTCCACTTTTTTAAAATATCAATTTTAGTTATGCAATAGAACGACAGACTGGCAGGATACACTTAGATCGCGACATGTGAACCAAGCAGGTTGTTTATGAAAAATTTATCAACTTTTATATTAAATTTTCTTTGCACAACCCGTGATATTTTTACTTTATTACCATAGTGATTAGATATGCAATAGCTATGAACGGGTGAGGTGGTTTATGTAGACCTAATTGTTATTTCATATCAAGACCAATTTTTTTGAGTAAATAAAAGTTTTATTTTATTCAGTTGCATGTAAGGGTCTACACCCTTTTCCAAAGTTTTTATCTTGAAGTTAGGTATCTATGCAATTTACACATTTTTTATCAGTTATATTTGAAAATTAATATCTATGTGTGATTGGATTGATAGTTAGACTAATTTATTATCACAAAGTGGGTGAGTAGTGAGTTGTAAAACCCTCAATAAATCACTGTCACAATCGTAATAATGTTGAGTCTGAGGTACTGAATGACTCTTCGAAAATGAGGCATTCGCCGCACGCAGCTGGCGCTTCACGCAGCTTCATTCTTACACAATTACAAGACGCCTAATCGCATAAGAGTTCCCAACTCTCTTAAACCATGAGAGAACGAGCCTTAAATTTACCAAAGAATTTAAGACTGAGGAAAGAAGACAGCATTACAATAAAGTAGGGGTATTAATGCAGGCGAGAGAGAGACTGCTACAAGATTATGGTAATGACGATAAAAATTTGAATTCATCCTCATTGAGTGGGTGGCAGTACTTAAGACCAATTTAAAGATATTGTATTTAATGTTGCGAAGTCGGGGTGGGCCGAAAGGGGGGAGGATGCGCGTCGGATTTTGTGAATTGATAATTGGGGTCTGCTAGGGTGCACTCCATCGCCCTTAATGTACGCCTACTCGACAGGACAGTCAGGCAGACACAAGTACTCGACTTAGAATGTGGATGTACTCACTTTTCACTATTTTTATTTCAGGTAATGTGAGAATTATAATTATGCTTATTACACACCCACAATAAATATATTCAGCTTGTTCTAATATCTCACATACTATTTCCCATATTATAGAATTTAATGTTTGAAACGTTCTGACTGAACACAACCAATTAAATCCAGTTACAAAAAAATAGATCATTATTTTCCTGCCCTTGTCCCACATTATGTAGGGTCGGTACAATACGTCTTCTTCTTCCACTCTCTTCTATCAGACGTCATCTCAATGCTCACTCCTTTCTAACACTTGTCATAATTCACACAGTCCATTCATATTTTCTTAGGCATCCCGCTACTTCTACATCCATCTACATTCATATCTTACATTCTTCTTGTTATATGACTTTCTTCCCTCCGCATGACATTTAAAATAAAAACAGATAAACCACCTTAATTCAATTAAGCCCCTAGCTAGAGGAAAACTATTACAATATTTACATTAAAGATCAAAAAAGGTATTGTGATACGTGCTAGGGTTTTATACGTATGTGTGAGAATAAGCGGTGTATAGACTATTAGCCATTAGGTGAGTACCTACGGACACTCTCATATTCCGGTCCAGACTAATATAATATTTAGTTTGTTATGCGTTTTACCTATTGGTTTACCATTTCATGTTAGTTTCCTTCGTATATTTGGCATACAATTATATGAATAATATAGAATCTCCAGCACAATGTCTCATACAAAATTTGTGTGTGGATAATTTTATACTTGAATAATTAATAAAACTGAAAATAAATAGAATTAGTTTTGAGGAATAAAAGCAAAGTTGTAGAGCTTGTATATGCTTTGTACTAGCTTGAGTATGAAACAGGTGAATGAGATTTAGTATATTTGGGTGACGTTGGTTGAGAACAGAAGGGGAAGATGATTGGCCATCACAACCTCATCAGTAACATCATAGAAAGAAAGGTAGAAGGCAGGAGAGGAAGAGGAAGGCCGAGGATAAACTACATGAGCCAAGTAAAGATGAAGGTTGCCCTCGTGTCGTATAAGGAAGTCAAGGAGGAGGCCCTGGAAAGCCATAAATGGCGTGACTTGCACTCATTATACAGACAAGCGCGAAGCTCTTCGATAAGAAGAGAGAGAAATTGAGTGACGGACGCAGCGCAATATCTTACATTACACGTCCTTCATAGTTATAGTGTGACTCACGAGCTGGCTTTATTTTTTCATGAGTTAGTTTCCTTAAAAAACATATCAACGTTTAACGGCCGGTTTCTGGAAACCCAAATCACGATTGATCCGAGTTTGACACATAGTAATAATTTGATTTTTTTGTTGATCATCGTTCGAGAAACCGGCCGTAACTGTCGTATCCTGCAAGTCATAAACTTTAATATTAAATCAGTTTTGTAACAGAACGGTCTGAAAACACACATGAGTGTAGATTTGTTACAACTAAACCAACAGAGTCGATACGATCCTAAGCCAAAGCTTTAGTTAAGTTATATGCACTACAGGTATTCGACCATCACACAGAGCTATTGAGCTCGTCTACTAAAACATTTACAGAAATCAAACGCATGGGTTAGGCTATGTACGCACTACAGAGTACATTTCCGGCCGGATCCGGATAGGTTGGATAATCGTACCGGTAATAAGTGGCATTTAGCTATATAACAATAAGCTTTAGTATAAAGTTTTGTTGAGGTCTAAGTTGTATTTATTCACAAACGAACTTACGACTATTAAAGTATAATTACAAAATGTACATAAGAATACATAAAAAAAACAGTTGAGCTATCTACAGACCGTTGCAAACAATCTATAGATAGCTCAACTGATCCAAATCAGTAGGTACTAATCGGTTGAAAATAACAGTTGAATTGAAAAAAACTGTATGAATTAATAAAATATAAAATTATAAAATATAAAAAATATAGAATTAATAAAGAATAACTCAAAAATGTATCAATTTTTCATTTTGTCATTTTTCGGTGTCTGTGTTTCCCGATACGAATATACAATATATAATAAGCTAAAGTAATAAAATAACCGTTTATTGTTGATTAAAGTGAAAAGGTATTTTATAGATCAAGTGAGTTTTTAGCCAATAGATGATCTATTCTTCATTAAAAACAGCTCAGTTGGCATAAACTCTGTCCTCCGTGCTTCGGGTCTTTTGTTGTATTTGTTATTATTAGAAGATTCTTACGGAAAAAAAAACCAAGAAAATCTCTCAGAAAAAAAAATCTCTCTAAGGCGGTACGAAGTTCGTCCGGACAGCTAGTTTAGAATAAAATCTAGAATATTGATAGTAGTTTTTTAAAATTATTTATCAGATAATTATAGTGATTCTCATTATGCAATTGCATTATATTCAAAAGAGGCTATATTACTTGGCAACTTTACAAAGTTAATAAAAGTTTAAATTCATCAGAACTTCTCGCATGCCTCCAATAAATATTTAATACAAATCCTTTCAGCACACTGAGAAAACTAATAGTTGAATTTCTGAATGTTGATTCCTTAACAGTTGAGGCAACAATAAATTACGTTGTGACAACCGTAGTACTACATTTAATAGAACAAATTAAAAAAAGTTAAAATCTAATTGTTGTTACAACCAAAAAAATGGGTTAAGCTAACATATTTTTTCATGTATAATCGCATAGCGGTCAATTTAACTAATAATTCGGTAATGTCAACATAATGTTAAGTTGAATCAGCAAATGAACTTAGTCAAAGTTACAAAATTAATTCAACTATTTGCAAATATTTTAAACAACAAAGCAAATTGGTTAAAATGACTATTGTGAATAGTTGTCAACACCTAACTTTTCATTAAATAGTAGAATCAACAGATAAATTTAGTCAAAATAACAAAAATATTTTAACCTTTTGCTAGAAATTTATACAACCAATAAATAATGTTTGATTTAACCATATTGCAAAAGTTGTATCAACAAGCGAACGTAGCTAAATTTACACAATTGATTCAACTGTTTGAAAATATTTTAATAAACAAAGCAAATTGGTTAAAATAACTATTGTGAACAGTTGTCAACACCTAACATTTCATTACATAGTAGAATCAACAGATAAATTTAGTCAAAATAACAAAAATATTTTAACCTTTTGCTAGAAATTTATACAACCAATAAATAATGTTTGATTCAACCATATTGCAAAAGTTGTATCAACAAGCGAACGTAGCTAAATTTACACAATTGATTCAACTGTTTGAAAATATTTTAATAAACAAAGCAAATTGGTTAAAATAACTATTGTGAACAGTTGTCAACACCTAACATTTCATTACATAGTAGAATCAACAGATAAATTTAGTCAAAATAACAAAAATATTTTAACCTTTTGCTAGAAATTTATACAACCAATAAATAATGTTTGATTCAACCATATTGCAAAAGTTGTATCAACAAGCGAATGTAGCTAAATTTACACAATTGATTCAACTATTTGCAAATATTTTAATAAACAAAGCAAATTGGTTAAAATAACTATTGTGAATAGTTGTCAACACCTAACATTTCATTACATAGTAGAATCAACAGATAAATTTAGTCAAAATAACAAAAATATTTTAACCTTTTGCTAGAAATTTATACAACCAATAAATAATGTTTGATTCAACCATATTGCAAAAGTTGTATCAACAAGCGAATGTAGCTAAATTTACGCAATTGATTCAACTATTTGCAAATATTTTAATAAACAAAGCAAATTGGTTAAAATAACTATTGTGAATAGTTGTCAACACCTAACATTTCATTACATAGTAGAATCAACAGATAAATTTAGTCAAAATAACAAAAATATTTTAACCTTTTGCTAGAAATTTATACAACCAATAAATAATGTTTGATTCAACCATATTGCAAAAGTTGTATCAACAAGCGAACGTAGCTAAATTTACAAAATTGATTCAACTATTTGCAAATATTTTAATAAACAAAGCAAATTGGTTAAAATGACTATTGTGAGTAGTTGTCAACACCTAACATTTCATTACATAGTAGAATCAACAGATACATTTAGTCAAAATAACAAAAATATTTTAACCTTTTGCTAGAAATTAAAAAAAAACAATAAATAATGTTTAATTCAACCATATTGCATAAGTCGTATCAACAAGCGAACGTAGCTAAATTTACAAAATTGATTGCAAAAACAGACTCGCAAGGTCCTCGGGGAAATTCGAGGGCATCTTAAGTGATCTCATGAGAAAATCAAAAACAAGCGCGAGCTTGGTGTTCAAAGCACTAGCTATCGGCTAATCCCGAAAAGCGAAACTGATAATATTCAAGAAGAGGTCAACTACTTATTCTTGATAGCAAATTGCTCTGGAAAATCATCTTGACTATAATCTCAACAAGTGCACAATGCACTCTTCCAATGTAAAACAAAAATGTTAGGAAAGACCGGGGGGCTCTCTCCAAAGATTACTATATGGCTATACAAAGCGGTGATCAGGCCAAGGTTGGCATATTATGGCGTTCTGGTTTGGTGAACGAGGACAGAACTCTCGACCACCATCACCGGACTCCAATGGTTCCAGCGACAAGCCTTTTTAGCTATCACTGGCTGCATGAAAACCACCCCAACAGCAGCCATGGAGATAGCCCTATAAATAACTCCACTTGACCTGTACATACAACAAGAGGCCAGCTAGCTGCCATGGTGTAAAAACCTCAACACTTCACACGCTAAAATCCTGGACCGGGCAATTTTTTTTTTCATTTTTTTAAATATCAGCCTCTCATCGCCGCCCCATGTGCCATGAAATAATTTCAGTTTTTTTTCTATGCAAACTTCGGAGATAAGGGACGGTTTTTTTTTTAATTTTTCGTCAAAACTCAAAAACTACTTATATTTTATACGCTATATGCAGCGTAAAAAAAATAAGTGCTTGAGAATGTGCAAATAGCGCTCTTTCATATGATACCCCACATACCATAGTAGCCCCACTTCGATTTTTTAGACAAAAACTGTTCCAAATTTCAAGTTGATAGCATTAGTACCTAGTTCGTGAGAAATACGGTTGAATTGGTTAGGTTTCCTTTGCCGCTGCCGCGGAGCCGCATAGCAAAATTAAAACCAAAACAGGGTTCCCAACTAAAGGGTATTAATATATATAACCCCGCAAATTTAGGCGGTAAATAAGTGGAATGGGATTTTTAAGGGGCTTTATATTCATATCTTTATTTGCATTCCATAACGTGTGAAGATCTTATAATGAATGGGCTACAGTACTATACTATACTATACAGTTACGGACCCTGTATAGTTATAGGTTTTTTTTTATTAATTTTATTTACAAGTATTGGCCCTGAAATAACCCAATTTAGCTAATCTACTTAATTTATTGACCAAGCGACACTATAATGACAATGACAACTAGAGCAATTAATAAAATATAGCTGGTTATTTGCTGTGTGATCGTGAATTTTAATACATATTTTTCCTTGTTCTTACTTAGTTTTCTTTAAGGCCTAAACATTCATTGCGAAATCGATGTTTTAGGAACATCGATGTATTTCTCAATACATTACATTTAATGTTTTTTTTCAAAATTATACAGAATCTAGGGTAAATTGAAACCAAGCCAAGGGTACTGTAAAAATGTGACCTGGCAACACTGTTGACTTCAATCAAATCCAACCGCAACTCCGCAAGTGCGCGTTCGTTGCGTTTGTTTAGTCTGCCCGGCGCCGCCGGCGCCGGCGCCCGCGACGTACCTACTATACGTTAGACTTTATTAATTTGAATTAATAAATGCCACTGCTAAAAGTGGTTTAATAGAACAAACCAAATAAAAGGTGAGTTTAGTGATTTGTATCGTTGATTCAGTGGTACCTTAAGTAAATATGGAAGATTTTGAGAAATCACTGGTGCCAGTATATCTCCGAGACTGGGGTTTATCTGAAGAGACAATTAAATTTTTTTGTGGTAAGTACTTACCTTACATAATATAATGTATGAAACGCCAGTCTGATCATGATGAAATTACTAATTGTAGCTAAATAAGTAATTTATCTACAAGTAGGTAAGTAACATAACATAGATTTTATGTAGCTCGTAGTAGTTTTATGTACTCAGTACATAAAACAGCACTGAGTACCTACTCAGTGCTGTTACCTACCTAGGTAACCTAATACAAACAAGAAGTAATAAGTTAAATTAACCTAGATTTTATGTAGATTGCACCTAGAATATGTGGTATTGTTTCTACCACATATTCTAGGTGCAATCTACATAAAATCTAGGTTAATAGTAGCAGGGTCTTTACCCGGGGGTGCAAGGGGTGCGGTGCACCCGGGTGCGGAGCGCCCGTGGGCGCCTGCCGAGCGCTGATTAATGAATATTTAGATATTTCATTGAACTTAACGCCATTGCACAGTTTCATAATACAGGTTACGTACGACAAATACGCAACATTAAATATAAAAAAAATTGTTCGTTTTACTTTTATTGCGCTCTCGGTGCTTGTCATACTGCTCATGATGTGCAAGTTAAAATGACTCTTATTACCTACTACACAAATATGTAACAATTTTATTTAATAATACGCGCGCGGCAAATTCTCTAATCCAAAGAGAGTCTTTGACCTGCGCCCGCACTTGAAGCAAAATGATCTCTAAGTCAAAGTCAATAAAGTGTAAGTTCATTTAAAATGGGCGCGCGGCGCGGCAACTTTTCGTCCGCCCTTTGACAAAGCCGCACTTAAAGAAAAATGATCTCTATAACACTACAATTAGGTATAAGTTCATTTGAATTTACAGTGCGGCGCGCGTCGCGTATGTAGGTATGTGTCGGTGAGTAGAAAACCAGGGCGGTAGACATAAGACGGCACTGCAACGTAGGTAGGTAGGTATACCTACACATAATACTACAAGTTTAGGTACCTAGTAGTAGCCACTAGCCAGTAGGTAAGGTACCAAGGTACCTAGTTATTTTTTATAGTAAACTACCAAGATCGCGTACCGAAACTACGATAGGTTAGGTGGTAGGTTGGTAGGTACCTAAGGAACTTACGTATCTAAGTAATAATATTTGTTTTGTTTTTCAGATAATGAAATCACTATAGATTTACTCACAGAAATATTAGTGCCGCTTATTATTCAGAGTCGGTGTGAGGAAGCTGGAAAAAATAACCCATGTAAGTAAACCTATCTCTATTATTTTTATTAGGTATTTTAATCTCACTTGTTAATTAATTATAGGTACTAAATTTAATCTCTATTTATAGGTAATTAGTATTATTAATTTTTAATTACCTATTTCTTAGGTAGGTACTTACCATAGGTTATGGAAGCACTAACAAAATGTAGTGGGTAGGTATATCAAATACGTCACAAAATGTTATTTTAACACAAAAGTAATGTTAACTTATACCTACGCGTAGTAAGGTACGTACGTACTACCACAGAATAAGTAATAGTACAAGTACAGAGGTCGACTCTAAGAGAAAAAAAATGCGAATTTAAATCTACTTACAACGCGGCTAAAGTTCATGCGCGACAAGCTTTTATTTATATCAATATAAATTTTATAATTTAATATAATGATGGGTTTGATTGCATTCAAAATTTATTTTGTTCGTTTTAGAGCATTTAAATAAAAGCTTGTTTAAAAAAATGATTTTTAATTAATATTTTATTAGTACCTACCTAGTTTTGAATCATACGATAATATTTCTGTTGAGTTTTTATTGTCACAGCGTGAAGTCTCTAGTTAAGTCGCACGGATAGCAAACTAGAAAATCTAAAGTTTTAACTTGGTTTATTATTTTACAGGAAACTGCATCGGAAGACACTAATTCTGCTCCTGCAAACCCTACAACGTGCTCTAGTCATAGTAGCTTATGCTGTAGCGTAAAAACGAATGCTGACCCAAAGCAAATACTTAATGTAAGTTTGGATTCTTCATAATTTTATTATGACACACACGTTTTCCTTATGTTTTTTTACTTTTTTTTGTACACATGTTTCTTACTTTTTTTGTACTGTTCTATTTTAGAGTATAGATATACCCACCATTTTAATGAAAACAGATATGGAAAACTGGTTCTGGCCCGTCTGAAATCAAGCTATAAGCTTGATGCGACTAGCGATCATATCTAACAAAAAGCATTGTGGCGTGGTATATTAACAAATATCAGTGCATGAAAAAAGAAGACTTCATTGTTTTATCAGAGGCTATCACTCGCTTTGTTCCAACAGAACATAAGGTTTATATACCTACCAGCCTATTTATGATACCTATAGTACATTCTTTGCCAAGTACCCTACCTACCTAGTATAAATAAATAATAGTAGTGCGACGTACCTAGTTAGTGACAATAGTGAGCGATATGTAGGTATCTATGATGTGTATCTTCGTTATATTACTTATACCTACCTATTATATATTTTTCATCTTTAAAGTCGTCGTAGTCGTAGAAAGCGTAGTTATCGTAGTGCGACGTAGTTAGTGACAATAGTGAGCGTCATGTTCCTGTCTATGTATATGTATCTGTATCTCCGTTATATTATATACCTATATCTTTCATCTTTAAAGTCATACAGTAGTAGTAGAAGCGTAGTTATGATTCCTTTCAAAAAAATGGTCATAATTTGACACATACTAGTGTGTTTACAAAATTGATTCAAGTTCATACCACTATTCATGTTCACTATCCTTGCATAATTTTTTTTGACGACCGATGTGGCGCGGTGGGCGATGGTCCGCCTGCGACGCGGAAGGTTGCGGGTTCGATTCCCGCCTCGGGCTAAATGTTTGTATGTTCTGCAAATATTTATTCCGGGTGTTCTGGGTATTATATGTATAATAAAAAATATCTATCTATGTAATGTATTATATTAAGTATGTCAGTCTTCTAGTACCCATAACACAAGCTCTGCTTAGCTTGGGGCTAGATGATGTTGTGTGGATTGTCCAGCATTATTTATTTATTTATTATTATTATTATTATTTTCTAGGAAACCTACTACATCCCGGCCATAGTAACAAACAAAAAAACGATTCCTGCCAGAGGAAAACTAGTGGACAGGTATAACAATCAAAGACGCGTCCTAAAAAAAGAGGGGGTCATATCAAGGAAACGCAAATATAATGTTGATGAAAAACAAGATTCTGAGGTCGAAGAGAACATAATCATCGGTAATACTTTAGTATAATAGGTATTATGTTTGTTTAATATACCTACACATCGCTTTGCAATTATTTATCATACCTCTGCTTTTTGGTTTCAGAAAATGATGAGCTGGTCATCTGGCTAAAATACCATAAAGAACCGTTCCAAGAGGTGCGCAACTGGCTGGCAACAAGAGCGTACCGGGTCGAGAAAGACTATAATGATAAAACGAAACAACTGCAAGAAATATTACAAAAATATCCTATTTTGAAACAAAACTTTGGATATAAACTGGTAAATTACATTCAGATCTATTACTCACAGATTTTTGTGCTAGTGATGTGTTGTTTAGAAATAGAGTCTGTCATTGTTAGGTATGGTTAGGTTTTTCTGGTGTTAATGCAGGTACATACTGTTTGTTGGCCTTAGGCATTTTTTTTAAATACATATAGCAGAGTATGTCCTGTAGGTAACTACCCTTAAATTCTATTATTTATATAAAAAAAAGTGTCGCTACCGGTAGGTCTAGTCTGGCATGCAAATGTAATTACTACCGTTTTTTGGATCGTAGCGATTACGATTATTGGTTGTTAGGCCTAACAAAGTTTTATCACTATGGTGATAAAACTATTGTTAGGCCTAACAACTAATGGCGAATGGGCTTTACGCTATGATCCAAAAAACGGTAATTACATTTGCATGACAGACTAGACCTACAGGACGTTTAAAGTCGGGCCTTGCAACATAGGTTCCGCAGCTGGTTAGTTTTAGGCTAGCGTTCATAATGAACAAGCTATAAGTTAAGTTAAGTTTGTGAGTCTGTCAACTGTAATGGTTAAGTTTTATTCTGGCGTTAATGCAGGTACATACTGTTTGTTGGCCTTAGGCATTTTTTTTAAATATAGCAGAGTATGTCCTGTAGGTAACTACCCTTAAATTCTATTATTTATATAAAAAAAAGTGTCGCTACCGGTAGGTCTAGTCTGACATGCAAATGTAATTACTACCGTTTTTTGGATCGTAGCGATTACGATTATTGGTGGTTAGGCCTAACAAAGTTTTATCACTATGGTGATTAAACTATTGTTAGGCCTAACAACTAATGGCGAATGGGCTTTACGCTATGATCCAAAAAACGGTAATTACATTTGCATGACAGACTAGACCTACAGGACGTTTAAAGTCGGGCCTTGCAACATAGGTTCCGCAGCTGGTTAGTTTTAGGCTAGCGTTCATAATGAACAAGCTATAAGTTAAGTTAAGTTTGTGAGTCTGTCAACTGTAATGGTTAAGTTTTATTCTGGCGTTAATGCAGGTACATACTGTTTGTTGGCCTTAGGCATTTTTTTTAAATATAGCAGAGTATGTCCTGTAGGTAACTACCCTTAAATTCTATTATTTATATAAAAAAGTGTCGCTACCGGTAGGTCTAGTCTGGCATGCAAATGTAATTACTACCGTTTTTTGGATCGTAGCGATTACGATTATTGGTTGTTAGGCCTAACAAAGTGATATTCACTCGATTGTTAGGCCTAACAACTAATGGCAAATGGCCATTACGCTACGATCCAGAAAACGGTAATTACATTTGAAAACATAGGTACTAAACGTATTTGTTAAATCTACTAATAATTGTTAGTTTGTTTGGCAAACTTTGACATTCTCTCGCTAAATGTCTATACGTATTGGACGATTTGCTAGTTACTTCATTTGAATAATATAAGTTGTATTATGTGTTTATTATGTTTTTTTATGGTTAAATAAATGTGTAATAATTATCTATAACTTTTTTATTTAATTGTCTATAATTAGATTTCCTTTATAGGTAGGTAAGTATTTTCATGAGAGTGTATTGTAGAATAAGCCTGCATTTAATGGTGTCAATATTATATTAGTATTTTGTAATTAGCTAAGTAATAAGTTAACCTGAAATGTAAAAATACTTGTTTATACAGAATTTACTTTAATATTATGTTTGTAAAATCAATCTGCATTTTCACGGAAGAAGTCGGTATAATGTTGAATTAGGCTTTGTTGTAAAGCTACATTACATGCATACACCTAGAGGTGTATGTATGTAATGTAGCGATAGGTTAGAATAGCATTTGCACTTATCATGCCGGCATAGTCCAGTTTCAAACCATAATGATCACCGGACAGATCATTTATCATAGCCTACATGGTAAGTACAAAAGTAAGAGATTGCTTTAAGCGATAGTACCGCCAATTGTATTACTCTAGTTTAAGTTTCTTTTTTTTTGTACCTACTATGTCTGTGGTATATGCAATAAAGAGATTTGTATTGTATAGTATGTTATTCTAATCTATTGAGGCGTATCGTTTCAACATTACACCTTTGTCAAAAATACTTTATATTGTAGGTAGATATTACTAATAAATGCAGGTTGATTTTACCAATAACAAGTAATTTTAACTAAATGTCACATGTCAATACTACCTTTACAACAGTCAAGAATGCCAATATCGAAGGTTAATTTTACCACTAAATTTAGTTTATTCTAACCTATTGTTACATGTAGATTCTACATTACACTTTCGTCAAAAATACTATTATGATCTAGGTAGATTTTACCACAAAGCAGAGGTTCATTTAACAAAACACCACAAGTTGTTTCAACTTAAAAATACAGGTTAAGTTTATCATGAAAATTAGGTTGTTATAACTTAATTTCACATGTTAATACTACATTTACAACAGTCAAGAATACCAATATACACAGGTTAATTTTACCACCTAATTTAGGTTATTCTAACCTATTGCTACGTGTCGAATCTACATTACACCTATGTCAAAAATACTATTATGACCTAGGTAGATTTTACCACAAAGCAGAGGTTCATTTAACAAAACACCACAAGTTGTTTCAACTTAAAAATACAGGTTAAGTTTATCATGAAAATTAGGTTGTTACAACTTAATTTCACATGTTAATACTACATTTACAACAGTCAAGAATACCAATATACACAGGTTAATTTTACCACCTAATTTAAGTTATTCTAACCTATTGCTACGTGTCGAATCTACATTACACCTATGTCAAAAATACTATTATGACCTAGGTAGATTTTACCACAAAGCAGAGGTTCATTTAACAAAACACCACAAGTTGTTTCAACGTAAAAATACAGGTTAAGTTTATCATGAAAATTAGGTTGTTACAACTTAGGCACTATATACTTAAAAATACAGGTTTAATAATATAGTTAAAATAACTATTTCAAAATAGTGTTAAAACAACCTAACTGGTGGTTTGGTTAAATTTACCTGTTACAAGTAGGTGTTAAACTAACTTAGCTCATGGTTTGGTTAAATTTACCCTACAAGCAACACATTTAAGGTTAATTGATTCAACTATTTATTAAAGGTAGGTTCTATATCAACAAAAAAAAATAGTTGAAAAGTTGAATGTTCTGATAACCTATAATAAACTAGTTGATATTACCATTTCAAAACAGTGTTGAAACAACCTCACTGGGTTTGGTTAAATTTACCTTTTAAAAGTAACAATTTCGGTTTGTTTGATTTAACAAATATTCTATGTAGGTTCTATATTAACACAAAAAATAGGTTGAATAAATGTTGATTCAACTAAATAATTTTTTCAGTGCAGTCTAGCGACGAATGACGAACAAGCTGCTTTTGGGTTTATAGATTTAAAAATATTATTTTGTAATATAAATTGTATTGTCCAAGCAGATTATTAAAAACAATCCGTTCTGTAGTTAATCGTTTGGTAGAACGTTTGTATTACATACCCGCGTAGTAAATAAAATTCACACATTTACACTCTAGTTCCAAACTAAGCTAAGCTTGTACTATGGGAACCAGATTGCTGATAGAATACTTATTATATTTTTTTTTTGTAAATGCATACATAGAAACATCCAGACACAGACAAAATATTTATGTTCATCACACAAACATTTGCTCTGGGTGGGAATCGTACCAACGACCCACAGCATGGAAGGCAGAGCTAACTGAGCTGTGACGCCTTGCGAGTACTTTAATATTAGCTAGGACGGAATAGCGAGATGCTGCCACTAGTAAGGCACCTAGAATCACCTAGTATAAAACTGATACTAAATTGATTTTTGTGATTTTATTGTAAAAAATAATTTATTAAATGACTAAGTATGACTAGGCCTTATAACAGTATTTTATGTATTGTCAACAGAAACATAAACAAGAAATATTTCAACATAGAGCCTGCTCGAATCCATTTTCCAAATGAAAACCCGGCGGATGCATTTTAAAGCTCTAAAGGTTTATTTTTCCAAGTCGTACGTGCACTTCATTTGTAAAGCCTTTTTCGAGTTTAATTCATCTAGCGAGGCCTTTTCTGATGGCCACTATTCTTAACGGTTTAGGTAAACGGGTCTTGCATTTCAGCTTTTGTTTCATGGTCACCATTCGAGGACCTTTGTTCTATAGTATACTTAGTCAGTTCTCTCAGTTCGAGCAATATGGTTGGCTCTGTCAATTTCACGTCAACTTTCTTAACTAGTTTTAGATAACCATGAGCTACAACTGGTTAGTAAAGATAAATACTTGTTTTTATTTATTAAATTATTTCAGATTTTTTACTTCTATTAATATGAATGTTCCATAACAAAGTGAAATTCCAAGTAAATAGAAAATAAAGGATTTTTAAAAGCCATTACTTGGTAATGTGTAGAATCTCGCCGCACCTTGAATGGCCATCCTAAAATAACTGAGCAGTAACGGCAAAGTAACGGAGCAGTAACGGAGCCGTAACGAGAGAGTAACGGGTTGCATTAGCGGCTGGCAGTAACAGTTAACCGTTAATTGTTATTGCCTCCTGGTTTAGGTTAGATTTTAGCGTAGGGATGTTTACTTTCGTTTATTACATAGGCACTTTCTATAGGGGTAGGCAGCGAGGGTGGAAACCACTGAGTGGCATAAGGGACTTTGCACTCAAGGCGTTGATGATGGAGATAATGTGGTTGGGGCTGTGCCAGAAATTACGAAGTATTTTAAAAAGTATGAAAACATCCCATATTTTTAGGAGAACTCATATTAAAAATCACAATTGTAATACCTATGATATCACTAGATTTTTTTGCCGCAATCTACCCTTTTCAGCGTTGATACGAGTAAAGTAAACAAAAAAGGCTTCTGTTTTCTCTTTACTTTCTGACTGAAAAATCCGTTCCGGCAGTTCATAGAGAGCGTCGATTTACATTTTTGTTTGTGCCCGAAATGTTACGAAACTTTGGTTCATACACATATGAGAATTAGCTTTACAATAAATGTCACAACGATGTGCGTTCCAAGCTTTTAAATTAATTAATATCTTGATTTTTATCTTTTCTTATAAAGGTTATCTATATAGTTATATTTCTTATAAAGTGAAATGTAATGGCAGTTATTATTACTTTCAAAAAACATAATCACAAACCAATATATTTTAAAGCTCTGACAACTAATCTATAATATAATGTAGTAGGTACGATCACCATTATTCATAATTTTACGTTTTGGTTACAATTCTACAAAAATCATTTCGAGACGAGTGTTAAGTCGATCACATCTACCGTGGAATAAGGATGACGATGAAAGAGACTGAATTAAATTATTATTAATAAATATTTTTGTTTTTTAATTTATTTTTTATCTTTTCAACGAGTAGAAAATAATTGATTCACAAACAAACTTACGTCTATTACAGTATTTACAAAATGTACATAGGCATATAAAATACATAAGAAACAGTTGAGCTATCTACAGACCATTCCAAACGATCAATAGATAGCTTCCAAGGTTCTAGTTAAACGTCCGTCATATTATATTACATTATATTATCAGACGTATAAAGATAGATAATATACTGAGAAAGTCCTTGAAAAGTTATTATCTATCAGGTGGGTGATTTTATTTTTGTTTGAGAAACATAAAATATTCATTTTATTTTGTTTTTTAGTATATCTCGCTATAGGCCACAGAAATGCATCATATTCATCAGAGACAATTTCTACTTTCTTACCATCACGGTTTATGAGATACAGCCTGGTGACAGACGAATAACGGAGTACTCAGGAGTACTCGGAGAACTCAGTAATCCTAAAAATGATTTTGACCTCTTCTTGAATGTCGTCAGATAGCATGTCAAATCTATAGATTACTTTCAATAAACAGGCTGCCAATACCAATTAGTTACGTAACCAAACTGAATATTATATGCTAAATTTTATGAATGCTGAGTAAGCTCTAGACCTAGTATAAACTAACATTATATCAATACTAGTCTTAGTACGAGATCCGGCTGCAGGATTACTACGCTCATCTGTTTTTTGCTCTAAACCGATTTTTTATGTATATTTATAATTAGGAGAATATATATTTATTAGGTTGCTTAGCAAAATTTGGCCGCCAGTATGTTTAATTAAATTATTTTTCATTGTTTTTTGAGAAAAAATATCGTTCACTTGTTTTTTAAATAAAATAACGTCTACATCATGGCAATTTATATGAAGATTCAAAAAAATCAAGGTTGCCGTTGCGCACTTGGCCGCACCTCTTCGCAGCCAGGTGTAAACATGTATGATTTCGATTTATTTATACGTGCATAACGTTTATTTATTAATTGTGTATCAAATTGAAGCTAATTTTTTTCCATTTTTTATCATATATGTTTGCTTAATTAAATCTACCCGCAAATAAGGGTTGCTGATTTTTTTGAATCTTCATATTAATTGCCATGATGTAGACGTTATTTGATTTAAAAAACAGGTGAACGATATTATTCCAAAAAAATAATTAAAAATAATTTAATTAAACATACTGGCGGCCAAATTTTGCTAGGCAACCTGATAAATACATATTCTCCTAATTATAAATATACATAAAAAATCGGTTTAGAGCAAAAAACAGATGAGCGTAGTAATCCTGCAGCCGGATCTTAGACTATCTGTAAGAGATCGCGCCAAGCGATAAGACCGTCCTTTAAGAATGAATTTTGTTTTCTTAATATAGTTATTTTATTTAATATTATACTATATTTATATATTATATTATTTTATTCACAAACAAACTTACGACTATACAGTATTTACAAAATGTACATTTACATATAAAATACATAAGAAACAGCTGAGCTATCTACAGACCGTTGCAAACGGTCTATAGATAGTTCAACTGATCCAAATCAGTACCAATCGGAAGCGTACCCAAGACACTGGCTGCATTGCCGCGCTGAATAGCAATGCTGATACGTTGGGCCAGATACTCACCAGCCCTCGGGTCACGCGTCGCTTCGACTAGACGCCCAGAAATAATTTTGAAAACGCGGTGGGCCTCGGTACCCCACGGACCTAGAGTCTCGACCCCAAGAGGAGCAAATATGTACGCCCTGTCGAGACCTGCATATTTGCGTCTCTTGAGATCCTCGGCCGAATCCGCCGCCGCACCAGCCCGAACGGATGTCTGTGACAGATGAGAAGGAGCAAGGGTATCGACACAAGTTGCGTCCCACACCAAAGGCCTTCCCGCCTCCCACGGAACAAGCGTCATACCGTCAGGCCGTTTGCCATCGTCACGCATCAGACCAATATATATTATATTATATTATTATACTATATTTTGGAGGTTTAAAGAATTGTTATCAAGATTTTTGTCAGTGAACACCTTGTTTTCAGCTATGTTGGGTAAAGATCCAAAGCATTTCCATGTTATGATAGAAGAAAAAAAGAAAGAAAAATCATTTATTACCTTATATTAACGGTAATAAATTATAAACTAATGGTAGGACCTTATATAATAGGGATAAAGTGCATACATTAAAATATATATATGTGCGTGCGATAGGTTTTTTATTTATACAGATCCCAACCATAGCATATTGAGGCAATGGGGATATGCTATATTATGAATAACATGTTTAAATCTAACCCCTGTCTTGAAGAAATGTCTGTATTTTTGTTTGTTTGTATTGTTATATTTATTTTTTGTTTGTGAATTCCGCAAGATAGTTCAAGGCGAACCAAAATGTCGCGGAGGAACTAGATTTGTTCGGAATTGCGATTTGGCGCGGTTTTACCAATGTCACTTTCAATTTCAGTAATTCATTTCAAACAATTAAGAAACAAAACAGAATTACATCTTTTATTTAATGCACCGACCATAAATGTTTCTAAATGTGTTATATAAAAATATCATAAAGCACAAATAAAATAGCTGTTTATCAGAGATTCTTGTTAATTGGTCTATTCATGTTGGTATCACTGAAGTTCAGCTGTTAAGCTGTTAATACATTAATCAAGGCCGAGAACTGACGAGACAGTGCAGTTCACGGCCAGGGCTTTCCGTTTATAGTTTGTTCCGAAGGTTTCTAGCAATGTTGATGAAAGTATCTAAGTATACGACTTTCTTACCCGACTACAAAGAGCAAAATAAATAGAATCACAAATGTTAACAAGAACATTTTATTCGCCTAGTCATGAAGCTATTCCTATAGATATTGTTCTTTCATTTGATTTGGCATTGAACGATTTTAAAAATCCATTCTATACAAACAATATAGCTAATCCTAAAACGTATTATAACACCCGAAAACAAAGCTTTTGAAATAACAACAGCGCTTGATAAAGCCCGTGTATGTATGAAAATACAACAAATAGGAGTATAACAGTTCCGCAAAGCCACAATTGCATTTGGCAAAAAATCCTGCTCAATCCGGCCGTGAATTGCGAGGTAGTTGCAAAAAAATAATGCAACGGTCCGGCCGTGCAATTTTTGTTGAGTTTACAGTGTACAGAGTGGAGTAGAAAGTGCAAACGGGCATCAGTGGGTTAGAGTAGAGGAGAGTCGGGTAAAGTGGGTCCGGGTGAGGTTTCAGGCGCAGCTGGGCGGAGTGCGGGCGGCCCGGCGCGCGGCGGTCGATAGGAGGCGGGGCGCACGCTGCGTACACTCTCTGCGCGCTTGCTCCTAATTGATTGACATAAACGGACTGACAGGCAACGCGCGCGTTTTGGCGGCTTTTTATTGTGCCCAGAGGGGAGGCAGGCCTACAGTGATTTAATACGATGCAATTATTGGCCTTTGAAAACGCTAGTTGGAGGTTTGTGATGTGATAATATGTTTTGTTTATCTGGCAGTTGTAAATAAAATATGCTGATTTATTTATAAAACTGTGGTCATACTAATAAACATTGAATGGATTCAATTTTTTTCAATAATATTTGTGTATTGTATAACGTGGTTAATTTTATAGTGCTTAGCTTAGTCTCCAATAATGGCAGACATTATAAGTATGACTAATTTTTGAAATATTTTTGGTGATCTAGTTTAAATTTTTATGTTTTTAATTAAAGCATAATTTCAATGCTTATTTAAACCTATCGACTTTTAGGTCCCATGAATTATTTAGCAGCTTTTAATGTTTAACTTTACAGTAAAAATCCTTATTTTAAGTCGTTGTGTTTTATTTCTTATGCGCCTCTATTATTTGCACTAAAATCATAACGTTTACACTACTATAAAAAAGCACGTGGACTCGTGACTTTCATAGCCATTTGAAAGATTGTTGAAAGCTAACTTAACTAGAGCTTCAGTAATCATTATCAGTTTCAGTTATTTTTCTACGTCACAGACATTCTATTTATAAAAACTCTTGGTATGTCACACACTACATGCGTATTTATATTTGAGTGAGTTGTGTTATACCATGAGTTCGAGAGCCGAGCGACAACTTCGGGTGTTTCCGCCAGAGCCGAGAGGCCGTACGCTGAAACCGTACATCAGTTACTTACGAGTAGTTATAATGCGCATTGTGATAAAAGCGATTATAGTGGTCAGGCTATTAAAATGAGAGTCTGGATGTTAGAAATGGAGGCACAAAGTAAGTTTCTTAAATATCAAACTTTCAATGAAATGTTGTTTCAAGCCTTTTGATGACAAACGTTGATGATTGTTGTGTCTGGGTGTTAATAGCATATTTTATGTATCTATGTGAGTAAAAATGTATACAAGTACTCTATCAGCAATCAAGTTCATAGTAGGGGTTTTGCTTAGTTAGGAAGTAAAAGGCGTTGAGTGAAATGTGTATGAATATTATTCATTGGCGGTTATTTCTTGTGATTATAAAACCGCAACTAGTCACAAAAACTGAATATTCTATTTTTTTTTATTTTAATCTGTAAACGGACGGACGTTGACAAAAACTAGGGTGGTTTTTAACCGCAATGCGTGTAGTTAGAGCGGTTTTGCGGTTGCGAAAACCGCCCATGCAAGTGTGGCGATGCACTTGGGAAAATAAATGTAGATCCTGAAGTTTTAGGGCCCCCGCAGACTGCAGACTTTTTATCGGCCGATAGTTTGGTCGGCTTCTTAATCAGTATGAAGATGTATGCAGATGCGCACATTACAGAGATTCAGTCTTCATACTGATTAAGAAGCCGACCAAACTATCGGCCGATTAAAAAGTCTGCAGTCTGCGGGGACTCTTAATGATGATGATGACGATGACGCTGATGTATTAAATTGAGTAAAACGAAGAGCAAAAGCACATTACTTAATGTGCTTTTTTTGCTCATTTTTCTAGAGTTAATTGTCACATTGATATTTGTTTAAAATAAAGTATATATGACAGAAAAATAATTACAAGTTCTTGTCGCGTTTGGCATCGTCTGAAATCACATTCAATTATGATTTGAGTCAAGTTAATAAAGTTATATTACCGGTACAGTCAGCAACAATATATATTATTTTTTTATACATTTATGGTATAAACAACTTGAGCCTGTTTCCAACGAATAAGCATTATACCCCGTCAAGAACCAGACACATTATTTAGGTAATAAATTCAAAATAAATTATAATTATTGTTGAATACATAGTTCTTTGAGCGTACTGGACCTGTGGAATATTTTAGCAGCTTCGAGTGATTGCAAGGAGCTGTCACATGGACTGCAGTGTTGCCACCTTAGAGACACTATAGTGGTTTGTCTATGGATACCTCCGTTAACTTGGGAAAAACAGGCGTGCATTTAATTTATTAGAAATAGGTATTACTAGATTATTACCGCTATTGAAAATATAATTTTAGGATATTCGAGTCATAAGCAACTCGACTACACGTTGCAGCGTCGACTCACAGTGTATCTCGGATACACTCCCGTTACAATATGTTATGTGACATTTATTCATGGTTATACTACAGCTAGTGTACATTGACATCATCTTCTCTAAACCAGTATATAGTAATGTGCTGAATTTATCTAAACTCAAGCATAATAAAATTATATGTATGAATCTCATTGGCGGTATAAATTGTATTCAGAATAATTAACTCACTTGTCATGTTGACTGTACTTTAGTATGATTTTCTGAAATCATTTTGAAATACTATTTGGATAATAAGAGTACTAATGATACCGTTTATTTTCATTTTAATTGAGTTTAAAATTGAATTTAGTACGTATTTACAGTAGTCAGTAATTTTGCATTGCAATATTTGCAATGTATTATTTTCTGAAACGGCCAGTAACCGCGTTAAGTAAACTTATTCGAGTGACACTGATACGTTTCGAGTGATTCGTTTACAAGTGTCACAATTATTAAGAACAGAAAAAGTATTTAAAAAGGATTCTTATGAGAACATTAAAAACGAATAACCTAAAGTGCGATCAAATCACTCCAAAATGCAGTTAATTTCACCAAAGAATATTGCACAAAATCGTAGCAGATGTAACCCTAATAATAACAATCCTCATAAAAACATTAGGGTGGTAATCACTGCGTTATCAAAACTACCCGCACTTGACGCGTCGAGAGCCGGAAGTCGGGTGGATCCAGTCACGTGACCGTCGGCCATCTTGTTTAACTACAAACTTCCGGTCGGTGAGTTCAGCGGTGGTGGCAAACATTTTCAAGCATTACTTTGTGTTGATTTTATACAAATAACTGTAGGAGAGGAGGTAGATTGTACTTATTTTTACTTCATGTGAGAAACTATCGTATACCAGATAGGTTTAGTGATAGAGGAAAAATAAACAAAAAAAAATTTAATAGCTCTTCCGGACACGTACTGCAAATGATTCTATTTCTGACAATGATACGTATTGAGACATTGCTGTGTTCTAGTTTAATAGCAGTACATTTACTGATATATGAAATTAATTTGTTATCAATGAAGCGAATGAAATGCTTCAAGGACATTCCATGCATTGTCACTATTTTATATGACACTTAGTGGTACCACTTGATGGTGGTTACCAACCACTTTTATTAGCTTATGTATTTTATATGACAATGTACATTTTGTAAATACTGTACAGTATAGTCGTAAGTTTGTTTGTGAATAAAGCCAACATTCTTTTACTAACCCAGCTAAAAGTTATGTAAAAAAATGTTGTTTTTTTTTTAAAAAGTCCACGATGGAAAGTATAGTAGGCTATAGTAGGCTCAATGATTGCAGATTGTTATAAAAAAATAACTAGGATTTCTTGAAAAATATTAATTTATTGGTTTATTTTGACAGGTGTCACAGCTGAGTTGGTAGTAGCTCTGCTTTCAATGCTGTGGATCGTGGGTTCGATTCCCACCCAGAGCAGATGAATATAAATAATATGTGTTCTATGTCTGGGTGTTACAAAAAAAAGGTAAGTATATAAGTATTCTATCAGCAATCTAGTTTCCAAAGTACAAGCTTTGCTCAGTTTGGGACAAGATTGTGATGTCCATGAATATTTATTTTCTAATAGCACCAATAAATTAATATTTTTAAGTATTTGTATGTTAATAGAAATTAAATAGTTACTTAGGTAAGTACCCATAATCAATGGCTTTTGAGGAGTGAAAAAGCCTAAGATGCTTCACCTTAGACTTCAGTCACAATTCAGAAAAAATAAATAAATTGGAAAAGATTTAACTTGCCAAAGCTAGATCGGTAACTCCAGATCCTCAGATATAGGCTCCAAATCCTGGTTGGATAGTTCCTCGACAGTTATGAAAAGGCTGCATTTGCCGAGAAAAAGTAAATCCAGCTAAGCCAGCAACCAGGGAAAACCTCGGAGCATTTTCAAAGAAAATGTTTCCTTAGATGTCGTGTAAGTTTTCCTACCTCGCATACATTTTTACTCGCGGTATTTTAAACTGTATTCCATTGTGATACGATTGAGTTTCAGTTACGCTGCGTTGAGGTACTTGTTTTGGTAGGGGACGTAAGAGGAGATTCTGTCACCGACTATCAATATCGGGATGTAAACTGATGTATGGGGTGGCAAAGGCCGTCTTAAATCGATAAATTGTGTTCTGTAGCTACTTAAGAAGTTTGTGCGAGTTTATTGGCTTTATTGACACGCTGTCGAGATAAGTTAGAGAAACCGTGATTTTGATGCTGAATGGATTTTGTTCTTTTATTTTTGTTTACTCAAAATTTACTGTCAGCTTATTCTGACCAGATTATTATCTTATTATCTTTAAATCGTATAAAAAAGAGAGTACATATTTTGATTTGAAAAGGTTACGTACCCCTGTTGACGACGCTGCATTGCGTGCGTTGCCGCGCGGCCGGAAGTTTGTTGTCCCCAATCGTTGCCGTGCGGTGCGCACACGTGCGATTCATTACCGAAGCGTCAAAAAACCCTTACAGAAATCGTGTGTGCCTAAAGGCCAAGCTCTTGATGTAATACACCTATAGATCAGTTAGACAAGACATTGAAGCTATAGTACAAGTTGGTGGGTCTAAGTAATGTCAATTCATTGGTAATTGGAATGATTACTGACTAAAACTCATGTACCTAATATGTAAAACCGATTATCACTGTAGATTTGATAATTCATTGAATAAGAGAAGTGAAGACTTTGTCAGTTAATATTGAACATCTAAAAACGTTTATTTTTGCATTTCACATCCTCCACAATTTTTATATCTCCGCTATAAATAATCTAAATAAAAAGATACGCAATGTCATGTAAATATTTCCACTGCTAAACTTAATTCCCTACAAATTGCGTTTTACTTAAAAACGGTGGGAGCATGCATCTTTCAGTACGTTCTCACCTACAATCGGTGCACATAAATATTTAATCGGTGTACATTTTAAAATAACTTGGTCACTCATTAGCACTTGGTATCTACGTATTTTGGTCGAATGCACCAGTTCATATTAAATGGACTTTAAAATACAATTCGTTAATTGTGTAATTTGTACTATTTTATTATGAGCACAAAAGCAAACAAAAAAACAGTATTAACTCTAACTCCGTGTGAAAACTTCTACCTTGTTAGAGACTATAGACTACAGATATCGCATAGATATCGTGTTGGATATTATAACAGAAATTGCTCAATAACTGGTAAGTGTTTAGTTCAATCGCGAGGTCTCAGAGACTCGCAAAAGTCTCCTGTTCACTGACACCACATTAACGAGCTCAGATAAAATAGTCATTGATATAAAAACAAGTATTATTAATAAATTGTGTCGTAAAGATGAAGTCGTGTGAAACCCAGGTATTTTGATGATCCTCGTATTCTTATATAGCTTTATTGCGATGGATTTGAGTTTAAATTCCAACGAATCAAATTAACTGCGTTGATTGATTAATGTTAAAATTAAATTATTTAAATATTCAAGAGTATTGTAATTTATTGGTGAGGTTTTTCAATCGAGCTGAATTTATCGGAATGGAACAGGAATACATGTGGTCTCTTTCCGACGAGAAGGTTTTCAGACGTCATCAAATCGATCACACATTCTACTAAAACCTAATAATCTTACAAATCCAACAGGAACCAAATGAAAAGCATAGCACGAGACCTTCATAACCATGAGCACTTTCACATTGAGTGTCCGACGAATAAACCATTCTAAATGCTATTTGTTAATTACGGAAAAATAGTTCCAAACATTAAAGGAAGGATTAGACACAAAAAGATAAAGATAAAAAAAAAATATTCTATATTTTTTTGAGTGATGATGTCTCTACTTTTGTACAAACCGTATGTTTATAAATACATAATCTTATATTCCTAAAATTTAATAAAATATACAAAGTGGCTTCTCGTGAATTTCTTATAACACGTTTTGTTTCCTGATCAGGGACAATTTTTACCATACACGAGACCAGAGCGAAAACTACATCAGAGGCATTTTATAAGTTTCTATAACAACAAAGTAATAAATATTATATCATAAGGTGTATATATAATAAGGCCTATTATAATAAATGTATGTATAACCATTTTTGTTATGCCAACTGGCAAACAAACCTACAAAAGATTAAGAATCCTCAATTACATATTGAAAAATGAAAATAAATTGATATTGAAAACTGTGCATTAGTATAAGTTAATTATATCAATGCCGTAAATATCGCCAAATAGTCGAAGTTACTAAAAAGTGCCAAACAAAACTCTTTAATTTCTGTAAAATTGCCGTGAAATGGTTTTATAGACTGATTTTGCCTCCGTCTCACTTTAATAACAGATGCACAGATCACAGATGTTATCTAATCTCTGTTCTACTCAAACCATGATACAACCACCTAGATGCCATTGTGGCTCTATAAGGAACAATATTATAAACTTTCTACTTTACAAACATAGCATTTACGATTGTTTATAAAGTAATTGCCCGCACTTTCAGAAGTGTGTGCGTAGATCGATTGCCGAGTGCGTGACTGTCCGTGGGACTGACCACGTGGTCTGCCATGCCGAGTGCTGGCTAACTATAATCACCAAACGTTGCTTCACGTAATCGATACCACGAAAACCAACTGGCCCTACTGTACCCTCAAAATGAAAGGGTATACGACTCTTTATACCTTCTATGGTAGATAAAACAATCTATGGTAGGTAAGGTTTTCTGTAATCTGAATTTTACGCAAACGAATTTAAATACAGAAACGAACGGTTAATCAATTTTGATCTGCAAATACGTACTATCGTTATATCGGCTTTTACTCGGGAAAGTAAACACTTCTAAAAATTTCAGTTTTATATATTTTTTTATGATCCGGATTGGGGTAACAAAGCTGCATGAAAACCGCGTACAGTATCAATCATAAACCAGAGATTTGGATCAGTTATAAACATGTAGGTACATTTTTTTTACAGATATGTTGCGTTTGGTACTTTTAATAGACGACACGTGACACCGCATTGCATAGTGCAACACTTAAAAGGAGGAATATCAAGAAGAATATTAAGCGTGCTTCACCGATTATGTTTAAAGCTCTACCCTAGTATTGCAAGTCTTTTTGACGTGACAACGTCTTATAATTCGATAGAGCCGGCTGCACGCACGAAAAAACATGACTCATGAAGCGTTCCGGCGTTCCGGCGTTCTGAGGCGTTACCGTATACCGTTCGTTGACGTTGTCACGTTCAACTATCGTCAGTAAACCGACTTTACAGACAATCATTTTTTTTATTAAAAGCCAAAATAAAGTTTACGTCCATTTCAACATTTAGAACTAGGTACATTATATTGATTTTTTAAATGTGATTGAGATCTAACATTTGTGAGTGATATTTTCTTAACCGTGATCATGGCGTGCAATGCTAAAATATCGGAAAATTACTATCATAATAATCCAGATTATTGGAAACTATGTTCATATAACCATGATAGTTTCAAACTTTATATGATGTAAGTACTTTTCAAAAATAAGTGGGCCTGCAATAGATACTATCAAGTTGTCAATACGCGCACTGTGATTGAACTAGTATAGCGATATAAAACTAAGAGCATTTATGACTTTAGTTCTTTTTGAACGAGTTCAGAAACTTTAGCTGGGAGTGTACAGAAGATAATTGATTGAGGAACCTTAGGAACAGGGCATTCGTTTCTTTTTATACAGCATTAGTTCTTTTTTATTTTGCAGCGATTTGTAAGTAAATGTATTTTGGAACAGATTAAATTACGTCATTATGTAAAACATGATGGAACTTATTTCCATTATGTTTTGGAAAACCTCCACCATTTTGTTTTTAAGACCATTGGCAAAATCGACTGTCGATAAATTTAATGAAAGACAGGCATTTTTATAGCCCACACGACAAACCAATATTACGCTATAATTAAATTCCTACTTACTGGTAAAATACCTACTGTTTTTAATTAGATACATTAACTTTATATTACCTACACATTAAATTTTTTAAAACAAAATATTACTTGCCTACTTTTTGATATAATAAAACAATAAATAATATGGACACACGCTCTAGTTCCAAACTAAGCAAAGCTTGTACTATGGGAACTATGAAGATTGCGCCAATGCTACTACTGAGCATCGCTTGTCCGTGATTATATTGTCATGTTTATGCACTAAGATAGAAATAAAAAGCCTTTTCTTGTTTTAATATGGCCCGTAATTATCGCCGCGAATACCTATTCCAAAGACGTTACGGTTAAAAATAAACTGTTTAAAAGTAATGTGATTGGCTCCATACGCCCCTGAAAATTCCCAAGCAACAAATCTTGAATACAAGAAAATCAATAACAATATTGTGTTAGGAAGGCGACGCGACCTCGTGATTACGAGGTTCCAATTCATACTGATATTTATGTTTTACAACCGATATGAATATACTTTATCGTGAAACTTAGATGCGATAATGCATTGATACCATCGATATAAGCCACAAACAAAACAATCTCATTTGGCAGTATTTTTGTATGTGTATTTAAACACAATGTCCAAACAATTTGTTTGTTTTATTAAAACAAGATTGTATATTGATAACCATTGGCAATCTTGCGTAGTTCCATCGCTATATCAAGATTCATTTCCAACTATTCAATTTTAATATCTAACTCCATAATGTTTATTTTAATCGACGCTACTACAGTTTTACTAAAACAATATAAAAATACCCCGGCAAAGTCATCTCATTCGGATAGCATTTTTTTAATCGATATCACGAACTTCCAAAAAAAATTCTATATGTATTTCAAATATTAAAATGTTTAAAAGAAAAAGCACTGCAGAAATAAAAAGAAGTCTAAACAAGTGGTCTCCACAACATTGTAATTGCAGTTTTACAATCCAGTATTACGACACCCCAGTTAATTTAGTTGCACGACATTTAGCTCGTGGCGACCCGTTGAACTCTCCTAGAGGTGCTTAGGGTACCTTGGATGCTTGAACAATAGCAGCTTAGTACAGCCTCTGTATTCATGGTAGCACGACTCTCTTGGGCACCAAGTTAATTTCAAGTTTAGCAAGAGACGCTTTACTTATTAAAAGCATCGTCTTAGAACTTAGGTTTTGGTACAAAAGTTGATGGAAGCTGGGTGCTTTGTTCGCGATCGTACGCTGCATTGCAATAGAATGGATAATTTGCAAGTTTTCGTGTGCTTTCGAAGTTAGTTTGATACTTGATAAAGTAGGTGCGTGATGTAGGTAGTATTAGTATCTGCATTGCTGTTATAAATACTTATAAATTTTTTTTCTGAACGATTAATATTTGAAACTGGTCGGTTCGATAAAGATTATGTTTTGTTTGAATTAATGTTCTGTAGGGTATGAAAATACCATTATCTAAATCGAAATATAGGTGATTTCAATTGCTATGTAAAAATGTGAAATCCACATAAACATGCATAATTAACAAATCTGTTAGTATAATATAGAAAATAGAATTTATGACAATACATCCAGATAAAGTTTCAATTAGATCAAATGTTCAGGAATATTATTTTTACACCCTGTAGAAGATTGAACTAGGTTCAAATCTCATTATTAATTCAGAGATAATAGATAAAGCGATCAACCCGTATAATGAGCCATTGCCAAATGCAAAGCAAAGCCTTGATGGAAGTCCAGTCGGTCTCACTGAGAATGGTTAATGCGGGTCTGATGGCACTTGTAGCGTTTAGCGGGATACGCCAGCGGATTGCATACTAGAATTTAGAAGAGAAGTACTATAAAGTATCCTTTTTTGCCCTACATCTGTGTCTTGGACAAGCCATTCAAGAATATTCTCTGCTACCTACTACTAAGGCTATGTTTGTTTATTTTAGCAGATTACTTGAAGTCTCTGTAAGTCTTTGGTAGGTTTTTTATACAAAAAAGGCGTTTGTGTCTAATCATCACAATTAAGCGAGTCTTCTCTAGTATCATAAATAATTAAAGTCAAGCTTACTAGTCCTAAACTTTGAGCACGAATAAATGTGTCAAGTGCAAAGGTATCGAAACGGTGGCGTATTCAAGTCACACTACGCGTTGACGCTAGCTTGACCGACGAATGTTGACGCGACACCGCGCACTGAGAGTGTGTCTTGAACATTTCGGTACGTTTTCGATTGCCCCATTTATTGCTCACCTCTCTGACCCTACCCGCTCTCCGCTCGCAGTACCACCAACAAATCCCCGTAAGTCACGACTTGCGAATTAGTCCATCGACCAATTAATCCTACACAGCGGCGCATCAGTCTGCACTGCATCTACTTGTACCAGTAGGGAGAACATATACAACTATAAAAAAACAATGAGCTACCAGAGATTATATAGAAATTAAACGTGTTACTACTAAAAGTTACCATTTACCAAGAGATATTTTTCCCAAATTTACTCCAACAAATAACGAGATTCAAAGTTTAAAATAATATAACTGTTTTTTTTAATTACTGTGTTAAAAGTGAGGTAATTAAAATGATTGAGAAGTAAATTACTGACCGAAATTTAGACTAGCTCAGCAATTCACTAACCAAGATATTTTTTACTGGATTATTTGAACTAAGTGCGAACTGGGAAAACAAGAACTAATCCGATTATTTGTTGGACAAAAAGACATAATGCAAGAAACAAAAGAATTTACAAAGAAATGTAGGTATATGTGTAAAATGCACATTGAACAAACGAACTCACATTGTATATAAAAAAACATTTAAAGTGACACACTAGTTAAAGGCGATATCTAAGTAGCGGTCTTTCAGTCTGCCTTAGTTAGTAACTAGTAAGTCTGTCACGAAAACCTGTTCTATCATTATATCAGCTACTAATCCAACATTTTCTATGACTGTGATACGTCAGGTCTCACTTATTAAATCTAATTTCAGTATTTTATAATAGCACTTGTTTTCCATTCCGAAATTAAACGTTTTTCGTTTGCGTGATCTGAAATCTTTCTTTTTGCGATTGTTTTGTATGTAATTAAGAAGTGGTACCTAATACGCTGTTGTAAAAAACTGTTTAAGCTATGTAGGTACGTTATATGAAAAGAGACTCTAAAACCAGAAAGTATCACTTCAGATTTTTTTTTAATGCATTATAGGGTAATGCTTGGCCTTAGATGATGAATTTATGACGAAACAAGGCAGACTATTTACCTGCTAAATTGCGGTTGCGATTCTATTCTTGTCGTGAGAAACCATATTTTTAACCTTTTATCAAAAAATATGAGCTACCACTTACCGAAACCAAGACAGAATTCACTATAACGTTTACATTCACATCTGTACGCGTCTCTATATTTTCTGGCGGCTTTTTATATTCAATTATATATACCGTACACATGACTAACAAACGAATAAAACAATATTACTAGTTTCCAACAAATTTTAGAACGTATTAGTTCTAAGAGCGCGTTCTGAAAACTGAGTCGTATAAAACTTACTAGAAAATGTATTGATAATTTAACCGGTAGTTAGGGGCAAGGCGTGTGCCCGACTGCGATGCAGTTAGCTTATAATTGAGTATGCGTTGTTAGGTTACAAATGTGTATCGTCGGCCGCGATTTTTAGTGCAAGAATATACGACTTTAAAAAAAAAATCCTACAGAAAACGTACAGTAAGCTTTCACTTATTGTTTGTATTGTAAATGGTATGGTGAAAGCTATGAGTTAATGATACATTAATTTCTTAATCAATCATTTATTTATTGAAGAATTTACTTAATTATAGAAAAGGTAATATTTTTTTTCTTTTAAACTTCTGCATATCAAGCTTATGCAAAAAATTGTTATTCTATCATTAATATTATTATAAAACTAGTTAAGACTGATAAATACATACAACTAGAATTTTTTGTTGGTAGTAGGTAAAAACGGGAAGCAAAATTCTTTGAAGTAGGTACTATCAATCGAGCCTTTAATAAAAACCTGCGTAGTACAAATTTCAAAAGAGATTTCATAGAGAACTTTATCTCAAATAGTTATTTATAGAGATTATGTGTTGTTTGCTCACAAAGTTTGCGAGTGTTGCGACTTTAAGTCGCGTCCGATATATTACATTTATACAGAAAACGATCACAAACTCGTTTTGAATTCAAACACCATTTTATCCTTGTCATAGTAGCTAATATTTTACTTCGGGCAAGAACTTCACAGCTCAGTTAGCTCTGCCTTCCATGCTGTGGGTCGTGGGTTCGATACCCATCGAGAGCAAATTGTGTGATAAACATAAATATTTGTTCTGTGTCTGGTTGTTACTATGTATTCTATGTAGGTATGTATTTAGAAAAAATAATGTATGTATATAAGTATTCCATCAGCAGTCTAGTTCCCGTAGTACAAGCTTGCTTAGCTTGGGACTAGAGAGTGATGTGTGAAATGTCCATAAATTTTTTTTTTTTTTTTATTTAACAAAAATGTACTAAGTTATGATTTTTAAATACCACAGTTTAGGTTACAAATACGGGTGCTTTTACCTTAAATAGGTAAAGACAGGAACAAAATTTTAGTTAATGGTGACCATATAAACGAAATGTTAAATGAAATTACCATACGATACGACTATTCATGATATTGTACTGAATAATTTGATGATGTTTATAAAACTTAATTTCAAACAGCAGTGCAGATTAAGGAAATATGTGAGGCAATGCACTGCGTCCATCATTCAGGGACATTAAAAATGTAAAGTTTTATGTAGCAATAAAAGCACTAGCAGCTATACTCTTCAAACAAGAATATAGCAATGCGAGCAGTACTGTATTGTGGCAGTACTTCAAGCGCTCTACTACTACCATTCCTCCTTCGTCCTCTGCGGAACGGATGAAGACACAGAATATAGCTAGCACCTATCTTCTTCGATTAGAGTTACTAAAAGTTATACGTAAAACAAAAAAGTAAAGGTCTCAAACTTTTTCAACTAAATTTTCTCCAACGAAAATACAAATAAATGTTATGAATAATTCATGTTCATAAAAATTTTTCCCCTTTCAGAGAGCTATTTTGACTGGCCACCTCGCCTTATGGCACAATATTGCTTGCAGTTCATTGTGTATTCCGCATAGAGAGCCCGCAGACTTGTACTAGACGTATTTCATACAATTCTCAACTCTATGTACTCTACTAAAGACAATAGTGTCACAAAGCCTCTATTGTCTGACAGGTAGGTTATATTTTCTGTACATCAGTTATACAATATTATACTTTCAGCTTTCATGTTAAAGCATATTTTAGTTTGCTGATTTTAGTAAGTTTGAAGGAAAGTTCCGCGCCTTTCAGGCAAGATATTTCTGAATCAAAGGAGTTTTGTTTCTTTTTGTGCAGTGAAGGTTTTGTTCTTGAATTTGATAATAACTAAGTTTACTTCTAAGCAAAATCATGAAAAATATGATTGAACATTTTATTGAAATCAAGTTTTAGCAATTCATATTTGCTTTGTAAAAAATAAGAAAAATAATATTATTCTTTAAAATATTTTTGCTGTTTTCTATAAAATTCGATCAGTCCACCAAATTCCACGAAATACCTAATGTGTGCGTTGGTACATATAATACTATAATGGTGTGGCCATGAAAAAAGCTCAGACTAGTTGCCAGGACTTATGCCCCTTAATATTGGGCACCACCGCATCATCAAATAAAATAGTAAACCGCAGCGCGTCGTTTACATACCTCAAACTACTCGATAGATGCATTCTTCTCTTTATTATGATCATTTCCCTCTATGATCCTAGATGTAACTATATAAGTCGAAAATAACAATCGTTGGTGGCCTCTCGCCCTCGTGCGTTTTGGTAGACGACGACCCACAGAAATATCCTGCCTTCTTGTCGCACTCACGAATTTTGGCATACGTCCATCTCACGTTCACGGCCGCGCATGAATAAAATAAGAGAGCAGCCGTTGGCACTACCTATCCCGCTCGGTCGAGCCTGCTCCAGCCTGCGTCGGAATGGAACAGCGATCTAGCTGAATGCAATAAAACTGAGCGCCTACCGAGAGATTTGTTTCTATAGGATGTTATAGTTTCAAAGCGATATTTGGTTGATTTATTTGTTTGGTTTTGGCTGTTACGTGTGTTAATTTCCGTTTAATTTGGGAAAAAGTCAGATTCGAAAGATTTTTACAAAGATTATGTTTGTTATTTTATTTAATGTGATTATTTTATCGTTATTTTATTTTATTTTTAAAAAGACAAATTACCTACTAGATTATGTTAATTTATACATGATTTTTAAATTGAGATTAACCAATATCACTGAGAGTTATTAGAAATATATTCAAGTTTATATCAGGTATGATAACTGATATTATTACACATAAGTAGGTATAATACCTACTTATGGTAGAATAGTTTTAGACAAATAATATTACTGATGCACTACGTAAGCATTCCTCCACGACGTCACTACCTATCATTAAACTAAAAGTTCTATGTAATGTGAAGTAATTTCGAACAATAAACTACAATTACGGTTCGTTCAGGCAATTTTGCTTGCCATTTACTTAAAGCAATTTTGTCCTCAAAGTTAGTTCGGTTTCTTTATTTATATACGACATAGCTACTAGCATACGGTGTTTCAATTTCTTTGTGAATAATGTTCACTTTTTGTGAAAGAATGAATAAAACCGGAAAAATGAAAGGTATAGTTAGTTACAAATAATCTAATTAGTTTTTTATTGATTAGTGATATCTTTTGTGCAATTAAAATTAGTATACATTGCAGAATTTTGAATACCAATACGACGGTTCATGAACTGGATTAAAAAAGACGCTTTTTTTAGCGAAATATCAAGATATAAATTCTTGAGAAAACTAAATTTATTAGCTAAATCAGTTACAATGTAAAATACAAAATTTGAGCTAAATTGTACCTATGCCAAATCAAATTCGTTCGATTCGAATGTTAACGGCCGGTTTCTGGAAACCCAAATCACGATTGATCCGAGTTTGACACATAGTAATTATTTGATTTTTTCGTTGATCATCGTTCGAGAAACCGGCCGTATAACAATTTAAAAATTGAACACGATCGTCTATTGTTTATCCACATGTAGGTAAAAGCTCGTTCTTTATCCAGTCATACATTCGTTTAAAAACACCACTTATGGCGACCAAAATCAACAAATAAATTGCCTGAACAGAGCCGAGGTAATGGGGAATCAATCCAGCGCAGACGGTCACGCCAATCGGTTGTTACTAACCGATGAGTTTCTACACCACACGCCATCAGGCATTTGCACACTGGTGATAATACGATACTCCTAAGTAAGTAGCTTTAACAACAAAAAGGTCGGCTTCTAACGACATCCCCAAGTAATATTAAAGCATTATTAAACATGACTGAAAAATAACTAATCTAGTCTTGTTAACTAATATTAATAACTAATCTTGTCCGGATTTTCAAAATAATTTCTGGGCGTCTAGTCGCAGCGACGCGTGACCCGAGGGCTGGTGAGTATCTGGTCCAGCGTATCAGCATTGCTCATTCAGCGTGGCAATGCAGCCAGTACATGTAGTACTTGGGTACTTGGGTACGCTTCCGATTGATACTGATTTGGATCAGTTGAACTGTCTATAGATCGTTTGCAACGGTCTGTAGATAGCTCAACTGTTTCTTATGTATTTTATATGCCTATGTACATTTTGTAAATACTGTAATAGTCGTAAGTTTGTTTGTAAATAAATATAGTATCTTGATCAAATTTAAATTAAACGATATGATTGTGCAGCTCGACAAAACTGTACAATAATTCAAAATTGGTCTACAAAAAAGTACACAGATAAATTGATAAATTGGCCGTTTTTCTAAGTCGGTTTGAATACCGGTTTCGGTACCAACACGATGACTATTGTTCTAAATAACTAAACATATATCTAAGGCCTGACTACCAATAAAGAAAAACTCTGTGTAATTTTAGCCGTATTTACCGTTCGGTAGTTTGTATTAACTTTTTATTAAATACACAGAAACGGAAAACAGACGACTAGATCTAATATGGTAATAGGTCTAATCGATGCTGTGCAATCACTAAGATTGACTTGTGACTGATTAGCAAAACGTTAACACCGCGCATAGCAAACATGAGCTCTTTATCGTATATACTGTGACAGGCGACACAGCTCTGTTGATAGTAGCACTCAGCCACGACTTACAGCACATAAACATAAAATATTTGTTCTATGTTTTGATGTTACTATGTATTTTATGTATATGCAGAACAAATATTCATCACATAAAAATGTGCTGTCTGGGTGGGAAACGAACCCACGTCCCACAGCATGGAAGACATAGATACTACCAACTGAGCTGTGACGCCTGTATAAAAAATATACGGATATTTTAACAAACTTATGTTTGATACAGATCGTACGAATATACCGTCGATAAATAAATAAAATAAATATTTACGGAGGTTTCACACATCAGCCTATCAAACTAGGCAAAGTTATTATTGAACTAGATTGCTGATAGAATACTTATATACATTTTGTAAATATATACAAAGAATACATAGTAACACCCAAACACAGAATAAATATTTATGTTCATCACTCGAACATTTGCTCTGGGTGGGAATCGAAAATAGTATAAAGGTACCTAAAACTCTAACAACCTAACCTAATTCGTTAACAGATTTTTTATACGTAATATACTACAACGAACAATCGTTAGTAATTTTTTCAACAGATAAACAAATGACGAGCCGTTTTACAAAAAAAACTGTTTTTAATACCCGGTGACATAAAAAATCGGTTCTTCTTCTTATCGTGTCGATGCTACAACTGTATTTTGTTGTAGCATCGTGTTGGATGAAGATGCTAAAAATCGGTAATTATTCTTTTATCTAACCCGTCACCGTTGACAGTTTAAAAACACACATAATAAACATGACACTGACAGAATTGTGACAAACAGTCACAATAGCCAAGTCAAAAGAGTCAATTAATCTATAGGCTTACCGCCAAGTGTAATGATAATGTAAACCAAAAACTATATATTTTTATATAATATTATTCTGATCTTTAAGCAATTGGTCAAATAACTTGATATTCTTAAACCCCATCAACTTAAAAATGACAAAAGTATGACCTACGTAAAAAAAACCATCATTATTACATTATAAAATCATCTAAAAACTCATTTTTTTATTCATATGAAAAAGTCATTCGAACGGTATTCAAACCCGCTACCCTTGACACAAAGTTAATCAACAACGCTACCGACTCCTTCAAGCTCTGTTCAAACGATCTTGTTATTTTTTTTAACTAGCAGTTATTAATACCTTTGTTTTTGAATAACTGAGAACTATTATATAAAACACTAGCTGACCCGTGCCCAGTTCGTTGGGCATAATTCGACCGTTTTTTCTCCGATTCACTTTGCAAAACAGACTACCACGTAAAAGCCTTTATATTTTTAGATTTTTTATATAGCCTATGACACTCAGCAATAATGTAGCTTTCTATTGGTTAAAGAATTTTTGAAATCGGTTCAGTAGATTACCCCTTACAATTTAACAAATACACAAACTTTACCTCGTTATAATATTAGTATAAATGTCTGTGATGCAAAAGTTTAGATTTTAATTATCATTACACTTTAAGTAAAAATTGAAATAGATAACTGGTTTTTTCCATAACACTACAAGGTAGAAATTAAACATGCCGTTTCTCATAATATAACAAAACTGCACCGGTGTTCCTGAAAGTAACAAAAATATTGATAAGTTTTTAGCCAATTGGTTTAGATCATTGCATTTTTCACAAAAACCTAAAACAGTTAAATGTAGAAAAACTTTTATTTCAAATAATATAAAAGCAACTGTTATAAGTTTATATATTTATTTATTTCGAATCAAATCAATTCAAAAATCTTTATTATTATTATTTGTATTCATTTTATCATTATTGTTTTAACTATTATAAAAGTGAAAGAGTGTAATTTTGTTAAGTAAATAATTTTATTAAAAGCGGCACTGCTACGCCGCCGTCGCTACGAAACTCTACGCTCTACGGCGTAGCGCGGCGCCGTCGGAAAAGTCAAGCCGACGGCATTTTCATGTAAACTATTTTCTTGATTTTACCGTTTTTGAGCAAAATTATTAGTTGTTATTTATTATTACCGACTCTATAACTTCTAAATAACGGTCTGTAGATAGCTCAACTGTTTCTCATGTATTTTTTATGACAATGTACATTTTGTAAATACTGTATAGTCGTAAGTTTGTTTGTGAATAAAATTACTTATAAATAATACAAATAGTTGTTTATAAATGAAATTATATTTTTTATTATTTACCAACGTTTTTTATTATATTTTATTGTATTATTTACAAAACGTTTATTTTTTGCTGACAATTCTAGAGAAATAATTATATTCTTAGTTATGTTTTTTCAGCAAAGAATATTAATATGAATTAGAATAGTTTGCTTTTTTAATAATACAAAATGAAAATGCCACACTAACTTTGTTAAATACATTTTTATTATTTGTTATTTGTGTAGGTACATCTTTGTTAATAAACAAAATTAAGTATGTTCTATTCTATTCAACAGAATACAAAATTAATCGTGGCATTAACAAATGACTTCAGATCAAGGGGCGCTGAGGTTGCGTATAAAAATGATATATAACAGCGGAAACAGTTTAAAAATAAAAAATAACAGTTGAACAATTTAAACAGTAATCAGAGGGCGCGTTTATTGCGGATTCCAAAAAGGTTTTATTAATCCGGACCGCGTTATTATTAAACTTTTCATTTCAAAGCCTTTCATTTTAATAAACTGATTACAAATTATTATTGGAGCCACCGCGGTTGGATTGCTGAGTGTGTGTTTAATAGTTTTTATTAGGTTGATAGTTTGCATTTTTGTGTTTTTTTATAAATATTATTAAGAAAGTGATGTGTTTGTTTCTTATTGTAGAGTTTATAAATGAAATTAAGTTAACCGTTATTTTATTAAGGTATAATTATTTTTATTTTATATTTAAATTGTGTAAATATTGAAATAAATTGTTTTAGATATATGTGAATTATGCAATGATCTTGTTTTAATTTCGCCGAAGTAAAATAAAAAAAAACCACCCCATGGAGCTCCATTTAATGCGGTCGCATAGGCTTAAAGTAAAACATATTTACACCTACTTAATAAAATCGCTTATCTGGCTTAAATAAACGAAAAAAAAACACGTGTTTTCCTATTAATGCTAGTAGTAACGAATGTTCCGTAAATGTTCCGTGTACGTATCGAGAAATGTGTTTTGCGTCACCGCATACGTTGCCTAGGTTCCACCGCGAGTGTCGCATTCAATACTACGGGCCGTAAACAACGTCGGACGTGGCGACAACAACGAGGCGCGTTCGGCTGACTAGTTTATTACCTGTAAGCTGACACACTACTACTATCAAGTGTAAGGAAACCAAGTCTGTGGCGCCAACCGGCCGGACTCGCCACATGGCAGATGGAAGAGTGTTGTTGACATTGGAAAGAGAGTGAAGAGTGGAGAGGCAGGCCGGGGCGCCAGCAGCGCGCGGTACTCACGGACGGGTTCGGCACGCACCGGCGCGGGTCCGCGCTCCGGTACGTGGGGCTGTACCGGCCCGGGAAGCAGCCGGGTGGCGCCATCAGCCCTCCGCCCGACTTCATCTTGTCGGGGGAGTACATGGCGCATGACCCCCAAGGGTCGTCCTCCAACTTCAACACCTTGGAAGGTGAGTGGTACTGTCGGTCGAAAATCTTGGCGACTTTATCGTACTTTCGGGTAAAGAAAAAGGCGACGCGTCGCCACGACCGCTCCGAGCGCCGGGTGTTGACCGACTGAAGCAGGCGGCGGAGTGACGTCACGGACCACGCCCTCGCCCCACCACGGCGCTCTCCGCGGCCCCCGCACGCCCCCCCACCCTGTCCCTCCGCACACCCGCACCCGCTCCTCCCTGCGTCTCACGCATGTTTACGTCGCCGCCGGCGGCGGCTCCTCGAATTACTGAATTATTTAATTGGTCCATTCACTCCTCCTGGCTGCTACCTTTCGCGCTTGCGACGGCCGCGGCCGGCACTCCACGGTTGACGGATTGCCCACCAACGCGATTGGCACCGCCTAATCATGCCCTAGTCGGCCAACACGCAAACTAATTTGCAAGTTTTGCGAGCGGAGGTTGCCCTCGACCATGTAATTGGTTGTACCTGAAAGTGGAGTCAACACCTACCTAGTCAGAGGAGTAAGGAGACGGCAGAACATGCTTGACCTTTTATAAAGTACGCTACAAAAGTCATTTAACTGGCTATTTACCAACTGTTCTTTAGTATGATATTGTAATTTAAAAACAGACCCAAAGATTATTTAGGCGGGCATCAGCAAGGTTCATATTTTACCGCATGTTATGTTTATTTAAGTACTTTATAGTTGTACCTAATTATAATACATATAATAAAATCATCAACATATCGAACGCAAAATGCGCCATCTAGTGCGGCATTGGTAACTCCGTGACGTGACGCTGCTCGCGCGAAGGAAGCAATCACCGGCGGCTCGCGCACCCAATTTTATCCATCAGTGAACAAAGCGCATTGGATTCGAATTATCCTTCCAGCCACTGTTTACTGGGGCTTTAGGCTACATGCATGGTTCGGTGGCTAAACCAGCAGTAATATACTAACACAACTTGATAGCACTCAAAATGATGCCATAATTTTCTCATAAACTGAAAAGGCAACAGCTATTTAGTGTTGAAAAGTTACTTAGAAAGCACTACAACAAAATTGAGAAATAATGACGGACCAACAGAATAGGATACTCTATGCAATGTTGTTTTGGTTAGTTAACAAGTACACGGCCATCACTGCCTATAAAAAACCTAATATAAAATAAATAAATAACTCGGCTGATTCATGTTGGCTATTAGTCGGAAGCATTTAGCAACTGACTGCGTTGCTATGCCGAATGGTAGGTATCACTTATACGGTAGCATAAGGCTTATAGTTTTATTTAAACGTCAATTCTGCTGTTTATAAGTCATCCAACAAGCAGAGCTTTTTAGATTTTAATTAAAATTGTTTATTTTTTCAATGGCTTGCTTTGGACCGTTTTTTGTTAGTCTTCTCATATCAATAAATAACACTCGCGCAAATAAAAACAACAGATTAATCTATCTTACCAATTAATTGTGGCTTGCCAAAAAATAATTACCAAGCAAGTGGATTTACTACGTGTCCGTTAATTTTCCTTGTAGACCCACCCCAGCGTAACTCGATCCGAATAATTAGCAAAGATCATGAACCGACATCATGAAAACAGCGCGTCAAAACGGAGTAATTGCGCGGCCAACAGATGGCGGATGTTTTTAATTTTTCGATTTCGGACGCGCGTACATTATGCATGAGGCTTTTATCGCTCGCTGTGGTTCCTTCGGGACTACCCGGCGCGTGGCCTGAAACGTAAGCGGCAGCGGGTAAAGTTACACGCTCCTTTTTTTGTTTGTGTGATGGGAAACATTGATGACCAACATCAATGTCGATTGGATACCTATGTGGATTGATAGATGTTGGTTTGCCACCTAAGATCTAAGACCCTATGACTTTGACTTTACACTGTCATGTCGTCAGAACGTCAGATTCCATGACTGATGTTGTGTCATGCATACGATATTGTGGCTTGCAAAAAAAATTACTATGTTGCCACATCGTGTTTACATGTGTAGACTAGGTAGTTGCAATCTGACGACGTTTTGCTTAGACTTAAAAATTTTAGAGAGCCGTGTTTTGGCATCTTTGTTCAGGTCTGTTGAGTTGATGAATCATGAATGATTAGTGTCATGGTTTGCTGGTAGAGAACCTTCATTTGGGTTAAACTCTCCTTTGTACATGACCTATTTCCAAGTTCCTTGTGTATCTATAATTGTTTTTGTACAATTAAGAATAAAGCAATATTTACTGTCAGTGGCTAACTGCTCATTCCTCACACCACACTCAGCCTGGTACCCTTTTTGGGGGCCCGTAAACCGTACGGAACCACGCTAGAGATGTGCACAATACACTCACTTGTAGGTGCATTAACGCTCGCGTTGCCAAATTATAGGGGTAATGTACATCGATGAATTTTTATTGTATGACTTTGGGAGTGATGGTGTAGAAAATTTGTTATTGCGAGCAGTTGGCATGTTTAGATATCATATTTGTTGATGTTTTTTTGTTTTTGAGAATTGAATCAGGGTAATCTTTTCCCTTTGGGATGATAGGGTTAAAGTTATTTTGTTTTAACACATGTTGTAAAGTTTTGATTTTAATTTTAACTTGTAGAAATATTTTTTTCCCATTTTTTTTTCTTAAATATTTGTTTATAGGCAATAGTTGAAGACAAAGAGATCTAAATAAATAATCGTGAGTCATATTATCTAAATTCATTGTTTTACATAATTTAGGTACTCGTTGTGTTAAAAATTTCTATGGTGGATCTTCTTTCCACTGTCAAAAATAACGCCTAAACTCAGTAGTAAGTAGTAGGTGAAATATTTCTAAAAGCAGAAAATTGTGGTACAATAAAAATTCAAGCACCGCAAATGAATTTTACAACATGAGCGAGAGCAAAAATTCTTGCTACTTTTTAGAAAGTTTCCCGGTTTATGGACGCAAGACAGTAGGCAGGGCGGGGGCGGGGGGATGCTGCTTCCGCCGGATGTGGCGTCACCCCCTCCCTTGCCCCGGCCGGAAGCGCTCGAGCCCTTCCGACAAACGCTGTAGGGTTAGGTGAAAAAGAGGTTGCGTTTGAACAAAAAAAAAATATATCCAAAACAAAATTATACTAGTTGAGTTGTCTTTTACATTATTATATGTATTTGTATTGTATAATAATAAATATTAGAATAAAACAGTAATATAAATTAAACGTTTACTACGCTAATCCGCATCTTATAGGCAAATCATATAAAAAAAGCTTATAACAAATATTTACTTAATTGATTATATTTGTAAAAACAAAAACTTTTTTGCAAAATGAGAAACCAAGCTGATTTTGCGTGAAAGAGTAACAATTATATATCCATTAATACAAACATTCGCGTTATATTAAGAATAAACATAAATTTATTGTATATTATAAGAATAAAAATATATTTATTGTAAAACTATCTAGGTAAGTACATAAAGATGTTATAAAATTAGGTACACAGCCAAAAGTTTATCCATTTCGGACGTACGGTATTAATAATTTTTAATAGGTTATTTTATTGTTATGGCACTGTGTAAAAGAACCTATTATAAAGTTATTATTTAAAGGGTATTAAAGGTATTAAATAAATTATCAGGATAAGATAGAAAGGGAGTGGTATAGGAAGAAAGTAGGGTAAAGGATGATTGATCTTGGATCTTGATCTTATCTATCTTATCTTATCTATAGAAGAGCTCAAATGACTCTGTTAGTAATTTGTTTTTCGCACCGTACCGTCAGCATATGCCGTGCAGAACACGTTTCGCATCTCCAATTATAATCATAATTAACTCGGTATTAAAAGCAAGCGCTAAGCCCAATTACAACTCTTCTCTCTTCTGTTTCATGGTACTTATTACATGTGCATAATTAGCTATTGTATTATTTATCAACTTTTGTTATAAATGTGATTCTAAGCAAACAAAACAATGTGCTCGAAATTTTTATCATGTTGACTTTGTTCGGTCCTTACTATTAGCTAGACTTTACAATATTATTGACTAGGAAATACTAAGAATAACAATAAACTAAGAATAAATAGGTAGATATATTTTTATGAGTTAGACTTAGAATTAGGTAATGAAGTTTATTCACAAACAAACTTACGACTATACAGTATTTACAAAATGTACATATAAAATACATAAGAAACAGCTGAGCTATCTACAGACCGTTGCAAACGATCTATAGATAGCTCAACTGATCCAAATCAGTACCAATCGGAAGCGTACCCAAGACACTGGCTGCATTGCCGCGCTGAATAGCAATGCTGATACGTTGGGCCAGATACTCACCAGCCCTCGGGTCACGCGTCGCAATTAGGTTCATTGAACACTTTTACTTTAACTGTGATTTAAATGAATTATAAACTGCATAACAAAACAAACATTTATGAATAAATGTTTATAGTACATGTATAAACCCTATACCCAGCTATATTAATACTTGCTTGTACTAATGTGATGACTAACGTTCTTATAAAAAGTTAGAGCAGACTTGATGTCTTGATTACCATACCAAGTCAACGCTAACTTTTTATAAAATCGGAGGTACAATGCTAGAAAAAAAAATAAAGTCCTAAAAAATTATGAGACTATTTCTGCAACCCAATTAAACGTTGTCAAAAGCATTTTAGACACGCGACGTTATGGACGACATATTAGCAATGATACCGAAATAACGGGCAGCTAAATGAATTTTCTATGATTAACCGAAATAAGTCTCCACAACGGCTTAACTATTCAAAATGTGGTATATAACTAGGATACAAAAATGATCATTCAGTACTAAACATTGATTTTAAAAGGCCTCCAGTTAGTTAAGTTCGTTTTTGTTTCTTCTAGCTCTTTTTTGTTTCAGTTATGCAAATTTTTCTGTTTTTTGAGACTTATTTTATATAGTTAAATAAACAGTTGCATCCTAAAATATATGAACTAAGCGTTCTCATTTTTAAAGGGTAGGTACTGCGTATATCAAGCAATCACTTGCTATTATTCGTAAGTTAACGTGAATTGGTAAATATAGAGTATCGTAAATAAAATATGTCGTCAGATGCCATCATCACAGTCAATTAAAAAAAAGTAAGACTCGAAAGACCAATACCACGATAAAAAAATGTCTTTCTGATCGCAGACTAATTTTATATCTTATTTCTATATGAGTGGAAGGATTTGGGGGAGACCTTTGTCCAGCAGGGGGACGAATTAGGTTAAGAAAAAAAAATACTACCTCAAAACAATGTTGTTATTATAGATGAAGCACTCGAAATAGATACAAAAAACTCTGTAACTGTACCTTTTCAATTATTGGCGTAAAATGAAATACAAAAGGTAGCACGTGATTCTAAGATTTACTTTAAACCAACAGGTCTACTCGTACTGTCTCGATGTCAACGGCTGTTGAAAGCAATGTCCCCGGATGTGATCCGGAACCGACGCAGTTCCGGCACGTGCCGTGGTCGCAAATGGACGAAAATCACCCTCTATTAATTAATACCAACATTTCCGGTCGCTTTATCGGTATTTTCGAATTGAATTTCACAGTTCATGTACATTTTTAACCTGTATCTACCGCCATGTAATACTAGCGGCACGTTCCGGTTTTACACGGGTAAACTTTGAATATCATGTATTCACATGATATTAAAAGTTTACGATATTATAAGTTATTATTATGTTATAATAATAAAAGTTTACTTGTGTGAAACCGGGAAATATAGCTTAAGACACTCTATAGGACTTTACCCACTGGAGGTTACCCCCTGGTAACCTCAGGATTAACTGAAAAAATAAAAAAAGTGGTAGTAGGGACTACCACACAAACTCTTTCTAATATTATGTGTAGATGACAATATTATCCATTAGAATTCCACAAACTTTACTTCCTTATAATATTAATAATATAGATTAAATATTAGTGACGTAACAAAAACTTTACGAAAATGTTTGTTATTTGTATAAACTTACACAAACTGTGGCGATAGTAATCTATTTCTTCAAAGTAGTGAATCTTTCCGGTCTAATTCTTTGACAAGGTCTTCTGCTATTCAAACTACTTCAAAAAAGGTACATTTCAATTCGACTGTACGTTTTTCTCTGCTTTAATGCAAATCGCCATAGACCCTAAACTAGGACCTGCTAAACAATCCACACAACATCATCTAGCTCCAAGCTAAGCAGAGCTTGTGTTATGGGTACTAGAAGAAGACTGACATACTTACAATACATTACATAGATAGATATTTTTTATTATACATATAAATACCCAGAAAACCCGGAATACATATTTTCAGATCGTACAAACATTTATCCCAAGGCGGGAATCGAACCCGCAACCTCCGCGTCGCAGGCGGACCTTCGCCCGCCGCGCCACATCGGTCGTCAAAGTCGTTAGTTCCCTTGTAAGGGCACACGTCTCAATTTGTATGATTGCTGGTCACGTGGCAGGGGTACACTCATTTTACTACTCGATTGGGAACGACTTATTCAATTACAACTCTGTAATGCAATTTATGCGAAGTGCCACTTGATAGGTTTGTGTATTGGAATTAGTTACTATAAGTGAAAAAGATTGTCACAGCGTAAGTTTTTATCTGAAACTCAAAACGAGGGTTTTCGCGTAGGGTTTTATGAGAATATTGAGATTTTATACAAATATAATTATCGATTAAACTGATAGTTTGTTTTTTTTGGAAGTTGATTTGTTACAACTATCTTATATTTTAGGAAATATCATGCGGTATTTAAAAGCCTACTTCTATTCTGTTTGAGCTACACTTTTATAAAAAAAAGTGGAAACTTTTTAATGACTTCGTTTTAACGTTATGTTGGCATGTCACGTTATCCCACATCAAATAAAACTAGTAACGTCATTTGTCTCTAGAGAATGCAAACACGTGCGCCGCGCACGTCTTTCTATAGCAAATAGATTAGATTATCCTATGCTTCAGCGGCCAGTATCGGTTTTACGTTTTACGACTTGGACCCTTTCGTGAAGGTTTTAACTTTGACACGTTGCATTTTAAGTTATCTCACTCCCTAAGAAAATAAAAACTAAACATATTTCTTTATTTATTGAAAGGACCAACAGCTACAATGTTAAAATATGTTTTTTGGGAAATAAATCGTTACAAGTAATAAAATCACAATTTCAAGACGTATCGTGCGATTATAATGTAAACCATATATAACCAACACTAGCTGAGTTGATTACATTGAAATTCAATACCTACACTTAACTTTATGAGAGACTTTCGTATAAGTTTTTGTTAATATCTTCACTGTTTTTGTTTATAACATTTATGTTTCTGTAAATTATACTAATACAGTTTACCTGAGTAGTGAAGAAATTTGGATATACCTACACAAGTAAGATAGGTAAGTAAGATTTCCTGATTACAAAATCAACTACTGAACCGAACTGTCAAACCGCTATCACCAATTAGTAACTTGACATTTATTGTGATGTTCGGCCAGCGAGGCGGACGAGAAGCGCGTGTAAGCCACGTGCCAAATTTTGAAGCCCTTACCCTACAGAAACCATCCAGCTAAACATGAACCGTTCGCACCTTCCAAACCAACTGCCAGGGAGTTCTATGACTCTGGTCACATAATGGAAGAAATTTAAGGTAAGAGCACTTATCTTGTATTTCTTTATTGTTTAATTTTCGAGGGTGTTTCGATTGTTTATGGGAATGTGGATTTTTTATTATCACATAAAATTATTTTTGCATGGTGTTGTTTTCTTTAATTTTACACAAATAAAAGAAGGAATCAACTTTGTTTTCGTGACTTGTATGTCTTGTATTGTATGTCTGAATATATATGAGGAATGTTTACCTATATAGAATCTAAGTTTGTTTAATTACTTGAATATTCCTGTGACGTCGACCGTTTCTTATATACCATAGATTAACTACGGCATAGGTTCACTCGTAGAGAACGCTACACGCTTTGCTACGCACTAGTAGGCGTAGACCCGCTTCAATAATTTCGTAATTTATTTTACTTGTGGTATTTTTACAGGCAGCGAATAAAAAAATAGGTTTTGAAGAACCAGTAATAAACATAAGCATTATGGTATAATGTTAATTAGTGTAAAAAATATGTTCCTACTATGTAAAAAGAACACTTCCGCAAATGAATACATGTAGATTTTACACGTTCACTCCAACTTGCAACCATATTGAGACTATACGTATTTAATCTATCTTTAAAATATGAAATACTTACTTTAGTCACAATTGTACTAGTGTTTGAAACATACAAAAAAGAAAACGGGCGTTGCGCAGAGTAGTAAGATTAGATTACGCTGCGTTTATCTCTTTAAACATTAGTTACTTAGAAAAAATATATACATGCATTTAATAATTTTACACATATTTCTGAAATGTTTAGCAAATGGTACTTACTAGTTTCAGGCCTTCAATAAGAATTAATCAGCGGTCATCAAAAAGTAGCTCGTATTAAGCTAATGCACAAGTGAAATAATTATTTTATGATTTTATTGGATAATTGGCTTTATTACCCCATTAGAGGCACTTGATCACTTTAATAGTAGCACCTCAGGCTACAAAAAAATTCTAATTGATAGTGATAGAACTGCGAATCTCTCCCTCCTTACAAATTACAAGGCAAATGAATTTAAAGTGATTTACTGAGTGTGTGAAATGATCAGGTGGGTCACATCACGTGATTTCACTAGATTTCAAGACTCGTGCGCATTAAAATTCAGCGCGTACTGAGTCTAAAGGGAATACACTTTGCCGCTAACTTGTGATCCGCCGGGCTTAATTATGCCTTTGTCATGGCAAAAATCTTAAGAATAATTCATGGAGATGGGAATTAATTGTTTGGTGAGCAAGTTAATTTCTAATGAACTAACATAGAATTAAACCCATAACTGGACATCAAAATACTTGTTATTCATCAGTATAGCAATGTACGGTACGTTTTCTAAAATAATATATTTAGCTTTAAAATTATACGTTTTTACATTATTTCAAAAAAACTATAGTTACTTAATAAAAGTTTTTCTGTATTGTAATCATTATTTGTTTCATTGTATTTCTTATTCTTCTTTATTTAATTGTTTGTTTCATTGCATTTCTTTTATGGTGTACAATAAAGTTATATTCTAATCTTCTATTCTATTTTAGCATTTTTGTAAATAATACAATCAGTTAAATTGTCACGTCAAAGTTGCGTATGAGCGCCTTCCGTTTCTTTGTTTTGAATAATAACTCAAATCATATAACAAAAGCAAGTCGAGATGAGCTGCTCACCTAGCGGCCTGGCAGCGGCAGCGCTAGCGGCAGCCGGCAGGCAGACGTAAATATGTCCAATCTGCGCGCTATAAACTCAAGCACCCGCCCGTATCCCAGTGATTTCTTCTTGATATTTTATTTAAAAGATTAAGCTCGGCTTGGCTGGAGTATCTCGGCGTATCGTTAGAGCCTGTTTCCTCCATTACGTCGCTTTATGACGCCATTCCGGGGAGTCGCCAGAGTGAATAAAATTGTTGACAGGCCCTGCCCGCCTTGCCGGCGCGATTATTCCAAAGTGTTTTTTTTTTCTGGAATTAGGGGCGAGATGAAAAGTTTCGACAATAAATTGTCATGATGTGCGAACCTCCTTGTTTAAGGGATATTATCCTGAAAGTTTGCGGTGGCCACTAAAAGATGAAGCTGAGTTTTTTCTTGAGTTAAAAAAAATACTTAATTCAATATTTTATCTTTCTTGTTGACTACATTTATAGCGGTTTGGTCCAAGTTTGTTATTGTAGATTAATAACGGTTGTAGTCTGACGCCGTTAATTTGACTTTACGTTGTACTTCTAAGTTTACTTCGAAAAAGTTGGTGTAAGAAGCATTTCAACGTTTCTGCTATCCAAAGATTTAGCGTGCAATTTGTCTAATGCACTCTATTCTAGACAAATAAAGAGAAGACGTGATATTTTGACTCGTCGAGTTTAAGTTTCACTGATCTCAGACCACGTTCGACGAGAAAACACGAGAACATAAATTAAAAACTACTTCATTTTAGAGACAAAGTCAAAGTATACAGAATCTACTTTAAGTAGAAATTTTCTTTGATTATTATATCTCTTTGTCTCCTTTTTTAAATCCATACATACATGCATCAATGTACAGATATCTGGTTTATAGAATCATTTGATTTATTTAAGCGTCAACCAATTCAAATTATTTTCCATGAAGTCAAAATTCCATTAAATATTAAACTTTTATTTCCTCTCTCTTCTCTCCTCCCTGACCTCAATTTAAGAAAAAATAAAGGTATAGTACCCGTATCGGAAAAGTGCCTATGCGGACTAGCGCCTTTCAAAAATTACTGAACATGGCATTTCACGCAGGTGGATAAAAAAACAATCCAGTAATCAACAAGCGATAAATGTCAACTTTGAAGGGCAAAAATACCCTACGCGTGGTGCACAATGGACACAGTAGCATTCAGTAAAGTGCAGTGGGGTGCAATGAACAAATGGAATTGTAATAACAATAAAATTAGACAGGAGTAACAACAACCCACCCATGAATTTAGTGTATTTGTTATGGAGCCACGAATTTTTGGATGAACATATGTTGTAAAAACACCCGTTTTGAAATCATGTTTATTTTCAATGTTTTAGTGCAGATTTAGAGGCATTTAGTGTACTCTGAACTTTTTAATTTAAGCAGTAGATGTGAAAATTCGACTCAGTCGAAAACCCAAAGACCGTGCTCAGCGGCGCTTTCTTAGACATTTCTTAGAGACGTCTAGCATTGGATTGATATGAGTTGGTATGATGATGAGCATAAACTAACTGAGACTTGTTTTTTTTAATATAATTATATCATGAGTCGTTGGCTCATCTGATGTTACATGGTCTGATGTTGCCACTGCTTTTAACGATGCATTGTTATATTCTGCACGTCCATTGAAGATATGAAATTATAGTTTTTGTGAAAGTAATTGATAACAATTGAAAAGTCCAATCTAGGTACCAACTACGTGAGACCAACAAATGAACCTGCAAACCATAGCATAGTACATCCGAAATTTAATTTGACTTTGTTAATATCAATCCGAATTGAACTCTCAATCTATGTGCCTTAGGGCTCCGTATATTTTGATAGTCAATACAATAGTGACGACCTACTAAATACAGAAATAAGTTTTGGGGCGTATAATCGATTATGTTGTATTATACCTCGTTACGCAGAGATCAGATGAAGAGGGTTGTTTCCATCGACTGCTTTTGTACTGAGGGACAGTCACAAATATATCTGACAGACGCAGCGTTAACTATACATTATTAGAGTTTCATTGCTTGTTAACGTCTGCTCGACTGACGACCGTTGCAACGTCACCGCGCAGTGTTTCTCGAATACTCGCTACCGTTTTGATAAGTTCACGATTGTCACATTTATTCGTGATCGCTGTGAGTAGTTTATACATGACACTTTTCTGTGTCATTTTTGACACTTGATAATTGTTGATGTTTGATTATTATTCTGTCCATTCAGTTCAATATTACAAATTAAGCTGCTGTTTAATATTTTACACTTTCTTAAGCGCAACATATATTAATGTGGCTATTAGTTTTTTTTTAATATTTAAGTTTATTGCGATATATAACAATATTTTGGCGAAAAATTGTAAATAGATAATTGCGTATATATTTTTTTTTATGAAAAATTCAAAATTATAATATATAAGTAGGTTCATTATACCGTTGTAGGTACTGTTGTGGTCCACATTAGTACTTTGGTCCAAGTGTGTAGTATCAGCCTGTCAATCTCATAGCAATTTATTTCGGGCATTTTCCTATCAAGTTTTTTTTAAGCTTTTGATTCTATCCGCAAACTTGAAATCACATGCCACCTTACTATCACCATAGTTTATTTATAACCACGTCACAATGTGGACAAGTGCTACAGACAGTCACCTAAGCCAATTTTATAATAAAAGGTCATGATAGAGTTACCTGACAACAAGATCAGTGCTTGAAAACGGGTTCCGTGATTTTAAAATCCTTTAATAAAATACTAATATATTTATGTGTTTGAAAACATAGCAACTTTGTTTTACACTCAGACGTAAACACTAAGTAAGAGCTTACAAACTGTACTTAAGTACCTTAGAAGTTTGGTTTCTATTATATACAAAATTGTTGATAGTTTGAGATTAGGTACTGTTATAACGTTGTCTGCGAATATTTCATTATTAATGTATTACTATAGGACTAGACTTGGTTTGTACCTATTTGTCTTGAACTTTATTAATATTTGGCGCTATAAAATCACCGATGATCATATGTAGTGAAATTAGTTCTAAATCAAATTTTATTATTTTCGATTTAAAACGCTTGCTGAACCCAAAAAACTACCAGCAGTCACCCCGCAGTAAGCCGCCGGGCAGATCAAAGTAAACAAATAAAAATCCAGCTAAGTACATTATTATACCCGTGAAATGCCTGCATCTGTTGGTTTTTTGCTATTACGCACAAATAACCATCGATGTTACTGGTCACCCTTCGGTGAACATTTTTATAAGCTAACATACTTTTTTAGACTTTATTTACAAGCTACTAAAGTGTACAACCAAATGTAATGGTTTTGAGAGCATGTGTAAGGTATTTTGAGTTCTATTTTTGAGAAGATAGAGTTCACGTGTAAAATGAGGTTGGCAGTTTGAATGCCCAATGGGTCAAGTCCCCTAATTCAATTTGTGCTTGTAGCTACCCTGATCTGATTACGTTTGGTGCAATCGTATGACGTTTCGATGCTGCTTACAGGGTTATGCCCTTAGGCGGTGACGTGATGCTTTATAGATTTAAGAAACCAAGGGTGGGAGTTTACTTTAAATTGAAACAAGACTCATAGAAGTTGTATCCTTTCTTTTCTACTTGTCTTCTAAATGTGAAAGTTTAGATTCGGATTTTTTTAGATTGAGAATAAAAATTAAGAACAGAATGCGAACTTTACACAGTAACTGTAGTCACAGGTCATTATAAAACAATCATGTATAAAAAAGTAGTATAGTAAAGTTATACCTTAATGGAAAAGTGCGACAAAAAAATTATCCCATTGCTGTATAAATTTATGTACTTCAGATACTATTGTATAAAAATTTTCACACTTATTTTATACTTCATATGTACTTATTGTGGTGTTTTTAACATAATTTGCAGAGGCTACTTTCAAGTTATGCAAGTGTAATTATAAACGAGGGTAGATATCCCCTCTGTCGGGCGACATGTAAATCTTGTGCTAATTTGTCATATTTTCCGTCGTTCGCACGGAGGTTTTGCATACGTTGTTTGCTGCTATCACACTTCCGATACGACATTATTAAACTAATTACGAATAAAATATTTGAGCTACGTCATCATATCACTAAATAAATATGAGTATTCAAATTAAAACAGTCCGAAAATGGTTGGATTGTGAGAAAGTTGAAATGTTAAAAAAAACAGACATTTCATTCACCAACAAAGCTTGAATTATGGTAGGAGTAGTTTTACTATACATAAATAAAAAAATAAAATTCATGAACATTTCACACATCACACTCTAGTCCCAAACTAAGCAAACCTTGTACTATGGGAACTATGTAGATTGCTGATAGAATACTTATATTTTTGTGAAAACATACATAGAATATAGTAACATCCAGACACAGAACAAATATTTATGTTCATCACACAGACATTTGCTCTGGGTGGAAATCGAACCCACGATCCACAGCATGGAAGGTAGAGCTACTACCACCTGAGTTGTGACGCCTGTCATATATATTTATACTATTTTAGTATTTTTTTTAGAGTAGTGAGATGATAATGTTGATGAATGCACGTCAACGCCAGCTCGACAGTCGATTGTTCCAACGTCACCGCGCAGTTTACCGATACGGTACCGTGACGATACGATTACGATAGTCACATCTATCGAACACTGTTTCGTCACTGAAACCGATATTTATGTCGAAACCACTAGTATACCGTTATCGTCGAGTGTTCAAATGTTTGCTTATGTAAATCACATTGTTAATTTGCATCTGCGTATGTCACAGTTCAGGATTTAGACGAGGTAAATCGGGTTGAATAACGCAGGTGGTGTTTTGGCAATCCTACAACCAGAATTTGCAATAAAATGTTTTTATTTCAAAAATATCAGTTATTATAAAGTGTATATATTTGCTGTAAATCTTAATGAGTTTTGTAGTCTGGATTCTACTTTGCGTAGCTTGAATACTCTCACGAGCCAAAAGTATTATATCTCTTCAATACCCTTTGTAATATTATTTAAAATCATCCCAAAACAGTTTGATAACCTATAAACACAGGGAGTCGCTTCGTAGTAAACTCGTAGGTGCTCGTAGCACGTGCTACGCGCGTAGTTGCTACAACTTTCCTTAGATTTTTTTTTCTCAATTTATCAATAGACATTTTTGTGCTATCGAAAAGTTAGTGCAGTTACGATACGATTTAAAACTTTTTTGTCAAAATATTATCGTACAAACCTCTCAGTATACAGCATTTTCTCCTCCCACAACTAATTTGTTCCTCGGGCGAGAGTAAACTTTATAATCCAAGGAGCTGCTCGGGGGTGGTGTTTGAAGGTTAAAAAACAACAACTCAAGCCAATAGAGAACGCAATAAAAAATTAATTACATTTTTAATCTACGAAAACGTGAACAGAAGGTGGTTTGTGTGGCAAAGCACTAGATGTGGCATTTTCTTTAGTAATTTATTAGTAACGTACATTCTAAGGGCAAACTGCAGACTTTTTATCGGCTGATAGTTTGGTCGGCTTCTTAATCAGTATGAAGATGTATGCAGATGCGCACATTACAGTGATTCAGTCTTGCACTGATTAAGAAGCCGACCAAACATTCGGCCGATAAAAAGTCTGCAGTGAAATCTTGAATTTCTAAGTAATTCTTGAATCTTGAATGAAATCCAAGTCAGTTAGATTAGTAACTATCTATTAGTGACTTGATAACAAAATAATGTATCCGTCTCATTTATTTATTAAATAGGATATTCAACGAAAAAAACAAATCAAAACAAATCTTAAGGTCAACGTCTATCTACGTGTTCTTTCAATTAAAGAATGCCACGGCATGCACAAACATGATAACATATTATAGGGTCAGTCCTCCGAGGTAAGTCAGCCAAGTTTGTATCAGTTTGGCGAATCATTCAGATGTATCATAGTGATAAATAAAAATAAAAAAAAAACTTACGACTATACAGTAACTATCTATAGATCGTTTGCAACGGTCTGTAGATAGCTCAACTGTTTCTTATGTATTTTATATGACAATGTACATTTTGTAAATACTAAATAAAATAAATATAATAAATAATGCTGGACAATCTACACAACAAGGCGGGAATCGAACCCGCAACCTTCCGCGTTACAGGCGGACATTCACCCGCCGCGCCACATCGGTCGTCAGAACATATCTAGTAGCTCTATGCGTAAGTTTTGCAAAGACTCCGGGCGAACACGGTCTCCCTAATGTGATTTTATAGAGACCATAGGATGCCGATTAGACGGCTGTAGTAGGGGCCGGGACCCGCTGGCGATTCCGTGGTACCCTTATTTAATATTATAATTTTCTGTAATGTATCTTATTAAAGAAACTTTTTTTGTTTACTTATATAAATTGATTTCTGTATTGAAATATTCATACAAATAATTATCTACAAATAAATAAAATTTTGAAAAATGTTAATTAGAATATATATTTCAATCTACTGACTTATATAATGACTGTTGAAGTATAGTAGATAACCAAAATAGAAACTGTGTTTTTTTTTTATAATTTACTTCGTGTAACAACCCTAAAATCAGCTAATAAGTTCGGACCTACTTATAGCATGCTTTGTTATAAAAGGGTTGTCAAAAATTTCGAAGCATATTTTAAATACTAAAAGGCATATTTTCGTAGAAATATATTTAGCCATGTCTATAGCTATAGTAGAAACTTGATGTCGCAACTCGATTAGTCCTTAGATTTTGTAGTGATATTTTTTCTCGATTTTTTGTAATATGTACCTACCTATATGTCAGTTTATATTTAGTAAAACCCGATTCATTTACTGTAGCTCTACCATGAGTTTTTACAAGCTATACTCGCTAGCGTCTGTAAAATGTATGAAGATTTGTACAGCGCCTCTAGCGGATAGTTGGGTACTAAAATTCGTAATATGTACTAATATTTACGTAACTACTGTAGTAAAGTCATGCGATTTTACTGTGACAACTCATGGTAGAGGTACAGAATGTTTTCCGCATTTTTACATCAAGTGTAGCTTCATCTTATAGCATCTAGTTACAGTCTAGTGACGCGCTGAGGAATAATTAATTATTTCAGAATAAATGAATTTGAAATCGAACACGGCGTCTTTGTAGAAAAGCTTATTTATTTATGAACGTGCTAAATATTAATAAATCATTTTATCTAAATTCCATGAAAATTAGTGCATTCAAAAACTTGTACAAAACTGCATATGTTAATACTATATTCCTTTTATTCATTCTAATCTTGTTGGAATTTTATGCTTTATTTTATTTTGTGTCCCTTCTTATTACTATGTAGTAAATAAATTAATGTCTATCGGTCTATCTTATAAAAATAGCCTAAATCAGATTGTAAGTGTTGTTTAACACAAGCGAACTTTAGCAGTAAAGCGTGTTCTATAGTAACAAGATAAGAATGTTGTCTTATAATCGAATTTTAACGGTGCAATAACTAAGGTCTCGCTAATTCCGTTTTCATCCAAATAATGGCAACAATTCATTTTTTTTTGGTTTCGGAACTCATCGGTTTTAGTTTTATCTATCATTTTTGACAGCAACTTAAATTGACTTTGGCACAATTGGCATGCTTTTGACATTACAAAAGGTAAACAAAAGATTATTTCGTTTTATTTTACAGAAATCTTGCAAATACATACAACCAAAAATAGAATTTTGTTTTCTGCTGTTTCATATTGGTTATAAAAATGCGACTAGCTGCTATTTCACTGTACAAACACACAATAAAACCCTTCTCTAGAACTTTTTATGGAACCTGAAAATGTAACTGCAGTTGTAAGTATATTTTGTATTATTTATAGTGTTGCTGGTTCTCAGTAGTTTTTTATATTTATAGGAACACGTAGCATGGGCAAACGTAAGATAAAAACAACGAACCATGTAGTGTTTTCCCAGACTTCTGAACCTACCTGTACCGACAACCTCAATGTTATTTGATTTTATCACCATTTGAACCAAATTTGAATCAAAAAAAAAGTTATGACAAACATACAACAACGTTTACCTGAATTGTCTATAAAATCTTTGCTCACTCTTCCCAATATATTCTTACCTATTATTAATTTTATCATTTTTGATCCGTACCATTTTCTTTCTATTCCAGATAGCAAAAGGACAAAGAGAGCTGAAAATTAAAATAGAATGTGTATGTTCTCAATTGAAAAGAAGAGCTGTCACCAATTGTTTGCAGTTTGAAAAGTAATGATAAAAGAAGATTCATAATTGGGACTGGAGTGTGATGTGTAAAATGTCCGTGAATATTTATTTCTAAACAATGAGATCCACGTTCAACTTATATGTGTGTATATATGTGTTATATTTCTAGATGACTTTTATTTAATCCTATCTACATATATATGGGGTATATCATGAATAATCATGGTCAGATTCTAATTATTAATTGGCATAGAGTAAACCAAAATGTTTATCATAAGCTTATTAGAAGCATCAAGACAAGTGTTCTAATTCTAAATGGGGGAATAAGATCTGCACTGACATCCTGCAATGGTGTCTATTGTGCATTGTCCCCCTGCTAACCTCACCCCAGCCAGCCCAACTCCTTAAAGTAGCGGAGAAGGACTTTGGGTTTGTGGAAGCAGTGTTCCCCGATGGTGTGGTGGATGACAATAGTGATGAAAATGACTAGTGTTGTAGAGATATAAGTAATTAGATTATGCATAAGTAGGTAGTAATCAGAGGGTTTCCATAATGGTATCAGGTCAAGTCTTTATTAGGTAGTATATCATGGTGCAGTGATTGCCCGATTATATCCCCGTTGATCAGGTGATCAGATGATCATCTCTGTGCTGATGCAGTTGCATCTCCGTAAACCTGACACTTAAGTAAGGAGGTGAGTAAACATTTACTTATGTAGGTAGACTAGGCAGCTACTTCAGAGACAAATGAAAATGAAAAACCTTATTAACCAACATAATGTACTTGCCTCAGTACATGATGTTTTGGTGGTATATCGGCTCTACGCTAGTCTCTTTCTAGGTCCGAGCGCACCTATTTCCAAGATATTTGATTATTTTTTTTGAAGAATCTTTTTGACAAGAAATCAACAAACAACAAAAATGTTCATCTCATTTCAGCATGTCTGTCCTTTTTATCGGTCGGCATTATTTTTTACTCCTTCGCTGTATACTTTTTGTACCATCTAATGTCTCAATTACTTAGAAAGAACCAAAATAAATTTAAGAATTTATTTTGACATGACGGCCATTTTTAAATATCTGCTAAAGGAGGGTTCTGAGAACTTTAATTTTAGGATACAATAAAAGGATACGTTTGGCTTATTGTTCGTTTATAAGACGACAAAAATATCACCGAACCTTTAACAAGTCTTTAATTCTGTCGTAACTTTTTATAAGATAGACCGTATGTCTTTACAAGTATACTGTTAAATTTGTTATTAAAATCTTCACTTATAATGTTACCGAGGGATTGAATAAATGGTAGTGGTAGTGTTGTAGTACCCCATATAGTTCATATGTAAATTTTTGTCGATATAGCAATGCGATGTTTAGAACTAATTTGATACCAAGCAACTGGAATAACATGTAATAAAAACATACAAATAGCTTTCTATACAAACAACGACACTGTTATTTACGTAAGTCGGCTAAAAACCATCATGCTTCTCACCTGAGCAATGAAGAACTTTCTCCGTTTCCAAGTTTAACCACGTTAGCAAGTTACCGCCAACTTATAAGTACCTAAGTACATTATTAATGTACGCCGGGATACTGTCACTGCTTGCTCAAGTTGGGCCCTTAATCACAATAACAATAACAGTTGAGAAAATTCACAGGGTGTTCTATCTTTGTACCTAGAACACTATAAAAATGGCAAATTTCATATTAGATCTTTTATGGTGCTTCAATTTAAGAGGTAAATGGATGCGCTTTTGATATATTTTAAGTCAGTCCTCTTCTGCAATTGAGCCAAATTCAAAAATTTAAGCCTGTGCATGTACCACCAATGTAAAGTGATAGGTTCAATACCGACTTAAACAAAGGAAACAAAAACAACACCCCGTATAACGGCAGCTCGCAACCCTTTCCCCAAAAGTAATTATCATTGGGCCGGAGCAGCAATCAAAAACCGTGCCAAAAACTGTTTTGTTGAGATCACTTATTAATATTAGACTAGCTATCGAATTAAAACTGGCTGGGTTCATTTGGAGGCTCTGTTATAAGCTTAAGATATAGACGCAATAGAAATTACCAAAAAATCATAGAAAAGAATCATCTTTTTTAATATTCTCAGGATTTGTGAAATCAGCGAAACTACCTATTAGTGTAAAGCTGTAACAAAAACATGATTATTAGACATGTTTTAACCATGACGTAAGTAAACAGTGTATGTGAGCATAATATGTAGGTATGGTAACAATGTAACTACGTAATTATAGTTTGCTTCGTAGACCCAAACTGACGCTACGCCGTAGCTCGAACTTGGGTCGCGTAGCTACTTTCAAGGTTTTAAAGCAAAAACGATTATTAGTGTTATTAAAACAAAGGAATCACAGTCATATGATACCTATGTGTGATTTATTTACAATAAGCATTGCGAATAGATAAATTTATCCCATTTATTGAAATACTTAGTTGTTTTTTCAGTAAATAAACATGACTAAATAAATGCTAAGCACTGTTGAGTTAATGTTGTTTTTAGTGTTTTGTGCAAGATCCAGTAGGTGAGTACAACAAATATATATATTTTTAAAAGGGGTCAAAACGACGATTCATCTTATTTTCCACCTCTCTTCAAACTCAGTCGCTTAACTCCGCTAACATTGGCACAGTAATTTGTTAAAGTTAACACACTGAAGAGACCCGAAGTTGGGGTAAAATCGACCAAATAAACTAGACCTGTAGGAAACTGCCCGGGTTACACAGAAGCTGAGTATTTAGATAAAAAGGGGAGAGATGGCGGCTCACCGAATGCTGGTGAAGTAGAATGATGATTACAATCATTTATCATTTTAATACGTGCGGTACCCCTTGTTAATACTGCGCCGGGGGAATTAATAGACGTTACATTATTTTCATTGTTAATTTTGTGGGTTTGTTACGTGTAATTTCGTTTTGCCGGTCAGCGATCCGATGAATTTATAATAATAGTCATGTTGTGCGGAGATTGTGCTGATCCGTTGGGACTGCGTTTGTGATTCGACCAGCCGATGTCGACCAACACACTGTAGGGAGCCAGTTTACTGAATCATGTTTAGCTCGTTCATTCACAACATTTGGTTTTATAAAGGTGCCTATCTGTATTATAATGTGTGCCTACATAGACTAGACACTCATACTCTGTTAAGCATATGTACTACGATGTAACATAATTATTTTTCGCAGGAGTACGCAGCCGGTATCTTGAGACGTTTCCGATTGGTGCCTACATATATCGGTTGCGTTATCCTTAAGTTGTCTGCAGATTGGATTTTTAGTAGATTTTGTAAATACTGTAATGCTGAAATAACAGGGTTGTTACACGCCAACAAAACGGCATCTAGTACACTAAGTAAAGGTATACATACAATATGATTGAACAACGAATTTTTTTCATACTACGCTAGCACCGACAACTATATATTTGTTTTCGAGCTTTTGACAATATTATCGGATATAAAACAATGTATACAAAGTATTCTATATCAATCTAGATTCCATACAAAATAGTTTACTAGAGCTCGATTTGGCAAATGTCAGTGAATTAAAAAAATATCAGGATTCATAATTACAAAATGTTTGATGTCTGCGAATAGAATATTCTTTATTAAGTAAAATATATCAGTGGTGCTTTTTTAAACGCTCTTGTTTCTCCTTAGTTCGAAGACGTGTAGTTAACAGGCAGTTCACGTTCGGAGGTGGCCAGATGACAAACCGACTTTTGAAATACAGCGTGATCGCGAACCTTGTGCATGTTTTATATGCATGCGAAATATGTGTTTAGTGGCACAGCGGATGCTTAAAGAGTCGTTTACACAAAACCTTCAAAAGTTTCGTGTGATATAGATATTTGACGACTGATGTGGCGCGGTGGACGATGGTCCGCCTGCGACGCGGAAGCTTGCGGGTTCGATTCCCGCCTTGGGATAAATGTTTGTACGATCTGCAAATATTTATTCCGGGTGTTCTGGGTATATATGTATAATAAAAAATATCTATCTATGTAATGTATTGTATTTAATATGTCAGCCTTCTAGTACCCATAACACAAGCTCTGCTTAGCTGGGGCTAGATGATGTGTGGATTGTGCAGCATTATTTATATAGTAAAGAGATTATATTATACGGGATTTTATCGCGTACCTTATTATTGTTATTCCCTACGTTTCGTCTAAGTTGCAGTAAGCCGCAAACGCGGGCAGACTATTTCTACTATGAGATAGCGAAAGTTTAAAAATCCTTTCGTGTCATAATTATATTTTTCGCTCTGGATAAAACACATTCTAAAGATACCTAATTTGAAAAGTACATAGAATGAAAGAAAAATTAAGTGAATAATCAGACGAGTGAACCGTCTGATTTCAAAAATCTGATTTAAAAAAAAACAGTAGAGATAAAGTTAAGGAGTTTTTCTTCTATTTTTACGTGTGAAAGATGCTTTATACTTACAAACCACCCTCGCGCCGCGTCTTGAATATGTTTAGATAATTTTAGATATTGTCGTAGTATATAAAACAAAGAATTATATAGTAAAATAGTCTTAAACCATCTTGAGTCAGCACAGTCGTCATAGGCAGCTGAACGTATACCTCAAATTCTAGCTTACATAGATCATACCTTTTACCATTATTTATTATATTTATTTCTGGCGGATTACTTAGTAGGAAATAAATAAAATAAGTAAACATTATCTTCTTAATCAGTTTCAGTGATAAGACCGCGCACTATAGGTACCTTTTTATTATATTCATATAACTTGTTGTATGATAGGTATGTGTACAACAAATATTTTTTCATTCTTCTCTGTTCCATCAAGCTATTGTATGTATATACAGGTATTACAATTTAATCTTATTCTTACTCTTTTTATGGGTTCAACACACATAAATACCTATCTTGTATTGAAATTAATTATCTCCACCTACTTACCTTACAATTAAATAATGTATAGATTTATTTTAAACCAAAGCTGTAATTATTACAGACCTAATTATTGTCTTTTATAAAGCCTAATAACAGTATATGAATTCAATCAAACTGATACCTACGTGGGGCTTTGAATATATTTTTTTGTCTTTTTGACCAATTAATACACATTTTCACTTCTTAAACCTGTCAAAAACAAAGGTAGGTATGATTACTTACAGTAGGGTTTCTTCGCTTTTAAATTAAATAAATAATGCATAAAATTTGAGCGCAATAAACTTCCGAGGTGTAGGTGTATATACCTTACCTACTCTTTGCTTGAGCTGAATTTCACGTCTCGGTCCGAGGGGAACAATAACGTTTCTATACGGTAAAACGGCGCTTCAGGATTTATATTAAAGTTTAAACCTTGGTATAGGGTAAAAAATATCATAGAACAATGACGAATGTGATTTTTGGCCATTCTTTTATTGAATTAATTAACCTATTATATATTATGTATGCAACTTAAATTTGTATTAAATTGTAAAGGCCCATGCACATATAGAAACTTGTCTAAATTTCACGTTGATAGGCGTAACCGTTTTAAAGTTATGACATAATATGTAAACCTGCAGTTTTTCATATCCGTCTTTGTCATACGATTACGACGAATTATTTCATCATTAAAAAGATGATTCAGATCAAAGTACTATATTTTTCTTGAAAAAAATAAATGCAATCATCATCATCATCGACAACCTGACTCGACCCACTGCTGGATATAGGCCTCTCTCTGCTCCTTCCTTTCCACGCGGTTCTGAGCCGATCTCATCCATCAAGTGCAATACTTATGTGAATAAAATGCATTCTCCAATAATTCCCTTTCAAAATTCTTCGCGTTTAGCATCATACACAGGGTAGAAATTGAGATGTACCATTGGATGTACCTAGTACTTTTTTTATAATACAATACAATAATTTATTTATAAAAATAGATTTACAGGTCAGGTACATTACATTGGTTCATAATGCTTACATAAAATATTATTTGGGTAATGAAAATAAACATGTTAACAAAAATTAATGTGTATGAAGGACACACTCTACAACTCTATAGCGTGGTGTATGTCGCGTCATGCATACATACCTACCTACTTAAAGAAAAAGAAAGTTTTGCAACGTCGTTTACCTCTTTCGTCGTAGATGTGTCTTTTGTGGAAGTGCACTGTGTCCATCATCCAGAGACGTAGTCGCACAGGCAACGGTACCCATATAAGAAATTGCAATGCGAGATTAAGTTTGGTACTTAAAACATGTTTGGTAACACTTGTCGAGAGCTCTACAAATTAATTAAGTACCTAATGCTAGAAAGACCTAACCTCGCGAAACTAGCTACTTTGGTATTTTTAGTCTAACCCAAATTGGAAGTAACATATCATTTTAATACGACATTTTAGCGACCCGGCGCCCGCTAAAGGTGTGCTCACATCGGCATACACTAAAGCATTGTCATATTTTCGAGCCCAGCCATTGAAAAGCGGCAGGCAGTGTGGCCGCCCCCTACGCCAGCACTGTTTACACAACATGAATAGTAAATAAGTGGTCCTGTAAACAGGCTTATGTATAGTAAAGTTTTATTACAGAAACTGGGCAGGATAAGACCGGTTGTCGGGTGGTAGCGTCGTGGGTTCCAATCCGTTTGTGGTTTATAGGAATGTATCTAAGTATTTATTAGGATATCTAGCATGATGTTTTATGAATTATTGTTGTTATTTGGCATTGGCATTGTATGTATCTCAGCTTGTAACTAAATGCATTGCCTTACCTGTGCACGGTCATTGAGACCGTGCCCTGCGTGTTTGTATTACACTGCCTGCATCTGCATCAATCATTTGAATCTGGTTCCAAAGGATAGATGCAGGTCGCCCCTACTTTAAAATTTACCAGGTATATTCTACAAAATATAATAGGTACTTACCTAGCTATCTAAATGAGCAACCCATAGTTGCTAAAACTCTGTCAAAGAAGACATTGCGGAGGATACCTAAACTAATATTTAATAACTTCTAGCGTCATCTTTGGGCAGAAATATGAAACGGATAATTATACTAAAAAATTCAAAACGTTAAGCGCTTAACTTTGTAATTCTAGCGCACAGAGGTCGCTTGAAGCAATTGAATAAGTGCCAAAATATAGCAATAGATGGACTTGTGTATGAGTTATAAACTTTAAGCAGTGTAGTTTGAAGCAAATCTCTTACCTTTGTTTATTTTATTTCGTAACGAACAAACTGTGTCTTTGACTTATTTTCAAATTACATGTTATTATATTTACCGCTCTCACTGCACTGATAAAATGAAAACAACAGATCTATTAGGATTGAGAGGTTTTAAATAATATGACTCGGTAGATAAATAAAAATAAAATAAATAAAAATAAAAAAGCTTTTATTCACTGACCTTATAACTTAAAGTAATACAATAGTGTATTGTATATTCTGTAAATATTATAATTACTTATATTTAATAAACACCGGTGTTCTGGTCAGGTTGTCCCCCGGACAAAAGCCTCCTCCAGAGCCTTCCAACTTGTGCGGTCTTTGCATGTTCTCCGCCATTCTTTAGGAAGTTCATCCTCCCAGCGCATGAACTGCCTACCTCTATTGCGCTTGCCATCTCGTGGGTACCACACTGTGCAGTCATATGACCATTTAGCATTTTTGGTCCTCATCATGTGGCCAGTCCATCGCCACTTTAGTGTTCGTATTTTAGTGGATATATCTTCAATTTTTGTAGTTTTCCTGATTTCTGTTAATTTTTTCCTGTCTTTTAGTTTAATATTAAGGATACTTCGTTCTATTCCGTGCTGGCACACCTTTAATCTTTGGTGATTTGCTTTAGTAAGGGCCCATGTCTGGCATCCATATGTCATTACTGGGAGTATACACGTGTTAAATACCTTGCACTTATCTTTCATGGAGATTAAATCATTTTTCATAATTTCTTTCAGGGACCAGTAGCGGGACCAGCTGTTAGTTATTCTCCTTTCAATTTCTTTATCCATTAGTTGTTTTGGTGAGATAATTTGACCCAGGTAAAGGTATTCGTCCACATACTCAATGACTTGGTCTCTTACTATGATGGCACTTCTTGTGCCATTTGTCATGGCTTTTGTTTTTGATGTATTCATTGTAAGACCCACTGTTTCGCTCGCTTGAGTCAATTGTAGAAGCATAGTCTCCATAGCTTCTGCATCCTCTTCGAAAATAACCAAGTCGTCTGCAAATCTTAGATGGCTTATTTTTTTCCCGTTGATATTTAAACCATAATGGCTCCAATCTAAGTTTCTAAAGACATCTTCTAACACAGCCGAGAAGAGTTTTGGAGAGAGTGGGTCTCCCTGTCTCACTCCTTTTTGTATCATAAATTCTTCTCCTAATGTTTCAAGTCTAATTCTTGCTGTGCTTTTACTATAAATTTGTTTAATTATGTTTATATATCTTTTCTGCACACCTTGGTTGGCAAGTGCTTTGTAGATTGAATCATGCCGTAATGAATCAAATGCTTTGTTGTAATCGACAAATGTTATGTAATATTGTTTTCCATATTCGTTGTATTTCTCTATAATTTGTTTACATGTATGAATATGGTCTATGGTAGAATAGTCAGTACGGAATCCCGCTTGCTCTCTTGGCTGTTCTTCATCAAGATTTTTAGTGATTCTGTATGAAATTAGTTTTGAAAAAATTTTATACACATTGGACATGATACTGATTGGTCTATAATTGTCAATTACACTTCTGTCACCTTTTTTATGTAACAGGGTTATTGTGGATGTTGTCCATTGGGTTGGTACAGTTTCATATTGCAGAATATCATTGAAGAGTATTGTTAAAGGGTTGATAATGACATCCATCGCTCCTTTTAGTAACTCATTGGTTATTTTATCTTCTCCTGCCGCTTTTCCGCACTTTTGTGATAAAATTGCTTTTTTTACTTCACTTTCTAAGATATTGGGCACTTCTTCAGGTGTGAAGTCGTGTTCGTTGTCACATGGGTTGGGAGGTATTGTACAGAATGTATCGGCTTGGTATAAATTTCTGTAGAAGGCAGTAGCTATGTTGCTTATTTCTGGTCTGTGATAAGATAATTTTTTCTTGGCACTTTTCATATTCGGTATCCAAGTTTTATGATTACGTAATTGTTTGAGGGCTTGTTTTACTCCACCACTTTTATGTATCTCGTTGCTAATGAATTTTGCTCTCATACTTCTATTGTGTTTTCTAATGCTTATATTTATTTTCTTGCTTATCGTTTCAATTTCTCTCTTATTATATTTTCTATTTTTTATCAGGTTCTTTCTTATTTCGAGCAGTTGTAAAGATTCTGTTCCTATTTTATTAGCTTTCTTTGTTTTTGTTGCGTCTGATATTTTCTGAGCCATGGTCATTAAAGATTTTTCAAACTTGTTGTATTTTTCTTGAAGTGTTGTGACATTTTCACCTTCATTAAGGTTGTTTCTGAAATCGCCAATAATATTTTCAGGGAATGGGAGTGTCAGAGGTTTCAGTTTGGGAGACATCCTGTTAGATCTTGGTTTTTTTATAACAGAGCTGATTACTCCTCTGACCATTCTATGGTCTGTGCTGAAGTTCATGTCATTGACTATGTGGACATCACTAAATATATGAGGGTGGTTAGTTAAAATAAAATCAATTTCGTTGAAGGTTTTCCCATCTGGTGATGCCCATGTCCACTTTCGCGATGGTTTTTTCCTGAAAAAGGTGTTCATTATTTTTAATCTATGCTCTGCCGCTATATCCAGCAATCTTTGACCATTATTGTTCCTTTTACCTGAACTGAAGTTTCCCATGGTATGCTGTTCATTTTGTTTAGCTCCTATTTGACTGTTGAAATCTCCGATTATTACTTTGTTTTTATGGCTTTCTTGTAATGTTTCGTTTAGTAATAAATAAAAAGAATCTTTATCCTGTGTGTGGGCTTGTTCTGTTGGGCCATAGATCTGGATGATTGACCATGGTTCTTTGTGAATAGGTAGTACTATATCTAGTACCGCTATTCTGTCTGATTTGCTTTTGAACTGTATTATGTTGTCTTTCAAGTATTTCTTAACCATGAATCCAACGCCATGAAGTCCTTGATCTCCACCTCTAAAATAAAGGATGTACTTTTCATGTTCTTGGATTTCTTCTCCTTTTTTTCTTGTCTCGCTGAGTCCCAGTATATCCCATTTTATTGATTCAATTGCTTTTTCCAACTCAATTAGACGTTCATTTGTTCTAAGTGTTCTTGTATTTAATGTTGCTATGTACAATTGGTTATTCTTGTTTCTCTTTGACTTCTGCTCGCTTTGATGTGGTGGTGTTTTGATTCTTGTGGACTCTTCCTTTCTATCATCTGTTTTTTGCTGTCTTTTTTGTTCTGTAGTGTGTTTTGTTGTTTTGATTTTAACCTCTGGAGGGTAGTGGTCTGACATCCCGCGGGGACCAGCCGTGTTGGGACCATGATGTTTTGTTGTAGCTGTTTTCTGTTTTGAATTTCCACCGGTGTCTATTAATTGCTAATTTTTGGAGTAGGTACTTGAGCTGGAGTTAGCTCTTGTTCGCATATAGTCAAATGCGTTTGCTCTTTGTACTTTTGCGCTAGGAGTTCCTTCCTTCGGTCTAACTGCAGGGACCACCTCTGGGGAATGTGATTCCTCTCTTTTCCTTTTCTCCATCTCACTATGTTTTCCTTTCACTATTATTTGGTTATGGCGTATGAATGCCACGTTACCTTTCTCGCGCTCCTGCTTTAGTTGATTTTGTAATTTTTTTCTGATTTCTAGATTCTCCTTGGTCAAATCCTCCGTAATATAAATCTTTGTAGGAGTTTTATTTTTATTTTGGAGTATTTCATTTCTTTTTTGTTGTGTCGTCGTGGCCAAAAGGATCGGGCGAATTTTACCGCTGGTTTTTGTTTTTCCCAAACGATAGATTTTGTCGATTTCCGAAATTTCGAGACTCACATTTATTTGCCCAATTAATTCGATTGTTTTCTCCCTTAAATCTTCCGTATTGTTCTCGCATTCTTCCACCCCGTGGATGAGTATATTGTTTCTTCGCATTCCATTTTCTAGAATGTGTATCTTGTTGTGTAGTTTTTCGACTTCGGATTTTAATACTCTATTTTCCTCGATAATGGGATTAATTTTTTCTTCGATGCTTTGTAGGACATTTTGTGTTATTTTCTCCGTAATAGTTTTTGTTTGAATATCCAGTTCACTTTTTAATTTGGAAAAAAGCAGAGTCATTTCATTTGACATATCCGACGTCATGTTGCTTGTTGCTGGATGGCGAGTTTTTCCACAGATTAAAAAACTTTCGTTTTAATCAGTTGTATGATTGCTTGATTGAAGTGGAGCTATACTGCTAATGGAGTAGGAGTTTACTTTTACTATGACCAACTGTCAATGTTAGCGGGTTGGTTGTTTTTTGTCTCACTCGCACTTTTTGATAACCTCCAATTTCACGGTGTAGTTTTATTCTTTTTCCTTCACTTTTTGGCACTGTTAAGTCTGATTTAATCGCAGGAAATAGTCTTCCACTGTTAAAGAACGATATGCGCGTACTTATTATGATACGGGTTCACTTTTTACATTGATTTACTGTGATTTTCGCGGAGCGTGAAAACAATACGTGATAGCTTCTCAACACCGGTGTTGCCATGACCGGTGTTGCCACTCGGTAGATACATTACTTATATTAGGTATTTAATTAGATATACCCTTGAATTTTGTCTTGAACAGAACATTTGTTAAACATATTTTACATTTATACTATTATCTGTGAACTGTTATCTTCAGCCGTGCATCGTGTGTCCTTCCGTCAGTTTATTTGATCAGTCAATCATTCAGACTGTCAAAAAAATGACAAGAAAATGTCTATAGTCTATGGATGGGATATTGCTTGCTGTTGCTGTGCTGATTTGCTGACTGCGCTGAGTTGACGGATCATGTTTTGATGTGGATCTATCTATGTTAGATGTGTTATTTTTGTGATGATTGTTCGTGATAATTGTAAGGTAACTATACAATTGTATTATCTCCCTTTCTATCACCTTCTATTTACCCCCAAAGGCATTAAAAACAACCACGTGATGTTTGTGTTACTGTGACCGTCAAGTCATTGCCGAGGTGGCACTAATCTGATGTCACAACCCGCAAAAAAGCAATTATTTCTATGTGATACTACCAAATTTTAATCTCCACGATGATATTTCCAATTTAACATATTGTCTACATTGTTAACCTTTGTCTGAGAAACAATTTGATGGGCTAATGTGTGATTTTTCTCTGTATTCATTGTGTGAAAATGTACAAGAATTTTGTAAACTGAATAGCGTTTTCTGCTTTTCGTATAAAAATGATACAACTGATACCAATGTTATCATAATCTAGGTAAATTATCTGTTTGTTATTCTCTGTTCTATACATAGATTAAATGCATCATAAATTTTTGTTGAAGAGAATAGCTTTTTACTTCAATTTATTTTGAATCTAAACTTGCAGATCATCTTGGTTTCTGAACTAAATTATTTTGTCTTTATTACATATTTTATAGAATTACCACTGATTGATAATGTATTTGACAAACCTTTTTCCAATGTAGCCTATTACAAACATCTTAATAAAAGCCTGACTGATAGAATCCAGTACCTACTGATCATTAATTTATAGGTACAATCAAAAATCATTTTCTGGTCTATTCATACTATTCTATATTATATACTATTCTATATAGGTTCTGGGCAAGCCTGCTTCATCTCTTCTTTTTGGATCCCTGGCTCTAAGCTACAATAAATTATGTTTTTAAGATGCAAATGGCTGGTTTTCTCACTATATGTGTTTCTTTGTTTTTGTGCTCATGTCTTTTAGTAAGTAAGCTGGTAGAACAAAGGTGTTATAATCTTATTAATTGAGTTAGCATTCAGCTGCTTTGTAGTACAATATTTTCATGAGAAGCCCACATGAGCTTAGAGTCCACACACCTAAAAAAATTCTTTGGTTCCTGAGAGTGATAAATCATAAACATACTGGAGTGTCAATTTTCTAAGTGGTTATCACAATAAACCCAAAATGCTGCAGTCATATTTTAGCCACAATAAGCAAATAAAAAATAGCCAGCTAAGTGAGTTAGAAGGTGAGGTTCATATAGCGCTGGTTTAAATGGGGGATAAGAGTAGCCGAGTTCTACTCAGGTCGAGTGTAAGGCTGTTGTGTTGTTAACACGCAAGAAGAAGAAGAAGCGCTGGTTTAAATATATCAAGTTCCTTTGATTTTTCAGGATGCCCATCCAGGCGCCGCAGTGGACGGACTACCTGAACTGTCCAGCTTGCTGCAGGGAGTTTGCGCCGTCTCGCAGCCCTGTCAGCCTTGGCTGCGGACACACACTATGTAGACCATGCCTCAAAAATCTCCACAGGAAACAATGCCCTTTCGACCAGGTAACATACTTCTTTCCAAATCATTACTTAAAGGTAATTTAAAAACATTTATACATCTATTATTAAACCTATAATAAATATATTATATATAAGATAAACTTCAAGTAGAAGTTTCACACTAAGCTGTCTGGAAGTGATCGCTTATAGTGATAAAACCGCCCATTGTACATCCTATTTTTAATTGTCTGTTTCTTTGTGTTTCTTTTAGTGGTGTGCAATAAAGTTATATATTCATTTCTATTCCAAGAAAATTTATTTCTTATGAAATAAATAGTTAAATACATGTTCATTGATATTAAACATCACGTCCGATAACAATCTAATCTTGGTTTCCTTATTACTGTGATAAATATAACTTTTTTTTAATAGTACCAGTAATTGTATTTTGAAATACTTCCGAATGCCTGCAACCACAGCTCATATTTCAAAGCCTAGTGAAGATTGCCTTTGTAATGCTAGTAGAATTTTAATAGTATATATATATATGCAAGGAATAGCACATTATAGTCCTTTTAGATCTCAAGAGTGTTAAATGTACACTCTTAATAAACATCCTCAATGTGAGATACATAATTGTAACAAATCAAGATTAGTCACTTGTCTCATCACTTTTACAATCAGCACTTTTGCAATCAGCTGTTTAGCTGAAATATAATATAGCTATAGCTTAGTTGGTATGGTGGTAAATCAAGCGAGTGACTGTATTCCCAACCGGTCTACACTGTCCAACATTTACACCTTTCCTATTCATTATTCCTAGTCCATTAAATATATCTAAACTCAGCATAAAATGTAGGAACCATTGGTTCATATAGTTTTTCAGTGAGGTCGAAATTTCCTTACACTAAGGAAAATTCGACCTACATTCGACTAAATAGTCAATAACATTTTATTTACAGACTGTGATATCAGTGGATTTGGAGGATCTGGTGGTGAATACAGCGCTTCTTCAACTAGCGGGATATACACCCCCCACACAGCCTTATCACCCCCCCTCCATCCAGGCATTGAGTGAGCAAGACAGACGTGCTTATGACGTTGTTGTGAAGTGTCTCGAACAGCTTGCTGTCTTTCTCAAGTACTGTGGAAATGGTGAGACATCAATAACTCCTATTTCTTAGATCTTAGTATTTTAAAACTAGTTTTGCTGATAGACAATTACACACAATTACATGGACGAACATACCTAGAAAACATATTAACACCCATATAATAGTAATTCTTTGTAAGAAGGATCATATAAAAAAACGGTAGCACCCAGGCCGTAAGTTTCTTGCCCGTTTTTCTAGGCTCTGGTCGCGTGGAACTGGCACCTAGAATCACATAGTATGTAAGACGATTCTAAATAATCCTTGTGATTTTATTGAATAAAGCAATTTTGACTTTGAATATAACAAGCATTGGTGTTTGCCAACACACAAATGCTTTGTTTTTGTTGCATCGACTCATCATGGAAGGCAAAGCTTCTACCTACTACGCTTTGGCAGTGTCAAAACCTGATTTAATTTACAGCAAACAATGTGATGGGCAGTCGTCTCTCTCGGCCAATGCAACGGAAGTTAGTGACATTGCTGCAATGCGCATTGAGAGATGAGGAAGGACGTGGAAAAGCAGCGCGAGCGGCCAGGTCCCTTGGAGATAGAACTGTCACTGAGCTGATAGTGCAACATCAGGTAAATAAATGCCAGAACTGTCACTGAGCTGATAGTTCAACATCAGATAAATAAATGCCAGAACTGTCACTGAGCTGATAGTGCAACATCAGGTAAATAAATGCCAGAACTGTCACTGAGCTGATAGTTCAACATCAGATAAATAAATGCCAGAACTGTCACTGAGCTGATAGTGCAACATCAGGTAAATAAATGCCAGAACTGTCACTGAGCTGATAGTGCAACATCAGGTAAATAAATGCCAGAACTGTCACTGAGCTGATAGTGCAACATCAGGTAAATAAATGCCAGAACTGTCACTGAGCTGATAGTGCAACATCAGGTAAATAAATGCCAGAACTGTCACTGAGCTGATAGTGCAACATCAGGTAAATAAATGCCACTGTGAAAACCAGCGTTCTGGGAAACATCGGTTTTTATAGCTTATGCTGAGTGGCCTTTTTACACTTATTTTTGTATGTTTTAATGTTGTATTGTGTTATGGTATAAATAAATATTTTCTACTTGTATTTAATTAACAATAAAGCGCAAGCAAAGCTCATTCTAAAAAAAATATATACATGATAAACATGATATAAATGTGGAAGAAATATACTCAGTTTATGATAAGAGTAAGTGGAACAAAAAAACGTTTTACTGATGCCTTCGTTTGTGGGATAAGGATAGGCAGACAATGAAACAAAGTACAATAAGAACTAGTAGATTGCTGATAGAATACTTATTTACATATTTTAAATTATAGGACACCACAAAATAGCTAAAATTCAAGTTAATTACAGAAAAAACTTTAGTAAAGAGTACTTTAACGTAAATAGTAAAAGTTCTAGCTTAGTCTTTTAAACAGTACTAAAGAAATTTATAATCTTCAATCCAGAATCCTCAACAACTGAGTGCGAATCTGTGGGCAGCGGTGCGATCGCGAGGATGTCAGTTTCTGGGTCCCGCAATGCAAGAAGAAGTTCTGAAACTAGTGCTCTTGGCACTCGAAGATGGGTCAGCGCTTTCGAGAAAGGTATATTAAACTTTGACTCTATGTTATCCTTATCAGATAAATGCAAAAGCCACAAGAGGTTTACTTGAATTCTAACTGCTACGAGTGCACATATAAAAAAAAACTTTCTCTTATTAAATATTAATTAAAATATCAGTCACCACCATTCAATGATCCTTAAAGAGTTACTTTTGGTTTAGAGATTTGGTCAAGTCTTTATTTACAATAAATCCTAGCTCATTTAGTGATCTGCAAAATATGCCTCTAAATTGTACAAGTGTGATTTAAATTGGTTCAACGATTTAGGCGTGATGTACCTATTAAACAAACTGGATTTTTTGATTCAGAATCGTTTTCTTAGTGGATCTGCATGTTTACTTTTGACATATCGTCATTATTAACTTATACGCTTATACTTAGTTCTTTTATAGTTTTAGTGACCTAAATCTTTTTTGTTATTTTTAGGTTCTGGTGATGTTTGTGGTTCAAAGATTGGAACCTCACTTTCCGCAAGCTTCAAAAACCAGCATTGGTCATGTTGTACAACTTTTGTATCGGGCGTCATGTTTCAAGGTATTATTTTAATGATAACATCAGCTCTAAAGTAATTGAACCGTCAGAAACAAATAAAGTAACAACAAATACACTTGCTTAATAGACAGTACAAGTTGTCGTGTTGAAAAACAATATTATTTCATGAAGTTTATTTTATTGTATGACAGGTATCGAAACGCGTTTGCGACTCGTCTCTAATGCAGCTAAAGGAAGAGTTCCGAACCTACGATTCACTTCGTCGAGAACACGATGCTCAGATAGTGCAAATTGCAACGGAAGCCGGGCTCAGAATAGCGCCGGATCAATGGAGTGCGCTTTTATATGGAGATACACAACATAAGTCACATATGCAGAGTATTATAGGTAATACAACTATTTATTTGACACAGGTGTTTTTTTAAAAGGGGCGGTTATGTCTAAATCTGGAACCAGGAGAGTTAAAGATTTTTTTAAATAGTGACGCGCAGTTTATAAGAGAACCGAAAGCTGGATATAGATTTTTTAATCAGCTACTTTGACAGCTGTTTTTAGCCTGAAAACCCTTGTCATTTTTGAAACCAGGCCATTTGAGCTATCAACGCTCCTGTCATTAGCTTAACATTCATAATACTAGTAGGATGTATCATCATTATTCTCCTGTCCTTATTCCACGCGTCGGTACAACATGCTTTCTTCCACTCGCTCCTATCACTCGCCAACTCTGAGTGTACTTCTTTCACATTCATGTCATCTTTCACACAATCCAGCCACTTCTTTTTCGGCCTTCCTGTACTTGCATACACAATACTCACATTAATAACTTTTTATTTGTAGGATGTATCACGAATATATATTTCTATATTTCAGACAAGTTGCAAACGCCCCAATCGTTCGCGCAGTCCGTTCAAGAGTTATTCATCACACTCCAAAGAACCGGTGATCCTGCTCAACTGATTTCTATGAGCATTCCGCTCGACCGTCTTGCAAATATAGACGCTAGTCCCGGTAAATAGAATCTATATTGCTATTGTAAAACCTTACTTAAGTAGTTACACGAACAAATAACGCTTAATCTTAGACGCAAAGAAAAAATAAAGGTTAGAAACTAGCATTCAGTGCTACCCAAGTATAGATGTCTGCACGAAATAAAATTAATGTTTAATTCGGTTACTGCACATTAATTTATAAACTAAATTATAATGATAATGATTTTCTGCGTGTTGTTGTTTGCCCTCAACTAACCCTGGTTTTTTATTACGTTAATTGAGAAAAAAATTAAATGTCCACAAACATAATTATTACATAATTTCATAAGCTAACACTATTTATTATAGTCATCGCTTATTGAAAGTGGAAAGAAATGAAACTAGCTTTTATTTCTATTACAGTTATTTTGTTATAGAAACTCGCTATGCTGTGTTCCAGTTTGAAGCGTATGTGTGCAGGAACGATTCATATTCATATATTAATTACACTATTACACAATTACAAGTACTTACTTGTAAATTTTATTCAGGTTAGGTGTATTATAGCTGGAGTAAGTACTCGGTTTAACATGGTTTTGAGTCATGCGTTCTTTTGCATTTCATATGTTTCAATGTACGCAGTGCAATACCTCACGGGGTATGTCTTTTATAAGTCGATATCACTGAATGTCAGGAGTCTAAGCTTATCCATCATTGTTGTATAAAAAAAACAGCTAATCAAAGTGTTGCATACCTTTCTTTAAAACATTCCAACGTGTTAAGAGAGTAGAAAGCAGAAAAGAATTGGTTTTATTAAATGAAATATTATATAAATGGGAGATGATTAGATCCAGAGTTGAAAAGATAAACAAATATTCACGCAAAATTCACACATCACACTCACTCCATCAGACTAATAAAGATAGGAGTGAGTGGAAGAAGAAATGTGCCGACATCTAAAGCGAGATAGTTGTAACATGTGTCGATCAGCTGATAACATTCAAAGTTGGCTGATCATTTAAAAAGAGTAATATGCTTACAAAAATCCTTTTCAATTCCAGATGCAAAGAGCCCTACATGGCAGCAACTGTCAGCCATAATGACATCCCTCAAGGATATAGTCTCCAGGCTGGTTCATTTCTTGCAGCAGCAATGCACAGCTCGCGATGTCAACCATAACGCTAAGTCGACGGATCGAATGCCAGAAACTCCGAGTAAGTACAATCAGTCCATGGAAATGTTACATTTGGGAAATAAAATTAAACTTTTTTTTTCTTGGATTTCTTGTCTTTCATCTCGTGTACAATAAAGTATAAATAAAATAGTGAAAAATGGATAAAAATATTTCTTTTGATAAGAAGAAAACTACCAATAGAATCGCAAATTTTCATAAATGTTCGCTTATAAATTAATTTTTGGTTCTACGATTTAAGTTTCTTGGCCAAAGTTAAGATATTTTTAAAAATAATATTCTTTTGAGAGATCTTCACTTTTTCATATAAATCATAAAAACCATTTGTTGCAATGTTGCAAATTTTGGTTCATCTTTACATTAACCCAACTTAAAATTGCATCCTCTGACAATGCAAAGCCCAAAAAATGAAACATTTCCATCGACTACATACACACCTTGAGATTTACAACTACCCTCTTGACTGTAGTAGCCTGAGTTCGAACCCCGACAATAGGTTAACTTTTTGCATTATTAGGCACAGATGTTTTCTTTCGTATAGGCGTTAGCAATAAAATTATCTTTTCTTCATTTTCAACAACATTGTTGGAGAATTGTTTTTATGATCTACTTTAGGTTCCTTGATGTAAAATAGCGATTGCCCGTGACCTCGCCCGTGTCAAGCTCTAATAAATTATAACCAATATAAAGTAACCTACATATTTACCTTACGATATCGAAGTTTCATCTAAATTTGAACAGCGGTTACAAGTCATACGCCTAAACTGACACATTTTATAATTTTATATGTTATAATATTATTAGAATAGAATGCGCGATGTTTTATATATTTAAATTGGTTTTATAATTATATTTATTAATGGAATCATAATATTTTTATATTTTATGGGTAAAATCAGATCTATTTATCACACTGACATCTGGTTGATTTTAGTGTGATAAGTAGGTAAGTTTTTATCGTTGACTTTCTTCGTTGACAGTACCTTGTAGTTGCAAGACTTCTAAACTACGCGTGAATTGTTATACAATATTTACACTTTGAAAACAATTTTTGAGTATTTTGTCTTACTAATAGATAAATTACTTCTACATCACACAATTCTTGACAAAAACTGTCAACAAATTCAGTGCAGTATGGCTCGATTACACTATGAAAACGTACCCATACTGCTGTAACCGCTGTCACCCACAAAAGGAGAGAGGTCGTCTAAATACCCTGGTCACAAAAAGTTTACCTTATCATTATCCTCTTAAAAAAATCTAACTATAACAGTTATAACTCAAAAAAACGCAAGATTGCAAGCCCTGCTTATAGTGTATATATATAGAAAGAATACTATAATGTTGTACGTAAAAAAATAAGAAATTATTTAGGTCACCAAGAAAGGAAGGGAAGGGGTTAAAGTGGGTCACGTAGTATAGATACGTTCCGCGGTGACTTACATTGACTGACATAGTTATTTTATGTCACTGGGATTGTATGATGGATTGTGTGATGTATTGGTGGTTTTAGTTTCTGTTTTTTGCTACAGGGGGCGTCTACCTTGTTAGAGATGCTTATGGAAATCTTTATTATTTATCTTACACCATCTATTATTATTTATACTATTATTATTATTTCCCTATAATTCCTCATTACTATCCTATTGTTAATAACAATATACACGCGAATGCAGACGTAAATGCAGATATTAATGCAGACGTAAATGCAGATGTTAATCCAGAAAACGATGCTGCAAATAATGATGCAAACGATAGCTCCCGCAGCCGCGCTTAAACACACTTAAATTAGGACATTTAACATCGAAGTATGCGTATTATTACTTATAAGAACATAACACAATGTCGCAAACATTTGTATGTGAATAATAATTTATTAGTTGTGTTTGATACCTGCGTTGCACAAGAACAGTTTTATTCCTTCACAATTTAAAGTATTGTGATTTTTATTAACACACTAGCTGACACGTGCCCACTTCGTTGGCGATAATTTTTATTAAATAAAAAAGTAAGACATATGCTGTCGTTGACTTGTGGCTTTTTTGTAGGCATTATCAAGCTCCACATCTTTTCTCTAGAACACTTCTTTCATAGTTATGTCAGCGTTCGTAAGAAACGCTTTCATTCGACCCTTTTTTCTCCGATTCATTTTGCAAAACGGACTACCACGTAAAAGCCTTTTTATTTTTCAGCAATAATGTAACTTTCTATTGGTGAAAGAATTTTTAAAATCGGTTCAGTAGATCCCGAGATTACCCCTTACAATTTAACAAATACACAAACTTTATCTCTTTATAATATTAGTATCTATAGATTAAGTAAGTATATTATATATATATATTTTTCCTAACCTATCTCGTCCCACTGCTGGGCAAAGGTCTCCCTCAAATCCTCTGCTTTCTGCTTTCGTCCACCAATCCCTCTCGAAAGCATCGAGGTCGTCCCGCCATCGCCTTCCGTCTTCAGGCAGCCACGGAGTCACGATTTTGGACCATTTCTCTGGGTCCATCCGGCTAATATGACCTGCCCAGTCCCACTTATGCCTCGCGGTTTTATTGCCTACATCTGCAATACCAGTGAGCGAACGCAGCGTAGTGTTTCGCACTCGATCGATGCGCTTGAAACCAAAGATGCTACGTTCCATTGCTCTTTGGCAAATCTTGAGTCTGGATTTCTGTGCTTCTGTCAGTGACTATGTCTGCGCACCGTAGGTTAGGACGGGCAGGATGCACATGTCGATGAGTTGGCGTTTAAGCGTAAGTGGAAGGTCGCCTTTCATGTGTTCCTTCATGGACCAGTAGCTCTTCCAGGCGTTCTAGATGCGGCGATCGATCTCCTTATCCTGCCTGTTTTCGAAGCTCGCTAACTGGCCCAAGTAAATGTACTCATCAACAACAATATATTTTTTATAAAATATTACATATAAAAAAAACAAACCATCTAAGTAAATTATGTTTTTGTATGAGATTATGAGCACCCCCTTGAATATTTAATATTTTGTTTTTAAATAAGTATTTATTCGTCATTAAAGCGGTAATCGGATACGCAACCCTAAATAACTTATTAAGTTAACTCAATTTAAGGCTGGCCTCACACAGCCGGAAAACCTATCTGAATTAAGAATCTTAATTCAGACTCTTAATTCCGGCTCCCTCAACTCACATTATCTTAACCCTAGAAAGATAACCTACGTCGATTCGACGTATACGATTTTGAAAAATAGTTATATCTCGATTGTGTTTCGTGGTACTGCACTCACCGTTCGTGCCATCTCAGTCGACGCGCAGATCTAGCCGAGGACGCACGTGTCACTCAGGTAAGTGCAATACTTTCGTCAATATTCACCTACCACACGTCGAAGTGACGTAGGTTATCTTTAGGTTTTATCAGTCCTAATTACCTTTGAGGCCAGAATTGTTAAAATAATATATTATTTAGTGTTCCTTATATTGTTAAGAGTACAAAACGTTGATTTTTATAAGTTTATTTCTCAAGTTAGAGATAATACCTAATGTTTAAGTTTTTTATGATAAGAATTACCATGTTTAGTTTAATTACCATTTTTTTAATAAATACTTGATTCAAACTCATTGTTTTTCATTCATTCTGTATAAACTGAAGTAAAATAGACAAATATATACATTTATAAAGCTTGATATGCAGAAATATTAAAATAAGGGCTATCCGAAGATACACACGTCGAACCTACGTAGGTTATCTTTAAAGTATGGTAAAATAAGGTTATCTTTCTAGGGTTAAAAATTGAGATAGATCAGTAGTCTCTTGTTTCACGACACACGCAAACGTCTCGAAATGGAGGAGGAATTAATACTAATCGCATTGCTATTGGCTCAATACTGAGCAATTCATAATCTGAATTCAGTATGTGTGTGTTGCTCTATGCAAATGTATAGGATTACGTGCGTTATGAAGTCATAATCTTAAATATTCAGACCAGGAATTCCGGACGCACATCAGAATCATTCTTACAGATCGATCTGAGAAATTCATAATCTGAAAAAATCAGAATGTATGTGGATCATAACGACTTTGTATGGGATTCCGGCCTTTCTTAATTAATAATATGAATTCAGATTATGAATTCAGAGACGAATTCCGGCTGTGTGAGGCCGGCCTAACGGAACTATTGCTAAATACCGACCGACTTATAACACATTGCCAAAACGCACCGATAGCGCGATCTAGGATTTGTGCACAGTAGCGCCATCTAGTGGTAAACACAACAAATTTCAAACTTTACTCGATTTGAGTATGCAAGTGCCACGGCGCGATGGCTTATTTCATGTATAAGTTTGGTGTTTCTATACCGATTTCTATGATTATTTGTTTATTGAATAGGTAATAACGTTAACTTTTTTAAACTTGGGATGACTGAGAGTCTTATAAACGTAAGAGTAAACAAATATAATCAGAATGCTCCGAACTGCTAAGCTATCAGGAGTTACACGTGTTATTGTGAGTCAACCATAAAAGATAGACATATGCTGTTCAGGGATATTTTTTAGACAATTTAATCTAGAATATTTCCGTCATACATGATTTCTATGTAACTTTAACCATTAAGGCTGCACAAGCGACGGAAGCTTAAAAAACGGAGTAACTTCTCCCGTTTTCCCTTCACTACTCTGCTCCTATTGATTGTAGCGTGATGAAAAGTATCCTATAACCTGCCCAGAAGTATGAAAAATAATTGTACCAAGTTTCGTTAAAATCTGTCGAGTAGTTTTTGTTTCTATAAGGAACATACAGACAGACAGACAGACAGACAGACAGACAAAAATTTTACTGATTGCATTTTTGGCATCAGTATCGATCACTAATCACCCCCTGATAGTTTTTTTTTTAATATATTTCATGTACAGAATTGACCTCTCTACAGTTTTATTATAAGTATAGATTACAACAGCGTTATTTATAAAACAAAGATTTAACGTAAAATAGACACGCAAATCTTTGCCCATTAAAATTGTAGACTTTGAATATAAGTAAATGCAACGAAAGTGAAATAGTTATTAAAGGTGGTTTGATGCTATTATTTTCGATCGCTTGCTTTAGAAACGTTTATTCTTATCTCTCTTAATAGCTCTTAGATATCTTAGTGGAAGTAGCATCTAATTGAGTGAAGACTAAGGTATGTGTTTTATTTTGGGTAAGTCTCTTTCTTTTTACTATTTTCTGCTAATTATCGTTTTAATTTCTATTTTTTAATTATACATTTTTAGATTTTTTTGAACTTTCCGATTTTTTTATATATTGGCATCTCTACACAACATCTGGGAAGAATTGAAGATTTTATTTAAGTAATTTTTTAATAAGTATAAATATTATAAAATGTTTTAACCACTTGCTGTGAAAAGTTTTTATCATACTGTAAATAAATTATATTGACTTTGCTAATATAGAAATGAATAAAATTTTTGTCAAATGGTTAAATCAGTAGAATTTCTCTAAAATAATAGATAATAAATAGAAATTGTATGTATCACATATTAATCCCATCAACCTGTAAATATTTAGTTAGATTCATTGTAGTTCCAATTTTGAATAGTTATCATTTAGATTTAGCTACTTAATGTAATACGCAAATTTGTAGTACATAATAAAATATGCATAGAGAAGAAAAAACAAATAAATGTAACAATCGCAACCATATCGTAAAGAATATTAACGGCTAAGTGCCAAGAAATTTTAACTAAGACACTAAGAAAACACTACACTAAGAAATGTACTAAGAGAGTCGTTTTATTCATTACACCAATTTTGAACATCGTTTCATGAAGTTCAAGTTTGTATAAAAATACTAAGTACATGAACTAAATCACTGACATGTCACTCATATAAAAAAACGAATATTTAGATTTGCTTGTTAGTGTTGGCTTAGTAATAAGGTTTTTATGTAAATGTAGGTACATGACACAGAAATGTTTAAATGTATACACTCGTAAAAAACTGTATTTATCAATAAGCTGTTAACACATTATATGCATCTATTGAGAAAAACGCCTGAGTTTAGGCAATGTTTAAATATCTATTTTACAGCATTTTATCCTATAACCTGGCGTTCATTAGGTCCCTTAATAAACGTAATAGGGCACAAGGAGCCAACGAGCATATGGATGGGTCAACTTATTGTATGGGCGAAGGCGAAGTAGTCGGTAGTAAGTTTGTAGTATATTACCCATTGAGACTCCAGTCTTTCAAGATGATTGATAAGAAAGCTGTTGATGTACAGCTATAATGTGCTCCCTCGGTTGAGCATATCCAGTCAGAAACTATCAAGCTAAGATCAATGTATAAAACGCCGTTGTATAATCATAATACACTATACATTTTGAACTGGTACGTCATGTTAATATAGCTCCTGTATAACACCGATGTGTTTTTTGGCTTATTAAATAAAATAAATTTTAGTTGCCTACTCATTTTCCCGCCCCATTTACTTGCAGGATTGTGCCAGCGCTGCTTCTAGAAAGAATTGGTGCTTTAACATAAGCTGCATGCTTATAGTTGGTACTGTTTCGACTCGGATAAACTGCTATAATGATAGCTCTTTTACATTCCAGCTTAAACAATGAAAGACGATAAAAAAAAGACTTTAACTGTGTCTATGTTATTGGACGCAGGGGTTCATTGGTAACTTAATACGAACCTTTAAAAGAGTCTCTTGAAGCTTATGTTCAACGCGCCATATATCTGACAACCGATGCTTTCTCCACGCGTAGCCTTTTCATAAACACATTTTATTACAATAAGGGGTCATCTACTGACGTTCTGACTTGTCGTATAACAACATCGCAAACCAAGAAAAACGATAGCAGATTATCTCTTTTATTAATATCATCTTGTTTTAGTAGATCCCGCATTTATCTTATTATATTTAATCTATTATTACTTTACGCTTAGCTAAATATAGGTAGTGCATTTTTATAAAAATATAATTTAGAATAATTAACTGACTTCAATCATCATCGTCAAGTAATGCTAAACACGGTTTAAACATTACCCACAAAGTACTGGTCAGATCCTAAATCACCTATCAAACAAACAAAATCATCGAAATCGGTTCATAATTGGCGGAGTAAGCGAATAACATAATACAACAAACAGTACAAATATCAAAAAAGCACAGTCGACTTGAGAGTTATCTTTTAGGCGACGGTTGATAAATATTATTTTCCAGCCAAAGAAGTAAGTACATAAGCACAAATCGTTTTTTAAGTTACAAGTCTGCAAGCAAATTGAATGACAGCGTCTCTGTGACAGCGTGCGTTGTCTCATTAGAAAAAAAGTTGCATAGCGGCAGAATGAAACGGCGAGCTATGTTTGGTCCCTTCACAAATTCATGCATGTCCATCACACTGAAGTGTCAAATATTGGAGGAATGTCAAATTAACACAGGAGTCTTACCGCGAAACTTACTAGTTAAATGGATATCAGTCTTCAATTGTAGTTTTTACGATCTTAGCATTATCCAAATAGTTTAGAACTAACGTATGGAAACTTATTAGTCTCGGGCTTTTAAATTATCATCAAAAACATTGTAGCTGTCTTCAAAATACAGGTAAAGTTTTTGATTGTCATTACCATTCGCGGGTTTCGTGGTAGGACGGGGGTTGCACAGCTATCACATGTCTCTCATCCCAATATCGATAGGGAAATGGACATCAATCTTCAGTTCGTCAAACTTGATAATAGTCTCATGAAATTCCTTTTTATATTTTCCTTTTTAAATATCACACACAATGTTAATGTTCATAACCATGTTAATAAAACCCTATCCCATAAACAAAGTCAATAAGAATATCAATCACGACATAAACCGACTATTATCTGTGTTTGTAGTGATATGCAAATTTCGGAACGCATCACAAACTTAATGGACAGCTGTCACATGCTAGGGCTGTACGTCTCTATTGCGAGTATTCTGTACCATTATGAACCGAAACTCCGAATTTCGAGTAGTCTACTTCTAACATCTTACTAATACATATATCAAAGTTTAGATTATTGTCTCACAACTACTACTGGTACGATTTTTATGAAACTTCTAATATTTACTGTTTGTTATCTTAAATTATGTTTATAAGCTGGACATAAGCTTTTAATTTGAATATGCCGAATATAAAAATTACATGGTGAAAATGTTTCAAATACTTAATGAAATTTGTTAACATACTTTTTGACATGTTTCTAGGCATCGTGACATCCAATAGTTGAAGTAAATAAAATATGTAATATGTTTCGATTAAAAAAAAACATTGCTTAGTGCCAAATCATCGCGTCGTTTTTTTAAAAACAATACACTATGATCTCATTTGCAGAATATTGAATGACGATAGTTTCTCTAACTCGGTTTTATTCCGAGGCCCTTTCATGCATAATATATGATAAACGAATCGACAAGACTGGAGATCATAAGTGTTACGTTGTTCTAAAACTTGATCAAACTTTCATATTTTTTTAGGATTATCTATCGTTGTATATAAGGTATATATATGGTACGTTTAGAAAATACACACTTATGTAAGTTCTCAGTCAGTATTTTAGAAAAATGAGTTCTAAAAGAAATGTACTTTTTAAAGTGATTATTATGATGTTACGTTATTCCAAAACAAGGAACAGGACCCATACTTCATATGGGTCCTGTTCCTTGTTCTAAATCTGTACTTTTCATCGATTTTCATTTATTCTAGTGTCGGTAACTCGCTGCTTTTCATTCAGGTCATGTAAGATTTGAATTTATTGTTATCACTTAAATCACCTATACGCATCTTAGAATTTCTTCGCTTCCAATCGTATTTAACTGCGCATTTAAAAATACGATGTCAGTTGACTTTGACACATGTCACTCCGGCAACCGGCATTTTATGATGTGTTGTTTTAACGGTGCGTTTTGTATATGACTAGTACGAATTTCGAACTAGCCGAATTATCCGAATAGACTTTGTCACATACCTACGTGCCTGTGTGAAACTGCAGGGGCGAGCGGGTGGGATGAAGCTGATCGATTAATTGAACGTATTGAAACTGGCAGTTCGCTTTGGTCTCTCTGCGAGATATCTAGCCTTTTTCGAATCCAGTGATAAAACCATCTTGAATATCATGGGTAAGCCAGCATCAATCTCTATTTATGTTAATTGTTTCAGTCAAGTTCTGATCACTTGAACTTCATTATTATTATTATAAATCTCATAAATCCTTTCGTATTAATTTCGCAAAATAGTCATTTGTTTCCTTTATCCAGGTTTGTTTGAATAGGCAGATGTTATATTAATGCACCCTTGCTACTCGTTTGAATGTATAGTTACATTCAAAAAAGAAGGAAGGGTATGTTCGTCACAAAAATGGGCTTAAATCAAAGCTATTAATTATGTGAGTTCGCGAAAAACAAAATGGAGTCATTTGCATACCAAAGAGTTCTAGATATTTTTCCAAAATATGTCTAATCGTTTCATATTTGGGACTTAAACGTGCCGATTTCATTAAATCCAAATGATTTGCTTCTGATACCACATTTGTTTATGTGAAACAAAGGTGATATCGGAACAAAGTCTATAATAACGGTTTTAAACAATGAAAAAGAGGGCAACGCCTTTGAATTTTTATCAGCTACAAAATGGTCAGAACTCCTCAAGCTTACACGATTCGCTGCTTTACATAATTCTGTATTCAACAGATAAGAGTCTATTTGACACAAAAGGTAACAAGATGGAAATATATTTGGGGCTTGAGGCCAGCGAACAAAGAGTTTTGGCAGTTTGCTGTTGTCAATCAGCAATCAGATTACTTTGTATTCCAAGGGTAGAGTTCAGACACTAAATCTATTAGTTTTGAATGAATTGTTCGTTTATTTCATCATCGAAACTACTCTATTTATAGCTTCGAATCTAAATCTCTGAGGATTCTGATGGACCTCTTATAGTTTCTCTCTCCGCTTGCCTAAATACAGAACCGATTTACACATTTTTCCGGTATGTTTTTTTTTTGCACTGATATACAATTTAGAGTACGTTCATAAAAATCTTTGTTTTGATTTTGCATCACTGGATGAAAAATAAACGTTTAATGCAAATTGTCAGAGATCCCTAATACCACTGCAGCGGTTCGACAACTGCAGTATTTTATTATTTTATATAATAATTCTTTACAGCTCAACAGACTACCATACCTGGGGTGGTGCCTGGCAGATACAAGGTGGCGATGTGCCGTGATGCTCAGAATCGAACCTACTGCCCGCGTGGTAACAACTGCACCTACGCCCATTCGGAGGAGGAGCTTGAACGGTGAGTTTTAAATCCTCCCAAACCTTCATCCTAAAACATTGAGTTTTTCCCACCGAATAACAAAACTTGGGGACTTAAAAGCGAGCCCTAAACTACGCCATGTGCGCGTTTCTCATCTGAATACGCGTAACTGAATCTGTCCCATCTGCTTCATCGTAATTATTCCTGCCCCAAGGCTCAATACAAATACTGCGTAGTTGCAAGCTTAATAATGACCACTAGCACGACACGTGTGTGCACACACCGATGCACGTGAGCATGTTAACCTAATATTATAGCCAAAAAGATTTGTTATTTGATTCAGTGAAAGGGTGGAGAGCCCGATTAAAATCCTGCTCTTGTAAGGGGCGTCTCAAGGACAAATAAACAAAAGAGTACGGCAGATGGCTATTTTGAACTAAATTATACGTTGCGAATTTTGTGATTTTAAACTGTACATAACGTCCACTAAATGGCAACACACAATTGCCAATTATATATTATATATAATGCTTGTAAAGATAATCTTGTCCTGAATGGATAAAATGGTTACAATACAATTCTTTGTTGTGAGGGTACTTACAATTTAACTAAGTACTTGTCATCGACGCGACTTTATTTAAAGCAAAAAGTTTTTGATAGTTCTAGAGACAGCAAAACCCAGATTAGGTCTATCCTGAACCGCTATATTCAAATCATGTAGTTTATGGCCAGTGCCTAATGTAAAATATTATATTCAGAGTTCACTTGCGGCGAATTTTCGATTATGTTTTTCCTATCGTCATTTAAATTTAAAATATATAACTTTTATTTTAAAACAGTTAAACAACAATTTAATTATTCTAATATCGGTTAGCATTAAGAGACTTATCGTATAATTAAAGTATTTTTTAGTCATATCTAAATAATAGTTAAGTTTTAATTTTTGATCCTGACTTTAAATTCACTATATGTATATTGTACATAAATTTTTGACGTGTTTCGTTCCAAATCCTTTTTAACTTATTTCTATATAAGAGCACAGCCCGGTGCTGAACAATAGTATATTGGTCAACCCTCTCGTGACCCCACTTCGCCATTTCCCTTTCCATTGAAGCCAGTTCAAGGGTTTATTATTGTACTAGTTCTTCGTTTGAACTGACGTGTATATTTCCGAAAGTTTATTGTAAAAGTGATTGAAACTCTTTGAAAATGCTGTTGTACCCGTGGTGAGATCGATTATTTATTTATCAGCTTATATTTATTTTTCTAATCTATTTCGTTAAACTGGTATTAAAAGTATTTAAATTCTCAGTGTAATTTATCTCTCTTAAAAGATTTAATTGGTTTCCATAGATATTTTTAGATTATATACTAAACCATAGGTAAATCTTATTAAGGTGTACCAAAAATCATTAAATTTTTATTGTGCATTTCTTCGACTGTTGCAGTATTTTCGGTTTAGTTCCGACCATAAACAAGAAACCGTTATATTTTTCTTTTAAACCGGTTAATGAGCTAACTAAAATAATAATCTAAAAGGAACTGCTTAGAATTTTTAAACTATTTTTTTTATCTCGAAAGGCAGTAAAATTCAAAAAGTTTAAGTAATGATTTAAGTAAATTCAAATTATTAGCACTAACTTCAATGACATCTTAATCACGATTAAGGCTAGTTGACCTATCATATCGATTAATCAAGGGCTCTTAAATATTTATGTCTATCGATTTCCGAACACTTATAGCTTATCGATCTGGATAGTTGCGGTTCTTGCGATTCAAAGTCAATCTTTTCATAATTGAAGGCTAACGTCATGTTGCGATAGGTAAAAAAAATGTATATTTTATAAATGAACAAAACCGACTTCAATCTTTTAAGACAAATAACCCTTTTTAAAGATTACTTTAAAAGTACTCGTGAGATCTTTATTAAATTTATAGTTTTTATACCCGAAGCAACAAACAAAAATAATTATCAAAATTCTCATAGTTTGCGGAGTTTAGTCGAATTGAGAACCTCCTGTTTTAAGTCCTAGTATCAAACTAAGCAAAGCTTGTACTACGGGAACTATAAGTTTGTTGTTTATTAATAAAGTTATTATAACTTTTTATACTTTTGTGCGTCTGTTTGATGACGAAATATTTCGCGAACTTTTAAAAAAAAACGCGTACTTACATGGTTGCAAAATGTTGGTTGTGACTGACAAGTCTGTTATAATGTGTGTTTGTTTCAGCTACCGTCGCATCAACAACGCCGTGCATACCGGTAACTACCAGTACGTGATGCAGACTGCGATCGCTCTGCCGCGTCCGACCTACCGTTTTTCCGTACCTCCACCGTCGCTTTCTAACATGGATCCGAACTACACTATGCCTCGTAAGTTTTAAAACTTTCTATAGGTACTAACTACTTAGTATATATTTTTTAAATCAATAATATATATCTGTACAAAATATTATAAACGCAGCCTATTTTTGATCTCTTGAATAAGCTGTGAAGATGGTAAAAGTTATTTCGATATTGTGTTTAAAAAAAATATTTTCCGAAATGAGCCATACAAAAGATTATTGCATGATTTAACTAAGTACATACCTATTGAGATTATTTTTATAAAGAAACTAAAAAAAAACTCAGTCCGTGCCTAATCATAAACATAATTAGCATGCAGCATTTGTAAACCAATCAAAGAACTATTTTTCATTTTAACAGATTTTATAAAACTGTTAAGTATAAATTATTCTGGGTTAATTTATTTTTTAATCACAAACAAACTTACGACTATTACAGTATTTACAAAATGTACATAGGAATATATAAGATACATAAGAAACAGACTATAGATAGCTCAACTGTTAAATTAGAGATCAGCTTCATATATTATGTTCTTATTCTTATTTTTTATCATCAGCGATGCAACAGCAAGTTTCGCCATCAGCGCGTCGCTCAATGATCGGCATTGACGCAATGGACCGCGAGCATTACGAGCACGAGCGCGACCAAATATACGAACATCAGCGCGAGTCGTACGATCAGTCCTACGATCAATCTTACGATCAAGCACGCGACCACGCTCGCAAGACATCCTACGATGCACGCGATAAAGTCTACGAGCATTCTCGTGAACAGCCGTACGAGCATCCCCGTGAGAAGTCTTACGAACATGCTCGCGAGCCGTCTTTCGAGCATCCCCGTGAACTGGCTTACGACCATCGCGAGCCATCGTACGATCACCCGTCTAATGCTTCGGCTGATAACTATGTTGGGTGAGTATACTTAATTATATTCAGATTGTAGAAATAGAAAATTCTAATATTAAAGTAAAACCCCCGTGAACTATTTTGTCGAATCGACGCCTGAAATTCGAAGAAAAAGTTATTCTCCGGTTTTTTCTTTAAATAAACTAAATAAGTGGCTGTAAATTTGTATCCCTTTTCTGCACAAATAAATGAGATAATCGGTAACTTATAACGTGTTCTAGTTACATTTTTGCGTTGACGCCGCAACGTTCCGCTGGCGAGCAGGCGTTGACGCGCAGTGTGAGTAGTATGTGCGATTTTTAATGAAACTCCATTTGCAGGTCTTATGCCAACGCTCTGATGCAAGGCACTGATAACATGGCCAGAGCCAATCCGAACCAGACCAGCCAGAATCATAACGGCAACGTTATGCCGCCTTCTGGGCGCTACTACTCGCGTTACTTGGACCGCTCTGCCTACCCTTATTTGCAACATATGGACGGGTAAGTTGCTTATCTAACTGTTATATAGCATTGTCGAGTTCAATAAATACTGTTTTATTCAATTTAGTATGTTAGTATTAATGCACTTTCACTGATCTGTCAAATCAAATCAAAAATCAATTACAGTCACCGACTTGACGAGTTACCATTTATTTAATGAAGAAGGCTGGATCTGTAGACCAACAAGTGCACGCGTTCTATTTATAAATGATTTATAATGGCTTTACCTAGATAAATAAAATTCGATGTTATCAGTATAGTTTACGCAAGACTAACTAGTGATTGCTGGCGTGGTTTTTAAATGTTTCCTTAGGTGCCCTGTCTGATTTCACAATATCAATTTGAATTTGAAGCATTTAAATTTTCGCGCCCAAGGCGTGGCTGTATAAGATGGCGAATATGCGCGCGCAAATCTAAATAACTGCGAATAAATTCGATTTTGTGCCAAAACTGAGTAAAGATGGCGCTTTTCTGCGCGCGCAACTACTTCGCTTGATACGGATGCTGGGCGTAGAATATCCCCGGGTGTCTACATTTAGGCTTATTGCTGGTTTCCGGTATACGTAAAATATTAACCGGTTTTCCGATCCAGGTTAGGTAACTGAATCGGCAATATAATCGGATACTTTAGGCCGGTACCGGCACGGCATTCAATCTGCTTTTTGTCTACGCACCAAATTCTCCCTCAGAGTAAAGTCCTCGCCATTTTGGGTTGTGTCTGATCCTGTAAAAAACTCTAAAAGTATTACTATAAGTGAAAGAATGCTGATTATTTCGACTTACGAAGAACTAACAATGTTTCACCCCGGATTTATAACTTTGTAAGTTCATTTTAAATGCTTATAGAAGACGAAAATTAAGATATTCATGGCGTGGCCCCGCCTTTTAGGATTTAGCGAATTTATTATTTTCTACAGCGTGAAAGGAATCATCCTACCCACTAAAGTTTCAGTTTATAAGACAACGCAAAAGATCTGTTCCTAGTTCATGTGGGACATTATTGTATAATTTATATGGTGTCCTTTGTCGTCGCCATTTTTGCCTTCACCATTTTAGTTTTAGACATAATTCAGTCATATTTGCTTTATAATGCAAATGCTATTGCGATTTGTATAGCAGTTATTGTAGCGATGATATTCTTTAAAGACATAAAGAGGCAACCATGCGACGCCATTTTTATTTTCAAAAATGTGACTCATATTTTACAGCGTACAAACTGGTTCGACAGGATATTCTTACTTTTATAAAAATAGAATAATCTTTTGTCTTTAAGAAAGAATGTTTAACAAGAATGTCTGTTTTTTGAGTGTCTAACTTTTAAGCCTTTGACAAATACAGACAAAGAAAATAAAAACAAGCGTAAACTCTTGCCTTTTTATACATTTTTTTCGGTAGTATGTATTTTATGTTCAGCTTAGCGTGTATATTACTAGTTATTTAATGATATTAGGATAAAAGAGAATGGGATATTATCTATGCAGCGTGGGCCACGCCTAAACAAATTCGTACCTTAGGGTTGCCACATAGTACGTTTTAAAGGGCTTTTACAATGCCCCTTCTTCTTTATGCGATTACATTTATGAAATGTTTTTTTAATTCGGGTATTTTAAAGTTTTTTTGAATGTATACGAGTAGCATTTGAATACTCAGGATACAAATTATTATTATACCATTCACAAACAATATATATTTTTTTAAGATAAATATTCACGGACAATTCACACATCACACTCTAGTCCCAAACTAAGCAATAAATAATAAAAAAAAAAAATTAAGCGAGCGCATTTTCTGTTATATGCTGAATTAGCGAAAGTTCTAAATACTGTGCTAGCTTTTACTACCTGTTATTAAGTAGTTGTGTTAAATCTCTTGTAATTTCTCCTCTAAACCGAAACGCATTGGCATTAGATCCTGCTAATTAGCAAGATCTAGAGTCTTTACCTTACACACCCACCTATTAATGTACTTGGATTCACAAACAATAAAATTATTTGATTAGATTGATGGCACAAATCTACTTATTAAATATACGAGATATTAAAGGGGATTAACACACTTACGGCCGGTTTCTGGAAATCCAAATCACGATTGATTCGAGTTTGACACAGTAATTATTTGATTTTTTCGTTGATCATCGTTCGAGAAACCGGCCGTTAATTGATAAAAAATTCTGAGCCCTTAGTCCGAAGACGCATTTTAAAACTCCTTACAAGCCATACAAAAATGTATGGACATCCGAGAGACGACTGTCGGCTCTAGAGTAGGGAGTTCTAAAGTGCACCTTCGGGACTAAGGGCTCTGTATATTTTTTTGAGTTTGTCTTACATTGCTCATGAAGCTGTTTTTCGTAGCGGGCGCATCGACGACAGGTCCCAATACTCCGGGATGAGCGGCGCCATCGGGCCGGTGGATCAGAACCGCGTTGAATACCCCAAGGTGGAATACCCACAGCAACCGTACATGGATGAAAGTAAGTATCTGTATTGCTATCGACTTTGGAGGAGAATTGTACCAACCAGTGATCACAAAAAAAAATCTGTTAAAAAAACACATTATAGACTTTGTTACATGGGAATACAGCTTAAAAATCCTAACAAATTGTCAGATTTCAAACCGCGTTAACTAGTAATTGTAAAGATGTACTATAGGAACAATAAGGTTGATATTATAAGATAAAAAAATGTGATTCCCATGCACGGTGGTCAGCTAGGATATCTAGATAACATATTTTTTTTAATTTGTGTTCTAAAGTGAGAAATACTTTGTTTTATATAAATGTTTGTTCATGTTTGGGATCGAACCTACAACAAAAAAAGCTACTTATATCATGTAATTTGTTGAAACCTTTTGAATAATGTAGGTGCTACAGAGGATTTCGAGAGTGACTCCAAAAAATATGAGCATATTTACTCCCCAAAAATATATGTTTTTCGGGACGTAAATATGTTTTTTTTATCTCGGTTACATGTAATTGTGAACAAAAAAAAGCAACCGACGTATGTCTGTATTAAGAAAAGATGCGAATATATATTTTATATATATTTTAACAGATGATGTATGAAGTTCCATTTTGTTTTTTACTCTAATATTCATCAATTTTACATCATAAAAAGAGTAAAGCATTTAATTTAGATTATATTTTTTCCTAAACTTTATGTGAATGTTTTAAATTTTGTTATTATATTTCAATGTTTATCTAAAGTATGCTCAAACTAAATGCACCAAAATTAGTCTTCTGCACACTAATATACAGACTTCGTCATATCCTTTCACTGGATGGTATAATTCAACAGTAAGTACAATATGGCTACGATATTATTTGGGAATAATTAAAGCCATACTGCATAACTCTCATTACCAGCCCTTAATTATCATCCCTTAAGATCATACATGAATATTGGTATCTATATTGTTGTTTATGTACTTGATTGCGTAGCAAATAATGGGTCGATTTTTAGTAACATTTTAATCATCTACGCGCAGTCTTTCTCTTACATCACTCTCAAATTATTCAGAATATTTTTAAATAGTCAATGAAGAAAAAGATAACCGTCTTTGAGATCTTTCCGATCCAAATGAAGCCTTTTAACTAGTTATAAATAAAATAACCCCAAAATAACTGTCTCAAGATTATGTTTCGACCAGAGTTTTGGCTTGTAATAATAATTAAGCATATATTTCTGTCGTTTAAATTTTTGACAGATGGCAACATATCAGCTGTCTCAGCATAAATAAAACAACAGAATAGCTATCAATATCTTGCAAATAGCTATCAATCAAACCTTGGCCTGTGTGATTTTTCTCCCAATTGCACAAATTCCTCCAAATCGTAGCCACACTGTATTGAACCCTCCTTCCTAAATACAAGTAACCTTAACCAAAGTGCTCCAGAACCTTTTCAAAATTTTCAAAGCACTACCGATTGGCAGTAAGTAAATACGATCTCATATTTATCGCCTTGATCTCATTAGCAATGAGTGTTTCACTAGAGCTGTGTTTAATTACATATCGTCGGTCCTACAATCACAGAATACCTTTCACAGAGACTTTTAGATCAGTGTTTTTCAATGTTTTCAAAACCTCTTTTAAAAACCAAGTAAAAAACGTCACGTGTTGAATGTAATATAAATTAAAATGTCGGTGATGGTCAGATCTGCATGAAATTTAAAAACCATATTTTTAAATAAATAAAGAATTTTGAAAATGAGGAACCAAAAAAATGTTTGAGAAATACATTTTCCTTTTAAAAAAAGACAGTTAATCAAGTGGGCCTTAAACTCAAAATTTCATTCACAACCGATAAAACGCAAATATATATATATTTTTTTTTTTTAATTTCTGCCGTTTGCGAGACTTTAATTAAATATTAATGAAATTTTGACTGTCTATTGTTGTAACTGAATTTTTTGATAACATTTTTTTTATCTATCTTATTTTTGTAACCATAAAACACAACTTTTTGAAAAACACTGCTTTAATGAGTGCGCACACCGACTACAACACTGAAATAAGACAGTTTATCGTTAAGTCACGTGACCTTAAAGACGTTTGTCGTCGGTGTGCGCTCTCTCTTAGTAGATAATAATAAAAAATAATATGCTGTAAGATGCGATGAGTTGTAATTTCTCACTTCGCTGAACGCTTGTGTTAAATCAACTACTGGTTTTAGATATTCAAAGATTCTTTAAAACTAAAATAACACAATAACTCTAAACTACTTGCTTGAAAATCACAAAAAATCATTTTAGTGTTTGCTCGTCTAGTATTTCTACTTGCTTCATAAAAAAAAACTAAGTTACAACGCTTGATGCTTTGCGGGTTCGAAACTAGCTTGTATAATGATGCATTCAAAATTTCATTAAATAGTGAATTAGTTGAAGGTAGACCTTTGATTTTTCACACACGTTAGTTTTTTTTCGCCAGTTTCGGCGTACATTCAGATCAGTCATATTTTGTTACTTAGAAGTCCTGATTATTAAAACTGAATCTCATTGCTAACGCCATCATGAGCTTGATTTTCACAAGCTAAGGTTGCAGTTGGATCACATAATCTTTATTATTTTTATTACATACGATAAAAAAATTGCATTATTTATACCGTACAACCGGTTTTGTACTATACCAATGACTATAAGATTAAAGTCCTTTTATTTAAGGGGTTATTTCCGGTTCAGCGTCCTCTTCATCAAAGATTGAATATAAAAAGAAATCTTTTAAAATGTAACTCAGTACCCCAAGTACGAGTTTGTGCGCACACAAATCGTAGAGACGCAATTGCCGAGCGCCACCGATTTTGTATGTAGATCTAAGCTTCTCAAGAAATCTGCTAGGGGCGCTGCCTGGATCTCCATACAAAATCGATTGCGTCTCTACGATTCGTGTGTGCACAAACTCGTACTTGGGGTACAGCTACTTTGTGCAGAAACGAATCTATTTTTCTTTGTATTTTTCTGTTTGAGTTTTATATCTGTGATGTTTGGAAAACGCAATCGTAGCCACTTTTCATTTACAAAAAAAAACATAGAATGCATTAAAAGTATGTCCTAAATCTGCTTACTAGAATTCGAAAATAAATGGAACACAGTTTATTTTGAACTGTGTTCCATTTATTTTCGAATTCTAGTTTACGTTGATTTTAAAATCTTTGATGAAGGCGCCACTGGTCGAGAACTAGAATCTTATAAAAAATCGTGTATCCAATTTCAACCTTAAACATACTCCTTTTACATAAGATACCATAATAGTATGTTTTTTTTGTTCAAGCTTATCACTATCGGATGGTGGGTATAGTTTTCGTACCCAGTCTTATTTTTTACAATTATACCATGTTTATTGTAGACGGAGGTGAATTGCATTATGAATCGATTACCTATGGTATGACCGTACCGCACCCGATTGCTATTGTTCAACCCATGCCTCTAGCGCAGCCGCAAGAGCAAACCTGGCAGGCTAATAACAACGTAAGTATTTATCAATATTTATGGACATTTCACATAATATTTACTGGCTTGAATAAACACGTGAATGCATAAACTATTCTACTGCTTTTTGATGTACAGAACATAAGTAATTTGGCATAAATCTAATTAATTAATTAAATTTTTCAGATCAAATCCCCGCCGATGTTCAAGTTTGATGAGATGGCTAAAAATCTGCCCATGGGCATGGAAATCGGAAAAAGTATTCCAATTGGCATGGATATGCTGAAGAACAAACCAATCAACATAGAGATGGGGCAGAATATGCCGATCGGCTTGGAAATGGGCCAGAATATGCCAATGGGCTTAGAGATGGGGCAGAATATGCAGATGGGGCAAAATATGCCAATTGGTTTGGAGATGGGGCAGAATATGCCGATCGGTGTAGAAATGGCGAAGAATATGACAATCGGCATGCCACCGACTAATGGCGATGTAAGATATATTACAATGATTCTATTGATAAGTACATTAAATGTATAGTGGTAATTTACATGTTAATATGACTCTTTTTTAGATGATGCATCAAGGCATGGACCTGAGGATTCAGCCAAAAGGGATGGGGCGTCCTGACACTCAGAAGCGCGATGACGTGAGTATTACACATATATAGTAAAACGAAAATCATGTGCAATACACTCAGCTTAAATTATAATATAAAAAACTTTTAGTTAGTAATTAGCTGAAATCTCATTTAGCACTCCTCCACACCGGTTATTTTATTTTATTCACTTCTTTTTGAAACCTTTAGTTTAAGTCAATTCGAAATAGTCATTTACTAAGTTGATTCACTTCTTTTGCGTATACATATATAAATATAGAGATTTTTGTACATTACCTATCTGATTAAAATATGTTTTTTTCAGATGGTCCCCGACCGCAGGCAGAGCGCCAAGAAGGTTGATGTTGTGTCCGAAGTAAGTAAGGGACTGTATTTATTTACAACTTAAAGCACAATTTGCGTTAACAAGCTAAATTAGGCGCTTTTTCTAAATGAGATACTTCTTCCTTCCCTTATCCTCTTAGGTAGAGTCGACACAATAATCTCTTTCTACGCGCTTACATAATCTGACATCTTCACATTCACTCCCTTCACATTTCATTTATCACACAATAATATATCGATCGATATTCTTTCTTCACACTTTCTTCGTTACATGGCATTCGAAATACTGACTATTATTTTAAAATTGCAGCAACAGTTGGAGAAAGAACTCCAGGCTCTGGAACAGCGCATCTCTTCAGAGTTTTGCCACATTCTGGAGCCAGCTACTCCGGACGCTATGCCTCAGGAGTAAAAGAACTCCCAACACACCCAACTAACTATCAAGGGTTTTATTATTAAGAGTAGTGATTTTGTGTATTGGCGCTTAGCGTTCGTGCTTTTTGTTGCGATACGTTATGTCTCGCGCAGAATAATGAAAAGGTCTAAGGTCACATGCTCGCATCGTATAATTTAGGAATTTTTCATCGCATCCGAATTGCCAACCCAACATTGATCGTTATTTTTATGTTAACAGAGTTCATACGTATGAGATTAGGTATTTATCTCTCAGAAATGTTATTTAAAGTCAATTGAACTTTTATTTTTGCGCTGATTTCTGTAATTTTTGGAAACAACTTCATTGTACCTTTTTTCTGGTGTTATTTTGAGATTTAAGATTAATTTCACAAGTATTTTAACGGACGATACGAAACCGTAGCGTTTATATTAATAATAATAACTTAAATGTATCAGTCATCAAATCGGCTGTCATTTCTTTTAAACGCAGAATAGTGGAGAACTCTCTCATTAAAACCTATGGAAATCCCATCAAATAATAATATTACATAGTACACTTGATCTAACGGTTCATACATAATGCTATGGCTTCAAGTATTGTTGGTATCCGCCAAAATTAAACAACAAAACTCAACATAACACCAGTATAACAATAACAATAAAAATGCTACATTTCAACAAAACTATCTCGAAAAACTGAAGTAAACTGTCAATATGACTGGCAGATAATTACAAAAGTAGTAACATTTATCCGAGATCTGACTAGTGCAATATTGTTTTGGCATTATATATGAGTTTTATTTAATTATTTAATCAAGTGCGTACATTTTTACTGGCTGTTAAAAAAATGACTAAATTCTTAGTTTATCAGTGTATCTTCTCAGATAGTTTTTTTTTTAATATCTAAGAAATAAATTCATATGAAAATACTTTAGTGTCCAAATATAAATAAGATTATTAAAATGAAATTTTGAAACGCATAGCGATATTTACCTCTTATAGAGTGTCGATGCGTGCAATTTCAAATTGTCGAAAATTTTATTTTTCTGCTTTTACTACAAGACATATCTTTATCTTGCAGTGCTTTAAAGTTTCAGCTTTTTTAGCTTTTATAGAACGCTAAGTGCTGTATATTCTTATATATTAGGTACGGGTTCAACCCCTAATGTGTGAATTAGTGTGTTTTTACCGAAAATGGACATGTGATGGTATTTTAATTAAATACGCGTGATAAGAGACTATTCTTCTATGCTAAGTCTCGACTCTGAAATGAATTGAATAAGCAAGCTGATCGACAAACATTCTGAAGGTGAACACGCATTTGTTCGTGCACAAAACGATGTTTTCGCTACATCTAACCGTACCGGGGTGAATGAACCGCGTCGCAAAGCAGGATGACATGATCATTGTCGATTTAACAGTTTACTGATGCGATGCGCTTTTATAATTCTAAATTATTTGGCGCGGTTTATTCATAGCCTTCACTTTTGGCAATTGTTCATGGTATTCGACAAATAAGAACACTGCTTAAGGATTGCCGAGTCATTTGTAACGGTCCAATCGGTACTCTTGCACGTAGTTAATACGTGTTATGTGTGTATTTTTAAATCTAATGGAAAACTGACGAAGTTTGTATGTTTATCGTAGAATGTGTGTAATTCAAATATCTTCATCGATGTTACCTTTAATACTGACTACATAAACTTTTTCAACTAACCAATGGAGAGGCACTGGCGATGCTTTGGTGGTGTTCTATTAGTAATCGAAATTTAACTATGCGCGGCTATTTTGTGTGGTAAAATATGAAATAAAACAACGAGAAGCTAGGTTTATTGCCTAAAACCTTGATCCATATTTCCTATCAACTTGAACATGATTGTACCCTTATTTTACCCCAAAATACAGAGGCGTTACTAATTGACGTTTTGTATGGCATATATGTCCATTCTACCAAATAACAAGCGCCACCTAACGCGATGAGCAGTGTCTTTCCATTACCTCTCTAGACCACCATTAAAGCATCTTGAAGCCAAAAATCTTGGTTTATATCACCATGCTCATTTCTAAGAATTTATTTTGTATCACTCGTTGACTTAGCACTTCTAGGCTTTAAAGGCAAAATATGTCTCTTAGAAAAAACGTAATTTTCTATTAATCAGCGCTAGTGATATTTAACCTTTCTGCTGTGGGCTTGATCTCAATCGGCGAATAGGATGGAGGCGTATGTATGGTTTGAGTTCACAGCGGTCAAACATTTGTAAACCGGATCACGACCTACCGCGGCTTGCAACCTCTTTAAGAACCTATTTTTCAAAGATTCCTCCGAAACTTCTTAATATCCGTTTCAGTTCATGAAACGTTTTTCAATAACGTTCAACTGAAAATTATGATTCTTTACGAATTGCATATCCGTAGTTTCGTGATCCGAGTAAAATTAAATCAGCAGTCGTTATATTTGTTACCTATCCATAGTTTTCGGTATTCCTAGCTCATAGGGATGATCATAGATGAATGTCACATTCGTTTACGAATCGTAACGCTCTCTTCTATCAAATGTCAAAGTCTCCACGCAATACATCTTAGATACGCTACTGATACGATTTTCACGTTAACGATTGTGACGTTTATTTGTGGTTATTCCTCATAACATTGGTCGACACGATTTGAATTCGCTTATTTCTTTTGATGATATCGAATGCGACAACAAAATAGGACGACGTCATATTTTAAACGAGTAGATTCCACGGGTTTTTTATACAATTTGATAATAATCAACTAGTAAGTAGTAGGTAGTGTTGGCTTCAATTGTGTAATATCTTCTACGAAACATTTCGACAAGATGATTGTTAGACCTCGTCGCACTATTTTGCTATTACAATTTTCTAAAGAATCTTAGTTTGTTAAAGCATTCGAGCAAACCCCCCTTAATTAATCTATCTATCCTTTTTTATTTTATATTAAACCTTAAAAGTATTAATCTACTTACTATCCTGATGTATAACTATTTAATGATTATGTTATATATAATACGTTATATTGCTTAACTTTTAAAAATCGTGTCGATCATTGATGTTCAATAATAAATCTAGTGCGCCCTTATGATACATTTACACATGTTGTACTGTATTTTTATATAACACAAAATTTTATGAATTCAGATACTTATGCGCTACCAGAGCTATCATATTATACAACCAGCCCATTCATCTCAAATCGACAAAAACCTCAAAATAGGTCGTAGTGGTTAAATAGTCGAAAGCGGGGAAAAAAAGGCTGGTGATAAAAAAAAATAAAAAGGCTGTATGTAATTTAGATGTTACTAAGAAATGCAACTTCACGCCTGATGTCATTTGTACATAATATTATTGTGTTACTTTTATTAACATGATTTAGGTTTTTTGTGATTTTCAAGTGTTTTGAAAAAGTTAATATGACCAAATTATTTAATTTATTTATTTTTGAGTTCCTTTTAAATAATGGTCAAAATTTAATCATAAAGAAAAATATTTAAATTGTTTTAAGCCAACTGTATAGCTACGTATTATAATGCGATCTCAAACAACAAAAATAAGCGTGAACGCGAATTTAGTAGGTAGATAGTGCTGTCCCTCTGTCATCGTTTTAGATGGCAACCATCTACTTCAATTTTACTAAAAGTGAACGCAGCGAAAGGGTCGTTCCACCATCATTATCTTATCTGTAAGTATTTGGGCATAAGCGTCGTCGTGATAAAATATTTATACTTCTTTTTAATAATAAAATAAATATGCAGATGAACGTCTGTTTAAAGACTTCCGTCTCGTATGAAATAATAATAATGAAACATATTTTAGGATAATTATATTTTATACTTACTGACTGGCATGTAAAAATATTTATTTTTTACTATAATTTGTATATAAGATTTACTTTTCTCGTTTGGAATGATTTATCTCAAACATTATAAAACAATGAGTCAATTTTTAACTAACCAAAATATTATATTTCTAAAACATTTTAAATTTGTGTCAATTATGGTTTTGCATGATAATGTTATAACATAAAAGATAAGTTTTATAACAAATCGATTTATTGCCATTAAAATTTCGTTGTTTTGCAATATTCATTATTCTCAAAACGCGAGTGAGACGTAATATCAAATTAAATTGTAATAGTAACCCAACCTTTCAAACTAATACATTAAACGTCTAGCTTCACATAATATGAACCAAGACCGTAATAGGCCCGTATTACCGCCATTTGTCGAAAAGTTTGTTTCTATAAAATCTATTAACTTGTCCTACAACTAACACAGACTGGTATTTGATTCATGTGCAATTTAGATTCTGGTAGAATTCAATTAAAATTTGCATTTTAATTACTTTTTTTCTGGAGTTGCTGTTTGAAGTTCAACAATATTTGAAGTCGTAAATTATTGTGTGAACCGTTAGATAAAACGTGCATTATGTTATTACATTAATTGATGGGATTCATTGACTAAAGGTTTTAAAAAGAAAAATCACATGATAATTGTAATGAAAAATGACTTGTAAATACTCTTTCAAATTAACACTACACTGTCAAAATTGTTTGTCGATATGCCGAGCAGAAGCGATTTAATAATTCTATAATGTTTTGGTGCGGTTCATAACTACGGTCCTATTTCAGTCATAAGGTTTACCCGTGGCCTAACAATAAAATCTTCATAAACAAAACATCGTGACTTGTAAAATGTAGTCGCATTTTCTACAGGCGTACAGGTGCATTTCTAAGTGTAATTTTATATGATATTTAGATTAAACGATTATTGGAAGTAAAACACTTCCAATGATCATTTGTAAAGCATTTGTTTAAAAATGCATAGATTTTTTTTATATCGATCTTAAGAATATTTTTTTTTAACATAACGACTTGTGAAACTCACAGCGCTGTAAAGACAGCCAAATTAAATCTAAACTTACTTGAGTAGCACTAGCCTACTTTTGTTACGGTGTAAAGTGCAGGTATACCTTAATATACAATCAAAATATTTACACAGTTGTCAGAACCATGTAAGCAAATAATCATCAAATAAATGTAATAGTCTGTCTTTAAGCGCTGTTTTCTGCCAGCAGATTTTCCAATGAATTCTGTAATATTTTATTGAAATTCTGTATTCGATCATTTGGAACAGGATTTATCTTCTGCCCTAAAATTATTTTGATTAATGTGTAAAAGGGGAGAAAGTAGTCGTGTCTATCGTGTCAGTAATTTTAATGAATTAATAACTTCATTAAATCGTGTATTTTGCTTCTATTTTATGTTGCTTTCATTTAAAAAATAAATGTTTTTTCTAATATATATTGTTTTATTTATACTTTCTATTATAACAATATGTAAAAATAGATAAAAATAGCGATCAAGATCGATACAGAAGTATTTTAGGACTTTGCAACTAGTATTGGCTTGAACGGGCGTTGGCTCCCCTGTTAGCTCAGGGGAGCCAACGCCCCTATGCCCTAATATTAGGCTTATGACTTAAAAAGGTCACGAAAAGTCGACTGTTTCTGAAGAATCTCTGAATGTATGTTCATTATCTTTACCTATGCAATATTAGTACATATAGTATTGAGTTCGAGTAACCATCACGGTAAGGTAGGAACAATAAAAACAATGGTTCTGTGGGTGCAGTTTTTAATGTCTCGAATAATTTTATAAGCACTTAATTAACTGTACTTTTAAAACAGATCATGAATTAAAACTATGTATTTACGTAAGCGGAAATATAATATCAAAGCGACGTCTTAATTTCAAGTAATAATCAAAGGGGCGCCACTACCGAAACAATTAAAAGTCAAACAATTAAATTACAGCGTAGTTAGCGAAATTAGTTATTTTTTAACAATACTGATGAAACAAACCGTTAGTCTAACTAATTAAATACTCATGCATATTTTACCAGAGCCATCTAGCTTCTAAATGAACAAAGCTTGAACTTTGAAGACTAGATTGCTGGTAGAATACTTTTGTAAAATTACCACATATATACAGAACACACATCGCTTGCCATCGCAAGTATTTGTTCTCGGTGGGCATGTAAGCCACAGTACAGAAGGCAAAGCATAACTGAGTTGTTACGCCTTCATGTGTGTTTATAATGCAGACAATCGAAATGGGTTTAGAATCACAAAAATAAATATTTAAAAAAACTGTATGGGATCAGGCTAATTTTAGTCAGATGACTAAACAATTATTTGATAAAAATTTGTCTATAATAACAGTGCTTCTTATTTCTTCTTATTTAATTATTTCACAATTTTGGCCGCCCCAACACTAAACAGTGAAAACAAGCTGCCATCACATTCCCAAATATGCTATCTGGTTAGAAAGAAACAATTGATTTAATTATTTTTGCCACAATCTAACCTTTGGGGAACAGTTGTATATTGGGATGGCAGTTGATAGGCTAGTTGAGCATAGTATGTCTGTCGTAGATGTTACGTCGTTGTTCACGCACTTGGCGCTTCCATTTGTCTTGTTGATGAGTGACGCGGTTAAGCACATTTCCACTAACTCTCATTTGCGTAGATGGACCATTGGTCGAACCTTCATCCTAGAGGAGATAATGCATGTGTGAATAAAAAATTCAATCGCAAAATAACAGTAAAAAAAATAGACCAATGACAGAATCAGGTATTATAACATTGTATTTTTGGTATTTGGTTTTATACCGTCATTTATAAGCAATTGTATGATGGAACACTTGATGTGTTAGTGGCAATGTAACATGTGATGCATTGAGTGTGCATGTCAATGTTATACTTTTTTGGGTACTTACATCTTCATTAGTGTGTTCCTGGTAGGATGCTTTAGCACGCTTGTTGATGAGCGGATCCAGGCAGATCAAGAAACCCATGTAGACAACGAGCAGCATTATCACCCATATCACAATGATCACCACCACCTGAATTTAATTTAAAAACTATATAAAACAAAAGGAAATCAAATACAAATAAACACAATAGAAGTAGGTACAGTAAGGTATTACAATGTCATAAGATGGCTTGCAGATTTCAATCATAGACGGTGCATGGACCAAGCAATTGCCTCACGCATTGAAAAGTAAGGCCAGTACCTCTCCTTTCTGTAGGCCTATATAGAAGTAGTCAATTACTGGCAGCATGATTGTTTTGACTGTCTCATGCATTATCATCCATATCTACTTCATACTTGGATGTCAGATTACACAACATTATCAGAACAGACACAGTCAATGATTATATCAATCTTAAAGAAACAGTGGTTTAAAAAACCAGGTTGAAAAAAGAATAGTTCTGTATTTTTTTAAATACCTTAATAATAGTAGTGTTTCTATTTTCATATTTGCACTCGCAATGCGGACAGAATTCTTGCTCCCTGTTCTGCAGTTTGTCACCAATGCGAGGTAGAATCACGCCTAGGCAGTTACTGAAACAACAATAACAGGGAATTACTTGGGAATCATTCTAGTATTAAAATTAGATTTTTGTTCCTCAATCATGTTTCAATTGGTGGACTTTGTTGAATGAATATTTTATACTTATAATAATTTTTATCAACATAAAGATTGTCATAAGGAACAATTTAAATTAAATAAATGTTTGGAAGGGAGGCCTTTGCCCTGCAGTAGGACACCACAGGCTGAAAATGAAATGTTTCATTAAATTTAGTTATACAAAAGGTCTGTCTACTTTTGGAACAACTTTTTTAATACAACAATATGAGGGAACAAGCAGATAATCTACCAGATGTTTATAACATCTGTCGATAACAATGCACACATTGAACATAACATTGTGGACAAATTTATTGTGCTCAGCATTAAGATAAAAAAATACTTTATTTTGAACTAAAGAGTGAGGTGAAATCTTTGTCTACTCATCTCATTCACACTCATTACTGATAAAAATGTTACTTTGTAAAACAATCTCAGTCTAAATAGCCCAAGTATACCTAATCTTTGTTATCTGTTTACTTTAGATACAAAGGTAACTAGTGCAATAATAATATGTATATATAGACAAGCAGTTTTCCCTGATATGTCTAAATCACAGTGTTGAAATATGTAGATCCTAATATGTCTAATATCCAGAGTTAGTATAAACATCATTGGAATGAATCATGATGCTTAAAAAAAGGGAGAACTGCTAGCTTGAGCTCTGACCCAACAAGACTGACTACCTATAACACACCCTGAGTCATAGTCTATGATCGCAGATACGAAAACAAAAAAAATGGTTGTCTGTAAAGTCGGTTTACTGACGATAGTTGAACGTGACAACGAACGCAAAGGCCGATTGTGCTTCTTTGTCGCTCGTTCCGCGCTCTCGCTTGCACTTCATGGAACGCCTCAGAACGCCTCATGAGTCATGTTTTTTCGTGCGTGCAGCCGGCTCTATCGAATTATAAGACGTTGTCACGTCAAAAAATATCCAGAGTTCTTGGGCATACCCCATACAGTTGTGAGTATATAAATGCCTATTGCATTGTGCAGGAGCAAAATGAGGTCAAACCATTTATTTGGCGGAACATTGTCGATAAATGGAGGACAGCCGGTTGCTCCTGTGTTATTGAGCACTGCTGTGATACACGGACACACACATTTGCACCGTTTATCTTCGTATTGGCCCTGAAAAAGAAATGCATTAAAATAAAACTATGAATAGACAATAAACAATCAAAACTTATATGAATTCATTTTAAGTCTCAATTTGATGTAAATATTCTACAAGTAAAACTTTAGAACTTTAAGCCATGCTTTTTGGGCTTACTAGTAAAAGAGTTATGACTGATACCTAAATGGCTTAGGTTTAAGCCACTAATTATTACCCAGCACAACAGGTTTACCCTTTAGCAAAGCAACTAGGAAATGTTCCATAAAGAACTAGTTTAGATAAGAGCTGTTGTCTCTGTTATTTGCAACTATAGGAGACTGCAGAAAGTTTAACTCTTCCAGTGTACTTTGTAAATAAGTTGTGCTAAACAAGGTGTTGACCAATTTCTGGGTTCTAACAGAGCTATGTTGCTTACCTACTCAGCTCAAACAGATTCAGAGGTGTTTTCTATCATTTTAAGACTTATCATCTTAATATTGGAAGCTAGGTTTAGTTGGTTACAGTATAGAGATGAAGGATTAACTACCACGACCAAACTATAAAAAAACACTCCAATATAAAAACTACTTTCGTCAAAGGTAATCATGGATGAGTTCTTATATAATATAACACTAGATAGGACTATTTGTATTGACTTACAGAAACGGAGAGCACGCAGGCACCAAGAAACACTAACAAAATATATTTATGCATTGTAAATCTTCATTTATCACTAGAAATAATGCAACGTTCAACGCAACAAAACAATTGTCTGACCTGACTGACAAATTAGGGATGGGCAAAAAATATCGATATATCAAAATATCGATATTTTTTCTGAAAAATATCGATATATATCGGCGATATTTTTTCCAGCGATATATCGATATTCGATATTTATTTTCAGCTATCAAAATCGATATATTTTTAAAGCTCGAAACAACGAGTGCTCCTGATGTCAATATCAGACAAATTCTTTTTTGAGTAATGTTATGTTTAATTTGTTTTTTTTTAAGTCAAGCAATGAAAATCCTGTTTTTTTTAAATAAAAAAACGGATGTCAAAACAGCCAGATGTATATTTGCTTTAAAATTTCTAATATTTTGGCAATTTTTATAAATATTTGCATATTGGGCAAAAAATATCGATTTCGAAATATCGATATTTCTTGGATGATATAATCGATATATTTGAAATATATCGATACGATATATATCGATATTTTTTTCGGTTTGCCCATCCCTATGACAAATTTGACATTTTATTTGACTTGACATACCAACAAGACTTCAAAATCTGATCGATTAGAACTGCGTTAGGTAGTGGCATTTTGGCTTTTACAAAAAAATATGAATTGCAGGTATAGTTTTGTACCAAACACATCTCAACGTTTGAACATCCGTTTTATACTTTCCATACATACAGTTTGGCCAAGATGAATAAGGAAAAAGTCTTCACAACATTCCTTGCGTTAGACTCATGTCATGTTTCATGTACATCCACAAGTCACGTTGACATAAGTACGGTATGTTTGGCAAAAAAAGTGCTGCCAGGTTAAATTATGAAAAGCCGTTAAAATCGTTAAAATTGTAATATAATGTTATTATATGGGGAGAGCCACCCTCAGCCAGACCTTCGTTATTTTAGTAAGGCTGAAAGTTTCTCTGTGTGAGCCTCCAACACAGGTAAGAACGACCCCTGACTATCGAGTTTCGGTTGTGGTTACTTTAGCAGATCTCTCGCGCTCGCACCTACAGCGGGCTTCCAATGTGTCTGGTGAGATGTAATAACCATGACAACTGTCTGGCTTTTGAGGTACCATATTTTATAAGTCTCTTAGTAACATATATAAAATTCAGCTTTTATACTATGACGAAAGTATGATTAAAATTGATTAAGGTTTAGGGGTGTCTGGCAGGGGGAAGCAACCGTGACAAGTGTCCGGCAATGAACATCGTGATTCCCAAAGGTATTCTGGAGAAAATATAGCAAAATTGAACTTTACACCTTAAGGAAAGTAAGGTACTATTTTATAAGTACACCTTTACCACCGGTTATCTGCTAAAGTAACCACAACCGAAACTCGATAGTCAGGGGTCGTTCTTACCTGTGTTGGAGGCTCACACAGAGAAACTTTCAGCCTTACTAAAATAACGAAGGTCTGGCTGAGGTCGGCTCTTAGGCTATTACGGCTTTTCAATAGTTTTGGATCTAGTCGCATCATTTCAAGATAACTATAATATTTTTTAACATAATTTTTCTGTTGAAATTGGTCCTTGTTTATTTTTTCCAAAACTTGGCAGTGAATTTGACGACCGATGTGGCGCGGTGGGCGATGGTCCGCCTGCGACGCGGAAGGTTGCGGGTTCGATTCCCGCCTTGGGATAAATGTTTGTATGTTCTGCAAATATTTATTCCGGGTGTTCTGGGTATTATATGTACCTATAATAAAAAATATCTATCTATGTAATAATATAGTATGTCAGTCTTCTAGTACCCATAATACAAGCTCTGCTTAGCTTGGGGCTAGATGATGTTGTGTGGATTGTCCAGCATTATTTATTTATAATTCATCAGAGACCATGACCATGACCATACATTAAGAGCAGTCACCAATTTGTGAAGGTTGAGGTTTTTATATCGCATATCTGGCAGCCGTTCGTTTTCTTCTTCTAGCGTGTCAATTAAACACAACAACAATCATTTTATACAAAGTTCTGGCAGCCCTAAGTTAGAGCAATACGGGGCATAATCTCTACTAAAATCAGAATCAAACTTGATCGATTTGAAATGCGCTTCTTCTAACGTTTACTTACTTTGCCAATCAACGTTTTAATTTGGGTACCTAGGTTCTTAGTCTTTGCTCGCTTCGCTCTATCGATTAATAAAGCATTGGTCTGGTCACATCTATGTAATATATCTTATGATAGGCACCTATCATGTTTTCAACATTTAGGTAGGAACTTACTTAATTTCAATTCCAATTTTTTTTTACTCCTTTTTTACTATCTCTTGTGGTTTCGGACTTGGCAATCATCGCCTTTCTCAAAAAAACTACGTATACCTAATGTGTAATAAGTATATAGTAATGTTTAATGACTTTTAAAATATTTCACTGGGCTTATTTCGAACATCACAAAAAAACGTATAGATAACACTTTGAGGGACTTAAGAATAATCTAATTCACATGCCTGGTTCGTTATTTTTGTTATTAAAAGTTATAAAAAAAAACTTTCGAAGTCGAGTTGCCTTAGCGACATAAAATATGGAAATACTTTATTATACATATATTTTTGCTTGTATAGGTACTTACTTATAACTTAGGTTTAAAACACGTCTAGAACTGTCTTTAGGATTTGCTTGCACCGCGTATGACTCACCTCACCGCGAAGCCAAGTGAGTCACACTCACAAGTCAATGTAGGTAGGTAGGTACCTACCCCTCTTCAAACAACACTGCGACACGCACCCATAATAAACAACTAACTTAACAAGTTTTTAGAATTTATTAAGTAAAATCATAAGTTCTTGTTGCTTAAGTAAGCCTATAAATTTGTGGGATAACAAAATCATGATTGCCAACCTCGCTGTAGATAAACAGGAAGTAAGTACCTATCTATGCAGCCAACCTTCTTTGATGAGAGAAATGCGTCTAGTCTAGGCCACTGCCAGTCTGTAGACTTACTAATATTAATATTTTTCAGGCTAAAAAAAATTAAATCGCCCCAAATAAGATCTCGAAATGTTCCAACAAACTTTTACTTCTCTTTTGTTACTTTACAACCTTATGACAGATAGGTAGGTACTTACCTACATTATAAAACCAAAAGATGTAGAGAAATAAACGATTTCTACAGTATCTGATTAGTTGAACCTAAGTTATATTTAATAGTAGATATACTTATTTATTAAATGAAAGAAGCCATTAATAAAAGAATGTTGTGATTGTACTATATGCCAATTTAGGTCGGGTCATTACCAAGTTTTAAATGTATACTCTACAAACATTCAAACTCACAACGATGGTTTCTTCAAGTGACACAATGTCGCTTCGATATAAGTACCTACCTATGTAAAGAACAAAATTCTTCGAATATCTTGGACTTTGGTTCCAGTCACCTTTTCGCGTCCCTATTATTGTACATGTACACGTGCCCACTAGATGCACTCCTAATACGCCATTATTAATTAGTTTATTTTACACAAGCTTTTGAGGTCAAAGCTATGGCGACGTTCAAGATAATGTATTAATGTTCACTCGGTTTCCTAATAGGAGAAAGGAGGCTATTTTTATTCTTATACTAGGTACATGGAAAATATCGACCAAAGTCCGCAGTAAGTAATATTATGTATTTGCCTAAAATGAAATATTTTGGTAAGACAATTTACACATACATAATGTATGTGTAAATTGTCTTACCAATTTTAACCACAGTTTTAAGATAGGTATAGAAAACCATTTCAAATTCAAATCTATGTCTAATTTTATGTCTAACAATTTAACAAATATATACCTATGTATTATATATGCATATGCAAACTTTAAGAATAAGAATAAGAATAAGAATCATTTATTGTAAAACTAAGCTACTACCAACTGAGCTGTGAAGCCTGTCACTGCCAGTCACTACTTGGTAATTTTAATTTTAATTTTGGTGAAAAATCGGTCACAATTAAAATAATGTGACCGATTTTTCACCAAAATTTAATAGTGAGCTAAGTGATTAAAATTACCAAGTAGTGACTGGCAGTGACAGGCGTCACAGCTCAGTTGGTAGTAGCTTTGCCTTCCATGCTGTGAGTTCGAATCCCACTCAGAGCAAATGTTTGTGTGATGAACATAAATATTTTGTTCTGTGTCTGGGTGTTACTATGTAATTCTATGCATATACAGGGTGTAACAAATGAGGTGGACCAAAAGCAAAAGGGCGATAGGGGAGCTCAATGGCTATCCATATAACCCCCATGTATGTTCAGCGATATTCAGTCGTTCAAAAGTTATTCCCACTTTTATGTTTTTTTTTTTCATTAACATATTTTAGGTTAGATTTCCCAAGTATACCCAAACTATCAAGGCTACAACCGTAATTTTTTTACACCTTGTAGCTTAATAGTAGACCTTTCGTACTGCAATACCAGTTTGAGTCGTTATTTGATTGATTTCCAAATAAAAAATAATCTTTGCAGAAAAATCCGAAACCTGAACTTCCGCGAAAAACTTTAGGAGCAATTTAAAAAAAAAACTTGCTGAATATTTTTTTCCACAACCTATCTTAAAAACTTCCTCCATTTATGGAGAAGTTACCCTGAAAATTTCATAAGGCTAGTACAGAAGGATCATGTTAAAAAGTGAACTCATGTGTTGTAAAAGTGCTGAAATCGACGGTTCAATCGACCAACACGATGGCCCGGGCAAGGCTCAGATTGTATGCCACCCCTTCTAATCAATTGCTCTTGGTATATTCTAGCAGCCTCTCGAACGTTTTCTTGAGCTACAACATGACAATAATACATTTCTGCATATCTACGAGGAGAATATGGCATGATACACTAAATGCAAAGTTTGTACAGTCCGTAAACGCGCAGTTTTCGTTAAAGTAAATTAATCCAAATTCAGACTCCTGAGTGGCCGCACTTTTCACAACCTGACTCCGTAATTAAGATTTAAAAACTAAAACCCAAATACGAAAAGTTAGGAAGTAAGTTTAACTTTAAAAATTTTCTTAACAGAATTTGTTTTTTTTTACTTAAAACAGATTTTTTTACTTAACATGGTTGTAGTCGGATGTTAGTTATGTTAAACTACATAACATTAAGCATGCGACTAAACCCGTGATGAAGTAAAATAAATCAAGAAACCAACAGTGGATTAGGTGTGAAGTCTAAAAAAGTTAAACTTGTTACCTAGCTTTTCGTAGTCGGGTTTTAGTTTTTAAATCTTTATTACGGAGTCAGGTTGTGAAAAGTGCGGCCACTCAGGAGTCTGAATTTGGATTAATTTACTTTAACGCAAACTGCGCGTTTACGGACTGTACAAACTTTGCGATTAGTGTATCATGCCATATTCTCCTCGTAGATATGCAGAAATGTATTATTGTCATGTTGTAGCTCAAGAAAACGTTCGAGAGGCTGCTAGAATATACCAAGAGCAATTGATTAGAAGGGGTGGCATACAATCTGAGCCTTGCCCGGACCATCGTGTTGGTCGATTGAACCGTCGATTTCAGCACTTTTACAACACATGAGTTCACTTTTTAACATGATCCTTCTGTACTAGCCTTATGAAATTTTCAGGGTAACTTCTCCATAAATGGAGGAAGTTTTTAAGATAGGTTGTGGAAAAAAATATTCAGCAAGTTTTTTTTTTAAATTGCTCCTAAAGTTTTTCGCGGAAGTTCAGGTTTCGGATTTTTCTGCAAAGATTATTTTTTATTTGGAAATCAATCAAATAACGACTCAAACTGGTATTGCAGTACGAAAGGTCTACTATTAAGCTACAAGGTGTAAAAAAATTACGGTTGTAGCCTTGATAGTTTGGGTATACTTGGGAAATCTAACCTAAAATATGTTAATGAAAAAAAAAAAACATAAAAGTGGGAATAACTTTTGAACGACTGAATATCGCTGAACATACATGGGGGTTATATGGATAGCCATTGAGCTCCCCTATCGCCCTTTTGCTTTTGGTCTACCTCATTTGTTACACCCTGTATATAAGTACAAAAAAAAAGGATGATTGATTAATAAAAGAGAAGAAGAATGATTTCAAGAATGATTAATAAAAATACACTCCGTGTTTGATTCCTGAGTCGCGTAACAGGATGGTGCTGATAATGCGTAGATTGCAAATTGCATACAACTAGGAAGATATTTTCCTGTCAATCTTAGTTACGGGGTCTACATACCTATGCATCACGCTGCATTTAATGAGGACGACCTTCAGATACATTTACCACTAGGTGCCAATTACGGCGCTATATTTACACATATTCTGATTTTTTATCTTTTAGTCAAGCTGATGAGTAGGTAAATACTAATAATAGTTTTTTTTTCTTTTGGTAAGTACCTACTATACCTACCTATCTTTAAAAAATATATAGGTATGTATTTGCAACTTATATTATAAAAGTAGAAAGAAAAACATTTCTAATTTAAAAAAATCGTTCAAAATATCTACCTACAAAAGCATGTATTTCAGTACTCTTACAAATTATGGGCAGGTATGTAAAGGTTCATCGTAAAATCGGATTTGGTTAAACTCCAGAGATTAGGAGGCGGAGCTTATCCACGGTTCGATGTAAACGAGAGTAGGTAGGTATTCTGTAAACGAAAGTAGGTAGTCTGTGACGTCAAGACGCTGAAACATTGTATGATTTTTATATACGCCGAAAATCTACTGAAAATATCATGGTCATATGAAATATCTTTATCAAAAATGTGAACCACGATATTGTTAGAGGGGTACGGTACAGATAAAAAGACAATACAACCACAAAAGCTAGAGAGGTACACCAAAAGCTTTCCTAAATATAAAAATTATTAGGCCACTCTCTCTATTCTAGCCAATAGAGAGCCACTGTATTTTATCATCTTAATAATCAAAATAAAAAAAATTAAAATCAATAATTCTTTATACAGTAAAATCACAAGGATCATTTAAAATCGTCTTAGGTGATTCTAGGTATTTTGTGTATAACCACAACAAAACACTACACACTGCTACGAGCTTCTACGTGTCTACGTGACTCACTACGAAATAAATGATACAACTAGGTTCTACGCGTCTACGCGCGAAAACTACGTAGCAAACAAAGTCACAAGTTTATTTGGGTAACACTGGATTTTACACTAGGTGAAAACATATTTGATTAGGTAGAAACAAACTACATAGTTTCAATAAACTAACCAAACCTAGCGTTGAAATCGAGTTATCCTTAGAGTCCCCGCAGACTACAGACTTTTATCGGCCGATAGTTTGGTCGGCTTCTTAATTAGTATGAAGACTGAATCACTGTAATGTGCGCATCTGCATACATCTCTCTCTCGACAAAACTATCGGCCGATAAAAAGTCTGCAGTTCGCGGGGGCCCTTGGAAAGAGTTAATTTAATATCAAACTATTTAAGTGCCCAACAAAAAATCTTATTTTCGTACCGTGCTTTTAATGTGTGCTTATTAAGACGAAAAAAGCAATAAGTATTCTAATTGTAGGGGAGACCGAGGAGATTTGTTACAAAGCCGATTTCTCGGAACCTATGATCGTTAGTGAGCCACTCATGATTATTTTTAGATGCGCTTCTTGATGGAACAAGTGCCTCAGGCACCAGGCAAAATGTACGACGTCTGCATGAAAAAAAAGCCAAATAATGTCAAATTATGTATAATGCATAATATAACTAATCTTTTCAAAACTCGCTACAAAATCAAGCTAAAACGGATAATCGCAACCATCACACACTTAACCTAACACCCACACACGTAGTCACAGAAAAAAACCCTCCTTCTTTAATAGGGAAACCGCAAGGAGGATACATGTGTAACAAACCTATAAAGGCTAGGGCGTACCGTACACCACCATTATACCTGGAGCTCTGAGGAATACAGCTCCTCTCCCTCTCCCAGTCCACATTTAGCAGCCACAGCGAGCGCACGTGTGCCGTGTGCTCCGCGAATTTTATCTCCGAAGTATTATACAAATCGTGTGTGAATAAAGCAATCTTCGGAGAAAAACTATTGGTAAGATATTTTGATAATTGCGGAAATTAAAATATTTATTTTCGTTTTGTATACATTTTCGTGTTGCGATTTTTATCGGTATTTTGCGCGTAAAATTTTTGTTTTATAACTTTTTTATTTTAGAATATGTAAAATGTATGTCTTGTAATACATTATTATGCTTTATTCAATTAGACCTAATTTATTAAAAAACTTGGATTTTGATAAATTCTTATGGCGGCCTAGAGCTTTTTTGAGGTTTAATATAATTTCTATTTTATTTATGTTTTCTTAAATGTTTTTTACCTTAATTTAAGTTGAGACAAGCGCGTGGCTTCCTTTTGAAATATTTTCCGGCTTTACATATATTTGAAAGATACATTTATTTCCAAAACCACCTGTCGATCGACGTAGGATTTTTCAAAGGAGATTGAAGGATAGGACTGTTTTGTCAAAAATACATACGTAGCTTAATTATGTTGATTTGTTATATAAATAAATATAATATAATAAATATTCTAGGACATTTCACACATCGCGGCTCTAGTCCTAAATTAAGAAAAGCTTGTACTATAGCAACTAGATAACTAATAGAATACTCATATACATTTTTTTTTAATTCATTCACAATATATAAAATCACCCTAACCAGAACAACTATGTATGTTCGTCACACAAACAATTGCTCTCGGTGGGAATCGAAACGTATTGATGGAAAATTGTATTTATACCACTTTTTACTTAAGAACTCTTATCAAGGGCTCTTTGTCAGAATTTGCAACGGGCCCCGAGCTTTCTTGATCCGGCACTATCTGCGAGTACAACCCACGCATTGATTTCTAGGGTTTATAATATGTTTTTTTTTTGGTTTAAGTCGATCTCAATGTCATTACTTAATCCAATTAGATCCAATCCAATAGAGTAACGCTTTGGAATTTTCTGTTATGTTATTTTATTAGAAAATAAAGAATTTGAATAACCACCTTGCTTACTGTCATCATTCAAGCTATGTTACACTATATCATCTTATCCCATCTAAGCAAAGCTTAAATTATGGATAAAAATTGCTGATAGATATAAATATAATGTACATGTATTTCATACCACACTTAAATGCTGTGCGTCGTGGGTTCGATCCCCACCAAAAACTAACATTTATAATGGCCAACATTGTTTGTCTTTGTCTGGAACAAAAAATGTCTACCATAACACAAATGTTCGTTTTTTGATGGGAATCAAACCCACGACCCACATGATAGAAGGCAGAGTTATATCCAAATGAGCGGTGACGTCTGTCAAAGTCTGAACATTTCGTTTTTAGAGTCGAGTTTTAAAACGGCAGAAGACCAATTTTTTTTTGGCTTTAACTTTTTATACAAACAAACATGTAGATCAAATCCACCCATCTGTTTGTACCAACATCTATCAAAATATTTTATTCCGTTATTTTCGTTTTCGATAGCCTAAAACTAATCAAAAGAGTTGGATTTTAGAAAAAATATGACTACAAATTTAACTCTGATTGGAAATACACGTGTAAGAGCGTTTTCACATTATCCGATTCGATATCGGTGTCGGACGCCGATCCGATATCGGGGTAAGTAAAATGTATGAAATATGTACCTCCGATATCCGATATCGGGCCGGACAATATTAAAGACAGACACATACAACTCTGCGACCGTGAACTCGGCAAAGAGTGTTCTATCGAGATATTACAAAGGTAGATTTTTATTATTTCATTTCGATATAACTTTGATGTTTTATGTTTTTATCCTATTTGAGAATAGCGTCAGCTATTTAAATGTGTTAGGTACAAAAGCTGAAGTGAAGTAAAAGTTTGAAACCACTTGTTGATCGTTGTAAACCTACTCATGTAGGTACATAAGCGTTCGTAAAAAAAAACAAGAATGCGTAAATAAAGTCTAATTGATATATTAGAAGATTTCATATAACAGACCGTTGCAAACGATCTATAGATAGCTCAACTAATCCAAATCAATACCAATGGCGAACGTACCTACCCAAGATGCTGAAATAAAAAAAACTGCTGAAAAAACAAAATACTGTCATAATCGTAAATTTGTGAATTAAAGAACATATTGTTTGACTTAAAAGCAATGCATTGCTAGTAAAACAAATTAGTCGTAAAAATGATCGAATGGCTGGAATTTTTAATTAGCTCAATATACGTATATTCCAATAAACCCAATCATTTTCATTAACTAGGTGATTGTCCGCGACTTCATCTGCGCTTCCCGTTGCTGAAACTTTTTGTATCAATGTGGATAAATAAATCATTCAAAGATTATTTTATATTTCTACGTTTACTTCATAACGCCACTTAACCCCATTTTAGACAAAGCGTAAGTATATGTATTGGTTAGATAAGGATAAAAAAATGTTTTTTTTTGTAAATACCTACTTACTTTTGAAAGTAAATAGACCATAGATCCCGGGAAACATCAGTGTTTGCAATCTCACAAAAGTTTCTTCATTGTGGGGATCGAACCCAAGATCCACAGCATAGAAGCTACCATTTCAGTAGTATACTATTTCGCTTCTAGCATTTTATATTAATGACAAACAGACACACGTTAGCGGGTTTTATGTAGATAAATTCGGAGTTTTCGAAACAATATCGAAATATTTTATTTCAGAAACTACAAAGTCAACAGATTCGTGATATTGGCTAATTAGGAGTGATTGTGTCATACGTGTACCCTTTACACGTGTCTTCAGTCAGTCAATCAGAAGGTTTCCTTTTATTCTCATTTTTTCTTCTTTGGGTTCATACTTCTATGGTTTTACACTTTTACACGATATGATGAGATAATCTCTCATATTTATAATTAGACGCCTTCCCATTTTCAGTTAATCAGAAGGTTGCTTTTTGATTCTCTTTCCTTCTTCTTTGGGTTCATACTTACTTCTATAGGTTTTCACGATATGGTGAGGACTCTCATATTTAGGACTAGACGCCTTCCCATCTTCAGTCAAACAGAAGGTTGCTTTTAGATTATCTTTCCTTCTTCTTTGGGTTCATACTTGCTTCTATAGGTTTTCACGATATGGTGAGCTAATCTCTCATATTTAGGACTAGACGCTTTCCCATCTTCAGTCAAACAGAAGGTTGCTTTTTGATTCTCTTTTCTTCTTCTTTGGGTTCATATTTCTATGGTTTTACACTTTTACACGATATGATGAGATAATATCTCATATTTAGAATTAGACGCCTTCCCATTTTCAGCTAATCAGAAGGTTGCTTTTTGATTCTCTTTCCTTCTTCTTTGGGTTCATACTTACTTCTATAGGTTTTCACGATATGGTGAGCTAATCTCTCATACTTAGGACTAGACGCCTTCCCATCTTCAGTCAAACAGAAGGTTGCTTTTTGATTATCTTTTCTTCTTCTTTGGGTTCATACTTCTATGGTTTTACACGATATGATGAGCTAATGTCTCATATTTAGAACTAGACGCCTTCCCATTTTCAGTTAATCAGAGGTTGCTTTTAGATTCTCTTTCCTTCTTCTTTGGGTTCATACTTGCTTCTATAGGTTTTCACGATATGGTGAGCTAATCTCTCATATTTAGGACTAGACGCCTCCTCATCTTCAGTCAAACAGAAGGTTGCTTTTTGATTCTCTTTTCTTCTTCTTTGGGTTCATACTTCTATGGTTTTACACTTTTACACGATATGATGAGCTAATCTCTCATATTTAGAACTAGACGCCTTCCCATTTTCAGTTAATCAGAGGTTGCTTTTTGATTCTCTTTTCTACTTCTTTGGGTTCATACTTACTTCTATAGGTTTTCAAGATATGGTGAGCTAATCTTTTATATTTAGTAGACTCGACAGGTTTTGTTATAAAAAAATTGTGAATAAACATGTAGGTACATGTTTTTTCACAATTTTTTTTTGACCTACTTATGTTACGTGTTGGAAGAGACATAGCATTTAAAAAATGCATGTGGATTCGGTTTTCTAATGCACTAGTTTTCCGACGGATCTATCCATTCTTTATTAATGGTAGCGTGTGAAGGCGGTGAGGGTGAGTCTTCGTAAACCTCTTTGTAGTCATTTTTAGCCAAGGCTTCGATCAGCTTTTTCTCGAAGTAAAAAGTAATGAAAAATTACTTTATTTATGATTCTTTATTTTTAAGTTCCTTATACTTTTCTAGAACAAGGTTTTTACTTATTAATGTTGCAGTTAGTTAATTAGTTAAGGCTTTTTCGACTACTTTTTATAATTCTGTTCACAGTAGTAAATTAAAAATCAAGTTTTCAACGTTATTTCTGGGTGTCTAGTTACAGCGACGCCTGACCCGAGGGTTGGTGAGTATCTGGCCCAGCGTATCAGTACTGATTTGGATCAGTTAAACTATCGATAGCGATCTATATAAACTATATATAGATCGTTTGCAATGGTCTGTAGATGGCTCAACAGTTTCTTATGCATTTTATGTATACCTATGAGCATTTTGTAAATACTGTAATGGATGTAAGTTTGTTAGCATCTTAACGTTTGTTTAATCCATCGGTATAACTTTGTTATTACCGATGGATTAAATATTGGGTTCGGCCAAATATCAACAAAATCGTATCTGATTATTGTGGAGTGACAGCATGCTCTTTGAGCACGGAACACCCTCTTACTCATTTCACAGTTCACGTGAGTCATGTCGGTCGCGTGTTTAAATGCACTCCCCAAACCACTTTTACCTGAGCTATCTCACCCCTTCAATTCTTTGCTAATTAGATAACACAAATAGTCGAGTTGATTTACACGCAGTTCAACGCAGACTGGTTCTGCAGTTTATTTATTGTGAGTAGGTAACAAATATCTACACCGTATGAGTCATAGGCACAGATCGAAAAAAGCCACCTGGTTTAATTAGACAAAATAATTTAAGAAGTAATGAACGCGAGGATGGAACGGCATACTATGTCTATTAGCTAATTTTAATTTATAACATTTCCTCACTAGATTTGCACATACTTGTCCTAATTTTACATACTTATTACGGCCGGTTTCTGGAAACCCAAATCACGATTGATCCCAGTTTGACACATAATAATTATTAGTTATTTTTCGTTGATCATCGTTTGAGAAACCGGCTGTAAGATTATAACAAGCGTTAGTGTGATTATAAGGTTAGAAATGATTTTGTTTTTTAATTTATTTTGTTTGTTCTAGGTACATACATCATGTATACTATAATTTGGATTTTTGCCATAATATGTGGCTGCAACGCCCAAAAAATACCTACCAACATCGGCGGCCGTGGTAAGTTTTATTAGGTTACAACGATGGAACTTATAATAAGCACTAGTCGACAACTAAATACCCTTTGATAAATATACAGTATACCTACATATACTGCAAAAAAAATATTTTTATCAAAAACTAAAAGACAACTTTTGTATTTGACGGCCACAAATGCGAGTGTAGCCTAATTGTGTTACTGCTGTGAGCGACTTCATGCTAGTGAACCCTGCGAGTAACGGTCTTCCTGTAAGGCTAGAAATTTGTACACTTACGATTTATAGCATGCTAAGAGCACTAGCCATGATCTGGCAGGCTTCAGCCCTGTACTTCATCAGCCACTTAATTTTTTAATTGTAAAATAATTTGAGTTTCAAAACTTGTTTCTGTAAGCTTAAAAATTTAATAGGATGGAGTTTATTTATTGTAAATCTTGAAAAAAAAGTTACAGACGATTACAATCAGCAATAGTATATGCCAGATCAATTAGAAAATGCACAGTTGATGAGGTAAAATAAACTTTATCCTGTATACTTAAAATTTTTATATGTTTTCAAGTAAACGTCTCAGAGTAAATATGTACAATGCCAGACGGTTTTGAACAGCATAAGACCTTGCCAGGCGAGGGGACAGCTGCTAAAGGCGTGCGAGTCAGAGGTGTTGCGTGAATGCCTATCTTTCAGTTTTACTTCAATTTTCAGTGATTTTACTTATTTTTTATGACATATCTGGCAAGCTAGCTTGCGGGCCACCTGATGAGAAGTGGTCACCGCCGCCCATGGACACTTGCGAACACCAGAGGCGTTGTCGGTGCACTACCGGCCTTTGAGATAAAGATATACCCTTCTTTTGAAGGCTCCCATGTCGAAGCTCCAAATGTATGGATTGAAATGTTCAAAATTAAATAATGCACGTTATGAAAAGTTCCTTACTACGTACAACTACGTACAAAAATAAATTAAGTGGTGTGCAATAAAGTGTTTTCTATCTATCTATCTATCTACAACACAAATAATCCTAAAGTGCTTATGAAAAAGTAGTAAGCTATGATTCATCGAATTCACCACCCTGCCAACGTGAACTACATCAACAATTATTGAGAACTGCCTACATTACCTACAAATATATGGCGAAATTGTAATTTTAAAGAACCATTCTTATTCCTGAAAATAACGGTTGGAACTTAATTGATAGTTCTTACGATTTTAATTGGTTTGAGAGGAATAAAGTTCCATCTTCTATACCTATACGACATACTTTTACAAGGACCTGCTGATACTGCCACAGCACAATCGCCTGAAACTGAGGAATACATTTCAGGTAACATACAACTATTTTATCCGTAACATTTAATATGCAGTCCTATGTAATAGAGCTTGATATTTAATTCTTAACAACCTTATTCAAAAAATACTAAAAATTATTACGGTAGATACCTACATTAAAATATTTTTTCACTATTTTCAGATGAGGAAAACATTGTTAAAGAATCAGATGATGATGCAAACAGTAGTGCAATCTCGGATGATGCTGAAGAAAATGAATGTTAAAAATAATGTAGATTGCATAAAACCCAATAAAATACATTGCATTTACTGTATGCTAATAAATATGTTCATAAAATTGAAACATTAACATTTCTTATTTGCACTCCCTTAGCAGCTGTCCCCTCGCCTGGCAAGGTCTTATGCTGTTCAAAACCGTCTGGCATTGTACATATTTACTCTGAGACGTTTACTTGAAAACATATAAAAATTTTAAGTATACAGGATAAAGTTTATTTTACCTCATCAACTGTGCATTTTCTAATTGATCTGGCATATACTATTGCTGATTGTAATCGTCTGTAACTTTTTTTTTCAAGATTTACAATAAATAAACTCCATCCTATTAAATTTTTAAGCTTACAGAAACAAGTTTTGAAACTCAAATTATTTTACAATTAAAAAATTAAGTGGCTGATGAAGTACAGGGCTGAAGCCTGCCAGATCATGGCTAGTGCTCTTAGCATGCTATAAATCGTAAGTGTACAAATTTCTAGCCTTACAGGAAGACCGTTACTCGCAGGGTTCACTAGCTCTCCAGCTATCAAACAACCATTGGGTAAAACGTTGTTATAGGTATTTATTGGACAATGTTGAAGATGCAACCAAAAAAGTATTAAGTATCTAATAATATGTTATGACACAATATTATAACTGTGAAAAGAAAGTCTAATTATGTAAATTAACTTAACATTTATAAAAAATAAATTTCTAAGATTTAGCTAAGAATTTTAACACATTCGTTTAAAATCTTAGCTATAAAAGTTTAATACAATATAGAATATAAAAAAAAACATATATTATAAAAAAACTTAAGAACTAGATTGCCGCCGGCAGCAAGGCAAGGCCTAAGGTGCCGGTGCTCAAGGCTATACTGAGGAACCTCCGGGCAATGCGTGCCGTGTCGAGGATTACTGCCTTCTGCATCTGACCTTGGAACCAGCCTTCTAGCGAGAGCCTCTTGAGATGTTGATCGAGGCTCTTCGCTATCAGACCGTTCGCGGAAACAACTATCGTGTTTAATATATTGTATTATTGTATAATATTTTTTGTATTTATTTTTATATTATATTTATTTTTAGATCCATATAGAAAAATTATAAGATTTATAAATAAATATATGAATATATATGTAAAGGTAGGTAAAATAACCACAACGGTGCAAACATTTTGTAGAACTATATTGTATTATGCACATTTAGTAATTCGATACTCTATCTTTCGATTAATTTTATATTTCGTGCATTCGATACTATATTTACCGATATCTAGGTCACCACATAATGCTACAAACTTATCTTTTCGGTTATTTATATTAATATTATTAAGTTTCATGTATAAGTTTAGTTATAAAACACGCAACTTATGTATCTACCCAAACTTCCAATAATACCTACATTTACATAGTGATAAGTTCTTCAAATTCAAAGCAGACAAAAGATACTTAACTATTTAAAAAATTAGCAATAAATAAATAAATAAAATAAATAAATAAATAATGCTGGACAATCCACACAACATCATCTAGCCCCAAGCTAAGCAGAGCTTGTGTTATGGGTACTAGAAGACTGACATACTTAATATAATACATTACATAGATAGATATTTTTTATTATACATATAATACCCAGAACACCCGGAATAAATATTTGCAGAACATACAAACATTTATCCCGGGGCGGGAATCGAACCCGCAACCTTCCGCGTCGCAGGCGGACCATCGCCCACCGCGCCACATAGCAATGTTAGTCATACGCTTATATTTTCAGTTTTTTATTTATATCGTGACTGAATTACATTACATTATTATTCACACAATCATAAAATAATTGTTATGTTTTTATTACAAACTAGATAAATGAAGTAAAAAAGTTTTGGGATACAACTTTTGCTTTAAACCTACTTGTCACTTATAGTCGTAAGTTTGTGAATAAAATACTTGTCACTATAATTCCCTCATCTCTAACAAATACAATCTAAACTCGAACTTGCAAAGCAATTTTTATTTACTTATTTTCTTTTTTTTTATCAGTTGATGAAACACAAACAATAGTTTTCAAAATGGGAGAGACAGCATTCCTACCTTGTGGGATATCTATCCCCAAAGTAGATGGCATGGTTATTTGGTTCAAAAATGATGAAGTTGTTGCATCCTACCGGTAAGTATTTAATAAAATAAAATTAAAACTAAAATTTGCTTGGATTTCCCATAAGCACGTATTTAATAAGTGCATGAGCTAAGAATGAACAACACAACATACTTAAAAATACCCTTATTTCATCTTTTACATAAAACGTAAAAATTCAATGTTCAATTCAACTAACCTTTACCACAGGTTTTAAAAAAAGGGAAATATTTTTGATAAAACAAATAAATAATTCAGTAAGATGATCACGATTTCAAAATTTGAACTACATCTTTATCAGCATCATTCCCCTGCCCCACGATTCGCATGCTAGGGCGGGTTGACACAACATGTTTTCTCCTTCCACTCACATGAAAATAGTTCAAACATTTTAAAAGAAACTAAAAAGTTTTAAGGCTTGAGACAACTTTGAATGTGTTTTTTATTTATTCATGTTACTTACCAGTCCATTGGTAATTAAACAGCATGCACCAATGGAAAAACATAAGTCATTGAAAATTGAGATTGTGATTAAAAAATGGGCGCATATATTTAAACGAGAGACATAACAAAGTAATCTCACAAACTAGTAAAATATTGAAAAAAGTTTACTATGTTACATTTTTGTTACATACAGCGTTATTTTTGTACAGTGTAAATAGTCTCGATCCAAACGCAAGTCGACTATTACTGCAAAAAGTAAATGAAGGGGACAAGGGAACCTACAGATGTAGGGTCATGGGTATAGATGCTCCAGCTAAGGACCACGTTGTAAACGTTGATGTTTTAGGTGAGTTGGCCTTTGCCCTTATACTACGATGAGTGATCAGAGCCCTTAGTCCGAAGACGCATTTTAAAACTCCCTACTCTCGAGCCGACAGTCGTCTCTCGGATGTCCATACATTTTTGTATGGCTATCCGAGAGACGACTGTCGGCTCGAGAGTAGGGAGTTTTAAAATGCGTCTTCGGACTACGGGCTCTGCACCCCAAGTACGAGTTTGTGCACACACGGATCGCAGAGATGCGATCGCCGAGCGCCACCGATCTTGTATGAAAATCGAAGCTTCTCAAGAAATCTGCTAGGGGCGCTGCTTGGACCTCCATACAAAATCGGTGGCGCTCGGCGATTGCGTCTCTACGATCCGTGTGTGCATAGACCTACTTGGGGTACAGGATAAGACTAGGGTTTGTCACTTTTTCATTTCATCAATATGTTTATGATACATATTCATAGCTATAAAAGTTTAATACGATATAGAATATTAAAAAAAACTTAAGAACTAGATTATATATAGATAATAATTTCATTTATATATTATCTCGCTCTCCTGCGCCCGCGCCGCCAGCCGCCGTGGAACGCTCCTGCAACATGTCATTACATTCAGAGGAACCCTGTTACACCCTGTATCAGAAACTTGTATATAATATATAATCTAAAAAAATCACAGACTTTATAATTTCAAACAGTGAAATGAAATTTTATTGGATAACTAAACATGTGTTACATAATGATAACGAACACTGGAAACTGCTATAGTACCTTTAAACTGTGTTGCATAGTACAGTGGATATCAAATAAAAGGGCTTGACAAATAGTACTAAGAAGTCCTTTGATATCTATACCTACCTATTGAGTTGTGAAAAAAATTATGTCATCCGCCAGTTTGTAGCAGCGGCCACCTTGGACCTATTTTCATCAAACATAGCTAAGAAAACTCCCGATTACTTCATTTTCCAAACAAAATAAGAAAATCATTTCTCACACACCCCCACACCTAAAACACCTCATCATTTTTGCGTCAAGGGTTAAAAACATATTTGATAGTATAGTACTTGCAATATTTGGGACCTTACTTGACATTGTTTTAGTCGGGTAGTCGGTCGAGTGGTGCCTAGCTTGGTATATCTACTAATTGCTTACTTACCTAGAGAAACGCTGCGATACGAACGCTAATTATGAGACCCCTCTTAGTTCAATGCAATTTCCGAGTGGAAATCATGAAAATTGTACAGGTAATTGATTCACCTCCTCCATTGGTAAAATCAAGGTTTTTTCTATATATCCCAACTAGCTCTTTGTTGACTTACTTAAATGTATATAAATATTATAAACACCAACACACTTTTTTTTTCATTATTGTCCCGCTACTACCGCAAATTTGTTGTTGACATTCATAAATAAAAAAACACGAAATTAAATATTTTATTAAAAATACAGTTAAATATTTTACCAAAAAGTAATTTGGAAATTGATTACCTATTAGTATAAAAACAAAATGTGTGTTGTCAAGGTTTTTTTAAAGAGGAATGCAATACGCCTATTTCATCATCAAATCAGGATAGAAAAAGTTTTGTTAAATAATATCGGAACTTAATATTGTTGGCGTTTTGAAGTTGAGATGAATTCTGAAATTTTGAAGTTATAGTTATTAGGTTGTTACTAAAGTATTATATTTCTTATCTATTATATAAGCTCTGATATATAAAATGGTCACAAGTAAAATATCTTGCAGCTCCCGATAAAATGGTTTATTCTTCATCCAAAAGGCGACAGAAGCGAGTTTCATTATATAACAGAAAGTATGTACATTATTATGATACACCCGACAAATTTTGGTCTGTGATACGATGGACTATTGGAATTTTATTAGTGTAATATATAGGGTGTAACATGAGGGTTGGTCTACATCTCCTGTTACACCCTGTATAATGTAGGCTGTTGATCTATTTTTTGGACATTATTTAGTAATGGTAGTTTCATTCGTAATTTAAATAAATAAAGACAAAAATAGTAACAAATAAATAAATACAACTATTTCTCCAGATGTTAATGTTATAACTATTGTGATGTTAATAAATTTTTAAATTGTTTCTGTTCATTTTAGTTTCATTAAATGTATTTAATGAATTTTAAGTTATCATGTCAATTATTTTATTATTGTATTGTATTATTATTTTGTGGAGTTTGATTATTTTTTTATTAAATATGTGTATATATATAATATTTACCTGTGTTTTTATTAATTGTCAACTTTCTAATATTTTATTAATAACAGCCTATGATTTTTAAGTTATCATGTCAATTATTTTATTATTGTATTGTATTATTATTTTGTGGAATTTGATTAATTTTTTATTACATATGTGTAAATATTTACCTGTGTTTTTATTAATTGTCAACTTTCTAATATTTTATTAATAACAGCCTATGATTTTTAAGTTATCTTGTCAATTATTTTATTATTGTATTGTATTATTATTTTGTAGAATTTGATTATTTTTTTATTACATATGTGTAAATATTTACCTGTGTTTTTATTCAATGTGAACTTTATAATATTTTATTGATAACAGCCTGGGTTGTAAATGTTACACTCTCTGATTTTTTTTTGATTAAAATTAATACTTTGGTTTAAAAAAAAAATATTTATTTTATATGTTGCTTCCTTCTTATCCTTAGTTTCTCCAAATTGGTTTATTCTGGCAATTTGCATTTCGTATATTAAATGAAGTTCATATTTATTCATTTTTAATACAAAATGTTTGCACTTGTTATCGCTATAAGTGTGGTTTTGCTGTGTTCAAACAACAAGGCACCTGATTTATGTATTATTATTTTATCATATAAGTTGCAAATCGGAGCAATATAAACAAACATTAAAATGAAGTTATAACATAATGATTGCACCCTCGGTTATCATTTAAATTAAACAGTGAAACATAAATATACTTTTAGTAGGTATTAAATAACCATGTATAAGTTCAAACTATTACTGGTTAAGGTATCCAAGTTAAATTATTAGTACGCTTAATTGACATGTCCCAAAAAGAGATTTTGTATATTGCAAGTTAATTTAAGTGCTGGTATAATTTCATGTTTATTTTTTAGAACTTAAATCGGAATTTATTACAGAGGCATTATTTTGTAGCTATTTATTTAAGTAGCGGTAGGTAGGTACGGAGATTTCTTCAAGTTGCCACAAAAATGTTGCATTTCGCAGTCAGCATATAGAGGAAGGTAGAACTATTGCGAAGTACTATAGCCCATGAAATAATCAGATTTAAACTTTGACAGTCTACACTCAGTTCAAATAATAATAAAAAACTTGAAACTAAAAAAAAAACAGAATCGGTTTAAATTTTTGCGTCTAGAGCGTCAGTAGGTACTAGAGACACACTGCAGTATCGGTGGTACAAATGAACTACTCTTTACTTCTATACTGGCTATTTGTACCTATGTAAATAATTAGGTAAGTACCTCTTAGATTTCGTGCCCTCGCCAATTTGAGTAGATAAGAAGGCACCATAAAACTATTCGCGCCATTTTCAACCGCTTTAAATCGTGATAAAGCGACTACACTGTCAAAGTTTGATTCTATAGCTCTACCATGAGTTTTTACTATACTATATATACTAAAATCGCTAGCGTCTGTAGTTAAAAAAATGTATGAAAATTTGTACAGCGCCTCTAGCGGATAGTTGAGTACTAAAATTCGTAATGTACTAATATTTACGTAAAGGCGATTTTACTGTGACAACTCACGGTAGAGGTACCGATTATTTGTTTGAGTATTTGATGTTGTATCTAAAAGCCGCCTATCATCAGCAGTACCCTCTGTCAATGTGAGTATTCGAACGGACAACAATGAGAACTTCGAGGCAGGCACTCCGAGAGTGCTGGCATGCGTCGTATATGGATGTGTACCCTCGCCTACTGTGACCTGGTACCTTGGAACTACCATGCTCCGACCGAACGTGTATAAGGTATGCTTTCATTTAACTTCCATTATCATTCAATCGAATAACATCATTTTTAAGTTACTTTTTTTGACTGAGCAAATAAAACACAATTTTGTAATAGAAATATTAGATTGTGCGATACGGGTTCACTAAAATTTAATAATAAAATAAGTCACAAATATAAGCACCCAACGATTTTTTTTAAATAAAATTTATGCCTCTTTAAAATATACTTTGTGTCCACTTAGGAAGTAAATAGAGGAAACTTTACGGTGTCTTCCTTGACCTTCGTACCCTCACTGACAGACGATGGCAAAGATCTCGTGTGTAAGGTCACCAACGATCATGCTGCAGCATTCAAAGACAAGGTCACGGTGAGAGTTGGCCGTAAGTTCGGTTACTAACAGCATGGGTTTGAGCTTTTGCACAAATAAAATTGAATAAGTAAAGCTCTTGCACCGTTTGAATGCACTTAGGTCTTACCAAAACTCTGGGACCATGCGACCATCACATGCAACTTTCATTTACGTATCGTGATCCAAAATGATTTATTAACTCTTGCTGTACGTTATCATGTTATTATGTCACTAAGATATGCTAACAATATGTACGCTTTTAGAAGATGTAAACGTAGGTTTATTTATTAGTTGCGCAAAACATTCGTAAACTACAAAAAAATATTTTAATTGATAAAACATCACAACATTGTACAAATACGCACGGAAATATAATTATAATACATTTATATAGGAAAATTACTCAATCTCTCTCAAAATTTTCGAAATGACTCCTTTGGAAATTTTGAGATGATTTATATTGCACTCGAACGCAACCTCAAAATTATTTTATTCAATAACTTACTCTTTGCAATTTTAAAAAGCTCACTTTCTTTTTTCTATTTCGTCTTTTCATATCACTCACTAGACCGACCCATATGCATTGAAAGCGACTACAAGACCATAGGAGCTATCATGGGCGACTCAGAAACCCTCGTCTGCATTGTGGAGTCGAACCCCGAACCAGAGCAGTTCATCTGGACCTTCGCCGATGGACGTACTATCTACACCTCAAGCAAGGTATGATAATTAGTTTACGCAAATTACTTTACTTTAAGTTCATTGAATAGAAAAAATCATTAATGAAAACAGGAAAAAAATATGTTTATTCATCGACATGAAAAAGAAGTAGCAGATAAAAAAGATAGGTCAAAGGCCCCCTAACGAACAGAAAATAAAATGAGCACAGTGAAAGTAGTAGCACCACGCATGGGTTGAAAGAATAAAAAAAAGTATAATTCGGTAGATACATTTTTTATTCTTTCAACTTATGTGTGGTGCTACTGAAACCGTTTGTTAAAGAACGAAAAATGTCCACTACAGTTATTGGAAAACTATTTCATAATTCAAAAGCAACAAATATTATTAGTTATTTAACAGACATGCCACTTTTAATACCATATTTTATTATCATGCATGTATTTAAAATAATTACTCTATTACTTATGCATTTTTTCCTTGCCATTGCATTTTTGATAATCAAACATCAATAGAGTTTCACATTCTAAGAAAATGCTTAACCAACTTTCTTAGACAGAAAAGTGCTTTCTGAAATTATAGACAGGGAAAATAATAGATATGATGAATAAGTAAATAATCTATCGCCATCCACCACACCATCGGGGATGCTAGAACACTGCTGCCACCAACCCAAAGTCCTTCTCCGTTACTTTAAGGAGTTGGGCTGGCAGGGGAACAATGCACTATACACCCCATTGCGGGACGTCAGTGCAGATTTTATTACCCCAATCAGAATCAGAATCAGAAGTAAATAGTACCTTAATAGATGTTATCATCTTCAGCAGAAAGTGTCCGGTCACATCACCCGATACTCATCTACTCTGGTGTGGGTTCCCAGAGAAGATGACTTTGGCCCTCTGTACTGCCGGGCGTCAAACCGCTTCGGCGAGCAAAAGCAACCTTGCACCTTTTCTGTTATTAATGGTGGACCGCCCACTACTCCTCAATGCGATATGTGTTGGGAAGACCACGACACGCTGAGAGTTCAGTGTGACAAAAGTAAGAAATTGTAACTTTAGTTAACTATGCAAAAATATAATTTATATATAATATTCTGGAATTTGTTTAGCTGAAAAGTTGATCTTTAAAGCAATGCAAGAAAAATTTTAAGACTTTGGTCCCTCATCAATATTCAATAAAAAATACAATTTTTATTCTATGTACCCGTTGCTCGCGACAAGAGCTTAGCTTTCAAATACCGGTCTAAGTAGATGCTTAAAACCAAATTCAGGTTCAGCAATAAAAGTTTATTTTCAATTCACACATAGACTGGGACGGCGGCCGTCCACAAACAATACATTTAGAAATTAAAGGACCGGATGGAGTCCGCAAGGTCTCAAGAAAGGGCCACGAGTTGAAAGTAAACTCGATACATCCCCATGTTAACTTCACCGCGGAGTTGTACGCAACCAACAGTAGAGGCAGGAGTGCTATCATCCAACTGGTACTACCAGAACCGCCAGGTAAACGTTGGTGATTTTCCGTTCACGTTTGGCTTTCAAGCCTCAAGCGGGCCTCACTTGAGGCCCGGTCACAAATCAATGTGACAATCGTAAACGTATCGAAACGGTATCGTGAATTTAACGTCATGTCAGCAGTCGAATGTAGCAGCGCGTTCGAATACGTTGCGTTTGTCACATTAATTTGTCAACATCTTCTGAACCGCTTCGTTGAAACTCATTCTACTACTTGCGCTGAGTAGGTACGAGTTGGCACTGCTAGTAGGCGTGTTTTGCATATAGGTATTAGTGAGAAATTGGAGCCCTTAGTTTTATTAAATCGAATTTTGTGATTATTCAGTAATACTAAAGCTGTAAAAAGTTTAGTAAAAGTTTTTTGTAAAACTGTAAACTTTTATTGCTTCTATGCGATTTTCTCTGCTCTTTTTGGCTCTGTCCTTTTTTTTTAATAACTTTTAATAACAACATAATGTAGCATAACTTGCATTAAGCTTACGCACACTAACGGGCGGTTTCTGGAAACCCAAATAACGATTGATCCGAGTTTGACACAAAGTAATTATTAGATTTTTTCGTTGATCATCGTTCGAGAAACCGGCCGTTAGGTAGCTAAATACTACCCTCAGACACGTCACTTAAACAAAGTGTTGATTATTATTTAGCACGTCTCTGAGTGTGGTTGTACGAGCTACAGGTGGGCTGAGCACGAATTAATCCCACTATCGTAAACGTATCGAAGTCAATGACGTATTTGAGCGAGGTTGCATTTTACCGAGCCGAGCCTTCTCGAGCCGAGAGTCGTCTCTCGGATGTCCTTATATTTTTGTATGGATATCCGAGAGACGACTTTCGACTCGAGAGTAGAGAGTTTTAAAATGCAACCTCGGACAAGCACTCAGCTTTATTGTCGAATAATGCAGCGTAGCGAGCAGTGCTCTTAAAAACGTAACGTTTACGATTGTCTTATTCTTGCTCAGCCCTCAGGTAAGGTTGCACTTCAAAGACTTTGCGATTAACGTATGAGGAATCGTAAGTTTTTTTACGGTTTCTTATTTAACCAAAGGTTGGTAGTTTTGAATGAAATCGCTTTTTTATAGTATTAGTTTAATGACCCGCGTTTTTTGGTAGATACTAAATTTTCTTAAAAGTTTTTTTTAAATTAATCATTTACATTATAATAACAATTTCACTTTTTACGTTAGTATGATCTTAGATGCTATGCTACATTGCAATGTTAATACAAAACTTGAATACTCTGCACATAACGTAACTAAGTACTTAGTACTTACGTTATATTTGATTTAACTTTTTACACAGAATTTGCTTTTTTTTGTTAATAAGTTATGATATAATTATTGTTGAAATATTATAAACACAACACGCTGCAATTTGGTGATATCATCATCGTAGGCGTATCAGCTCACAGCTGGGTTTAAGCCATCTCCTTCAAATCCCCTTGTTTTCTTTTTTGGATTTTTTGCACCTTTTTACCCTGTACGTACAGCAACGATGTCATCTATTCAATAATTTGTAAAGTGTGAGCACACACCGACGACAAAATGACAGATGACCAATAAAATCAACAGTTTAGTACGATGTATCAAGCCAATATACGCTTATATTCACTTATGAACCAAATAGCGAGCAAAGTCGGTAACTGCAATAACAACGATGTAGTGTGGTAGTACTGTAATGTAGTTAGAAGTTTTGGTTATATGCTTTAACAATTGATAAGGAAACCCGTAGAACAACCAGGGTGATCGACATAGCTCTCAGATTCACCTAGAAACTACTCTTTTATATAAATATTTATCACTTTTTCCAGCTGAAAGCGGCCCGGAACCATTCACACAAAGTCTTTGGGCAGCCATACTCCAATGGACGATCGTGGCCATGTTACTGGCCCTATTGTTGCTAAGCATCTACGTCACATGCTATTTTACCTTTAAAGGACGTTGTTGCCAACAAACTTGTGCACGCTCCCGCGAAGACGACGGTAAGGTTAAAAAGAACTGTCATTAGTTACACATTTCTCAAGGTCAAATAGGTCGAATCTCGGCTTAGTGCCATCTTCTGCTGACAACAAAAAAAATAATGAAATCTGTTCAGCCGGTTAAGTGTGATGGCGTGACCAAGAGACATAGGGATTCTTTTATGTATTTATATAGATTGATATTCTTTTACTTTTTACTATATATACTTTTTTATACAGAAACCTTGCACCGCGGCATGCAGTTAATCAACATGGGGCTCCACATCGACGATATCCCGAGTGTAAGTAAATTCCAAATAATTTACGTAAACTTTTCTTTATAATCTGTTCGTCTTGTACGTTTGTAAAGACAGAACCAAAAAGACTGACAGTTGTGCCACAAAAAAGCTACCTACATTAAAATGTATATTTTATATTTAGACAAAAAAAACGCCCTTACTTTATATAGTAAAACCTTGATATTTATAAAAAACTTTAAAAATATAAATTAAAAGCGTTTTTACTATACGTATTTTTTTTTGTGATGCCGTAAGCGACATCAAAGAAAACAGGTAGGTATTTATTTTGAGTGTACTAACTACCCTACGATATATTTCCCTCAGAATTTTCCCACGCAAGCTGCCTGCGGTAGCATACAATGCCCCTTTAAAGTCCGAGGCAATGAGGGCATCGCGCCACCCAGCAACCGACGTGAACCAAACTGCATGGTACGTAGACATATTATTTAATATACTCAAATAAAATTAATAAAATATAATTATCATATTACACTTATTAAAGTTAACAGCGATCCCGTATGGGATCGAGGACCAAACTTGAATGACGAGATACCGATTTTCAAAATCGATGATATAGGACGACATAGGACAATTTATAAAAATAAAGAAATAAAAAAAACAAATGATTATGAAAACTTTTGAAAATAAGTTGTGGCTAATGAATGACCACTGTATAATAATTCCTTCGGATAGTAGGTATTTGTACTAATTAAGAAGTAGTATAATCTACGAAGATAAAGATAAACTTAATACTTAGTTATACTAATTTAAAAGCTTAGGTTTTGGGAGAGGCCCTGGCCCAACTGTGGGACAATGTAGGCTAGAGCAAAAAGTATATAAAATTAGTTTTATATACTTTTATATGGACAATCTCTTTCGTTAGAAAAATAACTTTATGTTGTTACATAGTTTAGAAAGTGTTTCTGTTAAATATTTTACGATCCTAATATTTTTTGTTATAGGTATACGAAACGAAATGCAACGCTCTGAGCAACGTACAACGTTACGTTTAGGCGCCAAAATTGGAGTTTGTTTTATTAACTACAATACATTTAACTACAACAAGGTTGAGGCTAATGGCTAACGATAACGTATAATTTAACTTAACTCCCTCTGACTACAACCGTTGAAATGTACGCCACTGACGACAAGACTAACGGCCGGTTTCTCGAACGATGATCAACGAAAAAATCAAATAATTACTATGTGTCAAATTCAGATCAATCGTGATTTGGGTTTCTAGAAACTGGCCGTAAAGATAGTAGGTACGTACTACACGTCACTTCTTACCCATACTCAAACGTCAAGTCGCATGATTTAAATAGACGTTTTGTCGTTGGTGAGCGCTCACACTTAAACTAGATAAAAGTGTTTTATAATATATTTATTTAGACCTACGAATATATTGTGAAAAACTTGTATAGATTTTGAAATAAGTATCGTAACTAATAATCAATTATAGTTCTAATATAATCTTAATTAAATAATTTCTTAGTCTCAAACTTTATGTAGTTAACAATGTTTAAAATCATATCTAGTCTGGAAACCAAAAATAGCAAAAATCTAGTCACTCTAATCTAGTCAAATAACATCAAGTACTTAAATCCATATGTTAACCATATTTGCAACCTTTAGGTTTCAAATTCTAAAGATACAGTACTCGGATCTCTCTCTCGATTTTTGTCTTCAAATTACAAGCATAAATTGTAGAAGTATGTATATATATTAATGTAGTTTCAATAATATATGGATGTAAATGTACGCTACACATCCTGTATATGGGGTGTTACATAATGTCACTATAAAACTTAATCAACTTGTGTTTTACGACTTTAGAGATTTGAAAGTTTTTCATAATAAAACACCTTTTAAATTTCCACTCGGTACATTTTTATGTGTGAGTGCGCACACACTCACCCTTGCCTCATCGACTCATGTGTTAACATTTACGCAAAGTAAACAAGCTTATATAGTTGTCACTAATGTCTAATATAAGAAAAAAAAAACTGTTGTCTGGATTAAAAAAATATATATTACAACTATCACTAAATTAAACTATGTTCTACAATACGAAGATAATGATATCTTAATCGGCTTAAAACGGTGTAATTATGTGACACTGTGTATTAAATAGTTAGTAAGTAACTAGATATAGACATTAGTATGGGATATATTAGAATTATGAATGAAATATATATTTTCAGATATTTTATATTTTTATACGTTTTCTAACAAATGGACGTTTTATAAAAAAAAAAATATCAACTACTTAAGTTACTTAACATTCCTACAAAAAAAATATTTATTAAGTTCATAAGTATATATTTTTTATTCTGTCTGGATATGTAATTATTTATTTCTTATTTCAGACACTGAAATATTTAGCTAATGCAATTATTTATTATTAATACGTTTTATTTCATTACTAAGTTCGTTAAGTATAAACGAATATTGTTGACCTTGTAGTGAGTGTTTGTTGATTTAAATCTTTAAAATTAAAAAAAATAGTATATGAAATGCCTTATTTTTTTTCCTATATAGGTAGTGTACCTTTTATCATAGACGTTTGCACACTTAACGATACATATACCTATGATATTGAAACTACTGTGAGCACGAATAAATGTAACAATCACAAACGAATCGAAACAGGGGGCTTAGTCCGAGTGTGCATTTTAAAACTCCCTACTCTCGAGCCGAGAGTTGTCTCTCGGATATCCTCTTAATTTTGTATGGATATCCGAGAGACGATTCACACTCGGACTAAGCCCTCAGTAGCAAGGACATTCTTCTTCTTCTTTTCTTTGCTAGGCTAGGGTTGGCATGATTTTGCCAATGTCGGAGTTTATGGTGATTTAAGTTTACCTACTAATCTTATAGCAAAAAGGCGGAGATCTGAGTAAGTGTTCAAAAATGACCGGTAATGGAGCAAGGACATTCACACTTCACAGCACGCAAAGTGTCAAGTTGACGTTGACGCTAGCTCGACTGGCAAACGTTGCAGCGTCACCGCGCAGATTCTTGTATGTGCTGTAATGAGATTGAATAAAGGTAATAAGGAGGTAAACTTTATTTTGCTCATGTAATGTTTTTTTTTCAGAAACAGGATTTTGGATCGAGCGTGTTAAAAGACAAGGAACAGACAATCTATTCTGTACGACAGATAATCTGACTCAAAAGAGGAATAACCGAATGAAATGTGTAAAAATTGAATAAAATTTGATAAAAATAGCTAACGTGTAATGAGGTTTAATGTCATTATCTAAAACTATTTTGTAGTTCAAGTTAAAATGGCTAGCACGTGAAATCGATGCTATTTGCTAAGTCTAACTCAACATAAACCAGCAACTTTTTTTTGTTTCGCAATTTTTTTTATCGCGACTAATAACTTTTTACTAATCCAAGTATTTAAATTAAGCTTTTACGTATAGCAAAGATGATTCCGGTTATAAGTATTTTAATTCATTCAGACGGACACAAGGTCATTGTTGCAGATGAACTTGAGACGATGACCACAAATAGTAATCCTTCTAAAATTTTGATAATGACACTTTTATCTAATTACGGTCGCTAAAAATAAAAAAGAACTAGCTGACCCGTGCCCTCTTCGTTGGGCATAATTCGACCGTTTTTTCTCTGATCCACTTTGCAAAACCACGTAAAAGCCTTTTTATTTTTCGGTTTTTTATATTACCTATGACAGTCAGCAATAATGTGGCTTTCTATTGGTGAAATAATTTTTAAAATTGGTTCAGTAGATCCCGAGATTACCCCTTACAATATTAACAAATACACAAACTTTACCTCTTTATAATATTAGTAGGTATAGTTAAAAAAATATTCACGGACATTTCACACATCACGCTCTGGTCCCAAACTATGTACTATGGGAACTAGATTGCTGATAGAATATGATTTGATTTGTGAACAGCGCTTGTCTTATTTCAAACTAAATCAGAGACAAACCTTCTTTCATGTCGACTATGACAAGATTACTATTTTTTACAAAAATTAACAAAACTCGATCGTCGTCAACAAGGAATACAACAAACATTTTAACAGACTCAAAAAGTACTTAAAAGACCTTTTTCCAAATAAATCTTTATCTACTGTAAAAAGTCATTCCCGATTCGCGGAGTATTCATAACATTAAAAAATAAAGAACTGAGACCTCCTTCTTAAGACAATAACGAGTTAGAATAAAATAAGGGGTTTCAAAGAATCCCATAGAACCTTAACACCTAGATTACTTAATATACAGTAAGTTGTTGATCGCTTTCGTTTGCGCTCCACTCACCAGTCTTATGCCTTGATCACACGTACCGAGTAAACCGGCGAGACAGTGACGTATTTGAGATACACTGCGCGTCGACATCAGTTTTACTGGTGAACGTTGCAGCGTTAGCGCGCAGTGTATCTTAAATACGTCACTGTCTCGCCGGTTTACTCGGTACGTGTGATCAAGGCATTAGAACGGAGAGGGGGTAGGCAGAGGAGAGATGCGTGGGGGGAGGCAGTCTCTAGACCGACCTCGATACGTGCGCGCGAGTGAATCCGTTATTTCTCAACATATTTCGCTTTTAACTTGAAGATTGATTATAAACCATGCTTTATTAGTTGTATCAGGTAACGTGTGCAATTTTTATAATATTATATTCATGTGTTTACGTGTGATTTGATGTTTAGTGTGCAGGTAAGTGTGGTTAGACCGGTTGGTATACCGACTTCCAGTCGACCGTATTGACTATCTGTTTTATTTTATTTTGTGAGGCTGAGCTTTATTTGCGATTTTGATTTAGTAGGTATGTTTATCTGTGAAGTACTTATATTTCGAACTGTTTAGATCTATCTCTTTGGTAAATTAGTTCGTCATACCACGATATGCTCTTAAAATATTAGGATAATTTTGAAACAATGACATCGACCATCGATATTCACATCATTATTTCAATGCACACTATATATAATAAGAGAGATATGTACTCAATCTAAATAAAATAATGAATACTAGGTAAGTGTGGAAAGTTTATTAGTGAAACTTTACGTACACAAATCGTGATCAGCGGTAAAAGCCTCCTCCATTTTTTTCCAGTGGCTAAGTTATCTACCACTTTTATGCGTTCGTTGTGAATTTAGCTTTACTTTTTAATCGTGAATATTTAGAATTGATATTACTACTACCTTACTACCAAAAATGACATAAAACTTAAAGTACAATGTGCGGCCATACCGCAAAGATCGATTTTTTACTTGACATCTTTTTATTTAGATTGCACTAAGTACTTCAAATGCAATCAATATTATGAATATATTAACAGTAGGTATAACGTGACTTTCCATTGCTTAGTTTCATTAATTTTCGATTCCCACGCTCGATAAACTTAATAAAATGTAGCAAATATGTTTGCTGTGTCCGTGAAATTATATACCATTATAACGTATCTACTTTACTTACTGCCTACCTATCACATTTGTATGCAATGCTTACTTAACCACATAAAAACTTTACTAACAACTAAGTACTTTTAAGCTTAGAAACTTGATCACTCATAGACTAAGAGTCCTCGCAAACTGCAGACTTTTTATCGGCCGATAGTTTGGTCGGCTTCTTAATCAGTATGAAGACTGAATCACTGTAATGTGCGCATCTGCATAAACTGAATCAATACCATTAGAAGTTAATTTTCTCTTTCAATTCTATCAGTAGTATCTAAATGATCCTTGTGATTTTACTGAATAAAGTAATTTTTGACTTTGACTTTTGACTTTGAGTTTTCAAATGGCAGAATTGAAGCTAATACAACCTAGTAGCTTGTATAGATGGATGGATGTGTGTTTGTTACTCTTTCACGCAAAAACTACTGAATTAATTTTAACGAAACTTTGTGCCATAACATAGCTTACATACATCAGAATAGCACTTATGCTTCAATTTACACAGATATTGTGTGAATATTAATATTGTTTTAGAATAAGAAATATTTTGTTTTGTCTTTCAGATTAATTTAATGTTAGTACACTTACTTACCATACGATTAAATAATATAACTATAATGAGGTGGCGTCGCGGGCACCAGCTAGTAAGTCATAAACTGTCGCGACTCTCAAAACGATTGAAAGGCAGCAGTCGATGGGGTCTTAAGGTTAAGGCATAGAAAACGCAGTAAACCGCACTAAGCAAAACACGTGCCTACACCTCTTACATCCGGTAGTATAGATCTTTAGTAACGGTGTGGGGCATAAGCGGTAGCGGGTATAAAATTAACCCGTCGATGTCCCACATGGGTTCACACAACTTTACAAAGCTTTGGTTATGCAACATGAATAAATAAATATAAAAAATATTCTTGGACATTTCACACATCACACTCTAGTCCCAAACTAAGCAAAGCTTGTACTATGGGAACTAGATTGCTGATAGAATACTTATTTACGTTTTTTTTTGTAAATACATACATAGAATACATGAATTGTTATTACCAATAAATAATCTTACATAAACTAAAATTTAATTAATCTGTACAATGTGTTTATAGTTTAATGTTCCGAAATAAAAACGTTAATAAAATCAATAAATATTTTATTTGATAAAAAAACATTAAAATATGTTCTCCAGCACAAATCGCTATCTCTTATCCATTGGACCACGTCCAAGTAATCTCGAGCGTGTCACAGTGGAGAGCTGAGCAACTGGGTCACGCGGTTTTATTCTCTGATCGAGACATTTTCATAGTGAAACTGTGTCTACTATTAGATAAAACTGGTCGCACTACTCTCTATAATTATACGTAAACGTTAGTTATTTTTCTACAACATCTACATAAGTAGCATTTAACGAAATGGTGCGGCGGCGGATTCGGCCGAGGATCTCAAGAGACGCAAATATGCAGGTCTCGACAGGGCATACATATTTGCTACTCTTGGGGTCGAGACTCTAGGTCCGTGGAGTACCGAAGCCCACCGCGTTTTCAAAATTATTTCTAGGTGTCTAGTCTAATCGACGCGTGACCAGAGGGCTGGTGAGTATCTGGCCCAGCGTATCAGCATTGCTATTCAGCGCGGCAATGCAGCCAGTGTCTTGGGTACGCTTCCGATTGGTACTGATTTTGATCAGTTGAACTATCTATAGATCGTTTGCAACGGTCTGTAGATAGCTCAACTGTTTCTTATGTATTTTATATGACAATGCACATTTTGTAAATACTGTATAGTAGTAGCATTTACTGTGAACTTAAATTTAAACAGAAAAAAAAAAAATATGGTTACGAAATCTTAAATACAGTCATTATAAAAAATGATTACTACGTAACTAAATGAAATAAAATAGTAGAAAAAGTAAATAAAAAGAAATAGTTACAAAATTAGTTTCGTAATCATCGAAAACTCGATAATAATTAACAGTTTTTATACATAAATGAATACAAGCAGATGATCGGAATTGAACCGGAACTTTTCCGGGTACAAAATAATTGACAGGTGTCACAGCTCAGTTGGTAGTAGCTTTGCCTTCCATGCTGTAGGTTGTGGGTTCGATTCCCAGATCAAATGTTTGTGTGATGAACATGAATATTTGTTGTGTCTGGGTGTTACAATGTATACAAGGTATGAATATAAAAAAATGTATAAGTATTCTAAGTTTTGTGTATTCTATTCTATTCTATCAGCAAATCTAGTTCCCTTAGTACAAGCTTTGCTTAGTTTGGGGCTAGGGTGTGATGTGTGAAAAGTCCGTGATTATTTATTTATTATGTTTTGTCATGAGAATAACCCAAACGTCACAAGCGTCATACTCATATAATTTCGTAATAAGTTAAAAATCACCTTGTACTTACCAAGTGACCATTCAATATGATGTAATTTATCTCGGCCACTCGGTTTATTTGGTCGTTATCGATAAAATTGTGTCAAGTACAAGCTTTGCTTAGTTTGGGGCTAGGGTGTGATGTGTGAAAAGTCCGTGATTATTTATTTATTATGTTTTGTCATGAGAATAGCCCAAACGTCACAAGCGTCATACTCATATAATTTCGTAATAAGTTAAAAATCACCTTGTACTTACCAAGTGACCATTCGATATGATGTAATTTTATCTCGGCCACTCGGTTTATTTGGTCGTTATCGATAAAATTGTGTCAAAATATTCACCGTGAAGTAAAATTGGTTAATTTTAACTAAAGTTCGTTTTGATAAGATTGGCTGCACACTGGGATACACGAAAAACGGTCTTTGTGGTCTACGTCTATGATAATAATCTACAAATTATCTAAGAACGATCTTTTTCTTATCTAAGAACTTTTTCTCTGTATGATGTTGTTTATGCTACATTGATTACGCCAGTATACCTTTGTTAGTTCATCATCATCATCATCATCATCAACCTATATTAGTCCACTGCTGGACGTAGGTCTCTCCCAAGACGCGCCACTGAGCCCGGTCTTTGGCCCTTCTCATCCAGTGTTTGCCAGCTACACTCCGCAGATCGTCGCTCCATCTCGCCGGAGGGCTTTGTTAGTTATAATAATAATAATAAATAATGCTGGACAATCAACACAACATCATCTAGCCCCAAGATAAGTAATAACGTTATAACTTAGGATTTCTCCTGTTTTGTTCATTCTCAGATCTGTTTACCCAGTATCCGGATTAGGTTGTTTATCACTATGATAAGTGATACATATGAATGGTTAGTAAAAACTTAAGTGTAATTTTCTATATTGTTTTAATTGAAATCTCATAAAATATACTTTATGAGATTTCAATTAAAACAATACACTTTGTTGTCTTAGAAACATTGTAGGTACATTGTTTTAATTGTTATCTCTTAAAATATATAAAAAGTAATAACCATATATATACATTTATATATATATATACACCATTGTACACAAGTATACTTCCACGTGGAACATGATTTCTGAATCTCAGCCTTGAAGCCGCTCGATGTGCGGTCAGCCTAAAATTGCGAATTCAATGACTCACCGTTACGTTCTAAATTACGTAAAACCGATACAAAAGATAGCAAATGTATTAACAGTTACGAATATTATCTAAAAGTATTAGCTAGGCCTGCGATCTCGCGATGTTCCGAATACTTTCCTTCTTCTCCGCGAAGTCGGGTAAAAACAAAGCTTTTTGAGTTCAACACTTTCAACTATCAGCTTATCAGTATTGCTATTCAATTCGGCAATGCAGTCAGTATCTTGGATACGCTTGCGATTGGTACTGATTTGGATCAGTTGAGCTATCTATAGATTATTTGCAATGATCTGCAGATAGCTCAACAGTTCCTTGTACATTTTGTAAATACTTGTAAAAGTCGTAAGTTTGATAGTGATTATAAAATTAAAATCCTTATTGTACCTAAATAGCAAAATATTTGTTAGCGCTCATAGAAATTCATTGCAACAAATAAAACATGTATGTATAAGACTCTAACGGCTGGTTTCTCGAACGATGACCAACGAAAAAATCTAATAATTACTATGTGTCAAACTCGGAGCAATCGTGATTTGGGTTTCCAGAAACCGGCCGTAAGTATTCCAAAGTATAAGCAGTTCTAAAACTCAGTGTAATTCTGTATCTAAACAGATTCTGACACACAGCATCTAGTTTGTGCTCTCCACTCAATTAAACGCAACTGTATCTCGTCTCGTGATGCAAACATGTAATCCTATGCGTGCCATGTCGATACGCTGGCGCACTATACCCAAGTAGTGTGATAAAAAAGACAGTTGTTACTGTTAAAGTTAGCAAAATTATACTCAATTGTGAAGACACTTGAACAAATTAGGTCTTCCTTCCGTGTTGTTTCGATCATCACCAACAAAAAACATTATTAAATAATAGTAAAACACTAAACACAACATTATTAAAGTTTGTTCCAAGGACCAATGAATCGGTTATTACTTTTATTCAAACTCCATGATAACCTCTTAAATCTAGGATTTTCAAGGTCCATTGGTGACATTGAATTGCCATCTATCGGGCATAGTCCTTTCTGAGTACCTAGTTCATAAAAACAGCAGATTTTTGCGCTCAAACAGTTATTATATTTAGTTCCTTAGAAAAGCTTGTTCATATTGATAGTTTTGATAGAGGTTTTATACCCAGTTCTTAAGTACTTAAAAATAAATTCGTTAAATTACTACAACGTTCAAAATAATGAAATAACTGTACTTTAGCATTCAATTTTGAAGAAACACGACCTTAGATTTTTATAGGATACTCATAACTAACGGTGAGAACGCGCGTTTATGTCTTTTCTTAGAAAAAATGGGGAAAAACACCAATTCATTTATAATAAATATTTACGGACAATTCACACATCACACTTTAGTCCCAAACTAAGTGCATGTACTATGTAATTACATATAAGCGTAATTATGTGTTTTGTTTTTAGTTTACCAAATAAATTAGAAAACAGTAAAAGCGCAGTGCAATAGGTATAATTTCAACTAGGTATTAAGCTAGGATAACAAATTAATGTGACAATCGCATACTAGCGTATTCGAGTCACAGTGCGCGTCAACGCTAGCTCGACTCTGAACGTTGTAGTATCGTTTGATCACATACTCTTCACAATGGAATCCATGACGCTTTAGTTACTACAGATTTAGTTTCTTCAGTTCTCCTATTGATAGACTGTTGTGTAAAAACTCAAAACACTCTTTGAGATAAGGTGGGTATCAAAAAGCAGAGGCAGAATATGTGCATTCCAGCGATAGCGAATGGGGAGCCACTTGAGTTTTGCGCGAAATTCTGAGAGACATGGTCACACTTGCGTAGGCCAAAAGTGTCAACGCGCAATGTATCGGATATCTCGGATAAGCTGCAAAGACCAAAATAACCGATTTTACTGCTATATTGCAACATCACCGATACGTTAACGATGACAGATACGATAACAATTGACATATTTTGAGATCACTAACTGTCATCATTATCGTGTAGGTGTCATTGTGCAAATGTAAAATCAGTGAAAGTTTCTTTAAAGAATCCACAGTGAAATGAACAGCGAATAAAAGGTAGCTACTTATTTAAAATGCGTTTCCATTGTAAGTGGAACAATCAACATTTTCCACCGCTTAGAGAAATTCCGACGGTTCTATGTTTTACTGGAGACTTTTTTGGTATAGACTGTTGTTTTCCACGTAGTGTGTTCGATACCCATTTTTTTTATATAAACTTATATATCGCACTGCAAGACAAAAATTTCCCCCAAACTTTACTTCGAGACTTAGTTGGTATACACGTCTTTTTGCGTTGTGGGTTCGATCCCCATTTTATATTTCTTTTATTAACCCTAATGTGACCCAATGGCTAAAGTCTCCCCGAAATTTACTTCAATCGGAAAAAAATGAGTTTCCTGATTTGTTTAACGTTAATGCACCCAGTGCATTAAATAATAATAAGCAGTACTCCAAAAGACCCCGTATCATGGGTAGCAGCAAGTTCGAGTGGAAACACAACACACATCTCTGAATTAAATATTGACAGATTTGACAGCAAACAGTTGTCCTGCTTTGGGAATATAACCTCCTTGCTTATGTTCTTCAAAAAACCAGTGTAACATGAACTCCCGTTCGTTAAACTTGCAATGACTTGGTAGGTCAGTTAAACTGGTTAGACGATGTTGATTGACGAAGTTTCGATTCTCTGTATAGTACTTTAATATTTTAAAACATCGCGAGAATGAGTCCGAGCGAACTATTATTGGTATTATTAGGCTACGTACCAAACACGGTAACATAGCGTTAAGAGGCACTTCCATTCTACCGAAAAAACATGCAAATAACCTATGTATGATACTACACATTTCCAATTTTGACTATCCGTTTCATACGTCGCGTCGTTTGTTTTTCGAGACTTCCGTCAAGATGTTAGGGACTTCTTCTAAATAATATATAGTTTGGAAATACAAGTATTTTTTCATTTTACATAAGATACATTTAAGAGCCGAAGTGTATTATGCGAATTATTCCCATAGTATAATAATATTACTTTCTGGTTATTTATTAATAAGTAAATTGAATAGAAACTGACTCGAAATCAATTTAACATAGCTTTCTTTCGATTTTGGCTTTCGAGAATTCGTTTTTGTGTAGAATCCACCGTTTGCTTTATCGAGCTTAGCACAAGTTGAAGGTCACGGTTCTATAGAAAAACTATAATTACTTATACCAAAATTAAACATCGCTTAAGCTATTGTTTGTGAACAAAACTCCGCACAATTAACATCGTGGTGGCTAAGCAAAGTTGGACCTTATCGCACTTAATCCATAGCACACAAATGTACGTAATTTCACACATGACAACGCTCTTGATTGTAGAGTGAATCTACGGGGCGTTTAGGGGAGTGGTGAGAATTTTTTCTTTGCATAAAACAGTTACTAAATAATTAACTTCTATCTGACATCTATGTGAATTAATTAATCTATGGCCGAAAAGGCGTTGGAAGGATGACCTGGACGCCCACGAACAAGATTGGTGGAATGTCGCCAAAGACCGGGATAAATGGAAGGCTTTGGGGGAGACCTTTGCCCAGCAGTGGAAAACTAAAGGTTTAAGAAAAAAGTGACTTATTTGCATGTCAGCTAAACTTCACATTATTCTCATGACGACTTTCCAAATTGGCAGTTTTGGATCTGTTGAAATATTCAAGTAATAAAAAACACTAAAATATACATTTTTTGTAGTATATGATTAGCTAGATGTTAGCTTCAATGTTTTTGACAAATACGAACTAAGCCAATATGTTTTTGAATACTTATCTAATAGTGTAGGAATTAATTCTAAGTTAAAAGGTTAAAAAGATGAAACATAGTCAAAGCGAAAGCGAGAGTAGAATCAGTTCCATGTGTGCGTAGGTTGTTCTATAATCATGTTATAAACCTAGTTGTTCGCCTGTGACTTCATATTTAATTTGTTTATTTCCTTAGAAACTCGCTACTCATCCAAAAAGTGCTTTAGGATTGTTGACTATAATTGAAGAAATGCGAGAAAACTAATTAGCTCGATACCAGCTGAATTTTAGGAGCATCGCATATTAACTTAGCTTAAGGTGACGGGTATAGCCAAATGCGTGTTTTTGGGGAAACCGAAAACTGTTTTCAGAAAAAGTGATAGCATGTGGAGTTGTGAAACTTATTATTTCCTATAACACATATATTGAACTAGTGTATTGTTACTCAAAATTTGTGCTCTTGGATATAGTTTACTTTTAAATGTAAGTTTAGTACCAACACCTTTTGCAAAACTGTGGTTTAAGATCCCATTTTTTATGGGTTTGGCAGATTTGTTTGGTACCAAACTCAGCACAGCTATTCTTATGGTTCGTATCTTGTGACTCTAAAGAAAACATTTCTACATTAAGGTGTTTAAAGAAGAAGAAGAGTAGCGCCTTAGGAATTATAAGTGTTTGATTGCTGTGTGCTCGCAAATATACATAAGGCACTGCTTTAGAGTTTGACTATCCGAACTGTGCGCGGCTCATTATGTGTTTTGCGCCGTTGTCAGCATTTTTGTTGAAATTGAAATTGTGACGTTGCCACGCTGACTGTCTAGAGTTTAACCACCACGGCAAAAACTATGCCGTGTTACAAGTTTAACGTGTGTATAGATATAATAAATAAATAATAAACTTGGAAGTTATTGACATTTTTATTTATTATGAAAAATTTCACCCTACCCGTCGCCTTAAGTTGAATTAGCCTGTCTATTTTGCGTTACGTGACTTAAAATGTTTTTTTTACGTGATTTTGTATAACAGAATAGGGTTAATATGAAATGTACCTATTTATATTTATGTGTCAGCAAAACTAGTCATCAGTTAGTAGATCTATAAAGACTTTTTGTTTGTTAAATTATTTTGACTAAAACCTATTTTTTTTTTATAAGATAACCCATAAAAATAAATATGTAGCATGTAGCTGTTGTTTTCTTATAAATTAGAGGTAAGTATATTAAATGTTTATTTCACGACTTTTCTCTAAATGGTGTAGAATTGTCCATTACCACTCTTCTTAAAAACGCACCCTGTATGTAGCATAGTACTAAAATGCTGATCTTCCGTTTTGTAGCTTTGACTGTTTTGTCAGACAGGCACGTAACGGTTTTATAATGAGAACATCGATAAAGTTAAATAGATACTGGTTTTGTTGCATCACTACTTTTCATTTCAATATGCATTTTGAGTTTCAATCTATACTAATATTATAAAGAAGTAAAGTTTGTGTGTTTGTATATTTGTTAAATTGTAAGGGGATCTACTAAACCGATTTTAAAAATTCTTTCTCCAATAGAAAGCTACATTATTGCTGAGTGTCATAGGCTTTATAAAAAACCGAAAGATAAAAAGGCTTTTACGTGGTAATCCGTTTTGCAAAGTGAATCGGAGAAAAAACGGGCGAATTATGCCCAACAAAGTGGGCACGGGCTATCTATCAACTAATATTAATAATTTGATGTCTACAATTCCAGCATGACTGATTACGCTCGCATCAAGTCTTCGTGTCTGTCACGGAATCAGTTATGGGAGGACCCAGACTTCCCAGCCTGCCAGACTTCCGTGTTCTACTACCAAACACCACCTTTCCAGTTCACCTGGAAGAGAGCCTCGGTAATTAGCCCTACTAGTTTACTAGCAACAAATACTAACACTTATATTATTTTAGCCATTTTCTCACTAATATAGGAGATATAATCCTACGTAATATTATTTTCTGATTGTAGTTTAAGGACTTACGGCCGGTTTCTCGAACGATGATCAACGAAAGAATTGAATAATTACTATGTGTCAAACTCGGATCAATCGTGATTTGGGTTTCCAGAAACCGGCCGTTAGATAACTATTTTGATGTACCCTGGCAAGAGCGGGATCTCCTAACACAACAGAAGTAAAGGAGATCTCCAAAAATGTCGATATGATTCGTTGGGAGGATCTTAGCGAATAATAAAATCAATGTGTATTAGTATTAATATTGATTTACCACTACTTATAAGTTGTCTCGTCTCACGTCTCTCGTGTTGAAGGTATAGGCAAAGGCGGGGTACCCATCAGGTGGCCTGCATGCTCGTCTATTAAAAGTAAAAGATGGTATGCGACTACCTCAAAAAAGTTTTTTTAAACGCGCATGCGCTCGTTTTTCTAGTTAAGTCAAATAAGCAAAACAATAAGAATAAGAAGAAACAGCCACGTTCCATTACCGAGTCCACGAATAAATGTGATAATGTTCGATACATTTCGATTATCACATTACGGTCGCGTTTTCGAGTGACATTGCGCACTAAAGCTGACTCGATTGCTGAACGTTGCAGCGTCACCGCGCTGTGTGTCTTAAATGCGCTACAGTTACGGTTACGATACGTTTACGATTGTCTCATTTATTCGTGATCACTCTGCTCAAGACATTGACTTCGATGACTTTTGTTCCCTTCTAATACAGTCTATCTTAAGTCAATTTTTACCGCTCGCATTCTGGGTCCTTCTATGGTGTGAGCCCAGACCGATTTATACTACAAAGTGAAAGTAAGGCTATAGGTCAGTGCACTTTACGGAAAGTACCTATTATTATTTAAGAGATTTTGAAGGTAGCTTGCGTTCAAGGCTTTTAGCCTATACTTGCCTATCTATGATAGGTTTGGTTATTTAGCTTAATAAACTCAATAATGTTTGTGATTGAGGGACCACAAACATTAAAAAGTATATTTAGAAACGAGTGAGTACCTACCTACTCCCAGATGGATGAAAAGAGCCGAAGACCGGGCTCTTTTCATTCATCCATTGCTTGGAAGAGTGCTACGTCCAGCAGTGGACTGATAAAGGTTGATAATGCTGAGACAGGGACCAGTTTGCCCCCATAACCCACACGGTGTGCGGTTTGATTTTTTTTAAATAAATATATATTCACGGACATTTCTATTTTGGGACAGAATAAATTATAAGTGTGTATATTAATTTTAAATATACCTACTTACAATTCTGTCTTGCTATAATTTATATATCGGTTATGTATTAAATATAGGTAAGGCATTTAAGAAAAAAGTTCCTATAGCAATTCATGCCCATAGTACAAGTTTTAATTAGTTCTGAACTGAAAAACTTTGTTATAAATGTTCATACTAAAGAACTAATTAAGTTTTAAAACTACAGCCACCTTACATAATATATCTAGGTATCTAACTTTTCAACAAATTTCGTCCCACAGTCTCGACAATGGTCCAAACCTTCCAATTTCGCCATTAATATTATAAAGATACGATATTTATTACATTAAGTTTTAAACAAGACACTGAAGTCAATGTACCTACATATGGCTATTTGTATTCACATCGCGCGGGCGATACACATTGGCATTAAAACTCATACATAGACCGTTAAAATCTCACAGAATACGCATAGAAGTCACACTCAGTAGTACGTACACTCAAAGTGTACGCTGCCTTTTTGTCTTTCTATTCATAAATTCAAATCCATCAAAAGGTAGATAATGCTGGATAATCCACACAACAGCATCTAGCCCCAAGTTAAGCAGAGCGCAGATTGCGGTTTAAGACATTTTAGTGCGGTTGTTAATGCACTATATGAACTAAGAACTAATATAGCAGAGGTCCACTAGATGTATCACTATAAACACAATACAAAAGCAACCAGTTGATCTATTACATTACATTATTAAATAACATTTTAGATAGTGTGATGTACGCTTTAAGAAGCACGCCTTACGATAAACCTAATCCTGCTACCTGTTGCTATCTACTGTACAAAACCACGCCCACGATACTACTACTGAATACTAACGAAAATTTCTATATTTTTTTGATTTGCAACTTTACATAAGCAACACACTGAAGCATGTGGAATTTGGATCGTAGGTTCGATTCCCATCAAGAACAAAATGCCAATACTAAGCAAAGCAAACCTCAATGTTTGATAAAAATATTTCTCCTTGATGGGATGAACCCACTACCCACAGCATGGAACCCTGATAAAATTTGGGGTTTTAACTTGATCTTAGGTCAGTGCTTATTAAAATGATATAAATTCGACATAATGGCAAATATGTAAGTACATGTACATATTTGCGAAAAAAAATGCATCTATTATTATAAATCAGCAATCTAGTTCCCTTGTCTTGGGACTAAATAGCGTTGTGTTAAATGTCCATGATGTATAAAAGTTTTTAACAAAAGCTCTTTTCGTTTTCAGGCAATTTATAAGAATCCTGTTTTTATTTCGGACACCAGCGACGCCTTTGACGTTATACCGGGAAAATTAGGTAAGTTAATATAATGAATGCTGATAATTAATAGTAAATAAGTTAACTAATAAGTTTGTTCTGCTTACTGCTAACTACACTACACCTACATGAACGTCGAAAAGACATATATTCTAAACTTGCTATTTCTTTTAATTTTAGTAATACATTTGTAAAAAAATATCCTTATCAACAACAGAATTAATTGGTTCAATAATACCTACAGATGTCCGTTTTTTTTTAAACATTTTAAAAGATTTATGAAACAAACTAAGTATACAGTTTTTGTTCTTTTAAGGCCCCCGCAAACTGTGAACTTTTTATCGGCCGATAGTTTGGTCGGCTTCTTAATGAGTATGAAGATGTATGCAGATGCGCACATTACAGTGATTCGGTCTTCATACTGATTACGAAGCCGACCAAACTATCGGCCGATAAAAAGTCTGCAGTCTGCGGGGACTCTTAAAATCGAAGGCATGATTTCTTTCATTTTTCAACTCTCGTGGTTTCGGACTTTGCTTTCACCGTCTTAAAAAACCACCCTGTATTAGGGATGGCGATCTGAGATCGATTAATCGAAGAATCGATTTTTCGAGCAGAATATATCGATTTTTTAAATCGATATGAAGTACTGTGTCGATTCACTGAATCGATATATCACCCTTGAAAATCGACATTCGATTTTTTCTGTTTTGGTTTATAAAAAAAGTTACGTTTGTAGTCTTTGATTTTATGTATCTATAATCTGTGACGATTGATATTGCATTATTCATTCATTCATTTGTTGATGTCGTATAAAGAATACTGTTATTAGCGTAATACAAGTATTTTCATGATTGATTTTCATCAGATTTTCATGTAGTGTTTGTTGCGAAATAATAACTAATTGAGAGTAGGTAGGTAAATAAGTAAAGCGCTTCTTATTTTTTACTTTGACGCTCTTATTTTCAGTTTGTTCTGTTAGTTGTGATTATCATTTAAATTTACTTTTACACAGGAATAGTCGGCATTGAAATAACTAATAAGTAATATGTGGAATTCTTATTGATGGAAGTGTTCATACTGCATTCACGATTACTTTATGTCCAATTATCTATTTAAAAACATTCAGTATATAAATACTTATTTTTTTTTATAGTTGATCTTATAGTTTGATACGGTAATAAAAATAATTGTTATTTTTGAATTCCCTGATTTTATTGATAAGATATCGTTAATTGCAATATTAATCTTGTTTTTAGTAAAATTGATACTTTACATTGTAAACGCAAACTTGAAAAAAAGATCGATTTTTTAAGAATCGATTTTGTAGGCCTCGATTTTTTCGTGAATCGATTCATTAGACTACGATTCGAATCGATTCAAAAATCGATCTTTTTCGTAAAGAATCGCCATCCCTACCCTGTATATGTAAAAGTTTATATTTATGTATGTTTTGTCAATCACATATAAATTATGCCACAACGCCATCTACAATCACTTTGTTGTTCTTAATTGTAAACTACCCACAAACTTTAGTCACGAGGTGGTTCAACGTGATATTCTTTCATATCCCGTCTCTTTGTGCTACCAATAGATGGCATTTTTATCTAAAAATCTGTTTTAACAAACTTTGTATACTTTTAGGTGTTTTCATTGCTGAGCGTGCCTAAGCTGATTTATTAATACCTAATAAATAATATTAATAAATATTCTTAGACATTTCACACATCACACTCTAGTTCCAAGCTAAGCAAAGCTTGTATTATTGGAACTAAATTTCTGATAGAATACTTATATACATTTTTTTGTAAATACATATATAGAATACATGTTAACACCGGCGGACAAATTATTTATGTTCATTACACAAACATTTGTTCTGGGTGGGAATTGAACCCACGACCCACAGCATAGAAGACAGAGCTACTACCAACAGAGTTGTGTTTATGTTATAATTGTATAATGTGCTAAGCAAAGTGTATTTAATCTTTATCCTATTATATGAAATTAGCGAAAGTGGGACCTCTCTGTTTTATGTGTCTTACTATCGACAAAACCCTACTATTAGCGTATTCAAAAAGGTTCAAAATATAATGTTTAGGTTCGCCACGAACTGGGCTAGCTGATTTACAGTTCACATCATTACATAGATGGCGCTACTAGTATTTGTTTAGCACTGCGAAAAGTATGGAAAATAATACTTCACCGCTGCCAAGCAACTTGATGAATTATGGATACATAATATGTTTATTGATAAATGGATTGTTGCATTGCGATTGTGTGCATATATCTACTTACCTACTTGTAATGTATGTACTTGTGTATCATTCACCGATTTTTATATCATATTTTCTTGATACTTAGGTACATTTTTTAATTATTAAAGTTAAATTATTTTAGTAGCAGAGGGATAATAATATCCTAGTGAAATATAGGGTTCAAAAACAAAAATACATGACTGTATATTATTACTAAGTTAAATTGACACCGCATTGGATTTGGAACTTCAGTATGTAATTTAGTTTAATTGTAAGAAGTATCATATAAAAAAATGGTAGGAACCAGGCTGTAAGTTTCTTGCCTGTTCTTCTAGGCTCTGGTCGCGTGGAACTGGCACCTAGGATCACCTAGTATGTAAGGCGATTCTAAATGATCCATGTGATTTTATTGAATAAAGTGCGTTACACTATACTCTCTCACTCTCACTATACACTATACTGCGTTAAATCGCGAAGAGTGGAAGGAGGGAAGGGAGGCCTTTGCCCTGCAGTGGGACGACAATGGCTGAATAATAATAATAAAAAATAACAACACATCGTTTTATTTCACGTAAAGTTCACAAAGAGACGAAACCATAAAGAGTCTTACGACCGGTTTCTCGAACGATGATCAACGAAAAAATCAAATAATTACTATGTGTCAAACTCGGATCAATCGTGATTTGGGTTTCCAGAAACCGTCCATTAGAGTCTATATGCATCAAAGCAAAAACTTTAACAAAGAAAAAGTGTTTGTAATGAATTCTGCACCGTGCCAGTCACGTATTTATGAGAAAAGTAACGTGCTACCGACACGTTGTCCAACTAGATGTTATGGGTAACCTTTTAAAATCAAATGTAAGTTTTTCTTTATTTTATCAAAATCAAAAAAAAATTATTTATTTATTTATTTATTTATTCAGTAAAATCACAAGGATCATTAAGAATCGTCTTACATACTAAGGATTTTAGGTGCCAGTTCCACGCGACCAAAGCCTAGAATCTATCTTAGATTCTTTAAAATATCATGACAAAGCATACATTTTCATTGAATAAAGTAACAATACAGATTTGCATAGCATCACTAACGGCCGGTTTCTGGTGTTTGACACATAGTAATTATTTGTTTTTTTCGTTGATCATCGTTCGAGAAACCGACCGTATGTGCTTTTCGATCGCAAACGAAAATAATAAAAAAAACACTTGTATTCCTAAACATCTGTTTTCTGTTTCCAGGCGACAAATGGCTGGTGTCGTGTCTTGGCATTCTGTTCCAATGCAAAGGGTTGTTCCACAGGGTAGTACCTGCCGACCAGAAGTTTGACAGTAGCTACGCGGGAATTTTCAGGTACCTACTCTTACGGCCGGTTTCTCGAACGATGATCAACGAAAAAATCAAATAATTACTATGTGTCAAACTCGGATCAATCGTGATTTGGGGTTCCAGAAACCGGCCGTTAATGTTGATCTGACTACTTACTTACTTTACTTACCTGTGACATGCACAGGAAACTTTCTACCTTGATAAAATAACGAAGGTTTGGCCGTCGTGGGTCGACCAGGGTAGCATACTTGGTACTTAAACTCACCGACTGTTTACTGGAAGAGAAGTCTTAGGGTTAAGCTCGCCTTTGTACATGTCATCTATTTCTGTCTTGTGTATGTCTTATTTTGTGTACAATAAAGAATAAAGACCGAGAGGTACCTATTGCCTCAAGATTCTCTTAATTGGATGTTACTCGTATAGATTTTAATTAAACTTTACAATAGTTTAGTTTATACATCAGAATACACATAGGCTATAATCTATAGATATTGTGCGTCTTATCCTGAGCAGACAAAGACGCGGGCAGTTAAAAATATTCCTAATTGTGTCATCAGGTTCCGTCTTTGGTGGTGCGGGCAGTGGGTGGAAGTGCTGGTCGATGACTTTCTGCCCACCTACAATGGCAAACTAGCCTTTGTACAAACCAGTACCTCTGAAGAATTCTGGTCAGCGCTGCTAGAAAAAGCTTATGCAAAGTAAGTGATTTATTCCTGTTTGTGGAACGTCAGATACCTACACTAAAAAGTCAACAGAAAAATCCGATTAAGTCTGCAAACTGCAGACTTTTATCGGCCGATAGTTTGGTCGGCTTCTTAATCAGTATGAAGATGTATGCAGATGCGCACATTACAGTGATTCAGTCTTCATACTGATTAAGAAGCCGACCAAACTATCGGCCGATAAAAAGTCTGCAGTTTGCGGGGGCCCTTAAAAGCCAACTAAAACACGCTGACAGTCATCAAAATAGACAAACATATTTCGCATTCTTCAAATTATTTCCAGCATCGATCTAGCTTCTAACGTACCTAATCTTATTCGTAATCTAAAGTTCGACAATTACCTACCTACTTTATTAAGAGACATTGTGAATCAAATGCTCGAAAACGATACAGCATTTACGATAACGCGTAGATTTATTTGATAGCCCTAATTCATCATTACTGGCATATATAACTATATGAACGAAATATATATCCTTTCTTCTGGTCTACAGATTGCATGGTTCTTACGAAGCGCTTAAGTATGGCAGCCTGGTTGATGGATTGGCAGACATGACAGGCGGGCTTACAGAAATGCAGCCAACAGAGGAACTGTATGATGCAGCAGCACTCCGCACACTCCTGGAAATCACCAGCATTGTTACAGCGCACTATAACCCGCCTGTAAGAAACTAACTACATCTAATGAACAAAGGAACAGTAGCATTTTTTTCTCTCAAAACTCAAATTGTTTTATACAAGGGCCTAATAAAGTCAACAACAAAATCTCAGGGCACATTATTTAAATCTTGAATTATTCAAATCGTCACCTTTTAGGGTAATTACTTAATTACTTTTGCACGCTGATGACAAAACTACAGTAACTACAGACAGTTTTGTCACTTTCTACTCATAGATAAACGTCAAATCACGTGACTTTAGGTTGTTCGCATACCAAATCAGCACAAACTACAGTAAGTCAGTTTATTGTACGTTACATTCTACTCATAATTAAATGTCAAATGACCTTAAAGGATGTTTTATCGTCAGTGTGCGCTCGCACTTATCCTAGAAGGATGCCTATTAGGAGACTACAATCACTTTGTTACATTCAAAGATTATTCCAAGTGCTATTTCCACTTGAAAATCAATGAGATTAGCACTGAGAACGCGAGGACGAATGAAAATAATAAGATATTTTATCTATTTTAAAAACGACAAAGAATTTCAAATGTCTAGGTCTAATTCAAACATTTTTTTTGTAGGAAAGAATCGTCAACCGTCTCGGTCTTGAAATGCAGATGAATTACACCGTTTGTGAAGTTCGAGAGGTAAGCTAGACATTTAATCAAAAGAATTTTTTAATCAAAGGTATTCATGAAACTTTTCCATTACAAATAAATCCTGCTTTTATTTGCAGGAATAGAATTCGTTTAATGCAAATGCAACGGAATTATGAACAATAAATTGCTTTCGCTGTGACTTCATCCGGACATCGTTCGTCTCTTGTTTTCGAAAAAAACAGTTTGTCGTTTAATTTGTAGACAGAGGGTGAACGCGACATCAAGTAGCATTAGAGCATTTTACAAACTTTCAAAAGGAAATAAATAAAAATAAACCTCTACACTTTACCTACTGTGTTTTACGTGGAACACGCTAGGTAGATGGAAAATTCAATCACAAAGGGTTGAAAATGGTCAACAAAGAGTCTCCCGTGGAGCCTTTTCCAATCCAATCGGTTTGTCACTCAGTTTCTAAATGGCAATTTGAAATCAAAGAGCAGACAATAACATTGTTGGTTGTATTGACAGGCGTCAGAAGATTCATTCACTCATGTTTGGGTTGATGCTGCATTATCATAATATTATACAAAATAATTAAAATATACTGTAATAAGTAAAATCAAAGCCTAGTTCTAGCATAAAAATCTATCTAGGTACTGACTTAGTTCTCCCTTTTTGCATATTACATGTGAGAAGGCATTCAACACCCTTTTCACATCTCTATGACTTGTGCAATGCAATTCACTTGTTCGTGCAAGCTAGTACAAAATTGTACGCTTATTTACGTAGGTAAGGACAGGGCCGAACTAAGGAGTAGGTAGAAATTATTAACTTTTATATCTGCGAAGATTGTAAGTAAATCTAAAGCTTGGCACACACGTACGTTCCAAATGGAGTGGCTTTTGGATCTGTTGTAATTCCATCACGCCTCTTCCGTCGCTTAAATCATGATCGTGTTTCGCCATACACGTTGTTCCATTGGCGCGCTACCAAGCCATTTGTCTTGTTGGAACGCTCGTGTGTGACCAGCTTAAGGCTAGCTAATATTATTATTTATTAAATATTATTTTAATAATTCCATCCCAGAAGACCTTTAAAAAAGAAGCCAAGACTTAGTTTCACTCACTTGCATAGGTCTTTTTTAACTCCTTTGAAAGCCGTCTATTTCCTTCAACATAAAATGTTTTATATAAAAAGATAATAATCTAAAATTAATCTTGGCTCAGATTTTTGTAAGCTTATCTCTGTTTTTCGTAGATAAACCTAACTTGCTCCCTTTACTCTCCTGCATTTGAAGGTATTGGTAGCCTGTCATTTCCACAAGTTTTGTGCGGAAAAGCATCCTTTAAAAGTGCCAGCAGCACTTTCCAAAGTTATTAGCTGTGCCTATACAGACGAGGACTTTCGCCATCCGTCTATCTAATATCATAACACACCTACCTACGGTAAAGTAGTTTTGAAGTAAAGATGGGGATGATTTCCCCCCTTAGTTCGCCCTAAAGGGGGGGTGTGCAATTGCGTTGCAGGTATTTATATTGACAGGTATGTTGTAAAGAGGCAAAAACGGGGGACACGCTGTCGAAACTCAATTAAATTGTCAAAAGATGTGACAGGAAGAGAAAACTATAGAGTCAGGATTCGAGTTCTTTGTTGATAAAGCGTAGCATTTTTATTGTTTTTCTAAAAAGATGTAGCCTTTTGCTAACTCATCGTGGTGGAATTTCAACCAAAAATACTTGGTGGTATCGGAAATTAATAGAACTCGTCTCCTATAGGTTTGAGAATTGACTGACTTGACTGAGAATTATTTTCAAACAATTGACATTAGCAGAATTGCCTATCTATAGTTGAGAAGCAGTTGCTTAATCTGTTTCATTTTATGCTATATTTTATTTATGCCACTAAAGTATCACATCCAATTAATAAAAAACGCCTACGCTAGTTGATATTTGTAATAAAAAAATGAGTTAAAACTACTCCACAGCATTTTTGGTTCATTTTGCTAGAAAGGGTGACATGGACGTTGGATGTTTAATTACAGGATATACCTAAATGCAATGTATAATTAATAATATTATTATTTTGTCTGAAGCTCTGCTAAAACTGGTCTGAAACAAATTTTGGTTTATTGATTTCTTAGATTAGCTTTGTTTTGGATGACAACAAAATTTATTGCAATATGTCATTACCTCTATAACACCTATGATTTGTGTAGATTCGCATATTCCTGAATAGTCAGTGTTGAACGTCAAACTTACCACGTAAGAAAATGCTAAATAGCTTTAAGTTCGCCTCTGTACTATTAATAATGTGTTCTTATCTACCTAGATTAGAATAAAAAAATCGTTATACTTACACAAATAAAAACATTACAAAAGGTTTAAAACGTTAAGTTAATTTCTAAAAAAATGAAGAGTAGGTATGTCTAGATACTTGTAGAATAAAAAACTGTTGAGTATAAAAAAAACATCAAACTCTGTTAGATATTGTTTAGCTTATAGTAATATTTCCAAAAAGGCAGTTATAGCTGAGGTTTTGGATTTGCTTTCATCTAGTTACGTAACTTTTCGATTAGATATACCTATAGGCACATTTTTTATTATAGGTATAAGACCTATTGTAACCAATGTAACAATAAATCAATGTAGCTTACAACAGAGAATAATTCAAAATATGTAATCTGGATGTCTTTTTGTCTTTTTCAGGTAGATTCTTCAAATGGACCTGTCGACGTGGTGCGATTGAAGAGACCTCTACCGAAAGGCAGCGTCGGCAAGACTCACGTTGTACTAGACGACGCAACGTGAGTACCTGAGATTGTTGATTTTTTCGAATTCGAAAACACGCAAAGTATGCGAGCATGACGATAAATCGTCACGCGTAAACCTAAATTTCGGTTTACTCTATTAGTGTTTTTTTGCGTGACAGTTTTCGAGAAGCTTTTCGAAAAAAACTCAGACTACAGGCTCTATCTCTACTGTACCACAAGTACGAGTTTGTGCACACACGAATCGTAGAGACGCAATCGCCTAGCGCCACTGTTTTTGTATGGAGATCCAAACAGCGCCCTTAGCAGATTTCTTGAGAAGCTTGGATTTCCATACAAAATTGGTGGCTTGCGATACGAAGGCGATACGTTCGTAGGCATGTGCAAAACTCGTACTAGGCCCTCTGATCTACTGAGAGATGTCATGTCAAATTATACTTCGTATCATCGTGTGAAAAGGAAATTGTAAACTTTATCTCATACCAGAGACATTGGTACACCGCCGTAAGACACATAAGTTTAGTAAAGGGGGAGGATGTGGCGGAAAGAATAACCTTATTAAATTAGTTAAGATTATTAAATGTAATTTCTTTAGCTAGGGCCTAGATCGTAACTTTTAAATGTTTATGCGACCATGTGTTTTACTACTTTTACAAATGTTTTACGATAACTAATAAATGTAATAAATAGCCAGGGCAGTTTAGAAAGCGCACATCTTTTGATGTTAGTCTCTGGTAAAGGCAACCTTATTGACAATGCAAACATTACAAACACAACAAAATGAGGGCTTTTCGAGGTCATGCTTTGCAAGTAGGAACCAGCCCCCTTACTCGTGACTCAAGTAACAAAACAGAACTTGATTTAATATCCTCTGGCTATTGGCGTTGGTTGGTGAAACTAAATTAACGGAACTTCGAAGGACTACGAAATCTTCTTTATAACCATAATATAAACCATACTACCAGAAATAAACCATTACACCGAATACAAACCATTGGTGAAATGCAAAGGTATCGATAAGTACCTACTCACTACATCCTTCTCTAAGATTACACTAGAGCAAATTGACACTGGCAGAATAGTGATTAGTACCTACCTACATACGCCATATACAAAAGAAAATGAAACATACTAACATACGGCCGGTTTCTCGAACGATGATCAACGAAAAAATCGTCAAACTCGGATCAATCTTTCAGCTTTATTACTGTCAAAATATCGTTAGCTAAATGAAACATCAAATATGATACAAAATCATCTGTTCAACCTTATAAACGGTAGGTACTTGAATCGATTTATTAATGGCCCAATTCCTTCGAATACGTAGGAGGGTGCCGCTTATTAGGGAGCCCTCTTATAAGACGGTCAAGGTTGTTGCTAAGGTAAATGAACTGTCAAGAGCAACCATCTGGGGAACAAATTTCTTGCCACTCAAGAAATAAATCGATGTCGGTAACCTTGTTGTTCAATCTCTTCAAATCAAAATCTGTCATGCTTGATAAAATCTTTTACATTGCATTTTTATTATTATTTTGATGTTTTACTTACCATCAAATACTTGAGAGGCTGTATCTGCAAACCATTGAGTAAAAAATCAAAGTTTTAAAGAATTCGTTTTTGGAATTCGTTTCTTATGAGTGTTGAACAAAAAAATATCCGCCATTTTGTTTTTAAATCAAATGACAGTCGTATTATATGATGACTGTCTGGAATAACAACTATTTTATATTTATCAGTAGCAAACCTGTACCACAGAAATTGATATTGAAAGTTGATCATTGAAAGGATCAAAATTATCCTAAACTTGGCTAAACATAACTGAGTTCTAGTGACATTGATGCATTGCCTCACTTAGCACGTTCACACAATGTGCCCTGTAATCCTTTGCACAGTGTCCCTCAAAGACAATCATCACTCAGAGACAAATCAGTACCACCAATCAGGAGCGGTAACCAAGAAACTGGCCGCATTAAAATAAAATCATGAGAATTGACTAGCGCCAAGCTTCAAGAGCCGAGAACACCCTTTAATTTCGGGAACCCTTTTTCAAAGGGGGACCAAGTTCAATGACAAGGGGCCTTTAAGAGTTCAAATCATTTTATGTTTCAAATTGATTTGTGTACCTACTAGCAAAATATTGTCTGGCTCAGCCGATGACAGCAAAATATTGCCACCGCCGATACTTGGTTGGTAATTTTATTCACTTTGTCTTTGCAGCTTCGATGTAATATTGATGTGTTGGAACCTTGGAACACAAATATGAGTGAAGTGGGCATTTATTAGCGTAGATCTACTTGTACTTGAGCTTTATTGTTACGGTTTGGGACTGCAGACACAAACTTAATTGCTGTAGGTATACTAATTTTTATATATAAAATTTTAGTCAAAATATATCACGTTTTTGGGATTTCCAATGAAGTTTTGGCATTGATTACTTAACAGTCACTTAGATGACTCCAAAACTTGATTGCAAATCTTAAAAACGAGATATATTTCGGCTACCGCAGCACTCGTAACCGAAATATGTTCATCCTTGTCTAACTATATATCTCGTTGGTTAGGTAGGTAGGTATCTAGGATAATTATTATTGTGACAGGATGAAATTGAATTTTGTAACTTTAAATAAAAGTACATAAAAACACATTATTCTGAATTATGTAGGTACTTTTTATAAATGTACATACAAGCACAAACATTATTCCTTATACAGATGGTTTTCGATTTCGTCTCGGGAAAAGGAACACCTTATATCATCAGCCAAGTCTACGTCCTGGTTCTGGATGCTCTTCAGCGACTTCAAGGAGGTGTTTTCACGTCTGGAGATGGTTCACCTTGATGAAGAGACCAGCAAGGTATACAATTAATTTCAATCTTAATATTTTGCACTGAAACATAATATAACATGGGCAATTTATTTTTGGATTATCTTAACATTATAGAGTTGATAGTTTGTATGGATGGATGCATTGTTGTTACTCTGTCACGCAAAAACTACCGAATGGATTTTAATGAAACTTAATAAAAATGTGGTTTATACATAAGAATAACGCATAAGTTATAATTTATAAAGATATTGTGCGAATCTTCAAATATATAACGATAGTCGCGGGCACCAGTTAGTCAACTATAAGTATTATGAATTTCAGGTTTGTTACAAAACAAGTTCCTGTTTGATTAAACTGTAATCTTGTTCTAATTTATTTCATAAATATGAGCATATTGTAAAAATTTTTTTTGTGTTACAATATCATTAAATAATTAATTTTATTATTAAGCTATTTTTTTGAAAATCTTTCATGTTTGAAGGCAGAGGCTTCGCTAATGGACCGCAGTAAATGGCAGATGAAAATATACCAAAGCGGATGGAAACGAGGAGTCAACGCTGGTGGTTGCAGAAACAATATTGGTAAGACCTATATTAAATCTTTATTTCAGCGTATCAGCATTGCTATTCAGCGCGGCAATGCAGCCAGTGTCTTGGGTAGGTACGCTTCCGATTGGTACTGATTTGGATCAGTTGAACTATCTATAGATCGTTTGCAACGGTCTGTAGATAGCTTAACTGTTTTTTATGTATTTTATATGACAATGTACATTTTGTAAATACTGTATACTACTGTAATTTGTTTGTGAATAAAGTTTTTAATCTTTATTTATTTAATTCAACGCTACAGACAGGGGGATAGGAATAGCCGAGTTCTACTCAGGTCAAGTGTAAGGCTATTGTGTTGTTGACACGCAAGAAGAAGAAGATTAGAACGGTGAAAACCAATTACACAAATTAATTAAAATGTCAAACAATTTACAGTCATAGTAGTCAAAAATAATATTTACACAAACAAAGATGATAATAACAAATGTCAACAAAGAGATTAATATAAAAATAAATGCAATTCAATCTTCTCACAGAACCTCAGGCATATATATTTAGATTTCATATTTTGAGATCGAAACCTAGCTTTACCTAAACCATATTACCTACCTTATTATACTTTGGTGTTAGATCAATAATTTGAAGTCTATAAAAATAGCCTAAAGACGACGGATAGCAATCTTGAGTGGGCTTTTGATAATTATTTGAATCATCTTGCAAAAATAGGTTATTTAAAGACATAGTATATGCCCGAGAAGCATACATGAGGCTTGTTGTTTAAGACAGGGCAGTTATATAGTAGTCTTATTTGTAGTTTAATAAGGCACTTATTTAATTTAAAAAATGCAATGTGCATCTTGACCATTTAAATTTGTCCCTTTGTTTCTAGATTTCTTCCACATGAACCCACAAGTCGAGATAATCCTCACAGAACCGGGCACTATCATAGTATCCCTCAATCAACACAAAATCATGGAGCCTAAGGTCATAGGATTCAGCATTTACGTACTTCCATCACCCACCTCCGAGAAGGCGTCGCCATCTTTCTTCAAGCGGTTCAAGAGCACGTTGAATTCTAATTATTCAAACAGTCGGCAGATCAGTCATAGGTAAGATACTTTTTTCGGTCGTCCTAAAAACTTTGTAACTGCCTTAGCGCTTATTGCAACTGTCGCTCATTTTTCGAAATTTACCTACATTTCTACTTGCACTTGTACGCAAATAATTTGTTTTCATGACAGTTACGTAATCGTACGCGAAGTTTTGCAGCAATTTCTTGGTCTTTGTACGATTGGGTTATGTAACCAAATACCTATTTGTCGCATGCCATTAAATAAATAAATAATGATGGACAATCCACACAACGTCATTTAGCCCCAAGCTAAGCAGAGCTTGTGCTATGGGTACTAGAACAGAAGACTGACATACTTAATATAATACATTACATACATAGATATTTTTTATACCCAAGGAATAAATATTTGAAGATCGTACAAACATTTATCCCAAGGCGGGAATCGAACCCGCAACCTCCGCGTCGCAGGCGGACCTACGCCCGCCGCGCCACATCGGTCGTCAATAGTCATCGGCTGTCATTGTGAATTGTTTACTTAAACTTAGGGCGTTTTTACAGCTTTACCCTATTTCTTCTATTGGCTGCCGAACAATACACTATTGCAGATGGAAAAAACACCCTATTGGGAAAGCTTGAGCAATATATTACCCCTATACTGAACGCTTAGCATAAGCGTCCTAGGCAACAAATTAAATGACAAATCCCGGCTTCTCAAATATCTCTTTCTTTTTTTCGACGGGAAAAGAGACAAATGCGCAAATAAAGTTACACAGATATTTGTCTCCGTCTTTTGTTAAATTTATTTTGTGAACCATAATTATAATGTAAATTCAATGAATAAAATACAAACTAGTAAAACTCGTCTTTGAAAAGCGTCTGATATCAATTCATCTTTTATTTTCGGTTGACTGTTTCTTTGTGAACGTATTTGCTAAATAGCCGTTACAAAATAAAGATACTTACATATCTATATGTATGTATTATAATCACATTGATAGAATGGACCTTACGATTCTATTTATAAAAAAACTTATGTGTACCTACGAGAATTATTGAATGGAGATGGCGTAATGATTTCAAAATAAGGCTTATCAGACTGGTTTTTCTAGATTTTGCAAGCAAAGAGGGCGAGGACACATACAATGACATACATTATGAATATAGGTACATATATATACATCGGTCTTTATAAATTATATTCTCTTTCAATGTATAATACAACTAATTGAGATAAGTTAATTACTTACTGAAGTATCGTGAATGTTCTCATAAACAAAACAATAGCTAAAAATATTTTAGTACCTAATTGATATGTCATAAAACATTATTGCCAAATTGAGAACATCGTCTCAATTTGGCAATCGAGTTTGTTTAAAAATAAGATTATGTCCTTAACTTAAGATTATGAACCATACATGTCCTAAACGCCCGTGTTTTTTTATTAGTACCTACATAAAAAAATATTTAAATTTATTTTTCTTAATAAAACTTATTAATTAAACAATTTTGAACACAGGAAAATTAAAAGTTTGGTTGCGCAACCAAACGTACATTTTGTTGGTAGCGGCGACTGGTTGCGCCGCCATGGTGTCCCGGTGAAATATAGCCCTTATTGTAAATCGGCCTTGACGTGACAATTCACTTACTTAACCATGTTTTAATATAACATGAAGGGACATGCGAAAGGGTGAAGATAGGGTTGCCACAGTGACAGATTCCATCTGCCTGCCTCAATACTAGAATGAGTCGTTCTCTATAGAAGTAAAGCAATAGGTTATTTTGGGATTTACTCAAGCGCGGTTGAATAACTTTTCACTGATATTTCATATTATTTTTATATATTTGATAATTTACACATCATATAACTTTATTTACGCATCAATTTTTGCAATCTAAGATACAACACTAGTATCTTGGGCTCCTATTAATATTCTGGATAATTAACATCAAGTATATTATAAACATCTATATAATCTATATACTTACAATGTTTGAATTGAAAGTTTTCAATTTAGAGTAGGCTTACAATAGACTTTACTGGTTCGCTTTTGCAACTGTTCTTATTACTACTGTGATATTATTTTATTATAGTTAAATTTTTATACCGCTTATGATTTATTAGAGGGCGCTTATATGCGACATCTCAGATAAATGTTATATGGCTTAGAGATCGTAGATTAAACAGGTTCTAGTATAGTCTCCCGTTTATTGTAACTTAGGAATTTATTAATATAATTAATTTATTTATTTGCCAGTGTCTTGGGTACGCTTCCGATTGGTACTCATTTGGATCAGTTGAACTATCTATAGATCGTTTGCAACGGTCTGTAGATAGTTCAACTGTTTCTTATGTATTTTATATGACTATGTACATTTTGTAAATACTGTATAGTCGTAAGTTTGTTTGTAAATAAAAATCTTCAACAACATTTAAAAAAAAAAAAAAAAAAAAAAAAAATATATAACTTTCGGATGTGATCATCTAGAGTAGAGAAGAGCCTATTTTTTTTTAATGTCACATTTTTGTTTGACAGATGCGAGCTAGAGGCAGCAGCTTACTTAATAATACCCACCACATTTGCACCCCGTGAAGAAGCAAACTTTACGCTAAGGATATTCTCAAGCCAGTCAATAAAACTTAAGACCCTAGACGACCCTCCTCGAAAAACTAAAGCAGCATTACTCAAAGCACCGCAAGGAGGTTCTGACAGTTTTACGCAATACGAAGCATTATTCCTACAGCTAGCAGATGAACATAAAACCATAAATATATTCGAATTACAAGAATTACTTGAAGCCTGTTTGCCGAACGATTATATCAAGAGCTGCGCGTCGATCGATACATGTCGACAAATCGTGCTCTCTCTAGACGTATCCTTTTATAATAAATTAATTAATATTCATGAATGAACATGTCACACCTACGCTATCTGGCCGCACTAGAAAAGCTTGTTGTCGATGGAATATTTATATATCTACTTCTCATTTTAAGGTTCCGTATCCAAAGGGTAAAATATGACCCTATTACCCTATCCATCCATCTGTCTGTCTGTCTGACTGTCTCTCATGAACCGTGATTAATAAAGAATTTTCAGAGACGATGATTGTCGCGCTGTAATAACATAGCAAATACTAAAAAGCAAAATATAATAAGTATTATGATGAGATGGCTCTCGTATAAAAATGTGTTTTTTTTAACCTTCGTGTGCGAGTCTGACTCGCACTTGTTCGGTTTAATTAATAATTCATGAATCTATCTTAACTAAACACAACAGAAAAATGGCACGGGTCGCATATCACTATCCGATTTCAAGGATTTAATGTGCAGCTTGAAGCACTGGCAGTTGTTATTCAAGAAGCACGCCGTAGAGAAAATGGGGGTACTTCGAGCTGAAAGGTAAGTTTAACCAATAACGGACAAGTTGAAGAGTAATAGGTTAGCGTGTAGTATGTCATGAGGAGGGAAAAAAGCCATTACAAGAAGAGTGTTAGTTATGAATGTAGATGGATTTAGAAGTAGAGGGACGCCAATGAAAAGATGGATGGACTGTGTATATAATGACATGTGTAATAAATGCACTGAGGTGACGTTTGATAAAAGAGAGTGGAAGAAAAAAACGTGTTGTACCGACCCCACATAATGTGGGACAATGGTAGGAAGATGATGATGCTAATTAGCTCACCTTATGTTATGTGATAATCTCTACATATTTCAATACATTACCACAATGCACACGTCCTTGTTCAACACATGTTCGTCAAGTAACCATCATTCTGAAACATGGAGACAGACGGTGTAAAGTGTCAATTAATCATTGTCTGGCTAATATCTATCTATGCATATATCACACCAGCTTAAAATGTCTGTCAATGAAACGAAAACTTATAAGTGGTCCATAGTACCTATAATTTTAGATGAGATATAGCCTACATAATCATAAGACTGTTTGTTTTTCTTGGAAATAAAAATAAATAAATAATATTTATTTATATTTCATACAGGTTTAGAGATGCATTAAAAGATGCTGGCTTCGACGTCCCCGAAAAGGTGATGAGTCTGCTCGTACTGCGGTATATGAGGAAAGATGGCATGCTCCGTTTTGGGGACTACGTTTCCGCTGTTTTACACCTCCATAGAGCTTTTGGTGAGACATGTTACTGTTTGTTCTTAATAATACTTGTTATATACAGAATTTATCATTATTATCATCATCGACAGCCGTAACAGCACAGTACCTACTCTAAGTACGAGTTTGTGCACACACGAATCGTAGAGACGCAATCGCCGAGCGCCACCGATGTTGTATGGAGATCCAAGCAGTGCCCCTAGCAGATTTCTTGAGAAGCTTGGATCTCCATACAAAATCGGTGGCGCTCGGCGATTGCGTCTCTACAATCCGTGTGTACACAAACTCGTACTTGGTGTACAATTGGAAGTAGTTCTGCTTTCCATGCAGTCATGAGTACCTACGTACTATCATTTCACGGTCTATGTATTGACAAAGAAATATATAAAAGTACCTACACTATCATCAATGGATTTCTCATAAACTTGCGATTAGAGTTGTGTGAATTGTCCTTTTCAATTTGTTTACAAACTGTTGATTTGTGAGTTTATATTTATTTATATTATTGTTTATCAAATTGACCTCTGCTGGACATTGGTCTTAATCATAAAGATTCTAAAAAGAGGGTAGTTCTGAAGATTTTCTATTTTACTACTTCACATAGAAAAAAAAACAAATTCAATTCATTAATCAAGTCATATTCTATTACTTCTGATAGGTACTTACAACATACTCTTACTATATTGTTAGGTATAGGTACCTATCTATTTAGTGTAATTTTGCACTAATGGGGTCGGAGCTAGCAGGGTTCGATACACTCATTACTCCTAAATAGCCGACGTCGTGTTTTCATGCCATATGTGTATTTTGCTATAACTCGTTTCAAACGAATCATGAGTAGGTACACTCAGCATCAAAATTATAAAATCATCATAAATAATCACATAGTAGGTACCTATTGATTTGTTGACTATTGATAATCGTGATATTGAATATCCAAGAAATATAATATGGGAACTAGATTACTTATATACTACAGCCTAGTTTTTAAATTATTTACAATGAATATTTTAGGTTGGTGTAATAGTTACATTATGTATTTAATTTGTTGCAGAAGTGTTCAACTCTTATGAGATAACACACACAAACAGAGTGCATATGGACCTGCAAACTGTACGTATATTATACCCAATCTCCAAGCCCCAATTGTGCTTTAACACAAACGTGGCGTTACAAGTATAATTTTAAAATGCAGTTTTTGATGTTATCTTGTTAGTCAAAAGTTTTCTCGGTGTACGTTATTTGATGATGTGTTAAATAGAAAGAAAAGTCTGGCCATCGTTAGCTCTATGATCACAACATGGGCCGCCAAGTATGTTTGCATCCTAAGCCTTTCACTACCTCCCTATGCAATAGACTTTTTTTAATATTAGGGTAGTTTAAATCATACGAAATGATAAAACACATTGAATTTTTTAAATTTTTATTATAAAAACACTTAATGATTCTTAATAACTAGGTACAATAGCCAGAACCAAGAATCGGTAATAAAATGAAAAATGCGGTCTTATAAATAATACAATAAAAATAAAAAGTAAATTGATTTTACATAGTACAGGCGAGCAATTAATCAAAAAACAGTCAAAAAGGGCGACGAGAACATCGAAATATGTTGTACGATTTTGGTAAATTATGAAACTATGTTTTATAAAACTTAAAATAATACAATTAAGCTGTAAGTAGAGACAGTAACAGTTTCTACACACGGCTAAGCTAACTTTCAACCAATTATAGACTGTAGAAAACACGATAATTTTCCATGAAGGCCCCTGATTGGCTGATGCATGGGATGTAAGTTCCATCAGCTTAGCCGTGAGTGGGTAAATTAACGTTCTTGTCACTAAATAGTCTGCAAGATCAGTGGTAAATAAAATTGAAAATGGCTTATTGTACTACGAAATTACATACTAATGTTTTTGATCACCTTTATCGCTGAAGCTACGAGATATATCAAGAGATCCTATATCTAATCTTATTCTTAAATGCATGACAAAAGCTGGTGAATAAAAAAAAACTACACAAATGAATATCCGAGTATGTCTATCTATGTGATATTTCGTTTTTAATCAGTTGTAAAAGTGTCGAAGTCGAAGTACTAGACTACTAGAGTATTAAATCATATTTTTTGGTACAATTATTAACTTTTTGGTAGATTTGGTTTGATTGTGAGCTCTCAAAACTCGAATCAGGCAATAAAGTTTAATATACAGGGTGTAACCGGAAGGGTGGGCCAAATGTGGCAGTGCGATGGTGACCCTCAATGCCTTATCGATTTATGATGTTCTGCGATATTCAATCGTTCAAAAGTTACTCGTACCTACTTGTATGAAATTTTGGTCAAAATCCGATTTTAGATGTCCTAAACGTACCCAAATTTTCAAAAGCTATTAAAAAAAATTTTGAACGTCTGAAAATCACGTAACATTCATGGGTGTTTAATCCATGGGCATTGAGGGTACCCATCGCCCTGTCACTTTTGGTAAACCCTTCCAGCATACGTACGTATTTTTCTTGATAAACAAGATTACAATAGTTTATATACTGAAACCGCTGTAGCTGCTTAATTTAATATGCATTTGTTTTTTTGTTTAATGAAGTAGGTCTCAATCCAATTTTAAAAACTTATTTTTGTGACCTTGGATATAAATGAAAGCATCAGCATAGACGTCAAATTTCGAAACCAAAAAAACTAAATTAACAATAAGAATAACTTAAAATGGTGGCGCTTTATTACTAGATTTAGAATTAAAAAGGCTTGAGATGTATTTAATATGAAAAAAATAATATTTAGTTTGTTTCTTTGTTTCAGTGGTTGCATTGCTCGTTCATGTGTTGAAAAACAACCAAAAGAAATGGTACAACATAAAAACAAATACGTACGCGTATCTACCGTGTTCGGAAGCGCCAGATTTTGTCCTACCCTACCTTACCTAGTGTTAGCCTAACTTACACCTACAGCCGGTTATCAATAAACCCGACATATGTTCGAAATAGTTACTCCCAAATACCGGTACTATTTTTCAAGCTTCAAGTTACTTAAATTCAATATGCAGTAGCGGGCTGTTGTTAATTCGTGCAAATTCAAGATCTATTTGCTGGTTCAAATGATGAATTTACAGATAATATTAATAAGTATCGGAACTAGTGGAAACACGAATCCATGCTGGTGTCTACAATACTCATCGATATCAGAGTACTGGTTCCAAGTCGATGGCAGTTGAACCGGTATGAAACAGTAGCGGTAATAAATATACCAGGTATTTCCGTTTGTAGGATTTGGCAAATCAAAGTATGTATATTTTAATAACACTGTATTATTCCGACCCAGTCAGTTTCATTGATAACACGGACAGAATCTAATTTATCAGCGTAGAGGTTGGATTTATTAAAAAAAAAACTATAGTTAAAACCGAGTCAACTATTTTTAAAAGTTTGAATGCATTAATTATGTATGTGAAAACAAGTAATGTGTGGAAAAATTAGTAGTCAAATAAATAAGATATAAAAAAATAAATATGAAAGCGTATTTTTAAGTTCTTTTGTGTAAAGAATGCATATAAGATTAAGTTTAATGTTATATTAGTTCTTATGAAGGCTTATTTAAAACCTGTATTTTATTAGAAAAATTATAAAGAAATCCAATTTTCAGAAAGTTAAAGATCTCGCAAATTATTGTTAAGTTGTATGTTTGTAATGAAACGTTTTTAGATCTTAGCCTGTTTTTACTTTAATCCACCGGTTAAATAATAAATATTAACATTATTTTCTGAAATATGTTAAGTTATTGTTTCTATTCTTTTTAATTTTTATTGTTATATATTAGATGTTCGCAAATCATGGTAGATTTATGGGCGTTCTAATTATAAATAAAGTGATTGTATTGATGATTTTTGTATTTATCTACTGTAGTTTTCTGATAAGGTTTTAGAATCAACTAATAATACTTGCGAATAATTTTAAATAATTTATAATTTTTACAAATCTTTTAAAGAAATAATTTAATCGAAATTAATCCTAATAAGCTCTCGTTAAATTTAAATGAATTTATCAAAAAAATACAGCTTAAAGCGAATGGAAAATAAATGAATTGGTGTTTGAAAATGTTCGGCAAATGGTTACTATTTCTATTATTTAAACTACTTATATCTTAAGCATAAAAGTTACGTAACTGAAAATTAGCTTAGCTATTTTAAACTCAAAATTCTTGAATGTAAATTATATTATGAGTAATCCGTAACTTAGTATGTAACCGTTGTAACATAGTACGTAAACTTTGAAGTCAAATTAATATCGGATAAAATAAATACATTTAAATAATCTAAAATGAACCAATGAAGTAAAAAAACATAGTTAAAGTTCATTCGTTCTATTTGTAAATGCGAGGTTTATTCCTGATTTATTTTACTATTGAAAAGTATGTACAATTTCGTTTTGGATCGGTTTAGTTATTTTGTTCACAATAAATAAAACTAACGGCTGGTTTCTTCCAAGAATTGATAACGAACCTTTATTCTTCATTGCTAGGAAAATTGCTATGACATATTTCTATTATTTTCATATTTCTGATGTATGAGAGACTGTATAATGGATATAGGTACGCGATGTTTTATGATGTCTTTCTAACCTTGTTTACTGAAGACCAAATACTTGTTTTTTAATACCTAGGACGTTCTAAGCTCAAATGATGGTTATAATTATAACCGGAGAAATTCAATCGTTAATATTAAGCATAAAAGTGGCCATCAATTCTAATTTAATCAACCGTTTTGAAAATAGCATCTGCCTAGAAGTGAAAAAGTAAAAGTCTGAACAAAGGAAAATGTTATGGTAAAGAGCTGCAACTAGCCAAAGCACACACATATGTAAGTAAAATGCATGTATAAAGTGCACACAAAGATCCAGAATTCAATGCCGAATACATCATTTCAAGCTTTTCGATCAATTCCATTTTTGACAGGCCATGAGTTGACGTTTATTATTTCTCAAAAAAGTGATAATTCTTAATCTTTGGGTTTGTTGTTGTTTTCAGTTTTCTCGTGTTGCCCTGTGTTATCATTGACGTCATTATTTTGGCGAGGCGACGGAACGTTAGCCTCCTGTTCGTTAACAGCTGCCTGAATGTCAGGTTCCTGGGCGTCGGGCGCCTGACCATTAGCTTCCTGGGCGTTAGAAACTGCCTGAATGTCAGGTTCCAGTGCGTTAAGCGCTTCGATGATATTAGGGTCTTCAAAAACATCCACTACGACATCACCAACATCCTGTCTAGCGGCCACGGCTTCAAGTTCGTACAGCTGATACATTTGATCGTTGGACAAGCGCACAAAGATTTCCGCTGGGAGTTGATTTCCGTAGCGGGGAACAGGTCGAACTAACAGCTTTTCCCCGTTAATTGGGGCTGGTGGTGCGGGCGGAGGACCTAATGGGATCGTAATATCATGAGCGAACTCTTCCTCAACGGCGCGCGGCTCTTCGCCTTGGGGTGACTGGCGTTGCGCTCTTGTTGGTGACACTTGTTGGAACATGGTTGATGCGTAGTCCTATGAAGAAAAAACTTTATACATTAAAGTTATACGTTACCGGAAGCGCAGCGCAGCTCACACTTAGAAGCCGTTGAATACAGATCACATAAGATTGTTCGCTCTTATACTCTAGAGTGAAGTAATGTGTTAAGTTTAATTATAAGATAACGTGATGAAACTTTTAAACAACGTTTACCACACAGAACTAAAGATGGCTGATGAAAACTATAAAAAGGTAACGCATAATTACACGAAATATATTATTATAAATCGCTTGTTATTGCTTACTGCAAGGGTTCGACTTAATGAGATAATGACGCATGCAGCCTACTGCTTTTTTTAAACATCGGAAAAAAATAATGTACCTAATAATATATAGCGGCAAATAAATACCTTCCACTCCTTGAGAAAGATTTGCGCCTCAGCTGGCTTGCACTTCTTGTGTCGCCTAAACTCTTCCTTCGCGTAGCTGTCGCCGAGGAACCGAAGCTCGTCAGGCAGGTTGCGGTGGAGCCGAAGAATGAGCTTGTATAGCTTGCGAACGTGCGCCACGTGACCCGATGTCATACTACGACAAAAAAACCCATTTTGAACCCAGAGACATACATAAATAAATAAATAATGCTGAACAATCCACATAACATCATCTAGCCCCAAGCTAAGCAGAGCTTGTGTTATGCGTACTAGAAGACTGACATATTTAATACAATACATTACATAGATAGATATTTTTTATTATACATATAAACACCCAGAACACCCGGAATAAATATTTGCAGATCGTACAAACATTTATCCCAGGGCGGGAATCGAACCCGCAACCTCCGCGTTGCAGGCGGACCATCGCCCACCGCGCCACATCGGTCGTCAACATACAACATAGAGATATTTAAAGGACCTGGTATTTATGACCAGTTGCATCGTTAGTCTGAATCGAAATATTGGCAGTATCTGGATACAAGGATTCATTAATTTTAAAATATCTAATTTATGCCTAGAACTTTCTTAGCTTTTTTAATCTTTTAAGCCTATTTATTCATTTTATTATTATTAATTTATAAAACTATAATGTAGAAAATGTATCTGTATTGAGCTTTAAAATATCAATATCAATCAGAACTATTTGTAACTGGTACTTGTAAAAACCGAAACTTATATTTTTAATTAAATTGTTTAAGTATTTATCAATATTTTAGTACCGGTATAAGTATTTAAGAGGTTATAGAATAGTACTAAAGAATCTTCTTCTTCTTCCTGCCCTTATCCCACTAGGTGGGGTCGGCACAACATGTTCGTTTCTTCCATTCTCCTCTATCATCCGTCATCTCAGTATTCACTCCTTTCACATCCATATCATTTTTCACACAATCCATCCATCTTTTCTTAGGCCTACCTCTTCCTCTATATCCATCCACATTCATACCTAGCACTCTTTTCGTAACATGACATTCTTCTCTTCTCATAACATGTCCATACCACGCCAACCTGTTACTCCTCATTTTTTCAGTCACTGGAGCTACTTTCAGACTTCCCCTTATGTACTCATTTCTAATAGTACTAGAATAGTACTAAAGAATAATTCCACTTATAAGTCCCAAAATGTATTTCTACCACAACAAACAATAAATAGTATGTAGTTTGCCCTGAATTTTGCAAAATAATAAAAGGCAAAAGACATTTTACAGGTTGCCTGAAGAAGAATTGGAAACTCTTATTATTAACTAGTATTTTATTCTGATTTTAACATTTTTTGTTATTTTTACTGTTTCTCCAAATCTATTATGTACTTAGGTCAAAAATAATCAGTGTTTTGGTGAACAAAGAACTCCATGAAAATTTTGATTGCATTGTTTATTTTTTCTCCTCTTTATAATGGTTTAACTTAAAAACCTATCGGTCAAATTTACTTCATGACTTTAAAAGTGAAAATGAATACTACTACAACTATCTGAACTATAAAACTCTAACGGCCGGTTTCTGGAAACCCAATTTACGATTGATCCGAGTTTGACACATAGTAATTATTTGATTTTTTTGATGATCATCGTTCGAGAATTCGGCCGTATGACTCTTGTATTAAGTATGATGAGCCAGTAATTTCACCCACAACTATAAATTTCTAACTTAATGTGTTCATAAAATATTTGAAATATTTTATGAACACATTGTTATGTTCCTGTTTGTTGTTTATTGTGAATTATTTTAGGAAAAACTGTGCTGCTACTTTTGTTGCTGCTATAATGTAATGTACAGTCAAGTTATACTCATTTATTTATTTAGATTTCTAGACTGCATATTATTACATATTAATATATTGCACAGCTAATAAAATAACGCTCTCATGTAGCTTTTAATTAATATTATTTAATTTTTTTATTGAAGATAATAGGTTCAAGTCTGATGTTCCAGAAAATATGTAGGTAAACTTTTTCTCTGGTCTAAAATTAAGAATATATAAGTTTGATATCTTAATAATATCAATTTGATACAATACTATGAAAAATAAAGTCCGCGAAAATGTTACGAAACAATGTCTTGGTGAACGTAACCTCAAAACGTTAAGACTCAAAATTATATTCATACCTGATGATAAATAGAGCCAAAATCTACACTATAACACAAAAGTTTCATCAGTTTTCATTTAAGAAAACCTATTTTTGCCGAAATTACAACATAGACATCGGTAACGAATGGCAAATAAAATATAGTAAACATTGAGTGCTACCAACTCTGAAACAAAATTTTCCTCTACCCTGTTTTTTAGTATTTTGCTCTCTTATAAAGTTCATCATGGTTTTTATTTATAAAACAAATGTATTTACGGTTTAGCAAATATGTTTTAAAATAATTCATATATAATTCAATTCAATTAGTATTTTGTTATTATTTCATAGCAAATAATTACAAACGGATGACACAGTTGGCAAAGTGCGTTGAGAAAAATGGATATCTATAGTTTTTAGTTAAGGTTATCTCAAACAAAAATACCCATGACATCCGAAAATACTCTAAATTTCGGAAAAACTACGACAAGTTGTGAACACTAAACATAGTTGTGATTGCTGTCTGACATGACAGTTACGTATGCTGTCTGTGCTGGCAGCTGAAACAACAACTCTACAGCGATTTTTTTTTATTTTTTTTATTTGCTCTTCGGAGCAGGCTAAAGTTTTAGAACCATACCGCCTAGTCTTACGTAAATGTTTTTCTCTTAAATTAGTTTATTTTCTTTATTATTTTATTTACAACGTCTTCCCGCCATCTCGGAGATGGCAGGAATCACTTTAAGCATTCACTTTACACTTTACAGTTATGCTTTTCTTCAGTATTTTATGCATTCACTTTACAGATAAGTTTTTCTCTTAAGTTAGTTTGTTTTCTTCAGTATTTTATGCATTCACTTTACACTACAACAATTATTTCTTTTTACGACGTCCTCCCTCCATCTCCAAGATGGCGAGAGTTCACTGTTTAACTTGCTTCTTGCCCTAACCTGCCAATCCAAAGGCAAAATCAAAATCTTATACTTTTACCGCAGAACTACTTATTTAATTACAAGAGTACCAAAAAATAGCGTCTGGCCTTCGTTCCTTTCTTTTTTTCATGGCTGAAAAGACGGTATTGAAAGTAGACTCGAATTACTAGATAGACCCCGACGCCCACTAATTCACATATTAATACATAAAGCCAGCGTATTTTGTTGAAGATATAATTTAGAAACTTGACGGTTCTATCATGATTTCAGACTGTATATAAAAACAACCCAAAGCTTTTATACTTTATTTTATTTTGAGTACCCTTAAGGTCAGGGTTCTCGAAATAAAATAAAGCCGTTTTGTCTATAACATCAATACAATATAACTGTGAAGCAAAATAAATAATTTTGCTTTAATAAATAAATAATTTTGAATTATAACTAAAGTTATAAGTACTTAATGAAAATTTAAAATAATATTGGTAGGCACCTAAATTAATTCATCAGTGTAGTGAAGGTAAGTACTTTAAAATTGTCCGTTGAATACCGATTTTTTTTTAAATTTATTCTTATATTGTCCGAATAATACCAAACATTTTTTGTTTTCTCAAAGATTCCCTAAGAAGGTTTCATGAATTGTCATGTTATATAAAAACTCAGAATCGTCAAATAAATAAATAAATAAATAATGCTGGACAATCCACACAACATCATCTAGCCCCAAGCTAAGCAGAGCTTGTGTTATGGGTACTACTTAGAACTTGAAGACTGACATACTTAATACAATATAATACATAGATAGATACTTTTTTATTATACATATAATACCCAGAACACCCGGAATAAATATTTGCAGAACATACAAACATTTATCCCGAGGCGGGATCGAGCCCGCAACCTTCCGCGTCGCAGGCGGACCATCGCTACCGCGCCACATCGGTCGTCAAATTTCTTTGATTTTTAGTAAATTGTTACGAAATTAAATATGTAAATTGTATATTCTTCCGAATAAATAAAATACCTACTAAGTGAGTACTGTGACTCGGTAAAACATTTGTATATTGGGTATTTATAATGGACTTAATACAAATTACATTTTTTTTTTGTTAAGACTTCGCTGTATTTTTTAAATTATGTTCGCATAAATTCTTTGTCAGTAGGTAAGTATTCAAGTTCTCCGCTCAGCATACTTCAAAGCTAAGGGTAGTAATTTTTAAGTAATGTATTTAAAATAGTATTTTTCAGACAATATTAGTTACCACCTAATTTTGTATACTTATATTAATTTTTTTTTTAATTTAATTCAATAATCCTTACAACGTCGGCGCTGTGCGTCGCTTCTCGTTATCATACATTTTTTATAAGCTTGATGATATAATATAAAAAAAACAATAAAATAACAAACTAAAAACAAAAAATATCTTACCAATTCTGCTCAAGCTGCTGCCACAAATTCACACACTTAAAAAAATACTTAGAGGATTAAGATGCCCGGAGAGTCACCGCTGACGACCACTCTGCTGGTTGTCTCGGTCAAGAGTGAGTTATAAGAAACTGCGTCTGCAAAAGGAGCACTTCTCGGGCAGGGCCCAGGGCGCGAGCGCTGGCAGGAGTGGGGCGAAAAGACCCGGCTCCTCCCATTTTTCCCCACATTTTGTAGCTGTCTCCCTTCCTCTTACTGTATTCTATATCTGTATCCTATTCTACCCGTGAACTCGCAACGATGGACAGGGGTGCTGATAACGTTATCAGACTTAGCCACCCCACGCACCCTACCACCCCTAAGCACCCCTCGCATTCTTTGTGGCTGCTTTCTTTACTTAAGCCACGTGTCTATATTGCAGGCATATATGAACGTGCCCGTGACTTTGACCACATATGTTCGTGTGCTACAATTTTCGTTGTAGGTAGATATATTATAGTTAATTCCAAAATTAACCCAAATCTACTTTAATCGTTATCGACAAGTATTACTAAAAAAACTTTTAAAGATTACTTACTCAAAAAATACTTGTGAGATCTTAAATATTATAAAATGGGACCTCACAAGTAGGTAGGTAGGTATGATCTAACAAAAATAAGTTATAATCAATCGGTTCTCAATTGGCGAAGAACCAATCGCGTAATATAAAAAATACATTACTCGCGAATTGAGAACCTCTTTTTTGAAGTTGGTTTAAAAAACCTATTTTATCATGTTCGCCGTTCTGTTACTGATATAAGTACCTACCTACTGAAGTAGAAAAAATGATTGATACGTTTCATGACGACTATTATTTGAAAATTCTTTTATTCGTTATAAAATCAGTTTTAATAAAATTTTATCCTAAGGACTTTAAATGGGTTCCACACGCTAATTCTCTTATGATTGATGCCTTGGAACAGTGACGGATCCAGAGCCCGTGTTCCAGGTCTCATATGGCATCCGACTCTCGGATCGATGCTTATCAGTACCTTCATAGATAGATGATTGATAGGTTGGTACTTACCATAAATCAACCCGATACCACCGCGCCATCGGACTGTATAGTGTATATTACAGTGAATGTACACGTACCTACATGTACCTACAGATGAATATTTATATTATAAATATGAATATTCATATTATATGAATATTTATATTATAAATATTCATAGACATTTCACGCAACGCTATACTTAGTCCCAAACTAAACAGAGCTTGTAAAGAAACTAGATTGCTGATATTTTACTTACCTTTGTAGGTTTTTATTTTTTGTATATACATAGGTAATTAATTCCCCGACACAGTGCAAACATTTCCCATCACACAGATATGTGTTCTTGGTGGTAATCGAACCCACGACCCACAGCATGGAAAGCAGGGGCATGGGCGTCACACCAAGCGCTGTGAAAACTGTCGTGTTAAGTAACTTACCGATTTGCAAAGAACGCGCCAAGATTGCAGCAACAAGTTGAACCAAAAACTGTCTTCTAAAAGCGCTCAACCTAAAGAAACCGACAATCACGCAGCACGCGCACGCCAACTAAATCGTGATATTGCTCTCTTAGTTGCACTTGCATCAGCTAGGGATAATGCCGACAGCTCTGCTCTAACACGAAGGCTTCATCAATGAGGGCGGTCCTATTCGAACACCCATGAATCAATAAAACTCCCACCTACATTCACGGGATGAAATGACTTAAAAAGTATTACTTTATCTGTGGATCTGCACCCACGCAACCCTCCGCGAGCGACAGTGGTAGGAGGCCGCCGGTGCATTCATCTTACTCCAACATCACGAGATCCTATCAATCTGATCGGCTCACACACCCCACAATTTCACCCTGTTTTATAGATGCAATTAATCAATAGCTGGTTCAGAGTTCCCGGTGTACATGCAGAGCCCATTTGCAGACGAGCTTCAGCTGAAGTGTCTGGGTGTTTGAAAGTTGCCGAATTTCGTGTGTGAATTACGGTTAAAATTGAGGTAAGTTTTTATCTTAGGCGGTACTACTAAAGTGTCTCTACAAAATATTTGCTTATTTGCTATACGCTGGATCTTTTTGATATAACTCCATATCCTTACAAATGTAGTTTAATCCGTCGCGAATAATTATTTATGAACAAAGGTACTTTATTGTTAAAAATATAAGTCTATTTTGTAGATATAGATAGTCTCTTGGTGATAATTATTAATTTGATCTTTAGTTAATTTGATCTGTTATTCTGGCGTATTTGATATTAAGTCTTTTATATTTTAATTCCAAAACTCTTACTCTAGATACATTACAATTTTTCACCTCTTTATACAGGCTGGTTTTATGAGAAGGGTAGTTGTGTTCGACTAGACAGGTTTGAATGAATGATATTTTGTATTATTGATACAATTGATACAATGAATTATATTGCTGATTAGAATCATTCTTAACAAAGAAACGTATATAAATGAAAGGAAATAGCATATTGATAGCTCATTTCTCGAAATTTCGTGGTTTGGAACTTGGCTATCACCGCCGTTTTCAAAATACCACCCTGTATAAGCGTGATTTATTTTACAATTTATATATAAGGTTTAGTTAGTATTTTAATAAAATAGTCAGTTTAAATTATTATTTCAGAAAGCTTTTAGCGTTATCTTGATACATAAGAGTTTATCTATTGTAGGTAAACAAAGAACATTAGACAAAGGAAAATATTTTCCTACAATGGGCGGTCACCTTATCTATTTAAGCCTTTGGTAATTGTTTTGTGCTCTTGTGTTGTTGTATTGTATACCTTTAATTAAATCAAATGAGAAAATATCAATATTCAAATCGTATCATATGAGTCATTGAATCACTTTGAAGTATCATCGAATTTGTGATTTATTTTGTTAATACGGAGATTTACATATTTGTCAACAGTAGACTCTAAAATTTTTATAGTTTACAGATATATTTTTTGTCAGTGAAACTTCAATCATTCCCCGAAAATAAATTAAGAACTGAATCCATTGGTGAAAAATCCTTTGTTTGGTGCGCGATGAAATTGAACTCACGACCTTCAGATCGGAAGGCGAGGTTACTATCACTAGACCATCGTTGCCCTCAATTGATTTATTTCTTATTTTATTAAAAGCTCTAATAATTCGTAATAAGGTGTATTTATTTGATTTGATTCGCGAAATATCAAAGCCGGTAGAAGAGCTGCCAGTTTTTGTTAGACTGTTAGCATTACAATTGTTTTGCTAGCTCGTTATTATACAAGTAAGACTCAATTAAATGAAATCTAAATGATGCAAAAAACTTCCTCGCGACGGAAACTTACTAAAAAAACACAACTACAATATTATTTAAAACATTTTGGTTACGATATCCAACTAAAAAAATTAAAGTTTAACTACGCGTATCTTCAGTTAGATGCCACGTTAGGCATAAACGTTAACTTAATTTAGAATGGAAAGTCAGTGTTAGTAAAATAAATGACTAACCAAATTTTTTACTTGCAGTGCCCTCAGACAAGCATAAATGTACACTGAAGACATCACTCTTGCCCCAATCAAGTTTATCGTCATTCTCGCAATCGTGCTTCAGTTCGGCGAAAAAATCCAAAACGTCCGTGCAAGTGACATAGGAGTTATATTCGTGTTTGCCGGCGAGTGCCTTTTTCTCCTCGGAACCTTAGGAGACTACATATTGACCATCAACCAGTTCACAGTTAGCGGAGGGTCCGTGATCTGCTTGTAAGAGACAGAAGACAAGAAGTCAAGGAGACAAGATGCAGTTCGTCTTTACCTTCCGTGTACGCATCCTCGAACTGGAATACTGCATGCTGTTTACAGCCAATATATCTCGTTACCACGTGGCCATGGCTCTCTTCATGGCACTAGGCTGGCAACGCTGCTAAAGTGTTGCCAACAATGTAACCCCTTTATCCTCATTATGGATTAACCATAATATGCTGTTGTGTTGTGCGTATAATTGTAGTAGTAACAATATGGATTGATTTGTTGATCTTCTTTTTTTTTTTATTAAATGATGGGACGGACCAAATAAATAGCTATCACAGATGTCGAGCCCGTGCCCTCTGCCTAAAATAATTGTATTAAGAACATCCGTACAGGACATGCTGTATAAAGTAGATCTGACCGGCCGTCCAATTCCTTGTACATCTCTGGAAAGCTTTATTAAGCTTTATTATTAGATACAGTACGTTATACAAGTGTTCCTTTCTTAGTTTTATTATTATTATGACTTCATAACCAACAGATTTGCTTCGAAAAAAATTTAAAACCATGAAAAATACTGTGTCCGCCTGTATTTAACATGTAAAATAAATCATCTATTGGAATAATATTTGATACTTACCTATATTTTAACATTAGTATACTTTATACAAAAATAGCCTAAAATCTGTCCAATTTTCGATCATATTTACTGTAAAGTTTTTGGAAATGTCTAACTCTTTTTCTCGTTCCATCTTTAGCACAAGTCTTCTCAAGACGATTTCGCGTGCAATATAAGGTAGGCAGGTCAAAAATGTACTAAGTATGTATTTTGTAATTTTATTACGTAAGTTTAATTTTGACTCTGTCTGCCATTTTGTAATAAATGTATTGATGTGATAACTGTTGTTATGATTTATTTGATCTCGAATCCTTAAACTTGGGCTGCAAAGATAAGTCGACATAGTTTCGTCTTCCGCGTTGTGGGTTCGACCCCCTCCAAAAACATTTTGTACGGAAGATATTTGTGTAGTATCAGGGTGTAGAGTACCGATAATAAAGTAACTACCTATGTTGTATAAAAAAAAAAAAAAAATCTAAGAGCTCTTAAGTTCGCATAATTTTGCTAACAAACGAAAAGAACAATGAATTTCGATATTTACTTAAAAACCACATATTTTTTCTATAATTCTATTAATATTGCTTTTTATTTTTTTATATTATATTCGACAAACAAAATATAATTTTGTAAATAAACAGACGTAGGGTCGTAGAGTCAGAGTCAAATTGATAGGAGCGTCTATTGTAGTCAAAATGATCTGAAAAACATTTTGCTAAATAATTTGATACATTCTAGGTTGCAGTAGGTACCCACGACCTCGTAGTAGGTAATTACGATTTTGTGCATACACGGATCGTAGAGACAATCCCCGAGCGCCACCGATTTTGTCTGGAAATCCAAGCTTCTCAAGAAACCTGCTAAGGAAGCTGCTTGGATCTCCATGCAAAATCGCTGGCGCTTATTTTGTCTCTCTTCTGTTATGTCTACGGTTTACGTGAGATATGCCTTAGATTAATATAATAGTGTACCTACATCTTTGCGTTACTGCGGCGATATGTAAATAGTATGGCACTTAAGGTCGGCACTTAAGGTTACTTAAGGTCGGGGCAACTACTAGAATAGAATAGGATAAAAATAGAATATACCTAAAGTATTTTTATTGTACACCAGAAAAAGAGAAAAAGACCAGAGAGAAAATAAAAACAAAACGTATAATGTGCGGTCTATTGCTCTCACAAAAGCAATCTCTTCCAGACAACCTATTATGAAATAAGTATCTACCTATAACTTTTATTCCTAAGTGGTCTAGAGTGCGTATTATTTTCAATTTCAAGTTTCAAAGGTTCAATTCAAATTACGAAATAAAAATAAATAAATGTTTAAAGAAATTTTATATTAACCGTTCTACCATTATGCTGAATTACACTTCAATATGTAAGGTTGTATCGGTTTTAAAAATATATATTAAACATAGAAACATGGTACTTATATTACTATGTTATGTAGATAAAGACACTACTAATAAAAATTACCGTACAAAACGAACATGCCGTGCATAGTTCAATTACACATGCTTTACCAAACATTCAAATTTTCATACAAAAATTTCATTTGTAATTCTAAACGCGCCATCCACACTATCTATATTCGTACTTAAATTACTCACAAGAATATGGTAATTTTACCTTCCATAACTAAACGTATTTTTCTATTTCAATACAATAAAAAGAGACATGTCATAAGGTATGTATCCTCACATTTTCTGTTACACCCGAAAGCTGGAATATTACGAGATTTAACACGCGAAGATTTTATTCACATAACCCCTTTAATACGAGGTGGATTAGTGGTTGTCTGATAACTTACCAATTTTGAAAAAGAAATATTTTAAATTAAATAATTATGTTACTAAATATATTTTATTGTATAAAAAACCTATCATCAGTGCGTATCCTACATCGTGATTTTGGAATCATGTGAATATTTTGAAAATATAATCATTTGTATAGTTTTTGAGTGTAACTAGACGGTAACATTTACTTACTAATACACATAATGAAACTACCTGCTATAAATAAATGCAATATTCAGCGTCGGGGTCGTCCAGTCTTAGATACTTTGTGTCACTTGTTTTTGGTACAAAAGGTAAGTAAGGAAATCGTTTACTGGTAAGGACAATAAAAGATTGGTCACTTTTCAGTATAGATAAACCATTCTAAAATTGCTCGCGCCTCCACGGCGGCGGTTACACCGATATGCAAAACATTTCGTACAGATACAAATTAATTGGTTTTTGTCATTTTCATTGGATCTGTCCACTAAAGCATTAGATCCGAACGCGTTCATTTTTAAAATGGTTCATCTCTACGTGATTTTGTTTTCATGTCCCCTCTGCTTTTTGTGAGCATCACAGGTTGATCAGACAACCCCATATCTGTGCCTAAGTACTTAGATAAACTAATGACATTTTTGTCTAGGATGGTTTAACTACTGAAGCAAGACTCTGCTAGCCAAATTAGTTATGAAGCTAAATGTATTTTGAATTCAATTTACTCGACAATAATAGTTCATATATATTTAAATTAGTAGAATATTTGTTGGTAAAAATTTCATTTAAAATGTTTGTCGCCTTCATAGGTACCAGAAGTGGTTGTAAGGACATCAGAAGTTAAGTGTCTTAACTCAGTTATTCCATCCTAATATCAATGACAGCACTACATTATAGCTAAAATTTAAAATTAAAGGTAATAAGATAAAAGGCATGGTTAGGTTCGAATATATGTGGGTTTTACATCAAGCAATACTCAATTTTACTACACATTCATAAAGTTTAATTAATTCAAACAAAAATTTTGCTGTCTTTCTCATGTCAGATTATTAGACAGAAATGGCAACAACAAAAATTTAACAAAAGTTGATGTTTGTTTTATAAACAACAGAACTGCTATCAATGCCGGTTCAAATAATGATTTTAATGAGACTACTAAGAACTAAACCATTACATCCAGATCTGTTTAAAATAACCCAAATTAATTTAAATTTTATGACAGAACTTAAAATTGAGTTGTTCTAGGAAGTACTGTCTGAGTACTTCTCTTTTTTTTTCTTTTTTCTAATAAGATCATGTGTCGTTAAGCCTCAAAATCGATAGCCATAATGTACAAGAAATAAAAATATATTTGTGTACTAATAGCTGGAGAGCTAGTGAACCCTGCGAGTAACGGTCTTCCTGTAAGGCTAGAAATTTGTACACTTACGATTTATAGCATGCTAAGAGCACTAGCCATGATCTGGCAGGCTTCAGCCCTGTACTTCATCAGCCACTTAATTTTTTAATTGTAAAATAATTTGAGTTTCAAAACTTGTTTCTGTAAGCTTAAAAATTTAATAGGATGGAGTTTATTTATTGTAAATCTTGAAAAAAAAGTTACAGACGATTACAATCAGCAATAGTATATGCCAGATCAATTAGAAAATGCACAGTTGATGAGGTAAAATAAACTTTATCCTGTATACTTCAAATTTTTATATGTTTTCAAGTAAACGTCTCAGAGTAAATATGTACAATGCCAGACGGTTTTGAACAGCATAAGACCTTGCCAGGCGAGGGGACAGCTGCTAAAGGCGTGCGAGTCAGAGGTGTTGCGTGAATGCCTATCTTTCAGTTTTAGTTCAGTTTTCAGTGATTTTACTTATTTTTTATGACATATCTGGCAAGCTAGCTTGCGGGCCACCTGATGAGAAGTGGTCACCGCCGCCCATGGACACTTGCGAACACCAGGGGCGTTGTCGGTGCACTACCGGCCTTTGAGATGAAGATATACCCTTCTTTTGAAGGCTCCCATGTCGAAGCTCCAAATGTATGGTTTGAAATGTTCAAAATTAAATAATGCACGTTATGAAAATTTCCTTACTACGTACAACTACGTACAAAAATAAATTAAGTGGTGTGCAATAAAGTGTTTTCTATCTATCTATCTATCTATCTACTTCACAAATAATCCTAAAGTGCTTATGAAAAAGTAGTAAGCTATGATTCATCGAATTCACCACCCTGCCAACGTGAACTACATCAACAATTATTGAGAACTGCCTACATTACCTACAAATATATGGCGAAATTGTAATTTTAAAGAACCATTCTTATTCCTGAAAATAACGGTTGGAACTTAATTGATAGTTCTTACGATTTAAATTGGTTTGAGAGGAATAAAGTTCCATCTTCTATACCTATACGACATACTTTTACAAGGACCTGCTGATACTGCCACAGCACAATCGCCTGAAACTGAGGAATACATATCAGGTAACATACAACTATTTTATCCGTAACATTTAATATGCAGTCCTATGTAATAGAGCTTGATATTTAATTCTTAACAACCTTATTCAAAAAATACTAAAAATTATTACGGTAGGTACATTAAAATATTTTTTCACTATTTTCAGATGAGGAAAACATTGTTAAAGAATCAGATGATGATGCAAACAGTAGTGCAATCTCGGATGATGCTGAAGAAAATGAATGTTAAAAATAATGTAGATTGCATAAAACCCAATAAAATACATTGCATTTACTGTATGCTAATAAATATGTTCATAAAATTGAAACATTAACATTTCTTATTTGCACTCCCTTAGCAGCTGTCCCCTCGCCTGGCAAGGTCTTATGCTGTTCAAAACCGTCTGGCATTGTACATATTTACTCTGAGACGTTTACTTGAAAACATATAAAAATTTGAAGTATACAGGATAAAGTTTATTTTACCTCATCAACTGTGCATTTTCTAATTGATCTGGCATATACTATTGCTGATTGTAATCGTCTGTAACTTTTTTTTCAAGATTTACAATAAATAAACTCCATCCTATTAAATTTTTAAGCTTACAGAAACAAGTTTTGAAACTCAAATTATTTTACAATTAAAAAATTAAGTGGCTGATGAAGTACAGGGCTGAAGCCTGCCAGATCATGGCTAGTGCTCTTAGCATGCTATAAATCGTAAGTGTACAAATTTCTAGCCTTACAGGAAGACCGTTACTCGCAGGGTTCACTAGCTCTTGGACTATAAGTAACGGAATCGCCCCTTGCCTTCGAAGAATTAAAATCATATCAGATTAAAACTACTACATATTGTATTTAGGAGTTATAAAACTAGGTACAGAAAATTAAGTAAAATTGCGAGAAATATGCAAAAACAACTCGAAAAAAAACAGTTAATTCTTATTTTCCGAGTCATAAACTGGATTTCGAAGACAATGCTCGGTTATTAATTAGATATATCAATAACTAGTTAGAATGGAAAAGTGTAAAATAATTACTTCTATAGCCCAACTTAACAGTCAAACTTACTTATTTTTGGCAATAGCAGTTACCTGAAAAAAACTTACAACTAGTGCAAAAAAATCAGCTATAAATTATAATTTGTGATACGAATCTTCATTTCATTTAATTAATCTTATCTGTCTTTATTAAAAGTTATGCCAAAATTCCTTGGGACCGGTTTTAAAATTTCAAGATAAAAAAACAAGCGATTTTACCCCTCGATAACCCCACGATTGGGTATGAAGATTCGCTGAAACATAAAGTACAATCAAAAACGAAGATGTAGACATACCTCATGGCGTGCCTACTATATGATTTCTCAGTCAATTAATATGTAGTCAAATAATATGGCACCCCTGGGTATCATGGGGTACCAAACAGTATGAACGAAATCAAGATAGAATGCCAAAAATCTAGCCTTATCTGGACGCTGGTAGCATCACTGTAATTCACCGCCAAGACCGATAGTTTCTTGGCTCTAACTATGCCTCAGATAGAGCTACAAAGATTTCAACTTAATCAACGAATTCGAGTCACAGTGTGCGTCTAGACTGCCGAATATATCACCGCGCAGTGTACCTCGGATCACCATGCGTAGACTTATAATAAAACAAAAAAAATATATCTTAAGAACGCATAACTGATGTTTAAATCCAGAAAAGCATCAGCTAACTTTATACAATGCTAAAATGTTTTATTTAAAATCATTCACAAACTCAACTCCCTAGACAAGCAGATAAATAAACTTCACTATATGCCTATGGTGGGTGATTTAACAAATTATATCTTTTCCTGTATGAAGGGGTGTGTAAGACAGTGGTTGACAGAAGCCCGTTTGGAGGGGTCGAGCATAAGCATTCGTTCGAGCAGATCTTTTAGCTGACCAATCTTCTTGGCCTCTGGCGAGGGTAGGCGGTGGTGAGACGGCGCAAGTTCGCTTTGTAAATCGCGGGTCTGTTTTATACTGGACAGCACCACAATTTTTTCCTGGAACAAATAAGATGAATAAATAACTACTCAAAAATACAAATATTGATTATATTGATTTTCTCTGATTTCACTTATTGAGAAACTAAAAGTAGTTGTCGAGCGCGTAAGGCGCTTAAGTATAAATACATATACAAGAACATACTTCTAAGAATAACTGATTTTCTGATCATTTAATATTGAAAAAAATTATAAAGATTTTTTAGAAGATTTTTTTTTTCTATTATAAACGAGGTGAATTTTTGATAGTTCGTATAAGCTCTGCCTTCCATGCTGTGGGTCGTCGGTTCAATCCCCAAGCATTTCTAATGTCTGATGACGAACATTGATGTATGTTCTGTGTTTAAAAGTTACTATGTAAGTACTAAAAAAAAACTTAATACACCTATTCTTCTAGTTCCACAAGCTATGCTTGGTTTGGGACAAGATGGCGTAAAATGTATAATAATTAAGTTCAAGTACTTACACGTTCAGTGACCTTATCCAGTTCATGATAAGTGAAATTGCAATTCGAATCAAAATGGTACTCCTTAAACATGCCCTTCTTGATCATTTTATTCGGGAACTTTCCTTTCAAATCCATGAAATATTTCAACATTTCGTTGTTAGTTTTTCCGCTGAAGAGTATTTTAGCTGTGGACAGCTCGTATATAGTGCAGGCCACAGACCACATATCGATACCATAGTCGTATGGAACTCCTAAAATAATCTCAGGAGCACGGTAGAACCTAGACAAAAAAAGTCACGTAAAAAAAGTGGTTTAAAGCTTAGATTGAGACCCTGAAACGCTAAATTATTTTTATTATTGTTATTTGTGTACATCTTTGTTAATAAATGAAATTCTATTCAATTCTATTCTATTCTATGGGGTTATGTTCGGGTCTTCTCTTAATTTAATTTCATAATTGTAATCACACACATGATTCAATAAATGAATCTATCTTTTTAAGTAATACTTCATAACATAGAAATCAGCAAAGACGTGCATCTCAGCTTAGATCTCGAATCAAAACCTAGTGGTTAGGTTAGCTCCCCGTTCATATGAGTGTTTACCTGGACACAAGGTAGGGTGTGATTTCATTGTCTGAGATGTGCGAAGCCGATCCAAAATCGCAAAGTTTCAGCATCAATTTCGTCTCGTTCACGAGAATATTGTCCGGCTTTATATCTGAGAATAAAACGAAATATTATACACTAATTACAAAAACTGATAATTCTGGTATAATAACCACTACATCTTCCGAAATAATCCGAAGAAGAAGAAGAAGAAGAAGATGAAAAAAAAATTTGACAACGTATTAACAATGTTTTGACAAGTCTCATTGTCAACGAAAAATATTGGAAAACGTCGTTTACCAATTCAGAAAATATATTTCTATAAATAATGTTCAGATTTCCCATAGAATTTATTTATCTGCATTGCAAACACATAACTTTTTTTTTTGTTTTTGATCTAAGCCCTAAAGAATCCCTGAAGATCTATTGGTACCTATACCTAGTCTTACCTACTTAAGATCCTCTGAGAATGTCTAAGGAGGGTAGTTCGAGCCACGTCCAAGCTTTACATTTGGAACAACTATACGAAGAAAAAATAAAATTAGTAGGTGACTAACTTTAAGCTTACTTTTTACTTTTATTTTTTGTCTTAATAGTTGTAGAATACGGCTCTTTAAAACAAACTTAGTATAATGATTTCAATATATGTATACATATTTACAATACCTGAGACTTTTTATAATTTAAACCTTAACAAAACGTTGTGAAAAAAAAACCAAATTGTCATATTATTGCAAAATGTTGTAATGTATTAAATGTTATTATAAGCCATACCTGGCGAGCTTCTAGTAAACATCTTTTCATAACATTTCTCCGAGCGTCTGAGCTTTCACAAAGGCGTAAAGAAACAAAAGTTAAGTACCAAAGTATTGAAAATTGACGCTACAAATAACATAACGATCCATTAGTGCTGTATGGACGCCCTATACATTACCGACACCTACCCTACACAAGATGCGATGACAATAGACTTAGACTTACACCTTTCAGAAAGTTTATAAAAAAAATACAATCTTCACAATCATAAAAATCCTACAAATAACAAAGAATACTTAAAATGTTTTCAATATGTCAACGTCTATCTAGTCTAGACGTTGACCCTTAATACCCTTTACTTATTGTGTGAAACTATTCGTAGGACTTATCTACAACGAAAAATCAGACAAGTGCAAATCAAACTCGCGGACGATGGGTTCCGTACCGAAAACTATCGTTTTTGGGATGAGAGCCCCTGTTAATTATTTATTTTCTTCTGTTTTCAGTGTATTTTATTATAGCGGAATAGAAATACATCATGTGTAAATTTCAGCTCTCTGTCTGAATTTTATATCATGATGCAGCCTGGGTACCAATTCTCGCGCTTTAGAGATTCGACGAAATCGACGTAGGTCGATAAAAGATGGCGGATGTCGAAGAAATGCTAAATAATCTATTCTCGTGATGTCGCTAACAGACTTATGTCGTAAGAAATCTTTAGACAAGCAACGAGTGGTCCCGAGCGTTAGAGATCGAATGTCGAAGGATAGCAGCCATTTTCTAAGGACAACTCTGCCTGTTTTGACAAGAATAGTGGGTTGGTATCTACTCTCACTCTGTGTGTGATTCAGTTTCTGTTGGTTTCCTATTGTGGTGGGTCCTAGCAAATATTTTACGATGGTTGATGAATTTATCGTTGAGTTTTTAACGCTTTCCATCTCAAACAATTTTCGCCAATATCAAGTTGATATCAATAATCTATTTAACTGAATTAACTAAATAATATACTTATAGATTAAAATAAATTTATTTCCAGAAAAATATGTAACATCGAGTCAGTAAAAAGTTCACTTCACTTCTTCTTTTTGGCTTTTGTGGCTTTAGTTTCATAAACCGTAGAATGGAGATGTCGTAATATAACTAAAGCCACTAAAATCCGGCTCGTCAGAACGCTTGTGTTTCCCATATTCCTATACGCTGCAGAGACGTGCACTCTTAGGGAAAGTGAGAAAAAGGTAGATGCTCTTGCGATGTCGTGCTGGAGAAGAATGCTAGGAGGATTGTGGACAGAGTTTCACACAAATCAATCCATACTCCAAGAACTTGGCATCAAGCAACGTCTATCGTCCGTTGTGCAGTCACGTATCCTCACTTTCTTTGGGCATTTGTCTCGTCGTGGGGGAATTTCCATTGAACGCTTGGTGGTGCAGGGCAAGTTCGAAGGCAAAAAAGCGCGCGGTAGATCATCCATGAAATGGACAGACCAAATAAGAGCAGCCATTGATCTTCCCTAAATGTATATTTGTTATGTATATTTTTATTAATATGATTGATGTAAATAGTTAAAAACATGACGTTATTTGACTTGACGTTTGATAGCATGTAAAGGCTGGTTTAGACAGGGTCAGTAACTGACTACAAATTCGAGGCAAGTCAGTGCTGACCCGAAAAAAACCCTGTGTAAACTGATTTGAAGTCCAGTACAGTGGGTTAAAGTCAGCGCTGACTTGAATAATCGGAATCGAATCGGACACGAATATTTTAAAGTCAGTTGAAGCACCCCGCCACCCGCGCACCCCCGCGCCAGCCAAATAAACTCTGTGTAAACAAACAAGTCAGTGCGTGGTTAGTCACTGCCGCTGCGTTGTCTCTACAACGAAAAAAACGTGGTCACTCTTGACCACGTTTTTTTCACTGGCGATGAAAATGACGCGTAAGCTTAGCGAAGACGAAACCTTAAAATTGGTGCAATTAAATTGCGAAAACTAGTGCCTTTGGGATAATAAACCCCTAAATTACCGCAATAAAGAAATGCGATATGGCTCAACAAATGTCGTTTATTTTTAGTTATCTCATTTAATACCATTTCTATTAACTCATTCAACAGCAAAATTGATAATTTTTTCAAGAAATAATTAAATCGTCGTTTCAGTTGTTTTCGCGAATTCATTTTTCCCACTGACTTCACATGTGTGCTCACCTTGAGAAACGCACCACTACTACTTACTTCAGGTAAACAGTTAAAGTCAGTCGCGGCGACGACATTGGCGCTGCGACTGACTTGTCTACTGACCCTGTATAAACCAACCTTATGACTGAACTGACAGTATAGAGTTTACTTACCTACCACAAAGTTTCGTACTACGCAAGTAAAACATGTAAAGGTAGTCAGACACTGGATATGATAATTTTTGGTTCAAAAACTATTTTTTTCTGTAATTATTTACTATAATTTGATATTCCATATTATAATCATTTCATAATCTATGTTGTGTGAATACTTGAGGCCACAAATGTATATAGATTCAGATTTAACAAGATCTTGTTAAAATAATAGCTGAAACGGAACGTATAATTGGTTTCTCTACAGAAATGTCGTGCCACCATTTGTCGAATCCTAGTGGGAATACGGTTTTTTGAATCTTCAGACATTTTCGTGAGATTTTGCCTAGACATTCAAGCTTCGTCAAGATCTCTATCTCGCCAAAATCGCTACAATCCGAGAATTGGGCCCCTGGTCACAAACGGACAGTGGAGTCGTCTCAGTAATAGAGTCCCGTTTTCGCTTTGGGTACGGAACCCTAAAACCGGGGTTCGTTTAACTAAGGGGCTCTCAAAGTCTTATGATCATTAGCCAGCGCATCTTATTATAACGGTTCAAAGTATATTTTTGATGAGGGCGTAGTTTTCAATTTATTTATCGAGATATACTTTATCAATAAAAATAACTAAACTTCTAGAAAAACTCATTAGCACGATCTCAAAGGTTTGTTTTGTATTAAAAAGTACGTTTGAAATTTGATAAACAGGTTCATTATAAAGACAACCAATTTAATGTTATAGAAAACATGTATTTGATTAAGTTATTTTATAATTTTAATTTTATTGTAATCATATATAAATCTTATTTTAAATTTTATTGTGGCTTGTGTTATCGACAACCATACTATTTAATGTCAAAATAGTCGAACAGACTATTATTATTTTATTTGTAGTTACTTTATTAATTAATGTAATTCTTGTAAATCCGTGTTCATTGATTAAAAAAAATCGGTATTCAAAAACGTCATTCATACGAATGGTCAGCATATGGAATTAGCAAATTATACATTTTTTTTATATTAATGTTTGGTTGTTGTTCTAGTTTTAGAATTAAAGTTTGAAAATGAGTAGGTAGTATAACATTTTCAAAACCGTGTCAAATAACGATATTAAAACTACATGTAAATAAATAAATAAAGAAACTTGAGTGTTTCACTTTCGTCAGCTGAAATCTGCGTTGAGTATGATACTTGATGTAGGAAAGAAACTCGCAATTGCATTACCTTGCAGATAAAAAAAGAATCTAAATCGGTTCGTCCGTTTGGAAGCTACGATGCCACAAACCCCGATACGTTAAACTTATTAACACTCTGTTATTTTTGCGACGGCGGCTAATAAAATGTTACAGTAGAGCGTCGATTATCCGAACGTCGATCAACCGAACGACCGCTTATCCGAACACTACTAACGCGCGGGTCAACGCTCTCCCTGGGGTTCAATTTAACGAAAAACTAGGAGGGACATCTAATTTTGAAGCAAGCAAGCTGCTTAAAACAATTTAAGTCAAAACATGGCATTCGTGAGCTTCAAATTCAAGGAGAAGAACTATCTGCTGATTCATTCGAAATCAAACTAAGGGGATATACTGAACGAAGAAAATTACGCTCTGGAAAACGTTTACAATGCAGACGAAACCGGGCTTAATTGGAAAGCTTTGCCGCGAAAAACTCTTGCTTCAAGTCGTGAATTAGCAGCACCTGGCCCTACACTGCCTTAGTATGCGCTAATTCTACTGGCAGCCACCTTCGATCATTAATAAGAACTAATGATCGAAGGCAGCCACCGATTGCCCATGCTTGTAATTGTTCGATTATCCGCAAAAACCGGTTTTCCGAACACCCATGTCCCCCAATTAGTTAGGATAATCGACGCTCTACCTTATTTTATTATTTAAATATGTATATACCTGCGTGTAGAATGCCAGTTTTCTTCAGCAGTTTCAGCGCTAGAAGAATCTGTTGGGTGTAACTTCGCACAGCCTTGACGTGAATGCCACTGTTCTTGCCATATTTTTTCAGTACTTCACGAAGATTCATTGACAGCGGTTCTGGGTAAAAATAAACATGTCTTTGAGACTCATTCAGAGTGCTTTTCATCATTAAATAAGCAATGTAGATGGATAGAAAACACTTTATTGGACGCTTAAACAAACAAAAAAATGGTATTGTGGTATAAAATAGGCGGTTTTATAACTAAATGCGATCAATAACAACCTAAATGTAGCTTATATTCGGCATGAATAAAAAAATATTCACGGACATCGTCGCTCTAGTCTCAATCATAGCAAAGCTTGTATAATGAGCAATTAAGATTGCTTATCATCATCAATATCATCATCACCAACCTATGTCAGTCCACTGCTGGACGTAGGTCTCTCCCAAGACGCGCCACTGAGTAAGATTAAGATTGCTTATGCAATATTTATTTACATTTATTTGAATACAAAGAATACATAGTAGCGTTTTTTATCACACAATGTGGAAAGCAGAGCTACTACCAACTCAGCTACGCCTTGCTAGGATAGACAATGATATATTCTCTTCCGTTTTTTTCTAATGTATGTTATGGTACACATAAATATTTTCTATTCTATTTTCTAAGTATAATCAGCTTAATTGGATAAAATAATAAGCTTAGAAATAAACCTAGTTCATTTAACACGATCCCACATCTACTAGAACACTAGGTTAGAGATGAAATTTTCACAGATGATGTATTTCTGTTGCCGCTATAACAATATAATAGATATAATATTTGAAACTATCACGGTTTTGAACATAGTTTTCATTATAAACGGGATATTTACCATGATTTGTTATAGCGGTTCGACCCGTGATCATGGCGCATGCAACTGTGCCGAAATATCGGGAAATAATCAAACTCACAAATCATGGTAAATATCCCGTTTATAATGAAAACAATATAATAGATATATAGATAACTCTTTATTGTTTACCGCGCACAAATAAAACAAAGAACTTAAACAAGTAGTAATAGGCATCACAATGGGCGGCCTTATCGCTGAGGGCGATCTCTTCTAGGCAATCGAATATACTAAAAATCTTATTCTCTTAATATATTTTCTTTGTAAACATATAATAACTGGCTCCTGAAACGCAGTTCATACTAGTTTGGGAGTCTATGGATTCAATATTTTTGTAAACAACATACATGTTAATAAATGTTGTTACCAAAGCATGTCATGAATTCATCTTTTTTGGAAGATTTTTGAATAGAAATATATGCGTCAGCGAACTTAATTAACATATACATACATATATTTATACCTACATATCTTTATCTACAAACGCAAAGCTCTGAAATTAAGTAGTTTGTTAATTTTGCTAAATAGCCAGTAGACTGCACATTCATTGTCACCACAACGCCATCTAGTTGCGGACAGAGCAAAACTTGTACTACGGAAATGAGATTGCTTTGCATAAAGTATCTTTGGTGAATACGTACTTTAACCATAGATCACATCTAATTTACCCAATAGCTTCCTGTTTTTTACTAATCTTTTTAACAGATAGCAACTGCTGTTGCTTTTCTTTATATAAACGCGCTTGACGCACAGCTGAATATCTAAATAAATAAACTATGGACATTCCACACATCAATATCTACTCCCAAATTAAGCAAAGCTTGTATTAGGTGAATAATTAGATTGCTAATCGAATACTTACATACATTTTTTTTGTAGATACATACATAGAATACATAGTAACACCCAGACACAAAACAAATATTTATGTTCATCACACAAACAATTGCTCTAGGTGGGAATCGAACCCACGACTCACAGCATGGAAAGCAAAGCTACTACTAACTGAGCTGTGACATCTGTCAAAAAGTCTTAGATATATCTTTAAGTGCAAAGTTTTAAGTAATATGTACGATGAATTTATAAAGGATTCATTATAAGATACAACTCACTATATCACTCACTTAGCCTCAAGATAACTTGAAAGATATAAACCTTAACATAACCGCCACAAACAAGCAAGCTATTTGCACAGATTGTACGTGTTTACATGTGAAACCGATTTAATTACTACAAATATATTCGCGGAGCGTAACGTTCGTAATGATGCCGTTGCATGGAACGGCATCATTTTAAAGCATAGCAATTTATGTCGTATTTCTGTAACAGTACGGTTGAATGTCCATTAGTAAAAATATAAAATCCCTTGCCATGCCGTCCCGGTCTGCGCCGGCCATAAAGCTTCACCAAAATACGTTTATTCAAGAGACTTCGATTTACATATATCAAAAGCCGCAGAATCGCATCGTCTTATTTCGCTTAAAGTGAGCCTTTATCTAATTTAGAGAGTGCTAAATTAGTGTTAGCTAACGCCACGATCGCATTTGATAGAAATGCCCACTGTTTAACTGTACTTTAGAAATACAAAAATCAGCTAGCGCCAGCTCTCTGCAGTAAGTATAATGTAATGCGTGCTTTATTTTTTCGCAGCGGTACACCTGCAAAGCTTTGCGAATCATTCAATATCGCTCTCGCCTTCGTTCAATTGTCCCGCCACTGACATATCATTTAATAGTTTTGTTTATAATGTTGATACATATTTACCGTGATTTATAAGTTTTACTATTTCCCGATGTTTCGGCACAGTTATGGTAAATATCGCGTAAATAAAAATAACTATGTTCAAAACCGTCTTTTGCTTAGGCTCTTCACAAAAATAAATTGACAGATTCGCAGAATGTAACGCCCTAATATATTGCTTAAGCCTAGAGAAAAAAATATGATGTCTTTATTTAACTTCGCAATAGTATCTTGCACATGCCTCTCACAAATGGTTTATGTTACAATGAGATCAGTCTATCTCGCTCAAGCACAAATATAAATAATATTACAATGCGCAATAGAAACAAATTCGCAAAGCCATCTTTATCAAAGCCATCTTTAAAGTCCCGATGTAACTGTCTGTAGTTACTTGTTATAAGATTGAATTTGATAATTCGGTGGACTATAGGACCATCCATAGATGGCGCTAATTGTAAACTTGTGATTGATATAAATTTAAGTTACCTAAGACCATGCATAGATGGCGCTTGTGGAAGAAATGGCGAAACAGCCGCAGGCAGTGGTACTTGTCTTCTGCATCAGCATCGTTCAGTCGCTTCAGGATCTCGAGCTCACGAAGACCCGTTTTGTGCCTTTAAGAATAATAAGAATAAGTTGATTAATGAGACCTGCTTAGCGGTGGAAGTATGCGGGCTCATATACTCAATGTTACAATCGTAAACGCACCGAAGCGGAAGCGTATTCGAGTCGCATTGCGCGTCAATGCCTGATCGACTGCTGATCGACGCAGTGTCATCGCGCAGTACATCTTGTATACGCTACCGATTACTATACGTTAACGATTGTCATACCCTCAAAATTAAGACATTTATGTTTTTTTTAATGTCAGTAAGCGATAAAGCAGACAGCCCACTCGATGTAAAATGTTTAAACCTGTGCTCCTTGCTTTCATCACTCTAAGACTTATTAAGAATATTGAGTCTTATGCCTGTCATTGCCTCCATTCTCTTAAAACCGGAACACGCAATGTGATCAATGCTTAGGGCAGAAATAGGCACGGTGCTAGATCTCAGACGATATTTCGATATTTCCACAAGAAGTTTTGTTGTAGTAATTGACTAAAATAAAATATAAAGAATAACAAGTTCTACTGTAGAAAATGCCTGAAATGAAATAATATGTGAAAACTCACATGATGTCATTGTTGCGTATGATTTTGACAGCTACGTCAGTGTTGCCGCGAGCCTCATCGCGGGCGCGAATTACGTTAGAGAAAACCCCTTGTCCTGTGTAACCATACACACTGTATCGACCGTCTAGAGTCTCACCTATGCGTACTCTGCAAAATAAATTAATTCAAATTTAATATTACTATAAATAGGATTTATTTGTAAAGATTCGTTCGGGTCGAATGGAACTGGCACCTAGAATCATCTAGTATATTTAAGACGATTCTAAATGCCCTTGTAATGTTATAAAATGAAAATATATGTGATTAACGAACATTTGAGTTTGATTTATTTATTTTAATTTGTAGAAATGACACAAAAGGCACACAAATTTGTTACGATTCAAAGTATGAGATACACTGCGCGGTAACGCTACAACGCTCGGCAGTCTGGCGTTGACGCGTAGTGTATATCGTATAAGTTCACGATTCAGTTTACCTGTAATATCCATCGGCGTCATCCCAATTATCATTCAATGATGGATTTTCCACCGCACTTCTCCTGTGCTTTCTTGATATGGTATTCTGAAAAGAAATAAATTATACTTAAAAATTCAGTCAGCCTTATCGACAGGAAAAACAAGATTAATAAGTGCGAAGCGTTGTCAAGAAATTTGATTCAGAAATGTACGACAGCTTGTTTTTTATCTAAAAGATGAAAAAAACGTAAAAACCTGCTGGCAAAGGTTAGTAAACCGAAACTTACATCGATAGCCTCAAAATTGTCTTGATCAGCAAACATATCCCACTCTCGTTTCTTTTCCTTTGTCGAATCCTCGTCAGATTCAGACGTATCCTTAGATTCTTTTGGTTTCGGAGCTGTCTCATCAATCGGTTTCTCCAAGATAATATTGTCATCCTCTATAATTTTGATAGAAGATTTGGACTTCTCCGGACTTGCCTTTGAAGTAGTAGGTGATGCTGTTGCTACCACATCTTCATGAATAGGTTTATCATTGTTGGCGTTTTCGTTGAGACTCTGTAAATTTTTGAAAAGATAATAAATATTTTTAGTACCATAGACACAGCTTATCTAGTTCCTAACTAAATAGGGTGCATAACTAAATAAGGTCCTAACTAAATAGCTAGGCACGGTAAAGCAGTGTCTAGTCTGGCTAATCTTTCCAACACGATGCTACATCAAAATACAGTTGTAGCATCGACACAATAAGAAGAAGAAGTTCCTAATTAAGTAAAGCTTACTAATATCTGTTGTTTCTGGGTGTAAACAAATTAATATTTAATATTGAATGAGCAATCCATGCAAGCATGTTGTGTGAAATGTCATTGAGTATTAATTTACAAATAACACAATTTTTTTATTTGTAAATTAATACTCAATGACTTTTCACACAACATGCTTTAGTCACAAACTAATTAAACATTGTATTATGAACTGGATTGCTCATTCAATATAAAATATTAATTTGTTTACACCCAGAAACAACAGATATTAAAGTTTGTCATCAGAACATATAAGTTTATTGTGTTCAATAAAGGAAGCTATTTGTTGGACTATACCTTGACAAGTAGCTGTCTCTCTCTGCGCCTGCGTTCAATTATCTGTTCCTCAGTCTCCTCATCATCAGAATTGATGGATATATCCAACTCTTCATCACTCGAGCTGGGAACTATTTGTGCTGGTTCGTTTGTGGAATACTGAAACATACAATACAAATATTTAGAGACAGAAGCATTGAATAGCCTAAGTGGTCTGTTTTCAGGAAACCCTGAAACATTTAGTTCAAATAGCTGGACAGCTGTCAGGCAGCCATGCCGGCCTTGATTTGAGTAATCAATAATAAATACATTTTTTTACAAGATGTGGAATAAGTAAAGATCTATTCATAAGTGTGACCCCGGTTTTATGTTAAGTGATAAATTAAAATTGAGATTTGATTCAACAATAGAATATTACCTGTTTTTATTTTTAAGTCGCAGAATGTGCGCACTATAAAGATTTCAACTTACCTTGCGATCTCTACTGTCCCTGCTGCTTCGGCGCCTATCTCTGGAACGGTCTCGCAGACGATCGCGTGACCGTCTGTCGCGGTCGTTGTACGAGCCACGTAAGTCGCGGCGACGTAAAGAACGGGATCGCGACCTCGTGCGTCGCGAAGCTCGCCCGCGCCCGAAAGAACGCTCTGGCTCCCCCCTACGCGCACCACGCCCGAATTCGCGGGATCTTATATCCCTATCTCGGTCTCGCTCCTTATCTCTGTCCCGCTCTCGTTCCCGAATCCTTTCCCGCTCTCGGTCCCTGTCCCGTTCGCGCTCACGCTCTCGATCCCGTTCACGCTCCCGATCACGAATCTTATCTCTCTCCCGATCTTCCAACTTCTTTCGCTCTCGTTCCTTCCTCTCCTTGAGGTCCCTATCGTCTAATCGCTTCTCCATCTCCTTTCTGTTCTCCCTTCGAATTATCTCTCTGAGATCCTCCTCGTGCCGTCTTGATTTGTGCTTCTCTCTCTCAACGGACTGATCCTTGCTGAGTTTGCGTTTGCTGGTCTTGTGTTCTCGGTCGCGCCGGGACTTCTTGTGTGCAACGTGCGCGTCGTCATCGAGGCAGATGATCTCGGTGGATACGCCGCGGCCGACGCTGTCGGTGCCGCTACGCTCCGAGTTGTAGGCCACCAGGCGCGCCTGCAACAGTTCCTTCTGCTTCATGAGCTCCTCTAGGTTCAAGTCGTCGTCGAGAACGGTAAGCTCGGGGCTCTCGCAATCATCCTGATAGTTCTCCGTCTCGGAAGATGATATTATTTCCAGCGTGTCATCTTCTGCTTTGTTTTTATTATAAGACTTCGGCAAGGAGCCGGAGCCGTTCTTACCCTTGGTTCTAGCCTCTTTGTGTTTCTTGCATTGCTGTGACTTTCTAATAAGTTCGTCGACGTCCGAGAGGGAAGTCTCACTTTCTGACACGGGGCTTCGTCTTTTTTTCTCCTTCTTTACTTTTTTCTTCTTTTTGTGCACTTTCACGTCTTCATCTTCGTGTTTGCGTTTTTTGTGCTTTTTGACTTTCTTCTTTTTTCTTTCTTGCTCATGGGCCACCTCATCACTGCTGGAATCTGTGTCCTCTTTCCTGCAAACAAAGACATGAACAGTGTACTTACGAGTGTTCCACTCGAAGGTTCTTGATTTGCGTCCGTTTCTTTGACAACATATTGAACAACTCTGCAATATTACATCAACATGAATTGGCGCGGTCGCTGGAGTTTTGGTACTCGAGCCTTTAAACTTTAGCCTTGGTTACCTTGCTTTGAGGCTAGGAGCATTTATTAATTCTATTGAAATGTTTATGTTGAAGTCTGCATTCTTCATCATTGTACGAAATAATGCAGAATAGTTTTAATACAGAATAATTTTACAGTAGCAACATTGTAATGTTTATTTATAAAAGTGCAGTTACTAGGTTATTTACCAAATAATTCACATACAATTATTGTTAATTTTTTTGTGTTTTCCATATGTTAATCATCACATGGTTCCCTACTACTTTTCTTTCTACTACTGTTCGTGTCGAAGTAACTAATGACAGATTTTGTCACAGCTGACACAAAAACTTATTTATGGATTGTTAAAAAGTTTTACAGTAAAGTAAGTAAGTAAAATAATTCTTTATTCAATAAAATCACAAGGATCACAATTTATCTTAGTAATAATACACAGTCATGTCTGGGACATACTAATGAGTTAAAGATGATAATAATAATAAAAAAGCTATACATAATTCAAAAGGACAGCACACACTTCGCTTCAGGAACGATGATTTGCCTACTACAATGCAAGAATCTATAATAATATAAATGTAATATTTTTATTAGTCCGTTGTTTCAGTTCATTTGTTTGGCATACTTATTTTGCACATATATTATTGGTAGTGTGCAAAACAAAGTGAAGTATGTGCAAGATTAGAGCATATGGATAAAATGCTGTTGCTTCATAATGCTCAGATATCTTGAATATTCATTCTTGAATGTCCTAAGTCCTGTTGAATTGAATAACTTAAAAACACAATCGGGGATGCTTGAACTTTGATGACACCAAAGTTCTTTTCCATTACTTTAAAAGATATGGGTTATTCGAAAAGAGTTTAGAAAAGGCACAAGGATAAATATGAACAGACCATTTCATCCTATTGTCATGATTTAGCTAATTGGGCTAGTGTAATTAGCTAGATTATTACATTATCAAAAAGCACACTTATTATTACAGACAAAGCTTTTGTTTGTGTACATTATTATAATGGTTTATGGCATCTCTCTACTCTTTCAATTATTTTTGTTATTAATAATACTAGCTGGTGCCCGCAACTTTGTTTGAAATAATATATAATTTTAGCTAATACATACAATATCTTTACAAATTATAGAATCTGTGTTATTCTGATTCAAGCTATATTTTAAACTCAATTACCAGTTTTTTGGATGAAGGAGTAACAAACACATACATACAAAAAAACTGTTGTACTAATTTATAATATTAGTACTTGGGCTTTTTAAGCTAATAAAGCCACTTACTCTTTTCCCATCTTGATATTATTCTTCTTATTCACTAATCAATCTGAAAAAAGAAAATAGATATTTTTATACACTAATTTTTGTACTAAATAATTTAAGAAAAGTATTTGTAGTCTATTTGAAAATGATTATAATATATGTAGAGAGTTCCGATAGAACTAGCTTTGGTTAGTTTTAGACTGTGTGATGCATGTGAATATGTTTATTTATTATACAACAGAGGGTAGTTGCATTATTTCTCAACACGGCTTATTTAAAGTTTATGAATGGAGGGTAGAGCGGTATTCACAACACAGGTCTCACACTGTAGATACCACATACAGCATATTCATGACCAAGCCAAATGTTTTTTTTTACCAAACGCTTATAATGTAATGCTTGATTTCTTTGTGATTAAAGTATTTAATTATTTAATACTATTATTCTCAAATTTAATACTTGCATCTTAAAGGTTGATATTAAATTCACTAATAATCTTACATCAGGGTGGTGTCCGCAGAAAATGCAACAATACAATATAGAAAACAAACATATCGGCCCAATTTAACTAAATGTTTTCATTTAACACTGTAAATATTAACATATTAACGAAATACATGGCCAACAGATTAAAAACAATGAAATCGGTCGCAAATAAAAAAAAATGAATTTGTAATATAATAGGATAGGTATAGAAGAGTTATAACCATATATTATTATTACAATATTATGCCATAATATCAATGTTTAGGTATGATCTATCAGGGTTTAGTACAAAAACAACATGCGTCTGTCTAGAGAACAACCAAGCAAGACACTTACGAGCTGAGTAAAAGCACATGCCACATTAATACAAATTTCAGAATAAAATCGGTCAACACCGAACTTACACAATATATAATGCGAAAAAACTTAAACCAAAACACATGAGAATTGCAGCGTTGTGAAACGCTTGTAAATCGCACACATTTACGTTATTTAAACTTCATGAGGGTATTACTCCAAAATGTACAATTAGCGGCTTAAAATGATTTCAGAACCAGAACCGTACCTCTAATGTAAAATGATCGCATTCGTTTCTCCACTTTAGTTGATAGGAATAGTTTTATTTAGCTGTATTCTTCCGAAATAAATCCCAGAAGCAAACGAGTTGGGCTTTTTAATGGAATGAATGAACGAGTGAATGAAAGAGGAACATGAAACTACAAATAACTTTACTGTCATGTCATTGGGCACTCACTGTCTTATTACTTGACGTTGACTTATTGTTTGTAGTGTTTTTTTCAGGCACATCATCATCGGCACATCTGAATGCTTATTCCGACGACCGAAGGGCTTAGTCCGAGGTTGCATTTTAAAACTCCCTCGAGCCGAGAGTCGTCTCTCGGATTTATATTTTTGAATAGATATCCGAGGAAATGGATATGTCTGTAGGACTCTCGCCTTTACCTTACTTATTTCGTTAAAAGAAAAATATTTCAATGTTGCCAGAACTGCTTTAGAAGAGCTGATTCTTGCGCATTGCAACGCATTGATGGCCATTGAATAAATTAAATTCAGCTTCTAAACGGCCTTTATAATTTTCTAAAGTACACCATATCAAACATTTTGCATGAATTTCATATTAATTTACTTACATTCTTTAGTAAATTAATTACATTGAAAAATAAGTAAGTATAGTAATTGTATGTAATTTTCAAACGAAATGCTTCTGTAGAATGTAATAATTCTTTTTAGCCTTTAGAAGATTTACTTTATTTTATTAAATAGGACACCCAACACGGGCTTACACAAAAACAAACATCTAAATAACATAGGGTTTTGAACCTAGTGTTCCCAAGTTCCCATAATTATAGGGCATCAAAGCATGCACAGATAAACAACCAACAACTAAGTAAGTAAATAGATAAATATAGATATAATAAATAGATAAATAATAATAAATAGATTAGGCACATTTGGTTTAAATTCAGCCTTTCTTTGATTTTTACGCTGGTAGCACTCAAATGCATTTGGACTGCATCAAAAATAAAGTGCCAGAATCATTCTTTGCTTTGTAAATAAATAACTTCAGAGCTAAATTCTTTACGATATTTCTGCAGTAAAGCTTGTAATCTTTGTTGTAGTTCTATAAAGCCGATAAAACAGTGTCAATATGAAAACAATCAATATGAACAGTACACACGCAACTAATAAAATGTACCGCAAGAAATGCATTCAGTATGAAAAATTAATAAAATATATGGCAGTGGTAAGTACCTTGGAGTTATACATGTAGTGTGATTTTAATAAATCCTTGTTCTTTTGTCAGTGCTCTCATGATGGCTTCAAACATTTCAGTTCAATGCTAGTCAGAATGATAGAGCAGCAATGCTCGATGAGGAAGTTCAAAAAGTGGTAGCTGAGAGAAAATATCTTCTAAAAAAATTGGCAGAGTGTAATATTGCTGTTGAACAAACCCAGCTTGCCTACAAAGGAAAGTGTGAAGCAAAGTTTTACAAAGATTGTTGTAAGGAGCGTTTAGGCAAAAAGAAATCCTCAAAAAAATCTCATTAAACTTTATTTCATGTCAAATAAGCTTTCATAACAAATCTCACATTTTATTTTCTAGCAACGTACTATTATTGCAAATTAAGATAAACAACATCTAATATTTTAATAATAAAAGCATGGAATATTTACAAAGTACAATAATATGATCAGTTTTTTTTAACAAATAAAAGTTTGGAGAAAGGTTTGAATTTTAAATTTAATCTCTAAACTGAACAAATAATGAATAAAATCCTGACATTAAGTATATTAATATTATTATCAACTTCCTATCTGATCTGACTACACTTCTTAAACATCCAAAAGGTAGAGAGTACCAAAAGTAAAAAATATTTATTTTCAAATAATGGTGGCTGGTACAGATGTTTACAAAAATAGATATTGAATATGACTAGGGATACAACAATTTACCCTATTTAATTTTTTATTAACTTATTATCTGTACCTCTACCATGAGTTGTCACAGTAAAATCGCCTGACTTTACTACAGTAGTTACGTCAATATTAGTATTACGAATTTTAGTACCCAACTATCCACCAGAGGCGCTGTACAAATCTTCTTACATTTTTTTAACTACAGACGCTAGTGAGTATAGTATATATAGTATAGTAAAAACTCATGGTAGAGCTACTGACCATTCATAGGCATCCAAGAGTTAGGAGGTACCAAGAGCTCTGAGGATATTTAGCGTGACTAGGGATACAAGTAGTTATCCTATTAAATTTGACTAATTCCATGATATGCTTTTTTCTAACTTCATAACTAACTACTCTTAGACATCCAAGAGGTATGAAGGACCAAAAGATCCAAGAATATTGAGTGTGACTAAAGGAGAATGGGCACTTTGGGCCACGACTAAAAAAATTGTCCCTCAAGGTTGCCACATAGTACGTTAAAAAGGGCTTTTATAAGCCAATATTTTACTATAATTACGGAAAAAATCCGTCCCATGGAAATCGAGATATTTCGATGAAATTGTTTTTCATTTAACATCATATAACTTAGAATTCTGAAAGCCCACAAGAATAACTGTGATGGCGTTTAAAAGAGCATTAAAAGGGCTTTAATTATTTCTCAAATTGTTTAAAAATCCAACCTGTGGAAATTGAGTTATTCCTGAAAAACTGTAGTATTGCAAAAAATAAATACGGTTTTTCAGAAATATCTCGATTTCCACAGGTTGGATTTTCAAACAATCTCAAGACAAATAAAGCCCGTTTTATGCCCTTTTCAACGCAACTGCAGGCATTTTTGTGGGCCTTCAAGATTCGGAGTAATACGACGTTAAAATAAAAAACTGTTTTTCAAAATATATCGATTTCCATGGGATGGATTTTTTAAATAAAAATTGTAAAAGGTAGGCCTCTAAAAGCCCTTTTAAACATATTATGTGGCAACCCTGAGGGACGAGTTTTTTAGTCGTGGCCCACGCTCCATACAGAATCGCCCATTCTCCTTTTGATTAACTTCATATCTGACTACTCTTAGACATCCAAAAGATACAGAGAACCACAACCTCTGAGGATGTTAAGAGTGACTAGGGATACAAGTCATTACCCTATTTTATTTTTGACAACTTTTTATCTGACAGCTACTCTTAGATATCCAAGAGCTACGGAGTACCAAGAGATTTGAGGATGTTTAGCAAACTGGGCTCAAGTTTTACCCTATTTTCATTTAATAGTGCAGCTTTTCAAATAATGTTTATAATGTTTATAAATTATATTATAAACATTATCTATACTTATAATAAAACTGTAGAGAGGTCAATTCTGTACATGAAATATATTTAAAAAAAAACTATCAGGGGGTGATTAGTGATCGATACTGATGCCAAAAATGCAATCAGTAAAATTTTTGTCTGTCTGTCTGTCTGTCTGTCTGTCTGTCTGTCTGTCTGTATGTTCCTTATAGAAACAAAAACTACTCGACGGATTTTAATGAAACTTGGTACGATTATTCTTCATACTTCTGGGCAGGTTATAGGATACTTTTCATCACGCTACAATCAATAGGAGCTGAGTAGTGAAGGGAAATGTCGGGAAAACGGGAGAAGTTACTCCGTTTTTTAAGCTTCCGTCGCGTGTGCAGCCTTAATGGTTAAAGTTACATAGAAATCATGTATGACGGAAATATTCTACATTAAATTGTCTAAAAAATATGCCTCAACAGCATATGTCTATCTTTTATGGTTGACTCGCAATAACACGTGTAACTCCTGATAGCTTAGCAGTTCGGAGCATTCTGATTATATTTGTTTACTCTTACGTTTATAAGACTCTCAGTCATCCCAAATTTAAAAAAGTTAACATTATTACCTATTCAATAAAAAAAGAATCATAGAAATCGGTATAGAAACACCAAACTTATACATGAAATAAGCCATCGCGCCGTCGCACTTGAATACTCAAATCGAGTAAAGTTTGAAATTTGTTGTGTTTACCGCTAGATGGCGCTACTGTGCACAAATCCTAGATCGCGCTATCGGTGCGTTTTGGCAATGTGTTATAAGTCGGTCGGTATTTAGCAACAGTTTCGTTAAATTGAGTTATTTTGATAGGTTATTTAGTGTTGCGTACCCGATTACCGCTTTAATGACGAATAAATATTTTAAAACAAAATGTTAAATAATCAAGGGGGCGCTCATAGTCTCATACAAAAACATAATTTATTTAGACGGCTAATGATGCTTACCCGCGTAATACAAGGAATGGAGAGCGTCTGGTAAATATTTTCACTGCGAGAACTTCTCTATATCAGAAAAGCTGCTATCACATGAGTATAAAAATTTTCAACAAACTACCTGATATTATTAAAGAACAGCCCCTCAGGAGATTCAAAAGTGTTTTGCGTGCCTGGTTGCTGGATCATGGGTTTTACACAGTCAGGGAGTTTTTAGAATTAAAATTGACAAATTAAAATGATTATAAACTTATAAATTAGTATAATAAATAAATATTTGCACACCAAAACTAAGATGGTATAATATATTGATACTATTGTTTTACTTAAGATCTATTGACATGTATTATGCAAATAAATGATTCTTATTCTTATTCTTTGTTTTAAATAATATTTTATAAATAATATAATATATACTTAATCTATACTAATATTACGAAGAGGTAAAATTTGTGTATTTGTTAAATTGTAAGGGGTAATCTCGGGATCTACTGAACCGATTTTAAAAATTCTTTCACCAATAGAAAGTTACATTATTGCTGAGTGTCATAGGCTTTATAAAAACCCGAAAAGGCTTTTACGTGGTTGTCTGTTTTGCAAAGTGAATCGGAGAAAAAACGGTCGAATGAAAGCGTTTTTACGAACTCTGCCTTAACTATGATATATTTTTGTGTTCTAGAGAAAAAATGTGGAGCTTGATAATGCTTACAAAATATACAAGTCAACGACAGCATAGGTCTTACTTTTATATTTAATAAAAATTATGCCCAACGTAGTGGGCACGTGTCAGCTAGTTCATAATAAAGTAAAAAAGTTTTTACTTTTTTACTTTTATGTTTTTATTTAACTATGTCTAAGGAAATACGCCGAAATAAAGAAACCATTATTTCAAATAGATATGTAGGTATATAATATATATCAAGATTCACAATTAGAAAGGTACATATAAGTTTGTAAAATATTTTTAGGAGGGTAGGGCAGAACACACAATACTACACAATACTACGTTCTGCCCGGGTAACATCAAATGTTGTTACTAAAAGGTGACTAATCTACCACATATAGTCTTAATACATACACAAAGAGACCTATAAAAAAGTTGGTTAGTAGTGCGTGATATAGAGGTCACTCGTAGGTACTTAATAAGTAATTTAAACAGTCAAAAGACCAGAAAAGTTCTTAATTAAAAATTATAAAAATACTTAGGGATCTAGGTTACAAATTCTTTGAAAGGGTTTTAGAAGTTCATAAAAGATAATTTTCAAAACATGCAACTTTTACGTCCAGTCTTAAGATTTGACGCAATTAAATTGCATTCAAGTTATGAAATTAAATATAAAGTCCTAGATGTTTACAACTAATATGGCGGGCTTAATTTTAATCACAATTAATTAAACTAAATGTAAAGCTCTTCCAAATGAATTCTAGAATGCTAGAAACTCGATTAAATTAAATATAGTCAACGTTACTTTAGTAGGACACCATTATAAAAATAAGTAGTTAGTGTATTATAAAGTATTAATATATATGTACTATATAGTAATATACTTAAATATAAAAATGCCCATTAAGAAAATAAAAAATGATTTTGTATGTAAAAAAGCAAGGAAAAATTCCTGGGACATGTTAAAGAAGAGAGATCGAATTTAATGTAAGTACATATATCATATAAATGAGAAATATTATAAAGTAAAAATGTTTGATATTGAGTACGCGAAAATAACATCGAATATGTGATACAATTCATGTAACCAATAGCTTGTAGCTGGTATTATACCGGGTTTTATTCATTTTTTATAATATCCAATTCGACACTGTTTTTTTAATGTACCTACCCACGTCAAATAATCAACTTTAACTAAAATATTCACGTTGGAAAAGGGACTTGATAAGTATAAATGGTAGATATTCGTTAAACATAATGATCTTAAATCTTACAGTCTAATACACATTAAATAACATCCAAAGCAGTAGGTACATTCAATGCAATTCTATACGACGATATAATAATTAGACACATAGATAGTCAAAAATATTAATTTTAAATCCGACGTCACATAAAGTTATATAAGTAACACTAAAATATCATAGCGACCGTCCATTACTCACGTGATACATTTTATAGCATTTTAAGTGAGTTTTAAGACCAAATCAATCCCCCATACAAAATCTCGATTATTTCTTCAAAAATCTCAAATATTTTTGAATGTGTCTAAACACGTCGTGCGTTTGACAAATAAATCAATGCACGTGATATCTTACTACATCCTTCTTGTGATATTTAGAGATTTTTGGAATTTATACCCCATTGTCATATCAATCACTGCCCAAGCCTCCATAACAATTTATTGAAATGACAATTGAAAATTGTTTAGCAGCAAAACCAGACAAAAAAATATTACCTATGTTAAATGATTTAATACTATACTACTTAATGTACTTACTATAATAGATAACATATCAATTATTACTGTTACTGTTAAGAATAATCATTAATCTGGCATAAGATGACAAAAAAAATAGTAAGCAATAACATTTAAGATACAATACAAATTAAACAATAGTATAATACGACCACTCCGTGTTAACTCTATTCCAAAATGTGGGAACAAGAATTGCACTGACGAACATCTCGAAAGGAATTTTGCGGCAGAATTTTTACTTCACGATACGGAAGTACAAAAAACAAACTAATATAAAAAATAAAATAATAATAATGTAGTCAAAATACATATACTTGAAACACTAATAAATTACAGTAATCTCTGTCTATCCAAGTCTCCTAAATAATATTATCAAATGACGGTTACATATTTTTAAAGTAACGGAACCAGACAAAGATGTCAGACCCGGCGTTAAATTTGATAGAGTGACAAATAATCACCTAAAAATATTTAAAATATTGTTATGACTTAGATAAGATATTAACAAGGATCTGACATCAAATGACACAAATGTTGTATAAGTAATCTTATACAATACCTATCATTTAACACGTTTTTATACGTACTTTCTGTGTCGAATGATAATTCAAAGTGCGAGACTAAAATCAGCGCTATAGTTGGTAGGTAACCCAACTCCTTAAACAATGGAGAATTTTGGATTGATTGGAGCAATGTTCGAGTATTTCAATAGTATTAGGGGTGTGGAGGTCTGATCATCTCGTGCTCTGCCATCTGATGAGCTCATGCTCTCCAATCGGGAATCTGATCAGTTCGTACTCTACAATCCTAAATCTGAAAAGCTCTTGCTCTCCAATCCCACGACTCAACTAGACTACAAACGGTCCCTTTTTGGGTGATGGGTGACGGCCTCCATTCCAGCCATCCGATGTCCTCTAGGAAGCCAAGCAGCTATATGTCGGTGCAGGCGTCCTGAAAAGTCATAGTTATCCCGAAGTAGTCCTCTTGTTGGGGCGCCACGCTTCTGCACTCCAGGAGCAAGTGCGCGTCTATCTTTCTGGTGTTTTTGTTTATATCCATTTCAATCCGACTTGAACTGCATTGTTTTCATGTGCAAGATTGTTATCAGTCTGAACATTTCATTAGTTTCTATTCGCTTTCTGAGAAAGAACGCTTTCATACCATATTTGTCTCTTTGAAGATTTACAGACACTTCATTGTTATTTGGGGTTGTTGTTCGTTTCAGGCTTTTTCTAGAGTTGCCTTATTGTTTTTTTGGACGTGAACCGTGACTGCCCTTAGGCAAGCTGTGCATGTTGTCAGATAGATTCTGAAGCTCAACATAGCAGTCTGTCTATCGACTTAAGCTACTTAATATAACTACAAATTAAAGTAGACACATAGTACAGTCATTAATGAAATAAGGAATATATCTCTAATATTAAGAGGTAGGTACCTACTAAATTAGCTTATGTAACTAGTTGATACATGATCACATGATCTGTTTTACATACTACGTCTATTAAGACGTCTAATCTATACTAAAATATTAAACACCGAAAACATTTGTTTGAATCCAAGATGTTTACTGCGTCCTTCCTTCCTACTGCAACTACTATAGCGACTATTCACCACTTCACTCATTCAACTCAATTGAAAAATGTGGATACTATAGTTATTCCCAAAACTACCTTACAAAATGAAAAATATGCTTTACGCGAATTAATGGCGTTGGCACAAAGTAGGTATTACATATTTCTAAATTTCTAATAATATAATAACAGCTCTTGTCCACCATTTGCAAAAACAGAGAAATTTCCTATATACGCATTCTTTCTATCAAAATTTGTTTCACTTCCTAAAGTCTTACTCGGCCTGAGTGGGGTCCTTCTTACTTTTCAGTCTTTTCCCTAACATTATTATAGACGGCTCCTGATCATTGATGTATCACTTAATGCTTCCAAAATATTTCTTCACTGAATAGATCTTCAGTCTTCCAAAGACATGCTTTTATAAATATCATAACTACACGGTACGATATTTATAAAAAAATAATAAACTACAAGCTCAAATTAATCAGACTAGTTATCTTAACTTTTTAAGATACTTATATCTATAGCACATCTACATACCTACATATAATTATTAACTAAAGACTTCTAGATTGTTGAAGTCACATCCTCCTACATTTTCTCACAGACAGTGTTGTGTCGTGTTTATCATGAAATGATTGTGTAACAAGCCAATTTTGATATTTCGGCGATACCTATTTGCTAAATGGTGTCAGTATAGCCTACCCGCTGCTGTCTCTCTGAATTTCATATTGTAAATTTACTGTGCGGAGTACCGCGGAGAGTTCCGGTAATTATCGGGGTATAAATTCCATAAATTGGCGGTTGGTGGCTGAAATGGTCGTTGCATTGTTGGCTGTGACGCACGATTTCTATAATCTCCGTCAGGTATGTTATATGCAAAATGCACATTCATAAACTCTGGCATAACCTTTGTGCATTGTTGTTTTTCCTGGGTGGTCTTACCTGGTAAAATTATCAGTTTATCGTACTTTATTTGAACCCTATTTCCCTTTTGTTTCTCCTTTTTGGCTTGAGCATATAAACCTTTTCTTATTTCTAAGATTTTTTGTGGAAAATCTTCTGTAACGGTGTATCCCGTGGCTCTATGTAAAGCTTTCCAATTTCGCAAAATTTCTATTTTCTTTCCCAACGTTGTAAACGTTATGACGAGGGGTCTGATTTTGTCCCCACTTGTTCCGATTCTATATACTGCCTGGATTTCATCCAACGTGCAGTATACATCCATGTCATTGTTTATGATACAAAGAATTTTGAACGCGAGATCGTTGTAGTTTCGATCATGCTCCGGGACTCCAAACATAACAACATTACGCTGCCTCTGGGTCCTCTCCAAATAATCTAGCCGACGTTCTTGTGCTTCATTTTCTTCCTGAAGCCATTGTGTTCTAACGTCAACTTTTTCTATCTTTGCTGGCACGTTTGTCGCCATGTTATACGACACTTTCGTTTCCAGATGCCTAAGAGAATCTATAGTGTTCTTAGTGTTCTTATTGACGTCCATTTGAAATTTTGCCATTAATTCTCGCAATTCGTCCATGACGTTTTGTGGACCCTGTCTAGGGCACCCTACCATCATGTTGATTTAGTTAGATCAAACTGTTATAATGACAAATAGTTTTTAGTTCGCTGCGTGATAATACTTCACGTATAATAGGTACCTATAAGTCCTGATGTTTCACTTTAGCTCTGCATTTTTTATCTGCTTTTGTAATAACATGATCACTGGTTTACACTCTTAGAGCGTTTTATAGTACATTTTAACGGTTTTACACTGTTAATGTTTAAAATACGTAGTTTTTGTTTAAACAAGGTTAATGTTTAACATGATAATATATACTGTTTGACATTTAGGTAAATTAATTGAAATATGTTCTATGCCATTCTTTATTATAAGTTTTTGCTTACTAAAAGTTCAAACTGTCGTTTTACACTGAATAGTTTTAAAATATTTTTGTATTTTAATAAAGTTAATGTGAAGCACACTTACATACACTATTTGGCATATGTTATGCGTTACCAAAAGTTTATTAAAGACTAGCTGTTCCCGCCGCGACTTCGTCCGCGTGCCGTTTTAAGAGATTTTGCTATAACCCATCTTTTTATGAGAGAAAGAGAAAAAAGAGCAGTCTAAGAAGGAAAACTTAGTATCTATACCTACTTATTAATAAAACCGGGCAAATGCGCACGAAGAGTTCCGTACCGTATCTATCTCCCGTTGCCCTAATCAATATCGAATAAATAAAAATCACGTTTATGTATAAGCCCCCTTTAATATTAATTATTCGTGATAGTTATAGAATTGATAATAGACAGAAATCAAAAACTCAGTAATAAGGTCTAGTTTTACCCTAAATTTAATAATAATTTCGTTATCAACACTTAGGGATGCTGGACCAATTCACCAATGATATCTTTCATGACCTTTCGAAACCAAATAATTTCTCTAGCAGTTTCACTTGCTGCCACTATTTCTGCCTCGATGGATGAAATCGCTACTGTGCTGTGGCGTTTACTATTCCAGGATATTAGACCTCCAGCATACATGCAAAGAATGCCTGAGGTAGACTTTCCAGTTTCATGATCACCTCCGTGGTCAGCGTCACTGTAACATTCTAAATTATGACTATTTCCTGGCTTGTAAACGATGCCTTCTTCTATAGTCCCTTTCAAGTAACGCATTATCCTCTTGATATTGATGATGTTCTCCCTTGTGGGTTTATCTAAATTCCGAGATACAACACTGACAGCAAAGGCTATGTCAGGCCTCGTGCTTGTCATCAAATAAGCTAGTGATCCAACAGCTTCACGGTACAGGAAGTTCATTGAAACTTCATTAACATGTTGAGCATTATTTGCTTTTAAAATTGATGTTGGCACTGGCTTACATTTCTCCATGCCAATCCTTTGCAATATGCGAGCGATGTATGATTTTTGATGCAGTAAAATAGAACCATCAGGGTACCTTAACCACGCTCTGCTACCATGTTAAAGTCGATATAAGTACTGTAGGATAGGGTAAAACCAGTTACAATAAATAAACGAATATTATTAACTTAAACTGCAAAGAATATATTTTGTCAAGTGAAGACATTGACATTGATGACAATCAACAACGTTTGGTTGCTATGGTAACATTAAGGTTGGTGATAGATATTAAAGGAGTATCTATTCCTAACAGTAACTTCTCCCGTTTTCCCAACATTTCCCTTCACTACTCCGCTCCTATTGATTGTAGCGTGATGAAAAGTATCCTATAAGTTGCTCAGGAGTATGAAGAATAATTATACCAAGTTTCGTTAAAATCCGTCGAGTAGTTTTTGTTTCTATACGGAACATACATACAGACAGACAGACAGACAGACAGACAGACAGACAAAAATTTTACTGATTGCATTTTTGGCATCAGTATCGATCACTAATCACCCCCTGATAGTTTTTTTGAAAATATATTTAATGTACAGAATTGACCTCTCTACAGTTTTATTATAAGTATAGATTTTGTGATTATTATACGAACAGCTGCAGATTAAGTTATATTCGGTGTTGTTCAAAGTTCAAAGGCGCTACGCTTTAGTAAATGGGAAATGAGATTTTTAACTTCTATAAGTGGGCATTGAGTTTTTTTGAAGTTTTTATCACTATTCATCCTTTTTTTCAATGATTTCTTCGTAAATACGGATCTTATTTACTACACGAACTTCTGTCACTTCTTGTATTTGAGTATATTGAGGCTGAACGTTCTCTAGGGGAGTGAGAATTACTGATCCGTCCTGTGGGGGATCTAAAAGGACACAGTTAACCCACTGAGGAGAAGCATCTTGGGGATTAGTACTTTGGGAGTCCTGTTCGACTTGCTGGAATTCAGCCCAATGGTGATGGTGCCTTACTTGTTCAACTGTCACTGACTCTACGTGTTGCACTTGAGTCAGTTGGTAGCTTTCACCAGACTGTCGTGGTTTTGTAGTTTTATGTTCTGCTCGTCGAGACGCTAATCGTCGCAATTCAGTCGACTTAGCTACAGTTCGACGAAGAGCAACTCGTCTGTGTTCAGACCAACGAGGGTCAGCTCGTGTTCTAGCAGCCTTCTCTTCCATTAACATACGCAGCGAGCGTCGACGTAGGAGTATATTGATTTCCTCGGAGTCTTCCGCGGCTTCTCCTCCCAAGTTAAATATTATATTTATGACGTGACGCTCGAGTGCCCTTAGTTCGTTCTTCCTCTTGATGAACTCAATACTTTTAACTGGTAACTTGACGCCAGTAGATACTTCTATTTCTTCATCACTGAGGTCTGACTGCAAAAACAAATATGTTTGAAATCGTAAAACATTTTAAATTCAGTGGAATAAACTGATAAAATGAATTCTTGAGATGATAAATGACAAACCTGTTCGTACCTACCTACCAGCATCATATAGATTTCTCTGCAGGACGCGGCCGGGTGGTTGTCGGTCGGCACTGTAACTGTCAGGGTGCCACTCACTCGTGGTCACACTTCAGAACGTAAAGAGTGATAGGTAAAGTAGAGTCGCTGTATTTGATAGTGTGAGCGTTTTCTTTAGTCATACGCACATATGTTACGAACGCGCGCTGACCAGTCACAATGCACTTGTTTTCATAACGACGATGCGAAACCAAGTCAGATTTCAGTTCTAGCTGTTTCATATACTTCGGGACCAGTTTGTGACTGATCATTTCAAACTTCAGGCCTAGCCCGGCATTTTTAACAGTTCCCTGCAACAATTAAAAATAGTTAGGTAGGATCTACGAGTAGGTACTCGTATCTACTAGTATCTACTGATGTGTATGCAACGCAAATTAATAAGCTGTCATTACTGAATGCAACGTGCTAAGCAAGACGATTTTCGCCATTTCCCCTAAAGAAAAACAGTTAATATCTATGAATCACGTCACAAGCATACACACTACAACACTTTGCAAATTCAAAATCACAAAAATCATTTTATTCTCAAATTCTTGTTAATCAACTTGATTGTTATTTAAATAATTATTTTGTAAGTTAGTCTCAGCTTGATGTCCTTTAAATAAGCAGATATTTTATAGTATGCATTTAAAAGCTGGCAAATTAAACTGGGATTGGGCAGGCCCAGGACAAAGTGAACTGGAGAAAAGGCCCTTCCTTTTCTCCAGTTCACTCTGTCCAGGCCTTTGCCCTGCAGTGAGACACCACAGACATGAATGAAAAATGAAATTTAAAAGTGATTAAGTTTTAGTTTAGAGGATATTCATTAACGTTTGTTAGTGTCAATGCTTTGAATTAATATAGAAACATTTCCGGCTACCGCAGCACCCGCTATTCCAAACTTACGAAAATAAATATTTTCCAGGTCAATGATTTGAAGTCAACATGCGTGACTTCAAATCATTTCAAATGATTGAAATGTATTATTTATTTATACGGATAGTGTACCTATAGAGCTTCAACGTATTTTATTAACTAAACTGTTTAGATTATTGCCAATTCCCAAGCCAAATAATATGTGCTGTCCAATTATCAGCACTTTCAACTTTATTTGCCATTTGGTATTTCCGGTAATCGTCTTGTTTTAGGAATATGTAATGTAGTTTATTTTGTGCACGTCTCCAAAAACGAACCCAAAACGAACGTCAAACTCCGGTGCTATGCTTTATTTAAGGCCAGGCCATGAGGTGCGCTTGCGCCGTTTCCTCACAACATTGACAAATCAAAAAAATTAAGTTGAAATCTTTGGTCAAATCTTTTAGTAAAATATTTTGTACGTGTATGTTTTAGTGATATTTCGTTTTTATAACTTCTAAAAATACACCACTTATTAGCCAGTCTTCTTGCACGTAATTAGGTACCATAGTAATTGTTTCTGGACATTTTTAAAAGCACTCAATTACCTACCAATGATTTCTAAATGATAAGCCGTAAATTATTATGAAGAGTCTATTTATTTTTTTTATGATAAGAATGAAACGTTAAAACAAAAGTCTATTATTATTATAACACGTAGAATGAAAGCACAGAAGCACTTCGAAACCACCATCAAATGATTAGGGACCAACCAACTACTGAAAGTTATTATACTTCACTACACGTTTTCGAACAAAGCAACTCATCGTTGAGTTGAGTTCATTTACGTCCGACTCGCCCGACCTGGCTCAGCCTATGCGCGCGCATAACCTCCACAGACTCCCAGGCCTCGGCGGCGGCCGAGACAGAGGGATGGGTGTGGCTCTATCGATTGATGTATTAAGGGTTAACGACCGGAAGGTTATGTTTTGTTATGCTAGAATCGAACGTTCAAACTAAATCCTATATTTATTTTTATTATAAAACGTAGAATGAAACCACAGAAACACTTCGAAACCACCATCAAATGGTTAGGGACCAACCTACTTCTGAAAGTTATTATTTCACAACACGTTTTCGAACAAAGCAACTCATAGTTGAGTTTACGTTTACGTCCGACTCGCTCGACTATCTACAACATTAACGCGACAACGTCCTGGCTCAGCCTATGCGCGCGCATACCCTTCACAGACTCCCAGGCCTCGGCGGCTGCCGGGATGGGGGATGGGTGTGGCTCTATCGATTGATGTATTAAGGATTAACGACCGGAAGGTTATGTTTTGTTATGATAGAATCAAACGTTCAAATTAAATCCTATATTTTTATTATAAAACGTACCACAGAAACACTTCGAAACCACCCTTAAACCATATTATTTCTGAAACTTACTATTACAGCAGACTTCGCGAGCCTTTACTGCCATGGCCGATCATTTTGCATTGTTCTTAGCCTAGCCTCTCAAACTTGATTGAAATTCGCCAATAAATAACGCTACAACACTTACCCTCTTTTAGCCATAGGTACCCCTTTTTGGTTATTATGACAATATTTTGTGTAAAAAGAAGTCCTGAACATGGCTCTCTAATTTGCACGTAAACTGTCAATAAATAAAGCTACAGCAAAATTCCCCATTTCTCCCCCACACCCCTTTTTTTGGATTTTATTGCAATATTTTGTAGAAAATGGAGTCCTGAACATGGCTCTCTACTCTAATTTGCACGTTATCTGTCGATAAATAAAGCTACAGCAAACTTCCTCCTTTCTACCCCACACCCTCTTTTTTGATTTTTATTAACGCTGCATAACGCTATATAACGCTACAACAAACTTCCCCTCATTTCCCCATACCCTCTCTTTGGTTTTTATAGCAATATTTTGTGTAAAATGGAGTCCTGAACATGGCTCTCTAATTTGCTCGTAATCTGTCGATAAATAAAGCTACAGCAAACTTCCCCCTTTTTCCCCCACACCCCCTTTTTTTGTTTTTATTGCAATATTTTGTGTAAAATGGTGTCCTAAACATGGCTCTCTAAATTGCACGTAATCTGTCCATAAATAAAGCTACAGAATACTTCCCCCTTTTTCCCTTCCCCCACTCCCCTTCTCCACTCCATCTATTTTATTATAAATTTTGTGTAAAATGTAGTACTTAGTTTGCGTCTCAATTTATATTGAATTCCGTTGATAAATAATGTAACAGAAAATGTTCCCCTTTTCTCTCTTCCACTTCCCCTTCTTAGTTATTTTGTATCATTTTTTGCCCCCTTTAAAATCGCGATCGACAATTTTTTTTAAATAAATCTCCCATTCGCTTACCTACGTTGTGACAAATTATCACAAAAGTAAAGAATTTTACATAAAAAAATATTTAAAATTCGTAAGTAATTGCGCAAGATTAGTTTTGTACCTACTAAATAGGTAGGTTTGGTATTTACTTCCAAGGTATGTAGTTTAGTAAAGTTCTTATATTTTTTGTAAGTAAATTCGCAGGTAGGTTTGTTGTATATCTACTTAATCGGTAGGTTTGGTATCTACTTCCAAGGTAGGTAAGTAATTTACCTTTAACTTTAGTAAGTAAGTAAATTCGCTGTTTTTTTTGTACCTACTTAATAGGTAGGTAAATAGGTAGTTTGGGCATGTACTTCCAAGGTAGTTGAGTAAAGTACCATTATCTTTAGTAAGTAAATACGCTGGTAGGTTTGTTTTATACCTACTTAATAGGTCGATCAGTTTGGTACCTATTTAATAGGTAGGTTAGGTATCTACTTCCAAGTTAGGTAGGTAAAGTATCTATATCTCTAAGAAGTAAATTCGCAGGTATGTGTGTTTTAAACCTGCATAATAGGTAGGTAAGTAAAGTTCCTATACTCCTATTAAGTAGATTACCGGTATCAAATAAAATCGCCTTTAATTTTATGCAATATAAAAATTAATAAAGAAACTAAGGATATGGAAATAAAATATAACAACGAATAATAAAAAAATCGCCGCAACTAAAAGTAATGGTAATGATAACAATATACATATCAAAGCAAATCATTATACTTACAATAAAATTAATGAAACGAAGCACCTAAATCACTAACCTTATTTAAGTGAATGACTAGGCGGCAAGGAACGCAGCAGGTGCTCTCGCGGGTGCAGCTGGAGCCAGATTGCGGCGGGCGTCTCATAAATCAGAACTCTCGACAGACGCAGCGTCGCGCGCATCTATCTGCAGTGGTATTGATTGCAGCATGGTGCAGGTCCTAGATACTAGCATACATAAGTCGTCTGAAAAACTTTTCAGTACACACCGTGACGGAGCAGGGCCGAGCCCGGCTTGTCAGACTAATTTGAACTTTATGAATCGGGTAAATACAGCTTAATATCGACAGATGAGGGCAACAACGCGAGCACTCTAGCACGGCCCGTTGGCGATGGTGGTGGAATGGAATGACGCGACGATGCGGATGAGGCGCACGCAACGAGCTCCCTCGGCATAGTGGCTCCACGCGGCAGGACATCACTTCAATATTCTATTTTTAGTTATTGATATAAAAGTAATGCTATTCAGCGCGGCAATGCAGCCAGTATCTTGGGTATGCTTCCGATTAGTACTGATTTGGGTCAGTTGAGCTATCTAAAGATCGTTTACAACGTTCTGTAGATAGCTGTGTGTTTTATGCAGCAGACCTTTCTATTGTATAAGTAGTCTAAGAAGCGGAGTTGACTTTGTCATTTTCTGATAAAAATTATTTCATATTGCTTTTCTAACATAAAGTTGAGTTATGATATCTAATTTTGATGATCGTAGCATAATGTTTACACCGTTTAAAATAAATGTAAATCGTCTATGTTTCGGGATTTTCTGGAACTTGTTTCTCATTCCCTTCATAGGCTTCATAACATATGACAGCCAACTTGACTTGACTGATGACAGCCGATTTAACTGAAAAATATTTCAAATAAACACTTGACATTGGCAGAATGAGCGATTTTCCAAATGGCTTTTAAAAAAAAAAAATAGTTCAAAAATAGTCGATAGATGGCAGTAGACAAATAGTGTATCAAAATCCCTCTCTTTTTTATCTGTATAATCTATTGGTAGCTCTGTCGTGTAGCTGTCATTATCATCCTGTCACGTCCGTTTCGGTGTATTCAGCGTTTTGATAAATGTTGTTTGCTTTTATTTTAGCATTCGTGTACCTTCTTGTGGATTTTACTTTTGACGACAACAGACTGTATACCTACTGGTTTCTGATTTCTGCCACGATTGAAGACTTTTAGCTTTTGTCAAACAGTTTTGAATTTTTTCTAGGACAAAAATTTCACACCACAGATAAAATATGAAAACTTTTTGTGTTGACAATTGACATTGAAATGCATTTGACGTTGAGCGCCATCTATCGTGTATTATAAGAACACTCCCTGGAAAATCGCTCATTACCTGACGTATTGACGGGCAGAAAACTTATAGAATGAAGATGGTTTAGGAGGCAGAATGTGAAATCTTTGCAGTTGGCTATTTTGAGGAATTTTGAAAGAGGTCAAGTACATTTAACTTCTAAAAATTTTTGGCAAATAATATAAACATATCAACTTTGTTCCAATCATAATTCTATTGGTAATATAATTCAAAAACTTCATTTATAATCTTCAGTGATAGGTCGACGTCACATTCATTTTATATTATTTAAAATAATTTAAATGGCAGGTTGGTTGGGGTTTCGGTTATTTTTGGGGTTTCGTGCTGGCAGCACTAAATTACCATAATGTTATTTTCATTTCATTAAATTTTAATGCACAAATCGACAAAGACATTGTAATAATTTCTCAGTTTGGACTTGTTTGAAAGTAATACTAGCCAAAAGGTAGAGATACTTCTTGCATTATTATCTTATTTTAATGATATTCGTCTTTGTTTATATTACCTACCTGCATAGATGTTTTGTTTTATTTCTAGGCAATCATGACCCATGTAAGACGGTTTTGTTGCGATGACGAGACCGGAGAAGTGATTACTTATGAAGTGAATGACGAGACTGGGGAGCCCTGCCTTGAAAATCGTCCTCCGATCATTCTTGATGACTGGAACCCACCAACAGCACCACCTGCCAACATGCCCTTTCCTCACAAAGGGTACATGTGTAAAACCAAGAAGTTCCTATCACTAAAAGCAAAAATACTCTCTGGATCTAATACTATAAGCCACCGCATGTTATTGCTCCCTACACTCATGATCTGTCCTGCTATACTGTGTTCCATACTATCTATTTTGGAAGTGTATTTGCATATCCGTTGTCACAAAAAGAATAGAATGTTATCAAACCCTGACTTATACTACCGCAGCCCATTCCATATAATCTCCAGTATGTTTTGTGGAGTTTGCAGAGATATTGATTCTGCATCAAAGATTGGTCAGCTTCAGGACAAAAGACGTGATCGATATGACTATTTCAGAGGTATTGCTATATGAATGCACACATGAGCTGAAAAATTGTGTTTGGGTAATCTATTGTGGTGTAGGTGTTTGCTATATATATTTAGTAATGGTATATATATCAATAAGAATCAATGAAGTGTCTTAAAGGTGATAAGTGAGGGTGTACTACTTTATGCTAAGTTAAAATTTTAAATTGAATTATTTTATATAGCGATGGTTGCTTGGTAACATGATGAAATGATATTCAAAATGTTTATTCAATGAAGTCTTTGGATCACCTTGAACTGTCAGTGTTTTGTAAGATTATTTTTACAATTTCTGTAATTGAAAGATTGTATTATATTTTTTGTTATACAGCTTGGGTCCTATTATAGTCCAAGCCTTTTTTTAACTTTATCAGACTTGAAAAATACAAGTTTGTAGTAAAGTTGTTTCATGAATGAAGTTCTAGGACAATAGCTGTTAATAATATAGCCAGGGAGCTGCAGCACAATCATTAAATATTAAGTAGTCCATGAAATAGCCTAGCTATTTATGAGATCTTAATAAATTTTATATTAAATATCTTCCTTTGTTTTCTTTATTCTACATTTCATTTTTACAATGTAACTACTTTCTTATTATTATTAATTTTATTTAAAATATGGTTGACTTCCCAATCATTGTTAAAAAAAACCATTCCTAAACCCTTGTATCATCATCACCATTTACTAATGATATACTAGTAGTAGGTAAATTTAAAAGTAGATATCTAAAACAATTAATAATAGGTAAATCTAAATTAATGTATAAAATTACATGCATCAAGATTATAATAAAGGAATCTGGACCATGATTAAAAAACATCTTCTCTCAGTCTTGCTACATTAGGACTAATACAGGCCTATATTATTTAAATGTAAGCTGGTAGAAACCCTTTTAAAACGCATATGGCAGACACGAAGGAAGTTTTTTTTAAAGTTATGTCCCACGTTTCCCTTCTTCTAGTTGTAGAGTTGTTTTCTAAAAAAACAAATATATTTACATACATACTTTATTTTTAAAATAATTTATAAAGAAAAATACCTAATAGCTTGAAGAAGTATCTCTAAACTTCAAATAAATGCAGACATTTCAGCAAAAGAGTAACCTAATAGTCAATAATTCAACTATGCTCTTTTAAATGATTTGAAGTGAGGAACAAAGAACATAAGCCCAAGAAAATAATTCACAATGTGCTCAAAACTATTTTTATAGTAATATATAATTTATAGATTACTTACATAAAATTTAAGGTAACAGAGATACATCTGTAGGCCCATTTAGATATCTAATTTATTAACTCAATACATGGATATTCAATTAGCCAGTTCATAAAGATATGAAGTATAATTATAATACATAATTGTAAAAAAGGGATCTTTAAAAAATATTGAGCCTGGGGCGCCATAAATACGGACCTGGAGTTGATCTTTAGTTTTATATTTCATGCTTTAATATACAATAAAAAATGTGATCAATACAAATTATTATGCTCATGCTTTGTCCTCGATATTAGCTTTAGGTTACATGTAGTAGACACTAGGTGTCGCCACTCTGCACTTTCTTGAGATATATTTTTTTTTTTTTTTTTGTTATGTCTGTGGACTGCGTCCCGGCACCCTTCATTACACTTTTAGTGCTTCGCCAGTCTGCATGCGTCAAATTGTGTTGTGCAATATATGTTTCTGTGCTCTTGAAAATTAATGCGCACACGACGCAGAGATAGAGCGAGAACTTCGAGACTTCATCATCGGAATCTTCAAAGGAATTTTCTCGCTCGGGCTCTGACCCGCGCTCAGGATCGCGGCCGCCACCTACAAAACAGATGCCGCATGCCACATTATGCATTGAAGGTGAATATCATAATGATAATTTACAGTGGTAACGAACGACCAACCTGCTTTGTTATTCGTTTTAAAATCAATATTGCGGTTTTTACCATATGGGTTAACACTTTATTGTAAAACGAATTCATCATTTTTACGCTTACTTATAGTGTTGCGGGTAGCTTGAGGGGCTATCACTTTACTATAAAATACGTAAAACAAAGTGATAATGCGGGCATTTAGTAGGAATGTCACTTTATTACTATGATGTGATGAGGTATTAATGGCATAGATTTACTGCAAAACATAATCAATGCGGTCAGCTACTAGGGCTGTCACTTTGATTATTATTGCAAATAATATATGGTTATTTTGGAATGCGGGCAGTCTCAGGGGCTGTCACTTATCCATTATACAAAACTCACTGGAACTTCTATTGTCCCAGATATGCCAATACCATCGAGCAGCGAAGCTGCCGCCGCGGCCATCACCCGCCGCTGTCGCCGCGGTCATCACCGCTGCTGCCGCCGCGGCCGTCACCGCCGCTGTCGCCGCGGTCATCACCGCTGCTGCCGCCGCGGCCGTGACCGCCGCTGTCGCCGCGGTCATCACCGCCGCAGTCGCCGCGGTCATCACCGCAGCTGTCGCCGCGGTCATCACCGCTGCTGCCGCCGCGGCCGTCACCGCCGCTGTCGCCGCGGTCATCACCGCTGCTGCCGCCGCGGCCGTGACCGCCGCTGTCGCCGCGGTCATCACCGCCGCTGTCGCCGCGGTCATCACCGCTGCTGCCGCCGCGGCCGTGACCGCCGCTGTCGCCGCGGTCATCACCGCTGCTGCCGCCGCGGCCGTGACCGCCGCTGTCGCCGCGGTCTTCACCGCTGCTGCCGCCGCGGCCGTCACCCGCCGCTGTCGCTGCGGTCATCACCGCTGCTGCCGCCGCGGCCGTGACCGCCGCTGTCGCCGCGGTCATCACCGCTGCTGCCGCCGCGGCCGTGACCGCCGCTGTCGCCGCGGTCATCACCGCTGCTGCCGCCGCGGCCGTGACCGCCGCTGTCGCCGCGGTCTTCACCGCTGCTGCCGCCGCGGCCGTCACCCGCCGCTGTCGCTGCGGTCATCACCGCTGCTGCCGCCGCGGCCGTGACCGCCGCTGTCGCCGCGGTCATCACCGCCGCTGTCGCCGCGGTCATCACCGCTGCTGCCGCCGCGGCCGTGACCGCCGCTGTCGCCGCGGTCATCACCGCCGCTGTCGCCGCGGTCATCACCGCCGCTGTCGCCGCGGTCATCACCGCTGCTGCCGCCGCGCCCGTCACCGCCGCTGTCGCCGCGGTCATCACCGCCGCTGTCGCCGCGGTCATCACCGCTGCTGCCGCCGCGCCCGTCACCGCCGCTGTCGCCGCGGTCATCACCGCCGCTGTCGCCGCCGCCATCACCGCCATCACCGCCGCTGTCGCCGCCGCCATCACTGCCGCTGTCGCCTCCGATGAGTAATGCTGCCGTCACCGTGCCACCGGCACTGAAGTTCTACAACAGGCTTCTACACCAGCCCTTGACTCTTAGGTATTTATACTTGGAGATGACCCATCCCACGATAAATCATATGGTGAACCTATTCAATCAGATCTCACCATTCGTCTAGAATATATAACTAGAACTGGATTAACATAGTACATCCGCAAGTAAGTAACGGAATTACTTACCACCGATCAACTGCATTTTGATTGAGGCATCCACTCAACCTCAACACTCAACCTGGAAGTAGTATCTGCGGTGCCCAAAAGCAGTGCTAATATAAAGGCATCAAACATCGTCAAAAACGACACATGTGTGCTATATCATGTGTTGCTGATACTTTTTCATCATTCATGACAGCTGAAAACTAAGATGCTACTCTTATTAAAAAACTTATGGATTTTATCAAACTAATGTGTGATAACCAAATTATTGAGTCAACAATTAGAATAAATTTTATCTTTAACACCCTGAAAAAAGATCTTAAGGATCAATTTATTGGCAACAAAATTGATAGGCTTCTATTTAGTAGGATTTAGTGGAGACATTAAAAGTTGCCAAAAGCCATATCAAGATCCGGCGTGAAAATGAACTGGCATGCTCCTCCCCAAAAGCACAGGCCGACGGGGATTCCGAGGAGGAAGGAGTTTTGCCTTCGCGACCACCACCAAGTAGCAGCCACAATTGGCGTTAAAGAAAATATGCTGGTAGGCTGTCATACCATTTTATTCAACTGTCACTTATAACAGCCGATAGTAAAATACTATGTTAGAAAAAAGGATATCAAATAAGTACCTTTTTTTCTCTTGTCCTGTAAAACAGACTTGTGTACTTACCTGTCACAAAAATATTTACTGGAATTGAAAAAACAAGATAGATACGGAAAACTACTTACTATTTCAACAAAAAACTGTATGAATTTAATATTCTGCCTTTTTTTCGGTTAAAATACAGCCAGCACCCTTTGTATTTACAAAGATTATGAAGCCGGTGATTAGCCTACTAAGATTCCTTGACAATCTATTTATATGATATTTTGTTGATATCAAATTCAACAAAATCATATTTAGTAAACATTAAATACACAATTACTTAGTCTTTTAGAAGCCCTAGGCATTACTATAAATGCTAAAAAAGTTATATTTCACCTGATATGAAATGCAAATTTTTAGGCTTTATTATAGATTCTCAACATTTTTTTTATTATACACAAAGCTTAAAAAATGTAAGATTATGATGTTTGTTCATTTGGTGAGTTTGCATTCGTCAGCTTGTACAGCTACGGTTACGTTACGTTATTTATACGGTTGGTTTTTTACACTAAGGATCCAGTTCCGTTGCGTTGTAAATATTTAAACTCGAAAGATGACGATTATTATAAAAAATAGGTTTATACCTACCGTCGTCGATTTTGCCATTTCGAGTGGTCTCATGCAATCGTCCGCCCCATGAATAATATCAACGTAAACAATTTCGTTTAGCGATACAGCGACTCCTCAACTACGGGGTGGGGAGTTCCATATAGTGGGGACCGCGCTAGTGGAATGTGGACGGACAGTAAATAATTATAATAATACTTAATATTAACTTCTTATAAATATGAGCTGCATATTTTGGACAAAAAGTTTTGGTAAATTGTACCACGACTGCAAAATTCTCTTACAGGTAGACAATACCGGCCATTTCATATCTAAATCGCTAAATGGGTGGAATGCAGTTTCCACACCTTACAAATGTTACCATTAGCTCAGCTCAGCTGATAATAATGTCGCAGATGCAGAATCACTACGTATACCTACGTACAGACATCGAATGGGAGTTGCCAGATTTTGCTTTAGTAAAATTATGTTAGCATCGTTTTTTGTGTACATGCTTGAAAAAATGGTTCATTTTTTTTTTGCAAATCTAATACATAATATTGTTATGTTCTTTACAAGATATTATAATGATTCTAACGCAATTATATTATTCAGGTGAAAAATATATAACCTAAAACAGCTGAAGGTCAGCTTTAGCCCTTAGGTATTCTCGGACAAGAATTGTAACCAATTCTGTTATTAACATAAAAATCATATCAAGCGATTTCTAAAAGGAAATCTTTGGACTTTGTCCACCATTGACCAAATATAATTGTTTACCACTTGGGACACATCTATTGTCCTCAATACCTTAGCAAGCTGGTATCCTAATTAAACTTTGATTTTAGAAAATTGATCTAAAATGTTAGTTACACTACTTGCACTAACAACAGCTCTTAGAGTTTAAAATACTTCTAAAATATATATCATAAATATTGAATTTCTGACAAATAAGATTGTTATTAAGATACCAGACTTGATTAAAACTTCCCGTCCTGGAACTATGCAACCAGTTGATTCTTCCAACCTTTCAAGACATTCATAATAATGTCAAGTAATTTTCCCTAAGTTGTTATATAAATAAAACAAAAAATTCACTTGATGAACTTATTTATAACTTTAAACAAATCATCATGTAACATCTGTTATTAATTAGATTAAATCAACCCTTTGTAGTTGTGGAATAGATGTATCTATTTTCACAGCACACAGCACTAGGCATTAGGCATGCTGCTGCCTCTAAGGCTCATGGGTTAGGTGTTTGTCTTGATCTGATATGAAAGACTGCAGGTTGCAGTAATACCTCTATAACTTTTTAAAAGTTTTTTTTAGTAGAATTATTAATCAAAATTCTTCTTAGAATATTTCTTTTACAAGAAATATATTTAATGATTATATTGACTGATTAAATATAATGTAAAGTTTAAAATATGTAATAGTTTGAGAAGTAACTTATCATGATTTAAATAAGTATTATGTTCTTTACTAATAGTAACTAAAGTTGATTTTTTTCTGTAAATGTGATATTTTCACTCTCAACATCTACATGTAACCTAAAGCTAATATCGAGGACAAAGCATGAGCATAATTAATGATTAAATGAACTTACCTGTAAGTGAAATTCTATCATAATTATGCGAGGGCTTTGTCCGAAGATATTAGCTTCCCACCCACCCTTTTTTAATATTCCCAGATTAAGTTAAGTAGGTACCTACATATAATGTATCTGATGGTAATTATTCAGTAATATAGGTACATTCCAATATCAACATTTACAGGTACATAGGTACTTTCTAGGTACTCTAAACTTAATGAAGGGTGCCGGGACGCAGTCCACAGACATAACAAAAAAAAAAAAAAAAATATATCTCAAGAAAGTGCAGAGTGGCGACACCTAGTGTCTACTACATGTAACCTAAAGCTAATATCTTCGGACAAAGCCCTCGCATAATTATGATAGAATTTCACTTACAGGTAAGTTCATTTAATCATTAATTCTTTCACCATAAAAACACTTGAATAGTTCAACAACATTAGCAAAACTAACAAAATTTTGTTGTTTAATCCCTATATTTTATCTTGAATTTGTATGCGAAATATGAATAAATGGAAGATGTCCTAATTTTTAACTCGCTATTTTAAGCCAACCGTTTTAACGTTTCTACTCATGTCCGATGGAAGGTGAAATGAATGAATTGTTGAGCTATTAATATTATATGTATATGTAATTCCGTTTATACATATCTGTGGCATTCTATAAGTAACAAAAATATATCTTGAGCTTAGCCCGTATTTCAAGTCTTGTGGTCCTATTACCTATTACCGGAGACCACAATCCATCATTATATCAAGACATCAATTTGGTTATTAAACCTAAGCACTTATTTATTGCATAAACAATAATTTTACACATTATGATAAACATGCACCAGTACCCCAAGTACGAGTTTGTGCACACACGGATCGTAGAGACGCAATCGACGAGCGCCACCGACTTTGAATGTGAATCCAAGCTTAAGAAATCTGCTAGGGATGCTGCTTGGATCTCGTAATTGGGGTACAGCTAATACAAGTAACAAAAATATGATCTATACGTATAGTCGGTTATTTATGCAGGGCCAACATATCCACGTAGTTATCGTATTTCATATTATGGCACATAAAGCACTAAAAAGCCTTTTTTAAAGGATTTTCCATATCTACCAAACTATGTTTACATGCAAAGATATTGATAAGTTATTTAGTATCGTATTATAGCGACAAGTCTATCCATTCCAATGAAACATATAACTAACCTATAAGTACTAGTAGGTAATGTACGCTGCATCATTTGACGTACACTTCACGGATGGGTCATATCGACTAGCACTAAATTCGTCTCAAACAATAATCTGAACACGAGTTCTATGTTAAAATAGATTGCGAAATCTACACTAAGGATAAGGCATCGTCATTAAATTGAATACAGTTTTGCCGCGTTCGGGTTTTTTGGTCGGCAGGTATATCAATTCAAAATTTATTATAAAATTCATCTAGCGCTTTGTACCTAATCAGTGCTTTCATGTCGATGCTTTCCATCATTGAATTGCAGAATAATTAAATATTTTATCATTATTGCACCTTCTTAGCGAACGGTGTTAAATGGAATACAAACCGATGTATATAAAAGAGAACACTATAATAATGAACTACTTAAATATCGGCATTTATTGCTGTATTTCGTTGTATTTATACATTTATGAATTCAGTACTTACATAATAACTTAAGTAGGTACTAAACTTATAAACATATATGTACATCTCAAAATATATAATGGTGTGATATTTCTTTGCGTAAAGCAAAATTAACACTTATTAGGCACGATATTTTTTTTTATAAACGTTATATTTTGGTCTATTTACAACGCCGATTAAACGATGAATAAACACAAGTAAAAGATTGTGGTAGTCATTCAAGATTTGAAATATACAAGTTACACATATACGGTATCACTTTTTAATGTCGTTAATAGTTCAAAAATAATAAATATTCACGGACAATTCACACATCACACTCTAGTCCCAAACTAAACAGAGCTTGTACTATGGGAACCAGATTGCTGATAGATTACTTATATACATATTTTTGTAAATACATACATAGAAACACCTAGACACAGAACATAATTAAATATTTATTTTTTAATTGCTAAGCAAACCATTCAAACTAATAACGAACAGCAAAAAAAAAGCTAAATGTTAAAAATCAGTGAACCTGGGATAAGTATATAATTAATACGTTCAGGTTTCGTCCTAATTGAATTGAAATCAGTTATATAAATTGGCTTAACATTTGTCTTGAAATAAAAAAATATATATTGAGCTGAAAACTGGGAGTTCTGGCACCTCACACGAGATTCATTGTTAAAAATAAAATGAAAACTGTTCATAACTTTTTCTTTTGTCACTATTGTGTATCAACAAAATATTTTAAACCTTGCTGAATTATTTGATTTTCATAAGAAACGTTTTATTTTTATAAATAATCTCACATCTTAAAAATAAATAAGAGGATAATAATATGGAGCTAATTTTATAGTGTGATAACTTCTCCAAGGATTAGAGACTAAAATATCTGCAATTTTATTATTTAAAATTATTACTAGACTAGTATCCAGTGCTGACAAACTGAACCACGCATTTAGCTAAAATAAAAAATATCACTTGGTACATCGCTAAATGCTTTAAACAAACTAAATATAAATAACAAAATAGTTCTGTGTATCAGCACCTCACGTACACTGCCGTCTGTAATATGCCGAATCCATTTTCTAAATCTGATGCAATTTTTTATTGACAGCAGTATATTGTAACAAGTATTAAACTAAATCTAACAAGCTGGTACATTGTGTAACGTCTTGTAGTATAAATCGTGTTGCATGCGACATTTTGCATTAATATTATACATGGACACCGCATACGTAGATGATACGTTAGGTTAGGTGACAGACATCTTGGGTTATCGCCAATTACAATGAGTTTTGGGTTAAACAATTGTTTTTAAGAACCAAACTTGAACGTGGTCGGAACCTGAGCTGGTACCGTGAAACTGTAACCTGTAAAATAAAAATAAATTATGGCAGTACAATGCATTAACGTTTTGTAGCTGATACGTTTTGGGGGCTTCTTATTTATATAACAAAAGGTAAAGAAACAGAGGCACTTTTAGGCTGTTAAAGCAAACATAGTATGCATAAGATATTCATTATGTGATCAATCTATTGGTATGTTTTCAAATGACCTTTAGCCGCACCGCCACGCGTAATGAATGCACATTAATTTTCAATCGATTTTTACAATCTTAATTATATATAAATTCAAACTGTAATCTATAATCAGTTTTAGCTAATAAAATTATTTTGTCAATATACTTTTCATTGTATTTTGCCTGTCCGTTGGAGTAATCATAGAGCATATTAGTCATATTACTTAGGTACATTAGATTCAGATCTTAATAATTAGGATAAAATAACAAGGTATTTTAGTTTTTTTTTTTGCTTACCTCCTTGCTGCTCTATAAGCTTGCTGTCCTGCTGGGCCTTACGTTGATCGGCAAGCACGAAGACAGCGTTCAATTTCTTCACCTGGTATTCGTTTAACGCGCTCGTCAATGCGGAATATAATGCTGGCTCGCTCACCGCTATGCCTGTACAAACATTTAGTATTACGTACAGAAAATGATTTAAATAAATAATTATTTACGGACATTTCACACATAAAAAAAAAACTAAAAAATGATTAATATGGTGTAGCTAACTTCTAATATTTTGAACTCAAAAACTTTATAAATTCATACAATAATTTATCTACTTTAGTTATTGTCTTTCAGCATTTTGTCTTGTAGCCAACTCATAACTAGTAATAAACTTGTCCGAAATATGTATTGTAATTAAATTACATTTGGGCACTGTTTTGTTTCTAGATAATTAATACTTTAATTTAGTTTTACCTTAATGTATGTTGGTGGCAAAAATATAGATACATGATTTTAACAAGTGGGGTTAACTAATTTCCAAGACTTCACATTTATAGAAAACAAGTAGAACATATTAAAAGAAAAGCCAGTTTAAAAAAATTATCTTCTTCGTCGTGTCGATGTTCAAACAGTATCTTCCCAAAATTTAGCCACCTCTATGGCGTTATCAGTGGCAACATACAAATCGGCCAAAGAACAAGTTCTTGGACACAGCGGGCAAGTCAATAGGTGGGACATGGTCTGAGGATCCACACCGCAATCGCACCCCGACATCTCAGTATACCCCCACCTGCTCAGGTTGGACCTGCAGCGACCCACTTGGGTCCGTAGTCTGTTAAGGGACTTCCAAGTAGGCCATGGAAGTTTATGTCCTGCAGGAAGCTCCTCGGCAGGGGTGATGTAGCCATCTGGAGGGGGTTTTTTCCGGATCCACAGTTCTCGACGGGCCTCGATGTGGTTGACGTCAGTTAGGGGGTTTGTACATTCCAAAAAACTGTGGCGGCTAGTAAGACGTTTTCGGGGTGGTATCGCACCAAAAAGTGGGTGTCTATTGTCGACTTCTTGTTTAGATTTTTCCGCCGCACAAGCTATCTCTCTGCGAACTCCTGGAGGAGCTATTCCGGCAGTGGGGTACAACAAGTTAAGAGGAGTGGGCTTGAGGCAACCAGTAATAGTACGAAGTGTCTCGTTAAGTGCTATGTCTACTTCTCTAGCGTGGGCAGATCGGTGCCATACCGGGCAAGCATATTCGCCAGCAGAAAAGCACAGCGAAAGCCCCGTGGTTCTTAGCACTTGGGGGGTGGCACCCCACGTAGTTGATGTTAGCCGTCGGAGCAAGTTGTTACGTGTACTTATTTTTTGTTTCGTCTTGAGGCAGTGTTTGCTGAAAGTAAGAGCTCTGTCGAGAGTTACCCCCAAGTAAACAGGGCCATCACTATGGTTTATGGGGATTCCCTGCCAATTTATATTAAGCTTCCGACGGGCATCCTTGTTACGAAGATGGTAGACGCACGACAGTGTTTTTGCCGGATTCGGTCTGAGGGCATTGTCCTCGTAATATCTCGCAAGCACCTCTAGAGCCCGTTCAAGATTTGACTCAGCATCCTCAAAGCTGGTTGTCTGCGTGGTTAGAGCAAGATCGTCAGCGTACAAGAACCTTTCAGTGAGCTCCGTAGTAGGCTGGTCGTTAGTATAAACGTTAAACAGTGCTGGAGCCAAAACACTACCTTGAGGTAACCCGTTTTTCTGAGATCGCCACCGGCTTTTGCCTTGGTGCAGATGGACCTGAAACCGGCGGTTGCGCAGCATTTCTCCCAAAATGTTGACAAACCCGTTATCAGCGGTTATTTCCGATACTTTTGCCAGCAACCTATTGATGTTGACGGTATCATACGCCGCTGACAAGTCCACAAACACTACCCCAGTCACTTTTTGTGCCTCAAATCCATCCTCTATATGCTGAGTAAGTCGAAGAATCTGTCCGGAGCTTGACTTCCCCGGTCTAAAACCAGCCTGATCTGGAATTAGTTTGGGCTCAATTACAGGCACAAGGCGGTTGAGCAGAAGTCGTTCAAACAGCTTAAAGGTGTGACACAAAAGGGATATTGGGCGATAGTTTTTCGGGTCTGTGTCTGATTTCCCTGGTTTGAGCAGTGCTATTACCTTAGCTTTCCTCCAGATTTTTGGGATTTTTGCTTGAGCTAGGCAATTGTTAAACATTTTAAGCAGCCATGTCACGGCTCCAGGGCCCATGTGTTTTATTTGTTCTGTTGTGATATCATCTAGTCCAGCCGCTTTACCGTTTTTCAGCGCTTTTATGACGGAGATGATATCAACCCAAGTGAAAGGCTTGCTAATGTCTACTGAAGGAGTAGGGTTCAAAACAGGCTTCGGGATCCGTTGTAACTTTTTAGTAGTTTTCCCATTCAACAAGAGCTGGTGAGCTACCTGATTTGCTGAGACCTTTCCAGGGTTAGTAGGACCTGCTGGATCATCTGTCAGTTTCCTTAAAGTAGACCACGCCTTCTTGCTGTTCTTCGTCATGTTCATATTCTCTAACATGCCTATCCACTTCTCCTGTCGGTTTTCGCTGACCTTCAACATAAGCTCTTCTCCAGCTGCAATAGTTTCTTCAGCAAAGGCGTCATTTTCATACATTGATTGGTAGTTTTGGAAGAGTTTTGATGAGTCAGGGTCAAGACCTGGGATGTAGAGTGGACGGCAACCTCTTGGGATATGTTGGCGGGATACTTGGCGGACGATGTTTACGAAACTGTCGTAGTTACGTGGTACTGGATCAGTATTGCACAGCTTTGCATCCAAATCTTCAGAAAAACTGTCCCAATTAGCCTTTGAGAAGTTAAACCGACGACGAAACGGAACTTCAGCTGGTTTTATAGCTGCATGGACCTGACACGATATTGGCCTGTGTTGTGTTCGAGGAATTGGTTCACACATTACTTTCGTGCATAGTTGGTTGATGTTGTCGCTAGCAAAGATAAGGTCCGGGTTATATCCTCGTTTCCATCGGCAACTGCTAAATGACTTGGGTAGTTTGGCGTCATGAATAAGAGATAGGCTTTCTGCTTCTGCCCATCGTTCAACCGCAAGACCATCGGGATTTGTATTCCGGTATCCCCAGGCAATGTTGTGACTGTTAAAGTCGCCGATTACAATTTTCGAGTCACGGTCAGAGAAGTTACGCGTCCGATTGAATTTGAAAGGCTGGTTCGGTGGTTTATAGACACATGTGATAGTGCATTTGCCGGTGTCGACTGTGATCGTCTCTATAGAGTTGGTAGAGTTGCAGGAGGTAGATACCACAGCTGTACCCGGCCTGGTGAATATAGCACTTCCATATCTTGAGTGTGGCAGCTCGGCAACGAGTGTGAGACCAGGTATTTGTGGTCGAGGTTGGTCCAAGTTGCGGTGTGTTTCTTGGACACAGAGTATGTCACATTTGGTAGAGCGACAAAGTTCCGAGAGTATTTCAGCTTTATCCGCCGAAAACCCCTCTATGTTTATGGATATGATGTTTAGAGCAGGAGCATTTATCTGTTTAGGATTATTTGTTTGCATCATCGTGGTGAGAGGATTGGCCAGCCAAGACCCTGCGTTACCGGGTCTTGCTGTTTCCGAGGTGCGCCGCGTGGAGGCTCCTTTCATGCACCCCAAAAACCGAAAACCGAAGTTCCGAAAACCGAAGTTTACCGAACTAGTAATGAAATATACTATTTTAATACAGTTGCTCAAAAAGTGGCATATTGCAGGGACGTTTAGCGTTCGGGAAGTGGGCTATTACGCACTAGTGCTTTTTCTTTACCATTACCGCACTAGTGCTTTTTCTTTACCAACTGTCAAAATAATGTCTATTAAAAAGAAAAACAAACCATGAAGTTTTTACTTTAAAAAAAATCAAAGAAGTTTTTATGATCCATGCAAATACGTGTATTTCTAAAAAGAAGCTACTAATTTGTTTCATTATCAGATTAAATGATTTGGTTGAATGAGTTAGGTTGGGTTTCATTTGATTTCATCTCATTAAATTTCATTTTCATTTCATATCAATAAAAAAATTCTACTGAAGACTTGGCTGTATGGGCATAGTTACCTTTGCCTACCAGAATGAATGAAAAAAAAAATCTCTTATATTCTACGGCCATCTCCAAGATGGCGGGAAGACGTTGTAAATAAAATAATAATAAAGAAAATAAACTAATTTAAGAGAAAAACATTTACGTAAGACTAGGCGGTATGGTTCTAAAACTTTAGCCTGCTCCGAAGAGCAAATAAAAAAAAAATCTACGGTTGGCGCCATTTTGTAGAAATTTTCTTTGCGAGTTTAGTTGTTTTTATTATTATTTTATAAAATTACTTCATTTTTTCGCAACTGTATTAAAAATAGTCGTTCAGTACACGTTCGGAACCGTCATTGCAACTTGTTCCGACTGTCAACACTCGCCTTCGGCTGCGCCTCGGCTCGTGCAGACATTTGTCGGAACTCGTTGTAATGACAGCCTTTCCGAACTAGTAATGAAATATACTATTGTGTTAGATCTCTGAAAGATAGAATGACACTACAAAGTCTACGACTACGTTATTTATATGAATGACTGACAGGAACATTGTTTATACCTTGAAGTGTATTCTTGAATTTTATGTATTCGTCTACTGTGCAATCTTTTTCTTCAAGCGGCGTCGTATAGCATTCGATAGGCGTATCGTCGGGAATGTAGTCATCCTGTTGATACAAGGTGTAAAAAAGGTTAAAAAAAAAGGGTGGTAGCTAGGTACGCGTTATAAGTTTCGGAACGGTACCGTTATTGGACGCTTCATTTGTCAAAATCTGTTACAAGCAGAATAGACATAATGGTGACGTGAATGGTGGACTGCACTCTCTAGAAAGAGACAACGCGAATGTGGGGCCAATACCTGCTTCTATTCTGCAGGTCTGTATAATCTAACGGGTCTCTTTTACGCTTTGCTCATTGCCATTGCTCAGTAATAGAGTCCCGTTTTACCCATATCAAATTGAATACTTACATCGTCCGAGTCGTCATCCGGTTCGATTTGGGCAGTAAGAGCAACGCCTTGCTCTGTGCTTTTACGCACCGCCATACGCGCAAGGTTCTCGAGGTATTCATTCGTCAACTCCTCTATATCGTCTTCATCGCTCGATAACACCTCCGCTGTATTTAAAATAACAATTCATTATACAATCCGTATAATGTGACGTCATCGTGTGAAGACTCGCTCACTCACGAGCATGAGCGAGCCGGACGCATTACAGCATATCATAGTTGATTGTGGTATGAGTATGGGAAAGACTAAAAGACTTGCTAATTTCAATTTGCTTATTATCGAAATCTTATAAAAAAACCCCGGTTCTTTATAACCTAAATAGAAAATATGTCAATGCATACAACTGAAGAAGAGATGTATGATTGTGTGTGAAAAAATCGTGGTTGAGGCACATACAGACTTCAACCTATCTAAGGTGGTGTAGAAAAAATAATAATTTTAGGATAGGAGAATATAACTTACCTTCATCTTCGTCATCTTCTTCTTCTTCGTCGGAGGAATCCTCATCTGCTTCGGCCTGTGCTTCATAGGCACGTTTGAGGCCGTCAAAGAGAATAAGACAAGCGGGCAGTAACTTGGGCAATACTTCATCTACCGGCGGTCTCGCTGGCCCCATCTCCAATAGAGTACAGATGCCGAGCACGCAGAGTTTACGGTCGTGGATTCTATAAGCAAAGATAAATAGGTAAGTTAATATGCCTCACTCTAATTACAAAAATAAACAGACTACAATAGGACATATTTTTTTAGTAACTCAATAAGTACAAGTCAATCAGATCAGAACTCAACTATACTGAAATATTCTTATATCGTAAAATTACAAAGATAATTTAGAATCGTATTTATTACTAGGTGATTCTAGGTGCCAGTTCCACGCAACCAGAGCGTAGAAGAATGGACAAGATACTACGACCTGGTTCCTACCCTTTTATTTTAATGATCTTTCGTACAAAGAATTACAATTAAATGGTGTAGTGCTACGTTTAAATGCAATAATTATACTAATGAATTTAATGAGACCTCTGAATGAAAATCTATCAAACAAAAAAAGAAACAAAAAATCGGTTCATAATTGACTGTTGTTAGTTGGTAGTAGCTCTGCCTTCCATGGTGTGGGTCGTGGGTTCGATTCCCAAACAGAGCAAATGTTTGTGTGATGAACATAAATATTTGTTCTATGTCTGGGTGTTACTATGTATGTATATACGTAAAAAGGGTAGCTTTGCTTAGTTTGGGACTAGAGTGTGATGCGTGAAATATCTATTGATTGGCGGAGAAACACAGTCGAATTGAGAAACTGCTTCTTTATTGAAGCCGGTTAAGAATACCATATAAAACTACTTAGCAATGTAACAATATTGTAAGGATTATTTTACTTACCCCATGAAGCAATCCGTGTCATGTATCCATTGCTTGATAAAATGTTGAATGATGGACGCATTGGGTACGGAATCCTGGAGGTTGTTCAGGATTGTGAACAGCAGATGCGGGTTGCAGTACAGGATAGCGATCAGAACCTGTTGATAAGTCAACAATATTTAATTTTGACAAGCGTCACAGCTCAGTTGGTATTCTTTTCAAGCTGGGGTTATTACCAACCCACAATATTTGTAGTAAATATACGAGAAAACATAAGGGATGAAACCATTCTACCAGCAATATAGTTGCCATTATTAGAAAAAAATGCTTAGTTTTAATTTAGATTAGGTAAAATTGTGTATAATGTTCATAAATGCCTATTAATATTTTGTACCTGCAATAGCATTGTCCTAAGCTCAGATGTTTTAACTTTCCGCGTCAGTCGATTCAACACAAGTTCAACAATGGAGGGTAGGCAGTTGTCAATCTTCCCAGAACATTGTAGTACGATTACTTCTAGAAGCTTCGCCGCATACATTTCAGCTTCGTCTTCGTGTTCTGAATTCAATACCTGTGGAGATGCATTTATATATAATAAATCACGATGTTTAATTTAAGTTATTAACTATTCATTATGTATTCAATTAAATCCTTATTATAACTTAAAATCTAGTTTGTATACAAGCTAGCCATGTTAAAAAAAAATCGCAATACAAACCACTCATATGTGCGTAGTTTATTTAAAACAGGTTTCAACACAAAGTCATAAGTTTATGGTATCTAAAAAGTTACTACAAAGTTTCAGATAGCTATTTGTATGGGAATTTGAACTTATAGTGGAAGCTTCGAAATGTTACCAACGTTAAAAATACGTAGCTGTAACTTTGTAGCTTGTTTACTGTATAGTATGCATATACTCGTAATAAGTAGTATATCCAACAAAAATTCGCTTCGACTGCGCAATTGAAGTACTTTGTACATACAGTTAAATAAATTGCAATGCATGCGACTTGATTTTGTGATTAATAACTGGTAAATTGCTTGGAATCTCAGCATCTCCATCCATAGCATTAGCATTTCGAAATATATTTTATTTAAACATATTTACTATGCTAATTCGTTTTAACAGAAGTAAATTAAATGTTATATCGTCGGTGAAGTTCTAACAGTGCGTAAGTCAAAAATGTCCATTTTACAGGAGAGATTGGTTTAAACGAGCCGCAACGTCATTCTCCGTCAAATAGCATCCAATAGTCAAAACCACCCAAAACTGACTTCCGCACTGTTAGAACTTCACTGACGATATAATATTTATTCTTCAATGGAAAAAGAGAACCAACTCAAAACAAGTTATACAATGGGCGGTTTTATTGCCATAAACGATTTCCTCCAGACTTATATGCCTGTCTTATTTATATACAAGTTATTTGTTGTTACGGGACAACAAACCAACACATACCAAACCGCAGTATAAATACTAAATAACCAAATAATCTCAGTTGGCCTGTTGACGGTAAGCGCAATTCAAAATACCGTTTATTGCTATATATATAAGCGTGCGCGCCAAAAGCAATATTATCGACATATTTTGTAAAGCTATATACTCAAATTATATGAATAGCTTCCACTGTAGAACCTGTTATTTTTTCGGGACAAAATGTATCATAGTTAATCCTGATTACTAATGACATACAATTCAAATCGGTTCACTCGTTGCGACGAAATTGAGTTATGCAAAGTTGTAATTATTTTAATTTATTTTTATCTTGATGTTTGCATAGAAATATAATGCATTTTGTATACGAAAAATGAGTAATTGAGAAAATGTCGACGCAAACTAGAGCACACCGTTAGTGAAGTTACTAATGGAGTATAAAGGTTAGGGTCAAGGGTGAGTACAAATAACTTCTACTATTGTATACTTACATTCATTCACAAATGCACTAAGCACTTAATACACGTTTGAATACATAACGTGCTAAAGTCTGACCAAGCTAAGTTAGCAGCGAAATAGATTTAACTTTTAATCTTTGTGCATTCACTGTTTGTCAAATTATTTGTACCATGGATTTGACCAATATGTGTGTTCAATGCATATACAGGCTGGTTTTTTGAGAAGGGCGTTAATAGTCAAGTCCAAAATCACGACGCTTAGGTTTTTTGCGGGGGCTGATATATAAGGTAGCATATTCATTGTATTTTGCAAGGGCTTCAATACCATTGTGATATTTACTGGTCTAAGGTCGGTGCGATAAGACCTTGTGCCTTGAACGCATTAAAAATGCAATGATGACTGTTTACTTCACTTACGAGCGTCACAAGCAAACTGATAATCAGACTTATCGATCTTTTTAATAAAAGATACTCCACGGTTTACAGTTTATAAAGCAATAGTTTCAAAAGTAATTTCAGTAAACAAACAGAACGATGGGCCAACATAAACATACAAATCTGTGGATATAATATTTGAAACTATCATGGTTTTGAACATAATTTTCATTATAAACGGGATATTCACCATGATTTGTGAGTTTGATTATTTCCCGATATTTCGGCACAGTTGCATGCGCGTTCCATGATCACTTTATAATGTTTATATAATATTTATAATGAATATAATATTATAATGTTTATAATGAAAATTAAATCTGTGGATTCTGATTTTCCCTTTATGTATGAAGTTTATCGAATTTTAAAACAATATTTTTTATGCAGTCTGTACCGAATATTTTTATTTTGGAAATCTTTAAGATTATCATTGATTATATAAGACAATTAACAGCTTAGCAAATTCGCAATATTGTTTTTCATGTATTTCTACAGTTGAGATTCTGGCCTCGGATGTAACACCATGCTTCGCTATGTATTCTGCTTAAAATTAAGAAATAAATATACAGGGTTACATGGAAAGTCGTGCTAGATCCGTTAAGTGCGTGGAGTACCCATCATTTCTGACTTATTTTACTATGAAACACCCCACCCTAAACTTAACCCATTTCGAGATATTCGACTTTTACATTTTTATTGAAAATTGCAGATTTTTAGGCTACTAAATTTATTTTTGTTTTTTCTGTGTGTCTTATTATTATTATTATTGCATTTTTACATGGGTAATAAGATGTTTTAGGACGTCAATCATTAAAATAGTGCATAAGTTAATTGAATAGATCGTAGTAGACAAGTGATGCTTATGAAATAAAAAAATATTTTAGGAGGTTTATTTTTCTCTAAGGTATATCTAAAAAAAATATTATGGCACTCGTTCGGCGGATATTATAATAAATATCTACGTTTCAACAGCTATCTAACGACGTATAATAATCTAGGGTTTGTTTTACATTTCGTGGAAAAAAAGTAGTTGGGACGCTCCAGGTTGCAGTTCTAACGGTCCCGCGCGAGCAAGACAAGTAAAGATTTAGGTAGATGCGAATGAAAGAAAAAATGTGTAGAGACCGGCTAGGGCTGGGAATACAACAGGGGAAATTGTTTTGTTTGTTAGTCTGCTTTTGTGCTTCGTACATAGTGAATGTGATATCGTTTTGCTCTTTTTCTCAACTTGGCTGTGATTCTGAACTATTTCTTCTGAGTTTGACTACAGTGCTACTGATACTGCGATTGTGTGTCTGCAAAGCAAGTCAAATAAGCATATCAGCATATTCTTCAGATGTGTAGGACGTCATTTTCAACACTTCCGTATCACAGGTACAAATCAGAGTCCGGTTAACGAGCACAGTAGTCAAAAATCTGAAGAAATAGTTCAGAATCACAGCCAAGTTGAGAAAAAGAACTAAACGATATCACATTCACTATGTACGAAGCACAAAAGCAGGCTGACAACCAAAACAATTTCCCCTGTTGTATTCCCAGCCCTAGCTGGTCTCTACACATTTTTTCTTTCATTCGCATCTACCTAAATCTTCACTTGTCTTGCTCGCGCGGGACCGTTAGAACTGCAACCTGGAGCGTCCCAACTACTTTTTTTCCACGAAATGTAAAACAAACCCTAGATTATTATACGTCGTTAGATAGCTGTTGAAACGTAGATATTTATTATAACATACGCCGAACGAGTGCCATAATATTTTTTTTAGATATACCTTAGAGAAAAATAAACCTTCTAAAATATTTTTTTATTTCATAAGCATCACTTGTCTACTACGATCTATTCAATTAACTTATGCACTATTTTAATGATTGACGTCCTAAAACATCTTATTACCCATGTAAAAATGCAATAATAATGATAATAAGATACACAGAAAAAACAAAAATAAATTTAGTAGCCTAAAAATCTGCAATTTTCAATAAAAATTTAAAAGTCGAATATCTCGAAATGGGTTAAGTTTAGGGTGGGGTGTTTCATAGTAAAATAAGTCAGAAATGATAAGTACTCTACGCCCTTAACGGATCTAGCACGACTTTCCATGTAACCCTGTATATAATACTTACAGCTTTGACCATATTGAAGATGGCCAGTATATGGTTCTCGTTAGAAAGGAAGGCATTAGTGTCCACAGTTATGTAGTTATGTAGAACTGGCATCATATCCGTGAAGTAATCAAAGCCTTCCTTCTCGAAGACCTGGTAGAGAAGTTCTAGAACCTTCCACATGTCTTCGGAAATGTTCTTTGCGGTCAGGTTGCAAAGTAATGACATCGCCTCTTCGTAATACTCTGAAAGTTTGAAGAGTAATTGATAAAACACACTTCGTCATTTAAAAAAGTTTTGGAATCAAAGAAATACAAATTTTGGAATTAATGTACTAAAAAATTGAAATAAAAAGAGATTACATTTAATTTGGAATACCTCAACAGAAGTCAAAGATCAATTGGTATTAGAGAGCAGATAGTGGAAGCAATCCGGTCGTTTTCTTTTCTTAAACCAACAAACAAGAACTATGACAGCATTAAAAGTGTAGCCATCTCTTTCTCACAGACTGAAATGACAAACATAATTTTAGTGTTTGAACTTACCGATGATGTTATGATGCAGGATATGTCCGACCACACGAAGCACGGTCTTTTCGATTTGCGCCATGATCTCCGGATTCTCTTCCATAGCATTCAAAACAGTCTCCAAAGTGGTCAAAAGTCCCATAGCAGTGATCGCTTTCTCATCAGTACCAGCGTCAGTTTCTATAACTTTGCTGAAGGTCGTCGCTAAATGGTCGGTGATCTCGTAAGCCATCGGCAGTAGCTGCGCAGTGTATAAAGGAACTATCTTCTGAAGCACGTTGGCGATATTATCGTTTTCCGTTTCGCGAATGATTTCGAGCAATTCTGTGGTCACCTCCTTCACCTGGGGTTCTAGGTAGCCGTGTACTTTTTCTTGGGAAGAAAGGAGCATTTGGATGGCTATCGCAGCTTCTACCTTGACGGGTAGTTCGGAGTCATGAAGCAATGCGTTGACGGATAGTTGAACAGCCTGTAGTAGAAGGTTGTCGGTTTTGAAGCGGATTCCGGCGAAACACTGAAGTACCCAGGACACTCGCGCACGCATGTGACCCAGGGGACTGTTAAACTCTGGGTATACATATTGGTTCAGCAGAGAACTGATCTCTTCTCGGTAGTTTTTCTTCTTCATCAGAATGTCGTGGAGGGTTCCGACCATGTGGAAAGCACCGTCTCTCTGTCTCGGTCCGTATTCTCCATTCTGACACGTTAGCACTTGCATGCAAAGTTGCATTGTGCGTTCCAGCATGTTTTTCCTCTTTTTGCAGGATGATGTGAGGAGAGTTTGCGCTGCGATAATCGGTGACACGAAATCCTCGAATATATCTAAAAAAATTAACCGATTAATATATTCAGTAATTTTTTAACAGTTACAGGGGAAGTATATTATTGCGTCAAGGTATAGAGTACTGTTCCTAGTAACGTACCAAATTTAATTCGAATGTACTCGTGAGGATCCGTGTTCCATAGCTCTTCATCGGCCTCCGTGTAAGAAAGCATTGGAAATAGCACGTCCTGGATGATCGCAAACATGTGAGGCTTCAGCAGTTTCCATGAGTGAGAATGACTCACGCTGTGAAAATGTTTATTGATAGAAATGTTTTTAAAGTAATTGTTTAACTACTGCTAATATTATAGTTTTTCCAAAAATATTGCATTTATTTAAAAGTGTTAGTAATTATTTTTTTTTGCAATATGGCATATAAAAAAAATATATATTATAATAAAATCTAAAAACTAGAAGGTCAGAGCTACAGATTGAGGAACCTCCGGAGAATTTGCATCTGACCCTTGAGCCAACCTCTGAGGTTGGCTCTTGAAAGCCTCATTACATGTTGGTCGAGGCTCTTTGCTATCAAGACATTCGCCGAAACGACTATCGGGACAATGTTCATAGAATCAACATCCCACATGGCAGTCACCTCGTAGGCCAAGTCAAGGTACTTTACTTATTTTATTTTATATTTTTTTATTCAGAAAACAAACAGTGTACAAACTATATTAAAAAACAACTTAAAAAACTAAACACCAATTATAATTATGCTTTCACATATACTTGCTAGCGAAGCTTTTCCCTCTCGGTCTTAACGAGGTTTTCGTAATGTGGGATGGTGATGTCTACGAGCATTGCCTTACGTTGGGACCGGTCGGTCTATCACGATATCAGGCTTATTGCAAACAATAATCCAGTCCGTGATGATAGAGCGGTCCCAATAGATCAATGCACGACCATTTTTGAGAACTGACACCGGCGTGTACGGATATTATTATCATTAATGCATATGTGTATGACTGAATAGGTACCAACACTACCAGCCAACTTACACATTTGAACGCTATCAGAATCGTGGTCAAGTCCTAGTACCATGAGTACCGAAACAATAGTTCTCTTGATGAAAATACCAAAAATAACTAATTCACAGCTTTGACTGGAAACTAGAGAAAAAGTTATCTAGGTATCTTCTTCCGTAAACATTGTTTTCCGTTCTCAATATAATTTTTATTTTGAATCAAGTAATCTCTAAATTGTCTCGAAGTTTTAACAGAGTATTTCATTTATACATTTTATGAGATTAGGTAGTTCTTTTGAAGACGAACCAGACGGCCAGTGGCCGGTATATTAACAGTTCTCCTTTTTTGAATTTAAAAGAACCAATTGAATCTATTTATGTATGAAGTTGATCGTTGCGTTCGATTGAGGTCAACATATATTTAGTTTACATCAAACATGATGTCGTGATTTAAATTTCGTTGCTAGATTTTTTTAAATAATTTTAGCGTTCCTCTCCCACAAAAGAAATAAAATTTGCGTATAGGACACTTTCGACTTAGTTCCAGCAGTAATAAGATGATACCCATTGAATATGAAATAAAAAAAAAATCTTGATTATACATTAAATAATTATAATGTATATTTATCTATCTTATATAATATATATAAACGCGTCGACTAGAGAACCTCCACCGTTTTTTCGTGAGTTAAAAATAAGATAGTTTAACGGCCGGTTTCTCGAACGATGATCAACGAAAAAATCAAATAATTACTATGTGTCAAACTCGGATTAATCGTGATTTGGGTTTCCAGAAACCGGCCGTTAGTCTCCAAAATTTAAATAGAGATTTAGAACCCGTAGCTGTATCAGACTGCGACATATATTTGATTTTTATTGTTAATGTGTGGCAACAGCTTAGTGAATTATTCAGGTGTCATATAACGGGTAATTTTTCGTGACAGATAGTGTTGAATAAATATAAAGGAAGTTTAGGTGAGTAGCTTAGATATAAAATATAACTTTGACGACAATGAATTATGTAGACATCTTTGGACTTGTATCTCATTATGTTACGAATTACATAGCTTGAAACATATATTTTGATTGCAATGTGACGAGGAAAATATCCAGCTAATTAGTAGATTTGAATGTGTTTTTTTAGGGGTGGGACAAAGAAACCGCCATGTGGTCCACTATGGTAACAGCTAGATCCGGTAATGCAGGGTCTAGTCTGGCTAATTCTTTTGACACAATGGCACAACAACAACTTCAACATCATGACGGTCTACACCACCAACTCCTAATACCTGCTTTAACTGTGACTTCCATAAATATAGAAGGCTTCTCAGACGAAAAATAACAAATACTGTCTGAGCTCAGCCGAACAACATCTTGTGTTATGTGTTTTTTTAATTAAATTGATGTAACTTTCTATTGGTAATATATTTTTTTCATAAGTCAGTAGTTTTAGTGTTAATGGATATTAAATATTCCACCTTTATAATATTACAAAACTGCCTGTGCAACAAAACTTGGCATGTATCATTTACAAATAATAATCTTCTCACTCATATTTATATTTTTTACAATACAAAACATTTATTCATACAATATTACAGGTATAGGCGACAAAGAAATTGGTTTACCACTCTAAGGCTGAATATCATTTGCACGTACAAAACGTCAAGGGCTATTTTCGCTTGACAGATTAATAACTGCTACGTCAGAATCTGTCAATCTGTAATCCTTAGCGAATAATTATGTTACTGGGAGATGTCATCAAAAGTGGTAAACCAATTTCTTTGTCGCCTATACATGACAGGAGACACTGAAACAATAATACAGAGGCAGAAAAAAAAGGAGGTAAGTAGGTGTTATAAAATTAAAAAACAGAAGAATATATGGCATGGGAACGGGATGTTGCCTTGTATAAGTTTGTATGAAAAGCTCTGTGCTCAGCATGTGCTGAGAAGTATTGTAAGAGAAATTTTATATCGTGGCTTTAATTCTAATTCTAATTCTAATTCTAAGTGGGGGAATGAGATCTGCACTGACGTCCCGCAGTGGGGTGTATTGTGCATTGTCCCCCTGCTAACCTCACCCCAGCCAGCCCAACTCCTTAAAGTAACGGAGAAGGACCCTGGGTTGGTGGCAGCATTGTTCCAGCATCCCCGGTGTTGTAGTGGATGGTGACATTGACGAACAGGACCCGATCAGCTCCTGCAGTCCCGTTTTGGACCTGGCTTCATTTGTGGAAGAGCAATGCAGTAGCACATGCTCTACGGTTTCTTTTTCTTGTAGACATCCGCGACAGAGGTCACTGTCTGTCGCTCCGATTTTAAGTAGATGGTGATTTAGATCACAGTGACCTGTGATGATGCCCACCATCATTCTTAAATCTTCACGTCTTAGTTTGAGCAGCGTTGATGCCGTGTGTCTGTTCATTGCTGGAAGCATTGTTTTGGTGTGTTTGCAGTCCGGTCTGCGCTCCCACAGTTTCTGATGTTCCTTCTGGGAGTGCAACTTCAGTCTGTTTCTTATCTCCGCTGAAGACGGTTTGCAGAGTAGTATGTCGTTAGAGTTTGCCTTAAGTTTTGTGCCTTTTTTCGCTAAAGAGTCTGCCATTTATCGTGGCTTTAGTTGCATGAAGAAATTACGGCTGAATTTTGCATGAATGGGCTGAGAATAAATTACCCTATCAGCTGTATATGTATAGTATAACTTACCAGTGGTCAATATAGCTGAGGCTCTGTTGCAGGACACGAGGAGACACATACATCTTGTTACGGTACTGGTCCAGAATCCTAAACAGTACTTCAAGGATACCTCCCGTGAAGGTTGTGAGATACCAGTCAGCAAATTGTGTGTATTCATCCCGCGCGTTGATTGGACTACCGTATCTGGTAAATAAAAGTTATATTATATTATCAAACTGCAGGATATATTGCAGGATAGTGGAAAAAAATTAAAATTACTAAAATTTTATTATATTTATTATATATAGGAACAATATTAAAACTCTTATATTCAGATATATGATTATTTTGTTTGTTTTTTTGCATACAATACATCTTTTTGGTTGAAAATCTATAACATAACAAAGGCTATAAATTAATGTATTTAAGTCTAAGATTACCTAGAAAGTAATTTTAAGAATGTATTTATATGTATTTATACACTCTGTTGTTGGTATAATATATAATAATTAAGGTTTTTCAAAGATTCAAGATTGAATAATAATGCTTACCTTTCAAAAAGTCTAAAAAGGATATGTATTGCCCATTTTTTTATTTTCCACCAAGGCAGTTCCATGCGCTCATCTTCATCAACTTGTAATGTGTGCTCGGGGATTGGTTGCTCTAATGTTATTCGTAAAATTTCCATCCATTTTGTGAAAACCTCCTTTGTGTGAAGCTCTAGTGAAAGAGTATACTGAAAAGTGTGATACTATCAGTAACAGTTACATTGTAATAATATTAAGATTAATCATTTTAGCCAGCAGTATTTTACTACAAACTTTGCTGTGTTAAAAAATGTGTAAGATCCAAAAATATTTATTATATTTATTAAATTTATTATTGTGAGGACTACTTTGTGTTGCCTATGAGGCTGATCAAACCAAGCAACTTGAGGACTAGGCCTTTATTCATTTAATTCCGTATGTATAAAATTTGAACCATGTTTTATTTTATGAAATACTGTAATCAAACTGACAAACTCTTTCATACAAATATTTTTAAACTACTTAAATGTGTATTATCTTATTACCTAATGCCTACCCATATAAATTATAGCTGGTATATTGCAACTGAATATCTGATAGAAATATGTTTTTATAGTGCATATTATACTGAAAATCGATGTATAAAAAAGAATCATACCTTCACCAAAGCGAAGTAGCACTTCAATATTTGTTTTTGAATGAGCACTGACTCAGCAGACTGGTCAGTTTGCAGGGTCACCATAATATTGTAAAGAATAGGTAGCAGCAAGTTCATGGCCTCAATCAATGGGCCTCTTTTATCAGCCGAGTAGTATTCATAGTTTTTAATCAAATTGTACAAGCACAGAAGTGCTCCCATCCAGTTTGACGGATCTGGGTTCTGTAGGTAAATATGGATTTTATCCACCACTTGGGTCCAGCGTGAAGGGAAGTCACATTTGGTGATAATTTTGAGAGCAAGGCACAACTGTACCCTGAGCATATCAGGAGCCTGGACGATTGCTTCCACTATTATATCTCTAATCATTGCTCTGTCTTGTTCATGGATATTGTAGCGCTGGATTGCACCCTCTTCTGCTTCTTTATCATGCCATCCTTTCCCCACCATGTTTTTAAGATAAACGGCTCCAGCTTGACGAACGGGTATGGGCACCTCATTTAGCATCACAACTTGAAGTAGTGATGGCGCAAAACCAATGATTTTGTGAATCTGAAAATATTTAGCTATTAGACAGCTGTTATACTTAAGTAACTCATACATTTGTTTCAACTGGTTGTCAAAAACTACCCAAAATTTTACTTTGTGTTAAGATAATCTTAGTAAAAAGTAAAATTTTGGGTAGTTTTTGACTCGCCTGGCATTAATTGGTAATCAAAGGTACTTGAAACTAGTTTTTGATGGAGGAGTATGATAATGTTAGTAAAGGTTATTTTGAGCCTCCAGTGTACATGTTTTCTATACAGTCAGGCAGGCATGCACCCACATCATCTAGTTATTTTACTAGCAGTATAGGTTAGTGTCCGGTAGTCATAGGGCAAAAATAGAACACGGATCGACATCAGGGTTATAGGCATAATAATAACAAATAGACCGGAAACAAAGAACATGGTGCAAAAACTCCTTTACTTTAGAGGCATGTTGATATACGGAGGATTTTACGAGTTCGTGGACAATGGATCATCATTTGATTCAACTAAACTTCCAACATGGTCGCGTAAAACCCTGAGCATGTGGTATCTGCAAAAATTACCTGTTCTAGCTGTTCTTCAGCTTGCTGTCGTTGGTTCGGATCAATCGTTGCGCGTAAAATTTCGGTAAGCTTCACGTGGTCCATGATTTGAAGATATAACCATAAATTTCGGACGTAAAAATCTAAATTGCTCGAATAGCTCACACCACACGCCGGCGCCGGGAGCAAAGCGGAAGTAAAATGGCTCACTGACAGCAATTTTCTCTTTTGCTTCGCATGTTTCATTTAAATTAGCCATAGACTAAAAAATGTAAAACATACAAAAGCTTGTAGAACAACACTATGCAATGCACCTTGAACTATTGGTATAGTCCAACCATCAATGAGTCCATCGAATAAACGATAGTTAAGTCTGTTTAAATTATCTGTTTATATTTATTTACAAACAAACTTACGATTACGACTTTTACGACTATTACAGTATGTATTTACAAAATGTACAAAGGCATATTAAATACAAAAATACATAAAATACAGTAAAGACAACTATTTACAGACCGTTGTTTAGTTACAAACGATCTATAGATAGCTCAACTGGTCCAAATCAGTACCAATCGGAAACGTACCCAAGATAAGTACTGGCTGCATTGCCGCGCTGAATAGCAATGCTGATACGCTGAGCCAGATACTTACCAGCCCTCGGGTCGTCGCCCAGTACCTCTACCATGAGATGTCACAGTAAAATCGCCTGACTTTGCTACAGTAGTTACGTCAATATTAGTACATATTACGAATTTTAGTACCCAACTATCCACTAGAGGCGCTGTACAAATTTTCATACATTTTTTTTAACTACAGACGCTAGCGAGTGTAGTAAATATAGTATAGTAAAAACTCATGGTAGAGCTACAGTCGCTGCAACTAGACGCCCAGAAATAATTTTGAATAATTTGAATTTCTTATTTATTATTGTACTATATACCTACTTATTTCTTTTCTGACTTATAAATTTGGATGATTTGTATATTTGAAGATTTAAAAGTTTGAAGACTGAATGGCTTATCATCCTGAAAAACAGGGACGCAGACGAAGTCACGCGTAGGATCGAGTAAATCTACATTATAATACATAGCAAGCAAAGCAATCAGTAGACATGTTTCTCTTCCCTTCCCTAGCCAAAAGGTATTTCAAGGACACGACAGATAAAATAAAATAAATGATTAGCCATGGTTTATAGACTAGACAGTAGACTAGACAGTGACTGACTGCTATAGTAGTTAGAAAAAAGACTAGCAGTCTATGGATATTAGCTATCTGTGGTTCGAGACATCGACTCAATTTTCGTTCGCCGCAAAAATTGTAAAAAAACAGTTTCATGTATTCAAAATAAGTGAAAATCAACTTAAAATAGACCCTACAATTGAAATGTTCTAACATGACCCTGAAATGAGTTAGTAGTTGTTGACAATTTCTCTCGCACACCAAGTGACTCAAACTCTCGATCCCTGTGCACAGCTAGGAAGGACTTTTCAAGGTGTAAACTAGTGAAAAAGGGAGTGACTTTTGACTTTTCCAATGAATTTGTGTGAAAGTGGTGAATTTTCTACTTGTTCCCCAAATATAGTATGAGGTACAATAAGCACGAACTGTACGCATTGGCTTCTCAGACGTCCCAGAATTTTGAACGTGAAGGTGTGCTGATTCTGAAGGAGCGACAAGACAGTTTTTTCCGACGGTCTGAAGGTACGTGACATATTTTTATTCGACTTATGTATGTACTTGTAGAGTTGGCTAATAAAACGAGCCACTATAGGTATGTCTAATTTATACCAAGTACAATGTGATCATTAAATAATTATAAATAAATAAGTAAATAAATAATGCTGGACAAATAATGCTGGACAATCCACACAACATCATCTAGCCCCAAGCTAAGCAGAGCTTGTGTTATGGGTACTAGAAGACTGACATACTTAATACAATACATTACATAGATAGATATTTTTTATTATACATATAATACCCAGAACACCCGGAATAAATATTTGCAGAACATACAAACATTTATCCCAAGGCGGGAATTGAACCCGCAACCTTCCGCGTCGCAGGCGGACCATCGCCCACCGCGCCACATCGGTCGTCAAATTATGCCATTACATGAACAATACCTGGATGTGTAGGATCTGTTTTGTTCATCTTATGAAGGTAATTATGTTTAGGCATATTAGTATCAACTTTGAATTCTTTATTGCTTCATGTAGGATATTTGCATGTCGTCAAGAATCATTTTAATCTTAATTCAGGCTACAATTTCCTCGGAAAAAATATCTACCTGCTTATTTTTTATACTATTATTTTGAGTTAAGGTATCCTCTTGGGGCTTGTTTTAAGGCTGGCTTAGATCCAGGAGATGCATTTTGAATAAATTTTATAGATCTTTCTTTATTGTTTTCTTTACCTAATCACTATTCCACCAGTGTAAATTTACTGTTATAAACCATGAAGATGGAGGCTGCAAAATACATGGAGATATTTATAAAATAATTAAACAAAATAAACACACCTTTATAATATAGTAAACTTCTTAAAACAAAGATCAATATAATATAATATCTCTTTGGCCACATAATTATGAAACTGGAGATTTGTGACCAGTTACAATTACAGAAAAATCTTTATCTAAATTCTTGGACTTTTAACACAATGCTATCTAGACCCAAATTAAGCAAAGCTAATACATGTATAGTAATAAGGGAATTAAACTGCTTATTGAATTTTTATCATAATATACATATGGGAATCAAATCCATGGCGCATAGAATAAAAAGCAAAGCCAATACCAATAGTGCTGTGATGCCTCAAATAAATTCATATCTATCAAAGTCTGTTTAAATAACAAGTAGAGATAAACCATTCAAAAAATTTACTGACCTCAGTTACACTCACATTCAAAAATGGTGTACAATTCAAATAAATAGATTTATGTCATTGGTTGTTCATACACTCATTTGACATATACATACATGCATGGCATATACATACGGCAATTCTGCCAGTGTCTGGTGTTTATTTGAAATATTTTTAAGTCAATTGTCAAGGCTGTCATCAAATAGTGGATAACTTTCCCTTTAAATCCCATTAAAAACAAGTTATCAAATCTCAACGATTTATATGTTATGCCTCAAGTATTGTTGATTAAAATTCCACCAAGCAGCACCAAGAATTCTATGATTTATCAACAAATGACAGAATTCAAATCTTTTTAAACCTCAAATAGATAATATGTGACAGAACACTACAATGCATGGCAACAAACAGAGCCAATGTGAATCAAAATTATTGTTTAACTAGCTTATGACCGCGACTTGGTCTTGCTATCATTATATTTTTGTCAGTTCGCACAATATCTTTGTAAGTTATAGCCTTTGTGTTATTCTGATGTATAATCTACAGTATCAAATAGTTTCATTAAAATCAATTTAAGTAGTAGTTTTTGCATGAAAGTGTACATACATACATCCATCCATCCCTCCACACACACACATTAGTAGGATACATGAAAAATTAACCTAAAAGAGTGGGTATCTTTTCGGCTTACAAAAGATGAACATAGGGATTTCAGGGAATGACTTCCTCATTCCCTGTACCTCAAGTAAAAAAAACTTTGTAATGGTATCTTTAGATTTCTTTTAATGGTGGGACCTCAATGGGAGATTCTTCGTAACCCAGACCTCCGGCCGGCAGTGCGCTAATACAGCGGAAAGTAGTGATGAGATGAGTAAAAGAACGTTAAAAAAAACCACACTGGCGGCAACTTTGTTAAGTTTTTTGTTTTTTTGTGTGACAATAATAATAAAATAATAAATAATGCTGGACAATCCACACAACATCATCTAGCCCCAAGCTAAGCAGAGCTTGTGTTATGGGTACTAGATAACTGACATACTTAATATAATACATTACATAGATACATATTTTTTATTATACATATAATACCCAGAACACCCTATACAGACAATATGGCCAACTTTGTAGCATGCTCACTAAGAAAATTCACTTAATTCTTAGAAATATCCAAATTGTATTCTTTGGGAAATACAGACACTAGCAACGAGTTTCTACTTACTTGCTTACAATGCTAATGCTAAATCCTAACTTCAAATAATTAAAAAGGAAGAGTCATAAAAAAATGTTGGTTCATGAAAGAGCTTTTTTGTGGACATTCCGAAATCATTTTACCCGTATTTGAGCTTCAAGAGCTTGAAGTGTCTGTCTGTAAGATCATAGCTCCCTAAATCAGTGATGGCGAAGCAAGCGTGCCATGAATGCCACGCGACGCAATATTTTGGCCACGTCGCCGATTACAAAAACTCTGTAAACTGAAGTTAGATATTAAGATGAGCGATGATATGATATACTTAATAAGGTCATAGACGCACGTCTACAAAAAAAGTACACGTTGATACATATTGTTTGCCATCCCTGTCCTTAACCAATGAATGGGTAAAGTTCATTTTTATAAATTTCTTATCCATATAACTAGGCAGGTAGGTACTTATGTGAGTACCTACTATTCCAAACTATTAAAAATAACAACAATCTCGCCGAAACACACTATAATCAACTCTTTGGACATTGTCAAATGCATTCCAGACAGAGGGGCGTGTGGATTGAATGAACTACCCCGTTATTTAATTATTTCCCGGGCATGTTCAGTAGGTCCCCCTAGCCTCATCGCCGCCGGTGCTGCCCGTCTGAGTGAGCACCTGTCCAGTATCGATTCATTAGTTAGACGCAAATACGTAATTACACCCTTCACTGGCGGATGTGATTTTTGATCTACCTTCAGTAAAATATATTATTTGAGTCTCGATTTTTCATGTTTTGAATTCGTTATTTATATTTCTTGATGTTTACGTTGTGCCAGAATTGACTGCTGATTATCAGTTGGTTATACCTAACGACAACAGTGGCGAGACAATAGTGATCAAATCGTGATTCTGGTCTCTCTTTCTCGTGACTTTTTTCGGCCCTGATGATGACGAGTGGTCATAACATAATGCTCATAAGAAAATAATTTAGCATTCGTCAGAGGGTTTTTTTCCATTTATCCCAAGGCGGGAATCGAACCCGCAACCTTCCGCGTCGCAGGCGGACCATCGCCCACCGCGCCACATCGGTCGTCAAGTATGGTATATGACACGCCGCTTAGTTTTCATGTAACATAGATACATTAAGTAGGTACATACCTAAATGTATTATTAAAGTTAAGGAAAGTTATAAAGTACTTATTACATTTATTATTTTACTGGCGCCTTTCTATTATTGTATTGATGCATGGAAGAGCGCGTGAGATTTTATTTGAGCACGTGTTCAAGCAGCCGCTTTGTTTGCTCATTGTATTTCTTAATTTCTACTATATACCTACCCGAATAATTTAAGTGTACATTACTCGATCGTTTATTCTAATCCGGTCGTAAACCTGGAATTTGTCTATTCAGAAAATATTATTCGGCTTTTCCAGCGCAAGTTAAAATCATAAAACTAAACAAGACTACCCTAATCCTGACATGCTTCACAGCTCAGTTGGTGGTAGCGAGTGTGATAACAATACCTATCTCAGAACATACCTAATTTATCAAACCTATCCCACTTTTAAGGGTACCTAATACGAAATCAAAAATAGTAACTAACCGCGTTATGAGATCATTTTAAATGATTGAAATAAATTGCAATGTAACGTTTTATTCCGCCCTTAAATCATAACCGAGCAGGCGCTAACCGTTAGCTGCTACTGGATAGGTTCATGTACTGTTTGTCACCCAGACATACCTGTGCAATCCCGGAGAGGCTAGACTAGAATCTTCGTTCGTGAACAAAACAGTCCGGGCTCACCTCTCGCAAGGGGTGGTCGATTGCGATTTGAAGTGGGCGCTATTTGGCTGCTGTGAATACAAGGGGTGCAGTTATATCAGTAAGTATATTGATATTTGTAAATACCACTAGAGTGTCAAGCATAATAACTGTCTACGAGTTTTATTGTAAATCAGCACTCAATTTTTTATTACTAATTTGTACCTTTAAACGTATGAAACGTTATTTTGTATTTGGTGGTTGCATATTTTGCAAACCTGTTCACCCGACAAGTACAGTTAACTAGATATTTAATTTTGTTTGGAGACGGAACTCATTTTAACTTATAATTAGTTTAATAAGAATCTGAGTTCTGATCGTCGTGGAGATTTGAAAGATGTGTAGGTACACACCACATCCACATATCTGAAGACTTTTTGTAACTCGAATCCTAAAGGTCCCCAATGATTCAATACAAAAATAACAATCGGTATATGAACAAACAAATAAAAAAACTAAATTTTTTTAAATAAAATCTACTATTATTAAGTGTAATCTCCCTCGCTTCGTGATTAACATCTGAGCTATTTATAATGTTGGATTTCAACAGCATGTCCTTTTGACACAGGCTGATGGTCTGATAATCATGTCTAGAGACAAAGTCTCGAGGTCTTTATATCATCTTCTATACTTATAATAAAACTGTAGAGAGGTCAATTCTGTACATTAAATATATTAAAAAAAAAACTATCAGGGGGTGATTAGTGATCGATACTGATGCCAAAAATGCAATCAGTAAAATTTTTGTCTGTCTGTCTGTCTGTCTGTCTGTCTGTCTGTATGTATGTTCCGTATAGAAACAAAAACTACTCGACGGATTTTAACGAAACTTGGTATAATTATTCTTCATACTCCTGAGCAACTTATAGGATACTTTTCATCACGCTACAATCAATAGGAGCGGAGTAGTGAAGGGAAATGTTGGGAAAACGGGAGAAGTTACTGTTAGGAATAGATACTCCTTTAATATCTATCACCAACCTTAATGTTACCATAGCAACCAAACGTTGTTGATTGTCATCAATGTCAATGTCTTCACTTGACAAAATATATTCTTTGCAGTTTAAGTTAATAATATTCGTTTATTTATTGTAACTGGTTTTACCCTATCCTACAGTACCTACTTATATCGACTTTAACATGGTAGCAGAGCGTGGTTAAGGTACCCTGATGGTTCTATTTTACTGCATCAGAAATCATACATCGCTCGCATATTGCAAAGGATTGGCATGGAGAAATGTAAGCCAGTGCCAACATCAATTTTAAAAGCAAATAATGCTCAACATGTTAATGAAGTTTCAATGAACTTCCTGTACCGTGAAGCTGTTGGATCACTAGCTTATTTGATGACAAGCACGAGGCCTGACATAGCCTTTGCTGTCAGTGTTGTATCTCGGAATTTAGATAAACCCACAAGGGAGAACATCATCAATATCAAGAGGATAATGCGTTACTTGAAAGGGACTATAGAAGAAGGCATCGTTTACAAGCCAGGAAATAGTCATAATTTAGAATGTTACAGTGACGCTGACCACGGAGGTGATCATGAAACTGGAAAGTCTACCTCAGGCATTCTTTGCATGTATGCTGGAGGTCTAATATCCTGGAATAGTAAACGCCACAGCACAGTAGCGATTTCATCCATCGAGGCAGAAATAGTGGCAGCAAGTGAAACTGCTAGAGAAATTATTTGGTTTCGAAAGGTCATGAAAGATATCATTGGTGAATTGGTCCAGCATCCCTAAGTGTTGATAACGAAATTATTATTAAATTTAGGGTAAAACTAGACCTTATTACTGAGTTTTTGATTTCTGTCTATTATCAATTCTATAACTATCACGAATAATTAATATTAAAGGGGGCTTATACATAAGCGTGATTTTTATTTATTCGATATTGATAAGGGCAACGGGAGATAGATACGGTACGGAACTCTTCGTGCGCATTTGCCCGGTTTTATTAATAAGTAGGTATAGATACTAAGTTTTCCTTCTTAGACTGCTCTTTTTTCTCTTTCTCTCATAAAAAGATGGGTTATAGCAAAATCTCTTAAAACGGCACGCGGACGAAGTCGCGGCGGGAACAGCTAGTCATCAATAAGATGAGAGGTACATATTATGGCGAACCGCATACGGACCGCCGCCTATCCATTGTATGTGGACCGAAAAATATATCCCACGCAGTATTTTTGTTGATGTTAAATCGAAGTAACGAATAATGTCAATAGTTTGCTCCACTCCAAACCTCAGACAGATAAATCAACAATAAAAAAATAACACTTTTCTCACGTAAATAACCGTATCACGTACCTTTGTAATTTCCGTAATTATCTTTGTTCAATATTTGGGCCATTATCCACTAACTGGAAAATCATGGTCCCAGCTTTTTTTTTTTTACTTTGGCTATAATAATGCATAATTTTATTTATCTAAACACATAATATATAACCTGTTTTTTGAGGAGCCAAGCTTAATCAATATTAAGAATCATAATCATTTCATAAATTCGGTCTAAACGCCACTATAAACAGTCCTCTGCTTGTCCTAATTACGGATCAAGTATGGTAGTAGGTTCGGTTTATATTACTTGTATTTAAAAATGTAAAATCTTTGAACCCTATGAACATAAAGAATATTAAATGCATGTGAACAAAAAACAATTATAATTTTAGAGAATGTTTTACTACTAAAAACTGGTGTTCGAATTTTGTCCATACATTTTTTGAACAGTCCTCTGTCACAATTTGATTATCGCGCCAAAAAAATATTAAACATTATTGTGGCCTTATTTCGCGTTAAACGGGACGTTAACAGTATAAAGTTTACTCGGTCGCCATGCTAAACAAGTCACCGCAATTTTGCGCATTAACAACTCATCGTCTGTGTAGGAGCCACGTCTCTGAATGTTAAGTGAACATTCCTCTGGTAAGTATATGTTACGGTGTTTTATGTTTTATAATTATATTTATTTAACAAAAACATTGCTCAGTGTGATACATTTAAAGCTGTTTCTGTGTTATGTAAAATTTAAACTGATACGTGGTATGACATTTTTTTTTACGTAAAAGAACAGTCCTCTGTGCAACAGTCCTCTGGGAATTTATATACCAAATTCCCTATTATTCAAAAAAAATAGAAAATTTCAAAAGTTTCTTGTTTATATGCATTTATAATATAGACCAGGCTCGATAGGTTTTAAAACCAAAGAAATTAATAGCAGGATGAAACCCATTAGAAAAGGAAGAGAATATTATAAAAACATAAGGAAAAATAATTTAGAGGCGATCTGAGTTCGGGAAGGGGGTGGGGGTGAGCTTTTAAGGGTAAAAAACGCTTTTTCTCGATTTCCGGCAAAACTAAAAGTCCTATGCAAAAAAGTCAAATGGCAAAGTTGTAGGTAATTAAAAGATCTAAAACTTTTCTATACACACTTTTTTCACATAACCTCAAGATGTATGTGAAAAATTCAAAAAACCAAGATTTTAGTTTTTTATTAATATCTTTTACAAACAATTATATTTTTTCACTAAATTCGGTGAAAACTTACCTCTTTATGTCCCAAATACGCTGTAATTTATTCGATTAGAAATATATATTCTTTTCACCTTATTTTGATTAAATATCGAAAAAATATCCTTATTTTCAATCGAAAATTCATCCGTCAAAATATCAGCTTTCTTAAAAAAATTGGTATGTTTTCTGTTCGTTGAAATCTCTTCTTTCCGATAGTGAAAAAAAATGTATATGTTACCATAGAAAATCTTCTCAGAAAATGCAAAAAAAAAAAGTTAGTGAAAAAAAAAAATTGTGGAACCCATTAGAAAAGGAGGAGAATATTATAAAAATATAAGGAACAATGATTTCAACGAACAGAAAACATACCAATTTTTTTAAGAAAGCTGATATTTTGACGGATGAATTTTCGATTGAAAATAAGGATATTTTTTCGATATTTAATCAAAATAAGGTGAAAAGAATATATATTTCTAATCGAATAAATTACAGCGTATTTGGGACATAAAGAGGTAAGTTTTCACCAAATTTAGTGAAAAAATATAATTGTTTGTAAAAGATATTAATAAAAAACCAAAAACTTGGTTTTTTGAATTTTTCACATACATCTTGAGGTTATGTGAAAAAAGTGTGTATAGAAAAGTTTTAGATCTTTTAATTACCTACAACTTTGCCATTTGACTTTTTTGCATAGGACTTTTAGTTTTGCCGGAAATCGAGAAAAAGCGTTTTTTACCCTTAAAAGCTCACCCCCACCCCCTTCCCGAACTCAGATCGCCTCTAAATTATTTTTCCTTATGTTTTTATAATATTCTCTTCCTTTTCTAATGGGTTTCATCCTGCTATTAATTTCTTTATCTTTTTGTCATTTTTCAAGCTATCTACCCCGGACTAATATAACTATCTATCGATTTAACATATAATATTTTTAATTTTCGAGAAAATAGGGGTTTTGACAACTTTCCTTAGACAAGTTTCCAGTTAGTGGAGAAAGGCCCATTTTTTGTTTTAATGAAATGCGTGGACCGGGGCGATCATTTAATTTCTTAAAATGGACCCCGAGCGAAACTAATTGGTTACCCTTGCTCTAGACCTTTACACAAGAAGTATCTCGATAAGATTAGGAGCTTCAAAGACCAAGACACGTTAAACTTATAACACCACTCTTTTTGTACATTCCAATTCATAATATCTATACTTATAATAAAACTGTAGAGAGGTCAATTCTGTACATTAAATATATTAAAAAAAAAACTATCAGGGGGTGATTAGTGATCGATACTGATGCCAAAAATGCAACCAGTAAAATTTTTGTCTGTCTGTCTGTCTGTCTGTCTGTCTGTCTGTATGTATGTTCCTTATAGAAACAAAAACTACTCGACGGATTTTAACGAAACTTGGTACAATTATTCTTCATACTCCTGAGCAACATATAGGATACTTTTCATCACGCTACAATCAATAGGAGCAGAGTAGTGAAAGGAAATGTTGGGAAAACGGGAGAAGTTACTGTTAGGAATAGATACTCCTTTAATATCTATCACCAACCTTAGATGTTACCATAGCAACCAAACGTTGTTGATTGTCATCAATGTCACTATCTACACTCTTGACTAAAAAATATTCTTTACAGTATACGTTAATAATATTCGTTTATTTATTGTAACTGGTTTTATTCGATCCTGCAGTACTTATATCTACTTTAACATGGTAGCAGAGTGTGGTTAAGGTACCCTGATGGTTCTATTTTACTGCATCCATCGTTCGCATATTGCAAAGGTTTGGCATGGAGAAATGTAAGCCAGTGCCAACACCAATTTTAAAAGCAAATAATGCTCAAGATGTTAATGAAGTTTCAATGAACTTCCCGTACCGTGAAGCTGTTGGATCACTAGCTTATTTGATGACAAGCACGAGGCCTGACATAGCCTTTGCTGTCAGTGTTGTATCTCGAAATTTAGATAAACCTACAAGGGAGAACATCATCAATATCAAGAGGACAATGCGTTACTTGAAAGGGACTATAGAAGAAGGCATCGTTTACAAGCCAGGAAATAGTCATAATTTAGAATGTTACAGTGAAGCTGACCACGGAGGTGATCATGAAACTGGAAGGTCTACCTCAGGCATTCTTTGCATGTATGCTGGAGGTCTAATATCCTGGAAAAGTAAACGCCAGAGCACAGTAGCGATTTTATCCACCGAGGCAGAAATAGTGGCAGCAAGTGAAACTGCTAGAGAAATTATTTGGCTTCGAAAGATCATGAAAGATATCATTGGTGAATGTCCAGCATGTGTTGATAACGAATCAGCAATTAAGATGGCTAAGAATCCGCCAGAATTCCACCAAAAGACCAAACACAAAAGGATACGATCATTCTTTATACGAGAATGTGTTCAAGATGGAAGCATTACGTTATTGGGTTTTTAGGGTTCGGAAACCAGAGGGTAAAACTAGATCTTATTATAGAGTCTTTGATTTCTGTCTATTTTCAATTCTATAACTATCACGAATAAATTAATATTAAAGAGGGCTTATACATAAACGTGATTTTTATTTATTCGATATTGATAAGGGCAACGGGAGATAGATACGGTACGGAACTCTTCGTGCGCACTTGCCCGGTTTTATTAATAAGTAGGTATAGATACTAAGTTTTCCGTCATAGACTGCTCTTTACCATCAATTTCCCTCATAAGAAGATAGTAATGGGTTATAGCAAAATCTCATAAAACGGCACGCGGACGAAGTCGCGGCGGGAACAGCTAGTCATAAATAAATAAATAATATCTATTGTACAGACACGATTTATTTTTTTCAATACGTCGCGTCGTCGGGATTTAGATTTCATTAATTATTATGACAATTTATTTTGTCATAATGTAGGCAGGGCACCGTTAATCAAATAGATTATTAATTAATTAACATTATTAATCGAAAAGTTAAATTCGTTAATGGTTAATCAAAAAGTTAACTTCGTTAATCGTTAACCAAATAGTTAACTGCGTTAATCGTTAATCCGCTACAAAGATTATTCATTTTAAAATAATAAAAACGCAAAATCCGCTAATTTGGAAATGTTACGCTTTAAGCGTAAGTCGGTAGAATTAACGCAAGTTAACGTTAATCGTTAATCCGTTAATATGTGTAAATTTCCTATTTTTATATCGTTGTTAGGCATGAGACAGATATATCAAAACGAAACTGAAATCCGTTTGCGTCAGAAATCGTATCGCATCGATATTCCAATATGAGAAAACCGTTTTTAGAAAACGCACGATGATAACGCAAACTGCAAACAATCTTATCCGAACGAAACCAAACCGAACCGACGTGAGTTTAGTTTTGCACCGAAAACGAAAACCAAACACAAACTGCAAACGAACAAAATCTAAATCTACCTAAAGTTTTAGTTTTCTATAGTTTTGATACGCATTCGTGATTTTAGTTTTGCACCGAAAACGAAAACCAAACTCAAACTGCAAACGAACGAAATCTAAATCTACCTAAAGTTTTAGTTTTCTATAGTTTTGATACGCATTCGTGATTTTAGTTTTGCACCGAAAACTAAAAACCGTTTTTTAAAAACGGTTTTTGAAATCGATTTCAAAATCTGAAATCGGTTTTGTATCGGTTTGTGAAAAAATCCAAAAACGCCCATGCCTAATCGTTGTGTCAGTGAACTTATAAAACCTATTGGTTTAGGTTTTGGAAGTTAACGGGATAGGAAAAAACAAAATATTTGAATAAATCAAATGTGTAATTTAATCGTCGGGCATAAGGTGCATATTACTCTTCATGAACATTAACATGTTGAAGTTCTCGTCTCAAAGCAACGTACAGCAGTATTGTATTTAATGAATAGATTTATTAATATCTGTTCACCGAGGAATGCAGCATCGTTGAACGAGTCTTTTGATTTCTTGTCCAGCCACATTTTGACGAGACTTTGACTCTCACTCTAAGCACCGGCGCTAAGTGTGGAATGATTAAACGAATCAAATATTTTCGCAGTTTTCTTTCTTACTGGCAAAATATATCCAGTTTTTTTTTCACTCGCTGCCACGCGCCGACCGGCACTTGTCGGTGCTGTGCGGTAACTCTTAGGTATTGGATTAACGATTTATCGAACTTCTGCATATTTCGTTAATGAAATTGTTAACTTCGTTAATTAACGAAGCTATGGTAGGATAGGTGGGATCTTCGATACTAATACATAAATATTTCGTACATTCTGCCTCATGAAGGCGTGCAAAATTGTTGTAATTAATTGATTTACAACTATAAATATTTGACATTATAAATTATTAACACACTTTCTTACTTGTTTTACGATGATTTAAAGTAATCTACCTAGCTCAATATGAAAAATAGCTTAAACGTTATTTCATCCTACTTTATGATTTATGTATATGGAATACACATATCAAAAAATAGAGGGATGCATTTTGACTTACGTTTAAGCACTTTTCATTTATACAACCCGTGGTAGATTTATGGTTTAACTAGTAATATTAATTGTACTACCTGTCGACCTAGCAATCTATCATTTGTGTATTTACAAGAGACTGAGCGGTACACGCTGAAATTAAATTATAATGTTGTCTCTTCTAGTTCGTAGATATACAATATCAATAAAGGTTTTGAAAATTGCTATTACCAGACAGTCTGTTTCGCCAACGCGCGGAGGTGGGCGGTTGCTATGGTAAAGAGCGGGGGCGGCACTACAATTTGCTTTCATAAAAGTACATCATCTCATGCCGATCGATGGCGCTCTATCCATTCCATAGTAACTATAACTATACATTCGTCTGTCTATCAATGCAAATGTATCGAGTTACATATTCACGTTTTCGATAGAGATGTGCCGGATAATAGTTTTGACGGATATTGTCCGGACCTCACATCTTCATCACAACAAGAGTCATGATCACGAAAGCAGTAACTGATATCGCGGAACACTGTCCTAAAACTTCTAAAGAGTACAGGTTTTTGAAAAATTATCAAACTCATCTAGAACCGTACGCGAGGTTTACTTTAATATGTTTTTGTTTGTTACAGGGTGTTCCGTTAGGTGGTTCCGACTTCGTGGCAATCTCCTCTTCTACCTAAAGGGACCGGAGCCGTGGTATGAGCCTTTGGGCGTGATCGTCCTCGGCAACCATCAAGTAAGCGTGCAAACACAGGATGAAAACGGACACTGGCCTTTCCAAATAGGTACTCAATATATTTTTGGAAGCACAGTGCTATGCGCCCTGTCTTCTGTGACCTCAGAGCTTTGGTGGTGGAAGCTGAGCTGAGTAAACATTAGCTGGTTATTTATGAATCATTCTTCTTAATGTCATATCACATATTAATTTTTGTGATCATATTTCCGTAAAAATATTTTTTTTTACTATGGCGTGCTTCAGTTGAAATCTCGAATCAACGTCGATGTGAAATTACAAGGGAAGAAAAACACGTGCCCATCGCGATGAATGTCTGACATGTGGAAAATCCTAAATTCAATTATCTGAACAAAAGCTAAAGTCCAATTGTATTTGGATGAAGTCGTCACTATTTCCAATTCAAACACTGATTTCATGCTTCAGTGCTGAGAGGTGCTGATACTGACCGACTCAATTTTGTATATTATACATGTTTGACCGCCGGCGCCGAGAGCGTTTCATTATCCCCAAATACTAAATACATTTTTCGCAACATTTCAAAACTCTCTAGGCTTTACTTCGTATAAATTCTAGGTACGAGAGAATGCAAATATGTGTTGCTTTCTATGTGCATATTTTGATCCGAAAATGGTGCCATACTGAGTTCGACGACTTTACCTACTCCTCGTAAATGTTCATGCATGACTTGATTTTTAGTTCTGAACTTAGTAAACCTCTGGCAGAGAGTTTGCAATCTAGAACAGAACTTTGTAGGATACGTTGAACCGGATGATATTTTGAACTAACGGGAAAATATTATAGTCAGCGCAGACATCCTACGTCATATGCAAAAGCTTCTGATCAATAAACTAAAAAATATTTCTTCAGTTTCACTCGGTACAGTTTTATATTGAAAAGTAGACTCCTAATGGCATGAACCTTAGTTTGCAATGAGTTCTATTCAATTATTATTATTCCATCTATTATTTTGTTAACGAGCCTTATTTTTTTGCGCCTAATAGAACGTAGAGCTTCTAGATTTGAAAAATACGTTAAAAAAAATCCGGACTGTGAAGGTGTAATGGGCATATCTATTAGTGCGTCTGGATTGAAAACAAGTTAACAAGTAAGTACTTAAATGTTTTATTTTTTCAGTTTGGGAAAACGGTGTTTGCTATCGCTTAGCGACATTTCTTGAGTCTGAACGTACTTTGTGGTTGAAAGCAATGCAGTCGGCTCCGTACGAGCACATGACCCAGCGTATCGCTGATCTTCATCAGCAACTCAGAGATACCAGGACGTTGATCGACCTGAAGAATTACAGGACTACCAACAAGATCATAAATGGTAAGTTTAAAATATACTTGTATTGATTTTTTGGTTCTCTATGAAATAATCAAAGTCAGACGTTATTGTAATAATAAGTGGACCTTCTGTATTCATAAAATAAATTGAAAAGTCTCCTGGGCGTGCCCAAGCATGAATCTCCTCGGATAACTTCTAGAATCTACCAAAGTCTTTTAAGAATGTAAAAGTAACTAAAATTATTTAATATTTAGTTATTTCTATCAACCTACATGAAATCGAACGTTATTTTCACATGTTTACCTATTTGTGATACAAAATATGATCACTAAAATAGATTTTTTCGTCTCGGTTTTTTCCACGTCGATATCATTTGATGTGAGGTTTCAATACTTCATGTTTTACTTCAAAGGAATATTTCCAAATTTTCGTAAACAAATTGTAAGTAGGTACTTACATAGTCTTAAAATTTATAAGTAAAATATATAAATTCAAACTGATTGTGAATGGTAACTTCCAGGAAAATTAAAAATAACACAACGTGATAGTCACGCGCTGTTTGTAGGTACTTTAATTAGTTTTGTAAACTTTTCTTTGATTTGTTATTTTGAGTATTCTAAAGACTTGTAAGGAAAATATAACGTTTGAACGTCAACTTCCGGGAAAATAAACTGAATGGTCACGTGGCACATTGAACAGTTGTGATCGATTGCGAATTAAATGTAGCCAACAAAAATATATCATTCTTAACTGTCATGTTAACTTGGAAGTTTGGGCGTTGTATGTGTAATGGGGCGTCTAAACGGGCTATATTTTACGGCAATTTGTGGCTGCAATTATTGACAAACATTGCCCAGCCATCAATAAAACATTTTTATGGCTGAGCAATCAATTGCAGGCAACATGTTGCAATATGGCTGCAATAGTGTGGCCTTTGATTCAGAACCCTTTAAGCCACACAATCCAGCAAAAATGGCCGACGAAATGACGCTCATCGCAGCCGCTTACATTGTTTTGGCAGAAAAACGAAAAAAAAGGACACGAATGTGGATTTGGCAGTATTTTCGATTGCGAGGCGATCGTTCGGCCACACGCTGGCTACACATAAAAACATTTTGACATATCAAAAAATATGTGGCTATAATGCCGGGCCATTCTTAAAATATTGCATAGTGTTGCTGGTATTGGTAGCAATGTTGCCGGCCACAGTATTGCAGCCACAAATTGCCGTAAAACATTGCCCGTTTAGACGCCCCATAAGAACTTTACTATTCAAAATAGCTATTTGCCTTATAGGCATTTTTTCGTATCGACTGATATTCGTAGTACACCATTAAATTTTTCCGTTAAGATTTGGATGTGGTTTGGTTAAGAGGTTGTACATATATATACCTACGTTATTCGAGAGTGTGATCGGCTATACATACCCTATATATTTATAATGTCGGGTATGTATAGCTGATCACACTTAAAGCCATACAAGAAATCTATCGTACTGTACCGTAAGAAACCGTGATGGTTCGCTAGTTTATTTCTAAAACACATTCGTTTAAGCATTTGTATTGCTCCATTTTCAAAGTGTGAATGCAATGTCCATTTTATAAAATGTCGTTGTTCAAAAAAGTAACGATTACCTTAAGTAGAGTAAGGATATGCGGTTTTTACGCAGCTCACATTTTGAGAAAATTTGTTACCAAACCTTTACATTATTGATTCTATGACCTAGTTTACAATATTTCTAACTGCCTCCGGTAAGTATGACTATCTAGTATGATTGTCTGTTCGTGTATCGATCGTGTTTTCTAGAAATATCACGAGGCCGGCTATCCGCTTGGATACATCGCTCTGTTTGGCTAATTCGGTTTGGTTTCCATGCGAGGAATACCTTATCAACCAGAGTGGGTGTCTTATATTTCGATCCGTATTATATTTCGTCTAACATGTACCTGAGTTATCTAGCATAGTATTAAGAAACGAATACTTACCCATGTAAATCCGTTTTTTGCTATCTGTTTTAAAAGTAAGCTCTCATCATTAGCTGTGGGATTCGTTACTATACAAAAGGAAAATAAATACATATATCATCTTTATTTAAAAACAAAGAAATAAATACGTCACATAAGAGATTACAAATTAAACATACATAGATGTTTTTAATGACCTTTGCAAAATATAGATCGCTCAACTGATCCAAACCAATAACAATCGTAGGTACAGCCAAGTCACTAACTGCCTTGCACCGCTTAATATCAACGCTACCATTAAATATAAGTGGACTATTCGAAAAAAGTAGATAGTTGTAATTGTAATCTATTACAATGAATTCAAATTAACTTTTTACTACTTGCAAATTGAAATGCAATTTCAGCTTGTAAGCTAAATTATTAACTCGAAGCGGCTGCGGCTGCTTGGGGCTTTGAAATGAAAGTTCCTATTTACAGCGTGGCAAGTTGGAAGACGCTGCGAATGACAGGGTAGGAAGCTTCTATTTGCGCTAGACTTTATTAAACTTCCTTGTATTTTGCGATAGCAATCATGTTATAAGCTCATCTATATCATAGAATACCATAACGCTACGTTTATAAATCTTTTAGATGTTTCACAATAAATATAAGTTTATTTAACAATGTTGCGTAGAAATAAAAGTAATTAAATGCTTTTTGTAAGTCTTTGAAATAAAAGCATTACTAAGACATCACTTAGAAATTTGAAAGCCTTTGTTCGTATTTGAATAGAAAAATGTTGACGGTCAAAGCAAAAAAAACCTTTATTAATGTTACGTAAAATAACCCATAATTTCCAGTATTTTCAAGTAATAAAAGTGGGAAAATTCCATAGCTATAGCAGTACTGAATGTTCTAGAACATGAGCTTTCTACAGTGACATTTAAAAGTTGTTGGTTTAAAAAAACAAGGTTTTTGAAAAATAAGAAGACTATGATGAGAATGCGATAAAAAGTTTTAAAATACAAACATTGGTAGTTCTTATCAAATATTCTAAATCACAGGGTGTTGAGCGGTACTTCGGCTGGAGAAGTTGCTATGTATCTATGCATCTATGATAAGTAATAAGCGCTGTCAACATGAAAGAGCTGACTGAAGTGCATCCTTTCATGTTCCGGAAATCTTGGTAGACTCTTAAACGGAAATTTGCTCGCGAATGTAATCTCCAGACTCTAGGAGTAGTTTCAAGTCACATGTTGAGAGCGGAAATCTAGAAATGTCATTCACAGACACCGCAACGAAGTAGTCAAAGTTGCGGAATTGGTTTCCGTTGCGGTAATTTAAAACGTAGTAAGAGGAACTGCCAGAGTTTAGTAGACAAGTTAGTCAGGATAAACAAATGCTGATTTTATCAATAAAAATATTATTAAATTGGGTTTTTTTTGTAAAAGTAACAGAACTCAAACACGGCGATATTATTTCGAATCATATTATCTGAGTAAGCTTTACGCGACTTTTGATAAACACCCTACGAATCTCAATTTTGTGACGATCGTACACGTATCGTAAGGATATAATATGAAAGATAATGCGAGGTGACGCTACAACGTTCGGCAGTTGAACAGAGCCCTTAGTCCGAAGACGCATTTTAAAACTCCCTACTCTCGAGCCGACAGTCGTCTCTCGGATCTCTCTCTCTACTTCTTACAAAAATATAAGGACATCCGAGAGACGACTCTCGGCTCGAGAGTAGGGAGTTCTAAAATGCACCTTCAGACTACGGGCTCTGGCATCAAGTAGTGTGATTTTAATACTGTTTCGATACGTTTACGATCATTACATTCATTTGTGATCGGGGCAAGGCGTGGCAATGATAGCTGCTGTATCGTCCCTCTTTATATCCGGTTTAAGATATTTATTTCTCTAAGAATACAATTCGCTTAACGAAAATCACAAGAGTAACATAGGTGTAAAGTCATATAGAAATACATATTACGAGTGTTGGAAGGACGGAAAGCTAACTTAGTGAGAATAACAAGAAATGTAGTCAATAATAAAAAATATTGTAAGTAGTTTTTTTTTCTGACCAACAATAGAATTATGTGATCACTAGCTGTTCCCGCCGCGACTTCGTCCGCGTGCCGTTTTAAGAGATTTTGCGATAACCCATTACTATCTTCTTATGAGGGAAATTGATGGTAAAGAGCAGTCTATGACGGAAAACTTAGTATCTATACCTACTTATTAATAAAACCGGGCAAGTGCGCACGAAGAGTTCCGTACCGTATCTATCTCCCGTTGCCCTTATCAATATCGAATAAATAAAAATCACGTTTTTATGTATAAGCCCCCTTTAATATTAATTATTCGTGATAGTTATAGAATTGAAAATAGACAAAAATCAAAGACAGTGTGGGGATAATTAATAGACCCCACAGGATTTACTTTCACAGAATTTGTTTTTATACTCAGTAAAAAAGTCTAGTTTTACCCTTTGGTTTCCGAACCCTAAAAACCCAATAACGTAATGCTTCCATCTTGAACACATTCTCGTATAAAGAATGATCGTATCCTTATGTGTTTGGTCTTTTGGTGGAATTCTGGCGGATTCTTAGCCATCTTAATTGCTGATTCGTTATCAACACATAGGGATGCTGGACATTCACCAATGATATCTTTCATGATCTTTCGAAGCCAAATAATTTCTCTAGCAGTTTCACTTGCTGCCACTATTTCTGCCTCGGTGGATGAAATCGCTACTGTGCTCTGGCGTTTACTTTTCCAGGATATTAGACCTCCAGCATACATGCAAAGAATGCCTGAGGTAGACCTTCCAGTTTCATGATCACCTCCGTGGTCAGCGTCACTGTAACATTCTAAATTATGACTATTTCCTGGCTTGTAAACGATGCCTTCTTCTATAGTCCCTTTCAAGTAACGCATTATCCTCTTGATATTGATGATGTTCTCCCTTGTAGGTTTATCTAAATTTCGAGATACAACACTGACAGCAAAGGCTATGTCAGGCCTCGTGCTTGTCATCAAATAAGCTAGTGATCCAACAGCTTCACGGTACGGGAAGTTCATTGAAACTTCATTAACATCTTGAGCATTATTTGCTTTTAAAATTGGTGTTGGCACTGGCTTACATTTCTCCATGCCAAACCTTTGCAATATGCGAGCGATGTACGATTTCTGATGCAGTAAAATAGAACCATCAGGGTACCTTAACCACGCTCTGCTACCATGTTAAAGTAGATATAAGTACTGTAGGATCGAATAAAACCGGTTACAATAAATAAACGAATATTATTAACGTATACTGTAAAGAATATATTTAGTCAAGAGTGAAGATAGTGACATTGATGACAATCAACAACGTTTGGTTGCTATGGTAACATCTAAGGTTGGTGATAGATATTAAAGGAGTATCTATTCCTAACAGTAATTTCTCCCGTTTTCCCAACATTTCCCTTCACTACTCTGCTCCTATTGATTGTAGCGTGATGAAAAGTATCCTATATGTTGCTCAGGAGTATGAAGAACAATTGTACCAAGTTTCGTTAAAATCCGTCCAGTAGTTTTTGTTTCTATAAGGAACATACATACAGACAGACAGACAGACAGACAGACAGACAGACAAAAATTTTACTGATTGCATTTTTGGCATCAGTATCGATCACTAATCACCCCCTGATAGTTTTTTTTTTATATATTTCATGTACAGAATTGACCTCTCTACAGTTTTATTATAAGTATAGATTAAGATTTGGAGTGTCAATTACGCATTGAGTAATATTTGCCATCACAATAAGATTCATAGCAACAATCAAAGTAAATTAGACTTTAGAAGTGTATATGGTTTGTAAGTAATTAATCATTGTAAGTAGGTAAAGATTGCGATGAGTTCTATGATATTTGATTTCGGTCGCCGTCGTTTGTTATTGCATGACTGATTGCGTTGACATTAAGTGAACTTTACGTATGGTAACTTCAAGTCTGCGCTAACTTTTTATAAGATAGACCAATATTCTGAACAACTCAGGGTGTGTCTTTTAAATATTTTATTGTTAGGTATTATTTATTCTCGAATTATGCCAACATTCGGATATGATTTTGATTTTTTCGACGTGCTACTTCCTCTTCACTACTGTGATGTATCGATTCCAGACTTCAACGAAGTACCGCTCTGTGAGTTGTCGATCTCTTGCGACAACTTGCTCTGCGATGCCAACGGCAATCCGCCGTCGCCGTTCGCGGCTACCTTCGTGCTGTTCCCTGAGAGAGATCTGTGTGTGCGCTACTGCAGCACTGAAGCTGTTATGGTATGTGAGCTGTGTACATAACAATGTCTGTCATATGAAGTATCGACACGTCATAAACGTGTACACATGCACGGTACAGATCGTACACATAGCCTATAATCTCTTGCAGCGATGCAGCAACCCAACATTCTCTCGCACCGTGATGTTCCGTGGCAGCGATGGCATCACCAGCGACGTGTTAGTTCGTATCGCGGTTTACGATATCCGCGAGTCGGTCACACAGACCGGCGTGGCAATGGGCTCGGTTACAATGCGGCTCAGCCATATTCAAGTGAGGCTCTTTTTATACATAGCCTATTTATTTTTCATACTAGTTGGAAACGTGTAGTCTTAAACGTAGTTAAAGTCTGACGACTTTTTCTAAGGAACTTCCAAGATTCTATACAATATAACCGTAAATCATGTTACCAATTCATTGGAATTTTCTAATTTTTACAGGAAGCGCAACGTCTAAGAGTTCCTCTATTGACCATGGATGATAAAACTGTGGGTTTTGTGACTCTCAATGGATGGAGCCTCGAGCCTTCCCACGTGGGGGCCAGCCCCTCTCATCCCAACGTCGAGCGCAACTCCATTGATCTTACTCCTAAGGTTTGTTGTCCGCCATTTTGTGATGACGTGTTACATAAAATGGATGCGCGATTACTACAAAACATTTTACAGTAAAAACAAATAAAAGTTCGTAAGAGTTTAGAAGATTTATTATTGTGTAGCTGTGTGATACAATAGCAAATTGATTTATGCGGCATTTAAAATATATTCTGCCGTAACTAGTTTTTTATTTTTAGATCCTCTGTCACCGCCGTTCGCAGTCTCTACCCCCTCGTCTGGGTTTGAAGCTAAAATACCCTTCGTACGGCATGATGATTCGTCAAAACTTCCTGAACCCGCATCAGGCTACTTATCGGTTCCACTCGGGGCTGGGCGGGGAGATCACGGTGCATGAGGCGATTGCTGAGCCACGCTTCTGTTTCACTATGCCACTGCAGTTGGTGTAAGTTAAAGTATTGCGTCGTATATTTAGACTGGTGATGCTCAGTTTTGAATTCAATTACTCGTCATCAGTGTATCAAGTTCCTCACGACGAATCTATGAGTACCTACTTATGATGTGATAACTTTACATCGATATATTTTATAGCAACTTTACTTACTTTATTAAGTGTATTTCAAATGCCCGTCTTAACTAATCCTTAAGATTTTATTGAATAAACATAGATTGAGTATGAGTGAGACCATGAATTTCAGAGACAAACTCCGTTGACATAAACTAACATTTTCAGCGAAATCTACATGTGTCGCGAAAAAGAGCTGCTGGAAGCAATGCTCGCGTTCGCTGACATCACCAAACGAGTCGCACCACGTCACCTCGACATGGTGTCAACCCATCTCTCCGTGATGAAACTATTCCAAGCAGCCAAGAAGGTCATGATCAAATATAGCGCGTGCTACACACATATCTCGACTAAAGGTAAGACGAGTCGCAATAATCGTGGTAATGTCCACAGGGCCAGGAACTGTTCAATACGCATCTCAACGTGATGAAGATCTACCAGGGTGCTAAGAGGATGATGCTTAAGTATGCGCATACTTTCTTCAAGCCGAGCTCGCGGAAAGGTAATCTTTGTTACTTTCAGATTTCGTTTCTTACCGGCACTCCTAACACCGCTCGCTACTTCATCTTTAATAAATATAATACTACTTACCCATCTCTTTATGAAAAAGCGCCATCTAAGATCGTGATGCGGAACCTTATAGAATAGACCAAGTAAAGCCAATGGACCCATTGATAACTCAATCAGCCATACTTTACTAGCGTATTACCTACGTGCTTCCGCTACTTACCACGAGAGGGCACATGATACAACTCTTTTTAAATATTCATTAAAATAAAAGAAAAGGTTATCGAAATGGATGAACTTACGGCTTTGATAAGAAATTTGCAGCACAAATTTGATGAACAGACAAATGAAATACGCGACATGAAACAAAGCATACCACAAATTATAAATAACAATATTGATACAAAATTCGCACAATTAGAGCACAAATATAATATCTTGGAAAAAACTATAGAAGACCAGGGTCGAAGAATACAGCAGCTGGAGAGAACCAGTAGGAAAAAAAATGTAATTTTCTTTGGAGTAGAGGAAAACGAAAGAGGTTACCACGAATTACAAAAAAATATAATTACTCTTATTAATAAAAATATAGAAGTAAATGTCAACAATGACAATATTGTAGAAGTAAGGCGCTTAGGCACGAAACAGAATGATGGCAAAGTAAGACCGATTGTTGTGACTTTAAACACAATGGGGTTAAAAATTGAATTGCTGAAAAATAAAAATAAATTGAATGACTCACCATACTACATCAAAGAAGACTTTCCACCTGAAATAATCGAAGAACGTAAAAAACTAACTAAACAATTATTAGAAGAAAGGAGTAAGGGCCGAACAGCTTTTTTGAAATATAACAAACTCATAGTGATCCCAGAAGAAAAACAAATAAAACATAATAATTATCACACAGCGCCAAGTCGGAATCCCAATAAAAGAATCCTATCTGAATCACCGGAACAAAACGATGGAAATACAGGCCTGGGTCAAAATAGTATGAAAAAAAAAACATTCAAGGCACAGAATTCTAACATCCATAATTATATGATAAGAAATCAGCGCAGAGAGCCACCCCCCCACTCTCTACATTCTACTTCTGCCGTCGCTACAAACAGTCCAACGCCGACGTTGCAACAGAACATGAATAAAAATTGACATGCAGCGACCTCTCCTCGAACATTTCCCCCACCACGGCCGGTCACCGCGGGGGTCAAAGACCAAAACCCTCCACTTCAACCAATCTACATCTGTACCTATAATACAAGTAGTCCAGTCAAATTATGGCTAAAAACGAGTTAAATAAACATGAGCGAACACAGTTTGGGGACTTTGAGGATCGATAGGGGGGTGTATTCTGAGCATACATTCCAATTTGAGGGGTTGTACTGAGGTCAGCTCAAGGTCATTTCGATGGAAACGCGTTTCATTCGATATCTCGAGAATGGTTGGTGTTAGGCGAAAAATTGTTGAGACCTTTTCTTTTTCAAACAAAATTTACAAACTTTTTTATTTGAAACTTTTTTTTATAACATTAATATTTTTCAAGTTATTACTCCCGCAAGGCAAAAATTTTACTTTTTTTTCCATTTTTCGTCGTTTTCTCCCCAACCATTCAATTTTATTAAATTTTACCGATCATCAAAGTGTAGATCTTTTAATTATGAATAGTTTTGTGCTTAAACTTTTTTCCGTAATGCCAATACCTTCGGAGTTATATATTACTTTACCGAGCGAAATCCGCGCCACTGTCGCAATATAAAAAGGTCAATCGATTAAACTATTTAAAAATTAAGTATTTAATTTGGGTAAATTTTTGGGTTAATTTGGGTAAGAAGTAAATTAACAATTAAAACTGTTTTACACATTTATTGATAGAAAAATAATTTATAAAAATAATAATATATCGGTAAAGTAATATATAACTCCGAAGGTATTGGCATTACGGAAAAATATTAAGCACAAAACTGTTCATAATTAAAAGATCTACACTTTGATGATCGGTAATATTTAATAAAATTGAATGGTTGGGGAGAAAACGACGAAAAATGGAAAAAAAAGTAAAATTTTTGCCTTGCGGGAGTAATAACTTGAAAAATATTAATGTTATAAAAAAAAGTTTCAAATACAAAAGTTTGTAAATTTTGTTTGAAAAAGAAAAGGTCTCAACAATTTTTCGCCTAACACCAACCATTCTCGAGATATCGAATGAAACGCGTTTCCATCGAAATGACCTTGAGCTGACCTCAGTACAACCCCTCAAATTGGAATTTATGCTCAGAATACACCGCCCTATCGATCCTCAAAGTCCCGAAACTGTATTCGCTCATGTTTATTTATTTCGTAATTTGACTGGACTAAAGATCGCTTTTATCAAATGAACGACTACTCGACTTTAAACATGCCATATTGAAAATAAAATACGACATCATCGGACTCTCAGAAATAAGAAGAACAGGATATCAAATACTAGAAGACGATGCACATGTATTCTGCTACTACGGAGTGACTAAAGGTCAATACGGAGTCGGTTTTCTTATAAAAAAGAAATACAAACTGAATATAGAAAGCTTTATTGGTATATCTGAGCGAATTGCTATACTAAATCTGAAATTTGATAAAATAACTTTGTCAATCATACAAGTTCATGCCCCCACTATTGATGCTAATGATAATGACATCAAAAGTTTCTACCGACAAATACAACAAGCGCAAAAACAATGCTACAAGTGCCAAATTATACTAGGAGACTTTAATGCCCGTGTCGGGCAACGACTGTCTGGAGAAGAAAGAGTACTAGGCAAATACTGCTATGGTAAAAGAGACAAACGCGGCGAAACTCTTTTGGAATTCTGCTGGGAGAACAATATGTTTATTACAAACAGTATGTTTAAAAAGAATCAAAAACATATGTGGACATGGCTCTCACCAAAAAAGACTACAAGCCAAATAGATTACATATTAACTAACAATAAGGACAAAATTACAAACCTTGAAATAATAAACAATCTGTCCTTCCCGAGTGACCATCGACTTGTGAGAAGCACATTTTCTTTGTCAAGTGTTAAAAAAAGTAGAGCCAGCTACGGCAGTAATATTGACAAACTCAGTACACCAGAACAACGAGAAAAATTTATAGATGCTCTAAAAGCAAATATCAGCGCAATACAAATAGAAGAAAATGAAAATGTCGAGTCTCTATATACCAAAATTAAGAAAACAATATCTGAAAGCATAAACCTTACAAGAAATATACAACAAACCAAGAAAAACATTATTAGTGACAACCTAAAACGCCAAATTGTAAGAAGAAACGAATTATTAAACAAGAAAAACCTATCGAAAAAAGAAAAAGATGAACGATGCTATCTGTTCAAAAATATTTATAAATTATTGAAAAAAGAGCATGAAAACCATAGAATAAAAACTATAGAAAATTACCTTATATCATCTGGAAGTTTGAAGAAAGGTATTAAAGCACTTAACACAACCAAACAATGGATCCCCTGCCTTATAGAAAACTCTACCAACCAAAAGACATTTTCCAGATCGAAAATAATAGACACAGCAACAAATTTTTACAAAACCTTATATGCAGCACAAGATACCTCTCCAGATAGCTTATATTCAAATTCAAACGCTACCAGTATAAAAAGATTCTCTATTCAAGAAATAATTAAAAAAATGGAACGTCTAAAAATTGACAAAAGTAATGGGCCGGATGGTATTTCAAATGAAGTGATAAAAACAGGTAGGTTCCTACTGGCTCCACTTGTGACTACACTGTATAATATGATGCTAGATAACAGAGAAATACCACAAGAATTGGCCAAATCGGATATTATTCTACTGTATAAAAAAGGAAACCCAGCCGACATATCCAACTATAGGCCGATTAGCTTACAACCAAATATATACAAACTATTCGCCTGTTGTCTTGAAGAACGCCTAGAAATGTATACTGAAAAATACCAACCACCAGAACAAGCTGGATTTAGGAAAAAATTCTCAACCACGGACCATATACATACACTGGAATTGATCATAGAGAAGTACGAAGAACACAAAAGGCCGCTCTACCTGGCCTTTATTGACTATGCAAAAGCCTTCGACTCTATATCTCACAAGAGCATGTGGAGGGCTCTACATGACTCGAACATCCCACAAGAAGCAATTGAACTGATAAAAGACATTTACAGCAAAAGCGTCAGTTATGTAAAAATGGAAACAAAAGGCTCTGAAATAAACATTTGCCGAGGCGTCAGGCAAGGAGATCCCCTTTCACCTAGAATTTTTATAACTGTACTTGAAAACATAATGAAAAACCTAGCCTGGGAGAATAAAGGTATCAACATAAAGGGGGAACGCTTAAGCAACCTCCGGTTCGCAGGCGACATCATTCTTTTTTCAGAAACACCAACCCAACTTGAAAGAATGGTCAATGAACTAGACGCTGAAAGTCGCAAAATTGGCCTCGAACTCAATACCACTAAAACAAAAATAATGACAAATAACGAAAAAGTACCTATCAAAGTCAATAATATATCATTAGAATACGTATATGAATATATATATTTGGGAAAACAGATTTCATTTAGCAAGACAAGACATACAGATGAGATAAATAGACGAGTAAACCTATCATGGAACAAGTTCTGGAACAATAAAGAAGTACTAAAATCAAAACTCCCAGTGAAGCTAAAGAAAAAAATCCTAGACTCATCTATATTACCATGTTTGTCCTATGGCTGTCAAACGTGGATATACAACAACTATACAAATAACAAAATTCAAGTATGTCAAAGATCAATGGAAAGAAGCATCTTGAACGTGAAAAGATTAGATAGGAAGAAAAATACAGAAATAAGAAACACTACAAAAGTAATTGATGCCCTAAAACATTGTAAAAAACTTAAATGGAAATGGGCTGGCCATGCCGCGAGAATGGACAAGGATAAATGGACTAAAAAGCTTTTAAATTGGGCAGGACCAGGCTTAAAAAGGAAAAGAGGTCGACCTAGAGAAAAATGGTCGGATGAAATAAATGCATTGGCAGGTGAAGACTGGATATACAAGGCAAATGATAGAGACAGTTGGAGTAAAATGGAGGAGACCTTTACTCGTTGAGAGGTCCTTTTAAAATTAAACAAAATAGCATCTTAGAAATATTAATGTTTATTTTATATTCAATTATTATTACTTAAATTAGATTAATTTATTTTGCATGCTCATAAATAAGTATATTGTATGTTTGATTTTATTAAGGAAATAAAAAGGTTATAATAATAATAATAATAATACTACTTAAGGTGACGGGTATAGCCAAATGCGTGTTTATGGGGATGTTTTCAGAAAAAGTGATAGCATGTGGAGTTGTGAAACTTATTATTTCCTATAAGACATATATTGAACTAGTATGGTATTAATCAAAATGTGTGCTCTTGGATATAGTTTACTTTTAAATGTAAGTTTATAGTACCAACACCTTTTGCAGATTTGTGGTTTTTGACCCCATTTTTTATGGGTTTGGTAGATTTGTTTGGTACCAAACTCAGCACAGCTATTCTTATGGTTCGTATCTTGTATGTTGCTAAAAAAACATTCTACATTAAGGTGTTTAAAGAAGAAGAAGAGTAGCACCTTAGGAATTATAAGTGTTCGATTGCTGTGTGCTCGCAAATATTCATAAGGCGCTACTTTAGAGTTTGACAATCCGAACTGTGCGCGGCTCATTATGTGTTTTGCGTCGTTATCAGCATTCTTGCTGAAGTTGAAATTGCGACGTTGCCACGCTGACTATCTAGAGTTTAACCACCACGGCAAAAACTATGCCGTGTTATAAGTTTAACGTGTGTGTAGATATAATAAATAAATAATAAAGTTGGAAGTTAATGACATTTTTATTTATTATGAAAAATTTCACCCGACCCGTCGCCTTAAATTTATAAAACTAAAAAATATTACTTACATTGTAGAGACGAACCATTCTAAATATGCACGCGCCTCCAACGCGTTTACACTCACATGCGAACATAATGTAGAAATACAATACAAATACGTTTGTTTTGTCATTGGTTGTTCAGTCACTGTCTTGATACGTTCCATTACTAGAGAATGGCCGGATATGTCGACCTACTAATGCATTTTTAAATGGTTTATTTCTACGTCCGAATAGAACAGACTGTTTTCAGAATACGTAAAGTACCACCTTTATTCTGTCAACAGTTAACTCTTATATGTTTTGTCATTAAACATCAATCTGTAGAAACCGTAGAAGATCTGTAAGGTAATTCAGACTACAAGTCTTCGTAATAATATCAGAAGACTGAAATCCTCTTTCATAATCCTCCAATTATCCAAAAAGAAAACGAAATCCTAAGAAAAAGTACATATTATCAAAGTTACTACCGATCTTCTGTTGTTCTATAATGATTTCGTTAGTCAAATAGTAATGGACATCTTTGTTGTTTAGTATGAACGGTAATGCTATCTGACAGATTTTGAATCAACCGCCAAATTATTTTATACATATTCGATGACCATTTTCTAACAAAACACCAATACCCTCACTGAAACTAACCCCCATTTTAACGCTTTCAAAAGTCGATATATACTCGAAGATCTACATTGCGTTTCAACAACTACTGCAGAACGCAGTAGAACTTTACACTTCCATAGAATCTACCTATATGCCTTCAGTAATTTGGTAAAATAATTTTCTTTTCGCATTGTAGATGGGGGGCTTCTATAAATACATTCTGTCATGTTTGAAGTGTATAACTCTTCGAGTGTGTACCGGCCGTAACACCCAGTTATCTAGCTCTTGTGATGTTAAGTTCGTGTTACAGAGGAGGCGGATTTGGAGTTCGTGCCAGTGAACTTGCATCTGCAACGCATGTGGGTGCATAATGACACGCTGAACAAAACTGGCTTCCACGACGTTGTGACTGTTGGAGCATTCTCCTCACACAGCCATCAGTCAGATAAACCTGGCGGACTGATCAGGTGAGTGAATGATCAAAAAAGTCGTCCGTGGTGTTTCTCTGTTCTTTTTAATGGGGGGATCCACACTCTAAACCCTCGTTCGTTGTATAACTTCTCTCCTCCGACTGTCCCGACTTTTTTAACACATTCACTTTCTTAGATTGACAGAAATATCATCAAAATGTTAATTTATCTCAATTTTGACAAATATAATAATATATTAAGTACGCTTTCATTTCCCTATAATTTTTCACAAAATCCATTCGTTATTTCATATGCTTACTTTGTCTTCTATGTCCAGTTTACTCAGAAAACGTAAACCATGTTTATTTCCTCCAGGCTGGTCCAGCAGTCTAAGGATACATCAACCCAGAAGGCAGAGATGATGGCCAACACTAACCGTCTTGAGGCAGAGTTCGAGAAGCTTAACACCATAAAAGCTCTTCGCAACGTTGCTGTTGCTAACATGGATAAGACATTACTGCTGATGCAGGCAGGCAGATTTGGAGATGCGAGGAAAGTCGTTGGAGGTAATTTTTGACTTCCCTTCCGGTCGCGAATACTTATCCCTTGGCAGTGTAAACAAAACCTTACATTAAACGTGTATTTCAGACATAAAATATAATGTGGCCAAGATCCTGAGTTTGTGGGACGTCAATGCGGTTGAGGAAGCGTTGTCTAAGATAGGCTGGAACAAAAAACGCATCGACGATGAAGCCGAAACGGTTAGTATTTTCCTGTCCACGAACAATTCATATACTATTAGTATGAGTAAAAATAAGATGATCTGTATTTTCATGATTCGGAGCTCTTTTTACTGTACTTGCAACGTACAAATCAAATATATTGGCTAAATATTTTTTTAAAGGTAAGACTAGCTGAACAACTGGCTATGCAAGCTCAGCAAGCGGCCACACCAGGCGAATCCGGCGGTGCTGCTTGTCCGGATCGCGCGACTTCGGGAATCCATACTGTGGCCAATGTCACTGTTATTGACAGTGCAACTGCTGTAGCAGCATTAGAAAGTGTCAGGGCTATTGCTGCATTGGAGAGTGCCAGAGCCAATGCTATACCAGAGGGCGTCGAACCCACTGCGGCGTTAGATGACGTCGGGCCAAAAAGTCCTGCATACATTCCCGTTTCAAAAGACGGAGCCATTTCTACCCAAAATGCTCTTATAGAAGAAGCCGGGCCCGTAGCATCGGAGGCCGCTGGGGCTAAGATCATTGCTGAAATGAAAGAACCTGAACCAGTCACTGGTAAAGAAGATTGTATCATAGATGTCATAGATGGTGTTGAGGCAGTTGCTGCGTTAGAAGGTGATGCCACTTTTGGTACATTAGAAGGCCCTGAATCCATTTCTGGTTTAGGTGGTTCAGTTATGGACGGTGCTGAGGTTTTTTCTTTAAATGAACCTTTGGCGAAAACCAATCCGGAACCGGTTTCTGGATTTGAAAGCAATGTGGCTGCTTCCATTCCAAAAAGCCCTGAGTCCGCACCAGTGGTTTACAATGTTTCTGAAATAAAAGGTTATGTGCCCGCTACTACAGCTAGTAGCCCTGAGCTATTTTCTGGTTCAGATAACGCTTATTTTGTTGACGGCACAGACATGTTTTCTGTGTTAGAGAACGCTAGGACGGTCTCTCTACCAGAGGTTTATGGAGCAGCCACTCCGCCAGAGCTAGTTGGAGACATTTTCACACCAGAGGTCATCGGGGTCGTTTCAGGACCATTTGGCGGCTCCTTCTCACCGGAAGACGTATCTGGCACCTACACGTACGAAGAGCCACCGGAATACAAGGCCGGAATAACTGTTACCTCACCGATATGTATTCCCAAGATGTCGCCTGCTCTAAGATCTGCTTTAGAAGCTTCGGCAGCTGAAGGAGCTTTAGCTGTGCTGGCTTCTAGATCTAACCAAAACATGTCCAAGGAGCTACCTTCCTCTAGTTCAAGTGACACCACCTCTACAGCCAAAGATTCGGTTAAAAACAAGCTCCAATTCCAACCCGATCACTTTAAGAAAGAGAGCGAAAGCAGCGAAAACAGCGGTTTTAGCGCACAAAGCAATCTAAGCGGAAACAGCAAGAGCAGCGCTAAAAGCGAAAAGAAAAAACCCACACGCAAAGGGAAGTGTAACCGCAACATTCAGAACCGGATCGCTGACAGCAATGAACGCCCGTCTCGTCCAGGCCAGGTCGGGAAACCGAAAGCTCCGCCCGTGAATGAGCGTCAAGGCAGCCGCAAAGATGCTAAAGCCACCGAACAAAAAGCCAACAAAAACGTTGTGAATAACAAGAAAGCAGATAAGAAAAAGGTAAGTCTATGTCCTAAATATAACATGATTAACATGTATGTATATCTGCAGGCTAAGCATAAATGCCATCTAAAATATCTGTGGAAGAAAAGGTATACTATAAATAGTTATGTTTGAGTATAGTTTGCCTTCTCTTCGACAGAAAGAATCTTCGACTACTCTTGTCGACATCATTGCGTCAGCGACTTCATAGAGATGATCTATTTTGTAATTTTTTTACAAGTTTTTTGAATTCATTTCTTGAAAATAGATCTTCTCAATTCAATTGTTTTTGTAATGCGTGTGTTACACTAACATACATTTCTAATGGAATTAAATCAATCAAATAAAAAAATTAGAAATGTTATACAAGCTTTTGCGAATAAAAGCTATTGCATGATACAGCCGCTATCGCAATTTTCTTTCAATTTTTATATGAAGTAGGTCGCAATATCTTCAAACTATTCGAGATATGTATGTGTTCTTGTTCTTCAATGGTACTAGAACACATTATATAAACTACAAATTACTAGGAACAGCTTTGCGATGATTGGATAATTAGAATGAAAGCATCTAAGCGATTTCAAAGTTTTGACCAGAATAAGTCTTAAAAAGACGTATAAGAACTACTTGACGATATTAAATTGTATGTAAATCAAACGACTGTGATAATTTCATTTCACCATTCATAATACCAATTGTAATGGTAAATGACTGATTAACTTGATTCTCAATGATTTTTGTGATTTAACTAACATTTAACATATAAAAGAAATAAAAACTTATCTTACTAATTACTTATATTGTGATATTATTCTATTCTGTAACTACATATAATCCTAACCAATCAATATTTATGTGGGTATTTAAATAAAAAAAATATTTAAATATTGCCATATTACATTTTATTTTAGTCATCATTTATTTATTGCAAATTATGGCTTGGAACAGAAACAAAACAAAAATACTAACCAAATTGATATAACATCACAATATTGTATAAATATGCTGGCAACATATGTATTTTTTGTAATGCGTTTGTAATTCATCTTCTCGAGACTAGATGGCGCTGTTTACACCCACCAATATTTTTACATCAATCTATTTTAGGGAAAAAAGAATCGCCGAGTCGAGCGTGATGAAACTTTGCCTCCATTCGTAATGGATCCGGAAATTCGTCACTACAACCTGATGTTCTTCTCAGACGTCACAACAGCCATCAATGATATGCTCTTCAACGTTGATCTCAGTGTCAATGAGATCTCTAAGAGAGGTGAAGAATATTTTTTATAAATTTAATAAATCTATCAATCTTTATTTAGATCTGAAACATTTAATTAACTGTTAGGCCATAGTAACTTCAAATTTGAAGTGTATCCACTTCCTCATTTTATTATATTAAACATGAAGTTTTTTCCAGGATCATACACGGAGGCTGAATTTGAAGATTCCAAAATCTTGATGGATCTTCTGATCAAACTACTGGATGAGACCCACAAATGGACCCGTATGGCTCATACAGCCATGCGTATTGAATCTGAGACTCCGATGTGGACTCTAGAACACGCCACGCTTCAAAGTCGTCGCGACACTTGCTTCTCACAGGCGGTATGAATACTATCCTGCTTTATCTTACTAATATTATAAACGCGAAACTTGTCACTATGTATTCTATGTATGTATTTACAAAAAAAATGTAAAAAGTATCAGCAATATAGTTCCCATAGTACAAGCTTTGCTTAGTTTGGGACTGTGTGAATTGTCCGTGATTTTTTTAAATAAATCATGTCAAATATCCCGTTTATAAAGTAAACTATGTGGATGTATGTGTTTGTCTTTCACGGAAAAAGTATAGAATAAGTGTAAAATCTTACTAATATTCAAAAAAATTATAATATTAGTAAGATTTTACAACAAAAACGAATAATAATATTTATTGTTTATTTCAGTTGACCGCAACCGCTGCTGGTCTCATGTGCTGGCTATCTTCTGAGCCGGGAGAGATAGTCGCAAAGATCATTCAATCGGGCTTAGGTCCGCTCTGCGGCTTCGAAGGACTTCTAAGTCTGTATGCTTTGGAGAGAAATATGTGGGGAGATATGGTTGTTGCAGTTGAAGATCTGCATACCGTGATATTTAAACTTGTGAAACTTACTACCAGGTGAGATACTCTTTGTTTTTATTATGTTAATTCGTTATTGTTTACGTTTATTTAACACTTTTATGTCGTACAACTTTTTCGATTTAACAAATTGATAGTCTTTAATGTTGAGTATATATAATAGACTATAAGTTTGTTTAATTCAAAGGTTCTAGTATGGCTCACACGACAAAATACAGAATAATACTAATTTTAGTCATCATCGAGTTATTTTGTACAATACTTTAAGGCCATTGAGTAAAGTGGAAACTAGAATGCTGATTACTAATGTATTTTTTACTTTTACTCGTGTTTTAAGCACAAAATTGTTGTATTGTTTCAGTATCCCTGTGATTCCGCAAGTGACCGGACGCCGCAATGCTGTTATCGTAGAGCTGCCTGTCTCCGAGTCTTTGTATGCTCGTTTCGATAACTTCCAGGTAAGAGTATTATTCACCTCTGTGAACGTAAACCCAATATATTGTAGTTCCTTCAAATACCATAATGGTGTTCTTTGCTTCAATAAGAATCCAAGTAATTTTAAATATAGCTCTTCAATTTCTTGTCAAATTACGGATTCAATCTTGTGTTCTGTCGGTCGTGGGTTCGACTCCCACCCAGATCAAATGTTTGTGTGATGAATATAAATATTTGTTGTGTCTGTGTGTTACGTATGTATTTAAAAAAAATCTCAAGTATTCTATCTGCAGTCTAGTTCCCATATAAGCTTTGCTAGTTTGGGACTAGGGTGTGATATGTGAAATGTCCGTGAATATTTATTTATTATTATTTTTACAGGACAAGCCTACTTTTACTATAACTGCGGTACTGTTTAACATTGGTATAAACGAAAAGGCGGCTGTGGCTGCAGCTTTGGGTGAATGTAGACCGCAGTACTACTCCAACAGCGACAATCTGGAGAGACTGAATAAGTACTACCACAATTATACGAAGATCTTCCCCAGTGATCCCTTGGAGCCTATTCGAGGTAACCTTCATACATATCTATCTAATTAATTATCATGAAATAGAATATATCAGAAAAAGAGAAACAAAGTTATAATATTAGTAGGATGTTTTTCATGTTTTACAATTCTTTTATTTCAGGATGTTAAATAATTTGTACTGTTTACAGCATCCTCTCGCAGCAAGCCTCTGGAGGAGGTAATGGAGAATCTTCGCACGGCCGTGGCAAAACGTGCTCCGAAGGACACTGAAGTACTTCAGTTAGCTGCCCTGGCCACCCGTCAGATGCACGGTAATATAATTATATAATTAGCTAAAGGTGTTGTAAGGATCACCTGGACGCCCAGAAAAAAATATTGGTGGAATGTCGCCAAAGACCGGGATAAGTATAAGTATAAGGGACCGGCTTTGGGGGAAACCTTTGCTAGCAGTGCAAGTGGGACAATATAGGTTAAAAAAAATTCAAACACAAACAAAACAATGTTCTACTTATTTTCATTTGTCATTTTACACGGGCCCTTATATTATACACTACATATTAAAAAGAGCAACGGAGTCTTCGATCATAAAAGAACTAGATACACAGTCCCGTGCAAAAACGAACTTAAAACTGTCCTCAAGAAGGTACGTAAAATAGAAAGAGAAAGAAAAAATAACGAAACATGAGTGGCCAATATATACCAAAACAAAATAAACCTTACTCCAATGAATTACAGTCGGATTTACAACGGACAAAACAAAACACATTAAATTTTACGACCGTAGCTCGGCACTAGAACATAGAATGAGTGGAGTCGAACTAGATATTTTTATACAGTTATTTATAAATGATCTTTTAATATTTTTTGGGTGTATGTAATTATGATTAATGAACATAATTGTAATCTCCTGAATGTAAGTATATAATATAATTCAATGAAACAAATTTATACGCAATCAAAATTATTTATTTTTGAACATATCACGCTTCCTTGGGTTGGCTTAAAGAATTCTTCAGCTCTTTCACGCGCTACAGCAGCTATCCATTTTCCACACCGCAAAGGATCTCGAGGAAAGCTAAAAAAAAAAAAACTACACTCAAATCTTCTATATCGTATAACATATAAAATTATGTTTATAATAAAGAAATTTATTGAAACAAAAGTTACTATAGTGGTGCCAATACTCTGCCTAATCCTCCGGGAATTACATGCGTGATGTTTTAATTGAACAATAAAAATATTTATTTTAACAAAAAAAAAAAAAACAATAGCGTCTCCACCAAATGGAACAGGATCAACACATGTTACCCGAATAAATTAAGTAGCTGTGCGACAATATGAATTGTACGTTTAGTAAAAGTCTTTTCAATTGAAGTGCTTTATAAACTCTGCTGATAATTTGGACAATTTAAAAATTAATGTTTTACGGCGATTTCTTGACGAAATATCAGTATTTATAATACAGTAATAGTAGTTATATATTGGTAATATTAGTACTTACCGAAAAAATGAAATTCCATCCTTTTTTCCCGTCCTAGAAGAGTGTTTTTTGCACTTTTTAAACGAGCACGGAGGCATGTTTACGTTCCGAGCGTTTGAACAGTACTAAACTAAAATGATGACCAAATCTCGATTTGGTCATCCTTTTGGTGAGGACGTTTTTTGTCGCTGATTGTGTATCTAGTTCATAGATGATCGAAGAACGGAGTATTAGAATCCGAATAGATTCAAATCCTGTGGAGCATATTATTCTTTAACTCACCGCTGAAATAAATCCTGTCCTGTAATTATAATTTTTAACTCATCGCTTAAATACTGTGACTTTTTTCGCACAAAAAGTTCAAGTCTAGTCCTTAACCGTGTTTGATTTCAGGAATACGCTTCACATCGTGCAAGAGTGCTAAGGACCGTACCGGAATGTCAGTGACCCTGGAGCAGACTAACATTCTGTCTTCCGAGTATCATCTCGCCGATCACGACCGCAGACGGTCGCTTGATGTTATGCGCAGGTACGAATTGTTAATGAAATTAAAAAAAAAATGAAATGAAATTTATTTAATCAACAACAAACATCATACATTCATTAGTTAATGAACAATACTGTATCTCTGCGGAAGATGCAGATTGGAAAACATTGGTACCCAAACTAGGAATATCCTGTGATATGGAGTACCAATGCCCTCCGCCGGAATTAGTTGAATACATGGATACAAAAAAGTTAAAGCTATGTTAATTGCTTTTATAGCGTATAATATTATAATTTAAAAACTAAAAAGTTATACATTCGAGAAAAGCAAGACATAAGATTATTCTGATTTAATTAAATTAAATATTCATTCTTCTAATTAATTACAATTTATTAAATTTTATTTTAACATGGTGGTTTGGAAACAATATCTATATATATATGTATGTACTATATTTTAATATATAAACGTGATTCACTCGTTCGGATAATTATTTTTAGATTAGGTAGGTACATCGCATTGTACTGATGTAATGTGTGAGTGAGAAATAACTAGATATATTTATTATACTTATTTACTTAAGTTGTAGAAGCCATTCTTTTAGTGTTTTCTTACATTTATAACTAGTTAAGAGATAGAGATTTTATAAAGATTAACAAAATATTAATAAATGCCCTTCAAATTTTTTGTTCTAGAATCTGAATAGAACTTGATCAGCACAGTTCAGATTCATTTATTTCTTGCATACATGGTATTATCAGCTCAGATGTTAGGTAGCAAATTGTATAGTCATAACACAGCCCCTCGAATTTCAAATGTTTGAATGATTGAGTTACTGTAAGACAGTGCTGAGTTGGAGTTTAGTTTAGAAAATTATATTAATTACTTTACAATATAGCGAGAACCATTTTAAATTAAAAACGTTAAATTTTAATACATGGTATTCAATATTGATATTACTTAAGTTAATACGAGATAAGTGATAAAATATAAAATAATAATTAATAAAATTGTGTTTCAGCGAGGGTTGCCGCCGTGAGAATGCTTTGAAGAACATCGGCCTCAGCAAGTACGCTTTTACTAAGAAGCAAGTGATGTCTCTTCCAGAAGATTACCAGCCTCCAAAGGGTTCCTACGGCACCGTGCTGACCTAAACATACAAACACCACAACACTCCCTTTTACAATAAACTTCGGGCGTTGATAGATTCACTCGATTTTCAATAGTCAGCGTAATAACATATAATAACGATATTTCGAAATTAACTTAATATACCAAATGCCTATTCGTTTCTTATAGTTTGAAGAATTTATCACTTCCATTATACTTTCACTTGGTAATGGGTGAGTCGACAATTTTACCATTTTTATACCAAAATTATCGGATCCAGAAGCATAATTTTTTAAAGAAAACTTTTTATACATATGTTTTTTAAAGATGGACATGATAATACTAAAACATACGTCACAAAACGGATTAAATAAGCTGTTTATTTTATTAATGTTATGTCATTCAACTGGGCTTAAAAACAGTAATTCTATCAATTTTAACTGGACTGAGATTGAAGACAATTTCTACCGCAAAATGTGCCTTGTTAACTAAGGCCTATTAATTAATTTGCTATTGCGCTATCATTGATATTTTATTGAAAGTTTGACAGTAAAAATAAAAGTGATGTAGCGCCATCTATACCGCTACATGTTGAACTATATCGAAGTCTACGCAACAGACCAACAGATGGCAGATACAAATCCTAGATCTTGTAAACGAAGTTAGTACGGGGTTTGAACATAAGTAATAGAACCGAATACATTGGTCCTCGGACCCCGAGCCATAGGATGGTAATCAGTTCTATTACTTATAGCCTAAGAGCCGACCTCAGCCAGACCTTCGTTATTTTAGTAAGGCTGAAGAACGACCCCTGACTATCGAGTTTCGGTTGTAGGCTCTCCCCCTATTATGTTCAAACTCCGTGATAACTTCGTTTGCGCAATCTAGGATTTGTATCTGCCATCTGTTGGTCTGTTGCGTAGACTTCGATGTAGTTCATCGCGTAGCGGGATAGATGGTGCTACACTGAATATCACATTCTTGTGATATGTTCACCTCTGATTCAATTTGACAAGTCTTATATTTTTTTACTTTTGATAAGAACATTTCAGTTTATTTTATGCTCTACCCTTGAAGTTCTATAGTAGCTACAAATCAATAGAAGTCCTTGAAATATAAATTAATGTGTTTTACGAAAATGGCCTAGTCTAACCTCAAGTTTATCGAAAAGAAATTGAATTTATGCTGAAATGTTGAGTGACAAATCAGTCTTATCTCCAAATAAATATGTTCGCTTTAGAATTAACGCCCGATGTCATTGATATTAGGGAGCACTGATAATTCAAAATGGAGTCGCAGAATGATTTAGATTTACATCTAAAATTTCATAAAAAGAAATACCCACCGTGTTTGAATAGACATTAACCGGTGTTAGTGTCCCTTCGTAAAACAACCATAATGATGCATCTGTTGCATTTTATGTCAATTGACATTTTTAATGACTAAATATTCTAAGAATTACGTAAATGTATGTATTTTACCGTTGTAGACCAAATACTTACACTGTAGTCCAAAGTACTTAAAGTGTTGATGTGTAATCAGTAGAGTTTTACAAGATTTAGTACCGATACAACTTTTCTTATTTGCACAATTTCTAACGATATCGTAACTTTTCAAGTGTTATTGAAATATACAACGTTAGAAATAGAAAGTTTGGGTAGTAAAAGTTTCATCAAATTTTGTGATTTCTAGTCTGCAATTCCTAAAAATTTTGGCAAAATCACATTTATAACAGATACACGTAGTTTAAGGTACACTTATTTTCCTGTCCTTAATTTGTAGATGCAAATGTGCCAAATAAAAAAGTATTACCATTTATCTATGTACTATACAACCAATATTATTACAGCCTAATTAATTAACTACATTTACAAAACACACCAAAATTATAGAACAGTGAACGCCTAGAAAAAACAACTGCTTTACTGAATTTTATTTTTCTTTCAAAGGATATTTACTGAAAATAACATAACCATCTTTTGAATTGTATTTAACGAATTTGATGGAATCGATGTTAAATGTTACAAGGAAGTGATAAGTATGTGCTAAATGTCTTGTACTTATATTAGTCAAATATTTATCGGTGTATTTTATGGTAGTCGTGTTTACACACATTTTTATAGGTAAAAGTATACCAGTCTTGTTCAGGATCGACAACGGAAAGATCTCTCTCGGCAAGACATGTTTGATAACTAAACGGCATTATCACGTCTGATAGGTTGATTAGCGTATTCAATCGTTCTGGGTTAGTGTTTGGGTCGTAGGCTCTGAATTTGCGAGGCTTGTCGTTACGCGGGATTTATTAAGCAAGGCCCTTTTAAAAAAGAGGGAAAGCACTCATTTTATTGTGGACAATCAGGCTCGATTTTTGTTGGTTTGTTTACAATTTTGTACCCCAGAACTGAACACTATTTCCATTCTCTATGGTATTTAACAATATTACGTTCTGTAAAGTAAAATTTTCATATGTAGGTTTTTTTTCTGTATTATTCCTATTTTAACTCTAAAATCAAACCATTCCAAACTCTACGCACATTTTATTTTCCTATGTAAAAGGTTGTTTTAATAATTGTTTTTTTATAGCCAAAGTACAAATTATTATATTTTATAGGGTTTATTTTCTACGATTCATTCTATGATTCAGTTGTGATAAAATATTTTAATATTTTCTGATAACTTTATATTAAACACGTCTGCGTAATGGAAATATTTAAGTTTATACTGATGTTTATATTTAAGATATTCAAATAAGTGGTAGGTACTTAAAGTAAACTTAAATCAACTGGGAATTTGGAATTCTTGTCATTTAAAGTAGACTTATAAGTAAGTAGTACTTAGTTTTTAAGAAAAGGTACCCAGATTTTTTCGTTACACTTTAGCAACAAAATAATGGTATCCGCTAGTCGGCTAATAATCTCATTATTTGGCGTTTTAAAGCTGTTTTTGTTTATTTGAGTTAAATTTAAGTTTTCGTTGATTTTTAATTAGATTTATTGAAAATAGGGTAAAAAAGGGGCAAATTTTGAGACTAATTTTTTTATAATTTTTACTTAATAAAAAAAAGCCTATATTTTTTTACCGATTTTAAAACTTATGGGTTTATTTAACTATTTTTTTATATTTCATAACAAAAATGTGCCATTCAGTTGTACTTACCATTTTATATAAGAAGCTAATTCACCACAGTTTTAATAAGTAGTTTAAAAATTATTCGTGCTTACAATCAGTTGAATAATTTTCGATTAGCAATTTCTAGATTAAACTTGTATGTCATTTATAACTGTGTGTTAATTTAGAGACATATATTGATGTATTATCGATGGTGGAATCAATTAATATTGTACTCGATTGATGTTGTTCGTGTATAATTAATTTGCATCGTTTAATATGTTGTCTGGGAATTTCTTAACTTCATATTAAATAACTTTTTAGGTAACTTGTCTTTGTACTGCAGTCTATTGAAAAACTTATTGACCGTCTATCTCCTTCATATCTTAGTTTTAAATGTGTACTTATGATAACCAATAGCGTTTATTGGTAGATACATTTCAAAGCAAATGTTACATTTTATTAGAATCTCATAATGTCAAGATGATGCATGCCGTCTTAATTACTTTTAATTGTAAAACAATTCTTAAGAAATTGATTTATTTACATAATTAGATACATTATCATTCAAAGTTGATTTAAACTGTACTTTTTTTAACTTTTTTATTTCACGCATACAGGGTGAAAAGATAATAATTAGATTTGAGAAATAGCACGATCTAAAGCGTTATGTATGCATGTACGATTTTAGTTATTTGTTTATTTGGTATAGTTTGTTTTAAAATGTACTTATGTACTTATTGGATGATCATTACTTGTTTTTGGTTTAGGCTGTGATTCAGTTTGTAAAACTTGATAATTATTTAAAATTAAAGGCTTTTCACATACGTAAATGCGTGTTTTATTTATCCCTTTAGCTAGATCATATAATTTATTTATAAATTGATGCGTAATTAATGGCTTAATAGCAACGTCGGTATTTGATATTATACATGCCGCGATTACGCCTTCGGCAATTGCTGAAAGCCTGAAATTACGTTGTAATACCTGACACATATCCGATGATGCACAGGTATATTCGACCTTCGATTCAAACCTCTTTTAGGTATATGTCTGGTCTGGATACGTACCATCATAATGGTCTGTGATCAGTGGCGGATTTACAAATTTGCCGCTAGTAGGCTATTTAATTTTTGCCGCCCCTATCAACCTTTGAAATTCAATACGTTAGTTTAGAAAACAATCATTTTAATTACATTTATTCTGAAATTGCAACTTTATGATTTGTGTTCTATCGTCCTTATTACATTGCCTTTTTCCCGTTATTGGTATGATTGTGAACTAGGTGATAGTTCTGTCAGTTACTAGATTATTTTTGCAACCCACTATGTAGTGACGAGTATACTGTTGACTTAAAAACAGCAGCATGTACTAATCATAAGGTGGGGAAAGGCATGCCTTGAAAATACCTCCACTATATGAACACAGCTTACACAAATAGTCGGTAAACGTTGTTTTTGTTAAATATTTTTTATTGCACTTACAGTTTAGAAGCAATACGAAAAATTTATATTAAATAACATGTTAAAAATCCGGTTAATGGTGACACTTTTTCGCTGAACTTTGTTTGACACTATCATTCTAGGCGTTATTATCCTAAGGTATAATAAAACAAAAAAATTGAATTTCTACGCTAACCTTCCGAAACAGCATCAAGTTGAATTACTTACTGATTCGTTACGCATGATTTATTGTAAAACATTACAATTACTTACCTATAAGTAGATATGTATTGTATGTATGCACCAGGGATGCGATGTTATGAAATTATTCATATAATCCACTAAACAATATAAAAAATATAGCACACAACCAGAAAAATCCGCCCTCGAAAAACGAATATTAAACGTACTTATTAGAAATTGCAGTTATAGTCCGGTTAATTTAGACATAAAAATAGTAATCAAATAAAAAAAATTCCGACAGAGCCAAATCTTCGTAGAGACCTTAGGTTTACCACAAGGAATAAAGTGTCAAAAGTCTTTATCAGTCCCATGTGAGCTTAGGGACTTATTCGGGGCCCAACGTCAAAATTTTAGGTTTTTTGGATTTTTCTCGAAAACGGTAAGTTAACGGTAAAAAAAATCATTCGGACCATTTTTATAGAGAATTTTAAGATCTACAACTTTGCTCTAAGGTACTTTTTCGATAAAACTTACCGTAAACCGTAGTTAAAATTCTCTATAAATATGGTCCCAATGATTTTTTCTCTAAGAAAATAATTGTCTAAAAAATCATTATCAAAATCAATCAATCAAAACTTACCGTTTTCGAGAAAAATCCAAAAAACCTAAAATTTTGACGTTGGGCCCCGAATAAGTCCCTAAGCTCACATGGGACTGATAAAGACTTTTGACACTTTATTCCTTGTGGTAAACCTAAGGTCTCTACGAAGATTTGGCTCTGTCGGAATTTTCTTTATTTCAATTGTATAAATTGACCGGACTATTACCGAAGTGACTTTTCGTTTGTTTTTGTTTGCCGCTCCGCTCTATATCCATCTCTCTCGCCGCCTACATCGGTTCTCGCGATGCGGAGCGGACGCGTTCGCGCCCAGACACTCTTCGAACGGTCAAGTCATTCGTTCTCTTCCCGCGCCTCAGCCCAAAAACTACTACGCAAATACATACGTACCAAGTACAAAATAAATATGTATTTAAATGTTGAAACATAGTACACGTTAAATATAATTTTTATAATTAGGGTAAAAGTTACTTTTAAATTGAAATTAAGATTGACACGCTATTGGAATATTTTTAAAATTCATGATCGCATAAGTACCTATATTTTACAGGGCGTTTAGTAATCTTTTATATACAGATTACGGACGTAATGTGTATACATATAATTATATTTTTTTTTTCTGTAAGATAAAAAAAAATTGGGCTAAATTTGCCGCCCCTCTAAATCTGCCGCCCTAGGCTCCAGCCTACTTAGCCTATTGGTAAATCCGCCACTGTCTGTGATGTCTCGATAGCATAGACAAATTCCATTATAAAACTATTTATGACGCTTACACGCACATATTCACTGTCTATGCTATGACCTCAATCAAATAATAAAATGGTACTTCCTGAATTTTGTCCGTCAAAACGACGAGCAATATTGCCAGTGTCAACGGTTTATTTTGAAATAAATTTTCAGTCATTCAGTCAATAGACGTGTCATGAGTCAGTCATGAGTCAAGTCGGCTGTTAAAAACTAAAAATAAAAGAAATAAAGAAACCACAACTGAATCGCAGTTTAAAATGTTAGTAGGCATTTAAAAAAAAACACTTGGCCATAAGAAATATATTTAGATATTCGTGTTAGTAAAAGTTGGTAACATGTCGATGCTTGCTTTGGATAAATGGGCTCGTCTTTTCAAGATCATCTCTCAGCACGGAGGCCCGATCAGATCTGCATTAAAGTTATGGAGGATGGATACTTTAAAGGTGGTTTTTTATGTATAAAATAAAGTGGCCAAGTCAGGTAGGCGTATGTAAGCCACGGCAATGAGAAGTTTGCACGGCTTGTGTTTTCAGGTTGACTGGCAATTTCCTTTAAATATTTATTTCATGGCCCAATATTTTATGAACCGTTACTTTACAAAATTTTAATTATGGTCCGATGAGTTGTTGGTACATCTTAGACCTTAACGGACCAACCCTAAAATAATTTCTATACCTTTACCGTCAGGAAGGGAAATACATGGGTACTGATTGCTACGGTAACCGTTACTTCGAAAATAAGAACTACATGATATCTCGAAGCCGCTGGGTTGAGTACAACCCACAGGTCAAGTGGGACTACGATGCTAGTCAGGTTTGTATCTCAAACACTATCAATGACTTGGTTTCTTGTATAGCATGGTGTTACGTGCAGCCAGCGCTGCTGGTATAGTTCCCACTATGCGTAGCAGCATCAAGCTGAGTCAGGAGTCCTGACACAGCTTGATGCTTAGGACCTCAGGACCAGTTTGGCTGCATCCGACGCAGAGCGAGAATAGTTGATGCCAATACCTTAGTTGGGACATTATTAGATAATTTATTTTTTTGTATTTTTAAGGTTCATTTTCTTTGTATCTTATCTTTACACTTCTTTAGTTCTAACGTGAATCCCATACTGAGGTTTTGTACCTAAGTACTTAATTTAGGGTTTGTTACCAATTTAGTACCTAATCATGATTCGAGTTTAGGTACAAATTATGTACCTAATTTTATTGGGTGATGTGCCTTTATGAAGCATACGAACGTGTGCAATCAGGTTTCAGCAGAGTGGTTCGGCTGGTTGCACTATAAGACCGACCGGCTACCGTGTGAAGACTGGGCCAAGTACTGCCTGAACTGTTGCTGCTGGTGCCACTGCTGGCTGCAGCCTCATCAGGAGAACCTGAGTGGCACGGAGCGTGCTTATTACCCGTACAGCACTACGCGTGCGAGGATCTACGTTTGGGACGGTATGTGTCTGAGTATAAAGTTGCCTTTCATTAGTACCTACCGTGTCATAGCCAACTGTAGCTAGGTAGCTACATGTCTTTTAAAACGCTGTAGATTATGGATGTCTCAGGGTAACGGGATAAGTCGCAAGCTACTTCATGGAGCATTATTACTAATGCATGTGTAAGTATTCAATGGTAAACTACTAGAGTAACTCTAGAGTTGCATCATGTGTGATTTGTCCGTGAATATTTATATATTCATTTAAATCATTCACTCGAGATGCAATTTCAGTACCTCCGCAATGAAAAAACCAGCTAATCTTCCAGTTAATGAGATGAGAGTTCTTTTATGTCCGCTTTCTCGCAAATACATAGTTGCCTAAAAAGTTTATTCGAGATGTAGACATGTTTTTAGTTAAGCACATGTATATGTACCTATTACGTTTTATTCTTATGACGCACATTACTGACTATAATCATCATGCAGAGCGATGCAACTCTACTAGAGTTACTCTAGTAGTTTACCATTAAAATACTTCCACATGCATGAGCCATAATGAAGTAGCTTTCGGCTTGTCCCGTTACCCTGAGACTTGGGTGTTTAGAATAGTTCCATATTTTGCGCATCCATAATCCACAGCGCTTTAATAGTTCGAGCTATAAAATGTAGATGGCGCTAGGCACTTCTTAACTATGAACTGTAACCATATTGGAACCATTGAAAGATGTATACAAGAGGTGTATCGCATAAAAATTAATAACAATCATTAATGTTTTAATGTTTTAATTTAAATTAATTTAAATTTAAATTAAATTTAAAATGTTTTAATTACCATACCTATGTAATCGTGATATAATATTCTCTCTAACTTTATAAAATACCGATATTTATTCATTGATCTCATACAAATTAGTTCTATTGCCGTTCATTGCAGTAATCGGAATTTATATTTATATTTGGATGGGAGCTTTTTGTTTCTTTGGTGGCTATAAGTGGCGCTAGTAGTCAAACTAGTTAAGTGATTGAACTTCATCTTCTTTATTTTTTCAGGTCATTCAATTTGTAATCGTCCCTGCTATTCGATGGAATAATACATTTCTGAGATTTTTCAGTTTTTTTCGGTTTTGAATTACTTAGTACGTTGTAGAAAAATAAAAACTTCCTCAGGTTTTTGAGAACTAAGCAATTTTAGGTTTGAAAAAATTAAATGTAGGTAGGTACTTACCTAAATGTAATTTTGGAAAATTATTTTCATATTTATTTCCATCCTACATATTATTATAACGGGTCATGTGTACGAATGAATATAATTAATAAACAATAACAAAAGTGTTATCTTTTTCATTCAAACATGAAAAATTTACTTGAAAGCTTTTGGTAATTAATTTTATGTACTAAATTAAATTTTTGAATTTGAAACGGTTATAGTTTAGCTAAAAGAATATTATTTGTTTTGATTTTTATGTGATAAAATCGAATTCAGTACTTAGATAATATTTTTTTTATGTTATTCGTTTTATGTAGTTAAATGAAAAAAAAATATTCTAGACTGCAGATATTTTTGTAGTTTCTAAGAAGCTTAAGTTCGAAACGTAATTGAATAGAAATAAAAAAAAGTCTCGTAGCCATAGATTTTTGTACTTAGCAACTTCTTCAAGGAGATGCCTGGTATATTATAGTTTTAATTTTACAAGAAAATTGGGCATATCTGGTCCAAATGTCCACCGCTAACGAGACATTGTCAACGATAGCAATTTTTTATCTTTTTTCGAAGTTATGTTTAGGTTGTTTTGTATGAAGTTTTATTAGCGTAGGTACAATGTAACTACTATCTTGTTGTACGGGTTTCTTCAGAAATCAGAAATATTATATTGTTTAACTGTTGTACATAAAAGATCTTAATTTTGTAAGTAAGTACATAAAAAATCTTCCATACAATCCGTACTATACCTATATGATTTGATATCATATAAAAGGGTGCATGGAAAGAGCCTCCTCGTGGCGCACACCGGTAACAGCTACGCACGGTAAAGCAGTGTCTAGTCTGGCTAATCTTTCCAACACGATGCTACAACAGAATACCTACAGTTGTAGCATCGACATGATAAGAAGAAGAAGAATCATATAAAACATGTTTATGTTCCAAAAAAATAAGTTTATTATAAAAAGAAAACAATTAACCGTAGGTATTTTAGCTAATAATTTTGCTCATTGAAGTACTTATTTAAATTCAGTATTTATTATTAAAAATACCATTTTGTTTAGTTGTAAAGTTGACAGGAAGTCAGGCAACTGCATCTCTGTATTGTGTTCATCTGAAAACTAGTAATGATAAAACAATCGTTAGCCAATAATGCCCAGTCTTCGCAGTGCATGTCCAACAAAAAATACTTTACAGATTTTTTATCGTTGAATATTGACGCGGACATTTTTTCCGCGTGAAAAAATCGGCATTCGCTCCGCCGCGCCGCGCAGTTCCGAAAGTTCGTAAACATTTTCGTGAAAAAAAATGTGGTGTCGTCGTGTGCTCACCAGTCACCACTGGGGCCTGGGGGGCGTTCTTTGGGCGGTGCCTGTACCACCTTCTGTCAGGCAAGCCGAAGCCGCTAGCCTCAGTAGTCCGCCGGCCGTGGCGAGATCCGCACGCTTTGTAATGTATATCTAGTGTCAGTGGCGCAGTGTAGTGGGGCATAGGCCCATACATTCGAAAATAGAAAACGAAAAAATTAACCCCCCAATGGGAGTATACGAGGAGAGGGGAGCGATGCACTGGGTAAGTGTTTTTGTAGCTTTTGAGTTATAGTTTGAACTGTTGTTTATTGTTTACTTTTACTTAAACTATTATTTACGCTTTATGACATTTATTTCTCAATGCGAATACAATTCACTTAATTATGAGAAACACAGGTAATATTTAGCAGAAACATTAAAGTGTATAAAAGTGTCATTATAGTTAGGGAGATGCGAGTGTCAAAAGGACTTAAGGACCTAAATTCATTAATACTTACATGCGAATAATTTACACAAAAACAGGAAACACAATAAAAAACAGAAAAAAAAAGATTACACAAACAAACATCGCAAATACATAGGACAGTATGAGGGTGGATTTTTTTAGCAAAAGCATGAGATTTCTAAACACTGATAGTTGAAGTTTTTATAGTAAACTTAGTTATGTCGAATAAATCTTATTTAATGATTATATTTAAGGTACGTACTGTAGGGGTTGAGTATAATTTCTAGCTTAGTTTTATTTCATGTTTGTTTCTAGCTCAACGGTATCTAATAAAAAATATTATATAAAAAAAAATACACGTAAATATGGACTGAATATGATAGCTTTTTTTAATATTTTTTCTTATAATTATATAACACATTCGTCTCTAAATAATTAAAAAGCTTATAAGTGTTTTTATTTAACTTCAAGTTATGTGTGTACTGTTAATAAATAAATAAATATTCACGGATAATTCACACATCACACTATAGTCTCAAACTAAGCAAAGCTTGTAGGTACTATGGAAACTAGACTGCTGTTATAATACTTACATACATTTTTAATTGTAGGTAAGTAATAAACAAAGTTAATATTAAATAAATAAAAATATATTACTATTTACAAGTTCAATATAAATGCTGAATTGTTACTTTAAAATGTCACTTCAAGTTATATTGAGACTATTACAATAAATTTTGAAGGACTGTATTTATTAAGTATAAAAATATTTTATCGAGAAAATTGTACAATATAAATAATATCCAATAAAAAATAAAAAAACCATGAGTATTACGTTTAATATGAAAAAGTACAATGAAATAAAATAAATATAATGTACAAGTTGAACATTTTGTTAATTTAACAAAATGTTATTTTGTTAATTTTGTTAACATTTTGTTAATGTACAAGTTGAACATTTTGTTAATGAACATTTCATTTCGACTTGTACATTATATTTATTTATCATAAGTACATTTGGTTTGTTCTAATATTAAGCATTAAGCATTAGTTTATTTCACAGAATATGTACCTAGTACTGTACTTTTGAAGTTTTTGTGTGGTTTTTACGTGTTATACTTTTTCATGGAAGTTATTTCATCAGAAGGAAAGTTGATGTTTTAATATTATTATCAAATCGTCATTCGATTTGAAAATAGTTTAAATACTTATAACGATATAAACAAATAATCTCAAAGTAGGTTGTTATAATTAGACGCGGGGAATTTTTAACAAGAGGAAGAAGAGAGGTGCTGTGGTTATCCCTATCCACTAGGCATGGGCGTTTTTGGATTTTTTCACAAACCGATACAAAACCGATTTCAGATTTTGAAATCGATTTCAAAAACCGTTTTTAAAAAACGGTTTTTAGTTTTCGGTGCAAAACTAAAATCACGAATGCGTATCAAAACTATAGAAAACTAAAACTTTAGGTAGATTTAGATTTCGTTCGTTTGCAGTTTGAGTTTAGTTTTCGTTTTCGGTGCAAAACTAAAATCACGAATGCGTATCAAAACTATAGAAAACTAAAACTAGGTAGATTTAGATTTTGTTCGTTTGCAGTTTGTGTTTGGTTTTCGTTTTCGGTGCAAAACTAAACTCACGTCGGTTCGGTTTGGTTTCGTTCGGATAAGATTGTTTGCAGTTTGCGTTATCATCGTGCGTTTTCTAAAAACTGTTTTCTCATATTGGAATATCGATGCGATACGATTTCTGACTGCAAACGGATTTCAGTTTCGTTTTGATATATCTGTCTCATGCCTACTATTCACCTATCAAAAAGTGTTGCCAGGCGTTGTTTGCATTCTATTATTATTCCAACAGTTTTCAAGAAAGTTTCGCGTTTAAGTCTTTTTAAGGAATTAATTGGTGCAGTAGCTTTGTAAGTAGGCTTAAATTATATTTAAATAAAATACAGAAATTTAATTAGTATCGGTTAAAATCACCTAGATTTTATCTAGAGAACTGAAAACCTAAAAATCTGTCTTTCGGGAATTTCCTCCAGTACCCGGTAGACAGCTTCAGGAGTTATGTTAAATGCTAACTTCGCAGTATTCTTGATGTGGTTGGTTTGTGTTTAAGTGCATAGTATGTTTTCTCTTAAATTCGGGTGTTAATTAGAAAAAATATATTTTCTGTGTTAATATGTTTTTTGTTACGTTGACTTCTTTCATTTGTTACTTATAGATAAAATGTCACACAATCTTGTATTTTTGTAGAATCGTTTGGTGTAAGTTTTATTTTCTTTTGTTTTTGTTGTAATATTTTTCTCTAAAAGGTTATATATTACTACGTTTTTGTTTGTTGGTTTATGTTGTTATTATTTCTTCATGGATTTGCTAGTACGCAATCGTATCAATTTACTTGTTTTTATACTTTAACTAGCTGACCCGGCGAACTCTGTTCCGCCTTAAAGGCAATAAATAAGCAGATTTTTTAATTTAATATTTGTTTAATACATACATACATATCCTATGTCTATCTCCTTGCTCTAAGCTACCTACCCACTCAATTTCATATAATAATAAAGTTCTTGAGTTATAAATAGTGTAACTAACACGACTTTCTTTTATATACATCTTATATATATATGTATATCGATAATTGTTGCTGGTTTTAGCGCTTTCAACTGCTCTTGGTCCAACTTCTGTCGTATTATCAAAGCTAGATATTATCTAGCTATCTAAAATAGTAAAAGTAAATTCAATCTAAAATAGTATAAGTAATAGTAAATTCGAGTAAATCTCGAATTCCTAGAAATATTTGCATTATAAGTTACAGGTTTCCATACATCTGTTTTATCTTGACTACGTTACTTTTATGCTATTCTGTTGCTTTGTGCTATATAAATTCCGTTCTGTGGATTATAAGATCAGATTCATTTGTTTCATGTTGGTTACAACAAGATAATTGAACAACACTTATTATTACATGCACTAAATATCCCATAAACAAACATTCAAATTGAAAACAATAAAATGAAAAATCATGTAATAATTTATTTAAAAATTATACTATTAATTTAATTATCATTTATATTATTTAAGTTCTTACTAAGTAGTAAGGACTTGTTGTAACCAACATAAAACAAATGCATACGTACATTATGATCTGAACTTGAACCTACTGCTGGGGCACTACTTTATGTTTAACAAAATGGTTAATGCATGGTATATGTATCTTCTTTCTGTGCCTGGGTGTTACTGCCTTGAATCTTGTTTTATTAGTAATTTTTTTCTCAGTTTGGGAATACATGTTGTGTGTAATTATTAAAAATTAAAATGTAACCTCCTTTTCCACCATCTTTTTAAGTAAGTACCTAGTAGATGATGAAGATTGATCGTCAATACTTTTATTTAACGGATTAGCTTCAGAGCTTTTATAAATAAACAGTTCTTTCTACTGTATTTTAATCCCTCGTATAATTTTTAAATCAATTATTACATGATTTTCTATTTTATTGTTTTCAATTTGAATGTCTGTTGGATATTTAGTGCATGTAATAATAAGTGTTGTTCAATTATCCCATGGTTTCGATATCGATATCAAAAAGGCCGTGCATCCTGTGGGCAACATTATCGCTAGTTCTAAGAATTTCCTTATTTTTATATGATAGATTACTGCTGTTAGATTATTACAGAGGAAGCCGATCGATAATTTTTTTTGTTCTTTTGACTTAACTTCATTATAATTTATTGTTTTCCTGAAGTTTTACATTGGATGGTTATTTTTTAAGTATTAGAAGCTGAACGAGTCCTGGTTTTCCTTAAAGCACGCCTACTTTATTAAATGAAACATGGAATTTAATAATATTGTTTAACTATCGTTGCTAAGTAGGTATATGTCGTTTTGTTGTATTTTTTGTAGGTACGTAGTTTTTAACTTTTATTTTGCTGTTTCTTTGTCTATGTGGGCTTTACTTTCGTGTTCTCTCTCAGACAAAACGTACATGTCCATAGCGAGAAAGAACTCTATCATGAACTTCATAATCATCATTGTACTGCTGGACATAAGATTCATCCTTAAGAGTCCCCACAGACTGCAGACTTTTTATCGGCGGATAGTTTGGTCGGCTTCTTAATCAGTATGAAGACTGAATCACTGTTATGTGCGCATCTGTATACATCTTCATACTGATTAAGAAGCCGACCAAACTATCGGCCGATAAAAAGTCTGCTGTCTGCGGGGGCCCTAAAACGTCACACGTGTCTGTCCTAGGCCTATTGGATCCCGGTCATCTTTGTACGGCAACAATGTTATTCATACATTAATGTCATCCTTTAACAGGTTTTAAAGAATAAAAAACGAATATTACAGTAGACAGTCTTATCGTTAACAGCTATCTCTACCAAGCAACCTTTGCAAGGACAGGACAGAACACAAAGATATGTATTTTTTATGAAAATAAGCGATGGATCAATATTATTGTCAACCTAATTAAGAAATATTAATTAAATAAATAATTTTATTATTATTGGTTGCGGTTGTTAATGAATCATAAGTAAATTATATTAATAAAATATTTTTAAAACTCCTAGCTGTCTAATACTTGATATTAATATATAATTGACCTATAATATGAATAAATTAAAAAAAATAAGAGAAATATAATTACTTAATAAATATTTATTTGTCCTAACGTAGTAGGTACCTACCGTTTTCAGACCGTCTCCGTCTAAGATCTTGACTAGGATACTATCTATTGAATTATATTTAGATAATCATATGTTATCTATAAGTCATAAGTTATTAGGTTGAAGATATTCTTATCTAAGTATTTATTAGGTATTAATAACCACACACTAATTAGTGAGTACAAGCATAGTTTATAAATTATGTTTGTTTTTAAGTTGTGGTTATTTTAAAGATTTTATTCGAGGACTTAATAAGTAAGAAGTCGTAGATTTAATATGTATGTCTAGCCTTAAATATTTGGATTAAATTGGGTACCTAATCACTTTCATTCTCAGTAATTATTCCTTTTCATTTTGTTAATTCCAGCCGTAAGCGAAATATTTATTGCCGATTTTATTGTGTGGTAAAAAAATATATTAACCCAAGAACCTTTTTCTGGCTGTATTTTAAAATACTTATAACTCTGCCCACAAATAATTACTTATTTGTGGGTAGAGTTATAAGTATTTTATGTATGATATAATATATCCTGTTTATAAAAAAACTGATTGCAATAGTATCAATATGTATTATAATAAAAATAAATATTCAAGGACATTTCACACATCACAATATTCTTAAACTAAGCAAAATTTGTACTATTGAAACTAGATTGCTAATAGAATACTTATATTCTATATTACTATACAGGATCGATTTATTTATCTATATAACACAAGAAAATAATGTTTTAGGCAAACACACTCTTCATGTGGTCATGTTAAAATTTTAAACTTACATTTATTTTATCGCATTTACAGACAAATTTGATTAGTAAGTCTAGAATGTTCCAGAGCAAAAACTAAGGCACTGTGCAGATATAGCGAGCTATAAACTAATGCGTATTTAATATTTCTTGTCTGTCATGTCCAAAGAGAGAAATGATATGGATGTAAAAGGAGTGAATACTGAGATGACGGATGATAGAGGAGAAAGAAGAAAAAAACATGCTGTGCCGACCCCATCTAGTGGGATAAGGGCAGGAAGAAGAAGAAGATGTTACCTAAAGTATTTTTCGTTAAACATTTTATTGCTAGACTCGGTTTAATAGTTTATTAAAATATAAATATTAAACTATTTTAATATTTATATTGACAGAGTAGCCTTATGGCTACTCTTCGCGGACCTTCGCCCGCCGCGCCACTTCGGTCGTCAAAATATCTTAAATCTATAGGGTCTTAAATCTACGTGTAAAGAATGCCACGGTATGCACAAACATAAAAACTAAAGTACACTAGGTAAAATACAATAAAACAAAATAAAATAATATTAAAATAATAATAAGGTTTACAATCTCGTATACCTATTACATCTCGTTAGATACTACAATCCTAGTTCTGCTGCCTTGTTAAGTTGTCTAAACTCGAAGCTACTTCGTCTGCGTAGTGCCTAAATATAAGTAAGTGCACACTTAGATGTGAGTATGTATATAATTGTTTAGCGAGTAGTTTCCAAAATTTGCAGTTTCATATTAGTTTTGAATAGTTATCAGAACGTGCACAATATAACTGTGTAACGGTAAATTGTGGCATTTAAGAATTGTAGTTCAGTGTTTCATAGTTTTCAGGCGAATCCGTCTCTTCGGATTGCCTAAGGCTATCAGTCTAGTTGTAGAAATCTATTAGGCACCAATTTGATTATTATAAAGTTTACGGTTTGTTGAGTAAGTGATAGAACACTTTTTTTTGTATGATGGTAATTAATCAGTTTGATGATATAAAACTGATATTGAATATACATAAATGACATCTGCCTATAACAAGGTATAACGTCACGTCATGTGCTCTGTGAGGCATTACACTGCGTCCATCACTCTGAGACCTAGGTCTGTGCCTGAAATCGTGCCGGCACTGAAACAGCAATGCAAACTAGTACTAACGGCCGGTTTCTGGAAACCCAAATCACGATTGATCCGAGTTTGACACATAGTAATTACTTGATTTTTTCTTTGATCATCGTTCGAGAAACCGGCCGTTAGTGTTTTGTTCTAATACGTTGTACTTCCCTGAACGAAATCGTAAATGTTTTTTTTCATTCACTTACCTAATGCTGTACAACTAGACCGAATTTTTAGGTTTACTTATAGGTTTACCTACCATTGATCTTGTCATTAAAGGTCTCGGAAAAAGTGAATTTATTTCAAGCAGCACGATCGACGCTGGTTAATGTTCCCGATGTTTTTCATCAACATTTACATTCATACGATAATTTATATTCCCACAAACGTATCGTATCGTTGCTCTACGTTCGTAGTTATAAGTAGATAATTCCTTCATAACGGATTCCGCCAGAAAAAAAAGTAGATTGTCAGTTATTTTATGCATTTTTATCAAGCTCCTTTCAATGGTATTTTATTATTCTTCATACCTTAAAACCAGTGAGCAGTCGCATAAACTTTGTAACTAATTTGCACAGAGATTCCTAAGAAACTCAGTTTTGAAAGGTCTCTTGTAAAAAATAATGTACGAGCATAAATACAGCCATATTTTATAAAAGTAACAAACATTTCTAATATTTCTTGTCTACTACCCACACGCAAATAATACAATTTTATGTAGAAATTAAAGTGATTAATACAGTTTGAATGCAATTACTATGGCACTAAATATATTCATAATTTTTAATTTGTTTGATACAAAAGATTGACAGAGGCTTGCGTTTGCCGCCGGTCGCAAAACAATCGGATTACTAAGTAGGTATCTGCACGCTACAGTCACAGTCCTTTGGATTCTTATTTTATTTGGTCACAATGTAGCAATCTATTTTAAAAAAATCTTAGAAATGTGTACTATAAAATAATTTTAATACCTTCACTAAAGAACATTAAATTTTACAAATATCTATAGTTCCGATTTTAGCTGAGTACTTTATAACAACGTACATTTGTAATAAACTAGTACATTCAACTATGTACTTAATTTTGTTGGTTCAATTTGTATGTTGTGTTGAATTTTAATAAGTAGATAAGCTTAGAACGCGGATGCTCTCGCTTCGTTCATTAAAACTAGAGTAATCCACCCTTGTCTGTCAGCGGGCTAACAACCTAGTTTTAAATAAACTCTCAAACTAAAACTAACTAGATAATATAATAGCTACTGTGTTACCGAAGCATTATTGTAAAATAGGAAAATGAAAAAGTTGTTTACTCATTGAGGTAGGTACAAAAAAAGGCTAAATAGATGATGCATATCCAATATAAACTTTACTTTTACGGGGTGAAGTGTTTACTTACAAAAATTCACCCGGTAAAAGTAACGTATGCAAATATTATTTTAATAATTCAAATTCAATATTTTTATTTTCTAATTGAGTAGTAAGTTTGTTAATAAATATTGTTACTTTTAGATTAAATAAAGAGTTTATTATTATTTTTAATATTATCGAAATCACTTTATTTTATTAATAAACCAATTAATAAGTGCTGAGTTAGAGCAACAGTTGTTTGAAACCGAATCCCTAAATATATTTTTAAACTGCTACATGGTTTATTCGTGACTGGTACTATGAAGCCCCAAACTGAGCCGACATTAACATAATGGCGATCACAGTGTGCCATCTAGTTACAGTAATATTAAAGTCTAGATCTGATACCAATCTATTACTTAACGGCTTTTTATATTACAAAACAAAAAAACTGTTATACTAAACAATAAGTTTTATTAAATATTGGTGGATGTTACACACAAAATAATAATAAATATATGCCTGACTGCTGGGTGGTGACCGCACTCAGTCTACAGCGCAGAAATCGTCACAGCTAAAATATCAAGAAGTATTTAGTATTTATTTATTAAAAAGGTAACATTACAGATTTTACAAACAGGAGTAGGTATATCTAAATACTCTTGAGTAACTAAATAGACGTTCAGGTAAATAATTTAACAAAATATCTACACGCAAAATAATTTGATTTTCAGTTTGATCAGTTTGTTAAGACTCCGTAGCCTCACCAGTATCGCCGGTGGAAGTCCTACCGAACGTCTGCGGTATATTACACGCTTAGAAATCACGTTTGCTTTCACCGTTTGTGTGGCTATAGTGCAAAGATAGGAGTAAATAAAAATATAAAACTGCGTGTAAAAATGGTAAAACAAACAATTAGTAATGATAACTTAGATGATAAATAGAATAGAATATCCTTTATTAAAAAAAAATTACACTAATAACAATTATGAAAATCTAAAAATATATATAATTTAATAGTTAGTATGACATCAATCTCTTTAGTCATTTTGTTATTTATTAAAAAATCAAACTACTGTAGTAGATAGATAGATGTTCTGTAGATAGAAGCTCCTCGTTGATAACTTCGCTTAAATATCTCACATCACATATTTAAATAAATAATAATAAATAAATAATGCTGGACAATCCACACAACATCATCTAGCCCCAAACTAAGCAGAGCTTGTGCTATGGGTACTAGATGATTTACATACTTAATACAATATAGTACATAGATAGATATTTCACAGGTCGCCATCTCACAGGTCTTCCTAGTTTGGGTACCTATGTCATCCATCCTGAATTGTTAAACTAAGGAAATATCTAATGTTAGTTATTAGTTAAATTATAATAATGATCCTGTGAAGTTTGTCGTTAACAAATAAATTTATCTTATCTTATTTATTTGTTGTAGCAACAAAGTGAGCGGTACATAACGTCGTACTCGGGGGCCGGGGAGCTGTCCCCAGTGGCACCGGCCACGTCCCCCGGCTCGCCCCGTGACTGCACCTCATGCAGGAAGCGGGAGCCCCCAGATGAGACAACTCAGCAGGCCACAGACGACGCATGCGCCGGTTGTGGGGCGCGGATCACTGATCGGTAAGCATAAAATACCTGAACCCCAAGTACGAGTTTGTACACACGGATCGCAGAGACGCAATCGCCGAGCGCCACCGATTTTGTATGGAAATCCAAGCAGCGGCCCTAGTAGACTTTTTGAGAAGCTTGGATTTCCCTAAATCGGTGGCGCTTGGCGATTAGTCTCTGCGATCCGTGTGTGTACAAACTCGTACTTGGGGTACTGGTTTGTATCAGCGACAATATATTTTCTGATGGCTGACTTGATATAGAATGGTGAAAAATAGTGTGTCGTAAAAAGAAGAAATAATAATAAAGGTTTTACTAAAAGTAAAATAAATAAATATTTATGTTCATTTCATACATCACACTAAGCAAAGCTATGATATAATACTTATATACTTACTTTTTTTTTGTAAATACATACCTACATAGAATACATAGTAACACCCAGACACAGAACAAATATTTATGTTCATCACACAAACATTTGATCTGGGTGGGAATCGAACCCACGACCCACATGCATGGAAGGCAGAGCCACTACCAACTGAGCTGTGACGCCTATCATAAGAGTAGGCTGCTTTTGCGTGGTGTAATGTACAGTACCACAATAAACCAGCATGCTGGTCATCATGTATACTGCATCTAGCATGGTATAATGCTTGCCAGTCTTCCGTGCCGTAATTTAAAAAACGATGGCGCTGCGTAAAATGTCCAAGAGTTTGTTTTATTTATACCGATACCGATCAATAGCACTCACGTTCCGTGATGAGGGATCATACCCAATCGTGATGGGTATTTTTTAATAAGCCTATGAATACGGCAAGTGTATTCATTATAGTGTAGTATAAGACCGAGGTATATTTGCGTTAAAGGTATTCATCAGAAATGTTATAGTTTATTTCCATGTTTAAGTTGAATGAGTTGAGGTGAATGACTGCTGCTCGACAGTTTTAAAAGTCCGACAGCGACATTTTAATGTCATTGCCTGTCAATACCATCGTCACACATGATTCACACTCTCAAGTTGTGCTAACACTTAATTAATTCTGTACCCGTATCTCAATTGAGATAAAGCTAAGTGATAAAATAACCGGTTTCGGAATGATGTAAAGTGTACTTTCAGGTTTTACCTTCTGGCGCTGGAGAGACGCTGGCACACGCCATGCTTGAGGTGCAACGAGTGCAAGATGCCCTTGGACACAGAGCAGAGGTGCTATGCACGAGACAGCAACATCTTCTGCAAAAATGACTATCTTAGGTGAGTTTCTCCTTCTTTATTCTTTTTAAGGTATTGCATAGCTTCTACCTAGATTTAAATAGAATAAAGCCTTAGAATAGTCTGTTATGTTATTTTATTAGTTAATAAAGAATTTGAATTCTATCGCGGGCCTTGAGCGTGGTGACCGAATCCAGAAATTCCGTAACGAAATAACCTAACACTCCGAGCGGCGGCAAAAAATGCTATACGATAGTTTTTCAGCGACAGTCCCCGAGTGCCACACGTCTTTTTTATTCTTTATTGTACACAAACTAATACGAACAAATTAATAAAATAGATTACATGTACAGAGGCGAGCTTAACCCTGAAAAGAGTTCTCTTCCAGCAAACCTTTGGCGAAAGTGAGATGTACTTACATGGGAAAAGTAGAGGGGACGTGTACAAAGAAAGATACTAGAAAATAATAATCCTGCCTCAATTACTCGATCGTCTCTGATTTGTTTGATCTGATTACTTTAAAAGGAACCTAACCTTAAAAGTTATCAGTTACATAATTTAATTATTAACTGTCCTCAACAATACTCGTTAACGGAACCTTGGATTTTTTTAAATATTTCGTTACCCACCGCAGAAAGAAGCATTGAAAACAGTTTTATTTAGTCTTGATATACTTAGTAGTGATAGAAATATTAAATTCATCCGATGACCTTCATCCTTTGAACTGAGTTTGAAAACACTCGTTCTGTAATCCCTTCTTCTTCTTCTTCTTCGTGTCGATGATCTCAAACAGTGTTTAACTGATAAATATATTTTTGAACTGAGTTTGAAAACACTCGGATCTGTAATCGCTTCTTCTTCTTCTTCGTGTCGATGATCTCAAACAGTGTTTTTCAAAAACTTGGCCACTTCTATTTATTGTAATCCCTTAAAATCCCAAGACGATGTAAACTCCTTGATAGTTCCTCGTAACTTTTCCACAGATCTTGTAAATCTCACTGTGAATTTATGAAAAATTGAAAAAATATTGCGAATGTGGGTCACAATGTAGGTTTGAATAAACAAGGTTGTTTGATGGATTTACGATAGCAGCGTGGACGGATAGTAGGTAGCAATGTTAAGGCACAGTTGTAGCTAAATAAATAAATTGATAAATTGTAGGACACATTGTATTTGAATCAAAAGGAACTAATAAATTGCTCTCTCTAAAAATACACACAACTGTTCCTTTTTCCCTTATTAATTGTTAACAAAAAGTTTTTTTTATAATTTATTTTATAAAAAGTAATTTTTATTTAAGCATGTTGATATTACTAATGATAACTACTGAATTATGAACAGTAGTTATTAATCCATGTTTTATGATGTTAGCAAAGTAATTTAATCCAATTTATTCTACTCGAGCTTCATAGAGCTTAATAATTTTAATTTATTCGTTGGTACTTATTATTATATATACTTGTAGATTGTACAGTTAACTAAAACTTGTTTTCATGTGATTATTGCCGGCTTTTAATGTAAGTGTAAGTTGCACTTGGTGTGAGTAGAGAACTACTTAATTATTAGTTGGTTTTAGTTCCAACTTAAGGTTAGCTGAAAGGAAACTAATTTTATCACGTTACGTTATATAAACGCTGTTTTGCTGTTCGTCTATCTATCAAATTATTATGTTTTTCATGACTATAGGCTATTGATATGAATTAATGAATAAATGAATTTTATTTGAACCAAAAAATCTTACACTAGCTTAAAACTAGACATGACGATCATAATATAAACTCTTTATTTTGTTGATAAAAAGTAAAAAACAAATCATTTACTGTTTAAATTAAAAAAGTGTTTATTGCTAACAGCGTGGAATAAAATAACAATTAATTTACAAATATAATCCACAATTAAATAATGTTTAATCCGTATAAAATACAGATCAAATCAGCTATAAATACATTAAGTGACACATATTGAATAATTATCATCAATAACTCATTTATTTAAAAAACTTAAATAATATAATATAAATAACTCATTTGACTTATGAAGGTAAGGTAACACGTATTTTGCGAGGTGTCAAGAGTTATAAGGGTTGAATGGGTATGCCAATTCACACTTTGTGGTCGGAAATTATGTCTTGTGTTGTTTATGGGTTTTGAATATGACTTATGAGAAATATGTTAGACAAAATTATGTGGGATTAGAATTTTAAGTATGTGCCAAAAGCCCTATTGAATGTATGAGTCAATAAAAATAAAAACTATCAACTTTTATGTCTTCAAAAAATGTTATGCTTCAGTGGTTTTAGAGGTTTTATTTACATCCAGCGTTTTACTGTTTTTATGACAGATGTTAGATAACAATCAGTTTCTGCTATAAATTTTTTACAATTTATTTGCGAATAAATGTAAAATCAAGTAAAGTCAATCTTTAATATTAAAAATCATTCGTGATTTTATGTGATTATATTATTTTTGCATTTTAAAATATGTTTTATGATTTGGAATCTTAAAATCTATTGTTTTACAAGGTGTTTTTTTTGTTTTTATTTAGGACAACCAAAAAATAAATCACAAGAAAAAAAAAATATTAGAGTATGTGTGGTTCCAATGTGTCTTGTCTTGAGCATCACCGTGAGAGTATGTTTACTGTGTAATACAATTACTGTTGTTTTTATTTGGTTAGCGCAGTAATTGTTCATGAATATATTTATCTTATTTACAACCTTCTAACTCTTTTTTATTATAATAAATATTTTCTTGTTGCTAACTCAGACCTTGACACAGAAACATTAAAGTCGAATGCAGTTTCTGTATTTTATATTTGTCCTGCAGACACAAAAGATGTAATTTTTTTGTTTATTTTATTTACTGGTTATTAGGTACCTATTCGGTGGTCTTATAATTTATTATATTTATGGTTTGCCCATTCGGTCTAATCCTAGAACGATCCTAGAAAAAAATGGCATGCTCTGGAAAAGATCGCTTATAGTGTTAAGACAGCCTATTGTAAATCTCAATACCGTTCTTCAGCTTGTTCAATTCGTAATTTTAAATTTAATGATGAGGAATGTGGATTATAGCGTTTTCTATGTTAATTTACACCTAACTGCAAGTATCAGTAGCGCACTGCTTGACTGTCATGTCACAGGCCCGTCACCCTTGCCTACTATCTGATGTACGCATAACGTCCCAGCCGGGACACTACTCTCCGTTATCGGCCCACCTCGGCCACGTCCCATCTTTGGGACATCTCGACGGGGCGTCAGACGTGAGGCTCATGCGACGAGAGTCAGCGGCTGACGTTACCGCATAGGATAGGCCAATGAACTTATTTTTTTTAAGGTTAATATTTTTTTTGTAGGTATTTGATTCTAAATACTTTAATACCCGCTAAAAATTATAGCTATCGTAAAAAATAACATTCATAAACTAATCTTAAAACTAATATTTAAGTATAACTGTACAGCGTCTGTGGTAGGTTGAAGCATTGTTAAAAAAAATATATAAGCTCAAATAATATTCTACAAGCATTTGGCCATTTTTAACTATAATAATCAATGGATAAAACCTAGGATATGTTTTAGGTAAAACTAAACTTTCCTCTCAGGCTAGTCAATTGAAAAAAACCCGTTACATATTACATATAAAGAGTCGGTACGCTTACAACTTAAACCGCATCCCAAGTCTTAGATAAGTCTCATTTTATTTCCGTCATACATTCAAATTTAAATGTTTGCATTGTCGATCTTATCGATATTTTGATGTTGATATGAAATGTCGACGAAAGGAATATTTATGTTGAGTTTATTTGAAAAGTACTAAGCACAGATTTGTGATAAAAACAACCAAAATATTGACGTGTGACTTAACTCGGGACTGCTCGTGTTCTGTCAGAATCTATTTATCTGATTGACATTAGAAACTTATTTAATTCAATGATGTTGATTGAATATGCGAAGTACTAAGCAATATATTATTATTATTTAGTTTGATAACACGCAACGCAATTAGTATGAATGCCGTTATTTAAAAAAATGTTGACTTGAAGTTTCTTGCTAAACCGACACGTGTTTACATTCGGCCTCAATCATAGGCATCAACTCAAGTGTGTGCTTTGACCAAATAAAAAAAAAATTGCGTTACCCATCGATGCGTTTACGGCACGCTTACAAAAGTATCGAGTAAAAATTGTATCGAATTAATCGTGACTCGTGTTCACCGAGTCGATTCTTATTATCGATAACATCGCTCGTTGTCGCCTGATATAGAATTTGACGTGTCCATCGATATGTTATTATTCCGAGACAAAAAAATTGCTTTGGTCAACTGTGAAAAGTTGAATGATGATTGATCAACAGTTTTTGTGAGTATAGTTTTACTTTGCATGAGTAGGTAGTGTTATCATTTTAATGGCCTTATATTAAATAAGTACCGGAGAAGGTAGTCTTATTTATATTTTACGTAAAACGTTTTACTTAGAAAATTATATATTATTTAGTTTCAAGCTTTTCAGAATTTATTCGCATACGTACAGTTCATACAGTATAAGCCTACAAAACCAGAGGGCAGTAACTGTAGCTCTACCATGAGTTTTTACTATACTATTTATACTATACTCGCTAGCGTCTGTAGTTAAAAAAATGTATGAAGATTTGTACAGCGCCTCTAGCGGATAGTTGGGTACTAAAATTCGTCATACTAATATTGACGTAACTACTGTAGTAAAGTCAGGCGATTTTACTGTGACAACTCATGGTAGAGGTACTGTAGCTCAACAATGAGTTTTTACTATACTATATTTACTATACTCGCTAGCGTCTGTAGTTAAAAAAATGTATGAAGATTTGTACAGCGCCTCTAGCGGATATTTGGGTACTAAAATTCCTCATACTAATATTGACGTAACTACTGTAGTAAAGTCAGGCGATTTTACTGTGACAACTCATGGTAGAGGTACTGTAGCTCAACAATGAGTTTTTACTATACTATATTTACTATACTCGCTAGCGTCTGTAGTTAAAAAAATGTATGAAGATTTGTACAGCGTCTCTAGCGGATAGTTGGGTACTAAAATTCGTCATACTAATATTGTCGTAACTACTGTAGTAAAGTCAGGCGATTTTACTGTGACAACTCATGGTAGATACACTGAGCACGAATCAATGTGACAATCGTAAACGTAACATATTTAAAATACACTGCGCGCTAACGCTGCAACGTTCGACAGTAAAGCTGATGTGGACGCGCTGTGTGTTTCAATTACGACAATGTTTCGTGCTCACCCCCAGGTCTGTAAACAAATATTGATAGGTCGTGCAAATATTGATATTGCACATATAAATTGTGTTTGCACTACTACTGCTGTCAATCAAACTTACGACCACTACCTATTTTAGGGTTTACTCGTATGACATTCTGACAATATATTATCTATTTTTTTTCTTACCAACCCATTGTGTCCCACTGCAGGGCATAGATCTCTCTCAAACTCTTCCACTCATTTAAAAAAATATATTAATCTTGAGATATGAGAGTCATAAAAGTTATATAAAAAAATTAAGTTTTATTTATCGGCGAGAACCTATTGTGTCAAAAAGTTGAGTTTATTTTTACTACAAACTGAGCTTAGAATTTTTTTTTAATCATAATTATACATTTAAAAAATATATTTTAATATGCTTAAATTAATTTGTGACCTTATTTGATACCGTAGGTATTAAAGCCTCGAAACAACGAAATTATATTTCATATGAATTAATAATGCGTACAATATACCATAAAACTTTAAAGTTCAACCATTGAACTTTAAGTGATATTACCACACCACACCTGTACAATTTCTTTCATTATTATAGAAAAATCAATTACAGCTAGGTTTTAAAATTTCTATTATTTAATGTTACTAGCTGTACTCCAAGTACGAGTTTGTGCACACACGGATCGCAGAGATCTTGAGAAGCTTGGATTTCCATACAAAATCCTGCGATTTCGTCATAACGTTATATTTTGAATAATTCACAGAATATCTTTTTAAGCTAAGTGTTATTCTGATTTTTTACAAAAAAAAGTTTAATTAAAATGTTTTCGGTAGTTTTTCGTGAAAGAGTAACAAACATACATCCATACAAACTTACGCGCTTATAATATTAGTAGGATTTGCCGTTAATGAATGTCTAGTGCCGTATTTTGATAAGATATTTCAATTTTGTTAGAGTTTTCTTTAGTTTGAAAGTGCTTATATCAGTCATACGTTCATTTGCTGTAAATTAAAAGCTGATGGACAGGTACAGTCATCGAAAGCAATTGATGATGATATAATGCTTGACTGAAAAATAAATAATTTTCATGTCTCAACTACGAAATTAAAAAAAAAATATTTGGCAGTACAAATGATATATTATGGATTAAATTGTGATGCGTACAGTAGCTCTACCATGAGTTTTTACAATCTACACTCGCTAGCGTCTGTAGTTAAAAAAATGTATGAAGATTTGTACAGCGCCTCTAGCGGATAGTTGGTTACCAAAATTCGTAATACTAATTTTACGTAACTACTGTAGTAAAGTCAGGCGATTTTACTGTGACAACTCATGGTAGAGGTAGGTACAGTACAAGTGGGTAGTAAAAGTCATCGCTCCAAGCATGTGGACATCACGAGTGGTTTATAACTCGACTGTAGTTGTGATTGGCTCGTCCATCTACTGGTCGTCTGATCGCATCTCGACTATTCGTAACGTCTTGACAATAAAATAAAAAGACCTGTTTCCTTATACGGTGAATACAATGGAAGTCTTAAGTCGATTGGATTTTCACATTTCACGCAACACCATCTAGTTTATTCTAGTTCCAATCGGAAGCTAAAATCTTAAACCAGACAGCTAAAATTGAAGACCATACTACTTTCTAGTTAAACTTAAAACTTAACATAAAGAACGTAAACTTAACATCAGATACAGTACGCTAGAAGAGTAAGCTTGCCGTCTTAGTGTAGTGTAGTGGCCCATTACACTATACTAAACTAGCTAGCTAACTCATCTAGAATAGTGTAATGTGTCCATTACAATTGAAACAATTTGTAAAAACATTCATTGATACCTAAGAAGTACCTAGATGTCAAATAATTTTTAAAGTGTTCTCGTAAAATGTTGTCATTTTTGAAACCTCGTTCTGGTTGAATAAATTAACAATCACATCAAAATAACAGTTCTATAAAATGGAGCTGTTTATATCAATAAATATTAAACTATCCGAAAATCATCAAATCTTATATACCTACGTATCAAATGCCTATGATTTCGGTGTAATTATTGATGTACTTACGTATGTACTTGTGTTGATCTTGTCTATGTTTGGTTTGTTACCGCAAAACGTATACTGTAATATTGATTTCGATAGATTTGTTGACAGACATTCGATGCTAATTCGTGCTAATTGCCCTAAAAGGACATCTTAACAAAAAGTACACAAAATTGCTTATTAAAACAAAACTGCTTCTAAAATATAAAAAATCGTATAGGTACCGTTTAATATCTTGTTGCATTGTACACGTCGCTTAGATTTTGGAATTTTAATAGAATAAACAAAGCTAATGCTCGCATTATGAATAATAAAGCAGTTATTTTTAATGTGAACACTGTATATGCCAAATATGTTGAATGGAATAATATAATAATTTCTTGTCTACACACAACACAAGTACAATTATATAATTATATTTTAAAAATTACTGGGTAGTTATTAACTGCTAAATGGTTACAGTACTGATTAAAGTTCAGAAACAAAAATGCAGTTTCCGAAAATTAAACCTTATTTTTGAAGAATAGAGTTTAGATTTCACTATGAAAAACGTGTTCCATAAAAATTATTATTTGTATGCAAAAAATATTTTGTTTTTACAAAACTCGTGAGCCCGTAGAGTCTGATTATAAAATATGGCAGAATTAAAAACTTTGTCACCGGTCTGTACCTAGTCTAGTATATATGTGAAAAAGTTAATGAGGTAGGATGATACTGTGTACAAATCTTTCAGGCTACCTATTTATTTAATAGCGGGCATAGTGTGGTCAGATTTGTAGTAGGTTTCATGGAAATGATTAGAAAATCTCCTTTGTTCCTTCAGTACCTTACTACCTTCACATTTTGTTATCGTTCGAATTTATCATTCAATAAAATACCTAGGTATATATTTTATATTATATATGTAATTATGTAAAACATAACACTGAATGTAATAGCAAAACATCGTTTTTGCCATTAGTTACCGTCAAACGAACTTAAGTAGGTACCCTATCGGATTGACGCGCTGTCTAACTTGAACCTTAAGAATCCGACTCGCTTAGCTCGATCGATCAATAAGTTGATAAGTATTATAAGTACACAAAACGATCGGTAGCTTCAACGTAAATATCATATATATATAAAATAATTTATCACTCATAACTTTGATCAAATCTCGAAAACATATAAAAAAAAAGATTAAATCATCATATTAATTTCTCATCTGATAGAAGATTCAGAAATCATATGTTTTCTTTCACCGGAGCCGTGGTTCGGTTTCCCGCGGTGTCGTATCAATGTCATCTAAGTTTCTGTTTGTAAAATTTAGATATAGAATAAATTTCTTTATGGGCTTCCCACTGAGTGAGATGGCCATGGGAATGGATAGTGGCTTTATCAAAATTAGCTGAATTAATTATGCGCCCACGTAGAGATAACGTCGTCGGATGTGTTGAAACGTCAGGCCCTTGCCTGACGCTACGGCTGGCGCTGGTGAATGGACCGGTCTCGGACAAGATACAAGCACCGAGTGCAGTATCGAGTCAGTGCTCTTACCCGCGAGCATTCGGCTGGGCACGTCACTCGTCACCGCGTCAGACTGGAAAATTACCCTTTTCTAGAGCATACGATGTAGCATAGTGGTTGGATGTAGGCTGTTGTTGGCTGTGGCGAGTTTGTTGCCTGGAGATTATGATGACCGGCACACCTCGGTATTTTGTTTGCTTAGATACATAAAAGTCGGTAATGCTCGATATCATTTGTCCGACTTTCTGTCGTCTAAGTGTATTTCAAGCTGATCAATGATGATTTCATCATTATCATCATACCAGCTTGTGACATGCCAACTTTGATAATTTTGAAACTTAGTAGGCATCATGACATGAGTAAATAAACATAAATAAATAAATAAATGTTTTAAAACAAATTTTCGTTAGCGTATTAACTACCTTATAAAATCTGAAGTTTCCATTTTGTTATCTAGTTTACAATGACCTCTGCTGATCTAATAAAACTTAACAGTAGGGTATAAAACAAAGGTGTAATCCGTCATTACATTACCTCAACGGCTGACTGCGTTTAGTGTTTCCCAAGGAAGTTATGGGACCCTAGATAATACATCATATCTTTATCGTGTTGTGACAGTACATAATAATATTTTCACTGCATGCATATTTTTTGTAATCTTTTTGTAAATGTCTAATCTGATGGTACGCTTGATGAATAGAAAATGTAACGAGAAGACTTGAATTCGCAAAATGGTTACGATTTCAAGAGTCAGTCTTATACATTTTTTATTATCATAGGGCGTAGTGACTTTTCAGATTTGTTATTGGATATAACCAGGATGGTTTGATAGTTGCTTTCGAAAAAAATATGTACTTACGTTTATGTATGTTGTGTGACAAGTGTAATTTGGCAACACTTAAGAAATCTCCAAAAATGTATAGGATGGATATGTAAGTATTCTATTTAAATCCTAGTTCGCATAGTGAATACATACAATGGAACCAGATGTTTTATGAATTATAGATTTTGAAATTTCACTTATATAGGATATATAGGACTGTGATTGGTTAGGCCATAGAGATTTTTATTTGTAAAATCAACCTACCTACATTTTTAAAACCAAAACCATCGCACTATTATAAGAAAAAGCCTCGTCGATTCGTGGCTGGCTTATTTCATTATTTATAGTTGAAAAAAGCTAGTTATTATTTAGCTCGGCTGCTTCCAACTGCCAACAGCATGTTGATGTTACCAATGAATGTTAACAACTACCTGAACTGACAATCGTTACTCTGAGAGTAACACCATTTCTTTAGCAGACCGTGTCTTCATAAACTTGAACAATTATACTGCCGTTTAATTTATTCCAGTAAACCTTATTAGATTGCGATAGAGATCATTATTGCTGGTATCATATTTGGAGGATGAGTATCAAGTGGCGGGTGAATAAAAATGATTTTCCCGGCGGAAGCTCGCGTGACGTCACGGATGATGCGCGCGCGCATGTCTGGCGGATTAACCCGACTAAACTCGAGTGGATCACGCGATGTGTAATTGTTATTTTTTTGACAACTTCAAGGGTCAAGTATGGCGGTGGTATGTGGGGAAACAGAGCGTTTATAAATCATAGTTTATTATCTTCGCGCCCAGTCCCTTTGACGGCGAGATGAAAGACTACTTACTACGCACTCACAGTTGAGTAAACAAAGTGGAATTATTTTATTCTACGAATATTGCAATGCTAGGAAAATAATAATGCATGTAAAGGTTGTAATACGAACACTCTAAAACTACGGCTCGTTAAAGTTGGTACTGGTATGAACGATTTTACCTTCAACCCAATAATATATATAACCCAATAGATATACTGAAAGCGATAAAAATATTGCTGATTTATATAAAATATATGAAACCTATATGTAAGTACGTTGTATGTTCGTACCTACTTGTATGTACCTACTTGTAATGTCGTAATATATAAAATATAATTGGCATTCAAAATCTCATTGTAAGTACAAGTACTTATTAGTCCGAAAATAGGTTGCGTTGACTATGAGTCTATAACTATGTGGTTTATTAATTTAAAAAATGCTTTTATTACACCTTGTATAACCAACTGATCTATTTCAACTTATTCACTGGTTAGTGGTTACTCAGAATATTGCAGACATTACACTGTTTATTTTCATATAAAATTCAAATAATTTTAATTTTTTCGTGCCAACTTTATTCTAATATACTCAATAACATATTATAGTTTTTTTAAAAGTTATATACAAATTTCTAAGCCCGTTGTCCCCTTGTGTTGTGACGAAATAGAATATTACTAGACACTGTCTAAATAGTCTGTCGGAGCAATACAAAGACATAGGCAATTTAAAAAAGAAAAATTGAGATCAACGGCGGATCCAGGGGTGGGGTCATGGGGGTCATGACCCCCCCCTGAGCCCCCCTCCCCCGGCGCCAAAACTTGATCGTGACCCCCCCCTGGAGCCAAAGCTGGATCCGCCCTTGATTGAGATATCGTTTTTTTTTCATCTCCGAAGCTTAAACATATGGCCCACCTGATTACAACGTGATTAGCGTAGTCCAACATTCGTTACACTCACACTTTTTTGACAGTTTATTATAAAACATAGACCTAAAAACAACCAGAAAAGATTATTCAAACAATATATGTTCTATATTATAATACATATTATGTTCACTTCATTAATTTTTACGACAGAAAAATACATAATAAGCAATTGTTTTAAAATTTATTATCGTGTTTGAATATAATACCGTAAAGTTACGGTGTATTGTACAAAATATTAGTTTAGAATGGGTCGCCGTGACTTTATTTTAAAAATTATGATTGTTTAATATAAATAAAATAAATAAATAAATAATGCTTGATAATCCACACAACATCACCTAGCCCCAAGCTAAGCAGAACTTGTGTTATGAGTATTAGAAGACTGACATACTTAATACACAAGATAATACATAGATAGATATTTTTTATTATAAACATAATTATAATACCCAGAACACCCGGAATAAATATTTGCAGATCGTACAAACATTTATCTTAACGTCCTATGTAAGTATTTACAAAAAAAAATAAGTTTATAACGTACCTATTCTATCAGCAATCTAGTTCCCATAGTACAAGATCTGCTTAGTTTGGAACTAGAGTGTGATGTGTGAATGTCCATGAATATTTAATTATTAATTTAGTATTCATGACTTTTTTATACTATTTAAACTATTTTTTTTGAAAACATGTACCTACTTTCTTTTTGTAACTAAACTTAAGTACAGAAGCGAGCTTAAGACCTTAAATTTATTAAGATATATCTTCCAGCAAACCTGTGAGGGTAAAAAACAGGTACTACGCAATAAATGACAATAAATTATATTATTTTATTATTCGGTATCTCAATACAAACGTAAACATTGATAATTGTACACTTACATTGATATTTTACATTCAATCAAAGCGTGCTAAGTTAAAAGTGGCATGAAATTACGTCGTTTTAAAGTTCATCTTGATAATAATTACAAACAATATAAAAAGTTGATAACTACAATTAACTCGGTTTAACAGTGACTTTGGCTGTATTTCAGTTATCAAATCAAATCATTAATTTGTAAACACAAGTGAAATAGCAGGTCAATAACAGGTATGTGCACTGTGATTTGCGCTAAGGCGTACAAAGTTCCTACAAGTTAATACGATCTATATAAATAATACTTACCTACTAATATTTACGTAACTACTGTAGTAAAGTTATGCGATTTTACTGTGACAACTCATGGTAGAGGTACAGAACCGTTATTTAACAAGAATCTTAAAAAATCTTGTAATCCATTTCTTAACATTATCGGTCTGTGATCATTTCTCGTTCATTCATAAGCGATCCATATCTGCGTGTGGGAACACTGCTTAGGTTCACACCGCGGGCGATGACCATGCGCCAAAATAATGCTAATTCCACACCTGACCTGTATTTATAACGATAATATTGGTCAATCTATTCAGTATACATGAAAGATGGTATTTCATTATGTATCCGGATAGAGGTCATTTACCTCATGGGTACAATGTCGGTGATGTTTGTATTAGTTTTCATTCACTAAACGGTTATTGAATCCTATCATATCCTACTGCCTACTAATATTATAAACGCGAAAGTTTGTGTCGATGAATGGATGTGTGGATGTTTGTTTGTTATTATTTTACGCAAGAACTACTGAATGGATTAAACTGCAACTTAACAATAATATAGCTCATTCATCAGAATAACTCATAGGCTATAATTTTTTTTTTTATTATTAACAGAGTTTATTCACAAACAAACTTACGACTATACAGTATTTACAAAATGTACATTGTCATATAAAGTACATAAGAAACAGTTGAGCTATCTACAGACCGTTGCATGCAAACGATCTATAGATAGTTCAACTGATCCAAATCAGTGCCAATCGGAAGCGTACCGAGGCCCACCGCGTTTTCAAAATTATTTCTGGGCGTCTAGTCGAAGCGACGCGTGACCCGAGGGCTGGTGAGTATCTGGCCCAGCGTATCAGCATTGCTATTCATGCAGCGCGGCAATGCAGCTAGTGTCTTGGGTGCGCTTCCGATTGGTACTGATTTGGATCAGTTGAACTATCTATAGATCGTTTGCAACGGTCTGTAGATGGCTATAATTTATAAAAACATAACTATAGCAATTCAAAGCCGCGGGCATCAGCTAGTATAATATTAATTATAACCCTAAAAATTTTGCTTACATTTAAATCGCAAATATGTAATTCGGATTGATTTTTTAACTTATATAATTAATTTATTATTTAATTTATCATTATACTATGAACTCTAAATGCAAACAAAAAAAAAATCTGTTGATCAAGACTTACGGCCGGTTTCTCGAACGATGATCAACGAAAAAATCGAATAATTACTATGTGTCAAACTAGGATCAATCGTGATTTGGGTTTCCAGAAACCGGCCGTTAAAGTCACTTATTAATTAATGCAAATATACTTTGTTTTCATGTAAGACAGTTGAATTAACAAACAAGAAACAGTTATTAGTTGCAACAAGTAATAAATCACGATTTGAAATTTGTTGCGATCGTCATAAATCCCAATCATCCCTCTGTTCATCGCTTTCAAGTATTTGCGGTTTGTACAACCCTTAGGAGGTTGTTATATTATCACATGTAACAACAAAAAAATAGCATTATGGACGCTGGAAGAGACTACTATTAAAAAGTTAGCTTAGCTTTAATTTATATGTGAATGAAAAGAATTTTAAAACTGAAAAAAAAAACACCTTTAAAAGATAAAAAAAATTATACAATATTTGAAACCAAAATTGAATAAGTCTATCAAGTTCTACATTTGACAAACGCAACACTTTAGTTCATGTTTTATTTGCAGTTTCAATACTTGACAGGCGTCACAGCTCAGTTGGTAGAAACTCTGCCTTCCATGCTGTGGGTCGTGAGTTCGATTCCCACTCAGAGCAAATGTTTGTGTGATGAACATAAATATTTGTTTTGTGTCTGGGTGTCACTATGTATTCAATGTATGAATTTACAAAAAAAAAGTATATAAGTATTCTATCAGCTCTAATTCTAATAGTACAAGCTCTGCATTGTTTGGGACTTGATTGTGAAGTGTGAAGAAATGTCCATGAACTAAAAAAAAAAATAGTATTGTCCTCAATAAACGTGACTATTTACGATTTAAAAACACTTTTGACTTTCTTTACGTCTGTCTCAAGAGATTTTTTATTCCACTCAGAGAAAGTGCTTGAACTGCGTGTCAAGAACCTTATTTTGCTTTGATTATAATTTAAGTATCGTTTTAGCTTTATAATCGTAAACAATGATGCAAAGGGCCGGGTCGAGGGGTCGATTCACATCAGACAAAGTACTCGAACGTATCAAATATTTCGCTGATAACTGGTATCGCTTGTACCTTGTACTCGTGCATGCTACTTACGATGTCATTTAGCTATCAGAAAGGTCGTTCTGTAATTACGTTTGTAAAGTTAGTGTACGTTGTTCTAAAGTTAGCTGCAAGTATTGTCTACTAGCTGACCCGTGCCCACTTCGTTGGGCATAATTCGACCGTTTTTTCTCCGATTCACTTTGCAAACGGACTACCACGTAAAAGCCTTTTTATTTTTCGGTTTTTTATATAACCTATGACACTCAGCAATAATGTATCTTTCTATTAGTGAAAGAATTATTAAAATCGGTTCAGTAGATCCCGAGATTACCCCTTACAATTGAACAAATATACAAACATACAAACTTTACCTCTTTATAATATTAGTATAGATTTATATATTTATTAAACAAATTAAAAAATAAATTAAGTATGTTTTTAGTCTGTTGCATGCCTAGGAGCAGTTCATCAGACAATAGAAACCTAATGGTTACTACAGCTTTCCAATTTATTCTATAACTAATTATTATTTTTTTAATTGCAGTTTATATTTTGCCTTTAAGAGTTAGGAATAGAATAAAAGTATTTCGAGTTGATAATGAGCTAAGAGTGTCGAGGCGACTCGTCCTGGAACTTAAGTGCTTATATCGTTATTGTATTGTTAAAAAATAACGGTTTCTTTCAATCTGAACGCTAAAATAATATTTTTATTGACTTGTGTTAGAAAATACTGCTAAGAACCGTTTGGCAAAAAAATTAAGTGTGTCTTTAAAACGAGTATAGTACCAATACGTTTGGCATTCTTAAACCAGTTACAATAAATTTATACATACTTATATATGAAATCACTTATAAAGATTTACGACATGTCTGATTCAATTATTATCTTTGAAATATCCCCATTCATCCTACTAGTGATAATAATAACATCATAATTCATATAAGTATTGAGGTTAGGTAAAGACGAAAGATTTGTTTTTTGTATGCAAAGAAAAACCAAAAAACTCCTTCTTCTTCTTTGTCCTGGCCTTATGTCCCTTTTCTTTTGGGGTCGGCCCTCCTTGTTTTCATACGCCATACAGAGCGTTTTTGCGTCGTATCTGGGTCTAAGCCCATCGTCTTCAAATCTTTTTGGACCGTACCGATCCAAGTAGTCAGGGGTCTGCCTGGTTTCCTTTTAGTTGGTTCCGCTGTGAGGACTTTCCGGGTCATATGAGTTTCGTCTCTACGCATGACATGGCCATTAGGGTGGGCCAATTTTTTTTTTTTTCGTTTTTCAAATGTGCTCACCATTAAAAAGGTGCCAAATGGTATCGTTACTTCATATGTAAAGTTTTATTGAATTATTTTAAGTTTTACTGCCTCCGGACTGTCATCGAACTATTAAAAAAAAAGTAGATTTTTGATGTTACTTTACTAATATTTAACTCATCTTTTTGATATATGATTTCATGCATAATACTTTTTAGTAATGACAAATACGAAATTGTTTGGTTGAGTTCAAGGACAAAGGAGTAAGGAGGAGAGAGGGCCGTGGAAAGTTGAGACAAGTGACGCGCGATTCATTGGTAAAACAATGAGTGTCGCGCGTTGCGTAATACAGTGCAGTTACTTGTTTTATGTCATTAGAAAAATGGAACGTACTCGAAATAGTTGGAAGTGTCCCTTATTTGGTGATTTATGTGATTTAAAAGACAATCTATTGCCAACTTACGGAGATGTAATGAAGTGTTATGAGTGGACCCGACACAAGTTAAAATTTGAGTGGCAAACGAAAAAAGAGCCGACATAAAAAAAATAGAAGCCGTTTTAGTTTCAAAACTGATACAAATATGGGCAAAATCTTCTAATTTTTTATTTTTTTGATTTGGTTTTCTATAAAAACTCACTCTAGCTGTAAAGATGAATCGCGACACTTGTTTAAACTTATCGAGCTAACCAGATATTTACCAACAACTTTAAAAGCCGTTATCGGCCCAGTAATTCAACGAAACAGCTATTTCGCACATCCGGAAAACTTATTGCTTGCAATGTTGACAGATCCCCAGCCGCACGTTCGTGAATTAGCTGCACGGCGAATTTTGAAAGCTAGATCAGAAACACCAGAAAAATTGCGTATGTTTCAGTTACCAAAGATAAACTTTAACGCTTTAACATATTATGACCTTTTAAATTGGCAAGAAAATATCACCGAGGCACCTTTATTAAAATCTGTAACCGAAGAAAATCTCCATTTGTTTATTCAACAAAAAGGAAGACTTGAGAGGGAGACTTGGATTTATTACGCCTTCCGTGTCACACACAAGCAGTAGAAAGAGCAGTTAAAGCTGTGACCGATGCACCAGCCACCTTATGTAATAAAAGAATGACAGAAGGTTTTATCAAAGCTCAGATAGACTCGAGAAAAGCAATGCCGAAATTCGACAGCAATAAAGATTTCGCCACAATTTTAATAATTATTCTTTTATATTTTTAACCGTATTCCAAAACAGGAGGACGTCTTATTGTTGTAAAATTTGTTTTCTCATTAATAAACCTTTATTTACAATCGATTAAAGAATTTTATTTATAAATATAGTGTTATTTGTATACCATGCTGTTAGGCCTTTTTTACCATATTTGTTGACAATTTCCACATGACTCCGGAGGCAGAAGATAAATTCCGATTGCAATGAAACTTCATAATCTGTTCACACTCATCATTTAGCACCGTTTTGTCGCTGTGCCCATTTAAAAACTAAACTTTTTTTTTTCCCCATACATAAATGACCCACCCTAATGGCCATACCAGCGCAAACGGTTTTCTTGGATCTTTTCTTGAATGGGCGCTACTTTAAATGTACCTCGTATTAATTCGTTTCTGATTTTGTCAAGCATGGTAACTCCCCCAGCCCAGCGCAACATGCGCATCTCCGCGACGTGCAAAGGTTGTTCGTCGGCTTTGCGCATGGCCCAGCACTCAGATCCATACAGAAGTGCTGGTCTCACTGCCCGTTTGTACACATTTCCCTTGATTTGGACAGGCATTCTTACGTCACAGAGTACACCAGACAGTGCTCGCCATTTCATCCAGCCTGTTTTGGTTCTGTTTGTAATGTCTTTATCAATACTGGCGGAATCCGTAATCATAGACCCTAGATATTTAAAGGCATCTACTTGTTTTATGGGCGTGTTATCGATGTGAGGAACTCGTAAATGCGCTACGTCCTTAGAGCCTGAGAAGTTGCAATGCATATATTCAGTCTTCTGTCTACTAACTCTGAGGCCTCTTTGCTCTAGTGCTGTGCACCATACATCGAGTTCTTTTTGGATGTCGTCAGCATTTTCTTCAATAAGAACTATATCGTCAGCGTATAAAAGTGTCCATGGCGCTGGTTTTTGTAAGTGTTCGGTGACATAATTCATTACGAGATTGAACAACAGTGGACTCAGAGTAGAAACTAAAAACCAAAAAACTACTGAATCAATTTCATTTTTCATCGATAAGTTCAATCGAGCCTCCTCGTGGCGCACACCGGAAACAGCTAGGCACGGTAAAGCAGTGTCTATGTAGTCTGGCTAATCTTTCTAAGACGATGCTACAACAAAATACAGTTGTAGCATCGACACGATAAGAAGAAGATCGATAAGCTATAGTATCCCCGAATGACAAAGGATATATAAAATTTTCAAAAAAATTAGGGTTACAAAACGTCAATAATGTAATCCACCCCGTGAGAAGTTGGGCGTTTTTCTAGTTTATATATGATTATGGAAAATATATATACATATAAATAAATAAATAATGCTGAACAATCCACACAACATCATCTAGCCCCAAGCTAAGCAGAGCTTGTGTTATGTGTACTAGAAGACTGATATACTTAATACAATACATTACATAGATAGATACTTTTATTATACATATATGAAGATGCTAATACTATAAATATATCTAAATAGATATAGCGGTATCGGGGAAAAATGGCATTGTAATATTAAAAACAAATCGTTTCACGCGTTGACCAGACGCCGGTTATCAGAGTCCGGGTCAGTCGTACCGTCAGTACTACCGCGAACGTCTACATATATATTACTAATATTAATAGGTACAAAATACAGCCATACTTACAAACTTTCACATTTATAATATTAGTCTATACTTCTATACTTGCTAATATTATAAAGAAGAAAAGTTTGTGTTTGTTAAATTGTAAGCCGTAATCTCGGGAACTACTGAACCGATTTACCCTTAATTTGGTATTGTATGCTGTGCCATACAAACGTTAAAAAAATATAAAGTGTTAAAGAAATATTATGATTTCGATATAATTATTAATATTTATTCTCATAAACTAGTAAATCTTTATGAAAAAAAATGTTTTTGAGTGTTAGCGACATTGGTGCTGTCATTTTTTGACATAATGTCTGCTCAAAAGAGGCCGGCTGTGCTCACTAAAGTATTTATTTGTTTTTTAATACATTTCCCTCATAAATTTCTAATAAAACACATAAAATTCAATCGTGACATTATAGTGAAGTGACCACTTATATAATTTTGGCAATATTTTTGAATAAAAGTTGTTTTATTTGATAATAAACTTTGTATGCCGTGACATACATTGCCAACTTAGTAATGAATCAGTGCACAACAAATCTGTATGCCACAGCATACATTGCCAATTTATTTGATTTCTTTTTGTGATATTTTTTTTTTATATTTATGGGTTTTTGTTTGCTTGGTCAATGGTGACTTATTAGGCGGACAAGTTTCGCATTCAGACTCATCTTCCCCAGCCCCATCTATCGCGAGATCCGTAAAATTACTGAATATATTCGATTCCGATGATGAAACTTCAACCGATGAGAATTTTTGGCTTACGCCTGTATTCCAAGAAGTATACCCAAATCCATCGCTTGAGCCCGATTGCAGCGCTATTCCGATAATAAGCGAAATTCCAACAATGCCTGCAATCCATGCCACGCCTGCAACTCCTGCCACTCCTGTTACTCTAAATCCTATATCTCAAGTCGCTTCTGCATCACACGCTACTGATTTATTGCCAATCACAGTGTTGCAGAGACATTATACCTGGTTCTTTGCTGTCATAATGTATGTCCATCAACTCATTTTTATAAAAAAGTTTGATTTATGTTTGTTTTTAATTAAAGTAACAATACATATATTTCTTTACCCACTTGGCAATGTATGTAGTAGCATACATGGTTTTTCAGGAAAACTGTAATCCCTAGATTTTTTTTATTATTTTTCTGGGCATCTTTATGCTCTACACATTACAATTTCAATAATAGTTTCATCTAAAAAAACATTTTTTTTTTTGCCAAATAAAGGGTTAAAAATTCTTTCACTAATGGAAAGCCACATTATTGCTGAGTGTCAAAGGTTATATAAAACAGAAAAATAAAAAGGCTTTTACGTGGTAGTCCGTTTTGCAAAGTGAATCGGAGAAAAAACGGTCGCATTATGCCCAACGAAGTGGGCACAGGTCAGCTAGTATAAGATATATCTTGCAAACTTCCGGTAAGTATGGTTACTCTTTCACGCAAATTATCTACCTACTGAATGGATTTTATTGAAACTTTGCATTAATAAAGAGGCTGGTTTGAGACAAACCTACTTAAAGTTAAATTTAGATGTTCAAAAAGAAATCTACTAAGTAATATCTTTTTAACATCTAAATTAAATTTTTATTATTCTAACGATGTATAGATTTATATTGCATAACATTGTCTGCGTTGTTTCAGAGTAGGACTTGTTATCGTAACGACAGTCTGTAGTGATCTTGTTAATTCCAGTTATAATACTTTTACTGCAAATTGATGATTGTTCGTAGTTTTGCAATTACAACTAGGTTCATTCATAAACGTTAATTTTAATTAGTGCTTTGTCTTAAATAAAGTTAACTTAATAAAGCAGCAACAGTTTAATAGGTATTAACCACACTATAGGTAGTTTTGGCAAGTAATTTTTATGAAATATTTTCTTACTATCTGGTGCCCGCGACTTTGTCAATTAATCGTTATATTTTAGATAATTCGGTCAATTTTATTCTATTACTACTAGTTTATATTGCAAAGTTTTATTTAATTCCATTTTTTGATTTGACGACCGATGTGGCGCGCGAAGGTTCGCCTGCGACGCGGAGGTTGCGGGTTCGATTCCCGCCTTGAGATAAATGTTTTAACGATCTGCAAATATTTATTCCGGGTGCTCTGGGTATTTCAAGTGTATAATAAAAAAATATTATCTATGTAATGTATTGTATTAAGTATGTTAGTCTTCTAGTACCCATAACACAAGCTCTGCTTAGCTTGGGGCTAGATGATGTTGTGTGGATTGTCCAGCATTATTTATTTATTATTCTTTAACTTTTGCGTGAAAGAGTAACAAACAGACACCCACACACCCATCTATACAAACTTTCGCTTTTATAATATTAAAAGTACGCCCAGGAAAGAGATTGATGGAATGTCACCAAAGACATAGGGATAGGTGGAAGGATTTGGGGGAGACCTTTGCCCAGCAGTGGGACAATATAGGTGGAAACAAAAATTGTAGTAGGATTCATTATATTTTAAAAGAAGATTTTCATAAAAAAATATAAGCTACGATTTTATAAATATTATTATTATTATGTACACATTTATTTTAAATCTTAGCAAAAAGTTTTTTACAATATAAATGATTAAAAAAAAAAATACATTATATTATAAAAAACTTAAAACTAGGTTGCCGCCGGCAGCGGGGCAAGGCCCAAGCTACCGGTGGTTAGGGCTACAGATTGAGGAACCTCCGGACAATGCGTGCCGTGTCGAGGATCACTGCCTTCTGCATCTGCCCCTTGAGCCAACCTTCTAGCGAGAGCCTCTTTAGATGTTGGTCGAGGCTCTTCGCTATCAGACCGTTCGCCGAAACGACCATCGGAACAATGATCGTAGAATCAACATCCCACATGGCGGTCACCTCGAAGGCCAAGTCAAGGTACTTGCTAAGCTTTTCCTTCTCGGCCTTTACGAGGTTTTCGTCATGTGGGATGGTGATGTCTACGAGCATTGCCTTACGTTGGGACCGGTCTATCACCACGATATCAGGCTTATTGCAAACAATAGTCCTGTCCGTGATGATAGAGCGGTCCCAATAGAGCAATGCACGACCATTTTCGAGAACTGGCACCGGCGTGTACTGATAATATGGCACCTCAGACTCAACAAGGCCGTATTGAAGAGCAAGTTGCTGATGGATGATTCTGGCTACTAGGTTGTGCCTGTGCAAGTACTCACCGTTAGCAAGATGCGAACAACCGGAAATAATATGCCTGAGTGACTCGCCAGGACGGCGGCATGCCCGACAAATGTCGACCGTACCGTCCTTCAGGATATACTTCCGGTAGTTGTTCGTCATCATTACCTCGTCAGCAATTGCACAAGCAAAACCCTCGGTTTCCCCAAAGAGGTCACCGAAGCGTAGCCAGTTCACCGAAGCGAGGAGGTCCACATCGGAACCTGTTAAGGCCCGATAGAACCTCCCGTGCAGCTCCTTGCTCTTCCATACGTCCTTGCGATCTTCAGTGCTCAGTACCGTCGGTTTACGCCAGTTCTCGTTCGCCAAGGAAAGCGGTGTTAGGCCCTTGTCAACAGCCACCACATCGCGATGCATCCCACACTCGTTGTTAAGGAAGTACTCCCTAAGACTGCACACTTCGCGGTTATGGAGGTTCTTGGCATTTAAAAAGCCTCGACCCCCGCATTTCCGCGGAATGTACAGTCTCATAACAGACGAGCGCGGGTGCAACATGCGATGCGATGTAAGCTGTTGACGGACCTTTCTATCCAGGGCGTCTAGCTCAGTCTGAGTCCATCTCAGTATGCCAAAGGAATATATCAATAGAGGCATCACCCAACCATTGAAGGCACGAACTTTGTTACCACCAGACAAAAGACTATTAAGTACTTTTGTCAGACGGCCAAAGAAACGTTCCTTCACTGATTTTCTGATATCCTCTACCGCTATACCCAACGACTCTGACATACCAAGATACTTATAGGTTTCGGCTTCGGAAAGAGATCTGAGTGTCATAGTCTCAGAAAGTTGCAAATTCGGAGAATTTACAACTTTCCCCCGCTCTACATGTAAGACCGCACACTTATCTACACCAAATTCCATCCTGATGGCATTGCTAAACACCTGTGTGGTTTTTAGCAACTCCATCAAGTCTTGGCGCTTTGGTGCAAATAATTTGAGATCGTCCATGTACAGCAGATGACTAATAACCTCACCTCCCCTTCGAAGCCGACAGCCTAGCCCTGAATTCTTCAACAAAGTGCTGAGAGGATTCAGTGCTAGACAAAACCATAGTGGACTCAAACTGTCACCCTGGAAAATACCCCGCTCAATCCTTATGAAGTCCGACGGATCAGAAGAACTGTCGCCGTTGCCTGGTTGACGAAGAACTGTGATCCACTGCCTCATGCATGAGACTAAAAAGGTTTTTAGAACTGTATCAATTTTATACAGCTCTAAAATCCAATTATTAAATCTAAATCTAATTATTATTATTATTAATAGCCTGTAGTGCCCCACTGCAGGGCAAAGGCCTCCCTTCCTTCTCTCCAGTCGTCTCTATTTCGAGCAATGGCCTGCCATAAATATAATTAATTATATTTATAAATATAATTAACTAAATTTCAGCGATCGATACACGTGTCCTGTTTTACAATCTATATAGTGTTATTAACAACAGTGTCGACAGAGTGATAAGGTATCACGATACCTACATAGTATGTTCAGTGGACTGGTTTAGCTCGAAACATGGTAACACTGAGGGTAAGCAGTACCTTTGTGTGAAATGCTTTGACAGAATATCATATTCATCATCATCATTTCAGCCCGTTGGCACCCACTGCTGAATATAGGCCTCCTCTTTATTATGCCATTCTTTACGGTTCCATGCGACTCTCATCCACTGATTCCCGGCTCGGTCTATAATGTCTTTGGACCATCGGGCTGGTGGTCTGCCTCTTGGTCTACCAATAACATATTGCATTAATTTAATCAAACACGCAAAATCAATACATCAAACATTAAAAAAAAATGACAATACTGGTATAAAAATTAAAATAGTTACCTTTGAGAGAGCGTAGCGAGCAGTTCTGAAAACTATGCACTACAAGCGCATGGACTACCCGACAAAAGTGGTTTGATGATTCGAGTGTTCTTACGATTCGTCAACTTTATATGATGAAAACAGCTATACTAAAACAGATATACTAAGCTATATATATAAACAGCTATACAGCTATAAGCCGGTTTCTGGAAACCCAAATCACGATTGATCCGAGTTTGACACGTAATTATTTGATTTTTTCGTTGATCATCGTTCGAGAATCCGGTTCTTAAACATTTGAGTCTTTCATTTGACGACGTTACATGTAAAACATTTTGTGCCGCAAGCCAAATTGCATTTCTGAATTGATTTCTTTAGAACAAGGCTCATCAAGCCCTTCTATTTATTCATTCCGTAAGCATGTTCGTTTCGGCTAGACGCTTATCGCGATGCCAAAATACGTACGTTAGTGAACCGAAACTGCTACTGAAACGAACCGTTGACGTTACAAAACACGGCGATTGGGCCCCAGGTATATCATGGCGCGTACAAAATTTTGTTTCGCTACAACAAAAGCGTGACAAAACGAGCAATTAGAATATAACTCAGAATACGTGTTCAGATTATAATCATTGCATATAGGTTTATAAACGGACTTTAAGCTATAGGTTTATTGAAGGTGTATCTGCATGTCAATTGATAAACTTTGATCTGGTCGCGTCCTCTCGCGGTGTTATTGATTGGTATCGGCATGTCCAACTTGTTATCTGTCCGATGTATTTGCGTGACAATTATATAAACTTGTGTGATGCTGTAACCGATGTGGGACGTCCTTAACCTTATCAGGTTTTACGAGACTTGATTTTCGTTTTAAATCCTACTTCTACTAATATTATAAATGCGAAAGTTTGCATGCATGGATAGATGTGTGGATGTATGTTTCTTACATAGAGTTACAAACATACATCTACACAAAATTCACGCCAAATATACTGAACGGACCTGGATAAAATTTGGCACAGAGATACATTATATTCTGGAACAGCCCTTAGGCAATTTATAGTCCCGCTAAAATGTATTTTGTAGTTCCCTTGTAGTTCATACGTTCATAGAGCAAAGTATCCACATGATTTTTTAATATTGGTGTAAATATAAATAATTTTGTTAATACGATAGAATATAATAAAGCCGCTAGTACAATGCGGAAAAAAAATGCGGGCACAAGCTAGATATTTATAAGACCTAAAAGTAATAACGTTGACTTATAAAAATAGATACAAGAAAATTTACCAGCTGTCTGAGAATCAACGGGATGTCCGATGATGTCTCAATGACCTATTTCATGGTGTTATAACGCCATAAAAATGGGGAAGCAAATATCATTCATAAACAACAATATAAACCCTACAATGTTCTTGTTTACAAAACATTTGACCTATAAGCAGATGTCACTAGCGGAAGTTTTTTTGTCACCGAAAGTCAAGCTTCTATTCCCATGTACCGAAGGCTAATATTGGTGTATTGTGGCCGTTGACAAATGAATGTTGACATTATTATTGTGTGGTTTTGTTCCGTATAGTCCTTTTGTGTGACGTCTCTATTGAACAACATTGGCCGGATACAGGGTGCTTAGAAATTGCCTAATACAGTGAAAATTAGTTAGAAAAAATGACGTTATTTTAAAAAATAAGCAGTCAATGTGATTTTTATTTAAGTTTTAATTATGAGATGATTTTATTTAACAGTTAGGTAGTCCACCTGATTTACGCTGTACACTCAGCAATACTTTGAATATATATACATTTATGAAAGTAAGAATAATTAGTGTAAAAGTTAAGAGTAAAAACAAATACAATTGAAATACATGTATTGTGTAATAACTGGATAATTACAAGCTGCATATGATAATGATGATGAGAGTAAATATTTTTTCCTAAAACAAACATCCTTTGAATAGGAAACATTACTCGGCTTCTTATTTATAAATCACCGAATGATATTTAGAATAGATTTATTTTGTAATATTTATGTACAATCTTAGATCAAACTAAGCATAGCTTGTATCTTTTCATACTATGGAAACTAGAATACTTAGATCAATTTTTGATACATAGTAACACTCTATATTACCTAAATTGCGAAAATCGTATAGAATGCAAAATATAAAACAGGTAAATATTTGTTTAATATTCCCATTGTACAAGCTCTGACTAGAGTGTGATGTGTGAAATGAATATTTATTTATTTAATATTGTTAAAATTACATCGCAACTTTGTGCAAACAGAAATTTCTGAACATAATATTTGAAATTACATTTAATTTATTTAATATATCACTGAAATTTCGATAAATTCTCGCTCATACATCGAATATTACAACGAATTTCGTAATGCGCTTTCATATTTGATATAAGTAAGCTTTATATTTCCATTAATGATGCACTAAGCTCTTACATGAACACGTCGAAACTATTGATGCTTTGCTGAAATAGTTTGGAAACAAAGCTTAGTAGAATAGTTTAACACATTCGTAACTAGACTAGTCTCTTATATTTTATCCAGAATTAAAAGTAGCCAGGATAATCCGATCGGTTCCCGTGATGTATACGATAACATCTAAACTTTCACATAAACTATTAGCAGGATAGTAGATTCTAACATTACAAACGTGTAGAAAAATATTTTTGTAGTATTTTTTGAGATATAACAATAATAGGCGTCACACTGTTCTGTACAATACGACACGAAACTAGCAAAATAATACGATTTTTCGCATCGCGGCTCTCGTATGCCGTTCGAATTCAAATATCTGTCGAAGCGTGCGCTGCGGTTACCACAATCTATCAACCTCTATCGCGCTGTATTAGAGTCCATTATAGTCTAGATAAGTTTTTAGTTGTCATAGGTACTTGATTTTTTTTATCAACATCGAAAAGGGTGAAAGCTCTTGACTGTTATAAATAAATGATTGTTTTGAGTGCACGACTACACGAGGCTGTTGTTCGGTACTCGAATGTTTTGTTATTGAAGCATTTGTTTTGGTACAATCATTTCCTATTGTCCTTCAAAACTTTGAATAACAATCTGTTGTATTTGGTAATTATTATTGTTTAGTTTTGGCTTTACCAACTTTGCTGGAATCCCCAACTTTAATATAAGTAGGTACTAGAAAGATCTAACAATATCTAATTTTTTTTAAATACATATGTACTTTTATTGTTTTACGTTTTGGATAAGGCGATAAAATATTTACTTAGATACTTCGTCAATTTTGATGGTTCATTTATATATCTACTTACTTACCTAATTAATACATATAATAATAATACATATAATCTAATATAATATAACATACTAAGGACTATTTATAAAAATGCCATCAAAATTGGAATAAATGTAAGTATAAATATATGACAGGCGTCACAGCTCAGCCTTCCATGCTGTGTCGTGGGTTCGATTCCCACCCAGAGCAAATGTTTGTGTGATGAACATAAATATTTGTTCTGTGTTTGGGTGTTACTATACTATGTATGTATATGTATGAAAGTTTTCACAAAATATATATTTTTTTAACAACGATATACAAAATAATAAATTAAGTAAATTTAATCGTGGATTATATTATCAATCAATAAACAAATTCCTACTTAACTATAATTCTTAACTATATATATATATAACTATTGTATCAGCAGTCTAGTTCCTATAGTATAAGCTTAGCTTAGTTTGGGACTAGAGTGTGATGTGTAAAATGTCCATGAATATGTATTATTATTCTATAGTTGTTCAGCAAAATAATATAAAATAGAGCAGCATTGCCGATTCCCATGAAGCATAAGTTTTCGTGAGAAGGTCGGTGCCTCCTCGCGCCGACACGCTGACAAGCATTGTGCAATCGGTTCGCGCTGGGCTTTGTCTGGTCGCGGCGCACGGGGTCGCGCGACCCGCCGCGCCCCCCGGGGCTCCGACTCACAGGATAATCACTTATACCGCGCCGGGTGTTTATTTGCAAACAGAGAGCGAGCCTACACGCTGTGCCCCCTAGCTACCCAAATATCGCAATTTGTAACAATTTCGGTAATACGATACGGGTTACGTGCGGGACTCTATAAAATATGATACAGTGTTTAGAACGTTAGCACTTCCGCCTCGAAATCACCCCTGATGAGCGTTGTTAGCTCGCCTATTGTTATGTTTTAGTATTTAATATTTATTTGTTTAAAAGTACAAATGAATGCATATTTATTTGACCTAATAAAGAGGGTGTTTTTGGCAACAAGCAATGGTCACTTCACTTATTTTACAAGAATCATTAACTATATGTAAACTGCTATTTTATTTAAGTGTAGGTAAGTACGTAGTATTTTTAATAAAAGACCGCACCACCGCCGGCCGCTAGCATAAATTATACAGCTTTGATTCAAAACTAATACATCTTATTTTCTGAACTCGTAAACAAAAATGTGGTCCCATTAGTTAGGTTTCAAAATATTGTAATCAAGCGTTAGGTCATTCGGTTGGTAAATAAAAAACGATTCCCACGAAAAGCTTTCAATATCGAACATTAACAATACAATAAAATAATACGGTAGGCAAATGGAGACAAATAAAATACGCATTAAGATTAAACTAATAGGTATTGTAAAATTTGAATGACAAATCTCTGTTTTACAACTGTGTTTAATTCCTCACAGTTTATGATGCATTCGATTTGGATATTGGTGACCCGTCTCGGTTTTCATTTACTTAGCAAGGAATATTTAAAAGCTAAATACTTTATTGATATTTCGAGTTATTCCTGGTGCGGACTATCGTTTGATCCAATTAGGCCAGAACACTTTATCAATTTTATTAATATATCTATAACTATTTTGTTCTAAAATATATTTCAATATATAATAATATAAAAAGTGTGTATCAATATTTACTCGTACAAAATTTAATTAAATCAAATATTTTGGTTATATTTGATTAAAAAGTGTGAGGGTACATTTAGTTTAATCAGAAAATTAATTTGTATTTATAATTTTATATCTAAAAATCAGAGTTCGCTGTAAAATATATTATACGGTGTACAATCTATACAATTGACGACCGATGTGGCGCGGTGGGCGAATGTCCGTCTGCGACGCGGAGGTTGCGGGTTCGATTCCCGCCTTGGGATAAATGTTTGTATGGTCTGCAAATATTTATTCCAGGTGTTCTGGGTATTTTATATGTATGATAAAAAATATTTATCTATGTAATGTATTGTATTAAGTATGTCAGTCTTCTAGTATCCATAACACCAAGCTCTGCTTAGCTTGGGGCTAGATGATGTTATGTGGATTGTCCAGAATTATTTTTAAGAATGGCTGGATCTGTCGGCCAACTAGTGTATTATATAATTTTAACTATACTTATTTTTTAAGAAATATTCTGACACGATTTATAATTGTTTGAGAATAATGAATTGAGCGAATTGAATGAATGAACTGAACGCGCGTATATTATTAATAAAAAATATTATCTCTAAGGTTACGTGCACGGTTACGTAATATGTTATAATCTAGTAACCACTTAACATCAGGTGGGATAACTTTCTCATACAGCTGTAAAAGCATATCAGTTTAGATTTTAATGTATTTTTATTGTTAAACTCTGTAAGTTCAGATATTCTATATGGATTCAATTAGCACTAATATAAATGACACAAGCTGTGTTTATTTTGGGTATCAATAAAGTATAATGAACATTAAATGTAATATCGATGCAGTGGTTTTGTATTGAAAACAGGTTTTATTAGACGTTTACGTTTGCCAACACGTAAAGAAATGTTATTTAATTGTACATATAACTGTAAGCACCTTCAGAGGGCTGAGAACGAATAAACGTACCAATCGTAAGTGCATTATTTGAGACCTTTGACACACTGTCAAAGGTCAAATCAATTTGGATCATAATTGGCTGAGGCATACAAAAAACAAAATAGATTGACTTCTTTTATTGAAGTCGGTTGATATTCTAATACTTAGAATTACGTTAGAAATGTTTAACTGATCCTAGTAAAAGATGCAGCAATGGTGAAACTTAAAAAAAATATCTTTTAATATTTACGGATATTTTAAAGTATTATCTAGTCACAAACTAAACAAAGCTTTATTAAATAATAATATGAAAACTGATGTACTTATATAAATTTTAAAACCCACTAATATTGGTTCAAGCTTATGATACTCTTCATGTAATATAATTATCTTTAATACAAGTTCTGGTCGCCAAAGTTACTAAATATACCTACAAAGAACATTTTTTCATAGAAATAGTTGTATATTAACCCATTTCTTATATATAATATCACATTTAACACGTTAGTCACGTTCAAAGATAAGCGATAAGGTGAAACTCTATATAATAAGCAAAAGTTCATCGTAAGGTCAGAGGGGTCCAATCCAGTACTTCTACAAAATGATCTCCCAAAAAAAGAAATACAATTCGATATGCATACAAATTGTTTCTAATAACGCCGGGTCCCCAGTGTGCAGGCATAGTATAGAGAGACTAGTACCACAACTCAAAATAAAAATATTTGAAGAAGTGTCGCTGGTAGGTACAATGTTTTACCGTTAAAACAAATAATCTAACAAATAATTATGTGCGAAAAGCTAAATATTCGCCAACCCTCACACGTCGTTGCGACTTAATTAATTAAAAGTGTTTTCCTGTGATTTACTTTGACAAGGTTCCATTCAGCGCTCGAGTTGGATGCCGTTTTTGTTTTTGCAGTTCGATACATGCTCTACTTACGATCTATAAAAAATATTATGATGGATCAGTATCCATCATAATATTTTTTAATATTTCATAATATTTTTTGTATTGTTTCGGTTTTATATCACATTTCTTTTCAAGAATCATGTTTTTACTTTTAACGCAGTCATATAAATCTAGCTTAAATAATGACTTGATCGCCGGTATAACCAGTAAATACGGAAGATATTTCGAGCAGTAGTGACGCGTGCAATTTTTTTTGCAATATTATTATGTAATGAACTACTGAATTTACGTTTACTTTGTGCAAGTTGGCTGTGCAAAAGTAATTTTTATCTCGTACGTACAACTGAGGTAGATTGGGTTGATTAGACCCACTACACATTTTAAAGCGTCATAAAAATCTTGACTTGCGATCACGTTGAAGCATTAAAATCTGTTATTTATTAACTTCAAAAAAACCTTTTTGGTTTAAATAACTTCATAATATTAGTACCTACTTCTTTATGATTATGATGCCTCAAATCAGTATAGCACGGTCTTATCTAAATATTATGTCATACAAATGTTACTGCTTTGTATTAACTGAAAAGAAAAAAAAATCTATCTATCTATGCAGATCCACTAAGTAAACAATTCTGAATCCAAAAGTTTTAGTTTGTCTGTTTGTTTGTAAGAGCATCACGTCTAAGCTACAGGACAGATTTTGACATTTAATTTTGTAGAGTTTAAAAGCCTGTTATTCGGTTTAAAACATAGGTTATGTTATGTGTAATGACAAACTTGAATTCCTAGATTTTTACCTTTCTTAGCCAAATGCAGCTATACGTTATGAAGGATCATCTTATATGTAGCTGTGAAAGATGTTTGGGCCCACGCGTACGAACGTCGCGGATTTCAGCTAGTATTTATTTTTATTATACTTAAATAAGTTTTTTTGTTCAAAACAAATTTGTATTTGTAGTATATAGATATTATTCATAGACGTATCATACAACGCTAACTAGCCTTAAACTTAACCAACTATAAAATATGCTTAAATATTGGGATTTCTCGACGACGTCGGAAAGTTTGGTCCTCAATCTTTACGGATAGATAGAAACTTTTTGGATAAACTGGGATCTATTGTTCATAGCCTGGTTTAAAAATAATAATCTACTATTATCTCTAAAAGCAACACAATATAAGCGGGACGCGGGAGAAGTCGAGGGTGATGTAGGCGGAGGGTTTAAAGCAACAAGCCTGCAACAATTACACTATCATCGCTGTTTCGTATCGTATCGTACACTACACTGCAATTTAACCGCATAACCATTTACACACTCGAACAGTTTATTTAATAGCTGTAACATGCGCCTGTTTTTGTTAGCACGTGTCAGCTTTTTCCCGCGTTGCCCGCGCTAATGAATCGGAAAATAAACCAAATTGACCGTTTAGTTAGATCGGAATAATAGTTTTCTTGCGTTTCTACTTCATTCTTATAATGCGTGGTATTCGTTCCCACGCCACGGTTTATTAAGTTTGCAACCTGCCATGTTTAGAGAATCCGTAATCGGGCTAACTACCGAACTACTGGTTCCGAAAATAGCCTTAAATGATGCTACTCTTGTATATCGCTCTTGCGTATTATTATACGTATATTAATTAATTTTGAAGTGTATTTAATTCATAAAATAAATAATGATGTTTGATTACGTTGCCAGCTCGGCAATGTCGCTGCCGCTTGCTTGCTGGTGTGTACAAATATCGATATTATTCCGTCAAGAACCGTTTTATATAATGAATTTATCGATATTTTAGTATCGGCATAATAACCTGTTCTGTGCTAATATCTTTGGCCGGGCTTAAAATTCCGATCCAACATGCTATTTTCTTCCACTCTTTTGATATCATAATTTTTCCCTTTTTTCAACCTATACTTACTTACCGTCCCATTGCTGGTCAAATATAAAATCAAAGCCTTCCATCATCATCATCAAACTATATCAGTCCACTGCTGGACGTAGGACTCTCCCAAGACGCGCCACATGCAGTATGGTCACCACAGCTTGGTCTTCGGCTCTTTTCATCCAGTTTTTGCCAGCTACACTCTGCAGATCGTCGCTCCATCTTGCCGGAGGGCGTCCTACGCTTGCCTAAACGCGGTTTCCACTCCAGTATCCGTTTGCTTCAAAGATTGTCGGTTCTTCGGATATGGCCAGCCTACTGCCATTTTAGCTTGCTAATACTTTCACTTTATATAATTGTAAATATAAAAATATGAATTCCTATACATCTATGTTAGAGTCAACAAACTATTCATATGTTTATAATGCACTGAAATTAATACACGGTATTTCTCTGTACCCTCAGGCTACTGTTGACAAACATGAACATACACAAGGATTGGAAATGGATGCAATATCAGATTGCTCGTTATTGGTTATTTTCCGTTGAGTACATATCAAGGAAAATTTTTAAATTATGAGGTATTTTCTTGGAATAAAGTGGCGTTTGTTGGCAGTAGCAAACCTATACCTAATTATGACAAGGTAGATAACTTTATCATAAGTATAGGTTCCTAGTAATGAATAGATTATTTTGCAAAGAGTGTCTAAGTATACTTTACGTTAAAATGTGTACAAAATACTGTATATCTAGACTGTTCATAAATTACCACAACAAAGTTTTTAATATCAATCAATCTGTCTATAAAACCAATATTGTAAAACCCAAAAAATATATTTGTGATCAGTGTTCTGGCACTACGTAAACATAACGTATTTCATTCACATTGCGCGTCACGTCCGCTCGGTTGTGGAACGTGGCAGCGTTAATGCGCAATGTACGTCAATACGCTACCGGTGATTGTTACATATTCGTAATAGTCCCTATTCTCTAAGCTGAGATTAATGTGTTTATAGCCATGAGCTTAGCTTTGAACCTCTCGGTAACTTCAGAACAAAATATGGCTAAGTTATGTGCTTGATGTGCATCGAACAGTGACTTTTAACATACCTTACTTACCTTTTAGATAAGTAGTTTCCATAGTAACAGTGTTTTATAACTCGATTTCAAAAAGTAACTGAGCGTTTGGTATTGAAAAGTGGTGAGAAATGACTTAATAAAATACGAATCGGTATGTTTCAATTAGTTGGTACAATATTTTAATTATTATAAAATAAATAAAAATTCTCTCGGCGTTCTAGGCACGGTAGATGACTTTCAAATTCATCATCATCATCATCGATCTATATCAGTCCACTGCTGGATATAGGTCTCAAACATTCAAATTATTTTAAACTAATATCTAAAAATATACTCTCTGACTAACAAACAAACATACAAACTCGATTTTGGAATAAGAAATGTTTTCTTAGTGGATTTGGATTTCTACTTGTACCATGTCTTCATTTTTAATTTTTGGCTTTTACAGATTTATAATAGTATAGATATTAATCAATGCATGCAGCAAATGGCCTCAGGTGTGTTTGGGATCATCAATTCATACTGATTTAGCGACGCGGTGTCTAAAATTATGAACCTTATAATAAATCAGTCGTCATCTTCCCCTTACCACTGTTCCGATAGCTTAAAATAGATAAAGAGCTTTCACCAGTTTAGATATTTGTGTTATAATAGAAAATCTGTAAAATTGTAGCTTTTGTTTTACGTATTTAGAATTAAAAACAGGATTTTTTTATTTTATTTTAGTTAGTGACAGTACAAGGTGGGCCAAAATAAGTCATCCAATAAATTTTAGCTTTTTTTTTCTAAATGAAAAAGTTCGATTCAGTTTTATGATTATGTTTTATTAGAACCCTGATCATTTCAAGTATCTGTCTAGTCCACAAATGTCAAAACAGATTTGACATTGGCGGCCATGTGTAATTTTATATAACCTATAAAAAAAGGATGTGTCCTGTTAGGCATTACACTGCGTCCATTACTCTGGCACGTAATGATTTATATTCTCCTGCCTATAATTGCGCCGGAATCCATACCATTCAATCATACACAGCAATTAAATCATCCTGTTTGGCGGCAGAAATAGGTACAGTAGTAGTACTACAGCTACACTTTTACAGATATAATAATTTAGAAAATGATAATGTTTTGAATCTTACACATAACAATATAAATACCTACCATGTCTTTTCACGCGAGTATATTCTGATTAGGTTTCTAGAACGCGTGGTAACTCTGCGGTTTGCTCCAGACGATTGGCAGCAGTAACCATGACGGCTCCGGCCCGACTTAACCTCAAACACGTCTAGTGTTAATTAATAACACCGCCATCTATCGGCGACGCTCGATCAATCACGCGCCGACAGTTTTGTCGACCATTTGTCGCGCCGGCTTGTGTATTTCGGCGAGAATCTCTGAATTCAGAGGGCTTAGTCAGTTGCATTTTGAAACTCCCTACTCTCGAGCCGAGAGTCGTCTCTGATATCCATACAAAAATATAAGGACATCCGAGAGACGACTAGGGAGTAGGGAGTTTTAAAATGCAACCTCGGAATAAGCCCTTTTTTTGTCTTGATTTGAATTCGAGTGAGAATGCAATGGGGTATAACTACACGTCAGTTTGTGAACTCTCTTTGAAGCACTCAGATCAAACAATTTTAGATTTTAATTATACCTGTAACATCTCTACTGTAGCAAACTAGGTGAACTACAAACTTGACAACAGCATTGTTTTCCCAAATATAATTTAATAACTCAGTACATATACACTTATTTGATTTGTATTAAATCTTGCATGATTTTATAAATACTGTTTTTGGCTGCAATTTTGTGGGCTCTATTTGTTCTTGATTAATCAAACCTCAGTGAATTTTTTTAAAGCTTCTATTTGATCACCTCTTGATTACATTTATCTCTTAATTTCATTATTATCCGATTTTCTCTATCCCTTGTAGATTTTTGAATCCTTTATTATAAATTCTACATCCATTTTTATGATCTCCTGTGACAATGTATTTTTATGTAATCTGTAGTAAAGTTTATCTTTCTTTTACTAGATCTGTCCGTTGCATCTTCAACGATTTTCACTGTGACTATACTTACTATAGAAATAAACTTGTATATATTTAACTTGATAACAAAACAAATACGAATCTACATCACAGGTCTCGCAAAGGCGTCTGCCGACTGATTTGAAATACCAATATTCAGTATCGGAATTACTACGGTTGGAATGGCGTGCAGTATTCGTTTGGCGTGGCATATTATTAACAAATAAAGCTTGCCGCGCACTATTGTTATTGGCGGCGTGACGAATCAGCTCGTAGCGTGAAAAGCGGTGCGCACGGGCAAGGCGTGTGACGGGACCCGGAGGATTCTATTTTAAAAATACTAAAACATATCATTTGACACTCGTTAACTGTAGCCCAAAAATCACCTTGTATCGTTTGCCCTTTATTTACGCTTGTTTGACATCTCAAATGTTTTATAACACTTTTGTTCACGCTTTAACATTGAGAACAAGCTCCCATTGCTCATTTTAAAATAAATATACATTTTTATACTCGAAATAATTTACTGAATGTAAATTTTCATAACACTAATTTTATTGCTATAATCTTATATTATATTATTCTTCACACGGCTCACATCTATAAAATTAGTGTGCTTGGCATCATTATATTTTTTTTTTAAAGTTTTGTCTTTTTATGCCATATTCTAGACACCTATATCGTTAAATATCATCATCGCGAAAATTTTTATAGAACTGAAGCTCTAGTTTTTCAGTATCAAAATGAACCGTAAGTAGTCCGACGCGACGCGCAGCTATATTCTCCTCTATAGCGGCTTCTGTGCTACATCACTAAATGCTCGAGTTCAAAGTAAAACAATAAACAATGACCTACAATAGAAAAATGAATCAACATTTCCGTAATGAAGCTCACTTAGACGCAACGAAAACACGGCTGTCGGCGAACTAAACAAAAACCAACGTCCATTATTTTAAAGTTATCACAATTAGAGATCCAGTTCAAACAGTGCAAGTACAAATTGCTTGCCACTTCATGTAATTATATAACGTCTATCTACCATTGGTAATGAAAATTTGATATCAATCTAACACATCAAACCACAAGAAAGCGCGCACGCTGCATGAAACGATACTAATTCCTTTACAGCAGATATCTAAAGAAAATAATGGCGGAATAATTTGATGATTTAATGAATGAATGCTAATTATTGTGGTGTTTGTTTGTTTGCGACCGGGACCGGAACGGTTATCATGCCATCTGGTTCTTACCGTGAAGTGTGCAATTGTCTTTATGGGCGCGTTTTGTCGTAAAACTGACGTAGGCGGTCGCCGCAAAGAAAGCATTTAATCATACCATGGTCGTTTGGGTTGTTCTAATGGTGTTTGTTGGCACCCAGAGGTATTAGGCTTATAGACAAACGGAGTAAGGAAGGTGACTTAAGAAGATAATATGGTGGTTTGATACTGACCTTGATTGTACTGCAATGCAACTAATAGTTGAAAGCTCGGGCGATAGTTTGATGTTCAATCTAGTTGTGGACATTTCAGTACTCAAAACAACTGATGGAACCATGTTAGTCTCTTGTATGAGCTGACGAATAATTCTAATTAATTTAGTCCAACTTGTCATTGATTTTAGTTACAGGGGGTGAGGGAGGACCAATAATCGTGACAGTTGTTAACGTAACGTATTTAAGACACACTGCACGCTTACGCTGCTACGTTGGAAAGTAAAGCTGTAGCTCTACCATGAGTTTTTACTATACTATATTTACTACACTCGCTAGCGTCTGTAGTTAAAAAAATGTATGAAGATTTGTACAGCGCCTCTAGCGGATAGTTGGGTATTAAAATTCGTAATACTAATATCTACGTAACTACTGTAGTAAAGTCAGGCGATTTTACTGTGACATCTCATGGTAGAGGTACCTACTGATGTCGCCGCACAATGTATCGCAAATACGTCACTGTTTCGATACGTTTACGATTGTGACATTTATTCGTACTCACCCCCCAGTTCTATAGTTATGATAGGACACCGCTAGACGTAGTGATTGATGACTGATGGTCTAAATCGTTGCCAGAGTGGTGACACAACCTTGTATAAATTTGTACGTCATTTTCATACACAATATTCGCAGTGATAAAGTTTATTTCAAAGCGGTTACCAAGTTTCCGTATAGAATCGAATGGAGTGAAGTTAAGATTAATAAGTTAAGTTGAATCGAGTCTTGAGTTCCGTTTTAGCACATGATATCCTGGACCAAGCACAAAGTTTTCACCACGTTATTCAAAGGCATATCCGATGCGGGTTCTAGGTAGGTACTATCAAAAGCTACTCTGAAACTTTAGCATCTAGTAAAAAAACTTGTTTTTTACTACACAGCTTAGAAATCCACAAGTATGCAGTAAAAGTACTTATGGAAGTATAACACTGTGATTATTAGCATCTTTTACCATTGTATATTACTGTAGTATCTAGGTCAACTTAGAATACAATCAACCTTGCTGATGTTTAATAATAATGACTTCATGTGCATTGTGATAAAAACTATGAATGTAAACGACGACGGTAGACGTTAAAACTTGGCTATCCTAGTGCAAAATATATTTTATCCTAGATAAATAAATATTTACGCGAGACGTAGGTACCAGTAAGATTTCGTAGTAGCTGGCTAGTATATGCCGGACTGTGTGGCCGGTGAGTGATAACATCGCGCGTGACCGGCGCCCACGACCCTTCGCGATCGCTTCATTGCGACGCCGCGCCGGGCGAGGCCGCAGTGTACGCGATTTTATATATAAACCCTTCATGCCCTACGCCCCTGCCTAAAATCCCCTTAGCATTTTTATAGTACATTTCTAGCGTCTGTCAAGTAAAAACTGTTTTTCGATTACTTGATTGGTTACTTGACTAGTTATCAAACAAATAAATTCAATTCAAAATTAATTGTAAAAGGTTTTTTACTCCACTTTAGCTTTCAATAACGTCTAAGTCTAGTTAAGCTGTTCAAGCTACTCCAACGTTACTAAATCCCAAATGTGATAAACAAAATATATTTCTCACTATTTTTATAATTCAACATAAAACAATATATGAATCTTTTTGCGAAAAACATATAACTAGAAGTTATGTAGGCAATTAAAATATCGAGAGTTTACGCTTCGTTAATTTTTATCATTTTTATTTTCATAACTTTATGATATTATATCTTTTTTAGATTTTAATTTCAATTCTGTCTTTATTATGCGCGGTGTAGTAATATCTTCACAGCTTTTTGTGTGGAGTTCATCTGTTGCGGATTAATTGAAAAAATAGACTAAATTTAAAAATATTGTGTACGTGTTACCACAGAACATAAAAAACTAAAAAAAAAACTGTATTTTTTGTTCTGTGCGTGTTACATGCGTCATGCCTGTTAGACCCCAGTTAGAGGGTATACGGTCAGCTTTCCAAACTATAGGTGACACTCACCAAGAAACTCACTTTTGTGTTTATTGTTCTGTTTCTATGTAGGTTTAAAATAACTCATAGAATAGCAACCTAGATTGCACAATAAACGCTTCGCTTAGTTAATTGTGTAAAATGTCTATGAATTTATGTGCAATCTAGCTAGCTTAAAGTTGATTTTATTTTTAAATATTAAAAGGAATTTCTTACAGCTAGCACTGTGTCCGCATACTTGCACATCGCACTTTGAAACGAAGAATGACTGCGAAAGAATTCCTCACGTACAGTAAATTTTAATTGCATAAGCTAGAATTTTATGCAAATTCAGAATATAATCTAACTTTTAACAGAGCATTTATTAACACTAGAAGTAATGTGATTCTGTTTTGGAACGAAATAACTATATTATGTGGTCATTGTCATACACAAATTTGGCATTGGCAAGATTGGCAAGATTGGCAAGATTGGCAAGAAGCAGGTAAAACAGGATTTATTGCTTAAATACATCTCTTAGGCAACATTTGAACGACTGTTGTACGAAAGTGTTCAAATCTATAAATATAAATTTTTGAAATTGTGATTTATAAATTTTTAATAAACATCATTTACATAAATGAAATATGTTTTATGAAACAAATATACGTATCTACCTTATATTGGATAACTCAATGTAATTCAAAAAAGGTGTAAATAATTTTAAAAATGGTTTCTATCACCATCAATTATTCACCATTAACGAATTAAATTGAAAACTTAAAATGAGGAATTTCGGAACGTCTTCATTTAAACATACTCGTAACATTTTAAGATCTGGATACAGTCGAAGGGACCACACTGCCCTCCGACTATATCTAAGATCTCGGGAACCACGTTTAATTACCTCACTAAAACCTTAAGACATTTGTGCTTGAGCGACATTTATTTAAAGGGACCACATTACTAGTGTTGTATACTAAAATATATCAAGTTTGATAAATACGCTGACGTTTTAGTTTAAAATCCTAATAATATTATAAATGCGGAAGTTTGTGTGAATGGATGACATTAGAATGACACATAGACGATAATTTAGAAAGATATTGTGCGAAATGTCAAAAATAACGACAGCAAGACGAAGTCGCGGGCATCAGCTAGTCTTAAATATAATTAAAGTAATGAACGTAATTTCTGTCAAACACAATACAAGTTTATTTTTATTTAAAGGTCTTCCTAAAGTGTCCACAGATATACTTTTTTTATTTTTTTTATTTATTTATAGGCAACGCCAACATTAAAATTTTATAATAATCACTTACAGTCTAACTTATACTATAAAATGTGTGCCAATTACAGGCATGCACTTAGCTACTATATTTGTTTTTTTTTCAGGTTGTATGGTTCAAAGCGTTGCGCTCGCTGCAACACTCCAATCAGCGCGTCAGAGCTTGTGATGCGCGCGCGAGATCTGGTGTTCCACGTACATTGCTTCTCCTGCGCGCTCTGCAGCACTCCGCTGAATAAAGGAGACACCTTCGGCATTAGGGACGCGGCAGTGTATTGCAGGTATTTTATAATTTTCTTGCCCCGTTCATAGATGTCTGCATTGTTCAGTGATGCTGTAAAAAACATAAACTATCTAGTCTTTTTGCTAAAAAAATACTTCGTTGTGCAATGCAGCTCGTGGTTCAATTTGCTCCTTAGTCGATAAATGTATATTTCTTAAAAATGTTAGAAACTTGGGTCGCCGTATCGTCGAGTCGCGGAAATACTCAAAACGAATTTGAAAAGTTCGCCAAACTAGTTTTAACTAGCTGAATTCGAGGGTTATTGGCATTGCTCTTAGAAGTTTGAATCATATTTTTGACAGCTGTCATTGAGACAAGTGACATTATCTACACTTGAGTCACGCACACTTTTAACCACGTTCTCAAGTCAACGTGTAGGTATAATATATATTTTAATATTATGTAAAGAAATGCTCAAATTATAGATGAAAAACCAGTCATCAAATATAGAGTACGGCGATTCTGTTACGTTTACCCAATGGTGCGCGTAATTGAGCCTCTTTCAAACAGAAAAAACAATAAAGTTGACTATTGAATTGGAATGCACACTCCAGTCACTCGACTGACCTTTCAACCATTTAAAAGAAACATACCGTTTTATTTTCTCTTGTTTTTGCTCTGTTCTTCAAGTGTACAAGATTACATTATTTCTATAAATTACATATAGGTACCATATTCACTGTAATATAATGACATAAGTTTATAATAGGTGTATTTATATATATGCATGTATATATTACGATAAAGTGACGTAAATTTTATTCGGTATAACTTAATAACTTTTCGGCAGGCTGCACTACGAAACTATGCCGGAATACGGTCCCCACATGCCGCTGCCTGGGCCGCCGCAAATGTGCTCCGGGCCATACCCCGGTCCACCCCCCGGAGCCCACTACCCCCCCTACCCGTCCCCCGAGTTCACGAGGGTCGACGCAGAAGTTCCTAAAGGCTCCTACTTCAACGGGGCCGCAGCACCTCCGCCTCGGCAGAAAGGACGCCCGAGGAAAAAGAAACCCAAAGACCAAGACATCATGACGGCGAATCTCGGTAAGTCCCATTACGCTACGCCGACGCGAAACGCCTTCATTTTGTTTTCTCAACATACCTACACACCAGCGATCAAAAATTACAATGTCGTCATTCTGTAGCGATGCGTGTAACGTTAAATCGGAACTTCTCGTCGTCGCATGCCGCCATTTTGTACCATTTTAATATCTTACACCGACTCCGGCCTTCTCGATTTCGCCGACAAAACGCTTACAATTTTATTAACACATTAAAGTCAAAACTGCACTTACCTTCGCCAGATTATCGGCAGCGACTTCCCGCGTGTTTTAAAAAGTTTTTTCGAGATACTGAAACCAGTCCGTTTATCTGGTCGAGCTGGCTCGATCGCGCCGAGTCCGCTCCGATGTGCCCTGACGAGAATTCCTTCTTAATTTTGAAATTAGAACGTTGCGTGCGCGCTAAGTTGCGACGCAACACAAAATCTTTCGAACCATCTGACATCGCATTTAAAAACCACAACCGGCAGACACGAAGCCGAGTTATCATTTTATCCAGGTAAAAAATCTGAGATCATAAAACATTGTTTTTTGCATTCATTACGTACTCGATAAAGCATCGATGCTTAATGCGGGAAACGTATAATTATCATTGTATGGTAAATCGCGACGGAATAGCTACTTGAGAGGAATACTTGGTATGGAAAGCTGGCCGCGTCCAGCCATCAACGGCGTCGCCTTGCGGAACAGAGTGCATGAACCAGTTCGTCATGTGATGCCCTCAGGCTGCGGCCGCGTGTAGCACCGACCCCACGTGACCACGTCGCACTATCAATAAGCTGTCGACACGTAGCTCATCAAATAAACTCTTCCACTTGTGCCTTTGTATGACCTACACGAATTCATTATTTTGAATCCACGTACTGATAGAATAAACAAGATTTGAAGAAGTTTTTAATAACAAGGATACTTTTCTTTGTAAATCTAACCGTTTTACGAAAAGTTTCATTTTGGGTACTCATGAAATCTAATTAAACTGATATTTTTTAAGGGATTTTTGAGCTGAAATATTGTAATTAATAATTGGAAATTTACTAGTTCACTCGACACATAACCTGTTATTTTTTTTTATTTTGACATTGGAGCCATAACCTGTAAGGTTGTAGTGCTTTTTCCTGAGCTCGTCTAGTGAAGCACTACCACCGTACCTATTTCTTGCACCAAGCAGTTAATATACACAGAATAGCCACTGGACAAAACATAAATAAAAATGTTAGCATTTAAAAATGTTTGCATACATTTTTGTTCTTGATGCATATCAAACCCGCAACCCGCAGTATGAAGTTTTAATACCAACGAAGCTGTCGCATGTCGAAATGGTCTCATTAGAAACCTGAATCGGCCTATCGAATTTCTTAAACTAATTGTCTGCAATACAATAGATATATGATACTGATTTTGGTGACCAGTTAGGAGCACTGGTTGTCTAGTAGAAGCAGTTTCACCTTCCGATCCAAAGGTCCAGGGTTCAAATAAGGTTGTGCAACTCTTAAAAATGAAATGAAATTAAATGAAATGAAAAAATCTAGGTGTCACTATGAATTCTATTCGTATGTATGTATTTACTATTAAGTATACTTACTATTTTTTGCTGGATTACGCATGCGCAGTGTTAGGTTATTTCGTTACGGAATTTCTGGATTCGGTCTCCACGCTCAAGGCCTGCGGTAGCTATGCAATAGCTTAAAAGTAACGGTACAATTTATTGTTACAATTGATTAAAAATTCAATTGTATTGAGAACCTCCTTTTTTTGAAGTGGTTAAACTAGATCAAAGATGAGTTTGTTGATAAGATAAAGCAAGGTGCTATGTGACGTCGGTATGATTTATTGGTTTTCATTGTGGGAAATATGACTAAAGTCCACCGCAATGCCAACATTTCTTAAGTTAATCTTAAAATAACTAGTTTTATACCATTTTTTGTCAAAAATTAACAATGATATCTCATCTGATGATAAACAGTGCATGAGCCTGTAATTAAGCGTGATTGACGCGCAATGTGACTCAAAATCGTTCACCTTAGCACTTTATACTGGTAAAATTGTCTATAGAGGCCATATATAAAAGAAGAAGCACTTAGAATAGTCTATAAACCCAATATTTTTTTAAACAAAAAAGTTTGACTCGACTTACATAACACAACAACTGTCAGATTTTATGACATGCGTCACCGCTCAGTTGGTAGTAGCTCTGCCTTCCATGCTGTGGGTCGTGGTTCGGTTCCCACTCAGAGCAAATGTTTGTGTGATGAACATAAATATTAGTTCTGTATCTGGGTGTAATTATGTATTATATATGTATGTATTTACAAAAAACAAAGTATATAAGTATTCTCTCAGCAATCTAGTTATATATTCTAGTTATCATAGTACAAGCTCTGCTTAGTTTGGGACTTGAGTGTGATGTGTGAACTGTCCATGAATATTTTTGTAAAACGGTAATTCTCGACAAGTGTTTTATGATGCTAAAACAAAATACAGTTTTAGCATCGATACGATAAAATAGAAAGAAGATAAGAAGAAGAAGTGTTTTATATAGGTTATAGATGTTCTATGTCACGAAGTCCGTTTGGCTTGAATGTTGTAAAGCGTGCACATGCTAATTAAACCAAATAAAATCAAAATTTTATTTAGATTATTAAATCTCAACTTGAATATATATCAGTTTTTTTTGTTTTTTAAAAATGTTACCTACTTTTACACATACAAGCGCGCTTGTCGGGATACGTCACTACTACAATCAAAGCCGAACGGACTTCGTGAAATAGAACTACTATACTTCGACGATAACTATAACCAGTTGTTATAATATGTTGGTGAACTCTGACCCTAACCCATGTCGTGAACTTTATAACGTGCTAAAATACCCTACTTGCAGCTCGCGGTCCATTGTTAGGTAAGATGAAATTATCTTGATTCTAATGACGGCCCATTGTTTTCAGCTTATGATATTTACATAAAACATTTATGGGAATTATATTTTTAGAAGAAACAGGTATATTTAACGGTATAACATTATAACGGTAATTATTTGTGCTTGTGGGACTGATATGTTTTAACTTTGAATTTAAAATAACTACATTAAATACGACGTTATCCCGCTTTAGACGTTAAATAAATATTCCTTCTTTTAAATCTCTTTAAATCTTTTTGCTGTGGTACCCTATAATTATGGGAACACTCTTGTCTTACTTCTAAGCATACTACTTTAAAATTGTAAAGTGTTAACCTGTGTTGGGTATCCTATCTTATAAAATAAAAAATAAAATATAATAAAAAAATCTCTCGGTACCTAATTATAAGAAAACACTTTGTTGATAATAATTTTGTTTTCTGAATACGAAACGGTAAAACTTTTAGTTAGTAATTATAAAAATAGTCATACAATGTATGTTATAAAACGAATTATGGGAACTTGATTTAATAATATTTTTGTTTGTAAATACAATCTTGAAAACGTAGAAACATGAATAATCATGTGTAACTAAAATGTTTGTTACCACTTAACAGACTTCACAGCTCAGTTGGTAGTAGCCCTGCCTTAAATGCTATGGGTCGTGGGTTCGATTCCCACCCAGAGCAACTGTTTGTGTGATGAACATAAATATTTGTTCTATGTCTGGGTATGTAGTATGTATTCTATGTTTATGTATATTTATAAAAAAAATGTATGTAAGTATTCTAGTTCTATCAGCAATCTTGTTCCCATAGTACAAGCTTTGCTTAGTTTGGGACTAGAATGTGATGGGTGAATAAATGAATATTTATTATTATTTACTTAAATAGCATTTCAAAGAAAACATTAATGTTTTGTTAAACCAAAGTTTTTAAAACAGTTTATCTTTGTGATTGGGTGTGTCACCCCCGGAATATGAAACTGAAACACGACACGAATCCCCGCTATGTACGTACTCATAAATCATCCCCCGGATAGGGGCGGAACTACAATTTTCTTTATGGGCTTGTAAGAACGCTTGCTTTCGTACAAATCGATGAGACTCCGGGTTTCCTACGTTTATTTTCGGCGTCAAGTCGTATGAAACTTCGGCGTGAAGCAATGGACGTCGCCAGTCTATATCAATACTTTTCAGGGGTTAAGAAACCCTTATAAAAATATACCTATTTTTGTTTCCTTGCAACAAGCTGAATATTGTTTCAATATGCGAAAACCTATAATTGGTCAATAGATTTATTTTATAGACATAAAGACTAAAAATAAGTTTTTCTATGAAATAGTAAGTAAGTAAGTACCTACCTACTACTTAAAAAAAGTTATTTTATAAAGCATTTTTTGTAGTTTATGTCCTGCTTTCAGAAAGAGTGCTTTGTATTTGAATCCAGCTCTCGCTTCGTCGATAGCCTCATTATGGATAGCCATTATTTATCGCCAATTTTTCTACTGCAGGCTATGATAAAAGTTAATCGAAAATATTTCTTTCCTGATGTATTATAATAATGAAGTAATAGATCGTACTTTTACAATTATCAACGCAGTAAACGCCGCGCATACATTACTCATGTGGAACTTATTTACTATATTTGAGTTACCGACGCCTTATAAATGAATGCAAATTCAAGACTTGAATTTAATGCAAAAGTTGAAGAATGTGGAGACTGCAGATCTCTCCCTTTTAAACATGTAGACGACATTTTAGGCCTGTCGTCCTCGTACGAGCCGATACAAAAAAATATTTATCCACTAACCGAGAATATAACGGCACAACCAATAAGAAATTAATGATTCCGCCACATCGCGAGGCCTTATAATTTATTGCATTATTAAAAAAAAAATCGAGCATGTGCAAAATACCTGCGATGCGATCGGCGAGCCGTCGCTGGACTGCACAGGACTCGCGCAAACAATACAAAAACAACTAGCGGGCGGGATCGATCCGGCCGAACTATTGCATTATTATTTAAAAAAAACCTATTCGAATAAGGCACACAATTTTCCTAATAAGCGGTAGAGTCACCTGTCTTTGAGATTAAGCGATTAGTGCTGCGACAATGCGAGCGTGGAGTACGGACCAATAAATTATGCGACACTCTATTGGATATTCAGCATTGCTGCGTCGGTCGCCGCCGCGCCGTCGCTCCCGGTTTTGGTCGGGTTGGTTTTTGTCGTTGCGGCCATTTTTGCGAGCGGTCCTACTTTTTATCGGCCTGTCGGGTACGAGTTTGGTACCAGTTATACGAGCATATCAATTATAAGGGAACGCGGTTGCGTAATGCAGTGAAAGGCGTCAGAGGCGAGGCCTGTGTCCCACGCCTCTACGTGAGAAGACGGCTGGGCCCTGCTGCTGGCCCACGTTTACACATTTCTCAAATATACGTACAAGAATTTCAGAATTATTATGTGGGATGTACTAGTAATCTACGTGGGTGTCCGTGGGTGTCACAATACTGTTCATTTGACTCCCTTTTTAAAGAAACGGAATTACGCAAGAATATACCAATTATTGTTGAATACCGTCCATCCGCTGAACGCTGTCCTTGTAAGCGAAGCGCCTTATTTCATACAAGGTTTCATGCAGACAATTTCTCCTCCCTATTTTCAACAAAGCAGCAGTTTATAATTTACTATCGTGAAAAAATCGCAAGCCACATTTTCCCAGAGAAGCGAATAGCGCAGAGCACCTATCAGATTGTGAGGGGTTATTTTGGTGTCACCCGAGTGGGCACGTAACTACGGTCGCGATATAACCGCGATATAATGTCGCACGCCAGAACAGGGTTGTCACGTAATGATGTGTGTGACGTGATGTGGAAATTTTGTTTAACAATTTATATCAGGAAGTGAATTTGGTATCGGGTTTTTTTTTTTAATCCTTTGTCTCAAAATCGTAATTTCAAAACAATCTCAATAAAAAATAATACGTCAAATTATTGTGGGAGTTTGTTTTTACCATTTTTTAATGTGTCGTTTTTAAGAGCTTTAATGAAGAAATACAGTCGCGTGAACGCTATATATCATTTTCGATTGAATCATTATAAAGCCTGAAGTTTCTACAGACCCTCGTAACAGAATACCAATGCGAATAGCAGTGCAAATGTGTCACAACACAAGTCGCTAGCCACAACATTATTGCTAATAGGTAGCGATTTTTATAGTTCTATACTGCATAAGACGGTTTTTATAGCGTTTATATTGTAGTTATAACAAGCTCGTGGTAATGATGGGTGTTTTAGAGTATTTTTAACGCCGTTGATGGCTCACGGGTGGGCATTAACGTTTTGTAATGAGCTCGTGTCTCATATCCTTTCATTTCTTCATCGGAAATTCTATGAAGTTTATCGGTTTGATATAGAGTCTTGTTGGAAAATTATCTTTTATGAAGATTGTATCACAAGATGACGTATTTATTTGATTTAAAGCTCAAAAATATAATGTTTTCAAGTAAAATATGATATATTTTAAGCGTTTGAGATAATATTTAAATATACTGTTTAACATAAAGTTGGAGTATCAGCTGAGCGTTGTACATATGTAAAATTATTTTACTAATTGGATTTTCGAATACAAACACAAATATTTTGGCATTTAAATTCGTGCCGATTATTGAAGTTATAATTAATTATTATTGTTATCATTAATGTGGATATTTTTGCACATCCCTTGATTTAATAACACGTTTTTATTAAGGTATTTATGATTATATCGGCTGTTTATCTTTAGAATAATGCTCATTTGCCTACATTATACGGGATTTTATTAAATAATCCAATAGTGGTTGGAAGATCTAATATTATCATTGCATAAATAATTAAAACCAGCTTAATTTTCAGAAATATAAGTACTTATTTTTTTAAACTAAGTCTAAACTAAACTTTGCAAACCGCTTCTGTTTTTCGGTCTATTTAATCTAAACATTATATCTAAGTTTTTTAAATTTTATTCACGGTATCTTTTTTTTTAAATATCAATTAAGTATCTACTTAAGTATATTAAAACATGTCTTGGAATGTCTACACAGCCTCTTTTTATAAAACAAGACTTCAATTTTACAATGAATAATTAGTAAAAAAAAAAAATCATTGGACACATTTTGTTTGGTGCAATTGCAGCGCAGACGTTTATTATAATTCTGACGTCTGGAAAAGTCACTTTTCATTGTTATGGAATAAAAGCACAGGCAGATTGCTGAAAGGTTAACTTTTTAAGGGTGACGTGCCTAAAGGGCTTACTTATTACATACGGTTTTTAATGAACGTACGCCATCCGTCTGCCTTGTCTCTCGGCTGTATCTTTTAAACCATATGCACCATTTAAATTTTTGACTGAACTGTTATTAAGACCTGTATTGTCTTGTGACCGTTATTAAATAACAATGCTATCTTCGTGTGACAATAAAATAAACTTTCAAAATAAGCTTACTTGTATTCAACGTCTCGTTTTTGTTGTGTTGCACGAAATGAGTCGCACCTCGATCTCGCCCTTCGCCGTTCATAAACCAGATTATTTGGAGATGTCATGCTCATTCTTTTACTTCTTCATTATATGGCTTCTTCTTCTTCTATTGTATGTGGCTTCCCGTCTATACGACAGGCAATTCTGCCAATGTCAAGTGTATGAATATAATTTGCAGTCAAGTCAGTCCATAGTCGGTTGTCTTTTGTTTTAAAAGAAAATGTATGAAAAAATTTCCTTTTTAAACATTTAAAAAACGAGTGTAACAGTGTGTACACACTATGAAATAAATTAAAAAAAAAGAGTTGTATATGCTAAGTAAGATTTTAAAATAACGCTTCGTTTCAACTCGTCAGTGTACCTTGACCCCTATTATCTCAACATATTTATGTACTTATTATTCCTAGTAAATTGATATATACCCCAATGAAAGTTTCCTGTCAAGGCGACAGTTCCGTGACTGTTTCTACGATGACATTAAAAAGTCAGTCGTAAGTACAGAACGTCATACCGAGTATATTTTAGTATTCAAAGATCAAGTTGATATGAAGGCATCGTCATTACGGTCGATACACTCCCACGCACTGCTTATATGTTTATTAGGTTCAGTTTGTCTGTTTAAGATAACTACTAGCTATATGTTATCACTCCCTGTTTATATTTGTTTATTTAAAGCAAACACTTTATCGATAAAGAAATAATGAGTTTTATCTGTAACTAATTTGTTCTAGGCAACACAAACGTAGTTTCTAGAACTTGAATATGTTTACGTGTGCAATGGAAATTTCAAGCCGAACGTTCACAAATTAAAAGCATCTACACTCGAGAGCAATGAATCCGGGTCACTTAAAGAATCCTAAAAATCTCGGAAACTAAAAATGCTAGGTTAATGCAATAAATTGTATTTAATAGACAATGTAATACTCCTTAAATGAAGGTATTAAAACTTCTTAGTTATTGTAAAGTTATATCATAAAAAAATCAAATTTGAAAAAGGGCCACTTTCGAAGATGGAACTACGAAATTACAGCATTTGGTTTTGCTTTTGTTTGTAATCTGTCATTTATGTGGGTACATAAACCATGTTGATAGTGCTCTATATTCATTATTCAAGCTGAAATTATGTCGCTTACGCCTGAAGAATGCACCAGAATACTTACAATGCTGGAAACCGGCCGGAGTCAGCGCGATACAGCCAGGACTGTCGGTGTGTCGCTGTCAACAGTACAAAGAGTTCTCCGACGTTACGAAGAAACTGGTTCTAACCTACGCAGACCAGGAACGGGCAGAACCAGGTGTACCACAGCACGAGAAGACCGATACTTGGTGAACACCATGCTTCGAAATCGCTTTCTCACAGGAACTGAACTCACCAATCAGTTTCGACGCCTCGGAGGAAGTAACCCAAGTGCATGGACAGTAAGACGTCGGCTTGCTGAATCTAACTTAAAACCCCTTAGACCTGCAAACGGCCCTAAACTGGAGCGTGGGCATCGTATTTCGAGACTAAGATATGCCCAGAGCCACGTAAATTGGAGTATTGAAGATTGGTCAAAAGTTATGTTCTCCGACGAATCAAAATTTATGCTCTACAAGCACGATGGAAGACACAGAGTGTATCGAAGACCAGGGGAAAGATTCAAGCAAGCATGCATCGAAGAAAAAGTAGCCTACGGTGGTGGGTCTGTACTTGTGTGGGCCGGAATTTCTTCTGAAAGTCGCACAGAGCTGGTGATCATAGAAAACGGCTCTTTAACTAGCGTAAGATATGTGGAAGAAATCCTCAATGATCACGTTGGTCCATTTATGGTCAATTTAGGTGAGGATGCTATATTTATGCATGACAATGCCCGACCTCATACAGGTAGGATTGTGAATGACTACCTTCAAGAGATGAACATTACTCGTATGGAGTGGCCAGCGCGCAGCCCGGATATCAACCCGATCGAGCATGCTTGGGACGAGCTAGGCAGATGCGTAAAACAACGAAACCCTCCCCCAATCACGCTTCGTGAGCTCAAAATTGCTCTCACAGAGGAATGGGAGAATATTCCCCAAAATCGTATAAGGAACTTGGTGTACAGCATGCCAAACCGCGTAAACGCAGTAATGGAAGCAGGAGGAGGCAATACGAAGTATTAAAATTCAAGAAAATCGGAATAAAGTTCAAAAATTTCATGTTTCCTATTTTTGTTTTAAGGAGAGATCAGCAGTTTTTTTCTTTATGTAATTTTGTGTTAATAAAATGTATGGTGACTCATATTTTTTTTACTTTCATTTAAGGAGTATTACATTGTCTATTAAATACAATTTATTGCATTAACCTATCATTTTTAGTTTCCGAGATTTTTAACATTCTTTAAGTGACCCGGATTCATTGCTCTCGAGTGTATGTTGTTTTTTCTCATGATTCGGTTACATTCTCGACGAAAATCGTAACTTGTCAATCTTCCCTTAATTTTTGTAACGATGTGACCATAAATTACACACTAACGAACGGACAGAAAAAAAACGAACGCTTCCTACTTCAATAACGGGAGCGAAGTAAATTATAGGTCGTAATGAAGTTGTCGCATCTGCTTGGGCCGTCACGTGGTACCTTTACGTTTTTTCTTTTTAGGATTTAGTATATTTCTACCGGCAGCATTCGGTTTCATTGCGGTACCTCCATAAATTTAGTATGGCCGCGTCTACGGCTCCTTCGTGATTTATTTCCCGCCAAAATATGTGTCGGGTATTTTTTTCGGTATCGGACGTTAAGAGTAGCGTCCGACGATGATACTGATAGGACGCCAGCGCGTTCCCTCGTCGACGGTAGTTGGCTCGAAAATATACTTTTTATTTCATTTTCGAAACAAAAAAAAACTCGGGAGGACCGATTTTTGATTCCTTTTGGAATTTCCGATAAAAGATAGACACGAACGTTTTGTGTTTTGTGAATGAAGTATTCTTTCAACGCGATGTTAAGTTTGGCTAAATCCCTACGCTGTATTGTAATATAGTTTATTAAATTGAATCGGATTTAAATACCGTTTTACCCGTTTTATTAGAATGGATTATTGATAAATGTTCAAATGCGAAATATAATAAAATGAAACATTATTGTTATATTCATGCTCAATTACCTTTAACAATACAATCGCGGGAGCTTGATATAATTTCTATGAGTTGAACTAAACTGCGTGAATTTCAATTTAATGCTACAAGCATTATTATATTGTGGAGTTATTGGAAATAAATAGTTATTGTATTTTACACATTGAATTCGGCTGTAGATAATTTATACAAATCAATTCATTTCCAATTATGCAATTAAAATCAAAATTTACGTTGCCTAAGTTATTCCGCACGGTAGTTAAAATCCAATAAATGTAAGTAAACAAAATAAAATATGCAGTTGATCACTTCATTAATCTATCTATGCTTATTTAACCGTTCAGTTACAATTATGTGTTATAATAATTTACATTGATTGAACGTTTTATAACATCATAAAATAATTAATAAATTCGTCCCAAAAAGTACCTAGGTACCTACTGCCAAATGATTTCTTCAAGAATTCTTATGTTCATGTTAAAATCTCGTATTCTCTCGATTGGCTTAGTGGTGAATTTGCATTATTAAAATTATCTTCGTTTAGAATCAGGCTACCTTACTTCTTAAATATTCGAAACATATTAAAAACAACATCGCAACTCATTAAATCATTTATTGTCTGTAATTGCATAACGTTACATAATGAGTAGACATAGTGTAAGATATAGATACATACAAATATTTATGTTACCTACATTACTCGTATTTAAAAATATATAAATCTCAGAACAATTTACGCTTCCACCGCGGTTACACATGCAAAAATGGTGTACCTATATACAATACTTAATAAAAGATAAGTTGTCATTTTCTTTGTGAAATAAATATACTTTTTTTTTTTACTTATTAAAAATTTAATTTAATTATTTTTATAAGTGGTAAAGTATGGTCACACTACATGTCGGTTGGTTAATGTGATATCCATGTTACTTCATTTTGTTGGTGCCGCTATCGCTGGCAAGACATCTGTATCAGTGGCACACCGGCCCTATGCCTTTATATCTCAGCTTTATTTATTACTTGAACAAAAACCTCTTACCATTTAAGAAATTCAGAGTATGAACTGTTTTTATGAAATTTGTTACATTAATTAAATATTATATTCACGGATATTTCACACATTCGCGCCGTTATCCGTAAGTAAGCAAAGCTGGTTCGCCTATAGAATACTTACATTTTTTTTGTTAATAGATACAAATATACACGTAGAGAACAAGCAATTTCTAATAATAATAAAAGAATGCTATAAGTTTTCAACTAGTATTTATTAAGCTTAAAAAAAATGTTTGTTAGAACGCAAATGCTTGTTGAAAAGTCATTTCAAATCCGTATGAAAGGCAAATACAACTGAGTTGAGTTGCTACTGTAAAGATAGCTAAACTTTATATTTAGGTCACATTTAGGTAATTTAGGCTAACTGGCTACCGTGTCACTATAATCAAAAACATTTATATTGTTTTATATCAAATGTTAAATTATATTAATATAATAAATACTTACCAAAAGTTGTTATAATTGTTGTCAGTGTCAGATATAGAGTAAAAACGAAATTAGTAAAGCAAATTATATCTAGACCAGTTTTATTAATTTACTCTAAAAAATTATGCAGACTACACTGAATTTAAAGTATGTTTTTGTTGTAATATATGATATTTTTCCACTTTTATTACTGTTTTTATTAATTAAAGTCATGCAATAAAAACTCATTGGTAGGAACAAACATTAAGCCCTATAGAATCGTAAAAAAATACGTTTAGCCATGGGGTGCTTGTCCTTGGTACACCTAAGTAGTGTTGGCTTCTATCGATAAATATTATCCTCTCAACCTACCATCGAACTTTTTCTATAAAGACGAATGATAAAATAAAAAATAGGGCATATTTTAAATAGCTTGCACATAATAATTGTGGCGGTTTATGTATACTACAGTTTATTACGGTTGTTCAATTAATTTTGATTTTGTGAGGTTAAACATGTATGTGATACGTTTCTAAATATTCTAATGTATAAGTACGCTGAATTTCAGTAGATATGCGTTTTTTTTTATTATTAGTCTAAATTACCCTTATATTAAATATCAAAAAGTCCTAATAATACAGGTTTCACATATCTATCTCACCTATCTCACGAAGTAGGTTGACAGGTCATATCAAAGTATTTAACCCTACTTCTGTAATAGATCCTTTTATGACAAAAAAAGTAATGTTTTTTTTATTTCTATCGACGCCGTATGCTTTAAGTTTTAAGTAGTGATATATGATCATCATTCGAATGGTTCGCGCCGTTGAGTTAAGGCCACCAGTAGCGCCCCCTGCTGGCATGTTATGCAATACAACACTAGTGCCGACGAAATTAATTATTTTACCTTTTTTAACCTCGTTGGACACTGACAATTCGAGGAATCTTTTTATTAGTTAGGTATTTTTAGTAACGATCAGGCCCGCCTTCACTAGGCTTCGTGTTACGCATACCTTGAAATCCTTGAAACACACCCATAGATATTGCAAAATCTTTAGATATTTAAGCAAGCGTAATTTATTCCATATTATTATTTTTATTTCATTTTATTCCATACTTACTATCTGTAATCATATACCTGGTCACAGCTTAGTTAGTATGAGCTCTACCTTCCGCATTGTGAGTTACAATCTCTATCGATTATTCATCTCATTAATACTGATATTATTAGATATCATAAAAAAAGCTTGTTATCAAATAAATTACCAAACACTGGTGTGTTCGCAAACATCTTAAACGCTTACATACTAGTTTTACTTATAGATCGAAGTGTCAATGCATTGGGCACTTTGCAAAAAAAAATATTAAGAATTCCAAAAAATCATAATATTAGTTCTGTTCTGTGGCTTAACTTATGTCTTAACTGAGTTAAAAGCTAGATGGCGTTATAAAATGTCCAGTACTTTTTTATTCTAACCCATAATCACACACCATTTTTTTGTTTTTCTAAACTGACAGCGCTAAGTGACTGATGACTGTACCCACTACCATACACAACTTCCAAAGAGTATTTTTTTTGTACCTATCTACGATCTAAAATTATTATTATGCCATTTCGTCGTGCAACCTTTCGTCTGTGATCAAACTATCGAACTAGTATTCTGCATCGTCACCGTCCCGGTAAACCGCAAAAAATCCCACCGGACGAAGTGTTATCTTGTAGGAAATCTCATTTTTTGCCGACGTTATACATGAATGGTGAGTACAATTTATGGGATCACAATGATCTTTTTATACGTCCAACTTTTTTATGCACCTTTTTGTTGATCCTGCGCGTTATCTCTATACATTTTGTGTCTCAATCTATTAATAATGTCTTCTTTTAGCGGACGGGACGTTTTGTGATGTTATTTATCGATAGTGTATGACGTGTCTGGAACATCACTAGATGATTTTCAAGATGCGTAGAATTTATCCAAAGCTATTATAGTATCCATTTTTTGTCTTATTGGTAATTTCGATATGCAGAACTGATTCACTACTATAAGCAATATCATAAATCAATATCATGTATCATAAATATAAACAAAAAAAAAACAACGAATCTTGAAATGGTCTTGCATTTATTAAGAAACCTTCCAGGGCTTAGCAGATATTAGCGGGATAAAAAATAATTTCATTTACAGTATTCTCGTCAGTTGCATTGTATAGTTTAGTTTTTGTTGTGTAAATCTGTTTGAGACAGTATCGCCCGAGCGGAGCACGATCGCCTGGAGCGTTCTCGTCGCGTTTACTTGATTCGTGTCGAAAACATGTATTCTTTCACTTTTTATTCTCTATTCTGTTCGGCCTATCTAATCTATGCTCAAAATAACGAGTTCATTATGAGACAAAATAAAAAAAACACAATCTGGAGAGTAAGATCCCATATGATTTTTATTTTATATTCAAGCAGTTTCAAGGGTAATCTTTTCCACTTTTTCGAAATGTATAACTTGATTATCACATTTATTGACAAGATAAATTTTTTTCAAATTATTATTTATTAAATATTCACGGACAATTCACACATCACACAGTCCCAAACTAAGCAAAGCTTGTACTATGGGAACTAGATTGCGGATAGAATACTTCTATACATTTGTTACGTAAATACATACTTAGAATTCATGATAACACCCAGGCACAGAAAAAATATTTATGTTCATCGTACAAACATTTGCTCTGGGTGGGAATCGAATTCACGATCCACAGCATGGAAGGCATAGCTACTACCAACTCAGCTGTGACGTCTATCTATCTTGATTCGAAGCAAGTAATTCAATCAACACAATATTAAAAAAGTTGGAACTATAAAGAACTTTATCCACTCCTTTTTGCTCTAGCAGACTTAATTAGCATTACAAGCATTCTCTTAATTTTGAAAAGTAAACATTGTTTATGGCGCGGCGCGTTCAGAATCGCTGAGTATTTACGCGAATCGGGCTCACGACCATAAATCTGTGGGTAAAACGGTCCAACGGGCCTCTGCATAATTACTGCAGAGCTAATTGTTCGCGGCCAAGCCTCGGAACGGACTAAATTGTCGCGCAACTTACCTGACTCAAAAAAAGAAACAAAAGTTTTTCTAGTGATACATTTTTACTATATTTTATTTTTGGTTTATTAGAGTGATTTTTAGTTGTTGGGATGAAAACGAAAGTTTATTTTCTTGAATTTTGACATTATCCATCAATCATCTCTTTTATTTTGAGCACGCTACGAGATAGTTTTGGGAAATCCCAATAATATGTATAATGAATTTATATACTGAATTATGATGCCGACTGTACTATCGACAAAGCTTTGTGAAAGTTACAATAAATTCTGAAAAAATAATAGCAAAACAAAACTTAAAGAAGGTTTACTTATTTCTTCTAAATTTAAATGCAGTAATGATTCGAAAGACTTTGTATTTAAAATAGTTTTCATTCTTATTTTCCTGACACTAATAGAAAAAACCAATACTTACTAAGGTTAGATTTTTTGAGGAAACAGGAAATACTATATTTATTTTAGTTGTGTCAGAAAATAAATAGTGTGTCTCGCCATATTTATTATTAGGGATATTTTATTGCTTACCAATAAAAACACTTAACAAATACAGACAAAATAATCTCTTGATCATTCGCCGAACAAACTATTAATACATAAACAATAACTTCCTTAAAATAAGTTGCCGGTGTAAATAATTATTCACGGACAGTTCATGCGCTCTGAGTCCCAAACTGAGCAAAGATCTAGTTACATAATATGTAAACTAAACTGCTGATAGAATACTAATATACTTGTATGTAAATAGATACAATACATAAAATACACATCTTTCAGCAGTCTGAGCAGGCTACGCGACAGTTTGGGCATCTTTGGGCATTTGGAGCTGCTTAGTTTCAGCTAGTCTGCTCTAGTCCACGTGGATTTTTATGCACAGTTAAATACCCCATCTTTTGAGTCCCGGTATCCCAATCTTCTATACTTATATTATAAAGAGGTGAAGTTTGTGTATTTGTTTAATTGTAAGGGGTAATCTCGTGATCTACAAACCGATTTTTAAAATTCTTTTACCAATAGAAAGCCCTATTATTGCTAAGTGTCCTCGCCTATATAAAAAGCCGAAAAATAAAAATATATTTAAATATATTTTTGTGTTCTGGAGAAAAGATGTGGAGCTGGAAAATGCTTACAAAAAATTCAACGAAAGCATATGTCTAACTTTGATATTTAATAAAAATTATGCCCAACGAAGTGGTCACGGGTCAGCTAGTTTTTAATATAAGTATGATAGCATAGAGAACACCCTGTTTCTCAATGTTTGTAATCGTAAACCCTACGGCGCGCCCGTGTCGCCACGGAAACTTCACGGGTTCAGAACGGAACACGGCGTGCGTGCCACGGCCAATTCACCACATGTGTACATAAAGTACCTTGTTATTTTCGGCCTGGCAACCCTAAATAGCTAGAATAGTTACTGAATTGGCGAGCAAGGGTCGCGTTCGGAATTTTAAAGCAAATGACATTACACAAGGCTACGACGATTTATGTCAAATTAATAATTGTTTTACATGCTTGTACTAACCTCCTAATAAAAACGCACGCTAAAATTAATATTTCAATGGATTCACTCAAAGATTTTTCTAAGAAAACACCGATTTTAATCGTCATCGAGAACTTTGACAAGTAATACAAAAAACACACTTTTTAAGATTGTTTTGAGCTAAACTTACAGTATCTACTAGAAGAGATTCGTAAAGGAAATAAAAACTATTGAAGCTAATATTCATCTAATAGGTTCACGCAAAACACTTTGATAGCACGGTTTAGAAATTGACACTGGGCCTGTGTGGTGGCGACATCTAGTCGTGAAATTTAAACTTAATTGTTTTATTTATAGGATTTAAACAAAGATTAGTCAAAAAGTACAAAAGTCAGATCTTAAATAAGTTCAAGTTCAAGTTAAATAAGGAACACCCCTGATGTAATATCTATCAAAATCTTCTAAAAAGGTCTAAAAACGAAAAATTGTTGACTCATTACACTCTCGATATTATTAAAAATAAATACCTCTTTACCTACTACTGAGAGATTACGGGTATCTCTGAGGATGTACTTACCGGGCCTTATGTTCGTGTAAAACCTTAATTTTGCAAGTTATTTATTACCAGTGGTGTAAAATAGGATTATTTATACAACATTAGTATTTCAATTATTTTATTTAATAAGCACGCTGCCGTTATATTGGTTTAAAAGCATTTAAAACATTAATTATACTTTTTTTACGAACACGCGTTATACTCGTAAATAATAAATATCAGTTAATTTTGTGTAATTTATCAAAACCAATAATAATATCTATTTAATTTAAAGTGATATTTTTGATTAACATCACTTGCATAATAAATAATACTTACCTATAAATTTATTACTACAGTCTTTGTTTCAGACAACTTAAATATTTATAATTATACTTATATAATTATTATAAATATTGTTGTTATTTTTATGAAAATATGTTTAGTTATCAAGAATTTGAAAAACACTTGATAAAATCTAATTAGAAAATCTCGGAGTATTTAGAGTGAATCGATTTGGGATGTTCAAATATAGAAAGTAGGTACTTTAGATAAGTATTTATGGTGAAATTCTAATGCTTGAATTTTATTTAATTGGACGACTATGGCTGAATAATAATACATAATATATTACATTAAAAATGTCCTATTTCGCTCTTTAACTATTCTATTTTAATACTTAGCTGCATTGTAAAACAACATATATGTAGAACATACATTATATAACCCGATAAATAATTAACATGTGTTACTTTAATGACTGTTTGTTGCCAAAAAAATACATAAATAAAATATTGCGCTCAAATAAAGAAAGTTGAATAAGTAAAAAAAAAAATACAAAATAGTATAAATAAAAACAACATTTGAAATGAAAATATATAATCTCGAATAACAATTTTTATTTAAATATATCCATGGTTCTAGTCCGGAGTTAAAAAAAAATCATCAAATCAAGATATAATTATTAACCTTATCTGAATAAAAAAAACGTATTAGGCACGCGATAGATTTTAAAAGTCTTATTGTAAACACTATCAATTGGAAAAATGTAAGTAGGTATCTAAATGTATTCTTACTAGATTTAATACAACTAGCGAAATTGCTTAGCGATTGTGCGACTTTTATTGAAAATAATATGTCTTGTCCCATAAAAATATATATCGACCAGTGAAACAAGTGTAAGTTCTAAACGCTACGCATATCATTGTACAGGATGTACTACATACCATTTGGATTTGAATAGCACTTTATTTTAAACTTTTAGAAGTAATCTTGTTACACCCTGTATGATCTACAATTATCTGCGTACTGCGTTTTCAAGGCGCATTGTAATAAAAATAGCGTACTATTTTAATTATGTTATCATTTTTAACAAATGAATAAATGATAAAATTTCAAAACAACCCTCTTGTTCATAATCCGTAAATGCGTCGTATTAGCGTTATTTTTTTGTTATCAATCATTTCGGAAATATAACGCTTAAACCATTGATAATTATGAATAAGGGGGTGAGTCCTCAGCAGCTTGCCTGTTGTCCAACCAGATTTGAACCCGGAGTACTTGGAAATGGGTTTCCGCGGCGGCGGGCTGGGCTCGACTTCCCGCACGAAGAGAATGCGCACCAGCTTCAAACACCACCAGCTGCGCACCATGAAGTCCTACTTCGCGATAAACCACAACCCCGACGCGAAGGATCTCAAGCAGCTGAGCCAAAAGACTGGACTGCCTAAACGAGTTCTACAGGTAATATGCATTTTTTTATCTTGCGAAAGTGGAGCAGTGCGTGTCTGTTTTACATTGAGTTTTGTTAATTGAATTGAAATTATATATGTGTAAGAAAAATGGTTCTCTGTTCTGTTCTTCGTTTAAAACAAAACTCAATTTTCGATACTCAAAGTGAATCAGAGACTCGCTCCACAAATCGTTGGAATGTCGTGTTGACCTAACTCTTCGAAATACGTGTCGGCCAATGTGTTGGCCATTCAGGTTGTATGTATGCTCATATTTGACGACTCATAACAGTTTCAGCACAATATTACTTCATTTTCTACTTTGGCTTGTTTTGTTTTATAGTTTGACGCATTTGTCGCGGTTTGATTTGGATCTTTGTTAATTTATTTTTATCTATACAATTTCAAAGGCACCTTTTAAGTGGTAATAATAATACCTAATTTCTCAATGTGGGTATCAGTGTACCTGTTGATAAATTATTGAAAAAAATGGTCAGTCTACCGTAGTATTACATATATTTGCAAAACAAATACTAAAAAAAAACATAAAATAAGTAATATAAAATAATATAATACCACATCGAAATGTCTTACAAACGGTTAATTTAAACAGGCAGTGAAACCAGCTACCGAATCAATTTAAATTCAAAAAACATTATTTTCAGATTAATAAAAAAACACTGTTATTGCACAATATCAAGTTACACTTTCCGATTTAAATTGAAATTGCATATCAAAGACGAGTAGAATCGTAATACTACTTTTGAGATCGAAAAGATACGTGTTTACCGCAAACATACCCACTGTATGGTTTGCCGTTCTCAATCTTGATATTTGCAAAAATATATAATTATCTCCTTTTTTATGAATACTATTTCACGAACTTTTATTTGGCATTTTAAAACCATGACATGACAGTCATTTGTATTTTGATGTACTTTTCCGGTAACTTATAACTATCTTCCAGTAGACAGTAATTATTATAACTAATGGGTTTTATCCATACAAACAAACACACTCCAGTTTTGTACGTGTCATTCGTGACGTCATTATTTATGGAGCGTTTTCTTTATCTATGGTCGGTGAGAGAGCTAACATGGCGGACACAGTAGGATACAAACACGATATTACTGTAAATATAAGAAATAGCAAGAGATTTTAAATTGTCACTTCCAACCAAATACAAGTATAACAGTTGAATAGGTACATTTAACGATTGTGGAGGTGCTATTTGAAGTTTGTATTTGAGATTTACTACGAGAATCTGTACTGAGTCTGAGTCATGCGCAAACTGAACTCAAGTGTGTCAAACACATAAAATAAGTCCGAACAAACCGGTAGTTGGGTGCAAATGCGAATTTAATGTCATCGATATCGCCTCGCCTTGTATCGATATGGAAGCAATGCGAATTTATTTTTAATTTGTATGTGACTACTGCTCTTTATTTTTTGATATAATGTCAACTGGGTTTGGTTTGCAGGTTGGAAATGTAAGTTTTATTAATGCAATAAAATATTTAGCAAATCAGTCTGAATACTTGGATTAATTTGCTAAATATGGTTAATTAAGGACAGTTTCGTGTACAATAGCATCGAGCAGCGTTTTGTGAAGGTACCTAAGCTATCCCAGTGTTTAGTCGCCGTTCTCACAAATAATTGGCAGCTATCCTGAAGCTTCGATAACCAGTATTCTCCTGTTACCTGTAAAATCATACCGTAATTTGAACGGTATTGTTTTGTATTTTCCAATATTCTGGATTGAAAATACAATTAACTGTTTAGACAGTTAACCTGTTTCTATAAACTTCTGTATTTTTATAGACCTTATAATATCATTTGAATGTTTCTTTGTGTGTTTATTTGTACATAAATGTATGCACTTTGGACTAAAGTAATTTAAAAGTCCCTTTCAATCCCTTAATTTAAATAATATCAATATTAAATCATAATAAAACACGTAGATTTATTTATTTCTATTAAATATATTTCTTTAATCTCTGAATACATGTCTCATAAAATTATGTTATTTTATTATAAGTGATAAAAAAAGCTATCTTTTAACCAAATACAACCTCACTGTCAACAGGTCTCACGATAAATGCTTCATGGAATTTGCGTGTTGGTTGGTGGCTTCAAATTACAAGCTACATCGTAATTACGGACCCAGTACCTATATTATTACACCGAAACGACTCGAAGTCAAGGATCAGAGAAATCCCTGAATACCGGTAGAATTTAGTCTGGCAAACACGGTCCTAGCTCGGTGTCGAGGCTACGGTAGTATTTAGGTAAGGTAATTCGGTTGTAGCTAGCTTGGTGTCGTATTATAATAACGATTACAGCGCTAGTCCGTACCATCTCAAAACCAAATATAATTTAAAAATAAACCCTGTTCACGTCTCCTGGTCGACTTTTAAACCGATTTGACGAAAATTCGTAAAATTTTTAGTCAAGTGATTGATCGCGATTTCCGAATTTAAGTTAAACTTGTTTAAGCTCTTGGTTTATTTATATATTGTTCTGCCGAAAAGTGGCAGTGTCAAACCGTTGCGTGATTCAGAAACTGCAGACTGGACCTACATTATGATACTGCCGGCGCGGGCAATTACACCTCATGTTTATCTCGGGCATTGCGTAAATATATCTGGCTTTTTAGCCTGCGGTTCAGTTACTGTAGACGATGTCTCTTTGAACACGGAGTGCCGGAAGTTATCAAAAAGTTTTAAATAAAATTGGCCTCTTCGGGTTAAATAAAACAATTGTAAAAAAAAAACTATGTATATTTTAAATACCGTATTTAATTGATTAGAGGATCACGATTTTATCCCCAGAAACGGTAGTCTTCTATCGAAATACACTCGAAGTACATTGTGATTATGTAAATTGAATAGTCACAAATAAGTACATGAAACCTTTAATAAGTGTAATTGTAATTTTAAAAAACTTTTATTGGCCGGTTTCTAAAATATTTTGTCAAAAGTGACATCGGTCATCGGTTTAACTTTTGTACTAAGCTTAAGTAGTTTGCAGACAACAATTGTAATACAATGTTGGTCTCTGTTTGGGCTTCATTCACAAGTGTATTGTAGGATTGCCAGCCGCCGGCGAGGTATCGCGTTCCAGCCTTTTACCTTAGCGCACTAAGTGCTAATGTACACTTCGGCACATCTCTCGCATTTAGAACCTCGTATTGTACTTAATTTGTTTGTTAGAGGCGGTTCTTTAATATAGAGCTTCGGCTAGAACAAAGGAATAACTATTGATCTTGAATGTTACCTCTTAGTTGTATGAACGGTTGTGTAATACGCGTACTATAATACAATACAATACACAATCATACATGCATTTTTATGAGTCATACATTTTCATAACGAACGAGAACTATGCGAAATTTTGAGACCTTAGACATCGAGGTTCGATATCTTTAACGTCGTAAGCGAATCTATCTACAGCTTTTGGGAATCGAGATTATGATCTATTAAGAAGCATTCATATTCAGCTATATGGAAGGCAGAATTTCACGGTTTAAAACCGAGCCTAGCCGACTTTTGCCGAAGACCAGATACCTTTCATTCGGCGCAAGAAACCCTCCACCAATTATACGAAGAGGACCCTTTCCCTCCGACCTCCAAATATTGATCGTGAAATTTTTACTGCTTTAACTCTCCAGACTACGTCCCCATTTTGTAGATCAAACTTTTTCGTTTTGCCCTCTTAGGTACCTTTTATTGTATAGTTCTGCAAAAAACTTATGTTAAAATCAGCGTATTTATTAAACAGTCCTATTCTCTCCACTACGAATTAGGACGGAGTCGCGGGTCAAATGTAGTGCAGGATAAAATAGTTGTCTTTGTCTCGGTAAAATAGACAAGTTGTGGCTATTTTGGTCGATATACTAATTGGATTGTACTACACTAGTTTTCAATGGTGCATATTGGCAAAACAAGCTCATTTCTGAAATCAGTAATCGTAAGCATTTATGGAATTTAATAAAAATGCTGAACAAAGAAATATTATTTTTATCGCGTTTGCATAAAAGCATAGGCATATTTTTAGTTTGGTATAACCGTTATGCCTAAGCACTCCCGCTCGATTGCAGTGCGGCCATCAAAGGAGTTATAGCCGCCAATAAAATCATAAAACACGAATAGCTGTGTGTTGAATAACGCAATTCGATTTCAAACGGTTTAAAAAGGCAAATGTTTTTCAGTTAACATACTAAATAATACTGCGTGGAGGCTGAAATGTAAAGATTTATGTCTCTCACCTCTCGAGTTATTTACGAGACTAATTGCTTGTGCCGTCAAAATTGAACCTTAATGCGTTAGAGTTAAGGGTTGGTTGCAATTAGCGTTTTGAAGAAGTTGGAAACCTCAAAGGCTCCGAGTGAATGGTAAGCAAGGGGCATTCGTGGCTGGGCTCGGTAGGCCCCCGCCACACGACGCGGCTCAAAGGCTAGGCGCTGCTAAACGAACACACGTGCGTGGATTCTTAGCTATTTTATCAAAATGTATATCAATTATTTCTTTTAAATCAAATCTGTACAAAATAATTAGAGATTTAACTGGTAAACCTCTTTACTCTGTGTTTAACTTACGATCCAAAAACTATATCTGGGCATTTTTCTGGTTCTCAATTTTGTAATAATTGGAGACTCACAATTATTACAAAATTGAGATTACTTTTCAATTACTTAAGAGAGATAATCATACAATTTTAGCTATTTATTTATATTTGAAGAAGTGTAATTATATAAATCACTAATTGTCAAAATTAAAAAGGAACCCCCAAAACAGGTGCATGCCTTGCGTGTAATTGCCGGGCGCCGCCGCCGCGCCGCGGCTGATATATAGACGCGCGCTGTCACCCGTACCGCTGCGCGGGCGCATTTAGAACAAACCGTGCCATATTTCTCTCCTTGCGTCCGCAATTACGTGATTTGTCACTCGAAGCTTTTTTTTTTCTTCCACAACCATCTTGAAAAACGACTCCGGTTCAAGTAGCGCCGTAATTAGTCGACTGAAAAAGTGCCTTTCCCTGTTCTCGTTTATTATGCGATCAATTGCATGCTGCTACTGAATTTTTCAATTTTATCGACGGAACTTTATAGAGTTGATCGTTTTAATCTTATAATATATATGGTTTTACCGTTCCGCTCTTAATTTTAGAAGATTAATATCTTTATAAAACTGAAAAAATATTCTATTTATATCATCATTTTCACGGTATGATCCCAAATGTTGTAAAGATGTATCTTTACGGCACACAAATCGTCGCGACAAGCGAGATGCCATGCCGCTCCAACCCCCGCAATTAGTATCGGTCGGTCACACCTCGACATTTGGCCAGATATAATTTGACTTTCTAAGTACATTTTGTGACAATAATAAACTGCTCGTTTTGAGGGAATTTGGACTCTGCGCTGAGGATGCGAGGACTGACGCTTGTGCTGCGTCGGCGTAAGACGATCACAATCAAACGCTCTAGTAATTAGTACGGCGCAACGTTTGGAGACGCTCGGTTGGGCAGATAATTTCCGCTGCACGTTCAAAAGGCGACCATTTGTCACTTGGTCGCGCGAACTCGCAGCGAGCGGACATCCCGACTCGCCCTTCTAATTTATTCGTTTATTATTTATTTAAGGACTACGGGACTATTAATCACATCTCTACAGTTTTTATTTACACATAAGAGATGTTTGAGCTGCTTTGATCGTGTTTGTTTGAAATTTATTAGGGTCTCTTTATATGGGGCTCTTCATGCTTAGTTACCGCGCAGTTTTCGTTGAATATTTTTGGTTTGGTAATATTTACGTGTTTTATATTTCCTGTAATTAATAAATGGAACATAATCTATGTAATCAAAACGCAAGTTTAAGCTCTCTTGAATTTATGGAATGGAATTCGTGAGGTTGGCAATTAAGATTATTCCATCGTGTAAACTTTTGATTATTATGATAAATACAAAAAAAGGTATTGAACAATCGTTGTTTATAAAAGTAATCATTAAAGTTTTTATTAATTAAACATGCTATCCGCGATGCAGGTTTAACTTCTTAGGCTGTCATAATTTAGCAATAACTATATAAAAACATTGCTTAAGAACGTTCAATATAAATAAACTCTATATAAAACCGGTATCAGTGGACACGCGTTGTATCTGGCATATCAATGAAGGCTGTGCTTACCATTTGTAATCTACTTATTAAATAAAAAAAAAATATTCATATACATTTTTCACGACGCCATCTTGTCACAAACTATGCAAAGTTATATGGGATCTCAACTGCTAAATCAATACACTTTTTTATTAATTCATAAATATAACATAGGTATAATAACACCAAACAAAACACAGTAAGTATCATTGTTCGTCATCACACAAATGAATGAAAATAATAAAAAAAATACATGAAAAGATGAATAAAATGTACAATAGGTTGTTAGTAGGTATAGGCGGTCTTAACGCCAAATGAGAGATTTTCAAACAACTTTTAAACAATATATGTTTGTTCATAATGGGAATCGATACCACGACCAACATCACGTATACTGAGCATGACGCCTGCCACAATTCTATACTACATACTGTACATACTTACGTATTTCTGCCTATATGTAGTGGGCAATATGTAGCCAATATATCAGCTTGGCAGTGGTTACTAAGGAACCCTCATGGTGAATACTGAATACCCATCTATCCGTACTTGCGGTTGCTTAGCAACAGCGATCGACTTTAAATAACGAAGTACGTCATCAAAATTAGGGTCTGAAAATAAACCAATGTTGAAGCAGGCTTTGTAACAAGCTTGTGTATTAATTTCAGTAATATACACGCATTAAACGAAAGCTAAGCTTCTATGTTGAAATATCAAATTTTTCGGTAAGGAATGACTTGTTAGTGTAACCGTATAACGATCTAGAATATTATTCAAGGGTTATCGTATCAAAACCCGACAAACAAACTTAACAGTACAACTACAACTAAACTGTAAGGATTATTTATAAAAACATCCAAAACAAAATCATCATCATGTCGTAATAAGTAGTTTTTTTGGTTAAATATTCTGATATAAATATGTGATCTTGAAGGTTTACAGTTGTAAAACGTATCAAAACTCAAATAAAAACTGTAAAAAAGAAGCACTAGCTGTCAAATAAAAAAGAATAATCGAAATCGGTTCACCCAGAACGCTAAGCATCAAAATTTTAAGAACAGTAGTAAATGTGCGCGAAACTCGCTCGAAAGTAAATTGAACTAAACTAACGTGATTTGTGTGCTCGCAATTAAATAATATGACGGTGTTAGTCACCAAATAGGAAGGCATCAGTCGCAGAGTGAGTGATTCTCGGTCGTTTGTTCTACACCGGTAGGCCGACAATTTGCCACTAAGGCGACAGGTCCAGTATTAGACGCTTATTAGTATAACGAGCCATTAACCGAATTGAATTGTTTTAATACAAATTGTCGAGCAACTTGTATTACACACTGTAAGTGTTCACTTATCAACTTATACATAAAGGAGCAGTTTCACTGCAACACGCGATTTGTAATGCAAAGTGGCATTGAGAGATATGATAAATATTCAATGGATACATACTATGTATGTTTGTGAAATGTAAAGGAAAGGGGAATTTGGTTATTCTGGAACAATGCAATCAAGCTGCCAAAAAACAGGATAAGAGAGATACCTTATCAATTATATTACTTATTCAAAAAAAAATAGGAAGACAGCTGGTACTTATTATTTAGTTCCATTTTATTAGATTCTTACAAGTAGATAATATTAGTTATATGTGCTAAGATTTTATTTTTTATTGAATTTTTCTTGTTCATTTTATATATCAATGATCTGTATCACCCACACGTACCAAACACGTAGTGAACGCCGGTTTCCTTGTCAAAGGACTTTGGGCACTGGAAACTGCAACACAGTTTATACTATAGCAGTTCATTAACCTTTTGATAACATACGGCCAGTTTCTGAAACGTTGATCAACCAAAAAATCTAATTACAATGTGTCAAAACTCGGATCAATCGTGATTTGGGTTGCTTAAACGCAAGTCATCTGCCAAATATTTAACAACAGATCAGATGACAAGCGTTTGAGCAATCCAAATCACGATTGATCCGAGTTTTGACACTAACCACGAATAAAACATTCATTTCATTTCACCTTTCATTGTAGTTTTCTAAAAGAACTAACGCATTACACAATAGTACATACAGTAGTACTAACAAGTATATTAAATTCGTGATATAAATAAACATAATAAACATTCAAGACAGTTTAGTCAATGTCTTCAACCGGCTACCGGGGGCAGATCTATATCTATAAGAGTAATGGAAATAGACCATCTGTTCTAGTGAAAGAATGAACGTGTACTATGAAAAATGTTAATACTTTCAACTCATTGCGAGATTGATTTATCTGAAAAAATAATCTGATTTCTTAATACAAAAATAAATATTCATGGACAATTCACACATCACACTCTAGTCCCAAACTAAGCAAAGCTTGTACTATGGGAACTAGATTGCTGAAAGAATACGAAGATTATTTGTAAAGAAATATTTAGAAATACCCAGACACAGAGCAAATATTTATGTTCATCACACAAACATTTGCTCTGGGTGGGAGTCGAACCCACGACCCACAGCATGGAAGGCAGAGCTACTACCAACTGAGCTTTGACGCCTGTCATAGTTAATACTTTTTTGTATAAAAAATATTATCAATATTATTTGTATGTTCACAGGTTATTATAATCTTTGGAATATTGATCTAAAACAACTGTATTGTCGTCAGCAGCAGGCAAGGCCTAAGCTGCCGGAACCTTTAGAACAATGCGTGCCGTGTCGAGGATCACTGCCTTCTACATCTGGCCATTGTATGTACTTCTATCGGTCTAGTTCCCATAGTGTAAGCTATGCTTAGATCGAGACTAGATGGCGTTGTGTGAAATGTCCGTGAATATTTATCGGTACCTATATAGCATAGAAAAAAAGGTTTAGTATAGAAAAGATATCAAAATAATAATTTACACATGCATATATAAAAATATTTATTCCGAAACAACGATACAATTTGTCTCAGACATAAAATTAATAACGTTAAATTTTCATTCTGCAAAAAAAAATCTTGAATCGTTGCATCTCTATAATGTCTGATGGCTGCAAAGCAAATTGAGATGTAAATAATGTTTGTAAAAGTTATTTTTGAATGGTATGCTGTTCAATGTGACGTTGTAACAAATTGTTTGTTCGAATGGCGAGCAGTCTAAGAATAGCTTTGTTTTGGTCCAAAATATGAGCCAAAAGCGATCACGCACATCAATTCTGCAGTGTATATGACACAACGTTATGTTGCCCCATCAAAGTCCGTAAAAGTCTATCGTATTTTATTAATTAAAATCTCTCATTTAGAATATTTGATGCGCTAGATGACTCCAACTGCCAGGTTCCTCGCAAGTAAAATCCTGGTTCCCAATGCAATTTTTTTATTAAATATCGAACCTTATAAAGTTACTGTTTGTCCCTCTAAGATACCATCAGGGCCTGTCTGGCCACTCACTGGCAACCACTACCGCTCTCCACTCTGCTACTGTTTTTTGTCAAGCTTTCTTTATCCACTCAATGAATCACTAGTTTATATTTAAACTCTGAAACACCAATCTGAGAGTCTGTCAACTCGTAAATCAAAATAGATCCATTTGTAATGTAGGCAACACTTGGAATATAGCTAAGTGCTAACTGAAAAAACTGAAAATAAACATTTAAAACTGCTATGAATGAGTATGTGCCATTCATAACAAGAAATCACAGTTTTGGGACCACCGTGGCTTATCTGAGCTGTCAGCGCGTCTCACCGACGTGGAGTCATCAATCGTGCGCGAGCGCAGCTTTCCAACCATTCCTCATGCTGCAGACGATATCGTCTAGTTATGAGGTTTGACAGCTTCGGGCGGTGCCTGATAATTAGTTTACTGTCGAAACTGTGTCAGTTCATAATGTTTTTTTTTAAATGTTAGACATTTTCAAACTATATTTATCGGCTAGATTTTCATATTTTATTTTACCTATAGACTTCACAGTTCTATAAAAGAGTTACTTAGCATTGAAGGACTCAGAGTATCCGAACAAGGTGATCAAACTTGTAAATGGAATGTGCTATCAAGAAAGCCAGGACAATTCACAAAAATAGTATTAAAACTTAAGTAGTCCAGCCGAACTAGATTATATTTATGATACTGAATAGTAATAAAGTACCAGCCGTCTAAATTTGGCGTAATGCAACATCCGTAGCGGCCATGACGCGGGGGGCGGGGCCAGAATCACGGCCATGCGCTATTGGCCGCGAGATTCGCGCGTCGCGGGAACCTTCCTTATTCAAATATCGAGCGCCTTCGATTTTTAACCGAATCGATCTATACAATTTTTGCTCTATATCGAAATCTGACGAAAGCTTTCTGACGTTCATTCAAATAGATCCCCGAACTGCGATATGTGCAGTATCTATGGCGGTGGCGCCGGCGCCGCTACGCGACTTCTGCACACGCATTTTTGCACCGTGGTAATCTGCCAAGTACCTACTTAAAAAGATCAACAAAACGCTATGTCGTGGAATGATCTATAAAAGTCATCTAAAAATGCACATGATACAAGTTTCCAGCATTCAGAGATCCGGGAGCGGAGGCGCGTTGGCGGAAGCAACTAGCTGCGAGTAACGACTGTGGCACCTACCGACCTACCTACCTATCTATATCGTCGTGGAAAATTTGAGGGCTGCGAACTTTATATTTTTTCCCATCAGCTGCGCGACTGGGACGATCGCTTTGGCGATTCAAGTTCTCGTTTTGCTGGCGACGTTTCAATGCACTTTATTCTCCCGGCCGATACCAATTTTGTTTTTTGTTTGCAGGTATGGTTCCAGAACGCGCGGGCAAAGTGGCGGCGAATGGTGACAAAACAGGAAAACAAGATGGCGGACAAATGTTCCCCGGACGCCTCGATGGAGATGGATATGTATCATGGACCGATGGGGTCCATCCAGTCGTTGCCGCCGCATAGTCCGCCGTACAGCGTGATGGGCGGCCCACCGAGTCCCAACTCCTTGGACTGTCCATAGCGCCAGCTCTGCGCCTTATGAGCGCAGTATGAGAACCAGCTGTGGGGTGCGTGGCCTTCTTTCTAGTTCGCTGGAAGCTCGGCCACCATAGTGTGGATTCAGACGACCGGTTCTCAATAGTTTGTGGATTGCAATAACAGTGATATAAGTGATGGCACATTGTTGGTTCGTGGAGTGTTTTCTAATGGTGTCAGAACTTACAGGTCTGACTCAAAGCACATCTGGCTTGAGGATATTTGAATCTCCAAACTGGCCGAGGTCAGTTCAGAGTCTCAGTTTGAACGTTGCGTAGTAAGCTTACAGACAGCTGTATTCTGTAATTATTCCGGGTTCGTGTTCCTTGCTTTGTTACGTTGGGTTGTAGCATGACGTACAGTCAAGGACAAATCTGCATTCATTATGAAACAAGACTTAGCAGAACAATCTTATTGTTTACAATGATTTTATGAACAGACTTTTTGATAGTAAATAATGAGTTGAGCGCTTGAGTCTCAACTCGAGCGTGTCTCAATAGTGAATTACAGATTTATTCTTGGCTGTGTAAGAGGTTGTTTATTTAAATATCCGTCCTCTTTTAAATTTGTCTATTGTACGGTAGGGATGGCGATCTGAGATCGATTAATCGAAGAATCGATTTTTCGAGCAGAAAATATCGATTTTTTAAATCGATATGAAGTACCGTGTCGATTCACTGAATCGATATATCACCCTTGAAAATCGACATTCGATTTTTTCTGTTTTAGTTTATAAAAAAAGTTACGTTTGTAGTCTTTGATTTTATGTATCTATAATCTGTGACGATTGATATTGCATTATTCATTCATTCATTTGTTGATGTCGTATAATGCATACTGTTATTAGCGTAATACAAGTATTTTCATGATTGATTTTCATCAGATTTTCATGTAGTGTTTGTTGCGAAATAATAACTAATTGAGAGTAGGTAGGTAAATAAGTAAAGCGCTTCTTATTTTTTACTTTGACGCTCTTATTTTCAGTTTGTTCTGTTAGTTGTGATTATCATTTAAATTTACTTTTACACAGGAATAATCAGCATTGAAATAACTAATAAGTAATATGTGGAATTCTTATTGATGGAAGTGTTCATACTTCATTCACGATTACTTTATGTCGAATTATCTATTTAAAAACATTCAGTATATAAATACTTATTTTTTTTTTATAGTTGATCTTATAGTTTGATACGGTAATAAAAATAATTGTTATTTTTGAATTCCCTGATTTTATTGATAAGATATCGTTAATTGCAATATTAATCTTGTTTTTAGTAAAATTGATACAAATTTACATTGTAAACGCAAACTTGAAAAAAAGATCGATTTTTTAAGAATCGATTTTGTAGGCCTCGATTTTTTCGTGAATCGATTCATTAGACTACGATTCGAATCGATTCAAAAATCGATCTTTTTCGTAAAGAATCGCCATCCCTATTGTACGGTTTTCATTCCAAGATATTTTTCTTGAAACTTCTTTGTACAGCTTTTTATAATAAGAGGGAAAATATGTTTATTTTTAACGATTCTACACCGTTTGTTGAAGGTATCTATTATCTTTTGTATAGAAAAACCCGGGAAAAGTTACATTTGATCGTGATTTTCGCAAATAATTGTTATCAAACATAATATAAGTACATATACATGATGCGCTAAATATGATTTTCTGTTCCAATTATTTCAAAGGAAATGTCTTTTGAACCTGTGAAGGTAGATAAAGTCAGACCACGCTACTTGTACAATAAAATCACTGAAAATCCTAAAACATATACTAATATGTTTAGTAGGATAATATGATTTACAATACTAATTGTAAATCATATTATCCTACTGCAGTTATTTTAAGGTACAGTTTCAGCATCACTTATTGAATATTTTTTTGCAGTTTTTTTTATTTTCTCAGTTTATTACATAATATACTTAATCCGTTATTTGTTTTAAATGTAAAACTTGTACAGTCAGCTTCAAACGTTTTCATATTTAGAAATTAGCTTTGCAGACTTAGCGTGGTCTGTCTCAAACTGATATTATTATAATGATTATGAGACATAATGAATATTTATTTCGTGAATCCAATTTGTAAATACCTGCAGTTATATTATCATAATATTCTAATTAAATTGTCTATGATAGTTTTAAAACTTATAAAAATCAAAGTGAACATTAATTTATTTGTAGAAAAAGCTAGTTGTTAAATAAATTAGTTGAAGGTGTATGTACGTAAAGTTTGTTCAATCCTAAGCGTCAAAAACTGTACCTACTCATTAAAAATGTAAATACAACAGTCCTATATTCAACTCTTAAAAAGCTTAATAAATAAACAGAATTTCTTAAAAAAAAACTTGAGAGGTGTCAAGGGACACCCGGATGGAACGAAGTTCCTTTCGATTAATTAGTATTAATATTTATTATATACAAAAAACCTTCATACACTGAACAAAAATTATCGTCGCGACACCACACTCAATGTGAAACTGGCATGCTTTCTGAGAGGCTTACAACTATAGCAAAAAGTGTCGTTACACCTTTTTGTTTTAATTTTTTCCGTCTAGCCCCCTTTCGCAATGCGCGATAAAGAACTTCGTTCCATATCCAGTTCACATGCACATATAATGTATATAAAACCATTATTAATAAATCCATCTACAAATCTTAAAATTTAGATGTTTTGATGTTTGTTGAGTCGACAAATTTGGATGAAACTTGAAATGTATATTATTATACATATATATAAAGCGTAATCAATAATGTTTAAGATACTTGTTGTCACGAAAAATCTTGAACTAGAAATAAATCCGTAGAAATTGTTTATAAAATAGTATGCATGAGGAAAATGCAATGGTTGTGCACGATATTGAATAAAAAAAAAGTCAGTATAAAGTAGGCGTCTTTGTAAATAGTTATAATATGTCGCATGTCGCTTGGGTTATTTGGGCTAGGGTTGTGAATGGAGTAATCTAGCTATCGATATAATGAACTTAATACATGATTTAATAATATATACTATTTATTTATTAACTATATTTAATTTATTATGTAAGCGTAATCTAAGATAGTTGGTTAATGTGAAAATTTCCATAGTATAATACTATATTAATTAGTTTTATAGTTTTTAGTCTAATCGATGTGATTAGAAGTTAATAAACTTAACTAATTTCAAAACTCAAAATTCTTCATAACATATCTTTACTAGTTATAATCAGTGTTGCGATTACGAAACTATGATTGCAATAGAGTATGTTTGTTTGTAACAAATGCCTGTAATTTTTTACTCAACTACGCGGAGCAAAAGTTGTCTTATCACAGTTTTTTGATCTGTATTATTATTTTTAACTACCTGCCTAATTTTGGAGTAAATAGAACCATCAGAATTTTGCAGTTCATTAGTTCTTTGCTTAGTTGAGACTAGATGGCGTTTTAATTATTATTTATTTTAAAATTACTGTTAATTTTAAGTAGCATGATTATCAAGTGTACTAGATAAAAACCACTTCCGCTATAACTCGCGTTTTTTGTGATTCTTTATATTTTTTTTATAGACAATTGTAATGAAACTCTGTTGCAATCACCCTTTCGTAATACTGCCTCAGTGTTAGATATTAATTCCGGCTAAGACAAGCACTGTTAGTTCCTTTATTAGTAGTTTTATTATTATTGTATTGAAAATATCACGAATTATATGTAAGTAGATAGTCGCAGTAACCATTGATTGGTTTAAATATTCAAACTGCCACGCTCAGAGATAAACAACGCTAAGTATATTTTTCTCTTAGTCTTAGTTTATTTGCACTAATAGTGACTGGCACACGTCGCTGAGTGTGGCAGAACCTATGTAAAATATAATCAAATTGGTTCATTATTTATTGAAATAAACGCGTTCAATGTAATTTATATATAAAACTATCACCACATTTAAGTAGGAGGTATATATAATGATTAATAATCACTTCTTGCCATACTTATAAATGGTGAATAAGAATAGCACTAAATAAAATGAGCACGTTCATCAGCAATCATTAATTTACCGTTTATAAGTATGGTGGATGATTCGGAAATTAATAAGTAATTGAAACTCAGATATATTATGATTTGTTAGTAAAAATATTCCAATTGTATTTAAATGCATTTTTATTTATAACCTGTTGAAGTAATGGATATACACATCGCGCTGTTGTTCCAAACTAAGCAAAGCTAAATTAAATGAGAACTACATTGCTGATAGATTAATGAAATATGTTATTTGTAAATACCTACATAAACCACATAGAAACAGCCAGACATATTTATTTAAATGATTTTTTATTTATTTTATAATAAACGGAATATAATAAAATAAAATAAGTGAACGTACAATAAAAATAAGTCAATTAATATATTTTTTTTGAGAAAAAGTCGTGATGGAATCTGTTCTCATAATTTGTAAAAAAAATAACTGCATAGGTAGCTTAGGTATACTTTTTGAAGCTTAACTTTTGGAGAAAAGAACAAAACATACTCTAACTGTGAAGCATCAGAATCTATTGGTTTAATATTATACACCCTATGTTTTTTATGTTATGTATTTTTCACACTCGGCTCAAATAATTAAACAAAAGAAGTTATTAGCAACTTTGTTTACAAAGCGAACCTGGTCGTATAGTATATATAGTATAAATCGTCGCAGGTTAAAACCTGCGATTATTTTATTTCAATTACGTCTGAATCATACCGTTATCAAATTGTCGTGAAAAAGCAGCCACATTATCTGTCAAAGCACATGACTTGTTAGACAATACTGGTTGAGGATAACACTCCACTTAAAACATGCTTCAGTTGTCGCGGTCTGCGGCCGGTTGCTTCGGAAGCTACAAGAGTTACGATCTGTCACATTGTAGACGCGTTGCGTACGAAAAGGAGTTTGTTATGTTGTTTTAATTAAAACAATAAATAAGGTCGGGACCAGCTGGACCGGTGGGTGGTCCAACGGATGCCTTTTTCGAAAAATTCCTTTCTTTATCAGTTGGTGGAACATCTAACCTTAAATGTTTCATTTAGTCCTTAGTCGTCGAAAATACCTACATCAGGAAAGACGTACAAATAGTAAGTATAAAACTAGCAGTCATTTTTTTATTTTACTATCCTAATATAATCTAAAAGCTTATTATTGTATAAAACCCACGCGCAAAAGACATAATATTATCTTGTTCATTTCTTTAACATATTTTTTCTTGGATTATTTTAGCTCATAATATCAACGCGCAAAAGCTTTTATATTTTAGGAAGGGAAATAGGTAGGAATCTTCTTCACTATACATAACTTTTTCTAAAGAACCGTGACATAAAAAATCTATAATTATTACATTTATATACATTAGATAAATAAATTGATTAAGTATATTCAATTTATTTATGTAAGTACTTATTAAAAACGTCTTGAATTTGGCATGCAACAGTTTTGAAGTTAAATAAACAAAGTTATTTGCATTCATTTGCCGCCAAAGTTTTCAGTAGAACTTTATAAATACAAATTATATTATAATTTAATAAATATAACTAAAAATTGGTAGAGAACGCAACCGTGTAAATAATTGCAAGAAGTTTTCTTTTGTAGAATTTGACATCATTATGATACCTATTAAATTCTTTAAAAAGAAAAAACAAGTTTGCAAACTATTTTAAATTCAGTCAGGCATAAACAAATCAACAGAAGAATTGCTTTTAGACTTTTGAATCGCGAAAAAAATAAGTAAATCACACCTTTTTTACAAACAAATTAACGACGTAAATGCAGTAAGTTTACAATACGTAGGTAATATCAAATAGTTGAGCTATCTGCGGACCGTTGCAATCGATCTATAGATGGTTCAAGTGATCCGAGTTCAATACCGGTAATCGGTATCCAAAATACCAATCTAAAGCGTGTTGGTAGTGGAAAAAATGTAAAGTAAAGAAATAAATAAATAATTAATAAATAATGTTCAGGATTAAATAAAATCATTTTCAACAAATATCTCACAGGCCAAGTAGCCATGTTTGCCTAAGAACCGACGATCGTTGAAGCAAACGGTTACTGGAATGGAGACCACGTTTAAGCAAGCGTAGTGACTCCCTCCGAAGAGATGGAGTGACGATCTGCGGAATGAAGCTGGCAAACACTGGACGAGAAGAGCCGAAGACCGGGCTCAGTGGCGCGTCTTGGGAGAAACCTGCGTCCAGCAGTGGACTGATACGATGATGATAATATTAATTTAGTTAAACTTAATACTAATTAAAGTAAAAATAATAATAATAAATATGTCCTCCGTAGAATTGCTAATTGTTTAAACTCTGTTGTTTGTCCAGATTATTGACTTGAAATGTGTGCTCACTGTGCTCAGGCTATTCCGTGATTTGTTAAGAGGGGTCCTTATCATGTTTGTTCATTGGTTTAACTCTGTTTGTTCAACTTATTTGGACTTGAAGTTAACTTTTTAATCCGAGAAGGGTGTCCTGACAATCTGTTAATGTAGATGACATATCGTTTAAGGTTATGAATAGGTAAAGCACGGTAGGCAGATCCTTTCAGATCTCTTCGGGTTTGGAGAGTATGGAGTCGCACTGTTTTTCTTTAGGTATATATATTATTTATTCCTACATTCTTTTACCTATTGGTAAAAGTTCGCCCAAGGAGACTGACTGACTCAATCTCCTTGGTGGAACTTTTTGAACACCAATTACTAGTATTTGCAATAGAGCTATTGCAGATCTCTTTACAAGTTTCTTTGAGCAAAATATTGCAGATTTTAACCGATACCAATGATATCTCTTAAAAGGATTCTTTTACTAATATTTATTACAATAACGAGTAAGAAATACTTATTTTCTTTCTTAGAAAAAATGAAGTCTAATTGGGAACAGATACCGGATAGCCCAGGAAGCTAGCGATTAACAATGAGCAAATAGTCTGAGAAAATCTATAAATACAGGGTGTAAGGAAACAACTCTATAAACTTCTATTATATCAGAATATTTATTTATTAAGCTATCATGAATGACAAAGAATGATTGTCGATTGAAAATCATTAATTCAATGTTGTTTACAATTTCTTTTTAATTAGGGTGAGATGCAGTGACGATACTTAGCGTGGACTTATTGTCTGTATATTTTTTTAGCCTTAAATAATTTATGATTTTGACATTAGCTAATGGACAACCTATTTTATGATGTTTTGAAATAATCATCATTGGTAACAATTGCGATGCCATTGTATGTTTAGTTTTTTATTAATAAGCAGCTGCAGACTGACAGCACGAGCGAAGGGCTTCGCCCTTCCCGCTGGAGATGTAAAAACTAAATATACGGTATTCTCGTTCCAACTCCATCATGAATTTAAGTCTTGGAGGTAGCTTTTGTCGCTATCACAAAAACTGGTCTCGGAGCACTGAAGAATCTGCAATCCGGATACCCATTGAAGGGGGAAAGAGATAGAATACCTCGTTATAAAGGCGAAGAGAGGGAAGGCTGCACGTAGCATATAACGGTATAGGTTTTCGGGTCCTCTTTGGTGCCTTTGTTTTTGATATAAATAATTCTTGGTAAAGAACCCGGTCGCAAATTATGGCTGGCAGTTGTTATGTAAGTATTTATTCGACATTACTGTATCACTGGAAAACAAAATGATAATTACGTTACGGGGACAACGTAATTAAATAACTTCATCACAAGTTATAGGACAATCGTAGTCATAATACCTTGCCGATTAATACTTGCGTTACGTGTACCTACGTGATTTTAAGTTCCAGTTCCTTGCGACAAGAGCTTAAAAGAACGAGCAAAGAATTGAAAAAATACTGCTCTTTTGCATTTCTACACAACACAATCTACTTGAAGAACTCAATCGCATGAAATAAGTTCTTATCTTGTAGGAAATAGCCAAAGCTAAGATAAACCACTTAAAACTGGTTACCTACAGATATTTGTAGTATAAAACTGTGTATTATAAACGTTTTAAAACAGCAATAAGAAATATTTACATTTAAATTTGTAATTCTTTATGGAAAGCATTTAATTATTGAAGCGATTATACAAATGTGCATTTTATATCAAAGATTGCAATTAATTCGACAGCAACGCTAACCGGTTTCGTAACATTTTTATCAGTTAATTAATGAACATAATATGCTGATTTATAAATAATATGCATATGTACATGCTTACAGGAAACACCAATAATAATCTATAAGTATAATAAAACTGATGTTTTGACTCGAACTCGAAGAAAATCTATCATTGGTGTTGAAAAAAAACAATTATCAATCGTGTTTCAATAAATACACATAAAATGAAGACGTTTTAGTCAATTTAATGAGTAAAAAAGTGCTAGCAACCATTTCAGTATTGGTAGGATAATGTATGAAATAATAATAGAATATACTAATCATGTTAGTGTCTATAAAAGAACTATGACTAACAATGTTTCAAATAACACATGAAATAGTTGCGTCATGTGTAAACCATTTATTTATTTATCTTTACATAGCTCAACTGACCAAAATCATTATTAATCTAAATAAACAAAATTTACTGTTATGTTATTATAATATTTATAATAGTATAGCAAAGGTGAATATTCCTTGCAACTGTTAAGCCAAATCTTGTAAGGCGCTATTCGTTAGCATAACATACAATTTTAAACTAGCTTTAGATAAAGCATTTATCGTCATAGGAATAAAGTTGAGATTCGCATAACTTGGGTATCGTGAAGAAACAGGAGCGATGCCGGGTTCATTTATTTAGTTTTTGTACGTGAACGTAAATCATGTTCATACTAAATGTTGCGTGCAGTTTTGAATTTTTGGGCGTCGGTGTCACATGTCGGATATCGTGTGAAACCATCTTACAGAAGGTAGATAGACGCTATGTCTGAAGAAAATGTGGTATTCATAAAGTATTTCATAAATCTTAAGATGACTTTTGACACTAATAGAGGTCATCTGTTAAACCCTAGTATTTATAAACCGTTTGTGGTCTGTTGTAAACTCACTTAATGATTGACACTAAAATTAAAAAAAAAAGCTAGCACTCCGGGAGTGCCGGCAGAAGTGAAAACTTCAATATTAACGTTGTGTTTTCACTTTTAAGTTTTCACTTCAAAAATATAACCACAGTCGTGATTGTGTCATGTCATTGTGTCACATTCGCGCAAGCGCGAATGTGACACAACGACGAAGACAACGAAGACACACTGACACAGATTGTGTGTACAGATTGTGTCATTGTGATTGTGTCATGTCGTTGACGTTGTGATGACACAACGACGAAGCCAACGAAGACACAGACACATTCGTCGTCATCGTCACGTCACGTCATGTCGCCACAACACTATTTAATTGTTTGAGTCATACGTCGCGTGACCGCAAGTGTGTTCTTTTGTCGTCTCTTGTTTTACGAGCAATGTATATAAATTAAATAAGATCTTACGCTTTTTCGACGTCACGTGACCCTGACGCGAGTTTGAAAGTTTTTACCCACCCAGCGCCGCTAAAGAAGTTTTCACTTCAAAAATATTATATTATAAATACTCGTTGACTTCGTCCTCTTCCGTTATTTCGTCAGTTAAAAATGAAGAATGATTAAGTTGTACTTTATTTGCTCTAATTTTAAGTTACATTGGGGGATGCAAGTTAGGTACAGACGATTTAAAGATAGCTCATCTGATTAAATTGGTTGGATCAAGCTGCAGATTCTACATTTATCCTACATTTAACTGAAGTACTAAAAAGACAAAACGAACTTTCATATTTCTTTCGATAGCTAAATCATAGAACGAAAAAAACGAGGCGCCAGCGGTGCTGGCAAAAACTAGTCAGAAATAGGCCGTGTCTGCTACCTCTACTTCCGAGTAAATGAACCAAATCGGAGCAAAAACTTGTGGTAATCTCACTGTATTTTTGGCAGGGATTGAAAACTGAATCCAATAGGGGGATCCGGTTCCTATAACGGGTCCCATGAAGGTTCCGGTTCCTGTAAAGGTTACCGGTTATAAAGGACTATTTATTAGGATATAAAGAACCGGTTCCAGAACCGGTTTCTTATATCCTAACCTAATTTATGTTTTAGGAGGTAGGTAAATAATTTTGGTTCAAAGGAGCAACACAGGGAGTGAAGAGAGGGTACTTCTATTACATAACATCGACACTTGCTTGTTTTTAATCTTAAAATCGTAACATTATAATCTTATCAATACAACGTAATAATCTGTCGTCCTAATTTTATGAAGATCGAGTAAGCGGTTTAAAGTACTAGCAAACATAGAAAGTATAGGTACTTACTACAAAACGCTCGAGTCCACATTTTTCAATTCTACACGCTGCCAAATAAAAAATAGCTACGGAAGTAAATAAAGTTATTTAGGGGTGCTTCATAAAGGTTCCGGTTCCGGTACCGACGCTAGAGCCACTATTAACCGATTCGGCTTACTTACTCATTCTTAGGAACCGTTTTAAACCCCAGATTTTTGGTAACTTGTGACAATATTTTTTTAACCTATTTTTGAAATAGAAGGTTCTCAATTAGACTGTATATTGTCGGTGTTTTTCGTATGTATGTTGAGCCTTATTACTTCGCCAATTATGAATCGTTTTTGATGATTATTTTTGTTTGGGAGATCATACTGTATAATAAAGCTTTTTAATATTACACTATCAATTGTAAGAATTGTCCCGGATAATGTATATTTGGTATTTATTTAATTTCTTAATTGGTCAACCATTTAAATGAATAAAAAACAATAAAATTGACAATAAATCCGCAATACAGTTTAAAAAATAATATATACATATACTTATTTAAAAAGATCTATTAAAATTTAGTTACCGTAAATACATTATCCAAAATATTTTGAAAAAATGATCGATGGATCGAGCGTGTATCGATCGTTATTGATCGCTCAATATTATCGATCATACAATCGATCGGCTGGTGACATGTTCATCTCTACACTTTGACACTTTCTTATGCTCGATTTTTTTTAACAAACTTTGAAAATAGAGTTTTTTTCGTTGCTATTTTTTGTAGTGTTAATATTGTTATGTGATATTGGTACAACTGGTAGTAAATAGTAAAGATGTCACAGAAGTGTGACATTATTGATGACACATGAGTGATTTACCTACATAGGTACATTTATTTTGGAAAATAATACATAGAGACACTTAGACACAGAACAAATATTTATGTTCATTACACAAACATATTTAAGGACTACTAAGTGTTATAAATTAAATAAATTGAAATTGGTTTAAATCGGTTTATTTCTTGAGAGAGACATACGTCTAGCGGTGGACTGATATAGAAAAATCAAAAACTTTATTTATTGTCACAAATAAATCGAAAATACATAAAATTTTAAACATTCGTAACCACAAAACAGGGTATCACTAGGTGACGATGATGACATCGTCGGCTTCAGAATCGTTTACTTAGTATCTATACAATTTATTATTTTTCATATTTTCATGTTAGCTTTCAACATTATTGTATGATGAGAAGAAAATGTATAGCTTGCGAGAGAGTTGTATAATTTCTCGAATATTATATTAAATTAATTTTCATAATTTTAAAGTCATCGCTAATTGGATATAGTTGGCTAACTGGGTGTCGATTGTCGTTTATGAAGCTTTGATTTAGCAAAACGCACGCATTTATGGAAACACACAGGTCCACATTACAAGCGTTTGCCTATTAAAATACCAATAAGTTAAGAAAACATTGAAATCCTTTGATTGTTTTAATTTAAATAAATAATAAGATAGACAGATTTTGTGATACAGTTTTAGGGATACAGTAATTCAAATTTTGAATTTAACGTTAGACTCAATTACTAAGTTTCAATAAGTTAGGACTAATATCAACTAGACCGTGAACATACACGATCGCAATATTAGCCGTTGTTAGATCTCTTATTCGGGTGCAAACTTTAAATAGTGGCAAAATTACTTACCTACTAATTATTTCTGTTTACAACAATTGTGTTTTCAAGCTAATTATTATATCAACTAAAAAAAAATGAATTAATCTGTCGAATTCACTTACACGACGTTTATCGACGTGAATTTATCCCGTATTTACACGATTTAGACCACAGAACAAAATACACCTTCACGTATGGTGTTTAGGTATAATTTTCAGCAAAATACTACACAATGGTTTATTTTTACTCGCCACGTGGCGAACCCGAGTGGCTTCTCCCCATTGTAAGGGTCAAAAAACAAGCCAAAACTCACGTAACATCCATTTTCGAACAAAAGAGCTTCGGTTCTATATTTTCCAGCTAAATATTACGCTGTTTTTTTATTATTAATAAGATATGAGAAATAGACCGATGGATTAAGACTATTGTGCATTCAAATTAGATAATCAGAAACTACTCAGGGTTTGGTAGAAGTATGAACATACATACCTTATTAGAATACTATTTAGGTATGTTTTATACTTATTCAAATCTTAAGATTTGGTCTATCGACTCGATCGACAGGAGCCTAAATTAATAAGAAAATATTTTATGGATTCCCAGTGAAAAACATTGGAATAGTTTCTTAAACAATGAGAATCAACTAATAGATATGTGCTTGTTAAAAGTGAATCAGTGATTATAATGCATTCACCTGCGTTCTATGAAGCAGTAAAATCCCCAACTAGCGATTCACGACAACTTAATCCAATTATATTACATTTTATATCACAGTTCAGTTGTTGATGAAGCTTATGCAGGTGGCTTTACAGAATACAAATTATTGATCCGTTTTTGTTTTCGAACACATTCGCTCTGAGATAAAATTTTATGATCAAAATTCTTTCTGATCATGTCAATTTTTTTTATATTGGGTGTACAATAAAATATTTTTCATTAATAAAAGATTTTGTTTTATTAATGCATTCCAGTTCCCATGCAAATAATACATATCCGATAACTATCCTAATTAATACGACCAACAAACTCCTTTCACTGACGCATTAGCTGAATAACAAAGCACACATAAAAAGCGCCGAATATCATGGCGAATAAACACGTTAAATCACGTAAAAACAAATAGTTCGTTTTGGAGGGTAGTCGGCACGCGCCGCGCCGCCGCTCGGCGGGGCGTGAGGGGGTGCGTGTGCACGTCCGCGTCCACGTCCATACACCAGTAATGAACGCGTGTCTATTTGTACCCGTGAAATCTGAAGGACGTCACACTGAGCTTAAGGGCTCCTATGTCTAAGTACGTCGGCCATTCAATATTAGTTTATGTTTTATTTTATGAGAAAAAATCCTAACTATTGTATGTATGTGTGCTCGTATTTTCTATTATGTGTGCTTAGCATTTGATTAACACAAAAATCGTTTTTTAATAAACGATTTCTATTAAATGAAAAAGCGTACCTACGTATCTTGCTTTTTTTTATTTATGCTTCCAAATTGGGCTATTTCAAAGCCTATAATTATATAAACCTGATAAAATAAATATATTTTAAGAAAATCTTAATCGGTTCTAAAACCTTTCTAATGAAATTCTCAAAGAGGATCGTACTAATCGTTGTTTACTCTGAATAAGTTGTTTACCTTTGATAGACGACTAAAAATAAGTCTTTTTGTTCAGTTAAAATATATTTTTAAATTATTTAGAATCGAAAACATGATATAAAAATACCAATAATTGTGAAATTTATGAAAAACTAAAACAAAAAAAAATTCACCGTAATACTATTATCAATATCAAATATAAATTAAAATCTACCACATGTAGTCATACCCTTTTTGCATCGCCTACATAATAATTATGTAGATGTAAAAAAATATAAAATATTTTTATTTTCATAATAATATTATGAAAATAAAAGTATTTTTTAGCACTATAAAATATCACTATATCTTTTTAGTTTCAAGAAATCATGTTGCAAAAATAGGTTCTATCAATACAATAACGTAAAATTGCAGCTAGAGTAACTTTTGCGAATTTGTAACCCTACACACAGCTTAAACTAATACTACTATTAACCTCTCTAAATAGCTTGTTTATGCATAAAGTATACGTACTTATGTAATCCGCGATCCGATTACGATATATATTTTTTTAAATAATAATAAAAACCGCTGGATGTAGGCACGTGGCGGGAAATAATAAAGTTGGATAATGAAGCGCGCCACGTGGCGACGCGGGCGGCGGCAGCGGTGCGGCGTAATTAGACGCGTCGCAACCGCACTGCCGTGCGACGAACTGCCGCAAAGCTCGACGCGACTCTCCAACTAAAAAAACAAAAAAAATCTCAGTTGGTCCTAAGTCTCCGTAGGGAGGACGCCAGAGACTACATAATATTTTTTCGAATGTACCTACTGACGTTAATGCCTGAGAAACACGCTTTCTTGCTTGGTTATTATTTATGTCCAGATGTGAATAAAACGAACTGAAGAATATTTTAAATTTAAAAATCATTGTTTTTCGGGCATTGAATCAGAATTTTGTACATTCGAAATAAATAAACTTTTCTAGGCTCCTCGACCCTCTTTATCCATCTCATCTCAAGAGTCAGTTGCGCGGACGACGGAAAGAAAAACGCGTATCACATTATAGCAAAATTTCATCATTTATACAATAGAACGTTTTTAACATCTTCATATCACTAATAACTAACACTAATTCCTTATTCAAATGAAATTTAGTTATGCTAAGCTTAAAATAAATATCTTAAAGATTCGATATTTCTTTATGAGTTTCGTTCCGCGGTAGCCAGTACATCTAAATTGAGTTTAGGCCCTTAGTGGTGTAAATAAAGACACTTAAACAATGTCCAAAATGATCAAAGAATGGTCGAAGAACGCATCACTTCGATTCATTCATTCGATTAATCAAATACGCTCACCTGTATAGAACTCTTTTTTTTGTTTTATATGTTGTGTGTCAAAACTCTTAATCCAACGGTTTAGAGGCGATGATCGATTGTCAGCAGGAACTTATTGAAAGGGTTCTGTGGGGCTCCAAAACAAGCGGGCTCTGACGCCACATTGACATAAAGACATCAGAGCCCGGAGCACGAATTAATGTGACAATCACAAGCGTATGTTTTGCCAAAACAGGGCAAATAGATAGCAGTACCTCTACCATGAGTTGCCACAGTAAAATCGCTGACTTTACTACAGTAGTTACGTAAATATTAGTATTACGAATTTTAGTACCCAACTATCCGCTAGAGGCACTGTACAAATCTTCATACATTTTTTTAACTATAGACGCTAGCGAGTATAGATTGTAAAAACTCATGGTAGAGCTGCAGTGTAGAAGCCGTAGTGTAGAAAATAAAGATACGTATAAATATCATGGACATTTCACACATCACACTCTATTCCCAAACACCCAGCCGCAGAACAAATATTTACTTATGTTCATCACACAAATATTTTATTTTATTTATTAAAAAGGACAAATTCAAACAAATCTTTAACAAAGCCTAAGGTCTTTTGGTCACTTGCTTTGGATGAGAATCGAACCCACGACACACAGCATGAACTACAAACTGAGCTGTAACGCCTGTCAAAAATAAACTAATGAAACTTATTAAAGTTATTTTTCCCTTTTTTCCTTAACCTATATCGTCCCACCGCTAGGCAAAGGTATCCCCCAAAGTCTTCCACTCATCCCGGTCCTTCGCGACATTCCACCAATCTTTTTCGTGGGTGTTTTTTAAGTTATAAAAAAAAAACAGCAACTTCGTTTCTTTACTTAAGCAAGTTAAAACACGAACACGTTGCTATCAAACTCTGTAGCCCAAACGAAAAGGTGTCTACGCGTACTTGAAAGTTTTTTATTTTGATACAAAAGGACATTTTGTTAGTCAGCACTGGAAGTTATCAGCACGGGGACATCTCAAAAGGGGTTCTGACCGAGAGGCCCATTGAAAGTCGTTCACACGTGATCTGAGAATGAAGATAATAAAAAACAAAATTATACTTAGTTTTCTTTATAAGCGGGATATTTACCGTGATTTGTTAGTTTGTTTATTTCCCGATATTTCGGCACAGTTGCATGCGCCATTATTGTACTTACGGCCGGTTTCTGGAAACCCAAATCACGATTGATCCGAGTTTCATACATACTAATTATTTGATTTTTCGTTGGCCACTAAATTTTAGATGTACTAAAGTTTAGATGGGCAGGTTCTGCTTTGCACATCCACAAGGCTAGGACTAAAAGTTTGTATATTAAAATGTAGATTATAATTTGTGGACGTATCTCATTGACACCTAGCAAACTTAGCAAAGCTACTATGCGAACTAGATTGCTGATATATAGACGTATTAAGTAGTACTTATTAGTACGATTTTGTGTAAATATATATGTATTTTACATAGAAATACAGGACTTAAACCATTCGGCAGCTGAAAGAGTCGTCAGTCGACAACCAGCATTTAATCAAGTATTCGAAAAAAAAATATATTTATACTACACCTGCTCGGAAAGTACCTTGATACTTTATCAAATTTACGGTAGAAAGTACGTCATTGCATATCGAACAAATATGCGGCGAGAAAACGCATCTGAGCGGGAGAGAAAAGTGTATGAAAATCCATTTCTTACGTGGTTTTTCTTTTTTAATTTTGGGTAAGACTATGCGCTGGTAACCTAAATATCAAAAGCCAAAAAGTTTTTACAGTGAGTTTTTATCTCCAAGTTCGCAAAATGACACTGGCCACTAGCTGTGTGTTGGATGGTGTCAAACAATTTGAAAAAAGAACATGTGAAAATTGCAGACGCCATTGGCGCCATTTTCAATTTGTGTGTTGTTTGAGGATTCAGTTTTCGATTTCAATATAAATTTCAATTGTTACCGTGAAATTGATAATATTTTATTATTTGCCAACTAACAGCCCTCAGACTGACTAGTTGACACCCCATAAATAATTATTTTTTCTCGTGCGTTTAGATTATAAGAGGCGAGCGTTTTCTTTGACAAAATTATAAATACTGGACGTATGGTTATGTGGATTTGCACTCAAGTCGATACTGACAACGCGAGCGCGTGATCTACGATATCATACGATATCGCGATGACATTCAATATCGTGTCGTTTACTTTTTTTTCGCATAAATGTTGAAACTATTTTCCTACATTTGATATTATTCAGTAGCACAAATATCAATATCTTAATGTTGTCAACTTGTGTTAATTGTACCATGTTTTCTGTGTTTGTGGTCACTGCAATATAATATAGTTAGCATAAGAAAACAATGATCCTCTGTAACCAATATATAATTACATTAAATTATCATATAATTACATTATCAACACAATTATTACAATTTTATGACTGACAATGCTCCCAAATAAAAAATATAATAAAACGCTATAGCTTTTAACTTGCCTACCTATATTTGTTGTGCAAGTGTCGAGCGGTGCTATTCTATAAAGCAAGGGTTATGTGTTTGTCGATCGTTATCTCGCAAACATTTATTTCTGTTTGTTTTTTCTAAGTATTGTTTAAAAAACAATAACAATTGATTTGATGATGGGACTGGCCCTAATAATTGCAATGTTCGTTATTTTTTTATTTACAGCTTTGTTTTTCTATCAGTTGAATTTAAGTGTATTACGTATTCCTGTAAAATATCATTACGAATTCAGTAGTAATGATAGGAACACAAAAGTTTTTGTCTTCTCCTTAAATACAAATTACTTTTTTATATACAAACCTCGGTCTGCCTACAATCTTGAACTTATATAAGTTCAAGAATGTAGGCAGACCGAGGTTTGACGAGGGCACTACTATATAGTAGTGCCCTCAAACAGGGTTTCAGGGAATTTAAACAGTGGTAACAAATTTTATTGTAACAAATGAATGCAATAAACGAATCGAGTACTGACAAAAGATCACCAAATATTACTAAATATATTTTCAACTCCAAAGTACAACTAAAAATAGTAACAGGTTTATTAAAGCAATTTCATAGAGTCGTAGGTCCAGGGTGGTGCAGTAATTGGCGAAGGGTGCTCGGGTGCATCCTGGCATATGCCAATATGCCACCCCTGCACATCATTATCTGCAATCAAACGGAATGTGTCCGTCATTTTTTTCATGCTTGTTATTTTTTCAATCGTACACTTTATCTCTCGGTTGAAATGTGGAGACGATTTATGTTTATCAACTTTTTTAAGTTGATGCCGGAATATTCTACTTCCTACTAATAAATGAAAGTATGGATGGATGTGTGAAAAACTATTGAGTTGATTTTAATTAAACTATACAATAATGTAGTAACATCAGAATAATCATCGGCCATAATTTAAAAAGATGTGTTATTCAGCTAGTAGATATTTTAAAGTACGTGCTGAACTTTTTTCAACCGAATTCAAATAAATAGGTTCTCGATTTAACTTTATGATTTTTTGTCCTATATCTATTTACGCGATTACTACGCCATAATGAACCGATGTTAATGTTTTTAATCTATTGCATAGCTTCTATCGCGGGCCTTGAGCGTGTAGACCGAACTCCGAAATTCCGTAACGAAATAACCTAACACTGCGCATGCGTAATACAGCAAAAAATGCTATGCTGCACCGTGGCAGTCTCCGAGTGCGTCTTTTTTTTTATTTGATAGTTACGTCGTCCCCATATTTTGATTCAGATATGATTAGGCATTATGAGGAATTCTATAACACCTGAGCTGTAATGCTAGTATAAAATAAACATAGGTTGTCTGAAAGAGATCATTCGTAGCGATAAGTTCATCGTGTAAAAAAAAATACAAAGTTTAACGGCCGGTTTCTGGAAACCCAAATCACGATTGATCCGAGTTTGACACATAGTTATTATTTTTTCGTTGATCATCGTTCGAGAAACCGCCGGTAATGTTGTAATGAATGAATAAAGAGTTGTCTGTCTATAAATTCATAATACATATTATTGCTCAAATATGTCTCAATTTAGTCGCATTCGCATTAACAGCGCTACAAACAGTCCTAATATGCAACCGTTTAGTCTCTGTAATCTCTTGAATTACACTTGAGCAGCGACTTCCATGCAACGGTTAATTAATACAGACTTAAATACGGAATCCGATTGGCTTTTCAGCAAATATTAAATCGTAGAGAAGCGAACTTGTTTACACAATCGAGCATCCATCTATACTAGTATTATAAAGCAGTAAAGTTTGTTTGTATATATGTTAAATTGTAAGGGGTAATCTCGGGATCTACTGAACCGATTTCAAAATTCTTTCACCAATAGAAAGCCACATTATTGCTGTGTGTCATAGGTTATATAAAAAACCGAAAAATAAAAAGGCTTTGACGTGGTAGTCCGTTTTGCAAAGTGAATCGCAGAAAAACGGTCGAATTATGCCTAACGAAGTCGGCACGGGTCAGCTACACTCGAGAGCAATGAATCCCGGTCACTTAAAGAATGTTAAAAATCTCGGAAACTAAAAATGATAGGTTAATGCAATAAATTGTATTTAATAGACAATGTAATACTCCTTAAATGAAAGTAAAAAAAATATGAGTCACCATACATTTTATTAACACAAAATTACATAAAGAAAAAAACTGCTGATCTCTCCTTAAAACAAAAATAGGAAACATGAAATTTTTGAACTTTATTCCGATTTTCTTGAATTTTAATACTTCGTATTGCCTCCTCGTGCTTCCATTACTGCGTTTACGCGGTTTGGCATGCTGTACACCAAGTTCCTTATACGATTTTGGGGAATATTCTCCCATTCCTCTGTGAGAGCAATTTTGAGCTCACGAAGCGTGATTGGGGGAGGGTTTCGTTGTTTTACGCATCTGCCTAGCTCGTCCCAAGCATGCTCGATCGGGTTGATATCCGGGCTGCGCGCTGGCCACTCCATACGAGTAATGTTCATCTCTTGAAGGTAGTCATTCACAATCCTACCTGTATGAGGTCGGGCATTGTCATGCATAAATATAGCATCCTCACCTAAATTGACCATAAATGGACCAACGTGATCATTGAGGATTTCTTCCACATATCTTACGCTAGTTAAAGAGCCGTTTTCTATGATCACCAGCTCTGTGCGACTTTCAGAAGAAATTCCGGCCCACACAAGTACAGACCCACCACCGTAGGCTACTTTTTCTTCGATGCATGCTTGCTTGAATCTTTCCCCTGGTCTTCGATACACTCTGTGTCTTCCATCGTGCTTGTAGAGCATAAATTTTGATTCGTCGGAGAACATAACTTTTGACCAATCTTCAATACTCCAATTTACGTGGCTCTGGGCATATCTTAGTCTCGAAATACGATGCCCACGCTCCAGTTTAGGGCCGTTTGCAGGTCTAAGGGGTTTTAAGTTAGATTCAGCAAGCCGACGTCTTACTGTCCATGCACTTGGGTTACTTCCTCCGAGGCGTCGAAACTGATTGGTGAGTTCAGTTCCTGTGAGAAAGCGATTTCGAAGCATGGTGTTCACCAAGTATCGGTCTTCTCGTGCTGTGGTACACCTGGTTCTGCCCGTTCCTGGTCTGCGTAGGTTAGAACCAGTTTCTTCGTAACGTCGGAGAACTCTTTGTACTGTTGACAGCGACACACCGACAGTCCTGGCTGTATCGCGCTGACTCCGGCCGGTTTCCAGCATTGTAAGTATTCTGGTGCATTCTTCAGGCGTAAGCGACATAATTTCAGCTTGAATAATGAATATAGAGCACTATCAACATGGTTTATGTACCCACATAAATGACGGATTACAAACAAAAGCAAAACCAAATGCTGTAATTTCGTAGTTCCATCTTCGAAAGTGGCCCTTTTTCAAATTTGATTTTTTTATGATATAACTTTACAATAACTAAGAAGTTTTAATACCTTCATTTAAGGAGTATTACATTGTCTATTAAATACAATTTATTGCATTAACCTAGCATTTTTAGTTTCCGAGATTTTTAGGATTCTTTAAGTGACCCGGATTCATTGCTCTCGAGTGTAGTTCATTATAAATATCAAAGTGAGCTTTGCATTTATGTCAATAATACTTAATTTGGCTAGAAATATATTTGAATTATATTTAGGTATACTTATACGCGCTTTTAAACTTGTTTGCGTTTACAATTTTTATTATATAGAGTTTATCTGCCTGTGGCGCGTGTCAAAAAGTGCGTATACTCTTTAGCTTGCTGGTTAAGTGTGATATAAAAGACCACTACACCACACTAAACTGGCAAGCTAACCCATACAGCATGGTAAAGTCATGGTGTAATCGAGGATCAGAGGTGACAGTCGTTAAGTCGGTATAACCAATTAAATTACAAAAGACATATTTTTAGTACACCCACGCGTACAAAGGTACCATCAGTGCGCGGGATGCAGGTCTCTCCCAAGACGCCGCTGAGCCCGGTCTTGGGCTCTTCTCATCCAGTGTTTTCCAGCTACATTCACACAGATCGTCGCTCCATCTAGCCGGAAGGCGTGACGCAGGTATCAGCTAGTTATTAAATAAATAACCGGAAGCACCTGATTGATTAACATGCTATCATATCACCTAACTAAAAGCGTATTACTAATGTGCTAATGTTTGTTGTACGACGGAAACTAGCAATAAACCTAACTATCCCCAACCAACCTAAATTGACAAGTAATAATTTTAACTCGATGATTATCATATCGTATGGCGAAAACCATAAAATTAGGGATAGGGTTGGAACCACTGAACAGAACAATTGCCCACAATTTGATGCGCCGTGTGACAATGACTTCATTAGTGGTAAATTGCATAGTGTAGCGGACCTTCTGCCACTCGTCCGGGGATTTGTATGACTTTTGTTATCGGTGACGCTTGTTGGCAGTCTTTGTTACTTTTATTAAGTTGGTAATTGGACATATTTTTTTATTTTGTAGTTATTATGTTTACGCAACGTGTTCATTCCTACTTACCTGAAAAAGGACTTGTTTAATATGGTTAATTTATATTTGTTTATTTTATGTTACAAAGTGACAAAATACTTATACGACATACGCAACATTCGTTGAATTAAAATAAAATTGATTGTGAGGAGAGTGTAATGAATATAATATCCGTGAAAAGACCTGAAACACAAAAAAAAGCTCAATGAAGTAAGCATTGTCATAGGCAAAAGTTACTACTTAACATCAATTAACTCACCGAGTTAATCCATCATATCAAAAAATTATAGATGTATAGTAATTAAAAAAACCTTACACACGAGTTTTCAATTTATATCTACATAGATACAACCGTATTCACTGAATACATTGAAACGTCGGGTACCAGCCCTCGATTGATAATAAATCAAAGGGCACAGGTGGGTAAGCTATCTTAGGGGCAACAGTGAAGGGAGAATCTATTGTCACAGCCCTACAGTAACAGTCAAGCGTTACTTGAAACAGATTTTACGGATTAGCCGTGTAAGTAGGGTCACCACTTGATAAGCCGCGTAGGGCGACTACTGATTTAACTTAATTTTTATCATCAGAATAAAATCCATGACATGTTTCTCTTCTAATGATATCGTTAGTTAGTTAAATAAATATTTTACAGGATAAAAATCCACGGACATTTCACATATCACACTCTAGAGTCCTAAATTAAACGAAGTTTGTACTATTGAAACTAGATTGCAATTGTAATAAGGATCATATAACATACATAGAATCAAGTCCTAGTTTCTTGAATGTTCTTCTAGGTTCTGGTCGCGATCTGGTGCCTAGAATCACATAGTACGTAAGTCGATTCAAAATGATCCTTGTGATTTTATAGAATAATAAATCTTTGAGTTGAGCATATTTTAATGCCAATTTCATACTATTATAGCTAAAATTCTGTGAAAATAGAAAGATAATAATAAGTTTAAACTTCTAGTTATCTATTAAATAACTTAATATTTATTTTCACGTCGCCGTCGTCAATAGTAGCCACAAACAAAGGCACAAACTCAAAATCCCTCTTGCTGTTCACAATAACCCAGTTGAATCGGAAACAAGAATCGCAGGCGAATTTAAATAGCATATCTGTAATTAAAAAAAACTTAACAAACGGGATCACAGGGAGTGAGCACGAATCAATGAAAACAATCGTAAATACAACGTATTTAAAATACACTGCGCAGTTACTTGACAAGGTTCGGCAGTAAATTTGATGTTGACGAGCAGTGTATTTCAAATACGTCACTGTTTCGATACGTTTACGATTGCCACATATATTTGTGTCCAACCCTTTGTTCCTGCTACCCTCCGAACGCGCTGAGCTGGCATCCGTGAAACAACCATGTAATTGGTTGGCGCATTTCTTTATTTTTTACATATAGAAAAGTAAATTCTGTAATAAAAACGGTTATTAAATAAAGTACTATGATGTGTAATTAGACACACAAAACGGTTTATAGAATATTTTTTTTTTTTTTTTTTTTTTTTATGCCATAGCTGGCAGACGAGCTTGCGGAATATACTTTGTAGTAGATAACAAAAGGTAACAGATATTATGATCCCAGAAAAAAAAAGCTTTATGGAGTTTATTTTAGCTTCTTCTTCTTTTTCCTGCCCTCATCCCACTAGGTGGGGTCGGCACAACATGTTCTTTTCTTCCATTCTCCTCTATCATCCGTCATCTCAGTATTCACTCCTTTCACATCCATATCATTTTTCACACAATCCATCCATCTTTTCTAAATATAAAATAGACTTAAAAATCGCATCGATATCATGATCTAGCTTTATAAACTTTACTTAACTACAAAATGAAACCCTGCGAGCCTGATAGATCAAAATTAAAACGCCCACTCTATTTTTAGCGCAAATTTCCTTCAGTGATCCCTGGAAATTCTTCAGAACGGATATAAAATAACCCAATGTACAAGTATACATATACAACATAATACAAGTACAACCATGTAATCCAGATATTCTAGGAGACCGTCAGAGGCCCTTTTTTACTTAATCATAAAAAAAAACTTGGCTTCCTTCAAAAACCTACTACTTTGTAGCAGTGGTTCGTCAAATTATGTCTGATACTTCGTCCGTACAAGTACCTGTCTGCCACCTGCCAACATCGCAGGCCGACTTCAACTTATTCAAAGACTACCGACGTGGGGTCTATTCTCAAATCTCAACAACACTGTAACTTGTAACTTATTTTTCAATCAACTTTAAAATACTACGTTTGATGTTGAGTTTTATTTAAATTAATTAAGTGTTAAATTTATTGTGTAATGTTTTTTTGAGTGCAAATTCCAAATAAATCTGTCAATGTTTAGGGCGCGATAATTCTGTCAATCAATTTTGATTATTATATTTTTGTTTGGAAGATCATACTACAGAGGTAGTCCCAAATAAATTATACGATAAACAATTTAGAGACCTGTTTTACGGATCGCACTATGGTTTTATTGCAAACAAGAACTAGAGTAAAAGGATCATCGAATGGGGGTGATATAATGTCAATTTTTTTATCAGTAAATAAATTTGAATAAAAAAATTGGGAACCCACGCGTACGTCTGTTCCGTTTAGTTAAGCTATAACCGTTTTATTTAATTTAATTTACTAGAAATAACTACGAGCAGATATATGTATAGGCGAGGTGGAGCGCCGATCTGCGGCTGTATGTGCTGGCTAACACTGTAAAAGCCGAAGACCGATCTCAGTGGCGCGTCTTGCATGACCTACGTCCCGCAGTGAACTGATAAAAGCTGATGATGATGGCTAATAACGTTAAACAGGTATTTCCTATATAGAAATATTTATTTGAAGTATAAAGTTTTTAAGCTTTATACTTAAAGCTTCAAAACTTTATACCTCAAATATTTCAAAAGTATTTTAGACCAAACTCCGGACCGCATCTTTAGTAGAGGTAAAGAACAAGAAGCAATCACGGACCGTCTCAGCGTCCGTTTTGTCTAAGTAACACTAGTAGTGAACCAGCCGTCTGCTATTGTCCAAACCGGACCGAAGCTCAACACACATTGTCTTCGGACACAATACAGTTCAACCAAGTCTTGAGAATAGGGTCCCGGTAAGTTGCATCGTCACCGACTAGCCTGCAATCATGGCCTCCTCGAAATAATTTTACTCTTTCATAATTTGTAGATAACAAAAAACTACTGACTGTCGGATAATGTAATTATGTATGTTTTCCATGAGTGTGAAATGACTAGTTCAATAGGAACTATCCGGGGCGGGTTCAAAAATTACGATTCATGTTATAAAAAAAACAATAGCTCCTTATTAAATTAGGGAAGAAACGCCGGTAATTGTATGAGGAACTATGAACTGCATTTTTGTGGATATTGTGCTTTTTTTTAAAATAAACCGCGTCTTTTGTCCTACTAATCTTTTAAATTGATAGAAAAAAAACCCTTTTTATAATAATCCAGTTCGTGCAGAACTAGCCAAAAAATTATGCTTGTCTTGTATGAGCAAAACCTTAAAATTATGCATAGAGTTAACTTAGATTTAATATCTACTTTCATGTTCACTTAGCCGTAATAATTTCATAACAAAACAAGTTTGTGTCTATGAATTTGCGTGTAAACTGTATTTAGGTGTGCTGAGGTTATATTAAGTTGTGGTTGCAAATAAAAATATTTCTATAAGAATTTTAGCAATATGTATTTTAAAAATGGCGTCATATCCCGTGTGTGTGGGTATGTATGGGGTGTTTGTACATTTGCCGACACCGATAAATCTAAAACAAACTCGACACGATAAGCAAAGCATTCGGAAGATTTAGTTCTAAGCTTTGTGATATCGCGTAGGCGTCGTGTCAGTATTAAAACAAATGAACGCGGTTATACTACAATCCCGTTTTCTATATTGTGTCTGAAGACAATGTGTATTGAGCTTCGGTCCGGATCGGACAATAGCAGACGGCTGGTTCACTACTAGTGTTACTTAGACAAAGCGGACGCTGAGACGGTCCGTGATTGCTTCTTGTTCTTACCTTTACTAAAGATGCGGTCCGGAGTTTGGTCTGAAATGCTTTTGTAATATTCGAAGTATAAAGATTTGTAGCTAATGAAGTATTTGATGAAGTTGAATTTTCAGATTTATATTTAACGTTATTTGAATACCAATTACACCATAAAATGCTTTAATTACGTCACAGAATGTCCGGCATATACGAATTGAAAACTAATTTGCGATACTTAAACTTAAAAAAAACATGAAAAGTTGATTTAAACTAAACACTAGGTAGGTACTTTATATCACAAGGCAGATATGTCTCAACATAGATAATTCTTAGTAGCAACCGACGCTCTTCTCTCAACACAGGGGCGCCTAGAACTAACTCTAAACCCTGAGGCGTTCACGCGAATACATTTGACAATCGTAAACGTACCATAACGTTGGCACATTCAAGACACACTGCGCGGTGTAGTTATAACGTTCGGCAATCGAGCTGGCGTCAACGCGTAGTGGTACTCGAATACGACACCGTTTCGATACATTTGCGATTGTCAGTGTTCGGGCTTTTGTAATCAGATATTGGAGACAGACTTGCAGAAAACATTGCAAAAGCTTGTGAATTGTACCAACTATCGGCCGGAGTCAATTGAATATCACAAACGAAGACGCGTTGGACTGAAAATAAAGTCTTCGGCTCATTTATCAAGCTGTAGCGTACTATTTTTTAAGACGTTTAGATGCAGCAACTGTTGGATATGTATGATTTTTTATTGTGTCACATTTACAACTATAACTCAGTTGGTGTAGCGGTGCCTTCAGTAGGTTGTTGGTACAATGATAGAACCAACGAATGCGAACATCAAGTATCTTTTCTGTCTGCATGCCCATATCCAAGTATTATAAGTAAGTATATTAAATCTATTCTAACGGTCTATCTTATAAAAAGTTAGCACAGACTTGATGTCTTGTTTAGTATACGTAATAAATAAATATTCACGGACATTTCACACATCACACTCTAGTCCCAAACTAAGCAAAGCTTGTACTGTGGAACCTAGATTGCTGATATAATACTTATACATTTTTTTGTAAATATATATATATACAGGGTTACATGGAAAGTCGTGCTAGATCCGTTAAGAGCGTGGAGTACCCATCATTTCTGACTTATTTTGCTATGAAACACCCCACCCTAAACTTAACCCATTTCGAGATATTCGACTTTTAAATTTTTATTGAAAATTGCTGATTTTTAGGCTACTAAATTTATTTTTGTTTTTTCTGTGCATCTTATTATTATTATTATTGCATTTTTACATGGGTAATAAGATGCTTAAGGACGTCAATCATTAAAATAGTGCATAAGTTAATTGAATAGATCGTAGTAGACAAGTGAAACTTATGAAATAAAAAAATATTTTATAGGTTTTATTTTTCTCTAAGGGATATCTAAAAAATAATATATGGCACTTGTTCGGCGGATGTTATAATAAATATTTACGTTTCAACAGCTATCTAACGACGTATAATAATCTAGGGTTTGTATTACATTTCGTGGAAAAAAAGTAGTTGGGACGCTCCAGGTTGCAGTTCTAACGGTCCCGCGCGAGCAAGACAAGTGAAGATTTAGGTAGGTGCGAATGATAGAAAAAATGTGTAGAGACCGGCTAGGGCTGGGAATACAACAGGGGATATTGTTTGTTGTCAGTCTGCTTTTGTGCTTCGTACATAGTGAATGTGATATCGTTTTGCTCTTTTTCTCAACTTGGCTGTGATTCTGAACTATTTCTTCTGATTTTGACTACTTTTCTATCATTCGCACCTACCTAAATCTTCACTTGTCTTGCACGCGCGGGACCGTTAAAACTGCAACCTGGAGCGTCCCAACTACTTTTTTTCCACGAAATGTAACACAAACCCTAGATTATTATACGTCGTTAGATAGCTGTTGAAACGTAGATATTTATTATGACATCCGCCGAACAAGTGCCATATATTATTTTTTAGATATCCCTTAGAGAAGAATAAACCCTATAAAATATTTTTTTATTTCATAAGTTTCACTTGTCTACTACGATCTATTCAATTAACTTATGCACTATTTTAATGATTGACGTCCTAAAGCATCTTATTACCCATGTAAAAATGCAATAATAATAATAATAAGACGCACAGAAAAAACAAAAATAAATTTAGTAGCATAAAAATCAGCAATTTTCAATAAAAATTTAAAAGTCGAATATCTCGAAATGGGTTAAGTTTAGGGTGGGGTGTTTCATAGTAAAATAAGTCAGAAATGATGGGTACTCCACGCTCTTAACGGATCTAGCACGACTTTCCATGTAACCCTGTATAATATATATACATAATGTCAACGCTAACATTATACAAATAGAGTGTAAGTATATTCCGTTAGCAATCTATGTAGTTCCATTAGTACCTACTAAGGTATTGTATGTCTAAATGTTTACTCCACATCGCCCGGAGTCTGAGTATAACGAACGAGTCACATTAATTAAAACGCAAATTTTGTGAAATTTTAGTTCGAAATTTAACCTCTATGCTTTTCGTAAACAACCAGTGAAATGACTGAATGTTTAAAGCCGCACTTAAACCATCCATATCTTCGGTTTATCCGCATAAAACATATGCTTAAACGCTCGAACAAAAACAATTTCTCAAAGCAATTGTAGAAAATGTGTTTTGTTTTCCAAGTATTTTTGCAGAACAAAAGGACTTGTGTTTTGAAGAATCTTATCCAGTAGTTTCTATCGTTGATTTGTGACTCAGCAATAGTGAACATTGATTGAAACGTTTCAGGTGCTCAGCGCTTGTTACTGCTCCAATGGGACGTCTTTGTCTGATGTCTATAATAACGAATGCACTGTTCATAAGACACTGGTTCTTCGTAGTCGTTAAGCATGCTATAATATAGTATTTCACTTGTGTCACACAAGGACAAAATTACGGATAATTGTGACAATCGCAAACGCATCCAAACGGAGGCGTATAGGAGTGACTATGCGTTGAGCTTTGTTATGTCCCCGGCAATGTAGGTATCTCGGATACGGTACTGTTACGACACGTAGATGATTATTCAAATTTCAGTGAAGTTATAATAATAAATGTGACAATCGTTTAGGTGACGTAACAGTATCTACCGTATGCAAGACAGATTGCCAGGGACGTTGTAACGTTCGGCAGTTGAATGACGCCACATTAGAACTTTAGCATTGAATTTAAATACTTGAAAGTCAAACTTCCCCTAAGCCCATAAAACGGAGGCTTACGGTTAGGAACCGGACTGTAAGCTTCTTGCATTCTTCTAAGTTCTGGTCGAATGGAACTTACATTTAGAATTATCTGGTACATAAAAATAATCCTATGATCCTGTGCTTTTACTGAATAATGTTTCATTACTACTTGTATATTGCTAGTATCATAAATATGTACCAATATATATAGATAACACAACGTTTGGTTTAATTTAGATATATAAACGTTTATTTCAACATGTTCATGCTAAGCAATAAATATTCTGTCTCATTCAAGTGTTATGCCTTTATCAAATTCCGATTTCATCATCCCAGTCATACAATCATCGTTCAATGTGAAGATGTGCTAACTCACCATGGTTCCGGCAGTCGTCTTAGTTCTCAGCCACAAAGAAGACTTAACGTGTTAGTCTGATTGAGCGATTCACGTTCACATGGCATCCGGAATTCGGTGGCTGGACGGTATGGTAGCGGGGATGATGCCGCAAAATGCTAAGGAATTCACGGTGTAGTAACTCGTATTGTTATACTTTCGTTCTTCTTCTTATCGTGTCGATGCTACAACTGTATTTTGTTGTAGCATCGTGTTGGAAAGATTAGCCAGACTAGACACTGCTTTGCCGTGCCTAGCTGTTACCGGTGTGCGCCACGAGGAGGCTCTTCGTTATTATTTACTTTCGTTTATAAGTTGTATATGCTTTATTAAGAGTCATGGACATTTCACACATCACGCTCTAGTCCAAAACTTATACCTATATAGCTGGTTCCCGCGACTTCGTCTTGCTATCGTTATATTATTATCAATTCGCACAATATTTTTGTAAATTATAGCCTGTGTTTTTCCACTGTATAAACTCCATTATTGTATAGTCTCATTAAAATCCATTCTGTAGTTATTGCGTGAAAGAGTAACAAACTTACATCATCATATATGCATCCATACAAACTTTCGCCTTTATAATATTAGTAGGAAGGGAACTAGATTGCTGATATACTTTTCTTTCGGTATATGTACAAAATGTACATACATATATGTATATGTACCTATATACAATTCACAGAACAAACATCAGTTTTTATCACACAAATGTTTGTTCTCGGTGGGGATCGAACCCACGACCCAGCCTTGAGGGTAGAGCTCCTACTAACTGAGCTGTGACACCTGTCAAAAGCTGTGTAATATATGTGTGTATAAAATATGGCAAAAAAAGACAAGAAACAAAAACAAGTGACCTTTGGGCGTTTCGAGACCTTATAAGAAAATTAAATGTGTAAAATGTATTTTTGTTATATAGCTTTTTAAATGCAAAAAAACAAAGAATATTTGTTTATGATTTAAAATCAGATCTAAAGTTGCCAGCTTCCTATTGCAATCCATCAAATGTGGTACTTTAAAAAGGGTCCTCCACGGTCTAATGAATTACGAACCAACAAACATATGCATACCAACTACGAGCTTGAACTTCGCTCTTATTTTCCTAAACATAAGGTTGAAATTTCAATAGCTTAATAATATTAGCAACACGAAACAGTTGCATTCAAAAGTTTCTCGAGAAGGTAACTAAATCTTCAGTTTACCGTTTAGTCTCTTAATGGCTTATGTTTTTTGTTTCTAGAGCGAATATATCAACATATATGACACATTTGACTTTTGGTGGAGTTGATATTATACGATACTACATTTTTGAGAGATATCGCGCATAAGTAACAGTCGTTGACGTATCGTATTCTTACGGTCTATCTTATAAAAAGTTAGCGCAGACTTGAAGTACTGATTAACATACGTAATGATGACTTAAAGTCAACGCTAACTTTTTATAAGATAGGGGGTATAACTTTAGCTGTATTCCTATTAATATTTGCATAAAATAAATATACTTAAATAAATTGAACGCTAAAACTTAATTTCAATTTATTATAATTATTTTATTGTGTTGGGAAAATAAATTAAAACTGAAATAACAATTAACGCTTAACACAAGTAATCTTCTTCTTCTTCTTCGTGTCAATGAACACAACAAAAATTTTAGACGCAGTTCATGTAGAACTTTGCCACATTTATTCCCCTGTCAGTACTATTGATGAGATCATCCCTTGTGCAGGTATTAGGGCACAAGGGCAAACGAGCATGTGGGACGTGGGACATAGATTGTATGGGGGCCCCACAGTCACATTGGCTCAGAGAAGAATCGCGATAGCCCCACTTACACATATTTTCTCTGGAACGACCAACCTGGGTTCGCAGACGGTTGATAGACCTCCATAATGGCCATGGAAGGTCGCGTCCTGGAGGTAGGTGTTCCTCCATATTGAAGCTAGGTGGTGCAGGTTGATAGGTGTTCCAGAGAGCGATCCTGAGAGCTGCTGGGTGATCTTCAGTGGCTGAAGTCGTGCGCAAGAAACTTCTCCGGCTTTTCAATCGCGAAGTTGGAGGCTGCTCTCCATAGAGCGGATGTCGATGGTCTTGCTCTTGCTTGCGCTTTTCTAGTGCACAAGCGACATCTCTTCGGACGGATGGGGGAGCTATTCCCGCCAGTGGGTAAAGCATGTTGAGAGGAGTTGGCTTAAGGCAGCCAGTTATAATGCGGCAGGTTTCATTCAGCGCAACATCGACATGTTTTGCATGAGTTGAACGGTGCTAAACTGGACACGAAAATTCACCAGCTGAGTGACAGAGTGCCATGCCGGTGGTGCGTAGTACGTCAGGTGTTGCTCCCCATTTGGTGGTAGTCAAACGACGAAGCAGGTTGTTGCGCGTGCTTACTTTGGCTTTTGTTTTGAGGCAATGTGTCTTAAAGCTCAAAGTTCTATCCAAGGTGACCCCTAAGTACTTTGGGTATGAGCAGTGTACACAAGTAATAACTCTAAAGTTTCTTGTATCGAAATAACCACTTTATAAAAACAGTTAGTAAAAGACGGTTTTAAAATTTAGAATCACCTAATTCAAAAAAGAATAATGGTTGATATGCTACAAAATAAAGTGTAATGAATTATGACATTTTTTTTACAATGTAAATATTAGTTTGGACTCGGAGTTCCTTTGTAATTCGACTCGTGCGCCCGCGCCGGCGCCGCCGTCACCGATTCTCATTCATGCGTACATCGACAAAAACACTTCAAAATCATTTACAGCTTTTGGGATAACGTAGACAACATTTACAGTTTTCGCAACAATTGTAATAAAAATATGCCAAATTTCTATACTGCATATTGTTTGGTTAAATTTTTTTATACACGGTGTTTTTTTGAGAAGGGTGGTGGATAGCCATCCACTGTCGCTAATCATGCTCTCGATTTATAAAAAAACAATAAAGTAATATTTCCTTTTTTCAAAAATCTTTTAGTATGGATTTTCAGTTAGACAGGCGTCACAGCTCAGTTGGTAGTAGCTCTGCCATCCATGCTGTGGGCCGTGGGTCGTGGGTCGTAGGTCGAATAACACAAGCTTTGCTTAGTTTGGAACTAAATGACATTATGCGAAATGAGTAGATATTTATTGAATACTTCAACGTAGGTACTCCACAATAAGTTGTTATTACGTTCCGACAATTCATATCCTAATAAAAAATTATGACTATATCCATAAAACCACGAAATTAGCATTTAAAAGAAATTCAATTTCGCTATTTTCAGTGCAAATTCTTTTAAATATGTGCTGCATTTCTGCAAAAAACACTAGCTTTCCAAAAAGCACGAATAACAGAAGTTTAACGAGCCATGTTGAATGAAAAAAAAACTCCAAATGATTGGAATAGCCAAGAACGTTTTGTTTACTGTTTTTATATTTTTTTCGCTCAACTCTCGCGATTTCGCGTTTGCTCCTCAATTATTTTCATTATTCATTTTTATAGTGCAAAAGTCTTGTTTTAATGCGGCAACGGTTGTTTAACACGATTGTTGTATTACGGTCTATCTTATAAAAAGTTAGCGCAGTCTTGAAGTATTGATTACCATACGTAATGATGACATAAAGTCAACGCTAATATTATTATGCTATATTATGCTATGCTATAATTGAGTAACTTTCTTAAGCAACTCCTTGGTCCTCCAACAAAAAAATTAGCATAATAACTATAGAGTTATTATGCTAATTTTTTTGTGCAGTACCGGATTAGAACTTGCGATCATAGGATCAAAAGGAGTCCCACCGATCTTCCCATCGTAATAGTAAGATTTTAAATAATGCTTTATTTTATTGACTTTCAACCAGCCTTTAACTATAACTTAGAAACATTCCGCAATAAATTATGCAAATGAATTAAACCTGAAAAGGTTTTGCAAACATAAAATCTAAATGTTTGGACACAAATCCATCCGTCCGTGCGGGTCGTAAAACAGCCAAAGATAATGAAAACTTGGTTTTCTCGGTTGCATTTCAAAATCGATTCAGATCTGAGCGAGTTTATTCACAGACGTATAATTAAACAATCAACAGCGTATACTAAAGTTGTCTCGTAAATCTAAAGTAATATCTTAGGATTAGATTTAAAATAAAGTGCCAAATACGATTTAGCGGATATGAAATAGCCAAACTCATGTCGCACAAACACAAAGCTAGTCTAATCCTAAACCAAACAACGCTTGATACTACATAACTAGCTATGTTATCTACTATTATAGTAATCTTGAGACACAGCAGATACTTGCCATCACATAACTTATTGTCCTTGGTGGTGATCAAACCTACGAAGACTGGACAGCTGAGCTGTGAAACTAGAAGTGATATTTAATGCAAACTTGAATATCATTTATAGAGAGAAGCAAGCTACGAAAACACAGTGTATATAAGACTGATAAGTCACAACAAGACGGTTTGCGAGCTAAGTGAGCCACAACAGGATAAGTTTCATATGTCTACTATATTTATGTTGTCAAAAAACAATATCAACATCTGATAGTAATTAACTAAATAACGATAGTGCGCTTCGAAGGTAATCTATATCTATACTTATAATAAAACTGTAGAGAGGTCAATTCTGTACATGAAATATATTAAAAAAAAAACTATCAGGGGGTGATTAGTGATCGATACTGATGCCAAAAATGCAATCAGTAAAATTTTTGTCTGTCTGTCTGTCTGTCTGTCTGTCTGTCTGTATGTTCCTTATAGAAACAAAAACTACTCGACGGATTTTAACGAAACTTGGTACAATTATTCTTCATATTTTTGGGCAGGTTATAGGATACTTTTCATCACGCTACAATCAATAGGAGCTGAGTAGTGAAGGGAAATGTCGGGAAGTTACTCCGTTTTTTAAGCTTCCGTCGCGTTTGCAGCCTTAATGGTTAAAGTTACATAGAAATCATGTATGACGGAAATATTCTACATTAAATTGTCTAAAAAATATCCCGGAACAGTATATGTCTATCTTTTATGGTTGACTCACAATAACACGTGTAACACCTGATAGCTTAGCAGTTCGGAGCATTCTGATTATATTTGTTTACTCTTACGTTTATAAGACTCTCAGTCATCCAAAATTTATAAAAGTTAACATTATTACCTATTCAATAAAAAAAGAATCATAGAAATCGGTATAGAAACACCAAACTTACACATGAAATAAGCCATCGCGCCGTCGTCGCACTTGAATACTCAAGTCGAGTAAAGTTTGAAATTTGTTGTGTTTACCACTAGATGGCGCTACTGTGCACAAATCCTAGATCGCGCTATCTGTGCGTTTTGGCAATGTGTTTTATGTCGGTCGGTATTTAGCAATAGTTCCGTTAAATTGAGTTATCTTGATAAGTTAATTAGGGTTGCGTGTCCGATTACCGCTTTAATGACGAATAAATATTTAAAAACAAAACAAAATATTAAATATTCAAGGGGGTGCTCATAATCTCATACAAAAACATAATTTACTTAGATGGTTTGTTTTTTTTTTATACTTATATGTATAATATTTTATAAAAAATATATTGCTGTTGATGAGTACATTTACTTGGGCCAGTTAGCGAGCTTCGAAAACAGGCAGGATAAGGAGATCGATCGCCGCATCGAGAACTCCTGGAAGAGCTACTGGTCCATGAAGGAACACATTAAAGGCGACCTTCCACTTACGCTTAAACGCCAACTCATCGATATGTGCATCCTTCACGTCCTAACCTACGGTGCGCAGACATGGTCACTGACTGAAGCACAGAAATCCAGACTCAAGATTTGCCAAAGAGCAATGGAACGTAGCATCTTTGGTTTCAAGCGCATCGATCGAGTGCGAAACACTACGCTGCGTTCGCTCACTGGTATTGCAGATGTAGGCAATAAAACCGCGAGGCTTAAGTGGGACTGGGCAGGTCATATTATTAACCGGATGGACCCAAAGAAATGGTCCAAAATCGTGACACCGTGGCTGCCTGAAGACGGAAGACGTAGAGGCCGACCAAAGAGGCGATGGCGGGACGACCTCGATGCTTTCGAGAGGGATTGGTGGACGAAAGCAGAAAGCAGAGAGAAGGATTTGGGGGAGACCTTTGCCCAGCAGTGGGACGAGATAGGTTAGGAAAAAAATCTATATATAATATACTTACCTAATCTATACTAATAATTATAAAGAGGTAAAGTTTGTGTATTTGTTAAATTGTAAGGGGTAATCTCGGGATCTACTGAACCGATTTTAAAAATTCTTTCACCAATAGAAAGTTACATTATTGCTGAAAAATAAAAAGGCTTTTACGTGGTAGTCTGTTTTGCAAAATGAATCGGAGAAAAAACGGTCGAATGAAAGCGTTTCTTACGAACGCTGCCTTGACTATAAAAGAAGTGTTCTAAAGAAAAGATGTGGAGCTTGATAATGCCTACAAAAAAGCCACAAGTCAACGACAGCATATGTCTTACTTTTTTATTTAATAAAAATTATCCCCAACGAAGTGGGCACATGTCAGCTAGTAAATAATAAAGTTCAATGCCGAAGTCATAGCGATCTCTCACCGAGAATCAGTCCAGGCACCTCACTAAAGTAATTAACCATCAAACAATCATGTTTTACTGCATAACAAAACCCCGATCGGATAGGAGCACGCCGGCCGACTGTAAAATCCCTACTATAAAAAGTCCACAATAATTTGTGCAGTCATAAAAACGGGACGAGATTCTGTAGGTCGGTAATCGCTATCGCTCTGTAAGGGTGCATGGAAAGAGCCTCCTCGTGGCGCACACCGGTAACAGCTAGGCACGGTAAAGCAGTGTCTAGTCTGGCTAATCTTTCCAACACGATGCTACAACAAAGTACAGTTGTAGCATCGACACGATAAGAAGAAGAAGAAGAAGAAGAATCGCTCTGTAACAGGTCAATGTTTGAACGATTTTGGGTTTGTAAACGTATGGTACCTAGTCTTTTGTTATCTTTGATACAATTTATTAATATGCACACAATCTACAGGACTATTTGTTGACACGTCACGAGTATGAACACACTACACATATATAATGTTATTTGTTTATTAAAAACAACAAATACATAGGTATCACCGAAAATCAACATTAATTTAGAAATGGTACATGACGTACCTACGTATAATTTGTTTACAACATTATTTGGTAATTTGCATTTAGTAATCATTAAACAAAATAATAATTTTATCTTATAATACATTCGTTGCGGTTGGCAGTCCGGATAATTCAGAATCCGTATAACTGAGGGCCGGATAATCGGGTTTCTACTGTAATTATATTTCAGTTAAAACTTTTTAGGATTGACACGTGTAGTTCAGGCCTATTTGTTTTTGCTAGATCGGCAGCGATTTCCGACGTTATAGGTAAATTATATTATACATCATTCTAATCCATATCGAGTGGGTGTAAATATAAATATTACCGCATACTCACCTTTTGTTACTCCGGTTAGCAAAAGCCGTCCGTAGAGTAAGCAAGCAATTGAGTTAGACCCATTGCGCGCCAATGCCAGCTTGAATACAGAATGTTGCTAAGTCACCATGCAGTGTATACTGTTACATTAACAATAGTCATGCTCATTTGAACTCAGTTCATTAGTGCTCACATTATTTTGATGTAGGTAAAAGCTTGTTTTGAACAACAGGCGAATATTGTTCAAATTACTCTTACTCTACTTACATATATTTTCAAGACGAATTGTGTGTTTTTTTAGATAACGGCTTACACTATTTTTATTAGGTTTTATTTATTTATTTATTAGGCTCTTAACATAATTATGTATTTTAAATGTCGTCTGGATTTGATGTTGCCAAGCCCACCCTTGGCAACATCAAATAAGAAGTTCCACAGCGTTCTTATTCTTAAATAAAATTGATATAATTTTTATTCCTTTTTTTTTACATTAGAAACTCATGTCATTGCACATAGAAACTTATATTATATAATTTGTGCCATAGTAAAAGCATTCGAACTCCATCTTATGGAACCGCCGCGCCGCCGGGCCAACAGACAAGCATATTTGTCTTCAATAACTCATTACTGTATTGTTAACATGCAGGGAACAATAATTTATCGACCAACAACGAAGATCTCAAGGGCATAAATACACTAAAAACAAAAACATTTACATTCGAAAAGAGATTAACAGTGAAATGAAGTGTTAATTACTTGGAAGCATTGAAAAATGGTCAGCATATGTTATATAAATAGTCATAAATAATACCTCGAAATTCAGTTTAAATAATAATAAGTGCAAGAACAAGAATTAAAAAAGAATAACCACGTGTTATTAATTTCGTTGCCGGCTGAGGTGTGAGATGAGTTCACAAGGAGAGGCGTGGAGACGACAACACTACATTTTATATTTAACATAAATAAACGTGTTCTAATATTTCTTCTTATATTTCTAATTAATAAGTTAGTATAGTATATTTGTACGATTTTCTTTAGTCAGGATTTTGTAATATGTTTTATTTGTGTTGTTTGCGTATTTTGTGTATTACTATAAAGTCTATGTATGTATGTATGTATTTACAAAAAAAATGTTTATGTATTCTATCAGCAATCTAGCTATAATCCCTTTCCACAAGCAAAGCTTAGCATGGGACTAGAGCGTGATGTGTGAAATGTCCGTGAATTTTTATTATTTATTTATACATAGTTACACCCAGACCACTGATGTTTTTTGTTTTGTGCACTTGATGACGAGGGTCATCTGCATCTCGCCTCTATTTTGCTCTACCATCTTGGTTTAAGGAGATGCGGGTAAGAGTCGAACCGGTGTTATTTTCTCTAGCTTTAACTTCTGAGAGCACTGTCTCCGAGACACAGGGTATGGCCCTGATTGACAGTTGAGCCTATCAGGGGGGGTATCCTGACAACCAGGTAGGCCATGCTCAAATCAGGTAGGCCACGTGCTAAACCGCAGCATTGACGTCATTTTTAACAGCTAAATCACGTCAGTCCACAAAAATGCCACGGAATACTGATGAGATACTATAGTAAAATCATCGAAAACTGAACTGCAACTGAAAGGATATTCGGTCACGCAAGTTTCCCCTTGCTGGATAGCCCTTCAGTGGTTTGTGTACCTACTTACAATCATCTTCCTGTGTTTTCCATCCAAATATATTCTTAACAGCTACTCCACACCTTTCTATATCCAAACTCGATTCCTAAAGCAGCGTTTGACTTACGGCGCAGGTTTAAATAACTGCCGAACACTCATTACGTTTCTCATCGTGTATTTGCATAACTATTGGAATCGAAGTTCGAGTTCGCTCCACTGTGTGTTTTGTCTGATGTATGGCATGGTACATTAAATAAATTCGCTGTTTTTATACAACTAAATGAACGATTGATACTAACTTGCAGTTGAGCTATCTATAGATCGTTGGAACGGTCTGTAGTTCTATCTTAGCCCCTCAAAACCTGCCAAGTTTTAAGTCCCGTTTAGTTAACTAATAACTCATCGGTATTCTGTGGCATTTCTTGTGGACTGATGTGACTGTGACTTTTATTGATAGGATTTAATACAGCTGTCTTATCAGTCCACAATAAATACCACAGAATATCGATGAGCTACTATAGATACTGAATGTGATTTAAAACCGGGTAAAAGCAGGTTTTAAGAGACTAGAATAGGCCGGCTGTAGATAGTGCAACTGTTTCTTAAGTATTTTATAAATATGTACCTGTACATTTTCTAAATACTAAATGATGTAACCAGCTAAAACTGGTATCACTGCCGTTGAAAATGCGTTGCTACACAAGCCATGGAGAACATGCTCAGTAAAAAAAACACTTAATGTATTATTAGGCACTGTTTCTGGTCGTCAAATCATAACTCCCTATGAAGTAACATAATCAAAGTGCTATGAATATCTTAAGATGTAAGATATTATAATAAATGTACGTCTCTCAGTATGGCAGCTAATACAGGTTTCTATATTGATATTTTTATAAATATTACAACTTCCATCTATGCCGCGTGAATTTTGAAGTATAGGCGACAAGGAAAGTGGTTTACCACTTTTGATGACATCTCCCAGTAACATAATTATTCGCTAAGGATTACAGATTGACAGATTCTGAGGTAGCAGTTATTAATCTGTCAAGCGAAAATAGCCCTTGATGTTTTGTACGTGCAAATGATATTCAGTCTTAGAGTGGTAAACCAATTTCATTGTCGCCTATAGGTACATAATTCAAGTATTTGGTTATTTCTATAAATTGATTTTCAACACACCTGACTAGATTTTTTATTGTACTATGTAGAGTTAAACATAGATTACGGTTGCAGATCCATCATAAATATTGCATTGTTAATTTTTACGGTTCTTCGTCGTAACATAACACTTGAGCTCTTTTGTTTAAATCAGAGTTCCGTTGAATAAATTTAAATCTATCAATATTTTATAATTGTAGTTTGAATGTTTATACAGCTCTTTCTTTCTAAAGGAGTGAGAAAATGCTATCATTTTAACACTGTCAAAATGTTCGTATATCAAAATAAGCTTTTATAATTACTCGAAATTTACATTGTAATATAAAAACTACAATTAAAGCTTTAGCGCCTTTTGTTTGATTAAAAAACTTTTTTTTCATAAAAAAATTACAGTAAAGTGTAATTTTTTTATGAAAAAATTACAGTAAAGTGTAATTTTTTTATGAATAACTGTGGCGGCTAGATTTGTGAACCACAGAAGTCATATTGTAGATATAGTGCCTTTTAATGTTTTGCCTTCAAAAAAGAAGTAAACGGCTGTGTAGCAAAAAAATAATAATTAAATACTGAAAATGAGCTTTAAAATCAACAATTTTAGATTCGATCTCGGCTTCATTTTTGTTATCATTTGTACTGAACTCAGGTCTTATTCAGTCACATCTAAGTTTTTATAAACGCTACTGTGAATTTCGGAGACGGCCACAAACGGGCCGGTGCTAGCCCTTATAACACTTGAAGTTCGAAAAAATAACAATTTTATTGGACACTCGAGCGGCCTCTATTATTCCGAGTGGCAAAAAAACATCAATAGTCCAATAAAAGTGGGATTTCGTCTTTATTTCTGAAATTAAAACTGTTGGTTTCTTGGAATGGTGAGTTTGGTTTCTCACGATGGAGCTACAAACGGCCGATAGAGTTACCACACCTCTAATAAATAGTTGATTACAGACAGCGCCGTAACATTGTAAAAGTATATAATATGTTTTATGACAATCGTAAATGTGTATGTTTTTGTGTTGTGATTTTTGATCCTATAGCCAAACTACTAAGAAAGTCTACACACTTGAACTTAGGTATAATACTTAGGTAACAAACCTACAAATATATTTATTCACGGACAATTCACACATCACTTTCTAGTCCCAAACTAAGCAAAGGTTGTACTATGGGAACTAGATTGCTGATGTTTTTTGAATGCCACCCGTTTTATCACATTAGTGATTTCATGAGCTGTATGGTACTTTAGAATCAGCATACTTTAGTCTTTTATATGTACTTTTACTATGTACCTACACGAGTTTATTGTACTTACACTTTACACAAATAAATAATATATAATTTGAATGCAGATTTTTTTCTGGTATTTTAATAGAATCAGCATACTTAGTCCTTCATATGTACTTTTACAATGTACACGAGTTTATTGTACTTACACTTTACACAAATAAATAATATATAATTTGAATGCAGATTTTTTTCTGGTGTTTTAATAGAATCAGCATACTTAGTCCTTTATATGTACTTTTACTATGTACACGAGTTTATTGTACTTACACTTTACACAAATAAATAATATTATTTAACAGTATTGTTATTTATTCCGGATACTGTTTAAAACATTGCGATAAAGAGATGTTTTTATTATTGCCAATTTGTAAAAGAGTATGAATTTATTTTTTCCCTTTGAACAAATATGCATGCATCACTGATTGCTAGCCAGTTATCGTTGTTGGTTTCTCATTAAATGTTAACGAAAACATTTTATTCTAATGCAGCCAGTATCTTGGGTACGCTTCCGATTGGTACTGATTTGGATCAATTGAGCTATCTATAGATCGTTTGCAACGGTCTGTAGATAGCTCAACTGTTTCTTATGTATTACATAAATGTACATTTTGTAAATACTGTATAGTCGTAAGTTTGTTAGTGAATAAAGAGTTTACTTTATTTTATTTTTATTCTATGAATCAATATTCATACATTTATGAAATTTTAAATAAGACTCTTCAAACACTGAGTTTTCTTTTCCATAATATCTTCTTTAGCGTTCGGCTCTCATTGTAAATCGGTAAAGAAGAGTTTTTTTTAATCTTCAAGAAATCTTCATTGGCACAAAACACAATAAAAAATAATGCTTTCTCTACACTTGCCAATTTTTTAATACTAATTAAAATATCAATCATGACCATTATTCGTTGATCCTTGCAGTGTATGCCTGCTTTTGGTTAAGAGAGGTCAAGCTATATCTTGCAATCCGAGTTCTTGATCGCAATAAAATATTGCCCATGTTTGAATCCAGATAATCTATGTTTTAAATTGAATATTTTTTTATTACGAAACGATGCTCTAAAAAAACATACTCGATTTTAGATTTTGGATTCAAAATCGTTTATTTAGTGGATGTGCATATCTTCATTTTTTACAGTTTTATATTAGTACTAGCTGACCCGTGACCACTTCGTTGGGCATAATTGAAGTTTTAGTAAGGTTCCCTATTTTTTTGAAAATATAATATAGCTTATGACACTCAGCAATAATGTGGCTTTCTATTGGTGAAAGATTTTTTAAAATCGGTTCAGTAGATCCCGAGATTACCCCTTACAATTGAACAAATATACAAATTTTACCTCTTTATAATATTAGTATAGATATAGATAAATAGATAGGCAGATAAATAAGACTAGTCTCGTTGATATTTTTATGACAGAACATGAAGTATATTGATGTGCATTATATATAGAAAGCTTTATTAATATTCTCTTCGCGTCCATCGCGTCGTTTTCATTACATGATGACAATCTTCAACATCATAATAAGTGTTTTTTGTATGTTCTCCTTTACAAGACATTAATATCTTTTTACTCAAGAGTTTAATGATCATATTATGTGCAATAGTGGTGAGGTTGGTACTTTGTGTTGGTTTGGTATTGTTTAATGAATTGAAGAATAATCTTTTATGAATAACTATACAGTATTAATAATACTAACTCGTCTAGATGATTTATACAGCGTTATGGACTATATTCACCTAATAGTAATAATATATATTTACAAATTATACATGAGACGATTGAGTTATCTGCAGACCGATGCGAACGATCTATACATAGTTCAACTGATCCAAATCAGTACTTATTAATTAGAAATGTCTGAAAGATACTGGCTGCTATGCCTAGCTTAATGGAAATGCTGCTAGGCCAGATATTCACCACCTAAAACACGCGTCATTGCAACTAAAAAAATATGCTATCTCCTTTTTTTTCCTAGAGATTTATCATATCAATAGGATACATAATCCAATAACATAATAGATTAAAAAATACATGCCCTATTTTTAAATCATAGCGTTGATTTCTATGACAAAGTAAAAAAACTAAGTATACATGCAGTTATATTTTTTGTTTATAGTTAAGTTTAATTTGAGTAGGTATAGGCGACCAAGAAATTGGTTTACCACTCTAAGGCTGAATATCATTTGCACGTACAGAACATCAAGGGCTATTTTCCCTTGACAGATTAATAACTGCTACCTCAGAATCTGTCAATCTGTAATCCTTAGCGAATAATTATGTTACTGGGAGATGTCATCAAAAGTGGTAAACCAATTTCTTGGTCGCCTATACATGACAAATTTTACGTTTTTATTCTAACTGTCGTGGTAAGACTGGGCCATCGCCGTTCTTAAAAAAAACATCCTGCATATCGGAAATAAGTAAAGATTTATTTGTATTTGTACAGTAATCCTTACTTAGTAAAGGGACAAAGTAGTTTTAATTTTCAAGTTTAATCAATAGGGGAATAGACCTCGAATTGTTCGTCTAAATAAACTTGACACCATTTAATTAGCACATTACCGAACCACAGCCTTCAGTCCTCTATTAACACACCAAAAACCATTTATATTAATGAACAATAACCCTATTGTCTACCTGTATTGTAAAGTTAAATTTAAATGTTCACACCTATAAATTATGTGATTTTTGTTTGCGAACATCTGTTGAAGTACTATGAAGCCCTAAATTCTTACGCAAAGCTAAAACCCTTGAATGGATGAACTAAAGTACACCAGGCCTTACTTTCTTGCCCGTTCTTCTAGGCTCTGGTCACGTTTAACTGGCACCTAGAATCACCTAGTATTTAAAACGATTCTAAATGATCTTAGTGATTTTAGAGAATAGTACAGATTAGAACAATTTGAATCCATAGGCTCCTGAGCTAGTTAGAAAAACTGTGTTACAGGAGTCATTAAATTTTGATCAGAAATCAGAATTTTTGTATTGTTGAACATAAAGTATCTTAATGTTAAGTAGTACAAGTTTATACAGTTTATCCAATCCGGACGTACAATAAGAGGGTAATAAATAAATAAAGAATGCTGGACAATCCACACAACATCATCTAGCCCCAAGCTAAGCAGAGCTTGTGTTATGGGTACTAGAAGACTGACATACTTATACAATACATTACATAGATAGAAATTTAATGTAATGAACATTTGATAGTGATTGTTGATAGTGAAACTGTATCAAAGATACATTTTCACTTTTCACTATCAACCATGTTTAGCAAATTGGAGCGCTCAAAATACTTTGTAATTACACAAAAGTGTCCTCTCCATCGTCAGGGCCTGTCGACACGTGCTGGGTTCAGGTGTCACGCTGAATGGTCGCAGGCACAGCTCCGATTACAAAGAAGCCGAAACGCTTGATCTCCGGATCGGGTTACCGGCTCCCCTGATCCTGTGCAGACTGCTTCCCGTTTTAGCAATGAGTGATCTATCTGCTATTTGTTTACAACTTGGTTGATTTGGGAAGTTTAATTATTATTATTATTTACATAAAATGATAATAAAGAGGAGGCCTATACTCAGCAGTGGGTGCCAACGGACTGAAATGATGATGATGATTATGATGACATAAAATGATTACTTACAATTTATTATTTATTTGGGATAAGGGCGGGAAGAAGCAATAGAAGTACATAGATAGGTATATATAAAATACATAATAAACAGTAGAGCTAACTGCAGAACGTTGCAAACGATGTATAGATAGCTCAACTGATCCAAATCCGATTTCCTACTGTCTGCATTACCGCGCTGAATAGCAATGCTGATACGCTGGACCAGATACTATAGTTATGGTTATATTTAGTACTACCTTAAGGATTTTTTCGATGTTGATCTTGTTTTTTCGCGGGAAACGTGCCTAGATAAGATAGGTAAGATTACTCAAATCATCATTCCCCTGCCCTTGTCCCACGTTAAGTGGGGTCGGCACAACATGTCTTTTTCTTCCACTCACTCCTATCATTCGTCAAATCAGAGTCCACTCCTTTCACATTCATATCCTCTTTCACACAATCCAACCACTTTTTTTTCGGCCTTCCTCTATTCGCATACTAGCCACGCTCACATTCATAACTTAGGTAAGATTACTCAAATATACAAAAACAAATGCATGCGTAACAGAATTATCTAAAGAAAACCCAGTCGAATCGAACGTCTTTTGAAGTGGGATGGAAAAAATACTATATTAATACCTTTTTATTAATAAAGTATGAATGAAGAAATACCTACTATTCTTACTCGAGAAGTTTGCGTGGGTTTTTATTGTATTACTAACTACAATGTTTTTCAAGAGCTCCTTTACTGGCTTATCTTCGTTTATAAGTAATTCTATTCTACAAAGTTTTTCTGAGTAAATTGGTACGTTTTTTATCGAATTTGTTAAGCTTTTTGGAGGCTCTCATTGGAATTGGATCTTTATTTATTGTTATTTAAAGTTTTTAAATGAATAATTATTTAAAGATTATATTTAATTAATTGTAGATATTTTTAGTAATGAGCTTTATTTAACAAAGGTTTTGTCATCGTGTATTTTATTAGCATTGCATGTATAAATTTATTTACTTACGTTTAATAAAAGAGGAATTAGACCATCGGTCTGAGATTTGTGCATCAAACTATAAGCTTATAGATATAAGATTCATTTATTATTTGCATACGTTAGAATAATAATATGTAGACTATACATATTTTAAATTTCAAAGGAATTTGAGCCCTAAGCCGATGTGTTAGAGGATAAAAGTGACGTCGTCAATCAACGATATTGTAATTGTCGCGGTATAACGGGATGAAAGCCAACAGCGTCTATTTTCGGGACCCGTTAGTGATACACACAGATCAAAAGTTTATTGAACATTATCCAAACAATAACGTTACATTTTGAAATTTCATCCCTCTGCATAAATACATTGCACTTGCGCTGTACCCGAGTATATTTTTGTTATAAATAAAAAATTATAGATTTTTTATAAATAAAGCTTTCGGTATTAGATCCAGATTTTTTAAGTTTTCTCGATTATGTGTCTCAAATATATAAAGCCTTTGTTTATTTACAGAAAATAAGTATGATAGCCATGTAGTTCCCATAACTAACCTAGATAAAAACTAGATGGCGTTGTGTGAAATGTCCTTAAATTTTAGGTTATAGTTTATATCTTTATATTTAATTGCCAATAAATATTGGACTCCACTTTTGTTGTGCTTTCTTAAAGTTAATAAAGCTGATGTCTAAGCTGATTTTTAAATCCTAAACAACTAAAAGAATTTTATTTTAGTCGTCGGCTTTATATAGCACATAAATAAATCGTTGAAAATTAACAAGTAATTGAGCATTTCGAAATACAGATATTTTTATACATTATTTGACAGTTCCCGTTTATGTTGAGCCACTGTTAAGCTTGCAAGTGTTTACTTCAACTAAAAAAACACTTCAACCGTATTACGTTTGAGCTTCGATGACTTTTTGTGTGTATTGCATGAAGATAATTACTCTTAATTATTATAAATCTGTCGTCGGCAATCCGAAACAGCATTTTGTTTTTTTTTAAACACAATTCACACGAGCAAGTGCTAAGGTTGTGAGTTATAAGTCCGATTTGATCACGCTCGGTTTAGCTAAGGTTTTTGTTGGTGACTGTACATATAGGATTCACACTTTTGTTAATGAGCGTATTCTTCACACGGTGGAAACTGTGAAAACATCGTGAGAAAACCTGATTTTCTGTTAACACTATGACAAGAAACATATCGCAATTTCTTACTCTTTTTAGTTCTTGTATGAATATCTATCTGCGAAAAATGGGCTTGTTCATAACACCCCTTACTTAGATAGATGGATAAAGCATTTTTTGACAGGCGTCACAGGTCAGTTGGTAGAGATTCCCATCCAGAGCAAATGTTTGTGTGGTGAACATAAATATTTGTTCCGTGTCTGGGTGTTTCTATGTATTCTATGTAAGTATTTACAATATATTTATATATATAAGTATTCTATCAGCAGTCATGAGCAGTCTAGTTCCTATAGTACAAGCTCTGCTTAGTTTGGGACTAGATGTGATGTGTGAAATGTCCGTAAATATTTATTTAAGTAATATTATTTGTTACTTTTACACTTTACCAACCGGCGTCACAGCTCAGTTGGTATTAACTCTGCCTTTCATGTTGTGGTTGTGGGTTCGATCTTGACGTCGTTGAGGACGTGTCTTGTCGTGCATTGCACCCACTCTGAGACATAACTAACAGTGTAAAAAACGTCTCTAATCATGGCGCCCGTCAATCTGGAGCAAGCAATACCAGCATCACTAATCGGCGGTAGAATTAAGTACTGTGGTAGTACTCTGCCGGACGAGCTTAATATGATTTGAATTTATTAACTATAAAGACATATACTGTGCATAAAGACTAAAGCTTTTTATCGAAGGCATTTTTAATTATTGTAAAAGAATCGATAACTATTATAATTATTTATTTTAATTATCAACGGAAGTAGATACGTTATCTCAGCAATCGGAGTACTATGAATGCATTATTGTAACAATAATATTAGTTTATTTTATTTTGTTCCCTGTTAAAAATATTTATGGCTTTAGTTGGAACACCGTATCGCTAATGCTTCGACGCAACTGTGTCCTCGTTTCATATCGATAGAGCTGTTAATACCCCTAAGCTTAATTTGATTTTCGTGTTAGATTTAATATAAAGTCCTTCAATTCGTCTTCCGTCTTCAACCACGGACGCACTACCGTTCCAGCGAGTCCTCATTTTAGTTTTAAAGGCATTATTTATAAACGACGTTACTCATAAAAAATTATAACTGCTAAGTATTATTTATAAAAAAAACAAGATTCTTGAGGTCCATCTAAACGAGTAGAGCTAAGGATAAAACTTTAAAATCTTTCGTTGTCGGTTATAAAACCAAGATGCTGAACACCCAGAGTGGGTGGTTACAACTGTTCTATAAATATATATTTTTTAATAAATTTAACTAAATACATTATGTTTATTTAATATTTACAATACATTAATTAGTTTTATCTGCACATCGGCAGTTTGTTTACCAAAGTTACGGGCTGTTGATTGTCTAATATTATTTTCTTAGTTTTTTTTATCTTCTCAATGAGGTTTTCTTGTTTATAATTATTATCAATGAAAATGAAATATAAAAGCTTCAGATATCTGTCACTAGTGTACAATATAGTAATATTATTCCAGCCAGTCACTTCAGCTTTTATTTTTTGTACTTTTATATACCAGTTTATCATTTCTTGGAAAAAATAATTAATATCAAAGAAGACATTCGTCGATGAACAATAAAACATCATTTCATGCATACAACCTGTGCATACAACATGACAATGCATACAACAAACGAAAAATAAGTTGTAGCGTAGAGTTCAAAATAGCATCGCGTCCTCCGTCCTCAACCACGGACACACTACAGTTCCAGCGAGTCATCGTTTTTGAACGTAGACCATTGATGACGTTGTCACAGATTCGTCGTCTCTCTTCAACGGCTAGACATATGGATAGTAGAGAGAGATAGGTGTTCAGCGAGGTCGGCTCGCGCTAAAAGCAGGCCCGATGAATGCCGAATTCTTATTCGCGAGCGGCAAGCGTAGGCGTGGCAATGCCGAAGACACGTCCGTCGGTCGCCCCTCAGATGTCCGCGAAGCTCGTACAGTGCCGCGTTTCCAACAGTTGAATGCGTAATTTGTAAACTGTTTGACAGCGTATTATACCGCGGACCGCTGCCAGTTTTCGCTAGGAATTAGGAGGTAAAATTATGATAAGCGTGATTTTTTTTAATAAGTGATAAATAATCCGTTGATTTGTGAACTATTTTAGTAACATTTGTTTTGCTTTTAGTTTTATAATATTATCAAAGAATTCTACTGAAAACCCTGTGGGATACCAAGAACGGACTAGTTTTACGCACGCTCATTTTCTTTTTACCCCTCCTGAGAATTTTCAGTACGTAAATGTCTTAGAAAGTTGAATCTAATGCAAGCTGTGGGGGTTGGTCTAGACGTACAAGTAGGTAATACTACAAAAAGTTACTAGTTCATCTTGCATCTATAAGAATAGTAGTAGTAATAATAGTGGTAATGAGCTTTGTACTCTTGCGGAACTAAAATTGTGGAACCTAGGGATTTCAAAAAATAATAACATCAGGTTTTACTTAAAAAAGTTGTGTGAGCCTATAGTACAGTAAGAGTAGAGATGTTGTAACTAGATATGAACATGGCCATAATGAAAATACTGTGGATAAGTTAAAAGCTTTTGTGCTATACGTAGCTTTAGCAAAATAACTACCTACGTATTTTTTCAAAAACTCACTTTAACTTATAATAAATTAACTACAATGATTATGTTTTACTGGCGATGGTGACGTTTTTCAACTGTTTTCAAAAAAAGAGGTCAATTCCAACTGCATTTTTTTATAAATATTTTATGTTTCTCGATTACTCAGCTAATTGTGACTTTCAATTTTTTTTTTGTTAGATTAATTTATAGGTATAGAGAGTGATAGGCCATATTCCATTAAGATCTGACTAGTAGACACTTGTGAGTGATCTTAAGAAACATGTTTTTGATAAAGCTTTTTTTGTAGGTAAGTAATCTTTGTTATCCATTCGATAAGAATAGTATTTTTGTGCATATTATTTTTTTCCAAATACTTAGTAGGTACGGAGTTCTGAGTTTTTATATTTTAAGCATGTCACTGCTGGTTGAGTCTTTACCACGGACCAATATTTGTGTACAATTGCATGATACCAGCGTTTTTTATTTAAATTCCGCGCATTTTATTTAAATATCTATTAAACTTGGGAAATGTTAACATTACCCTATTGCAAAATGATATTCTTGGACATTTAACACAAAGCCATCTTGTCCCGAACCAAGCAAACTTTGACTATGGGAACTAGATTGTTGATTCCTAATTTTTTTAATACATTTTAGAAAGACAGTGGGTTCAAACATCATCCTCATCTACCATTCAATTCCTCCATAGGTACTACAGTCAAGAACAAAATCAGGGGCTCACGAATAAATGTAAAAAAAAATCGTAAACTTACCAAAACAGTTATGATTTGAGATACACTAAAAAGATAAGATAAAAATATATTTATTGCTTTAGGTCTTAAAATTACATCTAAAAATTAGATTACTCTAATTACAGTTGAAATAAGGCGAAAATTATGTAAGGAAGTCTTTTTGTTAGTTAGAAACATGGAGTTCCTCGCTGTAACTAAGCCTAAGCTTGTATGTAGAAGCACGGGCTCTTGCTCTAGCTAGTTCAAGGCGTTTTATGTACATTTTGCGTCGAGATCAGCTTTACTGACGAACGTTCCAGCGGTAACGCGCAGTGCAATACGCAACGCTTATGATTGTCACATTACGAAATCAAAATCACCAAGATCATTAAGAACCGAAATAAATACTAGGTGATTCTAGCTATATATTTATGCTCAGCTCAGGAGTCGTTATTTTATTACGTGATCGCTTGCTCAGTCACGTGTAAAGTCAAACGTGGGGTGTCCTATGACGCTTTGCTAGCAGTTATTTCTGAGTTTGCAATATTGTACACGAAAAATACTATACAAAAACAAGATTTTACTAAGCAAAACATATATTATACTGCAATTTAATTATATAATACAGCAGTGAAAGAAACAAACAATACCGTGAATCCTGTCAGGTTTTAGATCACGTTCAATTTCTTTATAACTCATCGATATTCTGTGACATTTCTGGTGGACTGATGTGACTGAGCTGCATTAAATCCTTTCAATACTAACGTCACAGACACATCAGTCTTCAACAAATTTCACAGAACACCGTTGGTTGTGTTAGTATAGAAACTGAACGTGATTTAACCCCTGGCCGTTTTTGAGAGTCTAGGATACGGCCTCTGGAAGCAGTTCCTCAAAGTTTACGACTAGTGTACTACGCGGTTTTACTAACGAACCGAGTGGATTTATTGAGCTGGCATCATAAAACCCTAGCTTTTTCAGCCTTATCAAAACTAACGGCCCTAATAAAATAATATAATGTTGTTGAACGTATTTGATAACAAAAAGTTGTTCAGCGATAAGATACAATGAATTGAACTCAATTTTAGATTTTTATTGTTTTGTTTTTTTTTCAATTATTTGTAACATAATTATAGTGTATGTTATGGTTTCAGCATTTTTAAGAGATTTATGATAAGAATCTACCTACTTAACTGATTTAAGTACATATGTACTTATGATTTTTATTGTTTTATTTTTTCTATTGTTTGTACTTAACTACTTGAGTATAATTTTAGAATAAAAAAAAAAGTATGTAATGGTTTTATTTCTTTTAAGATAATTATGATAAGAAGAGTACATACTTTTTGTAAATACATACATAGAATATATAGTAACACCCAGATCAAAACAAATATTTATGTTTATCACACAAACATTTTCTCTCGGTGGGGATCGAACTCACGACCCACAGCGTGGAAGGCAGTGCTACTACCAACTGAGCAGTGACGCCTGTCGCCTAGAATGATTGTGACGGTTTAATTTTTCTGGAAATTCCAGAAAAATCTCTTCGTAATAGAATAAACTTATTATTACGTAGCCTAAACAATGGAAACAATTATTTATTTATTTATAAATACTATCAATATCCTAATACCCAATTATATCGATGCAAGCGAATATTATCCGTTTTCACTATAATCATAATTATGGTTAAAAACTTGCTTACTTTTCACAGTCAATAACCTAATAATTTTAAAACCAAAACAAGTTAACAATAAAATATTTATGCTGAAAAGATACTTCAATGATTATTATCCGATGTGTTATTTACACTCGGACTGTACTGTTGCTACAGTACCTACAATCCTTTGCTTAATATGACAAGTAACTACGAAGTAATATGTAACAGCATAGATAATGTGGCAGTGTCTGAAGCTTATTGTTGTAAGCCAGAAGACGCATCGACCTACCTACCCATCTCTAAGAAGCAACTCGTGATCATAACTCAAAATATTAGAAGTATTTCCCGTAACTTCGATGCTTTTTTAATCTATTTAAAAAGAATTATGTTGCAGCCAGATATTATTGTTTTGACAGAATGCTGGCTTTCTAAAACAAACTGCCCACCTATTCTACATGGATACGTTTCGTTTTACTCTACAACAAACACGCTACAAAACGACGGTGTAGTGGTATATGCTAAAAACAACTTAAAGGTAAATACTTACGAACCTTCAATTAACGATGCGAATTGTCTGGTCACCATAATAAATAATGATGTAGCAGTTATCTCACTCTACCGGTCTCCGTCTTATCATAATTTAAATAATTTCATAAACTCGTTGGATACACTTATTGGCTCCCTATCCAAAATGAAAAACGTAGTTCTTTTGGGTGATATCAACATCAACATAATAAGAGAAGCACTAGATCAGCATACTTCTGAATATTTAGATATTTTAGCGTACCATGGGCTGCTTCCCGCGCATACTTTTCCCACAAGGCTACAAAACTGTTTGGATCACATTTTTTTAAAAACAAAAGAAAAAGCCCTTACCTTGGTGATTGAACATAGTATGACTGACCATGACTGTGTGCTTCTCTCGTTACATAACAATAGTAGCATTAACCATACCGATTATACAAGCATTCAAAAAATAGACTACTATAATATCACTAAAGAATTGGCTCACGCTGATTTTACCAGCGTACTAAATGCTACAGACTGTAATTCTGCTACAAACACGTTTATTGAGATAATAATGCATATCATAAATAATAACACAAAAATAGTTAAAACTTCTCGTCGACAGGCTCCTAAAAAACCGTGGATTACTCCAGGGCTTCTCCGATGCATGAGGCATAGAGATAAGCTCCATATTAAGTCACGAAAAGCACCTGAAAATGAAACGATACAATTAATATACAAACGGTATAGAAATTTCTGCAACTCACTATTACGTAGAATAAAAAAAGCGTATGAGAAGTCACAATTTGACGAAGCTGGCACAAATTCTAAGAAAATCTGGAAAGTGATAAGTAAGTTAACTAATTATAAGCCCACTAAACCTCTCTCACAAGACTTGATCGTAGGAAAAAATCCAACATCAACTATTGAACAGGTAAATTCATATTTTGCCAACATTGGTAAGACACTAGCGGAGAATATAATAAACAGCTGTCCACACAATAATCCCTCTAATGTAAATAAAGCTCTCAACTCTTTTGGACTTATGGAAATAGACGAAAAAGAGATACTTACACTTATAGGTACATTAAAAACTGACTGTTCCATAGGTTGGGACGGTATTTCGGCAAGGGTTATAAAACAAAATAACATACACATTTCTAAACCCCTCACACATATCTGCCAGTTAAGCTTCTCGCAATCGATCTTTCCCACAGCTTTTAAAAAGTCGGTTATACTCCCAGTACACAAAAATGGAGACAAAACAATCATGACTAACTATAGGCCAATATCTATTTTACCAGCGCTATCTAAAATACTAGAAAGAGCATTAAATAATAGATTAGTGAATTACCTAGAAAAACACCATTTATTATCTCCTAATCAATTTGGATTTCGTAGAGGCAAATGTACTGCTGATGCCGTATCGGAGCTTAATAGTTATATAGTCAAAAGCCTAGATGACGGTACTAAATGCATGGCTATATTTCTAGATCTGGCTAAAGCATTCGATACGGTATCCGCTAATGTACTTCTAAACAAATTGGAAGGTCTGGGTATAAGAGGAGAACAATTAAAGCTCTTCCAAAGCTATCTGTCGGATAGAACACAAAGTGTAAAAATAGGAAATTATAAAAGTTTTGAACTACCGGTTACTTATGGAATTCCTCAAGGAAGTATTCTCGGTCCAACTCTTTTCTTGGCCTACATGAATCAGATATGTGATTTGGAAATACCACACGGAAAATTAATAGCGTTCGCAGATGACACAGTTTTAGTTTTTCAGGGAAGGAGTTGGAAAGAGGTCTACTCGTACGCACAGACTGGGTTTAATTTGATATCTGACTGCCTTTACGATAATCTATTGACTCTGAATCCATCTAAAACCAAATATCTTACCTTTTCTCTACGCAAACCCGGTCAACCGAATATTATGGCCAATACCATCAAGGCTCATACAGTACAATGTCTAAAGAATAATACGCCTGATTGCACTGACTGCATTCTATTAGAAAAGTGCGACACAATTAAATATTTAGGCATAACCTTAGATTCGCAAATGACCTATGTTCCTAATATAAAACTTCTCGTCTCTAGAGTACGTAAACTAATCGCAGTCTTCAAAAACATTAGATATGCGGCAAGTGCATCACAGCTTAAGTTAACTTATTACGCTTTATGTCAGTCATTGCTGACTTATTGCCTTCCGTCTTGGGGTGGTGCATCCAAAACCCATTTGCTGTCGCTAGAGAGAGCACAAAGAGCTGTTCTCAAAGTGGCTTACTCTCGTCCTTTCAGATACTCCACATCTCTACTATACCAAGAATGCCAAGTCTTGTCAGTGAGACAGCTGTTCATACAACAGATTGTTTTAATGCAACACACTAAACCCAGTAACAGCCTATCACTAACAACTAAAAGAAGAAAGGTTAAAATATATGATCCAGTTTCCTGCCACACTACGTTTGCACGAAAGCACTTCAAATTTCTGGGTGCATTTTTATATAATAAAATTAACAAAGAAACTCCCATTGCCAACACCAAAGTCCATGAATGCAAATATAAAATCAAAACTTATCTTCAAAAACTGGATTATTCAGAAACGGAAGCATTATTACAGACTATATCATAAATACTTAACAGATTTTCATTCAGATACACACTTTCACATTATACTCGCACACACACACACCTTCAACCTTACCCTCACACACCTCACACATACTTTCATACACACTTAAAAATATAAAACGTAAAAATTAACTTTATTATTACTTTATTATACATACAAACAACGGATAAAATACTTATTATAATTTAATTAATACATTTTATTTACACCACACCACGCACGCATTAATATAAGTTTTTAAGTGGATTTTAGATCTTATTGTTAACTGTTTTTACCTAATTGTCATATCACATTTGTTTATTTGCCAGAAAATTATAACTCTTGCATATTTTAGCCGAACACGGATCCCTCGCGTCTAAAAACAAGTTTTATACTTAGTTAGAGCGAGTAGTCAGTAGGAGACTTAAATAACAGGTTTAAAATAATTCATTACATCAGGCCAGTTACTAAGGTAACTGTTTATGTGAATATGCTTAGTTCTAAGTATTAGCTCTAAGTACCATTGTTTTCATTTATATTAAGCCTATTTGAACAATAAAAACATTTATTATTATTTATTATTATTATTTTTTATGAACATCAATAAAATAAGTTGATTGGCAATCAAAGTCTACAAACGGCGACAATTAAACCACTTTTACGTATTGAACGTTTAGTGTTTGTTTGAACCTAGAACGAACTAATACTTCCCCTTTTTTAAATACTAGGTGGTGTTCGCGACTTCGTCTTATTATCGTTGTATTTTGGAAATTCGCTCATTATCTTTATCATATCTGTGTTATTATGATGCTTTTATAGCTATATTATTGAAAAGTTTCAAATCCAGTCAGAAGTTTTTTAAAGAGTAACAAAATCCATAAGTACATACTTTTGATTTTTGTTAATAAAAAACAGATCAGGGTAAGTATAGATTTCATATACTAAATTTTAGTCCATATCACAGTGATTTTGAACGATACTCCGATCGCGATAATAATAGTGCAACTTTTTGTAAGTATAAAAAAAGCATAACAAAATTTCCGGTCGAAATATCATTTTGCATTTAGGCTACGAATTCCCAGAGATATGTCTGTTTCATAAATAAAATAAAACATAAAGCAAAGCTTTATACATAATCGAAGCAGGACCATTGTCTCAGGTAGGACATATATAAATATCTATGTATATAGAGACTGACGTATGGCTCCCATTGTATGCCGCAGATTTGAACGTCGTCGTGGGAATAATAAATGATATGCTAAGAAGGTTCCTTTTGTTTGGATTATCGTATTTGTTTTATTTGTCTCTTTCTATTTATTGTTCTGTTCTTTCATTTTATTTATATATTAATATTTAATGTGCTGTGCATATTACATAAAATATCAATGCAATGCTCACAGCAATGTTCTGACCCATAATAATAATGTTTGAATTCATACAGCCTGGTACAAAATGGTTTATTTATTTATTTATTTTTGCAACTTAATTGGTATTATCGTGCATATTTACATCAAAAGCTACAAATGAAAAAATCTTATTAGAAAATAGAAATTCTTAATAGAAACTTATAAAAATCTTAATCTTATATCACACGAAATGTTTGTTGTCTGTGAGAATCTGAAATACACGTAGATAGATAGATATAGATTTATTTATTGTATCACGTACTTCAAAGGTAAAGCTAAGTTCAATAAAGGCTTGACTCTGAATTATTTTTACAATTCATGTCACCACATTGGTGTACCTATACAGAAACAACAAATAACATTCTCTTCTGCATAAAAATGCACAATAAAATTTTATTGTCTCCAGATTCCTGAAGCTTCCAAAATTACTACCGCCGAGCAGAAACCCGAAGGCCTTGCAATGGCTGCACCAAACGAAGTCAACTGCGAGGCAGGAGCTAACGGAGAAATGAGCCTTGTTATTTGAGACAGAGAGTCGTCTTCCGGTAGCAGGAGCGACCAGGAAGCAATGCTGAAGGAACGAGAAAGCTCCGAGGGGTCTCCTGTTGCCCCGGACGAGTGCGCTGGCTGCGGAGGAAGGATCCAAGACCGGTGAGAGAGAACTTACAACATTTGAGACTATTGTTATCTGAGGAGATCAGGGGTCATGCCATCATGAATATGAATGAATGGTGAACTGAACACAGTTTCTTTGTTAGCTTGTTAACACTAGAAGCCTAGAAGCGCGGAACATTCTGATACCTCTAGAAGTGCGGATGGGTCAATATTGTCCATTTTGTGTTTGCTACCGTAATGTGATGATACATAAGCAATTTATATAAATGTTTATACATTTGGTGTACTTTGGCTTGAAATTCAAATCACAAATAATTCAATTCGTAAGGCCCGGAAATCCAGACACAATAGAAAATCTATTGTGCCTGTCTTTTGAAATTTATCCAGACGTTACGAGAAGTTAAAATTAAATAAAATTATAAAAATGGCAATACAATTATACTATGTATTACTCTTCATCGCATAATGAGCAAATGGAAAACTCTTTCGATGTGCACTTACTAGTGTTAATTTGGTTATTATATTATGTAATAACCAAATTGACAGAGTCCCACCAAAAACAAACGTAGGTACCTACCTAATGATGGTTAACATCCATCTTTGCTCCGTGTAATAAGCATTCTATCAGCAATTTAGCTCTTTACATAGCTAAGCTTTGTTTGTAGTTAGAAATTTATCCAGACGTTACGAGAAGTAAAAATAAATGAAATTATAAAAATGGCAATACAATTATATTATGTCTCTTCATCGCATAATGTGCACTTACTAGTGCTTACTTTGAGTGTTAATTTGGTTATTATGTAATAACCAAATTGAAAGGGTTCCAGCTCAATCGGTCGATCCCAAAATCCCAACAAAACGTATTGATGGTTAACATCCATTAATTTTTTCTCCGTGTAATAAGCATTTTATCAGCAATTTAGTTCTTTACATAGCTTAGCTTTGTTTGGGACAAGATCAAGTTGATGAAACCATAAATATATTACCCCTATCTTATAAAAAGTTAGCACAGACTTGAAGTATTGATTACCATACGTAATGAAGACGCCGACGGTCAACGCTAACTTTTTATAAGATAGACCGATTTAGTTTAAGGCCGTGTAAGTCACATGTGGTACTTTGTAGGTACTACCTGCTTGCGGTAGACCGGCAGTGGCATGGATCCTGTCTCCGCTGCTGCGAATGCCGCCTGCCCCTGGATTCCGAGCTGACCTGCTTCTCAAGAGATGGAAATATCTACTGCAAAGAAGATTACTACAGGTGCGTACCTATTCTTCTTCTTATCGTGTCGATGCTACAACTGTATTTTGTTGTAGCATCGTGTCGTAAAGATTAGCCAGACTAGACACTGCTTTACCGTACCTATTTGTTACCTACGATGTTTTCAGGGAAACTATACTTACTATCTTACTGTGTTGAGGTTTACTAAGAATCGCCTATAAACTTAAACCAAGTCTTATCTTTCCAATCAGTGAAAATACATTTCTATTTTAAAACTAAGTATTTCGCCAAAAGATAATGATCACTGAACTAAATGAAATAGACGATTCTAAGATAAATAAAGGTAATAAGGTAAGTAGGTGATAGATTAAATGTAAACAGATTTAATCTATCACAGAGCTAATTCGCTCCAATTTTACGTTTATTTTAATTTTACTTTTAATACGGAGCAACATTTTCACTTCAAATACGACCTATAAAAAGCAGTTTCAAAAATGCATACAATTCTAATAAAGCGTTGACATTGTATCGCTGTGGTTTGCTATGAGGGAACGGTTAGGAGTTTGTATGGTCGGTTATATTTTACAAAAACCTTTACAACCTAAATGGTTATTTCATTTTGAATCGAAATAGGTATTTGTAGTTTGTAATTATTTATTTTAAAACCGAGAAGTGGTTTTTTTATCATTCCCTGGCTATATTTACCTACCTAAAAAGTATCTACTTAGTTAAACTAACTTGTTAAATTATTAGAAATGTCTTAATTAGATTATTATGGATTTAAATATTTTGTCAGGAATTGAAATAATGTTGTCAACGATGACGGACGTGTCATATCGTGTCGTTATCGGTGTAGAAACTGCTTATTATAGTCAAAATTTCCTTTATTCTGATTACGTCATAAAAAATAAATAAAACAAATATCAGGTACCTAATAAAAAATAACCCAACTCTATCCCAGATGTGGTAGTTACTGCATAATGCACTTTTACATTAGGTATATATAGTAGCTAGCGATATATAGCAAATTGGCTTGCGAGCGTTTTATATTTTAATATGAAAACATATCTTTACCTACCTGCGAATCTTATAATACAACTTGTTCTAGAATAGATTAGTTATATCTTTATTATATACCGAAGTACATATAAAAAAAACAGAACAATGCAAAACATGCCAGGCGGTCTTATCGCTCAAGACAATCTCTTTCAGACAACCTTGGATATGCAGAAACAGCAGTACAACAGTACTTGATATCTTATTTTTATACATGGTACGGGTAATTAGCGGTAAGTTTCATTGTCAGGTTTTCGTGCAATCTTTGTATCGATTTCAAATAACGTATGTTCGAGAACCAATACGCGATGACGCTTGCAACGTTTGTCAGTCGAGTTGGCGTTGACGCGTAGTGTGGTTAGAATACGCTTACTTTGTCACATTTTTTCTGATTAAAAATATAACTGTCAATGCCGACATATACTGAAAGCTACTTGGTCCATCGTGCCTTGATCGTTCTAAATTGTAACGTACATGGTTCGTCTAAGCAGCAGCTAAGATTCACCAACATACCTAACGTGTAGGCACACGTAGCGTGTGCAACTTCGTATCGCTGTGAGCGACGTTCATTTTTTTTCCGTTCGTAAGACAAGCGGCAGCTTCTTCGGCTCACTAACGTTTGAATGTTGAACGCTACACGCTTATCGAGATCCCAAAATGTCTACAACGTATGTGGAGCAGCCTCGTGTGTAGTTAGAAAATTAGCGCTATCGGGCCCTAGGAGTATGTATAAAGCTTTTGTCGTGGAAACTATATCCTTGTAGTCAGCTGTCGAATGTCCAGGTCCGCGGCGTGTCAACAAGTCGGCGTCGTTAAGGCCGTTGTTTGGGCTGTCACGTCACTCATAGTCACACGCACTTGTGGGTTTCTCACACCTGTCGGGTTAAAGTCATATTTTTACAACATGCAACGCAGTCTAAAAGAAATTATTTTCTTGAAAGTGAACAGGCACTCACATCTCAAAATATAAATATATTTCGTTTTAATATCTTGCTCAATAAAATTCAATTTTAAATTATCTTTATATCGGTCTTTGACTAGATGGCATTGTGTAGCGAATATTTATGTACTATAATCCCTCGAACAGTATTGACCTATCCTCCGGTTCGGTTCCCATTCCACTGATCGATGTTAAATCCCGTATCTGATGTATAGGTTGTTGACTGCTCTTATTAGGATAATTGATCATAATCGTAGTTGATACTCGTCCACGTTTGTGTAGCACATCAAGGGTCAAATCGGAACGATAATATCGTACGATTATGTCGCCCCTGTACTAGGAACATATGGTATAATTGTTTGTGTGGGCTCAAATATGGTATTACACAAATAGTGACAAGATGGTCCGCGCGATTATAAATGATTGATTCTGCGGAGGGGCGCTCTTTGTTATGTTTACAAGTTTACGCCTTTTGGTTAATAACTTGATTAGTATGATAGTATTTTTGATATTTCTCAGGTACGAAAATACTAAAATATAATGTTGTTCTATTTTGGTTTTTATAGTTGTTTCAGTTAATTATAACTTTAGCAATGTTAATATATTTAGCCAATAGCTTGACGTAGTTTACAGCAGTATCAGTTATTTTTATCATATTATTTAATAGCGAAACACAAACAAACATTGGAAAATTGGTTATTTATAGTAACAATCACATTCATAATTTTATTTAATCTGAAGCTAATTAAATTAGGTCCAGTGAGTTTGATTATTTGTATAGGTTGTTCTGCGTGAAGCGATGCGCTCGCTGCGGTAACGGTATCACCGCGAACGAGCTGGTGATGAGAGCGCGAGACATGGTCTACCACCTGGCTTGCTTCTCCTGCGCCGCCTGCGGGGTCCAGCTGACCAAAGGCGATGTGTTCGGCATGCGAGACGGTACTGTCTACTGCCGTCCGCATTATGACACAGCTTGTATGGATGAATACTGCGAAGACGATGCTGCTAATGTTTATAGGTAAATATAATAAAATAATCACGGTTTCACACATCACACGTCCCAAGCGAAGCAAAGCTTTTACTATGGGAACTAGATTGCTGATAGAATACTTATTTACACATTTTTTTGTAAATATATACATAGAATGCATAATAATACCCAGGCAAAAAAAATAATTATGTTCATCACACAAACTTTTGCTCTGGGTGGGAATCGAACCCACGACCGATAGCATGGAAAACAGAGCTACTACCAACTGAGCGGTGACGCCTGAATTTTTCACGCCTGTTTAGTTTGATTGTGCAGTATGCAATATCTTGAGAAGCTCCACTTACTGGAAAATTTATATTCATATTTCTGAAAATAAAATAATATTGCAGAGACTCTTGAATGCGTTATTCTTTGAGTAGGTATCTTAATGCAGTAATCGTTGATGCTTCGGCTACATTAGCGGGCGAATATTCGTATCGTGTTGGCGCGACAAAAACATCGTGTTCGGGTATAGGCGATCTTCTTGTCTAAATACTACGCGATGACACGATGTACCCGGCCACATACATCGCGTTAACACGAATATTCGCCGTAGCCCGCTAATGTGGCCCCAGCATGAGAAAATAAGATAAAGTCAAAATGTTACGTAACTTCAATATTTGACATTATTTTTCTAAGCGATATGTCAGTTTTTTGGATATTATTAATAACCAGATAACCACGACACAACACGACAGGTGACTTTAGAGTGAAGCTCGGATGTTGCTGCGAATATTGTTAGACCGTTTGTTGGCTATTGTACCTACCTACAACGTACCTACTAATGTGAACCAAATATATCAACGTGGAGCCGGCAAGGCTGGAATGTATGAATGCGTAGGTAATGCCCTTCTCGGAGGATTCAAAGAACCAATAATTAATACGAATAGATCAAATTTAACCATACTACAGTAACTAAACCAACGCAACGCTGAATCGGCATCCTATTGATATTTCTCAATGATAATTGGACTCCGGTCAAGTTTGAATCTGATACAGAATTTCTGTTGAATCGCAGCATTCCATTCCAATGGGATTTATGAATAGACTTTAGAATGTCGTGCATAAAGCTTGTTTACACATGTTATTCAGGTGTCAAGTGCACAGTGAAGGGGACTCTCCATCGCAGTACTACCCCGGACCAACTGCGAAAGGAAGGCCGAGGAAAAGGAAGATCGCACAAGGTTCCCCTGAAGATATGCAAGTTCAAACTATGAGGATGGCAAGCACAGCTTTGGGTAAGCATAGCCCGAATGCTATTAAAGCAAAGTTCATTGAATAATATTTCATATGTGCCACTCACGCGAATTGTAACTACAATGTATTATAACCGCTTAAGTTGGTACTTGTGAGGAGATTATTTCGCCTCGTACTCCAAACAATTACCAAGGTAATATGAAAAGCCCCTTGTTATTGACGTTGTGTCCTGGTATGCCTTGCTTACAGAAGCAACCTACCTTATACAATTTTATCGAATGGTTTAATATTTAGCAGAAACCTTTCGACTCTCACAAGGGTAACCAAGCGAGCCTACCCTCAAGCCGATGTCCCAGATGTCAATTCATCCCGTAATCACGACTAATGAATAAACGTCGCTCTGTCAAAAAACCTTTCGTCCCGCTTCGTCGCGACTGAATTTCGTAGGGCTGAGTGAGAGGCTCGTGTTTCAGCGCGTTGGACCGGCACCCGGGGTCGGCAGCCTGAATTATTCTTTATAGCGTCGAAATGCGAAGCACTCATCTGAGGTGGATTCAGGCTGTGACTTTTCGACCCGATTAATCATGGCGCTATACTAAATGAACCGCAAAGGCTTAAGACTGCTTAATTATTATTATTGATTGACAGCTCCATTTTGTTTACAATACATTTTAGATATGATTTAGCAGTTAAACTGTTGACAGTTTATACCTACTGTAATGTAACATAGTTTTTTGAGAATGTTTTTCTGTCTCTGACATTTAAGAACACAGTAGAACGCGCATGCGTTCATCAGTTGCAGAATAAAATAAACTTCGCCTTGTCTCAATAAATCTTTGCTTAAATTATTGGAGAAGTAGGAAGAAGCTCGCGTACCTACTTAGGTACTACTACTACTACTACTTATACTTCACAAAGTTCACATTCTTCTAAAATAAAATTTTCTTTATTATATTAGTACTATGAGATATGTATAACTATATAAATTTTCATATATATTTACGGTAGACTTTAGATTTTTCTAAAGGTTCTTTTGGTCTGATTACAGAATAGATAGAACATTAAAAAAAATTGAAACGCCGATAAAACTGAAAATCAAAAAATAATACCTCTTTTATTCTATTCTAATTACTCAGCTCATAAGTTATGTAAATAACCTAGTAATTTTAAGTCGGCGCGTTTATGCCCGATCGGGTTGCTGCTCGCTAACGTATCACGCTGTACGTTATACCGCACCGCGCCAACTCAAAATTAATAAGTTTACATACATTAGGTACTTGGTAGTTAAGATAAAAGAGCTATTATTTTTTTATTTGTAATTTTTGGTTGATATTTTTTTAACTCTACTTAGCTTGGGGCTAGATGATGTTGTGTGGATTGTCCAGCATTATATATTTATTCACATTGAGTTTTAAAATCATCGTCAGGTTTAATTTAGAGCCGAATGCATCACTTTATTTTATGGTAACAATAGCTTGAAAAAAGTAGCCATAATTCCCATGTTTACTGCTTAGTAACAGTATTGTTGGCAACACAGCACTCGAGTTTTGCGCGTGATCAATATGAAAGGGTGTGAGTGCGTCCTTCTCACTTCACCGTGCTCTATCAGCTTAAGATCATTGATCAAAAATACATCTATTTTTATAAAACACGAAACTCAAACACTACTTTTACCATAGTGAAGATTTTTTAAGCACCACGGCTTTATTATGATCTACCTGTGTTTTGTAAGATATATTAAATACTTTTTATAAGATAGGGGGTTAGTGTTTAATAGCTGAGAACGACTTCGTCTTATTATCGTTACGTTTCGAATAATTCACACAATATTCTTAAAAATTATAGTAATGTTCCCTTACTTTGCTTATATACTTGGTAGTTATTACATTGTAGTATATTTGTTTCTGAAGCGAAGCGTGTGCTGATTCACGTACCTATAGCTTTTTTATTATTATTTTTTAACTCATTAGTATGTCCTTGACATGACTGTATATTTTATTACTAAGTTAAATTGACACTGCACTGGAACTTCAGTATTTAATTTAGTCTAATTGTAATTCTTTGTAAGAAGTATCATATAAAAAAACGGTAGGAACCAGGCTGTAAGTTTCTTATCCGTTCTTCTAAGCACTGGTTGTGTGGAGTGGAACTGGCACCTAGAATCACCTAGTATGTAAGAATGTAATAATAATGTAAGATTCTCCTCAATGGTCCTTGTGATTTTGTTGAATGAATATTTTTTATTTTTTTACTTTTACTTTAGTTATTTGACACTATTCTTATAAAGTTACGTTAAAATCCATCGAGTAAATTTGTTTTTTGTGTAAAACAGTAACAAACATACATCCACAAAAACAAACTTTCCAACTTTACAAACTATCGCGTTTATAACATTAATAGGATTTGAAACAAGCAGCCCACCTCGGTTTTGCACAGGTAGACATTTTTTTCAGGTTAATGTAATATATAATATCACGATTATTTATATAAACGTTCTTATAATAATAGCCTGTGATACTCAGAAATAATGTGATTTATCTGTATTACAAATCTTTATCATTGTCTTAAGAAAACGATTTTTTAGCGCATTTCTAATGTGATGTCACTTTAATATTGTTTTTAGTTTGTTTATTGACCGATTTTGTAAACTCTTTTATTCAATTTTTGGTAGCCTGGTAAAAGAATAAAGAAATCAAAAGGCTTGCCGGGAAACCACTTATAAAACGAGTGCAATCACCCTCTAGTTTTGTAGAAGTTTTTGTCTCGTAAACCGACAGGTGATCTGCGGTTTATGTTTAACGGAAGTTTTTTTATTGCGGTGAAAACTGTTAGTATCCACTATTGTATATTGATAATCATTTGAGTTAATTTTGGGGTTCGTTATAGATTTTAATTAGAACTAATCAAGATAGATTCGATCATTGTTTGTTTCGGCGTTTCTTTGTTTTTTTGTTGTAAGGGGAGTTATTTGTCAGTTTTATTAAATTCGAATATATTTTATTCGTTTCATTGTTATTAAAAATATAATGTCAAAAGTCAAAAATTACTTTATTCAGTAAAATCACAAGGATCATTTAGAATCGTCTTACATACTAGGTGATTCTAGGTGCCAGTTCCGCTGCACATGCAGCTGACTTGACGATTGAATGATTTGACTAATGCTTCGGCTACATTAGCGGGCGAATATTCGTATCGTGTTGGCGCGACAAAAACATCGTGTTCGGATAAAGGCGAAATACTAAGCGATGACACGATGTACCCGGCCACATACATCGCGTTAACATGAATATTCGCCGTAGCCCGCTAGTGTGGCCCCAGCATAAGAATTTTTTTCAAATACTTGATTTGATATTGGCAGCCTGTCGTATTGACGGGCAGAAGACTATATTATATTATATATATATATAAAAGAAAGTCTTGTTAGTTACACTATTTATAACTCAAGAACGGCTGTACCGATATGGTTGAATATGGGTGGGTAGGTAGCTTAGAGCCAGGAGACGGACATAAGATAATATATAATATACATATGTATTTTACATACATATGTACCTATTATATGTTATCGGGACAGCTAATCAATACGTATTTGACAGGCGTTTTTGCTTATTTAGCCTTACATGTCAAGGCTTGTAGATTCAATAAGAGTTTGAGTGTTGGCAAACATTGACATTTTTCCTAGTTTTTTTGGTATGATTTTCGATTTACTCTCAAAAAAAATGACAACTATTAGAGTATATTTACAAATGCAATTATACATAAAATACACGAGTAACAGTTGAACAATCTGTAAACCGCTTCTTCTTCTTCTTGCGTGTCAACAACCCAACAACCTTACACTCGACCTGAGTAGAACTCTGCTACTCTAATCCCCCTGTCTGTAGACCACTGAAAGTGTTTAATAGCAAATCATAATGTTTACTAACAACAATCTAGTTCTCATGGTAGCTTTGTTCAGTTTAGGGCATCCGCCCTCATAGATATGTCTCATAAAGCCATGTTTTTTTTTTAAGTTAACCTGTTTTTGTTTATAAAGTAATATTTGATATTCCTTTATCACGGGTTATTTAAAGGCGATTGATTGCGACACATAATAATATATCAACACATCAGGATACCTTTCGTTTCCATACGACGTATTTTTTTACAACATTCAAGATTTCTTTGATGTTGACAGCGATAAGTTATAAGAGACAGCGATTTTGATGAACAGGTGCTCATCAAAGTTCATAAAGTTAACTATTGTTATACACAAGTTTACATTATGTCTTCTAGAGTTATTGATGTTCAATTCAAACATAAATATAAAATAAACTGTATCCGAACAATTAGTTTAGTATGTCTATGGTTTTTACCAACATGTAAAAACAAGTATGGAGATTTCAATGACTCCAATTCAGTAACAGGCCACAAAATAGTATTTGTTAATTATAAAACCAAAACTTCTTCTGTCTTGTACAATTGACACGGATAGTTACATCGGGTTTTATACGTATTCTACAACGAATAACCGTTTGACGATTCGACAGGTAATCAAATATCGTGCCGTTTTATAAAACAGCGGTTTTATTAAAATCCGGTAGTTGAGATATGCTGAGTGTTATAGTAAAGGAGGACAGCCCATACGTCATAATGTTTTAACCAACGAAAGCAACGGTGGAGGTTCCTCGTGTATTTTTTTAATATAAAATCACGCAAAACTTATATAGAATAGTCCGATTTATATATTTTTTTGATTGGAAGGAATAAACGCCCACAGTTATAAAACTTAGTAGGTACCTAATTAGGACAGAATAACACAATTTAATGCTTTTCAGTTATATCGATTGTTTAATTTTTTGTTAAAAAGTTTTATAAACTAATTTTTGTCTTGTGACATGGCCCACACTCGAGGCGGCGCCTGTATGCGCAATAAAACACGTACTTATACAGCTATATAGCCGCATAGCTCCTTTATTTTTTTTATAACCAATCGTTAATATCGAAGCCTTTACAACCCAGATGCTTTATTACAGAGTTTTTAAGAGAAAAAACATTTTTCGACTCCCTAACATGTTAATTTCGACTATAAAATAAAACATTTACTTACGGTAGATTCGTTGTGGTAGTTTTTATTGAGGGAAATACTAACGGACGATTACTATCGTTCTGGCTTATTTTGGTCAACATTTTCATTGCTTGAGGCAATGCATGGCTACATTTCAAAAAGAGATTTCATTTAGACGGTGAGTTATTCACTGTCTAAATGAAATCCCTCAGAATTTACATAAAACTATTTATATTTCGCTTTCAAATTTCACTATATTTTGAATATTTTCAACTACAATATTTTTTAATTAACGTACTTCATATTCTCATTATCTGTATATAGCCCGATAATACGATTCCAAAATACTGTCGCACATAATATGGTGTCCCATTAAAAAGTGGCAAGTAATTTTGAAGGTGAAACATATTCTAATCACCCCATATTCTGCAACAGGGCAGATCATTCACTGCACTAAATAAATACCACCTTCAGCATTTATTATTCAGGTTTATATCACTCATCCTAAGTTCGAAACCGATAGCTAATACTGGTTATTGTAGCTACTAAGAAATGCCACAATCGAGGTGATCGGAATCCAATTAGCTGCGTATTTGTGGTATCAAAATGTTATGTGACAATATCTCTGATAATATATTATGATTTAACTTTAAAGTAGCCTATAGCCCTATTATTTATGAAACTAAAGTAACTTAGACAGATAGTTGGAGAACACTGGACATTTGTGACGTTTGGCCACAAAAGGCCTTAAAAAAGTTTTAATAATATATAAGTACACATATATTAAAATACATAAACAGTTGAGCTATCTATAGACGGTGTAGAAATAAAAAGAAGCCACGTTACATAAAACTAAGATTATTCGAGGCATACTGCGCGTCAACGCCAGCGCCCTTGCCGAACGTTGCAGCGTTACCGCGCAGTGCATCTCGTATACACTATAGATAAATTCGACTATCACATTTATTCACGACTAGGCATGTGGTGCCCTTGATTTCATCTTATTACCGTCATATTTTGGATAAATCACAATATAGTTATTATTTATAGCCTATGTGTTATTCTGTTGTTCATGCTACTTATATTCTTGTACAGTTTCATTAAAATCCATTCGGTAGTTTTTGCGTGAAAAAGTAACAAACATACATCCATCCGCCCATCTATCCACCCATTAAAACTTTCGCGTTTATAATAGTAGTAGGATAGAATTATCTGTGCCTAGGTTGTATCTAGTATTTAAGACGATTCTAAATGTTCCTTGTGATATTATTGAATAAAGTGACTTTGACTTGGCAAAAACGTTTTGTCGAACTAAGTCGACACTTAGGCGACCACATCCGATCTTTGCATTCAGATGGAACCAATAAGTTTCCTGTCAACAATAGAGTCTAGAAACAGCAAAAACTCTGGGATGTGGCTTCTCGGTGCGCAGCCAAATTGGTGGAGATATGCTCGAAATGTTGGGAAATTATTAAAAAAAACAGTGCCTGCTATTTTGATATACGCAATTCAAAAGAGTCAAGTGAATAAAACCATCATGTTTTTGAAGGATAACAGCTTCTGCATCTAACCTAAATGCTAAGATTTGCTGAACATTTCGGCTAGATGCAAGGGCTTTTCAGGGGCCATTTTATCAAATATCTAGTTTCAGCTTAACTTAGTTGCGTAGTTCACACTAAGTTCAATTCCGATATATTTGTGTAAAAGATTCATGAATATTGATTACTTATTTATAATAGATATTTTGAATATTATCACGCGGTCATTTACAGGAATGTCATAACAAATAAATTTTGAAATGATGAATGTTCTGATAATTGTACATTTTTGATCTGGCGATAACTTATTAATGGACGGTCTGTCTGGGGTAATGAGAGTAAAGAACTGTGAGGGTGGCTCACAAACTTTTAGGGTTCCGTCCGTATACCCTACTAATATTATAAACCCGAAGGTTTGTACGGATGGATGTATGGATGTATGTTTGATGTTCTTTCACGCAATAACTACAGAATGAATTTTAATTAAACTATACCATGTCAAAGTATTTGGGAGGCAGTTGCATCTAGCTTCAGAATGATGTTGATGCTTGTTTTGAAAAGAGTGCAGGAATGTTAGGTTAGGTCTAACAACTCGCGCCGTCGCAAAGTGGGGCGTCCAAAACTGCAGTAGTACCGGTTGGTTCCCAGTTCTGCAGAGAACCTTGACTAGCAAGTATTGCTCCGATACTGGTCTCCGATAGTTGTGCTAACTGTGCCAAGCCATTAATACAGATGTTGAAATTCCAGTGCACAAAGTGAAGTGAAGTGTATTTCTGTGAGAAAACTAAAAACGCAAAACTATGAGAACTGTCAAAAGTCAATGCGTCGCAGAAAACACTGCAAACCTGCTATATTCACCTCCACTGTGAGGTAAGCGGGAAACAAAGAAAATAACCCAACTTTTATGCTGCAGGATATTATTAACCAGCTAGAAATACAAAATAAAGCATTACAAGATCTTTTGGAACAGCTAAAAGAATCACCGACATCTACAAACGAAAACCTTAAAACTAAAGTAGAAGTACACTGGAGTCATATCTCCACCCAAATAATTCGACTAAAAGCTTTAAAACACAAACTATCAAGCTCAAAAGATCAACAAACAGACTCGAACAAACTCGGCAAAGGCGACAGGCCACAAGCATTCGATCTATTCAGCCCTACTTTGATAGACGACAAACACTCTAAAGTTACACACAGTATAAAGAACCAGCCTCGCGTTCTAAGTCTAGATTCTGGAAACTTCTCTGTGGTGTCCAAAAATGCAGACACTCAGATTTGCTGACTATGTCTGGTGATGCACTGAAACCGGTGGTCGTTCATACTTCTGACAGCATATCCACCGTGTCCATTAATGATATCAGCAGTTGGTATAATGAAAAGGACACCATACCGCTTAACAAAAGGACCCTACACTCATCAAAACCAGATCAGAATCTACCCAAACTACACCACGCGACGGCCGCGATAAATCTCCCGACAGACAGTATATCAGTTAAACAGAAGTTTGCCGCAGATATCAGCAGTGTAGAGCACAGTAATGATAAGATACGGAGTTGAATGCTGATTTGGATACTGTGTTGGACCGACCTTGCTATGGATGACTCGTGTTTCGACAACACGCAACTACGTGAAACAGCAAACGAGATGGAAGGTCTGCTCGGAACTTTGATTCGTGGCGTAGAACAACGAGCTACACTCAACGTGACTAAAGGTTTTGTGTAGTTTTGAATAAGCAAAATATAAAATTTCCAATCATAAAATGACTATCCCGCAGGCGTTATAAGGTACAGTTTAAATTTCACTGTCACAGTCTAGAGTAATCCAATTTCAAAGCGCTACTACATTTTTTATTGTGTAAAGACAGTTCCATGCTGTATTGACCACAACAGATGTATCTCACCGAAACGTCTTGCGTTATTGTTGACACATGTCACAGCGCCGTCAAAGTATTTCGGAGGCAGTTGCATCCAGCTTCAGAATGATGTTGAGGCTTCTTTTGAAAAGAGTGCAGGAATGTTAGGTTTAACATTTCGCGCCGTCGCAAAGTGGGGCGTCCAAAGCTGCAATAGTACCAGTTGGCTACCAGTTCTGCAGAGAATCATGACTTGCAAGTAGAGTTCCGATACTGGTACTTGTGCTAACTGTGCCAAGCCATTAATACAGATGTTGAAATTCCAGTGCACAAAGTGTTGTGTATTTCTGTGAGAAAACTAAATAAACGCAAAACTGTGAGACCTAAAACTGTCAAAGAGTCAATGCGTCGCAGAAAAGACGGCTAACCTGCTATATTCACCTCCACTGTGGGAAAAGCGGGAAACAAAGAAAATAACCCAACTTCTATGCTGCAGGATATTATTAACCAGCTAGAAATACAAAATAAAACATTACAAGATCTTTCGGAACAGCTAAAAGAATCAACGACATCTACCAACGAAAACCTTAAAACTAAGGTACACTGGAGTCATATCTCCACCCAAATAAATCGACTTAAAGCTTTAAAGGACAATCTATCAAGCTCAACTGAACAACAATCAGACTCTAACACACTCGGCAAAGGCGACAGGCCACAAGCATTAGATCTATTCAGCCCTACTTTGATAGACGACAAACACTAAAGTTACAGACAGTATAAAGAACCAGCCTCGCGTTCTAAGTCTAGATTCTGGAAACTTCTCTGTGGTGTCCAAAAATGCAGACAGTCAGATTTTGCTGACTATGTCCGGTGATGCACTGGAACCGGTGGTCGTTCATACTTCTGACAGCATATCCACTGTGTCCATGAATGATATCAGCAGTTGGTATAATGAAAAAGACACCATACCGCTTAATAAAAGGACTCATCAAGACCAGATCAGAATCTACCCAAACTAAAGCCACATCTACACCACGCGGCCGCCACGATAAATCTCCCGACAGACAGTATATCAGCTGAACAGAAGTTTGCTGCAGATATCAGCAGTGTAGAGCGCAGTAATGATAAGATACGGAGTTGAATGCTGATTTGGATACTGTGTTGGACTTCACAGTATCCCGTATAGGGCTATATAGCCATCAGAAGAAATGTTTGCAAACACACTGACACTGCTTATACCGTCTGTAACAGACGATAAGGCCGACGAGAGAGATCTAGTCTCAAAAAAATTAATGCTTGTACTATCGGAACAAATAATAAAATTCATGAAAACATAGTCATTATTCGTTTTCCCTAGTAATGATACCAGTAAAATAATTTTAAAAGTTTTTTTAATTATTATATAAAACCAATAGATGGCTTACCTTTTCGTAAGTACCAATGATGATTGCCTTACCGAGCACGTCCACGTCCAATTGACTTTATGGTTAATTTTATCGTACGGAATCCCGTAACTGTAGGAAATTCAACTAATGTTTGGTTTATAAACCTGGGTGGTTGGTAAACGAAGCAGCGATGCAAAACGGACTAATTATGAAATTCATAATTAAATATATCAAACCGTTTGAATGCTTTAAACGAGGGTAACCATGGTGAGAATCAATTTTGCCTTTTTTTGTTTCCTATATTCAGAAAGGTGTTACCTAGTTTTTGTAGTTAATTAAATTATTGTTAGTTAATAGGTAGGTAAACTTTCTTAATAGCACGTTTTAACGATTCGCTTGGGTAAGCACGTTTTTGTGACTTGGATGTTTATGTGAGTTGCATTATAATGTAAAATTATAATAATAATACAAAAACCATGGAGCTTTATGAACCTCCACACTAAAAGTGTATGCCAAATTTTTATTCAGCGCAATTTTTATAATGAATGTACAATTATATTGAACGTAGTCGATCTGAAACAAAACATATTTTTTAACGTATTTTTATTTCAGATTTAGACAATAAGCTGCTCTTGCGAGTCCTGCAATGGCGCTATTGCGGTTTTTTTTATTTTGCTGTCGCATAGCTTTTGTCCTCGGTATTATGTGACGTTTTATGATTTTGACAGAACTCCTTCACCGCGGAGACCTATCATCTTCCATGGAGTCACTCGCCTACGACTCTTCAGTAGCCTCACCAGGCAGCGTCAACGGACACGCTGCGCGCTCTAAACGGATGCGCACCAGCTTCAAGCATCATCAGCTCAGGACCATGAAGTCCTACTTTGCAATCAACCAGAATCCCGACGCTAAGGACTTGAAACAGCTGGCGCAGAAGACGGGCTTATCGAAAAGAGTTCTCCAGGTTTGTGGAAATACATTGTAGATATAATGTCTGGTATTCAAACCTTTCTATGGATAGCACTTACTTAAAAATAGTTTTACGTTTAAGCATACTAAAGCAGCTTTATCGCTGATCAACTTTTACAGGAAACCTTAAAGACATAGTCACAAAAGTCGTAACATATCCTACTGAAACTTTTTATGGACACAGATAAACTCAAGTTTTCAGTTATTTTTACTCATCTCTCATCTCTGCAGGTCTGGTTCCAAAACGCGCGCGCAAAGTGGCGTCGAAACATAATGAGGCAGGAATCGAATGGAACAGCCGGCACCAACGGATCCCTACTCTCTGGTTCCACCCCCCTCGCATCTGGTTCCATGCTCCTCTCAGACGCGCTCCAGACCATGGACGAGCTGCGTCACACACCTCATCCTCACACCATGGTGTTCAGTGACATGTACTGAATCCTCAGATTTCAAGATATATTTAATTCAACATGATTTTGGAACAGGAACATATCATTATTACTTAAACAGTTCATAAAATGCACAATAGATTAGGCCTTTACATCTTATATTTGTACTCAGATTTGTACTGTCTCAAAACACATGATAATATGTATGGAATAATACAGCAGCGATTAATCAAAAAAAGTGGGTTCCTATACTATCCTTTCTACCAGGTTATATTCCACTAGCTGACCCGTGCCCACTTCGTTGGGCATAATTTTTTAATGAAATAATAAGATAGATATAGTTCTGACAAGAACTTTTTATTTAAACAATGTCGAAAGAGTGCTAATTACGTTTCGAAAAATTCAATTTCGGAGACGTCAGCTGCGTAAGGAGCCGACCGCGCGACTGAGCCGCGCGGGTACTTACCTCTCAGATGTCCCCTTTTCCCGAAGCGAGCACGAACGCGAACCGAATGAAACCCGAAGCCATCGCGCGCCGCCCGCCGTTTTGGCCTCCTCGAGTAATAAATATGACCTAACGATTTAAATTATTTTATTATTATTAAAAATTTAATTATCTATACTTACTAATATTAAAAAACGCTTGTTCAACCAACGAAAGGAATAGCGTCACTATGCAGTGTATTTCAAACTTCTCTTGACGATTTACACATCTCATAAGACCCTTTAGCTGAAGTCATACCTATACTGTGATGTGACAAATGAATATGGAGTTATTGTTTGTATAATATGAGATAAACTTGAGTTAAACTTTGAAAATCTGCTGGGTTGATCAAGTCTTCCATTGTTACCATGCAGACAGTATCTACAGTATTTTTTTCATTATACAAAAATAATACAGTTATATCAGCTTATCTATAAGTATTATTTATTTTTGTTGTAGAAATATATAAATTATTGTAGAAATAGTATACATATCTCAATAATTTTAATACATTTTTGTCATGGCAAAGATATTCTACATTCCTTACAATAAGCGAAAATAAGATGTTAATTAATACTAAATAGCCATAGAATAAATTGTAAAAATATTCGCACTATCTTCAACATTCCATTATATTATAAATTAGACGTATTTTCGAAGTATTTTTAAGTGTCTAGTCATTAAATAATTGTTTATTAAGATAATGCAGGTTTTCTCGCCACATCGCTTTTAAATATATTTTTAAGCTTGTTTTACTTAGTTTTAAGGTAATTAAAATAATATCATATTATGTAACAACATTGTAAACAACATGTGGATATAGATTGTATGTCTCACTTATGACTTAAGAATATCTCGTCTAGAAATTATTCATGACTGACGCGGATTTACCGCGACATCAAACCGATTTGGCTTAAGCTTGAAAAAAAACAAAAGTTGTTCGTAATAATGTATAAAATTTATTATTTACATATACAGATATACATATAACACCCTGTATTATTTTTCATTTTTTTTTGGCAGAAGAACTTAGTTAAGATAAGGATTATAAAAAAAAAACAAATCCAAGCGCCAGCAAAAGATTAAATAAAACAATTGCCGTATTATCCATTATAAGCATCCAAATAAAACCTTATTTTCTAGAATCTAGAATATCGTATTTTAACGTGTTATCACTTTGTTAACACATTAATCGTGCGTTGTATAGGTAATAAACCATTTTATTTTCATGCTTTGAAAAGTCCACAATCATTAGGTGGGTATTATATAGGTAAATTGACATCTGTCAAAGTAGTTTTAACCCTAAACTTAAGCTTCAATTGTTTGATTATCTTGTAAATACCGGCGATATTCTTTGTTACCTCTATCTTCAAGGTTTGACACTGACAGAATTGTGACAGGTAATTATATACTTAGAAGAAACAGGAAGCATGTTTCTAAGTTACTACGACATGTAACCCCAACGCACTTGAGTCACACTGCGCGTCATCATGATTTATGTGGATAAACTGATCCACGCAGCTCATTTTATTGGTAGATAAACTTTATTTTATTTTATTTATTATAAAGAGAATGGTTGGTGCGACGACCTGGCCTCCTTCGACCAGAAATGTGCAGAGTTAGCAAGGGATAGAGAAAAATGGGGACCTTTGCCCAAGAGTGGGACAGATAGGTTATTAAAAAAAATAAGGCGAATGGAGGCACATTTCTTACGCTTTATATATGTCAGTTTATAATTGTAATTATTTATTTTTGTGGACTGAGGCTAACGGAAGCTTAGGATAATGAAACTTATTTATACGAATGCATAATATATTGATATTAGATGATGGTTGGTTTATTATTTACTGTCCCCTATTTAGCCTAAGTAAGTACAGGGTGTCCTAGAACCAGTATTTTATTTCGAATAATTGCGTTTCTGAACCCTTCTATGACGTCACAAAATATACTCGTAGAAGTACACGAGGTACTTTGAGGATACTTTTTCTTTGAAAAATGATATACTTACATGGTTCTTACCTGTCTATGACCACACTTGGATGAAGATTCTTGATAAAATACTTAAAAAAAAAGGTTTGTATCATCTCGACACGACAAAAGAAGAACTTACTAGCCAAACTAAATGGAACACGTAAAAAGTGTTCGTTTTTGATTCGGTAAGGAACGCTAAAGCGAAGTATTTTAATTAAAATAAAAATGTTCTGATATAAATAACTGAGCTATTTTAACAAGACGTTTGTGGTTTCGGAACCTATTGATTTGATGTAAAAGTTAATCTATTGCCTAATGATCTGCCTTCAGAAATCTTAGAAGAATAAATAAATATTCAAGGACACCAATAAGTTCATACCTATCAAGTCCTACACTAAGCATAACTTGTACTGTGGAAATTAAATTGCTAATAATAAATATTGAATAAATAGTTATGATGACACAGAACGTTTGCCATCACAAAAAAAATTGATTTCAATGGAATTCGAACCCACTACCCATAGCATGGAAGGCTAAGCAGTTATCAACCGATCTGTGCCGTCTGTGATAAGGAAGTAATCAAAATGATCAAAACTGAGGCATAATTCATATAACTTTGTTGTAATGAACGTTCTTCAAATTATTTTACTTGAGCAATATGCAACCTACATGCATATACTTTAGAACCTCCTTTGCTAGTAAATTATAAAGAACAGATTTTTATATTTTGGAACCAACGTTTCAAATCGTATTTATGGTGGTTTGTTTACTGTCAAACATCAATAAAGCTGAGAAAAGATTATAACGAAAGTTTGTAGCATATAATGCGTTCAATGCGTACCTGCAAGGTGCCAGAAAAACGGTGCCAAAAACTGGGGGCGAGATCCCACGACGTGAACCCGGAAACTGCTATGGAATACTTTCAGGTTGAATTCAATAACGTTTGTTTCCAGTGATATAATAGCATAGACAAGTTAAAGCCAACACGACAACAATCTGTTGCATCTACCTGTCAATGCGGTTCTATGCGAATATGAATGAAGAATAATAAAGATGTATTTCACGCCATTCGTAGTAAAGCATGATGAAAAAAAACAATAGTAGGTATTAGCAGCCACAATGCAGTGTTCACAACCTGAATCCTGAAGCTATCGTAGCAAAATTATCGTACTGATCAGAATGACTCCATCATTAGTCAGTCCCTAGTCTCCAGTACCTAGTCACAATCCTTCAGTTCGGTTATGAACACTAAACCTCAGCTGACTGTGTTGGGCAATTACCTGACTATTCCTTTGCTGTTTATAAATCGCGGGTTGCACATCCTATACGTATACATCAAAGTTGGTTGTATGCATTATTCATTGCGCGCCTTATCGGCCGCAGAGCGGTTGGATGTTGGTTTTTGCAATACAATGCGCTCATGTCATGCTGCTCAACGTGAAAGGGGCAGACTGGGCAGGCTTGGGCGACTGCTTCCCAAATTGTTTGTTAATAACTTTCCAGTTATGTATCTGTAAGAACCTTTATAATTGGACATATCTTAAACGCTGATGCTGAGGGAACTTATTACTTTACGACGAGACAAGAGACTCTCGATTGAATTCCTAAGAACATACAATTACTTAGGTAATGTTTGTTATCTTAGCGATAGTATGTAGGTAGGTATTTAAGTTTATATAAACAAATACAATTCTAGTACAAGCATTGCTTAGTTTGGAACTAGATGGCGTTGTTTAAAATGTCCATGAGACTTAACTTGCAAGATTTGATACTTAGCATACATAGGTAGAGAGGTACATCAGAATAATCTAGAAAAAGTTTAAAAACAACCTGTTCCTAACACAACATCTGTAATCTTAAGAAATAAGAAAAATCTTTTTCATAATAGATTTCAGTGAACGTGTTGGAAGCTCGTAAGCTGGCTTGGCTCAGTCCCCATTCTACCAACTCCTATGTTGTTGTAATGCTCGGAAAAGATAAACACAGGACCAGTATCAAGAAGAATGCTGCAGAGCCTTGTTACAGAGAGGTACTTTTGTAACTTATAATACCTTTGAAATTACTAACCTTAGTAGTTTTTATTGAGAATAAGGCATAAAATAAACAGATAGTCCACGTAATGTAAAGCGGTAACCTCAAGAACAATTAACTATGAATATGTCAAGTACCTATGTGTAAGTGTATATTGTCAGCCCGTTTCATCGGCATACCCTTCAAACTGGAAAACCCCAGTATATATCCTCGATAACAAAAGTACATTCGTTGGTATTTCTTTTGCATTAGCTATTTCCTTACGTTTTTACAGTATTTTTTATTCGAATGGTACGCAACCATTCGTGAAGTTCAACGCACTAGTCTGTGGCTGGCAGTTATGGAGCCCAAATGCTGTGCTTCGCCTCGTCTACTCGGGGAAACGAGCATCGATCTAACTGCTGTTTGGGAACAGCCGAGTAAGCAGACCAACTATTACTAATATCTATAATAATACCTAGGGCATACGTAGGTATGCCTATAATTGCACTATTATCTTCTTCTACATTATTTTGGTATCTAAATGATATGGCATTTGTGAAGAAGTAGGTAAGTTGGAAGTAGGTATGTAGTATAAACGCGAAAGTTTGTATGTATGGTTGTTACTCCTTCACGCAAAAATAAATCAATGTATTTTAAGGAAACTTTACGATAATATCCTTTATATAAGTAGGTACATCAGAATAATGAAAATTGTTCAAAATAAAACGATAATAAGGGCACGGGCACGGGCATCTAATAAAAAATTAGATGTTTTCCATTATTCCAATCCAAGGGCCTTTAAAATGCTTAATTTTATTGGGTATCTAATAATAAGCTACCAATTGATTTGTATCAGATCATCAAGTGTTTCACAAATGGGCACAGCTGAGCCTGCCTCGGGAACCGGAAGCTGGAGCTGTCGGATTCCTGAAGGTGGACATATCTATCGTGTGCCGAGGTGACGTCCAAGCTATGCCCGTGGCGGTAACCCAAGATATATCGCTAGGGTAACAACATCTTACTAACTTCCTGTGACTAAATATCATATCAGTTCAAAAATAATTAACTGAATTTAATGTAAATTGTTACTGCGGCATACTTTTATCGATGGCATTTTAATTCTGATGGTTATGATAGCAAAACTCAAAAGTATTAATATAGTGTGTGAATGCTATATGAGGGCTGTTGTTTTAGGGCTACCTCGTCTAGCCTATCAGGATCAGAGCAGCAAACTGCAAACTACATGATAACCGTGTATGGAGCTTTTGGTATTCCTTCTGGAACTCAGAGCCAAGGAGATCGTCGCTACGGAAAACCACCTAGTACATATATCAAAGTTTCTTTCTGCGGGCTCTCGGTAAGATAGTTTTTATATTATATTCCCCTGAAATATGCTGAAATTAGGCTTTCGGTAAGTCTAGTGATCTTCCTCAGAGTAAAACTGCAGTTCAGTATAGGAGTCATAATCCGGCTTACTCTGAGCAGATTTCAATAGTGGAAGCATTTCCTAACATATGTCAGCTGATAAGACTTGAAGTGTGCTCCGCTGAGGCTTGTTTCAACAATGTGCTAGCCACGGCTGATTTGCGGCTTGGATTAGTATCACATGACGGAGAAAAAGGTTAAAAAACTTAGATATTTTGACAGCCCTTCATGCCTGGCCTGTGCTAAATCCCTATTTTTCTAGGCTTTGTCCCAACTTTCGGGCCTTCTCTACTACATATGTACGGAAACGCTCCGTCAACCCTTGGCACGTCAGGAGAAAGCGGTCCATACTACAAGGGAGCGTTACTTGTAGCTCTCAAAACTGTGGTCCCATACTATCAACAAGGGCTCAGGAGTACTAATGTGGAGCCGGTTCCTCCAATACTTATGGTTAGAATAACGAATTGAAATGCAGATTAGATATTTTAAAGCAGCCTATAATAATTAGCCGAATTTTGGGTAGGCTGTTGAAACATTTACATTAGAGTCTGTCAAGCGAAAGATGGCCCTGATAAATCGCGGCAAATTCAAAAACTATTAGTATGGCAATACATTAAATAATAGGATAACTTGGAATTACATAATTTGATACTTTGATATTATTCTAAATAAATATACTTACATAATTTTTGATGATGATTATGAATAAGTAGATGATATACTATTGCCATACTAATATTTTTTGAATTTGCCGCGATTTATCAGGGCCATCTTTCGCTTGACAGACTCTATAAGATCTTTATACACAGTTTTACAATAAGTAAATGATTCTTATTCTTGAATGTTTATGTTCTTCATATTTATGAATTAGGTTTTATTATTTTCAGGAAGATTTATGGCTATGGGAAAACTTTTCAATATTCTGTCCCATTTTAGAAGTGTCTATGTTGGATAAACGGGTTATTAGCAATTATACAGGCGTAGCTCTGTCTGTTGGTGAAATTCCCTACGCACACGATAATGATAGAGGTAACACATCAAAAATATACCTACTTAATATTTAATTCTCCTGTTACGTACTTTGATTTTTGGTATTTTTCAGAATTCATATTGATGGCTAATGAAATAAGTAAGTTACGTTTACTAAATCACCAGTCTTTATTTTGAATGTACATATTAAACAAAGTTGTTTTTTTTATGTGGTCGGTACCTAATATCTTCGGTGTTCAACAGAAACAAGGAAGCTTCACTTCACAGGATCTTTGGAAGTGACAGCGACCAGTTCTGACTATGGTCACGTAGATTTTTCCAACACATATCCAGTAGTGCAGTTGGGCACGTGCCTACCTGACTTTAGGTGCAGGGTCTTTACTAACAACATGGTTCGAGTGATTGCAAGTAATTTGGTAAGTTATTTTATGATCATTTTAATAAAAGTGTTAAATGAAGTCAGGTGGACGATAGTAATAATATTTGAGGGAGTTTTTGTATGCTTGTAAGGAACATTAAGATATATACATCTGAAAGAACGTACTTATAACAATTAAAAGTGATTGAGTCATTTTCGCTTAAAAAACTGAGTTTAAAAAATGTATTGAAAATGTAGAATGGGGGGTGTACCAACTAACTAAACTTTCAGGAAAATTCAGTAATTGAGATCGAGAAAAAATTCACAAAAACAACGTTGGCGATTCTAAATAGCTTGGTCGATGAACTAAATGACGCAGTCGACAACACAGTTGCAAGTCTTAGAAGATTTCTCGATATAGTAGATTATACGTATCAAAGGTGTGGAAGCGAAGATGATATTGGCGATACAAAATACTATGAAACTGTACTAGATCAAAAACAGCTTGCACTGCAGAAAGAAGAAATTGTTAGTATTTTATCTCTTTATTACACCAATATGTATAATGCTAAAATCTATAAAAAATCATTGTAATTATTATTTATTCCAACAATTAATGTTTCCTAATATGTCAGCTGATAAGACTCGAGACTCTTTCTTGACTATACTTTATATGGTTTTTGAACAGAAAAAAATGTATCTCCAAATAACTAAGAAAAATAGATGCAGTTCTACAATAAACTTGAAAAGCTTGTTTAGTCAAACTTCCAGAGATAGTTACCCTGTTGTTAATAAAAAGGAAGTTAAATCACTACTAGCCGAAGCAAAAACTTTGGTGGAGAAGATTAAGAGACTAGTGTTTACGGTAAGTTACATAGTCAATAAACTATTAAAATATGTCGAACCAGACAACTTATAACATAATATGTTTAGAATAGATAAGGAGAAATAAACAATTTTAAATCTGAACGCGTTCGGCTCTTTGATACATTAGTTGGATTGACAGATCTTTGCGATCTTTGATGACCGATGTGGCGCGGCGCGCGAAGGTCCGCCTGCGACGCGGAGGTTGCGGGTTCGATTTCCGCCTTGAGATAAATATTTGTACGATCTGCAAATATTTAATCCGGGTGTTCTGGGTGTTTGATATGTATAATAAAAAATATCCATCCATGTAATGTATTGTATTGAGTATGTCAGTCTCCTAGTATCCATAACACAAGCTCTGCTTAGCTTTGGGCTAGATGATGTTGTGTGGATTGTGCAGCATTATTTAAATTCTTTATTAATGGTTATCATGGCGTTGACTGAACAACTAACTACAAAAACCAATTTTATTTGTATTATATCTGCACAATATTGCATGTGAGTTTATCCGCGGTGGAGGCGCGTTTATTTTAAGAATGGTTTATCTATTCTTTTTGAAACCAGTTTCAAAAGACTTCACCAAAAGTAGGTCACATTTGATGGCGCACGCGGTGCTCATTATAAATTGAACGGAACAATATTATTTCAGAAGCTTTGTCTCAATGAGGTCGTTTTAAATCTTTTAGCAAACTATCCATACTTAGTTCATAGTTTTCACATTGTTATTATTCCAGACACGAACTAGACTTTTTCAATCGACGTCAAAAACGTTCTAAATTTAGATGGCATGATTTTTTATGCATGTTACGCGATTACTCCTCCAATAGTGAATTGATTTTGATGATAATTTTTTGTTGAAAGATAATATGCACAGAGGTGATCCATAGGTTTGCTTAGCTTGGGGCTAGATGATGTTGTGTGGATTGTCCCGCATTATTTATTTATTTATTTAATTAAGATCTGACTAGTGCTTTTTGTGTAATCTTCAAAGGTAGGTTCATAATATTACTTTACGTGGGCGATTGAACTCTGTTTTGTTATTATTTATAAAAATAGGATCTAATTTAAAAATATATATGATAAAAAGTGTTTTAATTGTATTTTATCAACAGTCTCCTGATGGCTGGCCGGATATTGTAATATGGTTACTGAATGACCTTTCCAGAGTGGCATATTATAAGATGCCTATCGCTGACGTTATTTTTTCGGATATGCCGGAACAATGCGGAAAACATTGCGGTCGTATACAAACTGTTTATTTAAAGGTAATGTAATAGTTAGGATAATTAATAATAAATATATTTTATTATCATGATGACGCAACAAAATAGGTACCGAACAGACGCGGCACGCTTACAGCATCAAATTATTCTTCTGGTACAATTACTGATTTGGTCGCGATTATTCTCTTCCAAATATTTATATTTATAAACTAAATGTCATTGGATGGCTGGAGTAGCAACAGCCATCCCTTACGCAAAAAGTGCCCGCTTGCGGCCCAGTTGCGGAAAATAGCCCGTTCTTCACGTAAGTACAAGTAACCACATGATATTTAGAAATGAAACTTTGGTTTCAGCCGTTGATATGTTCAAAGCACTTGAATACATTGCCGACAAGTTGCACCTGCGTCGCTGGTAAGATTGAGATGCTGGTTTGGGTTGGGCCTTTCATGCAGAAGGATATGTTCAATGGATGCCTGCCTAAAGCGTACAAACTGAAAACAAATGAATTCAACATGTGTTTGAAAACCACTACTATGGTGAGTGTTGGCTGAAAAGCTACTCAATTAAAATTCTACAGATAGTTTACACCTTGGATTACATTATTACGTATAGTTAAAGAAAGGATCCCTAATTTGATTTAAATAAAATACAAAATATATTGTCCGGGGATCTGTAGCTACATAGCTACGAGTATCTAGTAAAATAGTTATCGAAAACGGTCTCGGTTTATACCGGTTTCGTTACATACTACGATATAAATATGTTTTCTAGTGTAGAAGTGAACTTAGATTATATTATTTACCTAAATCGTTTGAAATAGTTTTATAATTTATTGTTTTCATTTTATGCATTCTTTTTTCAGATGTTGCAATGCCGTGTTTACATAAATCGAGCGAAATTGAATGTCTACCCGGAAAATGCGAGTCTGCCATGTCCATTTGTGAGGATCAATGCTTTGAACTCAGTCAAAGAAACTAAGGTTAGTGCTATATTGTTTTTTGTTTTTTTTTTCTAACCTGTACTGTCCCACTGCTGTGCAAAGGTATGTGCCCTCTATTTCTACTTAACCTTACAAAAGCTGCGTATCTCGTTTAAAGCGTCAATAATCGAATGAAATGCAGTGGAGGCCGCAGTTAAGTCGCACGGGTTGTAAATCCTAATCTACTTAACTGCTACTAACAGCTGAGGTTTATTTTAATCTACATCTACATTTAATCCAGCAGTCTACAAGGCTCTCACTATTGTCGGCTACCACTTAAAATAATTGAACTGACGCAGATAAGATTTAAATTTTTATTCAATCGTCATTAACGAGTGTACTAAATACATGTATAACGATAAGTCATTGTTCTAGATACTCAACTGAAAATATCTTTCAGGTGGAGTCACACACAGTTACTCCGTCTTGGAATGTTGTGTTGAAGACTCAAACCTTGATGCACATTTCACAAAGTCGACTGAGCGTCTGTCCACCTACGATACTTGTCGAAGTATTCGATAATGACATATCAGTAAGCCTTTTTTATTTAAATAAATAATAATTCTGGACAATACACACAACATCATCTAGCCCCAAGCTAAGCAGAGCTTGTGTTATGATGGTGTTATGGGTATCTACCTACTAAACGACTGATATATAGGTAGGTAGGTACAATACATTACTTACATAAATAGATTATTTTTTATTGTACATATTAAATACCCAATATTTGCTGATCGTAAAAATATTTATCCCAAGGCGGATGGAACCCGCAACCCCCGCGTCGCAGACGGACCTTGGTCCGACGCGCCACATCGGTCGTCAATTTACTTATTTACTTATGCATTAGTTGCCCCAACGGCATATTCAAACCTTAGACAAGAGGCAGAGCGGGCTCAGTGGCGCGTCTTGCGAGAGACCTACGTCCAACAGTGGACTGATATAGGTTGATAAGGATGATGATGAGACAAGAGGAAGTGATAATTACCTCTTCCGAGGTAAAAACAAATGTTGTTACCGTACGCTAAATAAGATACCCTACAACACGTGCGGCTAAACTGCGTACTTCGCTGGAATGCGTCTCCGATTGCTCGCCCGGTCGCCCTCGTCCTCGTCGCACGAAGGCGAGCGAGTCGTCGTCCACGATGACGTCACAGCGTGAAGCCTACGACATGAATATCCTGAAAATACTATTGCACCCTTTTTTTCAATATCTCTATCAAAAGAAGATAAGGACTGACTCACGATTGATTACTTTTATTTAAAAACATTTCAGGCGAAAACCGATTTTATAGGTCGCGTAGAAATACAACCAGAACTAGAAGACAGACCAGATTATGAATACGCACCTAAGTTACAATGGCATTCTATCTACAGAGGACTAGATAGGACCGGAGATATTTTGATGTCTGCTCAGATTTTGCAGGTATTTTGTATCATCAACGTTTACTTGTCAGATTATTATTAAATAGCGCTAATATATGAAGGGAAGCAGCACGCCTTCATAAATATTGACGGTACCTACAATACAAATGGTAAAATGGTTGGTACTTACTAAATAAAACAAATAAACTATAGCGACGTGACCCGAGGACTGGTGAGTATCTGGCCCAGCGTATCAGCATTGCTATTCAGCGCGGCAATGCAGCCAGTATCTTGGGTACGCTTCCGATCGGTACTGTTTTGGATCAGTTGAACTATCTATAGATTGTTTGCAACGGTCTGTAGATAGCTCAACTGTTTCTTATGTATTTTATATGCCAGTGTACATTTTGTAAATACTGTGTAGTCTAAGTAAACTAAATATATGTACTTAGGCTATATAGGAGGTATATTTGGTATTATACTCTACAGTCGCGCAATATTATGATTAGCTAGACCGCAGAATGTAACTACGTAGGTATTACCTACACCGTGCCATGTACCTAATTCGGCTTTATCTATACTAATATTTTACAGAAAAGTAAAATTTGTGTGTTTGTATATTTGTAAAATTGTAAGGGGTAATCTCGGGATCTACTGAACCGATTTTAAAAATTCTTTCACCAATAGAAAGCCACATTATTGCTGAAAAATAAAAAGGCTTTTACGTGGTAGTCCGTTTTGCAAAGTGAATCGGAGAAAAAACGGCCGAATTATGCCCAACGAAGTGGGTACGGGACAGCTAGTTCTTGATATGACTTGAGAAAAGCAGTAGAAAAAGGATCATAACAGCATCTACCTTGATAAAACATTATCTAACTAACTATTACCATTTAAACCAGATTAGCTTTCGAGGGAACATGTGGAATTATTTAACAGTGATACAAAATATTTCATCCATTTCACTCGTCTCGGAGCCGCCGCTCTGAATAATCGCAGCGCGAACAATACAATAAACACGTTTACAATAAACCCACATCTATCTACCCTCAACGAAATATTATTAGCACCAAAATGTCTAAGTGTGATCGGTGTGAGAAGAACATCACCAAGAAGAGCCCTGGACTGGAATGCAGCAATTGTGGAAAAAAGTTCACGCCAAACAGCTGTCTAGTGGTTTCGCCGAAAAGCAGCTTTCCGCTTTACACAAAAAGAAAGCTTCTCTAATAATTCCTGATGATAATGACGAAGACGATCTAGATAGGGCCCAGACCTAGGGCACCATCGACACCAAAAAACTACTTCGCGATATTTCATCGTAGTTGGAAAAGAGTTAAAGCCTTTCGGGGATTCGATGAACTAAGTAGGTACTATTTCGGAAAAAGATGGATGAATTAAGTGGAAAAAATAAATAGTTCAATACCAGAATGTGAGTCTATTATAGGCAAATTGCTAACACCACACCACTATAAAGCATTTATCTGTGCTATCTATAGACCACCGAATCGTAGTAGGTAAACACTTGTTTATTCACGGGGCCAAGAATCTTTTTTCCACACCAGAATTAAAAAAACAGGATCTTTATGTTCTATGCGACATAAATATCGATATGAAATGTAACGATTGCATAAATAAATTATATGTGAACTGCATGTCCGAGTGCGGTATATCGTCCGCGATATCAGAATACACTAGAATCGAGTTGAGACTAAATAAAACGACCCGCAGTTGCATTGACGATATTTTTGCTAAGTCGCGGACGTAATTATAATATTAGATCTTCACTCGGCCGCACTCAGCACAGTTATGGCCGACCGGGACCGTCGTATGATCGCATTGTGCTGCGTCGGGAATGTTATACATAGGTACAGGGTAAGAAAATACATTTAAAACTTTTAAATCACAATTAATTAAATTAACTAAAACTTTAAACAATATTGAATGGGATAATTCACTTAAAATGGAGTGTCCTATTGAGCTTTACGGATTCATAAAAACAACTTCGATTATTGCTACGCTAAGGCCGTTTGTCCACCGCCGCCGTCACCGTCACGTCACCGAGAACGAGATGACGGCGCCGAAGTAGCGGTACATAAGTACATTTACTTAAGCCGCGTGTCCACCTCACATCCGTCATCCGAGCGCCGTCATCCCGGCCGCCATACTAAACTCGGCCCGAAATAATCTCGTTCTCGGTGACGTGACGGTGACGACGGCGGTGGACAAACGCACTTACGCTACCTATAGATACTAAAATAATTAACCCTAAGGCCCTTCTCCCATTACGATACTTGTAGGGTACGATACTCGAGTATAATACTAGTTGGATACATGTTCGCTACCCGACGCTCGCATATTATGCTACTGAAAAATGACTAAATTCATAATTTGTGCAAACTCGTTTTTCGTAGACGGACGTTATGTCGAGCGACTCCAGTGACGAAGAAGCTCTTGCAGTTTTTCTGTTTTATAGAAATAGAAGACGTCAACGCAAGAGTAGAAAATACTAGATTCATGCATATATTTTTTCCATATATCATAAATTTGCTCCCGATTTCTGCCCAAGTCTTGTCTATTATATTTTTTCGCATGTATTCAAGTAATTTGTAGTTATATAAACAAGCATGTTTTTCAATTTCTTGTACAAAATTAATATTTGTTTCTTGCTCCGCCACCATCTTGTCGAAACGCGCGAGACGCGACGCACAAGCGACCAACACGGCGGGTATCGCGAGACCAGTCGCGAACGCGTAGAATACCAGTATCGTAATGTGAGAGTCTCCATATAAATGTATGTGAGATACTTCGCGGCGACTAGTCTCCGAGACTGGAGTCGCGCGGGCGTATCGTAATGGGAGAAGGGCCTTACAGTAAAAAAAGTAAATGGACTAACGCTTAAATAAATAAAATGTGTATTGAAAAAGAAATTCTGTTCAATCACTGGACTAAAGATTGTTTTTATATGGAACTTTAATTAAAATACAACAAACATAGAAATAAAACTCATAAATTGATTGAAAATAGTAGAAATAATTATTATTTAATAGAAATAGACCTTAACAAAAACAATTCAAGATAACTGTGGGATATCCTGAATAATTTATCAGGAAGGATTTCTAAATCAATAGATAATGCTATTCTGAACGCGTTTAAAAAAATCACATAGGTAGACGACAAAACTATTTCCAATAACTTTGCCAATGAATTTTGTAATTAATTACATAATAGTCTCAAAACTAAATTTCAAGAAAACTATTGTGACATTTTGTTCATGATAAAGTGAATTAGCCCTGATAACAGACAATATCATAATTCAGATATTCTAAGACCTATACAACATAAATCCCTGAAGAAATTAAATCTAAACTAAACAATAAAAAGTATAAACAATATTTTACGAACAAAATTTAAGTTCATCAAGTTTTTTGGTTTAATTATTAATACTTCTGATCTGCTATGATTAACCCCTTTAAACAAACGTTTATGAATTTGTATCGATGGTAGTTCGCATTCGCATAAACCTACCCGATTTTCTAAAATATTGTTTTTTTTTTTACATTTGAGTGTTTATTTACTGATAATGAGAGTTTATACGATTGTGAGGACTTAGATTTAGCTGTAAATCGTAATATTGTCGTTTGTGTTCAATTTTTAAGTTAAACTTTTTACGAGTGTGAGTACCTACACAAACCTTGCGTGGTTTCTAAAGAACGATATTATAAAATTGTGTTTTTCAGTAAGTACTAATATTGGAAATAAAAAAATTAAAACAAATTTGAAATAATTTCATTACAAATAATGTTTGAGTAAGTAAGTATAATCCTATCGCAAAATATATTTTTACAATATAATAAATCTCGTTATGAAAAATTAATACCTTATAAATGTTGAAACACTTATATTTTAAGATCTTTATACACAGTTTTACAATAAATGATTCTTATTTTTATTCATATTCTTAAATACGATAATTTATAAAACATAAAATCTAATAGGTATCTACACGTCATCACTACATAATTATGACAGACGTCTGTTAACAACTTGATTCTTTAAATCAATTTATTCAAAGAACTTTCTGGTTTCTGAAATAATATTAATCGGGTTTTCCAAATATTTCATTATCATCAACAACGACAAACGATGCCAATTTCAATAGCAACTTAAAGACTAAACTAAATGTTAAACTATCATTTTTTTACTACCAACGCCATCTATTGACTTCGTAGTGCAGTACAATTAATCTGATGGAAACCTAAAATAATAAGTTACATTTAAAAAAAACTAGATGTCGCTTGCAACTAAATAAAATAAACGAAGGACACAGATAAAAAAGCTAATTAATAGACCTCTGTGTACTTTGAATTAACCATTATGATAAAGGTCAATCTTATTGTTGTCATAAAATGAGAGTTTAAAAAATCTTATAGCAATCATGACCATATTTTATACAAAATACAAAGCACCTAATTTTGCATTTTACCATTTTGCAAATAAAATGGCAGCACTGAAGTCGATGCTCCTTCATTTTTCACTAGTGATGTAACAAGTAATTCTTTAACTCGATATAATTTTTTCGAGTTCTAACGTTCTACGTTGTTGTGTCAATCATGTACACTGCAAGATTATCGGCCGGTTTCTCGAACGATGATCAACGAAAAATTCAAATAATTACTATGTGTCAAACTCGGATCAATCGTGATTTGGGTTTCCAGAAACCGGCCGTAAATTTATTATTTTATTATTCATATTTTACCCCAAAATTTAAAAGAAATTGCCCAATCATGCAATTATTTAAAATAAATATTTTCATCAAGTAATGCAAAATATTCATGATCGAACTGCGTATTTACTATTTTTGTCAAATTCAACTCAGATAATTTTCTCGGTGAGTCAACCGGACTTAAAAAACTTTTGTATTTTTAAACTTAAAATAAATTACAATATCGAGTAATTTCGGGTTATAAAACTTAATTCAAATTGACAACGTTACTCGAGCGAGTTAGCTGTTAGTTCATATCTCATCGCGCGTCACATTACATCACTAGATGGTTTTTTTTCTATATTGATTTAGGTTATTAGATTCTGTTGTGATAACGCGTGCCGGCTGCCGGGTTCCAGCTTTGTAGCCATTTTCTGTGAAATTTTAAAGAAATTCAATTAATAGTGTAATAAAAGTGTTATTTTTACATAGTTAATTAAACAAGATAGAAATAAAAGGATCTCTGTATTTATCTACTTTGGCTGCGGGGGCCACTTCCGAAGCGTCAGAATATAATTCCGAAAATGGCGAGTGTTGCTTTGATGCGTATATTTTGCGTGTTCGAGCTCGGCCTGTTCAAGATTCGACTCAATGGGCTACGCACAAGTAATCTCGTGAAGATATACGAGTTATTGTCATGTAAGTAATCTCAACTTCTCCGCCCTTGGTTGTAACAAAGAGTTTTGTCACATTACATACCTCCTTTCGAGATAATGCTTCAGCTCTCACTTTACTTACCTACTTTATTACTTTATAGCGGCAAGGCGTTTACTGAACAGCATCTATCGTCATCTATTTTTTATCAAAATGGCGAAATAATCAATACCTTGTACCTCATGGCTAAATTCAAATGGCGTTCTATTCTTGTCAAAGCTTTTTTCTAAAATGGTCTACTGTGTAAAATTGAAATAATTCAAGAAATGTTGTTCATTCTTATTTAAACAAATATTTTTTTATGAATTTAGTGGATTAGTACAGCAATGGGGTTGGCTATAGATATCCGGTACCTGCGCCGGGAGTCGTGACTAGGTGGAAAGGGAAGGGTAGACAACAAGAAGTCTTCCCCTGAAACCAGTTTTTCTAGGAAAGCTATAGTTTTTGAGTTATAACACTTTTTAGGTGCCAAAATCTTCATTTTTAGGTTAGTTTTTGATGAACTTCACACTAATTTCTGGCACTAGCTGACACTTGAACTAGTGTATGTCAGTTTGGGAGTGTCAGGAGGCCTAAATGTAAACAATAATAAAAAGAAAAGTGTAATTTAAATTTAAATAATTTTTTTTCGCGGCAAATTTCTGAATTTTAATTCAATTTATTTTTTTCAATTGCTTTTGAACTCAGAAAGGTGATTTGTGACAGAATACTAGAATAGGTGCGAGGAGCGAAGCGACGAGCGTTAGTTTGATATAAAAAACCGCGCACGAGCCGAGCGAGCAAAGCGAGCGTGCCGCGGCAGCGGCCGGCGAGTGCCAGAACCGACATGCACAAGATGAAGTGCCAGTGACAGGAATTAGTGTTTAATGCATAAAAAACTAACCTAAAAATGAAGATTTTGGCTCCAAAAATGTCATAACTCAAAAACTATAGCTTTCCTAGAAAAACTGATTTCAGGGGAAGACTTCTAGTTGTCTACCCTTCCTTTTCCCCCTAGTCGCGACTCCCGGCGCAGGTACCGGATATCTATAGTTTAACCCAGCAATGGCTCCGCCTGTCTGTGTTAGAATACATTTTCTTGCTTCCGTCCGTTCTTGCGACCGTATTTCTCCAATTCACTTCGCAAAACGGACTATCATGTAAAAGTCTTTTTATTTTTCGGTTTTTTATATAACCTATGACACTCATCAATAATGTCGCTTTCAATTGGTGAAAGAATTTTTAAAATCGATTCAGTAGATCCCGAGATTACCCCTTACAATTTAACAAATACACAAACTTTACTTCTTAGTATTAAATCTCAAATTTGGCTTGGCCAAGGGATGCTCGTAGACCAAGTGACAGACCACCATCCCGATGGTCTAAAGACATTTCAGAACGAGCTGGGAATCAATGGATGAGTGTCACAAGGGACCATAAAGAATGGCATAATAAATATAAGGCTTATACACAGCAGTGGATGTAAACGGGCTGAAATGATGAACGATGAAAAATTTGTCTTATTTAATATAAAATATAATGTCTTAATAAAGGTTTGATTAACAACACCAATGGAGATGCTTGAATACTGCTGCCACCAACCCTAAGTTCTTTTCCGTTACTATAAGGGTTGGGCTGGCTGGGGTGAGGATAGCAGGGGGATAATGCACAATACACCCTATTGCGGGATGTCACTGTAGGTCTTATTCACCCATCTAGAATCAGAAGATTTTTACCTACTTATGCTATTATGCTGTCTTCTTTTAAAGCATTAGACATTAAGGTGATACCTCTCGCTATAGTGAGAAATTAAATTTTTAGGGCTTTTTTTATTGTGACTGAACTGTTATATCTTTTACTAGTTTAAGCTATTTTGCGAACATAAACAATAATTTTCTGTGTAACGCTGTATCAATTTTTGAGATTGGTTTTTTATATTATTAATTTACTTACTTAATAATTTAACTGTTTTGTACAGTAATTTAATTAAGTAAGTTAATATAAAGAGATAAAATCAGCTTATCTACAAATATGTAATTCAATATGAGCTTGCCCATATAAAGACTTCATCATCAAAAGTATTTTGTCAAAAAACATAATTATAAGAATAAGAATCATTTATTGTAAAACTGTGTATAAAGATCTTAAAGTAAGTATAAATGTTTCAACAGCCTACCCATTTCGGGCGTACAATATTATTTTACTTAAATTTAGGGACTTAGATACAATTTTTATATTGGAGTAACATTAAAATATTATTTTATCATCACTATAATCTAATTACAGCCTAATTAAATAAAATAATCTACATAAAATACATAAAATAAATTGATACAAGTTAGCGTCTGAAATAAACGGGAACATTATGTGACAACCTATTTTATTAGGTAGTACCAATTTGATTAGTTTAATGTCATTATTTTTTGTATTGTTTTCTACCTAGGTATAAAATGTTTTATAACATGCTTTTATGTTGTTAATTTCAGGTTCCTGAAACTCTTGTGAAGTCTACAATCTACACAGTGGATGAAACATGTAACAATGTATGCAATAAAGAAACAACAGATGATCTGGTGATGGAAGATCTTCCACCCTGCCTGATGCCAAAGTCTAATACTTACAAGTAAGTTTTTTGACGACCGATGTGGCGCGGCGGACGAAGGTCCGCCTGCGACGCGGAAGTTGCAGGTTCGATTCCCGCCTTGGAATAAATGTTTGTATGATTTGCAAATATTTATTCTGGGTGTTCTGGGTATTTTATAGGTGTATAATAAAAAATATCTATCTATGTTATGTATTGTATTAACTATTAAGTACATTATATCAGTCTTCTAGTACCCATAACACAAGCTCAACTTAGCTTGGGGCTAGATGATGTTGTGTGGATTGTCCAGCATTATTGATAAATTTATTTTTTATTGTTCCACCTTTTTTCTAAAGTTGATAAAGTGGGTCCTAAAATTAATTCTACAATAAACTTTTAGCAGAATCTTTATATCTGTTATTGGTCTTTTATTTTATATTTTTACAAAGTTGTAAACAATCTATAAGATGAGATTAATATAATACAGAGATACTCCGGTTTGAGCACAAAATCTGTGGATCCATGCCATAGTTTTTTAATTTACCTTATTATAAATCAATATTCATGGTATTTTTTTCTTTTCAGAGTTGACATTTACTGGTGGGGTCTACGTGACGTGTCTGTGACAAGAAAACCTTGCGCTGTTCTTGAAATTGATGAAATGACTGTTAAATCTGACATAATAACAGAGGGAAAACCGAACTGCAACTTTCCGAGTGGCCGCTCATCGCAAATATTTCAAGCCCCTCTCAACGAAGCCTACTGCCCTCCACTCATAATAAGAATTTGTGATAGCAGTACATTTGGACGAACATTATATATGGGCACAAAAGTGGTTAAGAATCCTAATAAGTATATGGTAGACTGGATACCTAAGTATGCAAGAGATGCTACCTTAAAGAGTGTATCTATAACGTCATCCAGTTTTTTAAAAGGTATCTACTATCCCTACGTATTTTCTTTGTAGTAGAATTAATAGATAGCTTGTACATATGACAAGACCTAGAAATCTCTTCAGGTCTTGTCATAAACCCAAGAATATTATCAAACCAGAACAAGTACAAATTAATGTATGTATTTAATTTCATTTAGTTATGTATTCATATTCATGTATTCCGTCAAAAATAACATAAGTATGTGTGTGGAAATTAAAGTTAGATAATAATATATTAAATATGTAAATCTATACTTGAAAATAAATGTACAAAAATATCAATTAAACTTAATTATAATGTCAAAATGATAATAAAAATGCACCCATACCCTAAAATTTTATAAAAATGTGTGACATTTGATTTTTATATGAATTATGAAACAATATGGAACTATTGAACGATATTTGTTGAACTTTTCTTTGATTGTCAACTGCATATAGTATATTGTTTCTATGTCCCAAAGTAGGTACCATTTATTTATAACATTGTAATTAACATGCCCTCTATAGTCCAATATCTTAAATGTAACTTCGTAAATAACATTCTGTCTGTAATCTAAATTTCTTGGCCATGTATAACATTATTGATTACATTCTCTGTAATCCAACTAATCCGTTATTTTGACTATTTATAACATTATTGATTACATTCTGTCTGTAATCCATTATCTTGACTATTTATAACATTGTTGATTACATTCTGTCTGTAATCCATTATTTTGACTATTTATAACATTATTGATTACATTCTGTCTGTAATCCATTATCTTGACTATTTATAACGTTGTTGATTACATTCTGTCTGTAATCCATTATTTTAACTATTTATAATATTATTGGTTACATTCTGTCTGTAATCCATTATCTTGACTATTTATAACATTATTGATTACATTCTGTCTTTGATCCAATATCTTGACTTTTTATAACATTAATGATTACATTCTGTCTGTAATCCAATATTTTGACTATTTATAACATTATTGATTACATTGTGTCTGTAATCCATTATCTTGACTTTTTATAACATTATTGATTACATTCTGTCTGTAATCCAATATCGTGTTGACTATTAATAATATTGCTGATTCTCGGTGTATGGTCTTAGTGGGGCATGTTCTTGTCAGGGGAACATGCACCTATAAAATGCTAAGAATACCAGTAGCGTACGTCTAGAAATAAGGAGCTGAAAAGCGCGCACCGAAAGCGACCATGCATGTCCACGCCATCTCTATATTCACAACCTTGGTATAGAGAGGTGAAAGCGAGCCTTCGGCGCTATAACCGAATAACCTGAATAAGGGAAGAAAACCCTGAAAAAAAATTACTATAACACGGCTGCAAGATTAAGAAAAGCTACCCAAGACTGTCAGCGATGCCAAAAAGCAAACCGCGACGAAATAAATACAAGAAACGCCTGAATGCACATCCCAACCACTTGGCTACACAGTTCAGAACAATCAACTAGATTACGAAGCTTCGTAGGCAACACATCATTGCTATACATGGGGTATGATCCTTAGAAACGGAAAAGATACTGGAGTTCTTCGATTGCTTTCACCAAACCAGCTTGTTGAAGACTGAAATATAAATATAATTGCTGAAGAACATTTTAACTGTTCTCTAATATGATATTTGTATGTTATCTAATGTTATTGTGTTTCTTGTGTTGTTTTCCGTCTTGGATGTAACTAATGTTTTAGTTTTATTTGTTAATTTTTTAGCGACCAACTTTAAAAACACTTTTCATTGTGTTTAGTAGTGTTTGCAAGTCTGTCTGCGAATTTGCGACAGCTAATATGTTGTTAATTATTCATAATTTTTGTCAGCTCTCCAAATAGCATGAAAACTTTTTAACAAAAAAATGTGGTACTTAATAGTTCTAATTTCACTTATAATGTACATATCGTTCAACTGTAACAATTATATTAAAAAAATATCATTCAACTGTTACATATGGTATTGCCCAAAGTAGGTACATTCTATGTATTTA